>OZ024930.1:55704740-60704740 GCA_964017235.1 Sabellastarte sp. h YS-2021 | reverse complement strand
TGGGACCTAGTGGAACTATCTGCGAGGGTTCCTCTATGTCTTCCACACCATCCAGATCTAGTGACCCAACCTTTCAACAAGGCACGTCACAGGGATCTGACAAACCTAAATCTCCATGCCTGGCTCCTAGAGCCCAGACAATCAAGGAGCAGGGGTTCTCTAGCCCAGTGGCGTCAAGAATTGAGGCGCCTCAAAGACGTTCAACCAGAACAGTCTACGAAGCGAAGTGGGCCGTTTTTATCAGATGGTGCGAAACAAGTCAGGTGGACTTCAGGAACCCATCTATAAAACAAATAGCAGATTTCCTCCTGCACCTTTTCCAGGAGAAAAATCTCCAGCCCAGCACTATTGACGGTTACAGGTCAGCCATTGCAGACAAACTGGGAAATACCTCGATTAATGTCGGCAAGGATGACAATTTGACTAGACTGTTAGACAGTTTTCACAGGGATAGACCCAAAGGACGCAGGGGGGTTCCTGCTTGGAACCTCTCCCTAGTTTTACACCAGCTTACAAAAGCACCGTTTGAACCCCTCAGAAAGGCTTCTCTAAAACACCTTACTTTCAAAACTGTTTTTCTCCTAGCCCTGGCTTCAGGAAAACGCAGAAGTGAGATACACGCTTGGTTAAACAAAAATATCAGACACCAAGCTGATTGGTCCAAAGTTTCCCTCTACCCATCACCAAGCTTCTTGGCGAAAAATCACTTGGCAAAGGAGGGACCAGAGTGCGTGGCCCCTGTGGTCATCCCGGCCTTAGCCCCCACTCTGGATAAGTCTTTAAAGGAAGACAGATCCCTTTGCCCCGTTCGGGCTCTTCGCTACTACCTGGACAAAACACAAAACCTAAGAACGGGAAAGGAGTTAGTTTTTGTCTCATTCAAACAAGGTTTTGACAGGGACATCTCTCCTGCCACTATCTCATCCTGGATCAAACAAACAGTAGTGTTGTGTTATGATCTCTCTGACCAAGAGTCCTTGACCTTACATCAGGTCAAGGCCCATGATGTTAGGGCCTTTGCGGCCTCCAAAGCATTTCAAGGTGGCATTTCTCTGGACCAGATTCTAACAGCATGCCACTGGAAGTCCCACAACACCTTTACACAATTTTACCTTAAGGATGTTGCCTGGGCAGATAAGGAGCTTTTTCACTTGGGTCCTGTGGTGGCGGCCCAGCAGATCCACCACTAGTCCCCTAAGCTTCTTTGTATATAATTATATATAGTGTATATACTAGTTAGTTTTAGGTGCAGGCTCACTTTTAGCCTATGCCTGGGCTTCTCATAGTTTTTCACTTCAGAGTAATTCTCTGGGTATAGGACTTTCCCTACTCTTCCAGGTTAACCGTGGGAATCATGGACTTGAACTCTTGCTCTCTTCCTCCCCTCAGAGCAGTCAAAAAGGGGGGGGGGGGGGGGGGGGGGGCAGTTAGGTCTAGATACCCTTGAGACTAACATGTCTCCTCAAAGGACTAGAACCTCACACCTAGGTATAATATAAGAGTTCTCTCCAATCCTCAGAAGGCTGCCCTCCTTCCACTGGGTAGTTATTCTAGCTATCGTCTGGTAGGTAAGATGTATTAACGCAATGAAATTGCAAATTTTAATTAGTAAATTAAATTTTTATTAGTTAATACCTTACCTACCAGACGGGAAATTCCCACCCGGCCTTCCCCGCTTCCAGCCTCATCATTCAATCTTAGGGATGAAAAAGATGCTATGACGTCACGTCCCTCTGGCGAGTGAGGCAGGAACTAGGCCACCTGGCGAGTGGATTGTAGTGTGCCGGTCCTGCCGGGGGTGAAACCCGGGACGTCTTTTTCTTTCGTTTGGCGGGACCGGCTGGCGCCGGACTATAGCTATCGTCTGGTAGGTAAGGTATTAACTAATAAAAATTTAATTTACTAATTAAAATTTGCAATTTTTTTAAGTTAAAAATAACGTCAATATATTTATCCAATGCCAAATAATACTTGACTTTTGTAAAATTTTGGATTTCTCACATTTTAAAGGGAGTTTAATTTTACCAGAACTTGTTATTGACTTGAATGACATTATTTAAATGTGTAAGAGCACTGGGATGAGAAGTACCACAGGCATTTTGCAATCTATTCAAAAATCAAAATACACATTACCCTATTGTGTGTTGCAGTTTAAAATCTGTACATTGCTTATTTAAAATATCGGCATATAAATTGGGAAGTACTATGTTTACAAGCCAGATGGTTTCTTTCAAATTCAGTCACCTTGCTATATACTAAAAGACGAAAAGAAATCACCATTCAGAATCATTATGGTTTATTAGAAATGGGAATCAATTTCATCCCTTCAACTAAAAAGATAGACCTTTCATTATGCCAATGCAAAATTCCAATTTTTTTTTATAAAATCTCCCAAATATGTTTACTCAACTTCACCTTTTGAATTATTTTTAAAAATCACACTGTACATCTTATTTCATTGCGTTAATACATCTTACCTACCAGACGATAGCTATAGTCCGGCGCCAGCCGGTCCCGCCAAACGAAAGAAAAAGACGTCCCGGGTTTCACCCCCGGCAGGACCGGCACACTACAATCCACTCGCCAGGTGGCCTAGTTCCTGCCTCACTCGCCAGAGGGACGTGACGTCATAGCATCTTTTTCGTTTGGCGCGATATTTAAAGTTGTGGATTTTTATCTGTGAACCTTTTGGTTTTATATTTGTGTTATATCTGTTTAATTTGTGTCGGAATTGTTGCCATTAGTTGACTTTTCTATCATGGCATCTCCAGGACAGAAAAAGGGTGCGTGTGGCCATATTATGGCTTCATTTGACAAACATAGTAGGTGTGCGCGTTGTCGCGAGAAAGGACAGGGTGATGACCCTTGTGTTCAAAATCTGCAGTGTGACTTTTGCAGTGTCCTTACCCCGGAGCAAGTGCTCAAGTTAAGTACTCCTACCTATAAACTCAGAAAGGAAAAGGCTAAGGCAAAGGAGGTGTTAGTCGATCCGTCTTCTGTGGTAGTACTTGATACCCAGCCAGAACAAGAACCTGATGTTTCTGTTTCTTCTGCTCCGGATTTGTCCCTTCCTGTGCCACAGTTTAAGAAAGATCTTCAAGAACTGGACGAAAAGTGGGCCACTCGTATGGCCAGGCTTGAGGCACTTATTACTTTAGGACATCGCCCCTCACCTTCTGTGCAACAAAATCCAACATTTTCTCCGGTCAAAGTACCGGTCTCTCATGCTGCTCCAGCAGGTGCTCTTTCCCAGACACCCTTTTTTGTCTCTACTTCGGCTTCTTCCGGCCCAGCCGGCCCGGCTGTTGGCCCGGATGAGCCTAGAGATCAGGATGTTTCCTTTGCTGACAGACAATCTCCACTTCAAAACCTCTACCCGGAAGCAGAACCTATGTTTAAACACCCTGCTCCGGTGGCTACTGTTTCGTCAGCTGCTATGTCTGCTTCCTCTCAATCTGCATTTCAACAACCTTCTTCCAGCTCTGGGCCGGTCACCTTCCGCGATGTCAATCCTCAGGAAACATTTGAAGAGGGTGAGTTATCTGACGCAGAGGAATCCCCAGACTTGGAAACCTCAGACCCGGACCGGGTCCTCAGTGAAGATCAAAATTACCGCGAGACTGTGAGAGGCGTCCGCGCGTTCATGGGATGGACACACATTCCTGACCTGGAGTTTTCTCCTCAATCCCGCACTGATAATCCTTGGGCAGGTCACCATTCTCAGCCTGTGGGCAAGATTTCTGTGGATCTTCCACCGGAAGATTGGTTGTGCCGAAAACTAGAAACTCTAAACCTTGTACTGATAGAAGGATATCCTTCAAAATCTAGTGATCCAGGTGGCCTGCATGTGGACCAATTCCTCAGACCCCCCAAATCCCAGAACAGATGGTATGGGATACACCCGGCGGAGCCTACAGATCCAACTAGGCCGGGTAAATCGGTGAATTCTTGGCCAAATGATGCGGCGAAGATCAATAGTTCATTCCCCAGGATTTCAACCATATCTTCTACATCTCCTCAGCCGCCATCCCGCCCACTATCACAAGACACTATGCGTAAGTGGGAGAAAGCAGCAAAAGAGTCTTCATATATTTGCAACCAGTCAGCGGGGTTTAATCGCTGTATTACCAAAATACAGGATGCCTTCCAAGAACAATTGCATATTTTACAAAGTGAACTTAAGAAAGGCAAGTCCTCTGTCAAAGCTCAAGGTGCATTGGATGAACTTTTATATTTATCCTCATTTAACCAGAATGTCAGTTTCGCCATGGGTAAATCTTTACAACATTTGGCAGACTTTACATTTGTGCAGATGGCGAATTTGACCCTACTCCGTAGGGATTCATACTTGGAAGCTGTGAAACCGGGGATTAAACCAGATACTTTCAATTCCTTGAGAAATTGCCCCCTGAATGGATATGGGTTATTTCCAGATGCTGCTATTAGAAAAGCTGAGGATGAAATCAACCAATTAGAAGCTTCCCGACGTACTTCCCAGCCCGGCCCGGGCCGCGGGGGGTTCGCCGGTAGAGGCAGAAAACAGAGATACCAACCCTACAGTACTGGTTGGAAACCTCAAGACACTGCTAAAACAACTTCTCAAGCCGGAAAGGAACTACCAGCTTGGAAAGCGTTTGGTTCCCGCAATAGAGGCCGGGGTGGTCAGCCCGGACGTGGTACCAAGATGGCTCATGAGAAGACACAGTATAAATGACAATTACTGCAAGTCAAGTCCGGTGCCGGTGGCCCGGCCAGTCAGTTCTGTGAAAAGTGTCTTAACAAGAAACTCTTTTGTATCTGTACCAACAAATGTTTCTTATCATGTTGTATGTCGTGTACCTACTGTAACAAGGTGGCAGTCGCAAAAGAAAGACGTAAGGCCAAATCAAAGATCAAAAGTCAAATAAAGTGTGTGAAAAGTGCTTCTTTTGTCGGTCACTTTGTTTCTGCTCCAAATGTTCCAAATGTCCCCAATGTTGCAAGTGTCCAACCAGTGGGGGGACGTCTTCAGAGTTTTTGGGAAATATGGGCTCACAAAGGTGCAAACCCCAAAGTAGTGTCCATTTTAAAGGAGGGTTATGTTCTCCCCTTCAAAGTCAGACCTCCCTTGGTAAGGGATCCCCTGATAGTAAGTGGCTATGCAAACCCCATCAGAGACTCCCACTTGCAAGAAGCTGTACAAGCTCTGATCGAGAAAAAGGCAGTAGAGAGGGTCAGGGTTCAAACCTCACTAGCCTTTTTCAACAGACTGTTCATTGTCCCAAAGCCGAACCACAAGTGGCGGCCAATCTTGGATCTCAGTACTCTAAATCAGTTTTTATGCGTAAAAACATTCAAAATGGAGACTCCAGAGACAATCCGGACCTCTCTACAACAAGAGGAGTGGGTGACATCGCTAGATTTCAGCGACGCCTACTTCCACATTCCAATTCACTTCACATCCCGAAAATTCCTCAGGTTCCACTTTCAGAACCAGTCGTACCAGTTTCGGGCACTTCCCTTTGGCCTGTCAACAGCTCCCATGGAGTTCACTGGTGTGGTCAAAGAGGTCAAGTTAATGGCTCAGTCACAGGGTATAAGAATCCACCAGTACCTAGACGACTGGTTGATTCGAGCCCCTACCAAAGAATCTTGCCACCAGGGAACCCAGTCCCTCCTAGCCCTTTGCCAGGAGTTGGGCTGGATGGTAAACATGCAAAAGTCAGAACTGGAACCCCAACAAGTCTTCGACTTCGTAGGCTACCAGTACGACCTACTCAACGGAGTAGTCAGGCCTACTCAAAACCGTTGGGAAGCCCTTCAACAAAAGATAACAGTGCTTTTACAGACCAGATATTGCCGAGTGAGAACTTTCATGTCTCTTATAGGTCTTCTCACTGCGACAGAAAAACAGGTGCCCCTAGGCAGACTGCACATGAGACCTATTCAGTGGCACCTCAAGAAGCACTGGAGAGTCCCAGAATCTCTGGAAAAGGAGATCCCAATTCCGAGGTCTCTCCATCAGTACCTGCAGTGGTGGACCCAAGAGGAAAATGTCCTAAAGGGTCAGCCCTTACACCCCCTGCGACACGCAGTTCAAATCTTTACAGACGCCTCAAAAGAAGGCTGGGGTGCTCACTTAGGCGACTTCACAGCAAGCGGTACTTGGTCAGTGCCCGAAAGCAAGTTGCACATAAACTTCTTAGAACTAAAAGCCGTGTTGTTAGCACTAAAAAGATTCCAACATTTAGTGCAAGGAAAGATCGTCCTGATTGCCACAGACAACACTACGGTTGTAGCATACATCAACAAGGAAGGAGGTATGAGGTCAGGCTCACTCTGTGCCCTTCTTTGGCGGCTCCTATGTTGGTGCAGCCTCAATCAAATAGTTCTGAAGGCCAGACACATTCCAGGCCGTCTGAATGTAATTGCAGACAAATTGTCTCGCCAAAGGCAGGTCATTCAGACGGAGTGGTCCCTCCATCAAGAGACCTTCGACCTCCTTTGTCAAACCTGGCATTCTCCCCTAGTGGACATGTTTGCAACAAGGTACAACTGCAAGCTAGTTCAATTTGTGTCCCCAATTCCACACCCAAAGGCCTGGTCAGTGGATGCTCTGACATTGTCCTGGGAGGACCTGGACATGTACCTCTTCCCCCCAGTGTCTCTGATGGGGAAGGTGGTCAGCAAGCTGTCAGATCACTGGTATCGCAGAGCAATTCTGATTGCCCCGGGATGGCCCAACATGCCTTGGTTTTGGGACCTAGTGGAACTATCTGCGAGGGTTCCTCTATGTCTTCCACACCATCCAGATCTAGTGACCCAACCTTTCAACAAGGCACGTCACAGGGATCTGACAAACCTAAATCTCCATGCCTGGCTCCTAGAGCCCAGACAATCAAGGAGCAGGGGTTCTCTAGCCCAGTGGCGTCAAGAATTGAGGCGCCTCAAAGACGTTCAACCAGAACAGTCTACGAAGCGAAGTGGGCTGTTTTTATCAGATGGTGCGAAACAAGTCAGGTGGACTTCAGGAACCCATCTATAAAACAAATAGCAGATTTCCTCCTGCACCTTTTCCAGGAGAAAAATCTCCAGCCCAGCACTATTGACGGTTACAGGTCAGCCATTGCAGACAAACTGGGAAATACCTCGATTAATGTCGGCAAGGATGATAATTTGACTAGACTGTTAGACAGTTTTCACAGGGATAGACCCAAAGGACGCAGGGGGGTTCCTGCTTGGAACCTCTCCCTAGTTTTACACCAGCTTACAAAAGCACCGTTTGAACCCCTCAGAAAGGCTTCTCTAAAACACCTTACTTTCAAAACTGTTTTTCTCCTAGCCCTGGCTTCAGGAAAACGCAGAAGTGAGATACACGCATGGTTAAACAAAAATATCAGACACCAAGCTGATTGGTCCAAAGTTTCCCTCTACCCATCACCAAGCTTCTTGGCGAAAAATCACTTGGCAAAGGAGGGGCCAGAGTGCGTGGCTCCTGTGGTCATCCCGGCCTTAGCCCCCACTCTGGATAAGTCTTTAAAGGAAGACAGATCCCTTTGCCCCGTTCGGGCTCTTCGCTACTACCTGGACAAAACACAAAACCTAAGAACGGGAAAGGAGTTAGTTTTTGTCTCATTCAAACAAGGTTTTGACAGGGACATCTCTCCTGCCACTATCTCATCCTGGATCAAACAAACAGTAGTGTTGTGTTATGATCTCTCTGACCAAGAGTCCTTGACCTTACATCAGGTCAAGGCCCATGATGTTAGGGCCTTTGCGGCCTCCAAAGCATTTCAAGGTGGCATTTCTCTGGACCAGATTCTAACAGCATGCCACTGGAAGTCCCACAACACCTTTACACAATTTTACCTTAAGGATGTTGCCTGGGCAGATAAGGAGCTTTTTCACTTGGGTCCTGTGGTGGCGGCCCAGCAGATCCACCACTAGTCCCCTAAGCTTCTTTGTATATAATTATATATAGTGTATATACTAGTTAGTTTTAGGTGCAGGCTCACTTTTAGCCTATGCCTGGGCTTCTCAAAGTTTTTTACTTCAGAGTAATTCTCTGGGTATAGGACTTTCCCTACTCTTCCAGGTTAACCGTGGGAATCATGGACTTGAACTCTTGCTCTCTTCCTCCCCTCAGAGCAGTCAAAAAGGGGGGGGGGGGGGGGGGGGGGGCAGTTAGGTCTAGATACCCTTGAGACTAACATGTCTCCTCAAAGGACTAGAACCTCACACCTAGGTATAATATAAGAGTTCTCTCCAATCCTCAGAAGGCTGCCCTCCTTCCACTGGGTAGTTATTCTAGCTATCGTCTGGTAGGTAATGAAATTGCAAATTTTAATTAGTAAATTAAATTTTTATTAGTTAATACCTTACCTACCAGACGGGAAATTCCCACCCGGCCTTCCCCGCTTCCAGCCTCATCATTCAATCTTAGGGACGAAAAAGATGCTATGACGTCACGTCCCTCTGGCGAGTGAGGCAGGAACTAGGCCACCTGGCGAGTGGATTGTAGTGTGCCGGTCCTGCCGGGGGTGAAACCCGGGACGTCTTTTTCTTTCGTTTGGCGGGACCGGCTGGCGCCGGACTATAGCTATCGTCTGGTAGGTAAGGTATTAACTAATAAAAATTTAATTTACTAATTAAAATTTGCAATTTTGTTTTTCTTTCACTCAAGAGACATTAAAATCATGGTGTAGATTGTCAGATCTACTGCTGATTGCTTACTAAATTTGTATGAAGAAAAGTTAAGTCCACTAAGACTAAGAGCTCAAGCTCATTTTGCTATCGTCAACCATTTTTGTGTATAGTTAATTTTTCACTGTTATTAGAAATTTATTTGTGTGTAGTCGATTAATTTGTCTCTTTTATAGAAAAAAGTTACTAAAAAAAAAAAAAAAAACTTGCAAAAGTCATTTAAGTTACATTGCAATATCTACATTGAACATTTTTTTCTTTCTTTTTTTTAAGTAAAATAATGTGATTTTTGCAGAGGAAACCTCATAAAAGAAGAAGAAAAAGCAAGTTTACCAAGAAAAAGAAAACCAAGAAATTGGTTAATAGTCAAACTGTAGAAGACACACAGGTTTATAGCCATTAAAATCAGTTTATTGTATTGTATCCGGTGGATACTTTGGTTTAGCGTTCGCTACGCCGCCGCCGCGCATAGAGAGATTTCGGCGTTAACGCTCTAAGAGGAAAACTACATCAGCTAGGTTCACCAAATTTGCAGGATATCTTCATTGGGGGGTAAGCTTCTCTGGGAAGGAAATTAGCCTCATTCTGAAAAACAAGATGGCTGCTGCGGGCATTTCTTTGAAAATTATCTAAATTTTTCTACTGGCTGTTTCTCTTAGGTAGAAGGTTGAATGTCTTCATAGGTAATACGTATAACAGATATATATGTCCTCTACAACCTTGCAAACATTTGACCTTGAAGCTCTTAATTCAAGGTCATTCACGGAGTGCCAAAGTTAGCCACATAGCGGACTTTAAAAGTGCTTATTTCTCCCTTATTATTGGTCCTAGAGGTTTGCCATGTGAAACCAACTTATAGGAAATCATGTGCCGCGAATCTTTTGATGTGGTCAGATTTGACCTTGGACCCCTCCTTCAAGGTCAAACGAGGATAGCCAAACTTAAAAGTGTTTATAACTCGCTTATTATTGGTCCTAGAGGTTTGGGATGGTAAACCAACCTATAGGAAATCATGGGCTGGGAATCCTCTGGTGTGGTCGGATTTGACCTTGGGCCCCTTCTTCAAGGTCAAACGAGGATAGCCAAACTTAAAAGTGCTTATAACTTGCTTATTATTGGTCCTAGAGGTTTGGGATGGTAAAGCAACTTATAGGAAATCATGGGCTGGGAATCTTTTGATGTAGTCATATTTGACCTTGGACCCCTCCTTCAAGGTCATACGAGGATAGCCAAAGTTAAAAGTGTTTATAACTCGCTTATAATTGGTTCAAGACATTTGAGATGGTAAACCAACCTATAGGAAATCATAAGCTGGGAATCTTCTGGTGTGGTCGGATTTGACCTTGGGCCCCTCCTTCAAGGTAAAACAAGGATAACCAAACTTAAAAGTGCTTATAACTCGCTTATTATTGGTCCTAGAGGTTTGGGATGATAAACCAATACATAAGAAATCATGGGCTGGGAATCTTTTGATGTGGTCAGATTTGACCTTGGACTTCTCCTTCAAGGTCATACGAGGATAGCCAAACTTAAAAGTGCTTATAACTTGCTTATTATTGGTCCTAGAGGTTTGCAATGTGAAACCACCTTATAAGAAATCATGGGCTGGGAATCTTCTGATGTGGTCAGATTTGACCTTAAGCCCCTCCTTCAAGGTCAAACGATGACAGTCAAACTTAAAAGGGTTTATAACTCGTTTATTATTAAGCGTCCCGCAAGGGACGCTTGTTTGTGTATGGGAGAGCTTCTGGCTCCGCCGGCTCCGCATTTTGTTTTCCTTATAACTATGATAACTTGAAAGGAATTTTATCAATTCACCTGAAACTTGGCAAATACATTCATTCTATTAAAATCTGGAAATCATTAGATTTTGGCATTGATTGGTCAAGAAATGGCCGAGTAATTAATGATTAATTAATCATTACGAATTTTCCAAATAAGGAAAACACAAAAATGCTTATATCTCGAAAACCGTGCTAGATAGAGCGATTTCGACGAAATTTTTGACCCACAGGGTATGTCTGCGGAGTAGTTTTCCCAATTTTCAAAAAATTTTTGTCTCGCCCAAAATGGCGGCCATTTTGAATTTTCGAAATTTTCGCAAAAATTGCAAAACACAAAAATGCTTATATCTCAAAAACCGTGCTAGATAGAGCAATTTCGACAAAATTTTTGACCCGCAGGATATCTCTGCAGAGTACTTTTCCCAATTTTCAAAAAAATTTTGTCTCGCCAAAAATGGCGGCCATTTTGAATTTTCGAAATTTTCGCAAAAATTGCAAAACACAAAAATGCTTATATCTCGAAAACCGTGCTAGATAGAGCGATTTCGACGAAATTTTTGACCCACAGGGTATCTCTGCAGAGTAGCCATGCCAATTTTCAAAAAAATTTTGTCTTGCCAAAAATGGCGGCCATTTTGAATTTTCGAATTTTTGCGCCAAAATTGCAAAACACAAAAATGCTTATATTTCGAAAACCGTGCTACATAGAGCGATTTCGACGAAATTTTTTATCTTCAGGGTATCTCTGCAGAGCAGCTATCCCAAGAGCTTTCACTTAGTGAAGTTTCAGACCCATAGCTAATTGCTCACCTACTCAAAAAGAGTAAATGCGAATTACCTCTAAAAGTATTGCAGATGGCCAATTTTTCTCAAATAACTCATTCACCTACTTTTGGAAGAGCTTTCACATGGTGAAGTTTCAGACCCATAGCCAATTATTCACCTACTCAAAATGAGTAAATGCGAATTATTTCTAAAAGTATTGCAGATAGCCAATTTTTCTCAAATAACTCATTCACCTACTTTTGGGAGAGCTTTCACATGGTGAAGTTTCAGACCCATAGCTAATTATTTACCTACTCAAAATGAGTAAATGCGAATTATCTGTAAAAGTATTGCGGATACCCAATTTTTATCAAATAACTCATTCATCTACTTGTGGGAGAGCTTTCACATGGTGAAGTTTCAGACCCATAGCTAATTACTCACCTACTCAAAATGAGTAAATGCGAATTATCTCTAAAAGTATTGCAGATAGCCAATTTTTCTCAAATAACTCATTCACCTACTTTTGGGAGAGCTTTCACTTGGTGAAGTTTCAGACCCATAGCTAATTACTCACCTACTCAAAATGAGTAAATGCGAATTATCTCTAAAAGTATTGCAGATAGCCAATTTTTATCAAATAACTCATTCACCTACTTTTGGGAGAGCTTTCACTTGGTGAAGTTTCAGACCCATAGCTAATTACTCACCTACTCAAAATGAGTAAATGCGAATTATCTCTAAAAGTATTGCAGTAAGCCAATTTTTGTCAAATTAATCATTCACCTACTTTTGGGAGAGCTTTCACTTGGTGAAGTTTCAGACCCATAGCTAATTACTCGCCTACTCAAAATGAGTAAATGCGAATTATCTCTAAAAGTATTGCAGATAGCCAATTTTTCTCAAATAACTCATTCACCTACTTTTGGGAGAGCTTTCACTCTGTGAAGTTTCAGACCCATAGCTAATTACTCGCCTACTCAAAATGAGTAAATGCGAATTATCTCTAAAAGTATTGCAGATAGCCAATTTTTCTCAAATAACTCATTCACCTACTTTTGGGAGAGCTTTCACTTCGTGAAGTTTCAGACCCATAGCTAATTACTCACCTACTCAAAATGAGTAAATGCGAATTATCTCTAAAAGTATTGCAGATAGCCAATTTTTCTCAAATAACTCATTCACCTACTTTTGGGAGAGCTTTCACTTGGTGAAGTTTCAGACCCATAGCTAATTACTCGTCTACTCAAAATGAGTAAATGCGAATTATCTCATAAAGTATTGCAGATAGCCAATTTTTGTCAAATTAATCATTCACCTACTTTTGGGAGAGCTTTCACTTGGTGAAGTTTCAGACCCATAGCTAATTACTCACCTACTCAAAATGAGTAAATGCGAATTATCTCTAAAAGTATTGCAGATAGCCAATTTTTCTCAAATAACTCATTCACCTACTTTTGGGAGAGCTTTCACTCTGTAAAGTTTCAGACCCATAGCTAATTACTCACCTACTCAAAATGAGTAAATGCGAATTATCTGTAAAAGTATTGCAGATAGCCAATTTTTCTGAAATAACTCATTCACCTACTTTTGGGAGAGCTTTCACTTCGTGAAGTTTCAGACCCATAGCTAATTACTCACCTACTCAAAATGAGTAAATGCGAATTATCTCTAAAAGTATTGCAGATAGCCAATTTTTGTCAAATTAATCATTCACCTACTTTTGGGAGAGCTTTCACTTGGTGAAGTTTCAGACCCATAGCTAATTACTCGTCTACTCAAAATGAGTAAATGCGAATTATCTCTAAAAGTATTGCAGATAGCCAATTTTTCTCAAATAACTCATTCACCTACTTTTGGGAGAGCTTTCACTTGGTGAAGTTTCAGACCCATAGCTAATTACTCACCTACTCAAAATGAGTAAATGCGAATTATCTCTAAAAGTATTGCAGATAGCCAATTTTTCTCAAATAACTCATTCACCTACTTTTGGGAGAGCTTTCACTCTGTGAAGTTTCAGACCCATAGCTATTTATTCACCTACTCAAAATGAGTAAATGCTAATTATCTGTAAAAGTATTGCGGATACCCAATTTTTATCAAATACTCATTCATCTACTTGTGGGAGAGCTTTCACATGGTGAAGTTTCAGACCCATAGCTAATTATTACTCACCTACTCAAAATGAGTAAATGCGAATTATCTCTAAAAGTATTGCAGATAGCCAATTTTTCTCAAATAACTCATTCACCTACTTTTGGGAGAGCTTTCACTTGGTGAAGTTTCAGACCCATAGATAATTATTCACCTACTCAAAATGAGTAAATGTGAATTATCTCTTAATAGTATTGCAGATAGCCAATTTTTCTCAAATAACTCATTCACCTACTTTTGGAAGACCTTTCACACACGAAAATGAAAAATTGTGAATATCTCGGAAAAGCTATTTCTTCTGCTTTAATGCTCGGCGGGAGATACACACCACGGCAGTGGTCTTGACAAAAAATTTTGTCTCCCCAAAAATGGTGGCCATTTTGAATTTTCAAAGTTTTTGCAAAACACAAAAATGCTTATATCTCGAAAACTGTGCTATATGGAGCGAACTCAACAAAATTTTGGACCTGCTGGGTATCTCTGCAGAGTAGCCATGCCAATTTTCAAAATATTTTTGTCTCGCCAAATATAGCGGACATTTTTAATTTTTTTATTTTTTGCAAAACACAAAAATGCTTATATCGTGAAAACCATGCTAGATAGAGCAGACTGCGCTGACTTTGGTTGCCACAACAGTATAAGGCTAGAAACGAAGCATTTTCTTAATACTTTAGCACTCACCTTTATATCCTTTTCGGGACGCTTTGTTTTTGCTATGCAAAAACATTATCTTTTTTTTTGCGAGCGATCCTCTAGTTGATCCTAGAGGTTTGCAATGTGAAACCAACTTGCAGAATATTGTGGGTGAAGTGAGATTTGACCTTTGGCCCCTTCTTCAAGGTCAAACAATGATTCACTGGCTTTGGTGAGTTGTCTTTTCGGTGGATACAGATTTGCATCGGTTCTCCGATGCGTAGGTGTAGTTTCATAAGTGGTTGTCATAAATACAATTTTTTTTTGTAGTTATTGATAGAGCACATTAAAACACAGTTTTATTGCGCTACAATAGCTTACCATGTGGGACTGAATGCTTTACTGGTTGCCGCGAGGAACTACGACCAACGTCTAAGAAAAAAAGACATTTATTCTTGGCCGTAGCCTCAGGTTGTCGTCACGTGATCTGCCCCTTATGTTACAACTTTTCTCGTTGGTCGCCGCCATCTTACAATCTTTGGGAAGTATTTACTTCCTTTTTCTTTCTATATCTCAGTGCAGTATTATTGTTAAACGTTCCCATTTATGTATTTCATTTATTACTGTATAAAGCCCATTCTGGCCAATTTTCAGCACTTCCGCTTTTGTAAATTGTCCTTATTTTAAGTTTTCTGAACTCGCCTCGACTGGCTTTTTCTTCTGCGAGTTGTTGACTCGAGGTCTACTCGCGTTTGTTTTATTGCGTTAAAGCATGTCTTCTCAAGGAAGAACACACCAAAATAGTATAAATACCTACAACAAATGCATCTATTTCCTTTCTACCTGCAGAGAGGCAGGTAAGGTCGACGATCCGTGTCACAGCTAATCTTAAAAATATCTTTGTCTTCTCGCGTCGACATACATATATTGGAGGCATTCAATAATTTCCGTTAAGATTTTCATAAATCTTTACAAAAGCAAAGGGAGGTGGATCAGACCTCTTCTTCTGCTCATAAAACGAACGCACCCTCCAAAAATCTGGACAAATCCTCGAATCCAGTAGTGCTATCGAGTCACTGGAGGTGGAGTTCGCCCCAGAACTTCAAATTTCTCGCCTCGACTCGTATTCTAGTCGCCTCGTAGACGACGCAGGTCAAGGTCGTAGTTCAGCCGAGGATCCCTTGAAGGTTGCCTCGACCAGCCCAAAACAATATTCACACTCTTCTAGACAATATGCTGTAGATCCAAGCTCCTCGGAGTGCACTTCACAGACTTGCTACAGAGGCACATGGATACCTAGTATGTGCAGCCTCTGGGGAAAGTCCCCGGACCCAAGGTAGAAAGCACCAGGATGTAAAACCCCTACCTTTCCCAAGGCCCCTGTGAAATGGCAGAGATATTCTCTAGAATCGAGCCAAAGGGTGGGTAAGGCCTTTGTCCTAGCACAGTAATGCAAGTGACATGCAAGCATGTTAACAGAATGGGGCTTACTTGTGAAATGCCTTCCTTTCCACTACTTGGACTATTCTAATGACCCTCAACCAGCCCTAGTAGGCCCAAGGCACTCTGATAAGCCAACACAAGTCGAGGGCCAGATTCGTACCCTCATCTTCAGAGGAAGATCAGTCCCCTGAACATATGCATAGGTTCTCTAAGCCCTCCAGGAAGTCATACCCTGATCAGGACCACTTAATTCACAGTTGGTGAAGGAAACCCCAACGTGACCCCTACCCTCCTCATTATAGGGAAGTAGCATTGGCTGACATCCCATTCCAATATGCTGAGGAGGTGGATACGTTTCGACGCATCCTCAAGTTGCCTGAAACTAGGGAATCCTTACCTAGATCTTCAACTGCGGTCATGTGCCTTAACTAATGAGTAAGGAAAATAATGAGTCCTGGTAGCACGGGACTCCTAGGTTCTTATCCTAGGTGAATTTGTTCTGGGGCACAGGTCCTCCTAGGGTGACCATGTTGCCTCTCAATTCAATCATTAAGAATTCTTTTGATAAATTTGATCAGGACTTCCAAACAGCAAATTTACCTGAGGGTAAGTACATCCAACCACCTCCTTCCACTATCAAGTGGTACCAGCTAGGCCAGTCTTGTTATGAGGACAAAATACAAGAGCTGAAAACAGACTTTTCCAAGATTTGTATTTCTCCTAAATCATCTGGGCTCCTATGGTCAAGGTCCCTCTTCCAATTCTTAAAGAATTGGAATATCAGGCAAGACAGAATTTTTCCACTCACAATTTCGCTACTACCTTTGCCAAGATTTCCTCTTTCTGTCATGTCACTTTGGAGAAGTGTCAATATAGCCTGAAACACTTTTCACTCAGGTCAAGTCTCAGATCAGGAGAGGTGCCGAACCTGATAAAGTAGCGAAACGTGGTTATGAGGAAGCCTGTGAGTCTCTGGATCTGTGGAATAAGACCATCCTGATCCAACACAGGGCCTTGACTTGCCTTAGTAGTCCTTGTCCCATATTCTCCAGAGAAAATTAGACTCAATGGGCAATACTGGCTTGATTAGGCTCGAAGCCGAAATGACCCTATTACAACCACACTTAGGAGAAACCAGGCACCAAGAACTAGTTGGTGAAGGAAGACGAGGACTTCCTTCTTAAAAAAGGCACCTCAAAGGTTCTCAGGGTTTCGGACCCTACCAGAATAAGCCCTTTCGTGCTCCCCACAAGAAAAGAGGCTCCTACAGGAAACGCCCCTATGGGGGCAATTCCTCACACAGCAGTAATCCGTTGTTTTTCTTCCAGTAGGGGAAAACAGAACTTCAGAGGCTCCAAGGGGTCGTTTTTTCGACCCCACAACAGGGGAAAAGGGCGTGGATCCCTCTTCCCAATGACTCCTCAAGCCTCCACCAGTAGGAGGTCGCCTCCGTTCTTTCAGCAGAGACTGGCAAACAAACAATTGTTCATCCAACGTATTAAACCTTATTACCAATGGCTACGTACTGCCATTCCTCTCAAAGCCCAACTTGGTCAGTTTTCTCTGATAATATCAGAATACAAGGCCCTCCCAAAGGACCAAGCCTTGGCCCATTGTATCCAGTCTCTACTGTCAAAGAACGTTATCGAAAGGGTGGAAAATGTAAAATCTCTCGGGTTTTACAGTCGCCTGTTTCTAGTACCCAAGCCTCACCAAAGGTGGAGGCCAGTTATAGACTTAAGCAGGCTCAATACTTTTCTACATGTAGAAAAGTTCTAGATGGAAACTCCAGAGTGTTCCAGTTCACCTCCCTACCTTTCGCACTGGCCAAAAGGAGGTGAAGCTCATGGCCCTCTCCAGGTCTTAGACTCCACCAATACCTGGTCGACTGGCTGATCAGGTCTCAGTCGCGGGAGGAAGCCCTAGTGAACACTCAGGCAGTGGTAGATCTAACCCAGTCCTTGGGATGGATCATCAATCAATGAAATCAACTGAATCCCACTCAGGTGTTTTCGTTCGTGGGTTACGAGTTCCACCTGGATTCAGCCCTTGTAAAACCCACTCAAGAGAGATGGCTCAAACTCCAGGATTTTATCCTACACCTCAAGTCAAAACATGTTTTTGACTGCAAGATGTTTGATGTCTCTTATTGGGTCGCTAGCCTCAACGGAGAAAATGGTCCCAGAGGAACGACTTCACATGAGGCCCTTTCAGTTTCACCTCAAGGAGCACTGGAAATTTCCTCAACCACTGGACAGCCTCCTTCCTTGGACAGAAGCCATCTCTGCACACCTGGTTTGGTGGCAGAATCCTGCGAACGTGATGAAAGGCTCAAACCTTCATCCCAAGACCACAGTATCCAACTCCTTACAGACGCCTCAAACGAAGGTTGGGGCGCTCACTTAGAACCAAGTTCTATACAAGGTCTATGGTCTCCCCAGGAAAAAGGGCTTCACAACATCCTAGAATTAAAAGCTGCCTTTCTGACCCTGAGATGCTTCAAAGACCAGTGTCAGGACCAAACCGTGCTAGTTGCGACGGACAACTCAACTGTGGTGGCTTACATAAACAAACAAGGGGAAACACACTCAACGGAGATGTGTGCACTCCTGTGGAGAATCATGACCTGGTGCCATCATTCTCACATCACATTGAAAGCCAGGCACATTCCAGGGTGTCTGAATGTGATGGCCGACCTACTTTCCAGGTCGAATCAGGTACAGTCGACCGAATGGTCTCTACATCCACAGGTGTTCAAACAGATCTGCCAAAGGTGGTTCACTCCCCACGTGGACCTATTCGCCACTTATCTGAACCACAAGCTTCCACTGTACGTGTCTCCTATCCCAGACCTGAAGGCCTGGCACATAGATGCTCTAAACATAAACTGGACGGGTCTCACTGCCTATGCTCACCCTCCACCAGCTCTCCTTCACAGGGTGATCCAAAAAATCAGACTGTCTGATCATACTGATAGCCCCAGGCTGGCCAGGGATGCCCTGGTTTTGGGACCTAGTGCAGCTCTCAACAGAGATCCCACTGCAGCTCCCGGTGTCGACAACACTCCTCAAGCAGTCCCACAACTATGTGTTCCACAGCAACTCAACCTCCACTCCTGGTGTCTAGGAGTGGACAAGTCCAGAACAAGGCTTCTCTGTGGAAGTGGTAGAGAGAATTGCTGCACCTCAGCGGTCATCAACAAGGACCATCTACAATCAAGTGGCCCTATTTAAAAAATGGTGCAGAGAAAATTCGGTGAATTTTTCCACTCCATCTGTGAAACAAATCTCAGATTTCTTCATGTATCTGTACCAAGACCTAAACAGACGCCCCTCCACCATTGATGGTTACAGGACTGCCATTGTTGACACCTTGGGCCCATCGGGCCAACATATTGCTCATAATGAGGACCTTCATAGGTTGCTCTCCAATTTCCACAGGGATCGTCCCAAAAGTTCCAGAAATCTCCCCAAGTGGAACCTTTCTTTTTATTGCGTTAATACATCCTATCCAATGGACAATAGCTTATCCGGTCGGCGCAGACCGGCCCGCCAAACGTCAGAAAAAGACGTCCTGTGTTTCCACCGGCCAGGCCGGTCCAGTGCTGTGCACTCGCCAGGTGGCGTGTAGTACTTCCTTCCTGTCTAGACAGCGTGACGTCATAGCATCTTTTTCGTTTGGCGCATGCTTGTGTGCACGGAATGTTTTCATCAGAAGTTTATCTTCAGATTTTCATTGTTATTGGTGAGAATTGTACTTTATAATTGTGCTTACTTTATCTTGGGAGTATATAGACCTGTTAGAACTCTGTATTTTACTGCCATCAGATCGTTATGTCTTCCCTGGGCCAGAAACATGGTAACTGTGGGCACATCATGGCCAGTTTCGACAGCCATTGTTTCTGCGCACGCTGCAGGGAGAAAGGAAAAGGTTCAGACCCTTGTGTGTCTAATAACGATTGCCAGGCTTGTAATTCTTTGACTGAGGAACAACGTGTTCAGTTGTCTACCCCCAGTTATAGATTGAAGAAAGAAAAGCGCGAATTAAAGAAAGCGTCAGATACTCCCACTAAGGACTCAAACAGTTCCACCCTCATAGATCCGTCCTCTGTGACGGTAGTGGGGGCTGTGGACGGCCAAGGGATGGTACAGTCCCCAGGTTCGAGTTCCTCTGCAAAGAAGAAGAAATCTCCATCTTCTGACAAGAAACCCCCTACAAAACATGCTAAGTCTTCAGAGAAGCCGGCCAAGTCGCCTACCACTCACAGATCCTCAGCTGACGCAAGGATTGATGAGCTCGACCAGAAATGGTCGGATAGGTTTAACAGACTGGAGGCTCTCTTACTTGCAAAGACTATGGACAAAGAACCCACCTTTTCAACAGTTAAAGTGGCTCCTACTTCTTCCGCTCCTCCTGGCATTGCTAAGTCCACCGAGCCGTTTATCAGACCTTCAGATGCCATACCACTTTCAGATTTGGCCGGTAACCGTTCCTCTCCACAGAGTCAGGCTACCGACAAATCGCACTCTTCATCCGCTGATGATAAGCAACCTTCTTCAGATTTGCATGGTGTATCTCAGACTGCTCACAAAGTTCAGTCGACCAGCAAGTCGCTTAGGGAGAAATCGACCACCTAAGATCTGGCTGGTACCGACCCACCGTCTGACCAGGACCCAGATGCTGCTTCTGCTGACCCCGACCAGGTCCTATCAGAGGACCAGAATTACAGGGAGACCATGAGAGGCATCAGGTCATATATGGGCTGGTCCCATATCCCTGATTTGGATACAGCGACCACAGCATCTGATGACAACCCCTTCGCTGGGCCTCAGTCTCAACCTACAGGAAAAATCTCAGTTAATATGCCAACCGACGAGTAGTTGTCTAAAAAGATGGGTAGGCTGAATCTAACACTGGTGGAGGGGTATCCCTCACGCAGCTCTGAGGCAGGGGGGCTTCTAAAGGACCAATTTGTCAAGCCGGTCCGTTCACAGGCCAAATGGTACGGGTTTGTATCCGACCAGCAGAAGGGAGATGCCACTAGTGAGAAAACTGTTAGTTCCTGGAGTACCGACGCTTCAAAGATCAACAACACATACAGTCGCATTGCTAAAGCGGCAGGTATCTCCTCAACGCCTCCAGCCTCCCGTCAGATTTCTCAAGACAATCTGAGACGTTGGGAGAAATCGGCTAGGGAAGCCTCAACTATCTGTAATCAGGCGGCTGGATTTAACAGATGTTTGTATAGAGTTCAAGAGAATATGAAGGGACAAGTTAAAACTCTCAAAACAGAAATGGCCAAAGGAAAGTCTTCCACTAAAGCAACCGGCTCACTCGACGAGTTGCAATTTTTGATGAACTTTAATGCCAGCATCACGCAGGCCATGGCTAAGACACTAGAACATTTAAGTGATTTTGTTTTCGTGTCAGTGGCTAATACTACCTTGGCTCGCAGAGATTCATATCTTTCACATCTCAAAGCAGGTATTAAACCAGATACCTTGGCCTCTCTCAGGACTGCACCTCTCCACATTCCAATGCTCTTCCCTGATGAAGCCCTCAGGATATAGCCGCTTTTGAAAGCAAGGGCCAACTTCACACTGGAAAGAAGGGTCGTTTCCACCCCTATGATCGTCCTGATAAACGTGGGGATAACAGGAATCAGGAACGACCAGCATGGAAGAACATTGGTCAGCGCGGACAGGGCAGGAAACAGAAGGGCAAGGCCTCTT
Source organism: Sabellastarte sp. h YS-2021 (assembly GCA_964017235.1). NCBI lineage: Eukaryota > Metazoa > Annelida > Polychaeta > Sabellida > Sabellidae > Sabellastarte > Sabellastarte sp. h YS-2021. The sequence goes on along the minus strand of OZ024930.1, from coordinate 60,683,547 downwards.
ACTACTCCTCGCGACCAGCCAAGGGCCAGCAGTCCTATAAATGACAGTTATTGTGTAAACAGAGTGATATCAGGACTGCTGGCCGGGAGCACTTTGCAGAGACAAACAGACACTTTTGTAGACTTAAATGTTGTACCTTGTGTTCCTACTGCTCCCGGGCATTCCCAAAAGAAAGAAGTAAGTCCCGGGGCAGTAGTTTGTCTTTCTCAAAGAAATTACAAAATAAAATCTGTGAAGCTTGCTTCTTGTGTCACTCTGTTATCTTGTGTCAAACCTGTGGTAAATGCCAGAAATGTTGTCTCAAATCCTCCTGTAGGCGCCAGACTTCAGGGTTTCTGGCAGGTTTGGTTGAAGCTAGGGGCCAGTTACAAGGTCGTCCAGATCTTAAGGTCGGGTTACACCCTCCCCTTTCAGAACAGGCCCCTCCTATCAAGACGCCCAACGGTCATAAGCCGTTATGTAAACCACCACAGGAACAGCTACCTGTCGGAGGCTTTACATCAGCTTATTTCCAAAAATGCAGTGGAGCCAGTATGAAACCCAAACTCTCTAGGTTTCTTCAACCGACTTTTCCTGGTGCCCAAACCCAACAACAAATGGAGGCCCATTCTGGACTTGAGCAATCTAAATCCCTTTCTAAAAGTGGAGAAGTTCAAGATGGAAACACCGGAAACCATCAGAACTTCTCTTCAAATGGGAGAATGGGTAACCTCTGTAGATTTCAGGGACGCTTACTTCCACATACCTATACAGGAACAATCAAGAAAATACCTGAGATTTCATGTCCAGGGTCAGACATACCAATTCAAGGCTCTTCCATTTGGTCTGTCCACAGCACCTCTGGAGTTCACGGTAGTAGCCAAGGAAGTAAAGTTGATGGCCATGCACAAGGGTATAAGGATCCACCAGTACCTAGACGACTGGTTGGTGAGGGCCATGTCCTACCAAGTCTGTCTCCAGCACACCAGAGATCTGCTGGAAATGTGCCAGGATCTAGGCTGGGTAGTCAACAGAGAGAAATCAGAACTGGATCCAAAACAAGTCTTCGACTTTGTAGGATACCAATTCGACCTCAGATCCGGTCGGGTCAGACCCACACCAGACCGGTGGCAGAATCTCAGAACAAAGATTCAGGCTATCTTGGCCCGACCGACCTGTCCGGTCCGGCAGTTTATGTCCTTGATAGGTCTCTTAACAGCCACAGAAGAACAGGTTCACCTCGGCCGACTCCACATGAGACCCATTCAGTGGCACCTCAAAAACAACTGGAGGGTACCGGAATCTTTGGAAAAGATCATCCCTCTACCCAGGTCCCTGCACCCACATCTACAGTGGTGGTTAGAAGAAAGCAATGTTTTGCAAGGTCAACCACTACACCCAATAAGACATGCTCTGCAAATCTTTACAGATGCATCAAAAGAAGGGTGGGGTGCTCATTTAAACGAGCTCACTGCAAGGGGTTTTTGGTCAGTGCCAGAAAGCAAACTGCACATAAACTATCTGGAGTTAAAAGCAGTTTTCCTAGCCCTAAAAGAGTTCCAGGACCTCTGTGTAGGCAAGATAGTCCTAGTGGCAACCGACAACACGACAGTGGAAGCCTACATAAACAAGGAGGGAGGCATGAGGTCGGGCCCGCTGTGTGCCCTACTGTGGAGAATCTTGACTTGGTGTTCCCAGCGTCAAGTGACTCTCAAAGCCCGCCACATTCCCGGTCATCTGAATGTTATAGCAGACAAGCTATCCAGATTGGGTCAGACCATCCAGACGGAGTGGTCCCTCCTCCCGGAAGTGTTAGCGGATATATGCAAGAAATGGCACTAGCCTCAAATAGATCTGTTTGCCACAAGATTCAATTACAAACTTCCTCAGTTCGTCTCCCCAGTCCCAGACCTCCTAGCCGTAGTGGTGGATGCACTCACTCTACCATGGGAGGACCTGGATGCATATGCCTTCCCACCGACCGCCATCTTGGGCAAAGTGGTGGAGAAACTACTGGATTCCCGGTACCAGAGAATTATTCTGATTGCTCCCGGGTGGCCCAACATGCCCTGGTTTTGGGACTTGGTGGCCATGTCCAGTCAAATTCCTCTGAGCCTGCCAAATCGGCCCAATCTCTTAACACAGCCGTTCAATCAGATCCCTCACAGAAATCTGACAAACCTGAATCTCCATGCATGGCTCCTAGAGCCACAGCAATTAAGGAGCAGGGATTCTCTGAGGCAGTGGCAGCAAGAATTGAGGCTCCTCAAAGGAAATCAACCAGATCAGTCTATGAGGCAAAGTGGGCCATTTTTACAAAGTGGTGCGTCTCTAATCAGGTGGACTTCAGGTCTCCACCTATAAAGTCAGTGGCTGACTTCCTTCTCTACCTCTTTGAGGTCAAGAGGTTGCAGCCCAGCACCATTGATGGATACAGATCTGCCATTGCTGATAAACTGGGTAGCTTCACAGTCAATATCAGCAGAGATGATAATCTCACCCGTCTCTTAGACAGTTTCCACAGAGATAGACCCAAAGGGCGAAGGGGTATACCCTCCTGGAACCTTTCTCTGGTCCTACACCAGCTAACAAAGGCTCCCTTCGAACCCCTTAAGGAGGCGTCATTGAAGCATCTGACCTTCAAGTCTGTCTTCCTTTTGGCCCTGGGTTCTGGCAAAAGAAGGAGTGAGATCCATGCATGGCAGCATAGGAACATCAGGCACCAGTCGGACTGGGCTAAGGTGTCCCTTTTTCCATCCCCCAGCTTTCTTTCTAAGAACCAGCTGGCCAAGGAGGGTCCAGAGAGTGTAGCCCCAGTGGTCATACCAGCCCTGGCTCCTACTCTGGATAGGTCCCTCAAGTCTGACAGAACGCTCTGTCCAGTCAGAGCCTTGCGCTACTATTTGGACAGGACTTCAGACCTTAGGCAGGGCAAAGAATTAGTTTTTGTCTCCTTTAAGAAAGGTTTCGACAAAGACATATCACCTGCCACTATCTCCTCATGGATCAAACAAACAGTGATCCTATGCTATGAGCTCTCGGATCAACAGACCCACACCTTGCATCAGGTCAAAGCTCATGATGTCAGGGCCTTTGCTGCCTCTAAGGCCTTCCAGTCGGGAGTTTCCTTAGAGCAGATCCTGTCAGCCTGCCACTGGAAATCTCATAATACCTTCACTCAATTCTATCTGAAGGATGTGGCTTGGGCCGACTCAGAGCTCTACCATCCTGGACCGGTCGTGGCTGCCCAGCAGATCCACCAACAGACCAGTACCTAGAGGAGATGTGTACATATGTAGATAGTTGCACATAGTTGTTTTTTTGCACATATAGTTATTAAAAAAAAAAAAAAAAAATTTCTGGGCGTGCTTCCTTCGGGAGGACTACTTTATGGGACTGAACTCATCCCTCTCTTCCCCTACCTCAGAGCAGGTCTGTAAAAAAGGGGGGGGGGGAGCAAGGTCTACTGACGGTTCAATACTTTGTAACCGGATGATGATATTCGACCATAGCCTTAAGGGTTACCGACCTCAGGTCTGACCAGGCTTCAAAGGAAATGGTTCATTATTCCAGTAGGAGTTCAAGGCTAGTCCCTAGTAACTTACCCGCCGACCAAGCGGTAGTTAGTCAGCTATTGTCCATTGGATAGGATGTATTAACGCAATAAAATTGCAAATTTAATAAGTAAATTAAATTTTTATAAGTTAATACCCTATCCAATGGACACACAAGGCCCTCCCACCGACCCCGCTTTCAGCTTACTAGGGGTCTAATTGGTTTAGACAACGAAAAAGATGCTATGACGTCATGCTGTCTAGACAGGAAGGAAGTACTACACGCCACCTGGCGAGTGCACAGCACTGGACCGGCCTGGCCGGTTGAAACACAGGACGTCTTTTTCTGACGTTTGGCGGGCCGGTCTGCGCCGACCGGATAAGCTATTGTCCATTGGATAGGGTATTAACTTATAAAAATTTAATTTACTTATTAAATTTGCAAGTTGTTCTCAATGAGCTCATAAAAGCACCCTTTGAGCCTATGAAAGACACAGACCTCAGATATCGCACTCTCAAAACTGCTTCCTTGCTAGCTTTAACCTCCTGCAAGCGCCGCAGCGAAATCCATGCCTGGGTTGCAAACAAAGTATCTAATCAAGGCCACTGGGAAAAGGTCTCCTTGTTCCCTTCTTCTGACTTCATAGCCAAAACCAACTAGCAAGAGAAGATTCTCAAAGTGTGTCTCCGGTGACTATCCCTGCTTTGACTACCATTGTGGATAGACAGTTCAAGAAGACAGGACCCTCTGTCCTGTGCGGGCCCTGAGGTACTATCTGGACCGAACCAAGGACCTAAGAGGTTCCCGGTCCCTCCTTTTCATTTCCTTTAAGAAAGGACATACAGCAGTCATCAGACCCGCTACTCTCTCCTCTTGGTTGAAACAAACCATCCTACTTTGTTATAAACAAGCAGACCAGCAAGCCTTGGATTTAGTCCAAGTCAAGGCGCATGACATTCGGGCCTTCGCAGCCTCTAAGGCATTTTACGGTGGGGTATCGGTGGACCAGATCATGCAAGCCTGTCACTGGAAAGCTCACAACACTTTTACCAATTTTTATCTAAAAGACCTTACTTGGTCGGACAATGACAACAATCTGTATCTGGGACCAGTAGTAGCGGCACAACAGGTCCTAGACCCTTCTCCTCAGTCCAGTCATCCTCGGAAAGAAAAAAAGGGGGGGGGGGGCACATCCGCTACAACCAAGTCTTCAGGATTCTAATCCCAGGGTCTAGGTATACGTCTACCTCATCAGGGTGTATCCGGTAAGGTCTATCTAATCTTTAAATCATTATAATTGTATTAAGGACCTTAAGGTTGTCATTTTAGTCAGTACCCGAGCCTTAAGCTCAGGTTCTTCCGTGATCGTCCTTGGGACTGACCCCGTCTGTGTATCTAGGGTACACATCTCCTTCTCGTCAAACACCCTGACAGTTTTTTAGCACTGTCATTCATTCAGGTTTTTGGCTTCTACAGGCCCGGTCTTCGGGATTGGGGCCCTGTAGACGGGACTCAGACTGGTACTTTCGATCTTTCATTCTACTATTATTATCAAAATTCTAAGAAAAAACAGACTTATCTGCCAGTCTCAGCTGTAATCCCTCCTCCGGACGGTTGGATTCAGCATTCAGTCCCACATGGTAAGCTATTGTAGCGCAATAAAATTGAAAATTTTAATTACTTAAATGTAGCTTTTATAAGCTACAAGCTTACCATGTGGGACTGAGGAGAGTCCCACCCTGCCTCCCCGCTGTATTACAGCTGAGGGGTATGGGTTTAAATCTCAACGAGAAAAGTTGTAACAAAAGGGGCAGATCACGTGACAACAACCTGAGGCTACGGCCAAGAATAAATGTCTTTTTTTCTTAAACGTTGGTCGTAGTTCCTCGCGGCAACCAGTAAAGCATTCAGTCCCACATGGTAAGCTTGTAGCTTATAAAAGCTACATTTAAGTAATTAAAATTTTCAATTTTATCATTAGTTAATTGCTTTAGCAGTTTTGTAAAGCTTTGACAACTTATAAATTTTCTACATATTTGATTATTTATTATTTAAACCCATGATAGCCTGTCTTGAGATTCTGTCCCTAACATTTAATCTACAAATCTGGTATTTTCAAATCCATTTTAAGAGCCATTATGATAGAAAATATAGACATAACCACCATGGTCCAAACCTGTAAAGGTGACATGTGATCACTTTCCTGCAATTATGTCTGACATCTTAATTGTATAAAACAATGTTGAACCCTTTCCGTTATAGCATCACTTAAAATTACAAAACATGGCTGCTTTCCTTTTCTGGTGTACACAATTCAATTGGAATTGTCTTAACAGATTCATTGTACCAGGGATGTAAAAAAGCCCCACTTAAAGTTTTAATTAACTTTAAATTTTTCCTTGCAGTCAAGAATTTGAAAATGCAACCTGGCTTATTTATTCTGAAGTAGTTTGGTTGATTGACAGGTGCAAATGATTCTAATTGGATTGACCTTTTTGGGCGGGTTGCATGTAACCAACCCACCTATTAGATTGATGTGTCCGACGTCCGTCTGTCCGTCCACATTTTCGTTTCCGGACTCTAACTCAAAATCGCTTTGTCCGATCAAGTCAAACTTGACAGGGACATAGATCACCATCACAGCTAGGTTCCTTTCGAAATTGGTGTAATTCCGTCCGTTTGTTTGTCCATTTGTCTGTCCGTCAAAATTTCCGTTTCCAGGCTCTAACTCGAAAACGGTTTGTCCAATCGAATTCAAACTTGACAGGACATAGATCACCATCACAGGGCAAGATGTTACAAAAAATTGTCTGGCAGCCCACCGGGCTGCCTACAGTTGGCGTTAGGGAGCCCAGTGGCCAAAGGAGGAACCCAAAATATTTTATGAACTGTTCTCATCAAGGCTGCAAATAAACATGTCATAATAAGTATGTTAACCATCTGAATCACTGTTTTATTGGCAATAAAAATTTGCAATTACACAAACCGTTAACTCTAAACTAAAATTACACCAATGTCATTAAAATTGCTAATTCCAGTTAAACTTGACTAAAACATAAAATCATGTAAAGCACTCTAGGCCCCATGAAAAAAACTCGAATGAATCCACGGCTGAAAATAATTATTTTCGAATGAATTCGCAGCTGAAAATAATTATCTTCGAATTAATTCACGGCTGAAAATAAAAAGTGTCAGACGGCAAACAATGGCAGACGTAAACAATGATGAAATTAGAACTATTTCAACCATTGTTTTGTAAAATAAAGCTACAATATATCAAAATATGTACGCATTTATGTATTTTATTTGCTAATAGCCCTTCGGTCAGCCTCTCAGTGTACAACGGCAGCCCGGTCGAATTTTCGGCAGACTCGGGCTGCCGGACCACTGGAAACATCGAGCCCTGCCATCACAGCTAGGTTCCTTTCGAAATTGGTGTAATTCCGTCTGTTTGTCCGTTTGTCCGTCAAAAATTTCAGTTTCCGGACTCTAACTCGAAAATGGTTTGTCCAATCGAATTCAAACTTGACACAGAGATAGATCACCATCATAACTAGGTTCCTTTTGAAACCGGTGTAATTCCGTCTGTTCGTTTGTCTGTTTTTTGTCCATTTGTCTGTCCGCCAACATTTCTGTTTCTGGATTCTAATTCGAAAACGCTGTGTCCAATTGAATTCAAACTTGACAGGGAGATACATCACCATCATAGCTAAGTTGCTTTCGAAATTGGTGTAATTCTGTCTTTTAGTTTGTTCGTTTATAGCATAGATACAATTATATAACCTAGATTATAAGTTTTACATTTCTTAGCACGTCTAACACATTCACCTTAACTGGGTGACCTAACATTTCTTTCCTTGTTTTTAAATGTAATTACAGCAGTCGCTAACCTTATTCCTGCCTGCGTAACCCACCTTTTGGGGCATCTTTGACCCTCTTGTTATTTATTTATTTTTTTTGTGGTCATCCAATGAGAAAATACTTTTAGTAAATATTACTATATTTTATTTCAGGAACTGAACAGAGAACTTGCAGAGACTGAAGAAGATGAAGAGGATAAAAGTTCTTACATTTCTAACAGGCTTGTTTAAAGTTACATTTAATATATGTGTGTACAAATGTGTTTGAAACAACATTTCTAATACGTGTAGTTGTGTTACTCATGCACAACTTTAAATCTTGTTTCTGAACTTCCTACCAATCTGCATAAGAAAACTGATGCATTGTACAGCCAATATCACTCAACCTTGTCAAGCCTGGTTGACAAACATGCCCCATCTCACACCAAACATGTGAAGGCACAGTATATCCCAGGATGAGTAAACAAAAGCGCAATAGTGGCCAAAGAGATCAAGTGTCTGTATGAGCGCATTTGGCGCAGAAATAAATCTTCCTTCAATAGATCACAATACATGCAGAAGGTTCATCAGTACAATAGAATCTGCATGAGAGCCAAATAAGAATTCCTGAGAACAACATTCAAGAAAATCATCACAACCCACAAAAATTATGGCAAGTTCTAGGAGATTTATTACATAGATTACCTGTTGCTCCCATCTAAAACCCCCTCGGCTTCTGGCTGATAGATTTGTTGAGCTTTTTACTGACAAAATTGAGAAAATCTGCTCAACTTTCCCTGTATCCTTCACTTCACAGCACATCTCCCCTGATATTCCTAACCCTACCTTTTCCACTTTCTCCACTGTCACTGAGGACAAGTCACCAAAATCATTACAAACTCTCCAAGTAAATCATGCTCCCTTGACGCACTTTTCTTGTCCTGGATTATCTGGGCATCCTTCTAACCCCCATCACTGCAATAGTCTGCCTCACTTGAACAAGCTAAAAGTCCTTTTTTAAAGTTTTTCAAGCAAGCCCTTGTTACTCTAATCCTCAAAATCATCAACCTTAGACAAAGAAGTGTTCAAAAATTACAGGCCTGTTCCCGACCTTAACTTCATTTCTAAAATTCTTGACAGGGTAGTAGCCATTCAGCTTCAAACCCACCTTAACGAAGCAGGCCTTATGACCAGTTTGCAATCAGCATATAGAAAACATCATTCCACTGAAGGTGCCCTCCTGAATATTTAAAACGATCTTCTCCTCAATATGGCTAAAGGGTGTGTCACAGCCCTCACCCTTCTGGATCTCTCTGCTGTTTTTGAAACCATAGACCACACTTCTCCTGTTTACTCTGAAAGTCTCCTGATCTTTGTACTGTTTCACTCCTTCAATGTCTCATGGTGTTACAGACTATTACCTCAGGCTGCAGGGTAGGAGGATCTCTGATACTATTTTTTTATTGCGTTAATACATCCTATCCAATGGACAATAGCTTATCCGGTCGGCGCAGACCGGCCCGCCAAACGTCAGAAAAAGACGTCCTGTGTCTCCACCGGCCAGGCCGGCCCAGTACTGTGCACTCGCCAGATGGCGTGTCGTACTTCCTGTCTAGACAGAGTGACGTCATAGCATCTTTTTCGTTTGGCGCGAGATCTGTGCAAGCGGAATTTTCTTCAGAGTTTAATTTTTACAGAATTTACTGATTATTGTTGGAACTTTCGTTTTTTGGTTATACCAAAGTGAACTGTTTATATCATAGCTCATTATGTCTTCCCCGGGGCAGAGAAGAGGGGGTTGTGGCCATGTAATGGCCAGCTTTGATCAGCACTCTTATTGTGCACGCTGTCGTGAGAAATTCAAAGGGGGGGACCCCTGTGTGGAGAAGAAGGACACTTCGCAATGTAAGTTCTGCCTGGCTTTGACTCCGGAACAATTAACTCAAATTTCTACCCCTTCATATAAATTGAAGAAGGAAAAGCGTGAGGCTAGGAAGTCTGAATCTGCCACTCCCTCTCACGAGCCGTCTGAACTTGTTGATCCTGCTAATGTTTCAGTAATTGGGGTTGTTGGCCAACCATCTGCTGATAAATCGCCTGCATCTTCCTCTATGCCTCCTGAGAAGAAGAGCAAGAAAGAGAAACCACCATCTAAATCTAAGAAATCGGAGTCAGATTCTAAAGCAGATTCTAAAGCCAAGAAAATGGACTCTACTGATTCTAAACTTGCGGAGTTGGATAACAAGTGGTCTGAGCGCTTCAATAGGCTGGAAGCCTTACTGTTATCCAAAACACTTCAACCGACCTTCTCCTCTGATGTTAGAGTTTCACCTCCTCACTCACCTCCTAGGGACATTCCGAAAGACTCTGAGCCCTTTTTTCAACCAACTAGGCGCACTGGCACAGACTTCTCTGCAGAAATGCATCAGTCAGCCAGCCAGCCGGAGTCGGATGCTCAATCTTCTTCAACAGAGCGCACTGGCAAAGGTTCCTCTGCTACCCAGCATCAACCAGCCAGCCAGCTCGCATCCGACCGACAGCAATCTTCATCATCTTCCTCTACTAAGCGCACTGGCAAGGGTTCCTCTGTAGAAATACACCAACCAGCTAGCCAGCTTGTCACCGACCGACCAAGTCCGGTCTCTCCTCAGAGGCGCTCTGGTGCGGATTCGTCTGTGTCCAAACAGCATCCTTCCAGCCAGCCTTCCAAGAACCGGAACTGACCAGCAGTGCCTAGTTCCTCTGCTACCGACCCTTCGCATAGACGTTCCTCAGGAAAGTCATCATCTACTGTGGTCACCGACACCGGCTCTCCCTCCCTCAGACAGAGACAGGACAGTATCTCTAGTATTAGTGCTGATGCAGACAGTGATTTCTCCGACCGACCACCGGTCGACATTTATGCTGAAGAGGGAGAATTGTCGGAGGACCCGGATTTTACTACTTTGGAGTCGGAGCAAGGTCCTTCTGAGGACCAGACATATAGAGAGACTATGAAAGGCATCCGTGCATACATGGGTTGGTCGGATATCCCAGATCTAGACAACACTACTACTGCATCAGATGACAACCCTTTTACGGGACCCAAAGCTACCATTCCAGGGAAAGTTTCCGTACAGATGCCTACGGAGGACTGGTTATGCAAGAAGATTGCAAAGCTAAATCTAACCTTGGTTGAGGGTTATCCCTCCCGCAGCTCTGAGGCCGGTGGCCTTTTGACCGACCAGTTTTTGAGGACAGCAAAGTCTCAGTCCAAGTGGTACGGGCTGTCATCCGACCACAAAGCAGACCCTAACGCCGTCTCAAGCTGGAGTGTTGAAGCATCGAAATTAAACAGCTGTTATAGCAGAATAGCCCGACCAGCCGGCCTGACATCTACCCCTCCTGCTTCCAGGCGTATCTCTCACGAATCACTGATAAGGTGGGAAAAGTCGGCTAGAGAAGCTACTGTTATTTGCAATCAGGCGGCAAGTTTTAACAGATGCTTATTTAAAGTACAGCAAGATATGCAAGGCCAACTGAAATCCTTGCGTAGTGAGTGGAAGGGGAAAGGTTCTTCAAAAGCTACAGCTGCTCTGGATGAACTGCGTTATCTCATGGACTTTAACTCCAGCATCACGCATGCAGCCGCCAAAACTATGGAGCACTTAAGTGATTTTGTGTTCATTTCCATGGGTAACCTCACTCTGGCCCGGCGTGACGCTTATCTAACCCATGTCAAGAGTGGAGTCAAACCGGACACTGTGGCAGCTCTTAGGACAGCCCCTCTTCATATCACTACCCTATTCCCGGACACTGTTATCAAGAAGGCTGAGGAAGAAATTTCCAACTTTGAAAATCGTGGGCACTCTGCATCTTCACGCAGCAAGGTCCATTTCCAGCCTTATGATAAGTCAGACAGAAGGTTGGATAGGCGTCCGGACAAGAAGAATGACAAGCCGGCCTGGAAGAATATAGGAAAAGGCCGTTACAGAAAACAGAGATCCAAGGCCTCAACTTACTCCTCGCGACCAGCCAAGGGCCAACAGTCTTTTAAATGACAGTTACTGTGTAGCAAAGCCCCACTCCAGACTGTTGGCCGGGAGCAAAATTCAGACAATAGACACTTGTACAATGTTACATGTAAAGCCTCTTGTTGTTCAAAATGCTCATACTGCGCCCGGGCATCCGCAAAAGAAAGGGATAAGTCCCGGGGCAGCAGGTTGTATTTTAAATCATTGTGCATTAAAATCTGTCAAAAGTGTTTCTGGTGTCACTCAATTGTCTTGTGCCCAATCTGTAGCAAATGTAAGAAATGTTGTACCAAATCTTCCTGTAGGGGCCAGACTTCAAAACTTCTGGAGAACTTGGCTGGAGCTGGGTGCCGGTCCGAAAGTAGTGCACATTTTGCAAGAGGGTTACACCCTCCCCTTTCGGATCCGGCCGAGATTAACAAGGACACCCACCGTCATGAGCTGCTATGCCAATCCTCGCAGGAACAGCTACCTGTTGGAGGCATTGCATCAGCTTATAGACAAAAACGCGGTAGAACTGGTTTGTCACCGGACATCTTTATGGTTTTACAACCGACTATTTCTAGTGCCAAAACCCAATCAGAAATGGAGGCCAATTCTAGACCTAAGCAATCTCAATCAATTCCTCAGGGTGGAGAAATTCAAAATGGAGACACCGGAGACCATCAGAACATCCCTCCAACAAGGGGAGTGGGTCACCTCAGTAGACTTCAAGGATGCCTACTTCCACATTCCGATACAGGAACAATCCAGGAAATACCTAAGATTTCATGTCCAGGGCCGGACTTACCAATTCAAGGCATTGCCCTTTGGTCTGTCCACAGCACCCATGGAGTTCACTGTTTTAGCAAAAGAGGTGAAACTGATGGCCATACACAAGGGTATAAGGATCCACCAGTACCTAGACGACTGGTTGGTGAGAGCCAGATCCCAAGAAACTTGTCTTCATCACACCCAAATCCTGGTCAAAATGTGCCAGGACCTCGGTTGGTTGGTGAATTTAGAAAAGTCAGAGCTGGAACCCAAGCAGGTCTTCAATTTTGTAGGTTACCAGTTCGATCTCAGGTCCGGCCGGGTCAGACCGACCCCGGACCGGTGGCAAAGCCTTCAGGACAAGATACAAGTACTTCTGTTATCACCAGCCTGTCCGGTCCGACAATTCATGTCCCTGATAGGCCTACTAACAGCCACAGAGAAGCAAGTTCACCTCGGCCGACTGCACATGAGACCCCTACAGTGGCATCTCAAAAACAATTGGACAGTACCGGAATCTCTAGAGAAGATTAACCCCCTACCGAGAACCCTGCACCCTCACTTACAATGGTGGCTAGACGAAGACAATGTGCTTCAAGGTCAACCATTACACCCAGTAAGGCATGCTCTGCAGATATTTACAGATGCATCAAAAGAAGGGTGGGGCGCTCACTTAAACGAGTTCACTGCAAGGGGGTCCTGGTCAGTGCCAGAAAGCAAGCTGCACATAAATTATCTGGAACTAAAAGCAGTCTTCCTGGCCTTAAAAGAGTTCCAAAGCATATGCACAAACAACATTGTCCTGGTGGCCACAGACAATACTACGGTAGTGGCTTATATAAACAAGGAAGGGGGAATGAAGTCGGGCCCGCTGTGTGCTCTACTGTGGAGAATCTTGACCTGGTGTTCCCAGCGACAAGTGACCCTAAAAGCCCGACATATTCCTGGCCGACTAAATGTGATAGCAGACAAGCTATCCAGGCTAAACCAGACCATCCAAACAGAATGGTCCCTCCTTCCGGACATTTTCCAAGACTTGTGCAGAAAATGGCACCAGCCTCAGATAGACCTATTTGCCACGAGGTTCAACAACAAGTTACCTCTGTTTGTGTCCCCAGTGCCAGACACTCTGGCAGTAGCAGTGGACGCACTCACCCTGCCATGGGAGGATCTAGATGCTTACGCCTTCCCACCGACCGCCATATTGGGCAAAGTGGTGGATAAGTTACAAGACTCCCCGTGCAAGAGACTAATTCTAATTGCCCCGGGGTGGCCCAACATGCCTTGGTTTTGGGACTTAGTGACCATGTCCAATCAGGTCCCTATCAGCCTGCCCAACCAGCCCAACCTGCTCACACAGCCCTTCAATCAGATCCCTCACAGAAATCTGACAAATCTAAATCTTCATGCCTGGCTCCTAGAGCCACAACAATCAAAGAACAGGGCTTCTCTGAGGCAGTGGCAGCAAGAATTGAGGCTCCTCAAAGGAGATCTACCAGATCAGTCTATGAGGCAAAGTGGACCATTTTTACAAAGTGGTGCGTCACTAATCAGGTGGACTTCAGATCGCCACCTGTAAAGTCGGTGGCTGACTTCCTAATGTACCTTTTTGAGGACAAGAAGTTACAGCCCAGCACCATTGATGGATACAGGTCTGCCATTGCTGATAAACTAGGTAATACAACGGTCAATATCAGCAAAGAGGATAATCTCACTCGTCTCTTGGAAAGTTTCCACAGAGATAGACCCAAAGGGCGGAGGGGGATTCCCTCCTGGAACCTTTCCCTGGTGCTACACCAGTTGACAAAGGCTCCTTTTGAACCCCTTAGGGAGGCATCTCTGAAGCACCTGACCTTCAAAACTGTCTTCCTTTTAACCCTAGGCTCTGGCAAAAGAAGGAGTGAGATCCATGCTTGGCAGCACAAGAACATCAGACACCAATCCGATTGGTCTAAGGTGTCCCTGTTTCCATCTCCCAGCTTTCTTTCCAAGAATCAGCTGGCCAAAGAGGGTCCAGGGAGTGTAGCCCCAGTGGTCATACCGGCCCTGGCTCCTACTCTAGATAAATCCCTCAAGTCTGACAGATCCTTGTGCCCAGTCAGAGCTTTGCGCTACTATTTGGAGAGGACTTCAGACCTCAGACAGCGCAAGGAGTTAGTTTTTGTCTCCTTCAAGAAAGGCTTTGACAAGGACATCTCCCCTGCCACTATCTCCTCATGGATCAAACAAACTTTGATCCTATGCTATGAGCTCTCTGATCAGCAGGCCCACACCCTACATCAAGTTAAAGCTCATGATGTCAGGGCCTTTGCGGCTTCTAAGGCTTTCCAGTCGGGAGTCTCCTTAGAGCAGATCTTAGCAGCCTGCCACTGGAAATCTCATAATACCTTCACTCAATTCTATCTGAAGGATGTGGCTTGGGCTGACTCAGAGCTCTACCATCTCGGACCAGTTGTGGCTGCTCAGCAGATCCACCAACAGACTGGTACCTAGAGGAGAGATGTACATATGTAAATAGCTGTACATATTTGTATATATATTGCACATTTAGTTAAGGAGCAACACAAAAAAAAAAAAAAAAATCTGGACGTGCTTCCTCCGGGAGACTTTATTCTAAAGGGACTGAACTCATCTCTCTCTTCCCCTACCTCAGAGCAGGTCTGTAAAAGAAAAGGGGGGGGGGGGGGGGGGGGGGGAGGAAGGTCGACTCTGACGGTTCCATTCCGGATAACCGGATGATGATATTCGACCATAGCCCTAAGGGTTTAGACTTCAAGGTCTACCCAAGCTTTAGAGGGCATTGTCCTTATTCCAATATGAGTTCAAGCTTCTTAGTCCCTAGTAACTTACCCGCCTACCAAGCGGTAGTTATTCAGCTATTGTCCATTGGATAGGATGTATTAACGCAATAAAATTGCAAATTTAATAAGTAAATTAAATTTTTATAAGTTAATACCCTATCCAATGGACACACAAGACCCTCCCACCGACCCCGCTATCAGTTTACTAGGGGTCTAATAGGTTTAGACAACGAAAAAGATGCTATGACGTCACTCTCTCTAGACAGGAAGGAAGTACGACACGCCATCTGGCGAGTGCACAGTACTGGGCCGGCCTGGCCGGTGGAGACACAGGACGTCTTTTTCTGACGTTTGGCGGGCCGGTCTGCGCCGACCGGATAAGCTATTGTCCATTGGATAGGGTATTAACTTATAAAAATTTAATTTACTTATTAAATTTGCAATTTTGTCTATGATTCCTGCAGATTTGACACAGTGCAACGTTATAATTCCCAGCCGTGTGACAAAATCTTGCTGACTCAACAAACTAGCACCTCTGCTTTGTGGATGAAGAACTCGTTAAATACTAGCACCAAGGATAAAATGAATATATATGACTTTCATGAAGAAGGTGTGTCAGGTATGTAAAAATGTAAAATTAATCGTGCCAAAATAATCATGTCTTTTTTTGAATAAGTATTGCTCACCATGAGTATGAACCAGTGTTGTACAAAAAACAATAGATCAGGTTAATATGTCTCACGATTGTTTGTACCTTGTAAACACCAAGGGAAAGTGTGGTTGTGAGTAAGGCTAGAATGGGTATTACGCATACAGTTAACAAAAAATTGTCACAAATGTTTAGAAACGGAGTACAATGTAGTGAAGTGGGTAACCAAAACACTATTAAAATATAGCTTAAATTAATTGACTATCTGGGTAAATCAGATTTATCTATTTGATATTAATTTTTACCTCAAAGCCCTTAAGGGCATGTTGGGGCATTGTTTTAACCATGGTGTCCGGATGGGTGGTCGGGCGGATGGGCGGCAGGAAAAAGTTTGTCTGGGCTATATCTCGGAAACCGTAAGGTGAGGGAGTTGATTCTTGGCAGGGACATTGGTTGGGGGTGTTGGTGTGCATCGTCATGGTGTGACCTTGATTCGACCTTTGACCTTGCCGTAGTGACCTTGACCTATAAAATCTTGTCTGGGCTCTGTCTTGGAAACCGTAATGTGTATGAAGTTGATACTTGGTAGGGACATTGTTTGGGGATTGTAAGTGTGCAGCATCATGGTGTGACCTTGGTTTGATCTTTAACCTTGCCGTAGTGACCTTGACCTATAATATCTTGTTCAGGCTATATCTCGGAAACCGTAAGGTGTAGGAAGTTGATACTTGGTAGGGACATTGGTTAGGGGGTGTAGGTGTGCAACGTCATGGTGTGACCTTGATTTGACCTTTGACCTTGCTGTAGTGACCTTGAGTTTGAAAATCTTAAATTGTCTTGTTTTAGTACTTTATCTTTAAATACATTATCTTTCTCTTAGATGTTATTTTCTCTACTTAAACATTATTTGGACCTTTATATAAGTGACACTGCACTGAAAGTATCCCGGTCTTTGTACTGTTTCACTACTTCTATATGTGATGGTGTTGAAAACTATTTCCCCAGGCTGGGGGGTATTGGCATCTCTGATGCTATTTCATCTTTTGATAAGCAAGATGGAGGTTATAAAGTGTTATCACCTATTTAGCATGAAATCACTATAAAAGTCCTACAAATTTACAAAAATATGGGATAATAATCAACATGACTAGCCAAATTCAGATTCATTTTGGTTATTGCTAAATGGATACCCATCTCATTTTTACCCCACAGCCCTTAAGGGCTGTCGGGGTATTGTTTTCACCCATGGTGTCCAGATGGGCTGGCAGGCAGGTGGGCGGCGGGAAAAAGATTGTCCGGGCTGTATCTCAGAAACTGTAAGGTGTAGGAAGTTGATACTTGGTAGGAACATTGGTTAGGATGTGTAGGTGTGCAACGTCATTGGTCTGACTTTGTTTTGACCTTTGACCTTGCCGTAGTGACCTTGAGTTTGAAAATCTTGTCTGGGCTATATCTCAGAAACCATAAGGTGTAGGAAGTTGATACTTGGTAGACATTGGTTAGGGGGTGTAGGAGTGCAACGTCATGGTATGACCTTGATTTGATGTTTGACCTTGCTGTAATAACCTTGACCTATAATATCTTGTTCGGGCGATATCTCGGAAACCGTAAGGTGTAGGAAGTTTATACTTGGTAGGGACATTGGTTAGGGGGTGTAGGTGTGCAAGGTCATGGTCTGACCTTGATTTGACCTTTGACCTTGCTGTAGTGACCTTTACCTATAAAATCTTGTCCGGGCCATATCTCAGAAACCGTAAGGTGTAGGAAGTTGATACTTGGTAGGGACATTGGTTAGGGGGTGTAGGTGTGCAACGTCATGGTCTGATCTGATTTGACCTTTGACCTTGCTGTATTGATCTTGACCTATAAATCTTGTCCGGGATATATGTCAGAAACTGTGAGGTGTAGGAAGTTGATACTTACTAGGGACATTGGTTAGGGGGTGTAGGTGTGCAACTTCATGGTCTGACCTTGATTTGACCTTTGACCTATCCATAGTGACCTTGACCTATAAAATTTTGTCCGGGCTATATCTCGGAAACCATAAGGTGTAGGAAGTTGATACTTGGTAGGGACATTGGGGGTGTAGGTGTGCAACTTCATGGTCTGACCTAATTTGACCTTTGACCTTGCTGTAGTGACCTTGACCTATAAAATGTTGTCCGGGCTATATCTCGGAAACCATAAGGTGTAGGAAGCTGATACTTAGTAGGGACATTGGTTAGGAGGTGTAGGTGTGCAACGTCATGGTCTGACCTTGATTTGACCTTTGACCTATCTATAGTGACCTTGACCTATAAAATCTTGTCCGGGATATATCTCGGAAACTGTGAGGTGTAGGAAGTTGATACTTACTAAGGACATTGGTTAGGGGGTGTAGGTGTGCAACATCATGGTCTGACCTTGATTTGACCTTGCCATAATGACCTTGACTTATAAAATGTTGTCCAGGCTATATCTCGGAAACCGTAAGGTTTAGGAAGTTGATGCTTGGTAGGGACATTGGTTAGGGGTGTAGGTGTACAGCATCATTGTGTGACCTTGATTTGACCATTGACCTTGTTGTAGTGACCTTGACCTTTAAAATCTTGTTGCACCTTTGGGTCTGTCTTTTGTTGCAGATTAAGCACTGTTAAAGTCGTATTAGAATTCATTAAGAATTTTACTTTTACACCTTCCCATTGTAACAGATGGAATTTCATCGAGTGAGCCACAGATTTTGCTCCAACACCACACATAAGCATTCATTGAATGTATTACCACTTCTGTATGCATGGTAATATTCAAAACATCCAAACCATAATTAGGCCATGCCAGATGTAGATAAAGAGTGTCATAATGTTTAGTTTACTGATAAATGCTGTCATTTTATTATTGAATTGTCTTGTTTTAATACTTCATCTTTACATACATTTCTTTTCCTTAGATATTATTTTCTCTACTTAAACATTATTTGGACCTTTATATAACTGATAGTGCTCTGAAAGTATCCTGAAATTTGTACTGATACAGTACTTCTATATCTCATGGTGGTAAAAATATTTCCCTAGGCTGTGGAGTACAGGCATCTCTGATGCTATTTTTAGGCGGGTTGCGTGTAACCAACCCGCCTATTAGATTGATGTGTCCGACGTCCGTCTGTCTGTCTGTCCGTCCGTCCACATTTTTCGTTTCCGGACTCTAACTTTAAAACGGTTTGACCAATCAAATTCAAACTTCACAGGGAGATAGATCACCATCATAGCTAGGTTCCTTTCGAAATTGGTGAAATTCCGTGTGTTCGTTTGTCCGTTTTTTGTCCGTTTGTCTGTCCATCCATCTGTTTGTCCACATTTTCGTTTCCGGACTCTAACTTTAAAACGGTTTGACCAATCAAATTCAAACTTCACAGGGAGATAGATCACCATCATAGCTAGGTTCCTTTCGAAATTGGTGAAATTCCGTGTGTTCGTTTGTCCGTTTTTTGTCCGTTTGTCTGTCCATCCATCTGTTTGTCCACTTTTCGTTTCCGGACTCTAACTTTAAAACGGTTTGACCAATCAAATTCAAACTTCACAGGGAGATAGATCACCATCATAGCTAGGTTCCTTTCGAAATTGGTGAAATTCCGTCTGTTTGTTTGTCCGTTTTTCCATCCGTTTCTTCGTTTTTGTCCGTTTTTCTGTCCATCCATCTGTCCGTCCACATTTTTGTTTCCGGACTCTAACTCGAAAACGGTTACTCCAATCTAATTCAAACTTCACAGGGACATACATCACCATCATAGCTAGGTTCCTTTCGAAATTGGTGTAAATCCGTCCGTTCATTTGTCTTGTTTTTCTGTCCATTTGTTCGTTTTTAGGCGGGTTGCGTGTAACCAACCCGCCTATTAGATTGATGTGTCCGACGTCCGTCTGTCCGTCCACATTTTTTGTCCATTTGTCTGTCCGTCCACATTGTCGTTTCCGGACACATTGTCGTTTCACCATCATAGCTAGGTTCCTTTCAAAATTGGTGTAATTCTGTGTGTTCGTTTGCCCGTTTTTTGTCCGTCAAAATTTCCGTTTCCAAACTCTAACTCGAAAACAATTTGTCCAATCGAATTCAAACTTAACAGGGAGATAGATCACCATCACAGCTAGGTTCCTTTCGAAATTGGTGTAATTCCGTCTGTTCATTTCTCCGTTTTTTGTCCGTTTGTCTGTCCGTCAAAATTTCCATTTCCGGACTCAAACTCGAAAATGGTTTTTCCAATCAAATTCAAACTTGACAGGGGGATAGATCACCATCATAGCTAGGTTCCTTTCGATATTGGTGTAATTCTGTCGGTTCGTTTGTCTGTTTGTCTGTCCATCATCATTTCTGTTTCCGGACTCTAACTCGAAAACGGTTTTTCCAATCGAATTCAAACTTGACAGGGGGATAGATCGCCATCATAGCTAGGTGTCTTTCGAAATTGGTGTAATTTCGTGTGTTCGTTTGTCTGTTTTTTGTCTGTTTGTCCGTCAACATATCTGTTTTCGGACTCTAACTCGAAAACGCTGTGTCCAATCGAATTCAAACTTGACAGGGAGATAGATCACCATCATAGCTAGGATCCTTTTGAAATTTGTGTAATTCTGTCCGTTCGTTTGTCTGGTTTTTGTCCATTTGTCTGTCCGTCAACATTGTCGTTTCCGGATTCTAACTCGAAAACGCTGGGTCCAATCAAATTCAAACTTGACAGGGAGATAGATCACCATCATATCTAGGTTCTTTTCATAATTGGTGTAATTCCGTCTGTTTGTTTGTCCGTCAACATTTCCGTTTCCGGACTCTAACTCAAAAACGCTCTGTCCAATCGAATTCAAACTTGATAAGGAGATACATCACCATCATAGCTAAGTTGCTTTTGAAATTGGTGTAATTCCGTCCTTTTGTTTGTCTGTTTATAGAATAGATACAATTATGTAACCTAGATTACAAGTTTACATTTCTTAGCACGTCTAACACATTCACCTTAACTGGGTGACCTAACATTTCTTTCCTTGTTTCTAAATGTAATTACAGCAGTTGCTAACCTTATTGCTGCCTGCGCAACCCGCCTTTTGGGGCATCTTTGACCCTCTTGTTCTTCCTTAGTCTCATATATAGGTTTGAGTGATTTTTCAGCTCAGAAAGGCATCTGATATGATGTCATACTGAACCAGATTCAAATGTTTAGATTGTATTTATTGGGTACTATTGTAATACTAGGCACTTAGTTTCATGTATAAAGTGTGTTCCATGTCACAAGCCTGTGAATTTAGTAAAATAGAAGAATATGTCTGCATGTGAATAGTAATAATTTGAATCATGTTTATATTTTACCAAAAATTGTTATTTCCATTTTGTTACAGAAGCTAAATCCAACACTACACCAGGAGATACAAAATGGTATGCAGCAGTCAATACCCAAGTGTCTAATCAGCATAGCAGGTAAGCCAGGGTCTTGTTTGTGCAACCCCAAAATATTTCATTTTTATTGCGTTAATACATCCTATCCAATGGACAATTGCTTTACCGGTCGGCGCGACCGGTCCCGCCAAACGCCAGAAAAAGACGTCCTGTATATAATACCGGCAGGACCGGTCAGTAGTGTGCATTCACTAGGTGGCGCATCATACTTGCTTCCTGTCCAGACAGAGTGACGTCAGTTCATCTTTTTCGTTTGGCGCGTAGTGTGCAGACGCGTTTTGAAGTGATCTCCAAGTTTTGAAGGAAACGCGGCTTATTCTACGAATTTAAATATATTTATTGTGTTCATACATATCAGTGCCTCTCCAGGACTAAAACGAGGCATTATCCAGCACTTTATAACCAGTTTTGAAGATTTTCTGTGTACTTGTCGTCGAGACGAAGTCGTGGGTGAGAGCTCGTGTGTCGTCCCTGCAGCATTCCTTCTTCTACATAGAAGGTTGTATCTCCACGTCTTAACCTCCATTTATTTCTTCGTTGTCGAGAAACACTGAGTGTATGTCGACGAGAAGAATTTAGAAGGAAAGAAGAATGCATCGTCTGACGTCATCACTTCCAGCTTATGCTTGTCACGTGACAGGAACCTGATCACGTGATACGCATTCAACAATGGAGGAATCGTGTTTTCAACAGAAGTTTTAGAAGAAAAGACGAGTAATTATTACTGTACACACACTTTTTAACTGGCAAGAAGGAATCCAGCATCTCGTCTGTTGGCCTGAAGAATTAGATGACAAGTGGTCATTGAACTCTGCAAATTTTTGCCGGTGCCGGTCATGTGACTTCACAGATCTCAACACCACTACCGGCAAGCAAATCCCCAGGCGTGACTGGTTCAGCTGACAAGAAGTGATGAGTTTACCGGTACCAGTTCTGGTCAGACTACCGGTGGTGAGCACTAGTGATGAGTTTTACCGGTTCCAGTCTGTACAGACTACCGGTGGGTGCTGTTCCTGTGAAGAAACCCCTTCAGTTGGTTGCCAGTGATCAGTCCTGCTTGATCCTGGAACCTCCACCAGAGGCCTTTCCACTGGTGGGACTGTTGGGGGTACTGGTTCCAGTCATGTTCCTGTGAAGCTGTCAACAACCCCCCTTCAGTGGTTACCAGTGATCACCCTGTTTTGATACTGGAACCTCCACCAGAGGCCTTTCCACTGGTGTGACTGTTGGGGGTACCGGTTCCGGTCTGTACAGACTACCGGTGGGTGCTGTTCCTGTGAAGAAACCCCTTCAGTGGCTGCCAGTGATCAGTCCTGCTTGATCCTGGAACCTCCACCAGAGGCCTTTCCACTGGTGTGACTGTTGGGGGTACCGGTTCCGGTCTGTACAGACTACCGGTGGGTGCTGTTCCTGTGAAGAAACCCCTTCAGTGGCTGCCAGTGATCAGTCCTGCTTGATCCTGGAACCTCCACCAGAGGCCTTTCCACTGGTGGGACTGTTGGGGGGTACTGGTTCCAGTCATGTTCCTGTGAAGCTGTCAAGGACCCCCCCCCCCCCCCCCCCCCCCTCAGTGGTTTCCAGTGATCAGCCCTGTTGATACTGGAACCTCCACCAGAGGCCTTTCCACTGGTGTGACTGGGGGGGTACCGGTTCCAGTCTTGTTCAGACCACCGGTGCGGCTGCTCAGAGGGTTCACCTACCAGAAGTCGCAGTGACCATTGACCCTTATCTCCCCAGTGCAGAATTTTGGACCGGTACCAGGCCTGTTCAGGCTACCGGTAGGGTCACTAGCCAGCCAGTGATGAGGGATTCCGGCACCAGTTCTGCTCAGACTGCCGGTTGTGGTCACAGAAATCCAGCAAGGGCTACCGGTTAAATAGGATTACCGGTTACACAGAGTTGCTGGTGACACACAGCAGGGCTACTGGTTCAGAGAATTACCGGCTCCCGAGTGTTTGCCGGTTCCGGAGTGTACCGGTGCTTGAGTGCTGCCGGTCCAGGAGTGCTGCTGGTTACAGAGAAATCTGCTGTTCCCATTCTTACTGGCAAGAAACCAGCTTCAAATCCAGTGCTGACAGCAGGTTCACCGGTTACAGAGAATTACCGGTTCCGGAGTGCTGCTGGTTCCCAAGTGTGATGCTGGTTACAGAGAAACTACTGTTCCCATGCTTACTGACAAGAAACCAGCTTCAAATCCAGTGCTGACAACAAGTTCACCGGTTACAGAGGTTTACCGGCTATAGAATTTGCTGGTGACAAGTTAGTTGGACGGGAAGAAATTCCCTTAACCGACTGGTTACAGAACCTACCCACCAGGTGCCGGCTTGCAAACCTTCAGGGACAGTTGCTTCAAAAGAATCTGAGAGATAATGGTGAAGTAACCAGACTGAACCTCGAACACCAGTCTACTGGACTGGGAGATTTACCAAGGGATTAACTAAGACTACAGAAATGTGATGTCCCAATTCTTTGGTTACAGGGCCTTCTCCCAGAAACTTTGGTTACAGAGAGATGGCACCTACCGGTTTGGCCGGTTACAGAGACTGTTGGTTGCAGAAGCTGCTGAATCCTCCACTGGGCAGGAAGAAAGGCAGTTTTCATATGAACCTACCCCTACAAAGAAATGGTTCAATTCACCCAGTTCGGCCAACTCCAATGAGTTTATGCAGAACTGGGGAACCACCAGGAACCGGTTACAGTGCATTGCTTCACTTATAACCGGTGCTGGGAGAAGTGGGAAGTTCTGGGTTTGAGTCCAAAAGTAGTCCCCACACTGAGGGAGGGCTACACCCTCCCCTTCCGGTTCAGACCCAACTTGACAAGGTCACCAACTGTAATAAGCAACTACCACAACCCAGCCAAGCAGTCCTTCCTTTTAGAAGCACTGTATCAGCTGGTGAACAAGAATACAGTACAACCGGTAGAAAATCAAACTCACAGGGCAACCGGCTATTTTTGGTACCCGAGCCCAACAACCGGTGGAGACCTGTCCTGGTCCTGAGCACCTTGAACACCTTTTTTGAACACAGGGACGTTCAAGATGGAAACCCCAGAGACAATAAGAACCTCCCTCCAAGCAGGGGAGTGGGTCACATCCATAGATTTCAAGAAGCATACTTCCACATACCAATTCACAGTCAGTCCAGGAAGTACATGCGCTTTTACCTCCAGGGTCGGTCCTACCAGTTCAAGCCCTTCCCTTTGGCCTGTCCACAGCTCCCATGGAGTTCACAGTGGTGGCCAAAGAGGTCAAACTCGTGGCTTTTCAGAAGGGTATAAGGATCCACCAGTACCTAGACGACTGGCTGGTGAGAGCCTCTACCCACCACACCTGTCTCCAGCATACTCAAACCCTAGTCACACTTTGTCAGGAACTAGGGTGGCTGGTGAACAAGGAAAAGTTAGAGCTGGTTCCCAAACAGGTCTTCAACTTCGTAGGTTACCAGTTCGACCTGAAAGAGGGCAAGGTCAGACCAACAGAAGAACGTTGGCAGGCCTTGACACACAAGATCAGATCAATATTGTCGGATCCGCTTTGCCCGGTCCGACAATTCATGTCCCTCATAGGTCTACTCACAGCAACAGAAAAGCAAGTCCACTTAGGGCGACTAACATGAGACCCATACAGTGGCACTTGAAAAACAACTGGAGGGTCCCAGAGTCACTGGAAAAGGTGATCTCGGTCCCCAAATCCCTCCACCCCCATCTAAGGTGGTGGCTGGAGGAAAGCAATGTGCTTCTAGGTCAACCATTACACCCTCTAAAACATGCTCTGCAAATCTTTACAGACGCATCAAAGAAGGGTGGGGCGCTCACTTAGACGAGCACACTGCAAGGGGACAGTGGTCCCTACCCGAGAGCAAGTTACACATTAACCACTTGGAGCTGAAAGCAGTATTTCTAGCTCTAAAAGAGTTTCAAACCCTAGTCTTCAAAAGACAGTGTTGGTAGCTACAGACAACACAACAGTGGTTGCCTATATCAACAAAGAAGGGGGGATGAAATCGGGCTCTCTGTGTGCCCTACTGTGGAGAATTCTGTCCTGGTGCACCAGGCAGCAAGTAACCCTCAGGGCACGTCACATCCCCGGCCAGCTGAACGTGATAGCAGACAAGCTATCCAGGCTTGGCCAGACCATTCAAACAGAGTGGTCACTTCATCCAGAAGTGTGTCCAAGCTGTATGTTCAAGGTGGCATCAGCCACAAGTGGACCTGTTTGCCACCAGGTTCAACAACAAACTACCACAGTTTGTATCACCGGTATCAGACCCCCAGGCTTGGGCAGTGGATGCACTCAGCCTGTCCTGGGAGTACCTGGACCCATACGCCTTCCCACCGGAAGCCATCTTGGGCAAAGTGGTGGAGAAGCTCCAGGACTACCCCTGCAACAGAATAATTCTGATTGCTCTAGGGTGGCCCAACATGCCCTGGTTTTGGGACCTGGTAGCAATGTCAAGCCAGATCCCACTGTGTCTGCCCAGCATACCCAACCTAGTGTCTCAGCCATTCAACCAGGTCCTTCACAGGAACCTGTCGAATCTGAACCTACATGCCTGGCTCCTAGAGCCTCAGCAATCAAGGAGCAAGGCTTCTCTGAGGCAGTGGCAGCACGAATTGAGGCTCCTCAAAGAAGGTCAACCAGATCTGTCTATGAGGCAAAGTGGACCATTTTTACAAAGTGGTGCCTCAGTAATCAGGTGGACTTCAGGGCACCACCTCTGAAAGCCATTGCTGACTTCCTCCTGCACTTATTTCAGGAGAAGAAGTTACAACCAAGCTCTATTGATGGCTACAGATCCGCCATTGCTGACAACTGGGCAATTCCACCATTAATGTCAGCTAAGATGAGAATCTCTCTCGTCTTCTGGATAATTTCCATAGAGACAGACCTAAGGGCAGGAGGGGCATCCCCTCCTGGAACCTTTCACTGGTTTTACATCAGCTCACAAAGGCTCCCTTTGATTCCCTGAAAGAGGCATCCTTGAAACATCTAACTTTCAAGACTGTTTTCTTGCTGGCTTTGGGTTCAGGTAAACGCAGGAGTGAGATCCATGCTTGGTTACATAAGAACATCAGACACCAGTCGGACTGGTCTAAGGTGTTTTTGTACCCCTCACCCAGTTTCCTATCCAAGAACCAGCTGGCTAAGGAAGGTCCAGATAGTGTGGCACCAGTGGTCATCCCAGCCCTGGCACCATCTCTGGATAGGTCACTCAAGGGTGACAGGTCCCTATGTCCAGTTAGAGCCCTGCGCTACTACTTGGACAGGACTGCAGACCTCAGGCAGAATAAGGAGTTAGTCTTTGTCTCCTTCAAGAAGGGTTTTGATAAAGTCATCTCACCTGCCACCATCTCCTCATGGATCAAACAGACTGTGGTTCTGTGCTATGAGCTCTCTGACCAGGAGGCCTTCACCTTACATCAGGTTAAAGCCCATGATGTTAGGGCCTTTGCTGCCTCTAAGGCTTTCCAATCAGGGATTTCCTTAGATCAGATCTTGTCAGCCTGCCACTGGAAATCTCACAACACCTTCACCCAATTCTATTTGAAGGATGTTGCCTGGGCTGACTCGGAGCTTTTCCACCTGGGACCTGTAGTGGCTGCCCAGCAGGTGCACCACCAGGCCCAGAAATGAGGGGATGTTGTATATATGTAAATATGTACATATTGTAAAAAAAAAAAAAAAAAAAAAATTTATTTCTTCTGGGACTGAACTCAGCCCCTCTCTCTCTATCTTTCCCTTCTCAAACCGACTCTGGAAGGAAAGAAAAAGGGGGGGGCAACGTCGGCAGACTCCCGGTTAACCGGTGAGTTAGTGGCCGACCTTGACCTGTCAGGGTTCTCTGACCCTAGGTCAAATGGGCCTGTACAATTTTGTTTTGTTATGAGTTCACAGAAGTCCCTAGCTGCTTACCCGCCTACCAAGCGGTAGTTATTCAGCAATTGTCCATTGGATAGGATGTATTAACGCAATAAAATTGCAAATTTAATAAGTAAATTAAATTTTTATAAGTTAATACCCTATCCAATGGACAGGCAAGGCCCTCCCAACCAACCCCGCTACCAGCTTACTAGGGGTCTAAATCGTTTTAGACAACGAAAAAGATGAACTGACGTCACTCTGTCTGGACAGGAAGCAAGTATGATGCGCCACCTAGCGAATGCACACTACTGACCGGTCCTGCCGGTATTATATACAGGACGTCTTTTTCTGGCGTTTGGCGGGACCGGTCGCGCCGACCGGTAAAGCAATTGTCCATTGGATAGGGTATTAACTTATAAAAATTTAATTTACTTATTAAATTTGCAAGTTTATTGTACAGGTGGCCTACAGAAGCTTCACCTATTACCTTAACTTTTCATGTCAACTGCTGAGATATTTTATCAAACATAGGAACTTTATTTAAAGTAAATAGCCTTCAGATATAATGTTTAACAGATGTTTTATAAGTCTCTTTTATATTTTAGTTTGTCACAAATGAGGATGTCAAAAATTATGAAGAGCCCAGAATTATCTCAGGTATTCATCTTTTTGTGCATAATTATCTCTTGTTGGCTTGTCAGATGGGAGATAATAAAATGCATTAGTGTGTGTTTGCATTTGTGTGTTACACAGTTTTCTCGCAAGTGAAGGGCTGTGGGGTCTTTGAATGTTTACATAATTTTTGCTAACTGTCTTATTCCCTACTATGTCAAGTGAGTAAAAGTTGAAAGTTCCACCCTTATAAACCCAGCCTAGTGTCTGTTTTATTGCCTGTGAACGTGAACATGGTTAAAACCCCAGAAAAAACTGTTGCGAAACAGAAGTCTAAGTCAAAGAAGCCTAACCTGCCAAGTCTTCTAGTATCGACAAGGAGCTCAAAGCACTGGACCAGAAGCTGTGCTGGTGGCCAAGACACTTGAGAAACCTATACAAGAACCAATCTTCCAGAGAGTCAAAGTGACACCGACCAAGGCTCCACCAGACAGTGCAGTGGAGACTTGTGAGCCATCCTGCCACTGACCCAGCCAACAGACAGACTACGAAGCTGACCAGCCAAGCCAGCACTGACCAGGTCCCTGCTCAGCCTCGACAGGTGCTCAGTACATTGGCTACAACCTCACCTCAGCTAGATACCGACTATGACATGTATGCAGACTTTGACTCTAACCCACCCATCTGACCTCAGGCTGTTTGTCCATCAGAAGAAAGGGAGTTGTCCGACCGGGAACAAGAACCTACCTCAGCTGACATTGACCAGGCTCTCTCAGAAGAACAGACTTACAGAGAGACAATGACAGGGCATTATGTCCAGTATATATGGGCTGGACACACATCACTAACTTTGATAATCCTGCTTCATTAGCTGGTGATATTTCCTTTGCCGGGCCAAAGCAGCAACCAGCAGGCAAGATGTCCCGTCAATCTGCTGTAGTGAATGGCTGTGTAAGAAACTGGACAAATTTAACATAACTCTAGTAGAAATTATCCTTCTAGGAGTTCTGAGGCCGGAGGGTTGCAGTGAGATCAGTTCATTAAGATATAAAGGTCCCAGAGCAAGTAGTGCGGTCAGCATACTGGCAAAGACAATACTCATAATTGGTAGAAGTTCCAGTGCTATGTCCTGGTATAACTAATCTGCAAGGTTGAAAAGTAGCTAAAGCTTGATCACTAGATCTTCAAGTTTCTCCTCAAAACCACTGGCATCCAGACCAATCTCACAGGAAACCCTTTTTTATGTCAGCTGACTTGTCAGTCAGCCGACATTATGGCATCACTCTGCGGTTTCCGCATCTGCATCCGCGTGAACAACTTCTCTAAAACTACAAGACCCAGAGACATGCTGTTTTGTTTTTATGTCAGCTGACTAACTTGAAAAGTGTTGCATTTAGAGCATTTTGTTAAAATATGTTATTCAGCTACTTTTTCCATAGCTACAACATGGTGTTAACTTGGGTGTCTGTCCCAATAGCTAAGTGAGTAATAGCTACTTTCTGACTTTTTAGTACCTTCCATAATAAGTAAAATCACTGGTAATGCGAAAACTAGTGTATATAGAGAATTTTTGTATAAGTATGTTATTCATCTACTTTTTGGTCAGCTATAACATAGTAAAACTACAGACCTGTAACTCATTGCATAGCTGAGTAATAGCTACTTTGAGGTTATCACTGTTGAGTAAATTCCTTTTAACTTGAAAACAGTTGCATTAAAGAATTTTCTTTAACTGTGTTATTCATGTACTTTTGAATCAGCTATAACATACTTAGTGAAATTGCAGACTTATAGGTCATGGCATAGCTGAGCAATAGCTATTTTCAGTTTCTCAGTGTTTAGTAAATCAGCTGTAACTTAAAAACTATTGCATTTACAGTATTTTATTTAAATATGTTATTCACCTACTTTTCTGTCAGCTATAACATGGTGAAATTGTAGACCTGTAGCTCATTGCATAGCTGAACTATAGCTACTTTCAGAGTATAGCTGTTGAGTAAATCAGTTGTAACTTGAAAACTATTACATTAAGAGTATTTTGTTTAAATTTATTCAGCTACTTTTTATCAGCTATAACATAGGAATTTTATTGCGTTAATACATCCTATCCAATGGACAATTGCTTTACCGGTCGGCGCGACCGGTCCCGCCAAACGACAGAAAAAGTCATTCTGTATACAATACCGGCAGGACCGGTCACAGAGTGTACATTCGCCAGGTGTCGCCTCGTGCATACTTCCTGTCTAGTCAGAATGACGTCATCGCGTCTTTTTTCGTTTGGCGCACGAGTGTACAGACCTGTTTTTCTACTGTGTTGGAACGTTTTGAAGTTTTAAAGATAACCTTTTTATTGAACTTTATTTGAAGTTATATACATTTTATCTTACTTCTGGAGTGTTATGGCGTCCCCTGGACAAAGAAGAGGGACTTGTGGCCACGCAATGGCTTTATTCGACACACACACGAAGTGTGCACGTTGACGTGACAAGGGTGTGGGCCAAGATGATTGTGTATTAAAGAAAGACTGTACTATTTGCAATAGCCTGACAGCTGAGCAGAAGCTACAGTTGGCCACCCCCACTTATAAAGCAAGGAAAGAGAAAGAACTTCAGAAGAAAGCTACCTCTCCCTCCCTAGTTGACCCGTCTACTGTTTCTGTGATAGGGAAGGTCGAGAGTGCTAAGGGTGATTCTGGTGATCGAGGTGAAACCCCTAAGAAGAAAAAGACCTCTCACAAATCCCCTAAGAAGACTTCCAAGCCTCCAAAAGCTCCAGATTTCCAGTCTGACCTGAAGAATTTGGATGAAAAATGGTCAGAACGCTTTACGCGTCTGGAGGCTCTCTTCTTATCCAAGACTTTTCAGCTCCCGGTTGAACCGGTTCAGAGCTCAAACGTGGTGGTGTCTGAGAAGCCTTTTATTCCACCAGTTGAACTTTCTGCTCATCAGAGTCCTGCTACCAGTGTGTCCGGTAAGAAGAAGGAGTCAGCCACCCAGCCTGTTGAGGCCCCCGGTGCGAAGAAACTTGCCACCCAGCCTGTTGAGGCTCCCGGTGCTGGGGTAGATCTTCAACTCACCGACCAGGCTGCCTTTTCATCTGCTGCTGCTTCTACTAGTGGTCGACCCGAGGTTCAGCCCCCAGGTCCCACTACACAGCCTCCCACTACTGATCAACCGGAAGAAGTTTCTTCAGAGGAAGATCAGTTCAGTGATCAACCAGAACTTAGTTTAGATGAGGGTGAACTGTCTGAAGTACTTTCAGTGGGTCAGGATCGCGAAGAGCTTACAGAGACTGACCAGGAACTAAGCTCTGAACAGACTTACAGGGAAACCCTTCGCGGAGTGAGATCATTTATGGGGTGGGAGCAAGTACCGGAATTTGATTCCTCTTCCTCTGCTCAAGATGACAACCCCTTTGCCGGTACCAAACCTCATCTTCCTGGAAAAGTGTCCCTTAAAGTTCCGGTTGATGATTGGCTGTGCCGGAAGTTTGAGAAATTGAACATTACCATTCAAGAAGGATATCCCTCCAGAGCTTCTGAGACTTCCGGTTTGGTCAAGGACCAGTTTGTCAAACCACCAAGAACTCTTAAATGGTATGACATGCATACTGAGAAGAAGGAATTCTCCAGATCTAAGGTCACATCCTGGACCAACCAACCGGCACGCCTCAACAGCAGTTTCCCACGTATTGCTAACCGGTCACTCCCTTCAGCACCTGCTTCCAGACCTGTTACTCAAGACACTTTAAGGAAGTGGGAGAGAGCAGCCAGAGATCAAACGTACATGTGTAATCAGGCTGCTGCCTTTTCCCGGTGCCTCACCAAAGTACAGGACTCTATGGCTTCTCAACTTAAAATTTTACAGAATGACAAGGGAAAGGGAAAGGCTACCGGAAAATCCCATCAGGCTGTCGAAGAACTAGACTTTCTGATAACCTTTAACAAAAGCATCTCTCAAGCAATGGCCAGGATGATGCAAGACCTATCCGAAGGCGTCTTCATCAATGTAGCCAATCTCACCCTCACCAGGAGAGACAGTTATCTGGACTATCTTAAAGCGGGCATCAAACAGGACACCTTGAATGCTCTGAGATCTGCTCCTCTGCACATGAGTGCCTTATTCCCGGATCACCTCATCAGCAAAGCTGAAGAAGAGATAAGGCACCATGAGGAAAAGCGTACACCCGGCTCCTCACATAAGGGTTCACACCGTTTCCACCCTTACCAAGCCACTAAACAGCAACAGCCGGAACAAGAACGCAAGCCTGGTCTACCTGCATGGAAACAACTAGGCAGAAGACGGGGACAAAGATCTCACCGGGGTCGTACTGCTTCTTTTGTCCAGCGACCGGCCAAGACACAGAAGCAGTATAAATGACAATTACTGTGCTCATCATGTGACAGGAAATTTGATTCCTGTAAGTGTAACCGGTCAGAAGTTTCCTCATGTTTCAAGTGTGGTGAAAAGTTGGAACTGTGTACCTGTGACCGGAGTGGACTGTTATGTGGATAAAAGTATAAAGACAGAAACTCATTTGACTGTATTATCTCATGTTGCTTCTCATGTACCTTTTGCAGGAGGGTTGCCGCAAAAGAAAGGCGTAATGCCCGGTCATCAAGAGTCAATAAAATCTGTGAAAGGTGTTTCTTGTGTAGATCTATTGAGTTCTGTTCAAGTTGTCACAAATGCCCCACTTGCTGTAACAAATCCTCCTGTAGGGTCAAGATTGCACGAGTTTTGGGAAAAATGGGCAGCACTAGGCGTCAGTCCCAAGGTTATATCAGTACTGAGGGAAGGGTATATCCTACCCTTCCGGTCCAGACCTCACCTGACCAGAAAACCCACAGTAACAAGCTGCTATGTAGATCCTCACAGGAACAGCTACCTGTTAGAGGCATTGCATCAGCTGTTAGACAAAAAGGCTGTAGAAGTCGTTCAAAATCCTCAGTCCCTGGGGTTTTACAACCGGTTATTCCTGGTCCCCAAACCCAACAACCGGTGGCGACCCGTCTTGGACCTGAGCAGACTAAACAACTATTTGAAAACACAATCTTTCAAAATGGAAACACCGGAAACAATACGAACCTCCCTCCAGACAGGGGAGTGGGTGACTTCCATAGATTTCAAAGACGCATACTTCCACATCCCTATAAACAGCCAGTCCAGGAAGTATATGCGTTTTCACATTCAAGGCACAACCTACCAATTCAAAGCTCTACCCTTTGGCCTGTCCACAGCCCCCATGGAATTCACGGTGGTAGCCAAAGAGGTGAAATGGCTTGCAATGAAAGAGGGTATAAGGATCCACCAGTACCTAGACGACTGGTTGGTCAGGGCCACCTCCCACCGGGTTTGTCTTCAACAGACAAAAAATCTGGTATCCCTCTGCAGGAAATTGGGGTGGCTGGTAAACGAGGACAAATCAGAACTGGAACCCAAACAGATTTTCAACTTCGTAGGTTACCAGTTCGACTTGAGGGAAGGCAGGGTCAGACCCACCACAGAACGTTGGCAGACCCTACAAAGCAAAGTACTGGAGATCTTGTCACAACCAGTCTGTCCGGTCCGGAAACTAATGTCCCTGATTGGTCTATTAACTGCCACAGAGAAACAAGTACATTTGGGCAGACTGCGCATGAGACCCATACAGTGGCATCTCAAGAACAATTGGAGGGTACCAGAATCCCTGGAAAAGATAATCCCCATTCCAAAGTCACTCCACCCACACCTGAAATGGTGGCTGGAGGAAGACAATGTTGTTACAGGTCAACACCCACTAGAACATGCTCTGCAAATCTTTACAGACGCATCAAAAGAAGGGTGGGGCGCACACTTAAACGAGCATATGGCAAGGGGAAGCTGGTCACTCCCGGAAAGCAAGTTGCACATAAACTATCTAGAGTTAAAGGCAGTTCTTCTGGCTCTACAAGAGTTCCAAGCTCTCTGTATGAACAAGGTAGTTCTCATAGCTACCGACAATACCACTGTGGTAGCTTACATAAACAAAGAAGGGGGAATGAAGTCAGGCCCCCTGTGTGCCTTACTTTGGAGGATCCTCACTTGGTGCACAAGAAATCAGGTGACCCTCAAAGCTCGACATATTCCCGGCCATCTCAATGTGATAGCCGACAAATTATCCAGACTGGGTCAGACCATTCAAACAGAATGGTCCCTCAATCCGGAGATTTTTCAAGCAATATGCTCAAGGTGGCACACCCCTCAAGTGGACATATTTGCCACACGATTCAACAACAAGCTCCCTCAGTTTGTCTCACGGTTCCAGACTCCCAGGCCTGGGCAGTGGATGCTCTCAGCCTGTCTTGGGAGGGGCTGGACCCGTACGCCTTCCCACCAGTGGCCATCTTGGGCAAAGTGGTGGAGAAGTTACAGGACTACCCCTGCAACAGAATAATTCTGATTGCTCCAGGGTGGCCCAACATGCCCTGGTTTTGGGACCTGGTGGCAATGTCCAGCCAGATTCCGCTATGTCTTCCCAGCATACCAAACCTAGTGTCCCAACCATTCAACCAGGTCCTTCACAGGAACCTGTCGAATCTGAATCTGCATGCCTGGCTCCTAGAGCCTCAGCAATCAAGCAGCAGGGCTTCTCTGAGGCAGTGGCAGCACGAATTGAGGCTCTTCAAAGAAGATCAACCAGATCTCTCTATGAAGCAAAGTGGACCATTTTTACAAAGTGGTGCCTCAGTAATCAGGTGGACATCAAAGCACCACCTCTGAAAGCCGTTGCTGACTTCCTCCTGCATTTGTTTCAGGACAGACAGTTACAGCCAGGTACTATTGATGGCTACAGATCAGCCATTGCTGACAAACTGGGCAACGCCACCATTAATGTCAGCAAAGATGAGAACCTTACTCGTCTCCTGGATAGTTTCCATAGAGACAGACCCAAGGGCAGGAGGGGCATACCCTCTTGGAACCTTTCACTGGTACTGCACCAGCTGACTAAGGCTCCCTTTGAACCCCTTAAGGAAGCCTCCTTGAAACACCTAACCTTCAAGACAGTTTTCTTGATGGCTTTAGGTTCTGGCAAACGCAGGAGTGAGATCCATGCTTGGCTTCATAAGAACATCAGACACCAATCAGACTGGTCCAAGGTGTCTTTTTATCCCTCACCCAGCTTTCTGTCCAAGAACCAGCTGGCCAAAGAGGGTCCAGACAGTGTGGCCCCGGTGGTTATTCCAGCCCTGGCCCACACAATAGATAAATCACTCAAGGGTGACAGGTCACTGTGTCCAGTTAGAGCACTACGTTATTATCTAGACAGGACCTCTGACCTCAGGCAAAATAAGGAGTTGGTCTTTATCTCCTTCAAAAAAGGGTTTGACAAGGACATCTCCTCTGCCACTGTCTCCTCATGGATCAAACAAACAGTCATCCTATGTTATGAGCTCTCTGACCAGCAGGCCCTTACTTTACATCAGGTCAAAGCCCATGATGTAAGGGCCTTTGCTGCCTCTAAGGCCTTCCAAGCTGGAATTTCCTTAGAACAAATCCTATCAGCCTGCCACTGGAAATCTCACAATACCTTCACACAATTCTATCTGAAGGATGTGGCTTGGGCTGACTCAGAGCTTTTCCATCTAGGGCCGGTCGTGGCTGCCCAGCAGATCCACCACCAAGCCCGATAGGGAGGAGACATTCTTGTAAAATAATATGTACATAGTGTATATACTTAGATAAGTATAAATCATTCAAAAAAAAAAAAAACAACTGTGACATGCTTCCTTTGGGAGGCTTATTATTTCTTGGGACTGAACTCATCCCTCTCTTCCCCCACTCAGAGCAGAAATGCTTGGAAATAAAAAAAGGGGGGGGGAGCAGTGTCGGTTAAACCATCCGGTTAACCGGTTCCGGGTTACCGACTTAGGCCATTAATGAGTAGCCTGCTTCAGGTCTACCTGGGCCAGAAAATTGTTAGTTTTGAGTTCACTCAAGTCCCTAGTAACTTACCCGCCAACCAAGCGGTAGTTATTCAGCAATTGTCCATTGGATAGGATGTATTAATGCAATAAAATTGCAAATTTAATAAGTAAATTAAATTTTTATAAGTTAATACCCTATCCAATGGACGGACAAGACCCTCCCAACCGACCCCGCTATCAGGTTACTAGGGGTCTAATAGGTTTAGACAGCGAAAAAAGACGCGATGACGTCATTCTGACTAGACAGGAAGTATGCACGAGGCGACACCTGGCGAATGTACACTCTGTGACCGGTCCTGCCGGTATTGTATTCAGAATGACTTTTTCTGTCGTTTGGCGGGACCGGTCGCGCCGACCGGTAAAGCAATTGTCCATTGGATAGGGTATTAACTTTTAAAAATTTAATTTACTTATTAAATTTGCAAAATTGCAGACCTGTAGCTCATTACACAGCTGAGCAATAGCTATTTTCAGGTTATCACTGTTGAGTAAATCAGTTGTAACTTTTAAACTATCGCATTTAGAGTATTTTGTTTAAATATGTTATTCATTACTTATGGGTCAACTATAACAGTGAAATTGTAGACCTGTAGCTCATGGCATAGCTGGACAAGAACTACTTTCATGTTCTCACTGTTGAGTAAATCAGTTATAGCTTGAAAAATATTGCTTTTATTTACGCTATAATAGCTTACCATGTGGGACTCAATGCTGTTCATGGATGGCCACAAGGCATCAGGCCAACGTCTAAGAAAAATAGACATTTATAGTTGGCCGTAGCCTCCAGTTGTCGTCACGTGATAGCCTTTGACCTCTCGTCCTACTTTCTCATTGGCCACGTGAACGGGTAGCTTTCTGTAATTTATACAGACATTTTCATTTATATCGCAGCATATTTGTATTGTTGGAGGTTTATTTTTGGTTGTTTCTTTTATTATATAACATAGATTATTCTGCAGAATTTCCGTTTTGACAGGATAAGTACTTTCCTGAATATTGCGTGTTTTGAGTTTTCCTCAGTTCAGACTTTTTAGTACGTAGTTTTTATTGCATTTAAAATGTCTTCTTAGCAATCGAATAAGGACAAACTGAGATCTAACAAATGCAGGCATTTTTGCTTCTCTTTTGATGTACATAATTTACTGCCCTACCTGTAGGGAATCTGGCAAGGGTGACGACCCCTATGTCACCTTTGAATCTCCATGTCCAATTTGCGCTTCTTTCACAAAAGAACAGATGCAAAAAATTGCACAAAGGAAACGGTACATCAGGAAGCAAAAAGGCAACACTTAGTTCTAAAGACGATGAACTAGACCTATTTGGGGACGACGTTGAATCCTTTACTGGTACTAATGCAGACCTTGAGAGTGCTGCTGACAACTTATTTACCTCACCCCCACGTCCCCAGCCCCTACCCTTCAGTTCATTGTCACTTAAAACGCCTGCAAAGACTGTCCTACCCACCCCATGTACTGCTTTACAGCAAAAAATTGAATCTAATTTAGAAAAATCCCTGGGTAACACACTAAACTTTCATTTGCAGCAGCAAATGGGTTCGTTCCAGGCCTCTATGTTAGAAGCATTTAAGTCTCTCCGAGATGAAATATCAAGTAAAAAACAGGCAGAGGTAGTTCAGACCTCAGCCTCAGCTTCTAAGCCTGGGACTAGTGCTGTTAACCTGGACCTACCCCCTCCGAGACCTACCACTAACCTTCAAACCGAGGATATGGATGTGGACTATGGTCCATCACTTCCCCCAGGTCCCGGATCTGATCACCATAATTTCTCGGATCAGAACTCTAATGCATCCGAGGTACCTTCCAAGAAGGCCTCGGATGGACATAAAAGACACTCTCACTCTCATAGGAAGCATGATGTTGGTCCAAGATCTGCCACGGTCCAATACTCTGATGAATCCGACCAACCTCGGATGTCATCTACCAAACCCAAAAAACATGCTGACAAGAGTAGATATAAATCTAGGTCCAGATATGTTTCATCTTCCTCAGAGGAAGATCAGCCCTCTGTGGCTAAACACAGGTCTTGTAAGCCCTCTGGGGCTAACTCTGATCAAGACCAACCTCAACATGATCCAGACCCTCCCTTATTATAGGGAAGTAGCTCTGTCTGACATTCCCTCCCAGTATGCCGAAGAGGTGGACACTTTTAGGCGCATTCTTTCCCTCCCTGACCCCAGGGAGTCCATTCCTAGGTCCTCAACTTCAGTCATGAGTCTGGACGATGAGAAAGGCTGTCAAGAGCTCAGACCTAGAGGTCCTTCCTCTATGCTCCCACTTAGCTCAGTTATCAAAGATGCCTTTGATAAATTTGAACATGATTTTCAGGCCGCTAATTTACCTGAGGGTAAATATATCAAACCTCCTCCTTCCACTACAAAGTGGTACACGGTGGGACAGCCCTGTTATCAAGAGAAATTTCAGGAGTTGAATACAGATTTTGCAAAGATCTGTATTACTCCTAAACCCCCTGGGGCTCCTATGGGCAAGGTTCCCCTACCAATTCTTAAGGAATTGGAACACCAAGCTAGGCAAAATATCTCTACTCTCAACTTAACTGCTGCCTTTGCCAAGACTTCATCTTCTTGCAATACTTCTCTTGAAAAGTGTCAACATAGCATTAAGCCAACCTTCAAGAAGGTTAAGACTCAGATCCAGAAAGGTGCCAATCCTGAGAAAGCAGCAAAATGTGGATATGAACAAGCCTGTGAGTACCTAGATTTTTGGAATAAGACTGTTCTTATCTAACACAGGGCTCTCACATGCCTCTGCAAATCCCTAGCCCATAAACTCCAGAGGGAACTATATTCTATGGGTAACACTGGCTTGCTTAGGCGCGAAGCCTAAATGACCCTTTTGCAACTTCATTTAGGGGAAACGAGATGCCAAGAACTCAGGAACTCGTCCTTTTGGGACCCTTCCTTGTTCCAGTCTCAACTTGTGAAGGAAGGTGAAGACTTCCTCCTCAAAAAAGGCACCTCTAAAGACTCTCAGGGTTTCGCACGCTATCAGAATAAGCCCTTTCGTGGTCCCCACAACAAGAAAAGAGGCTCCTACAGGAAACACCCCTATGGGAGCAACTCCTCACAAAGCAGTAACCAGTCGTTTTCCTCAGGTAGGGGGAAACCGAACCTCAGAGGCTCCAGGGGTCGTTTTCGACCAATGACTCCTTAAAAGCCTCCCTCAGTCCACCAGTAGGAGGTCGCCTCTGTTCTTTCAGAAGAGACTGGCAAACAAACAAATGTTCTTCCAACGTGTTAAACATTATCACCAATGGCTGCGTACTGCCATTCCTTTCAAAACCAAATTTGGTCAGATTCCCTCTGATTCTGTCCGAGTACAAGGCCCGTCAAAAAGACCAAGCTCTGGCCACTTGTTTCTAGTCTCTTCTGTCAAAGAACGCAATTAAAAGGGTGGAAAATGTAAAATCTCTCGGGTTTTACAGTCGCCTGTTCCTAGTACCCAAGCCTCACCAAAGGTGGAGGCCAGTCATAGACCTAAGCAGGCTCAACACTTTTCCACACGTAGAAAAGTTTAAAATGGAAACTGCAGAGTCCATCAGGACCTCCCTGATTCCAGGGGAATGGGTATCGTCGATAGACCTATCAGATGCCTACCTTCATATCCCCATACATCCAAACTCAAGGAAATACCTAAGGTTTTGCTACAGGTCCCAGGTGTTCCAGTTCACCTCCCTCCCATTCGGACAAGCCACAGCCCCCAGGTCTTTACCATGATTGTAAAGGAAGTGAAGCTAATGGCCCTCCCCAGAGGACTCAGAATTCACCAATACCTGGACGACTGGCTGATCAGGTCCCAGTCTCAGGAGGAAGCCCAAGTGAACACTCAGGCAGTGGTAGACCTAACCCAGTCCTTGGGGTGGATAATAAATCTGGAAAAATCAGAACTAAAACCTACTCAGGTGTTTTTGTTTGTGGGCTACGAATACCATCTAGATTCAGCCCTTGTAAAACCCACTCAAGAGAGATGGCTCAAACTTCAGGACTTGATCCTAAGACTCAAGTCAAGACATGCCTTGACTGCAAGATGTTTGATGTCGCTAATTGGGTTGCTTCCCTCAACAGAGAAAATGGTCCCGGAGGGACGCCTTCACATGAGGCCCTTTCAGTTTCACCTCAAGGAGCACTGGAGATATCCTCAGTCGCTGGACAACCTCCTTCCTTGGACAGAAGCCATTGCAGCACACTTAGACTGGTGGCAAAATCCCTCAAACATGATGAGAGGTGCAGACCTTCATCCCAGAGACCACAGCATCCAACTCTTTACAAATGCCTCAAACGAAGGTTGGGGTGCTCACTTAGATCAAAGTTCTACAAATTATCTGTTGTCAGACCGGGGAAAAAGGCTACACATAAACGTTCTAGAATTGAAGGCGGTCTCCCTGGCCCTTCGAAGTTTCAAGGACCAGTGCCAGAACCAAACAGTGCTAGTTGCAACGGACAACTCAACAGTGGTAGCCTACATAAACAAACAAGGAGGAACTCACTCAGCAGAGATGTGCGCTCTCCTGTGGAAAATCATGACATGATACCATCACTATCACATAACATTAAAAGCCAGACACATTCCAGGGTGTCTGAATGTGATGGCCGACCTTCTATCCAGGTCAAACCAAGTACAGTTGACAGAATGGTCACTGCATCCGCAGGTGTTCAAGCAGATCTGTCAAAAGTGGTTCACTCTTCATGTAGATTTATTTGCCACTCACCTGAACCACAAACTTCCACTGTACGTATCTCCTGTCCCAGACCCAAAGACTTGGGACATAGATGCTCTGAACATAAACTGGACGGGTCTCACTGCTTATGCTTACCCTCCGACGGCTCTCCTTTACAGGGTGATCCAAAAAATCAGGCAATGTCATTGCCTGATCATCGTAATATCCCCAGGCTGGCCAGGGATGCCCTGGTTTTGGGACCTAGTGCAGCTCTCAGCAGAGATCCCACTGCAACTTCCAGTGTCAACAACCCTTCTCAAACAGTCCCACAATTATGTGTTTCACAGCAATCCTCAACATCTCAACCTCCACACCTGGTGTCTAGGAGTGAACAGCTCCAAGAACAAGGCTTCTCTTGGAGGTGGCAGAGAGAATTGCTGCCACAGGTCATCAACAAGGACCATCTACAAGTCAAAGTGGGCCCTATTTGAAAAATGGAGCAGATAAAATTCGGTGGATTTCTCCACTCCCCCTGTGAAACAAGTCTCAGATTTTTTCATGTACCTGTACCAAGATATAAACAGGCGCCCCTCGACCATTGATGGTTACAGGAAGGCCATTATTGACACTTTGGGCCCAGCGGGCCACCATATTACCCAAAGTTCAGACATTCACAGGTTACTCTCCAGTTTTCACAGGGATCGTCCCAAAAGTTCCAGGAATTTTCCAAAATGGAACCTTTCTGTTGTTGTCAATGAGCTCACAAAAGCAGCCTTCGAGCCTATGAAAGACACAGACCTCAAATATCTTACTCTCAAAACTGCTTTCTTGCTAGCTTTGGCCTCTGGCAAGCGCCACAGCGAAATCCATGCCTGGGTTGCAAACAAAGTATCTAATCTAGGCCAATGGGAAAAGTTTGCCTTGTTCCCTTCTTCTGACTTCATAGCCAAAAACCAACTAGCAAGAGAAGGTTCCCAAAGTGTGTCTCCGGTGACTATCCCTGCTTTTACTACTATTGTAGATAGACAATTCAAAGAAGACAGGACCTTGTGTCCAGTGCAGGCCCTGAGGTTCTATTTGGATCGAACCAAAGACCTGAGAGGGTCTCGATCCCTCCTTTTCATCTCCTTCAAGAAAAGGCACACCTCAGACATCAGACCCACTACTCTTTCTTCTTGGTTGAAACAAACCATTCTACTTTGTTATAAACAAGCAGACCAACAAGCCTTGGATCTGGTCCAAGTTAAAGCGCATGACATTAGGGCCATTGCGGCCTCTAAGGCCTTTTCCGGTGGGGTATTGGTGGACCAAATCATGCAAGCCTGTCACTGGAAAGCTCACAACACATTTACCAATTTTTACCTAAAAGACCTTACTTGGTCAGACAATGACAACAATATGTATCTGGGTCCAGTAGTGGCGGCACAAGTCCTAGACCCTTCCCCTCAGATCAGTTATCCTCGGAAAGAAAAGGGGGGGGGGGGGCACATCTGCTACAACTAAGTCTCCAGGAGTCTAATCCCTGGGTCTGAGTAGAGGTTTACCTCTCAGGATGTTATGGGTAAGGTCTTTTTTATTATCAGTATATATAGTGTATTATGTATTAAGGACTTATCAAGGTTGTCATTAATCTCATGTTTGGTGGCAAAAAAGTATGAGAATTCCTAGCCTAGGGCTGGTTTTCTATTGTGGATTGGCCCTAAGGGCCTTACTCTTCGTAAGTGAGCATGGCTGCACTTCTATCCTACAATCAAAACATCCAGACAGTTTTTTGGCACTGTCACTCATTCAATTCAGGTTTTTGGCTCTTTACAGGTCCGGTCTTCGGGATTGGGGCACTGTAAACAGGACTCAGACTGGTATTTCTAAACATTCATCCTAATCTATTACTTCAAAATCTAAGAAAAATTTACATATCTTCCAGTCTCAGCTGTAATCCCTCCACAGAACGGTTGGATTCAGCAATCAGTCCCACATGGTAAGCTATTGTAGCGCAATAAAATTGAAAATTTTAATTACTTAAATGTAGCTTTTATAAGCTACAAGCTCACCATGTGGGACTGAGGAGAGTCCCACCCTGCCTCCCTGCTGTATTACAGCTGAGGGGTATGGTTAAAATTGCAACGAGAAAGTAGGAAGAGATCTTATAGAGTACCACGAGAAGGCAATCTGAGGCTACGACCAACTATAAATGTCTATTTTTCTTAAGACGTTGGCCGGGCCTGCGGCCATCCGAGAACAGCAATCAGTCCCACATGGTAAGCTTGTAGCTTATGAAAGCTATATTTTATTGCGTTAATACATCCTATCCAATGGACAATTTGCTAAACCGGTCGGCGCAGACCGGCCCGCCAAACATCAGAAAAAGACGTCCTGTGTTTCCACTGGCTGGCCGGTCCGTAGTACTGTGCCCTCCCCAGATGGCGCCTCGTACTTCCTTCCTGTCTAGACAACCTGACGTCATAGCATCTTTTTCGTTTGGCGCGTGTACTCTGCAGACGTGTTTTCAACATCTCCAGAGTTTTTAAAGGAAAAAGTGTGCTTTATGGTTGATTTTAGCCTTAATTGCAAATAATTTAGAGCAGAAGGTTTATCTATATATCAAGCATGGATATACATTAAGAAATCTGCTGGAAACACTTCCTAGCTGACTCAATTTAGTGTTGATGATAGGGCAGTGAACGATGAGAAATATGAAGGCCGCCATTTTATTACGCTACAATAGCTTACCATGTGGGACTTAATGCTGTTCTCGGGTTGCCACACCCGGGGCCAACGTCTTAGAAAAAAAGACAGTTCTTGTTAGCCACCGGATATACTGCTAGTTGTTGTCACGTGATAACCTCTGACCTCTCGCCCTACTTTCTCGTTGGCCACGCGAATTACAATGCTTTATTTTACAAGGAATATTATTTTCATTTTTACAAGGATATACTTATTGTTGGATATGGAAACTACACCAGTTTCTTCATTTTATTGCATAGAATCACATTTCGATGTCTTTTCATAGTTCAGATAAGTATCTTTACTATATTTGCCAACTGAAGTCCACTTCCGGATTCACGTAAAGCAATGGCGACTCGTTTATGTGGTTTCTAATACATATTATAATATTATATATTATAATATATATTATATGCCTGTCAGTAAAATAAAATAAAATATTTAGCCCTATCTGCTTCATTATTTGACCATTTGTAGGGTTTAAAAGTGTATAAATGTAACACAAACAGTCCTTGTCGAGTGAAATAATCGAAACCACTTCCAGTTTTTTTATCGAGACAGCATTTCTTGCGATTTGCACGTCTCGCGTAGGTAGTTTATATACAGGAATATATGCCTGTTGAAATCAAATAAAATAAATTTTGCAAGGGTTTATCCCCGTTCTTCTACTCTATTGGTCCATTTTAAGGGTTAAAATATGATATAAAGCACGATTCTAACTGGGGGAATCCTCGGGGAAACCCCTGTGATGACGTCACGTCTAGACCGCATGTGCTGAGAGACGCGGGTTTCTTACAGTACGTTTATAAATAAAATAAAATAAAATAATATATTTTATCCCTTCTTTCCTGTATTATTGACCATTTATAAGGTTAATACTTAAATAAACAGGAATAGAATTCTTCATTAATCGTCTAGACATTACATGGCTCTTTAGACTATAAGGTAACCTTGGTTACCCATTATTTTAATTATATTTTAATTCATCCAGTTTTAAATTATAATTACTTGTTTTC
The DNA here is from genome assembly GCA_964017235.1 of Sabellastarte sp. h YS-2021. Lineage (NCBI taxonomy): Eukaryota > Metazoa > Annelida > Polychaeta > Sabellida > Sabellidae > Sabellastarte > Sabellastarte sp. h YS-2021. Next base: position 60,639,688 of record OZ024930.1, on the reverse strand, counting down.
TTTAGATTCTATGTTATTTAATAAAATTCTGTGTAATTTCTGCTTTCCTTATCTCACAACTAACCCTACCTGCAGTGAGGCGGGTGGGTCAGGTGACCTTGTGTCACAGTAGATTTACTTACGTAAATCCAGTTGTGTAGTTCCTTCAAAGAAGGACAGGCAAGCTTATATGGAAGCTTGCTTTAAGGAAAGCTTACATAAAAATTATAATATCCAACTTCTTTCTCCAGGGTGGATCAGATCCCTGCTTAAATTCAGATAGATCTTAGTTCATCCGAGATTTTAATGCATCCGAGAATCGGATGCAGTATCCCAAGTATGATTTGATACTCGGATTTTCATTGCATCTAGACCCGATGCTCAGATATCAGATCCGAGGCACGGATGTCTGCTTCTCCATCCTATGCTCGGATGGTCTGATGTCACACTAAGTTCCAATGCTCGGATGATCTAATCTAAAATCCGATGCTCGGATGATTGTATCTAGATCTAATCCTCGGATGATCAGATCTTAAATCTGATGTTCGGATGATGGTTCCAGATCAGAACTCTGAACAATTCTAACACACACTTGGACTAATAGTTCACTAGCCTGGCAGTAAATATCACCTATTGGAGGCTTGGGTCCAAGTTCAAGTCCAAGTCCTCAAGCCCAAGAGGCCTTCTAAACAAGGTCCTTCATTCAGTCCTGGCTCTGTATTTTAGGGAAGTAGGTTGCCTGACTTCACCCTAAACAATTTTTGAGGACATTGAAACTTAGGCAGTTTTTTGAACCTCCCTGCCCCCAGGGAATTTATGCCTAGATCCTCCACAGTCTGGACTCTGAATGATTTACTAGGCCAACAGGAACTTGGGCCGTTTAATTTCCCTTAAAATGGAACAAGTTTTCAAATTTGTATCTCCTTAGGGGCCTCCTTGGGTAAGCCCCTCCTCCCCTTCTGGTCTGCAAGAGTTGAGCTTCAGGCTGCTCTTCACTAGGTTCTCCTCAATATAACCTGGTTATATATATATATGTTAAGACAGTAGCATAGCTACCTCCAGACAGGTCAAACGCAATTCCATGGTGCATATAAGCTCAGAAGGGGTATGGTGAATTCAGGTGAGATACTGGATCTTTAGATCTTAAAGTTCCCCATTCACAACTACTTTAGGAGGGACAGGAGTCCCTCATCAAGGCACCTGTAATAATACTTAGGGTTTAGGCCCTATTAATCAACCCTTTCCAATTCCCCACATCTAGAGGCTCCTACAGGAACCACCCCAATGGGGGTCATTCCATCCCTAGCAGTATCCATCGTTTTCCCCAGGTAGGGGGAAATCGAGTAGCCGAGGCTCCAAGGTCTCTCGACCCACTCCAGGGGACGAGGGCATAAAAACCCTTCCCCCCCCAAGGACTCCTCCAGCCTCACTCAGTCCACCAGTAGGAGTTCTCCTCCGTTCTTTCAGATAAGACTGGCAAACAAATCCTGTCATTCTTTTCAATCCAAGTCCAGTCAGACTCCTGACCCGGTCAGAATACAAGGCCCTTCAAAGACCAAGTCCTGGCCTCTGTATCCAGTCTCTTCTGTCAAAGAACGCAATAGAAAGGGTGGAAAATGTAAAATCTCTCGGGTTTTACAGTCGCCTGTTCCTAGTACCAAGCCTCACCTAAGGTGGAGGCCAGTCATAGACCTAAACAGGCTCAACACTTTTCTACACGTAGAAAAGTTCAAAATGGAAACTCCAGAGTCCATCAGGACCTCCCTGATTCCAGGGGAGTGGGTATCGTCGATAGACCTATCGGACACTTACCTACACATCCCCATCCATCCAAACTCAAGGAAATACCTAAGGTTTTGCTACAAGTCACAGGTGTTCCAATTCACCTCCCTCCCATTCGGACTAGCCACAGCCCCCCAGGTCTTTACAATGATCGTAAAGGAAGTGAAACTAATGGCCCTCTCAAGAGGACTCACCAATACCTGGACGACTGGCTGATCAGGTCCCAGTCTCAGGAGGAAGCCCAAGTGAACACATAGACAGTGGTAGACCTAACTCAGTCCTTGGGGTGGATAATAAATCAGGAAATATCAGAACTGAAACCTACTCAGGTGTTTTTCGTTCATGGGCTACGAATACCACCTAGATTCAGCCCTTGTAAAACCCACTCAAAGAGAGATGGCTCAAACTTCAGGATTTGATCCTACTCCTCAAGTCAAAACGTGTTTTGACTGCAAGATGTTTGATGTCTCTAATTGGGTTGCTAGCCTCAACGGAGAAAATGGTCCCGGAGGGACGCCTTCACAGGAGGCCCTTTCAGTTTCATCTCAAGGAGCACTGGAGATATCCTCAGTCGCTGGACAACCTCCTTCCTTGGACAGAAGCCATTGCAGCCCACCTAGATTGGTGGCAAAATCCCTCAAACGTGATGAAAGGTGCAGACCTTCATCCCAAACACCACAGTATCCAACTCTTTACCGACGCCTCACACGAAGGTTGGGGCGCTCACTTAGACCAAAAATTCCACAAAGGGTCTGTGGTCAGATCGGGAAAAAAGGCTACACATATATGTCCTAGAATTGAAGGCGGTCTCCCTGGCCCTTCGAGACTTCAAGGACCAGTGCCAGAATCAAACAGTGTTAGTTGCGATGGACAACTCAACAGTGGTAGCCTACATCAACAACAAGCAGAAACACACTCAGCAGAGATGTGCGCTCTCCTGTGGAAGATCACGACCTGGGGCCATCACTACCTCATAACATTGAAAGCCAGGCACGTTCTAGGGTGCCTGAATGTGATGGCCGACCTACTGTCCAGGTCCAACCAAGTACAGTCAACAGAATGGTCTCTTCACCCACAGGTGTTCAAACAGATCTGCCAGAAATGGTTCACACCTCATGTAGACTTATTTGCCACTCACCTGAACCACAAGCTCCCACTGTACGTGTCTCCTATCCCAGACCCAAGGGCCTGGGACATAGATGCTCTAAACATAAACTGGACCAACCTCACGGCCTAGGCGTACCCTCCTACGGCTCCTTCACAAGGTGATCCAAAAGATCAGGCAATGTTATTGTCTGATCATCGTAATAGCCCCAGGCTGGCCAGGGATGCCCTGGTTTTAGGACCTAGTGCAGCTCTCAACAGAGATCCCACTACAACTCCCAGTGTCAACGACCCTACTCAACAGTCCTACAGGTATGTGTTCCACAACAACCCCCAGCACCTGAACCTCCACGCCTGGTGTCTAGGAGCGGACAACTCCAAGAACAAGGCTTCTCTGTGGAGGTGGCAGAGAGAATTGCTGCCCCTCAGCGGTCTTCAACAAGGACCATCTTCAAGTCAAGTGGGCCCTATTTAAAAAATGGTGCAGAGAAAATTCGGTGGATTTCTCCACTCCATCTGTGAAACAAATCTCAGATTTTTTCATGTACCTGTACCAAGAACTAAACAGGCGCCCCTCGACCTTTGATGGTCACAGGACTGCAATCGTTGACACTTTGGGCCCAACGGCCCAACATGTTGCACACAATGCAACATGTTACTCTCCAGTTTTCACAGGGATCATCCCAAAAGTTCCAGAAATTTACCCAAGTGGAACCTTTCTGTTGTCCTCAACGAGCTCACAAAAGCACCTTTTGAGCCCATGAAAGATACAGACCTCAAACATCTTACTCTAAAACTGCTTTCTTGCTAGCTTTGGCCTCCGGTGAGCGCCGCAGCGAAATCCATGCCTGGGTCGCAAACAAGTATCTAATCTAGGCCAATGGGAAAAGGTTGCCTTGTTCCCTTCTTCTGATTTCATAGCCAAAAACCAACTAGCAAGAGAAGGTTCTCAAAGTGTATCTCCGGTGACTATTCCTGCTTTGACTACCATTGTAGATAGACAATTTAAGGAAGACAGGACCCTGTGTCCCGTGCGGGCCCTGAGGTTTTACTTGGACCGAACAAAGACCTGAGAGGGTCTCGTTCTCTCCTTTTCATCTCCTTTAAGAAAGGACATACCTCAGACGTCAGACCCGCTACTCTCTCTTCATGGTTGAAACAAACCATTCTACTTTGTTACAAACAAGCAGATCAACCAGCCTTGGACTTGGTCCAAGTCAAAACGCATGACATCCGGGCCTTCGCGGCCTCTAAGGCCTTTTACGGTGGGGTATCGGTGGACCAAATCATGCAAGCCTGTCACTGGAAAGCTCACAACACATTTACAAATTTTTACCTGAAAGACCTTACTTGGTCGGACACCGACAACAATATGTATCTGGGACCCGTAGTGGCGGCACAACAAGTCCTAGATCCTTCCCCTCAGACCAGTTGTCCTCGGAAAGAAAAAAGGGGGGGGGGGGGGGGCACATCCGCTACAACCAAGTCTTCAGGAGTCTCTCCCAGGATCTAGGTATTCCTTTACCTTCAAGATGTTACGGGTAAGGTCATTTTTGTTTTTCAGTTATCAAGTAACTTCTATTAAGGACTTATTTAGTTGTCATTAATCTCATATTCAGGTTGTAAAAAATTTATGAGATGTTCCAACCATGGGTTGGTCAGTCACTAGTGAAGGGCCCTCAGGGACCCTTAGACCTCGAAGTGAGCACTGCTGCACTTCCGTCCTACAATCAAACATCTAGACAGTTTCAGCACTGTCTCTCATTTTATTTAGGTTTTTGGCTCGTTACAGGCCCGGTCTTCGGGATCGGGGCACTGTAAATGGGACTCAGACTGGTATTTCTGGCACTATTCTATACATATTAATTCAAAATCTTAGAAAAAATGACATATCTTCCAGTCTCAGCTGTAATCCCGCCACCGGGCGGTTGAATTCAGCATTAAGTCCCACATGGTAAGCTATTGTAGCGTAATAAAATTGTAAATTTTAATTACTTAAATGTAGCTTTTATAAGCTACAAGCTTACCATGTGGGACTTAGAAGAGTCCCACCCTGCCTCCCCGCTGTTTACAGCTGAGGGGTAGGTTTTAGAAAATTTCAACGAGAAAGTAGGGCGAGAGGTCAGAGGTTATCACGTGACAACAACTAGCAGTATATCCGGTGGCTAACAAGAACTGTCTTTTTTTCTAAGACGTTGGCCCCGGGTGTGGCAACCCGAGAACAGCATTAAGTCCCACATGGTAAGCTTGTAGCTTATAAAAGCTACATTTAAGTAATTAAAATTTACAATTTTGCTAGTTTCCTCCCATTCAACAATTGTGTTGTTAGGGGCAGATCGACATGAAGGAAGATACTGGATATTCTACTTACAGGTATTGTTATCCGTGTCTTTGTTGTGATTGTCCCTTCTGTAAACTTCCAGCAGCAAATCATGAAGGAAACGTCAGTACTTTCTAGTATTTGCAACTAGCAATCATGGATAACTTCATTCTATGTAGTATTTATCACTGCAAATAGAAGGAATTCCCATCAGGATTCAGAATTCTTCAGAGCGCACTGGTCCAGACATCTTTGCTGTAAAGCATTAGTCGACCGGTAAGCTCCAGGTCAGCCGACCTTACAATACAAGTGATATCAGTCCCTCCCTTGCGTACCCGGCTTTGTTGTCGGTAGTGGGGGTTGTGGATGGCCAGTTCACTGGTTTTATCACGGAAGGAAGAAAGAACTTCATCTACACATCTACAGAGCACACTGGTCCAGGCTTCTCTGCTTTTAAAGCATCAGCCGACCGGCCAGCTTAAAGAACGCAACCTCTGACGTCATCTCCACGAAGCTGGTCACATGTTTTCACCGACCAAGCCACGAAGCTTATCACGTGAGTCACCGACCAGGAAGGTTGGAAGTGCGTTCTTCAGAACTCACGTCTACTGTGATTCCAGTCCCTGCCTTGCAGACCCAGCCTTGTTGTCGGTAGTGGGGTTTTGTGGACAGTCAGAATATTGTAAAGTTGCCAGTTAAGTATCACACAAAGAACTCGACCACTGACGTCATCCTCAGTCAGCCAATCACGTGTCCTTCCAAACAACAAGCTGGTCACATGACACGCCGACCAGCAATTGCTTCTAAAAATAGATCACAGGGGCTTTCCCAGCAACTGTCAAATCTACAGATAAGTCATGCGATTAAAAGAAATACTTTAATTAATGGAAGAAACCTACAGTAAGCTGAATTCAACACAAAGATAGTTGTAAAATTGCTTTAGCAACTGATTACAGTGTACCAACCGGTACCGGCTACACAGCCTTGTACACTTGCTTCATCAACTGGTTACAGAGTGTACTGACCAGGTACAAACTACACAGCCTTGTACACTTGCTTCAACAACTGGTTACAGAGTGTACTGACCAGGTACCAACTACACAGCCTTGTACGCTTGCTTCAACAACTGGCTACAGAGTGTACCGACCGGGTACCAGCTACACAGCCTTGTACAGTTGTTTTTACAACTGGTTACAGTGTACCGTCCAGGTACCGGTTACACAGCTTTTGTACAGCTTACCCCACCCCAGCTGGTTACAGTCATCTGACCTAGTCCATTCAACTCGGGTTGATTCTGGGGCAGGTAGACAGCCAGTATCTACAAGATATGGCTTCAATCGACTGGTTACAGAGTCTACCGACCGGCCACACAGCTTGCTTCACATTAACCGGTTACAGAGCCTGCCTATTGCCAACCAGCACCAAGAATCACCAACCCAAAGGTCTTCTACCAGGTGGCCCATCCTCATCAGTAGCCAATTCACCGGCCTAAGACTGATGACAGGCCTAATAATGTATAGTCCCTGACAGGAAGTTTTTTCCTACACAGAAACTGCTTCAACCGGTTACAGAGCTCACCAACCGGTTACCGGCTATACAGTCTTCACTGAGCAGTTTTGCTTCACACCAGCTGGTTACAGAGTCTACCGACCTGCTATCAGGTGCAATTATCCTTTCTTGCCCCTTGCTTCAATACCGGTGTCAGAGGACCGACCAGCAGACCCACCTGGGGATCACCTAGTGAGAAGAACAACAACCAAATTCAGTGGTCAGCCTAGCCTACCAGCTTTACTGGTTACAGAGTATCACAGGCTACAGAGAATTGGGGTCAGCCATCAGGGGTCAGCCATCATACAAATGACAATGTGTACATGCTCCACCTTACAGGCGTCTGGCCCGGGGCCAAGAGACGGTAAAATGTGAAGAGTTTCAGCCCCACCGGACTGGACCACAGCAAGAACAGATGGACTGTTAACTGTTCATTGACACCAGGCGACGCTAAATGTTTCTTTCAGCCTACTAAATGTCCCAAATGTTGCACTAAAGTTTACCTGAAGGGGTCAGACTATATCACCTTGTGGAACTTAGGAAACCTTGGGAGCTGGACCCTAGGTAGTGCAATTTTGAAGGAGGGCTACACCCTCCCTTTCAGTTTCAGACGAGGTGTACAAGGAACCAAAACATCATAAGCTGCTTTGTCAATCCCCACAGGAACCTCTACTGGTCGCAGACATTGCATCAGCTTATGGACAAAAAAAACACCGGAAAACATCTGAACCTCCCTCCAACAAGGGGAGTGGGTTACCTCTATAGTTTTCAAGGATGTCTACTTCCATATACCAGGACAGGAACAGTCCAGGATATATCTGAGATTTCATGTCCAGGGTCGGACATACCAATTCAAAGCTCTGCTTTTCGGTCTGTCCTCAGCCCCCTCGGAGTTCACTGCAATAACAAGGAGGTAAAACTCATGGCCATACACAAAGGTATAAGAATCCACCAGTACCTAGTCGACTGGTTGGTGAGAGATGCATCCCACCAGGTTTGTCTCCAGCATACTCAAGATCTGGTGAAAATATGCCAAGAACTAGGTTGGCTGGTGAATTTGGAAAAGTTGGAACTGGAACCAAAGCAGATCTTTGTTTTTGTAGGCTACCAGTTCGACCTCAGGGCCGGTTGGGTCTGACCGACACCGGACCGTTGGCAGAACATTCAGGACAAGATACTAGAAATACTGTCACTACTGGCTTGTCCGGTCCAGCAGTTCATGTCTGATAGGTTTACTAACAGCCGCAGGAAAGCAGATTCACCTTGACCAACTTCATATGAGACCCATACAGTGGCATCTCAAAAACAACCAGGGTACCAGAGTCACTAGAAAAGGGTGATTCCAATACCAAGGTCCTTGTACCCACATTTACAATGGTGGCTGCAAGAGGACAATGGCCTTACAGGCCAACCATTATACCCAATAAAACATGCTCTGCAAATATTTACAGACAAATCAAAAGAAGGGTGGGGCTGGAAAGCAAGTTGCATATCAATTACCTAGAACTCAAGGAAGTCTTTCTAGCCTTACAAGAGTTCCAAGACCTCTGCATACACAAGATAGTACTTGTAGAGACAGACAACACCACAGTGGTGTCATACATAAACAGAGGAGGCATGAGTTCGGGCCCACTTTGTGCTTTACTATGGAGAATCTTGACCTGGTGCGCCCGAAATCAAGTAACTCTAAAAGCCCGACACATTCCAGGCCGGCTGAGTGTGGTCGCAAGCTATCCAGGCTAGACCAGACCACCCAAACAGAGTGGTCTCTCCTTCAGGAGGTCTTTCAAGCGATATGCAACAGGTGGCACCAGCCTCAAATAGACCTATTTGCCATGAGGTTCAACAACAAGTTGCCTTTGTTTGTGTCACCAGTACCGGATCCCCTGTCCACAGCAGTGGATGCGCTCAATCTGCCATGGTAGGATCAGGAAGCATACACCTTCCCACTATCAGATATATTGGGCAAAGCGGTGATGTTTGCAGGACTCCCCATGGAAGAGAATCATCGGTTGCTCCGGGGTGGCCCATCATGCCTTGGTTTTGGGATCCAGTAGCGAGGTCCAGCCAAATCCCACTGAGCCTGCCCAATCTGCCCAACCTGTTGACACAACCATTGAATCAGATCCCTCACAGAAATCTGACAAATCTTAATCTCGATGCACGGCTCCTGGAGCCTCAGCATTCGAGGAGCAGGGCTTCGCTAAGGTGGTGGCAGCAAGAATTGAGGCTCCTCAAAGGGGATCAACCAGATCAGTCTATGAGGCAAAGTGGACCAAGTGGTGTGTCACTAATCAGGTGGACCTCAAGGTACCCCTGTAAAGTCAGTTGCTGACTTCCTTATGTACCTTATGAGGACAGGAAGCTACAGCCCAGCACCATTGATGGTTACAGTTCAGCCATTGCTGATAAACTGGGAAATTCACCCTTCAACATCAGCAAGGACAAAATCTCGCTCGTCTCCTGGATAGTTTCCACGGAGACAGACCCAAAGGCCTGAGGGGCATACCCTCCAGGAACCTCTCACTGGTCTTGCACCAACTGAATAAGGCTCCGTTTGAACCAATCAAGGAGGCCTCCTTGAAGCATTTGACCTTCAAGACAGTATTCTTGGACCTTGGGTCGGGCAAACGCAGAAGTGAGATTCATGCTTGGCAAAACAAAAATATTAGACACCAATCCGATTAGTCAACGGTGTCCCTGTATCCATTACCCAGCTTTCTATCCAAGAATCAGCTGGTCAAGAGGGTCCAGACAGTGTGGCCCAAGTGGTTATAACAGCCCTGGCCCCCATCTCTGGATAGATCCCTCAAGTCTGACTGGTCCCTTTTTCCGGTTAGAGCATTGCGCTACTATTTGGACAGGACCTCAGACCTCAAGTAGAATAAGGAGGTGGTTTTTTGTCTCCTTTAAGAAAGGTTCCGACAAAGACATCTGCCTCTATCTCCTCTTGGATCAAGCAGACTGTGATCCTATGTTATGAGCTCTCTGACCAGGAGGCCCACTCTTTACATCAGGTTAAAACCCATGATGTCAGGGCCTTTGCTGCTCCTAAGGTCTTCCAGTCGGGAGTCTCCTTAGATCCAATCTTGTCAGCCTGCCACTGAAGTCACATAATACCCTCACACAGTTCTATCTGAAGGGCGTGGCTTGGGCTGACTCGGAGCTTTACCAATTGGGCTCGGTATGGGCTGCTCAGCAGATCCACAGGTGGCCCTTAGATTGAGGAGATTTGTATATATGTACATAGTATAAACAGTTTCTACATGTACATAGTAAAAAATGTGATGTGCTTCCTTTGGGAGGTTTATTGACATTCTGGGACTGAACTCATCCCTTTCTTCCCCCTACCTCAGAGCAGGTCTGTTAAAAAGGGGGGGGCGGGCGACGTCGGTATAGCCCCGGGTAACCGGCTGCTGGCAACCGGCCATGGCCTTACAGGGTTTCCTGACCTTAAGGTCAACCCAGGCCTGGGCCTATTGGTCTCCTGACAAAGTCAGCCTAGACCGTAGGTCAAAATTTGCTATTGTGAGTTCACATATGTCCCTGGTAACTTACCCGCCGACCAAGCGGTAGTTATTCAGCAAATTGTCCATTGGATAGGATGTATTAACGCAATAAAATTGCAAATTTAATAAGTAAATTAAATTTTTATAATTTAATTTTATTAAATTTGCAATTTAAGTAATTAAAATTTTAAATTTATGTTAACAGCACCTAATAATAATAAAATTTCTAAGACACCGAGTTTAAAGTTTATGGAAAGAAGTGGGATTAACCAATTCTTTACATCTGTCCAAAATCTAGCAGTGTCAGGACAATAGTAACAGTAAAGTTCCAGATTGTCAGTGTGTTTACATACATTACATTCTTGTGATTGTTTAATACTCCACATAAATAATAAATGGAAACACATGATGTATCTAAGTAATTAGATATGAATCTAACAATATTTTATATGGTAGTTGATATATACTTTTCCAATCAAAATTTTCTGAAAAGGGGTAATGTTCTATCCACTTATTTTGGTTAACTGGGATTGAGTATGACATAACACAGCAGTAACTATATACTTCTGAGCTTTTAATTTTTCCAATATCTTTCAAACATTGTTATCCATATAATTTGACAAATTTACTATACTCCCAGGAAACCTTAAGGAAGCGGGAGAAGGCAGCACATGAGTCTAGTTACATCTGTAATCAGGCCGCTGGGTTAAATGTAACCTCTCTTGTTGCAGATCATGTTCCTTTTAGTATAGGGCATTCACAAAAGAAAGGTGTAAGACCCAGTGTAAAAGAAATGAAGTCAGTGAATGGTGTTTTTTTATGCTGATCTATCGAGTTCTATCCAACCTGTCACAAATGTCCCATATGTTGCCCAAAATCTGCCTTTAGGGGCCAGACTGCACCAATTTTGGGAAACTTGGGCCTCTCTGGGCTGGTTATAAGGTCTTACGAATCCTCAAAGAAGGCTATACCCTTCCCTTCCTGATCCGACCTCCATTGACATTTGCACCAGTCATCATAAGTGCCTATGTAAATCCTCTCAGGAACAGCTACCTGGTAGAGGCATGACATACACTTATGCTCAGAAATCTCTTGGCTTCTTCAACCGACTTTTCTTGGTTCCCAAGCCAAACAACCAATGGAGACCTATCCTAGACCTCAGTACACTCAATAAATTTCTAAAAACAGAGAAATTCAAAATAGAAACACCATAAAAAGCAACACGCATTGGTGCGAGATAGAGCGATTTTAGTGAAATTTTTTACCCCCAGGGTATACGCAGAATCATCAGGCACTCTGTCAAGAAAGCATTTTCATGCCATTTTAAAACTGTAAACAGTGGAAGATAGTCATTTTATTGCGTTAATACATCCTATCCAATGGACAATAGCTTATCCGGTCGGCGCAGACCGGCCCGCCAAACGTCAGAAAAAGACGTCCTGTGTTTCCACTGGCAGGTCGGTCTGTAGTACTAGTGCACTCGCCAGATGGCGTGTCATACTTCCTTCCTGTCTAGACAGCATGACGTCATAGCATCTTTTTCGTTTGGCGCGAAATAGTGCACAAGGAAAAATTTTCTCGTCAGTTTGTTGGTGAAATTGTTAAAGTTTTTGAAGGACTTTCTTCTTTTTGAGTATTTTATTTTACTGCTACATACTCATAGCACACTATGTCGTCCCCTGGACAAAAAAAGGGCAGTTGTGGACATGCCATGGCGGGGTTTGATGGGCATTCATTTTGCGCCCACTGTAGGGAGAAGGGAAAGGGTGAGGGACCCTGTATTACTAACAAAGACACTACGGAATGTAAGTTCTGCAATCTTTTTTCTCCAGAGCAACGGGCTCAGCTTGCTACTCCCTCTTACAAGCTCAAGAAGGAGAAACGGGATGCCAAGCGCGTGGATAACCCCACACCCACGGAGGATATTGCCCTAGTAGACCCTGCTAGCGTCTCAGTTATAGGGGCTGTGGGTGGAGCCGTTTCTTCTCAATCACCATCAGTACCGCCTGAAAAGAAAACAAAGAAGGACAAACCCCCCAGTACTAAGTCTAAGAAATCTGCCTCTTCAAGTACGGATGACAGGTTTTCAGAACTGGATGCTAAATGGTCCGAGCGGTTTAACAGGCTGGAAGCATTGTTACTGGCTAGGTCTTTGGAACCTTCCTTCTCTGCTGATGTTAGGGTTACCCCTGTACACTCACCACCAGCCACTGTCTCTAAGTACTCAGAGCCTTTCTTTCAGCCATCTCACCGACCTGTGGACTCTGTTGCTAAGCGCACTGGCCCAGACTCTGATGCTGCCTTGCAGCTGTCGGCCGGCAAGCTTCCTCCAGTTTCTACTTCACAAGATCAGACCTTTTCCACGCGCACTGGCCCAGACATTACTGCTACCAAGCAGCAGTCAGCCGGTAAGCCTAAGTCGGATCACCATTCCAAGACTTCATCAGGGCGCACTGGTCCAGACGTCGCTTCTAGTAAGCATACGTCGACCGGCAAGCCATACACCGACCCTCACCGACAGGCTGCATCGTCGGTGCAGAAATCTGGTAAATCAACTTCCGACCGACCTCCCACCGACCGACCCTCATCTGCAGGTCTCGCTGGTTCGGAATCACCTACCCTCCCAAAGTCGTCTGGCAAGGACAGCATATCCAGTGGAGAGTCGGATGCAGAGAGCAATTTTTCAGACACTCCGCCCCTGGAACTTTTTGTTGAAGAGGGCGAGCTCTCTGATGAACAAGAGTTAACCGAACAAGACTTACCAACGTCGGAAGAACAAACGTATAGAGAAACCATGCGAGGTATACGTTCTTTTATGGGGTGGACCCATGTGCCCGACATAGACAGCTCAAACCCATCTGATGACAACCCTTTTGCTGGCCCCAAGGCACCAGCTCCTAGTAAGATTTCCGTTCATATGCCGACGGAAGACTGGCTCTGCAAGAAACTCAGCAAGCTAAATCTTACCTTGGTCGAGGGATACCCCTCCCGTACTGCAGAGGCCGGTAGTCTACCGATGGATCAATTCTTGAGGCCACCACGCCCTCAGTCGAAGTGGTACGGACTTTATTCAGAACAACCGGCTGATCCAACCAAAGTCACTTCTTGGAGTACAGGACATTCTAAACTTAACAGCAGTTTTGGTCGGATAGCTAGAAAGGCGGCTTTGGCATCGACACCACCAGCCTCACGCAGAATCTCCCAGGATACACTTCAGAGGTGGGAAAGGACTGCTAGAGAAGCTTCTGTAGTGTGTAATCAGGCCGCTAGTTTTAACCGCTGCCTTTTTAAGGTGCAAGCCGACATGCAGTCACAGCTTAGGACAGTACGTAGTGAAGGCAAGGGAAAAGGGTCAGCCAAAGTTTCAGAAGCCACGGAAGAGTTACAATTTCTGATGGAGTTTAACTCCAGCATCACCCAGGCTGCCGCTAAAGCAATGGAACATTTGACTGAATTTGTATTTTTCACCATGGGTAACCTTACTCTGGCTAGGAGAGACGCTTATCTAAACCATTTGAAGAATGGTATCAAGCCGGACACCTTTGCTGCACTCCGGACTGGCCCTCTGCACATCACTACTCTTTTCCCAGAGTCAGCTATCAAACGGGCCGAAGAGGAAATCTCACATTATGATAGCAAGAGCCAGCCGACAGCTACATCCTCACAAGTGAAAGCACGTTTTCACCCTTATGAGAGACATGATAGGAAACAGGAGGGTCGGTTGGAACACAAGCAGGAAAGACCCGCATGGAAAAATATCAACAAAAGACAGTTTAGACGACCTAAAAGCAAGAGTGCTAACTTCTCTTCCCGTTCTGCCAAGGGCCAGCAGCCGTATAAATGACAATCACTGTTACAACAGGCCACAAAGTCGGCTGCTGGCCGGGAGCACCTCCACAGAACAGACTTTGAACTCAAATTTAAATGTAAACTTGCATGTTGTCACACCTGTTCCTTCTGCACACGGGCCTCCGCAAAAGAAAGGAGTAAGTCCCGGCGTGTCAGACTGTCATTTGAAAAGAAGTCTATTAAACTCTGTGAAAGGTGTTTCTTGTGTCACTCAATTGTCTTGTGTAAATCCTGTAACAAATGTCAAAAATGCTGCACAAAATCTGCCTGTAGGGACCAGACTGCAGAACTTTTGGCAAACCTGGCTAGATTTGGGGGCCGGTCCGAAGGTTGTTCAAATCCTCAGAGAGGGCTACACCCTCCCCTTCCGGACCCGGCCCAGACTGGCAAGATTTCCCACGGTCGTAAGCTGCTATGTCAATCCCCACAGGAACAGCTACCTGTTGGAGACATTACATCAGCTTATAGACAAAAATGCCGTAGAACTGGTAAAGCATCAAACTTCTCTAGGGTTTTTCAACTGACTATTTCTAGTTCCAAAACCCAACAACAAATGGAGGCCAATACTGGATCTAAGCAAACTAAACCTTTTCCTCAAGGTGGAGAAATTCAAAATGGAGACACCAGAAACCATCAGGACATCCCTCCAACAAGGGGAGTGGGTCACCTCAGTAGACTTCAAGGATGCCTACTTCCACATACCAATACAGGAACAATCCAGGAAATACCTAAGATTTCATATCCAGGGCCGGACTTACCAATTCAAGGCGTTGCCCTTTGGCCTGTCCACAGCGCCCATGGAGTTCACTGTGTTAGCAAAGGAGGTGAAACTGATGGCCATACGCAAGGGTATAAGAATCCACCAGTACCTAGACGACTGGTTGAGAGCCAGATCCCAAGAAACTTGTCTCCAACACACCCAAACCCTAATCAAAATGTGCCAGGACCTAGGTTAGCTGGTGAATTTAGAGAAATCAGAGCTGGAACCCAAACAAGTCTTCGACTTCGTAGGTTACCAATTCGACCTCAGGTCCGGCCGGGTCAGACCGACCCCGGACCGGTGGCAAAGCCTTCAGGACAAGATACAAGTACCCCTGTCACTACCGGCTTGTCCGGTCTGGCAGTTCATGTCCCTCATAGGCCTGCTGACAGCCACGGAAAAACAGGTTCACCTCGGCCGACTGCACATGAGACCCATACAGTGGCATCTCAAAAACAATTGGAGGGTACCAGAATCTCTAGAGAAGATTATCCCTCTACCAAGGTCCCTGCACCCTCACTTACAATGGTGGCTAGAGGAAGACAATGTGCTTCAAGGTCAACCATTACACCCAATAAGACATGCTCTGCAAATATTTACAGACGCATCAAAAGAAGGGTGGGGCGCTCACTTAAACGAGTTCGGTGCCGGAAAGCAAGCTGCACATAAACTATCTGGAACTCAAATCAGTGTTTCTAGCCCTCAAGGAGTTCCAAGACCTCTGTGTAGACAAAACAGTTCTAGTGGCAACCGACAATACTACAGTGGTAGCTTACATAAACAAGGAAGGAGGCATGAGGTCGGGCCCACTGTGTGCCCTACTGTGGAGAATCTTGACCTGGTGTTCCCAGCGACAAGTGACTAAAAGCCCGACACATCCCAGGCCGTTTAAATGTCATAGCAGACAAGCTATCAAGGCTGGGTCAAACCATTCAAACAGAGCGGTCCCTCCTTCCGGAAGTTTTACAACAAATATGCAACCAATGGCACCTCCCTCAAATAGATCTGTTTGCCACGAGGTTCAACCACAAATTACCTCAGTTTATCTCTCCAGTACCGGACTCCCTGGCTGTAGCAGTGGATGCACTGACTCTGCCATGGGAGGACCTGGATGCATACGCCTTCCCACCGACCGCCATATTGGGCAAAGTGGTGGAGAAGCTACTGGACTCCCCGTGCAAGAGACTCATTCTGATTGCCCCAGGGTGGCCCAACATGCCTTGGTTTTGGGACTTGGTGAACATGTCCAGTCAGGCCCCTCTCAGCCTGCCCAACCTACCCAGCCTGCTGACACAGCCCTTCAATCAGATCCCTCACAGAAATCTGACAAATCTAAATATCCATGCCTGGCTCCTAGAGCCACAAAAATCAAAGAACAGGGCTTCTCTGAGGCAGTGGCAGCAAGAATTGAGGCTCCTCAAAGAAGATCAACCAGATCAGTCTATGAGGCAAAGTGGGCCATTTTTACAAAGTGGTGCATCACTAATCAGGTGGACTTCAGGTCACCACCTGTAAAGTCGGTGGCTGACTTCCTAATGTACCTCTTTGAGGACAAGGAGTTACAGCCCAGCACCATTGACGGATACAGGTCTGCCATTGCTGATAAACTAGGTAATACAACAGTCAATGTCAGCAAAGATGATAATCTCACTCGTCTCTTGGAAAGTTTCCACAGAGATAGACCCAAAGGGCGGAGGGGCATACCCTCCTGGAACCTTTCCCTGGTACTACACCAGCTGACAAAGGCCCCGTTCGAACCTCTTAGGGAGGCATCTCTGAACCATTTGACCTTCAAAACTGTCTTCCTTTTGGCCCTGGGCTCTGGCAAAAGAAGAAGTGAGATCCATGCATGGCAGCACAAGAACATCAGACACCAATCCGATTGGTCTAAGGTGTCCCTGTTTCCATCTCCCAGCTTTCTTTCCAAGAATCAGCTGGCCAAAGAGGGTCCAGAGAGTATAGTCCCAGTGGTCATACCAGCCCTGGCTCCTACTCTAGATAAATCCCTCAAGTCTGACAGATCCCTGTGTCCAGTCAGAGCCTTGCGCTACTATTTGGACAGGACTTCAGACCTCAGGCAGCACAAGGAGTTAGTCTTTGTCTCCTTCAAGAGAGGTTTCGACAAAGACATCTCCCCTGCCACCATCTCCTCATGGATCAAGCAGACTGTGATCCTATGCTATGAGCTCTCTGATCATCAAGCCCACACCCTGCATCAAGTTAAAGCTCATGATGTCAGGGCCTTTGCTGCCTCTAAGGCCTTCCAGTCGGGAGTTTCCTTAGAGCAGATCTTGTCAGCTTGCCACTGGAAATCCCATAATACCTTCACACAGTTTTATCTGAAGGATGTGGCCTGGGCTGATTCAGAGCTCTTCCATTTAGGTCCTGTAGTGGCTGCTCAGCAGATCCACCAGCAAACTAGGACCTAGAGGAGATTTGTAAATATGTAAATAGTGTACATACAGTTAAGCAAAAAAAAACAAAAAAACTCAGACGTGCTTCCTTCGGGAGGTTTATTTCTTCTCAGGGGACTGAACTCAGCCCTCTCTTCCCCTACCTCAGAGCAGGTCTGTCAAAAAGGGGGGGGGGGATAAGTCGGTTGGACCGGTTAACCGGTATCTGTTGACCGACTATAGCCTTAAGGGTTTCCTGACCTCAGGGTCGACCCAGGCCTGAAAGTTGTTAATTTATTTTATGAGTTCATCTAAGTCCCTAGTAACTTACCTGCCTACCAAGCGGTAGTTATTCAGCTATTGTCCATTGGATAGGATGTATTAACGCAATAAAATTGCAAATTTAATAATTAAATTTTTATAAGTTAATACCCTATCCAATGGACACACAAGACCCTCCCACCGACCCCGCTATCAACTTACTAGGGGTCTAATAGGTTTAGACAACGAAAAAGATGCTATGACGTCATGCTGTCTAGACAGGAAGGAAGTACGACACGCCATCTGGCAAGTGCACTAGTACTACAGACCGACCTGCCAATGGAAACACAGGACGTCTTTTTCTGACGTTTGGCGGGCCGGTCTGCGCCGACCGGATAAGCTATTGTCCATTGGATAGGGTATTAACTTATAAAAATTTAATTTACTTATTAAATTTGCAATTTTGGCGAAATGATAAATGCTCATTGGGACGCTTTGTTTTTGCTGTGCCAAAACAATTTCATTTTCTCCTGTGAAGCAATACTCTAGTGGAAATGGAAAAATATATTAACTGTAAACAGTGGAAGATAGTCATTTTGGCGAAATGATAAATGCTCATTGGGACGCTTTGTTTTTTGCTGTGCCAAAACAATTTCATTTTCTCCTGTGAAGCAATACTCTAGTTTGCATTTTTATTTTCACAGAAATGTTGCTGAAAATAGCTCATTGTCGCAATATGTTATGAGAATAATTTCAAAACTGCTGATATGAATCAAGATGACTCTTTATCTAATTTTTGCAATTCATAATTCTATCCTTCTATAAAATCTTTAGCAACTGTTACACTCCTAGTTAAAATTTACAGAAAAAACTTAATCATAGTAGCATTTCCAGTTTTCTTAAACTGTAACCACTTAGAATAATAAAATGGCTTGTGTGTTTGTAGGTGGGAGAAGGGTGCTCAAGTGTTGGCTCTTCACCCGCTTATTCTGTTGTGGACTTCATGAATATGTTGAAAAACAAAGAGGATAACAAACAATCTGAAATTCCTTTTACCACTGGTTGGTATTTGTAGTTATAGTTGGTGTAAAGTTTGCAAATTTCAGGTTACACTTGCTCATTCTAAATTTTGTAATACATTTCATGAATTTTTGCAAGATAAAAAAAAAAGGAAATAATAATAATGTAGCTCTATCTTGTGTAAATGTCTATTCGTCATTGCAGCTGGTTCGAATCATTCATTTAAACAAATATTGAAATTAACTTCTTACTGGGTTTTTAAAATTCCACAGAATTTTGTAGAGGAAGAATTAAAAAATTGGTAGCTGTTCTACATTTTTGGATAGGTATATTTTTGCCAGAGAAGTCTGCTCAATAATCCACTCTGATTGTTGGAAATCATATTCTTTACTAGAACAAAAAGGTTACTTCCATTTCACAGTTAATCGTAGTGAGGAATTTGTTACTTGAGATACTGGGGCCCATATCCAAACAATAGAATCTACCTGGCACCTACCCAAGTCTGTTTCCCAAAAGCAGCTTTATGAAGGTTATTTTTGGGAGTATGTTATCCAAAAAATACTTAAATACCAGTACTGACAAATTTATTGAGTATTTATCTCTTATTAAAAACATTTGTTCACCAAAATCATCATCCACCATGGAAAATGTTGAACCATTTGAAGAACTAAATCTCAGTGTAGATCTATTTGATTATTTCATCAATATTTAGGTCATATTTACACTTCTTTTTTTAATTTTTTTATTTGGGGGGGGGGGGGGTGTCCCCCGTGACATAAAAAATATTTTATTTCCAAATTTATCCATAATTTTTTTCTGTTTATCTTTTTACAAAATGTTGAATTAAATGTACCCCGAAACTTATACATCCAATACTTACGTACCGGTAAAGTGAAATTGCTCCAACAGATTTGCAAAGGCCTTATGCCAATCACAGTTATAGAATCACATTTGGCATACCATCATGTTGATTACCATTGTAACTTTTCTACTTTCCTCACTAAATCTGTGCTGAGAAAAATTATGTTTCACAATTTCATGAGAAACCATTTCAACATAAGGTCACATTTGTCATTTACTGGCAAAATGTGACAGAAATGCATGGTTTATTTTAGGTAAACCTGGAGAGAAGAGTTATTACAGTAATAGTCAGTCAGATGTGTTTTCCATTCAAAACCTATTTTATCCTTGTGTGAGATAACTAAAGTAACAGTCAGGTGAGCTATTATGATATCATAAATGCACACATAATGTGCAATGATAATTATTTGATTGATGTCTATTCAAATATGAAGGAATAATGGAAAACTTGCCCTTTTATTGCGTTAATACATCCTATCCAATGGACAATTGCTTTACCGGTTGGCGCGACCGATCCCGCCAAACGTGAGAAAGAGACGTCCTGTAAAACTACCAGCAGGACCGGTCACACAGAGTGTGCATTCGCCAGGTGGCGCAAAGTATATAATTTCCTGTCTGGTCATAATGACGTCATAGCATCTTTTTCGTTTGGCGCGAAAGAGTGTGCAGACGTTTTTCAACAGAGATACATTTTTGAAGTTTTACAACGAACTCTTCCATTTTATTTTATTTCAAGTAGTACAAATTATTTCTACTAGTTTTCTGATTATCATGTTGTCTCCTGGACAGAAACAAGGTTCTTGCGGGCACGTTATGGCCCTATTCGACAACCACAAGAAATGTACGCGTTGTCGTGAGAAGGGGGTGGGAGATGACCCCTGTGTCAAGAAACAAGATTGCCAGATATGTAAGCCATTTACGCCTTCTCTGATTATTCAGCTGGCCACCCCGACTTACAAGGCAAGAAAAGAACGTGGAGAGCAGAACAAATCTGAAGCTAGCAGTGATGCGACTCCCACTCTCGTGGACCCATCAGAGGTCACTCTGTTGGGACGGGTTAGTACTGACGAGCCGTCTTCAGTTGAATCTACCCCCAAGCAGAAGAAGAAGCATTCTGATGGCTCTCCAAGGTCCAGCAAACGTAAACACAGTGGAGTGAGAGGTTTTCTTGTCTAGAAGTTATCATGCTTCTTAACCAGTCCTTTGCTAGGCAGGTGAGACCTGTCAGTACTGCTTCTGTGGTGCCCAGAGAACACCCTTTCTTTGATCCGAGTGCTTGTACTAGTGTTATGTTTGCTGAGAGTACTGATTCCGGTCTTGCTCAGACTGCCAGTGAATCTTCACAGTTGACAGCTACCCAACCTCCGCTGGGGGTTCCCGCTACGAGTGCTGTGAGAGATGGGAATGGGAGTGCTACCCACCCTGTTCAGGGTCCTGGTACCTCTGATGTGGCCACCCAGCCTTTACAGCTCCCGGTGCTGAGTTAGCTACCCAGCCTTTACAGGCTCCTGGTGCAGGGACAGCCACCCAGCCTCCACAGGCTCCTGGTGCAGGTCCTGAAGTTCTGCCCACCGGGATTGAGTCTACGCAGTTGAACAAGCCACTTCCCGGTGTACGACCTGATGAGTTTGCCGATGAATCTGACAGTGAGGCAGAAGTGGATGGGGAACCAGCTTCACCAGCTAGTGTTCACGTCCAGGGTGATTTACCGGAAGATGCGACTGACCAGGACCTCTCTGAAGATGCCAACTACAGGGAGACTATCAGAGGGGTCAGATCCTTCATGGGCTGGCATCAGATCCCTGACTACGACAGTACTGCTTCCTGCCTGGATGATAATCCTTATGCCGGTTCCCGAACCAAACCAGTCGGTAAAGTGTCAGTGAGGTTACTGGTAGATGAGTGGCTGTGCAGGAAATTTGAGAGACTTAATGTGACTGTTGCTGAAGGTTTCCCTTCCAGGAACTCTTGAGACTGGTGGACTGCTACGGGACCAGTTTGTGAAGACACCCAGGTCATCAAAATGGTATGCAATGCATACAGATAAGAAGGACTCTGCTTCTGCAACTGTATGTGACTGGTCTCCGGAACCAGCCAAACTCAACAGCACCTTTACCAGAGTGGCCAGACGGAGTTTCCTTCTGCCCCTGCTTCTCATACTTTTAGCCAGGACACATTAAGAAGGTGGGAGAGGGCGTTCCGGGAACAGTCAGTGATGTGTAACCAGGCTGCTGGTCTGTCAAGATGTTTGACAAAAGTACAGGACTCCATGGTTACACAGTTGAAGTCACTCAGGGTGGACACTGGAAAAGGCAAGGCAGCAGAGAAAACGCAGCAAGCAGTTGAGGAACTTGAATATCTCGTGACGTTCAACTGGTCAATTTCACAAGCTATGCAGCGTACAATGCAGGATCTCTCACTGGGTTTTTTTTATCAGTATGTCCAACCTCACTCTGGCACGTCGAGATAGTTATTTAGAATTTTTACGTGGTGGAGTAAAGCCAGATACCTTGACTGCCTTATGTACAGCACCAGTCCATCTTAACTCTCTGTTTCCTGACAGTTTGCTGGTCAAGGCTGAAGATGAAATTTCCCGTAGTGAGGAGAGGCGTTCTTCTGGCAGTGTACACAGGAAACCCGGACGTTTTCATCCGTACGTTTCCTCAAGTGGCAGATCAACACAGCAACCGGACCGGAAGCCCACTACACCGGCCTGGAAGCAGATTAGAGACCGGCAAATTGGACAGAAAGGTCGTGGTAAAGCCTCAAATTTCACCCAAAAGCCTGGCAAGGGTTTCAAGAAGCATAAATGACAATTACTGTGTTTTAAATGTAGACGGAGTGAAGAACTCTGTTCATGTATACGGCAAGAGGAAAGATTTGAACCCTTCACCAGTGACAAGCAAGAGCGAGACTGTAGTTTTACATGTAAACTCTTTTGTTGCAAATGTTCATTCTGTCACCGGGTTGCCACAAAAGAAAGGCGTAAGTCCCAATTATTGTGGTACTCATACAGAAATAAAGCATGTGAACAATGTTTCCTGTGTAGGTCACTTGAGTTCTGCAAATATTGTCACAAATGTCCCAACTGTTGCCATAAATCCACCTGTAGGGGCGAGGTTGCAGCAATTTTGGGAGAAGTGGGAGGCTCTGGGTTCGAGTGCAAAAGTAGTCACAATACTGAGAGAGGGTTACACCCTTCCCTTCCAGTTCAGACCCAACCTAACCAGGTCACCAACGGTCATAAGCAACTATGTCAACCCACAGAGACAGTCCCACCTTCTGGAGGCACTGTATCAGCTGACAAACAAAAAATGCAGTCAAACCGGTAGCAAACCAAAACTCACTGGGTTTTTACAACCGGCTATTTTTGGTACCCAAACCCAACAACCAGTGGAGACCCATCCTGGACCTGAGCACATTAAACACCTTCCTAAACACAGAGTCGTTCAAAATGGAGACCCCAGAGACTATAAGGAAATCCCTTCAGATAGGGGAGTAGGTCACTTCCATAGACTTCAAGGACGCATACTTCCACATACCAATTCACAGTCAGTCCAGGAAGTACATGCGTTTTCACATCCAGGGTCAGTCCTGCCAGTTCAAAGCCCTACCCTTTGGTCTGTCCACAGTACCTATGGAGTTCACAGTGGTGGCCAAAGAGGTCAAACTGATGGCCTTACAGAAGGGTATAAGAATCCACCAGTACCTAGACGACTGGTTGGTGAGAGCCACTTCCCACCAAACTTGTCTCCAGCATGCACAGACCTTGGTAGCTCTCTGTCGAGAACTAGGGTGGCTGGTGAACGAGGAGAAGTCAGAACTGGCACCAAAACAGGTCTTCAACTTCATAGATTATCAGTTCGACTTAAAAGAGGGCAAGGTCAGACCCACACCAGATCGTTGGCAGGCCTTGACAGACAAAATTCAAACAATTCTGTCCGATCTGGTGTGACAGTTCATGTCCCTTATAGGGCTTCTGACAGCCACAGAAAAACAAGTCCACCTAGGTCAACTTCATATGAGAACCATACAGTGTCACTTAAAGAACAACTGGGGGATACCAGAATCACTAGAAAAGGTGATACCAGTGCCCAGGTTGCTCCACCCCCGCTTAAGGTGGTGGCTGGAGGAAAGCAATGCGCTACCAGGTCAACCATTACACCCACTAAAACATGCTCTGCAGATATTTACAGACGCATCAAAAGAAGGGTGGGGCACTCACTTAAACGAGCTCACTGCAAGGGGAACCTGGTCCCTTCCAGAAAGCAAATTGCATATAAACCACTTGGAGCGAAAGGCGGTCTTCCTCGCCTTAGAATAGTTCATAGACCTTGTTTCAAACAACATAGTTCTGGTGGCCACAAACAATACTTTTATTGCGTTAATACATCCTAACCAATGGACAATAGCTTATCCGGTCGGCGCAGACCGGCCCGCCAAACGCCAGAAAAAGACGTCCTGTGTTACCACCGGCAGGTCGGTCCGTAGTACTTGTGCACTCGCCAGATGGCGTGTCGTACTTCCTTCCTGTCTAGACAGAGTGACGTCATAGCATCTTTTTCGTTTGGCGCGTGCTTGTGCACAAGGAAAAATTTTATCAGCAGTTTTTTGGTGAATTTATTAAGTTCTTGAAGGACTTTCTTTTCTTTGAGTATTTTATTTTACTGCTACATACTCATAGCACACTATGTCGTCCCCTGGACAAAAAAGGGGCAGTTGTGGCCACGCCATGGCGGGATTTGATGGACATGCCTTTTGCGCCCGCTGTAGGGAGAAGGGAAAGGGTGAGGAACCCTGTATTTCTAACAAAGACACTACGGAATGTAAGTTCTGCAATCTTTTTTCTCCAGAGCAACGGGCTCAGCTTGCAACTCCCTCTTACAAACTCAAGAAGGAGAAACGGGAGGCCAAGCGCGTGGATAACCCCACACCCACTGAGGACATTGCCCTAGTAGATCCTGCTAGCGTCTCCGTTATAGGGGCTGTGGGTGGAGCCGCTTCTTCTCATTCACCATCAGTTCCGCCTGAAAAGAAACCCAAGAAGGACAAACCTAAGGCTAAGAAAGCTGCCTCTTCTAGTACGGATGACAGGTTTTCAGCACTGGATGCTAAGTGGTCTGAACATTTTAACAGGCTGGAGGCCTTGTTGCTGGCTTGATCTGTGGAACCTTCCTTCTCTGCGGATGTCAGGGTTACTCCTGTACACTCACCACCAGCCACTGTCTCTAAGGACTCAGAGCCTTTCTTTCAGCCTTCTCACCGACCTGTGGACCCTATTGCTAAGCGCACTGGCCCAGACTCTGATGCTGCTTTGCAGCTGTCGGCCGGCAAGCTTCCTCCAGGTTCTTCTTCTTCTACGCGCACTGGCCCAGACATTACTGCCACCAAGCAGCAGTCGGCCGGCAAGCCTAAGTCAGATCTCCCTTCCAAGACTTCATCAGGGCGCACTGGTCCAGACGTCGCTTCTAGTAAGCATAAGTCGACCGGCAAGCCACACACCGACCCTCACCGACAGGCTGCATCGTCGGGACAGAAATCTGTCAGATCAACTTCCGACCGACCTCACACCGACCGACCCTCATCTGCAGGTCTCACTGGTTCGGAGTCACCTACCCTCCTTAAGTCGTCTGGCAAGGACAGCATATCCAGTGGAGAGTCGGATGCGGAGAGCAGTTTTTCAGACACGTCCCCCCTGGAACTTTTTGTAGAAGAGGGCGAGCTCTCTGATGAGCATGAATTAACCGAACAGGACTTACCAACGTCGGAAGAACAGACATATAGAGAGACTATGCGAGGGATACGTTCCTTTATGGGGTGGTCACATGTACCAGACGTAGATAGTTCCAACCCGTCTGATGAAAACCCTTTTGCTGGCCCCAAGGCACCGGCTCCTAGCAAGATCTCAGTCCATATGCCGACGGAAGACTGGCTCTGCAAGAAACTTAGCAAACTGAATCTTACCTTGGTTGAGGGATACCCCTCCCGTACTGCAGAGGCCGGTAGTCTACCCATGGATCAATTCTTGAGGCCACCACGCCCTCAGTCGAAGTGGTACAGGCTTTATTCAGAACAACCGGCTGATCCGACCAAAGTCACTTCTTGGAGTACGGGACATTCTAAACTTAACAGCAGTTTTGGTCGGATAGCTAGAAAGGCGGCTTTGGCATCGACACCACCAGCCTCACGCAGAATCTCCCAGGATACACTCCAGAGGTGGGAAAGGACTACTAGGGAAGCTTCTGTAGTGTGCAATCAGGCCGCTAGCTTTAACCGCTGCCTTTTCAAGGTGCAGGCCGACATGCAGTCACAGCTTAGGACAGTCCGTAGTGAAGGCAAGGGAAAAGGGTCAGCCAAAGTTTCAGAAGCCACAGAGGAGTTGCAGTTTCTGATGGAGTTTAACTCCAGTATCACCCAGGCTGCCGCTAAGGCGATGGAACACTTGTCAGAATTTGTATTTTTTACCATGGGTAATCTTACTCTGGCTAGGAGAGACTCTTATCTCAACCATTTGAAGAATGGTATCAAGCCGGACACGTTTGCTGCTCTCAGGACTGGCCCTCTGCACATCAGTACTCTCTTCCCAGAGTCAGCTATCAAACGGGCCGAAGAGGAGATCTCACATTATGATAACAAAAGCCAGCCGACAGCTACATCCTCACGAGGGAAGGCACGCTTTCACCCGTATGAGAGACAGGATAAGAAACAGGAGGGTCGGTCGGACAACAAGCAGGATAGACCCGCATGGAAAAACATCAACCGAAGGCAGTTTAGACGACCTAAAGGCAAGGGTGCTAACTTCTCTTCACGTTCTGCCAAGGGCCAGCAGCCGTATAAATGACAATCACTGTTACAACAGGACACGGCTGCTGGCCGGGAGCACCTCCACAGAACTGACTTTGAACTCAAATCTAAATGTAAACTTGCATGTTGTCTCATTTGTTCCTTCTGCACACGGGCCTCCGCAAAAGAAAGGTCTAAGTCCCGGCGTGTCAGACTGTCAGTTGAAAAAAGATCTATTAAATTCTGTGAAAGGTGTTTCTTGTGTCACTCAATTGTCTTGTGTGAATCCTGTAACAAATATCCCAAATGCTGCACAGAATCTGCCTGTAGGGGCCAGGCTTCAAAACTTTTGGCAAACTTGACTGGATCTAGGGGCCGGTCCGAAAATAGTTCAAATCCTGAGAGAGGGTTACACCCTTCCCTTTCGGATCCGGCCACATCTTACAAGGTCTCCGACGGTCATAAGCCGTTATGTAGATCCCCACAGGAACAGCTACCTGTTGGAGGCATTGCATCAGCTTATAGACAAGAATGCAATAGAATTGGTCCACAATCAAACATCTCTAGGGTTTTTCAACCGACTTTTTCTGGTGCCCAAGCCCAACAACAAGTGGAGGCCTATACTGGACCTAAGCAAACTCAATCGTTTCCTCAAGGTGGAAAAATTCAAAATGGAGACACCGGAAACCATCAGAACATCCCTCCAGCAAGGGGAGTGGGTAACCTCAGTAGACTTCAAGGATGCCTACTTCCACATACCAATACAGGCTCAATCCAGGAAATATCTCAGATTTCATGTCCAGGGCCGGACATACCAGTTCAAGGCGTTACCCTTTGGCCTGTCCACAGCGCCCATGGAGTTCACTGTATTAGTAAAGGAGGTGAAATTGATGGCCATACGCACGGGTATAAGAATCCACCAGTACCTAGACGACTGGTTGGTGAGAGCCAGATCCCAAGAAACTTCTTTTTTTTTTTTTTTTTTTTTAATACCCATACAAGTAATATAGTACAATTTTTAGTTTTAAATTAACTGCTCTTATAATAACTCATAAAGTTACATCTGGACACGTATTGGTATATGTTCTTAAAATCAGGGAAAAAAAAATTATACAAATAATTTTCTGTGTGGAAGCCATTGACAGTTGAATTTATCAGTCCTATTCATCTCCATATTTACATGAAGCTGATCTCTAAATTGTTTCTGAAGTTTGTGCTTCAAAGCATTGATGTTTGGGATGGCCCCATGGACTGCACTTGAGAAAATATAACTCTTTGTGACAGCTATGATGGTATTTATAGGATAGTAGTTATTATCATTGTATAGGTAGCCTAAGATAATATCTTCTTGTGAAAATACTAATCTTTTACATGTAGAAGAGTATATCAATGACTCCAAGGATGACCATAGGTTAACAACATGTGAACAATGAACAAACAGATGCGTCAAGGATTCTGTTTCACACTAACATATTCTGCAGATGTTTGAATCTTCTAACTGCATTTTACGGAGTAAATCTTTAGTGCCAAGTATTCTATGGATCAGTCTATATTGAAACCATATCAAGGAATTGTCTTGGATATTATAAAAAATCTGTTTAAATATACTTTTCCATGTTGAATTATCAATATTCAATTTTAGATCTTTATTCCATTTCATCTTATATTTATTTTCCACCTCTTGTACATTAATCATATTATAGATACCTTTACAACCATGCTTACAGTTGAGCAAGATGGAAATATGATGGGGAATGAACGGTTGTGAAAAGAAAGACCTTTCGGTTACTAATGCAGAATTTTGTGATATGAATTTTTTCACTGTTGAATGCAATTGGAAGTAGTCTAAAAAGTTATTAATCCGAAAATTGTATTTGCTTTCAATATCTTCTTTTTTTAATATCTGAAAGTTTGAATCAACAATGTGTCCAATAACAGAAATTCCTTGATTGTTCCAATTGGTTTTTACTAAGTTGCTATTTGATAGTTTACTATTGAACCATAGAGGAGTATTGAATATATCTGACTCAGTTTTCAATTGACAGGTTTTATAAACATTATTCCATGTCAAAAATATTTCTTTCCAAAAATCGTTCTGAATATTATCCTTAACTTTGATCCCCCAACGGGGACCGTAATTAATCAAATCGTTTAAAGAACAATATGATGATTCAAACAACCTGACCCAAGGTCTGTTAGGTGAAACAAGAATTCTTCTTATCCAAGTACACTTTAAAGCATCTATAAAATTAACAATGTTTGGCATTTTGAGCCCTCCGTTTACCTTATTTTGAGATAGGATTACACGCTTAATTTTCTCGGGTTTGTCATCCCAAACAAAGTTGTATAATTTTTTATTGAGATTTTCACAGAAACCTTTTCCAGGTAGCGGAATTGACATAAAAACGTGATACAACTGAGACAATATTAGAGACTTAATAACTGTGATTTTACCTAAGGGTGTTAAAGATCTTTTTTTCCATGAAGCTATGGTGTTTTCTATTTTAATTATGGCATTGTTATAGTTGATCAGTGGTATATTTGATAGATTTAGATCAAAGGTAATTCCTAATAAACTGAAATTATTACTATCCCAGTTTAAAAGTCTACCACAGTTAATTTTTTCTTTACAACCTTTTTTTTTACCTATCCAAAGCATCCTAGTTTTTGATAAATTCATTTTTAACCTTGATAGTGATCCAAAAATTTCTAACACATTCAATGTATACTGCAAGGAGCTCTCTGAACCATCCATAAACAATGTGGTGTCATCGGCAAATTGAGAGATTTTGAATTCATCTGATCCAATTTTTATCCCTTTGATATTTTTATTTGTTAATATCATTTCACACAATATTTGTGCACATATAATAAAAAGATAAGGCGCTATTGGATCCCCCTGCTTACAGCCTCTTTTAATTGGGAAGAAATCTGACAAAAAACCTACCTGCAATACTGTAGCTGTTATCTCTGTGTTAAATATGTTAATCCATTTAATAAATTCGCTGCTAAAATTATAATGATTTAAGACTTTATACATAAATTTCCAGGAAATTGAATCAAAGGCCTTTTCAAAGTCAATTAACATCAGTAGCCCTGTTTTTTGCTTTTTTTTCGGTGTAGTTCATAATATCATAAACTAATCTGGTACTTTCGCCTATAAATCTACCTTTTATAAAACCGGTTTGACAATTTGAAATTAAATCAGGGAGAACTTTTTTAAGACGTGATGCAATTGCACTAGTTGCCATTTTGTATAAAACACTAGTTAACAAAATTGGTCTCCAATTTTTTAGATCATCCCGTGGTTTATTTCCTAGGGTGAGAGCCAGATCCCAAGAAACTTGTCTCCGACATACCCAAATCCTCGTCAAAATGTGCCAGGATCTAGGTTGGCTGGTAAATTTAGAGAAATCAGAGCTGGAACCCAAACAGGTCTTCGACTTCGTAGGTTACCAGTTCGATCTCAGATCCGTCCGGGTCAGACCGACCCCGGACCGGTGGCAAAGCCTTCAGGACAAGATACAAGTCCGGTCCGACAGTTCATGTCCCTCATAGGCCTGCTGACAGCCACGGAAAAACAGGTTCACCTCGGCCGGCTGCACATGAGACCCATACAGTGGCATCTCAAAAACAGTTGGCGGGTTCCAGAATCTCTAGAGTAGATTATCCCTCTTCCAAGATCCCTGCACCCTCACTTACGATGGTGGCTAGAGGAAGACAATGTACTTCAAGGCCAACCATTACACCCAGTAAGACATGCTCTGCAAATATTTACAGACGCATCAAAAGAAGGGTGGGGCGCTCACTTAGACGAGTTCACTGCAAGAGGGTCCTGGTCGGTGCCGGAAACCAAGCTGCACATAAATTATCTGGAACTCAAAGCGGTGTTCCTAGCTCTCAAGGAGTTCCAAGACCTCTGTGCAGGCAAGATAGTGTTAGTGGCAACCGACAACACTACAGTAGTCGCTTACATAAACAAGGAAGGAGGCATGAGGTCGGGCCCACTGTGTGCCCTACTGTGGAGGATCTTGACCTGGTGTTCCCAGCGACAAGTGACTCTAAAAGCCCGACACATTCCAGGCCACTTAAATGTGATAGCAGACAAGCTATCCAGGCTGGGTCAGACCATTCAAACAGAGTGGTCCCTCCTCCCAGAAGTTTTTCAACAAATATGCAAGCGATGGCACCTCCCTCGAATAGACCTGTTTGCCACGAGGTTCAACCACAAGTTACCTCAGTTTGTGTCTCCAGTACCGGACTCCCTGGCTGTAGCAGTGGATGCACTCACTCTGCCATGGGAGGACCTGGATGCATACGCCTTCCCACCGACCGCCATATTGGGCAAAGTGGTGGAGAAACTACTGGACTCCCCGTGCAAGAGACTCATTCTGATTGCCCCGGGGTGGCCCAACATGCCTTGGTTTTGGGACTTGGTGAACATGTCCAGCCAGGTCCCCCTCAGCCTACCCAACCTGCCCAATCTGCTAACACAGCCCTTCAATCAGATCCCTCACAGAAATCTGACAAATCTAAATCTCCATGCCTGGCTCCTAGAGCCACAAAGATCAAAGAACAGGGCTTCTCTGAGGCAGTGGCAGCAAGGATTGAGGCTCCTCAAAGAAGATCAACCAGATCAGTCTATGAGGCAAAGTGGACCATTTTTACAAAGTGGTGCGTCACTAATCAGGTGGACTTCAGGTCTCCACCTGTAAAGTCGGTGGCTGATTTCCTAATGTACCTTTTTGAGGACAAGAAGTTACAGCCCAGCACCATTGACGGATACAGGTCTGCCATTGCTGATAAACTAGGTGATACCTCGGTTAATATCAGCAAAGATGGTAATCTCACTCGTCTCTTGGACAGTTTCCATAGAGACAAACCCAGAGGGCGGAGGGGAATACCCTCCTGGAACCTTTCCCTGGTCCTACACCAGCTGACAAAGGCTCCCTTTGAACCTCTTAGAGAGGCATCTCTGAAGCTTTTGACCTTCAAAACTGTCTTCCTTTTGGCCCTAGGCTCGGGCAAAAGAAGGAGTGAGATTCATGCATGGCAGCATAAGAACATCAGACACCAGTCGGACTGGTCTAAGGTGTCTCTGTTTCCGTCTCCCAGCTTTCTCTCCAAGAACCAGCTGGCCAAAGAGGGTCCAGAGAGTGTAGCCCCAGTGGTCATACCAGCCCTGGCTCCTACCCTGGATAGATCCCTCAAGTCTGATAGATCTCTTTGTCCAGTCAGAGCTTTGCGCTACTATTTGGACAGGACTTCAGACAGTAGGCAGGACAAAGAATTAGTTTTTGTCTCCTTTAAGAAAGGCTTCGACAAGGACATCTCGCCTGCCACTATCTCCTCATGGATCAAGCAAACTGTGATCCTATGCTATGAGCTCTCTGATCACCAGGCCCACACCCTACATCAAGTCAAAGCTCATGATGTAAGGGCCTTTGCTGCTTCTAAGGCCTTCCAGTCGGGAGTCTCCTTGGAGCAGATCTTATCAGCCTGCCACTGGAAATCTCATAATACCTTCACACAATTCTATCTGAAGGATGTGGCTTGGGCGGACTCAGAGCTCTACCATCTTGGACCGGTTGTGGCTGCTCAGCAGATCCACCAACAGACTGGTACCTAGAGGAGATTTGTACATATGTAAATAGTTGTACATATTTGTATAGATGTTGCACATATAGTTAAGGAATATAAAAAAAAAAAAAAAAATTTCTCTGGACGTGCTTCCTCCGGGAGGTTGAATTCTAAGGGACTGAACTCATCCCTCTCTTCCCCTACCTCAGAGCAGGTCTGAAACAAAAAGGGGGGGGGGGCAAGGTCGACTGACGGTTCCATTCCGGATAACCGGATGATGATATTCGACCATAGCCTTAAGGGTTATTGACTTCAAGGTCTAACCAGGCTTTAAAAAAGGAAATTATCATTATTTCTAACATGAGTTCACAATTTTAGTCCCTAGTAACTTACCCGCCATCCAAGCGGTAGTTATTCAGCTATTGTCCATTGGATAGGATGTATTAACGCAATAAAATTGCAAATTTAATAAGTAAATTAAATTTTTATAAGTTAATACCCTATCCAATGGACGCGCAAGACCCTCCCACCTACCCCGCTTTCAGCTTACTAGGGGTCTAATAGGTCTAGACAACGAAAAAGATGCTATGACGTCACTCTGTCTAGACAGGAAGGAAGTACGACACGCCATCTGGCGAGTGCACAAGTACTACGGACCGACCTGCCGGTGGTAACACAGGACGTCTTTTTCTGGCGTTTGGCGGGCCGGTCTGCGCCGACCAGATAAGCTATTGTCCATTGGATAGGGTATTAACTTATAAAAATTTAATTTACTTATTAAATTTGCAAATCAGTGGTTGCCTATATAAACAAAGAGTGGGGGATGAAGTCGGGCCCTCTGTGTGCCCTTCTGTGGAGAATTCTGACCTGGTGCACCAGGAGACATGTAACTCTCAAAGCTCGACACATCCCTGGCTGGCTGAATGTGATAGCAGACAAGCTATCCAGACTAGGCCAGACCATTCAAACGGAATGGTCCCTTTACCCAGAGGTGTTCCAAGCTATATGCTCCCGGTGGCACCATGCCCAAGTGGACTTGTTTGCCACCAGGTTCAACAACAAACTGCCACAGTTTGTCTCACTGGTTCCAGACCCCCAGATATGGGTAGTGGACACACTCAGTCTGTCCTGGGAAGATCTGGACCCATATGCCTTCCCACCAGCAGCCAATCTGGTGACTCAGCCATTCAACCAGAGCCTGCACAGGAACCTGTCACACCTGAACCTACATGCCTGGCTCCTAGAGCCACAGCAATCAAAGAGCAGGGCCACTCTGAGGCAGTGGCAGCACAAATTGAGGCTCCTCAAAGAGGATCAACTAGATCCGTCTATGAGGCACAGTGGACCATTTTTACAAAGTGGTGCCTCGGTAATCAGGTGGACTTCAGGGCACCACCTCTGAAAGCACCAGGAGGCCCTCACCTTACATCAGGTTAAAGCCCATGATGTTAGGGCCTTTGCTGCCTCTAAGGCTTTCCAATCAGGGATCTCCTTAGATCAGATCTTGTCAGCCTGTCACTGGAAGTCTCACAACACCTTCACCCAATTCTATTTGAAGGATGTTGCCTGGGCTGACTCAGAGCTTTTCCACCTGGGACCTGTAGTGGCTGCCCAACAGGTGCACCACCAGGCCCAGAAGTGAGGAGATATTGTATATATGTAAATATGTACATATTGTAAATATGTTAAATATGTACATATTGTAAATATGTTAAATATGTACATATATTTTAAACAAAAAAAAAAAAAAAAAAAACAACCTGTGACTTGCTTCCTTTGGGAAGTTTATTTCTTCTGGGACTGAACTCAGCCCCTCTCTCTCTCTCTATCTTTCCCTTCTCAGACCGACTCTAGAAGGAAAGGAAAAAAAGGGGGGGGGGGCAACGTCGGTAGACTCTCGGTTAACCGGTGAGTTGATGGCCGACCTTGACCTGCCAGGGTTCTCTGACCCTAGGTCAAATGGGCCTGTACAATTTTGTTTGTTATAAGTTCACATAAGTCCCTAGCTGCTTACCCGCCTACCAAGCGGTAGTTATTCAGCAATTGTCCATTGGATATGATGTATTAACGCAATAAAATTGCAAATTTAATAAGTAAATTAAATTTTTATAAGTTAATACCCTATCCAATGGACAGGCAAGGCCCACCCAACCGGCCCCGCTATCAGCTTACTAGGGGTCTTACAAGGATTAGACACGAAAAAGATGCTATGACGTCACGTCTAGACAGGAAGAGGAAGTACGATGCGCCACCTGGCGAATGCACTCTCCTGACCGGTCCTGCCGGTATTATATACAGGACGTCTTTTTCTGGCGTTTGGCGGGACCGGTCGCACCGACCGGTAAAGCAATTGTCCATTGGATAGGGTATTAACTTATAAA
This sequence comes from Sabellastarte sp. h YS-2021, assembly GCA_964017235.1. Classification (NCBI taxonomy): domain Eukaryota; kingdom Metazoa; phylum Annelida; class Polychaeta; order Sabellida; family Sabellidae; genus Sabellastarte; species Sabellastarte sp. h YS-2021. The sequence goes on along the minus strand of OZ024930.1, from coordinate 60,605,558 downwards.
AATTTAATTTACTTATTAAATTTGCAATATTGTATGTATTAACAAAACAATAACATTTTAAGAAAAAAACATGAATATACAAAAATAAAACAAAAATTAAAAATAAAATGAACATAGAAATATTTGCGATCCCTCAAAAATAAAACTTAGTAGATTACAGAACAAACTTTTCCAGTAAGAGAATCACTTGTTTAATGTAATCTTTACCACATTGATTAATATATTTTAATAATATCTTTTTTCTATCTTATTTTCTGCAGACTAATCCATATGCAAAGCGTAGAAGAACAAGAAAGAGTTTGTTGTGACATTTTCATGCATGATATCACAGTTGAATAATTCATGTCATTTCTGTTGAAATAAGATTTTAAAATAAGGTATTCTTTTTTAATCACAAGTTTAAAATCTTTCTCCTTTTTTGCACTTGTAAATGTAAATTAGTTAATTGTAACCACCAGAGACCTTTTTCTGAGATACTTTGGATTATTCTATTTTGTTTTAAATTTAAATGTGTTGCTGAAGTGATTTGCACTTGGCATATTTGTTCATATAGATGCTGAAGTTTATGAGTTTTTTTTGTGATAGTCTGTTACAATTGAGATTGTATATAGTTAACAAAAATTAGAATCAATATTTCTTTTGGGAAAAAAGTGAATAGTATTTGTATTCCAGAACTTAATTATTAGTACCTTCGACAAGGAGGTATTAGTTCAATGACAGCTGTTTATCTGTTTGTCCATTTCTCTTTTAGCAGGATTGTGCAAATACTACTTGAATCTTCCTCAAAACAAAATAAGATAACTTATTAGTAGGGATGGGTTGGTACAAAAAATGTATACATCAGGAGGTCACCAACGCAAAACTATACCAATTCCGGGACTCCACGTTGTAGTACACCCCAAACAACATGGATGTTTCCTCTTCACAACATTGCAATAAAAGTGGCCAAATGCACAAATATGAGATAAATTCTTATAATTTCTTCAAATTTGGTTTTTATTGCGTTAATACATCCTATCCAATGGACAATAGCTTATCCGGTCGGCGCAGACCGGCCCGCCAAACGTCAGAAAAAGACGTCCTGTGTCTCCACTAGCAGGTCGGTCCGTAGCACCAGTGCACTCGCCAGATGGCGTGTCGTACTTCCTTCCTGTCTAGACAGAGTGACGTCATAGCATCTTTTTCGTTTGGCGCGAACCAGTGCACAGTGGAAAATTTTATCTCTGCCAGAAATTGTGTTTTTTGAAGTTTATTGCTTGGAAATCGTCTTGAATCTTAGTATTCTTAAGTTACATCTCTGTTTTATGAACTATGTCTTCACCTGGCCAGAAGAGAGGGAGTTGTGGCCATGCAATGGCTATTTTCGACGGACATGCCTTCTGCGCACGTTGTAGGGAAAAGGGGAAAGGTGAGGAACCGTGTATTGCTAACAAAGACACTGCAGACTGTTCTCTCTGTAATTCATTCACCCCTGAGCAACGTGCCCAGATCTCTACTCCATCTTATAAAATCAAGAAAGAGAAAAGGGAGGCAAAACGTTTGGATAATACCCAACCCACGGACGAACTTGTAGACCCTTCCAGTGTCTCCGTCATTGGGGTTGTTAGTGGGCCTAGTGCTGATAAATCGCCTGCACCACCTGATAAGAAACTCAAAAAGGAAAAGCCCCCTGCTAAAACAAAGAAATCATCTTCATCTTCAACTCTCTCTTCTGCCACGGAAGAAAAGTTTTCAGCCCTTGAGGACAAATGGGCGGATCGTTTCAATAGGCTAGAAGCCTTACTCTTAGCCAGATCCATAGAACCTACCTTCTCTTCAGATGTCAGGGTCGCCCCAGATCACCCTCCACCTGGTGACTCTGAACCCTTTTTTCATCCAACTGAAAAGTCTCTGGACATCTCGCAGCGCACTGGCCCAGACTCTAGTGCTGCCTTGCAGCCGTCGGCCGGTAAGCTACCCTCAGAACATGCTTCACAAGGTTCTTCAACTGTTAAGCGCACTGGCCCAGACATTATTGCTTCACAGCAAAAGTCGGCCGGTAAGCTGAAATCTAAGACTAACACTGCTACACAAGGGCGCACTGGTCCAGACACCGCTTCTCAGAAGCATAAGTCGACCGGCAAGCCTAGCTCAGACTCTCACCGACCTTCAACTCTTCCTGTTGAGACATCCGACCACCCTCCCTCCGACCGACCTTTGAGTTCAACCGGCTCATTTTCACCGACCCCTCAGGCGGGCAGAAAAGACAGTATTTCTAGTTTGGACTCGGATACCCAGAGTCAGCTGTCTGACACTCCTCCGGTGGAACTTTTTGTAGAGGAGGGAGATTTGTCCGACGACCAGGAATTTGATCAAGAACTCCCGACGTCAGAAGAGCAAACCTACCGGGAAACTATGAGAGGCATACGTTCCTTCATGGGGTGGTCTCATATTCCTGATATGGACAGCTCAAACCCTTCGGACGACAACCCCTTCGCGGGTCCCAAGGCTCCGGCACCCAGCAAGATTTCAGTACAAATGCCTACAGAGGACTGGCTCTGCCGAAAATTAGCTAAACTCAACCTTAACATGACTGAGGGATACCCCTCCAGAACCACTGAAGCCGGTAGTCTTCCCATGGACCATTTCCTCCGGCCTCCAAAACCACAGACTAAATGGTATGGTCTTTACTCTGACCAACAGTTAGATCCAGCCACAGTCACCAGTTGGCATACAGGCCCGGCTAAGTTGAATAACAGTTTTGGGAGAATAGCCAGGAAAGCCGCCTTGGCAGCTACACCCCCAGCTTCGCGTAGAATTTCTCAAGATACACTCAGGCGCTGGGAGAGGACGGCCAGAGAGGCCTCAGTAGTGTGCAATCAAACGGCCAGCTTCAATCGCTGTTTGTTTAAAGTGCAAGGGGACATGCAAGCACAGTTGAAAGTTATACGTTCAGACAATAAAGGCAAAGTTTCCAAGAAACTATCCGACGCCTCTGAAGAATTACAATTCCTTATGGAATTCAATTCTAGCATCACACAGGCCACAGCCAAGGCAATGGAGCACTTGACAGACTTTGTTTTCATTACCATGGGGAACCTTGCCTTGGCCCGTCGGGATTCATATCTCAGCCATCTAAAGAACGGAGTGAAACCAGACACGTTTGCTGCCCTTAGGACCGGCCCACTCCATATAGCCACCTTGTTTACAGAAACAGTTGTTAAAAAGGCTGAGGAAGAGATTGCCCTGTATGATAGCAAGAGTCACCCGACGGCCACCACTTCGCATACTAGGCAACGTTTCCACCCATATGAACGCCCTGATAAGAAACAGGAGAGTCGGTCAGAGGGAAAACAGGACAGACCCGCCTGGAAGAATATCAACAGGCGACCCTTCAAGCGAGGCAGGGGAAAAGCCTCTAACTTCTCTTCCCGACCTTCCCGCGGTCACCAACACTATAAATGACAATTATTATGTACACAAGGATACAAGCCAGTTGATGACCGGGACTTTCCACACAGACCATACATTGAACAATTTATTGACTTTAAATGTAAAGCCTCCTGTTGTCAAATTTGTACCTTCTGCACCCGGGCTTCCACAAAGGAAAGGGATAAGTCCCGGGGTGCCAGAATGTCAAGTAAAAAGGTGTCAATTAAAATCTGTGAAAAGTGTTTCTTGTGTCACTCCATTGTCTTATGCCAATTCTGTTCCAAATGTACCAAATGCTGCCCTCACTCTGCCTGTAGGGGCCAGGCTGCAAAATTTTTGGCAGACTTGGCTGGACCGGGGTGCCGGTCCCAAAGTAGTTCAAATCCTGCGAGAGGGCTACACCCTCCCTTTCCGGATCCGACCAAACCTCACAAGAATTCCCACAGTCGTAAGCTGCTATGCCAATCCTCTCAGGAACAGCTACCTGTTAGAGGCATTGCATCAGCTTATCGACAAAAATGCTGTAGAACAGGTTTCCCATCAGACCTCGTTGGGGTTTTACAACCGACTCTTTTTAGTCCCCAAACCCAACAACAAATGGAGACCTATATTGGACCTCAGCCATCTGAACCAATTCCTCAAAGTAGAGAAATTCAAGATGGAAACACCGGAAACCATCAGAACCTCCCTCTTACAAGGGGAATGGGTAACGTCGGTGGACTTCAAGGATGCTTATTTCCACATACCGATACAGAAACAGTCCCGGAAATACCTCAGATTTCAGGTCCAGGACCAAACCTACCAGTTCAAAGCTCTTCCCTTTGGTCTATCCACAGCACCCATGGAATTCACTGTAATCACAAAGGAAGTCAAGCTAATGGCCATGCACAAGGGTATAAGAATCCACCAGTACCTAGACGACTGGTTAGTAAGAGCCAAATCCCCCCAGGCCTGTCTACAACATACTCAGATGCTGGTAAAAATATGCCAGGATCTAGGATGGTTAGTGAATTTGGAAAAATCAGAGCTGGAACCCAAACAAGTCTTCAACTTTGTAGGCTACCAGTTCGACCTCAAGTCCGGTCGGGTCCGACCGACACCGGACCGGTGGCAAAGCCTCCAGGGAAAGATACAACAACTTTTATTGCTGCCGGCCTGTCCGGCCCGGCAATTCATGTCCTTGATAGGTCTGTTAACAGCCACAGAGAAGCAAGTTCACTTAGGCCGATTACACATGAGACCCATTCAGTGGCATCTCAAAAACAACTGGAGGGTACCGGAATCCTTAGAAAAGGTCATCCCTCTACCCAGGTCCCTTCACCCACATTTATGCTGGTGGCTGGAAGAAAGCAATGTCCTCCAAGGACAACCGTTACACCCTATGAGGCACGCTCTGCAAATATTTACAGACGCCTCAAAAGAAGGGTGGGGCGCTCACTTAAACGAGTTCATGGCAAGAGGGTCCTGGTCGGTGCCAGAAAGCAAGCTGCACATAAACTACCTAGAACTCAAAGCGGTTCTCCTAGCCCTCAAAGAGTTCCAAAGTCTCTGTGTGGGCAAAATAGTCCTAGTGGCAACCGACAATACTACGGTAGTCGCTTACATAAACAAAGAAGGAGGCATGAGGTCAGGCCCACTCTGTGCCCTCCTGTGGAGAATCTTAACCTGGTGTTCCCACAGACAGGTGACCCTAAAGGCCCGGCATATCCCGGGCCACCTCAATGTGATAGCCGACAAGCTATCCAGACTGGGTCAGACCATCCAAACCGAATGGTCCCTCCTACCAGCAGTTTTTCAACAACTATGCACACAATGGCACCGGCCTCAGATAGACCTATTTGCCACGAGGTTCAACCGCAAGTTACCTCAGTTTGTCTCTCCAGTACCGGACACCCTGGCTGTAGCAGTGGATGCACTCACTCTGCCATGGGACGATCTGGATGCATACGCCTTCCCACCGACCGCCATATTGAGCAAAGTGGTGGAGAAGCTGCTGGACTCCCCGTGCAAAAGACTCATTCTGATTGCGCCGGGATGGCCCAACATGCCCTGGTTTTGGGACCTAGTGGCCATGTCCAGTCGGGCCCCTCTCAGTCTGCCCAACCTGCCCAATCTGCTAACACAGCCCTTCAATCAGATTCCTCACAGAAATCTGACAAATCTAAATCTCCATGCTTGGCTCCTAGAGCCGCAAAAATCAAAGAACAAGGTTTCTCTGAGGCAGTGGCAGCAAGAATTGAGGCTCCTCAAAGAAAATCAACCAGATCAGTCTATGAGGCAAAGTGGACCCTTTTTACAAAGTGGTGCTACACTAATCAGGTGGACTTCAGGTCACCACCTGTAAAGTCGGTGGCTGACTTCCTGATGTACCTCTTTGAGGAAAAGAAGTTGCAGCCCAGCACCATTGATGGATACAGGTCTGCCATTGCTGATAAACTAGGTGATACAACCCTAAATATCAGCAAAGATCATAATCTCACTCGTCTCTTGGAAAGTTTCCACAGAGACAGACCCAAAGGGCGGAGGGGAATACCTTCCTGGAATCTTTCCCTGGTACTACACCAGCTGACAAAGCCCCCGTTCGAACCTCTTAGGGAAGCATCTCTGAAGCATCTGACCTTCAAAACTGTCTTCCTTTTGGCCCTCGGCTCTGGCAAAAGAAGGAGTGAGATCCATGCATGGCAGCATAAAAACATCAGACACCAGTCGGACTGGTCTAAGGTGTCTCTGTTTCCATCTCCCAGCTTTCTCTCCAAGAATCAGCTGGCCAAGGAGGGTCCGGAGAGTGTAGCCCCGGTGGTCATACCAGCCCTGGCTCCTACTCTGGATAGATCCCTCAAGTCTGATAGGTCTCTTTGTCCAGTCAGAGCCTTACGCTACTATTTGGACAGGACTTCAGACCTTAGGCAGGACAAACAATTAGTTTTTGTCTCCTTCAAGAAAGGCTTCGACAAAGACATCTCGCCTGCCACTATCTCCTCATGGATCAAACAAACTGTGATCCTATGCTATGAGCTCTCTGATCATCAAGCCCACACTCTGCATCAAGTTAAAGCTCATGATGTAAGGGCTTTCGCTGCTTCTAAGGCCTTCCAGTCGGGAGTCTCCTTGGAGCAGATCTTATCAGCCTGCCACTGGAAATCTCATAATACCTTCACCCAATTCTATCTGAAGGACGTGGCTTGGGCTGACTCAGAGCTCTACCATCTCGGACCGGTTGTGGCTGCTCAGCAGATCCACCAACAGACTGGTACCTAGAGGAGATCTGTACATATGTAAATGCTTGTACATATTTGTATATACTACACATAGTTAAGGAGCAACAAAAAAAAAAAAAAAAAAAAAATCTCACGTACTTCCTCCAGGAGACTTAATTTTATGGGACTGAACTCATCCCTCTCTTCCCCCTACCTCAGAGCAGGTCTGTTTTTTAAAAAGGGGGGGGGGGGGGGGGGGAGAAAGACAAGGTCGACTCTGACGGTTCCAACCGGGTTAACCGGATGATGATATTCGACCATAGCCTTAGGGGTTTTAAACTTCAAGGTTTACCCAGGCTTTAAGAAGGAATTTCCACGAGTTCACACAAGTCCCTAGTAACCTACCCGCCGACCAAGCGGTAGTTATTCAGCTATTGTCCATTGGATAGGATGTATTAACGCAATAAAATTGCAAATTTAATAAGTAAATTAAATTTTTATAAGTTAATACCCTATCCAATGGACACGCGAGACCCTCCCACCGACCCCGCTACCAGCTTACTAGGGGTCTAATAAGTTTAGACAACAAAAAAGATGCTATGACGTCACTCTGTCTAGACAGGAAGGAAGTACGACACGCCATCTGGCGAGTGCACTGGTGCTACGGACCGACCTGCTAGTGGAGACACAGGACGTCTTTTTCTGACGTTTGGCGGGCCGGTCTGCGCCGACCGGATAAGCTATTGTCCATTGGATAGGGTATTAACTTATAAAAATTTAATTTACTTATTAAATTTGCAAGTTTATTCCCAATATTTTAAGTTTTCCTCAATTACAAGTGAGATTTAGGTTATAAATTGTCGTAACCAAAACATGGCTGTTCTAATCAACGTAATTGCTTCTACTGTTTTAAGTCTGCAAATGCATGAAAATTGGGAATAAAAGCTTATAATTTCTTCAGATGTGGGCGAGTTTCTAATATTTAAAGTCTTCCTTCCATTATATGTGTTGACAAGCTAAATGGCAGTTGTAAAATCTTATCACGGTATGTCAGTAAAATAGTCTTGATACCGAGATACCATTTCTCTGCTTGTTTGTTAGCAGAATTATGCCAAATTGCAAATACTGCCGCTTATATCTAGATGGGTCTTGGTCCAACTTAGATTCCATTAAACTTTGAAAGTGGTCTTGATCACTACCTGAATTTGGAAAAAAAAATCAGGATTTTCCATTTTACTTATTATTACATGCCTTGTTTTTTTAATAATAATTAAAAAACTGTGTTCGACAGTTTCTTTTCTTGATGTACACACGGTCAAGTAAGGGATCATAATCTCTCTTGGGTGCTGTAAATTCTCCCATTCACTTGTCAGTGAGGAGTGTGTTGAATTAATGATTGTTTGTTTGCCTTTTGTCCATTTGTCTTTTTCATTGTTAGCTGGATTATGCAAATACTACTGCTGTGACCTTCATCACAAAAATTAGAACATGGGTCCCAGTAAATTTTTAGACTGATCCAGATCACCATGGTTTTCATTGTACTTCACCATGCCTGTGTAGGGATATACAGGGTCGAATTAATGCAATTTCTTGGGATTTTCCTACAGTTGTCAAGCTGATCATAAAATAAAATAGTTTGGTTATATTTGTTGTGATTTTTGTCTATATCCTTGTTTTTCTTTTATTTTTCATATTGGACTCATTATCTTTATCCACATTATTCTGATATGAACGTCGAAAAGTAAAATCGTTATGATTTCCAAGCACTAAAAGACCTGTTTTTCTACTTATTAATGCTTTAGTGTCTAATACTTACAGAAAATGGTAAAAAATAAAATAAATAAATAAAAAAATGCCAAAAAATAAAATAGATAAATAAATAAAGCCAGTACCCCCTTGGCCCTTAAACACGGTGGTCAGATCCCAAAGGGCCTATCGTCTCAGATTAGAAACTCCTTACACCCATTTACAAAGAAAATTCATTAGGTTCTCTGCAACAATAAAAGATATGGGCTTTTCAGCTTTTAATGGACTTTTGGAACAACAGCACAGGTTACAAGCAAAATTTGTTCCCCCTTGGCCACAATCTCCAAGCAACCTCAGGATCAGAGCCCCTTGCAAGGAACTCCTTCGGATCAAAAACCCGGTCCAAGCTCTGCCCCACATGCTGCTGCACCTACATCATGCCCAGTTCTCATCTAGGAATAATAAGTACCTTCTTATTCCTGGATTCTCTGAAAACAGAGATGGGACCAGAACTGTTTGTCAGCCCAGTTGTCTAATACCTCAGCATCTGAACCAAAGAGGTCCACTCAAACATTCTGACAAAAAACAACATACAGGTAAGTCATAAAAGCAGTTGAGGTCCTCTGGTGATGAAGCCTCTCAGTCTTGTTCTTGTGAAGATACAAGACCCTCACTACAGCCTGGTGATAAAAGTCTCCGGTCTCTCAAGCTCCCAAGCCCATCATCGTGTACAGGAATCTACAAGAAGGGCTCAATAAAGGAGAGGTTATCTCAGTCTTGACCCAATCATCTAGAGAAGTGGACCTTTCTGACATCCTTTCTTTAGTTAAAGAAAACCTGGAGACCTTCTGTCAGATACTCAACATCCTCCAAATGACAGAAAAAGTTGTCCTGTGTTTCCACTGGCCGGGCCGGCCTAGTACTGTGCATTCGCCAGGTGGCGCATCATACTTTCTTCCTGTCTAGACAGCCTGACGTCATGGCATTTTTTAGTTTGGCGCATGTACTGTGCAGACAGATTTTTGTGAGCTTCAGATTTTTGAATATATTTACTACAATTCTTAACTTCAGTGTCTGAATTTTGTGTGAACGGATATTTGGGAGTGTATAGAACATTATGGCTTCACCTGGTCAGAAGCGTAGAGGATGTGGCCACTTAATGGCTGGGTTTGACACCCATAACTACTGTGCGCGTTGTCGCGACAAAGGGAAAGGACAGGACCCTTGTGTTGAGATGCCAGATGCATACTGTAAGTTCTGTAATGTCTTAACCTCTGATCAGTAGTGCTGGGAATCTCCTCCAATTTTCATGGTCGATTGTTCGTCCATTTTTCCGAGCGATGATCGACCCATAATCGATTATTTTACTCCATTATTGTTTATTATTTAAGAAACACTTTCCGGGATAAAGTATAGGTCAATCTGTAAGAATAACGGTGTTCCGACATTTAGAATCTACCAAAAGCACCCACTTCCTGTAAATGTGGTGGTCGACATAAACAAACTTGAAATTCAAGACAAAACTGTCAGTTTATTAAGTAAAAATACCTAAAGTATTTTTAAAATACGTGGATATTGATATAAATCAGGAAAGGTAAGATATAAGCTTAATAATCGATCATTAGAAAACGCCCGTGACCGACCGCGATTCTACACTGTCACCGATGATTAATCGACAATACGTCTAATCGCCACACCACTACTGATCAGAAAGTCCAATTATCTACCCCCATCCTATAAGATTAAAAAGGAAAAGAGGGATTCTAAGAAGACTACCACTTCCAGCAAGGAACCCTCATCTTCAGTCACTCGCTTTCCCACCCTTGTGGACCCGGCACATGTGTCGGTAGTGGGGGTCGTGGATGGCCAGGGCACCATTAGGTTACCTGGTTTGAGAGCACCAGCTGAGAAAAAAGAACAAGGTGGAGGATAAGAAGGCTACTACTTCTAAGTCGGTCAAGTCTGAGAAGCCAGCCAAGTCCTCATCAGATCGCCGACCGGCCAAGAGTTCAACAGACACTAGATTTGAAGAACTTGACCAGAAATGGTCGGACCAGTTTAACTGGTTGGAAGCTTTTCTCATGGCCAGAACTCTCGACCGACCACAGGAACCAACATGCAGTACAGTCAAGGTGGCACCTACTGACACCCTACCAGCTAATGTGGTTGGGACTGAACCTTTTATCAAGCCGACCGACCAACCTACCTCATCTGATTTGACTGGTACCGACTCTCCTGCTACAAGACAACAGTTTACCAGCAAATCCCATTCTGACTGACCTCAGTCCTTGGACCGACCAAGAACTTTTGAACAGAGTGTTAGTGATCAACCTGCTTTACAGAGACAAGCTACCAGTAGGAGCACCTTTGAACCGACCAGGAAGGACAGTTTTTCTAGTGAATTGGACTCTGAAAGTGTGTTGTCTGACTGGCCCCCAGTAGACATTTATGTGAAAGAGGGTGAGCTATCTGATGAACAGGATGTCACTATTGCCGACCCCGACCAATCCCTCTCTGAAGAACAAACTTACAGGAGACTATGAGGGGGATTCGGTCTTACATGGACTGGACCCACATCCCAGATATTGATTCTAGTGCTGCCACATCAGGTGATAATCCTTTTGCCGTCTCTAAGCTTCAGACTCCAGGGAAAGTGTCCGTTCCACTCCCCACAGATGAGTGGCTGTGCAAAACGCTCAACAAAATTAACTTAACTTTAGTTGAAGGCTACCCTTCACACAGTTCAGAGGCAGGAGGTCTTCTCAAGGATCATTTCATTGTGTTAATATATCTTACCTAGTGGACCAATGCATTCATCCGGTGCGCAGCCAGTCCCGCCAAACATTAGAAAAAAACGTGCTGAGCTGGGCTCTGACCGGGACCGGTAGTGTCATATCCAATCTGCCAGGTGTCCTCTCAGCACCCAGATTCCCTACTGCACGTGCGTACTTCCTCTTTTTGTTTGGCGTAAAAGTGTTAAGCTGTGAAATTTATAAGAGAACCTTTTTATATTATTTGGTGGTTATTTGTGTGAATTTGCTTTAGCGTTTGGATAGATAAGGAGGTTTACTGTCATGTCTTCCCCTTCTCAACGTAGAGGCAGTTGTAGCCACATGATGGCTGGTTTCGATACACATAAAAAGTGTGCCCGGTGTAGAGACAAAGGCATCTGTGATGACCCGTGTGTTTTACAAGAAGTTTGTGGCATTTGTGCTTCATTTACAGATACACAACGTTCTATGCTCTCCACTCCTCAATACCAGATATGTAGGGAGAAGGCAGGTTTGCTAGTATCCCCTTCTAAAGTGACAATTGTTGGTCTGGTCGAAGATATTCCTCACGAATATGCTGAACAGGAAGCTGCGCATGTGTCTTCATCAATTACAAATGAACCGGAAATGTACACTATTTCTCACCATTCACCCAGTGAATTTTTCAACACCTAAACTGCCAGTCTCAGGGACAAATCCAGTTGTTTCAGACAAACCTTTTATAAACCCGTCTGACCCTAGAGCCACCGGTCCGGTGAGGTCTCCGGGTCTGGACAGGGATCAGTCTGCTGAAAGGTTAGATAAAAAGGGGAAGTCTACTGGCAAGTCGAAGAACAAAAAGAAATCTTCTATTGTTTCTGCAGCAGCCGGTAAACCCGGTGACTTGCCCTCAAATATGCCTTCCATCGGTTACAGTTTGCCTATCTCCACTGATGTACCGGTTGTACCGGCTTCTCAACCGGTTTTTACCGGTCCAACTTCACAACCTACCTCCATTTCATCTGTACCGGCCAGTTCTGCTACTTCTGCTCCGGCTGCTGGTTGCGGTCTGACCGGAAGTCAACAGTTTGTCCTTGGAAATATACTCCAAAAGATCAGAAAGACCATGCAAGACTCGCCAGTTATTTAAGATCACATCTAGTTAGAGTAATTCTGAACTTTACTATTGGACTTACATGATATAAGCTCAGGACAAGAGCCATGCTAATGTTTTTGTTCATTTTAACTAACTTTTTTACTCATCTTGTTACCTGTTATAAACTGGACAAGAGTCGTACAAATTTTTCTTATTTTGTTATATCAGCTATCTATGTTTGCTCATCTCCTCAAAGATTCGCACTGGCTAGATGCTTGGTAAAGAGCTATAGTTTTGTAAAGAACAAGTACAAGATGTATAGAATTTATGCACATTAGAGTGTGTTCATTTTATATATGCTTTTTTATTGCGTTAATACATCCTATCCAATGGACAATTGCTTTACCGGTCGGCGTGACCGGTCCCGCCAAAAGCCAGAAAAAGACGTCCTGTATATAATACCGGCAGGACCGGTCAGTAGTGTGCATTCGCTAGGTGGCGCATCATACTTGCTTCCTGTCCAGACAGAGTGACGTCAGTTCATCTTTTTCGTTTGGTGCATGTAGTGTGCAGACGCCTTTTGAAGTTACCTCCAAGTTTGAAGAAAACGCGGTTTATTCTACGAATTTAAAGCTTATTTTCATCTGAAAATATATATTTTGTGTTACATACATATCAGGGCCTCTCCAGGACTTAAACGAGGCATTATCCAGCATTTTATAGCCAGTTTTGAAATTCTGTGTCCTTGTCGTCGAGACGAAGTCGTGGGTGAGAGGTCATGTGTCGTCCCTGCAGCATTCCTTCTGTTGTTTAGAACGTGTAGTTTCCTCCTTTATTTCTACCTGGTCGAGTGACACTGAGTGTATGTCGACGAGAAGATATTTGAAGGAAAGAAGAATGCATCGTCTGACGTCATCACTTTCAACTTATGCTTGTCACGTGACACGGACCTGGTCACGTGATACGCATTCAACATGGAGGAATCGTGTTTTCAACAGAAGTTTTAGAAGAAAAGACGAGTAATTATTGCTTTACACCCACTTTTTAACTGGCAAGAAGAAATCCAGCAACTCGTCTGTTGGCCTGAAGAAGTTAGACGACAAATGGTCATTGAACTCTGCGAATTTTTGCCGGTGCCGGTCATGTGACTTCATAGATCTCAACACAACTACCGGCAAGCAAATCCCCAGGCGTGACTGGTTCAGCTGACAAGAAGTGATGAGTTTTACCGGTACCAGTTCTGGTCAGACTACCGGTAGGGAGAACTAATGATGAGTTTTACCGGTTCCAGTCTGTACAGACTACCGGTGGGTGCTGTTCCTGTGAAGAAACCCCTTCAGTGGTTGCCAGTGATCAGCCCTGTTGATCCTGGAACCTCCACCAGAGGCCTTTCCACTGGTGGGACTGTTGGGGTACCTGTTCCAGTCATGTTCCTGTGAAGCTGTCAAGAAACCCCCCTTCAGTGGTTCCAGTGATCAGCCCTGTGTTGATACTGGAACCTTCACCAGAGGCCTTTCCACTGGTGGGACTGTTGGGGGTACCGGTTCCGGTCTGTACAGACTACCGGTGGGTGCTGTTCCTGTGAAAACCCCTTCAGTGGTTGCCAGTGATCACCCCTTTTTGATCCTGGAACCTCCACCAGAGGCCTCCCCACTGGTGGGACTGTTGGGGTACCGGTTCCAGTCATGTTCCTGTGAAGCTGTCAAGGAACCCCCCTTCAGTGGTTACCAGTGATCAGCCCTGTTTTGATACTGGAACCTCCACCAGAGGCCTTTCCACTGGTGTCACTGTTGGGGGTACCGGTTCCAGTCTTGTTCAGACCACCGGTGCGGCTGCTCAGAGGGTTCACCTACCAGAAGTCGCGGTGACCATTGAGACCCTTATCTTCCCTGTGCAGAATTTTGGACCGGTACTGGTCCTGTTCAGGCTACCGGTAGGGTCACTAGCCAGCCAGTGATGAGGGATGCCGGCACCAGTTCTGTTCAGACTGCCGGTTGTGGTCACAGAAATCCAGCAAGGGCTACCGGTTAAACAGGATTACCGGTTACACAGAGTTGCTGGTGACATACAGCAGGGCTACTGGTTCAGAGAATTACCGGCTCCTGAGTGTTGCCGGTTCCGGAGTGTTGCCGGTTACAGAGGAATCTGTACCCATCCTTAAGGGCAAGAAACCAGCTTCAAATCCAGTGCTGACAACAGGTTTGTCGGTTACAGAGAATTGCCGGTTCCGGAGTGTTGCTGGTTCCGGAACCGTAGTGCTGCTGGTTACAAGAAATCTACTGTTCCCATCCTTACTGGCAAGGAACCAGCTTCAAATTCAGTGCTGACAACAGGTTCAACAGTTAGCCTTCTCTCAGAGCCTACCGGTTTGACCGGTTACAGAGCTTGTTTGATTGCAGAGAAAAGCTGCTGAACCACCACTGTGGACAGGAAGAAGGCAACTTCATATGAGCCTATCCTTACTAAGAAGTAGTTCACCTAGTTCTGCCAACTCCGGTGAGTTTATGCGGAACTGTGGAGCCATCAGGAACCGGTTACAGAGCATTGCCTCATGTATAACCGTTTAAGGCCTGGTACTGGGCAGGTCTCCAGGACTGACTGACAGACCGGTAGACGTTCCTTAAAGGCCCAAACAGCTGTTTAGGCCAACCAGTGGCAGCCTAAGGAACTGGTTACAGAGGAATTATTTGACCAGTCACTGGTCCCGGTGAAATGCCTGTCAAGCTACCTGACCAGTCAGCCAGCCTACCCTTTCGGGTCCCAGCTGGTCAGACAGTGGCTGGAGATTGAGGGAGGGTTACACTCTCCCCTTCCGGTTCAGACCCCACTTGACGAGGTCACCGACTGTAATAAGCAACTACCACAATCCAACCAAACAGGCCTTCCTTGTGGAGGCACTGCATCAGCTGATAAACAAAAATGCAGTCGAACCGGTGGAAAACCCAAACTCACTGGGGTTTTACAACCAGCTATTTTTGGTACCCAAACCCAACAACCGGTGGAGACCGATCCTAGACCTGAGCACCTTGAACACCTTTATAAACACAGGGACGTTCAAGATGGAAACCCCAGAGACAATAAGAACCTCCCTCCAAGCAGGGGAGTGGGTCACATCCACAGATTTCAAAGACGCATACTTACACATACCAATTCACAGTCAGTCCAGGAAGTACATGCGCTTTCACCTCCAGGGTCGGTCCTACCAGTTCAAAGCCCTTCCCTTTGGCCTGTCCACAGCTCCCATGGAGTTCACAGTGGTGGCCAAAGAGGTCATTTTATTGCGTTAATACAACTTACCTAGTGGACAGATGCATTTGTCCGGCGCTCTGCCGGTCACGCCAAACGTTAGAAAAAAACGTCCTGAGCTGGGCTCTGGTCGGGACCGGTAGTGTCCTGTTCACTCGCCAGGTGGCTGTACAGCCTACCTGCCGGTATACTGCGCATGCGTGCGCATGCGCTCTTCCTCTTTTTGTTTGGCGCCATTTTAAAAAGTTGTCAAGAAAGATTTATAGAGACGTTTTTCAGTTTTAGTGTTGGATATACATTTTAAAGTTACATCAATTTTATATCAAGTTATCACGGAATATTCATGGCATCCCCTGGAGATTTTAAAGGGCAGCGCAGAGGCGCGTGCGGACATATAATGGCTGCGTTTGATCTTCACGAACGTTGTGCAAGATGTAGGGAGAAGAAGTTGGGGGAGGACCCATGTGTTAAGGACAAACCTTGCTCATTATGTGATCAATTTTCAGATACTCAAAAGGAAACTTTGTCTACTCCATCTTATAGAATAAGAAAGGAAAGGAAAGCAGGATTGCTAGTGTCCCCCAAGGAGGTGACAGTTATTTCTCCGGTGGAAGACTTGTCGTCTGCTAACGCTCCGACAGATAATTCTTCTGCGCATCCTTCTGCGCATCTAGTGCCGGAATCTCAGCCCTCTGCGCAGCCTGCCGCGCAGGCACCTGCCGCATCTTCTGCTTCTACTTCAGACGCCTCTTATGTCACTTCTGATAGTTAGTTGCATTATCTGACAAGATGTCTGAGCTGTTTGCCAGATTTGAGGCTCTTCTCTCAAGAGGTAACATTTTTACTGCTCCTTCTATGCCTGTTAAACCAGTTTCTGCTCAAAAGGTACTATCAGATACTCCTTTCATTGACCCTTCTTCTGCCCGACCCACCGGTCCGGTGTGGCCTCCGGCAGAATCTGTAGATGATAACGGGTCTGATGTTAAACCGGACAAGAAAAAACCTCACAAACACAAGAAATCTGATAAGAAGACTCACCGACACTCCGGTAAACATTCTGAAAAACCCACCGACAGGCAAAAGCTTACAGCTGAATTAAATCCGGTCGGTGCAAAACCACTAACCACAAGTTCATCACAGGCACCCGCCGAAGACATGACCGACACCGGCTCTCAAGCTCTTCCATCCAAAGCACCTGTCTCTCAGCCGGCTGGCCAGTCAACCGGTCCACCGACAAAGGAACTGTCAGCTACCGGTCCGGCTCCCTGTTACTCTCAGGCCAGTGCTAGTTACAGAACAACCGGTCCGGAAGATTATTCACAGGCTAGTGTATTTTCTGATCTGCCATATGAACCGGAAGACAGTGAGCGTTATTCAGCTTCTGAACCTGATGAAGGGGAACTGTCGGATACTGGTGAAAAACAAGAAGTTACAGAGGATATGAACTACCGTGAGACAGTCCGGTCTGTTAGATCCTTTATGGGATGGAATCATATCCCGGTTTTTGAGGCTGATTTTAGTGAGCCCGACAAAAGTAACAACCCTTGGAAAGGGAAGGTTCCCAGGAGACCGTCTCGTGTGTCTGTAGCTATGCCACCAGACGACTGGTTATGTCAAAAACTTGAGCGTCTCAATACCACGGTGGCTGAGGGTTATCCCTCTAGGAGTCAAGACTCAAGTGGTCTGAAGAAGGACCAATTCATTAAGATGCCGAAATCGCAAGCACGTTGGTACCAGATGCACACCCTCAAACCTGACACTACTCCTCGCCCTGGCAAGTCCGTGTTTAGTTGGAGGAATACAGAGGCAAAAGTAAATTCACAATTTCCACGTATTACCAAGGCCTCTTCCTACCCGCCTTCTGGTCCTGTCTCACGACCTATTTCCCAAGAATATCTACGTCGATGGGAACGGAATGCCAAAGAAGGCAGCTACATTGTCAACCAGGCGGCAGGCTTTAACAGATGTGCTAGTGAACTGCAGGACCGGATGAATCAGAGCTTAGTGTGCCTTCAGTCAAACTTCAATAAAGGAAAGGCCCCCAAAGAAGTTTCAGAGGCTTTTCACGACCTGAAAGACTACCTAGCCTTCCATCAAAATGTCTCCATTGCCATGGGAACTTCATTGCAGCATCTGGCTGACAGCCTTTTCGTCAACATGGCAAATCTTGTGCTTCTTAGACGTGACTCTTATTTAGACCATGTCAAGTCTGGAGTAAAGTCTGACACCTGGAATCGGCTTAGGAATGCCCCATTGTTCAATTACGGTCTCTTCCCTGATGACCTGATATGCATTGCAGAACAGGATATTACTAAGTCTGAAACCACCAGTGCTGCTCCAAGGCCCGGTCCGGGTGCTATGCAGCGCACTGGGTGGTGAAACCAGAATAGGTTCCAACCCTATGATCGCCGGGATTCTAGAAATGCAGCTTCAGCTGAACCTACCCAGCCATGGCGACAGTTTGCTCGGGGCAGGGGCAGATCAAGAGGAAGGGGTCGTAGTAGTAACCCCCGTTTCTCTCGCTCCCGTGGATTTAAACAACAAAAATGACAGTTACCATTACAACCCAACCTCTGTAGTCAAGACATTAAATCGGTTGGGCAGAAAACAGACTCTAAACTTAGTCAAGAAAGTTTGTCACAAACCAGTTCTTTGTTCAAAGTTAAGTCCAGTTCCACCGGAAATGGCCGGTTCCAGTATTCAAGAGACAGTAAAAGACATGTTAACAAAAAGTTCGGGTCCATTACTGGCTTCAGTTCAGACAGGTTCAAGACCCCACACATCTCAGAATCCAGACTTTCCCATAAGGCAAGTAGATCATGTAAATCAGGATGTGTTCTTTCATGTTGCAACTCATGCTCCTTCTGTAGCTACCACCGGGCTTCCGCAAAAGAAAGGTCTAAGTCCCGTACCAGTGTTGAGAAAAATAAAGCATGTGAACAGTGTTTCTTGTGTCGATCCATGTCTTTTTGTCCAAAATGCTCAAGGTGTCCCCACTGTTGTGCCGTCTTCAAAAGTTTTGGCAAGTTTGGCAAAGGTTAGGCGCAAATCCTCGGGCAGTTTCCATTTTAAAGGAGGGTTACAGCCTGCCTTTCAAATTAAGACCTCCTCTCACCAGGGTTCCAATCATTCAGAGCAGTTATGCCAATCCGGCCAAAAGCCGTTTCCTCAAAGAGGCACTGATCTCTCTCCAAGGAAAGTTGGTAGTGGAACCAGTCCTGGTCCGGTCTTCTCTCGCCTTCTACAACCGGCTGTTTTTAGTACCCAAACCGGAAAACAAGTGGCGGCCTATTTTAGATCTGAGTCGGTTGAACAAGTTCCTCAAAACCGGAACATTCAAGATGGAAACTCCGGAAACCATCCGGACCTCACTACAGAAAGGGGAGTGGGTGACCTCGCTGGATTTCAGCGACGCATACTTTCACATCCCTATTCACCCCCGGTCGAGGAAGTACATGCGATTCTTCCTCAACAAAAGAGCGTACCAGTTCACTGCCCTTCCCTTCGGGTTGCTACGGCTCCTCTAGAGTTCACCAAGATAGTCAAGGAGGTGAAACTTATGGCTCAGAACAGGGGTATAAGAATCCACCAGTACCTAGACGACTGGTTACTGAGAGCCCCTTCGAGGGAAATTGGTCTCCTTCACACCCAGGTTCTTTTGTCGCTTTGCCACGAACTGGGCTGGCTGGTCAACCTCAAAAAGTCGGAGCTGAATCCTCAACAGGTCTTTACCTTCGTCGGTTACCGGTTCGACCTGTTGACGGGTCGGGTTTTACCAACTCAAGAAAGATGTGGCAAGCTTGCGTCAGAAGCTGTTGTTTTTAAAGGCTCGGGACAGTTGCACGGTAAGGCAGTTCATGTCCTTGATAGGACTCTTGACAGCCACCGAGAAACAGGTCAGGTCAGGTCGTCTCCACATGCGTCCCATTCAGTGGCACCTAAAAAGACACTGGCAGGTACCCGAGGTCCTAGAGAAAGTCATTCCGCTACCTCCCTCTCTGCAACCTCACCTAGATTGGTGGTTAGACGAGGAAAATGTGTTAAGGGGCCAACCCTTACATCCATTAAGTCACGCCCTTCAACTGTTTACCGACGCATCAAACGAAGGTTGGGGCGCTCACTTAGGGGACTCTACGGCAAGAGGAGTTTGGTCAGAAGTAGAAAGTCAACTTCATATCAACTTTTTGGAACTCAAGGCAGTCTTTCTGGCCCTCAAGAGTTTCGAGCCTCTCTGTCTGAACCAGATTGTCTTGGTGGCGACCGACAACACAACTGTGGTCGCCTATATCAACAAACAAGGGGGTATGAAATCAGGCTCTCTTTGTGCCCTCCTCTGGAGACTCCTTTCCTGGTGCCACCCCAGAGGAATAGTTCTGAGAGCCAGGCACATTCCGGGCCGGTTGAATGTCATAGCAGACAAGCTGTCCCGGCACAATCAGGTGATCCAGACCGAGTGGTGCCTGTCCCAACAGGTGTTCAATCGCTTTTGTTCCAACTGGGGCCAGCCGCAGATAGATCTTTTTGCCACCAGATTCAATCACAAGCTTCCCAAGTTTGTCTCTCCAGTTCCGGACTCGACAGCTTGGGCGGTGGATGCTCTCAGCCTTCCATGGGGCAACCTGAATGTGTACACCTTTCCCCCAGTCTCCCTGCTCAGTCAGGTCACATCCAAACTGGTGAATCAAGAATTTCACAGAATGATCTTAATCGCTCCGGGTTGGCCCAACATGTCTTGGTTTTGGGACCTGATCAGTCTATCAAGTCAAATTCCCTTCAGTCTTCCCTTAGAGAGGGACCTGTTGACTCAACCGTTCAACGGCCTTCTCCACAGGAACTTGAATCATCTGAATCTGCATGCTTGGCTCCTAGAGCCTCGTCCATCAGGCGACAAGGGTTCTCTGAGGAGGTGGCAGCAAGAATTGAGGCTCCTCAGAGAAGTTCAACCAGAGCGGTCTATAAGTCAAAGTGGGCCATTTTTGTTAAGTGGTGCGAATCCAGCCAGGTGGACTTCAGGGCGCCCTCTCTAAAACAAGTGGCCGATTTCTTGTTGTATCTCTTTAAGGAGAGACAGTTACAACCCAGTACTATAGAAGGCTACAGAACAGCTATTGCCGATATGTTGGGTAACGACCCGGTTCATTTAGGCAAGGATGAAAGTCTGACTCGCTTGTTGGACAGTTTCCATAGAGACAAGCCGAAAGGCAGGCGGGGAGTCCCTGCGTGGAATCTTTCATTAGTTCTCCATCAGTTGACCAAAGCTCCTTTCGAACCCATGCGGAAGGCCTCGCTTAAACATTTGACCTTTAAGACGGTTTTCCTCTTGGCTTTGGGTTCCGGCAAAAGGCGGAGCGAAATCCATGCATGGTTATACCGCAACATCAGGCATCAGGAGAATTGGAGTCGGGTCTCATTATATCCCTCTCCCAGTTTTCTATCTAAGAATCAACTAGCGCGGGACGGCCCAGCTGCTGTGGCACCGGTTGTCATTCCCGCGTTGGCTCCATCATTGGACAGGTCCCTCAAGGAAGACAAGTCACTTTGCCCGGTCAGGGCCTTGCGTTACTATTTAGACAGGACCAAGGACTTACGCTCGGGCAAAGATCTGGTGTTTGTGTCTTTCCGGAAGAGTTTTCAGAAGGACATTGTTCCGGCCACTGTTTCTTCCTGGATCAAGCAAACTGTGTTGTTGTGCTATCAGCTTTCCGATCAGGAGGCTCAAACTATACATCAAGTTCGGGCTCATGATGTGCGGGCCTTTGCCGCATCCAAAGCCTTTCAGGGCGGGGTTTCCTTGGATCAGATCCTATCAGCTTGCCATTGGAAGGCCCACAACACTTTTACACAATTCTACCTGAAGGACCTAGCCTGGGCAGATTCAGAGTTGTACCACCTAGGTCCTGTGGTAGCTGCTCAGCAGATCCACGAACATCAGTAATAGTCTTATTACTGACTGTATATAGTGTACACATGTTTTTGGGGTTTAGTGTATATATATATAAAAAAAAAAAAAAAAAAAAAAAAACCTCCACTATCCTTTGCTACTGGATTGCCATGATCCAAGTGGATCCAGGAGTTTCTCAAGGATGGTGTTTCCTTGCTCCTGTTCTTCTTCCTCATTCATGAATTTGTTAGTTCATGCCCTCATTAGTCTTCCTGCACCTTCGGCTCGAATTGGTGCACAGGCTGTTTCCGCTTAGGAAAAATCAGGGGGGGGCAAGGGTGTTTTGGTCCTTAGAGGTTGGTTTATTTAACCAGTACCGGACACACCCGTTATACTATTGTCTATATGGGTTCCCCTTGTTTGGCTACCCCCCCATCCAATGGGTAGTCATTCTGCATCTGTCCACTAGGTAAGTTGTATTAACGCAATAAAATAGAAAATTTAATAGTAAATTAAATTTTTATAAGTTAATACCTTACCTAGTGGACAGGGGGAGTCCCACCCTACCTTCCCCGCTATCATAACCAACAAGGGGTCATAAGGTATGCGCAGTATACCGGCAGGTAGGCTGTACAGCCACCTGGCGAGTGAACAGGACACTACCGGTCCCGACCAGAGCCCAGCTCAGGACGTTTTTTTCTAACGTTTGGCGTGACCGGCAGAGCGCCGGACAAATGCATCTGTCCACTAGGTAAGGTATTAACTTATAAAAATTTAATTTACTATTAAATTTTCTAACTCGTGGCTTTTCAGAAGGGTATAAGGATCCACCAGTACCTAGACGACTGGCTGGTGAGAGCCTCTACCCACCACACCTGTCTCCAGCATACTCAAACCCTAGTCACACTTTGTCAGGAATTAGGGTGGCTGGTGAACAAGGAAAAGTCAGAGCTGGTTCCCAAACAGGTCTTCAACTTCGTAGGTTACCAGTTCGACCT
The DNA here is from genome assembly GCA_964017235.1 of Sabellastarte sp. h YS-2021. Taxonomy (NCBI): domain Eukaryota; kingdom Metazoa; phylum Annelida; class Polychaeta; order Sabellida; family Sabellidae; genus Sabellastarte; species Sabellastarte sp. h YS-2021. The sequence goes on along the minus strand of OZ024930.1, from coordinate 60,583,233 downwards.
GAAAGAGGGCAAGGTCAGACCAACAGAAGAACGTTGGCAGGCCTTGACACACAAGATCAGATCAATACTGTCGGATCCGCTTTGCCCGGTCCGACAATTCATGTCCCTCATAGGTCTACTCACAGCAACAGAAAAGCAAGTCCACTTAGGGCGACTACACATGAGACCCATACAGTGGCACTTGAAAAACAACTGGAGGGTCCCAGAGTCACTGGAAAAGGTGATCCCGGTCCCCAAATCCCTCCATCCCCATCTAAGGTGGTGGCTGGAGGAAAGCAATGTGCTTCTAGGTCAACCATTACACCCTCTAAAACATGCTCTGCAAATCTTTACAGACGCATCAAAAGAAGGGTGGGGCGCTCACTTAGATGAGCACACTGCAAGGGGACAGTGGTCCCTACCAGAGAGCAAGTTACACACAAACCACTTGGAGCTGAAAGCAGTATTTCTAGCTCTAAAAGAGTTTCAAACCCTAGTCTTCAACAAGACAGTGTTGGTAGCTACAGACAACACAACAGTGGTTGCCTATATCAACAAAGAAGGGGGGGATGAAATCGGGCTCTCTGTGTGCCCTACTGTGGAGAATTCTGTCCTGGTGCACCAGGCAGCAAGTAACCCTCAGGACACGTCACATCCCCGGCCGGCTGAACGTGATAGCAGACAAGCTATCCAGGCCTGGCCAGACCATTCAAACAGAGTGGTCACTTCATCCAGAAGTGTTCCAAGCTGTATGTTCAAGGTGGCATCAGCCACAAGTGGACCTGTTTGCCACCAGGTTCAACAACAAACTACCACAGTTTGTATCACCGGTACCAGACCCCCAGGCTTGGCCAGTGGATGCACTCAGCCTCTCCTGGGAGGACCTGGACCCATACGCCTTCCCACCGGCAGCCATCTTGGGCAAAGTGGTGGAAAAGCTCCAGGACTACCCCTGCAACAGAATAATTCTGATTGCTCCAGGGTGGCCCAACATGCCCTGGTTTTGGGACCTGGTAGCAGTGTCAAGCCAGATCCCACTGTGTCTGCCCAGCATACCCAACCTAGTGTCTCAGCCATTCAACCAGGTCCTTCACAGGAACCTGTCGAATCTGAAACTACATGCCTGGCTCCTAGAGCCTCAGCAATCAAGGAGCAAGGTTTCTCTGAGGCAGTGGCAGCACGAATTGAGGCTCCTCAAAGAAGATCAACTAGATCTGTCTATGAGGCAAAATGGACCATTTTTACAAGTGGTGCCTCAGTAATCAGGTGGACTTCAGGGCACCACCTCTGAAAGCCATTGCTGACTTCCTCCTGCACTTGTTTCAGGAGAAGAAGTTACAACCAAGCACTATTGATGGCTACAGATCCGCCATTGCTGACAAACTGGGCAATTCCACCATTAATGTCAGCAAAGATGAGAATCTCACTCGTCTCCTGGATAGTTTCCATAGAGACAGACCTAAGGGCAGGAGGGGCATCCCCTCCTGGAACCTTTCACTGGTTTTACATCAGCTCACAAAGGCTCCCTTTGAACCCCTGAAAGAGGCCTCCTTGAAACATCTAACTTTCAAGACTGTTTTCTTGCTGGCTTTGGGTTCAGGTAAACGCAGGAGTGAGATCCATGCTTGGTTACATAAGTCAGACTGGTCTAAGGTGTCTTTGTACCCCTCACCCAGTTTCCTATCCAAGAACCAGCTGGCTAAGGAAGGTCCAGATAGTGTGGCACCAGTGGTCATCCCAGCCCTGGCACCATCTCTGGATAGGTCACTCAAGGGTGACAGGTCCCTATGTCCAGTTAGAGCCCTGCGCTACTACTTGGACAGGACTGCAGACCTCGGGCAGAAAAAGGAGTTAGTCTTTGTCTCCTTCAAGAAGGGTTTTGATAAAGACATCTCACCTGCCACCATCTCCTCATGGATCAAACAGATGTCCAGTTAAGGATAGTAATTGGTTTATAGGTGCCCTCATTTGTATTAATAAGACACATGTGAACATCTTATATGTGTTAGTCTGTAATCAAATCTGAGCACATAGCGTATGAAAGTAGATTTTTATTGCGTTAATACATCCTATCCAATGGACAATATGCTTAACCGGTCGGCGCAGACCGGCCCGCCAAACGTCAGAAAAAGACGTCCTGTGTTTCCACCGGCTGGCCGGTCCGTAGTACTGTGCACTCCCCAGATGGCGCCTCTTACTTCCTTCCTGTCCAGACAACCTGACGTCATAGCATCTTTTTCGTTTGGCGCGTGTACTGTGCAGACATGTTTTTTCAACATCTCCAGATATTTTAAGGAAATTGTGCATTATGATGGATTTTCAACCTTATATGTGGATATATTCAGTGTAGAAGTATTATATACTGATCAAGCACGGATTTACCCTTCAAAATCTGCTGGAAACGCTCCCTAGTTGACTCAATTTAGTGTTGATGATAGGGCAGTAATCGACGAGAAATATGAAGACAGCCATTTTGCTAGTTTAATCCCATTCAACCATTGTGTTGTTAGGGGCAGATCGACAAGATTGAGGAATTATCAACATATTATTTACAGGTATTTTTATCCGTGTCTTTTGTTTTGAATGAATCTTCTGTAACCTTCCAAGTACAGTCACCATAGTAACGTCTTTCTAGTACTATATGGAAATCACGGAAAACTTCAGTCTACGTAGTTTTGAACCCTGCAAGGAATTCCCCTATGAAAGGTGCATTCTTCATCAGAGCGCACTGGTACAGACTTCTCTGCTGTAAAGCATCAGTCACACCAGCCTAGCTCGAGTATTTTTTCATCAGAAGCAAGAGATGAATTCTTCAGATTTCTTCAGAGCGCACTGGTCCAGACATCTTTGCTGTAAAGCATTAGTCGACCGGCAAGCTTATATATTTATATATATCTACATCTACATAGAAGAGCATCAGCCAACAGAAGGAACCATCTTGAATCACTCTCAGTCCCACCCTTGTGGACCCGGCCCTTGTGTCGGTAATAAGGGCAGTGGATGGCCAGGAAACTTGTTTGAGTGTACAGCCGGCTGAGAAGAAGAACCGACTTCAGACCGGCCAGGAATTTCATCTACAGAGTGCACTGGTCCAGGCTTCTCTGCTTTTAAAGCATCAGCCGGCCGGCAAGCTAAAGAACGCGACCGCTGACGTCATATCCAATCAGCCAATCGCGTGTCTTCACGAAGCTGGTCACGTGTTCTCACCGACCAGTCACGAAGTTTATCACGTGATGCACCGAACAAGAAGGTCGGAAGTACATTCTTTGCACTCACGTCTACTGTGATTCCAGTTTTTAGTTCCTGTAATCCACCTCCAGCGTACTGGTACAGATTTCTCTGCTACAGGCATCAGTCGACCAGTCAGCTCACGTTTACGGTGATATAAGGAATGAACGCGTCCAGGGAGGGCATCTCCCCGAAGTTGGTCACGTGATTCACCGACCAGGTCACGAAGCTGGTCGTCGTCCCAATCAGCCAATCACGTTGTCCGTCCGACCAGCAAGCTGGTCACGTGACACACCGACCAACATTTGTTTCTAAATATAGTTCATAAGGGCTTTCCCAGCAACTGTCAAATCTACAAGTAAGACGTGCGTTCAAAAGAAATGTTTTAATTAATGGAGGAAACATGCAGTAAGCTGGATTCAACACAAAAGATAGTTGTTAAATTGCTTTAGCATTTGGTTACAGAGTGTACCGACCAGTACCGGCTACACAGTCTTGTACACTTGTTTCAACAACTGGTTGCAGAGTGTACCGACCGGTACCGGCCACACAACCTTGTATACTTGCCTCAACAACTGGTTACAGAGTGTACCGACCAGTACCGGCTATACAGCCTTATACACTTGCTTAAAAAAAAAAAACGCTGGTTACAGAATGTACAGACCGACTACCGGCTAAACAGCCTTGTACAGTTACTTCAACAACTGGTTACAGTGTACCGACCGGCTACACAGTCTTGTACAGTAGCTTCAACAGCTGGTTACAGTATACCGGCAGGGTACCGGCTACACAGCCTTGTACAGTTTGGACAATTGGTTACAGAGTGTACCGACCGGTTACTGGCGGCACAGTCTGCACTGTGCACACCAGTTGACCACTCCTCATCAGCAGCCTATTCACCGGCCTAAGACTGATGACAAGCCTAATAATGTGTAGTCCATGACAGGAAGTTTTTCCTACACAGAAACTGATTCAACCGGTTACAGAGCTCACCAACCGCTTTCCAGCTATACAGTTTTCACTGAGCAGTTTTGCTTCACCCCCAGCTAGTTACAGAGACTTCTGACCTGCTATCAGGTGCGATTGCTGTCTGGCCCTTTTCATACTGGTTTCAAAGGACCGGAACCGACCGGCAGACCACTTAGGGGCTACCTAGTTAGTAGACCAGTAACTAAATTCTATGGTCAGCCTAGCCTGCCAGTTTTACTGGTTACAGAGTACTATGGGCTATAGAAGATTGCTGTGGCCAAAATTGCTGGTTACATAGAAATTAAATGGGTTTTTTGAACAGCAAGAGAAAATGTGGTTCGCAATCAGACAATTTTATTGCGTTAATACATCCTATCCAATGGACAATTGCTTTACCGGTCGGCGCGACCGGTCCCGCCAAACGCCAGAAAAAGACATCCTGTATATACTACCGGCAGGACCGGTCACAGAGTGTGCATTCGCCAGGTGGCGCATCGTACTTCATTTCCTGTTTACCTATTGACGTCATAGCATCTTTTTCGTTTGGCGCGAAAGAGTGTGCGAGATACGTTTTTGAAGTTTTACAACGAACTCTTCCAAGTTTCTTGTTTTTTATTAGTACGGAGTAATTCTACAACGTTCCTGATTATGTCGTCTCCTGGACAGAAACGAGGTTCTTGCGGGCACGTTATGGCCCTTTTCGACAACCATAAGAAATGCGCGCGTTGTCGTGACAAGGGGGTGGGAGACGACCCGTGTGTGAAGAAGTGTAGTATCTGTAAGGCGTTTACGCCTGCTCAGATCCACCAGTTAGCAACCCCCACCTACAAGGAACGGAAAGAACGCTCTAGCCAGAAGAAATCTGAAGAATTGACAAGTACGTCTCCCAAGCTTGTTGATCCGTCTGAGGTTTCACTGCTGGGTCCGGTCAATTCAGGGACGCAGTCTCCTGTTGATTCTACACCCAAGCAGAAGAAGAAGCGTTCTGATGGCTCCCCAAGGTCTAGTAAACGGAAGCACAGCAGTAAGCCCACTTCAGACGACCTCAAGTCCCTTGATGACAAGTGGAGTGAGAGATTTTCCCGTCTGGAAGCAATGCTGGTTAACCAGTCATTTGCTGTCCCTGTGAGACCGGTGAATTCTGCTTCTGTGGTGCCCAGAGAACACCCCTTCTTTGATCCGGGTGCTTCTACAAGTGTTATGTTTTCTGAGGGCACTAGTGACGTTGCTACGCAGTTGACGGCTACCCAACCTCCTCTGGGGGTTCCCGGTACACAAGCTGTGAAGGAAGGGAATGAGAGTACTACCCACCCTGTTCAGGGCCCCGGTACCTCTGAGATTGTTGCCACCCAACCTTTACTGGTTCCCGGTGCAGGGACTGCCACCCAGCCTCCACAGGCTCCCGGTGCGGGTCCTGAGGTTCTGCCTTCCGGTTATGAAACTACGCTGTCTAACCAGTCGCCTCCCATTGGCCAGAATTCTGAGGTTGCTAGGGAATCTGACAGTGAGGCTGAGGTGGATGCGGAACCGGCTTCACCGGCTAGTGTTCACTACCAGGGTGATGTACCGGAAACTAACACTGACCAGGATCTATCTGAAGATGCCAATTACCGGGAAACCTTGAGAGGGGTGAGGAGTTTCATGGGCTGGCATCAAATCCCGGATTATGACACCTCAGCTGCATCTATGGATGACAATCCCTTTGCCGGTTCTAGAGTGAAGACTACCGGTAAAGTGTCAGTAAAATTGCCGGTGGATGAATGGCTTTGTAAAAAGCTGGAGAAACTAAATATAACTATTGCTGAAGGTTATCCTTCCAGGAATACAGAAACCAGTGGTCTGCTGCATGACCAATTTGTCAAGACACCCCGTACTTCAAAGTGGTACGACATGCAAGCTGTTAAGAAGGATGCGTCTACCCAGGCTGTTGGTGACTGGTCTCCGCAACCGGCAAAGCTTAACAGTATGTTTTCTAGAGTTGCAAGGCGCAGTTTACCTTCTGCTCCAGCTTCCAGGACCTTCAGCCAGGACACCCTTAGAAGGTGGGAGAGGTCCTTCAGAGAACAATCAGTGATGTGTAATCACGCTGCTGGCCTCTCTAGATGCCTCACCAAAGTACAGGACTCCATGGTCACCCAGTTAAAGTCCCTCAGGTTCGATTCCTCAAAGGGCAAAAGTGCTGAGAAACAACAACAAGCTGTTGAAGAACTGGAATATCTGGTTACGTTTAACCGGTCAATTTCACAGGCTATGCAGCGTACCATGCAGGATTTATCAGAGGGAGTCTTTATCAGCATGGCTAATCTCACCCTGGCCCGTCGGGACAGTTATTTAGAGTTCATAAGGGGTGGGATTAAACCGGACACCTTGTCTGCCTTACGTACGTCTCCAGTTCACCAACTATCACTCTTCCCGGACAGCTTACTGGTCAAAGCTGAAGAGGTAATCTTACGTAGTGAAGAGAGGCGTTCTGCTGGTACCACACCAAGGAAACCTGGACGTTTTCATCCATATGTCTCCTCCAATCGAACCCCTCACCAGCCGGACCGGAAGCCCACTACTCCGGCATGGAAGCAGATTAGAGACCGGCAAACTGCTCAGAAAGGGGGTGGTAAAGCCTCAAACTTCAGCCAGAAGCCTGCCAGGGGATTTAAAAAGCATAAATGACAATCACTGTTTTGCAAATGTGGTCGGATTGGTGAACTCTGTAAATGTATCCGACAAGATGGAGGGCTTGAACCCACCACCACCAGTGACAAACAAGAGCGAGACTGTGTTTCCACATGTAAACTCTTTTGTTGCAAGTGTTCCTTTTGCCAGCGGGTCACCGCAAAAGAAAGGTGTAAATCCCGTTTATTGTCAATCTATCAGAGAAATAAACCATGTGAAAGATGTTTCCTGTGTAGATCACTTGAGTTTTGTAAAAATTGTCACAAATGTCCAAACTGTTGTCACAAATCTTCCTGTAGGGGCAAGACTTCAGCAGTTTTGGGAGAAGTGGGAAACTCTGGGTGCGAGTCCAAAAGTTATCAGAATACTGAGAGAGGGCTACACCCTTCCCTTCCGGTTCAGACCCAACCTAACCAGGTCACCAATGGTCATCAGCAAATATGTAAACCCCCAAAGACAGTCCCTCCTTTTGGAGGCACTGACTCAGCTAACAAACAAGAATGCAGTAGAACCGGTAACAAATCAGACCTCCCTAGGGTTTTACAACCGGCTATTTTTGGTTCCCAAACCCAACAACCGGTGGAGACCTATCTTGGACCTGAGCACTTTGAACACCTTTTTAAACACAGAGTCGTTCAAGATGGAGACCCCAGAGACAATAAGAACCTCCCTACAGGCAGGGGAGTGGGTCACATCCATAGATTTCAAAGACGCTTACTTCCACATACCAATTCACAGTCAGTCAAGGAAGTACATGCGTTTTCACATTCAGGGCCACTCCTACCAGTTCAAGGCCCTGCCCTTTGGTCTTTCCACAGCACCCATGGAGTTCACAGTGGTGGCCAAAGAGGTCAAGCTCATGGCCTTACGACAGGGTATAAGAATCCACCAGTACCTAGACGACTGGCTGGTGAGGGCCTCTACCCTCCACACCTGTCTCCAGCATACTCAAACCCTGGTCACACTTTGTCAGGAACTAGGGTGGCTGGTGAACAAGGAAAAGTCAGAACTGGCACCCAAACAGGTCTTCAACTTTGTAGGTTACCAGTTCGACCTGAAAGAGGGCAAGGTCAGACCAACAGAAGACCGTTGGCAGGCCTTGACACACAAGATCAGATCAATGATGTCGGATCCGGTTTGTCCGGTCCGGAAATTCATGTCCCTCATAGGTCTCCTCACAGCAACAGAAAAACAAGTCCACTTAGGGCGACTCCACATGAGACCCATACAGTGGCACTTGAAAAACAATTGGAGGGTCCCAGAGTCACTGGAAAAGGTGATACCGGTCCCCAAGTCCCTCCACCCTCATCTAAGGTGGTGGCTGGAGGAAAGCAATGTGCTACTAGGTCAACCATTACACCCTCTAAAACATGCTCTGCAGATCTTTACAGACGCATCAAACGAAGGGTGGGGCGCTCACTTGGATGACCATACTGCAAGGGGAACCTGGTCCCTTCCAGAAAGCAAGTTGCACATAAACCACTTAGAACTAAAAGCATTTTTTCTAGCTCTAAAGGAGTTTCGAACCCTGGTCTGCAACAAGACTGTGTTGATAGCTACAGACAACACAACAGTGGTTGCCTATATCAACAAAGAAGGGGGGATGAAGTCGGGGTCACTGTGTGCCCTACTGTGGAGAATCCTGTCCTGGTGCACCAGACAGCAGGTAACCCTCAGGGCACGTCACATCCCCAGCCGGCTGAACGTGATAGCAGACAAGCTATCCAGACTTGGCCAGACCATTCAAACAGAGTGGTCACTTCATCCAGCAGTATTCCAAGCTGTATGCGCAAGGTGGCACCAGCCAAAAGTGGACCTGTTTGCCACCAGGTTCAACAACAAACTACCTCAGTTTGTGTCACCGGTGCCAGACCCCCAGGCTTGGGCAGTGGATGCACTCAGTCTCTCCTGGGAGTACCTGGACCCATACGCCTTCCCACCGGCAGCCATCTTGGGCAAAGTGGTGGAGAAGCTCCAGGACTACCCCTGCAACAGAATAATCCTGATTGCCCCAGGGTGGCCCAACATGCCCTGGTTTTGGGACCTGGTAGCAATGTCAAGCCAGATCCCACTCTGTCTGCCCAGCATACCCAACCTTGTGTCTCAGCCATTCAACCAGGTCCTTCACAGGAACCTGTCGAATCTGAACCTACATGCCTGGCTCCTAGAGCCTCAGCAATCAAGGAGCAAGGCTTCTCTGAGGCAGTGGCAGCACGAATTGAGGCTCCTCAAAGAAGATCAACCAGATCTGTCTATGAGGCAAAGTGGACCATTTTTACAAAGTGGTGCCTCAGTAATCAGGTGGACTTCAGGGCACCACCTCTGAAGGCCATTGCTGACTTCCTCCTGCACTTGTTTCAGGACAAGAAGTTACAACCAGGCACTATTGATGGCTACAGATCAGCCATTGCTGACAAACTGGGCAATTCCACCATTAATGTCAGCAAAGATGAGAATCTCACTCGTCTCCTGGATAGTTTCCATAGAGACAGACCTAAGGGCAGGAGGGGCATCCCCTCCTGGAACCTTTCACTGGTTTTACATCAGCTCACAAAGGCTCCTTTTGAACCCCTGAAAGAGTCCTCCTTGAAACATTTAACTTTCAAGACTGTTTTCTTGCTGGCTTTGGGTTCAGGTAAACGCAGGAGTGAGATCCATGCTTGGTTACATAAGAACATCAGACACCAGTCAGACTGGTCTAAGGTGTCTTTGTATCCCTCACCTAGCTTCCTATCCAAGAACCAGCTGGCTAAGGAAGGTCCAGATAGTGTGGCACCAGTGGTCATCCCAGCCCTGGCACCTTCTGGATAGGTCACTCAAGGGTGACAGGTCCCTATGTCCAGTTAGAGCCCTGCGTTACTACTTGGACAGGACTGCAGACCTCAGGCAGAATAAGGAGTTAGTCTTTGTCTCCTTCAAGAAGGGTTTTGATAAAGACATCTCGCCTGCCACCATCTCCTCATGGATCAAACACACTGTGGTTCTGTGCTATGAGCTCTCTGACCAGGAGGCCCTCACCTTACATCAGGTTAAAGCCCATGATGTTAGGGCCTTTGCTGCTTCTAAGGCTTTCCAATCAGGGATCTCCTTAGATCAGATCTTGTCAGCCTGCCACTGGAAATCTCACAACACCTTCACCCAATTCTATTTGAAGGATGTTGCCTGGGCTGACTCAGAGCTTTTCCACCTGGGACCTGTAGTGGCTGCCCAGCAGGTGCACCACCAGGCCCAGAAGTGAGGGGATGTTGTATATATGTAAATATGTACATATTGTAAATATGTTAGATATGTACATAATGTAAATATGTTGAATGGACATATATGTTCAAAAAAAAACAAAAAAAAAAAACTGTGACTTGCTTCCTTTGGGAAGTTTATTTCTTCTGGGACTGAACTCAGCCCCTCTCTCTCTCTATCTTTCCAATTCAGGCCAAAGCTGAAAGGAAAGAAAAAAGGGGGGGGCAACGTCGGTAGGCTCCCGGTTAACCAGTGAGTTAGTGCCGACCCTGACCTTTCAGGGTTCTCTGACCCTAGGTCAAATGGGCCTGTTGAAATTTGTTGTTATGAGTTCACATAAGTCCCTAGCTGCTTACCCGCCTACCAAGCGGTAGTTATTCAGCAATTGTCCATTGGATAGGATGTATTAACGCAATAAAATTGCAAATTTAATAAGTAAATTAAATTTTTATAAGTTAATACCCTATCCAATGGACAGGCAAGGCCCACCCAACCGGCCCCGCTATCAGCTTGCTAGGGGTCTTACTAGGATTAGACACGAAAAAGATGCTATGAAGTCAATAGGTAAACAGGAAATGAAGTATGATGCGCCACCTGGCGAATGCACACTCTGTGACCGGTCCTGCCGGTAGTATATACAGGACGTCTTTTTCTGGCGTTTGGCGGGACCGGTCGCGCCGACCGGTAAAGCAATTGTCCATTGGATAGGGTATTAACTTATAAAAATTTAATTTACTTATTAAATTTGCAATTTTCATTGTGTCCGGTCAGGGGGTCAGCCATCATACAAATGACAATGTTTACATACTCCACCTTACAGGCGGCTGGTCTAGGGTCAAGAGTCTATGTAATGTGAATTGTGTCAGCCCCACCTGGGCTGGACCACAGCAAGAACAAGTAAACTGTTAGCTGGTATCACTGTCACCCGGTCGGACCAGGGTCCAGAGGGACAGTAAATGTTTTTCAGTCTACCAAGGGTTGTACTAAACTCATCGGAAGCCTTGGGAGCTGGTCCCCAGGTAGTACAAGTTAGGAGGGCCACACACCCCCTTTCCAGACCAGACCAGGCTTGACAAGGACCCTGAACATCATAAGCTGCTATGTCAATCACCACAGGAATCTCTACCTGTCACAGACATTACATCAGCATACCAAAAAAAAAATGGATCACTGGAAACCATCAGATTAACCTCCCTCCAACAAGGGGAGTGGGTTACCTCTGTAGTTTTTCAAGGATACCTACTTCCATATACCATTACAGGAACAGTCCAGGACATATCTGAGATTTCATGTCCAGGGTTGGACATACCTGTTCAAAGCTCACTGCTCACTGTAATTGCAAGGTGAAACTGATGGCCATGTAGAAGGATATAAAATCCACCAGTACCTAGATGACAGGTTGGTGAGAGCTGCATCCCCAAAAAAGTTGGTCTCCAGCATACTCAAAACCTGTTGAAAATATGCCAATAACTAGGTTGGCTGGTGAATTTGGAAAAGTAGGAACTGGAACCAAAGCAGATCTTCGACTTTGTAGGTTACCAGTCCGACCTCAGGTCCGGTCGGGTCTGACCGACACCGGACCATTGGCAGAACTATCATACTAGAAATACTGTCACTACTGGCTTGTCCGGTCCAGCAGTTCATGTCTGTGACGGGTTTACTAACAGCCACAGAAAAGCATTTTCACCTAGGCCAACTTTATATGAGACCCATACAGTGGCATCTCAAAAACAACTGGAGGGTACCAGAGTCACTAGAAAAGGTGATTACAATACCAAGATCCTTGCACCCACATTTACAATGGTGGCTGCAAGAGGACATTGGCCTTACAGGCTAACCATTACACCCAGTAAAACATGCTCTACAAATCTTTTCAGACATATGAAAAGAAGGGTGGGGCCTCACTTAAATGAACGCACTGCATGAGGCACCTGGTTCCTTCCGGAAAGCAAGTTGCATATCAGTGATCCAGATCTCAAGGCAGTCTTTCTAGCCTTAAAAGAGTCCCAAGACCTCTGCATACACAAGATAGTACTTGTAGCAACTGACAATACCACAGTGGTCTCATACATAAGCAAAGAAGGAGGCATGAGGTTGGGCCCACTGTGGGCTCCACTAGGGAGAATCTTGACTGGGTGCACCAGAAATCAAGTAACTCTCAAAGCCCGACGCCTTACTGGCCGGCTAAGGTGGTAGCAGACAAGCTATCCAAGCTAGGCCAGACCATCCTAACAGAGTGGTCTCTCCTTCAAGAGGTCTTCCAAACAATATGCAGCCGGTGGCACCAGCTTCAAATAGACCTATTTTGCCACGAGGTTCAACAACTCTGTTGGTGTCACCCGTACCAGATCACCTGGCCACAGCAGTGGATGCACTGAGTCTGCCATGGGAGGATCTGGACACATATGCCTTTCCACCAGAAGCCATCTTGGGCAAGTGGTGAAGTGACAGGACCCCCAATGCAAGACTCCGGGGAGGTCCAACAGGCCTTTGTTTTGGGATCTAATGGCCATGTCCAGTCAGATTCCACTGAGTCTGCCTAACCTGCCCAACCTGTTAACACAGCCCTCAACCAGATCCCTCACAGAAATCTGACAAATCTGAATCCCCATACGTGACTCCTAGAGCCACAGCAATCAAAAAACAGGGATTCTCTGAGGCAGTGGCAGCAAGGATTGAGGCTCCTCAAAGAGGATCAATCAGATCAGTCAGTGAAGCAAGTGGTGCATCATTAATCGGGTGGACTTCAGAGCACCCCCTATAAAGTCAGTTGCTGACTTCCTTATGTGCCCTTTTGAGGACAGGAAGTTGCAGCCTGCACCATTGATGGTTACAGGTCAGCCATTGCTGATAAACTAGGTATTTTACCTGTCATCATCAGTAAAGACGAAAATCTCACTCGTCTCCTGGATGGTTTCCTTAAAGACAGACCCAAAGGTAGAAGGGGGATCCCCTCCTGGAACCTACCCCTGGTTTTACACCAGCTAACTAAGGGTCCTTTTGAACCAATCCTAGAGGCTTCCTTCAAGCACCTGACCTGCAAGACTTGGGTCAGGCAAGTGCAGAAGTGAGATTCAGGCTTGACAAAAAAGGAATATCAGACGCCAGTCTGTTTGATCAAAGGTTTGCCTGTATCCATCACCCAGCTTTCTTTTCCAGAATCAGCTGGCCAAAGAGGGTCCAGACAGTGTGGCCCCAGTGGTTATACCAGCCCTGGCCCAAACTCTGGATAGGTCCCTCAAGTCTGACAGGTCCCTCTTTCTGATTAGAGCATTGAGCTACTATTTGGACAGGGCCTCAGACCTCAGGCAGAATAAGGAAGTGGCTTTGACTCCTTTAGGAAAGGTTTCAACAAAGACACCTCACCTGCCTCTATCTCCTCTTGGATCAAGCAGACTGTGATCGTATATTATGAGCTCTCTGACCAGAAGGCCCACCCTTTACATCAAGTTAAAAGCTCATGATGTCAGGGCCTTTGCTGTGCCTAAGGGCTTCCAGTCGGGAATCTCCTTAGATCCATTCTTGTCAGTCTACCACTGAAGTCACTTAATACCTTCACACTGTTCTATCTGAAGGTTGTGGCTTGAGCTGGCTCAGAGCTTTACCAATTGGGCTTGGTGTTGGCTGCTCAGCAGAACCACAAGTGGCCCTTAGATTGAGGAGATTTGTATGTAGGTACATAATGTAAACAGTTCTACATACACATAATATAATGGGATGTGCTTCCTTCGGGAGGTTTATTTGCTTTCTGGGACTGAACTCATCCCTCTCTTCCCCTACCTCAGAGCAGGTTTGTTAAAAAGGGGGGGGGGCGATGTCGGTATAGCCCCGGGTAACCGGCTGTTGGCAACCGACCAAGGCCTTACAGGGTTTCTTAAGTTCAATCCAGGCCTGGGCCTATGGGTCTCCTGACAAAGTCAGCCTAGACCATAGGTTAAAATTTGCTATCAGTTGTGAGTTCACATAAGTCCCTAGTAACTTACCCGCCGACCAAGCGGTAGTTATTCAGCATATTGTCCATTGGATAGGATGTATTAACGCAATAAAATTGCAAATTTAATAAGTAAATTAAATTTTTATAAGTTAATACCCTATCCAATGGACACACAAGACCCTCCCACCGACCCCGCTATCAGCTTACTAGGGGTCAAAGAGTTTTAGACAACGAAAAAGATGCTATGACGTCAGGTTGTCTAGACAGGAAGGAAGTAAGAGGCACCATCTGGGGAGTGCACAGTACTACGGACCGGCCAGCCAGTGGAAACACAGGACGTCTTTTTCTGACGTTTGGCGGGCTGGTCTGCGCCGACCGGTTAAGCATATTGTCCATTGGATAGGGTATTAACTTATAAAAATTTAATTTACTTATTAAATTTGCAAATTAGCTCAATAGTACCAGAAGTTTTGAGGTCAGGATTAAATAACATGCGTATACGAACTGGTGATCACTTGTGCATGGAATCAACTATTAATATTAACATTTGATAATATTCTTCGGCTTGGATGATCATAATTACTTGTAAAAATTCATGAATTATGCCCTCTTGTGATAAACTAGATGTTAACATTAGCTGGTCCTCATTTTTGCCCTTCTAAATATCCACTTCTAAAATAGAAGAGCTGTAGTTAACTTTTTAACTTAAATAAGAAGGAAGAGGGACTTAAAATGCAAAATATTAGTAATTATTGATATCATTCAACCTCCCCCATGTACAAAACATATTAAATAGAGTATATTTGATATAATATACTCTGATGTATCGCTCTCTTATTCATATTTCTAAACATATTAGCATATACAGAGGTATCGCTCTGGTATTCATATTTTAAACCATTATATAGAGTATATTCAATAATAATATACAGGGGTGTATCGCTCACGTTCTCATAATATATTAGAATGCTTGTAAATACATTTTTGCAAATTGCAAATTATGCAAAGTTGTAGTTTCAATATTTTAAATTTTTCTTTTGTTTTCTTGGTTAATTTTCAACATGTCGCTTACTTCCTATGCTACCTAAATGCCAGCCTGCCAATCTCCCAAAAACAATATCTCGATATAATTAACGCTACAAATGACACATAGCTTCAGTATATTTAGTCTCAACGCAAGGGGTTTAGGGAACAATCTGAAAAGAAGAAAAATCTTTGGTTGATAGATAAGGGCAAAGGTATATATTTGTTACAAGAATGTCACTCTGAAACTTCAACTGAATCAGCCTGGAAAAGAGACTGGCAAGGGTGCATTGAATTCTCTCATGGTACCACAAACAGTCACGGAGTTGCAATTTTGTTGCCAGATTCTTTGCAAATTACTATTGAGGATATAATAAGGGATAATGATGGAAGGTTTCTGCTGCTAGACTGCAGCAATAGTGATACTATATTGTCGTTAATATCTATGCGCCAACTTCTGATAAAAAACTAGACCAGGCCACTTTTGTTTTCCTCTTTGATACCCTTCAAAAATATCAAGGCCAGAACATAATTATCGGTGGTGACTTCAATCTCAATTTAGAAGATCATGAACGACATTCACCACGGTTTTCGTTATCATCCTTTGGTGACTACATGTCAAAGTTAACTCAGTTTTTAAATTTAATAGATATATGGAAAATTCACAATCCAAATAAAATTCTGTATACCAGAAGAGAAAACACACGCTCTGGATTCGTGCAGTCAAGAATTGATTATTTCCTAGTTTCTTGTCATCTGCAATATGCAATTCACTCTTCAGCCATAATCTGCAATATGCAATATGCAATTCACTCCTCAGCCATAATTTAATAGATATATGGAAAATTCACAATCCAAATAAAATTGTGTATACCAGAAGAGAAAACACACGCTCTGGATTCGTGCAGTCAAGAATTGATTATTTCCTAGTTTCTTGTCATCTGCAATATGCAATTCACTCCTCAGCCATAATCCCGAGCATTTGTTCTGATCATAGTTTGCTACAAGTCACTGTAGTGCATTTAAATGAACAAAGAAGGGGCAAGGGTATTTGGAAACTAAATATCAGTTTCCTACAAGCTGAAGAATACTTATCACTAATAAAAGAAACAATAAAAAATGCAAAATTAGATTCAGAAAATCTGGAAAATAAAAAATTAATCTGGGATTTTGTTAAGTGTCATATCAGGACTGAATCTATCTCTTTTGGGATCAGAAAGCGAAAACTTGAACGTAAAGCTTTGAAAGACCTAGAAAACAAACTGTTACAACTTGAAGATACGATAACCACGTGCCCGAACATCAATAATGTTGATGATTACAATACAGTAAAGAAAGAAATAGAAAACATTCATAACGAAAGAGCTAGGGGAAGTATGGTGAGATCTCGCTATGAGCGTCCAACAAAGTTCTTTATAAATCTCGAAAAATCAAATAACAAAGTACGACACATCCGCTCGCTTTTTATAAATGGACAAAAAATTATTCCAAAGTATTCCAAAATGCAATTTCAGTAGCTTCCTCAAGGACAGAAACTTTCCACAAATCTCATATGACACTATTGCACTTTGTGAAAATGTGATAACTATGGAAGAGGTAAAAAATGCAGTTATAAACTTAGATGGAAATAAAACTCCTGGATCTGATGGCCTGCCCAGTGAATTTTATAAAAATTTTTGGGAAGACATATCTGATTTATTACATCAAAGTTATTTGCACGCTTTTGAATCAGGCGAACTCTCAGCCTCTCAAAAACAGGGTGTGATAACTCTGGTTCCCCAAAAAGGTAAAAACCTCACAGACCTAAAATCTTGGCGCCCTATATCAATCTTAAATACAGATTACAAAATTTTGGCAAAAATATTAGCCACCAGAATTTAAAAAGCTTTACCAGAAATAATTGATACTGACCAAATAGGGTACATGCAAGGAAGGTTCTGCGGTGAGAATATAAGATTAATAAGTGATATAATAGATTTCTGTTCTTTTAACAAAAAACCTGGCCTAATTTTGTTAGTCGATTTTGAAAAAGCTTTCGATACCGTAAATCTAAGTTTTTTGAAAAAAAGTGTCACAAAATATGGTTTTGGGAAAAATTTTCAAAAGTGGATCTCTATTTTGTATAATAATATTGTGAGTTGTGTAACTAATAATGGGTATCAGTCCCAATACTTCCAGTTGACAAGAGGCATCAGACAAGGTTGTCCACTCAGTGCACTTCTGTTTTTGCTTATTGCTGAAGTAATAGCAAATACTCTGAGAAGCTGTGAAAATGTCAGAGGTATAAAAGTTAAAAAAACAGAAATTAAATTATGCCAGTTTGCCGACGATATGACCTTATTTATGTCAGATATGCAGTCAGTAGAAAAAGCACTTGCTTTGTTTGAAGAGTTCCATCAATATGCTGGTCTGAAGTTGAATAAAAGTAAAACAGAAGCTATAATAATATATAATGATGGCAGCCTAATAAAGGATACCAATCTAGGAATAAAGTGGCTAAGTGAATCTTTCAGTACTCTAGGCACGACTGTTTTTCTAAATGCCAGCAAAACCATTTCCTCTTTAGTTGATAGGAAATTATCAAAGGTAAAAAAAGTTCTAAACCTATGGCAGCCACGTTCGTTAACTGTCAAAGGAAGAATTACCATTGTTAAAACCTTGATAGTGCCACATGTGTTACTGCTAGCTTCTGTAGTACCACTAGACCATTCGACCTTTAAGGATTTAGATAAACTTTTATTTGACTTTATCTGGAAAAATGGCTTGCATTTAATCTCTAAAGAAAATATCATCCAACCAATAGAAAACGGGGGTCTCAAAATGGTCAAAACTTATGACATTGTCAATGCAGCAAAAATAATGTGGATAAAAAGGTTAAAAACCAACAGAAAAGCTAAATGGACAACTTTAGCAGAGGTCTTAATGGGTATTGAACTGGAACAACTTGAGCAAAAGCTTTCCTTGGAAAGCCTCCATATATCTCCTGAATCGTTATTCTATAAAGATCTAGCAAAAGTCTGGTTTAAGTTTATAGGATATAAGCCAAAGAATTTTCAAGAATTTCTACAACAACCGATTTTCTTCAACAATTTTTTCACAATAGGTAAAAAATATATATCCACAGGTTTCAGACAATGGTTTGACAATGGCATACATAGAGTAAGCGATATCCTGAATCAGATATCAAGGAAAAGATAGCTTGGAGAATAAATTTAATATAGAGATAAATAATTTACAATATAATCAAATTAGAAGTTCAGTTGCATTCAGTTTGAAAAGCATCTCTAACAAGGAATCAGTAAGTAAAATAAATGTTCCAGACCTCTGCTTGACCAATTTTAAGAAAGTATCTAGCAAAATTGTACTACAGTACCTCACCGAGCAACAATATGCTACCCCTAAAAGTCAGAACAAATGGGTTGAATATTACCCTTTTTTAGAAAAAGTAGATTGGAAATTAATATACATTCTCCCCACAAGAATTTTGCTAGACACATATATAATTACTCTTCAGTTTAAAATCCTGCATAGAGTTTTCAATTGTAATTATAAATTGTATATTTGGAATAAAATAGACTCACCAACTTGCCACTATTGTCAAAGCATTGACAATTTAGAGCACTAATTTTTTTACTGTAATGAATCTACTTTCTTTTGGAATCATGTGGAAGAGTGGCTAAAAGATTCAATTGGTTTCAAAATAAAGTTTATGTTATTGGAAATTTTATTAGGATTTTACTACATAGATAAAAAATATTACTATATGTTGAATTATTTGATAATATATGGCAAGTACTATATATTCCAATGCAGATCAAACCGTAAAAACCCCTCTCTGCGTATCTTTTTGTTGTTAGTAAAAGACAGACTGAGTCTTGATAAATACATATATATATCAAAGGGTAAAAGTATACAGTTTGATGAAAGGTTTGGTTTTTTGTTAAGTTCAATATGATGAGTTGTTTTCATAATCTGTATGTGTTTACATTATATGTTCATAAGATTTAGCAGTGCGAAAAAAGCTGTTTTTGGAAAAATTGTACTGTGACATGTCAAAAACAAATAAAAGATAAAAAAAAAGTCAACAGTTTGTATCTCCGAATCAAGCCTCTGTTGCTTCAGATTATGAACATTTACAGGCTACATCTGATAAAGAGTCAGAAGAGGGTGAAATTTCGGATACTGAGGGGCAAGAGAAAAAACAAAGAAATAAACTATAGGGAAACATTCCTTGGCTTTACTCATATCCCAGATTTTGAAGTATCTACCAGTGATCATGACCGGTCAGACAATCCTTGGAAGGGGAAACATCCCCGGAAGTCAGGCAAGGTTTCAGTTGAATTACCAGCTGATGACTGGCTTTGTCATAAGATTGAGAAACTTAATACCAGAGCTGCAGAGGGCTACCCCTCTAAGTCACAGGAGTCTGCGGGATTGAAGCAAGATCAGTTCATCCATACTCCCAAGAGTCAGGCTAAATGGTATCGACAGTCACGTTTAAGATCAGAAGATCCTCAGCATCCAGGCAAGAATGTTTTTAGCTGGTCTGATTCAGAAGCACGACTGAATGCTCAATTTTCTAGAGTGGTGAAAATCTCCTATCCTCAGTCTGGCCCAACCTCAAGACCCTTTCCTCAAGACATCCTCAGGAGATGGGAAAAATCTGCACGTGAAGGGTCATACATTACAAATCATGCTGCTGCCTTCAGATGGACGAGTGAGATTCAGGAGAAAATGGGGGAGCAAAATTAATTTTTTACAAGACGTAGTTGTCAAAGGAAAGGCCCCCAAAGAGGTGACTGACACTATTAAGGAGCTAAAAGATCTATCTGCCTTCCACACCAGTGTCTCTATTGCCTTGGGTACGTCGCTACAACACCTTACAGACAATCTTTTTGTGCAGTTGGCAAACTTTGTCATCCTCAGGAGGGATTCCTACTTGGACTATCTGAAAGCAGGAGTTAAACCGGACATCTGGAATAGGCTCAGGAACGCTCCCTTGTTTAATTCAGGCCTCTTCCCGGACGAGGTCCTTGCCATAGCAGAACAAGATATCATAAAACATGAAAATAATCCAGGTGCTTCTGGTCCCGGTTCGGGCACACAATAGCACCATGGCCGAAGATCTCAATACCGGTACAAGCCCTATGAGAAGAAGGAAAACAAACATTCTGGTTCTGGTCAGTCTCAACAACCTTGGAGACAGTTTTCTCAACAGAGCAGTGGTCGTGGACGTGGAAGTTCCAGTTCTCATTATTTCTCCAAGACCTCCCGTAGTATCAAACCATATAAATGACAATTACTGGGTAAAGGATCCTTCAGGTCTTTATCAGGATCAAACTCAATGCAAAGTAAAGACACTTGTAAATTGTCATGCTGTTACTCCTGCACACTGTGTAATAGGGCCCTCACAAAAGAAAGACATAAGCCCCTCCTTGTCAAAAGATCAAATAAAGTGTGTGAAGGGTGCTCCTTGTGTAAGTCGTCATTCTGCCCCTGTTATCATAAGTGTCCTCAATGTTGTCAAAAATCCACCTGTGGGAGGCCGTCTGCAAAAGTTTTGGCAGGTCTGGCTCTCTCAGGGTTCAAATCCAAGGGTAGTGTCCATACTAAAGGAAGGGTATTCCCTGCCCTTCAAAGTAAGACTCCCCCTATCAAGGTCACCTGTGATAGTAAGTGGTTATTCAGATCCAGTAAGAAACGGGCATCTCAAAGAAGCCTTACAGGCTCTAATTCAAAAACAGGCAGTAGAAAAGGTAGTAGTTCCAACATCTCTGGCTTTTTACAACCGGTTATTTCTGGTACCAAAGCCCAACAACAAATGGAGGCCCATTCTAGACCTGAGTCAACTCAATTTGTACCTAGCGTCGGCCTCCTTCAAGATGGAAGCCCCAGAGACCATCAGACTCTCCCTTCAACAAGGAGAGTGGGTCACTTCGCTGGATTTCAGCGACACTTACTATCATGTTCCAATAAGTCCAAGCTGGCGGAAGTTCTTACGATTCCATCTCAACAGTCAAACATATCAATTCACCGCTCTTCCTTTTGGCCTGTCGACGGCTCCGTTGGAGTTCACCAATTTCGCCAAGGAAGTTAAGTTGATGGCACAGGCGTGGGGTATTCGAATCCACCTAGACGACTGGTTACTGAGAGCCCCGTGCCCGGTAACGTGCCAACGACATACCCAGACCCTCTTGGACCTGTGTCGGGATCTAGGGTGGGTAGTCAATCTGTCCAAGTCGGAACTGGTTCCACAACAGGTTTTCAACTTTGTCGGCTATCGTTTCGACCTCTCTCAAGGTCTGGTCAAACCCACTCAGGAGAGGTGGATAGCTCTGTCACGGAAGATCAGCCTTCTTTTGGGACAGGAGACCTGCTCGGTCAGGCAGTTCATGTCCCTAATAGGACTTTTAACAGCCACAGAAAAGCAAGTGGTGTCGGGAGGCTTACACATGAGGCCTATTCAATGGCATTTAAAGAAGCATTGGCATGTCCCGGAAGTCCTGGAAAAGATCATTCCCCTGCCCAAGTCTCTCCATGTTCATCTGAGGTGGTGGTGGGACCCAAACAAGGTTCTGAAAGGTCAACCTTTACACCTCTTACGACACGCCCTCCAATTGTTTACAGATGCCTCAAACGAAGGCTGGGGCGCACACTTAGGAGACTACACTGCAAAAGGTCTCTGGTCCAAACCAGAAGGCGACTTGCACATAAATTTACTAGAGCTCAAAGTGGTTTTGCTGGCCCTAAAACGGTTCAAGCATTTGTGTTGGAACCAGACCATTCTAGTTTGCACAGACAACACAACAGTGGTTTCTTACATCAACAAGGAGGGGGGTATGGAATCAGGCTCTCTTTGTGCCCTCCTTTGGAGGCTCCTGTTGTGGTGCAATTATAGACAGATTGTGTTATGGGCCAGACACATTCCGGGCCACCTGGATGTCATTGCAACAAGCTGTCCTTCCAGAGGTTTTCGACCTACTCTGCTGGAGATGGCATAAACCGGAGGTGGATTTATTTGCAACCAGATTCAATCACAAGCTTCCTAGGTTTGTACCAAACTGTTGGATCAAGGATGTCACCGAATCATCCTGATTGCACTGGGATGGCCCAACATGCCATGGTTTTGGGACCTAGTCAACATGTCAGTTCAAATTCCCCTCTCACTTCCCCAAGTGGAGAATTGCTCACTCAACTGTTCAGTCAGTGCCCGCACAGAGACCTCCACAACCTAAATCTGCATGCCTGGCTCCTAGAGACACAGCCATTCAGCAGGCAGGTTTCTCTGACGAAGTGGCAACAAGAATTGAGGCTCCTCAGAGACGTTCATCCAGAGCTGTCTATGAGTCAAAGTGGACCGTTTTTGTCAGATGGTGTGAGGAAAGTAAGGTGGACTTCAGGTCTCCTTCTATAAAGCAGATTGTGGATTTCCTTCTCTACCTTTTTCAGTAGAAATGCCTTCAGCCTAGCACTATTGATGGCTATAGGACTGCTATAGCCGACAAAGTGAGCAATAATGAAATCAACATCAGCAAGGATGAAAATTTGACTAGGTTGCTGGATAGTTTTCATAGAGATAAGCCAAAAGGTCGACAGGGTGTCCCCACATGGAACCTTTCCTTGGTTTTACACCAGCTTACCTAACCCACATTTTAACCGCTTAGGAAGGCTTCGCTTAAGCATCTTACTTTTAAGACAGTCTTTCTTTTAGCGCTGGGTTCTGGGAAGAGAAGAAGTGAGATTCATGCCTGGGTTCACAAGAACATTAGACATCAAGAAGATTGGTTCAGTGTTTCACTATATCCTTCCCCAGGTTTCCTTTCAAAAAATCACCTAGCCAAGGAGGGTCCAGGCTGTGTAGCTCCGGTTATCATTCTGGCTCTATCTCCTACCCTGGACAAATCACTGAAGGAGGACAGGACTTTATGTCCAGTGAGGGCCTTACATTATTATTTAGACAAGACCAAAGACCTCCGGGCTGGTAAGGAATTGGTTTTTGTCTCCTTCAGAAAGAGCTTCAATGAGGACATTGTTCCTGTCACTGTATCACTGGCTCAAACCTTGCACCAAGTTCGGACACATGATGTTTGTGCCTTTGCAGTCCCTGCAGTCTGTTTTGATCCAAAAGGACAGATGAGGGATCATTCTAATTTCTGCAACATCACTTCCTTGGGAATCCTTGGGACAGAACTCCTGTTCTCCTCTCCCTTATCAATAAAGTTTCAGATGAATCTGAAAAAAAAGGGCAGGGGAGAGCGTAGCCGAGGTTGTTGAGACACCTGTCCAGGTGTGTATAACCTCTGGGCGTTATGGAAGCTGGAGTTCAGACTTAAGTCCTTTTTTAGGAGCTACCCTCCAACCAATGAGTAGTTATTCTGCATTGGTCCACTAGGTAAGATACATTAACACAATGAAATGGGAAATTTAATAGTTAAATTAAATTTTCATAAGTTAATATCTTACCTAGTGGACCAGGGGATTCCCACCCTACCTTCCCCGGTTTATAGCTCAAAAAGGGACATTCTGAGGTAGGAGACAAAAAGAGGAAGTATGCATGCACGCGCAGTAGGGGGGCTGGGTGCTGAAAAGACACCTGGCGATTGGATATGACACTACCGGTCCCAGTCAGAGCCCAGCTCAGGATGTTTTTTTCTAACGTTTGGCGGGACCGGCTGCACGCCGGATGAATGTATTGGTCCACTAGGTAAGATATTAACTTATAAAAATTTAATTTAACTATTAAATTTTCCAGTTTGTATGACCAACCAAGTCCAAATTCAAGTTGAAGATATAGCCAGCTATGATAAGGGACGCCAAAGAACTGTAAACCTTGCTCAATCACCAGAGACTCTCAATGTAAAGACAATACAGACACCAAGGACTTTATTTGTAAATTGTTCTGTTGTAAATCCTGTACTTTTTGCACAAGGGCTTTCACAAAAGGAAGATGTAAGTCCCATTATTGTAAAGTGTCACAAAACAGAATTAAAATATGTGAAAGATGTTTCCTGTGTTGATCAATTGTCTCCTGTCAGTCCTGTAACTAATGTCCCAACTGTTGCACAAGATCTGATTGTAGGGGCAAGGCTGCAAAGTTTTTGGAAAACTTGGGAAAATCTGGGTGCTGGCCCGAAAGTGTTAAGAATGTTGAAACAAGGCTACATCCTCCCCTTTTGGACCCGGTCGAGCTTGAGAAGGTCACCAACAGTCATAAGCTGTTATGTCAATCCCCACAGGAACCTCTACCTGCTGGAGGCATTACACCAACTTATGGCCAAGAATGCAGTAGAACTGGTTCAAAAACAAAAATCTCTGGGATTTCTCAACCAACTTTTCTTGGTCCCAAAACCAAATAACAAGTGGAGAACTATGTTAGACCTGAGCAATTTAAATTTATTCCTCAAGGCAGAAAAATTCAAAATGGAGACACCGGAGACCTTCAGGACCTCCCTCCAGCAAGGGGAGTGGGTTACCTCAATAGATTTCAAGGATGCCTACTTCCACATGCCAATACAGGAACAATCCAGGAAATATTTGAGATTTCACATCCAGGGTCCGACATATCAGTTCAAGGCACTGCCCTTCGGATTGTCCTCAGCACCCATGGAGTTCACTGTGATAGCAAAGGAGGTGAAACTGATGACCGTAAAAGGTATAAGAATCCACCAGTACCTAGACAACTGGTTGGTGAGAGCTAGTTCCCACCAAACTTGTATCCAAAATACTCAGGAACTAGTAGAACTCTGCCAGAGTTTAGGTTGAGTGGTGAGCTTTGAGAAATCAGAACTGGAGCCAAAGCAGATCTTTGACTTTGTAGGTTACCAGTTCAACCTCAAGTGTGGTCACGTCTGGCCCACACCGGACCAGTGGCAGAACCTTCAGGAGAAAATAATGAAACTTGTTTCCAGTCCGGCTTGCCCGGTCTGGCAGTTCATGTTCCTGATAGGTCTGCTAACAGCCACAGAAAAGCAAGTTCACCTCGGCCGACTACATATGAGACCGTACAGTGGCATCTCAAAACAACTAGAGGGTACCCGAATCACTAGAAAAGGTGATCCCTGTCCCTAAAACCTTGCACCCCTATCTGAAATGGTGGCTGGAGGAAGACAACGGACTTCTAGGTCAACCATTACAACCAGTAAAGCATGCTCTGCAAGTCTTTACAGACGCATCAAAAGAAGGGTGGGGCACTCACTTAAATGAGCACACTACATGGGGAAGTTGGTCTCTTCAGGAAAGCAAAGCTGCATATCAACTACCTGGAACTAAAGGCGGTATTTTTAGCCCTAAAAGAGTTCCAAGACCTCTGCTCAGACAAGATCGTTCTTGTAGCAACTGATAACACCACGGTGGTGTCATACATAAACAAGGAAGGAGGAATGAGGTCGGGGCCCCTTTGTGCCCTACTGTGGAGAATCTTGACCTGGTGTGCCAGGAAACAAGTGACTCTCAAAGCCCGACACATCCCAGGCCAGCTGAATATGGTAGCAGACAAGCTTTCCAGGCTAGGCCAAACCATTCAGACAGAGTGGTCTCTCCTTCCAGAGGTTTTTCAATTGATATGCAGCAGGTGGCACAAACCTCAAATCTATTTGCCAGGAGGTTCAACAAGTTACCTCTGTTTGTGTTACCAGTACCAGATCCTCTGGCCACACCATTGGATGCACTCAGCCTATCTTGGGAGGATCTGGATGCATACGCCTTCCCTCCGACTGCCATATTGGGCAAACGTGGGGAGAAGCTGCAAGACTGCCCTTGCAAGAGGATAATTGTGATTGCCCAAGGGTGGCCCAACTTAGCCTGGTTCTGGGATCTAGCATCCATGTCCAGCCAGATCGCTCTGAGTCTACCCGGTCTATCAAACCAGTTAACAATCAATCAGATCCCTCATAGAAATCAGACAAACCTAAATCTCCATGCATGGCTCCTAGAGCCTCCGCAATCAAGGAACAGGGCTTCTTTGAGGCAGTGGCTCTGATGGTGTCTTCATAAACGTGGCAAATCTCACCCTTGCTCATAGGGACAGTTATCTAGAATACCTCATCAAGCAAGTTATCTAGAATACCTCATCAAGCAAGATACTCTCACATCTCTTAGAACTGCTCCATTTTATTGCGTTAATACATCCTATCCAATGCACAATTGCTTTACTGGTTGGCACGACCGGTCCCGCCGAAAGCCAGAAAATTTAATAGGTAAATTAAAGTTAATACCTTACCTAACAGACTCCTGCAATATGCCGGCGCAAAAGCTGGTCCGCCAAACGCCAGAAAAAGACGTCCTGGGTATATCCCTGGTCGGACCGGTACCGCCCTCTCCACTCACTAGAGGGCTAATGCTTCCTGTACTCGCCAGGTGGCCATGACGTCACGGCCTCTTTTTCGGTTG
Organism: Sabellastarte sp. h YS-2021; assembly: GCA_964017235.1. Taxonomy (NCBI): domain Eukaryota; kingdom Metazoa; phylum Annelida; class Polychaeta; order Sabellida; family Sabellidae; genus Sabellastarte; species Sabellastarte sp. h YS-2021. The sequence goes on along the minus strand of OZ024930.1, from coordinate 60,556,805 downwards.
CAATAACCGTTAATGGTCCCCAGGCAGGTAGAAGAGCGGGGACCGTTGGGTGGGACTCCACTGTCTGTTAGGTAAGGTATTAACTTATAAAAATTTAATTTACCTATTAAATTTTCTATTTTATTGCGTTAATACTTCTTACCTAACAGACTCCCGCTAGAATAACTACCCAGTGGTGGAGGGTAGCTGACTGAGGGACCAGGCAATTAACTCTAAAGGGAAAATGAACACAATAACCGGTGTGAGAAAAAAACCCGGGTGGACCGGTTGGGCCCCCCCCCCTCCTTTTCTCTTCTCACCTTGGATGAGAGAGAGGGAGAGAAGAGTTCAATCAGTTGTCCAGGTGCTTAATCTCCATATCAACGGATTCTAAGGCACACCATCCAATCCGTAAGGCATAAATCATGAGACATTAGACATGTTCCGAGTCGTTACCAGGGACGCGGTCCGGTGTTCGGTAGTAAGAAGCTATGGTGGGAATGATTTCTGAAATAGGTAGGTTTTGAGTCGACTTTTGAAACTGGAGAGATTTGGAGCACTGCGTATATCATATGGAAGATCATTCCATAACTTAGGGGCATCATATGAGAAACTATTGTTAAAATGGACCTTTGATTTATGGATGGAAGGACAGTAAGAGGGAACCAGAAGGAACAAATTTTTGGGATTGGAACGTCTTGTATTCACGGCAGATTTGTACAAGGGGAGATATGGTGCAAAATACTTAGGCTGGCCAGTGGTGAGGTACTTATAGACCAAAACTAGGGTTTTGAAGATAATACGTTGTCTAACGGGTAGCCAATGGAGTGTCCTAAGGGTGGATGTAATGTGAGTGTACTTTGAAGCACCAGTGACAAACCGTGCAAGCGCATTTTGAACATATTGGAGCCTTGTAGTATTTTGGGATGACAAACTGCGAAAAAGAGAGTTGCAATAATCCAAACGACTACTGACCAGAGCATTTGCAATCACCACTGATGTATCCACAGAAAGAAACCTCCTGATACGATGAAGGTCCCTGAGGCTGATAAAGCAGGATTTGATAACAGAATTTACGTGATTGGTGAAACAAAACTTTGCATCAAACAGAACACCCAGATTGCGTACAACATCTGCGGGAGAGAGGCAATTTCCCAGGATATTGACAGGCAGTGAGTCACTGAGCCATTTGTGTCTGTCTTTGGCACCGAAGACTATGAATTCTGTTTTATCAGGATTTAGCTTGAGTTTGTTTTCAGACATCCAGACCTGAATATCATTCAAACATGATTTAAGACGGTCAAGAGTTGAGCCTTGGGGAGACAGGAAACCCCAAGTCCATCAACCAAATCCCATGGGATCTGGATAAGAGACCAAGATCTAACAACCTAACTACCCAAATGTACAACTATCTACACTATGTACATGTCTTAAGAACTAAGACAAAAGGCAGTAAGATTTAGGAATGGACCTGCTGGGCCGCCACTATCGGACCCAGATGGTATACTTCCGAGTCAGCCCAAGCCACATCCTTCAGGTAGAACTGAGTGAAGGTATTGTGTGACTTCCAATGGCATGCTGACAGGATTTGTTCCAAGGAGACTCCTCCTTCTTGAAAAGCCTTGGAAGCCGCGAAGGCCCTTACATCATGAGCCCTGACTTGATGTAGGGTTAGCGACTCCTGATCTGACAACTGATAACACAGGAGTACAGTTTGCTTGATCCAAGAAGAAATGGTGGAGGGAGAAATATCCTTGTTGAAATTCTTCTTAAAGGAGACAAACACCTGTTCTTTCTTGTCCCTAAGATCTTTGGTTTTGTCCAGGTAATAGCGTAGAGCTCTAACCGGACAAAGAGATCTATCCTCCTTGAGAGAGCTGTCCAATGTTGATGCCAGGGCTGGAATGACCACTGGAGTGACGCTTCCCGGGCCCTGTCGTGCCAGCTGGTTTTTTGATAGAAAGCATGGAGGAGGGGAAAGAGAAACTTTGGACCAATCCAATTGATGACGGATGTTCCTGTTTACCCAGGCATGGATTTCACTCCTGCGTTTTCCTGAACCCAGCGCCAAAAGGAAAACCGTCTTAAAGGTTAAGTGCTTTAAGGACGCCTTTTGAAGAGGTTCAAAAGAGGCCTTCGTCAACTGGTGAATGACCAAAGAAAGGTTCCAGGAAGGGACACCTCGACGTCCTTTGGGTCTGTCCCTGTGGAAGCTATCGAGCAATCTGTTGAGGTTCTCATTCTTGCTGATATTCACAGTAAAGTTTCCTACCTTGTCAGCAATGGCCGATCTGTACCCATCTATAGTACTGGGTTGTAACTTCCTGTTTTGAAACAGGTGTAGGAGAAAATCGGCAATCTGTTCTACAGATGGTGAATGGAAGTCCACCTGATGCATCTTGCACCATCGAACAAAAACGGCCCACTTTGCTTCATAGACAAATCAGGTAGACCGTCTTTGAGGAGCTTCAAGTCTCGTTGCCACTTGGTCAGAGAACCCTTGTTCCCGGATATTTTTGGCTCTAGGAGCCAGGCATGAAGGTTCAGATTTTGCAGATCCCTGTGAAGGTTGCCGTTGAACAGTTGGGACAGGAGATCTGGGCGGTTGGGAAGACAAACTGAGATTTGAGATGACATCTCCACCAGATCCCAGAACCAGGGCATGTTCGGCCAGCCCAGGGCTACTATTATCATCCTTTTGTACCGATGGCTGACAGCCTTTGTCAGAACATTTGTCAGGAGGGGAACTGGGGGAAAGGCATACAGGTCCAGATCCTCCCATGACAGGTTCAACAAATCCACTGCCCATGCTTTGGGATCGGGGACTGGGGAAACAAACTGAGGCAGTTTGCAATTGTACAGAATTTGCACAGTAATTGTCATTTTTTGTTATTCCCTGGGACTTCTGTGTCTTGAGCGGTACGAGCTGATCGATTAGCTTCCTGGTTGTGGTTCCAACCACCCTGATAAGGTTGATACCTGTTCTGTACAGGTACGAGAGGAAACAGTGTGAGGCAGGAAAGGTGAGGAAGATAAGACTCCTGTAGGTGGGGGATGAGTAACCTTTACTTGGACCAGGGAAAGCACCGGTGCAATATTTCCTACTGCAGAAATAGGTTGAGCAGAATTAGGGTTAGAACCCATGGTTAGCAATTCCTCAATACGAGCAAATCGAGTGGACCACTCATCTTTCAAATCTGATATTTCCTTCTTAAATGAATCTTCCACAGACACATTACTTGGTGAAGAAGCAACAGAGGCTACAGACTGGTTTAAGTCCACGGGACCTACCACACTAACCCTTCCGAAGTTTATAAGTGGGTGTGGCCAGTTGTTTCCGCTGCTCTGGCGTTAACATCAAGCAAGCTGCGCAGTCGTCCTTCCCTTGTACACATGGGTCTGATCCAGAACCTTTCTCTTGACAACGTGCACAACGAACGGGAGTATCAAAGCTGGCCATGATGTGGCCGCAGCTTCCTTTTCTCTGGCCAGACGATGCCATGATATCCACAAACGTCACAGTAAAATATGCACAACCTCACACAAATAATAGTATATAAAATTAATTTAATCCTTGACTGTTTTCGCGCCGAACGAAAAAGAGGCTGTGACATCATGGCCACCTGGCGAGTACAGAAAGCATTAGCCCTCTAGTGAGTGGAGAGGGCGGTACCGGTCCGACTGGGGATATACCCAGGACGTCTTTTTCTGGCGTTTGGCAGACTGGCTTGCGGCAGGAGTCTGCTCGGTAAGAAGTATTAACGCAATAAAAAGATGTCCTGTATATGCTACCGGCAGGACCGGTCACAGAGTGTGCATTTGCTAGGTGGTGCATCGTATTTCCTTCCTGTCTAGACATTGTGACGTCATAGCATATTTTTTGTTTGGCACGTGGAGTGTGCAGACGCGTTTTCTACAGAGAGACGTTTTTGAAGTTTTACTACAAACTTTACCATTTTATGAACTTTTAATTATATCTACGTCATTCTACTAGAATACTGATCATTACTGTCTTCTCTTGGACAGAAGAGAGGCAGCTGCAGGCACGTTATGGCTATTTTTGACAGCCACAAGAAATGCGCGAGATGCAGAGACAAGGGAGTGGGTGATGACCTGTGTTAAGAAGAGAGATTGTGATATTTGCAAAGCGTTTACGCCTGCGCAAATTAAACAACTCTCCTCCTCTACCTACCAGTCCTGGAAAGAACGTGAGCAGCAGAAGACTACTGCTGATTCCCCTGCTAGTGTTACCCCCGCTCTCGTGGACCCACCAGAGGTCATTTTTTGGGACGGGTACAAGATGAATCTGCAGTTGCTGAATCTCCTGCTAGCAAGAAGAAGAGAGCTAGACATGAAGGAAGTATGATGCACCACCTAGCGAATGCACACTCTGTGACCGGTCCCGCCGGTATTATATACAGGACGGCTTTGGACGGTCCATTGGATAGGGTATTAACTTTAAAAAAATTAATTTACTTATTAAATTTGCAATTTTATTGCGTTAGTACTTCCTATCCAATGGACAATTGCTAATCCGGTCGGCGCAGACCGGCCCGCCAAACGCCAGAAAAAGACGTCCTGTGTTTCCACCGGCTGGCCGGTCCGTAGTACTGTGCACTCCCCAGATGGCGCCTCGTACTTCCTTCCTGTCTAGACAACCTGACATCACAGCATCTTTTTCGTTTGGCGCATGTACTGTGCAGACGTGTTTTCAACAATTTCCAGATATTTTAAGGAAAGTGTGCATTATGACAGATTTTATACCTTATTTGCAAATAATTTATTGTAAAAGTGTTACCTACATATCAAGCACGGATATACATCGAGAACTCTGCTGGAAACGCTCCCTAGCAGTTACAACAGGGAACATGGCAGCCATTTTACTAGTTTCCTCCCATTCAACCATTGTGTTGTTAGGGGCAGATCGACAATTTTGAGGAATTATGGATGTACAGGTAATTTTATCAGTGTCTTTTGTTGGAGGATACCTTCTGTAACTTCCAGCTACAGTCACCATAGAAACGTCTTTTCTAGTACTACAATAAGTATCACGGAAAACTTCCGTCTACGTAGTTTTGAACACTGTAAATAGAAGGGATTCCCCATGCATTTTAAAGCTGCATTCTTCATCAGAGCGCACTGGCAAAGACTTCTCTGCTGCAACTTCAATCTACGTAGTTTTGAACACTGCAAATAGAAGGAATTCCCCAAGAGGTGCATTCTTCAGAGCGCACTGGTACCGACTTCTCTGCTGTAAAGCATCAGTCACACCAGCCTAGCTCGAGTATTTAGTGTTTTTTCATCAGAAGCAAGAGATGAATTCTTCAGATTTCTTCAGAGCGCACTGGTCCAGACATCTTTGCTTTAAAGCATTAGTCGACCGGTAAGCTTATATATATGTACATCAGCAGCAAGAGATGAATCCTTCAGATTTCTTCAGAGCGCACTGGTCCAGACATCTTTGCTGTAAAGCATTAGTCGACCGGCAAACTCATGTTCAGCCGACCTCACCTAGTATTTCCATAGAAGGAACTTCATCTTTAATCACTCTCAGTCCCTCCCTTGTGGACCCGGCACTTGTGTCGGTAGTAAGGGAGGTGGATGGCCAGGAAACTGGTTTGAGTGTACAGCCGGCTGAGAAGAAGAATCGACTTCAGACCGGCCAGGACTTCATCTACAGAGCGCACTGGCCCAGGCTTCTCTGCTTTTAAAGCATCAGCCGACCGGCCAGTACAAAAGAACGCGACCTCTGACATCATATCCAGTCAGCCAATCGCGTGTCCTTCCGAACAATCATGAAGCAGGTCACGTGTTTTCACTGACCAGGAAGGTCGGAAGTGCGTTCTTCAGAACTCACGTCTACTGTGACTACAGTCCCTGCTTTGCAGACCCGGCCTAGTTGTCGGTAGTGGGGTTTTGTGGACTGTAAAGTTGCCGGTAAAGCATCACACAAAGAACGCGAATACTGACGTCATCCCCAGTCAGCCAATCGCGTGTCCTTCCGAACAATCACGAAGCAGGTCACGTGTTTTCACCGACCAGGAAGGTCAGAAGTGTGTTCTTCAGAACTCACGTCTTCTGTGATTCCAGTCCCTGCCTTGCAGACCCGGCTTCGTTGTCGGTAGTGGGGTTTGTGGATGAGCAGAATACTGCGCATTTGCATGTTTAAGTATCACAAAGAACGTCACAACTGACGAGCTCCAATCAGCCAATCGCGTGTCTTCCGACCAGCAAGCTGGTCACGTGACACACCGAACACCAAGTGTTTCTAAAAATAGTTCACAAGGGCTTTCCCAGTAACTGTCAAATCTACAAATAAGACGTGCGATTAAAGAAATACTTTAATTAATGGAGGAAACCTACAGCACGCTGAATTCAACACAGATGATAGTTGTAAACTTGCTTCAACAACTGATTACAGAGTGTACCGGCTGGTACTGACTGCACAGCCTTGTACACTTGCTTCAACAACTGGTTACAGAGTGTACCGACTGGTACTGGTTACATAGCCTTGTACACTTGCTTTAACAACTGGTTACAGAGTGTACCGACTGGTACTGGCTACACAGTCTTGTACACTTGCTTCAACCTACTGGTTACAAAGTCTACTAACAGGGTGTTGGCTACACAGTCCTTACTGTACAGTGCTTCAACCCAACTGGTTACATAAAAAAAAAAAAAAAGCTGGCTAAATATAGACCAGTACCTGTCAAAATTCATGGATGACCCCAGCCTGCTAGTTTTTTAGTTACAGAGAATTCTTAGACCGGTCAGTGGTCTTGGTGATATGACAGTGTCCCAAGCTACTGCCAGGCAACCTTCCCTTATTACCTCTCAACAACCTGTTAGCGGTGCTGGACTTGACTGGAGAGATAATAAATTTTGTCATCATGTCCGGCCAGGGGTCAGACATCTCACAAATGACAATTGCTCTGTAAATACTGCACCTTGCAGGCTGCTGGCCCGGGGCGAAGAGTCTATTAATGTGAAAAGTTGTGTCAGCCCCACCGGACCACAATAAGAACAGAGGGACTGTCAACCTGGATCATTATCACCAGGCCGGACCAGTGTCCGGAGGGACAGAAAATGTTTGTCAGAATACCAAATGTCCCAAATGTGGCACACAGTCTGCCTATAGGTTCCAGACTAAGCCCTTTTTGGGAACGTAGGAACCCTTGGGGGCTGGACCCTAGGTAGTACAACTGTTGAAGGAGGGATACCTATGTCCATATACCTATACAAGAACAATCCAGGAAATGCCTGAGATTTCACATCCAAGGTCGGGCATACCAGTTCAAGGCCCTGCCATTCAGTTGGTCCACAGCACCTTTGGAGTTCGCCGTGATACCAAGCAGGTGAAATTGATAGCCATACACAAGGATTTAAGAAGCCACCAGTACCTAGATGACTGGTTGGTGAGAGCCAGATCCCACCAGGCTTGTCTCCAACATACACAGGAACTAGTAAATAATGTGTCAGCAACTGGGTTGGCTGATGAACTTAGAGAAATCAGAGCTGGAGCCCAAACAAGACTTCGATTTTGTAGGCTACCAGTTTGACTTCAGGTCTGATCGGTTCCGACCGACTCTGGACTGGTGACAGAACCTTCAAGAGACTGTTAAAACTGCTATCCCTACCGGCTTGCCCGGTCCGGGAATTCATGTCCTTGATAGGTTACTAACATCTACAGAAAAGCATGTTAATCTAGGCAGACTTCATATGAGACCCATACAGTGGCATCTCAAAAACAACTGGAGGGTATCCAGAATCACTGGAAAAGGTGATCCAAGTCCCCAGGTCCCTGCACCCCCATTTACAATGGCGGCTGAAGGAAGACAATGCACTTACAGGCCAACCATTACACCCAATAAAACATGCTCTGCAAATATTTACAGACGCATCAATAGAAGGGTGGGGCGCTCACTTAGATGAGCACTTGGCAAGAGCAACCTGGTCCCCTCCGGGAAGCAAGTTGTATATAAACTATCTAGAACTTTAAGCAGTTTTTTCTGACTTTAAAGAGTTCTAAGACCTTTGCTTAAACAAGATAGTACTTGTAGCAACTGACAACACCACAGTAGTGTCATACATACAGGAAGGAGGAATGAGGTCGGGCCCACTTTGTGCCCTACTATGGAGAATCTTGACCTGGTGTACCAGGAAACAAGTGACTCTAAAGCACGACACATTCCAGGCCGGCCTAATGTGGTAGCAGACAGGCTGTCCAGGCTAGGCCAGACCATCCAAACAGTAGTTTCTCCTTCCAGAGGTCTTCCACTCTATGCAGTAGGTGGCACCGGCCCAAAATAAACTTATTTGCCACGAGGTTCAACAACAAGTCGCCTCTGTTTTGTGTCACCGGTACCGGATCCCCTGGCCACAGCAGTGGATGTGCTCAGGCAGCCATGGTAGGATCTAAAAGCATACACCTTCTCACCATCAGCCATATTGGGCAAAGTGGTGGAGAAGTTGCAAGACTCCCCATGTAAGAGAATCATTCTGATTGCTCCGGGGTGGCCCAACATGCCTTGGTTTTGGGATCTAGTGGCCATGTCCAGCCACATCCCGCTGAGCCTGCCCAATCTGTCCAGCCTGTTCACAGCCATTCGATCAGATCCCTCACAGAAATCTGACAAGTCTTAATCTCCATGCAGGGCTCCTAGAGCCTCAGCAATCGAGGAGCAGGACTTGTCTGAGGCAGTGGCAGCAAGAATTGAGGCTCCTCAAAGGGGGGTCAATCAGATCAGTCTATGAGGCAAATGGGTCATTTTTACCAAGTGATGTATCATTCATCAGGTGGACCACCTGTAAAGTCAGTTGCTTACTTCCTTAGGTACCTGTTTCAGGACAGGAAGTTGCAGCCCAGTACCATTGATGGTTACAGGTCAGCCATTGCTGATAGTCTGGAAATTTGCCCATCAATGTTAGTAAGGATGAAAATCTCACTCGTCTCCTGAATAGCTTCCACTGAGACAGACCCAAAGGCCGGAAGGGAACCCCCTCCTGGAACCTCTCCCTGGTTTTTGCACCAGCTGACAAGGTTCATTTTGAACCAATTAAAGGCCTCCTTGAAGCATTTGACCTTCAAGGCAGTTTTCTTCTTGGCCCTGGGTTCGGGCAGGCGTAGAAGTGAGATACATGCTTGGCAAACAGCCCAGCACCATTGATGGTTATAGGTCACCCATTGTTGATAAACTGGAAATTCACCCTTCAACATCAGTAAAGACAAAAATCTCGTTCGTCTCCTGGATAGTTTCCTCAGAGACAGACCCAGAGGCAGGAGTGGCATACCCTCCTGGAACTTCTCACTGGCCGTGCACCAGCTAAGACTCCATTTGATCCAATCAAGGAGGCCCCCTTGAAGCATTTGACCTTCAAGACGGGATTCCTCTTGGCCCTTGGGTCGGGCAAGTGCAAAAGTGAGATTCATGCCTGGCAAAACTGATATATTGGACACCAATCCGATTGGTCAAAGGTGTCCCTGTATCCATCACCCAGCTTTCTATCCTAGAATCAGCTGGCCATAGAGTGTCCAGTGTGGCCCCTGGGGTTATAACAGCCCTGGCCCCGACTCTGGATAGATCCCTCAAGTCTGACAGGTCCCTCTGTCCGGTCAGAGCATTGTGCTACTATTTGGACAAGACCTCAGACATCGGGCAGAATAAGGAGCTGGTTTTTGTCTCCTTTAAGAAAGGTTTCAACAAAGACATCTCACCTGCCACTATCTCCTCTTGGATCAAGCAGACTGTGATCCTATGTTATGAGCTCTCTGACCAGGAGGCCCACATTTAACATCAGGTTAAAGCCCATGATGTCAGGGCCTTTGCTGCTTCTAAGGTCTTCCAGTCGGGAGTCTCCTTAGATCCAATCTTGTCAGCCTGCCACTGAAGTCACAATACCTTCACACAGTTCTATATGAAGGGCGGGGCTTGGGCTGATTCAGAGCTTTACCAATTGGGCTCGGTAGTGGCTGCTCAGCAGATCCACAAGTGGCCCTTAGATTGAGGAGATTTGTATATGTGCATAACAGTTCTTCATGTACATAAGAATTAAGTGTGGCGTGCTTCCTTTGGGAGGTTTATTTGCATTCTGGGACTGAACTCATCCCTCTCTTCCCCTACCTCAGAGCAGGTCTGCAAAAAAGGGGGGGGTGACGCCGGTATAGCCCCGGGTAACCGGCTGCTGGCAACCGACCATGGCCTTGCAGGGTTTTCTGACCTTAAAGTCAACCCAGGCCTGGACCTATAGGTCTCCTGACGAAGTCAGCCTAGACCGTAGGTTAAAATTTGCTATTACTTGTGAGTTCACATAAGTCCCTAGTAACTTACCCGCCGACCAAGCGGTAGTTATTCAGCAATTGTCCATTGGATAGGAAGTATTAACGCAATAAAATTGCAAATTTAATAAGTAAATTAAATTTTTATAAGTTAATACCCTATCTAATGGACACACAAGACCCTCCCACCGACCCCGCTATCAGCTTACTAGGGGTCTAATAGGTTTAGACAACGAAAAAGATGCTATGACGTCAGGTTGTCTAGACAGGAAGGAAGTACGAGGCGCCATCTGGGGAGTGCACAGTACTACGGACCGGCCAGCCGGTGGAAACACAGGACGGATTAGCAATTGTCCATTGGATAGGGTATTAACTTATAAAAATTTAATTTACTTATTAAATTTGCAATTCTATACAGATGACACCCAGCTGTTCATTCATCAGAAAGTGTGCATATTGTTTTCATCAGCTCAAGGTTGTATTGAATGACATTCTGATGTTTGAAAATAAGTCCAAATTAAATCCTAGAAAAATCGGAGTTTCCATTATGGATAGGTACAAATGGCTTAAGGAATCTTTCCCTGCCAATATCTTGGGAAATTGTCTCTCCCCAAGTGATGTTGCTTGTAATGCCGGATTAGCAATTGTCCATTGGATAGGGTATTAACTTATAAAAATTTAATTTACTTATTAAATTTGCAATTCTATACAGATGACACCCAGCTGTTCATTCATCAGAAAGTGTGCATATTGTTTTCATCAGCTCAAGGTTGTATTGAATGACATTCTGATGTTTGAAAATAAGTCCAAATTAAATCCTAGAAAAATCGGAGTTTCCATTATGGATAGGTACAAATGGCTTAAGGAATCTTTCCCTGCCAATATCTTGGGAAATTGTCTCTCCCCAAGTGATGTTGCTTGTAATGCCTGTTTTGCTAATCTCTGTGATTTGCATCCTATCCAATGCTTTCTCTCCTTTGACATCTCAGTCATGGTTACAAATGCATTGTTCAGTAGCCATCTGGATTAATGTATTAATTGTCGGTTTCATAGTTCATCATCCAAAAATATCTCAAGGCTCCAGAATATCCCAAATTGTTTGGCACGTTTTGTTACTGGTGCTTTCAGATTTACTCATATTACTCCAGCCCTTGAGTCTCTTCACTGGCTTCCCGTCAAACAATGAATCATCTTCAAAAAATTTGTTCTCATATAGAAGTACCTCATAACTAGAAAGCCAACATATTTCCCCCCATATCTGTTTTTGTACACATCTGCTGTTAAAACAAGAGAGAGCAATCCTGAGGAGATGTCCTTATTATAGTGCTTCGATCAATTCATCAAAAGTTCATTTCAACAATTCTTTCTCTTGTGACAACCCAAAACTTTGGAATGATTTGCGACAGGATATTCGAACTGCTCCTACTTTATGTTTTGAAAACATGAATTAAAACCTACCTGCTTCAGAAGTCTTTCTCTAGTACTCCGTACAGAACACCGATGGTGTCCTTGGTTTTGACCCTTGTCATGTTTCGTTACTTTTGATTCGTGTCTTATGTATTGGCTAGTTAAGAGATGTAAGAAATTGGATACCTGATACCTTATGCCCCTTTCACACTACAGGTGGTCGTCCTGCGGTTAAAAGTTTTTCTCAGCGGTGAAACCGCCCCCATGTCACCCCATTTCGTCCGAGTTGTTCACACGACAGACAGACAATCACTGATTGGACACAGTGTTTTAACCATCAATAACAGTTGGATGACAGTACTACCAATGTTGTCAACGAGAGACAACCTCCATTAACCTTAACTCACCTTTGGCGAAACGACCAATACCTTAACTCACCTTGTGTTGCCGTATTACACCGAAATACAACTGAATCACAACCTTATGTACACTGTGGCCTTTGGTTGTGGTAGTAAAAAATTCATACGCACGGGTACGAAATCGTCTGTGCATGCTCACGCTACTGAAATTAGTGGCAGAAATTTTAAACAGTTTAAACTTCCATAGGACTGGCAAGGTAATGGATGGTTCGTCACTGACTGGCAAGGTTGTCTATGGACATCAGACGGTGATACAAGACAGGGACGTTTCCCCAAACGTGGGTTACCACGGGTGATACCACCTGTAGTCGTAAGGGGTATTATCTACTGCCAAGTCAAGAATGGTTCTGATCTACTCCCAAAGAATTCCTGAACCATGCCTGAAGTACTCAAACTAATGCAACTCGCTAGTCAGCATTGCAAAAATAATGATGTAAAAGGAATGGCAATTATTGTTATAATCCTTTAAAGACATTAATTAGCAGTTGATGCCACTCTCATGACACTGGGATCAGACCATTTTTGTTTATGTTGGTAATAATTAATCAATCTTTGTTTATCACATATTAAAATTTATTTTTTTCACACTTGGTTGTCATACAGGACTCTGACTCTTTATTATTCTAGAGTATATTTATACCAAACTCCACATTACTTTTTTATGAGCCTCATTTTGAAGTACATGAGTGATACATTTTAAACAAATTCAGATGCATGATAAATCTTAAATAAGAACATTGTAGATACCAAATTATTGTAATGCAATATATGAGTGCATTTTAAATCAAAACCTCACAAGACTATGGAGGCACGTTTTGTGTGTGAGTTTTTAAAATTTATACAAATTGTCAAATTTTATACAATTGCCCAGTTATTCACATCTTTACACTTACATTCTGTTCCTTAATCTTGAAACAGTTGAACACCCGATCAGTCAATATTTAGGATGATCAGTCAACATGTTCTATACCAGATAATTATCTCGATCTTTCGAGTTAATAAGTTGACAAATGTTTTTTCTTCAAAAGTATCACTCTAAAAAAATTTTTTTTCTTGACTTACTAGGTTGATAAACTGAGATAGGTATCCTGATTTATCAACTTTGCTAAGTCAATAAATCAGAATAAACCTATCTCAATTTATCGAGTTGCTAAGTCAGCAAACAGAAAGAAAAATAATTCTAGGGTGGCCTCACTACTCTTCTGTAGGAAAGTTTTTCAAGCTCAACACTTTAAGATAAATGTAAACATACCGCTCTCATGTGTGCTTTTGAACTTGTGACTTTCTTCACATTCAGTTAGCTTCTGTACTTGGATCACCACCACAAATAACAGAAATTGAATAGCTATTGTAGTTTTGGTTAAAAATGTGAGAATCAAAAGACTCTTCTATTTGAGAAACATTTGTAGCGTTATCAAAACAACAGGTTTTATAATTGATGCTGTAAATTTTGGAAAAGGCCTAATAAACTACAGACAAAAGGCAACCAGAGTAATTTTGGAGCAAGATGATCAACACAGTTAACATATTTATTTCTTTGGCTGTCCTATGGGTCGGCACATTTTTGACCAATGATGTATCTGGTGAGGATAGTTTGTCATATGTGGCTGCCGTGTATGAACATAAACCATCTATGCTATACTTGACTGGAGGGGATGCGTGGGAAGATATTGAAAATAACCTACAAATATATGAAGAACAAATAAAAGTAGCTGCTGCAAAGGTGAGACACATTATTATTGTTTTCACCCCCAGTTTTCAGTCTGCCGCCGCTGTTATCTTCTATAGCCGTGGAAAACTTTTTTGACAGGCATAAATTTCACCTTTTATCAAGGTCACATGATCAAATATTAAAAAAAATTACTTCCTTTTCACCAGATTAGTTCAGAAAATACCAGGTGTAGGTCAACCAAATTTGGTATGAATATTCCTGACATAAGAATCTAGGAGCCAGTCGATATTGGGATCAATCGGGCCATAATTGACCGATTGATGGTCGATTGATTATCGGTTGATAAAAAATTTGCTAAGATTAAGCCTTGAACTAGCTTATTATTGGTCCTAGAGGTTTGGGATGGTAAACCAACATATAGGAAATCATGGACTGGGAATTTTTTGGTGTGGTCAAATTTGACCTTGGGCCCCTCCTTCAAGGTCAAACGAGGATAGCCAAACATAAAAGTACTTATAACTCGCTTATTATTGGTCCTAGAGGTTTGGGATGGTAAACCAACCTGTAGGAAACCATGGGCTGGGAATCTTTTGGTGCCCCTCCTTCAAGGTCAAACAAGGATAGGCAAACTTATAACTCGCTTATTATTGGTCCTAGAGGTTTGGGACGGTAAACCAACCTATAGGAAATCATGGGCAGGGAATCTTTTGGTGTGATCAGATTTGACCTTGGGCCCCTCCTTCAAGGTCAAACGAGGATAGCCAAACTTAAAATTACTTATAACTCGCTTATTAACGGTCCTAGAGGTTTGGGATGGTAAACCATCCTATAGGAAATCATGGGCAGGGAATGTTTTGGTGTGATCAGATTTGACCTTGAGCCCCTCCTTCAAAGTCAAACGAGGATAGCCAAACTTAAAAGTACTTATAACTCACTTATTATTGGTCCTAGAGGTTTGGGATGGTAAACCAACCTGTAGGAAATCATAGGCTGCGAATCTTTTGATCTGATCGGTTTAACCTTAGGTCCCTCCTTCAAGGTCAAACGAGGAGAGCCAAACTTAAAAGTGCTTAAAACTCACTTATTATTGGTCCTAGAGGATCGGGATGGTAAATCAACCTATAGCAAATCATGGGCTGGGAGTCATTTGGTGTTGTCGGATTTGACCTTGGACCCCTCCTTCAAGGTCAAACGAGGATAGCTAAACTTAAAACTGCTTATAACTCACTTATTATTGCTCCTAGAGGTTTGGGATGCTAAAGCAACCTATAGGAAATCATAGGCAGGGAATGTTTTGGTGTGATCAGATTTGACCTTGGGCCCCTCCTTCAAGGTCAAACGAGGACAGCCAAACTTAAAAGTACTTATAACTCGCTTATTATTGGTCCTAGAGGTTTGGGATGGTAAACCAACCTGTAGGAAATCATAGGCTGTGAATCTTTTGATCTGATCGGTTTTGACCTTAGGCCCCTCCTTCAAGGTCAAACGAGGATAGCCAAACTTAAAAGTGCTTATAACTCGCTTATTATTGGTCCTAGAGGTTTGGGATGGTAAACCAACCTGTAGGAAATCATGGGCTGGGAATCTTTTGGGTGTGGTCGGATTTGACCTTAGGTCCCTCCTTCAAGGTCAAATGAGGATAGCCAAACTTAAAAGTGCTTATAACTCGCTTATTATTGGTCCTAGAGGTTTGGGATGGTAAACCAACCTATAGGAAATCATGGGCTGGGAGTCTTTTGGTGTGATCAGATTTGACCTTGGGCCCCTCCTTCAACGTCAAACGACGATAGCCAAACTTAAAAGTGCTTATAACTCGCTTATTATTGGTCCTAGAGGTTTGGGATGGTAAACCAACCTGTAGGAAATCATGGACCAGGAATCTTTTGGTGTGATCAGATTTGACCTTGGGCCCCTACTTCAAGGTCAACGAGGATAGCCAAACTTAAAAGTGTTTATAACTCGCTTATTATCAATCCTAGAGGTTCGGGATGGTAAACCAACATATAGGAAATCATGGGCTGGGAATCTTTTGGGTGTGGTCGGATTTGACCTTAGGCCCCTCCTTCAAGGTCAAATGAGGATAGCCAAACTTAAAAGTGCTTATAACCCACTTATTATTGGTCCTAGAGGTTTGGGATGGTAAACCAACCTGTAGGAAATCATGGACTAGGAATCTTTTGGTGTGATCAGATTTGACCTTGGGCCCCTCCTTCAAGGTCAAATGAGGATAGCCAAACTTTAAAGTGTTGATAACTCGCTTATTATTGATACTAGAGGTTCGGGATGATAAACCAACATGTAGGAAATCACGGGCTGGGAATCTTTTGGTGTGGTCGGATTTGACCTTGCCCCCCCCCCCTTCAAGGTCAAGCGAGGATAGCTAAACTTAAAAGTGCTTATAACTCGCTTATTATTGGTCCTAGAGGTTTGGATGGTAAACCAACCTGTTGGAAAGCATGGACTGGGAATCTTTTGGTGTGGTCAGATTTGACCTTGGACCCCTCCTTCAAGGTTAAACGAACATAGCCAAACTTAAAAGTGCTTAAAACTCTATTATTATCAGTCTTAGAGGTTCGGCATGGTAAACCAGCCTATATGAAATCATGGACTGGGAATCTTTTGGTGTGGTCAGATTTGACCTTGGGCCCCTCCTTCAAAGTCAACGAGGTTAGCCAAACTTAAAAGTGCTTATAACTCGCTTATTATTGGTCCTAGAGGTTTGGGATGGTAAACCAACCTGTAGGAAATCATGGACCAGGAATCTTTTGGTGTGATCAGATTTGACCTTGGGCCCCTACTTCAAGGTCAACGAGGATAGCCAAACTTAAAAGTGTTTATAACTCGCTTATTATCAATCCTAGAGGTTCGGGATGGTAAACCAACATATAGGAAATCATGGGCTGGGAATCTTTTGGGTGTGGTCGGATTTGACCTTAGGCCCCTCCTTCAAGGTCAAATGAGGATAGCCAAACTTAAAAGTGCTTATAACCCACTTATTATTGGTCCTAGAGGTTTGGGATGGTAAACCAACCTGTAGGAAATCATGGACTAGGAATCTTTTGGTGTGATCAGATTTGACCTTGGGCCCCTCCTTCAAGGTCAAATGAGGATAGCCAAACTTAAAAGTGTTGATAACTCGCTTATTATTGATACTAGAGGTTCGGGATGATAAACCAACATGTAGGAAATCATGGGCTGGGAATCTTTTGGTGTGGTCGGATTTGACCTTGGGCCCCCCCCCTTCAAGGTCAAGCGAGGATAGCTAAACTTAAAAGTGCTTATAACTCGCTTATTATTGGTCCTAGAGGTTTGGATGGTAAACCAACCTGTTGGAAAGCATGGACTGGGAATCTTTTGGTGTGGTCGGATTTGACCTTGGACCCCTCCTTCAAGGTTAAACGAACATAGCCAAACTTAAAAGTGCTTAAAACTCTATTATTATCAGTCTTAGAGGTTCGGCATGGTAAACCAGCCTATACGAAATCATGGACTGGGAATCTTTTGGTGTGGTCAGATTTGACCTTGGGCCCCTCCTTCAAAGTCAACGAGGTTAGCCAAACTTAAAAGTGCTTATAACTCGCTTATTATTGGTCGTAGAGGTTTGGGATGGTAAACCAACATATAGGAAATCATGGGCTGGGAATTTATTGGTGTGGTCGGATTTGACCTTGGGCCCTTCCTTCAAGGTCAAATGAGGATAGCCACACTTAAAAGTACTTATAACTCACTTATTATCGGTCCTAGAGGTTCGGGATGATAAACCAACATGTAGGAAATCATGGGCTGGGAATCTTTTGGTGTGGTCGGATTTGACCTTGCCCCCCCCCCTTCAAGGTCAAGCGAGGATAGCTAAACTTAAAAGTGCTTATAACTCGCTTATTATTGGTCCTAGAGGTTTGGATGGTAAACCAACCTGTTGGAAAGCATGGACTGGGAATCTTTTGGTGTGGTCAGATTTGACCTTGGACCCCTCCTTCAAGGTTAAACGAACATAGCCAAACTTAAAAGTGCTTAAAACTCTATTATTATCAGTCTTAGAGGTTCGGCATGGTAAACCAGCCTATAGGAAATCATGGACTGGGAATCTTTTGGTGTGGTCAGATTTGACCTTGGGCCCCTCCTTCAAAGTCAACGAGGTTAGCCAAACTTAAAAGTGCTTATAACTCGCTTATTATTGGTCCTAGAGGTTTGGGATGGTAAACCAACCTATAGGAAATCATGGACCAGGAATCTTTTGGTGTGATCAGATTTGACCTTGGGCCCCTCCTTCAAGGTCAAATGAGGATAGCCAAACTTAAAAGTGTTGATAACTCGCTTATTATTGATACTAGAGGTTCGGGATGATAAACCAACATGTAGGAAATCATGGGCTGGGAATCTTTTGGTGTGGTCGGATTTGACCTTGCCCCCCCCCCCCCCTTCAAGGTCAAGCGAGGATAGCTAAACTTAAAAGTGCTTATAACTCGCTTATTATTGGTCCTAGAGGTTTGGATGGTAAACCAACCTGTTGGAAAGCATGGGCTGGGAATCTTTTGGTGTGGTCGGATTTGACCTTGGACCCCTCCTTCAAGGTTAAATGAACATAGCCAAACTTAAAAGTGCTTAAAACTCTATTATTATCAGTCTTAGCGGTTCGGCATGGTAAACCAGCCTATAGGAAATCATGGACTGGGAATCTTTTGGTGTGGTCAGATTTGACCTTGGGCCCCTCCTTCAAAGTCAACGAGGTTAGCCAAACTTAAAAGTGCTTATAACTCGCTTATTATTGGTCGTAGAGGTTTGGGATGGTAAACCAACATATAGGAAATCATGGGCTGGGAATTTATTGGTGTGGTCGGATTTGACCTTGGGCCCTTCCTTCAAGGTCAAACGAGGATAGACACACTTAAAAGTACTTATAACTCACTTATTATTGGTCCTAGAGGTTCGGGATGGTAAACCAACCTATAGGAAATAATGGGCTGGGAGTCTTTTGGTGTTGTCGGATTTGACCTTGGGCCCCTCCTTTAAGGTCAATCGAGGAGAGACAAACTTAAAAGTGCTTAAAACTCACTTATTATTGATCCTAGAGGTTCGGGATGGTAAACCAACATATAGGAAATCATGGGCTGAGAATCTTTTGGTGTGGTCGGATTTGATCTTGGGCTGCTCCTTCAAACTCAAGCGAGGATAGGTAAACTTAAAAGTGCTTATAACTCGCTTATTATTGGTCCTAGAGGTTTGGGATGGTAAACCAACCTGTAGGAAATCATGGACTAGTAATTTTTTGGTGTGATCAGATTTGACCTTGGGCACCTATTTCAAGGTCAAACAAGGATAGCCAAACTTAAAATTGTTTATAACTCGCTTATTATCAATCCTAGAGGTTCGGGATGGTAAACCAACCTGTAGGAAATCATGGGCTGGGAATCTTTTGGGTGTGGTCGGATTTGACCTTAGGCCCCTCCTTCAAGGTCAAATGAGGATAGCCAAACTTAAAAGTGCATATAACTCACTTATTATTGGTCCTAGACAAACCAAGACAAAATAAACATGTTATTGTAACACATCTTACAATCACGTGGAAATTGTTTTTCATTTGTGTTTGTTGATATGTTTGGCAGTTGACCATCATATCTCTGACAAGTGTATTTAGTTTGGAACCTCTTTCTTTTGACTGAAGTTACATAGATTGTTTTCCTCCACAGTACAACAACACTATATATTCCTTTTATGTTTGTAAAAAGGACTTTATATTCTTTGGTTAACAATGACTCTCTAATCACTTTTTTAATATCAAACCAGTTTGTGGCATTGTCTGATGGAATATTGGTGATTGATGTGCCCAAGATGAATACAAATAATATTTAACAAGTCCCTATAATAATATACATTGTATCGTATTCATTTTCTTTCCTGTAATATGCCACAGTACATTGTAGAAATAATATCATGTATTACTGACATTATATACAGATAACATAGCTTTCAGATAATTTGTTTTTTATACACCGGACACATATTTTTTGTTAATGAAAACAATGACGTACAATATTATAATTGTTTAATTTTTAAAGGTGTAGAACTGCTTTTGAAATAAGTAAGGTTAATTGCTGGTGGTTTATATTTGCAGTTATTTTTACCAACCATCCTAACCTAATGTAATGACAAATTTCACATCCCATAATTGTATCAACTAGGATCTTGGGCCCTTCAGGGTCAAACAAGGATAGCCAAAGTTAACTGTGCTTATAACTTGCTTATTATTGGTCCTACTGTTTTGCAATGTTAAACCTACTTGTTGGAAATCATGGGCTGGGAATCTTCTGATATGTTCTGATTTGACTTGGGTTCCTCCTGTAAGGTCAAACAAGGATAGGCAAATTTCAAAGTGCTTTTAGCTCACTTATTATTGGTCGTAGGATTTGCAATATGAAACCAACCTATGTGAAACCATAAGCTAGGAATCTTCTGATGTGGTTAGATTTGGCCTTGGGCCCTGTTTAGAGGTATACAGTTATAAAGTGGAGTATAAAATCCAGATGTTAAATGTATCAGTTTATGGGAATGATCTTCTCTTGAACTCTAAGATCCTTTTATAAAGGTAAACAGCAGTAGTTAAATCTTGTGAAGAAAACCATATTCATGTGCCTTTATATATGTGTGTCAGAACTATAAACATGGTGTCAGGCGTATGAATATTATGGAGGAATACATCTCATAATAGGATACAAATAGTGACAACAGGATATAATACACAGCACAATCAAAATATTCAGAATGGCTTTTTTTAATATCCCTGTTCCAGCTCCAATGGAGGTAAAAGGTGACTTGCTTAGTAATTGGATATTTTTCAAAGATCAATGGGAAGATTACAAAGTTGCCACTGGACTAAGGGAGAAATCAAAGAATGTAAGGGTTGCAACTTTAAGATCTGTTATGGGTAGACTTGCTCCAAGTCTTTGTATTTATATCCATCAGTAACTAGAACAGTTAAATTTAAACTGGAAACTTACAAGAGTTCATTATAGCACACGCATTCTGGAGTATGGGGGATAGTCTCTGAAAAAAACGGGCTGGTTGTTTCTCCAAAAGTCATACAGTACCCATATATTACACAAAAGACAAAAGGACTTGGTGATAGTCTATGTTATGGATAGAGATTGTTTTAGAATCTTAAAAAATCTTGAGATAACAGATAATGACTGCAAAGATCTAGCAAAGTGCATAAAGGCACTAGAAAGTTATTTCAAACCAACACAAAATAAGATTTACAAACTACATGTTTTATTGTGTTAATACATCCTATCCAATGGACAATTGCTTTACCGGTCAGCGCGACCAGTCCCACCAAGCGTCAGAAAAAGACGGTATATAATACCGGCAGGACCGGTCACGGAGTGTGCATTCGCTAGGTGGCGCATCGTACTTCCTTTGCTGTCGTGACGTCATAGCATCTTTTTCGTTTGGCGCGAAGAGTGTGCAGACGTTTTTTTCAACAGAGCTACGTTTTTGAAGTTTTACAACAAACTTTACCCTTTTATTTTATTTCATGTAGTACTATGTATTTCTACTAGTTTACTGATCATCATGTCATCTCCTGGACAGAAACGAGGTTCTTGCACATTATGGTCCTGTTCGACAACCACAAGAAATGTGCGCGTTGTCATGAGAAAACGGTGGGAGACGATCCCTGTGTGAAGAAACAAGATTGCCAGATATGTAAGGCATTTATGCCTGCTCAAGTCCAACAACTGGCCACCCCGACCTACAAAGCCAGGAAAGAACGTGGGGAGCAGAAGAAATCTGAAGTTGTCAGTGACGCGACCTCCACTCTCGTGGACCCTTCAGAGGTGACTGCTGGAACGGGTTAGTACTGACAAGCCGTCTTCAGTTGAATCTACACCCAAGCAGAAGAAGAAATGTTCTGATAACTCCCCAAGATCCAGCAAACGAAGGCACAGCAGTAAACCTACTTCTGATGACCTCAAGTCCTTAGATGACAAGTGTGTTTTAAATGTAGCCGGAGTGAAGGACTCTGTACATGTATCCGGCAAGAAACAAGATTTAAACCCTTCACCAGTGACAAGCAAGAGCAAGACTGTATTTTTACTTGTAAACTTGTATTTTGTTGCAAATGTTCATTCTGTCACCGGGTTGCCACAAAAGAAAGGCATAAATCCCAATTATTGTTGCACTCATACAGAAATAAAGCATGTGAACGATGTTTCCTGTGTAGGTCACTTGAGTTCTGCAAATATTGTCACAAATGTCCCAACTATTGTCATAAATCCACCTGTAGGGGCAAGGCTACAGCAGTTTTGGGAGAAGTGGGAGGCTCTGGGTTCGAGTCCAAAGGTGATCACAATTCTGAGAGAGGGTTACACCCTTCCCTTCTGGTTCAGACCCAACCTAACCAGGTCACCATTGATCATAAGCAACTATGTCAACCCACAAAGACAGTCCCACCTTTTGGAAGTACTGTATCAGCTGACAAACAAAAATGCAATCGAACCGGTAGCAAACCAAAACTCTGTGGGTTTTACAACTGGCTATTTTTGGTACCCAAACCCATCAACTGGTGGAGACCTATCCTGGACCTGAGCACATTGAACACCTTCGTAAACACAGAGTCGTTCAAAATGGAAACCCCAGAGACAATAAGGACCTCCCTTCAGATAGGGGAGTGGGTCACCTCCATAGACTTCAAGGATGCATACTTCCACATGCCAATCCACAGTCAGTCCAGGAAGTACATGCGTTTTCACATCCAGGGTCAGACCTACCAGTTCAAAGCCCTACCCTTTGGTCTGTTCACAGCACCTATGGAGTTCACAGTGGTGGCCAAAGAGGTCAAACTGATGGCCTTACAGAGGGGTATAAGAATCCACCAGTAACTAGACGACTGGTTGGTGAGAGCCACATGCCACCAAACTTGTCTCCAGCATACACAGACCTTGGTAGCTCTCTGTCGAGAACTAGGGTGGCTGGTGAACGAGGAAAAGTCAGAACTGGACCCAAAACAGGTCTTCAACTTCGTAGATTACCAGTTCGACCTCAGGGAGGGCAAGGTCAGACCCACACCAGAGCATTGGCAGACCTTAACAGACAAGATATTGTCAATCCTGTCCGGTCCGGTGTGCCCAGTCCGGCAGTTCATGTCCCTTATAGGCCTTCTAACAGCTAAGGAAAAACAAGTACACCTGGGTCGACTTCATATGAGGCCCATACAGTGGCACTTGAAAAACAACTGGAGGGTACCAGAGTCACTAGAAAGGTGATACCCGTTCCCAGGTCACTCCACCCTCACTTAAAATGGTGGCTGGAGGAAAGCAATGTTCTTCCGGGTCAACCATTACACCCTCTAAAACATGCTCTGCAGGTTTTTACAGACGCATCAAAAGAAGGGTGGGGCGCTCACTTAAACAAACGCACTGCAAGGGGAACCTGGTCAGTTCCAGAAAGCAAGTTGCACATAAATCACTTGGAGCTAAAAGCAGTCTTTCTGGCCTTAAAAGAGTTCCAAGACCTCTGTGCAAACAACATAGTCCTGGTAGCCACAGACAACACAACAGTGGTTGTCTATATCAACAAAGAGGGGGGGGGGGGGTGAAGTCGGGCTCCCTGTGTGCCCTACTGTGGAGAACCCTGTCCTGGTGCACCAGGAAACAGGTAACCCTCAAGGCACGTCACATCCCCGGCAGGCTGAACGTGATAGCAGACAAGCTATGTGGATCACTGGTGCACAGCATCTCAGAACAAGACACTTTAATAGGAAGATGACAGCATAAATTTGACAGAACTGTCATGGTATGACCTTGATTGGACCTTTGACCTTGCTGTGGTGAACACCTTAAAATCTTATCTGGCCTATATCACAAAATGTAAAGAATAAGAAATTGTAGATAAGCCTTAAAAATGTAAAGAATATGAAACTGTAGATAAGCCTGAAACCCAAGTAGCAGGTAGCTAGGTATTGAGTAGAAATTGGAAAGCAAGAGCCACCTTGGCGGAGGCATTGTTGCCTTGGGTGATGTAAGACCATACACAATGTTTTGAGTAAATCACTTGTAAGGACTGAATTTACAGTGTTTTATAATATACGTATTTCACCTTTTTGTAGTGTCATACAAAAGTTTCAGAGCTGTAGCTCCATAGCTTAATGCATAATATTTACTATTGGTTAAATCACTTATAACTGTGAAGTCCTTTAGAACTTTTGTGTGAAATATTTGGTTAACTCACTTTTTGCTGTACAACGTCTTCGCCACTTTTCAGCGATGTAGGTCCATCATTGAATAAATCACTTGTTTACAGATCATGCAGATTGTTTGGGGCATTTGTTATGGTACTAGTTCATGGCATCTGGATTAATGTGTATTTTGTTGTAGAAAAAAATGAAATAAGACTGTGAATAATAGTTCTTTGGGAGTCAATGAAAACTCTAGCTTTTATTTACTATTTAATCACCTTCGGGAGATCATACCACTTCAGTGGTCTTGTACAAAAAGTTAGGGTTTTATGTGAAATTTGTTCGGGCATAAGTAGACTTGCTCCAACTATTTGTATTTCTCATTCCAGCAAATCTGACATACATGAAATCATTATGAACCTACTTGATGAGTAAAAAAAGCTTCTGTCTAGAGAAATACAAACTTTTGTCAGCCCCACATTCTGGTAAAAAAGTCATTCAGTCCTCATATAATACCTTAGACAAAAGGACTTGATGAAAGTCTAGGCATAAGGGGCATGGTGCAAAATTCATTGGGATAATTGAAATGCAAAAATTGAAGTAATAATATTATCTTTTAAAACAGCACCATTAATTGATCAGTTTTGCATAATCAAAATATCATAATATTTATTATATTATTAAATGTATCAAGTATGAAGAAGAGTTATATATTCCATAAACATACAGCACAATGAAAGAGAGATTAAGGCCACCCACAGGAAAAATCGTGATTACAGAACAAAAACTAGACCTACGCATCGGAGAACCGATGCAAATTTGTATCCACCGGAAAGACAACTCACCAAAGCCAGTGTACCATCGTTTGACCTTGAAGGGGTGGGGCCAAGGTCAAATCTAACATCAGAAGATTCCTAGCGCAAGATTTTGTATGAGTTGAATTTTTTGCAATGTAAACCTCTAGGATCAATAATAAGTTTTAAGTTTGGCTATCCTCATTTGACCTTGAAGGAGGGGCCCAAGGTCAATTCCGACCAGACCAGAAGATTCCCAGGTCATGATATCCTATAGGTTGTTTACCATCCCAAACCTCTAGGACCAATAATAAGCAAGTTATAAGCACTTTAACTTTACCTATCATCGTTTGACCTTGAAGGAGGGGCCGAAGGTCAAATCCGACAAGACCAAAAGATTCCCAGGTCATGATATCCTATAGGTTGTTTACCATCCCAAACCTCTAGGACCAATAATAAGCAAGTTATAAGCACTTTTAACTTTGCCTATCCTCGTTTGACCTTGAAGGAGGGGCCCAAGGTCAAATCCGATCACACCAAAAGATTTCCAGCCCATGATTTCCTATAGGTTGTTTTATCATCCCAAACCTCAAGGACCAATAATAAGCGAGTTATAAGCAGTTGTAAGTTTGGCTATCCTCATTTGACCTTGAAGGAGGGGCCCAAGTTCAAATCCGACCACACCAGAAGATTCCCAGCCCATGATTTCCTATAGGTTGGTTACCATCCCAAACCTCTAGGACCGATAATAAGCGAGTTATAAGCACTTTTAACTTTGGCTGTCCTCATTTGACCTTGAAGGGGGGGTCCAGGGTTAAATCTGACAACATCAGAAGATTTGCAGCACATGATTTCACATTGCAAACCTCTAGGACCAATAATAAGGGAGATATAGGCACTTTTAAAGTCCTCTATGTGGGTTACTTCGGCACTCTGTGGATGACCTTTGAATTAAGAGCTTCAAGGTCAAATGTGTGCAAGGTTGTAGAGGACATGTATATATGTTATACATGTTATACATATCACCTATGAAGAGATTCAACCTTCTACCTATGAGGAACAACCAGTAGAAAAATGTAGATAATTTTCAAAGAAATGCCTGCGGCGGCAATCTTGTTTTTCAGAATGAGGCTATTTTCAGTCCCAGAGAAGCTTACCCCCCAATGAAGATATCCTGCAAATTTGGTGAACCTAGCAGGTGTACTTTTCCTCTTAGAGCGTTAACGCCAAAAAACTAACGCTAAACCAAAGTATCCACCGGATGCATCCGGTGGATTCAATTATATCCCAGACGAAAGTTGGGGATATACTGGTTTCATCTTCGTTGCACCAGGGCCACAGCTGTGCATTTTGATTTGTGTGTGCGATAACTCAAAAATGCTTTCAAGGATCTCATTCAAACTTGGCTGAGACATGTATTTGGGTCAGGAGGGGAACCCTATTTTAATGGGGTATACACTAATAACACATACACTACCACATCAAGAATTCAGTCACCAAGTTTAGGAAGCCATTAGAAGTTGGACTGAAACTGGTAATAATGCTGAGACACCTGGCTACAGGAGAGACTTGCACCTCCTTGCAGTATCACTGGTTAGTTGGCTGCAACACCATCTCCACATTCGTCCCCCAGGTCTGCCAAGCTATCTTTCCTGAATTCAAGGACGAATATTTGCACTGCCCTGATAGCCCTGGTGAGTGGAAAACAGTAGAGGAGAAGTTCAGAACCAGATTGAATGGCCCCCAACTCTATAGGGACAATAGATGGGAAGCATAACGCCATGAAGAAGCCAAAGAAATCAGGCAGTGATTATTACAACTATAAGGGTTTCTTTTCCCTGGTTCTCCTGGCCCTGGTCGAGGCAGAATACACATTCCTGTGGATAGACTGTGGGTCAAGTGGTTCCTGTTCTGATGCACAGATTTTCAACAGAAGTGATTTGAGGGAGATCAAGGATGGCACCTTGGGGCTTCCGGCACCTGAACCACTGGGGGAGTGAGGGCCAGATTCGCACTACTTCTTGCTGGATGACGACGCATTTGCCTTAATGCCATAGAGGGTGAAACCCTACAGCAGAAGGCAACTGACAAGGGAAGAAAGAATATCCAACTACAGGATCTCTAGAGGCAGGACGGTGGTTGAAAACACCTGTGGAATCTTACTGGGATGGGTTCAGGGTACTACTGGGCACCATGGAGCAAAGTTCAAGGGTTGTCAGAGACATTATGTTTACGTGTGTGGTGTTGCACAACATGCTGAGGACACACCAGCGTGGAGAAGACAGGGCACCCACCCCAAAGTTCCAAATATTTGAAGATTATTTTTTAAAAGTTTTTTTCTTAACTTTAAACTTTTCATCCATCCCATCCCATCCATCGTGGGAGAAGGGAGAGAGAGTAGATCCGCCAGCTCCCACATTTTCTATTGCTTATAGCTCGACAACCACAAGGCGGATTTTTCTTCAAATTTAGCCCATGTATCCAGTAACCCTGGGAAAATTGTTTGAATATGGTGTCATGACATTTCAACCAATCAGAGAAGTCACATGACCAAAAACATGTTTTTCAAAGGGGTATGCTTGTCCGGATGATAACTTACAAAGCACTTCACCTATTCACATGAAATTTGGCAAGTAGGTTCGTTATATAGATTTGGAAGTGATCCAATACAAAATGGCCAACTTATTAACGATTAACTAAATGGCACGATTTTTCTTAACGCTGAAAATGAAAAATCTTTAATATCTCAGAAGTGGTGCAAGATAGGGCGATTTTGACAAAATATTTGACCCGTAGGGTATCTGCATAGTCTATTGCCAATTTTTCCCAAAAATCATTTTCCCGTCATTTTTGGCGGCCATCTTGAATTTCTATGTAAACACAAAAATGCATTAATCTTGGAAATGGTGCAAGATAGAGCAATTTTGACAAAATTTTTTACACACAAGGTATCTACAGTGTCTATTGGCGACTTTTCCCTAAAATATAAATATATTAAACACAGAAAGATGGTAATTTCTACAAAATCATTAATACTCATTGGGACGCTTTGTTTTTGCTATGCAAAAAAATTTCTTTTTCTCTTGCGAAGCAATACTATATTTTTTTTTGTTTTTTTTTTGTGTGTGTTTAGGGCCAAAGTGTTTTGTGAAGTGTGGTATAATGCTTCTGGTTTGTGATTATTTTTGGAACAGCAGCTATTAATTGTTTTTGAAAGATTCAGGTGGTCCTGAAAAGGACCGATGAGAAGTATGGCAGTGGTTCTACTCCGGCTGCTGTTTGGTTTTGGCTAATTCTAATTCTAATTTAACTTTTATAGCGCTTAATCTCCACTGAATAGTGGACTCTAAGGCGCAACAAGACAATAGCAATATACAAATTCAAAGTCCAGGGACAGAAACAGGTCAGCACCACGGAGAAGCCATAAGAGAAAAAGACCTAAGGAGGATAAGCCTTTGCGTAGAGATAGGTTTTGAGCTTGGTTCTAAAAGAGGCAATAGTGGGTGATGCACGAATGTCTTCAGGGAGTGAATTCCAAGCAGTGTGAGCATCAAAGGCGAAACTAAAACCAAACTGCTTAGTGGACTTGTGAATTTTAGGTTGAAACTTTGGAACATTAAGGAAATTGGCAACACTCTGACTGTGTCTAGTATTGTAAGTATTGTGGTACGTGGAAAGATATGGAGCAAAATATTTCGGGAAGCCAGTATGAATAAACTTATACACCAGGGTAGCCAGTTTGAACTCGAAACAGCGAAACTGAACAGGGAGCCAATGGAGTTTCCTGAGGACCGGAGTTATCCGAGTATATTTACTCGAATTTATAACAATTCTGGCTGCACTATTTTGGACAGACTGTAATCTGTGAAGGTTGAATTTGGAGAGACTCCTGAAAAGTGAGTTACAGTAGTCCAACCGACTACTAACAAAAGCATTGGCAACTGATACAGCTGCATCATGAGTCAAGTACTGCCTAATATTTCTAAAATCCCTCAGTTGAATAAAGCAGCTTTTACAAACATTCTGGACGTGTTTAGAGAAAGTAAAATCAGAGTCAAACGACACACCCAGGTTCCTGACTGACTTGGTGGGGTGAAGGGGGTTACCCAAGATGTCAATTGGGAAACATACATTTAACCTTTCTGTTTCTTGGAGCCAAAAAGTATGAACTCAGTTTTATCTGGATTAAGTTTAAGTTTGCTAGCCGACATCCATTCCTTAACATCTTGAAGGCATCTGTTCAACTTATCAAAAGCAGCTGAGGCATTCATGTGTGACAGGTGGACATAAAGTTGTGAATCGTCGGCGTAGAAATGAAATTTTACGCCTTTGTGTTTACCAATTAGAGTACTAAGGGGAGATGTGTAAAGAGAGAATAGGAGAGGACCCGGAACAGAACCCTGAGGTACGCCGAACCCCAAAATAGTGACAGATGAATATCATTCTTGATGGAAAGCAGAGCCGTTTCCGTTGAGTGACCTGACTTATATGCTGACTGGTATGAGTTATCCAAGCCATGTCTATGAATATGGTCAACCAGCTGTTTAGCAACTACACGTTCGACCAGTTTGGAAATGAAGCTAAGTCCAGATACTATGCGGTAGTTTTTCAAATCCTCAACAGCAAGTGAGGCCTTCTTTATAAGTGGAGTGAGGGGCCACAGTGGCAGAGTGGTAACACTCTCGCCTCCCACCTCTGAGGCCGGGGTTCTATCCCCGTCAAGGCCTCAAGTGGGAAAGCTGGTAGTTGCTTACCGTTGGTCGGCAGTTTACAGTACAGAACCCTAGCAAACTGTATGTACTGGTTTCCTCTGCCCTTCCAACTACCCATCGTGATATGACCTGTACAGTGTTGAAAGCGACGTAAAATCCCAAATAAACAAATATAAGTGGAGTGACTACAGCCTTTTTGAACGCATCTGGAACCAGTCCCTCCCGGAGCGAACAATTAACCAATTTGGTTGTAGAAGGATGTCAATACATTCCTTAACAAGGAATGTCGGCAATGGGTCCAACAGGCATGATTTGGTGGATGATTTGCTGATTATTTTACCAATTTCATCTTGAGTGACTTGAGTGTAGACTGTTAGTTTAGGAGGGTCACAGGGAGGATGTACCATGTTACAGGACTCAGGTGAGGAGAAACTCTCATGGATTTTCATGATTTTATTTGAGAAAAATGTAGCCAAATGATCAGCCAATGATTTTGAGGATTCACAAGTGGGCAAAGTAGTGCTATGGGATCTATGTAGGACTTTGTGTCACTCCCGCCATAGTTTCTTGGAATCATGGCTGTTGTCGGAGATAAGTTTCCTGTAATAGACAGTCTTGTCCCTATTAGCAAGACAATTGCACTAGGCAATTTGATGCTGAAGACGACTCCTGTTGTATTGACTTTTTTCCTTTCGCCAAGCACGTTCAAATTGACGTCTGAGTGACTTTGCAAGGCAATAGCTCTCGGACAGCCAGTCAGCATGCTGTTTGGTCTTCAAACTGGACACAAGAGGAGCATGCCTATCAAGGATATGACTCAAGTCATGTACGTACTGATCATAGAGCAGTGAGACAGAATTTGCTGGACATTTCACAAAAGGCATATCTCTAAGGTCAGACCTAAAGTTGGACATATTTATGCGATGGTACCTCCTATAGGAAATTCTTGTTTGGCAGTTAGCAAGAGTGGAAGGAAAGTCAATAGCACATTTAATTACTGCATGGTCAGATATGAATTCACAGACATCAACATGAACACACATATCTTGATCACTGGGGGAAAGAATGAGATCAAGGATATGACCGTGCAAATGAGTGGTATTGTTAACTGACTGTGTTAGATTACATGATTCTAACAGGGATTCCAATTTGTAACTATCAGTACAAGGTACATCAACATGTAAATTGAAATCACCACAGATGAAGTAATTGCAATCAACAGAAGACAGGAAACAAACAAAGGACATAAATTCATCTAAAAACATGGAAGCACACGGCCCAGGAGGACGAGAGATAGAAGCTAGGAGCAAAGTACGGCCCGACACAGAAATTGATATGACAATATTTTCAAAGGAACTGTAATTTGGGGTATCCACTTTGCAGCATTTGTATGATTCACGAATGAAGAAACCAACACCACCACCAATACCTGTTGAACGTGGTCTATGTATCAATGAGAACCCATCAGGGGTGAGTGAACGAGGGAAACTATCAGAATCAGTGGTACGAATGTGTGTCTCTGTGAGAGAGAGGAAATCAAAGGAGTGAGATGCAATTGTATCAGAGATGAGAGGGCCCTTATTTTGGATTGACCTCACATTCACTGAGCCAAGCATAACTGGTCCAAGATTCATGGCAACGTCACCACACATAAGAAGCAATAGCATAAGCTCACTCTGTTTTACAATAGGAGGAAAAACATGGAAGGAGCAGCTATAAGAGTAGTTCTTAGCAATCCTCAACATGGACGGAATAAGGAATCCACTCCCAGTGAAATTTTGGGAGACACTCCTAAGATGAGTGGCAGCCATCAACATGGTGCAGAAAAGAAAAATGCGCATGGCAATCATCTTGGTTGGGTTGGTTGAATGAGAATGCCCTAGAATAAAAATCACCTGTGGGTGGCCTAACCTTTATTGGCTGTTTTGACTGCGGAGGAGGCAGAGGCTGCAGCTGGGCTGGTGGTACTGATGTTCTTGCTGTGAGGCCGATTGTTCTTGCTGTGAGGAGATATATTCCCTTGCAGCTGGTGCTGGCTGCTGTGGGTGTTGACATGTTTGTGGCACTGTTGAATTTGCATTTGAGCTTCATGAAAGTGTCTGTTGCTGTTGTTGCTGGGGCTGCTGAATACATTCTTTTATCCTCATTTGAATGCTGCTAAGAAGCTTTACAGCCTTGTTTCTATATGAAAGTCTTTCTGTTCTAATCTCTCCGCCTCCAATGCCAGGCAGTTGCAGAAGGCAGTACATGTTGTTGTCTCCTGCTTTTTGCCCGAGGAATGATGACAGCACCGTTATCTGTGTGGACTGGTCCATGACCTGGTCGACCGAAGAGCGCCCTGAAGCTGTGGTGTCTTGCTTGTGACTTGTTGAGGCTGTAATGTGGTGTCTGATGACCGCATGCTGATCTCCATACTGTTTGTGTCAGTTGAAGCTCTGAAGATGTCGTGTGCTGAAGCACTGGCTCCTTGGGCCTGAGTCCCTTGCATCTAATGTGCGACCTCAGAAATCCAAATTTTTCCTGTATCCATTTCTAACATTCCGTCATCTCCTTCAGGGCCTGTCCAGACTTTGAATGTGTCAGCTTGCTGCATGTCCCTTGCAACTCAAACCAGGTCTTACACCTTGACAGACACCTTGCAACTGTTGGCAAACCTCTCCCAGACACACTTCTTCCTTGCTTTGTCCTTGAAATGTCATTTGTCTTGTCATACAACAACTCATGGTCCTTCACAAAGTTCACAATAACCTTCTCATCTGACTCCGTCAGGTAGATGTTGGTCATGTGCCCTTTCTTCGTGACTGGGAAGTTCCCGCATCTCCTCCGGCCTCTGTTTCAGTTGTCACTTTTCTCTGTTCTGGGCCTTTTTTCTGCAACTTCCTCCTCTTGCGACGGTGTTTCCTCTGCTCTTGCCTCCTCCCTCCTGGCCTCCTCCTCCCTCTGTTGCTGTGTGTCCTCCCTTTCTCTTGCCTCTTTGTCCTCCCTCCACTGGATATCTGAAGCTGTGTCCTCCAGCTCAAATTCAGAAACACTGTCACTAGGATTTTCTTTCTCCTAGACAGTTCCCAGTTTGTCTGTTGTATAAGCTCCTTGTTGGTTTGGTGTTTACGGCTTGTCTGTAGGCATTCCCGGCTTGTCCTACTGAGATGTTACTGACTCAATGGTTGAAGACTGGGAGACACAGGAAGTGTCCAAGTCAGGCCTGTTATGTTAATGACAGGCCTGTTTGTTTTCTAGTACAGTTGGTTAGGGTAGCCGGCCTGTCTGGTGGTGGAGTCCTGGTACTGAACCAGGACAGGACAGGAAGTTTTTCAAGACGAGATGGTAACAGTAGCATTGACAAGCCGTAGAGATCCAGGACAGGACGGTATCCAGGTGGGGGGAGCCACATTCCAGATACAGAGATGTGGAGGGTTGGTGAAAAATCAAACATATTTGATTTTTTTTTTGCCAGTGCTCTAATTTTATGTACCCTGCATTGACAAGTCTATATAATCATATAATATATATGATAATAGTCACATGAGTGAAGAGTTTGAGAAAAAAGTCTGTTAACAAATGAAAAACAGATGTTATATTTCACTTTTTCCCAAGATTTGGGTGGATAAATAGTGATGGTGCCTGGGAGGTTTTCTATTTTTTATCAAAACAAACCCCACAGAAGTCATGGCGTCATGCATTAACCTCACCTAACACAAAACATATTTTATAACAGCCTATCAACAGTCCTGTCTAGTCTAATCTTTCGTATTCTGCTAAAAAATTGTTTTGAATGGACTTTATACCAACATTTTCTTTTTTCAAATATAGGGATCCCAACTCTTTGTTACATATAAAGTTAGCCTTACAAAAAGACGCACAAGGACAGAGAATATATAAAGGCACATCATTGGCCACAACAACTCATAAAATCTGTAATTTAATGACAAAGCACTGGTTTATTGACATGTAAAAATAAACTGGATAACATGTATTACACTTTATGATTAATAAAAATATCAGATGTTTTGGTAAATGGCCTTGTAACAAGGCTAGCAAGAGGCATTCAGGCAAAAAGGAGTGGGGAGGGGTAGTTTGGATGGGATTCAAGAACAAGAAAGATAGTCTCAGTCAAAAAAAAAATTTCTGCAAAAACTAAACACGTGTACGGTATGGTTTAGTTGTAAGTCTTTTTTGCAAGATAAGGTAATTTGTTTGGATAGTAAAAATATTGTTGAATATGCTATTAATGTATAGTCCTAACATTCTTAATGAACTTTGACAATAAATTCTGAATAACACCTTTAAAAATAAAATAAATAGGTAAGAATTATTCAGTATCAATCTTATTGTGTGTGGCCTTACTGTTTAATCTAAGTGTGTGCGAGGAGTCGGGTCATTCATGACGAGGTTCTTCATACAAGACCATTAGTATGTGACTTCTTCATGTCAGGACAACCCCATGGACTGGCAAAAGACTAGTTCTGGTCCAAGATAGAACAAATGAACTTACACCTGCTGGAAGGTCATGTCTTCACAGCTGGTGACTGCAATGAACCTATGCCTGCTGGAAGGTCATGTCTCCAGAGCTGGTGACTGCAAGTGGCCGCAAACTGAACAGTTCATCAAGCCACCCAAACTTCAAGCTAGATGGTATGCTCTTCACCCTGGCCGGGGCCTCTGTCACTAGACCAGGGAAATCAGTTAACAGATGGACCGGAAACCAGAATCAACTATAGTCTGAAACCAAGCTACAGCCTTCATCAGATCTGTGAACAAAATTTAAGATGAAATGCTTGTTTTGTTTGGGGAATTGGGCAAGGGAAAGTCCTCCCAGAAAGCAGATAAAGCCCTCCAGGTATCAAGGGACATTGTCGCCTTCAACCAGAATGTCACCTTCTGCTTGGGTAATCCACATGGTTGACACTTTTTTGTTTAGGTGGCCAATATGACTCTCCTGCGCAGAAACTCATACTTGGAATACCTCAAACCTGACATAAAATCTGACGGTACTTTCTCAGAAACAGCCGTCTCCACCACTCAGCTTTATTTCCAGATATGGGCATAGACAAAGCTGAGGAGGATTCTACTAAGTCTGAGGTTGATCTCTGAGTCTGGGTTAACACAAGACCAGCCAAAACAACAGTTGCTTCCAGCCCTATCCAAAAAAAATGAAACAGGCACAGGGACAATGACAGATCTTCCCAGTCACAAGATCAATTTCCAGATGGACCTGTGTGACAAAACTTTAGCTACAGAAACAACTCCTCTAAATGCAAAGGTTAAAGTGCTAATGCTCCAATGCGTGGCAACAAAACCTTCACAGGAGGAAGGGGAAAATAAAATAAATGACAATTAAAGTTCCGGTTAAGTCCAAATCCGACCAAAAAGACAAAATGTGCTAGTTATCTGTAATTCTTCTAAGTGTTGTGCTCTTCCAGTATTAAAGTTTCAGACATGTAAACTTCATGTGTGGTGTTAATCTTGTACCTTTTACGTGTTTTTCAAGGGCATCCACAAAAGAAAGGTATAGCCCTGAAACCCAAGAAAACAAAATAAAGTTTGTAAATCCTGCTTCTTTTGTAAATCTATCGCCTTTTGCTCTCTCTGCAGAAAGTGCTTACAATGTTGCCCAGTTCTACTTGTGGGGGTCACCTGAGAAAGTTCTGGAAACTCTGGGCCTCCTAACGTGCAAGTAGTATCAATTCTGGAAGAGGGTTACAACCTTCCCTTCAAGGTAAAATCCCCTCTTACCAGAAATCCCATAGTCAAAAGCATATATGCCAATCCCCTCAGGGAGCATTACCAGCAGGAGGCATTGCATTCCCTTCTAACAAAACAGGCCACTGAACAGGTCAAGGTTCAGTCCTTTATGGCATTTTACAGCCGCCTCTTCTTGGTACCCAAACCCAACAAGTGGCGTCCCATTCTGAGCCTCATCTCTTTAAACTGAATCATGAAGGTTAAGACTTTCAAGATGAATTAAACACCAGAGTCCATAAGGTTATCCTTACAGAGAGAGGAGTGGGTAATATCGTTTGGCAACGCCTACTATTTTCACATCCCTGTAACTCAGAGCCCAAGGAAGCATCTCAGATTCAGTTATCAGAATGAGAATTTCCAATTCACAGCCCTTCCCTTTGGCCCTTCTACAGTCCCTATGCACTTCACCATAGTAGTAAAAGAAGTCAAACTCATGGCTCAGGCTCGTCATATTTGATTCCACAAGTGCCTGTGTGACTGGTTGATCAGAGGCCAGGACAAGCAAACTTTTGCCCAAGATACCCAGTCCCTCCTCACCCTCTATCAGGAGCTTGACTGGTTTAAAGGATGACTTCAGCGTTTTTGACATACATATTTTTAAGTGTAAATTCAAGCTTTATATATTATCAATATACTGACAAAGTTTTATGTGTCAAAGTTGCCTATATCTGCTGTAATTTGCATTTAAAAGTACAGAAGCACTGCCTTATTTAGGTAGTCACATGTTCCCTCCCGAAAATTGCCGAGTGCACATGAAGTAAATAAACATGTGTGGGTGACGTCATTTGTGTTCACTTGCCTTGGTTTTAGCTTAGAACTGTTCTGATATATACTGCTTTTTACGTTATATTATCTCTTATAAAATGGAGCATTTCAAGGACATAGTAAAAGTAACAATGTTCTAACTGTAGTTTGAGCCAATAAAACTTACAAAATGTGTGAGTTTATAGAACAAAAGATAAATATAACATGATCCACTGTGGGGGTGAACTGCGGACACTAATACTGAGAACAAGCACTGTTTATATTCTTTGCCGTGAACAGTGTATATTTATAACACTCTCTTCTTTTATCAACTATAAGATGTGAAATGAGACGAGTTTCTGGTAAATGTTCCATGGTCAAAGAATATACTGCAGTATCAAGTATTATCTGGGCCATCTAGCCTTTTTCTGTGTAGAAAGGTATATCAATTCAGAAAAGCTTCAGTTAACATTTGTTTCACTCTATAAAGTGCACACTTATTAACTTTGGAAATCTAAAATTTAGTTCATTTACGTGAATATTTAATTTTAGCATATTATTTAACTATTGAAATAACATATAAAGAAATAGTCCAGAAGGCAAATAAATATATTAGTTCCTGGTATTTACAAATATATAATCTCAAGCCTTCAACAGGGGTGTATTTTGTAACTGCTGAATTATACACTACTTCTTCTGTTTTAATGTTGCTTTGAACACTGTATAATAGGTCATATCACGACAGGTAGTTTACAGGCAGAGGAAACCAGTACATACATGGTGCTGTCCTTTAAACTGCCATCCATCAGTAAGAAACTACCATCTTTCCCATATAGGGTTCTGGGTTTGAACCGCCTACATCAGAGATGTAACTATATTATAATTAAGGTAATTCAACTCCAGACTATTACTATGTTCTGTTCCCCACCCTTCCAATTTTCCATCTATCAGATCAGAGAAATATTAATTCACAGTATTAGATTATTTTTGTGCATTTTAATGAGGTTTTTTGCAACACAAGTGCTGTCCACCAGTTCTGTCCAAAACAAGTGTGTCTAGAGGTTTCAATAAATGATCCAACATATAAACTATGTGACGAGAACAAAGAAAATGATCAGTCACAATAGTATGTAAATAGATGGTTATAATTTAGTTTTTACTTAAAGTGTAGAAGTTTTTACTTGAGGATTCAAAAGCACTTCTAAAATCACATAAAAATATTAACTTAACTCTTATTGGATATATTAACTTTTTTTTAAAAGAAAATTGCTTAACTCTGGTTTCATTATTTTCTATAAACCTCCAGGCTTTCATCTCTGTGGTGGTGGATTTAAATATATGATATAATGGAATAAATGATGATCCCGTGTTGCAATGTGACCTTATAATTATGATAAAAGTGATACAAACACTCAGCTTGGAGCCAACTTTTAAATTTACATCTCTCTCCTTTTAGCAATTTTGCCTTGACCAAGGTTGTAAAATTGAATAACTGACTATTTTTGAACAGCCACATTATCTACATTTACTGGCCTCAGTATCTAGATATCAAAATTCAGCTGAGATCATGCACAGATGACCTCTATGTCTGAGATAAATGTGGATAAATTGAAGAGAAGAGAATAGTTAGAGAGAAAAATATAGGTTATGTTTTGATCATTTTGAAAAATCAGAAAAAAAATCTTTTCTAGTTTTCTTTTACTAATTATATAATTCTTAATTTTATCCTTCAATAACTATGTACAATTTACCATTTTAAACTGACAATTGCAAAAATAAATTGAGGAGACAAAAACAGATATACTGTATATATAGCACTGTTTTTATCCCTGCATACACAGCCCATGAACACATATGATGCAAACACACCACGTGACTGGTGAAAAGAGCTGAAGCAGGCAGTTGTAAATTTGAAATTTCTCTCCTGTTATAAAAGCTTGTTTATGAAGTAAACAGACTACTTTGGGTACTAATAGTACCAGATACATGTTTTAAATAGGCAAGAGCATCATATCCTGCATTTAACTCAGAAGTGAAAAAAAACACTGAAGTCATCCTTTAAGTGTAGGATTTTGTGACTGATTCTGTTTGAGATGTTAATGTGGGTGATTTCATATGAGGCCAAGCAGTAAATAAGATGTTTGAATTTCTCGCATCCTGCTACCATCATTGAACAACGGGTTTCTTAATACCAATATCGTAAGCTTTATATTGACCAATTCTGTGACCACAAAAACATCCTGCTTGTGTTATCACCAGAAGTAACGACTTCTCTAGTGTTGCTTGACTTCCAGTCTTGGTTTGGTTTCAGTGAAATTGTCATTAAGTGAGTGATCGGTTTCAGGTCATTACACTGTCTGACTATTGCAAGCTCATCTACGGAGTCTCCCAGTGTTGGGTCCACTATTGTTTTTACTTTATAACTCCACTAAGTAAAATCATTGGCTCTCATCCCAATATTGAGAGTCCATTTTCATGCCAATGATATCCAGCTATTTGTTCATTTATCCTATAAGAATGCTTCTACTGCTCTGAATTTAAGCTAAATGCTTGCATTCAAGATGTACAAAGATGGATGTCTCTGTAAATTAAAACTGAACACTGATAAAAAGTGAATTCATTGTTTGGTTTTAAGGCTCAAAATAAAAAAACTCTTCTCCCATTTCCCTTTTAATATCTGGACAATCTTCTTCCACCTGCTGACACTGTTAGAGCCCTAGGGTGTTTGGTTTGACGTTCTTCCTGGGACATCTTTGCAAGACTTGTATGTCCTGTTTTCTTCAAATGCATCATCGCCATTGAATTAGACAGTATCTTACCCATGAAGTGGCGGTCCTTGCTTATTGGTTAGTAATCCTCTGGACTATTGTAACTCTCTGTTCAAATGTTTGTCAAGATTCAACCAACCAAAACTGCAGAGTATTCAGAATACCCTTGCATGTATTGTCACAAACAAGAGAAAGCATGCTTTATAACACCTATCCTCAGGTGACTATAGTGGCTGCCTGTTGAGTACCTTTCATGTTCAAAACTGCAATATTGGCATATTTCTCTGTAGTGGTTCCCCGAGCTATTTTGGACCATTTGCGACTGAGCAGTTGCTCCTACAGCACCAGGTGCAGCCACCTTAACTGTCTGCACCTAGTAGTTCTTCTTTTCCTTTCTTCTCTTTACAAGTCAGTCAAAAACTTTGAAAGTAGTTTTGCCTTCAATACTCCTAAAACTTTCGAACAATGTACGCAATGAAACATCAATTGCCTCCTTCAGGAATAAGTTTAAAACTGTTTTCAAAGCCTATGAAACACTGACACCTCAATGCCTTCTCGGGTATAACCTGGCTATATCACTGTACCTACGACAATTCAATATGTTCATGTATAGTTGCACCTTACTGTCTATCAATTATAGAGATTAAGTTTTATAAAAGTCCATATTAGATTAGATAAGATCAGGTGGCATTGTTATACTCCTCCTTATCAACTAAATTTGTGTCAGCTCCTTATGTACATGAGTATTCTTATGTGCAACAAGTGTGCCTCGTATACATTCTATCAGGCACACCACATGTTTATAGTAATGTGCTCATTATAGATTTTAGCTGCAAATCAATAACAATTACTTTAGATTAATTTTGGTTGTTATGTAGTTATTGTAGGTGGCCATTAAATATAGTGTAACAATACCAAGAATGTAGAATTTTAATAAAATCTTATAATTTTCCACAGTTATGGCTGTTTTGAATTATGAACACAATATTACTGTGAGAGTTTAGTGTCTGTTTCTTCCTCTTCCTCTACCTCTTGGACTGACTTTGGAAGTAAATTTAGAGATTTGCAAATACATAATTATTATGAAAATGTTTAACTTTGTCAGGGCTTCAAAGGATTGCATATATAACATAAAACTACCATGGTAATATTTTTTATGCATGTAGCTCAGCTTTTTATATATCTGATTTGTGTTGTCTTTTACAGAGTGCTAAGATTATAGTCTTTCCAGAAGATGGAATTTTTGGGATGAAAATGAACAGAAGTGCCATTTATTCATACTTGGAGATAGTTTCTGACCCAGAAGAAACTAGCGTCAACCCATGCAGAAATGCTGTTCCTTCAGATAGAAATAGAATCCAACGCAGATTAAGCTGTGCAGCATTAGCGTCTCAGATATATGTTGTAGCTAACTTAGGTACAGTAGAATTTTGTGGGGACAAACCTGTTTGTCCAAAAGATGGCAGATTTCAGTACAACACAAATGTTGTTTTTGACAGTGAAGGCAACATTATTGCACGTTATCGTAAACAGAATTTGTATTATGAATATCAATTTGATGTTCCTCCTAAAGTAGAATGGACTGTGTTTGATGGGCCTTTTGGAAATTTTGGAACATTCACATGTTTTGATATCCTTTTTAATAGGCCAGCAATTGACTTGGTTGAACAGGCGGGAGTTAGTAGTATTGCCTTTACAACTGCATGGATGAATGACATGCCACTTATGTTCACATTGGGATTTCACGAATCATGGGCTATTAGGATGGGTGTCAATTTATTAAGTGCTGAGGTCCACAGACTCGAGATTAAAATGCAGGGCTCAGCTATTTATTCAAGTCAAAAAGGAGCTCTTGCATTCTATAACAATGATACATTTTTATCATCTGGAAAACTTGTGATAACTAATGTTACAACTCCACCACCTGGTCCAACTTTAGCTATTGTAGAAATGCCCAGCAACCCTAAACCCTATATACCTAAACAAACCTTTATATCTGTCATGCAACATAACCCTTGTGTCTTTACCAAGCTTACTGGTAATAAAGACCAAATCTTCTTGGAGTATGGGGAAACAAGCTGCCATCTGAGGTATGAAATGGGGGTATCTGGTGATGATATATTTGGATTTGGAATTTTCCAAGGTTTACATCACGATGCACTAAATTCCTATATTCAAATTTGTGCTTTGGTCAGGTGTGCCAACTCCTCGATCTATTCTTGTGGACAAGCTACCAAGACATCAACAACCAAATTTAAATCTGTAATTCTGTCCGGTCAATTTGCAAGCAATTATATCTTCCCTGCTGTGTTAGTTGAAGGTGCAAACCCATCCAAAAAAGACTGGGAGTTTCGCTTGGATAAGGAAAATAATCGCGGAGAAATAAACTTTGCTTCTGAAATTTTGCCACTGATTTCAACCATACTCTTCACAAGGCTTTATGACAGGGATAATAATACATTTGCTCCTGATTACAAAAATCAAAACTTTCAACAGAATAATCACCGAAGTGGTCAGTATTCCAAAATGATAATTGGTATAGTTGTTGGAACAGCAATTTTAGCCTGCATCATCATTATTGGGGTGGTCATTGTAAAGAAGCTAAGGATATACCAAAGATATCGCCCAGCTGACACAAAAGCTTGATTGATCAGGATTTAATTGAACCAGACTGAGACAAACTTTAACCCTGGTTGAGTGTCCATACTACTCTGGTTTTGAAGGCTTACAAATGTTAACATTTGAAAGTAACTTCAATTATGTACAGTACAACTACAATTATAAGCCCAATACACTATAATTACATCACAAAGAAATGATACAGCAGCTAATTTTTAAATAACAGTTTGGTGACAATACAGTACATTTCATGATTGACTTACAGTAATATTTGAGTCACATTATACTTTTTGTAATTTACAAAATACCATTTGGACACCTTAATGATGGTATTAAATTTATTGTCTAAAAACTAAGTATACATGACTTTTATACATGTATAGTATACACTAATATTACAGACCATCAGAGTCTGTTTTGTTGTGAACTTTAGAAAATATTCTATCTGAAAAGAACAAGAAAACCCCTGAGTATTTGTTTATTCAACAGTAATATTTTAGGGCCATTGTTTAGTCAGGGGTTGTCATCAATTAAAAAAGTTTCTTGCATGAGTGTCAGGATCATTGGCATCTGTTAAATATTTTATAGTCAGATGCATCATGTGTGTTCTAACAAAACTTTTGAACAGTATTGTATTTGAGATATGTGAATTCATGTCTTTTTAAAATAAACTTTTCTACATGATTCACTTTTGTCAGAATAATTGAATATTTTTTGTTATAACTGCGTGATTATTTTGTATTTTGTATGTAAGCTGCTGACATATTGTATAGCCTTAGGGTGAATGTGTCTGTGTCTGCGTAATCAAATTCTGTGAAACTACATTCAAAGATCACTACTGTTTATAAGATTTTTATTGCTTACCAACAAATTCCAGTTACACTAATTGTTGGGCATAAACAAAGTCAGTGTTCAATTAACAGTTATTTTTCATTGGACTCTTAGTCCTACTCCCCAAACACAACTGCTGAATTTTGTAATCTTCTTCAAATGTCTATTTGTCTAATGTGATACACTGTATATGTGTTAAACATCACCTCTCCAGTGGATCTCTTAGAACCCCCATCCTTAGATCATTCAGACACATTTTCCTTGTGATTTTCTTCAAAAAGAATTCAAAATTACTCTGTTACGCACATGACATACTCAATATGGTTACATCTTGCATCTACTCCAGGCTTTTGCCTGATTGTAGCTTTCACTTTTAACATTGCCTATGCAGTTCAAATACTATGAAATATTTCAACTCTCTGTGTTTCAGGCATAATGATATACAATTTTTACACATGCCAGAGATCGACTCTACATCGATTACAGTGGCATCTGTGCATTACCTAACATAATTTGGATTTTCATCTGTCTTTAGGGAGCAATCATACTTACTGCATCTACAACACCAATCCCACAATCACCCCTACCCAATCACCCCTTAACACCTACATCCCCTACTGTGGTGCCATGTTTGGGTCTTGTCAGTTGATTTTCTTAGACCACAAGTGATTTGCTTCCTAATTGTTTCTGAATTTACTGTATACATATGCATAAAACATTTATTGTTTACCAGCTTTCATGTGTAATATTTCTATGTATCTGTCTTACCAGATTACATTCTGCTAGTGTTCAGCTTATATTTAGTTGTTTTCTCAAAGTCTAAGAAGTTGATTTAACCTTTGTGGCATTGTTTCCATTGAAATAAAGTTTAGTTGTTTACTATTCAGTTTGGTTTTCATTGTAAATCTTCATATTCTCATGAGTTCCAATTATAATACTAAATAATAATAATATTACTAACTAATACAAGTTGAGTTTAAGAAAATAACAATATTCTGTTTTGACATTACATTATGAAGTAAGTGAGTAAGAAGCATTTATAAAGCACCTAAATTGATGTAAACATCCTTTAAGGCGCTAATGTCCAAAAAGGATAGTTCAGTTCCAAAAAGAGGTCAGTATCCATATTATCATCTGATAGAGGAAATAGGCTATGGTAAAGGATAGGCTAATCTGAAAAAACTGTTTTCCAAATCCAGAGATACTTTCCATGGTTCTTATAGCTTGAGGGAGCTTGTTCCATTCTGTGGGAGCTTGTTCCATTCTGTGAAGCTGTGCAACCCTGAGCATTTATTTGGTTTAGATGAGGAAATTGATAGGCAATTGTCCCGTGTGAGATTGTTCTGCTTAATTAGAGAGGACAGATA
Source organism: Sabellastarte sp. h YS-2021 (assembly GCA_964017235.1). NCBI lineage: Eukaryota > Metazoa > Annelida > Polychaeta > Sabellida > Sabellidae > Sabellastarte > Sabellastarte sp. h YS-2021. Next base: position 60,513,304 of record OZ024930.1, on the reverse strand, counting down.
TGGAGGTTGGCCAACAGTTATTGTCTTATAATAAGAAATGTCTTTGAATAATATACGATTATAAATGGGAGGCCAGTGTGCAGGAAGGGTGTGACATGACTAAATTTATTTATTTTGCACACGGTTTGACATACGGCATTTTTGAACTCTTTGTAGTCTGACAATATATGCCTTTTTGAGTGATAAAGCAGTGAATTACAGTAATCTTACAGTGACTGCTTACCAAGGCATTTGCCACCTTCACAGCTGTTTCATGACTAAAATACCTGCGGACCCTTGACAGTTCCCGGAGATGGTAGTAACATATGTGACATAGATTAGCCACTTGTCTTTGCATTGAGTTATCAGCATCCAAGATGACACCAAGGTTTTTGACCAATTCAGCTGGTTCCATTATATTACCAAGAAAATTTACTGAGAATGATGATTTCATGGAGCTTCTGATTTGCTCATCACCAATCACTATGAATTCTGTCTTATCAGAATTTAATTTCAGTTTGTTATTTCCCATCCATGCCTAGACGGCCTCAAGGCAATTTGTCAGTTCAGTGGTACTAGAATCAAAGTCCCTAGAGTCAAGTTCCAAGTAAATTTGTGTATCATCTGCATATAATTGATGGGTAACATTTCATTTAGATATGACTGAACTAATAGGGGTTGTATATAGGGTAAAAAACAGTGGTCCCAGGACTGAGCCCTGAGAAACCCCCATAAGGGAGTTGAAAAGCATCTGAAAGATGTCTATCTATTATGATCCGCTGTTTCCTTGAGTTGATGTATGACTGAACCCACTTAAACACAACCCCATCAATGCTGTAGTTGAAGGCAGTGAAATAGGATTGAGTGGTCTATAGTATCAAATGCTGTGGATAAGTCCAAAAGGACTAGTCCAACAGCAGTACCTTTGTCCATTGAGATGCCAATGTCATTTTGTATTTTTAGCAATGCCGTTTTAGTAGAGTGAAAAGCTCTATATCCAGACTGATTAATGTTCAATATACCCTCCGGAGCAATGTGCTCATTTATTTGCTTAGCCACAGCTTTCTCTATTTTTGTAGGAGCCTGGGACAGGGGATTGGCATCAGTAGACAATAATGCAGACCTTACTTTAGCAATTTTGTCTGCAGAATACTTGCCCAAAGTGTTGGTGAAACTGATGATAGTTGTATGATCTAGAAGTACTATTTTTTGTGATCTATGGAGGATTTTCTTTGTTGAATTCCACAAGGCCTTGGGGTTATCCTCATTTTCCCAGACCATGTTATTGTAGTAACTGGTTTTTGAACATTCCAAGAGGCAGTTAAAATGGTTCACTGTGGCTCTATACCTACTGCGATTTATGGCCGAGTTGTCCCTTGGCACTCACTTTGGAGTTTGTGTTTGTGTCTTTTTGCTGCCAAAATCTTGCTGTTTATGAGCCCTTTATTAACATATGGAGTTTTGCATTCATGTTTTGGTGCATGCTTGTAAAGTAAGTTCCTAAGTGTATGAAAATATTAGTGTGATAATAAACTAGCTGTTTTGTAAGGAGCCTGGATAAGCTCAGAATTTGTAATATGATATATGAATTCAAATATATTTATCTTGCAAAGTTTTCTGACTTTAGAACAGTTTACCCTGCAAGAATTTCTTACAGGAAATGTTGCGGAAAAGACAGTACATTATGTATTTTACAGAAAAAAATGACTAAGAAAGGTCTTCTCATGCTTTTTGATTTTGAGATGTCAATTGAGAAATTTCTTAATAATGTACTAGAATTTGAGGATTTGACCAGAATTTTATAAAATGGACAAAGCTATTTAACACTAACATTCAGGTCTCTGTTATACAATGAGGAATTTTGTCATAGTTCTTCAATATTAAGAGGTGTCATGCCAAGGAGACCTTGTTTTCCTTCTCTGTTCATTCTGACTGGTCAAATATTGTCTATGTGAATGCAAATTAATCAAAATGTAATGGGTATAAAATAGGAAACCCCAAGTACAGGCTCACACAGGTTGCTGATGACACCATATTACTAATTGATGGCTCCAGAGATTCCTTGCATTAAGCTTTGAATATTTTGAAACTATTACACTTCATGTCTGGATTAAAGATGAGTACTATGAAAACTAAGGTAGTTTGGATTGGATGAAAAACATTTAGCAAACTAAAGGTATTTACACAGTATTTGAATGGGGCATGAATGAGTTTAATTTATTAGGTTAGAGGTAAAATCCCAATCCTTCTCCAGGAGTGATAAAATATATTTCTAATATTATGTAAAAATTGTATTGGATAACAAAAAACCAAGGTAAACAAACAAAAAATTTGCAAGGACTATTTGGATAGAGGACTTAAAATGTTTGAAATTGAGAAATTATAAAATGACTGACGTTAAGCTGGATCAGATGTCTAATAAGAGATTCAGACTCACTGTGGGCAAACATCATGTAATTCTTCCAAGCAGTTTAACTTTTGGGCATCATGATGTAAAAAATCAAAAACTGATAAAAAGATTTCCGGAATTCTACGATGTTCTACGACGTTTTTGCTTATCCTAAGAATAAGCCTCAACAAAGCAAGATCATACTGAAAAACTTCTATGAACTGATGAAGATATATGGTGATTTTCCTACAATTACAACCCAAATTAGCTACGGGTATGTGAGAATCAATGAAATCTGTGAAGGATCTTCAATCATAAAGAAAAAAATGAGTTGCTAACAAGGAAGAATATCCGGTGAACTCACAGAGAACAAGATACTAGTACAGATAAAGCCCTACAACAGAGCTTCAACATAGAAGAATATGCTATCTACTTAATGTGGTGAATTGTGATACTGGCAACAATTTTGAACTGCATATTGTTGCCGTGATGAGACGAAAATTGAAGAGGACTAAAGACGGGGGGGGGGGGATATTGAAGAATTCACCATGAACATTGGAAAATTTACTATTCACAGATATTCATTATTCAGTATTAAAATTGTCCACTCTCTGACCTGGAAATTACTCCCCTTCTCAAAAATTGGGAAAGATTTCTGACAACTTTCCCATAAAGACACAACAAATTACTGATGGATAAGTGAGAATGAACATGAGCTGTGAAGACTCCTCTAGGACAAAGAAAGAATGAGTTGAGAATAAGGAAGAATATCTGGAGAATTCACTAGCACAGCTATTTGGCTATATTTCAGCAAATGATATGAAAGAATGGACCACAAATTGTGTAGATTTTTCACTTCAAAGTCAACAAATAGTCAAGATAATTTTGAATAAAATATTGTTGAGCATAGAATGATGAAGAAGTTTGGAGACAATAAAGAACAATAAAGAATTAGTCACAAACATCAAAGAATGTCCTATTCGCAGATATTCACCATCTGTTTGACATGGGCATTACATGGATGTAAAATGGTTTTCTGTTGATAAAAGGATCTTCAGAATCTTGCAGGATGTATTTGAGATAAACAGTTTCATGCACTCCTCAACTGCAACAGATATGATTTTTGCCAAACTGGGTGATAGCTATAAGATGCATATGCAATCCTGGGGATCACCTCGATCAACATTTGTGATGAAAAAGATCCAAAAGATTGTGCTTGCGATTGGAAAAAAATTTGGATTGCAACTTGATCGCAGAGGGTTGTCGCCATATGCAGACTTTAAGAAGAGAAGTGGAACAACCTCTTTAGACTCTTAGATGTGGAACAATCTCTTTAGTTAATGCATTAAGTGATATTTGGGTTTGAAAAGAAGAAAGCTAAAATGCATAACACTAATTCAACAAAGTTGGTAAATGCATCCACTTTAAAGAATTCCATTCCAGTCACTTATACTCAAGCGGAGTTAGCCTATGTGTGGATTAAAAAATGAAAAAAGTTAATATTCCATTCCAACTGATGTCAGTTAATAAAGTGATATTACTTGAAAGTTTGTGTGAGCCAGTATTATTTTTTTTAATGGTTTCTTTCACAGGGAGCATGTAGCATATTTGTACCAAACTGCTTTGACTGCATCCTAGACAAGATCTGCCAAGTTTGCTCATGTTACTGAGGACATCAATTTGTCACACAAATTGTCACACAAATTGTCACTAATTTGATTCAGAGCGTCGCCATTACCACCAGTGGAAGATCCAACATGACCCAGAAGTGAACACCCTCAACGCTAAGCGCTGTGTCAGAGATGTAGTCGACATAAGTAGAGTACTATGGAAACAGTTTTGCGGTATAGAGTAAGTAATATGAGAGACCAAATGTCACAACTCCATTACAGTAAGAATCAGCAGAACAATACTCGGTAAAAGTTTACTGTACAAACCATAGTATGATAATGCAAATGTCAATGTAACAAAAGCATTACAGTAAAGATAAACAGCACAATACTTCTGTAAAAACTAGTATGACTGTAAAACTTACTGCATGATTCAAACCTCTTATCTCGTGTAATCTATAGTGACCGTAGGGTGCATATATTAGACTTACAACAACGTAAACAGTCCCACAGAAAAGTTTGTGTTCGTGTAGCCACAGTTGTTAATATGTATAGTAAAGACACAACTGTTTGATTACATCATAATTATGTTTCATGATGTTATGTATTTATTTAGCTTAGCTAGCTGAGGAGAATGTCTCCCAGTCTAGGAAGCTCCCTGATACAGAGTGCATTATGCCAAAAATACATCACGTTTGTATTATGATTCAGAGAGCCTGGAAGGCCAGGCTAGTGTTTGTGAATACCAACCTTCAACTGTTAGAGATTCAGAACACAGCTGTTGTTCAGATATTAATAAAAATTATGCTAGTACCAAACATTTATTCTTATCCTTGCATTAAAAAATACACTGCGATGAAAAAAAAATAATCCCCCCCTCCTCAAGGTCAAAATGAAGTTGTACATTTCTTCTGTTTTTCATTTTTGTCATCCATTTTAAGCGGAGGGGCGAGTATAAGCATGTAATAATTCCAAATCTGCATCACACTCGAGTTAACTTCACTGACCACCAGTCACTGTTTCTTTCCAGAATTTGGGCCTGACAAAAGTATTTCATCAGACAGTAGGTTCTCCACTCATCTAGTGGATTTATAATGATTCCATGTATGTCAGATTTGGTGGAATGAGAAATACAAAGACTTGAAGCAAGTCTACCATGAACACAGATAAACTTACATAACAGAGAGAGTTGAGATAGCATTCCGCCGTCGGACCGACGTTGGCTGTTGGTCGCATGGTCGGCAGATTTTGCCAACGTTGGGCCAACGTTGACTTTTGGTCGCATCGTCAGCAGATTTTGCCAACATTTGGCCAACGGTGGCTTGCCGACCACTACTCAGTTAGATATCTCTATATTTTCCTGACGTTGGGCCAACGGTGGATTTTCATTCAAGATGGCGGCGAGCAATAATAGGGGATTTTGGGAAACTTAGTCAAAAATTATTTATTAGAGTACGCTAAAATCATATTTCAGTGAGCCCACAAATTTAACTAACTATTTAACAATTTTAGACATAAAATTAATATTCTCATTATAAATTAACATTGAAAATTTGTTTGTGAACATTATAATTTATCACTAGATTATGGACTATCACCTTATGACAATGTTCCACCATTGTTAATGTTTGGTCATGTGACTTATCAAGGATTTCCCTTAAGATCTTCCCACAATCTGTCTATCACTTGCCTTCTGTTAAACAATGGCCACATAACACCATGCTGCAATCTGATTGGCTGGTGCAATACATTGAGTAAATTTTTTTTACCGGTGGCAGCCAACCGACGGATGTGCCGACATTGGAAATCGGAATGCTATCTGGGAGAGAGAAACAGACAAATGAACACACCCCAAAACGTAACCTCTTGGTGGCAGTAACTAGAAAAGTCTGGCTTCATATAGCAGGCAATGTTCATATTTCTTGTGCCCATTGCAACAGATATAAGGTGGGCGGCAATCTTATTGAAGAAAACTCGAGACAAAGGTTAAAACATTACTATCTGACTTCTAAAAGATTTACACCAGAGTGATATATATGTTTTGAAAGTCAACAACATTAATACATCAGTCTCTCCTTTTTTTCTTTGAAAACTTGAAGCCTTATATCCGAGAATCTAATGAAATCTACATTTGTATTTATGATGACCTTGTTTTAGTTTTAGATCCTATTCTTGGTTATTATTATCATGTTAACATCAACAGTCAATAATGTGTCTGTTGCACTTTTTTTGCAACTCGCCAATGAACTTCACAAAAATAATATGTTTGATTGTCACAGGAATGACAATTATTGTTATAATCCTGCAAAGACATGTTAGCAGTAGACGCCACTCTTAGGACAATGAGTGTGACTCAGACCATGGAAGGAGTTTTTTCTTGTTTGTTTTGTTTTATACAAGTTTCCAGTTCTGTATTTGGTTGTACCATAGCTCTAGGCAAAAGTAACGTAGAGCCACAGCAATCACGTCTTTATTCCACCTTTTTATACAGTTGAACACCTGATCAGTCTACATGTGGGATGATCAGTTCGCAAGTTCCATACATCTAGTATCAAAATGTATATGTCATGTCAGAAAGTCCAATCCATGAGGATTTCAAATCCTGTCAGAAAGTACAATTGGATGTTCAGTTGCCCCTACTGAGAGTAAGTCAGTCAATGGTGCATGCAGTGGTCAAAGGCTGCATCATTGGCAGACCAATCTCAGAGGATTCAAACCCAGTAAGCCCACTGGTAAAGGTGGAAGATCACAGATCAGATAAGCCACGAGTGGCTGCCAGAGTGACCTCAATACTGTGAGGTCAAAGGTCAAGTACAAGTTGCAAACACAGAAGAAAAGACATGTTTGCGATATTTTATTTACATGTTAGTTAAAAAGGGGGGGAAAGTTTGTAAAATTTACTAGCCCCAGAGTAAATTTTTAAAACACCAAACCCAACTAGAAGGAAGGAGGGATGGAGGAAGCAAATGTAGAAGGAACGATGGAAGGTGCAAGGGATGAGTGTTGCAAATAGGTTCAAACTGAGGAGCTCTTCCAGGACCCATGGGCCATTATATTCTGGAGAGGCACGCTGTTATCAAAAGCAAAGGTAGCCCCTGACCTTCTAAAAGTATGGAACCCATGGGGCTTGGTGGGAATGTTCCTAGTTCTTAGAATGAATTTCAAGGCATCCCTGATGGTGGTGTCAATGGCCTGGGTGTGGGGAGGAGCCTTGCTAGCAAAAAGAGGGGCAGAGTGAGGAAGGGGACGGGGTGGTAGTAGCTGATGGAGGGCTCTAACTGGGCAAAGATAGATGTTGGCTATTTGGGGGAGGAGAATCGTATGGAAAGCTTTGTGGTTCTGAAGGGTCTTAGACTACTTAATGGTAATGTGAACCCCGGGGGGTGAAAAGAAAGATCACTCCTTAAAATGTGTCTACTAGGGTCGAACTTGTTACTACTATGGGGGGGGGGGGGGGGGGGCAATGTTACTCATCCTAAGAAAACCGAAAAAGGCGACCAGAAAAATAACTCTGAAGAGGGGGGGGGGTCCTGAAGCAGGTCACAGGAGAGGGATATGTGGTACAATGTCTTGATATAAAAAATGCCTCTAGGAGAGGGAGCAAATTGGGAATTTATGGATACACTCCTGATGTATCTATCAATGGTAAAGTGACTAAGGGGGGATACATCTAGTAAGAATTTTGTACCCATGCTCCGGATTGAAGAGACATAATTTCTGAGAACAGCAGGGGAAATTTGCCTACAGTATAAATATTCCAAAAATGTGAGTACATTATGTACAGAAATCTGGATTGGGAGTTTCATGAATACCAGATATGCTAGAAAAGTTTTGAAATGGGTGGTGTGAGCAGCTAAAGTGGAAGGCCTGAAGGCCTGGTCAATTCGATGCCAAGTACTGTACATCAGCAGCAGTGAGCCTGGAGTACCACCTAAAATATAAGAAAAAATTAGAAGTTAAGGGCCAGGTTAAAAAAAAACATGGGGAACCTTGTCCCACTTGAAATTTTCAGAGAGGTGGGTCAACATATTTTCATCAACTTTTTGGGGTGAAAATAATCTGGAAAGGGCATCAGCAATGATATTCTTAACCCCTGCAGTGTGTCTGACAGTAATAGCAATATCATAAGTGATTGTGATCATCCATACGTTCCTCAAGCAAGCAGCTAAGAAGGGGTCTTTGGTTCGATTGTTGCCAACCACCTGCACGACTGCTTCATTATCGCAAAATATAAGGACATGGGTACTAGTCCAAAGCTTGCCCCACACCCTGAGAGCCACTAAAATGTTCAGCATCTCCCAATGTACGATGGTTGCCTGGAAATCATGTTTGGGGTGTAGGGGAGAAGCATAAACTCGATCTTTCCAGACGCCCCTATGCCAGTAAGGGATGCATCTACATACACTGTGTCCATTGGTCGAGGAGATGGTTTCTTAAAAAGAACTTTGCCATTAAAATGAGGAAGGAATCGGAGAAACCAATCTATGTCCTTAAAGAAATCAGGGGTAAGTGTAATTTTACTTTTATCATAATTCTGTCTGAAGAGGTGAAGAATCCTGTTAACAAAGATTCGAGCAGGGTGGACACACTTGTGTAAGTACAGGAGCTTACCCAGCAGTGACTGATAAGCTTTGAATGAATGGTCTATAACAAGGCATGTCGGGCAGTCTCATGATCCTTGATGTGGTAAATATTGAGTAGCTGACCAGCCACCCACTGGGGTAATGACAGTTCGTCATACATGACATGCTTCTTACCTTGGCCCCCATGATGGACCCCAACGCATGGACGGTTCAGCAGTAATCGCATCAACCGTGTTGTACCGCCCTGACCTGCGTGATGTGGCTGTCTTACCTTGTAGAGTGAGATTCCTGGTCTGGGCCTCATAGTTGGCCAAGATGCCAGCAACTGATTCCGATACCGCTGGGATCTGCCTCAGTGTGTTAACATAAGGCATGATATGGTCTCGATAATGGTAAATGTGAGAGTGAAACCCGTGTTGACCGGGTGTCGGGACACCTGCCCCTTGGATTGGAGCATCTGTTGGTTGCACTAGCGTGTGAGTGATGTGAGTCTGAGGTCGAGGCCCTCCTACGGTATGAGGCGGTAGCGGAGGAAGGTGGGCTTGATCCTGCTGGATATACTGTGACTGCAGTGGTGGGTGTTGCTCTAACAGAGGCCTGTCGCACCTATGTGACCCCGGGTTTACTGGTGAGGAGGTAGCCACACCTTGTGATTCCAACTTTTCTACCCTCCCTGCCAATGATCTGGTTGATTGGGCAATATCAGTCAGCATGGCCATGATCGATTGATTGGAGGGGTCAACTTGCAGTGGGGCATGCTCTGTACTCACGGTAACCGGCGGATTTGTCTGTGAAAATGATCCATGGGCCTCGGTGTTTGCTACCTTCCTAATTTTCCTTGTTGAAATTCTGGCCCGTGCTGAGGCAGTAACTTTCTTCCTCTTGTTACCTGGCGCGTTCTTGCTTTCCTTAGGCATAGTCACAAAATTCTATCACATAAACTAAAACACTAATATTCCTTTTAAAATCAAGCTAACTTGGTCCTATTCGTTGGACCCCAAGTTCAAAATGACACAAGGGTCCACAGAACAGAAAAACAGAGAGGGGTCAGCCTCGCTTGCAATTAGGGGCCAGAGGTCAACCCTAACTATGATACCTAAGGTGTTAAGGTAGAGAGCAACTGAGAACGCAGGCACCAACATTGCCATGCATCTCACTGCTGTCAAAAAGTCCAATCCTACTTATTGAATAAGATAATTACTCTGAGGTATGAATTTGAAAGTCCAATTCTGTTCCATCTTTATTATGAGATTGCTCTGGGGTACGGAATTTGAAGTACTGTTATCAAGATTTGCAATTCTGATGGATTGTATTTTCTAATTCCCCTGTATAAGAAAGTTCAATCCATCAGAAAATCCACTTGTGTTTTTTTTTCTTTAAAAAGACATTTCTTCAAGGTCCAAATTTGAGGTGCAATGTTCTGTTATTAAGATTTAAATGGGTTTCACTTAATGTTAGTATTTACTGCACATGGCCATAAAAGTACAGAATAATAATGATAACGAGTGCTTTCATTTATGCTTTCTGAATTCATTATATTTCTATAGTTTCTTGATGTAGTTTTGTGCTTTTACTGGTGGTGTTTTTGTGGTAAATGTTACAAATAAACTTTTGTATTGAACCAACAGATATGCATTAAATAAAGCTTACTGAAAAATCATATTCATATTCTCCAGTGTCGGAAAGTCCAATCCATCAGAACTTGAAATTTTGTAACTTCAAATTTTCGTACCTCAGAGCAATTCTCTATTTAAATAAGAGAATTGGACTGTCTGACATCAGAACTCCAACTGGATTTTCTTACAAACAATTTTGTCAGAATTTCAAAATGTGACCAAAAAATCCATCGGAAAGTCCAATTGGATTTTCTGATGTCAGAATTTCAAATTCTGATGGATTGTACTTTCTGACAAGAAATATACATGAAATAATTAATTCTGACACTGACAATTATTTACTCACACATAATTGTCTCGATCTATCGAGTTAATAAGTTGACAAATATTTAAAAACAAAACAAAAATTGTTAGCTTTCTAAGTTGATAAATTGAAACAAAAATAGTTTGGTGTGGCCTCACCACTCTTCTGTATAAAGGTTTTCAGTGCTCAACATTTAAGATAAAGTAAACATACAACCGTTATGTGTGCTTTTGTACTTGAGACTTTCTTCACATTCACTTTGCTTCTGTACTTGGATATAACAGCACAAGTATCAGAAGTTATTAGTTACTGTCGTATTATCTACACATTTAAAATCAAATCAAAACAGTCTTATATTTGTGATACATTTATACTGTTGATCCTAACAATTTTATAACTGGAGGTAGAAATTTTGAAAAACAACCAAGTAAATGACTAATACAAAGTAACCAGAATAATTTCAGAAGAAGATGATCACCACTAACATATTAGTTTCTTTGGCTGTCCTATGGGTCGGCACATTTATGACTTATGATGTCTCTTGTGAGGACTCTGATAGTTGGTCATATGTGGCTGCTGTGTATGAACATAGACCATCTTTGCTGTACACCACTGGAAGGGATGTGTGGGAAGATATTGATACTAACCTGAAAATATATGAAGAACAAATAGAGGTAGCTGCTGCAAAGGTGAGATGTTCCAGACATAGCCTGAGATATTTTGCATAGATTGCTTGTTAAAGAACAAAGTTTTCTAAATAATTAGAAACAAATTTTCTGAAAGATTATATATACATACATAATTATTTCTTTATAATTTAAAATTAAAATCTAAATAAGTACTTTATAGAATGATGGAAAAGTTAACTCTTGAACAATGCTATTTGAACGTAGCATTAGATTAAACAGTGTAACTGAAGATCATGATCAGATTATAAGTCTGGTTCATGTGTCCTGTTTTGTCCAGATTTAACAGAGATTTTATTTAGGTATAGACTCTGGAAAGGGGTTCATTTTTAAGCTGGTTAAATAAAAGATTTTTGTAACTCTTTCTCCCTTGTGTACAATACAAAAAAAAACTGTCAAATTGCCGACCACATCAATGTTGTAGGGTTATGACATGGCGGGTGGTGGTGGGAGGAAGGCAGGGTTTGCTGCATATTTATTTGTTTTTTACTTTTGTGAGAATTCCGTAGCTTTGTCATAGAGGAACCTGGATTATGAGGGCGCTCTGGTTCAGTTTTTATCCCACAACCTTTGAAGGTTGTGTGGGTATTATTTTCACCTATGGCACCTGGTTGGGTGCACACAGATAGACAAGTAGCAGGAAAATTCTTGTCCATTCTGATCCCGGAATATGTGATGTGTCAGAAGTTTATATTTGGTGGTTGTAAGTGTGCATTGTCATTGTATGATTTTGAATTGACCTTTGCCCTTGCTGTAGAGAGCCCAACATTTAAAATTTTGTCCAGGCTCTAACTTGAACACCAGAAGCTGCACACAGTTGGCACTTGGTGTAAGATATTGGTTGGGGTTGTGGGTGTGTACGGTCATGTGACCTTCAGCTTAAAAATCTTAGCTATGTGGAAACTGGAAGGTGAAGAGTATTGTTACTTGGTAGATATGATGGGTCGAAGGTGTAGGTGTGTGACATCATGGTGCGACTTTTGTGTAAGTTTTGACCTAGCTTGTGTAAGCTAATCTTTGATATTTTTTAAAGTGAATCTGTGAATTTATGGCTTCATTGCTTTTAGTTAAAATTAATGCTGCCTTCTTTCTATTGAATTTTTTTTCAGAAATTTGTCTTTGCATACATTTTCCTTCTTTGTAATCTATGAATTTATAGCTTCATTGCTTTTAGTTAAAATTAATGCTGCCTTCTTTCTATTACAATTTTTTTCCAGATACTCTTTTTTGCATACATTTTCCGTTCTTTGTACTTTTTCATCACTTCTACATCTTATGAGGTCCATTAGTTTTTCCCAAGGCTGTAGGGTATGTGCATATCTGATGCTTTTTGGCAGAAAGGAGATTATAAAATACCTTCTGTATATATGTGCTTGAGTGCGTCCGTTCGTCCATCACATTTTTTACATAAACCTTAATATCTCATTCATTTATAAAGATATCTTCACTTAATTTGCAGGGAATGTTTATGGCTATGAAAACCTGTCTGTGCAAAATTTTGACCTCATTTAAAAAAAAATGGACGCCATAGCTTATTGTTTGACAATCATAAAGGTGCTCTAAATCTTGAAATATTCCAGCTAGCTTCGTCAAATTTGCACAAAAGCTATATGGTTTGAAAGCTAGCCTGATAGTAATTTTGGACTAGTTCAAAAATAAAATGGTCGCCATATCACATGTTTAATGTTAAATGGGGTTATCCTATTAGAAAGGCCTTATATCTCCCCTAATTTGCAATATCTTCCCCACAAAGGGGAACTCAGTGCACTATAGTTAAACAAAATTCATTTATCATAGGAAGAGTCGAGGGGAGTTCAGGGTCAGTATTCCAGAATTGTGGGTGTGACCAGGAGGGAAGAAGACTAAGTTGGGAAACTACAGTTGAAGAGGTGGGTTTTGAGGGGTTTCCTAAAAGATGCAACAGAGGGACTGTTTCTTATTTGGAAGGGGAAAGAGTTTCAAAGAACTGTGGCATAGTGACTGAAAGAATTAGAAAAGTGTTTGATTGACTCTACTGTCGAAAGTGGGGGTATTAAGGAACTTGAGTTTGGGGGTGCTTCGTCTTGTATTTCTAGAAGAGGTGTATCGGTGAATTAATTCTCTTAGGTAAACTGGTTGACCTTGGTTGAGAATTTTGTACGTAATGAGGCCTAGTTTAAATTGTACCCTGTACCTGACTGGGAGCCAATGGAGGTAATGTGAGATAATTCAGAGGAACGGGCGACACCCCTGCAGAGTGAGTTTTGGACTAACTAGAATCTCCTCAATTCAAAATCAGTGAGTGATAAGAACAGTGAATTGCGATAGTCCAATCTGCTGCTCACCAAAGAATTTGCTAGAAGAACTGATGTTTTAAGGTCTAGAAGGGGAAAATTCTGTAGCGGTCTCTTGCATAAACTCTAGTGGACTTTATGACCTGTGACACATGGTCTCTTTTTGGGGCCTATGATTTAAATTTAGATTTATTTGTTGTTTTATGTCGTGTTCAACAGCCAGGGTCATATTGCGACAGGTAGTTTACGGGTGGAGGAACCAGTGCATACTAGTTGGTCAAGATTCTGCACTGTAAACCACCGTGCATCAGCAAGTAACCACCAACTTTCCAACATGAAGCGCCCGGCCCGAGATTCGAACCAGCGGCCTCAGAGGTTGGAAGCGAGCACTCTAACCACTACACCACTGAGCCCCCTTTTGGAGCATATGAGAATAAACTCCGTTTTGTCAGGGTTGAGTTTTCATTTCTTTGTTAACATGAAATTTTTAATGTCTTTTAGGCAGTTCTTTAGCTTTATTTATAGAGTGAGAGAAATTTGCTGGTGTGAGTGTTATGTATACTGGGTGTCATCGACGTAAAGTGGTAGTTAATATTACTGTCAGAATGAATGATGGAGCTGATTGGGTTAGTGTAGAGGGGGAAAATAATTGGACCAAGGACAGAGAAATGGAGGACCCTATACGGGAGCGCAGCATGATGTGAGAGTGTATTACCTACCTTGACTGATCGAGTCCTTCCCGATAGGTATGATTTGAACCAGCCAAGTGCTAGCCCACTGATTCCACAGTAAACATTAAGTCTGTCCAGGAGAATGGTGTGGTCAGTGGTATCGAATGCAGCTAAGAGATCCAAAAGGGTAAGTGCAGTAACAGACCCTTTGGCCATATTAAGAGGAATATCGTTATGAATATTCAGGAGGGCACTTTCAGCTAAATGGTGTTATTTATAAGCCGATTGGAAAGCGGTCATAAGGCCGGCTTCATCAAGGTGAGTTTTTGTAGCTGGACGGCTACTATTGTTTCAAGTATCTTAGAAATGGAGTTTAGATTAGAGACAAGCCTATAGTTTTTAAAAACTTCTTTGTCTAAGGATGAGTGTTTGAGGATTGGGGTAACATGGGCCTGCTTGGAAAATTTGAACACTTACCTTGTTCAAGTTTGTAATTAAATTGTATCTCAGTATGATAACTAAAACTTTGATAATGTCAATGATTTGTTTCATATTTTATCAATGTTTTAAGTAAATTCTGTTTTCTCACTTTAATGTGGTGTAAGAAGGTTTTGGTTTATTAATGAAAACAGGAGTTTTTAATACACTGTTAGTGTCAGTCCTGGTATTTAACCTAAAAAGAGAACACTTAATGTGTGAGAGATGTGTGTACTAATTTGAGCCTAGGTAACCTTGTCCTATTTACAGTCTTTGGTATTTGGGATAATGCTTCCATAACATATATGTAGTCAGAATGTTATATATATCACTAAACTACTAATATTTACAGATCATAACTGATATGCACTAATCTTGATTATACAGGATAAGGTGTAAAGTTCATCATTATCAACAGTCATTCAAAGTCATAACAGTATTACATTGTTATATTCACAAATTACAGTTAATTACATGTACCAATCATTACAGTTAATATAAACACTATTAAGCTACTATTACAACTATACAGGATTATGTAAATAACAGATTACTGTGAATACTGACATAGTTATACCATTGTGACCTTTGCTATAAAAGATCACCAGCTTGACCCAAGTCAAGGTCATCTGACCTTGAGGTGACCCCACCAGGGGAAAGCTGTACCTGGCCCAGGCATGAAGCCCAGGGGACAATGAAACATGCAATATTATGCTATACACAATGCCTCAAAGACCCAAACAGTAGGATTTAACCATTTATTAGCTTAGCAAATGAAGAGGCAATATCAGAACTTAATTCATTATTTTGTTGGATGTATGTCCACACACAATCCGACGTCCAGGAGCCATGACTCTTAATACTCTGTATGGGTACATGAGAATTGTAAGCCAGGGTGGTCCCTGAACGCCGGAAAGTGTGGAAGGTGAAATGACCCTTGGGGAGGCCCAATTTTACTACCAATTTTGATAAAACTTTCCTTAAACGACTCTCAGTGATGGGTTTGAAGCCCTCAGAAGTTCTCACCTGGAATAACGGATCATGGGGGCCTGGTGAGTACTGAGACATAGCTGAGATAAGAGCTGTGACGGGGCATAGAGAAGAGGGATGAAGTTTTGGGAGGGTGATGGTGTGGGTTTGATCCCTGGTCTGCATAGTTTTTGACCACTTGATTACCAACTTCATGGATTTCTTGGAAATTTTTACATCTGAGGGGGTGAGGTGTCTGGAGGGGTCAAACTGGGAGAGGGACTGAGGGGCAAGATTTGAGATGCGTAGAAAGCCGAAAAATGCAATCAAAAATATGGCTTTAAAGGACTGACCTGAAGTGAGGGATGTGCATAGATCAACCAGGTTTGAAAGGGTGGCCAGTGACATGATATTTCTAGGGGTGATGGTGAGAGGTCTGTTAATTTTTAGAGATTTTGTGAAGTAAGCAATACGAGGGTGGTGTAGAAGGTCATGAGGAAGGCCATACATGACAAATTTGGCCCTGATGGCCGAGATATTATTTGACACCATGTTTACACTAACACCATTTACTAGGTATTCCATATAAGCCATGATTTCATCAATCGAAACAGAAATAATGTTAATCTTGCTACATACACAGAAACCAATGAAATTGCGAAATAATAGATCATAACATCTAGAGGTTTTAGGCCTTAGTGCTTGCTGTACTCTTGTGCTGGCTCTCTGCATTAAGGCTACCAGGGGACGCTCTCGACCTAAAACAAAGTATAGAATTTGTAGATATCATTGGTGAAAATGATTTTAAATCTCAGCACCCATGTCTAGTACTTTTTGTGTAACCTTACACCATATGGGATTTTGTATATGTTTTCGTAACTGGATATGGTTTGCATATGTGTGCTGCCACCTTGAGAGGAGGTCAGCTACACAGTTTAACTTGCCTTGAATGTGTACATAACCCAAATCTATGTCATTTGTTGCTGCGATCAGCCAAATATTTCTTGCACATGCACCCCAAAATGGGTCTTTGGTTCTACCACTTGATAAGACCTGGACTACAGCCATGTTGTCACTTTTGACGCATATTTTCTTCTTTTGCCACTCCTTGGCTAACAGTTTCACAGCTACCAATATATTAACCATCTCCAGCTGTGTAATAGCGAGATTTTTGAATTGATTTGCCACAGGGATGTGATACACCTTGTTACCCCACCTGCCACCAAGGCCTGTCAAGCAAGCATCCAATTCCAATATTTCATGAGCCTTTGCATGGTGAAAGTAGGAAACACCATTGTATGTGGCCAAAAATTTGTGGAACCAACGTAAATCCCTTTTAAAATCCTGAGTGAGGGTGACAGAATTTTTGTCATAGTTTTGCCTAAGGAATTCCAGCATCCTATTCAAAAATATTCTGGATGGTTTCACACATTTTTGAACGTAAAGGAGGTTGCCCAACAAGGACTGGAGCTGACGTCTAGAACAAAATTTTGCCTGACACCATTCCTCAACCATGTCAGAAATCTGACGCAACTTGCCTTGTGGGATTGCTACTGTACATTTTTCTGGGTCAATTTGTATGCCTAAGCATGTTGCTTTGGTACTCGGAGGTACTAATTTTTTGCTACTGACTTCTAGGCCTAATTTTTTAGGCAATTCTATGAGGGCGTCATATGAATGACGTGCGACGGACGGCGTACCGACCCCAACAAAATCATCTACATAGTTGATGACGTCAAACCCCAGATGACGCATCATGTGACGTATGGCGTCACTTAAACGCTGAAAGATCTGCATGTCGTGCCTGCTCATGAACGGGAGACAGGTGTCAAAATACGTCAAATCATTCCATTTTAGACCCAGGACGTTATAATCTGACGGGTCTAACTTGACGTGACGGAACGCACA
Source organism: Sabellastarte sp. h YS-2021 (assembly GCA_964017235.1). NCBI lineage: Eukaryota > Metazoa > Annelida > Polychaeta > Sabellida > Sabellidae > Sabellastarte > Sabellastarte sp. h YS-2021. The sequence goes on along the minus strand of OZ024930.1, from coordinate 60,495,839 downwards.
ACTGATGTCAACCTTAAAGAGGTGTGTGCCCCTACCTATAGTTTTTAGCTCACTAGTGATGTGACCCACAGTTGGAAGATTCAGCACAAAATCAGTAGCCAGATATGAATTCTTATCCACGCCTAAGTTAACAGAGGCATCCTTAGGCCATGATAGGTCAATGATAACCCGCCTATTGCTAGCATTACTCTTCTCCCTGGTAATAAATGGAGAAAAATGACTTTTAGCTATTGGGTGAACTGAATAGGGGCCCATGATGGCTCCATGTTGTATTTCTTCATGCAAGTATGTATCTACATCCATGGGGTAGTCTAGGGCCGACTTGTGATTCTTATCTTCCCATTTCAGGTTGGACTTCCTGTTGAAGTCCAGGGGGAAGCCATAAGTTATTAAATCTATGAGCTGGGTATCCCAATAACCACTGAGTTGGCGTGACCATTCATCAACATTCAACTGAGTATGTATAGGGATTCTGCACCCCCCAAAATTGTAGACACCACTTTGTTTGACCAGGTTGTGAATTTTTATTGGACAATGGACGGGGTCAGCTTGTTTGTTATGGTTTGGCAATATAAACGTGGACAGAGGGATAAAACCAAAGTCAAAACAACTTTGCTGACGCCACAAACTAAAATAAGGGCTATATTCTTGGTCTGCCTTGAAAACCTGTTGTTTTCCAAACACATTTCCAACAATATTTGTAAATTTGTCATCATCAAGTCCATTGACATCAAAGTAAAAGCCAAGTCCTGTTCTTGGCCCCCATTTACATGTTCATTGTGTTTGCTACAGAGGGGGGGGTAATATCTGAACTCTGCATAGCCTCACATTTGTGTGTGACCTCTGATGTCAAGCCCCATTCTTTGTTATTATTATTTCTTGGTGTAAAACAATACCCTTGGTTACCAATATTTGTGTTAACCAAGGTGCCAATCATTGCATTGTTTACCCCAGAAGGTGTGACTTTCGTTTGACCACTGGTCAAGATCTCATTCACACCCTCCACTTGATTACTCTTGACACTAGGTGATGAAAACAATCCCCCACCCTTTATTGTCTGGGGTGTGTATTTATAATTACAACTATTGTGGTCACTTGGAGGTGCGACATTTTGCTGACCACTAGCTATTGTGTTTTTCACACCTTGTGACTGGCCATGTATCACCTTTTCTTCACTAGTATATTGACTGTTTTTACTCTTTTCAAGGTTCATACATGCTACACTTAGGGGGGTGTCACACTTGCCCTGAGTACTGACGGTATTGACACGTTGTTGCCTACACTCAGTATTTTGGTTAACCATTTTTGAGATTTTGCCAGCCATATACCTGTTGTTACTGCCTTTTGCCAATAATGACTGCACGTCTTGTTTCTTGATCTTAGAATTATGATAAACTCTCGAAAAAACTCTATTCTTGTGGTCAGTATGGAGGGCATTCATTGGACTATCAGATACACTTGAGTTAAAATCACATTTGTCAACAACACTACATTCACTGTTACTTGTAAAAGCACTATCTACCTGCTGTGTGACTGTGACTGTATTAGTATTTTGCTGCCCAACTTAGCTACTGCTGAGCAGCCCCTTGGTCGTTTTTTGGCCCATTTCCTTTTGCAAAATGACAGTCTTTTTCGGAATGTGCCAATTGACGCCCCTGAGATAAGCAGAAGGCACATATGTGCCTATGTAGCTGGCCTGACACTTCATGGTCTTTGAAAAAATTACAAGTACCACTCTGGAATTGCTTGCAAAACCAAGGTCTCTTATTCTCTTGATTTTTGGCCCAATTTGGCTTGGATGTGTTATGCTTTTGGGCATGAGCCCTACGGATGCGTTCTATGCGAGATGTGTCAGCCCATGTAAGCGCCCCCTTTCCATCTTGCATAGCAGGACTGCGTGTGCTGCTTTTGCATTGGCCCACAAAAAATCAGTGGCGTCCTCCATAAGGTCCCCCAAGTAATGTAACATTTTTTCTTTGGATTTTTGACAGGGCTCATCCAAAACATTCTTTACAAACCCTTGTATAAATTGGGTAAGAGATAAGTTATCATAAGTCACCGTTTGTCTGGTGGGACCCCCCACAATGTGTTCATGAGGCCAGGGGACCTTATGGCGGACGACCACATCAACCGGACCCCCACATTGGGACTTAATTTTTCAGCCTGTTCATTACCTTCTTTTTGACACTTTCCTAGCTGGGCAATTTTTTTATCAATCTGTTTTTGGATTTTCTTTGATACTCTTAAATCTGATAAACTTGGAATTTCATCCTCATAAGATGATGAGTCACTTGATTCACTTGACACAGTTTTACTTCTAACACTTTTACTTAACTTAGAGTCCTGGTTTCTATGCTTGCTGCTCCCAGATGCTCCAGCCACTTGACTTTCTACCATGTCCAGTCGTGCATTCATCTTCTGCAGCTCAGCCAGGATCCTGGTCTGTACACTCCCTGCCACCTCACCAGTCGAATCCCCACCCTCATCAGAGTCACTCTGATCGGAATGACCGAGGTTCGAGACCCTCTTAACGTGCGAGTCCAGCTTTGTGCTTTCCCATATTTAATTTTTTGTAACAAACACTGTAAAATATAAAGGCACAACGCCCTGAGGATCTGTACTCGACAATATCAGGTTGAATTTGGCTAATGCACTGCACAAGACTGTAAATAACTTGACCGTCCCTTTGTGCTCAGCCAAATAAAGCCTGAGGTTGTCTCCTTTCCAGATCACAGATGACGGCATCAACAGTCTGACATGTTTACTTCAGATAGAAACAAAGTTAATACAGTTTGTACATCATGTAAAGACTAAATGACCGTTCTTGAAGACATTCACGAGTAAAAACACACAATAAAAATATAAAATCTAATTCTCCATTTTAAAACTAAATTTTTCGACTGTCTCAGTGCTCTGCACTTTTCAAACTGATGCTTGGTCACAGACCCAAACCCCACAATTTATGACCTAGCCAATCAAATGGGATGACCCCAGGTCATTGCCTTAGCAACTACTTCCTTCCAGTGGTAGTGGCCATAATTAAAGGTCACATCTTAGGGTTACACTACACTTACCCGAATAAGTGTAGTGGTGCCGGGCATCTTCGGGTTCCTGGTGGCGGTCCTCTTTTGGATTCCTGGAGCTTGTGTAAAATACCACTGTGTAGCAAACCGAGCTATGGGGTGTGTTGGGTTTCCCCAGACACAAAAAGCATAAAAGGGGAGAGCATTTAGTCAGTTTGGTGTGCAAGGTGTGTGTGAAAATGGTGTGTGGGAAATGAGGAAAAATGAGGTTGATAATGATGAGATGAAAATGACTTAGGTGTGAAAAGCAGGAGTGAGTTTCATTGTAGGTAACTGTATATAACTCTACATTTACTGTTTATAAAGGAACTGTATAAAGACAGCAATATACTTGAATTAGAACTTGGTGTCTTTTTCTATTGGTGTTTCTACTGATATTATTTTGATGTTACACAGACATTGCAGAACTTTTTAAAGCTGTATCATGAACAAAACCACAGATATAACCTGTGATTCACAGACAGAAAAGAAATAACATGATGAATTTATTTAGGCGGACGGAAACACTTATGCTACACAATTATGTCAGAAATGACATGTCAGACATTATGTCAGACAAATGAGAAAAATGAGGCAGAGAAAGAAGTAAATGTTTTTTATAGTACTTTTGCACTAGTATGTTTTGTCAAGCAAGAATGTTACTGCTCCATGCTGTATCACTGCGTTATTTTCCACTGTAACTATTACAGTCACGTTGAACCCACAATAATGTTTTCTTTCTTATATTAGAAATTGTGCAATCCTTCAAAACACTCATCTAAGACTAGATTAATGATAAAAAGTCATCATTAAACAAACGTCTGTTGATATGTGTCACATGCTTGCTTTGCTTTGTTAGGAATGCGGTTTATTAATGTTAAATTATCTAAAATTATTATGTTAAAGTTTCCCCATATTATTTAAATATAACAATTACCGCCGGAATTTTGTAATCCTTTAAAAATGCAGAGACCAATTTCGATATACGTAAATAATCTGGCCACTATTAACAATGCCCATTTCAGCCCATTTCCAAAATTTGCCCCAGGACGTTATCTTGATACTATGGAAGCCCAATAGTAACATTGAAGAAAAAATTCTATTCCATGATAACCACTTTTTTTAAAGAGTTAAATTATGTAAAATGAGAAAACAAGATAAATTTACTGTTTTTAGACGGGTAAAATTTCTATATCGCAATAATACGGAAGCTCTGAGCTGCCAAAATTTATTTTATATTAAGTTGGATATACGACTTAGTATCTCGTATGTACGACTTAATAACTCTTATATATGGCTTACTATCTTGTATATACGACTTAGTAAGTCGTATATACGACTTACTATCTTGTATATATGACTTAGTATCTTGTATATACGACTTAATAACTGGTATATGCGACTTAAGTATCTCGTATATACGACTTAATAACTGGTATATACGACTTAGTATCTCATATATATGACTTAGTATCTTGTCTATTCGACTTAGTATCTCGTATATACCACTTAATAACTTGTATATATGAATTAGTATCCTGTATATATGACTTATTATCTTGTATATACGACATAGTATATACAAGATACTAAGTCATATATACAAGTTATTAAGATACTAAGTCATATATACAAGTTATTAAGTCGTATATACGAGATAGTAAGTCATATATACAAGTTATTAAGTCATACATACGAGATCCTAAGTTGTACATACAAGATACTAAGTTGTACATACGAGTTATTAAGTCATACATACGAGATACTAAGTCATATATTTGACTTAATATAAAATAAATTTTGGCAGTCCAGAGCTTCCGTACAATAATGACTTACAAATTTTCTTTTTTTAAAGGTTAACACTATGTAAGTTGAGATAAAGAGAAAACATTTTCATTTTTTTTTGTTTTTTTTTAAATGCCAAAAAAAAGATGCAGAAATTTTGACCCACCTAAAACAAAAACCCTATCTCATTATTACGAGATAAAAAAAATTAGCCTTTCAAAAACAAATAATTTATAAAAGTAAATTGTGATAACAATTCTAATTCTAATTCTAGTAGTATTTTTATAGCGCCTAATCTCTATCCAAAGACAGACTCTAGGCGCACCAAACAGAAGCAAAAAACTGTAATCATAAACCTGAGACATAGCAAGGGTCAGCGCCACGGAGAGAAATGAGGGAAAGCAAAAGTCAGGGCGGGTATGCTTGTGCGAAGAGATAGGCTTTGAGCTTCCTTCTGAATGAGTGGAGAGAAGTGGCCGAACGTACATCATCAGGCAAATCATTCTAAATCTTTGGAGCGTCATAAGCAAAGCTGAGGCCGAAATGCTTAGAAGACTTATATAGTGAGGTGGCGAAGTGGGGGATCTCAAGGAACACACCATCAGCTTGGCTTTTGCGTGTGTTGTAGACACTTTGTCTGGGTTTAAGAAAAGGTGCAAAATATCTTGGTTGACCACAATTTAGGAACTTATACACCAGTAAAGCAGTCTTAAATATGGAGCGTTGTTCAATAGGCAACCAATGTAGAATCTTCCTAACAGGAGTGATGTGTGAGTACTTGGTGGTGTTGGTGACAATTCTAGCCAGACTACTTTGAACACATTGCAGCTTACGAAGATCAAGAGCTGAGAGACTTCTAAACAAGGAATTACAGTAGTCAAGTCGACTTCCAACCAGAGCATTTGCAGCCATAAGGGCAGCATGATGTGTGAGGTAACCTCTGAGACGCCTAAGATCCCTGATTTGAGCAAAACAAGACTTGCAGATATTTTGGACATGCCTCGAGAAGGAGAAATCACTATCAAACCATACACCGAGGTTCCTGACTACTCCGACAGGAGAGAGGAAATTGCCAAGAATGTTAACTGGAATGGATTTGTTGAGTTTTTCACGGTGAATTTTTGAACCAAAAACAATGAATTCGGTTTTATCAGGGTTGAGCTTCAACTTATTTGCAGATAACCACTTTTTGACATCCTCCAGGCACCTTTCCAACCTGTCAAAGGCATGAGACACATTCTTATGTGTGAGATGAACATATAACTGTGTATCATCTGCATAAAAGTGAAAACCTATGCCGGGATGATTTTGAATGACTTTGCTGAGGGGAGTAGTATATAAGGAAAAGAGTATAGGACCTAGGACAGAGCCCTGCGGTACTCCACACAGGAGCTTCTTTGCACCAGACAGAATAGAGCCAATCTTAACGCATTGCAAACGATCAGAGAGGTAGGACTTAAACCATTCCAAAACTACGCCACCAACGCCAAACCAAGAACTCAAACATCCTAGGAGTGTACCATGGTCAATTGTGTCAAAAGCTGCTGATTGGTCAAGCAGCACAACAGCAGTGGCCTCACCACGTGCCAGAGCAAGGTGGACATCATTTTTGATTGACAGCAGTGCAGTTTCGGTTGAGTGACCTAACTTATAAGCTGACTGCTTGACATTCTCAAGACCATTTGAACAGACATAGTCGTTTAATTGGGAGGCGACCACACGCTCGACAAGTTTGGAGATGAAGCACAGGCCTGACACAGGTCGGTAATTCTTGAGATCGTCAGGTGGTAGTGAGGATTTTTTGATCAGTGGAGTGACAACAGCTTTTTTAAAATCAGCAGGAACAACACCTTCAGACAGAGAACAATTAACAAGTTTGGTGATTGAAGGTACAAGAATGTCAAGACATTCCTTGACCAAAAAGGTGGGCCATGGGTCCAACAAACAGGATTTAGTTGGTGATTTCATAATTGCCTTTTGGATTTCTTCATCAGAAACTTCATTAAATGAGTCAAAGCTGGGTAGGTCTGAGGGTGCAGGTAGGCTGAAAGAGTCAGTGCTGGAAAATGAGTCCCTAATCTTGGTAATTTTTTCTGAGAAATAAGTCACAAAACGGATTGCAAGACACTCTTTTGACTGATGAGAAGGGAGTACGCTTTCGCGATCGGAATGTAATACAGTACGTATCACCTGCCACAATTTCTTGGAATCCTGAGCGTTTTCTTTCACAAGACTTCTGTAGTAATTGGATTTATCTTTATTAACTAGTGAATTACAACAGGCAATCTGCTTTCGCAATCTGGCTCAATTTTGTGGTGATTTATTCTTCCGCCATATGCGTTCAAACTGGCGCCTGACAGCCTTAGCCAGCAGATAAGAATCTGAGAGCCATTTAGCAGGACCCTTGATGAAAGTGCGAGACACTTCAGGAGCGTGTTTGTCTAGCAACTCTTTAAGGTCCGTTGTATACTGCTCATAAAGAACACTAGCAGTACTACCAGGGCATTTGACAAACGAACAGTTTTCCAGATCACTCCGGAGACAATCCATATTTACCCTGTGAAACATCCGAAAGGTAACAGTTTTTGACGTAGGTATAGAAGGGTTGGTAAAATCAAGTTGACCCAGCACTAGGGCATGATCTGAAATAAAATCACTGACCCGAACATTTGAAACAGCACTGGAATCATTGGGAGTGAGGATGAGATCGAGAGTATGACCATGTAGGTGAGTTGGTTTATGAACATGTTGATTGATATTGCATGATTCAAGGCAATTGAGAAACTTTTCACTGTCTTTGGAGATTGCATCCACATGTATGTTAAAATCGCCACGTATCAAGAAATTTTGACTCAGTGAAGATAGGTACTCAAATAAACTGAAAAATTCATCACAAAATGTATCAGAATATGAACCAGGAGGCCGATAAACACAGGCTATCGCAAAAGCTGGAGAACCAATGGTAATTGCTATATTTTCAAATGATTCATAGAAAGGACGATCAACTATTTTAAAATGGATGTTGTGGTTTACAAAAAAGCCAACACCACCACCGCGGCTGTGCGCACGAGGTCTGTGACACAATTTGTATCCTGATGGTGTTATTGAGCGAAGCAAACTGTCGGTTTCATTTGGTCTTATGTGTGTTTCTGTAATGCTGAGTAGATCCAATGATCGAGAAGACACAATGTCAGCAATAGTGGGGCATTTATTTCGAACAGAACAACAGTTGATCACACCAAAAGAGACAGGACCGGGATTTAGTGAAATATCTCCACATAATAAAAGTAAAACAGAAAAGCCTCTGAAATTGGTAGTAGTAGGAAAATTTTTGACATTACGGCAACAGCTTGCCTGCCTAAAAGAACGAGGGAGGAGTAGACTAGAGCCGTGAGCAGTCTTTGTGATATAGAGCTCCGTACCCTTGCGTGTTATGTTTACGGAGAAAAGACACAGTAGAATCAGACAGTATAAAGTGTACATTTCTGAGCAAGGACAGTGTACATACTCCGGCAGCCTTAATGAAAAACGACCGTGGGGAGTCTCACCAGTTCAGGCCTTAAAAGCTCAGTCCTCAATCTGTCTGACAGTCCAACCTTAGTCGATTCGTCCCGTGGGCGACTCACGGGCACCCTATACTCCTCCACTAAGCCTGCTACAAACAACCAGTCCCTAAGCAACAATACACAAAGCAGAAAGGGGCCTAAATATGTACAAAATAGCCAGAGTATGTAAAAGTTTACAATCAAAAATAAGGAGAATGTATACACAAACAAGGAAATAATTGATAGACTTCAGAGAAATACAAAAACACCTATAGAAATTGGTCCGGTAATTCCCGTTTGGTGGGCGATAATACCCGATTTACATCAAAACATAGTAAAAGAAACTTAAAGGGTAAGAAAAAGCAGTAAAACCATCAAATGACAGTAAGGATACAATTTTGTACACAAATGGAGGCAAAAGCAGGTGAAATGTAATGCCCCTGTTCCACCAAAGGATTAAGCCCCGATCCTGTCGGCGACCCTTAATCGTGCACAGTCGGTTGAAAAAAGACAAAAATGGGCGGGAATACTGGGTCGGTACTGAAGTCTGGGATTAAGAACAGATCGTCCCCAGGACGCCTCAGGACACCTCAGGACGCCTCAGGCGGCCGCAGACAGTCCCCGACTGGTCTGGGACTAAGAACCGACTAAGCCAGTTTTCGGGTCGGTTTCAACCACGATCCTGTCGTACACAAACCGACTGGGTCCCAGGACGCCTCAGGCCTCCTGGGACTAAGAGCCGACTAACACACGATTAACTACCGGCGTCCTCAGGCGTCCTCAGGCCTCCTCAGGCCTCCCCAGACCAGGATCCCCGATTATTGTTTTGCAAAGTTGCTGGATTTTCTGGGTATATATATATAAAATTTGCGATCTAATCATCATTGCTTTTCTAGGAACACACCAGGATGCCACCTTTTAATGGAAGACAGATTCAACAACAACTTAGGGCTTTTTTGGTTTTTATTCAGTTACAAATAATCATGTATTTCCATTTTTTACGTCAAGCACAGCAACCACCACCACCACCACCAGCACCACCAGCACCCATACAGAGACCTAGAAGAAGGCACAACATGTGGGTCAGGCCATGGCTACTGCAGAGAGAGGAGAGGGGGGCCTACCACAACATTATGGCTGATCTTTATGCCACAGATATTCCAGGATTCACCAACTACATGAGGATGACCCCAGAATTCTTTGAAATGATGAAGACCAGACTGGAACCACGTCTAGCCAGGCAGGCCACCAACTACAGAGCTCCTATCAGTGTTGGGGAGAAGTTAGCCCTCACCATCAGATATCTGGCCACTGGAGAGTCATACACATCATTATCCTGTCAGTTCAGAGTTGGAAGATCCACCATTTCCAAGTTTCTACCAGAGGTCTGCAGGGCCATCCAGGATGAGTTCACCAGAGAGTACCTCAAATGTCCTACTACTCCAGATGAGTGGAAAGAACTGGAAAGGGAATTCAGGATCAGGTGGAATGTTCCACATGCCCTGGGAGCCCTGGATGGAAAGCATGTGGCCCTGAAGAAACCAAAGAACTCTGGAGCCCTCTACCACAACTACAAGGGGTTCTTTTCCATTGTCATGTTGGCCTTGGTAGATGGGCAGTACAAATTCAGATGGGTGGATGTGGGTACAGAAGGGTCTTGCTCAGATGCCCAGATATTTAATGCCTCTCAGCTGAAGAGGAGGATTGAAGATGGCAGGATAGGCTTCCCTGACCCAGCTCCTATAACACAGGGTGGTACAGATGTCCCCTACTTCATTTTGGCAGATGATGCCTTTGCCCTGAAGACCTGACTCATGAAACCCTATGGCAGAAGGCTGTTAACAAGGGAGGAAAGGATTGCCAACTACAGAATATCAAGGGGCAGGAGAGTTGTGGAGAACGCTTTTGGCATCCTTGTGTCAAGATTTAGAGTCATGAGGACCACCATTGAACTACCCCCAGAAACAGTTAGAGAAGTGGTCATGACCTGTGTGGTTCTGCACAATATACTCAGAAGCCAGTATCAAGGTCAACCTGCTGGTCAGCAGCCTGGGGGGGATGATGATGATGATGATGTGCCTGGTGATTGTGGATTGGTTGGTGGTGCTGCTGGTGGTGGCCAAGACAGAAACCCTGCTAGAGAGGCCAAAAGACAGAGGGATTACCTGAAGGACTACTTCAATAATGAGGGAGCAGTGGCCTGGCAAGATGGCAGAATATAAGTCCTGTTGCAGTAAACAGTCCTTTTCAGGACTAACTATAACAGTCCTTTTCAGGACTACCAAATATTCCCAAAACAATTAATCAGCTATGTGGACTAACAGACAAACCCCATGCCAAACATAACTTGTTGAGACGGACAAACAGACAAACCCCATGCCAAACATAACTTGTTCAGACAGACAAACAGACAAACCCCATGCCAAACATAACTTGTTCAGACGGACAAACAGACAAACCCCATGCCAAACATAACTTGTTGAGACGGACAAACAGACAAACCCCATGCCAAACATAACTTGTTCAGACGGACAAACAGACAAACCCCATGCCAAACATAACTTGTTCAGACGTACAAACAGACAAACCCCATGCCAAACATAACTTGTTCAGACTGACAAACAGACAAACACAACTTACTCACCCAACAAACAGACAAACCCACTGTTAAACAAAAGCCAAACACAAAGTCACACATAATATCCTAAATTGAATTATTATTTTATATATTTTCAAATCCACATCCTAATTTAAACATTTTTATTTTTTCATGGCTGGGAAACTTATTTGTAGCAGAAATTTTTTTATGGAAATATTAAATTTTAAATATTCATTTCTAATCACAAAAATTTGGAAAATATAACCATGGAACTAGTTTTGCTTTCAATAATGGGGGATTGTGTTTGCTAAATACTGTCAGTTCGTTGGCATGGGTTCTATTTACTTTTGGGTTTGGGTGTTTGTTGGTTGGTGGTTACTGGGGTTGGGTTTTTTTGGGGTAGTTGGGTATTAGGTTTGGTACTGGGTTTGTTATTTGGGGGTTATGTTTGGCATTGGGTTTGTCTGTTTGTGGGTTGGTAAGTATGTAATTATGCCTTTTAACTCTAGGGAAGGTGTAAGTGTTGGACTTTTCAATTACAGATTTTAAACTGTCCCATGGATTTTAATCTAAAAATGGGCTGAGTAATGGCCATATTGGGAGTTATTTTTAATTTTTTTTTTATGTGGCCTTTTTTGTTATGTGTAGTACCATGGGTTATTTGTTTCATGTTTGGGGTGGTGTAAGTGTTGGACTTTAATTTTTTTTTTCTTGTGATAAGTATTTGTACTGAACTTTTTTGTTTTGGGAGGGGAATTGGAAGAACACGTAGCTGAATAATTGTTTTTGGAAGATTTGGTGGCTCTGAAAAGGGCCTGGCAGGTCAAAGACCCGCCCTGACTGGATGGCTACTGAGGAGGCTGCTGCTGCTGTTGAGGCGGTGCTGAAGTGGTGATAGTAAAGAGCTGCTGCTGCGGTTGTTGCTGCTGCTGCTGCTGAGGCTGCTCGACGATCTGTGTTGATGTCAGATCTGGTAGCTGGCTTAAGATTCCACTCAGATTGTGTCTGCTCCCTTCGTCCTGTACAGTTAGGACAGATGTCGGGTTGCTGAAGCCAATGGGGCTTGGTGTATAGTACACAAAACTGCTGCTAGCTGCTGCTTGAGTGGAACTAGACGCCTGTGGAGTGGTTGTTGGCAGTAGGCCGACCCTCTGGGACTCCGTGGTAACAGTGGCTGATCTTCTGGGCAATGGCTGACGTCTGCGGTTACTCTTAATATTTTCGATATCTCTGAATATCTTGCCCTTTAATTCTTCAAATTCTTCTTGAGTCATCTTTTCGGCCTCTGATGCCACGTAGTCAAAGAAGGGCTGCCTGTCTGACTTCTGATGCAGAAAACCTGAGATAAGTGTCCTCATCTGCTCAAAGTGTTCGAGAATCTTGGAGTCTGTAGTTGAAACGGGTGTTGATGTAATGATGGACTGACTCCTCTCCCTCAGGACACTTGACTCGAGGTGTTCTGTGTCAGTAGTTGACCCACGTGATTCGTCCTGCTTGCTGGTATTTGGACTGGCCTCAAAACCTGAACTTCTATTGGCCCCCTTTCTTCTGATGTGGGTTTTAAGAAAACCCATCTGTTGGTAGACCCAGGACTGTCTCTTGGTCATCTCCCTCGGGGCTTGGCCAGATTGGAGCTTAGACAGCTTCCCATAACGGGTTCGCTGGGACTCAAACCACCTTCTCACATCAAAGGGCTGGAGCTTAAGTTCTGCAGATATTTCTGCCCAGAGAGCCTCTCTTCTGTTCCTGTCGTGGAAACGTGAATGTTCCTTGTCATACAGTTCAGGGTGCAGCTTGACGAATTCTACAATGGAAACTTCATCACTGTCTGTAAAAGTGGCACACACCCTGGCTCTCTTGGCTGAAGAATGGCACTCCGGATCTTCCTCACACCTCTCTTCTTCTTCTGCCACAGCTTCCCCAATAGCTGGATCTTCCTGAATCTCCTCCTCCTCTCTCCTCTCACTTCCTTCTTCTGTAAAAACTTCACTCCTCTCCTCTACTTGACTTTCCTTCTCCCTCTCATCCATCTTTTTCCTTCCTCTCTTCCCTCCTTTCTCTTTTCTCATGATCCAGTCGACAAAATAATAAAAAAATAGTAAAATGTGTCTCCTAACTGTGAAATTTGCCTTAAGCTCAAGTATATAAAATGTAAAATAAAAATTGAAAACCCCTACAAATCAGTGACACACGTCTCTCAGTAGCCAAAGTCAGTAACAATGACAAAGTGTGCGCGGTCGCTTATATAGTCCCAGACCTGCTCATTGCCTCGTTTTAATTTCCAACGCGCGGAAAACAGTCGGTTCTTAATCGGTTGTTAGTCCCAGGCCGCCTAAGGCGTCCTCAGGCCGCCGCAGACTGAAAATGCGTGGTCCCAGGCGTCCTGGGGAGGCCGGTTTGGATCAGTTAGGGTCGGTTACCCTTAGTCGGTTCTTAGTCCCAGACCTTGATTTTTGGGTCGCAGGACACCGCAGACGGTCTGAGGCTTCCGGGGACTAATGCAACCGACTCACTTTCAGACGCATGAAATTCATACGCATCATATTTGAGTCTGGGATTAACAACCGGCCGCCTGGGACTAAGCTAGGGAGGTCTGGGACTAAGGGTCGCAGGCGGCCTGGGACAACACACGACTGTGTAAATTTGGGTCTGAGGAGGCCTGAGGACGCCTGGGACTGGACATTTTGTTGACGGCGGGAAATAGGAATCGGTTGTAGTCGTGTGAAATATCAAACATGTTTGATTTCTCACACGGCCCCAACCGACCACAACCGACCCTTACAGGAAGCCTGGGACTAAGCAAATATTTCAAACCGACCCCCCAAAACCCTTAATCGGGAGCCTTAGTCGTGTGGTGGAACACCCACATAAGTAAAACGATCTATATTGTGACAATTTTTAAAACTATCGTCTCCGTGGCGGCTATAAGTACAAGATAAGTAATTCATTATCACAGCTTAATATATTTTAACCCTTCAAAAACAAAACTTTTAGATCGTTATCATGGAAGATATATATTTTTCCTGCTGTGTTATTATTGGGCTTCCATAAGATATAGTGTCTTGAATGTTAGAAAAGTTTAATGCAACATTTTGTTATTACCCAATTTCCATTGTTTTGAGCAATTATAATTTATCCGACGCAACATGTGTGGTATACACGGGTGGTCGTAATTGTGTCAGGTTCATAATAATGTCCGATTTTTATTGGAGTTTATGTTTAACATGTTACATCCAGAACTTTGAATATTTTTTTTCAAATTATACTCATTGAGATTGATTTTATTTCATGAAAATGCTAAAAATTGAACTAAATCCCCAAACTGAGTACATTCACGTTCAATAAAAACTTAAAGGACACAATTATGAACCGGACACAATTGTGAAATTGTGAAATGTATTCCAGCTGATTTCACAGAAGTGTAATGATCTGCTTCAGATTTTTTTATCTTGCACAAGTATGCACTTGTGATAAACATGTAAAAAGGCTAACAATATATGCAAGTATGCTTGAACAGTGTTGAATACAACTTTCTTTTTGTGTGCTTATTTGTATCAAGTATGATCCACGCATGAATGTTGTATGACTTATTTACTAGATAGTGCCAGGAGAGCCAATTATATATTCAATGTAACATCCGCTTTTCAATAAAATTTACCAATTTAAACTATTATACCATTCTATTTTGCCTAGAATGGCTATTTAAATATTGAGATCTACTTGGTTGATTTGATTGTATAGTAGCTCTTAGTTAATGAAACCATGTTTTCTAGACTTTTGTAAAATATATGGGCACTGTATGACTTTGGGAGAACAGCCAGTGACTAAGGCTGAGGCTAAATGGGTGGCACAAACCTTTGTTTTTAAGCATGAGCCTCGAAAGAGCTCGTGCTTCTACAGATCACTTTTATCTGTCTCCAGACTATCATCAGTTGTGGCGCAGTGTGTTGAGTATTTGTCTGCTCACTGAAGTTAAGCGGCAATGGGCTATGTATGTAGTACTTGGATGGGTGACCGTCTGAGTTCTAGACTAGGTGTGTGATGTGTCTCAGTTGGAATTTCTTTGTGTCCCCAGACTTTCTTAAATTCTAGTGCAGTACTCGTGTCTCTGATGGCTTTGCGCTCATGCTAGGGGACCAAAACACCTTTTGGCCTTGATTTTTTATCAGAGACTAGCCACCTTACTCCAGAATGCTTGTGGTATAATGAACTCTTGTACGTTTCTAATTTACTGACAGATACAAATACAAAGATTTTAGTCTTTATGTTCCCTAGCTAGCTCTTTTGTTGTACTTGTATGCTATACTTCATCATGTATTTGGACGGTATTGAATTACACCTACTGGGAAATCTTAGTGAAAGCATTCTGAAATAACGGACTGATAAATTCGCTTTGATGAGCTGCTTTAGCCATTGTTTCTCTTTGTTAAAGAAATAATGAAATTGATAAAGTGATTGCTGTATACTGCACTATATCGAGTTTTAGAAGACGGAATTGATAAAATGATGTCATAATGCACTCTTTTAGTCAGTGTTCAACGTAAATGTGACAATATGACCTCCTAATAATAATAATTGGCAAAACTCTTGATTTCAAATCACATAACTTATTTATGTCATAATTTATAGTTTTAAACTTGCAATATTGTTTGTATGCATGATTCAGTACATTATTTGTACATTATGTACATTGATGTGTGCTATACATTACTGTTAGTATGTGCTCTTAATGAAAATGGACGTTGATCTGGGTATGTTATGAAAACAGAAGATTACATTGTGTATTTTGATATGCGTTATCTCTAGTATTCATACAAAAATTACTCTCTGAATCTTTTTCATGGGTTCGTACGTTTTATTGTAATTTTATTTGTGCAAAATCCAAATATAAGTACAAAATTTTATTTGGTTGATTGGCGGGGGCATATTGCTTAACACATTCGTCTCCCACCTCTGTGATCAATGTTCGAATCCTGGCCTGCAGTTTATAGTACAGAATCTTGACCAACTGTATGTACTGGTTTCTTCTGCACTATCAACTACCCATCACACTACAACCAATAAGGTACTAAACATGTCATAAAACACTAAGTAAATAAATTTGTTTGATTCAGTAGTATTTTTTTACAATTTCTCTGTACTGTATCGTAGACGAAACAATGCACAGCATGTAAACACATACAGAATCTTTCTTTCTTTGATCAGCTATCTAAGATACAGCTATCACTGAGCACTACTAATAAGATGACTGATTGACTGACTGGTTTGTAAAGGGAACTTCAAATGAATAAAATGAT
Source organism: Sabellastarte sp. h YS-2021 (assembly GCA_964017235.1). NCBI lineage: Eukaryota > Metazoa > Annelida > Polychaeta > Sabellida > Sabellidae > Sabellastarte > Sabellastarte sp. h YS-2021. The sequence continues at coordinate 60,479,551 of OZ024930.1, read as the reverse complement.
TTCATGAAAAGTGAACAATATATTCGTGTGTATAAACTTATGAAGAGAACAATGATATAATTAAATGTATGTGAAAAAGTATGCAAAATAATAAATAAAAATAATAAATAAACTGTGAAATAATATATGAATGTTATTATCTGAGGCCAGTAATAGAAAAGAAGGGGTTAAGATTTTTTCTTATTATTAACATGAATCAATGATGCATAAATATGACCACTATCAAGTTTGTAATAAAACGTTTTACACAATCATTGTGAAGTTGTTATCATAAGCATAAGCACCCATCATTAAATGCATAATAATAATTATTAATCCTGATTATGTATAACAACATGTAAGCAGTCACTATAGCAACAAGAAATGGAATGCAGACTGAAATGTGTATGGACATTAGGTGCGGTTCCCCCAGTGCAATTTGTACAATTGAAGAGAGAAGAGCTGTGGATATTCTACTGGTTTAGAATACACTAAGACAATAAAAATGAATAATGAAACCAGTAATTGCATGTACAAGTAATGGATGAATACATACAATAACAATATCTGTGATAATAATTGAATACAACTCAGAAACTGGAGTGGAGTTACCTCTCAAGGTCACAAAATAAGACAAGGTCACGATGGAACCAGGCATTATATATACAAGTAAATGCAGGATTTTAAGGGAATTCATTAGATATAATGTAGCAAGGCCAAGAGGTGTTTTGGTCCCTTAGCACAAGTGCAAAGCCATCAGAGACATGAGTAGTGCACTACAATTTACGAAAGTCTTGTGACAGAAAGAAATTCCAACTGAGATACAACCCACAGCTAGTCCCGAATTGAGATGGTCACCCAGCCAAGTACTAACATAGCCCATTGCCGCTTAACTTCAGTGAGCAGACAAATAGTGATCACTCTGTGTCACAATTGATGAAAGTCTGATGCAAGAAGGACATATATATGGGAAAATGCCAAAAGGACATGTGTCCTTTTAGCTATTGGAGAGTAAGAGAGGGAAATTCAGAATCCACAGGTGTTGTCAATTTCATCAAAGTCCAGAGACGAAAAAAAAATTTATCTGTAGAAGCGTGAGCTCTAGCAAGGGTCATGCTTAAAAATGGATACCCAAACACCCAAAGTAAAGTACTAGTAAGAGGTGTAAGGGAGAAGGTGGATTTATCGGCATACACATTGAGAAGTCCAGGTCCCCTCAACCTGAATGTGCTCCAAAGGAATTCCATGCCTGAAAGCCTGGGTAGCATCTCCTCACCTAAAGTCATGGAAGGTGACATTCTTTGAAATTTTAGAAATTTTGAAAGTTTAGAAAACTACATATGGATTTCAAGTGCTTTCTGGCATATGAATCAGTAAGTGGAACATCAGGAAGAATCTGCAACAGGGGAGAATCCCTGGCCTGGGCAGAGACCTGCAATAATGTCTGCAATGAATCCACTAGACAAGCAGGGGCACACCCTAGATCAGGTATTGGCATGGTATCAATGTGGCGTCTGTCCTGCCATGTTTTGGACCATTTTAGTATAATCACTGCATCTGTATCTAAAACAAATGACATCGGGAACAGAAAGGTGTTCCTTTTAAGCCCACTACCAACCAGACAGAAAGTTAAGTCCACTGACTTAGCGATTTCATGAACTTAGCTGCTTTGTGAAATCCTCTTTGTAAATTATCATTCTGTTGACAAAATTTAAGAACAAAGTCTTAAATTTAAGTCTAAGTCTGGGCCCAAGTCCCTTTGTGAAATCGGCCCCAGTGGCAGCTACAGACCAGCCAAAATTATAAATGCCAGAAAGTCAGAAAACATCCTTGTATAAGCAGCCAATCAATAAAGCAGGCCTGAACAATTTAACAATGGATGATCAATATGGACATTCATCCAAACAGGGTTTGGGGGATACTGAGTCAATTTATGTGTATTATCTGGACTCTGATACCATCATAATAAATAAATCAGCGACATTATTCTTAGTTCCTTGAATATGAGAAACAATCAAATATTTATTAAACATAGCAGTTAAAGCAAAACATTTCTGGTACAGGAGCCAAGGGCAGTGTCTCTAGCTCTGCCCGTATTTAAGACATCCACAACTGCATGATCGTCACATTGTATTCTGACCTTTGTATTGGTCCACAATGGGCCCTACAGGTTTAATGCAAAAGTAACATTGACCATTTCCAGATGTACAATAGTATAACCCCTGAAGCAAGTAGGAATATGCAAGGCATGTATACATTAAGTTATTAAAACAACCATCTAGGCCATTAAGTGATGCGTCTGAACATATGACATCAGCTGTAGGTTTAATGTCATAAATAGTGACTCCATTATAACTGCTCAAAATACAGAGAACCAATTGATATCTTTGATAAAATCCCCATAAGAGTAATGGCCTTAGAGTTATGATGGTCTCTTAAAACCTGAAGCATTCTGTTGAAAAAGAACCACAGTATCGAATAAAATCCCCAAGCATACAATCTGAGCACATGGTGGAGTTAATTTTTGTCACTGAATGAGAGACGTAGCTCTTGAAGCAATCTAAGTAGAAATTCATTAAAGACCTTGAATGACAGAGGGAAGGTCACAATACAAAAGATTTATATCATTAAGCAGAGCATTATAACAATGTTTGCTCATAATATATCTGATGACGTCGCCTGTTCTGGAAGTGGAAACCCAAATAGGAGGGCCAAATAAAGGGAATACTCAGTATTTATCTCTATGACACAGCCTCCAGTAATGAGCCCACGTACACCTAGATGTACGAAAGCACATTTGTGAATAGGTACAATATCTATTAGGATCACAACGACCAGTGAATTCAAAAAATGACCTAAGGGGAAGGTAGGGGAGATAAATTATTTCTGACTTGAGGTTGAGTAATGACTCCATTCATGTTGCAAAATAGTGTGTGGTTAGGTTTGAAAGGAAAGGCAGAAGACATGGACTGCAAGGCTTTGACTGGGCACAATACTGAATTTGTGAGTCTTGGTATGATAATATCACTGCAGAGTTTTTGTCGCCTTAACCAAAATTATAGCAAACTCAGGATCATAGACGTCACCTTAACATAAGTGTTGTCTGCTATTATATGTGTTTTGGTTAGAGGCAGTAGATTGGAAATTCGACAAATTGAAGAAAGCATGGAGGTAGCTTGAAACAATAGGGCATGAGGAATGGATGCTGACACGTATACAATGTTGGTGAGTGTGGGAATGTCAAAGACTGGTTTAAATTTGGGACCCTGAGAGGCAGAGTTTTCAATTGCTTTGAACATGAGTTTGACTCCCGAATGATCAAAAATATAAGTTAGGAGATTGAGCCACTTAGAGTGAGATTTGATTGCAGAGATATAATTAAGAATGGAGGAATATGTGAGATTGTTGACACGTAAGAATTCAATGAAAGCTAAGAGTGAGTGGAAATGGATTTATGCAATCACAGGACATAAACAGTCTTTCATTGACTAATTTAACTAAGGCGTGCATGGCTGGTACTTGGTCTGGAATATATATTACACAATATGACTTGGAGCTTGAATTGTCAATTCAAATGTTTTAATCAATTTTTAAAAATGCATCTTCAATAAGACACCAAACGTTCTTAGACCCATTTGTTTACACTTGCTTTAGCAGATCTGAGTTGCCCCACATCGAGTGGAAGTCTGCTGTATTATCATAACCATATATCTGAACTGCTCCCAATTCTAAGTCATATTTAGCAGTGAGTGACCATATGTTCCTTGCATACGTGGCTAATTGTCTCTTGTGTATCCTGAGACACATACATTTACTACAGCCATATTACTTGTCCTAATTAGAACTGTGGAAAACACCTTAACATTGTTGGCAGCAATTACACAATTTTTGGGTGTTCATTGGCTTCAACAATCCTTTCTAGGATGATTTTCATTCTTGTTTAGTACAGAGTGACATGTGTCGCAATAACATGTTTTGTCATTCATGATCTGAAGGCCTAGTACACTGGCTTTTGTGAAACTTCAAACATGAGACAATTTTGAGTGGTTTACTTTTCTCAGCTACATTGTGAATTGCTACTGTATGTACATATTGCTTTCTAATTTTATGAATCTATTTTATTTTCTTTAAATTTAACACATCATCGTGCATTCTGTGTAGCAATACAGAGTGAGCGTCTTTGGTGCTCTCACAACCATAGTCACAGGCATCATTCTGTAACTTAATCAGCCATATGTTCATGAATAACTGGGTTTTGTTCGTTCTGCCTGATATGCATAAAGCCAAGAAGTCACTGACAAGTAGTAATATGTTCATATGTGGGGTGTTTACTCATGGTACCACACAAAGGCGAAATCTTGAGGCCATGGTACTTCAAGGTTCAAGGCTGTAGTGTCTGCTGTTGCTGCCTGTTCTAAATCCTGGTAGCATTTGTAAAAGTGCTTATAACTCCCTTATTATTGGTCTTAGAGGTTTACAATGTGAAATAAAGCAATAGGAAATTATGGGCTAGGAATCTTCTGGTGTGTTCAGATTTGACTTTGGGCCCTCCTTCAAAAATAAACGAGGATAGCCAAACTTAAAGGTGCTAATAGCTCGCTTATTCTTGATTCTATAGGTTTGCACTGTAAACCAACCATTAGGAAATCATGGGCTAGGAATCTTCTGATGTGTTCAGCTTTGACTTTGGGCCCCTCCTTCAAGCTCAAACGAGGATAGCCAAACTTAAAAGTGCTTATAACTCACTTATTTTTAGTCCTAGAGGTTTGCAATGTAAAACCAACCTATATTTTTCTGAATTTCGCCATCTTGAATTTTGGCTGAAATGGTAAAATGTCATTTATCTAATTTGCTCCTAGAGGTTTCGATGTGAAACCAATCCTTTGAAAATCATGGGCTGGTAATCTTTTGATGTGCTCAGATTCGACCATGGACCCCTCCTTGGTTGCCAAGCTTTAAATGCTTATTTTGCTACTAGATGTTTAGGATGTGTAAACAACTTATATGAAATCATGAACTAGGAATCTTCAGAAGTACTGCTCACTAGCTTTGATGAGTTGTCTTTCCGGTTGCTACAATTTGCATTAGTTCTCCAATGCACTAGGTCTAGTTTTGGTTGTTATGTAGTTATTGTATGTTATCATTAAATGTACTGTAACAATATTACCAATGTAGAATTCTAATAAAATCTTCTAATTTTCCACACTTGCTGCTGTTTTGAATTAAAACCACAGTCTGAGTTTATCTTGTACTTCTTCCTCTTCTTCATCTCTTGGACTGACTAAATAAGTATACCTAGATATTTGCAAATATGTAACTGTCATGAAAACATATAGCTTTGTCAGGGCATCAAAGTGTTGCATATATGAATTAAAACTACAATGGAAATCTTTTTGGATGTGTGTGCCTCAGCTGAGTTTTATCTTCTGTTATATTTCACAAAAGCTGACTTAACTGAGACAGTGATCTGAGTCAAAGTCTCAACTATTAAATTACTTATACCCTAACAAGTTTTTTACAACACATATACATGGATTTTGTATTATCAATGGTTTATAAACATAATCATAAAAGATTGACACAAAATTATTTATTATATTGTATTGAAAACAAGCTTAAGAGCTGAGATTGAGTCAGAATTTAAGTGTCCTTTTGAGACTCGTCATATGAGAATACTTGAAAAAGTATGTTAACTTTGTTGAGTTTCATTGTAATAATAATGAATTCTGTGTTTAAACATAGATTATAAATTAAAAGAACAGACTTTGAAATTTGATAAAAAGTATTGTGCTATATGTGAGTGTTTACTGTTTCTTATGATATAAACAATGCTTGACTTATTTATGTGTTATATTGTGATAGGTAGTTGGAAGGGCAGGGGAAACCAGTACATAACATAACATAACACATGATTTTTATATAGCGCTTATCACTTAGTATGTCTCTAAGCGCTGAGCATACATACATACAATTGGTCAAGGTTCTGTGCTGAAAACTGCTGACCAATGGCAAGCAACTACTTACTTACTCACATTAGGTCAGGCCAGAATTTGAATTCTGATTTCAGAGGTGGGAGGGAGGGTGTGACCACTGTGCTACCATGCTCCCTAAAAAAAGTCTTGAGACTTAAGGGTCAAAACATGGTATGCTTAAAGTCAAACCCATGTCTAAGCTAAATTTCAAGCTGATTCTCTCTGTAAAGTAGCTTGAGTCTGACTCTGTAGGCTCAGCCAAGTAGTGTCAAACATTTGGGCTGATTTCTCAGATTTCAGTGTAGCACCAGTCTTAAGACCTTACATAAAATGAGTCCATCTATTGAACTGTATTTAGAAGGCCCCAATGTCAGTTTATTATCTCCCACCTGTGGCCGAAGGCCTTGGTCAGCAGATTGTAAAATGCCTTCCGTCCGTCCATCTGTGCGTGCGTGCGTCCGTTCGTCACGTTTTTGGATAAACCTAAAAATCTCATTCATTTATAAAGATATCTTCGCCAAATTTGCAGGGAATGTTTATGGCTATGATCACCTGTCCCTGAAAACTTTTAGCCTCATTTTGAAAAACAAAATGGCTGCCATTGCTAATTGTTTGAAAATCATAAAGGTGCTCTAAATCTTGAAATGTTACAGCTAGCTTCATCAAAAGATATATGGCTAGAAAAGCTAGCCTGATAGTAATTTTGGCCTAGTTCAAAAACAAAATGGCCGCCATATCACCTGTTTAATGTCAAACAGGTTATCCTATTTAAAACGCCTTATATATGTCTCCCCAAATGTTGCTCCAAGAGGTTCCGAATGTGAAAACAACTTGTAGGAAGTCATGGCCTGGGAATCTTTTCCAGGTGTTGAATTTGACCCTTGACCCCTGCTTCAAGGTTAAATGAGGTCATCACACTAAAACATCCTTATTTCTCCTTTATTATTGGTGCTATGTCTTCAGAATATAAAGACAGACCATCAAAAGTCCTGGCCTTCAAATGTTTTGCCTGAGAAAAATTTTGGCCTCATTTCGAAAACAAAATGGCCACCATAGCCAATTATTTAAAAATCATTACGATGCTCTAAAACTTGAAATATTGCAGCTAGGTTCATCAAATATGCGCAAAATATATATGGCTAGGAAAGTTAGTTTGATAGTAATTTATCACATGTTAAATGGGATTATCCTAATAAAAAGGCCTTATATCTCCCTTATTATTACTACTAGGGGTTCCAAATGTGAAAACAACTTATACAAAGTCAAGGCCTGAAACTATTTGCCAATGCTCACTTTTACCTTTGACCCCTTCTTCAATGTCAAGTGGGGTTATCTTACTACAAAGGCCTTATATCTCCTTTAGTTCTCCATTATTACTGATTCTAAGGCGGGAGATAACTGCTGTGGCAGTGTTGGGGTGATGCGTAGGTAATATAATGGACTAACACACTATTTCAGTTTTGGGAAAAGCAGAATTATTAAAGTCTGGCCTATGTAATGTCTTTGAACTGGTCGAGTTCTGAAATCTGGGTGAATGATGAGTTACTCATGGTGAATTATTTTAGAAACCAGATATGGCGTGAGGGTTATGAATGTCAAGGTCCTTTGCCGCCAAATATCTTTGATTATAAAGCAGGGGTCTGAGCCACGAGGAAATTGTTGTGGAGTTGGCGTGTGACCTGTAAGGAACTTTTTGCTTGCCAATAAAGGTTACATGATCTGTAGAACGTATTGCATTTGCTTGATAGTTCACAGTTGATTCCCTTTGCTCGGCATAATGGGTAGAAAAAGAACTAAGAAAGATACTGCCACAACTGACAAGAACGCAGCTTCAATGTCAGTGGTGGAAGACAATGTTGGTTCTAATGAACCGGAAATGGCTATCTCACAAAAATTAGACATTTTAATTGATGTGGTGGCTAATATGGGTAAACAAGTTAAAGAACAGGATATAAGACTACAAAAGCAAGAAGAAAGAAGCAGTATAGGAGATCTTTCTGTAGTACCATCTGCTCAGAGTTCACCCACGTCACAGAAGCTGCCATCCATCCAAACCCTTAAAGAAGACGCCCGTGTACAGGCTGAAGTGGAGAGGCGTTTGCAGGAATATCAAGACATCTCTAGAACAGAATTTGCAGGTATTTGCTCACTTCACGTAAATCTGGTCGTTACAGAGTAGGGGTCACAAAAGTTAAAGTCCAAACAAATTGGCCACACGATTTTTGTACTGTACCTGTTGGTACCAAACAGCCAGTTTACGATGACATGAGCAATGAGCAGTGGGTACAGGGTATGTTGTTATGTATCCTAGAAGAAAGTGATAATACAACTAGAAATCAATGTTAATTCATTTCTCACGCCTTATGCAAGATACTGTTGAACTTTCATTAGGTACGGTTAGAAGAACACATGCAGCTGTTCTGCAAGAGATAGAAAGAGGTTTAATTTCATGGGAGGATACGGAAAATATAGAAAAATGTGGAGTGAGGTATACCCAACGACTACTACAATCTATCAAAAGTAGTCCAAATCAAAATCAAAGTAGTCAAACTTGTGTATTTTTAACAAAGGCAAATGTAAACATGAGAATGACCATGTCAGTGCAGGAATAATGTACCCACACGCATGCTCGTATTGCTGTAAGGTAACCAAGAAACGCTATGACCATCCAGTTAGTCAATGTATGCACATGCGCAATGCCAGAACCAAAAATGACAATGTGACTTCCAAGGCTGATAAACAGAAAGTTTAACCATGTTTGGTCGCAACTGCCTATGGAGTCTGAAATAACTTATTATCAGATGGAAAATGGTTATTGTGATCCTAACGAATACGCTCATTTAGTTGTTCACCAGAGCCACAGTTACTGGGTTAACGAAATTATAATTACAAGTGATTCAGAGGCCCAGTGGTGTCTTAAACATAGGGATTTTATTATAAATATAAATAAATGGCAAACAGACAATTCAAATATGATATGTCATAATAGCTGGATGAAACATCAAACTACCAGTGAAGGTATCGGGTTTGAACCTGTTTCACAATGTAAAAGTATACAAATTGAGATAGATAAAAAGAATGGTAATGTAAACATGTCAAAATCTAGTGTTACACATGATATTGAAGCTGAAAGTAGTTCTTTAAGTTGTAATACTAACAAAGTTATATGTCATAATAGACATATTGCACTAAAAAGCCAGGTAGGTACTGCTACACTTGATTTACACATGGTCAATTCTTCTGGTTACAAAAATGACCAAGTGTTCTGTACTAACAATGATGCAAGTATAAATACATGGCTTCAAAGACATAATGACACTGAAAACGTGTATTTAATGAATGAATTACTCAATGAAAGTGATGCCTATAATTTTAATCAATTATCCCAGTGTGGAAATACGGGCACACGTCAATCTCACAACTCAACAGGTGTACAAATAGATAAGTTACAGTCTTTTAGTCAAATTTTATTGGATAATTTTATTTTATCTAATGAAAGTTTAGATAACTCTTTAGTTAATTATGATAATACAACTGAAGAAGCATTGTTTTCTGAAACATTAGTTAATGAATCAACATGGCTATCAAATACCCAAGCACACCAACGCGAATGTCGGTTGCTTCATTTACGTTGTGATCATAGGGTTGTGGGTGGGACAAGAATAGAACGCCAGTATGGCTTTATACCTTATACTATTCCAATATTAGACAACCTCGAGGTGGGGAAACTATTCCATTCGAATCCACTGCAACCTGGCTTAACAAAATAACTAATAAAGTACGCTCGTACCAACTTCCTAATTACAAAGGAGCCAGAATACCACTAGTTTCCGATCTGAAGGTACATAACTGGAGATATCTAATGAAAAATTATGATTATAAAGTATTGGCTGAATATATTCAGTTCGGGTTTCCACTAGCCATAAATTATGCTAAATTTAGTTATAATGACAATGTATCAAACCATTTCTCGGCTAGGTGCCGAGCGAAGGGTGTGGATGGGTATTTTGAAGTAGAAACTTCCAAAAATGCCATTTTAGGTCCATTTGATAAAAATCCTTTTCAGGAAATGCATTTTTTACCCCTAATGGCTCGCGACAAGCCTGATGGAAAGGTCAGAGTTATAGTAGATCTATCTTGGCCTATAGGCCAAAGTGTGAATAGCTGCATTATACCGGGAGTTTTTGATAATGTTCAGTTTCAGTTAAAATACCCATCAATTGATTTATTGGTCCAAAAAATTAGTGAAATTGGCCCTACTGCCCTTCTCTATAAAATTGATTTAGAACGAGCATTCCATAATTTAAAAATTGACCCTTATGATTACCCTGTACTGGGTTTACGTTGGAAGCAGCGTACGTACGTTGACGTAAGTTTACCATTTGGATTCGCCACGGGTGCAGCTTCTTGCCAGTCTTGTACAGATCTCGTTACATGGGCGTTATGCCAACGTAAGATATGGGTCATCAGTTACTTGGACGATTTTTTGGGAGTGGGACAGCCCCATAAAGCTAGGTCTGAGTTTCTATCATTAAAAATTTTACTTGAATCTTTAGGACTTCCCTTAAATCTCAAGAAAATTGAAGAACCAGCAGAAGAAGTTACCTGCTTGGGTATTAACATTAATGCTCATACGGGCCTCTTGTCCATTCCAAAAGAAAAATTACTTGAGGTTAAACAATTATGTTGTTATTGGGCAAAGCGTACAACTGCCACTAGAAATCAATTGCAGAAACTAACTGGTAAACTTTTGTATATACATAGATGTGTACAACCGGCCCGTATATTTGTTAACCGTATACTGGGGGTGTTGAGATCAGCCCCTGTGAAGGGCAAGGTGACTCTGCCATTAGGTTTCTTTAAAGACATTGAATGGTTCAACAAATTCTTGGAAAAATTTAATGGTGGGGTTAAAATCCATAATAAAGAGTCCAAATGTCATGAGGTCTATATTGATGCCTCACTAACTAGAGTGGGGGGCATTTTTAACAATAATGTATATTCTACCACCATTCCTGAGCCAATATTGAATATTGCCTCAATAGTTCACTTGGAGGCAGCTAATATATTAATAGCTTTTAAATTGTGGGCCCATTATTGGAAAAATAGTAAATTCACTATATGGTGTGACAATATAGCTGTTGTACACGCATTTACGTCTTGTAAAATTAAAGATGTCTGGTTAATGGCCTGTGTTAGAAATATATGGCAATTCACTGCAACTCATAATATTGAATTAATTGTCAACCATATAGCAGGCCAAGAAAACACGTATGCTGATATTTTATCTAGATGGGATAAATATGAAAATGTCTCTTGTGTAGAAGTTAAATATCTGCAATCTTGTTACTGGCATAATGCAAATGCAGACATGTTATACCCTGACTTTAATATTTAACTTGTGCCCTTATTAACGACCTTGGTGAGCCTACCCATGGCCCCGAATGGGCATGTAGTCATTGAACTTGTGACTGCCGTACTTACTGTCATTCCAGATAACCCTCGATTGGACGCCCTTGCCAGTGCAGCAGAAAAGAGAATTGAGGCCGCCCTGTGCCCTTGGACAAGATGCTCTTACTTGGCTGGATTTCGACTGTTCCTGGCTTTCATTGTCCATATGAACATTTCTGTGGCCAGCTCACTACAGACAGTACTTGTATATTTGGAATTTCTAGTGCAGAACAATCTTAAGGCTGTGTCACTACGTAATCATTTATCAATTTTAAAATATTATTTTTCATTGTTTGGTTGGTCTACTAGTGTGTTTAATGAGAGGAAGGTACAACTGTTTGTTAAATCAGTACAAATCAATGCAAAATTACAAGTAAAAGTTAAAGGTATCTTTAAGGTGGAACTATTGCAAAGGTTAGTTACATCTGTCATGAGATTCACAAATGCTGAGGTATATAGAGCATTATTTTTGGTGTCTTTCTTTGGTTTCTTCAGGCTGGCATCTTTGGTGTCCAATTCAAGTGCTGAATTTGATGTAACTAGGTTTCCAGTATTGGGAGATGTAATTTGGGGTGCTCCAGGGGCTCATATTGTAATGACGTGTTCCAAAACTATGCAAAAAGCTGGAGCTATGCAAGTTGTCCAATTGCCACAATTACTTGATTCAATATTATGCCCTGTCAAAGCACTTAAGGTTATGATCAAAGCTATTCCAAGAGATAAGGTTTCCCCTTTATTTCTTGTTAGAACTAAGTCAGGTGTTGCTGTACTTACTGCTAGTAAAGCTAGGTATTTCTTTAGAATGGTTATAGTTTCCCTGGGCCTGAACCCAAGACATTTTACTTTCCACGCCTTCAGGCATAGTGGTGCTTCCCTTGCATTTAACCATGATGTTAAGCTCGACCATATTAAGCAACATGGCCATTGGCGTAGCGAGTCTGTATGGACTTACCTTAACTCTACCCCCAAGGCGGCTGCTACTATACCCTTAACCTTCCAGGCCATTATACCTACAAGCTAAGATACAACACTTTGGGTTTGGGCGTTATACTAACTGTTTTTTACTGGATTTTAATTAATACTTGTGGTAACATTCTATTAAACGAATTAAATCCATAAGTTTCATTATATGAACAAAATACAATTGTATGCTTTATGCAACAATTTATATATCATTATTATTCATCTTAACTAATCTGAACTTTGAAGTTAACATGAATTATGAAGTAATATTAATGGATGTAATGCTTTATGGTAAATATTCACAGATTGGAGTAAGTGTATATAGGTACATAGTGTATGTGTTAGTAGTTAGCAGTGAGTAGTAACACTAGGAAGGGTACTTGCAAGTAGACAGAATTACTGTAATCCAGTCAGCTGTAATGCTGGAAGTCATAATTTTATAAAACTTCTGTGTTGTGTGTACTTAGACTAAATAATATCACTTCACACTACTTTGTTGGGACCAATCTAATTGTAGACTAATATTGGATGTTTAACATTGGTGTATTAATCTTTTAACATTGTTTTAACAAGAATAAACCCAAAGATTGTTACTTAAATAATGAGATTTTCTTGTTTGTTTTCCCCCAAAACTGGCCTTGTTACTTTTAAATATCTAAAATGCCATCTGATGACAAGAAGTGTTGGAAAGTATATCTTTCAATAGTTCATTTGTATTTTTATATAGATCATGGTGCAATATTTCAATTTTATTATTGTTCAGAAGTATATTTGAATTTATGTTGAATAAGCATTTTCCAAATAATCTGTTTTATGTTTGTCTTTAACAGGGTGCTGAAATTATAGTCTTTCCAGAGGATGGGATGTTCGGGTTTAAACTAAACAGAAGTGCCATTTATTCATACCTGGAGGTAGTTTCTGACCCAGAAGAAACTATTGTCAACCCATGCAGAGATGCTGTTCCTTCAGATAGAAATAGAATCCAACGCAGACTGAGCTGTGCAGCATTGTGGTCTCAGATATATGTTGTAGCTAACTTAGGTACAGTAGAATTTTGTGGAGACAAACCAGTTTGTCCAAGTGATGGTAGATTTCAGTTCAACACAAATGTTGTTTTTGACAGTGAAGGCAATATTGTTGCACGTTATCGCAAACAAAATTTGTATTATGAGTTTCAGTTTGATGTTCCTCCAAAAGTAGAATGGACTGTGTTTGGTGGACCTTTTGGAAACTTTGGAACATTCACATGCTTTGACATCCTTTTTAACAGGCCAGCAATTGACTTAGTTGAACAGGTGGGTGTTCGTAACATTGCCTTTACAACTGCATGGAAAAATGACATGCCACTTATGTTCACATTGGGTTTTCATGAATCATGGGCCATTAGGATGGGTGTCAATTTATTAAGTGCTGAGGTCCACCTACCAGAGTTTGGATTTCAGGGATCAGCTATTTATTCCAGTCAAAAAGGAGCTCTTGCATTCTATAACAATGAGACGTTATCATCTGGAAAACTTGTGATCACTAATGTAACAGCTCCACCACCTGGTCCAACTTTAGCTCCAGTGTATATGCCTAACAACTCTAAATCCCTTATACCTAATGAAACCTTTGTATCTGTCATGCAACGTAACCCCTGTGTATTTACAAGGCTTACTGGTGGTAAAGGCCAAACCGTCTTGGAGTATGGGGAAACAAGTTGCTATCTGAAGTATGAAATTGGAGAATCTGGTGATGATATATTTGGATTTGGAATTTTCCAAGGTTTACATCGTAGTGCATTAAATTCCTATATTCAAATTTGTGCTTTAGTCAGATGTGCCAATTCCTCAATCTACTCTTGTGGACAGGGTACCAGAACATCAACAACCAAATTTAAATCTGTAATCCTCTCTGGTCAATTTGCAAGCAATTATATCTTCCCTGCTGTGTTAGTTAAAGGTGCAAACCCATCCAAAAAAGACTGGGAGTTTCGCTTGGATAAGAAAAATAATCGCGGAGAAATAAATTTTGCTTCAGAAATTTCGCCACTGATTTCATCCATACTGTTCACAAGGCTTTATGACAGGGATAATAATACATTTGCTCCTGATTACAAAAATCCACACTTTCAGAATAATCACCAAAGCAGTCAGTATTCCAAAATGATAATTGGTATAGTTGTTGGAACAGCAGTTTTAGCCTGCCTCATCATTATTGGGGTGGTCATTGTAAAAAAGCTAAGGATATACCAGAGATACCGCCCAGCTAACACAAAACCTTGATCAACAAGGTTTTATTGAACCAGACTGAGACAGACTTTAACTGTGGTTAAGTAACCACACTACTCTTGGTTGAAGGCTTCCAAAGTTTTACACTTGAAATTGATTTAATCTATGTATAGTACAACTACAGTTAGAATCATAATAAATTTATAATATAATAGTTGTAATCTACAAATGGAATTTGACACCCTGTTGGCACTATTAAATTTACTAGTCTAAAACCAAGGATATATGACTTTTATACATGTATATTATACACTTATATTAATGTAGAGTAACTGTAGAAATTTTTTTAAATAACTTTAGAAAATTTTCTATCAGAAAAGAACAAGAAAACCCCTGAGTATATGTTTATTAACAGTAAATCAGTTGAACCCACAAAGAGCAACCACCCAGGGGAAAATCCAAAAGTGATTGCTCTTCGCAGTTTTCAGTTGAAGCTAGTATGAATAATGTATTTAAGTGTAAAGAACTACTGTTAGTAAGTAAAAGGTATCATGTATTTAAAGTGCTAAGGTTCATGTTAAAATATATCATGTATTTAAAGTGCTAAGGTTCATGTTAAAATATATCATGTATTTAAAGTGCTAAGGCACATGTTAATGTAAAATGTCCTGGGCAGTTTCAAAGGTGGGTTGCCCTTAGTAGGCAATTGCTCTACAGAGGTGGTTGCTTACGCAGGTTTGGCTGTATTTTAGAGCCATCAAGGGTTGTCATTAATTTTAAAAAAAGTTATTTTTTTCATAAGTGCCATGTACATTGACATCTGTTAAAATATTTTATAGTTAGATGAACCAAGAGTGATCTGTCATAACTTTTGAACAATACTGCATTTGAGATATGTAATTTCATATGGTTTTTTTTAAAACCTTTTCTAAATGATTTACTTTTGTCAGAATAATTGAATAATTATAACTGTGTGATGATGTTGTATTTAATTCATTTTTTCATTTCGTGCATTTTTCTGGAAGCTGCTGACATATTCTCATGGCCTTAGGGTGTTTGTGTCTGTGTCTGCATCATCAACTTCTGTGAAACTACATTAAGAGATCACTACTACCCACGAAATTTTTATGGCACTCATTATTCTAAATTCATTGAAAAACACTGAACACAATAGGCTCAAAACATTTCATCAATCAATTTTTATTTTTTTTATTTTTTTTTATTTTTATTTTTCCCAAAAAATCTGTACAGACAGTTAACTACAATAGTAAACAAAAATATTAAATATGTGCAAGCAACAGATGTATCTGAAAAAAAATTCAAAGAAAAGAAAAAGAAAATCAAAGAACATCTGCAATATAATACTGTATAAGTAAATTATTTTATACAGCTTTATTGAGTGATTTGGCAGTTTGATGTCACTGTTTACAGGCTAAGTTATGCAGACACACATTGGAAAGCACAATATATATTTTGAGGCAAAAAAAAAAACAACGAACTATTCAGTACTAACTAAATGAGGTGTAAACTGGTTGCCATCTTAACCAATTTTTGTTAAAGGCTTCTACAAAATTTGACACTCTTGCTAAGTATTGGAGTTCCTCAAAACTTTGACTTAGTTTATGTTGGAGGCCATGTAAGCTTAAAGGGCATTAGCTTTAGCTGTATTAAAGATATACTTTTTTTAAATTAACAGTAAGTTATTAAGTGGTTCTGAATTTTGGTCATTGATCAATGAGCCAAATATAATAGTAAAATCCGTAAATTTTATGTTATATTTCGCCTTATCAGAAATATATTTGGCAAGGTTGTTCTAGAACCTTTGTACATAAGAACAATCTACAAACATGTGTAGAAGAGTTTCAGGAAATATGTGACATCTTTGACAATTATCAGAATCAGAAATCCCTACTTTTTTGAGATAATACTTTGTCCCCAGAATCCTGTATATAATTCTTAGCTGGAACCAAATTAAAACATTATCAGGTGTAGTATGATTGCAAACTTTAAATATTCTGTTCCAGCTTTGGTCATCAATAACTGAATTGAAGTCATGATTCCATTTTCTTTCATGCTATGCTCATTCTTCAAGCTGCATTGAGCATATTTGTAAAAATCTTTTGCCCCCTTAATGGACTTATAAAATATTTTTGTATGATGTGGGATGGCAGGTCTCAAGGTAGGCTCATTTAAAAAAAATACTGTTTTTCATAAAATCTAAGGTATCCATCTTGATACAGTGTTTGTAAATTTCTGATAGACATGAAATTATCATCTTCATCAACAACATCTGATACTAAGTGAATACCTTAATTAAACCAATCAGGTATAAATAGTGGATCTTCTGAGATATTTTGGTTAAACCATAAAGGAGAAGTCAGAATGTGCTGACTTTTTAAAATTCTTTGCTTTTTTAAAATACTGTGTGATGATTCAAAAACGTCAGCCCAGAAATTGTTTGTAGTCCTATTCTTTGCTTTGATATAATACTCTGGGCCTAATATTATAAAATTATTAATGGTGTTATTCATAATGAGTTCAAACAGTTTAGACCAAAGTGCTTCTGGTCTGAGAATGAGCCATTGGAACCAGGTTGTTTTCAGTGATTTTAAGAAGATTGTAAAGTTAAACATGTTTAATCCACCTTTAACTTTATTCAGCGTTGTATGTGTATTTACAAGGCTTACTGGTGGTAAAGGCCAAACCGTCTTGGAGTATGGGGAAACAAGTTGCTATCTGAAGTATGAAATTGGAGAATCTGGTGATGATATATTTGGATTTGGAATTTTCCAAGGTTTACATCGTAGTGCATTAAATTCCTATATTCAAATTTGTGCTTTAGTCAGATGTGCCAATTCCTCAATCTACTCTTGTGGACAGGGTACCAGAACATCAACAACCAAATTTAAGTCTGTAATCCTCTCTGGTCAATTTGCAAGCAATTATAACGTCCCTGCTGTGTTAGTTAAAGGTGCAAACCCATCCAAAAAAGACTGGGAGTTTCGCTTGGATAAGAAAAATAATCGCGGAGAAATAAATTTTGCTTCAGAAATTTCGCCACTGATTTCATCCATACTGTTCACAAGGCTTTATGACTGGGATAATAATACATTTGCTCCTGATTACAAAAATCCACACTTTCAGAATAATCACCAAAGCAGTCAGTATTCCAAAATGATAATTGGTATAGTTGTTGGAACAGCAGTTTTAGCCTGCCTCATCATTATTGGGGTGGTCATTGTAAAAAAGCTAAGGATATACCAGAGATACCGCCCAGCTAACACAAAACCTTGATCAACAAGGTTTTATTGAACCAGACTGAGGCAAACTTTAACTGTGGTTAAGTAACCACACTACTCTTGGTTGAAAGCTTCCAAAGTTTTACACTTGAAATTGATTTAATCTATGTATAGTACAACTACAGTTAGAATCATAATAAATTTATAATATAATAGTTGTAATCTACAAATGGAATTTGACACCCTGTTGGCACTATTAAATTTACTAGTCTAAAACCAAGTATATATGACTTTTATACATGTATATTATACACTTATATTAATGTAGAGTAACTGTAGAAATTTTTTTAAATAACTTTAGAAAATTTTCTATCAGAAAAGAACAAGAAAACCCCTGAGTATATGTTTATTAACAGTAAATCAGTTGAACCCACAAAGAGCAACCACCCAGGGGAAAATCCAAAAGTGATTGCTCTTCGCAGTTTTCAGTTGAAGCTAGTATGAATAATGTATTTAGGTGTAAAGAACTACTGTTAGTAAGTAAAAGGTATCATGTATTTAAAGTGCTAAGGTTCATGTTAAAATATATCATGTATTTAAAGTGCTAAGGTTCATGTTAAAATATATCATGTATTTAAAGTGCTAAGGTTCATGTTAATGTAAAATGTCCTGGGCAGTTTCAAAGGCGGGTTGCCCTTAGTAGGCAATTGCTCTACAGAGGTGGTTGCTTACACAGGTTTGGCTGTATTTTAGAGCCATCAAGGGTTGTCATTAATTTTAAAAAAAGTTATTTTTTTTCATAAGTGCCATGTACATTGACATCTGTTAAAATATTTTATAGTTAGATGAACCAAGAGTGATCTGTCATAACTTTTGAACAATACTGCATTTGAGATATGTAATTTCATATGGTTTTTTTAAAACCTTTTCTAAATGATTTACTTTTGTCAGAATAATTGAATAATTATAACTGTGTGATGATGTTGTATTTAATTCATTTTTTCATTTCGTGCATTTTTCTGGAAGCTGCTGACATATTCTCATGGCCTTAGGGTGTTTGTATCTGTGTCTGCATCATCAACTTCTGTGAAACTACATTAAGAGATCACTACTACTCACGAAATTTTTATGGCACTCATTATTCTAAATTCATTGAAAAACACTGAACACAATAGGCTCAAAACATTTCATCAGATCAATTTTTATTTTTTTTATTTTTTTTTTATTTTTATTTTTCCCAAAAAATCTGTACAGACAGTTAACTACAATAGTAAACAAAAATATTAAATATGTGCAAGCAACAGATGTATCTGAAAAAAAAATTCAAAGAAAAGAAAAAGAAAATCAAAGAACATCTGCAATATAATACTGTATGAGTAAATTATTTTATACAGCTTTATTGAGTGATTTGGCAGTTTGATGTCACTGTTTACGGGCTAAGTTATGCAGACACACATTGGAAAGCACAATATATATTTTGAGGCAAAAAAAACAACGAACTATTCAGTACTAACTAAATGAGGTGTAAACTGGTTGCCATCTTAACCAATTTTTGTTAAAGGCTTCTACAAAATTTGACACTCTTGCTAAGTATTGGAGTTCCTCAAAACTTTGACTTAGTTTATGTTGGAGACCATGTAAGCTTAAAGGGCTATTAGCTTTAGCTGTATTAAAGATATACTTTTTTGAAATTAACAGTAAGTTATTAAGTGGTTCTGAATTTTGGTCATTGATCAATGAGCCAAATGTAATAGTAAAATCCGTAAATTTTATGTTATATTTCGCCTTATCAGAAATATATTTGGCAAGGTTGTTCCAGAACCTTTGTACATAAGAGCAATCTACAAACATGTGTAGAAGAGTTTCAGGAAATATGTGACATCTTTGACAATTATCAGAATCAGAAATCCCTACTTTTTTGAGATAATACTTTGTCCTCAGAATCCTGTATATAATTCTTAGCTGGAACCAAATTAAAACATTATCAGGTGTAGTATGATGGCAAACTTTAAATATTCTGTTCCAGCTTTGGTCATCAATAACTGAATTGAAGTCATGATTCCATTTTCTTTCATGCTATGCTCATTCTTCAAGCTGCATTGAGCATATTTGTAAAAATCTTTTGCCCCCTTAATGGACTTATAAAATATTTTTGTATGATGTGGGATGGCAGGTCTCAAGGTAGGCTCATTTAAAGAATTACTGTTTTTCATAAAATCTAAGGTATCCATCTTGATCTTCAAGTATCGTAAGAAATTAATGTCTTCAATGTTATACAGTGTTTGTAAATTTCTGATAGACATGAAATTACCATCTTCATCAACAACATCTGATATTTTGGTTAAACCATAAAGGAGAAGTCAGAATGTGCTGACATTTTAAAAGTCTTTGCTTTTTTAAAATACTGTGTGATGATTCAAAAACGTCAGCCCAGAAATTGTTTGTAGTCCTATTCTTTGCTTTGATATAATACTCTGGGCCTAATATTATAAAATTATTAATGGTGTTATTCATAATGAGTTCAAACAGTTTAGACCAAGGTGCTTCTGGTCTGAGAATGAGCCATTGGAACCAGGTTGTTTTCAGTGATTTTAAGAAGATTGTAAAGTTAAACATGTTTAATCCACCTTTAACTTTATTCAGCGTTATGATATTTTTACTAATTTTACTTGGTTTACCTGACCATAGAAAGCTATAAAATAACTCCTCTATCTGTCTTACTGTTTGAGACTTAGGATTAGGGACACTTATAAGCAAATGATTTATTTTGGATAAGAATAAGGTTTTTATTACAGTAATTCTTGTGTAATGGTGTAAGTTGTCGTTTCCCCCAGTTGTTTATCATCCTTTTAATTTCTAGAATTTTGGGATTAAAATTCTAGCTAATTATGTTATCCAGGTGAATAGAAAACTTCAATCCTAAAATTTCAAATTCTTGAAATCCCCACTGTAGCCCTGTATCTAGTAATTTTTCTCTTGAGTATCTCTTTCTACCTATCCAGATTATTTTTGTCTTATCTTTATTCATTTTTAAACCTGACATATTTCCAAAAATTTCCAAAGTGTTGAGAGCTGCTAATATTGAAGATTGTGACCCATCTAAAAATAAGGTCATATCATCTGTGTATTGTGTAATTTTAAACTCTGTTCCTTTAATAAAAATGCCCTTTATATCAGGATTATGAAGAATTAGAAGTGTTAATATCTGACCACCAATAATGTACAAATATGGAGAAATTGGGTCACCCTGCTGCAGCCTTGACCAATTTGAATTGAATTGGATGAATATCCACTCTGTATAACTCTCGCTGTTACTTCATTGTTCAGCAGTTTGATCCATTTTATATAGTTCTCCCCAAATCCAAGAAATCCAAGGTATTATAAATAAAATTCCAGGATATAGAATCAAAAGCCTTTTGGAAATCAAGGACCATGAGTTGTCCAGTTATATTTGCTTTTTCTGTGAAATCCATAATATCAGACACCAGCCTAGTACTTTCACCAATGTATCTACCAGATATAAAACCGTTTTGAGAACGGTGTATAAGGTAATTTAGATGTGGCTTCAAGCGATTTGCCAAAGAACTCAATACAATCTTATATACAACAGAGAGCATAGACAAAGGTCTCCAATTCTTAATAAGCTCTCTAGCTTTATCCTTTTTTTGGCAGGCATGTAATAACACACTGCCTCAATGAAGCAGGTAACAGACCATGCTCAAAACTGAAGTTAACTGAAGCACAGATCCAAAACTTGAGGTCATTCCAAAATACTTTCAAAAATTCGGCTGGAAATCCATCCACACCAGGAGTTTTATTGTTCTCCATTTCTTCTAAAGCAGCCCCAAGCTCAGAAACAGTTATCAGATCAATTTAGTTAAGGTACCTGCCTACCCCAAAAATCCAGTGGCACTAATTATTAGGCATAACCAAAGTCAATGCTCAAATAACAGTTCTTATTTATTGGATTCCCAATCCTACTCCCAAGACACACCTGCTGAATTTGGTTATTGTCTTCAAACATCAATTGTCGACAAAATGAAAATCATCATTTCCTCAGCAATGATTTTCCCCCAAGGAATCTATCATCCTGTCCAATAAACAAATAGGGACACCATGACTGTTGCAGTGACTTCCCAATGGGATCAGATAATAGCTTCTGATCTTTCATAACCAGATATTGTTGGTACATGTTCAGCACCTTGTGTCAGACAGTAGTCTTGCTCCATGACTTCAGAGCATCAAGCAGTTATTTGTCCAATGGGATACATTATGTAAAACATTACCGCTCCACTTAGAACCTCCATCAGGCTTTTTTCAGGCTTATTGATTTACAATCTTTACACATATCAGAGATTGACACTATATCCATTTCAATGATTGACATCTGTGCATTACCCTATGTAATTTGGATTTTTATCCGTCTTCATTGAGAAATCACAAGCTTACTGCATCTGCAACATCAATCACCCTGCCTCAACAACTACATCCCTAATGTGGTGCCAATTTTCTGCAGTGTGGGTTGTTTTTCTTGTACTACAAGCGATTAGCTTCCTCATTGTTTGTGTAAATTTACCGTATTAATTTTCATACACATAAAACATGATGTTTATTGTTCGCCAGCTTCCATGTGTAATATTTCCTTGTATCTATCTTACTAGATTACATTTTGTTACTGTTAAACTGACATTTAGTTGTTTTCTTAAAGTCTCCCAAATTGATTTAACTTTTGTTGCGTTGTTGCCATTGATATAACGTTTGGTAATTTACTATTCAGTTTGAATTTTATTGTGAATGTTCATGTTCGCATGAGTTCCATTTATAGTATTAAATAATAATATTTCTAACTAGTAAGAGTTTAAGAAAATTAAAAAAAAAATCTGTTTTGTCATGTTATGACATATATGCATCTCACAGAATAATCAGAATAGTCAGACAGGTCTTCTAATGCTTTTTTAATTTTGAGAAGGCCTTTGACTCCATCTAATGGAAATTTCTTAACAATATACTATAACATTGGGGACTTGGGACAAAATTTTATAAAGTGGATGAAACGATTTGACACTAACATTCAGGCCTCTGTTGTACAGTATGGAATTTTGTCATGGTTCTTCAACATTAAGAAGACCCTTCTTTTCCTTTTCTGTTAATTTTGGCTGATCAAATATTTTTAACATGAATCCAAATTAATAGAAATATACAGGGTATAAAAACAGGAAACAACACATACATGCTCGCAAAGCTTTCTGATGACTGCATATTACTTATGGCTAGTTCCAGAGGATCCTTGCAATCAGCTTTGAGCACTTTTAAAATAGTTGGCTTCACATCTGGATTAAAGATGAACACTATGAAAACTAAAGTAGTTTGGATTGGATGAAAAGTATTTAGAAAAGCTTAACTAAAGATATTTGCACAGTATTTGAGTGGGGTATCAAAGAATTCAATGTATTATGATTAGAATTGAATGTAGATCTAGATAGAATGGTTCAGAAAAGTACTTGGATGTAGTCAAAGCTAAACTAAACTATTGATAAAAACGTGACCTGACATCTTTTTTCAAAGTAACGGTTATCAAAACTTTATAGCCTCTAAATTTAATCACCCTTTTATGACATTACATAATCCTTCTCCAGAAATGATTGCATCTGTTTCTAATATTATGCAAAAATTGAATATTGAAAAACGAAACAAGGTGAACAGACAACAAAGTTTTAAGGACTATTTGGATAAAGGACATAAACTGTTTGACCTTGAAAAATTATAGAATGACTAAATTTAAGTTGGATCAGATATCTCAAAAGAGAATCATACTCACCATGGGCAACCATCAGTTAAGTTTTTCAAGCAGCTTACGCTTGGGACAGCATGATGTGAAAAAGCAAAGATTGAAAGCACAAAAAGATTTCCAGAATTCTACTCTTACTGAGAATCTGGCAGAGCAACAGCATAGATAAACATACTAACTATGGTGGTGAATTGTCATGGACAACTTCAAAATCAGCGCATACCAGGGACAATTTTGATCAGCAGGTTGTTGTCACCAAGAGGCAGCAAAAATGAAGAGGACTGAAGACAAATGTCAAATAACGAAGAATCAATCAAGAATATTGAAGAATTTACTATTTGTATATATTTAGCATTAATATTCTCCACAGTCTAACCTAGGCATTTCTCCCGTTCTCAAAACTGATGAAGATTTTTGACAACTTTCCTTCAAATACCAAAAGAATTACGTAAGTGTAATTGAGAATGAACGTGAGCTTTGAAGACTCTTCTAGAACAAAGACTGCATTGAGAATAAGCAGGAAGATCTGGAGAATTTACTAGTACAACTTGTTGGCTACTGCTCAGCAAAAGACTGGCGATATGAACGAATTGGCAACCATTTGTGGAGAATTTTCATATTGAACTTCAAAGACAACAAGTACCATAGATTTTGAACAGAATGTTGTTGCAGTCAAATGTAGAATGATGATGAAGTTTAGAGACAATGGAAGAACAATAAAGAATTACTCAAGAACATAAAAGAATATCCTATTGGCAGATATTCACCATTAAAATTCACCACCATCTGACCTGGGCATTACGTGGATGTAAAATGGTTTCCTGTTGATAAAAGGATCTTCAGAATCCTGCAAGCATGCACTCTTCAACTGCAACCCGTATATGATTATCACATTTACTGTGTAAAACATTTCTCAAATGACATGGTGATTTATAACAACTAAAAAGCTGTGCATTTAAGTTGCCTTTATCTAGAAAAAAATTCTTTCATAAGAAACATATAGCATAATTGTAGCAAGCCGGTGTGACTTCATCCTGGACATGATCTGCCAAGTCTTGCCAATGTTTACTGAGGACACCAGTTTACTCATATTGTCAGTAATTTTATCCAGGGCATTGTTATGACGACCATTGGAAGGTCCTGGATGACCCAGGGAATACCCTCAGCACTATCTCTCTCAGATATTGTAGTCACCATAAAGTCGAGTGCTTTGGAAACAGTTTTGTGGTACAGTAATATAAGCAGAGCAATACTTGTCAAAGTTTGTTGAGCAAACTATTTAATATGATAATGCAAATTCCAGTGTCACAACTGCATTACAGTAAAAAGAAATAGAACAATGCTCTGCAAATCTTTTCTGTACAAACTAGGATGACTTATAACTGACTGCGTTTTCAACACTCTTTAGCTCATGTAATCCTTTACAGTGACTGTTTAGGAAAATATAATTTCATATGTATACATTCAACAATTATCTACATTCAATACAACATATATATGCTAAGCAGTCGCACACAAAAGTATGTGTTTGTAAATACCAACCTTCAACTATTAAAATTACAGAACACAGGACTTTTCATATATTAATAAAAAGGATGCTAGCACCTAACATTTGCTCATATCCTTGCATTAAAAACAATACACTGGGATTACAAAAATAGAATCCCCCCCCCCCCTCTCCGCAAGGTCAAAATCAAGTTGTAATTTTTTTCCTGCTTTCGTTTTTGTCATCAATGACCAACATCTTTTATTGAATTTTTTTGTATCCAGGATTTATGATTAAAATCATTCCTAAAATGTAATTATTTCTTCCTTTGGCAAGGCCCAACCCCTACAAAAATTTCATGAATCTTTGGAATAATATCAACCAGCAAGCCAAAGTCATTTAAAAATACACTGAAAATTCAGAATTTTTTTGTATCAAAAATATGATCTGGATCCTTCTCAAATTTTAATTACTTCTTCCTTTGGACTGGTCCTATCCATGTGGACAATTTCAAAAATATCCGTCAATTTCGTTCAGCATTAAAGGTAACACAGAACAATTTATATAAAGACAGAGAAACCGACACATGAGCACACCTAAAATGTAACCTCCTGATGGAAGAAACTAGAATGCCTGGCATCATTACTACAAGGTCATGTTTCATATTTCTTGTGCCCTTTTAACAAATGCAACTTGGGGTGACAACCTTATTCAAGAAAACTTTCGAGACAAAGGTAAAACACTACTGCCAAACTTCTAAAAGATTTACATCAGAGTGATGTATCTTTTTTAAGTTAACAACATTAAAATTCATCAATATCTCTTTTTGTTAGCTTGTTCACCATATGGTGATGGTTACTGTATTGTCATAGAATTGATCTGAAATAAAAGTTTAAAAAAATCTCTATTTTTCTTTGAAAACGTGGCCTTGGCCATATCAGAGAATCTTATGAAATCTACATTCTTATGTATGGTTACCTTGATTTAGTTTTGGATCTTATTCATGATCCTCTAATTATGAGAACATCAACAGGCCAGAATGTGTCTGCTCCACTTTTAGCCAGTCATGTTTACAAAACATTTTTATTACGCTAATACCTCTTACCTAACAGACTCACACTATATGCCGGAGCAAACCGGTCTGCCAAACGTCAGAAAAAGACATCCTGGGTACACATCCGGCCAGACCGGTACATCCCTCTCCACTCACTAGAGGGCTAATGCTTCCTGTACTCACCAGGTGGCCATAACGTCATGGCCTCTTTTTCATTTGGCGCGAAACTGTTTACAAGCATTTCTACTTTGAAGGAATACTTTAGTGTTTTTACTGCTATTGTGTGTGAGGTTGTGATTATTTTACTGGATCTATTGTGTATGGATATCATGGCGTCTTCTGGACAAAAGAAAGGTGGATGCAGCCACATAATGGCTAGCTTTGACACCCACATTCGTTGTGCGCGTTGTCGAGAAAAGGGTTCTGGATCAGGCCTGTGTGTTCAAGGCAAGGACGACTGAGCAGCATGTTTGCTTATCACCCCAGATCAATGGAAACAGTTGGCCACGCCCACTTATAAACTCCGTAAAGAGAAGAAATCTTCAGTAAAACAGGACGTTTTGATTGATCTGTCACAGGTTAGTGTGGTAGGTCCCGTGGACTTAAACCAATCCACTGCCTCAGCTTCTTCTTCTACTAATGTCTCTCTGGATGATTCTTCATTTAAAAAAGAACTGTCAGATTTAAAAGATGAGTGGTCTACTCGCTTTGCTCGCATTGAGGCTCTGCTAACCATGGGTTCTAACCCCATCTCTGCACAACCTATCTCTGCAGTAGGACACCTTGCACCGGTGTTTTACCCGGTTAAAGTTCCTCAACCCCCACCCACTGGGGTCCTGTCTTCTTCACCTTTCTTGAATCACACTGTTTCCTCTCACACCCAGTTTCCTGCTTCTCCCCTGGAAAATCTGTACCCGGACCGGTCCCAGGACACAGAACCGGCATTTGGACCACCGGACCGGGAATCGGTCTGTTATGATGACCTACTGGAAGACCAAGCTTCCGGCTCTGAGACTGACCCTCAGGAAAAAGACAGAATTATCTCAGAGGATCAGAGTTACAGGGAGACTGTCAGAGAGGTATGGGTTTACATGGAATGGTCTTTTATCCCGGACCGGGAGTATACCGCCCAGTCAAGACATGACAACCCTTGGACAGGCACCAGGAGCCAACCGGTTGGAAAAATCTCTGTTGCCTTTCACCCAGAGGATTGGGTTTGTAGGAAGTTCGAACAGATGAACTTGTATATTCTTGATGGACATGTGACACGCTCTGGGGAAAAGGGTTGGCTTGGCTTAGGACTGACCAGTTCTTAAAAATTCCTAAAACTCAGAACAGATGGTAAAGCTTGCATCTGGCTCCCAATATAGGGGACAGAGTGGTCAAATTGTGGTCAAATGATGCCCCACTTCTGAACAGTTCTTACAGTCGCATTGCAAAACCTTCAGGACTAACTGTTATTCCTCCTCCTTCTCGCCCAATAGCCCAGGATACTCTCCGTAAGTGGGACAAGGCTTCACGTGAAGGTACTTACATCTGCAATCAAGCTGCAGGTTTTAACCGATGCATATCAAAGCTGCAGAATGACATTCAAGAAAATGTTAGGGCCCTTGAGACTGAACTTTTAAAAGAAAAATCCTCTCAGAAGTCTGAAAAAGCTCTCACAGAAATAAGGGATCTTACCGCCTTTAATCAGAATGTGAGCTTCTGTATGGGGAAATCTGTGCAACATCTGGTGGATATCCTGTTTGTTCAGATGGGGAACATTATGTTGTTGAGGAGAGATGCTTACTTAGATCACCTAAAACAGGGCATAAAACCGGACACCTGGTGTGTGTTGCATAACAGTCATCTCAACTCCTCAGGTCTTTTCCCGAATGATATGGTCCATAGGGCTGAAGAGGAAATTGCCAAATCTGAGACAGAACTCCGTACCACCCAGCCCGGATCGGGCCATGGTGGATACGACTCAAGAAAACAGAACCGTTACCAACCCCATCAGAGCAGTTGGAACTGCAGCCCAGAACCTAACAGACCAGTTCCTTCCTCTCAGGACACTGAAGTCCCAGCTTGGCGATCCTTTGGACAGAATCGTAACAACAGGGGCAGGGGTAGAGGTGCCTCCTCATGAGGTCGTAACCCCAAGGGTTTCAAAGGGAATAACAAGAAATGACAATTGTTGTGTAAGTTCTGTTCAAACTCAGGACATTTGAAACTTTGTACTCTTTGTTTGAAAGACTTTAGATGTTCTGTTTGTTCTAAATGTTCTTGTGAGGAGTCCAAATGTAAATTACATAAATGTTCCAACTCCTGCACCTTCTGTGTTTTTGGAAGGGCCACCACAAAAGAAAGGTGTAAGTCCCAGTGTAGATTCAGAAAATGGCCTAATAAAGCCTGTGAAAGATGTATTTTCTGTAAATCTGTCTCCTTCTGCCCTTAATGTGACAAATGTCCTCAGTGTTGTAGAAGGTCTGCCTGTGGGGGCTCAACTACAAAATTTTTGGCAAGTCTGGGCCCAGAAAGGTTCAAGTCCAAGGGTAGTAGGAGGAGGGATACAATCTCCCATTCAGTCTCAAACCTCCTCTCACCAGAATCCCTCTGATAAGGAGCGGATATGCCAATCCCCTCAGGAACAACTACATGCAGGAGGCATTGCATAGCCCCCTCCTCCAAAAACAAGCTGTGGAAAAAGTAAGGGTTCAATCCTCTCTGGGATTTTACAACAGATTCTTCATTGTCCCCAAACCAAATAAAAAATGGTGGCCAATCTTAGATCTCAGGGCCCTCAATTGGTTTCTCAAGGTCAAAACCTTCAAAGTGGAAACCCCGGAGTCCATTCGCCTATCTTTGCAACAGGGGGAGTGGGTAGCGTCGCTAGATTTCAGCGACGCCTACTTTCACATCCCTATCAGTCCAAACTCAGATAAGTATGTCCGATTCCATTATCAGGACCAAACCTTCCAGTTCCGAGCTCTCCCATTTGGCCTCTCTACAGGTCTGGAGTTCACAATTGTAGTCAAGGAGGTAAAGCTCATGGCTCAACCAAGGAACATCCGCATGCACCAATACCTGGACGACTGGTTGATCTGAGCCAGAGACAGAGATACTTGTTTTCAGGACACCCATACCCTCCTAGCCTTGTGTCAGGATTTGGGTTGGGTCGTGAACCTCAAGAAATCGGAACTGGAGCCCAAGCAGATTTTCAATTTTGTAGGCTACCAGTACGACTTGGTTCCTGAAAGATGGGAGGCTCTAAACTCCAAGATCAATTCCCTACTAGAAAGGACCAGTTGTTTGGTTCGACAACTCATGTCCTTGATAGGCCTTCTCACGGCGACAGAAAAACAGTTTCCATCAGGATGTCTCCATATGAGGCCACCCAATGGCATCTCAAGACCCATTGGCACATCCCGGAGTCCTTGGAGAAAGTCATCCTGATCCCCAGGTCCCTTCATCCCCACCTGTAGTGGTGGTTAAAGGATGAAAATGTGCTAACAGGCCAACAGTTGCACCACCTTCGTCATGCCATTCAGATCTTTACAGACGCATCAAACGAAGGTTGAGGCGCACATTTAGGAGATTGTACCGCAAGAGGTGGTTGGTCTGTGCCAGAAAGCAAACTACACATCAGTTTTCTAGAATTGAAAGCAGTTTTATTGGCCCTAAAAGCATTTGAACCGCTCTGCCTTGGTCGGGTGGTTCTAGTTGCTACTGACAATACTACTGTGGTAGCTTACATCAACAAAGAAGGAGGTATGCGTTCAGGATCCCTATGCGCTCTTCTGTGGAGACTCCTGTCCTGGTGCAATCTCAGAGAAATTTGCCTAAGAGCACGTCACATTCCGGGCTGGCTCAATGTGATAGCCGACAAACTATCCTGACACCGTCAGGTCATTCAGACGGAGTGGTCTCTTCACCCGGATATCTTTGCTCAGATTTGCCACAGGTGGCATCTTCCCAAGGTGGATCTGTTTGCGACAAGGTACAACTGCAAACTACCTCAGTTTGTATCCCCAGTTCCCCATCCCAAAGCATGGGCTGTGGATGCATTGAGCCTGTCATGGGAGGATCTGGACCTGTATGCATTTCCACCAATTCCCATCCTGACAAATGTCCTGACAAAAGCTTTCAGCCATCAGTACAAAAGGATGACAATAGTGGCCCCGCGCTGGCCGAACATGCCCTGGTTCTGGGATCTGGTGTAGATGTCATCCCAAATATCAATTTGTCTTCCAAACTGCCCGGATCTCCTGACTCAGCCATTCAACCGAAACCTTCACAGGGATCTACTAAACCTGAACCTGCATGCTTGGCTCCTAGAGCCAAGAATATCTGGAACAAGGGTTCACTGACCAGGTGGCAATGAGAATTGAAGCTCCTCAAAGAGGGTCTACCAGATTTGTCTATGAAGCAAAGTGGGCCATTTTTGTTCGATGGTGCAAGGCGCATCAGGTGGATCTCCATTCACCATCTGTAGAACATATTGCTGACTTCCTCCTGCACATGTTTCAGGACAAGAAGTTACAACCAAGTACTATAGAGGGGTATAGATCGGCCATTGCTGACAAAGTAGGTAACTTTGAATATCAGCAAAAATGAGAACCTTAACAGGTTACTCGATAGCTTCCACAGGGACAGACACAAAGGGCATCGAGGCGTCCCTTCCTGGAACCTGTCTTTGGTCTTTCACCAATTGATGAAGCCCCCCTTTGAACCCCTTTGGAAGGCGTCCTTAAAGCACTTAACCTTTAAGACTGTTTTCATTTTTGGCGCTGGGTTCAGGAAAACGCAGGAGCGAAATCCATGCCTGGGTCAACAGGAACATCCGTCATCAATCGGATTGGTCCCTCTTTCCCCTTCTCCATGCTTTCTCTCCCAGAACCAGCTGGCTCGGGAAGGCCCGGGAAGCATCGCTCCAGTGATTATTCCTGCTCTGGCACCTACATTGGACAGCTCTCTCAAGGAGGACAGATCGCTTTGTCCGGTAAGAGCTCTGCACTATTACTTGGACAAAACCAAAGATCTTAGGAACCAGAAAGAACTGTTGTTTGTCTCCTTTAAGAAGAATTTCAACAAGGATATTTCTCCTTCCACAATTTCTTCTTGGATCAAACAAACGATACTCCTTTGCTACCAGTTGTCCGATCAGGAATCGCTGACCCTTCACCAGGTCAAGGCTCACGACGTAAGAGCCTTCGCGGCTTATAAAGCCTTTCAAGGAGAAGTCTCCTTGGAGAAAATTCTGTCAGCATGCCATTGGAAGTCACATAATACCTTCATTCAGTTCTACCTGAAGGATGTGGCTTGGGCTGACTCGGAAATGTACCATCTGGGTCCGATAGTGGCGGCCCAGTAGGTCCATTCCTAGACCTGACTGCCCACTTTCTTTAGTGCTTAAGGCATGTACATAGTGTATATAGTTGTACATTTAAACAGTTGGGTTGTTAAACTTTTGGGCCTCTCTTCCAGATCCCATGAGGTTTTGGTTGATGGGTTTGGTTTTTCTTGTACCCTTAAGGCTCAACTCCTCCAAATGAGAAGAGAAAAAGAACGGGGGGGTGGGGGGGACCCTACCGGTTCACCCGGTCACCCGGGGGTGTTTCTCACACCAGTTTAGGAGTTTTTTCCCGTTAGAGTTTATAGCCTGTTCCCTCAGTCAGCTACCCTCCTCCATTGGGTAGTTATTCTAGCAGGAGTCTGTTAGGTAAGAAGTATTAACGCAATAAATTAGAAAATTTAATAGGTAAATTAAATTTTTATAAGTTAATACCTTACCTAACAGACGGTGGAGTCCCACCCAACCGTCCCCAGTCAGTCATTGCAACTGAAAAAAAGGCTGTGACGTCATGGCCACCCGGCGAGTACAGGAAGCATTAGCCCTCTAGTGAGTGGAGAGGGATGTACCAGTCTGGGCGGGGGTGTACCCAGGATGTCTTTTTCTGACATTTGACGGACCGGCTCGCACCGGCATATAGCGGGAGTCTGTTAGGTAAGGTATTATAAAAATTTGATTTACCTATTAAATTTTCTATATTATTCACAAAACATTGATTAAGCTTAGCTTCCCATCACATTCACTGTCATCTAGTTTTTTCAAAGCCACATGATCCAAAAAATATTTGTAGATAAATCTGTAGATTAATATATACAGAATCTTTTGAAATTGAGTAAATTGAAATGTGAGTAAACTCTATTATTCACAAAATATATGACAGGTCTGTTTACAAAGCATTTGGGTGTTTGTAGTGTCCACTAAAAAAATTACTTTCGTCTAAATTACTTTCTAAATGCCAATACACCTGTTCAAATGTAACATATGTGCCAGTTAATCATTACAGAAGAGTATTAGGGCCAAGTAAAAAATTCAATTTAGTGAGATAGTATCTCAATTTTTTTTAGATATTAAGTCAATTTTTCGAGATACTAAGTCATTTTTTTGAGATAGTTATCTCAATTTTTTGAGATATTAAGTCAATTTTTCGAGATATTAATTCAATTTTTCGAGACACTAAGTCAATTTTTTTTAGATATTATGTCAATTTTTCGAGATACTAAGTCAATTTATTTTAGATAGATATCTCATCTCTTGAGATATTAAGTCAATTTTTCGAGATACTAAGTCAATTTCGTGAGATATTTATCTCAATTTTTTGAGACATTAAGTCAATTTTTTGAGATATTATGTCAATTTCTTGGGCTATTAAGTCAATTGTTCGAGATATTATGTCAATTTTTTCGAGACAGTTATCTCATTTTTTTGAGATATTATGTCAATTTTTCGAGATATTATTTTTATCTCGAAAATTGACTTAATATCTCAAAAATTGACTTACTATCTCAAAAAATTACATAATATCTCCAAAAAATTGAGATAACTCTCTCAAAAAATGACTTAGTATCTCAAAAAATTGACTTTAGATAACTATCTAAAAAAATTGAGATACTATCTCACTAAAATTTGTTTTTTTTTACTTGGTCCTAATACTCTTCCGTACATTCATATAAAATACTTATTCATAATTATTTGTCCTAAGCAAACAAAAACCTTTTAGAAATAAAAGGAATGACGTCAGTGTTTTCCCAACAGAATAGTTGTACAATAATAAATCATGCTACCTTTGTCTACCTGTTGTTTTAAGCATGCGTCACCACCATGACCTGTATTCAAAGAAAAATGCTTATGATCTCAGCACTTGGAATTAATGTAAACATACCACTCCTATGTGTGCTTTTGTACTTTGGAGTGGCTATTAATCCGTGTTTCAATAGTTTTGGATATAAAACTTTGAGACTTTCTTTACCTTCATTTTGCTAATTTACTACGATATAACAGTACAAGTAACAGAGTGGCCAATTACTGTAGTATTATCTAAATATTTGAAATCAAAACACTCTTACATTTGTGCTACATTTCTGGCTTTATCCTAAATTTTGAAAAAAGCCAAGTAAATTACAAATTCAAGGCAACTAGAATTATTTCAGAACAGGATGGTCAACACAGTTAGAATATTATTTTCATTGGCTGTCCTATGGATAAGCACATTTATGGCCAACGATGTCTCAGCAGAGGACTCTGATAGTTTGTCATATGTAGCTGCTGTGTATGAACATAGACCATCTTTGGGATACTTGAGTGGAGGGGATGTGTGGGAAGATATTGACACCAACCTGAAAATGTATGAAAGGCAAATAAAAGTAGCTGCTGCAAAGGTGAGATGTATTGTGTGTAAAATTGTACACACCTAGTCAGAGACATTATTTATAGATCGCTTGTTAAGAACAAAGTTTTCCAAATAATTAGAAACAAATTTTATGAATATTATTGTCTTAATAAGTACTTAGCTGTAGAGTAATGGAAGAGACAACTCTTGTGCAACAGTACCTTGTCATATTATTGGATTGAATAATGCAGCTGTGAAGATCATGATCAGACTATAAGTCTGGTTCGTGTGTTCTGTTTTGTCCAGATTGAATTGAGATTATATTTAGATGTAGGCTCTCCATAGGAGTTCACTCATAATGCTGCACTCAAGAGTGCAGATTTTATTAAGCTGTTCACAGCTCATTCTTTTTAGTATGCAATACAAAGTAACTGCCAATTTGCCGACCACATCAATATTCTAGTGTTATCACATCAGAGATTGGGCAGTGGGTGGAAGGCAGGGGTTATGGTATATTTATTTGTAATTGACTTTTGTGTGAATTCCATGGTTTTATGATCCAGGGGTGGGATTCGCAAAGATTCTTAAGTAAGAAGTAAGTAACATTTAAGTAACATTTGTGGTTAATATAATCTGTCAATATAGCCACAAATGTTGTACTTAAGTAAGAATTCTTACTTAAGAATCTTTGTGAATCCCGGCCCAGGAACTTGGATTATGAGAGCACGCTGTTCCAGTATTTTTCCCACAACCTTTAAAGACTGTGTGAGTATTATTTTCACCTCTTGTTCCCACCTGGGTACAGACAGACAGGATGCAGGAAAATTCTGGTTCAGTCTTAT
Organism: Sabellastarte sp. h YS-2021; assembly: GCA_964017235.1. Classification (NCBI taxonomy): domain Eukaryota; kingdom Metazoa; phylum Annelida; class Polychaeta; order Sabellida; family Sabellidae; genus Sabellastarte; species Sabellastarte sp. h YS-2021. The sequence goes on along the minus strand of OZ024930.1, from coordinate 60,444,906 downwards.
CTCAGAAAATGTTGGTGTAAAAAGTTTATATTTGATGGGGATATTGACTGGTGGTTTAAGTGTACACTGTCATGGTATGGCCTTGAATTGACCTTTGACCTTGCTGTTGTGAGCCCAACAATTAAAATCTTCTCCAGGCTGTAACTTGGAAACTGTAAGGTGCACAATGTTGACACTTGGATATTGATAGGGGTTGTGGGTGTGTACTTTTATGTTGTGACCGTGAGCTTAAAAATCTTACCTCTATGGAAACTGTCACAATGTAAGATATTGTTACTTGTAGATATGGTGGTTTTAAGGTGTAGATATGTATCATCATGGTGTGACTTTTGTGTAAGCTTTAACGTAAAAAATTGGGAAAAAAACAATGCCCTCTTTTTTCCATTCTAAATCCAACTATCGCTGATATTGAAGTAGATCAAAAGAAGACTCTGGCTACCTTATCATGTAAATATTGAGAATGTTATGGTTATCTTAAACTTAAAATATATGGTCTTTAGCACTAAGCTTAGAAAGTGTTTAAATTTAAAGAATAAAACTTGGCACAATTAATTATGGTTAGTAAAAGGGGCAGACTTATCTTATGGTAACCTTAAAGTCCCAATATGAATTAAGTTATGGCCACCGTACAGTGAAATAACGGGGTTTTCAGTCTCCAGTTATCTTATTGCAATGTTTGCACACTTATTATTTTCTGGCCACATTGAAGTCCCAATACAGTTGAAGTTATGGCCATCTTACAGTTAAAATGGGTGTTTTCAATCACGAACTGACTTAATGCTCAATAACATCAGTTTGACACATTGATTTAGCTTACCCAAAGAAAAATTTTAATGATAGTTTTACTTAGATTTCCTATAATTCAGAGGTTTTGACCTCTTAACATTATAAATATGTAGTTTTTGCACCAAACACATTTAGTTTGGGACTTTTTAAAACCACACCTGGCACAACAAACTTGAAACAAAATTTCTGTTATTTAGCCAAATTAACCTCCTAGTGTTTATAAAGTTATGACATCTTCAAAGACATTAGTGAGATATTTGACACCCACCGATGTGGTTATTAATATATTTCAGTTGATCAGTGTACGTATATATAAATTCCCAATTTTTAGTACATTAAAAACTGCACATTCTTCTGATTCCATTTTTTGTGAAAGTAAGAAGCCATGCCATTTTCTTTTTGAAAAAAAGAATGTCTCTGTTTGGTTAAATTTACAAGAGCTATAAGATTGATGGCAATTTATTAGCCCGTTTATTTATAGGTTTATATGTTCATTTTTTGTCTTAAGCTGAGAATCATTAAATGCGCAATGGCACATGCGTATACCCTATTCGTCATTCGTGTATTTATTTATGTGGCGCCATTAACATGTCAATTTACATCCATTATTTGTATTGTGCATATGAATAAGGAAGTAAAATAAAAGAGCTCATGAAGTTAAAAGTCTTCTGGGTAAAATAAATAGTTATTAAATACCTGATAGTTATTAAATACCTGAATATACCAACAGGAAATACTTTTTAAAGTGGAAATTGAAAAAAAAAACACAAACACTAGTGGCTTTCTACCAGTAAACGCCCGCCTACCAGTGAACCCTTTCCTTATATTTCTTTATTAGAGCTCAAGGACAAATGCTTCCATAAGTATACAAGTTGGGGCTTTCACTGGTATTTCAGGTTTGCCGTAAAACGACCAGTAATAATTTTGAAATAAATTTAACAGACTATACTCAAATAATTTGTAGTGCATGTCATTTGGCAGTTTGATCCTAGATGAATATAATATAAAGCTGTTAATATTATTTTAATTCCAAATATTCATCAAAGTATGGGTGTTTATTGGTAGAAAGCCACCAATCACAGACATTGTCTTTAAAAATCTTTGAGAAAGAGCAATATGTGCAAATAATCAATCAAAGTGTTGAGGGATGATAATAAAATCTAGAACCTAAAGAACACACGTGAACCAGTGAGCGTACAACAAACTTTGCCAAGACTTTGGGAGTTTACAAAATATTTTTAAAATCTAGAATATAACCAGTCCTGGTATAGCATCTATTTTCACCGAATCTTATGGTTTTGCATTTTAGACATGAGTTAGGTCTTTGAACATCTTTGTAAAAAATAAATAATCTACAAAGATTTCATGTGATCAATAGGAGAAAAATATTTCCAAGTTATATTCAAACCCTAATATGAGACAAAATTTTTACGAGAGGAATTTGTGTGTATTGGTACTTTGAAGCTGAAAGTACTTGTGGAATACATATATATTAACTGCCATATCCTATGACAGTGTTATTAAATGTTAAATTGTGATACTATGATAATGTAATGAGATCATAATTTGTACAGAATGACACAAAGCATATTGAAATATATTGTTGCTACCTTTATGATAGCCGTCTATACTTATTTTGATAAAAAGTTTCAAGAATAGAATAAAATCACAGCGGTTTCTTTTTTAAATGTTTTTATTTTATCATTTTGCAAGGAATTTCATTGAATTTAATGGCTGGTGTTCTACTGGAACCAACCCAGTCACTGATTCAACTCTAGGGTTGGTTGCAAAAGTCGGGGAATCGGGGAAGAAAACCACAAAAAAACATGCAAAAATGCTGGGTCAGTTACATCTCCCTGACAGGATGTTGCACATACCAGCTAGTCTTGATCAAGATCCCAACCTGACTTAGGGTCAAGATCATTTTTTCACAACAAGATGGGAAACTACCACAACAAGCCATAAACCCCTGACAGACAAGCTGCAGCAACCCCCGACAAGCTGTACTGACCAACAGACAAGACTGGGAGTATTTTTCAGACTCACCCCGACTGGACTGATTAAATCCTGGTGTCTGGATTCAGAGTTGGGATCGATCCAACACTATGTAAACCCCCTCTGGCTGACAAAATCATCATTTCTCACTCCAAAGATACCAGCTACACACCAGAGAGACTTTCTACATAAACTTAGGGTACTTTTTGGTTTTATTGAGATTCATAGTTTGATTTGCATCATGATTGACAGACGGAGAACTACAGCCAGCACCACAGCAACAGCCCCAGCCACCCCCCAGGAGAAGAAGAAAGCCACCAAACCCCTGGGTCATGCCCTGTATCCTTCAAAGACAAGAAAAAGGATGCTAAGGCAACCTCCTGGCCGACTTCATACACACCGACATTCCAGGGGACCAGCATTTTGTCAGGATACTACCTGCCTTTTTTAACCTCATCAAAGAATGCATACATCACCGCCTCAAGAAGTCAGTTTCCAATTTCAGGAAGCCTTGAAAGTTGGACTGAAACTGGCAATAATTCTGAGACACCTGGCAACAGGAGACACCTACAGCTCCATGCAGTATCACTGGTTGGTTGACCGAAACCCCATCTGCAAATTCGTCCCCCAGGTCTTCCAAGCCATTCTTTGCACTAAATTCCATGAATATTTGCACTGCCCTGATAGCAATACTGATTGAAAAGGGTAGAGACGATTAGAACTAGATGGAATGTCTCCCATGCTGTAGGGGCAATAGACGGGAAGCATATCGCCATGAAGAAGCTTAAGAAATCAGGCAGTGACTATTACACCTACAAGGGCTTCTTTTCCCTGGTTCTCCTGGCCCTGGTTGATACAGAATACAGATTCCTGTGGATGGACTGTTGGTGAAGTGGTTGTTGCTCAGATGTACAGATTTCAACAAAAGTGATTTGAGGGACAAGATCGAAGACGGCAGCTTGGGGCTTCCGGCACCTGAACCAATGGGGAAGGGAGGGCCATATTTGCACTATTTGCTGGATGACAACGCCTTTGCTTTTCGCCATGGATGGTGAAACCCCACAGCAGAAGGCAGCTCACAAGGGAAGAAAGAATAGCTAACTACACAATCTCTAGAGTGAGAAGGGTGGTGGAAAATGCCTTTGGAAGCTTAGTGAGCCGGTTCAGGGTACTACTAAGCACCATGGATCAAAGGCCAAGGGTTGTCAGAGACATTGTGTTTGTATGTGAGGTGTTGCACAACATGCTGAGGACATACCAAGGAGGAGCGTACAGGGCACCAACCCTAGCAAATGATGTAGCAGCGCTACAAAATGAACATGTGGTGTATGTGCCTAGTAGAGCTTTTACATTGTCACCATTCCTACCCAGGGTAGCACACTGACCTATTTGTGAATTACCAATGAAATCATTTAACAGGCATGTGGGTGGAGCTTAAAGTAACTAGCAAGGGTAGTATGGATGGTCGGTGTTTTACAAGAGGTGTTTAAGCTTATTAATTATAGAATCTTTAATTTGAATCCATTTAACCCTTCATACATTTCCCAAAAATGGGGCCAAATATGTACTGATCAGTGATTAACTCAAAGGAACGTGTATGTACAGCATTCTATGCCTTTTGATTTGAGAAGTCTTGTTTTAGGTTCTGATATATTTTCCCAACAGGAAATATCTATGACATGCAAAGAGAAAATTGAATGCTGGAACAAAATGTGACGGAAAGAAAAAAATGAAACATTTTGAAACTATCGGACCTGTACAAAAACATACATAATTTTATCAAGAGATCAGCACTCTAGTGCTCAATAGGCATTAGACCAACCATTAATTCCAAAGGAAGCAAAAGTTTAACCATATTTAAATATTATTTAATTCTAACCAAAGCCTAAGAGCTAAGATCCTAGGTCAAAGATGTAGTTTTTTTTGTGTTCATTCAAAAAGCGGCACAATATTTGCATAGAGTTAGAGTATTTAGAGGGGGGGGGGCATGGTGGCACAGTGGTAACACACTCGCCTCCCACCTCTGAGGTCAGCGGTTCAAATACCAGACCTTATGTGGGAAAGTTGGGTAGTGCTTGCCAATGGTCACCAGTTTACAGTATAGAACCTTGACCACCTTCTGCCCACAAAACTACCCATTGTGATATGACCTGTACAGTCCAGTACAGCCCAAGGGCAAGGCTAGATGCATTGGTACATGTAACTGACAATGTGATACACCAGTGTGTGGGGGCAGTATTTCATAATATCAGTTGTGTAATTGTGAAGTTTGGAAAAACATAATTTTTAACATTTCCACCAGAATTCCTTTCACAGAGCCTAAAAAATAACTCCTGAAGTTCCAGGATAATACATATTTCACTGGTCTGTAAAATTGATTAAGTGACAGAAATAAATAATTGGTTTTCATTTTTCCAAAATATCTTGCAACAGGATTTTCATCAAGTAAAGTTTTCACCCCTGATACTTATCAATTTCAGCCAAATATGCTTCTCACTTTTAATCAGTCAATTCCATGAAACAGAGAAAAGCTCCGTAGAGAAAATTCCAACAAGATTTTACACCTACAGAGAGAAACCCTTTTTAGATTGTACAAAGTACAAAAATGTACAGTAACAAGATTATGTATCATTTTATTATTTCAAAATTGTTAATGTTTTGAGTGTTTACTATTTAACTTACACATTTATTTTTCTACAAACATCCACATAAAAACCCACTTTTAATATTTCACAATACCAAAAAGATATGAAAGAACACATTCATTGTTTAACTTGTTCCAAGAAAAAAAGACAAATCCCACAAGATAGTAAGTCATTTCCACAAGAGAGTAAGTTGTTACCATGGGTTAGCAAGTCATTACCACAACATACCAGCTCATGCCCACGAGCTAGTAACTCATTAACACAAGATATGAATCATAACATACCAACTCATTCCCACAACTTAGTAACTCATTTTCACAAGATATGAAGTCACAACATACCAACTCATTCCAGCGAGTTAGTAACTCATTACAGCAAGATATGAAGTGATTCCCGAGAGTTACTTAGTCATGTTTTGATGTCAATGTACAGGCAATTTCTTTGCATATGATACCTTACTTATAGTGAGGGAACATCATGATATCTTGTGGTAACAACTATTTAACTGGTGGGAATGACTAAATAACTGCCCGGAACGACTACATAAGTGGTGGAAACAAGTTAGCGAGTGGTGGGAATGAGTTAGTAAGGGGTTGGGTATGAATGAAAACACAATGATTTACTATCTTGTGGTAACCCCTTAGTATCTTGTTCCCACAAGTTAGTATGGTATTCTCACGACTTAGTGTCACATTCCCACAACTTTGTGTCTCATCTCCACAACTTACTACGTTGTGGGAATGATGTATTATTTTGTGGCAATGACTTGCTAACTCGTGGAAATGACTAAATATCTTGTGGTAACATTTTTCTAACTCGTGCTAATAAGATAGAAAATAATAATGAAACAGATTTCACTGCAAGGTTCTATTTGATCAGTTACCATCTAAAGCTTGATTGATTTCAATCCAGTGAAAGGTTTTACCTTAAGAATCCAGTAATTTACTGTTTCTAAAGTACAAAGGGCCATTGGGACTAAAATTACAACATATGATAGTTTGAATAGCAATTGAAATACCTCTTTAACTAACAACCCTTTCATTAGCAAACTGTACATGATGTGTAGGCCTTTTTACAAAATATGGAAAAATGGTGTATTGGTTTTCTACATGGGTTCAAAAACTGTAGGGCTTTTCTCCTGCTTTTCTTTGTAGGGCTTTTTCCCAGATTCCAATCAATAACAACTTGAGATATCATAATACTGATTAGCCTCTAAAAAGTTCCAACAGACAACACAACATACTGTCCAATTTTGGATGCGTACACAAATATTGATGTACACATCAAGTTGCCACCCCTGAAATTTAATGTAAATCAGGCACTGTCATATTAGGCATGTAACTACCCGGCTTACTTACCACTTAACATCAATGAGAACTACTAAAGACTACTTCAGTTATGTGGAGGCATTGGCTGGGCAGGGGGACAGGATTTGAGACCTGTCAACCAACAACCCTGGAGGCAGAAGCTGGGATCTATCAGTCCTTTTCAAGACTACTATCAGTCCTTTTCAAGATTACCCAATGATTCCAAAAAATTTTATTTAAGCTGGTTTTGCTCAGTTTCCAAGCAAAATGCTTCATTTCAATGTTTCAAAAATATTTCAAACCAAATCACAAGTCCCCTGTTAAAAAATTCAACCTAAGTTACGTAAAAATGCCCTCCCCTTAAATGTTACAATTTCTAAACCTTTAATTATTTTTCAAAATTATATTTTCTTGTAAATTTGCAAGATATTTTAAAATTCAAAATAACCCAAATCCTACGGTAAACTAAAAAAGTTTCTCAATGGTTTAAAGGTCACAAGGTCAAATGCAAAGGTCAAAATACTTCCCCCAAAAGTTGAACCATCTTTAAAATCTATTTTATTATATTTATTTTTAAGTTTTTGGGGCGGGCCAAAATTTACTGACACTATTTTTTTTTGGCCAAAATTTTTTTTCCAGTTCTTTATTATGTTTTTAAAGTTTTTAAACAAAATTCCAAATTTTTTAAGATTAAAAATTTGAAGTTTTTTTAACTTCAAATTTTTATTCATTCACACAATCATTTATTCATTGATTAAGTTTTTTGTTTTGTGTTTTGTTTGGGGCAGTGTAATGCTTCTTTTTGGGGGATTTTTTAACAAGAGCTATTAATTGTTTGGGCAATATTCAGGTAGTGCTGAAAATGACCATTAAATTATTTACAGCCATGGTCCAGAAAAGGACCGATTCGAGGCAATGGCAGTGGTTCTACTGCAGCTGCTGTTTGTCATCGGCTGACTGTGGAGGAGGCTGAGGTGGTGGTGGTTAGAGGAAAGACTGCTGGTGCTGGCTTGTCGGCTGATGAAAATGGCTGCATTGTGTCAATCTGTTTGCAGCTCATCACAGACTGAAGATTTCTGAAGAAACTTGAGAGTCCTGATATGTTGTGTTGACTTTCTTTGCCTGTAGTAGACTGATGGAGGATTGAAGTGCTTTATCTGCATCAATGTGAAAGTAAGTGGTCTTAAATTTCCAGCCTGTAGGTTGGTGGCACAAAGAAATTCCAACTGAGACACATACCACAGCTGGTATAGAACCGAGACGGTCACCCATCCGAGTACTAACACAGCCCATTGCCGCTTTACTTCAGTGAGCAGACAAATACATGTACTCAACACGCTGCATCACAATTCATGAAAGTCTGGAGGCAAAAAAGTGATCTCTAGGAGAACGAGCTCTATCGAGGCTGGAGCTTAACAAATTCCTATTCTTGAAACACTGCCACATGTAATCCATCAGATGCCATAGTCCAAATGATGCATTGTGCAAACCGACTCACCGTATGTAGACAGAGATCGCATCAGCAGACAAACTGTGGGTCATAAAAAGAAGCTAGTTTGTCCTACACAGTTCCCAGCTTGCCTGTTATATAACTGCCTTGTTGGTTTGGTGTTTACAGCTTGTCTGTATGTTTTCCCGGCTTGTCCTGCTGAAATGCTACCGTCTTCATGGTTGAAGACTGGGAGACTTCCCGTCTTGACAGAAAGTGTCCAAGTCAGGTCGGTTGTGTTTATGACAGGCTGGTTTCCTTTTTAGTCTGGTTGGTTAGTATTGACTGCCTGTCTGGAGGTGGAGTCCTGGTATGTAACCAAGACAGGATGGCAAAATGGTAACAGAAAAGGACAAGACAGAAAGTGTAACCGACAAGCTATTGAGATCCACAACAGGACAGTTTCCAGGTGGTTGGAGCCACAGTCCAGAGTCCTGGAGGTCCGTGAAATATCAAACTTGACAAGCCGGGAAACTACAACTGATCCTGACTGACTCTGTAAACATTACTCCTGACCCTGTAAAAATACCTAGTTACCAACAGGTCGGCTCCAGTGGAACACCCCCATAAAGGAGATGGATGAAGGACTCGTATAAAATGAAAAAACAGTGGCAGGGATATTCTTACGTGTGTGCATTTGCACATGGATAGGTATCTGCCATTACACATTAAAGGACTTTAACCATGACTTCTAAACTAACATTTATTCAGCTTTTGTCTTGCAAAATGAGTTGTTTATCTACGTATTTGTGTAGACTATACAAATTGGTCAAATGTATAGATTTGACTTCTTTCCGAAGATAAAAAATGACATAAAATAAAAAAAAATAATTTCTCTTGTACATTTTTTCTTGTACACCAGTTAATTTTCACTTTGATGTGATCACCAGTAAGCTACTTGTGAATATGTTATTATTTCTCTATATATTAGAATCACCAGCATTATCCCTCTTTTAGTGGATTTATTAATAAGAGGTTACTCAGTTTGAGAGAACTCTCAGATTTAATTCCAGGTTAAATTACTCCTCTTTTGTTTCTGCTCCAACTCTGTATTTGCATTGTGATGTTTATCTGGAAAGGAGATTCATGGAAAGTCCCAACTCACTCTATTGTGCCCTATTGTGTTTTGTGTGCTATATAGTTTATTTGCACACTGTTTGTTTGTGAGCTTTTGCACACTGTGAGTGTTGGTTTCTTTCATTAAGGGATATGTTTACAGTAAATCTTTTGGGGCGTAAACAATATAAACAAGGCCAAAAGGTGTTTTGGTCCCCTAGCATGAGCGCAAAGCCATCAAAGACACGAGTAGTGCATTTATAAAATTCAAAGGACATGTGTCCTTTTAGCTATTGGGGAGCGAGAGAGGGAAATTCAGAATGCATAGGTGTCATAGGATCAATGTCATCAAAGTCTGGAGACAAAAGGACATATGTATGGACAAAAGCCAAAAGGACACGTGTCCTCTTAGCTAATGGAGTGTTGTCAACATCATCAAAGTCCGGAGACAAGAGGACATATGTATGGCTAAAAGTGAAAAGGACGTGTGTCCTTTTAGTTATTGGAGAGCAAGAGAGGGAAATTCAGAATGCACAGGTAAATATCACCAAAGTCTGGAAACAAAAAAAAAGTGAACTGTAGAAGCGTGAGCTCTAGCGAGGCTCGTGCTTAAAAGGACCACTGCAGTTGTATGCTCTTTTGCCGGGTATTAAACATTAAATGATATACAAATATAAAGCTACAGCTAAAGAAATACGAGACGACACAGAACATCAACTAGACTAAGGATGCATCTATGGTCAGATAAAAGATGTCTTCTGATTTATTTTCAGAAGCCGTTAAAAAGTAGGGTTTTTAAAAAAATTAACTTCAAAATCAACATAATTTTCCATGTCCAACCAATTTCAAGATTGCCGCTGAAATTCGGAAAACACTCAATTTTCAGAGGTAGTTGTGACAAGCTTTACACAATATCAAAGACACCCATCTGGGTTAAAAACAGAATTGGAAGATGCCACAGGGCTGGGGGCAGCCAGTAAATCTGATCTTTCATTTGACACTTCACACAAAAGAGTACAAAGGAAAGAACAAGACAGACTTTCAAATTTCCTCCCATATCTCATACACGAGCAAGGACAGGTGACCTGCAGCTATGTAGACATTTTAATTGGCGTCATCCCCAAATCCCAATTTTCAGTATCTGGAACAATTGGTCAATGATCTTGACAAATTAACACAAAGTTAGAGAAACCAGTGAAAACATGCAACTGTCTGAGCGTGATGGTGTACACTTTTTGTTGCAAGATCCCAACCAAGCAGGTATCATTTTAAAATGTTGCACTGTCCTTAAATAAATGCATTTCATTAAACAGCAACTTCAGTCCTTAATGGTTGCTTTCATTTTAATCCATCAATGCATAATTCCAAGAATTTATTTTATGAACAGGGGTGACCCTGGCCTTATTCCTCTTTGACACTACAGACAGTATCATATGCGGTAGTAGTAGGTCAAAATGCCCCAGTCCTTCAACTACCATGTGATGTTCATATGCTAACTTTTGACACTATGGTGAAACATCCAATTCATTGAGTGTCCATGGAAGTTTTTAAAAATTAAAACTTCTGCCTCTGACTGTCACAGTCTCCAATCACATCTCCATCCCATGTCAGTACTACTTCTGTACCTTTATACATCTGTTTCTGTCCTTGTCCGTCCATTTCACTTACATTCCACAGATAAATTTTTCATATGGTAACTGAAAGATGTGGTCCACGGTTTATACAACGCTGTGATTCAGTGTTGTTTCTTCAGCACATGTTCTTCCGACGGCTACTGAAGGTGAATTGGGGTTAATTGAAGTTGTCTCTCAGTGACCAATGTTTCTAGTACTGTCTATGTACTGTAAAACACAGTTACAGCCATGTTCCTTCGGTGGCCATCCACCTGTAGTGTGAAAGAGGCTCCAATTATTGGAAGATATGAGGCATCCTGGGAGGCAGTTCCACCTCCGAGTAAAACTTCTAACACTGGGGTATAAAGCCTGTAGTGTGAAAGGGGTATAAAATTCAGTACTCCACCATATGTTATCAAGGTGTTTTGCTCACTGTAGTTCAATGCAAATCACAACACCAGTGACATAGAATGATGGAATTAGGGTTTACCAGAATCTAGCAAGTTGTTACTTCACCATGTCAACCAGCTTTGTATTTCTTGATGACAGTTGTAGAGTGTGGCAGCTCTACTGTATTGTATTTATGAAATTAGGAATTTTATTTGCAACAGCTTATAGCAATGTGCTTATTATAATTATACAGTTTTATTTTTGATTATAGTACTCTAGTTGCAATCCAGTAGCAATAATAACTTAAGATTAACTTAAGTTCTTAGGTAGTTCTTGTAGGTTATCATTTAATGTACCATAATAATAACATCAATGTAAAATTTTAATAAAATTTATAATTTTTCACACTTGTGGCTGTTTTGAATTATAAACACAATATGACTCTTTATGTTTTTTTCCCTGCGTCTTCCTCTAACCCACCTCTTAGACTGACTATAGAAGTAAACTTAGAGATATGTAAATACATAAATTTCATAAAAAGGTATAACATTGCCAGGGTATCAAAACATGAATATGAACTACAACTACAATGGAAATCTTTTTGGATACATGTGCTTCAGCTGAGTTTTAGATTGCACTCCATTTTGACATATCTGAATCAACTGAGACTGAGTCAAAAGTCTCAACTATTGAATTATTTAAAGTCTGTCAACTTTGTTTTAAACACAAAACATAATCTTTGCATTCTTAATGGGTTAAAAAGATAATCATAACAGATTGACGCAAATTTAGTTTTGGATTGTGTATTGAAACCCAGCTTAGGAGTTGAGATTGAGCCAGAATTTAAGTCCCCTCTTGAGACTCATCATGTGAGAATACTTGAAAAGTTTGTTAACTATGTTGAGTGTCACTGTAATAACAATGAACTCCATGCTATAACTTAGGTGCAAGTATTTTGGTAAGTGTTTATTGTTTAATATGCTATAAACAAGACAAAACATGGTAGGCTTAAAAATGAGCCCATGACTAAGCTAAATTTCAAGGTTATTCTCTTTGCAAAGTAACTCGACTGTGAGCCTGTGGGCTCATCCACGTAGTGTCAAATATTTGAGCTGAAAGTCTCAGATTTGAGTGCTATACCAGGCTTTAGATCTAACATAAAATGGGCCAATCTGTTCAATTGTATTTAGAAGTCAGTTTATTAATTTCAAATATCCAATGTGCGATCGTGTAATAAAAAATGTTGCCAAGTATATCTTGTTTACTAATGTTTGTGTATAGATCATATTACAGTATTTCAACTTCATTACTGTCCAGAATCAGATTTGAATTTATCTTGAATAAACATTTTTCTGTTTATCTGTTTTATGTTTTTTCATCAACAGGGTGCTGAGATTATAGTCTTTCCAGAGGATGGGATGTTTGGGATGAAACTGAACAGAAGTGCTATTTATTCATACCTGGAGATAGTTTCTGACCCAAAAGATACTATCGTTAACCCATGTAGACAGGCTACTCCTTCAACTAGAAATAGAATCCAACGCAGATTGAGCTGTGCAGCATTACAATCTCAGATATATGTTGCAGCTAACTTTGGCACTGTAGAATTTTGTGAGGACAAACCTATTTGTCCAAAAGATGGCAGATTTCAGTTCAATACAAATGTTGTTTTTGACAGAGATGGCAACATTGTTGCACGTTACCATAAACAAAATTTGTTTCGTGAATATCAATTTGATGTTCCTCCCAAAGTAGAATGGACTGTGTTTCGTGGACCGTTTGGAAACATTGGAACATTCACATGTTTTGACATCCTGTTCAATAGGCCAGCAATTGATTTAGTTGAACAGATGGGCATTCGTAACTTTGTCTTTCCAACTGCATGGAGAAATGACATGCCACTTATGTTCACACTGGGTTTTCATGAATCATGGGCGATTAGGATGGGTGTCAATTTATTAAGTGCTGAGGTTCATATTCCTGAGGCTAAATTTCAGGGATCAGCTATTTATTCCAGCCAAGAAGGAGCTCTTGCATTCTATAACAATGATATGTATCTATCATCTGGAAAACTTGTGATCAGTAATGTAACAGCTCTACCACCTGGTCCAACTTTAGCTCCGGTGCACATGCCCAACAACTCTAAATCCCTTATACCTAATGAAACCTTTGTTGCAGACATGCAACATAACCCCTGTGTCTTTACTAGGCTTGCTGGTGGTAAAGGCCAAACCTTCTTGGAATATAAGGAAACAAGCTGTTATCTGAGGTATGAAATGGAAGAATTTGAAGATGACATATTTGGTTTTGGAATTTTCCAAGGTTTACATCACAGTGCATTAAATTCCTATATTCAAATTTGTGCTTTAGTCAGGTGTGCCAATTCCTCTATCCATTCATGTGGACAGGGTACCAGAACATCAACAACCAAATTTAAGTCTGTAATCCTCTCTGGTGAATTTTCAAGCAATTATATCTTCCCTGCTGTGTTAGTTAAAGGTGCAAACCCATCCAAGAAAGACTGGGAGTTCCACTTGGATAAGAAAAATAATCGCGGAGAAATAAATTTTTCTTCAGAAAATTTGCCACTGATTTCAGCGATACTTTTTACAAGGCTTTATGACAGGGATAATAATACATTTGCACCTGATTACCAAAACCCAGAATTTCAGAATAATCACCAAAGTGGCCAATATTCCAAAATGATAATTGGTATAATTGTTGGAACTGCAATTTTAGGCTGCATTATCATTATTGGGGTGGTCATTGTAAAGAGGCTAGGTATATACGTACGGTATCGCCCACTTAAGATGCAAGCTTGATTGCCAACTATTTAATTGAGCAGACTGAGACACACTTTAAACCTGGTCGAGTGTCCACACTTTTCTTGATTCTAAATTTATACATTTTCTTGATTCTAAATTTATACATTTGAAATTGATTTCTTATGTAAATGGAACTACAAAATATAAGCCCAATACACTGTAATTTTATTGCAACAATGGCATGGCGGTTAATTTTAAACTAATATTTTGGTCATGATGCACTACACCTTGTGATTTACTTAGAGTAACATATAATGCAAATAGCACTTTTTGTGATCTACAAATTTTAACACTCTATTGATACTAGATATTTACTGGTCTAAATACCAGGTATACAGGACTTTTATGTACTAACATGATACACTATACACCAATATAAATTATAGAGCATGAGTGTCTCTTTTCTTGTTATTACAATAAAAATTTTAGAAATTATTCTGTATGAAAAGTATAAGAAAACATTTGAGTATTGTTGGTTCAATAGTTATGCTTTTGAGAATGATTTACTCAGGTTGTAATCAATCAAAATATAGCATTCTCTGACATACACACATATTTTGTATGTATATTGACCAGTTATTACTGCAACTTAAATCTTCAGGTTATGGTTGTTATATTGGGAATGTTTTTATGGGATCATTCTGCTATGTAGATGATTGTTCACTACTGGCACCTACTTTGAGTAGTTTGCGGCAAATGTTAAAGGTAGTTGAAGAATTTGGATTACAGTATGATGTGAAATTTAACCCAGATAAGAGTCAGCTACTAGTTTATAATGGTAGGAAACCAGAAGGCTTTGAAATCTGTTTTAATCAGGTCAAGATACATGCTGTTGAAGGAGCTCAGCATTTGGGTCACCCTATTGGAATAGACAGTCATGTGAAACATGTACTCCACTGTAGGCAAGATTTTGTAAACAGAGTAAATTTTCTTATCATAAACTTTAATGAATGTTCATTAGATGTCAAATACATATTACTAAAAAGATTTTGTATGAGTTTGTATGGGTGTGTTTTATGGGATTTTTCATGTAATTCAATTAATAAATTTTTTACTGCCTGGAGAATTGCCATAAGAAGAATATTAGATTTAAATAGACAAAGTCATGGTGCATATCTACCAATGTTGGTGAATGACATACCTGTAGAAGGGCAACTTCATAAAAGAGTCATAAAGTTTATGAATAATTTGCATAAATCAGAAAATAGTGTCACAAAGTTGTGTTTGAAACTTGCACTTAATGGCAGCAGATCAAATGTAAGCAGAAGTTTTAACTTTATAAAGAAGAAATATGGTTTGTGTGGTGATTTAGATAATATTTTATCAGTGGTAAACTTTTTGAGACATGTAAATAGTACTTCAACACAGGAGTTTGATAATGAAGATTGGCTTAATATTGCGAATTGTAAATGTATTCTTGAAATGCGAAATTTAGCAGATACTAACCCCAATTGTACATATTTTAGTAAAAGTGATTTCAATCAAATGTTAGAATTTTTCTCTGTTAAATAGTTCAAAGAGTTACATTTTGTAAATAAGTGTTAATTACTATTTCTTAATATCCAGCTGTATAACATTTTTTTCTCTCTTTTTGTTCTTTGTACTACTGTACGAATAAATAAATAAATATAACATTTGAACAATGCTGCATTGAGATGCATGATTTCATGTTTTAAATAGACGTTTCTAGATAATTCTTTTTTGTCAGAATAATCTGTTTGAAATAAATTAATAATTTGATATTATGCCCATGTGATGATCTTGTATTTAATTAATTTATATCTTTGTTAGTTTTTCTGGAAGCCGCTGGCATAAAGTCATGGCGTAAGTGTATGTAACTGTTTCTGTGTCATCAAATTCTCTGAAACCACATCAACAGATTATTTTTATTAACAAACTTTATTGGTTATGCAAAACAATCACCAGCCCTTCAACAACCAAATTCAAGGGGAAACCAAATACACAAGAACAAGAATATTATATTATATCCACTTAGTCCAGGAACCTGCTTACTACTAAATTCCAGTTGCACTAATTGGTGGGATTAACCAAAGTCAACGCTCAAGCAACAAATATGACTCATCTGAGTTTTAGTCCTACCCCCCAGACACAACACCTGAATTTAATCATCTTAAAACATCTCTCAACCAGAAAATGAAAATCGCCATTCCTCAGCAGTGACATTCCTTAAGACTTTAACAACCTACTCCAACAAGCAAGTGTTCTTCATAAACAGACATTGTTGGTAAATGTTCAGCTCCTTGTATCAATCCGTAGTTTTGCTTCATGTATTCATAGTATGAACCAGTTATTTGTGCAATGGGATATATTGCATAATTTAGACATTACCTATACGGTGCATCAGAAACTTTTTCTTTGTTATTTCTTCAAAAGCATTCCAAATTATTTTTCACATTGCTTATGCAGTCCAAATATTATGAAATATTTTAGCTTTCTGTGTTTCATGTTTATTCATTTACTTGCCAAAATTGACATTGTATGTGAAAAATTACAGTGTTAGGTATCTAGGTATTACACAATGTAATTTTGATGTTTTATCTGTCTTAAGGGAGAAATCACATTCATTTTATTTGTTACATCAATCCCCCAAATCACTCGTTCATTCTCCCCATTCCCTCTGTAGTGTATTTTTGCCCATATGGAATGGTTTTCTTGGACCACAAGTAATTGGCTTCCTCTTCGTTTGAGAATTTACTCTAGCAATATACATACATAAAAATGTCGTTTGTCAGCTTCCATGTATAATTTTTCTATGTATATGACTCACTAGATAATAATTTGGTATTGTTTTGCTGACATTTAGTTGTTCTAAAAATCTTACAAGTTGATTTAACTTTTGTGACATTGTTGTCACATGATGTAAAATCAGTTTTATTGTTAAAATTATATTCTCATGAGTTCTAATTATAATATTAAGTTAAGTAATAATGTTAATAACTAGCAAGAGTTTAATAAAATAACATTCTGTTTCGACATTATGTTGTGAGATTATGTACAAAAAGATGTTGTTTCTTGTTTACCAGCTTTCATGTATAATTTTCTATGTATATGTCTTAATAGATAACAATTTGTTATTGTCTTGCTTACATTTAGTTGTTCTCAAAATCTTACAAGATGATTTAACTTTTGTTACATTGTTGTCATTGATATAAAATTTCATTTTATTGTTAATCTTTATGTTCTCATAAATTCTAATTATAATACTAAGTTAAGTATTAACATTACTAAGTAGTAAGAGTTTAAAAAAATAAAAACATTCTTTTTTGACATTATATTACGACATTATGTACTTTACAGAAATAAAAGGTCTTCTGATGCTTATTGCTTTCAAGAAGGCATTTGTTTTCATCTAGTGAAAATTTCTTTACAATATTCTTGTTTTTTTGGAAATTGGACAAAAAATTCCTAAAATGGATAAAGCTATTTAATGCTGGTGTTCCACTGGAGCCAACCGGTCGGTAACTATGAATTTTTTATAAAGTCGGGAACAATGTTTACAAGGTCAGTTAGGGTTGATTGCAGTTTCCAGGCCTGTCGGGAAGAGTCAGTGAAATATCAAACATGTTTTATATTTCTACGACCATTGTCGACCCTTGTAACAGACTCTCATTTCATCCACCTAGCAATAGGCATGTCTGTTAATTTAACGGCCTGCCGGTTACAGTTCCCAGCTTGTCGGTTAATGAAATAGACCTGTCTGTATCAAGTATCCCATTTGTCCCAAATATGGTGATCCCAACTGTACATGATGAGAAACAGACTGTGCGGGAACTGTTACAGTACAGTCGGAACATTCAGCCCGCTTGTCTGTAAGTGTTCCTGACAGGCCTGTAAACTTTCCAGGCCAGTCAGTAATTTTTGTCGGCTTGGTCCTAGAGTAGAAAAATTTTGTAACCAACAGGCCCTAAAGTGAAACAGACAAGCAAAACCAGCAATATTTTTGCTTCTTACTGCCTGTCAGTTTTCATATCTATGGCTATAAAAAGGCCAGTCGGCAGACACTCTTCGTATATTTTGGGCTTATTTGAGACAACTGGTGTGCAGCTTTAGATTTTAAGTTTTTCATATTTTTTTTTGCAAATCAGCTTAAGTGTGAGCTAGGCTGGACTGGGTGCGAGGTTCTATGAGGTTTCACTTTTAAGTTGTTTTTTTTTTTGCAAAAGCTGTACATTTAACTGATCAGGATGTGAGGGGCAGAAGGAGAAAGACTTAAGTACTCCAAGATACTCAACCACAGGTTTGAGTTAGGAGATACAGCTGAAGCTATAGAGAGAAGAAGGAGGGAGAGAGGGGAGAGAACAGAAGGAGAGGGACAGAGAGAGGATAGAGAGAGAGAGAGAGGGGATGGAAGAGAGTCAGGAAAGGACAGATAAATGACCATGAACAGACACAGATACTGATGTAGAATTCACTCAATCCATAAAGAAGAAGGGGCAAATGAAGTACATTTTCCTGAGTGATCCAGAAGAAGAAGCCATTGTGGAGTTCATTAAACAGCACGAGGAACTTCACAAGACACACCACAAGTTCAAAGACAAGCAAAAGAATGAAGGACTTTGGGAGAGAGTAGCAGCTTTCAGGAACTTATCCTGTCAACACTTTCAAGAAGTGGTTCAAGACTCAATGTACCAGATATGGCAAGCTCACTCAGATGAAGTCAGGACAAGCTGCTGAGAAGAGTGCCAAAAGACAGACCTGGTTGAAGGACAGTTTCAGTTTTCTATGAGGTCACATCAGAAAGAAGGGAGTTTCTAAGTCTCCTGCATTCAAGTCATCAGTGTGCCCTTCAGTAGCAGCAGCCACAGCTTCAGTTCCGGATACTTCAGGAGAGACTGAATCTGAGATGGAAATCAGCATGACATTAGATGTTACTCATCAGCCGTCGACCACTAGCCCTTCACGACGACCACCAGCTGTCTCAACCACCACTGCTGCAGATCCAGTTCTAGATCAGTTCCAGCAGATGAGGTTGATGATTTCCAGTTTTCTGGGTGCACATCAGGAACCCACTCCAAGTTCAAGACAGTCATTCTGCAACTATCTCCACTCCGAGATTGAACACCTGGAGGAGTGAGACTTTTTGAACTTCAGGAATGAGACAATGAAACTTCTCAGTGAAATACAGTACAAGGCCAAAGAATGCAAGAGACAGGTCACAACAAGTCAACAGGTCACCACATTTCAACTTCCAGAAGCAACACAGACCATAGCAGGACATGAATACATACCATACCGGATACTCAACCAGTCTCTGTACCAGTTGTGCAGCCTTCTCAGATAGCCACAACACAGCCTGCCACAGTGATTGCCAAATTACAGCAACCATCAAGGCCTTCATCAGTGTCAGCACAGCCAGCATCTATTCTAGTTGTGGATGACCAGCAAGCTGGGAATTCCAGACACCTGATGTTTACTTTGAGCCCTGCAAAGACAGTTAACCCGCCTTCTGTTGCATCTGGACAACAAGAAGAAAGTCAACACAACACTTCTGGATTGTCAAGCCTCTTTGGTGGGATTCCAAGTGAACTATTGTACCAGCAGATCACCACACACCACAACCATTTTTACCATCTCAACTTCAAGCAGCTCCGTCACCAGTGCCATCTTCCACTCATCAAGAAAAGTCAAGACCTCCAGCCAGTCCAGCCAGCAGAGTCAGCCCAAATAAGCAGATCAGCCTGCATCAAGTCACACCAACCAACCATTTTAAGGGCCACCCCAATCTTCCAAAAACAATTATTGAGCTACTTGCTGTTGCCCAAAAACAAAAAAAGCACACCGTCCAACACTTACCCTTCCCTCAAATACACAAAAAAGGTTTGAGTTTTCCAAAATTGCCTGGAAATGATTAAGAAACAGTTATTTTTTCCAGGGACAAATTTATTATTTTTTGGGGGGAATAATGTTATTTTATAGGGGTTTGACTTTTGAACTTTGACATTTGAGGACTTGAGGCACAGTATGTGCCACTGTGGCCAGCGGGTAACACACTTGTCTAGGAACTCAGAGGACGTGGGTTCAATCCCAGGTACAAGCAGATACATAGTGGCTCAGATGACCACTTAAAATGGCGGTCCCCTGTCATTGGGTCCTATCCCCAGTGGCAGGTTAAAGAACCTCAAGGACGTTGATAAATGGTCATCCTTGAGCCTCTATCTTCAAGTTAGGGGAATGTCAGTTACTTGTGAGTTGGTGCTGTACCTGTACAGTCGGATTGGTTAAATAGCGCTTTGAGTCCTGTAGTATATGGAGATATTGTGCTGAGTATAAATACATAATAATAATAATTGGGTTCAATCTGTGTAAAACTGGGTATAACTTTTGCAATAAGATTTTACACAATATATATTTTTTTTTGGGGGGGGGTGAATTTTTGTTTTATTATTTAATTTTGAATCAGAGTGATTGAAAACAGGGTTTAATTCTTGTGTAACACTTTCTCAATAAAAGTTCTTGGATTATTTGGCTAGTCCTTACAAGGATTGATTGATGACAGCTTTTTCTCCCCCCAGTCTTCTTAAATTCTGTCCTCCTGCCTAGCCAGTGCCCCAAGGTTGTTGAAGTAGTCTTTCAGTAAGTTTTGTTAATGCTTGGCCTCCCTTGATGGATTTCTGACATTTTCATCCTGTGCTTGCTCCCCCTGGTCATTCTGTGGTGGTTGTATATTGTCTCCTGGAGTAGGTGGTCTGCCTGCCCCCCCCCAATGGCTTCTCAGCATGTTATGTAGCACCACACATGTTAACACAATGTCTCTGACAACTTTTGGCCTCTGCTCTATGGTGGTTAGCAGCACCCTGAATCTTCTTACTAGTATATCAAAAGAGTTCTCGACCCCCTCCTGCCCCTGGATATCCTGTAGTTAGCTATTCTCTCCTCTCTAGTAAGTTGTTGTCTGCTCTATGGTTTGACCAGCCAAGACATAAGGGCAAAGGCATCATCCCCCAATAGGAAGTAGTGTAGATCTGAACCCCCAGGTCCAAGTGGTTCAGGTGGTGGTAGTCTCAAAGTTCCATTCTCAATTTTTCTATTCAATTTGCTACGGTTGAATATCTGAGCATAAGATGATGACTCACTGGCCCCACGTTGACCTACAGGAACTTGTGCTCTGCATCTACTATAGCCAGAAGTACCAGGGAGAAGTAACCCTTATAGTTGAAATATTCACTGCCTGATTTCTTGGGCTTTTTTATTGCAATGTGTTTGCCATCTAGTGCACCAACTGCATGGGGGACATTCCATCGGTTTCTAAATCTCTCTTCAATTTTCTTCCAGTCTTCTGGATCAGTTGGACAAATCAAATATTTGTGTTGAAATTCCTGTAAGATGGCTTTGCAGACCTGGGGGACAAATTTGCAGATGGTCATTCTTCCTACCCTCCATTGGTATTGTAGTTAAGTGTATGTTTCTCCTGTGGATAAGTGTCTCAATGTAACTGCCAGTTTCAATCCGACTTCCAGTGGCTTTTTGAAGTTGGTGGTTGACTTCCTCAGACGAGGGGTAATTTTTTTCTTCAATAAAATAAAAAATGCTGGTTCCACTCTAGTAAACTTTCTGTAGCCGCGTATGTCACTTGTGATTAGTTGCATGGTGGGGGCTGTGGCTGCGGTGGTGATGCTGGCTGGGCAGGTGTTGGGTTCTGTTCTGTGTCTTGAAATCATGATGAAAAATAACATATTCAACTCAATAAAAAACCAAAGGACCCTCAACTGGTCAAACCATTCCTCTTGATGTGTTGCTGTCATCTTTGAGGTGTGAAATGATTGTCATATCCCTAGTGACAGGGGTTTATATAGTGTGATATGGATCCCTATTCTGGATCCCGACTATGCCGACCCACTAAAACAATCAGTCCTGTCGGCAAAGGTCGGGAACGTTGTCACGGCTTGTCTGTTTGTCTTTACGGCTTGTCTGTGATTTGCCTTGTCTGTTAGGGGTTTAGGGCTTGTCATAGTACTTCTACGACTGGCTGTGCAATAAACATCCCTGACCCTACGTCTTGTCGGGGTAGTCACCATGTTGGACAGGTTACCTGAATTGTAAGGAAAATATTTAGTAAAAATAAACGTATTTACACAAAATTTGAGTGGGACATAAAAATTTAATTATTAGGATTATAATTTAATGTAGATCCAAATGGATAATGGTGCAGAAAATTCCTTGGATGCTATTGTGTACTGAAAGCTAATGTTGATCAATTCCAAAAATGTCACCTTACACCTTTTGGCAAAGTAACAGTAATTAAACTTTTGTAGTCTCTAAATTTAATCACTTTTTATTACATTATCAAAACATTCTCCAGTAATAATAGTACAATAATGTAATTTTACAGGGCAATATGCTGTAGAAATGGACCGCCATCAATGATTATCAGCCTGATACATCCATTAGCAACATTTTGTTTTGAAGTGGTTTATATGTTTTTTTCCGTAAACAAGAGCCATTTTTTTTTCACAATAATCAGTTAACCCACTAACAAATTGTTTATATCATTGTAAAGATATCATTACACTGCTTCTTTTCGTTTTTGTTTGGTTTAAATCCGTGCAGTAATAAGTCTGATATTGCAAGTTAAAAATTTCAAGTGAGAGTACAATATTTGTAAACAAATATATGGTGACGTCAGAACCCAGTCAATTATTGGACCACGAACCGGCTAGCAATTAAATACTGTGTTTTCAAAGACTTGATTCTGCACTGATAATCCCCTAGTAACGCACGCTCAGCTAGTAATAATAAAATATATTTCTGCTATTATGTAAAAACTTAGAGGGTATAAAAAAAAAAAACAATGTGAACAGACCACAAATTTGAAAGGACTACCTGGATGGAGGAATTAAGATGCTTAACCTTGAAAATTTCTAAAATGACTAAAACTAACCTGGATCAGATGCATAATATAAAATTCAGACTCCCTATGGGCAGATCTAGTTAACAATCAGTTCCCTTGCCAAGTTTACCTTGGGACCGGCATAGAGTGAACAATAAAAAAACTTGAAACTCTTTTTTGGAAGGATCTGTTAAATTCTTAGCAATAAATATCACAAGATAGCCCAATAGTAGACATGATATCTTACAAAGCCCTCTGTAGTACAATAAACAATAATCACTACCCTTTATTTTATCCTGTATGGCATGAAAACACTGGTAGCTGATTAATTTAATGCAAATGGGACCTTTCATTCAATTATTGGAATTAAAAAAATTGCATAATCTTCCCCATGTTAATACTCTAGAATACTTTAGAATTAAATTACCAAAGCATTCATAAACGAAGAGGCCAGATTTCAATCATCACAGAGAAATTGGACCTTTTTCTCCAGTCCACTTGAAGATTTTTCTTAAAAATTCAAAACATAAATGTTTCAGATTTCAAGTCTGATATCTAAAATTCTGTTGTGTTCAGATGAACATAGACATGCTTGCTGCCAAACATCTCAGGAGGAAATATGAACGACAATGTTGACATGACAGCCCAAAACTGCAGCAGATACCATACCACCACAAACCACAATTTCCTTCTTCAACAGTCTGTATGCAGTCAGTACACAAGAATCGTTGTTGAAGAGGTGGGGAATCTGAATGCATTATGGAATAGTTTTAAAAAGATCCTACAAGTTTTTGAATATTTTGCCAGACTATATACAATTTCTATTGATTTGATGTAGACATTTGGACACTTTCTCAGTGAGAAAATTATCGAAATTAGATTGGCCATACAGTCATCCTCACTTATCCCAGTCACCAGACCCAGTCCCCTACAAACTCACCTTTTACACTAAAAATTCAAGAATCAATCTCAACTACATCATGTTACCTCGATCCCATATCCATTTCATTGGTTAAGGAGTGTCCTGGTTTTACCATAACTCCTACAACCAGTATCAAAAACTGCTCACTTAAAAAGGTTAGTTTTCCCAACCGTTTCCCTCACGATTTCCATATATTACTCTCTTGGTTCAAAAACCAAATCTAGATGAGAATGTTGTTTAAAAATATAGCCCAATATCTAATCTCAGTTTCATATCTATACTAATTGAAAAAGATGTTGCTAAACATTCAAATGACTTAATTACCCAGGATGGAATGTCCTTCAAATTTCCACTCCACCGAGACGGTATTGCTCAAGATCCAACATCACATTTCTACATCTGTGCACCCAGGGAAGGCAGTTACTTTTACCCACAAAAAACTGGAAATGTTTTTAAACATTAATAAAATAGCTGAGGAAATCGTGGTTATGCTGGAAATGTAAACAGTACACATAAAACGTTTAAAAACATTTGTTGACGATGTTTTGTAAATGTTTGTTTTGAAAATGTTTTACAAATTTTTCATAGCAGCTGGTTTTTATACCCATCTTTTTAAAACGTTTTTGAAATGTTTCCTATCAAATGCCTAGAAAACACTCTATATCAAATGTTTTTAGACTCATGTTTTCAAAATGCTTATTTATCTTTTACCATCAAACATTTCCAAAGAAATATGATGGTCAACAATAATATGGGATTATAGGACTTCATCAAAAATTGCCCCACATGCAATCCCTAAAAAGTAAAAATTGAATGGGGGCACAATTTTTAAGCCGCTATCTTACAACTTTAGACATACAAATAATGTTTTCATTAGTGATACTAAATTTGACCTCTGACCCCATTATTAGTGAGACATTTGTCTTTAAAAGTTTACTAAAAAGTATGCATAAAACATTTTGAAAACATTCCATGATAAATGGTTTTCATATCCATCATTTTTAACCTTTGCCAAACGTTTCCTTTGAAATGTTTGTAAAACTCAGAAATGTTTTCTTGATTCTTTGCTGAATATCTCCTCAGCCGTTAGTATAATAGATCATTCCATTTTATAACATTGTCTCAAGCACTGGTTGGATGTTGATGGTATTGTGTTGGTATAGATTAATTCCTAACTCAAACTGCAAACAAAAAAATTAAACTGGGACAGTTTTTCTGAGACTTTCATCCTCCCTTGTGGTGTCCCCTAGGTTTTTGTCTCGGGCCTCCTATTGTCACTCTCTGGACCAGTTCACTCAACCACATCATTTCAAGGTTCAATCTTGTATGGTTATAAAACCCAGGTATATTTGACAATTGACCCTTGGAACTACGATTCCAGTACTGCAGAGCTGAGTGGGTGTCTAAATTCAGTCTAGGAGTGGATGGATGGAGTCAACTTAAACCCTAACCCAGAAAAAAAGAGTTTATCAACATTGATGACAAACATCTGTCACTTATGATTCCAGTGTCTGCAGACAGTGTATACAATTGATACCGAATCTTTTGGTAATTTATTCTTTGATTGTAATCATTCACAATATCTATGGGCTTCAATATCCATACGGATAAAATTAAAATCGGTACTTTAATAACATTTGAGATACAGGAAATGCTTTAGGGTTATTTACAAAAAAGCGGTAAACTATGACCTAATTAATCTGCTGGTCATGTGTTCAAAGAAATATATATCTCAATAAGCTGTCAATTAAATCGATCAGTATTATTTATATTTTCAACATTAAAGCCAGTTGCTGTGAACACTATGGTAACAAATGAAAAACTATTTTATGACGTGTAAAATTTTTAATTAGACAGATAAGGTACCTTTGCAGTTTATATGTTTATGTGTTATAAAGTAAATAAGATTTGTGAATTAGGTTACATTATGGTGGAACTATAATAAATCTCTTATTTGATGTATTTTTAAATTATAATTTTCACAAATTGGAAAAAATAAAAACATTTTGTTTTGTTTCTTATTTTACAATTTTATAGAAAACTGAGAATATTATCTCTGTAACTTTTGCTTCTGGTCACACCAGAACTAGATTTTATTTCTTGATGTTTTTCGCATCTTAATAGAATCTCAACCAGATCCATTTACCTGGTTGCTACACCATCGGATTTCATCTGATTCACATCCGAACACTTTTTTTATGAGTAACTGTGCATGGAAGCCTTTTTAAAAATTATATTTTACAATATAACCAGAGACAAGTCTAGAATTTCTGGTTTTAGTTTATAAAAATGTTAGTTTTACAACTTAAGTTACCTGAGTAGTCAAGGTGGGTTAAGGTACTTGTTACAGTCAAAAATATTTTGGCTGTATCTATGTTGCTATACTGTTCATAGATAATAAATGTATGTTTTAATGCCTAGTCAATGTTTGAGTTAAATAAGAGACGTGTCTGTATTTGAATTAATTAATTCTGATTGTGAAATAATTTCTGTGTTGTTACAGATCTCGTACTATAATGATCAGTCCCTTCTGTAAAATAAGTTGTTTAGTATAAACATTTGAAAATAAAGTGTAAATTGGTGTTTCGGTAAAAAAAAAAACAAATAAAATACTTTTAAACATGAATTTTTTCATATAAGACATTGCCCATTTCATAAAAGGGCAAATTAATTGCCTACTTCACGAAATGGGCAAAATTCTTGACTTTTTCACGAAATGGACAATTTTGTGGACTGGGCGTCATACATAATGTCCTCAGTCAGGGCACAACAAACATTGAAAGATGGAGTGATTGGTAACAAGTTTGGAGTTTGTTACTAAAACATCAAGTTAAAACAATATAAGTACATAAAGTATTGTTAAACACTGCACATGCCTCAGTTAGCAACAGGTGATCAGAACTTCAGTCCAAGTATTTACCAGTAACTAATGACATTACAGCTTAAAGACAACATACCAAACTCAAACTGTCTAGTACTAGAGAAGACAGAGCTGGTGAATTAAAGCATAATTACTAAGCATCCCAAACTTTGAAACTGTCATGTTCTAACTGCAAAATTCAGTATACATACGTATAAACCAGATGCCTATACAATACCATTACAGCCTCAGTCAAATAGTATTTCTTGACCTCTGTCTGTCTCAAGTTACACACCAAGGTACAAGTGCTCACTAACAAATAACACTGATTAGAACATCTAACTACATACAAATAAGCTCTACACTACCAGTAATCTTTGAATGGCGATATCAATCATTATCAATCAAATTCAACCAACCAACCATGTAGCCAAAAACAACTAGTTATTACTGATGTTACTATTTACAATTCTGTCATCCGTACAATTATACCCTCATAGTTCAGTTAATAGGATCTATATGTCAGAAATGACATCAAAGTACTGTACTAAAAGTCATTTACAATAAACTATAAACCTACATAAGAAAAGTATCCTACATGAAGGACCTGATATTCTATTTTACCACACTAATGGATTTAATCCGTTTAGTAGAATGTTACCATCAGTAAATTTTCCTAATCAAGAAGAAAGTATAAAACCCAAAGGCTCAAACTGTTATGTAGGCTTAAGTAGTGTTTGAAACTTGAGAGGGATAGTAGCAGAAGCTCGGGGGGTTGAGTTCAAATACACCCAAACGGCCTCACTCTTCCATTTGCCATGTTGTTTGATATGATCTAATTTAATATCATTGTCAAAAGCTAAGGTCACCCCACTCCTCCTGTAGGCCAGTTAAATAATGAAAAATATAATGATATAAAATAGACACATGATTCTTTAATGGACAGGCAAGCAAGGGGAACTTAAACTTCATAAACTTTGCCTTGAAAATAACCTCCCACCATCCGAATTGATGCATCTACATGTACTTGCAAGGGTACTTTATTTACTTGATGAATCTCAACTGAATCATTAAAATTATTTTTTTAAAAGTTTAACCAATTAATATCTTTGAAAAAAAATGCTTGGAAGTTGTATACGACCACTGGGGGGAGTGCTACATAATTAGCAAGAGTTCTATTTAAAAATAACTGAGCTGGTTTTACACAACAATGAATATACAGCAATTTTCCTGTCATTTGTTTGTAATTCATTTCTAGTAGAATAGGTTTTATAAGTCCATTTTCTATAAAGCTGTTTAATTTGTAGCATTTTTGCAGGAGGAATTGTAAGGATTCCAGTTCTGGCATTAACTTGAATTCCTAATTGCAAGTTATACCTTCTGAAGGTGGTTCAGACTTTGCATTATTGATGGGTAGTCCCAATTCTTCCAAAATATTCTTCAAAGACAAATAATGGTTATTTGCATGAACCGTGTGGGGCGTGTGTGCATAAAATCATCCAAATAATTCATGGTCCAAACATGATGTCTGTGTAACGTATGTGTAACTTGATCTGTACAAAACTGGCAAGAAGCTGCAGCTGTAGACAATCCAAAAGGAACTTCAATATCAATGTAAATACCATTGTTCCGCTTTACCCATAACATAGGATAGTCATTACGATATATTCTTAAGTTTCTGAAGGTCCTTTAAAGGTCAACTTTGAATAATAATGTTTCAGGATCAAGGCAAGATATCTGCTGAACTAAGTGATCTATAGTTGGGTATTTTAAAGTGAATTCAATATTATCATGATAGTTACTATTAATACAGGAATTGATACCTTGGCCAAGGGGCCATGCCAACTCAACAATAACACAAACTCCACCATCTGGCTTATTCCGAGCTAGAAGGGGAGAAAAATGAGTTTTTGAAAAGGGGGAAGTATCTAAAGGTTCCACCATGGCATGTTTTTTTTTACTTCTGTTTCAAAGTACTAATTATGTACTCCACTAGATCTTACTAAAGTAGACTTGTGGTTGACTATTTGTTGACTGTATTTGCTGCCTTTTTACTTGATTTACCTTCATCAACGTTAGCCTTTTTCTTACAAGGCCTACCCATGTTGACTAAAAACTAAAAGTATAAAAGCAGTAAAATCTGTCACAAGTTAAAGTAAAAAGCCTCTTTGGTGTGAATCAGAATAATTTTCCTAACCCTTGCCCCATCACATGCCAGTCTCTCAAGTTTAACACCAAACCCAACTATTTATAATGTTTTTTTTGGTGGGAGTTCTTTGACCCAGACTATATCACCCCACTTAAGTTTAGGAACAATTCACATGTAGTTAAATGAGGTAGTCTTTCCGATTCAAATAACCTCAAAATAAATGGTAAAATATAACGTATCCACAATAGTTTGCTCGGTTTTTGTTGGTACAATCGGTACATTAAAAGCTCCTTGTCTGAACTGCCAAATAAAAAATTTATAGGTACTTATATCAAGAAATTAAGCCATATAAGCCTTAAAAGAGCTGTTGTTTCACATTCAATTATTACATTACTTAATCTGGTAATATTATAATTTATCTCACACTGTAACCATGTAAATTATAGTGACTTATAAGCCCTTCAGGGCTGGGCAATGTTGTATTTCTGCTTGTTATCTCATTGTATATTGTATATTACATGTCACTATGATAATAAATAAAATAAAAAATAATAAAATAACTAAAATATTACAATCCAAATTGACTTCTGGAATATACATTTTCACTAGGGAGTTGGACGAATCGGCCCTTTGCCAAATCAGCCCTCGGCAAATCGGCCCCCTAAAAAAAGTCGGCTCTGGGCAAATTGACCCCCTAAAAATTCTGCCCTCAGTGAATCCGCCCCCAAGTTGAAAACTTTTATAAGTACAAATTATCAATAGAATTTATAGACCTGTACAAAGCATTCGACTGGGTTGTTACAGATAGAAGAGCGGGTATTTCTGTATGATTTATGTATAATCATGAGAACTTCTTAAGTTATCTGTGACTAAGTTTCATTAACACACATCAAAGATAATTGGATGCTGTAATCAATCCCTTTTAACCTATATCCGTTATATTCTTATTTATGTAAGAATTATTAAATTTGCAATTACAATTGTATATTAAATGCATAGCCTCTGCAGATGGGATATTAACTTTCGTGATGTTTTAAGAGCAATTAGCTTTTATGCTATTGCTTGATTGGTATCTGTTCTAATAATCCCTCTGCTTAGACATTAAACTGTTTTGTAACTCTTATGATCATTTGAGAACAACTGGCTTTAAGTCATTCACATTTGTGTAATATTTGTATAAGTTTGGTTAACCTTTGTGTAGTATTTGTATAAGTTTTAAGACTGAGCTGAATATTTTTATGTTCATATTTCATTTTATGATGATGAATTTCATTGATAAATTAAAGTTATAAACATATATTGAATATTTATCTAAGGGTCGATTTGATTAGGTTACAATGTCCAGGGGACGATTTGACTAGGGTATTATTTCCAAGGGGGTCGATTTGACCAGAACACTTGTTTGTTGAGGCCGATTTGATGGGGGCCGATTTGGTAAAGGGCCGAATTGTCTGTGATTCTTATTACTAATATCACGCATTTCTAGACATAGGAAAGTCATTCAGAACATGCATTGTACTCAAAAAATATTTCTGACACTTAGTTACCATCAGACAATATTCTTCAATGGACCGCAGGCTGTTGGGAGTGGCTCACAGGAAAATAATTTGATCCAAACTTACTCAAGTTTTGATCAGGGCAGCCAGAAACAGAAAAAAACGATTCCTGACAGTTCAACAGTCCATTAACTGATATGTTGTTGATTATAGGAGGTAATTCAATGCAGTTTGACTGGCATAAGACTTGCATATTTTTTTAAATGGTTAATTGACCAGGCTCTAAATTACTGACAGACGAAAATACTTTCTGGGTTGGGAAAAACTAATCGAAAATTTTACCAGTTTTTTCCTTCACTTTGGAAGGCATATCTTTCAGCTTTTCGTGTTTTAAGATTCCAGTTATATAATTTTATATTTTTGTCACAGTTCTATCTCAGATTTTGTTTAATTAATAAGTTGATTGTTCATCTACAATTCCTGCATTAAAAGGACTATATTTTTGCCAATAATTCATTTCTATAATCCAATACTTTTTATGTCAGTGCAGTCAAAGAGATAAAAATAGAGAGGCCATTCACTTTCTATAAATATTTGTGTTGTTGCTTGGTGATTCTATTGATTTTCTGGTGATATCCCCTTTTGCTTAATTGTAACAAATTCATGTCTTTTCCAGAAAAGGGGTGATGTCGGTGAATTTTGTAATCAATTGTGATACTCCATCAGTGTTTTATGCTCACCTGAAAGTAAATATTGAGAATGTTGCTAGGGAAAGGTTTCACCTGTGTTAAATAACACCCAGTTACCACGGTATAAATAAGTCATTAAAACATTATTTTGTAACCAACAAGGAGCACTCAACAAGTGATTTGGAACAAAACACCGGGATTACATGTAGTCTCTTTTCTTGTGTGAAATACAAGAATAATTTCTTCCAATCTTGATGTGATTCCTATAAAAACTGATTATACAACATGAAAAGAAAAATACATTTCACTTTATTTTTTCAGAGATGAAAGACCATGCAAAAATCCCCCATGGAAAACTTAATTTCCTGTAACACTAAAAGGTAGAAACAATTTTGAATATCAGTTTCTTTTTCTGTCAGTTCTGCTTCAAACCGACATATAAACATAAAACTATAGAGTAGATTTTCCTCAATAACATGTGTAAGTCTTAACACTGTCAGAAAGATTTACCACTGTGAAAAACTACCATACACGCCCTACCCCCCAGTGCCAATACTGAGTGACCAAATAGAAGCTATGTCTTTGCCCATTCAGAAGCATGGTTGTCCTAAGCAAATTTGACTTTAGTCTGTATAATATAACCCGTTTCACTTCTCTTGGGCTAATTGATTTCTATCTAAAACATATTGTATCCTTTATTCCTAGACATTACATGAGCCAAACGTATTGTGACTCAAACCTGTTTAAACGTGTGGATATTTTGGGCTATGAGCATGGTTTGGTCCACAAGGATCATGTTTGGCCACTTTCCATCACACTAGGTGTTACCTGTACAACCAGAGATGTTTTCACAAGCTGACCTTTTTATAATATGCCAGTACATCCAGAACATTGAAACAGCCCCATATCCTTTAATCTATTCCTTTTAACCTGTTATTAAAATTTTATTGCATTCTGCATTCTGCCAAATCATAGTCTGAGCTGCTGGTGGTGTTATCAAAAATTTATTTGAGGCTTCTGTTAATATAAATACTGTATTTAGGCTGAATGATGATGGGGGGAAATGGAACCATAAAACCCCAAAGGAATAGAAGTCATGCGCAGAAATTACTCCAACTGTTCACGTAAAACAATCATTAACATGACAAATATTTCACACCAAATCAACCAAAGTCCTCTTTTAATTTGCGTCACAGGTTTTTTCAACCAAAAGAATTTCTTGCTATTGAAATGTGAGTCAGATATAAAAACAATGTTAGACTCTAGTTTTTAGACTGTATTGTTCAAATAATGCCGTTTGCAGAACTGATCAATTATTAATGCTTAAAGTACAAAAAATGGCATACATTGTTCTCCCACAAATGTTTGCCTGTCAGGTCCTTTTCTATTCTGAACATTAATCGAAAATATTTTAATACGAAGTTATAATTGATTTGATGTCTTGTGTAAATATTGTTTTTGATTTTTGTGACATATAAATGTATAAAATCTATTTTAACCTCAAATGAAGTAGTTCAATGCAAAATCTAAAATTCCACCGAAAGTTCCTTAATGAGGTGACATAATATTTGAATTTTCAAAAAAAAAAAAAAAAAGATTGTTTGAAACTAATGCATATTATAAAATATCAGTATCACATATTTATGTAAATTAAATAATGTCAAATGAGTATTAATGTGAAGCTAACCTTTTAAAAATTTCTATGTTTTTATTGACAATTTGGGGGCCACGGTGACAGAGTTTTAACACTCTCGCCTCCCACCTCTGAAATTATACAGTACAGTTTACAGTACAAAACATTGACCTATCGTATGTACTGTTTTCCTCTACCCATAAAACTACCCATCGTGATTTGGCTTACACAATGTGTTGAGAGCGATGTTAAAAGCCAAATAAATCGTCGAATCAGAATAACCTATCAAATTTTAAAACAAAAACATTTCCCAACTACCCAAAAGATTTTCGTCAAATGATAAGTGTCATAAACAACAAGGGTTTGCATTTAAAATGGTATAAATATGTTGGAGGAAGCTTCATAGCTCTACCATGACATCGAAGTGCAATTCAATCTAATTTTATTGCAAAATAAAAATAGACTTTTAACACTTTATCTCTGCTGCACAAGATAATTTGCAGTATCTTTGAAAATACACAACCAATTGTTTTTAATTAAAATATCAGACACTACATTTATTGAATTCAAAAGAGTATGACAGTATTAGTAGTAGTAGTAAGAAACACTTAAGGGTGTTGCACACAGGAAACGATCCTACATGATCCGATCAGACAAAATATATAGACCATGGTGTTTCTTTGTAATGTATGCACACATACTCCGATCCTATCAGATAAGACACTGCAAGACACGACCCGACATTTCTAAATTAGAAAAGTTTCCAATTTTTATGTGGTCGTAGGGAGGGGGAAAGGGGGTTCTCTATTGGTTGCATCAATAAAAGGAATAGTATTGCCCAAAGCTCAATTTTTTTTTATATTGAGGTAAAAATATTGTTAGACAGAGCACAATCTAAATTATACTCTTACATATTTTAGCTTTTAAAGTAATTTACTGATTATTCTGCCTCTCCTAAAACATGTAATACTTCATTATTACACCAGTTATTTATATTTCAAAAACATATTGTACACTTTAAGCTCAGGTAAAGGCTATCCTGTATTTTATTTAAATCCAACTTCCTCTTTCAACTGTTACACACTCCTAGATACAAGTACCAGTTTTATTACTCTGGGATCAGATACAGAGATCTGAGAACTTGTATGTATGAGTGTACAAGCAAAGTAAAAAAAACTGTTGTAAAATATCAAAACATACGGATCGCATCGGATCCAGTGTGTTTTACCATGCCTGTCAACATGTAGGCAAACTGTCATTAATATGTCGGATCGTGTCGGGTCGTTTCCTGTGTGCAACACCCTTTATAAAGTGCCGAAATTGATGTAAACATCCTCTAAGGCGCTGATGTCCAAAAAGGGATAGTCCAGTTCCAAAAAGAGGTCAGTGTCCATATTAGTGTCCGATAGGGGCAATAGGCTATGGTGGAGGATAGGCTAATCTGAAAAGATATGTTTTCAACTGTTTTCTGAAACCAAAAATGTTTTCTATGGTTCTAATGGCTTGAAGAAGCTTGTTCCACTCCGTGGGAGCAGCTACTATGAAGCTGAGCATTTATTCGATCTAGATGAGGATATTGATAGACGATGACCCGTGTGAGATCACTCCGCCTAATTAGAGAGGAAAGATATGGAGGTAGGCTGAAACGTATTGCTTTATAAGTAAGGAGATTGTATTTGAACAATATATATGGTAATGAATGGGGAGCCAGTGTAGTTTGTGCAGGAGGGGTCTGAAATGACAATATTTATTTAGTTTGCACATCGTACGACATAAGGCATTTTAAACTCTATGTAATCTGCCAGTATATAACTTTTTTGTGTTGTAAAGCAGTGAGTTACAGTAATCCAGGCGACTGCTAACCAAGGCATTTGCCACCTTTACAGCAGTTTCATGCGGACCCTTTGTAGTATATCTGTATGGTTTCAATACTTAATTAGATGTGAATTTTGTAACCTGTATTCCTTTCATTGCAAAGGAATTTATATGAAACTCCTTTTCTCTGAAGTACTCTAGAATTGAAAATCATGAGTTTGCTTCAAATAAAAGAGTCGGAAATCACAATAATTGGGCTTTAACACGGTACATGTATCTCATATTCGTAGCACAAATAATTCAACTAACCAAATTCCAGGCAAGATTCAGGCAGTCAGCAACTGGCAATTTCTTCATAAATTCTTTACAAATTGTATTTTAAGGTATATAAAGTATATCCCCTTGCGATTCCAAATGATTTCCACAGTGCTCTTATTTTGTTTTATTTCATAAAAATCCATCCACAAAAGAGAGAAAATTTGTGACTTACTTAATTTGAGGGCACCAACTGTAGATTATTAACCACAAAAACTATGGGGTGATCTGTCACCTGGGGTAATTTGTCTAAAAGTTCATGCAGGTTTAACCTAATGTATTTATACTTATATAAGCTTTTTAGAAATACGGGTGTACTTGTCCGGTGACCTATCACCAGCAAGTATAAGACATGCATTATAAAAACAACAAAAGTAAAATTCCATATTTGTGAGTGTAAGAAACATTTTACCTCAACATATTATGGAATTACACCATAAATAATTGAGGTGATATTTGCGTAACAGTCACCCTTTCTATTGTGGTGAATTAGAGTTATAAAATTTTGGAAAAAGTATGTAAATACCAGTTATGTGATAACTTGAATTTCTACAGCACATGGTAATTTTGGTGACCTCAATGGCAGTTTGACAACTCTGATTTGTTATTGTATAGTGCCATGTGATGTCAATTAACATATTTAGCATTAACATTAACCTAGTTCTGGAGACCTCTATTATGGACAATGATTGTTAGTTTATGGTCACCTTAATCTGTGAATTTTTATATTAAGTGCTGTGATTTTGCTTGTTAATGTTATATTTCTTACAACAGTAACTCTTAGTAGTCTCATATCTTATATATATCTCTATGTATGTATGATACCTATTCACACTTGTATTTATCTATTAAAATAGTGTTCTGCAACAATGTCTCTTAAATTCCCAGGAGTGGCAGGGACTGAATTTCTACAGCGCACCTGCAAAATAAGTACCTGCAAAGCTTATTTGTATGTGTTCAGGTTGTAAAAATCAATTTGCTTTGCAATACAAAAAGCAACATAAGACATCCATATTAATACAATTATAAATTCAAATTAGATTTAAAATCACAACATTGAATCTGCTAGCATGAAAAATTACTAAATTTTATAAATCCTTTATTCATGTTTGTATCACTAGATTTGTGTATCAGTGTTTGGTTGTTGGATGACTGTGTCTTGATCTTGTCAAAAAAATATCTCCTTATGGCTTGTGCCAAATTTTTATGATGTGAGACCTAAACATTGTGATAATTAAAACTACTCTACATCTATAACTCGAGAAGAAGAATTCAATAGTAGATGGCCATATTGCACATGAAATCACCAAATTTTGTGTCTTCATTTTAATATCTCTTATTAATTATTATCTAGTTTTTTTGTGTTGTCTTAAAAATATACAACTTAAATACTTCTTATTTCTTTATTTAGTTGAATTACCACATGAATTGTGCTTTGGCTTCTGCACCTTTTCAATAAATTTGCTCATGCACGGTAGAGTATGAGGGCCAACATGACAAAATTTTTTATTGCGATTTATCGACTTACTAACTTGATAAATCGACTTAAGCATCTGGATTTATTGACTTAGTATCTCGATAAATCAAGTTAGTTATCTTGATCTATCGACTTATTAACTCAATAATTCAACTTAGGTATCTCGAGTTAAAGTTAGTAAGCCAATATATCGAGTTAGTTATCTGGATTTATCGACTAAGAATCTCAATAAATCGAGTTAGGTATCCCAACTTTAATTAGCACGGCCTATATGGGCGCCTGCTACTTCAGTTTCTCGACTTACCACAACACTTTAAAGTTAAATAAAATTATTCTTGTTATAGGCGCTATCCAATCACAAACTAGGTCATGCCTCATTTAACTTCTGTATCGATAGGAGTCTTTCATATTGATTCATGAAGTCAAAGAACACACAAGGTTATTTTATTTTGTTTTATTTACAAGTTCGTTTAGACGTTTTGCATTTTATAATTACACGGCTATCATGCCTTCAACTAGAAAGAAGTCTCCATTAAGTACCAGTAAGAAAAAGAAACCAACATCTAATAAACCTAAAAACAAGAAAAATGTGAGTAAGAAAACTGTGCCGGAACATGATGTGACTGTTAATAATATTTATTGGTCTTATCTGAACAACGTCAGACAGGTGACGTCCAAGAGCAATGAACTGTTGGAATTACAGTCATTAAACTCGGGTTCTGAGGCGATTCTGAGCACACTGAAGCATTTGGAAGAATCTAACCATCAGATCATGGTCCGGATGGATAGGATTGAAGGTAACAGCACGGTTAGCTCTACCCCTATTCCGTCTGTGGTCACTGCATGGAGAGACAATTTTACCTTTAGGTTGTCCAAACACAAGTCTGCATCTCCAATGAAGAACACAGTGAGGGATGTAACACCGCCAGCTAACTTGATTAACTCATATAAGTGGCCATCTAGAGAAGAACTGCCGTATCCAGGAGTTCATAGCACAGGACTGGGTGACGGCTGGTGGCGGCAGAGCTGCAGAAGAGCGACAAGGGTATTATAGAGATGCAATTACACCCAGTGGTTTCCAATGTGGTGGTGGCTTTCTGGCAGACTATGAGTAATGTGTACAGCAGGAAGTGATTCCAAGTAAGCCCCTCTCTGCTTGACGTAAATCTGGAAGATATCTACACAAACACCCAATTCTCGACCTGAGGGGAAGTGGCCTAACGAGGGGTTTGTGGCTTCAGCTAATTCACGGGAGCCAGCTTATGATGAGATGAACATCCAGCAGTGGGTGGCAGGTCAGCTGAATAATGTTTTGTAGATAAGCGACAACACTTTGCTACGTCAAGTCCTCACTCAGGTAACCCTTGCATTGTGTGATGCCGGAGCCCTGCTGTGGCCAGCCGTGCGAGCTGCATGGGCTGTCTCCATGATTGAAGTTGAGGAAGGGAGGCTATCCTGGGATGATACCACACAATGGGCTCTCAATCGTGTAAGTTCTTCACAGATTGCAGTTCTTAACAGTCAGAACCTCAACACCACAGCAAGTAAAACTAGAGTTTGTAAAAATTTTTATCGAAGGTAGCTGCAATAGTGACAGTCACCATAGGATCTAGAAGCATATCTGCCTATTTTGTCACAAGCAAGGACGTTTTATGACTCACCCGGAGTCCAAATGCACTGTTAAGAATGGTACTGTAAACTGCTGACCAACGGCAAGCAACTACCAGCTTTCCCACTTGAGGCCGTGCCAGGAGCCGAACCCCGGCCTCAGAGGTTACCACTCTGCCACCGTGACCCCTAGTGGTGGTATAAATTGTGATGATGACAATGCATTGCAAAGTATATTTGTACATAATAATGTTAAATCAGATAATGAGTATGTGGGCTCTCCCCAGGGCAGCAGCAGTCAGTGTTTTCACGGTCGTCATTATTTTTTGTTTGCTTTATATGATAAAGGGCTGGAGTTAAAGTGTTGTGGTACTGCTGTCGTCGTGGGGGGAGAGGATAACGTTCAGTGGAGTTATACTAAAAAGAGCCAGTAACATATGTTTGAAAAAATCTGGTATTGATGTCTCCTTTACAAATTATTGGAGAAGCCACGGTGACCATTGGGGCCAGATCATGTATTTATCTAAGAATGAATCTGATCTACCTCACGGTTATTATATTTGGGTAGTGGCTTATGAGGAACAGTTAGTATCCTTGATCCCTTTGATGGGGCTATTAGGCTACCTTCAGATTGTGGGCACTCTTCAGTTTGGGCTAATTGGGTCCAACTTACCATTCAAGCCAGGAGGGCTTGGCAGCCAAGACTGCGTATGAGGACTTTTATAAGAATAAGACATGTCTAGATCCCCATGGCTGTTCCTATACAGACTATGTAGTACATATTATTGATCCACTTTTATCTCAGATAGATTTAGCTGAGCAGAGCTTTGAGAGTGAGTCCCCTCAGGTGGAGGTGGAGTATTGTGATCACCACATTGTCTCGTTCGACCCTGATCGCATTTGTAATGTTAGTAGTGCTAATACTGTTAAAACACTCACCCAGGGCTCCAATAGCCGCCTTCGGTATGATACGGTTCGGGACTTTAATATTCCTAGAAAAACAGTCGGTTATTCGGCTTTAGAAGCCACAGATTTCAAATTTATAGGCCCAGATTGGCCTCCTGTTGATATTAATTCAATCGATACATGTTTACAAGTTGCAGATGCAATTTTGTTCACTAATAAACCTAATTATCGAGAAGCAAGAATTCCAATTGTTTCCGGTCTAAACATTAGAGCTTGGGAAACCTACCTTAAGGGTTATCCGGATGACAGATTGATCCAGTATATTAGGTTTGGCTTTCCTTTGTCCATTCAGAGTTGCATAATACGGATATATGTAATCACTAATCGGCATTGCCATTTCCAGATGACATTTCAAGGTATTTGAAGAAAGAATTTGACTTGGGAGCCATGCTGGGCCCCCGTAGTTCTGTAAATCACACTGAATATCATTGTTCACCTTTAATGTCCCGTCCCAAAGATAGGGACAGTAGAAGAGTAGGCCTGGACCTGTCCTATCCTAAAGGCAATTTTTGAATACCATGCATCCAAAGAACTCTTTGATGGTAGAATACTTTATTCGCATTACAATTTTCAACTATTGAGGCCATCACTCATTATAAATACTGACAATGACCCTGTAGCGTTTAAAGTTGATATAGCGAGAGCATTTAGAAATCTGCCTGTTGACCCAGCCGACTCCCTTCAGTTTGGACTTAAAGTTAACAATCAATATTTCCTTGATAAGTCGGTCGTGTTCGACTGGGTCCATGGGTCGGCTTTGTTCCACTTAATTTCCGACACAGTGGCTTATTTTATGCGGGATAAAATCAAGCTACATTGCTACATAGATGATTACGTGGCAGTTCTACCCCGAGTTAAGACTGACACAGTTTTTCAGAACTTATGTACGTTATTGTACGAACTCGGCCTCCCATTGAAGAGTTTGCGAACAACGTTTTTCATGCCCGTATCTACTTTCCGCTACGTTACACGTCATTGATTTCTGTGTGTGATGTCATTTCATAAGGTTTTAACTGCACAAGGTTACGTTTTTTAC
The DNA here is from genome assembly GCA_964017235.1 of Sabellastarte sp. h YS-2021. Classification (NCBI taxonomy): domain Eukaryota; kingdom Metazoa; phylum Annelida; class Polychaeta; order Sabellida; family Sabellidae; genus Sabellastarte; species Sabellastarte sp. h YS-2021. Next base: position 60,404,986 of record OZ024930.1, on the reverse strand, counting down.
GTGGCAAACGGCTTTGCCACGTAATCTATTTCCCTTGTGGCTTTATTAATTACTGGAGCAATAAAGTGTGTTATACATGTCAGTACAGAGTTCTTGAGAGACTGTAGATTATTTTTAGCAACTTTGTCAATTTTTGAAAAACCCAAGTGTACAACGACCAGCCTTTTTTCATCCCCTGTCATAAATTTTTTTGAAGTAATGCACACAATCCTCCAAAGTTTTATGTACGTTTGTTTTACAAGCTATTAAACTTGTGGGTTTATTGGCTATTGGGTCAATACAGTTTGTAATATATATCAGTACCCAGTTCATTCAGTACTGTAGATGATTAAAACCAGTGTATTTATCTTTATTGACTTGTATAACTCCCAATATATTTAAAAGAAATACTTGTAAAATTCATGGTTCAAACGCTGTTCGCAAACAAAACTCCCCCCTAATGACTTTCTCCCCCCTATTGATTAATTATGTTGCGTATTTTTGCAAGGGGCGTTTGTGAAACGTTGTTCGCAAACTCTCTGTTGTTCGCAAAAATACCCCCCTCCCCACCCACTAAGAATGTTACATATTTGGGCATAGATATTGACATAAATAATAGTACTAGCTCTATATATGAAATTCGAGAATAGTGCAAAAAAGTTAGTTTTAAAAAAGCATTTCACTAGACGGCCCTGTCAATCTCTTATGGGGAAGCTCTTGTACATTCAAAAATGTGTACACTCTGCAAGGATTATCATTAATCACGTATTGGCTTTATTTCGCAAGAAAACAAACAAGAAAAAGATATATTTAGACCAAGAATTTCATAAAGATATTGCTTGGTTTCCTACCTACATTTAATGGGGTCACATAATTCAAAAAGTTTGAAGTAGATAAATAACAGACCCTCTTATTTGATGCCCCGCTTGCAAGAAATCGAGTTTTTGCTACTCCTGTGATAGAAATTCCAAATTTCCAGTTAACAATTGTACACCTGGAAATGCTAAATATCATAATTGCATTAAGATTATGGAGTAGCCAATGGCGTCACATGCACATAATGACGAAGGATCCATTCCTAGCTTTGTGTATTAGGAATATTTGGCTATTGATAGCCCATAATGATATTGATTTGCTAGTTCGTCATATCCCTGGTGTTAATAACACAATAGCTGACACATTATCACGAATTTATTCTCCTAAGTCTGTAAATAAAGTTTTACAAGATTTGATGGATAATTATCAGTGGGAAATGGTGCCACATTAATATTTTGATCTTAATCTTCATATATAATTTACAGATATGGAGGCTCCTTTCTCTTCCCTGGCTTCATCTGCCTGGAGTAAGATCAAAACAGCATATAGACCTTCAACAAGATCTGCACATAGGACACACCTCAGGACTTACCTGTCTTTTGTAGTTTTCATGGACCTACAATTGCATTTCACCATTCATTCAGTCCTGGCATTTCTGGAATTTTTATATGTTAATAACATATCCTACAAAGTCATACTGAACTATTTGGCCTCTCTTAGGTCTAATTATTTGGCCAGGCGTTATAATTGGGATACGTCTGTCCTTGCACACCAATTAGGCCTTTCATACCTAATAAGCATTAGCCAAAATTCTTGCTTTAACCCACCTTCCAGAGGTATTTTCTCATTGCAGATTTTGAGTGATATTTCAAAGGCTTGTAATATTCTGTTTGATCCTCCACTGTTCAGAGGTGCTTTTCTGTTGGCATTTTTTGCCCTACTGGGGATGTCAAATATAGCACTTCATTCCGAAGGTCAGTTTAATCTTCTGAGACGTATTTTAAGACAAGACATCCTCTTTTTTATAGACTGGAGCCCATGTCCTTCTTAAAAGGACCAAGACTTTGCAAGATAATTCGGCTCATCATTTTGTCCAAATCCCCAGATAAACAAACCCAGATTTATGTCCAGTCAGAGCATTGCTCGACCTTCTGGACTCCAGACCCCTCCCTAAACATGCTCCATTGTTTGTCCATAGAAATCCTCCTTTTTACCCAGTTATTGATACCACAATCAGATAGGCCCTTAAAATGGTCCTCACCCATCTTAACATACCATTACAAGGTCATGGTTTCCACTCGTTTCGAAGGTCTGGAGCTACTTTAGCCTTTGATCAAAATATTCAGCTACAAGACATTATGGCCCATGTCCTTTGGAAAGGTTCAGCAATTTGGCAATATTTGCAGAATGCTTCAGTAGCTCCCTCTATTGTCCCTACCACGTCTGCTTCCATCATCCTTCCTTCATTATAGTTTGGGTTTTGTGCTTTTTTAAATTTTTAACTAAATTTGCAAACCTTTTATTGTTTTAACCCTATGTGTATATAAACTAACCTGTAAAAAATAAAAAACAAAAGACAAAAGTGACCTCTTGATTTGACCTTCCAATATGACCTTTGAACTGCTTATGGTACACACCAATCTTCACCTCTATCTTTCCTATAGCTTTCAAGAGACTGAAAGATGCTAAGTCGATATATTGAGATATCTAACTCGATATATCGAGATACTTTAAGTCGATTTATCGAGTTACTAATTCAATAAATCAAGATAAAAAAATTGCCATGTTGGGCCTTCTACTCTTTTGTACCCACAGATAGTATTGAAGAAAGCAAAAATACAATACTGGATTCAGGATCCAGAGCCAGATCCATATGCTCTGGTAGGAGGAACGTGCCACAGTTAGGCCCCACCTTGTATAAGGTATCTTGATCGCACATATAGTTTTTGAGTAATGTGCATAGACAGACAGACTCGATTCTAATGGCATAGTCTATTCCGTGTAGTGGTCGAGAGTAACTATAATCTGGTTTGTTGAATTAATTAATGCAAAGCAAAATTTTTCCATATAACAGTACTTTTTCTTTCAGAGTTATCTATAGTTGAAGTCAGACAGACTGCCGCCAGCCCCACAGTGCTGCTATTGTGATTCTGCACCAGTGGTCTCACTCACACAATTAACAGAAGATTTCTTTTTATTGGCATAAAGCTACAGCTGACATTCTGTTATTCAAAGATGTTGGAGAGGAAAATTATGCTTAGATTTTTTTTTGATGGCTTTAAAATAAAACACATTGAGAGGAGAAGTAAACATTGGGAAGGTTTTGACAGAATTTATAAATAATTACAGTTTATTCGCTCTGCTGAACTGTGCATAATTTTTTTCCAACAAACAGTAAAACCCAGTAACATTAATATTTAAACCTTTGTGTGTTAAATGCCATGATTTATTGTGATGGTTTGTTTTAAAACAGGTAACTCATTGAGAAAGGACCATTTCCCTTTATTTATCTGTTATTAAAATTTTATAACACTTTGTCATAGTTATAGCACAAGAGCAGTCAGAGAGAACATGCTGTATTAGAGTTTTTACATGGTACACCAGTGAGAAGTAAGCTGGGTGGTTATGCTCCTAATATGGTAGTGAAAGATTTACATAAAATTTGAGAAGTAGCAACTTTATGTGTGTGTAATTATAGAACTGTGTACACATCTAAAACTGGACAATATGTTGTTTTGACTGTTGGTATCCTTTGAGGGCAAGCCAGTGTTATGGCATATCAGGCTGCTTGTTATTAAAAGTGTGTGGTACCTGTTTTCTAGTTATTTTTTCACAAATTATTGCGTGTGTTTTTGCTAAACTGTGAGCATATTTGTGGGCCAATGAGCTAAGACTGTTGAACGGGACATAAAGCCCCAACTTTGAACCTACTGGAGTTTACAAGTGAAGCAATCACATTTGAGGAGTGTAATGTGCCAGACCCTAAGTTATTGGTTGGAATCTGGGAGAAAAGCCCAACACAGAAAAACCCTACACTTTTTATACCCATGTAGAAAAGTCATACACCATTTTTCAAGATCATGAAGAAAGCCCTTATATCACTTGTAATTTTCTTTTGAAAGGTCTGATCATTATTTAAAGGGGTATTACAATTGCTATTAAAACTACCCTATCCTGTAATTTTCAATCCCAATGCCCGCTTGTACTTTTAGAAACAATAAAACATTATTTGATAAAAAGGTAAAACCTTCTCTGTGCCAACCGGTGCTGAACATTACAATGAAATATTCAACTAGAAATAGAGGTGCAACCAAACAGTTTCATTCCAGAATTTTGACAAGCAACTAAACTTTGTATTTTGTTTCTGGGGACCGAGATTTGTTTACTTTGTTAGCATTTGTATTACAATAAATGTGTTCTTCCTTTTGTTAATTGTATTGTAAATGCTAAAACCTGTTCTTTTTATATTTATGTTCATAGCACAATCAATGAGTAAGCTTTTTAGTAAATACTAAAAAGAATGGTAAATTTAAAACATTAAAAAGATACATAACATTGAAACAGTACATTTTTCTACCTTGTACCTTCTAAAAAGAGCTTTTATACACAGCCTCAAAAATGGTGCAGGGCTTTTCTTCACAGGTGTCCAAAAGTTGTGTGACTTTTTTCTGTATGGATTTTCTCTACAGGGCTTTTCTCCGTTGTATCCAATTAAAAGTAAGAAGAATATTTTAGCTGATATTAAAAGGCTTCAAGGGTGTATATTTTACTTTGATGAAAAACTAGGCTTTCCTCAAGTCCTTTTGTCTTATGTATTATATGACGACTGAATGACTTTTTTACTAGAATGTAGGGCTGACAAAAGTGTATTTCAGACAAGTCTGTGTATTGCATGGATTCATAATGATTCCATGTATGTTAGATTTGGTGAAATAAGAAATACAAAGACTTGGAGCAAGTCTAATGAAAAACTGGTGCAGGATATTTTGAAAAAAAGCAAACGCTGAGTAATTTTTAGATTATACACTTCAAACAGTTGGAGCATTCATTCAGTGTTTGCAATTCCTTTCAAAATAGACCCATAAACTGTTTCTAGGTTTTTCATCAATTAGAGACAGAAAAATTAATATTTTTAATATTTGCATAAACACAGTAGGTAAATAATATTGGCACAGTGATAAAGGCATAACACAACTATTATTTTGGGCTATTAACAATATACGAAATACTGTTTGTGTTATTGAGGGTCAAATTCAAAAATTCACCAAAATTAGACCATAAACTGATTAACGCTTCTAATTCTGTGACTTGATTAATTTTAATCTTTTAACGCTTCTAATTCTGTGACTTGATTAATTTTAATCTTTTAACGCTTCTACTTCTGTGACTTGATTAATTTTAATCTTTTAACGCTTCTACTTCTGTGACTTGATTAATTTTAATATTTTAACGCTTCTACTTCTGTGACTTGATTAATTTTAATATTTTAACGCTTCTACTTCTGTGACTTGATTAATTTTAATCTTTTAACGCTTCTAATTCTGTGACTTGATTAATTTTAATCTTTTAACGCTTCTACTTCTGTGACTTGATTAATTTTAATCTTTTAACGCTTCTACTTCTGTGACTTGATTAATTTTAATATTTTAACGCTTCTACTTCTGTGACTTGATTAATTTTAATCTTTTAACGCTTCTACTTCTGTGACTTGATTAATTTTAATATTTTAACGCTTCTACTTCTGTGACTTGATTAATTTTAATATTTTAACGCTTCTACTTCTGTGACTTGATTAATTTTAATCTTTTAACGCTTCTACTTCTGTGACTTGATTAATTTTAATATTTTAGCGCTTCTACTTCTGTGACTTGATTAATTTTAATATTTTAACGCTTCTACTTCTGTGACTTGATTAATTTTACACACCATTGAAATGTGTTTTATCCTTGAACTTCAGGAGTCATTAATTGTAGTCTCTGTGAAAGGAATTCTGGAAGACATGTTCTAAATGATGTGAACTGATATTTGAAAACTGACCCACCCACTGGTGTATCACATCAATTCAATGTATCAATACATTCAGCCTTGCCCATAGGCTCTACTGGAACCCTTAGCTTATTGCATGACAGTCAAACTTGAGGTTTTACGTCCCGTTCAACAGCCAGGGTCATATTGGGACAGGTCCTCAGCATCCCCACTTGTGGGACTCGAACCCACAGAGGTGACTGTCTGTGATTAGATGCCAAACTTGCTAACCACTAGGCCACCGAGGACCCCCACTCAGTGTATGAAGTGCTGTAAGTCTGTAAAAATATTATGCTGGCTTTTGCATGAGATATAAACTAGGTCTTTGAACTTGAAGCTTAGCTCATAGACTTCGTAACCATGGTTAAACTTTTTCTTCTTTTGGAATCAACGGTGGCCAAATTCCTGCTGAGCACTAGAGTACTGAACCATTTTTAATGTAAGCATGTTTTTGTACATGTCACACATTTTGAAAAAAAATACCATTACATGTTTCTTTCAGTCACACTTAATTCCAGCATTCAATTTGCTGTATGTATTACATAGATATTTGCTGGAAAATATCGCAGATCCTGCAACAAGACTACCCAAAATCAAAAGGTATACAATGCTGTACATGCATGATTCTTTCCGTTAATCGTCTGCCCAGTTAAGAACAGTCATAGTTGGCCCCACTGTTTGGGAAAGTCCTTCACCCCTCTAACATTATAGGTTCACGTTAAAACTTCTTAGTTTATAAGCGTAAATACACTTTATACACTACTGACTACCCGTACCACCCTTGCAGGTTACTTCAAGCTCCACCCACATGCCTGTGAAAAGATTTCATTGGTGATTCATAAATAGGTTAGTGTAATATCCTGGGTACGAATGATGACACTGTAAAAATTCTATTATATTTCTATTTTTAAGAATACTATCGAGATCTCAAACTGGACTGCCACATTTCACCTCAATATATGGCCTTTTTGCTGCAAGATATCATGAAATTAAGCTCCAACAATAACTAGGATAATTGGTTTTCTCTCACCAATAGTTTACAGTGCAGAATCTTGACGAACTAGTACCCATCTCCATCCCTCAACTGCACGCCATGATGTAACATGTTGATAAGCAATAATAAAACAGGAAAAAAAGAAGAAAAAATCAATCAAATGCTTAATGTCTGTTGCAAGTTTTGGATTTGATAGAGAAGTAATAAAAATCAGAAGAGATTAATTGAAACAGATCCACAAAAACTGAAAACAGATGATTTATTAATTACAAATAGATCTGCTAGCTAGTATTTAATTTGGGAAAAGTTCATAATTATGTTGAAGTAAGATTTAATTATAATTTATCAACTTTACATATACATGTGACGAAAATAAATTTAAAAACACAGATAAATTAAACTGTAATATAAAACAAGAAGAGTTAAATACAGATATATGTTAACGTCCTTCAATGCTTAGTACCTGTATCACAATGCTATTGGGAAACTACCATATTTCTATAATGGGTACCAACCCTCAAAACTAAGCCCCTGCCATTTTAGATATACCCTTGCACTAAATGTGTGTGAATTTATCTCTCCTGTCACAACTGAAAGCTGAGTTTCCAGATCCTAATTACTTTCTTCTCAACCTTAATACTTGGCATGCATATCAGGTTTTGTATGAATTCAGCTATAACTTCAAACCTTTGCTGGTTGCCCAGTAAATAAAAGCCATTTTTTTCTCTTTTTACCTCCAAAGATTCATCACTTAAACATCCCTCTGACGTCTGACATATGCAACTGACAGTGAAGCTAAACACATTAAATCCTCTTCATTGATGAACTTTTGACAGACGATTTGGATAATCGTCTATTTTTATCATATAATTTGTAAATACAACTGACCTCTATTTCATGAAACTGTACAAGTGCAGGGCATTTATTATGAAGACATGGTAGCTGATTACATCACGTGTCTGTATCCATAACAAATAGACATAACAAACCAAGGGGGGCTCACAGGTTTCCCCATTTGTGCCTGAGACAGGAAGAAATATGGTTGATCTGGATAGTGTGACTGTTTCAGGGAAATAAATTAACAATTCTGAGTCAAAATAACCAGTTTAAAATGATGATTCTAATTTTGGTAAGTATGTTGCTTACTTTATGACTTTATGATATTGTATTTCAACTAATGACTATGCTCTAAAGTAAATACTTTCATGCAAAAATTTTGAACATGAAAAATATTTAGATGAGAATATTAAATGTTTTTTTTTATAATTGTTTTGAATGTTTTAAATGTTATACAATCACTATAAACTGAACATATTAATAAACAACCGTGGACACCAAGAGCTTTTTTCCTTTGCTGTATTTCACAGAGAAGGGACATAAAACTGTTTTCTATAATTTTTTTCGTTCACCCAAGTTATCAAGTCGTTACCACAAGATAGTATCTTGGTCCCAGAAGATAGCAGTCCACTGGTGGGGCCTGAAATATGCTTGTCACTATGGTTAGGTAATAAAATAATTTCTATAAACACAGATTTACTATGTTGTGGTAATGTCTTAATATCCTGAGGGAATAACATGACATCTTGTGGGAACTCCTTTTTGGCTGGTGGGAATGAGTTAGTATGTAATGAGAATGAATTTGTAAGTGGTGGGAATGAGATATTAAGTATTTGGAACGAGTTTTACAGTGGTGGGAATGAGTTAGTAAGGGGTGCGGATGAATGACAAAACAAGGATTTACTATCTTGTGGTAACCACTTTGTATCTTGTTCCCACAAGATAGTATCCCATTCTCATGAGTTAGCATCCCATTTCAACAACTTAGTATCTTATTACCACAACTTAGTATCTCATTATGGGAATTCATCATGGGAATGACTTAGGATGTTGTGGTAATGACTTACCAACTCGTGAGGACATCTTAGTATCTTGTGGGAACCACTTGCTTACTCGTAGGAATGACATAAAAAAACTTATAGTGAAACAGTTATGTCCCTCCCTCCTTGTTTTCATGTAGAATCTTGAAAAAGAATCTGGTGTGTCTCATTGTATTCAGATGAACTAGCAAATCTTATTTATATCACTTTTTCAGCTGATGTAGTTACTAATTGTCATGGTCTTATTTTATTTAGCAACACAGTATTTTATTTAGCATGAATAACTGCAATATCTGCAGCTGTGCTGTTGCGTTTATACGAATGTTTATTTACATGAATCGAAACTTGATTTTGTCTTATGTTGCCACAGCTGGACCCCCAACAATTTTCTTCCTTCTTGACAAAGTTTTTTTGCCTGAAATCTTGCGTGTGGATATTTCACTAGGGATATTGATGTTGTGTGCACTAGAACGGTGGATTTTGCTTAATTTACAGTTTATTTCAAATCTACACTTACTGGTCATTCACTTACTTTCTGCTAAAGAATATGTGGGATTTCTTACACAATCATAACACAATTGTAATGGTTTCTAATACTTCAAATTTTATATGATTTTTAAAGGTGTTTTTCATCATACATTTCTAAAATGTATAATTGGTAAATAATATTACAAAGAAGCAGGAATAGATGACATGATTTCAAACTCTTGTTAACACCAGCCCATAACGACCAGGGTTATTCATTCCCTGTGCCATCCAGGCAAATTTTCAGGATGTGTTAGGCGGTTTACTTGTAATTATATGGATGCTCTACAATCCGGACCCCTGCACAGATTTGTGCCAAATGTTCGGGATATGTTTACCACAAGAGGTACTGGAGCTGATTACACTTTGTGCAACAGTAGATTTATGATAAAAGCTACATATCTCAATTGCTAATAATCTAATGCATTTAAAATTTGAAAAAAATGCCATGAAATCAAGGTTAGCGAAGCTGTACCTCATTTGGCATAATTTTTGTCCATTGTGCTGAATTTGACCCATTCTAAACACACTCTCTAGTTCAGTTCTATCATAGATTAGCACTTAATCCTGGCTCAGGTAGACTCTAAGGCACAGCACTAGAAACCAGTTTAACAATCATTCTTCCATAGACGTAGCGAGGTCAATACCGCCCAGTAATTTATGGGCTAAGGTTTGAAAGCCTTTTGAATACATCTTTCTTTCTGAAACAGGCAGGAATGGGGATGGAACGAACATCATCAGATTCTGATTCCCCTGATGTTATGCCCTTAGTTTTTTATTGTTTCTAATAGAAATAATAAGTACTTCAATACAAAAGATAAATAATAAAGGTGATAATTGATTCCCATCTTTAACTCCCAAAGTTTTCTTGGAAGACTTATTTTTTCTAAATTCCCTTCTAAACTCCCCTTCTTATATCCATTTTACTCTTGATATTATTATTGCTCCTTTTAATTCATAATCGTCTTTGTCTTTCAGGTAATCCTTTATTTTACTTACTTCTATGATTTCATTTGATGGATCTGGCATATTGCCATATTAGACATATGTTTCTCCCATCACAAAGCTATATTGACTATTACAAGTGATTGTTATATGTACTTTTACTTAATTGTCCTATCTTCAATGACAGCAGCTTTCTTCAATTTATAAATAGATCAATTAATGGATTTTACAACTTTATATAATTTATTAATTTATACTGTCACCTTGCTATAAAATTATCTTGTTTTGAGACTTTGTCTTTACATACATTTTTCTTTCTTTGATGTTATTTCTCCTCCACCTTTATACAACCAACACTGTTCTCCTAATGTTTTACTTTTTAATATCTTCTATATCTCACTGCGTCCAATGCTATTTTCCAAGATTGTGAGGTACAGGTATATCTGATGCTATTTTTTTCATTTTTACCTATTTACTTACTTTTACTTACTTAAGGATGCACAGAGTATAAAAAAAGAAAAAAGTTCTATACTATTTCATACTTGCAAAGAACTGTAGACATATTACATATGAAACTTATTATCTCATAAAAACTTTTCTCAAATATACACTTTATTTCATCCAAAGTAATATTTGCCGAACCTCAATGCCTAAAATTTGTAGATAAGATCATTTGCATGAATTATTATTATGGTGGAATTTTATGCTTTTATTTTGTCAGGCTCTGTTTCTTGCAGTAACACAATGCTCAAGTGGCCAGTCAGTGGTACTGGGTAAGATTGTTATTGCTTATGAACAGACTTTATTTGATAACATATTTGGTGAAAAGATATTTTAAAAGTATTTTCGTCATAATTGGATGTGGATACACTTTTCTTAAAGAAAGACCTCCGCTATGGAGAATATGTTTGGCTATCATTGCATTCACAAACAATATTTGAGGTGTTGAGAGTTGGTTATAGGTATCTGCTCGTCCAGTGTTCTTGTTTGTATTTTAAAGTACAGCAACTTTTATGACAGTGTAATGTCACATTTAATCATTAAATAATAATTCTATTTTACGTATCATTAACAAAAGCTAACGGATTGTTCATCTGTTTGACTTTGGTATGATTTTGGTAAGACAATGATTTAAATATAATTTGAGTATGTCTTACATATTTTATTCATCAATAAACTTGGTTTAATATCATATTTATAGCGTGACAGTTTTTATTATACAGTGCTAAAGAAAACTAATATAATTTTACTAATGCAATAACTTTTTGCCAAAAGATATGACATTTGACGACTAATTTCTATTTGGGTTTATTATATTACTGATGTTATATGTACTAATGATATTTTTTTATAATTTAGATGGCCACCTTCGGACAATTGCTAAATGTATCAAAAGAGACGATTCGGATAACAGTTTATCCTTTATTGATGTTTCGTCTGATTGTACTAAATTGACTGTCACTAGTAAATCTGGAGGTAAGTAAAATGTTAAGTGTTTTGCAAAAAGACTTTTATTCATAATTCATGTAATTAAACGAATTTGGTTTTGCCAACTAATTTCCACTTAACCAGAATATGTTTTTTATATATTTTTAACGTCCACATTTACATCTCACAGGGAGTATATTGGGTTTCCTAAAGTCATCACAGAAAAGATTTCCTTTCAGACAAGATAACTCAAAAGTCTTTAACTTAGAGCTTTTAAATTTAAGAAAATTGACTCGAGCAATAACACTATATATTGGTGACAATACTAAAAATTTTAAGGCCAGTAGAGGCCTTCGGAAGGTTAATATTTCGCCTTTTTTTATATTTTGGCCCTTTTGTCATATTAATGTGCAAACTAGATATAACTGTATATTTTCTCTTTTAATCTTGAAAATATTTGACTTTGAACCTCTTTGTCCAAGGTCACCAAAGATAGTAAAAAGAGAACTTTTCACATTTTCAAAGGAGCTTGAAAAATAACCACACTCACGAAATAATCAAATCTAGGGCCTTTGTTTATGTGACCGTTGATCCCTGCTTTGTAGTCAAACATGGTAGTTTGGATTTAACCCATGCTCAATGGTGAAACTGGATCAACTGACCAAAAAAGTCATATTTCCTTGTCATTTCAAAGTCATTATTCATCCTTGGTGTTTGGAATGTCAAAACAACTTACAGAAAAGCCTGGACTAAAACTCTTTTTGTACTGTCAGATTTTAATAATTATGTTTATATGCATAAACTTTTACAACTCTTATTTCCATGATAGAATATATTCTAAGGTACAAAAAATACCAACCTGACCACACTTGAATTGTGTTTCATGAATGACTCACATATAAGTCCTTGTATCTATTTTATTGTTGACCCATTATTTTTGATTTTGAAAACTACTTCTGAGAAATACATAGAGGGGTAAGAGGCCATCGGGGCAGCATGTATACCGATAAGAGGAATTCACACAAATTGGTTGATGCCTATTGGGTTATCCCAAATAAATTCCAATTCTTTTGCTCTGCGGTTAATTTGTGTCTTTGTGTTTATTTCAGTACCTAACCATTCTATCACACTAAACTTCATATTTTGTATGAGTGATCTTCTAAGTGGAAATGATTAGATATTGATGTCTCCAAGTTTTTTTTGGTTTGTTTTGACACATACTATATGCTCATACATTGTTTGTCTGAATGCTCTACCTGTTTCACCAATATATTGTTGGCCACATGTGGTGCATTCTATTAGGTCTATAATGTTGCTAATTTCACAGGTTATTAACATAGGTTTCGGCAGGTTGACACATTTATATATGTTACTGGTGTGGTGACTCCTGAACTCACTGATATTGCTCAATCTGGGGCAGTAGGTACACTTCCCTAATCTAGTGCACACCTTTGGTTTTTCATTATGTTTGCTATGTCCTTGTGTGGATGTGTGTTAATATGTCTTTTAAATTTGGTAATCTTCTAAATCCTTTCAAAGCTTTTGTGAGAATATATTCTTGAGTTCATCACAATGTCAATTATATTCTAGTTGGAATAAATGAATTTACTAATGTTTGGGTTTTTAGGATTAAATCTTGTTACCATTACTACGGGGTCTTTATCAGCCTTTGTTGTTTTTTGGCCTTGGAGTAATTCTTGTTGACTGAACTTTTTAGCTTTTTCATAGTGATTTTTGAGTTTTTTGGAGGGGGTACCCTCTATCTAAAATAATATTTTGTTAATTTGTCTGCATTCTCCTTGAAGCCAGTATTAAAGGAACTAATTTTCCAAAGGCACATATATTGTCCATATGGCCCTTTATTGGTGACACTTTGGGGTGTGCACTAGTGTGATGCAGAAACAAATGTGTGTCAGTTAGTTTATTATATAGGGTTGTTATGATTTTACTATTGTGGTCTAATTTGACTGTAGTGTCAAGGGAATTAATGCTTTTCTTGCTACCTTGTGATGTGAATTTAATTGTGGGGTTGAAGTTGGGGTTTTACGTCCCGTTCAACAGCCAGGGTCATATTGGGACAGGTCCTCAGAATTGCCACTTGTGGGACTCGAACCCACAGAGGTGACAGCCTATGATTAGATGCCAAACTTGCTAACCACTAGGCCACTGAGGACCTCTAATTGTGGGGTTGAGGGAGTTTAGATAATTACAAATTGTTTCAAGGATTCTTCTCCATGTTTCCAAATAAGGAAAATGTCATCAATGAACCTTTTGCTACTGCCAAAATGCTCTCATGTTTAGGGGTGTTTGTGTATATGTTACATCAAGAGTTGCTAATATTGTCCCATCTGGGATTTTCCCCAGATTGGTAATCTTACTTATGAAACCTTGTGTGTCTCTTATGTAAGATTTTCTTCTTTGTGCAGATTGTTTGATATTTTCATCAACAAATTTGCCTATATTGGCTGTGGGGTGATTTACTGAACTACAGAGGTAGAATTGATTTACTGAGCTACAGTAGGTAGAATTGTCCATGTTTACAATCCTTAGAAGGTTTTTCTTAGATGAGCCTTTTATTTTTCATTTGGATTAATGTTTTAGTGATTTTCAAAGAAACTTCTTGTGTTGGGTCTCTTTCTATTTTTGTATAGAAATTCTGGTCCACGACCTGTCTATATCCTTCTCGTAAGTAATCCAATTTCTGGATCTTTGGTTATGGCTAAGAAAAAAATAAGATTCCAGCTCTCTGCTACCTTGTTAGATTATATGTCTATTTCTGTTAGGCATGCTGTATAACAAGTTGATTTTGAATGCCAATTTGAGACTTTTCAAAGATGTTCATGTGTTATTTGGCTGCCAACTACTTTTTGGTTTAAATTTGGCATGGCTTGTTTTCTAGGGATCAGTGTCACTATCCAAATTATCTGCAAGAATATTGACAAATCTCCATCATGTTCATTTAAAATGTTATTGTCATTGTAAAAATGATGCTGTAAGACCAACTTCTGTAAAAGATCTTGAAGTCATTCCAAATCATTGATTTTTTAGCTGTTGAAAATGGAGTTGAAGAAAAAATTGACCTTTTTGCAAGGCTTCTATTTGTGTTCTATTCAAGTCTATATCCGATATGTTTATGACTGTATGTCCAATTAGACTGTCCATTCATTTATCTGGGGGTAAAAACCAGCTGGATAACTTTGGCTTTCCAGTTTAATTTGGTCCAGGATCTCTGGAGAGTTAGTCAGGATTACTGTAATAACAGTGCAGAAACTGTAAATCATTTTATTAAGGTAAACAAACTGGTTCAGGGGAGTCTAAATTACGTCAATATGTTTACATACAATATTAAGCAGACCATAAGAACAATTTCTTTAATTGGTTATTATTGTCCTTCGTGCTTTGTGGCCTTTTAGCCTGCCGGAATGGTGTGGCTTTCCCTTGTTGGAATTTTCTGGGAGTTCTTTGTCTCTGTCTCTCGTCTCTTAGAAACCTTATTTAATGCAGTTCCTGCTGCTGCCTTGTATTTATCAGATAAAAATTGGCTAATCTCTTCATGCTTTGTCCGGCTAGTATTTGTTGGAGTTCAGCTAGGTTTGTATCTCTAATTTGACCTGTTGGTCCACCTCTGTGGCCGGGGTTCGATCCTCGCATGGCCTCAAGCGGGAAAGCTGGTAGTTGCTTGCCGTTGCTTGGCAGTTTACAGTACAGAACCCTGACGAACTGTATGTACTGGTTTCCTCTGCCCTTCCAACTACCCGTCGTGATATGACCTGTACAGTGTTGAAAGTGACGTAAAACCCCAAATAAATAAATTGACCTGTTGGTATCTAGAATTAAGGTCTTCTAAGATAACCTCAGTAAGTTTGACTTTGGTATCTGTGGTGACTTGAGTCCATTTGTCCCCAAAACACTGTCTCTGTTAGCAGGGACATTACAATTGAAGTTTGCTTGTGTGGGCAACTGCTTATTGTGTAGACTCTTCTTTATCTGATGGATATCGGTGGCCCGGTTGAGTTTTTCCAATGCAGGGTCTTGGTTTTCAGGTATAAGGCTTTGCTTTCTTTTGGATAGCTAGTTCTGTTATCCTTTTCAGGTGATTCTTGGCACTTCCTCTTTTGTGGTTGGTTGCTAGTATTCTCCTGTATGACCTAATTTATCAGCTGAGCTATCTAAGAGTTTCATCACTCAGGGTGGACCTGGGGATTGGTGTACCTAGAGCTTGTATGATAGCTGTATTTGACTGTACCCCTAAGGTATCAATGGCTGTGACTATTGCAACTTAACTTGCACTATCAGACATGTTGGTTCCCATAAGTATAAACTTAGAGAAATGCTTTGTGCTTGTACCAGATCTTGTACAATCTTATCTTGTGCAAGCACGCAGCACTTATGAGGGTAAGAGATGATAATCCACTGCCATCTCTTGTTTTGAGTTTATAACATGTCATGAGTAGTTTTTCCTGCATATGCATAGTGGTAAAGTGGTAAAAAACTCACCTCTCTCAGGTTGTGCATTTTAAATAGGGCCTTTAATTTAAATGAGGGGGTGATTAGTTGTATTCCAATAATCAGTACTCACGGGTGACGACAATTATGTCCGGGGCATAAATGTGTCTTAATTTTTTTTACCAGAATAGAAGATACTTAAATTGGATGTATTGTTCAATTTTTAAAATTTACGTGAAACAAAATTAATCTTTAAGGCATTAATAAAAAAAACACATTCAAAATTCTAGTTGCAACATTTAAAAAAAATGAATTCCAATAGTAATCAGACGTAATTCTGACCCGGACACAATTGTGACCACCCATGTAATTTACAATTCAGAATGTTGGCTTATTGTTATTTTTTCTCCACCAAATCAACGTGATGTTGAGATGCTATTTATTGAAGAAAACCTACCAGTGATGGGAAATTGTACATCATGCCTAACCTTAAATTGGAATTTATCAGTTAGTAGTTAATGTCCAGTTTTTTATAGTTCCATAGTGCAGCATCTGTAACAAATGATACACTCTGCTTTCCTCCAACCATTCAAGATGAGATCACTGCTGACATTGATATACACTGCTTTCCTTAATTACCAGTCTTTATATAGCCATTACATTGTTGTTGAAGGTGGCACTAAACCTAATTACATAAAAAAACGTTTGAACCCTGAAGTTGAATCTCAAAAGATCAAAACAGTTCTGTTTCACCGGGATATCTAGATAATATAATACATTTTAATTGAAAGTGGCTTCTGGGCATTAGATGTTGATGTTGACGTGCAATTACACTGTAGACAACTAAAATTCATAAAGAACTCCCTTAAAAGCACAAATAATATTATTAGACTAAGTTGCCAGTTGGCCATTAATGACAGTAAGTCAGATGTGTCTTGTAGCATCAACCATATTTAGTATCTTTATAATTTAAACAAGTACAACCTAAACATGTCTAGCAAGTGCTTCAAAGTAAAGAAAGAAAGTACAATACACAAAGCTGGTATCACCAAAGATTTCATATGCATGCGAGAGGACATTTTATTGACATCATAAGATAGATCAAATATATCTGAAATAATAGAATTATTGTGTACATCTTGATTTAATTTTTTTTCATTTATTTATTATAATTTTTTTTCTTTTTGTGCTTTTTTCCACTTTCTATTTAAAAACTCTTAATTTTCATTTAATATGTAGTTATAATATTATGTACATGCATGTATAATATATATGTGTAACAAAATGAATAAACACGTGTTCATACTTCAAAAAGGGAATGCTACCAAATGACATTATGCTCACATGAGTTCCTCTGTAAATTACATACATAGGCTTCTCAAGCTGCTTCAAACTGCTTGTCTTGACATGCACTGGACAGTGTCTTACCAGTGATCTGGAAACCTTATTAATCTATTACATGGACAAGTTTATCAGATTCTTTTAATGTGCCAGTCTGAAGTTTTACAGGACACTACTTTCCCTCCTAAAAAGTTTTGAATTGTTTTTTATCTCAAATCTTGGCAACAATTTTGAGTTGAAATCGAAGCAACACCCTAAAACATATAAATGTGTATTCCCAGATGTTTTAGATGGCTATACCATACAAGTGACTGGTATTGCTGACAAATTCTTCAGTCTGACAACAGAACTATCTTTGGCTGACACTGGAACCCCTCTACAATTTGTGACAACAAGTGACAAGAGCCTAGCCTGTGGATCTAAGTTGGTCGATTCAACTGACGGCTTCCTGATTGTTAAGACAGATGGAGATACCACAGGATCAGACTGCCTAAAAACAGATTTAACATATTCAGACACTGAGGTGGCTACAACATGTGATGGAATGGGTTTCTACTTTAGTGTTGAAGGTAATGAATGTTAAGAATGTTAGGTAATAAATGTTAAGAGTTGACACTTTATGAATTTGATTGAAATAGAAACTACTGAAGAATTGATTCAATATAGGACCTTTCATTCTCTGCAGAATTTGGTTCAAATCAGTTTATTTATATTTGCAAAAATACAGCATGTACTTATGATTTTAACATCTGGGCCCATATTCACAAAAGGTCTTAGCCAGAGCTCAGGCTTAAAGTTGAGACTTTTGTTTCAAGTTTCTGCCCAAAAACTGCTAAGACTTTTGTCTTAGGCTTAGTGGTATTCACAAAGAATTTAAGACCGGTCTTAGGCTTAGCCAAGAGCTCAACTTTTAGATTGGTTGGTAGTGGGCTTAAATTTTGTAAAGAGGACTTAAATATGGCCGCCATAAATTTTTCTCCACTTCAAAATTTGAAATGGCTCTAAATAAAGTTTAAGTATACAGAACACCTCAATAAAGCAGTTTTTGGAAGTTTATATGTGGTTACAAGGTTTTCCATTTCAAAACAGCACTTTTCCTTAGATAAAATGCATTGAATGAAGGATATATGTCACCAATAGTATAGTTTGAATAGAAAAGAAAGGTCACATGACACAGAAAACCACTGTGGTTATTTGTTAATCTTGGACTTAGCTAAGTCACCCTTTGTAAATACAGTTTTAAGACAAAACTTAGCTGAGACAAAAGTCTTAACTTTAAGACTGACTTAAGCCTAAGACCTGTCTAAGTCTAAGATCTTTCGTGAATATGGGCCCAGGTTCACACATTTCTGTACCTGCGGCCAAGAGATACAAACTAACAGGCTCATGATATTTTGCTTATTGATTGTTGTATGATGTTGTATGATGGTTTTCTTCGTGACCTGGAATTATGCATTCAGTTAGATTTCTAATTGAGTAGAATGGGTTCGACAAATCACGGAATTCGATTTGTTTTGGGAGTACTTTTTCATGTCTGAAAAACCTCCCACGAGCTCTTGTGAGCTAAACAAAAATGTACATACAGTAGGGGTAACAGAGGCAATGCTGTACTGGGATATCTGAGGTGATTCCTCTACTTCAGGGATAGCAGGACTCTTTTCGGAGTTATGAAGATGAGGCTGTCAGAGAGAATTCAAAAACATATAGATACATAAGGTTGCATTATGTTTATGGGATCTACCTTGTTTTAATGGTTACTAAAATAACAAAATCGCTTGATGTTCATTTCTCACTTTAGTGATTTTACACAAAAGAGTATATTAAAATGGGTAATACAATCAAAATTTTACAAAATACAATTACATACACTTATAGTATACATTCAAATTCTATTGACAAATACCTAATACTCTCCTATCATTTCAGGTTGTGGTGGCATAGAAAATTGCGAGCTCTGTTTTAATGATCCAGATGACTCTGGTAATTTAAAATGCACCTCTTGTAACACAGAGAAGAAACCTAATGATGAAAATACAATGTGTGAAGGTAAGGATCAACCCCACTTGGCCCTGTTACAAACCTCAGTCAGTGATTCACCTTAATGGACGGGTGTATATCAGACCCTTGTTGCAAGTTATTACGTACATATTCTGTAAGATTAAGCTAAAATATAAATACCACAATTTTTTAAGGCTTTAAGTGCTCCATTTAGAAAATTGTCTGACAAAGCTGACTGGGATCTTTTATATCGCAAGGTATTAAATATCACATAATGTTAGAAACGAAATGTTTTCAAATACTAGTAATATGTATCAATTAATTTTATATGCATATGAAGCATATATTGAAGTTTATTAGCATTATTTTATATGACTCTGTTATATAATTTTCTTAAAATAATATTTCCTGGCTAAAGCTGTATTAGGTGTCAAAGCTTACATTTGTGTATTTCTTATGCTTGCAGCTTGCACTGATGGGAATGTTATGAACGCATGTGGAACTGGATGTATAGGTTGGTAAAATGCTTCATATCAAATTTTCTGAAATAATAGAAAAAATAGTTCAATTTGATTCTTATCTGGTGACCAGCAACCAACAGTAACATATATTCGTTCAGTGCCATCTCTGTACACACTCTGCATGGTTACTATACTTCCCTTCAGAACTGTGTAATTAAAACTTTTGGTATACTAGAATTCGTATTTTTAATATTATGTATGAGGACTCTATGGATGACCAGGAGGATTTTCCTTCTATCCTAGATTAATCTTAGGTGAAATTGGCAAATATGGGAAAGAAGTAGTTTAATAACAGATTTTTATACTATCAAAATATTTAATACTGCTGTCACTTTTTCACTCTAATATCAATTTTTCCCGTAGAGTTTTAAAAATCTGTGTGGCTTTGGTTTCACCAGTGGTATCGGATCAGGTGGCCATTGGGAAACCATTGAGTGGGTTATATCTTGAAAGCCCATTAAGGTATAATAAGTTCACACTTGGTGGTGTACAAAGTGGTAGTGGGGGTATAGCTGCACAACCTTATAATATGACTTTGATTTGATTTTGACCTAGTTGTAAACTCAGCCTTTAAAATCTTGTCCAGGCTAAATTTTGGAAATAGAAGGTGTAGGAAGTTGATACTTGGCATGGATATTATTTGGATTGTTTACGTGTGCAAATCATGATATGACACAGATTTTACCTTTGACCTTGTTATACTGGCATTAACCTTCAATATCTTGCCCAATGTGTTGAAACTTGATATATGGCGTGGGGATTAGTTGGGGATATAGGTGTAGTGTGCATTATCATGATATGAACTTAATTTGACCTCTGACCTTGTCATAGTGACCCGGATCTTTTAGTATCTGGTCTTGGGTTAATATCTTAGAAACTGTCAGATTTATAAAGTTTAAATTGAAATCGGCCGGGGATTAGTTGTGCCACATCATGATGTGACCATGTTAGTGTGACCTTGCTGCAGTGTGTTTGACTTGTAAAATTTTGTCTGGGCTCCATCTAGAAAGTCTTACAGTTTAGGTAGTTGTTACTTCTGACTTTACCGTAGTGACCATGATCTTTAAAATCTGGTCTGAGCTAAATCTCAGAAACCGTGAAGTATAGTAATTTGATACTTGAAAGGTTACTAGTTTGGCACTGTAGGTGTGCAGTGTCATGGTGTAATGTGAGTTGGTCTTTGACCTTGCTGTAGCTGTAGTGCCAATGACCTTTAAAATCTTGTCCAGGCCTTACCTAAAAATGTAATATGTAGAATGCGATTTTGTAGTAGGCCCAGTGGTTTGGGGCATATGTGTGCAACCTCATTTTGTAACCTTGATTTTGACCTTTGACCTTGCTGTATAATTTTTGTTGGGAGTCTAGGTCTGCAACATCAAGGTCTGCAACATCATGGTTTGATGTTTGACATTGGCTATGCCAGAATGTTAAGTTAACTGATAAACTTGTTAGTACACTCACAAGATCATGTGATCAACTTGTAAGAACTTAAAACTCCAACATAGATGTCAATTATTTTATCAGAGTTCTTTACATAATGACCAAACTCCATCACTTACTTCCCTGTTTCAAGGGTTACTTGATTACATATAACTGATCAAAGCTCTAAATAGTGATGATACTGGATGTATTGGTAAGCTATAAACATGTAATGCAGCACAGAAAAAGCGTAACTGTGCTTTGAATTGAAAGCCTATATTCCAGAAGTTATCCTCCAAGACCTTGTTAATTATTTAAATACATGTGCTGGGCCAAAGTAAGAAGATAATTTGGGCTTTAAATTAAAAGCCTTGCCACTTAAACTTAAGCTTAAGCTTTATCGGATTATGTATGTAAAAATTATTGGATGATATATGTAAAAATTATATGCACTGAGACTATCAACTATGTACAGCTTGAACTGAAAACTAAACCTAAATAGACCTAAAATATCTAAATAGACGGAAGTGCAGTTTGTTTGAATTGTCTGTCTCTCTGTTTCTCAGCAGGATTATGCAAATATCACTCCTTGCATCTTCCTGAAAAAAACCAGAGCATGGACCTTGGTCCACCTTATATCCTACTCAATTTTGGGACTGATCTGAACCCTGTCTGGATTATGCCTTATTGGAGGTTCACTCTCCAACTTCTCTTGTTCTTTCTGTTTTAGTGGATTAAAATTGTACCACCAGTTAATTCTTACTTTTAGGCATTGCTTATGTATAATTTTTGACAAAGTCTTCTAAAATTCCCTATTATTGCTCACTGCCATTTTTGTGTTGCAAACGTTTGAAGGTAAACCTTTAATAAGCATTCTAAAAATATGGGTATAAAAATGCCAGCGATGGAATTTTGTGAAAAAAATTCTCCACAGATTGCAGCGTAGTTACCATTAGTTGAAGTATTATGCCATGATATTTTTGTTGTTTAACACAAGTATACCACAAACAATGCTTTTAAAAATATCTTTTTGTTCTTCTTGCAGATTGCAGTGAAGCAATCCCCAGTTGTAGTACCTGTGCCTCGTCTGATGGGAGTAATACTTGTACTGCTTGTAGTGGTGGCAAAGTTCCAAATACAGATAAGAATGCATGCATTGGTAATGATTTATTCTTCTTATGTTCAAACAAATACCATATATTTATCCAAACAAACAACCTGTAGGTGATATATTTGTTTTAAAAAGGCATGCTGTTTAAGATAAAGAAACCCAAGTGTCCAGCAATGGGTGACAACTACATACTTTTCAACTGGCATCTCAATTATTAGCACATATAATTGGTTGAGAACTTAAAATGTTAGAAATAAACCTTAAATCTGAAGTAATTATAAACTTTTACCTTACATTGTATTTTTTTTACATTAAGGTGTTCTTGATCAAAACTTCAATGTTTTGTTTTGAGGAACTTTTAGTGCCTGTATTGGTTATTCATTTTGGGATGTACTTAAAAACACATCTTTTTCAGAATCCAAGAATTGCATAAGTGGACAGAAGGGCTGGGTGGAGGAGTTAATAGGGAGAGGGTGGATAAACATAGTTATTTCAATGGTTGTGTTGATGTCTGACAGTGAAATGGACCAATAATAGTTCTAAGTTGCAGTAACAACATCAAAAGTGTTAATCTTCAGGCAATTAGTGAACAATTTTTTTTTCAGCATACAGGTAGCCAAGTTATTTTATAAAGAGAAAAGTGGCTCAATTGTATTTATTTTGTTTGATTTTTTCATGCAGATTGTACCTCACCTCAAATTGCTAATGAAGATGGGACTAATTGTTTTGATAAGTAATTGTATCTTACACGTAAACAAGTTTATGAAATATGGTAAAATGTAAAAAGTAGTAGTTGTACATAGTATTCCTATTATAAAGACTGGACTGAACTGGTCCAGCTTTTTCAATTATTACTTCTGCCGTTTTCCTCTGAAGTGAGATGCTTGGGCAGCTGCCATATCTATTAGTTTTATGGTATGATCAGAAACTTGGCTAAAATTAATCCAAAACAACACTTCCAGTTTTTGGATTACATATATCATATTAGAACAACACTCTCAAAACAATGCAGATACCATGCACTTAGTGAAATCAAATACTAACCTGTGTATTACAACATAGAAACCAGTTACAAGTGATAATGTTAAAAACAGTGTCAAATAGAAAAATAAAATGAACAAAAGCTGCTAAAATTATTTAAAGATGTCCAGAGTATTTGGTGGAAATGAATGAGTACAGAACTAGTTTGCTGGTGGCATCAGTCATTTGAGACACTCCTAGGCAAGTGTCATCTGTAAATAGTTGTATGTTGCAATAGTTTACCACTGATTTTATGTCATTGATATAAACTAAAAACAGAATTGGGAGCCTTGACCTCTGACCTTGAGTCAAATTTGCAAAAAGAAATACATTCGTTAGAATTAAATTACAATGCACAGAATGTCACTCTTCTAGGAGAAAATGAGCTGAACTACTAAATCTTAGTGAAATTTGAATGTAAGGCCATCAAGTTAGACCAAGAATTCAATGGCTAAAGGAAGGGAAGAAACCAAGTAAATATTTTTGCTGGCTTGAACACCAAAGTTACCTTCAAAAAATAAAAAAAAATATTTTGAAAGATGGCAGTATCTGTTTAGATCAAAATAAAATTTTGCAAGAAATTGCAAGTTATTATTCTAACCTATTCAAATCCTTTGACAATGAACTAATTCAAGCACACCTGGAGAATTTATTAATTTGTATACCAATAAATAAACTCACCAAACTGATTCTGCAAATCTTGAAAACAGTTTCTGAGCTTTGGGCTACTTTGAAGGGACTGAAGAATATGAGATGAATGTTTAAAAATATTTTGGAAAGGCCTCAACTTTTGGATCTGTGCACCAGTTAACTTTAGTTTTGAGAAAGGTCTGTTACTCCCATTGCTAAGGTAGTGTGTTATAACATGCTTGCCACAAAACATAAAGCTAGAGAACTTATTAAGAACCTTTGTCTATGTTTTTTGTTATATATAAGAGTGTATAAAATTCTAGCAAATCATTTGAAGCCACTGCTAAATTGCCTAGGCTGGTGTTTGATCTTATGGATTTCACAGAAATAGCTAGACAACTGGAATATAACTGGACAACTTGTGGTCATTGATTTAAAAAAGGCATTTGATTTATAGCTGTTTGATTCTATATCTTGAAATTTTGTGAATAGTACTTTGTAGTTCGTTGGATTTCATTACAGATATTTAAAATTGATCAAACTGTTTGATGAAAAGTTAAAGCAACACTTATACAGAGTTCAAATCGGTCAAGGCTGCAGGCAGCTACTATGTACAGCTTGAACTAAAAACAAAACCTCATTGAAGTTTTATAGCTACACTTTCATAAAATATCATTTCTAACCTTATTTTATTCCTGCACTGTTATAATCCTATATTTATTTACCTATAACAACATTATTTAATTTTCATCAGTAAGGACCATGAACTCTTGTGGTACGGATGATTAAAACTGAGTTGTTGATTTTATGTTAAATAGTTTGGTTAAATTACTACTAGGGCTATATTATTCACCTTTTCAACTCTAGCTTCCCAAATTAGTCTCCTTCCCTCTCGGTTCCACCCACAAACCCGGTACACTGACCTTGAACGCCCCTCGACTCTCCTTATAAGAAATGATTTTTGTTACTAGCGCACTGAGTTCCCCTTAGTGGGGAAGATATTGAGCCTGCAAAGCAGTAGATTAGATTAGATATTATAGAAAATACTTGGTACTTAGTTGGACTCAATATCTAAATAGACGGAAGTGCACTTTGTTTGAATTGTCTGTCTATCTGTTTCTCAGCAGGATTATGCAAATATATCACTCCTTGGATCTTCCTGAAAAAATCAGAGCATGGATCTTGGTCCACCTTATATCCTACTCAATTTTGAGACTGATCTGAACCCCGTCTGGATACAAAAATTAATCCAGAATTTTCCATCCACTTATTATGCCTTATTGAAGGTTCACTCTCCAACTTCTCTTGTTCTTTCTGTTTTAGTGGATTAAAATTGTACCACCATTTAATTCTTTCTTTTAGGCATTGCATATGTATAATTTTTGACAAAGTCTTCTAAAATTCCCTATTATTGTTTACTGCCATTTTTGTGTTGCAAACGTTTGAAGGTAAACCTTTAATAAGCATTCTGAAAATATGGGTATAAAAATGCCAGCAATAGAATTTTGTGAAAAAAATTCTGCACAGATTGCAGCGTAGTTACCATTAGTTGAAGTATTATGCAGTGATATTTTTGTTGTTTAACAAAAGTATACCACAAACAATGCTTTTTAAAAGTATCTTTTTGTTCTTCTTGCAGATTGCAGTGAAGCAATCCCCAGTTGTAGTACCTGTGCCTTGTCTGATGAGAGTAATACTTGTACTGCTTGTAGTGGTGGCAAAGTTCCAAATACAGATAAGGATGCATGCATTGGTAATGATTCATTCTTCTTATGTTCAAACAAATACCATATATTTATCCAAACAAGCAACCTGTAGGTGATATATTTGTTTTAAAAAGGCATGCTGTTTAAGATAAAGAAACCCAAGTGTCTAGCAATGGGTGACAACTACATACTTTTCAACTGGCATCTCAATTATTAGCACATATAATTGGTTGAGAACTTAAAATATTAGAAATAAACCTTAAATCTGAAGTAATTATAAACTTTTACTTTGCATTGTATTTTTTTTACATTAAGGTGTTCTTGATAAAAACTTTAATATTTTGTTTTGATGAACTTTTAGTGCCTGTATTGGTTATTCATTTTGGGATGTACTTAAAAACACATCTTTTTCAGAATCCAAGAATTGCATAAGTGGGCAGAAGGGCTGGGTGGAGGAATTAATAGGGAGAGGGTGGATTGTATGGATAAACAGGGTGGATAAACATAGTTATTCCAATGGTTATGTTGATGTCTGACAGTGAAATGGATCAATAATAGTTCTAAGTTGCAGTATCAACATCAAAAGTGTTAATCTTCAGGCGATTAGTGAACAATTTTTTTCTCAGCATACAGGTAGCCAAGTTATTTCATAAAGAGAAAAGTGGCTCAATTGTATTTATTTTGTTTGATTTTTTCATGCAGATTGTACCTCACCTCAAATTGCTAATGAAGATGGGACTTATTGTATTGATAAGTAATTGTATCTTACACGTAAACAAGTTTATGAAATATGGTAAAATGTAAAAAGTAGTAGTTGTACATAGTATTCCTATTATAAAGACTGGACTGAACTGGTCCAGCTTTTTCAATTATTACTTCTGCCGTTTTCCTCTGAAGTGAGATGCTTGGGCAGCTGCCATATCTATTAGTTTTATGGTATGATCAGAAACTTGGCTAAAATTAATCCAAAACAACACTTCCAGTTTTTGGATTACATATATCATATTAGAACAGCACTCTCAAAACAATGCAGATACCATGCACTTAGTGAAATCAAATACTAACCTGTGTATTACAACATAGAAACCAGTTACAAGCGATAATGTTAAAAACAGTGTCAAATAGAAAAATAAAATGAACAAAAGCTGCTAAAATTATTTAAAGATGTCCAGAGTATTTGGTGGAAATGAATGAGCACAGAACTAGTTTGCTGGTGGCATCAGTCATTTGAGACACTCCTAGGCAAGTGTCATCTGCAAATAGTTGTATGTTGCAATAGTTTACCACTGATTTTATGTCATTGATATAAACTAGAAACAGAATTGGGAGCCTTGACCTCTGACCTTGAGTCAAATTTGCAAAAAGAAATACATTCGTTAGAATTAAATTACAATGCACAGAATGTCACTCTTCTAGGAGAAAATGAGCTGAACTACTAAATCTTAGTGAAATTTGAATGTAAGGCCATCAAGTTAGACCAAGAATTCAATGGCTAAAGGAAGGGAAGAAACCAAGTAAATATTTTTGCTGGCTTGAACACCAAAGTTACCTTCAAAAAATAAAAAAAAATATTTTGAAAGATGGCAGTATCTGTTTAGATCAAAATAAAATTTTGCAAGAAATTGCAAGTTATTATTCTAACCTATTCAAATCCTTTGACAATGAACTAATTCAAGCACACCTGGAGAATTTATTAATTTGTATACCAATAAATAAACTCACCAAATTGATTCTGCAAATCTTGAAAACAGTTTCTGAGCTTTGGGCTACTTTGAAGGGACTGAAGAATATGAGATGAATGTTTAAAAATATTTTGGAAAGGCCTCAACTTTTGGATCTGTGCACCAGTTAACTTTAGTTTTGAGAAAGGTCTGTTACTCCCATTGCTAAGGTAGTGTGTTATAACATGCTTGCCACAAAACATAAAGCTAGAGAACTTATTAAGAACTTATTAAGAACCTTTGTCTATGTTTTTTGTTATATATAAGAGTGTATAAAATTCTAGCAAATCATTTGAAGCCACTGCTAAATTGCCTAGGCTGGTGTTTGATCTTATGGATTTCACAGAAATAGCTAGACAACTGGAATATAACTGGACAACTTGTGGTCATTGATTTAAAAAAGGCATTTGATTTATAGCTGTTTGATTCTATATCTTGAAATTTTGTGAATAGTACTTTGTAGTTCGTTGGATTTCATTACAGATATTTAAAATTGATCAAACTGTTTGATGAAAAGTTAAAGCAACACTTATACAGAGTTCAAATCGGTCAAGGCTGCAGGCAGCTACTATGTACAGCTTGAACTAAAAACAAAACCTCATTGAAGTTTTATAGCTACACTTTCATAAAATATCATTTCTAACCTTATTTTATTCCTGCACTGTTATAATCCTATATTTATTTACCTATAACAACATTATTTAATTTTCATCAGTAAGGACCATGAACTCTTGTGGTACGGATGATTAAAACTGAGTTGTTGATTTTATGTTAAATAGTTTGGTTAAATTACTACTAGGGCTATATTATTCACCTTTTCAACTCTAGCTTCCCAAATTAGTCTCCTTCCCTCTCGGTTCCACCCACAAACCCGGTACACTGACCTTGAACGCCCATCGATTCTCCTTATAAGAAATGATTTTTGTTACTAGCGCACTGAGTTCCCCTTAGTGGGGAAGATATTGAGCCTGCAAAGCAGTAGATTAGATTAGATATTATAGAAAATACTTGGTAATTAGTTGGATTCAATATCTAAATAGACGGAAGTGCACTTTGTTTGAATTGTCTGTCTATCTGTTTCTCAGCAGGATTATGCAAATATACCACTCCTTGGATCTTCCTGAAAAAATCAGAGCATGGATCTTGGTCCACCTTATATCCTACTCAATTTTGAGACTGATCTGAACCCCGTCTGGATACAAAAATTAATCCAGAATTTTCCATCCACTTATTATGCCTTATTGAAGGTTCACTCTCCAACTTCTCTTGTTCTTTCTGTTTTAGTGGATTAAAATTGTACCACCATTTAATTCTTTCTTTTAGGCATTGCATATGTATAATTTTTGACAAAGTCTTCTAAAATTCCCTATTATTGTTTACTGCCATTTTTGTGTTGCAAACGTTTGAAGGTAAACCTTTAATAAGCATTCTGAAAATATGGGTATAAAAATGCCAGCGATAGAATTTTGTGAAAAAAATTCTCCACAGATTGCAGCGTAGTTACCATTAGTTGAAGTATTATGAAGTGATATTTTTGTTGTTTAACAAAAGTATACCACAAACAATGCTTTTTAAAAGTATCTTTTTGTTCTTCTTGCAGATTGCAGTGAAGCAATCCCCAGTTGTAGTACCTGTGCCTTGTCTGATGAGAGTAATACTTGTACTGCTTGTAGTGGTGGCAAAGTTCCAAATACAGATAAGGATGCATGCATTGGTAATGATTCATTCTTCTTATGTTCAAACAAATACCATATATTTATCCAAACAAGCAACCTGTAGGTGATATATTTGTTTTAAAAAGGCATGCTGTTTAAGATAAAGAAACCCAAGTGTCTAGCAATGGGTGACAACTACATACTTTTCAACTGGCATCTCAATTATTAGCACATATAATTGGTTGAGAACTTAAAATATTAGAAATAAACCTTAAATCTGAAGTAATTATAAACTTTTACTTTGCATTGTATTTTTTTTACATTAAGGTGTTCTTGATAAAAACTTTAATATTTTGTTTTGATGAACTTTTAGTGCCTGTATTGGTTATTCATTTTGGGATGTACTTAAAAACACATCTTTTTCAGAATCCAAGAATTGCATAAGTGGGCAGAAGGGCTGGGTGGAGGAGTTAATAGGGAGAGGGTGGATTGTATGGATAAACAGGGTGGATAAACATAGTTATTCCAATGGTTATGTTGATGTCTGACAGTGAAATGGATCAATAGTAGTTCTAAGTTGCAGTATCAACATCAAAAGTGTTAATCTTCAGGCAATTGGTGAACAATTTTTTCTCAGCATACAGGTAGCCAAGTTGTTTCATAAAGAGAAAAGTGGCTCAATTGTATTTATTTTGTTTGATTTTTTCATGCAGATTGTACCTCACCTCAAATTGCTAATGAAGATGGGACTAATTGTATTGATAAGTAATTGTATCTTACACGTAAACAAGTTTATGAAATATGGTAAAATGTAAAAAGTAGTAGTTGTACATAGTATTCCTATTATAAAGACTGGACTGAACTGGTCCAGCTTTTTCAATTATTACTTCTGCCGTTTTCCTCTGAAGTGAGATGCTTGGGCAGCTGCCATATCTATTAGTTTTATGGTATGATCAGAAACTTGGCTAAAATTAATCCAAAACAACACTTCCAGTTTTTGGATTACATATATCATATTAGAACAGCACTCTCAAAACAATGCAGATACCATGCACTTAGTGAAATCAAATACTAACCTGTGTATTACAACATAGAAACCAGTTACAAGCGATAATGTTAAAAACAGTGTCAAATAGAAAAATAAAATGAACAAAAGCTGCTAAAATTATTTAAAGATGTCCAGAGTATTTGGTGGAAATGAATGAGCACAGAACTAGTTTGCTGGTGGCATCAGTCATTTGAGACACTCCTAGGCAAGTGTCATCTGCAAATAGTTGTATGTTGCAATAGTTTACCACTGATTTTATGTTATTGATATAAACTAGAAACAGAATTGGGAGCCTTGACCTCTGACCTTGAGTCAAATTTGCAAAAAGAAATACATTCATTAGAATTAAATTACAATGCACAGAATGTCACTCTTCTAGGAGAAAACGAGCTGAACTACTAAATCTTAGTGAAATTTGAATGTAAGGCCATCAAGTTAGACCAAGAATTCAATGGCTAAAGGAAGGGAAGAAACCAAGTAAATATTTTTGCTGGCTTGAACACCAAAGTTACCTTCAAAAAATAAAAAAAATATTTTGAAAGATGGCAGTATCTGTTTAGCCCAAAATAAAATTTTGCAAGAAATTGCAAGTTATTATTCTAACCTATTCAAATCCTTTGACAATGAACTAATTCAAGCACACCTGGATAATTTATTAATTTGTATACCAATAAAGAAACTCACCAAATTGATTCTGCAAATCTTGAAAACAGTTTCTGAGCTTTGGGCTACTTTGAAGGGACTGAAGAATATGAGATGAATGTTTAAAAATATTTTGGAAAGGCCTCAACTTTTGGATCTGTGCACCAGTTAACTTTAGTTTTGAGAAAGGTCTGTTACTCCCATTGCTAAGGTAGTGTGTTATAACATGCTTGCCACAAAACATAAAGCTAGAGAACTTATTAAGAACTTATTAAGAACCTTTGCCTATGTTTTTTGTTATATATAAGAGTGTATAAAATTCTAGCAAATCATTTGAAGCCACTGCTAAATTGCCTAGGCTGGTGTTTGATCTTATGGATTTCACAGAAATAGCTAGACAACTGGAATATAACTGGACAACTTGTGGTCATTGATTTCCAAAAGGCATTTGATTTATAGCTGTTTGATTCTATATCTTGAAATTTTGTGAATAGTACCTTGTAGTTCGTTGGATTTCGTTACAGATATTTAAAATTGATCAAACTGTTTGATGAAAAGTTAAAGCAACACTTATACAAAGTTCAAATCGGTCAAGGCTGTAGGCAGCTACTATGTACAGCTTGAACTAAAAACAAAACCTCATTGAAGTTTTATAGCTACACCTTCATAAAATATCATTTCTAACCTTATTTTATTCCTGCACTGTTATAATCCTATATTTATTTACCTATAACAACATTATTTAATTTTCATCAGTAAGGACCATGGACTCTTGTGGTATGGATGATTAAAACTGAGTTGTTGATTTTATGTTAAATAGTTTGGTTAAATTACTACTAGGGCTATATTATAGAAAATACTTGGTACTTAGTTGGACTCAATATCTAAATAGACGGAAGTGCACTTTGTTTGAATTGTCTGTCTATCTGTTTCTCAGCAGGATTATGCAAATATACCACTCCTTGGATCTTCCTGAAAAAAATCAGAGCATAGATCTTGGTCCACCTTATATCCTACTCAATTTTGAGACTGATCTGAACCCCGTCTGGATACAAAAATTAATCCAGAATTTTCCATTCACTTATTATGCCTTATTGAAGGTTCACTCTCTAACTTCTCTTGTTCTTTCTGTTTTAGTGGATTAAAATTGTACCACCATTTAATTCTTTCTTTTAGGCATTGCATATGTATAATTTTTGACAAAGTCTTCTAAAATTCCCTATTATTGTTCACTGCCATTTTTGTGTTGCAAACATTTCAAGGTAAACCTTTAATAAGCATTATGAAAATATGGGTATAAAAATGCCAGCGATAGAATTTTGTTAAAAAAATTCTCCACAGATTGCAGCGTAGTTACCATTAGTTGAAGTATTATGCAGTGATATTTTTGTTGTTTAACAAAAGTATACCACAAACAATGCTTTTAAAAGTATCTTTTTGTTCTTCTTGCAGATTGCAGTGAAGCAATCCCCAGTTGTAGTACCTGTGCCTCTTCTGATGGGAGTAATACTTGTACTGCTTGTAGTGGTGGCAAAGTTCCAAATACAGATAAGGATGCATGCATTGGTAATGATTCATTCTTCTTATGTTCAAACAAATACCATATATTTATCCAAACAAGCAACCTGTAGGTGATATATTTGTTTTAAAAAGGCATGCTGTTTAAGATAAAGAAACCCAAGTGTCTAGCAATGGGTGACAACTACATACCTTTCAACTGGCATCTCAATTATTAGCATATATAATTGGTTGAGAACTTAAAATATTAGAAATAAACCTTAAATCTGAAGAAATTATAAACTTTTACTTTGCATTGTATTTTTTCACATTAAGGTGTTCTTGATCAAAACTTTAATGCTTTGTTTTGATGAACTTTTAGTGCCTGTATTGGTTATTCATTTTGGTTAAAAACACATCTTTTTTAGAATCCAAGAATTGCATAAGTGGGCAGAAGGGCTGGGTGGAGGAGTTAATAGGGAGAGGGTGGATTGTATGGATAAACAGGGTGGATAAACATAGTTATTCCAATGGTTATGTTGATGTCTGACAGTGAAATGGATCAATAATAGTTCTAAGTTGCAGTATCAACATCAAAAGTGATAATCTTCAGGCAATTGGTGAACAATTTTTTCTCAGCATACAGGTAGCCAAGTTGTTTCATAAAGAGAAAAGTGGCTCAATTGTATTTATTTTGTTTGATTTTTTCATGCAGATTGTACCTCACCTCAAATTGCTAATGAAGATGGGACTAATTGTATTGATAAGTAATTGTATCTTACACGTAAACAAGTTTATGAAATATGGTAAAATGTAAAAAGTAGTAATTGTACATAGTATTCCTATTATAAAGACTGGACTGAACTGATCCAGCTTTTTCAATTATTACTTCTGCCGTTTTCCTCTGAAGTGAGATGCTTGGGCAGCTGCCATATCTATTAGTTTTATGGTATGATCAGAAACTTGGCTAAAATTAATCCAAAACAACACTTCCAGTTTTTGGATTACATATATCATATTAGAACAGCACTCTCAAAACAATGCAGATACCATGCACTTAGTGAAATCAAATACTAACCTGTGTATTACAACATAGAAACCAGTTACAAGTGATAATGTTAAAAACAGTGTCAAATAGAAAAATAAAATGAACAAAAGCTGCTAAAATTATTTAAAGATGTCCAGAGTATTTGGTGGAAATGAATGAGCACAGAACTAGTTTGCTGGTGGCATCAGTCATTTGAGACACTCCTAGGCAAGTGTCATCTGCAAATAGTTGTATGTTGCAATAGTTTACCACTGATTTTATGTTATTGATATAAACTAGAAACAGAATTGGGAGCCTTGACCTCT
This sequence comes from Sabellastarte sp. h YS-2021, assembly GCA_964017235.1. Classification (NCBI taxonomy): domain Eukaryota; kingdom Metazoa; phylum Annelida; class Polychaeta; order Sabellida; family Sabellidae; genus Sabellastarte; species Sabellastarte sp. h YS-2021. The sequence goes on along the minus strand of OZ024930.1, from coordinate 60,371,289 downwards.
GACCTTGAGTCAAATTTGCAAAAAGAAATACATTCATTAGAATTAAATTACAATGCACAGAATGTCACTCTTCTAGGAGAAAACGAGCTGAACTACTAAATCTTAGTGAAATTTGAATGTAAGGCCATCAAGTTAGACCAAGAATTCAATGGCTAAAGGAAGGGAAGAAACCAAGTAAATATTTTTGCTGGCTTGAACACCAAAGTTACCTTCAAAAAATAAAAAAAATATTTTGAAAGATGGCGGTATCTGTTTAGCCCAAAATAAAATTTTGCAAGAAATTGCAAGTTATTATTCTAACCTATTCAAATCCTTTGACAATGAACTAATTCAAGCACACCTGGATAATTTATTAATTTGTATACCAATAAAGAAACTCACCAAATTGATTCTGCAAATCTTGAAAACAGTTTCTGAGCTTTGGGCTACTTTGAAGGGAATGAAGAATATGAGATGAATGTTTAAAAATATTTTGGAAAGACCTCAACTTTTGGATCTGTGCACCAGTTAACTTTAGTTTTGAGAAAGGTCTGTTACTCCCATTGCTAAGGTAGTGTGTTATAACATGCTTGCCACAAAACATAAAGCTAGAGAACTTATTAAGAACTTATTAAGAACCTTTGTCTATGTTTTTGTTATATATAAGAGTGTATAAAATTCTAGCAAATCATTTGAAGCCACTGCTAAATTGCCTAGGCTGGTGTTTGATCTTATGAATTTCACAGAAATAGCTAGACAACTGGAATATAACTGGACAACTTGTGGTCATTGATTTCCAAAAGGCATTTGATTTATAGCTGTTTGATTCTATATCTTGAAATTTTGTGAATAGTACCTTGTAGTTCGTTGGATTTCGTTACAGATATTTAAAATTGATCAAACTGTTTGAAGAAAAGTTAAAGCAACACTTATACAGAGTTCAAATCGGTCAAGGCTGCAGGCAGCTACTATGTACAGCTTGAACTAAAAACAAAACCTCATTGAAGTTTTATAGCTACACCTTCATAAAATATCATTTCTAACCTTATTTTATTCCTGCACTGTTATAATCCTATATTTATTTACCTATAACAACATTATTTAATTTTCATCAGTAAGCACCATGAACTCTTGTGGTATGGATGATTAAAACTGAGTTGTTGATTTTATGTTAAATAGTTTGGTTAAATTACTACTAGAGCTATATTATAGAAAATACTTGGTACTTAGTTAGACTTAATATCTAAATAGATGGAAGTGCACTTTGTTTAAATTGTCTGTCTATCTGTTTCTCAGCAGGATTATGCAAATATACCACTCCTTGGATCTTCCTGAAAAAAATCAGAGCATGGATCTTGGTCCACCTTATATCCTACTCAATTTTGAGACTGATCTGAACCCCGTCTGGATACAAAAATTAATCCAGAATTTTCCATTCACTTATTATGCCTTATTGAAGGTTCACTCTCCAACTTCTCTTGTTCTTTCTGTTTTAGTGGATTAAAATTGTACCACCATTTAATTCTTTCTTTTAGGCATTGCATATGTATAATTTTTGACAAAGTCTTCTAAAATTCCCTATTATTGTTTACTGCCATTTTTGTGTTGCAAACGTTTGAAGGTAAACCTTTAATAAGCATTCTGAAAATATGGGTATAAAAATGCCAGCGATAGAATTTTGTGAAAAAAATTCTCCACAGATTGCAGCGTAGTTACCATTAGTTGAAGTATTATGCAGTGATATTTTTGTTGTTTAACAAAAGTATACCACAAACAATGCTTTTAAAAGTATCTTTTTGTTCTTCTTGCAGATTGCAGTGAAGCAATCCCCAGTTGTAGTACCTGTGCCTCATCTGATGGGAGTAATACTTGTACTGCTTGTAGTGGTGGCAAAGTTCCAAATACAGCTAAGGGTGCTTGCATTGGTAATGATTCATTCTTCTTATGTTCAAACAAATACCATATATTTATCCAAACAAGCAACCTGTAGGTGATATATTTGTTTTAAAAAGGCATGCTGTTTAAGATAAAGAAACCCAAGTGTCTAGCAATGGGTGACAACTACATACTTTTCAACTGGCATCTCAATTATTAGCACATATAATTGGTTGAGAACTTAAAATATTAGAAATAAACCTTAAATCTGAAGCATTATAAACTTTTACTTTGCATTGTATTTTTTTACATTGAGGTGTTCTTGATCAAAACTTTAATGTTTTGTTTTGATGAACTTTTAGTGCCTGTATTGGTTATTCATTTTGGGATGTACTTAAAAACCCTTATTTTTCAGAATCCAAGAATTGCATAAGTGGACAGAAGGGCTGGGTGGAGGAGATAATAGGGAGAGGGTGGATTGTATGGATAAACAGGGTGGATAAACATAGTTATTTCAGTGGTTATGTTGATGTCTGACAGTGAAATGGATCAATAATAGTTCTAAGTTGCAGTATCAACATCAAAAGTGTTAATCTTCAGGCGATTAGTGAACAATTTTTTCTCAGCATACAGGTAGCCAAGTTATTTCATAAAGAGAAAAGTGGCTCAATTGTATTTATTCTGTTTGATTTTTTCATGCAGATTGTTCCTCACCTCAAATTGCTAATGAAGATGGGACTAATTGTATTGATAAGTAATTGTATCTTACACGTAAACAAGTTTATGAAATATGGTAAAATGTAAAAAGTAGTAGTTGTACATAGTATTCCTATTATAAAGACTGGACTGAACTGATCCAGCTTTTTCAATTATTACTTCTGCCGTTTTCCTCTGAAGTGAGATGCTTGGGCAGCTGCCATATCTATTAGTTTTATGGTATGATCAGAAACTTGGCTAAAATTAATCCAAAACAACACTTCCAGTTTTTGGATTACATATATCATATTAGAACAGCACTCTCAAAACAATGCAGATACCATGCACTTAGTGAAATCAAATACTAACCTGTGTATTACAACATAGAAACCAGTTACAAGTGATAATGTTAAAAACAGCGTCAAATCGAAAAACAAAATGAACAAAAGCTGCTAAAATTATTTAAAGATGTCCAGAGTATTTGGTGGAAATGAATGAGCGCAGAACTAGTTTGCTGGTGGCATCATTCATTTGAGACACTTCTAGGCAAGTGTCATCTGCAAATAGTTGTATGTTGCAATAGTTTACCACTGATTTTATGTTATTGATATAAACTAGAACAGAATTGGGAGCCTTGACCTCTGACCTTGAGTCAAATTTGCAAAAAGAAATACATTCGTTGGAATTAAATTACAATGCACAGAATGTCACTCTTCTAGGAGAAAATGAGCTGAACTACTAAATCTTAGTGAAACTTGAATGTAAGGCCATCAAGTTAGACCAAGAATTCAATGGCTAAAGGAAGGAAAGAAACCAAGTAAATATTTTTGCTGGCTTGAATACCAAAGTTACCTTCAAAAAATAAAAAAAAATATTTTGAAAGATGGCAGTATCTGTTTAGCCCAAAAGAAAATTTTGCAAGAAATTACAAGTTATTATTCTAACCTATTCAAATCCTTCGACAATGAACTAATTCAAGCACACCTGGATAATTTATTAATTTGTATACCAATAAAGAAACTCACCAAATTGATTCTGCAAATCTTGAAAACAGTTTCTGAGCTTTGGGCTACTTTGAAGGGAATGAAGAATACAAGACGAATGTTTAAAAATATTTTGGACAGGCCTCAACTTTTTGATCTGTGCACCAGTTAAGTTTAGTGTTGAGAAAGGTCTTTTACTCACATTGCTAAGGTAGTGTGTTATAACATGCTTGCCACAAAGAATAAAGCTAGAGAACTTATTAAGAACCTTTGTCTATGTTTTCTGTTATATATAAGAGTGTATAAAATTCTAGGAAATCATTTGAAGCCACTGCTAAATTGCCTAGGCTGGTGTTTGACCTTATGGATTTCACAGAAATAGCTGGACAACTGGAATATAACTGGACAACTTGTGGTCATTGATTTCCAAAAGACATTTGATTTATAGCTATTTGATTCTATATCTTGAAATTTTATGAACAGTACCTTGTAGTCTGTTGGATTTCGTTACAGATATTTAAAATTGATCAAACTGTTTGAAGAAAAGTTAAAGCAACACTTATACAGAGTTCAAATCGGTCAAGGCTGCAGGCAGGATGACCCAATTTCTCCTTACTTATATATTATTGGGGGTCAGATATTAGCAATTCTCAATATATGTAACCCTAATATAAAAGCCATTTTTATCAGACACAGAGTTTAAAGGTACACAATATGCAGATGACATGAACAGTCTTCAATATTAAAAGCTCTCAATACTTTGAAAAAAATTTAACTAGATCAGGTTTAAAAATGAAACAAAAACAATCTGGCTAGGTAGGAAGAGATACTCAAGAGAAAAACTACTAGATATAGAGCCTCAAGTGGGGATGTCAAGAATTTGATATATAAGGATAAAAGTTTTCTGTTGACCAGGACAGCATAGTTCGTATAAATTTGAATCCCCAACTTTTAGGAATTGAAAGGATGATAAATAATTGGGGTTAACAGTAACTACACCATTGGGAAAAATATTGATATCCAAAATAAATAACTTACTTATAGGTTTCCCTAGCCCAATGCAGCAAACAGTGGTAAAACACATGTAAGACATCTTAAAAACCAAAGACGTTTTAAAAATAGTCACACTCTTCTCCTTTATTGTGACACCATAACATCCCACATAATCCATTATTTATGCCTGACTGGCTTATTAAAGATATTCCCAGGCTGGATATCCCATGTCATACAAAAATATTTTCAAGTATGTTAAGAGAGTGAAAGATTTATACAAATATACTCAATATAGCTTCAAGAATGAGCATAGCATGAAAGAAAATGGGATCATGACTTCAATTTAGTCATCAATGAATAAAGTTGGAACAGAATATTTAAAGCCTACTATCATACAATCAATGATATGTTTTAAGTGGCTCTAACTAAGAATTATATACAGAATTATGGGCACAAAGCATTACCGCATTACCTCAGAAAAGTAGGGATTTCTGAATCAGAAAATTGTCAAAGATGCAACATATTTCTGGAGACTCTTCTGCACATGTTTGTAGACTGTTCCTATTTACAAATTTTCTGGAACAATCTTGCCAAATACATTTTTGATAAGATGTATTACAGAACATAATATTTATGGATTCTACCTTTATATGTGGCTCATTGATCAATTACCAAAATCAAGAACCACTTAATGACCTACCTTTAATTTGAATAAAGTACACATTTAATATTGTAAAATCTAATAGCCCTTTCAGTTTGCATGGTCTCCAACACCAACCAAGTCAAATTTTTCTGGAAATGCAATATTTTGTTATGGTGTCAAACATCAAGGGACATTTCTGAATAAAATGGCAACCAGTTTATCCCCCCTGCAGTTGGTAGCAATTAATTTCTGTTCTAAAATTTATATTGTAATTCCAGTGTGTGTCTGTGCTTTATTTAGTCCAGCATAGTGGCAACAAACTGCCAAATCAGTCTGTATAAAATAACCTCTTTGTAAATTTTTGCATTCATATGTTAATATGAATAAGAGAGAAACATTTTAAAGAAACAAATCAACCTAATTCATGAATGTTTTATGTGGTTGTGTTTCAAAGGTTTTGTGTAGTTGTAAAAGGCAAGTTAAGTGAAAAATTCTTAAATAAAGTTACTAATTGTGGCACTTCTGTTTTTCTACTGAGTATCATGCTTCAACATAATAAACCTTTTCACAACACTAAAAAACACAAAAATTAACCCCCTTCATGTTAACCGATGCAGTGTAGCTGTCACCATTTGTCTTGTGCTTTGTTGTTGTATTCTGCAAGTATATCACAGGCAGTCATTTTAAAAGGCTTCTTATTGCAAAATTAATGTAGTTGTCTCCACCAAGTGCCAGTGCTTTATTATGTTGGTTACTCTAAGTATATCACAACCAGTCCTTTCAAAAGACTCTTCTTGTTCCTCTTGTAGATTGTGATCAGGCAATCACCAGTTGCACTACCTGTGCCTCATCTGGTGGTAGTAACACTTGCAGTGCTTGTAGTGGTGGGAAAGTCCCAAATCAAGACCAGGTCGCTTGCATTGGTAATGATTTTTGTGTGATGATTTCTCATGTGATAAGTAAAATATGAAAAAGTGTGCCTTGTAGATTGTGATCAGGCAATCACCAGTTGCACTACCTGTGCCTCATCTGGTGGTAGTAACACTTGCAGTGCTTGTAGTGGTGGGAAAGTCCCAAATCAAGACCAGGTCGCTTGCATTGGTAATGATTTTTGTGTGATGATTTCTCATGTGATAAGTAAAATATGAAAAAGTGTGCCTTACTGGAGAAATAAAGCTTAGTCTACAAGACCCCCCCCCAAGGGCTACTAATCGCCATGTGTTGATATTGGTTTCAAGTATTTCTTTTATTCTGTAGAATTTCTACTCTAAATTGCATAGTAGGAAAAAATGACTATACTAATTTGTTTGTAACTCAGAATACTTTTTGGGTAAATGGACCAGATAATTCAACTGACATAGAGTTAAAACACACTTGTTTTGCCATACTATAGATAAAAGGGTGAATTATTTTGTAGAATGATTAATTATGCATTTGTTTATTTCAAATTTATTTTCTCAATTTATAGTATTTATCAAATGTTCCAGAGACATTAAAAAACATTTGACTGTGTTCAGGGCCTGTATTCACAAAGAGATCTTAAGTCTGAGACAAAAAAATTGTCTCAGATTTGAGATTTGGTCTCAGCTCAGACCAAGTCTCAACTTTGTATTCACAAACAAACACAAAAACTAAATAAGACCAAACTGAGACCAGTATACAAACCCTGTACTTACAAATATAACCTACATTTTTTAAAGATGAAAAGTGTTTGTGTGTTTTAATTCTTAACAAAAATTATGCTGTCTATTAAAATAAAAATAGAATAGAAAATTGTGTCACTTGTTTTTTTATTATTTTGCATGTCACATGATCTACTTCTTTGTTGCTATGTAGTCAGAAGAAACTGCTGAAAAGTGGAACCAAAATTTGTGCTATCAGTTTTTCAAAGGTATAGGCCAAGTATTATATACATTATAAATTATTTCTACTTTACCTTAAGACATAAAAAGTAAAATATGTACCTCAGTTAAGATGAAATAATGCTTGAGACTTTTACCAAAATATTTGAGACAACTATGTACCAGTCTTAAGTTTGAGACCAATTCTGAGACTAAATTTGGTCTCAACTATTTTTTGAATAGCTAACAAGTCTGAGATCAAAAATGGTCTCGGATTTGAGATCAAAACTTAAGACTTGAGACAAAATTTGGTCTCAGCAAGTTTTATGAATACTGGCCCAGTTGTCAGTAAATTAGAATAAAAAAGTTTATGTTAACTAAAAATAATGCACAGTATAACAATAGAATGACATTACAAGTGTGCTTTAAGACTTGTTAATGGTGTCTATATGAGGCCCAATCAATGCAAGTTTCAATTGTGATCAGATAAACTGACTGTATGTAACCTAAATTCACCAGAAGGATTATACAAAGAATAATAGGAATAGTCAATGTTTGGATTTCATGCTTACCAATGGTCGGCATTTTACAGACTGTATGTACTGGTTTCCTCTGCCCACAAAACTACCCGTTGTGATATGACCTGTACAGTGTTGAAAGCGATGTAAAACCCCAAATAAATAAACAAACCTCACTGAATGCTTTGTGAACAGTAAGAATAATGAAGAACCAGATAAGTCATACAAACTGTATTTTAAAATCGGTTAAAATACTTCTGATTTTCAACAGCATATTTTTATTTGGTCTGTTCATTTAAAGGATATATATCCAAATGTGTACTCTGTTGCGTGACCGTGATTAAACTGAGTTTGAGCAACTCAGATGTTTGGATGACCAAGGAAAAGGTACCAAAATCCAAGATTTGAAGGTGATCTTGGAGATGTGGGTTGTTGTTATGGTGATTATGATGTCATCCAGTATGATGTCATAAGGTGTGACATCATTTATATGAGGTGTTGATGACATCACAGTCCCAAATACTTTATGTATGTGTTTGTATGAGGGAAAGGACCCATGTGGTGATATAGTCCTATATGAGTATGAAAAACATGGCCTCGCAGGATAGGCTCATCTGACGCCATTATGACTAGAGTCTGTTATAATAATAATGGGTATATCCTTTGTGGGTGTTAAGGTTAGACTGAGAGGCTAACTGTATGAACATTTTTGTAGTAATTTAGTCATACTAATTGACTGTAGCGTCAATATAAGCACCTGTAGATACATGTAATAACAGATGAGCATACGATCATCTAGAACTCTAGTTATGTGCCTCTAGGTCTAATCTAATCTAATGTGGACTTTTATAGCACTTAATCGCCATCACTGATGGACTCTAAGGCGCATCTAAACATAAAGCAAGGCAGCTATAGGTCCAGTAAACTCTCGGCTATAGGATATGTTTATTGTGACCAGTTTCGTTCTATCTTTCTGCCCTGTTGTCTTTCTGTCCTTTTGTCTGTACACTTTCTTGTCCTTATAACCAAAAATATAACATCAATGGAATTCAAGTTTAGCGGACACACACTTCACGAGGTACACACGGATTTATCCTAATTTAATTAAATTTACGTGTAAACTAAAGTCAGGAGACAGTTTTTCTTCTTTTCAGTTGGGCATATACAGAGAAATCTGCTTCTCTTCGTCACGTACATAAATGATGGAGAAATCGCAAGTTAAGCAATAAACTTTTCACATTCAACTTATATAACATTCATAGATGAAAATAAACAGTAGCCCTCACTGTAGCTCCGTGCGTGTGATGTTGAACTTATGATCACAGGATCCTGAGTTTGCCTCCCACGTAAACTTTTTTTTTTAATTTTGTAGATATTTTTGTACTTAACTTGATGTTTTTCCACATTACATAAAGGGGGGAAAGGTGTAAAACTCAAAGCCTTGTAATTTTTTTTTCTTTCTGAAAACTTAAACCGAGACGAGATAGATCTCCATGGCAGTGCAGGGACAATCAGAGGCAATCTACCAAACCAGGTGCTAGCCCAAGGAATTCCCGAGTTTTTTTTAACTTTAGCTATTATTATTATTAGTCGTAAAATGCTCAATAATAGGAGAAGGTTATTGTTTTAAGGTTTGTTCCATCTCTCTGTCTTTTTCTCTTTGTGTCTGTACTCCTTCTTACCATTCTAATTCCAAAACACCAATCCGGTTAAAAATTGGTGGGCAAATAATTCCTGGGGCACCCAAGGCCTCCAAATTTTGTGAATATTTGGGAAAATTAGAGTTAGGAGACAGTTTTCCAATTTTTAATTGGGCATATACCGAGAAATCTACTTCCTTTAATCATGTACGAAAATCATTATCACGTGAGGATATAGTATTAGTATCGGGTCTTAATAGTTCGGAAACTATGTAATCAAGAAATATAATTGATGTCATCAGAAATGTTTTATTAGACAGATAAAAAGTTTAAATTAAAGTGTTTTTTTTAATTCGCTGGTGTCACAGTAGAGAGCCCAGTCGGAAAGTTTTTGTATAACTCTTGCTTCTTATTTATTTTTGTTTTTAGAGATAATATAAGTTTAAAATGTATATAGATCAAATAAAATAAATGTTTTCAGACAATGTTGTGCTGTGAAATGTAAGCACTTGGTTTTCATCAAATATGTAACTTGTCCTCATATTTCTATGCATAAATTTTAAAGGGTTGCTCTTGTTACCAGTTTGTAAATGTGTGTCCTTATGGCTGTGTGTATGTCATGTCTGACCTGTAATATTCAGGTCCTTGGGTCAATTCCCCCAGCTTCTCTTTTAATTTGTTTTTACATTTCCTTTTTCTAACAATCTTTTTCTTCTTAAAGTATTTCCTTTAAAGAAAGAGGAAAAGCATTTTAAACTTTGTTTCAGAAAGATGAGATACACAGCATGAATGATGGTTAAGGGGACCTACAATCACAAGCAATCTGCTAACCCAGGTTTTAACTCAACAATCACTCACCCCCCACCCCCACCCCCAACAAAAAAAAGAAAGAAAAGAAAGAATGCTATTTTGTTTTGCCTTTAATATTTATTTAAAAACTTTTATAAGTTATTTTCCTGTGTAAGGTTGCATTGCATGGAGCGTTCTGCTCTCTCCGAGTGCATCTTGTCAGGTGTTGTCAGTTTACCAGACTCAGACCACAGTAAAAGATGTTTGTGCTACCATGTCAAACTATATTGAGTCATAATATCTGTTAATTTGGTTATAATTACATATACATTCACAACCTTTTCTGCAGGTGAGTGTTTGATGATGTAAGATATTCCTGACTCTATGTTTGTCTGTATATTTACTGTACCAACCGTTCACCTGGAGGGTTTATAAATCACTTTCTTGTACCTGTTTGGAAGCAGGTTTCATTGAAAGTTAAAATGGAGGTCCACAGTGGCTTAGTGGCTGCCACGTTTGTGTGTGCAGGTTTGACTCCCTACAAGTGGCAATGCTGAGGGCGTGTCAAAATATGACCCTGGGATGTAAAACTCTAGCTTTTGATTCATCTTAATATTCATCTTTATCATGGTCAAAGACTTAGTTCGATCTTCTGAGATTATGATATGTTGCTGTTGGTGTTGCAAACACTCCAATTATGTCACCAAAGTATCTTCTTCTTCTTTTTTGTAGATTGTAGTGAAGCAGTCTCCAGCTGTAGTACATGTGCCTCATCTGATGGGAGTAATACTTGTGTGTTGTTTACTCTAAGTATATCACAACCAGTCCTTTTCAAAGACTCTTCTTGTTCCTCTTGCAGATTGCAGTGAAGCAATCCCCAGCTGTAGTACCTGTGCCTCATCTGATGGGAGTAATACTTGTGTGTTGTTTACTCTAAGTATATCACAACCAGTCCTTTTCAAAGACTCTTATTGTTCCTCTTGCAGATTGCAGTGAAGCAATCCCCAGTTGTAGTACCTGTGCCTCTTCTGATGGGAGTAATACTTGTACTGCTTGCAGTGGTGGCAAAGTTCCAAATACAGAGAAGGATGCTTGCATTGGTAATGATTCATTCTTCTTATGTTCAAACAAATACCATATATTTATCCAAACAAACAACCTGTAGGTGATATATTTGTTTTAAAAAGGCATGCTGTTTAAGATAAAGAAACCCAAGTGTCCAGCAATGGGTGACAACTACATACTTTTCAACTTCTCAATTATTAGCACATATAATTGGTTGAGAACTTAAAATATTAGAAATAAACCTTAAATCTGAAGTAATTATAAACTTTTACCTTGCATTGTATTTTTTACATTAAGGTGTTCTTGATCAAAAGTATTATGCCATGATATTTTTGTTGTTTAACACAAGTATACCACAAACAATGCTTTTAAAAGCATCTTTTTGTTCTTCTTGCAGGTTGCAGTGAAGCAATCCCCAGTTGTAGTACCTGTGCCTCGTCTGATGGGAGTAATACTTGTACTGCTTGCAGTGGTGGCAAAGTTCCAAATACAGAGAAGGATGCTTGCATTGGTAATGATTTATTCTTTCTATGCTTAAACAAATAATTCCAGTGTGTCTGTTGGTGTCTTACATGGAGTAAGGGTTCCAGTATCAATATTTAAAGTGTTAATCCCCATGCAGTTTGGGAGCAATTTTCTCAAGACTTTTATGGAGTAATTTTATGAGAAGAAACATTCATGGTGTTTATCTTGTGTTTTTTTTTTCATTCAGATTGTATCTCACCTCAAATTGCCAATGAAGCTGGGACTAAATGTGTTGGTAAGTAATTGTTAATAAAATATAAACCCGTGTGTGAAACATAGTAAAATGTAGAAAGTATTTATAATAAGAAAAGAATTAAGCATTAATTTTGTTGTTAATTATTCTGGCTATCGTGCAGTTTTTAGTCCTTTTTACAAGAGAATCAAGTGAAATTAAAGCTTACTTTTTTCGGGATTGACACTGATGTAAGTGCAGCAAAACTTTCAACTAATTTCCATTCAGAGACTAAAAAATAATGTAACTTGTGGACATAGAAAATATCAATATTTTATGACAAAACTAATGTTGGTATCTTTCCATATTTATTTTGTTGTGCTGTAGCATGCAATGATGCTATTGCGGACTGCTCCACTTGCACAAGTTATGAAGCCTGCACTGAATGTTCTGGAAACAAAGTCCTCAACCAGACTGGGACATCTTGTGATGGTGAGTGTATGCCCACACTTGTGTGGCTACTAAACTTAGGCTTAAAAACTGTGAGGGTGTGTTTATTTCCAAGATTTAGGTCGATAATGTGAGGCCCTTAGCCTTGTACGTTGAATCTAATTTTATGTACACCCTTGTACTTGCATTGTGAGACTGAATTTATGTTAACCTCAGACATATTTTGAGACTGAATTTATATCCAGCTGTATGCTAGTATTGTAAGGTGGAATAGACTTATGTCTGCCATTTCGCTTTTAAAATGAGACTCTGAATTTAAGACCAAACCCAAGGCTGATGTTGTGAGGCTGGAGTTATGTCCCGCCTTAGTCTTGCGTTATGGGGCTGGGTTTATGTCCCAAAACAATAATTGTAAAATGAGGCTGAGTTTGTGTCCATCTCGGGGCTAGCATGTGTGAGACTGAATACATTTATATCTACTAGTAGTTCATAGCCATCCCCTAATCATTGCTGACTTGTGTGATAAAGACATTGGCCTGGACAATCAGCCCCAACTTTTCAGACAAAGTATCTTAGGCCCAGTAAACACTTTTAGGTTTTGCAAAACATTTGGCAAAGGTTAAAAAATTATGGGTACGAAAACCATTTGTAATGTAATGTTTTTAAAATGTTTTATGACAACCGTTTATTAAACGTTTAACAATAAATGTTAGAAAAACATTATAATTGAACATAATAATGTCTGAATAATAATAGGGTCAGAGGTCAAATTCAATATCTTTGTATGGTTGCTCACTATTGAAAATATTATTTTCATGTCTAAAATTGTAAGATAATGGCTTAGAAATTGTGCCCCCATTGAATTCATACTTTTAGGGATTACATGTGGGGCAATTTTTGACAAAGTCCTCTAAAATCCCCTATTATTGCTCACCGCCATCTTTGTTTGGACATGTTTGGAGGTGAAGGTTTAAAATTATAGGTTTAAAAAACGTTTTTTATAGAATGTTTTTAAAACATTTGAGAAGCAATGATTTTTAAACATTTTATGTGTACTATTTATCAAACATTTCATGATGAATATTTGAAAACCATTTCCAGCAAAACCTTAATTTCTTTAGCTGTTTTATAAATGTTTTAAAAACATTTCCAGTCAAACCTAGCTTTTTGAGTTATTATATAAATGTTTAATAGACGTTTTCAGTAAAAACGTTTTTATAGAGAATGTTTATAAAACGTTTTTTGAACATTACAGCAAAACCGTTTGCTTAGAAACGTTTAGATAAAGATAGGGTTTTACTTAGGTTTTTAAAACGTTTTGTAAACATTTAAACCATTTAAAAACATTTCTAATGTTTACTGGGGGGGGAGGGGTAGTTACGTCAATTTGGTACTCTGAAAATGTTTTAGTTATTATTATTAAAGTAAAATTACTCACTTAATTTCCAAAGTATGACTATTTTAAACTTGACAACAAAATATTCAAGGAATTATTAGCCCTGCTAGAATAAAAATAAGTTAATAATAATCAACATTTAAGATGCATGTGTTGTGTTCGGGATCTTGATGAAGTGGCAGAGTTTAAACTATGAATGTTACTTATTATCCTTTATTATATCACATTACACATAACACACAATAACAATAACACTTTACTTCCTTTAAACACTGTTAATCTTTAATAACCATATGTGCAGTTAACACATTTATTGATATTTAATCACCAATTTATAGTTTAATTCTCTTGCTCTGTTATTTCCTGTGTTCTGTCTCTTTACTTAACATAACTATTTGTTGAAGAACATTGCTGTACTTTCTGGTCCACTAGTGTCATAACTTTCACAGAGCAAGTGTGTGGTTAGTGAGAAATGTACAGGTTATATAGACCAGTTGGCTATTGTATAACATTTGACCAATAGATGTATCTGTTACAAAATATGTTATTTTGATTGGGTCAAGGGTGTTTAACCAATGAGTGAGTTGGGGGAGCTAGGAGTAATTTGCATAACAATGTCCTAACATCTGTGTCATAAACATAGTGCTAAACTCATAGGATCAATAATGAAAGATGTTTGTTACTGGCTAGGACATTAGGGGAGAATGGCTACTGTGCATCAAAGAGTGCTCAGGTAATTATAAGTGACGAGAAACAACAACATATGACACCTTTAAGTCCCAGCTAGACAGTTGTGTGTCCAATGTGAGCATCACTGACACATATACAATAGAGTTGGACACCACATACAATTCCATACAATAAAATGGACAAGACATACAATCCTATACAATAGCTGGTATGTAAATGACTTGTAATTATGTCATAAAAGTGTCTTTAAAGTTTCTGCTAGAACCTTTGCTTGAAAATAGTTAATTACATATAATGACAGATGGGAGATACATGTACATAATATATCTATCAAAGGATATGAAAACATTTGTTACATAGAATACTTGGTCAACATGTTTTCTATTTTACCTGTTACAATATTTGCTAAAAACCTACATACATATGTAAAACATAAACATTAACACAAATATTTCCTGTTTACATTTAAGATGACATTTATTTCTATATATTCCAACACCATAATAAACTACCCTGGAAAATATCCTACTTTCCAAGTGTAGATGAACTAATAGCAGACATATAGATAAAATATATTTACTCCTATTTTACAATCTATAACATCTGCCGCTGTTTCGAAAAGGTTGCTCCGTCAACCGTGTTCTAAATTGAATATGCATGTGAAAATATAAAGATGATGAGATACAATAGATACATGAAGCAACAAGTCTATGATGAAGTTCTGGAAATCACACTAAGCATATTTGCATTACACATAATAGTTAATGATATGACACAAGTTTGCACAAGGTTAAGGTTCACCCAAAGTCTTTAGGATGCAGCAAGATTGTTACAACAGAAGCAATTGACACAAAGTATTGCAATGTATGTGGAAACTACCAATTTCCAAACTTGTTATTACTGTTTGGCTCAGGGTCAACAGATCTGATTTCCGGTGTTAAAGCTTGAGCCCCTGCAGTAGTTGGCACAGGATTGTTATCCCAAATGGCTGGCTCAAAAGCTTGTTTGTATGAGAAATGTATTATGCTTTGATAATCTGTACATAACAGATGTTTCAGGGTAGGCCATTGTAAAGGATTGATTGCACAAGATGGTGGTAAGTCAATGATATTACTGTTGAAAATGTCTTGAAGCTGAACATTCCATGAACAAAGTAAGTGAGGTGTACATTTGTAGGAAAGTGTGAAATGTGCAATGTTCTTGGATCCAGTGATACGGTATCCTACAGGGGAAAGTGGAAGGTGAGTAATGAATATGGATGTTGACGTGTTGCTATTAGAAAGGGTGATGAACATTTTAGTTTTGTTTTGGAGGTTGGAACATGATGTATGAATATAATGGATTGCAAGGATGCATAAGAAGATCACTGTGATAACATGTAGTGCAAGGGAAATGTTTTCATGTGGGATGGTAAAGGGAATGGTTGTTGTTGATGGAGTGGTTGGTGGGTGCCAGTGCAAGATAGGTGCTGCCTTGGAGGTTGGAATAGTTTGGGTCAGCATGAGGGATGCTGCTGCCCTGTTGCTAAGGAACACCTTAAGTGACAATATAACTGCAATAACTGAAATAACTGAAAGAAATGTTGGCAATCCTGCTGTTAAGAAATGCCATGGGCTGAAGGTAAATGTTGTGGAAGATGGTAAATCACCACTTAGTATGGGTTCAACTAGGCTTGAATAAATAGATTGATTGAGCTTTGCAGCTCTTACCATTTTTGAAAGGTTTAGACGCAGGTCATGGTCAGAAGCTAAAAGTTGGGTAAAGTGATGTTGATAAATGTTGAAGTCGGGTATAGTGTAATTCAAAGGATAGGCATATGATGTGTCACTTACAATATGACCTAATTCCTTATCACTAAAGAAAAACTGAAGAAGGGCCAGGTTAAAAGGAAATAGTTTTGTAACATTTGTACCATGTAGACAATTTTTTATCCTTGGTGGGATGAAGAAGCGATCTATGGTGAGCGCACAGTTACATGGTATTTGGATGAAACAGTACATGCAGCCTTCTCCTGTTATTGGTTGTTGCGATGAATACTGGTAAGTGAGTGAAGAGACGTTAGTGAGTAGAAGGCTTTTGAAGTCTACCCGAGTTACCATCATTTTGAGTCCATTGTGAAGATAATGAAAGTCACATACTTTTGTCACATCGCTAGTCTGTTGGAAGAAGACACTGGATAAGCAAGTTGGTTTGTTGAGAGGCTGCTGAGCTATAAGCATGGGGCAGTGCTTAATTGTGTCTCCTTCACATTGCATGTATTGTTCATTTGTTAATTCAATGAAACTCTGTTGGTCTTGAGCAATTGCTATGTAGGCAGGTACATGAACCACCTGGGTTGCATGCACACTTGTGTGATTCACAGGAACAGGTAGAATAGTGACATGAAACAGTGTGAACTTGTAGTGTAGGGGTGAAACTGGAAAGTTAAGTGTAATAAAAACTGCATTGTTCTTCAATGAAGCTACAAAGGCTCCATGCCTGTAGTAGTAATGTACAGTAGGGTGTGTTAAGGCAAGATTAGGGTGAGAATTTGCCAAGTGTGATGTAATATGCATAAGAGTGCTTTTCAGCACACTTATTGGAACAATGTTTTGAAAGTCTCCAACCATGTTGTTTTCCTCCTGTATCAGTTCGTTCATGTGTATTCTTAGTGTTTCTACATCTTTGGTTGTTGCTGTGCCAAATAGAGTCTTGGACAGGTCCCCTATAAATGGCAGAATGGATCGACGTCCCCGCCGACTATGTTGAAAGGTTGCTGCAGGCTTAAGTGTTTGTACAAGCGCTTGAATGTTGGTGATTTGTTAATCAGGATAATGTTGGCTTGAACACGAAGCTTGTTGAGCATTCCTATGTTGGCTGTTAGTTGATTACACAACACTGGGTTGCTTATGTTGCACATCACTTCTGGTAGATGATGTGGTATTGTTGGTACCGTTGGTAGCCTGAGCTTGAATGTGTGTCTCCACTGCTGCTCTGCTGCTCCAAGTTGCGCCATCTTGGTGAACATGACACCATAATTAAGCCGTTGCACTGTGTGCCTGGCCTGTGTTGGCTGCGGCAATGGAATCAGCAGGATTGTTATGATCCATAGTTGCAATACTGCAAGTACAAAAATGGAATCCTTAGAGGAAGAAGTATGTTGAGGATTGTAGGGAAGAGCAAACCATAGCGATACAGCTAAGTAGAGAAAAAGGTTAAAAGTGGCCTAAAGGGTGCTAGCAAAATTTTGAATTTTTATGAAAAAAATAAGTAAAAATAAAAAAAATCTACTAAGTGTAGTGACATACATGGTTGCAGAATTACTGAATGATGTTATTGAGAAAAGGTTTAGATTCCAGCTGTAATCATGTGGTTATAACAATACATCACGCTTGATACACATAAGGGAACTGTGAAGGAAGAATCAGTGTTAGTTTTGTTGCATAGTGCGCTTGCGTGCACGACCAGATAATGTTTTTTGTATGTGAAATGCCTCTTTCATGTGCTGTGGCAGTGAATCTTCAGGTACCACCCTGGTTCCACGTTGTCCTTTGATCTTGACATAATACCACCTTTTTCCCTGTTGGGGTCTTGTGGCTCTGTGTATTTTGTCAATGACAAGTGGTTCAGATGGGTCTTCTTGTGAGGATGTGTTTTGTGTTGAAATTTGGGTGTCCTGTGTAGTTGCTGATGGTGTGTCATTTACTTGTTGGTTTTGTTGTTGTGTTTGTTGGTTGTTGTACCTTGTTCTCTCAATGCAGCGTTTGAGTTGACTGCTGTGCACTCTGCCTCTTCTGATGATGTGTGTGTCACTGTTCCGAAGCAGGTAAGTATTGTTGGGATTGACATCCACAATGTAATATGGTCCTTGATATTTTGCAGTGAGTTTTGGCGAGAGACCTTTCTTGGTTTTGTTGATCTTTAGGTATACATGATCACCGAGTTCAAAACTGGGCTTTTTGGTGTGTTTGTCATAATGGTGTTTTGAAGTGTCTTGTGAGTGTTTGATATTTGTAGCAGCAAACTGAGTTAAAGTTTTGATACGCTGGCATAGTTTCTGGTAGTGCTCATTCAAATGAAAGGGGCCTTCATCTGCATGTAGTAACTCCACATCGATTGGTAGTGAGCATTCCTTTCCAAACATGAGCACGTAAGGTGAACACTTTGTGGACCTAGTGGCTGGAGTTGTTCTATAGGATAACATGACACTTTGCAGGTTTTCATGCCAGTTGGTTTGAAAGTCATTAGTATATGCCCTAAGACCTTGAAGAATGTAACCATTCATCCGTTCTGCAGAGGAATTTGTCTGTGGGTGGTAGGCCGTAGTTGCAATCTTTTTGATTTGAAGTAGTTTGCACAGATGTTCCAGAAGGTGTGACATGAACTGTTGACCCCGATCTGTTAAAATGGAGGTTGGAGCTCCATATCTGCAGATGAATTCATCAAAGAAGACACGGGCAACCTCAGAGGCATGTGTTGACTTCATGGGAAATGCTTCAGGCCATTTTGTGAAAGCATCCACAATGAGGAGAATATGTTTGTGACCTTCTGATGTTGTTGGCAGGGAGCCAAGGAAGTCCATGTGGATTCGCTGAAAACGCTCTGATGTTGGTAATGGAAGCAGTGGTGTTCTGGTGGCATGATATTGATGTTTTATCTTCTGACATGTGTCACATGACTGGATGTAATCCTTGATATCTTTTGCCATTGTGGTCCACCAATACTTCTGTTTTAACCTCTGATAGGTTCGGTCAAAGCCTTGGTGACATCCCATGGGGCTGTCATGATAGGCATGAAGAAGTTCTTGCCTTAAGCTAAGAGGAACCATCAACTGTCTGAGGAGACGATCCTGTCTGTGACCTTTTCCTTGTGGAGCATACCCTGTGTAGTACAGCACACCTTCTTGGAGGTCATAGTCTGGAGCAGTTCGTGTTATTTTGAGGATGAGGTTTGGATCAGCTGGCAGGGATCCATCCTGTAGATAATTAATCATGGGTGCCATATCAGAATCTTGCTCTTGACTGTGACAGAGCTGTGCCTTGCTGAGTTGGATGAGGTCTTGAATAAGGCTTACAGAGTTTATGTGATTGTAGTTGTTTTCAGACTCAATGCACTGTTGAAGGACATTTCCAGACAGGGTAGAAACAGAAACAATGTCTTTGGTAGTTGTGTATGTGAGTTTGAACTCAACAGGTGATGTCATGGTTGATACCAGTGGAAAAGTGTTTGGTTCAGGCTCTTCCTGTGGAGTGGATGGAGCTTCGTACTGTCTTCGTGACAAGGCATCAGCATTCCGGTGTACACGTCCTGGTTTGTGAACAATTGTGAAATTGAAGACTTGCATATAGTCGTACCATCTCTGTCTTCTTCCAGCTGTCTGCTTTGCAAGATCTAGGCTTTTTAGAGCAGAGTGATCTGTATACACTGTGAAGTGCTTTCCAGTAAGGTAGTGTCTGTAGTAATGCATACCTTCAACAAGGGCAAGGCCTTCTTTGTCAGTGATCCCCCATTTTCTTTCAGACGAGTTCATGGAACGACCACCATAAGCAACAACTTGTTCCTTCTTGTCACTGTCCATCTGTCCCAGGATATATCCAATGGCGACATCAGAGGCATCCGTGTAGAGGATAAATTCTCTGTTAAAATCTGGAAACACTAGGACTGGATCTGAAGTGAGCTTCTGTTTCAACTCCTCAAATGCTGTCTGGGCTTCATTTGACCACTGGAACTTGGTATCCTTTCTCAACAGCTTAGTTAGAGGGGCAGCTATATGAGAGAAGTCTTGAACAAAGCGTCTGTAATAATTACAGAGTCCCAGATAGCTTTGAAGGTCCTTTTTGGTTGTTGGCACTGGGAAAGATTCCACCGCGTTGGTCTTCTCTGGATCAGGAGCAATACCTTCGGCACTTATGATGTGACCCAAATACGGAACTCGCGACTTGGCAAATAGGCACTTTGGTGGCTGTAGCTTGAGGCTTGCATCTGCTAACCTGTCAAACACTTCTGTCAGATGCTCTAGGTGTTGCTGGAAGGACTGGCTGTAAACAATGATGTCATCGATGTACACCAAGGTGAATTTCCAGTTTATTCCACGAAGAACCTCATTCATGAGCATGGAGAAAGCCATTGGTGCATTCTTCAATCCGAATGGTAGCCTGTTGAATTCATACACACCATCCCTGGTCACAAAGGCTGTTTTGTGCTTGGTTTCTGGATCCAATGGTACCTGCCAGAAACCACTAGCTAGATCCAGAGTAGAGAATAACCTGGGTTTTGCCTCTGCGACTGTATCCACAACTTCAGAAAAGGTGGGAATGGAGAAGAACAGGTCTTCGGTCACTGCATTCAACTTCCTGTAGTCCACAGCAAAGCGATAATCTCCAGTTTTCTTTTTTACCAACACAACAGGACTTGACCATGGCGAAGTAGATGGTTCTATGAGTTTTGTGGAGAGCATACCTCTAACTAACTTTTCTGTTTCCCTGGCAGTGTGTGGTGTCTGCTTGTAAGGGAAACTTCTCACTGGTGCTGAGTTTCCGGTGTGGATAGTGTGATGACATTTTGTGGTGACGGTGAGTTCAGCTGCATCTTTGGCGAACACATGTCTGTATTGTCCCAGTAATACCAAAAGGTTTTGTTTCTGTGAGTGCAGAATCTTGCAGGTTTATGTTGAGTTCCTCAGCTCTTGCTAAGTAACTGCTGTTGTCACGAGTGCATTTGTTTATGTTTGTAACTGTGTTTGAATAAGACGTGTTTGCTTCTTGAGTGAAAATGTCAACATCAGAAATGTGTGTTAGAGAAGCTACAACAGTCCCCTGTTGAAGTGTGACAGTAGTGTCTGATGGGTTGAACGCTTGATAACATGTAGTTGAATTGTTTGTCTGTACAATACATCGGGCACCAGCAATGTTATGCTTCAAAGCAAGTGATGTCACAGGTTCAGCAATACAAGTGTTCACATCCTGGTCAGTGTTACATGTTACTGATATGAGTGCGAGTGATTTGGGTGGGAGAGTAATTGCTGATTTTGTTATTGCTGTGAATGTGGTGTACTGTTGCTTGGTTGTAGAATTTGTGGTATGCAATTGTAGTTGCTTTCGGGCAACTGAGATGTTTGCCTCGGTGGTTTTTAAAAAATTAAGTCCTAGAATGATTTTGGGAGAGGGTGTTTCAATGATGTGGAATGAGTGAGTAAATGGAATGGTTTCTACAGTCAGTGTTACAGTTGATGTTCCATGTGTGTGTAATGGACCACCTCCTGCATGGGTGAGTGTTTGTTTTGGCCTGTCAGTATCTGTTGTTAATTTCAGTTGCTTAAAAACAGAGTGAGCCATACAGGAAACTTGGGCACCTGTGTCAACAAGGGCCTTAAATGTTGTACCATTTATCTCTATGGAAACTGACCCTGTTTCACTACACAATTTAGTTGTAACAATATTACTACACAGTGGTTGTTTGCTATTAAAATGTTCATTTAATTCACTTTTGTTAGCTGTTTCCTTAACACAAACAGTTCCAATGTTTTTTACATGTCCTATGCTCGTTTTTAATATTTTCTGTCTTTTACAGAGTTTGTTTAGCTTTGTTTGTTGTGGCCTATCCTGATTAAATGTTTCTTTCTCAAGGATAGGCAGAGACCCCTATGCTTTCTTAGCTCTACACACTTTTGCAAAGTGATTGTCCTTACCACAGTTGTTACAGATTTTGCCTCGTGCTGGACAATCAGCTAATTGTGGATGGAACTTACCTCCACAAAAGAAACAGTCTTTACTGTTGTTCCTCTGGGTAGGCTGTTGTCTTTGCTTTGGTGTTCTTGATTGGTTGGAGTGTTGTCTACGGTTGTTTGGATGGCTTGGAGTTTGCACTGAGGCAACATTTGTGAGTTGCTGTACGACAGTGTCTAATCTGGAACACAAGGCATCTACCACTGCATATTGGTGCTGATCTGTAGGTGGGCGGGCTGTTGCTCCTGTGTATCGGGTTATGGCGGTGCGGACATCCTGCATCGTCTTCGGGTTTTGGGCACAAACATACACACGGAGATTGTTCTCTAATGCGGCAACACAAAAGGGTACAATTTGCTTTGAGTCTAACTCACATTTGTGATACAAATTAGAGAGATCATCCACAAACTGGAGAGCGTCCTGGCCTGGCATATGCTTTCTGTTCTTTAACTCCTCCATGGGGCTAAATTTGTCAGTAGTCACAGAGTACCGCTGTAGTAGTTGATCTTTGAATGCTGCTACGGTCCTGAGCTCATCGTCACTGAGTGACATTAGCCAATTGTTGGCATTGTCGTCCAGGTACAGGCTAATTTCCTGTAATAATGTGTCATCTGCGATATTGTGTCTTTTGCTATAAGCTTTAAGTTTCAGGATAAACACCTCTGGACTAGAAATACCTGCACGAAATAACGGTCTGTCTCTGTCACTTGAAGCCATAGTATAATAACTTGTATAACTTACTTGTTGTTCACTGTTGTTACTATTGTTACTATAAACTTTATCACTTCTTGTTGACATATGACCAGCTAAAGAGTGGTCAAACCCTGATCTCCACCATTATGTTGTGTTCGGGATCTTGATGAAGTGGCAGAGTTTAAACTATGAATGTTACTTATTATCCTTTATTATATCACATTACACATAACACACAATAACAATAACACTTTACTTCCTTTAAACACTGTTAATCTTTAATAACCATATGTGCAGTTAACACATTTATTGATATTTAATCACCAATTTATAGTTTAATTCTCTTGCTCTGTTATTTCCTGTGTTCTGTCTCTTTACTTAACATAACTATTTGTTGAAGAACATTGCTGTACTTTCTGGTCCACTAGTGTCATAACTTTCACAGAGCAAGTGTGTGGTTAGTGAGAAATGTACAGGTTATATAGACCTTGTTGGCTATTGTATAACATTTGACCAATAGATGTATCTGTTACAAAATATGTTATTTTGATTGGGTCAAGGGTGTTTAACCAATGAGTGAGTTGGGGGAGCTAGGAGTAATTTGCATAACAATGTCCTAACATCTGTGTCATAAACATAGTGCTAAACTCATAGGATCAATAATGAAAGATGTTTGTTACTGGCTAGGACATTAGGGGAGAATGGCTACTGTGCATCAAAGAGTGCTCAGGTAATTATAAGTGACGAGAAACAACAACATATGACACCTTTAAGTCCCAGCTAGACAGCTGTGTGTCCAATGTGAGCATCACTGACACATATACAATAGAGTTGGACACCACATACAATTCCATACAATAAAATGGACAAGACATACAATCCTATACAATAGCTGGTATGTAAATGACTTGTAATTATGTCATAAAAGTGTCTTTAAAGTTTCTGCTAGAACCTTTGCTTGAAAATGGTTAATTACATATAATGACAGATGGGAGATACATGTACATAATATATCTATCAAAGGATATGAAAACATTTGTTACATAGAATACTTGGTCAACACGTTTTCTATTTTACCTGTTACAATATTTGCTAAAAACCTACATACATATGTAAAACATAAACATTAACACAAATATTTCCTGTTTACATTTAAGATGACATTTATTTCTATATATTCCAACACCATAATAAACTATCCTGGAAAATATCCTATTTTCCAAGTGTAGATGAACTAATAGCAGACATATAGATAAAATATATTTACTCCTATTTTACAATCTATAACACATGTTTGGTGGCACAATGTGCCTAACATGAGTCTGGTTAATTTTACAAATTAAATGAGATTAACTGTAAATTTTAGAGTGCCAAGGGTGTGATGTCTGGAACATCTGATTTATCAACCACACATCAGGGGCTCTTACGTTTTATCCATGATTTTATAATGTACCAAAGTTGCGTTAATTTGACACTATTCCTTTACAGTAAAACGTTTTGACCTCAGTTAAATACTTTAATGGTAAAACCAAACTTCCTGACAGTTATGTTTTATTTCTGTTTAGATTTCCAGGGATATCTGGTGGTTCAAGATGGTACAAAGTGTCTTGCAATGGAAGGATCTGGTGTAGTTGTAACAGAAACAGATGGTGATGTTACAGCGGACTGCACAAAAATAATCATCTCCGATCACAGTACAGGTGTGACATCTCGAAACAGCATCTAGGCAGATTTTTTATGACTATGAAATTGTTTTTACCCTAAGGGCTGTTGGGGTATTGTTTTCACCCATGGTGTCCCGATGGGTGGGCAGGTGGTGGGAAGGTTTGTCTGGGCTGTATATCAGTCATCGTAAGGTGCAGGAAGTTTATACTTGATAGGGATGTTATGGGGTATAGATGTGCAATGTTATGGTGTGACCTTGATTTGACCTTTGAACTTGTCGGAGTGACCTTAACCTTTAAAATCTTTTCTGGGCTGTATTTCGGAACCTGTAATGTGTAGGAAGATGATACTTTGTAAGGACATTGTTTGGGAAGTGTAGATGTACAATGTAATGGTGTATGTAAAAATTTGAAAATCTTGCCTGGGCTATAACCGTAAGGTGTAGGAAGTTGATGCTTAGTAGAGACATTGGTACGGAGGTGTAGGTGTGCAACATCATGGTCTGACCTTGTTTTGACCTTGCTGAAGTGACCTTGACCTTTAAACTCTTGCCTGGGCTATATCTCGGGAATCATAAGGTATAGATTTTAAGATTTGGGTTCTTAAAGTTTGTGGGTGTTTTATGGTCTAAACCTATGCATGGATTTTTACCAAATTTTCAGGATAAGTTTACCTCAAGAGGATCTACAGCTGATTAGGTTTTAAGGGTATGCAGCAACAACTGTTTCCATGGCAACACTTTGAATATTTTTGGGTTTTGACGTTTGTTGGTCTTCCACTGCCTAAACCAATGCGTTGATTTTTACAAAATTTTCAGGATATGTTAACCAAAACTGGATCTAGAGCTGATAAGGTTTTGGGGGTATCCGGTAACAACTGTTGCCATTGCAACATTTTTAAGATTTTGGGTCTTAAAGTTTGTGGGTGTTTCACAGCCTAACCCCATACATGGATTTTTACCAAATTTTCAGGATATGTTTACCTCAAGAGGATCTACAGCTGATTAGGTTTTATGGGATATCTGGCAACAACTGTTGCCATGGCAACACTTGAATATTTTTGGGTTTTAACATGTGTGGGTCTTCAACTGCCTAAACCAATGCATGGATTTTTACAAAATTTTCAGGATATGTTAACCAAAACAGGATCTAGACCTAAATTGGTTTGGGGGTATCTGGCAACACCTGTTGCCATGGGTACACCTTAAGTACTTTTCGGTCTTAAACTTCTTAATTGAAAAAGAGGTGATATAGAGCCAATTACCGCAGTGGCATTTTTATCTCCTGCCTGCCAAGGCCAGGGTTGGGAGATTATGAAATGCCTTCCGTACGTGCAAGTGTGTGTATGCACTAGTGGATCGGGAGGGGTGGGGGGGTGGGGGGGCTACATGGGGCTCAAACCCTCCCCCCTTGAAAAATAATGTAAAGGGGTTCAACCCAAAGTACAAAATTATTACTTGAGAGTGGTGTTAAATTTACGGGAAATGCACTATATTTTACCAAAAATTAATTTTTTCCCAGAGGCATGCCCCCGACCCCCTTAGTTATGGTATGTTTGATGTGAACCCCCACCTTACTCTGATGTGAACCCCCACCTTACTTAAAGGCTGGATCCGCCCCTGGTATGCATGGGTGTGTGTATTGGTCACATTTTTACATCACTGTTTATATCTCATTAATTAACGTTCATGTTTATGCAGAGAATGTTTATGGCTATGAAAACATGCCTATAAAAATTTTGTACTCAGTTAAAAAAAACATGGCCACCATAGCTGGTTGTTTGGAAATCATTGATATGTTCTAAAATTTAAAATATTGCAACTAGCTGTGTCAGATTTGTACTAAAAGTAAATGGCTAGGAAAGCTTGACTTAGAGTAATTTTTGAAAACAAAATGGCCGCCATATCACATCTTTAATGTCAAAAAGGGGGATCCTTGCTTCAAGGTCATGTAGGGTCATCATACTAAAAGAGCCTTAAAGATCCCTTATATTTGCTTCTAGTGCTTCAAAATATGAAAACAATCTGTAAAAAATCATGAATCTTACATCTGAACACATCTTGTGGATTCTGTATACTTCTTACAATGAAAGTTGTTCCTAAGATTTTTCCAAATCTCGATGTTGTTGTCAATTTAGTTGTACCTGCGGGCTGGGGTTCTTGCCCGCCAAGGCTAGCTATTTTTATAAATTACTGGTTCCATAGTCACTGTGGCCTCTGGTGACCCCAAACAGTTTGTATTAGTTGTTTCACTTTTGGTTTTATAGATAGATGCTTACATTATCACTGTCGACTCAGGTTGAAGTTATCAGAGGCCACAGTGTTGTTGTAACTGTTTACGTTAGCTGTTGACACTAATGGTCCCATTCACTTTCCATTTTTATAAATAGGTGGTTACATCATCACTCTGGCCTTTGATGACACCAAACAGTTGACATTTGCTGCTGACACTGATGGGGCGACAATCTCTGTTACCAGTTCAGGCACAGCTTTCAAATTTGTTGAGAACAGTGAGAGCCAGTCATCTGCTAAAGCACTAGTGAAATCAGATACACCTTTTCTTGTGGTGCAGTTTACCGGAACAAATGGAGGAGAGGATTGTATGGCTGATGATTTGACCTATAAAAACACAGATGTGGCAACATCGTGTGATAACAAGGGATGGTACTGTCTAGTAGGTAAGATAAAAAATTCTCATTTGTCCTTCCTAATATAGTACAACTCTCTGTTCAAGAGAAAATTAATAAGTTTAAAACATTGTTAAGTTTAGAATTGAATATCTTTCAAAAACATGTTTAGATTCAAAAATAATTATTTTGAAAGTCTGAGAAAGGTACTCAGATTTTTGCACTCATATCCCCAATGCTTATTTTATCCCTGTGAGGTTACCCTGTTGGGGTATTGTTTTCACCCGTAGTGTCCGGATGGGCTGGCGGTCAGGTGTACGGGTGGCGGGAAAATGTTTGTCTGGGTTGTATTTCTGAAACCATAAGGTGTAGGAAGTTGATACTTGGTAGGGACATTGGTTAGGGGGTGCAGCATTGATTTGACCTTGCCATAGTAACCTTAAGTTTAAAAATCTTGTCAGGGCTATATTCGGAAACCGTAAGGTGTAGGAAGTTTATACTTTTAAGTGTCTTTGGTTAGGGTGTGTCAGTCTGTAACTTTATGGCCTGACCTTAATTTGACCTTGGACCTAGCTGTAGTGACTTTGACCTATAAAACCTTGTCCTGGCTATATCTCGGAAACCGTAAGGTGTAGAAAGTTGATACTTGATAGGGACATTGGGTAAGGGGTTGTGGATATGCAAGATCATGGAGTGACCTTGAGATGACTTTTGACCTTGCTGTAGTGGCCTTGACCTATAAAATCTTGTCTGGCTATATCTCGGAAACCATAAGGTGTAGGAAGTTAATACTTCTAAGGGTCATTGGTTAGGATGTGTAAGTGTCTAACCTCATGGTGTGACCTTGATGTGACCGTTGATCTTGCTGTAGTGACCTTGACCTATGAAGTCTTGTCCGGACTATGTCTCGAAAACCGCAAGGTGTAGGGAATTGATACTTGCTAGGGACACTGGTTGGGGATTGTAGGTGTGCAACTCTATGGTGTGACCTTGATTTGACCTTTGACATTGTCATTGTGACCTTGACCTTTAAAAGTTTATACAGGCAATATCTCTGAAACTGTAAAGTGTAGGAAGTTGATATTTGGTAGGACATTGCTTAGGAGTTGTTGGTATGCAACATCATGGTGTGATCTTGATTTGACCTTTGAACTTGTTGTAGTGACTATGAGCTTTCAAATCTTGTCTGGGCTATTTCTTGGATTTCGTAAGGTTTACAAGGTTGACCCTTGGTAGGTACATTGGTTGCGGGGTATAGTTGTGCATCATGTGGTAACCTTTAACTTTGGCTCTGCAAAAGTGTGTTCACCTGCCATATTTGAGACATATTTCTCTTATGACAAAGATACATGGAACTGATTATTGTATGTACCTATCCATAATTGTGCTACTTCTATTGACAGCTATTCTCCAGTTAATGTATTTTACAGTTTCATAATTTTTAGTTTACAGATTGATGCAGTCATCTTGCAATTGAATTGTGCTGTTTTAATACTTTATCTTTACATACATTTTCTTTCACTTAGATGTTATTTTTCTCTATTTAAACATTATTTGTACCTTTATTTCTTAACTGACACTTCTCTGAAGGTATGTGATCTTTGTACTGTTTCACTACCTTTATAATCTCATGGTGTTGAAAACTATTTCCCCAGGCTGTGGGGTATGGGTCATCTTTGATGCTATTTTTTATCTTCTTTCTTTTTTGATAATTTTATACACTGACATTTATATGTATTAATATGCCTCATTTATATTATGAACCTTCCATTTTCTTCAGTTTTTTTTCTATTTGAGAAAGAACAAAGATGATTACTCATACTTTAATTTTACAGCTTGTGATGTCTTGGCTAACTGCCTAACTTGCTCCCTTGATGATGAAACAAAGGTTTCCTGCAGCTCTTGTGACAGTGAAATGATTATCTCCAACAATCAGTGTCAGAGTGAGTGTCCATACTATATTTTACATTATTAGAGCGCTGTGTACTTGACAAAATTGCATTTCAGCACATTTTGAAGGCACACATCATAGAGAGATATTGACATTCTCCGAATCTGATCTTATGGTATATTTTGAAAAACAAATTTAAAACAACATTGAATTGAAATTATTGAATGATGAAGATTGAAGTAAACTGCTTCAGGTTGGATGCTACTGGATCAGAAGTTAAAGCAAATTGTAATCAGTAGTGAAATATCAGAGTTTGGTAAATGTAAAAATTTTTTATTCTGGATCATATATATCATAGAAATGGAGAATGGAAAGTCCTAATTTAGCATTAATACATACAGTGACATTTTGTATACTGGCTGTGCACAGTCAATTACTATTATTTATGTAGCACTCATATATATTGAAAAACAGTTTTCCAACACACAAACAAGATAAAAAGAGAGAAAAGTACTATTTAAATAACTATGCACATTTTAACACAATAAGTGAGTAGACACGTACTACATGACACAAAAGTATTCTGACATTTTATTAATATCTTGTTTTGTAAACAAGATAGTTTCTAAATTTTCTGTGCCATCACTGATAGCTAACATTTGATCTTATATGTTCTGTGTTTATTACTATATAACACAGGGGTTTGGTAGTTTCTAATAAATGCAATCTTGACTACAAAGTTCATTCTTAGAAATACTATATGACATGATGAAAATTTACTTTTAGATACTTTACACTGACTTCCATTCATAATTAATTTACTACACAACTCTCACTTCTGACTATTCCCCTCACAAATTTTAGGTTTCATTTATATGTTTCACTCTCAATAGATATATAGTTACATATCACTGGTAGGTATCATGCATAAATGCCCATTGGTAACATAAATTTAAAAAAAAACATTTATTTACTAAGAATATTGTCACCATGTTGTTGTAGGTTGCACCTCTCCTAAAGTACGGAATGAAGCAGGAACTGCTTGTGAAGGTGGGAATAAGTTTTTTAACTCAAAAAATGCATTCATCATCTACAACAAGTGTTATTTGTAGGTGTACAACTTACTGGACAAAGAAATATCACTTCCATAATATGGGTATAGGCCAGTGACCACGAGATCTCTCGCTCCCTTAAATATATAAATAATATTATAGTTTGACTTCCCCAGTTACGACTCATGGCTACTACATTCATTTCTTTGGAAATAATAAACCTTCTTGCACCTGTTACTGGTTTTCAGCTGCAAAAGTTTGAATATCATTTTGGGTGATATGTTGAACAGATACATGTTTACACATTTGACCTTGAAGCACTCTATTCAAGGTCAACTACAGAGTGCCAAAGTCCATTTGGTCAATTTTGACCTGGGGCCAGATATGATCTGAGATCCTTCTTCAAATTTAGACAAGGTTGGGCAATCTAACATTTTTCTTGATTCATTTATTATTGTGTCACCAGCATTTATGATGCGTGGCATATAGGGATTGCTTTGTCATCTCATTTTGTGGCATCGGCATCATCGCATGTCATCGGCGGTGTCTGTCGGCATCCCACTTTGTATTCCAGACAGTATCTCAAAAATGGCTTGTCATATTTAATTCAAATTTGGCATATGCATGTAACTGCTCCTTGGAGTGTGCTGTATAGTTTGGTGACCTTAAACTCCAACAAGTAAGATACTTTAAGTTTTTTCGGTTCCAGACAGTATCTCAAAAATGGCTTGATGGATTTAATTCAAATTTGGCATGTGGTTGTAACTAGTTTTGAAGGTGTGCCCTATTTTAAGGTGACCTTAAACTCCCACATATTAAAAAGTTATTTGTTGAGTTTACGTTTTTATTTCTTCATAGAGTACACTTTAAATAACTTGAGAAGTTTCATTTAAATTTTGCATGTACATGTATATGTAACTGGCCATAGGTAAGTGCCATACAATAAGGTGACCTTAAACTTCCAGTAATAACAGCATTATATTCACTTTAAGTTTGGTAATTTTGAACAGTATTTCAAATATTGTGCAATTTTAGGCATGTTTCAGTTGTGGATGTAACAAACCTTGAACAGAACCTTCAGGAAAAGATTACCTTAAACTTGCTACAATATACAGCAATGCAAACAAACCTTGAGTTTAAGGTTGGGACAATAAGATATTTGTATCCCGGACAAAAGTCAGGGATACTTAGGATTCAGTACGGTCACGCCACCACCGCCGCAGAGATTTCCTTTTAGACGTGATAACTTAAATATTTTACTTAGACCTTTCAAATTTGGAATGTGGGTATATATGGGCAATGTCATGAACGCTATTGTTTTGTGACCTTGACCTTTAATTTCAAGGTCACTGGTTGCCTCTTAAAGGTCAGATTTTGGCCATTTTTTCACATTTTGGCCCAGTTCTCATATACAGAAAGTTAGATCATCCTATGACTGGTATATGTAATACATATATATGTCCTCTATAAGCATGCAGAAAGTTGACCTTGAAGCTCTTCATTGAAGGTCATCCACAGGTCATCCAAAGTGCCCGACTGAGGCCATTTTTGGCCTTTTTGGATATATTTTCACACTTATTGCTGATTATATTGCATGGAAACTATTGAAAATGGCTTTGGAGGTTGAGTACAGGATGGAGCACCAGCATCCAGGCTTACCAGTTACAGAGGATTGTTGGTTACAAATAAATCTGCTGATTCCACAGTTATGGACAGGAAGAAGGCAATAGTTTCATATAAGCCAACCCCTGCTGAGATGTAGTCTAATTCACCTGTTCTGCCAGCTCCTATGAGTTTTCGCAGAACTGTGGAGCCACCACAAACCAGTTACAGAGGATTGCAGGAACCAGTTAGGCCCTGGTACTGGGCAGGTCCACAGGACTGACTAACAGACTAGCAGAAGCCTTTTAAGGGTACGAGTGGCCGTCTTAGACCAACCAGTTACAGTCCGAGGATATTGGTTACAGAGAAATTCTTGTACCAGTCATTGGTCTCAATGAGATGACTGTCTCAACTTACCAGACCAATCAGCCAGCCTAGTGTCAGGGGGGACACTCTGCAAGGGGAACCTGATCCCTTCCAGAAGCAATGTTACACATAAAGTATCTGGAACCAAGGCGGTGTGTCGGCCCTAAATGAGTTCCAAGATCTCTGCTTGAACCTTATTGCTACCATAGCTACAGACAACAATGTGGTTGCCTATTTAAGGAGGGGGTGAGTAAGTCAGGCCCTTTTTGTGCCCTACTATGGAGAATCCTGACCTGGTGCTCCAGGAAACAGGCTCAAGCCCAACAGGTTGGGACAATTGTTTTTGTTTTTAGAAGATATTTGACGTGTTGAGACTTTTTCATCAATATTCACCATGTACATATATTTAGACAAAACGAAAAAGGTCTCTTTTGTAAAGTTACAATAAATTGCTGGTATTTTAGAAACTTGTGAGTTTAAGGTTGTAACAGCTTGGTGTCACTCATCTGTGATGGATCACCTATAGGACCATCATCGTCATCACACTTTGTTTCTGGAAAATATGTCAAAAATTTCTTGTAGGATGAAATTCAAATTTGGCATGTGGGTGTTGCCGGCCATAGATATGTGGCCTATTTTAAGATGACCTTAAACTTACACTTATAACATATTTATACTGAATTTTACTTCTGCAATTTTGTGGGTAATAGCTTAAAGATGGCTTCACAGATTTAAATCAAATTTGGTACGTGGTGTAACTGGTCTTCAATGTGTGGCCTTTTTATGGTGACCTTAAACACCTAGTGATAACATAACTATATTTAATTTACATTTTTCAATTTCTGGAGAGTATTTCAAATCTGCATGACAGATTTAATTTAAATTTGACATGTTAATGTATCTAGTCCTGAAGGTGTGCCCTATTTTTAGGTGACCTTAAACTCCCATGTGTAAAAGAACATTACTGTGCTCAACTTTTTCTATGATTCCACCAAGTATACCAAAAATGGCATGACATATTTGATCTATATTTTGCAGGTACATGTAACTGATGTTACAGAAATGCCCAAAGACTACATTGAGGTGACGTTTAACTCTCAGTAATAACATAGTTATAATTACTTTTCTTTTAAAATTTTGGATAATATCTTAAATTATGTGCAATAGATTTTCAGCACATTTAAATTTTGGATATAAGTAACCTTGAACAGAGTCTACCAGCTTAGCATGACCTTAACATTTGCATTGACTTACATTCAGTTTAAGGTTACGATAATTTTTATGATATTTTGGCAATGTTTTAGTAATAGTTGAGACTCTTCATTTCAATTAAACATATACATGT
The DNA here is from genome assembly GCA_964017235.1 of Sabellastarte sp. h YS-2021. Classification (NCBI taxonomy): domain Eukaryota; kingdom Metazoa; phylum Annelida; class Polychaeta; order Sabellida; family Sabellidae; genus Sabellastarte; species Sabellastarte sp. h YS-2021. The sequence goes on along the minus strand of OZ024930.1, from coordinate 60,338,092 downwards.
AACGAGACTGAAACAGGATCTTTATTGTAATGTTACCATAAAAGACTGTTCATTAAAGAAATGACTTTAAGGTTACAACTTACTTTAATTGTTATATCAATCCTGCTGGATATGGATATTATTTTGCCTTTCCCTTTGAATTACCCTTCATTGCTGCTCATTTACAGGTAGTTGTTTACATGTCTCAGTCCCCCATACATCCCACAAGACAGTTACAACACCATCATGAGGGTACCATGAATTTATTAATACTTTAACATGATAATACATACTATCACACTACATAATTATTCACAAGTCCCATGGAATACACAAGACTGAATACATAATTTGAATATATACCTAAATACACAATTTCCAATACACAGATTTTAACAATTTCAGCAATGACACTATAAATTTGTACATATAAGATAACAGAATTAAGGTCACCTTAACTGGAATACATGCCAGATGACTATCAAACATCACACCAATACACACTACAAGGTGACCACTAAAATTTTGAAATATTTAATGTACACACTAAATTATTTTTTTACAAACTTACATGCCAATAACCTACAGGATGATAAAGTGTAAAATTTTGAACAAGTACATTATGGAAAGAGAACCCTCAAACCCAACCTACTGCATTTATAAGCTATATAACCTAGCAAAGGTAGATGCAACTTGGTTAGCATTATCTGAATCACTATGTATATAATTCCAAACACAGTCCGAAGACCACGTACCTTGCATTTTTATTTGTTGAAGGGGAACATGACAAGCAAAGGCCAAAGAGGCCCCAGACCTTCTAAAGGAATGGAAGGTAAAGTAGTGGGGAGTGTAACCTATATGAGAATTGATGAGGGATAAGGTCTTTCTTACTTTAGAACTATCAGAACTCGCCATCCTGAGGGATACTTGAATTGAAACAAGGGTTATTTTTAGTGGGGTTATATAATTTCAATAATTTCTTGACAGCACGTAGAGGACAGATGACTGTTCTACCCAGAGATGGAAGTGTGATAATCTTTACTTTATCTCGAGTTTGCAAAGTTTTGGACCATTTAACTAAAATTTTTAGGTGATTTTCATCCCAGAAGACATCCCCACCAGCCAAATGTCTGGTACAGTCATATGTATTACAGGACTGAGGGCAAAGGTTTGATAACCTGAAAAAGCCGAAAAATGCCAAAAGAAATAATGCTTTACATACTTGCCCCATATACAGGGAATCACAGCAAGCAACCATGATGTACAGATCCTCAATACTGATGATATTGCATTTTGTGATAGACAGGGGACGATTAATTTTTAGAGATTTGACAAAATAATGTAATTTTCTGTCATCCAGAGACACATTAGGTAACCCATACATGATAAACTTTGCCCTAATGGCTGCCAAGTAATTACATACCATACTAACTGATACATTGTTGACATTCAGACATTCAAGGAAAGCCAGTAGAACACCCACATGAACATCACACATTGAAACTCGCATATAAATACAAAACGCAATGAACACTCTGAACATGGATGTGTAGGCTGCTTGAGTAGACGGCATAAAGGCAGAGCTGAGCCTAGACATGGCTTGAGCTGTGAGTGCTTCCAACTTTGAATGACCTAAAACAAAGCATAGTATCATGTTATTAGTATCATATTTCACAATCTAAGTCTAACAAAGACAAGGAAGTCTTCATCCACAGAAATTTTGTGACTAAATAGTTAAGCTCCTGAATATCTTTCATGCTACCTGTCCATCTAGACAAAAAATCAGCAGTTCTATTCTTTTTGCCACTAATATGTACATATGTGATTTCAATATCATGTTTGGCAGCCAGAAGCCACACATTTCTGGCGGCTGCAGCCAGATATGGATCTTTAGTGCGACCAGATTGTAATACCTGTACCACAGCACTATTGTCACAAAATAACCTCACTGCTTGTCTTGCCCAATTATTACAGAATAACTTTAAGGCAACAAGTATGTTTATCATATATAAATGGACAATATTTAAGTTACAAAAACCTGGAGGTATATGACATGGTACACCAGGTTGTGAAATACACCCCCCAATCCATGGAGGCAGGCATCCAAATGCACCTGAAAAGGTACTCTTTTGTGATCATACAGAGCTACTCCATTAAAATCTGGGAGAAAAGTGAGAAACCACCTCAAATCTCTGTGAAAGCCAGGATTCAAACCTATGCGATTAGCATTGTGTGCATTTCGAAGTACTTCCAGCATCCTGTTTAAAAAGTCCCTAGCCGGTTTAACACACTTATGGATATATAAGAGGTGACCAAGCAGGGACTGGAGTTGTCTTTTAGTGCAAAATTTTTTGCCTTTCCATGTTTGCAACATACTAGAGATTTGTCTCATGTTTTCAGCAGGAATACTCAAAGTACCTTGTTCAGTGTTAACCTCAATGCCAAGACATGTGACCACAGTACTTGGAGCAATGAGCTTTTTACAGCTAATAGAGAGACCCAGTTCTTCGAGGAGGTCATGTAAACAATCAAATGACGCTTTGGCATCAGACGGTGTGCCAAACCCAACATAATCATCAATGTACCAAATAATTTTATGACCCATTTTTTCATGATGAAGCGTACGGCGTCGCTGCAACGCTGAAAAATTTGGGAACCATGTCTGCTCCCGAACGGAACGCACGTATCGACGTAAACGTCATGCCATGACAGACCTAAGAGATCATAGTCCATAGGATCCACCTTGATGTGCCTGAATGCTCTGGATATGTCAATCTTATATAGATGGCATCCTTTGCCCATTTTTTAACTGCTCAGTAATGTGATCAATTGTGGGCAAATGAAGTGAAAAATCAGTGCCCAAATACGAATTTTTGTCAATCCCCCCATTTACTGAATAGCCAAGAGGCCAGCTGAGGTCAACTGTAACCCTTCTGTTTTCCGAATTTGCCTTCTCTCGTGTTAAAAATGGAGATATATGACCACCAGGGCATAGATGTTCTGTAAAAGGGCCAACAATTGCGTTATGAGCAAGTACCTCAGACAAATATGCTTCAATGTCTCTTGGGAAGTTAATAGCTGGACTATGGTTTGATCCCTCCCATTTTAAAGGAGAATTCCTATTAAAATTCAACGGAAAACCAAAGTACAGGAGGTCAATGAGTTGCTTGTCCCAATAATCTGACAAGTGGAATTTCCAAGCCCCCAAGTTCAACTGGGAATCAACTTTCAAGCGAGCACCCAGGAAATTTGTTTTTTTATATTGCTTAACCATTGCATGAGCTTTGATAGGGCAATAATGTAACATTTCATGAATTTCTTCAGATTCGGAAAATCGAAATTCACCCATTGGTATAAAACCAAAGTCAAAATCGCTCTGAGCCTTCCAATTTTTGTAGGATTCTTCTAAGTCACAATTGGGAATACTTGTAAAATGACAAGATCTATTAATAATAGAATTCAAGTACTTATCTTCAAGTCCATTAATGTCAAAAATCTTGAATTTTTGATCCGCATACTCAGCACCACCAACAACCTTATGACATTCATCAGCATGCTTTTCAATACTGGTACTATGTATTGGTGAAATAATATGACCAAGTTCTGTGTCATCATCTGCTCGATCAGTACCAGTGACACTGCGTGGACAGTCAGCCTTGTCAGGGGCTCTGCCTGCACCTACAGAAGAAAACAAACGGCCATCACACAAGGAACGCAGCTTACTAACAGGAGGGTTGCATTGGCGGCCATCTTGGGCAAAACCTGAGCAAGCAGTTCTAATGCGGACTGATGAAGTACAAGACTTTCTATACACTTCTAGTGCTTCTAGTGCTAGTGTTTTTTGGGCCCAGAGCAGCTGACTGCTCGTTTTTTGACTGTTTTTTGGACCTTAAACAATCTTTTTATGGGTGATTTAACTGCCTACCTTTTTCTAAACAATTGGCACAGATGTGTCTGTGCAATTTGCCATTGCTTTTGTGATCTTTTGCAAACGTACAGGCATCTGACTGATATGACTTGCAAAACCATGGCCTCTTGTTGACCATCTCACAATTTTTGCCGAAATTTATGAAGTTTTGGACATGTTTCTGGGCATGAGCCCGCCTAATCCTATCAATACAGGCAGTGTCATCCCAAGTGACAGCCCCCCTCTCCATATCACACATTAAAACGGCGTGTGCCGCCTTTGCCCCATGCCAACTGAAGTCATTGGCATCCTCCATTAAATCTGAGGGGTAGTTTAACATGTTTTCTCTTGTTTTTTCAGACTTTTCTTCTAATATGTTCCTTGCAAATCCCTGAACCCACTGGCACCAGGTGAGTTGGTGATATGACATACATTGCCTAGAGCTACCACCTAACACTGTATCATGAGGCCATGGAACTCTTTTATTTACAATTACATCGGCATTGCCACCTCTTTTGGACTTAATGTTTTGCTTTTTACCTTTGGGGGAGAAACAACAATCTTCAAGCTCACGTAAACGTCAATCAACTTGACGCTGAATGTTCTTAGCTGACTTTAAATGACTCAAACTTGGGACTAATGAATCATCAGATGATGAGTCACTATCTTGATCTTGGTCAGTGTGTGGACTTTTAGTCAGAGAAAGGCTACTTATCTTGTGAGATGCAGACTTCTGTCACATCTCCTTCAGCCACCTCTCCTTCCATATTGTCTAGCCGCTTGTTGACGGTCTGAAGTTGCTGTAATATCTGCATCTGTACATCTGCTGCTGCTGCCTCTCTCTGATGACGTGTTACTGGAGACTTTACACCAGACTCACCCTCAGCATCACTTGAAGCTGTAACTTGTTCCAAAAGTTTACACTTCTTTCCTGTTGGTGGTAAGTGTCTGCTCAGACACTTGCTACATTTTACTTTATGATTGGGCATTGTCCAACCCTTAATTTAATTATGTTTATGTCCTATAGATCTAAAATCAATGACATACACAAGCGTGTTGAGTGATTGACTTTATGCTTGACTTACTAAAGGTAAATGATTCAAAAATTCAATCAAATCTCAGCCATAGGCCAAATTGCAAGAATAACATAGGTTAGACCATCCCTCAGAGTCGGTAAATCAAGCTTAAGGTCGTCAGTCAACACGCTGATCACAGTAGGCATCTCAGGTTCAAACCCAGAGTTGCTGGCGTAGTAGTTCAACAGTTCAGTCGCATGCTACAACTGCAAATCATTTCCATCATATAATCAGATTTAAAATGTTCAAAATTAAAAGCAGGTTCATACAAAAACACAAAGCTGATAAAATCCAGTCATAAAACAGTATAACATTTCAAATAAATCACCATGAAGAGCCCACAAATTTTTAGAACCAATGTTTACTGTTCTGGCTCTTCTTTCATGATGAAAAGACCAGTCCCCAAATTCCCAGAAATTTTTCGAGAACCAATAGCAAACTAGTAAATTTTCCTCTCTCACATGTAAACCCCACAGCTCATGAATATTCATGAGGCGATTCCCGCCATAAAATTTTCCCACTCTCCCACCAATTAAATTTAAAATGGCCCCATGGTTGCCAAGTAATGGGGATACCTTGCCCCAAATGTACCCCAGTCTGGTTACCGACCCTCATACACTGAACTTATGGTCTGAGGGACTGACCCCCTGAGTGCCCTAACACCCAGGAAGACAGCTAAAATTGTTGTGAAGGTTTCATGGCATGTGAATTTAATTGTGTAATTGCTTTCTTAGTAATTTCTGGCAACAAGTATTGCCGTGTCAACACTTTTTTATGTTTCTTGAGCTTAAAAATCTTTTTTGGCATTCCTTGCATTCCAATCCCCTGCATCGATTGGAGCTGATGAGCTCAACAACAATAATTGGTAACACCTTTGCCAACACTTTTTTTCTGTTTCTTGGACTTCTTTAGAAAGTCTTTGATTTCCATACCTCTCCACAGATTGGAGCTGATTAGTTTTTTGGCAACATCATGGCAACACTTTTTCATGTTTATTGGGCTTAAAAATCTTTCTCAGAGTTCTTTACACTCCAAACCCCTGCATGGATTGGAGCTGATTAGCTTTTCAATGATACCCCTGCAGAGACTGGAGCTGATTTGCTTTTTGGCAACACCTGGCAACAAGTGTTGCCATGGCAACACTTATTTTGTTTCTTGGACTTACAAATCTTGGGGTTCTTTACATTCCAAACCCCTGCACATATTGAAGCTGATTAGTTTTTCAGCAACACCTAGCAACAAGTGTTGCCATGGCAACACTTTTTTCTGTTTCTTGGACTTATATTTTTGTGGGTTCTTTGCATTCCAAATCACTGGATAAATAGAAGCTGGTTCGCTTTTCAGCAATATCTGGCAGCAAATGTTGCCATGGCAACACTTTTTTCTGTGTCCAGGTTGTGGATATAAAAAGTCCTGAAGAAGACCTGTGTGGTAAAGTGACCTAACACATGCTCATTTGCAGTCCCAACAAAATGGTGGACAAATATAAGTCCTTCTTTCCTCCATGAAGAGAGGAAGTGAACAAATATAAGTCCTCCTTTCCTCAATGAAAAGAGGAGGCAGACAAGACAGTATTTTATTGCCAGCCAGTCCGTGGTCCAATAATGAGGATTATTGACTGGGCTCTGACATCACCAAGTGTTTGTTTCCAAATATTGTACCCTCACTTGAAATTTTTAACTTGCAATATCTCACTTATTACTGCACTGAATTTAACCAAACAAAAAGGAGAAAAAGAAGTGTAAAGATATCTTTCCAATGATATATAGAATGTTTTTGTAGGTTAACTGATTATTGTGAAAAATGGCACTTGTTTACGGGAAAAAACATACAAAAACCATTTCAAAACAAAATGTCATGAATGCGGCACTAATGGATGTGTCAGGATGATAATCACGGATGGTAGTCCATTTCTACAGCATATTACCCTATAAAATTACATTATTGTACTATGATCATATGACTAGCAGTTTAACAATAGGTTACCAAAATGATATTTTATTGAATTTTCTGCTGACTGCTGACATCTATTGAAATCTTGATAAGTAATAACTTTGTGTGTTTGCCTGACTGCCTGCCTGTATGCATTTGTCATAACCTGTATATTGGATCTAGGTTATATTTTTCAACAAGATGGGGCTTCACCATGGCTCAATCCTTCTGAAAGATGGTCTGGATCTGCAAAAATACTGCCAGTCAGCCAAATATCTTTGTCTATCGATCATAATTTTTGTCCTTTCGAATTTCATCTGCTTCAGTCTTTAACCAAAGCTGGTGACACAGTACAATTCTACTGAATTCTTATTGATTGTTATTGATCAATTATTAATCCTACAAGTTTGAGATATGTAACCAACCTCAAGGAAGTCATATACTGTAAATCTTATTATGTAGTTGGTCTGACCTTGAACCCCTCCTTCAAGGCACTTTAGAGTAGCTAACCTTAAAAGTGCTTTTAACTTGCTCATTATTGGTCTTTTGGTTTGAGATGTGACATCAACCAACAGAAAATTAGGAACTGGAATTCTTTTTATGTGATAAGATTGGACCTTGGTTCCCGCCTTTAAAATCAAATGTGTGTAGCCAACATTAACAGTGTTTATAACATGGTTATGATTGACCCTAAAGAGAAGAGATGGCTGACCACTCTGTAGAAAATCATGGGCTGGGAATCTTTGCACTTTTCATTATATATTATGCTTATTATAACTCTTAACATGGGTGGAAGGTAAAGCTAACTAGGGTTATTTAACTTACCAGTACATACAAATATGCATAAATCCTCTGATGCATAATTTCTTGTTCCCTTTATTTTATAACTTTCTGATAAGTCTTGTCCTAGTTAAAATATTTGCTTAGTAAGATTGAAGTACATTATCCTGAACATTTTTAACTACTAATATTGTGACTAATATTAGACAATTGGCAGGACTTAAAGTAATGTGTTTTGAGAAGTACAGGAAGTGAGCTTTGAAATACTTTACCCTAATCATTCAATTTTCTTTTATTTCTGTTTACATTGAAATATACTCATACTTCTTTATTTCAATTAAATGTTTTAAATAAATCAATCATACAGTTGAGCCTTTATGCAAAATCCATATTGCTCAAATTAATAATATCCTTACAGAAGTGTGGAAATTAGCAAGATATATTTATTATCCACCACATGTTGTATTTCACCTAAATAGGGCAACATACAGACCAGGATATATTTTTGTATATCCTGGCACCGCCAGTGTTTCATTTCTTTTTTCGTTTTTTGACACTACAAATATGGTATGTATATCATTAGAAAGGTATTTTTACAGGGATTCTGCACAAATTCCCTTTTTGGGGGCTTTAACTTTCATCCTTCAATCTATATGGCAGCCTTTTAAAAGCATTTTGCTATGAATATGGAGTTAATTTACTCATATAAAATTGTCGACAATAAAAAGTAAACAACTCTCATTAGACATACACCAAAAACTATATAACATTCATGGAGATTAAAAATGATATTGTCACCTTCATATGTGACATAACTTTTCTGTATATGTCATTTGGGAAGTTTTCCTATTAAAACATCAATAATATGTTGGTTTGGCGCCCGTCATGTCACTGCACAGATGTGTTTTCAGACACAATAGTTCATAAAGTAATACCACTGGGGCTTTCAAATTTGGTATGTGGGAAAATATGATCATGGGCAAGAATACCCAGGAGCGCTTGTATTTCATTTTGGGGATTCTCACAGTATTGCACTGAATATATCCTGATCAGGAATATGCTAAATCAAGAGTGTCTGGTTATTTTGAAAATCTTTGAGGAGCAAAGTGATGTCTATTTTTGTATTTTTTAGTTTTGTAATTTTTCATCATTAACTGACATCAATTGTATCTAACTCTGGGGATGACAATGCTGTGGACCTGTCCCAATATGACCCTGGGTGTTGAACAGGACATAAACCCCAACTATGTCTTTGTCACTAGGGTGAATTCTCTGAGTATTGCACCTGTTTGGGTTTGTTTTTATATCATATTAAGCTTGTCATATGATCTGTTAAGAATAGTTGTTACACAGAATAACCTGACTAACCAAGTTACAGTTACTGCATCACAATATAAATTTGAATGTTCTTCTGTTTTTGTTATAGATCCAGAAAATGCAGGAAGTGTTACTGCCCCCATAACAATTGGAAGCATTTTGATGATACTGGTCGTGAAGGTCTTGGCTTAAATATGCATAACACCAAAACTAGATTCCATAACAGCTTGCCAATTGACAAAATTTTTAAGGAAATCTTTACACCTATGTCAAAGTTTTTATAGAAATGATGAACCCAAGTTGGGAAAAAGGTAAAAAAAGATTTAATTGTGGATATTTATTGTCTACATTAAATTTGTACAGCATTTATTTAACTTTTTAAAAAATAAAATAGATTTTTTTAAATACCTGTTTGAACTTTTTATGCATGAAAAAAACTTTAAAGCTGCATCTGTTTTGTAAACAATACTCTGTTATATAATGGAATATCTGTGATGCCTGAATCTTGTGATTTCTTAATTCTTTTTGTATTATAGCATTTAAGCAGTACGTATCCTGGGATAATATTAATTGATATATATTGTGAAATAATATTTGCTACTGGTAGTATATATCTTGAAGTAATATAATTCATCACAAATGTTGTAATAAAATGTGTGTGGCCTTTTTAAGATGTTAATTTTTTTTAACTTAAATATCAAAAGTATACAATTCAGTGTAGTACCATGGGGTAAATAGAGGATAATTTATACGTGCAAACTGTTTAGAAACTGATACCACAGATCACTATTACTGTGGCCCTGTACACTGGCAGAGTGTAATACTATTGCCTCCCACCTCTGAGGTCGGAGTTTGCTTCTGTGCCCGACCTCAAGTGGGAAAGCTGGTAGTTGCTTGCCGTTGGTCAGCAGTTTACAGTACAGAACCTTGACCAACTGTATGTGCTGGTTTTCTCTGCCCATAAAACTACCCGTAGTGATATGACCTACGCAATGTGTTGAAAGCGATGTTAAAACCCAAATAAATAAACAAAAAATAAAACCTTTATAATCTGTAATAAAAGAGATCTGGAAGAAACATTTCCACATAGTTGTTCAACCTGGTATTTCTGCATGTAAAAAATTTCATCTTTGTGTCTGAAAGGAAGACCAATGAGCAAGTGTATTGGAACAGAAATCTACATGAAAAAGGTACAAAGGAATGACTGTATGGAAATGACAACTCTGAAAGAAATACATAAAACAATACTTTGACAAAGTAATTTAGTTTCACAAAGTATGAATACATTGGTGTTCATACAAACAGAAATGCCTAAAGTGATGTAAAAAGGGAATATAGCCAGTTATCATGAAACCTTAGTGAGATACCATAGAGCATTACAAGTAGTGTTGTCAATATACCAATTTTTTCTGGGTACTAAAATATGCATCGAATTCCGAAGATGTATATAAATTCGTGTCTAATGGCCATTTTATTTGGACATACACTTAAAAATACAAATACAATCAAGTTACTCAGTATTTTGTAATTTTGCAGTGATCGAATTATTTAAAAAAATTAATTGTGATGCATATATTCGTAGGAATAAACAGTTACAACTACATTTTGTGGTGAACACATATATAGTATTGCTTGAAATAATTTTTATAACCCATTGCCTTCAGTATGTTCAAAACGTATATTTCCACACATTTTCACGTCAATGTACACTTTGAAATAGTTTTATATCATTTTAAAAATTTTAATTTATGATACACACCTGTTACTGATATATCATGTGAAGTACTTTTATATAATGAAGTATATGCAGGATTTTCTTTGTATTTTACAAAGTTGTTGTGTTTTATTGTATAATTGTGTGTCAAACTCATATTGCACAACTCTTCAGTAAGTATTTGACCTGCTGCATTTATTCTCTGTGAAAGGTGGGATTTGTACACATACAACCTTGAAAATATCAATAAATTTAACAGTGCTTTTGAACACACTACTTCTATTTTATATATATTATCAAGTGTAAGGTTGTAATTTTTCTTCAAAGTCTAAGCTTCCTAATAACTAATTTTGTTATATGCAAGTACCAGTGGTTCCACTATGTAACCACTGGCTGCTATTAACAGATATCTGAAGTACATGCTGTTTTGTATGTATTCCATGTATTTTTAACTCTACATGGTATGGTATATCCATTTAAAGTATCTGTACGGGATTAAATTTTGTATAAAAAATGTATGTTGATTTTTTTTGATTGGTTGCAAAGGACTTTGTACAAATCTCATCTATGAGAGAAAACTATGATATCAACTCCATGTTATGAAGACCTTTCCATGTTTTATCCTTGAATTGTATTCAGGTATTATTACTTTTGAATTGTATTCAGGTTCAGGTATTGTAATCCATTTCCTCAGTGTGCCTGTCTTGCTTTGTGCATAACTTGAAAAATATATTTCATATTTGGGTCACATTTTCACAAAAGGTAGGGTCTATCCTTGGCTCAGTCTTCCTCAAAGATGATTCAAATCCTGGTCCAGATCAAATCTACAATAATGTTTTTCCTTATCTATCAAACATATTTCCTACTGAACGCACACAAAATGTGATAGCACAGAAAATAAAATACAAATGACAAGGAATCTGTCTAGTGAGGTCATTAAGTGCAAACCAATTAAATGAGAAGAAATAATGATGATCACATTCAGAAGCTCTTTTTAAATTTCAAACAACTTGACCAAGTATGAATCTGTGGCAAGATTGATTTTTTTCAGTACAACACACTGGCAAGGGTTTGTCTTCTCAGGTATTTTTGGTTGTGTTTGTGGTATGGGAGTCAGTGCACATTCACATTGATGTGTTGCAATCTATACAATGACCTGGTGAGATATCTAGACATGGTTTCCCATAAATTTTGTCAAGATTATGATACTTCAAGGATTTTTGTTACAGTTGAAGTTAAATAACAGATTCTTAAATTTATCTCAAAGCAAATCCCTTGGTGGTAACAATTGTCATTTGTGTAATTCAAAATGAATTTACCCCTCCATTGCTGTTAAAAAGAGAAATTTATATTACTTTAATGTTACAGTTAAAATTGTAATTGCATAAATTGCATTTATGTTTCAGTAAACAATTCGGTATGACAGTGGACCTCTATCCCACAAACCAAACATTTTTCACAAAACTAGGTAAATAAATGTAAAGAGTTAAACCTGTGTGATTTGCCTTGTAATTTTGTTGTCTGTGTAAAGGATCAATTTCCTAGTTGAAAACTGAGGAAGGTCTGATTTATGATGGAATTGTGATGTAAATACAGATTGTGGACAAATATGATGCTGAATTGAGTGTGCAGTAAAGGCGACTGTATTGCAATCCATTGAACCACCTTTGGTTGTATCTTACAGGCCCCCAAAAACCATTCATGCTAAAAATTGAAAATAAAAGGGGAGAGTCTTAGCAGAAACTTTCTTTACACCATAAATTTTAATTTAGGTTTAATACAGTAATACTAAACTGTTTTTTAATGTGTAACGCAGTATGCAGTATACCACCAAATATATATCATCATGTGTTTACTAAACATTGCCATGGCATGAGCTATTTTCAAAAACTCCTACATCAGGATTTAATTTGCATAAAATTTTTAAAAAAAATTAATTTGCTGATTCAGTTTTTATTAGAAATATCCTGTTCTAGAAATAGGTACCTGTGAAGGAATCCAAATCATTTTGCAACTTTTGAGGCAACAACATTGAATTATGTTAACCAGGCGAATAGGTGCCAGAAATTGGCACTGTTAAATAGATATAAAATCCATTTTTGACCTCTTGCATTGAGCAGTTACATTTTATTCCAGAAATGTCAATAACAACCAAGGCAATATTAAGTAAATTATAATAATACAGGTGTTGATGAACTTTGGATGCATATTGAAAATCACCTTGATATATCTGCTTTTTCTAGTACTTGTTTCCGCAACTATCTGAGCTTCATGTGTTGTTTAACTTAATAAAGTTTTTTGGGGAAAGTGTATCATATGTTTTTGCATATATTTGCGTTTATTTGAAGTTTGAGTAGATCTTTATTCTAGTTTATGTTAAAGTCAAGATCTCTTTGAAAAGATTTGTATTTGTAATCTGTATTTCTTATCTCTATTTTAGAAGACCAATCAACTTATAAAAATAAAAGATTGTTATTGCAAAGTAATTATAAACAAAAAACTTCACCAACACATTTGCAGCAGCTTAAACATACAGCCTCTTCATCAAAATAAAAAAAATATTAAACTGACATTAATATTCCAGAAATAATATTCACATACTTTGTAGAATGTGACACATCTCACTCCATACTGTACATCACTTAAAACATAGTCATTTCTCTGCAACTTCCCAAACAATCAGCAACTCAATTAATGCAGCTAGCCCTTTCTGCTCAATTTACCACTCTGGGTGGGGGATGGAAATATATAAATTATAAATAATGAAACCAGTAAATTCTCACAATTTACAGCATTTTACTCATGAGTTTGACATAATCATCTAAAAAGTTAATGTGTCATGTTATAATGAAATGCACTTTGCGAGACTGAATAACTAATCCCCATGCAGTCCCTAAGGTGACCTTTCAATTAAATTTTTTTAATTCATACAATAAAACACCTCCTTTGCGGAGTAAATAATTTTTTATTAAAATACATATATTATTAGTATGTTAGTATCTATGAGTATTACTGTAACACTTACTAAACCTACATAACTCAAAGTGTGGGTTCAAGTGTTTTAACTGTCCATATTTCAGTACCTGACCCACACTTACAATTTTTACTTCTATGTCATAACTATCTGATTAAAATACTAAGATTCTGGTAAAATATATAATAAAACAACTTCAGTACGGCTGTCAACACCGAATTCTACCATTAAATATTGACTGTAAATACATGAGGAACTTCATGTTATCAAAACGTACACCATTTAACTGAACCTAGATAGAGGAGTCTTCTGCTACCTCTATGTAAACCATGTCGTTGTAATGAACATATATACACATTGTGACATACAAATCTAACTCCCCTTTCAGGTGGAGGAAACATAAATTGTTACCCTAACATAAAAAACTCCACCTTGTACCTCTTACGCCACCCATATCTCAAGGGATGGGAGGGAGGGTGTTGATTTTTACACATTTGTGGGTTCTTTTGTTTAACACTGAAGCCCGCCAACCCTGGCTTTGATCTTTATATAACTAGCCCCTGGCGTAAGAATATCTAAGAAATAGTTCTTAGTGGTTACCTTATGTAACCTAGAGGGGGGTACACACCTTAAAGTTTTACTGAAGGGAGGTCACCTCTAGGATTGACCTACGTTCCCGAATACTGTAACTTCTGCATTTTTACTGAATATAATTTATAGCATTTTGTCAGCACGCACATGTGAAAACTTTAAAATTCAAAACCTTGCCTTTGTGTCAGTTAAATTAGTGATTGCAATGGTGGGTAAGGTAGGGTTGAAATCCCCCTGCCTTCAAGGTAAGGTATTATGAAAATTTAATGTAAGCATTAATTTTTTATTTTTTTATATATAATTTATAGCAAACTATGTACAGAAAATGAGGGGCCCAACTATTTGTTGTGCAGGATCCAGAGGACAAAGCTTAGAATCATCCCAAGCAACACCCCTCAAATATAATTGAGTGAGGGTGCTGTGTAACTTCCAATAACAGACTGAAAGGATTTGATATAATGAGACTACACCTTGGAAGGCCATCAACCCCATTCTGCAAAATACCATACAAAAATGGGAGACCATATTTAAATCTTCAAACTTACCAGAGGGTAGATTTATCAAAGCCCTCACTGTCATAGGAAAGTAGTACAAAACATTTAGCGCAACTTTCGAAGGAGAAATTCATGAGTTGAAGTCTCAAAAATCTGAATTTCTTCCAAACCACAAGGACTTTTATTGGGCCATGCACCCTTTCATGTTCTGATGGAATCGGAATATTTGCTGCCTTAAATGAGGTCATATTTGATATTCAGACCTCATCAAGCCCAAATACACAGGAGTCAGACATTATCTCTTTCAAGGTGTGACCAGGGTGACTGGACATTCTAGATAAAAGGACCAATACAAAGGCTCTTCCAGAAGCTCAGGTGGTCTATCCCAATCTTCTAGGGGAGGTTCCTTTGTCAAGGATCAAGGTAAATTAAGAACATAATACTGGGGGGAGATGACGTGCTTTTCCCTAAACAATGGTTGCAGGCACAAAGTAAATATAAGGGTTGTGGTGTATTTGCAAGGATTTAGGAGAAACTCAGACAGCATCTTGCACTCAGACAGCATCTTGCATCTTGCATGGCTTAGCACTCCCTTTCAATGAGGAGTCAAGGCTCTCTGGCATCCAGTGATAACAAGTGGTTGTCAAGGCATATACAGGGAACATGCCTCAGACGTTTCTTTCCCATTGAAGCAGGAAACAGAGTAGGAGAAAGTGTAAAATTACATTACAAACGCATAATCCTGGTCCCTAAGCCCTAAAA
Organism: Sabellastarte sp. h YS-2021; assembly: GCA_964017235.1. Taxonomy (NCBI): domain Eukaryota; kingdom Metazoa; phylum Annelida; class Polychaeta; order Sabellida; family Sabellidae; genus Sabellastarte; species Sabellastarte sp. h YS-2021. Next base: position 60,322,566 of record OZ024930.1, on the reverse strand, counting down.
TCAGTGGTGACCAGTGATAGATCAGATCAAAATAAACACCTTGCTGGTCATGTACAAGTTCAAAATTTAACTTCAGAATCAATCATGACATCACTAAATCAATGGGGAATGAGTATCTTTAATCAGCCCGTCAGATCCTCATCTCCGCATCCACATTCACCTCATATCAAATAAATACTTGCGATTTGTTCACAGGAACATATTGTATCAGTTCAGGGCCACGTCCTTCAGTCAAGCTACAGCCCCACAAATTTTCACCAAATTTAAAAAAAGGAATGAAACTGTAGGCCCTTTCCAGGGGTGTCAGAATACACTTAAATTTGGACATATGGCTTATCAGAGCACATGCAAAAATTGCTTACCCTCAACGCAAAGCTGACAGCAGATCTGCCTCAAACATTGGGGTAGATAATGAAAGCAATCCAGCTTGGTTGTGCCTCAGGTGTTTTCATTCATGGGCTGAGAGTACCACTTGACTTAGCCATCATAAAACTTACTTACTCAGGACAGATGTGACACAAACTAGCTTAATTGGGATGAGACAGACGTCTTTGTTGAGTGCAAGATGTCTCTTAATGAATTGCCAAAAGTAACCGAGAATGAGCCATTTTCACTGGCATCTGAAAGAGACTAGATGCTTCCTAAACATACTCAGTGGAAATGTGCACACTCCTGTGGAAATATATGAGCAGATGCCACCAATACAAGATCTCTCTTTAGGCCAGGCATATCCCATGGTGTCTAAATGTAATAGAATATTTTCTGTCCAAGTCAACTCTTCAGGTTGGGCTGTTCGCAACAAAACTATACCCGCACACTATCTCTATATATGTTCCCAGTTCCCAATCAAAAATCTCTGCATGAGTTGGTCAGATCTCTTAAGTTATGCATACCATCCTACTGCTCTAATACTCGGGGTAATCCACAAGATTTGCCAGTACAATTGTCTAGTAATCTTGATATCTCTGGGCTGGCCAGGGACGCCCTGGTTTTGACCAAAAATATAACTCTCAACATAATTACCACTTCAGTTTTTCAAGCAGTCTAGCAACCACTTGTTCACCCCAGCGCCTCCCAGTAAACATTAGAAACGTTTTTAAATGGTTTAAACGTTTACAAAACGTTTTTAAAACCTATTTAAACCCTATCTTATGGTTTTCTAAACGTTTCCAAGTGAATGTTTATCCTGTAATGTTTAAAAACGTTTTATAAACATTCTCTATACAAACGTTTTTACAGAAAATGTTTATTAAACATTTCTGAAATAACTCAAGAACCTAGATTTGACTGGAAATGTTTTTAAAACATTTATAAAATAGCTGAAGAAATGAAGGTTTTGCTGGAAATGTTTTTCAAACATTCATCATAAAATGTTTGATAAACAGTACACAGAACATGTTTAAACAACATTGCTTGTCAAATGTTTTAAAAACATTCTGTCAAAAACGTTTTTTAAACCCATATTTTTAAACTTTCGCCTTCAAGCATGTCCAAACAAAGATGGCGGTGAGCAATAATAGGGGATTTTAGAGGACTTTGTCAAAAATTGCCCCACATGCAATCCCTAGAAGTAAGAATTGAATGGGGGCACAATTTCTAAGCCACTATCTTACAATTTAAACATAAAAATAATATTTTCATAAGTGGGCAACCTTAAAAAGATATTGAATTTGACCTCTGACCCCATTATTATTCAGACATTATCATGTTCATTTGTAATGTTTTTTCAACATTTGTCAATAAACATTTAATAAACGGTATACACAAAACGTTTTAAAAACATTCTATTATATGGTTTTCGTACCCATTATTTTTTAACCTTTGCCAAACATTTCCTATCAAACGTTTGCAAAACCTAAAAATGTTTACTGGGCTAAATCTACATGATTGGTGTCTATTTATCTATTTGGGTTTTATCTTCGCTTTCGACACATTATATAGGTCATATCATGACGGGTAGTATTATTGGCAGAGGATACCAGTACATAACAGTTGGTCAAGGCTCTGTACTGTAAACTGCCGACCAAAGGCAAGCAACTACCAAAGGCATGCTACTACTAGCTTTCCCACTCGAGGTCGGGTTGGGAACCGATCTCAGAGGTGGGAGGCGAGAGTGGCACTGTACCCCCCCCCCTCCCCCCCCCCCCCCTGCTTGCTGTCAAGTATGGAGCAACTGCAAGGCCATGGTTTTTCTGTCGATTTCAGAAATTTGAGAGATTGCTACCCCTCAAAACATGTTAACAAGAACCATCTATTTCAAAGATGGTGTAACAAAAATTCAGTGGACTTCACCCACCTAACTGTAAAACAAATCTTAGACTTCTTTTAAAAAGGACAGAGCCCTGTGCCTGGTTAGGGCTCAGAGGCTCAGCTTGAGTCGTACCCAAGACCTGAGGGGTGACAGATCCCTATTTTTATCTCCTTTAATAAAGGGCGTTATCACAGACATTGGGTCTGCCACTCTTTGTCTTGGCTGAAACAGACAATTGACTATGACAAATAAGTAAACCAACAAGCCATGGACTTGATCCTAGTGAAAAACACATGGCATCAGAGCCTTTGCGACCTCCTATATTGTGGCATCAGTAGCCATGCAGGTGTGTCACTGGAAGGCATACAACACGTTAAGTTCTACCAAAGAACATTTGATGTGGTCAGACAATGACAACAATAAATACCTGGATCCAGTGGTGGAATTTTTTAATTAAATACTTTTTATAAGCGAATCCCACACAACTATCCCTGCTCACTTTACAGCTGGGATGGTGGGTACAAGTGAATAAGAGACTGAACAGCAAATTATCTGTGTCACCTGACAGCTAATGCTATCTAGAATGAGTCAGGGTAGCTGGAAGTTAATATAAATTCTTTTCTCAAGAAAATTAACCCATAAAATGTTATACTGTGTTCATTTGTAAATATGTATCTAGCACACTGTAGCGAGAAGCCTCAGTTGAAGCCAACAAAATGATGTCATCAGCATATCCTAGGGCACCTGTGAAGGTGCAGCCAATGTGGCACCTCAATTTTGTTTTGTAAAGCACTGAATTAATCCATTGACATAAATAGCAATCAATGTTAGGCAGAGCACACCACATTGCTTCACCCCATGTTTAATTGGAAAACAAAATGAGATAGTGCACCCTATCAAAGCATCCAAAAGCATAACATTCAAATCATTGCTCTTGTTATTGTAATATTATACAACCTATTTAACAACAAAAGTACACTGGGTCATGGAATGGTTCTTTTTGAAGCCAAATTGAAGATCACTAGTTTTGCTAAAGCCATTGGGCTTATTCAATATGCAAATATCAAGCAGCTTGCTTACAATGTAATATCTGGTCTTCATCCCCTTAAACAAAAACTTTAAATCAGTAGCTAAATGATAAACAAAAGGAAATGCTTAAGATACATGTATGTTTTTTACATTTAAGTAAATTGTCAATGATAACAGATTTCTCCATAGTTAGATTTAAAAAAAGTGTGAAACAGGCACATAATTTATTAAGATTATATCCACTTTACACATACAAAATATTTACATATTTTCATATGCAGTAAAAATACCTCTAAAAACCTTTCAGAAAACTTACCAAGTTGTTCCGTGTGCAGCAATCATAGTAATTTTGATCGCATCCCAGTTACTTTTTCTCGTCCTTGTTGTATAGGATGCTATTACATTTGAGCCGCTCTACCATGGTATTTCTAACTGTTTCAGATTCTTCTGCTTTGTCTTTTCATCAGGGTGGGTCAGTTCATCTGATTTGTCAAAGTCAGGATCCATCACATTGGACTGGGAGATAAAGGAGGTTAAGACAATAGTATTTGATGAAGAGGCTGCCACAAACTTAAAAGAATTTCCTATTCATAGATTTTTACCATCAAAAATCAAGAGTTGCCAACCTGGGCATTATAAATCCTTTATACATGCTTATGAGAGTCACCAGATATGTACATTAGTTTCTGGGTTTAGACAACTGTGCCTTGTTCTTGTGAAAAAAAATCTCCTGGCTAGTGCTACACTTCTATGATGTGCCATCCAAGGATTGTAATGTAAAACTACTCAAAATCTATAATTTGGAAAGAACAATTCATCAGTAGGTTGTCATTTACATATTAAATTGCCAAATATTGTGTGTTTGTTTTCATATATCTTATTAATTTAACCGTTTTAACTCCCAAAGATAAACAGTATTTATTTTCACATTTTAGTTAAATTTGCACATTAAGCCTCTCTTACATTCCGTGTTAGGTGCACGTACGTCCTGGTTACTGAGATAAATCGGCTGATTTCCAAAGCACGCTTAATGCAGGTGTTCCACTGGAGGCCGACCCTATGACTCTATATAACGTCGGCTGCAAGAGTCAGGGTGTCAGGGACAAAAATTCACAAAAAAGGCGAAAAATTTTTGGGTCGGCTTCAACTCCCCGACAGGACATGAAACATACAGGCTTGTCTGGATCTAGAGGCCTACCTGCCATGTGGTCGGGATGTTTTATTCAGACTGGCCTGGAAACTACCGGGACAAGCCCTTAAGCCCTAACAGACAAACCATAGCAGGTCCTGACAAGCTGTACTGACAAACAGACAGGCCTGGAGAAACATACAGAACCTCATGACCAGACTTGAAGTCGGTATTGTAATAACAGTTTTTGATGAATTTTTGGGAAAAATGAGGATCAAGTGTCAACCAATAAACAATTCTTAAACTAGGTCAAGTCTGGATCCCATTACGTGACTAAAATGTCAAAATTTATTTCTTTTGTTATTTTAATTACAGTTTCCACGATTTTGCTTTAATATACATTAGGTCCTTAGTGGCCTAGTGGTTAGCAAGTTTGGCATCTAATCATAGGCTGTCACCTCTGTGGGTTCGAGTCCCACAAGTGGCAATTCTGAGGACCTGTCCCAATATGACCCTGGCTGTTGAACGGGACGTAAAACCCCAACTTTGAACTTTAATATACATAAAAAAATAAAATCAATGTATGTCTGCTTCAATTTATGAACGAAAAAGTCATTTAAAATATAAATTTTCATAAAAATGTTTTATCCTGTGGAAAGAAGCAGGGAGAGATGTGCTTCTAACAATCTCTCGCGTGAAAATGAAAACCTTCTGCTTGTTGCTGCCTTTTATACTCCAATTTCGAGCTTCTGCCAAAGACCGTATTCTCGTGAAGGTAATAAACTTGCTGTAGTTCTGGTCACATGATGGGATCCAAATATTTACTAGTGAGCTAGTTTAAGATTTGTTTATTGGTCGACATTTGGTCCTCATTTTTCCCAAAAATTGTTTTTGGGTTTTATAGTGAGAAGAAATATCTTGCGATTGAATCCAAATAGTTTGTTAACTTTTATTTAAATTGCTCTGCTGAAATAGACAGGTTTCTTAATTATTTACAGCATACATGTGGACCTTTTCTATCTCTTTAACTTTGAAATTATGATCACTAGCACTGTTTCTTTGTCATTCTTGACATAATTTTTGATCATATTTTTCCCTCACATCATGCTGGAATGGACTGCAAATGAGCAGTACCTAAGTTACGAAAGACAAGCCGGCTACATATTACGACAGGCCTGCAAGTGATAACAACAAGCCTGGAAGGGTTACAGACAAGCCTGGAAGCATAACCGACAGGCCCTTAAGTTAACTGACAGGCCTGTTACTAGGGGGCTGAAATTAGGGTCGGATATAAGAGTTAGTAACGGTCCTAGAAGTATCAAACATGTTTGATATTTCACCAACTCTCCCCAACAGGCCGGGAACTTGCAACCGACCCAAACTGACCATGTAAACATTGGTCCAGACTCTCCAAAAATGCATAGTTGTTGGCCTGTCGGCTCCAGTGGAACACCTGCATAAGACATACTTGCGATTTTATAACAGAATTTAAAGGTCACACAGGCCCTGCAATGAAAATTGACATGCACATTTTCTCTGTGTGCACGCAGTATGGCCAGTTCAAAGTTCTTCTATTGTAGTTTGTATTAGTGGTATCACACAAAACCCAAAAGATTTGTATCTTTGGTAAAAAACTACTTCAGATATTCTGTTATTCAGAGATGTAGGAGAGGGAAAAAATATGTCTTTTGAAAGAGATAATAAACAATAACAAATCATTTCTAGATTTTATTATGAGTTTTGGAGATGTGTAGAGATATTTAAATACCTCTCTAAAGACCCCTAGAGACAAGCTGAGACAGATCAACAGTAATAATACCTGGTACCATGTATTCTCCACATTTCTATTGTATTCACAACAATGGCTTTTATTTTGTTTTATTATTTGTAGAACAATTGTACACAGAATTTTTTCGGGGGTTTATATATTGCTTATGACATTTTGAGAGGGACTCATTGAGGCATAAAATGTGAAGAGAGAGACAAGGAACGTCAAAAGGACATCAGTAAAACATGGGGGAATAGCACATCAAAGTATGTATTATTGGAAGTAATCTTTAGTATCTTCATAAAATCTGTTTATATTAAAACTCAAGGCACAAAGTTAAATCTTTTGAGAAGAAACACACTACCAGTCGTGACAAAAGCATTTAAAGATTGAAGCCGCGTGCTCATTTGATCTAAACCTATTAAGTTTGGACCTATATGAGCATTGTGTTTTGACATGAACAGATAACATGCATTCAGTAAAGAATACTTCCAATAATACATACCTTGTTGTAGAAGTCTCACATTTTAGGCCTCAGTGAGTCCCTCTCGTCCCCCTGTTCAGAAATTAAATCCTCAGGTAATTCCTCACATCAATCTCTTCACATTTTATGCCTTATGAGTCCTCATCGATCCTTGTTTAGAAACCCACACGTTTGTTTGCTATTGGTCACAACTTCTCAGTTGTGCGTTGTGTCTTGTTTATTAATGCTACTGCAAGTGCCAACAGTGTGTCAACAAGGGGTTTGGCAGTGAGTGATCTTACTTCTTAATTCCCGCCAATTCTCACTATTTAAACTCATGCACACGTGACATCTGTGCATTAAATCTCTTGTTTTCATGGATGGTAACCGCTTCCACCCACCCTCCCATTTTCTAAGTACACCTTTTCACAGGTTATCTATTCAGTGCACTACACTGCAACACCAGTCGTGTTTTACTTGCCTTTTGCAACCAATATGCTTATATTAATATTGTTCTTATTATTTTAGTATTTTACTTTCATGTACATTTCTTCTATATGGGGCTTTTTACGTCATACTTGTGTAGTTTAACATCCTAACCCTGGTTTACATAGTCAATGTCATTGTGTTGTCTGTAATACCCATGTTCCACCACACGACTAAGGCTCCCGATTAAGAACTTGGGGGGGGATCGGTTTCAGAGTCCTGGACAGTCTGCTTCAGTCTGTTTGGATCTGTTGTGGTCTGTATAAAGATGAAACATGTTTGATAATTTCTAAGACTGTAACCGATCCACTGTCGCCGTTACCCACAAATTTCTCAGTATGAACTTTCTTCAGACCCCGATTACACAATTCTGTGTTGTCTGAGCTGTGTTGAATTCTGGAACTCTTAATGCGAGGACCTCCTTAGCCTTAGTCCCAGGAGTCCTGGGGCCGGATCCACAAAGATTCTTAAGTAAGAATTCTTACTTAAGAATCTTTATGAATCCCGGCCCTGGACTTAGTCCCAGATCTAAACCAGATCCACCATGTAAAAAGAAAAAAAGACATCAGCTTTTGCTGTCTGAGGAAGTCTGTTATTAGTCACAGGAGGCCTGAGGTGCCCTCAGACTGGTCTGAAACCTAGTACTTATATCCCTGACAGGATCGGTGTTGAGTCGGATCACAAACATTGCTTAATCGATTCTAAGTCGGGAAATGACCATAACTTGTCTGAGGACATCTCTGGCTTCCTGAGGACAATCGCAGAACTGGATACAGAATACATTTCCCCACCCATTATTCATGCTTTTTCACAGAGTTTCAAGGAGAAAGAGTCCCAGGACCAATCGGGGATTAATCCTTTGGTGGAACAGGGGCATAAGATAAAAGGTTCTCGCCCAAACTCAGTGTATTACTTTAAATGCTCAGCATACTTAACACTATTGATGCGCATCTACATGTATTTATTATTGCATATCACTGGGCTGCAGTTGACCTTCATTTGCAATCTTGACCTTTGGCACAACTGATCCCTCTCTTCATATTTCACACCTCAATGAGTCCCTCTCAATAGGCAAACTGTCCCCAAAATCTGTGCATCCTTGTTTTACAAACAATAAAATACAGTAGAAATTTGGAGTATACATGGTACCAGATACTCTTCTCATGTCACTACTGTTGATCTGCGTTAACTTGTCTCTAGTGATCTTCAGGTATTCAAATATCTCTACACAGCTCCAAAACTTGCAATAAAATATTTCTATTGGATGAAACACAGCTAAAAGTGGGTTTATGTACTTGCCTAGTCTGTTATGTTACACAAGGTCTGCACAAATGTAAGAAATAATGAATCTGTGTTATTTTAAAAGATTAATTTTTTGGCCAAGATCAAGAAATGCGCGATTTCAAATTGAAATGGGAAATTTCGTGGTGTTGCCCATTTCATGACATGGGCAACTTGGTTTTCGCCCATTTTGTGAAATGGGAAAGAGAAAACCAGATAAATTGCCAGTTGCATGAAATAGGCAAGTGAGTTGCCCATTTAAGGAAATAGGCAAAATTCTTGGCTATCTCATGGAATGGACAATTTCATGGATTGGGCATAACAGTGCAATAAAAATTGCATAAAAACAATAATATAAATTTCCAATTTATCTTATAAGCATAAACATTAAAGCAACTAGAATGTATGTAATGCTGAGTGTATTTCGGTCTGGTAGATCTAAGTTATTATGCTTGATAACAAGTGGATAGGTTTCTTGAATTTTTTTTTCAAATATCTGGCTTTCTTGTGTTTTTATAAGTGCGTTCTATAAAGTTTATTTTACCTCCAGGTTTGTGCATCAGGATCAGAGTGATTGTGTCACTTTCATAATAGAAATCAGACCAAATATGTATCTGTAAGAACTAATAACAAGGAAATCACTGATCTTATGGGCAAATATTTTGGCTTTATAGACTAAAATAAAATAATAAGTCTGCTTATGTAGAATGTTTTGCACTACATTTTTCTTCTCTGTATGGGTGCCTGTCATTGAGTGTCTCTGTTCAACAGGATATAATTTTTCTCAATTGGTTGTGCTGTTTTTGTAAAAGGTTTATTCCTTTTACAATGAAAGGATTGAGCGCATGCATTTTTTGTCTGTTGTCGTTCAGTTTTTCATCTTCACAACACAGGTTAAATAGGTATATAAAATGTAAAGATGAAAAAAAAATCTCAAATTTGATTGTTGACTTGTTTGAGCGCATATACCATATTTCTATAATGGTAGCAACCTTTGAAAATAAGCCCCTGCTTTTAAATTATGCACTTTCAGTAATATAAATAAGTGCACATTTATTTATCTTGTCCCAACTCAAACATGCATTTTGAGGTCTAAAGTTACTTTCTTCTCCACCTTGAGACGTTGGCATTTACAACGAAGATGCATCATTCAGTATGACTCTCATTCAGTGTGTGTTTGGGGGGGGGGGGGGGGGGTTCTGCCGGTTAGCTGTTAATATCCCCCTGTCCCAAATCTTAGACTATATGTTCGAAACCTATAGAATCACTTAAAACTGACAGTAATGCCAAACCCATCAAATTACAAACATTGTTTACATTTTAGCAGGAGATTGAGTTAGCTACATAACTGCCCTATCATACAAACATGTAATATTTGTTACGAAAGGGTATTACGGCCACGTAAAAAAAAATTCTATTTAATGAGATAGTGCCTCTAATCGTACCTCCCAAGTCAATATATTAAGTCAATTTTTCAACTTCTTATCACAATTTTTACTAAGTCAATTTTTCGAGATATTAAGTAATTTTTTTAGATAGTTATCTGAATTTTTTTTACATAATTATCTTAATTTCTTGAGATACTAAGTCAATAGTAAATAATATAAAACTCAATTCTTGATATATTTAGTCCATATTTGAGAAAATATCTCCAAAAAATGAGATATTAAGTCAATTTTTAGACAGTAAGTCAAGTTTTTAAGTCAATTGTTTGAGATAACATCTCAATTTTCAGTGTATTAAATTAAGTTTTCGAAAAGTCAATTTTTACAATATATTTCAATATCTCATTATTTTGGGATGAGTCCCTTTGAGATGCTAAGTCAATTTTTAGGTATTGAGTCAATTTTTTAGATACTCACTCAATTTTTCGAGGCAGTAAGTCAATGCTTTTAAAATAATTAAAAGGTAGTTAGGGGAAGAGAGGGACAGCCATGTACTTGTAAGATATGCCATTTGTATTGACATTTCAGAGACATGTGACGTCACATAATCTACCATGCCCTACTTCACCCATTTATATACAGAAAAGGACAAAGAATTATTTATCTTTTTGGCACTGCTATTATTCTTACATAGAAGCAACCCATCATTCTTGAATGTTCTCATTGGAGAATTGTGTAAACAGATAGCAATTTTTATTGGGACACCAAATTAAGGCTTATAATTTGATAACTGGTCATAGGTTATAGTACCACAAAAGGCCATTTTTCAAAATAGACCCTCAAACTGATTGCACGGTTTTCAGCAATTGCAGTCAGAATATGTAATATTTTTAATATTTGAAAAAGACTACAAGAATAATATCTGGCAGAATAATAAAGGGAGAACTCATTATTTGAGCTTATTAGCATTAAAATTACATAAAAATGCTGGATGTGTTACTGAGGTTCACAACCCATGAATTGATCATTGCTTCTGTCCCATATGTGCTTCTAAATTTCAGAAAAAAAATCTAGTTAATAAAGGATTCTCACTGCTTGTGTGTTGATGCTAGACATGAATATGCACACATGTGGTCACACATGCACCTACCCTATCCCCCCTGGTCACACAGCAGCAAATGTTAATGGCAAATATCTGCGTATATCAAATTCTTCTATGTTTTTAGTGGATTCCTCATTATTCTTGTCTTCAGTCCCCCTTCATTATTCGCCACTTCACAGTGAAAACAACCTGATGTTCAAAACTGTTGCCAGTATTCTCTGATTTTTCAGTTCACCATGGTAATGCACCACTATTGGCAGCATATTCTTCTTTGTCGTAGCTGTGCTGTAGGGTACTCGCTGATGAGTCGTACTGCCTTCTGGTTCTCAGCAAATTTGCCTGATATCTTTCCTTGTTCTTGCTTTGTTGTTTCTTTGTAGCAGATGAGTCTTCACAGATCTCATTAATTCTCACCTTTCTGTAGCTAATTTATGGGTAATTGTAGAGAAATCGCCAGGTATCTTCACCACTTTGTAGGGTAGTGTAACAGGGGCGTAGGAAGCGATTTTTGGTTGGAGGGGCGAGGAACTAGATTGCACCGACACGACTCGACACCTACAATTTTGGTTAATTTTACAGTAGTATTGCATGTAGGTAATATACAAATTCAAATTGTCCAATTAAAATATTTTAAAGTTAGTTTACCAAAGGAAATCTCCTAAGTTTCCCCAACCTTGTATAGGTATAGAAATACATATTGTCACCTCTGCATTTGAAAGCTATTTCTAATATCTTTACTACATGTTTCCAGGGGCATTGAGGGGTATGTATAATCATTGGATTGGCCAGGTCCAATAAACACACAGTAAAGAAAGAAGAGTTTGTGCGAAAAATCTTATCAGCTGACAAATTGCTGTGCCAAACCATTACTCTGTGTGAATTTGAAACTACATGTCTAAGTTTTAAACAATTAGAAACTTGGTAAATTAAATCTAGAAGATCACTATATGTATGATTTTGGTCTGCATAAGTTAAACGTTTTACAGAATTTTACAAATCAAATGACAGGTTAACTGAAAATGTTCCTTTTACAAATCATAAAACTAAATATTTTATAGTTCAAATGATAGCTTACACAATGGTACATGTGAGCAGTGAACAAGGTAAAAGTGTAATTTGACCACATATTATTCAGTTACTTGTAAAAATTTACATAATTTCAAAATTGGAATTTAGTTCTATTGCAAAAAGTTGGGGGAGGGCGAAAAGATATCCCGGCCCCCCCCCCCCCCCCAACTTTATGGTTGGGGGGCGGCCGCCCCCCCCCCCCCCCCCCCCCATCCCAGTTCCTACGCCTATGTATAATCGTTCTTTGTTACGAAAGAGTATTAGCGCCACCAGCGGTGTTGTTTTTGTTGGAAATATCTGTGTTGGCGGGTTACAATATAACAATATTTTTGCCACCACAGATGATATTTCCGCCACCGCACATGATATTTCCGCCACCGCACATGATATTTTCGCCACCACACATGATATTTTCACCAACACAGATGGCATTTCAGCCAACACAGATGATTTTCTAGCCAACACAGATGAAAATTTAACCAACACAGATGAAATTTTCGCCACCACAGATGATATTTTTGCCACCACTGATGAAAATAACACCAATGCAGATGATTTTTTTTCACCAATACTTGTAGATAAAAAATCGCCACCACAGACAACTTTTTAGCCAATGCAGATGAAAATATAGCCAACACAGATGATGTTTTCGCCACCACAGATGAAAAATAACACCAACACAGATGATTGATTTTTTCACCAATACTTGTAGATAAAGAATCTCCACCACAGATAACATTTTAGCCAACGCAGATGAAAATATAGCCAACACAGATGATATTTTCGCCAACGCAGACAAAAAATGCTGCAAGTTACTATAAATAGAATGTCTACTGTACATAGAATGGTCTGCCCTGAATAGAAGTTGGGACAGTTCACTTCTGTGTATCAGGGTATGTGCAAGCTACTACATACACACACAGAATATGTAAAAGATCAAATATAGGTCACTGACCCTTAATGGAGTGACAATACGAGTATAATGACTATGATTACATATAAGTGAATCTTTACGTGTTAATGTTAAATTAACTGTACAAAAGTGTAAGCTAGGGTCACCTCAAACTGCCAGAACTACTACAGACCCAGATATTAGAGGACCCTGAAGTCAATCATGCCAAATACCCCAGATCAGAATGAGGAGACCCCAGCATGACTTCAGTTATCCGATTTTTCATTGAACTTTATACATAAAAATTCCTTAAAATTAAATATTTCCTTAAAGTATGTTATGGTCACCTTAACTTGTAATGTACAAACTCTTAACTCATTTGCTATAAATATTGTGGTGACCTTGATTATGAACTATTGAACTTAAACTTATGTTATGGTCACCTTAACTTGTAAATATATTCCTTAAACTCATTCATTATTCATATGTTTTTACGTTAGCCTGACATTACTGTATAGACTTTGTAAGGACATAACTCAGTAGAAGTCAAATTTATAATTTATGTATTTCATAAATACATTTGTAATACTGTATTTAACAAATAAAAAAATGTGAACTGTCATCACTTGGTAATTTACTATTGACCTATTCAAGGGCAGGCTATTCTATGTACAGTAGACTATTTATAGTAACTTGCAGTATTTTCAACTGCTTTGGCGAAAATATCATCTGTGTTGGCTATATTTTCATCTGTGTTGTTGAAAATATCATCTGTGTTGGCGAATTTTCCATCTGTGTTGGCGAAAATACCATTTGTGGTGGCTATATTTTCATTTGTGTTGGCGAAAATATCATCTGTGTTGGCGAAAATATCATCTGTGTTGGCGAAAATATCATCTGTGTTGGCGAAAATATCATCTGTGTTGGTGAAGTTTTCATGTGTGTTGGCGAAAAAGTCATCTGTGTTGGCGAATTTTTCATCTGTGGTGGCGAAAATATCATCAGTGTTGGTGAAGTTTTCATGTGTGTTGGCGAAAAAGTCATCTGTGTTGGCGAATTTTTCATCTGTGTTGGCGAAAATATCATCAGTGTTGGCGAAAATATCATCTGTGTTGGTGAAGTTTTCATGTGTGTTGGCGAAAAAGTCATCTGTGTTGGCGAATTTTTCATCTGTGGTGGCGAAAATATCCTTATATTGTAACTCGCCAACACAGATATTTCCAACAAAAACAACACCACTGGTGGCGCTAATACTCTTTCGTACTTTGTCAAGGTTTAATCTCAAGACAGTTGGAACACATTGAAGGACATCATACAGCTCTGCAATTTTTTTTAACATGCCACCACAGTTTCCCTCCTTTTTCTGCAAATTCAGGCAAATTTGAAATTGCATGTATTCTTCTTTATTCGCCGAGTGTGTGGATAAGTACCTCAAAAAATTGACATACGTTATGTCAAGTAGTTGACTTAATATCTCGAAAAATTGAAATATCATGTCAAAAATGTGCCCTAATATCTGAAAAAAGAAATTGACATCATTTTCACAAAAAAATGACTTAATATCTCAATTAATATGTCCAAAAATTGAGATAATAATCTCGAAAAATTGACTTTATTTCTAAAAGAATGAGTTACTACACCATCAAATTGGAAAAAAAATGCTTGGGCCGAATACTCTTCCAATATTTATCATGTAGGCTAATAATCTTTAAATATAAGTGGTCTCCATTTTATGAAAATAAACAGTGGGCTCCAATTTACAAAAATAAACAGTCTGAGGGTATTTATTAGGCAGATGCGGTATGTCATTGTAACCCGTGTCTGCCTTAATGGCAGATAGACGTAACATAACAAGAAGGTTTACAGATTTATCCATTTCTCTTAGAGACCAGTTGAAGAATAGTTGATCAAGACTATTCCAGAGAAATTACACCATTAAACTGAGCTACTAGACTAACAAATTTGCGCATGATGATTGTACTTTTGGTAAGTATGTTGCTTACTTACTTTGTGATATTGTATTTGAACAACTAATGACTGTGATTATTTGAAGATGTGATAATATACATTTGGATAAAAGTAAAAAAATTTGAAAAAAATACTGAAGTAAATACTTTGCAATCTGTGTACTAATTTTTCCTAAATGTAAATAATAGCCAGACCAGTGTTTTAAATGCAACACAACCGTTATTGTAAGAAAAATTTAATAACCAACTGTCATCACCAACAAGTGAATGGAAAGCTTAAAAATACGTGCTGATGAGAATTGACACTTGTAGTGATGCTTCAAAGACTTGTGATGTCACTCATGCTAGTGATGTCACAATACAATGTAGTTTATTTAATATATAGTATGTAACAATAATGCATTGACATGGATCATATCACCATATAGCAGGCTCTAAGACTAGCTGAATTTTTTCATATGCACTTCTAAAGTGACATTTTGGGGAAAGTGTCAATAACTCTTTTTCAGATATTTCATATTGTATTGAAGTCGTTTTCACCTATGTCCTTGGACACTTGTTTATGATACACTAATTAAAAGTGCAATTAGATTACACTTAATGTGAAATTATTTTGGAATAATCTTACACGAGCATTATCAGATTTGGGTTTGAACTGATATAGAATCCAATAAGAACTAGCATAGTACTTTTTCTTAGTCAAACCTATTGAACTTTTTATAATTCTTCTATTGACAAGTCAGTAAGGGATTAATGATGAAAGGTATTGATCATAAGACCCCAAACTCTCTGATATATGGTAATTGCAATTACATAGATATCACCCTTGTGAATCAAACAGGACATGATCATAAAGTAATTCCCCCCATTGTTTGCTATTTTTATGAACCAGGTTACAATTAAGTTGTTAAAAGTACAAGAAGATCTATGGGTTTTACAGCATTTTGTTATCAGGGCAGTCATAAGCAATATTATAGGTGTTTGCCCTTGCCTTAGTTAGGGACTCTTGGTGTACTCTTTTCATTTTAGTGTTCCCTTACATGTATACTGACTCCTGACATTTTCTTTGTCAACTTACCAACCAGATAAGTAGATGTCCATTTATTGAGGTAGGAACTTGATAAATAAACTTAGGTATACTTACTTAATAGAGTTAGTAGTTTAATAGAGTTAGTAAATGTGTTGAACCTTAACAAATATTTTGTTTGCACACCTTTGATCCTGACTCAGTCACTCACTATTGAATAAGTTTGATTTTTCGTCACTAGCCTCTCACACATCTGCTTGTGGTTCGAACCCAGGTCATGATAGCATACTAGATTCATTGAGGGTCTTTACTGATATGAACCCATCTGTTAAATTTGTAAATTTAACGTTGCACCTATTACCATGTTTCGGTCGGGATTGGGCACTTTGTTACGCATTGCTTCCTCATGTAAGACCCTTAATTGCTACTCACTGTGTTCTATAATTTATCAGCAGTTAAATTTTCTATTGGGATTTATCCCTGGGATTTTGCATCTACAAAAATTTTCCCCCAAAAAATGCTTGTAGCTTCCAACTTTACACAATGCCTTATGGGATCAACACTCCTGACCCATCTCCTTCCGACAAAAATGCAATAGTCAACTTATTGTCTCGATAAGTCAAGATAGTTACCTGGATTTATTGAGTTAGTAGCTTGATAAATCCAGATAATCATCGGATGGAGATTAAGTGGTATAAAAGTATTCTTACCACATTACATATTATTGTTGTTACAAATTGAAAATAAGAGTATGTTGGTTTTGAGACCGCCATGCTGCCACAGAGTTTTGCTTTCAGATTCCATAACTGGAAAAACGCACATAGAGCATAAATCATTCATGGGTTCTCCTATAACCTTGCCAAAAACGGACTTACAGTGTGCATGAGTCAGTGCACAGAAAAAAATGTGGAAAACATGCCTTGCGGGAAAAACTCTTGTTTTTCAAAATGAAAAAAAAAATGTCCGTTTTTCTGATAATGAAAAAGGTCTTGTTTGCCATGTATCCAGTGAGAATGGCAATCCTGAGTAGATTACCTCAACAATTCTGTGAATTTCTTCTACTACAAAGTAATATTAGGAACTGTACCTGCCCTTTATCTGCCTTTATCAAAAATATGAATAAAGAAGTAACTGAAGGTTATTAATTGGAACAGATAAATAAGTCCACTCCCTTGAAAGAAAATGTCATTCTAAAATCTAAAAAAACACCAGAGAACAAAGTCCATAGAAGATTTTTTGCAGGACATAGAACATTATCAGACTATTTTATTCCTAGCAAAGCTAATGAATTTTATATCATTGATATAAAAGCAGGTATGATATAATACTGATGTTTTGTTAGTTCTAATCACAGTGGATTTTAAAATGTTCATATTATTGGTTTTGCGGCTCTTTCCCACCAAGCCTTTTTCAACAAGGCTTTCGTCCACAAGATATTTTTCTACAAGGTTTTTTTCCGAGACTAGTGTTGGAGACTATGGCCAAGCTGAGAACGCCCTCTTTTAAAACATTGGTTATCAATGATAACCACTGAAAATGGCAAAAACTTCACCAGTTGTATTCTAAATAGACAATGTTTTCTTTTTATTCCCCTGTTCCACCAAAGAATTAAGCACCAATTCATCCTGGGACGGTCAATCCTTGGGATTCGGTGAAAAAAAACCCTGAAAATAGGCGGGAAAATGGAATCTTGATGCAGGTGTGGGATCAAGCCTAGATCATCCCCAGGAAGCCTCAGACTTCCTCAGACAAGTCATGATCATTTCCGGACTATGAAGCGATAAAGCCATGTTTGTGATTGGTTTCAAGCCCCAATCCTGTCGGGGATATACCGACTAGGTCTTAGACTGGTCTGAGATTTCCTCAGGCCTCCTGGGACAAATAACCGATTTACAGAGACAGTAATGGGCGCTTTTTGTTGAGGTCTGAGACTGAGAGTCCTGGGATTTAAGACTCACAGGACTCCTCAGACAACACAGAATTGTGTAATTTTGGGTCTGAGGAGGCCTCAGGAAATTTGTGGGTAGGGGCAAAAGTGGATCGGTTACAGCCGTGGCAAATATCAAACATGTTTGTTATTTATGCAGACCACAACAAACCCAAACAGGGTTTTATTTTAGTTTTATTATATATCAATTTCATCATGCACAAAGTATAGAAAAACTTTAACAAAAACAAAAGTAACAAAAAATATATAAATGCATTAAATACCGCTATATTTAATTTGTGATGAACCTCAATGCCTGAAACTACAAATTAGAGGTTAAAATTCTGTATAAATGATTATAATTGCGATATTTTGTGCTTATATTGACTTCAGGTTCTGTTTCTTGTCGTGACGCAATCTGGTAATACAGATGGCCAGACAACTGTAATGGGTAAGAATGAACAAAAAAATCTGCTTTATTATGTGGACCCTATTTCTATTGGAGACCATAAAGAGATTCTCATTTTAAGATTTCAACTGGCAATAAATTTAATGTTAGGACATGATTGTTCATTTAACAGGTTCTGATGTCACTTGTCTAAGCCTAAAAGGAGCAATTTTTTTTTTTGTTTTTGTTTTTTTTTTGTTGTAGAATATGACTGGAATGTGAAAGATCCTACCCCTATTGACCCAGACCCCCTATTTCAATATCATATAGTAAATTACTTTGTAATCATATAGAAAATTACTTTGTAATTTACTGGACAATGGGTTTAAACACCTCTAATTACTTGTTTTAATAATACTTAATTCACATTTTACAAGCTATTAAATCACTTATACACCTTAATTTTTTTCTACAATTTTCAGTTAACTTATTGTGTACAAATGATCTATACAACCTACAACTTGGACCAAACTGCTAAGTATATAATTACATCAGCATATTTTTATATGGTTTAATATTTACTGCCTAGCGGGAGATCATACCTTCACGGTGGTCTCCTTATATTACTAATTCCATGTACAGAAGAGAGTTTTCTTGATTTAGATGGCTACCTAAGGCTTCAGACAAATGGCTATTGCTTCAGAAGAGACACTTCAGATGACAGTTTATCTATGATTGAGGTTACATCTGATGTTGAAACTGTTGGCTGTACTAAAATGCGACTGGTTCGTACCACTGGAGGTAAGTAAAATAACCAAGTGTTTCCGAAAACTTAAGCTTTTAATATTCATGTAAAACCAAGTTTTTCCAAAAACTATTTTATGCCTAAAACCGAGTTTTTGCAAAAAATTGTATTCATATATTAAAAACCAGTTTATTAATTAATTTCCACTGTACAAGAATATACTTTTCTACAGTTTCAGTCCCTAATGATACATTGGTTTTGGGCTTACACCATCACAGCAGAGATTTCCTTTTAGACATGATAACTCAAATAGTGTTTGACCTAGAGCTATTAAATTATTTCCTGTTGAACTTTAATATTGGTGTGTACAATTTTTTTTTTTAAATCTACACACTTGTATGTTTTCTATAAGCCTTAAAAACTTTGACCTTGTTATATATCACCAAAAGAGACCAAAAGCCCCCATTAGAAGCCATTTTGGCACAAACACAAGCTTGAAAAAGGATGTATTGATATCTAGCACTTTTTGTTTATATGACCTTTGATTCCTACATTGAGATAAAAGAAGGTCTTTACAACAAAAATGCAATGTATTTAACTCCAAAGTGTTCCTTTGAGTTTGGAATGTAAAAAGAACACATACGAAAACATGGGCTGCAAATCTTTTTACTGGATCAGATCGACCTTTGGCCCCCTGCTCCACGGTGAAATAGGACCAACTTACCAAAGAGGCCTTATATCTCCCTTATTATTCACTCTAGATGTTGGGAATGTCAAAATAGCCTGTAGGATACCCTGGGCTAGAAACATTTTCATGCTTTCATATTGTTCTCTAGAGTTCGTGCTATTGTTCCTCTCCTAGAAACGGTTGTCACTAAAACTTTTTTTTTCATTTTTGAGTGATTCAGTATTCAGTAGTGTTGTATTTTGCACTAGTTCTAAATAACAAACAATTTTTTAACTTTTCTGTGTTTGTTTCCTATTCTTGTAACTGAATAATGGGTATATGATAAATGTTATCATACCCATCACAGGTGTGAAAACAGCAGGATATATAACAGGTACTCCCTTTTGCCCTTCATGTGTAAAAATGTTTGAAATAAAATGGTAAATTATAACCTTCTATAACAGTCTGTTACTTAGCTAAAATTAAACAGATATTAATGTGGCACTAGAATCCCAAACTGATTATCCACATAGAAGGCACTTAACTCGGCCATTTGTTGATGGATGACCTAGTGCACTGTTCACATGTTTAATTCCATTACAATTTGCAAATTCTATAAATTCCATGCTATTGAAACAAAGACCATTAGCTGATGCAACCATTTTAGTTATGAGTTGCAACTAGCGACCTCCATTTCTCTTTTTTTCGCTTCCAACATGGGTGAATTTACTATTTACTATGGCAACATCAATCCACTTTGAAAAAACAAAAATCTGTGATCAAGAAGTACTTGCCCTGTATCAGCCCTGTGTAGACTGTTTATTCTTATCCATAGCCTAACTGAAAATTCTAATTGGTAAAATGTTTGGCCAAATTCCATAACTTTTTGCAATTGTCATTTTGCGGATGCCAGAATGAGAGTTATGTGTGTCTCATAAATGCTTTGTCTTTCTGATGAAGGTATGACCACTGTATTTGCTCTGATAAGACAGCTATTTTCTACAACAACTTCTTCGCGACAGCAGAAATAAGATATCAAATCATCATGGACCCCTTGCTCCAGCTTTGAAAGCCAGCCATCCACACAGTCATCATATGCTAGGGAAAGGACTGGATGACTGTGAATCCACTTTATTTATACTTTATTCCAACTGTACATGAGATTCCCAGCTGGTATCTTAAGTTATGTTTGTATCCATGCAATGTGATGATCCAACAGAGCCCACAACATCCTTTGGGTACATACTACTTTTGGTTCCGATTGTTCTCCTAAAATCCCCAATAAAGGATTTTTGTCTCTCAATAATACTCTATGTTTCCTATAGATATATTAATGGAATTTTTGAATCCCAAAATAATGATGAAGGCCTCCTTATTCAATTGGGAGTAGTTCTTTTCAGTATCTGAGAGTGTGAGTCACAGGATATCGGCCTTTCTGACTCATCATTCATTGAGGTGATAGTAGCCAGTATTAGACAATATTCAATAACCAGTGTTTTACTCCACTCCAATGTAATTTGCATATCCCCCAGTCCATTAAAGTCAATGTAAATGTGGTGTTTCTACCAGAGTTTCCACGAAAACTCCTGTTCATTAGTATGCTAATTGGTCATGTGTCATAAATGGGAAAGGTGATTCTTTAATTATGTTAGGGACTGAAAGTTAAACTGAAAAGTTATTCTAATGAACAGTTTGATATACTTAAATAGGAATAGCTAGTATGTCATTTGAAATAATTCACTAAATTTTAATCATAACTTTTTAAAGTTCAATAACGAAAGATCACCAAACTTCTGCATATGATATAAAATAATCATTCTTCACTTAATAACTAGAAACTGTTAGTGAACAAATGTGACATATTGACAAAAAAAACACTTAGTTTGGTTGTAAGGGATTTTTACCTTTGGAAAAAATCCACCTCTTTAAGTTGCAACTTAAATTTAAAAACCTATATTTTAATGCATTTATATTTTAGTGATTTAACCAGCCTCACACACCAAATAGTTGTGTGTGGTGCAGGTCACCTATGTATGTGGAAATAAAATTGTTTTATCTTCTCATTGCCATAATCTTACATAAATAATGTATTTAATAATTAAAGATTTGAATCCTCACTGCCTTTACATTCATCCCTTCCTTTCACAATACCGACCTACATCTGAGATTGAATACAAATCATTACAGATACCATAATATTTGTAATTAAATGTCTCTCATTTAATATATGCTCTTTTGGTGACAGTCTTATAACAGAAGCAGTCAATAATTAAATATAAAAACAGTATGGATGTTTTAATTGTTTCAGTATATAGCCTAATTTCAGGAGCAATGTGAAACAAAATGTTGTTGATCCCTATCACTGAACATGATCAAAATGAATGTCAAATATAATCTCACAAATAGCTGACAGCCTATCCCAATATGATCATGGATGTTAAATGGGTTCTGAAAACCCTAACTTTGACCTTTGAACTTTGCTATTTGTTATGCGTTATTGGGGTTCATTGCAAAATCTGAACAAATATTAATGAAGGTTCAGACTCTGTATGTGGACAAAAGTTAAGCCCACTCGAGAAAGACTTAGTCAGACCTGAGACTTAGCATCTTTGTGAAACTCTCTAAGTCTAAGACCACACCCTTAGCCTGAGTTTAAGACAAAAGTCTTAAATTTAAATCCAAATGTGGGACCTGTGTCACAAAAGGCACATGATTTAGCCAAGTTTTCAGCTAAGTCAGGAATTCAGATCCAAAGCTTTGGCCTTACCTAGGTCTGGGACTTAAATGGATTGCACAAAGGGTTACTTCACAAAGACTAAGCTTATCTATCAAATAACCACAGTGGTTTCATGTGTCATGTGACCTTTTATTTCTATTCAAAATATACTATTGGTGACATAAATCATTTGTTTGACACATTTCAAATTTTTGAAATGGAAAAAATTATGGCAACGATATCTGAGTCTTTGCTTTAAAAAGTTAAGCTCACTCAAAGATGGACTTAACTTTGAGCCCAAGACTTGGCCAAAGCCTTTAGGGTTTGGTATTTTGTCAAATCCACTAAGTGAAATACCACAGACTCGGCTTGAATTAAAGACAAACTTTAGGTCTAAATCCAGACAAAGTTCTTTTCTGACACTGACCCCTGTGCTAAATTCCTTTTTTTGAAACCAACCCCAGGTGTTTATCACATAGAATCTGCTATATTGAGTATATTCTTAGTCACAAGTTTAATGTATACATACATTGCTGGATTAGATTGGAACAGTCTATTTCAAGAAACAGAAGATCTATATTATTGAAAGTTAAGTTTTGCTTTATAGCTACATACTTGCCTTTTAGAATACACAATATTTTATCTCACATCTTAGCAAATATTCAACTATTTTCCTTAAATTAAAATGAAAAATAGATCTATAACAAAATGCTTTCAACATGGTAATATTATGCTGGAACTTAGAGCTTAAGATCTGTTCTAAAAAAATAAATGTGCCTAAAATAGAGAGAAATTGAAAATCAACGTTTCCTCTATCAGATAAAAACTTTTAAAACTAAGCCACCCTATGACTAATTAATTTGTAAAATGACACACACTGTCTATTCAATAGTAAATCCTTGCAAACCTTGAACAAAAATTGGCTCTACCAAATATGTAAATTTTTGGTGTTTCTCCCGGTGTTTTGAATAAACACCAAAACCAGGGTAAAACACTGCTTATTGAATAATGTCTAATGGTGGCTTGTTGCTGCTTTTATGAACCATTAGTGATGAAGCGGACAACATTCATTTCATGTCCTGTGGTGCCCACTTCCACAGCTGTCCTTTTAGCAGCTTTTATAGTGGTTTCAATTTCTATAATACTTTGGTAAATAGGCGCTACAATAGTTTATCATTCCCAGATAAGTTTTTTTCATTGTATAAATGTTGTCTTTCGCTTACCTGACTTAGAAATTCTTCGTTAACCATAAAGAAACATTTGTTTTTGCTTAACTATGTCCCTGCCTCTTGAATCCTCTTTAATACTTCTTGTAGTGGAGTGTAATGTCTTACATTTTTACTTTCTGAAATGAAAATAATCAATACTGGATGATCGCAAAGAGAACCCCTGTTGGCAGTACCTCCACTGATGAGATGCCATATAACAAGACAGTGAGGTGATAACGTCCTTTGTGTGTTGTCAGTCACTTGAGTGAATCATCATCTATATATGGTTCATGTCTATTTCTTGTGTACTTCTCGCCTCCTCCAGCTAGTGCCACCAGTATAAGTCTCCCTGTTTTCACATGGGGTAACTGTTCAATTTGGAAAATCGATTGACAGTTTGTAGTCTCTAGTGATACCAATGCTTTTATTTTATTTAATTAATGGCATGATAGGAGCAGCCCAGGCTGTGCCTTCCTGCACATATTTCTCCACTACTCTTGCAATTCCTTCTCTCGAGGCATGGGGAACTGGTCTAGCTTTATAATATTTTGGTTCACAGTTCTCTTGCATGACTGTCTTAGTGGTTATCCTTCTTATTCTGCCTAGTTCTTCCTTCTTCCTCTTCTGTCTATTTGATTAGCAAAATAACATAGTTAGCCTGCTTAAACCACAGAAAGAATCTTGTAATTTTAATTTGTCTATCTCAAAACTTCTTGAATATTTAACCCCGAAAAACCCGAGGTGTGACACTAGAAAATAACTACCGATGAAGAAACTGTGTCTCAGGAACTACTCTTAATATACTCTATAAATAAAAAGCAACGGATCCTATTATCTCTACAAAGTTTCAGCAAGATGGAGGTTATAGAGAGGTGCACATTTTACAAATATTTTAAAAAATAATTTAGTAAAGGATATATAAATGTTATATACTACTTGAAATATATTTAAGCAGAGTTTCAGCCTATTATATTGCATTAAAATCTATCCATCAATATGAAAGAAAAACTATTTTACTTTGTTTTCAACTTAAACAGTGTACCTGTGTTATTAACTATCTGACCATGAAGCCTTGACTTTGCATCAGGTAGAGGCTCATGATGTTAGAGTTTTTTCTGTCTTAAGGTCTTCCAAGGTGAATCTCCTCTGAGCAGATTTTCTCAGCCAGTCACTGGAAATTGCACAACACCTTCACCCAGTTTTACCTGAAGGATTATAAAATCACCCTTACCTATTGTCTTAAGAGCTTGTTAGCGTATTGAGGGGTAGTATGAAACCAAATGCAAGGAGATTTGGAGAGCCAATTAGATTCCCTTCCCCTTGACCCCTATATTGGTCCAACTGGGGTAAAAAAACATTTTGTGGGGTTTGTGCTTGCATCTCCTTTGTTATCGCAGGGAGGTAGTGGGAAACCATATGCAGTGAGTCTACAAAGCCAGATTTAATCCCACAGACAGATATTGGGGGGTTGGCATTCCATTGCGTGACAATAACATTTTTGAAAAAGACAAATGGAAGGGCCAGAATAAGGCTGGTCAAGTGTTGTCTAGAGTAACAAAGAGTATAAAATAAATCATGGACTACAACCTATTTCATAAAATAAAAGTGGTATAATTTATATACCTTTCAACTAGAATTAATTTGTATTATTAAGACTTAATATTGGCTACATTTTGTTTCAAAATGTTAATACTTCTCACAGTTTGTTTGGTTACACTTGATATGGGTTATATTTTTGTTCCAAAGTGATAATTTTTAAAGTGTTTTAAAGGCTAAGCAGGTGTTGTCTGGAGTTTGACAAAGTGTAAAATAAATTGAGAACTGAAATCTGTTTCTAAACGTGGTATAACTTATGTACCTTATAATTAGAGTTAATTGCTAGCAGATTTTTTTTTTTTTTAATTTCGTCAAAGTTCATAATATTGGTCATATCTTGGATACAATTTATTTTAGCTTCACGAGGACGGGATATACTGTAAATTGCACAGGTTTATCGCTGTTGCTTTTTTTGTTGGTTTTATGCTTTAATTATAAAACATCATAATCACTGAATTTGTTTGATGCAGTGGCACTTACATTGTCACTAAGCCTTTGTATTGTAAGACTTAATATTGGCTACAGTTGGTTCAATAAGTCAATGCTACTCACAGTTTGTATAGTAACACCTGATATAGGTTATATTTTGTCTCAAAGTAGAGTGATAATTTTTCAATTTTTTTGCTCAATATTGGCAATTTGATAAACTATTGATCTTAAACAAGTTAAAAATTGAATAGGCTGCTGCAGGTATCGATAAATGGAAGGTTCAGCTGAAGCTGGCCAAGTGTTGTCTTTAGTCATTACAGAATTTCAATTTTTAGTTTTAGTAATCTGAGTAATGTAATTAATTGCTGCATTTGATAATGACTTGGATCCATTGTAAATTGTAAAGGTCTGTTCCTGTTTAACTCCTTTCATTTTCATGGGAACTACATAATAGGTATTTTATTGATTATGACCAGATGTACCCATTAACTTCCTACTTCTTGTCATTATCTGTATAGTAACATTGCATAAACCAGACAAGTTAAAAATTGACTTTAGGCTGATGTAACATGTACCTAAGACAATTGGCACCTATATTATTTTGTGCTTACTTATAACAGTATGACAAGTTTATTTATAAACCATTTTTTTCTTACTTTGTATGAATTCATCTTCAAGTTTTAACTAAACAGATAAACTTTATTGTAATCCACATATATATATATTAATAACCAGATTTGTCTTTTCCAGCTTAGACTTAAAGCTTCATCAGTTTTTGTTGAATAATTCACGAAACATATCACTTTGTAACTGGGATTACCAAACTATTATTTGTTTACCAAATTATGAATATTAACATTGATTAGTACGATGTCCTAGTAAGCTCTCTCAGTATTTTGAGATTACAAACCTAGATAGTGATTTATCCTGTGTAAAAATGTTAGAAACAGATTTTGTACAGTATGTCACATATCAAAGATTGTTTTCCATATTGTATTACCACCATGTCTCATATTCTCTTTTTTCTTTTAATAATTTCTTTTTTTTTTCTGTTTTTTTTTACTTCTTCAAAGAGTCTATTTTTTCCCTTCTTTTTTCACCTAATTTCAGTTACTGTTTTTTAACATGTTTATTTTGTTTTCTTTTTTTACTTCCCAATATCTGTTACATCCAAAAGCATATCAGAGAAATGCAGCAGAGCTGTGTATTTGTTTGTATGAGCATAGATACTTAATAGTTTTTTAAATTGCATATTTGACAGTTTGGGTCATACATTCCAGATTTTAAATAAATAGAAATGATGAATGAAAGTGTATATATATATACCTCTTTGTATATATTATTTTTACCAGTTGGAACCTTTTTGATTAAATGACAACACAATATCTGTCAAAAAATAAAAATAACTTCCATGAACTGTCAAGGGCTAAGAAACATGACCAAATTAAAAGATGTTGTTAATTACTTGAAGCTAATTTGTGCAGATATAATTTGCTTGCAAGATACGCATCTAATTGGAAATGATATTAATTTAATAAGAACATTGTGGAAAGGCGAGATCTCTCTTAGCAGAATCAGTACTAACTCAAGGGGTGTTGCTATTTTGATCAATAATACTTTTGAGTATCACATCATTGAAACTAAACCAGATACTGATGGAAATATGTTATGTCTTAAGCTCCAGATATATCATATATGTCCATATTATTAATAAATGTATATGGACCAAATCATGATGAGCCAAATTTTTTCCTTTGTGTTAAGGACATGATCAATAAATCTGTCCAAGACTATGTTATCTTATGTGGAGATTTAAATATTACATTAAATCCAGCATTGGATAACTTTAACTATCTACATATTAATAATCCAAGAGCACAAAATGCCTTAAAAACATGATTAATTAGTGCTCATTAACAGATGCATATAGGTATTTCTATCCAAATCATAAACGATACACATGGCGCCAAAAAAATCCTATCAAGCAAGCTAGACTTGACTATTTCATTGTTTCTTCAAGCCTAACAGATATAATAACTGATATAGATATAAAAGCAGGCTATCATACTGACCACTCCCTATTGATGATGTCTTTATTGGTTAGTAATTTCACTCGTGGCCCTGGTATCTGGAAATTTAACACCATGTTACTAAAAGATAAGGATTACTTGTCCCTCGTCAGAACTTGGATAAAAGATGAAAAACGTAAATATACAGTTCCTCTGTACAATTTAGACATTTTTGAATCTTTATCCAATGATTCTATACACTTAACAATTGATTACAACTCTTTTTTAGAAATGTTGTTACTTCGAATCAGAGGAGAAACTATTAAATGTGCAACTATAAAAAAGAAAAAAGAAACTGAAATTGAGTCAAATTTGCAAAAAGAAATAGAGTATTGGAGGAAAGTTGCAATGCACTAAATGTCACTCTTCTGGGGAAAAAAACTGAACTATTAAATATAAGGGAAGGTCGAATGCAAGGTCATCAAGTAAGGTCAAGAGTTCAGTGGCTAAAAGAAGGGGAGAAACCAAGTAAATATTTTTGCTCACTTGAACACCAAAATTATATTGAAAAAACTATAAAACAGTTAATTTTGAAAGATGGTAGTATCTGTGTAGACCAACAGAGAATTTTGCAAGAAATTGCAAATTATTATTCACACTTATTTAAATCCTTTGACAATCAGCTAACTGACATAAATTTGGAAAATTTAACAGGTGGTATTCCAATAAGGAAACTTACTAAAATTTAATCTGCCTATCTTGAAAAGCCATTAACTGTTTCTGAGCTTGGAGACCTTTGTCTATGCTCTATGTTATATATAAGATTGTATCGAGTTCTTTGGCAAATCGCTTGAAGCCACATCTAAATTACCTTATAGAGAGTTCTCAAAACGGTTTTATATCTGGTAGATACATTGGTGAAAGTACTAGGCTGGTGTATGATATTATGGATTTCACAGAAAAAGCAAATATAACTGGACAACTCATGGTCATTGATTTCCAAAAGGCTTTCGATTCTATATCCTGGAATTGTATTTATAATACCTTGTCATTCCTTGGATTTGATGAGAACTATATAAAATGGATCAAACTGCTGAACAATGAAGTAACAGCAAGAGTTATACAGAGTGGATATTCATCCAATTCAATTCAAATTGGTCGAGGCTGCAGGCAGGGTGACCCAATTTCTCCATATTTGTACATTATTGGTGGTCAGATATTAACACTTCTTATTCTTCATAATCCTGATATAAAGGGCATTTTTATTAAAGGAACAGAGTTTAAAATTACACAATACGCAGATGATATGACCTTATTTTTAGATGGGTCACAGTCTTCAATATTAGCAGCTTTCAACACTTTGAAAATTTTTGGAAATATGTCAGGTTTAAAAATGAATAAAGATAAGACAAAAATAATCTGGATAGGTAGAAAGAGATACTCAAGAGAAAAATTACTAGATACAGGGCTACAGTGGGGATTTCAAGAATTTGAAATTTTAGGATTAAAGTTTTCTATTCACCTGGATAACATAGTTAGCTTGAATTTTAATCCCAAAATTCTAGAAATTAAAAGGATGATAAACAACTGGGGGAAACGACAACTTACACCATTAGGAAGAATTACTGTCATAAAAACCTTATTCTTATCCAAAATAAATCATTTGCTTATAAGTCTCCCTAATCCTAAGTCTCAAACAGTAAGACAGATACAGGAGTTATTTTATGGCTTTCTATGGTCAGGTAAACCAAGTAAAATTAGTAAAAATATCATAACGCTGAATAAAGTTAAAGGTGGATTAAACATGTTTAACTTTACAATCTTCTTAAAATCACTGAAAACAACCTGGTTCCGACGGCTCGTTCTCAGACCAGAAGTACCTTGGTCTAAACTGTTTGAACTCATTATGAATAACACCATTAATAATTTTATAAGATTAGGCCCAGAGTATTATATCAAAGCAAAGAATAGGACTACAAACAATTTCTGGGCTGACGTTTTTGAATCATCACACAGTATTTTAAAAAACCAAAGACTTTTAAAAAGTCAGCACATTCTGACTTCTCCTTTATGGTTTAACCAAAATATCTCAGAAGATCCACTATTTATACCTGATTGGTTTAATAAAGGTATTTACTTAGTATCAGATGTTGTTGATGAAGATGGTAATTTCATGTCTATCAGAAGTTTACAAACACTATATAACATTAAAGACATTAATTTCTTACGATACTTGAAGATTAAGATGGATACCAAAAGATTTTTACAAATATGCTCAATGCAGCTTGGAGAATGAGCATAGCATGAAAGAAAAATGGAATCATGACTTCAATTCAGTTATTGATGACCAAAGTTTGCCATCATACTACACCTGATAATGTTTTAATTTGGTTCCAGCTAAGAATTATATACAGGATTCTGGGGACAAAGTATTATCTGAAAAAAGTAGGGATTTCTGATTCTGATAATTGTCAAAGATGTCACATATTTCCTGAAACTCTTCTACACATGTTTGTAGATTGCTCTTATGTACAAAGGTTCTGGAACAACCTTGCCAAATATATTTCTGATAAGGCGAATTATAACATAAAATTTACGGATTTTACTATTATATTTGGCTCGTTGATCAATGACCAAAATTCAGAACCACTTAATAACTTACTGTTAATTTCAAAAAAGTATATATTTAATACAGCTAAAGCTAATAGCCCTTTAAGCTTACATGGCCTCCAACAAGTCAAAGTTTTGAGGAACTCCAATACTTAGCAAGAGTGTCAAATTCTGTAGAAGCCTTTAACAAAAATTGGTTAAGATGGCAACCAGTTTACACCTCATTTAGTTAGTACTGAATAGTTCATTGTTTTTTGGGGGGTTTTTTGCCTCAAAATTTATATTGTGCTTTCCAATGTGTGTCTGCATAACTTAGCCCGTAAACAGCGACATCAAACTGCCAAATCACTCAATAAAGCTGTATAAAATAATTTACTCAAACAGTATTATACTGCAGATGTTCTTTGATTTTCTTGTTAATTTTCTTTAGATACATCTGTTGCTTGCATATATTTAATACTTTTGTTTACTATTGTAGTTAACTGTCTGTACAGATTTTTTGGGAAAAATAAAAAAAAAAAGCCAGATTTACCCCTTGGCTCACACATTGGCTGATCACTTGTTCCCGACACTAAGTGGCCATAAATGACTGATTGAGGGCCCATTGATAATCATTCAGAAAAAAACATGCTGCAATTAAGCCCTTGGTCACATAATGTGTAAATCTACTCAAAATAAGGACTTTATAAGGTTGGATGTGATACTGAAGTCAAAAAATTTTGACTTATAGCTTCAGAATTACATGTTAAAGTTACTCTGCCAAATCAGGTGTCTTTAGTATGTTTTAGAAAGGCAGAATAGATTTGATACAAAATCTTCTCCAGGTGTGATTTAGGGTGCAATGTTTTGGATGTTAACTCAATAAAATAATTGATAAAATATAACACAAGTACATATTATTAAGCCTTTCTGTACAATCTTCTGGTTTTTGATGTCTGTAACTGGATTTCATTTATGTTGATATGAATCAAATAAAAAACAACTATCCAGTTTGCTTCAAAAAGTAAAAATTATATAAACATGCATAAAATATGCTGCTGCTGTGTATCTTATTATCAGAAAATCAATATATTGTTTTACTAAAAATAACTCATAACAATAATATGCACTTATATTTTCCATGTGTAACATGTTACCAATTTAGACAAAAATGCAAAGACCATAATATTTATTCAAGCAAACCAGATCTAGCCATCCATCATTTCATTTGAGACTGCAAATTTAAAAGGTTCTCAATCAATCGATGCATTTCACCATCTGATAAAAAATTAAAAAGGGTATGTTTACGTTGTGGCTTAGGGAGGCTCTCCCAGGGACTACCTCGGATGTTATCAATATTTTCAGCATTAAGGTCATTGCTGCAAGGTAAAATCAAGGTCACACTATGACGTTGCACACATACACCCCGAGTAAATGTACCTACCAAGTATCAACAGTTTGAACAAAGGTATACCTACTATGGGTATCACATACTTGGGAAGCATTTTCGTGTTAGAGTCCTCAAGCAGAATTTCAAGATGACAGCCATGTTGTTTTTCAAAATGGCACCAATGTCATAAGTAACCTTAAAATGGATGGGGTCCTACCACTCTGTCAAATTTGAAATCAATAGGTGGAAGCATCTCTGAGTCTGAGTTAAGAAATGAAATTTCAAAATATCGATCATGTTGTTTTTCAAAAGGCACCAATTATGAAAGCAACCTAGACTTCGTGGTATCCTATAACCCTGTTCAGTTTAATTGGAATAAAGTTTGAATTAGAATCTGGAAACCAAAATTTTGATGGACATATGTATGGATGAACAGTCAGACACACCGACTGGCACCTACTTAAAACTTAACCTAGCCTAAATAGTGCCCTATCACCTTGTCATATTTCAAACTGATCAGATGAAGTGTCTTTGAGTTAAGAGTCTGGAAACCAAAACGTTGACGGATGGACGGACATCAAACACATCAATCTAATAGGCGGGTGATTATACACTACACAAAATTATACACACAAATAAAAGCTATACAATTTACCATCTTCTATAAATCGACAGCTAAATATATTAAACATACTCTTTATCTGAGAACAAAGCAACATCATGTATAAATTATTTTGCACTTCTAAACCATGGATGGGGCTGCTAGTTGTTAAAATTAGGAAATTGTTTGTAGAAACCAAGGAGGATTTGAAATCTAATTCATTTACTTCATCAGTTTCCAGAGACCCAGTGATCGATGTGAAGAAAGTGACCTTCAAGGTCAAGTTTAAATAAGCATAGTTAATAATATGTTTTATTTACATCAAACACTACACTAATATTCTGTACAAGCCAAACTTGAAAAGTTTAATGAAGAAGGCATAGGGTCACCTTCAGTAGCACATATTTTAGGCAACCTTAACTTAAGGAAAGCAAAGTGCTAAAGTTTAGAACATAATGTACAAAAGTGCATAATGTAAGGTGACTATATGCCTTGTTAACTTAAGGCAATACATAACGAAATTTAGAATAAAGTTATATACAATTTTTGTAAAAGAAATCAGCCAAACCCCAACAGTAGAAGTAGTATCAATAAGTTAGTTGGAAGAAAGTGTGGAGTGAAACATTTCATTGCCTCCAGTTGGAATTGAAGCCATAGAAAAACCCCATATGGGGAATATAGTATTTTATTATACACAACAACTAAGATTCTAACTTTTATGTACATTTACACGTTTTAATATGCATATCTATTACACAGAAATAATATCCATTAACTGTAGCTTTACATGATGGGTTAATGGATACTAAGGAAACTTCTAATATTCATGATTTACCAGGACATTACATAGAAATAATATCCATTAACTGTGGCTTTACATGAGATGTTAATGGATACCGAAGAAACTTCTAATACTATGATTTACAAGTAAAGGTATTGGAGGCTTAAGGCCACCTTATGGAAGATACATGATTCAAATTGA
This sequence comes from Sabellastarte sp. h YS-2021, assembly GCA_964017235.1. Taxonomy (NCBI): domain Eukaryota; kingdom Metazoa; phylum Annelida; class Polychaeta; order Sabellida; family Sabellidae; genus Sabellastarte; species Sabellastarte sp. h YS-2021. Next base: position 60,289,471 of record OZ024930.1, on the reverse strand, counting down.
CATGAATACCCAAATTTGGGGGTGGCCTTAGCTGCAGGCCCAAGCAGCGTTAAGGTCAACCTAAACCTGATGACACAGTCTAAAAGTGAAGATTTATATCAGGGTTAAGGTAGCCTTAACCTTATGATGTATGAATACACAGAATTAAGGTCAAGCAAAATTTAATGTAAGCAGTTCAGATTTGCACACTTATAGCAGATTTAAGGTCGCCTTAAACGTGTGATATTGTAAAATACCATTGGAATTTAGTTAAAATTTTGAATTTGCAAGTTAATATGGTATGGATTTCAGGTCCAAATGAAAAAAGGTGAAGAAAATGAAACAAATTTTTAGATTTAGAGATGAGAGCCCCGGAAATTGTGGGATGAGGCCATAGCTTAAGGAAACGAGTATGAAAGCCAAGGTGAAAGGTCAAACTGAGATGATGAGTGAAGATGAATGAAAATCTAGCTATGTGAAACGGACCAGCAGTTGTGTGAGATCAGTAACACAATAAAAACACAATATGTATACATTAAAATTGAGTAAAATATACAGTAACGTTCACCACAAGCAATATACTCATAGATATCATTATATGTAAAAGTAATAACGTAAAATAAGGTATAAAATATTGAAATGTAACGTTCGATGCATTAAAGTTCAGATGTGAAGATAGCATGGCAACAGTTAAAAGTGTAAAATTCATTGTGAGGTACTGAACACTGTTCTCCATGATTCTGGTCAGTGACTATGACAAAGCATTTAGAAGAAAGTCTACACTTGCACTGGCATTGATGATATTTCTTGCACTACAGGGTCAGTGGACCTGTGACCAAGGCACAGACAAACACGAAGTCCATCCACACACAACAATCACGGTGGCATATGCAGATTCTGACGTGACAGTTTACATTGAAGCAAGGGGTCCTCCTGCGCTGCTGAGGACGACATCTGAGACTGATATATACATAGCAAGGCATGGGATATCGGGTCAACACCACAGAGCAATAAATGCTGCTCCGGCACTCTACATTCTGATACAATAGTTATCATTTCATTGTGACTTGCAACACAGCCCGCATGGTCAACAGCTAAACCAAGCTCACTTGGGGATCCACCCATCTGTGGATTACCGAGACTGAGATGAAGCAGATGACACACAACTCACGTCAGAGGAAACTAAACCAGCAATTACATATAACATTGAGAGATTATTGTGTCCTTGGTAACAGATCACTAGACAAGGCAGGAAGGGCCAGGCCCCCACTCCGGCTTCCTGTGGCTCCTCGGCTCCAGTGGACTGTTCCTTGGGGAAGTGAAGATACAGAGAAACGGTGGCACTGCTTCTGATGCTGTCCATAGGCCAGGATATAGTAGCAATCACATAACTAATTTACTTTACAATAACTACCAATTACTGAGCACACACCATAATGCTGCTGATCCTAGTACAGAAGTTAAGATGAAGAGTGAAGCATCTCACTAATGATAACATAGAATGATGAGGACCAGCCATGAGAATGAGCACCCCTGCAACCCTGATGCAGCAAGTATTCTGAAAATAAACTGACAACATGTGTTGATAGGGTTAGAGGGTGGGTGTGTGGGTAAAAGCAATTTTTTGTTTTCCTTCACTTAGTAAAATGGCGACTGCCCTCTTTGACTTTAACTTGAAAAGTGAAGCTGATACACATTCAGCAGGAAAATTTTAAGACCTAGGTCAAGGGTTAGCCAATCACCATAGCTGGCCACGAACAAGAAAATACCTTAACAAATAACTGGAGCAATGAGATGTGTATAACTTTAAGGTCATACACCCCCACATTGCCTCCAGTTGGAATTGAAGCCATAGAAAAACCCCATATGGGGAATATAATATTTTATTATACACAACAACTAAGATTCTAACTTTTATGTACATTTACACGTTTTAATATGCATATCTATTACACAGAAATAATATCCATTAACTGTAGCTTTACATGATGGGTTAATGGATACTAAGGAAACTTCTAATATTCATGATTTACCAGGACATTACATAGAAATAATATCAATTAACTGTGGCTTTACATGAGATGTTAATGGATACCGAAGAAACTTCTAATACTATGATTTACAAGTAAAGGTATTGGAGGCTTAAGGCCACCTTATGGAAGATACACGATTCAAATCGACATGAATACCCAAATTTGGGGGTGGCCTTAGCTGCAGGCCCAAGCAGCGTTAAGGTCAACCTAAACCTGATGACACAGTCTAAAAGTGAAGATTTATATCAGGGTTAAGGTAGCCTTAACTTTATGATTTATGAATACACAGAATTAAGGTCAAGCAAAATTTAATGTAAGCAGTTCAGATTTGCACACTTATAGCAGATTTAAGGTAGCCTTAAACGTGTGATATTGTAAAATACCATTGGAATTTAGTTAAAATTTTGAATTTGAAAGTTAATATGGTATGGATTTTAGGTCCAAATGAAAAAAGGTGAAGAAAATGAAACAAATTTTTAGATTTGAGATGAGAGCCCCAAACCCCAACTAGTGAGTAGGTGGAAGGTAGAGGTGGTGTTGGAAATTTTTGGCTACCTGGTCTGAGGCATTATGATCCACAGTAATGTACTTCCAAACGCATTCCGACGTCCAGGTGCCATGGCTCTGGATGTCCTGAAGGCTCACATTAGAATTGAAAGCGAAGGAGGCACCTGAATGCCGGAAGGCGTGAAATGTCAAGTTAGTGTTTTGCAATTGTAACCTTTGAAGGACAGTTTGAAAATGGCACCTAACTTGGTTATCTGTCATGGGAAGCCACTTGGTGTGGGTTTTGTATTGGATCAAGGGAGAGTTGGTAGACCCTGGAGTAATTTTTAAGAGATTTTTAATAGCAGCTACTGGGCAGATGGGATTAGAACCCAAAGATGGAATTTTTAGAATTTTGACAGATTTCTATCCTGAAGAGTTTTGGACCATTTAATAATGAGTTGAATACCAGGGGGGGCAAAGATAATATCACCCCTGGCCAAGTGATATAAAGGTGAAAACTGTTTGGTGGTATGTGGAACCAAGTTAGAAAGTCTTAGAAATGAGAAAAATGCCAGGGTAAGGCAGCTTTGAAAACTTGACCCATGTAGGTGGAGTCACATAATCTGACAATTAAGTGAAGGGTGTCAATATCTATGACAGATTTGAGGGATGGTTTGAATGGTCGATGCAGTGTCATAGCCTTTTGAAAGTACTTAATTCGAGTGTCTTGAAACAACAGCGTTGGCAAGCCATATATGGCTAGATTGGCTTTAATGGCAGACAAATGATTGGCTAAAGTGGGGGTTGATGAACCATTTGATGTGAGGAATTGGAGATATGCAATAAGGATCATGGGAGTGAGTTGAAGTATAGAAACTTGCATAAACACTGTGAAGGCTACAAAGAGCCTGAACATACTTTGGTAACTTCTTTGAGTGCCTGGTCTGAAGGCCAATTGTGTCTTCTTGGCAGCTATTTTTGCCAACGGAGCCAATCTTGGTGGTAGGCCTATCAAATACACCAATCAATGATTAAGTGACTTTCATTAACTGTGACCCATTGATGGTGGGGGAGCAACCTTAGTAGCTTGCTATGGGGGTCCTCAGTTATGGTCCAGCGAGAAAGTAGGTCTGCGATTTGATTTTCCTTACCTGGTATGTGAACCACTTGAAGGTTAATATCACAGGTTGCTATTTGCAGCTGGATATTCCTAGCTATAGCAGCTAAGGTGAGGTCCCTGGTCCTGCCTGAGTTTAAGACATGAACCACTGCCTCGTTATCACAAGCAATTCGGACCCTACTTTTTGCCCAGCAACGATGCCAAACCCTAAGAGCCACCAGTATGTTCAACATTTCCAGATGGGCAATATTGTAGTCAAGATAGCCCAACGGCAGAGGGAATGCAAATATTTGGCATCCCCACCTAGCTCCAAGGCCCTGAAGGCACGCATCCAGTTCAATTTCATGGTCAATGGGCCTATGGTCAAAAATTGTGATGCCATTGAAAGTGGACAAAAATTTTTGAAACCAATTGATGTCTCTGCGAGCCTCAGGTGACAGAGGTACTTGTTTTCTGTCATGCATACTGTGCAAGACCTCCAATAGGCGATTTAAGAAGAATCTAGCACTGTGAACGCATTTACTGATAAACAGAAGACTGCCCAATAGGGACTGAAGCTGACGTTTGGTGCAATGGCTTTTGCCATGCCATGCTTGGCACATTTGAAGTATTTCCTGCATTTTTTGAGGGAGAACTGACAATGTGAAGTCTTGAGTGTTAACCAAGATGCCAAGACAGTTGACACATGTGGAGGGGTTGATAAGCTTGTTCTGTGAAATCTCAAAGCCCAGGCATTCAAGAAGAGCGTCAAATGAGGCATCAACGCAGCTTGGAAGGTCAATGCCAAGGATATCATCAATATAATTTATGACATCATGACCGCATTGACACATCATATGACGCACTGCGTCACTTAGGCACTGAAACAAAGCCGAAATCCGAACGGCAGACAGGTGTCCAGGAACCACTTATCTTGACGCAAGCCCAACAGGTCATAGTCCTTGGGGTCAAGCTTTACATGTCTGAAGGCGCATTTGATGTCAATCTTGTAAATCATGCATCCTCTACCCAATGACTTGATACGCTTGGTGATATGGTCAATTGTTGGCAGTTTGAGGGCAAAAGGGGTTCCTAGGTAGACGTCCCTTGGACTACCTGCATTTACTGACCTGCCATGAGGAAAACTGAGGTCAATGATAACCCTTCTGTTGGTGGAATTTGATTTTTCTCTAGTCATGAAGGGGGAGATATGGAGGTCTTCCAAAGGGGGTTTGTCAAATGGTCCTAGGATAGCTTTATAGCTTATTTCCTCTCTGAGATAGGCATGAACATGGTCAGGGAAATTTTTGGCCGAAGTATGATTTTCTGGGTGACTTTCCAGGCTGGAATTTCTGTCAAAATCTAGTGGAAATCCAAACCTAACAAGAAGGGGGAGCTGGACATCCCAGTAACCTGTTAGTAACTCATCCCACACATCTGGATTCAATTGGGACTTGACATTAATTTGACATCCTTTGAAATTGTATTGACCAGAATTCTTTATCATTGTGTGAAGGGTTAGGGGACCAGCCTGCACATCTGAAGGTCTGGATGTTGAGGGAAGGTCTAAATTACCCATGGGGATAAAGCCAAATTTAAATGCATTTTGGTTATCCCAGAGTTGGAGGGTGGGGCAAGAGACCATGAGGTTTGCATAGTCGAGTTTTCTATCTTTGAAACGCAATGGTAGATCATATTTGCTGTTAGTCTGGATGTCTACCTCCATAGGGCTATAACTTGCTACATGATTGTGAGATTCTACCCTTGGTTGGCTGTTTACAGTCCTGTCCATGGGAGCGTCATATTTTGGGTCAGTGAGACCTTGAGACATATGTGACTTAACATAATTGGTGACATGGCTATCAGCACCCAAGGGATCAAAGTCAGGATTTACACACGCAATGTCATTTCGAGGTTGACACAGAACGACGCCGTCGCTTTCTTGTAGTAATGCATACCTGTTGCTTGTGGCCAGTTGACTTGCTTTATTGGTGTTACTTACCTTGCCTCTGGTATGGAGGTGGCTGCCCTTGCTGACCTGAGGCTTGGGCTTGGAGTTACACCTCACCTTGTTAGTCTTACCGGATGTTTGAATACTACTCACAGATTGGGGACTGAAGGTAGCTACTTGACATAAATTTTTTGTCACAGCGTGTAACTGCTTTGGGTTACCTTTAAGAACCTGAGCAAATGTATAACCTTTGAATCTGTGATAGTCTGACCTCCAGTTACTACTCTCACCAGTGACCCAAGTATTACTACTTATAACTCTTGTTTTTCTGTCCCGACCATTGGTGACTTGACTATGATTCTGACGTTTGACTTGTGTACTTTGCACTGCATTACTGCAGTGCCTTATTCGTTTTTTGAATCTACAGTGGATTTTTTGGAGTTTCTGCAATCTTTGAGAGCATGGGGAAAATGCTTGCCCAGTGTATTGCAAAAGCTACATATGTGCTTATATAACTGACCAGCCGTATGGTGATCACCTTTGTGTGTACATTTTTGGCTTTGGAAAAATTTGCAGGGAACCCTTGGGAGTTCCGAAGTTGATTTTTTGGACGGATTGTTTACTACTTTCTGAGCATGTGCTCTCCTGATTCGGTCAGTTTTTTCGGTCTTGGCCCAATTCACCTTGCCCTCCTCCATTCTGCAGAGGAGGACTGCATGGGCACCCTTGGCAGAGGCCCACCCAAAATCCTGGGCATCCTCTATCAGTTCTGACATGTACTCTAACATAGCATTTTTGGTAGAAACATCATTTTCATCTTTTATTATAGAGCAAAAACCAGATACCCACTGAAAGGTACTCAGACTATCATAAGTTACACGACTTTTGGAAGTGCCTGCTAGTATGTGGCTCTGTGGCCAAGGTACTTTATGTTTTACTGTAACTCTCTGGGATTTGAACATACCTTGCTCATTAAGGGAAGCCAGTTCCTGAAGTCGCTTATCCACAGCATTCTGAATACCTCTGGAAGACTTGAGGAAGGCAGTGGTGGGGGTGACGACGTCGTCCTCATCGTCACTGTCCATCACCCTGGATCTGTGTGAATCCACAGTGGGAGCTGGGGAAGTCATACCATCAGAGAATGACGCAGCCCCCTTCTGGAGTTGGTCCTCAGTCTTCTGGATGCATTGTTCTATGGCAGTTAACCTAGAACTTACACTAGTGAGGGCATGTAAAATGTCATGGTTTACAGTATGAGAAGTATTGACCTCAGTATTGATACCCGAAGCATTGACATCAGAATCTACATTGTTTTTCAACTGACACTTCACACCTACTGGTCGCTTGTGTTGACCACCACAGCCAGAACAATTGAAGTTTTTTGGCATTGTGACGCTAATCACTTGATTACTTTATGGGACACGAGAAGTTAATGTGACACTTTTGCACTAATAAAACGTTAGTTATAACAAGGTAGAGCTAGCGGGATATATATATATATTTACATGATAAAATATGATAAAATTACTGCAAAGTAATAATTAAGTATAAAATACCCGCCAACTCACCTTGAAAGTAAGATGCTAACAGTGCCTGTCCCGTAACATTTAGATACAGTGGTAACAACAAGCCAGCACAGTGAATTTATATGAATATACTGTATAAAACCATGTAAACATAAAAGATAAAAGCAATTTTTGTTTTCCTTCACTTAGTAAAATGGCGACTGCCCTCTTTGACTTTAACTTGAAAAGTGAAGCTGATACACATTCAGCGGGAAAATATTAAGACCTAGGTCAAGGGTCAGCCAATCACCATAGCTGGCCACGAAGAAGAAAATACCCAAATAACTGGAGCAATGAGATGTGTATAACTTTAAAGTCATACACCCCCACAGTAACTTGTTCACCAGCATCAGTGGAGTTAGTGATATACATCCCTGACACAGTCCGACATCCAGGTGCCGTGCCTTTGAATATTTTGTAGTGCTGCATCGTTATTGAAAGCAAAGGTGGCACCTGAACGCCTGAAACTGTGTAGCCAGAGTGAGCCAGTTCCAAACTAGTAAGAATTAAGGAAAAGTGTCTCCTGAACCCACTATCAGTAAGGAGGGCCCGACTTTGAGCATTTTTGACATGAAAAGGAGAAGATTCACACAACCCGCTTGAAGATAGAAAGTTGGAGACGACACTCCCTGGACACAATGGTGATCTGGGTATTGTTGGTATTGTAATCAATTTGACTCGATTATTAGATTGCATAGACTTACTCCATTTTACACAATAATAATTAATTTATCAGGTCGAAAAAGTGACACACACACCCCCTCCCCCCTGCTAAATATTTTAAAGTGGGGAAAAGTTTGACACAGCATGAGAGACTGGGTTCGAAATGCATAAAAATAAATTGAAACTGAGCAGGTAAAGAGCTTTAAAGACCTGCCCCATGCATGTACAGTCACATTGATCAACAATTCTTCTAAGAATTGAAATATCAATGATTTTATTGAGTTTAATCCCAAGAGGAGCCTGTCTTTGTACTGCTTTTTGATGAAATTTAAGTCTACCTTAGTTTCTGAGAGTAACAAACAACAATGGTCAGACAAGCATGGTACTCTTGTTACTTATGTGGATTTATCCAAATGCATCAAATTATTAGATACAGGAATCCACACCACAGGATGGACCAACTGCTGCAATTTGTAAAAATTATCATTAGTAATGAACCATCAAAAAACAAACGGTCAGCCACTTCAATCAGCTTGCCTGGTACATGAACTACTTTGAGGTCAATGTTAAACGTACTAACCCACATAAATATGTTCCTGGCATACTGTGCCAGTATCGTGTGACCTTCCATTACTTAGAACAGCACCTACAGCTTGGTTGTCACATTTAATCTGCACTTTCAAACCTGCCCATTGCTTATACCACACTATTAATGCCACTAGAATATTTAACGTTTCAAGAGAAGCAAATATAAATTTGTGACTTAAAAATAGCCCCTAAACCAAAAGCACATACATCAAAACGAATAACTTTACTGGGATCATGCTGGAAGAAGGAAACAGTGTCATAGACAGACAGAAAGGTGTTGAACCAATTTAAACTTTTTCAAAGTCTTGTGTGATAGATATGCATTTAGTGTTGGAATTTTGATGCAACAGAGTGAGCATTCTATTCAGAAAGAATCTGACATACTTAATGCACTTAGCAGGGGCGTAGCAAGTAATTTTTGGTTGGGGGGGCGAGGAACAAGATTGCACGGACACGACACCCATATCCCCAGACGGGCCATCCCTCAGGCCATAGGCATTGACTGGGTATTTTTGTAGTACGAATTTTGTGTGATTCACAATGATTAATTATCAGAATTAACTAAAGTCTTTTGTTAGGATGTTAAGATGTCTAACAATTTTGGTTAATTTTACAGAATCTATTGCATGTAGGTAATATACAAATTCAAATGGTCCAACTAAAATATTGTAAGTTTGTGGGGTAAACCGTTTCTCTACCTGAATTTGGAACTACATGTCTAAGTTCTAAATAATTAGCGATACGGTAAATTAAATGCAGAAGATTACTATATGTATGATTTTGGTCTGCATAAGTGAAACGTTTCACAAACTTTTGCAAATCCCATGACAGGTTAGCTGAAAATGTTCCTTTTACAAATGACAAAGTAAATATTTTATAATTCAAATGGTAGCTTACACAACGGTGCATGTGAGCAGTGGATAGGTAAATGTAATTTGACCACATATTATTGAGTTATCTGTAAAACTTTACATAACTTCAAAATTGGAGTTTAGTTCTATTGCAAAAGTTGGGGGGCGAAAAGATATCCCCGCCCCCCCAACTTTATGGTTGGGGGGGTGGCCGCCCCCACTGTCCCCCCAGTTCCCTACGCCTATGTTTAGCACCATACCATAAGGATCCTGACAATGACTGGAGCTCCCTCTTTGTACAGACTTTTTTATTCGACCAATTTTGTCATAAATCTTTAATTACTGACAATTTTTCAGCAGGTATGGATACAGAAAGTTTTCAGTGTTAACTATTCCCAAGGCACGTTACCTGAGTAGCAGGTGATACTAATTTTTGGGAACTGATAATGAGATTTAATTGCTGCAATAGTTTTTGTAATCTATCATAAGGTTTTATTTTCCCAAAGTAGGCCCAAAAGATTAAAGTCAGTAGGGTCTATAGGTACATGTCTAAATGCTCGACTAATGTCAACTTTGAATACCCGACAACCTTAACCCAGTTTGAGAACTTCATCAGTAACATTATCAATGGAAGGGTATGTGAGTACATTTATTTATTTGGGGTTTTACGTCGCTTTCAACACTGTACAGGTCATATGACGACGCGTAGTTGGAAGGGCAGAGGAAAGCAGTACATACAGTTCGTCAGGGTTCTGTACTGTAAACGGCAAGCAGCTACCAGCTTTCCCACTTCAGGCCATGACGGGGATCGAACCCCGGCCTCAGAGGTGGGAGGCGAGAGTGTTACCACTCTGCCACCGTGGCCCCGGTATGTAAGTACAAATTCAGTATCAAGATATTTGTCTGAAGAAACCCCAGAGTTGACAGACTGACCTATGGGCCAGCTAAGGACAATAATGACCCTTCAATGTTCAGAACTTGACTTATCTCGAGTTATAACTGGATTAACATGAAGACTATTAATTGGTGGGTCAGTGAATGGGCCAGCCATGGCACCATGTTTAACTTCCTCCTTTAGATAATGTAACATATGATTTGGATATTGAATTACACTATTGTGGTTAACCATATCATGGCAAATAGTACTGTCTCTATCAAAATCAATGGGAAATCCATATTTAACAAGTAATGGCAAATGACAAGTAAAAGGCCCATTTTTCAGCATTCAATTGTGATTGTACAGGTATTTGTAGTCCCACATAATTGTGTTTATCTTAATTTACTGTGTAAGTCAATAATGTTCTGACATAAATTGTTTTCATTTCAGTCATATACACGTCCTTTTAACCCATAAATGAGAATAAAGCCAAATAAATGGGTATTTGGTGCGACACATTTTTTAAATTTCCTATAGCATTTTTTGGCCATATATATTATTTCACCCTTCATTGTGGTTTGTAATTCCAAACAGTACTTATCTTGTATCACCATTGTCATCTACTGTCCCAGAAACAATTCATTACTCTTCATGATGGTAGCAAGAAGGGTGTCATGGTTACACTGTTTGCAAGATTTCTCAACATTTTAGCCAGTTGCATGGTATGATTCACAGACTGACGTTCCAAGTGATTTTTTAAACAAAATCAGAACAGTTATTACCTAATTTGTTATGCAATCCAAACTTTGACCACCCTGAAACCCCCTGGTATTACAGAAAGCATCAGAGTCTTTTACCACATCAAGATCTAAAGATCTCGTTTATCTTTAGAACTGACAACAAACAACACTACAAAATGATTAGTATGGGAGACATCAATACATTCTTGTTCACTAGTATTTACATTACTGCCGCCCTGCTTCATTTAACGTACGTGACATCTGGGCCAAAACAACATAATCTTGTTTACTATAATTGACATTATTCATTGAATTGACAGAATCACAAAAGTGTGACTTCTTTGTTGACACTTTTCTAGTTCTGTCATAATCCCTCAAACTTTTGCTCTGTATACAATTGACCCTAGTCGGATTCAAAACAGAAGCACTGCAAACCTTACTTTTATAGAGAATTTTAACAACATCAGATTACAGAATACTAGGTGAAGTACGTTTATCTACTGACTACAATTTTTAACACACAACTAATCAAGTAATTGTTTCTCTACAAAGTCTTTGTTGTACACATATCTAGTACAATATACAGTCCTAGTTGTATCACGATCTGCCACCGCATTATTGCAGTGACTAAATAATTTTTTGTACTACCTTAATGATTAAAATTTTTGGACATGTGTAGGCCATCGCAATTTTCGCAAGCAAACGGGCGACGCAGTCCCTTGATGTGAAGGATAGTTTCAATTTTCCTCTTGAGAGAAACGACAAATGACACAATTTTTTGTGCCAGCATTTTTTTTTTCAGCAAAAGTACGTGTGACAGAAGAGTTGTGACTAATATGTCTCTGTGCATGTGCACTAAGTAGACGGTTAATTTACTCGTCTATGTAACCCATCTGCCTCCATGTTTGTGAGTAAGATAGCATATGCTGTCTTTGCCAAGTCTCAGGAAAAATCTGAGGCATCATCCATTAGGTTGCCCAGATAATCAAGCATGAGATCCCTATTATTAGCAGATTTTTCTTCCTGAATATACACCCAATGAATCCAAAAACCCACTGTGTGATGGTAAGATCATCGTAAGTTGGGCGTGTTTTGTGAGAACCAGTTAATATGAAATCCTGGCGCCAATCTACTAAGTTTTCGACAGTAGCATTCACAGGCCCCCTGTTGGGACTTGATCCTACTTCTTGTGGCCATTTTTTCAAGTTCTGCCAAACGCCTTTCAGCATGAGCCTGTAAGACTCATTTTTCCTCAAATATTCTAATGACGAGACCACACTCTGAGAGCCAATTACATAAGAATCATTACCGTAACCCGCAACTTGACCAGCAGCAGTTAATGTGAAATTCCTATTCACATATGGAATAATAATAATGCACTACTATATAACAAGAAAGCACGAAATGGATTACATTAACCAGTGTAGCATAATGCACTACTACAGTGTGACAAAGAATTTTAGTAATTTTTTTATCTCACCCAGAATGGCCCCCAAAATGCAAAAAATTCAGGAAGGCCAAACTCGAAGTGACAACTGCAAAACTAGCCAATTTGAATTTTACAATTCCTAAAACATGGAAATAAAATTTTAAATTTTGTTTAAGAATTTTGAAAAGAAATCACCCAAGCGAACATCTGTAAACAGATTACCCGTTGTTAGCTCTCTCGTACAAAGAAAAATACCTAGTTATCAAATGAGTCTCTGAAAAAGATCTGTTGTAAACTCAGCTGTGTACCTAAATAATGACTGCACATACTTTTGAAGACACATTCAATTTATTATTAGTATTTATTACTCATTTTTTATCGTTTGCGTGTTCACATTTTGTGCTATCTGAACACAAATTTCAGATATGATTTTTGGCCTTGTAATCTTTTAATACTAAATTTGGGATCAGCTAAATGCTTAGTCTTCTATTTAATCAGGGTTTTTAAATAAATTCTAGTAAGATATGATTACTTAATCTACAAAGCTGTATAAGTATGCAATATAACAAAAGCACAGTGAATAATAATGAATAAATATTTAAAAGGACAACGCAGCTCTTTTTCACCCAAAATTAAACAAAAATTCAGAAATAACTTATTCCTACATACATGCGGTAAGTTAACACTGCTTTCTGGTTGTAGTTACAAAAGAACAAAAAGGAATAAAATCACTGCATAAACTCAGCCAGTGTCAAACAAGTGTACTTCTGTAAACATAGGCATGTGTCAGTGAACTGGGGAGGCAGGGAAAAAAAATTGGTTAAACAAATGGAATTATCCCTTAGCTTACAAAGAGAAAAAAATACAAACTGAAAATATTTTGTTAAAAATTTATTTTATCAAGTAAAGTCCCACTACTAGTTTAATGTAATTAACACCTTTGCCCTTATTCTAAATAATCTAGAAAAGAGGCTTTTAAAATTTAAACAAAAAACTAAACAATTTTGGGAAGACAGTAAGACAAAAATGAAAAGAATAATTTTGAAACAGAAACTTTCGAAGAAAAGATTTTGTGAAGAAGTACAAGAACTTTGGAAAACAAAAAGTGGGGAATATATTTTAAAACAATTTTGTCAAAAAGAAGTTTCTACCTCTGGTGAATAATGCATTAGCAATTAAATTTTTTTCAGATCCTAATGCAGGTGTTTTACTGGAGCCAACCCTGTAACTGCCCCTACGATCCTAGGGTTGCTTTCAAAAATCGTAGGGTTGTGAGAAAAAGCACGCGAAAATGCAGTCGGTTGTGAAATCCCTGACAGGACGGTACAGTTACAGACAGGACGTAATGACCTTCTGGACAAGATGTAGGGTCGGGGATGTTTTTTGCATGGCAAGTCATAGAAGTACTACAATAAGCCCTAAACTCCTAACAGACAATCCGGATAACAGACAAGCCCATAAAGACAAGCAAATAAGCTGGGAGCATGTTGCCGACCCTTCCCAACAGAAATGATTTTTTTTGTGGGTCGGTATCTATAGTCGGGATCCAGAATCATGATCCATATCACACTATATGAACCCCCTCCCCTGTGATGTGCCATTCATTTCACACTTCAAAGACGACAGGAACACATCAAGAGCAGCAGATAGATCACTTGATGGTCCTTGTGTTTTTATTGAGTTGAATTTATTTTTACATGTTGTGATTTCAACACACAGAAGGTAGCAGAACCCAGCACCTGCCCAGCCAGCATCCCCATCACTCCCATCATCCAGAAGGAGAAGGAAGCCACAGAATCCATGGGTCCTGCACTGGATATTGCAGAGAGAGGAGAGAGATTGCTATAGAACACTCTTTGACGAGATAACCACTTTTGCCATACCAGGTTACAGAACTTTCACAGGATGGAACCAGCATTTCTTTTTTTTTTTTTGATTGAAGAAAGGATCACCCCCATCTCAATAAGCCATTCACCAACTTCAGGAAGCCACTGGAAGTCAAGTTGAAAATGGCAGTTACTTTGAGACACTTATCCATAGAGGAAAGCTACACCTCACTGCAATATCACTGGAGGGTTGGAAGAACGACCAACTGCAAATTTGTCCCCCAGGTCTGCAAAGTCATTTTGAAAGAATTTCAGCAAGAGTATCTGGTGTGCCCCACTCATCCTGAAGACTGGAAGGAAATTGAAGAAAGATTTAAAAACAGATGTAATGTTCCCCATGCAGTCGGTGCACTAGATGGAAAATACATTGCTATCAAGAAGCCAAAGAAGTCAGGCAGTGAATATTTCAACTACAAGGGCTACTTCTCCCTGTTACTTTTGGCCTTAGTCAATGCAGATTACAAGTTCCTGTGAGTCAACGTAGGGGCCAGTGGGTCATTATCTGATGCACAGATTTTCAACCACAGCAAACTGGAAAGAAGAATTGAGAACGGAACCTTGGGGCTACCACCACCTGAAGCACTTGGACCTGGGTGGCCAGGTCTACACTATTTCCTACTAGGGGACAATGCCTTTGCCCTGATGTCTTGGCTGGTCAAGCCTTACAGCAGATGCGAACTGACCAGAGAAGGCAGAATAGCCAACTACAGGATATCCAGGGGGAGGAGGGTGGTCGAGAATTCATTTGGTATACTTATCAAGCGATTCAGGGTGCTGTTGACCACCATGGAGCAGAGGCCAAAAATTGTGAGAGACATTGTGTTAACATGTGTGGAACTACATAACATATTGAGAAGCCATCGGGGGGAGCAGACAAACCTCCCACTCTAGCTGCAACATGGATCCACCACAGGGGGAACCAAGGGGGAACAGAGACAACATGAGAACTTAAGAAACCCATCCAGGTAGGCCAAACATCCAGAGACCTACTGAAAGACAACTTCAATCACATGGAGATGGAGGACAGAGTTTAAGAAGACTGAGGGGGAGAACATGCTATCATCTATCAGTCCTTCCAAGAACTTTTATTTAGCAAAGTGTTGAACAGAAAATAACCCCATTTTTTTAAACCATTTTATATAAGTTCCATTTCACCAAAAACATTCCCCATCACAAAGACAAATCCATCCCAAACTCAGTTCACCCCAAAAAATTCCATCACTTACAGATTAAAACCCAGGTCCTAAACATGGCAAAGTTAACATCCCACCCAACATGACCTGGCTTTATTCTTAGAAAAAATAACTTACAAGGTAGTATGAAAAAAGTTTCCAAATAAATACCTGAAAATATTTTATACCAAGAATTAAAAAAAGTGCTAGGAAATTTGTAAGACAAAATTATACAGGTTTACAGTCCCAGTTTAATATTTTTATTCAGTTTGTTAGTCCATTGGCGCTCATAGGTTTGAATATTATGTTAGGCCTCATGTTTGTTTGTCTGTGAGTGTGGATGTGGTATTTTATTTAAAGTTGGGTTTTGAGATGGAGGGACGTGGGTTTGAGTCTGGATCTTGTTTTTTTGTTGTTTTTTTTTGGGGGGGGGTGTTAAAATTTTTTAAATGGAGTTTTGTTGGGGGTGGGGTTGGTTTTACTTTGATTTCTTAGGGGATTATTTTTATTAAGGGGACTTTTTGTTTTAATTTTTTTTCTGTTTTGTGGTGGAACTTTATTAATATTCACTCATTCATTCACACAATTTTTTGTGTACTGTGGGGAGGTGTAAGTGTTGGATGGTGTGCTTTTTCTGTTTTTGGGCATAGACATACAGCTTGTTAAATGTTTTTGGAAGATTTGGGTGGCCCTGAGAAGGGCCGGTTTTGGTGTGGCTTGTGTGGACTAATTTGCTGATCTGGGCTGACTCTGATTCTGCTGACTGGACTGGCTGGGAGGTCTTGACTGTTCATGATTAGTGGAAGATGGCACCGGTGACAGTGCTGGTTAAATTGAAGTTGAGAGGGTGAAAATGGCTGATACTGAAGCACACTAGGAACAGCTCCAAAAAGACTGGATAATCCAGAAGTGTTGTGCTGACTTTCCTCCTGTGATGAAGGTGAAACTGAAGGTGGGTTGAAAATCATCTGTCTGGAAGTCCCAGGCTGTTGGTCATCCACAACTACGTAAGAAGTTGGCTGTGCTGACACTGATGAAGGCCTTGATGGTTGTTGTACTTTGGCAATCACTGTAACAGGCTCTCCTGTGGCTGTCTGTGTGGGCTGCAAAACTGGAATGGAGACTGGTTGAGTTTCCGGTATGGTGAGTCTGTCTGGATTGAGCTGATTCTACATCAGTATCCATGTCAGTTCGTGTTCTCTTCTCCCCTCTTTCCTGGCTCTCTTCTCTCCTCTCTCTCTCTCTATCCTCTCTCTGTCCCTCTCTTCCTGCTCTCTCCTCTCCCTCTCATCCCTCTCCTTTTTCTCCCTCCTCCTTCTCTCTATATCCTCAGCTGTATCTCCTAACTCAAACTGTGGTTGAGTGTCAGTTGGTAGTTGGTACTTCAATCTTTCTTCATCTGCCTCTAGTCGTGCTGATCAATCAATCAGTTGTACAGCTTGTTTTAAAAAAACAAAAACTTAAAAATAAAAGTGAAACTTGCCAGAACAGATTTTACTCCCAACCAGTACAGTCTAGATAAAAAAACTCAAGCTAATTGTACAAATTAGTCATAGAAATATCAAACATGTTGGATATTTCACCGACTCTCCCCGACAGAGTGGGAACTTGCAACCGACCATGTAAACATTGGTCCCGACTCTCCAAAAATAGTTACCGGCCTGTCGGCTCTAGTGGAACACCTGCAATAGGTGGCCATGTAATGTGAAGGTCTCTATCACAATAAATGTTCCTTTCTGATCTGTGGATCAGAGGTATGTCTTTCAAATTTAAAGTATGTTGGGTGAAGTATAGTGTGTCTCCGGGTTCTAGTTAAGTTTAGAATATTTTAATGTTTCTGCCTAGTTTGTGATACTGGAGTACTTGGGTGTAAGTCCAGTTTATTAATGTGCTACAGCCAAATGATTTTAAGTGTTTGGTGGTTACTTTGGTAAATGGAATTGAACTGATGCATTTGGTGTAGGGTTTGGTTTTGAACACAGGCTTAGATGTAAAGTTATTTGAATAAATGGCGTTTCTGACATGGATCTATGATTACTCAAGAAGGTCTGGTTAGAGGCTCGGGCTTGGGCTATGTTTCCACTCATATTTGGCTATCCTGCCATGGTACTGTATATTCACATTCACGAAATAGTCTAGTATTTAGTCTTATTGCTTCTTTACTAGTCTGGATCATGGATTTCTTGGCTCATTCCCAGGTCTTTTACCACTAGCTACCCCATTCATAGTCTCTGCAAAATATACACAATTTCATTTCAAGTTTTATTTTCTGTTTTGCATTAGAACACCTCCTTTTTGTTTGCAAAAAAAATAATTTCTGTATTGTCTTTAAATGGAAGTCTTTCTAAATAAGGGACTTTATATTGTCCATCTGAGTTTTTACTTGGTTGGTGCCAAGCTTTTATAGCCCATCTACTTCACTTCACTCACACTTAAGGACTTCTCTTGAATCCTAGGAAGTGAATTCTTTTCTCTCTTTACAATACACAAAGGGTCCTGGTTAGGCACTGGTTAAACAGTCACGCCTTGATACGTTGGGAGTGTATACGCTGCTTGGAGATCATTCCAATCCCCCGGTAAGTTTCCCATCATCACCACTATCATGGGAACTCTACTGGTTTGGCCAGAAATTAGCTTGGATGCCTCCTTCGGATGTTTGGTGGGACAGGTTTGCGCTATACTAATGATATGTCTGTTAGGTAAAAGATATAAGACAAATCAAATTTACAATTTAAATTCCTATTTTGTATAGATCCTATAACGGATACACTTGGAAATATTTAAGTATTGGAAATGATAAGGCATAGAGCTACATGCAGCTGTTTCTACCCTTTAAGCTGCATCTGTAGGATTCAAGCATGTACAAATTAATTAGTGGTCATATCATGCACCTTCCCTCTGACAAGAAATAAAACCCATGGTTTCATATACAATGTACTAGGTATTTCTACACTCGCTAACTGATTTTGACATGAAGGCGGGAGCAAATCTTGTTAGTCTGTCTCAAGGGCCGGGATTCACAAAAGGTCTTAAGCAAAAAATTGTCATAACTTTAAGAGAAAAGTCTTAACTGCGCAAGAATTTTGTCATAAAGTTAAGACTTTTTTTTGCTTAGACAAAATGGGATTCACAAAAGGTCTTAGACAAAAATTTGTCTTAGATTTTGTCATAACTTTAAGACCACTGCAAGGCAGACTTAAGTCATTTTAAAAATATTCCATTGCATGTATTTGCATTTTACCCTTTGTTATGCCAACAAACAATATACTATGGGGATCTATACTTCCTATAAAAGTAATTTCTGTGGATTGTAATAGAAATTTACATCATTTAATTACCTATAAATTTCCACATTTTACCTTCTTGTGGTAAAAATAATGTCATAAAAATGGCTGACTCACAATAAAACACAAAGACTACTATTTTTATATAATTTTACAAACAAAAAGTAACAAATCTGTTTTATAATTTTAAAGAGCATGTTTGGTGTATTTATCAATGAAAAATGTTTTTGTTTTACTAAGATTTGTTAATTTGAATTCAAAGTAGTTAAGACTTTTTGTACCAATTTTGTCTCAGCTAAGATTTTGCTAAGCACTTTTTGTGAATCCCAATTAAGAGAAATCTTAGCTAAGACAAAAGTCATAACTTTAAGACTGGTCTAAGCAAAAAAATTGCCTAAGACTTGAGACCTTTTGTGAATCCCGGCCAAGGTCTGTACCCAACTCTAAATACGTGACCATTCACCAGTAACTGATTGATTAATATAAACATTATTATATACACAAGTCTTCTTTCTAAAGATACCGAATTAAGCACAACCATTTGAGCTCTGTTGAAATTGAATTTGAACAGAATAATAATTTTTCTAAACCAAGATATCTAGCTAGATGCCAGAATACATTTTAACTGGTCATTTATTCATGAGGGAATTTTGGATCCGGAATTTTGTAACACAGGGTTTTACAACGAATGAGCTATGAGTTGTAAAACTATATGCATAACCCCACGATAGGAGTGTGTTATTGCGATTCTAACATGACCTTTATCACTTATTCCTTGTTTGTTATTGTTTTATGAAGATTTGTAGTGCATATTCTTTGTAATTTGACCTTTAAAAAATGAAATGGGATTATCGACCACATATGAAAAACTGGCCGTGAGGTTATGCTCGGTTTTATAACAGTGATTGACCAATCAGAAATCGCAGACACAAGCGTGTCATGTTAGAATGTGCAATATATTCTCAACACATTTGATGTATTTGATAACATGTGATGCATTTCTGTTTTAGGGGACTACTCCATATCAGAGAGGGGCGCTACTGACAAATACTTCACTCTGACAACAGAATTATCTTTGACTAATTCTCTAACCACATTACAGTTTGTCACAGAAAGTGATAAAAGCCAAGCCTGTGGATCCAAGTTGATTGATCCAGCTGACGGTTTCCTTATATAGTTAAGGCAGATGGGGAACTGACAGGATCAGACTGCCTAAAGACAGACTTATCATACGTTGACACTGATGTTGACGTTGAAGTCTATTTCTGAAGAATAGGTTAAATTAGGACCTCACAGTCATTGCAAAACTCTAGTTGAAAAAATTTACATTTATACTTGTAAGAAATTAGCATGTTCTGACCGTTTGTACCTCAAAACTAGTGCCTTTTGCACCATAATTCTACTAACACAGGTTCTGTAAAAACTCTCTTTTAATTATCAATATTGTTTTGATTGAAATTCAATTTTGTTCCAAGACACATTAACACTGCAGCTGTAAGGTTACACTATGTTTATTCATCACCCACTTGCATGTGGTTACTAAAGTAACAAAACCAGTGATGGTTCATTCCTTTCTTCAATGATTTTACCCCTGAGGGTTATTTAAAATAGGAAAAAACATTCACAGAGCCAGATGTTTACTTCATAAAGAATTCTACAAAGTAAAATTAGATACAATGATGGTATGTATTCAAATTCTATTGGCCAATACATGACGTTCTTAGTTTATTTCAGGCTGTGGCCTCATTACCAGTTGCAGCATCTGTTATGAAGATGAAAATGACTCGGACAATCCAAAATGCACTGTTTGTGACACAAGGAGCGCACCTAGTCCCGATAAAACAATATGTGAAAGTAAGAATCCCCATAGAATCAATACCCCATTGGTCTCTTTGCAAACCCCAATGAATCAACCACCTGTACAGGTGCGTGTCAGGCCATTATGGAAAAAACATGTATGATTATGTATTCGTTGTTAAGAAGTAGTTACGTACCCGTTCTAAAAGAAATACCTCAAATATATCTGACAATTTTAAAAGGCCTGAATTGCTTCACTTAGATAATATCGAATAAAGTATATTCTGAGTGACCCTAACCTCAAATGACCAAATGCATTAGCCCCATGTTTTAGGAACCTACTAAAACAACATTTTCTGATATTGAAAACTAGCAAACTTCTATTTTGTCTAACTTTGATTTACAGTAGTTCTACTTGGGGAGTCCCCTCTTTTTCCAGAGCATCAAAGAATGACATTAACCCAGTGTCTGTGTATAGCCTTTTATAAAAACTAAAATCTATTATTTTTAATAGTTTCATTATTTTATTATCGATTATAGTGGCATGAGATAAACTCTGATTGGCTTATTACTCACTTTGAAAATAAAAACATGTTTGGAAATTACCATTTTACCATTGCTCAATAAAAAACACATTAAATAGAGTGTTATGTTTGAAACCTAATAACATACACACCTTTTAAACTGTATAAGAGGACCTTGTGGTAGATTAGCCATTATACTTGGTTCACACTGTCTAAATAAAGTTTATTACCATTATTATTCCAATGTACTGTGCTATTTATTTTGTCCAAGAATAACACTTTCTTGCTAATGGTACAGTAGACTAGTACGCTCACATTTGACTATTTTTTTCTGCTTGTAGACTGCATTTCTGGTGCAGCCGTGAACAGATGTGGAACTGAATGTTTAGGTTGGTGTAAATTTTCACATAAGCTTTTCTGGAAGAATGAAAATTTTTGTTTCACAGTGAAAAAGAAATTGCTTCTTTAAACAAAAATAAAATGAAAAGAAAAAATGCAAACATATTCTATGAAGTGAAAATTGACATTTTAGCAGCCTATCTGCAAGGCTAATCTGTAAAACATTATTCTATAAAAAGTCTCAAGAACTTTTTTCAGCTGACTGAATTTGGTCCTCCTAAAAATAAGTTTTATTTATCAGATTTTCTACTATTCAAATATTTGATGTTATGGTCGCTCTTCAATATTGATTTTTATGTCAGCTTACAAACTCATTTACAATTGTTTTCCGTTTAAATGAACATAGATATAAGTTGTACAGTAGCTGATTTAGAGCACAATTTGAGCCATCAGTATAAAGATTTGTAGCAAATTGTGAAACCATTTTTTGTGTTTTGCTGTAAAGTGAAGACAAAAATGGAAGGTAAAGATTTTGTTGCAAAAGTTAATATGAAAAATAACATGGAAACTTTTATGGATAATAAAGTGAAGTCACTAGGGACACAAATGTGTTGACCCTTCAAAAATTTGTTAACACTGATAATAAAAATGATACAAAGCGACAAATTCTCAATAAATTGATAGTAGATTTGGAAAGGTTATTCAACACAAAAATGGATGAAATTAAAAAAGAAATGGAACGCAAAATGACCTCTATTAAATATGATGTTATGGACATAACAAGAATGAAAATGGAGACTAAGGAAAATATTAATCAGACACAACAGACACAGTAATTCAACCAAACAATATTCAATACTTCATATTAAACTTTCCATACTAATCTTACACCAGTCTTTCACTTAATCTACTCATATATGATTTGCTGTGTAGAAGGTTAGTAGAAAAGTTGGTTCACTTTTTTCTAATTTTATTTTTTGGTCTTCCTCTTGGTTTTGCATTGCATTTTCTGGTTCTGCCTCTACTTTCTGCTGGTTGCTCAGGCAGCCAATACCACCACCGACAATCCTTCAACTTACCAATTACTGTTGCCTCAAGTTTGCATTTCTCTTTCCCTACCTTTTGCACCATATAATTAAGCATCCCTGAAAAGGGCGCTTATTTGGTTTCACGTCAGTTTCCTTGCCGCCGCATTATGGTCTCCCTTGAATATCTCCCTTATTAGTGGAAGGTTTCTAACCATATTTGGCAGTTATATACCTTAGGCGTGGGAAAATTTTTCCATATGCTT
This sequence comes from Sabellastarte sp. h YS-2021, assembly GCA_964017235.1. Taxonomy (NCBI): domain Eukaryota; kingdom Metazoa; phylum Annelida; class Polychaeta; order Sabellida; family Sabellidae; genus Sabellastarte; species Sabellastarte sp. h YS-2021. Next base: position 60,266,914 of record OZ024930.1, on the reverse strand, counting down.
AAATTTGACCTTTGATCTTTATCAAGGTCACATGATCAAAAATAGTTTTTTCGGGTACACCAGCCCGTCATCGCAGTTCAGGAAAATCTACTGACCACAGAGGCTTGTAACTTCATACACATGTGTATGCTATCAAAAACACGAGCTGATTAGATTTTGGGAGCAATCCCTTTAAAATTGACCGATTTATGAGTGATTTTCTCACAGGTACCAATCAGAAAGCTTAAAATTCATGTGAACCCCCCTATTATCTTCTTAAGTATTGCATTTAGAGCCATAAAATGTACTGGGAGGTAGTAGGAAACCATATGTGGAGAGTCTAGAAAGCAAGTCAAATTCCACCCACCCCCAACCCCCCTGTAGGGGTCCAACTGGGGTCATAAAATAGCCATTTCATCTTTTCCCCATATATCTCCTTTATTCTTGCTTCTAGAGCTTGAGAATGTATTAAGAGGTATTGGGAAACCATATGTGAAGAGTCTAGATAGCCAGTCAGATTTACCCCCCGACCCCCCCTTATTGGTCAAACTGGGGTCATAAAATAGTCGATTTTGTGTTTTGGCCTTTTATCTCCTTTATTCTTGCTTTTACAGCTTTAGAATGTATTAAGAGGTATTGGGAAACCATATGTGTTGAGTCTAGATAGCTGGTCAGATTTACCCCCGGATCCCCCCTTATTGGTCAAACTGGGGTCATAAAATAGTCGATTTTGTGTTTTGGCCTTTTATCTCCTTTGTTCTTGCTTTTACAGCTTTAGAATGTATTAAGAGGTATTGGGAAACCATATGTGTAGAGTCTAGATAGCTGGTCAGATTTACCCCCGGATCCCCCCTTATTGGTCAAACTGGGGTCATAAAATAGTCGATTTTGTGTTTTGGCCTTTTATCTCCTTTGTTCTTGCTTTTACAGCTTTAGAATGTATTAAGAGGTATTGGGAAACCATATGTGTAGAGTCTAGATAGCTGGTCAGATTTACCCCGGACCCCCTCCCCTATGGGTAAAACTGGGGATCATAAAATAGCCGATTTTGTGTTTTTGCCTTTTATCTCCTTTATTCTTGCTTTTAGAGCTTTAGAATGTATTAGGAGGTATTGGGAAACCTTGTGTGAAGAGTCTAGGTAGCTGGTCAGATTTAACCCTGGATCCCCCCCTTATGGGTCAACCTGGGGTTATAAAATAGCCGATTATGTGTTTTTGCCTTCTATCTCCTTTATTCTTGCTTTTAGAGCTTTAGAATGTATTAAGAGGTATTGGGAAACCATATGTGAAGAGTCTAGATAGCTGGTCAGATTTACCCCCGGACCCCCCCCCCCCCCCCCCCCCCCCCCCCCCCCCTTATGGGTCAAACTGGGGTCTTAAAATAGCCAATTTTGTGTTTTTGTCTTATATCTCCTTTATTCTTGCTTTTAGAGTTTTACAATGTATTAAGAGGTATTGGGAAACCTTATGTGAAGAGTCTAGATAGCTGGTCAGATTTACCCCCAGATCCCCTCCTTATTGGTCAAATTGGGGTCATAAAATAGCCGATTTTGTGTTTTTGCCTTTTATCTCTTTTATTCTTGCTTTTAGAGTTTTAGAATGTATTGAAAGCTACTGGGAAACCTTATGTGAAGAGTCTAGATAGCTAGATAGCTGGTCAGATTTACCCCAGACCCCCGTCCCCACCACCCCCCTTTTATGGATCAAACTGGAGTCATCAAATAGACGATTTTGTGTTTTTGCCTTAAATCTATTTTATTCTTGCTTTTAGAGATTTACAATGTATTCAGACGTATTGGCAAACCTTATGTGATGACTCTAGATAGCTGGTCAGATTTACCTCCTGCCCCCTTTCCCCTATCGGTGAAATTGCAGTCATACAATAGCCGAATTTGTGTTTTTGCCTTATATCTACTTTAGTCTTGCTTCTAGAGCTTTAGAATGTATTAAGGTATTGGGAAACCTTATGTGAAGAGTCTAGATAGCCGGTCAGATTTACCCCCTGACCCTCCCTTATGGGTCAAATATCTCCCTTATTCTTGCTTTTACAGCTTTAGAATGTATTAAGAGGTATTGGGAAACCTTATGTGAAGAGTCTAGATAGCGACCACGTTTATCCCCTGACCCCTCCTTATGGGTCATACTAGACTCATAAAATAGCCGATTTTCTGTTTTGCCTCACATGTCCTTTGGATTTTTCCTTTTACAGCTTTAGAATGTATTAACAGGTAGTTGGAATCCGTGGAGAGTCTAGGTAGCTGGTCAAATTAGCCCTCTGACCCCCTCTTATGAGTCAAACTGAGGTCATAAAATATCAAGTTTTTTGTTTTTGCCTCATATCTTCATATATTGCCTCAGAGTCTTAATAGCTCGTCACAGTGGGGTCATAGATTGCAATTTCTACTTTAATATTTCAATATTTATGATGTCATTATCTTAATGTTATTTTCATATCTTAGTGCAAAGGGTGTAACTTTTTCAAATTGCACTCACGACTTATACATACTATTAAGGCATCAAAATACATTCCTATTTTGTTGTCATTATCTAAAATTATGATATGCATCAAATTATACTTGTTTGTTTTATTGTAAAAAACTGGGTCCATATTTGCAAACTTATTTCACTGCAGCAGTTTGATAATGTTTGACACATTTGTAAATTCCCATTTTTCAGCTCATTATCACTTCTGACTTCCATTCTTCTGAGGTAAGAAGGTTTCAAGACATTTGAGTCCCTATCTGTTCACCTATACACGGGGTATGCCCAGGACATTATTTTTCACACTGTTTATAGGCCCTCCTGATGTTTCCAAAGCCAATTTCATTGAGGATTTCAGTATCTTTGTTGAGGGCGCTACTTTATCATGTTGTGAAAAATAATACTGGGTGACTTAAACCTACATCTTGACAAACGGGATGGTTTGGTGCAGAAATTCAATGACTCCCTCTATCAATACAATTTCACCCAAATTATTGATTCCCCAACCCATAACCATGGCCATATATTAGAAGTCATATGTGTGAGGGACACCTTCTCAAAGGCGGTTTGCCCGAAGGTTACAGGGGGGCTGTCTGACCATCTTGCCATTACATTTTCGGTCAATAGACCCATTAAGGTGCATTGCAAATTCAGGCAGGTTAATGCATGGAAAATTCACGAGATAAAGAATACTGACTTTAGAGAGGACGTCCTGAATTCTAATCTAATCAAACATCCTCACACGACAGCCAGTTTACTCAGTCACCAGTAGTTTAATATCCTGCACAACATTCTGGACAAGCATGTCCTAAGCAACAGGAAAGTGGCACCATTGCACCTCTGACAAAGGTTTTGTGAATTCAGACATCCTTTCAGCAAAGCGTCTTAAGTGGAAGTATGAGCAAGTATGGTGCAGTGACAATTCTGCAATCAACTGGGGCAGACATTGAGTTGCTGTCAATCACTATAATTATCTCCCGCCGGGCTTTAGCCCGGGAGGGAGATTATGAAATGATGCCTGTGTGTGCATGTGTGCGTTAGTTAGTCACGCAGATTTCTCCAAAACTACTACAGCTACAGATATTTTGTAAATTAATTGTCCCAATGAATTTGAAAATTTTTTTGGTTTTATGGACTTAGGCCTAAAGATAAGTGAGTAATAGCAATCTTAGCTACTTGGAGTAAAGGGCTCATAACTGAAAAACTATTACAGTTACAACTTTTCTTTAAATATGTTGTTCAGCTACTTTGTCCTTAGCTATAAGACGGTACATAGTTTGAGGTCCCATTGCATGCCATTAGTGAGTAATAGCTATTTTCTTATTTGTAGCAAAATAATGACATAAGTAAATGTCAAATGTCTTCAAAAGTATTAAAGTTAGGGAATTCTTTTCAAATATGTTATTCATCTAGTTTTTGATAAGCTATCACATAGTAAATTTTCAGATCTGTTGCACATTGGATAGCTGAGTAATAGCTATTTTGAAATTCTACAGTTGAGTAAATCCATTGTAACTCCAAAACTAGTGCAGTTAGAGTATTTTCCTAAAATATGTTGTTCAGCTACTTTGTCCTTAACCATAAAATGACATATAGTTTGGGGTTCTATTGCATGCCATAAGTGAGTAATAGCTATTTTCTTATTTGTAGCAAAATAATGAAAGAAGTAAATGTCAAATATCTTCAAAAGTATTAAAATTCGGGAATTCTTTTCAAAAATATTATTTTTCTAGTTTTTGATAAGCTATCACATAGTAAAGTTTCAGACCTGTTGCACATTGGATAGCTGAATAATAGCTACTTTGAAATTGTGACTGTTGAGTAACCATTGTAACTCCAAAACTATTGCAGTTAGAGTATTTTCCTAAAATATCTTATTCAGCTACTTTGTCCTTAACTATAAGATGGCATATAGTTTGGGGTTCTATTGCATGCCATAAATGAATAATAGCTATTTCCTTATTTGTAGCAAAATAACAACATAAGTAAATGTCAGATATCTTCAAAAGTATTAAAATTAGGGAATCCTTTTCAAATATGTTATTCATCTAGTTTTTGATAAGCTATCACATAGTAAAGTTTCAGACCTGTTGCACATTGGATAGCTGAGTAATAGCTACTTTGAAATTGTGACTGTCTTATTCAGCTACTTTTTTCCTTGATTATAAGATGGCATATAGTTTGGGGTTCTGTTGCATGCCACAAATGAGTAATAGCTATTTTCTTATTTGTAGCAAAATAACAACATAAGTAAATTTCAAATATCTTCAAAAGCATTCAAGTTAAGGAAATATTTTCAAATATGTTATTCATCTAGTTTTTGATGAGCTATCAGATAGTAAAGTTGTAGACCTGTTGCACACTGGACAGCTGAGTAATAGCTACTTTGAAATTGTGACTGTTGAGTAAACCCATTGTAACTCCAAAACTACTGCAGTTACAGTATTTTACTAACATAATTTGTTCATCTACTTTTTCCTTAACTATAAGATGGCATATCGTTTGGGGTTCCATTGCATGTCATAAGTGAGCAATAGCTATTTTCTTATTTGTAGCAAAATTATGATGGAAATAAATGTCAAATACCTTCACAAGTATTAAAGTTAGGCAAATCTTTTCATTTGTTATTCATCTAGTTTTTCATAAGCTTACTTTCCTGTGTCCTTTATATTTTTGTTGCTTTTGCAGATGTAGGTCACAATAGCTAAGTGAGTAGATAGCTGAGCAAGAGCTACTGAAATGAGTAAATGTCTTTTATCTCTAAAAGTATTATAGGTAGGCAATTTCTTAAATGACTTAAAAAACTACAGACCTGTTTCTGGGTTGGGCTTCATATCCAAACTTGTTGAATGTGTTTTTTTTTCAGTTGAATGACCATGTCAGTTTGAACGGACTAGAGAATGTCAGGCAATCTGCCTATAAACTTGGTCACTCAACTGAACCTGCATTGCTTTCAATTAAGAATGATGTTCATCTGGCTTTTGCTAAAGGTGAGGCTACTGCTGTTGTTCTCTTGGATCAATCAGCAGCGTTTGATACTATTGATCATGATACGCTACTTAATTCTCTTAGCTCCTGGTTTGGTGTCAGTGGGGTTGTCCTCGATTGGTTTAAGTTTTATCTCTCAGACCGTGTTCAGTGCATTAAGATTGGGTCAGTTTTATCTGATGCCAAAAAGTTATTGTATGGTGTGCCTCAAGGCTCTGTCCTGGGGCCAATTCTTTTTGCACTCTATACTACTCCGCTGAGTAAAGTCATACAGAATCATCCTGGTATTAGTTTCCAGTTCTACACTGATGACACACAATTGTATGTACATCTCACACATAAAAATGTTGCCTCGGCCCTTGATAAGCTGTCACACTGCCTTGAAGACGTAAAGAGATGGCTCTCTACAAATAAGCTCAAGCTAAATCCTGATAAGACCGAATTCATTGTGTTTGGCTCAAAGTCTCAGCACGAAAAACTTAATCACTCCTTCCTGGTCAACATACTTGGTAATCTTATATCACCAATAGATGCAGTTAGGAACCTTGGTGTCTGGTTTGATTCAGATTTCTCATTCTCTTGCCATGTTATGAAGGTCTGCAAGGCTGGTTTTGCTCATGTCCGAGATCTCAAGTGACTCCGAGGACATCTGACACATGAAGCTGCTTTTATGGCTGCCAGTGCTCTGATCGGAAGTCGACTTGATTACTGTAACTCTCTGTTCAGAGGTCTCTCAGCTCTAGATCTGCGCAAACTTCAATGTGTTCAGAACAGCCTTGCCAGAATGTTGCCAACACCACCAAGTACTCACACATCACTCCAGTTAGAAAAGCACTACATTGGTTGCCGATTAAGTACCGTTCTATCTTTAAGACTGCCATGCTGGTATATAAGTTTCTACACAGTGGTAAACCCAGATACTTTGAACCCTTCCTATTCCCAGACATAGTGCATATAACACTCGTCGTAGTCAATCTGATGGCATATTTCTTTTTTGCATATGACGCAGCTATGATTTGGAATGACCTTCCTGATGAGGTCCACTCTGCAAACTCACTTGCCTCTTTCAGGTCAAAGTTGAAGTCATACCTCTTTGGAAAAGCATACCCACCCTAAATTTCCAATCTCCTCCTGCTTTCTCTGCGGTGCTGACCCCTGCAATGTCTCTGGTTTTTGAGTATTGAACAATGTTTTTGTGTGATGCGCCTTAGAATCTGTCTTTTGACAGAGATTAAGCGCTATAAAAGTGCTATTAGAATTAGAATTCTTCTAAATAAGTCGTTCACCTACTTTTGTGTGATCTACCACATAGTGAAGTTGCAGAACTGTAGCTCTTTGGATAGCTGAGTAATAGCTACTAAAATGAGTAAATCTCTTTTATCTCTAAAAGTATTACACATAGGCAATTTCTTCTAAATAAGTCATTCACCTACTTTTGAGTGATTTACCACATAGTGAAGTTGCAGAACTGTAGCTCTTTGGATAGCTGAGTAATAGCTACTAAAATGAGTAAATGTCTTTTATCTCTAAAAATATTACACATAGGCAATTTCTTCTAAATAAGTCATTCACTTACTTTTGGGTGATCTACCACATAGTGAAGTTGCAGAACTGTAGCTCTTTGGATAGCTGAGTAATAGCTACTAAAATGAGCAAATGTCTTTTATCTCTAAAAGTATTACACATGGTCAATGTCTTCTAACTAAGTCATTCACCTACTTTTGCGTGATCTACCACATAGTGAAGTTGCAGAACTGTAGCTCTTTGGATAGCTGAGTAATAGCTACTAAAATGAGTAAATGTCTTTTATCTCTAAAAGTATTACAGGTAGGCAATTTCTTCTAAATAAGTCATCCACCTACTTTCGCGTGATCTACCACATAGTCAAGTTGCAGAACTGTAGCTCTTTGGATAGCTGAGTAATAGCTACTAAAATGAGTAAATGTCTTTTATCTCTAAAAATATTACACATAGGCAATTTCTTTTAAATAAGTCATTCACCTACTTTTGGGTGATTTACCACATAGTGAAGTTGCAGAACTGTATCTTATTTATTTATTTATTTGGGGTTTTACGTCGCTTTCAACACTGTACAGGTGATATCACGACCGGTAGTTGGAAGGGCAGAGGAAACCAGTACATACAGTTTGTTAGGGTTCTGTACTGTAAACTGCCGACCAACGGCAAGCAACTACCAGCTTTCCCACTTGAGGCCGTGCTGGGGATCGAACCCCGGCCTCAGAGATGGGAGGCGAGAGTGTTACCACTCTGCCACCGTGGCCCCCCAGAACTGTAGCTCTTTGGATAGCTGAGTAATAGCTACTAAAATGAGTAAATGTCTTTTATCTCTAAAATTATTACACATAGGCAATTTCTTCTAAATAAGTCATTCACCTACTTTTGGGTGATCTACCAAATAGTGAAGTTGCAGAACTGTAGCTCTTTGGATAGCTGAGTAATAGCTACCAAAATGAGTAAATGTCTTTTATCTCTAAAAGTATTACAAGTAGGCAATTTCTTCTAAATAAGTCATTCACCTACTTTTGGGTGATCTACCACATAGTGAAGTTGCAGAACTGTAGCTCTTTGGATAGCTGAGTAATAGCTACTAAAATGAGTAAATGTCTTTTATCTCTAAAAATATTGCACATAGGCAATTTCTTCTAAATAAGTCATTCACCTACTTTTGGGTGATCTACCAAATAGTGAAGTTGCAGAACTGTAGCTCTTTGGATAGCTGAGTAATAGCTACTAAAATGAGTAAATGTCTTTATCTCTAAAAATATTACACATAGGCAATGTCTTCTAAATAAGTCATTCACCTACTTTTGGGTGATCTACCAAATAGTGAAGTTGCAGAACTGTAGCTCTTTGGATAGCTGAGTAATAGCTACTAAAATGAGTAAATCTCTTTTATCTCTAAAAATATTGCACATAGGCAATTTCTTCTAAATAAGTCATTCACCTACTTTTGCGTGATCTACCACATAGTGAAGTTGCAGAACTGTAGCTCTTTGGATAGCTGAGTAATAGCTACTAAAATGAGTAAATGTCTTTTATCTCTAAAAATATTGCACATAGGCAATTTCTTCTAAATAAGTCATTCACCTACTTTTGGGTGATCTACCACATAGTGAAGTTGCAGAACTGTAGCTCTTTGGATAGCTGAGTAATAGCTACTAAAATGAGTAAATGTATTTTATCTCTAAAAATATTACACATAGGCAATGTCTTCTAAATAAGTCATTCACCTACTTTTGGGTGATCTACCACATACTGAAGTTGCAGAACTTTAGCTCTTTAGATAGCTGAGTAATAGCTACTAAAATGAGTAAATCTCTTTTATCTCTAAAAGTATTACAAGTAGGCAATTTCTTCTAAATAAGTCATTCACCTACTTTTGGGTGATCTACCACATACTGAAGTTGCAGAACTGTAGCTCTTTGGATAACTGAGTAATAGCTACTAAATGAGCAAATGTCTTTTTTCTCTAAAAGTATTACAGGTAGGCAATTTCTTCTAAATAAGTCATTCACCTACTTTTTGGGTGATCTACAGCATAATAAAGTTGCAGAACTGTAGCTCTTTGGATGGCAGAGTAATAGGTCCTAAAATGAGTAAAAGCCTTTTGTCTTTAAAAGTATTGCAATCAAACATTAAACTTGTCACTTCTACATGTGCCTCCATCTCACAAGAAAATTTATATTCCACTATCTTTAGTACATCTAATTTATATGGCGGGAGATAAATGCATGCGTCAGAATGCTTGTTTTCTACTGGAACAATCAAGATGCTGGCACTATTCTACTGTCATTGCTGAAAATAATGGTAATCCCAAGGTTCTGTTGAACACTTTAAAAAAATGTTGTGTAAATCCTCAACCATTATCTTACGTGATCACATTAGTCCCACTTATTTAGCCAACACCTTTGGACATTTTTTCAGTGACAAAATTATGAGTCGCATGAATCAGAGTTGCACTACAGTCATCATGTGCCTGTTTTGCTTACAAGACCAAGAAGCAGCAATAGCGCCCTATCCTCCTTCAAGCCTGTATCTGTGTGTGACATCCTCAAAATCCTAAATTCTACCCCTACCAAATCATGCAATCTGAACCTGATACCAACTTCACTAGTTAAAGAGTGCCTAGACATTCTAGTCACTCCAATTACCACTATTATAAATTACTCGCTCGAACAAGGGAGCATCCCAAACTGCTTCAATACTGCATATGTCACCCCCTGCTCAAGAAACCTAACCTAGACAGAAATCTCAAACATTACAGACTGGTGTCCAATCTTAGTTTCATATCCAATCTGATAAAAAAGTAGTAGCTAAACAGTTAAATAGTTACATTGATCATAGTGAGGGATTCTCCAATGTTAACCAATCCACTTACAGGAGATGCATTCCACAGAAACACCACTCCTGAAAATTTAAAATGATATCGCTGCTTCGATGAACCCCGGTAAGGCTGTTGCACTCATATTGCCTCAGGGCTTAGTTTGGGGTTGATGGCACTGTGGTGAGGTGGATCAAATCCTATCTTTCAAACCAAAAACAGAAGACTAAACTTGGTAATAGCTATTCAGATGCCTTTTTACTCCCCTACAGGGTACCCCAGGATTCTGTCCTGTTACTAACCCCTACAGTAATATCATTTCTAGTTTCATTGTCACACACCATCCATATGCTGATGACACCCAAATATATCTAGCACTTGACTATAGGAACTTTGATTCCAGTTTTCCTGAGCTCACTGAGTGTCTTACCTGTGTTCAAAGTAGATGGATGGTGTGAAACTGAAACTCGACCCAGAGAAAATAGAATTCATTATCATTGGTGACAGACAAGCCAAAAAGTCCCTCATCCAAAAAATTTACCACCCAACTTCTTGGAAATTCTATCTCCCGAACCGATACAATCAAGAACCTAGTTGTTACTTTCGACTCTGAAAACACTTTTACCAGTCACATAACCAAGATTTGTCATGCCTGTTACCATCCCCTTTAGGACCTAAGACACATCTGCGTATTCCTCAGTGTGGAGACTGCAGCCTTCCTTCAAACTCAATGATCAGCAGTCAACTTGACTGCTGTAACTCCCTACTCTATGATGTAAGTAAATATAATGTGACTTCAATCAAAAAGATTCAAAATGCCCTTTGCAGAATTATGTCCACCCGACTGGGGGGTGGACATATTATTTTTTCCTTTTTCCGGTGTCCGGCGTCCAGAGTCCCACTTGGTTTCCAGACATTTTAGGCACCAGTTCTTATCCTATCTTTACCAAATTTGGCATGCAGGTTTATTGGGTTAATAGCTTGTATGGGATTGCTTTTGGTGATGATAGCTCTATAGCTAACTGAGTAATAGCTACTTTGCTACTTTTGAGTATCTCTTTGATTTCCAGACATTTTAAGGAAAAATATTTGACATTTCTTTACCAAATTTGGTATGAGCAATAGTTAGGTCGATAGCTTGCTTGGGATTGCTTTTAGTGATAATAGCTATATAACTGACTGAGTAATAGCTACTTAGCTACTTTGCCAAAAATGGCAAAACACAAATTTGCTTCTATCTCCTTAACCGTGCAAGATAGAGCGATTTTGTTGAAATATTCGACCCACAGGGTATCTAATAAATGTACTCTTTGCAATTTTTAAAAAGTTTTCCCCTCCCAAAAATGGCAGCCATTTTGAATTTTCGAATTTTTGCCAAAAATGGCAAAATACAAATTTGCTTCTATCTCCTTAACCGTGTGAGATACAGTGATTTTGTCGAAATTTTCGACCCACAGGGTATCTAAGGAATGTACTCTTTGCAATTTTCAAAAAAATTTCCTCTTCCCAGATATGGCGGCCATTTTAAATTTTCGAATTTTTGCCAAAAATGGAAACACACAAATCTCCTTAACCGTACAAACTAGTGTGATTTCGTTGAAATTTTCGACCCATACGGTATCTAAGAAATGTACTTCTGGCAATTTTCAAAAAAATTTTCCTCTTCCCAAAAATGGCAACCATTTTTAATTTTCGAATTTTTACCAAAAAATGGCAAAACACAAATTTGCTTCTATCTCCTTAACCGTGCAAGATAAAATGATTTCGTCAAAATTTTTGGCCCAACCAATGAAAAAGGCATGAAGCTGAAATAATTTACATGTATACCAATAAATATTTAAGCATCATTGATATATTTTACAAATGAAACAGGGCCTTGTAAGACTACTGTACAATTTTTGCAAAAGGTTCATGGGGTGGACATTACACATGATAATGTGTGTTCTTCTATGCTATCCTGTTTCTATTCATATGTTGCAGCTACTATCAACAGGGCGTCCTATTTCTAGTTATTTTTATACTTGATAGAACAAGTCACGTCACTCCCTTTCATCAAAAACTACACTGGCTCCCCATTACATACTGCATCTTGTTTAAATATAGTCTAATTACTTTCAAGGCCATCAAATTTTCCAAACCTACATACTTGTCATCCTTGATCAAAACCAGTAGCTTAACTAGTAGAAATCGGCTCAATCTTTCCTCAGTTTGTTCTAGAAAGGCCATTGGTGGGCCACTGAATGGAATAGACTCTTACAATCAGTCCGATCACAGCACAAAATAATAGGTTTCCGAACCCAGCTAAAAATCTATTTGTTTAGACTGACATATCCTCTACCATAGTGTATCTCCCTGGTGGGTGCTAATTTGGATCTTGACCGGATACATCCCTGGACTTTCCCTTTTTGAACTCGAGCGCATTAGATTATGTTGTATCCATTTTGCGCTATATAAATGTTTCTATTCTATTTTAATCATTAACATTTAAAAGATTTCAATTTGAATGGTTTTAACATTTACACAATAACTCATAAAACTGATGAAAATAAAAACTGACAACTACATACATTGTACAGACTTTGATATCCTAATATGGTTTAAAAAACAGAAGCTACAATGGATATGTGAGCTGAGCTGTGAATCATAAAATTTATAGGTGACTGCACATTGTCAAAAACTGTTATTTTTGTGTTCTTTCAGTATGTAGTACACTGATGCCAGAATGCACAACTTGCTCAGCACATGATGCCTGCATAGCATGCACTTTTGCTACTAAAGCACTGAATAGTGATAAAACTGGATGTATTGGTACGTGGTGCACATAAAAAGCTTAAAGGCCTCTTTGTCAGGAGTTTGTCACAAACTTTATTATTTACCTGAAAAGCTTGGTATGGTAAAACTTTGGTTAATGCCCCACCCACTATTCATGTGGTACTTCCCGTGTTTCGCAGTTTTTCTAGGCGGTAGAACTGCCCCCAGGTCGCCCCATTCCATCTGAGTTGGTCACACTAAATGGGGGACAGCCACTGATTGTTTTTTTAACCATCAATAACAATAGGATGATAGTACTACAAACATTGGTCACTGAGAACTAACCTCCATTATTAACTCACCTTCGGTAGCCGTCAAACAAACATGTGGCGAAAGGACCAATACCTTAAATCACCTTATGTCTCCATATTACACCAAAAGACAACCAAATCACAACCTTATGTACACCATGGACCACACCTTTGGTAATTGATGCACAAAATAGTCTGTGCATGCTCACGGTACCGAAATCAGAGGTGGAAATTTTAAACAGTTTAAAACTGCAACAGGACTTGCAAGGAATTGGACGGTTCGCCACTGACTTGCAAGGTTGCATACAGACATTAGACAGTGATCCAAATGCAGGTTACCGCAGGTGATACCGCCTGTAGTGTGAATGGGGTATAATCTGGGGTTCTCAGATAATTTGTTAATATGTGAAAAGTTGCATGCAATTGTATGCAATAAGTAAATAATCTATTTAGAACTTTAATTAAAAAGTAACATAACTCAAATCTTTAAAATCACAATTTCATATAATACTATCACCTACTTACTTTGAATAGATTATAATTCATATATTATTTAACCAATGACTATAGATGATAAAGCGAATTTAAATCGATTGGTTATTGTAAGGTAATATTAAGTTGTAATTAATCCGAATAAACCTTTAAATCAGTTAATTACTAGGTAATATAAGTTGACTCATTTCGCTTAAATGTGTGTTGGTCTTTGAGGTTTTATTTTATTTCATGCTAAATTTTAAATTTAAAATCCTGAACTTTTGACTTGTCCAACAAAAGTTCCAATGAGGAACATCAAAAGTCTATTTTCAAGAGATATTGACATACACCTATGCTGTATTCTTGGCCTATAGGGCATAACTGTGAATGCAATATTTTTAACTGAATAGGTGTATCACTTAAAAATATTTTCTTTGAGACATATCTTCCAGGTTATGTTTGCATTGTTTTAGTGTTTGTTTCTGATTAGTCTGTTTTGGGTTGACAGATTGTAATCAAGCAATAAGTAGCTGCACAACGTGTGCAACTTCTGGTGGGAGTAATACCTGTACCGAGTGCGAGAGTAATAAACTCCTTAATGGAACTGCAGATGGTTGCTTAAGTAAGTAAGATGTACTTCATATCATAATTAGAAAGCTGGTCGCTAATGTCATATGTTAAATTATTAAACTCTTGCTTTGGGCCATAGAAATATGCTTTAAATATAAAACCTGCCTGTTCAGAGTCTATGCAAGAAGCTGCCCTAAATACCCACCTCTTCAATTTTCAGTCACGACTACTGACAACTTTGAAGTCTTCATCTCCAGTACTATCTGTTCACATCTTTGTCAATTCTTTCATCACCATTTTCCATAGTCTGTCTTCCTATCCTGGTGATTTTGTAACTATTTCAAAATTTTGTGGTGTTTATAGTCTATCATTAGGGCAAAGCTTAAGCACCATAGAAGTACAATTGGAATTAGAAATTGGAATTCATAGAACAATTTCTGCCACATGATACCTGCTAGTGATAATAATAGCATAAGCCATAATGAGAGGCAGCATAACCGTGGATTGATATCCATACATCGTCAATTGTTTTGTCACAGTCAGCCTGAGTTGTTGACAGTCTTACAAATATGGTATTATCTTTCTATTGTTACCTTCTTCAGTGTTCCTGTTTCCACCATGTATTCATACACAGTTTGGCTAAAATCACAGCTTTTATCGTAGTACAATAGCTTACCATCTGTTTCTTAATGCTATACGTGGGATGGGGCTCTAGACTGGTCAACCCTAGAAGAAAGAGTCCTATTGACCGGGTAAGATGCAAGCATATAGAAGTGACCTGGATAGTGCCATGTGCAGTACTCCCTTATTGGATTGTTGTGGATTATATCTAACACTATTATGCTGTTCTTGAATTGCTTTTTACCCCATGGTGTCCAGATGGGCAGGCGGAAAAAGTTTGTGCGGGCTGGATCTCAGAAACCGTAAGGTGTAGGAAGTTGATACTAGGGACATTGGTCAGGATGTGTAGGTGTGCAACGTCATGGTCTGACCTTGATTTGACCTTGCTGTAGTGACCTTGAGTTCGAAAATCTTATCCGGGCTATATCTCGGAAACCGTAAGGTGTAGGAAGTTGATACTTGGTAGGGACATTGGTTGGGGGGTGTAGGTGTGCAACGTCATGGTTATTGATAAAGACGGCAAACTGGATAGTTGGTTTCTATTCGATTTATATAAGCCTAAACGGAATCCGGTGACAAATTCCAAGAACCGGTTCCCGAAATGTTACATATTTCAAAATTTCTAAAATATTGCACAGAAACGTTTAAAAATATTTACTTCTGTAATATTTTGCCAATATACAATGAAATGATATCCAAAACGTCTGTTTTATCATCACATAAACCACATTTTAGTTGAAATAATTGTTCATGTACACGCACAGAAAGTTTTATAGCTTGACTACAGTTTGGTGTATGCTAATTCAAATGAATCCAGTTTTCGCCAAATTTTTGTTTTTGGAACCTGGTTTCCATATTTACTGTCGATCGTAACACTAGTCATGCTCTGAGCTTGATTTGACCTTTGACCTTGCCATAGGGACCTTGACCTATAAAATCTTGTCCGGGCTATATCTCGGCAGCCATATGGTGTAGGAAGTTGATACTTGGTAGGGACATTGGTTGGGGGAAGTAGGTGTGCAATGTCATGGTCTGACCTTGATTTGACCTTTGACCTTGCTGTAGTGATCTTGGCCTATAAAATCTTGTCCGGGCTATATCTCGGAAACCGTAAGATGTAGAAAGTTGATACTTGGTAGGGACATTGGTTAGGAGGTGTAGGTGTGCAAGTCATGGTCTGACCAGGATTTGGCCTTTGACCTTGCTGTAGTGACATTGACCTATAAAATCTTGTCCGGGCTATTTCTCGGAAACCGTGAGGTGTAGGAAATTGATATTTACTAGGGACATTGGTTAGGGGGTGTAGGTGTGCATCGTCATGGTCTGACCTTGATTTAACCTTTTTTATCCTTGCTGTTGTGACCTTGACCTATAAAATCTTGTCCGGGCTATATCTCAGAAACCGTAAGGTGTAGGAAGTTGATGCTTTGTAGGGACATTGGTTCGGGGTTGTATGTGTGCAGCATCATTGTGTGACCTTGATTTGACGTGTGACCTTGTCGTAGTGACCTTGACCTAGAATATCTTGTTACACCTTTTGGTCTGTCTTTTGATGCAGATTAAGCACTGTTAATGTCATATTAGAATTCATTAAGAATTTTACTTTTACAACTTCCCATTGTAACAGATGGAATTTCATCAAGTGAGCCACAGATTTTGCTCCAACACCACACATAAGCATTCATTGAATGTATTACCACTTCTGTATGCATGGTAATATTCAAAACATCTAAACCATAATTCGTCCATGCCAGATGTAGAATAAGTACATGCATTATCTTTCTCTTAGACATTATTTCTCTATTTAAACATTGTTTGGACCTTTATATAACTGACAGTTCTCTGAAAGTATCCTGAACTTTGTACTGATACAGTACTTCTATATCTCATGATGTTAAAAATATTTCCCTAGGCTGGGGGTACGGGCATCTCTGATGCTATATTGAGGTCAGACCCAAGCTTTCACTGATACTTCCCAGAAAGGAATAACACAAGTATTCTGACTTCTTTTTTGACTCTTCTGTCAGAAACGTTGAAAACGAAGAAATGGAAAAAGCATGCTATCAAATGCAAGCACAAGGCTTAATCTGACAAACTCACTATAATATGGTGATGAAGAGGAAGTAGAATGCCAGAAACAACCTCTGTCTACTATAATTATTGTATCAGATATACCAGGGAATTCTATTCAAATATAATCTCAGGGCGTCAAGTTCCTATTTTTTCCTATTATTTCCTATTTTTTAACAAATTCCTATTTATTCCTATTTTCCAGGAAAATTCCTATTTTTTCCTATTTTTGGTGATGATAATGTATTTTAAGTCACTAAATGTTGTTGATCACATGGAAAATGACTAATTTTCTCAAATCATAATGAAGTATAAATTTTACAGCATCATTGAAAAATGAAAAATGGTTTATTATAATTGTGAATTTCACAAAATGAGTGCTGCAAAAATACCCACTGAATGCCTTTGGCATGAGAAATGACCTGTCTGGGGATATGTTGGCATCAATCTAGTTATGATTGTATCCACCGGAGAGCAGTGTGTAGAGATTTTCTTGTTACCCCTCTAGAGGCCAGGGTATTGTAGGTAGATTTCTTAAATTTTCAGGTTATATTCATAACCATAAAATCTTGGCTGGGAATATATTTTTGGCCTCATTTTGAAGAACAAGATGGTTGCCACGGGCGTTTTTCGACTTTCAGCAAGGAGTTTTGTTGGCCCTCCAGGCCTCTAGAACAAAGGGAATTCTAGGTAGAAATCTCAAATTCGCTGGATATGTTCATCATTACAAAATCTCGATTAAAAATATTTTTTTCCTCATTTTGAAAAACGATGGCCATCACGGGCGTTTCTTTTCAGTCATGAAAAGTGCTTATATCTCCCTTATTATTGGTCCTAGAGGTTTGGAATGTCAAACCAACCTATAGGAAATCATGGGCTGCGAATCTTCTGCTGTGGTCGGATTTGACCTTGGGCTGCCTCTTCAAGGTCAAACAAGGTTAGGCAAACTTAAAAGTGCTTATAATTTGCTTATTATTGGCCCTAGAGGTTTGGGATGGTAAACCAACCTATAGGAAATCATGGGCTGTGAGTCTTCCGATGTGGTCACATTTGACCTTGGGCCCCTGCTTCAAGATCAAATGAGGGTAGCCAAACTTTTAAAAGTGCTTTCAACTTATTATTGAAAAATGCAGTTTTTCTTCTAAACTATGTTAGTTGGCCTTTTCCGGTGGATACATCTTGCATCTGTGGGTCCTTGGTCTAGTTTTGAACTGAGTTACATGTACATATGTAGTTCTATAGAATGTGTATTTATAAGCTTTTTGGATGTAATTAAATAAGTATGATGCTTACTTGAGATACACGTGTATTATTTTGACTATATTTTTTCCATTGTTCTAAGATAAGTGCAAAATAAAGGGAAATGTGGTGCATCATGATGGCTATAGGGGTGTTAGGAGACTATCTTGTTAAAAAAGATTCCTATTTTCACTATATTTTTTCAGTAATATTCCTATTTTATTCCTATTTTTTGACTCCCGAAATTCCTATTTTCTGAGACCCACTACAGCTTTGCAGGCACAATATCTTCCTCACAATTCAGTGCGCTAGGTTAAAATTAGTATTCAAAGCTGTAGTTGATGGCCTAGATCAGTAATTCAGGATAGTGAGTGTGACCAGAGGGAAAGTGCTAAGTGAGATAGCTTAAGTAAAAAAGGTGTGTCTTAAGATGTTTCCTAGTGGGGGTGTTTCACTGGGGCCGTCTTGTGGGTAACTCTGGATTTTTCAAGGGTCAGAAAAATATTTACAGAGTTGGTTAGGGTTAGTTGTAGTTTCCCGGCTTGTTGCAGTGGATATTTGATATTTCACTGACCCTCTGGAAACACTTGCCAGTCTGTTGTAGTCAAGTACTGCCAGACATACCATAGACCCAAACTGACCATACTTAAAATCAAACTGGCCTATCGTAACCAGCCTAACCTGACTTGGTCACTTCCTGTCAATAAGGGAAGTCTCCAAGTCTTTGGTCACAGAGTCGGTTACTTCACAACAGGATACATTTCGAACACAGCATGACAAGATGTAAACACACACTGACAAGGTGGTTACAGCAACAGACATGCTGGGAAGTGTGTAGGACACGCTGGCATAAGTTTCCCGACTTATGGCTTGTTGGTTATGAAATCTCTGGCCATATAATTAGGGTCAGTGTGCATCTGCTTCATTTGGATTTGATCCTACTCACAGATTACACCTGGTAGAAGGGTGGACACTCCACAGTTAATAGAGGAGGCAGTGGAGGATCAAAGAGCAAGAATTGAGAGGAGTGAAAGTGAAATGTACACAAATGGTGGAGGATAGTCAGGTACATCTCAATCGCAGTCCAGGTGCAAGAAGGGACATATGACGAACATTTACTTAACAGACTCAGATGAGGAAACTATTTTGGACTTTGTCAAGGATCATGAGGATCTTTACAGCAGAGCCAAGTGGCATCCAAAGGACAGCAGCAGCCCCGATTTCATTTGTAGGTGTTGGCCTTCAAGACTGATTACTTTCACACTGATCCAATGAAGAAGTTCAACCCACCATCAGTTGGCTCTGCCACAGGTTAAGAAAGTTCACACAACATATCAGGACACTCAGCTTTTTGAGAATCTACAGTCAGCCATAAGCTACTAGCAGATTGATAGTTTCTCAACTGTTTTCAGAGAAACTTCAAGAACTGAACCGGGAGTTTAGTAACATATGCATTTTACCTTGGCCACAGGCAGCACCTTGGGAAAGAACAATGCTACATGGAGTTTGAAGACTAGGCCAGGCAAAAAAGACACTCAATTTCGTTGCTGTTTTAATCTGGTAATATTGAAGTTTAACCAAATAATGCACTTCTGACAGGACAGCATTTAATCAGTGGCCAAGTAAGGCAAACAACAGGTTCAGAAAGGAGTACACCCAAATAGGGCTCTGAAAAGGTTATGACAGGACATGGGATTATTTTTAAAAATCCTGCCAAAGCAAGGCTTTGTCACGCATGCTCCATAGAGACTTCTATGACATGGGCAATACCAGTCTAGTGAGATGAAATGCAGAGATGACCAATTTACATCAGGAGCTGAGTGAGATAAAACGCCAGGAGTGAAGAAACTATTTATTCTCTCACCGTTATTACATTCCCATAGAGGGTGAGAAAAGTTTTGATAAAAAAGTTGCATTAAAAGCTCCCAACCCAAAATAGATCATAATAAACTAGCCCTTGTATGGCCCCCACAGAGGCAGATGTAAAGACAACTGCAGAAAACGACCATATGGAGTACAAACTCCATTAGGCAGTTCACACTCTTTCTCCTCAAGTAGAGGAACTTCATTTAGTACGGGAAGGAGGGATAAGTCTAGATTACACCACCGAGACAGGGGCGTGACAAATCCCAGGAGAGGCTGTGAGAGGCTAGAGAAGAAACTGCTCCAAAAGATGCTGAATATTGTCACTAATGGTTACGCTCTGCCATTCCAACAAAAACCAAACTTACCAAAACAACCTTTATTATTTCAGGATACAAAGTACAGTAACAAGACTTAACATTGCCTCAAGTATCCAGTCTTTCCTGTCAAAGCAAATAGTGAAATTTTTTTTAAAAAGTCTGCGAGATAAATTTAGTCGCCTGTTTCAAACCTGAACAAACATGGTCGCCAAGGGAATGAGTGTCACCAATAGATCTCTCTGTCGCCTATTTACATCCACATTCATCCCAGCCTAGCTCACAGGTCTCAGATTTATCAGTTCACTGCCCTTCCATTTGGCTTGGCAACGACCCATAAGTGTTCACTATTGTGTTCAAAAGTTGAAACTTATGGCCCTGGCAAAAGGAATCAGACGTCACTAGTATCTGGATGACTGGTTGGTGAGGGCCAGTTACAGGAGGAAGTTCTTCAGTTTGTAAGGATTATGATGAAATTAACAGAATCTCTGGGTTGAAAATTATGCCAAAAGAAGTACGAGTTGATGCACTCATAGGTATTTTCATTTGTAGGATACGAGTATAACCTCAATTTGGCCATTGTAAAACCCACTCAAGAGATATAAGGGTACAGGCATTAATCCTCAGGCCACAAAGCAAGTATGCTTTAACTGCAAAATGTTTGATGTCGCTTATTTGATTGCTAGCATTAACAGTGAAAATGGTACCGAGGGTTGCCTGTACATGAAACCCTTTCAGTGGAACTTTAGGGAAAACTTAAAGTTTCTTCAGTCGCTGGGCAAACTCCTTTCCTTGTTGGACATCACAGTAGCTCACTTGTCACTTGAAGTGGTGGCAGGATTCTGAAAAAAGTAATAAAAGGAGCTGCCCTTCATCCAAAACAACACAATATTCACATTATTGCAAACGCCTCAAACTTAGGCTAGAGCGCTTACTTAAGACTTTTTAAAGACACTGTGGTCAATGTTAGAGAAAAGCCTACACATAAACATTTCATTTTAGAAATGAAAGCAGTGTTCTTAGCCCTAAAACAGTACAAGAATCAATGTCAAAATCAAACTATACTAAATACTAATCTTTACAGACAGTTCAGCAGTTGTAGCCTATATCAACAAACAAGAAGGAACCCAGTCGTAGAAACATATTCCCTTCTGTGGTAAATCGCGAGCTAGTGTCACCGTTACAAAGTTTCACTTTCTGCCAGACATATCCCAGGGTGTTTCAATGTTACTTCAGACTCCAGATCGACTCAGATTCAGTGAACAGAGTGGTCACAGAATCCTCAAGTGTTCAAACAGTTATGCAATGGTATTTCACTCAGTAAGTGGATCTACTTGCCACATGTCTACATTACAGGTGTCCCTCTACGTGTCCCCAGAGATAGACAAACAATTCCAGAAATATATGATTGGAATCTATCTGTTGTTTTAATGAACTTTATAAGAAATTGTTTGGGCCTATAAAAATGATGTCATCAAACATGTTCCTCTCAAATAGCCTTCTTCGTGGCTCTGGCCTCAGGAAAACACTGGAACAAGATCCACACGTGGATTGCAAAGAAAGTGTGTAATCTAGGTCAATGGAACAAGTAGCTTTTTTCCCCTCTTCTGACGTTACAACAAAGAATCAGTTACCCAGGAAGGAGCAAAGACTGTGTCACCTGTGATAATTGCTGCATTACCTACTACAGTGGACAGAACAAGCCCTGGACTTGGGCCAGGTCAAAGCCCATGATATCAGAGCATTTGCAGCTTCCACAGCATTTTATTCTGT
Source organism: Sabellastarte sp. h YS-2021 (assembly GCA_964017235.1). NCBI lineage: Eukaryota > Metazoa > Annelida > Polychaeta > Sabellida > Sabellidae > Sabellastarte > Sabellastarte sp. h YS-2021. Next base: position 60,245,135 of record OZ024930.1, on the reverse strand, counting down.
CAGTACATCAAATCATGCAAGCCTGTCACTTGAAAGGCTAAGCGCACAATACATTTTACAACTTTTATCTCACATAACTGACATTGTCTGACAATGACAAAATACATGTACCTGGGTCCAGTTGTGGTGGCTCAACAGGTTCTGCATTTCACCTCAGACAAGTCATCCTCGGGGAAAAGAAGGGGGGACTCAACCTCTACAGCCAAGCCTTCCAGAGCCCAATACACCCTGGAACAGCAGTAATTCGGATAACTACTTGCCTTACTTTTTATTATATTATTTATTTCACTGACCCTGTAAGTGTCTTCATCCCAACCCTAGCTCCACCCACGAAGTCCTTCAATTAAACTGTCTTGTCCTTATGACTTTGCATCTTATCCTTTTTGCTTCCAGTCAAGTCCTATTGACTTACAGTCTTATTGTTAAACACTTGCCATCCTGTCCTTTTGAAATACCCCAGCCTCTCCCCATGACAGCTCCAAAACAATACTGACCATTCTGTAAAGTAAACCTGCTTGTTGTAATTAAGCAAGACCAGACTTGGTGGCTTTCCGCCAGAAGGGAACTGTCCCAGACTTTGTCCATGGAGTGAGTTTCATCTCAGCATGACATCCCACCAGCACAGCAGAACAAGGCATTAGAACAAGAAACCAACATGGTGATTACACTGAGATGAGTTGTTTAGTGTACAAGGCAGGTCTTCCACTGGCATCTTGTCAGTTGGGGGTCCTGTGCTTATAAAAAGGGCAAGTCAGTACACGAAAGACATCATTTGGAATTTATACAGCAGCAGATAACAAGTAGCATTGAGTTTTTTGCTTGTATAGTTAGGCCTGTCAAGCCTTTTTGGAAACATCCAGCAGATCGATGCGCACAACCATAAACACCATCTGACCAGCAGCACAGCAGCTCTCGTCCTCCTAGCAACAAGTGTCACAGCAGCCATCACAGTAGCAGTAGAGTTGTACTGCAACAAAATAAACATCATTTTCATGGCTACCCAAGTGTGTCCTCTGGATGTTTTGTCCAACAACACAACATGTGTCTCAAACAACCTTCGGTGTTCACTCTATTGTGGTGAGTAGAGCCCTAAATCTGTTAACTAATATTCCAAAAGCATTCTTCACTACCCTCCTGCTCTCTTTACTACTCAGTTGTCTTCTGCTGTATGGCTTAATTTGATATGATTTCAAGACGAAAGCATAATCACCTGACAGAAGTAGGGAAAAGAAGAACTTATAATTGTAATATTTGCTCCCAGATCTGACAGACTTCTTTATGACGATATATTTCCCATCTAAACAGCCAACAGCATGGGGGACATTGCATCTGTTGTGAAACTTTTCCTCAATCTGTCTTCATTCATCAAGAGTAGGATATGTCAAATATTATTCCTGGAATTCATCAAGGATGACCCTTCAGACATCCGGAATTCATTGCACAAGGTGGTTTGTCACACCCTCTAGTGATACACCAATGATTTGTAACTTTCTCCAGTAGCTAAGTGTCATAGTGTTATAGCCAGCTTTAAAGTCAACTTCTAAAGGCTGTCTGAAATTGGGGGCTTCCTTCTTCTGATGGTGATCTATCCACTCCAGGTCAAGGTCAAAAACTGCAGAGGACATCCTTATGAAGTTCTGGTAGCCTAAAATGTCACTTTAAATAAATTTTTTTCATCTTTCCTTTGACATGTTTATGGCACTCCCAGGGGTTTGGTGGCATTCTCCTTGTTCTGGGTGATTGTGGGGGCTGTGGTGCATTTTGTGGCTGTGCTACAAGTGCTGGTTCTGTGTTCAAATGTGTCCTTCTACATTTGCGCATAATAAAAAAGTGCCCTAATCTTCTGTAGAAAGTGATTTTGATATACAGCTCGCATTTTGCAATGATAATGATGATAAATGATAAGTAACAGCAATACATTGGGATATATATAGTGGTTCTTGAAACTGGGCTGGCAATCTGGACTGCAAAAATTAGTCAGTCTGGTTGCTATGATTTTGGATACTACTCCAGTCTAATGGGATTGTCACTACAGCCTATCATGACAGCTATGTCTGTTTGCTACTACAGCTTGTCCTAACACTTTCACATCAGAGTCTGATGCCAAGACATGGAGGCAGATGCGAACAATCCGGAATATACTAAGTCCTGTCATGAAGTCCAACCAGACTTTTTCAATTGCCCAGAATCACATCCTGCCTTCCTGGTCCTGAAGATAATTTGGGTTGGTTACGGTTGGCTTCAGTGGAACGACCCCTTTGCTCTATCAAGTCTTTTGTGGATATATAATAGTTTTTTGTAAAGACATATCAATATATATCTTGCCGACTATTTTTAATTCGTTAGCACAGCACTTGCCAGCTTGATAATTAACTATGAATCCAGGGTTCACAGCTTCCTCATAGATCCATATATCCACACAGTATGTGTACTGTATCTCAAGTGTGGCAATATCTAATTTTACTAAAGTTCTGTAATTTTAGTACCTTAAACTTTTGTACTACGAGTTTTGGGACTGTCCTTTCAGGTTTCAAAATATATTTTTAGGCTCAATCCACAAAATTGCCCACTTCTTGAAATAGACAAGAATTTTGTCCATTTCAGGAAATAGACAACTGATATGAAATGAATGATCATGAAATGGGCAATTTATTCAATTATGGCTTGAATGTTGTGCATGGAAGTACAATTTGCATGCATAGTTGAAAGAAAAAATAACATTTTAACAGCTTGCTTATGTTTTTATGTTAACAGGAAATATCTAACATGCAATAAATATTGAAACTGTCTTATTTCAAAAGATTAAGAGCCAAAGAAAGGTAAATCAAGTTTTTAAACATGAGCTCTAGAGATCACTTTAATTTTTTCTTATTTTTTGTCTCTGAACTTTCATTATTTGTGGCGTAGAGCCATGAGTATCTGTATGTTCACTGAAGTTAAGCGGCAATGGGCTCTGTTAGTATTAGAGTACACTATTAGAGGTTTTATTGTACACTTTAAGTATATCACAAACAGTACTTTTAAAAGACACTTCTTGTTCCACTTGCAGGTTGCAGTGAAGTTATTAACAGCTGTAGTTCCTGTACCTCAACTGGCGGGACTAACAGGTGCACTGCTTGTAGTGGTGGTAAAGTTCCAAATGGAGATGAGAGCTCTTGCATCGGTAGGGATTCACTTTCCCTTTGTTTAATCATTAAATACAATGTTTGTGCCATAGAGTGTTATTAATTAAACATAGTTCTGAATTTTTAGTATTAATATTAAAAGTGTTTGTTGTTTCTTTTTTATTAGATTGTACCTCACCTATGATTGCAAACGGAGCCGGGACTCAATGTACTGGTAAGTGATTATAAATTAAATGTAAATAATTGTATGGCACAAAAAAAAGTATAAATTGTATAAAAGTATTTCCATTGTAAAGACTGGGTCACCGTTTTCACCTTAAACTTCTGACCTTTTCTTGAGAAGTGAGAGGCTAAGGCAGCTGCCATATTTGTATTGATATGGATGTGTTAGAAAATTTGTGAAGATAAGTGATCCAAAACACAATATTACATTGGACACACCAAAAATTTCTCTCGCCAAGCTACACATACCAGATCCTTCCTGAACCCTAGGCGATAAATACAGTTAAAATAATGCCCGAACTAGTGACCCACTCCTAATGGTATTAACAGTGGTATTGGTGCAATGAAATGATATGGTTATGATTTGTGACCTACATTTATTAAAATCATTGGATCCAGATTTTCACATTGAAGAAATCTCCAATATCGATCAATGAGATGGACTAGTTGGAAGACCTTATGGGGGTCTTGCAATACTTTGGTAGAAATCACTGGGGCAATCTTACAACTTTCTTCATTTTAATGAAGATCGTGTTGTTGGGTTGGTGATTGATTATAACAGAAAGGGCAATCTTCTGATACTAAACTGCTATTTACCTTTTCAGTGTCATGAAAACACTGAACATTTTTATCAGTGTCTTGTCAATATTATCTCCTTTATTAAAACGTCATGCTGCCATCATGTTGTATTGCTATGGGGGACTTTTATGGTGATTGCACCAACCCCCCTCCCCAACAATTGAAGTCAAGGGCAAAGAAGATTTGGCAAAATCTTAAGGAATTTTGGTGAAGATGAAAACCTTGTTTTGTGCGATGTTGTTTTTTTTTCCATGAGAAACATGATATTCACACTTTTGTAAGTGAAGCTAAAAAAAATATAACCTAGACTGACCACTGTATTTCTAGTGCAAGTACAGCTGACCTCATAAGTGATTTACTTATTAGTAATCAGTACTTGTGCTCGGATAATGTACCAATGTGCTTAACTTCAAAATATAAGCATGTAAAGCTGGTTAAGAAAATGTGTGCTGGCACTTCATCATCTTTAAGCTGAAAATCATTACAGAGTAAACATTTACTCAAAAGTATCAGGCTTCCAGCTGGGATCCACTGCCAAAATCCCAATTGTAAAAATCAGGAACACGCACAGGAAGTTGCCGTACTCTATCTGTACATAAAAAGACTGCCTACAATTGGCCATTACAAACTTAATAAAACAAAAGAACAAAAGTGAATATCAAATTCTAGGCCGGTGCTCCATTTACAAAGAGGTCCATGACAATTACAGGAACACTTACAGTATGATGGATAGATAATAACAAGCCAAAGCATAGTATTTTCTTTTATCTATATAAAATGTCATGTGCCCAGTTTAAATACACCTTAAGAGCCTGTAAACAAAATAAACAACAGCATGTAGCTGACAGTATTGCATTAGATCTTAGTACATAGGACTATACCAAGTTCTGGAACAAAGTTAAATCAAGAAATAAATGTAGTAACTCCACTGCTGCATTTGTAAATGGTGTTTCTGGAACTGAGAACATGTTGAAAGAATGTAGTAATCTAATAAACTCCTGTGCTCCTACAAAAGAAAAGTTGAAAATTGATGTTGACATGTTAGCATCTGTTGATCGACAGTTCCACAAAGATATGATTGTACTCACTGAAGAATTGGAACATGCTATAGAAGCCCTAAAATCTGGAAAATCTCCCGGTCATGACAATGTAACCAGTGAACATTTTAAGTATGCCTCATATCAGCCGTCAGTGTGTATCATGTGTATAATAATACAGCATAATTGTATACCAGATGACTGCATAAACACAGTGATGTTGACCTTTAGTGAAAGACAGTGCAGGGAATATAGCTGATGCAAACAAATATAGATCTATTTCACTAACTACCATTGTATCTAAGCAAATTGAACTTTTAATACTTACTAGATATGAAAGTATCCTCATAGGTTGTGATAACCAATTTGGCTTTATAATGTATTTAAAGACATGAGCATATTCTTTTTCAAACAACTTGTCCATTACTATGTCCGTAAGTCAAGCCCAGTGTATGTGCTGGTTCATAGATGCATCTAAAGCATTTTATAGAATGACTCATTACAAATCATTTGGGAAAGTGTTAAAATGTGGTATTCCTATTTTTGTGGTCGAATTAATTATCTACTGTATTCCCAACAAAATTTTCATGTTAAATGGAATAGTGTTTTCATGGATAGCTTTTAAACTTGGAAATTTTGTTTTAAATGTAGCTTTTATAAGCTACAATACCTACCTATTGTAACAATATGCTTTACTGGTGGTTGACCATGGGAAGCTACCAACCGGAGTAAAAGTTGAAAACTATTACCTGTGAAATTCAGATAGATGGGCTATCCGGAACAGTGGTGATATAGTACCAGTGCGGGTAAACATGCACTTGCTGGCTTGGCCACATGACCTAGGGAACCTATCAGATTTATCAGATTGCTCGCATGGACTCTTCCTCCTTTTTGTTGGAACAAAACCCCCTTGCCCAGTATAAGTCTGGAACAAGCGGGGAGGACCAGGGAGGGCCTGTAATATTGTTATAATAGGTAGGTATTGTAGCTTATAAAAGCTACATTTAAAATAAAATTTCCAATTTTATTGCGCTACAATAGTCCTACCTATTGTAACAATATGCTGAATCCCAGTATTCTGGATGGCTGGGAAGACTGTACACTGGCTAAAAAATTCATCTGGCAAAGGCAGCAACCATCAGAGGCTAGCATCTGGAGACCAGAGTGGAGGAGGAAGCCCCCAATGAGATCATATTAAGGAAACATCAGGGACTGAGGGGAATTCTCCAGCTCTCCTGAGGTTGAGGTTTGTCACCAAGGGGAAGAGAAGCACCATCTTGGTTCTCACCACCAGCGCAGGCACTCCATGCAGAAAATATCTAAAACACAAAGTACACAAAGTACGATGAAATGTGGTGTCAGGGAACATTGATACGACATAAGAAAATTCTTAAGAAAGTAAGGTTAAGGATACAGAAAAAGTAAGACTTAAATTACATTCTCAAGAAAATTGGAAAAAGAAAAAACTCCTGGTAACTATATAAGACGCAGGTATTTTATGGAAACAGCAGGTAACTGAATAAAATAAAAATAAACTCAAGTTACCTTAAATGGGGTGAAGACCCCGCTCTATGGTGTCAGAGGATTCTGACACTCCCCGTCTAGGTGGTTCCCGGCGTCGTGCCCCCCCACCCCTGTTTTCTTCCCTGGAACTTGGTTGGAAGGAGGCATCACCTGCTGTGCTGCAATGAAGACACGTAAGTGGAAGGAGCCCTCTGATTAGTCTTGTCCCACAAGATCTCTGAGGTAGAATCTGGTAAAGGTGTTGTGTGATTTCCAATGGCAGGCATGCATAATTTGATCCATGGAAATTCCCCCTTAGAAGGCTTTGGAAGCCGGAAAAACTCTAACGTCATGGGCCTTTACCCCTATTAGGTCCATGTATGCATTGTCAACCTTGGTGTGGCAAACTTTTATAGTCTTTTTAATCCAAGACGAGATAGTAGAACACTGAATATCCTTAGCATGGCCCAATTTGTAAGAGATAAACAATAACTGTCTACCCCCTCTGGAGTCCTTGGTTCGGTCCAGATAACACTGAAGGGCCCTGAAAGGGCAAAGTAGGATATCTGTGTCCCCAGAGTCTTGAGCACACTTCAAGGCTGGTATAATCACTGGTGAGATAGATTGCGGCCCTTCCTTTGCTAATTGGTTTTTGGCAATGAAGGAGGGAGAGGGGGATAGTTGGATCTGATCCCAGTCGCCCAGGCATAAAAGTCCATCTAGGGTCCAGGTATGTATTTCACTACGCCTCTTCCCAGAGGCTAAGGCTAGTAAGAAAACTGTCTTCCATGTTATGAATTTTAGAGTTGCTTCCTCTTGTGGTTCAAAAGGAGGCTGGGTGAGTCTCTGTAAAACAAGGGACAGATTCCACTTAGGAATGGACCTGGAACTCGTAGGTTTATCCCTGTGAAAACTTGCTATTAGTTTGTCAATCTCTGTGTTTGTACTAATGTTTTGTCTGGTATTCCCTAGGGTATTTGCGATGGCTGTTCTGTAACCTTCAATAGTAGAAGGGCATCTATTTAAATCATTGAACAGATACCAGAAGAAGTTGTAGATGTCTCCTATAGAGGGATTCCTGAAGTCCACCTGTTTTTCTGTACACTAACATTGGAAAACAGTCCACTTCGATGTGTAGATGGATTTTGTTCAGAGTCTCTGAGGAGCAGCAATTCTTTCTGCCACTTCTGCAGTGAAACCATGTTCTTGGAATGCTGAACTCCGAGATACCAGACATGGAGGTTCAGGGATGTGGGGTTGGCATGGTAATGGTTGTTCAGTGGCTGTTTCAGCAGAGTGCGTATGGGTGGTAGTTGTCTTGGAATATCCAGAGAATCTCCACCAGGTCCCAAAACCATGGTTTTGTCAGCCAGCCTGGGGCAATCAGAATTATCCTGCACGTTTGAGATTGAAGTTTTTGTACAACCTTGGGCAGCAGGGCGGTGGGAGGAAATGCGTAAGCAACCATGTTTTCCCATGGAATGTTGAGGGCATCTACTGCCCAAGCCTGAGGATCTGGAGTCGGAGAGACATAGAGAGGAAGTTTCTTGTTCAGGCTGGTTGTTCAGGTCCACTTGGGGACTCTCCCAAATTTTGGAAATTTGTTTGAAAATCTGTGGAGAAAGGGACCACTCTGTTGATTGGATCTGATTCCTCCTTGAGTGGCCGTCTGCTGTCACATTGAGTGAGCCCGGCACATGTCTTACTCTGAGTGTGACATTGTTTTGGTGACACCAAGTAAGGATTCTCCACATTAGAGCACAGAGTTCTGCTGGCCTTGTGCCGCCCTGTTTGTTGATATAGGCCACCACCGAGGTGTTGTCAGGCCATAAGGACTTGACGGTTCCTGCAATCTGTCTTGAAGAATTGCAGAGCCAGAAGAACCGCCTTCATTTCTAATAGGTTGATGTGAAGGTGCTTTTCTAAAAGAGACCAGAGCCCTACTGTAGAATTTTGGCCCAAGTGAGCGCCCTAACCTGCGTTTGAGGCATCTGCAAAGATCAGTTTTTGTGTTCCCTGGGGTGAAGATATTCTCCTTGTAGCACATTTTGAGGGTCTAACCACCATTCCCCGTGTCATATCATCTTCTGATTCCAGGGGATCGGTGTATCCAGAGGCATCGGATATTTCCATTGAGTTTTGAGATGCCACTGAAAAGGTCTCATATGCATCCTGCCCAATTTTACAGTCTTTTCTGTTGATGCAAGCAGTCCAATGGTGGACATAAGAGTCCTTGCACTGATAACAGACTTCAAGGAGAGGCGATGGAACATCTGAAGTTTTGTCCACCAGTCTTGCGTGGGCTTCACAAGAGCCAAATCCAGTGAAAAATGGTAACCCAGGAAGACAAACCTCTGCGATGGTTTGAATTCTGACTTCTTGAGGTTTACTATAAAGCCCAAATCCTTCTCCAGCTTTTGTAGTTTTTGTATCTGATCCCTGCATTCCTGTTCTGAGGGGGCACGGATCAGCCAGTCGTCCAGGTATTGGTGGAGTCTGATTCCTGATTGCAAAGCTATCAGTTTTACTAACTTGATGATACCGGTGAAAATGAGGGGGGCTGTTGCTAGCCCAAAGGGTAGGCTGGTGAACTGGTAAGTGACTCCTTTGAAATGAAACCTGAGGTACTTCTGAGACTGGGTGTGAATAGGTACGTGTAGGTAGGCGTCGGTGAGGCACGTATGGACTCTGGGGTCTCCATCTTTAACTTTGGGATGGCTAGGAATTTGTTTAGTCAGCTTAAGTCTATGAGTGGCCTCCAGCGGTTGCCTGGTTTTGGGACTGTAAAATCCCAGACTGTCTGAGGTATGAAAGACTTCGACTGCACCTTTCTGCAGCAGGTCTTGACTAGAGGTCCATAAGGCATTTTGTTTGTCGAAGCCTGCATAACTGCTGACTATGCAGGGTACCCTGGATAGGTTGGGGCATTCCCTGAAGGGCAACTTGTATCCGTCTCTTATGAGCCCTATAATCAACCGGTGGGAGCCTTGTTTTTCCCACTCTGGAAGGAACTGTCTCAGTCTGCCCCCACTGGCAGGTTTTTCACTTTTTCTGGAATATATACACTTTTGAACTGAACTTGTTTGGATATATCCTGTACACACAGAGTTTTCTCTCCCTCTGGTGGGGACTGTACACACTGAGTCTTTCCCCCCTCCGGTGGGGGCTGTACACACAGAGTCTTTTCCCCCTCCGGTGGGGACTGTACACATGGAGTCTTTACCCTCTTTGGTAGGGTTAACATCCCTCTGGAGGGGTTAAAGGGAAAACACAGTGTAAGGGATCTCCTGAAAGCATTGTCAGTTCTAATCCAGGGTTTTGTGAAGGTAGCACTTGGTATTGAGTGTCATTGAGGAGGTTGCTGCTGCTTGTTACCATTTGTGTTGCCTCCGCAGCCGCGACCTCTGCGACCACCATGTCCTCCTCTACGACCACCTTGGGGTGGAGGCTGAAGGAAGGGTTGTTGCACCATATATTGGGGCGCCGGCATGGGTTGATGATAAACCCCTTGTGGAGCTTGTTGACGTCCACCCCTACCCTTCTTGTTTTTCTTGTATGGGTGGAAATGTTGCTCCTTGGATCCAGGCTTCACTCCTAATCCAATCAAATGCTGGTCATATTCCTGCGTGAGACTCCTCTCAAACAGGTCACCACCTGAGACTGGGGCGGCACGGAGATTGCGAACCCTAAAAGCATCCAGATTGGGGTGAGCATGGCATAGACGGGCATCACGTCTGAGAAGCACCAGGTTGGTGAGTGTGGAGAGGAGGTTGGATACCAAGTCTGCGTAGGCCTTGGACATACTCCTACTTATATCCAGCATTAACTGCATCTGGGCAGATTCCTGTTGAGTCATAGAGAAGGGCTGCAACATGATCTGCTCTCTGGTGGGCCCGTCCTTGGTGGCACAGAACTGGTCAAAGAACCTCGCTCTCTGGTCCCTTGAGATACAAAGATTGTTGATGCACGACTCACTGGCCATCCCGAAGGTGGAGAGGAAGTTAGCAATACTGATGTTCTCTTGAGTCATGTATTCCAGCTTGACTAAATCCTTCTGTTGGACTGAAGCTGGGGGTGCACTCCTATAACTAGGCTTTGCAATGTTTGAGAAGGCCTGGGGAACCACCTGTGGTGTGAAAATTATTGTCCACTACACTGTACCAGCTTCCTTTGTGTGGTGGAATGCCTGGGAATTTGCCTATCTCCAGAGTATTAGACATGCTTGGTTTGATTGAGTCGTCCTGGGCAGTCTGAAGATGAGATAGGTCGGGCACTATCGGAAGCTTGATAGATGGAGGTCTAGCCAACTTTTGCGGTTGCAGGAGAAGGGGATCATGTCCCAGTGCTGAGCTCAGCTTGTAGTCCTCTTCTGCTGCTGGGTCAGGGATGGACAAGAACTCCTTAATCTATTAGACCAACTCCCTGAAGGGGAGGTTAGGGGGTACCGCCTGTTCTCGAACTTTTGTAGTATCTTCCGGTTTTGAAGTGGAAGAAAAGGAGGAAGCTGAAGCATCAGTCCCGTATTCCTCTTGTTCCAGGGCCTGAAGAGGATATGAGAGCCTTGGAGCAGAGACAACCGTTGGCACAGAGGATGGCTGTGTAGAAGGGGTGGAAGTCGGCACTTGAGTAACCACCGCTTGAATGGAATGCTGTGCGATAGCTGAGGAGCCCTTAACCTTTGTAAGACTCTTCTTTACCTCAGGAGGGGTAGGTTGAGATGGAGCGGAGTCCATAGGTTCCTCTAATTTGGCAGGCGGTAGAGCAGACACCGGTGTGATTCACACAATATGAGGTAGCGGTGTTGAAGATGCAGCTGCTGGAGGTTGAGTTAGTGCAGGGGCCAAATGATTAAACATCTGCTCCATGGACTGTTGAAGGAATGCATGCAGTCCTGTTTGTAACTGAGCAGAGAGATCCTTAATTTGTTGCTGGTTTTTCTGGTGCAGAGTGTTCATCTTAAAATTCTGCTACTCCAGCTGGCTCCTATAATGAGTTGTGTCCTAGGAGTCTGTAGGATCTCTGTTGTTGAGACAGCCCTCTGTGGTTGTGGGAATGACAAAGCAGCCACTCTTTCCGCGACCGATTGTCTACCAGGAGTTGTGTGTGGTGCATATCCTGAAGTAGGAATGTCCTGTGTGAATGTCTGAGACATCGGGTGTGGCGCCCTGAAAAGGAGTGAAGAGTCAGACGTAGGCTGAGGAACTGCACCCATGGTAAAAGAAGTCGCCGGGACACTCTGCACGGGTAGTGGAGCCGGGGGCTAGTGAGAGGACTGATGCCGGTGAGAGGTGCACTGGTACCGGTGTCTTTCGGTTCTAAATCCAAGAGAGTGTCATCCACCCATGAGAAATCTTCACCGGTAATCACCGGTTCTTCTGTTTCCGACTCCTCAAACGAGTCACCCTGCGAGCCAGTTTTCTGCCTGTAAGCTGACCTCTTAGCAAAACTTTCTCTGATGTGGGACCACTGCTCCACTGTCAGTGCAGAACATGCTGAACACTGTGTGGTGTTAGCTCATTGGGCACAGGGGTCCTGTCCCTTGCACTTGGCTCTACAGCCAAAGCAGGAGCTATGACCATCAAACTGGGGCATAAAATGTCCACACTTGCCCCTTTTCTGGTAAGGAGGTGTCTTAACCATGTTACCAAAATGATCTATAAACTGTTACGAAACAATTTATTAAAAATTTAACTGTCTACCCACAGTTATAAAGCTGTAACAAACTCGAGAACTCACGGTTATAGCACCCAAGTTATTAACATTCATGAGAAGATATGAGGACACAGATTTCCTCTGGGATTTCCTTGCAATATTTTATAAAATCGAAGCATAGACTATTAGATGATATTCATGAGAAAACCATAAAGTCAATCACTTTAACTTGCCATCGTTCTTGTGGGATGCCGGATGCAGTGGATGACATTGTACGTGACAATCCTTCATGCGGCAAATGGTCTCATTTCACTTGTGCAGATTACCACAGCAGTGAGAGTGTCAGCAAATCATGGTTGTGCCCTGGATGTATGTAAATTGTGCACCTTTTAAAAAGATAAATGGCTGTAAATACTGTATATGTTACTGTAGTGTATAGTTAGAAAATTGACATACAACTGTAACATTTGATATTCATGTAAACAGAAATAACACTCAACTAGCACCCGTGCTTCTGTAGCACCACAAGTGATCAGGGACTTGGATGAGTGCATAATGACTCCATGAATGACTTGGGTGCTATGGCCGTGAGTTCTACAACTATTTGATCTTTGTCGAGACATCCATTTTTTAGGCGGGTTGCGTGTGACCAACCCGCCTATTAGATTGATGTGTCCGACATCCCTCTGTCTGTCTGTCTGTTCACATTTTTCGTTTCCAGACTCTAACACGAAAACGGTTTGTCCAATCGAATTCAACTTGACAGGGACATAGATCACCATCACAGCTAGGTTTCTTTCGAAATTGGTGAAATTCCATCTGTTCGTTTGTCCGTTTTTTGTCTGTTTGTCCATCCGTCTGTCCGTCCACATTTTCATTTCCGGATTCTAACTCGAAAACGGTTTGTCCAATCAAATTGAAACTTGACAGGCTGATAGATCACCATCATAGCTAGTTTCCTTTCGAAACTGATAAAAATCTGTCTGTTTGTCCACATTTTCGTTTCCGGACTCAAACTCGAAAACAGTTTGTCCAATCGAATTCAAACATGATGGGGGCATAGATCACCATCATAGCTAGGTTCCTTTCGAAATTGGTAATTCCATCTGTTCGTTTGACTGTCTGCTTGTCCATTTCTGGTCGTTTGTCTGTCCATCTGTCTGTCCACATTTTCATTTCCAGACTCTAACTCAAAACATGCAGTTTGTCCAATCGAATTCACACTTGACAGGGACATAGATCACCATCATAGCTAGATTCCATTCGAAATTGGTGTAACTACGTCTGTTCGTTTGTCTGTTTTTGTCCGTTTTTCTGTCCATCCGTCTGTCCGTCCACATTTTTGTTTCCGGACTCTAACTCCAAAACGGTTTGTCCAATCGAATTCAAACTTGACAGGGACATAGATCACCATCATAGCTAGGTTCCTTTTGCAATAGGTGTAATTCTGTTGCTTCGTTTGTCTGTTTGTTTGTCAACATTTCCGTTTCCGGACTGTAACTCGAAAACACTTTGTCCAGTCGAATTCAAACTTGACAGGGAAATGCATCACCGTCATAGCTAAGTTGCTTTCGAAATTGGTGTAATTCTGTCCTTTCGTTTCTCCGTTTATAGCATAGATACAATTTTGTAACCTAGATTACATTTTACATTTCTTAGCAAGTCTAACACTTTCACCTTAACTGGGTAACCTAACATTCCTTTCCTTGTTTCTAAATGTAATTACAGCAGTTGCTAACCTTATTGCTGCCTGCACAACCCGCCTTTTGGGGCATCTTTGACACTCTTGTATAAAATATTGTAAGGAAATCCCAGGGAAAATGTGTGTCCTCATATTTCCTCATGAATATTAATTACTTGGGTGCTATGGTCATGAGTTCTCTAGTTTTTACCCCACAGCCCTTAAAGGCTGTCGGGGTATTGTTTTCACCCATGGTGTCTGGATGGGCGGGTGGGCTTTCAGTCGGCTGGGTGGGTGGGTGTACTTGCGGGTGGCGGAAAAAAGTTTGTCCGGGCTGTATCTCAAAAACTGTAAGGTGTAGGAAGTTGATACTTGGTAGGGACATTGGTTAGGGGGTGTAGGTGTGTAACATTATGGTTTGACCTTGATTTGACCTTGCTGTAGTGACCTTAACCTATAAAATCTTGTCCGGGCTATATCTCAGAAACCGTAAGGTGTAGGAAGTTAATACTTGGTAAGTTGGTAGGGACATTGGTTAGGGGGTGTAGGTGTTCAATGTCATGGTCTGACCAGGATTTGACCTTTGACCTTGCCATAGTGACCTTAACCTATAAAATCTTGTCCGGGCTATATCTTGGAAACCGTGAGGTGTATGAAGTTGATACTTACTAGGGACATTGGTTAGGGGGTGTAGGTGTGCAACGTCATGGTCTGACCTTGATTTGACCTCTGACCTTGCTGTAGTGACCTTGACCTATAAAATCTTGTCGGGGCTATATCTCGGAAAAACCATAAGGTGTAGGAAGTTGATGCTTGGTAAGGACATTGGTTAGGGGTTGTAGGTGTACAGCATCATGGCGTGACCTTGATTTGACCTTTGACCTTGTCATAGTAACCTTGACCTTTAAAATCTTGTTGCACCTTTGGGTCTGTCTATTTTGATGCAGATTAAGCACTGTTAAAGTCATATTAGAATTTATTAAGAATTTTACTTTTATAACTTCCCATTGTAACAGATGGAATTTCATCAAGTGAGCCACAGATTTTGCACCACACATAAGCATTCATTGAATGTATTACCACTTCTGTATGCATGATCTAATCTAATCTAATGTGGACTTTTATAGCACTTAATCTTTATCACTGATGGACTCTAAGGCGCAACTGAACATTAAGCAAGGCGGTTAACATTAATCCGAGGACATAGCCAGGTCATGCTAAGGAGACACAGGGTGACAGGAGAGGCTAAGGGGGATATGCTTTTGCAAACAGGTAAGTTTTAAGCTTTTTTTCTGAAGGAGGCAACCGATGCTGCACTGCGCACATCATGAGGAAGTTCATTCCAGATGTTAGGAGCATCAAAGGCAAAGCTGTGATCAAAATGTTTGACTGACTTGAATACTGATGAGCGGAAAGGAGGAACAGTAAGGTATTGATGATCTGGGTGACTACGCCTGATTCAAATTGGTCGAGGCTGCAGGCAGGGTGACCTAATTTCTCCTTATTTGTACATTATTGATGGTCAAACATTAACACTTCTTATTCTTCATAATCCTGATATAAAGGGCATTTTTATCAAAGGAACAGAGTCTAAAATTACACAATATGCAGATCATATGACCTTATTTTTAGATGGGTCACAATCTTCAATATTAGCAGCTCTCAACACTTTGGAAATTTTTGGAACTATGTCAGGTTTAAAAATGAGTAAAGATAAGACAAAAATAATCTGGATAGGTAGAAAGAGATAATCAAGAGAAAAATTACTAGATACAGGGCTACAGTGGGGATTTCAAGAATTTGAAATTTTAGGGTTAAAGTTTTCTATTCACCTGGATAACGTAGTTAGTTTGAACTTTAATTCCAAAATTCTAGAAATTAAAAGGATGATAAATAACTGGGAGAAACGACAACTTACACCATTAGGAAGAATTACTGTAATGAAAACCTTATTCTTATCCAAAATAAATCATTTGCTTATAAGTCTCCCTAATCCAAAGTCTCAAACAGTAAGACAGATAGAGGGGTTATTTTATGGCTTTCTATGGTCAGATAAACCAAGTAAAATTAGTAAAACTATCATAACGCTGAATAAAGTAAAAGGTGGATTAAACATGTTTAACTTTACAATCTTATTAAAATGACTGAAAACAACTTGATTCCGACGGCTCATTCTCACTCCAGAAGCACCTTGGTCTAAATTGTTTGAACTCATTATGAATAAAACCATTAATAATTTTATAATATTAGGCCCAGAGTATTTTATCAAAGCAAAGAATAGGACTACAAACAATTTCTGGGCTGACGTTTTTGAATCATCACACAGTATTTTAAAAAACCAAAGACTTTTAAAAAATCAGCACATTCTTACTTCTCCTTTATGGTACAACCAAAATATTTTAGAAGATCCACTATTTAGACCTGATTGGTTTAATAAGGTATTCACTTAGTATTAGATGTTGTTGATGAACATTTTAATTTCATGTCTATCAAAAATTTACAAACACTGTATAACATTAAAGACATTAATTTCTTACGATACTCGAAGATTAAGATGGATACCTTAAATTTTATGAAAAATAGTAATTTTTTAAAGCGCGTACCTTGATACCAGTCATCTCACATCATACAAAAATATTTTATAAGTCCATTAAGGGAGCAAAAGATTTTTACAAATACAGTAGAACCTCTATTTTCTGACCTTCTGTTTTCCAAATTTTCAATTACCCGACCTCAAACCCACTCTCCCAACTCCATTTAACCCTGTTATTTTAGGAATTCTATTATCCGAGCCTTCTGTTATCCAAACCAATTGTCCCTCCCCCAAGAGGGTCGGGTAACGGAGGTTATACTGTATGCTCAATGCAGCTTGAATGAGCATAGCATGAAAAAAATTGAATCATGGCTTCAATTTAGTTATTGATGACAAAAGTTGAAACAGAATATTTAAAGTTTGCCATCATACTACACCTGATAATGTTTTAAGTTGGTTCCAGCTAAGAATTATATACAGGATTCTAGGGACAAAGTATTATCTGAAAAAAGTGGGGATTTCTGTTTCTGATAATTGTCAAAGCTGTGACATATTTCCTGAAACTCTTCTACACATGTTTGTAGATTGCCCTAAGTTACAAAGGTGCTGGAACAATCTTGCCAAATATGTTTCTGATAAGGTGAATTATAATATAAAATTTACGGATCTTACTATTATATTTGGCCATTTGATCAATGACCAAAATTCGGAACCACTTCAACAACTTACTGTTAATTTCAAAAAATATATATTTAATACAGCTAAAGCTAATAGCCCTTTAAGTTTACATGGCCTCCAACATAAACTTAGTCAAAGCTTTGAGGAACTCTATTACTTAGCAAGGGTGTCAAATTCTGTAGAACCCTCTGAAAATAATTGGTTAAGATGGCAACTAGTTTACACCTCATTTAGTTAGTACAGAATTTTTTTTCTCAAAATTTATATGGTGCTTTCCAATGTTTGTGTGTTTGCATATCTTAGCCCGTAACAGTGACATAAAACTGCCAAATCAATCAATAAAGCTGTATAAAACAATTTACTCATACAGTAATATGTTAAAGATGTTATTTGATTTTCTTGTTAATTTTTTTTCAGATACATCTGTTGCTTGCATATATCTAGTATTTTGTTTACTATTGTAGTTAACTGTCTGTACAGATTTATGGGAAAAAAGAGCACACTGTTTGCAATTTATAACACTGTTTTTGTATTTCAAAAGAACACTTGGTTCAATTTAACACCTGGTCTGATGCCTTTTGAAAATAATTAACGCCCGGGCCATATTTTGAAAAAATGTGGTATCAAAGTTAAAAATATGATATTCATGTTGTTACAAAAAGTCTTCATTGTGGGTTGCATTCCTTTTTATTTGAGTAAGTTTGGTTATATATGGCTTAAGATATCTGAAGAATTGTTTTATATATCTGATGTAAGTAAAGTAATTGTTATATAAAGCTAAAGTTGAATAAATATTTTTCTCTTATTTCTGGATAGATTTTAATGCAATAAAACTAGCACAACATACAGTCAATCACCGAAAATAAGAATGTGGAATGTGCAAAGAATTTGAAGCCCCCCCTCTAGGGGCATGTTCTTATTTTCCATACAAGCATTTTGGCCCCCCTAGGGGCACGTTCTTATTTTCCATACATCACTTTTGAGTCCCCCCCCCCCCCCCACTAGCCATTCTTATTTTCGGACATTCTTATTTTTGGTGGCTGACTGTAACAATAGTTGTCTTTTGTTGTTTTTTTTATGTTGTGTTGTAAAGTATTTTTAAAACATTTGCAAAAGACGAACATCTGTTGATACATCTTACTGAAATTTTGTTGAAAATCGAAAATGTTCGGCAAAGTAGCAATTTATGTCAGTACATATGGAAACACACCAACCGAATGCCCGATACTGGACCTAAATGCAAATCAGGATGCTTCATATATGGAAATGGCCCTTTACTTCAAATATTATTTATTCTTTTATATATCTCAACTGTTTTAAGTCCTTTTACACCTAATTTGATGCATTAATGAACAAATCAATCTTAGCAGTATTTATTTATCTGTGAATTTGTAGAAGTTTCTTCCCATTTGTTGGCCATGAGTGCACAAACCAGTGTCTACCTATGACTAGAAAACATGACATTGATGAATTTTATTCTGAGAGCTTTCAGCTGTCAACAATGTTGTGTTGTATATTTGTACAGAAGAAGTTAAACTATTTAAGGAAGGATTTCATTCCTCACTGATAGACTAAGAATCTGGGCTGTCACACCTTATATCATGACTGCGGACAAAGGGTTAAAATGTATGTTTCCTTTCCTACATCAGATGTGTATCGACTCCATTTAAAGGCTTGCTATTTCCAAGTAGTGACATTGGCAAGTACTTTAATTTGTACTTGAATGATTTTCAGTCTTTGCAGTCTTAGTACAGGGAAAGGTAATATATTCAGAATTGTATATTGTCTGTATTTGTAGATTGCAACACAGCCATGGATGGGTGTACAACTTGTACTGCACACAATGAGTGTACAGCTTGTACAGCTGGCACAAAAGCTCTCAATTCTGATGACACAGGATGTATAGGTAAAGTTCCTATTATTTCAACCAGTAGAAAACCTTGCACTCTGCAGTGGGACATAGTTGATTGGCAATGTATGAACATGTGACCATGTAGAGCTACAGTTACTGAACTTGTAAGCTTGGCTGGATGATTGTTAAGGGTTTTGATCTTACCATAGCATGACCTCTGTAAATGTTTCTAATATCAAGACATTATATGTTGACTTATTTTATCTGTTCATTTACACATAAGGTTTCAATTTTTTCTGTAGATAAGTGATGATGTAAAACTTCTTGCGTCTTATTTTACTTTGTGCACGTACTATACTAACCATTCCATTTGTCACTTTTTAAACTTTAAAACATTGTCTAGTTTTATTGAAAGTTGAAGTACATTAAATTATTTTTTTTTGGATATTCATATCCACTATGATTAACCTCTTAGTTTGGTCCTCTAAGATTATAGAGTGTTGCGTTTGGTGCTGTTAATACTGATTAAGTCATAAAATAATCTTCTTGTTCCTCTTGCAAATGTACTTGGTTAGCATAAAGCGGGTCGATTCATGTAGTGGGTCAAGTTTTCACAAATTTACACAAAAATAGCAAAAACCTGCATACTGGTGTTATAAAAGCTGTTAAAATGATTCACATTACAAGACTGCTCTGGAGCATGTTCCTTTTTGGTAATAATGATATATGTTAAATTCAATAATTTAAATTTTAATTTAAAATTTTCCCCTACTTCATGATAAAAAATAGCCAAACTGAAATGAAATAAATCATGAAATATTTACTAAACTTTTTTTTTGCATTAGTATGTTAATAATTTCTTTCGTATGTACTTCTTTTATGAATTTATAAATATAATAAAACAATAGATGATTGTGTGGTTGCTTTTCATAGAATTTATGCAGTTGAAAAGGGCAAGTTATATAAAAATTTATTCTGTTAAATTACTTGTGAAACTTCTACCAAATATCATGTCTCTGTATAATATAGTTTTTAGATATAACTTTCACCCACTACATGCAAAAACCATGCATTGTACCTGTCACCAGTTGCAGACTATGTGTACTTTTTTAGAAGAATGTCTTACTGTTCTTGCAAATTTAGTGTAACTGTCTCCAGTTAAGGTACAAGTGCTTTAGTATGTTTACTGTAATTATATTACAACCAGTATTTTTATAAGACTCTTCTTGTTCCTCTTGCAGATTGTGGTCAGGCTATCCCCAGCTGCACTACCTGTGCCTCATCTGGTGGGAGTAACACTTGTACTGCTTGTAGTGGTGGCAAAGTCCCAAATCAAGATCAGGACTCTTGCATTAGTAATGATTTTGTTGTCATTTCTCATAACCAGCTAATGATGTGTGTATGAGGTCCAGTCAATCTATATTTTAATTCAGATCAGATAAATTGACTTTTTTATACAACCTGAATTCACCAGAGATTGTGAAAAAAAAATAATTAAATAGTTAATGTTTTGACTTAATGCTTTGCAAACAATGATGGAGCAGATCTGGCATACAGAATGTAAAGGGGTTTAAAATAGTTCTGATTTTCCAATAAGACATTTTATTTAGTCCTTCATTTGAGGGATATATCCAAATGGTTAAAAAAATTGGCACTTTAATCAATACTTGAGTCTTTTTTGTATCTTAGTATAGGAAAAGGTAATTACATTCACAACAGTTACTGTGTATTTGCCTATATTTGTAGATTGCAACACAGCCATGACTGGGTGTACAACTTGTACTGCACACAATCAGTGTACAGCTTGTACAGTTGGCACTAAAGCACTCAATTCTGATGGCACTGGGTGTATAGGTAATGGTTTTGTTCTGTGACTCAGTATTAACTTTCAATCTTTTGTGAAAAATGATTGATTTGACAGTGCGCCAATACATAATTTCCCAGTCCAGAAGCTTGAGGTTCAATTTATTACCAATATAGATGACAGTTGTTGCATTATGCCTGTCTATGAAAGAACAAACTATGGCTTTGTTAATTCTGTTATTATGGAATAAGCTGTGAAAAGGTTTATACTGTAATAATAATAATAATAATGATAGAAATAGATGAGCATGTGACCATCAAGAACTTTGGTTGCTGCACCTGTAGGTCCAGCAATGTGTTTTCAGTTTACCAGTCAGACCACAATAAAAAGATATTTGTGCTATCATGGCAAAATGTATGGACTTAATAATATCTGTTAATTTGCTTTGTCAAATTTGTCAAAGCCTTTTCTGTCAGTGAGTGTTGGATGAGACCTTCCAGACTCTTAGTTTATTACCCCACAGCCCTTAATGGCTGTCAGGGTATTGTTTTCACCTATGGTGTTAGCATGTGAAGGCTGGTGTGTGGGCGGGCGGCGGGAAAAGTTTCTTAGAAACCGTAAGGTGTAGAAAGTTGATATTTGGTAGGGTTATGGTTTCAGGGTGTAGGTGTGCAACGTCATGGTGTAACCTTGATTTGACCTTTGACCTGGCCATAGTGATCTTGACCTATAAAATCTTGTCGGGATATTGATAAGGGGGTGTAGGTGTGCAACGTCATGGTGTGAACTTGTTTTGACCTTTGACCTTTTAATAGTGACCTTGACCAGTGAAATCTTGTCCAGGCTATATCTCAGAAACCGTAAGGTGTAGGAAGTTGATACTTGGTATTGACATTGGTTGGGGGTTGTAGATGTGCCACATCATAATTTTTAGTGTACTGAGTAATGCTGTCATCTTGCTATTGAATTGTCTTGTTTTAATACTTTATCTTTACATACATTTTCTTTCTTTTAGATGTTATTTTCTCTACTTAAACATTATTTGGAGCTTTATATAACTGACACTGCTCTGAAAGTATCCCGATCTTTGCACTGTTTCACTACTTCTATATCTCATGGTGTTGAAAATTATTTCCCTAGACTGTGGGTTACGGGCATCTGATGCCATTTTCCGTGCATTTACTGTACTAACCACTCACCTGGAGGGTTCTTGAGTCACTTTCTTGAAAATGGATGTAACCTTGAATGAAAATTAAAATGGAATCATAGAGTTAGCAAGTTTGGCTGGATGGGTTTGACTCCCATAAGTGACAGTGCTGAGGACCTGTCCCAATATGACCTGGGCTGTAGAATGGGATGTAAAACCCTAACTTTTATTTATCTGGATATTCATCTCTTTCATGGTCAAACTCTTGGTTTGGTCTTCTGAGATTATAAAATATTGCTGTGTGTGTTGTGAACACTCCAATTAGGTCACAAAAGTATTGTCTTGTTCTTCTTATAGATTGTAGTGAAGCAAGCCCCAGCTGTAGTACATGTGCCTCATCTGGTGGGAGTAATACTTGTGTGTTGTTTACTCTAAGTATATCACAACCAGTCCTTTTCAAAGACTCTTCTTGTTCCTCTTGCAGATTGTAGTGAAGCAATCCCAGCTGTAGTACCTGTGCCTCATCTGGTGGGAGTAATACTTGTACTGCTTGCAGTGGTGGCAAAGTTCCAAATACAGAGAAGGATGCATGCATTGATAATGATTTATTCTTCCTGTGTAAATAAATAATTTCAGTTTTTCTGTTGGCCTCTTACATTGATATATGGAGTAAGAGTTCCAGTATCAGTATTAAGAGTGTTAATCTCCCTGCAATTAGTGAGCAATTTTCACAACATATAGGTAGCCATGACTCTAGTTATTTCATGAAAGGAAGCTCCTTGTATTTAATTTGTGGCTTTTTTGTTCAGATTGTACCTCACCTCAAATTGCCAATGAAGCTGGGACTACTTGTGTTGGTAAGTAATTGTCAAAATAATGTTTACATATCTGTGAAATATAGTAAAGTGTAGAAGTATAAATTAATAAGCAGAGAAGAAGCATTAATTTTATTGTTGATTATTTCTGTAATTCATTATAAAGCACTATTTATTAGTATTTTTGCCAGAGAATAAAGTGAAATCAAACTTCAATATTTTTACAGGATATGATTCACACTGATATAAGTGCAGTTACTTTTCATTTACCAACTAGAAAATAATATAATTTGTATACATAGATAGTATCTATATTTTGTGTTGACAAGACTAATGTTAGTATCATTCCATATTTATTTCGTTGTGCTGTAGCATGCAATGATGCTATTGCGGACTGCTCCAAGTGCACAAGTTATGAAGCCTGCACTGAATGTTCTGGAAACAAAGTCCTCAACCAGACTGGGACATCTTGTGATGGTAAGTGTATGCCCACACTGGTCTAGTATTGTGTGACTGCATAGATATATGGCCAATCTCAGGCTAGTATTGTAAGGCTTAGTTTCTATCCAAACTTAGGCTTAAAAATTTGTTATGGTGAGTTTATTTCCAACATTTAGGTTGATACTGTGAGGCCCTTAGCCTTGTATTTTGAGGCAGAGTTTATGTTGACCCCTAAGCTTGTTTGTGATTTGGCAAAGACTTATGTCTGCCATTAGGCTTTTAAAGTGTGAGGCTGAATTTATGTCCAAACCTTAGGCTGATATTGTGACGTTGAGGGCTGGCTTTTAAAGTGTGAGGCTGAATTTATGTCCAAACCTTAGGCTGATATTGTGATGCTCAAGTTATGTCAATCCTCATGTAAGTTTGCATTGCGTTGTGGGTAAGTTTTTGTCCAAACCTAAGGTTTTGAAAATGAGGTTGAGTTTATGTATTGGGCTGATATCATGACGTTGAATGTGTATCCATCTTAAGCCTACTCTAGGGCTAGTTCATCGCCATCCCCTGGTCAATGTTACCTTTTGTGATGATATTATTTAAGACCCAATTTTGCTGGCATATACCTGAAATAAGTCTGAGTTATATTGTAAATTAAAAAACTGAGATAAATTATGAAGTTTAAAGCACAAATCATCTAATGGCTGGAACAGCTGATTTATCTACCATATATCAAGGGATCCAAAGTTTTATCCATGATTTTATAATGTACCAGTGTTGTGTTAATTGTATCACCGGACTAAAGTCAGGGATACTTAGGATTCAGTACGGTCACGTCGCCGCAGAGATTTCCTTTTGGAAGCAATAACTTAAAAAATATTTTAGTTAGAACTTTTAAATTTGGTATGTGTGTATATATGGGCAATGCGACAAATGCTATTGTTTTTTTACCTTGACCTTCAATTTCAAGGTCACTGGTGGCCTCTTAAAGGTCACATTTTGGCCATTTTTTCACATTTTGGCCCAGTTCTCATATACAGAAAGTTAGATCACCCTATGGCTGGTATATATAATACATATATATGTCCTCTGTAAGCATGCAGAAATTTGACCTTGAAGCTCTTTATTGAAGGTCACCCACAGACCACCAAAGTACCTCACCGAGGTCATTTTTGGGGAGATTTTTGTCGTTAACGCTCTCAGAGGAAAACTGCACCAGCTACATTCACCAAATTTGCAGGATGTCTGCGGACATTTCTTTGAAAATTATCTACATTTTTCTACTGGCTGTTTCTCATAGGTAGAAGGTTGAATCTCTTCATAGGTGATATGTATAACAGATATACATGTCATCTACAACCTTGCAGACATTTGACCTTGAAGCTCTTAATTCAAGGTCATTCACAGAGTGCCAAATTACCCCACATAGCGGACTTTAAAAGTGCCTATATCTTCCTTATTATTGGTCCTAGAGGTTTGCAGTTTGAAACCAACCTATAGGAAATCATGTGCTGCGAATCTTCTGATGTTGTCAGATTTGACCTTGGACCCCTCCTTCAAGGTCAAATGAGGAAAACCAAACTTAAAAGTGCTTATAACTCGCTTAATATTGGTCCTACAGGTTTGGGATGGTAAACCAACACATAGGAAATCATGGGCTGGGAATCTTCTGGTGTGGTCGGATTTGACATTGGGCCCCTCCTTCAAGGTTCTATTGCTAGAAATACTCTGTATGTCACGCTTCAACCATGTCCCGCCTGGGGATACACTGTGTCGAGACACAAGATCTAGTTTGATAACATTTCCTTTACTTTAAAATATTTTAACCCAGTAATGGCTAAGCAGAACTACTTTGCAATCATGTTTCCTTCTGTTTAGATTTGCAGGAATATCTGGTGTTTCAAGATGGTACAAAGTGTCTTGCAGTGGAAGGATCAGTTGTGTCCGTGAAAGTAACAGATGGTGATGTGACATCTGACTGCACAAAATTAGTCATCTCCGATCATAGTACAGGTACATCTTGTCACAGCATCAGGGCAGATTTTTTATGAGTAGAGATTTATTTTTTTAAGACTTGACAAGTACAATAAGAAATGTCTCCAGTAGATGTTTAATCAAATTTTACACACATAACTTGGAAAATACCCCTCTTAATCTGTGTCTTTTGTATGAAGAGAGACATGGGGACTTATTATCTCCACAGGAGGCTACGTTTTTGTGTGCATTTGTTTGTTTGTGATTACTCCAAAAGTAAAGAATAGGAGAAGTGATTAATTTTTGGGAAAAACCTGGGTCATATTCTGACTTGAAAAAAAACAACAGAATTTTCCCAAAGGTCTTTTCTTTAATGTATTTTAATGACTTTGGCTTTCTGCTTGACACTACTGTAAAAGTACCGAGTGGATCACCATGAACATTTTTATGTGGGTAGGGCTTAGCACAAATAAGAATGAAATGTTCTGGGTTATATTTGGAACACATACCCAAATTAGTGGTTCCATCATTGCCAGCAGTACATGGACTATCTTGCAGCTATCTGTCCAAAGTAAATTCCATGGCCACAGATGAACCAGAGATATTGATCTTTTATCATTGGCGGAGTCACTCATCACTTTCACTTTTAGTTTCTATAAAATCTACTCGGTAGATTACAACATCATCACAATGGCTTCTATTGATGACAGGCAGTTGATTTATAGATGTACTTATGTTGATGATATAATCACATTTTATATTTCAAACTTTCAGTTGTAAGATTTATTAAATGTTTACTTTTGAGAGTTCTGCCACTACACAGTATAATTTCACATTTTGTCTCTGCAAATAGCCAATAATATCATTGATGTTGCCTATGATAACCCCTAACAGTTTACATTAACTGTTTCACTTTTGGTGTCTTTTAAAAGATGGTTATATCAACGATGTGGCTCTGATGACTCCAGAAAGCTGACATTTACTTCTGCAAATTATTTTTAACTTTGCCCAAAATGGCAACTAAAAGGTCCCTCTGTTACTAAATTGTGTACCAAATGTGATGTAAAACTGGGTCAAAACAAGCAATTCCATGTGCAGTTTATCAGTGTATTCAGAGGTTAAGCAAGGTAAAGATTTTTTATCAAGTATTTTTACCCCACAGCCCTTAAGGGCTGTCGGGGTATTGTTTTCACCCATGGTGTCAGGATGGGCGGGCGGGCGTCCTGTCGGGCGGCGGGAAAAAGTTTATCCGGGCTGTATCTCAGAAACCGTAAGGTGTAGGAAGTTGATACTTGGTAGGGACATTGGTTAGGGGGTGTAGTTGTGCAACGTCATGGTCTGACCTTGATTTGACCTTTAACCTGGCCATAGTGACCTTGACCTATAAAATTTTGTCTGGGCTATATCTTGGAAACTGTAAGGTGTAGGAAGTTGATACATGGTAGGGATATTGGTTAGGGGGTGTAGGTGTGCAACGTCATGGTCTGACATTGATTTGACCTTGCCATAGTGACCTTGACCTATTAAATCTTGTCCGGGCTATATCTCAGAAACCGTATGGTGTAGGAAGTCGATACATGGTAGGGACATTGGTTAGGGGGTGTAGGTGTGCAACGTCATGGTCTGACCTTGATTTGACCTTTGACCTTGCCATAGTGACCTTGACCTGTAAAATCTTGTCCGGGCTATATCTCAGAAACCGTACGGTGTAGGAAGTTGATATGTGGTAGGGATATTGGTTAGGGGTGTAGGTGTGCAACGTCATGGTCTGACATTGATTTGACCTTTGACCTTGCCATAGTGACCTTGACGTATAAAATCTTGTCCGGGCTATATCTCGGAAACTGTAAGGTGTAGGAAGTTGATATTTGGTAGGGACATTGATTAGGGGGTGTAGGTGTGCAACGTCATGGTCTGACCAGGATTTGACCTTGCCGTAGTGACCTTGACCTATAAAATCTTGTCCGGGCTATATCTCAGAAACCGTAAGGTATAGGAAGTTGATACTTGGTAGAGACATTGGTTAGGGGGTGTAGTTGTGCAACGTCATGATCTGATCTTGATTTGATCTTTGACCTTGCCGTAGTGACCTTGACCTATAAAATCTTGTCCGGGCTATATCTCAGAAACCGTAAGGTGTAGGAAGTTGATACTTGGTAGGGACATTGGTTAGGGGCTATAGGTGTGTATTATCATGGTGTGACCTTAATTTGACCTTTGACCTTGTCGTAGTGACCTTGACCTTTAAAATCTTGTGGCACCTTTGGGTTTGTCTTTTGATGCAGATTAAGCACTGTTAATTCATATTAGAATTTATTAAGAATTTTACTTTCATAACTTCCTATTGTAAGAGATAGAATTTCATCAAGTGAGCCACAGATTTTGCTCCAACACCACACATAAGCATTCATTAAATGTATTACCACTTCTGTATGCATGGTAATATTCAAAACATCTAAACCATAATTCGGCCATGCAGATGTAGATAAAGAGTGTTGAATTTTAGTTTACTGATTAATGCTGTCATCTTGTTATTGAATTATCTTGTTTTAATACTTCATCTTTACATGCATTATCTTTCTTTTAAACATTATTTTCTCCATTTAAACATTGTTTGGAACTTTATATAACTGACAGTGCTCTGAAAGTATCCTGAACTTTGTACTGGTACAGTACTTCTATATATCATGGTGTTGAAAATATTTCCCTAGGCTGAGGGGTAGGAGCATCTCTGATGCTATTTTAAAGTATTCCTATGGCATAGTCAAAACTCCTTTCAGACTTATTTCACTTGTGTTACTCTATTGACTTACGTAATCCTCCTCATACACAGTTACACACAAGGCCCCAGGAAAGAAAAAAACAGTGCTTCCTACAGATGGTTCAGTACAGTACTTGCACCCCAGGCTTGCTTCCATTCTATTTCTTCAGATTTTCTTTCTTATACACTGCCATTTATGTGTATTAATATACCTCAGTAATTTTATAAAGCTTCCATTTTGTTTCTCTTTGAGAAAGAACCTAGATTATTAATCATACTTTAATTTTACAGCTTGTGATGTCTTGGCCAACTGCCTAACTTAGCAATTGCTCCCTTGATGATGAAACAAAGGTTTCCTGCAGTTCTTGTGACAGTGAAACGATTATCTCCAACAATCAGTGTCAGAGTGAGTGTCTATACTGTATTGTACATTTTTAAGGAGAATATTGTATACTCAACAAAATGACATTTTGACACATTTTTGCGGGCGTACTTCATAAAGAAATCTTGTCGGCAGTGACATTCTCTTTATGTGATTTTATGGCATAGTTTCAAAAACAAATTTTGAAAGAACATTGAATTGAAATTATTGAATAATGAAGTCTGAAGTAAACTACTTTTGCTTGGATGTTATTAGGGCATATATATCATAGAAATGAAAAAAGGAAATTCTTAATTTAACATTCATAAATACAGTGACATTTTCTATACTGGCTGTACACAGTCAATTATTATTATTTATTTAGTACTCATATGTATCGAAATACACAGTTTACAAAAAGACAAACAATATGAAAAGAGAGAAAAAGCTATTTAAATAGTTATACACATTTTAACATGGGAAGTGAGTAGACAAGTGCTACATGACACAAAGGTATTCTGAAATTACATTAATATCTTATTTTGTAAAAAGATATTTTTTGTCTAAATTTTCAATGTCATCACTCATAGCTAATAATGATCCTATATTTTCTGTTTTTATGATACAATTACTAGATAACACAGGGAGATTGGTAATTTCTAATAATCCAATCTTGACTACAAAGTTCATTTTTATAAATACCATATAAAGACATCATGAAAATGTACTTTTAGATACCTTAGACTGACTTCCATTCATAATTAATTTACCAAATAAGCTATGAAATTCTCACTTCTTACTATTCCCCTCACAAATTTTATGTAATGTTTATATATTTAACTCTCAATAGGTAAAAAGTAACATATTAAGCCCATTGGTAGCATGAATTAGAAAAAAAATTGTAATTTTCTAAGAATATAACTGTCACCATGTTGTTGTAGGTTGCACCTCTCCTAAAGTACGGAATGAAGCAGGAACTACTTGTGAAGGTTGGAAAAAGTTTTTAGCTCAAGAAATATATTCACCATCTAGAACAAGTGTTATTTTCAACTGTACAACTTAGGGGCCAAAGAAAAAGATAGTATATAACTTCCATAATATGCATAAAGGCCAGTGACCGTGAGAGCTCTCGCTCCCTTAAATATATAAATAACATGACCTCCCCAGTTACAACTCCTAGTAAAAAATAGAATAGAATAGAAACATTTACATGGCGCAAAATTGATGCAACATCTTCGAATGTGCTTGAGACAAAGAAGGGAAATTAGAATGGGGTGCTACTGACTTTTCCTTTTTAGGAATAGAATTCAGTGTAGAAATAACCAAAATTCCAGAAATGAATTATTCAAAGGTGATAAGCAAAATTGAGAAACTATTGACTGGGTGGACAAAGAGATGCTTGACTCCCATTGGGAAGGTAACTGTTATCAAGAATCTAGCAATCTCAAAGTTGAACCATATAATAATGGCTTGTCCCTTGGGGAAGACAGAGTACATAAAGCAACTCGAGAGCAAATTTTATGCCTTTCTGTGGGGTGATAAACCTGACAGGGTAAAACGTAAAAATATAACACAGAGCTATCAAAAAGGAGGTCTCAAGAATATTAATATTGATTTTTTTGTAAAGGCCATGAAGTCTACTTGGATTAGAAGGTTAGCGATGTCTCAAAATTCACAATGGGCTACATTATTTCAAAACCAGTGTTGTTCGGTCAAAAGATTGCTTGACTATAGTCCCCAAGGGGCATACACAATAGTATCTAAAGCAAAAAACCAATTTTGGAACGAAGTTTTTGAAACATGGGACTTTATTTATAATGCCCTACCAATAACATCTGATAACACTTTGTTATCCCCGCTGTGGCATAACTCCAGAGTGAAAAAAAGGCTTTATAAAGAGGCATGGTACAAAAATGGAATTACTCTAGTTGGTGACTTGATCAGTAATAACACTGGAAAAGTAATGTCCATGATTGAGATTGAAAACATGTACAACTTCAAAATAAAAAATTTTCTTGATTACTTTGAAGTAAGAGATACCGTTAAAAAAATCATAGGAGAACTAGATCATGAAAGTAAACGGCTAGAAAGGCCGTGCATTCCCAATCATTTATCTTTCATAGTAAAGGAAAAAAAGGGCTGTAAAAACATATATAATATTATAAATAATGGGAACTGTGAAAACAAATACAGAAGCCAATGGAATCAAGACTTAAGTATAATAATTGACAATGCAACTTGGAGGAGAATTTTCTACTTATGTTTTAATACTATATTGGACAATAGATTAATTTGGTTCCAGTACAAATTGTTATACCGGATACTGGGAACAAATAAACTGCTGCACCAGATTGGCAGGTCAAAAAAAAATGCCTGTCGGGTATGTAACACAGATACTGAAACTATAATTCATTTATTCACAACATGTGAAGTAGCAAAGCAATTATGGGCAGATCTGAACAATTGGTTGGAAAGGGAAATAAATAAGCATTTGAGTCAAGCACCACTTGAAATCCTCCTAGGCCATTTAAAAAATGACAATCAATCCCTTCCTATCAACTCTCTAATTATGGCCACAAAATACTACATTTTTGTATGTGCTGTTAAATTGAAAACCCCAAGTCTTAACGAATTAATACTGAAATTAAAGACATGTTATCAAGAACAACTCTTACTGAGCATAAATGCGGGCAAAGAGGACGAGTTTAGAAAGAATTGGTTAGGTTTCAGCAAACCTTTTGAATCGGGTTCATGTTAACAGAAATATTAATCTAAGCCTTTTCTCATATACCTTAGCCACGTAGTACTTGTGTTTTCTTCCTTGGACAAACAAAGTAATTCGTACCAAGAAAAATCAATGGACAGTTATTGTTGTTATTTTGTATTGTATTTATCAATTAATATTGTTTACTATTGTACTTGTATTATTATGGAATAATAAAAAAAAAAAAAAGAAAAAAAAGAAAAAAAAAAGAAGGGAAAGTCGAGGGACATGCCGGGTCAAGATCCAATTTTAGTGCCCGCAAGAGGAGATGTACTATTTTTGAGGGTATGCAAGTCTAAACAAGTAGGTCTTTAACTGGCTTTGAAACCCTATTATTAGTCGAATCTTGGATTCGAGTTATGTACTGGATTCTGGTTGTTATTTAAAAAAACGCCATTTTATCCTCTAAAAGCTAAAGGTATATGCAATATCTATACACATATATTAAATATAAGAGGTACTGTATATACTCTGTCATTTTGTTTTTCGTTTAATATTTTCTTTAATGTGTAGTTTATGAAATGAATACACTGTCTAGCCTTTGTCTAGCTTCTTGCAAAATACCAGGATGTAGAAAATCCTTTGTGTATTTCTTTGTAATCTGGTGCTCATTCGAGTAATTTCCCCAATATAAATGTCTGGTTCTTCAACACATGACTTCCAGACATGTCTTCCAGACATACTAATAGGTTCAATAGACAATATTCAATAAACAGTATTTTATGCTTGTGTTGGTGGTTATTCAAAACACTGGTAGAAACACCATTTACATATTTGGAAGTGGCAGTATTAAAAATGTGGGTGCAAGTTTTTGCAGAAATAAAAGTTCAGAAAAGTGGCCTTTGTCATGAATACAAAGTCAGAAACTTAATTGAAAATGGTTTACATGAAAGTCATGGGGTGTGTGAGGTATAAAGTTATACATATATACAGAATTACTTTAAATTGTTTCTAGTTGTTATAGATCACGCCTTGTCTTTTGAACTTGTAATTGATGAAATACCGTAATTCATTCAATGGACACCCATGGAAATTCACTTAATTATGGGGAGGCCCTGGATAACATTCTACTATCTGCAAAACACTAGAGAATAGTCATGAAACATTAACATTATGTTTTTACTTTTGGGTAAATACTAATGTAACAGTGACTACAGTAGGCAACATATTTTCTTTGATTAGATTTTGTTTAATTTCAAGTAAAGTTTCCATCATATATATCAACCATGGTAATATTAAGCAGAACCTTTACAATGTAATTTGTCGGAGTTGAACCAGTAGAACCAAAATAGTGACACTAGTATTGGCCCTAGCTCTAGTACAAATGTAATTTTTACGACAGACAAGGCAATAAATCAATCTTTGTTATGTCGCAACATGTAAATTTTTGCAGTGGCAAGTGAATGTGAAGATATAAATTGTCTTCTGTTTTGTGCAAAGTCAAGGCATTTTCCCAAGTTACGGTTTGAAGCATTAGACAGCCCCAAAATCTGTCTTTCATTAGCCATGTTAAGACAACTTAAGTCCAATTTAAGTACTAATTGTATCAATTTGATGCTATCCGGTGGATACAATTATGGACTATGGATTTGACTTCGTTACACCTAGGCCGCCGCTGCCGCAGTATATAGAGATTTCACCATTACTGCTCTAACTAAAAAAATATTATAGCTAGCCTTCTCAAATTTGCAGGATATATTCATAACCATAAAATCTTTCCTGGGAATATTTTTGGCCTCATTTTGAAAAACAAGATGGCCGCCATGGGCGTTTTTTTTACTTTAAACAAGGACTTTTGGTGGCCCTCTAGAGCAAAGGGTATTATAGGTAGAGATCTCAAATTCGCAGGATATGTTCCTCATTATAAAATCTTGATTGGGAATATTTTTGGCCGCATTTTGCAAAACAAAATGGCCGCCACAGGTGTTTCTTTGCAGTCATGAAATGTGCTTATATCTCCCTTATTATTGGTCCTAGAGGTTTGGGATGGTAAACCAACCTATAGGAAATCATGTGCTGGGAGTCTTTTGTTATGGTCGGATATGACCTTGGACCCCTCCTTCAAGGTCAAATGAGGATAACCAAACTTAAAAGTGCTTATAACGCACTTATTATTGATCCTAGAGGTTTGGGATAGTAAACCAACCTATAGGAAATCATGGGCTGGGAATCTATTGCTGTGGTCGGATTTGACCTTGGACCCCTCCTTCAAGGTCAAACGATGACAGCCAAACTTAAAAGTGCTCATAACTTTCTTATTATTGGTCCTTGATATGGTCAGATTTCACCTTGGGCTTCTCCTTCAAGGTTAAGTGATGTTAGAATGGCTTTGGTGAGTTTTCTTTCTGGTGGATACAATTTGCATCGGTTCTCTGATGCGATAGGTGTAGTTTAAATGGCGTTGGTCTAATATTCACTTACACCATTGTTTAGGTAATCTTTGAATGTGGAAAGGGAAGTAGAACATATGCCCATGAATGCCAAGGCAAGCAAGTACCAACCTTATGACAATACATGATGAAATGGACAAAACTAACATTTGACTTATGATGTAATCTTGGAACAAGGCCTTCACATTGTTGGCTTACTGATCATACAATATTTATAAATTCTGTTTTATTGAATAATTTAAAGTCAATTATATTATTCATGCAAGTTAACCATATAGAAATAAAAGACAAATTTACCTTTAGCTCTTGTATCAGAAATCTGCTTATATTTTTGATATTGAGAACTATGATTTACAGCTCACCCACCATTTCTCCTATAATCTTATTTTACAAATTTGAAGCTTACTTCACAACCTTCAGCTTTTCACCTGCAGTGTCTCATCCCTTAATAATTGCTGATCTCTGATTTTTCTTGTTTGATGTTCCTCAGAATCTACTTCAAGCCAGTAACTGTCTTCAGATAGAGATTAAATACTAGGAAATACTATTAGAGTTAGAATTACCTAGTGTTGATTACTCTGCAAATAGACGCAACTGAAACTGAGCCAACTATATGTCTTGAAAGTGTCATGTATACATCCAAATCTTAACTAACTGTATGTAACACGTGTCAATGAAATCCCATGCATTCAGCATCAATTTCTACCACAAATGAGGCAGAAATCAAAACACATGATTCAAAGAATTTTGGCTCATAGTGAATAAGTAGTTAGCATAGAACAGTGTTGTCTTGTGTATTAATCACAGACACTCTCATTATAAATTTGGTAGTAAAGTAAAGGGGCATGAATTAGAAAATATATGGTATATGTAATGATCAGTATTAATCTTCATTTGTAGGTCACTGTTTAAAATGTACAATGAAAAAGCCATGCATGGGGATTATATGTCTTTATGATGAGATACAATTTATTTTGGATCACAAAAAAGTATTCATCTGGTGGCTCTACACATGAAAGCATGTGGACAGTGACAGTTTCATAGATGGCAGACACCACATGACTAATTTAATAAATTTGTTTGGGTTCTGCAAATCTATTTAGAATTTCTCCCTCAGAAAAGGTTATTGCCTTCTCTGTTAGGATTTTCATTTGTAAATCTATCATAAAAACACATTTTAACAGTCTTGGTAAGTGACATTTTTATTGCGTTAATACATCCTATCCAATGGACAATTGCTTTACCGGTCGGCGCGACCGGTCCCGCCAAACGACAGAAAAAGTCATTCTGTATAAAATACCGGCAGGACCGGTCAGAGTGTACATTCGCCAGGTGTCGCCTCGTGCATACTTCCTGTCTAGTCAGAATGACGTCATAGCGTCTTTTTTCGTTTGGCGCACGAGTGTACAGACGTGTTTTTCTACTGTGATTGGAACGTTTGAAGTTTTAAAGACAACCTTTTTTATTCAACTTTATTTGAAGTTATATATACTTAATCTTCTTCTGGAGTGTTATGGCGTCCCCTGGACAGAGAAGAGGGACTTGTGGCCACGCGATGGCTTTATTCGACACACACACGAAGTGTGCACGTTGTCGTGACAAGGGTGTGGGCCAAGATGATTGTGTATTAAAGAAGGACTGCTCTATTTGCAATAACCTTACAGCTGAACAGAAGCTACAGTTGGCCACCCCCACTTATAAAACAAGAAAAGAGAAAGAACTTCAGAAGAAAGCTACCTCTCCCTCCCTAGTTGACCCGTCTACTGTTACTGTGGTAGGGAAGGTCGAGAGTGACAAGGGTGATTCAGGTGATCGAGGCGAAACCCCTAAGAAGAAAAAGACCT
Source organism: Sabellastarte sp. h YS-2021 (assembly GCA_964017235.1). Lineage (NCBI taxonomy): Eukaryota > Metazoa > Annelida > Polychaeta > Sabellida > Sabellidae > Sabellastarte > Sabellastarte sp. h YS-2021. The sequence goes on along the minus strand of OZ024930.1, from coordinate 60,209,978 downwards.
CTCACAAATCCCCAAAGAAGACTTCCAAGCCTCCAAAAGCTCCAGATTTCCAGTCTGACCTGAAGAATTTGGATGAAAAATGGTCAGAACGCTTTACGCGTCTGGAGGCTCTCTTCTTATCCAAAACCTTTCAGCTCCCGGTGTGTCCGGTAAGAAGAAGAAGTCAGCCACCCAGCCTGTTGAGGCCCCCGGTGCGAAGAAACTAGCCACCCAGCCTGTTGAGGCTCCCGGTGCTGGGGTAGATCACCGACCAGGCTGCTTTTTCATCTGTTGGTGCTTCTACTAGTGGTCGACCCGAGGTTCAGCCCCCAGGTCCCACTACCCAGCCTCCCACTACTGATCAACCGGAAGAAGTTACTTCAGAGGAAGATCAGTTCAGTGATCAGCCAGAACTTAGTTTCGATGAGGGTGAACTGTCTGAAGTTCTGTCAGTAGGTCAGGATCGCGAAGAGCTTACAGAGACGGTCAGGAACTAAGCACTGAACAGACTTACAGGGAAACCCTTCGCGGAGTGAGATCTTTTATGGGGTGGGAGCAAGTGCCGGAATTCGATTCCTCTTCCTCTGCTCAAGATGACAACCCCTTTGCCGGTACCAAACCTCATCTTCCCGGTAAAGTGTCCCTGAAGGTTCCGGTAGACGATTGGTTGTGCCGGAAGTTCGAGAAATTGAACATTACTATACAGGAAGGATACCCCTCCAGAGCTTCTGAGACTTCCGGATTGGTCAAGGACCAGTTTGTCAAACCACCAAGAACTCTTAAATGGTACGACATGCATACTGAGAAGAAGGAATTCTCCAGATCTAAAGTCACTTCCTGGACCAACCAACCGGCACGTCTCAACAGCAGTTTCCCACGTATTGCTAACCGGTCACTCCCTTCAGCACCAGCTTCCAGGCCTGTTACACAAGACACTTTAAGAAAGTGGGAGAGAGCAGCCAGAGATCAAACGTACATGTGCAATCAGGCTGCTGCCTTTTCCCGGTGCCTCACCAAAGTACAGGACTCTATGGCTTCTCAACTTAAAATTTTACAGAATGACAAGGGCAAGGGAAAGGCTACCGGAAAATCCCATCAGGCTGTCGAAGAACTAGACTTTCTGGTAACTTTTAACAAAAGCATCTCCCAAGCAATGGCCAGGACGATGCAAGACCTATCCGAAGGTGTCTTCATCAATGTAGCCAATCTCACCCTCACAAGAAGGGACAGTTATCTGGACTATCTTAAAGCAGGCATCAAACAGGACACCTTGAATGCTCTGAGATCTGCCCCTCTGCACATGAGTGCCTTATTCCCGGATCACCTCATCAGCAAAGCTGAAGAAGAAATAAGGCACCATGAAGAAAAACGTACAACCGGCTCCTCACATAAGGGTCCACATCGTTTCCACCCTTACCAAGCCACTAAACAGCAACAGCCGGAACAAGAACGCAAGCCTGGTCTACCTGCATGGAAACAACTGGGCAGAAGACGGGGACAAAGATCTCACCGGGGTCGTACTGCTTCTTTTGTCCAGCGACCGGCCAAGACACAGAAGCAGTATAAATGACAATTACTGTGCTCATTATGTGACAGGAAATTTGATTCCTGTAAGTGTAACCGGTCAGAAGATCCCTCATGTTTCAAGTGTGGTGAAAAGTTTGAACGGTGTACCGGTGACCGGAGTGGACTGTTATGTGGACAAAAATGTAAAGACAGGAACTCATTTGACTGTATTATCGCATGTTGTTTCTCATGTACCTTTTGCAGGAGGGTTGCCGCAAAAGAAAGGCGTAATGCCCGAACATCAAGAGTCAATAAAATATGTGAAAGGTGTTTCTTGTGTCGGTCAATTGAGTTCTGTTCAAGTTGTCACAAATGCCCCACTTGCTGTAACAAATCCTCCTGTAGGGTCAAGATTGCACGAGTTTTGGGAAAAATGGGCAGCACTAGGCGTCAGTCCCAAAGTTATATCAGTCCTGAGGGAAGGGTATATCCTACCCTTCCGGTCCAGACCTCACCTGACCAGAAAACCCACAGTAACAAGCTGCTATGTAGATCCTCACAGGAACAGCTACCTGTTGGAGGCATTGCATCAGCTGTTAGACAAAAAGGCTGTAGAAGTGGTTCAAAATCCTCAGTCCCTGGGTTTTTACAACCGGTTATTCCTGGTCCCCAAACCCAACAACCGGTGGCGACCCGTCTTGGATCTGAGCAGACTAAACAACTATTTGAAAACACAGTCGTTCAAAATGGAGACACCAGAGACAATACGAACCTCCCTCCAGACAGGGGAGTGGGTGACTTCCATAGATTTCAAAGACGCATACTTCCACATCCCTATAAACAGCCAGTCCAGGAAGTATATGCGTTTTCACATTCAAGACAAAACATACCAATTCAAGGCTCTACCCTTTGGCCTGTCCACAGCCCCCATGGAATTCACTGTGGTAGCCAAAGAGGTGAAATGGCTTGCAATGAAAGAAGGTATAAGGATCCACCAGTACCTAGACGACTGGTTGGTCAGAGCCACCTCCCACCGGGTTTGTCTTCAACAGACAAAAAATCTGGTATTACTCTGCAGGGATTTGGGGTGGCTGGTAAACGAGGACAAATCAGAGCTGGAACCCAAACAAATTTTCAATTTCGTAGGTTACCAGTTCGACTTGAGGGAAGGCAGGGTCAGACCCACCACAGAACGTTGGCAGACCCTACAAAGCAAAGTACTGGAGATCTTAACAAGACCAGTCTGTCCGGTCCGGAAACTAATGTCCCTGATCGGTCTGTTAACTGCCACAGAGAAACAAGTACATTTGGGCAGACTGCGCATGAGACCCATACAGTGGCATCTCAAGAACAATTGGAGGGTACCAGAATCCCTGGAGAAGATAATCCCCATTCCAAAGTCACTCCACCCACACCTGAAATGGTGGCTGGAGGAAGACAATGTTGTTACAGGTCAACCCTTACATCCACTAGAACATGCTCTGCAAATTTTTACAGACGCATCAAAAGAAGGGTGGGGCGCACACTTAAACGAGCATATGGCAAGGGGAAGCTGGTCACTCCCGGAAAGCAAGTTGCACATAAACTATCTAGAGTTAAAGGCAGTTCTTCTGGCACTACAAGAGTTCCAAGCTCTCTGTGTGAACAAGGTAGTTCTCATAGCTACCGACAATACCACTGTGGTAGCTTACATAAACAAAGAAGGGGGAATGAAGTCAGGCCCCCTGTGTGCCTTACTTTGGAGGATCCTCACTTGGTGCACAAGAAATCAGGTGACCCTCAAAGCTCGACATATTCCAGGCCGTCTCAATGTGATAGCCGACAAATTATCCAGACTGGGTCAGACCATTCAAACAGAATGGTCCCTCAATCCGGAGATTTTTCAAGCAATATGCTCAAGGTGGCACACCCCTCAAGTGGACCTGTTTGCCACAAGGTTCAACAACAAGCTCCCTCAGTTTGTCTCACCGGTTCCAGACCCCCAGGCCTGGGCAGTGGATGCTCTCAGCCTGTCTTGGGAGGGACTGGACCCGTACGCCTTCCCACCAGCGGCCATCTTGGGCAAAGTGGTGGAGAAGTTACAGGACTACCCCTGCAACAGAATAATTCTGATTGCTCCAGGGTGGCCCAACATGCCCTGGTTTTGGGACCTGGTGGCAATGTCAAGCCAGATCCCACTGTGTCTGCCCAGCATACCAAACCTAGTGTCTCAACCATTCAACCAGGTCCTTCACAGGAACCTGTCGAATCTGAATCTGCATGCCTGGCTCCTAGAGCCTCAGCAATCAAGCAGCAAGGCTTCTCTGAGGCAGTGGCAGCACGAATTGAGGCTCCTCAAAGAAGATCAACCAGATCTGTCTATGAAGCAAAGTGGACCATTTTTACAAAGTGGTGCCTCAGTAATCAGGTGGACTTCAGGGCACCACCTCTGAAAGCCGTTGCTGACTTCCTCCTTCATTTGTTTCAGGACAGGCAGTTACAGCCAGGTACTATTGATGGCTACAGATCAGCCATTGCTAACAAACTGGGCAACGCCACCATTAATGTCAGCAAAGATGAGAACCTTACTCGTCTCCTGGATAGTTTCCATAGAGACAGACCCAAGGGCAGGAGGGGCATCCCCTCTTGGAACCTTTCACTGGTACTAAACCAGCTGACTAAGGCTCCCTTTGAACCCCTTAAGGAGGCCTCCTTGAAACACCTAACCCTCAAGACAGTTTTCTTGATGGCCTTAGGTTCTGGCAAACGCAGGAGTGAGATCCACGCTTGGCTTCATAAGAACATCAGACACCAATCAGACTGGTCTAAGGTGTCCTTTTACCCCTCACCCAGCTTTCTCTCCAAGAACCAGCTGGCCAAAGAGGGTCCAGACAGTGTGGCCCCGGTGGTTATTCCAGCCCTGGCCCACACGCTAGATAAATCACTCAAGGGTGACAGGTCACTGTGTCCAGTTAGAGCACTACGTTATTATCTGGACAGGACCTCTGACCTCAGGCGAAATAAGGAGTTGGTCTTTGTCTCCTTCAAAAAAGGCTTTGACAAGGATATCTCCTCTGCCACAGTCTCCTCATGGATCAAACAAACAGTCATCCTATGTTATGAGCTCTCTGACCAGCAGGCCCTTACTTTGCATCAGGTCAAAGCCCATGATGTAAGGGCCTTTGCTGCCTCTAAGGCCTTCCAAGCTGGAATTTCCTTAGAACAAATCCTATCAGCCTGCCACTGGAAATCCCACAATACCTTCACACAATTCTATCTGAAGGATGTGGCTTGGGCTGATTCAGAGCTTTTCCATCTAGGGCCGGTCGTGGCTGCCCAGCAGGTCCACCACCAAGCCCGATAGGGAGGAGACATTCTTGTAAATATGTACATAGTGTATATACTTAGATAAGTATAAATCAATCAAAAAAAAAAAAAAAAAACTGTGACATGCTTCCTTTGGGAGGTTTATTATTTCTTGGGACTGAACTCATCCCTCTCTTCCCCCCACTCAGAGCAGAAATGCTTGGAAATAAAAAAAAGGGGGGGAGCAGTGTCGGTTAAACTATCCGGTTAACCGGTTCCTGGTTACCGACTTAGGCCATTGATGAGTAGCCTGCTTCAGGTCTACCTGGGCCAGAAAATTGTTAGTTTTGAGTTCACTCAAGTCCCTAGTAACTTACCCGCCAACCAAGCGGTAGTTATTCAGCAATTGTCCATTGGATAGGATGTATTAACGCAATAAAATTGCAAATTTAATAAGTAAATTAAATTTTTATAAGTTAATACCCTATCCAATGGACGGACAAGACCCTCCCAACCGACCCCGCTATCAGCTTACTAGGGGTCTAATAGGTTTAGACAGCGAAAAAAGACGCTATGACGTCATTCTGACTAGACAGGAAGTATGCACGAGGCGACACCTGGCGAATGTACACTCTGACTGGTCCTGCCGGTATTTTATACAGAATGACTTTTTCTGTCGTTTGGCGGGACCGGTCGCGCCGACCAGTAAAGCAATTGTCCATTGGATAGGGTATTAACTTATAAAAATTTAATTTACTTATTAAATTTGCAATATTCTAGTATTCAAAAACACTATTAAACATCTTGAAAGTTATTGGGTACTAATGAGCTCTCTCCTTGTTACCCATGTGGAAAATTGTTATCTAAGCACAATTATTCTGGGTTTAACTCAACTTTAATCTAAAGATTCGACTTTGTGGTTGTCTGAAAGAGAGCCACTGTTCCCTTGCTGTGTTCTGTGATTGGACCAATTGTGGGAGTCAATTCAGTGGGAGAAGCCATTGCAAAACCTCGCCTACAAATGGCCTTCTCGGGACGAACTGAAGAAACACAAAGCCAGTTTCCATGAGTAAGGCTACTGGATTTCATTAAGGATGATAAGTATGTCGGTTGGGAGAATTGGATAACCTTGAATGCAATAAGATTATATTTGAACAGAATATGGTATGAAATGGGGATTCAATGTTTTTGCAAATAGGAAGTAACGTGGCTTGTTCTATCAAGTCTGAAAACAATTCTACAAAGGGCATTTTGAATCTGTTGGAGTTAAGCTACATTGTATTTATTCACACCATAAAGTAGGGAAATGCAGTAGTCAATTCAACTACTGATCACTGAGTTTGTCAGCGTCTGAAATCTTTGAGATGGTAGTAGCAGGCACGACAAACCTTGGTTATATGACTGGCAAAGGTGTTTCCAGAATCAAAAGTAATGCCTAAATTCTTGACTTCATTAGTAGGGGAGATTGGATTTCTAAAAAACACTGGGTAATTTTTGCATAATTGACTCCCTGGCCTGTCTGTGTGCATATCTCACATATATTGGTCTTAGAGGTTTGTGATCTCTAACCAATCTGCAGCAAATCATGGATTATGACACTTTGTATGTGGCCAGATTTGACCTGGGATCCTTCTTCAAGTTTAAACAAGGGAGGCCAATCTTAACATTTTTCATGATTCACTTATTATTGATCCTACAAGCTTGAGATATGTAACCAACCTCAAGAAAGTCATGTGCTGTGGATCTTATTTTGTAGTTGGATTGAACTTGAACCCCTCCTTCAAGACACATAAGAGAGGTCCTCAGTGGCCTAGTGGTTAGCAAGTTTGGCATCTAATCATAGGCTGTCACCTCTGTGGGTTCGAGTCCCACAAGTGGCAATTCTGAGGACCTGTCCCAATATGACCCTGGCTGTTGAACGGGACGTAAAACCCCAACTTTGACCTTTGACCTTCAAGACACATAAGAGTAGCTAACCTTAAAAGTGTTTAACTTGCTCATTATTGGTCCTTCGGGTTTGTGATGTGACACCAACCAACAGAAAATCATCTTTTTATGTGATCAGATTTGGCATTGGTCCCCACCTTCAATGTCAAATGAGGGAAGCCAACATTAAAAGTTGTTATAACTTGTTTAGGATTGATTCTTGAGGTTAGGGATGGCCAACCACCCTGTAGAAAATCATGGGCTGGGATTCTTTTCAAATGGTAACATTTGGCCCTCTACTCCCACAAGTTCAAATGAGGGTAGACGAACTTCAAAGTGTTTATAGTCTTCGTTTATTGATCCTAGAATAAACCAACCCCTAGGAAATCATCTACTGGATCCCCTGGATGTAGTGCTTATTATAACTCTTACCATGGGTGAAAGGTAAAGCTCTCGCCGCCGTGTGTGCGCGATAGCTCAAAAACACTTTCGGGGATTTCATTCAAACTTGGCACACACATGTATTTGGGTCAGGAGAGGAACCCTAGTTAAAGGTGACCTTAAACTCCCAATAATAAAGAACTTATGGCCACCTTAAGGTAAAAAATTTGACTTTTTGACACTTAATGCCCTCTAGGTCACAAATTATGTGGCTTATCTGGCTCAAATTTTACCTGGAAGTACAGTAGTATATTCTCCTTATATATACCAAAAATCAAGACTTATGTTAAGGTTAAAATTGTCTTTGAGGCCCATAAAGACCATACTTTGACATTTTTTTTTTGACATTTTTCCTATATTTTGCCCTATAACTTAAAAATGGTACATCTGACAAGTCTGTAACTGTAATAGATATAACTCCTATATATACTCTAAGTCTGTGAAAAATTGTCTGTAACTTTAATTTTAAGGTCACCTTAAAGTCTCTAAATTGCCCAAAGACACCCAATTTTTAGACTTTTTGCCACTTTGAAGGCCTATAGCTGTCAAACGATGTGACTGATGCAGATGAAATCTCCTATATATACTCTAAGTCTGTGAAAAATTGTCTGTAACTTTAATTTTAAGGTCACCTTAAAGTCTCTAAAATTGCCCAAAGACACCCAATTTTTAGACTTTTTGCCACTTTGAAGGGCTATAGCTGTCAAACGATGTGACTGATGCAGATGAAATCTCATCTGGGAATATATGATTATGTTATTTTTATCCTCGTGAGTCGTGTTTTCGTGGACGTAATTGACAACCGCAAAAAATATTCCTTCATAGAAGATAAATAATTTAAATGTTATTTGCCTGAACATATATATTATTAAACAATTATTTTGTGACACTGAAAGTTTAAATATTGCAGATAAGTTTCACACTTTAATACAACCAAAATTTAGTCCAAAGGAAAAAAAAGTTTTCTGCATGTTCCTGTTTTCGTGGGGGAACTAATATACCTAAAATATTAAGGTAGTACTATAAATATCGCACAGTATACCACATTCAATTGTGTTTTTGTAATGTGGCATTTACTTTCATCAAAAAATCACATTTTAAGTTTAAAAAATTATACAGATTAATTTTAATGTAAAATATCTGATGCATATTGATTGAAAGATATTTCACTTTTGCATGAAAGAATTTTTTTTCATATGTGTTTCCATGTTGTTAATATTCCAAAAAAAATCACCATTGGGATTAAAAAAAACACAACATATTAATTATGCATGAAAATTAAAATAATAACCTTTGGTCACACCAAAAAATATTTTTATTTATTTGTTGAATGACACATGTAATATTTTGAAAGAAAGTGTCAATAATGTCTGACTAAAAAGCTAGTGTAATTTGAAATTTAAACTAAAACATGAACTTTCAATTAATTAAAAAGCTATTTAAATCTAGCAGTGTCGAGTTCTACCCCAGTGACATAAAAAAACTTTGGATAACCATAATTAAAATATTTATTCAGAACTTCAATTTAGTTTAGTTTGTTTGGGGTTTTACGTCGCTTTCAACACTGTACAGGTCATATCACGACGGGTAGTTGGAAGGGCAGAGGAAACCAGTACATATAGTTCGCTAAGGTTCTGTACTGTAAACTGCCGACCAACGGCAAGCAACTACCAGCTTTCCCACTTACGGCCATGACGGGGATCGAACCCCGGCCGCAGAGGTGGGAGGCGAGAGTGTTACCACTCTGCCACCGTGGCCCCCTTTCAGAACTTCAAGGTAACAAAACATAAATTGTAACTAACTACCTATTTTTTAAATAATTTAAGTATTTTAAAGACATCAGGCTACAAAATACAGGAAATAGTGATCAAATATACCGGGAACCAGTTCATCTGACTTTTCTGTAGAGATCAGCAAAATGGGAACCAGACTAACGACGAAAAAGAGTAAACCACGAAAACACAACCCCCACGAAAATTCGAACATCACCTATTTTGGGGTCAGCTATAACATAGTGAAGTTCCAGACCTGTGGCTCATTGCATAGCTGAGTAATAGCTACTTTGAAGTTCTCACTGTTGAGTAAATCAGTTGTAATTGGAAAACTATTGCATTTACAGAAATTTGTGTAAATATGTTATTCAGCTACTTTTGGGTCAGCTATAACATAGTAAAATTGCAGACCTGTAGCTCATGGCACAACTGAGCAATAGCTATTTTCAGGTGCTGACTGTTGAGTAAATCAGTTGTAACTTGAAAACTATTGCATTTACAGTAGTTTGCTTAAATATGTTGTTCATCTACTTTTGGGTCAGCTATAACATAGTAAAAATCCAGACATGTAGCTCATTGCATAGCTGAGTAATAGCTACTTTGAGGTTATCACTGTTGAGTAAATCAATTGTAACTTGAAAACTATTACATTTAGAGTATTTTGTTTAAATATGTTATTCACATAATTTTTGGTCAGCTATAACATAGTGAAATTGCAGACCTCTATGTCATGGCATAGCTGAGCAATAGCTACTTTCAGGTTCTCACTGTTGAGTAAATCATTGTATCCACTGGATAGCCGCAGTGTGTAGAGAGATTTCACCATTACCGCTCTAACGAAAAAAATATTATAGCTAGCCTTCTTAAGTTTACAGGATATATTAATAACCATGAAATGTTGCCTGGGAATATTTTTAGGCCTCATTTTGAAAAACAAGATGGTTGCCATGGATGTTTATTTGACTTTAAACAAGGACTTTTGTTGGCAACCTACAGCAAAGGGTATTATAGGTGGAGATCTCAAATTCGCAGGATATGTTCCTCATTATAAAATCTTGACTGGGAATATTTTTGGCCTCATTTTGAAAAACAAGATGGCCGTCACAGGTGTTTCTTTGTCAGTCATGAAAAGTGCTTATATCTCCCTTATTATTGGTCCTAGAGGTTTGGGATGGTAAACCAACCTGTAGGAAATCATGGGCTGAGAATCTTTTGGTGTGGTCAGATTTGACCTTTGACCGCTTCTTCAAGGTCAAACAAGGATAGTCAAACTTAAAAGTGCTTATAACTCGCTTATTATTGGTCCTAGAAGTTTGGGATGGTAAACCAACCTATAGGAAATCATTGGCTAGGAATCTATTGGTGTGGTCAGATTTGACCTTGGACCCCTCCTTCAAGGTCAAACGAAGATGGCCAAACTTAAAATTGCTTATAACTCGCTTATTATTGGTCCTACAGGTTTGGGATGGTAACCAACCTACAGGAAATCATGGGCTGGGAATCTTTTCGTGTTGTCGGATTTGACCTTGGGCCGCTCCTTCAAGGTCAAACAGGGATAGCGAAACTTAAAAGTGCCTATAACTCGCTTATTATTGGTCCTAGAGGTTTGGGATGGTAAACCATCCTATAGGAAATCATGGGCTGTGAATTTTGTGGGCGTCGAATCGGCGCAGTCTAGTTTATCTTTCCAATACATACAAATATGCATAGATTCTCTGATGCACCATTTCTCGTTCGCTTTGTTTTACACCTTTCTTGTAGAATTTGTCCAACTCAAAATATTTGCCTTCTATGAATGACGTACACACTCCTGAACATTTTTAACTACTAATATTGCTACTAATATTAGACATTTGGGAGGTCTCAAAGTAGAGTGTTGTGAGAAGCACAGGAAGTGAGCTTTATATTTGGGGGGGAATAATTAAAACTAATTATTCAATTTTCTTTATATTTCTGTTTCCATTGAAATATACTCATGCTTTTTTATTATTTCAATTAAATTATTTGAAATAAATTAAGCAAAGAATTGAGCCTTACTGCAAAATCCATATTGCTCAAATTAATAATGTCCTTACAGAAGTAAGATAATTAGCAAGATATATTTATTATTCACCACATGTTGTATTTAACCTAAATAGGGGTACATACAGACTGGGATATATTTTTTGTATATCGAGATATTTTTACAGACCCTCTGCATAAATTTTATACATTAAAATTCTCTTTTTGGCTTTAACTTTCATCCTTCAGTATGTATCGCAGCCTTTTTAAAGCAATTTCACGATGAATATAGAGTTATTTTACTCATTATTCATATAACATGTAACATGGACAATAAAAAGTAAAAAAAAATTCATTAGACATACACCAAAAACAACATACCACTCATGGAGATTATTAATGATATTACTGGTGGATAACACAGGACACCTTTTTCTGACATTTGGCAGGGCCTATCGCGCTGACCAGTATAGCAAATTGTCCATTAGGTAAGATGTATAAACGCAATAAAATATGATATTTCATCTTCATTTGTGATATAATTGTTCCATATTATGTCATTTGGGAAGTGTTCCTATTATAAGCATCAAATATATGTTGGTTTTGAGCCCGTCATGTTACTGCAGAAATGTGTTTTCAGTGACAATAGTTAGTAAATTAGCACTAGGGCTTTCAAATTTGGTATGTGGGTATATATGATCATGGGCAAGAATACCCAGGAGCACTTGTATTTCATTTTGGAGAATTCTCGCACTATTGCACTAAATATATCCTGCCCAGTGATATGTTTTATCAAGAGAGTGGTTATTTAAAATTTTAAAAATCTTCATTGAATTTTGTATTTGTTTCATCATTAACTGCATATGTTCTAAGAATTTGTTTTATCATAAAACAAGATTGATTTGTCTCCTGTTTTTGTTATAAGTAGAAAAATTGAAATGTTTGTGGTACCTTTACTTCAATATCAAATAGAGTAGACTTCTATAAAGGCCTTTTATATCTCTTCTTATTGTTCAAAGGGTTTCAGAATATAACACAATTGGAAATTATAGGTTGTGAAGAATAGTTGTTTAAACAGATTTACCGATTTACAGTTACTGTGTCATAATATAAATTTGAATGTTCTGTTTTTGTTACAGATCCAGAAAATGCAGGAAGTCTTACTGCTGCCATATCAATTGGAAGCATTTTGATTACACTGGTCTTGCAGGTCATGGCTTAAATATGCATAATTACACCAAAAACTGGCTTTATTAACAGCTTAGACTAAATTGGTCATTTTAAGGAAATCTTTAAATTTATGTCAAAATTTTTATAGAAAATGGTTTTTATGGAAAATGGTCAAAAATGATATTTTTTCTTCAATAAAATTTTTTATGCAGAACTTCTTCAGTGCTAACTTCTTAGAAAATGAAAATGATTTTTTGAAAGACTTGTTTAAGCTTTTCATGTATGAAAAAACTTTAGAGCTGCATCTGGTTTGTAAACTATGCTCTGTTATATAATGGAATATCTGTGATGCCTGGATTTTGTGATTTCTTAATTTTTGTGTACTATAACATTTAGTAGTTTGTATCCTGGAATAATATTGATATATATACTGAAATAATATTTGTTACTAATATAGTATATATTTTGATATTTTGAAATAGCATAGCTCATCACAATGCTTGTGGCCTTTTAAGATGTTATTTTTTTTAATTAAATATCAAGGGTATATAAATTTAGTATAATACTATGGAGTAAAATAGAGGAGAATTTATATCTGCGTACTGATTAGAAATTGATACCATAGATCACTATTAATATGACCCTGTAAAACTTTCATAATCTTAATAAAAGATATTGGGAAGAAATATCTCTATACAGTTGTTCAACCTGTTATTTCTATATATAAAAAATTTCATCTTTGTATCTCGAATGAAAGAAAGGCCAACGAGCAATTGTATTGAAACAAAAATCTGCATGAAAAAGTTATAAGAGAATGACTGTATGAAAATGGCAGCCCTGAAATACACACAAAAATACTTGGACAAAGTAAATTAGCTTTACATAGTTCATTGATGTTCATACAAACACAAGTGCCCAAAGTGATGTAAAAGGTAAAATAGCCAGTTATCATGAAAACTTTGTGAGATACCATAGAGCTTTTTAATGAGTGTTCTCCAAATAACCAATTTTTCTGGGTCCCGATGGGTAGTGATTTTAACAGGTGGGTAACTTTGTACTCTCAAAGGGAGAACGACATAAGGTGATGTACAAAAAATCTCAACATTTAGAAACTTAAAACTCGTACAAATCATGGGATCCAACCATTTGGTTTATTTCTTATCTGCCATCTTTTTTATTTAACGAATGACAGAGTAATACTCTATATTAGAATAATATTTTTGCTTCACCAGATGGTGCATTCAAAACACTAGGACGTGGAAGAAATATTAAATAAAAGACTTCTGGTCATTTAAATGCACTGTCAAATGCAGAACCCTTTGAAAATCAGCAGGATATTAAAATATACATCGAATTCCAAATATGTATATAAAATTGTGTGTAATGGCCATTTTGTTGGACATACTTTTTAAAATACAACAATCAATTTACTCAGTATTTTGTAATTTTGCAGTGATTTACTTATTTGAAGGACCTGACAAATCAGCCAAATTGTAATTTCAAAACTACATGCAATATGTAATATTGTACTGAAAAAAGTTACATCTGTATATATTGAGAAAATTCTCATAATGCTTCCAATGTGCAGTTATATTTCTATGGAAAGGTCGAAATACCCAGTAAAATGTGCTGTCCTGGGATCAATCAACACTGACCTGTTTTAAGATCAGGTTTTAGGCGGGTTGTGTGTAACCAACCCGCCTGTTAGATTGATGTGTCCAACGTCCGCCTTTCTGTCCGTCCACATTTTCGTTTCAGGACTTTTCAGTTTGTCCAATTGAATTCAAACTTGACACGGGGATAGATCACTATCAGAGCTAGGTTCCTTTCTTAATTGGTGTAATTCTGTCCGTTCGTTTATCTGTTTCTTGGTATTTGTCTGTCCGTCAACATTTCTGTTTCTGGACTCTGACTCGAAAACACTGTGTCCAATCAAATTAAATCAAAATTTTTGTAATTCCATCTGTTCCTTTGTCCGTTTGTTCAACATTTCCGTTTCCGGACTCTAACTCAAAAACGCTTTGTCCAAGCGAATTCAAACTTGTCAGGGAGATGCATCATCATCATAGCTAATTTGTTTTCAAAATTAGTGTAATTCCGTCCTTTTGTTTGTCCGTTTATAGCATAGATACAACTAGAAATAGGACGCCCTGTTGATAGTAGATGCGAATAGAAACAGGAAAGCATAGAAGAACACACATTATCATGTGTAATGTCCACCCCATGAACCTTTTGCCAAAATTGTACAGTAGTCTTACAAGACCCTGTTTCATTTGTAAAATATATCAATGATGCTTAAATATTTATTAGTGTAGATGTAAATTATTTCAGCTTCATGCCTTTTTGCATTGGTTGGGTCGAAAATTTTGACAAAATCACTCTATCTTGCACGGTTAAGAAGATAGAAGCAAATTCCTGTTTTTCTATTTTTGGCAAAAATTTGAAAATTCAAAATGGCCGCCATTTTTGGGAAAAGGAAAATATTTTGAAAATTGGCAAGAGTACATTTCTTAGATAAACTGTGGGTCGAAAATTTCGACGAAATCGCTCTATCTCGCACGGTTAAGGAGATGGAAGCAATTTTGTGTTTTGCCATTTTTGGCAAAAATTCGAAAATTCAAAATGGCCGCCATTTTTGGGGAGGGGAAAATTTTTTGAAAATTGCAAAGAGTACATTTCTTAGATACCCTGTGGGACGAAAATTTCGACGAAATCGCTCTATCTTGCACGGTTAAGGAGATAGAAGCAAATTTGTGTTTTACCATTTTTGGCAAAAATTCGAAAATTCAAAATGGCCGCCATTTTTGGGGAGGGGAAAATTTTTTGAAAATTGCACAGAGTACATTCCTTAGATACCCTGTGGGTCGAAAATTTCGACGAAATCGCTCTATCTCGCACGGTTAAGGAGATAGAAGCAAATTCCTGTTTTTCTATTTTTGGCAAAAATTTGAAAATTTAAAATGGCCGCCATTTTTGGGAAAAGGAAAATATTTTGAAAATTGGCAAGAGTACATTTCTTAGATACCCTGTGGGTCGAAAATTTCGACGAAATCGCTCTATCTCGCACGGTTAAGGAGATAGAAGCAATTTTGTGTTTTGCCATTTTTGGCAAAAATTCGAAAATTCAAAATGGCCACCATTTTTGGGGAGGGGAAAATTTTTTGAAAATTGCAAAGATTACATTCCTTAGATACCCTGTGGGCGAAAATTTCGACGAAATCGCTCTATCTTGCACGGTTAAGGAGATAGAAGCAAATTTGTGTTTTGCCATTTTTGGCAAAAATTCGAAAATTCAAAATGGCCGCCATTTTTGGGGAGGGGAAAATTTTTTGAAAATTGCAAAGAGTACATTCCTTATATACCCTGTGGGTCGAAAATTTCGACGAAATCGCTCTATCTCGCACGGTTTAGGAGATATGAGCACATTTGCCTTTTTCAGTATTCAAAATAGCTAATTACTCATTTATTTAATTAATTACTCACTCATCTATGAAGCAATTCCCCCCAAAAGCAATCCCATACAAGCTATTAACCCAATGAACCTCCATACCAAATTTCAGAAAGCTAGGCTTAATAGCATTCCTTAAAATGTCTGGAAACCAAAGAGCTACTCAAAAGTAGCAAAGTAGCTATTACTCAGTTAGCTATAGAGCTATCATCACCAAAAGCAATCCCATACAAGCTATTAACCCAATAAACCTGCATGCCAAATTTGGTAAAGATCGGATAAGAACTGTTGCCTAAAATGTCTGGAAACCAAGTGGGACGCCGGATGGCGGACGGCGGAAAAAGCAAAACTAATATGTCCACCCCCCAGTGGGGTGGACATAATTATGTAATTTAGATTACAAGTTTTACATTTCTTAGCACGTCTAACACATTCACCTTAACTGGGTGACCTAACATTTCTTTCCTTGTTTCTAAATGTAATTACAGCGGTCGCTAACCTTAATGCTGCCTACGCAACCCGCCTTTTGGGGCATCTTTGACCCTCTTGTTAAATATTGTAAGTACAATGCATATATGTGTAGTAATAAACAGTTACAACTACATTTTGTGGTGTACACCAATATGGTATTGCTTGAAATAATTTTTATCAGCCATTGTATTCAGTATATTCAAAACTTATATTTCCACACATTTTCACATCAGTGTACACCTTGAAAGTCTTGTATTAAATTTGAAACAGTTTTATATCAACTTCAAACTTTTAATTTGTGATATACACATGTTATTAAGATATGATGTAAAGTATTTTTATATAATAAAGTATATAAAGGATTTACTTTATACTAAATATTTAAAGTCATATTTTATATTGTGTGTCAAACTCATATTGCACAACTCTTCAGTAAGTATTGGACCTGCTGTATTTATTCTCTGTAAAGGTGGGATTTGTACACATACAACCCTGAAAATATCAATAAATTTAACAGTATTTTGAACACACTACTTCTATTTTATATATATTATCAAGTGTGAGGTTGTAATTTTTCTTCAGAGTTTAACCTTTCTAATAACGAATTTTGTTATATGCTGTGTAGCCACTGGCTGCTATAAACATATATCGGTGAACATTATTCAAACACACATACAGCTACAGATGTAGTATATGCTTCTATGTATATATTCCATGTATTCTTAACTCTAGATGGTGTGACATATCCATTCAAAGTATCTCTATGTGATCAAATTTTGAATTTCATATAAAGAAAGTATGTTGATTTTTGATTGGTTGTAAATGACTTCGCACAAATCTCATGTTTAAGAGAAAACTATGATATCAACTTCATGTGTGAAGACGGTTTCATGTTTTATCATTGAATTACATTCAGGTATTGTTACGGTTTATTTGTATTCAGGTATTTTAATCCATGTTCTCAGTGTGCCTGTCTTTTCTTAACTTTCAAAATATAAAAAGTAGGGTCTATTTATGGTTCAATTCTCCTCCAAGATGATTAGGATCCAGGTTCAGATCAAATACCCAGATTTTTTTTTTCCTTATTTTTCAAAAATATTTCCCACTGATTGCACACAAAGGGTGACAGCACAGAGGACTACCAGTAAAAACAAAAGACAAGGAATCTGTCCAGTGGGGCCATTAAGTGCAAATCAATTAAAGGAGGAGAAATGAGAAGACAAGATGATGGTCACAGTCAGAACCTTTTTTTTATTAAATTTCAAACAACTTGACCAAGGATGAATCTGTGGCAAGGTTCATTGTGTTTCTTCAGCACTACGGACTGGTGAGAGTCAGGAAGGACACGCTTTAGTACAGGGATTTAAGTTTATCCAAAAGCGAATCCTTTGGTGGTGACAATTATCATTCCTGTATATCAAACTGAATTTATCCCTCCATTGTTGTTTTCAGACATCTGCTAAAAAGAGAGATATCTTTTCAGAAATTTACATCACTTTGATGTTACAATTAAAATTGAAATAACAAGCTATTGCATTTATCTTGCCAATTTATGTTAAACTTATCTTTCATGGCTTAAATAGAAAATAGACTGCTAGAACTTTATTATCAAATTGAACTAGTTTTAAATTTGATACACTTGTGCTGAAAGATTCAGTATGACAGTGGACCTCTATCCCAGACACTAAACATTTGCACAAAACTTGAAATTAGGTACAGCAATAGTGAATGTAAATAGTTAAGCTATGTGATTTTAATGCCTGTAAAAACTACCAAAAAGGATTAATCTCCTGTTGGAAACTGAGGAAGGTCTGATTTATGATGGAGTTGTGATGTAAATACAGATTGTGGAAAAATATGATGTTGAATTGAGTGTGCAGTAAAGGTGACTGTGTTACAACCAGTTGAAACCTCTTCAGTTAAATGTTATAGGTTCTCAGAGAACTTTGCAGGCT
Source organism: Sabellastarte sp. h YS-2021 (assembly GCA_964017235.1). Taxonomy (NCBI): domain Eukaryota; kingdom Metazoa; phylum Annelida; class Polychaeta; order Sabellida; family Sabellidae; genus Sabellastarte; species Sabellastarte sp. h YS-2021. The sequence goes on along the minus strand of OZ024930.1, from coordinate 60,192,024 downwards.
TAAAAAGTTAAAACTAAAAAGGAAAATATTAGCAGAATATTTTTCTTTACACCATAAACTTAAAATTCAATATAATACAGTAACATTAAACTGGGGTTTCCTGTGTAACACAGTATGCAATATACAGCCAAATCTATGTTATCATGTTTTTATTAAATATTGCCATGGAATAAGCAATTTTCAAATTCCCTCCATTAGAATTTAATTGGAATAAAATTTTTCAAAATTTCATTAGGTAATTCAACTTTTTATAAGAAATATCATGTTTTATTATTAGGTACTTGCATCCAAATCATTTCTCCAATACTGAGACATAATTTTTGAAGCAACAGCATTGCATAATATTAACCATACCATACAGCACCAGACTTGGTTACATCATTAATTATATTGAATATCCACAGACAAAATGTACTGTAAATTCTTGTGGTATTTGGCAATACAATGTAAATTGAAACAAAAGACTCGGGCAGTTCAGACCCCCGCCAAGGCATGTTGTATTAAGTAAAGGGGAAAATCCATATTTTTTGTGAATCCATTGATCCAGATCAGTCTCAAAATTTAATGGGATCTACATTGGAACCAGACCTATCTTCAGATTTTTATATTGAAGATCCAACCTGTAGTATTTGCGTAATCCTGCTAACAGACAAATAAATGGTCATGAAAATAATACCTTATTGGTGGAGGTAATAATACCATTAATAACAATAAGATGCTTTGTAGCTGAGGTTTAAAGTCTCATTAGGCAAAGGGTTACACCTCTGTTGATTTGGGTTAAAGTCTGTCCAGTGGCAAAATCTTTGAAATGCCTACAACAGTATGGCCTGCACTGTTAAATATTAAATATAAAATCCATTTTTCACCTTTTGTATCGAGCAGTTATATTTTCTTCAGCAATTGTTCATTTTATCCAATATAATATGAAGGAAATTATAACAATTCATTTTTGGCTGTATATTGAAAATCTTCTTGGTATCTACATTGTGTATTGCTTATTTCACAACTGAGCTTCATGTGTTGTTTAAATAAAGTTTTCTTTTAAAAGTCTGGCATATGTCTTGTTTTCATCTTTTTTTCATTTATTTGAAGTTCTAGCAGTGCTTTATCCAATTTCATGCTAAAGTCAAGCTTTCTTTAAAAAGGTTACCATGATTTTCATACACATATAAACTTTTTTTTAAACTTCAATGTGTAGTTGTGACCTGCATTTCATATCTGTTTTTAGATGACAAGTCAACATATAAAGACAACAAGCAATTGTAACAAATTTTATTGTAATTTAACTTTTTACAAGTTAAATACTTACCTTATCCTCACAAGTGCTTGTTTGGTTTTGTGGAGCAAAAACGTATCGACCGACAAGAATTTTTTAAGGAATATTCTTGTCACAAGAGGTGACCCTTTGTCTGCGCATGTCCGCGCTTGCGCAGTAGTCGTTGTCGACAGACGAATGTCGAGAGTTCTTCATTGTATTTTTGGTCCCCAGAAAACAAATTATGCGGGGAGGTAGGGTGGGTTTATCCTTGTGAGGATAAGGTAAGTATTTAACTTGTAAAAAGTTAAATTACAATAAAATTTGTTACATTTTATTGCGTAAAATAGCCTTACCTTATCCTCACAAGTGCTTGAATACAACCATAACAGGTGGAGGGTATTTGTTTTGGCCACACTGTTAGATGATTGTCAGACAAGGGGTCACCAAATAAAGCACTGATAAGAGGATAAGATAAGCTTCCCTAAGCCACATCTTAGGTTATATGTTACTTCTTCAACACAGATAAGTAATTTGCTAACCTCAACAAGAGATCCATGATGTGGTCGTCATTGTTGCTGCTGTTGCTGTTGTAGAAAATTTTACAACAAATCACATAGCAGTATTAACCATCACCCAGTATTGGCTGGAGATGTCTGCATGACTCCCCAAGCAAGATGTCATCATCTGACAATGGGAATATCTCCAAGCAGGCAAACTGAACTGCATAAACTGCAGATATGGGGCCATATGTAAGCCAAGAAAGACATATGTCAGTGACACAAGACTTGTATAACTGGAGAGAACATAGAAATGTGAGTCATATCAATGACATGTATAAATACACAAAAATTGACTACATGCTGAGGTGAATCCACAAGGCCCAATTTGTTCATGGACTGGTCATGGGATTGCCAAGCTACATCTTCGAGTAGAATGTAGTAAAGAATTGTGGGTCTTCCAGTAACAAGAGTTTGATATCTGCTCAGGTAAGACCCCACTCTTGGAAATTAAAAAGGCAGCCATGGATCTAATATGTGTCTCAAAGTATAGATTCTGAGACTCAAGATTAAAGGACTGGCAATCTAATCATGCAGCCAGATTGATCCAGGAAGAGATAGCAGAACTCAAGATATCTCCATCAAGCCTTCCTTAAAAGATATGAGCAAGATTCTTCCCCTCCTTGAAGTATTTGTACTGTCCTGATAGTAACTAAGCATTGTAAGAGAGCAGAGTGTCACAACATCAGTCCAACATCAGCTCAAGAAAGGTTTGTGAGCTGGAATGACCACTGGTTTGAGCCATCTGGGCCATCAGAAGCCAACTGATTCTTGCTAAAAGGCAGGAGAAGGAGACTTTCCCTTTTCTCCAAGCAGTAGTCCTGTCCAAGAAGGATCTAAGTGCTGTAAGAGGACAACGAATCAAGTGTCCAGGCAATTTGAGTTCAGGAATGATCTAGAGCTGAAGTGACCACTGGAGGTAATCTAGACCAACTGAGGCTAATAGGTCCTTGCTGAAAAGGTAGGTAGGAGGGAGAACTGTAAACTCCTTCCTATGAGGCTTGTGTCTGAAGGAGCCAAAATCCCAGAATACACTTCCAATGGCATTGCAACAGTCTTGCAAGTCAAACTTCTTTAGACTGACCTCCTTTTAAAGGTTAATAAGGAGCCTTTTGTGAAAACCAACAGAAGCAAAGGCAAATCCCTTGATGCTGCACCTCTGTTAGCAGTGGGCTTCTCTCTATAACACTTGCAATAGGCCTATAAAGATGCAGGCTTTGGCTCAACTCCTGCACAAAAAATGTAAATGATCAGCTATGGCTGCTGCAAAGCCAACAATAGTGACAGGTTTCAGATTTTTGCAAGTAAATGGATCAAAAAATCTGGTATATTTGAGACCGTAGGCTCTGAGATGGCCACCTTATTCTGTGGGTACCAGAGCTCAAAATGGCCCATCATGACTCATACATTCCAAGATGAGGGTCCTTGAGATGCCCTAAATCTCTCTATCCCTTGCCCAGAGAATGATATAAGAGATTCTGAGTGGTTGTAAGGTGCCAAGCATGAAGGTGCCAATGCAACAGATTCAGATGGTATTTCTGACTGAATGGCTGCTTCTGAGACCAGTGAAGTAGCTGTAATGGAGGTTTGGTTGAATGACTCACCAGACCCCAAAGCCAATGTATCATGGGCCACCAAGGGGCCACTACAATCATTTTGCACCTGGTGTTCACTTGTTCAATGACTTTTTGGAATAAGTGGTATAGGACAAAAGGCCTAGCAGTCCAGAACCTCCAACAAGATGTTTAATTCATATATGTTCAGAGCATTTGCATCCGGGACTGGCAACATAGAATGGAGGTTTATGACTGATATTGGTGGCAAACATCTCTACCATTGGTATTTGACAAACTATGTAAATCAAATAGAATATTAAAGATGAAGACTCTCCTGTCTGTATTATTTCGTTCTTTGTGGAGAGGCTGTCATGACATCTAGGCAACCCTGAATATATCTGGCTCATATGAGAATATTTCAAGGATTGCAGTAGGCCAAGATGCAGCATACCTGCATAAAACACCTATTGTTGATTTGTGCCAAACTTGCACGTTGTCTGGAACCATAAAGGGAGTAAGAACCATTCTGTACATATTACTTTTGTCACTTCTGTAGAGATCATTGAGCATGACATTTAAGTAACCCCAGAATCTTTCTGTCTCTTATGAGTATATTTCAAGGATTGTAGTAGGCCAGGATGCGCCAAACCTTTATCCCTTCTGGAGATGATGTTGAGTATGACCTTTAAGCAACCAAGAATATGTCTGTTATGAGTATATTTCAAGGATTGCAGTAGGCCAAGCTGCGCCAACTAGGAGGTATACGCTCCCCCCCCTGTTTGTTCAGATAACCGAACACAGTGGTGTTGTCTGATGCTATCAGAATTCTTTTGTGTGGAATTTGTCTTGAAGGCTTTTAAGGGCTGAACACACTGCCTTCAGCTGTATGACATTGAAATGTAATATATACATTTTTAACTGTCCAAAGCCACTGTGATGCTTATAGATGGGATCATCAACCCTGGTTTAATGCATCTACGAAAATAAGGGAATTGTGCACCTGTGTATAGAAAAGGCATCCTATTTCCCAATTTTTGGCATTTTCCATCAGTGAATATGCTTTTTCAGAAGGATTTGAAACAGGAATTCTCACAACTAGTGACTGGAGATATTGCCAGTTTTTTCTAGATACCACTGAAAGGCACACATACATAACTGACCCATTGGTATAGTCTTTTCCAAAGATGCTGGTATCCCTACCTGGGATATAAGCAACCTTGAGGTTAACTGTGATGAGATCGCCATGACTTGAATAGATTCTCAGGTATCTAATTTTTTCGAGGTAGAAAGAAATTTCCTGGTACCAAAATGCAGTGGTAACCCAGGAAATCGATATAACGAGGCCCAGTTGATGAATAATTGGATGAGTTCTTTGGTTTGAACCCAATACTGGTGTCTTTTACGTACACAAACCACCAGTAGTCTAGGTATATGGTGAAAGAAATTTCCTGGTACCAAAATGCAGTGGTAACCTAGGAAATCGATATCACGAAGCCCAGTTGAAGCATAATTGGATGAGTTCTTTGGTTTGAACCCAATACTGGTGTCTTTAAGTACACTAAACAACCAGTGGTCTAGGTATATGGTGAACTCCTATTCTGTGAAACTGAAGAATGAGATTTGCCTCTTTACTACTCGCATGATACTGTAGAGGTGTCGCTAACCCGAATTTTATAATGCTTTGAACTGATAGGTTTGCCAGTGTACATTAAACTGAAGTAGATGTTGAAAATCTTGGTGAGTCGGTACATAAAAGAATGCATCTTTTGTAACCGAATTTCTAATAATTTCTGCTGTCTCCAGTTTAAATGATGGGACAAGCAGGTATTTATTGTTGTAGTAAACGCACTTCACTCGTGGGCCGTGACCGTTGAAGTCGTAGTTAGAAATCAATTCAGGACACTGAGATCTATCACAGGTCGTCATTAGCCGAGTTTCTATACAAGAAATAAACTGCCATAGAAACCTGAAGTTCTGCAATTGTTGAGTGGATAAAGCGCTTTCTTTTGAAGCATTTAAGCGGTATATTTATATTTAGTACTGTAGCCATGTTTTCCTGTCTGACGTCATCGCTTTGCATTGTGGGTAGTACAGGCATTGGTGAATTCGATTGGGGAGTAATTCGACAACTCCGTCTCAAGATTCGCACAACTCTGGGATGGCAATGAAAATCTCCCATCACTGTCAGTAACACTGCAAGAAGAGCCTCCATGGTGACTTGCATTATAGTGTAGCCACGTTCTTCTGTATCCCTCTGTCCTGGTAAACAAGGAAGAGTGGTACGATGATATTTTGTAGTTAGGACTTCAACACCATATCTCATCTAGCCAGTTTGATCTTCGTTGAGTTTGCAGAAGAATTAACTCAAAAGTCACAGTATTCTTTCCAATGGCGACATGGCCATAGGAAGGTTTTATTATCTAGTAAATAGTTATTGCAATTCTTCAACAGGGCTGAAAAGACAAGCAGTGCACATACTGCCCCAAAGATGTCTGTTGGATCTTCATCTAAATCTACAGCAAATGAAGGTAACCTGTCCTTATTTTCATGTCTGAGAAGCAGGAAGTTCACTGTACCTGCTGGGAAACAAAATAATAACTGCAAGGATACGTGGATATGCTTCTGTAATCGTTCTTTTGGAGGGAGACCTGTTACTGTACCAGGGTGGCGCTCCACCCACAGTAAAGAATCTACGACCTCCGTTGTAAAGGTAACTAAATTTTTTCTTCTTTGTTTCCCACTGGAAACTTCACAGCAAACTCTTCTTGCAACCCTTTCCTCGACAAGCAGGTAGTTCCAGTCGAATAGAAGGTGAGTGCAGCCGTGTAACGTCTTCCGCTGAAGACTTCACAGCAAGATTTCTTGTATAAAACATCTTTATTCTGACCTTTTTCAGGACAAGGGAGGTAGAATTAGTGGTAGTACCAGTCCAGTAATGGACAACTACAGGTAGGTGCACGCTTGCACGCTTCAAAACTTCATAGATCTTCGTCTGTAAATGGACGATAATAAAAGAAAATACGTGTTGCTCCCATATCGACCAAAAATATAATGAAGAACTCTCGACATTCGTCTGTCGACAACGACTACTGCGCAAGCGCGGACATGCGCAGACAAAGGGTCACCTCTTGTGACAAGAATATTCCTTAAAAAATTCTTGTCGGTCGATACGTTTTTGCTCCACAAAACCAAACAAGCACTTGTGAGGATAAGGTAAGGCTATTTTACGCAATAAAAAAGTGCCTGTGAATGGGCTCTGTGTCAGCTGACTGTGTGTTTTGAGTTTCAGAGTAGAAGTGAAAGAAGTTTTTGAGTTATAACTGATTTACGCAACATAGAGAATCTCAAAGTAGTTTTTGCTCAGCTATGCAATGAGTTAAAGGGCTGCAATTTTACTGTGGTATAGCTGACTCAAAAGTAGGTTAATAATACATTTAAAGAAAATTCTCTAAATGCAATAGTTATCAAGTTACAACTGATTTACTCAACAGTGAGAACCTCAAAGTAGCTATTACACAGCTATGTAATGAGCTACAGGTCTGAAATGTTACTATGTTATAGCTGACCCAAAAGTAGGTGAATGATATATTTAAACAAAATACTGTAAATGCAATAGTTTTCAAGTTACAACTGATTTACTCAACAGTGAGAACCTAAAAATAGCTATTGCTCAGCTATGCCATGAGCTGTAGGTCTGTAATTGCACTATGTTATAGCTGACCCAAAAGTAGGTAAACAGCATATTTAAACAAAATACTCTAAATGCAATAGTTTTCAAGTTACAATTGATTTACTCAACAGTGAGAACCTCAGAAGTAGCTATTGCTCAGCTATGCCATGAGCTACAGGTCTGCAGTTTCACTATGTTATAGCTGACCCCAAAAGTAGCTGAACAAGATATTTAAACAAAATACTATAAACGGAATAGTTTTTGAGTTACAACTGATTTACTCAAAAGTGAGAATCTGAATAAAGCTATGGCTCAGCTATGCCATGAGCTACAGGTCTGTAATTTCACTATAATAGCTGACCCAAAAGTAGGTGAACAAAATATTTAAACAAAATACTGTAAATGGAATAGCTTTCAAGTTAGAACCTGAAAATAGCTATTGCTCAGATATGTAATGAGCTACAGGTCTGCAATTTCACTATGCCATAGCTGACTAAAAATTAGGTGAATAACATGTATATAAACAAACTACTCTAAAAGCAATAGTTTTCAAGTTACAACTGATTTACTCAACAGTGACAATTTCAAAGTAGCTATTACTCAGCTATGCAATGAGCTACAAGTCTGAAATTTTACTATGTTGTGGCTGACCCAAAAGTAGCTGAATAACATATTTACACAAAATTCTGTATATGCAATAGTTTTCAAGTTATAGGTGATTTTACTCATTACAGGAGGTACTGAAAAGTCAGAAAGTAGCTATCACTCACTTGGCTATTGGGATAGACACTCAATTTCCTCCCCATGTTGTAGCCATGGAAAAAGTAGCTGAATAACATATTTTGACAAAATGCTCTAAATGTGATACTTTTCAAATTATAAGTGATTTAGTGCATGATTTCATGAATTTTACTGCACAAAAAAAATTATAAAAATTCATAAAAAAATAATTAAGAAAGATCCAGACCTGATACTCGCACAAGGTTATCTACTAGTGGACTAGTACATATATGCAATCTAGGAAAAAAATCCCTGCAATAGTCAACGAGAAAATAAGTGATTTAGTACATAATTTCATAAATTTTAATGCATTAAATTATTTTAAAAATTAATAAAAAAAAATTAAGACAGATCCAGGTCTAATACTGACACAAGGTAATCTACTAGTGGCCTAGTACATATATGCAATATATGAGAAAAATGCCTGCAATAGTGAATGAGAAAATTGTGATAAAATGTTGAAATTTTCACACTTTGGGTGGGGGTACCCGACTTGTAATGGCTCTGGGGAACAAACGAACGAACAGATCTGCATGACTTGAACAATTTTTCATCCTCGATAGTTAAGATATCTTTTAAAAAACAGGGTTTTGTAGTTTAGGAGAAGTTATTCACATGGTCAGTCAGCTGACATAAAAATATGTTTCTTCATAGCACTAGTAATAAATATAAAGAAACTTTCCCGACATTTTGCAACAGATTAAATAAATAGCTTAAGTTTTTTTTCACAAAATTGATAATAATATACAGTAATTTTAATTTCACAAATGTGTCACACACTTTGATGAATTTTGTCTCACTTTCACACCAAACATATTTTATCATTTCTGTATCAGTTTCCAGACATCAGCAACTCAATTCACACAAACCCTTTCCACTTGGGGTGAGAGATTAGAATATATGAATGATAAATAACGAAACAAGTAAATGATCACAATTTATTGCATACTACGAGTTTGACATGTGAAAAATTAATGTATTGCATTATAAAGAAATACACATTTTGAGGTTGAGTGACAACTCTCCCATGTTTTTGCGGGACAGAAATGACAGGATTTTATCAGCACAATTTCAAGCTTTATCTTCATCAATGTCATTGAAGATTGTGATATATGTATGTTTTAACAAAATGACCCTCCGAACATCAAGTCCTTTGAGGTTTCAGTATTTTGAAATTCTGTTTTGTATAACATGCTGCAATATTTCAGTAGTACATGCAAGTATAATCTTGAATAAATATATATATTTAAAGCACATTTGGTATTAAAGCACCCAGTGAACACATAAAGCTATAACATCAAGCAAGATAACATCAATATATGAAAATACATCATTAAAAAAAGAGAAGAAGAAAACCCTCAGAAAAAATCCCATTTCAGCAAAAGACCCGACAAACAACATTCAACTAACAAGCCCTGTGATTCCGGGATATAATATATATAACAAAGATCATTTGTCTTATTCCCACATGTGAATAAAAAAACTAACAATGTTGAAAGAAACTCTGATGACTCGGCACATACTATCACACTGGACCCTGTTTTATAACACACAGTTGAACACTGCTCTGTTATCAATGGAGTCCCAACAATACTTAAACTTTACTATTAATTCCACATCCTGCGGTAAATTTCAATAAAAACTGACTGGATTTATACTTATATGCAGTGATCCTAGTTAAAGAGAATTCAGCATAAGTTTATGAGATATGCTAATAATGTGGTGCCGTCATGTATGAGTACATCTTTTAAATACTGAGCACAACTGAACATTTTACTCTAATACACAACAAAGTCCCATGAAGAATAAAGAGACGTAATGTATACTATGGATTCTTAACAAAATGGCTTGCCTTTCTCAGTACTGAGCAGACTAGAAAAAGTCAAAGACTAAAATGATCCCTGTGCCAAGTTCGATATTAGTACTTCTTCACTTCCAATTTTTAGATTAATTCTTGTTATTGTTCAAACCTAACATAAAAACACAGAATGAGAATAAAAACTATCACTGATTGCTATGTATTCCAGTTAGAATAATCTCTGAAACAGGATAAACATCTATTTCCTTAAGAAGTGAAAATATTTGAAAAAAATACACAAGAAATAACAATGGACATTTAAGCATAAATTTCACTCATGGAAGTCTGAGCTGGAATGGTTGCTACATTTTTTTGTCAATGTATCCTTCTGTCCTCCTTAACAATTACTGATACTTATGAAATGAGCTTCAAGTCTTTGCCCACCATGGTGGCTGTAAGCGTGTGCATGTACTTGCAATTCTCTTTATAATTATCTATAGCTCTGTCCTTTGACACATCCCACTGGTACAGATCCCTGAAAATACAATAATGAAACAAGTATCAAATCTGCATTCTTATACATTGCAGTTAACATAGTGTTCAACACATTGTAGAAGTCATATCGTGTAGGGATGCAACTAGCAGTAATTTTTGTACTCGAGCATTCTGTCACCATTAGTCTCAAAGGAGTACCCCTCTAAAGAATATTGGACTACTACCATATTTTTCCAAAATATGGCCCGGGCGTTAATTATTTTCAAATGGCATCAGACCAGGCGTTAAATTGAACCAGGCGTTCTTTTGAAATACAAAAAACAGTGTTATAAATTGTAAGCAGTGTACTTGGTACCAGGCGTTAATTTGAACCAGGCGTTTATTTGAACCTGGGCGTAATTTTGGAAATTTACGGTATCTACCTTTAATCACGGCTACTTCAATCTCAGCCAGCTACTGTCACATTCTGTATGTACTGTTTTCCTTGCAAAACGTCCCTGTGGATATTAAACTCTACACAGGCAGCAACGATTAGTTCACTCTACAAACTATATATATTGTCTCTTCTATCACACTACTTCTAAAACTACGTCCTTGCTCGTAAACTATACAATATTTAATATGGCTGCATTTGCCGCGTTTTCATGGTTGAACTCACAAGATGAATCTCCTCGTTTTCCGCCGACCTTCACCTTTTAAGTATCAGCCGTCAGTGGCTATATAGACATTTTCTACGAGAACTCTCGAAGTTCACCACACCTCTATTAACCAAGTATACGATTTTGTGAATAAATTTTCACTGTCCAAAGTTTTACATTTTCCTATTATTTTAACACTAAAATGCTTCTTGTTTTATAACCCTAAGGCTATCCACGCTAATCTTACTCTGCTAGTCTATTTGGATAGTAAAAGGTATTGTACCATGGAAGTTAGGGCTGTGTATAGTTTACCTGTATAAAGGTCTCACAAACTTCATTCTGCCCTGCTCATTCACAAATACAAAGGTTTGCTCTATTGCTGCTTCAATTCTGGCTCTAAGCTTCAGTCTTAGCCATCTGTAATACAAAATGTTAACACAATTCATGAGTATTAAAGATATGAAACAAAATATGTATATTAGTTTTCAGTTATTATCCCTTGAAACAAATTCACTTAAAAGCCATTACCGCAATGAAAATGTGAAGAAAAAAAAATTAATTTTCCACCATGCACAATATATGATATGAATAAGGGGATACTAGTATACACAGTGGGATTTTTTTTTACATACAGCAGCACCTCCTAACCATGGATAATTGATGTCAACAAGTGGCAATTCTTGATATTTTGGAAACTATATAACCTACAAATACATATATGTATTATTAAAAAGGTATTTTTACAGCACTTTTGCTTGTATTTATTGCATAAAAATGCATACAAAAATGGTTGAGAAATCATTACATAAAGATTGAGCTTTTTATATTCATTGGACAGGTGCACCTAAACATAAAGTTCTTTTTAACATTCTCTTTTCAAATATGGATTTATTTAACTCGCAAATCATACAAAATTTTGGATTATAAAAACAAAAGATCCCTCATTAGACATATACAGGAAAAAAATTATATCACTCATGAAGAATAACACTATAATATTCATGCTACGTATTGGAATAATATTTTCTGATTATGTCATTATGGAATTTTTCATATTATATATATTCTACACACACAGCAACCTTTGGGCTTGGTTATAATTAACTTATGATGCATAACTGGAAAATACTTTTCGGTATGTAAAAAAAAGTGAGCCACTGCAGGAAGCTGAAGGATTTTGAAAAATATTAAAGTCATATTACAAGGTGCCATCCACCCCTGTGGTAGAAATGTGATTGGATCTTAACTAATTGTAACAAATTTTATTGTAATTTAACTTTTTGTAAGTTAAATACTTCCCTTATCCTCACAAATGCTTACTTGGTTTTGTGGAGGCAAAACGCGGCGACCAACAAGAATATTTAAAATTTATTCTTGTTCGAGAGGTGAACCCCATAGTTAGTGGTAGGCGTGCATGTGCACTACTCATTGTTGGTTGGACTTTGTCGAGAGATCTTCATTTCATTTTTGGTCCCCTGTAACAAATTTGTGAGGGGAGGAAGGGTGGGTCTGTCCTTGTGAGGATAAGGTAAGTATTTAACTTACAAAAAGTTAAATTACAATAAAATTTTTATTGCATAAAATAGCCTTACCTTATCCTCACAAATGCTTGATTCCAACCGTAACAGGAGGAGGGGTTTGTTTTGCAACCTGCCTGTTAAAAGTATATGGGGTTCACCATGAAAGCATTTGATTGAGAGGATAAGATAAGCTTAAATACACCACATTAAGATCACTCATAACTGTGAGATATCTTACGAAGATAAGACATGAATGCTAACCTCATGAATATTCATAATGCACTGTTGAAGTTGACACGTGATCTATAATTCTAAGTGATCTTACATCTACCCATCACCCACAACTGTGTGGTCGGGGATGGCTTCCTGGGTCCATCAAGCTGTGAGCTGTCATCCACCAGAAAGGCATCCCCAAGCTGGCTTCTATGGTTTACTTAAATACAGTCATGGGACCATCTGAAAGAAGAAGACGTATGTCAGTACAAGATACTGGTATGGCTGGAAACATGGAAGTATGTCAGACATATGAAAACATATAGGACATACTCAAAAATTCACTACATGCTGAGCAGATACCACTGGACCCAATTTGAAATCTGATTGGTCGGTGGACTGCCAAGCTACATTCTTCACGTAAAAGGTGGTGAAAGTGTTGTGGCTTTTCCAATAAAATGAGCCTAATACCTGCTCTAATGAGACCCCACCCTTAAAGGCCAAAGAGGCTGACATGGATCTTAGGTCATGAGCCTTCACATGGACATTGTCAGACATAGAATTTGAAGATTGATAGGCTAAACCAACAGTCTGTTTTATCCAAGATGAAATAGTGGATCTTTGAATATCTTTATCAAAACCCTCCTTAAAGGAGATGAACAAAAACTCTTGCCCTTTCTCTTTGTAGAAGCACTATCCAAATAATAACGAAGTGCTCTAATCGGACACAGAGTCATATCATCAGACAAATCTGAGCTCAGAAACAGTTTGAGCTGGAATAACTACAGGTCTGATCAAATCTGGACCCTCAGAGGCTAACTGGTTCTTAGCCAAGAAGGCAGGAGAAGGAGAGATAGTGACCTCCTTCCAGTGAGGTTTATGTCTGAGAGAAGAGAATGTCCAAGCGTGCACCTCCCCCCTCCTTTTGCCAGATGCCAAAGCCATCAGGAAAACAGTCTTGAAAGTCAAAATCTTGCATCTTGCAAAGACTTGCATCCTTCAAAGTTTCAAAAGGAGCCTTAGTCAAAGACATAAGAACCAAAGATAGGTCCCGAGAGGGAATACCCCTAATTAGAATGGGTTTGTCCCTGTAAAAGCTTGAAAGGAGTCTATTTAAGTGCAAAGTCTTGCCTACTTCCTGACCAAAAGTCCCAAATGGTCAGCTATTGCAGTTCTGTAGCCAGCAATTATGGCAGGTTTCAAATTTTTGACAGTAAACAAGTGGTTCAAAAATTCTGCTATGTCTGAGATAGAAGGCTCTGCGCTGACAACCTTGTTCTGTTGGCACCAGAGTTCTAAAATGGACCACCTTGACTCATACAATCTTCTAGATGAGGGTCTTTGAGGTGCCTTAATTCTATCTGCCACCTGCTCAGACAATGATTCAAGTGATTCTGAGTGGTGTCTAGGTGCCAAACATGCAGATTCAGATACATGAGATTCTGATGGAACTTCTGACTGAATGGTTGTTTTAACAGATGAGGCCAGTGAGGTAGTTGTAATGGGGGTTTGGTTGACAGATTCACTAGATCCCAAAACCAATGCATTCTGGGCCACCCTGGTGCTACTATCATCTTGCACCTGTAGGTGTTCATTTTCTGTATGACTTTTGGTATGAGAGCTACAGGACAAAAGGCATAGCCGTCCAGACCCTCCCAGATGTTCAATGCATCTATGTTCATAGCATTTGCATCTGGGACTGGTGAGACATAGATTGGTAGTTTGTGATTCAATTTGGTGGCAAACATGTCCACCATTGGTTTGTGCCAAACTTTGCAAATTAGGCTGAATATTTGAGGATGAAGAGACCATTCTGTTTGAATTATTTTGTCCTTCCTGGAGAGACTGTCGGCTATGACATTGAGGCAACCCTGAATGTGTCTGGCTCTTATGAGTATGTTTTGAGGATTGCAGTAGGCCAAGATGCGCCAAACCAGGAGACACATGTCCCAAGAGTGTGTTCCCCCTTGTTTGTTCAGATAACTGACTACAGTGGCGTTGTCTGTTGCTATCAGAACCCTTTTGTCTAGAATTTTGTTTTGAAAGCTTTTTAAGGCCAGAAACACTGCCTTTAACTCTAGGACATTGATATGAAGTAATTTTTCTTGATCTGTCCAATTGCCACTGACTGTCATGTTTTCTAAATGAGCTCCCCAACCCTGATTTGACGCATCTGTGAAAATAAGGGTATTGTGTTCCTGTGGATGTAAAGAACAACTCGTTTTTAGATTTTTTGGATCTTTCCACCACTGAAGATGCTTTTTTAGAAGGTTTGAAACAGGAATCTTCAGGTCTAGAGACTGGGGATACTGCCAGTTTGTTTTTAGGTACCATTGGAAAGAGCGCATATGTAACCGACCCATTGGTATTGTCTTTTCTAGGGATGCTAGTACACCTATCAGGGACATAAGCAACCTTGGGGTTGTTTGTGATGCGATCTCCATGTCCTGAACAGACTTTCCTAGAACTTTCAACTTCTTTTCGGTCGGAAAGACTTTTCCCTGTATCAAATCGAAATGGTAACCCAGAAAGTCGATTTTTTTGTGTAGGTTTGAGCTCTGATTTTTCTAAATTTATCACAAAGCCGAGTTCTAGCACCACATGGATGAGTTCTTTTGTCTGGAGCTGACACTGGTGTCTGGTATTTGCTCTTAACAACCAGTCGTCCAGGCATTGGTGAACTCGAATTCCGCAGGACTGAAGAACGAGTTTTACTTCTTTTACAATCCGCGTGAACTCTAGGGGTGCCGTCACTAACCCGAAAGGCAGAGCTTTGAATTGGTATGTTCGTTTGTCTACATGGAAACGAAGCAAGTGATGAGAATCCGGATGTATGGGAACGTGAAAGTACGCATCCTTCAGATCTATGGAAACTAGCCATTCCCCTTTTGTGACCAAGTTTCTGATAATCTCTGCAGTCTCCATTTTGAACGTAGGAACATGCAGAAAACTGCTCAGGACACTTAGATCTATCACAGGGTGCCATTTTTTCCTGGGCTTTGGTACTAGAAACAATCTGCTGCAAAAACCTAGAGTTGTGCAAACCTTCAGTGGATAAATAGCCCCTTTTTTGAGCATTGCTGAAACGCAATCTGTTAGAAAGTGATGCTTTTCCAGCTTGCTGTACCGGCTATGTATTGTGGGTAGAACAGACTTGGGCGGATTTGATTGAGGAATTATCTGGTAACCGAACCTCAAGATTTGCACAACTCTTGGATGACAATGAAGGAGCTGCCATACCTGCCAGTAAAACTGTAAACGGCCTCCATGTAATATAGGTTTTTGATAGTCACTTGCGTCTGTTGCCCCCACGTCTTGAGGCACACGACTGGTAGGGCTTCTTGTTATACTTGTCCTGTTGGCCACAAAAAAACTTGCCAAAACTGTGAGAGCTAAAAGAACGCCTATCATCAGAGCAACTATTCGATTGGAAAGATATACATTGCTCACCCTTCAACCTTTTGGGAGATCTGTCCTGCTTTTTTTGAATTTGATCAAGGGTTGTAGGACAAAACAGGTCTGCAGATTTGAAGCCTGTCCTCAGTTTATTAAAGTCGTGTTCCTGCAAGTGTGATGCACAGACTTTAAGAATGGAATCCCTTCTTGCAAGCTGTAAATTGCATGCTAATGGAAAGATCTGTAACCGCTTCAAGAGCCTTGTCCAGAGAATTAAGGCATGCTGACTGCATTTGTAGGTGAGACAATAACTTGTCAGAGTCCTTGAAACCTTCGAAACCTCCCTGTTGAAGCAAATCCTCCATTGAAGTAGAGGTCTTGCCAATAGCCTTCAAAAACCAGTTCACATAAGACAGTATCTGAATGCTTTCTCTAGTCACTGTCTCCATAGAAGTATGCTGCCTCATGGGAATGTGGACAGAAGAAGGGATTGCTTTAGGGAATAAGGACCTGAAGGCATCCTGGCATTTGGGTGCAGAACTACTAAACTCCATGGTCGAGGATCTGTAGAACTTCATAGGAGGTCTATTATATTGCAAGAAATTGTCCGCATTCACTGGACTACACTGCAACCTCTCAGGTTCCCCTTTCTTGGGATTTCCAGACACTTTGGCCTCAAAAAAGTCCCATCTCTGTACAATGCCATCCAAAGGGGGCATGACCATAGGAAGGATCTGTTTTTTCTTGGAATCTTTATTTTTAGACCCAAAGATTTTAGTGGGTTGATCAGAGGATTCTTCAGGAACCTCAACCTGTAACAATGCCCTGACAGGAGCCAGTGTCTCTCTGTATGTCGGGTCTTCCTCCACTTCTTCGTGAGGAGATGGTGACCTCATTCTCTTGCGAGAAGAAACACTAGTGGATTCATGCACTGAACTGTAGTCAGACAACACCTTTTCACCAGACTCAAAAGTACGAGAAGAACGAGGCTGGTGGTGTGTAGGAAGGGATGAAGTGGAAGACGAACTCGCCTTCAAAGAAGTTATCTGGGACTGCATGTCTTCCAGTCTCTGTAATATCTTCAATAAAGAGATTTCTCAGCTGTAGGGGAACGATGAACATCAGATTCTAGCCCTAATAGGGAGTCTTCTACTTCTTTAGATACCACAACCTCTTTAGATTTCTTCTTGGACTTAGATCGAAGCTTCTTCTTCTGCTCAGAGGTAAACTGTAAACAATTAAAGCAGTCCTCTTCTTTGGATGTAACGCAGACATCTTGACCTTTTCCCTTATCTCTGCAAGGGTAGCAAAAAAGGTGGGTATCCCAGTCATAAATTGGATGACCACACCCTGAAGCATGCTTAGAAGACTTGAGCTGAGATTCTGCCATGATCTTCGCAGAAATAAAACACGCGCAGCCTCCACGACGACCAAAAATTGAATGAAGATCTCTCGACAAAGTCCAACCGACAATGAGTAGTGTGCATGCGCGCCTACCACTAACTACGGGGTTCACCTCTCGAACAAGAATAAATTTTAAATATTCTTGTTGGTCATCGCGTTTTGCCTCCACAAAACCAAGTAAGCATTTCTGAGGATAAAGTAAGGCTATTTTACGCAATAAAAAAAAGTTTAAAGAAATAAAGTGGAGTGAGAATACTTTTATCTATGATGGAAAAGCAAACAAATATGAGTAGAAACATTATCAAAAACAAACTTTTGCTCATTTTTAAATTTAAGAAGTTAACCAAAAAAGATTTTCACTGATAACCCATTTTCACATATTAACATAGATTTAAAATTTCAATAAAAATTCCAAAGCTGAAACTAGGTGAAGAAGGTAAAACTAAATTATGCTGACATAATACCACCATAACCCCACACAGGCCACCTGTCATACTTCTAACGTTGATTGGGTATTTTTGTGGAACTCATTTTGTGTGTAACAGAACTACTATGCATCTTTTTTCATTATTTTATTTACAGTCTTACTGCAATGGTAAGATTTATCCTTTTTCAAAGTATTTAAACATACAAATGAAATATGTCACAAAGCTGACTGTATAAACAAAGGTAGGTTATAGATGTACAGAAGTTGGAGTCATTTGGTGTTCTTCCTCAAAGAATATGCATGCCAAAATTCAGTGACATACTATTAATACCACAGCAGATATTGAGGGAAAAAGGTGCCATAAAAAATCTGATATTTCTCACAGTACACAATGTATTTGCGAACCAATCCAGTTTCTTTTAGTTTGGAAGTTATGAGCAAGATAAGATAAAAATAGGAAAAAATTTCACATAAACAGATAATCCATCTCTCTCCAATCACCATTTATCACCTGATTGATCTGCAATTTGACTGAGGTGAGGATATCAATGCAGCTCATATACATATAAAATCTGGTAGAGCCATGTTACATACTATTAGTTTGAGGCAAAAAGTGGTGCAAAAGATATAGCATAGGTCCCTGTGGTAATTTTAGAAACTTTAAGGTGACCTTAAAATTACAGCTACAGAGCTCAAATTTACCACAGACAAATATCTCACATAGAAGTTATATGTAGTTAGTTTCAGGCTTGCCAAACTATCCATTTCCAAATTAGAAGGAAAAAGTTATGAAAAATGTATAAAAATTCCCATGTAAGGTGTTTTTGGGACTCAAACACAGTTTAAGTCCAAACTTAAAGTCTTGATTTTTGAAATATGTGAAAATATATTAATATGTTCTGAGGTGAAATTTTAGGTGGCTGAGCCACATACGTTGTGACTTAGAGGGCTTTAATTGGCCAAAGTTCTATTTCTGACCTTAAAACGGCCACAAGTTCTCTATTTTGGGGGAGTTTAAGGTCATCTTAAAATAGGGTTCCTCTCCTGGCCCAAATACATGATGTGTGTGGCAAGTTTAAATGAAAGCCATGAAAGTGTTTTTGAGTTGTTGTTGCGCACGTGAATCAAAATGTACAGTGGCAGCATGACATGGTGTAATCCAGGATATAATTCATGACTTGTCACAGTCTGAATCAGCTTTACAGTAATATACACACCTGAATCTGATTTCAGAGTTCCTCATTCCATCCAGTTTGTAAGCTGTACCCAGGTGTTCTATCTTCTTTTGTGAAAGAGGGTCCTGCAGCACCGAATCATAGAATACAAATTACCTTTAGTAAAACCTAGATTATCTGCAAATGTAGGGAGAGTGAGATTTTGGTCACATAAAAGAAGGTTTCTCTTAATAAAACAGACAAGGCACACTGGTATGAGCTTTATTAAATAATTGTTTTGGGAGGGTAGAAGTGTGTTCACAGTGTTGATTCTAGGAATTTCAAAAAGTGGGGGCGATCCCCCACCACTGCAAAAAATGTGGGGGAAGAGACTAAACATTCTGGGGGACGACTTTATGATAAAGTTTAAACTAATGAAAAATCCTTTATTTAGACATTTTTAACAGTGGACTTCTATTAATTAGTGATCAAGGCCACTTGGCTACCCAATAAGTAGCGGTTATCTACCATTGAACACCCACCTTTTAGATAATACTTTCAAATTACTTAAGTAAATAATATTGTAAACTTTTTTTAACAGGCTTTGATTATAAAGTAACTGTACCAGAATACTAATTGATAGATATGGTATAATTAGCAGTTGTACGTCTGATAATATTGGCTTTAACGCTATGTATTTTGACAAATTGCATTGATTATCGATCATTTTATGCCAGTGAACAGTCATTTAGTTTATATACAGAAGCATTTGTCCTTGACCTCTATTGTATTGAAGAAATATAAGGTGGGCATTTTCTGGTAGGCTGACGTTCACTGGTAGAATGCTACTATGTACAGCTATGTACAAAAGTAAACTAGAGATTGCGTCTCGACGCAGTGTATCCCCGGACGGGACATAGTTAAGGCGTGAATGTGTCGGGCTTGAGCCTGTTTCCTGGAGCACCAGGTCAGGATTCTCCATAGTACCAGATTACTTCCAAAAGCTAATCACTAGTTGTTTCACTTATATCTGTCTTTAAAAATTACATTTCATGGATCCAGAAGATCCATATAGTGATCCGGATCGCTTCCAAAACTCAATCATTTCATCCTTTTACCTTTTCAGACATATTCTAAAAATTTCATCGAAATCCATCCATAAGTTTTTGAGTTATCTTGTACACAGACACATCTGGCAGCCTGGATCCACATGATCCAGACAGTGATCCAGATTACTCCCAAAATCTAATCACTTGTTCTTTGTCCCATTTAAGACATTTCCTGAAAATTTCATAAAAATCCATTCATGACTTTCTGAGCTATTTGTCTTTAAAAATTACATTCACGGATCCAGAAGATCCAGATAGTGGTCCAGATCACTCGCAAAATTGAACTATTTCTTCCTTTTACCACTTCTTCCTTTTACCATTTGTAACATATCCTGAAAATAGTTAAAATCCATTCCAAGATTATGTGCAAGCCTGGATCTAGATGATCCAGATCACTCCAAAAATGTAATCACTTGTTCCTTGTACCATTTAGGCCATTTGCTGAAACAATCCATCCATAACTTTTTGAGGTATCTGTCTTAAAAATTTACATTTCATGGATCCAGAAGATCCATATAGTGATCCGGATCACTTCCAAAATTCAATCATTTCATCCTTTTACCACTTCTTCCTTTTACTATTTGTAACATAGCCTAAAAATATCATCAAAATTCATCGTAAAATCATGTTGCAGGCTCAATCCAGATGATCCAGACGGTGATGCAGATTATTCAAAAGTATAATCACTTGTTCCTTGTACCATTTAGGTCATTAGCTGAAAATGTCATCACAATCCATCCATAACTTTTTGAGGTATGTCTTATTACATTTCACGGATCCAGAAGATCCATACAGTGATCCGGATCACTTCCAAAATTCAGTTATTTCATCCTTTTACCTTTTCAGACATATCCTGAAAATTTCATCAAAATCCGTCCATAAGTTTTTTTGCTACAATGTACACAAACACATCTGGCAACCTGGATCCAGATGATCCAGACAGTGATCCAGATCACTCCCCAAATCTAATCACTTGTTCCTCGCACCATTTAGGTCATTTGCTGAAAATGTCATCACAATCCATCCATAACTTTTTGAGGTATCTGTCTTATTACATTTCATGGATCCAGAAGATCCATATAGTGATCCGGATCACTTCCAAAATTCAGCCATTTCATCCTTTTACCTTTTCAGACATATCCTGAAAATTTCATCAAAATCCGTCCATAAGTTTTTTTGCTACAATGTACACAAACACATCTGGCAACCTGGATCCAGATGATCCAGACAGTGATCCAGATCACTCCCCAAATCTAATCACTTGTTCCTCGCACCATTTAGGTCATTTGCTAAAAATGTCATCACAATCCATCCATAACTTTTTGAGGTATCTGTCTTATTACATTTCATGGATCCAGAAGATCCATATAGTGATCCGGATCACTTCCAAAATTCAGCCATTTCATCCTTTTACCTTTTCAGACATATCCTGAAAATTTCATCAAAATCCGTCCATAAGTTTTTTAGCTACAATGTACACAAACACATCTGCAACCTGGATCCAGATGATCCAGACAGTGATCCAGATCACTCCCCAAATCTAATCACTTGTTCCTCGCACCATTTAGGCCATTTGCTGAAAATGTCATCACAATCCATCCATAACTTTTTGAGGTATCTGTCTTTAAAAATTACATTTCATGGATCCAGAAGATCCATATAGTGATCCGGATCACTTCTAAAATTCAACCATTTCATCTTTTTACCTTTTCAGACATATCCTGAAAATTTCATCAAAATCCGTTCACAAGTTTTTGAGCTATATTGTACACAAACACATCTGGCAGTGATCCGGATCACTCCCAAAATCTAATCACTTGTTCCTCGTCCCAATAAGGACATCTCCTGAAAATTTCATCAAAATGCACCCATAACTTTTTGAGCTATCTGTGTTTAAAAATTAAATTTCATGGATCCAGAAGATCCAGACAGTGATCCGGATCACTCCCAAAATTTAATCACATCTTCCTTTTACCAATTTGGACATATCCTGAAAATTTTATCAAAATCCGTCTGTCAGTTTTTGAGTTATCTTGTTTACAAACAAACAAACAAATAGAGGGCCCAAAATGACCCTCGGTCAGGTACTTTGGCGGTCAGTGGATGACCTTCAACGAAGATCTGTAACCGGTCAGCCTGGATGCTGGTACTCCGTCATGTACTCAACCTCAAAAGCCATTTTCAATAGTTTCCACGCAATGTAGTCAGCATTAAGTGTGAAAATATCTCCAAATATGCCAAAAATGACCCTTGGTCAGGTACTTTGGCGGTCAGTGGATGACCTTAAATGAAGATCTGTAACCAGTAAACCTGGATGGCAGAAGTCCATCATGTACTCAACCTCCAAAGCCATTTTCAATAGTTTCCATGCAATATAGTCAGCGTTAAGTGTGAAAATATCTCCAAAAAGGCCAAAAATGCCCCTCGGTCAAGTACTTTGGCGGTCAGTGGATGACCTTCAATGAAGAGCTTCAAGGTCAAATTTCTGCATGCTTATAGAGGACATATATATGTATTATATATACCAGCCATAGGATGATCTAACTTTCTGTCTTGGAGAACTGGGCCAAAATGTGCAAAAATGGCCAAAATCTGACCTTTAAGTGGCCACCAGTGACCTTGAGATTGAAGGTCAAGGTCACAAAACAATAGCGTCCGTGGCATTGCCCATATATACCCATATACCAAATTTGAAAGTTCTAACTAAAATATTTTTTAAGTTATCGCGTCCAAAAGGAAATCTCTGCGGCGGCGGCGGCGTGACCGTACTGAATCCTAAGTATCCCCGACTTTCGTCCGGGGATACAATCACCCCATGGAATCATCAAATATTTTCTACGCATATATAAATATTCATGAGCTCCGTAGTCCATCTAGTATTTGATCTTAAAGCAGAAAATATTAAGAAACCACTATGAAAATCTGTGACCTCATTAATATTAATGAGTTGTCCATGAATTTTGATCTTCAAGTAAAATATTTTTCTACACATACATTGTTGGGAAATCTGACAGATACGTACGCCCATAGGGTCAGCACCGGCTTCACTGCCATGGCCTGTTGTGATAACAATCCAGACTACTGTCAGTTTCGTTTTTCTTGCAGCCATTTTTTATATAACCATCCACTTTCAGTTTAATTTTATGTTTTGGGGTATAATACGTCTAAATACTGTCTGCACCACATAATATATTTGAGTTTGTAAACGATCACGAAACCACATCGTCAACAGGCATTATTCGAAGAACGTTTTGACGGAAAAATCAAAATCTCAACAAACTCTCGATCCGTGCAGTGTTTTGATTTTCTAGATCTCTCGTCTTTTCGCTCCATATATTTCCCGCATCGCCTTGTGTACTACGTGTTCTCATATAAATTGGTCATCGCAGACTCCAAGAAAATCCGCGTTTGTAGGCGAATTAATGCGCGATCCCGCGGAAAACGCGTCCTAGAAGCAACTCTGTGTTCATTAGAGCAAATTTTAGAAAAATTTTGTAAAATTTCAGAAAAAAAAGGAAAATGTCAAAGAAATCTGTAAGAGACATGAGGCGAGAAAAGAAAGGAGAATAGAAGATATGCCACATATGTGGCAATCCTGATTAGTGATTATACCTTCTGACCATACAACAAAACCTATGACATCAATACAGTACATATAAGTGTGTCACTAGAGCCTACAATATCCACACAAATTTGGTTCTAGTAATGCTGAACTAGCTATTATACCCACAAATAAATTGTAACAAATTTTATTGTAATTTAACTTTTTACAAGTTATGTCCGCGCTTGCGCAGTAGCCGTTGTCGACAGACGATTGTCGAGAGCTCTTCATTGTATTTTTGGTCCCCAGAAAACAAATTATGCGGGGAGGTAGGGTGGGTTTATCCTTGTGAGGATAAGGTAAGTATTTAACTTGTAAAAAGTTAAATTACAATAAAATTTGTTACATTTTATTGCGTAAAATAGCCTTACCTTATCCTCACAAGTGCTTGAATACAACCATAACAGGTGGAGGGTATTTGTTTTGGCCACACTGTTAGATGATTGTCAGACAAGGGGTCACCAAATAAACCACTTGATAAGAGGATAAGATAAGCTTCCATATGCCACATCTTAGGTTATATATATTACTTCTTCATCACAGATAAGTAATTTGCTAACCTCAACAAGAGATCCATGATTTGGTCGTCATTGTTGCAGCTGTTGCTGTTGTAGACAATTTTACAACAAATCATATAGCAGTATTAACCATCACCCAGTATTGGCCAGAGATGTCTGCATGACTCCCGAAAGAAGATATCATCTGACAATGAGAATATCTCCAAGCAGGCAAACTGAACTGCATAAACTGCAGATATGGGGCCATATGTAAGTCAAGAAAAACATATGTCAGTGACATAACACTTGTATAACTGGAGAGAACATAAATATGTCAGTCATATCAATAACATGTATAAATACACAAAAATTGACTACATGCTGAGGTGAATCCACAAGGCCCAATTTGTTCATGGACTGGTCATGGGATTGCCAAGCTACTTCTTCGAGTAGGATATAGTAAAGAATTGTGGGTCTTCCAATAACAAGAGTTTCATATCTGCTCAGGTAAGACCCCACTCTTGAAAACTAAAGAGGCAGCCATGGATCTAATATGTGTCTCAAAGAATAGATTCTGAGAATCAAAATTAAAGGACTGGCAATCTAATCATGCAGTCAGATTGATCCAGGAAGAGATAGCAGAACTCAAGATATCTCCATCAAGCCTTCTTTAAAAGATATGAGCAAGAGATTCTTCCCCTCCTTGAAGTATTTGTACTGTCCTGATAGTAACTAAGTACTGTAAGAAGGCAGAGTGTCACAACATCAGTCCAACGTCAGCTCAAGAAAGGTTTGTGAGCTGGAATGACCACTGGTTTGAGCCATGTGGGCCATCAGAAGCCAACTGATTCTTGCTAAAGGCAGGAGAAGGAGACTTTCCCTTTTCTCCAAGCAGTAGTCTTGTCCAAGAAGGATGTAAGTGCTGTAAGAGGACAACGAATCATGTGTCCAGGCAATTTGAGTTCAGGAATAATCTAGAGCTGAAGTGACCACTGGAGCCAATCTAGACCAATTGAGGCTAATGGGTCTTTGCTGAAAAGGTAGGTAGGAGGGAGAAAACTGTAACCTCCTTCCAATGAGGCTTGTGTCTGAAGGAGCCAAAGTCCCAGAATACACTTTACCTTGTTTTTGCCAGATGCCAATGCCATTGCAACAGTCCTGAACTGGAATGACCACTGGGTTGTTTTTTTTTTTTGTTTTTTTTTTTGTTTTTTTTTTTTTGTTTTTAGACTGACCTCCTTTAAAGGTTAATAAGGAGCCTTTTGTGAAAACCAACAGAAGCAAAGGCAAATCCCTTGATGCTACACCTCTGTTAGCAGTGGGCTTCTCTCTATAAACACTTGCAATAGGCCTATAAAGATCCAGGCTTTTGCTCAACTCCTGCGCAAAAGATATAAGTGATCAGCTATGGCTGCTGCGAAGCCAGCAATAGTGATAGGTTTCAGATTTTTGCAAGTAAATGGATCAAAAAATCTGGTATATTTCTGACAGTAGGCTCTGAGATGACCACCTTATTCTGTTGGTACCAGAGCTCAAAAATGGCCCATCTTGACTCATACATTTCCAAGATGAGGGTCCTTCAGATGCCCTAAATCTCTCTACCCCCTGCTCTGAGAATGATATAAGAGATTCTGAGTGGTGTTAAGGTGCCAAGCATGAAGGTACCAATGCAACAGATTCTGATAGAATTTGTGACTGAATGGCTGTTTCTGAGACATTTGAAGTAGCTGTAATGGAGGTTTGGCTGATTGATTCACCAGATCCCAAAATCAATACATCATGGGCCACCAAGGGGCCACTACAATTATTTTGCACCTGGTGTTCACTTGTTCACTTTTTGGGATGGGTGGTGCAGGACAAAAGGCCTAGCAGTCCAGACCCTCCAACAAGAAGTTTAATGCATCTATGTTCAGAGCATTTGCATTCGAGACTGGCAACATGGAATGGAAGTTTGTGACTCATATTGGTGGCAAACATCTCTACCATTGGTATTTGACAAACTATGCAAATCAAATAGAATATTAATAGAATATTTTAAGATGAAGAGACTACCCTGTCTGTATTATTTCATTCTTTGTGGAGAGGCTGTCATGACATTTAGGCCACCCTTAATATATCTGGCTCATATGAGAATATTTCAAGGATTGCAGTAGGCCAAGATGCAGCATACCTGCATAAAATACCTATTGTTGATTTGTGCCAAACTTGCACGTTGTCTCGAACCATAAAAGGAGTAAGAACCATTCTGTACAGATTACTTTTGTCCCTTCTGTAGAGATTATTGAGTATGACATACAAACAACCCCAGAATATTTCTATCTTTTATGAGTATATTTCAAGGATTGCAGTAGGCCGGGATGCGCCAAACCTTTATCCCTTCTGGAGATGATGTTGGCTACGACCTTTAAGCAACGAAGAATATGTCTGTCTGTTTTGAGTATATTTCAAGGATTGCAGTAGGCCAAGCTGCGCCAAATTAGGAGGTATACGCTCCCCCCCCCCACCCCCACCCCCGTTTGTTCGGATAACCGAAGACAGTGGCGTTGTCTGATGCTATCAGAATTCTTTTTTAGAATTTTGTCTTTAAGCTTCTTAAGGCTAGACACACTGCCTTTAGTTGTTGGGCAATAAAATGTAATATTCGTCTTGAATTGTCCAAATGCCACTGACTGTCAAGCTTTTAGATGGGATCACCAACCCTGGTATATGCATCTGTGAAAGTAAGGGTATGGTGCTAATCTGCCAGGGAAGGGCAACCTACTTCCCATTTTGTAATAATTTTCCACAGCTAAAGATGCTTTTTCAGAAGGATTTGAAACAGGAACCCTCAGAACTAGTGACTGGGGATATTGCCAGTTGTTTGAGATACCACTGAAGGAGGACGCATATGTAACCGACCCATTGGTATAGTCTTTTCCAAAGATGCTCGTACCCCTACCTGGGATATAGGCAACCTTGGGGTAGTTTGTGATAAGATCTCCATTTCCTGAAAGATTTCTCCAATTTTTTAAAATTTATTTGTGTTAGAAAGACATTTCCTTGTACCAATATGCAGTGGTAACCTAAGAAATCGATCCTTGTGTGGACTCGAGCTTGGATTTTTATCAGAAAATAATCACGAAGCTGAGATGTTGAAGAATTTGGATGAATTCTTGGTTTGAAGCAAATACTGGTGTCTTTATATACCCTTAACAACCATGGTCCAGGTATTGGTGAACTCATATTCCGCGAAACTGAAGAATGTGTTTTTGCCTCTTCTACTACTGGCGTGGAGGGGCGGTCGCTAACCTAACTTCAGTGCTTTGAATTGGTTTGACCGTGTACATTAAACTGAAGTAGATGTTGAAAATCATGTGAGTCGGTACATAGAAGAACGCATCTTTTGTAACCGAATTTCTAATAATTTCAGCTATCTCCAGTTTAAATAATGCAACAAGCAGGTATTTATTGACAGAGTAAACGAACTTCACTCGTGGGAAGTGACCGTTCAAGTCGTAGTTAGAAATCAATTCAGGACACTGAGATCTACCAGAGGTCGTCATTAGCCGAGTTTCTATACAGGAAATAAACTGCCATAGAAACCTGGAGTTCTGCAACTCTTGAGAGGATAAATTGCTTTCTTTTGAAGCATTTTCCAGCAGTATTTAAGCGGAATTTACTGTAGCCATGTTTTCCTGTCTGACGTCATCGCTTTGCATTGTGGGTAGTACGGGCATTGGTGAATTCGATTGGGGAGTAATTCGACAACTCCAACTCAAGATTCGCACAACTCTGGGATGGCACTGAAAATCTCCCATCACTGCCAGTAACACTGCAAGAAGAGCCTCCATGGTGACTTGCATTAATGTAACCACGTTCTTCTGTATCCCTCTCTCCTGGTAAACTAGGAAGAGTGGTACGATGATATTTTGTAGTTAGTAGGATAAAAATTACTGGACATAGCCCATGTCCTGTATACACCATGCAAAATACACTCGTGAAGGTTGGAAGCAAGGACTTCAACACCATATCTCAGCCAGTTCTAGCTCTTAGGCATTGTTTAATCTTCGTTGAGTTTGCAGAAGAATTCACTCAAAAGTCACAGTATTCCTTCCATTGGATACATGGTCATAGGAAGGTTTTATTATCTAGAAGATAGTTATTGCCATTTTAACAGGGCTGAAAAGACAAGCAGTGCACATACTGCCCCAAAGAATTCTGTTGGATCTTCATCTAAATCTACAGCAAAGGAAGGTAATCTGTCCCTATTTCATGTCTGAGAAGCAGGAAGTTCACTGTACCTGCTGGGAAGCAAAATGATAACTGCAAGGATAAGTGGATACACTTCTGTAATCGTTCTTTTGGAGGGAGACCTGTTACTGTACCAGAGTGGCGCTCCACCCACAGTAAAGAATCTACGACCTCCGTTGCAAAGCCAACTGCATTCTTTCTTCTTTGTTTTCCACTGAAAACTTTAGGAAAATCTTCTCTGCATACCTTTCATCAACAAGGAGGTAGTTCCAGTCGAATAATGGGCGAGTACAGCCGAAGATATACACCGTCTTCCACTGAAGACTTTACAGCAACATCTTTGTGCACAACATCTTATTCTGACCCTTTTCAGGACAAGGGAGGCAGAATAGTGGTAGTACCAGTCGAATAATGGACAACTACAGGTAGGTGCACGCTTGCACGCTTCAAAACTTCATAGATTTTCATCTGTATATGGGCGATAATAAGAAACAAGAGGAGAGTGCCCGTAAACGGGCACTGTGTCAGCTGACTGAGTGTTTTTGATTTGTGAAGGTGATTAGAGGACAGAATAATTATCAGGAAAAGGGCTGTACAGAAATACAGTAAATGGTAACTGAACAGCAAGTTCGAAAGAAATTCCGAAGCTGACAGAAGAAAAGGATAAAAAAGTTGTGCCCTGTAAATGGTATTATGAAGGAAAATAACAAGGTAATTGTTTAAGTGTAAAAAATAGGTTAAAACATATTTAAAGAAATACTACAAATGCAATATCCTCGTTCGACCTTGAAGAAGGGGTCCAAGGTCAAATCTAACCACACAAATACATTCCCAGCCCATGATTTCCTATGGTTTACCATTCCAAACCTCTAGGACCAATTATAAATGAGTTATAAGCACTTTTAAGCTTGGCTGTCCTCATTTGACCTTGAAGGAGGGGTCCAAAGGTCAAATCTGACCATACCAAAAGATTCCGAGCCAATGATTTCCTATGGGATGGTTTACCATCCCAAATCTCTGTCACCAATAATAAGCGAGTTGTAGGCACTTTCAATTTTCGCTATCCTCATTTGACCTTGAAGGAGGGTTCCAAGGTCAAATCGGACCATATCAACAGATTCACAGCCCATGATTTCCTGTCTGTTTACCATCCCAAACCTCTGGGACCAATAATAAGCGAGTTATAAGCACTTTTAAGTTTGGCTATCCTTGTTTTACCTTGAAGGAGGGGTCATTGAAGGTCAAATCTGACCACACCAAAAGATTCCCATCCCATGATTTCCTACAGATTGGTTTATCATCCCAAACCTCTGGGATCAATAATAAGGGAGATACAAGCACTTTTCATGACTGACAAAAAACACCTGTGGCGGCCATCTTGTTTCTCAAAATGAGGCCAAAAATATTCCCAGACAACATTTTATGGTTATTAATATATACTGCAAACTTAAGAAAGCTAGCTATAATATTTTTTTTCATCAGAGCAGTAATGGTGAAATCTCGCTCTACACACTGCGGGTATCCAGTGGATACAATGATTTACTCAACAGTGAAAAGCTGAAAGTAGCTATTGCTCAGCTATGCCATGACATAGAGGTCTGCAATTTCACTATGTTATAGCTGACGAAAATTCTGTGAATAACATATTTAACAAATTACTCTAAATGTAATAGTTTTCAAGTTACAACTGATTTACTCAACAGTGAGAACCTCAAAGGAACTATTACTCAGCTATGCAATGAGCTACATGTCTGAAATTTTACTATGTTATAGCTAACCCAAAAGTAGGTGAACAACATATTCAAGCAAACTACTGTAAATGCATTAGTTTTCAAGCTACAACTGATTTACTCAATAATGAGAACCTGAAAATAGCTATTGCTCCGCTATGCCATGAGCTATAGGTCTGTAATTTCACTATGTTATAGCTGACCCAAAAGTAGGTGAACAATATATTTTAACAAAATACTCCAAATGCAATATTTTTCAAGTTATAGCTGATTTACTCAACAGTCAGTACCTGAGAATAGCTATTGCTCAGTTGTGCCATGAGCTATAGGTCTATAATTTCACTATGTTATAGCTGACCCAAAAGTAGCTGAATAACATATTTGCACAAATTTCTGTAAATGCAATAGTTTTCCAATTATAACTGATTTACTCAACAGTGAGAACTTCAAAGTAGCTATTACTCAGCTATGAAATGAGCCACAGGTCTGAAACTTCACTATGTTATAGCTGACTCCAAAATAGGTGAATAACATATTTAAACAAAATACTCTAAATGCAATAGTTTTCAAGTTATAAGTGATTTACTCAACAGTGATAACCTAAAAGTAGCTATTACTCAGCTATGCCATGAGCAACAGGTCTGAAATTTTACTATGTTATAGCTGGCCCAAAAGTAGCTGAATAACATATTTATACGAAATTCTCTAAATGCAATAGTTTTTAAGTTACAAGTGATTTTACTCATGATGGAAGTTACTGAAAAGCCCAAAAGTAGCTATTACTCACTTAGCTATTGAGACAGACACCCAACTTACTCACCATATTCTAGCTATGAAAAAAGTAGCTGAATAACATATTTTAACAAAATGCTCTAAATGCAACACTTTTCAAGTTATAAGTGATTTACTCAACAGTGATAACCTAAAAGTAGCTATTACTCAGCTATGCCATGAGCTACAGGTCTGAAATTTTAGTATGTTATAGCTGACCCAAAAGTAGCTGAAAAACATATTTGCACAAATTTCTGTAAATGCAATAGTTTTCCAATTATAACTGATTTACTCAACAGTGAGAACTTGAAAGTAGCTATTACTCAGCTATGAAATGAGCCACAGGTCTAAAACTTCACTATGTTATAGCTGACCCCAAAATAGGTGAATAACATATGAAACAAAATACTCTAAATGCAATAGTTTTCAAGTAATAAGTGATTTACTCAACAGTGATAACCTAAAAGTAGCTATTACTCAGCTATGCCATGAGCTACAGGTCTGAAATTTTACTATGTTATAGCTGGCCCAAAAGTAGCTGAATAACATATTTATACGAAATTCTCTAAATGCAATAGTTTTTAAGTTACAAGTGATTTTACTCATGATGGAAGTTACTGAAAAGCCCAAAAGTAGCTATTACTCACTTAGCTATTGAGACAGACACCCAACTTACTCACCATATTCTAGCTATGAAAAAAGTAGCTGAATAACATATTTTAACAAAATGCTCTAAATGCAACACTTTTCAAGTTATAAGTGATTTACTCAACAGTGATAACCTAAAAGTAGCTATTACTCAGCTATGCCATGAGCTACAGGTCTGAAATTTTATTATGTTATAGCTGGCCCAAAAGTAGCTGAATAACATATTTATACGAAATTCTCTAAATGCAATAGTTTTTAAGTTACAAGTGATTTTACTCATAATGGAAGTTACTGAAAAGCCCAAAAGTAGCTATTACTCACTTAGCTATTGAGACAGACACCCAACTTACTCACCATATTGTAGCTATGAAAAAAGTAGCTGAATAACATATTTTAACAAAATGCTCTAAATGCAACACTTTTCAAGTTATAAGTGATTTACTCAACAGTGATAACCTAAAAGTAGCTATTACTCAGCTATGCTATGAGCTACAGGTCTAAAATTTTACTATGTTATAGCTGACCCAAAAGTAGCTGAATAACATATTTATACGAAATTCTCTAAATGCAATAGTTTTCAAGTTATAAGCGATTTACTCAACAGTGATAACCTAAAAGTAGCTATTACTCAGCTATGCCATGAGCTACAGGTCTGAAATTTCACTATGTTATAGCTGGCCCAAAAGTAGCTGAATAACATATTTATACGAAATTCTCTAAATGCAATAGTTTTTAAGTTACAAGTGATTTTACTCATAATGGAAGTTACTGAAAAGCCCAAAAGTAGCTATTACTCACTTAGCTATTGAGACAGACACCCAACTTACTCACCATATTGTAGCTATGAAAAAAGTAGCTGAACAACATATTTTCACAAAATGCTGTAAATGCAACACTTTTGAAGTTATAAGTGATTTAGTGCATGATTTCATGCATTTTAATGCATTAAAAATTATTAAAAAAATTAAAAAAAATAAAAAAATAAAAATACGTGTTGCTCCCACATTGACCAAAAATATAATGAAGAGCTCTCGACAATCGTCTGTCGACAACGGCTACTGCGCAAGCGTGGACATGCGCAGACAAAGGGGTCACCTCTTGTGACAAGAATATTTCTTTAAAAATTCTTGTCGGTCGATGTGTTTTGCTCCACAAAACCAAACAAGCACTTGTGAGGATAAGGTAAGGCTATTTTACGCAATAAAAACAGCAGTTTCTGATTTTAGAAACTCACAACTGGTCCAATATTTTGCTTAATTTTCGTTATAATGGCTCTCTCTGAATAGTGTCTCCTGTAATAACTATGAACTGAAATCGAGGATGAATACTGGATTATTTACAAGGTAAAAAAAAATTGCAAACACATTAAATCAATTTTCCAAATTTCAGGTAAGCTGAAACCTACAATGCAAACCCGTTTTATTCCAAAAGGTTATTTTGCAACTCTTTCAAGATTCATTTTTCTACACAATGTATGCTATATGTTTCTTGTCACTCAGTTTTTTAAGCCATTACTTCTACAATCCCACATGGCCAAGCCAATATGTGTACCAAATATGAAGTTAATAAGTCTTGCAGTTATTATGTTTTCAACCACTTACTTTTTCCAGCAAAATGGAGAGCAGTTCTCGGAGCTGCCTGGACTCCAGGGGCTGAATAGTCATGCTTGGTAAGTCCTCATCAGAAACCTGACACCACTGGTCACTCACTTTCTGAATAACTTTAGCAAGACTGTCATCATAACTACAAACACAACATTAGGTCACTGTAATTGTCTCTCTTAATATGCCAAACACCACTAGTCCCTAACCAGAATGACTCAGACAAATTTATTATCATCTCTAAAAAATGCAACATAAATCTATAATACATTCCTATATTTTATTCTCCCAACCACCACGGGTCCCTGACCCACAAAAATGCTAAAACAAGTCTGCCATCATAATTGAGGAATATACAATGTAACCAGTTTTACTTTAAGTTCTATATGTAATTTTTTATTCAGTAGATGTAATACCAGGATCTTAGAGGGCAACCTCCAATTAAATCTATTTGTAATTCCTAGGTAAGTTGAATTATTTTTTCCTGGCCCCTGGTGATTCCAATGAACAATATTCAACTGTCAAGTCCTACGCAGTTCAACTTCCAGAAAATAAAAATACTGGACAAGTGTTCTTTTGTATATATAATAGGTAGTTCTCAAATTAGGAATTTTAGCGAAAGAAACAGGTAAATATTAATTTGGGATATGGAATTTGTTCCTCCTTTTAACAGAGGTTACTTTTCTACCTTGATCATCTTGGCCAACTCTTGTCTCTATGGTTAATGACCCATGTTTGTAAAATGGACTCAATACCTGCAAGACTGAGTACTCTAAACGACTGAGAAGATTACTTATATACAAGACCACTTCCGCTAAAATCGAAGATGGCCACCAAAAGTGGTGAAAACTGAAATTTTTCCCTAGGCACAAGACACTCTTGTACTACTACCTGTGGGTCAAAAATTCGCACAAAATCGCTCTATCTCTTACCGTTTCCAAGATATTTTTAATGTTTTATTTTCTGCTAAAATCCAAGATAGCCGTCAAAAGTGGCAAAAAGTGAAGCTTTTCCCCTTTGCATAGGTTACTATTATACTACCCTGTGGGTCAAAAATTAGCTCAAAATTACTCTATCTCTTACTGTTTCAGAGATATTCACAAGTTTTCATTTTTCGCTAAAATCCGCGCAAAGTCGCAAAAACTGAAATTTTTCCCCTAGGCACAGGATACTCTTGTACTACCCTGTGGGTCAAAAATTCGCTTGAAATCGCTCTATCTTTTACTGTTTCCGAGATATTTTTAATGTTTTATTTTCCGCGAAAATCCAAGATGGCCGCCAAAAGTGCCAGAAATTGAAATTTGCATAGGATTTTCTTGTACTACCCTGTGGGTCAAAAATTCACTCGAAATCGCTCTATTATGGTTTTCGAGATATTCACACTTTTTCATTTTCCGCTAAAATCCAAGATTGCCGCCAAAATTGGGTCAAAAATTCACTCGAAATTGCTCTATCTCTTACTGTTTCCAAGATATTTTCAATGTTTTATTTTCCGCTAAAATCCAAGATGGCCGCCAAAAGTGGCAAAAATTGAAAATTTTTTCGGTGCATAGGATTTTCTTGTACTACCCTGTGGGTCAAAAATTCACTCGAAATCGCTCTATTTCTTATGGTTTTCGAGATATTCATACTTTTTCATTTTCCGCTAAAATCCAAGATTGCCGCCAAAAGTGGTGAAAATTGAAATTTTCCACTTTGCATAGGATACTCTTGTACTACCCTATGGGTCAAAAAATCACTCGAAATCGCTCTATCTCTTACGGTTTTCGAGATATTCACACTTTTTCATTTTCCGCTAAAATCCAAGTTGGCCGTCAAAAGTGGCGAAAATTGAAATTTTTCCCTTTTGCATAGGATACTCTTGTACTACCCTGTGGGCCAAAATTCGCTCGAAAATCACTATCTCTTACGGTTTTCAAGATATTCCTACTTTTTCATTTTCCGCTAAAATCCAAGATGGCCGCCAGAAGTGGCCAAAATTGAAATTTTTCCCCTAGCCAAGGATACTCCTGTACTACCCTGTGGGTCAAAAATTCACTCGAAATTGCTCTATCTCTTACCGTTTCTGAGATATTTTCAATGTCTCACTTTCCGCTAAAATCCAAGATGGCCGCCAAAAGTGCCAAAAATTGAAATTTTTCTCTTTTGCATAGAATTCTCTTGTATTACCCTGTGGGTAAAAAATTCGCTTGAAATCGCTCTATCTCTTACGGTTTTTCGACATATTTTTAATTTTTCACATTTTCACTAAAAGTACCAATAAAGTAGCCATTACTCACTTGTACACTGAACAACAGGTATGAAACTTAAATATGTTACAGTTCACAAAAAAGTAGATGAATAACATATTTGAGAGAAATTGTGTAGCTGCAATATTTTTGAAGATAGAAGCCATTTTCTCATTATGGTTACCATTAAAAAGTGACAAAGTAGCTAGTACTCACTTAACTATGGAGATACAACAAACTACTGACCATGTGGTAGGTGTGGGAAAAGGAACCTGAACAAATTATTTGAAGAAAATACTGTACATGCAGTAGTTTGAGAGTTATAAGTCATTTAATTATATTGGGTAAATGTCATATTACTCACTCAAAAGTAAGCCAAAGTTCACAACTGGGGTGAAGTGGTTGGCATCTGCCAACCACAGAGTCGAATCTTAGGCCAGCAGTGGGTGTTGAAATCTATAAACTTGGTATTATCGCCCGCAAGACAGAGTGAGGTGCGGTGACAGTAAAATATTGCTGGATTATATATTTGTAAAATGTTGTTATAAACACCATTGTAGCCTCACGTTTTCATCACTCTGTGGGTGTACAACTACCAGCATTTGATATTTTATTTGTTTTATATACGTATTGCAAGAAGACAGAGTGAGGTGCGGTGACAGTAAAATATTGCTGGATTATATATTTGTAAAATATTGTTAGAAACACCATTGTAGCCTCACATTTTCATCACTCTGTGTGTGTACAACTACCAGCATTTGATATTTTATTTGTTTTAAATATTGCGAGAAGACAGAGTGAGGTGCGGAGACAGTAAAATATTGCTGGATTATATATTTTAAAATTTTAGAAACCCCATCGTGAATAACTTCTAGGACATACAAAAGCGCCTTCTAGTGGTTGAATGTAGAACTACGGAGTTTGAATATTTGCATTGTCTCTGCCAGAGGTGTCCTCGATTTTGATTGGCTAAACAAAAAATGTATAGTACTACCGTGACGTCAGTTCATTCATAAATTTCTTTGCGGTTTATTTGTTTGACAAATAATTGAGTACAGGTAGATGGGCAGACAGCAATTTTACATTAACAGTGACTGCGTGATAAACCCTGCAGACGAATAAATTAATTGGGGTTTAAGGTCTAGAAACCAGCAGACGAAACCGTTAAAAAAGACTCGTTCGAGTAGGCCATAACAATGGGTAAAACAATAGTTTCTAGGACATCCGGGACCTTACAGAAAGCCAGACGAAGTACTAGACAAGCTTTTAACTTTATAAAATATAACTGAATAAAAGCACTAAACATCTTCAAAATGGCAGAGTGTATACTATACACCTTAATCTACCGATATGTGAACAAATATTATGCAGAATTTGATATTTAAGGGCTTAATCGGCCAATTTAAAATCACGGCCACAACCCAGTACATAACTCGAATCAAAGATTCGACTAAAAACAAAAAAATACTGAAGGGCATAAAAATTCATTAGGACAAGTAAATTACTAAAAATATGTAACTGTAGCAGTTTTAGAGAAAACTGCATGACAAACGCACGCACGCACAGACTCACTGACGTACCCACACACATGGAGCAAATTATAATCTTCTGCCGGTGCACCGGTCGGGAGATGATAATGTTTTATCCAATGCATGCCTTATTTGATCCATATGGGGGATATACAGAGAAGGATATATTTTATATGTTTACAATGGTGCCTCTGTACCATGGATAATTAGTGTCAATAACTTCTGATTTTTCACTAATATCCGGGAACTGTGTAACCTACAAATATGTATTATATATCACGAGAAAGGTCTTTTAACAGCCCTTCAGCTCATTTTTGTTACATAAAAATCTATACAGAAATCTATACAAAATGGTCAATAATAAAAGTAAAACATCCCTCATTAGATATATTAGTCTTGAAAAGGACTTTAAACTAGATTGGGCCAACTCGGCGCCAACATATCCCCAGACAGGTCATCACTCACGCCACAGGTTTTGATCGGGAATTTTGTAAAACATAATTACCCATTATTATATGAACTTCAGCACATCAATCTACTCTGTTTATATCTTCCCAAGGAAGATGGTGTATCCCCAAACGCCGAATACATAACTCAAATTATATTTTCAATCTTCCTGCAATGATAACTCTAAACCTATTTTCAAAGTATTTAAATGATTGATGATTGAATGTCCATTCTAAAATAATAATCCCAAAAGAGCATATCTGTTTCTATATTTGTTGACAAATAAAATATTATTTTTAACTCAACTCATCATACTTTTCAATCTTCCTTCAAAGTATTTAAATGATTGATGATTCATGTCCATTCTAAAATTCATAATCCCAAAAGCGCATATCTGTTTCTATATTTGTTCACAACTAAAATATTATTTAAAAAAAAATTATTTATATTATTATTTTATTATATTATTTTTAGAATTTGCAAATTGTTTTCAGTTATTCATTTCCTCTATACCTATATATGTGGTCCATATATATGCAACCTAAATATGTGATACAATCTCAGTTCTGACTCCCCTTTGTGTTATATGTAATGAAGCCCACCACCTCCCACCCCCACCCCTCTCCCCTTCTCCACACCTCTCACTATTACACAAGATCTGCAACCCCATTGAGTTCTTTGTTTCTCATCTGATATCATTAAATACCTTTGTTTATTTAGTGTCACTCAATATAGCTGGAGGTCCCAGAGGTGGGTGGGGGGAATCCGGGTGGGGGATGTGGGTTGGGACTACAAAGAGATGGACTGCTACAGCATAAATGGTAAACAAACAATCTATATAAAAGGGATACTCAAATACAAAAAGAATTGAGAATTTTAAGTACGTGATTATCAACTGAAATGAGTTCATAACTGTAGGAGCTGTGTCAAAATTAACTGAGGCAAGTTGAATAAAACTGGGCTAGTTGGGGGTTAAAAATCCCCTAGTTTTACTACATAAGGATATAATTTCATTAATATTGGGACTTAAAGCTCACTTAAAGTGTCCATTTTGTCTACTTGAATATGTTTAACAAGTTTCATTTTAAAAAGTTAAAAACTCAGCAAGCAGAGGTATAACACACAAAAATAAGTTCTTAAAAGACTAAGATAGCCATAACATTATTAATATTCAAAATTTAAATAGACAGGCATTTCCTTTTAAAAATTCAAAGATTTCAGCTCTATAAGCCACATAGTTTGACAGTTACTGGGCTTTAAAGTGGCATAATGTCCATAAATTGGGTTTCTGTGGGCATTTTACAATTGTTGAAGAGACCTTAGCAATTAAACTACAGATCTGAAACTTTTTGGGGGACATACATAACAAACAAAAATTATATATAATACAGTTTAAGACTTGTCACACTAAGCATTTCCAAATAACAGGGCAAAATACGGAAAAAATGTCAAAAAAGGCACTTGGGCGAGTGTGTATGGCGCTCATACACAGGTTAAATGTCTACTAAAAACCTTGATTTTCGGCATATGTCAAAAGGACATAATAATGCATTCCCAGATGGGATTTCAGCTCCATCAATCACATAGTTTAACAGTCACAGGGCTTAAAGGTGGTAAAAAGTCCAAATATTGGGTCTCTGTGGGCCTTTTAGAGATCTCGATGTGGCTTTGAAATTAAAGCTTCAGACTTAAAATTTGTTACATACTAAGATTACACATAGAATATGTATCTAATAAAGTTTGAAACTTCTCAGACTTACCATATCCAAGTTACAGAGCAAAATATGTGAAAAATGTCTTAAAAGGGTCACTCAGGTGGGTGTTTAAGGTCCTCATACACAGAGTCTGTACGGGAAACAGCGGACGGTCGGCATAAATCGGACGTTTACATTGTATAATCAATACACAAACAAATGCCTATGATACTGTTAAAAGCCCACGTGTTTCCTTTAGGGGTGACAATTGGGAGGACTAACACTCATAAACATCAAAACAATGTAGTAAATGCAACAGGCAATTTCATTGAGTAATGGTCCCCTTGACAACACAAACCCAATATTCCCTCGTATTTTTGTTTTGATTGTAAACATTACAGGATTAAGTCACAATCTTATTTACACAGATAAACAATATTTAATTACCAATTGTAGTGAATCAGCTGGTAGAAAGATGTAAGTATACTCCAAGATATTTTTTCAGTACTTTTTTTTGAAAAATTAAGTCTAACCTTAAGGAGATTAGTCATAAATCAGACGTCCGATTATCCCCTCCCCATTTAACGTCTGGTTTTTCAGCCAAGTGTTGAACCGGACACGTATCAAAACATACACTGCATTCACATGGGACAGACTAAAAACATTTCTCAGAGGGGTGGGTTTTTTTGTTAGATGCTGTGAATTTAATAAATGCAGTGAACACTCTACTGTGCATGGGGTGTGTGTGGGGGGAGGGGGTCAGTGATTGTTGTAAAGGCTCACAGTCATTCTGTATCTGTAAATATGTATATTTCTAAAACACTAGTCCCACTAGTCTCACTAGTTTTAGTGTAGATTACATAATTTGATCAAGTATTAGTATTTTCATAATAGTAGTATATTTATC
Organism: Sabellastarte sp. h YS-2021; assembly: GCA_964017235.1. Taxonomy (NCBI): domain Eukaryota; kingdom Metazoa; phylum Annelida; class Polychaeta; order Sabellida; family Sabellidae; genus Sabellastarte; species Sabellastarte sp. h YS-2021. The sequence goes on along the minus strand of OZ024930.1, from coordinate 60,152,166 downwards.
TGTAATCTCATTTTAGGGCTTGGCTAGTAATTGTTATAAGAGGTGTGCAAGCAGTAGGGATGCACCATCATGGTCCCAGGTCCCTTGGGATAAATGAAAAGCTCAAAATTAAACGTCAGCCAGACAATCCATATGACAGCAAAGCATGTGCTATACTTGATCCCAGCACTGGAAGGATTTTAGCATATGCAGAAAGATCATCTGCAAGGATGTTGTCAAATTTGATTGACAATAATATCCCAGATGGCGATATTTATATAAAGGCTAAATATGAACCAGTCGTAAAAACAAAACGAAAGGGTCCACAGCAACACTGCTATGTTGCATTTAAGATTCACCATGAAAGAAAAGTTCAAGTGGAAAGTTTCCTGAAGAAAGAGCACATTAGCTTCTACTATCACAAGAAATAAAGTCATATAGTCGAATTGATATGACTGTAATAGTCAAATGAAACTTTACAATGAAATACAATTTGAACATTTTGGTTTTATTGATACTGAAGTGACCTGAAATAAATATATGATCCAAACTTTATGTGTTTTCTATTATGCTTGTATTTTAATTTGGTGCTAAGTTATAATAGTCAGCAAATTAATGTCTTAAGATTCCAAGTAAAAATTTGTATGGGTTCAACTCCCAAAAGAGACAATGCTGAGCACTTGTCCCAGTATGAGTCTGAATGTTGAACATGACATAAATCCATAACTTTGACCTTTGATCTAGGAACCATCAGTCAGTTGGCAGTTGTTGATCTCAGGTGGTTCCCATGACAAAATCTTGACCAACTAGTATGCTATGTTTTCCTCCATCCATCAATAAATAAATTAGCCTTAGAAAAACAAATGTCTTTTAGGAAGCATTAAATGCTTTCCTGATGTTTTGTTACTTTGTATTGGTTTTACAGATAATGCCGAAAAAGAGTAAAGCTGTACGGAGCCAGTACTCAGTTAAAGATTTGGAGACAGCAGTAGACATGGTCAAATGTGGCAAAATGTCAATTAGAAAGGCAGCTAAGAATTTTCACATTCCAAAATCCACCATTGGTGACAGAATTTCTGGAAGAGTGCCCGAAGGTGCAAAGGTGGGGAAGAGCACAGTTTTTCCCATGGAAGTGGAAAACAAGCTTGCAGGGAAAGTTAAGGAGGCAGCAGCTAAGGGCTTTGGCCTGTCCAGGATGCAACTTGCAGCTAAGGCGGCTCAACTGGCCAAAAGCTTGCACCTGAGAACTCCTTTCACAAATGGAATTCCAGGCAAATTCCAGACATTTCTCTCCGTCTGCCCACTCCTCTATCAACATGCAGAGCAAGATGCCTGAACACTACTCTGACATCCAAGTACTTTTGTGAGCTAGAAGGTGTTCTTAAAGAGAAACAACCATTGAAGGTATGGAACATTGATGAAACAAGTGTTCCGCTGCTGCACAAGCCAACCAAAGTCCTAGCAGCTACTGGATCTAAAACATTCCAGGAAGGGTTGGCAATTCCAGAGACAATGTATCAGTTTTGTTCTGTATAGAGCAGGGAGGATATGATATACCTCCTTTATGTATTGCGAAAGGTAAAACATCGAAGGCTCTTCAGGCATATGATACTGCAAGGGGTCCAACAAACGCTAAGTACACCTACCAGACAAATGCGTGGATGGAAGATATATTAGGAGAAGTTTGGTTCAAAGAACATTTCATTCCCAACTGTGGTAAGGAAAGACCACAGTTAATTTTACTTGACAGCCATAGTTCACACGAAACACTTGGTATAATTGAGGCTGCCAGAAATGAAAACATTATTCTCCTTGCTTTTCCTCCCCATACTACCCAATGGCTTTGTCCTCTGGATAAGTCTGTATTTTCTCCTTTGTCCAGGGAATACAATCGTGTATGCTCAGAGTTTATGGCAAAATCCCCATCCAACATTGTTAATAAATGGGAATGGCCATCACTATTCCAGAAAGCCTATGATAAAACAGTCACTAAGGCTAATATTAAAGCTGGATTTGAAAAATGTGGAATTTGTCCACTTAATCCAAAAGCAATACCTGAAACAGCATATGCTCCATCCATCCCCTTTGATTGCCCTGTCCCAGATGCTGACAGAACATCACACCCTGTAGTTCAACAAAAAGTCAGTAACACTCTCCAGGCTTGTAAGTCATCTTTCAGTACTAATCCTAATGCCAACCCACCCCTTCCACCACTTGAAAAGGTAACAGCTGAACCTTGTGAAACTTTCCCAAAGTCTGATCAAAATGACCAAAACCTGCCAACATTTCTCATTAATCCATACATGCCAAATATGACAGCTGTTGAAGTAATTGATTTACCACAAGAGTGTATCTTTGCAACTATCAGAGGCATCTGCAACAGGCCAAGAAGTTACCCTGGATGTGAGCCTTAATTTGTCCAACTCCAGTCTCTTCACTGAAATTTTACCATTATCAGAACCTCTCATGGCCAACTGGCAAGAAAATATAGATGAAATATTTCATTTGCCTGCACCAGCAAGTGAAAGTGCAGATGTAGGAAAGAAGAAAAGAGTGACATCACACAGATTGTTGACATCAGATGACATTTACCAGGAAAAACGAGATAAAAAAGCTGAGAAAGAAAATTTGGAGAAAGAGAAATTCGAAAGAAAAGTGAAGAGATTGGAGAAAAAAAAAGCAAAAGAAATGGAGAAAAACATTAAAAAAGAGAAAAAGATGAAGACTAATGCCAAATAAGTTATCAGTTTTATGTTTGACAATTAATCTCATGTTACCTAATTAACTGACAATAATATTTAAACTGGAGACATTAGAAAGAAACTTTTTTTCATGAAATTATTGATTTGATTGTTCAATTCAAACCCTTTACTATCTAGCACTGCATTAATGTTTGACTAATAACTTCTAAGATGTTTTCTTTATTACAGCTCAATTAGGAAATTTTTGTTTTGAACATGAAACCTATTATTATGGCTAACATAATGTTAATATAGTTTGTTTTGAAACTGTGTTGTATATATTTAAAACTATCAATTAAAAAGAACTTAACAAAGCAAACTTTATAACTTATATTTGACACTTAAAAACTCTGCAACCCCCCTTTAATTATAGAATAGTTAGTCCCCTGAATCTAGCGTGATACTGCAGAAAGCATGACACTGTATTAAATCAATAAACTTCTGTTGGTGGCTGATATAACCCTCTTCATGTCCGATTCAAGGCAATGAGGGGGGGGGGGGGGGGGGGGGATGTGTCAGCTCTATTTTTAGAAACCCTCTTAGTGGTATTGGTGATGAATATACTGTGCTTGATTTGTTGTTCAGTTGAATTTACACGGAAGTTGTAACTTGCAGTACACAAATGGGTACACATTATGCAAAACGAGGAAACTCCTGAAAGTGTCCGATATTCCCCGTATAGACTCTATATAATACAGTTTAAGACTTGTCACACTAAGCATTTCCAAATAACAGGGCAAAATACGGAAAAAATGTCAAAAAAGGCACTTGGGCGAGTGTGTATGGCGCTCATACACAGGTTAAATGTCTACTAAAAACCTTGATTTTCGGCATATGTAAAAAGGACATAATAATGCATTCCCAGATGGGATTTCAGCTCCATCAATCACATAGTTTAACAGTCACAGGGCTTAAAGGTGGTAAAAAGTCCAAATATTGGGTCTCTGTGGGCCTTTTAGAGATCTCGATGTGGCTTTGAAATTAAAGCTTCAGACTTAAAATTTGTTACATACTAAGATTACACATAGAATATGTATCTAATAAAGTTTGAAACTTCTCAGACTTACCATATCCAAGTTACAGAGCAAAATATGTGAAAAATGTCTTAAAAGGGTCACTCAGGTGGATGTTTAAGGTCCTCATACACAGGTTAAATGTCTACTTGAAGCCTTGATTTTTGGCACATGTAAAAGAACATAATAATGTATTCCCAGATGAGATTTCAGCTCTATCAGTCACATAGTTTAACAGTCACAGGCCTTAAAATTGGCAAAAAGTCCAAATACTGGGTCTTTATGGGGCCTTCTAGAGACCTAAATGTGGCCTTCAAATTAAAGCTTCAGACTTAAAATTTGTCACATACTAAGATTACACATAGAATATGCATCTAATACAGTTTGAAACTTCTTAGACTTACCATTTCCAAGTTACAGGGAAAAATATGTGAAAAATGTCTAAAAATGGTCACTCGGGTGGGGATTTATGGTCCTCATACACAGGTTAAATGTCTTCTTAAAGCCTTAATTTTTGGCACATATAAAAATAACATACTAATATCATCTCAGATAGGATTTGAGCTCTATCAGTCACATAGTTTGACAGTCACAGGGCTTAAAAGTAGCAAAAAGTCCAAATATTGGGTCTTTGGGAGCCTTTTAGAGACCTCAATTTGACCTTCAAAATTAAAGCTTCAGACTTAAAATCTGTTACATACTAAGATTACACACAGAATATATATCTAATACAGTTTAAAACTTCTCAGACTTACCATTTCCAAGTTACAGGGAAAAAGATGTGATAAATGTCTTATAAGGGTCACTCGGGTGGGTGTTTATGGTCCTGATACACAGGTTAACTGTCTATTAAAGGCCTAAATGTTGGGGCACATATAAGAAAACACATAGATATATTCCCAGATGATATTTAACTTAGATGAGAGACATAGTTTGAAAGCTACAGTGCTTGAAAGTGGCAAAAAGTGCATAAATTGGGTCTCTGTGGGCACTTTTGAGACCTTAAGTCGACCCCTTTGGGTAAACCTACAGCCCTAAAATTTTCTACAGACAAGGATTACATATCAAAGTTATACCTAGCGCAGTTTGAGACTCATCAGAATTGCCACTTCCAAATTATAGGGCAAAATATGTGAAAAGTATAGCAAAAAATCCCTAAGTGGGGGTATTTATGGGCCTCAAACACAATTTTCTCCTCAACTTAAAGTCGTGATTTTCGGCACATGTACTAAGAACATATTAATGTGTTGTCAGGTAAAATTTCAGCCAGCTGAGCATCATAGTTTGTGACCTACAGGGCTCTAAGTGGCCAAAAGTCCAATTTCTGACCTTAAGGTGGCCATAAGTTCTTTTTTACTGGGAGTTTAAGGTCACCTTAAAATAGGGATCTTCCTTTGGGCACCCTTAACATGTGTACCAAGTTTGAAAAAAAAATATTAATTTGTTTTTGAGTTATCGCGTCCACAAGGTAATTTCTACGGCGGCGGCGCGACGGACCTGAATCCAATATATCCCCGACTTTCGTCTGGGGATATAATTAATTTAACCTAGGTATATACCAGGCTCTTTCTGGACACCTGGGTTTATAATTTCTGTACAAGACTAACTTTGGTTTGACTGGTGGCATTCCAGGCTTGTGAAACCAGGTGTCCCAGTCAACTTCATCCAAGACTGCTTTCTGAAGTAAAAGAACCAGTCAAAATAAAGTTACAATTTTTGTAACAATTTAACTTATAAATAAAGAATACAGTTTCATTCATCTGGTGAATCAATGTACTAATTTGTCCAAAGAATTTTGGCTGAAACAAAGGCAAGTAAAGACAAAGCAACATGGTAGATTTGTATGTACAACAAATAGCTAGCAATTTACAGGCCTGAACAATATTTTTTTAACATCCTGAAAGAAATCTGGCTAAAAATCTGATGTTGACCACTGAAACTCACAATTGGTTTTGGAAGTTTATAAGTGGTTGTTTTATGACAGAACTAATCAAGAACTAGTTAAACCAATATTACCATCTACTGTCTTAACATTTGATAAATGAATTGACAAATCAGTAAACTGATGAGTATTTCTCAGTTACCAAATTACACCTTGGATTATTATGAAGCAGAGTTTGGATATTAATTCCATCCATTTTTGTAATTGATCTATAACTACAACAAATATGAATATAATATATTCAACATATACAAAATTACCTTCAATATGTTGTGCTTGGATTTCATAAGGCTTGTTGAGAAAGATTAAATTACACCCCATAAAAAGACAAAGCAAAGAAAAGTATCCAGTGTATGGTTTTCACAACAACCTCCACTCTCCAATTTAAACATGACACAAGATATTACAAACCAACATTATACATTTAAGCACAAGGTAACTAAATGAAATGACGTAGCATTCAGCCTTCTTTAAATAAAAGACATTTGATTACCTTATCACTAAAATGCTGGTACAGAAAGTTTTTCCAATCATCAGTGGTGATTGACTTGTATTTGAATTCTTCTATGTAAGCCTTTAGAAACCCTTCAAATACTTCTACAATGTAAAAAAGTACAAATCTTACAAAGCAAAATAACATACTCTAGTAACATAATTGAAACTTACAAATTTTCTATGTGCTGTGAAAGTGGTATGATGTAAAAGACAAGGGTTATATCACTTTCACCTTTACTTAGGTTAGAATGTCCTGGGTTCAAGTACTTCTATACTGCTACTCTACACTTTAACAGGTACTCTTTTTCACAAAAAAAATTCAACAAAAAGTCATTTTTAGCAAATTGTGTTAAAAAACCTGGAAATATTTGACCTTTGAAATACTACTCATATTTCTATATAATCATTCTGACTATATTTTCAGTATGTACTGGAGTATTATTGATTGTAATTCATTATCTACTGCTACAATAAAGTGTCACTTTCTACCATTGCCTCCCAGTTTCTGCTCCAAGTACATGAGCAGGTTTGAGCCTTTTTCATAAGGCACAGTGGAGAAAGCATCATCAGGGTCCACACCAGTGAGATCTGGAACTAAGTGTGTAAAAGCAGCCTGGTCCTCTCCAAATACATCCACCTGTGAAAAAACAAAGGTTAAACCTCCATTGCAAGTTGTATCAGAGCAGTATAAATTGACTTTAATCTGGGAAAAACAATAACATAGTAATAATAATAATACTGGGCTCTTATAATGCGGTTTTTCTATTATTAGCTCAAAGCGCTTTACACAGTATTACCCCAGCAAGGATAGCTAGCCTTAGTAACCTTACCTATTGCTGCCATGCAAGGCGCAGAAGCCAGTATCCCTTAAAGCTGGCTACCCATATTTCCCCTGGGTGGAGAGAGGCACAGACCAGGTAAACATCTTGCCCAAGGATGTTATCCCACATGAAACAGTTTGCATCACTGGGAATCGAACCCACGACCCTTGGGTCCACCAACCTACCAACTGAGCCACATGAGACCCTACCTAACATACCTGATGTAAAATATGAAGAGTCTCAGCCACCCCACTACCCGTGTCTGTGTTGTGACTATGTCACTGGACTAACTCTTAATGCACATGTCTTTGGATTTTATGCCTTAGATACTGACAAATGATGGGGATTGAGAACTATACAAGTTTATATTAGATTTGACACACCTACAGCAGTGAAATATCTTAAAATAAACTATAATAAACTATGCAAAAACCAAAGATACTGTTCAACTAGATTGGGCCAACTCGGCGCCAACATATCCCCAGACAGGTCATCACTCACGCCACAGGTTTTGATCGGGAATTTTTAAAAACATAATTACCCATTATTATATGAACTTCAGCACATCAATCTACTCTGTTTATATCTTCCAAGGAAGATGGTGTATCCCCAGACGCCGAATACATAACTCAAATTATATTTTCAATCTTCCTGCAATGATAACTCTAAACCTATTTTCAAAGTATTTAAATGATTGATGATTGAATGTCCATTCTAAAATAATAATCCCAAAAGAGCATATCTGTTTCTATATTTGTTGACAAATAAAATATTATTTTTAACTCAACTCATCATACTTTTCAATCTTCCTTCAAAGTATTTAAATGATTGATGATTCAATGTCCATTCTAAAATTCATAATCCCAAAAGTGCATATCTGTTTCTATATTTGTTCACAAATAAAATATTATTTAAAAAAAAATTATTTATATTATTATTTTATTATATTATTTTTAGAATTTGCAAATTGTTTTCAGTTATTCATTTCCTCTATACCTGTATATGTGGTCCATATATATGCAACCTAAATATGTGACACAATCTCAGTTCTGACTCCCCTTTGTGTTATATGTAATGAAGCCCACCGCCTCCCACCCCCACCCCTCTCCCATTCTCCACACCTCTCTCACTATTACACAAGATCTGCAACCCCATTGAGGTCTTTGTTTCTCATCTGATATCATTAAATACCTTTGTTTATTTAGTGTCACTCAATATAGCTGGAGGTCCCAGAGGTAGGTGGGGGGAATCCGGGTGGGGGATGTGGGTTGGGACTTAGTTTAGTTTATTAGTTTATTATAGTGACATGTATTATGTTGACAAGGATTATACAAAAACTATTGAAGTAATACCCAGCCCTATATGGGCTTATAAGTCACTTTAAATAGAGAGTTAATAACAAACAGAGCAAACATATTTTGAGGTAAGATACAGTAAATAAAGACAGCAATTCAATACATAAAAATTAACAATATACTTTACTTTTTCTTTCTTGCCACAAATCAAAAATAAAATTAATAACCATATTGACATTCATATGAGTTAATACCCTTGATAATTGATCTATTAATAATTCAGATTTATCTATATTTAAAATTTTGAAATATTTCATACGAATCAGCTCTAAAGCTGGACAAACACAAACAAAATGTATCTCATCTTCTACATCTTTTTTACACAGTTTACATGTTCTCTCAAAGAGATGGAGTGCTACAGCATAAATGGTAAACAAACAATCTATATAAAAGGGGTACTCAAATACAAAAAGAATTGAGAATTTTAAGTATGTGATTATCAACTGAAATGAGTTCATAACTGTAGGAGCTGTGTCAAAATTAACTGAGGCAAGTTGAATAAAACTGGGCTAGTTGAGGGTTAAAAATCCCCTAGTTTTACTACATACGGATATAATTTCATTAATATTGGGACTTAAAGCTCACTTAAAGTGTCCATTTTGTCTACTTGAATAGGTTTAACCGGCGTTTAACCAGTTTCATTTTAAAAAGTTAAAAACTCAGCAAGCAGAGGTATAACACACAAAAATAAGTTCTTAAAAGACTAAGATAGCCATAACATTATTAATATTCAAAATTTAAATAGACAGGCATTTCCTTTTAAAAATTCAAAGATTTCAGCTCTATAACCCACATAGTTTGACAGTTACTGGGCTTTAAAGTGGCATAATGTCCATAAATTGGGTTTCTGTGGGCATTTTACAATTGTTAAAGAGACCTTAGCAATTAAACTACAGATCTGAAACTTTTTGGGGGACATACATAACAAACAAAAATTATATATAATACAGTTTAAGACTTGTCACACTAAGCATTTCCAAATAACAGGGCAAAATACGGAAAAAATGTCCAAAAAGGCACTTGGGCGAGTGTCTATGGCCCTCATACACAGGTTAAATGTCTACTAAAAACCTTGATTTTCGCCATATGTAAAAAGGACATAATAATGCATTCCCAGATGGGATTTCAGCTCCATCAATCACATAGTTTAACAGTCACAGGGCTTAAAGGTGGCAAAAAGTCCAAATATTGGGTCTCTGTGGGCCTTTTAGAGATCTCGATGTGGCTTTCAAATTAAAGCTTCAGACTTAAAATTTGTTACATACTAAGATTACACATAGAATATGTATCTAATAAAGTTTGAAACTTCTCAGACTTACCATTTCCAAGTTACAGAGCAAAATATGTGAAAAATGTCTTAAAAGGGTCACTCAGGTGGGTGTTTAAGGTCCTCATAAACAGGTTAAATGTCTACTTGAAGCCTTGATTTTTGGCACATGTAAAAAGAACATAATAATGTATTCCCAGATGAGATTTCAGCTCTATCAGTCACATAGTTTAACAGTCACAGGCCTTAAAATTGGCAAAAAGTCCAAATACTGGGTCTTTATGGGGCCTTCTAGAGACCTAAATGTGGCCTTCAAATTAAAGCTTCAGACTTAAAATTTGTCACATACTAAGATTACACATAGAATATGCATCTAATACAGTTTGAAACTTCTTAGACTTACCATTTCCAAGTTACAGGGCAAAATATGTGAAAAATGTCTAAAAATGGTCACTCGGGTGGGGATTTATGGTCCTCATACACAGGTTAAATGTCTTCTTAAAGCCTTAATTTTTGGCACATATATAAATAACATACTAATATCTTCCCAGATAGGATTTGAGCTCTATCAGTCACATAGTTTGACAGTCACAGGGCTTAAAAGTAGCCAAAAGTCCAAATATTGGGTCTTTGGGAGCCTTTTAGAGACCTCAATTTGACCTTCAAAATTAAAGCTTCAGACTTAAAATCTGTTACATACTAAGATTACACACAGAATATATATCTAATACAGTTTGAAACTTCTCAGACTTACCATTTCCAAGTTACAGGGAAAAAGATGTGAAAAATGTCTTATAAGGGTAACTCGGGTGGGTGTTTATGGTCCTGATACACAGGTTAACTGTCTATTAAAGGCCTAAATGTTGGGGCACATATAAGAAAACACATAGATATATTCCCAGATGATATTTAACTTAGATGAGAGACATAGTTTGAAAGCTACAGTGCTTGAAAGTGGCAAAAAGTGCATAAATTGGGTCTCTGTGGGCACTTTTGAGACCTTAAGTCGACCCCTTTGGGTAAACCTACAGCCCTAAAATTTTCTACAGACAAGGATTACATATCAAAGTTATACCTAGCACAGTTTGAGACTCATCAGAATTACCGCTTCCAAATTATAGGGCAAAATATGTGAAAAGTATAGCAAAAAATCCCTAAGTGGGGGTATTTTTGGGCCTCAAAGACAATTTTCTCCTCAACTTAAAGTCGTGATTTTCGGCACATGTACTAAGAACATATTAATGTGTTGTCAGGTAAAATTTCAGCCAGCTGAGCATCATAGTTTGTGACCTACAGGGCTCTAAGTGGCCAAAAGTCCAATTTCTGACCTTAAGGTGGCCATAAGTTCTTTTTTACTGGGAGTTTAAGGTCACCTTAAAATAGGGATCTTCCTTTGGGCACCCTTAACATGTGTACCAAGTTTGAAAAAAAAATGTTAATTTGTTTTTGAGTTATCGCGTCCACAAGGAAATTTCTACGGCGGCGGCGGCGGCGGCGGCGCGACGGACCTGAATCCAATATATCCCCGACTTTCGTCTGGGGATATAACTACATCCACCTTTGGAAGTTGCGCTATACCAGTTTATATATGAGAAAATATGGGCCCCATTTGAAAGAAAAAAATATATTCCCATAAAATAAACACAGTGAAATTTACACAAAAAACTAGGAAGAATGAAAATAAAACTATTTTGGGGTACAAGTCCCAATGCATTTAATTCCAAATTTTCTTTGAGAGAAAGAAAGCTACCGGTACAGTTGAATCAGCATTATGGATTATTGCTTGGCAAGGTAAATTGTATAAAGAGGTCAACATCAGAATTTCCATCAATGCAAGTGTAACTGCTAAATATTTACAACTTTTTCTGTGATAGAAGCTTGAAAACTAAAAAGCCAGTACATGGCGACATATGGAGAGTACCGCCTTAGAGTCTAACACATGATGGAGATTAAGCGCTATTTGATGTCCTTACTAGATTAGATTACCTTGTATGACAGTAGATATTAATATGGATAATTAAAACTACAATGGCGAAAAAATTACCTGATACTGTAGGTCTTTCCAACCTCCCATGGCAGCAAAATGGCGGAAGGGCTCTCCCTGTAAGCGACCCTGTATCTTCCTCTCAACAAATACTGTGTGCCCTTCATTAAGCCTGTTTAACAGAATTAAGCACTGGGCTCAGGTCATTTCACTTATCATTCTAATACAGTGTATTTTGTTCAATAAGTGACAATAAGTAATCAGTGATTAACTGATTCTACATCATCTGTGAGTTTTTATCTACCAAATTATCAATGTTAAAAAAAAGAGAGTATTCTCTTATGAATTTTGTAGTCTAAGATATGCGTTACTTTACAGTATTACGAAAAGAGAAGTACTTTAACGGGAATTTCTAGCAATCTTTTGTATGGAATCTGAGATACACATTGTAAGTGTGCCACTTTTATACATTTTAATACTAAAAAAAATTATACATAAAAGGAGACCAATGATGGAAGAGTTCCTGACAACAGCCTCTCCCTTGAGACCCACTTTAATCCAAAAAGTAAAAGTATGCAGCACAAAGTTATATTACCAGAAATGCTCTGGGTTCTTATTAGTGACAAGGTTTCCTGTCCAGCTGTGAGCTATTTCATGAGCAACTACATTGGCCAAGGAGCGATCCCCTGCCTGAAATATCCAATTTGAATCAAAATAAATAAATACAATAACATGGTGCAATCTTTAGGAAAACGGGAATCAGTAATAGTAGTATGGTATGTATGAGTAATAGTATTATTCAACAAACATCTACGAAATCATCTTGTGGCATATTAGTGAAAAAGAAGAATTGTATGTCACATAATGATTATGTACTGTGTATTAATTATGGTATGATTCTACAAACATGTAACCAATTGTCATTGAGTGTACCAAAGTATAATATTCAACAAACATTACTATACCTTGAATCATTTTCATTTGATTACTACAGCACTAAAAGAAAAGTGTCTCTCTCCTTTGTACATTATATCGGAGAAGTTGAGAACACACGCCACAGGCTTCATGTCATTACAACAATTTGTATATTTTCCCAAGTTTCAATTTTTTCTTTTTAACATAACATTTTCATAAAAGAGAATACACCAGTTTATTTTAAAGTACAGTAGAACCAGTATTACCCAATTTACTCGGCGGAGTAACAATTAGGTTGGATAATAGAAGGGTCAGATAATATATGTAGAAGGGCTAAAACAACAGCCCCAGATGGAGTTGGGAGAGTGAGTTTGGGGTGGGATAATAGAAAATTTGGATAATAGAGGTGTAGTGTACTTTGTAAGGTACTGAATAAAGAGCATGAAGTTTACCAAAGAGGAAACTGCAACACTGTACATTTATATTATTCGACACATTTATATTATTCTTGTCAAATAAATGACCACTGTGAAAACTATTTTGCCATATAGAGTAAGAAATCTAAAATTCGCCACATATCTGAAATTCGCCACATATGAAAATACTAATAAAACAAGAGGAGAGTGCCCGTGAACGGGCACTGTGTCAGCTGACTGAATGTTTTTGATTTGTGATGGTGATAATGAGAGGAAAGCATAATTATCAGGGAAAGGGCAGTACAGAAATACAGTAAATGGTAACTGAACAGTATGTTCGAAAGATATTCCGAAGCTGACAGAAGAAAAGGACAAAAAAGTTGTGCCCTGCAAATGATATTATGAAATAAAGTAACAAGGTAATTGTTTAAGTGTAAAAAGTAGGTTAAAAATATTTAAAGAAATACTATAAATGCAATATCCTCGTTCGACCATAAAGAAGGGGTCCAAAGGTCAAATCTGACCATAGCAAAAGATTCCCAGCCAAAGAATTTAGGATGGTTTACCATCCCAAACCTCTCGGACCAATAATAAGTGAGTCATAGGCACTTTTTAAGTTTGGCTATCCTTGTTTGACCTTGACGGAGGGGTCCAAGGTGAAATCCGACCACACAAAAAAATTCCCAGCCCATGATTTCCTGTAGCTTGTTTACCATCCCAAACCTGTAGGACCAATAATAAGCGAGTTCTAAGCAATTGTAAGTTTGGCTATCCTCAATTGACCTTGAAGGAGGGGTCCCAGGTCAAATCTGACCACACCAAAAGAATCCCAGCCCATGATTTCCTATATGTTGGTTTACCATCCCAAACCTCCAAGACCAATAATACGCGAGTTATAAGCACTTTAAGTTTGGCTATCTTCGTTTGACCTGGAAGGAGGGGTCTAAGGTGAAATCTGACCACACCAAAAGATTCCCAGCCCATGATTTTCTATAGGTTGGTTTTCCATTCCAAACCTCTAGGACCAATAATAGCGAGTTATAAGCACTTTTAAGTTTGGCTATCCTCATTTGACCTTGAAGGAGGGGTCCAAGGTGAAATCCGACCACACCAAAAAATTCCCAGCTCATGATTTTCTATAGGTTGGTTTTCATTCCAAACCTCTAGGACCAATAATAAGCGAGTTATAAGCACTTTTATGTTTGGCTATCCTCATTTGACCTTGAAGGAGGGTTCCAAGGTCAAATCGGACCATATTAACAGATTCCCAGCCCATGATTTCCTACAGGTTGGATACAATGATTTACTCAACAGTGAGAGCCTGAAAGAAGCTATTGCTCAGCTATGCCATGACATAGAGGTCTGCAATTTCACTATGTTATAGCTGACCAAAACGTCTGTGAATAACATATTTAACAAAATACTCTAAATGTAATAGTTTTCAAGTTACTACTGATTTACTCAAGAGTGAGAACCTCAAAGTAACTATTACTCAGCTATGCAATGAGCTACATGTCTGAATTTTTGCTCTGTTATAGCTGACCTAAAAGTAGGTGAACAACATATTTAAGCAAAATACTGTAAATGCCATAGTTTCCAAGTTACAACTGATTTACTCAATAGTGAGAACCTGAAAATAGCTATTGCTCCGCTATGCCATGAGCTATAGGTCTGTAATTTCACTATGTTATAGCTAACCCAAAAGTAGGTCAACAATATATTTTAACAAAATACTCCAAATGCAATATTTTTCAAGTTATAGCCGATTTACTCAACAGTCAGTGCCTGAGAATAGCTATTGCTCAGTTGTGCCATGAGCTACAGGTCTGTAATTTCACTATGTTATAGCTGACCCAAAAGTAGCTGAATAACATATTTAAACAAAATTCTGTAAAGGCAATAGTTTTCCAATTACAACTGATTTACTCAACAGTGAGAACTTCAAAGTAGCTATTACTCAGCTATGCAATGAGCCACAGGTCTGGAACTTCACTATGTTATAGCTGACCCCAAAATAGGTGAATAACATATTGCAACAAAATACTCTAAATGCAATAGTTTCCAAGTTATAAGTGATTTACTCAACAGTGATAACCTAAAAGTAGCTATTACTCAGGTATGCCATGAGCTACAGGTGTGAAATTTTACTATGTTATAGCTGACCCAAAAGTAGCTGAATAACATATTTATACTAAATTCTCTAAATGCAATAGTTTTCAAATTATAAGTGATTTGCTCAACATTGAGAACTTCAAAGTAGCTATTACTCAGCTATGCAATGAGTCACAGGTCTGGAACTTCACTATGTTATAGCTGACCCCAAAATAGGTGAATAACATATTGAAACAAAATACTCTAAATGCAATAATTTCCAAGTTATAAGCGATTTACTCAACAGTGATAACCTCAAAGTAGCTATTACTCAGCTATGCCATGAGCTACAGGTCTGAAATTTTACTATGTTATAGCTGACCCAAAAGTAGGTGAACAACATATTAAGCAAAATACTGTACATGCAATAGTTTTCAAGTTACAACTGATTTACTCAATAGTGATGACCTAAAAGTAGCTATTACTCAGCTATGCCATGAGCTACAGGTCTGAAATTTTACTATGTTATAGCTGACCCAAAAGTAGCTGAATAACATATTTATACTAAATTCTCTAAATGCAATAGTTTTGCAATTACAACTGATTTACTCAATAGTGAGAACCTCAAAGTAGTTATTACTCAGCTATGCAATGAGCTACAGGTCTGAAATTTTACTATGTTATAGCTGACCCAAAAGTAGGTGAACAACATATTTAAGCAAAATACTGTAAATGCAATAGTTTTCAAGTTACAACCGATTTACTCAATAGTGATGACCTAAAAGTAGCTATTACTCAGCTATGCCATGAGCTACAGGTCTGAAATTTTACTATGTTATAGCTGACCCAAAAGTAGCTGAATAACATATTTATACTAAATTCTCTAAATGCAATAGTTTTCCAATTACAACTGATTTACTCAATAGTGAGAACTTCAAAGTAGCTATTACTCAGCTGTGCCATGACCTACAGATCTGAAATTTCACTATGTTATAGCTGGCCCAAAAGTAGCTGAATAACATATTTATACGAAATTCTCTAAATGCAATAGTTTTGCAATTACAACTGATTTACTCAATAGTGAGAACCTCAAAGTAGTTATTACTCAGCTATGCAATGAGCTACAGGTCTGAAATTTTACTATGTTATAGCTGACCCAAAAGTAGGTGAACAACATATTTAAGCAAAATACTGTAAATGCAATAGTTTTCAAGTTACAACCGATTTACTCAATAGTGATGACCTAAAAGTAGCTATTACTCAGCTATGCCATGAGCTACAGGTCTGAAATTTTACTATGTTATAGCTGACCCAAAAGTAGCTGAATAACATATTTATACGAAATTCTGTAAATGCAATAGTTTTCCAATTACAACTGATTTACTCAATAGTGAGAACTTCAAAGTAGCTATTACTCAGCTGTGCCATGACCTACAGGTCTGAAATTTCACTATGTTATAGCTGGCCCAAAAGTAGCTGAATAACATATTTATACGAAATTCTCTAAATGCAATAGTTTTGCAATTACAACTGATTTACTCAATAGTGAGAACCTCAAAGTAGTTATTACTCAGCTATGCAATGAGCTACAGGTCTGAAATTTTACTATGTTATAGCTGACCCAAAAGTAGGTGAACAACATATTTAAGCAAAATACTGTAAATGCAATAGTTTTCAAGTTACAACCGATTTACTCAATAGTGATGACCTAAAAGTAGCTATTACTCAGCTATGCCATGAGCTACAGGTCTGAAATTTTACTATGTTATAGCTGACCCAAAAGTAGCTGAATAACATATTTATACGAAATTCTGTAAATGCAATAGTTTTCCAATTACAACTGATTTACTCAATAGTGAGAACTTCAAAGTAGCTATTACTCGGCTATGCCATGACCTACAGATCTGAAATTTCACTATGTTATAGCTGGCCCAAAAGTAGCTGAATAACATATTTATACGAAATTCTCTAAATGCAATAGGTTTTAAGTTACAAGTAATTTACTCAATAGTGAGAACTTCAAAGTAGCTATTACTCAGCTATGCAATGAGCCACAGATCTGAAACTTCACTATGTTATAGCTGATCCCAAAATAGGTGAATAACATATGAAACAAAATACTCTAAATGCAATAGTTTCCAAGTTATAAGCGATTTACTCAACAGTGATAACCTAAAAGTAGCTATTACTCAGCTATGCCATGAGCTACAGGTCTGAAATTTTACTATGTTATAGCTGACCCAAAAGTAGCTGAATAACATATTTATACGAAATTCTCTAAATGCAATAGTTTTCAAGTTATAAGCGATTTACTCAACAGTGATAACCTAAAAGTAGCTATTACTCAGCTATGCCATGAGCTACAGGTCTGAAATTTCACTATGTTATAGCTGACCCAAAAGTAGCTGAATAACATATTTATACGAAATTCTCTAAATGCAATAGTTTTTAAGTTACAAGTGATTTTACTCATGATGGAAGTTACTGAAAAGCCCAAAAGTAGCTATTACTCACTTAGCTATTGAGACAGGCACCCAACTTACTCACCATATTGTAGCTATGCAAAAAGTAGCTGAATAACATATTTTAACAAAATGCTCTAAATGCAACACTTTTCAAGTTATAAATGATTTTGTGCATGATTTCATGAATTTTAATGCATTAAAAATTATTAAAAAAATTTATTAAAAAAAAAGTAAGACAGATCCAGGTCTCATACTCACACAAGAGAATCTACCTGTGGCCTAGTACATATATGCAAGATATGAGAGAAATCCCTGCAATAGTCACTGAGAAAATTGTGATTAAGTGTTGAAATTTTTACACTTTTGGTGGGGGTACCCCCCTTGTAATGTCTCTAGCAAACAGACGAACAGACAGATTTGCATGCCTTGAACAATTTTTCATCCTCGATAGATAAGGTATCTTTTAAAAAAAACAGTACGTCTCTAGGCCTTGTAGTTTTGGAGGAGAAGTTGTTCACGCGGACGCGTACGCGTACGCGTACGCCCACGCCGCAGAGTGACGACATAATGTCAGCTGACTGACAAGTCAGCTGACATAATAAATGAATTGTGGAGAGATTTGTTGACTGTATAGTAAATTAAGGCTTTTTGAACTGAAAAATACCAATTTTTGGACAAAAACATCATTTTCTTCATAAAATTAACTAAGGTTGGCGAATTTTAGATTCCTGGCGAATTTTAGATTTCTTACTCTATGCATTTCAGAATCTCAAGGATATTTACTTTTGTAAAACCATTTTAATGCAATAATGTCCCGAGTCACACATACCAGCAGGGTTGGAGTGACAAATGTTAAGCAAGGGTTCTCCATGCCTCCATAAGGGAAAGAGGGTGGCAGCACCAGTAAGTCATAGACTCCCCACACATAGGGACCCATCAGCTCCTCAGCAGTGGCCAGCATATCTTCAGTCTGAAGAATACATTTGTGAAGATGTTTAATGAATACACAATGCATTACAAGAATTCATATTCAGTCTTGTTGAATAAGTTAAATATCTCAGCAGTGGTCAGCATGTGCTCAGTTTGAAAAAAAACTTGAAACTCAATCATTGGATAGCTATAAATAATTCCAGTGGTTCAAAGTAGTCAATTAGGTTTTTTCATATCTAACACCAAGGCCATAGTTTAGATAAGATACAGTAACTAGAATTCATTTATTAAGTAAGTACCAGAATTTTAAATCTGTTACAATAGCTGTCTTATCTTAAAAGGTATCTACTGTATAACTTGATTAAAAATAGCATCAGAGATGCCTGTACCCCACAGCTTGGGGAAATAATTTTCAACACCATGATATATAGAAGTAGTGAAACAGTACAAAGATCGTGATACTTTCAGAGCAGTGTCAGTTATATAAAGGTCCAAATAATATTTAAGTAGAAAAAATAATGTCTATGAGAAAGAAAATGTATGTAAAGATGAAGTATTAAAATAAGACAATACAATAGCAAAATGATAGCATTAATAAGTAAACTAAAAGATATGAAGCTGTAAAATTTATTAACTGAAGAATAGATGTCATAGGAAAATAGCACAATTTAGTAAAAGTACATATTATAATAATCAGGTGCAGCATATCTTTATATGTTTTGCATGGTCAAATTATGGTTTGAATGTTTTGAACATTACCCATACATACAGATGTGGCAACACAATGTCCCTAAAAAGTGTCAACTTCATATACCTTACGGTCTCCCGAGATATACCTTGGACAAGATTTTATAGGTCAAGGTCACAACAGCAAGGTCAAAGGTTAAATTAAGGTCGCACTGTGATGTTGCACACCTCCAACCAGTGTCCCTACAAAGTATCAACTTCCTACACCTTACAGTTTCCGAGATATAGCCCGGACCAGATTTTATAGGTCAAGGTCACTACAGCAAGGTCAAAGGTTAAATCTAGGTCACACCATGATGTTACACACCTACACCCTCTAACCAATGTCCCTACCAAGTATTAACTTCCTACACCTTACGGTTTCCGAGATATAGCCCAGACAAGATTTTAAAGGTCAAAGTCACTACGGCAAGTTCAAAGGTCAAATCAAGGTCACACCATGACGTTACACACGTACAACCCCTAACCAATGTCCCTACAAAGTATCAACATCCTACACCTTACGGTTTCAGAGATATAGCCTGGACAAGATTTAATAGGTCAAGGTCACTACAGCAAGGTCAAAGTCAAATCAAGGTCACACCAGGACATTGCACACCTACACCCCCTAACCAATGTTCCTACCAAGTATTAACTTCCTATACCTTACGGTTTCTGAGATATAGCCCGGACAAGATTTTATAGGTTAAGGTCACTACGGCAAGGTCAAAGGTCAAATCAAGGTTACACCATGACGCACACCTACACCCCCTAACCAATGCCCTACCAAGTATTAACTTCCTACACCTCATAGTTTCCAAGATATAGCCCAGACAAGATTTTAAAGGTCAAAGGTCACTACAGCAAGGTCAAAGGTTAAATCTAGGTCACACCATGACATTGCACACCTACACTCCCTAACCAATGTCCCTACTCCAGTATCAACACACTACACCTTACGGGTTCAGAGATATAGCCCGGATAAGATTTTATAGGTCAAGGTCACTATAGCAAGGTCAAAGGTTAAATCTAGGTCATGCCATGACATTGCACACCTACACTCCCTAACCAATGTCCCTACCAATGTCCCATTTTTTTACCTTACATCTACTGTAAATGAAGTTTCTAAACTTCAAAATTTCTCGCAAATACACATTTCCTGTTTAAATAATGGCTCATGT
Source organism: Sabellastarte sp. h YS-2021 (assembly GCA_964017235.1). Classification (NCBI taxonomy): domain Eukaryota; kingdom Metazoa; phylum Annelida; class Polychaeta; order Sabellida; family Sabellidae; genus Sabellastarte; species Sabellastarte sp. h YS-2021. Next base: position 60,131,845 of record OZ024930.1, on the reverse strand, counting down.
ACCCTCATTGTTAATTTTTCACCATATCAGTGCAAGCATTCAAAATCCCGCATTTTGTTCGGTTTCAAAGTCCCGGAAACAGGTTTTGATTTTCTGAACCAGTCAAACTATTAGATATAGTATGGTGTTGAAAATTTCCTCATTCAGAAATAATCATCACAGAAGCACATTCAATTTGTTAAAATTATGGTTAAATATTACAGTTTGGAACAGATATTGCAAAATGATGTGTTTTTGATGAGATTTTTTTCCCCAAGGTATTAGGTACGTAATATGAGAGGGAATAACATCCTTGCTGAAGGGTCAGGTTCCGTTGTAAATAAGGGCAAATATACATACAAAGTTTTAGCTTGAAACTTGGCATCATGCACTATGAGGTATACACATACTGGATATTACTGGCTTTCAAGACTCCCTTTACATGGTTTCTTACTACCTCCAAATACATTCACAAGTTCTAACAGCAATAACAAGAGGAGAGTGCCCGTGAACGGGCACTGTGTCAGCTGACTGAGTGTTTTTGATTTGTGAAGGTGATTAGAGGACAGAATAATTATCAGGAAAAGGGCTGTACAGAAATACAGTAAATGGTAATTGAACAGCAAGTTCGAAAGAAATTCCGAAGCTGACAGAAGAAAAGGATAAAAAAGTTGTGCCCTGTAAATGGTATTATGAAGGAAAATAACAAGGTAATTGTTTAAGTGTAAAAAATAGGTTAAAACATATTTAAAGAAATACTACAAATGCAATATCCTCGTTCGACATTGAAGAAGGGGTCCAGGGTCAAATCTAACCACACAAATACAATCCCAGCCCATGATTTCCTATGGTTTACCATTCCAAACCTCTAGGACCAATTATAAATGAGTTATAAGCACTTTTAAGCTTGGCTGTCCTCATTTGACCTTGAAGGAGGGGTCCAAAGGTCAAATATGACCATACCAAAAGATTCCGAGCCAATGATTTCCTATGGGATGGTTTACCATCCCAAATCTCTGCCACCAATAATAAGCGAGTAGTAGGCACTTTCAATTTTCGCTATCCTCATTTGACCTTGAAGGAGGGTTCCAAGGTCAAATCGGACCATATCAACAGATTCTCAGCCCATGATTTCCTGTCTGTTTACCATCCCAAATATCTGGGACCAATAATAAGCGAGTTATAAGCACTTTTAAGTTTGGCTATCCTTGTTTGACCTTGAAGGAGGGGTCATTGAAGGTCAAATCTGACCACACCAAAAGATTCCCACCCCATGATTTCCTACAGGTTGGTTTATCATCCCAAACCTCTAGGATCAATAATAAGGGAGATAGAAGCACTTTTCATGACTGACAAAAAACACCTGTGGCGGCCATCTTGTTTCTCAAAATGAGGCCAAAAATATTCCCAGACAACATTTTATGGTTATTAATATATAAACTTAAGAAAGCTAGCTATAATATTTTTTTTTCATCAGAGCAGTAATGGTGAAATCTCTCTCTACACACTGCGGCTATCCAGTGGATACAATGATTTACTCAACAGTGAGAACCTGAAAGTAGCTATTGCTCAGCTATGCCATGACATAGAGGTCTGCAATTTCACTATGTTATAGCTGACCAAAAATTCTGTGAATAACATATTTAACAAATTACTCTAAATGCAATAGTTTTCAAGTTACAACTGATTTACTCAACAGTAAGAACCTCAAAGGAACTATTACTCAGCTATGCAATGAGCTACATGTCTGAAATTTTACTATGTTATAGCTAACCCAAAAGTAGGTGAACAACATATTTAAGCAAACTACTGTAAATGCAATAGTTTTCAAGCTACAACTGATTTACTCAATAGTGAGAACCTGAAAATAGCTATTGCTCCGCTATGCCATGAGCTATAGGTCTGTAATTTCACTATGTTATAGCTGACCCAAAAGTAGGTGAACAATATATTTTAACAAAATACTCCAAATGCAATATTTTTCAAGTTATAGCTGATTTACTCAACAGTCAGTACCTGAGAATAGCTATTGCTCAGTTGTGCCATGAGCTATAGGTCTATAATTTCACTATGTTATAGCTGACCCAAAAGTAGCTGAATAACATATTTGCACAAATTTCTGTAAATGCAATAGTTTTCCAATTATAACTGATTTACTCAACAGTGAGAACTTCAAAGTAGCTATTACTCAGCTATGAAATGAGCCACATGTCTGAAACTTCACTATGTTATAGCTGACCCCAAAATAGGTGAATAACATATGAAACAAAATACTCTAAATGCAATAGTTTTCAAGTTATAAGTGATTTACTCAACAGTGATAACCTAAAAGTAGCTATTACTCAGCTATGCCATGAGCTACAGGTCTGAAATTTTACTATGTTATAGCTGGCCCAAAAGTAGCTGAACAACATATTTATACGAAATTCTCTAAATGCAATAGTTTTTAAGTTACAAGTGATTCTACTCATGATGGAAGTTACTGAAAAGCCCAAAAGTAGCTATTACTCACTTAGCTATTGAGACAGACACCCAACTTACTCACCATATTGTAGCTATGAAAAAAGTAGCTGAATAACATATTTTAACAAAATGCTCTAAATGCAACACTTTTAAAGTTATAAGTGATTTACTCAACAGTGATAACCTAAAAGTAGCTATTACTCAGCTATGCCATGAGCTACAGGTCTGAAATTTTACTATGTTATAGCTGACCCAAAAGTAGCTGAATAACATATTTATACGAAATTCTCTAAATGCAATAGTTTTCAAGTTATAAGCGATTTACTCAACAGTGATAACCTAAAAGTAGCTATTACTCAGCTATGCCATGAGCTACACGTCTGAAATTTCACTATGTTATAGCTGACCCAAAAGTAGCTGAATAACATATTTATACGAAATTCTCTAAATGCAATAGTTTTTAAGTTACAAGTGATTTTACTCATAATGGAAGTTACTGAAAAGCCCAAAAGTAGCTATTACTCACTTAGCTATTGAGACAGACACCCAACTTACTCACCATATTGTAGCTATGAAAAAAGTAGCTGAACAACATATTTTCACAAAATGCTGTAAATGCAACACTTTTGAAGTTATAAGTGATTTAGTGCATGATTTCATGAATTTTAATGCATTAAAAATTATTAAAAACATTTATTAAAAAAAAAGTAAGACAGATCCAGGTCTCATACTCACACAATAGAATCTACCTCTGGCCTAGTACATATATGCAAGATATGAGAGAAATCCCTGCAATAGTCACTGAGAAAATTGTGATAAAAAGTTGAAATTTTCACACTTTTGGTGGGGGTACCCCCCTTGTAATGTCTCTAGCAAACAGACGAACAGACAGATTTGCATGCCTTGGAACAATTTTTCATCCTCGATAGATAAGGTATCTTTTAAAAAAAACAGCATGTCTCTAGGCCTTGTAGTTTTGGAGAAGAAGTTGTTCACGCGGACGCGGACGCCCAGGCCGCAGAGTGATGACATAATGTCAGCTGACTGACAAGTCAGCTGACATAAAAAACGAGATATACACATGTAACCCCAAAACATAAACTCTGCAGTTTTATACCCCAGTTTGACCCATGGAGTGTGGGGGGGTAAGTCCGAGTGCCTTTCTAGGAATCCTTGCATACAGTTTCTTATTACCTCCCAATACATTCAAAACTTTTAAAAGCAATAAGTGAGTTAAAAGACAAAAACACAATAATCTTAAATTTTATGACCAAAGTTTGACCCAAAATGGGGGATCCAGGGAGTAAATCTGAGAGACTTTCTCGACTCCTTAATCCTTATATAGGTTTCTTATGATCACCCAGTACATTGAAAAGCTCTAAAAGCAACAATAAAGGAGATCAAAGCAAAACACATAAAATCTGTGATGTTATGACCCCAGTGTGACTCATAAGAGGCGATCAGGTGTAAATCTGAGTGCTTTTTCAGACTCTCTGTAGATGGTTTCCTATTACCTCCCAATACATTTTAAGGCTCTAAATACAACAGGTAAGGTGATAATAGGGGGCTTCTCGTGAATTTAAGCTTTCTGATTACTACCTCGTATAAAAATGCTCATAAATCATTTAATTATGATCTAATTGCTCCCAAAATCTAATCAGCTCAAGATTTCGATAGTGTTGATATATATTTTAAGTAACCCCCTCCTACATCAAGTAGCTTTGGCTACCTGTTTCCGGGACGTTGAATTTATTTTTGATCAAGTGACCTTGATAAAGGTCAAAGGTCAAAAATAAGCATGTGAAAACATTTTTCCACGCCTGAGGTATCTAACTGCCAAAAATGGTTAGCATCCACCCATTAATAAAGGAGATATTCAAGGGAGACGATAATGGGGTGGCTGTGGAAAAACTCAACATGAAAACAAAGAAGTAGAGTAAGAAATCTAAAATTCGCCACATATCTGAAATTCGCCACATGTGAAAATACTAATAAAATAAATGAATTGTGGTGAGATTTGTTGACTGTATAGTAAATTAAAGCTTTTTGAACTGAAAAATACCAATTTTTGGACAAAAACATCATTTCCTCCATAAGATTAACTAAGGTTTTAGAGGTGGCGAATTTTAGATTCCTGGCGAATTTTAGATTTCTTACTCTACCCTTTTCAAGGGACCCTTAAATTACTTCCTGTTGGAAAAACTAAGCAAACACATTAATGTTCTGCAATATTATGATAACTGATACCTCTGCAAACTCATATTCTGCTGCCTCAATGGTTTCCTTTTCAGACCACACTGTTGATCTTGGGCCAATTTTCCTGCAGATACATATGCATATACACCTCACATATTTCACATGTGAGTGATTTTTTTGGCACAAACACACCATATATATATTTTTTACTGTGTTTAACATGCATCAGATTATCAGCACAATATTGCAAATATACTCAGTTTTTGAAATGTGATCACCAAACATGTATTTCTAATAATTATTATGTGATACTATTTCTTTCTTCTTACAAATAAATATTGTATTGTAACATTAACAATTAAATTATGTTTCTACATATATAAAGCCTTCAATTGTGAGTTTTTTTATTCAAAATACTAACTTCTAAAAGTATTTTGCCTGATAAATATATTTTATGTTAAAATCAGTGAAATGTACCAAATTAAAAGCATAGCATTCTGAGATGCTAAATTTTCAGATATTGGTTTATATGTTACAGTAAAGTAGTGTAACCAGTAATTTCGCAAAATTACTGAATATTTTAGTAATTTCGTGAAATTTCTGATTTGGTCAGTAATTTTGTGAAATGACTGAAATTTTCAGTAATTTTGCGAAATTCCTAAAACATTCAGTAATTTCACGAAATTACTAGTTACACAATTTTACTGTAACATAATATATACAACCCATGTTGTAATGACACTTAGAAATGAATAAGTAAGTAATAAGTAAGACTAAATAAGTAATAGTTTTGAATGGGTGATCAATAAATACCAATAGATAAGACAGTATTAGAATAATTTTGTTTACTGTATCTGTATTCTGACAGATAAAACACCAGTTACAGAATATTTTATACTCGTTTCACAAAAACAAAGTTAGTGAGAAATTGATTACAACCAGCATGTAATGAGTGTTCACATGATAAGCCTCAACAACAATCACATGAATGAGTCATTATAAGTCTAACATACAGTTCATGTAAATGTATTTACTGCAATGAAGAATACAGTAGAAACTCTATTATCTGACCCTCTTGAGACAGTGACAAATAGGTTGGATAATAGAAAATCTAAAATAACAGGTTTAAATGGAGTTGAGAGAGTGGATTTGAGGTCGGATAACAGAAAATTTAGATAACAAGAGGGTCATATAACCGAGGTTCTACTGTACTACACATCGCCTGTGCTCCAATTTGAGCCAGTTCTCACCTTCCCTCCAATGCCCCCACCACCACTGCTATCAGGTAGCTTGGTATGGGGATCTTCTGATCAAACTTGCTAATCACCAGGTTTTTATCTGTAGGGTGTGGGACCGACTCTTTCTTTACTGCACTCATGAGACCCACCAATTTTGCAGGATGGGTCAGCTGTGTCATGTAAGAATTAACAAGTACATGTACTGTCTTTTCACAAAACATAGCCCAAGAGTTAATGACAGTTGAAAACAGTTAAAAGTGATTTGATTAGGTAATCATAAATTATCATTCAGTTTCATAGAACATAAACATTTTCTGACTGAAATCAAACATGGTTTAAGCAGAAAACTGATACGTACCATTCCATTTCTGGTAGAAGTAAGTATCAGTTCCTCAGACAGCCTCTCATATATAATTTGACCATAACCAAAAATTCCTGGATTAAGGCATCAACTTGCTTCATTGATACTTAAAATTGGTTACAACTGAAATGAGGTTAGCTGGATTCAGAACAAAACAACAAATACTTAGTGCCCATTTTTCTCCCCTTCTATATATCGTTCTTGAACCAGAATTCGGTCCATTCCACATTCCTGTCTAAACGGTATTAAAGTCATACGCATGCATGTTTTTGTGCAAAAATGTTGAAAGTAACTATACATTCTTAAAATAGAAGTGCTGTTTGTTATACACACAATTTTGTGGAACAAGAAAATGCACTTAAATGTTTCAAAATTGACGGCTAACTGATACTGTCCAATTTTGGTAATAGACTGGAAATAGGTACAACAATCATACAACAGTGAACCTACCTCTGCAGTATATGGAGCTTTCACAGCTGGTGTATCCTGGCATGGTACAAGACTGCGGGCATGTATGGCCTAGAGAAAAATATGAACACTTACAAAACATGAAACAAATACAGACAAATGAGACACTTTAGACAATGCAAATAACAATGTCAAAGGTGATGTTTTAAATGAGTGAGAAAACTTATCATGTTAATTCAACTGAGGACCAAGTTACACATAGCCCAAACTATCAATGACAAATTTGCATTTGACTTTGTGCGAGTTGAAAATCAAGACACATTTTTAAAACTGACCACTTTACACCTTTTTTTTACAATAATTACTTGTTTTGTTGAATAAACATTAACAGATAAATGAATATCAAATTACAGTGACAAAAAACTTACAGACATTATAATTCATCAGAAAAGTACAGCAGATAGAAACTTAACACAAAAACTAAAATGTGTTTTACTCCAAAATTCTTTAAATGTGTCATTTATATTTAACTCAAATTTTATGTCTCAGAACCTCATCTTTGAAATTCCCTCATGTAGGAAAACATACCAGTACTTTCCTTCCAGGAAGATTTTATTTGGTAGAGGATAAAATGTGGTATACAATGTCTAAGTTACTGAAAGTTAAACCCAACCCAATTAAATTCATGTACGATCAAGAATTGCTACCTGACATTGGCTGAAAAGATAACGGTCTTTCTTGCCAGCAGTCTGTTCCGGTGACATCCACTGCAGTGCAGTGCACTTTGGACTTGTCTCATACTCTATGTTTATCTTAAGTCTGCAATTATATAAGAATCAGGAAATTTATACCAACGAATGAGTGTTTTTTTTGTCTTTTCTTCACATGACCTTAACAATTTATCCTTGAAAATATGAGAAACTCATCATTCAATAATAAGATTATTATAAGTATAAAAATTTAATATATAAGATATGGCTATTTGAACAGAACTGATATTTTTGATTTATCATTTCAGATATGTCCTTTAAATATATCAACTGTATTGCATTTTCAGAAAACACTCTTTTTCATTATTCACAAATCAAAATTGCCAACGTAATCATCAATTATTCTAACACAATATTTTAACAAAATATTTACACATCATCAGTGACATCACTTGGTAGTTCAATATCTAATTTTGACCCAAAAGACTTCACTGGTTCACTTAAAGAAAATTTCAGGTCTTTGTCTCTGAATGTTACTTTGGCAACGGAGATATCTCTGGTGTCCAAAAGCTACAACAAATATAAAACCACAGAAATTAAATAGCATCAGAGTAGCATTGAAATACAGGAAACAGCATTGAACATCATGATATATAGAAGAGATGCAACAGTATACAAGGTTAGAAGACTTTCAGAATAAACAGTGTCAGTTGCATAAATACGTATGTAAAGAGTACCAAAGACAACGTATAAAACCAAGGAATTCACTAGTATTATTTAGTAAAAAGTTATGAAGCTATGAAATTTCTTAATTGAAGTATAGCTCTCAAAGGAGATAGTACAATTACATAAAAGTACATATCATAGTTTCAGCTAGTGGATGGACGATTAGACGTGTGCTAGATTAATGGTTGGATTACAGTGTACAATCGCGGTCAGTCATTAACGTTTTCTAACGATCGACTTTTCAGCTTAAATCTTACCTTTCCTATTTTATCTCAATATCCACACATTTTTCATATATTTTACGCATTTTTACTTTATAAATTAATGGATTTGTCATGACTTTCAAGTTTGTTTATGTCTACTGCCATATTTACAGGAAGTGGGTACATTTGGTAGATTCTAAATGTTGGAACACTGTTATTCTTACCGGATTGACCTATACTTTATCCCGGAAAGTGTTTCTTAATTAATGACCAACAATGGACTTAATTGGGGTCGATTATCGGTCGCAAAAATGGGCGAACAATCGACACTGAAAGTTGGAGGCGAGTCCCAACACTAGTTTCAGCAATCCATATATCTTTGTTACAGAAATATTTCTCATATACAGCAGCAGAAAACATTCTGGAGAAGCCAAAGTCAAACATTACACCAGAGTCAAACCATAACATTGCACACCTACATGCCCCAATCAATGACCCTACTAAGTATCAACTTGCTATATTTCACAGTTTCCGAGATTTTTTCCAGACAATATTTCAAAGATCAAGGTCACTACAGCAAGGCCAAAACTGAAATCAAGAACACACCATGACACTGCACAATGCACACCTACATCCCCCATCCAATGTCCTTACTAAGTATCAACTTTCTACAAATAATGGTTTCTGAGATATAGCCTGAACAAGATTTTAAAGGTCAAGGTCACTATAGCAAGGTTGAAGGTCAATGTCCCTACAAAGTATCAAGATTCCACACTTTACGATTTCCGACATACTGGAAAAGTTTTTACAAGTCAAGGTCTCTACGGCAAGGTCAAAAGTCAAATCAAGGTAACACCATAACATTGCACACCTACACCCCCAAACAATTTCCTTACCAAGTATCAACTTCCTATACCTTACAGTTTCTGAGATATAGCCTGGACAAAATTTTTAACCTCAAGGTTATTACGGCAAATTCAACTTTGTACATTTACATACCCAACCAATGTCCCTACTAAGTATTAATATTCTACACATTAAGCTTTCGGAGATATAGTTCAGACAAGATTTAAAGGTTACACCATGACATTGAACACTTATATCTCCCAACCAGTGTCTCTACCAAGTATCAACATCCTACATTTATGGTTTCTGAGGTATAGCCCAGACAAAATTTTCAAACTCAAGGTCATTACAGCAAGTCAAATTGAGGTCACACCATGACATTACACACTTACACCTCCCAACCAATGTCTCTACCAAGTATGTGGGGGACATCAGAGGCAGAATTTGGGAGTGGGTGGAAGGTGGTGATATGAAGTGAGTGTAGATGAGACCCCCTAGACCCAGTTTCTGTCCTGTCTGACATTGCTGTTGATATTTCTGACGGTACTCGTTTAAATGCCTGTCTACCAGTGTACGCCCACCTTTTTATCTTTATTAGAGATCAAGGACAAATGCTTCTATTTGCAAACAAAATGGGCATTCACTGGTGTCAAAGGACCAGGTTTCCAGGGGACTCGAACCCACAGCACCTCACTCAGGAGGCCCACACTCTACCAGGTGAGCTATAAGGGAAATCCCTACAAGCCAAGCCAGTAGTAGTGATTTTATCACTTTTGGGGCTCTGTCACACTGGTATTTCCAGTTTGCGGTAAACACAGCCAATATAATAGAGCTCTAGAGATATATTGTTAAAATACATCACTTTCAAAGAAAAGCTCCCCAGCATATTCAAAGAATTAACTGCCTTGAATGTCATTTGATACTTTGGTTAAGAACATAAACTAAACTTCCAAATATAATATAAACGCAGTGGTTAAATCACGGGACATCCCGATATGTAAATTACTGGCTAAATGTCGGGAAATGATTTCATTGGTTGATTTTTATGTTAGTTTTCCGGGAAATCTGTGACCTTATATATCTTCTCATGAATATTAATGAGTTGGTGCTACTGCTGTGAGTTCTCGAGTTTACGTAAGGTATTTAATCATCATTGAAGCTTCCATTTTATAAAATATTGTAAGAAAATCCATGACCTCATACCTTCTCATGAATGTTAATGAGTTGGTGCTACTGCCGTGACTTCTCAAGTTTAAGGTATTTAATCTTCATTGAAGCTTCCTTTTTATAAAGTATTGTAAGAAAATCCTGGGAAATCGATGACCTCATATCTTCTCATGGTTATTAATGGCATCCCATGATATAAAACACTTCCCTAGATGAAGCACTTCCCATGCAGTTCTCATAATTTAGCACTTCCCGACATATAGCCCCGGTACATAACCTTGCCGAGATATAAATGTTAAATATTATCTTAAACACGGGCGTAATGCCACTACAGACCCCCCACATTATAGCTATCATACTCTTAAAAAGGACGTGGGCCATCCACGTCCCCAGATCTGTCTTTGGGGTCGCGCAACGTAGAGGTTTGTGCCAAATTGCCTTAAGCAAAACGCCTTAAGGCAAAGGCCAACGCTTTCGAAAGTGAGCGATAATAAATGTATATACCAAATTCTGGCAAGATTTGTCCAGCCTCTCCACTGTCAAGCCAACAGATCCATTAATCGTTTCCTTATCAAAGTTAATGTTCCAAAATATATCTATTTTTGTGGTTTTGCACTGGGTAGGATTTGAAAAAGAGCTAGGATCAGTGTCGCTCAGTGCCATATTTGCTAAAACCGAAAACGAAACGCTTCCAAAAAAAGTAAAAAAAAGTTTAAGGTAGCGAAAAAAAAGGGACAAACAGCGGGAAAAACAAACAGGCACTCGCGCGCGCACCTCGTCTTGTTAAAACAGAGTTGTCCCTAAAGTAGCCGTTCCACTTCCAAGATAGACTGGCAGCACCCTGATTTTAGCTGTTCCCAGACATCCCTGTAGGTGTCCCTTGAAGCATTCTGCACTATAACGATCATCCTAGGTAAATAAATCAGTTTGAGAGAAGATACTGAACATGTGCAATTTGCCTAGATCCTGATATAATGTCTCCTGCTGCATTCAGCAGTCTGTGGTCAACTCCAGTCAACTGGGATGTCAGCACTGGTGACCCTTAGTCACCCCCAAGTTGTCCAGGCAAACATAAACAATAGAGATATATTGTCAAAATATATCACTTTAAAAAAATGCCCCCCAGCATATTCAAAGCATTAATTGATATTCTACCAGTAAACACCCATGTTTAAGATAATATTTAATATTTATATTATATTTGGAGGTTTAATTTATGTTCTTCTTCATCCAAAATAGTTTGGTGTTCGGTATTCACTAACGGACATGAAAATTTCAAAATCCACTACCCTCAAAGTTGTCAAGTTAATTTTCAAATATTTCTATGCAGTTTTAGTTTCCAATCGATAAGTATACTACATTTGTTGTTTTCACTCATCAGTTTAACCATTTTATAACTGTGTTTTAGTCACTTACCTAAAATTGGTATTATCGCCCATCTCACAGGAGTTACTCACTCATTTGCGGGAGTTACTTGTCCTCTCTGCTTGTTGGTATGTCTCTTCCCAGTAAACATAGCAAACATTTATAAACGTTTAGTAAACGTATAAACATTTTTAAAACCAAATATAAACCTAAATATTGACAATTATTCAATATTATGGGTTTATAAACATTTCAGCAACATTAGTTTGGTTTATAAATGTTTAATAAACGTTTTTAAACATTTACAAAGAGTGAAGAATATCTTAACCTTGCTTTCATTTTTGATGATGATATCAGCACAGCCATTTTGAGAGAAACTGGAGAAATATTTCTGTTACTATATCTTGCTGTATCACTGTTGTTTGAAGCCATCATTAAAATATAAGTGGAGATATAAAAATACATTATATCATAGAATGCACTGTACAAGGTCAAATTAATGTAAACAGGGAAATTATTCATAAAATGAAGTTTGTTTACATTCTCCCTTGAATCATGCTGGATACTTGAACGTTTATCAACGTTTATGTATAAACATTTATAAATGTTTATGTATAAACATTGATAAACGTTTATAGGCGAACGTTTAGGAGCCCATCATTTTTAATCTTAAATAAACCATTCATAGTTAGGTTTATAAAGGTTTATAATGTTTACTGGGTTATCATGCAATTGTTTCTTGCATAATGTGGTTCCCAAGGTTTGTGATTGCCCTGGTTGGGCTGATAGTGTATAACCACAGAACACTTAATCTTGCACTTGTCCATTATGATGAGTACAGACATGTGGTGCCCATTCATCCCCCACATCTATCCAAGGTTCCCCATGCATGTTTGCATGTACAACCATAGGGTTTCATACCATAAGATGGTTTCCCTTAGCCAACTTAGTTTGATTTTGTTTTCTGGGGATGTGGCAGTTAACCCAGGACCACTAAGACTTCGTTTTGCCAATTGCTGTTCCATCAGAAATAAGGACTTTTTATTAGCAGAGGAAGTCAAAAATGGTGGGTACAATGTCTTTGGTCTGACTGAGACCCATATCAAAGCACCTGACACTCCCTTTTTCCTTTAAGAGTTGACCCCTGAGGATTTCACATTAGTTCACACTCCAAGAGTAAATAAAAATGGTGGTGGTGTGGGTTTCTTCATTAAAAAGCATTTGAATCCAAAAACATTGATCGTGTTCCAAACTTCTCATCTTTGGAACATCATGCCTTATCTCTATCATTTCACGGATGCAGTTTGATTCTTGGTGCATTGTACAGACCTCCTTCCATCTTTAACTAAACTGGTCAATTTATCTCTTCAAATAGGTGTTTTTTCCAAAACCTTTTAAACATGCCATAGTTACACCTCTTATCAAGAAGACCTCTCTGTCCAAGGAGGACCTCAAGAACTATTGGCCAGTTTCCAGGTCTAGTTTCCTGTCGAAGTTGTTGGAGCATATAGTTGCTGTTCAAATAAAGTCTCACAATGACTCAAATGATCTTGGAAACACATTTTAGTCAGCCTATACAGCTAGAAACTCAACGAAAACTGCCCTGTTATGTATCCAGAATAAGATATACTTGTCGTTGTCCAAGGGTATGCCCACGGCCCTGGTTCTCCTTGACCTATCGGAAGCCTTCAACACCATTGACCATGATATACTTCACAGCTGCCTGTCAACAAGGTATCGCTTTACTGGTACAGTCCTTAGGTGGTTCACAACATATCTTCTGGATCATTCTCAATCTGTTAAAGTTGACTCAGTGATTTCCAAATGTTTCAAACTTAATTTTGGGGTACCTCAGGGCTCTGTTCTTGGTCCCTTGTTGTTCTCCTTATACACCTCCCCTCTTAGTCAGGTAATTGAAAAATTTATGGATGTCAAATACCATTTTTATGTAGACAATTCCCAATTGTTCATCTATCACCTGGAAATTGTGCAAAATCGCTTCATAGCTCAAGGCTTGTTTGAATGACATCAATACCTGGATGTTTGAAAATAAGCTTAAATTAAATCCAGAAAAAAGTTTATAGTTTGGTTCTATGAATAAGTATAAATGGCTCAAAGATTCCTTCCCTGTGAACATTTTAGAAAACTGCCTCTCCCGAACGGATGTTGTTTGTAATCTAGGTGTATTGTTTGACCCTAAATTTAGTTTCACCAATCATGTAAATTATGTAATTAAATCCTGTTTTGCTAACCTACGAGATTTGCATTGTATTCAACACTTTCTCTCATATGATGTTTCAGTCATGGTAGCAAATTCATTGGTCAGTAGTTGTTTGAATTATTGAAATTCTTTGTTTTGCAGTTTGTCCTCCAAGATTATTACAATGCTTCAGAATACCCTGAATTGTATAGCACATTTTGTCTCTGGTACTTCCAGATTTTCTCACATCACTCCAATCTTAAAGTCTCTCAACTAGCTCCCTGTTAAACAAAGAATCATTCTCAAAACTCTGGTACTCATATATAAGTACCTTACCACTGGAAAACCAAAATACTTTGCTCTGTATTTGTCTTTATATACATCTGCTGCCAAAACAAGACATAGTAATCCAGAAAAGATGTTTCTCAAAGTTCCCTTCTACAGCTCTTCAGTTCATAAATCCAAAGTTCATTTCAACAAGTGCTTCTCATATGATGCTCCAAAACTTTGGAATGATTTGCCACTGGAAATTTGAACTGTTCCTACACTATCAAGTTTCAAAAGGCGACTTAAAAGTTACACGGACAGTCCCCTGGTGACAACCTTATTATGTCTCACAACTTATGATTTATACAGTATACAATTTGGATGGTTTACCTTAGAATCCGCGAGATCCGAGATTAAGCACTTGGATAACTGATACCTGATACCTACTTGAAATGGACACCCACCGACTGGCTGGAGTGGCTTTTCACTATTCTCAATTGATAAACTCGCTAATAGGGCACAGCCTCCCAGGTACCCTGGGTAGCTTCTAGGCTGAATGGGAGAACATTTCACAACTAAGGTTTATTTCATTTTCAGTTTTTGAGGAGAGAGAATCTATGCTGTGAAAAGTTTTCACACAAATTTATTCACACGTAATTTTCCAAAGAGAATATTCTATAGGACTTCTTTCAGATAATATCTAAAAATATATTTGAGAATGCTGTCCAAAACTAGCAATAGGGGAAAGAGGAAGATTATGGCCACAACAGCTGAAAAGGAAGACAGCAAATTCGAATTGGACATTCCAACTGGGGAGGTGCAAGTACAGATGGAGGCTTTTGCAAGATAAAGACTGTAGCTGTCTCAGGACTTGCTGGACTGGATTAGGGATCACAACATGCTATTCAACAAGATTCGTCTGATTGCTACTGGCAAGAAACAGCTACAAATATAATAAGGAAACCTGAGGAACTGGAGCGCTGCCACATAGAGGGCACAGTTTAGGAAGCTCATCAAGGTTGGGCCAGGTGAGCGAAAAACACACTAAGTAACAAGGGTGAAGGACAGTTTTGAATTTATGAGGCCAAACATCATCCACCAGAGTCAGAAGGGCAGGCTTCAAGGGAAGAATAGAGAGTTTGCGAATAACGTTTCACAAACGACCCTTATGAAAAACGCAACATAATTAATCAATACGGGAGAAAGCCATAAGGGGGGGGGGAATTTTGGTTTGCGAACAAGGCTAGAGAAGACATTTCATTCGTGGTGGGTAAAATGTGCACTTTCTTGTGTTAACAGACATACATCAGTCCATAAAAATCTCTGAATAAACAACCAGTCAAGGGCAAATCATTTTGTTAACAAAGACCTTGCCTTTTCCTTGTCTGACCATGTCTGCACTGAAATTTGTGTTGAACAAAGTGCGTGAAAGCTAGGCCAAGCAAAAGTAGTGAAATGATTTACAAGTTTTTTTCTTCATCTCTCCTAAAATCACCAGTGCGAATATGCAGTATACAACAAGCCCAAATGGCTGTTTATTTTATTCATAAGTAATTTAAAATGACATTGTTTAGTGCATATATATGCTCCTTATGTGATGTCAATTTAAAAGTTTATGTTCTGTAGCTAAATTATAAACTTCATATTTATCTGTTTTACTGGTTGAATTTAAACAGGATCATGGCTGCGGATCTACTGAATCTTGGTCTATTATTTGATGAACCTGATTTTTTCCTACTTGCTGGACTTCTATATGAAGAGGAGGATGCACAGAAGCATGTGCACCCTGCCAGATTTGACTTTGATAATGTTACTGAAGAACAGTCATGGCTTATGTTTAGATTTAACAAAAATGACATTCGTACTTTACATCAAAAGCTGAGAATACCAAAAAATGTGAATCTAGAAAATGGGTCAGTAGTTTCTGGAATAGATGCTCTGTGCATGTTTCTTAGACGCATGGCATATCCTGGTAGACTTGTAGATTTAGCTCATTTTTTTGGACGTGCCCCATCAGACATAAGCAGAACTGTAAATTTTGTATTGTGCCATATTTATGATAACTTTGGGCAAATTCTTGAAACTTTAGACCACCAGTTTTTGTCTATACCAAATCTTCAGTTGTTGGCACAGTCAGTAAGAAACAAAGGGAGTCCATTTGAGCATTGTTGGGGTTTTATAGATGGGACAGTTATGCAAATATGCAGACCGAAGGAACATCAAAGACAGTTATACAGTGGTCACAAGAGGGTACATTGCCTAAAATTTCAGAGTGTTATGTGTCCCAATGGTATAATCAGCAGCTTTATGGGTCCCTACATTGGAAGACGTCATGATGCCGGCATGTTTCATGAAAGCATGTTACTAAGACAACTTGAAAATAAAGTAGATGCAGATGGAACACCCTTCTTTATATATGGGGATAGTGCTTACCCCTTAAGCCGATTTGTCATGACTCCATATAAAGGTGCTAATGTTACAGAAGAACAACACAACTTCAATAAAGTTATGTCATCTCACAGAATATGTGTAGAATGGGGGTTTGCTGATATCACGAAAACATTCGCTTTCCTTGATTTTAAGAAAAATTTAAAATTGCATTTGCAACCTCTGGGGAAGTTGTACAAGGTGGCAGTTATACTTATGAACTGCAGATGTTGTTTGTATGGCAACCAAACTAGTCAGTTCTTTGGCATTAATCCACCTACTATCGATGGATATCTTTCTTAACAAGGAGTATTTACTGAGATTTTGATAGCTATTTGTTGATTGCACCTAAGACCAAGTACTGGAAGACAAAAATCAAAGCCCATAATGTCATAAAACTGTTTTATTGTTTTATTCTAGTTAAGTACTTTTTGACTTTTAGACAATTACAAACTGTATATACATGTTTATACATGTTAAAAATAGTATTCACTAAACATTAAAATTAAAATAAAGCTTCAGTTGTTTGCATCTTCTGTGTTTTTTGTACTTAGTTCCATAAAAATTTGTATACTGAAAAAATTGCAGTTCACTGAAGAAAAATTATCAACTGTATTGGAATCATGGCTTTTTTGCTCATTGATAATTACATGTCATATGACTGTGATGTTTTGTCCATTTTTTTATTATTGATTTTGTCTTTGACAGACAAAATCACACAAAACCGTAATTACAATTTAACTACTCTTAAATAATTACTAATATGTAAAACAATGTCAAACAAAGCACAGAATAAGTGTTATATACCACTTGGACACAGTGATCTGTACACCTGTATATCATAATGTAGCATACTGGATGGTACATGTTCTATGAATGGCATTCCCATATTCACTTTACCAGCTACTGAATTAAGTAAGCAAGCTGCTTGAATCTTGCTTTCAGATGGTTCTACATGAACAAATAAATACTTCAACCCTTTGAGCTTTGATAACATGAATCTGATCTGCTCTAGAGTATATAAACCAGCAGTAAATGCTAGTTCTATTAACCTAAATAAAGCCAATGTTTCCACAAGGTTGTAAAAATTTTCCAAATCAAGACCAAGGTGTTTAAAAGTAACAGACTTGAGACATGAGTACTTTCCAACGCTTAGTACCCTTGAAATAACAGACCAGTGGTCTTTTTGTGTCACATGAAGCTCTAGCCTTTTCAGTTTTTTCATTAATTTAACTCCACAACTTTTATGGAAGTAATCACTCTTTACAGAGAAGTCATTCCTTTCAGCATAGGCACACTTCATGAAATATTTGGAGACAGAGCACACTTCTTTGTTTTCAGAGAGATATAATATCTTGCTCAAAATCTCAATGGGCATGCTAGATATTACATCTGAAATTACAACAGACACCATTTCACAACTATCACTTTATCTTGGCAGTACACCAATGCAATAAACCAACTTTGAAAGTAACAACAGAATATGGAATAAAAGAGTTTTTGTGGAGCAAAATTCCTTTAAGGAAAATTACTTCACAGCAAAATTAATTTTGAATAGCATCAACAGTAAAGTTATGGAATAAAAGGAACCTACTATAAAAAACTATTACATATAATGACATTTTCATAACTATGGTTTGGTTATTAATCTCAATAGCAATGTCCAAAATGCTGATTGCTTGTTAAAATTTTACAGAATCCTACATTTACGGATTTAATTCATTGAAAAGAATGAATTGTCTATTTCACTGAAAGGGTCTTCAGAACTGCTGGAAGTTTGATGACAAGCTTGTTTGGATAGATTAAATTTTTGCTTTTCAAAATTTAGCCTTTCTCTTTCAAGGGCAATCTTTTGCTTTTCGAGCTCAATTTTGGCCATCGCCTCCATTTGTTCTCTTTCTGCCCTCATTTTCAAATACTCAAACACACCTTCAGATGCTGAAAATTTTTCTTTTGGCGTTTTCCCTGGTCTTTGATCCAAATTTCTACTCTTTTGTACCTTCGGGGACTCCTCACTACTATCAGATTCTTCTGGCTTATCTTGTTCTGTAAAAAAGTTATGTCATAGATAGCAGGGTGACGGTACAAACAATGATATTGAATAAAGTTGCAAGTCAATTCTGTTCATCAGCCATAATAGCAAGTCTCAACCATTTTGCTTTTTACCACAAAATATGTGTTCAGTAAACAATGTTTAAACCTAAACCATCAAGGAATTAGTCAATATTCAATTACACATATACACATATTGAAATTAAAAGTGGGATAGGTAATAAGCATAAAAATTCCCACTGATTAGATAGCAAAAATGCCCATGGGTGAATTTTTGGTTAAGTCTCGAGACTGTGGGTAAAAGTCACAAACCTTCCCCTTCTAATATATTGAAAAAAGTTTAACCATATTGAAAAAATAGCATCAGAGATGCCCGTACCCCACAGCCTAGGGAAATATTTTCAACACCATGAGATATACAAGTACTGTACCAGTACATACTTCAGGATACTTTCATAGCACTGTCAGTTATATAAAGGTCCAAACAATGTTTAAATGGAGAAATAATGTTTAAAACAAAGATAATGCGTATAAAGATGAAGTATTAAAACAAGATAATTCAATAACAAGATGACAGCATTAATCAGTAAACTAAAATTCAACACTCTTTATATACATCTGCATGGCCGAATTATGGTTTAGATGGTTTGCATACAGAAGTGGTAATACATTTAATGAATGCTTATGTGTTGTGTTGGAGCAAAATCTGTGGCTCACTTGATGAAATTCTATCTCTCACAATGGGAAGTTATGAAAGTAAAATTCTTAATAAATTCTAATATGACTTTTGCTTAATCTGCATCAAAAGACAGACCCAAAGGTCCAACAAGATTTTAAAGGTCAAGGTCACTACGACAAGGTCAAAGGTCAAATCAAGGTCAGACCATGATGTTGCACACCTACACCCCCTAACCAATGTCCCTACCAAGTATCAACTTCCTACACCTTACGGTTTCTGAGATACAGCCCGGACAAACTATTTCCCGCCGCCCGCCCGCCTGGACGCCCGCCCGCCCATCCGGACACCATGGGTGAAAACAATAGGGCTGTGGGGTAAAAAACGTACTTGGTTTGTCTTTCAGACCATGCATGGCATTTCTCCTAACTGATTCTGCCATTTGAAGTGATTCTTGACCCTCTTTCATCTTTCTTTTCTTTGGTCTCTGGATAGTTGTGGACCTTTCAAGTTCATGAAGTTCAGTTAACATCTGTGTAACATTGTCATACTGCTCGTCAGTGCCTGACCTTAAAAATTAAAAAGTATATTAAAACTTAGACAGTAAAACAAATATTCAGCTCAACAAATTGTTATTGCTTTACACCCCTTTTAACAGCCAGGCTCCTATCAGGGCAGGTTTCCAGCAGTGAACACATATGGGATTTCATCCCACATTTGTAACAGCCTGTTCCTAACCACTTGGCCACTGAAACACTTTTTAGTTCAACAAAAAACACCCAAATACAAACATTCACAATATGAAGTGAAGATTAGAAATTAACAGTGACAGAAATTCTCTCTAGCATCAATTTTCACAGGTACTTGAAACAGTGTCAGTTCCAAAACAAACACGTGTGGTTTGTATCACCACCCAAAGAGGCTAGTTATATTTTAAGAAGATGTACACAAATCTGTTACAAGTATGTTTATTTAGGCAATGTATACAGTAATCACTTACTTCTTTAGCCTTTCCCTGTCATTCTGTCTATGGTACTTTAGCAGCAATTCAAAGTGATCTTTGACAGATCTTGGGCTGAACTCTCCATTGTCACTTGCTTCAGTAACATTTCTTGCTATCACAGTCCATACTGGCATTGGATCTTCAGCATCAAAAGGTGGGTTTGCTAGCACTTCTTGAAGAAGATTAACTTTGTCAGTCATGAAGAAAAAGGCCCTCTTTTTAGAGGAACCACTACTATGACTGCCACTGGGAAGGGCTAAAACAAAAAAGACCAAAAACATTGCCATAAGAGTAATAATTACAAAATCAGCAGATAAAAATTTTTAAATAAAACAATTACTGAATTTCTGTGGGACACATTGTATATACATGTATAACTTTCCTGGTACATAAAAAAATCATGCATGGAGATTAAGCCCTATAAAAGTTATGGATTGGATTGTTAGTATTATTTTATCAGAGGAACATTAGCAGAATGTACTACTCTTAAATTTAAATTCAAATGCAACAATAAGTTTGTTACACATGAAATCAAATATATAGTAGAAGCCATGAATTACATAGCCTTGGCCTCATTTCTTTGTATAAATCAACACACTCAGACTAGGCTTCATAAAAACACTCTCCGTTGTGAACGGACAGTTGTCAACTCAATGCCTAGTGTATCAAAACAATCTACAGTGTTCAACAAATGTCATGCTTGAGTTATATAGAAAGAAAATGGGTTTAATAAATGGTTAATCTACAAGGGAAAATACTTACGTGGTGAATCCATTTGCCACGTGAAAAACGTAACCTTGTGCAGTTAAAACCTTATGAAATGACGTCACACACAGAAATCAATGACGTGTAACGTAGCGGACAGTAGATACGGGCATAAAAAACGTTGTTCGCAAACTCTCTATTCTTTCAGCAGCGGCTAGTCACCCTCAATTTATTTATTATTTGGGTTTTAACATAACTTTTAGGCTATTTCTAAAGTTCGGAATTTCCATTGGGCAAAATGGAAAATCACCTAAATATCTCCTAGAAGTCACCTAAAATCGCCCAAATATAACTTAATTTATTTTAAAATGAAAAACTGAGCAGTAACATCCAAATATGATCCATCGGGTAGAACAAAGAATATAATTATCAAACATTTCTTGAAACAATTAAAGGTTAAAAAAGAGTAGCTGGTACCAATTAAAAGTTATTTAGAAAATATATCTCAATAACCATGTTCCTGGTAGATAAGAGGAAAAAGATGGACGTACACTGATGGTAATTAACAGTTAGGGGTCACACTTCAAATAACATTGAAGTGTTTGAAGATTAAATGAATTGGAAGCCACCTTCTCTGATAGCAATTAACACTTATTTAAGAAAATATTGAAGAATAAAGTTGAGCCTTCAAAAAAAAACAAAGGAAAAAAGCATTTCTTCATATTTGTGATAAATTAAGATTAGTATGTTATTCATTATTATGGGGGCTTGGTTGTGTAGCAGTTAGAGTTCTCGCCTCCAACCTCTGAGGTCGCCGGTTTTAACAAGATCACCATCAAATTGTTTGCTGTGTCATGTATATAAAAAGCTTTTTTAGGTAATTTTCTGTTTGTCATGGAATTCCGTCACTTTTCCATAGTTTAGAAATCAACTATAGCTTTCAACACAGTATAGGTCATATCACAATGCATAGTTTTATGGGCAGAGGAACCAGTAAAAGTTCTGTACTGTAAATTGCTGACTATCGGTAAGCAGCTACCAACTTTCTCACATAGGGTCCAGGGTTTGAACCACAGACCTCAGAGGTGGGAGGCAAGTGTGTTACCACTGCACTGCCATGGCCTCCTAGTCACCCTCAAAGGGATGGATGCCAAGTGAAGCCTCATATGTAGATGTCAGTGTTATTCCGTGTTCCTAATGATATTCCAGTTTTCTTTAATTATTTTGCTAAGGTTTGGATTCTGAAGGTTATGAGTAGTAGTTTTTTCTGTTGTAGTAGATCATCTTTGGGAAATCTAGCTGCCCTTTTGAAGTGTTATAAGAGTTTTACTTGATATTTTCTTTTTATGCAGCCAATCAGGATTTGACTATTTTTTATAGTATCTAATATACAAATTCTTCTAATTCTAAGGAGTTGGCCATATAGACCTTTTTCTGTCATACTTATAGGTGTACAGATGAATAGTGCAAGTAAGCATAAGTGTGTTTCTGTTTGTTGTACAGTAATCTGTTTGGTTGTATTTTAACTGTGATATCCGATATTGACTTCATTAGGACTTGATATATTTTTTGTGTGTGTGTCTACGAGTTTGCTGATTTTTTGCTGTAGGGAGAGTTACCGAGCTATAGACTGGTCTATCAGACATTTTCTTTTTAAGAATTTTAGTTAACTAGTGAAAGGGACCTTATGTGGTATATGTTGGGGTTAAGTAGTCTGAGAAATCATCCTGATTATGCATTGATGTTTTAGGTCAGTGAAGATCTTGGTAATTTTCCAGCTTACTCCTTCAGTAGAATAATTCAATATACAAGAGCAGACATTTTGGTAAGGTTATATATTGTAAGGTTCATGCTTGATTTTCCTTTTGAGGAGATTTTTTAAATGTCATTTGAAGACATTTAATGACATATGAGTGCTAATAGGTTTTCAAATACTTTTGCGTCTGATTGGTACATGTAATTCTTTACAAGGGTTTTGATTATCATATAAATTCTGTGCTGTAATATTGGAACTCTTGATCTTCTTTGTCAAGTAATAATAATAATACTGGGCTCTTATATAGCGCTTTTTCTATCATTAGCTCAAAGCGCTTTACACAGTATTACCCCAGCAAGGATAGCTAGCCTTGGTAACCTTACCTATTGCTGCCATACAAGGCGCAGAAGCCAGTATCCCTTAAAGCTGGGTACCCATATTTCCCCTGGGTGGAGAGAGGCACAGACCAGGTTAACATCTTGCCTAAGGATGCTATCCCACATAAAACAGTTGGCATCACTGGGGATCGAACCCACGACCCTTGGATTATAAGTCCAACACCCTACCAACTGAGCCACATGAGTAGTAGGTTATCATTGTAGAAGTGGTGTTGCAGGACTAATCTGTGGAAATCTTTAAAGTCATCCTTAAAGATCAACTTCATGTAGCTGTGGCTCACTCAGGCATTCATCAATTTCCAATTTCCTGGTGACCTTATTAGGGCCTTAAAATATTTTTCAAGACACAGCATGCCATGGTGTTAGTGAATACCAGCTCTATCCTTGCTGGATATCTGAAAGGAGCACCCACCACTCTCTGCTAAAAATACCAAAAGCGTCCTCAACCAGCCTCCTCTCCTCACTTATTCACAAGTAAATCTTCTATTGCCAAGACAGGCTTCACCAAGAGAAGGATTTCATCAACTAAGACTTCAGTTAAAATTGATCATCTGCTGAGATAAAAAAGGCCAGTTGAGGATTGTTTGAATTGATTCATTGTGGTGGTCCGAACCCAATGGAGCCATTGGCGCCTACTTATTTCTTATTGGAGCTGAAATTCTTTCCCTTTTAATAAAAGTTAATCCTCATATAACAGGATTAAAATAAACAATACTGAATTTAAACTAACACAGTTTGCAGATGACACCACTCTTATGTTAGATGGAACCACACACTCTCTGCAATCAGCCTTAAATACTCTGGAAATTTTAGGCAGCTTTTCAGGACTGCAAATGAATAAAGAGAAAACAAAAGTAGTATGGATAGGTAGAAAGAGATATTCAAGAGAAAAATTGTTTATTTTAGAAAAGTTAGACTGGAACAATTCAGATTTTACTCTCTTAGGTTTACAATTTTCTACAAATTTGAATCTTATTCCAGAAATGAATTAATCAAAGGCAATTGAAAGCACTAAAGCATTTCTAGGAAACTGGGAAAATAGATGCCTGACCCCTCTTGGGAAAATGCTACTAATAAAAACAAATATTTTGTCAAAATTTATTCATCTTTTCACGACACTACCAATATCAATGGATGTTATCAAAGAAATTAATGATATCCTCTATAAATTTGTGTGGGACAATAAACCTGATAGAATAAAAAGAAAAGTGCTTTGTACAAGTTATGTAGAAGTTGGTTTAAAAAGGATAAATATTTTTTTAATTTTGTGAATTTATTTATTTATTTATTTGGGGTTTAACATCGCTTTCAACACTGTACAGGTCATATCACGACGGGTAGATGGAAGGGCAGAGGAAACCAGTACATAGAGTTCGCTAGGGTTGTGTACTGTAAACTGCCGACCAACGGCAAGCAACTACCAGCTTTCCCACTTGAGCCCGTGCGGGGATCGAACCCCGGCCTCAGAGGTGGGAGGCGAGAGTGTTACCACTCTGCCACCGTGGCCCCCTTTAATTTTGTGAAAGCATTAAAAATAAGTTGGTTAAAGAGGCTAATAGCAGATAAAAAATCCACCATGGTATGCTCTTTTTGTCGAAAGCTATGGAGAGCCAAAGTACCTAACCGTGATGGGAGGAGAATGGTCAGCTTGACCACAAAAAAGTGTTTAATACTTTTTGGATTCAAGTGTTTGACTTTTGGCAAGAGCTGTGTCATCAAAATGGTCAAATGCAGACATTATGCCGTCCTGCTTATGGTACAATAACCAGTTATCAGACACATCTCTCTTTATTGATAAATGGTTTAAAAGTGGTATAAACCTTGTTGGTGATATTGTTGATTCCGATGGAGTAGTTATTAGTTTAGCAATCCTTCAAAAACAATACAAAATCACCATAAATTTTCTAGATTATAACAGAGTTAAGTTGTTGGTAAAGGCATTTATCAACAAACACAAATCATCCGATAAATTTCCATATTTTTGTCCAATTATTCCATTTCAGGTAAACATTCTTAATAAACCGAAAACAGTATGTAAAATTTTTTACTATGTCTTTATGAAGCAGGAGAAAGTAATGCCTTACTGCAAAAGTAAATGGTTTAACATTGTAAACAACCCAGATAAAAGCTGGGAGAAAATTTTTTGGGCATGATCAAAAGCTGTTTAAGACAACAAATACTTTTGGTTTCAATACAAAATACTTTATAATATTTTAAATACCAGAGAATATTTAAACAAAAATTTAAGTCTCAAAATGTGATAAATGTTTTTTCTGCCAAAAAGAAACTGAAAGCGTGAGGCATCTATTTGGCCAATGTCAGAGAGTTCAGGAGTTATGGAATAACCTAGAGTGTATGAAAATACTAGGATATACAATTTTTCATCATACTTTTTGGCCACTAAACTTCATTCTGTTATTAGCACAACACTATATATATCGTTGTTCATTAAAAGAGACTGATATAAATATTTATTCCCTCCAAAAAGAGATAAAACAGAAATTTGAAGAACAAAAGCAACTGTCGAGAATTCATTTAACAACAGAAAAGTTTGACAGTATTTGGCCAATATGGCAAAATCTGCTGACAAATATTTGAAGTCATGAAGAATTACCCCATATAAGTATGCTTAAACTTTGCCTTATTTATGTCTTCATAGTTTTGCCTTTTTTAATCTCCAGTTTAAACATCTGTAATCATATATGTATGTTTTTTTCCTTGGTTGTCTTATTTTTCCCAATAATAACACTAATTCAATTAACAATTTATAGCATATGTTTTGTAACCAGTGTTTCTTTTTTGTAACCAGTGTCTTAACTTTGATATGTTATTCTTTTGTCTTGCTGTACAGTTTTTTCTCCTGTGCTATTTTACTTTTATTTTGTATATGTACTTAAAATGTCAAAAAGAAATAAAAATATTTAAAAAAAATACTGTATCCCAATGCATATTCAGAACTTTAGACACAACCTCAAAACAGAAAAGGACATTAGTTATCTTTAAAAACTATTATACATATTTTTCCTTTTAATTCCCAATTTCAGAAACGCATATGTCATGCAATCGTCGAAGTTGGTGTTTTACATCCCATTCAAGAGGTGGGGTCATATTGGGACAGGTCCTCAAATATGGCATGCAAAAAATACTCACGGGATATATATATATATAGTCATGGTTAATTTATATCCATGAGTCATATTGTCTATTTACTATCTTGATATATTTCACTCAAGTTATAAAAGGTTTTGATTTTGTTTGATGTATAGTTTAGCCAAAAATTAGTTTGGCAGAAAAATAAATATATAAGCTGCTGTTCAAGAATGTAAAGCACATTAATATATGTTGAAAAACAAACCAGATGTGTCTAAAAGTCACAGGTAAAAGTTCACTATGAAATTGTATTTGTGATGGGTTTATATTGCTGTAAATTCTTGTGACAATTGTATTTCAAAAGTACAATTGATCTTTCTAATCAGAGGCTGGAGTGTAAGTATAACCTTCCCCTTGAAGTACCTTTTCAAAAGTGCAATTTCACCGATAGTTTGCACTTGTTTCAATGCACTTGGTACCTTGGTATAAAATATGCCAGGTGTACTTCAAGAGTGATAGACCTTTTCACAGCTTTCAACATGATAGGTCACTCTATTTTACATGATTACCTTAAGAGAATGGTTTGGTGTTGATGGTAATGTTGTTGACATGGATTAATTCCTACCTTACCAATTGCAAACAGCAAATTAAAGTAGGAGGCATGCAGTTTTCTGAGGCTTTTTATCTCCCTTGTGGCACCCCCCAAGGTTCAGTTCTACAGGTCCCCTTGTTATCACTTTCTATACTATTCTGCTTAATCAAGTTATTTCAAATTTTAAATTCACACACCATCTGTATGCTGATGACACCCAGATATATTTGGTAATAGACTCTATAGAAATTTGACTCCAATATTCCTGAGCTGACTCAGTGTTGTTGTGTTTCTGTTCAAGTGTAGAAGAACAGTGTGAAATTGTAACTTAATCTTGACAAAGACTGATTTCATTATCACTGGCGATAAACATACCAAATAGTCACTTTTACCAAATTTCCTGCTAAATTCCTTCAAAGCTCTGTTATGCCTGTGGAAGAAGTAAAAAATCTAGGAATCACTTTTGTCTTAGAAAACACTTTTAACAATTATATAGGTAAGGTAATGCCTACTACAGTCACCTTTGGAATTGTGATGTATCCTTAAATTTCTAACTATTGATACTGCATGGCAAACACTTTGGTCAGTAGTCGACTGGACTACTGTAATTCCCTACTATATTGAGTCAGCAAGGGCAGTGTTGATAAACTTCAGAATGTTCAAACTGTGCTTTGTCATATTGTTTTCAGATTGGATTGAATTGGATTGAATGAGTCATGTCACACCTTATCTAGAAAAACTCCACAGGCTTCCTATATCAAATCCTTTTCAAATATGTAACCTCCTCAATTTTAAAGCCATAAATTTCTCCCAACCACCCCCCTAACTATCATATCTGATCAAGTGTAATAGTCTGACATGTGGAAATACACTATCAGTTTCCCCAGTCTGCATTAAATTAAACCAACAGTGAATTTATGAAGCAAAATGGAATTATAACTAATGCATAGAATTTATATTGAATGGACAAATATATGACAAATCAAGCGTAAATTTTCATTTTGTTCAAAAAGGAGAAAAGTGTTTAAGTGATTCTTATACAGATATTAATTCTTAAAAAAAAAAACATAACTCATATGAAGTTGCCAATCAAATAGTAAATATCAGGGGGAAAATGTCAAACAGATCTCATACCATTATCCCACTACAGGCAATGTTTCCTATATATGGTGTAAACATATTACACTATGCCTGGCACTAAACTGGCTCATTGTGGCATTCCATGCTTTCCATGGCCATCCACATATAGCTTTGACCTGTTCAAAATTTTTCTGTGTGTATTTGACAGCACTTTAAGTAGCTGTTTACATCATTTTTATGCATACAAACATAGGGGCTACTGTCTGCACTTTGGTCATGCAGTGTAGTAAAGTGCATATAGAAACAGAGACCAAATAAGTATACAAATGTATCACACAAGAGTGAAGAGGATAGCTCAGTGTGTGCTTAGAAATTCATAGATGCTTCATATTTCTTTTGTTGGCAATTAGGTTCGTCAATAAACTATTAGGTTATCAAATCAAAGTTTTTTGGTACTTCAGGAAATGTAGTGAAGACAGTAAATTCACGTTCTAGTAGTGAAAAAAGTTTGAATCTGGCTGCAGTGAAATTCAAACATGTCTTATACCTGAAATAATCTCAAGCTTTAACCAAATTACTATTACATTTTTTTAAAATTTTTTGATCACATCCAAACTAAATTTTTTTTTGTTCACATGCCATTGTTTGTTGGATAATGGGTCACTGGTTATATTTAGTTTTTATAAGTTAGTTTGATTAAAACACGCATTGTTCAGTTTTTACTAAACATTATAGTAGTCAATATGAGTGCAAAATATTATTGTGCATATTGTTCATAGAATTTTATGTATTGAGGATATCTATATATGAATAGGTTCTTAATAAGAAAATAAAAAAGTCATCCAGTGCCATCTTATCTGTGCCGACCTTTGAGTTCACTCATCAGATAAGAGGTATCAATGCTCTCACATTATTTTACATAGAAGCCAGAATCCAAGCATGACTGGTTGATAAGATTACTGCAATAATTTTGATTGGATATATTGAATTCATTTCAGGTATAACATTTTTCCCGGGGTTATCGATCGCATAGCAGAACAAACTTTTGAAAACTTTTCCACCTGTTGGTCACATGATCAAACTTTTTCAGTAGCAACAGTTTTGACAGGAACATATTAATGTTGCTTTTTGTACAATATTGCAGTACATGGTTCTGTTGATACTGTTAATTAATATGGTTTAAAATGTACGTGGATCATTAAGTAAAGTATAGTTAAATGATTTTGTGTTACGATCGTTACGATCAGAATATGTGTGTCAGTAAGGTACACAAGAAAACATATGTCAGTTGCACCAGTAATCATACTACTTAATAAAAAATATCAATAAAGTATATGATAAAACAATTCTGCATTAAATTCTCCACAAATATAGAATACTTCAGGCATTATTTATGCTGAATTATGAAGAAAATATCCACAAAAATGCTACTGTATAAAAATATTTGTTGCATTCATTTAATTTTGAATGTCAAAGGTTATATGTTACAGGGTTACTGACCCAATTTTCATGCTATCTGTTGGTTATGTCAGAAACTTTAAAATTAAATAATTTTTGCACAATACTACGTACTGCCTTGCCACCAATTATCGCCAGGTACCAATTATCTCCAGACAGAATTCAAATAGATAGAACTTCACCAAATGTAGCATCCCAAGTCTAGCAAATAAGGTAAACCTATTTCCAAAATGAATGGAGCAAATACACAACAAAATGCTTTCAAACTATGTGTCCATTACTGAAATATGAACGTTTTATTTTCTGGTGGCGATAATTGCATGGTACCCGGCGATAATTGGTAGCAAGGCAGTATACAAAAGAGGACATAACTGTTTAACTCTACGCAATAGTGGGTGGACGATTAGACGTGTGCTCGATTAATCGTCGGTGACAGTGTAGAATCGCGGTCAGTCACTGATGTTTTCTAATGATCGATTATTAAGCTTATATCTTACCTTTCCTGATTTATATCAATATCCACGTATTAATATTTAAAAATAAAATATTTTAGGTATCTTTACTTAATAAATTGACAGTTTTGTCTTGAATTTCAAGTTTGTTTATGTCTACCACCATATTTACAGGAAGTGGGTGCTTTCGGTAGATTCTAAATGTCGGAACACCGTTATTCTTACCAGAGTGACGTATATATACTTTATCCCGGAAAGTGTTTCTTAAATAATAAACAATAATGGAGTAAAATAATCGATTATGGGTCGATCATCGCTCGGAAAAATGGACGAATAATCGATCATGAAAATTGGAGGCGATTCCCAACACTACTACGCAATAACCTTTCCAGTAGTGTTTTAATTGTAAAAATTGGTTATGTATTGACAGATTTACAAGCAATTAAAGATTAACAAAGTTTCACATTGCATGGATAAAAATTTATTGATAAACATACTATTGCATAAACCCAAAATAAGGACTAAAAGAGTTTGATAAGCGATATCCAAGTATACCTGATTCAACTACAGAAATGATAAATGTACCATTTTTAAGAAAAATAACAGTAAATTTTGTCAGTTTTCTTTTGAAGAAATTTTGTTTTGTATTAGCTGAGATATTGTTAAATATGTTGCAAACACATGAAAACTAGTGTTAGCACGAAAACTGAATCATCAACCACACTTATATGATTGTTGTACCTATTTCCAGTCTATTACTAAAGTGTGCAGTCTTTTCATTTCCTTAACATTTGAAACATTTCAGCACACTTTTCTTGTCCCACAAAATCCTGTGTATAACCAAAAACGCTTCTATTTTAAGATATATACATATCTTCTGTCAATATTTTTGCACAAACACATGCACAAAATAGGAACTTAACCTGTCCTTTTTTCATCACCCGTACCCGAATCAGCCATTTTTGTCTTTTAGGGTGACCCTAATTTCTGATAATGTTGCAGATCAGTTTTAATTTTAAAACTGTTTAAATACCTAAAATTGTGTTTAAGTGACAGTATTTATGCATGGATAAGATATACATGGAAAAAATTGTTATTTTCTGGTTTAGCTGGATGACAAACTTTTTAAAAAAAAATTTAAGAGAGCCTATCTATAATTGCAATGTTTAATTTATAAAATTGTCTTAAAATTTGTGCAAAAATATTCTTATTTACTTGAAAATGTTTGTTTTAGTAAAAAAAACATTGTTACAACAGCACAGGACCTTAACCCTAGCCTGAAAAATAGTTATCAAAGCTTCAATGACAGGGAAACATCACAGCCATTCCTCTGAAAAAATAGAAAAAAAAGGAGCCATTGCATTACATTAGTAGCAAGAAATCAGAGCCTGAGAATGGGCTCTACATGAGTTGATTGATGAAATTTTAAAATCTACAAATAGGATTAGACAATTCATTATGACACACTGTATTCACAGACAGAAAATGGTGAAGTGATACATGCACAGATATGGAATGAAGTGAAACTGCTGGAAAGTTTGTTTTCCATCCATTTTGGCACTTTTAGTATGAAGGCCCCATTTGACTTGAACCAGGGGAAAAGCTCAAATATGACTCCTTTACAAGATTTGCATCCCATGATTTCCTATTTGTTGTTTTTACATTCCTATTAGACAAATATTAGCCCCAAATTTGTAAAATTAATATTAGAGAGATATAAATGTATTTTATTGGACCTAGAAATAGGAATCAGATGTCAAATATTACCATTTTTACCCCACAGCGTTTAAATGCTTTGCCGATATATTTTTCACCCATAGCATCTGGCTGGTTGGGTGGGCAGCAGAAAAATTCTTGTCCTGACTGTATCTAAGAAATGGTGAGGTATGGGCAGTTCAAACATGTTGGGGACATTCATTCTGGGGGACATTCATTCTGGGTGTAAGCATGCAATGTCATGGTGTGACCTTGATTTGACCTTTGACCTTGGTGTAGTCGCCGTGATTTTTAAAATCTTGTCTGGGCTTTATGCCAGAAAGTGTAAGATGTAGGAAGTTTATACTTGGCAGGTATACTAGTTGGGAGGTGTAGGTATGCAACTCATGATGTGACCTTGATTTGACCTTGTCATGTTGATCCTGACCTTATAAATATTGTTCATTCTTGGTCTCAAAAAACTGTTAAGTGTAAGAAGTTGATATTTAGTAGGTTCATCGGTTGGGAGTCTAGTTCTGCAACATAAAGTGACCTTTGGTACAGACCTACCGTAGTGATCTAATTGTCAAATCAGAGACAAGTACCCAGAAAGACGGGATGCATACTATAAACAGAAAAGTTGTATTGTAATGAATATAATCTACAAAATTCTTCAAGATATGATTCCAGGACTAAGGCCACCTATAACAACAGATATTGTTACCATTATTGAAAATAACTTTAAACCATTTATTCTTTAGCTGCACTTGTCACTTGGCCAATTTTGAAACTCCCTATTGACTTAACCTACATTGAAATACGGGCTGGCAATTAAATTTTTGCTATGGACCTGTAATATTGTCAAGTTGCAGGTTTGATAGACCTGGAAAGTTTTCTGATAAATTGTGTAGTTTATGCCTTGGTATTTTGTGTTAATAGCTTCTCCATGTACATATAATTTGGTGGGACATGGTTTAAAAATTCACATGACAATTGGATGCAATCTCACTGTGTATTTTAAATCAAAAATGCTCTGACAAAACTTCTGACAAAAATATACAACGACTCTAGAGATGCAAGTATAGCTTATGACTCAGGCTTACCTGGCTTTAAACTTTCTTGCAGCATTACAGGCTGGAGAGCTTCAAAATTTTTAATTTTTCTGTCACCTTTGGGTCATATTACCCAAAACAATTTCATTAAAATGGCTTTTATCTCGAAAATGAAGTGAGATAGAGTGATTCTGAGTGAAGTGGCAGTGCACAGAGCTTAGTGTGTAATTTTTAACAATAGTCCAAACTCTTGACAAAGCATTCATAAGGTGGATGTTACAATGAAAATGTGCTTTCTTCAATAATATCCTGTTACTTTTCATATGCTGCAGCTACTCGTTAACAATGCATCCAATTTCTAGTTCATTACAGCAGTTATTACTTCAATATAAAAATCTAGTTATCTGTTTTAAATTAATAATTATGTGAATTAGTATAGTCTTGGATATACTGCATTAATAGAAAATCTTAAATGGAAAGTAATTTTTCTCATTTTTAAATTTTAAATTATTCAAAAAAAAAATGATTTTCACAGTCACTTTGTTTTTAAAATATGAACACATATTTGAATTTTACTAAAAGTTAATTTTCAATATCCAAGATCATTAACTAAAATAAATACCCAGTTAGAATTTCCACCACCAACACATACAGTATTTCTTAATTTTCATGAAACTGCATCCATTGAAAACAAGAATATCTCCTCCAAGGCCCAACAACTCCAATATTACTTGAGTGTCATGATAAAAAATCATTAAAAAAATTCCTGGATAAAGACAGTGTTTCAGATGACTGTCAAAATCAAATCATCTGTTCCTTGTGCCATGGTAGACATTTCTTGAAAATTTTATCAGAATTAGCCTGTTACTTTTCAAGTTATTTTGTGGACAAACAAACAGAAAAGCGTGAAAATACTAATAAAATAAATGAATTGTGGTGAGATTTGTTGACTGTATAGTAAATTAAGGCTTTTTGAACTGAAAAATACCAATTTTAAGACAAAAACATCATTTTCTTCATAAAATTAACTAAGGTTTTAGAGGTGGCGAATTTTAGATTCCTAGCAAAGTTTAGATTTCTTACTCTAATGTACTCTGATGTTTGTATTTTCAGGACTTCTCCTTGAGTATCACTGTAATGGTGACAGTATGTTTCAACTGCCAGGAGATCGAGTTTTGAGATCAAAATAAAATAATGGTACTTTGCTGGAAAAAGAGTACAGAAGATCCAGATTCTGCCTGGAAAGCTCAGAATAAGGCAGAGGAAACAAATCCTGTTTATAAATATATGAACTTAGGAGGAAAAGGCCTTCTTTTGGACATATATTTTAATGGTTTGATAGCTTCCTATTCATTAATTCCATCATTAAAGAGTTTTTGTTGACAGTAATTGGTGTGTAATGGATCGATAAAATTTTCTCCTTGTATCCTCAGAAATAAGTGCGGGATATATTGGTTTTGAGCATATCACACTGCTGCCACAGAGATTTCCTTCCAGGTGTGAATAGGTGCCTATGTTTTTGTAACCATGAGATTTGATATCCTAGTGGTTGCTTACCTTATATATCTCTTTATAAACATGCAGACATTTCACCAATAAACTTAAGCCGGGATATCTCCTTTATAACTGGCATGGACAATATCTGCCCTGTTTTATGAATATATTTTTCTGAAAATAATCTGGTATATTTTTGTGTAGCATGGCCAAAAAAATACCCCCCTCATACTACTTTGAAGTATGTCACACATTTGTCCAGTTTGTAAAATTTATGACGATTTCCAATCATTTATATAAGCTGTTGCCAAGTTTCAGTAAAATTTTATTGTTTATTTTTAAGGGTGGGTCACACTCGTGATTTTAACCTGCCATGCTAATTGTCTTATTTTTTTTCTGAATATATTTCTGCATTGTTTCTTTCAGATGTTAATGGAGGCGAAGAAGCTTTAATAAAACTTGTTCATGAAGAACTTCGACCTTTCTTTTATAATGGAGGTGAAGGGAAACTCGTTAAACAGGCAGAGTTTGCTCGATGGATGTTACAGAATGAGGCATTAACCCAGGTAAAACGAGGCCACTGCCGCAGCGGTTATCTCCCGCCTTAGAATCAGTAATAATGGAGAGCTAGAGAAGATATAAGGCCTTTGTAGTAAGATAACACCCACTTGACATTGAAGAAGGGGTCAAAGGTAAAAGTCAGCAATTGGAAAATAGACTCAGGCCTTGACTTTGTGTAAGTTGTTTTTACATTTGGAACACCTAGTAGCAATGATAAGGGAGATATAAGGCCTTTTTTAATAGGATAATCCCATTTAACATGTGATATGACGGCCATTTTGTTTTTGAAACTAGGCTAAATTACTATCGGGCTAACTTTCCTAGCCATATATATTTTACGCATATTTGATGAACCTCACTGCAATATTTCAAGTTTTAGGGCATCTTAATGATTTTTAAATAATTGGCTATGGCGGCCATTTTGTTTTTCAAAATAAGGCCAAAATTTTTCTCAGGCAAAACATCTGAAGGCCAGGACTTTTGATTTTCTGTCTCTGTATTCTGAAGCCATAGCACCAATGATAAGGGAGAAATAAGGACGTTTTAGTGTGACGGCCTCATTTAACCTTGAAGCAGGGGTCAAAGGTCAAATTCAACACCTGGAAAAGATTCCCTGGCCATGACTTCCTACAAGTTGTTTTCACATTCTGAACCTCCCGGAGCAATATTTGGGGAGATATAAGGCCTTTTTAATAGAATAACCCCGTTTGACATTAAACATGTGATATGGCGGCCATTTTGTTTTTTGAACTAGGTCAAAATTACTACAAGGCTAGCTTTTCTAGCCATATAGCTTTTGTGCAAATTTGATGAAGCTAGCTGGAATATTTCAAGATTTAGAGCACCTTTATGATTTTCAAACAATTAGCTATGGCAGCCATTTCGTTTTTCAAAATGAGGCTAAAATTTTTCAGAGACAGGTTTTCATAGCCATAAACATTCCCTGCAAATTTGGTGAATATATCTTCATAAATGAATGAGATATTAAGGTTTATGCAAAAACGTGACAAACGGATGGACAGACGGACGCACGCACATATGGAAGGCGTTTTATAATCTCCCTACCACGGCCTTCGGCCGCAGGCGGGAGATATAAATCCTGAAAGAATGTTAGCATCCAAACACAGAACTGTATTTTCTTTGAGAAGAATTGAGGTAGGGTAGACCAAACCTTTGAGAAAATAAGGGTAGACAAACCTTTGAGAGAAAAAGACCCCAGTATGCTTAATAGTTTTTGAGTTAAGGAGCAGATATTTTTAATCCCTTCGACAATGTGACCTTGTTTGAAAATATGACCCCCCATCTGATGTAGAGGTTTTTGAGTTATGTTGTAGGAAAAACAGACGCGATTACATTACATCTGACTCTGTTACGGGAGTGAGGGTCACAAGGCTGTAGTAAACAACACCTCGAAATTTGTAAATTATATCATCAATATTTTCAGAAACCTCTACTCTTACTGAACAAGAGTAAGAGCATTGATCACTGCTGCTTGCTTTCATTTGACATAAAACTGCTTAATAGTTAATAATCTGAAAAAAAAATATTGCATTGTTCGACAAAATGCTATTCAGTACAGTGTTACTTTTATGGTTTTTTTTATAATCATGGTACGTTGTTGATTAAAAGTAAGCACTCGTTTTATTGATTAATTGTGCTGAGGGGTTAGTGAACTATGAAAATAAAATATTGACAAAAAAAAATTTGTAGAAATACGAACATAATTGATGAACAATAGATATGCTTTAGTTTATATATTTCTGTTATGAAGATAAGACCAGATATAATTTCTGCGATTTTGTCCATTCTCAACACTAATACAGGTATTTGTTTCTAATAAATGGATAAAGCTGCAGTTTACAACTCCAACTGGTTGTATAGTTTTTATACAAGCTTAAATAAAAATGCATCTAACTTATTTCATAAAGGTATATGAATGTTGTTACAACTCATCAAGGGTTTTCTTTTCACTGTGACCAGCAAACTTAATGAAGAGATCTCAAGGGTTACCCAAAATCTCCAGAATATTGCCTGGGTTGAATTTAATGCCTTAAGTAAATGCCAGGTACAGATGTCCCAACCTACAGTGTTTTTCACCTGTTTCAGATTTCTGCTTCATATTAAAACCTGGATCCATCATTCACACAGTATTAAATCCTTAATTTTACCCATTCTTCATTTTGGATAAAAATGGTTTTTTGTTTTTTTTTCACAAATATTCATTATTATTTTTTTTATTTTTAAATTATCACAATATAAATACACATGAGAACAGTAGTTGTTTCTTTGAAATGAATTTTTAATTTTTTAAAAGGTTTTAACTTGAAAGTAATTGAACCATTCCATACCAAGAAATATTCATTTCAAGTAAAGATTAGTTCTTTAAAATGTAGAAATATTTTTTAAAAAAACCCAATACCTAGGCAACATTTTGGGAAAATACAGTAACAAGAGACCCCCTCAATAGCTGGATTTGTCAGGTATCCTAGATACCAATAAAACAGACCCACTTTGCTCTGGGACTGGTTCAATAAAACCAACACAGACCATTGCATTAAATATTTGCTAGGCGTTATTGACTCTCATTTTGAAGAACATAGCTCTTTATAGCAGAGGAAAAGTAACACGAGCCCTAAACTGACATCCAGAATTGTGTATACAAATAACGGTATGGATGTATTGAGTCTGTATATTGGCTTGACTTTCATTATCATGATGGGAGTGGCAAAATAATTAGAGCAAACAGTTAAGGGTGATTGGGGAGTCTCTAGCTCTTAAAGAAACTGTTTTTTCCAAATTCAGTGTAGTTGGACCTACTTACAAAAAAACTTAAACGTCAATGTTGAAAATTATAGCAATTGTTTGTACCCCATTTACACATGTTTTACAGCTGGCAATATGGAAAACAATGTAGATGTGTAAATATGAATATATATCTGTAAATATATAGGCAAAATATGAGTAGAGTACTGTTCCGTAAATTCCACAAAATAGAAGAATGCAAAGAATTAGAACTTAAGTTTTCGTCATCATGTTAAACTTTCCACAAGAATTAAGAATTTTGAGGGTGTCACCGAGCTTGGTAAATCTCATTTAGTGTTTTTTTCTGTGATGGCCTTTTTAAATGAGAAATTTTTTCTTTTCAATCTGTTCTCAAAATTGTTGTTTGATCTTTTTTTGATATATTTGCAATATATTTAAATAGCATTATGGTTTATGAAACTTGCAAACATATGACCTTGATATTCTACATTTGTGATCTTTTTCAAAGATTTGGAGCCCCACCAGTAGAATTCAGTATGGGACTCTGGTACAGAGCTATTTTCAAAGTCTGTGGAGTTTCAACCTGCCACATTTTTATCCAAAAAAAGAAGGCATTTTAGCAACTACCAACAGAGAAATATTTAACTGTACCAAAGGAAATTCCAAGCTCCCATACAGTTTAAAGTGCTGAAACACACATTACAGCTGTGCTTCATCTTTCATAATGTCCTCGTATGTAATATTTTAAACGATGTGTTTTAACTCTTAACTTTTGATTCCACAGCGCCGAAGGAATACATGTGTATGATAACCATACAGGGGTGTCAACTGCTAGTCAACAGACATCACACTGTTGAATACACTTTGCTGTTGTCTACTGATCGATAACTAAGGTTTTTAAGCATTTAAGCTATTTGTCATAGTCATTGTTTCACCTGCAAGACAATCCTAAAACAGTTGAGATCGTTTGGCAAAAAATTTGATTCTACAAAATAATCCTAGATTGTTAAAATGGACCATGTTATGCCATGTTTTTTTGTGGAATACTTTGAATACTGCCAATATTTAAGTTGAAAATTATGCTCTTTTCTAATTTTTAAACTGCAGATAATCCATTATTATCTCCACCAAGTAGATATTATCTTCACGACCATTTTTCGTTTTGTATGTTTCTAAGCAGGATTATGCAAATACTACTGGTTGGATCTTCCGAAAAAAACAGAAGATAAGTCTTGGTTCAACTTAGATCCCATTAAATTTGGAGATGACTCTGGATCACCATCTGGATACAAAAAAATGACTTTCCCATTTTCTTCTTATTATTAATTTACTTGTTATATTTTTACCAAACCTAAAAACACCTAATATTGTGTTGATGTTATTGGTGTCATTGAATATCGAAGACATTTGATGGTAGTCTTTGGCACCCCTACTCTGCTGATGCCCGTAGGACTTATATTAAGGCTGATCTTTCTACTTGTTCTTTATATTACAGGAGAAACCTTTGGATCTTGTGAATGAGTTATCTGATGAGGAGGTATTAGAGAGATACAAACCAGAAGAAGTGGTGTACCTACAGGTAACAAAAAAAACCTGTTCAAGCTAGTTTAAAGAAGCTTAATAATCAAAATGTTTGTTTATGGAGTAATTCATAAAAACGATTAGCCTTAATAACAACAAAAACATTTGTGTCAAAATTAAGCCAATCTTTCACTAGTTTCTTTTCTAATCTAATCTAATGTGGACTTTTATAGCACTTAATCTCCATCACTGATGGACTCTAAGGCGCATCTAAACATAAAGCAAGGCAATTAGCATCAATCAAGGGACATAGCCAGGTCGTACCAAGGAGACACAGATGTGACGGGGGAGGCTATGGTGGATAGGCTTTTGCAAACAGGTATGTTTTAAGCTTCTTTCTGAAGGAGGCAACTGATGTTGCACTGCGAACATCTTGAGGGAGGTCATTCCAGATCTTCGGAGCATCAAAGGCAAAACTATTGCCAAAATGTTTGGCTGACTTAAAGACTGATGAATGGAAAGGAGGAACTGTAAGGTATTGACGATCTGGGTGACTATGCCTAGTACTATAGGGACAACTACTAAAAGACAAGAATGGTTCGAAATAAGACGGAGAACCACTATGCAAAAATTTATACACAAGTGTTGCGGTTTTGAAAATACAACGGTACTTAACAGGCAACCAGTGGAGTTTCTGTAGAATGGGTGTAACATGAGCATACTTTCTATGATTTGTAACAATACGAGCAAGGGTGTTCTGAATACTTTGCAATTTGTGCTGATTGAAACCGGACAAACCTCTGAACAGAGAGTTACAATAGTCCAGATGACTACTAACCAAGGCATTTGACTGCCACTTCAGGAGTGGGATACTTTCTAATTCTACGGAGGTCACGCATCTGAAGGAAGCACGCTTTGCAAGTCCTCTTGATATGCTCAGAGATTGAAAAATCTGCATCAAACCACACACCTAGATTTCTGACAGAATCAACCAGATGAAGAAGGCTACCAAGAATGCTAACAGGAAAGTGAGAGGAAATCTTCTGACGTTGAGCCTTGGAACCAAAGACAATAAACTCAGTTTTTTCAGGGTTGAGCTTCAATTTACTGAGAGACATCCACTCTTGGACATCATGAAGGCAGGCATTTAGCTTGGCGAGAGCCGAAGAAACATTCTTATGGGAGAGATGGATGTATAACTGAGTATCA
The DNA here is from genome assembly GCA_964017235.1 of Sabellastarte sp. h YS-2021. Classification (NCBI taxonomy): domain Eukaryota; kingdom Metazoa; phylum Annelida; class Polychaeta; order Sabellida; family Sabellidae; genus Sabellastarte; species Sabellastarte sp. h YS-2021. The sequence goes on along the minus strand of OZ024930.1, from coordinate 60,091,732 downwards.
TCCGCATAAAAATGGAATTTAATATGCGGGTGGAGGCGAATAATTTTACTAAGTGGTGTTGTATAGAGTGAAAACAGTAACGGACCCAGAACAGAACCTTGTGGAACACCATAGATGAGATTGCTTAATTCAGATAGTGTGGAGCCTATCTTAATGGCCTGGCAACGATTTCTTAAGTAGGAAGCAAACCACCTTAGAACTGTTCCGACAAGACCAAACCAGGATTTAAGGTAACCAAGGAGAATATTATGGTCTATAGTGTCAAATGCGGCTGATAAGTCAAGAAGTACTAGAGCTGTGGGTTCACCGCGTGCCAGAGAGAGATGAACCTCGTTTTTTATAGACAATAAAGCAGTTTCCATGGAATGTCTTGGCTTATATGCTGACTGATGAGGATTGTCCAGTTTGTTGTTATTAATGTGTGACGTTAGCTGCCTGGCAACGACTCGCTCAACCAACTTTGACAGGAAACAAAAACCAGACACTGGGCGATAATTCTTAAGGTCGTCTCTGGGAAGGGAAGCCTTTTTTATGAGGGGGGTGACAACCGCCTTTTTGAAAGAATTTGGGAAAGATCCTTCAATGAGAGAATAATTTACCAACTTGGTAATAGAAGAGAGGAGGATATCAAGACAATCCTTAAGGAGGAATGTTGGTATAGGGTCTAGTGAGCAAGATTTAGTGGGGGATTCACTAATACACTTATGGACCTCGTCTTCAGTGACAGGCATAAAGGCATTGAAAGCAGGAGGCACCGAATCCGGTGCATCATTGAAAGAGCCAGAAGTAGAAAAGGTGTCCCTGATTTTGCTTATTTTATTGGAGAAAAAAGAAGCAAACATGTCCGCGAGGCTTTTGTCTGAGCTATGAGCAGGCAGGACAGTCTCAGAGGTGCGATGCAACACCTTCCTCAATGACTGCCATAGCTTCTTGGGGACACGACTATTTGCAGTTATGAGATTTGTATAGCATGAACCCTTGTCTTTATTGGCCAGTCGATTACACCAGGCAATTTGCCTGCGGAGTCTTGACCTGTTCAACTCTGACTTATGTTTTCTCCACCTTCATTCAAATTGCCACCTAAGAGATCGAGCCATGCGATATGAATCAGACAACCACTCATCAGACTGCTGTTTAGCCTTGCGTGAAATGATAGGAGCATGCTTGTCATGTACCTGTGTAACACCAGTTATGTACTGATCATAAAGTTCTGCAGCAGTACCTTCAGGGGACCGTACAAACGGTATATTATTAAGGTCATTTCTGAACTGGTCGATATCAATCCTATGGTACTGACGATAAGAGACCCATTTGTCGATGCTGGTTGATGGGTGAGAGAAATCCAGTTGGCATCTTATGGCAGCATGGTCAGAAATGAAATCTCCAACACTAACATTACGGACAAATCTGAGTCGCAAGGAGATATCAAAACATCCAGAGTGTGACCCAGTAAATGAGTCGGGCCACTGACACTTTGACCCAAACCACAACACTGAAGGTGTATGATTATTACTGCTACTTTAAACCTACATCTACCCTCAGGCTGTGAAACTTGGTCTTCTTACCTCAGACTTGCATGCATCTCTTTGTAGTTTGACAGACAGTAGTGTATTTCTATTGTCTCCATGGATCACTTGATTGCCATATGAAATTTAACTTTCTGACATCCATGGCTATTTCTTCATATGTTTTCTGAGTCAGTTTGAAGTTACCATTTTTCGTCTGAATGATGAAAATGATTTATCTGTCAATCTGATTATTAACAAAACCTTTTGAATTAAGGAAGCGGATTTTCAGCTTTGGATCATCTCTATTCTTTAAAAGATTGTAAAGTTGTAATGCTTCTGGTAGAACTGACTGCCTATCTACTACTGCTCACTTAATGCCTGTTTCCTTTTCTTTTAATTCACAACTTTTGCAAATATTTGCCCCACCTCTTTCAGGTTTTAAATGGATTTTTTGAGTATTTTGCAATGACAACATGTTCTTCATGTTGTAGAGTTTAAAATTGATTCATTATCTACAGTGTAGGGCGGGGAAAATTGAAAAGTTGTTTGTGCATCGAAAGGAACATTTTGTTAAATACATTCCAGCGAATTTAATAAAATAAATAACAAACATTTTGCAGATTCGAGAAAGCAAAGAGATAGCCAAGTTTTTGAATTATTGCTCAATGATTTTGAGAATATGAAATGACTAATTTGATTGGATGACCTACTTGTGTAGAATCAAATTTCAACTTTTTCATATACTTTATACTTCTAACTTTATGTGATTGTGAGCTATAACTTTGAGAACTTAAGGTATAGAGTCTGGGCCCATACACAAGTTTGATGCCAAAACATATTGGAAAGCTGCTGATGAGAGTTGTGAGTTGAATCTTTGTAGTTTGACATTCTTACCCCTTCCTCCCAACACTCTTTTTACTGGTGCCAAGTTACAGGGTTGGATTTTTCATGTTTAATAATTTGTTAGTCCAGAATAGAAACTTTCACCAAACGTAATTGTAATGCATTATCTACTTTCAGCATTTGGCATAATGGCCAAGAATAATTCCGATAAATTTATTTAATTTCAAGATAACACTTTCTACAAGCAGACTTTGTATATTACTTTTTACCCCACAGCCCTTAAGGGCTGTCGGGCTATTGTCTTCACCCATGGTGTCCGGATGGGCGGGCGGGCGTCCTGTCCGGGCTGTATCTCACAAACCGTAAGGTGTAGGAAGTTGATACTTGGTAGGGACATTGGTTAGGGGGTGTAGGTGTGCAATGTCATGGTCTGACCTTGATTTGACCTTTGACCTTGCCGTAGTGACCTTGAGTTTGAAAATCTTGTCCGGGCTATCTCTCGGAAACCGTAAGGTGTAGGAAGTTGATACTTGGTAGGGACATTGGTTAGGGGGTGTAGTTGTGCAACGTCATGGTGTGACCTTGATTTGACCTTGCCGTAGTGACCTTGACCTATAAAATCTTGTCCGGGGTATATCTCGGAAAATGTAAGGTGTAGGAAGTTGATACTTGGTAGGGATATTGGTTAGGGGCTGTAGGTGTGCAACGTCATGGAGTGACCTTGATTTGACCTTTGACCTTGCCGTAGTGACCTTGACCTATAAAATCTTGTCCGGGCTATATCTCAGAAACTGTAAGGTGTAGGAAGTTGATATTTGGTAGGGACATTGGTTAGGGGGTGTAGTTGTGCAACGTCATGGTCTGACCTTGATTTGACCTTTGACCTTGCCATAGTGGCCTTGAGTTTGAAAATCTTGTCCGGGCTATATCTCAGAAACCGTAAGGTGTAGGAGGTTGATACTTGGTAGGGACATTGATTAGGGGGTGTAGTTGTGCAACATCATGGTCTGACCTTGATTTGACCTTTGACCTTGCCGTAATGACCTTGACCTATAAAATCTTGTCCGGGCTATATCTCGGAAACTGTAAGGTGTAGGAAGTTGATACTTGGTAGCGATATTGGTTAGGGGGTGTAGGTGTGCAACGTCATGGTGTGACCTTGATTTGACCTTTGACCTTGCCCTAGTGACCTTGACCTATAAAATCTTGTCAGGGCTATATCTCAGAAACCGTAAGGTGTAGGAAGTTGATACTTGGTAGGGACATTGGTTAGGGGGTGTAGGTGTGCAACGTCATGGTGTGACCTTGATTTGACCTTTGACCTTGCTGTAGTGACCTTGACCTATAAAATCTTGTCCAGGCTATATCTCAGAAACCGTAAGGTGTAGGAAGTTGATACTTAGTAGAGACATTGGTTAGGGGGTGTAGTTGTGCAACGTCATGATCTGACCTTGATTTAATCTTTAACCTTGCCGTAGTGACCTTGACCTCTAAAATCTTGTCCGTGCTATATCTCGGAAACCGTAAGGTGTAGGAAGTTGATACTTTGTAGGGACATTGGTCAGGGGCCATAGGTGTGTATTATCATGGTGTGACCTTAATTTGACCTTTGACCTTGTCGTAGTGACCTTGACCTTTAAAATCTTGTTGCACCTTTGGGTCTGTCGTTTGATGCAGATTAAGCACTGTTAATTCATATTAGAATTTATTAAGAATTTTACTTTCATAACTTCCCATTGTAAGAGATAGAATTTCATCAAGTGAGCCACAGATTTTGCTCCAACACCACACATAAGCGTTCATTAAATGTATTACCACTTCTGTATGCATGGTAATATTCAAAACATCTAAACCATAATTCGGCCATGCAGATGTAGATAAAGAATGTTGAATTTTAGTTTACTGATTAATGCTGTCATCTTGTTATTGAATTGACTTGTTTTAATACTTCATCTTTACATACATTATCTTTCTTTTAAACATTATTTTCTGCATTTAAACATTTTTTGGAACTTTATATAACTGACAGTGCTCTGAAAGTATCCTGAACTTTGTACTGGTACAGTGCTTCTGTATCTCATGGTGTTGAAAATATTTCCCTAGGCTGTGGGGTAAGGGCATCTCTGATGCTATTTTATACAGTTGTTTAAGTCATATCGGGTAGTAATGTGGTTGAGTTTTAAACTAGGCGGGAAGAAGTTTGTCGAGCCTGTATCTCAGAAACCATAAGGTGTAGGAAGTTGATACTTGGTAGGGACATTGGTTAGGGGGTGTAGGTGTGCAACGTCATGGTCTGACCTTGATTTTACCTTTGACTTTGCCGTAGTGACCTTGAGTTTGAAAATCTTGTCCGGGCTATATCTCAGAAACCGTAAGGTGTAGGAAGTTGATACTTGGTAGGGACATTGGTTAGGGGGTGTAGGTGTGCAACGTCATGGTCTGACCTTGATTTGACCTTGCCGTAGTCACCTTGACCTATAAAATCTTGTCCGGGCTATATCTCGGAAACCGTAAGGTGTAGGAAGTCGATACTTGGTAGGGATGTTGGCTAGGGGGTGTAGGTGTGCAACGTCATGGTCTGACCTTGATTTGACCTTTGACCTTGCCGTAGTGACCTTGGCCTATAAAATCTTGTCCCGGCTATATCTCGGAAACCGTAATGTGTAGGAAGTTGATTCTTGGTAGGGATATTGGTTAGGGGGTGTAGGTGTGCAACCTCATGGCTGACCTTGATTTGACCTTTGACCTTCCTTTGACCTTGCCGTAGTGACCTTGACCTCTAAAATCTTGTCCGGGCTATATCTCGGAAACCGTAAGGTGTAGGAAGTTGATACTTGGTAGGGATATTGGTTAGGGGGTGTAGGTGTGCAACGTCATGGTCTGACCTTGGTTTGACCTTGCCGTAGTGACCTTGGCCTATAAAATCTTGTCTGGGCTATATCTCGGAAACCGTAAGGTGTAGGAAGTTGATACTTGGTAGGGATATTGGTTAGGAGGTGTAGGTGTGCAACGTCATGGTCTGACCTTGATTTGACCTTTGACCTTGCCGTAGTGACCTTGGCCTATAAAATCTTGTCCAGGCTATATCTCGGATACTGTAAGGTGTAGGAAGTTGATACTTGGTAGGGACATTGGTTATGGGGTGTAGGTGTGCAACGTCATGGCCTTGATTTGACCTTTGACCTTGCCGTAGTGACCTTGGCCTATAAAATCTTGTCCGGGCTATATCTCAGAAACCGTAAGGTGTAGGAAGTTGATACTTGGTAGGGATATTGGTTAGGGGGTGTAGGTGTGCAACGTCATGGCCTGAACTTGATTTTACCTTTGACCTTTCCGTAGTGACCTTGACCTATAAAATCTTGTCCGGGCTATATCTTGGAAACCGTAAGGCGTAGGTTGATACTTGGTAGGGACACTGGTTTGGGGGTGTAGGTGTGCAACATCATGGTGTGACCTTGATTTGACCTTTGACCTTGCCGTAGTGACCTTGACCTATAAAATCTTGTCTGGGCCATATCTCGGAAACTGTAAGGTGTAGGAAGTTGATACTTGGTGGGGATATTGGTTAGGGGATGTAGGTGTGCAACGTCATGGTCTGACCTTGATTTGACCTTGCCGTAGTGACCTTGACCTCTAAAATCTTGTCCGGGCTATATCTCGGAAACCGTAAGGTGTAGGAAGTTGATACTTGGTAGGGATATTGGTTAGGGAGTGTAGGTGTGCAACGTCATGCTCTGACCTTGATTTGACCTTTGACCTTGCCGTAGTGACCTTGGCCTATAAAATCTTGTCCGGGCTATATCTCGGAAACCGTAAGGTGTAGGAAGTTGATACTTGGTAGGGATATTGGTTATGGGGTGTAGGTGTGCAACGTCATGGCCTGAACTTGATTTGACCTTTCCGTAGTGACCTTGACCTATAAAATCTTGTCCGGGCTATATCTCGGAAACCGTAAGGCGTAGGAAGTCGATACTTGGTAGGGACATTGGTTAGGGGGTGTAGGTGTGCAACGTCATGGTCTGACCTTGATTTGACCTTTGACCTTGCCGTAGTGACCTTGGCCTATAAAATCTTGTCCCGGCTATATCTCGGAAACCGTAATGTGTAGGAAGTTGATTCTTGGTAGGGATATTGGTTAGGGGGTGTAGGTGTGCAACCTCATGGCTGACCTTGATTTGACCTTTGACCTTCCTTTGACCTTGCCGTAGTGACCTTGACCTCTAAAATCTTGTCCGGGCTATATCTCGGAAACCGTAAGGTGTAGGAAGTTGATACTTGGTAGGGATATTGGTTAGGGGGTGTAGGTGTGCAACGTCATGGTCTGACCTTGGTTTGACCTTGCCGTAGTGACCTTGGCCTATAAAATCTTGTCTGGGCTATATCTCGGAAACCGTAAGGTGTAGGAAGTTGATACTTGGTAGGGATATTGGTTAGGAGGTGTAGGTGTGCAACGTCATGGTCTGACCTTGATTTGACCTTTGACCTTGCCGTAGTGACCTTGGCCTATAAAATCTTGTCCGGGCTATATCTCGGATACTGTAAGGTGTAGGAAGTTGATACTTGGTAGGGACATTGGTTATGGGGTGTAGGTGTGCAACGTCATGGCCTTGATTTGACCTTTGACCTTGCCGTAGTGACCTTGGCCTATAAAATCTTGTCCGGGCTATATCTCAGAAACCGTAAGGTGTAGGAAGTTGATACTTGGTAGGGATATTGGTTAGGGGGTGTAGGTGTGCAACGTCATGGCCTGAACTTGATTTTACCTTTGACCTTTCCGTAGTGACCTTGACCTATAAAATCTTGTCCGGGCTATATCTTGGAAACCGTAAGGCGTAGGTTGATACTTGGTAGGGACACTGGTTAGGGGGTGTAGGTGTGCAACATCATGGTGTGACCTTGATTTGACCTTTGACCTTGCCGTAGTGACCTTGACCTATAAAATCTTGTCTGGGCCATATCTCGGAAACTGTAAGGTGTAGGAAGTTGATACTTGGTGGGGATATTGGTTAGGGGATGTAGGTGTGCAACGTCATGGTCTGACCTTGATTTGACCTTGCCGTAGTGACCTTGACCTCTAAAATCTTGTCCGGGCTATATCTCGGAAACCGTAAGGTGTAGGAAGTTGATACTTGGTAGGGATATTGGTTAGGGGGTGTAGGTGTGCAACGTCATGCTCTGACCTTGATTTGACCTTTGACCTTGCCGTAGTGACCTTGGCCTATAAAATCTTGTCCGGGCTATATCTCGGAAACCGTAAGGTGTAGGAAGTTGATACTTGGTAGGGATATTGGTTATGGGGTGTAGGTGTGCAACGTCATGGCCTGAACTTGATTTGACCTTTCTGTAGTGACCTTGACCTATAAAATCTTGTCCGGGCTATATCTCGGAAACCGTAAGGCGTAGGAAGTTGATACTTGGTAGGGACATTGGTTAGGGGGTGTAGGTGTGCAACGTCATGGTCTGACCTTGATTTGACCTTTGACCTTGCCGTAGTGACCTTGGCCTATAAAATCTTGTCCCGGCTATATCTCGGAAACCGTAATGTGTAGGAAGTTGATTCTTGGTAGGGATATTGGTTAGGGGGTGTAGGTGTGCAACCTCATGGCTGACCTTGATTTGACCTTTGACCTTCCTTTGACCTTGCCGTAGTGACCTTGACCTCTAAAATCTTGTCCGGGCTATATCTCGGAAACCGTAAGGTGTAGGAAGTTGATACTTGGTAGGGATATTGGCTAGGGGGTGTAGGTGTGCAACGTCATGGTCTGACCTTGGTTTGACCTTGCCGTAGTGACCTTGGCCTATAAAATCTTGTCTGGGCTATATCTCGGAAACCGTAAGGTGTAGGAAGTTGATACTTGGTAGGGATATTGGTTAGGAGGTGTAGGTGTGCAACGTCATGGTCTGACCTTGATTTGACCTTTGACCTTGCCGTAGTGACCTTGGCCTATAAAATCTTGTCCGGGCTATATCTCGGATACTGTAAGGTGTAGGAAGTTGATACTTGGTAGGGACATTGGTTATGGGGTGTAGGTGTGCAACGTCATGGCCTTGATTTGACCTTTGACCTTGCCGTAGTGACCTTGGCCTATAAAATCTTGTCCGGGCTATATCTCAGAAACCGTAAGGTGTAGGAAGTTGATACTTGGTAGGGATATTGGTTAGGGGGTGTAGGTGTGCAACGTCATGGCCTGAACTTGATTTTACCTTTGACCTTTCCGTAGTGACCTTGACCTATAAAATCTTGTCCGGGCTATATCTTGGAAACCGTAAGGCGTAGGTTGATACTTGGTAGGGACACTGGTTAGGGGGTGTAGGTGTGCAACATCATGGTGTGACCTTGATTTGACCTTTGACCTTGCCGTAGTGACCTTGACCTATAAAATCTTGTCTGGGCCATATCTCGGAAACTGTAAGGTGTAGGAAGTTGATACTTGGTGGGGATATTGGTTAGGGGATGTAGGTGTGCAACGTCATGGTCTGACCTTGATTTGACCTTGCCGTAGTGACCTTGACCTCTAAAATCTTGTCCGGGCTATATCTCGGAAACCGTAAGGTGTAGGAAGTTGATACTTGGTAGGGATATTGGTTAGGGGGTGTAGGTGTGCAACGTCATGCTCTGACCTTGATTTGACCTTTGACCTTGCCGTAGTGACCTTGGCCTATAAAATCTTGTCCGGGCTATATCTCGGAAACCGTAAGGTGTAGGAAGTTGATACTTGGTAGGGATATTGGTTATGGGGTGTAGGTGTGCAACGTCATGGCCTGAACTTGATTTGACCTTTCTGTAGTGACCTTGACCTATAAAATCTTGTCCGGGCTATATCTCGGAAACCGTAAGGCGTAGGAAGTTGATACTTGGTAGGGACATTGGTTAGGGGTGTAGGTGTGCAACGTCATGGTGTGACCTTGATTTGACCTTTGACCTTGCCGTAGTGACCTTGACCTATAAAATCTTGTCCGGGGTATATCTCGGAAACCGTAAGGTGTAGGAAGTTGATACTTGGTAGGGACATTGGCTAGGATGTGAAGATGTAAAACGTCATGGTCCAACCTTGATTTGACCTTGCCGTAGTGACCTTGATCTATAATGCCTTGTCTGGGCTATATTTCGGAAACCATAAGGTGGTTGGAAGTTGATATTTGGTAGGGACATTGGTCAGGGGTTATATGTGTGCAACGTCATGGTGTGACCTGGATTTGACCTTTGATCTTGCATATCTGATGCTATTTTATCTCTCTACAGGGATATCTAATACTATTTTATCTCTCTTATATCTCTCTTATATCTTTTACTTGAATCGTGGTTGTTGCACCTTTGGGTGTCTTTTGATGTAGATTAAGAACTATTAAAGTCATATTAGAATTCATTAACTGTTTTACATTTGCAATTTCCCATTGTAACAGATGGTATTACATCAAGTGAGCCACAGGTTTTGCCAGAACTCCACACAAAAGCATGTGTTGCCACATCTGTATGTATGAGTAATATTCAAAACTTGCAAACCATAATTCGACCATACAAATGATTATCAAATTGGAGAAGTCTTAAAGTTTCATAATTTTTAGTTAACTGAATTGTCCTGTTTAATACCTAATCTTTACATGCAGTTTCTTTCTCTTATATGTTAGTTTCTCTACTTTAACGTTATTTGGAGCTTTATATAATGGACACTGCTCTGAAAGTATCCCAATCTGTGTACTGTTTCACTACTTCTATATCTCATGGTGTTGAAAACTATTTTCCCAGGCTGTGGGGTACGGGCATCTCTGATGCTATTTTTTATTCACTTGATTTTATTCCTTTTCACACGCTTGGAATAATTATAATAAACAAAATGCCGTGACACATGTGGGTGAATATAACTTATTGATGGCTGTTACTGTTTTCCTTTAATAATAATAATAAAAAATGCATGAACAGTTTTTCAGTTTTTTCAATTATGCTGAAAAGACTTGTTTTCTCTGCATCTCTTTTTTAAGAAGTGAAATTGAAAAGAATAATAAAAATAATTAGATTGTAGGTTTATGGCAGTGAATTTGTAATTTTGCCCCATTTGTTTCTCACTGTTTATCACCTTACAACCTTTTTTTCGAAATCCTCGTTTCCTGGTGACTAAATAACAGGATCACTACAACTCTTAAAATTTGATTGTTGCTGGATTTTCAGAATTTTTTATGACATAGCTCCTTTTTATCTCTTTGCCACCACCATTTGTCCTGTTTTGTTATTCAGACAATTATTCAAAAACTACAAACATTGATGGATTCCATAGTTATAATTATTTGATGAATGAGTGTATTTAAGCCCTTTAAGAAGATGTTCAGTTTATGGTAATCTTTAATTATTAAAATGACTTAATGATACTGGCTTTAAGGCTACCATTCTAATGGCTAATACTGAAAATCAGGGTGTATCCAGTCATGGAAAACCTAGAAAAGTTATGGAATTCTATTTTTTATTTCCAGGCCTGGAAAAGTCATGGAAATTGACTCCAGGTTATGGAAAATTCATAAAAAGTCATGGAAATTAAAAGGCATCCTCTTGCGAAATAGCGCTGTTTGTTTCTTTCATCCAGCATTTCAATACAAGGATATGTTTATGTAATCAGATCAAATTTTGGTGTCTTCCACATCTTCCTGTACTGTGACTGGAACCTTGTGCGTGGTTCTCAAAGGCAAAACTGGCGGGAGCTTCTGGCCTTGGTACATGTCTCTTTCATGCCACGAAGCATGTAAAAGGTTCTTGATTTTTAAAGCTTTGGTCATGGAGAAGTCATGGAAAAAATATTGAAATTTAGTGGATACACTCAGTGAAAAAAGTAACTGCATGGATTTCATTTCTATTCACTTTCTATTCTATGTGGGTATATCTTTATCCTAAGAATGCAGATCTATGATTAAGAATACCTGGTGGGAGAACACTTCCACTGCAGTGGTCTTGTAATGATTATACTCTGTCACTTTGCTCATGTTGTTAATATAACTTTTAATTGTTCCAGTTATTATAATCCTGTGTATGTGGCGATTACTCTACAGGACCACTATGCATGCTGGGATCTGAACAAGCGTGGAGCCGTTGGAGAGACACCCTTGCACCTGTGTCTTTTACAAGACACTCCTGTGCTCAATGAGATTTCTAAGGTGCTCATCAAGCTCTACCCAAAACAGGTGCTGGACTACTATGAAGGGGAGGAGTACTATGGTATTTGCTTTTTAGATTGTTTAGTGTTAAAAGACTGCCAACAAAATATATTCATTTTTACCCCACAGTCCTTAATGAGCTGTCAGGGTATTGTTTTCATCCATGGCATCCGGATGGGCAGGTGGGTGGTTTGGCGGGCGGGTAGGTGGGGGGAAAAAGTTTGTCCTGACTGTATCTCAGACGCCATAAGCTGTAGGAAGTTGATACTTGGTAGGAACATTAGTTTGTGGGTGTGCAATGTCATGGTGTGATCTTGATTTGACCTTTGACCTTATCGTAGTGGCCTTGACCTATAAAATCTTTGGGTTATATCTCAGAAACCGTAAGGTGTAGGAAGTTGATATTTAGTAGAGACATTGGTTGGGGGTGTAGGTGTGCAACGTCATAATGTGATCTTGATTTGACTTTTGACCTTGCTGTAGTGACCTTGACCTATAAAATCTTGTCTGGGCTCTATCTCGGAAACCGTAAGGTGTAGGAAGTTGATATTTGGTAGGGACATTGGTTAGGGGTTGTAGGTGTGCAACATCATGGTCTGACCTTGATTTGACCTTGACCTTGCTGTAGTGACCTTGACCTATAAAATCTTGTCTGGGCTCTAACTCAGAAACTCTAAGGTGTAGGAAGTTGTTACTTGGTAGGGACATTAGTTAGGGGGTGTAGGTGTGCATGGTGTAATCTTGATTTGACCTTTGACCTTGTCATAGTGACCATGAGTTTGAAAATCTTGTCTGGGCTATTTCTTCGATTCCATAAGGTGTAGAAGTTTGGCACGTGGTAGGGACATTGGTTAGGGGGTGTAGGTATGCATCATGGTGTGACCTTTAACTTTGACTCTGCCAAAGTGTGTCCACCTGTGATATTTGAGAAACGTTTCTCTTATGACAAAGATATATGGATTACTGCAACTGATTATTATATGCACTTTCACATAATTGTGCTTTTTCCATTGACAGCTATTCTCCAATTAATAAATCTTACAGCTTCATAATTTTTAGTTTACTGATTAATGCTGTCATCTTGCTATTGAATTGTCTTGTTTTAATACTTTATCTTTACATATATTTTCTTTCGCTTAGATGTTATCTTCTCTACTTAAACATTATTTGGAGCTTTATATAACTGACACTGCTCTGAAAGTATCCAGATCTTTGTACTGTTTCACTACTTGTATATCTCATGGTGTTGAAAACTATTTGCCTAGGCTATATGAGCATGTCTGATGCTATTTTACAAATTAAACACCTGGTGTAGAATTCTATGACATATATATGCATTAAAATATGTACATTTTCAATATTTTATGAAGTTTGAAAATATGAAAAACACCTAGACCATAGTTTTGGACAGTATATGAGTATGGCAGCTAATTTCTTCCTCACTCCTCTACAGACATAGTTTTAGTATTTTTATAATGTAGTTTTTTGTTTCAAGCTCAATGAAATGCTGAAAAAAATATGTGAAAGTGATACAGGCAGACATTGTTAGTTTGTAATTAAGGCATAGATATGATATAATTCATTATTCAGGAAAACTTTGTTTTGGTTGCTTTTCCATTACTTTTTCATTATATTTTGTGTACTGCATGCGGTTGGAGAACTGCAAATTCTCTTCTGCTGTGTAATTGAAATATTTTTAAAGCAGACTCGTTATATTTGTAATTGCTGATAAAGTACTGGCATTATATATGTCATATACCATTCAGTTACACCTCGAATATAAAACTGGAAGATTAAAGATGTAAGTTAACCTCCAGTAATTTAACTGATATTACATCACTTAATTAAATTAGCTCAAATATTTATTTCTAAGTAGCCTTCATAATACCAATGATTAATGAAATGAAAATGCTACGACTCGTAAGTGTGGTCTCATAATTGTAAAATGGAAAAATATGGTAATTGGAACAACTCTCCCATCCAGATTCTAGTCACATATTATTAAAAAAAACTTAATAAAAACCCTCCAGTAAAAAAAATCGTAACATCAGATCTATTAATTTATGAAATCATTTTCCAGGTATGTTCAGTAATACAGACACTTCTGGGTAAACATTTAAGCACATGTCTATCATGTGACGGTGCTTCTGAAAACATCTGCATGAATACCATTTTTATTCACTTGCCTCACACTTTCTGCCATTTCTGTTTACATGTTGATACAACCTCTTGCAAATTCTTGTATTACTGTTTATAAATTTATCACCAGAACAAAAATGACATCACTGTCTGATAGAGAAACATGTTTCATTATTTATAGCCATAACCTGGTATATTTGCACAGAATGTTTTGGAAGAGTGTCGTCTGATTATTTGTGCAACACGTTGGGGTCATTTCAAAGCCATTTTTGTCAGATTCTGTTGTATTTGACTAATCTCCAGAGAAAGATACTTATAAATTTTTGTGACAATGCCTGCATTAATAATTGATCCAGTGCATTGCACCAGAGCCAGAGAATGAACATTGAGGACATTAAAAATTAACCGCCATTATTCAATACTCGTATATGAAAAGAAATAAGCCAGATAGAATTATTACCAGTTTATAAAGGAAGTTATTGATCATTTTTTCGTTGAGGGAGGGATTAAATTTTATGGCTGATGGCTTCTGAAGGAATAATATACCATATATGCTGAAATATATGCCAGCTACTAAGGTTGCATTATGTTTGCCTTTACCAAAGTCTTTGAGTTTTATCTTTTGTCTGTGTAAAAGCTTTTTCAAGTCTAAGTTTTGTAAAATAAACTAGTTTTTGGGTCACAACATCAGGAAAATGAAGGCATTTTGTGAGATGTTTTAACCTCAAAATTGTGAATCAGCTTTTAAGAGAACTTAATTGTGTGCAAAAATAATGGTCAAGGGAGATAAAGAAATTACTTAAAATATTCAAATAAAGAGTCCTTAAACAACATCTTTCCCTTTTAAAAAATCCTAAAAATCTATCCATTAGAAAATAATAATAATAATAGTAGGATTTATATAGCGCAAAATTGATGCAAATCCTCTAATGCGCTTGAGTCCAAGAAGGGAGAGTCCAGGGACAGGCATGGGTCGACATCTAAAAAGTGCCCACCAGGGTATAACTAAGGTGGGGGGTATGCCAGCCTAAACAAGTAGGTCTTTAGATGGCTTCTGAAACCATCTATTGTTTGTTGAGATCTGACAGTCTGTGGCAGCTTGTTCCATTCGGCTGGTGCAGCTACTGCAAAGCCACGCCTTCCTATGTGCTTATTAGGGCGGGTTGAGGAGATAGATAGCCTGTTGCCACGAGTGAGACTGCTCGATCTTATTAAAGCTGAAAGATACGGGGGCTGTGAAAGATTAATAGCCTTGAATACCAAGAGGTTGTACTTAAACAGGATGCGATGTTGAATTGGGAGCCAGTGGAGTTTTTTCAAAAAGGGTGTAACATGACTCATTTTGTCAAGTCTGAAGATGATGCGACAAAGAGCATTCTGGACTCTCTGTAGTTTGGCTATGTTGGACTTGCTTACCCCATAGAGTAAAGAGTTACAGTAGTCTAGACGACTACTGACCATAGCGTTTGCCAGAAGTATTGCTGTCTCAACTCCAAGGAATTTGCGAATTCATCGCAAATCACGAAGATGATAGTAACATGCTCTGCAAACCTTGGCAACATGATTGTCAAAGGAGTTGTCTGAGTCGAAAATAACACCCAGGTTTTTTACTTCCACTGACGGAGAGATATTGTTTTGGAGGAGTGGAACAGGAAAATTTGGTGCAAGTGACTCTCTGATGGCTTTTTGACGTATAATGATAAATTCGTTTTTTTCTGGGTTTAGTTTTAGTTTGACGCCGTCCATCCATTCCTGTACAGACTTGAGACACTCGGTCAGCTCTTCCATGCTAGAGTCAAAATTCCTGGAGTCAACTGCTAGGTAGATCTGGGTGTCATCGGCATATAGGTGATGAGTAACATTGAATTTTGAAATAACTTGACTGAGGGGACTAGTGCAAAGGGTGAAAAGGAGAGGACCCAGTACAGAGCCTTGGGGGACTCCGAAAGGGAGAATTACCGCCTCAGAGAAACTATCACCTATTTTAATTTTTTGTTTACGGTTTGAAAGATACGATTTTATCCATGACAAAACAGTACCATCTAGACCAAACCAGTCATGCAAGCAGTCATATAAAAGAGAGTGATCAATCGTATCAAACGTTGCTGATAGGTCTAATAACGTCAGGGCCACTGCCTTTCCTGAGTCCACTGAGAGAGCTATATCATTTTGAATCTTCAACAATGCGGTTTCAGTGGAGTGAGAACTCTTATAAGCAGACTGGTTGACATTTAAGAGCCCCTCGTGTGAAATAAATTCATTTAGCTGCTTTGCCACCACCTTCTCAATAAGTTTAGATATAAAGCTGAGGTTTGACACCAGCCTGTAGTTTTTGAGGATATTTCTATCAAGGCTCGGCTTCTTTTGAAGGGGGGTGACGTGCCATCTTAAAACAGTTGGGGAAACTACCTTCTGTGATTGAATAGTTTACAATTTTAGTGATGGGGGTGATGAGAATATCAGCACACTCCTTGACCAGTGACGTCGGAATCGGGTCAAGGTCACATGATTTGGATGGTGAGGACTTTAGAATTTTGAGTAGTTCTTCCTCGGACACAGGTGTGAAAGAGGACAGAGTATTTTTGGTGGGGTTGGGTCTAGTAATTGAAGATGGTATTGATGACTGCAGTGTGGATCTTATCTTGAGGATTTTGTCATAGAAGAACTTGCAGAAAGTATTTGCAAGGTCAGTTTTATTTGTGTAGTCTGGTAGTAGTATCTTTAATACGACTGTGTTGGTTCATGCACACTGGTCAACCCAAGTAATTCATATCTTTTGTCTAAACTTCAAGAGTATTAGGACAAGCAGAAGTCATCCCAATGACCTGTCTTGAGACTCTCCTTTATTCAAGCTCTGACAAATTAAAGGTTCATGTCAAAAAAACTTTTTGCCCATGATGCATCAGAGTTGTAGGTTATCTAGCCTGATGAAATGGGTACAACTACCTCTGGTGAAGTTTTCATATCAGGCTCAGGTTTTGCCTATCATGCTCCAAAATTGTCAAAGTTTGAGACAATTTTCAAAGGGTTTTCACTTTAGTCACAATCTACATTATTATGGTTTTTGGTGTTAATTTATTGCCTTGGAATGTATACACAATACTGAAATGAAGATCTTAGTGATCTATTTCTTACTATTATTATGGTTTTTTTTGGGTGTAATGCATTGGAATCTGTACACAATACTGAAATGAACATCTTAGTTATCTATTTCTTACTATTATTATGGTTTTTAACCCCAGACCATAAAGGCTGGGGTTATAGTCGTCCCTAGACCGAGTTTCTGTCCCGTCGCCAATTGTTATTGATATGTTGATGGCCACAATGGCGAGGGACAGAGTTCCCATGTACTTGTTTTCTGTGTAAATCTCAAATTATGGGAAATTATTTCATTTACTTTAAAAAGTAATTATTATGTTCATATAGCCATATCCGGTTTACAGTACATATGCTGTTAAACTAAACTGCTTTTACAAGCCAGAAATTTCTTTTTTAGATAACTATGTAATGTTGAAGGTTTGTTTATATTTTAAAACAGGTTAAAATACAGACATATACCAGTTTGATTGGCATTAAATATTAGTGAACGGCATATATACATAAGTTAAAGAATTCATATAACACTTTATACTTATTGTAATATGTGTAGAAATATGCCGTTCAAAATTTACACAGAAGACAAGTACATGTGAGCTCTGTCCCTCGCCATTGTGCACCATCAACATATCAATAACAATTGGCGACGGGACAGAAACTCGGTCTAAGTCGTCCCCTGCGCTGTCCGGGCGGCGGCGGCGGCGGCGGGCATAAAGCTTGTGGGTGTTCCACAACCTAAACCCCTGCACGGATTTTCACCAAATTTTCAGGGAATGTTTATCCCAAGAGGATCTAGAGTTGATTAGGTTTTGGGGGTATCCGGTAACAACTGTTGCCATAGCAACACTTTGAAGATTTTCGGGTCTTAAAGTTTGTGGGTGTTCCACAGACTAAACCCCTGCATGGATTTTCACCAAATTTTTAGGGGATGTTTATCCCAAGAGGATCTAGAGCTGATTAGGGGTTGGGGGGTATCCGGTAACAACTGTTGCCACGGCAACACTTTTAAGATTTTCGGGTGTTAAAGTTTGTGGGTGTTCCACAGACTAAACCCCTGCACAGATTTTCACCAAATTTTCATTTTATGTTTACCCCAAGAGGATCTAGAGCTGATTAGGTTTTGGGGGGTATCTGGTAACAACTGTTGCCATGGCCACACTTTTAAGATTTTTGGGTCTTAAAGTTTGTGGGTGTTCCACAGCCTAAACCCCTGCACAGATTTTCACCAAATTTTCATTTTATGTATACGCCAACAGGATCTAGAGCTGATTAGGTTTTGGGGGGTATCTGGTAACAACTGTTGCCATAGCAACACTTTTAAGATTTTCGGGTCTTAAAGTTTGTCAGTGTTCCACAGCCTAAACGCCTGCACGGATTTTCACCAAATTTTCATTTTATGTTTACCCCCAAAGGATCTAGAGCTGATTAGGTTTTGGGGGGTATCTGGTAACAACTGTTGCCATGGCAACACTTTTAAGATTTTTGGGTCTTAAAGTTTGTGGGTGTTCCACAGCCTAAACCCCTGCAAAGATTTTCACCAAATTTTCATTTTATGTATACGCCAACAGGATCTAGAGCTGATTAGGTTTTGGGGGGTATCTGGTAACAACTGTTGCCATAGCAACACTTTTAAGATTTTCGGGTATTAAAGTTTGTGGGTGTTCCACAGCCTAAACGCCTGCACGGATTTTCACCAAATTTTCATTTTATGTTTACCCTAAAAGGATCTAGAGCTGATTAGGTTTTGGGGGGTATCTGGTAACAACTGTTGCCATGGCAACACTTTTAAGATTTTTGGGTCTTAAAGTTTGTGGGTGTTCCACAGACTAAACCCCTGCAAAGATTTTCACCAAATTTTTAGGGGATGTTTACGCCAAGAGGATCTAGAGCTGATCAGGTGTTGGGGGGTATCCGGTAACAACTGTTGCAACGGCAATACTTTTAAGATTTTTGTGTCTTAAAGTTTGTGGGTGTTCCACAGACTAAACCCCTGCATGGATTTTTACCAAATTTTTAGGGGATGTTTACGCCAAGAGGATCTAGAGCTGATTAGGAGTTGGGGGTATCTGGTAACAACTGTTGCCATGGCAACACTTTTAAGATTTCCAGGTCTTAAAGTTTGTGGGTGTTCCACAGCCTAAACCCCTTCACAGATTTTCACCAAATTTTCAGGGAATGTTTAGCCCAAGAGGATATAGAGCTGATTAGGTTTTGGGGGGTATTCGGTTACAACTGTTGTTGGTCTTAAAGTTTGTTGGTGTTCCACAGCCTAAACCCCTTCACAGATTTTCACCAAATTTTCAGGGGATGTTTAACCCAAGAGGATCTAGAGCTGGTTTTTGGGGGTTTCCGGTAACAACTGTTGCCATGGTAACACTTTTAAGATTTTCAGGGCTTAAAGTTTGTGGGTGTTCCACAGCCTTAACCCCTTCATGGATTTTCACCAAATTTTCAGGATATTTTTTTTCCCCACGTGAATCTAGAGCTGATGGGGGGTATTTTGTGGGTATCTGGCAGCAACTGTTGCCATGGCAACACTTAAAATTTTGGGGTCTTAAAGTTTGTTCTAAAATCTTTACTATTTTCTGTAACCTAAAATATTGCAGCTAGCTTCATCAGATTTGCACAAAATGTAAATGGACAGGAAAGCTTGTGTCAGAGTAATTGGCCGCCATATCACATCATTAAGGCCAAATAGTAGGATGATCATGTCAAAAAGGCCTTATATCTCCCTTATAAATGTTTCTAGGGCTTCAAAATATGAAAACTACTTGTAAGAAATCATGTCCTGTGAATCTTTTGTAGAACATCTTGTGGGTCCTCTATACTTCTTACAGCGGACGTTGTTCCTAAGATTTTCCCAAAGCTCAATGTCATTGGCCATTTACCTGTACCTGCGGGCTGGGGTTCTTGCCTGCCGAGGCTGGCTATTTTTTTGGGTGTTATGGCTTTGAATCTGTACAGAGTACAGAGATTTAACTCACAGGTATCTGTTTTTTACTATTGTTATTCTTACTTATTTTTCATTGAAATCATTACCCAAATATCATCAGAATCAATTTAGCGCTTTGTGAGTAATCCTGTGAGAAACAAAGACATCCAGAAAGATAAATAGTTCATTATTAAACACAGCAGACATTGTGTTAGTAGACTCTCCTTCATCAACAAGATTTACCTGAGGAAATAGCTAATACCCACGCATACCTGGTAGATCTTGAGATTTTAAAATTTACATCCACTTTTAGTAAAATTCTGTTGCAAACTATTTCTAATAATATTTGACAGAGGTCTGTCAAAATATGAAAGGTTTCATTGCATGGCCTGGGAGCAAAAAGTCCAGGGATCAATATCCTTAACTTCCTGCCCACTTATGTGTTGGAAGAGTCATGATTAATTGTTGGTGGTACATTTATATAGAGTAAGAAATGTAAAAGTTGCCACATATCTGAAATTTGCAACATGTGGAAACACTAATAAAATTAATTAATTGAGGTGAGATTTGTTGAATGTATAGTAAAATAAGGCTTTTGAACTGAAAAATACCAAGTTTAAGACAAAACATCTTTTTTTATAAAATTAAGTAAAGTTTTTAGAGGTGGCAAAATTTAGATTTCTGGCGAATTTTAGATTCCTTACTCTAGCACCAAATAAAGACTTATTAAAGAGGATATTTACTTCTACTTAACAGTGTTATGGGGCACATTGACATAGTAACACACTTGCCCCCTGTCTTTCTGGTGCTGGGTTTCACTCCCAGCCCAGGCTGAAGGGTGAAAGTTAGCAGATGTTTGTGGTTCCCAATGGTTTTTAATGCAAAATCTTGACCTAATAGTGTATACTGGTCTCTGCCATTATACACTCAGCTACCCTCTGTTATAAAACCAGTACAATGACTTATTATCTACTTAAAAGGAAATTGTACTTAGCAAGGTGCTACTGAAAGTGCTTGGACTGTATATACTCTGCAAGACCTTGTTTATGCAAAGAGATAGTTCTGAGCCATGGCAAAAGTGGTTATTACTGGATTTTATGTACAAACTGGGATAATTTTCCTAGGACTTGAAATAGGGACTATCTGATCATTAGTTCAACTCGCTTTCCACTCATTCGTGGGATAGTACAACAATTTATATTATAATATACTAAATTTAAATAAAAAATGGTCTCAAAAGGAATTGTTTTCTTTTTGTATTTCATATTTAAAACAACATACTCTCAGAAATTTGGGGTTTGATTAAATCTATTATACTTATATATATAAATTAAAAAAATAATGTGTAAAATGGAAGGTTAACATAAATTTGAGAATGAAGTTTGCATGATTTTTAATTCACCAGTGGCTTGTGAAATAATAGTGTTTTAAATTAATGCAGAGGAAAAAGAAAAAAAAACACAATACCTAAAAAAAATTCCTGAGATGGTCAACAATCTTGCTTCCTGTAACCTGTCTTAATTATACACAAGTTACCCCTTGACCTTATTGGACCTCATGATAAGAGTACCTGTTTTTACTTTCTTTTTTTGACAGTGTACAAATTGCCCCTGGCTTGCTGGATGTGTTATGAAAAAGAACAAGCCACCCTGAATGGTGACCCTACTGATAAACTAAGTTGTTGTACTTTGAAACATGCCAGTTTAAAACCTTCTCTATCCTTTTGCACTTGTTTTTAGCCCATTTTTAACCAAATCACAACATTGACTTATTTTTTTCACTTATCCACAACCAACCACCTCATTGAAAAAGTCTCTCCCAATTTCTGTCACTTGTGCCAATTTCCGCTCAGGTTTCCTAGTGACTGACATTATTTGTTAGTTTCAAAATTAATAAAACAGCATTGATCATTGCTAATGGAGTCTAACTGAAGTATCAATGATTACTTAGTTGGGTTTTAGCTTTGGCCAAAGTTATTTGACTCAAGTAGGGACATTTATTGAGCCTTGGTTATGCTTATTTGGAATTGTTTGCCCAGCATTGAGCTTTGAGCCTAGGAGAATGTTTTCCTGGAATGTGCAGTCTTAAGTCTCAATTTTCTTGTACCCTTTTTCTCTATTCATGCTAAGAACTTACTCTTTTCACTACCAACACAATATTTAAGTGATAGAAAGATTTTCATTTATAAACATCTTTTCAGCTTCTGAAAGGAGTTTGACAGCAGAAGGACACTTTTGTAAAAAGCCACAAGTTAAGTAGAAAGGTTTGTATTGCAGTAACTGTGTCCTGAGCAAATATTGCACAGTTGAAATGTGCCACCAATAAATAAATACTTGGGGCTGCTTGATGCTGATTTTCCCACCACTGGAGTTTGATACATTCATTAATTGCAGAGCGGTGGGTGAACAATCATGCATTAGATCACTTTAACTGTTTCAATCCAGGGGGAATTAAAGATATTATTGGGTTTCATTTTTCCGATTAAGTGAGATGGTTTAGCAGTGGAAATACGGCATCTCATGTTTAATTAATGTTGCTGTTTGACACAGACATAGTATGGGGAATGACATGTAAGAACTAAGAGTAGTGCTGTAAATGAATTAATTTATGATCGTTGTTGATGTCAAGTGTTTTGATGTTGGATATACCCAGTAACCAAGAAATAATAATAACCAGATAACTGTTTTTGAAATAATTCACAGACAAAAGAAACTGTTTTTATCAGTTGATTTTCCTTTATATTTAATAACTAGTGGGTTAGTTATTTTATTTGTTCAATTAATTGTGTAGTAATTTTTATGAAAAGGCTAAAAAAATTCGAAAGCAACTGTTGTACACAAGGATAAATGTTTTGAATTTATTGGTATATTTAGGGTGTGAGAATATATTTCTGTGGATCAAACAGTTCTTATTTTAATTTAAAATATGAAAACTTGACATTTGGAATTTTCTATGGTCAATTTTTTGTTAACCAGTGAAATTCTAATTGGATAGAGAAATTTAAAATAAAAAAGATGGAACCTGGTTGAGAAAAACATGCTTTAAACAATTGACTAATACAATTAGAATTGTATATGCCTACAAAGTGTTTAACAAAAGCAATTGGCAATGGATATAGTCTTTTCTTGTTACTATTTATGGATAAAACTGTGAGATAAACGCGTTTGACATAATGGTCTTAAATGGAGGTATTACAGATGAAACTACTTTAGAGAGTCTGGATAGAGAAGGTACCTTATAAAACTACACTATTTCTTGTGTACAGTTGGACTTACTATAATTAGGATACAGTTTTATAAAATTCTCTAAAGTACAGTTTAATTTTCTTTTTCTTATAAGGCGTAGTATATTCATATTTTGAAATTTTGTACATTCTTTCTCAATCTATGTTTAAAAAAAATTATAAGAAAAACTAAAAACCTGACCCCTTAAATAGCTTGTATTTCAATAGAAAACAGTGTTTAAGACAGAAAATTTTGTAATGAAATTATATTCGCAGTAATCATTGTCATTTAGTCCATCCAGTTCAGTCCAACCCTAAGAGAAACATCAAACGAAAGGTTAGTCATAGATCAACGATAATTGAGGAAACATGCTTTAAACACTCCTCAATCAAATGTCACAATTCAGTATAAACTTTGAGCAGAATAATACACACATTATAGATTATAGATTTAAATGATCCTTTCATTCCTGAAACTGTTGATTAACAAATGAGTAGACATGTACTTTAATTTTAAGTGAGTCATACTTTTGTGCATTTATGAAAGAACAATGAAGATGTTTTGGTATTTATCATCTTTAAACATGAGCTTTTAAAAGAAAGAATAGGAATAACTGAAGAAGTAAAAATATTCTGGTCGACATTTCTACCTGATAGTAATACAGGCATCAACGTTTAATTGCCCATTAGTGATAACTCAAGAGTCTATGAACTTTAAGTTACACAGAAATAGAAATGTAGAGTCATATCTAATTTGTATGTGATATTGTGTCACAAATTACTGAAGTAAAAAGTAAAGGTTCAGATGTAACTTTTGTACATTTTTCTTACCATCTCCTAACAGGTTGTGTATGGCTTTTTGGTATTTATGAATTATCAAAAGTCAATGAGAAATTTCCCACTTATTTAAATGATATACTTCAGAGTTTTCCTTTCAATGTGCCTTTATCATATAAATACAAGACTCCATTACCAGGTTTACGTGAACCTAGAAAAGCAAAAGTCATAATGGAGCCATGGTAATCAGATTTATGAAAACACACTCCATCATTGACTGCAGTTGAGCGACGTTTGTAAGACTTGACAAGTACACTTCCCCTTTAAATGCCAGTGAGTATTGAGATTATTTTCCTGTTAAAATTCACTTGGTTATCAGGAAATCCTGGATAATACAATAGATATGAATAGAAACATTTATATAGCGCAAAATTGGTAAAGATCCTCCAATGCACTGAAACCCAAAATGGGACAGTCCAAAACCAGGCAGAGGACATAACCCAGGAAGCACCTGCCAAAGACAGATGTCTATGATCATTGGTATGCCAATCTGAAGAGGTATACCTTGAGCTGGCTCCTGGATATGGTCTGTTGGGATCTAACAATTAGTGGGAGCCTGTTCCATTCAACTGGTGCAGCCATGACAAAACCAGCCCATTTTGGGGTGGATTGAAGAAACTGATACGTCTATTTCCACAATAATTAAATATTTTTTTCCCTCAAGAACATCCAACTTTCCAGGTACTTTTGTGAGCTGGTATGGTTAATGGTTATTGCATATTGCTCTGTATTTTACAGGGGAGAGTGCACTTCATATTGCTATAGTTTATGGAGACTTTGAAATGGTGCGTTTGCTGGTAGAAAATGGTGCTAATGTAAATCAGCGGGCGACAGGCCGCTTCTTCTTGCCAGAGGATCAGAAAAAGGGCAAAACAAAGACCACCAACTATGAAGGTCAGTCACAAGCTTTGTCAAAATGGAAAGAGTAGACTCTTTATACACAGAATTTACAGATAATGTTGAATTTTGTTCTTTTGGAAAACAACTTTTGATAGATAGTAATTGCAAGTCAGTATCAGAATTTCTAAGTCATTCTGCTGATAACTAGACCAGTTTAATTGGACACAAAATTTAAATTTGACTTGAAAGTACAGATTTTATTCATGTTTTTTCTTGGTTGTGGAAATTTTGTTCTGATACAATAAGTTTTTTAAATAAGAACACAATGAAATCCATGTAAAGGGCACCCTTTAAATAGTAAGACAAAACTAGAAAGCTTTCATACAGCACAGACCTCCACTAGGAATGGGGTGGGGGGGGGGGTGGGGGGTTCCAAAAATTCTGGATTTTTTTTTGTACTTAGAATATGACCCAGATGTTTCTGAAAATGTAATCACTTCGGCCAGGCCCTACTGACATAAAATATTTCATGAAGATCCGCCCCTTCCTCTGACCAGGTCCTACCCACATGAAAAATTTCATAAAGATCTATTCATTAGTTGTGGAGTAATTGCTAACACAGACAAACAAGCAAACAAATTCACCCAAAAACGTAACCTTCTGGTGAAGGTAGTAATCAAATTTTTACACATTTTGCATGAGCGGAGATGAGAGGTCAAACGTCACAAAAGCGTTAAAAAGCTGCCTCAAGTCAAAGAATAGAAGGTGATTTCTCTCTGGCAATTTTCACAAACTGTGGTGAATTTCACCTTTCTTTCTCTAACGCTATTCAACCGGATATATTTTGCAGGATTTTACCGAATATGACATACTCAGTTTTTCTGTTTAAAGAAGAAAACACTGTGTATAGATTTGCTTTTTTGTTATTGGGGATGCGTAGTTTCTCTTATTTCTATCTAATTAGATACCTATTGAGGGATGTGTTTGGTACATGTATATTGATCTTGCTAAGATAAAAGAAAGCCCTAATTTTTATGTAAAAACTTTTATTTGTATGATTTGTTTAACAGTATAGAAATTGTGATAGACGCATTTGTAAAGCAAAAATTGATGACAATATCCTTTACAGCTCTAGTATCCAAAAGGAAAATCCAGTGCCAAGAATAAGTACATTTCTAAGGAAGAATCAAACTAAGGCAGAGACTACAGAATTAAGGGTTGGTCAGATTGAAGAGATTTTAAGTTCACTTCTAAACCCGGTGACAGTCCCTTGATCTGACAAGTTGTGATTGCCTGTTCCATTCAACATTATAGGGACACAGTTATTCAGTGGGTAACACACATTGGCCTCCCACCTTTGAGGATCTGGGTTCAAGTCTCAGCCTATATCACTGGACAAAAGTCAAAGATACAATGTATATTGGGTTTGAGCCTGTTATCGTGTCACTGGAGAGATTTCCCTGAACCCCACTGGAATGTAATATAAGTGGTCATGAGATATTTGAAATGGGGAAAATTTAGAAGATCAGCCTGAAAATTTAATGGGATCTAAGTTGGACCAAGACCCAACTTATGATTTTTTTCTCTCGAAGTTCTGACCGGTAGTATTTGCAAAATCTTGCAAACAAACACTGAAACACACTGACAAAGGGTTATGAAAATAATACCTCCTTCTCAGAGGTGATAAAGTTAAAGTAATAACTTGGAAATATGTAAATCCCATTGCTGACAAAGGAACTTAAACAAATACCATGTGTCAATACATGCAATTGCCACGTGCACACTGTTCTGCTAAATTTCTTCTTGATTTATCATTTGTAACTGTCATTATTACATTTCACTGGTGCCCGTCATAAATAAATATCAATGTAGAAATGGAGCAAATGAAATATATCCATATCCTTTCCTTTAGCTCCATTTCAGAGTTTTATTTGTATTGTCCCACACTTTGTCTGCAAAAAATAAACAGATTGATTACATTTATAATTTTTATCAGGCAGTCTTAATAACGAGAAATATATATAGAAATTTCTTGAAGGTTGAAAATGAGATCTTGAACATTTCTTGATGTGCCTTTTATTGACAACCTGCTGGTATAAAGATATCGTTGTCCTGTTAATACGAAACTTTGATACAATGCTGATCACAGAACACATGACGTCAGCAACAATTTGAATGTAGTGCATCATTGTGATAATTTACTTAATATTTCAGTTTTTGAAATTGCTTAACTCTTTGTTTTGTTCATATATTGAGTTGTTTTTTCATTTCATTCAAAAAGGAAATTACAAATATTTGATTTAAAAACCACCTGATCTATTAAGTCAATATAGTTTAAATGTTCTTTCTTATGTACTATTGTAAAGGCAGTTTGTGAACAATCTGTGCATGTGATATGCTGATAAGGAGCCATTTGTCATATCAAGCCATTTTTTGCTTCAGAAATTGTGAAAACATCCTGCAAAACAACGGCCTATTTTTGACTGAGAATTGATTCTGTGAATGGACGTTTCAGTGAACAATATCACGTTGGTTGTGGAAGGAAGTAAAGTGTGTTATCAAACAGATTACATTCCTCACGGAATTCCGTGAATAGTAATAATTTATGTCCTTGTGTCCTTGATGTTGTGTGAACTTTCACAAGGATTATTAAGGAAAATCTATTGAAAATGGCAGTTAGCTGTAAATGTCAAGCATACAAAGTTCTAATTTAAAATAAATTTTGATAGAAAAACATGTATAAAATCTAAATTAAATAATTGGGCAAGGTTTATACAGACCAAAGAAATTTATGCAGATTTACTGTATCTTATTATTAATTTCACAACTAAGACAGTATTTTGACCACAACTTTTATACTTAAAATATCAGTGATTTAATATATGCTGAGTGCCTTTGTAGAGAATTAGTGTTTTGGAAGAGTCTGAAACTTGACTTATTCAGTATAAATACGAAGCAACTCAAAGCACAAGATCAAATGATGCTTTAGTACAAATGCAAGGCAACTCCAAGTGCAAGATCAAATTGTTAGGTTTTAATCTGGGTTAAGATTTTTAGTAAATTTTTCATGGTTCTGATGATTTGTACTAGATTCAATGTACTTTCTACTTGATATTATCTGTATATATGGCTGGTTATGAACACTACAGTGAATACCTCCCATTAAATTTGCCTATTTTGTGCACAATGCTATGTATTTTGTACATAATATTGTGGATATTTTGCAGGTTATATATACCCTATCTTTACCATGTTTTGTACATATGATTCTCCTTAAGTTAAATAAATAAGTTCTATGTATTTTTGGACACTACTCCAGGTATTTACCAGGTTATGCATACTACAGGGAGTATCCTCTGGCATTCGCTGCTTGTTTTGGACATGATAAGATCTATGACTGCTTGAGTATATTATACACGTGTACTACTCTGTATTTTCTAGGTTATGCTTACTACAGGGAGTACCCTCTGGCATTTGCTGCATGTTTTGGACATGAGAAGATCTATGACTGCTTGAGTATATTATACACGTGTACTACTCTGTATTTTCTAGGTTATGCTTACTACGGGGAGTACCCTCTGGCATTTGCTGCATGTTTTGGACATGAGAAGATCTATGACTGCTTGAGTATATTATACATGTGTACTACTCTGTATTTTCTAGGTTATGCTTACTACGGGGAGTACCCTCTGGCATTTGCTGCATGTTTTGGACATGAGAAGATCTATGACTGCTTGAGTATATTATACACGTGTACTACTCTGTATTTTCTAGGTTATGCTTACTACGGGGAGTACCCTCTGGCATTTGCTGCATGTTTTGGACATGAGAAGATCTATGACTGCTTGAGTATATTATACACGTGTACTACTCTGTATTTTCTAGGTTATGCTTACTACGGGGAGTATCCTCTGGCATTTGCTGCATGTTTTGGACATGAGAAGACCTATGACTGCTTGAGTATATTATACATGTGTACTACTCTGTATTTTCTAGGTTATGCTTACTACGGGGAGTATCCTCTGGCATTTGCTGCATGTTTTGGACATGAGAAGATCTATGACTGCTTGAGTATATTATACACGTGTACTACTCTGTATTTTCTAGGTTATGCTTACTACGGGGAGTACCCTCTGGCATTTGCTGCATGTTTTGGACATGAGAAGATCTATGACTGCTTGAGTATATTATACACGTGTACTACTCTGTATTTTCTAGGTTATGCTTACTACGGGGAGTATCCTCTGGCATTTGCTGCATGTTTTGGACATGAGAAGATCTATGACTGCTTGAGTATATTATACATGTGTACTACTCTGTATTTTCTAGGTTATGCTTACTACGGGGAGTATCCTCTGGCATTTGCTGCATGTTTTGGACATGAGAAGATCTATGACTGCTTGAGTATATTATACACGTGTACTACTCTGTATTTTCTAGGTTATGCTTACTACGGGGAGTATCCTCTGGCATTTGCTGCATGTTTTGGACATGAGAAGATCTATGACTGCTTGAGTATATTATACATGTGTACTACTCTGTATTTTCTAGGTTATGCTTACTACGGGGAGTACCCGCTGGCATTTGCTGCATGTTTTGGACATGAGGAGATCTATGACTACTTGGTTGACCATGGCGCTGACCCAAACAAACGTGACTCCTTCGGCAACACAGTTCTACATATGCTGGTCATCAACAACAAAATTGTATGTAGTGGCAAATGTCCCCTATGGATGTATATAGTTTATCAAGGGTTCAGAAAAATGGTCATTAATGATTAAACAAAGCTGGAAAAATGGCTATTTCTAACACCAATGTTAATATGTGTATGCATATTAATTTACACATAGAGTAAGAAATCTAAAATTCGCCACATATCTGAAATTTGCCACATGTGAAAATACTAATAAAATAAATGAATTGTGGTGAGATTTGCTGAATGTATAGTAAATTATGGCTTTTTGAACTGAAAAATACCAATTTTTACACAAAATCATCATTTTCTTCATAAAATTAACTAAGGTTTTAGAGGTGGCGAATTTTAGATTCCTGGCGAATTTTAGATTTCTTACTCTATAAATACAGTATTATACAGCACATTTGTCTGAGAGTTCTGAAAACATTTTCATAGCATGCTTTTACCCATGTTGAAGTACCATGGTGAAACAGTTAGACTGAGTATTTTCCACACTTCCTTTGCTTTGGTTATTCTTGTATGTTGAGACTTTTGTACAGTAAATTTTAATAAATATTGCTTGGATTTCAAATTAATTTTTACTTCCAATAATAAGCTTGTGGAGAACTTCTTGCTTACAATTGTTTTGTCTTCCCTATATTTATTCCATTCAGATAGCCACCTTATTCAAGTTAATGCCCACTCTTGATGTTTTGAATTCAGCCGTATAATTTGGGCAGGCTGCAGCAGTTGTTTCTCTTGAGCCACTTTCCTGTGCTGTTTCAGGGCATGTTTGCTTATGCAGTGAAGCACCATGCTAAGAAAGCTGACATGGAGCTGGTGAATGGACAGAATCTCACTCCTCTCACACTGGCCAGCAAGCTCGGCAGAAACGAGATCTTCAAGGAAATCATCGAGCTGCAGAGCTTCGTGAGTCTGCTTTTTGAAATAATTTTCAATAGAAGCTCTATGATTAAAATGCGTATATATATATTTTTGATTAATTAAAGGTATAATTTTATAGCGAAATACCCTTACCATTTCCTAACAGTAGCTATTTGTTGGAGCCATCTAACCCAATGGCCAACGCAGAGATGCGATTTTAAGGTTTACTAACAACCTTAACCAAGCCATTGGGTTACAGTAGTCCGTCCTCCCGCCAAAGAGGTCACATGACTACATTGTTTACCTCATTATTTTTGTTGGCCATCATCAGTATGGACGTCTTTGGAAATTAGGACAAGTTTTGTCAGGGTTTTATTTATTTTTTGAGATTTTACAGTGAATCTCACTTCATTTTTCACAAGTATATGATACATAACTTATTCATTTATTAGATCTTCGAAGGTATGCATTATATTATGCAAATAAGGACTTTTGGATGGCGACATCAGAAGTTCCATCGTCTTCTACCTCGAGGAAATAATCAACATTAAGAAGGTCATAATGCAACAATAATATTTTTATATAGCTTGCCAGTCGTTTGGTTCAGTTTGCTGGATGTTGGGAGCTATAAATTTGAAGCATAAATACCTAGAAGAAACAACAGAAACGGTCATGGGTGACGCCATTTTTTGGACGAGAAATGACAATTCGATTGTCACTTTTGCTGTTCACACGTCGGGTTCTAATAGCCAGGCGTTGAAAGCAATTTGATCACAGTGTGCATCCCAGTCGAATAGATTGTCGACTATACAGTAGAAGGAATCTCCCTTGGGGGCAGCCATTTACGTTGCCATGGACACTGCATCGTGGAGACGTTTTGAATGCAGGAAAGACTACCTCGTCGGAAAACTATTCCGTCGAGGTCCAGTCGGAACATTCAGTGGAGGAAATACCTACAAGACGTCATTCAAGGACAATCGAGTTTCTATTCCTTCCAAAAGGTTTAAATTCGGGTTGTCAGATGCCCGGGACAAGGAAAGGCTTTTGTTTCAATAGTGTAGACAAGAATTCAGTACAATCGGGTTTCTATACCTCTCAGAAGGTTAGATTCAGGTTGTCAGGTGATGGGGATTATGATTCATCTCAAGAATACAAGGAATCTATTCCTTATTTTAGATTTGGCTGACTGTTATTGAGTGGCAAGGGATTGATTTAACAGGCACAGTTTCTGTGAATGGTCCCTTGTGTGGTCACATTTACCTACTTTTTGGAATTCCCACATTCCTTGGGTGAACAGCCAGCATTGAATGTGGCTTTTATGTTGGGTTTCAAGGAGTTTGAAGCCTCTGATGTTTTTAAAGAGCAGCTATACAGGAAGAAGTTTTGCTTGGACTTCCTTACATACATCACTTTCCTGGACAGCTCCTTAGTTGTAGGAGGTCTGCAGGAGGAACATGACCTTTCAGACACTTTGGAAACAAGGTCTCTGGTAGGGGATTGTAAGAGAATGGAAGCGTGTATTGACTCACTTCTTCAGTTCAGGTCAAATTTAGAGGATCCTAGGGATCACTATGATATGTTATAGACTTCAATATGCCTTAGACTGGGTGTAATGATGTTTGCATTTCTAGTCCAGTCAACCAGTTTGTGTTCAAATCTTCTTGTTGCAGTTTGACCATGTCTAAGAACATGTGACTGAACAGGAGGGATGTAACTTAGAATACCTTTAGCAAACCTACAATGCATTTTTCACTCCTAATGAGGTTCTCTTGCTGGACATATCAGATGTTCAGTAAGTCTAGAAGTGAGCATGCTCCTAGTCTAGACTAATAAAGGGACACCAGGCTTCAGGGCAGCTTCTTTTGTCCCTATCATGACAGTTACCCTGGAATAGAGTTACAAGTGCTTCCTACTCCTCAGCTAGTTAGAAGGGGAGAGGATCTTACTTTTACAGGCCCTATGGAAGCAGGGATGGTAGTTGGCTTCCTGTGGTTTTCAGGGAATCTTTGCCCAGTTTTTGGTAGTATACAGGTCTTGGTAACAGGATAATATTCAGCCAGACCTTTCAGAAGTGAGGTTGGCAGAAGTAAAAAAAAAAAAAAAAAAAACGAGAGAAACAGCAGTTTTGATGGAAGCTGTTTATGGAATGATCGACAAAAGGGCGATAACACCAGTCACCAGTGTCACATCGCTTCAGTTTTACAGTTTATTTCTTGTGACAAGCAAGGAAGAAATGGCAGCCAGTAGTTGTTAAAGATCAGGTAAATGAGCTTCCATGTACCTTACTTAATATAGAATGTTTAATATTTGGAATTCGTCTATAGAAGGCGAGTGGATGACGTCACTCGACCTTATGGGTATACACTCGTCACCGATAGACTCAGCTAGCAAGTATCTTCGCTTCATTGGAGGCTACAGATTCTACCAGTTCACTGCCTTACCCTTCAGTATTGCTACAGTTTTCTCTCGAGTCCACCAAGGTAGCAAAAGAGTTGAAGCTGATGGTTCTCGCAGAAGGCATCAGTATTCGCCAGTATATAGACAGTTGGCTAATGACAACAAATTCAAAACAGCAATGCCAGGGATACACCCACTGGGGGTGCATCTTGTCGAGAGCCTGGGTTGGATCACAAATTTCTAAAAATCAGATTTATTTCCAACTCCATTAATTGAAGTTATGGTTACAATTCGACCTCAGGGTAGGTCTAGTCTTCCCAACTCAAAGGAAATCTATTGTCTTCTTGGAAAGACAGTTACCATGTTGAAAGCTTCTCACTTATCTCCAGGGAAGCTCATGTCATTTGGAAGGCATGGTTTCAATGGAGAAGACTATACCATTGGGTTATCTGCACATAAAGTCATTCCAATGGTATCTGGAAACACGGCTGATATTTCCAGTCTCTGGATATCTCATTTCTTGGGTTTTTGGTTCAGGGTTCATCTTCACTGGTGGACCAATAGTTCAATTTTGAAGGAGGACTCACCAGTCCTTCAGGAGCACAGTTTTCTCTCCATGAATCATCCACAGCCATTGGTCTGTGGAATCAGGAAGCGTCAAGACTTCTCATAACATAACATTATACAGCTGGAAGCTATGTTGTTACCTTAAAATGATTCAGAAATCAGCTGAGTTGAAATCAGTTGATTTTCACAGATAATTCTTTAGTGGGCGCCTGTGTGAACAGCCAGGGAGGCTTCCACTCAGGGAATAGGTACCTTCATCTGTAGAATCATGGTTCAGTCCAATGCCAAAATGATTCAGATTCAGAGAAGTACATCCCAGGGAATCTACATATTCTGGCTGATTCCTTGTCTAGGAAGATAAGTTTTCAGACCAAAGGGGCTATGAAGCGTCAGGTTTTCAATCAAATTAGACATTGCTGCCATCAATCAGTGGTTGATGTGTTTGCAACAAGATGAATCACAAGCTTCCTATGTAGCTCTGCTGTCAGGCTCTGGAAACAGGTGCTTGAACATCTGTTGTGAAGGTCTGGAGAGACATGTGTTTTGCCCAGGGTCTTGGTCCTGCAGGTGTGGTAACATGTATATGTCTCATGTCCCAGACAGTCAGTCTTGGGAAACAGATGCATTGAACATCTCTGGGGAGGATCTGGTCAGTTATGTCCAGTGGCCCTCATCCTTCAGGTTTTTCAACAGATGACCACCTACAGGTGCAGAATCATCATGATTGGGTGGCTAGGGATTTTTTAGTTTTGGGATCTCGTGAATCTGTCCACAAAACTTCTTCTAAGACTTCCCTTGGGGGTAAATCTGTTTGACTCAACCATTCAGTAGCAGACTTCACAACAATCTAGTTTACTTGAATCTTCATGTTTGGCATCTGGAAATCAGGCATGAATATTATGGAAGATTCCCTGAGGAAGTGGTGAAACAATGAAGGAGCACTCCTCAAGGAGAATCTGAGAATCAATTGTTCTTTTTTGGGAAGTGGTGTGAATAGAGCCAGGTACCATTCCAAGGAGCAAATTTCCTGTAATACTAGTTTAAGGAAACATCCTAATACCATCCATTATTGTGGGCTATAGAACAGCAATTGCGGATGGTTTGAGGCCAAAAGGGTCAAGAAGTATCTAAAAGTTGAGATAAATAAGACATTAACAACTTTTAGTAAGAGACAGACCAATGTTTGGAATTTGTCATTGGTCCTACATGCTCTTATCAGACAACCTTTGATCTTGTGAGGAAGGCTTTCTTGAAGTTATTTCCTTTCAAGACAGTCGTTGGTCTTGGCTTCAGGTAAAGTAGTGACAGTCATGTTTGGACCCTTCCCTTAGTTATAGGGAGAATGGGTCACAAGTAACTTTGGCCCATTGATTGCCTTTTTGGCCATGAACCAGTTGGCTTCAGATGGGCCTACTGCAATTACTGCAACTGGGCCAGTGGTCTGTGTCTCTGTGGATTGCAGAGTCATGGTAAGGAGTGACATTAATGCTTGGACATATTCTTCCTTTAGTTATAAGGAGAATTGGTCACAATTGCCAGATCCAGTTTGCTTTGGATGGGCCTACTGCAATTAAGCCTATGGTTATTCCAGCTCTTAGCCTCTTTGGACAACAGTTTCACTCAATGTGGGTCTGTCTGTCCTGTTAGGGGTTGGTAATCAAAAGGTTTGAGATAGAACAAAATCTTTGTTTTTACTGCCATTAAGAAAGTTTCTTAATAAGACTTATCTTTTGGCATCTATTTCATCTTGATTGGGTCAAGATTGAGTCACGGAAACCATTGATGTATGTTTATGATTGCATCTTTAGTTTTTATAGATGATTTCCTTACATGAGTTTCTTGATACATGTTATTGGAAATTGCATCGTATGTATACCAATTTCTGTCTGAAAAACCTCTGTTGTCATAGGGTCAGTTTTGAAATTAGTTCCTACAGTTGCAGTTACAGTTTCTTAATTTATAAGTATGTGTTTCATACTTATATTGGTACATTTGCAGTTTGTGGCTGGTATGTCTGCAATGCTGGATGTATTTGTAGTTAGATATCAATATTTGCCTAAATCTGACTTGGGAAGGATTTGGCATTATGCTGATGACACTTACAGGTTGGTTTGACCTTGTTTTGGGGTTAGATGTTACAATGTAGATGGGATATCTATTTATGACATCTTTTTGCAACACCAACATTGTCAGCAGTTGTGAGAACTACAGCTACATACTGCCATTTTTTGGAGTTGTATGTTGTGAATGTTTGGAAGTTATATGTTCATTAATGCATGTAATTCCATTATGAAGTTCTCATGATGTCTAGTTGTAGGTTAGGTAGTGGTTTTCTTAAAAAGAATTCCCTCCATCCTACAAGGCTGAATTCAGCTACTGTTAGGAAATGGTAAGGGTATTTCGCTATAAAATTGAAAAATTTAATAGTAATTTAAATTTTTATTAGAAATACTTACCATTTCCTAACACTCAAATTTCCCTCCCGCCTCCCCGCAAGTCATTCTTTTACTTGCAACAAAAATAATGAGGTAAACAATGTAGTCATGTGACCTCTTTGGCGGGAGGACGGACTACTGTAACCCAATGGCTTGGTTAAGGTTGTTAGTAAACCTTAAAATCGCATCTCTGCGTTGGCCATTGGGTTGGATGGCTCCAACAAATAGCTACTGTTAGGAAATGGTAAGTATTTCTAATAAAAATTTAAATTACTATTAAATTTTTCAAATTGGTTTCCTCTCTCACAAATTTTAACAACAGACCAGGCTTCATGTATATGATAGCAGGCTTTGTGAATCACTGGTTTTTAATGCAAGCTCCATTACTCTGAGGATTCAATTGTATAAGCTGATTTTCTTTTGTTATAAAATGCACACTTGTTAAATTTCTTTTAACCACAATAAATAAAAGTAATATCTGCTTGTTTTGGGAAAATGTTGGATTTCTGCATTTAAAATTATAGTAATTTTATTGAATGGGATGTGAGTTCTCGAGTCCATGTCATGCACATGGGAAGAGGGCTTAAGTCTGAAATATTGTAATGTATGTTGAAGTCCCCAGGTTGCTTGACCACAACATTTCTGATCAGAATTTAGGTTAATTTTAGTCGATCTAAAGTAGGAATGGGTCAGTAGCCCTGATGTCTTGGTACCGAGAGCATTTTACTGAAATATTGTAATGAGATTTTACAACCACCATCATACTTGTCAGCTAGCACACATTATTGAAGTAAAACCTGAACTAGTAGACAAAAACCATCAATCTGAAGAAATTATAAACTTTTATCCCGTATTTTTGAACATTTGCAAACTAATATAGGGATATTGTTGAGCAAAACTGTCATGTTTTGGTAAATCAGTTATCACACTTTATAACCTCTATCTTGCCTGTCAACATATGCTATGGAAGAAAAACTTTAAAAAATATTGGAAACAAAACACAAATTTGAAGAAATCTCACACTTTTATCCCATCAGTTTGTGCAATGGAGGACATTTATTGTGATTTTGTTGGGAGGAAGTGTCCATGTTTGATTTGGGGTGTACTAAAACACATAGTCCTGGAATTAGTACGGTTTTATATTGGCAGCCTTCCTGTCTACACATTTTTGATAGCTACCCATTCCTAATCTGAACATATATACTGTAAATGACCTATTTAGCGCATCCGCCCTTGTAACCGCACCCTATCTCTTTTTCCCTGCAATTTTGTCGATGATAGTGCACAGTATCGACATATTTTTTATATATTGTACATATTTTACTTAATAAATTGACATTTTTGCCATCAATTTCGAGTTTGTTGATATCTACCGCCATAATTACAGGAAGTGGGTATTTTTAGTAGATCCTAAATGTCGGAACACCGTTATTCTTACCAGATTGACCTATACTTCATCCCGGAAAGTGTTTCATGATGGGTCTGCTAAAAAGGGGAACTTTTTCCCACCAAATATTGAATAAAAATTGTCTTTCCTGAGCGCACTGTGCACTAAATAGGTCATTTACGGTATGCCAGATTCTGTACAAGTACCTGTGACTGGCTCCACTGGCTTCCAATTCAACATCGTATCCTTTTTAAGTATAATCTTCTGGTATTCAAGGCTATCAATCTGTCACAGCCCCCATATCTCTCAGCTTGAATAAGACCGAGCAGTCTCACTCGCGGCAACAGGCTATCTGTCTCCTCAACCCGCCCTAAGAAGCACATAGGCAGGCGAGGCTTTGCAGTAGCTGCACCAGCTGAATGGAACAAGCTGCCACAAACTGTCAGATCTGAGCAAACAATAGATCGTTTCAGAAGCCAGCTAAAGACTTGTTTAGGTTGGCATACCCCCCACCTTAGTTATACCCTGGCGGGTGCTTTTTAGATGCCGACCCATGCCTGTCCCTGGACTCTCCCTTCTTGGACCTAAGCGCATTAGAGGATTTGTATCAATTTTGCGCTATATAAATCCTACTATTATTATTATTATATCCACCTAATTGAGTTCTGGTTATGACTGACTTCAACTTGTACCTAGATATATGCATCATTTTCTGGTTTTGGGATCTCCTTACAGTTTGGCTCACACAATCGTCACCTACACTGACTTATACCAGAGTTCACTGTGGTACAAAATTGTCCAACTCAAGAGATTTATCAGTCTGAGGTGTGCAAGTCATGTAAGAATGTGGTGCCATGTATTCATCCATTCGTCTCTCTGTCAAGTGCAAGATAATCATTTAAACTAAGAAAACTTTTAACCCTAATCTGTTGCTGATATCAAAATTTTTACATCAAACGTTTTGAGTTGAAACATGATGTTTAGCTTTCAAAGATCCACCTTGCTTGCTGTCTTATTCAAGCAGGGATTTAATAGAAGTGGCAGTTTATTCAACTTCCTGATAGTGGATTTTTTTTACATTGATGAAGTATTGCATAATAGTTTTTGTCCCTTTTTTTTCTTTCCAGAACTCTGGTGCTGGTTTTATATTTGTCACCATAATAACACAATATTGACAGGCTACCTTTTTTTCTAATATTCTTTGAGCAAAATATTGCCACCCTAAAGCCTGTTTGTAATCAGAGAGATGATGAGAAGGGGCTCATATTTGCCTTCTGGGGAAAATTAAATATCATGTTTAAACTTATTGACATGTGTTCTACGGTTTAGTCCCAAGGTATTCAACTAGAAAATAATATATAAATTGCAAAGTAATGGTTCACCCTTTCTTACAGCCATTTCTGTACGTAATTGCTTTTACCTTTACGGCCTCATCCTTATGGCTCTGAAGATAGTTGGATAGTACACGTTGGCGAATGAGCCGTCCTGACTATCCATCCTGTGTGCATATTTCTGTACAGATCGTGAAGGGTTACAGTAGGTTTTTCAAACATTTCAAATGAGTTCTTTCAAACACAAAATGTTTTCCAAGTTGTTTGTTAATTGCTGACAAAGATGTCCAACCCAAATGCAAATTGGAATGATGACCTATGACCCAAATACAAGGAGAGTCAAACAAGAGATGAATGTAGATCAGCCCGTTAGGTTGTAGCTCTAATGTTCCAGTAAGGAAAGGTGGGAAGTAGGTACAAGCCAAATGAAAATTTTGAAATTTCCCAAAGTTCATGAAATATATCACCAAGGCAGCCCCCCTCATTGATTTTTAGGACCTTCTTATCAAACTTCTTTCAAGTGTTGATATTCAAAGGTTCATATTTCTTACATTATTTGTTGTGTCCTTGTATTGAGACTTAGCAGCCCCATAGATATAGGACTGGCTTTTTTCCAATCTAGTCAATCTATGGGTCTTTAAGATAACCTGCCAGCACCAAGGACATTGCTTTATAACCTACAATAGCTGCATTTATAGCTAATTGCTTAATATGCATAATATCCTGGTCTTGTATTCACTAAAATTCTTACTTTTACTGACATACATGTTTTTATTTGCTTAAAATAAATATTCTGACAATAATGAATAATAAAAAATCAGAGAGATTGGAGTCTTCAAAATTCTGGAGGATTTTTTACAGTTTTAAATTTTCCTGTTTTGGATAAATTTTGTTTTAATATGATGATGTAGTTAATATTTTAAACATTGGATGCTATCTGATCCAAATTAGGTTAAGTTCTAGTGAATACAGTTATGAAAATACAAACCGTAATAAGAAAAGTCATCTGATGGCTTGCATTTTCAATATTCCAAAGACTTCTATTTCTGAATAACCTCTTTTCCAAAAGTACTATTCATTAAAGGGGCTTACATGAAATCATGGGGAAAAGGGAAAAATAAGTTGAAGAATACTTATCACAAGTAATTAATTTTAACTCCTAAACTGAAAGTATTTTATTCCAGATATCTAAAAAATTATGTTAGTTTTTCTTATTTATTAGTGCTGTCTCTTAATAAAAAGCCTGCATTATAACAGTGTTTTTTATGTTATTTTTTGCAGACTTTTTCATTGTAAGATAGAGTGATATTTGAACTAGCAGTTGCCTCATCATGTTTTTTATTGTTTTTCTCCTCCACAGAGGTTATACTTAAAATAGTCCTCCCCAGTTTGGAAATGTGGCTGAGTGGATGTACATTTGTTTTGGAGACAGAATCAATTCTTTCTATATAAAAGCCTGTAAAAGGTTTGCTTTAGCCCTAGCCGTGACGTCATCCAGGGTTTCTCCAGAGTGAATGCTATGCAACATTGCACTCTGCTTGAATGTTCCCTTAATTTGGGCATTCATTTAGCGCAGCTAGTCAATAGCTATTTGGCATTATCCATAAAAGCAGTTCCTTTGCAGCAATAAAGACGTTTTATGAGTCCACTCATAATTGGTTAAGCCCATTTCGGAAAGTTAAGTCAGCACTCTGTTATTGGATTTACCAGCTTTTCCTGAAACCAGGGGCCTCACATTCTTTGGAATAAATCCACAACCTTAACTTTTAGTACACAAACTCCATAGATGTGTCGATTTTTTTTACAGATACACCTTGAGCAATGATCTTATTGTACATGGATGTGATAATATACCTTTATTTCCCAAAATATCATCCGGGTTTAAAACTAATACCTGTTTGAAAAAGTTTAGGAACAATCTGACATCAACTTCCAGTACTTTGGGGCTTTCATATTTTTAACAGCTGGTTCAAATTACTGCCATTTTGGCTAATTTCAGATATAAGAATGTAGAATACTTATTATGGGATGTTTATCTCCAGAAATAGGAAAGAATACAGACTTTGTTTTGACTTGAGCGTTAAATTAATTGGTTAATGTCCTAATGCAAGAAAGAACAGTGATTTTTATTGACTATTTACAAACACTCTTGGCACTTTTGTAAACATGTCCAACCTAGTATATAGAGACTGCTATTAAATGGCTGAAAAATAAGTATGCTTGATAATGCATTCATGTAATTGTTTCACGTATAAGTTAAGAGTAGGTTGATTGTTATTGAGTGTATTTTCTCACAGACAACATTAAAATCTTTTTATATCATATGTTCATATGAAATTCTCTAACAGTGTATTTAATCCCCGTAACATCTGACTTTTAAAATATGCAATGACATAATGTGAGATTATTTATCCTAACAAAAAAACTTACTTATGTATCGCTAAGTCTCCTATCAGATCCATATTATTGATTTATTAAAAGTTATTTGTTCACAGGTTTGGCGACCTCAACCATTGTAGGTCATTCTGATCTTTTCCTGATTAAAACATAGTACATTACTAGTAATTTGCAAAATATTGTACAGGAAACTCCAAGTGCATTGCCACATAATGTTGACCAAAAAAAAAACTATACAGAGTAAGTTTATTTAAAATACTTCTAAGCGGAAAGCTACTTATTTTTTATTTATTGTAAATTTTTTTTCTTGTTGTTGGTTATAAAAGGGGGGAAATTTGTTGCAAATTTGTGATTTGGGGGTTTTTGAAAAACACTATTTTCTCCAATGCTCTTATTTTTTAATTTTCAGTTGTTTCCCCTATGTTAACTATCATATAGACTAAGTGTACTTTGGCAAAATTAATGCTTTTTTATTTTATAATTCTGAATCTGAGCCATTGCTTTTCACTGCACTATGTTATTTCATAAGGAAAAATGTTCATTGTAAATCTGCATTAAAACTATATACATATATTATGATTCCTGTTATGTTTAATTATCATCCAATGAAAATAAAGAAAGTGTAACTATTAAGTTTGTAATTACTATGGAATGCAGTAAACAGACATCTACAATGAAATCCCTTGAAGTAGAAATCTGATAAGTGGAGTTACCTTTACAGTAGAAGTAACTAGCAAGTGCCTAAAAGAAGCCTTGTCCAGTAAAATCTACCTCATCAGGCTGGAAGTCTTAGTTAATAAGTTTAACATAATATACTGCTGTGTAGGTGCGATATCTTCCCCACAATGGGGAACTCACTGTGCTGTTGAGTTAACAAATGCAGTGTTAAAGGAATAGTCAAGGGAAGATCTAGGTCAGTAATACAGGGTTATGTGTATGGCTGTAGAGAAGAGTGCTAAATTAGAAGTGTTTTGTTGCTCCCTTGAAATTCCACTCAACCTGAGCAAAAACTGTCACTTTGTTATTGTTGTGCAACTAATACAATGTTGTCATTACATATGTGTGTTTTGTGTTTGTAGGAGATTTGGAGATACAGTAATATCACTTGCTCAACCTATCCACTCGCACCATTAGATACAGTTGGACCTGGTGGAAAAACAAGTAGGTCATTTTGTCAACTTTGTCAAAATGTCTGCACCATATTGCGGATAAAGCAAGGAATGTCATGCATTCTCAGGCCTTTCTGATTTGTATGTTGGAAGTACAAATCTGCTACTGTAACAAGTTGAATTAAATGGGAATCTCCAGAAGTTTGAGTTTCATTAATATATATAAGGACATTGCAGTGTTTACACATGCCATTCTCTCCATCAGTATCAATGCAGCTTCACCTGATGATTTTATCATTAGTGTATGTTAATTCCAGGTTACCATATGCCCAAGAATGTTCATAATAGGGCTGCGAATGGGTACTCGAGCCTCGATAGACGAGTCGATCTTTGCTAGTACTCAAGTCCATTTTAAATACTCCGTTACTCGCGAGGTATTGTATTATCGCCCACGTAATGAAATGCTTATATAAAATATGCTACATTTCAGCATTTCCGTCACATAATATCATTTAAAGTTGTTATTTTCACTTGAAAACGTATAACTTACTCCATATTCTATAATATCTGGTCAAATAGAAGACGTTTTTCTTCAAAAGTTTCGTTTCCGGAACCGACTATTTGTTTACAGAAGACTTCTAATGGTAGATACTAAATCCCACGGTTACTCAAATTCGGGCCGGTTGTCAGAGGGCGAGTACTCGGTGCCGTTTTTCAGCACCCGTCCCAGCCCTAGTTCTTAATTGGGTATTTTAGTTGGGGTTACGGTTCTGATGATTGGTTGTAGACACTGATGTGCATGAGCAATAACTTACAACAAAAAGTCGTATCTGAAAAGATTTGAGGCTCATAGATCAGATAGGGGGCTCGGTGGTGTAGCGGGTAGAGTTCTCGCCTCCAACCTCTGAGGCCGCCGGTTCGAATCTCAGGCCGGGCGCTTCATGTTGGAAAGTTGGTAGTTGCTTGCCGATGCCCGGTGGTTTACAGTGCAGTGGTTTCCTCCACCTGTAAACTACCCGTCGCAATATGACCCTGGCTGTTGAACGCTACGTAAAACAACAAATAAATCTAAATCATAGATCAGATATTATGTACATAAAATGAAGCTATTATAATATTTATGTAAAGATAATACATTATGTATTAAAAGTAATAAGTTATTTTAAAGTTTTTGTAGAACATCAGCCACATAAAATGGTCAAAAGTTTGATGATTCTACCTTTTGACATTAGTTTCTGAAAAAAGTGGTAGTCTCGGGGTCCTCTTATCAAGTAACATCTGACCAGTGTCAGTATTTCATGTAGAAACACAAATCATGGCCCCCTTTAAATGTACAGATTTGTAAAATATTTGTAAAATCATATAACTTGCCAGAACATACTGACAGCCTGACTACCTTTTACTCTTGATTAGGACTATTTTGGTTAACATTGATCTCAGGTAGGTATGTATCATTACCCACATGAGATAACTTGTTTTATTACAATTAATTCTTATCAGTCAAAGTGGATAGTTATTTTTGAAAACAATTATGTGAAATGCAGTAGAACCTCTATCTACTATCAGACCTTCTGTCACTGCAAAAGTTTCACTTTTTGACCTCACTTCTCACAGTGTTTAGCATACTCAGCATGATGTACTGACTAGGACAGGATCGGTAACACCGG
The DNA here is from genome assembly GCA_964017235.1 of Sabellastarte sp. h YS-2021. Classification (NCBI taxonomy): domain Eukaryota; kingdom Metazoa; phylum Annelida; class Polychaeta; order Sabellida; family Sabellidae; genus Sabellastarte; species Sabellastarte sp. h YS-2021. Next base: position 60,048,323 of record OZ024930.1, on the reverse strand, counting down.
TATCTCGGTGTCGAGACCAATTAACTTCAACACCGTGGCGACACTTTACAGCCGGGTATTTCGAATGTCAGTATATAATATTGTGAGAAAACGTAGTAAAGTATTAGAAACAAACCTCAAATCTGAAGAAATTACAAACTTTTATCCAATATTTTTGCATATTTTAGCACTTTTGTAGTGATTTCTTTCAGAAGAACTGTTTTCTTTTCAAGAATCGTACTTGCGGTTGGTGGGCCTATTCGGTACGGTTTCACACTGGCGGGATACCGAATTGGAAAACCTGCTACCGACCCTGCCCTAGTGCTGATCAATTGTTAATTATTTACCGAAATTATCAGATGTATATAAACTGAGCAGATAATCTTTTCACACACACTAACACACACTCGGACAGACTAAAGGACAAAACACGAAAGGACAACAATATGTGTGATTAATATTTCAGTTTTTTTCATAGTTTACTTTCAGAAATTTCAATTCCCTGTACTATTTTGTAGTCAGATGTACTTTTCATTCCTGGGATAAATATTGAAATGTTATTCTGCAGACATAATTCATGCAACCTGACACTCTTCTCTTTAAAATGAGAATTTTAGTGAACTATTTTGCTTGTATGATTAAAGTGTTCAAAGGTTTTGCATAGCAATGTCATGACAACTATTATCTACTGTTTTGTACACATTACTTTTTTAAATCCTCTTATTGCCCGAACATAATCATTCTCTTGCAATGTGTTTGGGCAGTAGTCTTTCTAATTTAATCTTATTCACTGGCTAAAACATGTACTTATTTCAACAGATTTAATTAATATAGCTGCTTCATATTCCTTAAAATCTAATCAGCAGCAAGTTAAAGTCAAAATTTATTTTAGCTTACTTTACTGAGTGTAAATATTTGACTGATTACCAGGTAACAAGTGGGAAAGCTTGTCACGTGACAACAGTTTGTAATGAAATTGCTTGAATCTATTGTATAAAACAGCCAGTCAACACAGAACTATATGCATGAGTTGCTTTCACCATTGACAAAACTACTTTTCTTTGAAACTTAAAAAAATACAGTGACAGTGTTATTGTGTTTAATTCCATAAATACAGTGAATGTATTGAAGAGTAATGGTATATTCATCTATATTGGGATGTGAAAAAAATGTACATTTTTACATCAAAATAAAAAGAAATAAAAAGAGTATATAAAATCATACATATCCATTATGCCTCGTGAATAACTAATTCCTGTCATAAATTTCTCCATGAATAAGATTTCAGTAGAAAATCAGCTCTTATATGTTACAGTAAATATGTGAAATCAGTAAAGACACGTATTTACTGTAATTTTCAGAAAATACGAATATTTGCTGATTTATTTACTATAACAAATATATTTTAAGCTATTCCCATATGTCAGTGCCATCTATTTGTTATTTTCACCAAAAGAGCCTTCCTTTCCAAAACAGACAGACACAATGGTTCATTGGTGACTGCCTTCCACCCATGGGGTCATTTGTTTAAATCTTTGCCACAGTCTTTTAAGTGAGGAAGTTGCAACTTCATATGTCCAGTAGTTTATATTTCCGAATCCTCACATAAATATTTCTCTCATCCATGAAAGTATTGGGGATATCCTATGACTTATATAATATGTTTGAAAGGAAAGCTGAATGTATATGTGCAAATTAAAATACCTCAGCATATTGGGAATCTCGATTACAAAATTTGTCAAAGTTCTAAGGAAATGAGATTAACATACAATGTATTAAGTAGAGTTTTTCTGTCTTTTTATGCAGAGTATTTCATGAATTTTTGTTCTTTCACAATGACTCAGTTAACAAATGTATGGAATGCAGAAGATTGTTTTGTCACAGTTATAGTTCTATTTTAAATGGGTTTGACTGCAGTGGTTTTCTTTTTTTTTCTAAAAAAAAGAGAGAGATAGTTTAAATCTCTCTTAGAACCTGCAACATTGAAAATGAAATTCTTCACAGATTATGCTCAAAAGTCGTAGTTACAGTGTTCCACTGGGGCCGAACCTACAACTAACTCTATGACTCTAGGGTCCGTTAGCAGAGTCAGGGATCAGGAACAAAAATCCAGAAAAAAGCACATGAAAAATATTGGTTGATTTCCCCTGCCTGACCTGACTTGGGGTCGGGGTACTTTTGTCCATGACTAGATGGGATACTATCAGTACAAGCCGTAAAGCCCTCACCGACAATCTGAATCAGGTCACGACAAACCGTTGTGATAAACTGACAAGACTGGAGCAGTGTCCCAATCCACCCCAACCAAACTGATTAATTTCTGAATGCAGGACCAGCCAAATAGACATAGATCCCATAACTGACAAGCCATGAGTCAGTGAAATGAAACAGGCCTATCCTATACACTTCCCAGCTTGTCTGTTGCTGTAACCACCTTGTCAGTTTCCTCTTATGTCTTGTCCTGCTGTGTTTCCAACTTTTCCTACTGTGATGAAACTGACTCTCTTACCAAAGACTTGGAGACTTCCTGTTTTGATGGGTAGCTACCAAGTCAGGTCTTGGTTGCTTACGACAGGCCGGGTCCCTTCCAAGTACAGTCAGTGATGGGTACTTGAATATGACAGGCAGGCAGATGTTTTCCAACAAGACGGTAACAGTACACGACAGGTCTGACAGTGATTATGACAGGACGTATACAGACAAGACGGTTACCAGGTGGGTGCAGCTACGGTCCGGATGAAGACTTGGGGAGGACCAGTGAAATATCAAAGGTGTTTAATATTTTGCCGACCAACCACGACAAGCTGGGAAACTGTAAAGAACCCTAACGGACTCTGTAAACATTTCTCCCGACTGTTGAAAAATCCATAGTTACCAACAAGACAGCCTCAGTGGAACATCCCCATGAAAATATCCTATCTAACACTTTCAAACATTCTTTTAGCATATGATTTATGCTAAAACAGTTAATTAATATTTAAGTTTTATTTATTCTCTGATTTTCTTTGCAGTAGTATTAAGTATATTCTTTGCGTTCTGTCAGACTGGAGCTCTGCACTGATCTACATCACAGACGGGGACACGGAGGAGCATTTGGAGATGTTGGAGGGTGGAGTCATCAAACAGCTACTGGATGAGAAGTGGAAGACCTATGCTCGAGTGAGTATATCTTATAGTAATATTATCACACTTTCACGAGCAAATGGGGCTTTCATACTTAACCCATGGCAAGAATGTGGATAACTGCCATTATTTTTCACTTTTTGTACAATGGAAATGGAACACAAATGAGAAAGAATGTACTACAACATAGTTTCAACAGGGATAAATATAACAGAGTAAGAAATCTGAAATTCGCCAGGAATCTAAAATTCGCCACCTCTACAAACCTTAGTTAATTTTATGAAGAAAATGCTGTTTTTGTCTAAACATTGATATTTTTCAGTTCAAAAAGCCTTAATTTACTATACATTCAACAAATCTCACCACAATTCATTTATTTCATTAGTATTTTCACATGTGGCGAATTTCAGATATGTGGCGAATTTTAGATTTCTTACTCTATAACGGCTTTATTTCCTAAAAAGCTGCCTGATTTCTGGGTTTGCACCCTGTTGGTTTTTGTAATGATTCCAGAGGCTTTGACAAGTTCATGCATATACTATAAAATACAGATTTCATTTTAGGGTTAGGGTTAAATTCATTAACATCCATCCTGTTGTGTTTCAGAATCAGGGTCACCAGAACAGAACCTTTTTAATTAAGCAATTAAATTTTCAAACTATATTGTGAATATGGGATAGTGCAAATCTAAAAACAATGATAAGCAATACTTAATAATTAGATTAGTAGAGTGAAGGTAGACATGTATAAAAGTGTCACTAATGATTTGAGCATCATTATATGATGTTATTGTACCTCAAGTGAGTATCAGCCAATCACATTGCTGTATTTGTGGGCTTAGGTAATATGATATTGCCCATTCTTGATTAAAAATCAACACTCTGACGCCTGTTTCATCTTGAAATTGTCAGTGCACTTGCGCTGGGAATGTAAGCAAACTATATGGTGTTTACTAGATATGTCATTGTAATGTCACATGATGACGTACATGAAAGAGGTCAATACACAATCAGAAAGCATCCCAACACTACAGTTTAATATAGGGATATGTACTGGTACATACATTTACAGAGTTAATTAGTTTGTGGATATTGATTTCACGTGATTCTCTTTGTGTCATACCTATGGTGAAATACATCTGTGACGTCACATTTAATAGGAATTATTAAAAACCTAATACTTTCCTGCATTGAATTGGTTGGTGACATCACATATATGATGTAATAGGAGAGATTTACAAGGATTTCTATTATAATTACTGCCAGAGACAAAAAGGAAAACTGTAGATACTTTCGGTGTAATAAACAGAATAAAACACTTCTTTCTGAGCGATATTGTGATTGATGAAGCCCCGAGGGCCAGTAATATTACCTGATAGGCCCTCGGGCAATATCACTTTCCCTTGGGTTTCATTAACCATAATATTGCCCAGAAAGAAGAGTTTTATTTTGTGCCTATACTAGCTCTGATGCCCCAGGTTATAATTGATTCAAGAACAAACTGCACACACAGGAGCAAAAAGTAATTTATATGAAGAAAAACTTGCTTGCAGTTGACTTTACCCAGTCATTTGTGCAATACATTACAAACAACTACCATGTTTGAGTTTGTCGTTATTCATTACCTGTGCCAAAGGTCCACAGTTTGCACAAGATATTTAAGGTCTCTTATTTTGTATTAATAGAAAGTATGAAAACCTTGTCAAATACAATACATGAAATGAGAATGCTCAATTTTACTGTAAAATCATGGGGAAAATAGTTATCTGTATTTATATCTCTGATTGTTACAAAAAAATTTAGTTTTATCAAAATTCAAATGTTAATAACTACCATTTGATATAAATTTCTACAGACCCTTTACATGTTATGTCACAATGTTATGTATTGTGACTGGTTGAAAATAATTATATTTCTAATAAGATTGAGATAGTAATTCCGATATCACAGTGCCAAAACGTTATACTGAAATATAAAAACAAATTTTATAACTGGCATGTTGTTTGTCAGCAGTTAAGATTGTAGGAAATCTTAAAATATTACAGACAAACAATAATATACTAGTATCTGTGTATATAACCAGGGCAGACGAGAATATAAAGCTAAATTTAAAAAAAAAGAATTTTAAAATGATTATGTAAGGTATTAACTTTAAAAACTACATTTATAAAAGATCTAACACTTCTTTACCTGGCTCAAAATTCAATAAAAATATTAACATGAAAAATTTTAAATTATGCATCTTAACTGCACTTTCAAGACAGAATTCTAAAAAATTAACATGGAAAGTATTGGGTTATTATTATTATTAATAATAAAATGATTATATTCTCATCATTTAATGTGCTGTTTACAGAATCAAAACTGATAAAATATTCATGATCAGTTTTAGCTTTCAAGAAACTTCTAAAATATACATGAAGAATAAATTTCTATAGATCCCTTATGAATGTAAAAAACATTTAATACTTTTCAAAGCTATGTTATAATTAAGGAAATTTACTTAGTATTATATTTTCCTATTAATAGATTCAAAATACATGAATCATTAAGGAAGTAATTTATTATCTTTTTTAAAGCACAGCATTAACAACAAGTAATTTTTGCTGTCTAAAATGATGCTAATTTACAGTGAATGTTATTCTGTTTAGATATAAGACACAGATGCAAAGGGTCTGTAATCAATATTAGTCAGCATTGTAATGCTAAAAAATAGGCCTGCAAAATAGTACTCGATTAGTCACTTTAAGGAGTGGAGAAATTAATACTCTGCAATACAAAGTGGAGAAAAGATCAGTCTTTTTTCTGGTTTAATTAGGCGGGTTGCATGTAACCAACTTGCCTATTAGATTGATGTGTCCGACGTCCGTCTGTCTGTTCATCTGTCCGTCCACATTTTTGTTTCGCACTCTAACTCGAAAACGCTTTGTCCAATCGAATTCAAACTTGACAGGAAGATAGATCACCATCATAGCTAGGTTCCTTTCGAAATTGGTGTAATTCCGTCTGTTCATTTGTCCATTTTTTGTCCGTTTGTCTGTCCATCAACATATCCGTTTCCAGACTCTAACTCAAAAACGCTTTGTCCAATCAAATTCAAACTTGACAGTGAGATATATCACCATCATAGCTAGGTTCCTTTCGAAATTGGTGTAATTCCGTCCATTCATTTGTCCGTTTGTCCATCAACATTTCCGTTTCTGGACTCTAACTCGAAAACGCTTTGTCCAATCAAATTCAAACTTGACAAGGAGATAGATCCCCATCATAGCTAGGTTCCTTTCAAAATTGGTGTAATTCTGTCTGTTCATTTGTCTGTTTGTCTGTCCATCAACATTTCTGTTTCCGGACTCTAGCTCAAAAACGCTTTGTCCAATCAAATTCAAACTTGACAGGGATATAGATCACCATCATAGATATGTTCCTTTCGAAATTGGTGTAATTCCGTCCATTCATTTATCTGTTTTTTGTCTGTTTGTCTGTCAACATTTCCATTTCTGGACTCTAACTTGAAAACGCTTGTCCAATCGAATTCAAACTTGACAGGGAGAAAGATCACCATCATAGCTAGTTTTCTTTCGAAATTGGTGTAATTCCGTCTGTTTGTTTGTCTGGTTTTTTTTTCCGTCAACATTTCCGTTTCCGGACTCTAACTCGAAAATGCTTTGTCCAACTTTAAACTTGAAAAGGAGATAGATAACCATCATAGCTTTTGAAATTGGTGTAATTCCGTCTGTTTCTGGACTCTAACTCGAAAACGCTTTGTCCAATCAAATTCAAACTTGACAGGGAGATAGATCACCATCATAGCTAAGTTGCTTGTGAAAGTGGTGTCATTCTGTCCATTCGTTTCTCCGTTTATAGCATAGATACAATTATGTAACCTAGATTACAAGTTTTACATTATTTTCTTAGCACGTCTAACACATTTATCTTAACTGGGTGACCTAACATTTCTTTCCTTGTTTCTAAATTTAATTACTGCAGTCGCTAACCTTATTTCTGCCTACACAACGTGCCTTTTGAGGCATTTCTGACCCTCTTGTTTTTAATATTTATACAAATATCCACCTGTAGGTGGTGTTGAATGAATAACGAAAAGGAGAATGAGCTCATTTTTAAAGTTTTTTTGTTAAGAAGATTATTTATTCTAGGAAATAGTAATAATTACAGTAAAAGAGTCATCAAGTACAGAAATGTAATCACTCTTAACATCCCTGCTAGTAATATAAACTTTGATTTTATTAATTAATTTTGCAAATTATTGCTAGGTTTCACATAGATATCCAGTTAATATGACTACTTTGTCTCTTGGTATTTCAAATAGATAAAGTCCAAACTAGAATTTGGAAAAACGCATTATTTCATTGAAGAGAAGAAGTGACATATCAATGGTTACCAAGATCTTTTTAAACTTTTTGCTGTCTTTGTTTGAGAACACTTGTCAGCATGGAAAATTACTCGAGTTTTCTTTCTTCACTAAGATTCATTAGCCTTGTTTAAGACTTAATTTGGTCCGAATTGTCTCATTTGTCTCAGTTACACAGTATTCAAGATCTGAGCCTTCACTCATGTAACCCATTCAGTGAATTGTGAATTGTAGAATTTTGGTATTTCATTCTGCTGATTCAATCTTCTTGTCAGCCCCTTTATTTATGAATACAATTGTTTGGCTTTCATCTCACAAGCTCAACTCCTGTGAACAAATTTCTTTGCTTCTTTAATAAGTTTAACTGACATATTTAATCCATCTTTTATTATTTTATAATGTGTACAATTGGAACTTGAAGGTTTACTTCAAACGTTATTGCTAGTATTGTATATGTCCCCCTTTTTTTTTTTACAAATTCATCCACATATCTTTTCCAAAGTACCACCAAATATTGATTAAAATAATATTCTCATAGATTCCCAGGTACGCAAAAGTAAGGGTTTGGAATTTTTTTGAATCTGTATTAAACAGAAGTAATCCAGTTGTTAAACTCTGCGGCCAGCTTGCATTATCTGGAAGTAGGTCATACTGGTTTGTAAAAATCTTAGTTATATTGACTAACTATAATGTGAATGTATTAAAACCTGATAAAGATTCTGATAACACTGTGACCAGTATGCTACACAGTTATGAGAATTTCAAAGAAAATTATGACATAAATAATCAGATAAATGTATTCACAGCATCAAAGAAGTGTTATTTATTAGAGAAAACAGAGATTTTTGATAAAGATTCTTATAACACTGTGACCAGTAAGCTACACAGACTAACACAGTTATGAGAATTTCGAAGAAAAATTATGAAAATTATGACATAAATAATCAGTTATGTATTCGTAGCATCAAAGAAGTGTTATTTATTAGATCAACAACATTTTATGGAAAACAAATTCATAATATCAAGATTTTGTATACACTGAAAATATTTTGCCATTGTTAGTTATAGCCTCAAGTGAGGCTCGCACACTTGGCTGTCTCCTGTATCTGTAAAGCACCTGACAGGGCACAGCTTTGTAGTGGTTAATAAAATCCAAAAACTCAAAACCATGGCACTTGTCACACAGACATGTTGCCTCATTGTCTCAGCACTGAAAGTCTGCAGATCTATGAGTAGTGAGGTAATACAGGAACTTGTTTGTCTGGTTTGAAATAAAAATAAATTTAAATTTGTACTTGCTTTCTACAGAAAATAGTATTGGATTAAGTTTGGGATTTGTATTGAAATATTGCCAGAGGAGAAGGTTTGACGTTCACATTTACATGCTGCAGTTATATAAAGTTTAAAAAGAAAATTGTTTTGAGTTTTAGTCACTATCGTAGACCACTTATTAGCAAAGACGAAAGGGATGCTGTGTGTCTTGGGGGAAGCGGGGCGGTCTCTTGTTTCCTGGTCAAATGTCAATAACAGTCCATCATAACATAAATTGGTTGATACCATAGCAAGATTTTTTGGCATAAACTGTGAGGAAATCACTACTTATTTGTGTGGCAATTGATTTGGAACAGGAAACAGGAGTTACATTACAAAGTTTAACCTCATCGTCCAAATTCAAGAGAGCAGAAATTTCCTAAACCTTGTTAATTTGAATATTAAGTAATAACAGAGTGAATATTAATGAAAATATCTTTTCATTACTGAAAATATAGGCGTTCTCAAATGATTACTCATCAGAATTTTATTTACATAATGTCACATTAGTTCTAATGTATTGTATAGGACAATAACACAGTGTCGTAAGTTAAAAAATAGGTTATTTCTCTTTAAAGTAGTATTCCATGTAACAGTATTGGATTTGACTATATGTTGAGTATCATCCTTAATTGAAACATTGGAACTGTTCCATATTTACCTATTTCTGTAGGCAGATGGCAGGAAACATCTTGTCTGTGCTGTGTCTCAGAAACCATAATGTATAGGAAGGTCATACTTTGTGGGCACATAGAATGTAGAAGGGCACTGTCATTGCATGTCCTTGATTTCACCTTTAACCTAGGCATAATGACCTTGATTTTAAAGTCTTATCTCTGCAATACATCAGGAACCGTAAGGTGTAGGAAGTTGATACTTGACAGGGTTATTGGAGGCTATGGGGTGTATAGATATGCAGTGTCATGGTGTACCCTTAATCCTGTCTGGGATTTATATCGGAAACTGTAAAGTGTAGGAAGTTGAAACTTGGTAGAGATATTGGTTTAGGGTGTAAGTATGTACCTTTATGGTGTGACCTTGACTTGACCTTGCACCTTGGTTTAGTGATCTTTAATTTCATAAGTATTGTCTGTGCTATATATTTGAAACTGTCAGGTGTAGGAAAGTTGAGGTGTGCAAAGTTATTTTGTGACTTTTTGCCTTAGCTCAGCCACAATGCTTTCTACTGCCAAATTTGAGACATGTTTCTCCTATCACAAAATGTTATGGATTACTGTATCTGGTTATCAGATCAGTTAATAAATTTTAGTGCTTCATAACTTTTACTTTATAAAATTAATTAATGCTAGAAGCTTGCAATTAAATTTTCTTGTTTTTATTATAGTTTGTCTGTACATACATTGTCTCTTTAGTGTTGTTTCTCCTGAACCTTTACATAACTTACACTGGCTTTTCTAAAAGACCCCTTGTCTTTGTATATTTTTCACCTCTTCTAGAAATATCTCGTGGTACCCAACGCTATTTCCCCGGGCTGTGTGGTAGAGGCATCTCTGACTCTGATGCTGTTTTTTCTTTATGTGGAGTTAAGTTTAGGCTTTTTAAAGTAAAGGAAATATGTTTTTATCTCCCGCCGGGCTTTAGCCCGGGAGGGAGATTATGAAATGATGTCTGTGTGTGCGTGCGTGCGTGCGTGTGTGCATGCGTTAGTCACGCAGATTTCTCCAAAACTACTACAGCTACAGATTTTTTGTAAATTAATTGTCCCAATGAATTTTCATGCCCTTGAAAAAATTTTTGGTTTTATTGACTTAGGCCTAAAGATAAGTGAGTAATAGCAAGCTTAGCTACTTTGAGTAAAGGGCTCATAACTCAAAAACTATTGCAGTAACAACTTTTTCTTCAAATATGTTGTTCAGCTACTTTGTCCTTAGCTATAAGATGGTACATAGTTTGGGGTCCCATTGCATGCCATAAGTGAGTAATAGCTATTTTCTCATTTGTAGCTAAATAACAGAAGAAGTAAATGTCAAATATCTTCAAAAGTATTGAAGTTAGGGAAATCTTTTCAAATATGTTGTCCATCTACTTTTTGGTAAGCTATGACATAGTAAAGTTTCAGACCTGTTGCACCTTGGATAGCTGAGTAATAGCTACTTTGAAATTCTGACTGTTGAGTAAAGCTATTGTAACTAAAAAAGTATTGCATATAGAGTGTTTTCCTAAAATATGTTGTTCAGCTACTTTGTTCTTAGCTATAAGATGGTACATAGTTTGGGGTTCTATTGCTTGCCATAAGTGAGTAATAGCTATTTCCTCATTTGTAGCTAAATAACAGAAGAAGTAAATGTCAAATATCTTCAAAAGTATTAAAGTTAGGGAAATCTTTTCCAATATGTTGTCCATCTACTTTTTGGTAAGCTATGACATAGTAAAGTTTCAGACCTGTTGCACCTTGGATAGCTGAGTAATAGCTACTTTGAAATTCTGACTGTTGAGTAAAGCTATTGTAACTAAAAAAGTATTGCAGTTAGAGTGTTTTCCTAAAATATGTTGTTCAGCTACTTTGTTTTTAGCTATAAGATGGTACATAGTTTGGGGTTCTATTGCTTGCCATAAGTGAGTAATAGCTATTTCCTCATTTGTAGCTAAATAACAGAAGAAGTAAATGTCAAATATCTTCAAAAGTATTAAAGTTAGGGAAATCTTTTCAAATATGTTGTCCATCTACTTTTTGGTAAGCTATGACATAGTAAAGTTTCAGACCTGTTGCACCTTGGATAGCTGAGTAATAGCTACTTTGAAATTCTGACTGTTGAGTAAAGCCATTGTAACTCCAAAACTATTGCAGTTGGAGTATCTTCCTAAAATATGTTGTTCAGCTATTTTGTTCTTAGCTATAAGATGGTACATAGTTTGGGGTTCTATTGCTTGCCATAAGCGAGTAATAGCTATTTTCTCATTTGTAGCTAAATAACAGAAGAAGTAAATGTCAAATATCTTCAAAAGTATTGAAGTTAGGGAAATCTTTTCAAATATGTTGTCCATCTACTTTTTGTTAAGCTATAACATAGTAAAGTTTCAGACCTGTTGCACCTTGGATAGCTGAGTTATAGCTACTTTGAAATTCTGACTGTTGAGTAAAGCCATTGTAACTCCAAAACTATTGCAGTTAGAGTATTTTCCTAAAATATGTTGTTCAGCTACTTTGTCCTTAGCTATAAGATGGTACATAGTTTGGGGTTCTGTTGCATGCCATAAGTGAGTAATAGCTATTTTGTTATTTGTAGCAAAATCATGACATAAGTAAATGTCAAATATCTTCAAAAGTATTAAAGTTAGGGAATTCTTTTCAAATATGTTATCCATCTACTTTTTCATAAGCTATCACATAGTAAAGTTTCAGATCTGTTGCACATTGGATAGCTGAGTAATAGCTACTTTGAAATTCTACAGTTGAGTAAATCCATTGTAACTCCAAAACTATTGCAGTTACAATATTTTCGTAAAATATGTTGTTCACCTACTTTGTCCTTAGCTATAAGCTGGCATGTAGTTTGGGGTTCTATTGCATGCCATAAGTGAGTAATAGCTATTTTATTGCGTTAATACATCCTATCCAATGGACAATAGCTTATCCGGTCGGCGCGGACCGGCCCGCCAAACGTCAGAAAAAGACGTCCTGTGTCTCCACCGGCTAGGCCGGCCCAGTACTGTGCACTCGCCAGATGGCGTGTCGTACTTCCTTCCTGTCTAGACAGAGTGACGTCATAGCATCTTTTTCGTTTGGCGCATGACTAGTGCACAGGAATTTTTTCAGCCAGATATATTTTAAATTTTTTCATCAGACATTTTGTTCTGGAAGCTTTTTTATTGTGTCCAACGGATAGTATTTATATCATGTCTTCTCCAGGACAACGCAGGGGGAGTTGTGGTCACACCATGGCTAATTTTGACACTCATCAGTATTGCGCACGCTGCAGAGAGAAGGGTAAGGGCTCTGACCCCTGTATTAAAGAACCACAATCAGATAACTGCTCCATTTGTAATGCCTTTTCTGAAGAGCAGCGTCAGCAGTTAGCTACACCTTCTTATAGATTGAAGAAGGAGAAACGGGAGGCTAAGAAGCTTGTTACAGCTCCACCTCAAGAATCAGAAGAGTTGGTGGACCCCGCTAGTGTAGCTGTTATTGGGGCTGTGGATAAAGGTTCTCTGAAATCTCCCTCTCCCGCCCCTCCACCAGAGAAAAAGACCAAGAAGGACTTAAAAAAGGATATTAGGAAGGACAAATCCCCCCCTGCTAAAGCTTCCAAATCTACCAGTCAGACCACTGCAGACTCTAAAATTGCAGACTTGGACCTTAAGTGGTCGGAACGTTTCAGCCGCTTGGAAGCGTTGATTTTATCAAAGAACTTTGAACCTACCTTTTCTGCCAACGTTAAGGTTACACCAACCCATTCACCTCCGTCATCGATTGAGAATGTGTCTGAGCCGTTTATCCGGCCTTCAACTTCATCCACGCTTCCTGGAAATGGCTCCTCTGCTGAAAAGCATCAGCCTACCAGTAAAGCAGTGACCGACAAGCCGACTTCTTCCTCTAAGTTTCCTGGTACGGGCTTCTCTGCTACCCAGCATCAGCCGGCCAGTCAAACTAAATCCAGCCGACCTACATCAACCTCCAAGTTTCCTGGACAAGGCTCCTCTGCTAGTATGCATCAGCCTGCCAGTAAAACTGCTAGTAGCCGACCTACTCCACTGGACTCGGTTCAGAACCGGCCTGCTGTTACTGACCGACCTCTCCCCACAGGACCGGCCGACACCGGCTCTCCTACTCTGCATAGATCTAGAAGGGATAGTGTATCCAGCCTTTCTTCAGAGGCTAACAGTGTCCAGTCGGACCGACCTCCTTTGGATCTATACACGGAGGAAGGGGAACTCTCTGAGGACCCGGATCAAACAGTTATGGACCAGGACCAACCTATTTCGGAAGAACAAAATTATAGAGAAACAATGCAAGGCATCCGCTCTTATATGGGATGGTCCCATATTCCAGAGGTCGACAACTTAACAGCCACTTCAGATGACAACCCCTTTGCAGGGCCTAAGACAGTGACACCGGGCAAAGTTTCAATTAAAATGCCCACAGAGGAGTGGCTCTGTAAGAAGCTAGGGAAGCTAAATTTGACACTAACTGAAGGGTATCCCTCCCGTGGCTCAGAAGCCGGTGGTTTGGCAAAAGATGTATTTCTCAGACCTCCCCGTTCTCAGTCAAAATGGTACGGTCTGCACACCGACTCTCCACCGGATCCGACTAAAGTGACCAGCTGGAGTACTGACGCCTCCAAACTAAACAGCAGTTACAGCCGGATTGCCCGTTACACCGGACTTTCTTCCACTCCACCTGCTTCACGCAGGATATCTCAGGAAACGCTGCGCCGGTGGGAAAGGTCGGCTAGGGAAGCCTCCATTGTGTGTAACCAGGCTGCGAGTTTTAATCGGTGCCTGTTTAGAGTACAACAAAACATGAAAGATCACATCAAGACACTGTCTTCTGAAAATAAGGGTAAAGGATCCTCAAAGAGTTCGGTGGCCATTGATGAGTTAAACTACCTCCTGGACTTCAACTCCAGTATTACACAAGCAACCGCGAAGTCCATGGAGCACCTGTCGGATTTTGTGTTTATAACCATGGGGAATCTCACCCTGGTCCGTAGGGACGCGTATCTTAGCCACCTCAGGACGGGTATCAAGCAGGACACCCTCACAGCTTTGAGAACCGCCCCTCTTCACATACCGACACTCTTCCCGGATGCCACTATTAAGCGTGCAGAGGAAGACATTGCTCAGTTTGAGTCAAAAGGACACACCGGACAGCAGCATAGCAAGGGTCGTTACCACCCTTATGAGCGTCCTGACAAGAGACACAGTGGAAAAGACACCAAATCGGAGAAACCGGCTTGGAAAACAATTGGGAAGAAACAATTTAGAAAAGGGAAAGGACGTGCTTCCACCTACTCTTCCCGACCTGCCAAGGGCCAGCAGTCGTACAAATGACAATCACTGTATGACACCCTTGCAGGGACGACTGCTGGCCGGGAGCCTTCCTCAGACTTTAGTAAATCCTGTTTTATCAAATGTAAAATCTCATGTTGTTCCAAATGCTCATACTGTGCCCGGGCATTCGCAAAAGAAAGATCTAAGTCCCGGGCCAGCAGATTGTATTTACAGAAAGTACATATTAAAGTCTGTGAAAAGTGTTTCTTGTGTCATTCCATTGTCTTGTGTCCAACCTGCAACAAGTGTAAAACATGCTGCCTCCAATCCACCTGTGGGGGCTCGACTACAGAACTTTTGGCAAACTTGGCTGGATCTAGGGGCCGGTCCGAAAATAATTCAAATCCTGAGGGAAGGTTATACCCTCCCTTTCCGGACCCGACCCAATCTTACAAGGTCTCCTACTGTCATAAGCCGTTATGTCAATCCTCACAGGAACAGCTACCTGTTGGAGGCATTACATCAGCTTATGAACAAAAATGCGATAGAACTGGTCCACAATCAAACATCTCTGGGGTTTTTCAACCGACTCTTTCTAGTCCCCAAACCCAACAACCAATGGAGACCAATACTGGATTTAAGCAAACTAAACCTCTTCCTCAAGGTGGAGAAATTCAAAATGGAGACACCAGAAACCATCAGGACATCCCTCCAACAAGGGGAGTGGGTCACCTCAGTAGACTTCAAGGATGCCTACTTCCACATACCGATACAGGAACAATCCAGGAAATACCTAAGATTTCATGTCCAGGGCCGGACTTATCAGTTCAAGGCACTGCCCTTTGGTCTGTCCACAGCGCCCATGGAGTTCACTGTACTAGCCAAAGAGGTAAAACTGATGGCCATACGCAAGGGTATAAGAATCCACCAGTACCTAGACGACTGGTTGGTGAGGGCCAGATCCCTAGAAACTTGTCTCCAGCACACCCAGATTCTCATCAAAATGTGCCAGGACCTAGGCTGGCTGGTGAATTTGGAAAAATCAGAACTGGAACCCAAACAGGTCTTCAATTTTGTAGGTTACCAGTTCGACCTCAGGTTAGGCCGGGTCAGACCGACTCCGGACCGGTGGCTAAACCTTCAGGACAAAGTACAGACCCTTCTGTCTCTACCGGCCTGTCCGGTCCGGCAGTTTATGTCCCTGATAGGCCTTTTAACAGCCACAGAAAAACAGGTTCACCTTGGTCGACTACACATGAGACCTATACAGTGGCACCTCAAAAACAATTGGCGGGTACCAGAATCTCTAGAAAAGATTATCCCTCTACCAAGATCCCTACACCCTCACCTACAATGGTGGCTAGAGGAAGACAATGTGCTTCAAGGCCAACCATTACACCCAGTAAAACATGCTCTGCAAATATTTACAGACGCATCAAAAGAAGGATGGGGCGCTCACTTAAACGAGCTCATTGCAAGAGGGTCCTGGTCGGTGCCGGAAAGCAAACTGCACATAAATTATCTGGAACTCAAAGCAGTGTTTCTAGCCCTCAAAGAGTTCCAAGACCTCTGTGTAGACAAAATCGTTCTAGTGGCAACCGACAATACTACAGTGGTAGCTTACATAAACAAGGAAGGGGGCATGAGGTCGGGCCCACTGTGTGCCCTACTGTGGAGAATCTTGACCTGGTGTTCCCAGCGACAAGTGACCCTAAAAGCCCGGCACATCCCAGGCCATCTCAATGTGATAGCCGACAAGCTATCCAGACTGGGTCAGACCATCCAAACAGAGTGGTCCCTCCTTCCGGAAGTCTTTCAACAGATATGCAACCAATGGCATCAGCCTCAAATAGATCTCTTTGCCACGAGGTTCAACCACAAGTTACCTCAGTTTGTCTCTCCAGTACCGGACCCCCTGGCGGTAGCAGTGGATGCACTTACTCTGTCATGGGACGAGCTGGATGCATACGCCTTCCCACCGACCGCCATATTGGGCAAAGTGGTGGAGAAGCTACTGGACTCACCGTGCAAGAGACTCATTCTTATTGCCCCCGGGTGGCCCAACATGCCTTGGTTTTGGGACCTGGTGGCCATGTCCAGTCAGGTCCCTCTAAGCCTACCCAACCTGCCCAGTCTTCTTACACAGCCCTTCAATCAGATCCCTCACAGAAATCTGACAAATCTAAATCTCCATGCCTGGCTCCTAGAGCCTCTAAAATCAAAGAACAGGGCTTCTCTGAGGCAGTGGCAGCAAGAATTGAGGCTCCTCAAAGAAGATCTACCAGATCAGTCTATGAGGCAAAGTGGACCATTTTTACAAAGTGGTGCGACGCTAATCAGGTGGACTTCAGGTCACCACCTGTAAAGTCGGTGGCTGACTTCCTAATGCACCTTTTTGAGGACAAGAAGTTACAGCCCAGCACCATTGATGGATACAGGTCTGCCATTGCTGATAAACTGGGTAACACGACAGTCAGTATCAGCAAAGATGATAATCTCACTCGTCTCTTGGAAAGTTTCCACAGAGATAGACCCAAAGGGCGGAGGGGCATTCCCTCCTGGAACCTGTCCCTGGTTCTACACCAGCTGACAAAGCCCCCTTTTGAACCTCTCAGGGAAGCATCTCTAAAGCACCTGACCTTCAAAACTGTCTTCCTTTTAGCCCTAGGCTCTGGAAAAAGGAGGAGTGAGATCCATGCATGGCAGCACAAGAACATCAGACATCAGTCCGATTGGGCTAAGGTGTCTTTGTTTCCATCCCCCAGCTTTCTTTCCAAGAACCAGCTGGCCAAAGAGGGTCCGGAGAGTGTAGCCCCAGTGGTCATACCAGCCCTGGCTCCTACTCTAGATAAATCCCTCAAGTCCGATAGATCCCTTTGTTCAGTCAGAGCCTTGCGCTACTATTTGGACAGGACTTCAGACATAAGACAACACAAGGAGCTAGTCTTTGTCTCCTTCAAGAAAGGCTTCGATAAAGACATCTCCCCTGCCACTATCTCCTCATGGATCAAACAAACTGTGATCCTATGCTATGAGCTCTCTGATCATCAAGCCCATACCCTACATCAAGTTAAAGCTCATGATGTTAGGGCTTTCGCTGCTTCTAAGGCCTTCCAGTCTGGAGTCTCCTTGGAGCAGATCCTATCAGCCTGCCACTGGAAATCTCATAATACCTTCACCCAATTCTATCTGAAGGATGTGGCATGGGCTGACTCAGAGCTCTACCATCTTGGTCCTGTTGTGGCTGCTCAGCAGATCCATCAACAGACCGGCAACTAGAGGAGATCTATGCCTATGTATATAGTAGTACAATTTGTATATATTGCACGTATAGTTAAGAAGCATCAAAAAAAAAAAAAAAAAAAAAAATCTCATGTACTTCCTCCGGGAGACTTTTTATGGGACTGAACTCATCCCTCTCTTCCCCTACCTCAGAGCAGGTCTGCCAAAAAGGGGGGGGGGGGCAAGGTCGACTCTGACGGTTCCAGCCCGGTTAACCGGATGATGATATTCGACCATGGCCTTAGGGGTTTTTGACTTCTAGGTCTTCCCAGGCCTAAAGGCAGAGTTTTCATTATCTCTAGCATGAGTTCACACAAGTCCCTAGTAGCTTACCCGCCGACCAAGCGGTAGTTATTCAGCTATTGTCCATTGGATAGGATGTATTAACGCAATAAAATTGCAAATTTAATAAGTAAATTAAATTTTTATAAGTTAATACCCTATCCAATGGACACACAAGACCCTCCCACCGACCCCGCTTTCAGTCTACTAGGGGTCTAATAGGTTTAGACAACGAAAAAGATGCTATGACGTCACTCTGTCTAGACAGGAAGGAAGTACGACACGCCATCTGGCGAGTGCACAGTACTGGGCCGGCCTAGCCGGTGGAGACACAGGACGTCTTTTTCTGACGTTTGGCGGGCCGGTCCGCGCCGACCGGATAAGCTATTGTCCATTGGATAGGGTATTAACTTATAAAAATTTAATTTACTTATTAAATTTGCAATTTTCTTATTAGTAGCAAAATAATGACATAAGTAAATGTCAAATATCTTCAGAAGTATTAAAGTTACGGAATTCTTTTCAAATATGTCCTTCATCTACTTTTTTGTAAGCTATCACATAGTAAAGTTTCAGACCTGTTGCACATTGCACAGCTAAGTAATAGCTACTTTGAAATTGTGACTGTTGAGTAAATCCATTGTAACTCCAAAACTATTGCAGTTACAGCTTTTTCTTCAAATATGGTGTTCAGCTACTTTGTCCTTAGCTATAAGCTGGCATGTAGTTTGGGGTTGTATTGCATGCCATAAGTAATAGCTATTTTCTTATTAGTAGCAAAATAATGACATAAGTAAATGTCAAATATCTTCAGAAGTATTAAAGTTACGGAATTGTTTTCAAATATGTCATTCATCTACTTTTTTGTAAGCTATCACATAGTAAAGTTTCAGACCTGTTGCACATTGCACAGCTAAGTAATAGCTACTTTGAAATTGTGACTGTTGAGTAAATCCATTGTAACTCCAAAACTATTGCAGTTACAGCTTTTTCTTCAAATATGTTGTTCAGCTAATTTGTCCTTAACTATAAGATGGTATATTTTTTGGGGTTGTATTGCATGCCATAAGTGAGTAATAGCTATTTTCTTATTTGTAGCAAAATAACGACATAAGTAAATGTCAAATATCTTCAAAAGTATTAAAGTTAGGGAAATATTTTCAAATATGTTATTCATCTAGTTTTTGATAACCTATCACATAGTAAAGTTTCAGACCTGTTGCACATTGGATAGCCGAGTAATACCTACTTTGAAATTGTGACTGTAGGGTAAATGCATATAGTTTGGGGTTCTATTGCATGCCATAAGTGAGTAATAGCTATTTTCTTATTTGTGGCAAAATAATGACATAATTTTTCTCAAATAACTGCTTCATCTACTTTTGGGAAAGCTTTCACATGGTGAACTTTCAGACCCGTAGCTAATTATTCACCTACTCAAAATGAGTAAATGATAATTATCTCTAAAAGTATTGCGGATATCCAATTTTTATCAAATAACTCATTCCATCTACTTTTGGGAGAGCTTTCACATGGTGAAGTTCCAGACCCGTAGCTAATTACTCACCTACTCAAAATGAGTAAATGTGAATTATCCCTAAAAGTATTGGGGATATCCAATTTTTCTTAAATAACTCATTCACCTACTTTTGGAAGAGCTTTCACTTGGTGAAGTTTCAGACCCGTAGCTAATTATTTACCTACTCAAAATGAGTAAATGCTAATTATCTCTAAAAGTATTGTGGATATCCAATTTTTATCAAATTACTCGTTCATCTACTTTTGGGAGGGCTTTCACATGGTGAAGTTCCAGACCCGTAGCTAATTACTCACCTACTCAAAATGAGTAAATGTGAATTATCCCTAAAAGTATTGGGGATATCCAATTTTTTCTTAAATAACTCATTCACCTACTTTTGGAAGAGCTTTCACGTGGTGAAGTTTCAGACCCGTAGCTAATTATTCACCTACTCAAAATGAGTAAATGCTAATTATCTCTAAAAGTATAGTGGATATCCAATTTTTATCAAATTACTCGTTCATCTACTTTTGGGAGAGCTTTCACATGGTGAAGTTCCAGACCCGTAGCTAATTACTCACCTACTCAAAATGAGTAAATGTAAAAGTATTGCAGATATCCAATTTTTCTCAAATAACTCATTCACCTACTTTTGGGAGAGCTTTTACTTGGTGAGATTTCAGACCCGTAGCTAATTATTCACCTACTCAAAATGAGTAAATGTGAATTATCTCTAAAAGTATTGCGGATATCCAATTTTTATCAAATAACTCATTCATCTACTTTTGGGAGGGCTTTCACATGGTGAAGTTCCAGACCTGTAGCTAATTACTCACCTACTCAAAATGAGTAAATGTGAATTATCCCTAAAAGTATTGGGGATATCCAATTTTTCTTAAATAACTCATTCACCTACTTTTGGAAGAGCTTTCACTTGGTGAAGTTTCAGACCCATAGCTAATTGTTCACTTACTCAAAATGAGTAAATGCTAATTATCTCTAAAAGTATTGTGGATATCCAATTTTTATCAAATTACTCGTTCATCTACTTTTGGGAGAGCTTTCACATGGTGAAGTTCCAGACCCGTAGCTAATTACTCACCTACTCAAAATGAGTAAATGTGAATTATCTGTAAAAGTATTGCAGATATCCAATTTTTCTCAAATAACTCATTCACCTACTTTTGGGAGAGCTTTTACTTGGTGAGGTTTCAGACCCGTAGCTAATTATTCACCTACTCAAAATGAGTAAATGCTAATTATCTCTAAAAGTATTGCGGATATCCATTTTTTATCAAATAACTCATTCATCTACTTTTGGGAGGGCTTTCACATGGTGAAGTTCCAGACCCGTAGCTAATTACTCACCTACTCAAAATGAGTAAATGTGAATTATCTCTAAAATTATTGCAGATAGCCAATTTTTATCAAATAACTCATTCACCTACTTTTGGGAGAGCTTTCACTTGGTGAATTTTCAGAGCCGTAGCTAGTTATTCACCTCCTCAAAATGAGTAAATGCTAATTATCTCTAAAAGTATTGCGGGTATCCAATTTTTATTAAATTACTCGTTCATCTACTTTTGGGAGAGCTTGCACATGGTGAAGTTCCAGACCCGTAGCTAATTACTCACCTACTCAAAATGAGTAAATGTGAATTATCTGTAAAAGTATTGCAGATAGCCAATTTTTTCTCAAATAACTCATTCACCTACTTTTGGGAGAGCTTTCACTTGGTGAAGTTTCACACCCGTAGTTAATTATTCACCTACTGAAAATGAGTAAATGCGAATTATCTCTACAAGTATTGCAGATAGCCAGTATTTCTGAAATAACTCATTCACATACATTTTCGAGAGCTTTCAATTAGTGAATTTTCAGATCCGTAGCTAATTACTCACCTACTCAAAATGAATAACTGCCTATTATCACTAAAAGTATTGCAGATAGCCAATATTTCTCAAATAACTCATTCACCTACATTTTGGAGAGCTTTCACATGCTAAATTTTTTTAATGAATTTTTTAAATAATTTTTAATGCATTAAAATTCATGAAATCATGCACTAAATCGATTATAACTTGAAAAGTATTACATTTACAGCACCTTGTTAAAATATGTTATCTTTAGTACATCTAATTTATATGGCGGGAGATAAATGCATGCGTCAGAATGCTTGTTTGTTGATGCTTCTTGGTTATTCATATTTCTCCCTTTTTATTTATATTTTTCAATTATTTTCTCATTGATACTTGGTAGGGACATTGGTTAGGGGGTGTAGGTGTGTAACGTCATGTTGTGACCTTGATTTAATCTTTGATCTTGCCGTAGTTACCTTGAGTTTGAACATCTTGTCCGGGCTATATCTCAGAAACCGTAAGGTGTAGGAAGTTGAGACTTGGTAGGGACATTAGTTAGGGGGTGTAGGTGTGCAGCGTCATGGTGTGACCTTGATTTGACCTTTGACCTTGCCGTAGTGACCTTCACCTATAAAATCTTGTCCGGGCTATATCTTGGAAATCGTAAGGTGTAGGAAGTTGACCTGGATTTGACCTTTGATCTTGCATATCTGATGCTATTTTATCTGTCTACAGGGATATCTAATACTATTTTATCTCTCATATCTTTTTTTACTTGAATCTTGGTTGTTGCACCTTTGGGTGTCTTTTGATGTAGATTAAGCACTGTTAAAGTCATATTAGAATTCATTAAGGATTTTACTTTTGCAACTTCCCATTGTAACAGATGGTATTGCATCATGCAAGCGAGTCACAGGTTTTCCCCCAACTCCACATATAAGCATTTATTGCCACATCTGTATGTATGGGTAATATTCAAAACATTCAAACCATAATTCGACCATACATAATTGTGATATTTTCATTGACACGTATTCTCCAGTTACGAAATATTACAGCTTCATAACTTTTAGTTTATTGAATTGTCTTGTTTTAATACTTAAATTCGATCTTTACATGCAGTGCTCTGAAAGTATCCCAATCTGTGTACTGTTTCACTGCTTCTATATCTCATGGTGTTGAAAAATATTTCCCCTGGCTGTGGGATACGGGCATCTCTGATGCTATATTTTCTTCTTTGTTTTCATAGCGACGTTTCTTTGAGAGACTGGTGCTAGCAGTGTTACATTTGCTGCTGTTGAGTATAGCAATCTACACACGTCCTGAGCTGGATGAGGAGCTTATTGGACCCACAGATACTACCAGTATTGTGAGTAAACCCCACAGATACTACCAGTTTTGTGAGTAAATCCCACAGATACTACCAGTATTGTATATATACTAAGTAAACCCCACAGATACTACCAGTATTGTGAGTGAACCCCACAGATACTACCAGTATTGTAAGTAAACCCCATAGATACTACCAGTATTGTGAGCAAATCCCACAGATACTACCAGTATTGTAAGCAAATCCCACAGATCCTACCAGTAGTGTAAGTAAACCCCATAGATACTACCAGTATTGTCAGCAAATCCCACAGATACTACCAGTATTGTAAACAAACCCCACAGATACTGTTTAGTAAATTCCACAGATACTACTAGCATTGTGAGTCATTTACCATACTAACTACCAGTATTGTAAGTAAAACCAATGGATACCACCAGTGTTGTGAGTAAAAGCCACATAAGATGTAAGGTACTGACCGCTATCAGTGCATCAAGATTGGTTCTGTTTTATCCGATGCTAAAAGGCTATTGTACGGTGTGCCCCAGGGCTCTGTCCTGGGGCCGATCTTGTTCTCATTATACACTACCCCCCTCAGTAAAGTTATTCAAAATCATCCTGGCATATGTTTCCACTTTTATGCAGACGACACACAGTTATATGTTCATCTCACACATAACCATGCCACTCAGGCCTTTGATAGACTGAAAAACTGCTTGGATGATGTCAGAAAGTGGCTTTCTGCAAATAAGCTTAAACTAAATCCAGACAAGACAGAATTTATTCTGTTTGGCTCAAGAAATGTCCGCACAAAACTCAGGAAATTTTTCCCAGTTAATATACTTGGCAACCTCCTTTCACCTGTTGATGCAATTAAGAACTTAGGTGTCTGGTTTGACTCTGATTTTTCCTTCTCTTGCCATGTCAGGAATACCTGTAAGGCTAGTTTTGTTCATATCAGGGATTTAAAGCGACTCCGAGGATATCTTACACGTGAAGCTGCTCTTTTAGCTGCAAATGCCTTGGTGGGAAGTCGTCTTGACTACTGTAATTCCTTGTTCAGAGGCCTCTCTGCTCTAGACATTCGGAGGCTCCAATGTGTTCAGAACAGTCTTGCAAGAATTGTGGCTAATACCACCAAATACTCACATATCACTCCTGTAAGAAAGAGTCTTCATTGGCTGCCTGTCTTGCATCGCTCTGTCTTCAAGACAGCCCTGTTGGTGTACAAGTTTCTACATAGTGGCCATCCAAAATACTTTGAACCTTTCCTTAAACCCAGGCATAGTGTGTATAGAACACGCAGAAGTCAATCTGATGGTGTGCTGCTTGAGGTCCCACATTGTGCTTCAATATATAAGTCTAAAAAGCATTTTGGCCTTAGCTTTGCATACGATGCCCCAAGGATTTGGAATGATCTTCCTGATGATGTACGCTCAGCTAAATCTCTCAGAAAAAAGTTGAAAACTTACCTCTTTGAAAAAGCTTACCCACCCTAGATTATCCCTAGTTTTTCATTTTGTCTCTCCGTGGTGTCGACCCCTGCAATGTCCCTGATTTAACGATTACGATCTCTGATTTTGGCTTTCTGCGTCTTAGAGTCTATCATTAGATAGAGATTAAGCGCTATAAAAGTACTATTAGAATTAGAATTACATAAGTCATTTTGAAGGTCTGAAAGTGTAATTGTGAACACGGCGCCCTATCTAAAACTGCCACTGTCCTGTAAAAATTGATTTTACCTCTCCTTTTGATTGTTCCACTCTCAAGATCATATGTTCCTTTTTAATATAAACTGGTTCTTTCTATTTGATGAATTGATAACTATACAATTAACTGAACTATGTCAGTTTGTTTTGTGTCACTGTAAAACATAAATTTATTAAAGTAACCGTTTCCTAAGACTGATACCAACAGTCGAACACTGTACAAGCACTGGCAAATATAATTGTGGGTACTCATTGAAGATACCGATTATTTTCATTTTTATATTAAGAAAATGAGTTGGAAAAAGAAATGTGTTCAATTAATTTTTATGCATTAAGTTTATTTATATATTAACAATAATAATTTACTGTTGCCTTTTTTCTTTCTGTTTCAGATTCGATATGTTTCAGAAGTTATTGTGTGTATAGAAAGTATATCATATTTAATATTTCAATTAGAAGAAATTCGATCTCAGGGATTGTTTGGCTTCATAAAAAACCAAGTAAGTGATCTGTTAATTTTAGTAGTAATGCAATTTTTCATTTTTGTCAGCTTTTGTATGAGTTAATTTCTACTTTACTTGATATAAAAAAATCACTGGAGATTGGGGGTCAAAACTCCCATACATATTCAGAGTTAGATGAAGTTGTATATAACTGGATGTCAATAATATGCACATTTCTAACACAGATGTAACCACTCACTATTGCAGGCATGAGACATATATCCAGTGAAATAAAATAAAATTACTATATAATAAAAAAATTTACAATTTGTTGGAAGCTTAAAATTACTTCAATAGGAACATTAGTTTTTCAAAATTAAATTATATATTGTATTATTTCTGTATATCATGATTTTAATTCATGATTAAATTAATGAAATAATGTTGAAAGCTTTAGTATGTGTATTCTTTATGACATCCACTAATTTAAGTATATGTTTCAATAAAATAAGTTTTGGACCTTTTAAAGAAAAAAAGGTATATGCACTTGTTTATCTCATAGTCAATTACATTAATGTAATTCTTTATGATACTTTTCCCAGAAAGCTTAAATCAATTATAAGTTTGCCAGCATTATCATTATTGAAAAAAAATGTATGTAAATTGTTCAGCATTTTATGTATTTTTGTCATGATTTATTCTCTGTGCCTGGATTTTCTAAACTTTTAACGCACTGATTGCCACTGCAGCAAGTCACAGTTAACAAAAGGTCTAAATAAAACCCAAAAGAAAATAGAATGCAACTGTTATATTTCCTATGGATAATGGTAAACCCAAATCACTCATATTTTTTCTAATTTTTACCAGAAGTATTCAATAGCATCAAAATGCTTGCACATGAAACCAGTCTAGCAGAAAGTACAGTCAGGTTATTAGGCGATGTGGAGTCCTTTCAAATTGTGAAAAATTTATTATTATACCTGTGGGTGTATTTGAAAACATTCTGTTGAATAGAATTGGAACTGGCAGCACTTTTGGACTACTTTGTATGGTTGGGGTCAAAATGTAACTCTCTGGCACCAAAACTAGGCTTTTAAATTTCAAAATATTAGATTGTTTGTATTAAGTAGAAAAGTATATATGTCTGGTCACCTGACGAAAAAAAAAATGAATTCTTTTTTCTTACCTTTGTTAGTGTCTGTGTATTGAGGAGAAACAGTAAATTATTGATATTCTATTTGAAGTATTAATGCCAAGGCATTTATTTTGCCAGCTGGCCACAAGTACATTTTGTTTACCATAAATAAATTCTTCAAAATAAAGCAATATAAAGGTAAATATACTCTGTACATCTGAGAACTTGGCTTTATTCACACAGGCGAGTGCTCCAGCTAAATTCATCTTCAACGTGTCATGTGTTCTCATCATTGGCTGCATTCCCATGCGTTTCACAGGTCTGTACGGTGTGGAAGTCATTCTGCTCTCCCTTGCCGCCCCCTGTGCTTGGGCTTTCCTACTCTTCTTTGCTAGGTAAGTAAGTCATTTATACAAGCATCCAGACCCTACTTACATAGTGGTCTGGCTATTCCTACTCCTGTTTGTTAAGTAAGTCAAACTTCCCATGCACTTCTGCAAAGATCCAGCCACTTATAACTTGGGCGTTCGTACTTACACTGTTTACACCTATGCCTGGGCTCTCCTCTTCTTTATTGCTATAAAAGTCAACTGTGGAGCACATACAAAAATTAAGGCACAAATATCAAAGAATTATTGCAAGCATCAAAACACTAATAGCCCAGTTACACCTTTCCTTACGGTCACATATGCACATATTTGTTTTCTTGACATGCTTGTCTTTATATGGCTCTGAAAACCAACCCTAGGATCCGAGTATTACCTTTGAAGAAGGCCTCACAGGAGGTTTTTTTCAAACATTCAGAAATGCGGTTCCAAATGTAAAATGTTTTCTGAGTTGTGTTAAATGCCCGTGAGGATGTCCTACCCAAATTACAAATCCAAACAAATGTGTCCTTACAAAGTATGAAGAAGACCATACCACAACCAAAAGTAGATGAGTCAGACCCCACACTTTAATGGCTTATAGATTCACTTAGATTCATCTCCCACAAGTGGGTATCCTAAGATCCAACTCTGACCTTTGATATGATTCCATTCAATGTACACAATGACACTACGCCCAACATATCTCAATAAAGCAGTTTCTGGCCCCAAATTTAATCATTTCTTTCTTTCCTTATCCACATAAAAAATATTACAAAGATCCATTTGCCAATTTGAAGTTATCGCAAACACAGACAGACAAACAAAATGACAGACAAACGCACCCAAAAACATAACCTCCTGACGGAGGTAAAAATATACAATATCCAGGGACCTAGACCTCTATGTGTGGCATTCCAGGGAATGTGTTTATTCACATCAGTATGATTCAGTTTGCAGAGTAATTCATTTGAAGTTTCCTATCAGGGTGTTTCGATCAGTCACTTTTTTCTGTCATCTGTAATTTAAAGGGGATATTACATTATTAAGGACACAAATTGATTTTCTTTTACGAGAAATAGAGTTTCAATGTCCCTTTAGATGGGCTTTCTGATTTTTATGTTTTCTTGATCTTATAAAAGTTATAGCATGCCAATTCCAGGTTTGGCCCGAGGAACTTGATTTTTTTTACACAGTCATTACTATTTCATAAAATGTGTTTTTAAGAAATATATTCACTTATTTCCAGTCATTTTTGGGAGTTTGATTTACATATATTGTAATCAGGTTAATTTTTATAGCCAACTGCCAAATGTCCTTTTTCTTCCCTTTTTTGTGATGTGTGTGCCATAAGCTCTTGGAATTGTACCTTGGTTTTGATTAATGCCTGAGAAACTTTTCTTTCACACTCAACTTTTTCCTGCTGATTGAGTTAAGAGATCTCAACATGTTTGAACCTGATTGTGAACACTGTTCAAATAAACCTTAAGTGTAAATTTTTTGGTCGTTATTTTTTTTTATCGCTGTTTCATGATTCCTGATTCAAATTAAGGTCTTGTGCTTTATTATCTGAAAATGATTAATGTCTAGGTCATATGTGAGAAAAAGACAATAACAAATGGTATGAATTGGTGTGAGATATGTTATAACCATTTTTTACCGAGACACAAGGAACTGCTATTAGCATGACAGTTCTATGTTGACATTACTAATTAAATTACCCAAGCAGAAACAAGAATGTATTTTTATTTAATTTTCATATGAAATTGTAAAATATAAATATCATGGCAGCATGATCCACAATAATATGTTGTAACATTAAAAATGTTGCTTGGGTTCAAAAATTAACACCTGCCTCAGATAAACACCTAGTTAAGAAACACATCTTAATCATAATTAATTTGTTTCAGTTGTTGTACTTTTTAATGTATACTTTGGTCATATTTTGTCAACACATCCAACATCACTTCTTGAGAAATAATTAACATGTCAAAAATGGATCTTAATGAGATCACTTTTTGGGTAAAATGTAGTCCACATGTCCACAGGTTTGTTTCTGGGAGATCACATGCAGCGGAATGTAACAGTAAAACCAATTATATAATATATACAGAGTATTTGATGAGTAAACTTTGTAGATTTTATTATCCACCACGCGACGTATTTGCCCTAAATACGGGGAAATACAGACCGGGATGTATTTTTTTTGTATACACCGGCGCCCCGGTACTATGGATATTGAGTGTGATTAACTTCCGGTTTTTCAACAATATCTCGGAAAGTATGTAACTTAAAAATATGTATAATATATCATTAGAAAGGTGTTATTCTATCGCTTCTGCTCATGTATGTTGCATAAATATCCATGCAGAAATGACTGAGATATTGCAAGGTAAAGATTGAAGTTTTATATTCAGTGTTGCTCATTCTTTTTGACAGTCTGTTTCACGTTTTCTCATTAAATATTCATATTATTTGACGCATAAATCGCACAAAATGGTGGATAATAAAAGTAAAACATCCCTCATCAGACATATACAGAAAAAATATATCACTCATGAAGATTAATAATATAATACTCGTGCTTCGCACTCGTATAATATTGTTATCTTCATTCGTGATATATTTTTTCTGTATATGTCATTCGGGACGTTTTCCTATTGTATTCTGCTTTTGTATAAGCCTTGTTAATGGATATCTCCTGCAACTGAGTGGTAACTGTAAACATTGTAGTAAAATTTGGCATACACATCTCAGTAATAAAAAATCATTAGATTGTGATTTTTAGTAAAAACAAATTAATGTCATTTTTAAATTCTTTTGGCAACATTTTAAGAGCACAAGTTTATCCTGTTTATCAGTTTCTTCAACTATTCTTTGGATCTTCCCCCTTGTTTTTAAAGAAGCTCTTTCAGAGTTTGAAGTATGTGAGGTAGAGTTTAGGCATAGTTATACAGGAGTTGTTGGTTTGAGACCTTGTTCTGATCTGTGTGCCAAATGTTAATATATAGAGTAAGAAATCTAAAATTCGCCACATATCTGAAATTCGCCACATGTGCAAATACTAATAAAATAAATGAATGGTGGTGAGATTTGTTGACCGTATAGTAAATTAAGGGTTTTTGAACTGAAAATACCAATTTTTAGACAAAAATATCATTTTCTTCATAAAATTAACTAAGGTTTTAGAGGTGGCGAATTTTAGATTCCTGGCGAATTTTAGATTTCTTACTCTAAGGGTACTTATTTCAGACTTTGCATGTGTGCCAGTGGTTGTGACCATTGATTAGTTTGGTGTTCTTGTTATGGTCACATGGCTGTATATTTGTTAACTGGCAGTCAAGGTCTATTAAACCCAGTCTTTTTTTTCTGGAGGAGTTTGTTTACCCAAAAATCAATTAAAACAACATAAGTAGGAAAATAGTAAAAAGTGGTAAATTTCTTCAGACACATCAATTTTAGAGAAACAGTTTTCCAGGGAATATTTTAAAAATGACTAAAATTTCAACATGTTGATATGTTTTCAGCAGAATGTAAGATTGTACACCAGTTTAATCCAGACTCTGTTCAATGTAATTCCCTGTTAACCAGAAATATATGAGCAGTTCTCTGAGTGTTTCTTGCAGTAACATTTACCCCATTACGTAAAATGCATTATTAAGTATTGTTTTAACATTTAAAGGTGTTCTATCTTAAAACACAAATAGGCAATCATACATATTATAAGATAGAAATTTAATGGTCAGGTAATTCTTCCAAATTAGCTACTTTGATATAAATATTCTCAAGTAAAAATCTCATACTTAGACTGGTTATAATTATTATGGTGGGGATTTTTATGTAAGTTATGTGTTAATATGACATAAAAAAATGTCACAAAAGGCGTTCTGATTTCAAAGAAAATCCACGTGAAGCCTGAATAGCCAAGTAGTTAACAGATTAAGCATTTATAGTCCGTTGCCATGGGTTTTGTATCCTCATGTGGGGTGCAGTGACAACCCTGGCCACATAGAACCTTAGCTGCTAGTGCAAAGTAAAACCACAGCTTAAGCTTTTGAGGAAAAGTCCCTTGCCCGGGGAACTGTGTTAACCCCTTCAAGAAATTATGCCTAAAAATAAGATATAGTAAAAAAACATTACTTCCTTAAGGTATTCATAAGTATTGTGAGGAAAATGTATGGAAAATACTCTTATACAGTAATTTTGAAATGTTCTTTTGGCAACAGATGTCTGTTTTTCACATTTGTTTTCAAAGATTCCCATTTCAAAGAACATTCACTGTGTATGAAATTTGCAACAAAGAAAACTCCTCTGATTTACAAAGTATCATGCACCTTCTTTAATTGTATTGTCAGTGTATGTGACAAATACTTCTTTTATATTTTGTTTAATATCAGATTAACATACTTTTTAAAGATTCTTCAGTTTTGCTTTTTCATATTTTATTTTTGTACATCACATATGTGTATTTAAAATTATAACACTAAATAAAATAGTGGAGGATTCCTGTAATATGTCATTGTAACATGATGGCAAGTTTGATGTGTCAGTTGATGTTTTTATAATAGATTTGTTGGTACAGGCAATGAGTTAATGCAATTTTTGTCCATTCAAACTGTCTCACTCTTTACAATTCCCCAGGTATATTCAAAGATTTTTTTCCCTCAATATAATGAATATTTCAGTTGTTTTCAATTGAACTATAGCAGTTGAGTGGAAGTTTGCCATTCTCAAGAACACAAAACATTTTATCCTCCAGCACATATTAGGCGTAATTTAATATATCAGTTCTCTTTTTCACAAAAAAAAGAACAATTAAATAGTTACATTATAATTGTTGTCATTAATGATTATGATAAATTATTCTTATATGATTATTTGTTTAATATTGCATTTTAATGTTTGATTGTCATTTAATTGTTCAATATATTATAATTACTAGTAAGTGTATTTCTCTGTGCTTCAAGTCAGTTTCTCATGATTTGTCAAAACATGACATTTCTTGGCAAAATATGAATAGGGAAAAAATATGAAGAACTAAAAATGGCGATTGGAGTTTGAAATTGGAAAAAAAGTACTGAAATTAAGATTGGAGTTTGCAGTTTGAAAAAGTTCACAGGTGATTGTGCTGTATATGTTTTATTGTGTTTGAATTTTCTGTCTTTTTTTTACAGGGGAAATAATCAGCTTGGTCCGTTTGTGGTGATGATTTACAAAATGTTTGCCACAGACATGCTGCGCTTTGTGATCATCTTTGGTGTATTCGTTGTACAGTTCTCCCAAGGTATTCAATCAGTTTGTGTTAATTACCAAGACCTAACCTATACTTCACTGAGTTGGTGGCTATTTGTACTTATTATTTATTGTTACTATTTTTTCTTTGTATTTTGTGTGGTTCGTGTGACAAGGATTTAACTAGCTTTCAGGCTGTAAACAAGGGGCATGAAACCAAACTTTCATCTGTAACTATAGCTGTCACAGGTTGTTTTTTTTCATGCATTGGAACGTTAAAACTTGTTGCCCATTGAAATAAGAATGGCACAAAATTTACACTTTAGTAACCTTGCTTGGTTTGCTTTATTTAAAAAAAAAAGGAAAAAGGAAAACTGGCCAACGGTTAGCATGAACCAGATTTACATTCCAAGGAAAATTTAATGAAAATTGTTGGTTCTCAGATTTGAATCAGAATAAAGGATTTTTGGCACCAAACAAAGACTCTTGTCAAAAGTGCACACTTTGAGACAGGGGGATAGATCTCTTGGAATGTCTAGTGTGAGAAATGTATTCCATGCCTTTTAATGAATAATTTTCTATCAATATGCAGTGTTAGTGTATAAAGCAAAGTTTTAATTTGTTGTTAATAAGAGAAATTGTAAGGGTTTGAAAACTAAAAATTAAATTACCTTTATTGTCTTTATTTTATATATTTGAGATAGTTTTGTTGTGAGTTTGTTTTTGTGTTTTTGTTATATATTCACTGTTCATTATGTCAGTTTTTATTATATGTGTGTTTCCATTCTATTTATGTACTTAACTTTTAATTTTCATTTTAAGTGTTCATTCGTTGTAACAAAACTGAACTTTAACTCCCAGCGTATGGAATGTTACTACGTTTCACATGTCTCATACTCCTCGTACTTTTGAATAGTTTGTAGTATTTTAACACGTGACTAGTACGTCACACTAACTTTTTTTCATGTGTTTTATTTGTAGGGTTTTTACACTTAGTGGCACTGTTTTGCTATTGCTCACTAGTTTTTTTGCTGTATATGTATGTGTATAACTTTTCTCTAGATGTTCCAACTTGTGTGGGCCTTTCGTCACAGTACTATACACCATGCTGCGTGGAGACCTTTGTCGGTTTGGAACCATCTACTTCATTTTTCTCTGTGGTTTTGTTCCCAGTAAGTACAGAAAATTTAAGTAGAATGATGTTAAGTAAAATTTCCTTTTTTTAAATAGAGAAGAAAAGTCTCGGGTCTTTTTGGAGTGTATTTTATCAACACATTGTAAGAGAAGCAGACTGAGTGTATTTGTCATAAGGAGAAAGCTTCCTGGTAAAATTCATTCATATTTGTGAAAATTGAGGTGTACATGTATTTCACTCAATAGAATTGGAACAAAATTAATTAATCATTCTATTTTTAATATTTTTCCAATTATAGTGTGCATACCATACTCTATTGCCAATAATGGATTGGTGTCACTTTTGTGAAGTGGGTGCAGTCATTTGTGAAAACCCAAGCCAAGTTTTTCTTGGGCCTTGAAACAAACTCAGTGTTTTTCTGGGGGTTTTTTTTCTTGTCACTTGGTATTGTGACTGCCTGTACACCAGTGAACATGAGCCATAATTAGAAGTGGACTGTCTTTTTGAGATATTACACAAACTTAATAAACTCCATTTATATCCCTTATCAAGTTAACTGTGAGATATTTAACAAAATTTATAGGTTTGATGAAATTAACAGTCACACAAGACAAAGGTGTAAAATGTACATATTGTATCCAGCTGGAACCAGTTCTATAAAAACCAAAAGCTTTTTAACCCTAGCCTATAAAGTCTGGGGTTATAGTCGTCCCCTATGCCATCCAGTCAGCGGCAGCAAGCATAAAGCTTGTGGGTGTTCCACAGCCTAAACCCCTGCACGGATTTTCACCAAATTTTCAGGGGATATTTACCCCAAGGGGATCTAAAGCTGATTAGGTTTTGGGGGGTATCCAGTAACAACTGCTGCCATGGCAACACTTTAAAGATTTTAAAGATTGTGGGTGTTCCATAGACTAAACCCCAGCATGGATTTTTACCAAATTTTCAGGATATGTTTACCTTAAGAGGATCTAGAGCTCATTTGGTTTTGGGGGGTATCTAGTAACAACTGTTGCCATGGCAACACTTTTAAGATTTTCGGGTCTTAAAGTTTGTGGGTGTTCCACAGCCTAACCCCCTGAATGGATTTTCACCTAATTTTCAGAATATGTTTACCCCAAGAGGATCTAGAGCTAATTAGGTTTTGGGAATATCCAGTAATATCTGTTGCCAAGGCAACACTTTTAAGATTTTCGGGTCTTAATCCTTGTGGGTGTTGCAAAGACTCAACCACATCACAGATTTTCACCAAATTTTCAGGATATGTTTACCCCAAGATGATCTACTGCTGCTTAGGTTTTGGGGGTATCCAGCGGTAACTGTTGCCATGGCAACACTTTTAAAATTTTCGGGTCTTATAGTTTGTTCTGAAATCTTTAATGTTTTCTGTAACCTAAAATATTGTAGCTAGCTTCATCAGATTTGCACAAAATGTATATGATAGGAAAGCTTGCCTGAGAGTAATTGTGTCCTTGTTTTGGAAACCAAATGGCCGCCATATCACATCTTTAATGCCAAATAGGAGGGACATCATATCAAAAAGGCCTTATATCTCCCTTATAATTGTTTCTTTGGCTTCAAAATATGAAAACTACTTGTAAGAAATCATGGCCTGTGAATCTTTTGTAGAACATCTTGTGGGTTCTCTATGCTTCTTATAACAGAAGTTGTTCCTAAGATTTTCCCAAATCTCAATGTTGTTGGCCATTTAGCTGTACCTGCGGGCTGGGGTTCTTGCCTGCCGAGGCTGGCTATTTTTTGCTTGATTCTAACAAATCCAAACAAAATTCTGGTACTGTTTTAAAAATGCTACTTTTATAGATACATTATATGTAGAAATTATATGGGAGGGGAAACTTATACTAACAAGTTCCCTTAAGCCATGACTGAAAAACCACCAACTTCCCAGTTCCCTGCTTTGTGGAAAATTTAACCTTAAAAATGTTCCAAAAGTCATATGTTAGGTAAATTTCATCATTATTTTGACTTAAGTAGTTTTAGTTAAATCTGTTGTTTCTTTTGTTTTTAGTTGTTTATTCACTGCTAGTTTATGTACTAATGAGAACTCATGACACATTTGCTCCAGTTTGTTAATATTTCTCTTGTTTCTACTTTCTAGCTGTTTCTCTTTTATTGTACACATATACATTTATAAGTTGACTTAATTCTTGTTTTCATTTGACCAATATGTTTCTGATTTTGCAAGTTCTACTACATGTACAAAGCTAAAAATCTATGAAAAGAAGTTAATTGAACCAGAAAATCACTGGTTAAACCTACAACTAGGGCTGTTAAACGGTATTTGATTATTACATTGATAGTCTAATGCTCTATTTTTGGTGCAGAATTAAGAAAAAGAATGCTCTTTTTTCACTGACCATTTACAGTTTAGTAAAATGTTCACACCAAAATTGGCATAAACTGGGTCAATATCAGTTAGTAAAAATAATTGCACAGTTTGCTGTAATCCCTGAAAAAGAGAATACATTGAGGAGTAGGGTAATGGTAATAGGGTGTTTAGATACAAATTATACAACTCACTCCGGCTTTAGTGACATCATTTACTCTGTTCATTCTCCATTGAATACTAATTCACAATGGTTTTACTATAGAATCTGCTGGCACTGCGTTTAAGCACCATAATTACAGAATTGAATGCATTGTGTGATAAAGCATAAATTTTAAAGCTAACTATACTTTTGTCTTTTTCCAGCTTTCTATTTCCTCTTCAAAGACATAGATGCAAACATTCCATCCTTCAAAACTATAATGACCACTGTGATGCAACTCTTCCAGATGACTTTGGGGGAGTTCAAGGTTAGTAGAACAAACCTGTATCTAAGAAACCGTGAAGTGTAAGATGTTGATACTTGTTAGGAACATTGGTTGCAAGTGTACGTGTACAACATCATGGTGTGAACTTGATTGGACCTATTACCTTGCTGTAGTGACCTTGACGTTCAATATTTTATCCAGGCTGTATCTCGGAAACCATAAGGTGTAGAAGGTTGATACTTGGTAGAGACATTGGTTAGTTGGTGTAGGTGTGCAACATCATGGTCCGACCTTGGTTTGACCTTTGATCTTCCTGAAGTGTTCTTGACCTTTAAAATCTTGTTTCGGCTATATCTTGGAAATTGTAAGGTGTAGAAGCTTGATACTTGGCAGGGACATTGGTTAGGTGGTGTAGGTGTGCAACATGGTGTGCCTTTGTTTTGACCTTTGACCTTGCTGTAGTGACCGTGACTTTAAAAATTTGTCCGGGCTACATCTCGGACACTGTAAGGTGTAGGAGTTTATTACTTTTAAGGACATTAGTTTGGGGTTGTTGGTGTGCAGTGTCACCTTTGACCTTGTCATAGTGACCTTGACTTTTAAAACCTTTTTGGGGTGATATCTTGGAAACGGTAAGGTTTAGGTAGTTAATCCTTGGTAGGAATATTGGTAAGAGGGTCTAGGTGTACAACATCATGTTATATGGTTTTGCTCTGAAAGTCTCCTGATCTTTTTACTATGACACTTCTATAGATCTCATGGTGTTAAAAAGTATTTCCCTGTGTTGTGGGTACAGGCATCTCTGATGCTATTTTTGGTTAAAAAATTCTGAGACGAGTTAGAATACTGTTATCTCAAGGAACGAGAAAGCTACCTCTACTTAAAGACCAAGGTTAAAGGGTTAAATGCTATTCAGAAGCGCTCGTTCCTCTGTTTATTGTAATGCTAAATTTAAACATCCTAACATATATGAGTGCCACACAATTAATATATGTATCAAAACTGCAATATTACTGTGAATAAAAGGGTTTCATTATGATAGTACATTCACTCACATGCAGATCTAATACATCAGTAGTCCTTTGGGTTAGTTGATTATTGTAGATAGCACCTGAAAATACACTAAATGTGGAATTTAATATTATTTTCTGGACAAAAACTATCCACTTTACAAATTCCAGATTGTAGTGTAAATTTTATTAGAGTTTCAGGCACCTGTTTACTGTTTTGTTAAAAATGATTTTAAGAATTTACAAAAAGGACCTTTATTAATTAGGGGAAATTTGTTGCATGACAGTTCACTGTAAATTGTCACGAATCATTTGAGATGCCCTTTGGACCAGCATCAGTTAAAGTTGACTTGGCTGGTCTTATCAATGCATTATCATCATCATAAATCCCTGGAGACTTAAATATTGGACTTAATAAATCCCCCACCTGCCATTTAGACTACCGATAACACATTAAGGTCAATGGTTACGATACATTAGCTCTTTGTGTCACTCAATACCTGCCCCCAATATGGTCTGATAAAAATTAGCTGTAGGTGTGGAACACAAATGGGACTCGAGTAGTGAAATGGTGTTGTATAAATCTGTCATGGTGTTTGGCATTAGTTTTTAATATCAGCTGGAGACACTTGCTGGTGGAGCATCTTAGAACCTTTCATATCTTAAACTTTAGGTCACCATTATGATTCATTTTTGGATAAAGGAAATCTAATGTTATTTTAGGAATTTCAAGTGGTCGTACTAGATATTGAAGTATTTTAAACAAGCTCACGAGCTATATTATTTTGTTTTATATTTGCAACAGGTAATTGCCACAATTGTAATATAAGCTACACAGTCACCTGTGGTATACATATTTCAGTAATAAATGTGAGATTTAGCATAGCACATAAAATCTAACCCCCCACCTCCACCCCCCACTCCCATTTCACCAAACTATGACTATAAGGGCTATAGACACGTTTGTCGCTTGCTCTCAACAGATGAGTCACGCCTCAGCCATTATTTCTTCTGGAAATTTCAACACTTGTTATTATCTACCTAGCAAGTGAAGCAGCTGGTCTTGTACTTTGTACTGCACATAGAGTACATCGTTCCCTGTGAGTATTTTGAACCCTGGGTTTATTTCACCTTTTATTTGATTTTTGAAAAAGCTTTATGATGAATGGATGTTTTCACAAATATTTCAACAGCAATTTTTCTAATACTATGAAAGAAATTGGCCCATTATATCTGCAATATCTCTCCATCACCAAAAGCAATTTGAAAAGTGAATTTTTTGGACCAGGTATAGTGTTGTACAAGAATACTGGTATTCCTTGTCAATTCAAGACGTTAAAGCACCTCCTCCAGTGTTTACCCTGGTAAAACATTCCCATTATGCTGGGTTCTTTGCTTAATTGTAATCGATTCCCCAACTAAAGCAACTCGCCTGGAAAAAACTTCTGTCCCAACGATGGACTATGGATTAATACCTGGTTTTCTGCTGGATTTACACTGTGACATTGCTATTGAGATATTGTAAATAGCATTTAACTTACACCCAGTCTTCTTACTCTGTACAGGAAATTTCTTTATGATCCAGGTTGAAAATAATTGGCTTTCCCAGTATTAATTCCCAATGCAGAAACATTTTTAGTTAATTTTAAATGATTTTTGGTTAATTTTAAATGATTATCTTGTCTTGTATTATATAATGAGACTCGCATGAATTAATCAACTTATGTAGAAAAAATGTAAAGGTTCATATCAAGAGAATAAGTTGGGCAAGGTTTATCTGGCTGTAGGTGTAATAAGGGTATAAATTATTTAATGTCTACTACATATTTTAGAAGGAAAAAAAGCATGGTACAAGATTTGTACAACTGTGGGTGTTCTAGGCACACAGATCATTGACGTGCTTTGCTCAGTTTGTGAAATATAATGGCTAGGAGAAAATATATTGACGTCTTCATTACGCAACAGTTAGTATAATGCTGATTCTGCTATATTTTTTAATCCCTACAAGTTTTAAAGAGAAATTCAAAAGAAGCTCAGACAAAAAGTAGTTGGGCTTATCAAAAATGATTTTGATAAATGTTAAAGTGAAAATATAGCGTCAGGAACAAAGATACAGAAATAAATACTATTTGAAAATAGTGAACTGGCACTCGAGATATTGAAAGTTTTAATATTAAACTAATATATCAGAATAGTGTCCTCCTCCCATGTTAATCATGTTTTCCTTTAGCTTTGAGCTGTTATGAATTGTAAGTACTTTGTACTGTCTATCAGCCCCCAACTCAGGTAGATTTCTATCATCACTTCCAAGTGTCTCATGGACCATGTGCAGCAAAGTGACATTCCTTTCCATATTATTATTGGTGACCTTAACTCAGACCCTAATACTAATATCGGCTGGAAGCTAAGCACTTTTGCAAATGTAAATAATCTATCTTTACATATAAACTCACAGACAAGAATAACGAGTAATTCCAGTCCAATCTTAGATCAATGTTTGTCAAATTGCCCTTTGTTTATTCGTGGAGCAGGAGTCTTGCCACCACAGGCATATAATGATCACTGCACTATTCACTTGAAGGTTATGTTCAAGGTAGATCCTCCAAAATGCTTTAGGAGACAAGTATGGGATTTTTCTGCTGCAGATGTAGAAGGTTATAATAATTATCTTAAAACTTTTAATTTTGATAATTTCTTTACAAACCAATACTGTGTTGATGAAATTTGTGAACAAATAACAAGTACAATTTTAGCTGCAGCAAAACATTTCATTCTAAACAGACGTATTACTGTCCGACCTTCAGACAAGTCCTTTTATAATAGTAACCTAAGGCATTTGAAACTTAAACTTGACCGCCTTCAGAAACAAGCTAAAAGCACTAACAGTCCAGATATCTGGGCACATTTTAGGCATGACCAAAATGTTTATATTAGAGAAGTCAAAAAAGCCAATAGTGAATATTCTAAAGAAAGATACAATCAGGTAAATGCTTATGATATCTCTTCAAAAAAAATTCTATAGTTTTGCTAAAGAGTGCTTTTCTTAGACAAAGGACAATATGATACCTCCTATTATTGCTGAGAATGGCAAACCCATTGTAGAAGATCAAGCTAAGGCAGCATATTTCAATAAATTTTTTGCCACATCATCAGCTATAGATGAATCTAATAGTAACCTCCCAAGAACCTCCGTCAGTAATGCAAGAGTGCTTAAAAACTTTTCCTTTGAAGAATTTGAGGTATCTGACCAAATTTTAAATATTAATAAATCATATGGTCCCGACAGTATATCACCAAGATTTATTTAAATGTCAGGACAGTCCCTAGTTAAACCACTGACAAAGTTATTTAACATGTCACTTCAGCAAGGAATTTTTCCATCTATTTGGAAAAAAGCAAATGTTCTGCCTCTTCACAAAAAATCATCAAAGCAATATGCTGACAATTACCGACCTGTGTCATTACTTTGTGTACTAGGTAAGATATTTGAGCGCATTATATTTAAACATGTATACAACCATCTACATGAAAACAAGTTACTAAGTACTTGTCAGTCTGGTTTTATTCCAGGTTCATCTACTGTAACACAATTACTAGAATTGTGCCACAAATTTTCCACTGCTTTGGATGAACGTATGGATGTCCGTGTTGTTTATTTAGACATTTCTAAAGCATTTAATAAAGTATGGCACCAGGGCTTACTTTTTAAGCTAAAACAATTTGGTATCCAAAGCAAAATGCTTAAATGGTTTTCAAGTTATTTGTCAGAGCGTTGTCAACGTGTTCTCATTAATGGCCAATTCTCAGACTGGTTAAAAATCCTTGCGGGTGTTCCACAGGGTTCGGTCCTAAGTCCTCTGCTCTTCTTAATGTTTATTAATGATATTACAACTGTTGTTAAAAACTGCAATGTCAGGCTCTTTGCCGACGACACATGTCTGTTCACCACTGTTAAGGACCATAGAGTCTGCAGAGCTAATCAATCAAGAACATTGAAGAATGGGCAAAGCAGTGGCTTGTGACATTTAGTCCATTAAAAACTGAGCATATGGTTGTATCACTGAAACCACATGTGCAAAACAGTCATCCAAGACTTCTATTTTATAATGTGCTGATAGTACATCTATGGGCTCACAAACACATAGGACTGTGGATCTCACACAATCTTAAATGGC
This sequence comes from Sabellastarte sp. h YS-2021, assembly GCA_964017235.1. NCBI lineage: Eukaryota > Metazoa > Annelida > Polychaeta > Sabellida > Sabellidae > Sabellastarte > Sabellastarte sp. h YS-2021. The sequence continues at coordinate 60,007,339 of OZ024930.1, read as the reverse complement.
ATCAACATATAGAAAGATGGTCGACAAATGTTCAAGACTTATTGGTATTCTGAAGTTTTTAAAGCACAAATTAAACAGGAAGGCCATTGAAAAAATCTTTTTCTCTTACATCAGACCTATCATGGAATATGCTGATATAATCTGGGCTGGAGCACCAATCAGTGTCCTCTCTAAACTTGACCACATTGTAGTAGAAGCAATGAGAGCTGTAACTGGAGCCCCTGTTAGATCAAACACTTCTAATTTGTACAAAGAAACTGGCTGGATTCCTCTTGCCATTAGAAGAGAAATACATGTACTAAAATGATATTTAAAATCTCTAACAACTTTTGTCCAACATACCTTAACAATATTTTACCTGGTATAATTAAAGAATACCCAGTGCAAACAGTGAACCTACGACATAATATTGAATCTAGGGCTGTGCTTGGCAATTTTCCACCAATTAGAACTCGTACAAGACTCCTTGACCATATGTTCTCAGCATTGGGCACAAAATTATGGAATGCCCTCCCAGCTGAACTAAAAAAATCATCCTCCTTGAAATCCTTTGCTGCAGAACTCTCAAAGCTAAAATGTTTATCAATCACACTTTCAAAGTCAACACATAAATTATACTGCCATGGCAGTCGTATTGATAATATAAACCATGCATGTTTAACGATGGGATGTAGCAAGTTGAATGTACATTTAATGCAGAACCTCCATGTAATAGATCATGAAGCTTGTGCTTGTGGGTACCCTCAAGAAAACATAAACTATTTTTTTCTACAGTGCCCCTTGTATGACAACATCCGTCACATTCTATGAAATACACGGATAACAGCAGGAAATATTGAAATCTCGCCAGAAATCCTACTTTACGGAAGTAAAATTTTAAGCTATGAAAAGAATCTAGTTATCTTTGATGCAGTCCATAAGTTTATCTCCCAATCCAAACATTTCTCACCAACTTAATACCAGTGATTGTTCATCCCACTCATTTTCATTCCATTCCATCTGTAAATATATCATCCTACAAAAGGACTAAATATAATTGTACTTGACAATGTAGGATTGTTGTCCAATTGCTAATTAAATATGTTTAAATCAATCGAATTTTAAGTATTTGATGTAGATGGCAAAATTTCACCCAAAGATATCAACATGCAGTATAATTATGAAAAGTATGACACATTATATACTGAAAGCAATTGATAAAATGGAACTCGCAATACATTTCTGGGGAGGTAACAACATAAAGTTACCAAAAGTGACAATGGATAAAAAACTAATTTCCTCTCAGGAATTTCCATAGGCATATTCCAACATTTATGCCAAGTTGGAGCACTGATTACATGTGGAAATTATATTATTGCCCTGTAAAAAGTATTGTAAAAGGTTAATTGATTTGACATTTTGTTGGTAAAGGCTAATTGTAGTTTGCACTTGTGTCAGTGCATATTTTAATCAAAAGAAATTCATGTAGCCACACTTATAAAAAAATAACTATAAAAAATAAATAAATAAGGCTTCTGTGGTCAAATTGTGCCATGTTATGGTGGGGAGCAATCAGAAGAAACAAAATTCATTTATTATTATTGCATAATTAATGCAAACTATTAAATAACCATGTCATGTTGCTTTTGTTTTGTTTTTTATTCTCAAACTTAAGTAATGGTGTCTATTGTCTTGTTTTTGCAAGTTCTCAAATTACACGCTAAAACCTGTTTTTAGTGGGTGAGTGACGTCTGTAATGAACTATCAAACATGACACCATTAAATCAAAGGATGAGCCCTTGATTAAGGGGGACAATTTTTACTCAGGCTTTTTACAAAAAGTCTTAAGATAGTCTTCATTATATAACTGATACTATGAGGCACAAAAATATCATTTGTATTTTAATCTGAAAATATGTAGATATTTTGTGAGTCTGTGGTTTCAATTGTATATCTTTTTAAGATTTAAGGACTTTGTCAAAAAAAAAACTTTACAACACTTGACAAGTTTACTTTATACTTGTTATGTAAAAATAGCTGCCTTGTAATGCTTGTGTACTATAAAGACTGAATATTTTTTGTCATTTTTGGCTGTCTAAATTTTATTTGAATTTCACATTAATTGTTAAATACACTGAGATCCTGTCAAATAGATAGAAACAGACATTTTACACTCTGTAATGAGTTGAAATAACTCAATTATAATATATATACAAGGAGTCTTAGACAATCAAAGGGAAAATAATCCTATTTGATATATTGGTTAAACTTACTGTTAGTAATTTATTATCTAATGTTTCAGTTTTATAATTTCTATCCATTTCAGGTTGGAAGCTATTAATGTTAGTCCGATACACAAGAACTGTCATGTTTACAAAGACTTTATTATTTACCATCTCAGCACAATTATTTGTGTGCATGTGTTTGAGTGTGATTTCCTTATGTTTTTCAGTATGATGACTTCAGTCAAACAAGGATTGCAGTTCTCACAAAGGCTGTGTTCTTTGTGTTTGCTGTGCTGGTTCCCATTCTGCTGCTCAACATGTTGATAGCCATGATGGGAAACACCTACCAGCTTGTTATCAGCCGCTCAGCAAAGGAATGGAAGCGACAGGTTAGGTTTTATATGTCCACTTGTTAACAGCCTTGTATCACGACAGGTTATTAATATTTCCTACATGTTGGCATAAGGTGGATTGGAACCCATAATGGCAGGGGCTTGAGTCAAGTTATCTTTATCAAACTTAATAGCCAGAGGACTACTGACACCTCAAGGTAAAATCTTCAGAATAGCCTAGCGTATTGCACACACAATTTTTACACATTTGGGAACTTAGAAGTGACCCTTATATAGCTTTCAAGCTCATGAAGTCTACAGTTTAAAGTGCCCTCAGCTTTTTGTTCATGTTTGTGATAATGTTTATAGCTAGCTTATTGAAGGTTTTTGGAACCATTATTTAAAGTTGTTGTAACTTTAAACAATTTATGTTTCCTATTCTCTCTCAGAGAGATCCTCAGTCTCAGAGCTCAAAGAGAATGAAATATAAGTATCAATTTTAAGCAGTTAAACATTTAAGCTGCAATTTTATGTTCATTTTTTACACTATTAATTTTTTCTGTTGTGTTCATTTTGTGACTCAAATATTGTGCAATAGATTATGCAAATTGTCTCTTTTCTATAAATAAATGTTAGTAGGCCTATCAGTTTCAAGCAGCAAAGCATTTTTATTTTCATTTCTTCCACCAGTGGGCTAAGATTATCATTGTGCTGGAGCGAACATTTTCAAGAAAGCAGCTGCTGAAATTCCAAGAAGAGTACTCCGTGGCACTTCAATCTGGTACAGCAGAGGAAACCCGCGGTCTGATGGTCATCAAGACTTCCTGCAAAACCAAGGCCAGACAGAGGAAGGGGGCCATCACCAACTGGAAGGTAATGTATTACAGGCCTGGTGTAGGTTACCGTTACTAACTGCAAAATAGAGAATTAGGGAGATTGTTTGCCCTGCCATTTATACATGTACTTACGTACATAGAAGTTGACCCAGTAGCTAGGTATTTGCTGTTACAGTGTTACATTAGTGAGATGTTAGTAACCATGGTTAACATGAAGTTAAGTCATTAGTGAGATTAAAGGGATAACTGATGGATGAGAGATTTGTGAGATTAGTTACAGTCAGCAGCTGGAAGGTAAACATGTATTAGTAGCTGTTACAAATTAAAAGTTAAGGTGTATGGCCAAATTTGAAGCAATCATAAGCAGGAAGATAACACATTATAGATTAGAAAACTCCCAAGTGGAAGATGAAGTAGACGAGGAGCAGTCATTCACTGAAAGATAAAGTATTAGTAGCCATTACCTATGGAATGACAAAACATAAATTATCTGTAATTAATGACCATTAAAAATGGGAAGCTTAGAATTACTCATACTTATAGTCATTACCAATTCTTAAGAGATTTTTTCTCAAAAGACCCGATAACCAAACAACTCTTGTACTTTCAGAAGCATTATGTATGATACATCAGCAGCAGATGTATATGCATGTTACCAATACTGTGGGTGACTGTTATAGTTGCCCTGTTGTTACATATTATATCATTTGTTCTCTTTCAGAAATTGGCAAATGAGATCAAGTGCTTGATCAAAGAGCAGAAACGTGAGGGCAAGAAAGGTCCTTTGGACCTGACATCAACTGAGGTCAGTGAGAAGGTATCTGAGCGTAACCTACGTAAGCGCCAGTCGAGTATGAAGGCGGATACTGATGATGACAGTAGTGCTGTTGGCTTGTTGTCTGCCATGACACAGCAATTAGCCTGGGAGAAAGATATTGATCTCACTAAGGGCAAGCCAAAGAATGGAGACATTCTAGAAGAGGATGAAACAGATTCAAACTTCACCATGCAGACAAGTCTAGATCCCAGTCCTCCACTAACAGCAGCAACTAATGGATCAGCAGTCAGAGCTAGTGGAGTGGACAATAAGGGTTATATGATGGACATGTCAGCAGAAGCTGTAAAACTGAAAGACATGCATGAAACTGGGTTCAGTAACTTCCGTAAAGGTTCAAAAGTGTCCCCTGAGACAACATTTATTGAAGATGAGGTCATAGGTAAGACTAAGTATAAGAAAGGGCTGAAGGCTTATGGGAGCAGGCCTCCTACTGCAAGGAGTAGCTCAGGGGGTTCTAAAGAATCCAAAGATTCAGCATTTAGTGAGGACAGAAGACGTGGGAGTCAGTTGGTCATCTCATCGGGGTCAAAAAGTAGTTTAAATTCGAATTCCTCATTAACCTCACTCCTTCCTGATGCCAACAGAAAGAATTATGATGACTTTTAACAAGAGAAGAATAATTCTTGAAAGGATATCTTTACTCTTTTGTAACAACAAAGACAGTTAAACAATTGTGAAGTCACAAACTGAATATGTATAAATACTCGTTTGCTAAATAAGGAAGCAGTTTATATGGAGAATTTTCATCATAAACTTGTGATAATTTATTCCTGCACACACAGACTTTGTTTATATTTTTTAGTTAATTTAAATGCACTGTATTTAATCATTTTCAGTGTGTACAGATTTATATAAATATTGTAAGTATATGTAGTCATGTGATATGTACATATAGACAAATAGTAATCATTGTATCATGTATATGAAGACAGATGCTTTTACATGCTGTATGTGTAAACGGGATGTAAATGTGTGTAAAAGACACCCAGGAGTAATTTGGTTATGTTGTGTGTCACTTTACATAATACTAACAAGCAGAGCTTATTTTATTGCGTTAATATATCTTACCTAGTGGACCGGTGCAATAGTCCGGCGCCTAGCCGGTCCCGCCAAACATTAGAAAAAAATGTCCTGAGCTGGGCTCTGGCCTGGACCGGTAGTGTAGTATTCACTCGCCAGGTGTCACCGGACACCCAGCTCCCCTACTGCGCGTGTGCGCGCATGCGCACTTCCTCTTTTTGTTTGGCGCCATTGTGTTTGAAATCGTGAAAGTTATAAGAGAAACTTTTTATTATTTTACAAGTGACATATTGTTTGGTTGTTGATTAAACTTGGATTATTAGTTCACATATATATCATGGCATCACCAGGCCAACGTAGAGGAAACTGCGGGCACATCATGGCAGGATTCGATGGACATAAAAAATGTGCTAGGTGTAGGGAAAAGAAGTTAGGAGATGATCCGTGTGTGAAGGACTTAGTTTGCTCCATTTGTAATGCATTTTCGGATCAGCAGCGTTCTATGCTCTCCACCCCTCAGTATAAAATCCGCAAGGATAAGAAATCCGGACTTTTAGTCTCTCCCTCAAAAGTCACCGTCGTTGGTGTTGCTAATCAAGAGGACTTGGGTGGAGAACAGGATGATGAAGAGTTGGATAGTGTTCCGGTCCTTGCTTCCGGTTCCGGTGAGCCACAATTTGCTATCTCCCATCATACTCCTGAGGACTTCGTCTCTAAGCGAGATTTTGACACACTCAGTAATCAACTAGAGGAGAAATTCGCCCGTTTTGAGGCTCTACTCAGCAGGACTAACATTTTTTCTACACCAAAAGCCCCAGTTTCCGCTGTTTCTATTACTACTTCTGAACAGCCCTTCTTCAATCCCTCTGAGCCTGGAGCCACCGGTCCGGTGAGGCCTCCGGCTACAGATGGGCAGAATCCGCAGGTTAAAGAAAAGAAAAATAAGGGCACGGGCAAGAAAGTTAGAAAGACTAAAGTGGCCCCTACTGCTACAGTTGTGTCCGAGGCACCGGCTCCGGTGAAGGACCAGACTGTTAGTGAATCTCTTCCTGCTCAAAGACATGAAGAACTGGTTAAGATGGATGCTCCCGTTCCGGGCCCTGCCCCGTCTCTTTTACCCGGTGCGAAATCTACATCCAAGCCAGAAACTTCATTTTTCAGTTCAGTGCCTCACACTACTACCGGTGTTTCCGGTACCGGTCAATCCTTTTCTGCTGAACAGGACGTGTCTGATGTGGACTCTAATCTTGACCGGTCTGATAAGGCATCTGACGAGGGTGAGATCTCGGACTCAGAGACAACAGAACAAAATGAAGAAATGAACTACCGGGAAACGTGCAGGTCAGTTAGGGCCTTTCTTGGATGGACTCATATCCCAGACTTTGAGCTCTCTGTATCAGACGGGGATAGGTCAGACAACCCGTGGAAGGGAAAACACCCAAGAAAAACCGGCAAAGTGTCAGTAGAGTTACCCCCGGATGACTGGCTTTGCCACAAGATGGAGAAACTGAACTGTCGGGTCGCTGAAGGTTACCCTTCTCGTTCCCAGGAATCGGCTGGGTTGAAAGTAGACCAGTATATTCGCACTCCTAAGAGTCAAGCTAAATGGTACAAGCAACATAGAATTAGGCAGGATTCAACCAGTAGACCAGGCAGAACCATTTTCAGCTGGTCCGACTCTGAGGCCCGCCTCAACGCTCAGTACTCTAGGGTAGCTAAAGTTTCATCCTACCCTCAATCTGGTCCCCCTTCCCGACCGATACCTCAGGACACCCTACGCCGGTGGGAGAAATGTGCCCGTGAAGGAACATACATTACAAATCATGCAGCAGCCTTTAACAGGTGCACCAGTGAAATCCAGGACAAGATGAACGCTCACATTGGTCTGCTTAATGACGTTATTGTCAAGGGAAAGGCTCCCAAGGAGGTTGTAGAGGCTATCAGGGATCTCAAAGATTTATCCTCCTTCCATGCAAGCGTATCAGTGGCTCTAGGAACTTCACTCCAACACCTAGCCGACAGTTTGTTCATTCAGCTTGCCAACTTTATATTGCTACGCAGGGATTCATATCTTGACTTTGCTAAACCCGGACTGAAGCCGGACACTTGGAACAGGTTGCGCAATGCACCATTGTTTAGTTCCTCACTTTTTCCAGATGACATCCTTGCCACAGCAGAACAGGATATAGCAAAATTTGAATCTACATCAGGTGCTCATAGTCCCGGTCCGGGCACAGGGCAGCACTCTGGTCGAAAACACCAATCGTACCGGTACAAGCCGTACGACAAGAAAGATAACAGACACTCAGGCCATTCCTCCTCCCAGTCTAGCCAGGCTTGGCGTCAGTTCTCTCATAGAGGGAGGGGCCGCGGTCGCGGACGTGGAGGCAACAATACCAGTTATTTCTCCAAATCGTCCCGTCAACAATCCTATAAATGACAATTATTGCTTAGTAGATCCTCAGGTAGACTTAAGTGTGGAGGATCCGTTTTGCCAGAACTTAAACAAAAATGTAAACAAGACTGTAAACTTGCCTGTTGTCGGTCATGTACCTTATGTAACAGGGCAGTCAGAAAACAAAGACTTAAGTCCCTCTCAGGTTCCAATGAAAATAAAGTGTGTGAAACCTGTTTGCTGTGTAAATCCTTGTCTTTGTGCCCCAACTGTTCAAAATGTATCTCCTGTTGTAGAAAATCCACCTGTGGGGGCCCGTCTGCAAAGGTTTTGGCAGGTCTGGCACTCCCTGGGTGCAAATCCAAGAGTAGTTTCAATTCTTCAGGAAGGGTACAACCTACCCTTCAAGGAGAAACCTCCTCTGACAAGGTCACCGGTCATTATCAGTGGATACGCAAATCCGGTCAAAAGCAGACACATAAAGGACTCTTTACAAGCACTCATTCAGAAACAGGTGGTAGAAAAGGTGACAACTCCATCCTCCCTGGCCTTTTACAACCGCTTGTTTCTTGTTCCAAAACCCAACAGGAAATGGAGGCCCATCCTAGATTTAAGCCGTCTGAACTGTTACCTAGCAACTTCATCTTTCAAGATGGAGACACCAGAGACCATCCGACTCTCCCTTCAAAAAGGGGAGTGGGTGACTTCTCTGGATTTCAGCGACGCTTATTTCCATATCCCAATAGGACAAAGGTCGCGGAAATTCCTCAGGTTCTTCCTCCACGGTCAAGCTTATCAGTTCACAGCCCTCCCCTTTGGCCTCTCAACGGCTCCGTTGGAGTTCACCAAGGTGGCCAAGGAAGTCAAGTTAATGGCACAGGCTCGGGGTATCAGGATCCACCAGTACCTCGACGACTGGTTGCTGAGAGCCCCGTGCCCGGAAACGTGCCTACTTCATACCCGGACCCTCTTGGACCTATGTCACAGGTTAGGGTGGGTAGTCAATATGACCAAGTCGGAGTTGGTGCCTCAGCAAGTCTTCAACTTTGTAGGTTACCGTTTCGACCTCTCTCAGGGGCTGGTCAAACCGACCCAGGAGAGGTGGGTGGCTCTGTCCCAAAAGATCAACGACCTTCTCAATCGACAGGTGTGTTCGGTCCGACAGTTCATGTCCCTGATAGGATTGCTAACAGCCACAGAGAAACAGGTAGTAGCGGGGCGGCTTCACATGCGACCCATCCAGTGGCATCTGAAGAGACATTGGCATGTCCCGGAGTCATTGGAAAAGATTATCCCTCTGCCTCAGGCCCTTCATACACACCTGAGGTGGTGGTTGAGCCCCAAAAATGTCCTAAAAGGTCAGCCTTTACACCCACTTCAGCACGCTCTTCAGCTGTTTACCGACGCCTCAAACGAAGGTTGGGGTGCTCACTTAGGCGACTTCACAGCAAGAGGCCTTTGGTCCATACAAGAAAGCGCCTTTCATATAAACTTGCTGGAACTCAAGGCTGTCTTACTAGCTCTAAAACAGTTCGAGCGATTGTGTTGGAACCAGACCATTCTGGTGTGTTCCGACAACACAACAGTGGTCTCGTACATAAACAAGGAGGGCGGTATGAAATCCGGCTCTCTCTGTGCTCTCCTCTGGAGGCTGCTGATGTGGTGCAACCAGAGGCAAATCGTATTAAGGGCAAGACATATTCCGGGTCACCTCAATGTCATTGCGGACAAGTTGTCCCGGCACGGTCAGGTGATACAAACGGAATGGTCCCTCCTGCAAGAAGTCTTCGACCAGATTTGCAGAAGATGGCACAAGCCGGAGGTGGACCTATTTGCGACCAAGTTCAATCACAAACTTCCCAGGTTTGTGTCCCCGGTTCCGGATCCGCTAGCCTGGAAAGTGGATGCCCTCAGCGTTCCCTGGCGAGGTCTGGATGCCTATGTTTTTCCCCCGGTGGCCCTCCTGGGGAAGGTGGTCTCCAAGTTGATGGATCAAGGATTCCACAGAGTCATTCTCATTGCACCAGGGTGGCCCAACATGTCATGGTTTTGGGATCTGGTCAGCATGTCAGTACAGATTTCCCCAAGTCTTCCGAGAGTAGGGAACCTGTTGACTCAACCCTTCAATCAGTGTCCTCACAGGGACCTTCACAGTCTGAACCTGCATGCATGGCTCCTAGAGCCTTTGCCATCCAACAGGCAGGCTTCTCTGAAGAAGTGGCAACACGAATTGAAGCTCCTCAGAGGCGTTCAACCAGAGCCATCTACGAATCAAAGTGGTCCGTTTTTGTCAGATGGTGTGAGGAACATAAGGTGGACTTCAGGTCTCCTTCTATAAAGCAGATCTCTGACTTCCTGCTCTACCTATTTCAGGAGAAACATCTGCAGCCTAGCACCATAGATGGCTATAGGACCGCTATATCTGACAAGATAGGAAATGGCCGGGTAAACATTGGCAAGGATGAGAATCTTACCAGACTGTTGGACAGTTTCCATAGTGACAAGCCTAAGGGTAGGAGGGGTGTTCCTTCCTGGAACCTTTCCTTGGTTCTTCATCAGCTCACGAAACCTCCATTTGAACCTCTTAGGAAGGCTTCCCTTAAACACCTTACCTTTAAGACGGTCTTCCTTCTTGCCTTAGGTTCGGGCAAAAGAAGAAGTGAGATTCATGCCTGGGTACATAGGAACATTAGGCATCAGGAGGATTGGTCGAATGTCTCCCTGTACCCTTCCCCAAGCTTCATCTCCAAGAACCACCTGGCTAAGGAGGGTCCAGGTTGTGTGGCTCCGGTTATAATCCCGGCTCTTGCTCCGACCTTGGACAAGTCTCTTAAGGAGGACAGGACCTTGTGTCCGGTGAGATCCTTGCGTTACTATCTAGACAAAACCAAGGACCTTCGGTCAGACAAGGAGTTGGTTTTCATCTCTTTTAGGAAGAGCTTCACGAAGGACATTGTGCCAGCCACTGTCTCTTCCTGGATCAAACAAACGATTGGTTTATGTTACCAACTCTCGGATGAACAGTCTCAAAATTTGCATCAAGTTCGGGCTCATGATGTCCGGGCTTTCGCGGCTTCCAAAGCTTTTCAAGGGGGCGTACCCTTGGATCAAATTCTATCAGCCTGCCATTGGAAGTCTCATAACACTTTCACCCAGTTCTACCTAAAGGATGTAGCCTGGGCAGACTCTGAGCTATACCACCTGGGTCCGGTGGTAGCAGCTCAACAGATTAGAGATTAAGTTGGAGTCTTTGTAGATATGTACATAAAAAAAAAAAAAAAAAAAAAAATGTCTCTGCAGTCTACCTTACCAGGATAGATGAGGGACCAAATGGAATTTCCCCTATTGCTTCCTCAGGACTCATTGGGACTCTTCTCTCCTCCCCTCTTCATGAGTGTCAGATTTCTGAAAAAGGGGGGGGGGGGGGGGGGTAATGTAATATAACCAGAGGTTTAGGAACCGGTCTAGGTTTGTTTCCTCGATCTATATGAGTTTTGGGGGTTATCCCCCATAGTGAGTCCCCTGAATTTTGGATTGATCTACCCGCCATCCAATGGGTAGTTATTCTGCACCGGTCCACTAGGTAAGATATATTAACGCAATAAAATGGAAAATTTAAGAATTAAATTAAATTTTTATAAGATAATATCTTACCTAGTGGACAAGGAGAGTCCCACCCTACCTTCCCCGCTTAAATCAAGGGGACTTTACTTGGTAGGCAACAAAAAGAGGAAGTGCGCATGCGCGCACACGCGCAGTAGGGGAGCTGGGTGTCCGGTGACACCTGGCGAGTGAATACTACACTACCGGTCCAGGCCAGAGCCCAGCTCAGGACATTTTTTTCTAATGTTTGGCGGGACCGGCTAGGCGCCGGACTATTGCACCGGTCCACTAGGTAAGATATTATCTTATAAAAATTTAATTTAATTCTTAAATTTTCCAGTTTGTACTTACAAAAAAAAAATAAATCATTTAATCTTCATACGTTTTATGCACTTATTCTTTAGAAACATAATCTGAGGCATGACGGTGTAAAGTGAAATTCAAAACCGTATGCCGGGGACGGATAAGGGTTGTCATGGATAATTTCTTTGTAGTTGAAACCTTCTTAGTAAGTCAATTACCATGTTTTTAAAAATGTAAAATTGTCCACCCCACCCCCCCCCCAAAAAAAAAAAAAAAAAAAAAAAAAAAATGAAACAATGTTAAATTTTTCTGTAAATATTGAGTTGAGTTGAGAAGGTTACTTTATTGTGATTCTCCTAAACTTTGATAACTTTAGCTTGCATAATGTAATTCATCATGTGATGATTGCTGTGGAAATCCAGACATTCTGTGGCTTACATTTCTTCTGTCTCATAAAATAACTGCATTAGTCCTGCTGTGTATTAACTGGATACATTCTGCTCTATAAAGGCATATTTTTGTCTTCTGTATATAATGGAAAACATAAACTTTTTAATACTGACCAATAGCTGTAGAATGCTATGGAAAAGCTTCCTTCCATTAAATACAAGTAAGAAACAATTATCTAGCATCAATAGAACTTAGAAAACAAACTTGTTATACATATTCATTACACTTTTAAACACATCTCGCCATTCATTTTACTTCAGTAAAATTGTACCTTGTTAGAATGGTTAGTTACAACATTGAAACTGGGTTTGGGCAGGTTTAAATTGATATTACAGAACACCTGCAGCATCATTAGATGTGACTTTGTTATTGTTAAGACATAAAAGATACTGTGATAAGAGTATTAACTGTATACTCATTGTTTTGTAGTTTTGTTTGCTATTGTTTTTGAGTAAATTAGAGCTAGTTGTTTTAATCCAAGAAATTTAATAATAAAATTGGATTTTCAGCAAAACAATTACTAGAGGTTAATTAGAATATTTGTGGAAAATGAATTCTGGTAATATATCCTTGTTCATCACTTAATATAATAATATAATCATTTAATAATATACAAGTTTTTTGTATCATTACCCTGTATATAGAGACAATAAAGCTTGCACAAAGTCTTTATTTTCTTTTAAAGGAGATAGGCATAGGTTTCTGAAACTGATTTAAACATATTTTAAAGTAGGATATAAATGGAAGTAAATACAGTACATGTTTGTACTTGCTTATAAAATCGTATAGTGCTTTTTCGTTTTTATAAATACCCCACTTTTAAAAATTGCATAGTCCCCAGATGTTAATTGTAAAAATTAATGTTGCCATTGGATAAACTTTGGATAATGACATTAATAGTACTAGTAACAAAAGTACTGCTGTTAGAAAGTGATGTTGCTAAATAATGCATATTTTAGACTGAACATGAATTTTACAAATGATAAGAGTAGCCTTTATAAATTATTAATTAAGATTATATGTATGTAAACATTTAACATTATTTTGTATTTCAAATTTTTTTCCTAAATAAACCACAAAGCAGTTACAGTAATTATCAGGCAGGAATTGAGAATAAAATTTCATACCACAGACTTTACATGGCTGATTTTGTTAATGTATTATTATTTATTCATTTTCTATAGAGACATAGTACATGTAGTAAACTATTACAATAACATTCATTTTCAGTTCTGTAAATAAAAAATATTGACAGGAGTGCATGTAAAGAACATAATTAAGCTTCTTCAATAGTTAGTTGCCAAATTGTAAAACCAGTCTGATGCATATCTTCTATGCAACTCCCATGCTGAATCATTGCTACATTTGGTTTCTTTGTGCCCTTTTGCAAAAAAAAAATATTGCAAGACATCAGTTAATGAATAGAAGAAGAACAAACAGGCAAAATTTGACACTTTAAATATAATAGTGGGATACATTAATAGAGATCACTTTTGTTCGTATCAGTCCAATAATTATGGTTTTTTTTTACCAAGTGTAACATTTATTCATTTTTAGAAAAAAAATACCATTAACCATTCTTGAAATGTGCATATACAGTGTATTATGAACAAAATTTTGTTGCTAATTGCAGTTTTTCTGAAGATTAATTTAAAGAACAGATAATCTTTGAAAAAAGTTATTCAATTAACACAGTAAAACTAAAATACAGTCTACACACACTTGGGCAATATTATAAGTCCATGTATGTTTTATAATCAATGTCTTTGAAAGTTTTAAATTTGCAATTATTTTACTCAGTGCCCTGACAACTGCTGATAAAAATCTTTGCAAATGTAAGTGCACATCTAAAATAACCCCAAACATTGGTTCTTTGGCACAGATTCAAGGATTAAGCCAACAAAACTAAAGATAAAGTTGGACCTATGATAATTCTTGTTTCAAAAATATATAGTAATACTTAAATATCATTTACAATGATTCTGTATTTACTCCGCCATTCAGAAACATGATCATGCATTTTTTGGGATTTTGATTCTAAATGAGACAAGACATGCATAAAACAAGAGAACACAAGTGTTCCCATGTCTAAACCTAATTTAAACCATTTAACTCTTTGGCGAAATAATTTATAAAAATAGCCAGCCTCTGCAAGCAAGAATCCCAGCCCGTAGATACAACTATATTGCCAATAGCATTTAGATTTGGGAAAATCTAAGAAACAACTTCAGTTGAAGAAGTTTACAGAACCCATGAGATGTTGTCAGATATAAGAAATTACATGTAGTTGAAGAAGGGGGGAGAACCAATATAAATCAGGCTGAATCCAATGGATGTAATGATGTCAGAAGTATATTTTGAATTTGCAAATTATTCTAAAGCCTGTCTTGCATCCTATCATACGTCCTGGTTACAGAGAAAAATTGGCTAATTTGCAAGGGACAGTTAAGCTACATGACTTTTTGTGTAATTTTATAACAATGTCAAGGTTGCAGAGACCTCACAATAAAAATTGGCATGCAAGTTATTATCTGTGTGCTTGCAGGATGGCTATAGACGCATCCATGTCTCAAGGGTAAAGTACGAGAGACTTGGGCATGTGCGTTTTCCTTAATGGTGTTGCAGGTGTTCACTCGCAGGGTTTGCATGTGCCATTTGATATATTCACAGGTACCTTGCATGTATAGAAACCCTCTGTGCACCCTGTAGCTAGTCGCAGACTGTTCTTTGATATTCAAGTAGTGACACTCTTGTTGGGAGAATTCAGCTTATTTGCACGAATTGTGCAAATCTCTAGTACACAGTAACAGGCTACCTCATATTTCAACAATATTCGTAGTACACTTGCGTGTATATACACGTACAATGGGATGTAAGAGAAGCTTTAGATAGAACTCACTACCATAAATGCTGGTTGGGGTTGGGGCATTCTTTTCTTCCTCTTTTGGAGGGTATTTGGCACCAGCTGTTGCCATAGCAATGCTTTAAATACTTTTTGGTCTTATAAACTTAATTAAAAAGGGGGCACTAATAAACTGATGTTACTAAGTTGTATTTTTATCTCCTGTATGCCAAAGGCTGAAGTTGGTAGATTATAGAGAGACAAAGAACTACAACAACAGTGGTGATTGGCTAAAGAGTAAGAGGTGCTCTGATTGGAGGAGGGAGATGGTTGGAAGCGACAAGCAATCACAAAGGGGTGTTACACCCACAGTCGCTATTGTGCACATATGAGAGTACAGACAAGATTTAACTGGTCAAGATAAAATCTCGTTCTGAGAAAATCATGAGATTTAAAGGTGAATATGAGTTCATGTTTAATGAGATTTTGTGGACATAGACTGCCTTGAACCACAGTATCAACTAATGGGGGTGTTCCACTGGAGCCGACTTGTTGGTGACTAGTATTTTTCGAGGGTGGGGAGCAATGTTTATAGTCGGTTAGGATCAGTTGTAGTTTCTCGGCTTGTCACGGTGGATCGGGACCCTCCACAACTCTGTATCTAGACCGTAGTTCCGCCCACCTGGAAACCGTCCCATTGTGGATATCTGGCTTGTCAGTAACACTTCCCGTCTTGTCCTATACTGTTAGCGTCTTGTCATGACAAAGTTGCGCTCCTGTCGTGGTTAAGTAACAGGACTCCACCTCCCAACAGGCCATACACACCAACTGACCGTATTTGAAAGGAAACAGGCCTGTCGTAAACAAACGACCTGACTTGGACACTTCCCATCAAGATGGTAAGTCTCCCAGTCTCTTAACTGTAGAATTGGTAACATCTCAGCAGGACAAGCCGGGAACACATACAGACAAGCTGTAAACAGAAACCGACCAGGCGGTTACAACAGACAAGCCGGGAAGTGTGTAGGACAAACTGACTTCATTTTTTCAACCCACAGCTTGCCTGTTGTGCAACCTCTGTCTATATAAGGCGAGTCGGTTTGCGCAATGCATCATTCGGAATCTGGCATCTGATGCATTACATCTGGCAGCATATCAATATAGGAATTTTATTTTTTCAAATTATATACTAGGACTTCGTGTTGAGTCAGAAGTTGGGCTGATTTTTTGATTAAAGGATTTTATTTTACAAAGAAAATGGAAAATCTAGTAAGTAAATTAAATTTAAAGTTAATACATTACCTAGTGGACAAATGCATTTGCCCAGCGCGCTGCTGGTCTTGCCAAACGTTAGATAAAAACATCTTGAGCTGGGCTCTGGCCGGGACCGGTAGTGTCCTGTTCATTCGCCAGGTGGCATGTCACACCCAGCTCGTCTGCTGCGTGTGCGCACACATGTGTACTTCCTCCTTTTGTTTGCACCCTGTTTGAGTCCCCTGGGAATGTGCTCAGATCTAAGATGGGCGCCATTTGTTCTTCGATCTGGGAACTAGGAACAACCAGTTGTAAAAGGCTAGAGAGGACCGAACCATGACTTTCTCTACCGCCTGTTTGGTGATCAGGCATCGCAATGCCTCCTTCAAATAGCTGTTCTTGGGAGGATTGGAGTATCCCCTGACTATCAGAGGTGACCTGGTCAATGAGGGTCTCATCCTGAATGGTAGGTTGTAACCTTCCTGCAAGATGCAGACCACTCGAGAATTTGAACCCAGGTTGAGCCAGGTGGACTTTCTACAACACTGGGAACACATGGAACAGGAGGGACAGAACGACAAGGAGAGACAAAAGAAACACTTTTTACATGTTTTATTTCTGTCAGACAAGAAGCGGGACTTGGGCCTTTCTTCTGAGGCTGCCCTGTACCAATGACAAAAGGAACATGAGTTACAACAGGTCTTAAGTACACAGTCCTTGGAACTTTGATTTTGACCCAACACACTTAACTCTAACTGAACCAGTGGGTCTATGTTGCAATAATTGTTATTTAAAAT
This sequence comes from Sabellastarte sp. h YS-2021, assembly GCA_964017235.1. Taxonomy (NCBI): domain Eukaryota; kingdom Metazoa; phylum Annelida; class Polychaeta; order Sabellida; family Sabellidae; genus Sabellastarte; species Sabellastarte sp. h YS-2021. The sequence continues at coordinate 59,990,465 of OZ024930.1, read as the reverse complement.
TCTTGCCACCCTGGGCATACTTTGAAAAACGGTGGTTAGTAGAACCACGACCATGGCCATGACCCCGTGACGCAAACTGCCTCCAAGGTTGCTGAAGTCTGAAACATAAGCTTAGAGTCCTTCTTATAATAGGGTTTTGTAACGGTACTTTGGTTTCTGAGAATGTTGCGGTCCAACCTGAGACGGTACTGACACATTCTGAGACTCAAACTTATTGATGTCCTGTCCCGCGACATTTAGAGCAGCATCATATCAGATGCAGACCATATGCAAACAGAGGAGCATTCCTAAATTCATTCCAGGTGTCCATTTTCATACCGGGACGTACATGGTCTAAGTAGGAGTCCCTTCGCATAAGGATGAAATTTCCCAGCTGTACAAAGAGGCTATTGGCTAGGTGTTGTAAAGCCATACCCAGAGAGATGGAGACATTCTGGTGAAAACCACATAAATCACGAAGCTCCTTAAGTGCATCCAAAACCTCCTTGTCTGACTTTCCTTTATTAAGGTGTGTCTGGAGAAAGTTGATGTGACTGGTCATCTGATCTTGGATCTCACTAGCACATCGGCTAAAACCAGCAGGATGGTTCATGGTATAGGTCCCTTCCCTCGCACACCTCTCCCATCTACGCAACACTACCTGCGACACAGGCCAAGACACGGGACCGGTTGCCAAGTATGCAGCAGGTTTGACTATTCTTGAGAACTGGGCAGTCAATTTTGCCTCCGTGCCAGTTGAATAACTTTCTACCCGGTCTGTGGGGGCCATCTGCCTTCAACTTGTACTTCAAATTGTAGCCCTGGGCCACAGTCAAATTAAGTCTCTCCAACCTCTAGCACAGCAAGTCATCTGCTGGCATCTCCACAGAAATTTTAGAACTTGCCCTTGGGTTCTTACCCCTCCATGGGTTGTTGGATTTATCTGGGTCACTGTACTCTAACTCAAAGTCTGGAATAAAGTTCAGACCCATGAAGGCCCTGATGGAACATACCATCTCCCAGTATCTCATCTCATTCTTTTTGGGCTTATCTCTGAAAGTTCCCCGTCCTCACTAATTAACTCTTCGGGTGAGGTGTTTGCACCAAACAAGGGCTCATCCGGTGAAACAGCAAAAGTGGTGTCAGTATCTGGTAGAGGGTGTTCGAAACCGGTAGCAGCTGCTGAGACACTGGCAGAATTAATATTTCCCACATCATGTCTCCCGGTCGGTGCAACCTGTTCTCCCGGACCGGTATGGGGTCCATCAACCGGAACCGGGTCCGTTTGAGGGAATGTGTCAGTAGGGGTTTCCTGTACCGGACCGGACTGGTTTTCAACCAGTACTGCCTTTGATTTTGAAGATTTGTGATAAGAAGACTTGTGCTTCTTCTTTGAATCTTTATTCTTGGAGCCAGATCCTTTAGAAGCCTGTTCTGCTGGAGGCCGCCCCAGATCGGTGGCTCAGGCAGAGGCATTTGGATCTATGAATGGCTGTTGAGAAACCGGTGGATTACTGACATTTACCAGTACTTTGGGGGTTGCAAAGATGTCTCCACGAGATAACAGTGCTTCAAAGCAAGCAAATCTCTCGTCTAACTGTTGGCTAAGGTTATTAAAGTCTTTCTCGGAAACATATTCAGCAGTATCAGAAACTAGGACTTACACTATCGCTTCCCCCGGGGAGGTCCTGAGCATGTGCAGTGCTGCCAGCATCTTGCTGTTGAGTAGAATTCACTGGAGAAAGAACTGTAACATCTTTGAGTGAGACCAATAGTCCAGCCTTTTTGTCCTTGCGTATCTGGTACTGTAGTGTAGCCAGCATTTCTCCTTGAACAGCAGTAAAGCCATCACATATTTTACAAATTGCACCTCCTGCTATACAGGCATCATATCCCAACCCTTTATCACAGCATCTGGCATATTTATCATGCATATCAAAGCCAGCCATTATATGGCCCCAAGATCCGCGACATTGACCAGGAGATGCCATAGCAATAACACTAATCTTCTAACACAGAGAATTTATTAAAAACACTATAAACCAACCTATTTTAAATAAAATATCTCCCCAAAACAGACGACCTACTCATCTTCGCACCAAACAAAAGGAGGAAGTATGCATTGCCGCACACACGCAGCAGACGAGCTGGGGGCAACATGCCACCTGGCGAATGAACAGGACACTACCGGTCCTGGCCAGAACCCAGCTCAAGACATTTTTATCTAACGTTTGGTGAGACCAGCAGCGCCCCGGGCAAATGCATTTGTTTACTAGGTAAGGTGTATTAACACAATAAAAATGGGTCCTAAGGACAGGAGAGTGAGGATCGAAGATAGAAGTTCCCACAGACAGTTTTCCTGAATTTGAGCTGGGGACACAGCGGCAGATATACAGCGGAGGAGGGAGGAGAGGGGGCAAGAGAAAGGGAGGGAGAGGCGCAGAAACATAGGGAGGAAGCCAGGAGGGAGGAAGCTACACACTCAGCAGAGGAGGGAGTGTCAGAAAAGCGTGCAAAGACAGACAAAAGTGGCACAGAAATGGATACATGCAGAGGGTGGAACGTGGAAGAGAGGCGGGCACATCTCAGTCGCACTCAAGACCCAAGAAGGGAGACATGACCAACATCTACCTGACAGACATTTTAAGGACAAAACAAGAAAGGAAGGTCCCTGGGACAGGTTCTCCAACAGTCGCAACCTGTCTGTCAAGGTGTGCAAGATCTGGTTTGACTCTCAAAGGACACGTTTTGGCAAGCTCACACAATCCAAGTCTGGACAGGTCCCAGCAGAGATGACAGAAAGGCAGAAGTGGATACAGGATAAATTTCACTTCCTGAAGTCGCACATCAGACGCAATGAACTAAGCAAATCATCAGGCTTCAAGCCCCAAGCCCGAGGACCCAGTGCATCTGCTGCTTCAGCACATGACATCGCCAGAGCATCAACCGATAGTTTGGAGATCAGCATGCGATCAGACACCACAATACAGCCTTCAGTTACAAGTCCCAGCACAGTTTCAGCATGTTCTTCGGTTGACCAGCAGGTCATGGAACAGTTCACACTGATGAGAAACATGCTGTCATCATTCCTCGGGCAAAAGCAGGAGACAAGAACAGCCTTATGCAACTACCTGGCGTCGGAGAGGGCCTTAGACTTTCAGACATTCAGAAATGAGGCAGTGAAACTTCTTAGCATCCAAAGCAGGGCAGAGGAAAGAGGCCATCAGCCCCGGCAACAGACACTTTCACCAAGCTCAAATGCAACTTCAACATTTGTGCCACAGACATTTCAACAGCCACAGCAATCAGCACTAGCTGCAAGGAATACCATCCCAGAGACTCAGATGCCAGCAAGCCAGGTCATCCAACCCCTCAGCAGAGCCAAGTGGCAACCAAAGGACAGCAGCAGCAAACCAGAGAGCAGCCGATTTCCTTCCTAGTAACTGACGACCAACAGGCTGGACCTTCAAGACCACTCACCTTCACATTGACCTTGACGAGTTCAACCCACCATCAGTTGCCTTTACCACAGGCGAAGAAAGTCAACACAATATATCAGGACTCTTAAGCTTTTTCAGAAATCTTCAATCTGTGAAGAGTTATCAACAGATTGACACACCACAGCTGTTTTCACCACCCAACACGCAACCACCAGCAGCCTTTCCTCCAACCACCATCACTGTACAGCAAGAACATCAGCAGCCACCAGCCCAGCCTCAGGCTCCTCCGCAGTCAGCCAACTTCAAACAGCAGCACTGCACTTGCCTCCAATCTATCCTTGTCAGCCCACTGCTGTAAAACATTTAAAGGTCCTTTTCAGGACCACCCGAATCTTCCAAAAACAATTAATAGCTGCTGTATAAAAATAAATCCCAAAACAAAAAGCATTACACTTTTCCACACAAAACACTTTGGCCCCAAACACAAAAAAATGAATAAATGAATGTGTGAGTAAAGAAAAATTTGAAAAAACTGAACTTAAAAGATTTTAAACTTAGAAAAATAATCATTAATAAAAAAATGCATTAAAAACTTAGGTAAAAAAAGATTTTTAATTAAAACCTTAGGAAAAATATAATTTTGTATTAAGAACTTTAAAAAAAACTTTTGGCCCAAAAAACATGGGGCAAAGGCAATGAAACTTTTGCCCACCTCAAAATTCAAAATTAGCAAAAAAAAAAAAAGCAAAAAAAGCATCAGAGATGCCCGTACTCCACAGCCTGAGGAAATAGTTTTCAACACAATGAGATATAGAAGTAGTGAAACAGTACAAAAAACAGAATACTTTCAGTGCAGTGTCACTGATATAAAGGACCAAATAATGTTTAAGCAGAGAAAATAACATCTAAGAGAAAGAAAATGTATGTAAAGATAAAGTACTAAAACAAGACAATTCAATAGCAAGATAACAGCATTAATCAGTAAACTAAAAAAATATGAAGCTGTAAAATTTATTAATTGGAGTTGTCAATAGTTGACAATAGTTGCCAATGGAAATAGTGCAATTATGTAAAAGTACATATAATAATCAGTTGCAGCAATCCATGTATCTTTGTCATAAGAGAAACATGTCTTAAATATGGCAGGTGAACACACTTAGGCAGAGCAAAAAGGTCACACCATGATGCACACCTACATCTCCTAACCAAAGTCCCCCTTCTAAACCTTATGCAATCCAAGAAATAGCCGAAACAAGATTTTAAAATTCATGGTCACTATGACAAGGTCAAAGGTCAAATCAAGGTCACACCATAATGTTGCACACCTACAACCCCTAACCAATGTCCCTACCAAGTATCAACTTCCTACACCTTACGGTTTCCAAGATATAGCCCAGACAAGATTTTATAGGTCAAGGTCACTATGGCAAGGTCAAAGGTAAATCAAGGTCACACCATAACGTTGCATACCTACACTCCCTAACCAATGTCCCCACTAAGTATCAACTTCCTACACCTTACAGTTTCTGAGATATAGCCAAGACAAGATTTTAAAGGTCAAGGTGACTACGGCGAGGTCAAATGTCAAATCCAGGTCAGACCATGACGCTGCACACCTACAAACCCCCACCAATGTTCCTACCAAGTATCAACTTCCTACACATTACAGTTTCCGAGATATAGCCCAGACAAGATTTTATAGGTCAAGTCACTACAGCAAGGTCAAAGCAAGGTCATAACATGATGTAGTACACCTACACCCATTGTCAGTGTCCCCACCAAGTATCAACTTTGTACACCTTATTTCCGAGATATAGCCTGAACAAGATTTTCAAACTCAAGGTCACTACAGTAAGGTCAAAGGTCAAATCAAGGTCACACCATGATGCTGCACACCTACACCCCCTAGCCAATGTTGCTACCAAGTATCAACTTCCTACACCTTATGGTTTCCGAGATATAGCCCAGACAAGATTTTATAGATCAAGGTCACTACAGCAAGGTCAAAGGTCAAATCAAGGTCATACCATGACGTTGCACACCTACACCCTCTAGCCAATGTCCCTACCAAGTATCAACTTCCTACACCTTGAAGTTTCTGAGATATAGCCCGGACAAGATTTTCAAACTCAAGGTCACTACGGCAAGGTCAAAGTCAAATCAAGGTCAGACCATGACGTTGCACACCTACACCTCCTAACCAATGTCCCTACCAAGTATCAACTTCTTAAACCATACAGTTTCTGAGATATAGCCCGGACAAACTTTTTCCCGCCGACCGCCCACCCGCCAATCCAGACACCATGAGTGAAAACAATACCCCAACAGTCCTTAAGGGCTGTGGGGTAAAAACTAAAAACACTGACTTGATTTGACATTTGGAGGAAGTATTTTGACCTTTGGATCCGATCTTTTGACTTTTGACCAGCTGACTTGGAACTTAAAATATCTTGCAAATTTGCAAGAAAATAATTTTGAAAAAAAAAACGTTTATAAATCTTTAAAGGTTTATAAATTTTGACTTATAATGGGGAACATTTTTACATAACCTGGGTTGAATTTTTTCAACAGGGGACTTGTGATTTGGTTTGAAATAGTTTTGAAACTTGTTGTTGGATTGAATTTTGTTTGGAAATTTATTGGAAATTTGAGTGACACAAGCTTAAATAAAAGTTCTTAGAATAATTGGTAATAATTGATCTCAGATCCTGTCCTCCTGCCCAGCCAATGCCTCCACATGATTGAAGTAGTCCTTCAGTAGTTCTCATTGATGTTTAGCCTCCCTCGAAGGATTCCTGTAGTTCTCATTAGGCACATACACAGTGTGTTCATTTTGTAGGGCCCATCATTTGCTGTGTGTCACATGTAAAAACAATGTCTCTGACAGCCCTTGCCCTTTGATCCATTATGCCCAGTAGTACCCTGAACCGGCTCACCAATATTCCAAAGGCGTTTTCTACCACCCTCCTGCCTCTGGAGATCCTGTAGTTGGCTATTCTTTCTTCCCTTGTGAGTTATCTTCTGCGATAGGGTTTCACTATCCATGGCACCAAGGCAAAGATGTTGTCACCCAGGAAGAATTAGTGCAAATCTGGCTCTCCCTCCTAAAGTGGTTCAGGTGCCGGAAGCGCTAAGCTGCCATCCTCGATATTCTTCCTCAAATTGTTGAAAATATGTGCATCTGATGAAGAACCACTTGAACCACAATCTATCCACAGGAATCTGTATTCTGCGTTGACCAGGGCTAGCAGCATCACGGAAAAGAAGCCCTTGTTATTGTAAAACAAAAGTACCCTAAGCTTCTGTAGAAAGTCTCTCTGGTGTTTAGATTGCATCTTTGCAGTGACACATGACAGCCAGAGGCGGTTCATATAGTTTTGGTTCAATCCCGACTCTGGATTCCAACTCCAGAAATTAATCAGTCCAGTTGGGGTGAGTCAGGAAAATGGTCCAGTCCTCTCTGTCACTACAGCTTGCCGGGGCTTGCTACGGCTTGTCGTGGTAATTTCCCATCTTGTCGTGGAGAAAATCATCCTGACCCCAAGTCAGGTCAGGATGTTGATCCAGAAAAGCCGGGATGTACTGTGTCCTGTCGGGGAGTTGTAACCGACCCAATATTTTCACGCACTTTTTTCTGGATTTTTGTCCCCGACTCCTGCCTTTTGCAACCAACCCTAGAGTTGTAGAGTCAGTTATAGGGTCGGTTCCAGTGGAACACCCCATAAACGAGATTAAAGGAAGGCGAAGGTTGGAGCATCTACTTTATTAGAATCTAACACATTAGCATTAACAATACAATCATGTATATACCTATCATTCATAAGAACATGTAAAACACAAAAGAATGCCCCAACTCCAACCAGCATTTATGGTAATGAGTTGATGAGAGATCGTAACGTTAATGGAACCTGAAGAGAATGAGAGGTGTTATCAGGAGGGCACTCTATGGTGTGAGGTTGCAAAAAGAGGGTAGCAAAAGTTATGAAACAACGTTATGATAGTGAAGGGAGGAATTAGGAATAAAGTTAACAAAAAATCAACTTTAACATCTACTCATCCCAAGTAAAAAAAACTCCCTGCTAACTAAGATAAGCAGGAATTAACAGCAGGTTAAAGAACATGAGGAAAGTTTATTTACCTTATTTTGGTTTGAAGCCACCTTCAATGTGGTCGAGAATCAACCTGCCCCGGTTGTAGTCATCGCACAGTTCTGCCTTCCCCCTACCCCTTTTTTAGGAATAGAAGCAAGGGAGGAGATAGGACTTGCTGAGCAGATAAAACTCGTCATTTGGGTTTTGTCCTGCAAAGTTCTTGAGATAAAAGGATGTGAAAGAGTCATGACATTTCCAATGGCAGGCTTGCATATGATCTGTTGATACACCCCCATAAAAGGCCTTAGAAGCTGCAAAAGCTCCTAAGTCATGTGTCTTTAACCCTAGAAGGTTCAGTAACAGAATCTGAGTGTTTTTTAGTTTGACCCTGTTCATAGAGGATGAATAGGAGCTTCCTGGGAGTCTCCGGTTTTGTCTAATTAGATGGACAGGGCTCTAACTGGGTACCATAGGATGCCCATGTCTTGTCATTAGTATTTTTTCAGGCAGGATTCACCACTGGAAAAATTATTTGTAGTCCTTTCTTAGCCACTTGGTTCTTCACGATGAAGGAAGAAGGGGGGAGTTGAATTTGATCCCAGTCGCCTAGGGATAATAATCCATCTAGAGTCCAGGGATGGATTTTGCTGTACCTTGTGTGATGGTGAAGAATTTAAATGAAACTATTTAATTATTAATAAACTTTGAATTCCATAATATACAGTTAACTGTAGAGATCAACAATCATAAAGCATACTGCCTCTAATAAGAACCTCAACCAATCCCTGTCTCTTTGAGATAGGCCTCGTAGAATATTATGGAATTCAAAGTTTATTAATAATTAGTTTCATTTAAATTCTTCACCATTACACCTTGTTCCTGAGGCCAACGCCAGGAGGAAAACTGTCTTCCAAGTCAAATGTTTGATGGAGGCTTGATTCAAAAGTTCAAACGGTGCTTGGGAAAGTTGGTGTAGCACCAAATTAAGATCCCACTTGGGAAGAAGAGTTCTGACACTCTTAGGTTTACCCCTGTGAAAACTGGCAATAATTCTGGCTATTTTTGCATTATTGCTGATATCCATTCTGGTATTTCCTGATGTATCCACAATATATAGCTGTCCTGTAACCTTCCAACAGTAGAAGGATATCTGTTTTTAAGTACTTAATAGGAACCAAAGGAAATTACAGATGTCCCCCATAGAGGTACACCTAAAGTCCAGCTACCATTGGAAAACAGCCCATCTTGACGCATAGAAGGCTCAAGTAAAGCATGGTGACAACCTAGCCGGTGGAGACATGTCTTTTATGACATTTGGCGAGCCCAACCGGTCCTGACAATAGGGCTAATAATCCATTAGGTTAGATGTATTAATGTAATAAAAACACAAATTTGCCAAATATATTATTTATTGTCTAATTCAGAACAGTAGGAACTTCCTTAAAAATCATGTGAAAAAAGCTCAGATTTCAATTTGCCATTGAGAATCGCAAATTTGAGAATAAATCAAGGAATAACAAGACCACTGCCGCGGTGTGTATCTCCCGCCGAACATTAAAGGGGAAGAAATACCTTTTCCGAGATATTCACAATTTTTCATTTTCCGCTAAAATCTAAGATGGCCACCAAAAGTGGGCAAAACTGAAATTTTTCCCCTTACTTTTAGAGATAATTCGCATTTACTCATTTTGAGTAGGTAAATAATTAGCTACGGGTCTGAAACTTCACCAAGTGAAAGCTCTCCCAAAAGTAGGTGAATGAGTTATTGGAGAAAAATGGCTATCTGCAATACTTTTAGAGATAATTCGCATTTACTCATTTTGGGTAGGTGAGTAATTAGCTATGGGTCTGAAACTTCACCATGTGAAAGCTCTTCCAAAAGTAGGTGAATGAGTTATTTGAGAAAAATTGGCTATCTGCAATACTTTTAAGAGATAATTCGCATTTACTCATTTTGAGTAGGTGAGTAATTATCTACGGGTCTGAAACTTCACCATGTGAAAGCTCTCCCCAAAGTAGATGAATGAGTTATTTGATAAAAATTGGGTATCCGCAATACTTTTAGAGATAATTAGCATTTACTCATTTTGAGTAGGTGAATAATTAGCTACGGGTCTGAAGCTTCACCAAGTGAAAGCTCTCCCAAAAGTAGGTGAATGAGTTACTCGAGAAAAATTGGCCATCCGCAATACTTTTAAGAGATAATTCGCATTTACTCATTTTGAGTAGGTGAGTAATTACCTATGGGTCTGAAACTTCACCATGTGAAAGCTCCTCCAAATGTAGGTGAATGAGTTATTTGAGAAAAATTGGCTATCCGCAATACTTTTAAGAGATAATTTGCACTTACTCATTTTGAGTAGGTGAGTAATTATCTACAGGTCTGAAACTTCACCATTCGAATGCTCTCCCAAAAGTAGATGAATGAGTTATTTGATAAAAATTGGGTATCTGCAATACTTTTGAAGATATAAGCCATTTACTCATTATGGTTATCATTAAAAATTGACTAGCTATTACTCACTTAGCTATGGAGATACACTTCCAAACTACTGACCATGTTGTAGCTGTGGAGAAAGTAGCTGAACAACATATTGCAACAAAATACTCTAAATTTGAAAATTTTAATTACTTAAATGTAGCTTTTATAAGCTACAAGCTTACCATGTGGGACTGAATGCTTTACTGGTTGCCGCGAGGCACCACGACCAACGTCTAAGAAAAAAAGACGTTTATACTTGGCCGTAGCCTCAGGTTGTCGTCACGTGATCTGCCCCTTATGTTACAACTTTTCTCGTTGAGATTTAAACCCATACCCCTCAGCTGTAATACAGCGGGGAGGCAGTGTGGGACTCTCCTCAGTCCCACATGGTAAGCTTGCAGCTTACAAAAGCTACATTTAAGTAATTAAAATTTTCAATTTTATTGCGTTACAATAGCTTACCATGTGGGACTGAATGCTGAATCCAACCGTCCGGATGAGGGATTACAGCTGAGACTGGCAGATAAGTCTGTTTTTTCTTAGAATTTTGATAATAATAGTAGAATGAAAGATCGAAAGTACCAGTCTGAGTCCCGTCTACAGGGCCCCAATCCTGAAGACCGGGCCTGTAGAAGCCAAAAACCTGAATGAATGACAGTGCTAAAAACTGTCAGGGTGTTTGACGAGAAGGAAATGTGTACCCTAGATACACAGACGGGGTCAGTCCCAAGGACGATCACGGAAGAACCTGAGCTTAAGGCTCGGGTACTGACTAAAATGACAACCTTAAGGTCCTTAATATAATGTACAATTATAATGATTTAAAGATTAGATAGACCTTACCGGATACACCCTGAGAGGTAGACGTATACCTAGACCCTGGGCTTAGACTCCTGAAGACTTGGTTGTAGCGGATGTGCCCCCCCCCCCCCCCCGTTCCTTTCTTTCCGAGGATGATTGGACTGAGGAGAAGGGTCTAGGACCTGTTGTGCCGCTACTACTGGTCCCAGATATGGATTGTTGTCATTGTCCGACCAAGTAAGGTCTTTTAGATACAAATTGGTAAAAGTGTTGTGAGCTTTCTAGTGACAGGCTTGCAAGATCTGGTCCACCGATACCCCACCATAAAACGCCTTAGCGGCTGAGAAGGCCCGAATGTCATGCGCCTTGACTTGGACTAAATCCAAGGCTTGCTGGTCTGCTTGTTTATAACAAAGTAGGATGGTTTGTTGATTGAGCGGGTCTGATGACTGATGTATGTCCTTTCTTGAAGGAAATGAAAAGGATGGACCAGGAACCTCTTAGGTCCTTGGTTCGGTCCAAACAGTACCTCAGGGCCCGCACCGGACACAGGGTCCTGTCTTCTTGAACTGTCTATCCACAATGGTAGTCAAAGGAGGGATAGTCACCGGAGACACACTTTGAGAATCTTCTCCTGCTAGTTGGTTTTTGGCTATGAAGTCAGAAGAAGGGAACAAGGAGACCTTTTCCCAGTGGCCTTGATTAGATGCTTTGTGTGCAACCCAGGCATGGATTTCACTGTGGCGCTTGCAGGAGGCCAAAGCTAGCAAGAAAGCAGTTTTGAGAGTGCGATGTTTGAGGTCTGTGTCTTTCATAGGCTCAAAGGGTGCTTTTGTGAGCTCATTGAGAACAACAGAAAGGTTCCACTTGGGGAGATTTCTGGAACTTATGGGGCGATCCCTGTGGAAACTGGAGAGCAACCTATGAAGGTCCTCATTATGAGCAATATGTTGGCCCGATGGGCCCAAGGTGTCAACAATGGCAGTCCTGTAACCATCAATAGTGGAGGGGCGCCTGTTTAGGTCTTGGTACAGATACATGAAGAAATCTGAGATTTGTTTCAGATGGAGTGGAGAAATCCACCAAATTTTCTCTGCACCATTTTTCAAATAGGGCCCACTTTGATTTGTAGATGGTCCTTGTTGATGACCGCTGAGGTGCAGCAATTCTCTCTGCCACTTCCAGAGAGGCCTTGTTCTTGGCATTGTCCACTCCTAGACACCAGGCGTGGAGGTTGAGGTGCTGCGGGTTGCTGTGGAATACGTAGTTGTGGGACTGGTTGAGGAGTGTTGTCGACACAGGGAGCTGCAGTGGGATCTCTGTTGAGAGCTGCACTAGGTCCCAAAACCAGGGCATCCCTGGCCAGCCTGGGGCTATTAGTATGACCAGACAATTGGATTGCCTGATTTTATTGGATCACCCTGTGAAGGAGAGCCGTTGGAGGGTAAGCATAGGCAGTGAGACCCGTCCAGTTTCTGTTTAGAGCATCTATGTCCCAGGCCTTCGGGTCTGAGATAGGAGACACGTACAGTACAGCTTGTGGTTCAGATAAGTGGCGAATAGGTCCACGTGGGGAGTGAACCACCTTGGGTAGATTTGTTTGAACACCTGTGGATGTAGTGACCATTCGGTTGACTGTACCTGAATCGACCTGGAAAGTAGGTCGGCCTGGAATGTGCCTGGCTTTCAATGTGATGGGAGAATGATTCCAGGACGTTTATGTGAAGCCCTTTTTCCTGGGGAGACCACAGAACTTGTGTAGAACTTGGTTCTAAGTGAGCGCCCCAAGCTTCGTTTGAGGCGTCTGTAAGGAGTTGGATACTGTGGTCTTTGGGATGAAGGTGTGATTCTTTCATCATGTTTGCAGGGTTCTGCCACCAATCAGGTGTGCAGAGATGGTTTCTGTCCAAGGAAGGAGGCTGTCCAGTGGTTGAAGAAATTTCCAGTGCTCCTTGAGGTGAAACTGAAAGGGTCTCATGTGAAGTCGTCCCTCTGGGACCATTTTCTCCGTTGAGGCTAGCGACCCAATTAGAGACATCAAACATCTTGCAGTCAAAAACATGTTTTGACTTGAGGTGTAGGATAAAATCCTGGAGATTGAGCCATCTCTCTCGAGTGGGTTTTACAAGGGCTGAATCCAGGTGGAACTCGTAACCCACGAACGAAAACACCTGAGTGGGATTCAGTTGATTTCATTGATTGATGATCCATCCCAAGGACTGGGTTAGATTTACCACTGTCTGAGTGTTCACTAGGGCTTCCTCCCACGACTGAGACCTGATCAGCCAGTCCACCAGGTATTGGTAGAGTCTGAGACCTCTAGAGGGCCATGAGCTTCACCTCCTTTATGATCATGGTAAAGACCTGGGGTGCTGTGGCTAGTGCGAAAGGTAGGGAGGTGAACTGGAACACCTGAGACCTGTGGCAAAATCTTAGGTATTTCTTTGAGTGAGGATGGATGGGGATGTGAAGGTAGGCGTCCGATAGATCTATTGACGATACCCATTCCCCTGGAATCAGGGAGGTCCTGACGGACTCTGGAGTTTCCATCTAGAACTTTTCTACATGTAGAAAAGTGTTGAGCCTGCTTAAGTTTATAACTGGCCTCCACCTTTGGTGAGGCTTTGGTACTAGAAACAGGTGACTGTAAAACCCGAGAGATTTTACATTTTCCACCCTTTCGATAACGTTCTTTGACAGTAGAGACTGGATGCAATGAGCCAAGGCTTGGTCCTTTGGGAGGGCCTTGTATTCTGATATTATCAGAGAAAAACTGACCAAGTTGGGCTTTGAGAGGAATGGCAGTATGTAGCCATTGGTGATAAGGTTTAATACGTTGGATGAACAATTGTTTGTTTGCCAGTCTCTGCTGAAAGAACGGAGGCGACCTCCTACCGGTGGACTGCTTGAGGTTTTAAAGGAGTCATTGGGAAGAGGGATCCACGCCCTCTTCCCCTGTTGTGGGGTCGAAAAAACGATCCTTGGAGCCTCTGAAGTTCTGTTTTCCCCTGTTGGAAGAAAAACGACTGGTTACTGCTTTGGGAGGAATTGCCTCCATAGGGGCGTTTCCTGTAGGAGCCTCTTTTCTTGTGGGGAGGGAACACGAAAGGGCTTATTCTGGTAGGGTCCGAAACCCTGACAATCTTTGAGGTGCCTTTTTAGGGAGGAAGTCCTTGCCTTCCTTCACCAACTGTGATTTAAACAAGGAAGACGGCCAGAATGACGCCTTCCGGAGTTCTTAAAGGGCTTATTCTGGTAGGGTCCGAAACCCTGAGAACCTTTTTGAGGCGCCCTTTTTAAGAAGGAAGTCCTCGTCTTCCTTCACCAATTAGTTCTTGGCGCCTGGTTTCTCCTAAGTGTGGTTGTAATAGGGTCATTTCGGCTTTGAGCCTAATCAAGCCAGTATTGCCCATTGAGTATAATTTTCTCTGGAGAATATGGGACAAGGACTACTAAGGCAAGTCAAGGCCCTGTGTCGGATCAGGATGGTCTTATTCCACAGATCCAGAGACTCGCAGGCTTCCTCATAACCACGTTTCGCTAATTTATCAGGGTCGGCACCTTTCCTGATCTGAGACTTGACCTGTTTTAAAAAGTGTTTAGGTCTATATTGACTCTTCTCCAAAGTGACATGACAGAAAGAGGAAGACTTGGCCAAGGTAGTAGCGAAATTGAGAGTGGAAAATTCTGTCTTGCCTGATGTACCAATTTTTTTTTTTTTTAAGAATTGGAAGAGGAACCTTGACCATAGGAGCCCAGATGACTTAGGAGAAATACAAATCTTGGCAAAGTCTGTATTCAGCTCTTGTATTTGTCCTCATAACAAGACTGGTCTGGCTGGTACCACTTGACAGTGGAAGGAGGTGGTTGGATGTACTTACCCTCAGGTAAATTTGTTGTTTGGAAGTCCTGATCAAATTATCAAAGGCATTCTTAATGATTGAATTGAGAGGCAACATGGAGGAAGGACCTCTTGGTCTAAGTTTTGCCTGCCTTTCTCATTATCAAGGCACATGACCGCAGTTGAAGATCTAGGTAAGGATTCCCTAGGTTCAGGCAACTTGAGGATGCATCGAAACGTATCCACCTCCTCAGCATATTGGAATGGGATGTCAGCCAATGCTACTTCCCTATAATAATGAGGGTAGGGGTCATGTTGGTGTTTCCTTCACCAACTGTGAATTAAGTGGTCCTGATCAGGGTATGACTTCCTGGAGGGCTAGGGAACCTATGTATATGTTCAGGGTACTGATCCTCCTCTGAAGATGAGGGTACGAATCTGGCCCTCGACTTGTGTTGGCTTTTCAGAGTGCTTGGGCCTACTAGGGGCTGGTTGAGGGTCATTAGAATAGTCCAAGTAGTGGTCCGAGGGAGCTCAGATCTACAGCATATTGTCTAGAAAATTTTCAAAATTTTCAAATTGCACTCTCTAGCCCCAATTGGCATCAACCAATTTGTATGAATATTTGTAGCTATCATCTTGACTGTAATGCACTCAGCAGTCTTACCCCTTCCTATATTGTCTAGAAGAGTGTGAATATTGTTTTGGACTGGTCGAGGCAACCTTCGAGGGATCCTCGGCCGAACTACGAACTTGACCCGAGTCGTCTACGAGGCGACTAGAATACGAGGCGATGCGAGAAATTTGAGTTCTGGGGCGAACTCCACCTCCAGTGACTCGATAGCACTACTGGATTCGAGGATTTGTCCAGATCTTGGAGGGTGCGTTCGTTTTGTGAGCAGAAGAAGAGGTCTGATCCACCTCCCTTTGCTTTTGTAAAGATTTCTGAAAATCTTCACGAAAATTACTAGAACGCCTCCAATATATTGTATTTCGACGCGAGAAGACAAAGATTTCTTGAGATAAACTGTGACACACGGATCGTCGACCTTACCTGCCTCTCTGCAGGTAGGAAAGAAATAAATGCGTTTGCTGTAGGTATTTTTACTACTAGTTTGATGAGAAGACATGCTTTAACGCAATAAAACAAACACGAGTATAACCTCGAGTCAACAACTCGCAGAAGAAAAGCCAGTTGAGGCAAGTTCATAAAACTTAACATAAGGACAATTTACAAGAGCGGAAGTGCTGAAAATTGGCCAGAATGTGCTTTATACAATAACAAGCATTCACAATTTCAAAGCTATTACTCAGCTATCCAATGTGCAACAGGTCTGAAACTTTACTATGTGATAGCTTACCAAAAACTAGATGAATAACATATTTGAAAAGAATTCCCTAATTTTAATACTTTTGAAGATCTTTGAAATTTACTCATGTCGTTATTTTGCTTCAAATAAGGAAATAGCTATTACTCACTTATGGCATGCAATAGAATCCCAAACTGTATGCCATCTTATAGTTAAGGACAAAGTAGCTGAATAACTTATTTTAGGAAAATACTCTAACTGCACTAGTTTTGGAGTTACAATGGATTTACTCAACTGTAGAATTTCAAAGTAGCTATTACTCAGCTATCCAATGTGCAACAGATCTGAAACTTTACTATGTGATAGCTTATCAAAAAGTAGATGAACATATTTGAAAAGAATTCCCTAACTTTAATACTTTTGAAGATATTTGACATTTACTTATGTCATTATTTTGCTACAAATAAGAAAATAGCTATTACTCACTTATGGCATGCAATGGGACCCCAAACTATGTACCATCTTATAGCTAAGGACAAAGTAGCTGAACAACATATTTGAAGAAAAAGTTGTAACTGCAATAGTTTTTGAGTTATGAGCCCTTTACTCCAAGTAGCTAAGATTGCTAGTACTCACTTATCTTTAGGCCTAAGTCCATAAAACCAAAAAAAATTTCGAGGGCGTGAAAATTCATTGGGACAATTAATTTACCAAAAAGCTGTAGCTCTAGTAGTTTTGGAGAAATCTGCGTGACTAACTAACGCACGCACACACAGGCATCATTTCATAATAAATGAAATACATAAAAAGGGACGTATAACAATAACACTGCACTGAGATATAGATAGAAAACGGCAGTAAATACTTCCCAAAGATTGTAAGATGGCGGCGACCAACGAGAAAAGTTGTAACATAAGGGGCGGATCACGTGACAACAACCTGAGGCTACGGCCAAGTATAAACGTCTTTTTTTCTTAGACGTTGGTCGTGGTGCCTCGTGGCAACCAGTAAAGCATTCAGTCCCACATGGTAAGCTATTGTAGGGCAATAAAAACAATAGTTTGAGAGTTATAAGCCATATAATTATATTAGGTAAAAGTGCTATTACTCACTCAAAAGTAGGCCAAAGTTCAGCAATCCCCTTAGCATAAGACATTGTTGTACCACCCGGTGGGTCAAAAATTCGCTCGAAATTGCTCTATCTCTTACGGTTTGCGAGATATTTGTGATTTTCACATTTTCACTAAAAGTAGCAATAAAGTAGCCACTACTCACTTGTGCATTGAGCAACAGTTGTGAAACTTCAATATGTTACAGTTCACAAAAAGGTAGATGAACAACATATTTGACAGAAATTGTGTAGCTGCAATACTTTTGAAGATATAAGCCATTTACTCATTATGGTTATCATTAAAAATTGACAAAGTAGCTATTACTCACTTAGCTATGGAGATACACTTCCAAACTACTGACCATGTTGTAGCTGTGGAGAAAGTAGCCGAACAACATATTGCAACAAAATACTCTAAAAGCAATAGTTATAAGTCATATAATTATATTAGGTAAAAGTGCCATTACTCACTCAAAAGTAGGCCAAAGTTCACCAAACCAAAAAAATTTTGAAGAGCGTAAAAATTCATCAGGACAAGTAATTTACCAAAAATGTGTAACTGTAGTAGTTTCAGAGAAAACTGCGTGACCCACGCACGCACGCACACACATGGTGCAAATTATAATCTCCCGTCGGCGAGCCAGGCGGAAGATAAAAATAGCATTGGAGATGCCCATACCCCATAGCCCGGAGAAATAGTTTTCAACGAGACATACAAGTGACACAGTATATATATCAAGAGACTTTCACAGCAAACGATTTTAGTTATGTGAAGGTCCAAATAATGTTAGTAGAGAAAATAACGTTTAAGACACAAAATGTCTGTAACTTATGAAGCTGTAAAATTTATTCTAAAATGGTAGGCTGGGCAGTGAACGTGGACAAGTCTTTTGAATCGCGAATATGGAACGGTAAATAAAACAACGCTGTTGAAATCTGTGTGCATCGTTCCTTCGCATACAAATGTAAACAACTCCCGGTAGAATAAGTGGTTAAAATATTCATAAAATTGTCATTTCTTGCTTGATTTTAACAAATAATATATCGTTTTAAAGCTTACAACAAAATGAAAGCATCTATGACAATCTGTCACTATTTCATGACAATTTCTGTGAAAATAGAGTAACACAAGATACTTGTTTTTTACCCTAGATATCACTATGTATGTTGCATTGATGGAACAGCCAACATCGCGTTGGATTTGTTTTGATTTTTGCATAAGATTTACCCCTTATTTTGACTATAATATTTTGTAACCATTTTAGAATAGGAATAAGACAAATTCTCATGCTTTATGATAGTTTAAATTGCAAATTTAATAAGTAAATTAAATTTTTATAAGTTAATACCCTATCCAATGGACAATAGCTTATCCGGTCGGCGCAGACCGGCCCGCCAAACGTCAGAAAAAGACGTCCTGTGTCTCCACCGGCAGGTCGGTCCGTAGCACCAGTGCACTCGCCAGATGGCGTGTTGTACTTCCTCTTGTCTAGACAGCGTGACGTCATGGCATCTTTTTCGTTGTCTAAACCTATTAGACCCCTAGTAAGCTGATAGCGGGGTCGGTGGGAGGGTCTTGTGTGTCCATTGGATAGGGTATTAACTTATAAAAATTTAATTTACTTATTAAATTTGCAATTTTATTGCGTTAATACATCCTATCCAATGGACAATAGCTGAATAACTACCGCTTGGTCGGCGGGTAAGTTGCTAGGGACTAAATCTCCTTTGAACTCATGCTAGTAAAATAATTTCACTATAAGCCTGTGTAGCTCCGAACTTAGTACTCCTTCAGGCTATGGTCGAATGTCATCATCCGGTTATCCGGAGACATACCGTCAGAGTCGACCTTGCACCCCCCCCCCCCCCATTTATTTCCTAAGAAACATAACTGCTCTGAGGTAGGGGAAGAGAGGGATGAGTTCAGTCCCATAGATATGTAAACCTCCCTGAGGAAGCACGTTCCAGATTCTTTTTTTTCTTTTTTTTTTTTTTTTTTTTTGTGTGCTTAATTATTCCAGAAATATATATATACATATGTACAAATGCATCTCCTCTAAGTACTGGTCTATGGGTGGACTTGTTGAGCAGCCACCACTGGACCAAGATGATAGAGCTCCGAGTCAGCCCAAGCCATATCCTTCAGGTAAAACTGAGTGAAGGTGTTATGAGATTTCCAGTGGCAGGCTGACAAGATCTGTTCTAAGGACACTCCCGAATGGAAAGCCCTAGAAGCAGCAAAAGCCCTGACATGGGCTTTTACCTGATGCAAGTTGTGGGCCTGGTGATCAGAGAGCTCATAGCATAGGATCACAGTCTTTTTGATCCAAGAGGAGATAGTGGCAGGAGATATGTCCCTGTCGAAACCTTTCTTGAAGGAGACAAAGACTAATTCTTTATCCTGTCTGAGTTCTGAAGTCCTGTCCAAATAGTAGCGTAAAGCTCTGACCGGACAAAGGGATCTGTCAGACTTGAGAGACCTATCTAGAGTAGGAGCTAGGGCCGGAATAACCACAGGGGCTATACTCTGTGGGCCTTCCTTAGCCAGTTGGTTCTTGGCGAGAAAGCTGGGAGATGGGTACAGGGACACTTGGGACCAATCAGATTGGTGCCTGATATTTCTGTGTTGCCATGCATGGATCTCACTCCTTCTTTTGCCCGATCCCAGGGCTAGCAAGAAAACAGTTTTGAAGGTCAAATGTTTTAGAGATGCCTCCCTAAGGGGCTCAAAAGGAGCTTTCGTCAGTTGGTGTAGTACCAAAGACAGGTTCCAGGAGGGTATACCCCTCCGCCCTTTGGGCCTGTCTCTGTGGAAACTGTCCAGAAGACGAGTGAGATTATCATCTTTGCTAATATTGACTGTCGTACTACCCAGCTTGTCAGCGATGGCAGACCTATACCCCTCGATGGTACTGGGCTGTAACTTTTTGTCTTCAAAAAGGAAAAGAAGGAAATCAGCCACCGACTTCACAGGTGGTGATCTGAAGTCCACCTGATTAGTGACGCACCACTTTGTAAAAATGGCCCACTTTGCTTCATAGACAGCTCTGGTTGATTTCCTTTGAGGAGCCTCAATTCTCGCCGCCACTGCTGCAGAGAAGCCCTTTTGTTTGATTGCTGTGGCTCTAGGAGCCATGCATGCAGGTTCAGATTTATCAGATTTCTGTGAGGAATCTGATTGAAGGGTTGAGTTAACAGATCTGGTTGGTTGGGTAGGCTGAGGGGAACTTGACTGGACATGCTTACCAGGTCCCAAAACCATGTCATGTTGGGCCATCCCGGTGCAATTAGAATGAGTCTCTTGCACGGGGAGTGAACTAGTTTCTCCACTACTTTCCCTAGTATGGCTGTCGGTGGGTAGGCATATGCATCCAGGTCCTCCCATGGCAGAGTGAGTGCATCCACTGCTACAGCCAGGGAGTCCGGTACTGGGGATACAAACTGGGGCAACTTGTTGTTGAACCTCGTAGCGAAAAGATCTATCTGAGGTTGGTGCCACTTTTGACATAATCTTTGAAAAACTGCCGGCAGGAGGGACCATTCGGTCTGAATGGTCTGACCCAGTCTGGAGAGTTTGTCCGCTATAACATTCAATCAGCCTGGAATGTGTCGCGCTTTCAAAGTTATCTGTCTCTGGGAGCACCAGGTCAGAATTCTCCATAGAAGGGCGCACAAGGGGCCCGACCTCATGCCTCCTTTGTTTATGTAGGAGACTACTGTGGTATTGTCTGTAGCCACCAATACTATTTGGCCGGTGCAGAGATCTCTGAACTCTTTGAGAGCAAGAAGCACCGCTTTTAGTTCCAAATAATTGATGTGCAGTTTGCTTTCTGGTAGAGACCAGGAGCCTCTTGCAGTGTTGTCGTTTAAGTGAGCGCCCCAACCTTCTTTTGATGCGTCTGTAAAGAGCTGCAGAGCATGTTTGATTGGGTGTAAGGCTTGGCCGGATAGTTCATTGTCTTCCTGTAGCCACCACTGTAGGTGCGAATGTAAGGCTTTGGGAATAGGGATCACCTTCTCTAAGGATTCCGGTACACGCCAATTGTTCTTGAGATGCTACTGTATAGGTCTCATGTGCAGTCGACCTAGGTGAACTTGTTTCTCTGTAGCTGTCAAAAGCCCAATCAGGGACATGAAGTGCCGGACCGGGCAGGTCGGTTGATCTAATATCTCTAGAATCTTTTCTTGAAGATTTTGCCACCGGTCCGGGGTAGCCGGACCCGACCGACCTCTAGGTCGAACTGGTAACCGACAAAATCGAAGACCTGCTTGGGTTCCAGCTCCGACTTGTCCAAATTCACCAGCCAGCCTAAGGTTTGACATGTCCTTACTAGTTCCTGGGTATGTTGGAGACAGACTTGGTGGGAATTGGCCCGTACCAACCAATCGTCTAGGTATTGGTGGATCCTTATACCCTTGAAGGTGGCCATTAGTTTTACTTCCTTTGCCACCACAGTGAACTCCAAGGGTGCTGTGGACAGGCCGAATGGTAGGGCCTTGAACTGGTAAGTCTCTCCTTGAACGTGAAATCTGAGGTACTTCCTGGATTGTTCTTGAATCGGAATGTGGAAGTACGCATCTTTGAAATCTATGGAGGTTACCCACTCCCCTTGTTTAAGGGATGTTCTGATGGTTTCCGGTGTCTCCATTTTGAATTTCTCCGTTTTGAGAAATAAGTTTAGATGGCTGAGGTCTAGGATCGGGCGCCATTTGTTGTTTGGTTTGGGGACTAGAAAAAGTCGGTTGAAAAACCCTAGAAATGTGTGGTTTTGTACTAGTTCTACTGCATTTTTGTCTATAAGCTGATGTAATGCCTCCAGTAAGTAGCTGTTCTTCTGGGGATTGCCATAGCAGCTTATGACTGTGGGTGACCTTGTGAGTTTTGGCCGGGCCCGAAAGGGGAGGGTGTAACCCTCTTTTAGGATCTGAACTACTTTCGGACCGGCACCCAGTTTCAACCAACGTTCCCAAAAATTTTGAAGTCTGGCCCCTACAGGCAGATTGGGGACAACATTTGTTACATTTGAGACAGGATTGACACAAGACAATTGAGTGACACAAGAAGCACTTTTCACAGATTTTAATTGACACTTTTCTTTGTAACAGTCTGACACTACGGGACTTGTGCCTTTCTTTTGCGGCGGCCCGTGTGCAGAATGAGCAGATGGTACAACATGATAGCTTACACTTGACATTAAAGAATTGTTCATTGTTTGGTCTGTGAGAAAGTTCTGGGTCAGCAGCTGACTTGAAACCCTGTTTAAACAATAACTGTCATTTATAATGCTGCTGACCACGTGCAGGTCTGGAAGAAAAATTGGAGGCCTTGCCTCTGCCTCGTTTGAACTGTCGTCTGTTGATATTCTTCCAAGCCGGCCTCTCCGGTTTGCCCTCCGACCGACCTTCCTGTTTCTTCTCACTCCTCTCATAGGGGTGATAACGATTCTTAATCTTTGAAGTAACCGGTGCAGGATGACTCTTGCTGTCATACAGAGATATCTCTTCCTCAGCTTTCTTAACCACCGGTTCTGCAAACAAGGTGGCAATGTGGAGAGGGCCGGTTCTAAGGGCTGCAAATGTGTCGGGCTTGACTCCATTCTTCAGATGGCAAAGATAAGAGTCCCTACGAGTGAGGGTGATATTCCCCATGGTGAGAAAAACAAAATCAGTTAAATGTTCCATCGCCCTTGCGGTTGCCTGAGTAATGTTCGAATTGAAATCCATAAGAAATTGAAGTTCTTCAGCCGCTTCAGATATCTTGGTTGAACACTTGCCCTTGTTGTCATTTCTGATCACTTTCAGTTGAGCATTCATATCTCCTTGAACTTTAAATAAACATCTATTAAAACTTGCCGTTTGGTTACACACCACTGAGGCCTCTCTGGCCGTCCTTTCCCAGCGGCGTAGCGTGTCCTGAGAGATTCTGCGAGACGCAGGAGGGGTAGCTGCCAAGGCTGCTCTTCTGGCTATCCGACCAAAACTATTGTTCAATTTAGACGGGCCTGTGTTCCAGCTGGTGACAGTTGCCGGATCCAATTGTTGATCAGAGTAAAGTCCATACCATTTCGTTTGTGGTTTGGGAGGTCTAAGGAAGTGGTCCATAGGTAGGCTACCTGCGTCTGTAGTTCTGGAGGGGTATCCCTCCGTCATGGTTAAATTGAGTTTGGACAGCTTACGACAAAGGTAATCCTCAGTAGGCATCTGGACTGAAATCTTGCTGGGAACAGGGGCCTTGGGCCCAGCAAATGGGTTGTCGTCTGAGGGGTTTGAACTATCCATATCAGGGATATGCGACCAACCCATGAATGCTCGAATTCCACGCATGGTTTCCCTGTATGTCTGTTCTTCTGAAGTCGGTAGTTCTTGTTCAAATTCTTGATCGTCTGAAAATTCTGCTTCTTCTGCAAACAGCTCCACCGGAGGCATATCAGAGATCTGACTATTAGAATCAGAATCTAGGCTAGAAATGCTATCCTTCCTACTCTTCTGGAGAGTCGGTGAAAAGGAGTCGGTGGAACCGAAAGGTCGGTCGGAAGGAGGATGGTCGGTGACCGGTAGTTTAGCACTTTCAGCAAGAACTGTGGAAGGTCGGTGAAGGTCGGTACCAGGCTTACCGGTCGACTTATGCTTCTGAGAAGCGGTGTCTGGACCAGTGCGCCCTTGTGATGCACTCTTCACTTTAAGCTTACCGGCCGACTTTTGCTGTGAAGCAACATTGTCTGGGCCAGTGCGCTCAGATGATGAAGATCCATGAACTGAAGACTCTCTGACAAGCTTACCGGCCGACGGCTGCAAGGCAGCACTAGAGTCTGGGCCAGTGCGCTGAGAGGTATTACCTGAAGAATTAGGAGGATGGAAAAAGGGTTCAGCGTCACGAGATACCACTGGTGGAGGAGAGTGAGTAGGGGCAACTCTAACCTCAGAAGAGAAAGTAGGCTCCATAGATTTTGCCAGCAGTAAGGCTTCCAGCCTGCTAAAGCGTTCCGACCACTTATCTTCCAAGGCCGTAAACTTGTCCTCCGTATTAGAAGTGAGAGTTGAAGATGAAGACTTCTTGGGCTTAACAGAAGATTTATCCTTTTTTACCTTCTTCTCCGGAGGAACAGGCGATTTATCAGGGCTAGGTCCACTCACAACCCCAATCACTGAGACGCTAGCAGGATCTATAAGTTCATCCGTGGGTGGGTTATTGTCAGCCCGTTTTGCCTCCCGTTTCTCTTTTTTAATTTTGTAAGATGGAGTAGATATCTGAGCACGTTGCTCCGGGGTGAAGGCATTACACAGAGTACAATCAACAGAGTCTTTATCTTTCACACAAGGTTCCTCACCTTTCCCCTTCTCTCGACAACGTGCGCAGTATGTATGTCCATCAAAAATGGCCATTGCATGGCCGCAATTTCCTCTTTTTTGGCCAGGTGAAGCCATGGTATGTTAGAAAACCAGAGGAATACAATAAAATAAAATCCAAGATAGTTCCTTTAATATATCACTTAAAAATTCACAAATTCTGGCAGAGTAAAATTTTCCACTGTGCACTGGTTCGCGCCAAACGAAAAAGATGCCATGACGTCACGCTGTCTAGACAAGAGGAAGTACAACACGCCATCTGGCGAGTGCACTGGTGCTACGGACCGACCTGCCGGTGGAGACACAGGACGTCTTTTTCTGACGTTTGGCGGGCCGGTCTGCGCCGACCGGATAAGCTATTGTCCATTGGATAGGATGTATTAACGCAATAAAAACTATCGATCTGCTGTATTAAAGCACTCTGCCCTTCGGGATTCGAGGCTTTAATACAGCAGATCGATAGTTTAAAACCATCATAAAGCACTCAAATATGTCTTTTATTCCTACATTAATTGATGTAGGTGCCAATACAGCACAATTAAGTGAAAGTACATATAATAATCAGTTACCACAATCCATATATTTTGTTAGAAGAGAAATCAGTCTCAATTATGGCAAGTGAACACACTTTGACAGAGCCAAGGTAAAAGATCACACCATGACTTGGTATACTTCCACTCCCCAGCCAATGACCCATCCAAGAATCAACCTTCTACACCTTAAAGTTTTAGAGATAACCCACACAAGATTTTAAGGTCAAGGTTAAATCAAGATCGTTGCTCACCTACACCCTCAAACCTATGTCCCTAACAAAGGTCCACACCTCCTGGTTTCCGAGATATATCCCAGACAAGATTTTAAAGGTCAAGGTCTCTTCAAGAAAGTTAAAGGTCAAATCAAGGTCACACGACGAGTTTGCACACCTACACCCCCTAACCAATGTCCTTACCAAGTATCAACTTCCTACACCTTATGGTTTCAGAGATATAGCCCGGACAAGATGATAAACACAAGGTCACTATGGCAAGGTCAAATCAAGGTCACACCATGACACTGCACACCTATACTCAAAACCAATGTTTTCAACTTCCTACACCTGGTTTCTGAGGTCTTTTTCCTGACGTATGCCCACATGCCAACCCATCCAGACGCCAGGCGTGAAAAGCAGTGTCCTCCATAGCAATTTCATATACTTTGATGAATTTCAGATTTCTATAATACATATTGAGACAACAAAGTAAAACTTCCAGGTTCTGTTTAGTAATGCTTTATTTTTCAGCTTTTCATAATTTCATAATCATGTTAACAATTTTAAAGTAACATGGCAAACCACATAGGTTTTGAAAACTAATATTTACAAATCCTTGTGTTCTGTATCATAATTGTGTTAACACTGAAGTATATTGGCTTTGAAAAATAATAGTTACAAATTCTGATACAATGCAAAACCACAATGAATTGTACATTATATTAAAACCAATTTAATGCAAGTGTTGGTAACAATGAAAAACACATTAAGTCAGTGAAAATCAATTACAGCATATCCAATCGACACAGTCTATAAGACTGAGCAAAAGTAATTCTGTAAATTAAATGCATTATCTGGCATATCAAAACAAGTACATGCAATTTTTGACATTATCAGGTTTTAAACAGATGCAAAGTCAAAGTTAGTGATCTACATCATGTACAACACCCAGGGTCATAATGGAAAAACCCCTCAGCATTATTACTTGCTGGAGTTGAACTGTCACAGGTGAGAGTTGCAGGAAAAAAATTTAACAATGAACCTGATTACCATAAATATGTATCACAACACCTTTTATCAGGTATACTAATGAACTGTGCA
Source organism: Sabellastarte sp. h YS-2021 (assembly GCA_964017235.1). Lineage (NCBI taxonomy): Eukaryota > Metazoa > Annelida > Polychaeta > Sabellida > Sabellidae > Sabellastarte > Sabellastarte sp. h YS-2021. Next base: position 59,964,214 of record OZ024930.1, on the reverse strand, counting down.
AGTCTGCTTTATAAAACTGGTTCTTTTGGAAACTTGACCTAACTGTATAAATTTACAGAAAATACCTTGTAACTGCAATTTATATTTAACACATTCATGATTAATTATCAACCATATTTCAAAGAGCCAATGCAATTTAGCAGTTTGTAAAATATTTTAATATTGCTTGAACCCTGCCAAACTTGTTCTTCTTAAACATTGAATGTAATGAGTTTGCGTTTGGCATCATGCACATAACGGTTGTTCTTGAAGATGTCACTCTCGAAGAAATTCGCCAAATTATGGATACTGATCTGTCTGGCCTGTAGAACACAAAAAGAAAATGGCATCAGAGATGCTTGTACGCCACAGCAATGGAAATAGTTTAATACCATGAGATATAGTAGTGAAACAGTACAAAGATCAAGATACCTTCAGAGCAGTGTCAGTTATATAAAGGTCCAAACAATGTTTAAGTAGAGAAAATAACATTAAAGAGAAACTGTATGTAAAGATAAAGTATTAAAACAAGGCAATTCAATAACAAGATGACAGCATTAATCAGTAAACTACAAATTATGAAGCTGTAAAATTTATTAATTGGAGAATAGCTGTCGATGGAAATAGCACAATTAAGTGCATATAATAATCAGTTGCAACAATCCATATATCTTTGTCATAAGAGAAAGATGTCTCAAATATGGTAGGTGAACACACTTTGGCACTGAAAAGGTCACACCATGATGCACACCTACACCCTCTAACCAATGTCCCTACAAAGTGTCAACCTTCCACACCTTATGGAATCCAAGAAATAGCCCAGACAAGATTTTCAAACTCATGGTCACCATTGCAAGGTCAAAGGTCAAATCAAGGTCACACCATGACGTTGCACACTTACAACCCCTAACCAATGTCCCTATCAGTATCAACTTCCTACAACTTATAGTTTCTGAGATATAGCCCGGACAATATTTTATAGGTCAAGGTCACTACGGCAAGGTCAAAGGTCACACCATGACATTGCACACCTACAATTCACAACCATATCCCTACCAAGTAACAACTTCCTATAACTTACGGTTGCCGAGATATGGCCCAGACAAGATATTAACGGTCAAGGTCACTATGGCAAGGTCAAATGTCAAATCAAGATCACACCATGACGTTGCACACCTACACCCCCTAACCAATGTCCCTACCACGTAACAACTTCCTACACCTAACGGCTTCAGAGATATAGCCCAGACAAGATTCTATAGGTCAAGGTCACTACTTACATCAAGGTCACACCATCATGTTGCACACCTACATCATCTAACCAATATCCCTACTAAATATCAACTTCCTACACCTTATAGTTTCCGAGATATAGCCCAGACAAGATTTTATAGCTCAAGGTCACTGCGGCAAGGTCAAATCAAGGTCACACCATAACGTTGCACAGCTACACCCCCTAACCAATGTCCCTACCAAGTATCAACTTCCTACACCTTGCGGTCTCTGAGATATACCCCGTATAAACTTATTTCCCGCCGCCTGCCCGCTTGAACGCCCATCCGGATACCATGGGTGAAAACAATACCCCAACAGTCCTTAAGGGCTGTGGGATAAAAACTGTAATTAATGCAAAAATAAACTGAAATTTCAATAACATCAATAAAATGTTATATAAAACAAAATATTTCAAAGATTATTTAAATACATAAAATGTTTGAAGTTTTTCGAATACAATTAATTATAAAACTCTGTCCCAGTATAAAGACCTTCTGTCCAAGTAAAAGTTATTTCTGGTGGATTGAGACCAACATGGTGTAACTGTTCACTTGTCAAAACTTAAAAGTAATAGAAGTATCTTTGTAAATTGAAACCATATAAAAATATGGAAGGTTTCAATGTCCGCTGACTTTATTCCATCAGATCTCCAGAAAACCATTATGAAATCCAAAAAGTTTACATAAATAACAATATCCACAAATAATGAGCTTTACTCTTTTTATAAAGATCTTAACACGGATGTCGCTTTTGGCTTCTGTTCTAACTCATAATGACTATGCAGAAACCTAAGAAGCAACAAAATACATCACATTAACTTGTCAGCTACAACTTTCTCAAACACTTATATTACCTCAATTTATTAATCCATGGCCAAGTTCCCATAATGCCTAAAAAATGTTTTACATTTTAATAAATTCTACACATAATGACCTAAAAGATATGTTTGATGGGTCTATACAACTTAACAAGCATTACCTTGTCTGCGAGGTCTTTCTCTGAGACTTGTACCACCTCTACGTCTACCTTACTCCTGTTCCTCTGGAAGGTGATTTGATCCTGGGTGAGCTGCTTCAGGATGAACAGTAGAAGCTCATTGTTGTCACGCTTGAAGGCAAGGTACCGCGAGAATGTCTGCAACATAAACAGTTGTGATGATTTCACATAGGCTGAAATTTGCAAATTTTAATTAGTAAATTAAATTTTTATTAGTTAATACCTTACCTAACAGACGATAGCTATACTCCGGACGTCTTTTTCTGGCGTTTGGCGGGACCGGCTGGCGCCAGAGTATAGCTATCGTCTGTTAGGTAAGGTGTATTAACACAATAAAACTGTAAACTCATCTTGGGCCTCTTTTTTAAAAAAAATACGAATAACAAGATAAAGCAGAGGGTTTTATGTCATTTTCAACAGGTTAGGTCATACTAAGGAAGGCGCTCAACTTTTTCAAAGAGACATTAACATATAACATATTAAAAACTAGAGGATCGCTCGCAAAAAAAAAGATAATGTTTTTGCATAGCAAAAACAAAGCGTCCCGAAAAGGATATAAAGGTGAGTGCTAAAGTATTAAGAAAATGCTTTGTTTCTAGCCTTATACTGTTGTGGCAACCAAAGTCAGCGCAGTCTGCTCTATCTAGCACGGTTTTCAAGATATAAGCATTTTTGTGTTTTGCAAAAAATAAAAAAATTAAAAATGTCCGCTATATTTGGCGAGACAAAAATATTTAGAAAATTGGCATGGCTACTCTGCAGAGATACCCAGCAGGTCCAAAATTTTGTTGAGTTCGCTCCATATAGCACGGTTTTCGAGATATAAGCATTTTTGTGTTTTGCAAAAACTTTGAAAATTCTTTTTGGGGAGACAAATTTTTTTGTCAAGACCACTGCCGCGGTGTGTATCTCCCGCCGAGCATTAAAGCAAAAGAAATAGCTTTTCCGAGATATTCACAATTTTTCATTTTCGTGTGTGAAAGCTCTTCCAAAAGTAGGTGAATGAGTTATTTGAGAAAAATTGGCTATCTGCAATACTATTAAGAGATAATTCACATTTACTCATTTTGAGTAGGTGAATAATTATCTATGGGTCTGAAACTTCACCAAGTGAAAGCTCTCCCAAAAGTAGGTGAATGAGTTATTTGAGAAAAATTGGCTATCTGCAATACTTTTAGAGATAATTCGCATTTACTCATTTTGAGTAGGTGAGTAATTAGCTATGGGTCTGAAACTTCACCGAGTGAAAGCTCTCCCAAAAGTAGGTGAATGAGTTATTTGAGAAAAATTGGCTATCTGCAATACCTTTAGAGATAATTCACATTTACTCATTTTCAGTAGGTGAGTAATTAGCTATGGGTCTGAAACTTCACCGAGTGAAAGCTCTGCCAAAAGTAGGTGAATGAGTTATTTGAGAAAAATTGGCTATCTGCAATACTTTTAGAGATAATTCGCATTTACTCATTTTCAGTAGGTGAGTAATTAGCTATGGGTCTGAAACTTCACCGAGTGAAAGCTCTCCCAAAAGTAGGTGAATGAGTTATTTGAGAAAAATTGGCTATCTGCAATAATTTTAGAGATAATTCGCATTTACTCATTTTGAGTAGGTGAGTAATTAGCTATGGGTCTGAAACTTCACCAAGTGAAAGCTCTCCCAAAAGTAGGTGAATGATTAATTTGACAAAAATTGGCTATCTGCAATACTTTTAGAGATAATTCGCATTTACTCATTTTGAGTAGGTGAGTAATTAGCTATGGGTCTGAAACTTCACCAAGTGAAAGCTCTCCCAAAAGTAGGTGAAGGAGTTATTTGACAAAAATTGGCTATCTGGAATACTTTTAGAGATAATTTGCATTTACTCATTTTCAGTAGGTGAGTAATTACCTACGGGTCTGAAACTTCACCAAGTGAAAGCTCTCCCAAAAGTAGGTGAATGAGTTATTTGAGAAAAATTGGCTATCTGCAATACTTTTAGAGATAATTCGCATTTACTCATTTTGAGTAGGTGAGTAATTAGCTATGGGTCTGAAACTTCACCGAGTGAAAGCTCTCCCAAAAGTAGGTGAATGAGTTATTTGAGAAAAATTGGCTATCTGCAATACTTTTAGAGATAATTCGCATTTACTCATTTTCGGTAGGTGAGTAATTAGCTATGGGTCTGAAACTTCACCGAGTGAAAGCTCTCCCAAAAGTAGGTGAATGAGTTATTTGAGAAAAATTGGCTATCTGCAATAATTTTAGAGATAATTCGCATTTACTCATTTTGAGTAGGTGAGTAATTAGCTATGGGTCTGAAACTTCACCAAGTGAAAGCTCTCCCAAAAGTAGGTGAATGAGTTATTTGAGAAAAATTGGCTATCTGCAATACTTTTAGAGATAATTCGCATTTACTCATTTTGAGTAGGTGAGTAATTAGCTATGGGTCTGAAACTTCACCATGTGAAAGCTCTCCCACAAGTAGATGAATGAGTTATTTGATAAAAATTGGGTATCCGCAATACTTTTACAGATAATTAGCATTTACTCATTTTGAGTAGGTAAATAATTAGTTATGGGTCTGAAACTTCACCATGTGAAAGCTCTCCCAAAAGTAGGTGAATGAGTTATTTGAGAAAAATTGGCTATCTGCAATACTTTTAGAGATAATTCGCATTTACTCATTTTGAGTAGGTGAGTAATCATCTACGGGTCCGAAACTTCACCATGTGAAAGCTCTCCCAAAAGTAGGTGAATGAGTTATTTGAGAAAAATTGGCTATCTGCAATACTTTTAGAGATAATTCGCATTTACTCATTTTGAGTAGGTGAGTAATTAGCTATGGGTCTGAAACTTCACCAAGTGAAAGCTCTCCCAAAAGTAGGTGAATGATTTATTTGAGAAAAATTGGCTATCTGCAATACTTTTAGAGATAATTCGCATTTACTCATTTTGAGTAGGTGAGTAATTAGCTATGGGATACCCTGCTCGTCAAAAATTTCGTCGAAATCGCTCTATCTAGCACGGTTTTCGAGATATAAGCATTTTTGTGTTTTCCTTATTTGGAAAATTCGTAATGATTAATTATTCATTAATTACTCGGCCATTTCTTGACCAATCAATGCCAAAATCTAATGATTTCCAGATTTTAATAGAATGAATGCATTTGCCAAGTTTCAGGTGAATTGATAAAATTCCTTTCAAGTTATCATCCGGACAAGCTTCCCCATCGAAAAAAGACATTTTTGGTCATGTGACCTCTCTGATTGGTTGAAATGTCACTGCAGCATATTCAAAAAAATTCCCCAAGGCTACTGCCTAAACCTGCCAAATTTGAAAAGAATCCGCCTAACGGTTACAGAGTTATAAGGAAAACAAAATGCGGAGCCGGCGGAGCCGGAAGCTCTCCCATACACAAACAAGCGTCCCTTGTGGGACGCTTAATAACATTAAAGTGTTGATGGCTAAGATTTAGTTGTCAAAAAGTGCGAGTACTGTGAGAATACCTGTCCTTGTCCTTTTCCAGTAATAGGACACTAAGGTAAAACTTTCTTCATACTTCACATTAAAGTCTAATAAATCTATCATGAACATACCTTTCTCATGCCTCTCATGATGCTGAACTTCTGAGTGGAGATGAAGCTTTCTAGCATTATGCGTATGGCCATGTTGACATCGTCCTCATTAACATAATCCCGCAGGTGCATACGTGCATTGGCCTCAGCCATCCTGATCATTGATTCAATGTGACGCACTGTGATGGGAATACTGCCAGTCGCCTGCAACATACGTAGAAGATAGCTTAAGTTAAGGACTCCCACAATTTACATCAAATATTTGAGTTCTATTTATTTAACCATGTTTTTTCTGTTCTTTTGACAGTTCATACTTCCATTCCATAAAGTTGGAAGTCTACATATCTTCCTCATATCAAGGTTGATATGACTATATCTTTCCCCATACACTAATAATCCAAAATTATGGCTTTGTATATATATTTTTTTTCAATGTCTACAGTGAATTTAGCACATTGACAAATACTGATGGCCTTTTCCCATATGATCTTAGTGAATTAAAACAACAAAAAAAGCCCACCTCTGATCAAGAGAATAAACTCACCATGGATTCCCTCCTGAGATCTGAATACATTTTGGCCACTTTATCTTGGTCCATTTGGTGCAGTTTTGGCCTGACTTTCTCCTTTGCATAAATTATGTACTTCTTCAGCAGATCTTGAGGGATCGGTTCAATGCCTGAGGTTGTCTGAACTTCCTGTAACAAAAACAAAAGGTATAAGATTTTTATGTTTATTAAACCAAATCATTTGACATGGAATGCATTTGAAACCAATGACCCTTTGGCCTTAAGTCTGATACCTTTATATAATCCAGTTTAGGTAAAAGAATTAATTTTCTCTTTTAAATATCAATAAATCTGCTTTTCATCTAAATTACTTGATTCCTGTATTATTGAGCTTTATTAAGAAACTAAGTCATTTACAATCAGTGGTACATCCTCCTGACAGAGGAGTGTATTTCACCATATCTACTTTTTGCCAGTTTACTGTGTTTTACACTTATTGGCATATTCTCAACAGTCTGTCATTTTCCACACTTATGGACATGTCCACACTTATCAGTTAGGGTGATGTTTGAGAAAAGTGAAATTTATGTTCTTAGGATTTTAGAAACTCAAACACACTACATCAGATTGGATTTTCTGGTCAATATATCCTCAAATCTTCAATATTTTTGTACTTTATGGCATGTCTTATTCAAACGGACTAAATGCTAAGTGCCATGTAATCGGCAAAAACCAAGTGCCAGGTATCTGGTGTGCAATTACCAACCAGAATCGAAGTAATAACCTTACAGCTGTAACCTACTGGAAGTACTAGAAAAGCAAATACACAGGATGATGCCAACAATTTATCAATAATCTAAAATATCCGCAAAAATGGGAGAGAAAATTTGTTAAAAACAAATATTAGGTAGACAAACCTGGTGGAAGATAAGATTTTAACCATGTTATTTACAAAAATAAGCAGTATTCTGTAGTGTGCACTTGGTTTCTCAGTCCATTTCTGAGCACCCGAGTACCCCGCCACAGCACTAATAGATAATAAGAATCTAGAGTATGTCACACACTCAGAGCTATACATTCTCCAATTAATCACCGATATTCCCAGTCACTGGTATATTCTGCTGTAATTTGACACTTACTGGCATGTCCTCGTCGTTATCGGCCACCATGTTGGGATGGTGTCTGACGTGGGAGCACACTACAAACTTGGCCAGTCTCTCATCTTCTACTGGGTCAATGGTGTCACGTACCACACACAAGATGTCAAATCTCGACAAGATTGGCTCAGTTAGATCAACCTTTAATAGAAAGGTAGGCAATATATACGAAAAAACTAAACCCTGCATATACACGGCAGATTAAATCTAACACAGCAGTTAATGACAGAGTAGCAAAGCTCTAAACACAAAGGTCAGTTATATGTAGAATCTGGAAACTTACTGTACTAAAAAAATATAAATGTTTCTACTTTTGTGTACAGTTATGTGATAATCAAATGTTATTTCTGCATAAATGTGTTAACATTACAACATAAAGATTTAAAGAATTCATACCACAAAATCATAAGTTTCACTTATACATAACAGTTTTTCTCCCTTTTGCAAATATGAGTGAGGGGTCGTATCACTAATCTTATTTTCTCTATACAACGCAGATTTTATCAACTCAGCTGTCTCAGAATGTGAGGGACTTCTTATTTTTCCAGCGTTTCTGGGTAAGTTTTTTTTTTTTTTAATTTTACATCCTCCCATTATATTGAAGACATACATTTTCTGAGAAAGTGAGAGAAGGGTCATATCTCCCGCCGATGGGATTGGCTGCGGCAATGACAGCACAGCGGGCCTGTAGTGAGGTCACAATGCCAGCCTTGGAGATGGAAATGCTCTGTTGCTCCATGGCCTCATGGATACTTGTTCTATCTGCATCATTCATCTGAATTATAAACCAAGATTGTCATGTTACACTTCATTTCAATTATACTCATGCCTCCTCTGTAAGAGCAGTGGTGAGAGTATATTATTTTCACTCCAAGTTTTTGGTTTTCACTAATAATAATATTGCAAGTTTGTTTTCTCCTTCCCACTACTTGATGATTCATTTATGTCTAACACTTATGGGCGGGCTTTATGTATTACTTTTCATTATTACTACTTGATGATTCATTTATGTCTAACACTTATGGGCGGGCTTTATGTATTACTTTTCATTATTACTACTTGATGATTCATTTATGTCTAACACTTATGGGCGGGCTTTATGTATTACTTTTCATTATTTCTACTTTAGCATGCTTGAACATTTCCTTGCATCAATTCAAATGACTCCCGTTTGTTTTCATTACTTTGGGCCCTTACGGAGAATATTCCTCTTATTAGCATAAATGTACTGAAACTCATAAAACTATAACTAATAGGGTCTTCTAAAAATAATATTGACAAACATTATTTCAAATTTTTTTTTTATCACTATGAAGTTGGACTTCATTTACAGAAAATAGGTACAAGTCCTCTTGAAAAAAATATGGCTTTATATATAGAAAATGGGAACAACTCCTCTTGAAAATAATATGGCTTTATATGTATAGAAAATGGGAACAACTCTACTATTTCTTCTGTGTCTTATGATATCACTAGGGCTGTGAATGGTTACTAGAGCCTCGATAGACAAGTCGGTCATTGCTGGGACTCGACTCCATTTTAACTACTCGATAACTCACAGCGTATTGTATTATCGCCCGCGAAATGAAATGTTTGTGTAAAATATACCACATTTTTGCATTTCTGCCACATAGTATCAGTTAAAGTTGTAGTTTGGGCTTAAAAACATATAATTTACTCCATATTCTATAATACCTAGTTAAATAGATGATGTTTTTGTTCAAACATTTCTCTACCATTTGATTACAGGAGACTTCTCATGGTAGATACTAAATCTCGCGGTTACTTCTCAAAATACTGCAGTGTTCTGCATTTCAAAAAATACTATCTTGCTAACTTTTTACATCATGTTAAAACCAAACCATCACACTAACATTAAGAATTGTAGTCAATTGCATTCCTTTATACTGACCTTACCAAACTTCTCTCTAACTTAACAGACATAAAACATTATAAAAGGTAAAACGTTTACGATGACTTATCTAACTATGTCAGCAACATTTTTAAACAAACTGATATCTTGCCATATTTTACATTATGTCAGCAAACACATGTTCAGACAGCGCCTTTACACTGACCTTATCAAACTCATCAATCAGGCACATCCCTTTGTCTGCCAGCACCAGAGCCCCAGCCTCCAGTGTCCACTCCCTAGATATTGGGTTCCTCTGAACATAGGCAGTCAGACCCACAGCACTGGCTCCCTGACCTGTGGTGAAGATGACTCTAGGAGCCGTCTTTTCAATGTACTTAAGGAACTGGGATTTGGCTGTACCAGGGTCTCCACAGATCAGCAGATTGATGTCACCCCGCACCTTGTGCTTACCACCTGATATGTACATCATGCAACTGAGTTGTATTTATTTTTGTATCAACTATTTGTCTGAAATAAAGCTTGTTTATTATCATTAAGCAGTTTTTAAAAGGCAACCAATAGAATTTGAACAAGAGGGTCAGAGGTGCCCCAAAAGGCGGGTTGCGCGAGTAATCAGTAATATTGAACAATGACCATTTAACTTATACCAAATGCAGTGTATAGAAACATAGATATTGACATTGAACATAGATAGCAACTGAGGAGGAATAACAGCAATAACTGACAGCAACATCTATAACAGGAAAACGTCATGAACGACATATATGAAAAAATATATCACGAGTGAAGATGACAATATAACACAATATGCACGTACCAAAATAAAAGCACTACATGTAACATGCACCTATTAAATCAAGAATGAAAAAAATAGGAAATGTTATTACATAATGTAGGTTATACAGCAGCACATGGACCCACTAAATCAAGAATGAAAAATATGCATAATTAAAAACATACTAAGTGTAATCTGTACAGAAAAAGAGTTATAAATATTAATCAGTGATTAGCAGCTTTGCCATGAAAAGTGATAGCCAAACCACTACAAATTATGTACTAGTTACCACTACTATACATGCAGAAACAAACATTTTTGACAATGTAAGAACTGTACAATACCTAGTGCAAATGGAAAAATGTATCACTGTTCATGTTACCGGTATACAACCACGAGGAGGTGCTGCTGACATGCATTGCAGAACCTCAAAAAGTGTTACCGAAATGGTATATTATTTGGAATTCAATACTAGTTGGTTAGTAACTATAATTATTTACTAATAAACTCATTTGGCTAAAAGTGTATATGATTAGGTGCCTTTTCTTATCTTTATAAGGGTCTGCAAATCAATGTAAGTATATGCTATAAAATAATAAAGTAAAGAGTAAAAACTATGAAATGGTAATAACAAAAAATTTGGTGAAATTATTTTAGTGAGAACTTGGGAAATTTGGCTATAGCATATACTTACAAAATGTACCATAATATTGCATGGCACCTAATCACAAAAGATAATTTATTAAAATAAATGTAAGTCATAGTATTATTTACCATATGTACAGGATAAATGTGGACGGACAGACAGATGGACAGACAAATGGACGAAAAACAGACAAACGTACAGACGCAATTTCACCAATTTCGAAAGGAACCTAGCTATGATGGAGATCTATCTCCCAATCAAGTTTGAATCTGATTGGTCAAACCATTTTCGAGTTAGAGTCCAGAAATGAAAATGTAGACAAACAGATGGATGGACAAACGGACGAAAAACAGACAAATGAACGGACGGAATTTCACCAATATCGAAAGGAACCTACCTATGATGGAGATCTATCTCCCTATCAAGTTTGAATTCGATTGGTCAAACCGTTTTCAAGTTAGAGTCCGGAAACGAAAATGTGGACAAACAGACGGATGGACAGACATACGGACGAAAAACGGACAAACGAACGGACAGAATTTCACCAATATCGAAAGGAACCTACCTATGATGATGATCTATGTCCCTGTCAAGTTTGAATTTGATTGGTCAAACCGTTTTCAAGTTAGAGTCCGGAAACAAAAATGTGGACGGACAGACGGACGTCGGACACATCAATCTAATAGGCGGGTTGGTTACACGCAACCCGCCTAAAAACGAACAAATGGACAGAAAAACAAGACAAATGAACGGACGGATTTACACCAATTTCGAAAGGAACCTAGCTATGATGGTGATGTATGTACCTGTGAAGTTTGAATTAGATTGGAGTAACCGTTTTCGAGTTAGAGTCCGGAAACAAAAATGTGGACGGACAGATGGATGGACAGAAAAACGGACAAAAACGAAGAAACGGACGGAAAAACGGACAAACAAACAGACGGAATTTCACCAATTTCGAAAGGAACCTAGCTATGATGGTGATCTATCTCCCTGTGAAATTTGAATTTGATTGGTCAAACCGTTTTAAAGTTAGAGTCCGGAAACGAAAATGTTGACAAACTAGAAAATTTAATAGTAAATTAAATTTTTATAAGTTAATACCTTACCTAGTGGACAGATGCATTTGTCCGGCGCTCTGCCGGTCACGCCAAACGTTAGAAAAAAACGTCCTGAGCTGGGCTCTGGCCGGGACCGGTAGTGTCCTGTTCACTCGCCAGGTGGCTGTACAGCCTACCTGCCGGTATACTGCGCATGCGTGCGCATGCGCTCTTCCTCTTTTTGTTGCCTACCTTATGACCCCTTGTTGGTTATGATAGCGGGGAAGGTAGGGTGGGACTCCCCCTGTCCACTAGGTAAGGTATTAACTTATAAAAATTTAATTTACTATTAAATTTTCTATTTTATTGCGTTAATACAACTTACCTAGTGGACAGATGCAGAATGACTACCCATTGGATGGGGGGCAGCCAAACAAGGGGAACCCATATAGACAATAGTATAACGGGTGTGTCCGGTACTGGTTAAATAAACCAACCTCTAAGGACCAAAACACCCTTGCCCCCCCCTGATTTTTCCTAAGCGGAAACAGCCTGTGCACCAATTCGAGCCGAAGGTGCAGGAAGACTAATGAGGGCATGAACTATTAAATTCATGAATGAGGAAGAAGAACAGGAGCGAACAAACACCATCCTGGAGAAGCTCCTGGATCCACTTTGGCTCATGGCAATCCAGCAGCAAAGGATAGCGGAGGTTTTTTTTTTTTTTTTTTTTTTTTTTTTTTTATATATACACTAAACCTAAAAACATGTGTACACTATATACAGTCAGTAATAAGACTACTACTGATGTTCGTGGATCTGCTGAGCAGCTACCACAGGACCTAGGTGGTACAACTCTGAATCTGCCCAGGCTAGGTCCTTCAAGTAGAATTGTGTAAAAGTATTGTGGGCCTTCCAATGGCAAGCCGATAGGATCTGATCCAAGGAAACCCCGCCCTGAAAGGCTTTGGACGCGGCAAAAGCCCGCACATCATGAGCCCTAACTTGATGTATAGTTTGAGCCTCATGATCGGACAGCTGATAGCACAACAACACAGTTTGCTTGATCCAGGAAGAAACAGTAGCCGGAACAATGTCCTTCTGAAAACTCTTCCGGAAAGACACAAACACCAGATCTTTGCCCGAGCGTAAGTCCTTGGTCCTATCTAAATAGTAACGCAAGGCCCTGACCGGGCAAAGCGACTTGTCCTCCCTGAGGGACCTGTCCAATGATGGAGCCAACGCCGGGATGACCACCGGTGCCACAGCAGCCGGTCCGTCCCGCGCCAGTTGATTCTTAGACAGAAAACTGGGCGAGGGATATAGGGAGACCTGACTCCAGTTCTCTTGATGCCTGATGTTGCGGTATAACCATGCATGGATTTCACTCCGCCTTTTACCGGAACCCAAAGCCAATAGGAAAACCGTCTTAAAGGTCAAATGTTTAAGAGAGGCCTTCCGCATGGGTTCGAAAGGAGCTTTGGTCAACTGGTGGAGCACTAATGAAAGGTTCCACGCAGGGACTCCCCGCCTGCCTTTCGGCTTGTCTCTATGGAAACTGTCCAGCAAGCGAGTCAAGCTTTCATCCTTGCCAAAATGAACCGGGTCGTTACCCACCATATCGGCAATAGCCGTTCTGTAGCCTTCTATAGTACTGGGTTGTAACTGTCTCTCCTTAAAAAGATACAACAAAAAATCGGCCACTTGTTTCAGAGAGGGCGCCCTGAAGTCCACCTTGTTGGAGTCGCACCACTTAACAAAAATGGCCCACTTTGACTTATAGACCGCTCTGGTTGAACTTCTCTGAGGAGCTTCAATTCTTGCTGCCACCTCCTCAGAAAACCCTTGTCGCCTAATGGACGAGGCTCTAGGAGCCAAGCATGTAGGTTCAGATGATTCAAGTTCCTGTGGAGAAGACCGTTGAAGGGTTGAGTCAACAGGTTCCTCTCCAAGGGAAGACTGAAGGGAATTTGACTTGAGAGACTGATCAGGTCCCAAAACCAAGGCATGTTGGGCCAACCCGGAGCGATTAAGATCATTCTGTGAAAGCCTTGATTCACCAGTTTGGATGTGACCTGACTGAGCAGGGAGACTGGAGGAAAGGCGTACACGTCCAGGTTGCTCCATGTTAGGCTGAGAGCATCCACCGCCCAAGCTGTCGAGTCCGGAACTGGAGAGACAAACTTGGGAAGCTTGTGATTGAATCGAGTGGCAAAAAGATCTATCTGAGGCTGGCCCCAGTTGGAGCACAAGCGATTGAACACCTGTTGAGACAGGCACCACTCGGTCTGGATCACCTGATTGTGCCGGGACAGCTTGTCTGCTATGACATTCAAGCGACCCGGAATGTGTCTGGCCCGCAGAATTATCTTCCTGGGATGACACCAGGATAGGAGCCGCCAAAGTAGGGCACAGAGAGACCCTGATCTCATACCGCCCTCTTTGTTGATGTAAGACACTACCGTCGTGTTGTCGGTTGCTATGAGAACAATTTGTCCCCTGCACTGCTTCTCGAAACTCTTGAGAGCCAGAAGAACTGCCTTGAGTTCCAAGAAGTTGATGTGGAGGCGACTTTCGGGCTCTGACCAAACGCCTCTTGCTATGGATCCCCCTAAGTGTGCGCCCCAGCCTTCGTTTGAGGCGTCTGTAAAAATCTGTAGGGCGTGCTGAAGAGGATGCAAGGGTTGACCTTTTAGCACATTGGTCTCGTCCAACCACCAATCCAGGTGTGGGTGAAGAGAAAGGGGAACCGGAATAATCTTCTCCAGGCTCTCCGGCACATGCCAGTGTCTTTTTAGATGCCACTGAACCGGTCTCATGTGAAGCCGGCCGGCCCACACTTGCTTTTCCGTGGCAGTAAGTAGCCCGATCAGGGACATGAACTGACGGACTGAACAACAGTCCCTGCCTTTGATGAACTGTAGTTTCTGCTGAAGAGTGATCCATCTGTCCTGAGTGGGCAGCACTCGTCCGGACAGCAGGTCGAACCGGTAACCTACGAAATTGAAAACCTGTTGAGGTGTAAGTTCCGATTTCTCCATGTTTACCACCCACCCTAATTCGCGGCACAGGGCCAAGAGGGTCTGGGTATGTAACTGGCAAATTTCCTGGTCCGGGGCTCTGACTAACCAGTCGTCGAGGTACTGGTGGATCCGGATACCCCGTGCCTGAGCCATCAGTTTCACCTCCTTGACCACCTTGGTGAATTCCAGTGGAGCTGTGGCGAGCCCGAAAGGAAGGGCTGTGAATTGATAAGCTTTCTTTCCCAGAAAAAACCTGAGATACTTTCGTGATCTCTGACTGATGGGGATGTGAAAATAAGCGTCGCTGAAGTCCAGCGACGTTACCCACTCCCCTTTTTGGAGAGACAACCTTATTGTTTCCGGAGTTTCCATTTTGAAGGTGCCTGGTTTCAAAAAGAGATTGAGATGGCTGAGGTCCAAGATAGGTCTCCATCTCTGATTCGGTTTTGGTACCAGAAAAAGGCGGTTGTAAAAGGCCAGGGAGGATCTGATGACCACCTTTTCGACTACCAACTTGTTTATGAGGTCTGTTACCGACTGATACAAGGCTTTGCTTTTGCCGGGGTGAGCATAACCACTCTTGATCACCGGGGATCGGGTCAGAGGTGGTCTGATTTTGAAGGGTAGCGTGTATCCCTCTCGTAAAATCGAGACCACCCTTGGATTCGCACCCAGACTGAGCCAAACTTGCCAAAACTTTTGCAGTCTGCCCCCTACAGCCAAACTTGGGACAACATTGGGGGCATTTAGAACATATGGGGCAAAAAGACATTGACTTGCACAAAAAACACCTTTCACATCTTTTATTTTTCTCTTTGGCATACAGGGACTTATACCTTTCTTTTGCGGTGGCCCTTGGAAACAAACAGAATGAACATGATTTACAGCAAGACAAGACACACTTTGAGAAGGTAAACTTGGTGTCTGATGAAATGTCTCTGAACATGGACTGTCTATTACTTCTGAGTTTACAGTCTTGTTTACGGTCATTTTGTCCAACTTTGCAAAAACTGATATTGAGGGAGTTGGATCTAATAGGTAATTGTCATTTATAGTGCTTGTAACCTCTCGATTTAGAGAAACGGGGGTTGGAGCCACGTCCTCTGCCACGACCCCGGCCTCTATTCCGGCTAAACTGCCTCCAAGCCTGACGATCCTGATCTCCTGTACCGGTATTCCTGTCTCTGCTATCATAGGGACGGTACCTCTGTGAAGATCTCCAGCCGGTCTGTTGGGCAGCACCCGGACCGGGTCTGGGAACAGAACCGGCGGAGTGATGACTGGCAATATCCTGCTCTGCTGTACGTATAACGGCATCAGGGAATAATCCAAGCCCAAATAAAGGAGCATTACGCAGCTGGTTGTATGTATCAGGTTTGATCCCGTTCTTGACATGGTCAAGGTAAGAGTCCCGACGTAACAAAATCAAGTTGGACATTTGTACAAAGAGACTGTCCGCTAGGTGCTGGAGTGCAGTGCCCATGGCCACAGAAACATTTTGATGAAAAGCAGTAAGGTCTTTCAGGTCGGAAAGGGCAGTAGAAACCTCTTTTGGTGCTTTTCCCTTGTTAATTCTGGCATGAAGCATATTGACATGGCCGGTCATGCGTTCCTGTAATTCACTGGTGCAACGGTTAAATCCTGCTGCGTGATTTACTATGTACGAATTTTCCCTGGAGCACCTTTCCCACCGGCGCAAGTATTCCTGAGAAATAGGACGCGACGGGGGTCCTGTGGAAGGGTAAGCAGATGCCTTCACAATGCGGGGGAACTGAGAATTGACCTTGGCTTCTGAGTTATGCCAACTAAATAATGTCTTTCCCGGCCTATGCGGGCCCTCCGGTCTGATCATATGCATTTGGTACCATCTGCTTTGCGATTTTGGCACTTTCACAAACTGATCCTTCTTTAAACCAGCCGAATCTTGAGATCTGGAAGGATACCCTTCCGCCACCACTGTGTTCAACTTTTCCAACTTCTGGCAGAGCCAGTCATCCGGCGGCATGGCTACTGAGATGCGAGCAGGTCTTTTAGGTAGCTTCCCTTTCCAGGGATTATTACTCTTGTCCGGTTCACTGAGGTCACTCTCAAACGTAGGGATATGATTCCATCCCATAAAAGACCGGATGGATCTAACTGTCTCTCTGTAGTTCATATCTTCCGTCTGTTCAGGCCTGTCCAGGGTATCAGAAGATATTTCACCTTCATCAGACACTTGATCCTCGGAATAGCTGGCCTCAGAGTGAGGGGGGTCAATGTCCAGGGAATCCGGCTCCGGTGGAGCCCGGTAAGCTTCAGAAACAGTGGAATCCCCAAAGAGAGATGAACTTTGAACTACGGGTGGGGCTTGACCGGACGAACCGGGTTGAGCAAAAACTGGACCGGTTGTACCGGGAAGAAAGAGTTCTGAATGTTCCGGTTCAGAAACCACAGTAGCAAGTGGTGCAGGTTTAGGTTTCTGCTTAAGCACAACCTCCGGACCGGAGGTGGCTTGAGCCTGGACCGGTGGCTTAACAGGGACCGGAACTGATTTAGTCTGAAGGGTCCCAACATCTGGGGAAGGAGACACTTGTCTTTTCTTTGAGCGTTCATCATCTTTAGTGTCTTTACGGGACTTGCGTGACTTTTTCTGTTCCTTGACATCCCTTTGAACAGTGTTAGCATCCTGATGTTTATCAACCTCACCTTCTGCCGGGAACTCCACCGGACCGGTGAGCCGGGCAGAAGGGGGAATAAAAGGAGTGTCTGAAATGGGAGCATGGGAAGGCACATGCTGGACAGACGATTTAGGAGTAGAAAACACGTTGCCCCTGGAGAGTAATGCCTCAAACCGGGCGAATTGTTCAGCCCATTGATCCGATATTTGTTGGAGTTGATCAGAGGTAACAAAAGACGTACTAGTACTTGGATCCTCTGGTTGCGCATGCGCAGCAGACTGAGCTGCAGAAGGAGACGGCTGAAAAACGGGTTCTTTGTCTTCAATAGAAGCAATGACTGTAACTTTCTCCGGAGACACCAAAACACCAGACTTCTTGTCTTTGCGTATTTTATAAGTAGGGGTAGCAAGCATATCCTTTTGGGAATCTGTGAGCCCATCACAAATAAAGCAAGATTTCTTAGCAACACAGTCATCATCTCCAAGCCCTTTCTCACGGCATCTGGCACAGCGTTTGTGCAAATCAAAGGAGGCCATAATATGACCGCAAACGCCCCGCCTCTGTCCTTTTTTATCTCCAGGGGATGCCATGATATATGAACACAATAATTCACTACAAATTTACCAAGAATTCACTTGTATAATACATAAAAAAATTAAAATAGTTTCTCTTAAACTTCAAGCGTTTCAAATCCTCACGCGCCAAACAAAAAGAGGAAGAGCGCATGCGCACGCATGCGCAGTATACCGGCAGGTAGGCTGTACAGCCACCTGGCGAGTGAACAGGACACTACCGGTCCCGGCCAGAGCCCAGCTCAGGACGTTTTTTTCTAACGTTTGGCGTGACCGGCAGAGCGCCGGACAAATGCATCTGTCCACTAGGTAAGTTGTATTAACGCAATAAAAAGATGGATGGACAGACAAACGGACGAAAAACGGACAAACGAACACACGGAATTTCACCAATTTCGAAAGGAACCTAGCTATGATGGTGATCTATCTCCCTGTGAAGTTTGAATTTGATTGGTCAAACCGTTTTAAAGTTAGAGTCCGGAAACGAAAATGTGGACAAACAGATGGATGGACAGACAAACGGACGAAAAACGGACAAACGAACACACGGAATTTCACCAATTTCGAAAGGAACCTAGCTATGATGGTGATCTATCTCCCTGTGAAGTTTGAATTTGATTGGTCAAACCGTTTTAAAGTTAGAGTCCGGAAACGAAAAATGTGGACGGACAGACGGACAGACAGACAGACGGACGTCGGACACATCAATCTAATAGGCGGGTTGGTTACACGCAACCCGCCTAAAAATAATAATTTTAATATATATTATCATGCATTAATAATTAATATACATACAACTGCTCATGCTAACCTATTTAACGCTTATATTCACATGGACTGAAATCAGAAAAAAAAAAAAAAAAAATCAAATGGAAAATATTTTGCAGGCATTCAAGGTCACCATTGGGCGATTTATTCCATGATTCTGATCAGGGTAACAATTGGTAAAATGGTTGCAATATTTTAAATCTAAGAATGTTCTACCTTCTTGTTACTTATGCACTCAACTGTTAACTAACCAGAACATTTGTTCTGGTGGCAAATAGAATCAACAGCTGTAACATTCAATGTTTATTAGGATAGGGATCGATATCGAATGAAAATTTAGGGTGGTAGATATTTCAATATCTGGACCGTTAATTTAAGCAGTGGGCGATAATACAGGTTATTTGAAAACGTGCACATATTAATTCACGAAATTATCAAAACATATTATTTATGCAGCAAAAATATATTTCTGCAAAATCAAATAAAATAAAACAAAAATCCAATCAACTAAGAGTTTTCATGCTTTCCTGTGTACTAGCTGTCGGGTTTTGTTTCTCTTCTGTGAAACCGGAGGTTGTAACTGACAATGTAAACAAAGATGGCGCCAGACTTGAACCAGTTTATTTTGGTTGTAAATGTGCTTTGTAAGGCTTTTATATAATAAATGTTAATCTAAGCAGTAAAATTACTCCGTTTATTTTATTTTTGTCTGTTTCTTATATGTGGTTTCGATATTGAAATGCTGGTAGTAAGTGTTGATATTGATCGATATTGAAAGATCGAGCACCAATCCCTGCACCAATGTCTATGGTTGTAACAAATATCCATGTCAATGTGTGTAAATACCTACCTGGGTTTTTGGGTTCTCCTCCAAACATGCTCAATGAAATTGCCTTTTTGATGTCTTCATGTCCATATATTGAGGGGGCTATACTAGCAAATATCTGGTGGGGAAAAAATATGTAAACTTTTATTAACAAAACTAGAAAAGCTGGATAAAAAATGCAACCTGTAAACATCTGGCACAAACTGGATGTATGCTATTGGATGCTCGATGTATGAAGGATAGTTATCATGGTTACAGAGTATCTGGTATACTATATGATTAGCATTTGGAAGTAAACATTACATGAACATTGCTTACAATGGGCACAAGCTGATTTTCAAATCTCTCAAAGAATTAAATGGCAGGGACTTCGAAATGATTCTTTTGTACTTGACCTTTTCACACTGACACATTCCCTTTTATTTGGACGTGTGCAAATCATTTCCTGTTTTCAATCATCATTATTGTTCTAAACAATAATAATAATATTTCATTAAAATAATTTACCCTTTCTCCTATTCTTTCATCCTTTGAAAGCTGAGATATGGCTTTGATATCTTCGTCCGTCAGTGCAGCGACAGCCATTTTGTCGTCTTTCTTAGCAATGTGATTAGCCTCGATCACAGTGGCAAATACCGGGAAGCCATTGGCTGTGTTCAGTGACCCATCATAGTTGTTGTGGTATATCCCTGTCAATTCCTGAAACAAGGACTGTTTGGTTACAATATTATTCTTGTTAATCTTTTTGAAAACCAACATTGAAATTTATACCTAGTGTTGAGAGCTGACAAGATAATGTTTGATCAATACATTTTATTAATTAAGTATGACAAAAACAAAGTACATCATAATTTATACAGTAGAAACTCTATTATCTGACCCTCTTGGGAGAGTAACAATTAGTTCGATAATAGAAAGCCTAAAATAACAGGCTTAAATGGAGTTGGGAGGGTGGATTGGAGGTCGGATAATTAAAAATTCGGATAATAGAGGGTCGGATAATAGAGGTTCCACTGTATTACTTAAACATTTTTGTACGATACTGAAAAGAAGAAGGAATCTATGTTTGGCACATCTAACTAGATGTTTTTTCTGAAGAAAAAAGAAAAATAGAAACTATTTTGGCAATGTCAGTGACTGATTTATCAATATCTTCAAAGCATTTAATACAATTTTATCTAATATTATATCACCCATGAAATTGGTTACTCGGACATGTGACTTTGCCACTGAAAAATTAGATTTAACCCCATATTTTTCCAGTGACTCTTGATCTTTGCAAATTCATGGAATACCAAATAACCAACTTATTGTTGGCATTGCTCATGTAAATATACCCCTATATTGTTCTAATAACACACAAGCACTGACCACTTCATCTCCTGGCTTACAGGTGTCACACAGGTCATCTAGTAAAATGGCATCTTTTGACCTGGGCAGCCGCCCTGGGGGCACTTTGCCAGGACTCTCTTGTATCGTCACCCTTTGGTAGTTTTTGTATAATGTCTGCAAACAAAAATACCTTTAAAGCACTTTGCTTTCTGATGGATTCAAAAGATGAAAAATAATTTCTTCACTCTTCTCTTTACAATTCTTGAAAATTTAAAGTGGATGAAAAGTAACTGGGTAATAAACAAATGCAGTGGAGCCAAAAGGAGTTCTTGTGTAAATGAAATGGAGTAATTCTGGGCTATTAATTGTAAGCTCTGCTGCAGAACAAGAACTTCACACCACACACTCGAATATGGCCCTATGTTAACATATCCAGACATCTCTATGTTGTGACAATGAAGATAAAACAAAGCAGAAAAACTTGAATACAAGTGCTTAACCAAGACACTACATACTATTAAGTTCTGAAGTATCAAAGAGGTTCAAATTACCACCTGCTCCAAATAATGTTTCAAAACAAACTGATTCTAATCACTACTTTCATATTTCAAATAAACACCAGAACGTTTTCTCTGCCCTCTTTTCTATTTTTTTCAAACTAACGCAACATTCTCTAATACTTGGAAGAACCATAAATTGTGAAGATATACTACCTAATTAACTGTTTCTAGGATCAAACAGCCTTCTATTTTATAAATTATATGCATCCCTAACTGACCGAGTGACATCTTCTAAAATGTGACTTAATCACCTGTTCCATATTGATTTCAAATGGCCCGGAGGACTGACATTCAGGGCAGGAGCCAGGCTTAACTTCCTTGTTCTGTGACTGATAGAATGGTCCGAGGATAAAACCACACTTATTACAGTCATACTTTATCATAGAGAGCTGAGGCAGGACACCAGTAGCACTGGTGATTACTCCACTCGTACGGATTAGCTGGTTCAAATGCAACTGTCTGCAAGAAAAAAACAGAAACTTATTACTTTTAACTGGCATTGTCAAATGTGGCAGCACAATCTGGATTATCTGTAACATTAATATGACCATGTGAAAATGTTTTAATGATCTGGATTCAATCATGAACCTTGGTAAAAATCACCATCACCAATAAATTTAAACATTCACATTGGTAATCAGTAGTGCAGTAACGATGCGGCTCGACTTGTTCATAGTCGTTCGTGAGTGTTGAAATTACGACTCATCGGTTCATGCATTATAAAGATCGATTTCTCATCAAAACTTTTATAATACAGCAAAATATTACTAACCTAATAAATCTTATGATAATTAGCGTTTGAAAAGAAAACAATCCCATTTTTAAGTGGAAACAACAATGGCTGCTTCCCTCAATTTTTTAACCGCAAATATAAACTCTCACAAGATTCAGTATTTTATCGGATAGGGTCAAAGATCAAATTACAAAATTTTTTTTATTTAAAACCAGCGAATTAATAAAATATATTTCTTCTGAAGTCCTTGACCAACACTAGTTCGACTGTCGTCAGTTCACTGTCATCTATTAGTTCTGACATGTCGACTGTAGTATTTCTTGACGACTTACAGCACTAGTAATCAATCATTACTAGGCTGTGATCTCATTTTCTGCGATGTTATTACACTGACAAGTGATAGAGGACTTATATTTTGTCTGGTACCAAAAAACATGTATTTAATAGTCCCACTGGTGTGACTTTGTAACAATGTAACTGATATTACATCAGTTACATGATAAATAACACGGTTTCCTGCATTGTCCTTTAACTGTCAAGTTTATATTGTGATCAGGATATCTCCCACATCTTTCCTGGGGCTGAACTTAAAACCACATCTACAGGTGAGAGATCAAAGTCCTCATTTGCCAAATGGACAACCACCAGGCTTTTCACACAAGAACAAGTAAATTACTAAATTCACAGCTCTTTTCTTGAAACATAGATAACAAATATTACACAAGTATTAATTTGAAAATCAAGGAAATTGCAAATACAAACAAATCTCATGGTTTTAAGAGTTGTGATAGACATTGAATAAGAAGAAAACAAAATACACTTAATAGCTAATTTTTTTTTAACTTTTTAGACCACATTGAGCTTATACAACCAAATACATCTGGCAAACATGTTTTAAGTTACAATAATTTGTCTCATAAAACAACAGACCAAATGGATCATGCACAATACCTTCTGGAAGAAACATCACCAGACTTACCTTAGTGATCGTAAATCTTCAATGAGAGGTAAATCTGAGATTCTGACGTGGATTTGTTTAACAATCTTCTCATAATTAGGATACATGCTCAGGACTACATCTTTGGCAGCCTGGAATATACCGGGGATATGGACATTTATGACAAGTATTTTATATACAAGCACATTTATATAAATACTTCTGTAAGGAATTTTTTTTTTTTTTTTTTTTTTGGTACATTGAATTTATATTTATTTTCTCTGATATCTGAAATTTACAAACAAATCTGCCCACACTAAAGAACAGTTGTAAAACATTTACTTTCAAGATTTGTCAATATATACTAATATTATTTTGACTTTTATATATTAAATTGTTACAGCAGTTTTGTGATGTGCTTAAATATTGAAGAATATTACCATTCAGTGATTTGATCACCAATAAGTTATGCTTGAACATACTCCCTTTATAATCTTTCAGAATTCATCCAGTAAGGCAATTAACAGTTATTGCATGACCTGCTTACTGATAGAAAAACAATGAACTGTCAGTCAAAAACTTCTTGAAAATTAAGTATATTCAATTTCTGGTCTTAATAGGGGATTTCATTCAACAAGTGGTTACTTGAATCTATTTCCTTAATAACATACTTCCCGATTAACTTTAATTTCCATCAACTGGTTAGATAAGTTTACCTCATCGAAAATCTTGAGCATTTCTGCAGGAGCCTCAGGCAAGAAGTAGGCGAGCACGTGTTCCTGAGAGGCCAAGATATTGTAGTCCACCACTAGACTCTCCTTGTTAGCTTGGTAAAATATACAGCTTATATTTTATAAATAGTAGACACTTACACAATGACATCAGGTTAAAACACAAGCACAAAGCTCAGAAGTCATAAAATCTAAATGACAATTTTGTTCACTATTGGACATATTGAGTCAAGACAGTTGTTGTCTGCTTGGATACTGTAAACATAGAAAGAAAGTTGTCAAAAAATTCTCTACAAGTCCTGATCTCTGTAGGGAAGTCACAGCTAGTCGACTAATTGATGATGGTTAGAATAGTGCAGTTGTATATTGGTATTGTTATATGTTATGGTAAATTTTAATGAATGAATAATCCCTCATGTAGTAAAATATGGCTTAAGGTCTGAATCCATCAAAGGCTTGCATAGTGTCACATAAAATAAGTTAAAATCACACTAAGCCATATTTTCTATATTGTTTGTGCATTTTTGTAAAAACCAAAAAAACCATATACCGCTTATATCACCCACTTCCTGTCTGAAAAAATTAAGAAGGAGTTACGGGAATATACCAAATTTAATATATTTTACATTAGGTACATGTATTTTGACTTTATCTTATATATTTAACATTTTACTAGGCTTCCAGAATATAAGACATCAGATTTATGGTAATCTCATAAATTCGACGGTTATTCGGTAACGAGAGAAATAATACTTTGCAATTAGCCAGCCTGAAATATTTTGAGCCATGATGTCCCTAGAACTTTTTACATAGTCAATCATCAGACTCTTCCCTTTGCAAGTAATAAGCAGGATTTTAAGATAACACGTAGCCCAAAAAACACACACACATTCCTTCACACATAAGTAAGAAAGTTTAAACATTTTAGTTGTTTATCACTGCCCAGCAATAGTGGGTACATCATTTGGCTGTGTATATACATTAATATTGAATGTAAAATTATTCAATATTTGCCAATATCAGGGGGATAATATTGTCTGCTAAATGATCAGACTTGGGACAGGGGTGGGTCAGTAGGCCCCGTGTCTCAGTATCAACGACATTTTATTGAAGTACCATGATGAGATTGTGAAACCGCCACTTTGCTTGTCAAAACATATAACTTGGAGAAAAAATTAAAATCTTGGAAACAAACCCAAAATCTAAAGAAACTGCACACTTTTATACCAATTTCTTTGGTTGAATTTAAGCATATTTGGAGTTTTTTTCTTGCGGTTTCATTTAGCAGAACTGCCATGTTCTGGTAACTAGGTTACAACACTTTCTAACTTAAACCTCACTTGTCAACACATATACTTGATGAAAACAAACTTAAAATATTGGAAGCAAACGACAAGTACAAAGAAACTGCACACTTTTTTCCCATATTTTTGTGCATTTGGGGACTTTAATTGCGATTTTATGGACATGAAACATCCTTGTTTGAATTGGGGTGTACCAAAATGTGGTGTCTAACAATCAAAAGGGTTTTGTATTGGCGACCTACTGATATATTCATTTTTGAAACCGACCTCCTGCCGATATCCCTAATTTCAGGATTCCGAAAAAGTTTTCTTTTAGCATATTCCCAACCGAAAATAGTAAACAGAAGTGAAGCTTTTCAAAATAAAACATGGCAGTTCTGATCAAGAATTTATTAAAATTTACCAAATACAAGATAAAAGTTTATCATTTCTTCAAAAGACCACTGAAACAGCATCTTCACACAAAACAACCGAAGAAAATCTGAAACTTATTTTACTGGAAGCAACTTACCTTCTACCAATTGTCTGATTTTTTCTTTGTACAAGTTGTGTCCATGATCATCTACAAAAGTTCTGAGGAAGTTTTTGAATCTGTTAAAGATCTCAGTTCTGGGTGCCAGCATAGCTACCCAATCCCGCACTGAGTGACCCTTCATATCTTCCAGGTTCTCTATACTTTCAATCATCTGGAGTAAGACAGGTACAACATCATGCATTAGTAATAGTGGTGTGAACAGTAAACCAGTATACCACATTTCGTTTCGGTAGAAATGACGAAATCCACAAAGAATATTTAAGTACTGGTTATTGAAAACATCATTATATTAGGCTTTCTACTGGTTAATATTTCATCAAAACAATAAAAACCATATAAATTTGAGGAAACAACTTACATTTTTGCTTAAAATTCATGGTAACTGAAGTTTACAAACGTCAAAATATCTCGTTAAACCTCATTTCCTATTGATAATGTAGCTCATGTATGCTCGCGTAAAACTTTTTGTCATATCTCTGTAAACTTTCGAAATCCCGGATTTCGTTCAGTTTCAAAGCCCCGAAAATCAGTTGTTTTTTTTTCAGAACCGGTCCAACCACTATTTAATAAAGGTGCTGTATGCTATAAAAAGACAAAAGAATGCTTCAAAAGAATGCGTATAACTGTAGATTAGTGGTGGTTGTGCTACTAAACTTTTTCGATGAAGATTGAAGGCGAAAGGTTAACTGTGTTCAGGAATTACCATACAGTACATCATTTTTTTTTTACTGGGACATACAATGACCAAAATTCTGTTGTAAAACAACATTTAAATTTGCTAGTCAGAAAATGTCATATATTTCTTTAATAAAACAAGATACATTAGTAATCATTTCTGCACCCTGGTTTACACTGCTGCAATTTTTGTTTTACTTTGTTAGCTTAACATTGTTAGTTAAAAATTTTTAAAAAAATTACACTTATGTTTCATTTTCCAGAATTGCTACTGAAGGAATTTCTATTGTATATTTATTCAACAAGCAATAATTGCACAACAGGCAACATGTATAGAAATTTACCTGCTGTAAAGTTACATATCCAATGTGTCAAAATTACCTTTTCAGGAACTTAGAAATTTTTGTTCATAAAAGTTTTTGCATTGTAATATTATTTCTCACAGAATATCTGTTAAGTAAATTCTAAGCATACGAGTTATTCTAAGAACAAAAATGATTGTGAATAAAGATCCTTTTTGCATTACTGTTTCTATACAACCCACCTCCTCATCCTCCGCCCCCTCTGCTGCTCTCTCTGCCAGTCGCCGTCTGCGGGAAGGACGTTCCTCATCCTCATCAGAATCCTCTGTACATACAAAGTAAAAGAACTATACACCTACATCCTTTATCATGTCATATAACCACATCGTCTACACATTAATCAAGATTGTCATAACTTGTGGGCTTATGCTATTAATTCTTATGTGTGGTGATGTTGCCATGAATCCTGGACCGGTTATGCTTGGTTCAGTAAATGCAAGGTCAATCCGGAATAAGGGCAATCTCCTCGCTGACACAATAGCATCTCATGCCTTTGATTTACTCTGTCTCACAGCAACACATATTCGTACTACTGATTCGGATATTTTCCTTCGTTCCCTCACCCCGGATGGGTTCTCATTGATACATAGGCCACGTTCATCAGGTATTGGTGGTGGTTTCTTCATTCATGATTCATACAAATATCGCAAGGTGGATACCCCAAATTATAGTTCCTTTGAAAATATTGTCATATCAGTCTCAGTTTCATGCCGAACTTTGCTCCTAGCTTCTATCTATCGCCCTCCTGGGCCATGTTCTTCCATTTTTTAGATGAATTTATGTCCTTTGTCTGTTTTCTGTTGATTGCAATTACTTCATCTGTGGTGATTTCAATATACATGTTGATGTACCTTGTACTGATAGTTACAAATTGGAATCCCTTTTACTTTAGAATCATGTAATCTAACACAGTCAGTTAACAATACCACTCACTTGCACGGTCATATCCTTGATCACATTCTTTCCACCAGTGATCAAGATGTGTGCGCACATGTTGACATCTGTGTGGACTGCTATTGACTTTCCTTCCTCTCTTGTTTAGTGTCAAACAAGAATTTCCTACAGGAGGTACCATCGTATCAATATGTCCGACTTTCGGTCTGACCTTAAAGATATGCCTTTTGTGAAATGTCCAGCAAGTTCTGTCTCAGAGCTCTATGATTAGTACGTACATGACTTGAGTCGTATCCTTGACATACATGCTCCTGGTGCTGACTGGTTGTCAGAGACCTATCGCCTTGCAAAGTCACTCAGATGTCAATTTGAACGTGCTTTGCGTAAAGATAAAAGTCAATACAACAGGAGTCGTCTTCGACGTCAAATCGCCTGGTGTAATCGTCTTGCGAACATGGACAAGACTGTCTATTATAGTAGACTTATCTCCGACAACAGCCATGATTCTAGAAAACTATGGCGGGAGTTACACAAAGTCCTACATAAATCCCATGGCACTACTCTGCCCATTTCTGAATCCTCAAAGTCATTGGCTGGTTGTTTTGCTACATTCTTCTCAAATAAAATCATGAAAATTCGTGAGAGTTTCTCCTCATCTGAGTCCTGTAACACGGTACATTCCCCCTTTGACCCTCCTAAATTAACAGTCTTTACTCAAGTCACTCAAGATGAAATCAGTAAAATAATCAGCAAATCACATGTGTTGGAGACGTTGCCCACATTCTTTATTAAGGAATGCATTGACATCCTTCTACCATCTATAACCAAATTGGTAAATTGTTCACTCTGTGACGGACTGGTTCCAGATGGTTTCAAAAAAGCTGTAGTCACTCCACTTATTAAGAACTTGTTAGGCTTTGATAGGCTACCCGGTTACCCGAAACCGGTCCGAATTCTTTAGGAAACCGAGTACAAACTGGCTAAGCGGGTAACCAAAAAAAATATTAAATATAGCATAAATCAATGAAATACTTGGAGAAACCTTAGTATTCTGTCAGATTTCTTCAACTAACGTTAGTTTTTCCATAATTTTCCTTATTTATACTGATATTTTACATTATTTTTGGTAACGGTTTGTTTACATCATCCGCCATGTTTGCTTCTCTGCTAATTCGACTGGGTGACAACTAAAACACGGTTACCCGAATTCGGATCGGTTCTTTTGAAGCGAATACCCCAATACCCAGCCTTATTAAGAAGGCCGCTCTTCCTGTTGAGAATTTGAAAAACTACCGCCCAGTATCTGGACTTAGCTTCATTTCTAAACTGGTGGAACATGTAGTTGCTAAACAGCTGGTTGATCATATTCATTGACATGGCTTGGATAACTCATACCAGTCAGCATATAAGTCAGGTCACTCAACGGGGATGGCTCTGCTTTCCATCAAAAATGATATTCATTTGTCACTATCTCGGGGTGAAGCTACTGCCTTGGTACTTCTGGATCTCTCGCCTGCCTTTGATACTATTGATCAATCCACTCTCCTCAGCTGTCTTCTGGATTGGTTTGGTGTTGATGGCGCCACTCTCAAATGGTTCTCTTCTTATTTGACAGAACGCTTTCAGTCTGTTAAGATTGGTTCTACTTTGTCGGATTTACAAAAACTGCTGTTCAGCGTGCCTCAGGGTTCTGTTTTGGGTCCTCTGCTATTCTCTCTGTACACGTTTCCCCTTAGTACACTGATTGGTAAACACAAAGGCGTAAACTTTCATTTCTATGCCGACGATACACAACTTTATGTCCATCTTTCACACATGAATGCCTCAGCTGCTTTTGATAAGTTGAACAGATACCTTCGAGATGTCAAAGAATGGATGTCGCCTAGCAAACTTAAACTTAATCCTGATAAAACTGAGTTCATACTTTTTGGCTCCAAGAAACAGACAGAAAGGTTAAATGCATGTTTCCCAATCGACATCTTGGGCAAACCCCTTCACCCCACCAAGTCAGTCAGGAATCTGGGTGTGTGGTTTGACTCTGATTTTTCCTTCTCTAAACACATCTAGAATGTTTCTAAAGGCTGCTTTATTCAACTGAGGGATTTTAGAAATATTAGGCAGTTCTTGACTCAGGATGCAGCTGTTTCGGTTGCCAATGCTTTTGTTAGTAGTTGGTTGGACTACAGTAACTCACTTTTCAGGAGTCTCTCCAAGTTCAATCTTCATAGATTACAGTCTATCCAAAATAGTGCAGCTAGAATTGTTACAAATTTGAGTAAATACACTCGGATAACTCTGGTACTCAGGAAACTCCATTGGCTCCCTATTCAGTTTCGCTCAGAGTTTAAACTGGTTACCGTGGTGTACAAGTTTATTCATACTGGTTTCCCTAAATATTTTGCTCCATATCTATCCACATACCCGGGGGCCACGGTGGCAGATTGGTAACACTCTTGCCTCCCACCTCTGAGGCCGGGGTTCGGTTCCCGGCACGGCCTCAAGTGGGAAAGCTGGTAGTTGCTTGCTGTTAGTCGGCAGTTTACAATACAGAACCCTAACGAACTGTATGTACTGGTTTCCTCTGCCCTTCCAACTACCCATCATGATATGACCTGTACAGTGTTGAAAGCGACGTAAAACCCCAAATAAATAAATAAATAAACTATCCACATACTACAATACTAGATGTAGTCAGAGTGTTGCCAATTTCCTCAATGTACAAAAATTTCAACCTACAATTTACAAGTCCACTAGTTTGGCTTCAGTTATGCCTTTGATGCTCCCACTGTTTGGAATCCACTTCCTGAAAACATTCGTGCATCACCCACTATTGCCTCTTTTAGAAAGAAGCTCAAAACCTATCTCTACACAAAGGCATATCCTCCTTAGCTCATTTCTCTTATGGCTTCTCCGTGGTGCTGACCTATTTCTGTCCCTGGACTTTGAATTTGCATATTGCTATTGTCTTGTTGCGCCTTAGAGTCCACTACTTACTGGAGATTAAGCGCTATAAAAGTCGAATTAGAATTGTACAAGCAAAATTTTTGTACAAGTTTATAACATGAATATAATTTTGTGCAACTTATAACTTGTACAAGCAAATTTTTTGTACAAGTTATAATGTGAATATGTTTTTAAGCAAGTTATAACCTGTATAACTCAGCCGTAGAAGTTATAACCTGTACAATATTTTGTTGAATTTATAATCTGCAAAATATCCTAACTTGTACATGATATTTACATATTATACATACAGTATACAACACACATATTTCATAAAAAACCCACTTAACTACTGTAAAACCTTGATCATCCGAACTGTATGAGGGACATACAATCGGGTCCGGATAATCAAGGAGTCCCTCCCCAATTGAAACAGTGGTATAGAAGATAAAAGAAGTTAGGCATTTCCGTGGACGGCATGTTGTATAAAGCACTAGAACTAATGGTTTCCGAGAATGTAAAAATCCTGTATTATCGCTCATTCTAGCCCATACATTATACATCTATGTAGGGAGACAAGGTTCCAGATCGGTTAATCCTGATGATAGAGGGACAGGTAACTGAGGTTCTACTGCATATGGCTGCATCTTATGCACACTAAAAATACAATTCGTTATCACAAATATTCAACCCTTTTTATGATTGTTTTTTTTTTTTTGTAAAACAGGCTATGTGGCTTAATTTGACAGATACCAGAAAAATCCTGTCATTGAGTCAGTGGTTCTTAGTAGAGAAAGGTCAGAAGCATGTTTTCCATTTGCTATCCCACCAGAGTAAAACAGATATGATTCCACAATAGAAATCGCTATAGAAGAGTTAAAATCTACAAAATAGCATCAGAGATGCCCGTACCCCACAGCCTTGGGAAATATTTTCAACACCATGAGATATAGAAGTACTGTACCAGTACAAACTTCAGGATACTTTCAGAGCACTGTCAGTTATATAAAGGTCCAAACAATGTTTAAATGGAGAAATAATGTTTAAAAGAAAGATAATGCGTATAAAGATGAAGTATTAAAACAAGATAATTCAATGACAAGATGACGGCATTAATCAGTAAACTAAAATTCAACACTCTTTATATACATCTGCATTTCCGAATTATGGTTTAGATGGTTTGAATATTACCATGCATACAGAAGTGGTAATACATTTAATGAATGCTTATGTGTGGTGTTGAAGTAAAATCTGCGGCTCACTTGATGAAATTCTATCTTTTACAATGGGAAGTTATGGAAGTAAAATTCTTAATAAATTCTAATATGACTTTTGCTTAATCTGCATCAAAAGACAGACCCAAACGTGCAACAAGATTTTAAAGGTCAAGGTCACTACGGCAAGGTAAAAGGTCAAATTAAGGTCACACCATGATAATATACACCTATAGCCAATAACCAATGTCCCTACCAAGTATCAACTTCCTACACCTTACGGTTTCCAAGATACAGCCCTGACGATTTTATAGGTCAAGGTCACTATGGCAAGGTCAAAGGTCAAATCAAGGTCACACCATGATGCTGCACACCTACACCCCCTAGCCAATGTCTCTACCAAATATCAACTTCCTGCACCTAACAGTTTCCGAGATAAAGCCCGGACAATATTTTATAGGTCAAGGTCACTACAGCAAGGTTAAACGTCAAATCAAGGTCAGACCATGACGTTGCACACCTACACCCCCTAATCAATATCCCTACCAAGTATCAACTTCCTACACCTTACGGTTTCTGAGATATAGCCCAGACAACATTTTATAGGTCAAGGTCACTACGGCAAGGTCAAAGGTCAAATCAAGGTCAGACCATGACATT
Source organism: Sabellastarte sp. h YS-2021 (assembly GCA_964017235.1). NCBI lineage: Eukaryota > Metazoa > Annelida > Polychaeta > Sabellida > Sabellidae > Sabellastarte > Sabellastarte sp. h YS-2021. The sequence goes on along the minus strand of OZ024930.1, from coordinate 59,931,684 downwards.
GCACACCTACAACCCCTAAGCAATATCCCTACCAAGTATCAACTTCCTACACCTTACGGTTTCTGAGATATAGCCTGGACAAGATTTTATAGGTCAAGGTCACTACGGCAAGGTCACAGGTCAAATCAAGGTCACACCATGACGTTGCACACCTACACCCCCTAACCAATATCCGTACCTCGTATCAACTTCCTACACCTTACGGTTTCTGAGATATAGCCCGGACAACATTTTATAGGTCAAGGTCACTACGGCAAGGTCAAAGGTCAAATCAAGGTCACACTATGACGTTGCACACCTACACCCCTAACCAATGTCCCTACCAAATATCAACTTCCCAAGCCTTACAGTTTCCGAGATATAGCCCAGACAACATTTTATAGGTCAAGGTCACTACGGCAAGGTCAAAGGTCAAATCAAGGTCAGACCATGACGTTGCACACCTACACCCCCTAACCAATATCCCTACCAAGTATCAACTTCCTACACCTTACGGTTTCCGAGATATAGCCCGGACAAGATTTTATAGGTCAAGGTGACTACGGCAAGGTCAAAGGTCAAATCAAGGTCAGACTATGACGTTGCACAACTACACCCCCAAACCAATGTCCCTACCAAATATCAACTTCCCAAGCCTTACAGTTTCCGAGATATAGCCCGGACAACATTTTATAGGTCAAGGTCACTACGGCAAGGTCAAAGGTCAAATCAAGGTCAGACCATGACGTTGCACACCTACACCCCCTAACCAATATCCCTACCAAGTATCAACTTCCTACACCTTACGGTTTCCGAGATATAGCCCGGACAAGATTTTATAGGTCAAGGTGACTACGGCAAGGTCAAAGGTCAAATCAAGGTCAGACTATGACGTTGCACAACTACACCCCCTAACCAATGTCCCTACCAAGTATCAACTTCCTACACCTTACAGTTTCCGAGAAATAGCCAGGACAAGATTTTCAAACTCAAGGTCACTACGGCAAGGTCAAATCAAGGTCAGACCATGACGTTGCACAGCTACACCCCCTAACCAATGTCCCTACCAAGTATCAACTTCCTACACCTTACAGTTTCTAAGATACAGCCCGGACAAACTATTTCCCGCCGCCCGCCCACCCGACCATCCGGACACCATGGGTGAAAAGTGAAACAATACCCCAACAGCCATTAAGGGCTGTGGGGTAAAAAGCACAAGATAAAGTTTTATATTCTATTGATTTAGATATTTTATATAATATTTTACATTTTCCCATAATTATTCGCACTTATATTTAAAATGTTGGTTGAAAAGTATCATTACAGTATTTAAGTGAAACTATTTTGATACCAAACTTCCATTGTTACCAAGGGCTTATTATATTTTAACGGAGTATGTTTCAAGAGCGGTCTTATATTTAAACTGAGCGGGGTGTTGACAAAGATGCATACCAGGGGTCACAATTTAGCAAAGTATTGTCTCACCGTATAATATGCCAGGCCTCATCCTGCCAGTGGCTGTAGCCTCCTCTCTGTCTCGTTTTCTCATCTCTCTCTCTGCAGCTAACCTTTCACTCATAGAGAGGTCAGATAGGTCCCCCTCATCATCTAAACCTTCCTGTGCATACCGGTCCAAGGCCGGGATAGGCCTGTAATCTCTGTATGAGATGATAAACAGAAGAACTTAAGCATGTGTAAGTCATCAACCCTTCACGGGGTAAGCCAAAAAGGCCGAAACCATTTATCATACTTGCCGATTATTAGGTTACCAAAGAACTAGTTAACGAAAATATTGTGGAACCGGTTAACTGTTTTCTTATGTATATAACCCACAATGGGGTTTTACGTGATTGTTCATATTTAGAGTTGAGACCTAAAAAGTGATCAAATTAAAGTCTTTTATCTGTATTTTATGTTAAAAATATAAACTAGAGGATCGCTTGTAAAGCAAAGCGATTGTTTTTGCATGGATTCCCGTGAATTACTGTTAGCTTGATGCATCAAATAAAACTAGACCAAGGACGCATCTGTGGCCAGATGCAAGATGTATCCACCGGAAAAGGCCAACTAACATAGTTTAGAAGATAAACAGCATTTTTCAATAATAAGCAAGTTGAAAGCACTTTTATGTTTGGCTACCCTCATTTGACCTTGAAGCAGGGGCCCAAGGTCAAATCTGACGACATCAGAAGATTCGCAGCCCACAACTTCCTATAGGTTGGTTTCACACTGCAAACCTGTAGGACCAATAATAAGCGAGTTATAAGCACTTTTAAGTTTGGTTATCCTCGTTTGACCTTGAAGGAGGGATCTAAGGTCAAATCTGAACACACCAAAAGATTCCCAGCCCATGATTTCCTATATGCTGGTTTACCATCCCAAACCTCTAGGACCAATAATAAGTGAGTTATAAGCACTTTTAAGTTTGGCTATCCTTGTTTGACCTTGAAGGAGGGCCCAAGGTCAAATCCGACCACACCACGAGATTCCCAGCCCATGATTTCCTATAGGTTGGTTTACCATCCCAAATCTCTAGGACCAAAAATAAGTGAGTTATAAGCACTTTTAAGTTTGGCTATCCTTGTATGACCTTGAAGGAGGAATCCAAGGTCAAATCTGACCATATCAGAAGACTCACAGCCCATGATTTCCTATAGGTTGGTTTACCATCCCAAACCTCTAGGACCAATAATAAGTGAGTTATAAGCACTTTTAAGTTTGGCTATCCTCGTTTGACCTTGAAGGGGCGGCCCAAGGTCAAATCCGACCACACCAGAAGATTCCCAATCCGTGATTTCCGTAAGGTTGGTTTACCATCCCAAACCTGTAGGACCAATAATAAGAGAGTTATAAGCACTTTTAAGTTTGGCTATCCTCGTTTGACCTTAAACGAGAGGCCCAAGGTCAAATCTGACCACACCAAAAGATTCCCAGCCCATGATTTCCCATAGGTTTGTTTACCATCCCAAACCTCTAGGACCAATAATAAGTGAGTTATAAGCACTTTTAAGTTTGGCTATCCTCGTTTGACCTTGAAGGAGGGGCCCAAGGTCAAATCCGACCACCCCACAAGATTCCCAGCCCAAGATTTCCTATAGGTTGGTTTACCATCCCAAACCTCTAGGACCAATAACAAGTGAGTTATAAGCACTTAAGTTTGCCTATCCTCATTTGACCTTGAAGGGGCGGCCCAAGGTCAAATCCGAACACACCAGAAGATTCGCAGCCCATGATTTCCTATAGGTTGGTTTGACATGCCAAACTTCTAGGACCAATAATAAGGGATATATAAGCACTTTTCATCACTGATAAGAAACGCCCGTGGCGGCCATCTTGTTTTTTCAAAATGAGGCCAAAAATATTTTCATCAAGATTTTGTAATGATGAACATGTCCTGTGAATTTGAGATCTCTACCTATAATTCCCTTTGTTCTAGAGGGCCAACAAAACTCCTTGCTGAAAGTCGAAAAATGCCCGTGGTGGCCATCTTGTTTTTCAAAATGAGGCCAAAAATATTCCCAGGCAAGATTTTATAGTTATGAATATAACCTGAAAATTTGAGAAGTCTACCTATAATACCCTGGCCTCTAGAGGGGTAACGAGAAAATCTCTACAGACTGTGGCGGCGGCGGCGTACTCATGCGTAATCCATAGAATCCACCGGATGCTATCCGGTGGATACAGTAAACTCACTTTTATGTCTTTGGTGAGTTGGTTTTGCGACAACTTGCCACAGAGTGTGTACAAACTCGTGAAATTGCGCTCGAGAGCGAACACTGGGCAGGGTAGTTATCTTGGATACAGTGTGTTTCAAAAATTTTGATGAAATTGCTCTATCTTGCATGGTTAAGGAGACAGAGGCAATTTGGTGTTTTGCACTTTTTGTCACAAATCTGAAAATTGACAATGACCCCTATTTTTAGAAAGGGTAAATTTTGGGGGGAAAATTGGGTAGAGTAGTCTGCTTACATACCCAAAGAAATGGCCGCCAGTTTTGGCGAGTGAAATATTCGTTAAAACTTGGAAAGGCTAGTCTTCACAGTTACTATGTGGGTCAAAAAGTTTGCTAAATTCACTCTATCTGGCATGGTTTTCGAGATACAAGCATTTTTGTGTTTTGCAATTTTTGGCGAAAAATTTGAAAATTCAAAATGGCCGCCATTTTTGGTGGGACAAAAAAATTTTTAAAATTGGGTCAGCTACTCAAAATTTTTGTCAAAATTGCTCTATCTAGCACGGTTTCTGAGATACAAGCATTTTTGTGTTTTGGATTTTTTTTTAAATTCGAAAATTCAAAATGGCCACCATTTTTGGCAAGTGAAATATTCGTTGAGACTTGGAAAGGCCAGACCTCACAGATACCCTGTGGGTCAAAAATTTTGCCAAAATTGCTCTATCTTGCACGGTTTTCGAGATACAAGCATCTTTGTGTTTTGCGATTTTTGCAAAAAAAATTGGAAAATTCAAAATGGCTGCCATTTTTGGCGGGAATTTTTTTTTTTTGAAAATTGGGTCAGCTACTCAGCAGAGTTACCCTACGGATCAAAATTTTTTGTCGGATCAAATTTTTGTCGAAATCGCTCTATCTAGCACGGTTTGCGAGATACAAGCATTTTTGAAAAAAAAATTCGAAAATTCAAAATGGCCACCATTTTTGGCAAGTGAAATAGTCGTTGAAACTTGGAAAGGCTAGACTTCACACATATCCTGTGGGTCCAATGTTTTGCCCCAAATTGCTCTATCTTGCACGGTTTTCAAGATACAAGCATTTTTGTGTCTTGTGATTTTTGCGAAAAACTTGAAAATTCAAAATGGCTGCCATTTTTGGCGGGAGAAAATATTTTTGAAAATGGGTCAGCTATTAAGAAGTACCCTGTGGGTCAAAAATTTCGTAGTCTTCACAGATACCCTATGGGTCAAAAATTTTGCCAAAATCCCACTAGTAAATTTTTATTTTATGAAGAAAATGGTTTCAAAAAGTACTCGTATATCAGTATTGTTCTATATGTGTACCTTATGAGCCTATATTTCCAATTTTGTGTTTTGCATTTTTTGTCAAAAATTCGAAAATTGAATATGACCCCCAATTTTGGGGAGATTTTTTTTTTTTTAAATTGGAGAGAGTAGTTTGCTTAGATACCCTGAGGATCGTAAATTTCAACGAAATCGCTCTATCTCGCACGGTTAAGGAGATACAAGCAGTTTTGTGTTTTACTCGTTAAGAAAAAAATTGTTAACGCTTAATTAATCATCAATAACTCAGTCATTTCTTAACCTATCCCTGCCAAAATTTAATGTCGCCCAGATCTGTATGTGAGGAAGGTATTTGCTAAATTTCAGGTGGATAGATAAAATAGTTCGTAAGTTATCATCTGGACAAGGATGCCCTTCCAAAAAACACATTTTTGTTCATGTGACCTCTCTGAAAGACTCTGATTGGTTAAAATGTCATTGCAGCATAATCGAAAAAATTTCCCAGGGCTACTGCATACATCTGCCAAATTTGAAAGCAATCCACCGAACGGTCAGAGAGTTATGAGGAAAAGAAACTGCGGAGCTCACAGAGCCAGATATCCTCCCATATACAAACAAGCGGGACGCTTAAATAGCTTCAGAGATACCCGTACCCCACAGCCTGGGGAAATATTTTTCAACACCATAAGATATAGAAGTAGTGAAGCAGTACACAGACTGGGATACTTTCAGAGCACCGCATGTAAAGATTAAGTATTAAAACAAGACAATCCAGCAAACTAAAAGCTATGAAGCTGTAAAATTTCTCAACTGGAGAATAGCTGTCAATGAAAATATCACAATTATGTATGGTCGAATTATGGTTTGAATGTTTTGAAAACAATACACCGACAGCCCTTAATATAAGGGCTGTGGTGTAAAAAGGTCATCCCAAGACACAACAATTGTTTAACTTATTTAATTTAATTTCTTTGTGTATTCTTAAAACTGAAATATAGAACTGATGGAACACCTTTATTTGCGATGAATAACACTACAATTTAGTGACACATTGTTTGCCATGAATAACACAACAATTTAGTGATAAATTTTGGGCATAGATCTGATCTTTTACTGATATCATATTTTTTTATGTTTCTTGTTACGAATTTGGTTTGTCGATTGAAAATTTCACAAACTTTAAAAGTTCAGTCTATGTACCTTTCCATGTTATCTCCAAACAACTCTTCCCCATCTTCCTCTTCCTCTTCTGGACCTGCATCTCCTAATTCAGAATCATCTTCAAATGGAGGCAAGTCACGACCTGGGCTAGAGGTCAAAGGGTCACCCCGGGCAGATCTGGACCTTTGTGATGGTGGGCTTGTAACCACCGAGAATGGGTCTGAGCTTTCATCCTGTCAAAATAAATGTAAAAACATAAACACATGGGAAAATATCCCCCAACCAATGTCCCTACCAAGTATCAACTTTCTACACCTTATAGGTTCTGAGATACAGCCCGGACAAACTTTTGCCCGCCTCCTGCCTGCCCGAATGCCCACCCATCCAAACATAGGGTGAAAACAATACCCCAACATTGTGGGGTAAAAAGGATTGCATAACAAAATTTAAAGCTACAAGATAGTACCATAAGGGTCCACTGATATTTACTGAGCAGTAAGTTATCCAAATTAAAGGTAGTGAGAATGTTTTCAGTCAATATTTTTTTAACTGTCCCATGTATTCCACTTGGCATTTTCTACACCCAAAAAGAATAGAAATGACAAAATATTATCAGATAATAATAAAGTTACTAAATGGAGTACAGAATTGAGGCTCCATTTGGTAATTAGACCTGAATCAAAGACAAATGAAATGCAGGATTTTTGTATGCTTTCCACTGATTATACTGATGACACTAAGCTCTTCATACATCTCGCTCATAAAAATGTGACTCAGTCATTTGAAGGACTAAAATGGTGCTTAGACGATTGTGAAACAAGAGGGTCAGAGGTGTCCCAAAAGGCGGGTTGCGCACGCAGGAAACAAGGTTAGCAACTGCTCTCATTAAATTTAGGAACAAGGAAAGAAATGTTAGGTTACCCACTTAAGGTAAATGTGTTCGACGTGCTAAGAAATGTAATACTTCTAATCTAAGTTACATTATTGTATCTATACTGCTGACATGCATTGCAGAACCTCAAAAAGTGTTACCGAAATGGTATATTATTTGGAATTCAATACTAGTTGGTTAGTAACTATAATTATTTACTAATAAACTCATTTGGCTAAAAGTGTATATGATTAGGTGCCTTTTCTTAACTTTATAAGGGTCTGCAAAACAATGTAAGTATATGCTATAAAATAATAAAGTAAAGAGTAAAAAACTATGAAACGGTAATAACAAAAAATTTGGTGAAATTATTTTAGTGAGAACTTGGGAAATTTGGCTATAGCATATACTTACAAAATGTACCATAATATTGCATGGCACCTAATCACAAAAGATAATTTATTAAAATAAATGTAAGTCATAGTATTATTTACCATATGTACAGGATAAATGTGGACGGACAGACAGATGGACAGACAAATGGACGAAAAACAGACAAACGAACAGACGCAATTTCACCAATTTCAAAAGGAACCTAGCTATGATGGAGATCTATCTCCCTATCAAGTTTGAATCCGATTGGTCAAACCATTTTCGAGTTAGAGTCCGGAAATGAAAATGTAGACAAACAGATGGATGGACAGACAAACGGACGAAAAACGGACAAACGAACACACGGAATTTCACCAATTTCGAAAGGAACCTAGCTATGATGGTGATCTATCTCCCTGTTAAGTTTGAATTTGATTGGTCAAACCGTTTTAAAGTTAGAGTCCGGAAACGAAAATGTGGACAAACAGATGGATGGACAGACAAACGGACGAAAAACGGACAAACAAACACATGGAATTTCACCAATTTCGAAAGGAACCTAGCTATGATGGTGATCTATCTCCCTGTGAAGTTTGAATTTGATTGGTCAAACCGTTTTAAAGTTAGTCCGGAAACGAAAAATGTGGACGGACAGACGGACGTCGGACACATCAATCTAATAGGCGGGTTGGTTACACGCAACCCGCCTAAAAATGGTTATCAGCAAATAAGTTGAAAGTCAATCCTGATAAAACCGAGTTTATCAGTTTTGGTTCAAAGTTTCATCATGGAAAACTGAAGTCCTTCCTATAAATCAATATTCTCAGTAATCTATTTCATCCTGCTAAAGTGGTAAAATATCTGGGAGCATGGTTCCACTCTGATTTCTCTTTTTCTAAGCATGTACAGTGTCTCTAAGACCTGTTTTGTATAATTGAGGGATCTCAGGAGATTCTGCATCTTACACAAAAAGCAGCTGTGAAGGCTGCAAATGTACTTGCCAGCAGTTGACCAGTATATTGTTATTCCTTTTCTGGGAGTTTTTATGAATTAATGTTAGGAAGCTCCAAAGTGTACAGAATAGGTTCACATGTTGCCTGTTCAACAACGGTCAGTCTTCAAACAGCTACCATTGTCTATAAGTTCTTTCACAGTGTATTTCACACAGTGTTTCCGAGCTTTTTTGAATCTCTGGAAAAGTTTTTACAATACTAGGAGTAGCCAGATGGAGGTTGAAATTCATGACATGCCAGTTTATTCCGTCTGTTCTTAAGTCAACTAAGCAATTTGGCTTTAATTTTGCCTATGATGACAATCCTGACATCAGCTCTGCCACATTTCTTCTATCTTTTTGGAAGAAACTGAAAGCTTATCTCTTCACAAACGCATTTTCCGATTGTCTCTGTGGTTTGGAGTCTGTGGACCCCGCTTCTGTGTCTCCGGACTATGAATACTGGAGATTATGCACTATAAAAGTCATTAGAATTATAATAAGGTGAAGGTTAAATGACAGTGTCCATGAGTCATAATTTAAAACAGAAATAGTCTTCACAAGAAATTCTGAAGTTTATAAACTTCATTAACGAATATAAAGTAAATATACAAGATATGTAGTCAAATTTATGTTTATTGTCTTATAAAGTATTAACCATCAGAAAGCCTAAAATAATGATTTTTCTCAATAACTGGTACTTAAATATTCTTTGCTAATTTCATCATTTCTACATTAACAAAATAAAATGCAGTACACCGGTTTACCCTTCACATCCACCATGTCTACTGATAGTCATTATGGTTAAATAAGCTGAAATACAGTCAAAACACCACCAAACCATAACACCCCCTCCCCACATAACGCCACCACATGCGACATATACTATTTCACCTGACCTTACTCTGCTATGGCGGAGACAACTTCAAGTCAATAGGTGATATACAGTACTGGAGTATACAAATAAACATTGTTTAAACTTAACAAAAATTGACTTAATATTATTACATACATATGTAATTAATAATTATACAGTACCAAAATTGCACATATGACAATGTTACTATCATGGTTATAGTGTGGAGACGGATTTGGGTATTACTCTGCTACTATGCTTACTACTTGAAGAAATAATATGGTGAATGGATAATATGGTGAACGTGGTTACCTCAGCTCCACTTCACTTGCAAGTAGAGGCTTACAGGACATCTCGCCCCAAGTACCAACTCGCCCCGGAAATTTTGGGACAACTCGCCCCATATTAATACTGGTCTCAGGAAACAACTCACACTTATATCAAACACAAATTAAGTCAAGGACATAAAAGACATTCATTACAATTTTTAGAACTCTTAAAAGATAATAATATTTTATGTAAAATTCATAATTATAGTTGAACAGAATGTATTAACATGTCAGTTACTTAAATTCTTGCTTCACTGATTCTATCTCTAGTTTTAGTTTGTACTGGCCTTTCTTTTTTTGAAAATTGATCTCTATAGTATACCACATTCAAGAAGAAATTCTTATGTTTAGTTTTTGATACATTTAAAATGTCAAATAAAATTTCTGTAAATTAAGTTTCCTTAAAAATCATTAAAATGAGTGCAAAATGAGTACATATTGGACAAAAAATAATGTGACCATGCTTCCACTGCTCATAATATTGGCAATTCATGTCTGGCCTAGCCTCCCCTTAAAATTTCCAAATTGTAATTTCACTGATACAGCCCCTTCCCACTGAGCTTAAGCTTTTGGCACTAAAACTTGATATGGGGCGAGTTGTCTTTTTCTAAAATGGGGCGAGTTGGACATTGGGGCGAATTGTCTCGATACCAAGTAGAGCCATGGAACGAGGTAACCATGTCTATTGTAGCAGTACGTAGGGTATTTAGTATTAAACAGTGCTACAAAAAATGGGAGATTTATTGTGATGAGATACTTACTGCCATAATTCTTTAAACTATCAAAACTTTACAAAAACTTTTATTATCCACTCTAAATTCGCGGGAAAAGTTAAGGTCATGGCCACTTCATTCAGGGAGCGCATGGATATCTATAAAACATAGTTCGTAAGTAAAAGTATTTTAGTATGATATGGAACTTATAATAAACTATCAAAAGTAGACTAAATGAGACTTATAATTTTTTTAAGATGTCGTATATGATATATTTTTAAAATTTTATTACATATACGATATAAATGGGAACCAACCTAACGTAGCCATTTAAATGAAACAAGAATAAATTTTAAAAGAATGTACTGCTCCAAGGTCGCGATTTTGGGTCATTTTTTGAATATGTTTAAAGGGGAAAGTTTTCGATCCGGGACGAAAATCTCCTCGAATTACAATGATCATACATTTGAAGTCTTTATGTAACAAATAACAACAAACACCAAAGCTTACTGGGATATAACATATCACCTTTGACAGCACTAATAAACTCTTCCTTCCAGACTAAAAGGGCATAAGTCCTCAAGGAATTTTGTTACTTGATGCAGTTTTTTTACTATTTTAAAGTACACAAACTTTATTTAAATTTTCAACACCAGATTCTTACATAAGTCCTGTACACAGCAGTTGTTAATTATCTGAGATAGGTGTACATTACAAGGCACTTGCCATGGAACTTTAGTTTGTTTATTTTAGCATCACACTTGACAGAGGAATGAAGGTTTATAAATGCTCTTTGACCCCTCGACTTTGGGCTTTAAATACCTTTTTCATTTATGTCCACTCATACCTGCGTAAAAATTTATCTTGTTTGTCTTGTCTCATTATCACCTCTTTTCATGTTATCTTTTCCTTACTAATCTTCCAGTTAAAAAATAAAACTTCAAAGTGCAAAGATCAAAATAGAAGTTATACTACAGTTAAGTAACTCTCAGTTGATGTACTGAGACTAATCAATGCAGCTTGGGAGGGATCGGGCTATTTACCACAAGGAGGGAAATACCACAAGGAGATTTATAAAACTGGAATAAAAGGTATTCAGTGTGTTTTTTATGCTGAATTTATCTATTTGGCCTGTATTAATTTTGTTTATATACAAATTTTAAGGCTACATAAAGACTCAAAGTCACTGAGATTCATAAAATGCAAGTGATGAACTTGGGTAGGCAATGATGAACTTGGGTATCTGAGCAGTAAGATCCCCATAGTTACAAATCACCAGCATAATTAAACTTTTACTGCTAAGAACTATATAACACTGGAAGAAAAGCAATAAACACTAATAGTACCCTGCATAATAAAGTTAAAAATGTTAAGGCAAAGTTTCTGGGTTTACTTGTAGTTTTCCTTACTGATTCAAGATGGACCCCTTTTGTACACAATAAGTTAATTTGATTACAATTTGGGTTTCATTGTTATGACAAAAAGTTATAAGTTTATTTCCCCAGGCTCACTGACAACCTGTAAAAAATTAATATGTAACAATGGTATCATTTGTTATTACCTCTTTATAGGTTTGATTGGAATTGACAATGGGGAACAGACTATGGGAATAAAAGTTGAGTGCATTGATATCAAAGAGTAGGCATTAATATAATAATTGTATTTCCGTTCAGAAGTTTAAATTGGCTACTATATTAGATAGTGCTGGGCATCAAGTTGTATATTTTCAATAAAAATTTGAATTGTTTTGAAATCTCCTTGTGGTGTTACAATCTCCTTGCGGCGATTAGCCCTACCGACTTGGGAGCGTTTGAAGAGGATAACTGTACTAATGCCCCAAGAATGGAAATAACTGATATCACACAAAGGATAAATCATGCTGTATGAAATAGAGTAGATGTAACTTTTTATCATTGTAGTGTGTTGTGGACTTAAAGACCATTGGACAGGTGACACTCCCTCTTCTCGTGACTAACTGGTGGGGCAGGTCAAAGAATGTAAAAAGTCATGGAACTTCTAAGTATCCTCAGTTTTATTATTTGCCATCTGACGTGCATCATTAATATTTCCTACAAGCAAAAATGGCATTGTGTGAAGAAACTTTGTTTTCTTTATTAAGTATAGTAGTTGAATACATATCTTTGAAAATACCACCAAAGAAGAAACTCAGAAAGAAATTAGCAATGGGCATAAATCTTTGAAAACTTGTTGATTTAGTATTGAAAATAGATCCTTATAAACTGATGTACACTTTTTCAACAACACGCACTTTAAGCCAGTATTCCAACATGAAAAAGTAGTTTTATTTTACACAGGAAATATATAATTTAGTGCTGGAAATTTATCCTGATATTTATGTAAATATTTTCAACATTAAAATGAAGTTCGGTTTCCAACAAGAAAAAGTAGTCATGTTTCAGAAGAAATATCACTACTAAATCAAGTTAAGATTTTTAACATGGAAAGTAGTTATATTTTATACTAGAAGTCTTGGTGATTTGGTATTGAAAATTGATCCTTACATTGGTGTATATATGTTAACATTAAATCTAATTTTGAATTTTGGACCTATTTTTGTCATATTTTTGAAAAATATGTTGAATATTGCAAAATGTATGACATGGAAATTTTAATTGAGATTATTTACATACATTCCCTGATGAATGACAATTTCAGTGGCGAGCATTTAGAAAATTCTGATTTAGCTAGACACTTTTGATTGATCGTTCTTATATAATTTTTTTTTAATTTATGTGTTTTACCTCAAGGACTACTTTTATTAGTTAGTAAGTTAATTTCTTTATATCTGCAATATATTTGTCTATGAAATTATCATAAAATTTTATAATAAATAAAACATTGTCACATTGTACACAAAAATTATTCATGTTTCAAATGCAGTTAGTCTCAAAATTAACAATCAAACTTTAATATCCAGTTTTAAATTGTAATCCCATACTGAAGACTACCCTTTGGCATGTAAATCTAACCTATAGTTATAACATTTTATAGCTTAAGTGATGTCATGGAATTCATGGATTTATCTTATCAGTACATCTCTCTGCACACATACCTATGTCTGTGACTAAAAGTAATTACTAACAGGGTCACACAATGGGAAGTATTTACTCTTTTTCAACTGCATGATGTGGCTTGTCTAGCTGGGTCCACTCTTTTATTCAAAACTGAAAAATTAGTAAGCTGATACAGTAATGTGGTGGAAGTTATGCACAGCTTGTTTTTTTTTTCTATTTTTCCTCAAACGAATATTTTTTTAAAGAGAAATAACTATTTTGGTGTATAATTAGAGTTTCACTGTAATTGCAATAGCTATTTTTAATATAATATTTAACAATTAAACTAAACTGTATAAAATAATTAGACACAGAGAATGGGAAAATTATGCTTCTCTTTATAAATATTTAATTTGTTTAAATTATTACCAAGAAGTCACCAGGTTATAAAAGTTGGATTACCTTGTTATATGAACATAAAATAATGAATATCTAGTTGAAAAATATAAAGGGTCATAATATATATTTATTGATGAAGCTTGATTGCTCATGTAATATTATGAACAGATACAATATAATGACCACCATTGATGATCATGTCATTACATATGCATGAATTAAATGGAAACTTACTATTTCACATTTTGCATTTTACATAGCCACATGAAAACGAAAAGTGTGCTCATGAGCTACAAGATTGGATCTAACTAAAATAATTTACAAATTTAAAACATATTTGAACATTATTTCAACCATTGAAAACAAACTGATTTGACTGATTGGTTCAATCTTAAACAGTGTGCAAAATCTATACATCTATTATTACCATGCAGATTTCACCCATTATATTTAACATGATTTCACCGATTGGTTTTAACATGATATCAACCATTGGATCCAACTAAAACAGTTAGACGGGAGCCAGCCATCCTTTAACAATAAAGGGACTGGTATCGGGAGGACCTGGTTCAGTGAAGAAAGAGGAGAGGGTACCATTACACCTGGGTCTAATGATGCCAGTGGTACAGTGAGACCCGTTTAACAAACGCCAAGTGGCACAGTGAGACCCAGTAAAGAGCAATTATTATTTCATGAAAAATATTTAAGTTCTTTACTAGTGGTATACAGTGGGACCTGTCTCCTCGCTAGTTCATCCCTAGTGGGACCAACCCCTGCCAAACTTCCTCCCTACATGCAAATTCGTCCCTGGTTTCACAGTGGGACCCACTCCTGCCCCAGTTCTTCCTTACTTCACAGTTTCTTCTAAGTGGCACAGTGGGACCTGCCTCCTCTCTAGTTCCTCCCTAGAGGTACAGTGGGACCCACCCCTGCCAAACTTCTTCCCTGCATGCAATTTCATCCATGGTGGCACAGTGGGACCCACTCCTGCCCTAGTTCTTCCTCACTTCACGATTTCTTCCCTAGTGGCACAGTGGGATCCACCTCCTCTCTAGTTCTTCCCTAGTGGCACAGTGAGACCTACATTCTCTCCAGTTCCTCCCTAGTGGTACAGTGGGACCCACCCCTGCCAAACATCTTCCCTGCATGCAATTTCATCCATGGTGGCACAGTGGGACCCACTCCTGCCGTAGTTCTTCCTTACTTCATGATTTTTTCCCTAGTGGCACAGTGGAACCCACCTCCTCTCTAGTTCTTCCTTACTTCACGATTTCTTCCCTAGTGTCACAGTGGGACCCATGTCCTCTCTAGTTCTTGCCTAGTGGTACAGTTGGACCCAGCCCTGTCCATCTTCTTCTCCACCTGCAAATTCGTCCCTGGGAACATAGTGAGACCCATTCTTGCCAAACTTCTTCCCTACTTCACAATTTCTCCCAAGTGGCACAGTGGGACCTGCTTCCTCTCTAGCTCCTCTCCTAGTGGTACAGTGGGACCCAATCCTGCCAAACTTCTTTCCTACATGCAAATTTGTCTCTGGTGGTACAGTGAGACCCATTCCTACCCAACTTCTTCTCTAATTCAAATTTTTGCATCCTCTCTAATTCCTTCCTAGTGGTACAGTGGGACCTGCCTCCTTGCTACTTCTTCCCCAAAGCTATAGTGGGACCAACCCCTGCCATAACTTCCTCCTTACATGCAAATTCGTCCCTGGTGGCACAGTAAGACCCATTTCTGCCCTATTTCTTCCCTACTTCACAATTTCCTCCCTAGTGGCACCAAACTTCTTCACTACATGCAAATTCGTCTCTGGTGGCACAGTGAGACCCATTCCTTGCAAACCTCTTCCCTCCTTCACAATTTCTTCCCTAGTGGCACAGTGGGAACTGCCTCTTCTCTAGTTCCTCCCTAGTGATACAGTGGGACCCACCCCTGCCAAACTCCTTCCCTACATGCAAATTCGTCCCTGGTGGCACAGTGGGACCCATTCTTACCAAACTCCTACCCTACTTCACAATTTCTTCCCTAGTGGCACAGTGGGACCTGCATCCTCTCTAGATCCTCCCTAGTGGTACAGTTGGACCCACCCCAGTTAAACTTCTTTCCTACATGCAAATTTGTCCCTAGTGGCACAGAGTGACCCACTCTTGCCCTAATTCTTCTCTAAGACACAAGTTCTTCCCTAGTGGCACAGCACAGTGGGACCTGCCTCCTTTCTAGTTCCCCCACTGATACAGTGGGACCCATCCCTGCCAAACTTCTTCCCCACATGCAAATTTATCCCTAGAGGCACAGTGGGCCTCACTCCTGCCCAAATTCTTCCATGCTTCATGATTTCTTGACTAGTGGCACAGTGAGACTCGTTTCCTCTCTAGTCCTTCAATAGTGGAACAGTGGGTCCTGTCTCCTCTCTAGTTACTCTCTGGTGGTATAGTGGGACCTGCCTCCTCTTTAGTTCATCCCTAGTGGTACAGTGGGACCCACCTCCTCTCTAGTTCTTGCCTAGTGGCACAGTGGGACCCGCTTCCTTGCTAGTTCTTCCCTAGTGGTACAGTGGGACCCACCTCCTCTCTAGTTCTTCCCTAGTGGTACAGTGGGACTTGTCTTCTCTCTTATTCTTCCCTAGTGGTACAGTGGGACCTGCCTACTCGTTAGTTCTTCCCTAGTGGTACAGTGGGACCCACCTCCTCTCTAGTTCTTCCCTAGTGGTACATTAGGACCTGCCTCCTCATTAGTTCCTCCCCAGTGGGACCCAACTCTGCCAAACTTCTTTGCTGCATACAAATTTGTCCCTAGTGGCACAGAGTGACCCACTTCTTCCCTAATTCTTCTCTAATACACAAGTTCTTCCCCAGTGGCACCTGCCTACTCTCTAGTTCCTCCCAGATGGTGCAGTGGGACCCATCCCCGCCAAACTTCTTCCCCACATGCAAATATATTCTTAGTGGCACAGTGGGCCCCACTCCTGTCCAAATTTTCCATACTTCATGATTTCTTCCCTAGTGGCACAGTGAGACCCGTCTCCTGTCTATTTCCTCCCTAGTGGTACAGTGGGACCTGCCTCCTCTTTAGTTCCTCCACAGTGGTGCAGTGGGACCCAGTCCTGCCAAACTACTTCCCTATATGCAAATTCATCCCTGGTGACACAGTGGGACCCACATCAACCCAACTTCTTCTCTGCTTCACAATTTCTTTCCTAGTGGCACAGTGGGACCTAGTCCTGCCAAACTTCTTCCCCACATGCAAATTTATCCCTAGTGGCACAGTGAGCCCCACTCCTGCCCAAATTCTTCCATAGTTCATGATTTTTTCCCTATAGTGGCACAGTGAGACCCGTCTCCTCTCTAGTTCTTCCCTAGTGGTACAGTAGGACCCAGTCCTGCCAAACAACTTGCCTACTTGCAAATTCATCCCTGGTGGCACAGTGAGACCCACCTCTGCCCTCATTCTTCCCTACTTCTTGAATTCTTCCTTACTGGTACAATGGGCCCTGCCTCCTCTCCACTTTCTCCTTTGTGGTACAGTGGGACCCAATCCTGACAAGCTACTTCACTACATGCAAATTCATCCCTGGTGGCAAAGTGGGATCCACATCTGCCCAACTTCTTCCCTACTTCACAACTTTTTCCCACATGGCACATCTGGACCTGCCTCCTTTCTGGTTCTCCCCCATGGTACAGTGGGACCCATCCCTGTCAAACTTCTTCCCCACATGCAAAATGTATTCCTAGTTGCACAGTGGACCCCACTCATGCACAAATTCTTCCATACTTCATGAATTTTTGCCTAGTGGTACAGTGGGTCATGCCTCCTCTTTAATTCCACCCTGATGGTACAGTGGGACCCATCCCTGTGAAACTTCTTCCCCACATTCAAATTAATATTCCTAGTAGCACAGTGGGCCCCACTCCTGCACAAATTCTTCCATACTTCATGATTTTTTCCCTATAGTGGCACAGTGAGACACGTCTCCTCTTTACTTCCTCCCTAGTGGTGCAGTGGGACCTGCCTCCTCTTTAGTTCTTTCCTAGTTGTACAGTGGGACCCACTCCTGCCCTAGTTTTTCCCTAATTCATGATTTCTTACCTAGTGGCACAGTGGGACCCGCCTTATATTTAGTTCTTATCTATATTGGTACAGTGGGACCAGCCTATGCAATAGTTCTTCCCATGTGGTAAAGTGGGACCTGCTTCGTCTCTAACTCATCCCTACTGGTACAGTGGGACCCATCCCTGCAAAATTTCTTCCCTACATGCAAATTTGTCCCTGGTGGTGTAGTGGGACCCACTCCTGCCCTAGTTCTCCACTACTTCACTATTTCTTCCCTAGTGGTACAGTGGGACCTGCCTCCTCTCTAGTTCTTCCTAGTGGTACAGTGGGACCTGAATGTTATCCTCATGTAAAGCTGGATACTGTTTACAAATCTCTTATAAAGCATTCATCTGTTTCCTCGTCTTGTCTGTAACAATGTACCACTAGGGAAGAACTAGAGAGGAGGTGCATCCCACTGTACCACTAGGGAAGAACTAGAGAGGAGGTGGGTCCCACTGTACCACTAGGGAAGAATTAGAGAGAAGACAGCTCCCACTGTACCATTAGGGAAAATTAGAGACAGGTCCCACTGTACCACTAGGGAAGAACTAGAGAGGAGGTGGGTCCTACTGTACCACTCGGGAAGAATTAGAGAGAAGGCAGCTCCCACTGTACCATTAGGAAAAAATTAGAGAGGAGGCGGGTCCCACTGTACCATGAGGGAAGAACCAAAGAGGAGGTGGGTCCCACTGTACCACCAGGGAAGAACTAGCGAGGAGGCAGGTCCCACTGTACCATTAGGGAAAATTTAGAGAGGAGGCAGGTCCCACTGTACCACCAGGGAAGAACTAGCGAGGAAGCAGGTCCCACTGTACCACCAGGGAAGAATCAGAGAGGAGGTGGGTCCCACTGTACCACTAGGGAAGAACTAGAGAGGAGGCAGGTCCCACTGTACCACCAGGGAAGAACTAGCGAGGAAGCAGGTCCCACTGTACCACCAGGGAAGAATCAGAGAGGAGGTGGGTCCCACTGTACCACTAGGGAAGAACTAGAGAGGAGGTGGGTCCCACTGTACCACTAGGGAAGAACTAGAGAGGAGGTGGGTCCCACTGTACCACTAGGGAAGAATTAGAGAGAAGACAGGTCCCACTGTACTATTAGGGAAAAATTAGAGAGGAGGCAGGTCCCACTGTACCACTATACAGAGCTTAGCATTCACCCGTTTAGTTAGGTATGAGTTCGGTAAAAAGTAGTTCTTAAAATTGTAATTGAGGAAATAATGAATGCTCCCCAACTATTAGCGGTGTTACCATTAGACCCAGGTATAATTGTACCACCCTCACTTCAGCGCTAATGTTCCTTTTGGGTATCGGCCAGGATGGCCTTGAATACATCATTGCCAGCTGTCATTATCGGGATATCTTGATCATTATTTTAATTACTTATATGCTTTTTGTATGTATTTAAAACATTTTAAACATTTATTATTGAAATTATAACATCAAATATTGTGAATTAAACTTAAAAATATTTTGGAATGACAATAATCTTTAGAAGCAAAACATGTCTTGGGTGATAATAGAAGATCGACAGTACTTAAACTAACTACGGAAGCGTTGTACCCAAGATGGTGGGCGATACCTGACCCTACATTGCAGAGTAGGGTCGGCAGAAACCACACTACTAAAACAGTTTGCAAAATTTACACATATTTGAAACAGATTTCACCCATTGTATTCAACCTGATTTCACCCTTAGTTCATGATTTCACTGATTGGATAAAAAAATGGATTGCAGAAAAATTCTGCATGAATTTTCAACCAGATTTCACCATTGCATTTAATCTGATAATCATCAATAATCAAAGTTGCATGCCTGTTGGGGAGTGTGGGAGCTGAATGCTATAAGACAGGATGCCAAAATGCTGTAGAAGACTGAGAACAAGAAGGAGGCTGAGCCACAGGGGTTATTTGTTTATTAATTTGGGGTTTTACGTCGCTTTCAACACTGTACAGGTCATATCACGACGGGTAGTTGGAAGGGCAGAGGAAACCAGTACATATAGTTCGCTAGGGTTCTGTACTGTAAACTGCCGACCAACGGCAAGCAACTACCAGCTTTCCCACTTACCGCCATGACGGGGATCGAACCCCGGCCGCAGAGGTGGGAGGCGAGAGCGTTACCACTCTGCCACCGTGGCCCACAGGAGTTAGAGTCAGGGTGTCAGAAGCACACTAGAAACAAGAATCTAGGACGGAACATAGAACTTGACATTTTCAGAGAGCACAAAGATTGCACAGTTTTCTCAATGTAGGGGATAGAAGAAGGAGAAGATATAAATGGTGTACTTCACTGACCAGGAATAAAAGATTATTGTTGATTTTTATTGTGATCAAAAGTGTCTGTATAAGATGGGATCCCTCTAAAAGGATACTGAAAAGGAAGATATACTGTAGGAAAAACAGAGAACATCAACAGTGAAGAGATCAACAAATGCCATGGGTGCATACAGTCACTGTACAGTATAGATAAAAAACTTTGCCATGTTATAAGTGGCTTTCAGCCCTGTCACAGGCTGCAGGAGAAACACTATGTAGAAATCCAGGCAGTATTCCCAGCAGATGTCCCAGCATTCAGTACACCAGCCTCAGTCTTAAACTTCATATAATAATAATAGAAACATTTGTACAGTTCAAAATTGATGAGAATTCTTGAATGTGCTAGAATCCAAAACGAGACAGTCCTTAAACCTAGCGAAGTCATAACCCTGAAAGCGCCCACCAGGGGAGTCTTGAGTTGCCTTCTAAGGCTTGAAATGGTCTGTTGTGATCTGAAACTAAGTGCGAGCCTGTTCCATTCCACTGGTGTAGCTGTGGCAAATCACCCCTGCCTATTGCCTTTCTGGAGCAGAATAAAGAAGTTGAAAGTTTATTTTCATGTGTCAGACTAATATATAAATATATCTTGGGTAAAGAGGACAAGTATTTGTACTCAATAAAAAGTCCAGTAATAGAAGAAACAGAGATATATTGGGATACGTTAAAGTTATTTTGGTTGTGTGTGGGCCAGGAGGACCCTGATAGATACACTTAGAGTCTGGGTTCAAATCTAGCAAGTATATGATAGTAGTAATTATCTATTTTATGCAGTTTATTGGGCGAGGAGTGTTTTATTTTGGGCAACCCTAGTTTAGATATAGTTTTTTTTCTAATATTTGGGAGGCATTCTGGCCTTTTGATTTCTTGGCTCTTCCATAGGAGGGTTCATATTTTTCCATCAGCCATGGCCCTGAGATATCATTCTTGAAATTATTCATGGGGATGTCATTCTGTTTTTAGGCTGTTCTGTCCATGGTTAATGTTTCAGCCGTACATTTGTCTGTTATCACCAAGGAATCCTGCTGGGATGGTTAGTCTTTCCCTGGGTCTGGATGCTTCATTGCCAGAGTGCCAAATCATTCTGAGATTATGTTGCACTGAACAACTCATCTTGGGTATAGTCGTCATCAGTTAACACTGGTGGCTGCTGTTGCATTTTAAAAAATAAGATTCACAACCTCTGGATTAGTGTGCCTGCAAAAAGTAGAGAAATTACCTGATGAAGCATTAGACTGGCTTACTAAAGCCAAGGAGAAGTTGAGTCATGAATCTCCTAAAGAGCAGTGCCCTAAGAGCACCGCCATGAGATTGGGCAAATGCACTTAATACTCCCTAATACGCAGACACATCAGTACAGTGCAGTGTATCCAACACAATTCATAATCTCACCAAGTTCCCAAAACACATAGGCTGTGAATTAAGTGACATAGTATATTTGATCATATGCAGAAAGTGTAACAAATGCTATGCTGGTGAAACAGGGCGTGCATTCAGATCAAGAATGTATGAGCACATTCTCTCAGTGAAAAAACCAAAGGAGAGCAGATAAACCCCAGTGTCTAAACACTTCACAGACAAGGGACAATCTGTAAATGATCTAAGATTCTCAAGTCTGGAATGGTGTTCTCTAAAATACAACACACCTAAACCTACGCACAGAAACAAAGTGTGAAAGGAGGTGGATGTGGAATATTGGAGCAATACATCCAGTCAGCATTAATCAATTAATTTATTTAACTGTGTATCATTTTTAGCATTCCATCACACTCAGAATGCTAGTGTTCCTTGTTTTATTTCCTATATGATATCTGTTAAATAATCAGAGTGACTAAAATATTGCACACACAGTTGTTAGGTGCAATATAAGAAAAATTACATAAAAATTGATAAAAATTCCAAAATCACATTTTTATCGTAATATTTCGCCTCTGTGATGTAATAGAGACATCCTGTGATGTAATAATGATTCATGGGCCTTATGACGTCACAACCATAGCTACCAGTTCATTTTTGTGCAACAGTAGGCCTGGAGTAACATAGCCATTGCACAAGCCAAATAAAGTTTACTATTAAAACACACAATATAGTGAATTATTGTGACATTATCAAGAATAATGAATAAAACAACACATAAATAAAGACTAATAACTCTTTGTTTATTCTTTATTCACATTTAATAGTATGATATATTATGTTTATTTTTTACAGAATGATTTAATTACATCATTCGGTAATTAATTAACTTTATCATTAATTGTGCTGCTCTCCTATAAGACATTTAGGAGAATCCTGATATTTATTCCATTTTGAATATATTGATATATAAATTAAAGTCTGAAACATATTAAATATACAAAAGAAGATATTAATTACTTTTGTGTTCTATTGTGTTAAAGAGATGGACCTATCAGTATAATACTGAAAATGCAGTCCCAATACTTACCATGGACTCAATGAGACTTACCACAGTCGCTTGGCTCTACACCTGTTATTAATAAAAACATGGTACTTAAGTATTGGTCTGAACTTTAAAGTCAAAATTTTTAGTCATAAATCCAGTAAAGAGTGTAAATAACACTATGGATATTGCACCTTAGACTAAAAACACCATTACACTTTTGGTCAACATATAAAAAACCCAAGATCCATAGGTGACACACAGTGGACTGTTATTCATTATTTATCCATAAAGAATAAAAGAATAATATGTACCACTAATATATCCCATTTAAAAAGAATAAACTCTAAAATAATAAAGAATTGAGAGTTTATATACACTTACTGCACATCTAGAACATCAAATCTAGACATTTACTAATCAATAGATCACTAAGTGCAAACTGCACCAAAAAGCAGTGCTGCACCTGCGCCTGCACTGGTGCAATGCACAGGTGCAATTGCACCATTGAAAAAGTACTTCAGGGATAGGACTTGGTGAAATCTCCAGCCTCTGATGAGACAGCTCACCTGATTGTCGAAATACAGTTGTGTGTTAACAAACATAACAGTATAAGGCCACAAACACTTTACAAGTGAACTAGTAGTATTGACTGGACACATATATACCTGTGTTTTGTATCTTCGGTATTGAGAGTAATATATGTTTCTGAATTGTGGAAGTCAGTATGTCATTGGTCTGGTTTCATCAAAGGTATATTAGACTTAGCCCAGACTTAGGGCTAACTCTGATCCTTTTGGATCGGCTATTTTATTTGTTAAACAATTTTCACTGAAGGGATCTTAGCTGATACAAAACTTACCAAATTACCACACTGCATGTGTTCTGTGGTATTATAAAACTTAAACCCACTACCTACCTGTCTCAACATCTGAGCCAGTGGCTCTACCAAAGTGGAGACTGACACCATTGATGAAATTCATCAAGTCTGAACCCCTGGCCTCCACCTAAGTGTTTCAAAATTTGAAGCCAAACCAAAAAGTATTAACTGTGAACCTGATACCAAGCTAAGATCATCTTATGAAATTCGTCTCAGGCACCCAACTTTGACTTTGGTCCTTATATGTAATAGAACCCAGATTTTAAAATAGACTAGTCATACAATTCACTGGGGAAAGCTAAACAGGGCCTTTAGTTAAAATCATTTGACATTTTTTAATGCACTAATTTGATTGCCATTTGACTGATTCTTCAAATGGTTCAATTTCAAATATATTTTTCAAAGCTAACCTTTATTGTATTTGTACATTGTTTTTCTTGGACACAAATCTCATATAAATGGAGAAAGTCAAAAGGATGGTGTCTGCATGTCTTCGTAAACAAGTGAAGTACTACTCAAACTTACTGAGATAGATTTCTATTATGGCAACCACATTGTAGGTGGGGAGATAGAAAAGGAGTCTGAAACCAGTAATTTGCAACAGCTTAAAATGGTTGATAATAAATGTATGATACATGTATTTACTCAAAATATCATAGTGATGGAGCTATAACACCCCAAAAGAATAAAGAATACCAGCCTCCTAGAATAATGGCCCCCTACAAACCTGGCTTCCTATAAAATTAGCACCAACACTGTTTACACCAGTTTATTTTTACTTAATAGTGCTCTTCATAGTTCCCATTAAGATTATATGAATTATTTTTTGATATAGTTATTTTAATATAGTGTAACTACTCAGAATTAAAACACCAAAGATTTGGTTATCTTTGATGACTAATCAGGATTAATACTATGCATAAAGATCTTTTAATCTAAATTTAAATACAGCAATGTCTGATTGAAATATACTCAGGACACAAATACCTGCTCAGGATTGTAAGAACAAAGATATAACTCCTTTATATAACTACTCAGGCAACTAGTTAAGAACTGAGCTCTCTACATTATACTCTACATTATCTACAATACCTACATTATTCTATATATTATCCTTACATTTTGATTTATATATTTCTGTCTTAAAACTAACTTGGTGTTTGGTCAAGTAATGTAATATATTTGTTTATTAAATGATATACACATTTTACAACATTTGTTATGTTAACCCATTTTTTTGGTTAGGTCATGCAATGCAATAAACTGTTTGTAATAAATGATTTCAAAATTTTAGTTATTTCCAGCACCCCCCGACCCCCACCCCACACACACACACACACACAAGTTTCAAGGACGCCAATTTTGTAGGAGGCCATTGTTCTAGGAGGCCATTTTTCCAGGAGCCAATTTTCCCGGATTTTACACCTGCACCTCCAAACCAATATTCTTGCCAAGTGTCAACCTCCTATACTTTACAGTTTCCAAGATATAGCCCAGGTAATATTTTAAAGCTCAAGGTCACTACAATAAGTTTAAAGGTCAAATCAAGGTCACACCATGATATTGCACACCTACAACCCCTGTTGTCACTACTAACAATCAACTTCCTACACCTTACAGTTTCCTAGATACAGCCCAGACAAGAATTTAAACTTCAAGGTCACTACAGCAAGGTCAAAGGTTAAATCAAGATCACACCATGATACTGCACATTTACAACTCCTATCGTCCCTACTTAGAATCAACCTTCATACACCTGATGGTTTCTGAGATACAGCCCGGCCAAGATCAAGGTCACTACAGCAAGATATCATGGATGAAAACAATACATGCACAGCCCTTAAAGGCTATGGGGTAAAACTAAGTGAACTGGAGATAAATCCTTTTTTGACTTAAAGGTGACCATTACTTCTTAGATATGAGAGTTAAAGGTCACCTGAAAAATGGGGACCCTTCTTGGACCTTCTCTAACACATGTACCAAGTTTGATCTGGTTTTATCTTCATCTAATAAGACCTCTAGCATGGTCATTTATCTCCCGCCGTAAACTGTATATAATGATGCTGTAGGTAATACATTACAAAACATTACTACAAAAATGAAAATTGTAGTATCTTGATATGTTGTTGACATATCGATTTATTGCAGACTAAGTATTGCCAATTTTTTAAAGTGAAGACATTTTGTTCAAACAGATTTTATATCCTTGTTGTAAGTTATTAATTATAATAGCTAATTTTGTTGTTACTTTGACAATCGTAGTTTGTTGAATGTTAGACAATGATTAGGACTATTAAGAGTGGCAATTGATGCCCTGATATGCTTAAGATATTGTGGAAACTATTTTGGTAAAAAGAATTGTTCTGTATTGTGGCTTTACATTGGAAAATATATTGGAAAACTAGATTAAGGAAGCATCTATGGGCACATGCAAGATTCATCCACCTGAAAAGGACAGCTAACATGGTTGCGAAGACAAACAGCATTTTCATGATTAAGAATTAAGAAAATTCTACATTATTATTCAACATTACAAGGGTAGTCCTTAGTACCCTAAGGATAGCATATTTTATAGCAAACCTCTAAACTGAATACTTTTGAATTTAAAAATGACTTACTCATTGACAAAATGTCAAAGTAGCTATTACTCAGTTAGCATTATAGCCAGAGCTCTGAAAATTTGTCATGATACAGAACATGAAAAATTAGATGAACAACATATTTAATAAACAAGTGACTTATTCGTAGCTATTACTCAGCATTATAGCTACAACTCTGAAAATTTACCATGACACAGAACATGAAAAAGGAGATGAACAACATATTTTACCAAAACCACTAAATTTAATACTTTTGAAGTTACATGTCATTTACTCATTACCATAATAGCAAAGTAGCTATTATTCAGTTATCTCAGTTGAGTCCTAGAGGAGTAGTCTTTAGAACCCTTTGGGTCCGAAATTTGACTGAAATCGCCCTGTCATTTTCCATTTCCGCCAAAATCCAAGATGGCGGGGAAAATCGGAAAAGACTAAATTTTTCAGAGGTACTACAGGAGTAGCACTAAGTACCCTGGGGGTTGAAAATTTGGTCAAAATCGCTCTATCTCTTACAGTTTTTGAGATAAATGACATTTTCCATTTCTGCCAAATTTCAAGATGGCAGCCGACAATCCAAAAAGTCTAAATTTTTCACAGGTGCTAGACGAGCAGCACTTATTACCCTGGGGTCCAAAATTTGCCTGAAATCGCTCTATCTCTTATGGTTTTTGAGATAAATGATAGTTTCCATTTCTGCCAAAATTCAAAATTCGGAAAAGTAAAATTTTTCAGATGTCCTAGAGGAGTAGTCCTTAGTAACCTATGAAAAACATATATTTTACAGCAAACCTCTAAACTGAATACTCGTGAACTTAAAAGTGACTTACTAAGTGGCAAAATGTCAAAGTAGCTATTACTCAGTTAGCATTATAACTATAGCTCTGACAATTCATCACAATACAGAACATTAAAAAGTAGATGACCAACATATTTGATAAAAACCTCTAAATTTAATAGTTTTGAAGGTACAAGCGAGTTACTCATTGGAAAAAGGAGTATAGCTCAGGTGGATACAATAATGTAAAAGTAGTACATAAAAACTCAATGAATAATATATTTGAAAAGATTGGCCTAATTGTAAAACTTCTAAAGATATTTGACATTTACTTCTTCTGTGATTTAGCTACAAATGAGAAAATAGCTATTACTCATTTATTATATGCAATGGAGCTCCAAACTATGTGCCATGTGGTACGTTCTGGAGAAAGTAGCTGAACAACATATCTTAGGAAAATACTCTAACTGCAATAGCTTTCGAGTTACAATGCATTTACTCAACAGTAAGAATTTCAAAGTAGTTATTACTCAGCTATAAAATGTGCAACAGATCTGAAACTATATCAAGTGATAGCTTATCAGAAACCAGATGAATAACATTTTTGAAAAGATTTGTCTAACTTTAATACTTTTAAGATATTTGGCACTTACTTCTGTCATTATTTTGCTACAAATAAGAAAATAGCTATTACTCACTTATGGCATGCAATAGAACAACAACTATGTGCCATCTTATAGCTAAGGACAAAGTAGCTGAACAACACATTTCAGGAAAGTACTCTAATGGCAATAGTTTTTGAGTTACAATAGATTTACTCAATTGTAAGAATTTCAAAGTAGCTGTTACTGAGCTATCCAATGTGCAACAGGTCTGAAAGTTTACTATGTGATAGCTTATCAAAAACTAGATGAATAACATATTGAAAAAAGATTTGCTTTACTTGGAATACTTTTTAAGATATTTGACATTTACTTCTGTCTTTATTTTCCTACAAATAAGAAAATAGCTATTACTCACTTTTGGCATGCAATATGTCCACTGACTGTGTATTTTTTGTTTCAGAGTAGAAGTGAAAGAAGAAATACTGTAAATGCAATAGTTTTCGAGTTACAACTTATTTACTAAACAGTGAGAATCTCAAAGCAGCTTTTGCTCAGCTATGGAATGAGATACAAGTCTGCAATTTTATTATGGTATTGTTGGCCCAAAAGTAGGTGAATAACAAATTTAAACAAAATTCTCTAAGAGAAATAGTTTTCAAATTACAACCGATTTACTTAAAGGTAAAAATCTGAAGGAAGCTATTGCGCAGTTAAGCGGCTCTGGCCGGGACCGGAAGTGTCCTGTTCACTCACCAGGTGGCTGTGTAGCCTCCCTGCCAGTGTACTGTGCATGCGTTGTGCATGCGCTCTTCCTCTTTTTGTTGCCTACCTAAGAAAGTCCCCTTTTGGCTTAGAATAGCGGGGATGGTAGGGTGGGAATCCCCCTGTCCACTAGGTAAGGTATTAACTGATAAAAATTTAATTTACTATTAAATTTTCCAATTTATTGCGTTAATACAACTTACCTAGTGTACAGATGCAGAATAACTACCCAGTGGATGGAGGGTAGCCAAATCAGGGGGATTTCTGAGAACTCTAGATAGTAAGGGGTGTATCCAGTAATGGTTAAATAAACCAACTTAAGGAACAACACCCTTGCCCCCTCCAAACTTTTTAAAGTATAGGTCTTGTGCAAGCTCTAGCTGAGAATACAGGGATACCTGAGAGGGAAATGAGAGTTCAGAAACCTAGTTGAGGAAGAAGAATGAAACTATCCAAAAAAGCCCCTGGACCCACTTTGGATCATGTTATTCCAGAAGGATAGTGGAAGTTTTTTTTTTATATACAATATGTACACTATATATAACAGAAAGATGGTACTATTTATCCTCGTTGATCTGCTGTGCAGCCACTACAGGACCCAAATGGCGCAGTTCCGAATTTCACTGCGTCTCTTGCCAGAACCCAGAGCTAAAAGAAAGACTGTCTTAAAAGTCAAATGTTTAAGAGAGTCCTTTCTCATGGGTTCGAATGGAGCCTTAGTCAACTGGTGGAGAACTAGTGAAAGGTTCCATGTGGGTACCCCTCGCCTTTCTTTTGGTTTGTCTCTATGAAAACTGTCTAGAAGACGAGTTAAGTTTTCATCCTTGCTAATGTTTAGCTTATCATTGCCTACCATGTCCGCAATGGCTGTTCTATAGCCTTCAATGGGGCCAGGTTGCAGTTTTCTCTCTTCGAAAAAATGTAAAAGAAATTTGGCAATTTGATTCATAGAGGGCGACCTGAAGTCCACCTCATTTGACTTACACCATTTGACAAAAACGGCCCACTTTGATTTGTAAACGGCTCTGGTTGAGTCTCTGAGGAGCCTCAATTCTTGCTGCCACTTAATCAGAGAACCCTTGTTCTTGAATGACAGAGGCTCTAGGAGCCAAGCATGCAGATTCAGATTGCTGAGATTCCTGTGAAGAAGCCCATTGAATGGCTGTTGTACCAGATCCCGTTGCAGCGGGAGTCTGAAATGAATATGAGCTGATAGGTTGACCAGGTCCCAAAACCAAGGCATGTTGGGCCACCTTGGGGCAATCAGAATCATCCTGCAACATCCTTGATCCATCACCTTGGAGACCACTTGGTTGAGTAGGGAGACTGGAGGGAAGGCATAAATGTGTAGATTCTCCCATGACAGACTTAGGGCGTCTACTGCCCAGGCTGTTGGATCCGGTACCGGTGAAACAAACTTGGGAAGCTTGCGATTGAACCAGGTTGCAAACAGATCTACATGTGGCCGGGCCCATCTCGAGCACAAGAGATTGAACACCTGCTGAGAAAGGGACCACTCTGTTTGGATCACCCGATTGTGTCTGGACAGTTTATCTGCTATTACATTGAGGCGACCTTGGATGTGTCGCGCCCGCAAAACTATCCCTCTGGGGTGACACCAGGATAGAAGCCTCCAGAGGAGGGCACAGAGAGAGCCTGGTCTCATACCGCCCTCCTTGTTGTAAGATAGCACAGTTGTGTTGACCGTTGCTATGAGAACAATCTGGTCCTTGCAAAGATGCTCGAAACTCTTTAGGGCCAGGAGAACTGCTTTTAACTCCAAGAAGTTGATGTGGAAATGACTTTCTGTGTCTGACCAAACACCTCTTGCAATGGAGTCGCCTAAGTGTGCACCCCAGCCTTCGTTTGAGGCATCTGTAAATATTTGTAGGGCATGTTGGAGGATGTAACGGTTGGCCCCAAAGAACATTGCTCTCATTTAACCACCAGTCTAGGTGTGGATGGAGAGCGTGGGGCAATGGAATGACCTTCTCCAAAGACTCTGGTACGTGCCAGTGTCGTTTCAGATGCCACTGTATGGGCCTTATGTGAAGGCGACCTGACCATACCTGCTTCTCTGTTGCTGTGAGCAGTCCTATCAGAGACATGAATTGTCTGACTGTGCAAGCATTTCTGCCTTTGATAAAGTATAGTTTTTTCTGCAGGTTGCTCAATCTTTCCTGAGTGGGCATCAACAGGTCGAACCGGTAACCTATGAAATTGAAGACCTGCTGTGAGGTCAATTCCGACTTCTTCATGTTTACTACCCACCCTAACTCATGGCAAAGGGCCAAGAGGGCCTGGGTATGCTGTAGACAGGTTTCCGGGCACGGGGCTCAATAACCAGTCGTCTAGGTACTGGTGGATCCAGATACCCCTGGCTTGTGCCATGAGTTTGACCTCCTTGACCACCCTTGTAAACTCCAAGGGAGCTGTGGCCAGCCCGAAGGGGAGGGCAGTGAACTGGAAAGTTTGACCGTTTAGGAAGAATCTCAGATACTTTCTTGACCTTTGTTGAATGGGGATGTGAAAGTACGCATCCACGCCCCTTGTTGTAGGGACAATCTGATTGTTTCGGGGGTCTCCATTTTGAAAGTTCCTGGGCAGAGATACAGATTTAGTTGACTTAGGTCCAAAATCGGTCTCCACCTTTGATTGGGCTTTGGCACTAGGAATAACCTGTAGAAGGCTAGAGATGACCGGACAACCACTTTCTCTACTACCAACTTTTGCATTAGAGCGGTCAATGCCTCTTTTAGGAACCGGTTCTTGACCCGATTTGCATAGCCACTCTGAACCACTGGTGACCTTGTGAGAGGGGGGGTGTCTCATTTTGAAGGGAAGCGTGTAACCCTATTTCAAAATCGAGACCACCCTGGGGTTTGATCCCAACTTTTCCCAAACTTGCCAGAACTTTTGTAAGTGACCTCCCACAGTGAGACTGTTTACAACGCTGGGGGCACTTTGAGCACTTGGGGCAAAATGACAAGGAACGACACAAGATACATCTTTGACATGCTTCATTTCTCTCCTCATAGGACCGGGACTTACACCTTTCTTTTGCGGTGGCCCGCTTATACCTGCAAAAGGAACATGACAAGCAACAGGACATGATACACCTGGACCGGGTCCCGGAGCTACACTAGCAGAGTCATGTTTGACAATATCTTGCTCTGCTTGGCAGATAATGTTATCGGAGAAAAGGCCATACCCGAATAACAGGGCATTACACAACTGTAGCCATGTGTCTTGTTTCACTCCTGGTTTGATGTGCTCTAAGCAGGATAAAGAGCTGTCTGCTAGGTGTTGAAGAGCCGTACCCATAGCCCCTGAGACGCTCTGATGGAAGGCCATTAGATCTTTCAAGTCATTTAATGCACCGGACACTTCTTTTGGGGCCTTACCCTTGTTTATCCTTGAACACAACATATTAATGTGACCGGACATCCTGTCTTGCAGTTCTGAGGAACACCGGTTGAATCCAGCGGCATGATTGATAATATAGCTATCTTCTTGTGAGATAGGGCGGGAAAAGGGGCCAGCAGGAGGGTAGGCATAAGCTTTCCTGATTCACGGAAACTGTGAGTTAACCTTCGCTTCTGCATTGTGCCAGCTAAAGACTGATCTACCTGGACGATGAGGGCCATCTGGTTTAATTAGGTGCATTTGGTACCACCTAGATTGGGACTTGGGCACCTTAACAAACTGGTCCTTCTTTAAACCGGCAGAATCCTGGCTTCGTGAAGGGTAACCTTCAGCAACAATACAGTTAAGGCGCTCCAGTTTCTGGCACAGCCAGTCATCTGGTGGCATGGCCACTGAGATTCTACTAGGTGTCTTTGGATTCTTCCCTTTCCAAGGGTTGTTGCTCTTATCTGGTTCTGACAGATCTGATTCAAAAGTAGGGATGTGATCCCATCCCATGAAAGAGCGGACTGATCTTATTGTCTCTCTATAATTAAGTTCTTCTGTTATTTCCTGCTTGTCCTGTGGAGATTCAGTGCTTTCTTCCGACTCAGACACACTACCTGAATATTCTTCAGAATCATGCGTTTCGGACAGAGGAATGTCATCAACTTTCGGTGGACCGGTAAATGATAGGGGAAAAGATTCCCCATACTGTTCTTGAGACTGAGTAAAGGTTTCTGCACCGGTAGAGTAAGATGGGAAGTTTTGACCGGTAAAAGATGAGTCAGCAGAAACAAAAGAACCACCATGACTTGTAGAAGGCTTAGCAAATGTCTGTGAGCTAGGCTCCGAGCCGGAGCTGCCTGGTACAGAGGCAACCGGTTCAGCAGAGACCGGAGGTTTAGAGATAGTATGTGAAGACACCGGGTTTGTTGAGTCCTTCTGACCGGTGGAATGATGGTGCCTTAGAGGTGAAGGTGAACGCTGACGTTTCTAATGCTTAGCTTCCTTGTTGTCAGAATCATCCCCGTCCTTGCAGGATTTATGTTGAACCTTTTTCTTAGGCTTATCCGGTTTTGGGTCTTCTTTGTCATCTTTGTTTTCTCTTTTGTTTTGTTTAAACTTAACCTCTGCCGGGACATCCACTGGACCGGTGAGCCGGGCAGAGGGAGCAAGGCGAGGCTGAAACAACTGTGTGGTGGCATAGGTTTAACTGAGGTCTTAAAAATACATTGCCTCTGGACAGTAACGCTTCAAAATGAGCAAATTGCTCTGACCACTGATCTGAAATGTGCTTAAGCTGTTCAGAGGTGACAAAGGTACTTGTATCAGGTTTAACAGCACTAGCAGTAGATGATGGAGGAGTTTGAAAAGAAGGTTCTACATCTTTAGGTTTATCCTCCACTGTTGTAATTACTGCAACTTCATCAGGGGAAACCAAAATACCTGACTTTTTGTCCTTCCTGATGCGATAGGTGGGTGTAGCAAGCATATTCCTTTGTGCGTCTGTAAAACTATCACAAATTTGGCATGGTTTGTCTTTAACACAGGGATCCTCACCAATGCGCTTCACGCTACACCTTGCGCACTTGTCATGAATATCAAAAGATGCCATAACATGGCCACACGAGCTGCGTCACTGCCCTTTCTTCTCTCCTGGTGAAGCCATTATACCTCAGCACACAAATGAACACAAAAAACTAATAAAAAGTACTGGGAGGCTACACAGCCACCTGGCGAGTGAACAGGACACTACCTGTCCCAGCCAGAGCCCAGCTCAGGAGGTTTTTTTCTAACGTTTGGCGAGACTGGCAGGGCGCCGGACAAATGCATCTGTCCACTAGGTAAGTTGTATTAACGCAATAAAAAAATGTTTAAACAAAATTTTCTAAATGCAATAGTTTTTGAGTTAAAACTGATTTACTCAACAGTGAGAACCTCAAAGTAGCTGTTGCTCAGCTATGCAATGAGCTATGGGTCTGTAATTTTGCTATGTAATAGCTGTATCCAAAAATTGGTGAATAACCTATTTTAACAAAATATTATAAATGCAATAGTTTTCAAGTTACAACTGATTTACTCAACAGCGAAAACCTCAAAGTAGCTTTTGCTCAGCTATGCAATGAGCTATGTCTGCAATTTTACAATGTAATAGCGGACACAAAAGTAGCTGAATAACACATGTAAAGAAAATACTCTAAATGCAATACTTTTCAAGTTATAACTGATTTACTCAATGAGAACCTCAAAGTAGCTATTGCTCAGCTAAATAAGCTACAGGTCTGCAATCACACTATGTTATAGCTGATCCTAAAGTAGGTGAATACCCTATTTAAACAAAATACTCTAAATGCAATACTTTTCAAGTTATAACTGATTTACTCAACAGTTATAACCCCAAAGTAGCTATTACTCAGCCATGCCATGAGCTACAGGTCTGTAATTTTACTGTTACAGCTGACCCAAAAGTAGCTGAATAACATATTCACATAAAATTCTCTAAATTTGAAAATTTTAATTATTTAAATGTAGCTTATAAAAGCTACAAGCTTTCCATGTGGGACTCAATGCTGTTCTCGGATGGCCACAAGGCATCAGGCCAACGTCTAAGAAAAATAGACATTTATAGTTGGCCGTAGCCTCAAGTTGTCCTCTCGTACACTACGCAAATTCTTCCTATTTCATTATGTGCAACGAGTATGCTAAATTATAACATTTCTACGACCCTTTAATTAACTAAACACTTTGATTAACTATCTATCTGTCTTATACAAGTAGGGTTAGTTCCTTATAAAATCTTCAAAACAACTTTCAAGTCTTTTTTTTCTGTATATACAGCATTGATGTCTTGTATGTTATATTTATATCTTCATAATGTTTTTGTCTTTTTGTGTTTCTTTAGCTGCACCGCTTACTCTGTTCCGACTGATTGTTTGACCCAGTTTCTTAATCTAAGCTACTTTTTCTATCATGTTTTTTCCAACTCCATTTTCCACAATATCTTTTCTGGCATATTTCATGTCTCTCTTAAAAATTGTCAATGTTACTTCCTTTGATCAATGTTCTCTGCAAATCTAAAAATAATGTCAGTAAACTGTCAGGGATTAAGAGATCTTAAAAAATGTACAGATGTTTTAAACTATTTAACTGAACAAAATCCAGACATTCTCTGTCTCCAGGACACACACTGGGTTAACGATGACTTAAAATCAATCAAAAAACTATGGGCTGGAGAATGCTTCATACATGGCTCAAGGAGTAACTCAAGAGGGGTGGCAATCTTAATTGGCAAAAAATTTGACTATAAAATAGGAGCAACTGTGAGGGATGAAGTTGGGAATTTTATATCAATACTCTTGACAACGAGCGATTTCACTATCAAACTAGTCAATATTTATGCACCAAATAATGATTCACCACAATTTTTTGAATTCGTGAAAGCTAACATAGAAGATTCATCTTATGATCATTGTATTATTTGTGGGGATCTTAATCTTGTTTTGGACCCTGAGAAGGACACATACAACTATAGGAATATCAATAACCCCAAAGCTAGGAGATATCTACTAGATATGATGAATACTCTATGCTTAAAGGATACCTTTCGAATTTTTAACAAGAATGCACGTCGATATACCTGGCACAGGAAAAACCCTAGAAGACATGCAAGATTAGATTACTTTTTAGTATCTGATACTCTTTTGGACCTAGTTAACAAATGCCAGATAAAATCAGGTTATAGATCTGATCACTCTATCTTGGAACTTGTTTTAACCATCTGTAAATTTCAACGGGGTAGAGGTTTATGGAAGTTCAATTGCTCTCTGCTAAAAAATAAGGATTATCTGATCGCAATTAATAATGTTATAGACAAGGAAAAGCTATATTATGCCTTGCCAGTGTACCATCCAATGTTTGTCAGTAAACTTGATGATTCTACTATTAACTTTACAATTTCTGATAGCACTTTCTTCGAGGTTCTATTGCTACAAATCAGAGGAGAAACAATAAAATATGCTTCAAATTTGAAAAGACAGGCTTGTGAAAAAGAACAAAACCTAAAAAACGAAGTTGAAACCATGGAGAAAAACTTTGAACAAATTGACCAATATAAATTAGATGCGAAAAAAAAAGAGCTTGAAAGTTTTCGTAATGAAAAAATCAAGGGTGTTATGATCCGATCTAGAGCCCAATGGCTGAATGATGGGGGAAAAACCCTCTAAATTCCTCAGTTCTTTGGAGAAACACTACTACACTGAAAAAACAGTTTGAAAAATTGTAACTGAATCTGGTACAGTCTTGACAAGTCAGAAAGAAATATTAGCAGAAATTAAAAGTTTTTACGCTAACCTGTTCGAGAATAAAGATCATGATCTTTGCAATTATAACCTATCAAAGATTTCCTCCTTACTAGGTTCAAACACTCTGAGAAAGAATCAAAGAACTCAGAAGGAATACTAACTTTAGATGAAATTAGTGTGGCATAAAAACCATGAAAAATCATAAATGCCCAGGTATAGATGGCTTTCCAGCCGAATTTTTCAAGGTCTTTTGGAGAAAGTTAAAATATTTTGTTTTGAGGGCATTAAACTGTAGCTTTGAATCCGGTGAGTTGTCTATATCCCTAAGACAATGTGTAATAACATGTTTACCTAAAGGTGATAAGGAAAGACAATTTCTGAAGAACTGGAGACCAATCTCTTTGCTATCTGTCATCTATAAAATTGCTTCACTATCTTTAGCATTGAGATTTCGACCAGTTTTAAATAAACTAATATCAAACACTCAGTCTGGTTTCATGACTGGAAGGTGTATTGGCGAAAATACTCGATTGATATATGATTTAATGCATTACACGTATACAAACAATATACCAGGCTTATTAATGCTTATTGATTTTCAGAAAGCTTTTGACTCTGTCTCCTGGACATTCCTTCAAGCCACTCTTAAATTTTTTGGCTTTAAAGAAAGTTTTTGTAACTGGATAAAGGGCCTCAATTCAAATGTTAGGGCAGCCGTGCTCCAATGTGGAAGACTTTCAGATTTCTTTACAGTTGGTCGAGGTTGCAGGCAAGGGGATCCCATAGCTCCTTATCTATTCTTACTCTGTGCCGAAATAATGTATTTATTGATAAAAAATGATGCATCAATAAAAGGTATTTTTATCAATAAAACAGAATATAAAATTTTCCCAATATGCAGATGACACAACCCTAACCTTAAACGGAAGTAAGGAATCCCTCTTGGCTGCTCTAAATGTCTTAGAAACTTTTGGTTCAATGTCTGGATTGCAGATAAACACCGACAAAACTAAACTCATATGGATTGGAAAAAAGCGCAACTCAAAAGACAAAATTGATATTGGTTAACCATTAACATGGGGAAAAACCACCTTCAATCTGTTAGGGGTTAACTTCTCAGTCAACCTGAGTGAAATGATACATATTAATTTTTCACCAATTATGAAAAAGCTGGAACACTTATTTCATGTATGGAACAAAAGATATTTGACTCCATTAGGAAGAATAACTATAATAAAAACTTTTGCCTTATCAAAATTAAACCATCTATTTCTCTCTCTACCTTCTCCTGGAATTATTATCTTAAAAACCATCGAAAGTATGTTTTTTAAGTTCATCTGGAATGGTAAACCGGACAAAATAAAGCGGGAGACCTTGACAAGAAAATACTTAGACGGTGGACTTAATATGCTTAACTTACATAATTTTGTCCCGGCTTTAAAAATTACTTGGTTACACCGTCTTTACCATAATCCACACACTCCATGGGCTAAGCTAGCTAGAACTTGGATTGGCCCTTATGACAAGGTAATTTTACTTGGATCAAATTACTCAAAAACAATAGCCAGAAAAATGGACAATAGGTTTTGGAAAGAAATTTTAGATAGTTGGAGTACGCTTATAGAGGGACTATCCAATCACAGAAAAGACTTATCTTTACCCATTTGGTATAACACTGAATTATCAAACCATTTTCTCTACTGCCCCAAATGGTATAATGCCGGTATTATTTCAATAGCTGATTACTCACTAGTAATGGAGATATCTTGACCGAAACTGACTTGAACACTATTTATAATGTTAAAACTAACTTTCTCGAATACCATAGGGTCATAAAGTACATTAAAGCTTTCTGTAATAAAGCAAATGATAGAAATCACATGAAACCAATTTATCACAGTCAGACTCAAATATTACTGAGGTCTCAAAAGATTAAATAATATAAATGTAAAAAAAACGACTTCATATTACTCCCACTGGGAGCAAGCTTTAAAGACAAAAATAACAGAGAAAGATTGGAAATCTATCTATCAAAATTGCTTTAAAACTGTTGAGGACAACGATCTGGTGTGGTTCCAGTATAGACTTTTAAATAGAATCCTTGGGACAAACGAGTACCTTGTAAAGATAAAACAAAAAGTAAACGCAAACTGTAGTTTTTGCAAAAAAGAAACTGAAAACATTACGCATCTCTTCATTGAGTGCAATTTCGTTAAAAAATTCTGGACAGATCTGAAAAGAAATCTCCACTTTAGTCTGGGAGTGGATTTGAATATAAACCCATCTGATATTATTTTTGGAATCCTTGGCTCCAGTAACAAAAAAAAAACATTATCAATCTTATAATTCTAGCTGCAAAATCTTTTATTTTCAAAGCTTCAAGATCAAATGGACAATTATCGCAACAGACTTTTGCGAGCTTTGTAAAGGAAATTTATTTAAGCCAGGAATATGCCTCAAAATTGAAAGATAAACATACAGACTTTATCAGAAACTGGGGAAGCATTCA
The DNA here is from genome assembly GCA_964017235.1 of Sabellastarte sp. h YS-2021. Taxonomy (NCBI): domain Eukaryota; kingdom Metazoa; phylum Annelida; class Polychaeta; order Sabellida; family Sabellidae; genus Sabellastarte; species Sabellastarte sp. h YS-2021. Next base: position 59,893,380 of record OZ024930.1, on the reverse strand, counting down.
GTCTTTTTTTACATGAAAAACTGAATCGAATCTGTAGATCTTGGTGCAGTGAAAAGTTTTTATATACTTCAAGTTTTTTTTTGTTTTTTTTTTGAATATGTGTGTGTGTGTTCGTGTTTCCTTGGATACATTATCATGTTCTTTATCAGTAACACTATATATACTATATGCTTTTTCTGACAGTGAGATGTATTCCATCATATGTTACATGTCTTTTTCCTGTTCATTTCTAGTGTATTCTATTGTTTCAAGTGGTTTTATGTACATAAAAAATACAAATAAAAAAAAAATTCTTCCTACTTTCTTCCTACAATTTTTAAACCTTACCCCTCAGCTGTAATACAGCGGAGAGGCAGGGTTGAACTCTTCTGAGTCCCACATGGTAAGCTTGTAGCTTATAAAAGCTACATGTAAGTAATTAAAATTTTCAATTTTATTGCGCTACAATAGCTTACCATGTGGGACTGAATGTTAAATCCAACCACACGGTGGAGGAATTACAGCTGAGACTGGAAGATATGTCAATTTTTCTTAGATTTTGAAGCAATAGATTACCATGAATGTTTTGAAAGTACCAGTCTGAGTCCCGTTTACAGTGCCCCAATCCCGAAGACCGGGCCTGTAAAGAGCCAAAAACCTGAATATACTGAATGACAGTGCTAAAAACTGTGAAGATGTGATTGTAGGAGAGAAGTGCAGCCGTGCTCACTTAGGTAGTGTACCGGCCCTTAGGGGCCATCCACGAGTGAAATTCTAATAAATTTTTAGCTGCCTAACATGAGATTAATGACAACTTTAATAAGTCCTTAATATATATTATGATTGATAAACTAACATTACAAGTGCCAAGCTTATTGATACAATCTAAAGCAAGACTTGTAAACAATGTAATATAACAGTTGTAGTTTTATTTCATTTGTAGTGTCATAGTAACAGTTATAATTTTTTTAAATGTACCAATTTGAAAATTTTAATTACTTAAATGTAGCTTTTATACGCTACAAGCTTACTATGCGGGACTGAATGCTGTTCTCGGAAGACCGCAGGCATCATGGCCAACATCTAAGAAAAATAGACATTTATAGTTGGCCGTAGCCTCAGGTTGTCCTCTCGTGGTACACTAAGAGATCTCTTCCTACTTTCTCGTTGCAATTTTTTTTGTTTAACCGTACCCCTCAGCTGTAATACAGTGGGGAGGCAGGGTGGGACTCTTCTCAGTCCCACATGGCAAGCTTGTAGCTTACAAAAGCTACATTTAAGTAATTAAAATTTTCAATTGTATTGTGCTACAATAGCTTACCATGTGGGACTGAATGCTGAATCCAACCGCACGGACTGGAAGATATGTCAATTTTTCTTAGATTTTGAAGTAATAGATTAGAATGAATGACTAGAAATATCAGTCTGAGTCCTGTTTACAGTGCCCCAATTCCGAAGACCGGGACTGTAAAGAGCCAAAAACCTGAATAGAATGAATGACAGTGTTAAAAACTGTTAGAATGTTTTGATTGTAGGAGAGAAGTGCAGCCGTGCTCACTTAAGAAGAGTAAGGACCCTAGGGCACAACCACAAGTGAAAAACCAGCCCTATGGATGGAATTCTCATAAATTTTTGCCACCTGACATGAGATTAATGACAACCTTGATAAGTCCTTAATACATACTATACTTTATAAACTGGAAATAAAAAATGACCTTACCCGTAACATCTTGAGAGGTAAACCTATACCAAGATCCTGGGATTAGACTCCTGAAGACTTGGTTGTAGCGGATGTGCCCCCCTTCTTTTCTTTCCGAGGATAACTGGTCTGAGGGGAAGGGTCTAGGACTTGTTGTGCCACCACTACTGGACCCAGATACATATTGTTGTCGTTGTCTGACCAAGTAAGGTCTTTTAGGTAAAAATTAGTAAATGTGTTGTGAGCTTTCCAGTGACAGGCTTACATGATTTTATCCACCGATACCACACCGTAAAAGGCCTTAGAGGTCGCAAAGGCCCTAATGTCATGCGCTTTAACTTGGACCAGGTCCAAGGCTTGTTGGTCTGCTTGTTTATAACAAAGTAGAATGGTTTGTCTCAACCAAGAAGAAAGAGTAGTGGGTCTGATGTCTGAGGTGTGTCCCTTCTTGAAGGAGATGAAAAGGAGGGATCGAGACCCTCTCAGGTCTTTGGTTCGATCCAAATAGTACCTCAGGGCCCGCACCAGACACAAGGTCCTGTCTTCTTTGAATTGTCTATCTACAATGGTAGTCAAAGCAAGGATAGTCACCGGAGACACACTTTGGGAACTTTCTCTTGCTAGTTGGTTTTTGGTTATAAAGTCAGAAGAAGGGAACAAGGCAACCTTTTCCCATTGGCCTAGATTAGATACTTTGTTTGCAACCCAGGCATGGATTTTGTTGCGGCGCTTGCCGGAGGCCAAAGCTAGCAAGAAAGCAGTTTTGAGAGTGCGATGTTTGAGGTCGGTGTCTTTCATAGGCTCAAATGGTGCTTTTGTGAGCTCCTTGAGTACAACAGAAAGGTTCCATTTTGGAAGATTCCTGGAACTTTTGGGACAATCCATGTGAAAACTGGAGAGTAACTTGTGAAGGTCTGAGCTTTGTGAAATATGGTGCCCCGCTGGGCCCAAAGTGTAAACAATGGCCATCCTGTAACCATCAATGGTCGAGGGGCGCCTGTTTAGATCTTGGTACAGGTAATGTCATGCGCTTTGACGTTGGTCTGCTTGTTTATAACAAAGTAGAATAGTTTGTTTTAGAAAGGAAGAGAGTGTAGCGGGTCTAATGTCTGAGGTATGTTCTTTCTTAAAGGAGATGAAAAGAAGGGATCGAAATCCTCTTAGGTCTTTGGTTCGATCCAAATAGTACTTCAGGGCCCTTACCGGACACAAGGTCCTGTCTTCCTTAAACTGTCTATCTACAATGGTAGTTAGAGCAGGAATAGTCACTGGACACACTCTGAGAACCTTCTCTTGCTAGTTGGTTTTTGGCTGTGAAATCTGAAGAGGGGAACAAGGAAACCTTTTCCCATTGCCTAGATTAGATACTTTGCAACCCAGGCATGGATTTCGCTGTGGCACTTGCCGGAGGCCAAAGCTAGCAAGAAAGCAGTTTTGAGAGTAAGATGTTTGAGGTCTGTGTTTTTTATAGGTTCAAAGGGTGCTTTTGAGAGCTCATTGAGAACAGAAAATTCCTAAAACTTTTGAGACGATCCCTGTGAAAACTGGAGAGTTACCTCTGAAATCTGAGAGATATGGAGCCCTGTTGGGCCCAGGGTGTCAACGCTGGCTGTCCTATAACCATCAATGGTCGAAGGGCGCCTGTTTATATCTTGGTACAGGTACATAAAGAAGTCTGAGACTTGCTTTATAGAGGGAGTGGAGAAATCCACCGAATTTTCTCTGCACCATCTCTCAAATAGGGCCCACTTTGACTGGTAGATGGTCCTTGTTGACGATCTCTGAGAGGCAGCAATTCTCTCTGCCACCTACACAGAGAAGCCTTGTTCTTGGAGCTGTCCACTCCTAGACACCAGGCGTGGAGGTTGAGATGTTGTGGATTGCTGTGGAAGACATAATTGTGGGACTCTTTGAGAAGAGTTGTTGACACTGGAAGTTGAAGTGGGATCTCTGTTGAGAGCTGCACTAGGTCCCAAAACCAGGGCATCCCTGGCCTGCCTGGGGCTATTAAGATGATCAGGCTATGGCATTGCCTGATTTTTTGGATCACCCTGTGAAGGAGAGCCATCGTAGGATAAGCATAGGCAGTGAGACCCCTCCAGTTTATGTTCAGAGCATCTATGTCCCAAGCATTTGGGTCTGGGACTGGAGATACATACAGTGGAAGTTTGTGGTTCAGATGAGTGGCACATAGATCTACATGAGGAGTGAACCACTTTTGACAGATCTGATGGAACACCTGCGGATGCAGTGACCATTCTGTTGACTGCACTTGGTTCGACCTGGACAGAAGGTCAGCCATCACATTCAGACACCCTGGGATGTGTCTGGCTTTCAATGTTATCTGGTATTGATGGCACCATGTCATGATCTTCCACAGGAGAGCGCACAGTGAGTTCCTCCTTGTTTGTTTATGTAGGCTACCACTGTTGAGTTGTCCATTGCAACCAACACTGTTTGGTTCTGACACTGGTCCTTGAAGCTTTGAAGGGCCAGAGAGACCGCCTTCAACTCTAGAACATTTATGTGTAGCCTTTTTTCCGTCTGACCACAGACCCTTTGTAGAGGTTTGTTCTAAATGAGCGCCCAACCTTCGTTTGAGGCGTCTGTAAAGAGTTGGATGCTGTGGTCTTTGGGATGAAGGTCTGCACCTCTCATCACGTTTGAATAATTTTGCGTCTAGGTGTGCAGAAATGGTTTCTTTCCAAGGAGGCTGTCCAGCGACTGAGGATATCTCCAGTGCTCCTTGAGATGAAACTGAAAGGGCCTCATGTGAAGACGTCCCTCCGGGACCATTTTCTCTGTTGAGGCAAGCAACCCAGTTAGCGACATCAAACATCTTGCAGTCAAAACATGCTTTGACTTGAGACGTAGGATCAAATCCTGAAGTTTGAGCCATCTCTCTTGAGTGGGTTTTACAAGGGCTGAATCTAGATGGTATTCGTAGCCCACGAACGAAAACACCTGAGTTGGCTTTAGTTCGTATTTCTCCTGATTTATTTTCCACCCCAAGGACTGGGTTAGGTCTACCACTGTCCGAGTGTTCACTTGGGCTTCCTCCTGAGACTGGGACCTGATCAGCCAGTCGTCCAGGTATTGGTGAAGTCTGAGTCCCCTCGAGAGGGCCATTAGCTTCACTTCCTTTACAATCATTGTAAAGACCTGGGGGGCTGTGGCTAGTCCGAAAGGGAGGTGGTGTTTTTGCTGGTGTTTTCAGAGATAATGACTCGAAGGGTAGGGGCTGAGGACGTGGTGGGGAGGTAAACAAATTGTCTGCAGCACTCTCAAGGTCTGCCTGAGATCCAGTGAAGGACTCGAAGTCCTCATCCCCTAAGAGGTTGAGTTCTTCATCTTTTGTAGTGTCTCGCTTCTGCTTTTTTACATAACGTTTCCTGTGCGTGATTTTTATCAACTGCTCTTCTGAGATGGCAGCACAAATACCACAAGGAGATTCGAACGTGACACAGGGGTCATTACCCTTGCCAGATTCCCTGCATGTGGGGCATAAGTTATGAGTGTCGAAAGAAAAGCAGAAGTGACGACACTTTGCAGATCTGGGCTTGTCTTTATTTGCTTGGTGGGAGGACATTTTGAAACGTAATAAAACGTTTAAACGACAAAGCCTGAACTGAGGAAAACTCAAAACACCAAAAATAAGCAAAAATACTTATTCTGTCGAAATGTAACTTTCACAGAACAATCTAGAAGGTATTTTAAACCAAATGGCTAAAAATCAACATCGAACAATATGTATGAGCTGAGAAATAGAAGAAAATATCACTGTTTGTACCAGAAGCTACCAAAAACATGCGGCCAACGAGAAAGTAGGAAGAGATCTTGTAGAGTTCCACGAGAAGGCAACCTGAGGCTACAGCCAACTATAAATGTCTATTTTTCTTAGACATTGGCCGGGCCTGCGGCCATCCGAGAATAGCAATCAGTCCCACATGGTAAGCTATTGTAGCGCAATAAAATCAGCTATTTTATGACCCCAGTTTGACCCACAAGGGGGGTTCAGGGGATAAATCTGACTGGCTATCTAGACTCTTCACATATGGTTTCCCAATACCTCTTAATATATTCTAAAGCTATAAAAGCAGTAATGAGGGAGATATAAGGCAAAATGTCAAAATCAGCTATTTTATGACCCCGTTTGACCCTTACAGGGGGGTCGGGGGGGGGGGGGGGGGGGGGGAATTTGACTTGCTTTCTAGACTGTCCACATATGGTTTCCTACTACCTCCTGATACATTTTATGGTTCTAAATGCAATACTTAAGAAGATAATAGGGGGGTTCAAATGTATTTTAAGCTTTCTGGTTGGTAGCTGTGAGTTGGTGCTCATAAATTGGTCAATTTTCATCAGATCGCTCCCAAAATCTATTCAGTTCGCATTTTTGATAGTAGAAACATGTGTATGAAATTACAAGCCTCTATTGACAGTAGATTTTGCTGAGCGGTTATGACGGCCGGGGGTACCCCAAAAAACTATTTTTTGATCATGTGACCTTGATAAAGATCAAAGGTCAAATTTAAGCATGTGGAAAAATTTTCCCACGCCTAAGGTATATAACTGCCAAATATGGTTAAAAAGCTACCAATAATAAGGGAGATATTCAAGGGAGACCATAATGCGGCAGCGGTGGCGGCGGCGAGGAACTGACAAATAAGCGCCCTTTTCAGGAACGCTTAAAAATTAAGAGAGATCCAGGACTGACACTCACACAAGGGAATCTACTAGTGGGGTAGGACATATACGCAAGATACGAGAGAAATCCCTGCAATAATGAATCAGAAAATTGAAATAAAGTGTTGCAATTTTCACACTTAAGGTGGGAGTACCTCACTTGTAATGGTTCTGGGGAACAAGCGTATAAACAGATCTGCATGCCTTGATTCATCCTCGATAGATAAGGTATCTTTAAAAAATAGCATCAGAGATGAGCTTTGTCAGTGTCCAAATAGTGAAAATAAGTAGAGAAAATAACATCTAAGAGAAAGAAACTGCATATAAAGATTAAGTATTAAAACAGGATAATTCAGTTATTTTAATTCAGTTACTTGATATTCATTTGTATGGTCAAATTATGGTTTGAATGTTTTGAATATTACCCATCCATACAGATGTGGCAATACATGCTTTTATGTGGAGTTGGGGCAAAACCTGTGGCTCACTTGATGCAACACCATCTGTTACAATGGGAAGTTGCAAAAGTAAATCAGTTAATGAATTCTAATATGACTTTAACGGTGCTTAATCTACATCAAAAGACACCCAAAGGTGCAACAACCAAGATTTAAGTAAAAAGATATAAGAGAGATATAAGAGAGATAAAATAGTATTAGATATCCCTGTAGAGATAAAATAGCATCAGATATGCAAGATCAAAGGTCAAAGCCAGGTCACGCCATGACGGGGGGTTGCACACATATAACCCCCGACCAATGTCCTTACCAAATAGCAACTTCCTACACCTTATGGTTTCCAAAATATAGCCCAGATAAGGCATTTTAGGTCAAGGTCACTACAGCAAGGTCAAAGGTCAAATCAAGGTCACACCATGCTGTTTGACATCTACACACCCTGCCAATGTCGCTACCCAGTATCAACTTCCTACACCTTATGGTTTCCAAGATATACCCCGGACAAGATTTTATAGGTCAAGGTCACTACAGCAAGGTCAAAGGTCAAATCAAGGTCACACCATGACGTTGCACACCTACACTGCCTAACCAATGTCCCTACCAAGTATTAACTTCCTACACCTTATGGTTGCCAAGATATAGCCCGGACAAGCTTTTATAGGTCAAGGTCACTACAGCACGGTCAAAGGTCAAATCAAGGTCACGTCATGATGCTGCACACCTACAACCCCTACCCAATGTCCCTACCAAGTACCAACTTCCTACACCGTACGGACTCCGAGATATAGCCTGGACAAGATTTTATAGGTCAAGATCACTACAGAAAGGTCAAAGGTCAAATCAAGGTCAGACCATAACATTGCACACCTACACCCCCTAACCAATGTCCCTACCAATTATCAACTTCCTATACCTTACGGTTTCCAAGATATAGCCTGGACAAGATTTTATAGGTCAAGGTCACTACGGAAAGGTCAAAGGTCACATCAAGGTCACACTATGATGTTGCACACCTACACCCCCTAACCAATGTCCCTACCAAGTATCAACTTCCTACACCTTACGGTTTCCGAGATACAGGCCGGACAAACTTCTTCCCGCTGCCTGCCCGCCCATCTGGACACCATGGGTGAAAACAATATCCTGACAGCCCTTAAGGGCTGTGGGGTAAAAAAAAAACAGCATGTCTCTGGGCCTTGTAATTTTGGAGGAGTTGTTCACACGGACGCGTATGCACACACCGCAAAGTGATGCCATAATGTCAGCTGACTGACAAGTCAGCTGACCAAAAAATAATAATAAGCTTCAAGGGACACTGTATCATCTGGCTTATGTGAAAATAACACAAGCCTTTATAATGATATAATGTAAAAGAAATAACAATGTCTCACATCACCTGTGTAATGTTCAAACAAAGCGCTTCATTAGGTGGCATTCTAAACAACTCACCCCTGTGGGGCATTTTGTAATAAACCTGCTTGGGAAATATTTTTCTTAAAACTGCAGTTCTTGAGATCTGGCACTGAAAAGCTACAGTAAGATCCTTTATCTACCTGACAACATCCCTTACTAGTGGACAAACTGGGTAAACAATAAAACACATAACAGCATGACGGCGTGCACTTTTACACCAAATAATAAATACCGTATCACTCAAGTGTGAAAACATGTTGCCATAAGAAATAGCACCCAAAAAGTATTTAGTCCCATCGTCAAGAGTATCTTTCTAATAATCTTTAAAAGACACAAATATAAACTATAGGACCAAGTTCCACCAAATTTGAGGTACACCTTGTTTTGTTCCAATTTATTTTAGAATGCAATGACTTTTACATCCAATCTTGGATAATTCCACAGATATGGCACAGCGACACCTTGAACACTACAAAGACCTGCCATTTCACTTAACAACATTAATTGGATCACAATTTCCCTATGGTTTTCCCCTCATCCTCATTCACAGTTCCCTCAACCACATAGTCAACAAAGGATCCTTCCTCTCCACCTTCTGAAGTGATTGGAACAGAAGAGATGGTCGTTTCATCAGCTGTAGAGGCATCAATTGACAGCACTGATTCATTCACAGACTGGTACCTGTCATCTACTGCTGTTGTCAGTTCAGTCTTACTGGATGTGGAAGCAATCTGAGCTATTACCTGTTGCGAGACCTCATCAATTACAAATGTCTCCCCATTAGCAGCTTCCATCAGTTTCACATTATGGGCATTTCCTGTAAGGAAAATTTCTTGCAAATGTTCTTGTGTCAATGAGCCGCTTATACTTATAGCACCAGGATTAGAACTGACCATCTCAACATTGTTGATGCTGTCCCCTTTTAGTGTAATTTGGTCAAGACCTTGAGCAAGCATTGGTCCTTCTTGGTCAGTGACCAACTGTACATGTACAACTGTTGACCCATCCTGTGCCACTTCTCCCACATTCTGTACTTCATTGAAGGTTTTCAGTGGTTCTGATATAGTATCTGGTGAATCATCTGTGTTAACAAGGACAATTCTCCCACCCTTTTCATCCCCAACTTCAACATCTTGCATTTCTAGGACTTTATTATTGTTTGTAGTGGTGGCAACAGTGTCTTTCTCCGATTCTGCTGACTTAGCTGGCGTGACAGGAAGAATTGATTTGGGTCTGCCAACAGGACGCTTCACATAATTGAGTGTTTCTGTAATTTCATTCAAGTTCATTGTTTTTCTTGGCCTTCCAGGTTTACGTTTCATTCTCTTAGTGAAAAAGTGTCTCTTTGTTGTAGTAGATATTTTCCCAGTCTCCGTCTCACTCTCAGTTTTGTCGCCATCTTTCCCAGAACACCGAGATTTGTGCAATGCCAGTAGGTTTTTACGATTAAAGCCCTTTCTGCAACTAGTACAGTGATACCTGAAACATGTAAATAGTCCAGTATCTACATAACAACCAATACTTTACAATATAAATATTATACATGCTAATCACATATCATAAATAATAATTTTGTTCAATAAATTTAAGTTTACACTGACTTTATTTTTCAACTGAGTTAATACCTTCTTATGACAATACTTATCCTAATGAAAATACTTATCCAATACCTTAGCTGGCAATTCATCAATTTTCATTAATATCTTTTTATTGAATATTTAATTAACTGAGCTTGTAATTCACACATTTTCATATTTTTGCAGGATAACTATATGCTTAAAAAATATGCTAACTTATGCAAGGAACACACAGATTCACGATGACAAACCTGTAGTTTCCTTCGTGAACACGAACGTGTTCATTGAGATGCGGCCGACGACTGAAAGATTTGGAGCAATAGCGACACTTGAATGGTTTGATACCACTGTGAGAAATTATGTGACTCTTAAGTTTATCTGCTCTATTAAAAGCTTTATCACATCCTGTAAAATAATAAAAAAATCTAGTGAGACAATGACATGTATTTTGAGAAGAGCAAAATTTAGATACTTAATTATCTCAATATTTTAATATTGAGGACTATGCAAAGTACCGATGGATATTTTAACATGAAACAGATTTGTTTTTAACAGTTAAACCACCATTCAAAATGTTTTGATTTGTAAAAATTGTCTTGTGTCATACGGCAATTTTTTTTTCACTTGAAAGGACACATGGCAAAAAAGAATTTTCCCTCTGCTGAAAACACATTCGTAGTTAACATTGTTCATAAATATCTGACAAGAAAACGATAAATTATAATTTTTCTTGTGTAACCAGAGGAATATATTCTGGTTATCAGTTGCAGGATTTTGCTGCGAGATTTGCACAATTTTGTTGTCTGCATGTTCCAAAATTAAATTAAGGGAACAATTATTTTTTACTTGAGTAAATTACCAGGCATTTGTTGCTGCCTGTCCATCATATAGAGAAAATCTTCAAGTTTTATACTACCAATTTTATTCTATTGACCTTTGAAAATGTGAAGAAAATGTTCGGATATTTTTTGTCTTCCCATTGGGTACAATGTGGGATGTTTTGACTGAAAAATCACATTGATTCATACCTGTGTGATTTCTAAATGGACATTTGTACTTTTTGGTGGGTTCGTGTATAATTATATGTCTCTTCAGTTTATCTTTTCTGTTGAATGCTGCTCCACATACTTCACAACTGAATGGTGTGTCTTGGTTGTGATTCTGCATATGGAGCTTCACATACTGTTCCGTTTTGAAGCCCTTCCCACAAATTGTACAGTGAAAATCATCTGAAGAAAAGAAGCAAGGATAAAAGTGGATATAATATCTGCACACAAAATACAGGACAAGACTGTCAGAATTATATATCAACTGGCAGATAATGGAAAATGTTTTCAATGCACCATATATTGCTATTGATCTATTTTTGAAGCATCAAAAGTAAAAAAAATAAAGTGGCCAAAATATCTAAGAAACACTTTTCAAAAATGTGGAAGAATAAAATAAAAATTTGCATAATGATAGTTACTCTGCCTTATTACATTAATGCCTGGTTTACTGTACTTGAAAAGTGTTAGCAGCTGTACTATATTTTGAAAAAGTGTCCAGATAATCTTAAAAAATATCACAAATATTTTAGAAAGTTTCTTTGGAGAATAAAAATCTCAGTAAATTTGATCCTGATGGTTAAGTGGGATTGCTTGCCAAAAACCTAATTCAAAATCAATAGCCTGTTTTTCTCAGATGACTAGATGTAATGAAACAACTGTCACAACATCAAATGGTCACTAAATTACACTGCAGAACACCATGTTTACTGTGCCATCATGCATTGTTTTGGACTGCTAAAAGTGAGGCAAAATTCAGATAAATTACTGTACTCATTAAACTACTCAGCCTGTTGCAATGTGACCAAGGCTGTTGAACAGGACATAAAATACCAATTTGATGTTTGACTTTGTCATTAAGCCATTAGCTGTAGGAAACTTTCATCAATTTTCTAATTTTTAGAAATCTACTAGACTTTGTTTCTATTTTACCCCTTTACCATTGATGGAGCGGTACTCAACTGTACCAAAGGAAATCCAGGGTGAAAGGGTTTATAGACAATTGCTAAAACACATGTCACAAGTGTTGTTTGTCATCCATCATATCTGTGTACATAATATTTCAAACAACACACTCCAATATACCAAGAGTTTCAATTAAACAGTGCTGAAGCAAAATAACCATGTGCAGCCAATGATTGCAAGCGAACAGATATGGTATTGATGGATAATACAGTTTGCTGTCAACTGGAAACTGGAAGATACATTCAGGGGGTTCATACAGATTTAATGTGTCACAAGGATATAATTTCTCTTACTTCTCAAGCTTAATACCTCCAATAGCTGAAATAAATAGCTGGTAAAAAGTCCATTTATACAGCACACTATGCTCTGTGTAACTAGAACTTCATTGCAAGTTGTGGTATAAATGGAGCAAGTTCACCATAACTAGAATCAAATTCTATGTATTTTAGAGGTTCTAGTAATACGGAATCTACTGCTGAATTACTTGATTCATTGTGTGTTCCTATGTGGCGTCTCAGGGCTCGTTCACAATGGAAGATCTTCTGACATCTAGGACATGGATATTTGTGGTCTGAAGTGTCTAAATGATGCTTCAAGGATACTGTAGAGGTGTATCTATTGCCACAAAGTCCACATTTGTAAAACCTGGAATACCAAAACATAGTAGTAGTTAAAGAATTGAAAAAAAAAATTAGATTATTATGGTATGTTAAATGTGCCAGTGATTAACAAATATCTTCAAACACAAATACAAACAAATATCGCTGTAACTTTTCAGAAAAAAGGAAAGTATTTTACTTGTTTCTTTCAGTTACAAATTTAGGCAACAATCTGAAGAGCTATAAATAATCAGTTGAATTTTCTTTACTCATTTTAATAAATTAATTTAGATATTCCCGCTTTGTTCTGCTGTATATTTCATGCAAACCCATACACTAATAATTCTCATATACAGCTAACAAATTTTTACTACCGCACACTTTTAATCCATAACTTACTTTGGGCCACCAGATTTGGTTCCCTGGTTCGGGTAGAGACTGTGTGAATACTGGTGAACCCCCAGTTCATACAGACTAGGGAATTTTTTACTGCATATGTGACACTTGTACTCCATGTCTGCTTCATGAGTCTTTATGTGCTCCAGATACGAGTCAAGTTCCTTGAAGGTCAAAGAACACTTCTCATGGATGCACTTGTAAACCTGACAAAAATTACCACTGAGGAATTCATTTTATGAATCAAAAAGAAACATTTATTCATTGAAGTTACATTGATTTAGTAAAGGACGTTTGGTGTAAGAGATGTGACTAACTGTTACAACCACAGAAAGAGGCTTTTCAACCACTATATTCGTGGTGGATTTTGAAGTTTGTTTTTCTTGTTTAAAAGGTGGAACAAAGTATAGAAAATTTTAAAAAAAACAACAATTAAGATGCTTTTGTACATTCTCTGATGTGATTGTGAGTGGAATTTGTTAAGATTAATTCAGTCAGAAGTAAATATCAGTGTGGAGTTATTGCGGCTTGGAAGTATAATGGGCAGCACACTTGCATCTACATCATGTAGTGAGACTGCGTCCAAGTGAGAAGACTGGTCTGTAGACTTGTTTTAGGTAAGATATTTAATGTTGAAGTAGTGACCAAATGTTCTAAAACTATTTATCCAGCAAGTGCATATCCTGTGCTGAGCTCATTGATACAATCTAAAGCAAGAATTGTAAACAATGCAATATAACAGTTGTAGTTTCATTTGTAGTCTCATAGTAACAGATGTAATTTTTTTAAAATGTACCAATAATATAGTGTAATCTCATCTGTTACTTAAATCATTTATGGCAGTCATGAGCTGACAACAGACAGAGGCATGGTCAGTAACTGTCACATCATCAATTATCACAGTACCTGTTCTCCTTTGTGCTGGACCAAATGAGACTTCAGCTTGAAATAACTATTGAATTTCATATGACAGTACTGACAATGGTATGAATTGTCAATGAACACGAGTTGGGAACCTTCCTCTTTTCTTGTCACATCCTCCTGGTTATCTTGCTGAAATAACAATAAAAACAATATATAATACTACTTACACCTAACAAATCCATATCCATATATAAAATTTTAATAAAATCATAATACATTATATCTCTCTGCAGTTTTCCAAATGGTTTTGTGTTATAATGAATGACAAACATATAAAGTATAAAAATATTTTAAAAGTTTATCAATATAACACATACATTTATCAGGTAACTTGCTATTATATCTACAACAAGAGGAGAGTGCCCGTGAACGGGCACTGTGTCAGCTGACTGAGTGTTTTTGATTTGTGAAGGTAATAATGAGAGGAAAGCATAATTATCAAGGAAAGTGCTGTACAAAAGTACAGTAAATGGTAATTGAACAGCATGTTCAAAAGAAATTCTGAACCTGACAGAAGAAAAGGACAAAAAAGTTGTGCCCTGCAAATGGTATTATGAAGGAAAGTAACAAGGTAACTGTTTAAGTGTAAAGAGTAGGTTAAAACATATTTAAAGAAATACTGCAAATGCAGTATCCTCGTACGACCTTGAAGAAGGGGTCCACGGTCAAATCCAGCCACACAAAAACATTCCCAGCCCATGATTTCCTATAGGTTGGTTTACCATCCCAAACCTCTAGGACCAATAATAAGCGACTTATAAGCACTTTTAAGTTTGGCTGTCCTTATTTGACCTTGAAGGAGGGGTCCAAAGGTCAAATCTGACCACACCAAAAGATTCCCAGCCCATGATTTCCTATAGGATGGTTTACCATCCCAAACCTCTAGAACCAATAATAAGCGATTTATAGGCACTTTTAAGTTTTGCTATCTTTGTTTGACCTTGAAGGAGGGGTCCAAGGTCAAATCCGACCACACCAAATGATTCCCAGCCCATGATTTCCTGTAGATTGGTTTACCATCCCAAACCTGTAGGACCAATAACAAGCGAGTTATAAGCAATTTTAAGTTTGGCTATCCTCAACTGACCTTGAAGGAGGGGTCCAAGGTCAAATCTGACCACACCAAAAGAATCCCAGCCCATGATTTCCTATATGTTGTTTTACCATCCCAAACCTCTAAGACCAATAATAAGCGAGTTATAAGCACTTTTAAGTTTGGCTATCCTCGTTTGACCTTGAAGAAGAGGTCCAAGGTCAAATCGGACCACATCAACAGATTCCCAGCCCATGATTTCCTATATGTCTGTTTACCATCCCAAACCTCTAGGACCAATAATAAGTGAGTTATAAGCAAAGTAGCTATTACTCAGCTATGCAATGAGCTACATGTCTGAATTTTTACTATATTATAGCTGACCCAAAAGTAGGTGAACAACATATTTAAGCAAAATACTGTAAATGCAATAGTTTTCAAGTTACAACTGATTTACTCAATAGTGAGAACCTGAAAATAGCTATTGCTCAGCTATGCCATGAGCTATAGGTCTGTAATTTCACTATGTTATAGCTGACCCAAAAGTAGGTGAACAACATATTTTAACAAAATGCTCCAAATGCAATATTTTTCAAGTTACAATTGATTTACTCAACAGTCAGTACCTGAAAATAGCTATTGCTCAGTTGTGCCATGAGCTACAGGTCTGTAATTTCACTATGTTATAGCTGACCCCAAAATAGGTGAATAACATATTGAAACAAAATACTGTAAATGCAATAGTTTTCAAGTTATAAGTTATTTACTCAACAGTGATAACCTAAAAGTAGCTATTACTCAGCTATGCCATGAGCTTCAGGTCTGAAATTTTACTATGTTATAGCTGACCCCAAAAGTAGGTGAACAACATATTTAAGCAAAATACTGTATATGCAATAGTTTTCAAGTTACAACTGATTTACTCAATAGTGAGAACCTGAAAATAGCTATTGCTCAGCTATGCCATGAGCTATAGGTCTGTAATTTCACTATGTTATAGCTGACTCAAAAGTAGGTGAACAACATATTTTAACAAAATACTCCAAATGCAATATTTTTCAAGTTACAATTGATTTACTCAACAGTCAGTACCTGAAAATAGCTATTGCTCAGTTGTGCCATGAGCTACAGGTCTGTAATTTCACTATGTTATAGCTGACCCCAAAATAGGTGAATAACATATTGAAACAAAATACTGTAAATGCAATAGTTTTCAAGTTATAAGTTATTTACTCAACAGTGATAACCTAAAAGTAGCTATTACTCAGCTATGCCATGAGCTTCAGGTCTGAAATTTTACTATGTTATAGCTGACCCCAAAATAGGTGAATAACATATTGAAACAAAATATTGTAAATGCAATAGTTTTCAAGTTATAAGTTATTTACTCAACAGTGATAACCTAAAAGTAGCTATTACTCGCTTAGCTATTGAGATAGACACCCAAGTTACTCACCATGTTGTAGCTATGGAAAAAGTAGCTGAATAACATATTTAAATAAAATGCTCTAAATGCAATACTTTTCAAATTATAAATGATTTAGTGTTGAGTAAGAACCTCAAAGTAGCTATTACTCAGCTAAGCAATGAGCCATTGGTCTGGAATTTTACCATGGTATAGCTTACCCCAAAATAGGTGAATAACATATGAAACTAAATTCTCTAAATACAATACTTTTCAAATTATAAGTGATTTACTCAACAGTGATAACCTAAAAGTAGTTATTACTCAGCTATGCCATGAGCTACAGGTCTGAAATTTTACTATGTTATAGCTGACCCAAAAGTAGCTGAATAACATATACAAACAAATTACTGTAAATGCAATAGTTTTCAAGTTATAAGTGATTTACTCAACAGTGATAACCTCAAAGTAGCTATTACTCAGCTATGCCATGAGCTACCGGTCTGAAATTTTACTATGTTATAGCTGACCACAAAATAGGTGAATAACATATTGAAACAAAATACTCTAAATGCAATAGTTTTCAAGTTATAAGTGATGTACTCAACAGTGATAACCTAAACGTAGCTATTACTCAGCTATGCCATGAGCTACAGGTCTGAAATTTTACTATGTTATAGCTGACCCCAAAATAGGTGAATAACATATTGAAACAAAATACTCTAAATGCAATACTTTTCAAGTTATAACTGATTTACTCAACAGTGATAACCTAAAAGTAGCTACTACTCAGCTATGCCATGAGCTATAGGTCTGTAATTTCACTATGTTATAGCTGACAAAAAAGTAGGTGAACAACATATTTTAACAAAATACTCCAAATGCAATATTTTTCAAGTTACAACTGATTTACTCAACATACAGTACCTGAAAATAACTATTGCTCAGTTGTGCCATGAGCTACAGGTCTGTAATTTCACTATGTTATAGCTGACCCAAAAGTAGCTGAATAACATATTTACACAAATTTCTGTAAATGCAATAGTTTTCAAGTTATAAGTGATTTACTCAACAGTGATAACCTCAAAGTAGCTATTACTCAGCTATGCCATGAGCTACAGATCTGAAATTTTACTACATTATAGCTGACCCCAAAATAGGTGAATAACATATTGAAACAAAATACTCCAAATGCAATAGTTTTCAAGTTATCAGTGATTTACTCAACAGTGATAACCTAAAAGTAGCTATTACTCAGCTATGCCATGAGCTACAGGTCTGAAATTTTACTATGTTATAGCTGACCCAAAAGTAGCTGAATAACATATTTATACGAAATTCTCTAAATGCAATAGTTTTCAAGTTACAAGTGATTTTACTCAAGATGGTAGTTACTGAAAAGCCCAAAAGTAGCTATTACTCACTTAGCTATTGAGACAGACACCCAAGTTACTCACCATGTTGTAGCTATGAAAAAAGTAGCTGAATAACATATTTTAACAAAATGCTCTAAATGCAACACTTTTCAAGTTATAAGTGATTTAGTGCATGATTTCATGAATTTTAATGCATTAAAAATTATTAAAAAAATTTATTAAAAAAAAACTAAGACAGATCCAGGTCTCATACTCACACAAGAGAATCTACCTCTGGCCTAGTACATATATGCAAGATATGAGAGAAATCCCTGCAATAGTCACTGAGAAAATTGTGATAAAGTGTTGAAATTTTCACACTTTTGGTGGGGGTACCTCCCTTGTAACGTCTCTAGCAAACAGACGAACACACAGATTTGCATGCCTTGAACAATTTTTCATCCTCGATAGATAAGGTTTCTTTAAAAAAAAACAGCATGTCTCTAGGCCTTGTAGTTTTGGAGAAGAAGTTGTTCACGCGGACGCCCACGCCGCAGTGACGACATAAAAAGTTTCTCCATATTTAATTCGGTCATATATAGTGCTGTACTGTAGGTCAATCTGCCAATTAAATACCTGTTTTAAACCAACATTTGTGTTCATTCTACTATATTCACAACTGAATAAGGGCACTCAGATAATCTGGCTGCAAATGGCAGTGAGACAACAAACTAAATTTTGATGTTCATTAAAAACTTAAAAAGACAATTCATATTATTTACTGTCCCTGTAGTCTTGCATTCTTACTTTAGTTTAAAAATGTGTTCTCAATACATTAATATTATATTGTACAGCCCAGAACTTCTAAACTTCAATTATCCAAATATTTGACTGAATAAAAACAGTTCTACTCATTAAATTTATTATGTCCCGCTGTTTAATACTTAATGTGTCATCTAGGTTATAAACACTCTCTTCTTCTGGTTATTCTGGGGTAATTAAGAGAGATTGAAACAAAACATGGATATTTTGAAATTTAATAATTTAGATGTTCGTGATGAAACTTACACTTTGGACATCTTCCACATTATTCACAGCATTATTGGTATTATCAAGATTAACAATCAGCTGATCTGGCAATGTCTGCGATGCTTTTGGCCACACCTGGAACACAAGAATGAAATTGGGAGAATAAAACTGCTAAAACACGTAATATATGTGAAAATTATTACAATGACAATTCTATTTAAAATACATCCAAATAAATGTTCTGTTGTTTCATGGAGAATAAAATCTACACAAGTTTAGAAGAACCACAATGTTAAAACACATAAATTGAAAAGTCTAAATTTGGAATTGTGTTTGTCCAAAAAAAGTAGTGATTGTAAACTTTCTGTGATTACAGCACCAATATGTGAATAAAAAAGTAATGCATAGAAATGCAATGTACGTGTACATAATTTCTAGTGTGTAAAGTTTCTACAGAAAAAGTACCCATTATAGTTGCATGTGATTAAATAAATACCTATATATGTTATAGTAAATATTTCAAATCAGTAAATATGCATAATATACTGAAATTTTACAGTGTATGAGCTTAGTACACGTATCAAACTATAATGTGTGTTCCAGTTTACTTTAAAGTTCATTTAAACTTCAAGTAAATACCACTGGTCAGTAAATATGTATTTTCAATGAAAAATTCAGTGAGTGCACATATTTAGTTAATTACTTTAATAGTTAAACGTTACCTGCTGTGCCTAGGTCACTACTGATAATTATTTTAAATTTTACCTGGCTTCACCATATTCAAGATATGATACTTGTTGTTACTAGTCCAGCATTCTGGTCACTGATTACTGTTTAGCATCACTTTATGATTTCAAAAATGGTAAAATATTAATCTTAAATTGAAACAAAATAACAAGCACAACACTAATTGAAAATGTCTGGTGAAAAATGGAATTTTCAAGAATACATGAAAATCTTTTTGTGAGTAACTGATTTTGTATTAATTAATCAAGTAAAATTTCTACTAAATGAAGTTCTATTTTACATCATTTATTTTTTGCCATCAGTCACATAAACATGGTGAAAACTTAGTTGGAAATTTACTATTTATATGGATGCCTTAGCAGCTGTGAGATTGAAAGTAATATCTAAACTTAAAAGTTGTATTTTCAGTGAAAAACACACATATACATTGAAAGTTTTGAAGAATACATAGATTTACTATGATATACAGTAACAAAATATGCATATTTGCTGATTTCACATAAGGTTGTTTAACTTATTGACAATAAAGTGATAGAATTTTTTGTCCACTTTATTCCAAAACAACACTATTTTCTGATTTTAAATGAATTAAAAATAACACAGAACCACCATACAACATATATATCATTTCATTATTAGGAAAACTGACTGACTATCAAGGAAAATTACCGACAATTATTGTTACCAGAAACCGAGATATACAGCTATAAATCCACCACTGAAGGTAGCCCAGCCACTTCATTTCATTTATGGTTTTATTTTTTCACACAAAAGTGGATATTAGTATTAAGACTTAATATTAAAATTATTAAAAAACTATCAAGTTGACAATGTAATAACTTTAACAATCATTAATAGAATACATGAACAAATTAATCCTAAGATAGGCATATCTAATTTAACTTTTCTGATATCCCATAATTTTTATATTAACAATTGTTTATGTACAAAACCCATTTTGTGACTTTACATGGATTCTACTATTTACCTATTCTTTTACACCATAAGATCTTTATATTGCCATTGTTTACATTTGGACACATCAACACTTGGAACATTCATAGATTTCAAGCCACAGTTAGAAACTCAAATTACTTTATAAACATGGATGAAGTTACCTTATGAGTCTGCATATGTTTTTTCACATTTGACTTCTGTGCAAATGCTCTCCCACACACGATGCACTGAAATGGCTTCTCACCAGTGTGTGACCTAAATGCATCAGATTACCAAAGAATAACACATCTACATGAGCTGTTAAAATTTTATAGAAAGTAAAATTAAATTCCTGGCCCCCAGATACATAATTATATATAGTGCCAAATTCATTCAAGATCAACTTTAAGTAATGATATCAAAGATAAATTAATCCTGTACTCATAAGAGATGTCATGTGCCTCAGAATCCACTAGTCACAAAATGCCACTCAGGAATTAGACTAGACTATTTCGAGACCAATGTTAGAGAATAGTTGCATGAAAAAAGTTACGATTTTACTGATTTGTGAGACTAACAAGTTTGCTTTGTTACCTAAAAACTTGTAACAGATTAAAGGGCCTCTCTTGTTGAAATAGATGCCCACCTCTGTGAACGCTAGATATATTATCTAGTTCCTTATTATTTTATTTAAGATTTGACCTGTTGGATTTGAACATGTACCATAAAGGTATATGAATAACATATTTTCACTCTTTCCATTTCATATTCACATTGATATGCTGAGTAATGCTGCTATCTTCTCACTACTTCTTCCAGCTGGGTATTAGAAAACACACTTAAACTAGAAAAAGGCTTTGTTAGTATATAAACAAAGCATTCCCCAGCATATATAGCTATGTACTGTAAAAAATTGAAAAGATAAAGGTTTGCAAAAACAAGAATGGGGTTGTTAGTAGTGATATACTAATTAACTGCAAGTTATATTAAAAGGTTGCTGTGTCTATTATCATTTAATTTAGAAAATCAATATCTTGTTCATCTGAAAATATTGATAATAACATGCATTTATATTTTCCCATTTAAAACATGTGACTAATTTCAATACAGAAATGCAAAGACCATAAAAACCACATACACCATACTTTAATTCATCAAGCAAATGATAAGACTAAAGGAAGATGCATAAGCTGATATTGTGTCAGATATTTAATTAGATGTGTATAAAAGCATTTATAAGGACTATGGTAAACTGAATATGTGTAGTGCTTGAAGTTTATGGGCTGTGTTTTGGATCAAGGCTCTCTCAAGGAACATATACTACTAACTACTTTCAACATATAATTATGAACAAATATACTGAAAAAAACCTTTAACTGACCTTGGTATGAGTAAACTTAAACAATACGCAGTGGCTATTGATCCATATTTTGCGGTTCAATAGTTTGACAGTCTATTGGTCCGTGTAGTGTATGTAACACAAATAGATCCATGAATTACGAGAAGTGGCAGGAAAATGTAAAATAAAAAACAACCATTACAAGTATTAAGCAGTGTATGACCCATTAACTATAAATGGATTGTAACGTACATGACTGTAAATTCACAATACTGTAACTCTGAATCTAACTGAAAATTGCAATTAGCAGCCGGTTATATCAATGGGATGAGTAAGGAGGCAGATACTCGAACTGAAATAATAGCATGTCTGTTTAAACAGATTAACAGTTAAATTTCAATTTGGAATAGACAATATCTTTCCAATAAACACTATGATTCCTCACCAATTTTAAGCTTTAGCTGCATAATGCACACATTCAAAACATTATACTTAGTTCTAGTTTCATTCACCAGGGGGGTAGACAGTTGGGGAAACCCTGTTGCATTCCTTGCCGCAATTAGTATTGTTGATGTTTCTGTCACTATTTATGGTGGTTTACTGTATAATTGCTACATTAGGCAAGTAGAAAAGTGTGTTTTAATAGCAAGCTTTACAAATTTATGTATGTTACAGTCAATCTGTGAAACCAGTCATTACGCGTAATGACTGGTTTCACAGATTGACTGTAACATATACACGTATGGTGGTTTTATTACTACATGGTAAAAAAACATGAATTTCCCTCTATATTAATGCCAAAATATGTAAATACAAGGACCATATAGAAATCACGGATATATTAGCATTATTGAACCGCGAAAACACTACACAGACCAATAGACTGTCAAACTATTGCACTGTGAAACACGGATCGACAGCCACAGCGTAAACAATATGTTGCCAAAAGGGTCAATTTCAGTTTGTCTTTTTACTGACCTCAAATTCAAATTGCATGTATATTTTTTATACGAGAAAACAACTGGCCAAATATTGTTGATTTGGGTTTATCTATATGCCTGTCAAAATTTTTTTCTCTCACATATAGGCGATACCTGCCAAAACTCATTTTGATAGGTCTTATATTAAGGGAGATTCTCAACTCAGAAAATACTGTGGCACTGACGGTGGGGTTGTAGACTTAAACCAGGGGATAAAACCAATAAGCATTCCCTTTTCAAGGATCTTTAAGAGATATCACTTAGTTATAATAATACTTGAACAAAATCTTTACAACTTTTGTTTATATAAACATAAAGCAATGGTCAAATAGATTTAAGTGTAGAAATGCTATTTTACTGAAAATTTTGCTGGACAAAGTCTTCGCAAATTCAGTTAAAAAATACCTCATATGTTGTTGCAAATCAAAATTCTTTGAGAAAGGTTTGTCACAATAAGTACACTTGAGCTTTTTCTTTGATCCCCCCTCCTCTTGCTGAACTGCAAAGCAATACAAGAACGAGTAGAAAATCAATTTTTAACAGTATCATAGTTTTTACAAATTTCAAACAGGTTGTTATCACATCTCATAATAGATTTAGAAGTGCAACTAAGGACAGAAAAAATATTGGGCAACATAAATGTGAAGAAGTTTAAATCCTATTAAAACTGAGGAGATTATAACCCCTGTACACTAAATGTTTTTGAAGAAATTCAAAGCAAATTTTATGAACATTGTCTGTCCCAATACACTTTAAAACTTGTGCAACAAGAGCACTCAAAAAGCGCACACAACTCTGGCATGTCACAACTCCTCCACTATTGCTTAGAAGTGAAATGATACAAAATCCTTCAAAAATCCTAAATCCAGAATTAGTTGCGGATCATTCCTAAATTAAACCAGTTCCATTTTAGATCAAAAGCAACCTACTTAGAAAACTGATGTTAATCTGGGCAGTAGAGCTTATGCAATCTTGATGAGAGATAAACTAACATACAAAGAAACAAAATCCAATAATCTCTTTGATTGAGGTAATTAAAGGCATTAGTTTAAAGCTCACTAAACAACACACCGAGTTTGAGTGAATATGCTTACTGTTTTGCATAATAATCATGATGTTCAATACTATTACAATCTCTACTAGCAGAAACTAAGGTAACAAATTAAATGCAACAAGGACAAAAATTTAGTTCAACCCAATTGTCAACAACTTGTGAAGATAGATAAGTGTTCTTAAGGCACCAATCGCAAACCAGGGGGACTCAAATGGCACTATATAGTACTGACACAAGTGTCCCTCCAATACCTGATACTACACCAATTGACCATAAACTGATTATTGTGGACATCCATCTTCAAAAATATAGTCCAGAATAGAGGATCATACCTCTGTCCATCTTCTCCCTCACTTTGGGAACTTTAGTTGGTGATGGTACAATCACATCTGGGGATGGTTCAGTTGTGCTATTAGTGATTAACTGCAATTCTTGAGGCTGTAAAAATGTGAAGCCTTCTTTCTTGGCTGCAAATTCAGTGAAAAAACATATGTTTAGTCATAATCCGCCAAAATCATGATAACTTACAGAAATAATATTTTTAATTAAAATAGTAGTTACACAAAGATGAAAGCAATATTCTGTGATTTAATTGTGACTAAAAAGTCAACTAGATAATTTGTATTTGGTCTGCCAAAGAAAAAGAGTCCATTGAACCCAAGGAAGCTGACATATCAGTAAACCCAATAATCAGAAAAAATGCCTAAAAGTTGGCCATGAAATGAGCCCAACATTTTTATGTTGCAAATCTGACTACCAAACTACAAGGCTTGAGTAGCTTTCCTGCAAACCAATCAAAGGGAAAACTAATGAAAAAATACCCAAATTAGCTTGTTCAGTAACTATTATTTTATCACATAATACATAATACTATCACATAATACCCTTAAAACTAAGGTAAAATTGACTAATCTGAAAACTGATTATTCCCTGAAGAGTATCTACAAGCTTTTACATACCCTCCACTAATTTACTGACATTAGGCTTCAGGATGGAGACTCCTTGAATGATATTGCTATCAGTAGAGTTCAGACCAGATGCAAGAACAACTGACTGTGGCTGACAATAGAAGTAAACAATATAAATCTATTACTTATACAAGAAAAGTGTGTATTAACTCAAGGTATTATGGTAAACAGAAAACACACAGATGCCATAATGTTTAATGCTGTGTAACTATCTTGTCAAACACAACTATCACTATCATTCAAAGCCTTATAGTTTAATACAAAAGTTTGATGACAAGCGACCAATGTTACAAAAATAGTCCAGTATGTCAATGACCTCATCAGTTGGCACTAAAATGCTGTTAGTTTGAACAACTGTAGAACATTTAAATTAACAAAAAACGCAACCCATTTGTTACCTTTCTGAAAATTTGTGCAGTTGTACTAAGATTACTATATTTTTTTCTTCTCTCAGTGAGAGCTTGACCTTCCAAAATAAGAAACTAACACATACCTGCGACCCTAACTGAATTTGCTGCAACTGTAATCCACCTGCCAATGTTAATCCCTCTACAGCAGCAAGTCCCACTGTCCCTACGGCTGAGGTTCCACTGGGAGTAACTAAGCTGTCTAGTGTCTGGCCATTTACTGACTGGGTCACATCAGGAGAGGGGCCAATCTGAATGGCTGGTATAGTATCAGGCAGTTCTGTAGACTGGTTAAAATTCTCTCCATGAGGCTCAGTCTTTGCAATATTCCCTGTACTTATCTCCACTTCTTGCTCTTGTGGCTGTAAAGAAATAGCAAAGTTTTACCCTCAAATATGGAAACAGGATTAATATTTCGTTTGGATAATAGAAAGTCAAAAAAGATTAAAAATGAAATACTTAGAGAGTAGAAATGAGACTATAAATACAGCAGAAGCCTGCAGAGGTGATTCTATAGGAACAAGAAAAATAGTTTATACAAAATTATACTACACCCATAATTTCAGACAACTGTTAAGTTTTACTGGAAAAGACTCACAGCAGACTTGATATTTAGTTCTGTGTGAAAGAACATTCTCTTCACAGAGTTGTACTTGAAGGGACTTAACTGTGCCATGATCAGAATATGATTAGAATACAACATCTACAGCACATAAGATTATGTGTAAAACCTGACTTGTATCATAAACCGTAAAACTGTCATATTTTAATTGGAACATTTGCTTCTTAAAGCTTCTTAGTGTTATTACATATCCTTTGGAATCTGTAAGCTGAAAAATGATTTACAATTTCTTCAAGAACTCTTCATAAAATTAAAGGTTGTAGTATATATCTTTGTTTATGTACATTCAACCTATGGCTTTTATAAGTAAAGTCTGCATAACTAAACTTTTAATATCCATGATATTTTCCTCATAGTATTACTAACTTTTACATACACCAATATAAATACATTTACGGAATTTAATGATACTGGAACCTCAAAACTGATTCAACTTCTACCTCACTTTGCCACAAGGTAGTTCAACGCAGAGAGTTTGCTATATAATTTGTCTGTGTTAAACATTTACCAAACAATTTCCAGGTACAGTCAGAGCACTGCTTGGTATGGTACTTGTGAATGCGGAGTTACTGCTAGCTAGTGAAGCTACAGCACCAGAGAATGTTGACGGGGCTGTTATCACTGACTGGACTGAAATCTGTGAAGATGCCACTTGGGACAACACTGAACTGCCATTCTGGAATGTGATGTTCTGAAATTTACAAAGAAACATAGAGTACAATAGAATACAACAGAATCATTTTATAGCGCAAAATTGATGCAACATCCTCTAATGCACTTGAGACAAAAAAGGGAAAGTCGAGGGACATGCCGGGTCAAAATCCAAATTAAGCGCCCACAAGTCTAAACTTGCTAGGTTTTTAACTGGCTTCGAAAGTCTATCATTGTGTTCTGTGATCAGACTGATTGTGGGAGTCTGTTCCATTCAGTGGGAGAAGCCATTGCAAAACCTCGCCTACCAATGGCCTTCTTGGGACGAACTGAAGAAAGAGAAAGCCCATTTCCACAAGTTAGGCTACTGGTTTTGATTGAGGATGATAAGCCTCGAATTAAATAAGATTATATTTGAACAAGATACGGTATGAAATGGGGAGCCAATGTTGTTTTTGCAGATAGGAAGTAACATGGCTTGTTTTATCAGGTCTAAAAACAATTCTACAAAGGGTATTTTGAATCCTTTGGAGTTTAGCCACGTTATATTTATTCACACCATAGAGTAGGGAATTGCAGTAGTCAATTTGACTGCTGATCATTGAGTTTGCCAGCTGGGTTGCAGTATCCACATTGAGGAATTTACGGATGCATCTGAAATCTTTGAAATAATAGTAGCAATCATGACAAACCTTGGTTATATGACTGGCAGGTGTTTCCAGAATCAAATGTAACACCTAAATTCAACTTCATTGGAAGGGGAGATAGAAATTCCAAGAAACTGGGTGGGAAATTTTTGCATAAGGGACTCCCTGGCCTGTCTGTTGGCAATGACAGTGAATTTTGTTTTCTCTGGATTAAGTTTCAGTCTGACACCATCCATCCATTTTTGAATGCAAGCAAGACACTCAGTGAGCTCAGCAATACTGGAATCAAAGTTCCTGGAGTCAAGTGCCAAGTATATTTGGGTGTCGTCAGCATAGAGATGATGGGTAACACTGAAATTGGAGATTATTTGGCTGAGGTTGGTAGTGTAAAGTGTAAAAAGCAGTGGACCCAGGACAGAACCTTGGGGGACATCATTAGGGAGTGAGAAGGCATCGGAGAAGCTATTTCCCAATTTAACCTTCTGCCTGCAGTTTGTGAGATAAGATTTGATCCACATCAGAACAGTGCCATCCAATCCGAACCAATCCCCGAGGCAGTTAAAAAGAATGTTGTGATCAATAGCATCAAATGCTGCTGAGAGGTCCAAAAATGTGAGAGCAACAGCCTTACCCGAGTCCACTGAAGCACCTACGTCGTTTTGAATTTTAAGGAGTGCTATTTCTGTAGAATGCAATCTCTTGTAGGCTGATTGGTTGAAATTGGACAGCCCCTCTTTATTAATGTAACTATTTAACTGATTAGCCACAGCTTTTCAATCAGTTTATATGAAACTAAGGTTTGCACTGGTCTATAGTTTTTCAGAAGGTTTCTATCTACACTAGGCTTTTTGAGAGGGGGGGGGGGGGGTATCATATGCAATTTTAAAACAGTTTGGGAAACTCCCTTCTTTGAGGAGGAATTTATGATATTGGGAATTGGGTTGATTAGGATGTCTGCGCACTCTTTGACCAGTGAGATTGGTATTAGATCTAAATCACATGATTTGGGAGGAGAGGATATTAAAATTTTGAGATTTTGTAATCCTCAGAAACAGGCTCAAACAAAGATTGGGCACTGTTGTTAATGCTTGGTCTGGTGACAGAAACTGGTGACGATGACTTTAGCGAGGTTCTGATTTTCATAATTTTGTCACTGAAAAAATGCCCAAAGGAATTGGCTAGATCAGTAAGACTGACATTATCGGGTAAAACAATGGTCGAGGATTTATGTAGAATTTTTTTGAAGGTGTTCCACAGAGAATTGGGGTTACCATTGTTTTCAGCAATAACTGTGGAATAGTGCCTGTGTTTAGACATTTCAAGTGGAAAGTTGTAGCGGTTAATAGCTGCGTGATATCTACTGCGGTTAATTGCGGAATTGTCCCAGCGACATACACACTCATACATCCACTTCAGATGCTTTGCTGACAGGATGTCTGAATTCATGAAGTCTTTGTCAGTGTGCAATGGTACTTCTTTCCTATTTACTGGGGCATGCCTGTCAAGAATGTTGCGCATGGGGTTAAAGTACTGATGACTGAGTAAACTT
Organism: Sabellastarte sp. h YS-2021; assembly: GCA_964017235.1. Classification (NCBI taxonomy): domain Eukaryota; kingdom Metazoa; phylum Annelida; class Polychaeta; order Sabellida; family Sabellidae; genus Sabellastarte; species Sabellastarte sp. h YS-2021. The sequence goes on along the minus strand of OZ024930.1, from coordinate 59,864,915 downwards.
GCTGTCTTGTGAGGATGTTTGATTAAATCACAATTTAGGATGTCTTTTCTGAAATCATACAAACGTTATTATAAACTTTTTCTCTCTTTCTGATGGCTTGTTTCAGATGTATTTTTTTAAAGCAATACTATTAGCTTCTCCTAAATAACTATGAATGTAAAGTTTACTGCTCCACGCCATAACTTGGCACAACCTGGGCACAAAAACTTTATTTATGCTTGTTTTAAGTGTAGTTTCATGGATTTCTTTTTACTGAAATATGCATTGACACAAGCATAGGTTATAAAAGTATTTTACTGATGTAAACTCAAAACAGCAAACATATCAGAATCATTTTTAATCTGCAATAATAAAGTTTCTATTTGAAATAAGCACCCCAACTTGGCACAATTTGCATAAGGAAAGTACCATATTTATTTATTGCTGTTGCCACTTATACGTCCTTATTTGGTATGCGAAACTTCCCCAGCTTTATGGATGATAACCAAATGTAACCAAATCTTCCGGTTTGTGCCATGACATAGCGCTTACGGTTTCCAAGATATAGTCCAGGCAGGAATTTAAAGGTCAATGTCACTATGGCAACATCAAAGGTGATGTTGCAAACCTACACTACACCTCCAACCAATGTCTGTACCAAGTATCAACATCTTACACCTCATGGTTTCTGAGATATAGCCCTGGCAGGCCTTTTCCTTCTTCCTGCAAAAACACCCATCCAGTCACCTTAGATGAAAACAATACCCACCCTTTAAGGCTGTGGGGTAAAGCATGGAAGAATTGGCAGCATTTAACATTTCATTAATCCTACAAGTGGTTTTACAAAATAAACGGGAAAATGTCTAGAAAATAGCTGCTTATGAATTACTCTGCATTAAATCATGACTTGGTTGAGCCAGTATTTTATAAAAATAAAAATAGCATTGGAGATGCCCATATCCCACAGTCCAGGGGAATAGTTTTCGACACCATGAGATAGATATAGAAGAAATGAAACAGTACAAAGATAAAGATACTTTCACAGCAAACGATGTCAGTTATGTAAAGGTCCAAATAATGTTAGTAGAGAAAATACCGTTTAAGAGAGAAAATGTCTGTAAATTATGAAGCTGTAAAATTTATTAATTGAAGTATAACTACGAACAGAAATAGAACAATTAAGTAGAAGTACAATTAATAATCAGTTACTGCAGTCCATATATCTTTGTCATTAGAGAAATATATCTTAATTATGGCAGGTGAACAAACTTTGGCAGAGCCAAGGTTAAAGATCACACCATGATCATACTTGAACCCCCTACCAACAATCCATCCAAGAATCAACTTTCTACACCTCCCTACAACCTTTACTTTTTACAATTTCTGAGATATGGCCCAGACAAGATTTTAAAGTCAAGGTCACTACAACAAGGTTAAGTCAAGATTGTTACTCACCTACTCCTTCTAACCAATTTACCTAACAAATATCAACTTCCTACACCTTGAGATTTCTGAAACACGGCCACAGTTCAAGGTCACTATGGAGAAGGTCAAAGGTCAAATCAAGGTCATGACACTGCATACCCAAACCCCAATCTAATGTCCATAACATATATAAACCTTTTACACCTTATAGATTCCGAGATATAGTCTGGACTAGATTTTGTTGGTCAAGGTCACTACAGCAAGCTCAACTGTCAAACCAAGGTCACACCATGACACTGCACACCTAGACTCCCTAATCGGTGTCTCTACCAAGTTTCAACTTTTTACACATTATGGTTTCTGAGATATAGCCCAGACAAAATTTTAAAGGTCAAATCAAGGTCACACCATGACCTTGCACACTTACAACCCCCCAACCAATGTCCCTACCAAGTATCAACCTCTTACACCTTGTGGTTTCTGAGATATAGCACGTACAAGATTTTCAAACTAAACGTCACTAAGGCTAGGTCAAAGGCCAACTAAAGGTATCAACCATGGTGTTGCACACCTACATCTCCCAACTAATGTCCCTACCAAGTTTCAACTTCTCACTCCTTATTGTTTCTGAGATACAGCTCAAACTTTTTCCTGCTGCCCGCCTGCCCATCCGGATGCTGTGGGTGAAAACAATATCTGCACAGCCCTTAAATGCTGCGGAGTAAAATGTATAGGAAGGAAAGGTATTGTAATTTTTTTTCTGAAGAACATACACACTATTTTATCATTGAAATACTGTTAAAATCTGGTATGAAATGTGTTCTATAACAGGAAACTGAAACAGTTTTTGTAAAATAGTTTATCCCTTCTTCCGGAGGCTCTACTTCCAAAAACACGATTGCAAGTATATAAACTAGAGGACTCTTCAAGGTGACTGACATTACCTTTACAGATAGTAACTGCTTGAATAAAGTAATTAATGTGACTACATTGCTGCTCACTTACATACTGCTGTGGTTGTAGACTTAAGTTGGAACTGTCAACTGCTGACAAAGTCATTAAGTCTTCACCAAGCACCAAGTTCTGTGATAGAGAAGCTGGTGTCACAGGACCAAGATTGACAGTTTGCTAAATATGACAATACATAACAAAAACAGTTATATACTTTATGAAAAACTGAAGAAAAACAAGGTTAATAGTTTGTAATGACCCCTGCTCCCTTGCCACTCACACATATACACTATGCATAAATATTGACTGGGGTTTGAACTAGTGTTGGTATCGAATAATAATATGCATATCGATATCAAACCATATTTTTGCCTTCCGTATCGATTGATACTGAAATATCGGGGCATGAGATGCTTTCCTATGGGAGACCTTCCAAACTCTTTCGCGAGGTTTAGTATTTCCTGAAACGTAAACAAATATGGCGTTTCCGCTTTAGCGGTAAGTAAAAGTTTACAAAAATAATATGAAAACCAATGTATTCTTCAAATATTTTCCTTTATTTTAATGAAAAACTCCATATTTGTACCTGTTAAGTAGTATATTTCGATATTGATATGGCACTCTACATTATTGATATCGGCAAATTTAGTGTGAATCGATAAATATTTCAATATCGATAAACAATACCAGCACTAGTTTGAACTTAGCTATGGCTTCATATTTAAGGACTGGAAATGTAAATATAAGTAGACTCCGCCAATTTGATGCAATCCCTTATGCCACAATGGGTATTTTTGAATAGATAGTTTCTATAGGATCCATTTCTGTATACAATTAATTTATTATGAAAAATTTTATGATACTGCTTTATTATATCCAACATATATAAGGAGAGTATATATCTAGTGTCTAGTGATAATAAAATACTCAACAGCCCCATTGATAGGAAAATTGACTGGTATCTGGATATTAATATGCTTAATAAAAAACCCTCAAATTGTGAAGAGCTACCTAAAATATTGTTTTAGAAAAAAATGAACAAATGTATAAGCTGAATTTGAGATAGTCATATCCAAAGGATTTTGAGAAAAAATAGTCACAGGGTACTTAATAATATATTACAGTAAATATTTTATAGGCCTTAGGGTGATCTTAAAATTAAAACTACAGAGCTCAATTTTTTCAAAGATAAAGACCACATATAGAAGTTGTATTTATGTATAGCTTCAGGATAATCAAACTTACAATTTCTAAATTACAAGGCAAAATATGTAGAAAATAAAGTACAAAAAGGGTACCAGGTGGGATCTTTATGAGCCTCAAAAAGTTTGAAAGTCAACTTATGTCTTGATATTCTGGCCTATGTAAAAAGAACTCACTGTATAAGTTGAAAGTTTTACTAGACATTACATTTAGCTATTTTAGTTAATGAGCCTGGACAGTTAAAATTAATTCCTAGTAAAATTTTAAATCTTTGTATTAACCTCAAGCAGAAACTATCCATTAATGAAAATTACATAGACCAAATTTCTGAAAAATGAAGAGTTAGTGAGATTTTCAACAGACACAAACCATGTATAAAACTTAAACCTATCTTATATCTCTACAGTTTTAGGCTACTCAGATTAACCATTTCCAATTTATAAGGCAAAATATGTAAAAAAATTGAACAAAAGTTCCCCCAGTTGGGGTCTTTATGACCCTCATACTCAGGTTAAACATTACCGTAAAGCCTTGATTTTGGCATCAAGAAAAAAAGAACACACAAACATATTCTCAGATAAAATATTAGTTTGATGAGCCATGTAGAATGACAGCTATAATGCGAAAAGTGGTACAAAGTGCATAACATTAGTGATTAGTCCCTGTGGGAATTTTTAAGAGGCACTTAAGTTGACCTTAAAATTAAACCTACATACCTCAAATTTTCCATGGACAAAGATTACAGATAGAAGTTATACCAGGTACAGTTTGAGGGTGGTCAGAACTAACATTTCAAACCAACAGGGAGAAATGTGTGAAAAATGTTGAAAAATATCCCCAGGTGGGGCCCTTAAGGGTCTCAAATGCAGCTTAACCTCAGCTTAAAACCTTGAGTTTTAGCATATGTGAGAAGAAGTTACGACTTCTGATTGCTACCTGATATAAAGATGCTCACAAATTGATCAATTTCAGACCAATCACAACTAAAATCTAATTATCTTGAGATTTTGATGGTATTAATATGTATCTAAAACCACAATCTACAATTTGCTGCTAAGTGGGAATGGCGAGCGGGTTACTCACCCAAACAGGAAGGAAGGATAAAGGTCAAATATAAGCATGTGGAAAAATGATCCCATACCTAAACTTTTAACTGCCAAAAAAGGTAAGAAAGCACCCATTAATAAGGGAGATATTGAAGGAAGCTCATATTGCAGCAGCAAGAAAACTCAACCCACAAACCAATTGGTGCCCTTTACAGGGATGCTTAATTTTATGGTGGAATGAAGAGATTTCATTGGTCATTCAGTTAATCATTTTAAAATCTTTCAATAAGTATGAACAACTCAACTTCTATCTCTTTAAAGGCCATTTCAAGAGATTATCATTTTAAAATAAACCAGTAGTTTAGAAATCTCTAATACGACAAAATGTAGGGTTAATCAGCCTTAATACTGAACATTTCACACCTGTTTTCCCATTATATGAGGGAGAGTTGCTGTAAAAGCACTTGGTTGGCTACCAAAAGTTTGCAATGGTCTGACAGCCTTGGGCACAGCTGGGTTGTTAGGTCTGCATTTCTCCTTGTGACTAAGAAAATCTGGCAACAATGTAAACTGCTTTTTACACCGACCACATTGGAAAATATCTCCATCATCTGAAAAATTGAATTTAAAAAACATTAGGTTTTTTTTTTCCAATAGCATGCATTAACCCTAATTTGAGGCCATTTAAAAGAAGAAAAATACAATAATTTGACTTTCCTTACAGAGAAACACAAACATATGAAAATCAAAAGTTTTCAATGGTATTACATGAAACTTCAAGTGTTATAAAATTCAGTGTTAATTACCTGGCTCTGTGGAGGTGGACTGGGAATCTAAAAGTGACTGAACTGCAAGGGCGGTCTGTTGGCCATCAAGATTTACTACAAGAAAAATGTAATTATGTTGTACTTTACAAAACTTCATACCACATATTAAAGGGACCCAGTTAAATTTACTGCTGACTTACTCTTTACATCATACTTCATTTTTTTCTGTTTCAAAAACTTTTCTTATTAAATCCACTATTAGATAAACAAATTGCACACAGTTTATGAATTACAATTATTTGAAATTAATTTTAAAAGAATGGGTCATCAAATTACAAATTAATACCGAGGGCCTGTCCCAATTTGATAATGGCTGTTGAATCAGATATAAAACCGTATGTTTGACCTTTGACCTTGGTTCTGTTTGTTTAAATATAAATATTGCTCGTCTCTACCAGATTTAAGGGCATGTTATGAACTTAACCAGGTGACAAGCTTCACTGCCTGTGGAGTAGTCAGCAGATATATTTGGGCCAATGCAACCAAAAACATACATTTCAGTTATAATAGTGAAATTATTTCAGTTATATAGTGTCAAAAATTGTATTATATGCTGCCTAATGCTGGGCATTTTTATTGAAACATGACTTATTATTGTAAACAAATGTAATATAATTATAAATTAGTGATTCTTTAATCAGCAGTTTTTAATTTAATAGTGTAAGTCACAAAGTATTTTCAGTTCATGTCAATTCTCCCTATGAAAATACTGTTGGGAATTATTATGACCCCACAATTGCAATTAAAAAACCTCTGCATGAATGGACAAAATTTTGGTAAATTCAAACAGAATTAGCCTGAGCAATTCCAACTTTTATTTTATTTTCTTTATGACGTTAAGATGAAAATTACACTTTCAATCTCTCTGTGTGTGTCTGGTCCATGTGAAAAGTTCACAGAACATTGACAGCTCCTTGTTTACGCTGTGCCAATCACTACTCACTCCCCAATAAACACCCTTCTCCCCCAACGACAAATTTGTGAGAAAAATTGCCAAAAAGTTCAACCAACTGTGCCACTGAAGGAAATTTCTCTTTAGGCCGAACAGTGTATTATTAACTAATAAAAGCTTTATGCACACAGAGTATATGAAAAATATCTGAGGGAAAATAGAAAAAAAAAAAAAAAGGTTTTCCAGGAAGCACACTATAATGCACTATTTGGCTGTTCGCAAATAATTACCAATATTACATTAAGAAACCTAAATCAATAAGATAAAATAATTAATAACATCATAGAACAGATTTATACAACAATAAGTACGTCAAAAATGATTGAAAATTTACCCCCAAGGCCCTCAAAAAATGGATGCGCCATTTTGGCTGTTGGATTGGCCTAGACACCCGTATGTCAACAACAAGTGCCTCCTCAATTACTGTATTCACGTGTTCTTTTGCGTTATGAATTTTCCTGGGCAAATGAAGATGGACTGTTTTTACAAAGCAAGTAAAAAAATGGATCCTATTATTACAAAATGAAAGAAATTCTAAAATTATCCTACATATTATTTACTAGTGTTAGGTGCCATAGTTGTTGACTACTAATGCCGATGAATTTTAAAAATTTCCTGCATAAAATTCTCCACTCAAAAGCTACATTGGCGGTATTTGGCCTTGGAGAGGATCTATACTCTCCCAGGATGCTTTTACTTTAGCAATTAAAAACTAAATATCCTCTCAGAATGAGTTAAGTTTCCAATTAACAACGTTTTTCTTGAATATATTTGAATACATTTGTTGTGAGGATATTCACAAATTTTGAACAATGGAAATAAACACTTTTAACCAATGTCCGTAATTTCACATCTTGTGCCCCATGGAAGAGAAATAGGGTCACCTTAAATAATATCCATTATTTATTACCCATGTTTGTTTACTTATTTACAGCCTTACACATTGCAATGACAATATTATTTTTTTCTAATAAAACAAATATTTAACATAATTATTCAGTGGACAAAAAGTCATGTTATGCAGCTCAGTCATTGGTACACTAGGACAGTATTATGGAGCTCTTATTTGTAAAGGACTCTGGAAAATAAACCATACTAAGTCGCTAATTGGTGAACAATTTTGAAATTTGGTCACTTGCATCTCATTACTTCTATGGATGTGAGTCTGGACTCAGGTCATGATGGCATGTTAAATTTAGTTATGGCCTTCCTGATATGAACTTATCTGCTAACTATGTCAACTTTAAGCTTTGGTCCTTAACCTAAACATATGATTTGTGGTTAGGGTTGCTTAAACATATACACTGATTTCACTGCAGTTTTACATTTTAACATCTGTATAGTTTGGGCAGGTTTGGCTCTGAATATAAAGTATGTAAATATAAAATCGTTTTAAAATATAAAAAGTTGCATTTTTTTAAACTGTATTCTAATAAATATGATGTAATTTTATATATTCAAACAATGGCCTGTAAAAAATGATGAACAATATTAACAATATCTCAGTTTATTGAGATAGTATGTTGACAAATAGAAAAAAAAGTATTTTCTTAATTGTTGTTTTACTATCTTCATTTAAAGATTTAGTAGTATGACAAACAAACAAAAATTAATATTGGACTCTACTAGTCTCCATAGTATCAAGTTTGATTTTATGGGAATGCTAAAGTTTACTCAGATTGAATAATTTCTTGTTTAATAACAAGAGCACTCTGAGAGCATATAACTTTGACAAGGCCTAAGATATCAAACATTGCTTATGAGTACAATGATAACAAATACTTGAATCCAGATGATGGATTGAGTTTTCTATTCTTTTTGCCATTGCTAATATCTCCTGAATTTATTCCTTAAAATCCGTGTTATTACAGTAATATATAGTCCATGATTCACAGGAAACAGATTTTCTGGTCAGCTGACATAACTTAATTATTAGGAAATCATGTAGAGGGTTGGAAGTATATGAATTAAAACACATCTAAATTGGTTTAGAACCAAGGTCATATACATGCTACTTCTCACATTAAAGAGGGTATAATAAATGATTACCTAATAAATGTGTCTCCAATATGACACTCCAATGTTTTTAAAAGCAGCTGCACGAATGGCCTAAATTTAGAAGAACAGAAAAAGGTTGTTGAGATAGCAGAAACAACTGAAAACAATTTTAGAGAACATTCAGAAATAACTGACCAAAAACTATAAGCTCATAGGGTCTTGTGTCAAATGCTGTTAAATAATGGACTACATCCAATTTGCCACAAGAGCATTTTATTGTAGTTATGGGATTTGTATTTCATGAAAAAAGACTAAACATACTGTTAATTCTATTGCTTTATCAAAATAACAACTTTTTATTTAAAATGAACAGTAATTTAGACAATATTTTGTTAAATAATATTAAACTTAGTGATAGTTGGACGGAAATATATTTATTCGGGATGAGGACTTTTCCCAATTTTAGAAGTTGTCAAAAATTAAGCTGGTAACGAAACAAACGTACTACTTTTGTGACAGCTACTCTCCAGTGATGCATTTGACGTCCACAGTGCTGTAAACGTCTACTGTAGCAGCATTACACTTCTTTTTTGTTAAAATAAAGAAGGTTACATTCGTTCATCGTCTCAGGGCTAGAGGTGTTTATTCAAATAGCCTTTACACTGCAATTTTACGTATGTCAGACATGACTCCAACTCCGTCCGTGAGTGGGATCAAGTTAAGAGAGAGGATTTACATGCAATTCGTGACCACGGCATCTCGTGACCAACAACTCGTACCCACAACTCGTACACTAACATTTCATAAGAATAAACATTATTTCTGCTTGAATATCAAGTACTTGTATATGCAACTCATAATATTTATGAAGAAATATATGAGATCGCCCAATTACGTGGTGTTTTCTAGTGGCATTCTACCAGTAAACGCCCCGCTGAAGTTAATATATTGAATTTGAATTATATAACAGCTTTACATTTTGTTCTTCTACCACTATACTGCCTTGCTACCAATTATCGCCGGCTACCAATTATCGCCACCAGAAAATAAAACGTTCATATTTCAGTAATGGTCATATATTTTGAAAGTTTTTTGTTGTGTATTTGTTCCATTCACTTTGGAAATAGTTTTACCTTATTTGCTAGACTTGGGATGCTACTTTGGTGAAGTTATATCTATTTGAATTTTGTCTGGCGATAATTGGTAGCCGGCGATAATTGGTAGCAAGGCAGTATTGTCAAATAATATGCACTACAATTAATAACTGAGGTGCATGTTGTAATATTTGTTTCAAAGCTTTATATTTTCATAATTTATCTGTATTATCGGCCGTTTTTACTGCAAACCGGAAATACCAGTGAACGCACATTTTGTAGACTTATAGAAGCATTTGTCCTTGACCTCTAACAAAGATATATAAGGCGGGCGTTCACTGGTAGGCGGGCGTTTACTGGTAGAAAGCCACTAACAATATTTCATGTTTAATAAATAGAAACGCTGCTTGAAGAGTGAGTATTTTATGTAACAACGTCTGTTCAGTTAGAGATCAAATACTTCAAATTCTCGTACTTCCGTGGGGGTTGCCTAGCAATATTATAAAATATGCAAATTAGAAAACGTGAAGTTATGGAATTCCCAGAAGGCTTCCTAGAACTATTGTAAATTAAATTATGCAAATTAGAAAAAGAAACTTGAGGAGACAGAAGTCCGTGGATTTTCCTGCAATATTTTCAAATAAATTATGCAAATTAGAAAAAAAACATGGGAAGACAGAAGTCCGTGGAGTTTACTTCAATATTTTAAAATAAAATATGCAAATTGGGGAAAAAAAACGTGAGCAGACAGAAGTCGGTTGGGTTTCCTGCAATATTTAATAAAAATCTTGGGAATGGTGTTGTGGGTACGAGTTGTTGGTCACGCGCTGCTGTGGTCACGAGATGCTTGTATACCAGAGAGAGGCGCACTCAGTCGAAATGCCGTAAAACATGGGTCGATGTCCACCCCTGTACTGTAGTGCTAAAGTCTCGGAAATATCAGTACTAGTGGCTTTCGCCCAGTAAACACCCATGCTGTTAATATTCTGAATTTAAATTATATTAACAGCTTTGAAGTATAGCGAACTCGGGGGTTTTCGGGGTATTAACGGGAGAAATACGTTACTTCCTCGGCCATAAAACCATAATGTATACATCACAAACATAATATAAAGAGAAAAACTAGTTTTCAGACCTTTTATATTGAAATCACTGATAAAATCCAGTCAAAATATCAAATACGTGATATTTTCTGCATGCTGTTTGTCGTAAAATAGTCAGCCTTCACCTTTGGAGAATTCGTGGTTATATGCTCAAACAAGAAAATTTTTTGAGAGATTTTTATGAAAATTAAGAAGTTACTTAATATCTCTTTTATTTTATTACCTTTATTTTTACATAGTATTTGGCTACTTTGCACCTCATAGACCACAAAAAAAAAAAAAAGAAAAAAAAAAGAGAAATAAACTTCAGTTACCCACAGATTATAACTACATAAGTGATTGTCATTTAATGAATAACTGGCTGATCATTGATGCTAAGCAAAGTGGCCAATGACAGTTTTATTGTTCTGTTCACAACATGGACAGTAAAATACATCAGAATTTTTAACTACAGTTACACTGTGGCAATATTTCAAGTGTACCCAGTGTTTGCAAAGAACATTTATACACTGTGCCCAAGTAATAATTTGTACAATTCTTTTATCCTTGCATGGTGGAACCTTCTGCTTGCAAACACAACAAATATTATCATCATCATTATCATCATCAATGTGAAATGTCATTGACACTGATTGCTGGTGGTGAATCAAGGACTATTCTTGAAGGACCTGCTGTAGAAGGTGACCAAAATATTTTTGGTTTCAGACACCTGCCATTTCTAGATTTTTTCTCAGTCAGTCTTGAATAATCTTCAGCTTGACACACAGACTCATGACTACAAACTGTAGGCATCATACCATTTGTGACTCTACTTTCATGATTTTCATCTGTCACTTCTATGTGGGTGTTGCTGCCAATCAATTTTTTTAGACTTTTTCTTGTCATCCCTTTCGTTAATTGCATCCAACACACAATCATCTGTTATAACTCCTGTTACACTTTTTCTCGTCCTCATTGATTTTGTGTGATTGCAAGTGGGTTTGAGAGAAGCCAAAAATTGTTCAAGTTCATCAAAATGACTGTTGTTGTTGCTCACATTTTCTGACATGACAGTAGATTCTGAAGGCTTAAAGTGTTTATCATCAATGGCATGTCTGTCCAATGGAAAAATGCCTGTTTTCCTGAAGGCTGAAATGATGTTTGAAGGTTTTGTAGCATCAAGGTAAGACTTGCAAATTAAGGAGGTCATAGCATACCTATTCACAACTTGACCTGGATGCTGCCTCAAATAGGTTTGTACTCTTACATTATATGCATTTTTCAAGGGTCCAAACACAGAAACATCTAAAGGCTGCAAAACGTGGCTGCTGTGGGGAGGTTGTACAAAGAGCATAATATTTTGTGACCTTGCCCATTCAATTAAACTAGCACTGATATGGGTGGTGGAACCATCTTACAAGATTAATATATGTTTTTCTGGCGGAATGTTCACAAAATGTGTTTGAAGATATTTCTGAAATATGCCAGAGTTTGACCAACCATTCTTTGACATTACAACATCACAGCCAGGAGTTGCACCTTTAATGAGATCATCTGTAAACCGTACACCCTTGTGTACCAAAAATGGAGGAATGGCATTGCCAATTACATTTACAGCACCAATACAGGTGACCATTATGCTTCTTGGCGAGGCGATAGCTGGAGGAGTCTTACCCTTCATATACACTATTCTTTGAGGATTGTGCTCAGGTGAAAAGCCAGACTCATCTATATTATACACTAAATTTGGTGAATATTCTCAAGTCATATTTGTCAAAAGTTGGTCAAAAAGTTGGTCAAAATATGTGTCAACAGCATCTTTTGTTACATTTGCCCATGTCATACTTAGTTTTTGAGGCTTGATTGTTGAAAGTTCAGAATGTCTTTTTAAAAGACATCATACAACCAGGATTCAGAAAGATACTGTCCTTCCTCTATTTTGCCAAGAAAGTGAGCCATATCAGATGCAAGACGAATTATATCTACTGTAGCCATATCCAAGCTCAGCATTGCTGATTATATGCCTACACAATAAAGTTGCTGAACAATGTTGTAGGGCCTGATTTGACAGTTGACAATGATATTCTGCCTAGCTTTCTGTCTCTTAGGGTACTCTCAGGGACTTCTGTTTTTCTAGAAGCTTTATAAATAGATTCACCTTTGTTTATCAGTGACATTGCTTCTTTGATATTGATGATAGTATAATTCCTATACCCATGATGAAATTTAACTGGTTTGACCTACAAGTGGATAAAAATTATTACAGTTGTGCAGAATTAAAGTTTCATAAAATACTTTAATTCAACATTGATTGCTTACAACCTTATAGGCAAAGAAACCATAGGGTAACCGTAATGAGAGCTCATTTCAGGCAAAGGGGTCACGGCTGTTGTGGGTATATGCAAAAATGGACAGGTAATACAAGTTACAGGTAAAAAACAGTTTAAAGAAAATTTATATATTTTAATTAAATATTACATAGTAAATAAATAATACTTACAGCTTTAAACTGCATCCTTCAAGCATAAAAACAATTCTTCATCAAAAAAGGAAGACATATAAATACCGTTTGCTAAGGAACGAAATTTGCCGAATGCAAAACCGTTATAACCACACAAATACCGGATGTTTACGTTATACCACAAAATCTCCCGTGCCGCGAAAACACCAAAGAAAGCCACACATTCTTCTTCAACCAATTTGTCAAATGACATGCAGTCCAATCAGTACTTCCGAGTATACTCTGCAATAAGCCTAATCAGCATCTCGATTTGCACAAAGGATCATGGGAAGGTATTGGGATAAACAAAAAAAAAACGTCTGTGACAGAAGAACCAGGAAGTAGCAAAAACTGAATTTAGATTATTAAGCATCCCACAAGGGACGCTTGTTTGTGTATGGGAGACCTTCAGGCTCCGGCGGCTCCGCATTTTGTTTTCCTTATAACTCTGTAACCGTTAGGCAGATTCTTTTCAAATTTGGCAGGTTTAGGTAGTAGCCTTGGGGAATTTTGAATATGCTGCAGTGACATTTCAATCAATCAGAGAGGTCACATGACCAAAAATGTCTTTTTTTTCGATGGGGAAACTTGTCCGGATGATAACTTGAAAGGAATTTTATCAATTCACCTGAAACTTGGCAAATACATTCATTCTATTAAAATCTGGAAATCATTAGATTTTGGCATTGATTGGTTAAGAAATGGCCGAGTAATTAATGATTAATTAATCATTATGAATTTTCCAAATAAGGAAAACACAAAAATGCTTATATCTCGAAAACCCTGCTAGATAGAGCGATTTTGACGAAATTTTTGACATACAGGGTATCTGTGCAGAGTAGCCATGCCAATTTTCAAAAAAAATTTTGTCTCTCAAAAAATGGCGGCCATTTTGAATTTTCGAATTTTTTGCAAAAATTGCAAAACATAAAAATGCTTATATCTCGAAAACCCTGCTAGATAGAGCGATTTCGACGAAATTTTTGACCTACAGGGTATCTGTGCAGAGTAGCCATGCCAATTTTCAAAAAATTTTGTCTCGCAAAAAATGGCGGCCATTTTGAATTTTCCAATTTTTCGCAAAATTGCAAAACATAAAAATGTTTATATCTCGAAAAACGTGCTAGATAGAGTGATTTCGATGAAATTTTTGACCCACACGGTATCTCTGCAGAGTAGCCATGCCAATTTTCAAAAAAATTTTCTCTTGCCAAAAATGGCGGCCATTTTGAATTTTCGAATTTTTGCGCAAAAGTTGCAAAACACAAAAATGCTAATATCTCGAAAACTGTGCTACATAGAACGATTTCGACAAAATTTTTGATCTTCAGGATATCTCTGCAGTGCAGCTATCCCAAAGAGCTTTCACTCAGTGAAGTTTCAGACCCGTAGCTAATTATTCACCTACTCAAAATGAGTAAATGCTAATTATCTCTAAAACTATTGCGGATACCCAATTTTTATCAAATAACTCATTCATGTACTTTTGGGAGAGCTTTTACATGGTGAAGTTTCAGACCCGTAGATAATTACCTACTCAAAATGAGTAAATGCGAATTATCTCTTAAAAGTATTGCAGATAGCCAAATTTTCTCAAATAACTCATTCATCTACTTTTGGAAGAGCTTTCACATGGTGAAGTTTCAGACCCATAGCTAATTGCTCACCTACTCAAAATGAGTAAATGCGAATTACCTCTAAAAGTATTGCAGATAGCCAATTTTTCTCAAATAACTCATTCTCCTACTTTTGGGAGAGCTTTCACTCGGTGAAGTTTCAGACCCGTAGCTAATTACTCACCTACTCAAAATGAGTAAATGCTAATTATCTCAAAAATTATTGCGGATACCCAATTTTTCTCAAATAACTCATTCATGTACTTTTGGGAGAGCTTTCACATGGTGAAGTTTCAGACCCGTAGGTAATTACTCACCTACTCAAAATGAGTAAGTGCGAATTATCTCTAAAAGTATTGCAGATAGCCAGTTTTTCTCAAATAACTCATTCACCTACTTTTGGGAGAGCTTTTACATGGTGAAGTTTCAGACCCGTAGATAATTACCTACTCAAAATGAGTAAATGCGAATTATCTCTTAAAAGTATTGCAGATAGCCAAATTTTCTCAAATAACTCATTCATCTACTTTTGGAAGAGCTTTCACATGGTGAAGTTTCAGACCCATAGCTAATTGCTCACCTACTCAAAATGAGTAAATGCGAATTACCTCTAAAAGTATTGCAGATAGCCAATTTTTCTCAAATAACTCATTCTCCTACTTTTGGGAGAGCTTTCACTCGGTGAAGTTTCAGACCCGTAGCTAATTACTCACCTACTCAACATGAGTAAATGCTAATTATCTCAAAAATTATTGCGGATACCCAATTTTTCTCAAATAACTCATTCATGTACTTTTGGGAGAGCTTTCACATGGTGAAGTTTCAGACCCGTAGGTAATTACTCACCTACTCAAAATGAGTAAGTGCGAATTATCTCTAAAAGTATTGCAGATAGCCAATTTTTCTCAAATAACTCATTCACCTACTTTTGGGAGAGCTTTCACTCCGTGAAGTTTCAGACCCATAGCTAATTATTCACCAACTCAAAATGAGTAAATGCGAATTATCTCTAAAAGTATTGCGGATACCCAATTTTTATCAAATAACTCATTCATCTACTTTTGGGAGAACTTTCACTTGGTGAAGTTCCAGACCCATAGGTAATTACTCACCTACTCAAAAGGAGTAAATGTGAATTATCTCTTAATAGTATTGCAGATAGCCAAATTTTCTCAAATAACTCATTCACCCACTTTTGGAAGAGCTTTCACACACGAAAATGAAAAATTGTGAATATCTCGTAAAAGCTATTTCTTCTCCTTTAATGCTCGGCGGGAGATACACACCGCGGCAGTGGTCTTGTCAAAAATTTTTGTCTCCCCCAAAATGGTGGCCATTTTGAATTTTCAAAGTTTTGCAAAA
This sequence comes from Sabellastarte sp. h YS-2021, assembly GCA_964017235.1. Classification (NCBI taxonomy): domain Eukaryota; kingdom Metazoa; phylum Annelida; class Polychaeta; order Sabellida; family Sabellidae; genus Sabellastarte; species Sabellastarte sp. h YS-2021. The sequence continues at coordinate 59,848,880 of OZ024930.1, read as the reverse complement.
CACCAAAATGCTTATATCTCGAAAACCGTGCTAGATGGAGCGAACTCAACAAAATTTTTGACCTGCTGGGTATCTCTGCAGAGTAGCCATGCCAATTTTCAAAATATTTTTGTCTCGCCAAATAGAGCGGACATTTTGAATTTTCGAATTTTTTGCAAAACACAAAAATGCTTATATCTTGAAAACCGTGCTAGATATAGCAGACTGCGCTGACTTTGGTTGCCACAACAGTATAAGGCTAGAAACGAAGCATTTTCTTAATACTTTAGCACTCACCTTTATATCCTTTTCGGGACGCTTTGTTTTTGCTATGCAAAAACATTATCTTTTTTTGCGAGCGATCCTCTAGTTAATATATCCTTCATGAACCATAATCCGGTCCATTACACATTCCAGTCTAAACGGTTTTAATGTCAGACATATGCATATTTTTGTGCCAAAATATTAACAGAAATTGTATATTCTTAAAATAGAAGTGTTGTTTGTTATACACACAGTTTTGTGGAACTAGAAAAATGCACTAAAACATTTTAAAATTGACGGCTAAATGATACTATCCAGTTTTTGTAATAGACTGGAAATAGGTACAACAATCTTATAGTGGATGATCGTAAAGTCGATCACTTAAAGGAGACTTATAAAGAGCAATTGTTCTCACTTAACAAAATTAAAATCAACCTCAAAATATTAAGGTACATTGAATAATATGACTTCATAAAGCAAATAAACTAACAAACTGCTGCAAGAGTTCTAAAATTTTTCTTTAAAAGAAAGTTCAAACATGGATATGAAAATTGAAAGTGCAGAAAAAAGACTTTCATTTGTAGGATTGATCAATAAGTCGATCACCTAGTACCATCACTTACATTGGGATCAAGAAGATGAAAAATTTGTTACAAGATGATCAATTATATCTATCGAACAAAAATTTGTACACAGATTTTATATTAGTTGTATCATAATAAACCAGGGGCCGTATTCACGAAAGGTCTTAGCCAAGTCTTAGGCTTAACTTTTGTACAAAAATACAGCCAACTTAAGCCTGAGACTTGGCTAAGACCTTTCGTGAATACGGCCCCAGATGGTTTATTTCTGAATTTAGGTAATATTTTAATGTTTATTTCGGAAAACATAAAAATATATCTGCTTGGAACACATTGCATATCATTGAGTATTTTTGTAGAATATATTTAAGAATATTTAAGAATTTATTTGCAAATTAAAATGAAATTTCCTATGAGCGGTAAAGCTGCCAATGCTGTCTGATAGTGCTGGGACGAGTTGACGGAAACTCGAGTTGTAACTCGATGGGCGATAATTGGGGTGACATCGATCTGCGCAAGTGAAACTCGAGTTTTCGAAAATATTTTAACCAACTATGGCTGACACTTCACCAAAACAATAGAAATATCCGAAATTTTCACAAATATATTGCATTTTTACTTTATTCTGGTTTAAATCAATGAACATTTAACTTAAATTATATCACGAAAGCCATTTCCAGGTAAAAGTTTTGTCTCATGTACGGTTATGTAAAATATTGTCTATATTAAAAGCTAACAAACGAAATACTTTATCCCGAAAATTACTCGGAGTTCAACTCGCTTCTATCCAGTGATACTCGATCTGGCATTTAAGCTGGCGATTCCACCACTACTGTCTGATCGACTTAATGAGCATATCAACACAACGATTATCTACTATATGTAGGGCCAGTCATTACGCGAAATGGCTGAATTGTGATAAATAGCTTTAAATAGATCCACATGAGACTTATCCATCATAAAATTTACAAAGTGGCTAATGAACAGGGACCAGATCAATAAGGTGTTACTAACATTATTCTAATGTACATATCAGTATGCAACCCTGCATCAACTAGCCCTTTCAATTTCATTGGGTCCTTTTTCTTATTGGTTAATTAGTTGGTACAAATAATATATGACAAAATCTATAAAATATGACAGAGCACTGATGGATAGGTAGTGTGTCTTACAAAAAGGGGACCCAATCAATAGACTCTTGCTAAAATTTAAATTTCTGTGTAACATGTACAACTGAAGAATATAAGGTAAATCATGTATCTGGAGGGTTATTTCTAGTTACAGTGCACTCAGGTGTGAGTTAGAGCTTTATTAAATATTAGAAGAATAGATTAAGTTGCCCCAGTTATTTTAGAACATTAAAGGTCACTCAATCTTTGATAACCAGGCTCTTTGTGTGGAGAGGTCAAACAACAGTAACATGGTCTCAAAGAACAAAACAGGATAAAAAGGGCTGCATTGCAATTAGGACAAGTAAGTGTGAACAAGATTCACTTCAAAGGCTTCATGGTTTCCTGCTTCCTAACAACCTGTCACAATAGAACTGAGTCTTTAATTAATAACATAAAAGGCAAAATTGTATTATAAATTATGATTAATAAATGAAGATTAGTCTTCAAACAAGACATAAATTTCATTTTTATTTCATTGACCACAAAGAGATATTTTCATTCTATGACAAAATATGAGTTTAGTTTTAAAAAGCCCAAATATGAATTTAGAATGGACATAACATTTAAAAAGTAATTAAATGCATCTAACCATTCAATATTTTAATAATATTTTTGAAAATGATAATAGAGTCTATTACAAAAGTACGGGTTTAGGTTTTAAAATCCTGAATATAATTCAGAAAGCACGTGGGAATTCCAAGGTTATTAAATTGATTAAAATAGTTTAATATTTATACCCATAACAGTTCTCTAGCATGCAAAAGTTCACAATGCAGGGAAACAATGTACAAAGGTTTTGAATAATACAAAGGTTTTGATGAAAAACAACTCTAGATCAGTTACACAGATTGACTGAAGTCTTTCCAGTCAATCTGTGTAAAAATGAACCATAGATTTCAGTCATTACGTGAAATGACTGAAAATATTAGTCATTACGCGTAATGACTGGCCATTTCAGTCATTACGTGAAATGACTGAAAGTTTCAGTCATTACACGTAATGACTGGTTTCACAGATTGACTGTAACATATATATGATATATGCACATTTTTCTTATTATAATGGAAATGGTTTAATAAATTATACAAATTAGTTCTATGAAGAATATGGAATTTATGTGAGATATTGGTGGCCCTGGCCCCAACTCTGGATATTTTGTCAGAGATTTAGTAATAATCTTATGTATGTCATCCTCAGAGGCATGCTTACACTGTGTAAAGCTTTGCGTTTAATGGAAATCAGATATGTGGCTGATTCAATTAGCCACAATGAATGATGATTTTCTTTTTTGAGTATTTGTGTAAAAGTGAGATAAATATTTTCCAAATTCCATGCCAGCTGTATACCAAACTGATTTTTAGCAAAAATTAAAAATGAAGTTTCTCCATAATTTGAATGTAGATTTTTTAAAGGGTTTGTACTTTGTAGTTAGTATTATTTGTACATGCAGTTTCACTGTGAGTAAAATAGATGTGCCAAAGTATAAAATTACAGTTAACATAGTCGCCCATATTGACTATTAAATATCAGTGTGTTAATACTCATGAAATATATTTATTAAACCTAGTTTCGTCATTGGTGATAAAAACTTGAAATTAATGTCTGCTATAAGGTCACCCTTTATGAATGGTGCCTGTAAGGATGGGGGGTGGACATATTATTTTTGCATTTTCCTCTGTCTGGTTTCCGGTCATTTCAAGGAAACATATTTATCCTATCTTTACCACATTTGGTATGGGTGTTTATTGGGTTAATAGCTTGCATGGGATTGCTTTTGGTGAAGATAGCTCTATAGCTGAGTAATAGCTACTTAGCTACTTTTGTGTACTTCTTTTGTTTCCGGGCATTTTAAGGAAAAATATTGGACATATCTTTACCACTATTGGTATGAGCAATAGTTAGGTCAATAGCTTGCTTGGGATTGCTTTTAGTGATAATAGCTATATAACTGACTGAGTAATAGCTACTTAGAAACTTTCAGTAGCTTTTTTTATTTTAAGCATTTTAAAGGAAAAGTATTTCACCTATGTTCAAAAAATTTGGGATGGAGGATTATTGGATCAGTAGCTTACTTGGGGTTGCTTTTGGTGATAATACCTTTATAGCTGAGTAACAGCTACTGTGCTATATAGCTATTATGCTATTTTGAGTTGACTTTTTTGTGGACATTTTAATGAAACAATGTTTTCTATCTTCACAACAATTTATATGAAGGATAATTGGGTTAATAGTTTGGCCAGGATATCTTTTGGTCGATGATAGCTTTGTAGCTATCTGAGTAATAGCTGCTTTGCTACTTTGTGCCCACTCTGAATTGCATTTCTGGTTTCACTTTTTTAAAGGAAACATATTTAACTCATCTTTGTAAAATTTGGTGTGAGTGTTTATAGGGTCAATTGCTTGCTTGGTATTGTGGTTGATAGTAATAGCTTTAACCTCCTGAGTAATAGCTACAGAGCATAAAAACCATAAATATGTTTATCTCCTAAACCGTGCGAGAGCGATTTCATCGAAATTTTCGACCCACAGGGTATCTAAGCAATGTACTCGTGGCAATTTAAAAAAATTTTCCACTCCCCAAAAATTTCGGTCATTTTGAATTTTTACCAAAAATGCAAAAACACAAATTTGCTTCTATCTCCTTAACTGTACGAGATAGAGGGATTTCGTCGAAATTTTTGCCCCCCCCCCAGGGTATCTTAGTAAACTACTCTTGCCAATTTTCAAAAAATTTTCTTCTCCCCAAAAATCGCGGCCATTTTGAATTTCGAATTTTCGCCAAAAATGAAAAAACACAGATGAAACAGGGTCTTGTAAGACTACTGTACAATTGTTGCAAAATGTTCATGGGGTGGACATTACACATAATAATGTGTGTTCTTCTATGCTATCCTGTTTCTTTTCATATGTTGCAGCTACTCTTAACAGGGAATCCTATTTCTAGTATTTTTTTATATTTAAGATTTGACTAGAATTTGTCTTTCATTGTGAGTGAGAGAAATGTTCAGATTCATATGACTGACTGGAACACTACTTATTAATAATGTCTCTATCTTTTCAAATAGATTTCCAAAAATGGCACTGAGAAGAAAGAGAACGGTTCATGAGCTGTACAATGGATAAACATGGCCTTCAAGACAGGAGCAGGGTTTCTAGAAAAGCACCCATCATAAGAGAAACAAAAACATCTAAACTACGAGAAACAAAAACTGCCAAGAATTTCATTACAAGCAGCAGTACCTTAATTAGCGAGCCTAGTCATGGTAAATCTGAGTCACTGAGGAAATCACTGTCTATGGGTAATAGTTGCAGTATGGATGCACTCCATTCACGCGACAGGAAAGGCTCTCAAAAAACTGGATTATTGAGTGAAAACGGGGGGAAGAGCAAGAGCAAGAAGCATAGACTTCTGTCTCACCATAGTACTGATATGGCAGTCAATCAAGCATGTGAAAACAGTCCTTCAGCTTTGATGCCGACATCCTTGACAACAGATTTGGGAAAGCAGGAAGAAAGACTAGACATGACTGATGAGAAGGCTGGGGAATACAAGTGTAACCACATAAATGGGGAGGGTGAGGAGGGAGGAGAAAATAGGTCCAGTGACACAACAAATACTACTCCTGCTTCTACTCACTGCACAGTAGCCAGCAATACTCAGAGCTCAAAGCAACATAGGGAGAGTGGGGGCAAAAGCAGTGATTACATTGTAGCAGGTAGCAGTGCAGTGGATACTCCTAATACCAACCACAGTTACATTTATGATAACAATGTTGCTAACAACAGTGATGAAGATTTGGATGTGACTGGCGATATTACCAATCCAAGTGGGCTGGCTGATATTAGTTCAGTGGCTGAGATATCTTTGGGATTAAGTAATATCACTGAGGAGGGAACTAACTCAAATCCAAAGAAGTCATCTGACAATAACAGTGACAAGCAAAAAGAAAAACAAAAGTATTTTTTCATTGAAAGTAAATCTAACCCCACTAGTGATGATCAGAGCAGTATTCATTTAGAATTTGCTGGCACTCGAAGGAAGAGAACAACTAGCTTAGGTTCAGGCTCTGCTCCAAATAGTCCATCTGACCCAAAGTCAGTGTTGAAAAAATTTTCAAGTAGCAACAGCACAGGGTCAAGGATAAAGAAGCAAGTGACTATTGAGGATAGATATGTGCTTTTTAAGAGACATTTGTCCAGTGAACAAGAAGATTTTGACAGTATTAAAACAGTAGAGACTGATATTACAGAATCTATGCCCACAGGTGGAAATACAGAGAGTTTGCCAGACTTCACAGACTCTTTACTTAGCGAGGCCCAAACAACACCGGAGCTAGATAAAGACACTGACATTGTTACTAAGGTGAGTAGGGACAGTGTTTTCGTAAATGCAAACTCTCTATGGGACTCGTGCTTCTAGAGGTCACTTTTTGAGATGTTCACAACTCTAGTGTACTACTTAAGCACATGTAGACTGAAAGAAATTTTGGCCTCATTTCTTCTGCAAATTAATAATGCAGCTTTTTTATGTCTGTGTGTAGTTTCAGGTTGTACATATAGTTAATACGTGTCTTTGACATTTAAATATTTGGAAGCAGTTTTAATATTGTTTAGGGATAAACAAAGTAAGTAGCATCCATTTTGGAGGGCTCAAAAACAAATATAAGAAAAAAAATGTGATTTTTTTTTGGCCAGTAAACTAATATCAGTATAAATTGAATATCTTTTGGAAAATTTCATATGTCCAAGATAAGCTTTAGCTTACATTAACTTATGTGTTGTAATTTGATAAACATCCCTGGGGTACCAGCCAGCCCCAAGCTTTTCAACATAAAAATATCAACTGTAGGTAGAATGAAGCTAAGCTGTCATTCAGCTGTGTGATAAAAAGTTTGTCATATTTAAGTTTTGTGATGAATTTTGTGAGCTGTGTGGCAGCCTCTCTCATGCATTGATCAGGAAATTCATTACAATATCATTTTATGATTTTACGAAAGAAACTAGAGATATGTTGTGTAAACTTTAATGTATGTGTCATACATATTTTAATATTTACTGTATAAGACAAAAGATTTAAATATTTGATTTCGCTAATTGTTTCTAGTTTTAATACTTTGAGAGCCTGTTACAAGAAACTGAAGAAAGTGTTGTACAGTAGCTTTTGGGCAGGTTACATGTAACCAACCCACCTATTAGATTGATGCGTCTGATGTCTATCTGTCAGCATTTTGGTTTCCGGACTCAAAGACACTTTTGTTGATCGATTTGAAAATTGACAGGATGGTAGGACACCATCTACAGTAGTTTGCTTTTGAAATTGGTGCCAGTTGGTGTTCCTATCTGTCCATGCATCTGTTCGTCAACATCTTGGCTTCACGACTTAATGGCGCTTCCATCGATTTATTGAAAATTTGACAACATGGTAGGACACCACCTGGGATAGGTATCTTTTAAATTTGGTACCAGCGCATGCATCTATCTGTCCATTAACATTTTGGTTTCTGGACACTAACAGAAAGAAGGACAATTTACTTAAGATTGTTGTCACTGTTTGAAATAAACATCCATTGTTTTTGCTCCCCAAAAAATTTATTTTTCAGGTTTGGTTGATTTGAGCAATGCAATCCAAAAATATTTATTAATAATGCTTTGGTATATGCTACTGTCAAAAATGCATAAATGGTTTCACTTTGTTTTCAATTTGTTGCCAGACCCTAACCCTGATATCAGTTGTGCAGCCCATCGATGCTTTTGGGGCCTGTAACACACTTTTCTTGTCTTATTGCATGTTACGCAAAATTTAAAACCATTGTCCATTCCTTTAAGAGTCTCATAATTTATGTTATTTCATTCTTTCAGATCTGTTTTGAGTATTTCGATTTAAAATTTTGTGTAATTCGTGGAAGCGATATGGTACTGTTATATACTGTAAAACCATAGCTTGAATAAACTGTGTTGAATCAGTTCAGTCATCCTGATCACTGTTTTTTCAGCACATTAAGCTTTGCAGAAATTGGTTTGTTTTAGGCTCTGTTCTGCGTTTGATGGCCCTAGTCTAGAACAGGCAGTTTTTATTAAGACTGTTATGTACTAATGGAGAAATATAGGATTGGTTCCTGTTTTTACACAAGTTCCTGTTGTATTAATATAGAAACAAGAAAACTAAGAATATTTAGGAAAAAAATCAGTCATAAACTTTGACGGGATATATAGATAATTTCCTCTTTTACACCATTTTCACTTTTTGAATGTTCAAAATTAGGGTCTTGAAATCTGTAGCAATTTTATTTTTTAATAAGTAAGCTTAAAAAGAGTTTTACAATAATTCTTTTCTTATAATTGTGGGCCCTTGTGGCCAATTAAGAAAGTCAGTTATGTATTGATGGATGGTTATATGCCAATTGTATACCCTTTTTAAAAGACCTTAAATACATAAACAGTGTAAATATTTTTATCTCCCGCCCGGCTCGCCGGCGGAAGATTATAATTTGCACCATGTGTGTGCGTACGTGCGTGTCACGCAGTTTCCTCTGAAACTACTACAGTTACACATTTTTGGTAAATTAGTTGTCCTAATGAATTTTTTTGCTCTTCAATATTTTTGGGTTTGGTGAACTTTGGCCTACTTGTGAGTGAGTACTAGCACTTTTAGCTAATATATTTATATGGCTTATAACTCTCAAACTATTGCATTTACAGTATTTTGTTGCAATATGTTGTTCAGCTACTTGGTCAACAGCTACAACATGGTCAGTAGTTTGGAAGTGTATCTCCATAGCTAAGTGAGTAATAGCTACTTTGTCAATTTTTTATGATAACCATAATGAGTAAATGGCTTATATCTTCAAAAGTATTGTAGCTACACGATTTCTCTCAAATATGTTGTTCATCTACTTTTTTGTGAACTGTAACATATTTAAGTTTCACAACTGTTACTCGATGTACAAATGAGTAATGGCTACTTTATTGCTACTTTTACTGAAAATGTCAAAAATATCTCGCAAACCGTAAGAGATAGAGCAATTTGGAGCAAATTTTTGACCCACAGGGTTGTACATGAGTATCCTATGCTAAGTGGAAAAAGGTTTGGTGAACTTTGGCCTACTTTTGAGTGAGTAATAGCACTTTTACCTAATAATGAGTAAATGGCTTATATCTTCAAAAGTATTGCAGCTGCACAATTTTGTTCCAATATGTTGTTCAACTACTATCTCCACAGCTACAACATGGTCAGTAGTTTGGAAGTGTATCTCTATAGCTAAGTGAGTAATACCTACTTTTTCAAGCGATTTTTTGACCCGCAGGGTGGTACAAGAGTCTCCTGTGGAAAGGGGGAAAATTTCAATTTTCGCCACTTTTGGCGGCCATTTTGGATTTTCGCGGAAAATGGAAAAGTGTCAATATCTCGAGAACCGTAAGAGATAGAGCGATTTCGAGTGAATTTTTGATCCACAGGGGGGTACAAGTCTCCTGTGTAAAGGGGAAAAATTTCAATTTTTGCCACTTTCGGTGGCCATCTTGGATTTTTGCAGAAAATGAAAATGTTTCAATATCTCGAAAACCGTAAGAGATAGAGCGATTTTGAGCCAATTTTTGACCCACAGGGTGGTACAAGAGTGTCCTGTGCAAAGGGGAAAAATTACAATTTTCGCCACTTTCGGCGGCCATCCGGGATTTTAGCGGAAAATGGAAAACTGTCAATAATAATCTTTAAAATTTTGTCAGGGCCATATCTCAGAAAATGTAAGGTGTAGGAAGTTGATTTTTGGATGAGTCCTTGGTTGCACAGTTTAGGTATGCTAAAAATGATGAGACCTTTAACCTTGGATCTGCCAAAGTGTGTTCACCTGCCATAATTAAAACCTATTTCTCTTGTGACAAAGATATATGACTTGCTGTAACTGATTATTATGTGTAGTTAAGCGTCCCGCAAGGGACGCTTGTTTGTGTATGGGAGAGCTTCTGGCTCCGCCGGCTCCGCCGGCTCCGGCGGCTCCGCCGGCTCCGCCGGCTCCGCCGGCTCCGCATTTTGTTTTCCTTATAACTCTGTAACCGTTAGGCGGATTCTTTTCAAATTTGGCAGGTTTAGGCAGTAGCCTTGGGGAATTTTTTTGAATATGCTGCAGTGACATTTCAACCAATCAGAGAGGTCACATGACCAAAAATGTCTTTTTTCGATGGGGAAGCTTGTCCGGATGATAACTTGAAAGGAATTTTATCAATTCACCTGAAACTTGGCAAATACATTCATTCTATTAAAATCTGGAAATCATTAGATTTTGGCATTGATTGGTCAAGAAATGGCCGAGTAATTAATGATTAATTAATTATTACGAATTTTCCAAATAAGGAAAACACAAAAATGCTTATATCTCGAAAACCGTGCTAGATAGAGCGATTTCGACGAAATTTTTGACCCACAGGGTATCTCTGCGGAGTAGTTTTCCCAATTTTCAAAAAATTTTTGTCTCGCCCAAAATGGCGGCCATTTTGAATTTTCGAAATTTTCGCAAAAATTGCAAAACACAAAAATGCTTATATCTCGAAAACCGTGCTAGATAGAGCGATTTCGACGAAATTTTTGAGCCACAGGGTATCTCTGCAGAGTAGTTATCCCAATTTTGAAAAATTTTTGTCTCGCCAAAAATGGCGGCCATTTTGAATTTTCGAATTTTTCGCAAAAATTGCAAAACACAAAAATGCTTATATCTCAAAAACCGTGCTAGATAGAGCAATTTCGACAAAATTTTTGACTCGCAGGATATCTCTGCGGAGTACTTTTCCCAATTTTCAAAAAATTTTTGTCTCGCCAAAAATGGCGGCCATTTTGAATTTTCGAAATTTTCGCAAAAATTGCAAAACACAAAAATGCTTATATCTCGAAAACCGTGCTAGATAGAGCGATTTCGACGAAATTTTTGACCCACAGGGTATCTCTGCAGAGTAGTTATCCCAATTTTGAAAAAATTTTTGTCTCGCCAAAAATGGCGGCCATTTTGAATTTTCGAATTTTTCGCAAAAATTGCAAAACATAAAAATGCTTATATCTCGAAAACCCTGCTAGATAGAGCGATTTCGACGAAATTTTTGACCCGCAGGGTATCTCTGCAGTTTAGCTGCCAATTTTCAAACAAAAAATTTCTCGCAAAAAATGGCGGCCATTTTGAATTTTTGAATTTTTCGCAAAATTGCAAAACACAAAAATGCTTATATCTCGAAAACCGTGCTAGATAGAGCGATTTCGACGAAATTTTTGACCCGCAGGGTATCTATGCAGAGTAGCCATGCCAATTTTCAAAAAAATTTTGTCTTGCCAAAAATGGCGGCCATTTTGAATTTTCGAATTTTTGCGCAAAAATTGCAAAACACAAAAATGCTAATATTTCGAAAACCGTGCTACATAGAGCGATTTCAACAAAATTTTTTATCTTCAGGGTATCTCTGCAGAGCAGCTATCCCAAAGAGCTTTCACTTGGTGAAGTTTCAGACCCATAGCTAATTGCTCACCTACTCAAAAAGAGTAAATGCGAATTACCTCTAAAAGTATTGCAGATGGCCAATTTTTCTCAAATAACTCATTCACCTACTTTTGGAAGAGCTTTCACATGGTGAAGTTTCAGACCCATAGCCAATTACTCACCTACTCAAAATGAGTAAATGTGAATTATCTCTAAAAGTATTGCAGATAGCCAATTTTTCTCAAATAACTCTTTCACCTACTTTTGGGAGAGCTTTCACATGGTGAAGTTTCAGACCCATAGCTAATTATTTACCTACTCAAAATGAGTAAATGCTAATTATCTGTAAAAGTATTGCGGATACCCAATTTTTATCAAATAACTCATTCATCTACTTGTGGGAGAGCTTTCACATGGTGAAGTTTCAGACCCATAGCTAATTACTCACCTACTCAAAATGAGTAAATGCGAATTATCTCTAAAAGTATTGCAGATAGCCAATTTTTCTCAAATAACTCATTCACCTACTTTTGGGAGAGCTTTCACTTGGTGAAGTTTCAGACCCATAGCTAATTACTCACCTACTCAAAATGAGTAAATGCGAATTATCTCTAAAAGTATTGCAGATAGCCAATTTTTCTCAAATAACTCATTCACCTACTTTTGGGAGAGCTTTCACTTGGTGAAGTTTCAGACCCATAGCTAATTACTCACCTACTCAAAATGAGTAAATGTGAATTATCTCTAAAAGTATTGCAGATAGCCAATTTTTCTCAAATAACTCATTCACCTACTTTTGAGAGAGCTTTCACTTGGTGAAGTTTCAGACCCATAGCTAATTACTCACCTACTCAAAATGAGTAAATGTGAATTATCTCTAAAAGTATTGCAGATAGCCAATTCTTCTCAAATTAATCATTCACCTACTTTTGGGAGAGCTTTCACTTGGTGAAGTTTCAGACCCATAGCTAATTACTCACCTACTCAAAATGAGTAAATGCGAATTATCTCTAAAAGTATTGCAGATAGCCAATTTTTCTCAAATAATTCATTCACCTACTTTTGGGAGAACTTTCACTCTGTGAAGTTTCAGACCCATAGCTAATTACTCACCTACTCAAAATGAGTAAATGCGAATTATCTGTAAAAGTATTGCAGATAGCCAATTTTTCTCAAATAACTCATTCACCTACTTTTGGCAGAGCTTTCACTCTGTGAAGTTTCAGACCCATAGCTAATTACTCACCTACTCAAAATGAGTAAATGTGAATTATCTCTAAAAGTATTGCAGATAGCCAATTTTTCTCAAATAACTCATTCACCTACTTTTGGGAGAGCTTTCACTTGGTGAAGTTTCAGACCCATAGCTAATTACTCACCTACTCAAAATGAGTAAATGCGAATTATCTCTAAAAGTATTGCAGATAGCCAATTTTTCTCAAATTAATCATTCACCTACTTTTGGGAGAGCTTTCACTTGGTGAAGTTTCACACCCATAGCTAATTACTCACCTACTCAAAATGAGTAAATGCGAATTATCTGTAAAAGTATTGCAGATAGCCAATTTTTCTCAAATAACTCATTCACCTACTTTTGGGAGAGCTTTCACTTGGTGAAGTTTCAGACCCATAGCTAATTACTCGTCTACTCAAAATGAGTAAATGCGAATTATCTCTAAAAGTATTGCAGATAGCCAATTTTTCTCAAATTAATCATTCACCTACTTTTGGGAGAGCTTTCACTTGGTGAAGTTTCAGACCCATAGCTAATTACTCGTCTACTCAAAATGAGTAAATGCGAATTATCTCTAAAAGTATTGCAGATAGCCAATTTTTCTCAAATAACTCATTCACCTACTTTTGGGAGAGCTTTCACTTGGTGAAGTTTCAGACCCATAGCTAATTACTCACCTACTCAAAATGAGTAAATGCGAATTATCTCTAAAAGTATTGCAGATAGCCAATTTTTCTCAAATAAATCCTTCACCTACTTTTGGCAGAGCTTTCACTTGGTGAAGTTTCAGACCCATAGCTAATTATTCACCTACTCAAAATGAGTAAATGTGAATTATCTCTAAAAGTATTGCAGATAGCCAATTTTTCTCAAATAACTCATTCACCTACTTTTGGGAGAGCTTTCACTCTGTGAAGTTTCAGACCCATAGCTATTTATTCACCTACTCAAAATGAGTAAATGCTAATTATCTGTAAAAGTATTGCGGATACCCAATTTTTATCAAATACTCATTCATCTACTTGTGGGAGAGCTTTCACATGGTGAAGTTTCAGACCCATAGCTAATTACTCACCTACTCAAAATGAGTAAATGCGAATTATCTCTAAAAGTATTGCAGATAGCCAATTTTTCTCAAATAACTCATTTACCTACTTGTGGGAGAGCTTTCACTTGGTGAAGTTTCAGACCCATAGATAATTATTCACCTACTCAAAATGAGTAAATGTGAATTATCTCTTAATAGTATTGCAGATAGCCAATTTTTCTCAAATAACTCATTCACCTACTTTTCGAAGACCTTTCACACACGAAAATGAAAAATTGTGAATATCTCGGAAAAGCTATTTATTCTGCTTTAATGCTCGGCGGGAGATACACACCACGGCAGTGGTCTTGACAAAAATTTTTGTCTCCCCAAAAATGGTGGCCATTTTGAATTTTCAAAGTTTTTGCAAAACACAAAAATGCTTATATCTCGAAAACCGTGCTATATGGAGTAAACTCAACAAAATTTTGGACCTGCTGGGTATCTCTGCAGAGTAGCCATGCCAATTTTCAAAATATTTTTGTCTCGCCAAATATAGCGGACATTTTTAATTTTTTTATTTTTTGCAAAACACAAAAATGCTTATATCTTGAAAACCGTGCTAGATAGAGCAGACTGCGCTGACTTTGGTTGCCACAACAGTATAAGGCTAGAAACGAAGCATTTTCTTAATACTTTAGCACTCACCTTTATATCCTTTTCGGGACGCTTTGTTTTTGCTATGCAAAAACATTATCTTTTTTTTTTGCGAGCGATCCTCTAGTTTTGCTTAATTGTGCTATTTTTATTTGTAACTGTAATTCAATTAATTTTTACAGCTTCAAAATTTACAGACATTTTCTCTCTCTTAAAAGTTATTTTCTCTACTAAAGTTATTTGGACCTTTAGATAACTGACAACATTCGCTATGAAAGTCTCCTGACCTTTGTACCATTTCACTTCTTCTATATCTGATGTTGTCGAAAACTATTTCCCCGGGCTGTGGGGTATTGGCTTCTCGGATGCCAGTTTGGAATCACTGATCAAAGCCACACAACATCACTAAGTAACTCTAAAGTAGGCCTTCCAATCACACAGGTCCATAATATTGGCAACAAGGCTGAATGCTTTTCCGAATGTACATGATTGTCACAAAGTGCAGAATCAGACCTTCTGTTTTTCAATTTGATTAACCAGAAGGAACATTTGGAACAGCCTTAATAATTAGTTGGTTTCAATCCATTGAAAATACACAGCAGGAGATAACTGACAGCAGTGGTTTTGTGAAAACACGTAAATAAAATGGGACCCGTTCGTTAGCGACGCCTTCTACTGACCGGGTCCCCGTTTGTTAGCCACTTCGTTATTTTAACATTTGTGTGTTATATTTAGTATTCTTTGATGAATATCAATACATTACATATTGATTATTCGAAAAGTTTATGTATGAAAGTTTAAAATGAATTTGACTTATGAGTGCTACAAAATCAATTCATTATGGTTTTGAAGTTTATTTAAAGTGATGATTTTATGACAATTCATTATTGTATCAAAGTTCATTTAAAGTATTCATTTATATGAAAACTAATTCATTACAGAATTAAAGTCCATGTTAAGTGATCATTTTTCTACAACCTCCTTCTGAAAAATAGCAAAGGGTAAATTGTAATAGAAAAATAATAGAAAGTAATAGATGTAATAGATAGAATTAAGCGTCCCGCAAGGGACGCTTGTTTGTGTATGGGAGACCTTCAGGCTCCGCCGGCTCCGCATTTTGTTTTCCTTATAACTCTGTAACCGTTAGGCGGATTCTTTTCAAATTTGGCAGGTTTAGGCAGTAGCCTTGGGGAATTTTTTTGAATATGCTGCAGTGACATTTCAACCAATCAGAGAGGTCACATGACCAAAAATGTCTTTTTTCGATGGGGAAGCTTGTCCGGATGATAACTTGAAAGGAATTTTATCAATTCACCTGAAACTTGGCAAATACATTCATTCTATTAAAATCTGGAAATCATTAGATTTTGGCATTGATTGGTTAAGAAATGGCCGAGTAATTAATGATTAATTAATCATTACGAATTTTCAAATAAGGAAAACACAAAAATACTTATATCTCGAAAACCGTGCTAGATAGAGCGATTTCGACAAAATTTTTGACCCGAAGGGTATCTCTGTGTAGTAGTTTTCCCAATTTTCAAAAAATTTTTGTCTCGCCAAAAATGGCGGCCATTTTGAATTTTCGAATTTTTCGCAAAAATTGCAAAACATAAAAATGCTTATATCTTGAAAACCCTGCTAGATAGAGCGATTTCGACGAAATTTTTGACCCGCAGGGTATCTCTGCAGAGTAGCCATGCCAATTTTTCAAAAAAATTTTGTCTTGCCAAAAATGGCGGCCATTTTGAATTTTCGAATTTTTGCGCAAAAATTGCAAAACACAAAAATGCTAATATTTCGAAAACCATGCTACATAGAGCGATTTCGACGAAATTTTTGATCTTCAGGGTATCTCTGCAGAGCAGCTATCCCAAAGAGCTTTCACTTGGTGAAGTTTCAGACCCATAGCTAATTGCTCACCTACTCAAAATGAGTAAATGCGAATTACCTCTAAAAGTATTGCAGATAGCCAATTTTTCTCAAATAACTCATTCACCTACTTTTGGCAGAGCTTTCACTTGGTGAAGTTTCAGACCCATAGCTAATTATTCACCTACTCAAAATGAGTAAATGTGAATTATCTCTAAAAGTATTGCAGATAGCCAATTTTTCTCAAATAACTCATTCACCTACTTTTGGAAGAGCTTTCACTCTGTGAAGTTTCAGACCCATAGAGATTTTTTCACCTACTCAAAATGAGTAAATGCTAATTATCTGTAAAAGTATTGCGGATACCCAATTTTTATCAAATACTCATTCATCTACTTGTGGGAGAGCTTTCACATGGTGAAGTTTCAGACCCATAGCTAATTACTCACCTACTCAAAATGAGTAAATGTGAATTATCTCTAAAAGTATTGCAGATAGCCAATTTTTCTCAAATAACTCATTCACCTACTTTTGGGAGAGCTTTCACTTGGTGAAGTTTTAGACCCATAGCTAATTATTCACCTACTCAAAATGAGTAAATGTGAATTGTCTCTAAAGGTATTGCAGATAGCCAATTTTTCTCAAATAACTCATTCACCTACTTTTGAAAGAGCTTTCACACACGAAAATGAAAAATTGTGAATATTTCGGAAAAGCTATTTCTTCTCCTTTAATGCTCGGCGGGAGATACACACCGCGGCAGTGGTCTTGACAAAAAATTTTGTCTCCCCTAAAATGGTGGCAAAACACAAAAATGCTTATATCTCGAAAACCGTGCTATATGGAGCGAACTCAACAAAATTTTTGACCTGCTGGGTATCTCTGCAGAGTAGCCATGCCAATTTTCAAAATATTTTTGTCTCGCCAAATATAGCGGACATTTTTAATTTTTTAATTTTTTGCAAAACACAAAAATGCTTATATCTTGAAAACTGTGCTAGATAGAGCAGACTGCACTGACTTTGGTTGCCACAACAGTATAAGGCTAGAAACCAAGCATTTTCTTAATACTTTAGCACTCACCTTTATATCCTTTTCGGGACGCTTTGTTTTTGCTATATAGCAAAAACATTATCTTTTTTTTTTGCGAGCGATCCTCTAGTTGTTTTTGCATTTGTATAGTATATTTTTACCGGAGTCAAATTCCAGCTGGGATAAGATAATATGATTTCTGTATTGGTTTCCAATCAGTGTAAAACATATCCATTTCCAGAATACTGAAAAAGCTGTGTTTTAGTGTTTCCTAGGTCTAGGGTATAGGTGTTTTGCATGGATCCCTGGATAGTTGACATTCAGTTCTCCAGGTTGTCAGTACATTTGTAAGGTTGTGGCAGGGTATATTGTGTTATTATGTATTTGTCTACACAATCCTCGTGTTTATTGAAACATCATCATAGGTTGTTGAGTTTTATATTTATTTGGAATTTGGGATACATATTTCCCCAAATTCTTTAAATGTTAAAACAGACTGTAGAGTTCAGTGCAGTGTAAAGAATTTCATTTATTATTTTGCCCAGGCTATCCCGTTGCTTATTCATGCCTCTGTACAGGGAGTAGAGCTAGACGATGATGACCAGCCTGTCAGTGAGAAGGTTGCCAGTGTGGATGTGTCACCCACTGAAGAGACAAAACCTGAAAAAGAGAAGGGAGAGGAAGAGGATGAGGAAGGTTAGTTAATAAGAAAAAGAAAGGAACAAGTTTCAATTGTATTCATATGCCAAAAAATGTATTCTCATTTTGGTGAACTTTGTGTACAGACTTTCATAGCTGATTTGCCAGCAGAAACAAACATATTATTGCACATGAAAATCACCAGTCTGAAAAATCCCGAATATTTGCAAACCCATAAAAAATTGCCAGATGTGGCATTGAAAATCCCCAGTGTAAAAACTCCCAATACTATTGACGAATATATTGTTATTTTATCTTCTCTTTTATTCATTGTTGCACATTGATTTTATGTCAGCTGACATCATGGCATCTCTCTGTGGTGTCTGTGTACATGTAGGTGTCTGTGTGAACAACTTCTCCTCCAAAAGTACAAGGCCAAGACTCCCCAGAAATATGCTGTTTGTTTTAAAAAATACCTTATCTATTGAGGAGAAACTTTTCAAGGCATGCAGATTTATTTGTTCATCTATTCCCCAGAGCTGTTAGAACTTAGAAGTGAAGTACCCCTAACCAAAGTGTTAAAATTTCAACCTCTATCACAATTTTCTCGTTGACTAATGAAGGGGTTTGTCTCTTATCATGTATCGGGTAGGGGTTTGAGCTGGTTAACAGTTGACACGAAAATCTTGCGTGGGCAGTATCTCAGAAACCATGAAGCGTAGGATTTTGATATTCGGTCGGGAAATTAGTTTAGGGATGTAAGTGTGCAGTGTCATGTTGTGACCTTGATTTAACCTTTGACCTCTAAAATATTGTCCCGGCTATATATAGATATGGGGTAGGGATATTATGTGGGGGTTGTTGGGCTGAAACATCATTGGTGACCTTGCTATAGTGACATTGATGTAGGCGTTCAATTGACGTTTGACCCTGCCATAGTGACCTTGACCTTTCAAATCTTGTCCAGGCAATATCTCAGAAACCATAAGAAAAAAAGTAGGTTGCAATTAAAAATGTCTCTTGTGAATGAATGTATAGAATTAAATTTATTTAAATCAATCTAATATTTTAAATATTCTAACATAGACAACTGTATCAAACTAAATTTGAAAGTTAATATCGTTTTAATAACAAGTTATATGTTAAGTTGAACAGTCACAGCAATATCCATTTTATCTCCACACAAAAGTTTATTAATTTAAAACACTTAACTATTAAGCTTACAGTAATATGTACAGTAGAACCTCAAAACAAAAAACCAATTTTCCGAACCTACTGGGAGACATACAGTTGGGTCAGATAAGCAGGGGTTTTTAGGATAGATGAAATGGAGTCACATTTGGCTGAAAACTGGGGTTAGTGTAGGCGATAATTGGTGAATTTTAGGTTTTAGCAGAAAACAAAGGGATAAAGCATTATATGACAGTGTGACTTAATAAATAACCAGTTTTTACAGTGTTTCATTGCTCTCTTTTGTTTTAAAGCATTAACTACACTTTAAAGTAACTTTATTCAACATATATTGCGCCTGTTTAAGTTGGGTTTGTTTGGTATGGTACGTGCATTAGAGACATTTAATTGTCAATAAACAATGCCATACATTTTGTCAATTGAAAAACTCTGGGAAATAATTCTAAAACCCCAAGCAAACACGTTCAGTGACTGGGTATATTTGGATGGTAATGCATTGTTAACGTCAGTCTGTGAATCAACCAACTCTGGGAGATTATAAACTGCGAACCGAATCGAATACACATTCAGTGGTTGGTGCATTATCAAAGAAGTTGTGTAGCAGGGTCCTGTAAATGAATGGAGCCCTCCCGAACAGATACAATGGTATTAAAAGTTTCTGTGGATAATGCGTTTTATAAAGCACTAGAATTAATGGTTTTCAAGAATGTGTAAAATACTGTATTATCGCTCAGGCTAGACCATGTTTTAAAACTGAATATAGGGAGACAAGGTTTCAGATCTGTTAATCCGGAGATTCTAATGATAGAGGGCTGGGTAATTGAGGTTCTACTGTATATAATTGCCAGATTTAAATATGACATATTATGTGTAGGGTATACATTAATCTTGGCTTATTATGTATATTCACTGATTTTAGTTCAGTGAAGATGTGAAATTATTGCTAGACAAAACAAGTGAATATATGTATTCCCTGAAAGTATTAGGGAGTACATCCTGACCATTTGAGGGCATAAATGTATTCTCTGATTGCACATACTCACTGTAGCATATACACAGGTTAGGTATATGTTTCCTCTTTAAACCTGCGTAAATGTGACCTTGAATTACTTTGTTTAAAGAGGACACAAAAGTCCCTTGGCAAGACCGGTTTCATCTACCGTATTTATCCGTACAAACTACAAACACCCCCTCCCTATTAATGGTTCCCCTCTCCTGTCTACCTTTGCAAAGTTCATATTTCGGGGTTTTACATCCCCCTCAACACCCAACACCTTTGCGATTCCGGGATTCCAAAAAAATGCGTTTTAGTACTT
The DNA here is from genome assembly GCA_964017235.1 of Sabellastarte sp. h YS-2021. NCBI lineage: Eukaryota > Metazoa > Annelida > Polychaeta > Sabellida > Sabellidae > Sabellastarte > Sabellastarte sp. h YS-2021. The sequence goes on along the minus strand of OZ024930.1, from coordinate 59,828,458 downwards.
CCCCAATTGAATACCGCCTACGACAAATAAAGAAAATCACAACAAAATATGGCAGTATTGATCACAGACGCACTGAAATCTGCAAAAATACGAGATAAAACTTTATAATTTCTTCAAATTTAAGGTTTGTTTATAATATTTTAAGCTCTCTCGCCATTATACATGCTGGCAAGCGAGATCAAGGGTGTGAGTGTCCATTATCACCCGTTGGCACTGGACTCGAGAGTTGATTTTTTTTATCTGTTATAGTCGCCCCCCCCCTTTTGAAATATGCATCGCCCCCGGGGTGTTTATTAGTGAGTGGAATCGCCTCAATTTTCAGGGTCGATTATTCGTCCATTTTTCCGACCGATGATCGACCCATAATCGACTTTTTTACTCCACTGTTGGCCAGTATATCGGGAACACTTTCCGGGATGAATTATATTTCATTCCAGTAAGAATAACGGTGTTTCCGGCATTTAGAATCTTCCAAAAGCACCCACTTCCGGTAAATATGGCAGTAGTTATAAACAAACACAAACTTCGTGAGAAATCTATTAATTTATCAAAGAAAAGTTTATAAAACTGCTTAAAATATAAAAAATACGTGGATATTGAGACACATAAAGAAGGGTAGGATTTAATCGATTTCTAGAAGTTGTCAGTGACCGAACGCAATTGTACCATGACACCGACGATTGATCGAACGTTCGTCTAATCGTCCACCCACTAGTGTTTATACAAATAAATATGGTATGTGTTGGCATATGTTAGCGTAAAGTTATTGAAATACACAATGAACGCCATCCAAATTTTCTGTAGTTCTGAGAAGCATGAAGTATTGATATCTGGTACCCTGACCTTGAGTTCATTTGCTCATCTGACAGTTGACCCTGCTTCAATGTCAAACAGGGTCTTCATACCAAAATGCCTTATTTCTCCCTTATTGTTCGCCCCAGGGGAATTTCAAAACAACTTAGAAAAATCATGGGATATGCATGTTTGTGGTGTCACATATTGACCTGTGACCCCTGCAATAAGATTTTCCTTGTATCTCAATTATTACTGTATTACTTGGGTTTTTAACAGTCATGCTGTGCCACCGCAGAGATTTCCTATTTTTATTTCAAGTACACATTTCAAATTTGTTATATGGATATATAATATATATGAGTAGGCCTTACAGGTTATTATTTTGTGACCTTTGCCTTCAGTAGCAGCCATGTAAAGGTTAACTTTGGGGTAGTAACTTTTTTTACAAACAGAAGGTGAGATGATCCTATGGCTGATATATACTAGTGCTGGTATTGTTTATCGATATTGAAATATTTATCGATTCACGCTAAGTTTCCCGATATCAATAATGTAGAGTGCCATATCAATATCGAAATATACTACTTAACAGGTACAAATATGGGGTTTTTCATTAAAATAAAGGACAATATTTGAAGAATACATTAGTTTTCATATAATTTTGTCAACTTTCACTTACCGCTAAACCGGAAACGCCATATTTGTTTACGTTTCGGGAAATACTAAACCTGGCGAAAGAGTTTGGAAGGTCTCTCCCAGGAAAGCATCTAATACCCCGATATTTCAATATCGATCGATACGAAAGGCAAAAATATGGTTTGATATCGATGTGCATATTATCATTTGATACCAGCACTAATATATACAGCACTGTTAGCACATGTTTATGTCCCCCATAAACATGCAGAAATTTAGCATTCAACATTTTTCTTGAACATCATTGGCTGGCCTCCAAACATCAGCATATCAACCTTGTTCTCTATAGGTTTGATTATTTTCATAAACTCTTCTATTATTGGTTACAGGGGTTTGGAATGTTGAATCAATTTATAAGAAATCATTAGCTGGGAATCTTATGGAAACCACTGTTTCAAGGTCAAAATGTGTTTGTTTAATAAACTGGCCTATGTCTTCTTTATTATTAGTCCTGGTTTTCATTCCTGAAAAATATGTTTTGTCAATTTTTAAACGGGGGGAAAAATGCTTTCTTAATTGTTTGACAACCATTTCAAAAAAATTATTCTCAACTTACTTTAAATCATATTAGAAGAAAATATTATTCACTAATATTATAATTATGAAGTTGTAGAAAGCTACACTATCAAATTTCATGTCTACCTGTTATTTCCAAGCAATAAATTTTTGGTAAAAAAAGCAACAACAGTAAAATATTTCAAATTATGCAAGCAATTGAGTAGTGTTTCTTTTGTGAAAATATATCGTATTAATGTTCGGAAATATAGTTCTTCCCTTCATAATGCCCCATTGTCACTACAGGCAGTCATCCTGCAGTTAGAATTTTTTCCCAGTGGTGGAACCGCCTTCCAGGTCAACCCATTTCGTCAGAGTTGTTCACGCTACAGATGACTGGTCACTGATTGGACACGGTGTTTTAATCGTCAATAACAGTCGGATGACAGTACTACAAATGTTGGTCACTGTGAAGTGACCACCATTAACCTTAACTCACCTTCGGTGAAACATCCAATACCTTAATTCACCTTATGTAGCCGTATTACGCTGAAAGATGACCGAATCACAACCTTATGTACACTGTGGACCAAACCTTCGGTTACCGTAGTTAGAAATTCATACGCCCATGCGCGAAATTGTCAGCACATGGTCAGGGTTTCGAAATCAGAGGCGGAAATTTTTAACAGTTTAAAACTCTCAAGGTAGTGGACGGTTCGCCATTGGCTTGCAAGGTCACACACAGGACTTCAGATGGTGATCCAAGGACAGGGACATTTCCCCAAATGCGGCCTACCATGAGTGATGCTGCCTGTAGTGTGAATGGGGTATAATTAGTTTTGTCTCATTTGTTTTATTAGACAAAAGCTTAGAGTAAGAAATCTAAAATTCGCCACATATCTGAAATTCGCCACATGTGAAAATACTAATAAAATAAATGAATTGTGGTGAGATTTGTTGAATGTATAGCAAATTAAGGCTTTTTGAACTGAAAAATACCAGTTTTTAGACAAAAACATCATTTTGTTCATAAAATTAACTGAGGTTTTAGAGGTGGTGAATTTTAGATTCCTGGCAAATTTTAGATTTCTTACTCTACATAAAACAAAAGCCAAAGGTGTTTAACACCCCTCTGCCTCTTGAATCATTATATACAAATATGACTAGTTATTGGAAGTGTCATTCCTTATTTAGGTTGACCTCACCTGTAATATCTTAGCATTTTATATCTGCATATGTCTTTTTAAATATATGAAGGTGTTATTAATAGATTACAGAAACAATGAAATAAAATCTAAGAATCTCTATGCAAATTGGTAAGGTTGCTGTTGCTTTCAACAGGTCCTATAGTGTTTGTGTAACACACTTGTCTTATGATATTTTAATCTATAATTTTATGGTAAATAATTTAAAATATTGAAATAATTAGTAATAATATTAAATTTCTTAAAATGTGGCATAGTCTCCATGCATTACTGAAATAAGGTGTGTAATAACACTGAAGTAAGAGAATTCTATCAGGTTTAACTTGATTACTGACACAGATTCATTGTAATATTTTGTGAATTTATGACCATAGATTTAAGTGGAAAGAAAGTACTTTGGGATACTTGCAGTTCATAATTATGTCCACCCCACTGGGGGGTGGACATATTATTTTTGCTTTTTCCGCCGTCCGCCGTCCAGCGTCCGGCGTCCCACTTGGTTTCCAGACATTTTAGGCAACAGTTCTTATCCTATCTTTACCAAATTTGGCATGCAGGTTTATTGGGTTAATAGCTTGTATGGGATTGCTTTTGGTGATGTTAGCTCTATAGCTAGCTGAGTAATAGCTACTTTACTACTTTTGAGTAGCTCTTTCGTTTCCAGACATTTTAAGGAATGCTATTAAGCCTAGCTTTCTGAAATTTGGTATGGAGGTTCATTGGGTTAATAGCTTGTATGGGATTGCTTTTGGGGGGAATTGCTTCATAGATGAGTGAGTAATTAATTAAATAAATGAGTAATTAGCTATTTTGAATACTGAAAAAGGCAAATGTGCTCATATCTCCTAAACCGTGCGAGATAGAGCGATTTCGTCTAAATTTTCGACCCACAGGGTATCTAAGGAATGTACTCTTTGCAATTTTCCAAAAATTTTCCCCTCCCCAAAAATGGCGGCCATTTTGAATTTTCGAATTTTTGCCAAAAATGGCAAAACACAAATTTGCTTCCATCTCCTTAACCGTGCGAGATAGAGCGATTTCGTCAAAATTTTCGACCCAAAGGGTATCTAAGGAATGTACTCTTTGCAATTTTCAAAAAATTTTCCCCTCCCCAAAAATGGCGGCCATTTTGAATTTTCGAATTTTTGCCAAAAATGGCAAAACACAAATTTGCTTCTATCTCCTTAACCGTGCGAGATAGAGCGATTTCGTCGAAATTTTCCACCCACAGGGTATCTAAGCAATATAATCTTTGCAATTTTCAAAAAATTTTCCCCTCCCCAAAAATGGTGGCCATTTTGAATTTTCGAATTTTTGCCAAAAATGGCAAAACACAAATCTGTTTCTATCTCCTTAACCGTGCGAGATAGCGCGATTTCGTCGAAATTTTCGATCCACAGGGTATCTAGGGAATGTACTCTTTGCAATTTTCAAAAAATTTTCCCTCCCCAAAAATGGCTGCCATTTTGATTTTTCGAATTTTTGCCAAAAATGGCAAAACACAAATTTGCTTCTATCTCCTTAACTGTGCGAGATAGAGCGATTTCGTCGAAATTTTCGACCCATAGGGTATCTAAGGAATGTAATCTTTGCAATTTTCAAAAAATTTTCCCCTCCCCAAAAATGGCGGCCATTTTGAATTTTCGAATTTTTGCCAAAAATGGCAAAACACAAATTTGCTTCTATCTCCTTAACCGTGCGAGATAGAGCGATTTCGTCGAAATTTTTGACCCACAGGGTATCTGAGCATTGTATTCTTTGAAATTTTCAAAAAATTTTCCCCTCCCCAAAAATGGCGGCCATTTTGAATTTTCGAATTTTTGCCAAAAATAGAAAAACAGGAATTTGCTTCTATCTCCTTAACCGTGCAAGATAGAGTGATTTTGTCAAAATTTTCGACCCAAGCAATGCAAAAAGGCATGAAGCTGAAATAATTTACATCTACACTAATAAATATTTAAGCATCATTGATATTAGTGGTGGGATCGCAAGCTTAAATGACAGATCGAGCATCGCTTGTTAGAAGCGAGTTGAACTCGAGTCAAACTCGAGTAATTTTCGGGATAGAGTATTTCGTTTGTTAGCGAAAATATTTTACATAACCGTACATGAGGCAAAACTTTAAACTGGAAATGGGCTTTCGCGATATAATTTAAGTTAAATCTTCATTGATTTAAGTCAGAATAAAGTAAAAATACAATATATTTCTGAAAATTTCAGATATTTCTATTGTTATGGTGAAGTATCAGCCTTAGATGGTTAAAATATGTACGTTTACAAAAAACTCGAGTTTCACTTGCGCCGATCGATGTGACCCCCAATTATCGCCCATCGAGTTGTAACTCGAGTTTCCGTCAACTCGTCCCAGCACTAATTGATATATTTTACAAATGAAACAGGGTCTTGTAAGACTACTGTACAATTTTGGCAAAAGGTTCATGGGGTGGACATTACACATGATAATGTGTGTTCTTCTATGCTATCCTGTTTCTATTCGCATCTACTATCAACAGGGCGTCCTATTTCTAGTTATTAAGCGTCCCGCAAGGGACGCTTGTTTGTGTATGGGAGAGCTTCCGGCTCCGCCGGCTCCGCATTTTGTTTTCCTTATAACTCTGTAACCGTTAGGCGGATTCTTTTCAAATTTGGCAGGTTTAGGCAGTAGCCTTGGGGAATTTTTTTGAATATGCTGCAGTGACATTTCAACCAATCAGAGAGGTCACATGACCAAAAATGTCTTTTTTCGATGGGGAAGCTTGTCCGGATGATAACTTGAAAGGAATTTTATCAATTCACCTGAAACTTGGCAAATACATTCATTCTATTAAAATCTGGAAATCATTAGATTTTGGCATTGATTGGTCAAGAAATGGCCGAGTAATTAATGATTAATTAATCATTACGAATTTTCCAAATAAGGAAAACACAAAAATGCTTATATCTCGAAAACCGTGCTAGATAGAGCGATTTCGACGAAATTTTTGACCCGCAGGGTATTTCTGCGGAGTAGTTTTCCCAATTTTCAAAAAAATTTTGTCTCGCCCAAAATGGCGGCCATTTTGAATTTTCGAAATTTTCGCAAAAATTGAAAAACACAAAAAATGCTTATATCTCAAAAACCGTGCTAGATAGAGCAATTTCGACAAAATTTTTGACCCGCAGGATATCTCTGCGGAGTACTTTTCCCAATTTTCAAAAAATTTTTGTCTCGCCAAAAATGGCGGCCATTTTGAATTTTCGAAATTTTCGCAAAAATTGCAAAACACAAAAATGCTTATATCTCGAAAACCCTGCAAGATAGAGCGATTTCGACGAAATTTTTGACCCACAGGGTATATCTGCAGAGTAGCCATGCCAATTTTCAAAAAAATTTTATCTCGCCAAAACTGGCGGCCATTTTGAATTTTCGAATTTTTCGCAAAAATTGCAAAACATAAAAATGCTTATATCTCGAAAACCCTGCTAGATAGAGCGATTTCGACGAAATTTTTGACCTGCAGGGTATCTCTGCAGAGTAGCCATGCCAATTTTCAGACAAAAAATTTCTTGCAAAAAATGGCGGCCATTTTGAATTTTCGAATTTTTCGCAAAATTGCAAAACACAAAATTGCTTATATCTCGAAAACCGTGCTAGATAGAGCGATTTCGACGAAATTTTTGACCCACAGGGTATCTCTGCAGAGTAGCCATGCCAATTTTCAGACAAAAAATTTCTCGCAAAACATGGCGGCCATTTTGAATTTTTCACAAAATTGCAAAACACAAAAATGCTTATATCTCGAAAACCGTGCTAGATAGAGCGATTTCGACGAAATTTTTGACCCACTGGGTATCTCTGCAGAGTAGCCATGCCAATTTAAAAAAAAAATTTGTCTTGCCAAAAATGGCGGCCATTTTGAATTTTCGAATTTTTGCGCAAAAATTGCAAAACACAAAAATGCTAGTATTTCGAAAACCGTGCTACATAGAGCGATTTCGACGAAATTTTTTATCTTCAGGGTATCTCTGCAGAGCAGCTATCCCAAAGAGCTTTCACTTGGTGAAGTTTCAGACCCATAGCTAATTGCTCACCTACTCAAAAAGAGTAAATGCGAATTACCTCTAAAAGTATTGCAGATGACAAATTTTTCTCAAATAACTCAGTCACCTACTTTTGGAAGAGCTTTCACTTGGTGAAGTTTCAGACCCGTAGCTAATTACTCACCTACTCAAAATGAGTAAATGCTAATTATCTCAAAAACTATTGCGGATACCCAATTTTTATCAAATAACTCATTCACCTACTTTTGGGAGAGCTTTCACATGGTGAAGTTTCAGACCCGTAGATGATTACTCACCTACTCAAAATGAGTAAATGCGAATTATCTCTTAAAAGTATTGCAGATAGCCAATTTTTCTCAAATAACTCATTCACCTACCTTTGGGAGAGCTTTCACTTGGTGAAGTTTCAGACCCATAGCTAATTACTCACCTACTCAAAATGAGTAAATGCGAATTATCTCTAAAAGTATTGCAGATAGCCAATTTTTCTCAAATAACTCATTCACCTACTTTTGGGAGAGGTTTCAGTTGGTGAAGTTTCAGACCCATAGCTAATTACTCACCTACTCAAAATGAGTAAATGCGAATTATCTCTAAAAGTATTGCAGATAGCCAATTTTTCTCAAATAACTCATTCACCTACTTTTGGGAGAGCTTTCACTTGGTGAAGTTTCAGACCCATAGCTAATTACTCACCTACTCAAAATGAGTAAATGCGAATTATCTCTAAAAGTATTGCAGATAGCCAATTTTTGTCAAATTAATCATTCACCTACTTTTGGGAGAGCTTTCACTTGGTGAAGTTTCAGACCCATAGCTAATTACTCACCTACTCAAAATGAGTAAATGCGAATTATCTCTAAAAGTATTGCAGATAGCCAATTTTTCTCAAATAACTCCTTCACCTACTTTTGGCAGAGCTTTCACATGGTGAAGTTTCAGACCCATAGCTAATTACTCACCTACTGAAAATGAGTAAATGCGAATTATCTCTAAAAGTATTGCAGATAGCCAATTTTTCTCAAATAACTCATTCACCTACTTTTGGGAGAGCTTTCACTTGGTGAAGTTTCAGACCCATAGCTAATTACTCGCCTACTCAAAATGAGTAAATGCGAATTATCTCTAAAAGTATTGCAGATAGCCAATTTTTCTCAAATAACTCATTCACCTACTTTTGGGAGAGCTTTCACTCTGAAGTTTCAGACCCATAGCTAATTACTCACCTACTCAAAATGAGTAAATGCGAATTATCTCTAAAAGTATTGCAGATAGCCAATTTTTCTCAAATAACTCATTCACCTACTTTTGGCAGAGCTTTCACTTGGTGAAGTTTCGGACCCATAGCTAATTACTCACCTACTCAAAATGAGTAAATGCGAATTATCTCTAAAAGTATTGCAGATAGCCAATTTTTCTCAAATAACTCATTCACCTACTTTTGGGAGAGCTTTCACTTGGTGAAGTTTCAGACAACTAGCTAATTACTCCCCTACTCAAAATGAGTAAATGCGAATTATCTCTAAAAGTATTGCAGATAGCCAATTTTTCTCAAATAACTCATTCACCTACTTTTGGGAGAGCTTTCACTTGGTGAAGTTTCAGACCCATAGCTAATTACTCACCTACTCAAAATGAGTAAATGAGAATTATCTCTAAAAGTATTGCAGATAGCCAATTTTTCTCAAATAACTCATTCACCTACTTTTGGGAGAGCTTTCACTTGGTGAAGTTTCAGACCCATAGCTAATTATTCACCTACTCAAAATGAGTAAATGCTAATTATCTGTAAAAGTATTGCGGATACCCAATTTTTATCAAATACTCATTCATCTACTTGTGGGAGAGCTTTCACATGGTGAAGTTTCAGACCCATAGCTAATTACTCACCTACTCAAAATGAGTAAATGCGAATTATCTCTAAAAGTATTGCAGATAGCCAATTTTTCTCAAATAACTCATTCACCTACTTTTGGGAGAGCTTTCACTCTGTGAAGTTTCAGACCCATAGATAATTTTTCACCTACTCAAAATGAGTAAATATGAATTATCTCTTAATAGTATTGCAGATAGCCAATTTTTCTCAAATAACTCATTTACCTACTTTTGGAAGAGCTTTCACACAGGAAAATGAAAAATTGTGAATATCTCGGAAAAGCTATTTCTTCTGCTTTAATGCTCGGCAGGAGATACACACCGCGGCAGTGGTCTTGACAAAAATTTTTGTCTCCCCAAAAATGGTGGCCATTTTGAATTTTCAAAGTTTTTGCAAAACACAAAAATGCTTATATCTCGAAAACCGTGCTATATGGAGCGAACTCAACAAAATTTTTGACCTGCTGGGTATCTCTGCAGAGTAGCCATGCCAATTTTCAAAATATTTTTGTCTCGCCAAATATAGCGGACATTTTTAATTTTTTTATTTTTTGCAAAACACAAAAATGCTTATATCTTGAAAACCGTGCTAGATAGAGCAGACTGCGCTGGCTTTGGTTGCCACAACAGTATAAGGCTAGAAACGAAGCATTTTCTTAATACTTTAGCACTCACCTTTATATCCTTTTCGGGACGCTTTGTTTTTGCTATGCAAAAACATTATGTTTTTTTTTGCGAGCGATCCTCTAGTTATATTTGGAATCCATTGTAGCTGCAAAGTAGGCTTCTGTGTAATAATTAAGCGTCCCACAAGGGACGCTTGTTTGTGTATGGGAGAGCTTCAGGCTCCGCCGGCTCCGGCGGGTCCGCCGGCTCCGCATTTTGTTTTCCTTATAACTCTGTAACCGTTAGGCAGATTCTTTTCAAATTTGGCAGGTTTAGGCAGTAGCCTTGGGGAATTTTTTTGAATATGCTGCAGTGACATTTCAACCAATCAGAGAGGTCACATGACCAAAAATGTCTTTTTTCGGTGGGGAAGCTTGTCCGGATGATAACTTGAAAGGAATTTTATCAATTCACCTGAAACTTGGCAAATACATTCATTCTATTAAAATCTGGAAATCATTAGATTTTGGCATTGATTGGTCAAGAAATGGCCGAGTAATTAATGATTAATTAATCATTACGAATTTTCCAAATAAGGAAAACACAAAAATGCTTATATCTCAAAAACCGTGCTAGATAGAGCGATTTCGACGAAATTTTTGACCCGCAGGGTATCTCTGCAAAGAAGCTTTTCCAATTTTCAAAAAAATTTTGTCTCGCCCAAAATGGCGGCCATTTTGAATTTTCGAAATTTTCGCAAAAATTGCAAAACACAAAAATGCTTATATCTCAAAAACCGTGCTAGATAGAGCAATTTCGACAAAATTTTTGAACCGCAGGATATCTCTGCAGAGTACTTTTCCCAATTTTCAAAAAATTTTTGTCTCACCAAAAATGGCTGCCATTTTGAATTTTCGAAATTTTCGCAAAAATTGCAAAACACAAAAATGCTTATATCTCGAAAACCGTGCTAGATAGAGCGATTTCGACGAAATTTTTGACCCACAGGGTATCTCTGCAGAGTAGCCATGCCAATTTTCAAAAAAATTTTGTCTCACCAAAAATGGCGGCCATTTTGAATTTTCGAATTTTTCGCAAAAATTGCAAAACACAAAAATACTTATATCTCGAAAACCGTGCTAGATAGAGCGATTTCGACGAAATTTTTGACCCACAGGGTATATCTGCAGAGTAGCCATGCCAATTTTCAAAAAAATTTTATCTTGCCAAAAATGGCGGCCATTTAGAATTTTCAAATTTTTCGCAAAATTGCAAAACACAAAAATGCTAATATTTCGAAAACCGTGCTACATAGAGCGATTTCGACGAAATTTTTTATCTTCAGGGTATCTTTGCAGAGCAGCTATCCCAAAGAGCTTTCACTTGGTGAAGTTTCAGACCCATAGCTAATTGCTCACCTACTCAAAAAGAGTAAATGCGAATTACCTCTAAAAGTATTGCAGATGGCCAATTTTTCTCAAATAACTCATTCACCTACTTTTGGAAGAGCTTTCACTTGGTAAAGATCAGACCCGTAGCTAATTACTCACCTACTCAAAATGAGTAAATGCTAATTATCTCAAAAACTATTGCGGATACCCAATTTTTATCAAATAACTCATTCATGTACTTTTGGGAGAGCTTTCACATGGTGAAGTTTCAGACCCGTAGATGATTACTCACCTACTCAAAATGAGTAAATGCGAATTATCTCTTAAAAGTATTGCAGATAGCCAATTTTTTTCAAATAACTCATTCACCTACTTTTGGAAGAGCTTTCACATGGTGAAGTTTCAGACCCATAGCTAATTACTCACCTACTCAAAATGAGTAAATGCGAATTATCTCTAAAAGTATTGCAGATAGCCAATTTTTCTCAAATAACTCATTCACCTACTTTTGGGAGAGCTTTCACATGGTGAAGTTTCAGACCCATAGCTAATTACTCCCCTACTCAAAATGAGTAAATGCTAATTATCTGTAAAAGTATTGCGGATACCCAATTTTTATCAAATAACTCATTCATCTACTGGTGGGAGAGCTTTCACATGGTGAAGTTTCAGACCCATAGCTAATTACTCACCTACTCAAAATGAGTAAATGCGCATTATCTCTAAAAGTATTGCAGATAGCCAATTTTTCTCAAATAAATCATTCACCTACTTTTGGGAGAGCTTTCACTTGGTGAAGTTTCAGACCCATAGCTAATTACTCACCTACTCAAAATGAGTAAATGCGAATTATCTCTAAAAGTATTGCAGATAGCCAATTTTTCTCAAATAACTCATTCACCTACTTTTGGGAGAGCTTTCACTTGGTGAAGTTTCAGACCCATAGCTAATTACTCACCTACTCAAAAGGAGTAAATGTAAATTATCTCTAAAAGTATTGCAGATAGCCAATTTTTCTCAAAGAACTCATTCACCTACTTTTGGGAGAGCTTTCACTCTGTGAAGTTTCAGACCCATAGCTAATTACTCACCTATTCAAAATGAGTAAATGCGAATTATCTCTAAAAGTATTGCAGATAGCCAATTTTTCTCAAATAACTCATTCACCTACTTTTGGGAGAGCTTTCACTTGGTGAAGTTTCAGACCCATAGCTAATTACTCACCTACTCAAAATGAGTAAATGCGAATTATCTCTAAAAGTATTGCAGATAGCCAATTTTTCTCAAATAACTCATTCACCTACTTTTGGCAGAGCTTTCACTTGGTGAAGTTTCAGACCCATAGCTAATTATTCACCTACTCAAAATGAGTAAATGTGAATTATCTCTAAAAGTATTGCAGATAGCCAATTTTTCTCAAATAACTCATTCACCTACTTTTGGGAGAGCTTTCACTCTGTGAAGTTTCAGACCCATAGCTATTTATTCACCTACTCAAAATGAGTAAATGCTAATTATCTATAAAAGTATTGCGGATACCCAATTTTTATCAAATACTCATTCATCTACTTGTGGGAGAGCTTTCACATGGTGAAGTTTCAGACCCATAGCTAATTACTCACCTACTCAAAATGAGTAAATGCGAATTATCTCTAAAAGTATTGCAGATAGCCAATTTTTCTCAAATAACTCATTCACCTACTTTTGGGAGAGCTTTCACTTGGTGAAGTTTCAGACCCATAGCTAATTATTCACCTTCTCAAAATGAGTAAATGTGAATTATCTCTTAATAGTATTGCAGATAGCCAATTTTTCTCAAATAACTCATTCTCCTACTTTTGGCAGAGCTTTCACACACGAAAATGAAAAATTGTGAATATCTCGGAAAAGCTATTTCTTTTGCTTTAATGCTCGGCGGGAGATACAAACCGCGGCAGTGGTTTTGACAAAAAATTTTGTCTCCCCAAAAATGGTGGCCATTTTGAATTTTCAAAGTTTTTGCAAAACACAAAAATGCTTATATCTCGAGAACCGTGCTATATGGAGCGAACTCAACAAAATTTTGGACCTGCTGGGTATGCAGAGTAGCCATGCCAATTTTCAAAATATTTTTGTCTCGCCAAATATAGCGGACATTTTTAATTTTTTTTATTTTTTGCAAAACACAAAAATGCTTATATCTTGAAAACCGTGCTAGATAGAGCAGACTGCGCTGACTTTGGTTGCCACAACAGTATAAGGCTAGAAACGAAGCATTTTCTTAATACTTTAGCACTCACCTTTATATCCTTTTCGGGACGCTTTGTTTTTGCTATGCAAAAACATTATCTTTTTTTTTATCTAATGGTCTCTGACCCATTATTCTGCAATAAAGTCATCCTTAAATCATCAACAAATGACAACATCTTGGACTTCATTTCTAGCGTTAATAAAAGGAAAAAGATTCAAATACTATGATGTGTGAAAGGCAACATATAAACATTTAAAAACATTCCATAGGACCCAGTAAAGAAGATGAACCTGATGACAAGGTGGTGGCCACATCACCAGATGAACGCTTTCTGAAGTTTGACTGTGAGATAGGAAGGGGCTCCTTTAAGACTGTCTTTAAAGGCTTGGACACAGAGAATGGAGTGCAGGTTGCTTGGTGTGAACTACAGGTGGGTGTCTGAAGTTTACATGCTTGATTGTTAGAATTTGTCTGACAGCCAGATTTTAAGTAAAAAATTGTAAGAATAAGAAAACATGTTAAAAAAAAAAAATTAAAAAGAATTGGCATAAAATTTCCTAGCATCTCTGAAAGGGTGCTTATTTGTTTTCACTTCAGTTTCCTCGCCTCTGCCACATTATGGTCTCCCTTGAATATCTCCCTTATTATTGGAAGCTTTCTAACCATATTTGGCAGTTATATATACCTTAGGTGATATAACTGATCAAAAAATATTTTTTTGGGAAGTACACCCACCTTTAATTGTTGCTCAGCAAAATCTACTAACCTTAGAGGCTTGTGATGTCACACATTTGTTCATACTATCAAAAGCACGAGCTGATTAGATTTTGGGAGAGATCCGAAGAAAATTGACTGATTTATGAGCGATTTTCTCACTGGTACCAACCAGAAAGCTTAAAATTTATGTGAAATCCCTATTATCTTAAGTATTACATGTAGAGCCATAGAATATATAAATTGGGAGGTAGTACCAAACCATAATTAGTGAGTGTAGAAAGCAAGTCAAATCCCCCCCAACCCCCCTGTAGGGTCAAACTGGGGTCATAAAATAACAGATTTTGACATTTTGCCTTATATCTCCTTCATTATAGCTTTTACAGCTTTAGAATGTATGAAGAAGTTATAGGAAACCATATTCATAGAGTCTAGATAGTCTGTAGATTTACCCCTGACCCCCTCCTATGGGTCGAACTAGGGTAATAAAATATCAGGTTTTGTCTTTTGGCCTCATATGTCCTTTAGTATTGCTTTTAGAGCTTCGGAATGTATTGCCAGGTTATAGGAAACCTTACACAGGGACTCTAAATACCTGGTGTATATTTACCCAAGCCAGATGACATTGCTTTAAGCAATACTCGCACAGCTTTTAAAGGCTGTGGGGTAGAACGATTTCAATAAACAGTTTTTTCTGCGCTGTCCGGGCGGCGGCGGCGGGCATAAACCTTGTGGGTGTTCCACAGCCTAAACCCCTGCACAGATTTTCACCAAATTTTCAGGGGATGTTTATCCCAAGAGGATCTAGAGCTGATTAGGTTTTGGGGGGTATCCGGTAACAACTGTTGCCATGGCAACACTTTTAAGATTTTTGGGTCTTAAAGTTTTGGCTCTTCCACAGCCTAAACCCCTGCACGGATTTTCACCAAAGTTTCAGGGTATGTTTACCCTAAGAGGATCTAGAGCTGACTAGGTTTTGGGGGGTATCTGGTAACAACTGTTGCCATGGCAACACTTTTAAGATTTTTGGGTCTTAAAGTTTGTGGGTGTTTCACAGCCTAAACCCCTGCACGGATTTTCACCAAATTTTCAGGGTATGTATACCCTAAGAGGATCTAGAGCTGATTAGGTTTTGGGGGGTATCTGGTAACAACTGTTGCCATGGCAACACTTTAAAGATTTTCGGGTCTTAAAGATTGTTGTTGTTCCACAGACTAAACCCCTGCACGGATTTTCACCAAAGTTTCAGGGGATGTTTACCCCAAGGGGATCTAGAGCTGATTAGTTTCAAGGGGGGTATCTGGTAACAACTGTTGCCATGGCAACACTTTTAAGATTTTCAGGTCTTAAAGTTTGTGGGTGTTCCACAGCCTCAACCCCTGCATGGATTTTCACCAAATTTTCAGGAAATGTTTACACCAAGAGAATCTAGAGCTGATTAGGTTTTTGGGGGTATCTGGCAGCAACTGATGTCATGGTAACACTTAAAATTTTGGGGTCTTAAAGTTTGTTCTAAAATCTTTACTATTTTCTGTAACCTAAAATATTGCAGCTAGCATCATCAGATTTGCACAAAATGTAAATGGACAGGAAAGCTTGTGTCAGAGTAATTATGCCCTTGTTTTAGAAACAAAATGGCCGCCATATCACATCGTTAATGCCAAATAGGAGGGTGATCATGTCAAAAAGGCCTTATATCTCCCTTATAATTGTTTCTAGGGCTTCAAAATATGAAAACTACTTGCAAGAAATCATGGCCTGTGAATCTTTTGTAGAACAGCTTGTGGGCCCTCTATACTTTTGTACCTGTACCTGTGGGCTGGGGTTCTTGCCTGCCGAGGCTGGCTATTTTTAGGGTTGTCTTTTACTGAACTTTCCACAAACTGGGGGTTCATAATATGACCATAAGTATTCTTTTTGGTAGGCATATTTTACATCTAAAACAGCTCTTCTTACAAGCTATAGCATTTATTAAATTAACTTTTCATAATTTATGACCATAGTAAACAAAATAAAGCTTACATTTCTCATTCATGTTGATGCATGAACTTCCACACTGTCTGCTTAACTTTCACTTCTTCTCTTAGCGCTGCTGGTTTTTCTTTTAAAAAAACCTTTTTCTAATTTTATACTGTATTGCATCTAACCTTTGGGGACGCTTTGTTTTTTAAGCAAAAATATTTTTCTAGTTTAATTATTAAATTTGCATTTTATTGCATAAAATACCCTTACCTTATCCTCACTATTGCTATGTGTTGGCGAGAGCAAACATCCACGACCAACTCGACGACCAAATAAAATATGAACTACAAAGAGGAACTAGGGATGCGGAGCATGCGCAGTCCACAAATGCGCTTTTTGTGTTAAAAGTGACATAAAAGCATAACAGAGGGTTAGGGTGATCCATGTATGAAAATGCTACAGATGTTTCGTCTATATGTCTGTTGGGCATTCTGTTGTTGCCAAAAGACATAAAACACCAAAAATATATTAAAAAAATTACTTTTGCCTGATCCCATTTTATCATGTCAGATTAGATCTTTGATTAACACGTGTTTTGAAAACTTAGCCTCTGATATCTGTAAAATGTCAGCCCAGTTTCCTTGTTCTTGATAAAAGTCAGTAAAACAATGAGCCAGAGTTTGCCACCATCCATCATTATGATGTTACATTAATTAGGATAGTGTGCAATTTGGTTCTTGTGACGCAGTCTCATAAATGTCAGATCTTAGTTTTTCACTTGTGCCGGCTTATCTGCTTGCATAATAAGGCAGTATCAATATATCAAATTGATTGAAATATTGATATGCCCATACCTGAATGAAGGCTTTTTTGCAGTTATGGTTTTGATCATATTAAGTGCCTTTTTTAAAGGAACCTGCCTATGAGTTCTGGAAATGTTCCATGAATGATCAAAACTTAACATTAGAGCCAACAATCTATTGGAGTCAACAATCTGGTTTTAATAACACTAAAATTGGGATATGTCCATTGCGCATAGGGAATATGTGAAACTTTATAATCTTCAGTGAAATGTGGGATTTAATCTAGGTCCCATTTTGCTCAGTTGAATTTTTGATGTTTCATCCTGATAGTTTCCTAACAGTTTGGGAGTGTAGGTTTGCACCACCATGGTATGACTTTAATTCTATGCTCTGATGAATCATCTGATGCAAATGCTACTGTGTTCTTTTATAAGGGACTGTTCCTAAAATAAAGTTTTAACTTTACATCAAGGGCTGTCAAAAAAATTGTAGTACATTATATATTACAATGATTGCGGTTAAGTCTTAGTAGATGTTTCAGTTTCATCTTGACTGAAAATACCAATTACTGTAATGGGATATACTATTTTCCATATCCTTTGATTAATAATTTGAAAACAGTGCTGTACCCTAGTTAGTCAAATAGATGTGTGGCCAATTAAGTGTCAGTGACAGTGAACCATCAAGGTTGGTCATTGATAATTTTAAATGATCCTATATACAGTACCAATCTTTATCTTTCTGTATATACCTGAGTAACTTGTTTGCTTCAACATATTTCATGCAATTTTCACTCAATAAATTGATTGCTTTGACAGAGCTTGGACAACTATATTAAGTTTAAAATGGCTTGTCATACAGGCTTCTTCTTCTTGTATTAATGTAATTGCCTGGACCATTGCATCGTCTGCTATTTTCCACATTAACATTAACCATCTTTAATCCCTGCTTTTCCATGTTATGTGTATTTTTGCAGGATAAGAAATGGAATAAAAGTGAACGACAGAGATTTAAAGAAGAGGCAGAAATGTTGAAAGGTTTACAACATCCCAATATTGTACGATTCTATGACTCATGGGAAATCGTGAACAATCGAGGGCGGAAAGTTATTGTTCTGGTCACAGAACTCATGACTTCAGGCACATTGAAAACGTGAGTTTGTGGATGCAATCGGACATTTGACTTGTAAAATGTTGATATGCTGCTGTATTTCTGTAGCAAAAAAATATTACGGCTTAAATTTTTGGCCAAGAAATATGATATTATGAAGTATGTGCAGGAAAAAGGTGAGAGTATGTTTTAGGTAAGATAAAATGATATATTGTGAATAATTTTATGCTTCCTATAATTTTGAAATGCCACCTGATGATATTTGTCAACAATTAATGGCTGTAGTTTAGAAAAAAGGTGAGGTTTTCTATTTCACATTATCTTTTGCAGATTTATGTATTCTTTGAAGAATTATGCCAAATTTTCAATTAAACACTGGACAAATGATACATTAACAGTTTATGTTAATCTTTATCTCACGAATTTAGTCATTAAGCGTCCCGCGAGGGACGCTTGTTTGCATATGGGAGGAATTCTCGCGGAAGGGTCCGCCGTATCCGCCGGCTCCGCAAGTTTGCCTACCTATAGCGTCTTTACTAGTGGATGGAATTTCTTCAAACTTGGCACATATATTTAGTAGCCCTGGGAAAATTTTCTGAATTTGGTGCCATGACATTTCAACCAATCAGAGAAGTCACATGACCAAAAACAAGATTTTGCTTGTCCGGATGATACTTAAGAAGCGTTTAAAATATTTACCTGAAATTTGATATATGGATACACGGTGTAAAGATCTGGAAATGATTAGATTTTGGTAGACTTCCATTAAAAAATGGTTAATTAATTAAGCATTAAAATTTTTATTAACGAGCAAAATACAAATCCCTTAATAACTTCTAAACCGTGCGAGATAGAGCGATTTCGATGAAATTTTTGACCCACAGGGTATCACTACTGAGTACTCCAAAAAAAATTCCTCTCTCCAAAAGTGGCGGCCATTTTGAATTTTGTAATTTTTGACAAAAATGGCAAAAATTTAAAGGTCTGCACTCTGATTTGTGGGAACACAATGCACTCATGTAGTGTTCATCACAAATAATTCACAAATAATTATATCCCCAGACGAAAGTCGGGGATATATTGGATTCAGGTCCGTCGCGCCGCCGTAGAAATTTCCTTGTGGACGCGATAACTCAAAAACAAATTAATATTTTTTTTTCAAACTTGGTACACATGTTAAGGGTGCCCAAAGGGAGATCCCTATTTTAAGATGACCTTAAACTCCCAGTAAAAAAGAACTTATGGCCACCTTAAGGTCAGAAATTGGACTTTTGGCCACTTAGAGCCCTGTAGGTCACAAACTATGATGCTCAGATGGCTGAAATTTTACCTGACTACACATTAATATGTTCTTAGTACATGTGCCGAAAATCACGACTTTAAGTTGAGGAGAAAATTGTGTTTGAGGCCCATAAATACCCCCACTTAGGGATTTTTTGCTATACTTTTCACATATTTTGCCCTATAATTTGGAAGTGGTAATTCTGATGAGTCTCAAACTGCACTAGGTATAACTTTGATATGTAATCCTTGTCTGTAGAAAATTTTAGGGCTGTAGGTTTACCCAAAGGGGTCGACTTAAGGTCTCAAAAGTGCCCACAGAGACCCAATTTATGCACTTTTTGCCACTTTCAAGCACTGTAGCTTTCAAACTATGCCTCTCATCTAAGTTAAATATCATCTGGGAATATATCTATGTGTTTTCTTATATGTGCCCCAACATTTAGGCCTTTAATAGACAGTTAACCTGTGTATCAGGACCATAAACACCCACCCGAGTGACCCTTATAAGACATTTATCACATCTTTTTCCCTGTAACTTGGAAATGGTAAGTCTGAGAAGTTTCAAACTGTATTAGATATATATTCTGTGTGTAATCTTAGTATGTAACAGATTTTAAGTCTGAAGCTTTAATTTTGAAGGTCAAATTGAGGTCTCTAAAAGGCTCCCAAAGACCCAATATTTGGACTTTTTGCTACTTTTAAGCCCTGTGACTGTCAAACTATGTGACTGATAGAGCTCAAATCCTATCTGGGAAGATATTAGTATGTTATTTATATATGTGCCAAAAATTAAGGCTTTAAGAAGACATTTAACCTGTGTATGAGGACCATAAATCCCCACCCGAGTGACCATTTTTAGACATTTTTCACATATTTTGCCCTGTAACTTGGAAATGGTAAGTCTAAGAAGTTTCAAACTGTATTAGATGCATATTCTATGTGTAATCTTAGTATGTGACAAATTTTAAGTCTGAAGCTTTAATTTGAAGGCCACATTTAGGTCTCTAGAAGGCCCCATAAAGACCCAGTATTTGGACTTTTTGCCAATTTTAAGGCCTGTGACTGTTGAACTATGTGACTGATAGAGCTGAAATCTCATCTGGGAATACATTATTATGTTCTTTTTGCATGTGCCATAAATCAAGGCTTCAAGTAGACATTTAACCTGTGTATGAGGACCTTAAACACCCACCTGAGTGACCCTTTTAAGACATTTTTCACATATTTTGCTCTGTAACTTGGAAATGGTAAGTCTGAGAAGTTTCAAACTTTATTAGATACATATTCTATGTGTAATCTTAGTATGTAACAAATTTTAAGTCTGAAGCTTTAATTTGAAAGCCACATCGAGATCTCTAAAAGGCCCACAGAGACCCAATGTTTGGACTTTTTGCCACCTTTAAGCCCTGTGACTGTTAAACTATGTGATTGATGGAGCTGAAATCCCATCTGGGAATGCATTAATATGTCCTTTTTACATATGCCGAAAATTAAGGTTTTTAGTAGACATTTAACCTGTGTATGAGGGCCATAGACACTCGCCCAAGTGCCTTTTTTGACATTTTTTCCGTATTTTGCCCTGTTATTTGAAAATGCTTAGTGTGACAAGTCTTAAACTGTATTATATATAATTTTTGTTTGTTATGTATGTCCCCCAAAAAGTTTCAGATCTGTAGTTTAATTGCTAAGGTCTCTTTAACAATTGTAAAATGCCCACAGAAACCCAATTTATGGACATTATGCCACTTTAAAGCCCAGTAACTGTCAAACTATGTGGGTTATAGAGCTGAAATCTTTGAATTTTTAAAAGGAAATGCCTGTCTATTTAAATTTTGAATATTAATAATGTTATGGCTCTCTTAGTCTTTTAAGAACTTATTTTTGTGTGTTATACCTCTGCTTGCTGAGTTTTTAACTTTTTAAAATGAAACTGGTTAAACGCCGGTTAAACATATTCAAGTAGACAAAATGGACACTTTAAGTGAGCTTTAAGTCCCAATATTAATGAAATTATATCCGTATGTAGTAAAACTAGGGGATTTTTAACCCTCAGCTAGCCCAGTTTTATTCAACTTGCCTCAGTTAATTTTGACACAGCTCCTACAGTTATGACCTCATTTCAGTTGATAATCACATACTTAAAATTCTCAATTCTTTTTGTATTTGAGTACCCCTTTTATATAGATTGTTTGTTTACCATTTATGCTGTAGCACTCCATCTCTTTGAGAGAACATGTAAACTGTGTAAAAAAGATGTAGAAGATGAGATACATTTTGTTTGTGTTTGTCCAGCTTTAGAGCTGATTCGTATGAAATATTTCAAAATTTTAAATATAGATAAATCTGAATTATTAATAGATCAATTATCAAGGGTATTAACTCATATGAATGTCAATATGGTTATTAATTTTATTTTTGATTTGTGGCAAGAAAGAAAAAGTAAATTATATTGTTAATTTTTATGTATTGAATTGCTGTCTTTATTTACTGTATCTTACCTCAAAATATGTTTGCTCTGTTTGTTATTAACTCTCTATTTAAAGTGACTTATAAGCCCATATAGGGCTGGGTATTACTTCAATAGTTTTTGTATAATCCTTGTCAACATAATACATGTCACTATAATAAACTAATAAACTAAACTAAGTCCCAACCCACATCCCCCACCCGGATTCCCCCCACCCACCTCTGGGACCTCCAGCTATATTGAGTGACACTAAATAAACAAAGGTATTTAATGATATCAGATGAGAAACAAAGAACTCAATGGGGTTGCAGATCTTGTGTAATAGTGAGAGAGGTGTGGAGAAGGGGAGAGGGGTGGGGGTGGGAGGTGGTGGGCTTCATTACATATAACACAAAGGGGAGTCAGAACTGAGATTGTGTCACATATTTAGGTTGCATATATATGGACCACATATATAGGTATAGAGGAAATGAATAACTGAAAACAATTTGCAAATTCTAAAAATAATATAATAAAATAATAATATAAATAATTATGTCCACCCCCCTGGGGGGTGGATATATTATTTTTGCTTTTTTCGCCGTCCGATGTCCGATGTCCGGCGTCCGGCGTCCGATGTCCGGCGTCACGCATGGTTTCCGCTCATTTAAAGGAAAAGTATTAGAGCTATTGTCACCAAATTTGGTATGCAGGCTTATTGGGTCAGTAGCTTGCTTGGGATTGCTTTTGGCTGTTGTACCTCTTTTGCTTACTGAGTAATACTTAAGTACAGCTATTTTCAGTACCCATTGGTTTCCGTGCATTTAAGCCAAAATAATTAAAGATATTTTACTACAATTTTGAATACAAGATTGTTATGTCCATAGCTCGCTTGGTATTGCATTTGGGACTGATAGCTTTGTCAGTACATGAGTAATAGCCATTTAGGTACTTCATTGTGTATTTTCAGTACTACTTTTGAGTAATTTGCTAATATCTCAGAAACCGTAAGAGATAGAGCGATTTCGTCGAAATTTTCGACCCACAGGGTATCTAAGGAATGTAATATTTGCAATTTTCAAAAAATTTTCCCCTCCCCAAAAATGGCGGCCATTTTGAATTTTCGAATTTTTGCCAAAAATGGCAAAACACAAATTTGCTTCTATCTCCTTAACCGTGTGAGATAGAGCGATTTCGTCGAAATTTTCGACCCACAGGGTATTTAAGGAATGCAATCTACAATTTTCCAAAAATTTTCCCCTCCCCAAAAATGGCGGCCATTTTGAATTTTCGAATTTTTGCCAAAAATGGCAAAACACTAATTTGCTTCTATCTCCTTAACCGTGCGAGATAGAGTGATTTCGTCGAAATTTTCGACCCACAGGGTATCTAAGGAATGCAATCTTTGCAATTTTCCAAAAATTTTCCCCTCCCCAAAAATGGCGGCCATTTTGAATTTTCGCCAAAAATGGCAAAACACAAATTTGCTTCTATCTCCTTAACCGTGCCAGATAGAGCGATTTCGTCAAAATTTTCGACCCACTGGGTATCTGAGCATTGTACTCTTGGTAATTTTTAAAAAATTTTCCCCTCCCCAAAAATGGCGGCCATTTTGAATTTTCGAATTTTTGCCAAAAATGGCAAAACACTAATTTGCTTCTATCTCCTTAACCGTGCGAGATAGAGCGATTTCGTCGAAATTTTCGACCCACAGGGTATCTAAGGAATGTAATATTTGCAATTTTCAAAAAATTTTCCCCTCCCCAAAAATGGCGGCCATTTTGAATTTTCGAATTTTTGCCAAAAATGGCAAAACACAAATTTGCTTCTATCTCCTTAACCGTGCGAGATAGAGCGATTTCGTCGAAATTTTCGACCCACAGGGTATCTAAGGAATGCAATCTTTGCAATTTTCAAAAAATTTTCCCCTCCCCAAAAATGGCGGCCATTTTGAATTTTCGAATTTTTGCCAAAAATGGCAAAACACCAATTTGCTTCTATCTCCTTAACCGTGCCAGATAGAGCGATTTCGTCAAAATTTTCGACCCACAGGGTATCTGAGCATTGTGCTCTTGGTAATTTTTCCAAAAATTTTCCCCTCCCCAAAAATGGCGGCCATTTTGAATTTTCGAATTTTTGCCAAAAATGGCAAAACACTAATTTGCTTCTATCTCCTTAACCGTGCGAGATAGAGCGATTTCGTCGAAATTTTCGACCCACAGGGTATCTAAGGAATGTAATCTTTGCAATTTTCCAAAAATTTTCCCCTCCCCAAAAATGGCGGCCATTTTGAATTTTCGAATTTTTGCCAAAAATGGCAAAACACAAATTTCCTTCTATCTCCTTAACCGTGCGAGATAGAGCGATTTCGTCGAAATTTTCGACCCACAGGGTATCTAAGGAATGCAATCTTTGCAATTTTCCAAAAATTTTCCCCTCCCCCAAAATGGCGGCCATTTTGAATTTTCGAATTTTTGCCAAAAATGGCAAAACACAAATTTCCTTCTATCTCCTTAACCGTGCCAGATAGAGTGATTTCGTCAAAATTTTCGACCCACAGGGTATCTGAGCATTGTACTCTTGGTAATTTTTAAAAAATTTTCCCCTCCCCAAAAATGGCGGCCATTTTGAATTTTCGAATTTTTGCCAAAAATGGCAAAACACTAATTTGCTTCTATCTCCTTAACCGTGCGAGATAGAGTGATTTCGTCGAAATTTTCGACCCACAGGGTATCTAAGGAATGCAATCTTTGCAATTTTCAAAAAATTTTCCCCTCCCCAAAAATGGCGGCCATTTTGAATTTTCGAATTTTTGCCAAAAATGGCAAAACACAAATTTGCTTCTATCTCCTTAACCGTGCCAGATAGAGCGATTTCGTCAAAATTTTCGACCCACAGGGTATCTGAGCATTGTGCTCTTGGTAATTTTAACAAAATTTTCCCCTCCCCAAAAATGGCGGCCATTTTGAATTTTCGAATTTTTGCCAAAAATGGCAAAACACAAATTTCCTTCTATCTCCATAACCGTGCCAGATAGAGCGATTTCGTCAAAATTTTCGACCCACAGGGTATCTGAGCATTGTGCTCTTGGTAATTTTAACAAAATTTTCCCCTCCCCAAAAATGGCGGCCATTTTGAATTTTCGAATTTTTGCCAAAAATGGCAAAACACTAATTTGCTTCTATCTCCTTAACCGTGCGAGATAGAGCGATTTCGTCGAAATTTTCGACCCACAGGGTATCTAAGGAATGTAATATTTGCAATTTTCAAAAAATTTTCCCCTCCCCAAAAATGGCGGCCATTTTGAATTTTCGAATTTTTGCCAAAAATGGCAAAACACAAATTTGCTTCTATCTCCTTAACCGTGCGAGATAGAGCGATTTCGTCGAAATTTTCGACCCACAGGGTATCTAAGGAATGCAATCTTTGCAATTTTCAAAAAATTTTCCCCTCCCCAAAAATGGCGGCCATTTTGAATTTTCGAATTTTTGCCAAAAATGGCAAAACACCAATTTGCTTCTATCTCCTTAACCGTGCCAGATAGAGCGATTTCGTCAAAATTTTCGACCCACTGGGTATCTGAGCATTGTACTCTTGGTAATTTTTAAAAAATTTTCCCCTCCCCAAAAATGGCGGCCATTTTGAATTTTCGAATTTTTGCCAAAAATGGCAAAACACTAATTTGCTTCTATCTCCTTAACCGTGCGAGATAGAGCGATTTCGTCGAAATTTTCGACCCACAGGGTATCTAAGGAATGCAATCTTTGCAATTTTCAAAAAATTTTCCCCTCCCCAAAAATGGCGGCCATTTTGAATTTTCGAATTTTTGCCAAAAATGGCAAAACACCAATTTGCTTCTATCTCCTTAACCGTGCCAGATAGAGCGATTTCGTCAAAATTTTCGACCCACAGGGTATCTGAGCATTGTGCTCTTGGTAATTTTTCCAAAAATTTTCCCCTCCCCAAAAATGGCGGCCATTTTGAATTTTCGAATTTTTGCCAAAAATGGCAAAACACTAATTTGCTTCTATCTCCTTAACCGTGCGAGATAGAGCGATTTCGTCGAAATTTTCGACCCACAGGGTATCTAAGGAATGTAATCTTTGCAATTTTCCAAAAATTTTCCCCTCCCCAAAAATGGCGGCCATTTTGAATTTTCGAATTTTTGCCAAAAATGGCAAAACACAAATTTCCTTCTATCTCCTTAACCGTGCGAGATAGAGCGATTTCGTCGAAATTTTCGACCCACAGGGTATCTAAGGAATGCAATCTTTGCAATTTTCCAAAAATTTTCCCCTCCCCCAAAATG
Source organism: Sabellastarte sp. h YS-2021 (assembly GCA_964017235.1). Classification (NCBI taxonomy): domain Eukaryota; kingdom Metazoa; phylum Annelida; class Polychaeta; order Sabellida; family Sabellidae; genus Sabellastarte; species Sabellastarte sp. h YS-2021. Next base: position 59,802,496 of record OZ024930.1, on the reverse strand, counting down.
GCGGCCATTTTGAATTTTCGAATTTTTGCCAAAAATGGCAAAACACAAATTTCCTTCTATCTCCTTAACCGTGCCAGATAGAGTGATTTCGTCAAAATTTTCGACCCACAGGGTATCTGAGCATTGTACTCTTGGTAATTTTTAAAAAATTTTCCCCTCCCCAAAAATGGCGGCCATTTTGAATTTTCGAATTTTTGCCAAAAATGGCAAAACACTAATTTGCTTCTATCTCCTTAACCGTGCGAGATAGAGTGATTTCGTCGAAATTTTCGACCCACAGGGTATCTAAGGAATGCAATCTTTGCAATTTTCAAAAAATTTTCCCCTCCCCAAAAATGGCGGCCATTTTGAATTTTCGAATTTTTCCCAAAAATGGCAAAACACAAATTTGCTTCTATCTCCTTAACCGTGCGAGATAGAGCGATTTCGTCGAAATTTTCGACCCACAGGGTATCTAAGGAATGCAATCTTTGCAATTTTCCAAAAAATTTTCCCCTCCCCAAAAATGGCGGCCATTTTGAATTTTCGAATTTTTGCCAAAAATGGCAAAACACAAATTTGCTTCTATCTCCTTAACCGTGCGAGATAGAGCGATTTCGTCAAAATTTTCGACCCACAGGTATTTCAGCATTGTATTCTTGGCAATTTAAAAAAAAATTTCCCGTCCCCTAAAATGGCGGCCATTTTGAATTTTCAAATTTTTGTCAAAAATGGCAAAACACAAATTTGCTTCTATCTCCTTAACCATGCGAGATAGAGCGATTTCGTCGAAATTTTCAACCCACGGGGTATCTAAGGAATGTAATCTTTGCAATTTTCAAAAAATTTTCCCCTCCCCAAAAATGGCAGCCATTTTGAATTTTCGAATTTTTGCCCAAAATGGAAAAACACAAACTGGCCTTAACCGTGCCAAATAGAGTTATTTCGTTGAAATTTTCGACCCATAGGGTATCTAGAAAATGTACTCTTGGCAATTTTCAAAAAAATTTCCTTTTCCCAAAAATGGCGGCCATTTTGAATTTTCAAATTTTTGCCAAAAATAGAAAAACAGGAATTTGCTTCTATCTTCTTAACCATGCCAGATAGAGTGATTTCGTCAAAATTTTCAACCCAACCAATGCAAAAAGGCATGAAGCTGAAATAATTTACATCTACACTAACAAATATTTAAGCATCATTGATATATTTTACAAATGAAACAGGGTCTTGTAAGACTACTGTACAATTTGGGCAAAAGGTTCATGGGTGGACATTACACATGATAATGTGTGTTCTTCTATGCTATCCTGTTTCTATTCGCATCTACTATCAACAGGGCGGCCGATTTCTAGTTTTTTTTAAAATAATATTTTATTTGTGAACAAATATAGAAACAGATATGCGCTTTTGGGATTATGAATTTTAGAATGGACATTGAATCATCAATCATTTAAATACTTTGAAGGAAGATTGAAAAGTATGATGAGTTGAGTTAAAAATAATATTTTATTTGTCAACAAATATAGAAACAGATATGCTCTTTCGGGATTATTATTTTAGAATGGACATTCAATCATCAATCATTTAAATACTTTGAAAATAGGTTTAGCGTTATCATTGCAGGAAGATTGAAAATATAATTTGAGTTATGTATTCGGCGTCTGGGGATACACCATCTTCCTTGGGAAGATATAAACAGAGTAGATTGATGTGCTGAAGTTCATATAATAATGGGTAATTATGTTTTTAAAAATTCCTGATCAAAACCTGTGGCGTGAGTGATGACCTGTCTGGGGATATGTTGGCGCCGAGTTGGCCCAATCTAGTTCAGAATTATGTCCACCCCCCTGGGGGTGGACATATTATTTTTGGTTTTTCCGGCGTCCTGGTGTCCGGCGTCCCACTTGGTTTCCAGACATTTTAGACAACAGTTCTTATCCTATCTTTACCAAATTTGACATGCAGGTTTATTGGGTTAATAGCTTGTATGGGATTGCTTTTGGTGATGATAGCTCTATAGCTAACTGAGTAATAGCTACTTTGCTACTTTTGAGTAGCTGTTTGGTTTCCAGACATTTTAAGGAATGCTATTAAGCCTAGCTTTCTGAAATTTGGTATGGAGGTTCATTGGGTTAATAGCTTGTATGGGATTGCTTTTGGGGGGAATTGCTTCATAGATGAGTGAGTAATTAATTAAATAAATGAGTAATTGGCTATTTTGAATACTGAAAAAGGCAAATGTGCTCATATCTCCTAAACCGTGCGAGATAGAGCGATTTCGTCGAAATTTTCGACCCACAGGGTATCTAAGGAATGTACTCTTTGCAATTTTCCAAAAATTTTCCCCTCCCCAAAAATGGCGGCCATTTTGAATTTTCGAATTTTTGCCAAAAATGGCAAAACACAAATTTGGTTTCCAGACATTTTAAGGAATGCTATTAAGCCTAGCTTTCTGAAATTTGGTATGGAGGTTCATTGGGTTAATAGCTTGTATGGGATTGCTTTTGGGGGGAATTGCTTCATACAGGGTATCTAAGGAATGTACTCTTTGCAATTTTCCAAAAAATTTTCCCCTCCCCAAAAATGGCGGCCATTTTGAATTTTCGAATTTTTGCCAAAAATGGCAAAACACAAATTTGCTTCTATCTCCTTAACCGTGCGAGATAGAGCGATTTCGTCGAAATTTTCAACCCACAGGGTATCTAAGGAATGTGCTCTTTGCAATTTTAAAAAAAATTTCTCCTCCCCAAAAATGGCGGCCATTTTGAATTTTCAAATTTTTGCCAAAAATGGCAAAACTTAAATTTCCTTCAAGATAGAGCGATTTCGTCGAAATTTTGTACTCTTGTCAATTTTCAAAAAATTTTCTTCTTCCCAAAAATGGCGGCCATTTTGAATTTTCTAATTTTTGCACAAAATGGCAAAACACAAATTTGCTTCTATCTCCTTAACCGTGCGAGATAGAGCGATTTCGTCCAAATTTTCCACCCACAGGGTATCTGAGCATTGTACTCTTGGTAATTTTTAAAAAATTTTCCCCTCCCCAAAAATGGCAGCCATTTTGAATTTTCGAATTTTCCCCAAAAATGGCAAAACACAAAATTGCTTATATCTCCTTAACCTTGTGAAATAGAGGGATTTTGTCAAAATTTTCGACCCACAGGGTATCCGAGCAATGTAGTCTTGGCAATTTTCAAAAAGTTTCCTCTTCCCAAATATGGCGGCCATTTTGAATTATTGCCCAAAATGGCAAAACACAAATTTGCTTCTATCTCCTTAACCGTGCGAGATAGAGCGATTTCATCAAAATTTTCGACCCACAGGGTATCTAAGGAATGTACTCTTTGCAATTTTCAAAAAATTTTCCCCTTCTCAAAAATGGCGGCCATTTTGAATTTTCAAATTTTTGCCAAAAATGGCAAAACACAAATTTGCTTTTGTCTCCTTAACCGTGCGAGATAGAGCGATTTCGTCAAAATTTTCGACCCACAGTGTATCTGAGCATTGTACTCTTGGCAATTTTTAAAAAAATTTCCCCTCCCCAAAAATGGCAGCCATTTTGAATTTTCGAATTTTTCCCAAAAATGGCAAAACACATAATTGCTTATATCTCCTTAACCGTGCGAGATAGAGCGATTTCGTCGAAACTTTCGACCCACCGGGTATCTAAGAAATGTAATCTGGCAATTTTCAAAAAATTTTCCCCTCCCCACATATGGCGGCCATTTTGAATTTTCAAATTTTTGCCCAAAATGAAAAAACACAAATTTGCCTTAACCGTGCAAAATAGAGTATATTTCGACCCATAGGGTATCTAAGAAATGTACTCTTGGCAATTTTCAAAAAATTTTCCTCTTCCCAAAAACGGCGGCCATTTTGAATTTTCAAATTTTTGCCAAAACTAGAAAAACAGAAATTTACTTCTATCTTCTTAACTGTGCAAGATAGAGTGATTTCGTCAAAATTTTCGACCCAAGCAATGCAAAAAGGCATGAAGCTGAAATAATTTACATCTACACTAATAAATATTTAAGCATCATTGATATATCTTACACATGAAACAGGGTCTTGTAAGACTACTGTACAATTTTGGCAAAAGGTTCATGGGGTGGACATTACACATGATAATGTGTGTTCTTCTATGCTATCCTGTTTCTATTCATATGTTGCAGCTACTATCAACAGGGCGTCCCATTTCTAGTTGTCTGATTAATGGGAACACAAATCACTCATGTAGTGGTCATCACAAATAATTGTATCCCCGACGCGAAGCGGGGATACTATGGATTCATCATCGTCCGCGTCTGCAGAGATTTCTTGTTAGCGACCTACAGTCCACATTTCTTTCCGGATTTCTTTCATATTTGGCAGGTGGCTTGATATGGTAGAGGACTCGCCACCCTATCTTTTTGGTAGGCTTTATGTCTAAATTAGGCCTGTGGTACACAAAAATGTCTAAAATGTGGAATATTGCTTGTTAGCGACCTACAGTCCACATTTCTTTCCAGATTTCTTTCATATTTGGCAGGTGGCTTGGTATGCTAGAGGACTCACCACCCTATCTTTTTGGTAGGCTTTATGTCTAAATTAGGCCTGTGGTAGACAAAAATGTCTAAAATGCATTAAAAGTCATGAAATCATGCACTAAATCACTTATAACTTGAAAAGTGTTGCATATAGAGCATTTTGTTAAAATATATTATTCAGATACTTTTTTGATAGCTACAACATGGTGAGTAACTTGGGTGTCTGTCTCAATAGCTAAGTGAGTAATAGCTACTTTTGGGCTTTTCAGTAACTTCCATCATGAGTAAAATCACTTGTAACTTGAAAACTATTGCATTTACACAATTTTGTATAAATATGTTATTCAGCTACTTTTGGGTCAGCTATAACATAGTAAAATTTCAGACCTGTAGCTCATGGCATAGCCGAGTAATAGCTACTTTTAGGTTATCACTGTTGAGTAAATTACTTATAACTTCAAAAGTATTACATTTACAGTATTTTGTTTCAATATGTTATTCACCTATTTCGGAGTCGGCTATAACATAGTGAAGTTCCAGACCTGTGGCTCATTGCATAGCTGAGTAATAGCTACTTTGAAGTTCACACTGTTGAGTAAATCAGTTGTAGTTGGAAAACTATTGCATTTACAGAAATTTGTGTAAATATGTTATTCAGCTACTTTTGGGTCAGCTATAACGTAGTGAAATTACAGACCTGTAGCTCATGGCACAACTGAGCAATAGCTATTTTCAGGTACTGACTGTTGAGTAAATGACTTGTAACTTGAAAAATATTGCATTTGGAGTATTTTGTTTAAATATGTTGTTCACCTACTTTTGGGTCAGCTATAACATTGTGAAATTACAGACTTATAGCTCATGGCATAGCTGAGCAATAGCTATTTTATAGCGAAATACCCTTACCATTTCCTAACAGTAGCTATTTGTTGGAGCCATCCAACCCAATGGCCAACGCAGAGATGCGATTTTAAGGTTATGTAACAACCTTAACCAAGCCATTGGGTTACAGTAGTCCGTCCTCCCGCCAATTAGGTCACATGACCACATTGTTTACTTCATTATTTTTGTTGGCCATCATCAGTAAGGACGTCTTTGGAAATTAGGAGAAGTTTTTGTCAAGGTTTTATTTATTTCTTGAGATTTCACAGTCAATCTCACTTATTATTTTAAATGTATATCATACAGAACTTATACCTTTGTTAAATCTTCGAAGGTATGCATTATATTATGCAAATAAAGGACTTTTGGATGGTGACTTCGAGGTTTCATCGTCTTCAACCTCGAGGAAATACATTAACATAAAGAGGGTCATTATGCAACAATAATTTATTTATTTAGCTTGCCAGTCGTTCGGTTCAGTTTGCTGGACGTTGGAAGCTATAATTTTGCAGCATACATGTTTACAAAGAATGTACTCTTCAATAACAGAAGCGATCTGGAAGACGCCATCTTGGATGAGAATGACAATTCGAGTGGCCGTTATTGCTGTTCACGTCGGGTTCTAATAGCCAGGCGTTGAAAGCAGTTTTTTGCTCACAATATACATCCCAGTCGAATTGATTGTCGACGAGTCAGTAGAAGGAATCTCCCTTGGGGGCGGCCATTTACGTTGCCATGGACACGGCATCGTGGAGGAGTTTTGAATGCAGGAAATACTACTTCTTCGGAAAACTCTTCCGTCGAGGTCCAGTCAAAACATTCACCAGAGGAAATACCTGTGTGAGGTCATGCACAATCGAGTATTCTATACCTCTCAGAAGGTCAGAATTCGGGTTGTCAGATGTCCGGGAGTGTCATTCATATCTACAAGGAGAGGCTTTTGATTCTATGGTTTTGCACAAGAATTTAGTACAATCGGGTTTCTATACCTCTCAAAAGGTTTAGAATTCAGGTTGTCAGGAGATGGTGATTATGATTCATCTCATTACAAGGAATCTATTCCTTATTTTACTTTTGCTTGACTGTTATTGAGGGGCTAGGGATTGATTTAACAGGCACAGTTTCTGTGAATGCTCCTTTGTTTGGTCACATTTACATTCCTTGGGTGAACAGCCAGCATTGAAATGTGGCTTTTATGTTGGGTTTCAAGGAGTTTGAAGCCTCTGATGTTTTAAAGAGCAGCTATGCAGGAAGAAGTTTTGCTTGCACTTCCTTACATACATTACTTTCCTGGACAGCTCCTTAGTTACAGCAGGTCTGCAGGAGGAACATGACCTTTCAGACACTTTGCAAACAGGGTCCCTGGTAGGGGACTGTAAGAGAGAAGAAGCGTGTATATTCTCACTCCTTCAGTTCAGGTCATATTTAGAGGATCCTAGGGATCACTATGATATGTTATAGACTTCATTATGCTTTGGACTGGGTGCAATGATGTTTGCATTTCTAGTCCAGTCAACCAGTTGGTGTCCAAATCTTCTTGTTGCAGTTTGCCCATGTCTAAGAACATGTGACTCAACAGGAGGGATGTAATTAGAATGTCTTTAGCAAACCTACAATGCATTTTTCACTCCTAATGATGTTCTCTTGCTGGGCATATTAGATGTTCAGAGGATTTTTATCTAGTGTTTTCATGGAAATAATTAACAAGGATTAGTAACTCTAGAAGTGAGCATGCTTCTAGTTCTGGTCTAATAAACCATGGAATAGAGTTACAAGTGCCTCCTACTCCTCAGCTAGTTAAAAGGGGAGTGGATCTTACTTATACAGGCCTATGGAAGCAGGGATGATAGCTGGCTTCCTGTGGTTTCAAGGAACCTTTCTCCAGTTTGGTACTATACAAGTCCTGGGAAAGAAGAATATTCAGCCAGACTTTTTAGAAGTGAGGTTGGCAGAAGTTTAAAAAAAAAAAAAAAAAAAAAAAAAAAAAACCCGGGAGAAACAGCAATTTTGATAAAAGCTGTTTATGAAATGATCGACAAAAGGGCGATATCACCAGTCACATCGCTGGAAGTTTACAGTTACAGTCTATTTCTTGGGGTTAGTGAAGAAGAAATGACTGTCAGTATACTTAAGGTCAGGTAAACAAGCTTTGCATGTACCTTACTCAATATGAATTGTTTAATATTTGGAATTCGTCTATATAACGAGAGTGGATGACGTCACTCGACTCTTATGGGTACACACTCGTCACCGGTAGACTCAGCTGGAGGCTACAGATTCTACCAGTTCACTGCCTTACCCTGCAATATGGCTACAGTTCCTCTCCAGTTCACCAAGGTAGCAAAAGTGGTGAAGCTGATGGCTCGTGCAGAAGGCATCAGTAGTCGCCAGTATATAGACGGTTGGCTAATGAGAACAAATTCAAAACAGTCGACCTCAGGGTAGATAGCAATGCCAAGAAAACATCTATTGGTTGGTGCATCTTGTTGAAAGCTTGGGTTGGATCACAATTTCTAAAGTCAGATTTATTTCCAACTCCAGTAATCGAATTGTTGGTTTACAATTCGACCTCAGGGTAGGGCTAGTCTTCCCAACTCAGAGGAAATCTATTGTCTTCTGGCAAGGACAGTTACCATGTTGGAAGCTTCTCGTTTATCTCCAGGGAAGCTCATGTCACTTTGAAAGCATGGCTTCAATGGAGAATACCATACCATTGGGTTATCTGAACATGAAGTCATTCCAATGGTATCTGGAAACACTGCTGATATCTTCAGTCTCTGGATGTCCCATTTCTTGGGTTTTTTGGTTCAGGGATCATCTTCAGTGGTGGACCTCTAGTTCAATTTTGAAGGAGGACTCACCACTCCTTCAGGAGGACAGTTTTCTCTCCATTCACAGAAGCTTCCCTAATGGGTTGGGGTGCTTCTTGAGTCATCCACAGCCATTGGTCTGTGGCATCAGGAAGAGTCAAGACTCCACATTACATAACATTGGAAGCAATGTTGTTATTTTAAAAAATGATTCAGAAGTCAGTTTCTGGATTGAAATCAGTTTCATTTTCTCTTGACAATTTATTAGTGGTTGCCTATATGAACAGACAGGGAGGCATCCACTCTTAGGTAACATGTACCTTAATCTGCATAATCATGGTTTGATTAAATGCCAGAATGATTCAGATTCACGAAAGTACATCCTAGGGAATCTAGATGTTCTGCCAGATTCCTTGTCTAGAAGTTTAGTTATTCAAACCAAAGGGGCTATGAGTCGCCAGGTTTTCAATCAATTAGACATGTTTTGCCCAGGGCCTTGGTCCTGCAGGTAATGTAAATGTGTCTGTCTCATGTCCCAGACAGTCGGGCTTGGGGAACAGATGCATTGAATGTCAGGGGGAGGGTCTGGTCAGTTATGTCCAGTGGCCCTCATCCCTCAGGTGATTCAACTAATGACCACCTACAGGTGTAGAATCATCATGATTGGGTGGCCAGGGATATCTTGTTTTTTGTGTCTTATGAATCTGTTCCACAAAGACTCCTAAATGGGTGAATCTGTTAGTTCAATTTTTCAGCAACAGACTTCACAACAATCTAGCCTATTTGAATCTTCATGATTGGCATCTGGAGTCAGGCATGAATATTATGAAAGATTCCCAGAGGAAGTGGTGAAACAATGAAGGAGCACTCCTCAAGGAGAATCTGAGAAGCAATTGTTCTTTTTTGGGAAGTGGTGTGAAGAGAGCCAGGTTTATATCTCAGACCCCACTATTCCACATTGAGCAATTTCCTGAAATTCTAGTTTAAGGAACATACTAATACCATCCTCTATTCTGGGCTATAGAACAGCAATTACGGATGGTTTGGCGCTGAAAGGGTAAAAAGTATCTAAAAGTTGAGCTAATATTAGATTAGCAACTTTTAGAAAGGGACAAACCAATAGTTTTGGATTTTGTCATTGGTCCTTCAGGCTCTTATCAAACAGCCGTTGGGCTTGTGAGGAAGGCTTTTTTGAAGTTATTATCTTTCAAGACGTTTGGTCTTGGTTTCAAGTAAGTAGTGACATTCATGCTTCCCTTACTTGTAGGGAGGATTGGTCACAAGTAACTTTGGTCATTAACTGCCTTTTTTGGCCATGAACCAGTTGGTTTCAGATGGGCCTACTGCAATTACTGCAACTGAGTCAGTGGTCTTTGTCTCTGTGGATTCATGGTAATGGAGTGACATTAATGCTTGGACATATTCCTCCTTTAGTTATAAGGAGAATTGGTCACAAGTAACTCTGGCCCATCAATTGCCAGATCCAGTTTGCTTTGGATGGGCCTACTGCAATTAAGCCTGTGGTCATGCCAGCTCTTAGCCTCTTTGGACATCAGTTTGACTCAATGTGGGTCTGTCTGTTCCTGTTAGGGGTGGTAATCAAAAGGTTTGGGATAGAACAAAATTTTTTTGTTTTTACTGCCATTAAGAAAGTTTCTTAATAGACTTATCTTTTGGCACCTATTTCATCTTGATTGAGTCAAGTTTGAGTCACGGAAACTATTGATGTAGGTTTTTGATTGCATCTTTAGTTTATAGGTGATTTCCTTACATGAGTTTCTTGATACATGTTATTGGAAATTGCATTGTATGTATACTAATTTCTATCTGAAAAACCTCTGTTGTCATAGGGTCAGATTTGAAATTGGGTCCTACAGTTGCAGTTACAGTTTTGTTACTTTATAAGTATGTGTTTCATACTTATATTGGTACATTTGCAGTTTGTGGCTGGTATGTCTGCAATGCTGGATGTTTGTAGTTAGATATCAATCTTGCCTAAATCTTTCTTGGGAAGGATTAGGCATTATGCTGATGACACTTTCAGGTTGGTTTGACCTTGTCTTGAGGTCGGATGTTACAATGTAGATGGGATATCTATGTATGACATCCTTTTACAACACCAACATTGTCAGCAGTTGTGAGAACTACAACTACATACTTTCAGTTTTTTGGGAGTTGTATGTTGTGATTGTTGGAAGTTTATATGTTATTAATGCCTGTAAATTCCATTGTGAAGTTCTCATGTTGTTTAGTTGTAGGTTGGGTAGTGGTTTTTCTTAAAAGAATTCCCTCCATCCTACAAGGCTGAATTCAGCTACTGTTAGGAAATGGTAAGGGTATTTCGCTATAAAATTGGAAAATTTAATAGTAATTAAAATTTTTATTAGAAATACTTACCATTTCCTAACACTCATATTTCCCTCCCGCCTCCCCGCAAGTCATTCTTTTACTTGCAACAAAAATAATGAAGTAAACAATGTGGTCATGTGACCTAATTGGCGGGAGGACGGACTACTGTAACCCAATGGCTTGGTTAAGGTTGTTACATAACCTTAAAATCGCATCTCTGCGTTGGCCATTGGGTTGGATGGCTCCAACAAATAGCTACTGTTAGGAAATGGTAAGTATTTCTAATAAAAATTTAAATTACTATTAAATTTTCCAATTTTCAGGTTCTCACTATTGAGTAAATCAGTTGTAACTTGAAAACTATTGCATTTACAGTATTTTGCTTAAATATGTTGTTCACCTAATTTTGGGTCAGCTATAACATAGAAAAAATTCAGACATGTAGCTCATTGCATAGCTGAGTAATAGCTACTTTGAGGTTATCACTGTTGAGTAAATCAGTTATAACATGAAAACTATTACATTTACAGTATTTTGTTTAAATATGTTATTCACATAATTTTTGGTCAGCTATAACAGAGTGAAATTGCAGACCTCTATGTCATGGCATAGTTTACCAATATCTACTTTCAGGTTCTCACTGTTGAGTAAATCATTGTATCCACTGGATAGCCGCAGTGTGTAGACAGATTTCACCATTACCGCTCTAACAAAAAAAATATTATAGCTAGCCTTCTCAAGTTTGCAAGGTATATTAGAGGGTGCACCACAGTATTCTATTGGTAGGCTTTATGTCTAAATTAGGCCTGTGGCTAAATTACTTGCCTACTAAAAATGAGTAATTCTGCTTTTTATCTAAAAGTATTGCAGATAGCAAATTTTTCTTAAATAACTCATTCACCTACTTTTGGGAGAGCTTTCACATGCTGAAGTTCCAGACCTGTAGGTAATTACTCACCTACTCAAAATGAGTAAATGCGAATTATCTCTAAAAGTATTGCAGATAGCCAATTTTTCTCAAATAACTCATTCACCTACTTTTGGGAGAGCTTTCACTTGGTGAAGTTTCAGACCCGTAGGTAATTACTCACCTACTCAAAATGAGTAAATGCAAATTATCTCTAAAAGTATTGCAGATAGCCAATTTTTGTCAAATAACTCCTTGACCTACTTTTGGGAGAGCTTTCACTTGGTGAAGTTTCAGACCCGTAGGTAATTACTCACCTACTCAAAATGAGTAAATGCAAATTATCTCTAAAAGTATTGCAGATAGCCAATTTTTGTCAAATAACTCCTTCACCTACTTTTGGGAGACCTTTCACTTGGTGAAGTTTCAGACCTGTAGCTAATTATTCACCTACTCAAAATGAGTAAATGCTAATTATCTCTAAAAGTATTGCAGATATCCAATTCTTATCAAATAACTCATTCATCTACTTTTGGGAGAGCTTTCACATGGTGAAGTTTCAGACCCGTAGGTAATTACTCACCTACTGAAAATAAGTAAATGCTAATTATCTCTAAAAGTATTGCAGATATCCAATTCTTATCAAATAACTCATTCATCTACTTTTGGGAGAGCTTTCACATGGTGAAGTTTCAGACCCGTAGGTAATTACTCACCTACTCAAAATGAGTAAATGCAAATTATCTCTAAAAGTATTGTACATAGCCAATTTTTCTCAACTAACTTATTCGCCTACTTTTGAGAGAGCTTTCACTTGGTGAAGTTTCAGACCCATAGCTAATTATTCACCTACTCAAAATGAGTAAATGCGAATTATCTCTGCAGATAGCCAATTTTTGTCAAATAACTGCTTCACCTACTTTTGGGAGACCTTTCACTTGGTGAAGTTTCAGACCCGTAGGTAATTACTCACGTACTCAAAATGAGTAAATTCGAATTATCTCTAAAAGTATTGTACATAGCCAATTTTTCTCCAATAACTTATTCGCCTACTTTTGAGAGAGCTTTCACTTGGTGAAGTTTCAGACCCGTAGGTAATTACTCACCTACTCAAAATGAGTAAATGCAAATTATCTCTAAAAGTATTGCAGATAGCCAATTTTTGTCAAATAACTCATTCACCTACTTTTGGGAGAGCTTTCACTTGGTGAAGTTTCAGACCCGTAGGTAATTACTCACCTACTGAAAATGAGTAAATGCAAATTATCTCTAAAAGTATTCCAGATAGCCAATTTTTGTCAAATAACTCATTCACCTACTTTTGGGAGACCTTTCACTTGGTGAAGTTTCAGACCTGTAGCTAATTATTCACCTACTCAAAATGAGTAAATGCTAATTATCTCTAAAAGTATTGCAGATATCCAATTCTTATCAAATAACTCATTCATCTACTTTTGCGAGAGCTTTCACATGGTGAAGTTCCAGACCCGTAGGTAATTACTCACCTACTGAAAATGAGTAAATTCAAATTATCTCTAAAAGTATTGTACAGAGCCAATTTTTCTCAAATAACTTATTCGCCTACTTTTGAGAGAGCTTTCACTTTGTGAAGTTTCAGACCCGTAGCTAATTATTCACCTACTCAAAATGAGTAAATGCAAATTATCTCTAGAAGTATTGCAGATAGCCAGTATTTCTCAAATAACTCATTAATATGAAAACAACTTATAGGAAGTCATGGGCTGCAAATCTTTTCATGTGGTCAGATTTGACCTTGGGCCCCTCCTGCTTATTATTGGTCCTAGAGGTTTGCTATGTGAAAACGACTTATAGGAAATCATGGACTGCGAATCTTTTGATGTGGTCAGACTTCACCTTGGGCCCCTGCTACAGGGTCAAATAAGGGTAGCCAAACTTAAAAGTGCTTTCAGCTTGCTTATTAACGAAAAATGCTGTTTATCTTCTAAACTATGTTAGTTGGCCTTTGTTGGTGGATACATCCAGCATCTGGCCACAGATGCGTCCTTAGTCTAGTTCACATATAACTCAGAATTAATTAATTCATAATGTGCTTGTATATTTGTTACTCGGTAATTCTTAGTGATTATAATCATTTTTCTGCTTGTTTGTAAAAAAAAGGAAAATTCTTTACTTTTTGCCATAAACCTCAAAATAGTGGATTCGGTTATAGTGGGTTTCAGTGGGGGTGGGGTATGTAGGAAACCAGTAAATTGAAAGACTCAGCAAGTATGTTTATGAGCAATAATATAGTCATCTATGATGCTAACCTTAACAGCTATAAATATTTATTTGTGTCATCAACCCTTTTCAGCTCATAAGATCATTTATGGTATAAAAATGTAAACCAGCATATTAGCAACCAATCAACTGAAAAATAATCATTATTTCAACCAGTTTAGTTCAACATCCCTCTGTACCTCAGACTGCAAATATATGTTACAAGTGAGCTTTATAAATTATGTTAGCTTCAAAGTTAGCCTGGCTTTCCAGGCTGTCTGAATCATAATGCAAATGTGAAATATTTTCGCCATAATGTACACTGTATCAGAGGCCTTTCTCCTGGGAGTCTCCTCAGCTAGCTAAGCTAAATAAACATATGAGAACATGATGAAAAATACTTATTGAGCTATTAAACAGTTGTGTCCATACTATACATATAAATGCCTATGACAAGGCTACTTCAAAGTCCCCTGTACTCTTTCTTTTTCTTCCCCATGTGTGAAGATGAGAGCATTTGGCTGTAAAGTAATTGCCAATTATTCTAAAAAATTTCTCTCACCCCCCAAAAAATATTCCATGAATATCCTTTTTTTCAACAGGTTTACATGATCTAATCAATTCATATAATTATAGTCTGCTAAATGAGGCACAATTCAATGCATGATGAAGTAGTAAACTTTTGATTTCTATAATTTAACAAAATTTGTCAAAAACATTCATGGCAAATTGGGGAAGTGTTACAGTAAATACAGTGTGGTCTATATAACTTGACGCCTGTTCTCTCCACTTGATTGATGGACAAGGTCGTTAGTCCCTATTCACAGGGAGTATGTATGTTGTGTATGAACCAGTGGATGTTAAAATTTTACCTAGGTTGAACTTAGAATATTATGTTAAAAGATCTAAAAACATTCAGAATTCCCGAGTTTTAGTTGTAACCAACAGGAAGTTCCAATCAAATAAATATAGCAGATTATGTAAACAAATATTATGAAAATAAAATGTTAAATATCTGTCAAAATAAGGTAACCTTTATATCTCATTTTCGATTCACAATCTATTCTTAACATGAGAATTGATTTTTTACATCGAAAGTTGTAAAAAGACGTCGAATCGATTTCCGTCGAATCGTAGGACCACTAACAGGTAAGCATTATAAAATTGCACAACACAAAAATGCTTGTATCTCCTAAACAATGCGAGATAGAGCAATTTTAACGAAATTTTTGAGCCACACGGTACCTAAGCGAGATACTCTGCCCAATTTTCAAAAATTTTTCCTCTTTCCAAAAATGGCGGCCATTTTGAATTTTCGAATTTTTGACAAAAATGGTAAATCTTAAAACTGCTTGTATCTCCTAAACCGTGCGAGATAGAGCAATTTCGACAAAATTTTTGGCCCACAGGGTATATATGCAAGATACTGTGCTCAATTTTCAAAAAAATTTTCCTCTTTCCAAAAATGGCGGCAATTTTGAATTTTTGAGAAAAATGTTAAAACTTAAAATTGCTTGTATCTCCTAAACCGTGCGAGATAGAGCGATTTCGGAAAAATTTTTGGCCCACAGGGTATATAAGCAAGATACTGTGACCATTTTTCAAATAAATTTTCCTCTTTCCAAAAATGGCAGCCATTTTGAATTTTCGAATTTTTGACAAAAATGGTAAAACTTAAAATTGCTTGTATCTCCTAAACCATTTTAAATTTTCCAATTTTTTTTTCGATATAATTTCAGATTAACAGGGTATCTAGGCAAGATATTCTTTCTATTATAAGCAGCCAACACCATCTTTCTTTTGGGACGCTTTGCTTTGCTAGCGATCCTCTAGTTCTGTCTTGCCTTTGAGCTGCATAGGTTTATCCTTTGCTTTAGGGTCAACCAGATTTTGCCAAAGAGATGGTCCCCTGGAACATTTTAATGTCGCTTTGTAAAATGTATAATATCTATGCACTTTACAGATACATCCGTCGTTTTAAGAAGATCAACCAGAAGGTGTTGAAGAACTGGTGCCGGCAGATCCTGAAGGGTCTATACTTCCTGCACACCAGGACTCCTCCCGTCATTCATCGTGACTTGAAGTGTGACAATATCTTCATCACAGGGCCCACAGGCTGTGTTAAGATAGGAGACCTAGGTCTGGCCACCCTGAAAAACAACTCCTTTGCCAAAAGTGTCATAGGTAATGTTTTAATGGTTTGTTGGTGTGTTGCCCGTGATAATATTTCCAGTGTTGTTGAATAGTCAGTGTGGAACAAAACGGAAGCTTATCCAAATTTCAGTTTATCTACCAGATATTTATTAGGTGATTATGTTTTAGATAATAAACCTTTTTCTAGCCAGTTTCGAAAAAAAAAAAAAAATAATAATAATAAAATTCTTTGCCAAGAGTGTCACAGGTAATGGTAAGTAGTTTTGTCAGTGTGGCATATAAATGGTTTCAATAATGCAATGTGAAGCAAAATTATTCACAGAATTTACATGTATTATCTACATTGTCCAGGCACTCCTGAGTTCATGGCACCAGAGATGTATGAGGAGCATTATGACGAAGCTGTAGATGTGTATGCATTTGGGATGTGTATGCTTGAGATGGCCACATCTGAATACCCGTACAAAGAATGCACAAATGCTGCACAGATCTACAGAAGGGTCACCAGTGTGAGTAGAAGATTCTTACAAGCTGCTGATTTATCGGAAAATTTATTCAAGAAACTGCCATGTTTGACTATTCATTCAAAAAGTGCACCACTACAGCACAGATCTGCTGGCTTGTGCAAGTAAAATGGACAAACTTTATTCAGGAAAACTTAGCTGTCTGAATAGCCTTTGAAAAAGGGGTGCTAATGCCAGACAGATCTAAGATATGTCACAGGCACAAGTAATATCTCAAAATCTCAAGAGTATTTACATTTGCGTAACAATGTTGGCATGTCTTTGAGTAGGGGTGTGATGAGTACAAATAATTTGGGTCGTTTGCACGCAGATAAATATTTGACTCAAAATTGAGCCCTCCTGAAGTTTATTATCCACCTTTACAGGAAACAATCTCCAATGTGGTGGCTCCACATCACCGCTTTGAATCCCTTAACTGCTGTCACCACATAATATACTTGATATTATGTTAAAATTGGTGGATTAAGTGATTTAATACAAGTAAGGTGTGTTATTTTTATTGCATAAAAAACGTAACCAGTTCAATAGGTTGTTATATGTACACAAGCACTCGACTCTAAAAATTGGGATTGAATTTTCATGAAATTTGCCTCGCTCGGCAAGTCTGTTCATTCGCATCTCTGTCTCTGAGTACAAAAATTTTAACTGCACAAAGTGTATTTTTCTGGAGTTCAGAGTTTTTTTTTTTTTTTTTTTTTTTTTGCTAAGTCTGTTAATCTTAGCTGTTTCTGGTTTTGAAGCGTGGCCTGAATAAATTCCATAAGAATATAAATATGTGTTTACTTCCCACAATAACTTTAGTTTTATGTAAAGGAGTTTTTCTTTCATCATGTTTTAGGGTGTCAAACCAGAGGCTTTTGTGAAAGTGGAAAACCAGGAAATCCGAGACATTATTGAAGGCTGTACAATGAATGCCAGAAGTGCCAGGTATGTTTAATACTGTACAGTCTTTACAGGTAGAACCCATATCAGTTGAGTTAGGAAAAAGTAGAATAAGTTTTGTTATCCCATGAACTGAAAACGCTTTTAAATGTGTAAAAGTATAAGTGAAAATTATAAGGAACCAGATATTATGCCGTTGGAAGTTCTAGTTATAAAGAGTTATTTATGTAAGCAAACAGATCAAACATGTGAAGCTTTTATTTCATGCAATAAGTGCAACAAATTTTGTGAAGAAATCGTTAACATAAATGCTGCTTTATGTTTTTATGGAGCTTTGAGAATGTTTGTGCAGTTATGGATGTGTAATATATCCTGATGTACTGATCTCACTCTGATTCATACCCCTTATCATTGAGGCAGTCAATAATGACCCAGTAGTCAGAAGACTGCAGACTAAGGCCTCTTACCTTAAAAGATTAATACTTCAGGTGTTCCCTAGGTTGGGGAGTGAACTTGAAGCCGTAATGATAGAGCTTTACAGTTGTATGACATTCATATCTTTTGTCATTGAAGTCCAGCTGTTATGATCCAATTTGAGCTTTAAAGTGTGAGTAATATTTTAAATTGTAGGTACAATGTGAAACAAATCCTGCAGTTGGATTTTTTCTCGGAAGACAATGGCATTAAGGTGGAGGTGGTGGAGGGAGATGTAGATGGCGCTAGTTCTGTCATACAGCTACGTCTGCGGGTGGTTGACCAGAAAAAGAGGAAACAACAGCACAAGGAGAATGAAGCCATCCAGTTTGATTACATGATTGGAAAAGATATCCCAGAAGAAGTGGCTCAGGACATGGTGGGCAATGGCTTAACATTCTAAATATAGCCTCATAAAATTACTGTAAATTGCCAACATTACCCAGTAAAGTGATGAATTAAAAACAAGAGCACTTAGGGAGGACATACCTCCGCCAACGCCCAACACTTAAAATATTGTGTATGAGTGCAATGATTAAAACAATTGTCTTATGTAGTTTGATTGAAATTCTTTTCTGTTTTACAAAATCTTTGCAGAGGTTAATCTATGTGAGGTGGTTCAGGATATGCTAAGCAGTGGAATAACGTTGTTGAAAATAGGCGGATGATTTTAACTTTAATAACTTAATTGCCAAATTTTAATAACTACAATTTACCTAAGTTGACTGAGCCTATAAGTTTATATGTTTGAGAATAATTTTTGAATTCCATGTATTTTTTATTTATTTTAGTTTTTTCTTGTGTTTTCTTAGTTGATATGTTTATTATGTCCACCCCATTGGGGGGTGGACATATTATTTTATTATTATTATTATTTTAGTATTTTTCACTTAATATAATATCTGCACTAATTACCCTAGAGCATCAATTTTGTAGCCTCTTGGGAAGTAACAATTTGGTCAGAGAATAGAAGGGCTTAAACAACAGGCTAAAATGGAGTCAGGAGAGGGGGTTCGAGGTTGGATAATTGAAAATTGGATACTAGATATTCTACTGTAATTACTTGTATTCATGCACAGGTGAAATCTGGGTTTGCTCATGAAGAAGACACCAAGATAATCAGCAAGCAAATCAGAGACCGCATATCTACAGTGAAAAGAGAAAGGGAGAAGAGGCTAGAAAGTCAACAAGCTTCCAAAACACAGCCACCAACCAGTCAGTCCCAGCCAAATACTCATCAGGTACATAGTACATAAGTAATTGGTCAAAATGTAGATTGTAAAGGTAGAGCCCTCCTTTTAAATTTTCAGTGGCCCACAAATGATGCATTGCAATTCCATTCTTTGCTGTAATGTGAATGTTTAAATGAACACCTAGTTTATGCATACGACAGGTGGATATTTTCTTCCAGTGTTTTATTTTTTCATATTTCTTTTATCCCTGATGCTCAGGTCTTCAAAGTTTGCATTTTAATTTTAAAGGTAATAAAAAATGAATGAAATAACTTCTGTTATACACTTGCAGCCTCCAGTCTCATATTACTAATAATTATTTCTATCTCTTTTAGTCTGGTGCAACCTCAAGCCAGATTACAACACAGACATCTCAGCAGCCAGCACAACAAACTGGGGGGACACAGAATGTGTCTCAGTCCATCCCAACCACCCAGTCATCACAGACACATCAGGGCATCTCCCATATCCCTTCTCCTCAACAGCAACAAGGAGGGGGAGGTCAGCAGCAGAGCATGCCAGCATCCCAGCTAGGCATCCAGGGTGCAAACCCAGGCCAA
Organism: Sabellastarte sp. h YS-2021; assembly: GCA_964017235.1. Classification (NCBI taxonomy): domain Eukaryota; kingdom Metazoa; phylum Annelida; class Polychaeta; order Sabellida; family Sabellidae; genus Sabellastarte; species Sabellastarte sp. h YS-2021. Next base: position 59,782,979 of record OZ024930.1, on the reverse strand, counting down.
GTGAATATACCACATTCCAGCAGCAGTGGTATGCTCTCAACTCACCCCTCAGCCATACAACAGCACCCACAATCTCAGGCACCAGCCACACAGACAGTAGGGTCAGGACACCAGGCTAACACTGTCACAGGGGGCAGTGTACAGCAGACAATACAGCCAACTCAAGCCCCACCCCCAACAGCCAATCAAACGGCAGCTCATATACAGGCCACTCAAAGTCAAGGTCAGGCAAACCCGGCTTCTGTAAGAATGGAACAACCTGTCCAAGGCACTCCAATACATGGAAGTAGTCAAACCTCATTACAGGCCCAAAGTTCACAGATACAGGCTATTCAAGGTCAAGGCCAGTACATACAGAGCCAGACTCAAGGTCAGGCTGTGCAGAAACAAGCTGTTGTTCAGAACATTCAGCAACAGCAAGTGACACAGATGCATGTCCCCAAAACACAGATTCAAGGTCAAACATCCGACATGCAGGCCAGTCAGAATCAAGCTGCCCAAATACAGGCAGCTCAAAATCAAGTGGCACAATTACAGGGGGCTCAAGGCCAAGCTGCTCAAATTCAGGCAGCTCAAAATCAAGCTGTTCAAATTCAGGCAGCTCAAAATCAAGCTGTTCAAATTCAGGCAGCTCAAAATCAAGCTACTCAAATTCAGGCAGCTCAAAATCAAGTTGCTCAAATTCAGGCAGCCCAAAACCAAGCTGCACAAATTCAGAAAGTTCAAAATCAGGCATCACAATACAAGGCAGCCCAAAATCAAGCAGCACAAATACAGACAACCCAAAACCCATCTGTACAGATTCAGGCTGCTCAAAATCAAACTCCTCAGAATCAAGCTCCACAGTTGCACCAAGGGCAGAGTCAGCCTGGTCAGAATCAAGCTGGACAAATACAGACCGCAATACCAAGTCAATCATCTCAAACCCAAGTTGCCCAACTGCAAGCTTCGCAAAACCAAACTGCACAACTGCAAGCAGCACAAATTCAGGCAGCTCAAAACCAAGCTGCACAACTTCAGGCAGCTCAAAACCAAGCTGCACAACTTCAGGCAGCTCAAAACCAAGCTGCACAAATTCAGGCAGCTCAAAACCAAGCTGCACAAATTCAGGCAGCTCAAAACCAAGCTGCACAAATTCAGGCAGCTCAAAACCAAGCTGCACAAATTCAGGCAGCTCAAAACCAAGCTGCACAACTTCAGGCAGCTCAAAACCAAGCTGCACAAATTCAGGCAGCTCAGAATCAAGCTGCACAAATTCAGGCAGCTCAGAATCAAGCTGCACAAATTCAGGCTGTTCAGAATCAAGCGACACAGAGACCAACTGCAGTTGGTGGGCAGTATGTAATCCCACAGCTAGGAAATGAAGCTTTGCCAAATACAGTCCAAAAAGTGATTCAAGATCATCATCAAGGTGATAAATTTCATTAAATTATGCACGTTTTAATGTTATTAATTATAACGTACCTCACACATTCTCAATTTTTAACTGATAACTTTTCACCACAGGTTTTGTTCTGCTCTTGTCATATGTATTGACAATAAGTTTTGTAGTTTAAAATTTCCTTTGTTTCCATGCCATGACTTCAAATAAAACTTGGAACCATGATATTATGACAGGTGCAAATGCATATTGTACTACATTTGACTTAAATTCACAGTGGTTGGGAGGTTCAGATCATCTGTTACTAGTTTGACCTTGACATGGTGACCTTGAATATATTTTTGTTTTGACTGATGCTTGTTGGCAGAAACTTTATAAAGCATAGAGTTTTATTTCAATATAAATATTTGGTAAATGGGTATATATGGACAACAGAATAGTCTGGTTGTGAGACTCACTATGAATTTTTCAATTATCACATGAACAATAGATAACTACATGAATACCAGTGTAATATCATGAATACCAATAAACAGTTGTATTTCTGCACTCCTGTGACTCCTTGTCTCTTTTTGCTTGCAGGCTCTGTGGACAGTGGGGTATCGCTAACGAACTCAGTATCTTTGAGCCACATCTCATCAGTGGAATCTCTGGGTTCAGTGGGGTCAGCAAACTCAACCACACAGGTGAGGCATCATCTGGGTTAACCCTGTGAAGTTAGAAATTATCCCCAATAACAGAAATGGATAAGAAATCTCATAACACAGAGACCTCTCATCACAGGATCTGTTGAATAGAAAGATGTACTTTAGGAAATCCTTGTTGTAGAATCCTTACCCACTTGAGAGTTAGGGTGAACCCATGCCTACCCTAGTATGTAGTCCTCCATAAATACATTGATAAATCAACTCATAGGAACATGGGGGATACATTGAGGAACTATCCTGACACGACTTTAGCTGTTCAAAGGGATCTAAAAACTCTTGACCTTTGTCCATAATAAGAATCCAGTCATTAAACCAAGTCTAATTGAGTATTTTGGAAGTTTATTGTATCCACCGGAGGCATCCAATTGGTCCTAGAGGTTTGCAGTGTGAAACCAACTTGTAGGAAATCATGGGCTGGGAATCTTTTGATGTCGTCAGATTTGATCTTGGGCCCCTCCTTCAAGGTCAAATGAGGATAGCCAAACTTAAAAGTGCTTTTACCTTGCTTATTATTGGTCCTAGAGGTTTGCAATGTAAAATCAACTTATTGGAAATCATGGGCTGGGAACCTTTTGATGTGGTCCTTCAAGGTTAAATGAGGACAACCAAACGTAAAAGTGCTTATAACTCACTTATTATTGATCCTAGATGTTTCAAATATGAAACCAACTTATAGGAAATCATGGGCTTGGAATCTTCTGATGTGGTCAGATTTGACCTTTTGCCCCTCCTTCAAGGTCAAACAATGACAGCCAAACTTAAAAGTGCTTATAACTCGATTATTATTGATCCTAGAGGTTTGCAATGTGAAACCAGCTTATAGGAAATCATGTTCGGGGGAATCTTCTGATGTGTTCAGATTTGACCTCGGGCCCTTCCTTCAGGGTCAAACGATAGTTCACTGGCTTTGGTGAGTTGTCTTTCCAGTGGATACAAATTTGCATTGGTTCTCTGATCCGTAGGTGTAGTTTTGTTTGAAAAAAATTAGGATGCATGATGTTTGATGATGAAATTAGATATAATTCTTGAATTTAACTGTTCCCTCTTTTGTTGAACTGTTTTTTTGTGTGTTCAGTGATGAAAGTTCCTGATATTTTGCATGAATTCATACAGCCTAGTTGAAGTGGCAATGAAAAAAAAATTGTATCACTTTTGCCAAGTATTTGAAAATTAATACCTGTCTTCTCTGAGCAGCAGGGGAAATTTGTTACTTCAATTTTTTTTTCTGAATGTTTAACCCAAGTGTTACAGTTCTCCATTCAGACTAAGTTAATGATTCTTACTCATTGCCTTTTGCAAACTGCTCAACCCCAGTTTCTTGGGGTTTTTTTCACCTGTATTCCAACATTGTGCTTGTATTCAATCAAAATTCCAAAGTTCTTACCGGAATAAACCCATGTTGCAACCAACTCTTTGTTTTAAACCTGTTTACAGCTCCAGGGCATGCCTCCCTCACAACAGCCCAGTGTGGTTCAATTGCAGCCCAATGTTCTTAACCTGTCCCAGCAAGCCACTCATCCACAACAACAGCCACAACATCCGCAGCAGCATATACCACAGCAGCCACAGCATCTGCACCACAGTCAGCAGCCACCAAAGCAGCACCTGAATTTGCCACAAAACTATGGTACTCCCCTTCAGGGTGGTGTGGTACAGGGTACAGCAGGGACACATCAACAGGTCACACCACAACAAGTGGTACAACAGGTAAACGGATGAAACAAGGAAGAAGTTCTCATTTAGGTCATAGGTCTTAATATGGCACAGGGCACCAGAGTATAATCAGAGTTTTAAATTGCAACAGGGGTGGGTGGCATTATAGTCGATAATCTATTAAAGGAGAATTTAACAGGTTATATCTGAATTGATGTTATTGGTGAAAAGATGACATATTTCATTTGACCCATGTAAGTAGTGCAGGGGCCCAATTAAAAAAAGGCCCAAACTCAACCTGAGCTGAAAATCTGCTCGAGTTGAGAAGAAAAGTGGATCAGGATTAAGTTTGTATTCACCAAGAAATTGAGCTGATTTTTGGTACAAATTTTGGCTTATCTTTGATCCACTAATTAACAAGGATTAAATTTTGGATCAAATGTAGTTTACAAATTTGTGAATATCAATTTAAGCCAAAGATCAGATGACCCTATTTCAAGCTTTAAATTGATTTTTGGCTAAGCATGATCCTAGTGAATACAGCCCCAAATTAACAGTCTCAGGTCTATAGGCATAGAATGATTCAGAGCTGTTTACAAATGTATGAAATATTGAAGGCTAATTAGCGGGACTCAACAGCAGCAGGTTAAAATGAGGAATAAACATGAATTTTTCCCTTCACTTGTGTTGATTGGCTTGGGTGGAAGTTCCAAAACTGAATAATCCACAGAAAACATAAGCTGTCTGTCAGTGACTGACTTATAAAATGGTAGTATTTTATTGCATTTATTTAACACTTTAAATAACCTTATGCAATTGTAAAGGGCAGAGTTACTGGTGGAGGAGGCTAGCATTCTAGTGTTGCAAGTAACTGAGCTATGGTAATTGCCTGAACTAATTTTTCCCACAAAAAGAAATGATTTGAATTCAATCTGTTAGTAACGGACCACGAGCCAGAGGTGCTTGTATGTATTTCAAGAGATAGAAGGGGTAGAACGGACACCTGCTATCTATGGTATATGTACAATGGGGAGCAAGTGGGAGACCTATGTGTATTAAGACTTGTCTGATCTTATCCACTTACTGGGATCTTTTCTAAAAGGACTTTTCTGTTGTCTTTCTGTCTGCTTGTATTTTTGCTTTGTTTACACATAATTATAGTGCAGAAAGCTGTTGTTGTCTGATTTTAACACTATTAATGATTTCTTTTCAGATGTTTTGTTATTTTTCAGAAGTGATATTGTAAACATAGACTAATTGATAGATGATGTATCCAAATGTTTAATTTTCCAGTAGAAAGTTATGTTCTGATTACTTATTGTTTGGAAATATTTTAAATAATTTTATTGTTTTCATAGATTCAGTATGTGTGTTATGTACTACAAGTCTGTTGTGTAAAATTCTAATTGTTACATATATATGTGATGTGTTTGACCTGAATCTAATTTGAAATTATTCTGTGTAGTTCTTTGTTTTTGACTAATCAGGTAAATCTTGTGTCTTATATTAGCTACTCACAAAGATATTTGTTTTCTTCCTGCATTTTTGTGAATAATCCTGGTCAGCGAGCAGATAACTGTGTCCCGAAAGGAAAGATTTTAAAGTATTACTTAAAGTTGGTCTGTTCTGGAGTACTCATGTAATGAATTATATGGAGTAAAGAATTAAGTAGGGAGTACACTTTTCTATTTGATCATGACTGTTTCAGAAATGTGTAATCAAATTGGCCAAAGCGGTCCATTTGCATTACTTTTCAATTGAAAGTGGTACATTTTCATTTCTTTTATCAATAAAATACTACTCCTTGAAAGGTAGAGTGATGGTTAGTGAGTATTTGAGTACAAATATTCCTACTTGCAGCCCAAGCTCAAAGATTTAATATTGTTTAGTTTTTACACCACAGCCTTTAAGGGCTGTGCAGGTATTTTTTTCACTCATGGTGTCTGGATGGGTATGTCGATAGTGGGAAAAAGATTGTCCTGCCTGTACCTCAGAAACCATAAGGTGTAGGAAGTTGATACTTGATTAGGACATTGGTTGGAAGGTGTAGGTGTGCAATGTCATGGTATGACCTTGATTTGACCTTTAACCTTGCTGTAGTGACCTTGACCTTAAAATTTTGTCTGGGCTATATCTCAGAAACTGTAAGGTGTAGGAAGTTAAAAGGAAGTTGGTAGGGACATGGGTTGGGGAGTGTAAGTGGGCAATGTCATAGTGTGACCTTGATTTGACCTTTGACCTTGCTGTAGTGACCTTGACCTTTAAAATCTTATCCGGACAATATCTCAGAAACCAAAGAGGGACATTGGTTAGGAGGTGTAGGTGTGCAACATCATGGTGTAACCTTGGTGTGACCTTGCCATAGTGACCTTAAATTTGAAAATCTTGTCAGGGCTGTTGAAAGTTGGTAGGGACATTGGTTAGGGGGTGTAGATATGCAATGTTGTGGTTTGACCTTGATTTTACATTTGACCTTGCTGTAGTGACCTTGACCATTAAAATCTTGCTCAGACTATATCTCGAAATCTGAAAGGTGTAAAAGGGTGAATTTTGGTACGGACATTAGTTGGGGTTTTGGGTATGCAGTGTCATGGTATAACCTTGATTTGACCTTTAACCTTCACTGTAACGACCTCAAACTTTAAAATCTTGTCCAGGCTCTATCTCAGAAACCAAAAGGCGTAGGAAGTTGATATTTGCTAGGGACATTGGTTAGAAGGTGTAGTTGAGCAACGATCTTGATTTAACCTTGTTGTAGTGACCTTGACCTTTAAAATCTTGTCTGGGCCGTATCTCAGAAACTGTGAAAAGAAAAAATTGTGAAAAGGTGTAGAAAGTTGATTCTTGGATGGGTCATTGGTTTGGGGTGCAGGTATGCTAAATCATGGTGTTATATTTAACCTTGGCTCTGCCAAAGTGTGTTCGCCTGCCATAATTAAGACATATTTCACTTATGACAAAGATATATGGATTACTGTAACTGATTATTATATGTACTATTGGTAGCTATACGCCAGTCAATAAATTCTACAACTTCATAACTTACAGACATTTTTTCAAACATTATTTGGACCTTTACATAACTGACATCATTTGCTGCGAAAGTCTATTAATCTTTGTGCTGTTTCATTTCTTCTATATCTCATGGTGTCGAAAACTATTTCCCCGGGCTGTGAGGTACGGGCATCTCAATGCTATTTTATCCTATTTTTTAAGATGTTAAACTTTGAAGCATTATTAACTTGTAGGGCCATCTAAATCGCTCTCCTTTTACACACCGTAAGGTAGGTTTTCTCTATATTTCTACAGGGTTTTATTTCTGTTTTTGTGTCGTTATCTTCAGTTGACTAATACATTTTCCCATTTTTTTCACATGTAACCTTTTATTTTCACTGTAGGTTATTTTTGGGTATCATTGAAACACATGTGTATGCACTCAATTTCATGCTGATATCATTGTTACTGTTGGACTGTTATTAGAATGAGTTGTAGAGGTTTGGTATGGGAAGGCATATCATGAAAAGGTGTGGTCTTACAGGAATTGTACAATTCTGTGGACTTATCCCATTGTGACTTATTTCTATCCAAAAAAAGAAACATTTGAATATTCTTCCAAAATTAATTATTTTCTGCAAGGATTTCTGATAGAAGTGTATGCACTGTGTTTGTAGAAAAGTGAATCTGATGACATGTTGTGGATTCTACACTTGTTGTTTTTGTTGTTCTTTATGTGTGTTTGTATAGGGTGTCTCAGTTTGCCAGTGGTTAAACTCTAAATTATCCGTTGTGAGATAAAAGTATATGTAAAACAAAAACATTCATAGTGTGCCCTACTGAAATTGATATTGGCATTTATCATCTTGATTTATAAAATGTCACTTTTTTGTAGTTAATAGCGGAAATATTTAAAAAAAAAATGTAATTTGTAAAGATTTAATTCTTTCAGAGATATCCTCTTGCAGACTGGTTCATAACTTAAAGAGAATAAGTACATTTTTTTTTTAAGTTTAAAGATGCAGACCACCACTTTGAAGTTTAATCAGTGGGTTTCCTGCCCCCCCAAAAGTTTATGATATATAAAAATCATTTCTGACATGTAAGTGTATTTGGCAATTTACAAAATATTACAGACTGTGTCATGATATGGTTGGAACTACTCAAATTGGAAAATGTAAAACATCTGAATACATTTGTGCAATAAATGCACAGTGTAAGACTTAAAGTGGTATCAAATTGTACACAATCATTTTGAAACAAAGGTATAAGGTATATATATTTTAATAATCTTTTAAAAATTTTAAAAATTTGATAAAAAATATCTTTAAAACATTTCACAATATGTTATGACTGGAGAGGCGTGAAACTATTAAAAATTAAATATAATCTTTAGAACAATTGACAGTCGTCACCTGTTCATGGCATCGAACAAAAGTTTCGGTATCACTGATTAATGACCATTTAAATAGTACCAAGGCATTCTACTTACAGTGATTACATTTGGTAAGTGTCAATCTGTAGGTTTTTCACACTGCTAATTTGAAGCAGATTATATTATCAAAATGGTAGTCAGTCTGCAAGAATATACTATGTTTCCTGTGAAGTTGCGAGTGTTTGTGTGTACTGTTTGTTTTGAAGTGGTTTAAGTTTTAACATGTTTTCATCGTGCATGCTTTGGTGTTGTCAGTATTTTTTGTGTGCTTAAGATAACAACTGGTTGTGTTCTCTGACATGTTGCATTCTTCTAAAATGGCCGACGCTTTACCTGCTTAAGCTTGCACAGATTTAAGTTACACAGAATAATATCTGCACTGTTATACAGATACTATTGTTTGGCTCTCCTAGGTACATATTAAATGCCAAATGTAATCCTATCACTGGATGTAAAATTAAAAATGGAAGAAAAAGAGACAAAAAAAATAGGAACTTTGCTATTTTTCTTGACAAGATAATCGCCCAAAAGAAAAGCATATTTAGAGAAACAGTTTGAAGTGTTACACAAGGATCATATATTGTGTGAATTCCATACAGAAAGTGTGACTTTATGAGCAGAGCAATAAGTAATCCTTTCAATCAATAATTGATCCATCCTTGGGTGATTCAAGTGATTGAGCAAGTTAAGACAGTCTCATCATTACAAATATTGCTTTTATCAATAAAAATCTCATAAGCCTACCCGTTAATGGGTTTTTCATGATACTCATAACATTTTTGAAGAATGTTTCTTCAAAGAATGCATCCAGACACTGCGAAAATGTTTTCTCTTAAATGTTAACAGTTGGGGATTGCATTATGAATAAAAATCATTGGGGGTACAATTCAGTAATAAATCTTTAAGCAAAATAGAGGATTAGTGGTGGACACTTTACATTGATATTTTTCTTGGGGCAAATAAAAATAAAGTGATTTGGCTGTAGAATAAAGTAAGTGACCGTTGAACTTAAACCATGAATGTGATAGCAAAACAATAGAAATTGAGGAGATTGATACATCAAATGATAAACCCTATCTCCAGATTCAACCTGACACAGCATCAGACTAGGGATTGTGGTGAACTTTTAACACAGATATCAAACCATGATTTAGCATGTTTCTTGATTTTGAAATATCATTTTACACAGTAAAATGCATCTTGTAAGAAATCATTCATTTAGTTATGTGCTTAATTGATGAAACAGTTGGACATAAGATTGCAATAGAATAGATCAAACATTTCTAAATACATTTGTCAGAATGTAAATTGATGATTTAAATGTAAACTATTTATAAAAAATACTATGCTGTGGTTTGAGATAATATCAATTTGTATGCTCTCAGTCTCATAATTGAAAATTGTGAAAGCTGTACATTTGTTGTTTATATATATTTATTGGATCTCCTCCCTGTATGATGCATTCCCTATCTGTTTACAGCTCATTATTTTTCTGTAGTGTTGACATACTGTACCAGTCCCTTCCCCTCCCTCCTGTGTAAACATTTCACCTCCTTTGATGTCTGTGTTTTCCTTTATGTACCTAGTATTATACACAACCATCAGCACTGCATCAGCAGCAGCCGCCTCTGCAACCGGTTGCATACCATCAGTTTTCCCCTCCTTCACAACCTGCTCCGGTTGGCTTCTCACCGGTTGCAGGTCTTCAGCACCCTCCCCAGCAGATGGCGGGTGGCTATGGTTCCACTATTCTGCTGCCGTACAGAGTGCAATACATGGTAGGTCACTGAGTACGCCATCTGTACCATCGTTACTGACCTCTTCCTACAAAGCTAGCATGTGTTGTGTAACTCATGTATTATCATACAGTTGTAACACTGTGTGTTAATGAGATATCTTGAAACTGGTGGTAAAGATGACAGAGATGATATTGAGTCACTGAGTCTGCCACAACCAACACTGACCTTTTAATAAAAAGCTAGCATGTGTCTTGTGGGACTATGTAATGAGTAGTTATTATGTCCACCCCACTGGGGGGTGGACATATTATTTTTGCTTTTTCCGGCGTCCGCCGTCCGGACGTTTGGTTTCCGCTCATTTGAAGGAAAAGTATTTATCCTATCTTTACCAAATTTGGTATGGGTGTTTATTGGGTTAATAGCTTGCATGGGATTGCTTTTGGTGAAGATAGGTCTATAGCTAACTGAGTAATAGCTACTTAGCTACTTTTGTGTACTTCTTTTGTTTCCGGGCATTTTAAGGAAAAATATTTGACATGTCTTTACCAAATTTAGTATGAGCATTACTTAGGTCGATAGCTTGCTTGGGATTGGTTTTAGTGATAATAGCTGTATAACTGAGTAATAGCTACTTTGCCAAAAATGGAAAACACCAATTTTGCTTCTATCTCCTTAACCGTGCCAGATAGAGCGATTTCGTCGAAATTTTCGACCCACAGGGCATCTGAGCAATGTACTCTTGCCAATTTTCAAAAATTTTCCCCTCCCCAAAAATGGCAGCCATTTTGAATTTTTGCCCAAAATGGCAAAACACAAATTTCCTTCTATCTCCTTAACCGTGTGAGATAGAGCAATTTCGTCGAAATTTTTGACCCACAGGGTATCTGAGAAATGTACTCTTGGCAATTTTCAAAAAAATTTTGCTCTTCCCACATATGGTGGCCATTTTGAATTTTCGTATTTTTGTCAAAAATGGGAAAAAAACAAATTTGCTTCTATCTCCTTAACCGTGTGACAAAGAGCGATTTCGTCGAAATTTTCGACCCATAGGGTATCTGAGAAATGTACTCTTGGCAATTTTCAAAAAAATTTTGCTCTTCCCACATATGGTGGCCATTTTGAATTTTCGTATTTTTGTCAAAAATGGGAAAAAAACAAATTTGCTTCTATCTCCTTAACCGTGTGACAGAGCGATTTCGTCGAAATTTTCGACCCATAGGGTATCTGAGAAATGTGCTCTTGGTACTTTTCAAAAAATTTTCCCCTCCCCAAAAATGGCGGCCATTTTGAATTTTCAAATTTTGGCCAAAAATGGCAAAACAGAAATTTGCTTCTATGTCCTTAACCGTGCAAGATAGAGCAATTTCGTTGAAATTTTCGACCCACAGGGTATCTGAGCAATGTACTCTTGCTAATTTTCAAAAAAATTTCCCCTCCCCAAAAATGGTGGCCATTTTGAATTTTCAAATTTTGGCCAAAAATGGCAAAACATGAATTTGCTTCTATGTCCTTAACTGTGCGAGATAGAGCGATTTCGTTGAAATTTTCGACCCACAGGGTATCTGAGCAATGTACTCTTGCCAAATTTCAAAAAAATTTCCCCTCCCAAAAATGGCGGCCATTTTGTATTTTCGAATTTTTGCCAAAAAATGGAAAAACACAAATTTGCTACTATCTCCTTAACCGCAAGAGATAGAGCGATTTCATTGAAATTGTCAATCCACAGGTTATCTGAGAAATGTACTCTTGGCAATTTTCAAAAAATTTTCCTCTTCCCACATATGGCGGCCATTTTGAATTTTCGAATTTTTATCAAAAATGGGGAAAAAACAAATTTGCATCTATCTCCTTAACCGTGCGAGATAGAGCGATTTCGTCGAAATGTTCGACCCACAGGGTAGCTAAACAATGTACTCTTGTCAATTTTCAAAAAATTTTCCCCTCCCCAAAAATGGCAGCCATTTTGAATTTTCGAATTTTTGCCAAAAATGGCAAAACAGAAATTTGCTTCTATCTCCTTAACTGTGCAAGATAGAGCGATTGCGTCGAAATTTTTGACCCAACCAATGCAAAAAGGCATGAAGCTGAAATACTATCAACAGGGCGTCCTATTTCTAGTTATATAATTATACCACATTTGCCATATGGGTATTTGTCACTATTTTATGTTTATCTAACAAATAATACATTCATTGGAATTAAAACTGAGCTTACCTTCTCAGTAAACTAAACCAAGGTGCTTAGGGTTAATAATTACATGTTCATTACTAGTCATTTGTAAAAAAATGAAAGTATTACTGGTGAAAATGAAAAAAAACAGTAAATTAATCATTGGAAAAGATGACTCAAGTTGTTTCAGTACTAAAATGAAGGATTTAGAAAAAGCCTAAAAGCAATACCGTAATACTTGACAAATATCTCAAAATAAAAGCAGTTATTTTCAATAAAAAATTGACTAAAAATAGTCTTCAAATTCTTTGAGTTTGTAAAGAGCAATTGTTGTGTACTTAAGGCTACCTTTCAATTTTAGAACAATATTTTACAATTAAATTTCTTTTTTGAATGTGCATATTGCATTGATTTTTTTTTTATTATGTCCACCCCCCTGGGGGGTGGATATATTATTTTTGCTTTTTTCGCCGTCCGATGTCCGATGTCCGGCGTCCGGCGTCCGATGTCCGGCGTCACGCATGGTTTCCGCTCATTTAAAGGAAAAGTATTAGAGCTATTGTCACCAAATTTGGTATGCAGGCTTATTGGGTCAGTAGCTTGCTTGGGATTGCTTTTGGCTGTTGTACCTCTTTTGCTTACTGAGTAATACTTAAGTACAGCTATTTTCAGTACCCATTGGTTTCCGTGCATTTAAGCCAAAATAATTAAAGATATTTTACTACAATTTTGAATACAAGATTGTTATGTCCATAGCTCGCTTGGTATTGCATTTGGGACTGATAGCTTTGTCAGTACATGAGTAATAGCCATTTAGGTACTTCATTGTGTATTTTCAGTACTACTTTTGAGTAATTTGCTTCTATCTCCTTAACCGTGCGAGATAGAGCGATTTCGGCAAAATTTTCGACCCGCAGGGTATCTGAGCAGTGTACTCTTTGCAATTTTCAAAAAATTTTCCCCTCCCCAAAAATGGCGGCCATTTTGAATTTTCGAATTTTTGCCAAAAATGGCAAAACACAAATTTGCTTCTATCTCCTTAACCGTGCGAGATAGAGCGATTTCGTCGAAATTTTCGACCCACAGGGTATCTAAGGAATGTAATAATTGCAATTTTCCAAAAATTTTCCCCTCCCCAAAAATGGCGGCCATTTTGAATTTTCGAATTTTTGCCAAAAATGGCAAAACACAAATTTGCTTCTATCTCCTTAACCGTGCGAGATAGAGCGATTTCGTCGAAATTTTCGACCCACAGGGTATCTAAGGAATGTAATATTTGCAATTTTCAAAAAAATTTCCCCTCCCCAAAAATGGCGGCCATTTTGAATTTTCGAATTTTTGCCAAAAATGGCAAAACACAAATTTGCTTCTATCTCCTTAACCGTGCGAGATAGAGCGATTTCGGCAAAATTTTCGACCCACAGGGGATCTAAGGAATGCAATCTTTGCAATTTTCCAAAAATTTTCCCCTCCCCAAACATGGCGGCCATTTTGAATTTTCGAATTTTTGCCAAAAATGGCAAAACACTAATTTGCTTCTATCTCCTTAACCGTGCGAGATAGAGCGATTTCGGCAAAATTTTCGACACACAGGGTATCTAAGCAATGCAATCTTTGCAATTTTCAAAATATTTTCCCCTCCCCAAAAATGGCGGCCATTTTGAATTTTTGCCAAAAATGGCAAAACACAAATTTGCTTCTATCTCCTTAACCGTGCGAGATAGAGCGATTTCGTCGAAATTTTCGACCCACAGGGTATCTAAGGAATGTAATATTTGCAATTTTCAAAAAAATTTCCCCTCCCCAAAAATGGCGGCCATTTTGAATTTTCGAATTTTTGCCAAAAATGGCAAAACACTAATTTGCTTCTATCTCCTTAACCGTGCGAGATAGAGCGATTTCGGCAAAATTTTCGACGCACAGGGTATCTAAGCAATGCAATCTTTGCAATTTTCAAAATATTTTCCCCTCCCCAAAAATGGCGGCCATTTTGAATTTTCGAATTTTTGCCAAAAATGGCAAAACACAAATTTGCTTCTATCTCCTTAACCGTGCGAGATAGAGCGATTTCGTCGAAATTTTCGACCCACAGGGTATCTAAGGAATGCAATCTTTGCAATTTTCAAAAAATTTTCCCCTCCCCAAAAATGGCGGCCATTTTGAATTTTCGAATTTTTGCCAAAAATGGCAAAACACAAATTTGCTTCTATCTCCTTAACCGTGCGAGATAGAGCGATTTCGTCGAAATTTTCGACCCACAGGGTATCTAAGGAATGCAATCTTTGCAATTTTCCAAAAATTTTCCCCTCCCCAAAAATGGCGGCCATTTTGAATTTTCGAATTTTTGCCAAAAATGGCAAAACACAAATTTGCTTCTATCTCCTTAACCGTGCGAGATAGAGCGATTTCGTCGAAATTTTCGACCCACAGGGTATCTAAGGAATGCAATCTTTGCAATTTTCCAAAAATTTTCCCCTCCCCAAAAATGGCGGCCATTTTGAATTTTCGAATTTTTGCCAAAAATGGCAAAACACAAATTTGCTTCTATCTCCTTAACCGTGCGAGATAGAGCGATTTCGGCAAAATTTTCGACACACAGGGTATCTAACCAATGCAATCTTTGCAATTTTCAAAATATTTTCCCCTCCCCAAAAATGGCGGCCATTTTGAATTTTTGAATTTTTGCCAAAAATGGCAAAACACAAATTTGCTTCTATCTCCTTAACCGTGCGAGATAGAGCGATTTCGTCGAAATTTTCGACCCACAGGGTATCTAAGGAATGTAATATTTGCAATTTTCAAAAAAATTTCCCCTCCCCAAAAATGGCGGCCATTTTGAATTTTCGAATTTTTGCCAAAAATGGCAAAACACAAATTTGCTTCTATCTCCTTAACCGTGCGAGATAGAGCGATTTCGGCAAAATTTTCGACCCACAGGGGATCTAAGGAATGCAATCTTTGCAATTTTCCAAAAATTTTCCCCTCCCCAAAAATGGCGGCCATTTTGAATTTTCGAATTTTTGCCAAAAATGGCAAAACACTAATTTGCTTCTATCTCCTTAACCGTGCGAGATAGAGCGATTTCGTCGAAATTTTCGACCCACAGGGTATCTAAGGAATGTAATATTTGCAATTTTCAAAAAAATTTCCCCTCCCCAAAAATGGCGGCCATTTTGAATTTTCGAATTTTTGCCAAAAATGGCAAAACACAAATTTGCTTCTATCTCCTTAACCGTGCGAGATAGAGCGATTTCGGCAAAATTTTCGACCCACAGGGGATCTAAGGAATGCAATCTTTGCAATTTTCCAAAAATTTTCCCCTCCCCAAAAATGGCGGCCATTTTGAATTTTCGAATTTTTGCCAAAAATGGCAAAACACTAATTTGCTTCTATCTCCTTAACCGTGCGAGATAGAGCGATTTCGGCAAAATTTTCGACGCACAGGGTATCTAAGCAATGCAATCTTTGCAATTTTCAAAATATTTTCCCCTCCCCAAAAATGGCGGCCATTTTGAATTTTCGAATTTTTGCCAAAAATGGCAAAACACAAATTTGCTTCTATCTCCTTAACCGTGCGAGATAGAGCGATTTCGTCGAAATTTTCGACCCACAGGGTATCTAAGGAATGCAATCTTTGCAATTTTCAAAAAATTTTCCCCTCCCCAAAAATGGCGGCCATTTTGAATTTTCGAATTTTTGCCAAAAATGGCAAAACACAAATTTGCTTCTATCTCCTTAACCGTGCGAGATAGAGCGATTTCGTCGAAATTTTCGACCCACAGGGTATCTAAGGAATGCAATCTTTGCAATTTTCCAAAAATTTTCCCCTCCCCAAAAATGGCGGCCATTTTGAATTTTCGAATTTTTGCCAAAAATGGCAAAACACAAATTTGCTTCTATCTCCTTAACCGTGCGAGATAGAGCGATTTCATCGAAATTTTCGACCCACAGGGTATCTAAGGAATGTAATATTTGCAATTTTCAAAAAAATTTCCCCTCCCCAAAAATGGCGGCCATTTTGAATTTTCGAATTTTTGCCAAAAATGGCAAAACACAAATTTGCTTCTATCTCCTTAACCGTGCGAGATAGAGCGATTTCGGCAAAATTTTCGACACACAGGGTATCTAACCAATGCAATCTTTGCAATTTTCAAAATATTTTCCCCTCCCCAAAAATGGCGGCCATTTTGAATTTTTGAATTTTTGCCAAAAATGGCAAAACACAAATTTGCTTCTATCTCCTTAACCGTGCGAGATAGAGCGATTTCGTCGAAATTTTCGACCCACAGGGTATCTAAGGAATGTAATATTTGCAATTTTCAAAAAATTTTCCCCTCCCCAAAAATGGCGGCCATTTTGAATTTTCGAATTTTTGCCAAAAATGGCAAAACACTAATTTGCTTCTATCTCCTTAACCGTGCGAGATAGAGCGATTTCGGCAAAATTTTCGACGCACAGGGTATCTAAGCAATGCAATCTTTGCAATTTTCAAAAAATTTTCCCCTCCCCAAAAATGGCGGCCATTTTGAATTTTCGAATTTTTGCCAAAAATGGCAAAACACAAATTTGCTTCTATCTCCTTAACCGTGCGAGATAGAGCGATTTCGTCGAAATTTTCGACCCACAGGGTATCTAAGGAATGCAATCTTTGCAATTTTCCAAAAATTTTCCCCTCCCCAAAAATGGCGGCCATTTTGAATTTTCGAATTTTTGCCAAAAATGGCAAAACACAAATTTGCTTCTATCTCCTTAACCGTGCGAGATAGAGCGATTTCATCGAAATTTTCGACCCACAGGGTATCTAAGGAATGTAATATTTGCAATTTTCAAAAAATTTTCCCCTCCCCAAAAATGGCGGCCATTTTGAATTTTCGAATTTTTGCCAAAAATGGCAAAACACAAATTTGCTTCTATCTCCTTAACCGTGCGAGATAGAGCGATTTCGTCGAAATTTTCGACCCACAGGGTATCTAAGGAATGCAATCTTTGCAATTTTCCAAAAATTTTCCCCTCCCCAAAAATGGCGGCCATTTTGAATTTTCGAATTTTTGCCAAAAATGGCAAAACACAAATTTGCTTCTATCTCCTTAACCGTGCCAGATAGAGTGATTTCGTCAAAATTTTCGACCCACAGGGTATCTGAGCATTGTACTCTTGGTAATTTCTAAAAAATTTTCCCCTCCCCTAAAATGGCGGCCATTTTGAATTTTCAAATTTTTGCCAAAAATGGCAAAACACAAATTTGCTTCTATCTCCTTAACCATGCGAGATAGAGCGATTTCGTCGAAATTTTCAACCCACAGGGTATCTAAGGAATGTAATCTTTGCAATTTTCAAAAAATTTTCCCCTCCCCAAAAATGGCAGCCATTTTGAATTTTCGAATTTTTGCCCAAAATGGAAAAACACAAACTGGCCTTAACCGTGCAAAATAGAGTTATTTTGTTGAAATTTTCGACCCATAGGGTATCTAAGAAATGTACTCTTGGCAATTTTCAAAAAAATTTCCTTTTCCCAATAATGGCGGCCATTTTGAATTTTCAAATTTTTGCCAAAAATAGAAAAACAGGAATTGGCTTCTATCTTCTTAACCGTGCAAGATAGAGTGATTTCGTCAAAATTTTCAACCCAACCAATGCAAAAAGGCATGAAGCTGAAATAAATTACATCTACACTATCAAATATTTAAGCATCATTGATATATTTTACAAATGAAACAGGGTCTTGTAAGACTACTGTACAATTTGGGCAAAAGGTTCATGGGTGGACATTACACATGATAATGTGTGTTCTTCTATGCTATCCTGTTTCTATTCGCATCTACTATCAACAGGGCGGCCTATTTCTAGTTACTCTTCATTTATGGCATAGATTCTCTTTACTTTTCACCTGTTGACTCTTTTATTGTTGTGATGCATTGAATTCGGTCTCACACAGTAGTCCTCAATTTATATCTTTTCTTTTCATTGTGTGTTTTTATGCATGTTTTTTGCTGCTTTTATCATTATACAGTTTTATAACTTGTAGTGGTATATCTGACTCTTACCTATTGCTGAAATATTTCTAATGATAAATTTACTTTGAAGTTTTTGAAAAACTTTGATATTAGTGTTTTAAATGAATAATACTTTTACCATCCTTTGGGTAATAACCATGAAGTACTGATAACAATAAAAATAGCAAGTTAAATGTGCTTGTGTGGCTATCATTTACAAAAAAAACTTGAGCACGTACCATGAAACAATATTATGAAATCCTGTCTAGTATTTGTAATTAGATCAAGTTGGTATTATTGTACATTACATGTTCTTATAAAATTTTACAATTGCCTTAATATACTGCTGCTTTGTAACATTTGCATAGATGCCATTTAAAATTTTACTAATAAAATGGATGCTGTGCATGAAGATCTAAAGGATTGATGTGCAAAAAAAAAAAAAAAAAAAAAAAAAAAAAAAAAAAAAAAAAACTATTGACCTGGAATGCATATTTTGTATATCCTGATTTAATAAGTCAAAATATTAATTTACATGGAATGCTTTTGTGTTCTTTGATTTGAATGATCATAATTCAGTGTTTTGGAGTTGACCAAAAATGAACATCGTGCAGTTAACAGAAAGACTACAGATTCAACTCCTTTGTTATGCCATGTGAATGTCAGACTGTGTAAATCATCCTTAACTAAAATGCAAAGAAACAACGATCAGAGTACATGGACCTGACAAATTCTGTACAGAGTAGGCTACATATTCAGTCCACCTCAGGTAGATCTCTTGTGTAGAAGAATTTTAAAATACAAATATCAGATTCTCAGAGGTAATTTTCTCTATTGCATGGCGTCAATGTAATCCTATATTTCCTATATTCTCCTGTATTTCAGGCCCACATCCTATATTTTAGAGGGAATGAAAAAATTCCTATATTTTGCATAAATTCTCCTGTATTATTTCCTATATTTTAAGGAAATGTCACCTATATTTCTAGAACTGTGTATTCCCGTGTCTAAACAGCAACTCCCGCAACAATTTTGGATAAAATTTTTGCTGCTACGCAGCATATCTGATCTTAATATAGCTTGTCTTGTGTTCAACTTCATTGCTAACCAGTATTTCCCTTCATGTTTGATGATTCACTCATGTAATACTTTCAGCTAGATTTACCCATAAAGTACCATACATATAAAGTGTGCTACCTTTAGGGTGGGCTTCCAGCATAAATACAGTACAAATGATCAGTCCTGTATTTATATTGGCAATTTTAATTATATCCCCAGATGAAAGTCAGAGATTTGTTGGATTCAGGTCTGTTGCTTCGCCTCCGTAGAAATTTTCTTGTGTATGTGATAACTTAAAAAGAATTAAGACTTTCTTACCAAATTTGGTACATATGTTAAGGATAGCCAAAGGAAGCCTATTTTCAGGTGTCCTTAAACTCCCAAGATTTAAGAATTTAAGGAATCAATTTGTGAACTTATCACAAAAGTATGCACTTGAACAGTGTTTATCTCATAAGAGTTATAATAAAAAGGAGCTAAGGATGGCTATAAGGAGTGGAGGAGGCCATAATATTAAAAAAGCATGCATTTCTCATCAGATTGATGAGACAAATAGGGTATTAGATCTCCTATATTTTGCTCAAAACCTCCTATATTTTCGTTAGGTAACTTCCTATATTCCTATATTTTGAGAACCGAAAATCCCGTGACGCTATGCTATTGATATTTACCTAGTTTCTGATTAAGAAGAATCATGTTCTGGCCCTAGAGATTATATCTAATTCAGTTTGACTGTGTGTTTCTGTGCAGAATGCACAAGGTCTCCACCTGGATGTCGCAGCAGCCCAACAAATTCAGACCATTCAGCCTCAACAGCCGCCAGCTCCAGTCCACCCATCAGTGGTAACTCCGCAAGGAGTGACCATCCCTCCACAGTCAGGGCCCACACAGACCAATACACAGCCGATACAGCAAACCGAAGCATCAATTGCTACAGGTACTGGGTCTGGGGGGACGGTAGTGAATCATGCTCAGCAACCCACAGAGGTCCAGAACATCATAGAGGAAACCAACACTGGGGCTAGAACTGATAGGTAAACACTTTCCAATCTCTGTAAGTTCAATTTTACTGAAAGTTTCCTCATGTAAAGCACTAGGAAGTGTTTATGGCCATTATATCTATTACAAAACAAAAAAAAATAAATAAAAAAAAAAAAATAAATAAATTGGCTGTTATAGGGGAGTCCCACACAGCCAGAACTGTTTGCTGTAGGCCAGCGCTTTACAGAGCTATGACCAAATACAAGTTAAGTGCTGGTTTTTTCCACCCTTCTTTCTTCTTTCAAATATCGGATACACCACTGATTGCTGGTTGTTTGTTGCAGTGACATTGTAAGAGCCCTGGACAAAGGTCCTTCACTCTAGGAATAAATGACATATTGGTGTGCTTTATGATGTTTTTAAACTCTTGATCACCTGTATTAAACCCACAAAGCTCCTTTACATATGATGGTTTTAAACTATCAATCACCTGCATTAAACCCACAAAGCCTGAAGGGCTGAGTAGTTTAATGTGGATGATCGATAGTTTAAAAACATCATTAAGCTCCAGAATTTGTCATTTATTCCTATTCTAAAATGGTTAATTTAACATCACTAAGGCATAAATCTTACTCGAACTTCCAAATAAATCCAAGGCCATGTTGGCTGTTCCATCAATGAAACATATGTGGTGATATATTGGGTTAAAAAACAAGTATTTCTTGTTACTCTATTTACATAGAATTTGTTGGGAAATATTGAGAGCTTGTCATTGTAGATACTTTGAGTTTGTTGTCATCTTTTAAATTATATGCTATTTGTTGAAATCAATAAGAAATGATAATCTTTTGAATATTTTAACCGCTAATTTTACTGCGAGGTTTTTTTTTTAACCACGAGTTGTTTGTTTACATTTGTAAGCCAAGGGATGATGTTTGTAGAATTCAACAGCGTTACTTTATTTGCCGTTCTGTATTTGCGATTCCAGAACTCTGCAAAAGACGTCTCCACAGTCACTGCGGAATCTACCATTTTAGAATTTGTTGCTATATATGACCAGTGGACTCAACCGATTACATATTATTATATCCCCAGACGAAAGTCGGGGATATATTGGATTCAGGTCCGTCGCGCCGCCGCCGCCGCCGCCGCCGCCGCCGCCGCCGTAGAAATTTCCTTGTGGACGCGATAACTCAAAAACAAATTAATATTTTTTTTTCAAACTTGGTACACATGTTAAGGGTGCCCAAAGGAAGATCCCTATTTTAAGGTGACCTTAAACTCCCAGTAAAAAAGAACTTATGGCCACCTTAAGGTCAGAAATTGGACTTTTGGCCACTTAGAGCCCTGTAGGTCACAAACTATGATGCTCAGCTGGCTGAAATTTTACCTGACAACACATTAATATGTTCTTAGTACATGTGCCGAAAATCACGACTTTAAGTTGAGGAGAAAATTGTCTTTGAGGCCCATAAATACCCCCACTTAGGGATTTTTTTGCTATACTTTTCACATATTTTGCCCTATAATTTGGAAGTGGTAATTCTGATGAGTCTCAAACTGTGCTAGGTATAACTTTGATATGTAATCCTTGTCTGTAGAAAATTTTAGGGCTGTAGGTTTACCCAAAGGGGTCGACTTAAGGTCTCAAAAGTGCCCACAGAGACCCAATTTATGCACTTTTTGCCACTTTCAAGCACTGTAGCTTTAAAACTATGTCTCTCATCTAAGTTAAATATCATCTGGGAATATATCTATGTGTTTTCTTATATGTGCCCCAACATTTAGGCCTTTAATAGACAGTTAACCTGTGTATCAGGACCATAAACACCCACCCGAGTGACCCTTATAAGACATTTTTCACATCTTTTTCCCTGTAACTTGGAAATGGTAAGTCGGAGAAGTTTCAAACTGTATTAGATATATATTCTGTGTGTAATCTTAGTATGTAACAGATTTTAAGTCTGAAGCTTTAATTTTGAAGGTCAAATTGAGGTCTCTAAAAGGCTCCCAAAGACCCAATATTTGGACTTTTTGCTACTTTTAAGCCCTGTGACTGTCAAACTATGTGACTGATAGAGCTCAAATCCTATCTGGGAAGATATTAGTATGTTATTTATATATGTGCCAAAAATTAAGGCTTTAAGAAGACATTTAACCTGTGTATGAGGACCATAAATCCCCACCCGAGTGACCATTTTTAGACATTTTTCACATATTTTGCCCTGTAACTTGGAAATGGTAAGTCTAAGAAGTTTCAAACTGTATTAGATGCATATTCTATGTGTAATCTTAGTATGTGACAAATTTTAAGTCTGAAGCTTTAATTTGAAGGCCACATTTAGGTCTCTAGAAGGCCCCATAAAGACCCAGTATTTGGACTTTTTGCCAATTTTAAGGCCTTTGACTGTTAAACTATGTGACTGATAGAGCTGAAATCTCATCTGGGAATACATTATTATGTTCTTTTTACATGTGCCAAAAATCAAGGCTTCAAGTAGACATTTAACCTGTGTATGAGGACCTTAAACACCCACCTGAGTGACCCTTTTAAGACATTTTTCACATATTTTGCTCTGTAACTTGGAAATGGTAAGTCTGAGAAGTTTCAAACTTTATTAGATACATATTCTATGTGTAATCTTAGTATGTAACAAATTTTAAGTCTGAAGCTTTAATTTGAAAGCCACATCGAGATCTCTAAAAGGCCCACAGAGACCCAATATTTGGACTTTTTGCCACCTTTAAGCCCTGTGACTGTTAAACTATGTGATTGATGGAGCTGAAATCCCATCTGGGAATGCATTATTATGTCCTTTTTACATATGGCGAAAATCAAGGTTTTTAGTAGACATTTAACCTGTGTATGAGGGCCATAGACACTCGCCCAAGAGCCTTTTTGGACATTTTTTCCGTATTTTGCCCTGTTATTTGGAAATGCTTAGTGTGACAAGTCTTAAACTGTATTATATATAATTTTTGTTTGTTATGTATGTCCCCCAAAAAGTTTCAGATCTGTAGTTTAATTGCTAAGGTCTCTTTAACAATTGTAAAATGCCCACAGAAACCCAATTTATGGACATTATGCCACTTTAAAGCCCAGTAACTGTCAAACTATGTGGGTTATAGAGCTGAAATCTTTGAATTTTAAAAAGGAAATGCCTGTCTATTTAAATTTTGAATATTAATAATGTTATGGCTATCTTAGTCTTTTAAGAACTTATTTTTGTGTGTTATACCTCTGCTTGCTGAGTTTTTAACTTTTTAAAATGAAACTGGTTAAACGCCGGTTAAACATATTCAAGTAGACAAAATGGACACTTTAAGTGAGCTTTAAGTCCCAATATTAATGAAATTATATCCGTATGTAGTAAAACTAGGGGATTTTTAACCCTCAACTAGCCCAGTTTTATTCAACTTGCCTCAGTTAATTTTGACACAGCTCCTACAGTTATGAACTCATTTCAGTTGATAATCACATACTTAAAATTCTCAATTCTTTTTGTATTTGAGTACCCCTTTTATATAGATTGTTTGTTTACCATTTTTGCTGTAGCACTCCATCTCTTTGAGAGAACATGTAAACTGTGTAAAAAAGATGTAGAAGATGAGATACATTTTGTTTGTGTTTGTCCAGCTTTAGAGCTGATTCGTATGAAATATTTCAAAATTTTAAATATAGATAAATCTGAATTATTAATAGATCAATTATCAAGGGTATTAACTCATATGAATGTCAATATGGTTATTAATTTTATTTTTGATTTGTGGCAAGAAAGAAAAAGTAAATTATATTGTTAATTTTTATGTATTGAATTGCTGTCTTTATTTACTGTATCTTACCTCAAAATATGTTTGCTCTGTTTGTTATTAACTCTCTATTTAAAGTGACTTATAAGCCCATATAGGGCTGGGTATTACTTCAATAGTTTTTGTATAATCCTTGTCAACATAATACATGTCACTATAATAAACTAATAAACTAAACTAAGTCCCAACCCACATCCCCCACCCGGATTCCCCCCACCCACCTCTGCTTGCTGAGTTTTTCACTTTTTAAAATGAAACTGGTGAAACATATTGAAGTAGACAAAATGGACACTTTAAGTGAGCTTTAAGTCCCAATATTAATGAAATTATATCCTTATGTAGTAAAACTAGGGGATTTTTAACCCTCAACTAGCCCAGTTTTATTCAACTTGCCTCAGTTAATTTTGGCACAGCTCCTACAGTTATGAACTCGTTTCAGTTGATAATCACATACTTAAAATTCTCAATTCTTTTTGTATTTGAGTACCCCTTTTATATAGATTGTTTGTTTACCATTTATGCTCAACCCACATCCCCCACCCGGATTCCCCCCACCCACCTCTGGGACCTCCAGCTATATTGAGTGACACTAAATAAACAAAGGTATTTAATGATGTCAGATGAGAAACAAAGAACTCAATGGGGTTGCAGATCTTGTGTAATAGTGAGAGAGGTGTGGAGAAGGGGAGAGGGGTGGGGGTGGGAGGTGGTGGGCTTCATTACATATAACACAAAGGGGAGTCAGAACTGAGATTGTGTCACATATTTAGGTTGCATATATATGGACCACATACATAGGTATAGAGGAAATGAATAACTGAAAACAATTTGCAAATTCTAAAAATAATATAATAAAATAATAATATAAATAATTTTTTTTAAATAATATTTTATTTGTGAACAAATATAGAAACAGATATGCGCTTTTGGGATTATGAATTTTAGAATGGACATTGAATCATCAATCATTTAAATACTTTGAAGGAAGATTGAAAAGTATGATGAGTTGAGTTAAAAATAATATTTTATTTGTCAACAAATATAGAAACAGATATGCTCTTTTGGGATTATTATTTTAGAATGGACATTCAATCATCAATCATTTAAATACTTTGAAAATAGGTTTAGAGTTATCATTGCAGGAAGATTGAAAATATAATTTGAGTTATGTATTCGGCGTCTGGGGATACACCATCTTCCTTGGAAGATATAAACAGAGTAGATTGATGTGCTGAAGTTCATATAATAATGGGTAATTATGTTTTTAAAAATTCCCGATCAAAACCTGTGGCGTGAGTGATGACCTGTCTGGGGATATGTTGGCGCCGAGTTGGCCCAATCTAGTTGTTTATATAGTGACATAGAAGGCACCCTGGACAAGGGTAAGAAGAAGGACAAGCAGAAGTCCAAGAAGAAGAAGTCGGAGAAGACACCGAGACTGTACCTGGTGGAGTTTGAGCGGGATGGGGAGGTGGTGGAGTGTCAATTGGAGACTGCAAAGAACCACACAGTCAACTTCAAGTTCAACTTGGATGAGGACAAGCCAGCAGAGATTGCTGATAGCTTGGTAAGGACAGTAAAACTACTGTTAGCTGACTGTGCTCTCCAAAAGTTCTTGTTGTAACTGGTTTACTCTGATTCACC
Organism: Sabellastarte sp. h YS-2021; assembly: GCA_964017235.1. Lineage (NCBI taxonomy): Eukaryota > Metazoa > Annelida > Polychaeta > Sabellida > Sabellidae > Sabellastarte > Sabellastarte sp. h YS-2021. The sequence continues at coordinate 59,757,414 of OZ024930.1, read as the reverse complement.
TCTTCCATTATCAGAATAAAATTTTCCCGTCCCAACATATTTTATTATGTGAACCCTTTTTTCTTGCAGCTAGCTTTTAACTACAAAATGTATTTGCTGGTTTCATGTGCACTTGCTTATTATACATCTTACAATTCAGCACTGTGTGATAAATATTGATAGTGTATCAGAATTCCTCCTTTATATAATATAGTTCGACACTTAAGCCAAAATTGAACTGTTATTTGTTCAACACTGCTCCCTGGGTGATAAAGGGACTTCTTACAATGATGAAAGGATTGACCTTTTAAAAACTAGTAATATTAGCTACTGTAAAGTTGCACGTTTCTCAATTATAGATATTGCAATTTTAGATCAGTGAAAACTTGCTGGCCAAAGAACACAGCAGTATCTTCAAGGCACAGTTGGATGAGGTCTTTCAGATGGTAAAACACAATCCAGAGATTGCTGAACAAAAAGTGAAAGAATACACTGTTACGGGTTGGCATTACTTTGATCACAGTTTCTTATTCTTTTTGGTTACATCTTAGCTTAGTAGAATACACTTTCTTTGAAGTTCGCACCCTATTGACTACTTTGTTGGTATCTTAGAGTGGCCTCTGTTGTTATAGCTACAGCTGATAGCTTGGTAAGAACAGCAGAACCACTGTTAGCTGACTGTGCTCTCCAAAAGTTCTTGTTGTAACTGGTTTACTCTGATTCACCTCTTCCATTATCAGAATAAAATTTTCCCGTCCCAACATATTTTAACAAGAAGCCTCCTTAAGATAAAGGTCACCTTAAATTCAAGGATTTCTTTGAATTTTTCCCTCCTTTAAAAAATCTCAGTTTCATAAAGCCTCCTTACTTTAAAGGAGACCTTGAAAACTCTCTTAAATTCCAGGGAAGCCAAGGACCTACATAAATTTAAGGAAGTGTCCTTCAAGGAATGTTTAATAACTTTAATGAAACTTTGCTCCCTCCTTAGTTTCAAGGAAGACCTTTGGTAGGGAGAGTTAAAGGAGGCTTTGTGAAACTGAATTTTAAGGTGGCCTTCCCAAAGGAAAAAGAACGACCTTTCTTTACTAAAGGAGGTCCTTTCCAAAGAAGGCTTCATGAAACCGGCCCCAGATCTAGTGATGAACTGGTTAGTAAGTCTGGTATTTTATCACTTTGCGCTCATGTCTGTGGTAACGTAGGATTCACTCAGAGTCTCATATCTTTATCTGATATGAAAAAGACAATTGAAACCATTGAGATGTGAAAATTGAAGTGTGACTTTATTACAGCTGCCGCTTCAATCCCTGAGAATCCAGTCACTGTGCCAAATACCCCAAGAAAGTCACAAGAAGATATAACCGCCCCTGAACTCACTGCAGACGTCGGCCAGAACATACAGGTATGTGCCAGTTCTCAGTGTAACTATAATGTAATTCAAGTAATGAAGCAAACCATTAATTTGTCTATCCATTAGCAAAGAGCAAGAATTTTACACTAGATGTAACTGATGTAAATATTTTAAATTGTGAAAATTGTGTATTGGCAAAATGAGTTACAATTTAAAGTAAGTTATACATTTATGAAAAATATATTTACATTGACAATGAAAATGTTTTAGTATTTATGTTTATTTGCTGTTAGAATTTTGTGTCATATTTTATCTTTTGCATGCTTTTGTCTATAGTGTATTTAATTTACAGCTTTGAGCCAAACATTGCAAAAATTGGTGCGAAGTTAACACTGAGAAATAGTACCCCTTGTCCCGCCCAATAAAAAAACCCTGTAGTTCTATGTTAGATTATAAAATAGTAATTGGTTTCTGTTTATCCTCCATCAGTCAAATTTCAGTTTATCTAAGACTAAGAGACAAGGACTCATTTTCACCCCACAGCCCTTAAGGGCTGTCGGGTTATTCTTTTCACCCATGGTGTCCGGATGGGCAGGCGGGTGGGCGGCGGGAAAAAGTTTGTCCGGGCTGTATCTCAGAAACCATAAGATGTAAGAAGTTGATACTTGGTAGGGACATTGGTTAGGGGGGTGTAGGTGTGCAACGTCATGGTGTGACCTTGATTTGACCTTTGACTTTGCCGTAGTGACCTTGACCTATAAAATCTTGTCCGTGCTGTATCTCGGAAACTGTAAGGTGTAGGAAGTTGATACTTGGTAGGGATATTGGTTAGGGGGTGTAGGTGTGCAACGTCATGGTCTGACTTTGATTTGACCTTTGACCTTGCTGTAGTGACCTTGACCTATAAAATCTTGTCCGGGCTATATCTCGGAAACTGTAAGGCGTAGGAAGTTGATACTTGGTAGGGACATTGGTTAGGGGGTGTAGGTGTGCAACGTCATGTGAGCTTGATTTGACCTTTGACCTTGCTGTAGTGACCTTGACCTATAAAATCTTGTCCCGGCTATATCTCGGAAACCATAAGGTGTAGGAAGTTGATACTTGATAGGGATATTGGTTAGGGGGTGTAGGTGTACAACGTCATGGTCTGACCTTGATTTGACCTTTGACCTTGCTGTAGTGACCTTGACCTATAAAATCTTGTCCGGGTTATATCTCGGAAACTGTAAGGCGTAGGAAGTTGATACTTGGTAGGGACATTGGTTAGGGGGTGTAGGTGTGCAATGTCATGGCATGACCTTGATTTGACCTTTGACCTTGCTGTAGTGACCTTGACCTATAAAATCTTGTCCGGGTTATATCTCGGAAACTGTAAGGCGTAGGAAGTTGATACTTGGTAGGGACATTGGTTAGGGGGTGTAGGTGTGCAACGTCATGGCATGGCATGACCTTGATTTGACCTTTGACCTTGCTGTAGTGACCTTGACCTATAAAATCTTGTCCGGGGTATATCTCGGAAACTGTAGAGTGTAGGAAGTTGGATAATGAGTAGAGACATTGGCTAGGGTGTGTAGATGTAAAACATGGTGTGACCCTGATTTGACTTTTGACCTTGCCGTAGTGACCTTGACCTATAATGCCTTGCCTGGGCTATATTTTGGAAACCATAATATGTAGGAAGTTGATATTTGGTAGGGACATTGGTCAAGGGTTATATGTGTACAACGTCATGGTGTGACCTGGATTTGACCTGTGATCTTGCATATCTGATGCTATTTTATGTCTCTACGAGGATATCTGATACTATTTATCTCTCTTATATCTCTCTTATATCTTTTTACTTAAATCTTGGTTATTACACATTTGGGTGTCTTTTTGTGTAGACTAAGCACGGTTAAAGTCATATTAGAAGTCATTAACTGTTTTATTTTTGCAACTTCCCATTGTAACAGATGGTATTGCATCAAGTGAGCCACATGTTTGCCCCAATTCCACATAAAAGCATGTTTTCATTGCGTTAATACATCTTACCTACCAGACGATAGCTATAGCTCGGCGCCAGCCGGTCCCGCCAAACGAAAGAAAAAGACGTCCCGGGTTTCACCCCTGGCAGGACCGGCACACTACAATCCACTCGCCAGGTGGCCTAGTTCCTGCCTCACTCGCCAGAGGGACGTGACGTCATAGCATCTTTTTCGTTTGGCGCGATATTTAAAGTTGTGGATTTTTATCTGTGAACTCTTTAGTTTTTATATTTGTGTTATATCTGTTTAATTTGTGTCGGAAGTGTTGCCATTAGTTAACTGTTCTATCATGGCATCTCCAGGACAGAAAAAGGGTGCGTGTGGCCATATTATGGCTTCATTTGACAAACATAGTAGGTGTGCGTGTTGTCGCGAGAAAGGACAGGGTGATGACCCTTGTGTTCAAAATCTGCAGTGTGACTTTTGCAGTGTCCTTACCCCGGAGCAAGTGCTCAAGTTAAGTACTCCTACCTATAAACTCAGAAAGGAAAAGGCTAAAGCAAAGGAAGTGTTAGTCGATCCGTCTTCTGTGGTAGTACTTGATGCCCAGCCAGAACAAGAACCTGCTGTATCTGTTTCTTCTGCTCCGGATTTGTCCCTTCCTGTGCCTCAGTTTAAGAAAGATCTTCAGGAACTGGACGAAAAGTGGGCCACTCGTATGGCCAGGCTTGAGGCGCTTATCACTTTAGGACATCGCTCCTCACCTTCTGTACAAAATCCAACATTTTCTCCGGTCAAAGTACCGGTCTCTCATGCTGCTCCAGCAGGTGCTCTTTCCCAGACACCCTTTTTTGTCTCTACTTCGGCTTCTTCCGGCCCAGCCGGTCCGGCTGTTGGCCCGGATGAGCCTAGAGATCAGGATTTTTCATTTGCTGACAGACAATCTCCACTTCAAAACCTCTACCCGGAAGCAGAACCTATGTTTAAACACCCTGCTCCGGTGGCTACTGTGTCGTCAGCTGCTATGTCTGCTTCCTCTCAAGCTGCATTTCAACAACCTTCTTCCGGCTCCGGGCCGGTCACCTTCCGCGATGTCAATCCTCAGGAAACATTTGAAGAGGGTGAGTTATCTGACGCAGAGGAATCCCCAGACTTAGAAACCTCAGACCCGGACCGGGTCCTCAGTGAAGATCAAAATTACCGCGAGACTGTGAGAGGCGTCCGCGCGTTCATGGGATGGACACACATTCCTGACCTGGAGTTTTCTCCTCAATCCCGCACTGATAATCCTTGGGCAGGTCACCGTTCTCAGCCGGTGGGCAAGATTTCTGTGGATCTTCCTCCGGAAGATTGGTTGTGCCGAAAACTAGAAACTCTAAACCTTGTACTGATAGAAGGATATCCTTCAAAATCTAGTGATCCAGGTGGCCTGCATGTGGACCAATTCCTCAGACCCCCCAAATCCCAGAGCAGATGGTATGGGATACACCCGGCGGAGCCTACAGATCCAACTAGGCCGGGTAAATCAGTGAATTCTTGGCCAAATGATGCGGCCAAGATCAATAGTTCATTCCCCAGGATTTCAACCATATCTTCTGCATCTCCTCAGCCTCCATCCCGCCCACTATCACAAGACACTATGCGTAAGTGGGAGAAAGCAGCAAAAGAGTCTTCATATATTTGCAACCAGTCAGCGGGGTTTAATCGCTGTATTACCAAAATACAGGATGCCTTCCAAGAACAATTGCATATTTTACAAAGTGAACTTAAGGCAAGTCTTCTGTCAAAGCTCAAGGTGCATTGGATAAACTTTTGTATTTATCTTCATTTAACCAGAATGTCAGTTTCGCCATGGGTAAATCTCTACAACATTTGGCAGACTTTACATTTGTGCAGATGGCAAATTTGACCCTACTCCGTAGGGACTCATACTTGGAAGCTGTGAAACCGGGGATTAAACCAGATACTTTCAACTCCTTGAGAAATTGCCCCCTGAATGGATATGGGTTATTTCCAGATGCTGCTATTAGAAAAGCTGAGGATGAAATAAACCAATTAGAAGCTTCCCGACGTACTTCCCAGCCCGGCCCGGGCCGCGGGGGGTTCGCCGGTAGAGGCAGAAAACAGAGATACCAACCCTACAGTACTGGTTGGAAACCTCAAGACACTGCTAAAACAACTTCTCAAGCCGGAAAGGAACTACCAGCTTGGAAAGCGTTTGGTTCCCGCAATAGAGGCCGGGGCAGAGGCAGGGGTAGTCAACCCGGACGTGGTACCAAGATGGCTCATGAGAAGACACAGTATAAATGACAATTACTGCAAGTCAAGTCCGGTGCCGGTGGCCCGGCCAGTCAGTTCTGTACAAAGTGTAATAACAAGAAACTCTTTTGTATCTGTTCCAACAAATGTTTCTTATCATGTTGTATGTCGTGTACCTACTGTAACAAGGTGGCAGTCGCAAAAGAAAGACGTAAGGCCAAAATCAAAGATCAAAAGTCAAATAAAGTGTGTGAAAAGTGCTTCTTTTGTCGGTCACTTTGTTTCTGCTCCAAATGTTCCAAATGTCCCCAATGTTGCAAGTGTCCAACCAGTGGGGGGACGTCTTCAGAGTTTTTGGGAAATATGGGCTCACAAGGGTGCAAACCCAAAAGTAGTGTCCATATTAAAGGAGGGTTATGTTCTTCCCTTCAAAGTAAGACCTCCCTTAGTAAGGGATCCCCTGATAGTAAGTGGCTATGCAAACCCCATCAGAGACTCCCACTTGCAAGCAGCTGTACAAGCTCTGATCGAGAAAAAGGCAGTAGAGAGGGTCAGGGTTCAAACCTCACTAGCCTTTTTCAACAGACTGTTCATTGTCCCAAAGCCGAACCACAAGTGGCGGCCAATCTTGGATCTCAGTACTCTAAATCAGTTTTTATGCGTAAAAACATTCAAAATGGAGACTCCAGAGACAATCCGGACCTCTCTACAACAAGAGGAGTGGGTGACATCGCTAGACTTCAGCGACGCCTACTTCCACATCCCAATTCACTACACATCCCGAAAATTCCTCAGGTTCCACTTTCAGAACCAGTCGTACCAGTTTCGGGCACTTCCCTTTGGCCTGTCAACAGCTCCCATGGAGTTCACTGGTGTGGTCAAAGAGGTCAAGTTAATGGCTCAGTCACAGGGTATAAGAATCCACCAGTACCTAGACGACTGGTTGATTCGAGCCCCTACCAAAGAATCTTGCCACCAGGGAACCCAGTCCCTCCTAGCCCTTTGCCAGGAGTTGGGCTGGATGGTAAACATGCAAAAATCAGAACTGGAACCCCAACAAGTCTTCGACTTCGTAGGCTACCAGTACGACCTACTCAACGGAGTAGTCAGGCCTACTCAAAATCGTTGGGAAGCCCTTCAACAGAAAATAACAGTGCTTTTACAGAACAGATCTTGCCGAGTGAGAACTTTCATGTCTCTTATAGGTCTTCTCACTGCGACAGAAAAACAGGTGACCCTAGGCAGACTGCACATGAGACCTATTCAGTGGCACCTCAAGAAACACTGGAGAGTCCCAGAATCTCTGGAAAAGGAGATCCCAATTCCGAGGTCTCTCCATCAGTACCTGCAGTGGTGGACCCAAGAGGAAAATGTCCTAAAGGGTCAGCCCTTACACCCCCTGCGACACGCAGTTCAAATCTTTACAGACGCCTCAAAAGAAGGCTGGGGTGCTCACTTAGGCGACTTCACAGCAAGCGGTACTTGGTCAGTGCCCGAAAGCAAGTTGCACATAAACTTCTTAGAACTAAAAGCCGTGTTGTTAGCACTAAAAAGATTCCAACATTTAGTGCAAGGAAAGGTCGTCCTGATTGCCACAGACAACACCACGGTTGTGGCATACATCAACAAGGAAGGAGGTATGAGGTCAGGCTCACTCTGTGCCCTTCTTTGGCGGCTCCTATGTTGGTGCAGCCTCAATCAAATAGTACTGAAGGCCAGACACATTCCAGGCCGTCTGAATGTAATTGCAGACAAATTGTCTCGCCAAAGGCAGGTCATTCAGACGGAGTGGTCCCTCCATCAAGAGACCTTCGACCTCCTTTGTCAAACCTGGCATTATCCCCGAGTGGACATGTTTGCAACAAGGTACAACTGCAAGCTAGTTCAATTTGTGTCCCCAATTCCAGACCCAAAGGCCTGGTCAGTGGATGCTCTGACATTATCCTGGGAGGACCTGGACATGTACCTCTTCCCCCCAGTGTCTCTGATGGGGAAGGTGGTCAGCAAGCTGTCAGATCACTGGTATCGCAGAGCAATCCTGATTGCCCCGGGATGGCCCAACATGCCTTGGTTTTGGGACCTAGTGGAACTATCTGCGAGGGTTCCTCTTTGTCTTCCACACCACCCAGATCTAGTGTCCCAACCTTTCAACAAGGCACGTCACAGGGATCTGACAAACCTAAATCTCCATGCCTGGCTCCTAGAGCCCAGACAATCAAGGAGCAGGGGTTCTCTAGCCCAGTGGCGTCAAGAATTGAGGCGCCTCAAAGACGTTCAACCAGAACAGTCTACGAAGCGAAGTGGGCCGTTTTTGTCAGATGGTGTGAAACAAGTCAGGTGGACTTCAGGAACCCATCTATAAAACAAATAGCAGATTTCCTCCTGCACCTTTTCCAGGAGAAGAATCTCCAGCCCAGCACTATTGATGGTTACAGGTCAGCCATTGCAGACAAACTGGGAAATACCTCGGTTAATGTCGGCAAGGATGAAAATTTGACTAGACTGTTAGACAGTTTTCACAGAGATAGACCCAAAGGGCACCGGGGGGTTCCTGCTTGGAACCTCTCCCTGGTTTTACACCAGCTTACAAAAGCGCCTTTTGAACCACTCAGAAAGGCTTCTCTGAAGCACCTTACTTTCAAAACTGTTTTTCTCCTAGCCCTGGCTTCAGGAAAACGCAGGAGTGAGATTCACGCTTGGTTAAACAAAAATATCAGACACCAAGCTGACTGGTCCAAAGTTTCCCTCTACCCTTCACCAAGCTTCTTGGCGAAAAATCACTTGGCAAAAGAGGGACCAGAGTGCGTGGCCCCTGTGGTCATTCCAGCCTTAGCCCCCACTCTGGATAAGTCTTTAAAGGAAGACAGATCCCTTTGCCCCGTTCGGGCTCTTCGCTACTACCTGGACAAAACGCAGGACCTAAGAACGGGAAAGGAGTTAGTTTTTGTTTCATTCAAACAAGGTTTTAACAAGGACATCTCTCCTGCCACTATCTCGTCCTGGATCAAACAAACAGTAGTGTTGTGTTATGATCTCTCTGACCAAGATTCCTTGACCTTACATCAGGTTAAGGCCCATGATGTTAGGGCCTTTGCGGCCTCCAAAGCCTTTCAAGGTGGCATATCTCTGGACCAGATTCTAGCAGCATGCCACTGGAAGTCCCACAACACCTTTACACAGTTTTACCTTAAGGATGTTGCCTGGGCAGATAAGGAGCTTTTTCACTTGGGTCCTGTGGTGGCTGCCCAGCAAATCCACCACTAGTCCCCTAAGCTTCTTTGTATATAATTATATATAGTGTACATACTAGTTAGTTTTAGGTGTAGGCTCACTTTTAGCCTAGGCCTTGGCTTCTCAAAGTCTTTTACTTCAGAGTAATCCTCTGGGTATAGGACTTTCCCTACTCTTCCAGGTTAACCGTGGGAATCATTGACTTGAACTCTTACTCTCTTCCTCCCCTCAGAGCAGTCACAAGGGGGGTGGGGGTGGTGGGGGGGGGGGGGGGTGGTGGTGGCAGGTGGGTCTAGTTACCCTTGAGACTAACATGTCTCCTCAAAGGACTAGAACCTCACACCTAGGTATAATATAAGAGTTTCTCCAATCCTCAGAAGGCTGCCCTCCTTCCACTGGGTAGTTATTCTAGCTATCGTCTGGTAGGTAAGATGTATTAACGCAATGAAATTGCAAATTTTAATTAGTAAATTAAATTTTTATTAGTTAATACCTTACCTACCAGACGGGAAATTCCCACCCGGCCTTCCCCGCTTCCAGCCTTCATCATTCAATCTTAGGGACGAAAAAGATGCTATGACGTCACGTCCCTCTGGCGAGTGAGGCAGGAACTAGGCCACCTGGCGAGTGGATTGTAGTGTGCCGGTCCTGCCGGGGGTGAAACCCGGGACGTCTTTTTCTTTCGTTTGGCGGGACCGGCTGGCGCCGAGCTATAGCTATCGTCTGGTAGGTAAGGTATTAACTAATAAAAATTTAATTTACTAATTAAAATTTGCAAATTGCTACATCTGTATGTATGGGTAATATTCAAAACATCCAAACCATAATTCGACCATACAAATGAAAATCAAAATGGGAGAAGTCTTAAAGCTTAATAATTTTTAGTTTACTGAATTGTCTTGTTTTAATACTTAATCTTTACATGCAATTTCTTTCTCTTAGATGTTATTTCCTCTACTTAAACATTATTTGGACACTGACACTGCTCTGAAAGTATCCCAATCTGTGTACTGTTTCACTACTTCTATATCTCATGGTGTTGGAGGTACGGGCATCTCTGATGCTATTTTTGACAAATACAGTGATGATGATTGTAAAATTATGTTTATCCAAAATGCATACTTTTACCTTCTTTTATTAAAGCAAAATAAATAAAATAATAATGTTTGTGTAACATTGTTGCCATGAATACATGGTTTCAAGTAAAAGGGACTTACAACCCCGAACTTTGACTTTGTTCATATTCTCTGCTTTGGGAAATTAAAGGTAGTCTTTTTACAGGGATAAGTTATATGCACAAACTGGAAGGAAAAAACTTAAGAAATCTCAAATATGTTGATTTTTACCCACAGCGGGCAAGCGGGCGGCGGGAAAAAGTTTGTCTGGGCTATATCTCGAAAACCGTAATTAAGGTGTAGAAAGTTGATACTTGGTAGGGACATTGATTAGGGGTGTAGGTGTGCAACATCATGATGTGACCTTGATTTGACCCTTGACCTTGCCATAGTGACCCTGACCTATAAAATCTTGTCCGGGTTATATGTCTAAAACCGTAAGGTGTAGAAAGTTGATACTCGGTAGGGACATTGGTTAGTGGGTGTAGGTGTACAGCGTCATGGTGTGACCTTAATATGACCTTTGACCTTGTCATAGTGATCTTGACCTATAAAATCTTGTCTTGGCTATATCTTGGAAACTGTAAAGTGTAGGAAGTTGATACATGGTAGGGACATTTTGCCTAGGGGTGTAGGTGACCAACATAATGGTGTGACCTTGATTTGACTTTTGACTTTGCCTCAGTGACCTTGAGTTTGAAAATCTTGTTCGGACTATATCTCGGCAACTGTGAGGTGTAGGAAGTTGATACTTGGTAGGGCCATTGGTTAGGGTTGGATGTGTGCAACCTCATGATGTGACCTTGATTTGACCTTTGACCTTGTCAAAGTGACCATGAGTTTTAAAATCTTGTCTGGGCTATTTCTTGGATTCCATAAGGTGTAGAAGGTTGACACTTGGTATGGACATTGGTTGGGGGGTGTAGGTGTGCATCATGGTGTGACCTTTAAATTTGGCTCTGCCAATGTGTGTTCACCTGCCATATTTGAGACATCTTTCTCTTATGACGAAGGCATATAGATTGGTGCAACTGATTATTGTATGCACTTTTACATAATTGTGCTTTTTCCAGTGACAGCTATTCCCCAGTTAATAAATTTTACAGCTTCATAATTTTTACCCCACAGCCCTTAAGGGCTGTCGGGGTATTGTTTTCACCCATGGTGTCCGGATGGGCAGGCGGCGGGAAATAGTTTGTCTGGGCTGTATCTCAGAAACCGTAAGGTGTAGGAAGTTCATACTTGGCAGGGACATTGGTTGGGGGGTGTAGGTGTGCAATGTCATGGTCTGACCTTGATTTGACCGTTGACCTTGCCGTAGTGACCTTGAGTTTGAAAATCTTGTCCGGGCTATATCTCGGAAACCATAAGGTGTAGGAAGTTGATACTTGGCAGGGACATTAGTTAGGGGTTGTAGGTGTGCAACGTCATGGTCTGACCTTGATTTGGCTTTGCCATAGTGACCTTGACCTATAAAATCTTGTCCGGGCTATATCTCGGAAACCGTAAGGTGTAGGAAGTTGATACGTGGTAGGGACATTGGTTAGGGGGTGTAGGTGTGCACCGTCATGGTGTGACCTTGATTTGATCTTTGACCTTGCCGTAGTGACCTTGACCTATAAAATCTTGTCCAGGCTATATCTCGGAAACCGTGAGGTGTAGGAAGTTGATACTTGGTAGGAACATTGGTTAGGAGTTGTAGGTGTGCAACGTCATAGTGTGACCTTGTTGTGACGTTTGACCTTGCCGTAGTGACCTTGACCTATAAAACCTTATCTGGGCTATATCTCAGCAACTGTAAGGTGTAGGAAGTTGATACTTGGTAGGGACATTGGTTAGGGGGTGTAGATGTGCAACATCATGGTGTGACCTTGATTTGACCTTTGACCTTGCTGTAGTGAACTTGATCTATAAAACCTGGTCCGGGCTATATCTTGGAAACCATAAGGTGTAGGAAGTTCATACTTCGTAGGGACATTGGTTAGGGGTTGTAGGTGTGCTATGTCATAGTGTGACCTTGATTTGACCTTTGACCTTGCTGTAGTGACCTTGACCTATAAAATCTTGTCCAGGCTATATCTCAGAGACTGTAAGGTGTAGGAAGTTTATACTTGGTAGGGATTGGTTGAGGGTTTTAGGTGTGCCACGTCATGGTGTGACACTGATTGACCTTTGACCTTGCTGTATTGACCTTTAAAATCTTGTTGCACCTTTGGGTCTGTCTGTTGATGCAGATTAACAACTGTTAAAGTCATATTATAATTCATTAAGAATTTCCTTTTGCAAGTTCTCATTGTAACAGATGGAATTTCATCAAGTGAGCCACAGGCTTTTCTCCAACACCACACATAAGCATTCATTGAATGTATTGCCCTTCTGTATGCATGGGTAATATTCAAAACATCCAAACCATAATTCGGCCATTTTTGGTTTACTGATAAGTGCTGTCATTTTATTATTGAATTGTTTTGTTTTAATACTTCATCTTTACATACATTCTTTTTATTACGTTAATACATCTTACCTAGTGGACAGATGCAATTGTCCGGCGCCTTGCCGGTCTCGCCAAACGTTAGAAAAAAACGTCCTGATCTGGGCTCTGGCCGGGACCGGTAGCATCCTGTTTACTCGCCAGGTGGCTGTGTAGCCTGCCTGCCGGTGTACTGCGCATGCGTGGCGCATGCGCTCTTCCTCTTTTTGTTTGGCGCGTGTGTAAACGCTTGTATTTTTAAGAGAAACTTTTATTTGAATTTTATTGTCGTGTTAATTACAGTTTGGTGAAAATATTTGTAGTAGTTTTATTGTTCAAGTATCATGGCATCTCCAGGAGATAAGAAAGGCCAGCGAAGGGGTTCTTGAGGTCATGTAATGGCCATCATTGATATGCACGACAAGTGCGCGAGGTGTCGTGATAAACTGATTGGTGAAGACAAGTGCGTTTTAAAGAAACCTTGTGCTGTATGTGATGGGTTTTCAGAGTCACAACGTGAGTTACTGGCTACACCCACTTACAGAATCCGTAAGGATAAAAAGGCGGGGTTGTTGATGTCCCCTAAGGAAGTAACAGTCATTAGTACAGTGGACTCAGAACCTACGTTCCAACCCCCATATAGTGCGTCTGCGCAGCCTTCTGCGCAGCCTGAAGATTCACCTCCCTTTACTATGCCTTCTTCCTCATCCGCTGCTCCAACAATGAACTATGTCACTTCAGATCAGTTGTTGGCTATCTCTGATAAATGGTCGGAGCAGTTCGCCTGGATGGAGGCTCTTCTATCGCAGGGTAACATTTTCTCTACTCCAGTCTCAGCTGTCAAGCCTATTGACTCTCAAGCTTTGATCTCTAAGAACCCTTTTGTTCCTCCGGCTACCCGTCCCACCGGTCCGGTTGAGGTTCCGGTAGCCGTGGAGGATTCTGCTAAGCAGAAGCAAGTTGAAGAAAAAGACAAGAAGAAAAAGTCTCACAAGTCACGTAAACAGGGTAAAGCTGACTCTGATTCTAAACTAGCGAAGATGTCGGTGCACAAACCAGAGCAAAAGCTGGAGAGAAGACGGGACCGGTCTCCTTCACCAGTCCGGCAAGTTTCTTCAGCAAAAGCTCCTCACTCACCCCCGGTTGTGGCCAGCTCCGGTCCGGAGGCTGCCTCACAACGGGTCTTAAACAAGGGTGATACTAGCCTTTTCCCGTCAGATCTTGATGTTAGTACAGGCAACACCGGTGCACCACCTTCCTTTTAATCCGGTTTCGGGCAACCCTCTGCTGGAGCATGTGCCTATCCACCGGACGACCACAGTGAACATTATGAACAATTTACTGATTACCCTATGGACCGGTCAGACTCCAATTCCGGTTCCGGTGAAGAAGAAGAAGAAGGTCAGTTATCTGATTCAAATGACCCTCCAGAACAGACAGAAGACATGTCATACCGGGAAACCGTCAGATCAGTTCGTGCATTCATGGGATGGCACCATATCCCTACTTTTGAAACAGACTATACCGAACCGGATAAGTCTAATAACCCATGGAAAGGCAAGCACCCAAACAAGCCAACTAGAAATTCTGTAGCCATGCCACTGGACGATTGGCTTTGCCAAAAGTTGGAAAGGTTGAACTTGACGGTGGCCGAAGGATACCCCTCAAGATCACAGGACTCGGCCGGGCTCAAACATGATCAATTTGTTAAAGTGCCTAAGACACAATCTAATTGGTACAAGATGCACAGAAGGTACTCAGCGCCCTGGTCGCTCTGTCTTCAGTTGGCGTAACACGGAGGCAAAAGTCAACAGCCAATTTCCAAGAATTACTAGAGCATTGCCCTTTTGTGTTCCAAGTTGAATAAGGGTAAAACTCCCAAGGAAGTTTCTAATGCCCTGACAGACTTGCGGGATCTTATGGCCTTCCACCAACGGGTTTCTGTTGCTATGGGCACTTCCCTCCAACACATTGCAGACAGTTTGTTTGTCCACATGGCTAATCTTGTTTTGATCCGCAGAGACTCTTACCTGGATTTCGTCAAAACGGGTGTGAAACATGACACTATGAATTTGCTAAGGAATGCCCCGTTGTTCGGATACGGACTATTTCCGGATGCTGCCATTATGACGGCAGAACAGGACATAACCAAATATGAAGCCAGCTGTGTTGCTCAGGGACCCGGTCCGGGTGCTTCTCAGCAGACTGCTTGGAAGGGTCCTCACAGATATAAACCTTATGATCGTAAGGACAGAAAACATGCTTCTTCCTCTGATCAGACAGCACCACAGCAGCAACAGCAACCCTGGAGACAATTTAGCAAGAACAGGCCCAGGGGTCGTGGTCGTGGGCGGGGGTCAAACCCTCGTTTTTCCAAATCACAGGCCTTTAAGCAATATGAATGACAGTTATTGTGTAAATCCAACCAGTGTTCCAGTAAATTTAGTTCGGTTGGATTCAGAGAGCCAAAAGACAGAATTTTCAAAAACATTGAATGTAGTGACTCTAAAATCGGATGTGTGTTGTCATGCTGTCAGTCTTGTTCCTACTGTTCATTCACACGGGCTTCCGCAAAAGAAAGGAGTAAGCCCCGGTCATTGTTTGAGCAAAATAAATCATGTCAAAGATGTATGTTGTGTAGATCAATGCCTTTTTGTCCCCTCTGTTCCCAATGCCCCCAATGCTGTCGTCGAACAGCCTGTAGGGGGAAGGCTTCAACAGTTTTGGCATATCTGGCAGGAAATGGGTGCAAATCCTTGGGTGGTTTCTGTTCTGAGGCACGGTTACTCCCTTCCCTTCAAACAGAGGCCACGGTTGACAAGGTTTCCCTTAGTTCAGAGTGGTTACGCCAACCCCGTCAAAAGTCGGTCCCTAACAGAGGCCTTGAGAAGCCTCATAGGAAAGTTGGTAGTCGAAAAAGTGGTTGTCAAGTCGTCCCTTGCCTTCTTCAACCGACTATTCTTAGTCCCCAAGCTGAACGGGGCCTGGAGACCAATCCTAGACCTAAGCCAGCTAAATCTGTTTTTACAGAGCAACACCGTCAAGATGGAAACTCCGGAAACAATCCGGTTATCCTTGCAGAAACAGGAATGGGTTACCTCGCTGGACTTCAGCGATGCGTATTTCCACATTCCAATAAACCACCGGTCAAGGAAGTACCTCAGATTTTTTCTAAACAGTCAGACCTTTCAGTTCACAGCCCTTCCGTTTGGACTTGCCACTGCTCCTCTGGAGTTTACCAAGGTGACGAAGGAAGTGAAACTTATGGCTCAAGCAAAGGGTATTCGGATACACCAGTACCTAGACGACTGGTTGTTGAGAGCCCATTCCCGGGAAACGTGCCTACAGCATACACAGACCCTGTTGGCCCTTTGCCAAAGGTTGGGTTGGGTAGTAAATCTGAAGAAATTAGAACTGGTTCCCCAGCAGGTCTTCAATTTCGTAGGTTACCGTTTCGACCTGATAAAGGGTCGCAGAAAAATTAAAGTCCATCATGTCCAAGGACAGTTGCACGGTCAGACAATTCATGTCCCTGGTAGGACTTCTCACTGCCACGGAGAAGCAAGTTTGGCTGGGCCGTCTTCACATGAGGCCCATCCAGTGGCATTTGAAACGCCACTGGCATGTGCCCGAAGTCCTAGAGAAAGTCATTCCGGTTCCCCTGTCTCTCCACCATCACTTGGGGTGGTGGCTGAACGAGCAAAATGTGTTAGAAGGGCAGCCTTTACACCCTCTTCAACATGCTCTTCAACTGTTTACAGACGCCTCAAACGAAGGTTGGGGCGCACACTTAGGGGACTTCACTGCAAGAGGCGTTTGGTCCAGGCCAGAAAGTCGCCTTCACATAAATTCTTTAGAATTAAAGGCAGTTCTCCTGGCCCTGAAGAGTTTCGAGCCTCTGTGCAAGGGTCACATTGTTCTTGTCGTGACCGACAACACCACAGTGGTCTCCTACATAAACAAGCAAGGGGGTATGAGGTCAGGCTCTCTCTGTGCCCTCCTTTGGAGACTTCTCTCCTGGTGCCACCCCAGGGAAATTGTGCTGAGAGCAAGGCACATTCCGGGCCACTTGAATGTGATAGCGGACAAGCTTTCCAGGCACAACCAAGTGATTCAAACAGAGTGTTCCCTTTCTCAGCAGGTTTTCACTCAGTTGTGCTCCAGATGGCACCAACCACAAGTAGATTTGTTTGCGACCCGGTTCAATTACAAACTTCCTCCGTTTGTATCGCCGGTTCCGGATCCGACAGCCTGGGCGGTGGACGCCCTGAGTCTCCAGTGGCGGGATCTGGACGTGTATGCCTTCCCACCAGTGTCTCTGATCGCTCAGGTGGTGTCGAAGATGGTAGATCAAGGATGTCAGTCAATGATCCTGATTGCCCCAGGTTGGCCAAACATGCCTTGGTTTTGGGACCTCGTGATCCTGTCGGTTCAGATTCCGCTCAGTCTGCCCTTGGTGACGAATCTGGTGTCACAGCCGTTCAACGGACTAGTGCACAGGAATCTCAGCAATCTCAATCTGCATGCGTGGCTCCTAGAGTCACGGCCATCCAGAAACGAGGCTTCTCTGAGGAAGTGGCAGGAAGAATTGAGGCTCCTCAAAGAGTCTCAACCAGAGCCGTGTACCAGTCAAAGTGGGCCATTTTTGTTAAATGGTGTAAGACACATACGGTGGACTTCCGGTCGCCCTCTGCAACTCAGATTGCTGATTTCCTGCTATATCTCTTTTCAGAGAAAAACCTGCAACCCAGTACCATTGATGGGTATCGGACAGCTATAGCAGACATGCTAGGTAATGATTCACTGAACATTAGCAAAGATGAAAATCTTTCTCGCCTTCTAGACAGTTTCCATCAAGACAGGCCTAAGGGGAGGAGGGGTATTCCTTCTTGGAATTTGTCCCTGGTGTTACATCAATTGACCAAGGCTCCCTTTGAGCCCTTGCGAAAGGCGTCTCTCAAATATTTGACCTTCAAAACGGTCTTCCTCCTAGCCTTAGGTTCGGGCAAGCGCCGCAGTGAAATTCATGCCTGGCTATACAAGAAGGTATTAACTTATAAAAATTTAATTTACCTATTAAATTTTCTATTTCCTTAGATATTATTTTTTCTACTTAAGCATTATTTGGACCTTAATATAACTGACACTGTTCTGAAAGTATCTTGAACTTTGTACTGTTATACTACTTCTATATCTGATGGTGTTGAAAAATATTTCCCCAGGCTGTGGGGTACGGGCATCTCTGATGCTATTTTTAGTTTACTGATTGATGCTGTCATCTTGCTATTAAATTGTCTTGTTTTAATACTTTATCTTTACATACATTTCTTTCTCTTAGAAGTTATTTTCTCCATATAAACATTATTTGGAGCTTTATATAACTGGCACTGCACTGAAAGTATCCAGATCTTTGTACTGTTTCATTACTTCTATATCTCATGGTGTTGAAAATTATTTCCCCAGGCTGTGGGGTAGTTAATTTTCTGTTGTGGTAGTTTTTTTTTCTTTTAGAATGAACTAGAAATCTACAGATGCTTTTCCTGTGCATTCATACATGCTTTTGTTTGATCTACTATTGTCTTTGCTTAAAAGCAATATGATTTATGAAAGCATGAAGTAGCAGTTCTTTGGAAATTTCTGTTTTTCATTTTGCTTTTTTCAGTTTGTTTGCATTTGTCTCTTACAGATGGAAAAACATAATTCAGATGGAAGTATTGGAGCACCATTGGAACAAATAGCCTCAAAGCCCCTAGATGTAACCAACTCAAAGGAAGTGACAGCTGATGAGAGGAGGACTAGCTTGTCAGATTCCCAAAATGACCGACAAGTGGATGGAAATATGGAACAGAGGCAGAATAAAGACCAGCAAGAAGAACACATTGTAGTGGCTACATGTGAGGAAACTGTGGTGCCTATCTCAAAGGCTGACGAAGCATCCATAAACATAGCTACAACAGTGGTGGTGGATGAAGTGGTAAAGGTTGATGACACACTTGGATTTAATGATATACCTCCATCAGTGGTCAGTAGTAATCAAGAAGGTGCACCTGTCACTGATAATAAGCCAATTATTTCTGAACATGGAAGCTCTATGGACCCAGGAAGACCGACGTCTGAAGTCCAGCAACCACAACCTTTACCAAAAGTAATGGGAAAAACATCTGACACAGTAGCAAACTTGAACACACAGGTTGCAAGTAGTCCAACAAAAACTAGAAGTTCAAGTGTCACACAGTTAGAGGAAGCTTCGCCAGAAATGCTAAAGCAAGGAACATCAGTTACAATGAGACAGATCAGTAGTGAACCACTTGAAAGTCAAGGGCCACCCCCTAATAAAGTGGAGGGAAAGCCACAGTTGCAGAAAACAGAGTCTGTACTCTCAGACACCCAAAGTGGTTTGACTTCAACTGAGAGTACCTGCAACCGACAAAAACCACAGCAACCAATGGACTTTGAGAATCTAAAACAACAGTTAAACCAGCTGGCACCAAAGAAAACTCAAGAAGGCCTTGAGTTGCTAAAAGCACCTGCACAAAGTCAGGCACCTTCCAGCAGCCATGTGGGTATAAAGCATATTGACAGCACACTTGAAGATCAAGTGAACCTAATAGATAACCAGCTATCAGCATCCCAGTCACTGGTAAGAAATGGATCAGGCTCGGATACAGCTATCCAGCTACCAAGTCATGAGACATCAATTATCACCCTTCACAAGGCACAGTCCCAGCCAGTGTTACACAGTAGTCCCTACCAATACCCACAGTCACAGACTGTAGTCATGCAGCCGAGTGAGATCTACCAGCAGGACCCAGGGATGAGTCACTACAACACTGTCCATGGAATATCTGGTCAGGTCCGAGGGATGATGACTTCCCCACTAGCATCACAGGTGGCAATGAATCCTACTCCTTTACAACCAACATTGGCCCTAATGGGCCAACAGCAGGCCCCATCATCATTGCTGCAAACACAGATTATATTGCAACTGATACAAAACCAGCTGATAAATCAGCAGCAGCAACACCAGCATTTGGTACAGGCACTAATAGCACTTGTTCAACATCAGACCTCCCAGTCCAACTATCCAGTTCTTCACTCCCAACAGCAAGATGTGCTAATGAATCCAGCTCTTCAGCTTGCCAATCTTCTGCCTACAGTAAATCAGCAGATATTATATCCCAACCAACCTTTGCATGGAGAAACAACAGAGCAGCATGCATTAAGTCCAGAAAAAGTAGCCCAGATGAGAATGGCAGCAGATAACCACTTACAGCAATTCATGCCAATGGAGGATCAGTTACCTGTCAACACTTCAGTACCTCTAAGCGCTGCAGCCATGTCATCTTTGATGAGCCAATCACCACAACATACTTTCACTGGGGCCACAGCTACTATATCCCAGAATCCTCCTAAACAGCAGTTTGTGAATGTTCAGCAACTTGTAGGTCTACACACGCCAGATATTACAAGCTCTTTGAAGAAGCGCCCTGAGCCACCACCAAATTTAGCCAATTTAGAGCAAGCATTGATAGAGAAACTCCATACAGGTGCCAAGAAAGGTCTGTTTCCAGTGACACTTGGAACCACTGTGATTGCTGGAACTCCAGTCATGAATACTGGCATTGTTGAAATTCAACCACAATTACCCATGAACAGTGGCTCAAACCAGGCTGTACCAATAGAAGATGTTAAAAAATCAGTTGACAGCAGCAGTGTCATGGGAGAGGTAAAATTATCCAGTGGTGGAGCCAATGAAAATAATTCTCTGTCTTCAGTTATACCTGGTATAACATCATTACCTGCAGAGACAACTGCAATTGAACTGGAGTCGACAGACCCAAAACCATCACTTGAAGAAACAAAGGTTGAATTTAAAGAGCCAACAGAAATGAAACCAGAGGGTACCTCATTGAACCAGGATGATCAGGGTGAACCACTTTGTGTGGAAAACAAACCAAAGGAGGTGAAGGAAGATAAAGCAGCAGTAAACAAGAAACCGAAGAAGTCTCGCTTCTCTGTTACTCGTGTGAAAGATAACTCTAAAATTACAGCTACAGATTGTGATAAGCAGGATGAGCTGGCTGTATCAAAACCTGCTGATATTGAAACCAGTCATGCTGCAGAAACTGATGCGAACACAGACACTAAAGAAAAGCAAATGGTAAAGAAAAAGGATAAAACCTTGATGAAAAAACGTGGTCGCTTTCAGGTAACGTCTGTGAGTGAGAAAAATGAAACCCAAAAAACTGATGATAAAATAGTGAAAGATACAGCAAATAGCATGATTGCAGATGACAATGTGGAATTAAATCCAGAAGCAAGAAAAACTGATGTTACAGAGCAGTCAAGCACTATGTTAAGTAAAGAAGGCATTGAAAAAGTGGCTATAAAAGACAGCCCTGGAGAATTTGTGCAGACTAGTGTGCAGAACAAGACAAACACTGCAATAGAAGCTGCAGAGGACTCAGTAAATGTCAGTAACACCACTGACATGGCCAACTCTGCACTTCAGGCCTTTGATGGTCACCCCATCCCCACCCACTCTACTAACCAACCTATCATGCCTGTGTCTGTTGCCTCTACTTCTAGTGCCAGTGCTGTAAATAGTTCCAGTGTAAGTAATTATAATAATAATAGTAAAATGTTTACATGTAATTGCACACAGTCTAATGTTTCACCTCACATTTCATCCAGCCATGTGTGTACATCTCATTGTGTGCAAGTGTGTCGCCTGATTAAGCCGAATGATTTGAGTCGTAAAATGCTTGGCTTTGTTAGTGAGGGTGGCCGGGCTGTAACCATACCTCAGATACTTTCCCATTACAGACACACCTCCACTCATGGATCACACAGCCCTTCTAGTTTGCTCTCCGAATACTCTACCACAAGTCTCTCTCCAGATCACCACCTGAGTTTTGAGAAGTCACAATTCAGTAGTAAAAGTCCTCTTCATGTGTCACCTTCACATTTTCAACCCATCTACAAACACCAGAGATCACCCTCTATAGATTTGGTGTCGGTGACACCAGTAGTGAAGCCTGAGGCTAAGAAATCTCCCAGTATTCCTGCTCCTCCTAAGTATAAAGCAGAGGGCCCACCAGTTTGCCATCAGCCTGTTAGCATGTTTGATAGAAGGTTAGATGGTAGTAACCACCTCACTGTTTCTCACACTATGCCTGCTTCTTCTATTGTTTCACCTTCTGCTTTGCATGTGTCTCATGGCAATGAAGTTCTTGTCTCTTCTTCCACACCGCATCATCACCCTTTGCTTAGTTGCTTTTCTCCCTTATGTTCTTTGCCTTCTAATGTCATGTACCCACATTCTGTGGTGAGCAATCCTCTTCTTTCACAGAGGCCATTGGGCTATAGCACCCAATCTGTGCCTGGTTTACAGGGTCACAAACACAAACAACATCATCAGCATCATGGTCATCACCATCCAGTTGTGACTTCTGGTTGCCCTAATAAGTCCAGCACCATTAACCAAGGGTCCTCTATTCCACCTGGGTACCATCACCCACATCATACACCAGGGCCTTCTACTGCTAACCACCTTGTGACTGGAGGAAGTACTAAGGTGCAGTGGATCCCAGTGGTCCTTGACCCTGTCACTAGTGCAGGTATCACATGGCCAGTGCATGATCAGCTCTCACCACGTTTAGTACCACAGCAAGGTTTGCAAAAGGTTGGTAGACCAATTGCTTCTCTAGATATTGTGTTTGCATCCTGTTTCAGTGATTTTCCCTGTAATACCTTGACCTAGAAGCCTCTATTTGCTTTTTTTAGATCTGCCTAATAAAGCTACTCTCCTTTAATGAAAAACTCAGTGTGGTTTGCAGATAAGCTCATGATTACTAACTTTGCAGTTCAATATTATGATTGAAATGGTTGAAGTCAACTAGTAAATATGTAAACGAGTGAACTAGTAAGTATTTTTCAACAATATATGAAGTACAGATGCTTCTGTTTGTATTTTTAAAACACATTTTTACTACAGAGAACAGAAGCATATTTCATAGATCAATAATAATTTTACTGCTACATTTGCTTCATCTTTAACTCAATCTCTGCATAGTAAAAAATCTTTAGATTGACTTTGATCTGATTAACAGTATTCTGAAAATAATTTTTCCTGAAAAAATATTAATTGAAAATTTATTGCTGAACATTTTATTAGAGTGCCCGGAATCATTGTTTTATTTCCCCAAATACACACCTCACATGTTTAATTTTGAACACTCTTAAAAACAGTTGTGACTTAAATGTATTACAAAAGAAAGTAATCATGCAATTAGCCAGGTTTGAAAATGTTTTAAAAAGTTAGAAAAATCCATTTTCAATTTTTCTTAGTCAAATTTGCACTTCACATCCAAGGAGTGATATATTTGTTTTGGTACAATAGAAGTACTTCATTAATTTCGATAAACCTTTGAATACACTAAATATCTTGATCCAATAAGTTTGAATGAAAGAATTGTAAAACTTATTTTGATGATTTTTATTCCAGCTGGAGTAACCATCTTTGAGTTAATGCTTTGCAGGCAGTAGAAGAGAAATGCAGTATCACCTAGGATTTTGATAAGGAAAATGTACTCCTTATTGCCTGTAGTCCAAATAGTGTTCTTGATTTCTGTCTTGCACATGCTGTAACTAATAACAGTGTACATAATATTACCTATCCATGTTTTTCCAGTTTTTCCCTATTTGTGTTTAAAAACGACATATTTTCTTTTATTTCTATTTTCTAGATCATCAATAACTCTGGATTATCTAAGAGTGTGCATCTGTCTTGAATAAATGGATTGGTGACAAAACCTTCAATTAGAATGCTAAATAAACACAGTTGAACTAATAGAATACCAATATCAATTATGAGAAAGTGACACAAGTTTGGAATGTTTGGGGTTTGCGTGTTTGCTGCGTGAAAGAATGTTTTCATTACTATTATTTTTTTTTTAAATTAAGTTTGTTGATATTGATGACATTTTGGTTAACCTGTCATATACTAAATGTCCTGTCATGCTTCAGACTAATTATAATTCACTGAATTGGGTGTAAACTAATTTGTCTAATGACCGTGTAAATCGATTGTGTAATTTAAGCAATGATTTTAAATCTTCAGTCACTTACTTTGATATCTTGGTAAAGCATGTGATATATTTCCTGATGATATTTATTATTTTACCATTGTTAGAATTATTAAATGGATTCATTCACCCATTGAAACTTGTTTTGCTCCAGCTATTTCTAAGCTTGGTTCTGCTTTAGGTATTTGTGTAACTTTATACTGCTGCTGAGATCAGCCAAGTTTCTCTGCCCTGTATTTATCTGTGGTAAAATCAGGAAAAAAAATGAGGTGTTTTGTGTCCTCCTTTACAAATTGAAACCACAAGCAATAGTTCCCACATTACCATGACATGCTATCATGACTTTAAATAATCATTAAAAAGTGCTAATTTAAAACAACAGAAAAAGCTTAGTTTTATTAGAGTAAAATGTATATTTCTATTGCATGTACCATATGTTAACATATCTGTTGTGTATATCATATGCTTACATTTATGTTATGTATCCAATTATCTGTTTTTGGCATTATTTATCACAGATGTCACCATTGGCATCTCCTTTGCAGAGAACATCACCAGCACCTTGCAGTCCAAGCAGTGTCGACACTGTAACCCACACCTTGATGGCAGATGAATATTATAGAAACCTCTTACTCAAGTATGACATTCTCATAATAGATGTTTAAAATAAACTGTAGTTGTGCAGTTGGTAAAATGTAAATTTTATTGTTTTTACTGCAGTTTTGGAAAACAAAATATTGTCTGGGCTATATCTCAGAAACTGTAAGGTGCCCCTTGATAATACTTGGTGTAGGTGTGAAATGCCATGGTGTGACGGTGGTTTGACCTTTGACCTTGTTGTAGTGACCTTGACTTTGAAAAATTTGTCCAGGCTATATCTTCAAAACCGTAAGGTGTAGCCTGTTGATTCTTGGTGGGGATATTAGTTGGGGAGTGTAGGTGTGCTGTGTCATGGTGAGACCTTGATTTGACCTTTGACAATGGCTATTGACCTTGGCCTTTAAAATCTTGTCCGGGCTATATCTTAGAAACTGTAAGGTGTAGGATGTTGATACTTGCTACCAGTTAGTAGGGACATTGGGTAAAGGATGTAAGTATGCAACCTAAGGTGTGACTGTGATTTTACCGAATGTTGCTAGTGATCTTGATCTTTAAAATCTTGTCCAGGTTATATCGCAGAAACCATAAGGTGTAGGATATTGACACTGGATAGAGGCATTGGTTGGGGGGGCTTTAGGTGTTCAATGTCATTGTGTGGCCCCGATTTGACCTTTGACCTTGCCATAGTGACCTTGACCTTTAAAATATTGTTTGGGGTGTATCTAAGAAAATGTAAGGTGCAAAAAGTTGATACTTGGTAGGGTCATTGTTGGGAGTGTAGGTTTGCAATATCATGGTGTGACCCTGATTTGACCTTTGACCTAGCTGCAGTAACCTTGACCTATAAAATATTGTTATGCAACATCTTGGAAACCACAAGGTGTAGAAGTTGATACTTGGTAGGATCATTGGTTGGAGAGTATAGGTGTGCAAAGACACGATAGAAATTTTTGTCCTGGCTCTTTCTCGGAGACTGTAAGGTGTAGGCAGTTGATACTACTTGGTAAGGACATGGATCGGGGAGTGTAGGTATGCTAAATTTCTGCTTAAACATTATTTGGACTTTTAATTAACTGGCACTGTTTGCTCTGAAAGTCTCCTGATCTACATACTGTTTCACTCCTATTATATCTCAGGGTGTCGAAATTATTTCCTAGGGCTATGGAGTACAGGCATCATTATGTTATGTGACACTTAGTTTTTTGTATTAGGAAAATTTAATTCTAGTTTAATGTTATTTCAGTGGCCTTTAGCAGGTAAAATTTTGGAGCAATTTTACTTTACCAGTATGAGATCTGCCATGTTGGATAATTACAGGAAAAGTTCAAGGAAATTTAAAATTAAACTAATAGTTATAATTGGGAGCAAGCCCCCAACCCCCGTAAATAGTATGGATGTGTATTTGAAATAAAATTTAAAAATTGAATTGTTAAATATCGAATTTATATTATCGCCCATATCTCGTACCGGTAAAGTAAAAACTACCCAATATTTTTTACATTTTAGGCAGCAAGTGGCCTTTAGTAGGTAATATATATATATTTTTTTGCATTTTAGGCAGCAACAAGAAGTTTTGCTTTTGAAAAATAGGCAACAGCAGGAAGTGGAGAACTATATGCGCTCCATCAGAGAACAAGTATCAACTGGTATTCCTGTGATATCCCAAGAACAGCCACATTATCCCGTATCTGTGATACCTTCCCAGTACTTAAGCTCTCTCCCACAGTCTGGCATGTACTCATCGGCCCTTGGAACCTCAGTCATTCAAGTTCCAGTAAATGTGCCCGACTACCAAGTCCAAGCAATGGGTACAGGTAATATTTCTTTGGCTCATCCTGAAGTGTTAGAGGACACATCTAGGAGGTCTTCAGTACAGTATCATCTGCAGCAGCAGCTAATTGATAGTCTTCCAGAATCAAGAGATACCTCTCCAGCAGTAGAACCGACTCAAGTTGTTCCTAACTTCATACAGCATGAATCTCAGATAGCTGGAAATGAGGCTGTAATTCCAACAAGTGTATTTACTTATCAGGCACCTGATAAGCAGCCTTTAGATTTAGTAGTGCAAGGGCAGATGTCAGCAGCAAAGGCACATCCAAAGCATCCACCTCACTTAGTAGATGCAGAAGAAAGTGTTTCTTCTCAAAGCATGCATATCAAACGTAGCCACAGTCTAAAGCTGAAGCCAAAGACATTAAAAGATGAACAAGCAAGAGCAGGGGCATCTTCTACACCTGCAGAGTCCACCACACGTACATCTGGGAGGAGACATGCCACAGTTCATGGCTATCCAGTTATGCATCATCCTCAGACTTCAGAAGCATTACAACAATCAACAACATTAACCAGTGAAACCCCTACAAGTTCTGTACAAGTTTTCCCATACCAGAATCAGCCACACCACCAGATTCAGTCTGTAGCAGTTCCCCATTCTCCCCAACCTGTGATTAAACAACCACTTTTGGAACAGGGTCAGCAGCATTTGAGTGGGTTACAGATGTTTCCTGGATTAATGTTGGCACCACAGCAACAGTTCCAGCAGCAGAAAGCTGTTCATGAACTTCAGCCACTGCAGCCACAAGGCTTACCTGGCCAACAGAACCCCCAGCCTGCCACATTAACTGCATTACAGCACCAGCTTCAACTTCAGCTAAAGGGAAAAGATGTAATAACTCAACAACAGCAAGCAGCCTCACGAATGATTCCAGCACAAGTGCAAGCAAGTCATCCTAGTGGCTTGAGTATGTATCAGCCTCAGCCATTGCTTACATCTCAGAGTGGTTTGGGCATTCCTGCTTATAACCCAGCATCACAACAGCTTCTCCCCCCTTATCCTCAAAACCTTGGACTGTCTCCTCTTGTACCAGGGAGTCAGCAGTTAGCCTATGGCCTGGACCAACAGGCTAGTGGTTTAGGGATGGTGCTTCACCCTCAACAAGGACCTGTTGCACAACTTATACAACCTCATCAGCAGCCACATCATGTAGATATGCAGCAACCACACTCCAGTGGGGGAAGTCACAGTTGAACTTAACTTCCATATTTAAAGAAATCATTGGCATAAAGATATGCCAGATGTTCTCAGTAAATACTTATACTGCACTGAGCTATCTGGACACTGAACACAAGAATTGGGTAGAATCATAACTTAAGCTGAAAATCTTTCTCCGCCATACAATTAATCCCTTAAATTTTATAAGTATCTGTGATAGCAGCATTTGAATGATGGCAGTATTCAGTGCTATATAGAGGGTTGACATTTTCATTTGGTAATGATGTCAGGTGAAAACACTTGTAGAAAGTCTTCTGAGACTACTTTATCTTGATAAAGAAATGACATGAATATAAAGTGTAAAAAGTATAAATTATTTTTGTTAACATCTCATAAAAAGTAATATTATCTTCACGTGAAATCCACCAAGTCTGTACCCATCACAATGAAAATGATAAAAGCATTCTCTTTAAGTTACTTTAAAACAACTGAGCTGCATTTCTGTTTGAGGTTTTGGATTCTAGGGTTATATCTTGGATTTGTTGAAATTTTAAAGAATACAAAACCTATTGCTGAAATTGATAATATGCAGATATTTATGTTTACACTCCAGGGGTCGGTTTCACGAAAGGACTTAACCCAGAATTAGATTTCAAGTGAAGACTTTTGTCTTAAAATGAGGCTAAATCTGTCTTACACTTTGAGGGTTTCACAAAGCTGCTAAGTCTACGCTTTGGCTAAGTCTACCTGGGAGTGGGCTTTTTAACTTTTGTAAACAAAGACTTAATTATGGCCGCCAAATAATTTTCTTGCTTCAAAATTGAAATGCCTAAAGGGATAAATACACGAACACCTACCTAAATTAGTCTTTGGACATATTTATGTGGTTTCAAGTCTTTCCATTGAAAAACAGCATTTTTTCAAAGAAAAATGAATTAACTAAAAGATATATGTCACAACTAAAATATTTTGACTAGATATAAAAGATCACATGACACAGAAAACCACTGTGGTTATATGGTAAGCTTGGACTTAGCTAAGTCACCCTTTGTAAAATCCATTTAAGTCCAAGATTTGGCAAAGAAAAAAGGCTCAGATTTCAGTCCCTTACTTAGCCTAAGTCCAGGCCAGTTCTATTGTGTTCTGCTTGCAGTGACTATATGTGTTGGTTTAACCCCATCAAATAGTCTGGGGAAAGCTTTATGTAGATTCATATTTAACTTGTAATAATGACTTGTGTAGATGTGTATTGAAATGTCTCAAAAAGTTAAAAGATTTTTCAGTTGCAGGTCATAAATTGTGCATTAAATCTGGTAGCTGTACTGTGAATGCACATGGAGTGTGTGTAGTCTTGTGGAATGCCATTTATGTGAATAACTGACATTAGTTCTTGAGTGAGATTATGGAGGGATTGAGTATTCTAGATCAAGTGTAGAACTGTAATTGTTTTTCATTGTAATCTGTAAAAAAAAATGTGAAATTCACCAGAATCTTTGTTAGCTTATTTAGAAAGGGGGAGAAAAAACCCCAAGAGAATTTTAGACCAATTTAAAAAATGAGTATGGACAGTCATTAAAATTCCAGTTTATGTCATATATACTTATTATTTCAGAAAATATAGTAGATTTTGTGTGATATTTCAGTGTTGACTGATGTGGCAGTGCAGAACTAGTCATAATACCAGACTTTATACTCTTCTTTGTGTACACATAGTAAAACGTTGTATTACTTCACTTGTACATAAATTATAAATAGCTTACTTCTACAGTACTGTGCGTTATTTTGTTGAACGATGGGACTTTAACTGAATGTGATATATCGTATGTTACTACTTTAAGTGTATTTGATTTTTAATTTCTTTACTGTAGTTGACCTTCTCATTTATGATATTGGAAGGTTTGTGTTGCTTTACTTTTGTTTCACTACTTGCAGTGCTAATATTGTGACAAATATTATGTATCACAGAATTTATCTCAAAAGTGACCTTAAGAACTTAAGTTGGTGTAGCTAGAACAAATGAAATGTTGAAGTCCTCTTGATGTTCTGATCTACATGTATATGAATCCTTGATTGAATCTTCAATTTCATAAAAAGAAAGATCTTATATTATTCATCTCACTAGGGTAAGCCTTACAACAAAACGACAGTGAACAAAGTGCATTATTCATTGGTTAATGATTGGATTTGTTGACCAAATCCAGTTGTATTGAGAAGATGTCGTGTATTCATTTGCTGAAGGCAGAGAGTGGTTTTCCTTAGGGTAAATATTACCAGGGTACTCATTAAACAATGAATTACATGTAATGGGGTTGATGGAACAAAAATGTTGTTGAGCAATTCACTTGTAGCATCATAGATACATATTTACCAACTATTTTATGTAAAAGGGGGTATAAAACAGTTTTGGGGGTTAAATATGCAATAAATAAAACTTTTTTTTTATTGCAAGGTATACTTTTGTGTGAAGCTTATTGCATCAGTGATTGCTGTATTTCTGCAAGAGCACAGTTTATAAGTATTTGGAATATTTTTGTCCGCTTCTCCGCAGCTGTGTATCCACAATTTTGTTTAAGTTTATTCAAACCTTTGACTGCATTTATAATATCCTAGAGCATAGATCTTGTTTACTAATTGCTAAAAATTTTACAGTATATGCTTCATGTCTTTCTCAATTTTTGGTTAACCTTTTATTTTCTCTTTCATTTTTTGGTCTGTTAGCAAGATATTTGGTATAACATTGTTTGACCAAGGCAGGTCTATACTTCACTTACACTTCATGTGTAATTTGTTTGCTGTTAGCACCTGCTTTACATTTAAGTGAAACTTGAAGTACTGAATATTTTATCTGCACAAAATAGTTAAATATGCAGCCCCAGTGATACTTTCTTTGATATACTAAATTAGGAGGAAATATGGAAACATTTATTATACCTTTATTACCAACTTTGGTGAGAAAACTTACAAAGTGAATCAGTTTTGCATTGTGTATATTTAAAAAGGAGAAAATAGTACAATATTGAGGTTCCACTTACGTGTGTAACTTTGTATACTTTCATGAAAAGAAATATCATCTAGTTAAGGGATTTAAGGTAGCAGCATTTCTCAACGTTGACTATTTTAAAAAATGTCTAAAAAGTGATATGAATAAATAATAATACTATGAACAACATAGATCTTTTTATGTCAGCTGACTTGTCAGTCAGCTGACATTATGTCATCACTCTGCGGCGTGGGCGTCCGCGTGAACTTCTTCTCCAAAACTACAAGGCCTAGAGACATGCTGTTTTTTTTAAAAGATACCTTATCTATTGAGGATGAAAAATTGTTCAAGGCATGCAAATCTGTGTGTTCGTCTGTTTGCTAGAGACATTACAAGGGGGGTACCCCCACCAAAAGTGTGAAAATTTCAATTTTTTATCATAATTTTCTCAGTGACTATTGCAGGGATTTCTCTCATATCTTGCATATATGTACTAGGCCAGAGGTAGATTCTCTTGTGTGAGTATGAGACCTGGATCTGTCTTACTTTTTTTTTAAATAAATTTTTTTAATAATTTTTAATGCATTAAAATTCATGAAATCATGCACTAAATCACTTGTAACTTCAAAAGTGTTGCATTTACACCATTTTGTGAAAATATGTTGTTCAGCTACTTTTTTCATAGCTACA
The DNA here is from genome assembly GCA_964017235.1 of Sabellastarte sp. h YS-2021. Lineage (NCBI taxonomy): Eukaryota > Metazoa > Annelida > Polychaeta > Sabellida > Sabellidae > Sabellastarte > Sabellastarte sp. h YS-2021. Next base: position 59,726,699 of record OZ024930.1, on the reverse strand, counting down.
ATATGGTAAGTTGGGTGTCTGTCTCAATAGCTAAGTGAGTAATAGCTACTTTTGGGCTTTTCAGTAACTTCCATTATGAGTAAAATCACTTGTAACTTAAAAACTATTGCATTTAGAGAATTTCGTATAAATATGTTATTCAGCTACTTTTGGGCCAGCTATAACATAGTGAAATTTCAGACCTGTAGCTCATGGCATAGCTGAGTAATAGCTACTTTTAGGTTATCACTGTTGAGTAAATCGCTTATAACTTGAAAACTATTGCATTTAGAGAATTTCGTATAAATATGTTATTCAGCTACTTTTGGGTCAGCTATAACATAGTAAAATTTCAGACCTGTAGCTCATGGCATAGCTGAGTAATAGCTACTTTTAGGTTATCACTGTTGAGTAAATCACTTATAACTTGAAAAGTGTTGCATTTAGAGCATTTTGTTAAAATATCTTATTCAGCTACTTTTTTCATAGCTACAATATGGTGAGTAAGTTGGGTGTCTGTCTCAATAGCTAAGTGAGTAATAGCTACTTTTGGGCTTTTCAGTAACTTCCATCATGAGTAAAATCACTTGTAACTTAAAAACTATTGGATTTAGAGAATTTCGTATAAATATGTTATTCAGCTACTTTTGGGCCAGCTATAACATAGTAAAATTTCAGACCTGTAGCTCATGGCATAGCTGAGTAATAGCTACTTTTAGGTTATCACTGTTGAGTAAATCACTTACAACTTGAAAACTATTGCATTTAGAGTATTTTGTTTCAATATGTTATTCACCTATTATGGGGTCAGCTATAACATAGTGAAGTTTCAGACCTGTGGCTCATTTCATAGCTGAGTAATAGCTACTTTGAAGTTCTCACTGTTGAGTAAATCAGTTATAATTGGAAAACTATTGCATTTACAGAAATTTGTGCAAATATGTTATTCAGCTACTTTTGGGTCAGCTAGAACATAGTGAAACTAGATTGGGCCAACTCGGCGCCAACATATCCCCAGACAGGTCATCACTCACGCCACAGGTTTTGATCGGGAATTTTTAAAAACATAATTACCCATTATTATATGAACTTTAGCACATCAATCTACTCTGTTTATATCTTCCAAGGAAGATGGTGTATCCCCAGACGCCGAATACATAACTCAAATTATATTTTCAATCTTCCTGCAATGATAACTCTAAACCTATTTTCAAAGTATTTAAATGATTGATGATTGAATGTCCATTCTAAAATAATAATCCCAAAAGAGCATATCTGTTTCTATATTTGTTGACAAATAAAATATTATTTTTAACTCAACTCATCATACTTTTCAATCTTCCTTCAAAGTATTTAAATGATATTATTTTTAGAATTTGCAAATTGTTTTCAGTTATTCATTTCCTCTATACCTATATATGTGGTCCATATATATGCAACCTAAATATGTGACACAATCTCAGTTCTGACTCCCCTTTGTGTTATATGTAATGAAGCCCACCACCTCCCACCCCCACCCCTCTCCCCTTCTCCACACCTCTCTCACTATTACACAAGATCTGCAACCCCATTGAGTTCTTTGTTTCTCATCTGATATCATTAAATACCTTTGTTTATTTAGTGTCACTCAATATAGCTGGAGGTCCCAGAGGTGGGTGGGGGGAATCCGGGTGGGGGATGTGGGTTGAGCATAAATGGTAAACAAACAATCTATATAAAAGGGGTACTCAAATACAAAAAGAATTGAGAATTTTAAGTATGTGATTATCAACTGAAATGAGTTCATAACTGTAGGAGCTGTGCCAAAATTAACTGAGGCAAGTTGAATAAAACTGGGCTAGTTGAGGGTTAAAAATCCCCTAGTTTTACTACATAAGGATATAATTTCATTAATTTTGGGACTTAAAGCTCACTTAAAGTGTCCATTTTGTCTACTTCAATATGTTTCACCAGTTTCATTTTAAAAAGTGAAAAACTCAGCAAGCAGAGGTGGGTGGGGGGAATCCGGGTGGGGGATGTGGGTTGGGACTTAGTTTAGTTTATTAGTTTATTATAGTGACATGTATTATGTTGACAAGGATTATACAAAAACTATTGAAGTAATACCCAGCCCTATATGGGCTTATAAGTCACTTTAAATAGAGAGCTAATAACAAACAGAGCAAACATATTTTGAGGTAAGATACAGTAAATAAAGACAGCAATTCAATACATAAAAAGTAACAATATAATTTACTTTTTCTTTCTTGCCACAAATCAAAAATAAAATTAATAACCATATTGACATTCATATGAGTTAATACCCTTGATAATTGATCTATTAATAATTCAGATTTATCTATATTTAAAATTTTGAAATATTTCATACGAATCAACTCTAAAGCTGGACAAACACAAACAAAATGTATCTCATCTTCTACATCTTTTTTACACAGTTTACATGTTCTCTCAAAGAGATGGCGTGCTACAGCAAAAATGGTAAACAAACAATCTATATAAAAGGGGTACTCAAATACAAAAAGAATTGAGAATTTTAAGTATGTGATTATCAACTGAAATGAGTTCATAACTGTAGGAGCTGTGTCAAAATTAACTGAGGCAAGTTGAATAAAACTGGGCTAGTTGAGGGTTAAAAATCCCCTAGTTTTACTACATACGGATATAATTTCATTAATATTGGGACTTAAAGCTCACTTAAAGTGTCCATTTTGTCTACTTGAATATGTTTAACCGGCGTTTAACCAGTTTCATTTTAAAAAGTTAAAAACTCAGCAAGCAGAGGTATAACACACAAAAATAAGTTCTTAAAAGACTAAGATAGCCATAACATTATTAATATTCAAAATTTAAATAGACAGGCATTTCCTTTTAAAAATTCAAAGATTTCAGCTCTATAACCCACATAGTTTGACAGTTACTGGGCTTTAAAGTGGCATAATGTCCATAAATTGGGTTTCTGTGGGCATTTTACAATTGTTAAAGAGACCTTAGCAATTAAACTACAGATGTGAAACTTTTTGGGGGACATACATAACAAACAAAAATTATATATAATACAGTTTAAGACTTGTCACACTAAGCATTTCCAAATAACAGGGCAAAATACGGAAAAAATGTCCAAAAAGGCACTTGGGCGAGTGTCTATGGCCCTCATACACAGGTTAAATGTCTACTAAAAACCTTGATTTTCGCCATATGTAAAAAGGACATAATAATGCATTCCCAGATGGGATTTCAGCTCCATCAATCACATAGTTTAACAGTCACAGGGCTTAAAGGTGGCAAAAAGTCCAAATATTGGGTCTCTGTGGGCCTTTTAGAGATCTCGATGTGGCTTTCAAATTAAAGCTTCAGACTTAAAATTTGTTACATACTAAGATTACACATAGAATATGTATCTAATAAAGTTTGAAACTTCTCAGACTTACCATTTCCAAGTTACAGAGCAAAATATGTGAAAAATGTCTTAAAAGGGTCACTCAGGTGGGTGTTTAAGGTCCTCATACACAGGTTAAATGTCTACTTGAAGCCTTGATTTTTGGCACATGTAAAAAGAACATAATAATGTATTCCCAGATGAGATTTCAGCTCTATCAGTCACATAGTTTAACAGTCAAAGGCCTTAAAATTGGCAAAAAGTCCAAATACTGGGTCTTTATGGGGCCTTCTAGAGACCTAAATGTGGCCTTCAAATTAAAGCTTCAGACTTAAAATTTGTCACATACTAAGATTACACATAGAATATGCATCTAATACAGTTTGAAACTTCTTAGACTTACCATTTCCAAGTTACAGGGCAAAATATGTGAAAAATGTCTAAAAATGGTCACTCGGGTGGGGATTTATGGTCCTCATACACAGGTTAAATGTCTTCTTAAAGCCTTAATTTTTGGCACATATATAAATAACATACTAATATCTTCCCAGATAGGATTTGAGCTCTATCAGTCACATAGTTTGACAGTCACAGGGCTTAAAAGTAGCAAAAAGTCCAAATATTGGGTCTTTGGGAGCCTTTTAGAGACCTCAATTTGACCTTCAAAATTAAAGCTTCAGACTTAAAATCTGTTACATACTAAGATTACACACAGAATATATATCTAATACAGTTTGAAACTTCTCACACTTACCATTTCCAAGTTACAGGGAAAAAGATGTGAAAAATGTCTTATAAGGGTCACTCGGGTGGGTGTTTATGGTCCTGATACACAGGTTAACTGTCTATTAAAGGCCTAAATGTTGGGGCACATATAAGAAAACACATAGATATATTCCCAGATGATATTTAACTTAGATGAGAGACATAGTTTTAAAGCTACAGTGCTTGAAAGTGGCAAAAAGTGCATAAATTGGGTCTCTGTGGGCACTTTTGAGACCTTAAGTCGACCCCTTTGGGTAAACCTACAGCCCTAAAATTTTCTACAGACAAGGATTACATATCAAAGTTATACCTAGCACAGTTTGAGACTCATCAGAATTACCACTTCCAAATTATAGGGCAAAATATGTGAAAAGTATAGCAAAAAATCCCTAAGTGGGGGTATTTATGGGCCTCAAGGACAATTTTCTCCTCAACTTAAAGTCGTGATTTTCGGCACATGTACTAAGAACATATTAATGTGTTGTCAGGTAAAATTTCAGCCAGCTGAGCATCATAGTTTGTGACCTACAGGGCTCTAAGTGGCCAAAAGTGCAATTTCTGACCTTAAGGTGGCCATAAGTTCTTTTTTACTGGGAGTTTAAGGTCACCTTAAAATAGGGATCTTCCTTTGGGCACCCTTAACATGTGTACCAAGTTTGAAAAAAAAATATTAATTTGTTTTTGAGTTATCGCGTCCACAAGGAAATTTCTACGGCGGCGGCGGCGGCGGCGGCGGCGGCGGCGCGACGGACCTGAATCCAATATATCCCCGACTTTCGTCTGGGGATATAATTATAGACCTATAGCTCATGTGACAACTGAGCAATAGCTATTCTCAGGTACTGACTGTTGAGTAAATCAGCTATAACTTGAAAAATATTGCATTTGGAGTATTTTGTTAAAATATATTGTTCACCTACTTTTGGGTCAGCTATAACATAGTGAAATTACAGACCTATAGCTCATGGCATAGCGGAGCAATAGCTATTTTCAGGTTCTCACTATTGAGTAAATCAGTTGTAGCTTGAAAACTATTGCATTTACAGTAGTTTGCTTCAATATGTTGTTCACCTACTTTTGGGTTAGCTATAACATAGTAAAATTTCAGACATGTAGCTCATTGCATAGCTGAGTAATAGTTCCTTTTGAGGTTCTCACTGTTGAGTAAATTAGTTGTAACTTGAAAACTATTACATTTAGAGTAATTTGTTAAATATGTTATTCACAGAATTTTTGGTCAGCTATAACATAGTGAAATTGCAGACCTCTATGTCATGGCATAGGTGAGCAATAGCTACTTTCAGGTTCTCACTGTTGAGTAAATCATTGTATCCACTGGATAGCCGCAGTGTGTAGAGAGAGATTTCACCATTACCGCTCTGATGAAAAAAAATATTATAGCTAGCTTTCTTAAGTTTGCAGTATATATTAATAACCATAAAATGTTGTCTGGGAATATTTTTGGCCTCATTTTGAGAAACAAGATGGCCGCCACAGGTGTTTTTTGTCAGTCATGAAAAGTGCTTATATCTCCCTTACTATTGATCCTAGAGGTTTGGGATGATAAACCAACCTGTAGGAAATCATGGGGTGGGAATCTTTTGGTGTGGTCAGATTTGACCTTCAATGACCCCTCCTTCAAGGTCAAACAAGGATAGCAAAACTTAAAAGTGCTTATAACTCGCTTATTATTGGTCCCAGAGGTTTGGGATGGTAAACAGACAGGAAATCATGGGCTGTGAATCTGTTGATATGGTCCGATTTGACCTTGGAACCCTCCTTCAAGGTCAAATGAGGATAGCGAAAATTGAAAGTGCCTACAACTCGCTTATTATTGGTGACAGAGATTTGGGATGGTAAACCATCCCATAGGAAATCATTGGCTCGGAATCTTTTGGTATGGTCAGATTTGACCTTTGGACCCCTCCTTCTAGGTCAAATGAGGACAGCCAAGCTTAAAAGTGCTTATAACTCATTTATAATTGGTCCTAGAGGTTTGGAATGGTAAACCATAGGAAATCATGGGCTGGGAATGTATTTGTGTGGTTAGATTTGACCTTGGACCCCTTCTTCAAGGTCGAACGAGGATATTGCATTTGTAGTATTTCTTTAAATATGTTTTAACCTATTTTTTACACTTAAATAATTACCTTATTATTTTCCTTCATAATACCATTTACAGGGCACAACTTTTTTATCCTTTTCTTCTGTCAGCTTCGGAATTTCTTTCGAACTTGCTGTTCAGTTACCATTTACTGTATTTCTGTACAGCCCTTTTCCTGATAATTATTCTGTCCTCTAATCACCTTCACAAATCAAAAACACTCAGTCAGCTGACACAGTGCCCGTTCACGGGCACTCTCCTCTTGTTTTAATATTTAGACCCTGACCAGTGGCTTTGAAAACTATTGCATCAGCAGCAATGATAAATTTTACTATATAAAAACAACTGATAATAAACAACTCCAGCCCGCAGGTACAGGTAAAGGCCAATGACATTGAGATTTGGAAAAATCTTAGGAACAACGTCCGTTGTAAGAAGTATAGAGGACCCACAAGATGTTCTACAAAAGATTCACAGGCTATGATTTCTTGCAAGTAGTTTTCATATTTTGAAGCTCAGAAACAATTATAGGGGAGATATAAAGCCTTTTGGACATGATCACCCTCCTATTTGGCATTAACGAAGTGATATGGTGGCCATTTTGTTTCCAAAACAAGGACACAAGCTTTCCTGTCCATTTACATTTTGAGCAAATCTGATGAAGCTAGCTGCAATATTTTAGGTTACAGAAAATAGTAAAGTTTTTACAACAAACTTTAAGACCCCAAAATTTTAAGTGTTGCCATGGCAACAGTTGCTGCCAGATACCCCCAACAAGAGGAGAGTGCCCGTGAACGGGCACTGTGTCAGCTGACTGAATGTTTTTGATTTGTGATGGTGATAATGAGAGGAAAGCATAATTATCAGGGAAAGGGCTGTACAGAAATACAGTAAATGGTAACTGAACAGCATGTTCGAAAGATATTCCGAAGCTGACAGAAAAAAAGGACAAAAAAGTTGTGCCCTGCAAATGGTATTATGAAATAAAGTAACAAGGTAATTGTTTAAGTGTAAAAAGTAGGTTAAAAATATTTAAAGAAATACTATAAATGCAATATCCTCGTTCGACCATGAAGAAGGGGTCCAAAGGTCAAATCTGACCATACCAAAAGATTCCCAGCCAAAGAATTTAGGATGGTTTACCATCCCAAACCTCTCGGACCAATAATAAGTGAGTCATAGGCACTTTTTAAGTTTGGCTATCCTTGTTTGACCTTGACGGAGGGGTCCAAGGTCAAATCCGACCACACAAAAAAATTCCCAGCCCATGATTTCCTGTAGCTTGTTTACCATCCCAAACCTGTAGGACCAATAATAAGGGAGTTCTAAGCAATTGTAAGTTTGGCTATCCTCAATTGACCTTGAAGGAGGGGTCCCAGGTCAAATCTGACCACACCAAAAGAATCCCAGCCCATGATTTCCTATATGTTGGTTTACCATCCCAAACCTCCAAGACCAATAATACGCGAGTTATAAGCACTTTAAGTTTGGCTATCTTCGTTTGACCTGGAAGGAGGGGTCTAAGGTGAAATCTGACCACACCAAAAGATTCCCAGCCCATGATTTTCTATAGGTTAGTTTTCCATTCCAAACCTCTAGGACCAATAATAAGCGAGTTATAAGCACTTTTAAGTTTGGCTATCCTCATTTGACCTTGAAGGAGGGGTCCAAGGTGAAATCCGACCACACCAAAAAATTCCCAGCTCATGATTTTCTATAGGTTGGTTTTCATTCCAAACCTCTAGGACCAATAATAAGCGAGTTATAAGCACTTTTATGTTTGGCTATCCTCATTTGACCTTGAAGGAGGGTTCCAAGGTCAAATCGGACCATATTAACAGATTCCCAGCCCATGATTTCCTACAGGTTGGATACAATGATTTACTCAACAGTGAGAACCTGAAAGAAGCTATTGCTCAGCTATGCCATGACATAGAGGTCTGCAATTTCACTATGTTATAGCTGACCAAAACGTCTGTGAAAAACATATTTAACAAAATACTCTAAATGTAATAGTTTTCAAGTTACTACTGATTTACTCAAGAGTGAGAACCTCAAAGTAACTATTACACAGCTATGCAATGAGCTACATGTCTGCATTTTTGCTCTGTTATAGCTGACCTAAAAGTAGGTGAACAACATATTTAAGCAAAATACTGTAAATGCAATAGTTTTCAAGTTACAACTGATTTACTCAATAGTGAGAACCTGAAAATAGCTATTGCTCCGCTATGCCATGAGCTATAGGTCTGTAATTTCACTATGTTATAGCTAACCCAAAAGTAGGTGAACAATATATTTTAACAAAATACTCCAAATGCAATATTTTTCAAGTTATAGCCGATTTACTCAACAGTCAGTGCCTGAGAATAGCTATTGCTCAGTTGTGCCATGAGCTACAGGTCTGTAATTTCACTATGTTATAGCTGACCCAAAAGTAGCTGAATAACATATTTGCACAAATTTCTGTAAAGGCAATAGTTTTCCAATTACAACTGATTTACTCAACAGTGAGAACTTCAAAGTAGCTATTACTCAGCTATGCAATGAGCCACAGGTCTGGAACTTCACTATGTTATAGCTGACCCCAAAATAGGTGAATAACATATTGCAACAAAATACTCTAAATGCAATAGTTTCCAAGTTATAAGTGATTTACTCAACAGTGATAACCTAAAAGTAGCTATTACTCAGCTATGCCATGAGCTACAGGTCTGAAATTTTACTATGTTATAGCTGACCCAAAAGTAGCTGAATAACATATTTATACTAAATTCTCTAAATGCAATAGTTTTCAAATTATAAGTGATTTGCTCAACATTGAGAACTTCAAAGTAGCTATTACTCAGCTATGCAATGAGTCACAGGTCTGGAACTTCACTATGTTATAGCTGACCCCAAAATAGGTGAATAACATATTGAAACAAAATACTCTAAATGCAATAATTTCCAAGTTATAAGCGATTTACTCAACAGTGAGAACCTCAAAGTAGCTATTACTCAGCTATGCCATGAGCTACAGGTCTGAAATTTTACTATGTTATAGCTGACCCAAAAGTAGGTGAACAACATATTTAAGCAAAATACTGTACATGCAATAGTTTTCAAGTTACAACTGATTTACTCAATAGTGATGACCTAAAAGTAGCTATTACTCAGCTATGCCATGAGCTACAGGTCTGAAATTTTACTATGTTATAGCTGACCCAAAAGTAGCTGAATAACATATTTATACTAAATTCTCTAAATGCAATAGTTTTGCAATTACAACTGATTTACTCAATAGTGAGAACCTCAAAGTAGTTATTACTCAGCTATGCAATGAGCTACAGGTCTGAAATTTTACTATGTTATAGCTGACCCAAAAGTAGGTGAACAACATATTTAACCAAAATACTGTAAATGCAATAGTTTTGAAGTTACAACTGATTTACTCAATAGTGATGACCTAAAAGTAGCTATTACTCAGCTATGCCATGAGCTACAGGTCTGAAATTTTACTATGTTATAGCTGACCCAAAAGTAGCTGAATAACATATTTATACGAAATTCTGTAAATGCAATAGTTTTCCAATTACAACTGATTTACTCAATAGTGAGAACTTCAAAGTAGCTATTACTCAGCTGTGCCATGACCTACAGATCTAAAATTTCACTATGTTATAGCTGGCCCAAAAGTAGCTGAATAACATATTTATACGAAATTCTCTAAATGCAATAGTTTTGCAATTACAACTGATTTACTCAATAGTGAGAACCTCAAAGTAGTTATTACTCAGCTATGCAATGAGCTACAGGTCTGAAATTTTACTATGTTATAGCTGACCCAAAAGTAGGTGAACAACATATTTAAGCAAAATACTGTTAAAGCAATAGTTTTCAAGTTACAACTGATTTACTCAATAGTGATGACCTAAAAGTAGCTATTACTCAGCTATGCCATGAGCTACAGGTCTGAAATTTTACTATGTTATAGCTGACCCAAAAGTAGCTGAATAACATATTTATACGAAATTCTCTAAATGCAATAGGTTTTAAGTTACAAGTGATTTACTCAATAGTGAGAACTTCAAAGTAGCTATTACTCAGCTATGAAATGAGCCACAGATCTGAAACTTCACTATGTTATAGCTGATCCCAAAATAGGTGAATAACATATTGAAACAAAATACTCTAAATGCAATAGTTTCCAAGTTATAAGCGATTTACTCAACAGTGATAACCTAAAAGTAGCTATTACTCAGCTATGCCATGAGCTACAGGTCTAAAATTTTACTATGTTATAGCTGACCCAAAAGTAGCTGAATAACATATTTATACGAAATTCTCTAAATGCAATAGTTTTCAAGTTATAAGCGATTTACTCAACAGTGATAACCTAAAAGTAGCTATTACTCAGCTATGCCATGAGCTACAGGTCTAAAATTTTACTATGTTATAGCTGACCCAAAAGTAGCTGAATAACATATTTATACGAAATTCTCTAAATGCAATAGTTTTTAAGTTACAAGTGATTTTACTCATGATGGAAGTTACTGAAAAGCCCAAAAGTAGCTATTACTCACTTAGCTATTGAGACAGGCACCCAACTTACTCACCATATTGTAGCTATGAAAAAAGTAGCTGAATAACATATTTTAACAAAATGCTCTAAATGCAACACTTTTCAAGTTATAAATGATTTTGTGCATGATTTCATGAATTTTAATGCATTAAAAATTATTAAAAAAATTTATTAAAAAAAAAGTAAGACAGATCCAGGTCTCATACTCACACAAGAGAATCTACCTGTGGCCTAGTACATATATGCAAGATATGAGAGAAATCCCTGCAATAGTCACTGAGAAAATTGTGATTAAGTGTTGAAATTTTCACACTTTTGGTGGGGGTACCCCCCTTGTAATGTCTCTAGCAAACAGACGAACAGACAGATTTGCATGCCTTGAACAATTTTTCATCCTCGATAGATAAGGTATCTTTTAAAAAAAACAGCACGTCTCTAGGCCTTGTAGTTTTGGAGGAGAAGTTGTTCACGCGGACGCATACGCGGACGCGTACGCGGACGCGTACGCCCACGCCGCAGAGTGACGACATAATGTCAGCTGACTGACAAGTCAGCTGACATAAAAACCTAATCAGCTCTAGATTCTCTTGGAGTAAACATATCCTGAAAATTTGGTGAAAATCCATTTAGGGGTTAAGGCTGTGAAACACCCACAAACTTTAAAACCTAAAAATCTTAAAAGTGTTGCCATGGCAACAGTTGTTACCTGATACCCCCAAAAACCTAATCGGCTCTAGATCCTCTTGGGTTAAACATCCCCTGAAAATTTGGTGAAAATCCATTTAGGGGTTAAGGCTGTGAAACACCCACAAACTTTAAAACCTAAAAATCTTAAAAGTGTTGCCATGGCAACAGTTGTTACCTGATACCCCCAAAAACCTAATCGGCTCTAGATCCTCTTGGGTTAAACATCCCCTGAAAATTTGGTGAAAATCCATTTAGGGGTTAAGGCTGTGAAACACCCACAAACTTTAAAACCTAAAAATCTTAAAAGTGTTGCCATGGCAACAGTTGTTACCTGATACCCCCAAAAACCTAATCGGCTCTAGATCCTCTTGGGTTAAACATCCCCTGAAAATTTGGTGAAAATCCGTGAAGGGGTTTAGGCTGTGGAACACCCAAAAACTTTAAGACTGGAAAATTTTAAAAGTATAGTCATGGCAACAGTTGTTACCAGATACCCCCAAAACCTAATCAGTTCTAGATCCTCTTGGGATAAACATCCCCTGAAAATTTGGTGAAAATCCGTGAAGGGGTTTAGGCTGTGGAACACCCACAAACTTTAAGACCCGAAAATTTTAAAAGTGTAGTCATGGCACCAGTTGTAAAAGAATACCCCCCAAAACCTAATCAGCTCTAGATCCTCTTGGGGTAAACATTCCCTGAAAATTTGGTGAAAATCCTTGCAGGGGTTTAGGCTGTGGAACACTCGCAAATTTTAAGACCTGAAAATCTTAAAAGTGTTGCCATGGCAACAGTTGTTACCAGATAGCCCCCAAAACCTAATTAGCTCGAGATCCCCTTGGGGTAAACATTCCCTGAAAATTTGGTGAAAATCCGTGCAGGGGTTTAGTCTGGAACACCAACAAACTTTTAAGACACGAAAATCTTAAAAGTGTTGCCATGGCAACAGTTGTTACCAGATACCCCCAAAACCTAATCAGCTCTAGATCCTCTTGGGGTAAACATACCCTGAAAATTTGGTGAAAATCCGTGCAGGGGTTTAGGCTGTGGAACACCCACAAATTGGAATATTTTAATTACGTAAATGTAGCTTTTATAAGCTACAAGCTTACCATGTGGGACTTCATGCTGTTCTTGGATGACCACAAGGTATCATGGCCAACGTCTAAGAAAAATAGACATTTATAGTTGGCTGTAGCCTCAAGTTGTCGTCATGTGATAACCTCTGACCTTTCGTCCTACTTTCTCGTTGAAATTTTTTAAACCTACCCCTCCGCTGTAAACAGCAGGGAGGCAGGGTAGGAAGTCCCACATGTAAGCTTGTAGCTTATAAAAGCTACATTTACGTAATTAAACTTTTCAATTTTATTGCGCTACAATAGCTTACCATGTAGGACTTAATGCTGAATGCAACCGCCCGGTGGCGGGGTTACAGCTGAGACTGGAAGATATGTCAATTTTTCTTAGATTTTGAAATAATAGATTAGAATGAATGTTAGAAATACCAGTCTGAGTCCCGTTTACAGTGCCCCAATCCCGAAGACCGGGCCTGTAGAGAGCCAAAAACCTGAATAGAATGGGAGACAGTGTTAAATAAGGTCTAAGGGTCCTTAGGGGCCCTCCACGAGTGACAAACCAGCCCAATGGTTGGAATTCCCATAAACTTTTTGCCACCGAATATGAGATTAATGACCGCTTTAACAAGTCCTTAATACATATTATATTTGATAAACTAAAAATACAAAATGACCTTACCCGTAACATCTTGAGAGGTAAACCTATACCTAGACTTGTGCAGCCACCACTGGTCCCAGATACATATTATTGTCGTCTGACCAAGTAAGGTCTTTTAGAGAAAAATTTGTAAATGTGTTGTGAGCTTTCCAGTGACAGGCTTGCATGATTTGGACAACCGATACCCCACCATAAAAGGCCTTAGAGGCCACGAAGGCCCTAATGTCATGCGCTTTAACTTGGACTAAGTCCAAGGCTTGTTGGTCTGCTTGTTTGTAACAAAGTAGAATGGTTTGTTTCAACCAAGAAGAGAGAGTAGTGGGCCTGATGTCTGAGGTATGTCCTTTCTTGAAGGAGATAAAAAGGAGGGATCGGGACCCTCTCAGGTCTTTGGTTCGATCCAAATAGTACCTCAGGGTCTGCACCGGACACAGGGTCCTGTCTTCTTGAATGGTCTATCTACAATGTTAGTCAAGGCAGGAATAGTCACCGGAGACACACTTTGAGAACATTCTCTTGCTAGTAGGTTTTTGGCTATGAAGTCAGAAGAAGGGAACAAGGCAACCTTTTGCCATTGGCCTAGATTAGATACTTTGTTTGCAACCCAGGCATGGATTTTGCTGCGGCGCTTGCCGGAGGCCAAAGCTAGCAAGAAAGCCGTTTTGAGAGTAAGATGTTTGAGGTCTGTGTCTTTCATAGGTTCAAAGGGTGCTTTTGTGAGCTCATTAAGAACAACAGAAAGGTTCCACTTAGGAAGATTCCTGGAACTTTTGGGACTATCCCTGTGAAAGCTGGAGAGTAGCCTGTGAAGGTCTGAACTTTGTGCAATATGATGACCCGCTGGGCCCAAAGTGTCAACAATGGCTGTCCTGTAACCATCGATGGTCGAGGGGCGCCTGTTTAGATCTTGGTAGAGGTACATGAAAAAATCTGAGATGGAGAGGAGAAATCCACCGAATTTTCTCTGCACCATTTTTCAAATAGGGCCCACTTTGACTTGTAGATGGTCCTTGTTGATGACCTCTGAGGTGCAGCAATTCTCTCTGCCACCTCCACAGAGAAGCCTTGTTCTTGCAGCTGTCCACTCCTAGACACCAGGCGTGGAGATTGAGATGTGGATTGTTGTGGAACACATAATTGTGGGACTGCTTGAGAAGGGTTGTTGACACCAGAAGTTGCAGTGGGATCTCTGTTGAGAGCTGCACTAGGTCCCAAAACCAGGGCATCCCTGGCCAGCCTGGGGCTATTACTATGATCAGGCAGTGGTACTGCCTGATTTTTTGGATCACCCTGTGAAGGAGAGCCGTTGGAGGGTAAGCAGTGAGACCCGACTAGTTTATGTTTAGAGCATCTATGTCCCAAGCATTTGGGTCTGGGATTGGAGACACGTACAGTGGAAGTTTGTGGTTCAGATGAGTGGTAAATAGATCTATATGAGGGGTGAACCACTTCTGACAGATCTGACTGAACACCTGAGGGTGCAGTGACCATTCTGTTGATTGGTTTGACCTAGACAGAAGGTCGGCCATCACATTCAGACACCCTGGAATGTGTCTGGCTTTGAGTGTTCTGTGATAACGATGGCACCATCTTTCACAGGAGTGCGCACACCTCCGCTGAGCGAGTTCCTCCTTGCTTGTTTATGTAGGCTACCACTGTTGAGTTGTCCGTTGCAACTAGCACTGTTTGGTTCTGGCACTGGTCCTTGAAGCTTCGAAGGGCTAGTGAGACCGCCTTCAATTCTAGAATATTTTTTTCCCTTTCTGACCACAGACCCTTTGTAGAACTTTGGTTTATGTGAGCGCCCCAACCTTCGTTTGAGGCACCTGTAAAGAGTTGGATGCTGTGGTCTTTGGGATGAAGGTCCGCACCTATCATCAGATTGTGGGGTTCTGCCACCAGTCTAGGTGTGCAGAAATCGTTTCTGTCCAAGGAAGGAGGCTGTCCAGCGACTGAGGATATTTCCAGTGTTCCGTGAGGTGAAACTGAAAGGGCCTCATGTGAAGGCGTACCTCCGGGAGCATTTTCTCCTTTGAGGCAAGCAACCCAATTAGTGACATCAAACATCTTGCAGTGAAAACATGTTTTGACTTGAGACGCAGGATCAAATCCTGAAGTTTGAGCCATCTCTCTTGAGTGGGTTTTACAAGGGCTGAATCTATATGGTATTTGTAGACCACGAACGAAAACACCTGAGTAGGTTTCAGTTCTGATTTTTCCTGATTTATTATCCACCCCAAGGACTGGGTTAGGTCTACCACTGCCTGAGTGTTCACTTGGGCTTCCTCCTGAGACTGGGACCAGACTGGGACCTGACCAGCCAGTCGTCCAGGTATTGGTGAAGTCTGAGTCCTCTGGAGAGGGCCATTAGCTTCACTTCCTTTACAATCATCGTAAAGACCTGGGGGGCTGTGGCTAGTCTGAAAGGAAGGGAGGTGAACGGGAACACCTGTGACCTGTGGGAAAACCTTAGGTATTTCCTTGAGTTTGGGTGGATGGGGATGATGGTAAGCATCCAATAAGTCTATTGACGATACCCATTCCCCTGGAATTAGGGAGGTCCTGATAGACTCTGGAGTTTCCATTTTGAACTTTTCTACATGTAGAAAAGTGTTGAGCCTGCTTAAGTATATTACTGGCCTCCACCTTTGGCGAGGCTTGGGGACTAGAAACAAGCGACTGTAAAACCCAAGAGATTTTACATTTTCCACCCTTTCGATTGCGTTCTTTGACAGAAGAGACTGGATACAATCGGCTAGAGCTTGGTCTTTTTGAAGGGCCTTGTATTCTGATAGAATCAGAGGAAATCTGACCAAGTTTGGTTTTGAGAGGAATGGCAGTACGTAGCCATTGGTGATAATGTTTAACACGTTTGACGAACATTTGTTTGTTTGCCAGTCTCTTCTGAAAGAACGGAGGCGACCTCCTACTGGTGGACTGAGGGAGGCTTTGAAGGAGCCATTGGGGGGAGGGGTTTCCACGCTCTCGTCCCCTATTGTGGGGTCGAAAACGACCCTTGGAGCCTCTGAAGTTCGGTTTCCCCCTTCCTGAGGAAAACGATTGGTTACTGCTTTGTGAGGAATTGCCCCCATAGGGGTGTTTCCTGTAGGAGCCTCTTTTCTTGTTGTGGGGACCACGAAAGGGCTTATTTTGATAGGGTGCGAACCCTGAGAGTCTTTAGAGGTGCCTTTTTTGAGGAGGAGGAGGAAGTCCTCTCCCTCCTTCACAAGTTGAGACTGGAACAAGGAAGAATGCCAAAAAGGTGAGTTCCTGAGTTCCTGGCGTCTCGTTTCCCCTAGATGTGGATGCAGAAGGGTCATTTCGGCTTCGTGCCTGAGCAAGCTGGTGTTACCCATGGAATATAGCTTCCTCTGGAGTATATGGGCCAAGGATTTGCTAAGGCATGTGAGAGCTCTGTGTTGAATAAGAATAGTCTTATTCCATAGATCTAGGTATTCATAGGCTTCTTGATATCCACATATGGCTGCTTTCTCAGGATTGGCACCTTTCTGAATCTGAGATTTGACCTTCTTGAAGGTCGACTTCAGACTATGTTGGCACTTCTCAAGAGTGACATTGCAAGAAGATGAAGTCCTGGCAAAGGCAGCAGTGTAGTTAAGAGTGGACATATTTTGCCTAGCTTGGTGTTCCAATTCCTTAAAAATTGGTAGGGGAACCTTGCCCATAGGGGCCCCAGAGGGTTTTGGAGTAATGCAGATTTTTGCAAAAACTTTTTTCAACTCCTGCATTTTCTCCTCATAACAGGGCTGTCCCACCTTGTACCAATTTGTAGTGGAAGGAGGTGGTTTGATATATTTACCTTCAGGTAAATTAGCGGCCTTGAAGTCATGCTCAAATTTATCAAAAGCATCTTTGATAACAGAGCTAAGGGGGGGCATGGAAGAAGGACCTCTTGGTCTTAGCTCTTGACGGCCTTTCTCATCATCTAGACCCATTACTGAAGTAGATGACCTAGGCATAGACTCCCCGGGGTCAGGGAGAGAAAGAATGCGCCTAAAAGTGTCCACCTCTTCAGCATACTGGAGTCAGCCAGGGCTACTTCCCTATAATAAGGGGGGTCTGGATCATGTTGAGGTTGGTCTAGATCAGAGTTAGCCCCAGAGGGCTGAGCCCCAGAGGGCTTAGAAGACCTGTGTTTAGCCACAGAGGGCTGATCTTCCTCTGAGGAAGATGATACATATCTGGACCTAGATTTATATTTACTCTTGTCAGCATGTTTTTTGGGTTTGGTAGATGACATCTGAGGTTGGTCGGATTCATCCGATTATTGGTCCGAGGCAGATCTTGGACCAACATCATGCTTCCTATGAGAGTGAAAGTGTCTTTTAGGTCTATCTGAGGCCTTCTTAGAAGGTACCTCGGATGCATTAGTGTTCTGATCCGAGAAATTCTGGTGATCAGATCCGAGACCTGGAGGAAGTGCTGGACCATAGTCCACATCCATATCCTCGGTTTGAAGGTTAGTGGTAGGTCTCGGAGGGGGTAGGTCCAGGTTAATGGCACTAGTCCCAGGCCTAGAAGCTGAGGCCGAGGTCTGAACTACCTCTGCCTGTTTTTTACTTGATAATTTGTCTCGGAGAGACTGGAATGCTTCTAACATGGAGGCCTGGAACGAACCCATTTGCTGCTGCAAATGCGGGTTTAGTGTGTTACCCAGGGATTTTTCTAAATTAGATTCAATTTTCTGCTGTAAGGCAGTACCTGGGGTGGGTGGGACAGTCTTTGCTGGCGTTTTGAGAGACAATGAACTGAAGGGTAGGGGTTGGGGACGTGGGGGTGAGGTAAATAAGTTGTCAGCAGCACTCTCAAGGTCTGCATTAGTACCAGTAAATGATTACGTCGTCCCGTAATAGATCTAGTTCATCGTCCTTAGAACTAACAGTGTTGCCTTATTGCTTCCTGATGTACCATTTCCTTTGTGCAATGTTTTGCATCTGTTCTTCTGTAAAAGAAGCGCAAATTGGACATGGAGTTTCAAAAGTGACACAGGGGTTGTCACCCTTGCCAGAAATACCCAAAAATAAACCTCCAACAATATGTAATGCTGAGATATAAATGAAAATGTCTGTATAAATTACAGAAAGCTATGAGTTCACCTGGCCAACGAGAAAGTTAGAGAGGTTATCACATGACAACAACTTGAGGCTACGGCCAACTATAAATGTCTATTTTTCTTAGACGTTGGCCATGATGCCTTGCGGCCATCCGAGAACAGCATTAAGTCCCACATCGTAAGCTATTGTAGCACAATAAAATTTAAGACCCAGCCTTTATGGGCTGGGGTTAAAAAGAGAACTTTATTACACCAGTTACCAGTCTCTATCTTCATATAAACAGTAACCATTAGGGGTGTGACGAGTACAAATAATTCGGGTCGATTGCTCGCAGATTAAAAACTCGACTCGACATTGAGCCCTCGCGAAGTTTAATATCCACCTCAACAGGAAACGACATCCAATATGGTGGCTCCCGTAAACAAAAAAAATCTAAAGATAAAAGCTTTAAATCATTGAATTAGCTATTGTCAGCAAATAATATCAATAATACTATGTTAAAAATAGTGGATTATGCGATTTAATGTAAGTAAGGTGTGTTATTTATGTTTTATTTACTAAAAAACGTAACCGGTTCTCCATGAA
This sequence comes from Sabellastarte sp. h YS-2021, assembly GCA_964017235.1. Classification (NCBI taxonomy): domain Eukaryota; kingdom Metazoa; phylum Annelida; class Polychaeta; order Sabellida; family Sabellidae; genus Sabellastarte; species Sabellastarte sp. h YS-2021. Next base: position 59,707,833 of record OZ024930.1, on the reverse strand, counting down.
ATTTGCCTCGCTCGTCGAGTGTCGACTGCTCGGTCACACCCCTAGTAACCATGATATAATTTCTGAAATTATATTTTACAAAAACAAAAATCATCGTTTTTACAGAAAAAAAATCTTGTAACAATAAGTCAAGACTGTCAACATAATCTACTTGTTTTTTGGTTTTTTTTCAACCAATGAGACTTCAATTCTCATTTCACAACTGAGACAACTTTATACAGGTCACTGGTCTCTATCTTAATATAAGCAGTAACCATGATCTAATTTCTAAACTGGTCAAAAATCTCAATTTTTTTTAATACTTCCTTCCATACAATATACTGAAGGTTAAATATGGTAGGACAATTTTGACTGATCTATACTATTGTATGATTCCTATATAAAGCTGAAGTACAGGTTGTGAACATTTATGACAAGCAAATCATTCCTATTTAGGTGCATTACAAAAGCTTATAATAAAGTTCTACAGAATTATTTCAAATATGATAATAGTCCCCCACTCTTGTAGGTTTGAATCTAACCCTGAACTAAACAGGAAATCTGTTACTGCTCTCCACTACTTATGATATTGTTCTTCAGAGTTTACTAGATATAAATTTGTAGGCTTTTTCTTTCGCCAACTATTTGCAAATGAGGAGTGTGTGGGAAATTCATGTATCTACTCAAAGTTTGGTTCCTATTACATCTAAGGGCCTTTTAGAACAACCATTCCAAGCAGAGTCCATGCTGCCACAACCTGGATTCAAGCCCATGAGCATAATTATGTATACAACATATGGTGTTACCATTTCAGTATTTTAAACAGATTCTTTCTTGATGTACATAATACCAGTCGCGAATATTGGCTAGTCTTGAGCCTCTAAAGGAATATTATTAAGTTCTCAATCTCGCCAACACAAACTAGTTACTACCAATTTGTTAAACTAATACGACCTTGAAAATATGTTAAAATTAAACTCAAAAGATGAAAGGTCTTTAATTTCTTTATTCACATTTCATTGTAATAATACAATACAGTTGAACCCCATACAGTGGCAGTTGTATTTAGTAATACCAGCATGGGGTATTACAAATAACATGTCAATGTGAAGATCATCTAAGGACTTTTAATGTATTCCTACTTATACTCAATAGGATTCTGTGTGATGGGATTTGAGCTTTTCAATGGATTTTGAATGTGTCATCCACCAGTATTACTGGTTATCAGATAAAGGTTTGTTTTGGCAACAACTCGTTCTACATTCTATTTCTTTTTCTTTGCTTTAGCCTTCATGACCCTCTTACTAGCCGAGAGGGATTTTTTCTTCACAGTTTGTTGCTCTACTAAGTCTGCCAAATGGCCCTGTTCAGCAAGCATTGACAAAAACGTGCAGATGAATCTATCATAATTGTGTGTACGCCGACCGTCATCAATCTGAAAACATGAAGAATGTATTAACACAGAACAGCCAAATATTTTACCCAGATGGGATTTCTGCTGCACCTAATATTTTGTGAAACTTGAAATGAAATGAGTAAAGTCAATAACCAGACAAAAGATTTTCGCTGAATCAAAAATAAAGCATCTCGCAGCAAATAAAGTTTATAATGGTTAAAAAAAAAAAGAAATGGTAAACAGCAGTAACATACACAAACTTTTTTTTTTTTTTTTTTTTTTTACACGGGTGGTTTATATGTTTCAAAAAAAAAAAAGAAAAGGAAAAGAAATTTACAAGTTACCATACCTGAATAGTCCTAAAGAATAACCTAATGAGGTTTCACAGGATTACAGGCAACATTTGTTTAGTTACATCGCAAAATACACAAAAAATGAACTTAACGACCTCAGTTTTAACACGAGGGGAGATCAGGAACAAAAAAAAAGTTGGCATTTTTGAAATCCCAGGCCACATTTTCCGATTACCTCTAGCTCTCAGTACATTCTGAATTTTATGACCCCAGTTTGACTGGGGGGGGGGGGGGGGATTTTTGCTGGTTTTTACTATTCCCTACCAATACGTTCCAAAACTCTAAATCAAAAAACAAAACACTGCCTGTATACAGTATACTAAAGAGAGCTGATTTGGATGATTTTAATGTATCTTTAACATGAAGATGTGTCTTTTGAAGCTATACACCCAATTTTCATACTCCAGTAACATACTGAAATTGTGTCTTAATGTGAGTATACCTACACAACATGTGTCAAAAAAGGTAAATTTGAGCATGTTTTACTAACGATAATCGGCCCTCAATTGGGGAACTATGGTCTGTTTTGAAATTTATCTTGTGCCTAGACTTTGATGTGAGGAAAACTTTTGGCAAATTGTACTTTCTGAGGAAATTTGCCGAAAAGGAAGTACAAGAAAACAAGAGGAGAGTGCTCGTGAACGGGCACCGTGTCAGCTGACTGAGTGTTTTTGATTTGTGAAGGTGATTAGAGGACAGAATAATTATCAGGAAAAGGGCTGTACAGAAATACAGTAAATGGTAACTGAACAGCAAGTTCGAAAGAAATTCCGAAGCTGACAGAAGAAAAGGATAAAAAAGTTGTGCCCTGTAAATGGTATTATGAAGGAAAATAACAAGGTAATTGTTTAAGTGTAAAAAATAGGTTAAAACATATTTAAAGAAATACTACAAATGCAATATCCTCGTTCGACCTTGAAGAAGGGGTCCAAGGTCAAATCTAACCACACAAATACATTCCCAGCCCATGATTTCCTATGGTTTACCATTCCAAACCTCTAGGACCAATTATAAATGAGTTATAAGCACTTTTAAGCTTGGCTGTCCTCATTTGACCTTGAAGGAGGGGTCCAAAGGTCAAATCTGACCATACCAAAAGATTCCGAGCCAATGATTTCCTATGGGATGGTTTACCATCCCAAATCTCTGTCACCAATAATAAGCGAGTTGTAGGCACTTTCAATTTTCGCTATCCTCATTTGACCTTGAAGGAGGGTTCCAAGGTCAAATCGGACCATATCAACAGATTCACAGCCCATGATTTCCTGTCTGTTTACCATCCCAAACCTCTGGGACCAATAATAAGCGAGTTATAAGCACTTTTAAGTTTGGCTATCCTTGTTTGACCTTGAAGGAGGGGTCATTGAAGGTCAAATCTGACCACACCAAAAGATTCCCACCCCATGATTTCCTACAGGTTGGTTTATCATCCCAAACCTCTAGGATCAATAATAAGGGAGATATAAGCACTTTTCATGACTGACAAAAAACACCTGTGGCGGCCATCTTGTTTCTCAAAATGAGGCCAAAAATATTCCCAGACAACATTTTATGGTTATTAATATATACTGCAAACTTAAGAAAGCTAGCTATAATATTTTTTTTCATCAGAGCAGTAATGGTGAAATCTCTCTCTACACACTGCGGCTATCCAGTGGATACAATGATTTACTCAACAGTGAGAACCTGAAAGTAGCTATTGCTCAGCTATGCCATGACATAGAGGTCTGCAATTTCACTATGTTATAGCTGACCAAAAATTCTGTGAATAACATATTTAACAAATTACTCTAAATGTAATAGTTTTCAAGTTACAACTGATTTACTCAACAGTGAGAACCTCAAAGGAACTATTACTCAGCTATGCAATGAGCTACATGTTTGAAATTTTACTATGTTATAGCTAACCCAAAAGTAGGTGAACAACATATTTAAGCAAACTACTGTAAATGCAATAGTTTTCAAGCTACAACTGATTTACTCAATAGTGAGAACCTGAAAATAGCTATTGCTCCGCTATGCCATGAGCTATAGGTCTGTAATTTCACTATGTTATAGCTGACCCAAAAGTAGGTGAACAACATATTTTAACAAAATACTCCAAATGCAATATTTTTCAAGTTACAGCTGATTTACTCAACAGTCAGTACCTGAAAATAGCTATTGCTCAGTTGTGCCATAAGCTATAGGTCTATAATTTCACTATGTTATAGCTGACCCAAAAGTAGCTGAATAACATATTTGCACAAATTTCTGTAAATGCAATAGTTTTCCAATTATAACTGATTTACTCAACAGTGAGAACTTCAAAGTAGCTATTACTCAGCTATGAAATGAGCCACAGGTCTGAAACTTCACTATGTTATAGCTGACCCCAAAATAGGTGAATAACATATTGAAACAAAATACTCTAAATGCAATAATTTTTAAGTTATAAGTGATTTACTCAACAGTGATAACCTAAAAGTAGCTATTACTCAGCTATGCCATGAGCTACAGGTCTGAAATTTTACTATGTTATAGCTGGCCCAAAAGTAGCTGAATAACATATTTATACGAAATTCTCTAAATGCAATAGTTTTTAAGTTACAAGTGATTTTACTCATGATGGAAGTTACTGAAAAGCCCAAAAGTAGCTATTACTCACTTAGCTATTGAGACAGACACCCAACTTATCATATTGTAGCTATGAAAAAAGTAGCTGAATAACATATTTTAACAAAATGCTCTAAATGCAACACTTTTCAAGTTATAAGTGATTTACTCAACAGTGATAACCTAAAAGTAGCTATTACTCAGCTATGCCATGAACTACAGGTCTGAAATTTTACTATGTTATAGCTGACCCAAAAGTAGCTGAATAACATATTTATACGAAATTCTCTAAATGCAATAGTTTTCAAGTTATAAGCGATTTACTCAACAGTGATAACCTAAAAGTAGCTATTACTCAGCTATGCCATGAGCTACAGGTCTGAAATTTCACTATGTTATAGCTGGCCCAAAAGTAGCTGAATAACATATTTATACGAAATTCTCTAAATGCAATAGTTTTTAAGTTACAAGTGATTTTACTCATAATGGAAGTTACTGAAAAGCCCAAAAGTAGCTATTACTCACTTAGCTATTGAGACAGACACCCAACTTACTCACCATATTGTAGCTATGAAAAAAGTAGCTGAACAACATATTTTCACAAAATGCTGTAAATGCAACACTTTTGAAGTTATAAGTGATTTAGTGCATGATTTCATGAATTTTAATGCATTAAAAATTATTAAAAAAATTTATTTAAAAAAAAGTAAGACAGATCCAGGTCTCATACTCACACAAGAGAATCTACCTCTGGCCTAGTACATATATGCAAGATATGAGAGAAATCCCTGCAATAGTCACTGAGAAAATTGTGATAAAAAGTTGAAATTTTCACACTTTTGGTGGGGGTACCCCCCTTGTAATGTCTCTAGCAAACAGACGAACAGACAGATTTGCATGCCTTGAACAATTTTTCATCCTCGATAGATAAGGTATCTTTTAAACAAGAGGAGAGTGCCCGTGAACGGGCACTGTGTCAGCTGACTGAGTGTTTTTGATTTGTGAAGGTGATTAGAGGACAGAATAATTATCAGGAAAAGGGCTGTACAGAAATACAGTAAATGGTAACTGAACAGCAAGTTCGAAAGAAATTCCGAAGCTGACAGAAGAAAAGGATAAAAAAGTTGTGCCCTGTAAATGGTATTATGAAGGAAAATAACAAGGTAATTGTTTAAGTGTAAAAAATAGGTTAAAACATATTTAAAGAAATACTACAAATGCAATATCCTCGTTCGACCTTGAAGAAGGGGTCCAAGGTCAAATCTAACCACACAAATACATTCCCAGCCCATGATTTCCTATGGTTTACCATTCCAAACCTCTAGGACCAATTATAAATGAGTTATAAGCACTTTTAAGCTTGGCTGTCCTCATTTGACCTTGAAGGAGGGGTCCAAAGGTCAAATCTGACCATACCAAAAGATTCCGAGCCAATGATTTCCTATGGGATGGTTTACCATCCCAAATCTCTGTCACCAATAATAAGCGAGTTGTAGGCACTTTCAATTTTCGCTATCCTCATTTGACCTTGAAGGAGGGTTCCAAGGTCAAATCGGACCATATCAACAGATTCACAGTCCATGATTTCCTGTCTGTTTACCATCCCAAACCTCTGGGACCAATAATAAGCGAGTTTTAAGCACTTTTAAGTTTGGCTATCCTTGTTTGACCTTGAAGGAGGGGTCATTGAAGGTCAAATCTGACCACACCAAAAGATTCCCACCCCATGATTTCCTACAGGTTGGTTTATCATCCCAAACCTCTAGGATCAATAATAAGGGAGATATAAGCACTTTTCATGACTGACAAAAAACACCTGTGGCGGCCATCTTGTTTCTCAAAATGAGGCCAAAAATATTCCCAGACAACATTTTATGGTTATTAATATATAAACTTAAGAAAGCTAGCTATAATATTTTTTTTCATCAGAGCAGTAATGGTGAAATCTCTCTCTACACACTGCGGCTATCCAGTGGATACAATGATTTACTCAACAGTGAGAACCTGAAAGTAGCTATTGCTCAGCTATGCCATGACATAGAGGTCTGCAATTTCACTATGTTATAGCTGACCAAAAATTCTGTGAATAACATATTTAACAAATTACTCTAAATGTAATAGTTTTCAAGTTACAACTGATTTACTCAACAGTGAGAACCTCAAAGGAACTATTACTCAGCTATGCAATGAGCTACATGTTTGAAATTTTACTATGTTATAGCTAACCCAAAAGTAGGTGAACAACATATTTAAGCAAACTACTGTAAATGCAATAGTTTTCAAGCTACAACTGATTTACTCAATAGTGAGAACCTGAAAATAGCTATTGCTCCGCTATGCCATGAGCTATAGGTCTGTAATTTCACTATGTTATAGCTGACCCAAAAGTAGGTGAACAACATATTTTAACAAAATACTCCAAATGCAATATTTTTCAAGTTACAGCTGATTTACTCAACAGTCAGTACCTGAAAATAGCTATTGCTCAGTTGTGCCATGAGCTATAGGTCTATAATTTCACTATGTTATAGCTGACCCAAAAGTAGCTGAATAACATATTTGCACAAATTTCTGTAAATGCAATAGTTTTCCAATTATAACTGATTTACTCAACAGTGAGAACTTCAAAGTAGCTATTACTCAGCTATGAAATGAGCCACAGGTCTGAAACTTCACTATGTTATAGCTGACCCCAAAATAGGTGAATAACATATTGAAACAAAATACTCTAAATGCAATAATTTTTAAGTTATAAGTGATTTACTCAACAGTGATAACCTAAAAGTAGCTATTACTCAGCTATGCCATGAGCTACAGATCTGAAATTTTACTATGTTATAGCTGGCCCAAAAGTAGCTGAATAACATATTTATACGAAATTCTCTAAATGCAATAGTTTTTAAGTTACAAGTGATTTTACTCATGATGGAAGTTACTGAAAAGCCCAAAAGTAGCTATTACTCACTTAGCTATTGAGACAGACACCCAACTTATCATATTGTAGCTATGAAAAAAGTAGCTGAATAACATATTTTAACAAAATGCTCTAAATGCAACACTTTTCAAATTATAAGTGATTTACTCAACAGTGATAACCTAAAAGTAGCTATTACTCAGCTATGCCATGAACTACAGGTCTGAAATTTTACTATGTTATAGCTGACCCAAAAGTAGCTGAATAACATATTTATACGAAATTCTCTAAATGCAATAGTTTTCAAGTTATAAGCGATTTACTCAACAGTGATAACCTAAAAGTAGCTATTACTCAGCTATGCCATGAGCTACAGGTCTGAAATTTCACTATGTTATAGCTGGCCCAAAAGTAGCTGAATAACATATTTATACGAAATTCTCTAAATGCAATAGTTTTTAAGTTACAAGTGATTTTACTCATAATGGAAGTTACTGAAAAGCCCAAAAGTAGCTATTACTCACTTAGCTATTGAGACAGACACCCAACTTACTCACCATATTGTAGCTATGAAAAAAGTAGCTGAACAACATATTTTCACAAAATGCTGTAAATGCAACACTTTTGAAGTTATAAGTGATTTAGTGCATGATTTCATGAATTTTAATGCATTAAAAATTATTAAAAAAATTTATTAAAAAAAAAGTAAGACAGATCCAGGTCTCATACTCACACAAGAGAATCTACCTCTGGCCTAGTACATATATGCAAGATATGAGAGAAATCCCTGCAATAGTCACTGAGAAAATTGTGATAAAAAGTTGAAATTTTCACACTTTTGGTGGGGGTACCCCCCTTGTAATGTCTCTAGCAAACAGACGAACAGACAGATTTGCATGCCTTGAACAATTTTTCATCCTCGATAGATAAGGTATCTTTTAAACAAGAGGAGAGTGCCCGTGAACGGGCACTGTGTCAGCTGACTGAGTGTTTTTGATTTGTGAAGGTGATTAGAGGACAGAATAATTATCAGGAAAAGGGCTGTACAGAAATACAGTAAATGGTAACTGAACAGCAAGTTCGAAAGAAATTCCGAAGCTGACAGAAGAAAAGGATAAAAAAGTTGTGCCCTGTAAATGGTATTATGAAGGAAAATAACAAGGTAATTGTTTAAGTGTAAAAAATAGGTTAAAACATATTTAAAGAAATACTACAAATGCAATATCCTCGTTCGACCTTGAAGAAGGGGTCCAAGGTCAAATCTAACCACACAAATACATTCCCAGCCCATGATTTCCTATGGTTTACCATTCCAAACCTCTAGGACCAATTATAAATGAGTTATAAGCACTTTTAAGCTTGGCTGTCCTCATTTGACCTTGAAGGAGGGGTCCAAAGGTCAAATCTGACCATACCAAAAGATTCCGAGCCAATGATTTCCTATGGGATGGTTTACCATCCCAAATCTCTGTCACCAATAATAAGCGAGTTGTAGGCACTTTCAATTTTCGCTATCCTCATTTGACCTTGAAGGAGGGTTCCAAGGTCAAATCGGACCATATCAACAGATTCACAGTCCATGATTTCCTGTCTGTTTACCATCCCAAACCTCTGGGACCAATAATAAGCGAGTTTTAAGCACTTTTAAGTTTGGCTATCCTTGTTTGACCTTGAAGGAGGGGTCATTGAAGGTCAAATCTGACCACACCAAAAGATTCCCACCCCATGATTTCCTACAGGTTGGTTTATCATCCCAAACCTCTAGGATCAATAATAAGGGAGATATAAGCACTTTTCATGACTGACAAAAAACACCTGTGGCGGCCATCTTGTTTCTCAAAATGAGGCCAAAAATATTCCCAGACAACATTTTATGGTTATTAATATATAAACTTAAGAAAGCTAGCTATAATATTTTTTTTCATCAGAGCAGTAATGGTGAAATCTCTCTCTACACACTGCGGCTATCCAGTGGATACAATGATTTACTCAACAGTGAGAACCTGAAAGTAGCTATTGCTCAGCTATGCCATGACATAGAGGTCTGCAATTTCACTATGTTATAGCTGACCAAAAATTCTGTGAATAACATATTTAACAAATTACTCTAAATGTAATAGTTTTCAAGTTACAACTGATTTACTCAACAGTGAGAACCTCAAAGGAACTATTACTCAGCTATGCAATGAGCTACATGTTTGAAATTTTACTATGTTATAGCTAACCCAAAAGTAGGTGAACAACATATTTAAGCAAACTACTGTAAATGCAATAGTTTTCAAGCTACAACTGATTTACTCAATAGTGAGAACCTGAAAATAGCTATTGCTCCGCTATGCCATGAGCTATAGGTCTGTAATTTCACTATGTTATAGCTGACCCAAAAGTAGGTGAACAACATATTTTAACAAAATACTCCAAATGCAATATTTTTCAAGTTACAGCTGATTTACTCAACAGTCAGTACCTGAAAATAGCTATTGCTCAGTTGTGCCATGAGCTATAGGTCTATAATTTCACTATGTTATAGCTGACCCAAAAGTAGCTGAATAACATATTTGCACAAATTTCTGTAAATGCAATAGTTTTCCAATTATAACTGATTTACTCAACAGTGAGAACTTCAAAGTAGCTATTACTCAGCTATGAAATGAGCCACAGGTCTGAAACTTCACTATGTTATAGCTGACCCCAAAATAGGTGAATAACATATTGAAACAAAATACTCTAAATGCAATAATTTTTAAGTTATAAGTGATTTACTCAACAGTGATAACCTAAAAGTAGCTATTACTCAGCTATGCCATGAGCTACAGATCTGAAATTTTACTATGTTATAGCTGGCCCAAAAGTAGCTGAATAACATATTTATACGAAATTCTCTAAATGCAATAGTTTTTAAGTTACAAGTGATTTTACTCATGATGGAAGTTACTGAAAAGCCCAAAAGTAGCTATTACTCACTTAGCTATTGAGACAGACACCCAACTTATCATATTGTAGCTATGAAAAAAGTAGCTGAATAACATATTTTAACAAAATGCTCTAAATGCAACACTTTTCAAGTTATAAGTGATTTACTCAACAGTGATAACCTAAAAGTAGCTATTACTCAGCTATGCCATGAACTACAGGTCTGAAATTTTACTATGTTATAGCTGACCCAAAAGTAGCTGAATAACATATTTATACGAAATTCTCTAAATGCAATAGTTTTCAAGTTATAAGCGATTTACTCAACAGTGATAACCTAAAAGTAGCTATTACTCAGCTATGCCATGAGCTACAGGTCTGAAATTTCACTATGTTATAGCTGGCCCAAAAGTAGCTGAATAACATATTTATACGAAATTCTCTAAATGCAATAGTTTTTAAGTTACAAGTGATTTTACTCATAATGGAAGTTACTGAAAAGCCCAAAAGTAGCTATTACTCACTTAGCTATTGAGACAGACACCCAACTTACTCACCATATTGTAGCTATGAAAAAAGTAGCTGAACAACATATTTTCACAAAATGCTGTAAATGCAACACTTTTGAAGTTATAAGTGATTTAGTGCATGATTTCATGAATTTTAATGCATTAAAAATTATTAAAAAAATTTATTTAAAAAAAAGTAAGACAGATCCAGGTCTCATACTCACACAAGAGAATCTACCTCTGGCCTAGTACATATATGCAAGATATGAGAGAAATCCCTGCAATAGTCACTGAGAAAATTGTGATAAAAAGTTGAAATTTTCACACTTTTGGTGGGGGTACCCCCCTTGTAATGTCTCTAGCAAACAGACGAACAGACAGATTTGCATGCCTTGAACAATTTTTCATCCTCGATAGATAAGGTATCTTTTAAACAAGAGGAGAGTGCCCGTGAACGGGCACTGTGTCAGCTGACTGAGTGTTTTTGATTTGTGAAGGTGATTAGAGGACAGAATAATTATCAGGAAAAGGGCTGTACAGAAATACAGTAAATGGTAACTGAACAGCAAGTTCGAAAGAAATTCCGAAGCTGACAGAAGAAAAGGATAAAAAAGTTGTGCCCTGTAAATGGTATTATGAAGGAAAATAACAAGGTAATTGTTTAAGTGTAAAAAATAGGTTAAAACATATTTAAAGAAATACTACAAATGCAATATCCTCGTTCGACCTTGAAGAAGGGGTCCAAGGTCAAATCTAACCACACAAATACATTCCCAGCCCATGATTTCCTATGGTTTACCATTCCAAACCTCTAGGACCAATTATAAATGAGTTATAAGCACTTTTAAGCTTGGCTGTCCTCATTTGACCTTGAAGGAGGGGTCCAAAGGTCAAATCTGACCATACCAAAAGATTCCGAGCCAATGATTTCCTATGGGATGGTTTACCATCCCAAATCTCTGTCACCAATAATAAGCGAGTTGTAGGCACTTTCAATTTTCGCTATCCTCATTTGACCTTGAAGGAGGGTTCCAAGGTCAAATCGGACCATATCAACAGATTCACAGTCCATGATTTCCTGTCTGTTTACCATCCCAAACCTCTGGGACCAATAATAAGCGAGTTTTAAGCACTTTTAAGTTTGGCTATCCTTGTTTGACCTTGAAGGAGGGGTCATTGAAGGTCAAATCTGACCACACCAAAAGATTCCCACCCCATGATTTCCTACAGGTTGGTTTATCATCCCAAACCTCTAGGATCAATAATAAGGGAGATATAAGCACTTTTCATGACTGACAAAAAACACCTGTGGCGGCCATCTTGTTTCTCAAAATGAGGCCAAAAATATTCCCAGACAACATTTTATGGTTATTAATATATAAACTTAAGAAAGCTAGCTATAATACTTTTTTTCATCAGAGCAGTAACGGTGAAATCTCTCTCTACACACTGCGGCTATCCAGTGGATACAATGATTTACTCAACAGTGAGAACCTGAAAGTAGCTATTGCTCAGCTATGCCATGACATAGAGGTCTGCAATTTCACTATGTTATAGCTGACCAAAAATTCTGTGAATAACATATTTAACAAATTACTCTAAATGTAATAGTTTTCAAGTTACAACTGATTTACTCAACAGTAAGAACCTCAAAGGAACTATTACTCAGCTATGCAATGAGCTACATGTCTGAAATTTTACTATGTTATAGCTAACCCAAAAGTAGGTGAACAACATAATTTATTTAAGCAAACTACTGTAAATGCAATAGTTTTCAAGCTACAACTGATTTACTCAATAGTGAGAACCTGAAAATAGCTATTGCTCCGCTATGCCATGAGCTATAGGTCTGTAATTGTATCCCCGACGCGAAGCGGGGATACTATGGATTCATCATCGTCGTCGTCCGCGTCCGCGCCCTCGTCCGCGTCCGCGTCCGCAGAGATTTCTTGTTAGCGACCTACAGTCCACATTTCTTTCCGGATTTCTTTCATATTTGGCAGGTGACTTGATATGGTAGAGGACTCGCCACCCTATCTTTTTGGTAGGCTTTATGTCTAAATTAGGCCTGTGGTAGACAAAAATGTCTAAAATGTGGAATATTGCTTGTTAGCGACCTACAGTCCACATTTCTTTCCAGATTTCTTTCATATTTGGCAGGTGGCTTGGTATGCTAGAGGACTCGCCACCCTATCTTTTTGGTAGGCTTTATGTCTAAATTAGGCCTGTGGTAGACAAAAATGTCTAAAATGCATTAAAAGTCATGAAATCATGCACTAAATCACTTATAACTTAAAAAGTGTTGCATTTAGAGCATTTTGTTAAAATATGTTATTCAGATACTTTTTTCATAGCTACAACATGGTGAGTAACTTGGGTGTCTGTCTCAATAGCTAAGTGAGTAATAGCTACTTTTGGGCTTTTCAGTAACTTCCATCATGAGTAAAATCAATTGTAACTTGAAAACTATTGCATTTACAGAATTTTGTATAAATATGTTATTCAGCTACTTTTATGTCAGCTATAACATAGTAAAATTTCAGACCTGTAGCTCATAGCATAGCTGAGTAATAGCTACTTTTAGGTTATCACTGTTGAGTAAATTACTTATAACTTCAAAAGTATTACATTTAGAGTATTTTGTTTCAATATGTTATTCACCTATTTCGGAGTCAGCTATAACATAGTGAAGTTCCAGACCTGTGGCTCATTGCATAGCTGAGTAATAGCTACTTTGAAGTTCACACTGTTGAGTAAATCAGTTGTAATTGGAAAAGTATTGCATTTACAGAAATTTGTGTAAATATGTTATTCAGCTACTTTTGGGTCAGCTATAACATAGTGAAATTACAGACCTGTAGCTCATGGCACAACTGAGCAATAGCTATTTTCAGGTACTGACTGTTGAGTAAATGACTTGTAACTTGAAAAATAGTGCATTTGGAGTATTTTGTTAAAATATGTTGTTCGCCTACTTTTGGGTCAGCTATAACGTCGTGAAATTACAGACTTATAGCTCATGGCATAGCTGAGCAATAGCTATTTTCAGGTTGTCACTATTGAGTAAATCACTTGTAACTTGAAAACTATTGCATTTACAGTATTTTGCTTAAATATGTTGTTCACCTAATTTTGGGTCAGCTATAACATAGAAAAAATTCAGACATGTAGCTCATTGCATAGCTGAGTAATAGCTACTTTGACGTTATCACTGTTGAGTAAATCAGTTATAACGTGAAAACTATTACATTTACAGTATTTTGTTTAAATATGTTATTCACATAATTTTTGGTCAGCTATAACAGAGTGAAATTGCAGACCTCTATGTCATGGCATAGCTTACCAATATCTACTTTCAGGTTCTCACTGTTGAGTAAATCATTGTATCCACTGGATAGCCGTAGTGTGTAGAGAGATTTCACCATTACCGCTCTAACAAAAAAAAATATTATAGCTAGCCTTCTCGAGTTTGCAAAGTATATTACAGGGTGCACCACAGTACTCTATTGGTAGGCTTTATATCTAAATTAGGCCTGTGGCTAAATTACTTACCTACTAAAAATGAGTAATTCTGCATTTTGTCTAAAAGTATTGCAGATAGCAAATTTTTCTTAAATAACTCATTCACCTACTTTTGGGAGAGCTTTCACATGCTGAAGTTCCAGACCTGTAGGTAATTACTCACCTACTCAAAATGAGTAAATGCGAATTATCTCTAAAAGTATTGCAGATAGCCAATTTTTGTCAAATAACTCCTTCACCTACTTTTGGGAGAGCTTTCACTTGGTGAAGTTTCACACCCGTAGGTAATTACTCACCTACTCAAAATGAGTAAATGCAAATTATCTCTAAAAGTATTGCAGATAGCGAATTTTTGTCAAATAACTCCTTCACCTACTTTTGGGAGAGCTTTCACTTGGTGAAGTTTCAGACCTGTAGGTAATTACTCACCTACTCAAAATGAGTAAATGCAAATTATCTCTAAAAGTATTGCAGATAGCCAATTTTTGTCAAATAACTCCTTCACCTACTTTTGGGAGAGCTTTCACTTGGTGAAGTTTCAGACCTGTAGGTAATTACTCACCTACTCAAAATGAGTAAATGCAAATTATCTCTAAAAGTATTGCAGATAGCCAATTTTTGTCAAATAACTCCTTCACCTACTTTTGGGAGAGCTTTCACTTGGTGAAGTTTCAGACCCGTAGGTAATTACTCACCTGCTGAAAATGAGTTAATGCAAATTATCTCTAAAAGTATTCCAGATAGCCAATTTTTGTCAAATAACTCCTTCACCTACTTTTGGGAGACCTTTCACTTGGTGAAGTTTCAGACCTGTAGCTAATTATTCACCTACCCAAAATGAGTAAATGCTAATTATCTATAAAAGTATTGCAGATATCCAATTTTTTATCAAATAACTCATTCATCTACTTTTGGGAGAGCTTTCACATGGTGAAGTTCCAGACCCGTAGGTAATTACTCGCCTACTGAAAATGAGTAAATTCGAATTATCTCTAAAAGTATTGTAGATAGCCAATTTTTCTCAAATAACTCATTTGCCTACTTTTGAGAGAGCTTTCACTTGGTGAAGTTTCAGACCCGTAGCTAATTATTCACCTACTCAAAATGAGTAAATGCGAATTATCTCTACAAGTATTGCAGATAGCCAGTATTTCACAAATAACTCATTATTATGAAAACAACTTAGAGGAAGTCATGGGCTGCAAATCTTTTCATGTGGTCAGATTTCACCTTGGGCCCCTCCTGCTTATTATTGGTCCTAGAGGTTTGCAATGTGAAAACGACTTATACGAAATCATGGACTGCGAATCTTTTGATGTGGTCAGACTTCACCTTGGGCCCCTGCTACAGGGTCAAATAAGGGTAGCCAAACTTAAAAGTGCTTTCACCTTGCTTATTAACGAAAAATGCTTTTTATCTTCTAAACTATGTTAGTTGGCCTTTGTCGGTGGATACATCCAGCATCTGGCCACAGATGCGTCCTATTTCTAGTTTCACTATGTTATAGCTGACCCAAAAGTAGGTGAACAATATATTTTAACAAAATACTCCAAATGCAATATTTTCAAGTTATAGCTGATTTACTCAACAGTCAGTACCTGAGAATAGCTATTGCTCAGTTGTGCCATGAGCTATAGGTCTATAATTTCACTATGTTATAGCTGACCCAAAAGTAGCTGAATAACATATTTGCACAAATTTCTGTAAATGCAATAGTTTTCCAATTATAACTGATTTACTCAACAGTGAGAACTTCAAAGTAGCTATTACTCAGCTATGAAATGAGCCACATGTCTGAAACTTCACTATGTTATAGCTGACCCCAAAATAGGTGAATAACATATTGAAACAAAATACTCTAAATGCAATAGTTTTCAAGTTATAAGTGATTTACTCAACAGTGATAACCTAAAAGTAGCTATTACTCAGCTATGCCATGAGCTACAGGTCTGAAATTTTACTATGTTATAGCTGGCCCAAAAGTAGCTGAATAACATATTTATACGAAATTCTCTAAATGCAATAGTTTTTAAGTTACAAGTGATTTTACTCATGATGGAAGTTACTGAAAAGCCCAAAAGTAGCTATTACTCACTTAGCTATTGAGACAGACACCCAACTTACTCACCATATTGTAGCTATGAAAAAAGTAGCTGAATAACATATTTTAACAAAATGCTCTAAATGCAACACTTTTCAAGTTATAAGTGATTTACTCAACAGTGATAACCTAAAAGTAGCTATTACTCAGCTATGCCATGAGCTACAGGTCTGAAATTTTACTATGTTATAGCTGACCCAAAAGTAGCTGAATAACATATTTATACGAAATTCTCTAAATGCAATAGTTTTCAAGTTATAAGCGATTTACTCAACAGTGATAACCTAAAAGTAGCTATTACTCAGCTATGCCATGAGCTACAGGTCTGAAATTTCACTATGTTATAGCTGGCCCAAAAGTAGCTGAATAACATATTTATACGAAATTCTCTAAATGCAATAGTTTTTAAGTTACAAGTGATTTTACTCATAATGGAAGTTACTGAAAAGCCCAAAAGTAGCTATTACTCACTTAGCTATTGAGACAGACATCCAACTTACTCACCATATTGTAGCTATGAAAAAAGTAGCTGAACAACATATTTTCACAAAATGCTGTAAATGCAACACTTTTGAAGTTATAAGTGATTTAGTGCATGATTTCATGAATTTTAATGCATTAAAAATTATTAAAAAAATTTATTAAAAAAAAAGTAAGACAGATCCAGGTCTCATACTCACACAAGAGAATCTACCTCTGGCCTAGTACATATATGCAAGATATGAGAGAAATCCCTGCAATAGTCACTGAGAAAATTGTGATAAAAAGTTGAAATTTTCACACTTTTGGTGGGGGTACCCCCCTTGTAATGTCTCTAGCAAACAGACGAACAGACAGATTTGCATGCCTTGAACAATTTTTCATCCTCAATAGATAAGGTATCTTTTAAAAAAAACAGCATGTCTCTAGGCCTTGTAGTTTTGGAGAAGAAGTTGTTCACGCGGACGCGTACGCGTACGCCCACGCCGCAGAGTGATGACATAATGTCAGCTGACTGACAAGTCAGCTGACATAAAAAAACAGCATGTCTCTAGGCCTTGTAGTTTTGGAGAAGAAGTTGTTCACGCGTGCGCGTACGCCCATGCCGCAGAGTGATGACATAATGTCAGCTGACATAAAAAGTATTTCTTATCATGTGACCTTGATAAGGGTTAAATTCACACCTGTAAAGACGTTTTCCATGCCCATAGATACTAACTGTCAAGTCATTTTGATAGACATTATATTTAGTTAGCTTTTCAAATGAGAAAAGAGTGCAGTGGCAGTTGCATAAGCTTCCTGAAAACAGGGGAAAACCAGTAAGCATCCCCTTTCCAAAGGACGCTTGATTAACAAAAACATAAATATATACCCAAATGTAGACCATGATAATAGTGCAAGAATATAATAAATATCCAATTTACTCATTGCTAAATGTTCTGGCTTAATCATTTTATCCTGCCTCCTAAAGTTTAAAATGTAGAATTTTAACTAAGACTTCTGAAAATCTGTATTCATGTTAGTTTTGCATACAAACAACATATTTGGAGAAATCAATGAATAATGATGCTAATTTAAACTCGTACACAAAAAAACCGTTACAACCTCAGAACTTGGGCTAGTGCACCAAAACTACCCACTCTTCCCTCACCTTGTATTTTTTGAACTTCTCGCGTTCCTCCTTTAGATTATTCTCACAGGTAGCAACTTCACTTTCAACATTCTTAAGCAAATGCAGGAGATCCTAAAATAAAAAGGTATTGTAGATTATGAAATACAAAAAAATATATTACACTTCAAAAGTGCATCTGAAATGCAGTTCTGCATGATCTCAAAATGTACACACAACAGTTTAGTGATCATGACTATAGTGGTACAAATATGTACTTATCTAAATGACTGTATAACTCGTCAAGATTACAGGAAAATACAGCTGTATAGTTACAACTCATACATGAAAATAATGGTAATTTGTACTTGCCTTGACACTAATGGCTGAACTGCTTAACATTTGAATTTAATAAACAAATACATAAATAAAATCCTTGAATTAATTTTATATAGTTGGGTTAGAGGAAAGACAAACAAGTTTTGTGGTTCCAGAATCAGCAGAATTCTTTACTGCTTTTTGTAGGTACAAGTGGCAGATACCTCAAATAAAAATGTGTGAATATTGAAGGTCTTATTTTACACAAATGTCTACTGTATTTAAGTTTCAGAATAATCTACCTTAGGAGTAAATCCATGATGGCTGCCAAACTTCCTTTTCCTCTTTTTGGCACTGTTTTCTGGTGACGCATTATCCCCTCCAATGGCATCCATGAGGTCACCCAGTGCACTCTCAGACTTGACCTCCCTCTTGACCTCAATGGATATGTCTCTCACAGAGTCCTCTAATCCAACACTCTCCTCTCTGGCCTCATGCTTTATGGATGCTGTGAACTCTTCTTTCACTTTAACAGCTGTTTGAGAGACTGGACTAGACTTATTGGCAGTATTAACATTGTTTGGACTTGGCTGTCCTGTAGAGCACACTGGGGAGCTAAAACAACTCCCAATCTCTGAAGCAGTGTCTGTACTAGATCCAGTCCCAGGACCCGGTGGTAGATTACCAAACTTGGTCTGTATAGAGAGTGGCTTGGTGACGTCCGTTGTTGCCAGTGTAGTCGGGTTAATCACAGAACCTTCTTTCTCATCAGACACAGAGATGTGGAACTTCACGTCACTGTTCTGCACAGTATGTAACTGTTTCTTTTCTATAGAATGACTGTGTGAGTCATCCGATATATCATCCATAATTTCAATGTCACTGTCTGTTTCCTCCTTCACTACATTCACTGGCATCTTGTGGAAAACGTCCGAGTCAGTACTATTAACACTCTCTGTATCTCCGCTATTATTGCACATCCCATTGTTTCCTCCAACACCCACTGCAACTGCAAATGCATTAGAATATGCAGAGCCTTTAGCTCTCAAACGAGCACTTGTCCTGACAGGTAACAAGTCACCATCAGCTTCTATGAATTCTGAAGCTTTATGAGAATGAGTCTCCACTTCTCGCTTCAAAGCCAATTCCATGCTTCCTCCATTGGAGAGTTTGAAAGGATGATCTTCAAATGTGATCTCGGGACTTGTAACCTTTACCATC
Source organism: Sabellastarte sp. h YS-2021 (assembly GCA_964017235.1). Classification (NCBI taxonomy): domain Eukaryota; kingdom Metazoa; phylum Annelida; class Polychaeta; order Sabellida; family Sabellidae; genus Sabellastarte; species Sabellastarte sp. h YS-2021. The sequence continues at coordinate 59,688,424 of OZ024930.1, read as the reverse complement.
TGATGAGATATAAACATTTCAAAATGAAATTTATTAGTTTACTTTTTTATTACCTTTAAAATGTTCAGAGGTCTTTGTTCATACATACGATCATATATATTTTTAATGTTTAACTCACAAAGTGGGTATGCTGAGAGTGGGTACTTGTGTATGCTATATCCATATTGAAAAACAAGTACCAATGCAGATATATAGTTCATGTAGGAGGCAAATATTGGTAAAATACAGACACTACTATGGTGGCTGTACATAATTGGGATTACAAACTTAAGTACTGCAGCACACTCAACACACTCTCTGACTTTTTTTCATTTTTACCAAATAATGCTAAAAAAATCCCCAAATGTGGGAAACCAACCAGCAAAGGGTTTTTGAAAACAAAAACATAAGTCCCAATGAGCTGAAAAAATTAAAGCTAATTAAAAAAGTTAAAGGGAAAGGTAAATATGACCGGCTTTCTAGACTCCCTTCATATGGCTTCCTATTACCTCCCGCAAGTAGCCACTACATTTGCAAGCTCTAAAGGCAATAAAAGGAAATCGAAGGCAAAAACACAACATCAGTGACTTTATGACCCCAGTTTGACCAAAAGGGGGAGTTCAGAGGGCAACTCTGACTACTTTTGCTAAACTTCCTGCATATGGTTTCCTATTATCTCCCAATACATTTGAAAGCAGTAAAATCAATAAATTAATAAAGATATATAAGCCAATGATAGAGGGATAGTGGGTAAATCTGACCGTTTTTCTAGCCTGTGTATGATTTCGTTATACCTCCCAATACATGCAAAACCTCTACAAGCAATAATGAAAGGGATAAAAGCCAAAAATAGTACCAGAGATGTTAACAAACATAGCTGAAAAAATAGCATCGAGATGCCCGTACCTCACATCCTGGGGAAATAGTTTTCAACACCATGAGATATAGAAGTAGTGAAACAGTACAAAGATCAGGATACTTTCAGAGCAGTGTCAGTTATAATAAGGTCAAAATGATGTTTAAGTAGAGAAAATAACATCTAAGAGAAACAAAATATATGCAAAGATAAAGTATTAAAACAAGACAATTCAATAGCATGATGACAGCATTAATCAGAAAACTAAAAACTATGATGCACACCTACAACCCCTAAGCAATGTCCCTACCAACTATCAACTTCCTACACTTTACAGTTTCAGAGATACTGCCTGGGTCAAAGGTCAAATCAAGCTCACACCATGACGTTGCCACCTACAATCCCTAACCAATGTCCCTTCCAAGTATCAATTTCCTACACCTTACGGTTTCTGAGATATAGCCCGAACAACATTTTATAGGTCAAGGTCACTACGGCAAGGTCAAATCAAGGTCACACCATGACATTGCACACCTATACCCCCTAACCAATGTCCCTACCAAGTATCAACTTCCTACACCTTATGGTTTCCGAGATATAGCCAGGACAAGATTTTATAGGTCAAGGTCACTACGGCAAGGTCAAAGGTCAAATCAAGGTCACACCATGACGTTGCACACCTACACACCCCATAACCAATGTCCCTACCAAGTATCAACTTCCTACACCTTACGGTATCCGAGATATAGCCCGACAAGATTTTCAAACTCAAGGTCACTGCGGCAAGGTCAAAGGTCAAATCAAGGTCACACCATGACGTTGCACACCTACACTCCCTAACCAATGTCCCTACCAAGTATCAACTTCCTACACATTACAGTTTCTGAGATACAGGCAAACTTTTCCCGCCGCCTGCCCACCCACCCGGACACCATAGGTGAAAACAATACCCCGACAGCCCGTAAGGGCTGTGGGATAAAAACTCAAAATCTGTGATTTCTTGACCCCTATTTGACCCATGGGTAAGGGGGTAAATCTGAGCAATTTTTCTTAGACTCTGCATATGGTTTCCTAATAGTTCCCAATATATTTTAACACATTAAATGTAACAGATAAGGAGATAACACTGGGTTTCTGATGAATATAAGCTTTCTGATTGCTGCCTGGTATCAAAATGCTCATAAATTGCTCAATTTTGGTCTAACTGCTTCCAGAATCTAATCAGCTTGAGATTTTGATAGCACTGACATATATGTAAAAGAACACCTCCTACAGTAAATAGTTTTGGTTGAGTGGCAAGCGGGTGTGGGCCTAACTTTTTTGATCACGTCACCCTTATAAAAGTCAAATATACACATATGGAAAAATGATCCCACAACTCAGGTATAAAAGTGTCAAAAATGGTAGGAAAGTACCTGCTAATAAGGGAGATATTTAAGGGGGATGATGTGGAGACAGTAGCAATGAAGGGGAAACTAATCCCAAAAACAAATAGGCGCCTCTTCAAGGTGACGCTTAATTATTGATATATGCCAACATCTAACGGGATTGACACTTTAACAGTCACAGTCTAATATAACCTTAATAAAAATAGAATTACATAACCAGACATAGACTGCATGCTTGACAGAAGAAGTGAAATATCTGGCAACATGACAGCATAAAAGGTAACACATTATCATGTGTAATGTCCACATTACCCAAAATTCTAAATGCCTGCCAAAAATTGGAAAATTCATCATTTTTTCAGAGGCACTATACCGGAGGTCTTTTATTCCAAACAGATCCAAAATCTGCTCAAATACACTCTAATGTCTTTCAAGATAAACAATATTTCTGACAAACCTCCAAAATTCAAAAGTCGAATATAAAAAAATTCACAATATTTAACAGGCACTATGCCCAAGGTGTCTAATGCTCAAAAGCTCTAAAGTGTGCTGGAAATTGTTCTATCTCTAATGGCTTTCGAGATAAATGATATTTTGATTTTCCACTAAATGGCTGCCAAAATTTGCAAAATTCAAAATTTTTAGAGGCACTATATATAAGGTCTCTAAATGCAGGTCCAAAATGTGCTCAAAATCTCTTTACCTCTAACAGTTTTCAAGATAAACAAAATTTTCAATTTCTTCCATAATCCCATAGCTGTAACTCAATTAGCTATTGCAATAGACATCCCAAATTTGTAGCTAAAGAAAAAGTGCCTGGGCAACCTATATTCTAAAAAAAGTTATAAATGCATTAGTTTTCATGATATGAGTAGCTTTCTCAACTGTGAGATTATGAAAGTAGCTGTTACTCACACTTTGAGCAACCAGTTGTGAAACTTTTCTGTATTATATTTCTCAAAAAAATAGATGAATGATCTCACAAGAGAAATATCATATCTGCATTAGTTCTGACAATATAAAACAATTTACTGGTGGTAACTGCTGTTTCTATGTGGATCTTACTCACTTAGGTATAGAGCTATCGCTCCTACAAGCAACACCAAGCAAGCTATTAACCCAATAATCTCTCATATTAAATTTCTTTCCAACATACTTTCCTTTAAATGTGCAGAAACCAAATTGCTATTCAAAATACCTAATCAGCCATTATTCAGTTAGCTATAATCACCAAAAACAATACTAGCAAGCTACTGACCATATAATCCTGCATATCAAATTTGGTAGAGATAGCTGAAACACTTTTCCTTAAAATGAGCCGAAATGAAGGACAGCTGAAAAAAGTCCATTGGGGCAAATAATATGTCCACAACCCTAATTTGATGGATATAATCATGTGAGAATCATCAATTTGGTTATCACTTACAAAAAAACATAATAAAAAAACAGTTACTGTTGTAAGAATAACTAATGTACTACCGTGCTTTGCAAGAGCTAAACACTAATATTTTTGCAAAGATTGACTAATGTTCCTAAGCTCTGAACTGTCAACATTTATTTTCCGTACTAATGTATATTAATTAGAGTGTTTTTGTGAAAGTGCTAAGACATTCAAAAATCATAAATTTACACATTTGCAAATATAAATACTAAATTACCAATTCATTATCAATTCTAACCAAAACCGAAAAAATAAACCATGCAAACAGAAAAACAATCTAAAGGCTGAAATATAAATGCCTACAACAATAACAGCAACACCATTTGTCTCTTCATTTTGCTCCAAAATATTAAGAAAGTAGCACATTAAATACTACAAGTTTTCCACTTGCTTTACTGTATTGCTTTATTGGCAGTGTATCCCCAAGAAAAAGTCAAAGATAAAACCTCTAGAACCAATAACAAGGGAGACAAGAATTCTGACGCATGCAATTATCTCCCGCCGTATAAATTAGATCCACTAAAGATAGTGTAATATAGCTTTTCTTGTGAGATGGAGGCACATGTAGAAGTGACAATAAACAAGAGGCACTTTAATGTTTGACTGTAATACTTTTAAAGATAAAAGGCATTTACTCATTTCAATAGCTATTACTCTGCCATTAAAAGAGATACAGTTCTGCAACTTCACTATGCGGTAGATCACCAAAAGTAGTTGAATGATTTATTTAGAAGAAATTGTCTATCTGCAATACTTTTAAAGATAAAATGTATTTACTCATTTTAGTAGCTATTACTCAGTCATACAAAGAGCTACAGTTGTGTAACTTCACTGTATGGTAGATCACCCAAAAGTAGGTGAATGACTTATTTAGAAGAAATTGCCTATCTGCAATACTTTTAGAGACTAGAGGATTAGTTGTATTACATAAAAAATGGCTGAAATAACTCTATCTCTTACGGTTTTGAGATAAATGATATTTTCCATTTACACCAAAATTCAAGATGGTGGCCAAAATTCAGAGAAGTCAATATTTCAGATGTAGCAGAGGAGTAGTCCTTGGTACCCTACGGTCAAAAATTTGCCTGAAATTGCTCTATGTCTTACCACTTTTAAGATAAATGACATTTTCCACTTCCGCCAAAATTCAAGATGGCGGCTGAAAATTGGAAACGTCTAAAATTTTCAGATGTAGTAGAGGAGTAGTCCTTGGTACCCTACGAGTCAAAAATTTGCCTGAAATTGCTCTATCTCACAGTTTTTGAGATAAACAATATTTTCCACTTCGGACAAAATTCAAGATTGTGGCTGAAAATTGGAAAAGTCTAAATTTTTCAGAGGTGCTCGAGGAGCAGTCCTTATTACTCTGGGGGTCTGAAATTTGACCGAAATCGCTCTATCTCTTAAAGTTTTTGAGATAAATTATATTTTCCATTTCCGCCAAAATTCAAGATGGCGGCCAAAATTTGAAAGAGTCTAAACATGTCAGAGGTCCTACTGGAGTAGTCTTTAGTTCCCTCAGGGTCCAAATTTTGCCCAAAATTGCTCTATCACTTATGATTTTGGAGATAAATGGCATTTTCTATTTCTGCCAAAATTCAAGATGGCGGCCAAAAATCAGAAAAAGTCTAAATTTTTCAGAGGTCCTACAGGAGTAGTCCTTACTACTCTGGGGGTATAAAATTTGCCTGAAATTGCTCTATCTCTTATGATTTTCGAGATAAATGGTATTTTCCATTTGCGCCAAAACTCAAGATGGCAGCTGAATTTCAGATAAGTCTAAAGTTTGGAAAGGTCTTACAGGAGTAGTTCTTAGTGCCCTAAGGATAACATATTTTATAGCAAATCTCTATACCGAATACTTTAGAAATTAAAAGTAACTTACTCAGTAACAAAATGTCAAAGTATTACTCAGTTGGCATTATAGCTACAGCTCTGACAATGGATCATGACACAGAACATCAAAAAATAGATGAACAACACATTTGATAAAAAAACCTCTAAATTTAATACTTTTGAAGTTACAAGCAATTTACTCATTAGGAAAATAGCAAAACAGCTATTACTCAGTTAGCTGTGGAGCTATAGCTATGAAAATTTGCCATGGCACAGAACATCAAAAAGTCGCTGAACAACATATTTGACAAAAAATCTATAAATTGAATACTTTTAAAATTACAAGTGAGTTACTCATTGGCAAAATGAGTATAGCTCTGTAGGATACAATAAGCTAAAAGTAGTAAATGACATCTTATTAAAAACTCAACAAATAACATATTTGAAAAGATTGGTCTAACTGTAAAACTTTTAAAGATATTTGACATTTACTTCTTCTGTTATTTAGCTACAAATGAGGAAATAGCTATTACTCCTTTATTATATTATGTATCACAATATATTTTATGAAAATACTCTAACTGCAACAGTTTTGTAGTTACAATGGATTTATTCAACAGTAAGAATAACAAAGTAGCTATTACTCAGCTATACAATGTGCAACAGATCTAAAATTTTAATATGTGATAGCTTTTCAAAAACTAGACAAATAACATATTGAAAAGACTGACATAACTTTAACACTTTTGAAGATACTTGACTTTACTTTTGTCATTATTTTGCTACTAATAAGAAAATAGCTATTACCCACTTATGGCATGCAATGGAACCCCAAACTATGTATCATCTTATAGCTAAGGACAAAGTAGCTGAACAACATATTTCAAGAAAAAACTATAACTCCAATAGTTTTTGAGTTATGAGTTGTTTACTCAAAGTAGCTAAAATTGCTATTACTCAATTATCGTAAGTCCACAATACCAAAAAATTTTCAAGGGCGTGACAATTCATTAGGACAAATAATTGACAAAAACTCAGTAGCTGTAGTAGTTTTGGAGAAATCTGCGTGACACACTATCGCACACACACACACATGATGCATTTTATAATCTTGCCCGGCAGGAGATATTCAGGTACACCACCACTTTGTTTAACATATGAATGGAACACTGAATGGAACAAATTCCCACAATCGGTCCCATCACAGAACACTTTAACAAGGTTTTGAAGCCAGTTAAAAACCTACCCGTTTTTACCATACCCTCCACCATAGTATATCTCCCCCTGTGGGCACTAAATTTGGATTTTGATCTGGCACGTCCCTCGACTTTCCCTTTTTCGCCTCAAGAGCCTTAGAGGATGTTTTGTCAATTTTGCGCCGTACAAATATTTCTATTCTAGTCTACATGAATTCAATATTGTCCTGGTTGATGCAGGTGAGGTGTGGTAAAAAATCACTCTATAAAAGGGTATGCAAGGCATTTTACAGTACAATACTTGAATATTGCTTTGGGAAAATTCATGACAAAATGTTACTTTTGTCAAAAAACATTAAAAAAAGAAACCTTTCCAAAGAGTTGGAATCTCACTGAATATGAGACATTATACTTTGAAATATAAAATACACAGAGAAAGAAGCAGGCATGCAAGCAGAACATAAATATGGAAATAAAATAGAATTGTCAAACAGAAATAAAATGGTATTCAGATTCATAAAGTTATGGGGATTACATATTACAAAACCTTTCATATAATGCAGAAACAATGGCTATAATTACCTTTGTATCCAAAATCTATCAGTATTTTAAGGAAAAAGATTAAAAACAAATTTTTGTAACACAAATCTGAAGGACTTAACACAACACACTGGATGCATTAAACTGTAACACTCAGAAAAAGAAATACAAAGTTTATTATGAATTTCACCACCACTATGTGAAACCAATAAAAATCTAAACGAATAGACAGAAAGACTATTGACTAGCTGCTGAATTTGATACATTTTAATTATCATTTTTTTAATAGAGAAAACATTTTCTGGGAGTGAAATTCATGTTTCCAATAAGTTTTAAAACATTAACTTTCCATTTCAGAAAGCTCTAATACAAGATTGACTACTCTGTGACAAAGCAGGCTGTAACCATACCTGCTTGAAATAACTTTAATATTTGTTTCATTCACACAAGAATTTGGTTATTGAGAGTTTAATGTTTGAAGCTATTAGTCCACTCCATTAATTCCACGTTCACAGTGGTACAATGTGACCTCAAAATTATGGAGCCATGACCTTCGTGTAACTTTCATTCTTTTGGCCCATAAAGTCATAAAACTAGAATATTTGACAGAAAACTGACACATCAATCAAAAAGTCAGACTACCCATTAATACAGAAATTATTAGTACTATCATAATTATTATTATTATTACAAAGCAATAGCTCACTCATTCACCAGCAATGCATAAAATACTGTAGATTTCAGAAATATTTCCCAGCTTCAAACTAATTCTTCAGTGAATGCGTGGATCAACGAATATTCTTATGCTTAGAGTTACTTTTACACAAACTACAAACAGTAGCAATGCAGTAAACAGGTAATATCAGTATTTCAGTTATTGATCAACATGAAGTAGTTACAGAGAAACTATTATGGGAAAAATACATTTCTATGGGAATTTGAAAGTTTCTTATACTTTGAAATTTTTCTTATTCTTTGAAATTTTTCTTTGAAAATTATTATAATAGAAATATTGTAAGAAAATAAATGTAAGTGCATTATGGGTATTGGTGTGGAACATTTGAATGTTATTTTAACAGTATTCTAGTTCTTTGAAATAAGGCCGTAATGGGTTTCCAGCTTACTCGAAAAACAGTCAAACTTAGTTGAGAAGTAGTGAAATTGGTACTGGAAAAACAATTAAATATGGATAAAATTAATATATTTCTTGTGTAAACATGGTATGCAGTCAGATTTGTCTACATTTTATTAGTTTTCTGTGCTATTTTCCTTATTTCAAAGATATTTCACATCACCTTTTCAAATAAATTTGTTAACATGAACTGCAATATTTGTATAACTGGCACTTCCAGTTGGTTCATACTAAAACTTGGTTATCTGGATTTAGTGAATGAATGGATACACACTTACATTTTTCTCTGAGTCATAACCTTCCATTAAAGTGATGACCAATTTTTGAAAACAATTCGTAGCTGGGCTATATGTCAGAAATATAATGCACTACATATTATGCAGCCAGAGACAAACATGAAGAGTTTTAGCTGTATCAAATAACATGTCATGAATTTCTAATTACCTGTTGTAATGTTTCCAGGATAATCTGACGATTGGTCTTGAGTGTTTTTAATTTTTGTTCATATATGAGTCTCTTATCAGGAACCACAGCCATTAAGTTGAATCTGATATCGTGTGAAATTTCTCCCCTGTTACAAAAATAATGAGACAATTTTCATTTGTTGAATGAAAAAAAAAGTAAAATCTGTAACTGAAAAAGAGAAAATGAACTGTTTTTAGTTCTTTCTCGGGACACAACGGTTGGGTACATAAGACAATATTTGAATGTAGAATACACCACCGTGGGGTAAATGTTCTCAACCAATTTTATTAGTCAACTTTTTTCTAACACAAAAATAGACAGCATAGGCAGACAGGAAACTCAGCCCTAAGATACAGCTAACTGAGCAATGAGATAGAGATTTGGAAAAATCTAATAACTTGAAATGTAAGAAGTAGAGTAAGAAATCTAAAATTCGCCAGGAATCTAAAATTCGCCACCTCTAAAACCTTAGTTAATTTTATGAAGAAAATGATGTTTTTGTCTAAAAATTGGTATTTTTCAGTTCAAAAAGCCATAATTTACTATACATTCAACAAATCTCACCACAATTCATTCATTTTATTAGTATTTTCACATGTGGCGAATTTCAGATATGTGGCGAATTTTAGATTTCTTACTCTACACAGAATCCACAAGATGCTGCCAGATGGAAGAATGCAAGAACTTTCATGCAGTTGAAGGAGGGTGAAAGCTCACAGATTCTATTCCTTCAAGATGAGAGGATTTCTTTTAATAACAGGAAGGCATCTGTCACTTCAGATGTAAGCCTATTACAGAGCAATAGTTCCTTTATCATTGATACAAATATAATAAAATAGCATCAGAGATCCCCGTACCTCACAGCCTGGGGAAACAGTTTTCAACACCATTGAAATATAGAAGTAGTGAAACAGTACAAAGATCTGGATACTTTCAGAGCAGTGTCAGTTATATAAAGCTCCAAATAATGTTTAAGTAGAGAAAATAACATCTAAAAGAAATAAAATATATGTAAAGATAAAGTATTAAATCAAGACATTTCAATAGCAAGATGACAGCATTAACCAGTAAACTAAAAATTACAAAGCTGTAAATTATATTAATTGGAGTATACCTGTCGATGGAAATAGCACAATTATACAAAACTACATAAACTAATCAGTTGAACAATCTATATATCCTTGTCATAAGAGAAACATGTCTCAAATCTTGCAGGTGAACACACATTGGCAGAGCCAAAGTTAAAGGTCACACCATGATGTGCACCTACACCCCCTAACCAATGTTCCTACCAAGTGTCAACCTTCTACACCTTACCAAATCCAAGAAATAGCCCAGACAAGATATTCAAACTCATGGTCACTACGACTAGGTCATAGGTCAAATCAAGACTACACCATGACAGGGTTCGCGAAGTACCTCTAAAATATGGAGTCCAACGGACTACATGACCTCCAAAAATTGGAGTCCCAATCATTTTTTTCTGAGTCCAGTGTGTGTTAGGGTTATGAAATGTTGGGTACCTTGTACCTTATAGCACATCAAAAATGGGGTACCATTGTGTGAAAATGGGATGCAAATAATATTTTTTCTCCCTTATTTCTGGATATATTTAAAATATAGAAGCATTGTTTAATTTCCTTTCTATTGATAAATAATATGTATCTGTCGATACATCAATTTTAAAAATATTTTAAAAAGCTGAACTCCAGTCAACTTCATTTTAGTGAAATTTGAGTGACATTTTTTTGTATGATTATTTTATTTAAGCTACAAATATCGTATTTATACTGTTTGAAAGAAAAATATTTATACTTTGTTGCTTTTTGTTTGATAAAAATTCACTGGGTAGTTCCAGAGATATAGTTCTTTTGTTACATTCCCTGTTGAATATTTGTTACAGCTTTTATTTTCCGAGGGACTTTCCGGGGTTAAATATCAAGAGTTTCCGAGATTTAGTATAGTTTGTCTCCCACGAAAGTTCACCATCCTGGCTTGTTGTTTTAATTGTTTCCGTGCAGAGATCAGGCATTCTTTCAATATATAACGTTTTGAGTAGATTTGCTAGTGTACAACACCAGCACTGACTGGCCGTTTTGGACGAATCTTGTCATGCATGAAATCTCGCTTAACAATGGTGGACGTAAACAACTTGCCAGGAAATCGCTTGAAACTATTTAATTTTAAAGTATAAAGCTTATTTTCAGTGTTATATATATTGCGTGCATATCTATACTTCCTGCCAACCGAAATTTGCTTCTAAAGCAGAAATATTTTCTTCATAAAAATCGCGCACTGACAACCGAAATTTGCGTCCAAATCTGAAATACCGCGTGTTTAATATACTCGGCCAGATACTCTACACCTTAGAGTTTCTGAGATATTGCCCGGACAAGTTTTTATAGGTCAAAGTCACTACACCAAGGTCAAAGTGTAAATCAAGGTCACACCATGATGTTGCACACCTACAACCTACAACCAATGTCCCTACCAAATATCAACTTCCTACACCTTACAGTTTCCGAGATATAGCCTGGACAAGATTTTATAGGTCAAGGTCACTACTGCAAGGTCAAAGGTCAAATCAAGGTCATACCATGACACTGCACCCCTACACCCCCTAACCAATGTCCCTACCAAGTATCAACTTCCTACACGTTACGGTTTCTGAGATATAGCCCAGACAAGATTTTATAGGTCAAGGTCAAACCAAGGTCACACTATGACATTGCACACCTACACCCCCTAACCAAGGTCCCTACCAAGTATCAACTACCATTTCAAACTCAAGGTCACTACAGCAAGGCCAAAGGTCAAATCAAGGTCTCACCATGATGTTGCACACCTACACCCCCTAACCAATGTCCCTACCAAGTATAAACTAGCTACACCTTACAGTTTCTGAGATACAGCCCGGACAAACTTTTTCCCGCCGCCCGAATTGCCCACCCGCCCATCTGGACACCATGGGTGAAAACAATACCCCGATAGCCCTTACAGGCTGTGGGGTAAAAATGCAACTCTATTCCAGTCACTGGAGTCTAATAGTACCCCCTTATAATTAGTTTAAAAGTGAAAAGTCTTACAAGCATTGAATAATAGAAGAATAAATTGTAACACAGCTCAAACAAAGTATTTATTTCTACATTTAATTTTGGCAATATGACAGACAATCTCGGAAGTAATTGTTTTACATTGACAGGCCGCTATACTAGTGGTGGAGGATATCAGTAAACACCAGCTGGTCAATATTCTGTCCTGTAAAGTAACAGGCGACAGGCACATTCTGGAAAACCTACCCTCCATTTGTTGCCATGCCGAGCCTCTCTTTTATCACACGGCGAAAATGCTCTGTCCAGTCCTCATGTTCTCCCCATGGACCTAAAATCAAGGTGCAGAATTGTAGTCTAATTGAATTGAGAATTTCATACTTTTCCTGCTGAAAAAAAATTAAATAATGAAGTTTAACCAAAGCTTTTGATTAAAAAGCAAAGCTTCAAAATGCTATTGTTTCAGAGTAAATTAAGTTACAAATTTTTTTTTGTTTTTGTCTTTATATAGATTGCTTATTGTTAGCATTGCTTTTGATCGATACAAAACTGTACACAAGACTGGCTACAAGGCTCCACTAATGGATTGGGGATCAGATCATGGGTTCTGAATCCTAGAACTGAAAGTTATTACCTTATGATTTATACAAAGACATATACTTTAATACAGAAGTGCTTTCAGCAGGTGAATTCAAGAGTTGTTCTATTAATGTTGACTTGTTTTCATCCCACTTACCATGGTCTACTGGATATGGTTGTAAGCCATCCAATTCAAACAGCCGGCCATTGACAGGGACATAACTCACAAAGTGGAAAGCCTCTCCAGTACGCACTGAAATACCCTGCTGTTTCTCTGGCAGTCTGTGTGGTTCTGGCCTGGAAAACCATAAAATGAATAAATGGACTACTGACTTATTAGCACATGTAATATGTTATTAGAATTGTACCATGACAAGCCAAATTTTAAGTGAGAAAGAAAATGTTTGGTCTAATTGAGGAAGTCCAGGAAAAGTAGATTCAAATAGATAGGCCTTCTAAAACATAAATATATCATGACCAATAATTTATTAGGGGCAGGTCAAGGTTCTGCACTGTGAACCACTTGACATTGGTCAAGCAACAAAAACTTTCAAAAATCTTACTTTTTTTAGGTCAAAGCATAAATAAAAGTCCATGAAAAAGAAGAATTCCAAAATATTTGAATTTGAATTTTACTTAATTGCATTGAATATAACCAAATTTTCACATAATATATTCTTCAGAGAATATAGACAATTGAAATTTTTAGTATCAAAGATGATTATAGTAATTAATCATGAGAGTACATTTAAATGATTACCTGGCATGACTATTATGTGCTCTTGCAAGATCAGGCATGTTTCCTATAGCAAAACCTTTGTCCTGAAAAGTATCATAACAACAGTTGTAAGTCAAGGAGAATACAGTTTAGTGATTACATAGTTTTTATATTAAATCAATATTTTGCTCAATATTAAACAGTACTTTTTCAATTCCAATTCCAATTCAACTTTTATAGCGCTTAATCTCTGCCAAAGTGACAGACTCTAAGGCGCAACATCATAAGCATAGTCACAAAAATCTTTGTCCTTATCCATAGCAATGGTCGACATCACGGAGAACGCCATACAAGGTGGAAAATACTAAGGAGGATAAGCTTGGCAGAATAGGTATGCCTTAAGTTTTTTTCTGAAGGAAGCAATAGATTCTACAAAAGATTCACAGGCCATGATTTCTTACAAGTAGTTTACTTAAACAAAATTTCTTTAAAAATGTATTAAATATAAACTTCAGGTACTTTTTTAAAGCAATTGCCCTTCCACCCAGAGTTACAAAGTATTTGAGCAAAGGGTTTTCAAAAATAGCCAGCCTCAGCAGGCAAGAACCCCAGCCCGCAGGTACAGCTAAATGGCCAACAACATTGAGACTTGGGAAAATCTTAGGAACAACTTCTGTTGTAAGAAGTATAGAGAACCCACAAGATGTTCTACAAAAGATTCACAGGCCATGATTTCTTACAAGTAGTTTTCATATTTTGAAGCCCAAGAAACAACTAGAAAAATGTTTTTGCTGACAAAAACGAAGCGGCCCTGATGAAAAAGTGCAAAGTAAGCTGTAAAAGATGTCAAGATATGCATCACAAGGAATAGAAAATGTAAAGTTTATTGCATTGTGTATGTTACCATATTTAACAAATGAAACAACGACCACAGCTTGGCAGAAGAGAAATTGTAGGTGTGAAATTTACTTCTCAAAAGAATGTATGTCCGATGCGTGGAAAAAATGCCTCCTGGAAAAAATGCCTCCTAGAAAATATGCCTCCTAGGAAATATACCTCCTAGAATTAATGCCTCCTGAATATTTTGTGACCAGGAAAAATACTTCCTAAGAAAAAAAGTTCTTTCAAGTATTATAACACTACAGGTTCACATGACAACTTCAGAGGCATCTTCATTTTTTCCACTTGAGTCTTATAGTCGCCAATGCCTGTCAAAAATTCACAGTCTTTTACCCATTTTGCTTAGCTGTACAAAGGTATGTAAGTTTCTCTTGTAAGGTTTTGCTGGTGCTTCTCACTCTTTTGGCTGGCTGCTCATCCCTGGTTTCCATTATGACAGGTGTCGTGGTTTTCTTTAATTACATTTCTGCCCCTCCTAGTGCATCTAACTGTGATCAACTCCTTACAGAGGGGATAACCTATGTTGTAATTTGATAAGAATGCATATTGTAAGCCATAAAGGCCACAACTATTTTATCAAGAAACCTCACAGCCATAAATCCTGCTTTTAAACTGGTCCAGAGTACAGCTGAAGGGATACCCTTTCAAGAAGATATTTGTAATTTGTACTTCATGATATTGTACGTTCTGGTTTTGACTGTACATATCTGAAATTAATATGTTTTTGATATTATACGTTATAGGTTTCATATGTAACATGTTTACAAGTTGAAATAACTTTTTTTTCTCAGGAGGCATTTTTTCCTAGTTACAAAATATCCAGGAGGCATTCTTTCTAGGAGACATTTTTTCCAGGAGGCATTTTTTTCTGTGAGGCATTTTGTCCAGGAGGCATTTTTTTCCCGGATTCTGTATGTTCTACATTCTTTGGTAATGTTCTCGGAGAAGAGGTCTCAAGTGAAAGGGTACACTGACCACAGACATTTCTGTTCAAAATGTCATTAGTATCAGACTTAAGTATAAAACACTAATTGAATGCAGTGGACTAAGATGCTTAAGAACTATTGTTTAAAATTACTGATTGTGCTTCAAATAAAAACTTAACAAAACCACTAATAAAATCCAGTGAACCAAAGTGCGTTAGACTTTTTGTTCAAAAGTTACTGATTTTGCTTCAGAGTTATTGCTTACAAGAAAAATCAAGTTACAAACAAGTCAAGCTATAGCGCTAGAAAAATGTTACTGGATTTATTGGGAAAGAAAAGTATGAGTTTATATATTGCAATATTTATGAATGATTTAGCAATTGAAATTAAAAATGTAGGCTTAGGAATAAGAGTAGGAGATCACGATCCATTCCACACTTCAATAATGCACAAAATTAAGACCAAACAAGTTACTGGACTTGTTGTAGCTGTGGAAAAAGTAGCCTAATAACATATTTTAACAAAATGCTGTGAACGCAATACTTTTCAAGTTATAAGTGATTTAGTGCATCACTTCAGGAATTTGAATGCATTAAAGTTTAAAAAATTAATTTCCCACTTGAGCTAAAATTAATTAAATGTAGAAGTCTAAGTGAAATGGAAGAAAGTAAAAAGAAAACAATATACATTCGAAAGAACAGCATAAATATTCCATTTTTTTTTGTTGCACTTTTGCTTCACACACACATATATATATCTCTATCATCTCCCTCCATCAACCCCCCCCCCCCCCCCACTTCCCCCACTGAGGCCATTCTTTTTTCCACTTGCTTTTTATGTGCACTAAAGGGGAGTTGGGGGGTTCTTTCTGTATAGAAAGACTTTCCATGAATGTGCCTCTTGATAGATATCACACAAAAGCAAATACAGAGTTGGGGGGGGGGGAAGAAGAAAAGGACAAGTCATTCATTTCCACTCAGCTGGAGATACATAAAATGCTGTACAAGAAAAACTGTTTATGAGAAAGTGTTTTTTTTTTCAAGCATCTTATATTGTGAAAGAAGTCAGGTGTATACATTTGACCAATTTATATAGTCTATGTGAACAAGTAGCTAGATCATCAACTCCTTCTACAAAACAAAAGTTGAATCAATTGACGCTTTTTTTCCAAAAAGGAAAAGTTATATCCCCACAATTCCAAAAGAATGGAATTAGAAGAATGTGGTTTTTTAATCTGCCTAAAATTGGGAATTTATATTATGTGAACACTGATCAGTTGCAATATGTTAATAACCACATCAGTGCATCATAAATAGCTCATTTTTTTCTTTGAAGATGTCATAACTTCATAAACACTAAGAGATTAGGTTTGCCAGACAGCATTTTTTTTTTTAAGTATACATATGCCAGGTGTGGTTTTAAAAAGTGTTAAAATAAATGAGGTGGGAGCAAGAAGTATATATTTATCATGTTAAGATGGCCAAAGTCTCTTAAGTACAGGAATTTTAAGTGAAATGTTATACCAAATCTTACTTTAGTATAATCAATGTCAAGTTAAACTGATGTTACTGAACAGTAAATCAGTTAGGGGCTGAAAAAGCTCATTTTCACGTCAAGATGGCCATGATTGTACTTGTATTGGAAAGGTGGAAAGAAAATAAGAATGTCCCTAATGTCATCTTTAAAAGTGTACAAAATTTAACTGAGCTCTGCTGAACAATACGATAGCTGGAGATTAAAAACTCCATAATTTCACTGCAAGGTGACCATAACTTCATCCATATTGCGATTTTAAGGTGAACACTAGGGTGAAGTGGTTGGCTGATGCCAACCACAGAGTCGAATCTTGGGACAGCAGTGGGTGTTGAAATCTATAAACTTGGTATTATCGCCCGCAACACAGAGTGAGGTACAGTGACAGTAAAATATTGCTGGATTATATATTTGTAAAATGTTGTTAGAAACACCATTGTAGCCTCACGTTTTCATCACTCTGTGGGTGTACAACTACCAGCATTTGATATTTTATTTGTTTTAAATATTGCGAGAAGACAGAGTGAGGTGCGGTGACAGTAAAATATTGCTGGATTATATATTGGTAAAATGTTGTTAGAAACCCCATTGTAGCCTCACGTTTTCATCACTCTGTGGGTGTACAACTACCAGCATTTGATATTTTATTTGTTTTAAATATTGCGAGAAGACAGAGTGAGGTGCGGTAAAATATTGCTGGATTATATATTTGTAAAATATTGTTAGAAACACGATTGTAGCCTCACGTTTTCATCACTCTGTGGGTGTACAACTACCAGCATTTGATATTTTATTTGTTTTAAATATTGCGAGAAGACAGAGTGAAGTGCGGTGACAGTAAAATATTGCTGGATTATATATTTGTAAAATGTTGTTAGAAACCCCATCGTAGCCTCACGTTTTCATCACTCTGTGGGTGTACAACTACCAGCATTTGATATTTTATTTGTTTTAAATATTGCGAGAAGACAGAGTGAGGTGTGGTGACAGTAAAATATTGCTGGATTATATATTTGTAAAATGTTGTTAGAAACCCCATCGTAGCCTCACGTTTTCATCACTCTGTGGGTGTACAACTACCAGCATTTGATATTTTATTTGTTTTAAATATTGCGAGAAGACAGAGTGAGGTGCGGCGACAGTAAAATATTGCTGGATTATATATTTGTAAAATGTTGTTAGAAACACCATTGTAGCCTCACGTTTCATCACTCTGTGGGTGTACAACTACCAGCATTTGATATTTTATTTGTTTTAAATATTGCGAGAAGACAGAGTGAGGTGCGGTGACAGTAAAATATTGCTGGATTATATATTTGTAAAATGTTGTTAGAAACCCCATCGTAGCCTCACATTTAGAAACCCCATCATGAAAACTTCTAGGACATACAAAAGTGCCTTCTGGTGGTTGAATGTAGAACTACGGAGTTTGAATTTTCATTGTCTCTGCCAGAGGTGTCCTCGATTTTGATTGGCTGAATGACAAATGTGTAGTACTAACGTGACGTCACTTCATTCATTAATTTCTTTGCGGTTTATTTGTTTGACAAATAATTGAGTACACGTAGATGGGCAGACAGCAATTTTACATTAACAGTGACTGCGTGATAAACCCTGCAGACAAATAAATTAATTGGGGTTTAAGGTCTAGAAACCAGCAGACGAAACCGTTAAAAAAGACTCGTTCGAGTAGACCATTACAATGGCAAACACAATAGTTTCTAGGACATACGGGTCCTTGGAGAAAGCCAGACAAAGTGCTACACAAGCTTTTTACTTTATAAAATACAACTGAATAAAAACATTAAAAATCTTCAAAATGGCAGAGTGTATAGTATAGACCTTAATGTACTGATATGTGATGAAATATTATGCAGAATTTGATATTTAAGGGCTTAAACGGCCATTTGAAAATCGCGGCCGCAACTCAGTACATAACTCGAATCAAAGATTCAACTAATAAAATGAGAATGTCCCTTTTGTCATCCTTTATAAGTGTACAAAGTTTAGCTGAGGTCAGTTGAACAATAAGATAGCTGGAGGCCGAAAACTTCCTTTTTTCACTGAAAAGTGACCATAACTTCATTCATATTGGGACTTTAAGGTGACCATAAAAGCAGAATGTCCTTTCTGCCAACCTTTATAAATGTCGCAAGTTTTATTTGAAAAATGTACACATTAACTAAGCTTAGGGCTGAAAAACTCTACATTTTAAGTTTAAGATGGCCCTAACATTATTAATATTTGAATCATAAGGTAGTAAGAGTGTTCTTTTGATGTACCTCAATATCAATATATGTTAGATTTTTAAAAAGATGGAAAAATAACAGGCCAGACAATTTTATTCCATTTTGATGACTTTAGGGGGGGCCATAGCCCTAATAATATTAACAGTTTAAGGTCACCATAAAGTCAGGATAATCCTTTGGTGAATCTTAATATATATGGCAAGTTTGGTTGAAAAGTGTGGAAAACTAAGTGAACTGGAGGGTTAAAACCCACGTTTTGGTCATTAAGGTGACCTTAAGTTTGCAGATACGGAGCTAAAACTTCGGCATGTGAAAGATTATCAAAAAGTAGCTGAATAAATTATTCCAACAAAATACCGAAATCCTAACCGTTTTTGAGATACAGACCAAGTACCCATTTTAAAAAAATTTACAAAAATAAAACGCCTCCCATTCAGGTATCTATGGTGCGATTGATGAGAAAATCCTTTCCGACCTTGGAAATTTGGTCTAGAATGTACCAGATAAATTTTATAGCACAGGTGTGTGTGGTTTTTTCCGAAACGCGATGACGGGGTGTTTTGGAGTTATGCTTACGGTTACCTTAAGTAAAGCTTAAGGTCTGCGCAAAGTATCCCAAAAATTTTTCCCGCCCCTATAGTTTTAAAGAAAGATAAGAAGGAAAGAAAAATTTGAAAGGCTAAGAAGTTATTCAAGGGAGACCATAATCCGGCGGTGGCGGCGGCCAGTCGAACTTCGGTGAAAACAAATAAGCGTCCCTGACGGGCCGCTTAATTATAAGGGAGATACAAGGCCTTTTTAAAGATGTGATATGGTGGCCATTTTGTTTCCAAAACAAGGCAAGCTTTCGTATCCATTTACATTTTGAGCAAATCTGATGAAGCTAGGTGCAATATTTTAGGTTACAGAAAACATTAAAGATTTTAGAACAAACTTTAAGACCCCAAAATTTTAAGTGTTACCATGGCAACAGTTGCTGCCAGATATCCCCAAAAACCTAATAAGCTCTAGATTCTCTTGGGGTAAACATTTCCTGAAAATTTGGTGAAAATCCATGCAGGGGTTTAGGCTGTGGAACACGCACAAACTTTAAGACCTGAAAATCTTAAAAGTGTTGCCATGGCAACAGTTGTTACCGGATACCCCTCAAAGCCTAATCAGCTCTAGATCCTCTTGGGGTAAACATATCCTGAAAATTAGGTGAAAATCCATGCAGGGGTTTAGTCTGTGGAACACCCACAATCTTTAAGACCCGAAAATGTTAAAAATGTTGCCATGGCAACAGTTATTACCGGATACCCCCCAAAACCTAATCCTTTTCTGGTAAGCATCCCCTGAAAATTTGGTAAAAATCCATGCAGAGGTTTAGGCTGTGGAACACCCACAAGCTTTATGCCCCCCGCTGCCGCCGCCGCTGCCCAGACGGCGCAGGGGATGACTACAACCCCTGCCTTTATGGGCTGGGGTTTAAATATGGTAAAAGGTAAGAAATGGCATGAAAAATGACACTTAAGTTAATACAAAGACACCATTTTATGTGAAATAGGTAGCCGTTTCCAGCAATATTCATTTAACTTTTTTGTGTATGGCATTTTAGGTTGAACCTAACTCACCTCTGCATTCATGTCCTTTGTGAAAGCTTTCAGTTCAGTTAGTGTGGTACCAAGGTTGATCTTACTGCAGTTCAGAAGTACACTCAACAATGCATGGGTAGCACACGAGTTATTAATTATCTGAAAATAACATAATAAATAGCATCACAGGTGCCCGTACCTGACAGCCTCAGGAAATAGTTTTCAACACCATGAGATATAGAAGTAGTGAAATAGTACACAGAATGGGATACTTTGAGAGCAGTGTCAGTGTCCAAATAATGTTTAAGTAGAGAAAATAACATCTAAGGAAAATAAACTGCATGTAAAGATTAAGTATTAAAACAAGACAATTCAGTAATCTAAAGATTATGAAGCTGTAAAATTTATTAACTGGAGAATATCTGTCAATGGAAATATCACAATTATGTAAAAGTACATATAATAATCAGTTGCAGCAATCCATATCCTTACGGTTGCCAAGATATGCCCAGACAATATATTAAAGGTCAAATCAAGGCAGGGTTTGAAATTAGCACCGTTCCGTCAATCAGCAACCGACAGAAATGCTATTGGTTTGAAAAAATTAAGATCCTGCCAGTCTGTTTGTCCTAGAAGCTGTAAGACAGTTATAATTGCACATTTTGCACAGTTGAATTATGATTTGCATGTTTTCGACATTGTTCAACCATACCAAAGTGACCTCGTACATTTGTGTGAATATTTAAGTCCTTTCCCATTTTGATATTTGTTTTGTATGGTCGAATTATGGTTTGAATGTTTTGAATATTACCCATACATACAGATGTGGCAATACATGCTTGTGTGTGGTGTGGGAAAAACCTGTGGCTCACTTGATGAAATACCATCTGTTACAATGGGAAGTTGCAAAAGTAAAACCCTTAATGAATTCTAATATGACTTTAACAGTGCTTAATCTAGTGGTGGTGGACCAATTCACGCCCACGTACCTATTCACGCCCACCCTCAATTTTCTCAAAGATTTGTAATTTTTTATGGAGAAGATGTTTACCACATCATAGATAACTAGAAAAATGTTTTTGCTGACAAAAACGAAGCGGCCCTGATGAAAAAGTGCGAGGTAAGCCGTAAAAGATGTCAAGATATGCATCACAAGGAATAGAAAATGTAAAGTTTATTGCATTGTATATTTAACAATGAAAGAACGACCACAGCTTGACAGAAGAGAAATTGTAGGTGTGAAATTTACTTCTCAAAAGAATGTATGTCCGTTGCATGATTTCCAGGAGGCATTTTTTTCTGTGAGGCATTTTGTCCAGGAGGCATTTTTTTCCCCGGATTCTGTATATCCTACATTCTTTGGTAATGTTCTCGGAGAAGAGGTCTCAAGTGAAAGGGTACACTGACCACAGACATTTCTGTTCAAAATGTCATTAGTATGAGACTTAAGTATAAAACACTAATTGAATGCAGTGGACTAAGATGCTTAAGAACTATTGTTTAAAATTACTGATTGTGCTTCAACTAAAAACTTAACAAAACCACTAATAAAATCCACTGAACCAAAGTGCGTTAGGCTTTTTGTTCAAAAGTTACTGATTTTGCTTCAGAGTTATTGCTTACAAGAAAAATCAAGTTACAAACAAGTCAAGCTATAGCGCTAGAAAAATGTTACTGGATTTATTGGGAAAGAAAAGTATGAGTTTATATACTGCAATATTTATGAATGATTTAGCAATTGAAATTAAAAATCTAGGCTTAGGAATAATAGTAGGAGATCATGATCTATTCCACACTTCAACTAGATTGGGCCAACTCGGCGCCAACATATCCCCAGACAGGTCATCACTCACGCCACAGGTTTTGATCGGGAATTTTTTATTTAATCCATTTGTTGTATGCCATAAATATTGGGAAAAGTTATATGAACTTCAGCACATCAATCTACTAAGTTTATATCTTCCCAAGGAAGATGGTGTATCCCCAGACGTCGAATACATAACTCAACAGATCATATTTTCAATCTTCCTGCAATGATAACTCTGAACCTATTTTCAAAGTATTTAAATGATTGATGATTGAATGTCCATTCTAAATTAATAATCTCAAAAGAGCATATCTGTTTCTATATTTGTTGACAAATAAAATATTATTTTTAACTCAACTCATCATACTTTTCAATCTTCCTGCAAAGGGTAACTCTGAACCTATTTTCAAAGTATTTAAATGATTGATGATTGAATGTCCATTCTAAATTCATAATTCCAAAAGCGTATCTCTGTTTCTATATTTGTTCACAAATAAAATATTATTTAAAAATCATATATTATTTATATTATTATTTTATTATATTATTTCTAGAATTTGCATTGTTTTTCAGTTATTCATTTCCTCAATTCCTATATATGTGATCCATATATATGCAACCTAAATATGTGACACAATCTCAGTTCTGACTCCCTTTGTCTTAGATAATTAGATAATGAAGCAAACACCACCTCCCACCCCCACCCCACCTCTCTCCCCTTCTCCACACCTCTCTCACTATAACAGAAGATCTGTATACCTTTGTTTATTTAGTGTCACTCAATAGCTGGAGGTCCCAGAGGTGGGTGGGGGATGGGGGGGTGGGACTACAAAGAGATGGAGTGCTGCAGCACAAATGGTAAACAAACACTTATAATATAAAAGGGGCAATCAAATACAAAAAGCTCAGTTAATCTTATCACTAAAATAAAATCAAATATATAAATAAGGAATGTCTATTAAAGGCCTAAATTTTGGAGTACATACAAGAAAAACATATTGATATATTGTCAGATGATATTTCACTTAGATGAGAGACATAGTTTGAAAGCTACAGTGCTTGAAGATGGCAAAAAGTCCATAAATTGGGTCTCTGTGGGCAATTTTGAGATCTTAAGTCGGCCTAACAGGTAAACCTACAGCCTTTAAATTTTTCACAGACAAGGATTACATATAAGAGTTACATCTAGTGCAGTTTGAGACTCATCAGAATTACCACTTCCAAATTATAGGGCAAAATAAGTTAAAAATATAGGAAAAAAGTCCTAAGTGGGGTCTTTATGGGCCTCAAAGACAATTTTCTCCTCAACTTAAAGTCTTGATTTTCGGCACATGTACTAAGAATATATTAATGTGTTCTCAGGTAAAATTTGAGGCAGATAAGCCTCATAGTTTGTGACCTAGAGGGCTCTAAGTGGCCAAAAGTGCAATTTCTGACCTTAAGGTGGCCATAAGTTCTTTATTATTGGGAGTTTAAGGTCACCTTAAAATAGGGATCTTCCTTTGGGCGTCCTTAACATGTGTACCAAGTTTGAAAAAAAAATATTAATCCGTTTTTGAGTTATCGCGTACACAAGGAAATTTCTACGGTGGCGGCGGCGCGACGGACCTGAATCCAATATATCCCCGACTTTCATCTGGGGATATAATAATGCACAAAATTAAGACCAAACAAGTTACTGGACTTGTTGTAGCTGTGGAAAAAGTAGCCTAATAACATATTTTAACAAAATGCTGTGAACGCAATACTTTTCAAGTTATAAGTGATTTAGTGCATCACTTCAGGAATTTGAATGCATTAAAGTTTCAAAAATTCATTTCCCACTCGAGCTAAAATTAATTAAATGTAGAAGTCTAAGTGAAATGGAAGAAGTAAAAGAAAACAATATACATTCGAAAAAATAGCATAAATATTCCACTTTTTTTTGTTCCACTTTTGCTTCACACACACACATATATATCTCTATCTATCAAATCCCTCCATCACCGCTCCCCCCCTCCACTTCCCCCACTGAGGCCATTCTTTTTTCCACTTGCTTTTTATGTGCACTAAAGGGGAGTTGGGGGGGTTCTTTCTGCATAGAAAGACTTTCCATAAATGTGCCTCTTGATAGATATCACACAAAGCAAATACAGAGTTGGGGAGGAAGAAGAAAAGGACAAGTCATTCATTTGCACTCAGCTGGAGATACATAAAATGCTGTACAAGAAAAACTGTTTATGAGAAAGTGTTTTTTTTCCAAGCATCTTATATTATGAAAGAAGTCAGGTGTATACATTTGACCAATTTATATAGTCTATGTGAACAAGTAGCTAGATCATCAACTCCTTCTACAAAACAAAAGTTGAATCAATTGAAGCTTTTTTTCCAAAAAGCAAAAGTTATATCCCCACAATTCCAAAAGAATGGAATCAGAAGAATGTGGTTTTTTAATCTGCCTAAAATTGGGAATTTATATTATGTGAACACTGATCAGTTGCAATATGTTAACTAGAAATAGGACGCACTGTTGATAGTAGATGTGAATAGAAACAGGATAGCATAGAAGAACACACATTATCATGTGTAATGTCCACCCCATGAACCTTTTGCCAAAATTGTACAGTCCTACATGTTCTTGGTCAGACTTGACCCCATATTAGTGATATACTTAAACTCAATGCAGAGAATAGGCAAGACAATTGTGGAGTTGAACCCAACCCCTATGGCCATTGATTCAGTATATGGGCCAATGATAATAATGGAGTTAAACATGCACCTACATTTAGATGCATAATGAAATGGTGGAAAGATTCCAGCACTGAACTACAGTGAAGAATCTTGAAACAAAACTCGCCTCTTACATGGCCATCCCATGAAAGGTCAAATACAGGTCAAGGTGACTACTAATTAGAACTTGAAGGGAAGGAGTAAGATAGAGTGATGTCAGTAGTCTTACAAGACCCTGTTTCATTTGTAAAATATATCAATGATGATTAAATATTTATTAGTGTAGATGTAAATTATTTCAGCTTCATGCCTTTTTGCATTGGTTGGGTCGAAAATTTTGACGAAATCACTCTATCTTGCACGGTTAACAAGATAGAAGCAAATTCCTGTTTTTCTATTTTTGGCAAAAATTCGAAAAATCAAAATGGCCGCCATTTTTGGGGAGGGGAAAGTTTTTTGAAAATTGCAAAGAGTACAAAATCGCTCTATCTCGCACAGTTAAGGGGATAGATGCAAATTTGTGTTTTGCCATTTTTGGCAAAAATTCGAAAATTCAAAATGGCCGCCATTTTTGGGGAGGGGAAATTTTTTTGAAAATTGCCAAGATTACATTCCTTAGATACCCTGTGGGTCGAAAATTTCGACGAAATCGCTCTATCTCGCACGGTTAAGGAGATAGAAGCAAATTTGTGTTTTGCCATTTTTGGCAAAAATTCGAAAATTCAAAATGGCCGCCATTTTTGGGGAGGGGAAATTTTTTTGAAAATTGCCAAGATTACATTCCTTAGATACCCTGTGGGTCGAAAATTTCGACGAAATCGCTCTATCTCGCACGGTTAAGGAGATGGAAGCAAATTTGTGTTTTGCCATTTTTGGCAAAAATTTGAAAATTCAAAATGGCCGCCATTTTTGGGGAGGGGAAAATTTTTTGAAAATTGCCAAGATTACATTCCTCAGATACCCTGTGGGTCGAAAATTTCGACGAAATCGCTCTATCTCGCACGGTTAAGGAGATGGAAGCAAATTTGTGTTTTGCCATTTTTGGCAAAAATTCGAAAATTCAAAATGGCCGCCATTTTTGGGGAGGGGAAATTTTTTTGAAAATTGCCAAGAATACATTCCTCAGATACCCTGTGGGTCGAAAATTTCGACGAAATCGCTCTATCTCGCACGGTTAAGGAGATAGAAGCAAATTTGTGTTTTGCCATTTTTGGAAAAAATTCAAAATGGCCGCCATTTTTGGGAAGGGGAAAATTTTTTGAAAATTGCAAAGATTACATTCCTCAGATACCCTGTGGGTCGAAAATTTCGATGAAATCGCTCTATCTCGCACGGTTAAGGAGATGGAAGCAAATTTGTGTTTTGCCATTTTTGGCAAAAATTCGAAAATTCAAAATGGCCGCCATTTTTGGGGAGGGGAAATTTTTTTGAAAATTGCAAAGATTACATTCCTCAGATACCCTGTGGGTCAAAAATTTCGACGAAATCGCTCTACCTCGCATGGTTTAGGAGATATGAGCACATTTGCCTTTTTCAGTATTCAAAATAGCTAATTACTCATTTATTTAATTAATTACTCACTCATCTATGAAGCAATTCCCCCCAAAAGCAATCCCATACAAGCTATTAACCCAATGAATCTCCATACCAAATTTCAGAAAGCTAGGCTTAATAGCATTCCTTAAAATGTCTGGAAACCAAAGAGCTACTCAAAAGTAGCAAAGTAGCTATTACTCAGTTAGCTATAGAGCTATCATCACCAAAAGCAATCCCATACAAGCTATTAACCCAATAAACCTGCATGCCAAATTTGGTAAAGATAGGATAAGAACTGTTGCCTAAAATGTCTGGAAACCAAGTGGGACGCTGGACGCCGGACGCCGGACACCGGACGCCGGAAAAAGCAAAAATAATATGTCCACCCCCCAGTGGGGTGGACATAATAACCACATCAGTGCATCATAAATAGCTCATTTTTTTCTTTGAAGATGTCATAACTTCATAAACACTAAGAGATTAGGTTTGCCAGACAGCATAAATATTTTTAAGTATACATATGCCAGGTGTGGTTTTAAAAAGTGTTAAAATAAATGAGGTGGGAGCAAGAAGTATATATTTATCATGTTAAGATGGCCAAAGCCTCTTAAGTACAGGAATTTTAAGTGAAATGTTATACCAAATCTTACTTTAGTATAATCATTGTCAAGTTAAACTGATGTTACTGAACAGTAAATCAGTTAGGGGCTGAAAATCCTCATTTTCATGTCAAGATGGCCATGACTGTACTTGTATTGGAACTCCAAGGTTGAAAGAAAATAAGAATGTCCCTAATGTCATCTTTAAAAGTGTACAAAATTTAACTGAGCTCTGCTGAACAATACGATAGCTGGAGATTAAAAACTCCATAATTTCACTGCAAGGTGACCATAACTTCATCCATATTAGGACTTTAAGGTGACCATAAAATGAGAATGTCCCTTTTGTCATCCTTTATAAGTGTACAAAGTTTAGCTGAGGTCAGTTGAACAATAAGATAGCTGGAGGCCGAAAACTTCCTTTTTTCACTGAAAAGTGACCATAACTTCATTCATATTGGGACTTTAAGGTGACCATAAAAGCAGAATGTCCTTTCTGCCAACCTTTATAAATGTCGCAAGTTTTATTTGAAAAATGTACACATTAACTAAGCTTAGGGTTGAAAAAACTCTACATTTTAAGTTTAAGATGGCCCTAACATTATTAATATTTGAATCATAAGGTAGTAAGAGTGTTCTTTTGATGTACCTCAATATCAATATATGTTAGATTTTAAAAAAGATGGAAAAATAACAGGCCAGACAATTTTATTCCAATTTGATGACTTTAGGGGGGCCATAGCCCTAATAATATTAACAGTTTAAGGTCACCGTCAGGATAATCCTTTGGTGAATCTTAATATATATGGCAAGTTTGGTTGAAAAGTGTGGAAAACTAAGTGAACTGGAGGGTTAAAACCCATGTTTTGGTCATTAAGGTGACCTTAAGTTTGCAGATACAGAGCTAAAACTTCGGCATGTGAAAGATTATCAAAAAGTAGCTGAATAAGTTATTCCAACAAAACGCCGAAATCCTAACCGTTTTTGAGATACAGACCAAGTACCCATTTTTAAAAAATTTACAAAAATAAAACGCCTCCCATTCAGGTATCTAAGGTGCGATTGATGAGAAAATCCTTTCCGATCTTGGAAATTTGGTCTAGAATGTACCAGATAAATTATTTAACTAGAAATCGGCCGCCCTGTTGATAGTAGATGCGAATAGAAACAGGATAGCATAGAAGAACACACATTATCATGTGTAATGTCCACCCATGAACCTTTTGCCCAAATTGTACAGTAGTCTTACAAGACCCTGTTTCATTTGTAAAATATATCAATGATGCTTAAATATTTGTTAGTGTAGATGTAAATTATTTCAGCTTCATGCCTTTTTGCATTGGTTAGGTTGAAAATTTTGACGAAATCACTCTATCTGGCATGGTTAAGAAGATAGAAGCAAATTCCTGTTTTTCTATTTTTGGCAAAAATTTGAAAATTCAAAATGGCCGCCATTTTTGGGAAAAGGAAATTTTTTTGAAAATTGCCAAGAGTACATTTTCTAGATACCCTATGGGTCGAAAATTTCAACGAAATAACTCTATTTGGCACGGTTAAGGCCAGTTTGTGTTTTTCCATTTTGGGCAAAAATTCGAAAATTCAAAATGGCTGCCATTTTTGGGGAGGGGAAAATTTTTTGAAAATTGCAAAGATTACATTCCTTAGATACCCCGTGGGTTGAAAATTTCGACGAAATCGCTCTATCTCGCACGGTTAAGGAGATAGAAGCAAATTTGTGTTTTGCCATTTTTGACAAAAATTTGAAAATTCAAAATGGCCGCCATTTTTGGGGAGGGGAAAATTTTTGGAAAAATTACCAAGAGCACAATGCTCAGATACCCTGTGGGTCGAAAATTTTGACGAAATCGCTCTATCTGGCACGGTTAAGGAGATAGAAGCAAATTGGTGTTTTGCCATTTTTGGCAAAAATTCGAAAATTCAAAATGGCCGCCATTTTTGGGGAGGGGAAAATTTTTTGAAAATTGCAAAGATTGCATTCCTTAGATACCCTGTGGGTCGAAAATTTCGACGAAATCGCTCTATCTCGCACGGTTAAGGAGATAGAAGCAAATTAGTGTTTTGCCATTTTTGGCAAAAATTCGAAAATTCAAAATGGCCGCCATTTTTGGGGAGGGGAAAATTTTTTGAAAATTGCAAATATTACATTCCTTAGATACCCTGTGGGTCGAAAATTTCGACGAAATCGCTCTATCTCGCACGGTTAAGGAGATAGAAGCAAATTAGTGTTTTGCCATTTTTGGCAAAAATTCGAAAATTCAAAATGGCCGCCATTTTTGGGGAGGGGAAAATTTTGTTAAAATTACCAAGAGCACAATGCTCAGATACCCTGTGGGTCGAAAATTTTGACGAAATCGCTCTATCTGGCACGGTTATGGAGATAGAAGCAAATTTGTGTTTTGCCATTTTTGGCAAAAATTCGAAAATTCAAAATGGCCGCCATTTTTGGGGAGGGGAAAATTTTGTTAAAATTACCAAGAGCACAATGCTCAGATACCCTGTGGGTCGAAAATTTTGACGAAATCGCTCTATCTGGCACGGTTAAGGAGATAGAAGCAAATTTGTGTTTTGCCATTTTTGGCAAAAATTCGAAAATTCAAAATGGCCGCCATTTTTGGGGAGGGGAAATTTTTTTGAAAATTGCAAAGATTGCATTCCTTAGATACCCTGTGGGTCGAAAATTTCGACGAAATCACTCTATCTCGCACGGTTAAGGAGATAGAAGCAAATTAGTGTTTTGCCATTTTTGGCAAAAATTCGAAAATTCAAAATGGCCGCCATTTTTGGGGAGGGGAAAATTTTTTAAAAATTACCAAGAGTACAATGCTCAGATACCCTGTGGGTCGAAAATTTCGACGAAATCG
Source organism: Sabellastarte sp. h YS-2021 (assembly GCA_964017235.1). Lineage (NCBI taxonomy): Eukaryota > Metazoa > Annelida > Polychaeta > Sabellida > Sabellidae > Sabellastarte > Sabellastarte sp. h YS-2021. The sequence continues at coordinate 59,658,529 of OZ024930.1, read as the reverse complement.
CTCTATCTTGCACGGTTAAGGAGATAGAAGCAAATTTGTGTTTTGCCATTTTTGGAAAAAATTCAAAATGGCCGCCATTTTTGGGAAGGGGAAAATTTTTTGAAAATTGCAAAGATTACATTCCTCAGATACCCTGTGGGTCGAAAATTTCGATGAAATCGCTCTATCTCGCACGGTTAAGGAGATGGAAGCAAATTTGTGTTTTGCCATTTTTGGCAAAAATTCGAAAATTCAAAATGGCCGCCATTTTTGGGGAGGGGAAATTTTTTTGAAAATTGCAAAGATTACATTCCTCAGATACCCTGTGGGTCAAAAATTTCGACGAAATCGCTCTACCTCGCATGGTTTAGGAGATATGAGCACATTTGCCTTTTTCAGTATTCAAAATAGCTAATTACTCATTTATTTAATTAATTACTCACTCATCTATGAAGCAATTCCCCCCAAAAGCAATCCCATACAAGCTATTAACCCAATGAATCTCCATACCAAATTTCAGAAAGCTAGGCTTAATAGCATTCCTTAAAATGTCTGGAAACCAAAGAGCTACTCAAAAGTAGCAAAGTAGCTATTACTCAGTTAGCTATAGAGCTATCATCACCAAAAGCAATCCCATACAAGCTATTAACCCAATAAACCTGCATGCCAAATTTGGTAAAGATAGGATAAGAACTGTTGCCTAAAATGTCTGGAAACCAAGTGGGACGCTGGACGCCGGACGCCGGACACCGGACGCCGGAAAAAGCAAAAATAATATGTCCACCCCCCAGTGGGGTGGACATAATAACCACATCAGTGCATCATAAATAGCTCATTTTTTTCTTTGAAGATGTCATAACTTCATAAACACTAAGAGATTAGGTTTGCCAGACAGCATAAATATTTTTAAGTATACATATGCCAGGTGTGGTTTTAAAAAGTGTTAAAATAAATGAGGTGGGAGCAAGAAGTATATATTTATCATGTTAAGATGGCCAAAGCCTCTTAAGTACAGGAATTTTAAGTGAAATGTTATACCAAATCTTACTTTAGTATAATCATTGTCAAGTTAAACTGATGTTACTGAACAGTAAATCAGTTAGGGGCTGAAAATCCTCATTTTCATGTCAAGATGGCCATGACTGTACTTGTATTGGAACTCCAAGGTTGAAAGAAAATAAGAATGTCCCTAATGTCATCTTTAAAAGTGTACAAAATTTAACTGAGCTCTGCTGAACAATACGATAGCTGGAGATTAAAAACTCCATAATTTCACTGCAAGGTGACCATAACTTCATCCATATTAGGACTTTAAGGTGACCATAAAATGAGAATGTCCCTTTTGTCATCCTTTATAAGTGTACAAAGTTTAGCTGAGGTCAGTTGAACAATAAGATAGCTGGAGGCCGAAAACTTCCTTTTTTCACTGAAAAGTGACCATAACTTCATTCATATTGGGACTTTAAGGTGACCATAAAAGCAGAATGTCCTTTCTGCCAACCTTTATAAATGTCGCAAGTTTTATTTGAAAAATGTACACATTAACTAAGCTTAGGGTTGAAAAAACTCTACATTTTAAGTTTAAGATGGCCCTAACATTATTAATATTTGAATCATAAGGTAGTAAGAGTGTTCTTTTGATGTACCTCAATATCAATATATGTTAGATTTTAAAAAAGATGGAAAAATAACAGGCCAGACAATTTTATTCCAATTTGATGACTTTAGGGGGGCCATAGCCCTAATAATATTAACAGTTTAAGGTCACCGTCAGGATAATCCTTTGGTGAATCTTAATATATATGGCAAGTTTGGTTGAAAAGTGTGGAAAACTAAGTGAACTGGAGGGTTAAAACCCATGTTTTGGTCATTAAGGTGACCTTAAGTTTGCAGATACAGAGCTAAAACTTCGGCATGTGAAAGATTATCAAAAAGTAGCTGAATAAGTTATTCCAACAAAACGCCGAAATCCTAACCGTTTTTGAGATACAGACCAAGTACCCATTTTTAAAAAATTTACAAAAATAAAACGCCTCCCATTCAGGTATCTAAGGTGCGATTGATGAGAAAATCCTTTCCGATCTTGGAAATTTGGTCTAGAATGTACCAGATAAATTATTTAACTAGAAATCGGCCGCCCTGTTGATAGTAGATGCGAATAGAAACAGGATAGCATAGAAGAACACACATTATCATGTGTAATGTCCACCCATGAACCTTTTGCCCAAATTGTACAGTAGTCTTACAAGACCCTGTTTCATTTGTAAAATATATCAATGATGCTTAAATATTTGTTAGTGTAGATGTAAATTATTTCAGCTTCATGCCTTTTTGCATTGGTTAGGTTGAAAATTTTGACGAAATCACTCTATCTGGCATGGTTAAGAAGATAGAAGCAAATTCCTGTTTTTCTATTTTTGGCAAAAATTTGAAAATTCAAAATGGCCGCCATTTTTGGGAAAAGGAAATTTTTTTGAAAATTGCCAAGAGTACATTTTCTAGATACCCTATGGGTCGAAAATTTCAACGAAATAACTCTATTTGGCACGGTTAAGGCCAGTTTGTGTTTTTCCATTTTGGGCAAAAATTCGAAAATTCAAAATGGCTGCCATTTTTGGGGAGGGGAAAATTTTTTGAAAATTGCAAAGATTACATTCCTTAGATACCCCGTGGGTTGAAAATTTCGACGAAATCGCTCTATCTCGCACGGTTAAGGAGATAGAAGCAAATTTGTGTTTTGCCATTTTTGACAAAAATTTGAAAATTCAAAATGGCCGCCATTTTTGGGGAGGGGAAAATTTTTGGAAAAATTACCAAGAGCACAATGCTCAGATACCCTGTGGGTCGAAAATTTTGACGAAATCGCTCTATCTGGCACGGTTAAGGAGATAGAAGCAAATTGGTGTTTTGCCATTTTTGGCAAAAATTCGAAAATTCAAAATGGCCGCCATTTTTGGGGAGGGGAAAATTTTTTGAAAATTGCAAAGATTGCATTCCTTAGATACCCTGTGGGTCGAAAATTTCGACGAAATCGCTCTATCTCGCACGGTTAAGGAGATAGAAGCAAATTAGTGTTTTGCCATTTTTGGCAAAAATTCGAAAATTCAAAATGGCCGCCATTTTTGGGGAGGGGAAAATTTTTTGAAAATTGCAAATATTACATTCCTTAGATACCCTGTGGGTCGAAAATTTCGACGAAATCGCTCTATCTCGCACGGTTAAGGAGATAGAAGCAAATTAGTGTTTTGCCATTTTTGGCAAAAATTCGAAAATTCAAAATGGCCGCCATTTTTGGGGAGGGGAAAATTTTGTTAAAATTACCAAGAGCACAATGCTCAGATACCCTGTGGGTCGAAAATTTTGACGAAATCGCTCTATCTGGCACGGTTATGGAGATAGAAGCAAATTTGTGTTTTGCCATTTTTGGCAAAAATTCGAAAATTCAAAATGGCCGCCATTTTTGGGGAGGGGAAAATTTTGTTAAAATTACCAAGAGCACAATGCTCAGATACCCTGTGGGTCGAAAATTTTGACGAAATCGCTCTATCTGGCACGGTTAAGGAGATAGAAGCAAATTTGTGTTTTGCCATTTTTGGCAAAAATTCGAAAATTCAAAATGGCCGCCATTTTTGGGGAGGGGAAATTTTTTTGAAAATTGCAAAGATTGCATTCCTTAGATACCCTGTGGGTCGAAAATTTCGACGAAATCACTCTATCTCGCACGGTTAAGGAGATAGAAGCAAATTAGTGTTTTGCCATTTTTGGCAAAAATTCGAAAATTCAAAATGGCCGCCATTTTTGGGGAGGGGAAAATTTTTTAAAAATTACCAAGAGTACAATGCTCAGATACCCTGTGGGTCGAAAATTTTGACGAAATCACTCTATCTGGCACGGTTAAGGAGATAGAAGGAAATTTGTGTTTTGCCATTTTTGGCAAAAATTCGAAAATTCAAAATGGCCGCCATTTTGGGGGAGGGGAAAATTTTTGGAAAATTGCAAAGATTGCATTCCTTAGATACCCTGTGGGTCGAAAATTTCGACGAAATCGCTCTATCTCGCACGGTTAAGGAGATAGAAGGAAATTTGTGTTTTGCCATTTTTGGCAAAAATTCGAAAATTCAAAATGGCCGCCATTTTTGGGGAGGGGAAAATTTTTGGAAAATTGCAAAGATTACATTCCTTAGATACCCTGTGGGTCGAAAATTTCGACGAAATCGCTCTATCTCGCACGGTTAAGGAGATAGAAGCAAATTAGTGTTTTGCCATTTTTGGCAAAAATTCGAAAATTCAAAATGGCCGCCATTTTTGGGGAGGGGAAAATTTTTTAAAAATTACCAAGAGTACAATGCTCAGATACCCTGTGGGTCGAAAATTTTGACGAAATCACTCTATCTGGCACGGTTAAGGAGATAGAAGGAAATTTGTGTTTTGCCATTTTTGGCAAAAATTCGAAAATTCAAAATGGCCGCCATTTTGGGGGAGGGGAAAATTTTTGGAAAATTGCAAAGATTGCATTCCTTAGATACCCTGTGGGTCGAAAATTTCGACGAAATCGCTCTATCTCGCACGGTTAAGGAGATAGAAGGAAATTTGTGTTTTGCCATTTTTGGCAAAAATTCGAAAATTCAAAATGGCCGCCATTTTTGGGGAGGGGAAAATTTTTGGAAAATTGCAAAGATTACATTCCTTAGATACCCTGTGGGTCGAAAATTTCGACGAAATCGCTCTATCTCGCACGGTTAAGGAGATAGAAGCAAATTAGTGTTTTGCCATTTTTGGCAAAAATTCGAAAATTCAAAATGGCCGCCATTTTTGGGGAGGGGAAAATTTTTGGAAAAATTACCAAGAGCACAATGCTCAGATACCCTGTGGGTCGAAAATTTTGACGAAATCGCTCTATCTGGCACGGTTAAGGAGATAGAAGCAAATTGGTGTTTTGCCATTTTTGGCAAAAATTCGAAAATTCAAAATGGCCGCCATTTTTGGGGAGGGGAAAATTTTTTGAAAATTGCAAAGATTGCATTCCTTAGATACCCTGTGGGTCGAAAATTTCGACGAAATCGCTCTATCTCGCACGGTTAAGGAGATAGAAGCAAATTTGTGTTTTGCCATTTTTGGCAAAAATTCGAAAATTCAAAATGGCCGCCATTTTTGGGGAGGGGAAAATTTTTTGAAAATTGCAAATATTACATTCCTTAGATACCCTGTGGGTCGAAAATTTCGACGAAATCGCTCTATCTCGCACGGTTAAGGAGATAGAAGCAAATTAGTGTTTTGCCATTTTTGGCAAAAATTCGAAAATTCAAAATGGCCGCCATTTTTGGGGAGGGGAAAATTTTTTAAAAATTACCAAGAGTACAATGCTCAGATACCCAGTGGGTCGAAAATTTTGACGAAATCGCTCTATCTGGCACGGTTAAGGAGATAGAAGCAAATTTGTGTTTTGCCATTTTTGGCGAAAATTCAAAATGGCCGCCATTTTTGGGGAGGGGAAAATTTTTGGAAAATTGCAAAGATTGCATTCCTTAGATACCCTGTGGGTCGAAAATTTCGACGAAATCACTCTATCTCGCACGGTTAAGGAGATAGAAGCAAATTAGTGTTTTGCCATTTTTGGCAAAAATTCGAAAATTCAAAATGGCCGCCATTTTTGGGGAGGGGAAAATTTTTGGAAAATTGTAGATTGCATTCCTTAAATACCCTGTGGGTCGAAAATTTCGACGAAATCGCTCTATCTCACACGGTTAAGGAGATAGAAGCAAATTTGTGTTTTGCCATTTTTGGCAAAAATTCGAAAATTCAAAATGGCCGCCATTTTTGGGGAGGGGAAAATTTTTTGAAAATTGCAAATATTACATTCCTTAGATACCCTGTGGGTCGAAAATTTCGACGAAATCGCTCTATCTCTTACGGTTTCTGAGATATTAGCAAATTACTCAAAAGTAGTACTGAAAATACACAATGAAGTACCTAAATGGCTATTACTCATGTACTGACAAAGCTATCAGTCCCAAATGCAATACCAAGCGAGCTATGGACATAACAATCTTGTATTCAAAATTGTAGTAAAATATCTTTAATTATTTTGGCTTAAATGCACGGAAACCAATGGGTACTGAAAATAGCTGTACTTAAGTATTACTCAGTAAGCAAAAGAGGTACAACAGCCAAAAGCAATCCCAAGCAAGCTACTGACCCAATAAGCCTGCATACCAAATTTGGTGACAATAGCTCTAATACTTTTCCTTTAAATGAGCGGAAACCATGCGTGACGCCGGACATCGGACGCCGGACATCGGACATCGGACGGCGAAAAAAGCAAAAATAATATATCCACCCCCCAGGGGGGTGGACATAATTATTTAATCGCTTAATTATCAAATTGATAATATACATAGGTAATTGTGTCATTGTGCAGGTTTTGGATAAATTTAGGGGTGGGCGCGAATAGGTACACGGGCGTGAATTGGTCCACCACCACTACATCAAAAGATACCCATAGGTGCAACAACCAAGTTTCGACTAAAAAGATATAAGATATATACAAGAGAGATAAAATAGTATCAGATATCCCCGTAGAGAGATAAAATAGCATCAGATATACAAGATCAAGGGCCAAATCCAGGTCACACCATGATGTTGCACACCTATACCCCCAACCAATGTTCCTACCAAATATCAACTTCCTACACCTTATGGTTTCTGAGGTATAGCCCGGACAAGGCATTATAGGTCAAGGTCACTACGGCAAGGTCAAAGGTCAAATCAAGGTCACACCATGATGTTGCACACCTACACCCCCTAACCAGCTGCCCCTTTCCAATGTCCCTACCAAGTATCAACTTCCTACAACTTACAGTTTCCAAGATATAGCCCGGACAAGATTTTATAGGTCTACAAATATGATGGACCAATCTGATGGCAATTGATTGTTCTTATGGTACTATCTAAATGGAGGAAAATTTGTTACATAGATGCAGAGATAAAATGCTTTTTATTGCACACATCATTATAAGTATTGTATGGCTGATTGAACTAGCAGTGTTCTGAATAATGATTTTGTCGGAAATATTGCAAATCTTCCTTTTCCAATGTTAACATCAACAGGAAATCACCATTATTATGTTCCTTTATGGTATTGTTTTTTGATCAATGAATTTAAAGTATTTTTTTCACTGCACTTTTATGGACGGGCAAATGATTAATAAATCCTATATATGGCTTGACTGAATGAAAAGACAAATCTACTATAAAAGAATTTACAAGTAAACACATTATGAAGTTAATCATGTTACTTTCCATGTGGGTCAACCTCAAAAAGAAACAACCCAATATCAGTACCCCAAATATATACATAATGTAGCTATTTAATGAGGCATATTAATGCAGTAATTTCGATAAAAAATGGTGTGGTCCATACAATAAGTGGCATGGGTTTTAAAAAATTTTTACCCAAGAATAACACTTGAATTTTCCCATATATTATCTGAAAATGTTGAAAGAATGGGTTCTACGGTGTCGACAATTAAAGACAGACCTGTTTTGCAAAGAATATGTTGCTTATGATATCTTCATCCATAACATAGCTATCTTCATCCTGAGTCAACTTCCTCCGAGATCTTCTTTCTTCCATCCATTTGAAGAGAAATATGAACCCGTACACTGGCCTATGTAAAATAATGACAGCAACAAGTTAAACCAATAAACCTCAACAAAAGTTGGTTGCACAATAGGTAAGATAAATCATGCTATGCGTATTCAGGTTATGTTTAAAAACACTCATGCTAGAATGATTCTCTGGTTTTATTTTATTTTTATGTGGAACACTTGAGGAGCACAAGTAAGAACAACAACAATACTAACTAAATCAGATACTATACACATGTAGAGTAAGAAATCTAAAATTCGCCAGGAATCTAAAATTCGCCACCTCTAAAACCTTGGTTAATTTTATGAAGAAAATGATGTTTTTGTCTAAAAATTGGTATTTTTCAGTTCAAAAAGCCTTAATTTAATATACAGTCAACAAATCTCACCACAATTCATTTATTTTATTAGTATTTTCACCTGTGGCGAATTTCAGATATGTGGCGAATTTTAGATTTCTTACTCTATAAATGCTAAAGTTGGCCACATAACAAATCAGATCATAAGTTTTGTTTTGTAAATTAATAGTTCCAAATGATTCTGCCTAATAACACACACTTTATATGTAAAGTAATTAAAATTGGTATTTACTCCTTGATAGCAACTACGAAAAATAGCATCAGAGATGTCTGTACCCCACGGCCTGCTCAAATAGTTTACAACATGATAAGATATGGAAGAAGTGGCACGGTACAAAGATTGAGGAGACTTTCCGAGCAGTGTGCACACCCACACCCTTAAACCAATGTCCTTACCAAGTATCACCTTCCTATACCTTACAGTTACCAAGATATAGTCCAGACAAGATTTTAAAGGTCAAGGTCACTACGCAAAGGTCAAAGATCAAATCAAAGTCACACCATGACGCTGCACACCTGCACCACCTAACCAATGTCCCTACCAAGTATCAACTTCTTACAACTTACTGTTTCCAAGATATAGCCCAAACAAAATTTTGAAACTCAGGGTCACTACAGCAAGGTCAAAGGTCAAATCAAGGTGACATCATAACATTTCACAGCTATACCCTCTAACCAATGTCACAACCAAGTATCAACTTCCTACACCTTACAGTTTCTGGGATATAGCCTGCACAAAACTTTATGGTCAAAGACACTACAGCAAAGTCAAAGGTCAAATCAAGGTAACACCATGACACTGCATACCATACATCCCCAACCAGTGTCCCTACCAAGTATCACCTACCTACAAATTACAGTTTCTGAGATATAGCCCAGACAAGATTTCCACACTCAAGGTCACTACAGCAAGGTCAAAGGTCAAATGAAGGTCACATTATGATGTTGCACAGCTACACCTCACAACCAGTGTCCCTACCAAGCATCAACTTCCAACACCTTACCGTTTCTGAGATACAGCCCGGACAAGATTTTCAAACTCAAGATTACTAGGGCAAGGTCAAAGGTCAAATCAAGGTCACATCATAAGGTCGTACATCTACACCCCCAACTAATATCCCTATAACATTAACTTCCTACACCTTACGGTATCTGAGATGCAGCCTGGACAAACATTTTGCCACCAGCCATGCAGTCGCCTGCCATGGGTGAAAACAATACACACATGACATAGCCCTTAAACACTGAAAGATACAACTGACACAATACTCTCCTCAGGACATTACATGGCAACAGGTTATATCATGATGCACAGATTTTTAATAGAAACTGAGGCCAGATGAACAATTTAGGATATGCCTGTGTTACCCTGGAATTTTCATGGAAATGATTTTGTATATTGAGGAAAGAGAGGAAAATTTAAAGCAAGAACAGCTTAATTGAAGTCTACTAAGACTAATAAAAACTAGAAATACGACGCATTGGCATGGGTAATGTCCATCTAAAGGGAAGCATGAGTTTTGCTCTAAAACTTGGACAAAATTGGCAAGAGTAGATTGCTGAGATACCCTATGGATTGAAAATTTCGACAAAATCGCTCTATCTCGAACGGTTAAGGAGATAGAAGCAAATTTGTGTCTTTGCATTTTTGGCAAAAATTCAAAAAGGCTGTCATTTTTAAGGAGATGAAAATTTTTGGAAAATTATAGAGTAGTTTGCTGAGATACCCTGTGGGTCGAAAATTTCGAAAAAATTGCTCTCTCTCGCACAGTTAAGGAGATAGAAGCAAAATTATGCTTTTGCATTTTTGAAAAAAATTCAAAAATCCAAAATGGCCGCCATTTTAGGGGAGAGTAAAATTTTTTGAAAATTGAAAAAAGTATGTTGCTTAGATATCCTGAGGGTCGAAAATTTCGATGAAATCGCTCTATCTCACACGGTTAAGGAGATAGAAGCAAATTCGTGTTTTTCCATTTTTGGCTAAAATTCGAAAATTCAAAATGGCTGCCATTTTTGGGGAGAGGAAAGTTTTTTGAACATTGCCAAGAGTACATTGCTTAGATACCCTGTGGGTCAAAACTTTCGACCAAAAGCTATCCTGGCCATACTATTGACCCAATTATCCTTCATATAAGTTTTGTGAAGACAGAAAACATTGTTTCATTAAAATGTCCAGAAAAAAAGTCAACTCAAAATAGCATAATAGCTATATAGCACAGTAGCGATTACTCAGTTAGCTATAAAGGTATTATCCCCAAAAGCAATCCCAAGCAAGCTACCGATCCAATAATCCTCCATTCCAAATTTTGTGAACATAGGTGAAATACTTTTCCTTTAAAATGCTTAAAATAAAAAAGCTACTCGAAGTAGCTAAGTAGCTATTACTTGGTCAGTTATATAGCTATTATCACTAAAAGCAATCCCAAGCAAACTATTAACCTAACTATTGCTCATACCAAATTTGGTAAAGATATGTCAAATATTTTTCCTTAAAATGCCCAGAAACAAAAGAAGTATACACAAATAGCTATGTAGCTATTTCTCAGTTCACTATAGAGCTATCTTCACCAAAAGCAATCCCATCAAAGCTATTAACCCAATAAACACCCATACCAAATTTGGTAAAGATAGGATACATACCTTTCCTTGAAATGACCGGAAACCAAGTGTGACGACGGACGGCGGACACCGGAAAAAGCAAAAATAATATGTCCACCCCCCATTGGGGTGGACGTAATACCCACCCATCAAAAGTAGTCTGTAGGTCATAGATTTCTTCCACTTGAACACCCTGAACACCTAAAATTCATGTAAGTCATTACGTTAAATAGATTTTAAGCAAATGTGGGCAAAAGTAGCCTATTTTTCAGGTGGTGTGCACTTATGAAACAAAATTTTGTAAAATTTGAAACAGTGGGCTCTGTTCTATGACAACAAAACCCAGATGAAAAATTCAAGGCCTTGGATATGGAAGGTAGCCACATAAAAATATTTAGCAGAAATTTTTCACATCATAAAGGCAAAGATAAACAAGCAATCAGTGCCCGAGAATGGGCTCTATGTCAGCTGACTGTGTGTTTTGAGTTTCAGAGTGGAAGAGAGTGGAAGAGAAAGAAGTTTTGAAGTTACAACTGATTTACTCAACAGAGAGAATGTCAAAGTAGCTTTTGCTCAGCTATGCAATGAGTTAAAGGGCTGCAATTTTACTGTGGTATAGCTGACTCAAAAGTAGGTTAATAACACATTTAAAGAAAATACTATAAATGCGATAGTTATCAAGTTACAACTGATTTACTCAACAGTGATAACCTCAAAGTAGCTATTACACAGCTATCCAATGAGCTACAGGTCTGAAATTTTACTATGTTATAGGTGACCCAAAAGTAGGTGAACAACATATTTAAACAAATTACTGTAAATGCAATAGTTTTCAAGTTACAACTGATTTACTCAACAGTGAGAACCTGAAAATAGCTATTGCTCAGCTATGCCATGAGCTGCAGGTCTGTAATTTCTCTATGTTATAGCTAACTCAAAAGTAGGTGAACAACATATTTAAGCAAAATACTCTAAATGCAAAAGTTTTCGAGTTAAAACTGATTTACTCAACAGTGAGAACCTGAAAATAGCTATTGCTCAGCTATGCCATGAGCTACAGGTCTGTAATTTCACTATATTATAGCTGACCCAAAAGTAGGAGAACAACATATTTAAACAAAATACTGTAAATGGAATAGCTTTCAAGTTACAACTGATTTACTTAACAGTGAGAACCTGAAAATAGTTATTGCTCAGATATGTAATGAGCTACGGGTCTGAAATTTCACTATGTTATAGCTGACCAAAAATTAGGTAAATAACATATATAAACAAACTATTCTAAAAGCAATAGTTTTCAAGTTACAACTGATTTACTCAACAGTGATAACCTCAAAGTAGCTATTACTCAGCTATGCAATGAGTTACAGGTCTGAAATTTTACTATGTTGTAGCTGATCCAAAAGTAGCTGAATAACATATTTACACAAAATTCTGTATATGCAACAGTTTTCAAGTTATAGGTGATTTTACTCAATTTACAGACGATAGACACTCAATTTACTCACCATGTTGTAGCTATGGAAAAAGTAGCTGAATAATATATTTTGATAAAATGCTCTACATGTGATACTTTTCAAGTTATAAGTGATTTGGTACATGATTGCATGAATTTTAATGCACTAAAAATTATTTTAAAAATTCATAAAAAAATAATTAAGAAAGATCCAGGCCTGATACTCGCACAAGGTTATCTACTAGTGGACTAGTACATATATGCAATCTAAGAAACAATCCCTGCAATAGTCAATGAGAAAATAAGTGATTTAGTGCATAATTTCATGAATTTTAATGCATTAAAAATTATTTTAAAAATTAATAAAAAAAGATTAAGACAGATCCAGGTCTAATACTCACACAACGTAATCTACTAGTGGCCTAGTACATACACGCAAGATATGAGAAAAATCCCTGCAATATTGAATGAGAAAATTGTGATAAAGTGTTGAAATTTTCACACTTTGGGTGGGGGTACCTGACTTGTAATAGCTCTGGGGAACCGACGAACAAACAGATCTGCATGCCTTGAAAAATTTTTCATCCTCGACAGTTAAGGTATCTTTTAAAAAAAACAACATGTCTCTGGGTCTTGTAGTTTAGGAGGAGAAGTTGTTCTTGTTCTCTGGACGCCCACGGCGCAGAGTGACGATATAATGTCAGCTGACTTGACAAGTCATTAGCAGATGTTAAAATAATTAAAACAATAATGCATAAATTTTTTTTAGAAGAACCATTCAGTCCAGTATCTTGAACATTAATTTTCCAACTATTATAATATTCATGTTTTCCACTAAAAACTTGAAAATAGCTTCAACTCTGCTATAAACAAATCATATAAGGAGCGGTTATACTAATGAGACTGAATATGACAAAGGACCAATGTAGAGTGACAGAAACTATTCCAGTGCTAAAGTGAAAAGGAAATATGAGCTGTCTTGCATTTCATGATTTCTTTTAAGGTGCTTGCCTTTTACCTGCACAAAAATGCTTTTTGATGTTAGAGGGGTCAAAGGTCAAATTTTATTCCGCCAAAGAGCCAGACTCCATGATTTCAATGCAATTTCTAGGTGCGAATATAAGGGGAAATGCTGGCTTTTAGTTAGAACAATGCAGCTGAAGCTTGAAGGAGGGAATCAAAAGATAAATGTGACATCACAAGAAAAATCACAGCTCATGACTTCCCACAAGATCTTTGTCCATATCAAATCTCCAGGGATTTTAACAGGAGAGATGAAAAGGGGATTTCCTTTTTACAAAAAGTGCTTATCTGGAAATCTTTGAGAAGCAATCAGTTTAATAGATCATATACACAGAATGATTCTAAATCAAAAACAAACAGAAGTTTTTGGGACTGTCACTGAGGTCAAAATCATGGACCTTAGAAGTATTCTATTAGCACCTACTAAATTTACATTATAACAAAAATTAAGTTAAATATGCAACATAAAAATCACCGGGGATTACTTTATAAAGAATTCAATCCTTTAAACTTGATATTGCGCCTCGACGCAGTGTATCCCCGGACGGGACATGGTTGAAGTGTGACATACAGCATATTTTGTTTTCATGCTTTCAGTGCATTAAGTCTGAAAATATCTCCAAAAAGGCCAAAAATGGCTTCGGTGAGGTACTTTGGCGGTCTGTGGATGACCTTCAGTGAAGAGTTTCAAGGTCAAATTTCTGCATGCTTACAGAGAACATATATATATATTATAAGGAGGGGCCCAAGGTCAAATCCGACCACACCAGAAGATTCCCAGTCCATGACTTCCTACAAGTTGGTTTACCTTCCCAAACCTCTAGGACCAATAATAAGTGAGTTAAAAGCACTTTTAAGTTTGGCTATCCTCGTTTGACCTTGAAGGAGAGGCCCAAGGTCAAATCCGTCCACACCAGAAGATTCCCAGCCCATGATTTCCTATATGTTGGTTTACCATTCCAAACCTCTAGGACCAATAATAAGCGAGTTATAAGCGCTTTTAACTTTGGCTATCCTCGTTTGACCTTGAGGAAGGGCCAAAGGTCAAATGGGACCACACCAAAAGACTCCCAGCCCATGATTTCCTATATGTTGGTTTATCATCCCAAACCTCTAGGACCAATAATAAGTGAGTATAAGCACTTTTAAGTTTGGCTATCCTCGTTTGAATCTTGAAGGAGGGGTCCAAGGTCAAATCTGACATCAGAGGAATTGCAGCCCATAATTTCCTATAGATTGGTTTCACATTGCAAACCTCTAGGACCAATAATAAGTTAGATATAGGCACTTTTAAAGTCCGCTATGTGGGTTACTTTGGCACTCCGTGGATGACCTTGAATTAAGAGCTTCAAGGTCAAATGTCTGCAAGGTTATATAGGATATATATATCTGTTATACATATCACCTATGAAGAGATTGAACCTTCTACCTATGAGAAACAACCAGTAGAAAAATGTAGATCATTTTCAAAGAAATGCCCAAGGAAGCCATCTTGTTTTTCAGAATGAGGCTAATTTCATTCCCAGAGAAGCTTACCCCCAATGAAGATATCCTGTAAATTTGATGAACCTAGCTAGTGTAGTTTCCCTCTGAGAGGGTTAATGCCGAAAATCTCTCGACACGTGCAGCGGCGGCATAGTAAATGCTAAACCAAAGTATCCACCGGAGGCCTCTAGTGGACACAATAATAAAGAAGGTATATGTCTTCACAGTCTTATACAGGCATATATATGCAGTAAAAGATACGATTTTGAGTCATTTTAGCCGGCCTAAGGTGACCTTGAAAACAATAGCCAAGGTCAACAAAGTGGATGCTGGTACTCCATCATATACTCAGCTTCCAAAGCCATTTTTAATAGTTTCCATGCAATATAGTAAGCATTAAGTGTGAAAATATCTCCAAAAAGGCCAAAAATGGTCTCTGAGGTACTTTGGCGGTCTGTAGATGACCTTCAATGAAGAGCTTCAAGGTCAAATTTCTACATGCTTACAGAGGACATAGGATGATCTAACTTTCTGTATGTGAGAACTGGGCCAAAATGTGAAAAAATGGCCAAAATATGACCAGTGACCTTGAAATTGAAGGTCAAAGTCACAAAACAATAGCGTTTGTGGCATTGTCCATATATACCCACATACTAAATTTGAAAGGTCTAGCTAAAATATTTTTTAAGTTATCATGTCCGAAAGGAAATCTCTGCGGCGGCGGCGGCGGCGGCGTGACTGTACTGAATCCTAAGTATCCCCGACTTTCGTCTGGGGATACAATTAATATGAAGCCATAACTATTGTAAAATGTCAATATTAAACTAGAAAAATGTTTTTGCTAACAAAAACGAGTGGCCCAGATGGAGACTTGAGTTAATAAACCTGTAGTAGTTGTGGTATAAGACTGTAAGAAGGTAAGCTTTACTGTGTTTTGTATGACTTTATTGTGTTAAGTGGTATATTTTATGAAAAGAATATATCATTTTTGCTGTAAATTTGAGATTGTAAATATGGGATTGTAAATTTTTTCCAGGAGATATTTCATCCTAGATTTATAATGATAAAGATACACTGTAGTAAACAATAATTGGCTATAGATAGGGACATTCGTATGTTGTATATTTTTGAGGCATTTTATGCCTCTGAAAATTCATTGCTATTTAATATTTTTATAAGATAAATATGCTCAAGATAATTGTATTTGTGAAATCCTTTATTGTTCCATTGTAAAAAAAGTTACACAAGGTCATGTTGTCAGATGTTTTTGTTAACATTTTTAATTCACACATGACTCTATATCTGAATACAGTCAGTCACCGAAAATAAGAACGTCCGCAAATAAGAACGTGGCCCCCCCAAATGGCCTTACTAATTTTTACCAAAAATAAGAACATGGGGCAAAATGGGCCTGCTAATTTTTACCAAAAATAAGAATGTCAAAATGCCCCCCTCCACAAGTCTAAATGAAAAGAAATAAAGATATCTTGATATCCCTTATCAACTTTTAGTGTGCAGACACACACACCCCCACACCCACAAATGTTAACACACAAGGCATAGTGGGGCATCATGAGTCAATCTGCCTTCACATAGAAATCACACAAAAGCAAATACAGAGTTGGAGGAGAAAAAACAGATAATAACTAGATCAACAAATCTAAATTTTGTTGCTTTGTTTAAAAATATGTTTTTAGTGTTAATGAGACAAACATTTGATATCTGGTCCTGGTTCACACTAAGTCTTCTGAGATATTTTTATTTACTATACTTTTACACTAAGACACCACTGTTCAATGTATTTTAGTAATACTGGTCAGTATAGAATTCTGTACCAAAACATACAGGTGAAAAACCTAGCACTAGATTTTGTAATGACTGAAAGTTTAGATCACAAAAACTGTGACCTGTAATTTTTATCTACTGGTCCTGTTCACCAACATGCTACCCATTGTGACCCTTCCTTTCCATTAATCTCATGTAAAGGCCCATATTCAGAAAACTGATCCAAAGTGACAGGCCTGGACATGGGTCTTCTTTAAACTAAACAAATTACCCAAGAAATTTTTAGTATCAGATTATGCAAAAAGAAACTAGATTGGGCCAACTCGGCGCCAACATATCCCCAGACAGGTCATCACTCACGCCACAGGTTTTGATCGGGAATTTTTTAAAACATAATTACCCATTATTATATGAACTTCAGCACATCAATCTACTCTGTTTATATCTTCCAAGGAAGATGGTGTATCCCCAGACGCCGAATACATAACTCAAATTATATTTTCAATCTTCCTGCAATGATAACTCTAAACCTATTTTCAAAGTATTTAAATGATTGATGATTGAATGTCCATTCTAAAATAATAATCCCAAAAGAGCATATCTGTTTCTATATTTGTTGACAAATAAAATATTATTTTTAACTCAACTCATCATACTTTTCAATCTTCCTTCAAAGTATTTAAATGATTGATGATTCAATGTCCATTCTAAAATTCATAATCCCAAAAGCGCATATCTGTTTCTATATTTGTTCACAAATAAAATATTATTTTAAAAAAAATTATTTATATTATTATTTTATTATATTATTTTTAGAATTTGCAAATTGTTTTCAGTTATTCATTTCCTCTATACCTATATATGTGGTCCATATATATGCAACCTAAATATGTGACACAATCTCAGTTCTGACTCCCCTTTGTGTTATATGTAATGAAGCCCACCACCTCCCACCCCCACCCCTCTCCCCTTCTCCACACCTCTCTCACTATTACACAAGATCTGCAACCCCATTGAGTTCTTTGTTTCTCATCTGATATCATTAAATACCTTTGTTTATTTAGTGTCACTCAATATAGCTGGAGGTCCCAGAGGTGGGTGGGGGGAATCCGGGTGGGGGATGCATAAATGGTAAACAAACAATCTATATAAAAGTGTTATGGGGTACTCAAATACAAAAAGAATTGAGAATTTTAAGTATGTGATTATCAACTGAAATGAGTTCATAACTGTAGGAGCTGTGTCAAAATTAACTGAGGCAAGTTGAATAAAACTGGGCTAGTTGAGGGTTAAAAATCCCCTAGTTTTACTACATAAGGATATAATTTCATTAATATTGGGACTTAAAGCTCACTTAAAGTGTCCATTTTGTCTACTTGAATATGTTTAACCAGTTTCATTTTAAAAAGTTAAAAACTCAGCAAGCAGAGGTATAACACACAAAAATAAGTTCTTAAAAGACTAAGATAGCCATAACATTATTAATATTCAAAATTTAAATAGACAGGCATTTCCTTTTAAAAATTCAAAGATTTCAGCTCTATAACCCACATAGTTTGACAGTTACTGGGCTTTAAAGTGGCATAATGTCCATAAATTGGGTTTCTGTGGGCATTTTACAATTGTTAAAGAGACCTTAGCAATTAAACTACAGATCTGAAACTTTTTGGGGGACATACATAACAAACAAAAATTATATATAATACAGTTTAAGACTTGTCACACTAAGCATTTCCAAATAACAGGGCAAAATACGGAAAAAATGTCCAAAAAGGCACTTGGGCGAGTGTCTATGGCCCTCATACACAGGTTAAATGTCTACTAAAAACCTTGATTTTCGGCATATGTAAAAAGGACATAATAATGCATTCCCAGATGGGATTTCAGCTCCATCAATCATATAGTTTAACAGTCACAGGGCTTAAAGGTGGTAAAAAGTCCAAATATTGGGTCTCTGTGGGCCTTTTAGAGATCTCGATGTGGCTTTCAAATTAAAGCTTCAGACTTAAAATTTGTTACATACTAAGATTACACATAGAATATGTATCTAATAAAGTTTGAAACTTCTCAGACTTACCATTTCCAAGTTACAGAGCAAAATATGTGAAAAATGTCTTAAAAGGGTCACTCAGGTGGGTGTTTAAGGTCCTCATACACAGGTTAAATGTCTACTTGAAGCCTTGATTTTTGGCACATGTAAAAAGAACATAATAATGTATTCCCAGATGAGATTCCAGCTCTATCAGTCACATAGTTTAACAGTCACAGGCCTTAAAATTGGCAAAAAGTCCAAATACTGGGTCTTTATGGGGCCTTCTAGAGACCTAAATGTGGCCTTCAAATTAAAGCCTCAGACTTAAAATTTGTCACATACTAAGATTACACATAGAATATGCATCTAATACAGTTTGAAACTTCTTAGACTTACCATTTCCAAGTTACAGGGCAAAATATGTGAAAAATGTCTAAAAATGGTCACTCGGGTGGGGATTTATGGTCCTCATACACAGGTTAAATGTCTTCTTAAAGCCTTAATTTTTGGCACATATATAAATAACATACTAATATCTTCCCAGATAGGATTTGAGCTCTATCAGTCACATAGTTTGACAGTCACAGGGCTTAAAAGTAGCAAAAAGTCCAAATATTGTGTCTTTGGGAGACTTTTAGAGACCTCAATTTGACCTTCAAAATTAAAGCTTCAGACTTAAAATCTGTTACATACTAAGATTACACACAGAATATATATCTAATACAGTTTGAAACTTCTCAGACTTACCATTTCCAAGTTACAGGGAAAAAGATGTGAAAAATGTCTTATAAGGGTCACTCGGGTGGGTGTTTATGGTCCTGATACACAGGTTAACTGTCTATTAAAGGCCTAAATGTTGGGGCACATATAAGAAAACACATAGATATATTCCCAGATGATATTTAACTTAGATGAGAGACATAGTTTGAAAGCTACAGTGCTTGAAAGTGGCAAAAAGTGCATAAATTGGGTCTCTGTGGGCACTTTTGAGACCTTAAGTCGACCCCTTTGGGTAAACCTACAGCCCTAAAATTTTCTACAGACAAGGATTACATATCAAAGTTATACCTAGCGCAGTTTGAGACTCATCAGAATTACCACTTCCAAATTATAGGGCAAAATATGTGAAAAGTATAGCAAAAAATCCCCAAGTGGGGGTATTTATGGGCCTCAAACACAATTTTCTCCTCAACTTAAAGTCGTGATTTTCGGCACATGTACTAAGAACATATTAATGTGTTGTCAGGTAAAATTTCAGCCAGCTGAGCATCATAGTTTGTGACCTACAGGGCTCTAAGTGGCCAAAAGTCCAATTTCTGACCTTAAGGTGGCCATAAGTTCTTTTTTACTGGGAGTTTAAGGTCACCTTAAAATAGGGATCTTCCTTTGGGCACCCTTAACATGTGTACCAAGTTTGAAAAAAAAATATTAATTTGTTTTTGAGTTATCGCGTCCACAAGGAAATTTCTACGGCGGCGGCGGCGGCGGCGGCGGCGGCGGCGGCGCGACGGACCTGAATCCAATATATCCCCGACTTTCGTCTGGGGATATAATAAAGATACACTGTAGTAACTATAATTGGCTATAGATAGGGACATTCATATGTTGTATATCTTTGAGGCATTTTATGCCTCTGAAAATTCATTGCTATTTAATATTTTTATAAGATAAATATACTTAAGATAAAACAACTGTTTATGAGAAAGTGTTTTTTCCAGTAACCTTATCTTCTGAAAGAAGTCTATAAATTTGACCAATTTACATAGTGTATGTGAATAAGTAGCCAGATCAACAACTCCTGCTGCTAAACAAAGGCTGAATTAATTGGGATTTTTTTAATGTGCCTAAAATTGGGAATTTATATTATATGAACACTGATCAGCTGCAATATATTAATAACCACATCACTGCATGCTAAATACCTCTTTTTTTTCTTTGAAGATGCCATAACTTCAAAAACACCAGGAGGTTAGCTTTGCCAGATAACAGAAATTTTGCTTTAAGTATACATGTGGCAGGTGTGGTTCTAAAAAGTCTTAAAATAAATGAGGTGAGAGGAAAAACTATATATTTATTATGTTAAGTTGGCCAAAGTCTCGTAAATACAGGAATTTTAAATAAAAAGGTCATTAGAAGTCTTACTTAAACTTAATCAATGTGTCAAGTTGAACTGATGTCATAGAACAGTACGTCAGTTGGGAGCTGAAAACCCTCATTTTTAGTTCAAGATGGCCATGACTGTGCTTGTATTGGAACTTCAAGGTGGAAAGAAAATAAGAATGTCCCTATTTTCATCTTTAATAAGTGTGCAAAATGTAACTGAGGTCAGCTGAACAGAACAATAGCTGGAGATTAAAAACTCCATCATTCCACTGCAAGGTGGCCATAACTTCATTCATATTGCAACTTTAAGGTGACCATAAACTCAGAATGTTCGTTCAATATCAATATACGTGTTAGACATGGAAAAAGAAAGGGGCCAGACGGTTTTATTCCAATTTTATGACTTTAGGGGGACCATAGCTCCAATTATATTAACAGTTTAAGGTCACCATAAAGTCAGGATAATCCTTTGGTAAATCTTAATATATATGCCGAGTTTGGTTGAAAAAAGTCAAAAACCAAGTGAACTGGAGGGCTAAAACCCCCTTTTTTGACATTAAGGTGACCTTAAGATTGCAGATAGGGCTAAAACTTCGGCATGTGAAAGATTATCAAAAAGTAGCTGAATAACTTATTCCAACAAAATGCCGAAATCCTGACCATTTCTGAGATACAGATCAAGTACTCATTTAAAAAAAATTTACGAAAATAAAATGCCTCCCATTTAGGCATCTATGGTCCGATTGATCAGAAAATCCTTTCCAGCCTGCGGATTTAGGTCTAGAATGTACCTGATAAATTTTATAGGTGTGGTTTTTTTCTGCAACGCGATGACGGGGTGTTTTTGAAAAATGCTTAAGGTTATCTAAAATAAAGCTTAAGGTCTCCGCAAATTATCCCAAAAATTTTTCCCGCCCCTATAGTTTTAAAGAAAGATAAGAAGGAAAGAAAAATTTGAGAGCCCAAGAAGTTATTCAAGGGAGACCATAATCCTGCGGCGGCGGCAGCGGTGATCAGTCAAACTTACGTGAAAACAAATAAGCGCCCCTGACGGGCCACTTAATTAGTTCCTAAAGTTTACATATTTGTAATGTCTAACTTCCAGGTACCTATCCCAGGTACAGGCAGATACATAGTGGCTCGGATGACCACTTAAAATGGCGGTCCTCTGTCATTGGGTCCTATCCCCAGTGGCAGGTTAAAGAACCTCAAGGACGTTGATAAATGGTCATCCTTGAGCCTCTATCTTCCAGTTAGGGGAATGTGAGTTAGTTGTGAGTTGGGGCTGTACCTGTACAGTATGATTGGTCAAATAGCGCTTCGAGTCCTGTAGTATATGGAGATATTGCGCTGAGTATAAATACATAATAATAACTAGATTGGGCCAACTCGGCGCCAACATATCCCCAGACAGGTCATCACTCACGCCACAGGTTTTGATCGGGAATTTTTAAAAACATAATTACCCATTATTATATGAACTTCAGCACATCAATCTACTCTGTTTATATCTTCCAAGGAAGATGGTGTATCCCCAGACGCCGAATACATAACTCAAATTATATTTTCAATCTTCCTGCAATGATAACTCTAAACCTATTTTCAAAGTATTTAAATGATTGATGATTGAATGTCCATTCTAAAATAATAATCCCAAAAGAGCATATCTGTTTCTATATTTGTTGACAAATAAAATATTATTTTTAACTCAACTCATCATACTTTTCAATCTTCCTTCAAAGTATTTAAATGATTGATGATTCAATGTCCATTCTAAAATTCATAATCCCAAAAGCGCATATCTGTTTCTATATTTGTTCACAAATAAAATATTATTTAAAAAAAAATTATTTATATTATTATTTTATTATATTATTTTTAGAATTTGCAAATTGTTTTCAGTTATTCATTTCCTCTATACCTATATATGTGGTCCTCTATACCTATATATGTGGTCCATATATATGCAACCTAAATATGTGACACAATCTCAGTTCTGACTCCCCTTTGTGTTATATGTAATGAAGCCCACCACCTCCCACCCCCACCCCTCTCCCCTTCTCCACACCTCTCTCACTATTACACAAGATCTGCAACCCCATTGAGGTCTTTGTTTCTCATCTGATATCATTAAATACCTTTGTTTATTTAGTGTCACTCAATATAGCTGGAGGTCCCAGAGGTGGGTGGGGGGAATCCGGGTGGGGGATGTGGGTTGGGACTTAGTTTAGTTTATTAGTTTATTATAGTGACATGTATTATGTTGACAAGGATTATACAAAA
The DNA here is from genome assembly GCA_964017235.1 of Sabellastarte sp. h YS-2021. Taxonomy (NCBI): domain Eukaryota; kingdom Metazoa; phylum Annelida; class Polychaeta; order Sabellida; family Sabellidae; genus Sabellastarte; species Sabellastarte sp. h YS-2021. The sequence continues at coordinate 59,635,779 of OZ024930.1, read as the reverse complement.
ACTATTGAAGTAATACCCAGCCCTATATGGGCTTATAAGTCACTTTAAATAGAGAGTTAATAACAAACAGAGCAAACATATTTTGAGGTAAGATACAGTAAATAAAGACAGCAATTCAATACATAAAAATTAACAATATAATTTACTTTTTCTTTCTTGCCACAAATCAAAAATAAAATTAATAACCATATTGACATTCATATGAGTTAATACCCTTGATAATTGATCTATTAATAATTCAGATTTATCTATATTTAAAATTTTGAAATATTTCATACGAATCAGCTCTAAAGCTGGACAAACACAAACAAAATGTATCTCATCTTCTACATCTTTTTTACACAGTTTACATGTTCTCTCAAAGAGATGGAGTGCTACAGCATAAATGGTAAACAAACAATCTATATAAAAGGGGTACTCAAATACAAAAAGAATTGAGAATTTTAAGTATGTGATTATCAACTGAAATGAGTTCATAACTGTAGGAGCTGTGTCAAAATTAACTGAGGCAAGTTGAATAAAACTGGGCTAGTTGAGGGTTAAAAATCCCCTAGTTTTACTACATACGGATATAATTTCATTAATATTGGGACTTAAAGCTCACTTAAAGTGTCCATTTTGTCTACTTGAATATGTTTAACCGGCGTTTAACCAGTTTCATTTTAAAAAGTTAAAAACTCAGCAAGCAGAGGTATAACACACAAAAATAAGTTCTTAAAAGACTAAGATAGCCATAACATTATTAATATTCAAAATTTAAATAGACAGGCATTTCCTTTTAAAAATTCAAAGATTTCAGCTCTATAACCCACATAGTTTGACAGTTACTGGGCTTTAAAGTGGCATAATGTCCATAAATTGGGTTTCTGTGGGCATTTTACAATTGTTAAAGAGACCTTAGCAATTAAACTACAGATCTGAAACTTTTTGGGGGACATACATAACAAACAAAAATTATATATAATACAGTTTAAGACTTGTCACACTAAGCATTTCCAAATAACAGGGCAAAATACGGAAAAAATGTCCAAAAAGGCACTTGGGCGAGTGTCTATGGCCCTCATACACAGGTTAAATGTCTACTAAAAACCTTGATTTTCGCCATATGTAAAAAGGACATAATAATGCATTCCCAGATGGGATTTCAGCTCCATCAATCACATAGTTTAACAGTCACAGGGCTTAAAGGTGGCAAAAAGTCCAAATATTGGGTCTCTGTGGGCCTTTTAGAGATCTCGATGTGGCTTTCAAATTAAAGCTTCAGACTTAAAATTTGTTACATACTAAGATTACACATAGAATATGTATCTAATAAAGTTTGAAACTTCTCAGACTTACCATTTCCAAGTTACAGAGCAAAATATGTGAAAAATGTCTTAAAAGGGTCACTCAGGTGGGTGTTTAAGGTCCTCATACACAGGTTAAATGTCTACTTGAAGCCTTGATTTTTGGCACATGTAAAAAGAACATAATAATGTATTCCCAGATGAGATTTCAGCTCTATCAGTCACATAGTTTAACAGTCACAGGCCTTAAAATTTGCAAAAAGTCCAAATACTGGGTCTTTATGGGGCCTTCTAGAGACCTAAATGTGGCCTTCAAATTAAAGCTTCAGACTTAAAATTTGTCACATACTAAGATTACACATAGAATATGCATCTAATACAGTTTGAAACTTCTTAGACTTACCATTTCCAAGTTACAGGGCAAAATATGTGAAAAATGTCTAAAAATGGTCACTCGGGTGGGGATTTATGGTCCTCATACACAGGTTAAATGTCTTCTTAAAGCCTTAATTTTTGGCACATATATAAATAACATACTAATATCTTCCCAGATAGGATTTGAGCTCTATCAGTCACATAGTTTGACAGTCACAGGGCTTAAAAGTAGCAAAAAGTCCAAATATTGGGTCTTTGGGAGCCTTTTAGAGACCTCAATTTGACCTTCAAAATTAAAGCTTCAGACTTAAAATCTGTTACATACTAAGATTACACACAGAATATATATCTAATACAGTTTGAAACTTCTCAGACTTACCATTTCCAAGTTACAGGGAAAAAGATGTGAAAAATGTCTTATAAGGGTCACTCGGGTGGGTGTTTATGGTCCTGATACACAGGTTAACTGTCCATTAAAGGCCTAAATGTTGGGGCACATATAAGAAAACACATAGATATATTCCCAGATGATATTTAACTTAGATGAGAGACATAGTTTGAAAGCTACAGTGCTTGAAAGTGGCAAAAAGTGCATAAATTGGGTCTCTGTGGGCACTTTTGAGACCTTAAGTCGACCCCTTTGGGTAAACCTACAGCCCTAAAATTTTCTACAGACAAGGATTACATATCAAAGTTATACCTAGCACAGTTTGAGACTCATCAGAATTACCACTTCCAAATTATAGGGCAAAATATGTGAAAAGTATAGCAAAAAATCTCTAAGTGGGGGTATTTATGGGCCTCAAGGACAATTTTCTCCTCAACTTAAAGTCGTGATTTTCGGCACATGTACTAAGAACATATTAATGTGTTGTCAGGTAAAATTTCAGCCAGCTGAGCATCATAGTTTGTGACCTACAGGGCTCTAAGTGGCCAAAAGTGCAATTTCTGACCTTAAGGTGGCCATAAGTTCTTTTTTACTGGGAGTTTAAGGTCACCTTAAAATAGGGATCTTCCTTTGGGCACCCTTAACATGTGTACCAAGTTTGAAAAAAAAATATTAATTTGTTTTTGAGTTATCGCGTCCACAAGGAAATTTCTACGGCGGCGGCGGCGGCGGCGGCGGCGGCGCGACGGACCTGAATCCAATATATCCCCGACTTTCGTCTGGGGATATAATAATAATAACTTTTAGTTTCCATTCAAATACAGGTTTTCTGGCAGCCATTCTAAACATGATTTTGCAAAGTATGAAATATTAGATAATTCTGATTTATACAAAAGATACACTGATGTACACATATATAGGCATACAATTAACATCCAGTTTCTAACTTTAAGAAAAGTCATATAAAGAATAGTACTCACCAAAATCTTCAAGCAAAAGTGTGAATAAGCCTGAAAGAAATCAGATCAATATTGCAATATTTGCATTCAATTACTTCTGAAAGTATTCGACCCCATGTCTGCTAATGCACATGCAAACTTTTACTATTGTTTATGCATTACAAGACTGGGTTAATATATAAACTATTACAAACTATCTGTGTATGATTTTAAAGAGCAATTGAAGTTTGTACAAATGAGAACCTTTAAGGCTTTAACTACATGTAATTTTATGCAACCTGTTTAATTTGTTTTACTTTGGAAGGCAATTCCAATAACTAAGAATCAAAAGAAGTTGTTGATATGTCAACCCCAATGTACAACTTTAAAACAAAAAGCAGGCAAATTAATTTTTGCATTGATACAAAATATAACAAGACCTCTGACATGGTCATTTATCTCCCTCCGTGAAATGAATATTTAATAAATGAAGGAATCTATATTTTTATAAAGATACATGTACGTATAATATTAATTCATGAGGCAGTATTAATGAAGCAGACAAATGTTTGGACTCATGTTCTGAAGATGTCGCATATTTTTTTTGTGAAAAATAAATGTTGACAATGGGAAGTTACTAAATTCAACATCCAAAGCCTCTAGGACCAACAATAAGTGAGTTCTAGACCCTTTAAAGATGGTTGACCCCTGTTTGACCTTGAAGAAGGGATCAAAGGTCAAATCTGACCTCATCAAGAGATCTGAAGCACGATTTCCTATAGACAGGCTTAACATCCCAAACCTCTAGGAGCAATAATACGTGAGTTTTAGGCCCTTTAAAGATGGTTGATCCCAATTTGACATAGAAGGAGGGGTCAGGTCAAATCCAACAGCATCAAAAGATTTGCAGCACGATTTCCTACAGGTTGGTTCAACATCCCAAGCCTCTGGGACCAATAATAAGTGAGTTTAGGTTTGACCTTGAATGAGGGGTCAAAGGTCAAATCTAACCTCCTCAAAAGATTTACAGTACATGATTTAGGTTGGTTTAGCATCCCAAACCTTTGCAAAAGTAAAGAAAAATCAGTGAATTCATTCTCTTGCAGAATAAATTGTAGTTTTTGTAAAATGAATTTGAAAGTATTCTAAAAGTATTTGAATTTTTTTCAAATGTGAACACCTTCAAAAAGTATTTATAATGCATTTAAATGCAAATGCATTTACATTTGACCCCATGTCTGGTCTCATCTCATCAAAGGATGAGCAGCACATGATTTACAATAGTTTAGTTTATCATCCCAAACCTTTAGGACCAAAATAAGTGAGCTTGAGGCCCTTTAAAGATGAACTTGACCCTTGTTTGACCTTGAAGGAGGGGTCAAAGGTCAAATCTGACCATCAAAAGATCTGCAAAACATGATTTGCTATTGGTTAGTTTAACATTCCAAACCTCTGGGAGCAAAAAAAAAATGTGAGTTTTAGGCCCTTCAAAGAGGGTTGATCCCCATTTGACTTTGACCTTGAAGGAGGGGTGAAAGGTCAAATGTGGCGGCATCAAAAGATTTGCAGCACATGATTTCTTACAAGTTGGTTTAATATAACAAACCTACAGGACCAATAAGTTTAACTTTAAAACTGTTAAAGATATTTGACATCTACTTTTTCTGTTATTTAGCTACAAATGAGAAAATAGCTATTACTCATTTATTATATGCACCAGAGCTCCAAACTATGTGCCATCTGGTAGTTCATGACAAAGTAGCTGAACAATATATCTTAGGAAAATACTTTAACAGCAACAATTTTGAAGTTACAATGGATTTACTCAACAGTAAGAATTTAGAAGTAGCTATTACTCAGCTATACAATGTGCATCAGATCTAAAACTTTACTGATAGCTTATCAAAAACTAGATGAATAAAATATTGAAAAGATAAGCCTAACTTTAATACTTGACATTTACTTCTTTCATTATTTTGCTAGAAATAAGAAAATAGCTATTACTCACTTATGGCATGCAAAGAAACTCCAAACTATGTACCAACTTAGAGCTAAGAACAAAGTAGCTTTAACAACATATTGAAAGAAAAAAGTGTAACTGCAATACTTTGGAGTTATGAGTCCTTTACTCAAAGTAGCTAAAATTGCTTTTACTCACTTATCTGTAGGCCTAACTCCATAAAAGGGTGTGAAAATTCATCAGGACAATTAATAACAAAACAAGAGGGTCAAAGATGCCCCAAAAGGCGGGTTGCGCAGGTAGCAATAAGGTTAGCGACTGCTGTAATAACATTTAGAAACAAGCATTCTGACGCATGCATTTATCTCCCGCCGTATAAATCAGGGTTGGGAACAAATACGTATTTGTATTTAAATACACCAATAATCCTGTATTTGTATTTGAGGTTTTAAAAATATACATATTTGTATTTGATCACTGTATTTGGTTGTATTTGATCAAAAACAGGTCAGTGCTAAAAATGTTCTTTTTTCAGACCTTAAATTTGACAAAGGTAGTTGGTACTTATTCTGTCTCAATAAAATAGAATTGGATTCCAATAAAACTAAATTGAAGCTACAGGATTCTATTTATAAATAAATTTTGGGAGTTTTTATTGCACTTTAGGGACCATTTCTAATTTTTGGAGGAAATCAGGTTTACAATTGTCTATTAATTTTTCTCTAAAGGGTTTATTTAGTGATTCTGGTTATATTTTTAAAAATCTGTCAGCCCTTGTATGTTTCACAGTTATATTTTCAACGAAGTGGCTGCCGAACCATAATTAGAGGTTCGCCAGACTTAGAGGCTATTGATCCGTGGTCTGTTTCACGGTTGAATAATGGTAATTAAACCGTGATTTATTCAATGTTTTATATGGGTTTTACATAGAATCTGTAATGCTATTCCCTAATTAAACCGTGACTTGTACAATATTTTAGCCATAGTTTTTTTAGATTCTGTAATTCTGTAATGAATGCCTGAGACCACAAGTTTTATCTTCCAACATCAAAGAAACCCTGAAAAGAACTACGGCATGACACAATCAACACATAAGCTAAGTATAGGAATGTATACTGGCAAGGCCCCCCCTCACTCACACATAGAGTACAGCACAAGCCATACATACACACTTGAATGCTTTGGGAGTAGTACACTTAGCCACACAGGCACACACACACAAAGCTCAAACTTGAAGATAATACTGGGAGACTGGACGGATTGATCACAATAATGCAAACGTGAAATATTTTTGTCATAATGCACACTGTATCAGAGGCAGTACATCTACAAATCAAACGGATCAATAGTCTACAGGTCTGGCGAACCGATTATTACGGTATACTCTTTTATCTCTTTTGATGTATTGAATATATTTTGACCCTTTGTTTCTTGTTTACCCTTTGTAATAACCTATTTATAGAGATAAAAGGATTCTGCTTTGCAACCAATTGCACTTTTTTTTAGTAAATCTAAAATGCAATTCATTCCTTGGTTTGTCTATAAAATCGAGCTGTCAACCTACCAAATTATTCGGGTGTAGGACAAAAAGAAACCAGACAAAAAGAAACCAGACAGAAAAAAACCAGATAAAAAGAAACCGGACAAAAAGTTTTACTACTAGGACAAAAAGTTTCACTATAAAATTAACTTTAAATTTCAATTAAATTTTCAAAAAATGCTAATTACTTTAAGGCTCCTATAAACACGTTGTGTCAAACTTGCATAATAGCAATTATTCTTGTAAAGAAAAGACTTCTCTATTTGCTGTCTCTTGGTCAAACATAAAGTGAAAAAGGGATGTGTGCCAATCAATAGCTTCTTCTGTTTGTCAATTAATAATCTTTATTTATTGTTAAATGAGCATTTTGTGTAACTATATTTACCAATAGACCCCCTCACCCTGTATTCTTTGGACAAAAAGGGATAAAAGGAAAGCCACTTCCAATCACACATAACTGTCAATTGATAACTGGCTTCCAATTCATACAATCTCAATTCAGGTAAGCAGCCTTTATTCTATTCAAATTAATCCATTGATTGATTGATTAAAGTAAATGTCTTACATTGCATTATTTTAAACATCCTATGATCTTTTATGTACCTGAGTTGAGTTGTGACTTTAATCTTCCCTTGAAGTAGGTTTACTGAGTAGAAATGAAAGGAATAGCTACCTACTCAGGACAATTTAAGTTGTATATAAAAGGCTTAAATTTTCTTCCTGATATCATTGACATCTTACCATTTAAACTATGGCGATAATAAAAAGCAATAAAGGTGGTTTGAAGATATGCATGGATGGATACATGTACACAAAGCTTTCTGTGAAGTCTTCTTCTATTTTCTGGAAGTGTTCACAAAAGGTTGCTTTATCATGTAAAGCAGTTCTCAGAACAGGTCTTGATGTAAGTTTTCTATTTTGATATAAATTGATTGATAATGATAATCCACTGCTCATCAGAGAATACAGAAATATCTTTGTTCTAGGTTCAGAGACTAAAGTCATCCATAAACAATAAGATTATTTTGATGACCTTTGTACTATTTCTGAGCTAATTTTTGTGCTATTGTTGTGAATATTCATGTTTAAATGTTGTATAGTGTTTTTATGTTGTTAAAAGAAACTTTTTTAAAATAAAAACTTTTTGTCCTACTAGTAAAACTTTTTGTCCGGTTTCTTTTTGTCTGGTTTCTTTTTGTACAGTTTCTTTTTGTCTGGTTTCTTTTTGTCTGTCCTCCAATTATTCAGTTTCATTACTTTGTTACAATGGCAATGTATGGAAAATCTCAAGTTTTTGAACATTTTGGACCAAAGCAACCAGAGAGTGATACTAGTTTCAAAGTGGAATGTAAACATTGTCATAAAAGTGTGATAGGATCAACAAAGGGGACTTCAAACCTTTTGGTGCACATGAAGGTAAATTTATACTTATCTGATATATTAAAATTGAAGGGAATTTAATCAGTTCAATAAACTATATCATAGATGGTATTTTACTTTCTTTGCATGTAAAGGGACAATTTGATATTTCATACATAAGGACAGATTTAATGGGGACTTCTATAGTGGTAATATTGAGAATGTAGTAACTTTAGAACATTTTTAATAATTCTAGAGCCTGATTTTCTTTTATTTAAAGACTTACATTTATGATAAAAACACACTTGAATAAATGAGTGACACAACCATTGGGCCTAATTAGTAAAGGCATGCCCTATTGTATTTAAAGACAATGACAGTGCTGGTTGAGGGATTGTTTACATCAATAGTCAAGTCAAGAAAATGGGTACAAGAATAATAATAAACCATGCCCTGCCCCCACTGTCTGTTGGTGTCATATTAGGGGATTAATTTACACAATAGTGTTGAGTTTGGGTTGGGGTTCATTATTATACAGTTTAATGTTTTCTAAAGGAAAAGACACCACTCCAAAAACATGTCATGCCAGAGAATTTTCAACTTTAAGGCACTACACATTCTTAATCCAATCTCTGTTTACTCTATTCTAAGTAAGATTGTAGTGGCATCTCTATTGCTTCCAATTGTCCCTTAAGGTCATATTGAATTCTAAATGCCCAAACTTAAAATGGAAACTAGATTGGGCCAACTCGGCGCCAACATATCCCCAGACAGGTCATCACTCACGCCACAGGTTTTGATCGGGAATTTTTTAAAACATAATTACCCATTATTATATGAACTTCAGCACATCAATCTACTCTGTTTATATCTTCCAAGGAAGATGGTGTATCCCCAGACGCCGAATACATAACTCAAATTATATTTTCAATCTTCCTGCAATGATAACTCTAAACCTATTTTCAAAGTATTTAAATGATTGATGATTGAATGTCCATTCTAAAATAATAATCCCAAAAGAGCATATCTGTTTCTATATTTGTTGACAAATAAAATATTATTTTTAACTCAACTCATCATACTTTTCAATCTTCCTTCAAAGTATTTAAATGATTGATGATTCAATGTCCATTCTAAAATTCATAATCCCAAAAGCGCATATCTGTTTCTATATTTGTTCACAAATAAAATATTATTTAAAAAAAAATTATTTATATTATTATTTTATTATATTATTTTTAGAATTTGCAAATTGTTTTCAGTTATTCATTTCCTCTATACCTGTATATGTGGTCCATATATATGCAACCTAAATATGTGACACAATCTCAGTTCTGACTCCCCTTTGTGTTATATGTAATGAAGCCCACCACCTCCCACCCCCACCCCTCTCCCCTTCTCCACACCTCTCTCACTATTACACAAGATCTGCAACCCCATTGAGTTCTTTGTTTCTCATCTGATATCATTAAATACCTTTGTTTATTTAGTGTCACTCAATATAGCTGGAGGTCCCAGAGGTGGGTGGGGGGAATCCGGGTGGGGGATGCATAAATGGTAAACAAACAATCTATATAAAAGGGGTACTCAAATACAAAAAGAATTGAGAATTTTAAGTATGTGATTATCAACTGAAATGAGTTCATAACTGTAGGAGCTGTGTCAAAATTAACTGAGGCAAGTTGAATAAAACTGGGCTAGTTGAGGGTTAAAAATCCCCTACTTTTACTACATAAGGATATAATTTCATTAATATTGGGACTTAAAGCTCACTTAAAGTGTCCATTTTGTCTACTTGAATATGTTTAACCAGTTTCATTTTAAAAAGTTAAAAACTCAGCAAGCAGAGGTATAACACACAAAAATAAGTTCTTAAAAGACTAAGATAGCCATAACATTATTAATATTCAAAATTTAAATAGACAGGCATTTCCTTTTAAAAATTCAAAGATTTCAGCTCTATAACCCACATAGTTTGACAGTTACTGGGCTTTAAAGTGGCATAATGTCCATAAATTGGGTTTCTGTGGGCATTTTACAATTGTTAAAGAGACCTTAGCAATTAAACAACAGATCTGAAACTTTTTGGGGGACATACATAACAAACAAAAATTATATATAATACAGTTTAAGACTTGTCACACTAAGCATTTCCAAATAACAGGGCAAAATACGGAAAAAATGTCCAAAAAGGCACTTGGTCGAGTGTCTATGGCCCTCATACACAGGTTAAATGTCTACTAAAAACCTTGATTTTCGGCATATGTAAAAAGGACATAATAATGCATTCCCAGATGGGATTTCAGCTCCATCAATCACATAGTTTAACAGTCACAGGGCTTAAAGGTGGTTAAAAAGTCCAAATATTGGGTCTCTGTGGGCCTTTTAGAGATCTCGATGTGGCTTTCAAATTAAAGCTTCAGACTTAAAATTTGTTACATACTAAGATTACACATAGAATATGTATCTAATAAAGTTTGAAACTTCTCAGACTTACCATTTCCAAGTTACAGAGCAAAATATGTGAAAAATGTCTTAAAAGGGTCACTCAGGTGGGTGTTTAAGGTCCTCATACACAGGTTAAATGTCTACTTGAAGCCTTGATTTTTGGCACATGTAAAAAGAACATAATAATGTATTCCCAGATGAGATTTCAGCTCTATCAGTCACATAGTTTAACAGTCACAGGCCTTAAAATTGGCAAAAAGTCCAAATACTGGGTCTTTATGGGGCCTTCTAGAGACCTAAATGTGGCCTTCAAATTAAAGCCTCAGACTTAAAATTTGTCACATACTAAGATTACACATAGAATATGCATCTAATACAGTTTGAAACTTCTTAGACTTACCATTTCCAAGTTACAGGGCAAAATATGTGAAAAATGTCTAAAAATGGTCACTCGGGTGGGGATTTATGGTCCTCATACACAGGTTAAATGTCTTCTTAAAGCCTAATTTTTGGCACATATATAAATAACATACTAATATCTTCCCAGATAGGATTTGAGCTCTATCAGTCACATAGTTTGACAGTCACAGGGCTTAAAAGTAGCAAAAAGTCCAAATATTGGGTCTTTGGGAGCCTTTTAGAGACCTCAATTTGACCTTCAAAATTAAAGCTTCAGACTTAAAATCTGTTACATACTAAGATTACACACAGAATATATATCTAATACAGTTTGAAACTTCTCAGACTTACCATTTCCAAGTTACAGGGAAAAAGATGTGAAAAATGTCTTATAAGGGTCACTCGGGTGGGTGTTTATGGTCCTGATACACAGGTTAACTGTCTATTAAAGGCCTAAATGTTGGGGCACATATAAGAAAACACATAGATATATTCCCAGATGATATTTAACTTAGATGAGAGACATAGTTTGAAAGCTACAGTGCTTGAAAGTGGCAAAAAGTGCATAAATTGGGTCTCTGTGGGCACTTTTGAGACCTTAAGTCGACCCCTTTGGGTAAACCTACAGCCCTAAAATTTTCTACAGACAAGGATTACATATCAAAGTTATACCTAGCGCAGTTTGAGACTCATCAGAATTACCACTTCCAAATTATAGGGCAAAATATGTGAAAAGTATAGCAAAAAATCCCCAAGTGGGGGTATTTATGGGCCTCAAACACAATTTTCTCCTCAACTTAAAGTCGTGATTTTCGGCACATGTACTAAGAACATATTAATGTGTTGTCAGGTAAAATTTCAGCCAGCTGAGCATCATAGTTTGTGACCTACAGGGCTCTAAGTGGCCAAAAGTCCAATTTCTGACCTTAAGGTGGCCATAAGTTCTTTTTTACTGGGAGTTTAAGGTCACCTTAAAATAGGGATCTTCCTTTGGGCACCCTTAACATGTGTACCAAGTTTGAAAAAAAAATATTAATTTGTTTTTGAGTTATCGCGTCCACAAGGAAATTTCTACGGCGGCGGCGGCGGCGCGACGGACCTGAATCCAATATATCCCCGACTTTCGTCTGGGGATATAATAATGTCACAATATATTTTGAAATATTGACAGTTATGAAGTAACACTGAATGAATTCTTAAAAACATTATATATAGTATATAAAAGGGATTATATATAGGATGGCATTTTTAATGGGTATACCAAAAATGGTGGGGTTTTAAATAGTGGTGCTTTTATGAGGGAATTTTTAGGATCCTCTGGCTTTCAACAGCAACCCTGTTTTAAATGTTACTTTTCATTATTTGCCATTTTCTGATCATACATTTTCTTATTGCAGAGACATCATCCTGGGATCCAGGACTCAAGGACAATTAAACTTCTTTTTCAACAAGTGTATTTATACTTGTATTTAACCTGTGTGTATTTGTATTTGTATTTGCAATTTGAAATCACAGCTGTATTTGTATTTGTATTTGCTGTTGTAAAAATAAATGTATTTGTATTTGCAACCTCTTCTCTGTATTTGTCCCAACTCTGGTATAAATTAGATCTACTAAAGATAGTGGAATATAAATTTTCTTGTGAGATGGAGGCACATGTAGAAGTGACAACAAGCAAGAGGCACTTTAATGTTTGATTGCAATACTTTTAAAGACAAAAGGCATTTACTCATGTTAGTAGCTATTACTCTGCCATCCAAAGAGCTACAGTTCTGCAACTTTATAAAAGCAACAATAAAGGAGATACAAGGCATAAACTCCAAAGCAGCTATTTATGACCCCAGTTTGGCCCATAAGGGAGGGTCGGGGGGTAAAACTGACCGGCTATTTAGACTCTCCACATATGCTTTCCCAATACCTCTTAATACATTCTGAAGGTCTAAAAGCAACAATAAAGGAGATATAAGGCAAAACTCCAAAGCAACTATTTTATGACCCCAGTTTGACCCATAAAGGGGGGTCGGGGGATAAAACTGACCGGCTATTTAGATTCTCCGCATATGCTTTCCCAATATCTCTTAATACATTCTGAAGCTATAAAAGCAACGATAAAGGAGATATAAGGCAAAAACTCCAAAGCAGCTATTTATGACCCCAGTTTGGCCCATAAGGAGGGGGTCGGAGGGTAAAACTGACCGGCTATTTAGACTCTACACATATTCTTTCTCAATACCTCTTAATACATTCTGAAGCTATAAAAGCAACAATAAAGGAGATATAAGGCAAAAACTCAAAATCAGCTATTTTATGACCCCAGTTTGACCCATAAGGGGGGGGCCGGGGGGTAAAACTGACCGGCTATTTAGACTCTCCACATATGCTTTCCCAATACCTCTTAATACATTTTGAAGGTATAAAAGCAACAATAAAGGAGATATAAGTCAAAACTCCAAAGCAACTATTTTATGACCCCAGTTTGACCCATAAGGAGGGGTTGGGGGGTAAAACTGACCGGCTATTTAGACTCTCCACATACGCTTTCCCAATACCTCTTAATATATTCTGAAGCTATAAAAGCAACAATAAAGGAGATAAAGGCAAAAACTCAAAATCGGCTATTTTATGACCCCAGTTTGACCCATAAGGGGGGGTCGTGGGGGTAAAACTGACCGGCTATTTAGACTCTCCATATATGCTTTCCCAATACCTCTTAATACATTCTGAAGCTATAAAAGCAACAATAAAGGAGATATAAGGCAAAAACTCAAAATCAGCTATTTTATGACCCCAGTTTGACCCATAGGGGGGGGGGGGGGCAGGGGGTAAAACTGACCGGCTATTTAGACTCTCCACATATGCTTTCCCAATACCTCTTAATATATTCTGAAGCTATAAAAGCAACAATAAAGGAGATAAAGGCAAAAACTCAAAATCGGCTATTTTATGACCCCAGTTTGACCCATAAGGGGGGGTCGGGGGGTAAAACTGACTGGCTATTTAGACTCTCCATTAGCCTGGCCTTCCAGGCTGTCTCAACCATAATGCAAACATGAAATATTTTTTGCCATAATGCACACTGTATCAGAGGCCTTTCTAGTCTGGGAGACTCCTCAGCAAGCTAGGCTAAGTAAATGTATGAGAGCATTATGAAAAATACTTATAATGCAATCAAACAGATGTGTCTATATTATACATATAAACGCCTATGGCAAGGCTAACTCTCCATATATGCTTTCCCAATACCTCTTAATACATTCTGAAGCTATAAAAGCAACAATAAAGGAGATATAAGGCAAAAACTCAAAACAGCTATTTTATGACCCCAGACCGGCTATTTAGACTCTCCACATATGGTTTCCTATTACCCCCCAGTACATTTTATAGCTCTAAATGCAATACTTAAGAAGATAATAGGGGGGTTGGCCTAAATTTAAGGCTTTCAGATTGGAAGGTGTCAGAAAATCACTCATAAATGAGACATTTTTCAAGGGATTGCTCCCAAAATCTAATCAGCTCTCGTTTTCGATAGTATGAACAGGTGTGTCAAATTATAAGGCTCTGTAGCAAGTAGTTTTTCCTGAACTGTGATGACGGGGGGGGGGGGGGGTGTACTTCAAAAAATAGTTTTTGATCATGTGACCTTCATAAAGGTCAAAGGTCAAATTTAAGCATGCAGAAAAATTTTCCCACGCCTAAGGTATATAACTGCCAAATATGGTTTGAAACCTTCTAATAATAAGGGAGATATTCAAGGGAGACCATAATGCGGTGGCGGCGAGGAAACTGAGGCGAAAACAAATAAGCACCCTTTCAGGGACGCTTAATTACTTATCTGTAACACTTTCAGAGATAAAGGCATTTACTCATTTTAGTGGCTATTACTCTGCCATCCAAAGAGCTACAGTTCTGCAACTTCACTATGTGGTAGATCGCCCAAAAGTAGGTGAAGGACTTACTTAGAAGAAATTGTCCATGTCCAATACTTGTAAAGATAAAAGATATTTACTCATTTAAGTACCTGTTACTCAGCTATGCAAAGAGCTACAGTTGTGCAACTTCACTATGTGGTATATCACCCAATAGTAGGTGAACAACTTATTTAGAAGAAATTGCCTATCTCCAATACTTTTAGAGATAAAGACATTTACTCATTTTAGCAGGTGTATGACTCAGCTATGCAAAGAGCTATAGATGTGCAACTTCACTATGTGGTAGATTACCCAAAAGGTGAATCAGTCATTCAGAAGAATTTGCCTTTTCATAACACTTTTAGAGATAAAAGACATTTACTCATTTTAGTAGCTATGACTGAGCTATGCAAAGAGCTATAGATCTGAAACTTCACTATTAGGTAGATCAGCCAAAAGTAGGTGCATGATTTATTTAGAAGAAATTGCCTACCTGTAATACTTTTAAAGATAAACGGTATTGACTCATTTTAGTAGCTATTACTCAGTTATGCAAAGAGCTACAGTTGTGCAACTTCACTATGTGGTAGATCACCCAAAAGTAGGTGAATGACTTATTTAGAAGAAATTGCGTGTATGCAATACTTTTACAGATAAAAGACATTTACTCATTTTAGTAGCTATGACTGAGCTAGGCAAAGAGCTATAGATCTGAAACTTCACTATTAGGTAGATCACCCAAAAGTAGGTGAATGACTTATTTAGAAAAAATTGCCTACCTGTAATACTTGTAGAGATAAAAGACATTTGCCCGTTTTAGTAGCTCCTACTCAGCTATCCAAAGAGCTACAGTTCTGCTACTTCACTATGTGGTAGATCATCCAAAAGTAGGTGAATGACTTATTTAGAAGAAATTGCCTATCTGTAATACTTTTAAAGATAAAGGGTATTGACTCATTTTAGTAGCTATTACTCAGTTACGCAAAGAGCTACAGTTGTGCAACTTCACTATGTGGTAGATCACCCAAAAGTAGGTGAATGACTTATTTAGAAGAAATTGCGTGTATGCAATACTTTTACAGATAAAAGACATTTACTCATTTTAGTAGCTATGACCGAGCTATGCAAAGAGCTACAGATCTGAAACTTCACTGTGTGGTAGATCAGCCAAAAGTAGGTGAATGACTTATTTATAAGAACTTGCCTACCTGTAATACTTTTAGAGATAAAAGTCATTTGCTCATTTTAGTAGCTATTACTCAGCTATCCAAAGAGCTACAGTTCTGAAACTTTACTATGTGGTAGATCACTCAAAAGTAGGTGAATGACTTATTTAGAACAAATTGCATGTATGCAATACTTCTACAGATAAAAGGCATTTACTCATTTTAGTAGCTATGATCGAGTTATGCAAAAAAACTATAGATCTGCAACTTCACTATGTGGTAGATCACCCAAAAGTAGGTGAATGACTAATTTAGAAGAAATTGCCTACCTATAATACTTTTAGAGATAAAAGACATTTACTCATTTTGGTAGCTATTACTCAGCTATCTACTCACTTAGCTATTGACCTAGATCTGCAAAAGCAACAAAAATATAAGGACACAGGAAAGTAAGCTTATCAAAAACTAGATGAATAACAAATGAAAAGATTTCCCTAACTTTAATACTTGTGAAGGTACTTGACATTTATTTCCATCATAATTTTGCTACAAATAAAAAAATAGCTATTGCTCACTTATGACATGCAATGGAACCCCAAACGATATGCCATGTTATAGTTAAGGAAAAAGTAGCTGAACAAATTATTTTAGGAAAATACTGTAACTGCAGTAGTTTTTGAGTTGTAATGGATTTACTCAACAGTCAGAATTTCAAAGTAGCTATTGCTCAACTATCCAATGTGCAACAGGTCTGCAACTTTACTATCTCATAGCTTATCAAAAACTAGATGAATAACATATTTCAAAATATTTCCCTAACTTTAATACTTTTGAAGATATTTGAAATTTACTTATGTTGTTATATTGCTATAAATAAGAAAATAGCTATTACTCACTTATGGCATGCAATAGAACCCCAAACTATATGCCATCTTATAGTTAAGGAAAAAGTATTTTAACAACATATTTTAGGAAAATACTCTAACTGCAATAGTTTTGGAGTTACAATGGATTTACTCAACAGTCACAATTTCAAAGTAGCTAATACTCAGCTATCCAATGTGCAACAGGTCTGAAACTTTACTATCTCATAGCTTATCAAAAACTAGATGAATAACATATTTGAAAAGAATTCCCTAATTTTAATACTTTTGAAGATATCTGACATTTACTTATGTCGTTATTTTGCTTCAAATAAGGAAATAGCTACTACTCACTTAATGGCATGCAATAGAACCCCAAACTATATGCCATGTTATAGTTAAGGAAAAAGTAGCTGAATAACATATTTTAGGAAAATACTCTAACTGCAATAGTTTTTGAGTTACAATGGATTTACTCAACAGTCACAATTTCAAAGTAGCTATTACTCAGCTATCCAATGTGCAACAGGTTTGAAACTTTACTATGTGATAGCTTACCAAAAACTAGATGAATAACATATTTGAAAAGAATTCCCTAACTTTAATACTTTTGAAGATATTTGACATTTACTTATGTCATTATTTTGCTACAAATAAGAATATAGCTATTACTCACTTATGGCATGCAATAGAACCCCAAACTATATGCCATCTTATAGCTAAGGACAAAGTCGCTGAACAACATATTTTAGGAAAATACTGTAACTGCAATAGCTTTGGAGTTACAATAGATTTACTCAACTGTAGAATTTCAAAGTAGCTATTACTCAGCTATCCAATGTTCAACAGGTCTGAAACTTTACTATGTGATAGCTTATCAAAAACTAGATGAATAACATATTTGAAAAGAATTCCCTAACTTTAATACTTTTGAAGATATTTGACATTTACTTAATATGTCATTATTTGGCTACAAATAAGAAAATAGCTATTACTCACTTATGGCATGCAATGGGACCCCAAACTATGTACCATCTTATAGCTAAGGACAAAGTAGCTGAACAAGATATTTGAAGAAAAAGCTGTAACTGCAATAGTTTTTGAGTTATGAGCCCTTTACTCCAAGTAGCTAAGATTGCTATTACTCACTTATCTTTAGGCCTAAGTCCATAAAACCAAAAAAATTTTCAAGGGCGTGAAAATTCATTGGGACAATTAATTTACAAAAAATCTGTAGCTGTAGTAGTTTTGGAGAAATCTGCGTGACTAACTAACACACGCACGCACACACAGGCATCATTTCATAATCTCCCTCCCGGGCTAAAGATAACAAGGAAAGAAATGTTAGGTCACCCAGTTAAGGTGAATGTGTTAGACATGCTAAGAAACGTAAAACTTGTAATCTAGGTTACATAATTGTATCTATGCTATAAACGGACAAACGAAAGGACGGAATTACACCAATTTCGAAAGCAACTTAGCTATGATGGTGATGTATCTCCCTGTCAAGTTTGAATTCAATTGGACAAACCGTTTTCGAGTTAGAGTCCGGAAACGGAAATGTTGACAAACAAACGAACCGACGGAATTACACCAATTTTGAAAGGAACCTAGCTATGATGGTGATCTATGTCCCTGTCAAGTTTGAAATCAATTGGACAAACTGTTTTCGAGTTAGAGTCCGGAAACGAAAATGTGGATGGACAGATGGATGGACAGACAAACAGACAGACAGAATTACACCAATTTCGAAAGGAACCTAGCTATGATGGTGATCTATGTCCCTGTCAAGTTTAAATTCGACTGGACAAACCGTTTTCGAGTTGGAGTCCGGAAACGAAAATGTGGATGGACAGATGGAGGGACAAACAAACAAAAAACAGACAGAATTACACCAATTTCGAAAGGAACCTAGCTACGATTGGTATCTATGTCCCTGTCAAGTTTGAATTCGATTAGCCAAACCGTTTTCGAGTTAGAGTCTGGAAACGAAAATGTGGACGGACAGATGGATGCACAGACAAATGGACAAAAACGGACAAACGAACGGACGGAATTACACCAATTTCGAAAGGAACCTAGTTTGAATTTGATTGCTCAAACTGTTTTCGAGTTAGAGTCCGGAAATGAAAAATGTGGACGGACAGACGGATGTTGGACACATCAATCTAATAGGCAGGTTGGTTACACGCAACCCGCCTAAAAATCTCTAGCTGTAGTAGTTTTGGAAAAATCTGCGTGACACACTAACACACGATTCATTTTATAATCTCCCTTCCAGGAAATCCCACAGGATTCAATGACCTCATATATTTTCCTAATTAATAGCTTTATATTTGACATACCGTAAATGACCTATTTAGCGCACACTGCGCTCAGATAAGTTTATTTTTATTCAATATTTGGTGGAAAAAAATTCCCCTTTTAGCACACCCCATCATGAAACACTTTCCGGGATAAAGTATAGGTCAATTTGGTAAGAATAATGGTGTTGCGACATTTAGAATCTCCTAAAAATACCCACTTCCTGTAAATATGGCGATGGTAAATATAAACAAACTCGAAATTCATGGCAAAAATGTCAATTTTTGTTAAGTAAAAATACGTAAAATATATAAAAAAATGTGTGGATATCGAGAAAAATTAAGAAAGGTAAGATTTAAGCTGAATAATCAATCATTAGAAAACATTTGTAACCGACCACGATTGTGCACTGTTACTGTCTAATCGTCCACCCACTAGAAGTTGTCAAGGCCATTTTTACGGGACCATCCATTTATAGAGATAGGGTGCGGTTACAAGGGCGGATGCGCTAAATAGGTCATTTACGGTATAAACTTCATTAAATGTGTGAAAACTAATTTTTCTCTAACTGAGATAAACTTCCCACTGGTGCATGATATCTTTAAGTCTGAAGCACCATAATTCTGAAATATTACCAGGGTAAGTCAGAAAGCATTCACATTTTGATTCTACTATAAAAAGATGAAAATCTCGGCATTTTCACAGAATGAAGCTTCATGAAATATAAGTCATTTTTGGTCATAGATAAATAAACCCAACATTATTATTCTGCCAAACAAAGGTCTTAGTTACTTGTTATGAATTTTTTCAAAATATAATAATTATCAAAAAAATACACCTTAATGATATTTTACAGGTGTTTTTGCTTGTTCGATGTGAATAAAGGTTTTCTAACAATATTTTATAGATAGAAATGCTGCTTGAAGATCAAGTATTTTTGTAGGAGTGTCTATATTAGTTGAAGGTCAAATACTCAAATTCTCGTACATGTACAAATTGTTAATATTCATGTATGTGCATATGAGGTCGCAGAATTCCATGGTGTTTCTCAACAAGATTATATTTTTTTAATAGAACTGGTATGGCGAATGGTATTTTATGTGTCAGGTAAACAATACCTTGGGTATGAGTTGGTGGTTAGGAACTGATTTGGTCACGAAATGCTTGTATTTCATACGAACAATTTTGTAACCCAAATTATGATTCTACTGATTGGCACCATATCATGGCACTAACCTCAACACGGCAAAAACCGGAAGATTGAATGTTAAATAACATTTTATTGTCATCATATGAACTCGTGCACTTCTGCATACCAAATAAGGAAGTTGAAGTGAAGACAGCACTAAAATAAATATCTTTCCCTATGCAAATGCAGCCATAATGGGGCACTGATTTCAAGCAGAATGATATTATCGCCCCTTATAAATGATTCTAAAAGGTTTATTGTAGGGCTGGGACGGATGCTATAAAACAGCCCCGAGTACTCGCACTCTGACAACCGACCTGAATTTGAGTAATCGGAAGATTAAGTATCTACCATTGAAAGTCTTCTGTAAACAAATAGTAACAAAACTTTTGAAGAAAAAGAGACAAAGGCCTGCTGCTTACTGGCAGCAAGCAGGAATTATGTGGCCACCCAGTTGATATCAAATTACTTAATAATTTGACATCCATAAAAATAACTTAATTGCGCGGTTTTCAAGATACAAGCATTTTTGTGTTTTGCGATTTTTTGCGAAAAATTCGAAAATTCAAAATGGTCGCCATTTTTGGTGAGACAATTTTTTTTGAAAATTGGGTTTACTACTCTGCGTAGATACCCTGTGGGTCAAAAATTTCATCGAAATCGCTCTATCTCGTACGATTTTCACTATACAGGCATTTTTGTGTTTTGCATTTGTTGAGAAAAATTCGAAAATTCAAAATGGTTGCCATTTTTGGCAAGACAAACATGTTTGGACATTTGCGTAAACTATTCCGCAGAGATACCCTATGGGTCAAAAATTTCAACTAAACTGCTCTACCTTGCACGGTTTCTGAGATAAAGGCATTTTGAGATAAACACGTTTTTGTGTTTAATGTAGAAATTCAAGATGGCCGCCAAAATTGGTGGGAAAACGTTTTTCACAAAAAGCCGCCAATAGACTCTGCCAATAACCTGCAGGCAGCAGGTCAGAAATTTTGTCAAAATCACTCTATCTCGCTCCGTTTCCAAGATAAACGCGTTTTTGCATTTTACGCAGAAATTCAAGATGAAGCCAAAAGTGGCGGAAAATGTTTTTCGGAAAAAAGCCACTACACTGTGCAGATACCTTGCCAGTTAAAACGTTTGTCGAAATCACTCTATCTCGCTCAGTTTCCGAGATAAACACGTTTTTGCATTTAACACAGAAATTCAAGATGGCCGCCAAAAGTGGCGGGAAAACAATTTTTGCGAAAAAGTCACCAGTAGACTTCTGCATATAACCTGTGGATCAAAAATTTCGTCCAAATCGCTCTATCTCGCTTCGTTTCCGAGATAAATGCATTTTTGCGTTTTACACAGAAATTCAAGATGGCCGCCAAAAGCGACAGGAAAAAGATTTTTGTGAGAAGTCACCAGTAGACTCTGCAGATACCCTGCACATAAAAAATTTCATCGAAATCGCTCTGACTCTGTTTCCGAGATAAACGTGTTTTTGCGTTTAACCGGGAAATTCAAGATGGCCACCAAAAGTAGCGGGAAAATGATTTTTGCGAAAACCAGTAGACCCTTCATATACCCTGTGGGTCAAAAATTTCGTTGAAATCGCTCTATCTCGCTTTGTTTCTGAGATAAATGTGTTTTATGCAAAAATTCAAGATTTTTGCGAGAAGTCGCCAGTAGACTCTGCAGATACCCTGCGCATCAAAAATTTCGTCGAAATTGCTCTATCTCACTCCATTTCTGAGATAACGCATTTTTACATTTAACGCAGAAATTCAAGATGGCCGCGATTTTTGGTATATGTAAGGTAAATATAGTCATTTGTTTCCAGGTAAAATTTGAGCCAGATAAGCCACATAGTCTGTGACCTAGAGGGCATTAAGTGACAAAAAGTCAAATTTCTGACCTTAAGGTGGCCATAACTTCTTTATTATTGGAAGTTTAAGGTCACCTTAAAATAGGGTTCCTCTCCTGACCAAAATACATGTGTGTGCCAAGTTTGAATGAAATCCGTGAAAGCGTTTTTGAGTTATCGCGCACACAAGTCAAAATGTACGGCAGTGGCGCGACGGACGTGAAACAAATATATGTCCCCGACTTTCGTCTGGGGATATAATTAATTATATTATTTAAATTAAACAAATTCTATTATAATGTGTATATTCAATAGTTTAACTGTGAAATGTGTACATTCCACAACCACAGTCATTGAATGTGTGTATGAACTTAACAAATGGAAATAAGTAATTTATACTGTGTGAAATGTAATTTACTATTGTCATTTTCTCAATAAATCACATTTGTTCATATTAAATTACACTAAATTTTTGCAATAACTTGATTTTCTGTTGTCAGTTACATACTTAAGTATTATGACAAAAACTTTTTGGTTTTTTAAAAAAAATCTGTTTTTTAAATATGTTGTCCCAATCAACCTTACAACAAATGGGTGTCACTATGGGGCTAATTACAATTAAATACCATAATTTCACACTTACTTAGATAAAAGAATTGTTAGTACATTTTAGAACCATATACAAAAGACCATAAAATAACAACTCAGTGTTGAACTGTTTCTCTTTCATTGACAGGAGCTTATAATACGGCTTTTGTTATGGCTTTGATCTGAAAAGCTTGATACATCATTTAATAATTTCTCAGAAATAATAAAAAATAGCATCAGAGATGCCCGTACCCCACAACCTGGGGAAATATGTTTCAACACCATGAGATATAGAAGTAGTATAACAGTACAAAGTTCAAGATACTTTCAGAGCAGTGTCAGTTATATTAAGGTCCAAATAATGCTTAAGTAGAAAAAATAATATCTAAGGAAAAGAAAAGTATGTAAAGATGAAGTATTAAAACAAAACAATTCAATAATAAAATGACAGCACTTATCAGTAAACCAAAAATGGCCGAATTATGGTTTGGATGTTTTGAATATTACCCATACATACAGAAGTGGCAATACATTTAATGAATGCTTATGTGTGGTGTTGGAGAAAGCCTGTGGCTCACTTGATGAAATTCCATCTGTTACAATGGGAACTTGCAAAAGGAAATTCTTAATGAATATTAATATGACTTTAAGAGTGCTTAATCTGCATCAACAGACAGACCCAAAGGTGCAACAAGATTTTAAAGGTCAATACAGCAAGGTCAAAGGTCACCTTACAGTCTCTGAGATATACCCTCGACAAGATTTTATAGGTCAAGGTCACTACAGCAAGGTCAAAGGTCAAATCAAGGTCACACTATGACGTTGCACATCTACACCCCCTAACCAATGTCCCTACCAAGTATCAACTTCCTACACCTTACAGTTGCTGAGATATAGCCCGGACAAGGTTTTATAGGTCAAGGTCACTACAGCAAGGTCAAAGGTAAAATCAAGGTCAGACCATGATGTTGCACACCTACAACTCCTAACCAATATTCCTACCAAGTATCAACTTCCTACACCTCAGGGTTTCCGAGATATAGCCCAGACAAGATTTTATAGGTCTAGGTCACTATGGCAAGGTCAAAGGTCAAACCATGACGTTGCACACCTACACCCCCTACCCAATGTCCCTACCAAGTATCAACTTCCTACACCTTACGGTTTCCGGGATATAGCCCGGACAAGATTTTATAGGTCAAGGTCACTACAGCAAGGTCAAATCAAGGTCAGACCATTTGCACACCTACAAGCCCTAATTAATGTCCCTGCCAAGTATCAACTTCCTACACCTTATGGTTGCCGAGATATAGCTCTTAAACAATACCCCTAAAGTGCTGTGGGGTAAAAATGCTATGAAATATATGGAATATATATAATTACATATATGTTATAATTTTTTGATTAAATATTATAGTAGCCTTTGTCTAGGAATAGATATATAAATTCTGGACCTCAGAGCAATACCCATAGCATTTATCTCGACAGTGTAGCAATGGTCAATTCTGATGATATGTCTAATTTTGCTAACAACTTTATACATAGACCAAGTTTTTGTCCCGTCGCGTGTTGCTGTTGATATTTCTGATGGTACGCAATGGCGAGGGACAGAGCTTACATGTACTTGTTTTCTGTGTAGACTTTGAAGTGTGGGGAATTATTGCATTCACTTTAAAAAGTTATTGGTATGTCTATTATAGCTGTAGCCAGTTTCCAATACATATGTTGTTAAATTAAACTGCTTTTAGAAGCCAGAAAAGGTCTTAACCAAGTCTTAGGCTTAAGTTGGCTATATTTTTATACAAAACTTAAGCCTAAGACTTGGCTAAGACCTTTCGTGAATACGGCCCCAGGATTTTTTTTCTAGAGAACTACGTAATGTTGAAGGTTTGTTTATATTTTGGAAATAGAATATATACATGCCAGTTTGATTAGCATGAAATATAAGTGAACGGCACATGTACATACCTTAAAGAAACCAAATAACACTTTATACTTGTGGTAATATGTGTACAAATATGCTGTTCAAAATTTACACAGAAAACAAGTACATGTGAGCTCTGTCCCTCGCCACTGGTCCATCAGTATATCAATAGCAATTGGCGACGGGACAGAAACTCGGTCTATACTTTATACATATTTCACAATATGAAGTCTTTTGACACTCAGTTTATTTCTTTGAAAGCAAATAAATGTGCACACAAAACATTTTTAGGTGTATTTAACCCTGCGCACATTTTTGCCCTGTGAAGATACCGTGCAGAGCCTCCGCACGGTATTTAATGAGACCCAGCATGGGTGTTTTCTGATAGAATGCCACAACATTTATAAGTTGTGCTTGTTTCATGTTTCAATACGTTTTGTCAAAATGAAATACCTGTATCTGCACTTAAAACAATAGAAACTAAGTTTTTTTCTGTGTGCAACTTGTGCCAATCTCCGGCGGGGAGCAGTATCCACAGGTACCCAGTTGTCAGTGCCCGTAGTGCACTAAACCTGCAATTTTCGCCCAAAAATATTGATTTACCTGGGTCACTTTCAAGTTCTAACCACCCTTCATTCATAGCTTTATGTTACGTTTAGGCCTAAGTTTGTGGTATGACACTAAAAGAAAAAAATTACACAATACAGAACAACACACAGAAAAACAGAAAAAATATTATGATTTCTCGATAGATCCAATCAAAACTAGGTGGGTATCCGTTCGAGATACAGGCACCAGACTAAAATTAGACGTTTTGAATGACTACAAGTTCAAGGCCACAATTTGGTTGAAAATATCATGATATAGGAAGACACGGCATTGGTTGTTAAAAGCCTCCTTATCTCACGCCATAAACTTCAGATGTTGAATGTGTGTGCTGTGTTTATTTTATAAGTGATTTGGCATATTTTATTCATTAATGTAAGTCGCAACATCAATTGGTAACGTGATATTAACAGAAAAATGTCTTCAAGCACTGGGCATCCATATTTTCCAAAAGACTTGGTTTTAGAAAATTATAAACCAAATAATATTCCATTACTAAAGCTGCTTGGAATATTTTTTGGATTTTTATTGGTGACAATCATTGTGACCTGGAAATATTCTGGAACAAAGCCATATACAAATAACAATCCACTACTGAGATTAAAAATTTGTTGGTTTGTGGGTTGTGCCTTTATACATATCATACTAGAGGGATTCTTTGCAGTGTTTCACGAGACTATTCCTGAAGACCATTCATTTTTGGCCCAGCTCTGTAAGTCATAACAATAATATATATAATTTGTTTGTAATATCAAAATATGTGTGTATTCATATGTGTAAATATGTACCTAGATAGCATTCTGAGGTAGGTCCAACATCAGAATATCATACTGTTAGTCTGACACTGGCAGGCAATGTTCGCCCAACAACTTTTTGGCCAGTGGACACAATGTCATTCCTATGTTGGCAGGCCACTGGTAAGAATGGTACTCCCCCTACAGCACGCCTCAGCAAGTCAGATAGCAGCATGGTATTATGTGACCATTATATAGGAAAGGCAAATGATTTATAGGTTGTGGATAGATCTAAGTCAAGGGAATCACTGACAATTCACATGGCCAAGGTGATGCTACTTTGTCATAGGCAAACATGCATAACATGCATAACATAACTATTGCATAACAACAACAATAGGGATGAGTTTTTGAAGTTGATAGTCCATAATTCAGTGAAAAAATATAATTTTAATTACAACTTTTTTATTCCTTTTTCTAATGAGAAAATAAGTTATTTTGTTCCTAAAATTGTTACAAATTAAGTGCGTCAAAAATTGGGGGCTAACTAAAATTTGATTATTAGACATACTGTGATGAATAATTTTACTAAATTTCCCAAATCCCATATTGCTGCTTACTACCATCTTGGCCAAAAATCTGCTGTTGACCCAATGTTTGCCCAATATTAGCTAAATCAGCCAACCATGTGACCAACAGTCAACATCAGTGATAACGGCCAATATAGGCTATAGCTTATGCAGCGATGAAGTGATTAACAGATTTTGCTTTTGATTATTTGGCTATCACCTCTGTGGTTGTGGGTTCAAATCCAACTCTTAGCAACATGTTATATGTATCAAGGTCTTGTATACTGCTATGACCTTAGTGGTTGAAAGGGACATTTGAAATCTCGTATAAGCAGAGCATTCATGGAGAATCAATTTTTGAAAGCAAGTATGTTATTTATTAATATAATTACCTGTTTATCTTACACTTTAAAAGTTTTTTAAAATGCCTTGATATCCATCAC
This sequence comes from Sabellastarte sp. h YS-2021, assembly GCA_964017235.1. Classification (NCBI taxonomy): domain Eukaryota; kingdom Metazoa; phylum Annelida; class Polychaeta; order Sabellida; family Sabellidae; genus Sabellastarte; species Sabellastarte sp. h YS-2021. The sequence goes on along the minus strand of OZ024930.1, from coordinate 59,608,937 downwards.
ATATGTACTTTTATTTCACAGGGAAAGAATATGGCAAAGGAGATAGTAGATATGTCAGGTAATGATGTTTTTTTTCAGTTTAAAGAGTCGATTTTTGACAGAGACCTATAAACTACAACAGGATTATATAAAGTGTGGTTCTGCATGAGCATTTTTAAAACTGAAACCCTATATAGCTACTATAGACAGTATTAAAGGTAATGCAAATTAATGTACATATAACTGGATATGACAGATTTTCAAAGTCTAGACTTCAGTTATTAACCTAACATGATTTACTGTATGATGCTTATGTGTCTTTTGTTTAAATAATTGCTACATGTGCTATGCCCGTATTAGAGGGTTTTTGCACCAGACTGACAATCTAATTAAAATGTTATCTAATAGATATTTTCTGCATTTTCAGTGGAGATACGTTTACAGTTTGCATGGAAACCATCACAGCTTTCATTGATGGACCTTTAGCTGCCATGGCTGCACTTGCATTTTTGAGGAATTTTTCTAACAGATATGTTGTCCAACTGGTTTTGAGTCTTTGTCAATTGTATGGTGATGTGTTATACTTCTTCACTGAAATTAAAGATGATTTTGTTCATGGAGAAAAGTTTCATCCATTGTACTTTTGGTTTTATTTCTTTTTTATGAATATTGTTTGGATAATTATTCCTTCTTTATGCATTATTGAAGCCTGGAAGAATATAGTTATTTCTCAAGTTGTACGAGATAAAAGTGTGTCATCAAATAAAAAAGACTAGCTGCTGATATAGTGTATTTAGTTTGCTTGATAAAATTGTTACATGTTGAGAGAGCAAATTGTTATTTTTTTGGTGTAGTTCTTTGTGTAACTTGTGTGACAGTATACATATATATCACTAAAATGAAAGAAATTAATGCCTTTTAAGTGACAGCTTACACCTGGCATATTGGTTTATAAATCTGTTAATTTTAATTTCCACTATTCATGATGATATGTTGCAGTTTTGTATTTAGCAAGAAAATAGCCCTTTATAGCCTCAGAAAAGTAAATGCAAATATAGAAGAGTAACACTGGCCCATATTTGCTCATTTTCCTTGTAAAACATCAGATAGTGTCAAAATATCTTTGGAGACATGCAAGAACTTGAACCTCATCTGTGCGCTGATGAATACATAATGCTTTAAAATGTTTAACACTGGCCTTGTACTCCATTTTATTTGATATTGTCTGATCAGATCAGATATAAACCAGTTAACAGTGTGATTCTAAAAAGATTCAGTATATGTAGGCTGTGAAGTGATTAAAATGCTTTTAAAGACACCTTTGGTGTTATGTGATAGAACTGATGAAGACATTCTTACCCCTCTAGTTTGACTTAGCGTCACTAATGCAAAACATTTTTATGTGCTTAGAGAAAACAAAAATTTATGTTTTAGCAACTAACAGTGTAACATGGTGTATGGAATATACGTGATTAGGCAGCCAATTTGGAGGATTCGCGGCTAATGACACACTTTATTTTTAAAAGACACTGTAGTATCAGCTTATCCGTTATCCCAATTTGTATTTAATAAAACCATGAAGAGTCCTTGCCACAGTTTTTTTAAACTGTGCTGATCTGATTAATTTAGGCCACAATCTTTCTGGTTGGTTATGCATGGTTAATGTATTTCAAGCACATATCATTAGTATTTTTCTTCACCTGTCAATAACTATCCAGTTCTTTTTGGGCTGGCCAATTACTTTCTGGATTGAGATGAAAGTTAAACCTTTCAGTCATCTAATGTGCATTCTATCTATTGAAAGATAGTGTGTCCCATCACCATTTGGGTGTACATTGCTTATTTATGCCGAAACTTCTTTTATTATATTAAGTTTACAATGTAGTCTAACTATATCCAACCTTTTAAATGCATATATGGGAAAGTTGGTAGTTTCTTACCAATGGTCGGCAGTTTACAGTACAGAACCTTGAACTGTATGTGCTGGTTTCCTCTGCCTATAAAACTACCCATCGTGATATGACCTATACAACCCAAGTAAATAAATTAATAAATACAAGGCAATGTTCGATGGGCAGCCAATTGAAAGTCTAACAGGAGTGATGTGTAAGTACTTGTTACATACTGAGGATGATGGTATTGGTAACAATTCTAGCAAGACTGTTATGGACATATTGCATCAAGAGCAGAAAGTCCTAAACAAGGACTTGCAGTAGTCGAGTAGACTACCAACCCAAGCATTTGCAGCCATAAGAGCAGCATCACATGTGAGATAGCCACTGACATGCTTAAGATCCCTGAATAGAGCAAAACAAGGTACTTGATTTTGACCTTTGACCTTGCTGTAGTGATCTTGACCTATATAGTCTTGCCTTTCTGTCTTGATCCGTAAATATTGCTACACTAGCGATACAAAACAGGTTCCTCCACAACTGAAATTTAAAAACCTACTACTACTCCTTTTGTTGTGTGGCGATGTTGCTTCAAACCCTGGCCCCACCAGTTTTGGATTTGTCAATTGTAGATCCATTCGCAATAAAGGCCCTCTCCTCCAGGACCTGATAAAACGCGGTGACCTAGACATCCTGGGTCTAGCTGAGACGCATATTAGAGCAAATGATACTGATGGCCTCCTGAGTTCTCTCACACCGGCTGATTACAATTTCATCCAAAAACCAAGGTGCACTGGTCGGGGAGGTGGTGTTGGTTTTCTGTGTAGAAAAACCTTTTCTCCCAGTATTGTCTCTTCACCAGTTTTCAGGTCATTTGAAATTATCATACTTTCGTTTAAGTCTGATTATAATAGCTTTGTTGCGGCTTGTGTGTATCGTCCTCCTGGTTCTTGTACTACTCAGTTTCTGGAAGATTTTCTGGCTCTTTCTGGCTTTCTGTCTTCGACTGGTTCCAGTTTCATCATTTGTGGCGATATAAATGTCCATCTGGATATTGAGTGTGGTGATAGGTCCAGGTTTAACGACATCCTTCAGTGTTGTGGTTTGGTTCAAAGTCTCAGTGGCCCGACTCATTTACTGGGTCACACTCTGGATGTTTTGATATCTCCTTGTGACTCAGATTTTGTCCGTAATGTTAGTGTTGGGGATTTCATTTCTGACCATGCTGCCATAAGATGCCAACTGGATTTCTCCCACCCATCAACCAGCATCGACAAATGGGTCTCTTATCGACGGTACCACAGGATTGATATCGACCAGTTCAGAAATGACCTTAATAATGTACCGTTTATACGGTCCCCTGTAGGTACTGCTGCAGAACTTTATGATCAGTACATAACTGGTGTTACACAGGTATTTGACAAGCATGCTCCTATCATTTCACACAAGGCTAAACAGCAGTCTGATGAGTGGTTCTCTGATTCGTATCGCATGGCTCGATCTCTTAGACGGCAACTTGAACGAAGGTGGAGAAAACATAAGTCAGAGTTGAATAGGTCAAGACTCCGCAGGCAAATTGCCAGGTGTAATCGACTGGCCAATAAAGACAAGGGTTCATACTATAGAAATCTCATAACTGCTAATAGTCATGACCCCAAGAAGCTATGGCAGTCATTGAGGAAGGTGTTGCATCGCACCTCCTAGACTGTCCTGCCTGCTCATAGCTCAGACAAAAGCCTCGCGGACATGTTTGCTTCTTTTTTCTCCAATAAAATAAGCAAAATCAGGGACACCTTTGCTTCTTCTGGCTCTTTCAATGATGCACCGGATTCGGTGCCTCCTGCTTTCAATGCCTTTATGCCTGTCACTGAAGACGAGGTCTATAAGTGTATTAGTGAATCCCCCACTAAATCTTGCTCACTAGACCCTATACCAACATTCCTCCTTAAGGATTGTCTTGATATCCTCCTCTCTTCCATTACCAAGTTGGTAAATTATTCTCTCATTGAAGGATCCTTCCCAAATTCTTTCAAAAAGGCGGTTGTCACCCCCCTCATAAAAAAGGCTTCCCTTCCTAGAGACGACCTTAAGAATTATCGCCCAGTGTCTGGTCTTTGTTTCCTGTCAAAGTTGGTTGAGCGGGTCGTTGCCAGGCAGCTAACGTCACACATTAATAACAACAAACTGGACAATCCTCATCAGTCAGCATATAAGCCAGGACATTCCACGGAAACTGCTTTATTGTCTATAAAAAACGAGGTTCATCTCTCTCTGGCACGCGGTGAACCCACAGCTCTAGTACTTCTTGACTTATCAGCCGCATTTGACACTATAGACCATAATATTCTTCTTGGTTACCTTAAATCCTGGTTTGGTCTTGGTGGAACAGCTCTAAGGTGGTTTGCTTCCTACTTAAGAAATCGTTGCCAGGCCATTAAGATAGGCTCCACACTATCTGAATTAAGCAATCTCATCTATGGAGTCCCACAAGGTTCTGTTCTGGGTCCGTTACTGTTTTCACTCTATACAACACCACTCAGTAAAATTATTCGCCTCCACCCGCATATTAAATTCCATTTTTATGCGGATGACACTCAGTTATACATCCATCTCTCCCACAAGAATGCTTCTTCAGCTCTCGCCAAGCTAAATGCCTGCCTTCGTGATGTTCAAGAGTGGATGTCTCTCAGTAAATTGAAGCTCAACCCTGAAAAAACTGAGTTTATTGTCTTTGGTTCCAAGGCTCAACGTCAGAAGATTTCTTCTCACTTTCCTATCAGCATTCTTGGTAGCCTTCTTCATCCGGTTGATTCTGTCAGAAATCTAGGTGTGTGGTTTGATGCAGATTTTTCATTCTCTGAGCATATCAAGAGGACTTGCAAAGCGTGCTTCCTTCAGATGCGTGACCTCCGTAGAATTAGAAAGTATCTCACTTCTGAAGTGGCAGTCCTTGCTGCAAATGCCTTGGTTAGTAGTCGTCTGGACTATTGTAACTCTGTTCAGAGGTTTGTCCGGTTTCAATCAGCACAAATTGCAAAGTATTCAGAACACCCTTGCTCGTATTGTTACAAATCATAGAAAGTATGCTCATGTTACACCCATTCTACAGAAACTCCACTGGTTGCCTGTTAAGTATCGTTGTATTTTCAAAACCGCAACACTTGTGTATAAATTTTTGCATAGTGGTTCTCCTTCTTACTTCAAACCGTTCTTGTCTTTTAGTAGTTGTCCCTATAGTACTAGGCATAGTCACCCAGATCGTCAATACCTTACAGTTCCTCCTTTCCATTCATCAGTCTTTAAGTCAGCCAAACATTTTGGCCATAGTTTTGCCTTTGATGCTCCTAAGATCTGGAATGACCTCCCTCAAGATGTTCGCAGTGCAACATCAGTTGCCTCCTTCAGAAAGAAGCTTAAAACTTACCTGTTTGCAAAAGCCTACCCACCATAGCCTCTCCCGTCACATCTGTGTCTCCTTGGTACGACCTGGCTATGTCCCTTGATTAACGATAACTGCCTTGCTTTATGTTTAGATGCGCCTTAGAGTCCATCAGTGACGGAGATTAAGCGCTATAAAAGTCCACATTAGATTAGATTAGATTAGATTCGGGCTGTATCTAATCTAATCTAATGTGGACTTTTATAGCACTTAATCTCCATCAGTGATGGACTCTAAGACGCAACTGAACATAAAGCAAGGCGGTTGACATTAATCCGAGGACATAGGTAGGTCATACCAAGGAGACACTGGGTGACAGGAGAGGCTATGGGGGATATGCTTTTGCAAACAGGTATGTTTTAAGCTTCTTTCTGAAGGAGGCAACTGATGCTGCACTGCGCACATCATGAGGGAGTTTATTCCAGATCTTAGGAGCATCAAAGGCAAAGCTGTGATCAAAATGTTTGACTGACTTGAAGACTGATGAGCAGAAAGGAGGAACAATAAGGTATTGATGATCTGGGTGACTACGCCTGGTACTATAGGAACAACTGCTGAGTGACAAGAATGGTTGAAAATAGGAAGGAGAACCACTATGTAAAAATTTATAAACTTGTGTTGCAGTTTTGAACATACATCTATACTTAACGGGGAGCCAGTGGAGTTGCTTTAGAATGGGTGTAACATGAGCATACTTTCTATGATTAAAACAATCTGAGCGAGGGTATTCTGAATACTTTGCAATTTGTGCTGATTGAAACATGACAAACCCCTAAACAGAGAGTTGCAGTAGTCTACTAACGACTACTAACCAAGGCATTTGCAGCAAGGACTGCCACTTCTGGAGTAAGATACTGTCTTATTCTACAAAGGTCACCCATCTGAAGAAAGTACGCTTTGCAAGTCCTCTTGACATGTTCAGAGAAGGAGAATTCCGCATCAAACCACACACCTAGATTTCTGACCGAGTCAACCGGATGAAGAATTAAGGCTACCAAGAATACTAACAGGAAAATGGAAATCTTCCGACGCCGAGGCTTAGAGCCAAAGACAATAAATTCAGTTTTTTCTAGGTTGAGCTTCAGTTTACTAAGAGACATCCATTGTTGCACATCATGAAGGCAGGCATTTAGCTTGGCAAAAGCAACAGAAGCATTCTTATGGGAGAGATGGATGTATAGCTGTGTATCGTCCGCATAGAAGTGGAATTTAATATGCGGATGATTTTGCTAAGTGGTGTAGTATAAAGTGAAAACAGCAATGGACCCAGAACAGAACCTTGGGGAACGCCATAGATGAGCTTGCTTAATTCAGATAGTCTGGAGCCTATCTTGATGGTCTGGCATCGATCACTAAAGTAGGAAGCAAACCACTTTAGAACAGTTCCACCAAGACCAAACCAGGATTTCAGGTAACCAAGGAGAATATTATGATCTATGGTGTCAAACGCGGCTGATAAATCAAGAAGAACTAGAGCCGTAGGTTCGCCGCGTGCCAGAGAGAGATGGACCTCATTTTTTTATTGACAATAAAGCAGTTTCCGTGGAGTGTCCTGGCTTATATGCTGACTGATGTTGATTGTCCAGTTTGTTATTATTGATGTGTGACGTAAGTTGCTTAGCAACAACTCGCTCCACCAACTTCGACAGGAAACAAAGACCAGACACTGGGCGATAGTTCTTGAGGTCGTTTCTCGGCAGAGAAGCCTTTTTAACTGCTCTTTTGAAAGCACTTGGGAAAGAGCCATCAATGAGAGAGTAATTTACCAACTTGGTAATAGACGGAAGGAGTATATCAAGACAATCCTTAAGGAGGAATGTTGGTATGGGATCCAATGGGCAAAATTTAGTAGGAGACTCTTTGATGCACTTACTGATCTCGTCTTCAGTTACAGGCTTAAAGGTATTGAAAGCAGGGGGCACCGATGCGGGTGCATCATTGAACGAATCAGAAGTAGGGAAAATGTCCCTAATTTTGCTGATTTTATTGGTGAAGAAAGAAGCAAACGTGTCCGCAAGGCTTCTTTCTGAGGAATGAGCTGGCAGAACGGTTTCAGAGGTGCGATGCAATACCTTCCTCAATGACTGCCAGAGCTTCTTGGGGTCATCACTATTCGCAGTTATAAGATCGGTATAGTGGGAACCCTTGTCTTTATTGGCCAGTCGATTGCACCAGGCAATTTGCTTGCAGAGCCTTGACCTGTTCATCTGTGTCTTGTGTTTCCTCTACATTTGTTCAAATTGCCGCCTTAGAGAGCGAGCCATGCGATATGAATCAGACAGCCACTCATCTGACTGCCGTTTTGTCATGCGTGAGATGATAGGAGCATGCTTGTCAAGTACCTGGGTAACACTAACCAAATACTGGTCATACAGTTCTGCCGCAGTTCCTCCTGTGGACAGTACAAATGGTATATTACTCGGGTAATTGCGGAACTGGTCAATATCAATTCTATGATACCTACGATAAGAGACCATTTTTTCAATGCAGATTGTTGGGTGGGAAAAATCGAGTTGGCATCGTATAGCAGCATGGTCAGAGATAAAGTCTTCAACATGAACATTATGACAAAATCAGAGTCACAAGGAGATATCAAAATGTCCAGAGTGTGACCCAGTATGTGAGTTTGCCACTGACACATTGACTCAAACTGCAGCACTGAAGGATGTCGTTAAACCTATAGATCTATCACTGCACTCAACATCCAGATGAACATTTATGTCACCACAAATGATGAAATTGGAACCAATTGAAGACAGAAAGCCAGAAAGAGCCAGAAAATCTTCCAGAAATTGAGTAGTACAAGAACCGGGAGGACAATACACACAAGCAGCAACAAAGCTATTGTAGTCGGACCTAAAAGATATTATAATGATTTCAAATGATCTAAAAACCGGTGCAGAGACATTACTGGGAGAGAAGGATTTTCTACACAGAAAGCCAACACCCAATCCAGTACACTTTGGGTTTTGGATTAAGCTATAATTTAATGGTGTGAGGGAGTTTAGGAAACCATCAGTGTCGGTTGGTCTGATATGAGTCTCAACCAGGCCCAGGATATCCAAGTCACTGCATTGTATAAGGTCATGCAGGAGCGGGCCTTTATTGCGAATGGATCTACAGTTGACGAATCCAAAATTGGTTGGGCCAGGGTTTACAGCAACATCGCCACACAACAAGAGGAGTAGGAGTAGGTTTTTTAGTTTCAATTGTGGAGGAACCTGTTTTGAGTTGCCAAGGTAGCAATATTTATGGAACACAACAGGGAGCCGAAAAATAGATGGGATGCTTCTGTCAACTTTTTCACAATTCTGACCCTTGTCAGCAATGGAGGAGGGAATTGATTTTCGGCCTTTGAATTAGAGTGAATGATGTAAATTCACCAGTTTTTTTGCACTTTTGGTTCTACTACATCAAATCACAATTTTTCTTCAATTTTTTGTTCTAATAAATATAGCCCATCCCTGCATTATCCAAACCTGGAAAAAAAATTAACTCACCTGGATATAGATTCATTCAGAGAGCTGTTATTATTTCATGCAAAATATCTATTATTTATGAAAATGGATCTAAATTTGCCGCTAAAATGTTGGTTGGTCTCTGTGAAAAATTGCATAATTTACACTCTCTAAAGTCACTTGTAAAAATGTATTATTCAAAAATATACTTAATACTGTGAAAATATAAAAAGTTGGACTATGAAATCATGTACACGTGTGGTCACAACTGTGTCCAGTTCATAATAATATCTGATTTTTATTGGAGTGTAGTTTTAAAAAGTTGCAACCAGAATGTTGATTTTTTTTCCGAATTATTCCCTTTGAGATCAATTTCATTTCATAAAAATTTTAAAAAGGGAAAAAATACCCAAACTGAGTACATTCATGTTTAATAAAAAATTAAAGGGCTCAATTATGACCCAGATATAATTGTGACCACCCGTGTAGTGCAATAGATAAGTATTTTTTTCTATTTATATTCAACAAAATTATGGCATGTTTTCCATATTTGTGCTGTAAAATTGCCAAAACCCAAAAAAGTGGCGAATTTACATCCACTGTACTTAAAATAAACCTCATTTCTGGGTGGCATAGCACAGGTTTGTGCACTCAATTCATCATATCCAGCACACAGAATGGGCCTGTACTTAAAATAAGTCTCACATCTGGGTGGCATGGCACAGGTCTGTGAAATCGAAATTCGTCATTTCCAGTACATGGAATAGGCCTGTACTTTAATAAATCTTAGATATATTGGTGGCATGGCACAGGTCTGTGCAATCCAAATTTGTCATATCCAGTACATGGAATATGTCTGTACTTTAATAAATATCAGATATGGGTGGCATGGCACAGATCTGTGCACTCAAAATTCATCATATATAGTGCAACAAATATGTCTGTACGCTAATAAATCTCATATATAGGTGGCATGGAACAAGTCTGTGCACTCAAAATTCGCCATATCCAGTACATGGAATTGGCCTGTACTTAAATAATTCTCATATCTGGGTGGCATGGCATCGGCCTGTGCACTCAAAATTTGTCATATCCAGCACATGGAATAGGCCTGTACTTAAATAATTCTCAACTCTGGTTGGCATGGTATAGGCCTGTACACTCAAAATTCTTCATATCCAGCACATGGAATAGGCCTTTACTTTAATAAATCTCAGATATGGGTGGCATGACACAGGTCTGTGCACTCGAAATTTGTCATTTACAGTATACATGGAATAGGTCTGTACTTTAATAAATATCATACATATGGGTGGCATGGCATGCATGGGCCTGTGCAATCAAAATATATCATATCCAGTACATGGAATAGGTCTGTACATCAATAAATCTCAGATATGGGTGGTATGGAACAGGTCTGTGCATTCAAAATTTGTCATATCCAGTACATAGAATAGGTCTGTACTTAAAATAAATCTCAGATCTGGGTGGCATGGCATAGGTCTGTGCACTCTAAATTTGTCATTTCCAGTAACTGGAATAGGTCTGAACTTTAATAAATCTAAGATATATAGGTGGCATGGAACAGATCTGTGCAATCATAATTTGTCATATCCAGTACATGGAATATGTCTGTACTTTAGTATTAAAGTGATTTTGGAAGGAAAAAAACGGGAAATAGCGGAAAATAGCGGGAAATAACCGGACACTTCTTTCAAATTCACATATATTCCAAAGAATTATCTTGTTCCCATGTGTTTGTAATATGTAAACAATAAGCGAGTTCACAGTTTCGAAGTGCGCATGCGGTAACAGGTCGTATGGATTCCGGGTCAAAGTTCGAGAGGTGTAGGAAGTAACTTGGAATAACAGAAACCAGTTTTAAATTTTCTTTAATGTAAACAAAGTATTGATTGTTTGAAAAGTACTTTAATACAAAACGTTGTATGATATACTAAACCAATGCAATCCACATCACTTTGCTTGTGTCATTTTGTAAAAGGAAACTTTTGACCATGGATAACCGATTATCGCTCATTGCATATAATGGTACTTTTACTCTTTTTGCGACAGGGTGTTGTAAAACCTTAAATAACTTTGGCATTTCTGAACGGAATTTCATGAAATAAAAAGCAGAAGAAAGGTTATTTTCATAGCTTTCAATGATATAAGTTTAATGGATGTAGGTTGAACGACTGATTTTTGAGAATTTTTTGAAAAGCGAAAATGTCAGATTTTAATACATTTTTTGAAATACCAGGGCCATTAAATCCTGAATAACTTTGGCATTTTCCAATAGATATATTTTAAATTAAGGCCACCTGAAAGTCAGAATTGTAGCTTTTCACTGATTTAAGACCATTTATGTCTGAGCATTTTCCTGATTTTCTAGAATTTTGTAAATATGCAAAAAGTATATGATTGTAGTACTGTTGTTATTAAGGGCTTACAAATGCCCTTGTAAATTGTTGGATGAGTTTTTCTCAGTTATAGATTTAACTGTACTCCTTCATTAATCTTAAGGTTGCCATTAAATTTCAAAAAAAATTTTTTTTCATCATTGCACTCAGTATTGCAATACAGGTGACATTGAACCTAGGCAGAGGTATGCAAGCTCCGAGTGCTCTTATTTACCCAGATACGATTCCACTGTTGGACTGATGTATGTTGGATATTGGTCTATGGCTAGCAGTTATTGCTACCCTTAAATTTAGATTTATTTTTTTGTTTTATGTCAAGTTCAACAGCCAGGGTCATATTGTGACAGGTAGTTTACAGGTGGAGGAACCAGTACATACTAGTTGGTCAATATTCTGCACTGTAAACCACCGGGCATCAGCAAGTAACTACCAACTTTCTAACAACCGGGCCGAGATTCGAAGTTTCGAACCAGCGACCTCAGAGGTTGAGTGCTTTTGTTCATCTAACCTTTGACTCTTGCCTCAAGGTCAGACAGGATCGACTAATCAAAAAATCATGCCATGTATCTCCCACAGTTTTATTAGTATCATTACAGCCACCAACTGAGGTTATGTAATCATTGGGGTTTGTCCGCCTGTTAGTGAACAGCGTAACTCAAAAAGTTGCGAATGGATTTTCTTCAAGTTTTCAGAGTTTCCATATATTCTTAAGTAAGAAGTGAATTAATGTTGGAGGTGCCAATACCAGTGCCACTAGTGTTAGGGCCACCTTAAATTTTAAAAATGAGGTTTTTTATCCCAGAACTCGCACTGTGGCTCATTTTGGTCTATTATACCTAGTGTATATGCCACAGTATCAGAATAAAAATGTAAATATGACTTTATGGTGACCCTAAATGTTCCATTTTTATCAAGTAATGGCCACCTTAAAGTCACACAATTTGTTGTTTTCATAATTTCTCTAGCAAGTGTGTGCAGGTCAGTATGGGGGAACATTTCTATTATCTTCTGACATTTAATTCCTATAGGTATTTCCTTGCTTTTCATTTGCTTTTCATTCGTATGGGTCAAATTTGGAATTGCAGGGGCCACGGTGGAGTAGTGGTAATACACTCGCCGTCCACCCCTGAGGTCTGCCATTCAATCAGACCCTATGTGGGGAAATTGGTGGTTGCTTACCAATGGTTGGTAGCTTATGGTACAGAACCTTGCAGAACTGTATATGCTGGTTACCTCTGCCCCAAAAAACACTCATCATGATATGACCTACGGTATACAGTGTTGAAAGTGACGTTAAAAAAACCCCAAATAATTGGGAATTACAAAATTGTTTTGACTGGGGACCATCCACCTTCACTATGCTTGTAGGGTTTACTCCAGGTTTGTATGGAGCTGCTCCATGCAGGGGGTGAAAAGTCTTTTCTTTGATTTCATATAATTTGTTTATTCATATTCACATTCCATTTGTGTTGTTTATTTCACAAGTTCTTTACATTAATATTCTTTTTTAATAAAGTATATTAATATTATTAAAACAACATGAACTTAAGTGCATAAAATATTACTTAATCCAATACATAGCTAATGGTTGTGCAAATTATAACTATACATATAAAGACAACTCTTATTACATTAAAAGAATTTCTAAAGCCAATTTCATTCGATTTCATTAAATGATTTATCATTATCTGGTCATAGTAATGAGGTTTATCAGTCAATCAGCCTTGAAAAAATATCCATTATGTGGGACAGCAAAGTTATTCAGGATAATTTAGGATAAGACACAATTGTATATGTATCTGGCATCTTCATTTGCATATTTGTTCTTCATGTTATGCCTCATATTTACCTGAAAATACATAAAAAATTATATGTTTCAAGACAACTGTTGCAGAAATAAATACTTTGTATATAACAACTGAATGAAACACAATTGTATGGAAAAGCATTTTTATGCACATTTTTAAAAATACCTCAGAAATCGGTCAATCTGTATATATTGTTACACATATATGTTTCACATATTGTTATATATTCGGCGGTGGCGGCGGCGGACTGATAACATGGCGAGAAACAAGTAATTCCTTTGATGAAGGGGATCAAGTGACAGAGTAGTGTAGTTTAATGCTTGTATCAGGCTATTTCTTTCACAAACAACTAGGAATGATGTTTTTAAAGTAGAAATATAAAATAAATATTTTCATCTATTCCCGCAAAGGCAGAAACAAACCTGCAGTAGTGGATGTATATTTCCATCTTATGTGGCAATTAATAAGTATTATGTTTACAAAAAGAAATATATATGTTTTTTTTTTAAAAAAGCAAAGAGTAATTATTCAGATTATATACACCAATATAATAATTGTTATTTTTCTGAAGTTTATTTATTTTCCTAAATTGAGATCTGTCTTTCTTGCCTTTCTATATATATTTGTCAATCATAACTCTAAAGAATCCAAATAAACTCTCATGTTATTTTAAATATGGTCATCAAGAATGTTGCTCATGAATATTCATATTCTGATAAAGTAAAATAGTTTTAAAATCAGCCCAGTTCTCCAGACAGCATACAGCTTTGTATTACTTGCAATAAACTTTAAGGCTCTAAAATAAAATAGATAAGCAGATAATACAGGGATTCAGATGAAATTTATTAAATAACATTTTCTTGTCTTGTTCATTGAATAATCATAATATTTTAAGTCTGTAAACATGATTTTAAATAGAAATATTAACTATTGCATTTGTGTTTATTGTCATATTTTGGTGGGATTTTAAAATAATTTTGGAGAGATTTTCAACAAACCATGGAGATGTAGCACCAACCACAATGATGGCAGTATTTAACTTTATTTTTCATCTAAATCCGTCCATTATCTGTGGAGCAATTTGCCTGTAAAGTTGCAGAAAATTGTCAAAAATATGTGCATTTTTAAGATTGCTGAGCTTTAAAAAACACCTATTTTCGCCCATCTAAGAATACTGAAAATGGTATTTTAAAATATTTTTTCCCAACATAAAACGCAAATTTTGTAAATCTATATGTGTGGTTTTATGTCCACTTACCATTCTAATGAAATATGTCCCTTAATGCAGGTATTTACATCAATTAGTTTTGTCAACTTCTTATTCGTAGATTTACTTCCTACACCTCTTGACCTTTGACCTATCGCCCGAGATCTACAACGAGAACGAGACGTCTGAAACTGTGAACTCGCTTATATAAGCGAGTTCACAGTTTCAGAGGTCTCGTTCTCGTTGTCGATCTCGTAGCGTAGGTCAAAGGTCAAGAGGTGTAGGAAGTAAATCCACGGATAAGAACTTGCGAAAGTAAATCATGTAAATACCTGTATTATGGGACATTTTTTATTAGAATTGTAAGTGGACATAAAAATATACATATAGATTTACAAAATAGGCATTTTATGTTTGGAAAAAATATTTTACACTATGTTTTACAGCCTTCTTAGATGGGCGAAAATAGGGGATATTTGAGGGTTAACAGTCTTTAAAATGCATATATTTTACAAACCAATTGCTCCCTTGTTAATGGACGGATTTAGATGAAATAAAATGTAAAATGCTGTCATCATTGCGGTTGGTGGAACTGCTCAATAGTTTGTTGAAAATATTTTCAAAAATATTATAAAATCTCACTACTGCAGGAATAGACGAAAATATTTATTTTATATTTCTGTTATCATTTTAATAATAATTTAATTTTTAATAATAATTTTATAATAATTTTTTCAAAAATATTATAAAATCTCGCTACTGCAGGTCGTTTCTGCCTTTGCAGGAATAGACGAAAATATTTATTTTATATTTCTGTTATTATTTTAATAACATCATTCCTGGTTGTTTGTGAAAGAAATAGCCGGATACAAGCATTAAACTACACCACTTTGTCACTTGAACCCCTTCACCAAAGGAATTACTTGTTTCTCGCCATGTTATCAGTCCACCGTCCCCACCGCCGAATATATAACAATATGTGAAACATATATGTGTAACAATATATACAGATTTACAGATTTTTGAGGTATTTTTTAAAATGTGCATAAAAATGCTTTTTCCATGCAATTGTGTTTCATTCAGTTGTTATATGCAAATTATTTATTTCTGCAACAGTTGTCTTCAAGCATTTAATTTTTTTATGTATTTTCAGGTAAATAATATGAGGCATAACATGAAGAACAATGATGCAAATGAAGATGCCAGATACATATACAATTGTGTCTTATCCTAAGTTAACTTGAATGACTTTGCTGTCCCACAGAATGGATATTTTTTCAAGGCTGATTGACTGATAAACCTCATTATTATGACCAGATAATAACAAATCATTTAATGAAATCGAATGAAATTGGCTTTAGAAATTATTTTAATGTAATAAGAGTTGCATGTCTTTATATGTATAGTTATAATTTGCACAACCATTAGCTATGTATTGGATTAAGTAATATTTTATGCACTTAAGTTCATGTTGTTTTAATAATATTAATATACTTTATAAAAAAAGAATATTAATGTAAAGAACTTGTGAAATAAACAACACAAATGGAGTGTGAATATGAATAAACAAATTATATGAAATCAAAGAAAAGACTTTTCACCCCCTGCATGGAGCAGCTCCATACAAACCTGGAGTAAACCCAACAAGCATAGTGAAGGTGGATGGAAACTCTGAAAACTTGAAGAAAATCCATTCGCAACTTTTTGAGTTACGCTGTTCACTAACAGGCGGACAAACCCCAATGATTACATAACCTCAGCTGGTGGCTGTAATGATACTAATAAAACTGTGGGAGATACATGGCATGATTGTTTGATTAGTCGATTCTGTCTGACCTTGAGGCAAGAGTCAAAGGTTAGATGAACAAAAGCACTCAACCTCTGAGGTCGCTGGTTCGAAACTTTGAATCTCGGCCCGGGTGTTAGAAAGTTGGTAGTTACTTGCTGATGCCTGGTGGTTTACAGTGCAGAATATTGACCAACTAGTATGTACTGGTTCCTCCACCCGTAAACTACCCGTCACAATATGACCCTAGCTGTTGAATGTGACATAAAACAAAAAAATAAATCTAAATTGAAGGGTAGTAAAAACTGCTAGCTATAGACCAATCGTATCTGGGTAAATAAGAGCACTCAGAGCTTGCATACCTCTGCCTAGGTTCAATGTCACCTGTATTGCAATACTGAGTGCAATGACAAAAAAAAAACATTTTTTGAAATTTAATGGCAATCTTAAGATTAATGAATGAGTAAAGTTAAATCTATAGCTGACAAAAACTCATCTAACAATTTACAAGGGCATTTGTAAGCCCTTAAAGTAATAACAACAGTACTACGATCATATACTTTTGGCATATTTACAAAATTCTAAAAAATCAGGAAAATGCTCGGACATAAATGGCCTTAAATTAGTGAAAAGCTACGATTCTGACTTTCAGGTGGCCTTAATGTAATAAAATATATCTGTTGGAAAATGCCAGTTATTCAGGATTTAATGGCCCTGGTATTTCCAAAAAAATGTATTAAAATTTGACATTTTCGCTTTTCAAAAAATTCTCAAAAATCAGTCATTCAACCTACATCCATTAAACTTACATCTGTGGAAAGCCACGAATATAACCTTTCTTCTGCTCTTTATTTCATGAAAATCCGTCCAGAAATGCCAAAGTTATTTAAGATTTTACAACACCCCGCCACAAAAAGAGTACAAGCATCCTTATATGCACTGAGCGATAATTGGTTATACATGCTCAAAAGTTTCCTTTTGGACAATGACATAAAGAAAATGATGTAGATTGTATTGAATTAGTATATCATACAACGTTTTGTATCAAAATGCTTTTCAAACAATCAGTACTTTCTTTACATTAAAGAAAATTATAAAACTGCTTTCTACTCTTCCAAGTTACTTCCTACACCTCTCGAACTTTGACCCGGAAACGATACAACCTGTTACCACATGCGCACTTCGAAACTGTGAACTCGCTTATTAGGCGTATTCCACAACTTAAGATCTGTGTGATCTTTGTGATCCAGATCGAGATCCTTCAGATCAGTAGAATCTGTGAAATGCAAAAATTGCAGAAATGATGATCCAAGATGGGCACTGAAATGGCATGCTTTGCATCTTTGGAATTACTCTTTTATCTTTGGAATTACTTTTTACTTTTTCATCTTTGGAATTACACGGGTGGTCATTAAGATAAACGGTCACGAAGATAAACGGTCTTCAAAGTTCTCAAATTTAAATAGTGTAAATATAAAAAGCGCAGAAACTAAACTACAAAATAGACTAAAACAATGCTTTCCATGATTTTGGTTCGTGTTATATTGTTGTTTAAACCTTTAAAATGTTTTTATGTGGGTATTTCTGAGGACCGTTTATCTCCGTGACCGTTTATCTTTGTGACCACCCGTGTACTTTTTTATCAACAATTAAAATTATAAATGGAAATTTCAAATCTCGTGTTTTCCGCCATGTTTACAAAGAATTGTGGGATACCTCACAGATCTGATCTCTCGAATCCACCTTTTCATGAGATCACTCAGATCATGATCCAGATCAGTCAGATCAGGTTCTTTTGACCTGATCCGTTGATCCGTCGAATCTGGATTCTACAGATCACGGCTGTGGAATACGCCTAATGACACGACATTCGCGCATGTGCAGTAAATAAAATAGCCGTATAATAAAGAAAATATTGTGAGGTTTTTCGTGTGAGGTATTTCGTGTGACACCGGGCCCGGTGCATATAGGGACAGTTATCGCGAAAATTTTACAAGATATTTAGCATTGACCAATTCATTTTACTATGCACCCAACATGGAGGCAAATGGAAGCTCTGACGCTTCCTCAAATGAAGATATCTCTGAAGGGCGCGAACCGGGAGCCTCTGCCAATAATGTTTTTGTATCAACAGATTCATATGACGAGGTCAACGATTCTATGAACTCTAGCTTTCACGAAGAGGACAGAAAACGCTTGCCAAGTGGAAATATTGACGAAATCAGATTAGACTCTCAACAAGAAGATTTATCTGGTGGCTTTGGTGTTCGTCCAAAGGTAGCTTTGTATCTTGATGATTCGCGATTTTTAACTTTTACTGTTTGGCAGGTTTGTACACACGAAAGTCCGTCCGTATAATGTTTTGGGATTCTACTGGTCGGCCAGTGAATTTCATCACCCCAGTGAAGTTCGTCACTGTATTTTATGACAGTATTAAAACTTATTTAATGTGATCTTCCTGCAAACAATTATACCTTGCTCTCCAAGGCAAGTATTCCACTTTTTAAAATGTGGATATTGCTAGTCCTTGAATGCTTTTATAGCAGGTGACGAAATTCACTGGGGTGACGAAATTCACTGGCTGAGCAGTACACGGGAGGTCACAATTGTGTGCATAATATAATGTCCGATTTTTATTGGAGTTTATTTTTAAAAAGTTGCAACCAGAACGTTGAATTTTTTTTTTTTTTTTAAGGTTATTCCCTTTGTGATCAATTTCATTTCATGAAAATTTTGAAAAAGGGAAAAACTGAGTATGGCCGTGCACAATCATGTTTTTGGCGTACCATTAAAACTTAAGAACTAACGGACGTTAATAAACAAATCTCCCTGGAAACGTTCCAACTGGCGAAGAAAGTCATTTTAAATTCTTCTGGTCAATATTGTGAGAAAAATGCGTGAAAAACAGGTATAAAACCCATATATTACCTTGTTAGCTAGTTAGAAATGACTGTGTAATCCATAAATATATCGAAACATATCAGGAAGGAACAGGAAACTACTCTCACCATGACCCTGTTGTCATGGCAGATTCTAAAACTCATCTTACAGTAAACTTTTTGTATTTTGCTCTGTATTATTGCAAATGGTGTTAGATGCTTCTGAAAACAGTTACGTAAGTTGTTCCTGGCGTATTTTCTGATATTTTAATATACAACATGCTGATGTTTGCTGTAGGCAGTTCTTTTCCTTTATGGTTTATGTGAGTATATTCTTACAAGAAAAAAAATGTTTATGCTTTTCCTGCTTTTAAACCTATATTTGCTTGCACTGCATTGTTTTATAGTTATTTCGATAAGAAACTATTAAACTGTTGCACTTGAATGAAATGGCAATTTCTCAGCTATGCTTATTTACTTGCTGCTTGAATATTAACTGAAGGTTTTTCATTTGTTGCTTGAATACTTTTTGCATTCAATTTTCAGCAAAATCCCCCCAAAACAGTGAAAGGATATCGGAACTATACCTTTGACCGACTTAAAGAAGCAGTTAAGCTCATGAACAATGGTATGTCTGCCTGTAAGGCTTCAAAAATCACAGGGGGTTCCTCAGTCCACTCTGAAAGATAGGTCAGGCAATATTGACATTTCAACATTTAAGTCTGGTCCGAAGCCATTACTTACCTCTGAAACAGAGGATAAGTTAGCTGACCATGCAGAACTTATTTCAAACATTGGCTATGGAATACAGCAGGAAAGAGTTTATTGGTGTGGCAAGTGATATTTGTCATTTTTTGGGCAAACTGGATTCAGAAAAAAAAATTATCAGATAGATGGTTATATGCAGGCTTTTTGAAAAGACAGTCACATCTTGCCTATGTCAAAGGCCGTAAACTGAACATTAATAGGGCCAGATCAGTTACTGAAGAAGTTGTACACAATTATTTTGAAAATTTGAGAGACATTCTGACCAAATATGACCTGTTTGAGTTTCCACAACTGATTTTCAATATTGATGAAACTGGATTCTCCCCAGAACATAGTCCACCCAAAATTTTGACCAAAAAGGGCAAAACCCCAAATGCAATTACATCCCCAAAGTCAAGCATGGTCACTTGCATTGTGGCAAGCAATACAATCTGCAATTCAGTACCACCCTTTTTGATCTTCAAGGGCAAAAGGCAGAATGATGACATAAAGCAAGGTGCAACATCTGGTTGTGGGTTTGCCTTTTCAGAACATAGTTGGTCAAACTCCATCCTTTTCCAAGATTACATTCAACAATATTTTCTGAAATATGTCCAGAGGCCCTCTGAAAAACACATTTTAATATTATTTGATGGGTCTTCCACTCATATGAATCTTGGCCTTATTGAATGGGCAAAGCAGTACAAGATCATTCTCTTTGTCCAACCGCCACACAGCAGCCACTTTCTGCAACCAATGGATGTTGGTGCATATGGACCTCTGAAAAAGGCTTATCATCCTTTGGTGCACAGCTATCTCAAACAACACCCGGCCAGGTTATCAACAGATACAATATTACATCACTGATTTGTCAATCATACATCAAAACATCAACACCGAGCAACATTGTAAATTCCTTTTCAAAAATTGGCATATTTCCGTTCAATCCAGAAGTCATTGATCCTGTCCGTTTTATGCCTTCCAAAATAACCCATCCAACCACTGATGATCATACTTTGAGCAATGAAGGAACCCAAGGGTTAGGTCTTATTCAAGACTCTGATATTGATGCTATTCTTGAGAGTCGCATTCCGAAAGTTAAAGTCAGCCAGGCTTCCAAGAAAAGACAGAGGGATCCTGCTGGTGAGGCACTCACAGAAGGAAATACATACTTGGATTTAAAAGAGAGAAAAATGGCAAAGAAATTGCCAGGGACCAGCACTGCACCTTCAGGGCCAAAAGTGGTTGGGGATACTGAAGAAGAGGATGTGATTGTGTTGCCACAAGTATCCAAAAGTGGGAGAAGAATAGTGTCAAGGAAACCTTGGTCCCCACAAGCAGGCCCTTCAAGGTGCATATATAACCCTGCCATTCAACAAAAGATCCAATTTGTACTTGATAATCTTTAGACAATCTTTTTCTGGACATCTTTAGATAATACTCCCCACAAATGCATACCAAAAAAAATAAATAAACTTCTCAAAATTAAGAGCTATCTTGACCAACCCCTACATATGAAGTGTTTTTGTCTGACGTTAAAACTTATCTATATATTTTAATATGACTAATGTTTTCATGTGAAATGTAATGTGAAGTTTTAGGCATTACTACTTTTTACAAGTGAAACTGTCCCCAAAACTTTGGCTGTTACGGAGCATGTCTCACACTTGCCACTAAATTTCAGAATTGTTATCAGTAAGGGTGAAGCTTCCATACCCACTGACAACAATGATGATGATGATAATGATGAAGATGATGATGATAATGGTGTGTGTTGTGAATGCAAATCCAGATACCAGGCGTAGAACCCCTAAACTCAAGTTCCTTCATACCCCCACTTTTGACTGTAGAGTTCATAAATCAATTAAACACTTCTCTAATTCTTTTAGTCACTACGCCCCAGTTCTTTGGAACTCTTTCCCCTTCCAAATAAGAAACAGTCCCTCTGATGCATCTTTCAGGAAACACGTCAAAACCCACCTTTTCAATTCTAGTTTCCCAACTTAGTCTCCTTCCCTCTCAGTGTCTCCCACAACTCTGGAATACTGACCTTGAACGCCCCTCGAAAAATGATTTTTGTTAACTAGCGCACTGAGTTCCCCTTAGTGGGGAAGATGTTGCGCCTGCAAAGCAGTAGATTAGATTAGATATCCCCCAAGAAAAAATATTGGAGGAATATCAATTGTGAACTGGGCCAAATGTATAAATTGTTCATGTATGCATTGGGTTCACCTGTCATTGTGACATTCCATAAGATATGTGGGGCCTGATGACATTTCTATTGTCCTTGCTGTGAAGCAGGTGAACAATAAATAGAATACCTTGATTCACTGAAAACCATTGTACATAGGTCAATAATATATTTTATGTGCATGTAACATAAGTATTTTGTTTGTTAATTGCTTCACTTAAAACAAAAACAAAAACACCCTTTGCATTGTGCTACAATTTTTACAATATTTGGTGCCACATCACACTGATAAGATTCCATCTTAAGCTTTCAGGTAAATAAATTAGTAAATTGTATTTAATCTAAATGCTGCATGCTTCATATTCCAGCAACAGCTTTTCACACATGTAGCTTAAAATATCATTTTTCAACATCTGATCATTTTTACCCCACAGCCCTTAAGGGCTGTCGGGGTATTGTTTTCACCCATGGTGGGCGGCGGGAAAAAGTTTGTCCGGGCTGTATCTCAGAAACTGTTAGGTGTAGGAAGTTGATACTTGGGACATTGGTTAGGATGGGTAGGTGTGCAACGTCATGGTCTGACCTTGATTTGACCTTTGACCTTGCTGTAGTGACCTTGAGTTTGAAAATCTTGTGCGGGCTATATCTAGGAAACCGTAAGGTGTAGGAAGTTGATACTTGGTAGGGACATTGGTTAGGGGGTGTAGGTGTGCAACGTCATGGTGTGACCTTGATTTGACCTTGCCGTAGTGACCTTGACCTATGAAATCTTGTCCAGGGTTTGTCTCGGAAATCGAAGGTGTAGGAAGTTGATACTTGGTAGGGACATTGGTTATGGGGTGTAGGTATGCATCATCATGGTCTGACCTTGATTTGACCTTGACCTATAAAATCTGGTCCGGGCTATATCTTGGAAACCGTAAGGTGTAGGAAGTTGATACTTGGTAGGGACATTGGTTAGGGGGTGTAGGTGTGCATCGTCATGGTCTGACCTTGATTTGACCTTGCTGTAGTGACCTTGACCTATAAAATCTTGTCCGGGCTATATCTCGGCAACCGTAAGGTGTAGGAAGTTGATACATGGTAGGGACATTGGTTAGGTGGTGTAGGTGTGCAAGGTCATGGCGTGACCTTGATTTGACTTCTGACCTTGCCGTAGTGACCTTGACCTATAAAATCATGTCCGGGCTATATCTCGGAAACCGCAAGGTGTAGGAAGTTGATACTTTGTAGGGACATTGGTTAGGGGGTGTAGGTGTGCATTGTCATGGTGTGACCTTGATATGACCTTGCTGTAGTGACCTTTACCTATAATGCCTTGTCTGGGCTATATTTCGGAAACCATAAGGTGTAGGAAGTTGATACATTGTAGGGACATTGGTCAAGGGTTATATGTGTGCAACATCATGGTGTGACCTGGATTTGACCTTTGATCTTGCATATCTGATGCTATTTTATGTCTCTGTGAGGATATCTGATACTATTTTGCCTCTCTTATATCTCTCATATCTTTTTACTTGAATTTTGGTTGTTGCACCTTTGGGTGTCTTTTTTTCAGATTAAGCACTGTTAAGTCATATTATAATTCATTAACCGTTTTACTTTTGCAACCTTCCTATGTAACAGATGGTATTGCATCAAGTGAGCCTCAGGTCTTGCCCCAACTCCACATAAAAGCATGTATTGCCACATCTGTTTTACCATTTACAAGATGAATTTAGTCCTAAATTCTTCTATTTACTTACAACTTGTACCCTAGTCATTTGAAGTATTCCTTTCATTTGGATCCATAATCTCACATATAACAACTTAAAATTTCAACAAAGATAAAACACTGCCAACAATAATCATCTACAGATTTATGATTCTGCTCATTTCTCAAAAAAAAAAGAAAACAAATAGCTCGATAAAAACCAAGACAGTGGCCTTACTATTGTAATATCATTTTTCACAATTTGTCTAAAATGCTTCAGGCAAGTTTTGTAATAAAGATGACTGAACTTTGGGCATTTCAGAAAATGCTGGGAAATTCTAGGCCTTTTATGAAATCCCTTAGCAAAAAGTGAATTTCAATAAAAATGTGTCAAATTTCTACGCATTTCGCAAGATGCCTGATTACAGAGTTTGCCTGTAACACATACACTGATTATTATGAATGAAATATTTGAAAAAATCAATAACAACCAAAAAGAAAAGGAATTAATTATCCTGATTTATCAATAAGCCCATACACAAATGGGACACAAAGTGTTATGCATGTGGCACATTAATACTAAAATTGCACTCTGTCTGAGTATATCGGTGCTGTTGATATTCAACAAATTATTTGTGAAAGCAACAAAGTGGTTGAATCTAATCTTTATGCTTGTTTTCAACTGGTCTGTTTTATTTCAAATATAGAGTGACCTATCAGCTGATGAGTCACTTGGGATTTCTTCAGAAGGGAGCATCACAGAAAACAACACCAGCATTGCCCCAGTCCCTCTGGAAGAAATTGATTATGTTCACAGCGAGGAATGGAGAAATCAAACAAAGCATGTCTTCATTCTCAGCTCAGCTGGAAAGCCTATTTACTCTAGGTATGCACAGGTTCAACATTTTTAATTTTGTTATTCAGCATTCCTAAGCTTATATGACAATCTTAGTTGCCACCTTTGGAAGTTCATCTCCCAGACTTATTACATTTAAGGAAAAGAGCTATTACCACATTAGGAGTCTGAACTAGGTGTAAAGTTTCAGGCATAAATTTGAACCTAGTAAATATTTTAGAAATATATGGTATCATTTTTGGTACATTTAGTTTTAGAAATTAATTTGTTTCTTGAAAAGAATGTTGTAACTGAAAACTAATCAACCAATTTTTTTTAAGACTTGAACCTATCGGATGACTTGAATTTTTAAATGTATGCATATTTTTTCCTTGTAGATTTGGAGACGAGGAGAAACTTATAACAATAATGGGTGTTATGCAAGCACTGGTATCTTTTGTGCAAGATAACAAAGACATTGCAAGATGTATAAGGGCTGGACAGCACAAGTTTGTGTTTATGGCCAAAGAGCATGTAATTTTGGTAGCTGCAGCCAACACCAATGAATCTATTCAGCAAGTCTATCATCAGCTTCAGTATATTTACAACCAGATGATAAGTGTATTAACTTTTAAGCAGCTTGAGCGTATATTTCAGCAGAGACGTAATTATGATTTAAGAAGACTTTTGACAGGGGCTGAAAAGTTCTTTGATAATCTCATGACTATGATGGAATCAGAGCCCAGTTGTATATTAGGAGCTGTGAATTGTCTTCAGCTAGATACAACCATGCGTGATCTCATCTCTTCTACTATTGCTCAGAATGCCAAGATGAAGGTATGTACTTTTAATCTGCGGACTCTGTTGATATAGGTTTTAAAGGAGGATATTTACTAGTCATGACACACGTGGTCCTTGGTGGACTAGTGGTTAGCAAGTTTGGCATTTTATCACAGGCTATCACCTCTGTGTGGTTCGACTCCCACAAGTGACAAATGCTGTGGACCTGTCCCAATATGACCCTGGCTGTTGGTGGGACATAAAACCCAACTTTGAACTTTTTCATGACATGGTAAAAACCTTTGTACGCAGTATTTTAAACAACCATTGCTTGGAATGTTACAGTTTTGTCAATTTAAAGCAGCAAACATTCAGCTCTGTTTTGAAGATGAATTATTTCCTCCTTTAATGAGGTTAATATGTGACTTTGTGTTTATCTGTTTGTCAGTTTGTTTGATTGCAAAATAACATGGAAAGTTTGCTACAGATTTTGATTAAATTTTCTGGAAATGGTACAAAGAAGAGATAATTAGTTATATCCCCAGACGAAAGTCGGGGATATATTGGATTCAGGTCCGTCGCGCCGCCGCCGCCGCCGCCGTAGAAATTTCCTTGTGGACGCGATAACTCAAAAACAAATTAATATTTTTTTTTCAAACTTGGTACACATGTTAAGGGTGCCCAAAGGAAGATCCCTATTTTAAGGTGACCTTAAACTCCCAGTAAAAAAGAACTTATGGCCACCTTAAGGTCAGAAATTGGACTTTTGGCCACTTAGAGCCCTGTAGGTCACAAACTATGATGCTCAGCTGGCTGAAATTTTACCTGACAACACATTAATATGTTCTTAGTACAT
This sequence comes from Sabellastarte sp. h YS-2021, assembly GCA_964017235.1. Lineage (NCBI taxonomy): Eukaryota > Metazoa > Annelida > Polychaeta > Sabellida > Sabellidae > Sabellastarte > Sabellastarte sp. h YS-2021. The sequence goes on along the minus strand of OZ024930.1, from coordinate 59,582,967 downwards.
GTGCCGAAAATCACGACTTTAAGTTGAGGAGAAAATTGTCCTTGAGGCCCATAAATACCCCCACTTAGGGATTTTTTGCTATACTTTTCACATATTTTGCCCTATAATTTGGAAGTGGTAATTCTGATGAGTCTCAAACTGTGCTAGGTATAACTTTGATATGTAATCCTTGTCTGTAGAAAATTTTAGGGCTGTAGGTTTACCCAAAGGGGTCGACTTAAGGTCTCAAAAGTGCCCACAGAGACCCAATTTATGCACTTTTTGCCACTTTCAAGCACTGTAGCTTTCAAACTATGTCTCTCATCTAAGTTAAATATCATCTGGGAATATATCTATGTGTTTTCTTATATGTGCCCCAACATTTAGGCCTTTAATAGACAGTTAACCTGTGTATCAGGACCATAAACACCCACCCGAGTGACCCTTATAAGACATTTTTCACATCTTTTTCCCTGTAACTTGGAAATGGTAAGTCTGAGAAGTTTCAAACTGTATTAGATATATATTCTGTGTGTAATCTTAGTATGTAACAGATTTTAAGTCTGAAGCTTTAATTTTGAAGGTCAAATTGAGGTCTCTAAAAGGCTCCCAAAGACCCAATATTTGGACTTTTTGCTACTTTTAAGCCCTGTGACTGTCAAACTATGTGACTGATATAGAGCTCAAATCCTATCTGGGAAGATATTAGTATGTTATTTATATATGTGCCAAAAATTAAGGCTTTAAGAAGACATTTAACCTGTGTATGAGGACCATAAATCCCCACCCGAGTGACCATTTTTAGACATTTTTCACATATTTTGCCCTGTAACTTGGAAATGGTAAGTCTAAGAAGTTTCAAACTGTATTAGATGCATATTCTATGTGTAGTCTTAGTATGTGACAAATTTTAAGTCTGAAGCTTTAATTTGAAGGCCACATTTAGGTCTCTAGAAGGCCCCATAAAGACCCAGTATTTGGACTTTTTGCCAATTTTAAGGCCTGTGACTGTTAAACTATGTGACTGATAGAGCTGAAATCTCATCTGGGAATACATTATTATGTTCTTTTTACATGTGCCAAAAATCAAGGCTTCAAGTAGACATTTAACCTGTGTATGAGGACCTTAAACACCCACCTGAGTGACCCTTTTAAGACATTTTTCATATATTTTGCTCTGTAACTTGGAAATGGTAAGTCTGAGAAGTTTCAAACTTTATTAGATACATATTCTATGTGTAATCTTAGTATGTAACAAATTTTAAGTCTGAAGCTTTAATTTGAAAGCCACATCGAGATCTCGAAAAGGCCCACAGAGACCCAATATTTGGACTTTTTGCCACCTTTAAGCCCTGTGACTGTTAAACTATGTGATTGATGGAGCTGAAATCCCATTTGGGAATGCATTATTATGTCCTTTTTACATATGGCGAAAATCAAGGTTTTTAGTGGACATTTAACCTGTGTATGAGGGCCATAGACACTCGCCCAAGTGCCTTTTTGGACATTTTTTCCGTATTTTGCCCTGTTATTTGGAAATGCTTAGTGTGACAAGTCTTAAACTGTATTATATATAATTTTTGTTTGTTATGTATGTCCCCCAAAAAGTTTCAGATCTGTAGTTTAATTGCTAAGGTCTCTTTAACAATTGTAAAATGCCCACAGAAACCCAATTTATGGACATTATGCCACTTTAAAGCCCAGTAACTGTCAAACTATGTGGGTTATAGAGCTGAAATCTTTGAATTTTTAAAAGGAAATGCCTGTCTATTTAAATTTTGAATATTAATAATGTTATGGCTATCTTAGTCTTTTAAGAACTTATTTTTGTGTGTTATACCTCTGCTTGCTGAGTTTTTAACTTTTTAAAATGAAACTGGTTAAACGCCGGTTAAACATATTCAAGTAGACAAAATGGACACTTTAAGTGAGCTTTAAGTCCCAATATTAATGAAATTATATCCGTATGTAGTAAAACTAGGGGATTTTTAACCCTCAACTAGCCCAGTTTTATTCAACTTGCCTCAGTTAATTTTGACACAGCTCCTACAGTTATGAACTCATTTCAGTTGATAATCACATACTTAAAATTCTCAATTCTTTTTGTATTTGAGTACCCCTTTTATATAGATTGTTTGTTTACCATTTATGCTGTAGCACTCCATCTCTTTGAGAGAACATGTAAACTGTGTAAAAAAGATGTAGAAGATGAGATACATTTTGTTTGTGTTTGTCCAGCTTTAGAGCTGATTCGTATGAAATATTTCAAAATTTTAAATATAGATAAATCTGAATTATTAATAGATCAATTATCAAGGGTATTAACTCATATGAATGTCAATATGGTTATTAATTTTATTTTTGGTTTGTGGCAAGAAAGAAAAAGTAAATTATATTGTTAATTTTTATGTATTGAATTGCTGTCTTTATTTACTGTATCTTACCTCAAAATATGTTTGCTCTGTTTATTATTAACTCTCTATTTAAAGTGACTTATAAGCCCATATAGGGCTGGGTATTACTTCAATAGTTTTTGTATAATCCTTGTCAACATAATACATGTCACTATAATAAACTAATAAACTAAACTAAGTCCCAACCCACATCCCCCACCCGGATTCCCCCCACCCACCTCTGGGACCTCCAGCTATATTGAGTGACACTAAATAAACAAAGGTATTTAATGATATCAGATGAGAAACAAAGACCTCAATGGGGTTGCAGATCTTGTGTAATAGTGAGAGAGGTGTGGAGAAGGGGAGAGGGGTGGGGGTGGGAGGTGGTGGGCTTCATTACATATAACACAAAGGGGAGTCAGAACTGAGATTGTGTCACATATTTAGGTTGCATATATATGGACCACATATATAGGTATAGAGGAAATGAATAACTGAAAACAATTTGCAAATTCTAAAAATAATATAATAAAATAATAATATAAATAATTTTTTTTTAAATAATATTTTATTTGTGAACAAATATAGAAACAGATATGCGCTTTTGGGATTATGAATTTTAGAATGGACATTGAATCATCAATCATTTAAATACTTTGAAGGAAGATTGAAAAGTATGATGAGTTGAGTTAAAAATAATATTTTATTTGTCAACAAATATAGAAACAGATATGCTCTTTTGGGATTATTATTTTAGAATGGACATTCAATCATCAATCATTTAAATACTTTGAAAATAGGTTTAGAGTTATCATTGCAGGAAGATTGAAAATATACTTTGAGTTATGTATTCGGCGTCTGGGGATACACCATCTTCCTTGGAAGATATAAACAGAGTAGATTGATGTGCTGAAGTTCATATAATAATGGGTAATTATGTTTTTAAAAATTCCCGATCAAAACCTGTGGCGTGAGTGATGACCTGTCTGGGGATATGTTGGCGCCGAGTTGGCCCAATCTAGTTTTTTTGTGTGGTGATCTGGATTACCTTCTGGATACAGGGATTTTTTAAAGGATTCTTATCATTGCACTCATAAGCAATATTGGAAGTGTTTGGCCTTGATCGAGGTACAGGGGGGTGGGGGGGGTCACATTAGCGAACAGGCCATCCATAGCGAACGGCAATCTGCCATAACATTAAAAAGATAGATAGCAGGGGCACCGGCTTCCAACACCCCACTTATTTTAATATATGGATAAATAAATGATCGTCTAACCACTTGTGAACCCTATCCCCCTGCTGTCTATTGTTTTAAATGTCACTGTAAAATACCGTTCGGTATGGATGTCCTGTTCGCTAACGTGACACCCCCCCACCTGTAGATGCACCTTTTGGGTGCTTTTGTTGAAAATGTCATGTTTCTAAACCTTATAAAATTTTAAGTGTTCACAATGATTTTTCAGTCATCAGGTGGTTTTGGTTACAAATCAGCAAGAAACTATTGAAACACATTGTGAGTATAACTTGGGAAAGTCCCCACAGAATAATGTTGTCAGTTCTAGGTTGTACCTTTTGTCATGCCATAACACTTTTACTGTTATTACATATGCAGGATCTAGTGTTTGCCATCTTGATGTGTGAAAACAAACTCATCTGCCTTGTACGAATGAAGAAATACACTCTTCACCCGATGGATTTGCACCTTATCTTCAACCTAGTCATGTCCAACCAGTCTTTTAAAAGTGCTGAGTCATGGACACCTGTCTGTCTTCCAAACTTTGATTCAGGGTGGGTTCTGCTTTTTGGTTAAAACATATTAAAGTTTACATACAGTGGTGATTTTGCTGGAAGTAGGAAGCAACATTGTTTAATGTTACAAAGAAAATATATTTAAAAATACTAACTATTGAAAAAAAGGCATGTCATTAAAAAAAACTTTTCTGATGTTCTTTCAGCCTTTATGAACATTAGTTGTGTGAATGGCAAACCGTTATACCACATTTTGCTTTGTTCAGGTAGAAATGATGAAATCGGCAAAGAATATTAATTATTTTAAGTTATCAAACACATAATTATTTTAGGCTTTCTACTGGCAAATACTTCGTTAAAATAACAATAAAAAATAATATGTCCAATATGAGTATGAAAAGGACTAGTTCTCTCTCTGTGGGTGAGTTTGATTATCTCTTATTAGAATGCATTGACACTACAAATGATGAATAGAAACAGTTTTTCCCTCAATTTATAAACGTCTATTAGTACAATGCCCCACTATATGTAATGAACAAATGATCCAATTGACTGTTATGGATCTACAATGGGGATCGATTGCAGATCAGAAATTATAATTCCACTTGATTCGTATCAGTACATATTGTTAGGTATTTCGTAAATAATACAAATCTTATGGTTTCCCACATATTTTACATTCAAAGTTCTTTTATCATCTTTTTTGTTATACACATAACTCGATCTCTGTAAATATTGAAAAGCTGTAGGATGATGTATTTTGAGGTCACACAGTTGAAGGCAGTGGTTTACAGACAAGTGTTATCCAGTTGTATAATACAACATAATATAAGAGTTGTAACATCTTTATATGAATACAAATAATTGAATATTTTATTAAGTTTTAAATTTCTTTTTTAGTTGTTTATTTATTTAAAAAATTTTTTTTTTTGGGGGGGGGGGATATTTTTCTTTGGTTGTATAACGAATTGACTTTTCAGGATGATAACTGAAGTTGTTTTTGCTTTACTTCAGAGTCATTCAAGTTGTGAAATCAATGTGTAAAATGACCAGTGACTACTTGGTAAAATTAATTAATTCCCTGAAGCTATTGAATATATGTAATATAGGGGTGTTACTGTCCACAGTATATAAGTTTAGTTTTAATGTCTAATTTAGGGGTTTGAGCTAAATTTAGTTTCTGTTCCAATAATTATATCCCCAGACGAAAGTCGGGGATATATTGGATTCAGGTCTGTCGCGCCGCCGCCGTAGAAATTTCCTTGTGTACGCGATAACTCAAAAACCAATTAATATTTTTTTTTCAAACTTGGAACAAATGTTAAGGATGCCCAAAGGAAGATCCCTATTTTAAGGTGACCTTAAACTCCAAATAATAAAGAACTTATGGCCACCTTAAGGTCAGAAATTGCACTTTTGACCACTTAGAGCCCTCTAGGTCACAAACTATGAGGCATATCTGGCTTAAATTTTACCTGAGAACACATTAATATATTCTTAGTACATGTGCCGAAAATCAAGACTTTAAGTTGAGGAGAAAATTGTGTTTGGGGCCCATAAAGACCCCACTTAGGACTTTTTTCCTAGATTTTTAACATATTTTGCCCCATAATTTGGAAGTGGTAATTCTGATGAGTCTCAAACTGCTCTAGGTGTAACTCTTATATATAATCCTTGTCTGTGAAAAATTTAAAGGCTGTAGGTTTACCTGTTAGGCCGACTTGAGGTCTCAAAATTGCCCACAGAGACCCAATTTATGGACTTTTTGCCACCTTCAAGCACTGTAGCTTTCAAACAATGTCTCTCATCTAAGTGAAATATCATCTGAGAATATATCAATATGTTTTTCTTGTATGTACTCCAAAATTTAGGCCTTTAATAGACATTTAACCCATGTATGAGGACCATAAATCCCCACCCGAGTGACCCTTTTTAGACATTTTAATTTTAATTTTAATCATAATTTGCACCATGTGCGTGTGTACATGCGTGCGTGCGTGCGTGTGTCACGCAGTTTTCTCTGAAACTACTACAGTTACACATTTTTGGTAAATCACAAGTCCTAATGAATTTTTTTGCTCTTCAATATTTTTGGGGTTTGGTGAACTTTGGCCTACTTTTGAGTGAGTAATAGCTATTTTAGCTAATATAATTATATGGCTTATAACTCTGAAACTATTGCATTTACAGTATTTTGTTCTAATATGTTGTTCAGCTACTTTCTCCACAGCTACAACATGGTCAGTAGTTTGGAAGTGTATCTCCATAGCTAAGTGAGTAATAGCTACTTTGTCAATTTTTAATTATAACCATAATGAGTAAATGGCTTATATCTTCATAAGTATTGCAGCTACACAATTTTGTTCCAATATGTTGTTCAGCTACTTTCTCCACAGCTACAACATGGTCAGTAGTTTGCAAGTGTATCTCCATAGCTAAGTGAGTAATAGCTACTTTTTCAATTTTTAATGATAACCATAATGAGTAAATGGCTTATATCTTCATAAGTATTGCAGCTACACAATTTTGTTCCAATATGTTGTTCAGCTACTTTCTCCACTGCTACAACATGGCCAGTAGTTTGGAAGTGTATCTCTATAGCTAAGTGAGTAATAGCTACTTTTTCAATTTTTAATGATAACCATAATGAGTAAATTGCTTATATCTTCAAAAGTATTGCAGCTACACAATTTCTCTCAAATATGTTGTTCATGTACTTTTTTGTGAACTGTAACATATTTAAGTTTCACAACTGTTGCTCAATGTACAAGTGAGTAATGGCTACTTTATTGCTACTTTTAGTGAAAATGTGAAAAATCAGAAATATCTCTCAAACTGTAAGATATAGAGCAATTTCGAGCAAATTTTTGACCCACAGGGTAGTACTAGAGTATCCTATTGCTAAGGGGGAAAAAGTTTGGTGAACTTTGGCCTACTTTTGAGTGAGTAATAGCGCTTTTACCTAATATAATTATATGACTTATAACTGTCAATGAGTAAATGGCTTATATCTTCGTAAGTATTGCAGCTACACAATTTTGTTCCAATATGATGTTCAGCTACTTTCTCAACAGCTACAACATGGTTAGTAATTTGGAAGTGTATCTCCATAGCTAAGTGAGTAATAGCTACTTTTTCAATTTTTAATGATAACCATAATGAGTAAATGGCTTATATCTTCAAAAGTATTGCAGCTACACAATTTCTCTCAAATATGTTGTTCATGTACTTTTTTGTGAACTGTAACATATTTAAGTTTCACAACTGTTGCTCGATGTACAAGTGAGTAATGGCTACTTTATTGCTGCTTTTAGTGAAAATGTGAAAAATCAGAAATATCTCTCAAACCGTAAGATATAGAGCAATTTCGAGCAAATTTTTGAACCACAGGGTAGTACTAGAGTATCCTATTGCTAAGGGGGGAAAGGTTTGGTGAACTTTGGCCTACTTTTGAGTGAGTAATAGCGCTTTTACCTAATATAATTATATGACTTTTAACTGTCAATGAGTAAATGGCTTATATCTTCAAAAGTATTGCAGCTACACAATTTTGTTCCAATATGATGTTCAGCTACTTTCTCCACAGCTACAACATGGTCAGTAATTTTGAAGTGTATCTCCATAGCTAAGTGAGTAATAGCTACTTTTTCAATTTTTAATGATAACCATAATGAGTAAATGGCTTATATCTTCAAAAGTATTGCAGCTACACAATTTCTCTCAAATATGTTGTTCATGTACTTTTTTGTGAACTGTAACATATTTAAGTTTCACAACTGTTGCTCAATGTACAAGTGAGTAATGGCTACTTTATTGCTACTTTTAGTGAAAATGTGAAAAATCAGAAATATCTCTCAAACTGTAAGAGATAGAGAAATTTCGAGCAAATTTTTAAACCACAGGGTAGTACTAGAGTATCCTATGCTAAGGGGAAAATGGTTTGGTGAACTTTGGCCTACTTACTCACCTCCTCAAAATGAGTAAATGCGAATTATCTCTAAAAGTATTGCAGGTAGCCATTTTTTCTCAAATAACTCATTCACCTACTTTTGGGAGAGCTTTCACTTGGTTAAGTTTCAGATGCGTAGCTAGTTACTCACCTACTCAAAATGAGTCAATGCGAATTATCTCTAAAAGTATTGCAGGTAGCCATTTTTTCTCAAATAACTCATTCACCTACTTTTGGGAGAGCTTTCACTTGGTTAAGTTTCAGATGCGTAGCTAGTTACTCACCTACTCAAAATGAGTAAATGCTAATTATGTCTAAAAGTATTGCAGATAGCCAATTTTTCTCAAATAACTCATTCATATACTTTTGGAAGAGCTTTCACTTAGTGAGGTTTCAGACCCTTAGCTAATTTCTCACCTACTCAAAATGAGTAAATGCGAATTATCTCTAAAAGTATAGAAGATAGCCAATTTTTCTCAAATAACTCATTCACCTACTTTTGCGAGAGCTTTCACTTGGCGAAGTGTCAGACCTGTAGCTAATTTCTCGCCTACTCAAAATGAGTAAATGCTAAATATCTCAAAGTATTGCAGGTAGCCAATTTTTCTCAAATAACTCATTCATTTACTTTTGGAAGAGCTTTCACATGGTGAAGTTTCAGACCCATAGCTAATTACTCGCCTACTCAAAATGAGTAAATGCGAATTATCTCTAAAAGTATTGCAGATAGCCAATTTTTCTCAAATAACTCATTCATCTACTTTTGGAAGAGCTTTCACATGGTGAAGTTTCAGACCCGTAGCTAATTACTCACCTACTCAAAATGAGTAAATGCGAATTCTCTCTAAAAGTATTGCAGATAGCCAATTTTTCTCAAATAACTCATTCACCTACTTTTGGGAGAGCTTTCACTTGGTGAAGTTTCAGACCCGTAGCTAATTACTCACCTACTCAAAATGAGTAAATGCTAATTATCTCTAAAAGTATTGCAGATAGCCAATTTTTCTCAAATAACTCATTCATCTACTTTTGGAAGAGCTTTCACATGGTGAAGTTTCAGACCCATAGCTAATTACTCACCTACTCAAAATGAGTAAATGCGAATTTTCTCTAAAAGTATTGCAGATAGCCAATTTTTCTCAAATAACTCATTCACCTACTTTTGGAAGAGCTTTCACATTGTGAAGTTTCAGACCCATAGCTACTTACTCGCCTACTCAAAATGAGTAAATGCTAATTATGTCTAAAAGTATTGCAGATAGCCAATTTTTCTCAAATAACTCATTCATATACTTTTGGAAGAGCTTTCACTTAGTGAGGTTTCAGACCCCTAGCTAATTTCTCACCTACTCAAAATGAGTAAATGCGAATTATCTCTAAAAGTATAGAAGATAGCCAATTTTTCTCAAATAACTCATTCACCTACTTTTGCGAGAGCTTTCACTTGGTGAAGTGTCAGACCTGTAGCTAATTTCTCACCTACTCAAAATGAGTAAATGCTAAATATCTCGAAAAGTATTGCAGATAGCCAATTTTTCTCAAATAACTCATTCATTTACTTTTGGAAGAGCTTTCACATGGTGAAGTTTCAGACCCATAGCTAATTACCCGCCTACTCAAAATGAGTAAATGCGAATTATCTCTAAAAGTATTGCAGATAGCCAATTTTTCTCAAATAACTCATTCATCTACTTTTGCGAGAGCTTTCACTTGGCGAAGTGTCAGACCTGTAGCTAATTTCTCGCCTACTCAAAATGAGTAAATGCTAAATATCTCAAAGTATTGCAGATAGCCAATTTTTCTCAAATAACTCATTCACCTACTTTTGGGAGAGCTTTCACTTGGTGAAGTTTCAGACCTGTAGCTAATTACTCACCTACTCAAAATGAGTAAATGCTAATTATCTCTAAAAGTATTGCAGATAGCCAATTTTTCTCAAATAACTCATTCATCTACTTTTGGAAGAGCTTTCACATGGTGAAGTTTCAGACCCATAGCTAATTACTCACCTACTCAAAATGAGTAAATGCGAATTCTCTCTAAAAGTATTGCAGATAGCCAATTTTTCTCAAATAACTCATTCACCTACTTTTGGAAGAGCTTTCACTTGGTGAAGTTTCAGACCTGTAGCTAATTACTCACCTACTCAAAATAAGTAAATGCTAATTATCTCTAAAAGTATTGCAGATAGCCAATTTTTCTCAAATAACTCATTCATCTACTTTTGGGAGAGCTTTCACTTGGTGAAGTGTGAGACCTGTAGCTAATTTCTCACCTACTCAAAATGAGTAAATGTTAAATATCTCTAAAAGTATTGCAGATAGCCATTTTTTCTCAAATAACTCATTCATTTACTTTTGGAAGAGCTTTCACATGGTGAAGTTTCAGACCCATAGCTAATTACTCGCCTACTCAAAATGAGTAAATGCGAATTATCTGTAAAAGTATTGCAGATAGCCAATTTTTCTCAAATAACTCATTCATCTACTTTTGGGAGAGCTTTCACTTGGTGAAGTTTCAGACCTGTAGCTAATTACTCACCTACTCAAAATGAGTAAATGCAAATTATCTCTCAAAGTATTGCAGATAGCCAATTTTTCTCAAATAACTCATTCATCGACTTTTGGAAGAGCTTTCACATGGTGAAGTTTCAGACCTGTAGCTAATTACTCACCTACTCAAAATGAGTAAATGCAAATTATCTCTCAAAGTATTGCAGATAGCCAATTTTTCTCAAATAACTCATTCATCTACTTTTGGAAGAGCTTTCACATGGTGAAGTTTCAGACCCATAGCTAATTTCTCACCTACTCAAAATGAGTAAATGCGAATTATCTCTAAAAGTATAGGAGATAGCCAATTTTTCTCAAATAACTCATTCATCTACTTTTGGGAGAGCTTTCACTTGGTGAAGTTTCAGACCTGTAGCTAATTTCTCACCCGCTCAAAATGAGTAAATACTAATTATCTCTAAAAGTATTGCAGATAGCCAATTTTTCTCAAATAACTCATTCATCTACTTTTCGAAGAGCTTTCACATGGCAAAGTTTCAGACCCATAGGTAATAACTCACCTACTCAAAATGAGTAACTGCGAACTATCTCTAAGATTATTGCATATAGCCAATTTTTCTCAAATAACTCATTCACCTACTTTTGGGAGAGCTTTCACATGGTGAAGTTTCAGACCTGTAGCTAATTACTCACCTACTCAAAATGAGTAACTGCGAATTATCTCTAAAAGTATTGCAGATAGCCAATTTTTCTCAAATAACTCATTCATGTACTTTTAGGAGAGCTTTCACTTGGTGAAGTTTCAGACCTGTAGCTAATTACTCACTTACTCAAAATGAGTAAATGCGAATTATCTCTGAAAGTATTGCAGATAGTCAATTTTTCTCAAATAACTCATTCATCTACTTTTGGAAGAGCTGTCACATGGTGAAGTTTCAGACCCCAGTCCCCCCCCCTGGGGTACAAACAACAAGGGTGCAGGATATAGTTTATTATAATACAACAATAGTATAAGATATACAGTTACAGTAAAATACTAAGATATATAAAAACTATACTATTTAGTATATTACAGACTCAATCGATTACACAAGTGACTAAGACTACTCAGAACCATCTCAAGACTTCAGACTCTCAAATCAGTCCAATTACCAATACTGAAACATTACCAACACAGCATGGTGAACCACACAATCCATGCTAATGCTGAACTGATTAAGTCATATTACTAACACAGCACAAGTAACAATACTACTCATGCTGAACATGAAGATAAACCTTTGCTAGTAGTACTCATGCCAGGCATGAAATTACCAGTTACTTGAAAATTTACTAACCGAGGCAGGAGTACATGTCTCCCCCATGCCCCAATATGAAATACTAAAGCACCACAAGTGCAGTTACTAAATAGAATCATATAAGACTACCCCTGTCAGTAAAGATTCAAACCCCAGACCAGAGGGTATAAGGAGATGTTACTGGAACCCCCCACGGCTGCAGCGCAGCCGGACGACCATAAGGTAAACATGATGTTACAATTGAAGCAACCAACTTTCATAAAAACCCTCAAAGGCCCAATAGGAGTAGTATTAAACATTATTAATAACACGAGCAAGCGATAGAGCAATATCTCTAGTAGAACTTTTGTTTTGCTGTATGTATGTCCATACACAGTCCGACGTCCAGGAGCCATGTGACTTGATACTTTGCAAAGGCACATGGGCATCAAAAGCCAAAGTAGCTCCTGAACGCCGGAAGGAGTGAAAAGTGAAATAATTAGCACATAAACCCATTCTTTTATTCAATCTAGACAGGACTTTTCTGATACGAGAATCAGTCAAGACAGTCCAACCTGAGGCAGTCCTGATTTGAAACAGTGGATCGAGGGGGGAAGGGGAGTACAAACTTAAAGCATTCTTCAATGCAGACACAGGGCAAAGAGGATGGGACCTAAGTATGGGCAAAGTAATATAATGAATTTTGTCCCTATTTTGATTAGTTTTGGACCACTTAATGGCCAGGGTCATGAAATTTTTGGAAATTTTTACATCAGATGGAGTTAAATGTCTGGTAGGGTCAAAGGAAGCAATGGAATGTGGGGCGATGTTGGAAATCCGCAAAAATCCGAAAAAGGCAATGAGAAATACCGCTTTAAAGACAGAACCAAAAAGAATGTTGTCACACAAGTGGACAATGTCCACCAAATTTTGAAGGGACATGACATTTCGAACAGGGACAGACAGTGGTCTGTTAATTATATCCCCAGACGAAAGTCGGGGATATATTGGATTCAGGTCCGTCGCGCCGCCGCCGCCGCCGCCGCCGCCGTAGAAATTTCCTTGTGGACGCGATAACTCAAAAACAAATTAATATTTTTTTTTCAAACTTGGTACACATGTTAAGGGTGCCCAAAGGAAGATCCCTATTTTAAGGTGACCTTAAACTCCCAGTAAAAAAGAACTTATGGCCACCTTAAGGTCAGAAATTGGACTTTTGGCCACTTAGAGCCCTGTAGGTCACAAACTATGATGCTCAGCTGGCTGAAATTTTACCTGACAACACATTAATATGTTCTTAGTACATGTGCCGAAAATCACGACTTTAAGTTGAGGAGAAAATTGTGTTTGAGGCCCATAAATACCCCCACTTGGGGATTTTTTGCTATACTTTTCACATATTTTGCCCTATAATTTGGAAGTGGTAATTCTGATGAGTCTCAAACTGCGCTAGGTATAACTTTGATATGTAATCCTTGTCTGTAGAAAATTTTAGGGCTGTAGGTTTACCCAAAGGGGTCGACTTAAGGTCTCAAAAGTGCCCACAGAGACCCAATTTATGCACTTTTTGCCACTTTCAAGCACTGTAGCTTTCAAACTATGTCTCTCATCTAAGTTAAATATCATCTGGGAATATATCTATGTGTTTTCTTATATGTGCCCCAACATTTAGGCCTTTAATAGACAGTTAACCTGTGTATCAGGACCATAAACACCCACCCGAGTGACCCTTATAAGACATTTTTCACATCTTTTTCCCTGTAACTTGGAAATGGTAAGTCTGAGAAGTTTCAAACTGTATTAGATATATATTCTGTGTGTAATCTTAGTATGTAACAGATTTTAAGTCTGAAGCTTTAATTTTGAAGGTCAAATTGAGGTCTCTAAAAGGCTCCCAAAGACCCAATATTTGGACTTTTTGCTACTTTTAAGCCCTGTGACTGTCAAACTATGTGACTGATAGAGCTCAAATCCTATCTGGGAAGATATTAGTATGTTATTTATATATGTGCCAAAAATTAAGGCTTTAAGAAGACATTTAACCTGTGTATGAGGACCATAAATCCCCACCCGAGTGACCATTTTTAGACATTTTTCACATATTTTGCCCTGTAACTTGGAAATGGTAAGTCTAAGAAGTTTCAAACTGTATTAGATGCATATTCTATGTGTAATCTTAGTATGTGACAAATTTTAAGTCTGAAGCTTTAATTTGAAGGCCACATTTAGGTCTCTAGAAGGCCCCATAAAGACCCAGTATTTGGACTTTTTGCCAATTTTAAGGCCTGTGACTGTTAAACTATGTGACTGATAGAGCTGAAATCTCATCTGGGAATACATTATTATGTTCTTTTTACATGTGCCAAAAATCAAGGCTTCAAGTAGACATTTAACCTGTGTATGAGGACCTTAAACACCCACCTGAGTGACCCTTTTAAGACATTTTTCACATATTTTGCTCTGTAACTTGGAAATGGTAAGTCTGAGAAGTTTCAAACTTTATTAGATACATATTCTATGTGTAATCTTAGTATGTAACAAATTTTAAGTCTGAAGCTTTAATTTGAAAGCCACATCGAGATCTCTAAAAGGCCCACAGAGACCCAATATTTGGACTTTTTAACCACCTTTAAGCCCTGTGACTGTTAAACTATGTGATTGATGGAGCTGAAATCCCATCTGGGAATGCATTATTATGTCCTTTTTACATATGCCGAAAATCAAGGTTTTTAGTAGACATTTAACCTGTGTATGAGGGCCATAGACACTCGCCCAAGTGCCTTTTTGGACATTTTTTCCGTATTTTGCCCGGTTATTTGGAAATGCTTAGTGTGACAAGTCTTAAACTGTATTATATATAATTTTTGTTTGTTATGTATGTCCCCCAAAAAGTTTCAGATCTGTTGTTTAATTGCTAAGGTCTCTTTAACAATTGTAAAATGCCCACAGAAACCCAATTTATGGACATTATGCCACTTTAAAGCCCAGTAACTGTCAAACTATGTGGGTTATAGAGCTGAAATCTTTGAATTTTTAAAAGGAAATGCCTGTCTATTTAAATTTTGAATATTAATAATGTTATGGCTATCTTAGTCTTTTAAGAACTTATTTTTGTGTGTTATACCTCTGCTTGCTGAGTTTTTAACTTTTTAAAATGAAACTGGTTAAACATATTCAAGTAGACAAAATGGACACTTTAAGTGAGCTTTAAGTCCCAATATTAATGAAATTATATCCTTATGTAGTAAAAGTAGGGGATTTTTAACCCTCAACTAGCCCAGTTTTATTCAACTTGCCTCAGTTAATTTTGACACAGCTCCTACAGTTATGAACTCATTTCAGTTGATAATCACATACTTAAAATTCTCAATTCTTTTTGTATTTGAGTACCCCTTTTATATAGATTGTTTGTTTACCATTTATGCATCCCCCACCCGGATTCCCCCCACCCACCTCTGGGACCTCCAGCTATATTGAGTGACACTAAATAAACAAAGGTATTTAATGATATCAGATGAGAAACAAAGAACTCAATGGGGTTGCAGATCTTGTGTAATAGTGAGAGAGGTGTGGAGAAGGGGAGAGGGGTGGCGGTGGGAGGTAGTGGGCTTCATTACATATAACACAAAGGGGAGTCAGAACTGAGATTGTGTCACATATTTAGGTTGCATATATATGGACCACATATATAGGTATAGAGGAAATGAATAACTGAAAACAATTTGCAAATTCTAAAAATAATATAATAAAATAATAATATAAATAATTTTTTTTTAAATAATATTTTATTTGTGAACAAATATAGAAACAGATATGCGCTTTTGGGATTATGAATTTTAGAATGGACATTGAATCATCAATCATTTAAATACTTTGAAGGAAGATTGAAAAGTATGATGAGTTGAGTTAAAAATAATATTTTATTTGTCAACAAATATAGAAACAGATATGCTCTTTTGGGATTATTATTTTAGAATGGACATTCAATCATCAATCATTTAAATACTTTGAAAATAGGTTTAGAGTTATCATTGCAGGAAGATTGAAAATATAATTTGAGTTATGTATTCGGCGTCTGGGGATACACCATCTTCCTTGGAAGATATAAACAGAGTAGATTGATGTGCTGAAGTTCATATGATAATGGGTAATTATGTTTTAAAAAATTCCCGATCAAAACCTGTGGCGTGAGTGATGACCTGTCTGGGGATATGTTGGCGCCGAGTTGGCCCAATCTAGTTCTCATTGATTTCAGAAAATATTTAACTCTAGGATGTTCCATCACAGAATGATCAATGCCATACATTACAAAATTAGCTTTAATAGCAGCAACATTGTTAGCAACCATGTGTACCGACACTTTATTTAGAGCTAAGTACTCAAGATAAGCCATTACAGAATGCAAGCTAACGTCCTGTATCAAAATATCAGCTAAACAGCAGAAACCCACAAAATTACGAAATAACAGCTGGTAGCATCTCCTAGTTTTAGGGCGGAAGGCAGCCTTGACTCTCTGTGATGCTCCATCCACCAAGTGGAGCAGCCGCCTCTGACCTGCAACAAAGGTAGAATCTGTTAACATCAGCATTTTAAATTTCATTGTTAATTTCTAATAATTTGGAGCTAACATTTAACCATAAATGACTCCCTATCTTACTCTGTAGCTCTATATGTTGTGCTGTTGTATTTTGCCACCTTGACAGTAAATCTGCCACCCCATTATCTCTGCCCATTACATGCCTATATGACAATTCCACATCACTCTGAGCAGACACTAGCCATATATTCCTTGCACAGGCTGCTAAAAAAGCGTCCTTAGTACGACCAGTGGTTAACACATGAACCACTGCTTGGTTATCACACTTGACCAAAATTCGCTGTTTTGACCACAGATGAGCAAAAACACGAAGTGCCACCAAAATGTTGACCATTTCCAAATGTACTATGGTAAGGTTGGCATAATGCTTCACAATAGGAAGGTGATACACAAGGTGACCACACCTGCCCCCCAAGCCCACCAGACAAGCATCAAGTTCAACAACATGGTGAATTGGCTTATGGTCAAAAAATGACGTGCCATTGTACTGACTAAGAAAGGACTGGAACCACCTGAGATCTCTCTTAAAGTCATGATCAAGAGTAATAGAAGAGGCGTCATAATTACGACGCAACAGGTCCAGCATTCTATTGACAAAGAAGCGAGATGGTTTGACACACTTTTGAATGTACATCAAGTGGCCTAACAAAGATTGAAGTTGACGGATAGAGCAAAAATGCTTAGAGGTCCAAACATTAACCATGTCATGAATTTTTGTCAATTTTTCTTGAGGTATAGAGATAGTACGATTGACAGTATCAATCTCCACACCCAGGCACACAGCCTTGGTGCTAGGGGCTATCAACTTCTTCTGGCTCACATCAAGGCCTAACTGACGCAAAAGGACGCGTAACGCGTCAAACGACGCACGCGCGACGCTCGGAACGCCCAGACCAATGAAATCGTCCACGTAGTTGATGACGTCATAGCCGCGTCGACGCATACCGAAACGTACGGCGTCGCTGACGCGTTGAAAGATTTGCGTCCCGTGACGCGCGCCGAACGGCAAACAGGTGTCGACGTACGTGACGTCACGCCACTCCAAACCTAACAGATCCATATCAGAAGGGTCAAGCTTTATATGTCTGAACGCACGACTGACATCTACCTTATAGATGTGAGCAGCAGTACCCAGACGTTTTATTTCAGTTGTGATGTGATCTACAGAAGGAAATGTGAGGGCAAAGTCGGTACCGAGATAAGAATTCTTATCTATGCCTGCATTTACAGAGCTATGTTTTGGCCATGAAAGGTCAATGATCACACGCCTGTTTTTTGAATTACTCTTATCTCT
This sequence comes from Sabellastarte sp. h YS-2021, assembly GCA_964017235.1. Lineage (NCBI taxonomy): Eukaryota > Metazoa > Annelida > Polychaeta > Sabellida > Sabellidae > Sabellastarte > Sabellastarte sp. h YS-2021. Next base: position 59,565,212 of record OZ024930.1, on the reverse strand, counting down.
TGTAAGGAAAGGTGAAACATGGGTTCCCTCTATGGGATTTTTGTCAAACAGGCCCAAAATGGCCCCATGATGGGTCTCTTCCTTGAGATATGCATCAACATCAGACATGTACTGAAGGGCAGAGGAGTGATTTTTGTGGTCAGAGTATAGAGGACAACTCCTATTAAAATCAAGTGGAAAGCCAAACTTTATGAGGTGGGTGAGTTGTGTATCCCAGTACCCCTCCGTCATTTCTTCCCAAGCCCTAACATTAAGTTGAGATCTTACTGGTATTCTGCAAGCCATGTAATTCAAGTGGCCACTACTCTTGACCCTGTGATATAATTCAAATGGACAAGTAACTGCAGGGGCCACATACTCACAATTTTTGGGCATGATGAAGTGGGATAGGGGAATAAAACCAAAGTCAAAGTTGCTTTGATTTCTCCATTCTTGAAATACTTTACAAGGACTTCTATTTTTGTGGATATCAGCCACACTTTTTGGAAGAACAGTATTTAAATATTTTTCATCCCAATCGACACTCACATCATAAAGCAAAGCCAAGTTCTGAGGACCAGCAACTATACTATTTCTTGGCAACATATGTCTGACACTACTGACAGCATGACCACTAGGACCTGTGCTTTCCACAATATGTGAATCACTAATCATACCTGTGTCACTGTCCAGTGTGACCTCTTGTTGCGACCCCCCCACATCGTGGGCCCCCCCCTGTGGTACAATATCATCATGGGTCACGTAGTTCTTAGTGTTGACACAAGTATGACTCACCTGAGGTTTGACACGACTGTTGATTACCCTAGATCTCACAGCTTCCATGTGTTGTGGTTTAACATTACTCTTGACATGACCTTTGACCATAGTTCGACCTTTGTTACCTCTGGCCAGTAAACTACTGACATTCCTTTTATTAACAAGTGAACTATAAAAAACTCTGGTACAAACCACCTGTTTGTTGGAAGGTTCATGTCTTTCCAGCAAACTAACATTGCCATTGAAATTGTTACTTCTACTGATCATGTTACTTTCATTTACAATGTTACTATCCCAATGTTCAGACTTGCTGCCCAACCTCAGTGTTGAGCAGCCCCTCCCTCGTTTTTTGTAGCACTATTTTTCTTTGCAAAATGACAATCTTTCTCAGGGTGAGGCAAGAAACGGTTTTGAGACAAACAGAAAGCACAAATATGCTTATGCAGACGGCCGTTGACTTCATGGTCTTTTTTAGACTGACAAAGGCCTGTCTGAAAGGCCTTGCAGAACCAGGGACGCCCACCCCCGCCTAAATTTTTTGACCAGCTTTGTTTTGTGTTTACAGTGTGGCGTTGGGCATGAGCCCTACGAATTCTGTCGATTCTGTCCGAATCAAACCAGTCAACCGACCCCCTCTCCATCTCATACATTAATACCGCATGTGCAGATTTCGCACTACCCCAACTGAAATCGGTTGTATCTTCCATTAGATCCCCAAGATAACATAACATTTTTTCTTTACATTTTTTGTCTTTCTCGTCCAGAATATTCTTTACAAAACCTTGCACAAATTGAGAAAGGGTGAGTTGATCATATGTCAATCTTTGGCGACTTGCCCCCCCCAGAATATGCTCATGAGGCCAAGCAACACGTTTGTTAACCATAACCTCGACCCCGCCCCTCTTTGATTAAATTTTTTCACTACTGCTATTACCTTGAGCTTTTTGGTCTTTCTCTAGGTCCGCTATCGACGTATCAATTCTCTTCTGAAGGGCCTTTGAGGATCTGATAACTGACAGGGGAGGAAAATCTGACTCATCATCAGAAGAATCTGACGTATCAAACACGTCAGTATGACCTTTTACTTTTTTATTACTTTTACACTTGTTAACAGTACTTAACTTCTTGTCCCTGACACTAGACTGTCCAGCTACTGTCCCTGCCATCTGGTCTTCCACACGATCAAGCCTGCTCCCCATCCTCTGCAGCTCAGCCAAGATTTTCTCTTGAATCCCACTGTGGGCACCGTCCTCTGCAGTTGAATCAGCACTATCAGAGGCACTCTGGTCAGTGTGACCGGGGGATAAACCCCTCTTGACAGATAAGTCCCGCTTAGGAGTGCTTGTGGAGGTGCTTCGCCCGGACCCGGCCAGGCTCTTGGTTACGGGATTCAACTGAGAGTCTTTTTTCTTACCAGGCTTCTGCACAGAACTTCCTCCATCTTCTGTATTCAGCTGTAAAGGGCATCTCTTCCCTGTTGGGGGAAAATGTCTTTTCTCACAAAGTCTACACCAAGTTTTCCCTTTCCCCATCACAGTAACGTTCACACAATCACAATATTTCAGTTATATATAAGTTTTTTTCCACTACAATTACAAAGAAGCAACTCCCTGAGGGTGCTGTCAACGACGAAATCAGATCTGGCTTGGCTAATTCCAGTAAAAGCAAGGGTGAAATAAATAGGTTAGACCGTCCCTTTGTGGTTAGCCAAGGCAAGCCTGAGGTCGTCTAGATGACAATACTCTCAGCAATCATCAGCACAGCGTTGATATGGTTGATATGGTTGAGTGAACATCACACAAACAAGTCCTAGTTCTTGACACTTCACCAGTATGCACAGTACACTTGACGTGAATAAATACACTAATTCATGAGTTCTAGTCCAATAAAGCACATCACACGTTACAAATTAAAATGTTAAAAGTCACTACATAAAATCAAATAAAACTCCAAGTAAATTCCTCTTTCAAGAAGAAGCACACAAAATAAAATTTCTTGTTTTCATGTCCAAATTTTTAGTTTTCATGTCCACCCAGTTTGACTTTCAAGTTTATAATGCAAGGACAAACCCCAAATTATGGCTTCACTCTGGGCCAACCAATCACAGGCAAGTTAACAACAACCCAGTAATTCAGCAAGGTCCCCAAAGGGGTTTAAGAACAGTAATATGTTAAAACAACATTGACCTCTATAACAGTAGACCTGCACACCTTAAGGTCCGACCAGACCATACGACCCCCCCAGGGGGAGGGACTGACAAGCGTGCTGCCTGGACACCACTAATGAATAGCTAATTACTCCCCTACTCAAAATGAGTAAATGCGAATTATCTCTAAAAGTATTGCAGATAGCCAATTTTTCTCAAATAACTCATTCATCTACTTTTGAAAGAGCTTTCACTTGGTGAAGTTTCAGACTCGTAGGTAATTACTCACCTACTCAAAATGAGTAAATGCTAATTATCTCTAAAAGTATTGTGGGTACCCAATTTTTATCAAATAACTCATTCATCTACTTTTGGAAGAGCTTTCACATGGTGAAGTTCCAAACCTGTAGGTAATTACTCACCTACTCAAAATGAGTAAATGCGAATTATCTCTAAAAGTATTGCAGATAGCCAGTATTTTTCAAATAACTCACTTCACCTATATTTTGGGAGAACTTTCAATTAGTGAATTTTCAGATCCATATCTAATTACTCACCTACTCAAAATGAGTAATTGCCTATATTCACAAAAAGTATTGCAGATAGCCAGTATTTCTCAAATAACTCATTCACCTACATTTTGGAGATATTTCACATGCTAAAGTTTTTTTATGAATTATTAAAATAATTTTTAATGCATTAAAATTAATGAAATCATGCACTAAATCGATTATAACTTGAAAAGTATTGTATTTAGAGCATTTTGTTAAAATATGTTATTCACCTACTTTTTCCCACAGCAACAACATGGTGAGTAACTTGGGTGTCTATCTCAATAGATAAGTGAGTAATAGCTACTTTTGGATTTTTCACTAACTTCCATCATGAGTAAAATCACTTGTAACTTGAAAACTATTGCATTCAGACCTTCAGGGTAGTACAAAAGTGTCCTATGCAAAGGGGAAAGATTTCAATTTTCGCCACTTTTGGCGGCCTTCTTGGATTTTAGCGGAAAACAATGAATAAGTGTGAATATCTCGAAAACCATAAGAGATGGAGCAATTTCGAGCGAATTTTTGACCTGCAAGGTAGTACAAGAATGTCCTGTGCAAAGGGGTAAAATATCAATTTTCACCACTTTTGGTGGCCTTTTTGGATTTTTGCGGAAAATAGAAAAGTGTCAATATCTCGAAAACCGTAACAGATCGAGCGATTTCGAGCGATTTTTTTTACCCACAGGGTGATACAAGAGTGTCCTGTCCAAAGGGGAAAAATTTCATTTTTCGCCACTTTCGGCAGCCATCTTGGATTTTTGCTGAAAATGGAAAAGTGTCAATATCTCGAAAAGCATAACAGATAGAGCGGTTTCAAGCGAATTTTCGACCTGCAGGATGGTACAACAGTGTCCTATGCAAAGGGGAAAAATTTCAATGTAGTATTTCTTCCCCTGCGGTACTCGGCGGGAGATACATACCGCGGCAGTGGTCTTGTTTCACATATTTTGCCCTGTAACTTGGAAATGGTAAGTCTGAGAAGTTTCAAACTGTATTAGATACATATTCTATGTGTAATCTTAGTATGTGACAAATTTTAAGTATTAAGACCCAGTATTTGGACTTTTTGCCACCTTTAAGCCCTGTGACTGTTAAACTATGTGACCGATAGGGCTGAAATCTCATCTGGGAATACATTATTATGTTCTTTTTACATGTGCCAAAAATCATGGCTTCAAGTAGACATTTAAACTGTGTATGAGGACCATAAACACCCACCTGAGTGACCCTTTTAAGACATTTTTCACATATTTTGCTCTGTAACTTGGAAATGGTAAGTCTGAGAAGTTTCAAATTTTATTAGATATATATATTCTATGTATAATCTTAGTATGTGACAGATTATAAATCTGAAGCTTTAATTTGAAAGCCACATCGAGATCTCTAAAAGGCCCACAGAGACCCAATATTTGGACTTTTTGCCATCTTTAAGCCCTGTGACTGTTAAACTATGTGATTGATGGAGCTGAAATCCCATCTGGGAATGCATTATTATGTCCTTTCTACATGTGCCGAAAATCGAGGCTTTTAGTAGACATTTAACCTGTGTATGAGGGCCATAAACACTCACCCAAGTGACCTTTTTTGACATTTTTTTTCCGTATTTTGCCCTGTTATTTGGAAATGCTTAGTGTGACAAGTCTTAAACTGTATTATATATAATTTTTGTTTGTTATGTTTTTCCCCCAAAAAGTTTCAGCTCTGTAGTTTAATTGCTAAGGTCTCTTTAACAATTGTAAATTGCCCACAGAGACCCAGTTTATGGATATTATACCACTTTAAAGCCCTGTAACTGTCGAACTATGTGGGTCATAGAGCTGAAATCTTTGAATTTTTCAAAGGAAGTGCCTGTCTATTTAAATTTTTATTAATAATGTTATGGCTATCTTAGGCTTTTAAGTACTTATTTTTGTGTGTTATCTCTCTGCTTGCTGAGTTTTTAACTTTTTAAAATGAAACTGGTTAAACATATTCAAGTAGGAAAAATGGACACTGTTATTTTCTGGTGAGCTATAAGTCCAATATTAATGAAATTATAGCCTTATGTAGTAAAAATAGGGGATTTTTAACCCTCAACTAGCCCAGTTTTATTCAGTTTGCCTCAGTTAATTTTGACACAGTTCCTACAGTTACTAACTCATTTCAGTTGATAATCACATTCTTAAAATTCTCAATTCTGAATTATTATTATAAATCTGTTCTTGTGGTTTGATAATTAAGCGTCCCTTGAAAAGGGAACGCTTATTGGTTTCACCCCCGGTTTTCAGTCAGCCGCCGCCGCATTATCGTCGCCCTTGAATATCTCCCTTGTTGTTAGGCCTATCCAAATGATATGTGGCAGTGTTCTTCTATAGGCGTGGGGAAATTTTTTGACAGGCATAAATTTGACCTTTGACCTTTATCAAGGTCACATTATCAAAAATTCAAAAAAAAATTTACTTCCTTTTCACTAGATTTCCTCAGAAAGTACTGGGTGTGGGTCAACCAAATTTGGTATGCACATTCCTGAGGGAAGAATCTAGGCGCCAGTCGATATTGGGATCAGTCGGGCCATAATTGACCGATTGACGGGCGATTGATTATAAGTTCATAAAAATTTTGCTAAGATTAAGCCTTGAACTCGCTTATTATTGGTCGTAGAGGTTTGGGATGGTATACCAACATATAGGAAATCATGTGCTGGGAATCTTCTGGTGTGGTCAGATTTGACCTTGGGCCCCTCCTTCAAGGTCAAGCGAGGATAGGCAAAGTTTAAAGTGCTTATAACTCGCTTATTATTGGTCCTAGAGGTTTGGGATGGTATACCAACATATAGGAAACCATGGGCTGGGAATCTTTTGGTGTGGTCGGATTTGACCTTGGACGTCTCCTTCAAGGTCAAACGAGGATAGCCAAACTGAAAAGTGCTTATAACTCGCTTGTTATTGGTCCTAGAGGTTTGGGATGGTATACCAACATATAGGAAATCATGTCCTGGGAATCTTCTGCTGTGGTCGCATTTGACCTTGGGCCCCTCGTTCAAGGTCAAAAGAGCATAGCCAAACTTAAAAGTGCTTATAACTCGCTTATTATTGGTCCTAGAGGTTTGGGATGGTATACTGACATATAGGAAATCATGTGCTGGGAATCTTCTGGTGTGGTCAGATTTGACCTCGGGCCTCTCCTTCAAGGTCAAACGAGCATAGCCAAACATAAAAATGTATATAACTCGCTTATTATTGGTCGTAGAGGATTGGGATGGTATACCAACATATAGGAAATCATGGGCTGGGAATCTTTTGGTGTTGTTAGATTTGACCTTGGGTTTCTCCTTCAAGGTCAAACGAGGATAGCCAAACTGAAAAGTGCTTATAACTCGCTTATTATTGGTCCTAGAGGTTTGGGATGGTATACCAACATATAGGAAATCATGTGCTGGGAATCTTCTGGTGTGGTCGCATTTGACCTTGGGCCCCCCCCTTCAAGGTCGAACGAGCATAGCCAAACTTAAAAGTGCTTATAACTCGCGTATTATTGGTCCTAGAGATTTGGGATGGTATACCAACATATAGGAAATCATGGGCTGGGAATCTTCTGGTGTGGTCGCATTTGACCTTGGGCCCTTCGTTCAAGGTCAAAAGAGCATAGCCAAACTTAAAAGTGCTTATAACTCGCTTATTATTGGTCCTAGAGGTTTGTGATGGTATACCAACATATAGGAAATCGTGCTGGGAATCTTCTGGTGTGGTTGCATTTGACCTTGGGGCCCCCCTTCAAGGTCAAACGAGCATAGCCAAACTTAAAAGTGCTTATAACTCGCTTATTATTGGTCGTAGAGGATTGGGATGGTATACCGACATGTAGGAAATCATGGGCTGGGAATCTTCTGGTGTGGTCGCATTTGACCTTGGGCCCCCCCCCCCCCTTCAAGGTCGAACGAGCATAGCCAAACTTAAAAGTGCTTATAACTCGCTTATTATTGGTCGATTTGGGATGGTATACCAACATATAGGAAATCATGGGCTGGGAATCTTCTGGTGTGGTCGCATTTGACCTTGGGCCCCTCGTTCAAGGTCAAAAGAGCATAGCCAAACTTAAAAGTGCTTATAACTCGCTTATTATTGGTCCTAGAGGTTTGTGATGGTATACCAACATATAGGAAATCGTGCTGGGAATCTTCTGGTGTGGTCGCATTTGACCTTGGGGCCCCCCTTCAAGGTCAAACGAGCATAGCCAAACTTAAAAGTGCTTATAACTCGCTTATTATTGGTCGTAGAGGATTGGGATGGTATACCAACATATAGGAAATCATGGGCTGGGAATCTTCTGGTGTGGTCGCATTTGACCTTGGGCCCCCCCTTCAAGGTCGAACAAGCATAGCCAAACTTAAAAGTGCTTATAACTCGCTCATTATTGGTCCTAGAGATTTGGGATGGTATACCGACATATACGAAATCATGGGCTGGGAATCTTCTGGTGTGGTCGCATTTGACCTTGGGCCCCTTGTTCAAGGTCAAAGAGCATAGCCAAACTTAAAAGTGCTTATAACTCGCTTATTATTGGTCCTAGAGGTTTGTGATGGTATACCAACATATAGGAAATCGTGCTGGGAATCTTCTGGTGTGGTCGCATTTGACCTTGGGCCCCCCCCCCCCCCCCTTCAAGGTCAAACGAGCATAGCCAAACTTAAAAGTGCTTATAACTCGCTTATTATTGGTCCTAGAGGTTTGGGATGGTATACCAACATATAGGAAATCATGGGCAGGGAATCTTTTGGTGTGGTTAGATTTGACCTTGGGCCTCTCACTCAAGGTCAAACGAGGATAGCCAAACTGAAAAGTGCTTATAACTCGCTTATTATTAGTCCTAGCGGTTTGGGATGGTATAGGAAATCATGGGCTGGGAATCTTTTGGTGTGGTCGGATTTAACCCTGGGCCTCTCTTTCAAGGTCAAAAGAGGATAGCCAAACATAAAAATGCTTATAACTCGCTTATTATTGGTCCTAGAGCTTTGGGATGGTAAACCAACATGTAGGAAATCATGTGCTAGGAATCTTCTGGTGTGGTCGGATTTGACCTTGGGCCCCTCGTTTAAGGTCAAACGAGCATAGCCAAACTTAAAAGTACTTATAACTCGCTTATTATTGGTCCTAGAGGTTTGTGATGGTATACCAACATATAGGAAATCATGGGCTGGGAACCCTCTGGTGTGGTCGGATTTGACCTTGGGCCTCTCGTTAAAGGTCAAACGAGGATAGCGAAACTTAAAAGTGCTTATAACTCGCTTATTATTGGTCCTAGAGGTTTGTGATGGTAAACCAACATATAGGAAATCATGTGCTGGGAATCTTCTGGTGTGGTCGCATTTGACGTTGGGCCCCTCGTTCAAGGTCCAACGAGCATACCCAAACTTAAAAGTGCTTATAACTCGCTTATTATTGGTCCTAGATGTTGCAGAAACAACATATATAACTTTGTTTTCTTCTTTTTATATTTGTAAAAAGGACTTCATAATCTTTGATTAAAGGTCATGGGAAACATTTTCAGATCATTCATCAACAATAACATATACATATGAAAGTTCAATTTTTGTAAAAATAAGATGCGTCTGGACAAGGTTACATGGTATATTCAGTCACTTTCTGGCTGTTTTTTCAAGATTTTCACAACTGTTGCCATCTGTTTTTAGGAATTTTATTTGTCTGTAAGACATCATTCTGGCACTGTAAGTTTCTGAAATAGCCTGGAGAACATCTTTTATATTTGTTTCAGATAAAAAAATATTTAGAGAGGTATATAAGCAAGTTGGATAAAAATCACAAAACAATGCAGTCAACCAGGTTCAACTGTGAGATGAGTTTTGATACTTATTTTTTAATTTTGAAAACTAATTATTGCTAGGAGATGAAATAAATACAACATAAATGTCTTTAGAACTGGGCCTCAAGCAAGGATAATCACAAATGTTCCCCAAATTAGTTCAGAACTTTCCCACCAAAGCAGTAAACAATGCTTTCATCATAGTATACAGAATGCGGCTTAGCCTTGCTGAAGGCTCAAGTTTCTTTGCAGCTAGGGAAAGTTTTCAGTTCAGATAATGGAGTTTCAGTTTCTATAATGTACTCATACACGTACTGACTATACAGCTAAGAGAAAGTCTGATACAGTTCTTTCTCTTAACATATATGAGTGCTTTATGAATACCAAATATTTGTGCGTATGTTTGAAAGGATATCATGCAAATTTGAGCCTTAAGCAAGGCTAAATGCGGCTACCAAACTATAGTGTGTACTGTTAATAAAAATTTCCACCAAACACATTTAATTTTCTCAGTCTCAACAAAGGCTTAAAAATTTAGAAAAAAAAATGTAACCAGCTAATTTCCAAAACTTAAAATTATCCAAACTTATGGTCAAAAAGTACTAAACTACTATCTGAAGGAAAGACCACTATATAATGAATTGTTTCATGAACTGATAATATAAAAGACTTTTATTAAAAGTTAGAACTTTAAGGATTCTTTCAAATAAATTTAATAAATTTGACTACAACATCATGCTTTGATAAATTATTTATGCAAGTGAAAACAAATTGTATATTTTGATTTAACTTTAAATCATACTTTATCTTGATAGAAGTACCGGTGATAAAAGGCAAAAAAACAGTATTCAGTACATTTTAATGACAACTTTTGAATTTATCAACAGATCCTTAGTTTTATGAAAAAATTTTACTAGTGAAAGGCTACTTTCCCATCACATTTTAAGAACCTTGAAAAAAATAGGAGGAGGTAATATCTCATACAAATGTTTAGGCTTTCTGCATTCCAAGACAGGCCTATTTATAGCAAATCTGTGTTTGTTTGAAGTGTTAAGGCCCTTGCACATTGCACATTGAAAAAAGCCCACTAACCTTTATTTTTTCCAGATGCTGTATTTTTTCTCAGGTTTTACATAATTTTTAACCACTTAAGGTCATTGTACACTAGCGCGGCGCGATGCGCCATGGCTAAATAAAATAGAAATAAAGGAAGTAGTTCAATGCATATACACCTATATTTCTAATGCTATTTATGCCTCTTGTACCATATATTTCTTAATATAAACCACATTTTCATTCTGGGTGTTTGTCTACTGAATTAAGTTAACTTAACAAGTTTTGTGAAAAACGTTTCCTATGGCCTTTAACGATGACTGTATTTTATGTAATTTATGTAATTTTATGTAATTAATTTTACATGACAATATGGACACATTCTTTCTGTGTAAAGATATACACATCCATGCCAACTTAATACAGTGGATTCAACCTTTTGTTTTTCCACTCAATGAGAATTTGGAGAAAAGACACTGTTGTATATACTGCCTTGCTACCAATTATCGCCGGGTACCAATTATCGCCAGACAGAATTCAAATGGATATAACTTCACCAAAGTAGCATCCCAAGCCTAGCAAATAAGGTAAAACTATAACCAAAGTGAGTGGAACAAAAACACAACAAAAAGCTTTCAAAATATATAACCATAATTGAAATATGAACGTTTTATTTTCTGGTGGCGATAATTGGTAGCCGGCGATAGTTGGTAGCAAGGCAGTATACTTCAAGGATGGAAAAAAACATGTAGCCTTGTTCAGGTGGACAGATTGTTTCATTTGAAATCACCATTTTAATCGCCTTTTTAATATAAGACCAATTTGTGGCATTGTCTGATGGAATATTGGTGATGGATGTGCCCAAGATGAATACAAATAATATTTGACAAGTCCCAATAATAACAGACATTGCATCATATTCATTTATTTCCTGTAATATACCACAGTACATTGTAGAAATAATATCATGTATTACTGACATTTTCTACAGATAACATAGCTTTCAGATAATTTGTTAATTTTTAAAGCTGTAAAACTGTTTTTGAAATAAGTAAGGTTAATTGCTGGTGATTTATATTTGCCGTAATCTTGATCAACCATCCTAACCTGTAATGACTAATTTAAAAGTGTTTATAACTTGTTTATTATTGGTCCTAGAGGTTAGCAATGTGAAACCAGTGTACAGTAAATCATGGGGTGGGAATCTTCTGATGTGATCAGATTTCACTTTGGGCCTTTCCTTCAAGGTCAAAAGAGGATAGCCAAAGTTAAAGGTGTTTTTAGCTTGCTTATTATTGGTCCTAGGGTTTGCAATATGAAATCAACCTGTTGGAAACCATAGCTAGGAATAATCTGATGTGGATAGATTTGGCCTTGGGCCCTGTTTTGAGTTATACAGTTATAAGAAGAGACTTTGGGAAAGGCTAAGACAGTTGTAAAGTAAATCCAGTTTATGGGAATGATCACCTCTTGAACTAAGATCCTTTTATAAAGGTAAACAGCAGTAGTTTAATCTTGTGAAGAAAACCACATTCTACTCATCCCAAACAGTCACTACGGATTACATGAGATAAGGAATGTTGGTAACCCAGTCAGTTTCTGGTTTGTTGTTGCCCAGTGCAGATGTGTGTTTTGTTTTTCTGCATGTGTGTATGTGTGTTAATTCTGAGGATAACAATTCAGTGGATATTCTGTTCATTGGAGTATTGCATTGGTGATATAATAGTGATATAATAATTATGTTCATTGTGGGATAATTGTGTTCATTGCAGGATCATTTTCAGTTTGCACTGCAAACTGTCACAGACTATTGTTCTGTTAATTTCAACTGTACTACAGTTGTGACATTGGTATTGCCATATTAAATACTTGTATTGTAAACTGATTACAGAGTATTAGTGTGCCTTCATAGCACTGTAAAATGTCTGACTCAGACCTTAGTGCTGAGGGGGGAGCACACCCAGATCATGCTGGACCTTCCAGGGGTAATGACAGTGCCCTGGACAAAATAAGTGACAGTATGAATAAAATGTTTGAGGTCCTCAGTAACATGGACAAGGCTTGGCAGAACATGTCAAGGAAACGGGGTCGATGTAGTAGTGCTTCTTCTGACTCAGATGATGAACTCCCTGTTCAAAAGGTCCAAGTGACCGATGATATTTCTGACCTTTTTGATGATGGTACTGACACAGCAAGTGCTGTTATGCAGGTGCCTAATGATGATGATGACATTTTTCATGGCATAGATGACAGTTTTAGCACTACTAATGCTGTTGGGGCTCCAGTTAAAACTAAACTGGCTGAAAAGGTCAATGCTCGTTTTCGAACATCATTAAACCATGACAAAATTAAAGAAAAACAGGCAGCTTATCTTAGACCAGAGAATTGTGGTAATCTTGTGGTACCAAGATGCAATGATGAGATTTGGAAACGGCTAAATCATTTCCAGAGGAGGAAAGATATGAAATTGGCTAACACCCAAAGAGCTATCACAGCCAGTGCCACTGCTATTATCCAGATGACAGAAGCATTGCTCCAGTGTGTCAAGAACAAAGGTGACCTGAATCTGCCTACACTTATCAGCAAAGCTACAGATGCCCTGGCCTTAATGGGTCATGCATCACATGAGTTGTCTTTCAGACGACGGGAACAAATGGCAGTTGTACTCAAAAAAGAGTATGCTGGATTAATATCCCCTAGTATCTCTGTTACTGATAGTTTGTTTGGAGATGACCTCTCAAAAACCATGCGTGACCTAAAGCAGACCTCATACATAAGCAGAGAGGCTGGCCGTCGAAATGACTGGTCAAAAAACGGGAAGCGCTTCACCCACAAAGACCGCAAGAAACAGTGGTACAACAGGGCCAGAAAACATCCCATCGAGGACAGGAAATGAAAGGCCCTCACTCAAAAGACCCACCAAGACCTCTGGTGAGTTGTACGTCTAAACAAGATGATTTGTCATATGTAACATCGAATGTGCAATTTCATGACTTTGTAATGAATACCATTGACAATTCTCATATGGAAATAACCAACTTCAAAGCAGGTCAGATCAAAAATTATTATTCTAACTGGTTGGCTATCACATCTGACAAAGAAATTCTTACAACAATCAAAGGCTGTAAATTAGAATTTCAACAAATGCCTTTTCAGTTACATAGTCCAAGTTCTATTTCTTTTTCTGACTGTGAAAAGTCATTCATACAAAATGAAATCAATAGATTGTTACATATTGGTGCCATTAAACTTTGTAAAAGAGATCATGGTGATTTCCTGTCAAATATTTTCTTGAGACCAAAGAAAGATGGTACCCATAGAATGATTCTTAATCTTAAGAACTTAAATAAGAATTTGCAGTATCATCATTTTAAAATGGACACCTTACGATCAGCTATTTCAATGGTCAGACCTGGTTGCTTTATGGCTTCTGTTGACTTGAAAGATGCCTACTATTCTGTGCCTGTTTATAGCCAGGATCAAAAGTACTTGAAATTCAAATGGTGTTCCCAGTATTATAAATACACTGTTTTTCCAAATGGATTATCAATCTGTCCAAGGAAATTTACAAAGTTGTTAAAGCCAGTTTATGCAAGTTTACGTAAAAATGCCTTTGAAAGTATAGGATATCTTGATGACTCATTCTTGAAAGGTCAGGACTTTGATGAGTGTGCTTCAAATGTTATAGCAACTGTAGACTTATTTAAGCGTCTTGGTTTTGTTATACATCCTGAGAAATCTGTTCTTATTCCAACTCAACAAATGGTATTTCTCGGTTTTGTTATTGACTCAGTTGCAATGACAGTGTCTTTGACAACAGAAAAGGTCAAAACTATTAAACTAAAATGCCATGCTTTGTTAAATAATACTGAGCCAACTATAAGATTTGTCAGTCATGTCATTGGCTTGTTAGTAGCGGCATTTCCAGGAGTAATGTATGGTCCACTATTTTATAGACAACTGGAGAGTGACAAATCCCATGCTTTGAAACAAAACCTTGGCAATTATGATCCTAGTATGAGCCTTAGCAAGGCTGCAAAATCTGAACTACAATGGTGGGAAGAAAATGTTCACCAGGCATATTGTAACATTTGTCATGATCACCCAGATGTAATTCTAGAAACAGATAGTTCTCTCAGTGGCTGGGGATGTTATAATCAATCAGATAAAGTTGCTATTGGGGGAGAATGGACACCAAGTGATATAGAAAATAGGCATATCAATGTCTTAGAACTAAAGGCAGCTCTCTTTGGTCTCCAATCCTTTTGTAAACATTTAACACATAAACATATCAGGATCCATATGGATAATGTCACAGCTGTTGCTTATCTCAGAGAAATGGGGGGAAGCAAAAGTAAACAATGTAATGACATAGCAAGAGATATGTGGTTATTTGCAAAAGAAAGGGACTTGTGGTTAAGTTCAGCTTATATTAAGGGCTCACTTAATGTCATAGCAGATCATAGGAGTAGATCTTTCGACAGAGAGTTAGAATGGAAATTAAACCCCAAAGTCTTCAAAGATATGCTGTCATGTTTGAAAGTTAATTGTGAAATTGATTTATTTGCTTCTCGAATAAACTGTCAGTTGAAAACTTTTGTGAGCTATAAGCCAGACCCTGAGGCTTATGCTGTAGATGCATTTTCTCTGCCTTGGAATGACCTTAAATTTTATGCTTTCCCACCTTTCAGCATCATATGTCGTGTATTACAAAAAGTCAGTGAAGATAGTGCTACAGGGGTCATATTAGTTCCATTTTGGCCCACACAAGCATTTTTCCCTACTTTACTGAGAATGTTGATATCTTTTCCTGTGTTTATTGACAGAAGACCAGGATTACTACACCTTCCATCTCAACCACAGTTAAAACACCCACTACACCACAAACTGCAGTTGCTGGCATGTGTCATATCAGGGAATCCCTGCAAACATCAGGCCTTTCTCAAGACGCTCAAAACATTATATTGCACTCCTGGAGAGCTGACACAAGAAAACAATACTCTGGCCACATCAATAAATGGTCACAATTTTGCACTGCACGGAATGTCTCTCCCTTTCAGGCGTCTCTGAATCTTTGTTTGGAATATTTAACAGAGCGGTATCATGAAGGCTTAGGTTACAGTTCAATTAATACTGCCAAATCAGCTATTATTGCTCTCCACCCATCATTACAGGGTACACCTCTTCTATCACGCTTTATGAAGGGAATTTTTAATTTGCGTCCCTCCTTACCCAGGTACACATGTACCTGGGATGTTGAAATAGTACTCAATTATCTACAGACTATCAAATTGGAAGATATTGACTTGAAAGTGTTGTCCAGGAAACTTGCCACATTGCTGTTACTACTGTCAGGCCAACGCTTGCAGACCTTACATGTCATTAAATTGTCAAACATAAAAATAACTGCTACTGACTGTGTCATATACATAGACCGGTTATTGAAGACCTCTTCTCCTACAGCTCACACAAATGTGCTTCGTTTTGAATTTTATGAGAGTGTTAACTTGTGTGTTATTCGACACCTACAAAAATACATTGAGCTTTCCAGCTTTCGACGGGGTTCTTGTGACCAGCTATTTATTTCCTACACTAAACCGTATGGTGCCATTTCTAAAGACACAATCAGCCGATGGGTGAAGACTGTCCTTCAAGCTAGTGGAGTGGATATTACAACATTTACAACACACAGCACGAGGTCTGCTTCCACTTCTAAGGGTCTAGCAACTGGAATTCCAATAGAAAAAATAATGCAGGCAGCATCATGGTCAAATGCTAAGACTTTTGCGAGGTTCTACAATAAACCCATAACTTCTGCTACTACATTTGGGAAAAACCTACTGGATAATGTTCATACTATTAACCAGGATTTGTAATACTTTGTATTTAGCTTGTACAGTTGCATTGTCCTAGAAACAGATTGTGTATTGAAACATATAGACTTTACATTGTGACGTCTTAGAAACTGATTTCATAATTAAAAACAGTCGGGTATTAAAACATGTCTGTTTTTGTCATTGTGTGGGGTTTGACTGTATTTTAACAGTGGCTCCATGGCTACTTTCAAATCTCATGTAATCCGTAGTGACTGTTTGGGATGAGTAGAATTGTAAATTAAACGAGACTTACCTGTAAGTTGAAGTTTGATTGAAGTTCTACGAGTCCTAAACAGGAACAAAGGAATTACATGCCCACCACTACAATAAAGAATGATTCTAATCCCACCCATATCTGGCCATGTATCCACTGTTGTTAAAGTCTGACTGGGTTACCAACATTCCTTATCTCATGTAATTCCTTTGTTCCTGTTTAGGACTCGTAGAACTTCAATCAAACTTCAACTTACAGGTAAGTCTCGTTTAATTTACAATTATGGAGGAATACATCTCATAATAGGATACAAATAGTAACAACTTGATATAATAAATAGCACAATGAAAATATTCAGAAAGGCTTTTTTTAATATCCTTGTTTCAGCTCCAATGGAGGTAAAAGGTGACTTACTAAGTAATTCGACATTTTTCAAAGATCAATGGGAAAATTACAAAGTTACCACTGGACTAAGAGAGAAATCAAAGAATGTACGGTTTGCAAGTTTCAGATCTGTTATAGGTAGACTTGCTCCAAGTCTTTGTATTTATATCCATCAGTAACTACAACAGTTAAATTTAAACTGGACACTTACAAGAGTTCATTATAGCACAAGCATTCTTGAGTATGGGGGATAGTCTCTGAAAAAACGGGCTGGTTGTTTCTCCAAAGATCATACAGTACCCATATATTACACAAAAGACAAAAGGACTTGGTGAAAGTCTATGTTATGGGTAGACATTGTTTTAGAATCTTAGTAAATATGCAAAGATATAGCAAAGTGCATAAAGGCACTTTAGGTGAAATAACTAAAGTTATTTAAAAGCAACCCAAAATGAGATTTACGAACAGTACAAGTTCTACTCAATTAAAATGTGGATCACTGGGTTAACAGACTGAGACAACTTTTAAAGTCTTGCAACTTTGAAGCAATGATTGACAGTTTGTTGAGAGACTGAGTGGTTATGGGGATGAAATACAAGGCCGCAAGAGCACAGATGTTTAGATAGAAGGTAGCCAATCTAAATGCAGCAGTTGACATGCTGAGAGCTAGTGAAGTAGCTGCTCAATACATAAAAGAGGTTGAGCAAGGGACATTTGACAAAGTGGTATCACTCTGCATTGTCCGGTACGCATCCACATCCTCGTGAACAACTTCTCCATAAGTACATGGCCCAGAGGCATACTGTTACATTTAAAATATACCTTGTCTGTCGAGGATGACAAATTGTTCAAGGCATACAGACTGGTCTGTTCGTCTGTTCCCCATCGCCATTACAAGAAAGGTACCCCCATCCAAAGTGTGAAAATTTCAACATTTCATTACAATTTTTCTCCTTGACTATGGAAGGGATTTATCTCTTAACTTGGATATATGTACTAGCCTGCAAGTACATTCCCTTGCATGAGTATGAGGCCCGGATCTTTGTTAATTATTTTTAATGAATTTTTAAAATAACTTTTAATGCATTGAAATTCATGAAATCATGCACTAAATGACTTCTAACTTAAAAAGTATTGCATTTACAGTATTTTGTTAAAGTATATTATTTAGCTACTTTATCCATAGCTACAACATGGTGAGTAACTTTGGAACCTTTCCCAATGGCTAAGTGAGTATTAGCTACTTACTGACTTTTCAGTGGCTTCCATAATGAGTAAAGCGCTTGTAAATTAAAAGCTATTGCATTTACAGAATTGTGTTTAAATATGTTAATCGCCTACTTTTGGGTGAGCTGCAACAGTTAAATTGTAGACCTGTAGCTCATTGCATAGCTGAGCAATAGCTACTTTCACGTTCTCACTTTTGAGTAAGTTGGTTGTAACTTGAAAACTATTACATTTAGAGTTTTTTTTAAATTTGTTATTCATCAACTTTAGGGTCACCTATAGCAGTGATTCTGCGAAACTTTAGCTCATTAACTAGCTGAGCAGTAGTATTTTCAGGTTTTCACTGTTGAGTAAATCACTTGTAACTTCAAAATTATTTCATTTATAGAATTTTCTTTAAATATATTATGCACCTACTTTTAGGCAGCTATAAGATAGTTACATTTGCAGACCCATAGCTCATTTCATAACTGGGCAACTTGTGTCTCCTTTTATGCTTTCACTTCTACTTTGTAACTCAAACCACAGTCACCTGATGCAAAACCCATTCACGGCACTGATTGCTTGTTTGGTTTTACAGTCGCTCTTATGACCCTAACATAATCGTTTCAGTAAAATTTCTCTTCACTAATAACATTTACCTCTTTACAGTGCTCCTTTAGAACTTTACATAGACTTTGCAAGCTGTAGGGACGCTTTGTTTTTGTGTACAAAAACTTTTGTCTAGTTTATATTTAATTCTGGAGGTATATAATTTTCCTGTTGGACATTCCTTATTTATATATTTGATTTGATTTTAGTGATAAGATTAACTGAGCTTTTTGTATTTGATTACCCCTTTTGTTTGTTTACCATTTGTGCTGTAGCACTCTATCTCTTTGTAGTCCCACCTCCCATCCACCTCTGGGACCTCCAGCTATTGAGTGACACTAAATAAACAAAGGTATTGAATGATATTAAATGAGAAACAAAGAACCAGACTTTTCAGTGGGGTTGCAGATCTTCTGTAACAGTGAGAGAGGTGTGGAGAAGGGGAGAGGGGTGGGGTGGGGTTGGGAGATGGGGTTTGCTTCATTATCTAATAAGACAAAGGGGAGTCAGAACTGAGATTGTGTCACATATTTAGGTTGCATATATATGGACCACATATATAGGAATTGAGGAAATGAATAACTGAAAAACAATGCAAATTCTAAAAATAATATAATAAAATAATATAATAAATAATATATAACTTTTAAATAATATTTTATTTGTGAACAAATATAGAAACAGATATGCGCTTTTGGGATTATGAATCATTTAAATACTTTGAAAATAGGTTCAGAGTCACCCTTTGCAGGAAGATTGAAAAGTATGATGAGTTGAGTTAGAAATAATTTTTATTTGTCAACAAATATAGAAACAGATATGCTCTTTTGGGATTATTAATTTGGAATGGACATTC
The DNA here is from genome assembly GCA_964017235.1 of Sabellastarte sp. h YS-2021. Classification (NCBI taxonomy): domain Eukaryota; kingdom Metazoa; phylum Annelida; class Polychaeta; order Sabellida; family Sabellidae; genus Sabellastarte; species Sabellastarte sp. h YS-2021. The sequence continues at coordinate 59,545,756 of OZ024930.1, read as the reverse complement.
AATCATCAATCATTTAAATACTTTGAAAATAGGTTCAGAGTTATCATTGCAGGAAGATTGAAAATATGATCTGTTGAGTTATGTATTCGGTGTCTGGGGATACACCATCTTCCTTGGGAAGATATAAACTTAGTAGATTGATGTGCTGAAGTTCATATAACTTTTCCCAAGATTTATGGCATACAACAAATGGCTTACATAAAAAATTCCCGATCAAAACCTGTGGCATGAGTGATGACCTGTCTGGGGATATGTTGGTGCCGAGTTGGCCCAATCTAGTTGTTTTATGTTTTCAGAGCCTATTACCCTTTATACAGGGAACATTTTATGGTTAAACTTTATTTTTATTTGATTATAACATACCTGTGTCCATATAAATACCTATACTATGTATTTCAGTGGTTATTTACATGCTCACATATCATACTTGGATGCTACCTGCAATGCTTGCCTGTTGCTGTTGTCAGTGGACAAAGATGTGTTTTTCAAGTTGTCAGAGTGCAAGCATAAGGTGCAAGAGGTGTGTATTACATTTAATTCTCTACACAGCTAGAAACAATCCTTTGTATTACATTTCATTCTTTACTTGGCTGGAAAAATCTCTTTTCTTATATACCCTGTCTTTGCTTCTATGTTCTGGCACAACTATATTGGCATATAATCCTGTTTTTCATTTCAAGTACTGTTTTTTTCTTCTTCTGAATGTAAACCTACTTGATTTGGAAATGCCTTGAAAATCAGTACACTTGCTGTAAAATTATTTAAACTGCAAAGGTGGGCAGTTATGCTTTTTAGGCGGGTTGTGTGTAGCCAACCCGCCTATTAGATTGATGTGTCCGACGTCTGTCTGTCCGTCAACTGTTCTGTTTCTGGACTCTAACTCAAAAACACTTTGTCCAGTCAAATTGAAACTTGACAGGGAGATAGATCACCATCTAAATTGGTGTAATTCCGTCTGTTCATTTGTCCGTTTTTGTCCGTTTGTCTGTCCGTCAACATTTCCGTTTCCAGACTCTAACTGAAGACATTTATTCTAATCAAATTCAAACTTGACAGGGAGATAGATCACCATCATAGCTAAGTTGCTTTCGAAATTGGTGTAATGCCGTCTGTTCATTTGTCTGTCTGTCAACATTTCCGTTTCTGAACTCTAACTAGAAAACGCTTTGTCCAATCGAATTCAAACTTGACAGGGACATATATCATCATCATATCTAAGTTGCTTTCGAAATTGGTGTAATTCCATTTGTTCGTTGTCTGTTTTTTGTCCGTTTGTCCATCAACATTTCTGGACTCTAACTCGAAAACACTTGTGCAATTGAATTCAAACTTGACAGGGAGATAGATCACCATCACAGCTAACTTGCTTTCGAAATTGGTGTAATTCTGTCCTTTTGTAGTTTCACTCCTATATTTAGTATAGCATAGATACACTAATGTAACCTTGATTACAAGTTTTACATATCTTAGCACGTCTTACACATTTACCTTAACTGGGTGACCTAACATTTCTTTCCTTGTTTCTAAATTTAATTACAGCAGTTGCTAACCTTATTGCTGCCTGCGCAACCCGCCTTTTGGGGCATCTCTGACCCTCTTGTTGTCATTTGAAACATTGTAGATTTGTTTGTTTTCTTGCCATTGGGAGAACATAACTTAGACTTATAAAAACATTTCTCACTTTTCTCCCATAATCAAATCTCTACATACAGAAACATATCTGAAAAGACAAGAGTGAACAGGTTGCATTCACCGAATACCTAGAAACACTTTCTTGTGAAAGATATTAACTGATCCTGGGGGCCATACAATTTCCTGGCATAGATTTGAATGCCATCTGTTCTGATTTCTAGTTACTTATAATAGTGAATGAGTAGTCTGCAACTTTGTAATTAAAATAACTGTAAATAATGACCATGGTCACAAAGTGAAAGCAAGAGTTGTCGTTATTGAATAACTGAGTAACTGAGCCACTGAGGCCAGGCAACCAGTGTTAAAGGGACATAAAACTACAAGGTTAGTTTTGAAAATAGCCGTTCAGCTATGCACTTATACTTATATCTTTCTGCAGAAACTGTTGCGACAACGATGTCTTCAAGCCATTACAGACTCGGTGTTGCAGGGTGGTTACAAGTCATTAGATACTGGGATTCCAGACTTGAGGCACTTTCTCTACAAGTGTCGCAGTACTTGCCAGTTCACAAGTCCTCGGTACACGGCCCCTTACAATACAGATGAGGAGAGGACTCGCCTACTGGGTCTCTACAAGTACCTTCACCACCGTGTTCATGCTGGGGGGAGACCTCTCAAAATTCTCTACCATGTTGGGGGCCATGAGACATTATTAGCATGGGTGAGTGTGTAATGCAAACTATCTAGGTGACCATAAGACACAGTTGATAGTGCTGGAGTTGTCTTTGATTTCTGCAGAGTGAGCATTGTCTCTTTGAAGTGAGTTCAATTGAAGTTCAGCTAGAATAAATGAAGGAAGATATTTATAAAATAAGATAATGTCCAAATATGGTACAATTTTGTTGCAAGCTATTAATATGTTTTGTGATGGTTTAATTGTACTAGTATGTAGGTATATTTCATAGAAGAGCCAGGTAGGTAAATATAATACCACCATGAGTAATTGTGTGTCACATTTTTTTAATTTTTTTTTTTGATTAGTTCCTAAGACTCCCTTGATAGTTATGAGTACTTCTTTATGGCCTCTGAAAAATTTTAAGTTTTCAGAAATTCAATCGCTGTCTTGAATTATGGCGTAAATAGAAAATGTCATTATCTTGAAAACTGCAAGTGATAGAGTGACTTAGGGCTAATTTTGGACCCCATGAGTGCTAAGGACTAATTCTTTATGGCCTCTGAAAAAATTTGGAATGTTTAGGATTTATCCCACCATCTTGAATTTTTGCAGAAATCAAAAGTGTTAATTTTCTCAAACTTTAACAGATAGTACTATTGTGGGCAAGTTTTGGGTCCTCTTTGTAGTGAGAACTATTTCTTTATCTCCTCCAAAAAATTTCAAATTTTAGTGTGTCACAAAAGCTGTAAGAGATAGAACAATTTTAGGCAAAAAATTTGGATCCTCTGGGTATTGAGTACCACTTCTTTGTGACCTTTGAAAAATTTTGTATTTTATAAATTTTGCCCACCATCCTTAATTAAGCGTCCCGCGAGGGACGCTTGTTTGCATATGGGAGGAATTCTCGCGGAAGGGTCCGCCGGCTCCGCCATATTCGCCGGCTCCGCAAGTTTGCCTACTGATAGCGTCTTTACTAGTGGATGGAATTTCTTCAAACTTGGCACATATATTTAGTAGCCCTGGGAAAATTTTCTGAATTTGGTGCCATGACATTTCAACCAATCAGAGAAGTCACATGACCAAAAACAGGATTTTGCTTGTCCGGATGATAACTCAAGAAGCGTTTAAAATATTCGCCTGAAATTTGATATATGGATGCAAGGTATAAAGATCTGGAAATGATTAGATTTTGGTAGACTTCCATTAAAAAATGGCTAATTAATTAAGCATTAAAATTTTTATTAACGAGGAAAATACAAATCCCTTAATAACTTCTAAACCGTGGTAGATAGAGCGATTTCGACGAATTTTTTGACCCACAGGGTATTTCTGCTAAGTACTCTGCTAAATTCCAAAAAAATTTCCTCTCTCCAAAAATGGCGGCCATTTTGAATATTGTAATTTTTGACAAAAATGGCAAAAATTTAAAGGTCTGCACTTTGATTTGTGGGAACACAATGCACTCATGTAGTGTTCATCACAAATAATTCACAAATAATTAAGCGTCCCTTGAAAAGGGGACGCTTATTGGTTTCACCCCCGGTTTTCAGTCAGCCGCCGCCGCCGCCGCCGCATTATCGTCTCCCTTGAATATCTCCCTTGTTATTAGGCCTATCCAAATGATATGTGGCGTGGGGAAATTTTTTGACAGGCATAAATTTGACCTTTGACCTTCATCAAGGTCACATTATAAAAAATTCAAAAAAAAATTTACTTCCTTTTCACTAGATTTCCTCAGAAAGTACCGGGTGTGGGTCAACCAAATTTGGTATGCACATTCCTGGGGGAAGAATCTAGGCGCCAGTCGATATTGGGATCAATCGGGCCATAATTGACCGATTGACGGGTGATTGATTATAAGTTCATAAAAATTTTGCTAAGATTAAGCCTTGAACTCGCTTATTATTGGTCGTAGAGGTTTGGGATGGTATACCAACATATAGGAAATCATGTGCTGGGAATCTTCTGGTGTGATCAGATTTGACCTTGGGCCCCTCGTTCAAGGTCAAGCGAGGATAGGCAAAGTTTAAAGTGCTTATAACTCGCTTATTATTGGTCCTAGAGGTTTGGGATGGTATACCAACATATAGGAAACCATGGGCTGGGAATCTTTTGGTGTGGTCAGATTTGACCTTGGACGTCTCCTTCAAGGTCAAACGGGGATAGCCAAACTGGAAAGTGCTTATAACTCGCTTATTATTAGTCCTAGAGGTTTGGGATGGTATACCAACATATAGGAAATCATGTGCTGGGAATCTTCTGGTGTGGTCGCATTTGACCTTGGGCCCCCCCTTCAAGGTCAAACGAGCATAGCCAAACTTAAAAGTGCTTATAACTCGCTTATTATTGGTCCTAGAGGTTTGGGATGGTATACCAACATATAGGAAATCATGGGCTGGGAATCTTCTGGTGTGGTCGGTTTTGACCTTGGGCCCCTCGTTCAAGGTCAAAAGAGCATAGCCAAACTTAAAAGTGCTTATAACTCGCTTATTATTGGTCCTAGAGGTTTGGGATGGTATACCAACATATAGGAAATCATGGGCTGGGAATCTTCTGGTGTGGTCGGATTTGACCTTGGGCCTCTCGTTCAAGGTCAAACGAGGATAGCCAAACTTAAAAGTACTTATAACTGGCTTATTATTGGTCCTCGAGCTTTGGGATGGTATACCAACATATAGGAAATCATGGGCTGGGAATCTTCTGGTGTGGTCGCATTTCACCTTGGGCCTCTCCTTCAAGGTCAAACGAGAATAGCCAAACATAAAAATGCTTATAACTCGCTTATTATTGGTCCTAGAGCTTTGGGATGGTATACCAACATATAGGAAATCATGTGCTTGGAATCTTCTGGTGTGGTTGGATTTGACCTTGGGCCTCTTGTTCAAGGTCAAATGAGCATAGCCAAACTTAAAAGTGCCAATAACTCGCTTATTATTGGTCCTAGAGGTTTGAGATGGTATACCAACATGTAGGAAATCATGGGCTGGGAATCTTCTGGTGTGGTTGCATTTGACCTTGGGCCCCTCCTTCAAGGTCAAACGAGCATAGGCAAAGTTTAAAGTGCTTATAACTCGCTTATTATTGGTCCTACAGGTTTGGGATGGCATACCAACATATAGGAAATCATGTGCTGGGAATCTTCTGGTGTGGTAGGATTTGACCTTGGGCCCATCCTTCAAGGTCAAACGAGCATAGCCAAACTGAAAAGTGCTTATAACTCGCTTATTATTGGTCGTAGAGCTTTGGGATGGTATACCGACATATAGGAAATCATGTGCTGGGAATCTTCTGGTGTGGTCGGATTTGACCTTGGGCCTCTCGTTCAAGGTGAAACGAGGATAGGCAAACTTAAAAGTGCTTATAACTGGCTTATTATTGGTCCTAGAGCTTTGGGATGGTATACCAACATATAGGAAATCATGTGCTGGGAATCTTCTGGTGTGGTTGGATTTGACCTTGGGCTTCTTGTTCAAGGTCAAATGAGCATAGCCAAACTTAAAAGTGCTTATAACTCGCTCATTATTGATCCTAGAGGTTTGGGATGGTATACCAACATATAGGAAATCATGGGCTGGGAATCTTCTAGTGTGGTTGCATTTGACTTTGGGCCCCTCTTTCAAGGTCAAACGAGCATAGACAAACTTAAAAGTGCTTATAACTCGCTTATTATTGGTCCTAAAGGTTTGGGATGGTATACCAACATATAGGAAATCATGTGCAGGGAATCTTCTGGTGTGGTCAGATTTGACCTTGGGCCCCTCCTTCAAGGTCAAATGAGGATAGGCAAAGTTTAAAGTGCTTATAACTCGCTTATTATTGGTCCTAGAGGTTTGGGATGGTGTACCAACATATAGGAAACCATGGGCTGGGAATCTTTTGATGTGGTCAGATTTGACCTTGGGCCTCTCCTTCAAGGTCAAACAAGGATAGCCAAACTGAAAAGTGCTTATAACTCGCTTATTATTGGTCCTAGAGGTTTGAGATGGTATACCAACATGTAGGAAATCATGTGCTGGGAATCTTCTGGTGTGGTCGCATTTGACCTTGGGCCCATCCTTCAAGGTCAAATGAGGATAGACAAACTTAAAAGTGCTTATAACTCGCTTATTATTGGTCGTAGAGCTTTGGGATGGTATACCAACATGTAGTAAATCATGGGCTGGGAATCTTTTGGTGTGGTCGGATATGACCTTGGGCCCCTCCTTCAAGGTCAAATGAGGATAGCCAAACATAAAAATGCTCATAACTCGCTTATTATTGGTCCTAGAGCTTTGGGATGGTAAACCAACATGTAGGAAATCATTGGCTGGGAACCTTCTGGTGTGGTCGGATTTGAGCTTGGGCCCCACGTTCAAGGTCAAACGAGCATAGCCAAACTTAAAAGTGATTAGAACTCGCTTATTATTGGTCCTAGAGGTTTAGGATGGTATACCAGCATATAGGAAATCATGGGCTGGGAACCTTCTGGTGTGGTCGCATTTGACTTGGGCCTCTAATTCAAGGTGAAATGAGCATAGCCGAGCTTAAAAGTGGTTATAACTCGCTTATTATTGGTCCTACAGGTTTGTGATGGTATACCAGCATATAGGAAATCATGTGCTGGGAATCTTCTGGTGTGGTCGTATTTGACCTTGGGCCTCTCGTTTAAGGTCAAAAACCCCAAATAAACAAACAAACGAGCATAACCAAACTTAAAGGTTATAGGAAACATTTTTCACAAAAATTATGAAGTTAACTTCATTCAGTAGACAAACAACCTATAAGAATGAAAATGTGGTTTATTTTAAGAAATATATGGTACAAGAGCCATAAATAGCATTATAAAAATAAATATCACGAACGTGGAGTAAATTTATTTATTTGTTGCTTTACGTCGCGTTCAACAGCCAGGGTCATATCGCGACGGGTAGTTTACAGGTGGAGGAAACCAGTGCATAGTGCACTGTAAACCACCGGGCATCGGCAAGTAACTACCAACTTTCCAACATGAAGTGCCCGGCCCGAGATTCAAACCGGCGGCCACAGAGGTTGGAGGCGAGAACCGAACATGGAGTAAAAAGTGGACATATTGTTTTTCTAGTAGTAGATGATTGATGACGTCACAGGTTCATAATGAAGTTCTGTGTAGTTGGAGATATAGTGTATATATTGACAAACTGAAGGAAGATAACATTTTCCTTTGCCACAAAAGCTCATTAGCCTCTATTTTTTCTAGATGCTGTTTTTTTCTCAAGTTTTACCTAACTTTTAACCACTGACAGTTCTAACAAACACAGATATACTGTAAGTAGGCTTGTCTTGGAATGCAGAAAGCGTAAACATATGTATGAGATTTTGCCTCCTTCCATCATTTTTTCCCAGGTTTTTAAACTGTGATGGGAAAGTAGCCTTTCAAGTTAGATAAATTTACACAAAACTAAGAATCTCTTGATAAATTCAAAAGTGGTCATTTGAACTTACTGGATACTGTTTTTTTGCCTTTAATAACCCGCTTTTCTATCATGAAAAGGCAATTTGTTTTCATTTGCATCAATAATTTATAAAAGCATGCTGTTGTAGTCAAATTTATTGAATTTATTCTGAAAGAATCATGTTTGAAGTTCTAACTTTTACATTATCAGTTTATGAAATAATTCAGTATATGAGTTTTCCTTAAGATATGAGTTCAATATTTCTTGGCCTAAGTTTGGATAATTTAAAGTTTTGGAAATTAGTTGGTGACATTTTATTCTCAATTTAAGCCTTTGTTGAGACCAAAAAAAAGGATATGTGTTTAGGGGAACTGTAATCAACACTGTAGATGGCTAGACGCATTATGTATACTATGAAAGCAGTATTGTTTACAGTTTTGGTGGGAAACTAATTTGGGGAACATATGATTATCTTTGCTTGAGGCCCAGTTCTAAAGACATTTATGTTGTATTTATTTCATCTCCTGGCAATAGTTGGTTTTCAAAATTGAAAAAAATAACTATCAAAATTCATCTCAGAGTTGAACCTGGTTGACTGCATTGTTTGGTGATTTTTATGCAACTTGCTTAATACCTCTCTAAATATTTTTTATTTGAGAACAAATATAAAAGATGTTCTGAAGGCTATTTCAAAAATTTACTGTGGCAGACTGATGTCTTATAAACAAATAAACTTCATAAAAACACATTATGCAATCTTTTAAATATATATGTATGTATTAAAAGGCTTACAGAAATAATAGTTTGTTTACATTGTCATGAACCTGTGACGTCAAGGCTAGTATTTTCTACGGGGAGTTGTCGAGTGAAAAATAATGGGGACAGTTGTGAAAATCTTGAAAAAACAGCCAGAAAGTGATTGAATATACCATGTAACCTTGTCCAGACGCATCTTATTTTCACAGAAATTGAACTTACATATATGTATATGTAATCACTAATGAATGATTTGAAAATACTTCCTATGACCTTTAAAAGTGCTTATAACTCGCTTATTATTGGTCCTAGAGGTTTGGGATGGTATACCAACATGTAGGAAATCATGGGCTGGGAATCTTCTGGTGTGGTCGGATTCGACCTTGGGCCCCTCCTTCAAGGTCAAACGAGCATAACGAAACATAAAAGTGCTTATAACTCGCTTATTATTGGTCCAAGAGGTTTGGCATGGTAAACCAACATATAGGAAATCAAGGGCTGGGAATCTTCTGGTGTGGTCGCATTTGACCTTGGGCCCCTCCTTCAAGGTCAAACGAGGATAGGCAAAGTTTAAAGTGCTTATAACTCGCTTATTATTGGTCCTAGAGGTTTGGGATGGTATACCAACATATAGGAAACCATGGGCTGGGAATCTTTTGGTGTGGTCGGATTTGACCTTGGGCCTCTCTTTCAAGGTCAAATGAGCATAGCCGAACTTAAAAGTGCTTATAACTTGCTCATTATTGGTCCTAGAGGTTTGGGATGGTATACCAACATATAGGAAGTCATGTGCTGGGAATCTTTTGGTGTTGTCGGATTTGACCTTGGGCCTCTTCTTCAAGGTGAAACGAGCATAGCCAAACTTAAAAGTGCTTATAACTCGCTTATTATTGGTCCTAGAGGTTTGTGATGGTATACCAACATATAGGAAATCATGGGCTGGGAATCTTTTGGTGTGGTCGGATTTGACCTTGGGCCTCTTCTTCAAGGTCAAACGAGGATAGCCAAACTTAAAAGTGCTTATAACTCGCTTATTATTTGTCCTAGAGGTTTGGGATGGTATACCAACATATAGGAAATCATGGGCTGGGAATCTTCTGGTGTGGTCGCATTTGACCTTGGGCCTCTCATTCAAGGTCAAATGAGCATAGCCAAACTGAAAAAGTGCTTATAACTCGCTTATTATTGGTCCTAGAGGTTTTGGATGGTATACCAACATATAGGAAATCATGGGCTGGGAATCTTTTGGTGTTGTCCGATTTGACCTTGGGCCTCTCCTTCAAGGTCAAACGAGCATAGCCAAACTTAAAAGTTCGATAACTCGCTTATTATTAGTCCTAGAGGTTTGGCATGTGAAACCAACATGTAGGAAATCATAAGCTGGGAATCTTCTGGTGTGGACGGATTTGACCTTGGGCCTCTCATTCAAGGTCAAACCAGCATAGCCAAACCTAAACATGCTTCTTCTACTTTGCAGCTGAAAAGACACAGTCAGCTGATACAGAACCTGTTCACAGGCACTGATTGCTTTTTTCGTTTTAAGATCACTCTTGTGACCCTAACATGGTCCTTTCAGGAGAATTTCTCTTCACCAATAACATTTACCTCTTCACATTGGTCCTTTAGCATTTCTTATAAAACTTAAAAGCTGTAGGGACGCTTTGTTTTTGTGTACAAAAACTTTTGTCTAGTTATTTTGGCAAAATTTTTGGCCCACAGGGTATCTAAGCAAGATACTCTGCACATTTTTCAAAAAACATTTTCCTCTATCCAAAAATGGCATTTTGAATTTTTGACAAAAATGGTAAAACTTAAAATTGCTTGTATCTCCTAAACCATTTTAAATTTTCCATTTTTTTTTTCGATATAATTTTAGATTGACAGGGTATCTAGGCAAGATCTTTCTATTATAAGCAGCCAGCACCATCTTTCTTTTGGGACGCTTTGTTTTTGCCATGCAAAAACTATCGCTTTGCTCCTCTAGTTTTGGTGGAAATCGATTAAGTGGATGTAGAATATTTTATTCTATTCCTATTTATGTATCGGATATAGTAAAAGAGTCCGGCCTCACGGAGTAACAGCTTCTATGAAAATGTCGACTGTGTTCCCCATTCATTTCTGTTTTAAGAGAGGTGTAGGGAGCTAATCATTTCTCCCATCCTAAAATATTATGAGGCAGGGATTGATAGGGTTAAGTAGTTGATAAAGTCTCAGGTTATTTAGTGAAACAACTTTTATATTTATAGAACTGTACATTTGGAGAAATGTAGTTGAAATAAAAAAAAAATCAAAATTTCTGAAAGTTGGTTTGTTAACATCTACTTACATTTTGTAATGTTTCATCTCTCAACTGACAGGTTATTTCTAGTTGAACTGTTTTGGGTTTACTTTTTTTAAATGTACATTTAAATTTGAAAAAGGGTCAAATTTATTATTGCAAAAAAAAAAAAAAAAATAATAAGATTCCACAATAAAAAAATAAGATTTCAGAATAAATTAATTGTGGCAAATCCCCACTGAATGCCTGTGCCATTAGAAATGACCTGTGTAGAGATATGCTTAGGTCAAGTGGGCATAATCAAGAAGTTTTTGGAAAGTAATTTATTAAGGAACAGTCAAAGAATACATGAAATGATCTTTGAATGTCATCAATGTGCAAATAAGATGTAAACCACTGTTTGAATTGCGCTTATTGTCCTACACATATTAGTTATAACTCAGGGTTGGGGTCAATGTACTTTGTATTTAAGTACATTTGTACTTAAGTACATTTTTGAAAGTATTAAAATGTACTTAAGTACATTTTCCAATTTCAAGTACATGTACTTGAATTGTACTTAAGTACATTTTAAATTTTATGTACTTACAAGTACATTTAAGTCCTTTTTAAGTACTTTTAGTTTTAAGTAAATTTTTACTAATTTTCAAAAGTTTAAATGACTATAACCCTTTATACTATGATTATTTAATCATTCCAATTGAATTGAGCTTTTTCCATATCTTTATTGATAAACATTTATTTAGATTAAATTTTAATAAAAGTTTCACTGATATTTCTGATTCAATTTGATAACACTGTTTCTTTTAAAAAGTTTAGTATACATGTAATTGATAATGACAATGAATCAAATTATTAAAGTTTCAATTCAATGAGCCAATCATATCTTAAAAAGAGGGACAATTGTTCCAATATTGCATATTACTCCCCCTTTTTAATCATAGTTATAATATAACTTAACAGTATTTCAGTTTTTAAAATGCAGTTTAATTTTATTAAAATTATGTATTTTACAGTGTAATGTATTTGCTATTTTTTTTTTTTTTTTTTTTTTTTTGTTGTTGTAGGTAACTTCAGGATTTGAACTGTACACAGTATTTGGACCACTAATCACCAAAAACATAGCAATAAATGCTGTAGATAAACTGCTCAAGTGGATAAAAAAGAAGGAAGAAAAGTTGTTCATTTTAAATTCTCCCACATTTTAAGTTTATGCAATGAAAATTGTCAGCTTTTTTTCTGTTTTAAAATTGTACTAATGCTATTTTGTTGTTAGAATAAACTCTTATAAATTAATGATTTTGTTATCAATATGTGATGGACTAATTTGATGTGTTACAGCAAATTAGTATTTATATTGTAGTGCTTGTTGATGTGCTGTTACAGATAAAAATACATAGCCTGCAGCATCTTTTGCAAAAGTAAGTTAACTTATCCTGCACATGTTCCTGTTCTCAAGATGGCAGTTACTGTATTGTAGAATATCTGGTGGTGTTCTTTGTTTACCTCAAATGAATTTTGATATGGTTGTAATCTTAAGATAGATTTTCGAGTATACTGCTTGGCACCATATCATGGCACAAACCTTAACTTGGCACAGAATGGAAGACAAAATATCTAGTGTTATATGATTGCCATCGGTAAATTTAGTGCACTTCTACCTACCAAATAAGGGAGTTAAAGTGACGAGAGAAATAATTAATATATCTTTGGCATTTTCCGTATGTAAATCGTACCAAGTTGGGGCGCTGATTTCATGTAGAAATTATATTATCGCACCTTAAAAAGGATTCTAAACGTTTATTGTTTTGACTTTTTGTTATGTCAGCTGACTTGTCAGTCAGCTGACATTATGTCGTCACTCTGCGGCGTGGGCGTACGCGTCCGCGTCCGCGTGAACAACTTCTCCTCCAAAACTACAAGGCCTAGAGACGTGCTGTTTTTTTTAAAAGATACCTTATCTATCGAGGATGAAAAATTGTTCAAGGCATGCAAATCTGTCTGTTCGTCTGTTTGCTAGAGACATTACAAGGGGGGTACCCCCACCAAAAGTGTGAAAATTTCAACACTTAATCACAATTTTCTCAGTGACTATTGCAGGGATTTCTCTCATATCTTGCATATATGTACTAGGCCACAGGTAGATTCTCTTGTGTGAGTATGAGACCTGGATCTGTCTTACTTTTTTTTTAATAAATTTTTTTAATAATTTTTAATGCATTAAAATTCATGAAATCATGCACAAAATCATTTATAACTTGAAAAGTGTTGCATTTAGAGCATTTTGTTAAAATATGTTATTCAGCTACTTTTTTCATAGCTACAATATGGTGAGTAAGTTGGGTGCCTGTCTCAATAGCTAAGTGAGTAATAGCTACTTTTGGGCTTTTCAGTAACTTCCATCATGAGTAAAATCACTTGTAACTTAAAAACTATTGCATTTAGAGAATTTCGTATAAATATGTTATTCAGCTACTTTTGGGTCAGCTATAACATAGTAAAATTTTAGACCTGTAGCTCATGGCATAGCTGAGTAATAGCTACTTTTAGGTTATCACTGTTGAGTAAATCGCTTATAACTTCAAAACTATTGCATTTAGAGAATTTCGTATAAACATGTTATTCAGCTACTTTTGGGTCAGCTATAACATAGTAAAATTTCAGACCTGTAGCTCATGGCATAGCTGAGTAATAGCTACTTTTAGGTTATCACTGTTGAGTAAATCGCTTATAACTTGGAAACTATTGCATTTACAGTATTTTGTTTCAATATGTTATTCACCTATTTTGGGATCAGCTATAACATAGTGAAGTTTCAGATCTGTGGCTCATTGCATAGCTGAGTAATAGCTACTTTGAAGTTCTCACTATTGAGTAAATCACTTGTAACTTAAAACCTATTGCATTTAGAGAATTTCGTATAAATATGTTATTCAGCTACTTTTGGGCCAGCTATAACATAGTGAAATTTCAGATCTGTAGGTCATGGCATAGCTGAGTAATAGCTACTTTTAGGTCATCACTATTGAGTAAATCAGTTGTAACTTGAAAACTATTGCATTTACAGTATTTTGCTTAAATATGTTGTTCACCTACTTTTGGGTCAGCTATAACATAGTAAAATTTCAGACCTGTAGCTCATTGCATAGCTGAGTAATAACTACTTTGAGGTTCTCACTATTGAGTAAATCAGTTGTAATTGCAAAACTATTGCATTTAGAGAATTTCGTATAAATATGTTATTCAGCTACTTTTGGGCCAGCTATAACATAGTAAAATTTCAGACCTGTAGCTCATTGCATAGCTGAGTAATAACTACTTTGAGGTTCTCACATTTGAGTAAATCAGTTGTAATTGCAAAACTATTGCATTTAGAGAATTTCGTATTAATATGTTATTCAGCTACTTTTGGGCCAGCTATAACATAGTGAAATTTCAGATCTGTAGGTCATGGCACAGCTGAGTAATAGCTACTTTGAAGTTCTCACTATTGAGTAAATCAGTTGTAATTGGAAAACTATTGCATTTACAGAATTTCGTATAAATATGTTATTCAGCTACTTTTGGGTCAGCTATAACATAGTGAAATTTCAGACCTGTAGCTCATGGCATAGCTGAGTAATAGCTACTTTTAGGTCATCACTATTGAGTAAATCAGTTGTAACTTCAAAACTATTGCATTTACAGTATTTTGGTTAAATATGTTGTTCACCTACTTTTGGGTCAGCTATAACATAGTAAAATTTCAGACCTGTAGCTCATTGCATAGCTGAGTAATAACTACTTTGAGGTTCTCACTATTGAGTAAATCAGTTGTAATTGCAAAACTATTGCATTTAGAGAATTTAGTATAAATATGTTATTCAGCTACTTTTGGGTCAGCTATAACATAGTAAAATTTCAGACCTGTAGCTCATGGCATAGCTGAGTAATAGCTACTTTTAGGTCATCACTATTGAGTAAATCAGTTGTAACTTGAAAACTATTGCATGTACAGTATTTTGCTTAAATATGTTGTTCACCTACTTTTGGGTCAGCTATAACACAGTAAAATTTCAGACCTGTAGCTCATGGCATAGCTGAGTAATAGTTACTTTGAGGTTATCACTGTTGAGTAAATCGCTTATAACTTGGAAATTATTGCATTTAGAGTATTTTGTTTCAATATGTTATTCACCTATTTTGGGGTCAGCTATAACATAGTGAAGTTCCAGACCTGTGACTCATTGCATAGCCGAGTAATAGCTACTTTGAAGTTCTCAATGTTGAGCAAATCACTTATAATTTGAAAGCTATTGCATTTAGAGAATTTAGTATAAATATGTTATTCAGCTACTTTTGGGTCAGCTATAACATAGTAAAATTTCAGACCTGTAGCTCATGGCATAGCTGAGTAATAGCTACTTTTAGGTTATCACTGTTGTGTAAATCACTTATAACTTGGAAACTATTGCATTTAGAGTATTTTGTTGCAATATGTTATTCACCTATTTTGGGGTCAGCTATAACATAGTGAAGTTCCAGACCTGTGGCTCATTGCATAGCTGAGTAATAGCTACTTTGAAGTTCTCACTGTTGAGTAAATCAGTTGTAATTGGAAAACTATTGCCTTTACAGAAATTTGTGCAAATATGTTATTCAGCTACTTTTGGGTCAGCTATAACATAGTGAAATTACAGACCTGTAGCTCATGGCACAACTGAGCAATAGCTATTCTCAGGCACTGACTGTTGAGTAAATCGGCTATAACTTGAAAAATATTGCATTTGGAGTATTTTGTTAAAATATATTGTTCACCTACTTTTGGGTTAGCTATAACATAGTGAAATTACAGACCTATAGCTCATGGCATAGCGGAGCAATAGCTATTTTCAGGTTCTCACTATTGAGTAAATCAGTTGTAACTTGAAAACTATTGCATTTACAGTATTTTGCTTAAATATGTTGTTCACCTACTTTTAGGTCAGCTATAACAGAGCAAAAATTCAGACATGTAGCTCATTGCATAGCTGAGTAATAGTTACTTTGAGGTTCTCACTCTTGAGTAAATCAGTAGTAACTTGAAAACTATTACATTTAGAGTATTTTGTTAAATATGTTTTTCACAGACGTTTTGGTCAGCTATAACATAGTGAAATTGCAGACCTCTATGTCATGGCATAGCTGAGCAATAGCTTCTTTCAGGTTCTCACTGTTGAGTAAATCATTGTATCCAACCTGTAGGAAATCATGGGCTGGGAATCTTTTAATATGGTCCGATTTGACCTTGGAACCCTCCTTCAAGGTCAAATGAGGATAGCCAAACATAAAAGTGCTTATAACTCGCTTATTATTGGTCCTACAGGTTTGGAATGAAAACCAACCTATAGAAAATCATGAGCTGGGAATTTTTTGGTGTGGTCGGATTTCACCTTGGACCCCTCCTTCAAGGTCAAATGAGGATAGCCAAACTTAAAAGTGCTTATAACTCGCTTATTATTGGTCCTAGAGGTTTGGAATGGAAAACCAACCTATAGAAAATCATGGGCTGGGAATCTTTTGGTGTGGTCAGATTTCACCTTAGACCCCTCCTTCCAGGTCAAACGAAGATAGCCAAATTTAAAGTGCTTATAACTCGCGTATTATTGGTCTTGGAGGTTTGGGATGGTAAACCAACATATAGGAAATCATGGGCTGGGATTCTTTTGGTGTGGTCAGATTTGACCTGGGACCCCTCCTTCAAGGTCAATTGAGGATAGCCAAACTTACAATTGCTTAGAACTCGCTTATTATTGGTCCTACAGGTTTGGGATGGTAAACAAGCTACAGGAAATCATGGGCTGGGAATTTTTTTGTGTGGTCGGATTTGACCTTGGACCCCTCCGTCAAGGTCAAACAAGGATAGGCAAACTTAAAAAGTGCCTATGACTGATTTATTATTGGTCCGAGAGGTTTGGGATGGTAAACCATCCTAAATTCTTTGGCTGGGAATCTTTTGGTATGGTCAGATTTGACCTTTGGACCCCTTCTTCATGGTCGAACGAGGATATTGCATTTATAGTATTTCTTTAAATATTTTTAACCTACTTTTTACACTTAAACAATTACCTTGTTACTTTATTTCATAATACCATTTGCAGGGCACAACTTTTTTGTCCTTTTTTTCTGTCAGCTTCGGAATATCTTTCGAACATGCTGTTCAGTTACCATTTACTGTATTTCTGTACAGCCCTTTCCCTGATAATTATGCTTTCCTCTCATTATCACCATCACAAATCAAAAACATTCAGTCAGCTGACACAGTGCCCGTTCACGGGCACTCTCCTCTTGTTGTTATTATATATCTAAAGTTTGCACATGTGTCAATGCATATATTAATCAATAGAAATCCATGATATTAACCAGGTAAAAATCACAAATAAGGATTTTATGTCCAAGGTGTGCCAAGTTAAGGCGGGAAGCAGTAAACAAATCAAGAATGCATATATGACCCAAATTTTGGAGTCCGTGTATCAGTTTTCATACATTTAAGAATGTCTTCTGAGGAATAAATACAAATGACAAAGATTGGCCACAGGAAAAATGTGATTGTCTCTTGTTAGATTATTTTCTTTACAGAGTGCTATAGTACTACAGAATTCTTAATTCAATTCAAACATCCGTGTTTTATCCCACTTAATACACATTGATATCAGGTTAGAGTTGGTCCAAAAGCAATGTATAATAGTCAATAGCTTTTTGAAAATATTGTCGTTGTTTAGCTTACCATACGACGCGCTCGTCTTATTGTATGGTCACAAGAAATTAATTTTAACTTTAATTTGGGATTGAGATGATGTTTTTAGAAAACTGAACACTAAAGGAAGACCTTGCTAGATAATTAAAAAGCAGTTTGTTTGGCAAGGCCTTAGTCACCTGTGATTTATATGAAGGATGTGCCTTAGAATGGTCTGGTGTGTGGATCAAGAACTTGGGATGTACTGATTGAGTCTGATTCATGCATCAAATCAGGGGATTTATTTACTCATCTTATTTGTATTATGGGAAATCTGTCTGTTTCACTTCACAGTTAGTAGATCACTATCTGCTCTTGAGAGCTTCTGTAATTTTCCAAAACTTTGAAAAATAATAATAATAAAAACAAACAAAACATATCTCTATCTAAATTTCCTGTGAAAGATTATTACTGTCCAGGTGTCTATCAGCACATGATGCAAAATTATTTGAATATAAATTTTGTTTTTGAAATTGATCCCTGATCAAAATTAAAACTGGAATCCAATTTTTAAAAACAGTGTTTAAACAGTGTCACAATACTGGAAATTCATGTTTCTGATTGATTGTGGATACAGTGAAATTACTGTTTTAAAATTAATGTGTTACAGTTTCTGTTGATTGGGTATCTTTGTAAATAAATTTGTTCATGATTGAGATGACAATTTTACTATTGATTAGGGGTTCTATGTTACAATGAATCTTGCTTCAATATAACGTTGATTGTATTCACTGATCAGATGTCAGCTTGTCACTCAGACAGTTATATGATAGTTCTATTGAGTAACATTTAACAGAAGCAGGTTTTATTAAACAGTATATGATCCTTTTGACTAACAGATCTGCAAAGGCTATAACATTGCAAAATGTTATTTTTCTGTTCAAGTAACTTGTAATACTGTGATAGTTTTAGTTGTTAATTTTTATGAATAAGACTGACAATACTGTCACAATTTTAATGCAAGGGTATACATGTGGCATTCCACAACTTCTGACATAAAAATAAACTACAAGTTAATGGTAAACTCTATACTACCAGTGACATCTCAAAGTTACCACCAGATCTTCAGCCTCATCACTTGTCAACTGTTACAAAGAACAATATTACAGCTTTTTTCACACAAGACTCTCCACTATCTAACCACCATCGTTGCAAATTTACAATTGATCATCAGACCTTCCATTCCACTGAACAGTTTTTCATGTTTAGGAAAGCTCTTTATTTTCATGACAAAGACACTGCAACTAAAATCCTCCAAACTACTGATCCCAAGCATGCCAAATCCCTTGGAAGAAAGGTAGCAAATTTTGATTTTTCAAGTTGGAGCCAGGTATGTGACGAGATCATGAAAACTGGTCTTTACGCGAAATTCCGTCAAAATGTACATCTCTCAAACTTCCTCAAAGGAACTATATCCAGGAGGCTTGCTGAAGCAAACCCACATGACAGCTACTGGGGAGTAGGTCTTGCCTTACAGGATGAAACAATCTGGGACAGCAGCAAGTGGAAGGGCAAAAATGTGCTTGGTTCCCTTTTGGAAGACTTGCGTGATACATTACAACGAAATGACTAATATGTTGCGTTTCAGTATCTCACACTGTACACTCTGCTGTGGTTAAACAATTCCTTCTTTAAACACTTCCTTATGTACACACCTACAAAACATTTGTATTTGATACTGCTTATATCTCTGTATAACTTCCAGATGTAAATATATGAAAATTGTACTTATTCTTCTAGTCGCATGTTCACCCATTGTGTATGATTTTATATCAACAGTGTCTTGCATCTTTGAACTATAAGACAAGCCATTTTGAACATTAATATTATCTACACATTGTTCTTGATTACAAGATGTGACAAAGTATTTGATAACTACTCAAGAGCTATAAAATTAAGCATTGCCGTAACATATTATGATTCTATTCATTCTAACTGATGTTTATGCTGTAACAGTAGTAGAAATTTATTGTACCCCAAGCATTTCTAGCTCCTGTTACTTTTTGTGTTACATTTATATGTTTCAACTGTTTTTATTTTCTTTTTTTGTGATGTTTGCTTTTTACTCAACTTACCCTGATGAACTTTGTTGTTTTCCTTTTTGTAAATTTCCCTCTTATGTATTCTCTATGTATGTATATATTCTTTTCTTTTTTTTCTGTCGACTGTTTTTCTCATCATCATTTTGTTGCTGCACATTTGGATCACTGTGTCTGGCCATTGTCAAAGTACTTACTGTTTAACCACTCCTAGTTAGTATTACCTTTACACTACCGGACTGGACTGCTCTGTTTTTTACGATATCGACCAGATTCCCCTTCTACAAAAGCCACATTTTTGTAATTTGTAATATCAGAATTTTCACAAAATCAAATACTTCAAAAGGGTATGCACTCTGTGTTTCAAACTTCCTTATTGCATGGGACATTGAGCTAAATCCGGGACCAGATAGTTTTTCTACGGAAAATAACTTTACTTCTTCAGAAATTTCAATATGTCATCTCAATGTCCGTAGTTTAAAATCAAAACTGAATGGAATCAATGTCAAACTGGAACTTATTCGCCATGATCTTGCACCCAGATTTAATATAATTACAGTCAGTGAGACATGGCTATCCGATACAGACAATATTCAAGACTACTTAATTGATGGTTTTCAAACCCCTTTTGTTTTGAACAGACCTACACATGCGGGTGGGGTTTTATGCTGGGTGAGGAACGATATAGTAGCTAAAAGAAGAAAGGACCTTGAATTAAATGAGCTGGAAGCTCTCTGGCTGGAAATTAGGTACAAAAATAAAAAATTTCTTATATGTACTGCTTATCGGCCTCCTGGTTTATCAAATTTCTATGATATATTTCAGTCTGCCATAGACAAAGGACAACAAAGTAATATGCAGGATTATATAATTATAGGAGATTTAAATTCAGATCCCAATACACACACTGGTGATAAATTGAACACATTTGCCAGTCTTAACAGACTAAAGATGCACATTAATCAGCCAACTAGGATCACTGACAGGTCTAGCTCTATACTGGATCAGTGTTTATCGAACTGCCCTTTGATAATCCGGACTTCAGGTATCATACCACCCCTGGCCAACAATGATCATTGTACAATATATGTAAAACTTACTTTTAAGATTAAACAACCTAAACCTTTCAAGAGACATATCTGGAAATTCTCTGAAGCAAATACTGACGGTTATAAATCCTTTCTTGACAGAGTTAAATGGGATGAGTGTTTTCAAGGCAAGTCCATTGACCAAACTTGTGATAATATTACAAACATAATTTTGAGTGCCGCGAAACAGTTCATCCCTAATAAGGTTGTAACTATAAGGCCATATGACAAATCTTTTTACAACCATCACCTTAGACAGCTGAAATACAAGTTAAACAGGCTACACAATAAAGCCAAGAATACCAATACACCTGACATCTGGGCAAAATTTCGATCAGAAAGAAATATATATATGAGAAGTTCAAAAAGCCAAGTCCGATTTTTCACAGTCCAAGTTTGATAAAATTAACACAGAAAATTTAACCTCCAAAAAGTTTTATGGTCTCACAAAATCTATCATTTTATCATCAAGGGATAGCACTATACCACCATTAATCACTGATAGTGGTGACATAATTGTTGATGATTATGGAAAGGCAAACCACTTCAACAAATTCTTTACGCAATCTTCTATGGTTGATGACACTTCAGCTTCCATCCCCTCATTAAATGCTGAACCCGTCCCAATGTTAAGTGATATAGTTGTACAAGAGGAAGAGGTTTTGGACCAAATTAAGATCTTAGATTGCAACAAGTCATACGGGCCAGATAGCATTTCACCAAGATTTATTAAAATGGCGGGTCTCTCTCTCGTTAAACCACTAACATTGTTGTTTAACACTTCTCTTAGCAATGGAATATTTCCATCCAATTGGAAAAAAGCAAATGTACTGCCTTTGCACAAGAAATCTTCAAAACAATATGCTGATAACTATCGGCCAGTTTCTCTACTTTGTATTTTGGGCAAGATATTTGAGCGAATTATATTCAAACATGTTTATAATCACTTTTGGGAGAATTCACTTATTAGTCGATGGCAATCTGGCTTTTTGCCAGGATTTTCAACTGTGACGCAGTTATTAGAAATGTATCACCAATTTTATAATGCAGTCAATGAAGGCAAGGATGTAAGGATTGTTTATCTTGACATATCGAAAGCATTCGATCGGGTTTGGCATAAAGGGTTACTATTTAAGCTAAACAAATTTGGTATTGGTGGTAAACTGTTTAAGTGGTTTTCAGATTATCTGTCAAATCGCTATCAGAGAGTAATTATTAACGGCCAATGTTCTGATTGGTTAAAAGTTACTGCAGGGGTTCCTCAAGGGTCTGTGTTGGGTCCGTTGCTTTTTCTTGTATTTATCAATGACATTACCTCAGTTGTTAAGTACTGTGACATTAGATTATTTGCCGATGACACCTGTCTTTTCCTAAAAGTAATAAATCCTGCAATAGCAACTACATGTATAAACAAAGATTTACTAAACATTGAAAAATGGGCCAATCAATGGTTGATAAAATTTAGTCCTTCAAAAACTGAGTCCTCAGTCATATCCTTAAAGCAAAACTCACGAAATAACTACAAAAAACTCGTCTTCTACAACACTCCCATTGCTAATGTACCCTCACACAAACAAGTGGGGTTGTGGATTACACATAATCTAAAGTGGGACCACCACATTAATAATTCTGTTCAAAAATGTTCTACTCTTCTTGGATTACTTAAACCATTAAAGTTCAAACTAAATAGACCAGTTCTTGAAAAGATTTTTTTGTCTTACATTAGGCCTATAATGGAATACGCAGACATAGTTTGGTCCGGAGCACCTTTCAGTCTACTTGCCAAGTTTGATCACGTAATTGTCGAAGCAATGAGACTAATAACAGGTGCTCCTGCAAGATCTAATATAGCTAACCTGTATAAAGAAACAGGTTGGCAGCTGTTATCAAAAAGACGTGAAATTCATATTTCAAAGATGATGTACAAAATTACAAATAACCTCGCTCCACAATATCTGTCTGATATTCTCCCACCTCAGATTAAAGAGATCCCCCCTAACCTGAAAAGATTAAGACAAGGTATTAATTCAAGACTTTCAATTGGAGATTATCCGATTCCAATAGTGAGGACAAAATTGAGTGAGCTCTCCTTTCCTGTAGTAGGTTCCAAACTTTGGAACTCTCTCCCTACTAAAGTAAGAACTAAACCAACACTGGGATCTTTCTCAAAAGCACTAAACAAGATATTTCCAAGTGACTTACTTCAAAAAGAAACAAAAAAACTTTATAATTTTGGGAGCCGATTGGTTAATATTCAGCATACCTGCTTACGGTTAGGTTGTAGTAAGCTTAATCACCATTTAAAAGAGAACCTGCATGTAACTGATGACTCCTCTTGCGCCTGCAATTGCCCAAATGAAGACACATCACACTTTTTCCTTTTTTGCCCCCTATATACAAATATCAGAGATGAACTGTTGCGATCATTACCCCCGTCTGATAACTCAGTAATTCTTGACCAGATTCTCTTTGGAAACCAAAACTTATGTTTTGAGGATAATATTAAAATATTTGAAGCAGTCCATAGATATATTGTCAAGTCTAAACGCTTTTGATTCTTTAATTGCCAGCAGTGACCCTTTTGTGCAGCCTCATCTTCACATCATCTGTAAATACTTCACCCTGCAAGAGGGCTTAATATAATTGTATCTTTTACGATTGTTGCCTAATTGCTAATAAAATATGTTTAAATCAAAATAAGTTGAAAGTTATCTTCAAAATTGAAATCACTTCAGTCAGTAGTAAGGTCTTCTTTATGCTGGCATCAGGAAATTTATGAGAGACAAACTAGTGTAACTCTGAGCAGTGTTTTGTAGTGGTCTTCCCCTTTCCTTGATTGGACTACTTTTGATGATAAATTAAGGTGTAAAGCAACAGAAATATAATAAGAGAATAACATTTTGAGGAGAAACTACTGCAAATGTTGATGGTTTAGATGTTCCTCCCATTGTTAATGTTCTTTTGTATGTATAATTTACTCTTGTCTGTTGATGAGAAAAATGACAATAAACAGATGAAAAGGTATATGTATTTGCATTGTAAATATTCTTATATCATAGTTCCAAATCCTAAACCTACAGTCATGAAATTAAATCCTTTTACATGCAATTAACTTGGAGTTTGACAAACAGAAAATAAATGGTTATGGTTGTATTTAGGATTAAATTTTTCCCCAAAACTCGGTCAAACATAGCGTTCAACAATACTCTGAAGAAACTGTAATTCACAGTGTGTTGAAAGTTTTTATGCATTTCAGTACACCCATGGTAGTTGAACTCGATGATGTTACTGGTAAACGCATACATTCAACCAAATATCTTTTCTTATAGTTTGGTAAGTCTTTAAAACTGTGATGTACCGTGATAATGTACTTCCTAGACAGGAGAAATATGATGGCGTATTATTATTGTAAATTTAGGAGGAAATTTCACAAACAAAATCTGATATCTTGAAAATATTTGCTCTTCCTGCTTTCATACAAGTTGTTTTAGCAAAACTAAGGGATATAGGACTTTATTGTGTAAGGATGCCTTAAACATCATTGGGTGAAATAATGTCTGTCATTATCAATACCACACTATATACAGCACACAGTATGGGTAAAATCAGGGTTCTTGCAGATGTTTTCAAAACATCAGCACTAAGAGGGGTCTTCCCAGAAAAGAAAAAGAGACCAGATATAGATTCTTTGGTTGTACTGTCTGCAATATTTCTTCACATTCACATTGTTAGTACCAAATATAAATTTACTATGGACTATTAATTCTAGTCCACATCCCAGATAAAAGTGGCAGCATCAAATCAAAACTCTCCTAGTTATTATCTCCCGCCCGGCTCGCCGGAGGGAGATTATAATTTGCACCATGTGCGTGTGTACGTGCGTGCGTGCGTGCGTGTGTCACGCAGTTTTCTCTGAAACTACTACAGGTACACATTTTTGGTAAATCACAAGTCCTAATGAATTTTTTTGCTCTTCAATATTTTTGGGGTTTGGTGAACTTTGGCCTACTTTTGTGTGAGTAATAGCTATTTTAGCTAATATAATTATATGGCTTATAACTCTGAAACTATTGCATTTACAGTATTTTGTTCTAATATGTTGTTCAGCTACTTTCTCCACAGCTACAACATGGTCAGTAGTTTGGAAGTGTATCTCCATAGCTAAGTGAGTAATAGCTACTTTGTCAATTTTTAATTATAACCATAATGAGTAAATGGCTTATATCTTCATAAGTATTGCAGCTACACAATTTTGTTCCAATATGTTGTTCAGCTACTTTCTCCACAGCTATAACATGGTCAGTAGTTTGCAAGTGTATCTCCATAGCTAAGTGAGTAATAGCTACTTTTTCAATTTTTAATGATAACCATAATGAGTAAATGGCTTATATCTTCATAAGTATTGCAGCTACACAATTTTGTTCCAATATGTTGTTCAGCTACTTTCTCCTCTGCTACAACATGGTCAGTAGTTTGGAAGTGTATCTCCGTAGCTAAGTGAGTAATAGCTAATTTTTCAGTTTTTAATGATAACCATAAAGAGTAAATGGCTTATATCTTCAAAAGTATTGCAGCTACACAATTTTGTTCCAATATGTTGTTCAGCTACTTTCTCCACTGCTACAACATGGCCAGTGGTTTGGAAGTGTATCTCTATAGCTAAGTGAGTAATAGCTACTTTTTCAATTTTTAATGATAACCATAATGAGTAAATTGCTTATATCTTCAAAAGTATTGCAGCTACACAATTTCTCTCAAATATGTTGTTCATGTACTTTTTTGTGAACTGTAACATATTTAAGTTTCACAACTGTTGCTCAATGTACAAGTGAGTAATGGCTACTTTATTGCTACTTTTAGTGAAAATGTGAAAAATCAGAAATATCTCTCAAACTGTAAGATATAGAGCAATTTCGAGCAAATTTTTGACCCACAGGGTAGTACTAGAGTATCCTATTGCTAAGGGGGAAAAAGTTTGGTGAGCTTTGGCCTACTTTTGAGTGAGTAATAGCGCTTTTACCTAATATAATTATATGACTTATAACTGTCAATGAGTAAATGACTTATATCTTCAAAAGTATTGCAGCTACACAATTTTGTTCCAATATGATGTTCAGCTACTTTCTCCACAGCTACAACATGGTCAGTAATTTGGAAGTGTATCTCCATAGCTAAGTGAGTAATAGCTACTTTTTCAATTTTTAATGATAACCATAATGAGTAAATGGCTTATATCTTCAAAAGTATTGCAGCTACACAATTTCTCTCATATATGTTGTTCATGTACTTTTTTGTGAACTGTAACATATTTAAGTTTCACAACTGTTGCTCGATGTACAAGTGAGTAATGGCTACTTTATTGCTACTTTTAGTGAAAATGTGAAAAATCAGAAATATCTCTCAAACCGTAAGATATAGAGCAATTTCGAGTAAATTGTTGACCCACAGGGTAGTACTAGAGTATCCTATTGCTAAGGGGGGAAAGGTTTGGTGAACTTTGGCCTACTTTTGAGTGAGTAATAGCGCTTTTACCTAATATAATTATATGACTTTTAACTGTCAATGAGTAAATGGCTTATATCTTCAAAAGTATTGCAGCTACACAATTTTGTTCCAATATGATGTTCAGCTACTTTCTCCACAGCTACAACATGGTCAGTAATTTTGAAGTGTATCTCCATAGCTAAGTGAGTAATAGCTACTTTTTCAATTTTTAATGATAACCATAATGAGTAAATGGCTTATATCTTCAAAAGTATTGCAGCTACACAATTTCTCTCAAATATGTTGTTCATGTACTTTTTTTGTGAACTGTAACATATTTAAGTTTCACAACTGTTGCTCAATGTACAAGTGAGTAATGGCTACTTTATTGCTACTTTTAGTGAAAATGTGAAAAATCAGAAATATCTCTCAAACCGTAAGAGATAGAGAAATTTCGAGCAAATTTTTGAACCACAGGGTAGTACTAGAGTATCCTATGCTAAGGGGAAAATAGTTTGGTGAACTTTGGCCTACTTACTCACCTCCTCAAAATGAGTAAATGTGAATTATCTCTAAAAGTATTGCAGGTAGCCAATTTTTCTCAAATAACTCCTTCACATACTTTTGGGAGAGCTTTCACTTGGTTAAGTTTCAGACGCGTAGCTAGTTACTCACCTACTCAAAATGAGTAAATGCTAATTATCTCTAAAAGTATTGCAGATAGCCAATTTTTCTCAAATAACTCATTCATATACTTTTGGAAGAGCTTTCACTTAGTGAAGTTTCAGACCCCTAGCTAATTTCTCACCTACTCAAAATGAGTAAATGCGAATTATCTCTAAAAGTATAGAAGATAGCCAATTTTTCTCAAATAACTCATTCACCTACTTTTGCGAGAGCTTTCACTTGGTGAAGTGTCAGACCTGTAGCTAATTTCTCACCTACTCAAAATGAGTAAATGCTAAATATCTCTAAAAGTATTGCAGATAGCCAATTTTTCTCAAATAACTCATTCATCTACTTTTGGAAGAGCTTTCACATGGTGAAGTTTCAGACCCATAGCTAATTACTCACCTACTCAAAATGAGTAAATGCGAATTCTCTCTAAAAGTATTGCAGATAGCCAATTTTTCTCAAATAACTCATTCACCTACTTTTGGGAGAGCTTTCACTTGGTGAAGTTTCAGACCCGTAGCTAATTACTCACCTACTCAAAATGAGTAAATGCGAATTATCTCTAAAAGTATTGCAGATAGCCAATTTTTCTCAAATAACTCATTCATCTACTTTTGGGAGAGCTTTCACTTGGTGAAGTTTCAGACCCGTAGGTAATTACTCACCTACTCAAAATGAGTAAATGCGAATTATCTCTCAAAGTATTGCAGATAGCCAATTTTTCTCAAATAAGTCATTCATCTACTTTTGGGAGAGCTTTCACTTGGTGAAATTTCACGCCCATAGCTAATTACTCACCTACTCAAAATGAGTAAATGCAAATTATCTCACAAAGTATTGCAGATAGCCAATTTTTCTCAAATAACTCATTCATCTACTTTTGGAAGAGCTTTCACATGGTGAAGTTTCAGACCCATAGCTAATTTCTCACCTACTCAAAATGAGTAAATGCGAATTATCTCTAAAAGTATAGGAGATAGCCAATTTTTCTCAAATAACTCATTCATCTACTTTTGGGAGAGCTTTCACTTGGTGAAGTTTCAGACCTGTAGCTAATTTCTCACCCGCTCAAAATGAGTAAATACTAATTATCTCTAAAAGTATTGCAGAGAGCCAATTTTTCTCAAATAACTCATTCATCTACTTTTGGAAGAGCTTTCACATTGTGAAGTTTCAGACCCATAGCTACTTACTCGCCTACTCAAAATGAGTAAATGCGAATTTTCTCTAAAAGTATTGCAGATAGCCAATTTTTCTCAAATAACTCATTCATCTACTTTTGGAACACCTTTCACATGGCAAAGTTTCAGACCCATAGGTAATAACTCACCTACTCAAAATGAGTAACTGTGAATTATCTCTAAAAGTATTGCAGATAGTCAATTTTTCTCAAATAACTCATTCATCTACTTTTGGAAGAGCTGTCACATGGTGAAGTTTCAGACCCATAGCTAATTACTCACCTACTCAAAATGAGTAAATGCGAATTATCTCTAAAAGTATTGCAGATAGCCAATTTTTCTCAAATAACTCATTCATCTACTTTTGAAAGAGCTTTCACATGGTGAAGTGTCAGACCTGTAGCTAATTTCTCACCTACTCAAAATGAGTAAATGCTAAATATCTCTAAAAGTATTGCAGATAGCCAATTTTTCTCAAATAACTCATTCATCTACTTTTGGAAGAGCTTTCACATGGTGAAGTTTCAGACCCATAGCTAATTACTCACCTACTCAAAATGAGTAAATGCGAATTCTCTCTAAAAGTATTGCAGATAGCCAATTTTTCTCAAATAACTCATTCACCTACTTTTGGGAGAGCTTTCACTTGGTGAAGTTTCAGACCCGTAGCTAATTACTCACCTACTCAAAATGAGTAAATGCGAATTATCTCTAAAAGTATTGCAGATAGCCAATTTTTCTCAAATAACTCATTCATCTACTTTTGGGAGAGCTTTCACTTGGTGAAGTTTCAGACCCGTAGGTAATTACTCACCTACTCAAAATGAGTAAATGCGAATTATCTCTCAAAGTATTGCAGATAGCCAATTTTTCTCAAATAAGTCATTCATCTACTTTTGGGAGAGCTTTCACTTGGTGAAATTTCACGCCCATAGCTAATTACTCACCTACTCAAAATGAGTAAATGCAAATTATCTCACAAAGTATTGCAGATAGCCAATTTTTCTCAAATAACTCATTCATCTACTTTTGGAAGAGCTTTCACATGGTGAAGTTTCAGACCCATAGCTAATTTCTCACCTACTCAAAATGAGTAAATGCGAATTATCTCTAAAAGTATAGGAGATAGCCAATTTTTCTCAAATAACTCATTCATCTACTTTTGGGAGAGCTTTCACTTGGTGAAGTTTCAGACCTGTAGCTAATTTCTCACCCGCTCAAAATGAGTAAATACTAATTATCTCTAAAAGTATTGCAGAGAGCCAATTTTTCTCAAATAACTCATTCATCTACTTTTGGAAGAGCTTTCACATTGTGAAGTTTCAGACCCATAGCTACTTACTCGCCTACTCAAAATGAGTAAATGCGAATTTTCTCTAAAAGTATTGCAGATAGCCAATTTTTCTCAAATAACTCATTCATCTACTTTTGGAACACCTTTCACATGGCAAAGTTTCAGACCCATAGGTAATAACTCACCTACTCAAAATGAGTAACTGTGAATTATCTCTAAAAGTATTGCAGATAGTCAATTTTTCTCAAATAACTCATTCATCTACTTTTGGAAGAGCTGTCACATGGTGAAGTTTCAGACCCATAGCTAATTACTCACCTACTCAAAATGAGTAAATGCGAATTATCTCTAAAAGTATTGCAGATAGCCAATTTTTCTCAAATAACTCATTCATCTACTTTTGAAAGAGCTTTCACATGGTGAAGTTTCAGACCCGTAGGTAATTACTCACCTACTCAAAATGAGTAAATCCTAATTATCTCTAAAAGTATTGTGGGTACCCAATTTTTATCAAATAACTCATTCATCTACTTTTGGAAGAGCTTTCACATGGTGAAGTTCCAAACCTGTAGGTAATTACTCACCTACTCAAAATGAGTAAATGCGAATTATCTCTAAAAGTATTGCAGATAGCCAGTATTTCTCAAATAACTCACTTCACCTATATTTTGGGAGAACTTTCAATTAGTGAATTTTCAGATCCATATCTAATTACTCACCTACTCAAAATGAGTAATTGCCTATTATCACAAAGTATTGCAGATAGCCAGTATTTCTCAAATAACTCATTCACCTACATTTTGGAGATATTTCACATGCTAAAGTTTTTTTATGAATTATTAAAATAATTTTTAATGCATTAAAATTAATGAAATCATGCACTAAATCGATTATAACTTGAAAAGTATTGTATTTAGAGCATTTTGTTAAAATATGTTATTCACCTACTTTTTCCCACAGCAACAACATGGTGAGTAACTTGGGTGTCTATCTCAATAGATAAGTGAGTAATAGCTACTTTTGGATTTTTCACTAACTTCCATCATGAGTGAAATCACTTGTAACTTGAAAACTATTGCATTTAGTTCTTCAGGGTAGTACAAGAGTGTCCTATGCAAAGGGGAAAGATTTCAATTTTCGCCACTTTTGGCGGCCATCTTGGATTTTAGCGGGAAAAAATGAAAAAGTGTGAATATCTCGAAAACCATAAGATAGAGCGATTTCGAGCGAAATTTTGACCCGCAAGGTAGTACAAGAATGTCCTGTGCAAAGGGGTAAAATTTCAATTTTCACCACTTTTGGCAGCCATCTTGGATTTTTGCGGAAAATGGAAAAGTGTGAATATCTCTAAAACCGTAAGAGATAGAGCAATTTCAAGCGAATTTTTGACCAGAAGGGTAGCACAAAAGTGTCCTGTGCAAAGGGGAAAAATATCGATTTTCGCCACTTTTGGCGGCCATCTTGGATTTTAGCGGGAAAAAATGAAAAAGTGTGAATATCTCGAAAACCTTAAGAGATAGAGCGATTTCGAGCAAATTTTTGACCTGCAGTGTGGTACAAGAGCCTCCTGTGCAAAGGGGGAAAATTTCAATTTTCGCCACTTTTGGCGGCCATCTTAGATTTTTGCGGAAAATGAAAAATTATCAATATCTCGAAAACCGTAAGAGATCGAGCGATTTCGAGCGAATTTTGGACCCGCAGGGTCATACAAGAGTGTCCTGTCCAAAGGGGAAAAATTTCAATTTTCGCCACTTTCGGCGGCCATCTTGGATTTTTGCTGAAAATGGAAAAGTGTCAATATCTCGAAAAGCGTAACAGATAGAATGATTTCAAGCGAATTTTCGACCCGCAGGATAGTACAACAGTGTCCTATGCAAAGGGGAAAAATTTCAATGTAGTATTTCTTCCCCTGCGGTACTCGGCAGGAGATACATACCACGGCAGTGGTCTTGTTGCCATTGACTCAGCTACTGTGCCTCATGACTTAGTCACCTGTCATGCAGAACAACTGAAGTAAACAAGTTCTGGATCCAAAACTTAAATCTCCTCAACCATTACTCAGAGGCTTGAGCTGTTTTTAAGGACATGTTTTAACCAGTTTGAACTCTCAAGTAAAAAAAATACAAAACAATACCTGCACAACCCTTAAAGGCTACGGGGTAAAAAACGGCATATTGATGTCCTAATGTCAACAGCAAAAAAAAAACAAAAAAAAACAAACCCGGGATAATGCCTAAAAATAGCCAATATATCTAAAACTATCAGAATAGTTTATTGCAAATAATCACCACTTTCAGTGTTCAGTACTGAGAACTTTTAACTGGTATAAACTGTCACTTCAAGAACAGATATAACTAAATCGAGTTCCTAGATTCATGACTTGAGTCTCGTGATACACTATACAAATTCCCTGATGCCCAACTAAAACCACCTGATTCATGAGTTGCCCAATACATGACTTTAGTTGTCTGATGCATAATTTGTCTGACACGTGACTTTAGTTGTCTGATGCACAATTTTAGTTGTCTGATACATGACTTTAGTTGTCTGATGCATAAGTTAAGTTGTCTGATCCATGACTTTAGTTGTCTGATCATAACTTTAGTCATTTCATACACAACTCAAACGTTGATAATTTCAAATTTGTCCAATATATATCTGAGATTGTTATAGGAATAACGCCCTCCAAACCATGGTAAACGCAGAATTTTACCATGGTTTGAGGCAATAAACCCCTCAGGCGAATTCTAACATGACAAAACAATTAAAATACTTGTTACTTACCTTATATTTAGCAAAAATTCATATCCATTTGACAAACGTTCAAAACACATCAGGCTGTTCCACCACTTGTACATTGTGGCAAGTAGCATTTTCTCACTAAATATGCCGAAAATTAAGAGTCGCATGTAGGTTGATAGAGTTGTGAAACAGACGTTCTAAATAATTTTCTTATTATCTTTAATAAGCATCAAGAAAACATGATAAAACAAATACTTTTGGAATTGTGGCGATAATGCATTAAACAAATTATAAAAATTTTACAAATCATTTACACAGAACTATTAAAACCAGTATCCATATTTGGAAACAAGTAAAGTGAAATAAATGTCTTAATAATTAAACACTTGAAATATCTGTTTTAAAATTTACACTTAAATAAAGTACACCATTAAGAAATAGTTCTTGATAATATTTTCTATTTCATATTTATATTGATGGTCCCATTTCCACCAGAAATGTTTGCATTTTCAAGTAGATTCAATGGTGCATCCCCTACAAGGGAGAATCTACTGGCACTATTGTGCACAGATGAGATAACTGGCTACTGAATTTACCATATCTATGCAAAATTTCACTCCTTTGTTTTCTTTTCTGATTTGAGGAAGTGGCAACATAAGGAATCAAGCTGTTTGGGTCTTTGTGACCAGTAACATTTATTATGTCATTTGGTGCGATGTCATTGTGTGCCCAAACTGTGCA
The DNA here is from genome assembly GCA_964017235.1 of Sabellastarte sp. h YS-2021. Classification (NCBI taxonomy): domain Eukaryota; kingdom Metazoa; phylum Annelida; class Polychaeta; order Sabellida; family Sabellidae; genus Sabellastarte; species Sabellastarte sp. h YS-2021. The sequence goes on along the minus strand of OZ024930.1, from coordinate 59,513,005 downwards.
AGCTGTTGCACGAATGCTGTGATTTGTGTATATTTGTGTCAGGCCCCCTAATTTGGAAATTGTTTGCATCATGTTTTCGATGCTGTTTTTACCTAATTTCCTTTTGTACCAAATACTCATGCTCTCAAAGCTTTCAGTTTGGGGCTTTCTGGGGATTTGAAAAAAGGTATCATCATCTTGTGACAATTTTGACAAATACAATTTGAGCGAGGTAATGGGACAGTTTGGGTCACCAGGTTGTGAATACATCCTTTGCTCTTTATTTGATTGTTCTCAACCCCATGATTTTTTTTGGTGGTTTCATTGAAACGTATTGTTGCAAATTCACTGTCAGGATTCTGATCATCCCGACAAAAAACAAAATCTTGTTTTTTCAAGGTTGCCAAGCCCTCCCTCCCCCTTCTACCAAAATGCAGAGATATTTCAAAAAATATTTTGTGCAACAAACTTGTTGGATTGTCATTTGACAAGATACGAGTGTCATATAGCCTTTTCAAATCACCAGGGGCTACAGCGGTCTTATGTTTGCTGACATCTAAGCCTGCTGCTTTGTTAAGCCGAATCCTCCCAGTGAAAACTTTATTTGCTGCCATGAAACTTTTACCACTGACAATGTTCTCTGATTTATTGTGTGGTGGGCCCTGCAAATATCGGTTTAATCCAGCCCTAATTCCAATGACTGCTGATTTTGAATAGGGCTTGCCATTTTTGGAATTCACTTCTCCATAGAAGCGCCTCAGTAATTCAGCCAATTGTGTTTCGTCAAGAACTTCAAATTCTTGTGGAAGGTCACGTGTTTTGAGCCAATCTAAAATATTAATATAGCCTTTCATAATATTTTAAAATGTAAAATACCTGGTGGAAAATAAATAATTTGAATATTTTTTTTTATATGAAACATAAAAAAAAAAAAAATCAAATTCCATACTATTAGGAAAACTACCTTTAAAAATATTGACAGCCCATTTGGTTTGGCGCTTTGTGTTGATCTCTGAGTTTGCATCTGCTATGTTATTCAACCCCTCCTCATCCAATTCAAAATATCTAGATCTCTCTGATATAGGGGGTAACTCAGTCTCAGAATGACTTTCACTCTTTGCCTCTGACCTGAAATCCTTCTCTTCTTCCTTTAATTCTAAACAAGTAATGCAAAATACCAGGGTCAATCTCCTCCACAAAAAAATCGGCATCAACATGTTCAAACAAGAGGAGAGTGCCCGTGAACGGGCACTGTGTCAGCTGACTGAGTGTTTTTGATTTGTGAAGGTGATTAGAGGACAGAATAATTATCAGGAAAAGGGCTGTACAGAAATACAGTAAATGGTAACTGAACAGCAAGTTCGAAAGAAATTCCGAAGCTGACAGAAGAAAAGGATAAAAAAACTTGTGCCCTGTAAATGGTATTATGAAGGAAAATAACAAGGTAATTGTTTAAGTGTAAAAAATAGGTTAAAACATATTTAAAGAAATACTACAAATGCAATATCCTTGTTCGACCTTGAAGAAGGGGTCCAAGGTCAAATCTAACCACACAAATACATTCCCAGCCCATGATTTCCTATGGTTTACCATTCCAAAACTCTAGGACCAATTATAAATGAGTTATAAGCACTTTTAAGCTTGGCTGTCCTCATTTGACCTTGAAGGAGGGGTCCAAAGGTCAAATCTGACCATACCAAAAGATTCCGAGCCAATGATTTCCTATGGGATGGTTTACCATCCCAAATCTCTGTCACCAATAATAAGCGAGTTGTAGGCACTTTCAATTTTCGCTATCCTCATTTGACCTTGAAGGAGGGTTCCAAGGTCAAATCGGACCATATCAACAGATTCACAGCCCATGATTTCCTGTCTGTTTACCATCCCAAACCTCTGGGACCCAATAATAAGCGAGTTATAAGCACTTTTAAGTTTGGCTATCCTTGTTTGACCTTGAAGGTGGGGTCATTGAAGGTCAAATCTGACCACACCAAAAGATTCCCACCCCATGATTTCCTACAGGTTGGTTTATCATCCCAAACCTCTAGGATCAATAATAAGGGAGATATAAGCACTTTTCATGACTGACAAAAAACACCTGTGGCGGCCATCTTGTTTCTCAAAATGAGGCCAAAAATATTCCCAGACAACATTTTATGGTTATTAATATATACTGCAAACTTAAGAAAGCTAGCTATAATATTTTTTTTCATCAGAGCAGTAATGGTGAAATCTCTCTCTACACACTGCGGCTATCCAGTGGATATAAGGATTAACTCAACAGTGAGAACCTGAAAGTAGCTATTGCTCAGCTATGCCATGACATAGAGGTCTGCAATTTCACTATGTTATAGCTGACCAAAAATTCTGTGAATAACATATTTAACAAATTACTCTAAATGTAATAGTTTTCAAGTTACAACTGATTTACTCAACAGTGAGAACCTCAAAGGAACTATTACTCAGCTATGCAATGAGCTACATGTCTGAAATTTTACTATGTTATAGCTAACCCAAAAGTAGGTGAACAACATATTTAAGCAAACTACTGTAAATGCAATAGTTTTCAAGCTACAACTGATTTACTCAATAGTGAGAACCTGAAAATAGCTATTGCTCCGCTATGCCATGAGCTATAGGTCTGTAATTTCACTATGTTATAGCTGACGCAAAAGTAGGTGAACAATATATTTTAACAAAATACTCCAAATGCAATATTTTTCAAGTTATAGCTGATTTACTCAACAGTCAGTACCTGAGAATAGCTATTGCTCAGTTGTGCCATGAGCTATAGGTCTATAATTTCACTATGTTATAGCTGACCCAAAAGTAGCTGAATAACATATTTGCACAAATTTCTGTAAATGCAATAGTTTTCCAATTATAACTGATTTACTCAACAGTGAGAACTTCAAAGTAGCTATTACTCAGCTATGAAATGAGTCACAGGTCTGAAATTTTACTATGTTATAGCTGGCCCAAAAGTAGCTGAATAACATATTTATACGAAATTCTCTAAATGCAATAGTTTTTAAGTTACAAGTGATTTTACTCATGATGGAAGTTACTGAAAAGCCCAAAAGTAGCTATTACTCACTTAGCTATTGAGACAGACACCCAACTTACTCACCATATTGTAGCTATGAAAAAAGTAGCTGAATAACATATTTTAACAAAATGCTCTAAATGCAACACTTTTCAAGTTATAAGTGATTTACTCAACAGTGATAACCTAAAAGTAGCTATTACTCAGCTATGCCATGAGCTACAGGTCTGAAATTTCACTATGTTATAGCTGGCCCAAAAGTAGCTGAATAACATATTTATACGAAATTCTCTAAATGCAATAGTTTTTAAGTTACAAGTGATTTTACTCATAATGGAAGTTACTGAAAAGCCCAAAAGTAGCTATTACTCACTTAGCTATTGAGACAGACACCCAACTTACTCACCATATTGTAGCTATGAAAAAAGTAGCTGAACAACATATTTTCACAAAATGCTGTAAATGCAACACTTTTGAAGTTATAAGTGATTTAGTGCATGATTTCATGAATTTTAATGCATTAAAAATTATTAAAAAAATTTATTAAAAAAAAAAGTAAGAAAGATCCAGGTCTCATACTCACACAAGAGAATCTACCTCTGGCCTAGTACATATATGCACGATATGAGAGAAATCCCTGCAATAGTCACTGAGAAAATTGTGATAAAAAGTTGAAATTTTCACACTTTTGGTGGGGGTACCCCCCTTGTAATGTCTCTAGCAAACAGATGAACAGACAGATTTGCATGCCTTGAACAATTTTTCATCCTCGATAGATAAGGTATCTTTTAAAAAAAACAGCATGTCTCTAGGCCTTGTAGTTTTGGAGAAGAAGTTGTTCATGCGGACACGGACGCCCACGCCGCAGAGTGATGACATAATGTCAGCTGACTGACAAGTCAGCTGACATAAAAACTGTTCTTGTTCGTGTTTGTCAACATCGTCTGCTTGTGGTTGCTTCGCATAATTGTGTTCGGTCAAAAGGTCATTTTTCTCATCATTTAGAAAGTCAAATTGTTGTCCAAGAAGCTCAAAATCAGCATCTATATCCATGTTTTATGTTCCATATATTTTCTGTTCATCATCAGACTTAAATTTAATAAAAAAAAGTGCTTTTATCATTAAAAATTCGTATGAATCGTTTACTGTCAAAAAAAACGGAAGCATGTACTTGTTTATTGTTATTTGCGATTGGATGTCACTGGAACAGCCAACATGTATATCGAGGTTTTACCATAGCTCTTGACCAATCAGAATCGCGGACACAGCGGTGTCATGTTAGAATTTAATATATCCATGAATATTTTAATGACAAATGTATATCTGACTGAAGAAAAAGTATATATACTTCACATCTTTATTTCAACAATAACACTTTCTCATAAAAATTGAAGTTGTCTTTATATTTTCACAATACTTAACAAATGCAATTGTATTTTCAGCACTCCTCTGTTGTACTGGAAATGTTAACAAAAGAATAATGATGTGCACGCCTACATATATCTTTGATGGGGCGGCGAGTGTTATAAATTTCATCTGCCGAAAAGATTCCAATTCCCAGATATTGTTACGTTTGCCTAAACTACTATACAAGATAGAAGGGCCTAAAGTACTGATATGCAAATATAATATTAAGTTAGTAGTCAATGGCCAAGACTGACTGATTGAAGATTGCCACCTGCCATGATATCCTGAAGTTTTAATTCATAACCAAATAAGCAAGACATTAAATGCATCTAAATATGGACATAGCTCTTGAAACTAGATGTACAGGCTTGTTATCTTGTCACCTAGGAAAAGAATACAAAACTATATTATTTGAGACAGCGATAATTTTGTGGAAACGAGCATTTGTTGTAGAAATAAACCATAACACATAATATGTAAACCATATACAGGATGCATTTTCTTATGCAGTTAACAAATAGGAGGTTTAATTGCATCATGCATCAGTGATCTGTACTAATAATTGCAAAACATTGAATACTTTGGTCAACATTCATTGGAACATTATTGTTTTGTTTACTACACTCTCACACTGTTAACCTGTACAGCTGATGATAAAATTCATGAACTCATAACAGTTTATAGCTTAACACTGGACCCACCACAAAATATGACAAAGCTTTGGTCATTTTCCCTCCTGACATGGTAACCACTTTGTAATACCTTACAATTTTAGTACAATAGGGTTTCTCCGTCAGCCTTGAAGGAACTCAGAATTTCTAACAATGTTTGAACTTTGAACAAATGAATAACTTAAGTGTAAATTTTAATTAGTGCAAACGTAAAATTTGAGAACAAAAATGGAAACATTGGAAATAAGTTTTTGATAACTTTTTGCATTATTTATACCAATACTGATAACATCTTTTTTTCATAACTTTCCTTTTGACATTTACACTGACAGTATCACTGGACCCCATGTGTAAAGTATGATTTTTTGATAACTACTAACCTAAACAAGAGGAGAGTGCCCGTGAACGGGCACTGTGTCAGCTGACTGAGTGTTTTTGATTTGTGAAGGTTATTAGAGGACAGAATAATTATCAGGAAAAGGGCTGTACAGAAATACAGTAAATGGTAACTGAACAGCAAGTTCGAAAGAAATTCCGAAGCTGACAGAAGAAAAGGATAAAAAAGTTGTGCCCTGTAAATGGTATTATGAAGGAAAATAACAAGGTAATTGTTTAAGTGTAAAAAATAGGTTAAAACATATTTAAAGAAATACTACAAATGCAATATCCTCGTTCGACCTTGAAGAAGGGGTCCAAGGTCAAATCTAACCACACAAATACATTCCCAGCCCATGATTTCCTATGGTTTACTATTCCAAACCTCTAGGACCAATTATAAATGAGTTATAAGCACTTTTAAGCTTGGCTGTCCTCATTTGACCTTGAAGGAGGGGTCCAAAGGTAAAATCTGACCATACCAAAAGATTCCGAGCCAATGATTTCCTATGGGATGGTTTACCATCCCAAATCTCTGTCACCAATAATAAGCGAGTTGTAGGCACTTTCAATTTTCGCTATCCTCATTTGACCTTGAAGGAGGGTTCCAAGGTCAAATCGGACCATATCAACAGATTCACAGCCCATGATTTCCTGTCTGTTTACCATCCCAAACCTCTGGGACCAATAATAAGCGAGTTATAAGCACTTTTAAGTTTGGCTATCCTTGTTTGACCTTGAAGGAGGGGTCATTGAAGGTCAAATCTGACCACACCAAAAGATTCCCACCCCATGATTTCCTACAGGTTGGTTTATCATCCCAAACCTCTAGGATCAATAATAAGGGAGATATAAGCACTTTTCATGACTGACAAAAAACACCTGTGGCGGCCATCTTGTTTCTCAAAATGAGGCCAAAAATATTCCCAGACAACATTTTATGGTTATTAATATATACTGCCAACTTAAGAAAGCTAGCTATAATATTTTTTTTTCATCAGAGCAGTAATGGTGAAATCTCTCTCTACACACTGCGGCTATCCAGTGGATACAATGATTTATTCAACAGTGAGAACCTGAAAGTAGCTATTGCTCAGCTATGCCATGACATAGAGGTCTGCAATTTCACTATGTTATAGCTGACCAAAAATTCTGTGAATAACATATTTAACAAATTACTCTAAATGTAATAGTTTTCAAGTTACAACTGATTTACTCAACAGTGAGAACCTCAAAGGAACTATTACTCAGCTATGCAATGAGCTACATGTCTGAAATTTTACTATGTTATAGCTAACCCAAAAGTAGGTGAACAACATATTTAAGCAAACTACTGTAAATGCAATAGTTTTCAAGCTACAACTGATTTACTCAATAGTGAGAACCTGAAAATAGCTATTGCTCCACTATGCCATGAGCTATAGGTCTGTAATTTCACTATGTTATAGCTGACCCAAAAGTAGGTGAACAATATATTTTAACAAAATACTCCAAATCCAATATTTTTCAAGTTATAGCTGATTTACTCAACAGTCAGTACCTGAGAATAGCTATTGCTCAGTTGTGCCATGAGCTATAGGTCTATAATTTCACTATGTTATAGCTGACCCAAAAGTAGCTGAATAACATATTTACACAAATTTCTGTAAATGCAATAGTTTTCCAATTATAACTGATTTACTCAACAGTGAGAACTTCAAAGTAGCTATTACTCAGCTATGAAATGAGCCACAGGTCTCAAACTTCACTATGTTATAGCTGACCCCAAAATAGGTGAATAACATATTGAAACAAAATACTCTAAATGCAATAGTTCTCAAGTTATAAGTGATTTACTCAACAGTGATAACCTAAAAGTAGCTATTACTCAGCTATGCCATGAGCTACAGGTCTGAAATTTTACTATGTTATAGCTGGCCCAAAAGTAGCTGAATAACATATTTATACGAAATTCTCTAAATGCAATAGTTTTTAAGTTACAAGTGATTTTACTCATGATGGAAGTTACTGAAAAGCCCAAAAGTAGCTATTACTCACTTAGCTATTGAGACAGACACCCAACTTACTCACCATATTGTAGCTATGAAAAAAGTAGCTGAATAACATATTTTAACAAAATGCTCTAAATGCAACACTTTTCAAGTTATAAGTGATTTACTCAACAGTGATAACCTAAAAGTAGCTATTACTCAGCTATGCCATGAGCTACAGGTCTGAAATTTCACTATGTTATAGCTGGCCCAAAAGTAGCTGAATAACATATTTATACGAAATTCTCTAAATGCAATAGTTTTTAAGTTACAAGTGATTTTACTCATAATGGAAGTTACTGAAAAGCCCAAAAGTAGCTATTACTCACTTAGCTATTGAGACAGACACCCAACTTACTCACAATATTGTAGCTATGAAAAAAAATTTTGAAGTTATAAGTGATTTAGTGCATGATTTCATGAATTTTAATGCATTAAAAATTATTAAAAAAATTTATTAAAAAAAAAGTAAGACAGATCCAGGTCTCATACTCACACAAGAGAATCTACCTCTGGCCTAGTACACATATGCAAGATATGAGAGAAATCCCTGCAATAGTCACTGAGAAAATTGTGATAAAAAGTTGAAATTTTCACACTTTTGGTGGGGGTACCCCCCTTGTAATGTCTCTAGCAAACAGACGAACAGACAGATTTGCATGCCTTGAACAACTTTTCATCCTCGATAGATAAGGTATCTTTTAAAAAAAACAGCATGTCTCTAGGCCTTGTAGTTTTGGAGAAGAAGTTGTTCACGCGGACGCGGACGCCGCAGAGTGATGACATAATGTCAGCTGACTGACAAGTCAGCTGACATAAAAAATAATATCGCGTTGCTGCAATCGAAAAAATTTTTTGTGACGTTAAAAAAATGTACATAATCTAACATCAAAATAAAATTAATTTACATCTCAAATGCTATTATCTGCAGAATCTTTAAAGCTACACAAATCAAGCTAAGTAGCAAATTTACTGTGACTTAATGTTGGACATATAGTCTATAAGAAGCAAACCAGTTAATTATTTTAAAATATTTAATTTTATTAAAATATTTCGATATATTTGGTACTTCTGTGGATTTGGCAGGTCATGCACTTTCTGAAGTACGGTCTATCAGGAATCAAAACAATCGACCATTGCCTTACCTGTTTGACCTATGCAGTGACAATATCTATCTTACTGGCACAAAAGGTAAATAACTTTTGGAAGTCCGATTAATTTTACATCACTTAAATAACCACAGACTATGATAACTGATCCCATCTACCTTTGAGATGGACAAATGAAAACACAACAGCTCAAGTATCCTGTGCAATGCATTATGCTACATAGAATATTATGTAAATGTTTGCCAAATGCTAATCTGTAAACAGTCTTACTGAATTATAAACACATAAACAAAGTAATAGAAAACAATCACATGCGATAATTCATATGGCCATTTTATGGACGGGGGCTAGTCAACTGTCAGAACTCTGGGATAAAATGGTATTACAGAAGAATGTAAAAATGCTGCTTCATAATATTAAACCAATCTTTTAGATAAACATTTGAGTCACATATTAAAAGTTTCTTGAACAGCAATTTTGCAGACAAAATGAATCTTGCTACACAATTACTCTAGGTTGGCTTCTTTGAAATTTAAAAGAGGCTCTCATTGTGACAATCATCGTGTCAGTTTTCCCCCCTTTCATTGGTTATCAATGACCCCACAACACCTCCGTTCATTGTCTTTTATAAAGTCTTTTGTGCTGTCACCTTTTGTGTAAAAATACGACCCCAATCTAAGTGCATGGGTAAACCGATAGACCGGATTTCAATACCCTCGCACCCCGAATAGAAGGGAGAGGGAACAAAACTTATCACTGGTACATTCATTTAACAAAGTATTCAAAAATAGATATCTTTATCATAATCATATGTTGTTGATAAGCCACATTACCTTCATATGAGTTCATAACATTATACTGGGATATCCTTTCACTTAGGATACCCCTTCCAATTCTTCATGTAAATGAAATGGTTTTTATTTAAAAATTCCAATAAATGAATAACAACACCCACACCGGAAAAGTGAAAATACAGTTGACGACAACAGGTGTCTGAAACCTCATAGGATCAGAATAACTAATTATAAAAAATTCATGTGAATAATTTAAATGTATTTGATGCATCTTTATACAAATCACTGATAAATAGGATTATCATTTGTAAGAATCTTGTCTGTAATTTCACATTATTTTACAAATGCCTGTTAGGTTTAACTCCTTAATCATATTTTCTGGTTTGTTTCTGTACTTTCAGTTTGAAGTGGCTTGTAAATTAGTCTGCAAGACATCATTGAAAGCTTTGATTTCTATTTTATGATACTTTACAATAACTGTAGTGTAAAATAGTTGGAACTAAAACTCCCTTATTTGATAACAATGATATCACTGTATACGTAGGTGTGCACATGATCTAAGTTCATTATAATCCGTATGGCCAACATAAGAGCATAAGCATATTGTCATGAAGCACTGAGAATGGAACATAAAGTATACACAACTGCTTAAATCATCTTGTGAGTCTAAAAATATCTCATTGTAAAACAGCAACTTCATACAAAATAACATATCACAGCTCGACTTAGACAACTATCATTGGATTCTTCCATGTTTGTAGTATACTTACCTAGGTTCAACTTTGATCAATTTGTATGCACTAGTCTAATACATTCTACCTAATACCTTCCATCTATACGCCTATCACAAAAATACACAATACACAGTCATACACAATAAGTAAAAACTCCCCTTTATCTGAAAGCATATCCACTGTCACATAAAGATAATACATATTAAACATAACCAGAAAATCTTTTCAAGATGACTTTTTGTTTTCTGACTTTACTTTTATTTTTTCATTTATTTATTTATTTAACTATCAATCTAATCCAATAAATAATGTTTGGGATATAGTAATACACTTTAACTTAAATGCATAAAGACCACAAGGAGTCAAATTAGGGTTTCTTTTTATAACTGCATGTGGCAATAACTGAAAAACAGATTGAAAAATCACAGTTACAATGTCACTCAGTATAATGGCGAAATAAAAGTATTGTCACAGTGTAAATTTTTAAGATATGACACACTGAAAATTTATGTAAGTTTTATGTGAAACTGTCAAATGTTACTTACTGACAAAATTTGTTGTCCAGGGGAATAAAAAAATGTGTTTTGTTTATTTAGATGATACTATACTTGCAGCCTTACACATCCATTGTCCGGTCAGATACTTTTGATTAAAAAGAATACTGCTATATGCTTTCTGAATCTACATACAGTGAAACGTCTATCAAACTGAACGCAGAGGAATTAGAACACTAAATCTAATTAACCATATTCTTCTTCTTTCTAAGAATCTATGTATTGTGCAACTAGCTACTTTATCAACTGAGAATTGAGTCTAAAGTTTAAGCAGAGTAATACCTCTGCCAGCTCAAATCTCAACAAACACTAGAAAAATATTCAATACTTCACTAGGAATTCTATAATTGTCAATGAAAATATTAAAAAAAACTGCCTAGAAAGAATTACAAACTAGAAAATGGTTATTGCTAAACCAAAATGAAGTATTTCTGGCCTGAAGGTTTAGAAAAAGTAATAACAGCATAGCATGTAAAAGGCAAGCCAGACTAATAAACCTATTTTTGGGGTACAAGCTATTTTATAATGTACAGCAAAACTTGTGAAAATGAGTTTCAAAGTAACCCACATTTATGAAACTTTTCGGTGTATGTACATTGTTAATTCTTTCAGGATTCAGATTATTCCCAAATTTCAAAGATAAATCTGACTAAAATTAGATTTCAGAAAGGAATTTTAAAAAATAAACACTATTTGAACCATTTTAAGAGTACCAGTTTCCTAATTTGTAATTAGTTTCTCCACATAACTGACCCATGGGTACCTGGGTTCTTTGTAACACTCCTAATCAACATTACAGGCACTATTAAAGACAATACTGTGACGGTAGTGGTAGCCTGTCAGTCCAAAGCTTTAACAAGCAATCCCTTAAATTTATACATGCGTTTGCTGCATCAATGGTACTCTCACCAGATAAGTATTTGAAGAGAAACCAAACAAATTTTAGAGATGTAGAAGCACGACAGTTTGCAAATGTGAGAGATGTGAGTTTTACCACAGTATGCATGTAGAGTAAGAAATCTAAAATTCGCCAGGAATCTAAAATTCGCCACCTCTAAAACCTCAGTTAACTTTACAAGAAAATGATATTTTGTCTTAAAATTGGTATTTTTCAGTTCAAAAAGCCTTAATAAAGCCTACTCTACATTCAACAAATCTCACCTCAATTAATTTATTTTATTAGTATTTCAACATGTGGCAAATTTCAGATATGTGGCGAATTTTAGATTTCTTACTCTATGTGGAATTGGGCTCTGAGGGAAACATCATATTTTAAATTGAATTCTGAAACATTATTGAAATTTTGTGGTTCTTACTTCTGCCAGTAAAGTTATGATTGTTATACTGTGTTATTTTTCAGCAAGATTTCGAAAAAAAAAACAAACTATTGCACAGATTTTACATAAACTTTTCACAGTTTGTGGGTGCTGGGCATAAAGCTGATTTAATTCTGGGAATGATCTGCACCCAATTCTGGATCAAGGATTAATTTTTGTATCTTGACAGAGGCAAGTGCTTTCCAAGTACACTTGTTGTCACAGCTTTACACCAATGATTTATATTGTTGCAGAATAACTTTCCATGAAAATATTATTCTTGAAGCTTGAGTTTAAGGGCTTTCTCCAGTGGCAAATTTCAGATATTTTTTGTAAAATTTAATTTCATATTCAACACATGGGAATGATTTGACATTCTGTAAATTACAACAGAGTACACAATGCACTCACCAAGGGATGTACATGTATTTCCATGTTAGCTACAGCAGAACCTTCTGATTCTAATCTCGTAGAAGAGAGAGAATGTTCCTATTTGGATAAACTAAATTTTATAAGAGGGATTCAAGTGTCATACAGTAAATTAGGTCTTCATGTTAGACACCAGAATTTGGATTATAGAGTTGTCACTTTGATCATCATTGAACACAAACAAAAGGCAAACATAGTGAAGATGGCTGCTATGTTTCAAATATACTAATTATACCTTAATAAATGGTGAGTAAATATTCTCACAAATTTTATTTTTAAAGTTAACTCTGTATTAGTTTCACAGATAATTTTTTCACACTCTGTAATATAATTAAATAAATGAACAAATGTAAGAGAAAAAGCCTGCTACAGTGATAAATGGCAGTGAGCATTAAATCCCATTCTTAGTGAAGGTTCTAATATCGAAAACCCCAGAACAATGATACATTAAGTCTTTTACTGTCCCTTGATGGCAGACAATATGTCTAAAAAGAAATGCAATATTTTCTAAGTATGTATGCAGTAAGTTAAATCCTGCCAGATTGTCTATCCAGCTTAACTTTTTTGCCGATATGAAATAAATTCTGAGATACAATTCTATTTTCCCGACAGGTAAGAACAAGAAACATTCTCTCCCAGTGCCAAACTCTACAATGTATTAAATTTAATACCGTAAATTTCCAAAATAACGCCCAGGTTCAAATAAAAGCCTGGTTCAAATTAAGGCCTGGTACTGAGCACACTGCTGACAATTCATAACACTGTTTTTGTATTTCAAAAGAATGCCTGGTTCAATTTAACGCCTGGTCTGGTGCCATTTGAAAATAATTAACGCCCAGGCCATATTTTGAAAAAATACGGTACACAATACATCCTGTTTGTTTTAACAAACACTTTATGTGCACCATAACTATGAAGGCCATACTTTGACCAATGATTTTGTGTCGATATTCAAGTAAAACAATGAATGATATGATATTCTGGCAACAAGTTACACACAAAGTTCAAATGTACAATCAAAACAGAAAGTAGCTAGCAAATAACAAATATGACACAGTGAGATAAGAATAACAATATTTATTGATGATAAGAAGCTAGTTCTCTAATGTTCATCCTATTCCTCCTGCATGAGGTGTGTGGCGTTCAAATGCTTCATGGGTTTCAAATGCTGCAAATAGAAAACAACAGTGAAAACATGAATAATAAACTTTAAGCTGCTACATCTCAAATGTTTCATGGGTTTCAAATGCTACATCTAGGAAACAACATTGACACTAAATGAGTTTGGTAGATAGGTAAATTTTGTCTATCACTTTGGGAAGTAACAATACATTGACAGAAGTCGTCACACTTATTTTCCTATAATTTGTAAGTCATCCAAGAACTAATTTCATATATCACAGCAGGGATATTCAGGTAGAAAGGTTAAGCTTTATTTATAACAAGCATTCTGACGCATGCATTTATCTCCCGCCGTATAAATTAGATGTCCTAAAGATAGTGGAATATAAATTTTCCTGCGAGATGGAGGCACATGTAGAAGTGACAAGTTTAATGTTTGATTGCAATACTTTTAAAGACAAAAGGCATTTACTCATTTTAGTAGCTATTACTTTGCCATCCAAAGAGCTACAGTTCTGCCACTTCATTATGCAGATCAACTTGAAGTAGGGAAGCACGTCTTTAGAAGAAATAGCCTATCTGTACTACTTTTAGAGATACAAGACATTTACTTATTTTAGTGGCTATTACTCTGCCATCTAAAGAGCTACAGTTCTGCAACTTCACTATGTGGTAGATCACCCAAAAGTAGGTGAATGACTTATTTAGAAGAAATTGCCCACCTGTAATACTTTTAGAGACTAGACCAAGGATGCATCTGTGGCCAGATGCAAAATGTATCCACCGGCAAAGGCAAAAGTAGCTATTACTCAGCTATGGCACGAGCTAGAGGTCTGAAATTTTAGTATGTTATAGCTGACCCAAAAGTAGGTGAATAACATATTTGCACAAAATTCTCTAAATGCAATAGTTTTCAAGTTACAAGTGATTTCACTCATGATGGAAGTTAGTGAAAAGCCCAAAAGTAGCTATTACTCACTTAGCTATTCAGATAGACACCCAAGTTACTCACCATGTTGTTGCTACGGAAAAAGTAGGTGAATGACATATTTTAACAAAATGCTCTAAATGTAATACTTTTCAAGTTATAAATGATTTAGTGTTGAGTAAGAACTTCAAAGTAGCTATTACTCCGCTATGCAATGAGCCACAGGTCTGGAATTTTACTATGTTATAGCTGCCTCAAAATAGGTGAATAACATACTGAAACTAAATAATGTAAATGGAAAAGTTTTCAAGTTATAAGTGATTTACCCAACAGTGATAACCTAAAAGTAGTTATTATTCAGCTATGCCATGAGCTACAGGTCTGAAATTTTACTATGTTATAGCTGACCCAAAAGTAGCTGCATAATATATTTGCACAAAGTGCTCTAAATGCAGTACTTTTCAAGTTATAATTGATTTAGTGCATGATTTAATTAATTTTAATGTATTAAAATTTATTTTAAAAATTCATAAAAAAACTTAAGCATGTGAAACTTCTCCAAAATGTAGGTGAATGAGTTATTTGAGAAATACTGGCTATCTGCAATACTTTTAGTGATAATAGGCATTTACTTATTTTGAGTAGGTGAGTAATTAGCTACAGGTCTGAAACTTCACCAAGTGAAAGCTGTCCCAAAAGTAGGTGAATGACTTATTTGAGAAAAATTGGCTATCTGCAATACTTTTAGAGATAATTAGCATTTACTCATTTTGAGTAGGTGAGTAATTACCTACGGGTCTGGAACTTCACCATGAGAAGGCTATCCGCAATACTTCTAGGGATAATTAGCATTTACTCATTTTGAGTAGGTGAATAATTAGCTACGGGTCTGAAACTTCACCAAGTGATGGCTCTCCCAATAGTAGATGAATGAGTTATTTGAGAAAAATTGGCTATCTGCAATACTTTTAGAGATAATTAGCATTTACTCATTTTGAGCAGGTGAGTAATTAGCTATGGGGCTGAAACTTCACCATGTGAAAGCTCTCCCAAAAGTAGGTGAATGAGTTATTTGAGAAAAATTGGCTATCTGCAATACTTTTAGAGATAATTAGCATTTACTCATTTTGAGCAGGTGAGTAATTAGCTATGGGTCTGAAACTTCACCAAGTGAAAGCTCTCCCAAAAGTAGGTGAATGAGTTATTTGACAAAAAATGGTTATCTGCAATCCTTTTAGAGATAATTAGCATTTACTCATTTTGAGTAGGTGAGTAATTAGCTACAGGTCTGAAACTTCACCAAGTGAAAGCTCTCCCAAAAGTAGGTGAATGAGTTATATGAGAAAAATTGGCTATCCGCAATACTTTTAGAGATAATTAGCATTTACTAATTTTGAGTAGGTGAACAATTAGCTACGGGTCTGAAACTTCACCAAGTGAAAGCTCTCCCAATAGTAGGTGAATGAGTTATTTGAGAAAAATTGGCTATCTGCAATACTTTTAGAGATAATTAGCATTTACTCATTTTGAGTAGGTGAGTAATTAGCTATGGGTCTGAAATTTCACCATGTGAAAGCTCTCCCAAAAGTAGGTGAATGAGTTATCTGAGAAAATTGGCTATCTGCAATACTTTTAGAGATAATTCGTATTTACTCATTTTGAGTAGGTGAGTAATTAGCTACGGATCTGAAACTTGACCATGTGAAAGCTCTTCCAAAAGTATGTGAAGGAGTTATTTGAGAAGAATTGGCTACCTGCAATACTTTTAGAGATAATTAGCATTTACTCATTTTCAGCAGGTGAATAATTAGCTACAGGTCTGAAACTTTACCAAGTGAAAGCTCTCCCAAAAGTAGATGAACGAGTTATTTGAGAAAAGTTGTCTATCTGCAATAATTTTAGAGATAATTAGCATTTACTCATTTTGAGTAGGTGAGTAATTAGCTACAGGTCTGAAACTTCACCATGTGAAAGCTCTTCCAAAAGTAGGTGAATGAGTTATTTGAGAAAAATTGGCTATCTGCAATACTTTTAGAGATAATTCGCATTTACTTATTTTGAGTAGGTGAGTAATTAGCTACGGGTCTGAAACTTGACCAAGTGAAAGCTCTCCCAAAAGTAGGTGAATGAGTTATTTGAGAAAAATTGGCTATCTGCAATACTTTTAGAGATAATTAGCATTTACTCATTTTGAGTAATTAGCTACGGGTCTGAAACTTGACCATGTGAAAGCTCTTCCAAAAGTAGGTGAATGAGTTGAGAAAAATTGGCTATCTGCAATACTTTTAGAGATAATTCGCATTTACTCATTTTGAGTAGGTGAGTAATAAGCTAAGGGTCTGAAACTTCACCAAGTGAAAGCTCTCAATTAGCTACAAATGAGAAAATAGCTATTACTCACTTATGGCATGCAATAGAACCCCAAACTATGTACCATCTTATAGCTAAGGACAAAGTAGCTGAACAACATATTTTAGGCAAACACTCTAACTGCAATAGTTTTGGAGTTACAATGGCTTTACTCAACAGTCAGAATTTCAAAGTAGCTATTACTCAGCTATCAAAGATTCAACAGGTCTGAAACTTTACTATGTGATAGCTTACCAAAAAGTAGATGGACAACATATTTGAAAAGATTTCCCTAACTTTAATACTTTTGAAGATATTTGACATTTACTTCTTTTGTTATTTAGCTACAAATGAGAAAATAGCTATTACTCACTTATGGCACGCAATAGAACCCCAAACTATGTACCATCTTATAGCTAAGGACAAACTAGCTGAACAACATATTTTAGGAAAACACTCTAACTGCAATAGTTTTGGAGTTACAATGGCTTTACTCAACCGTCGGAATTTGAAAGTAGCTATTACTCAGCTATCAAAGGTTCAACAGGTCTGAAACTTTACTATGTGATAGCTTACCAAAAAGTAGATGGACAACATATTTGAAAAGATTTCACTAACTTGAATACTTTTAAAAAAATTGACATTTACTTCTTTTGTTATTTAGCTACAAATGAGAAAATAGCTATTACTCACTTATGGCATGCAATAGAACCCCAAACTATGTACCATCTTATAGCTAAGGACAAAGTAGCTGAACAACATATTTTAGGAAAACACTGTAACTGCAATAGTTTTGGAGATACAATGGCTTTACTCAACAGTCGGAATTTGAAAGTAGCTATTACTCAGCTATCCATGGTGCAACAGGTCTGAAACTTAACTATGTGATAGCTTACCCAAAAGTAGATGAATAACATATTTGAAAAGATTTCTGCAACTCTAATACTTTTGAAGATATTTGGCATTTACTTCTTTTGTTATTTAGCTACAAATGAGAAAATAGCTATTACTCACTTATGGCATGCAATAGAACCCCAAACTATGTACCATCTTATAGCTAAGGACAAAGTAGCTGAACAACATATTTTAGGAAAACACTCTAACTGCAATAGTTTTGGAGATACAATGGCTTTACTCAACAGTCGGAATTTGAAAGTAGCTATTACTCAGCTATCCACGGTGCAACAGGTCTGAAACTTTATTATGTGATAGCTTACCCAAAAGTAGATGAATAACATATTTGAAAAGATTTCTGTAACTGTAATACTTTTGAAGATACTTGGCATTTACTTCTTTTGTTATTTAGCTACAAATGAGAAAATAGCTATTACTCACTTATGGCATGCAATAGAACCCCAAACTATGTACCATCTTATAGCTAAGGACAAAGTAGCTGAACAACATATTTTAGGAAAACACTCTAACTGCAATAGTTTTGGAGTTACAATGGCTTTACTCAACAGTCAGAATTTCAAAGTAGCTATTGCTCAGCTATCCAAGGTGCAACAGGTCTGAAACTTTACTATGTGATAGCTTACCAAAAAGTAGATGAACAACATATTTGAAAAGATTTCTGTAACTCTAATACTTTTGAAGATATTTGACATTTACTCCTTTTGTTATTTAGCTACAAATGAGAAAATAGCTATTACTCACTTATGGCATGCAATGGGACCCCAAACTATGTACCATCTTATAGCTAAGGACAAAGTAGCTGAACAACATATTTGAAGAAAAAGTTGTAACTGCAATAGTTTTGAGTTATGAGCCCTTTACTCCAAGTAGCTAAGATAGCTATTACTCAGTTATCTTTAGGCCTAAGTCCATAAAACCAAAAAAATTTTCGAGGGCGTGAAAATTCATTGGGACAATTAATTTACAAAAAATCTGTAGCTGTAGTAGTTTTGGAGGAATCTGCGTGACTAACTAACGCACGCACGCACGCACGCACACACAGGCATCATTTCATAATCTCCCTCCCGGGCTAAAGCCCGGCGGGAGATAATTAAGTTACATAGTATACACATCTGTAAAGAACAAGATACTGCCCTGTTAGGATGAGTTAAAGAGAGCCTTGAGTCCTACAGTAAGAGATATTACTATAATCTTAAGTAAAAATACAACAGTTTTCTGCTGACACACGCAAATACCTTTATAAAAAATTGCGGCAAAAACAACATCAGGTAGTAACTGTTTCACCCTCTCTGTCACTGTGGCTTTTTCTGCCACTGTGGAGTCTTTGTTCCAGATCTGTATGATGTTTTCTCTGTCCCTTATACTGACACTGAGTCCTCCCACCTCATCTCCCTCTGCCATGGAGTCTGAAAGCTGCTCTCCTATAGCGGCCAGTAGCATCTCCTTCCAGACAGTTGACTGGAATACAGTGGATTTGGTCTAAGCCGAGGTTGCAATACGTCAGCTACTTTCTTCCACTTATGGCAACTTTTAGTTTATAACAACTTACATTTGAGACACTAAATGTATGAAGTACTAAAGATATCAAGCAATTTAACTCCTATGAAATAATTGACACTTGTGTGATCACTCTACATGATAATCTGTATCTTTGGTATTAATAAGACAATGGTGAATACTCAGTTACACAGTAACACAGTGCTGCTGCTTCGCCTCTTTTAACAGAGTTTGACACACCTGTACACAGAGCAATTACTAACAGATTTTCACACATCTGTACACATTACAATTACAGGTTCCAATTACACTTTGTTATTCCCATTGACAAGTAACACTTTGTACATCAAACTAGAAATAGGACGCCCTGTTGATAGTAGCTGCGACATATGAACAGAAACAGGATAGCATAGAAGAACACACATTATCATGTGTAATGTCCACCCCATGAACCTTTTGCCAAAATTGTACAGTAGTCTTACAAGACCCTGTTTCATTTGTAAAATATATATCAATGATGCTTAAATATTTATTAGTGTACATGTAAATTATTTCAGCTTCATGCCTTTTTGCATTGGTTGGGTCGAAAATTTTGACGAAATCACTCTATCTTGCACGGTTAAGAAGATAGAAGCAAATTTCTGTTTTTCTATTTTTGGCAAAAATTTGAAAATTCAAAATGGCTGCCATCTTTGGGAAAAGGAAAATTTTTTGAAAATTGCCAAGAGTACATTTCTTAGATACCCTATGGGTCAAAAATTTCAACGAAATAACTCTATTTTGCACGGTTAAGGCAAATATGTGTTTTTCCATTTTGGGCAAAAATTCGAAAATTCAAAATGGCCGCCATATGTGGGGAGGGGAAAATTTTTTGAAAATTGCAAAGAGTACATTTCTTAGATACCCTGTGGGTCGAAAATTTCGACGAAATCGCTCTATCTCGTACGGTTAAGGAGATAGAAGCAATTTTGTGTTTTGCCATTTTTGGGAAAAATTCGAAAATTCAAAATGGCTGCCATTTTTGGGGAGGGGAAATTTTTTTAAAAATTGCCAACAGTACATTGGTCAGATACCCTGTTGCTTGATAATTTCAACGAAATCGCTCTATATCGCACGGTTAAGGAGATAGAAGCAAATTCGTGTTTTGCCATTTTTGGCGAAAATTCGAAAATTCAAAATGGTCGCCATTTTTGGGGAGGGGAAATTTCTTTGAAAATTCCTAAGAGTGCATTTCTGAGATAACCTGTGGGTCAAAAATTTTGACGAAATCACTCTATCTCGCACGGTTAAGGAGATAGAAGCAATTTTGTGTTTTGCCATTTTTGGCAAAAATTTGAAAATTCAAAATGGCCGCCATTTTTGGGGAGGGGAAAATTAAAAAAAAATTGCGAAGAGTACAATGGTCAAGTACCCTGTGGGTCGAAAATTTCGACGAAATCGCTCTATCTCGCACGGTTAAGGAGATAGAAGCAAATTCGTGTTTTGCCATTTTTGGCAAAAATTCGAAAATTCAAAATGACCGCCATTTTTGGGGAGGGGAAAATTTTTTGAAAATTGTAAAGATTACATTCCTTAGATACCCTGTGGGTCGAAAATTTCGACGAAATCACTCTAGCTCGCACGGTTAAGGAGATAGAAGCAAATTTGTGTTTTGCCATTTTTGGCAAAAATTCGAAAATTCAAAATGGCCGCCATTTTTGGGGAGGGGAAAATTTTTTGAAAATTGCAAAGATTACATTACTTAGATACCCTGTGGGTCGAAAATTTCGACGAAATCGCTCGATCTCGCACGGTTTAGGAGATATGAGCACATTTGCCTTTTTCAGTATTCAAAATAGCCAATTACTCATTTATTTAATTAATTACTCACTCATCTATGAAGCAATTCCCCCCAAAAGCAATCCCATACAAGCTATTAACCCAATGAACCTCCATACCAAATTTCAGAAAGATAGGCTTAATAGCATTCCTTAAAATGTCTGGAAACCAAAGAGATACTCAAAAGTAGCAAAGTAGCTATTACTCAGTTAGCTATAGAGCTATCATCACCAAAAGCAATCCCATACAAGCTATTAACCCAATAAACCTGCATGCCAAATTTGGTAAAGATAGGATAAGAACTGTTGCCTAAAATGTCTGGAAACCAAGTGGGACGCCGGACGCCGGAAAAAGCAAAAATAATATGTCCACCCCCCAGTGGGGTGGACATAATTAGGTATTTTGCATTAATATTGTTGGGATCTAGAAACTACTTCTACTTATGACAATATTCTACTTATGGCAATTCTACTTATTCCATATCTACTGTATAGTCAAACCCTTTTAAGTAAAAGTTTGTTTAGTAGAATTCCTGGTAGACTCCTTGGTTCTGGTCCAGACATTTATTTCTCTGGTCCCTTGAGATTCTACTTACCAGGGACTAGCTGTAGTGTTAAAAACATGAAATGGTGACTATCAAAGAACTTGGGATTCTTTGACACATGGTTTTACAATTTGTCCATCAATTTTTAATAATTCTAGGACATGTTGACATGGAGAGCAACAAATTACAAGACTTTAATGATTTGCTTGGCTTGACACAAGGTTCTTATACAAACCATTTTTTGTGGTATGGAATCTTCAAAAGACTAGAACTGACTTTGTATTTCTGACAGAATTTATACTTAATTGAAGCAACATTGCTGGTGCTTTCTGATTGATACCTGTCTAAGATCCCTCATTTCGGGCTGGACTGAAAAGTGGTACTAATGAAGGCTTTTGAGTATGCTTAATATTCAGCGTTTTGAATGTAGCAACAAAGACTACAATAATTTTATTCCAACTAATGTTGAGACTGTTGGCATGGACTCAAATGACAATTTGTCTCTTGTTACTTGTACAAAGACCTAGTTTTATGGACTCCTTAAATTTACAGCTGGTAACCAGCACGGTGAAGCAATTGCAAAACTGAGTACCAAAGAACTCAGGCCACTCACTGACCGTACCAACAGGTTCTTCAATTTGTGTATTTATAGAATGCTTTACTTTGATTGGATTCTATCCCCTATCTTTCCAGAACTATGACCACCTATAAGGGTCTAGAGTTTGCGTAACTAACAAAACTGTTAAAATTGTTTCACTTACTGTATCTCTCTTGGAAACTTTGAATCGCCAGTTGCCTCCTCTAGAATTAGCTTCATCCTCCCTATGAAGAGATTAAAACTATGTTTTTAATAGTTATATATTTTGAAAATTTAAAATCTATCTGTTAAACAGTGGTTTTCCATCTTAATTTTTTGAACCACCTGGTAGCTCCCTGTCAACGGACACACGTTTGTACCATGCTGCTCTGACTTTGAGCAATGACTGTATTTTTTGCACATTAAAATCTTAAAATAAGTTTTATAGAAGTATGAATAGTTAAGATTACATTTCACCTGACATAGAATTCAGAATGTATCAAATTAAGAAAATATTGTGTGAAAACTACACATTTTGAGAAAACTAATGAGCAAAAAGGCTAATATGGCTTTTAAAACTTTGGGAAATATATTGGCAACTTAAGAAACATTATAAATAGCATTTGAAATTAAAGTGGGGCATAAAGAATGCTATACATATACATGTATATATTTTTATATGCACCAGTTACTACAGGTGTTATTTTCCCAATTTCCCACAATAAGTGCCAATCACTCATTAATAATTTTAAACCCATGTAACCTATAAATATTTTCTATACATCATCATGAACGTATCTTTAAACCAATTCTGTTAGTTTTGGTTGCATTAAAATTAATGCAAAAGAGGCAGGAAAATTTAAAACGTGAACAGTCAAGATTCTTATTCTCGGGTGCCCCTAATTATGGATATATTTCATGAAGAAATTTTCACAATTTTTTGTCATGTTTTAGTTAGTATTTTTGGAAATTTGGTTGATATTAAAATCCTTGTAAAATATTGTTAAAATTCATAATCTGAGAAGACAAACTGATCACAAAAATATGCCATATCTTGTGATAAAACTGGAAAAACAAGTAATCTGTGTCAGCTGGATTTGTGTTTCGAGTTTCAGAGTAGAAGTGAAAAGAAAAGGACACAAAAGTTGTGCCCTGCAAATGATATACAGAAAAAATAGCATCAGGGATGCCCGTACCCCACAGCCTGGGGAAATAGTTTTCAACACCATGAGATACAAAAGTAGTGAAACAGTACACAGATCGGGATACTTTCAGAGCAGTGTCAGTGTCCAAATAATGTTTAAGTAGAGAAAATAACATCTAAGACAAAGAAAATGCATGCAAAGATTAAGTATTAAAACAAGACTATTCGGTAAACTAAAAATTATGAAGCTGTAATATTTATTAACTGGAGAATAGCTGTCAATGGAAATATCACAATTATGTAGAAGTACATATAATCAGTTGCAGCATTCCATATCCTTATGGTTGCCGAGATATGCCCGGAAAATATATTATAGGTCAAGGTCAAATCAAAGGTAGGGTTCGAAATTAGCGCCGATCTGCCAGTCTGCAACCGACAGAAATGCTTTCGGGCTGAAAAGATTTATACCCCGTCAGTCTGTTTGTCCTGGAAGCTGTACGATGGTCATTCATTCACATTTCCCACAGTTGAATTTAATGAATTATGGTTTGCATGTTTTCAATATTGTTCAACCATACGAAAGTGACCTTGCACATTTGTGTGAAGATTTAAAACTTCTTCCATTTTTATATTTGTTTTGTTGGGTCAAATTATGGTTTGAATGTTTTGAATATTAACCATACATACAGATGTGGCAATACATGCTTATATGTGGTGTTGGGCCAAAACCTGTGGCTCACTCAAATAAAATACCATCTGTTACAATGGGAAGTTGCAAAAGTAAAACCCTAAATGCATTCTGATATGACTTTAACAGTGCTTAATCTACATCAAAAGACACCAAAAGACGCAACAACCAAGATTCAAGTAAAAAGATATAAGAGAGATATAGGAGAGATAAAATAGTATCAGATATCCCCGTAGATAGATAAAATAGCATCAGATATGCAAGATCAAAGGTCAAATCAAGGTCACATCATGACGTTGCACACCTATATCCCCTAACCAATGTCCCTACCAATATCAACTTCCAACACCTTACGGTTTCCCGGATATAGCCCGGACAAAGCATTATATAGGTCAAAGTCACTACGACAAGGTCAAAGGTCAAATCAAGGTCACACCATGACGTTTTACATCTACTCATCCTAGCCAATGTCCCAACCCAGTATCAACTTCCTATACCTAACGGTTTCCGAGATATGGGCCAAACAAGATTTTATAGGTCAAGGTCACTACGGCAAGGTCAAAGGTCAAATCAAGGTCACATCATGATGTTGCACACCTACACCCCCTAACCAATGTCCCTACCAAGTATCAACTTCCTACACCTTATGGTTTCTGAGATATAGTCTGGACGATATTTTATGTCAAGGTCACTACGGCAAGGTCAAAGGTCAAAACAAGGTCACATCATGATGTTGCACACCTACACCTCCTAACCAATGTCCCTACCAAGTATCAACTTCCTACACCTTATGTTTCTGAGATATAGTCCGGACGATATTTTATGTCAAGGTCACTATGGCAAGGTCAAAGGTCAACACAAGGTCACATCATGATGTTGCACACCTACACCTCCTAACCAATGTCCCTACCAAGTATCAACTTTCTACACCTTACGGTTCCGAGATATGCCCGGACATGATTTTCAAGCTCAAAGTCACTATGGCAAGGTCAAAAGTCAACTCAAGGTCACACCATGACATTGCACGCCTACACCCCCAGCCAATGTCTCTACCAAGCATCAACTTCCTACACCTAACGGTTTTTGAGATACAGAATGGACAAACTTTTTCCTGCCACAAGCCCACCCGGACACCATGGGTGAAAACAATACCCCGACAGCCCTTAAGGGCTGTCGGGTAATAAACTACAGATTTAACTGTTAAGGTGTAAAATGTATATGGAAAACCTTTTTAAACAAAATACCTGAAAGTAGCTAATGCTTAGCTATGGCATGAGCTACAGGTCTGCAATTTCACTATATTATAGCTGACCCAAAATTTGGTGAACCTATTTAAAGAAAATACTGTAAATGCTATAGTTTTTAAGTTACAACTGATTTACTTAACAGTAAGAACCTGAGAATTGCAAATTTAATAAGTAAATTAAATTTTTATAAGTTAATACCCTATCCAATGGACAATTGCTTATCCGGTCGGCGCGGACCGGCCCGCCAAACGTCAGAAAAAGACGTCCTGTGTCTCCACTGGCTAGGCCGGCCCAGTACTGTGCACTCGCCAGGTGGCGTGTCGTACTTCCTTCCTGTCTAGACAGCGTGACGTCATAGCATCTTTTTCGTTGTCTAAACCTATTAAACCCCTAGTAAGCTGATAGCGGGGTCGGTGGGAGGGTCTTGTGTGTCCATTGGATAGGGTATTAACTTATAAAAATTTAATTTACTTATTAAATTTGCAATTTTATTGCGTTAATACATCCTATCCAATGGACAATTGCTGAATAACTACCGCTTGGCAGGCGGGTAAGTTACTAGGGACTAGGTTTGAACTCATACTAAAATAATGAAAAATTTCCTTGAAAGCCTGGAAAGACCTGAGGTCAGTAACCCTTAAGGCTATGGTCGAATATCATCATCCGGTTACAAAGTGTTGAACCGTCAGTCGACCTCGCCCCCCCCCTCCCCTTTTTTTAACAGACCTGCTCTGAGGTAGGGGAAGAGAGGGATGAGTTCAGTCCCATAAAAATAACACTCCCGAAGGAAGCACTTCCATTTATTGGGGTTTTTTTTGTTTTTTTTTGTTGCTTCTTAACTACAGGCAAAAAGATGTAAAACTATTTACATATATACAGATCTCCTCTATGCACTGGTCTGTTGGTGGATCTGTTGAGCCGCCACAACAGGACCTAGATGGTAGAGCTCTGAGTCGGCCCAAGCCACATCCTTCAGATAAAACTGAGTGAAGGTATTATGGGATTTCCAGTGGCAGGCTGACAAGATCTGCTCTAAGGACATTCCTGACTGAAAGGCCTTAGAAGCGGCAAAGGCCCTGACATCATGGGCCTTAACTTGATGCAAGGTGTGATCTTGGTGATCAGAGAGCTCATAGCATAGGATCACAGTCTGTTTGATCCATGAGGAGATAGTGGCCGGTGTAATGTCTTTATCGAAACCTTTCTTGAAAGAGACAAAGACTAACTCTTTACCATGCCTAATGTCTGAAGTCCTGTCCAAGTAGTAGCGCAAGGCTCTGATAGGACACAGGGATCTGTCAGACTTGAGGGACTTATCCAGAGTAGGAGCCAGGGCTGGTATGACCACAGGGGCTACACTATTCGGACCCTCTTTGGACAGCTGGTTCTTGGAAAGAAAGCTGGGAGATGGAAACAGGGAAACTTTAGACCAGTCCGACTGGTGCCTGATGTTCTTATGCTGCCAAGCATGGATCTCACTCCTTTTGCCGGAACCTAGGGCCAACAAAAAGGCAGTCTTGAAAGTAAGATGCTTCAAAGATGCCCCCTTAAGAGGCTCAAAAGGAGCCTTCATCAGCTGGTGCAATACCAGGGAAAGGTTCCAGGAGGGTATACCTCTACGGCCTTTGGGTCTATCTCTGTGGAAACTCTCCAAGAGGCGAGTGAGATTATTGTCCTTGCTGATATCTAATGTCGTACTTCCTAGTTTATCAGCAATGGCAGACCTGTAACCATCAATGGTACTCGGCTGTAACTTCCTGTCCTCAAAAAGGTGCATCAAGAAATCAGCGACTGATTTCAAAGGGGGTGACCTGAAGTCCACCTGATGAGAGATGCACCACTTTGTAAAAACGGCCCACTTTGCCTCATAGACTGATCTGGTAGATCTTCTTTGAGGAGCCTCAATTCTTGCCGCCACTGCCTCAGAGAAGCCTTGTTCTTTGATTGCTGTGGCTCTAGGAGCCAAGCATGGAGATTTAGATTTGACAGGTTCATGTGAGGGATCTGATTGAAGGGCTGCGTCAACAGATTGGGCAGGTTTGGCAGGCTGAGAGGAATCTGGCTGGACAGAACTACTAAGTCCCAAAACCAGGGCATGTTGGGCCACCCCGGAGCGATCAGAATGAGTTTCTGACAAGGGGAGCCCAGTAGTTTCTCCACCACTTTGCCCAAGATGGCTGTAGGTGGGAAGGCATAGGCATCCAGGTCCTCCCATGGTAGAGTGAGTGCATCCACTGCTATAGCCCGGGGGTCCGGTACTGGAGATACAAACTGAGGTAACTTGTGGTTGAATCTCGTTGCAAAGAGATCTATTGAGGCTGGTGCCATTTGCTGCATATCCTCTGAAAGATTTCGGGGAGGAGGGACCACTCTGTCTGGATGGTCTGACCCAGTCTGGATAACTTGTCCGCTATCACATTGAGATGGCCTGGAATGTGGCGGGCTTTTAGAGTCACTTGTCTCTGGGAACACCAGGTCAAGATTCTCCACAGTAGGGCACATAGAGGGCCTGATCTCATGCCTCCTTCCTTGTTTATATATGCCACTACTGTGGTGTTGCCGGTTGCCACTAGAACTATCTTTCCTATACAAAGATCTTGGAATTCTTTTAAGGCTAGGAATACTGCTTTCAGTTCTAGATAATTTATGTGCAGTTTGCTTTCCGGCACCGACCAGAGGCCTCTTGCAGTGCGCTCGTTTAAGTGAGCGCCCCACCCTTCTTTTGATGCGTCTGTAAATATCTGCAGAGCGTGTTGTAAAGGGTGTAAGGCTTGTCCTTGGAGCACATTGTCTTCCACCAGCCACCATTGTAGGTGGGGGTGCAAGGACCTGGGTAGAGGGATAACCTTTTCTAAAGATTCGGGTATCCTCCAATTGTTTTTGAGGTGCCACTGTATGGGTCTCATGTGTAACCGGCCAAGGTGAACCTGTTTTTCGGTGGCTGTTAGTAGGCCTATCAGGGACATAAGCTGCCGGACCGGACAGGCCGGTAGTGATAAGAGTGTCTTTATTTTCTCTTGAAGGCTCTGCCACCGGTCCGGTGTCGGTCGGACCCGGCTGGACCTGAGGTCGAACTGGTAACCGACGAAGTCGAAGACCTGTTTGGGTTCCAGTTCTGATTTCTCTACATTCACCAGCCAGCCTAGGTCCTGGCAAATCTTGACTAGGGTCTGTGTATGTTGGAGACAAGTACGATGGGAAGTGGCTCTGACCAACCAGTCGTCGAGGTACTGGTGGATCCTTATACCCTTGCGTGTTGCCATCAATTTCACCTCTTTTGCTACCACAGAGAACTCCATGGGTGCTGTGGACAGACCGAATGAGAGGGCCTTGAACTGGTATGTCCGATCCTGGACATGAAATCTCAGATATTTCCTGGATTGTTCCTGTATTGGTATGTGGAAGTAGGCATCTTTGAAGTCTACCGAGGTTACCCACTCCCCTTGCCGGAGGGATGTTCTGATGGTTTCTGGAGTCTCCATCTTGAATTTGTCCACTTTTAGGAAGGTATTGAGATTGCTTAGATCTAATATCGGCCTCCATTTGCTGTTGGGTTTTGGCACCAAGAAGAGCCGGTTGAAAAAACCTAGAGATGTTTGATTTTGAACTAGTTCTACAGCGTTTTTGTCTATAAGCTGCTGCAATGCCTCCAACAGGTAGCTGTTCCTGTGGGGATTGACGTACAAACTTACGACAGTGGGAGACCGGGAAAGATTCGGCCTGGTCCAGAAGGGGAGGGTGTAACCCTCTTTCAAGATCTGTACTACTTTTGGACCGGCACCCAGATCCAGCCAAGTTTGCCAAAAATTTTGAAGTCTGGCCCCTACAGTTTGATTTGGTACAACATGTGTGACATTTATTGCAGGAGTTACACAAGACAATGGAATGACAGAAGAAGCACTTTTGACATACTTTAATTGACACTTTTTTGATCTGCTCCGGGCCAACAGCCGTACATGGTACACGTCTAAACATTGATTGTCATTTATACGACTGTTGGCCCTTGGCTGGTCGTGATGAAAAGTTTCTCCCTCTGCCACGTCGTTGTTGTTTCCTTCCTATATTCTTCCAAGCTTGTCTGTCGGGACCGACCTCTGACCGACCTTCCCCTTTTTTCTCCGGCCTTTCATATGGGTGAAACCGGCCTTTTCCCTTGCCTGTAGACTGAGACTGATTCTTGGAATCATAATAAGCAATTTCTTCCTCGGCCTTCTTAAGCACAGGGTCGGGGAACAAAGTTGAGAGTTGAAGAGGAGATGAACGTAAGGCTGCCAAGGTGTCATGTTTAATACCATTCTTCAAATGGGACAGGTATGCATCACGTCTGATAAGGGTAAGATTACCCATGGTAACAAACACAAAATCGGTCAAATGTTCCATGGCTTTTGCTGCTGATTGTGTGATACTAGAGTTAAATTCAATCAAATGTTGGAGTTCATCTAGGGCTTCTGAGGACTTAGCCGAGCTCTTCCCTTTACTCTCAAGTCGGACCGACTTCAACTGAGAGGTCATATCCTGTTGTACCCGGAACATACAGCGATTAAAACTGGCAGTCTGGTTACATATGACAGTGGCTTCCCGGGCAGTTTGTTCCCATCGCCTTAGTGTATCCTGAGAGATACGACGTGAAGCAGGCGGGGTTGAAG
The DNA here is from genome assembly GCA_964017235.1 of Sabellastarte sp. h YS-2021. Taxonomy (NCBI): domain Eukaryota; kingdom Metazoa; phylum Annelida; class Polychaeta; order Sabellida; family Sabellidae; genus Sabellastarte; species Sabellastarte sp. h YS-2021. Next base: position 59,483,086 of record OZ024930.1, on the reverse strand, counting down.
TCATACCGGTCCTCCTTGCAATTCTAGTATAACTGCTGTTCAACTTGGAAGCAGAAGTATTCCAGCCGGAAATATCCTGTGAATCAGATTTCTGTGTAGGGCAAATCCCGTACCATTTTGCCTGAGACTTCGCCGGCCTTAAGAATTGGTCCATGGAAAGTCCGCCGGCATCTGAAGTTCTAGAGGGGTAACCCTCCACCAAGCTCACATTTAACTTAGAAAGTTTCTTGCATAACCATTCTTCCGTCGGCATTTGTACGGAGACTTTGCTGGGTGCTGGAGTTTTGGGCCGGCGAAGGGATTGTCATCAGAAGGGTTGGAGCTATCCACGTCCGGCACATGAGACCAACCCATATAGGCACGTATTCCACGCATGGTTTCACGGTACGTTTGTTCCTCTGAAACAGTTTGTTCTACCTCCATGTCAGGGTTGTCGGATAGTTCATCTTCTTCCACAAAGAGTTCAACCCGGGCTGGGTCGGAATATTCACTGTCTGAAGCGGAGTAGTCACTAGATACACTGTCCTGCTTAGCAGACTTTTGAAGGGTCGGTGATACAGAACCCGACAGGGAAGAAGGCTGAGGTCGGTTGAGAGACTGAAGGGGTCGGTCGGTAGAAGATTTGCCGGTTGACTGTAGACCTGTGAGAGGGTTGTCTGAACCCGTGTGTCTTGAAGCTGTATGAGAAGGCTTACCGGCCGACAGGTGCTTAGAAGCTGCCTTTGAGTCTGGGCCAGTGCGCCTGGAAGAACCATTACCTCGTGTTGAAGAGTCAGTGACAAGCTTACTGGTCGACTGGAGCTTTTCAGCTTCCTTATTGTCTGGACCAGTGCGCTTAGGAGAATCCTGAGTCACAAGCTTACCAGCCGACAACTGTTTTTCAACAGGACCGTCTGGGCTGGTGCGCTCTACGTGAAGTCCTGAACTAGATGGTTGAAAGAAGGGTTCCACATCCTTGCCCACATTGGAAGGGGGGGAATGAGATGGCGGAACCTTAATGTCAGAAGAAAATGAAGGTGGGAAAGATTTAGAAAGCAGTAACGCTTCTAGGCGGTTAAATCTTTCGGACCACTTGAGATCCAATTCAGTGATCTTACCGTCCGCAGAGGAGGCAGTAGATTTCTTTGGTTTTTCTTTCTTCAACTTCTTTTCTGGCGGGAGAGACGGGGACTTAGGAGGTGAAGATCCGTCTACTGGGCCAATTACTGAAACTAAAGACGGGTCCACTAGGGACTCAGAGTCTTTAACCACATTGTCAGATTCCAGCTTCTTGGCATCCCGCTTCTCTTTCTTGATTTTATAAGAGGGGGTGGCTAACTGAACCTTTTGTTCCGGGGTTAAGGCATTGCAATGAACACAATCAGAAGAGTCCTTCTTTTCCACACACGTGTCTTTGCCTTTGTTCTTATCCCTACAGTGGGCACAAAACTGATGACCGTCGAAACTGGCCATAGCATGGCCGCATGCACCCCTCTTTTGTCCTGGTGAAGCTAGTTTATGTTCTGACATGATAGAAATACAAATAAAAACCAATATCCACAAATTAAAGCAGATAAGATGAAAAACTGGCGAGAAGAAAATATCCTTGTGCACAGTCACGCGCCAAACGAAAAAGATGCTATGACGTCACGCTGTCTAGACAGGAAGGAAGTACGACACGCCACCTGGCGAGTGCACAGTACTGGGCCGGCCTAGCCGGTGGAGACACAGGACGTCTTTTTCTGACGTTTGGCGGGCCGGTCCGCGCCGACCGGATAAGCAATTGTCCATTGGATAGGATGTATTAACGCAATAAAATAGCTATTGTTCAGCTATTCCATGAGCTACACGTCTGCAATTTTACTATGTTATACCTGATTAAAAGTAGAGGATTAAGATATTTAAACAAAATTCTCTAAATGCAATAGATTTCAAGTTACAACTGATTTACTCAACAGAGAAAGCCTCAAAGTAACTATTGTTCAGCTATGCAATGAGCTACGGGTCTGCAGTTTTACTATGTCATAGCTGACCCAAACGTAGATGAATAACTGATTTACACAAAATACTCTAAATGCAATAGTTTTGAAATTACAACTGATTTACTTAACAGTGATACTTTGAAAGTAGCTATAGCTCAGCCACACAATGAGCTACAGGTCTGCAACTTTACTATGTTATAGCTGACTAAAAATAGGTGAACAACTTATTTAAACAAAATACTCAAAATGCAAGAGTTCTGAAGTAACAACTGATTTACTCAACAGTGAGAACCTGAACGCAGCTATTACTCAGCTATGCAATGAGCTACAGGTCTGCAATTTCACTTTGTTATAGCTGACCCAAAAGTAGGTGAAACAACATATTCAAACAAAATACTGTAAATACAATAGTTTTGAAGTTACAACTCATTTATTCAACAGAGAGAACCTGAAAATATCTATTGCTCAGCTATAACATGAACTAAAGGTCTGCAAATTTACTGTTATAGATGACCCAAAAGTACATGAATAACACATTTAAACAAAATGCTCTAAGTGCAATAGTTTTGAAGTTACAAGCAATTTACTCAACAGTGACAACCTCAAAGTAGCTATTACTCAGCTATGCAATGAGCTACACGTCAGAAATTTTACTTTGTTATAGCTGACCAAAAATTAGCTGAATAATAAATTTATACAAAAATCACTAAATGCAACAGTTTTCGAGTTACAAGTGATTTTACTCATTATGGAAGATACTGAAAAGTTAGAAAGTAGCCATTACTCACTTAGCTATTGGGATAGACACCTAAGTTACTCACCATGTTGTAGCTATGGAAAAAGTAGCTGAATCACATAGTTTAACAAAATGCTCTAAATGCAATACTTTTCAAGTTGTAAGTTATTTAGTGCATGACTTCCTGAATTTTAATGCATTTAAAAAGTATTCAAAAAATTCATAAACAAATAATTAAGAAAGATCCAGGCTTGATACTTGCACAAAGGAATCTACAAGTGGCCTAGTACATATATGCAAGATTAGAGAGAAATCTCTGCAATAGCAAATGAGAAAATTGAGATAAAGTGTGGAAATTTTCACACTTTTGGTGGGGGTACCTCATTTGTAATAGCTCTGGGGAACAGACGAATGAACATAACTGCATGCAGAGGAATGCCATCATGTCAGTTGACTGACAAGTCAGTTCCCATAAAAAGAAACTGGACTTCAAAACTCACCACACAGGTCTTCGTTCATGCCGCATTAAATGGTAACTGTATCGGGGAGACAACTGATTAACATCTGGTATATTATTGTACACACTCCAAAATCCCTGTAAAAACAGACACAATTATGGAAATACCAAAATTATGTCACAAAACACTTTCAGTCCCTGAATTTCAATGATTCAAGTCTTTTGAGAAATGAAAAAAAAAATATGAAAGAAGAATGAGTTTACATGTATATCATTGTCTGACCACAATACAACAATTTTCCCATTACCAAATTGTTGTATTTATTTGTCAAAAAGAATAAAATTAGGAATTAGGTTAATACTTGGGCTGAAATTTATACCAATCACCAATGATACGTTGAAAATCTCAGTTTTGTCAAAGTGGTGCATAATATGTATCTATGTACGTTGGACCAGTCCTTTTTGTGTATGAGCCTTCAATCAAATAATGTGGGTAATTGCTTTGATTTGTCACAAGCCTATGAAAGATAACCACCGAAATAACTTTAAGGAAGAATGTGGGAGTAAGAAAATCATGGACAAATAAGAAACACTAAATTGGTACAAAATTGAACAAGGTTCATAAATTTAAGAATCTACCAATTATATGTAAACAATACTGGGGAGGAGTGTATCTTGTTAACAAATTGGTATAAAATTGAACAAGGTTCATAAATTTAAGAATCTACCAATTATATGTAAACAATACTGGGGAGTGTATCTTGTTAACAAAAATAAGACGGTCATACATTTTACAAGGTTATGGTGCTGCTATTTCATACTTCAGTGTCAGTACTTCATACACCTGACTAGGCCATAGGCCAAGCATGTCATTTCCACCAAGAGGGCTTTTTAATAGTCAGTGTGTTATTTGCCCTTGCTAAATTACATAACACACCAGTTTGCACATAGATATCTGCAGTGTAAAAGATTCAACCACAAAAATAGAACACACCTGCACTGTGCTCACTGTATAAATTTTCTTCAAATTAGCTTCATATTCTGTAACTGTTGTTCCTCTCACAGATCTACAGATAAAAATTCAAAAAATCACAAGTCAGAAGAAAATGTAGCACAGTTGATAAACAAGGTCATGTAGATATCACCAAGTGGGTGTTAATTGCTGATTACATTACACAAAAAAAATCATTTCTTCTTGTTTTTCCAAAATGAACCTTTCCTGATGTTTATACTAAAAAGACTCTTGGGATTTATAAACATGTTAGTGTATGTAAAAATGTATGTGGCTCATGACATCTGACATCAGATTTGTGACAGTGATTTTTTTTGTCCCTCCTTATCATTTATGCTTGGTTCAACACCTGAGGTCCGATCTGTGAAAGTGATTTTTTGGCGATGGGAGGGGAAAAAAATGGACAAGTAAAACTGCATTGTATTTTGTAGAAAAGTGAATGGATATGTTGACATATGTTGATACCTTTAATGGAGTGGTTATTTACCAATGGCTGTGTATGCTAGTAGTGATATCAGTCTAGCATACCCAATGGCTGTGTACGGAAGATCTATATCACTGCTAGCATACCCAACAGCTATGTACACAAGATCTAGATCACTGCTAGCATACCCAAATTTTCACCACTTCTTCCTTAGCTCCTTTCTGACACAATATTCAAATTTTGTCAAAATGTAACAATATATGAGTTTTTCTGTCCACAAACAGGGTTGTTTCAGAGTGCAAACCAATGCCAAACCCAATAATTTTGATCCAGAAAGTCCTTGTCCCATTTCTGATATGGGTATGCTGGGTATGCTAGCAATAAATATTGATCTTGGGTGCACAACCATTGGGAACAAAGTTCACTGCCTTGCATACAGGGTAGTTGGGTATATGACTACTGTACACAGCTGTTGGGTATGCTAGCAGTGACATAAATCATGTGATATCATGTAGTGTATACAGCCATTTAGGTATGCCTGCAGTGATTTTATTCCAGTGCACACAGTTGTTGGGTACACTGGCAATGATATCTAGGGTGCACAACATTGGGAAAGTAGAGGTTAGTGTCTTATTCAGACACAGGATACTTATGCGTGCACATTGTGTACGTACACAGCCGTTGGGTACACTATAGTAGTGAAATAAATCTTGGGTGCACAGCCATTGGGTACTATAGCAGTGATATAGATCTGGCGTAAACAGCCATTGAGTAAACTAGCAGTGATATTGATTTATTGGACACAACTCTTGGGTAAACTAGCAGTGATATTGATTTATTGTACACAACTCTTGGGTAAATATCCTCTAAAATAAATGGTGTATAGCTACTTTAGCAAAAACAAGCATTCTGACGCATGCATTTATCTCCCGCCGTATAAATAAGATGTACTAAAGATAGTGGAATATAAATTTTCTTGTGAGATGGAGGCACATGTAGAAGTGACAAGTTTAATGTTTGATTGCAATACTTTTAAGACAAAAGGCATTGATTCATTTTAGTAGCTATTACTCTGCCATCCAAAGAGCTACAGTTCTACAACTTTAATATGCAGTAGATCACCCAAAAGTAGGTGAATGACTTATTTAGAAGAAATTGCCTACCTGTAATACTTTTACAGATAAAAGACATTGACTCATTTTAGTAGCTATTACTCAGCTATCCAAAGAGCTACAGTTCTGCAACTTCACTATGTGGTAGATCACCCAAAAGTAGGTGAATGACTTATTTAGAAGGAATTGCCTACCTGTAATACTTTTAGAGATAAAAGACATGTACTCATTTTAGTAGCTATTACTCAGCTATCCAAAGAGCTACAGTTCTGCAACTTCACTATGTGGTAGATCACCCACAAGTAGGTGAATGACTTATTTAGAAGGAATTGCCTACCTGTAATACTTTTAGAGATAAAAGACATTTACTCATTTTAGTAGCTATTACTCAGCTATCCAAAGAGCTACAGTTCTGCAACTTCAGTATGTGGTAGATCACCCAAAAGTATGTGAATGACTTATTAGAACTAGACCAAGGACACATCTGTGGCCAGATGCAAAATGTATCCACCGGCAAAGGCAAAAGTAGCTATTACCCAGCCATAGCATGAGCTAGAAGTCTGAAATTTTTATTATGTTATAGCTGACCCAAAAGTAGGTGAATAATATATTTGCACAAAATTCTCTAAATCCAATAGTTTTCACGTTACAATTGATTTTACTCATGATGGAAGTTAGTAAAAAGTCCAAAAGTAGCTATTACTCACTTAGCTATTGAGATAGACACCCAAGTTACTCACCATGTTGTTGCTATTGAAAAAGTAGGTGAATATCATATTTTAACAAAATGCTCTAAATGCAATACTTTTCAAGTTATAAATGATGTAGTGCTGAGTAAGAACTTCAAAGTAGCTATTACTCAGCTATGCTATGAGCCACAGGTCTGGAACTTAACTATGTCATAGCTGCTTCAAAATAGGTGAATAACATATTGCAACTAAATAATGTAAATGCAAGAGTATTCAAGTTATAAGTGATTTACCCAACAGTGATAACCTAAAAGTAGCTATTACTCAGCTATGCAATGAGCTACAGGTCTGAAATTTTACTATGTTATAGCTGACCCAAAAGTAGATGAATAACATATTTGCATAAAATTCTGTAAATACAACAGTTTTCAAGTTACAAGAGATTTTACTCATGATGGAAGTTAGTGAAAAATCCAAAAGTAGCTATTACTCACTTAGCTATTGAGATAGACACCCAAGTTACTCACCATGCTGTAGCTATGGAAAAAGTAGCTGAATAACATATTTTAACAAAGTGCTCTAAATGCAATAATTTTCAAGTTATAATTGATTTAGGGCATGATTTCATTACTTTTAATGAATAAAAAACTATTTTAAAAAGTCATAAAAAAACTTTAGCATGTGAAAGCTCTCCAAAATGTAGGTGAATGAGTTATTTGAGAAATACTGGCTATCTGCAATAGTTTTAGACATAATTAGCATGTACTCATTTTGAGTAGGTGAGTAATTAACTATGGGTCTGAAACTTCAAGCGAAAGCTCTCCCAAAGGAAGGTGAATGAGTTAGTTGAGAAAAATTGGCTATCTGCAGTACTTTTAGAGATAATTCGCATTAACTCATTTTGAGTAGGTGAGTAATTAGCTATGGGTCTGAAACTTCACCATGTGAAAGCTCTTCCAAAAGTTGGTGAAGGAGTTATTTGAGAAAAATTGGCTATCTGCAGTACCTTTAGAGATAATTCATATTTACTCATTTTGAGTAGGTGAGTAATTAGCTGTGGGTCTAAAACTTCACCAAGTGAAAGCTCTTCCCAAAGTAGGTGAATGAGTTATTTGAGAAAAATTGGCTATCTGCAATACTTTTACAGATAATTAGCATTAACTCATTTTGATTAGGTGAGTAATTAGCTATGGGTCTGAAACTTCACCAAGTGAAAGCTCTCCCAAAAGTAGGTGAATGAGTTATTTGAGAAAAATTGGCTATCTGCAGTACTTTTAGAGATAATTCGCATTTACTCATTTTGAGGTGAATAATTAGCTATGGGTGTGAAACTTCACCATGTGAAAGCTCTTCCAAAAGTTGGTGAATGAGTTATTTGAGAAAAATTGGCTATCTGCAGTACTTTTAGAGATAATTCATATTTACTCCTTTTGAGTAGGTGAGTAATTAGCTATGGGTCTAAAACTTCACCAAGTGAAAGCTCTTCCCAAAGTAGGTGAATGAGTTATTTGAGAAAAATTGGCTATCTGCAATACTTTCAGAGATAATTAGCATTTACTCATTTTGATTAGGTGAGTAATTAGCTACAGGTCTGAAACTTCACCAAGTGAAAGCTCTCCCAAAAGTAGGTGAATGAGTTATCTGAGAAAAATTGGCTATCTGCAATACTTTTAGAGATAATTCACATTTACTCATTTTGAGTAGGTGAGTAATTAGCTATGGGTCTGAAATTCACCATGTGAAAGCTCTTCCAAAAGTTGGTGAATCAGTTAGTTGAGAAAAATTGGCTATCTGCAGTACTTTTAGAGATAATTCGTATTTACTCATTTTGGTCAGGTGAGTAATTAGCTATGGGTCTGAAACTTCACCAAGTGAAAGCTCTTCCAAAAGTAGATGAATGAGTTATTTGAGAAAAATTGGCTATCTGCAGTACTTTTAGATATAATTCACATTTACTCATTTTGAGTAGGTGAGTAATTAGCTATGGGTCTGAAACTTCACCAAGTGAAAGCTCTCCCAAAAGTAGGTGAATGAGGTATTTGAGAAAAATTGGCTATCTGCAGTACTTTTAGAGATAATTCGCATTTACTCATTTTGAGTAGGTGAGTAATAAGCTATGGGTCTGAAACTTCACCAAGTGAAAGCTCTTCCAAAAGTAGGTGAATGAGTTATCTGAGAAAAATTGGCTATCTGCAATACTTTTAGAGATAATTAGCATTTACTCATTTTGAGCAGGTGAATAATTAGCTATGGGTCTGAAACTTTACCAAGTGAAAGCTCTCCCAAAAGTAGGTGAATGAGGTATTTGAGAAAAATTGGCTCTCTGCAATACTTTTAGAGATAATTAGCATTTACTCATTTTAAGTAGGTGAGTAATTAGCTATGGGTCTGAAACTTTACCATGTGAAATTGAAAATTTCATGTTTCAACAGAAACCCTTCTACTACACTGTGGGTCCAAAACTTGCTCGAAATCGCTCTGACAGTTTCAGAGATATTTGCCATTTTTCATTTTCCGCAAAAATTCAAGATGGCCACCAAAAGTTGTAAACTTTAAATTTGAAACTTTACCATGTGATAGCTTACCAAAAAGTAGATGGACAACATATTTGAAAAGATTTCCCTAACTTTAATACTTTTGAAGATATTTGACATTTACTTCTTCTGTTATTTAGCTACAAATGAGAAAATAGTTATTACTCACTTAAGGCATGCAACAGAACCCCAAACTATGGACCATCTTATAGCTAAGGACAAAGTAGCTGAACAACATATTTTAGGAAAACACTCTAACTGCAATAATTTTGGAGTTACAATGGCTTTACTCAAGCTACAAACGAGAAAATAGCTATTACTCATTTATGGCATGCACCAGAACCCCAAACTATGGACCATCTTATAGCTAAGGACAAAGTAGCTGAACAACATATTTTAGGAAAACACTGTAACTGCAATAATTTTGGAGTTACAATGGCTTTACTCAACAGTCAGAATTTCAAAGTAGCTATTACTCAGCTATCCAAGGTGCAACAGGTCTGAAACTTTACTATGTGATAGCTTACCAAAAAGTAGATGGATAACATATAGAAAAGATTTCTGTAACTCTAATACTTTTAAAGATATTTGACATTTACTCCTCCTGTTATTTAGCTACAAATGAGAAAATAGCTATTACTCACTTATGGCATGCAATAGAACCCTAAACTATGTACCATCTTACAGCTAAGGACAAAGTAGCTGAACAACATATTTTAGGCAAACACTCTAACTGCAATAGTTTTGGAGTTACAATGGCTTTACTCAACAGTCAGAATTTCAAAGTAGCTATTACTCAGCTATCCAAGGTGCAACAGGTCTGAAACTTTACCATGTGATAGCTTACCAAAAAGTAGATGGATAACATATTTGAAAAGATTTCCCTAACTTTAATACTTTTGAAGATATTTGACATTTACTCCTTTTGTTATTTAGCTACAAATGAGAAAATAGCTATTACTCACTTATGGCATGCAATAGAACCCTAAACTATATACCATCTTATAGCTAAGGACAAAGTAGCTAAACAACATATTTTAGGAAAACAGTCTAACTGCAATAATTTTGGAGTTACAATGGCTTTACTCAACAGTCAGAATTTCAAAGTAGCTATTACTCAGCTATCCAAGGTGCAACAGGTCTGAAACTTTACTACGTGATAGCTTACCAAAAAGTAGATGAATAACATATATGAAAAGATTTCCCTAACTTTAATACTTTTGAAGATATTTGACATTTACTTCTTCTGTTATTTAACTACAAATGAGAAAATAGCTATTACTCACTTACGGCATGCAATAGAACCCCAAACTATGTACCATCTTATAGCTAAGGACAAAGTAGCTGAACAACATATTTTAGGGAAACACTCTAACTGCAATGGTTTTGGAGTTACAATGGCTTTACTCAACAATCAGAATTTCAAAGTAGCTATTACTCAGCTATCCAAGGTGCAACAGGTCTGAAACTTTACCATGTGATAGCTTACCAAAAAGTAGATGAACAACATATTTGAAAAGATTTCCCTAACTTTAATACTTTTGAAGATATTTGACATTTACTTCTTCTGTTATTTAGCTACAAATGAGAAAATAGCTATTAATCACTAATGGCATGCAATAGAACCCCAAACTATGTACCATCTTATAGCTAAGGACAAAGTAGCGAACAACATATTTTAGGGAAACACTCTAACTGCAATGGTTTTGGAGTTACAATGGCTTTACTCAACAATCAGAATTTCAAAGTAGCTATTGCTCAGCTATCCAAGGTGCAACAGGTCTGAAACTTTACTATGTGATAGCTTACCAAAAAGTAGATGAACAACATATTTGAAAAGATTTCTGTAACTCTAATACTTTGGAAGATATTTGACATTTACTCCTTTTGTTATTTAGCTACAAATGAGAAAATAGCTATTACTCACTTATGGCATGCAATGGGACCCCAAACTATGTACCATCTTATAGCTAAGGACAAAGTAGCTGAACAACATATTTGAAGAAAAAGTTGTTTCTGCAATAGTTTTTGAGTTATGAGCCCTTTACTCCAAGTAGCTAAGATAGCTATTACTCACATATCGTTAGGCCTAAGTCCATAAAACCAAAAAAATTTTCGAGGGCGTGAAAATTCATTGGGACAATTAATTTACAAAAAATCTGTAGCTGTAGTAGTTTTGGAGGAATCTGCGTGACTAACTAACGCACGCACACACGCACGCACGCACGCACGCACACACACACAGGCATCATTTCATAATCTCCCTCCCGGGCTAAAGCCCGGCGGGAGATAATTAAGGTATAATTGTATGGTGACAGTTCAGGGGCGGATCCAGCTTTCAAGTGTTTCACATCAGACATACCATAACTAGGGAGGTTCCTGTAAATTTAACACCACTCTCAAGAAAAAATTTTGCACTTTGGGTTGAACCCCTTTACATTATTTTTCAAGGGGAAGGGGTTTGAACCTGAACCCCCCCCCCCCCCCCCCCCATCCGCTAGTGCAGTTCATAGTAAAGAAGTTTTAATATTGCCATTGAATGCAAGTAATGATCTTCACTCAGGTAACAAATTCCACTGGCCAAGCAGTATACTGATTTTACCACTCTGAAGTTCTGGGTTCTGTCAAACTTAAAAAAAAAAAAAGAAATTTCGGTGGATTCCTTTTCCATAGAGTCCATTCGGTGCTGGTTCTCGTAACTGAGCCACATCAAATGGGCAAGACAATTACAACAAAGTATATATCAATTCTGACATTTATAACAATGGTAAAACTTATCATTTGTCTTTAATTATAAAACGGATACCTGTGCAGTCAACGAACATGCATCTCTGTGTATTTCGTGAGAGTACTTAACAGAGAAACTAATGTATGCTGTTCCACTCTACCAACATGGTTGCAGAATATAATTGTGAAATTAAATTTTTAAAAGGCTAAAATAACCAATAAACAGAACGAAGTGACTGGAGTACGGTAAATCACCGCACCAAAGAAGAAATTCTACAGTACAGTAACATTCATCCAGTAGATTAACTAGAGTACGGTTCAAACTGGTATCCTAAACATCTCATGGAGTGAAGGAAATATGAGGCCACGATGGGGGTTTCTATGTTTTAGAAAAAGAAAATCTAGCAATATTTTACAAATAACAATATTAAATGCTAGTACTTGCACAGTACACACAAAGACTTAAGAAAATATGAAGCCACGATCGATTTTCTAACAATATTTTACAAACAAAAGTGCAGCCAACCAGCCTATTTTTCGTCTGCAAAAGTGATTAATTTAACTAGACCTAGCGCATCGGAAAACCGATGCAAATTGTATCCACCGTAAAGACAATGCACCAAAACCTCTAGGACCAATAATAAGCAAGTTATAAGCACTTTTAAGTTTGGCTGTCCTCATTTGACCTTCAAGGACGGGCCCAAGGTCAAATCCGACCACGCCAGAAGATTCCCAGCCCATGATTTCCTATATGTTAGTTTACCATCCCAAACCTCTAGAACCAATAATAAGCGAGTTATAAGCACTTTTAAGTTTGGCTGTCCTCATTTGACCTTGAAGGAGGGGCCCAAGGTCAAATCCGACCACACCAGAAGATTCCCAGCGCATGATTTCCTATATGTTGGTTTACCATCCCAAACCTCTAGGACCAATAATAAGTGAGTTATAAGCACTTTTAAGTTTTGCTGTCCTCATTTGACCTTGAACGAGGGGCCCAAGGTCAAATCCGACCACACCAGAAGATTCCCAGCCCCTGATTTCCTATAGGTTGGTTTACCATCCCAAACCTCTAGGACCAATAATAAGCGAGTTATAAGCACTTTTGCATTTGGCTATCCTCATTTAACCTTCAAGGAGGGGCCCAAGGTCAAATTCGATCACACCAGAAGATTCCCAGCCCATGATTTTCTATATGTTGGTTTACCATCCCAAACCTCTAGGACCAATAATAAGTGAGTTATAGGCACTTTTACCTTTGGCTATCCTCGTTTGACCTTGAAGGAGGGGCCCAAGGTCAAATCCGACCACACCAAAAGATTCCCAGCCCATGATTTCCTATATGCTGGTTTACCATCCCAAACCTCTAGGACCAATAATAAGGAGTTATAAGCACTTTTAAGTTTGGCTGTCCTCGTTTGACCTTGAAGGAGGGGCCCAAGGTCAAATCCGACAACGCCAGAAGATTCCCAGCCCATGATTTCCTATATGTTGGTTTACCATCCCAAACCTCTAGGATCGATAATAAGCGAGTTCTAAGCACTTTTAAGTTTGGCTATCCTCGTTTGACCTTGAAGGAGGGGTCCAAGGTCAAATCTGACCACATCAGAAGATTCGCAGCACATGATTTCCTATATGCTGGTTTACCATCCCAAACCTCTAGGATCGATAATAAGCGAGTTATAAGCACTTTTAAGTTTGGCTATCCTCGTTTGACCTTGAAGGAGGGGTCCAAGGTCAAATCTGACCACATCAGAAGATTTGCAGCACATGATTTCCTATAGGTTGGCTTCACATTGCAAACCTCTAGGACCAATAATAAGGGAGATATAGGCACTTTTAAAGTCCTCTATGTGGGTTACTTCGGCACTCCGTGGATGACCTTCAGTTAGGAGCTTCAAGGTCAAATGTGTGCAAGGTTGTAGAGGACATGTATATGTGTCATACATATCACCTATGAAGAGATTCAACCTTCTACCTATGAGGAACAGCCAGTAGAAAAATGTAGATTATTTTCAAAGAAATGCCCGTGGCGGCCATCTTGTTTTTCAGAATGAGGCTATTTTCCTTCCCAGAGAAGCTTACCCCCCAACAAAGATATCCTGCAAATTTGGTGAACCTAGCTGCTGTTGTTTTCCTCTTAGAGCGTTAACGCTGAAAATCTCTCTACGCGCGGAAGAGATAATTACAATATGTCTGCATTCTGAAGCGTAGCGAACGCTAAACCAATGTATCCACCGGATGCTTCCGGTGGATACAATTAACGAATGAAAACACTTGTTACTGAAATCTCAATCAAGACAAATACTTTACTCGTACTGCAACTACTATTGAAGTTTCCTAGTTGCTGGTATTTGCACATACAGACTTAAGGAAATATGAGGGCACGATTGGGTTTCTAACTTTCTAGCCATATTTAACAAACAGAGAATCTATCCACTAATAGAAATAAAACTGTGGCTTCGGAACAGTCACTGACAGATCGGAAAACAATCCCTTTCAGAACCGCCAATGGAAATGCTTCACAAATGATTTGCTTTAAGACCCGTTTTAAACAAAAATGTCGTTACCTTTGATATATTTTATAAATGTACATGTATGCGTTCATTCAGATTAAATAAATAAGTTTAATGCAAGGTGTAGTAAAATCCCGATTTTGTGAAATAATATACACAAATAATATATGAATTTTGAAAGCAAATGAAACAAGTGAATTAAACCCAATAAAATCTGGTTGTCATTGGCAATGGTCAGGATTTTTGGTAAAATACATATATTTTACACTGTGGCTTCAGAACGCAGACATATTGTAATTATCAATATTTTTATGTATCTATTTTCATCGACAGCATGCTTTAATTCAACAGCCACACATCAAATATGTTATAATATGAACGTGACGGTTCTGAAATTAAAAGAATGGGCGTGGCTGCGGTAGGGTAAAACCGTTCTGTAGAAAATATGCTGCAGTACGGATTGCTGTATTCTAGAACTTTGTCTCGAGTGCGGTTTCAGTAACAATTGTTTTCATTGGTTAATTGAATTAATCACGTTTGCAGACGAAAAAAATAGACTGGTTGTCTATATCTCCCATGTGTAAAATATGGCAGGAAATACCCATCTTACCCTAATATTTTCTTAAGTCTGTGTGTGCAAGTACTAGCATTTGATATTCTATTTGTCAAATATTGCTAGAAAACATCAACTAATTGAGGTAAGAGTGTCTCGAGTGAGGTTTCAGTAACAAATTATTTCATTGGTTAATTAATCACATTTGCAGACGAAAAGTAGACTGGTTGCCTAGATCCTCTGTAAAATATGGATAGAAACCCCATCGTGACCTCATATTTCCTTAAGTCTCTGTGTGCAAGAACTAGCATTTGATATTCTATTCGTCAAATATTGTTAGAAAACTATCATTAGAAGTAGACGTGGTTACCTCGGCTCTACTTACTTGCGTGTAGAGCCGTGGCATGACCCCACATAAAACTAGAGATTTGCATAAAACACAAATACCATAAAAACTAGACCTAGCGCATCGGAGAACCGATGTAAATTGTATCCACCGTAAAGATAATGCACCAAAACCTCTAGTACCAATAACAAGTGAGTTATAAGCACTTTTAAGTTTGGCTATCCTCATTTGACTTTGAAGGGGGGCCCAAGGTCAAATCCGACCACACCAGAAGATTCCCAGTGCATGATTTCCTATATGTTGGTTTACCATCCCAAACATGTAGGACCAATAATAAGAGAGTTATAAGCACTTTTTAGTTTGGCTGTCCTCATTTGACCTTGACCGTGGGGCCCAAGGTCAAATCCGACCACACCAGAAGATTCCCAGCAGATGATTTCCTATATGTTGGTTTACCATCCCAAACCTCTAGGACCAATAATAAGCGAGTTATAAGCACTTTTAAGTTTGACTGTCCTAATTTGACCTTGAAGGAGGGGCCCAAGGTCAAATCCAACCACAACAGAAGATTCCCAGCCCATGATTTCCAATGTGTTGGTTTACCATCCCAAACCTCTACGACCAATAATAAGCGAGTTATAAGCACTTTTACCTTTGGCTATCCTCATTTCACCTTGAAGGAGGGGCCCAAGGCCAAATCCGACCACACCAGAAGATTCTCAGCCCATGATTTTCTATATGCTGGTTTACCATCCCAAACCTCTAGGACCACTAATAAGCGAGTTATAAGCACTTTTAAGTTTGGCTGTCCTCATTTGACCTCGAAGAAGGGGCCCAAGGTCAAATTCGACCACACCAGAAGATTCCCAGCCCATGATTTCCTATATGTTGGGTTACCATCCAAAATCTCTAGGACCAATAATAAGCAAGTGATAAGCACTTTTAAGTTTGGCTGTCCTCACACTTGACCTTGAAGGAGGGGCCCAAGGTCAAATCTGACCATGGCAAAAGATTCCCCGCCCATGATTTCCTGTATGTTGGTTTACCATCCCAAACCTCTAGGATCGATAATAAGCGAGTTATAAGCACTTTTAGGTTTGGCTGTCCTCATTTGACCTTGAAGGAGGGGCTTAAGGTCAAATCCGACCTCACCAGAAGATTCCCAGCCCATGATTTCCAATGTGTTGGTTTACCATCCCAAACCTCTACGACCAATAATAAGCGAGTTATAAGCACTTTTACCTTTGGCTATCCTCATTTCACCTTGAAGGAGGGGCCCAAGGTCAAATCCGACCACACCAGAAGATTCTCAGCGCATGATTTTCTATATGCTGGTTTACCATCCCAAACCTCTAGGACCACTAATAAGCGAGTTATAAGCACTTTTAAGTTTGGCTGTCCTCATTTGACCTCGAAGAAGGGGCCCAAGGTCAAATTCGACCACACCACAAGATTCCCAGCCCATGATTTCCTATATGTTGGGTTACCATCCCAAATCTCTAGGACCAATAATAAGCAAGTGATAAGCACTTTTAAGTTTGGCTGTCCTCACACTTGACCTTGAAGGAGGGGCCCAAGGTCAAATCTGACCATGGCAAAAGATTCCCCGCCCATGATTTCCTGTATGTTGGTTTACCATCCCAAACCTCTAGGATCGATAATAAGCGAGTTATAAGCACTTTTAGGTTTGGCTGTCCTCATTTGACCTTGAAGGAGGGGCTTAAGGTCAAATCCGACCTCACCAGAAGATTCCCAGCCCATGATTTTCTATATGTTGGTTTACCATCCCAAACCTCTACGACCAATAAATAAGCGAGTTATAGGCACTTTTAAGTTTGGCTGTCCTCGTTTGACCTTGAATGAGGGGCCCAAGGTCAAATCCGACCACACCAGAAGATTCCCAGGCCATGATTTTCTATATGCTGGTTTACCATCCCAAACCTCTAGGACCAATAATAAGCGAGTTATAAGCACTTTTATGTTTGGCTGTCCTCGTTTGACCTTGAATGAGGGGCCCAAGGTCAAATCCGACCACACCAGAAGATTCCCAGCCCATGATTTTCTATATGCTGGTTTACCATCCCAAACCTCTAGGACCAATAATAAGCGAGTTATAAGCACTTTTAAGTTTGGCTGTCCTCGTTTGACCTTGAATAAGGGGTCCAAGGTCAAATCCGACCTCACCAAAAGATTCCCAGCCCATGATTTTCTATATGTTGGTTTACTGTCCCAAACCTCTAGGACCAATAATAAGCGAGTTATAAGCACTTTTACCTTTGGCTATCATCGTTTGACCTTGAAGGAGGGGCCCAAGGTCAAATCCGACCTCACCACAAGATTCCCAGCCCATGATTTTCTATATGTTGGTTTACTGTCCCAAACCTCTAGGACCAATAATAAGCGAGTTATAGGCACTTTTACCTTTGGCTATCCTCGTTTGACCTTGAAGGAGGGGCCCAAGGTCAAATCCGACCACACCAAAAGATTCCCAGCCCATGATTTCCTATAGGTTGGTTTACCATCCCAAACCTCTAGGACCAATAATAAGCAAGTTATAAGCACTTTTAAGTTTGGCTGTCCTCATTTGACCTTGAAGGAGGGGCCCAAGGTCAAATCCGACCACGCCACAAGATTCCCAGCCCATGATTTCCTATATGTTGGTTTACCATCCCAAACCTCTAGGATCGATAATAAGCGAGTTATAAGCACTTATAAGCTTGGCTATCCTCGTTTGACCTTGAAGGAGGGGTCCAAGGTCAAATGTGACCACATCAGAAGATTCGCAGCACATGATTTCCTATAGGTTGGTTTCACATTGCAAACCTCTAGGACCAATAATAAGGGAGATATAGGCACTTTTAAAGTCCGCTATGTGGGTTACTTCGGCACTCCGTGGATGACCTTGAATTAGGACCTTCAAGGTCAAATGTGTGCAAGGTTATAGAGCACATGTATATGTGTCATATATATTACCTACGAAGAGATTTAACCTTCTACCTATGAGGAACAGCCAGTAGAAAAATGTAGATTATTTTCAAAGAAATGCCCGTGGCGGCCATCTTGTTTTTCAGAATGAGGCTATTTTCCTTCCCAGAGAAGCTTACCCCCCAATGAAGATATCCTGCAAATTTGGTGAACCTAGCTGCTGTTGTTTTCCTCTTAGAGCGTTAACGGCGAAAATCTCTCTACGCGCGGCGGCGGCGGCGTAGCGGACGCTAAACCAAAGTATCCACCGGATGCTTCCGGTGGATACAATTATACACCCAACTGTTCCCACAACTATTTTGTTACATTAACCTCAACAGTCAGTCAACATGCAAACATATTTGACAAAAATATAAATTATATTTCCTCATTATATCCCCAGACGAAAGTCGGGGATATATTGGATTCAGGTCCGTCGCGCCGCCGCCGCCGTAGAAATTTCCTTGTGGACGCGATAACTCAAAAACAAATTAATATTTTTTTTTCAAACTTGGTACACATGTTAAGGGTGCCCAAAGGAAGATCCCTATTTTAAGGTGACCTTAAACTCCCAGTAAAAAAGAACTTATGGCCACCTTAAGGTCAGAAATTGGACTTTTGGCCACTTAGAGCCCTGTAGGTGACAAACTATGATGCTCAGCTGGCTGAAATTTTACCTGACAACACATTAATATGTTCTTAGTACATGTGCCGAAAATCACGACTTTAAGTTGAGGAGAAAATTGTGTTTGAGGCCCATAAATACCCCCACTTAGGGATTTTTTGCTATACTTTTCACATATTTTGCCCTATAATTTGCAAGTGGTAATTCTGATGAGTCTCAAACTGCGCTAGGTATAACTTTCATATGTAATCCTTGTCTGTAGAAAATTTTAGGGCTGTAGGTTTACCCAAAGGGGTCGACTTAAGGTCTCAAAAGTGCCCACAGCGACCCAATTTATGCACTTTTTGCCACTTTCAAGCACTGTAGCTTTCAAACTATGTCTCTCATCTAAGTTAAATATCATCTGGGAATATATCTATGTGTTTTCTTATATGTGCCCCAACATTTAGGCCTTTAATAGACAGTTGACCTGTGTATCAGGACCATAAACACCCACCCGAGTGACCCTTATAAGACATTTTTCACATCTTTTTCCCTGTAACTTGGAAATGGTAAGTCTGAGAAGTTTCAAACTGTATTAGATATATATTCTGTGTGTAATCTTAGTATGTAACAGATTTTAAGTCTGAAGCTTTAATTTTGAAGGACAAATTGAGGTCTCTAAAAGGCTCCCAAAGACCCAATATTTGGACTTTTTGCTACTTTTAAGCCCTGTGACTGTCAAACTATGTGACTGATAGAGCTCAAATCCTATCTGGGAAGATATTAGTATATTATTTATATATGTGCCAAAAATTAAGGCTTTAAGAAGACATTTAACCTGTGTATGAGGACCATAAATCCCCACCCGAGTGACCATTTTTAGACATTTTTCACATATTTTGCCCTGTAACTTGGAAATGGTAAGTCTAAGAAGTTTCAAACTGTATTAGATGCATATTCGATGTGTAATCTTAGTATGTGACAAATTTTAAGTCTGAAGCTTTAATTTGAAGGCCACATTTAGGTCTCTAGAAGGCCCCATAAAGACCCAGTATTTGGATTTTTTGCCAATTTTAAGGCCTGTGACTGTTAAACTATGTGACTGATAGAGCTGAAATCTCATCTGGGAATACATTATTATGTTCTTTTTACATGTGCCAAAAATCAAGGCTTCAAGTAGACATTTAACCTGTGTATGAGGACCTTAAACACCCACCTGAGTGACCCTTTTAAGACATTTTTCACATATTTTGCTCTGTAACTTGGAAATGGTAAGTCTGAGAAGTTTCAAACTTTATTAGATACATATTCTATGTGTAATCTTAGTATGTAACAAATTTTAAGTCTGAAGCTTTAATTTGAAAGCCACATCGAGATCTCTAAAAGGCCCACAGAGGCCCAATATTTGGACTTTTTACCACCTTTAAGCCCTGTGACTGTTAAACTATGTGGTTGATGGAGCTGAAATCCCATCTGGGAATGCATTATTATGTCCTTTTTACATATGCCGAAAATCAAGGTTTTTAGTAGACATTTAACCTGTGTATGAGGGCCATAGACACTCGCCCAAGTGCCTTTTTGGACATTTTTTCCGTATTTTGCCCTGTTATTTGGAAATGCTTAGTGTGACAAGTCTTAAACTGTATTATATATAATTTTTGTTTGTTATGTATGTCCCCCAAAAAGTTTCAGATCTGTAGTTTAATTGCTAAGGTCTCTTTAACAATTGTAAAATGCCCACAGAAACCCAATTTATGGACATTATGCCACTTTAAAGCCCAGTAACTGTCAAACTATGTGGGTTATAGAGCTGAAATCTTTGAATTTTTAAAAGGAAATGCCTGTCTATTTAAATTTTGAATATTAATAATGTTATGGCTATCTTAGTCTTTTAAGAACTTATTTTTGTGTGTTATACCTCTGCTTGCTGAGTTTTTAACTTTTTAAAATGAAACTGGTTAAACATATTCAAGTAGACAAAATGGACACTTTAAGTGAGCTTTAAGTCCCAATATTAATGAAATTATATCCTTATGTAGTAAAACTAGGGGATTTTTAACCCTCAACTAGCCCAGTTTTATTCAACTTGCCTCAGTTAATTTTGACACAGCTCCTACAGTTATGAACTCATTTCAGTTGATAATCACATACTTAAAATTCTCAATTCTTTTTGTATTTGAGTACCCCTTTTATATAGATTGTTTGTTTACCATTTATGCTCCATCTCTTTGTAGTCCCAACCCACATCCCCCCACCTGGGACTTCCAGCTATATTGAGTGACACTAAATAAACAAAGGTATTTAATGATATCAGATGAGAAACAAAGAACTCAATGGGGTTGCAGATCTTGTGTAATAGTGAGAGAGGTGTGGAGAAGGGGAGAGGGGTGGGGGTGGGAGGTGGTGGGCTTCATTACATATAACACAAAGGGGAGTCAGAACTGAGATTGTGTCACATATTTAGGTTGCATATATATGGACCACATATATAGGTATAGAGGAAATGAATAACTGAAAACAATTTGCAAATTCTAAAAATAATATAGTAAAATAATAATATAAATAATTTTTTTTTAAATAATATTTTATTTGTGAACAAATATAGAAACAGATATGCGCTTTTGGGATTATGAATTTTAGAATGGACATTGACTCATCAATCATTTAAATACTTTGAAGGAAGATTGAAAAGTATGATGAGTTGAGTTAAAAATAATATTTTATTTGTCAACAAATATAGAAACAGATACGCTCTTTTGGGATTATTATTTTAGAATGGACATTCAATCATCAATCATTTAAATACTTTGAAAATAGGTTTAGAGTTATCATTGCAGGAAGATTGAAAATATAATTTGAGTTATGTATTCGGCGTCTGGGGATACACCATCTTCCTTGGGAAGATATAAACAGAGTAGATTGATGTGCTGAAGTTCATATAATAATGGGTAATTATGTTTTAAAAAATTCCCGATCAAAACCTGTGGCGTGAGTGATGACCTGTCTGGGGATATGTTGGCGCCGAGTTGGCCCAATCTAGTTTTCAATAGGTTTTGGACCGGTCCCTCTAAATACCGTTCGGGTCTCCACACGGTAATTTCCGCACGGTAAACGTGTGGAGTTTGTTGAGAGTAATTTCTATAAAGATCGAGTTATAAAAACCCCAGAATCCAGTTTTTGGAGAGTAATTTGTATAAAGATAGAGTTATATGAACCCCAGAATCGAATTTTTAGAGAGTTTGTATTTCAGAAATACAATTCTATGCAAACAAGTATTTCTAATTATATTCTCTGTTTTCCTTTAAAATATGATCAAAGGGTTACCTCATTTCACACCTCCAAAATTGTGACATGGCTTCTCAATCTAATTGCATCTCATTGCAATCAAGGTAAAACTGTGGTATCTCACTCCACACCTCCAAAAATGTGACATGACTTCTCAATCTAATTGCACTTCATTGCAATCTAGGCTAATCTGTTTATGTCCACAGGTAGTGTATGCATCCAAATCCTAGTTGAATGATGACAATAATGTTATGTTTTCCATTCTATTCACAATATTATCAAAAGATTCTATAATAATATTCAAATTGCAATAAGTCCTCTGGCATGTGTATAAATATAGCCAGTAATGGTATGTGATGGGCCATATGTGTGGTTATTTTTAGGCTATGGATTATATATGGACTTTATAATCTTTTTTGTATTATTATATTAGTATGTGTATTATATTAGTATGTGTATTATGTGTTGACCTTGTTAATTAATAAAGTTTGGATAAAATACCTCATATTTTTTCTCTTTTTTTTTCTCTGATAAATAAACATAAGCTATTAATATGAAAAAAAAGGTGTAAAAATTTCGGACCTCAGAGCAAGACCCTCAGAATTATCTAAGAATTTTTCAATTCTTGGTATGATATATTCATTTTTATAACAATTTTGTACATATTACACAATTTCAATACCTTTGCCACACAATTTATTTCTTTGACAGCAAATAAATGTCCATACACATCACTTTTAAGGCTGTTTAAAACTCCGCACGTTTACCGTGCGGAGATACCGTGCGGAGGCTCTGCACGGTGTTTAGTGGGACCCGTTTTGGACCATTTCTCCAAAAATTTGAAAATGCTCTTTTGTTATAATTAAAAGCTGTATAGCATATATATTATACACATATTGTATTTGTTGTATCAACTGCTTTTAAATATATCAAACCATTTTGAGTCATTCTATCAAGTTTTATTCAATAGAAAATGATTTTTTAGCAAATCTCTAGTTTTATGTGGGGTAGTGCCACGGCTCTACACGCAAGTAAAGTAGAGCCGAGGTAACCATGTCTACATTAGAAGGTGCGGTAAGAGTAAAACATTTAACCGCACTCGAGTCAGTTTGCTGGAATACGGCAAATGAATGCTACCGTACAGTAGAATTTCTGCTCGAGTGCGGTGTTTTACCGTGATCCGTCCTTGTCGGTTCCGAAGACACTCTGTAGAAATAAACTACTTATATGCTTGGACTTTATAAGCAATTCAGTCACAAAAATAGCCTATAAATAAAGGACTCAGGCCGAGGCTATTTTTGTAATTGAATCGCTGATAAAGTCCGCGTCTACGTAGTTTATTTCTACAACAGAAGGGGCGTTCTGTTTGCAAATACCCAACAGCAAAAACGAAAGTGTCTGCTGTGAAATATTCTAGAAAACTAACTTATCAAGCCAGAAAGTCCATGAAGTGTTCAAGGGTACCCCAGTATTTTCTGTTTGTTCAATTGTTTCAATGGCACTACGTGACAGTTTGGGACTATCGGGTGATGTTTGATTTTCCGATATTATTTTCAACTCCCCAACTGCAGAAGCCGCCATTGCAGATGACTGACATTGATCATGTGATCAAAACATATGACGTAAATAAGTGGAAGCGATTTATGAAAACTTTTGTTATATCGCTTAGTCTATCCCCATTCAGACTTGTTTAGGGTAAAATAAACATGACACGCATGAGAAGATCCTCAGTGGCCTTGTGGTAAGCAGGTCTAGCGTCTGATCACAGGCTGCCATCTCTGTGTGTCTGATTTCTGCCAGTGAAAAGACTGTGTGCCTGTCCTAAGATGCCAACAAAGTAATTTTGTTACTAACATAATATCAGTGTAAGAAATTCCCTCATCTGAATCTAATCTAATGTTATTTGGAAATTTATAGTGATTATTCTCCACTTGTTGTGGATAAAAAGGCGGAGTAACACAAAAAAACAGACAAGAAAAATGCAATATCAAGGGATGGAAAAAGGATTAGTTAGAGTAATGAAAAAAAATTAAATAAAATGTTTAATTTATTGAATTTAACAGGTATAAAACAGGCAAAACTGATATTTTTGCAATGTGGCTTTGCATTATGCGTCATTTTTGAGGAGAGTTTAAAGATTTTTTTTTTCAACAATCAAAATTATAAATTACCAATGGAAATTAAATAAACATGAATTGTTAGATAACTCATATAGTGAGAAAACCTCATAATAATGATGTTGATAAAATTTAAGATTGAGAACTAAATTATAAACCAATAATACATATTTCACATTTTATATTGCAACTAGTTTATATTTTGTAGTTTTGCATATAATTTTTGAAATATTTAATTGTACAAGTTATAGCAATTTTAACATAATAATTTACCTACAATTTATTAAATTAATAGAAGTGTTATAAGATTGTATTGTTTCTTTATCCTGTTCAGCCATGTTCAACTTCCAGTGGCAAATACTCATTTCATATTTTCAATAATTATTTTGGTTACTTTGCATTTGGGCATGACCTAAAAATAAGTACCACTGGAACACAGGTAATATGTAGATTTAAAAGGACAGCTGTATGTCTTTCTCACTTGTTTGAACATATCACAATGACATACATTGCAAGGTTCGGTGTTCACCTTAGCATTATTTTTTTAACATTGTATTGTGCAATTGGTATAAAGATTCATACAAGAGAATATAGAATTTGGATATCCTAACTCAATACTAATTGGAAGGTTCGCCCCTCACACATTACAAAACCTCTTCTAATACCACCAGTGGATACTAGACATCTCTTTATGCCAGGTGCAAGATGACTTGCCTGTTTTTTGTTAACTCTGTCCTGCTGGAAATGTGTGTGAGGATATTGTATTAGGAGAGCATTTCCTAAGTTTCAAAGGGTAGGCTACATTTAAGATCACATTTCCAATTTCATTGTACTCTGTAGCTTACCTCTTGGGACTCAATGCTGACTCAAACCTGAAAGAGGAGATACATACATACTTCTGTAAATTTACCTAGATAGCATGCTGGAACAGTGTCATAAGGTGATAATCCATAATCCAGTGATAAAATTATAATGTTCACAACTTTTTTAGGTGAATTTATACTGAGAATATTATTTTTATGTCTAAATATTCGTTAAATAGTTAGTTAAAATTTGTGGGCTCAATGAAAAATGATTTTACACATACCATAATATATAATTTTTACCAAGTTTCACAAAATCCCCTATTATTGCTTGCTGCCATCTTGAATAAGAATCCACCGTTGGCCCAACGTCGGCAAAATATAGAGATATCTAACCTAAGTAGTGGTCAGCAAGCCACCGTTGGGCCAACGTTGGCCCAATGTTGCCAAACTCTGTGGACGATGTGACCAATAGCCAAGTTTGGCAAAATCTGCCGACCATGCGACCAAAAACCAACGTCGGTCCAATGGCAGAATGCTCTCTGGGTAGGAAAAGAGGTTTTACTCATCTTTTCTCTCCTTAGATATCTTTTTGTAAGGAACAGGAGAATTTATGATTTGTTGTGCTACTGGAACTGAGCCCAATACAGCCACTATTTTCTGTTCATGGGAGAACCTTTAGCTAAATTTGTAGTGTTGGAAGCCTTTTAATAGGTCCTCAGTGGCTTAGTGGTTAGCAAGTTTGGCATCTAATCACAGGTTGTCACCTCTGTGTGGTTCGAGTCCCACAAATGTCAATGTTGAGAACCTGTTCCAACATCACCCTAGCTGTTGAATGGGACTTAAAACCCCAACTTTGACTGTATTTGAAGCCTTTTAATGGCAGGCAAAATGAGTTGATCGATAGACACGACCATTTTGGTTTATCTGTTGGTAACTTGCCCAAATTGTCTGGTTAAGACACAATAAAACAACTGACAGTTTGATGTCAAAATAATGGATATTTTTGATAGTAATAAAGAGGAGACCTCAATTTTTGCTTAAGTCTCTACTTCACTCTAGGTAGTATCTGGGGGTCTGAACTGGACACAATTTGGTTCTCTCTGAGTGATCTATCCAGATTGGTGGTTCAGGCAGGGATGATCACTGTGGTCACACTTTGGTCTCTTTTATTAGCTAGCTAATTTTTGGCAATTAAATCAGAAGGAACAAGACCACTTCAGTTGTATAATCTCCCGCAGGGGAGCAAAAATGTGCTGTTTAAAGTGAGTTTTACATCCCAAACCTCTGGAAGCAATAATAAGCTAGATATAGGCACTTTTAAGCTAGGCCATCCTCGTTTGATCAATAGTAAGACCAATAATAAGCAAGATATAGGCACTTTTAAGTTTGGGCATTGTCATTTGACCTTGAACGAGGGGCCAAAGGTCAAATCTGACCACATCAAAAGATTCCCAGCACATGTTTTCCTACAGGTTGTTTTCACATCCCAAACATCTAGGACCAATAATAAGCGAGATATGGGCACTTTTAAGTTTGGCCACAGCAGTTTGACCTTGAATGAGGGGTCCAAGGTCAAATCTGACAACAGCAAAAGAGTCCCAGCACATGAATTCCTATAGGTTGGTTACGCATTCCAAACCTCTAGGACCAATAATAAGCAAGATATAGGCACTTTTAAGTTTGGCCATCCTTGTTTGACCTTGAACAAGGGACTCAAGGTCAAATCTTACCACATCTAAAGATTCCCAGAACATGATTTCCTATAGGTTGGTTTCACATCCCAAACCTCTAGCACCAATAATAAGCGAGATATGGGCACTTTTAAGTTTGGCCACAGCAGTTTGACCTTGAACGAGGGGTCCAAGGTCAAATCTGACAACAGCAAAAGATTCCCAGCACATGAATTCCTATAGGTTGGTTACACATTCCAAACCTCTAGGACCAATAATAAGCAAGATATAGGCACTTTTAAGTTTGGCCATCCTTGTTTGACCTTGAACAAGGGGCTCAAGGTCAAATCTTACCACATCTAAAGATTCCCAGAACATGATTTCCTATAGGTTGGTTTCACATCCCAAACCTCTAGGACCAATAATAAGCGAGATATGGGCACTTTTAAGTTTGGCCACAGCAGTTTGACCTTGAATGAGGGGTCCAAGGTCAAATCTGACAACAGCAAAAGATTCCCAGCACATGAATTCCTATAGGTTGGTTACACATTCCAAACCTCTAGGACCAATAATAAGCAAGATATAGGCACTTTTAAGTTTGGCCACAGCAGTTTGACCTTGAATGAGGGGTCCAAGGTCAAATCTGACAACAGCAAAAGATTCCCAGCACATGAATTCCTATAGGTTGGTTACACATTCCAAACCTCTAGGACCAATAATAAGCAAGATATAGGCACTTTTAAGTTTGGCCATCCTTGTTTGACCTTGAACAAGGGGCTCAAGGTCAAATCTTACCACATCTAAAGATTCCCAGAACATGATTTCCTATAGGTTGGTTTCACATCCCAAACCTCTAGGACCAATAATAAGCGAGATATAGGCACTTTTTTTAAGTTTTGCCAAAATCAGCTAAGTAGGGTACTTTGGCAGTCTGTGGATGACCTTGAACAAAGAGCTTCAAGGTCAAATGCCTGCATGCTTATAGAGGGCATATATATGTGTTAAATATCTGCGTTTTATAATATCCCGGGCAAAACTTTTGCCGCTAAAAGTGATTTACTCAAAGTAAAATAATCAAAATAGCTATTTCTCAGTTAGCTATGGACTTACAGCTCTGAAACTTTGCCACGATACAGAACATTAAAGGTGAACAACACATTTGACAAAAATCCTCTAAATTTAATAGTTTGCAGTTATAAATGATTTACTCAAAGGAGAACCAACAAAGTAGCTATTACTCAGTTAGCTATGGACCTACAGGTCTCAAAATTTGCATTACACAGTACATCAAAAAGTAGGTGAACAACATATTTGATAAAAATCCTTTGAATTCAACAGTTTTGCTGTTCTAAGTGATTTACTCAATGGCGAACCATCAAAGTAGCTATTACACAGTTAGCTATAGACTTATAGCTCGCAAAATTGCCATTACACAATACATCAAAAAGTAGGTGAACAAGATATTTGACAAAAATCCTTCAAATTCAACAGTTTTACTGTTATAAGTGATTTACTCAATGGAGAACCATCAAAGTAGCTATTACTCAGTTAGCTATGGACCTACAGCTCTCAAAATTTGCTATTACACAGTACATCAAAAAGTAGGTGAACAACATACTTGACAAGTAATAAGTGATTTACTCAATGGAAAACCATGAAAGTAGCTATTACTCAGTTAGCTATGGACCTACAGCTCTAAAACTTTGCCATGACACAGAACATTAAAAAGTACGTGAACCACATATTTGACAAAAATCCTCTAAAATTAATAGTTTTGCAGTTATAAGTGATTTACTCAATGGAGAACCATCAAAGTAGCTATTACTCAGTTAGTTATGGACTTACAGCTCTGAAAATTTGCCATTACACAGTACATCAAAAAGTAGGTGAAGAACATATTTGACAAAAATCCTCTAAATTCAACAGTTTTGCTGTTAAAAGTGATTTACTCAAAGGAAAACAAACAAAGTAGCTATTACCCAGTTAGCTATGGACTTACAGCTCTGAAACTTTGCCACGATACAGAACATTAAAAAGTACGTGAACAGCATATTTGACAAAAATCCTCTAAATTTAATAGTTTTGCAGTTATAAGTGATTTACTCAATGGAGAACCATAAAAGTAGCTATTATTCAGTTAGCTATGGACCTACAGCTCTCAAAATTTGCCATTACATAGTACATCAAAAAGTAGGTGAAGAAAATATTTGACAAAAATCCTTTAAATTCAACAGTTTTGCTGTTCTAAGCGATTTACTCAATGGAAAACCCTCAAAGTAGCTATTATTCAGGTAGCTTTGGAGATACAGCTGTGAAAATTTTCCACGACACAGTACATCAAAAAGTAAGTGAACAACATATTTCACAATAGTTCTCTAAATTCAATAGTTTTGGAGTTATAAGTGATTTACTCAATGTTGAAATTCAAAGTAGCCATTACTCAGTTAGCTATGGAGATACAGCTCTGAAACTTAGCCCTGACACAGAACATTAAAAAGTAACTAAAAAATAGTTCTGGAGTTATAAATGATTTACTCAATGTTAAAATTAAGAAATTTCTAGTAGCTATTACTCAGTTAGCTATGGACTTACAGCTCTGAAAATTCACCACGACACAGTACATCAAAAAGTAGGTGAACAACATATTTGACAAAAATCCTCTATACTCAATAGTTTTTGAGTTATAAGTGCCTTGCTCAATGGTCAAATGTTAAACTTAGTGTAGCTATTACTCAGCTAGCTATGGTGCTACACCTTGGAAACCTCACCATGATATAGTACGTGAAGGAGTTGTTCAACAACATATTTGAGACCAATATTGTAAGTAACAGTTACAAAGATAAAAGCAACTTACTCATTTTGGTCATTGTTAAAACAGAAAATAGCTATTACTCACTTAGCTATCAAGATAGACCCCTAAAAATGGTACCATCTTGTAGACATGGAGAAAGTAGCTGAACAATGTATTTTACAGAAATGCTCTAAATGCAGTCGTTTTGGAGTTATGAGCACTTTACTCGAAGTACCCACCATTGCTATTACTCACTTAGCTATGGACCTAGGTCTGAAAAAACAGCATCAAATGAAAAGACATAAGCAATAAGGTCATAAAACATTGAAAAGGCCAAGAAGAAACAACCAGTGTGATGTACAGCCCTTTTTAAAAATGTGACACACACACTCACGCACACACACACGGAATGCCGTTTTATAATCTCCCGCCCGGCGGGCCGGCGGGAGATAACAAGAGTTGCAATTTCTCCAAATGACCAAGGTTAGAGACTTTATGAACCACCAAGGGATGGATTTCACTTTGCCCTTTGCTGTAGGCATGAGTCAAAAGGCAGTTTTTAGGTTTGACAAGGTCCTCAGTGGCCTGGCAGGATTGGCATCTAATCACAGGCTGTCACCTCTAAGTGGGTTCGACTCCCACAAGTGACAATGCTGTGGGACTGTCCCAGTATGACCCTGGCTGTTGAATGGGATGTAAAACACCAAATTTGCCCTTTAGGTAAAACATGTGAAAACTAACAAACAGTCCATCACTGTCTTGACTTTTGACAATAACTAAACCTCGAGGGCCAAGGAAATCAATGAGTGTAGTAACATTCTATGGTAGTATGCCTGTTCAGATCATGATAGTATTGTGATAGTGATATGTCCACCTTATGTTCTTGGTACCATTTTTTAAAAACAAAAATAGCATTGGAGATGGCCATACTCCACACAGCCTGGGGAAATAGTTTTTAACACAATGATATAGAAGAAATGAGACAGTAGACTTTCATAGCAAACAATGGCAGTTAAGTAAAGGTCCAAATAATGTTAGTAGAGAAAATAATGTTAAAGAAAGAAAATGTTTGTGAATTATGAAGCTGTAAAATTTATCAATTGAAGTATAACTACGAATAGAAATAGAACAATTAAGTACATAAAAGAATCAGTTATAGTAATCCACATATCGTTGTCATAAGAGAAATATGTCTCAATTATGGCAGTCAACATAATTTGACAGAGCAAAGGTTAAATATCATACCATGACTTAGCATACATGCACCCCCAACCAATGACCCGTCCAAGAGTCAACTTTTATACATTTTTCTGCAACCTTCTTTTTTACAGTTTCTGAGAAATGGCCCAGGTAATATTTTAAAAGTCAAAGGCCACTACAACAAGGTTAAATCACGATTATTGCTCACCTACACCTTCTAACTAATGTCCCTAACAAATATCAACTTCCTACAGTTTCCAAGATATAGCCGTATAGGTCATACCATGCATACCTAAAACCCTAATCTCTATAGCAAATATCAACCTTTTACACCTTACAGATTCTGAAGTATAGTCTGGACAAGATTTTAATGGTCAAGGTCACTACAGCAAGCTCAGAGGTCAAATTAAGGTCACACCATGATGTTGGAGACCTACATTCCCTAACCAATGACTACAAAAGTGTCAACTTCCTACACCTTACAGTTTCTGAGATATAACCTGGACAAGATTTTAAAGGTCAAGGTCACTACAGCAAAGTCAAATGTCAAATCAAGGTCAAATCAGGGTCACATCATGACATTGCACATCATTTCACCTTCATATACCTTTTGGTTTCTGAGATACAACCCAGACAAACTTTTTCCTGCCACCCGCCCGGACACCATGGGTGAGAACAATACTCTGATAGCCCTTAAGGTCTGTGGGGTAATAAAATTCAACAGAAACAGAAACAACCTTTTATCAACTACTATTTCATTAACTAGTTCAATAGCTTATTACCTCTGCCACGCAAGATACATTTTTGACAGCATTGGTTTCTTTGAAATTTGAAAAGTTTTACACAGATTTTGATAAAACTTTCAGGAAGTACTGAAAATGGCACAAGGAACAGGTTTTGGTGGTGATCTGAATTATTATCTGGATCATGCAATATTTTGAAGGATCTTTTATAATTGTGAGATAGGGCCATTTTTTAATGTGTATATGCCTGCATAATTAATTGCCAGACTGTTTAACAAAATAATACCGAACATTCCTACAATAGTGTCTACAATATGCCTATATTTTTAAAGGTTGTGGGGAAGTAAAAATGGATCATATTGACTGGTAGATGACACTAGTTGAAGCCCTTTGATGGGGCAGCGATTCTGCCTGCCACATAATAGAGAATCAAACCATTGTTCTTGCAACAACGTCCAGAAACTTAGTTTGTAGGTTTAGGAAAGGATTATTGCAAAGACTGCTGGGTTGGTTGAGCAGAGTTGGGAAAATACTGGTTACCAAAGTGGAACTTTTGTGGACAGTTTTACCAATTCATAAATTAAAAGTAAAATATATGATTTTTGGAGTTAAACTCTGAACTCCAATGAATAAACAACTATCCTAATATTTACCAGCAGATAATTTCACTTTGAAAACTTTCATGAGGTGATCTATAACTAAAATTGTCAGACAACTATCGTCTCTCTCTATTAATCTATTGTTCATATATAACAAATAGAAAATATTTTTTCCACATTTAGCTCCAACAGATTATATCTTAACCGCTGTCAATCTGAGAGTGGAAGGTGCACTTTCCAAGAATATTATTGCTTAGCTTCTAGGTATTGTGGGTATCTGTGTACTCAGGAAACTACAGTAAATCAGAGTAAGTCATATAACTAAAATTAAACAAGGTATTTTACAGATATTAGAATCTAAAAGATTTTTTTGAAAACTCCCGATAATCATGTGTAACTTGTAAGTGCATTTATTATCTTAAAAAGCCCGTTAATAGTTATTTTTCCATTGTGAGGGATAATGTGTAACATGGACAAATATTAGAGAAAGGCTGGTTTACGGAGTCCACATTATAAACAAGTATTGTCAAAAAAATTATCACAAGGCTTTTTAGGTCATTGGAAGTTTTCCAGAGTCACTTATATAGTTGTCTCATTCCTGAGAATATTACTACTGTAAACATAGTTGAATAGAATAACTACATAGTACAGTTTAGTTGGATTACATTTATATATTTAAAGATTATTTCATCAATTAATATATTGCTTCTATATGAAGTGTTACATTTTCCACTTTACATAGCATCTACAAAGTAATGTGTATTTTGCTATAACTATATATTTTTTCACAAAACCATTTGTTTGCTGTTCTCTTAAGTGCATTTGCCCTTTTCATTGTTTTTTTTTTTTTTTTGAGAAATTTGCTTTGGGTTTACTAGGTAATATGACCAAAGCTGCGATATCTGCTGAAGAGAGTTTAATGTAAAAGAAGGAATTAAGTACCATCAGTAAAATAACACATGAAAACTTACTTTAAAAGACCTGGACTGTGGTACTGTGGTAAACACTGATAAATAACTAGTTATAGAGATGATCAATTGGGGAAATACTTATGCAGCTTTCACTCTAATTGACTAATACTGGTGGCTTCAAAGGTGAGACCTAAGTATTTACATACATTAGAGATACAGCACTTTCCCTCACCTGCTTCAATATAGACAAGCTTCATGTTTTGAAGTGTTTAATTGATGTATATGATGTATGTAAAAGAATAAAAATTGAACAATAAATTACATTTTTCCAAATGCTCCAAACCTAAATGAACTGGCAGTTTTTGTGATACTCTTGTGCAATGCGGATAATAAGGATTTCTATAAGCACAATAAGAGAATTGACTGAATTCAGTCCCCTGCAATGGAAAATGTGCACTCCACTGAATTTACTAATTTGGTCTGTTTACCATTTATCAACACATTGCAACTACTTCCTTATAGCACAAATACATATGCTATTTTTATGTATAAAGCCTTTATATTGATCCATAATGTTATATGTAGTACCACAGAAGGTGTCTCAGGTATAGTTCAGTATATGCATCTCCTTGACAATGCCATTTTATAATAATTATAATATATTATGTGTATACTGGATCGTGTTGAATTAGCCTGTTTGAAAGATTTACAAGGCAATAGTTTACATGATACAAAAACATCATTAATCTCTTTTGTTAAATCTCTTTCAAACTTTTATTCATCATTTTTTTGGTCAGTGATTGAACAATATTATGTGTGCACAATATAGTTAAAATCAGGGAGAATGATTGAATTGTGCTACTTCACATAGCATGATTATAAATTCTGACATTCTCCCTTATTATACTACAATTCATGTTTAATGTCCAAGTTCTCCATAGTATGTAAAAATATTGTAAATGGGAAATCAATACTGAATTCATATTTTGTTGAATTATCTTTTACTGTATATTCATTACATAAACAAATAAGAATATCATCAAAATACCCATCAACTTATCCAATGCATTTATCTTCAGAAGTTAATATGTAAATTCAAAGACTTGCCAATCTTGTGACTGGTAGAGAAACTTAGGATTCTAATTGAGCGATCAGAGCATTAATACTTGAAATAGGGTAAAATTGTTGAGAAATAGCCAACAGCAAGTTGGAATATACCAAATATTTACCTGGGTCAATATGAAATTGATGCAGAAATACAATTTTATATAGAAGAAACCAACAAAAATAAACTAGAACCCTTAACAGGTTCCTTATTTGAAACGAATGCTCATTGTATACTTACAAATATGCAATTCTAGGAAATCTATACTCACCATGTGAATCTTCACTATGCATATGCTTCAAAACATGTAGTACCACAGGATTAGGCATATAAATTAAACATTAAACGAGACTTACCTGTTGAAGTTTGATGATAATTCTGTCGAATTATTACTCTGGCTACAGAGGGATTACATGAGATAGGATTGGCTGAGTGGCTGGCACATTTTAACACTGACAGGTCTCAAGATGTATTTGTCATAGGGTGGGATATTGTTAGAAATGAAGTGAGCTGAGAGGAAAATCCTTGGGTGGGCATGTAATCCCTCTGTAGCCAGAGTAATAATTCGACAGAATTATCATCAAACTTCAACAGGTAAGTCTCGTTTAATGTTTAATTCGATCTCATCATACTCTGGCCCAGAGGGATCCCATGAGAGTTTAGAGTCTTGAGACCTGACAGTCAAGGCTAATAAAACCAATACACTTATTGAAGTTCATTTTAATGAGGCAAAAAGTGATATATGTGAAAATATCAGTGTAAGCACGCTGACTTAGGTAAATTGTGATTAAAATACAGTTTGAAACTATTGTTGGCCAGACAACAGAATGTCTGCCATAGTTGACATGGTAATATAGCTTTATCATAAAATTTTGCAAATGTACAAGAATTGTTCCAGTGACCTGCATTTAAAATTGTTTGTATGGGTGCCCCCATGGCGTGTGCAGCTGATGTACTTGCTGCCCTTGTGGAGTGAGGTTTGAACACTTCTGTGTCTATTCCTGCATTTGTCATCACTGATTTTATCCATCTATGCAAAGTATCCCTGCTGACTGGTGTGTGTGGTTTCTGAATGGTCAGAAATAACTGGTCTGTGCTGGTATTCCAATGTTCTGTACGTTTCAGGTATTCTTTCATATGGTGAACAACACACAAATTTTCATTTTTATGGTAACAGTTAAATGCTAAAGAGGTAAGATGTTTACGAGGGGTAGAGGTCTTTAGCATGGAATCTATAATACATGTAAGTCTGTCATTTGTAAGCACAATGTTACTTCGTTTTAGTACATGAATTGTTTGCCCTCGTTGTCCAGATAATAATGCAAGCAACATAACTGTTTTTAAAGTGAGTTGTTTCTCATCTAAAGAGGAAATTGGGAGAGTGTCCAAGTAATTGAGAACAATGTTTATGTCCCATGTATGTTGGTATTTTGGGAGTGCTGGTCTGTCATTGAATATTCCTTTCATGAATCTTGAGATAAGCTGAGGTTTGAGAACACTTGTGGAAATACTGCTGAGGGAATTAATAGCTGATTTAGCAGTATTGATAGCACTGTACCCAAGTCCACTGGTGTAAAGTGAATACAGAAAATTTAAAAGAGTTTCAGTACTTGGGAAAACTGGATCCTTCCCTTCTTGTGTGCAAAAATTTGCCCACTTTTGTAGGTAGGTTGAGTATTGCTTTGATGTGCTTGACCTCCATGACTTGCAGATAATTTCTTGCACACCTGGTGAGAGTTGTTGGGAGGTGCATGCTGTCCGGACAAGTGACAGGCCAACAGATCTAGTTTTCTCCACAGTGGGTGAATGAGGCTGTTGTTGTGGGGCTGCAACAGTAATTCTTTGTGTCTGGAAAGTAAAATGGGTTCTGTTAGGCACATAGCTATCACAGTTGGATACCAAGTTTGTGTTTTCCAATTGGGCACAATCACAACTCCTGTGGCTCTTTCTTGTGATATTTTCTGCAATACTTTGGGAATTAAGCAGAAGGGTGGAAAAGCATAAAAGAAATGTGATGTCCAAGGCACAGAAAATGCATCTACAATTTTTGCAGAAGGGTCTGCTCGCCATGAATAATAAGAAGGCAACTGGTTATTTATTCTAGATGCAAACAGGTCAACTGTGAAACCACATTTGTAAAGTGTATGCAGTTTTTGAAACATTAAAGGATTAAGCATCCATTCACCATCAATGTTAAACACTCTACTTTCTCTATCAGCAGTAACATGTAAAATCCCTGGGACATGGGAACTTGAGAGCCATAAATTTCTGTCTGAGGCCCAGAGCCACATTTCTCTTGCAAGGGCATTACATTCTAAGGAGTGTGAACCTCCCATGGAGTTGATGTATTTTACTGCAGTATTATTGTCTAGTTTTAAATGCACATGTTGACCTCTTTCCAGGGTACAGAAACTTTTCAAGGCAAGAAAGGCTCCTTTCAATTCTAGATAGTTAATATGATAGGATCTTTCCTGATCTGTCCACAACCCATTAGCCTGGAGTCCCTTATCTTTGTATACTATGCCATACCCTTGAGAGCTGCTATCACTTTCCAGTATAATGTCTGCACTGCCTTTATTTATGGTATCACATGTGGTCTCCACATGTTTTTCCCACCACTCTAGATCCTGTATGGCCAATGGAGATAAAGTCATTGTTTTGTCAAAACAACCTTTGTTATGTTTGAGAGCATTAGCTTTCTCAATCTCTAGTTGTCTAAAATATAGAGGTCCCATTTTAACCCCTGGAAAACTGGCCACTAGTGTCCCTATCACTTTTGCAACTTCTCTAATAGTTGTAGAAGGGGAATGCAAAAGTTTTTGAACTAGGGATTTTATGTGTAATGCCTTTTCATCACATAACTTCAGTCATATCTACTGAGTTGAGAATAAATCCAAGGAAGGTAATACTTTGGGATGGCATTAGAGTAGATTTAGTGGGATGAATTATAAACCCCAAGGACTGCAGTAGTTGCACTGTTTTAAACACATTTTCCTGACAAGATGTGAAATCTTTTCCCTGTAACCAGCAATCATCAATGTAAGACACACTTTCATATCCTTGGGCTCTAAGTTCAGAGAAAACAACTTTCATGACTTTAGTAAAAATACGTGGGGCACTTCCCAAACCATTTGGCAAACATGTATATTTATACAAAACACCTTTCCACATAAATTTAAGGTACTTTTGGTCAGTTTCATCAATAGGTAAACAGTAATATGCATCTTTTATGTCAACTGAGGCAAAATATGAGAAAGGTCTAATCATTGAAATAGCAGTCTGTAATGTGTCCATTTTAAAATGGTGATACTCAATGTATTGGTTCATATATTTTAGGTTTAAAATTAATCTATGGTGACCATCTTTCTTTGGTCTCACAAAAATAGGAGATACATAGTCATTTTTCTCCTGGTTGCATTGAACAATGACACCTTTTTTGAGGAGTTCTGCAACCTCATTATTAACGGCAGTTATCTCTTTGGGTGAAAAACGCAAGTTAGGCTTAGGTGTATGTTGTTTCGGTATATCCAGAAACTCTATTTTGTGGCCTGTTATTGAATTTAAAATGATTTTGTCAGATGTCAATGATTTCCATTTTGAGTGGAAGTGTTTCAATCTTCCCCCAGTAAACATAGAGATGTCACACTCTGACTTTTGAATTGTTTCATCAACAAACAGTGAAAATGTTACCTGGTTTAAGGTTGATGTCTCTTGTGAGTGGTTTTGTTGTTTGGCCTCTGGTTGTGAGGTTTGTTGTACCACTGCATTTTCCGACTTCTGTCGGTTTGGCGCTGGTAGTTTTTTGAACCCATATTCTTGCTTCTATTGTAGGTGGAAAGATCCTTTCCCATTGTGTATGTTTGCTTTAAATCTTTCACAGTTTTGGGAAGGTCATCCCCAAATAGCAGAGATGTGACAGGTACATTTGGAGATTTTAGGGCAGCATAGTCCCTTTTTAAGATGGGCACCATGTTATCACGCCTTCTCAGAGAGGTTTGGTGAGATGCATGTCCCAGGAGAGAGACCGCATCAGTCAGGCTGGTGACCATGTCCTTCAATGGCAAAGGCTGTTTACCTTTAGATGTAAAGCTTTTCATGAGCTCATCTGTCACCCTGGCAACTGCTGTGGAGGCACTAACTAGGGCTCTCTGGATATTTGTCAGTCTATTGTCTTTTTTCTTGATATACTTGTCACACAGTGCCCAAACTTCATCATTACATCTTGGCACTCTGACTGACTCACAGTTGTTTGGGGTCATGTACGAATCCTGCTTTGTTATGACAGTGTCATATGAGATTGGGTTTGAAAAGCATTTATTCACAATGCTGGCCAGTTTGCTGTTTTCCAATGCCGGGCCCAGCTTGTTATTTGGCCCAATGGCAGATTCAATGGAGGATAAAAAGTTATCTTCATCAGATGAGTCTTCCTCCAGTTCATGTTCATCAATAGTGGAGCCTGCAGTCTCCCCTCTTCTGCTCCAGCAAATAGACTGCTAAGGTCAGAATTTATATCTGACCTGGCCATTTTGGGGGGTATTTCACTGACCTCATCCACCTGCGCAGTACGCTTACTGGTCAGGACTTTTAGAGCTTTGTCCAAGCTCTGCAGAGTGTTTGTAACTGTGGCCATGTCTTGCTGTAGGGATATCACAGATTCCACTACATTGACATTTGGTCCCTGACTACTTGTACTAGCAGTGCTAGAGTGGTCAGCTGCTCCTTGTTTATTAGGTTGACTAGTAGTACTAGTTTCTCCATAAAGGAGCTTCTCATCTGTTGATGGGTATAATTCTATATCCATTTTGAGAAACAAACAAACAAAAAGGAAGTGTTTTAAATCCTGGAGAAGTGTAAATGTTGTTAACTTTTATATCCAAGTATAAATTCAGTTAATCCAAAAAAACACACTGTTTTTATATTATTAGGTACATGAGATAATCCAATACTTTGAGTTTTATCATGAACAAAGAAAAACAAATTGAAGTGGTATTAATTATACACACACAGAAAAAAAAATTCAAACATACACAACAAACACTTGTATATTCCACAGTAATGGGGAGAACACATGTGCACTGCACAAAAGCCAAGCCAAAAGTGCCAGCCACTCAGCCAATCCTATCTCATGGGATCCCTCTGGGCCAGAGTATGATGAGATAGAATTGTAGCACACCTTAGGAAAATGGAAAACAAGGAGTTTGGACAAATTAAATCCCTCTTTAGGACCAATTCAAGGCAATACAAGCTGCGATACAAGGCTCCAATGTGTGTTGAGATGATTTGGCATTGTAGGAAACATCTTGAATTCAAAGTCCATGATGTATTCACACTGCTTTTACAGACCCCTGGTACCTATAATAAGGGACATGTGCAGGATTTTTGGTATGTCCAGCCCATCTGACTTTGCAGTAGGGGAAAAGCAAAAATCTAATCCAAAATTATTCACAGCCAATGATTTGCAATTTGTTTTGATATTCCAAACTCCAATAAATCAACAAGACCACTGCCGTGGTATGATCTCCCGCCACACTACATCAACAAGTAGGTGAACAACATATTTGACCTAGCATGGGGATTAACAACACACAAAGCACAGGGTAGTACATACAGCGAAATGGTCGCAGATATGATGAAACCATCAAACTTGAAATGTGTTCCTCAAGGACTAATTTACACTATGCTAAGTAGAGCCAAAACAAGTAGGGGAATAAAAATCTGCAATTTTAACCCAAGGCATATAAAAGTAAACGCAGGTGCTCTTGAAGAAATGAAACGGATGGAAGCTGAATCTAAATTACAATGGATTTCTCCAATTGAAAAAATAGCAAGGGAAAATGCCTTTCTTTTGGGTTGCCTAAATATAAGATCTCTGAAAATGCATCTGCAAGATTTAAAGAGTGATCCATCAGTTAAACTGTTAGATGCTATATGTTTAATGGAAACACATATTTCTAAAATAGCGTCACATAAGAAATTTGAAATGGATAATTACATATTAACGTGTAGTAAGTCAGTTCATGGTACAGGTATTTATGTCAAACGAGACACCAAATGTTGTGAGAAGAAATTCCATGCAATTAACATAGAATGTACATGTGTGATAATCGAAGCGAATGAAGTAATCTTTGCTCTAGTGACTGTTTACAGATCTCCTAAAGACAGCATAAAAACTTTTTTGGAGGAAGTTGAAAAGCTTATAGTGCAATTGAAAGAAGATATGTATGAGATAATCATTTGTGGTGACTTTAACTTTGATTTATATAATCTTAATAAAGTTACATCACTTTTGCAGAGGTATTCTTTGAAGCAATACATAAGTGAACCAAGTCATATATGTGGTGGTATTCTTGACCTTGTGTTTGCAACCGAAAGTTTAAAATTAACAACAAGTCAAATGCCGCTTTACTACAGTGACCACCAATTTATTTTCTTCTCTGTATCTATATAGATGTATATGTATGTATTTTCTTAATATTACACAGTAATCATTTAATATTGATAGAACGATTGATTTAATGTACAAGCAACATTTACAGTTTCGTTTTGTTATAATTAGTTTGAAATGTAATGGCACAAATAAATAATTGTTGACACTATCAAAGTTTTGCAGGTTCTATACACGATACAATTAAATATCGTCAGTAAAAGCAAATTACAATAAAAGGCAATTAGCAATAGAGAATGAAACTTGTAAAAAGAAGAATCTGTTGTGTACACATCAAAGATGTTTGTTATTGAAATTAGAAATGTATTGTTCAGGACAATCATATTAACTTTAAGATGAAATCCAATAACATGAAAAGATTCCCTGCGTATGCTAAATAATGAAGAATAATACTGAATCTAATTATCATGGGCTTCAGCAATAGCTGTATTAAGTAATGTTGTGCATTTCATAAGTTTCTCTTTGTGGTTTAGTACTAATGAAATGGTTGAAAGATAAAAAGGAAATCAGTCAAAGTAATAATGGTTAATGACAGGAACATTTTTGGAATATCAAAACGATGTACTTGATCAATATGTTTGTGCTATTTACTAAAAATTTACATTTCATAGTTGTTTTTAATGTTTTAATGTACTAATAAAATGTTTTTTTTTGTACATTGTCTTTCTTTTGTCACAAAGTCATTTATACATTCCATTACTCACAGCATGGAATGTATACATTCAATAGTTCTGGCAACTGAATGTACACATTCAATGGCAAATCATAGCATATACCCATTCAATGATTTCGCCATCGAATGGCCACATTCCAGAGTTAGAGCCACTGAATGTACATATTCCGCAGTTATGTACATGTAAGATATGCACTAAAAAGGTTTGGATATCTTCATTCCACCTCAAAGAAGGGGCCCAAGGTCTTACCCTTACCCTGTGCTTTTCCACAGGTTGGTTTGAAGCTCTCCCAAAAGTAGGTGAATGAGTTATTTGAGAAAAATTGGCCATCTGCAATACTTCTAGAGATAATTCGCATATACTCATTTTCAGTAGGCGAGTAATTAGCTATGGGTCTGAAACTTCACTATGTGAAGGCCCTTGCAAAAGTAGGTGAATGAGTTATTTGAGAAAAAATTGGCTATCTGCAATACTTTTCAGAGATAATTCACATTTAGTCATTTTGAGTAGGTGAGTAATTAGCTATGGGTGTGAAACTTCACCATGTGAAAGCTCTCCCAAAAGTAGGTGAATGAGTTATTTGAGAAAAATTGGCTAAGAACAATACTTTTAAGAGATAATTCGCATTTACTCATTTCGAGTAGGTGAGTAATTATCTACGGGTCTGAAACTTCACCATGTGAAAGCTCTCCCAAAAGTAGGTGAATGAGTTATTTGAGAAAAATTGGCTATCTGCAATACTTTTAGAGATAATTCGCATTTACTCATTTTGAGTAGGTGAGTAATTAGCCATGAGTTAGAAAATTTAATAGTAAATTAAATTTTTATAAGTTAATACCTTACCTAGTGGACAGATGCATTTGTCCGGCGCCTTGCCGGTCACGCCAAACGTTAGAAAAAAACGTCCTGAGCTGGGCTCTGGCCGGGACCGGTAGTGTCCTGTTCACTCGCCAGGTGGCTGTACAGCCTACCTGTCGGTGTAGTGCGCATGCGTGCGCATGCGCTCTTCCTCTTTTT
This sequence comes from Sabellastarte sp. h YS-2021, assembly GCA_964017235.1. Taxonomy (NCBI): domain Eukaryota; kingdom Metazoa; phylum Annelida; class Polychaeta; order Sabellida; family Sabellidae; genus Sabellastarte; species Sabellastarte sp. h YS-2021. The sequence continues at coordinate 59,441,088 of OZ024930.1, read as the reverse complement.
GTTGCCTACCTAAATAAATCCCCTTATTGGATAAACTAGCGGGGAAGGTAGGGTGGGAATCCCCCTGTCCACTAGGTAAGGTATTAACTTATAAAAATTTAATTTACTATTAAATTTTCTATTTTATTGCGTTAATACATCTTACCTAGTGGACAGATGCAGAATCACTACCCAGTGGATGGAGGGTAGCCAAAAGGGGATTGCCAAGAACTCTATAATATCATAAGGGTGGAACCGGTATACTAAATAACCAGTCTAGGTAAACCACCCGATAACTCCCCCCCCCCTTGTTTTCCTTCGACATATAGGTCTTAGAACAGCCCGAAGGGGATCCCGGAAGACCTCGGGAGGAGTAAGAATTCCAGTGAGGAAGAAGAGGAACAGGAATGATAAAAAACCCTATCCGAGGGGCAATCCTGGATATTTGGAAATTTTTTTTTTTTTTTTTTTTTTTTATATACAATATGTGCACTATGTACAAATTAAATAATGCTACTACTTGTCATAGTGGACCTGTTGAGCAGCTACAACAGGTCCTAAGTGGTATAGTTCAGAGTCGGCCCATGCAAGGTCCTTCAGGTAGAACTGTGTAAAAGTATTATGGGCTTTCCAATGACAGGCTGCAAGGATTTGGTCTAAGGAGACTCCGCCTTGAAAAGCCTTGGATGCTGCAAAGGCCCTGACATCATGAGCTCTAACCTGATGCAAGGAGTGAGCTTCCTCATCTGACAGCTGGTAACATAACATGACCGTCTGTTTAATCCAAGATGAGATAGTTGCTGGAACTATGTCTTTCTGGAAACTTTTCCTAAAGGAGACAAAGACCAGATCTTTACCCTTACGAAGATCTTTGGTTCTGTCCAGATAATAACGCAAAGCGCGTACCGGGCAAAGTGACTTATCCTCCTTTAAGGACCTGTCTAAAGAGGGAGCCAATGCCGGGATAACCACTGGAGCTACGGCAGACGGACCATCCCGAGCCAGCTGGTTTTTCGACAGGAAACTGGGAGAAGGGTAAAGGGAAACCTGACTCCAGTTTTCCTGATGTCTGATGTTCTTGTAAAGCCATGCATGGATCTCGCTCCGTCGTTTGCCCGAACCCAAAGCTAGGAGAAAAACAGTCTTAAAAGTGAGGTGTTTCAGAGAAGCCTGTCTCATGGGTTCAAAAGGAGCTTTAGTCAACTGATGGAGAACCAGAGAAAGATTCCAAGAAGGAATGCCCCTTCTCCCCCTAGGTTTATCTCTATGAAAACTGTCTAACAACCGAGTCAAGTTTTCATCTTTACTGATATTTAACTGCTCATTTCCGATCATGTCGGCGATAGCAGTTCTGTAACCGTCAATGGTGCTGGGTTGTAAATTTCTTTCCTTAAACAAATACAACAGGAAATCGGCAATGTTACTTAGAGTGGCCGACCTGACGTCCACCTCGTTTTCCTGACACCATCTGACAAAAATGGCCCACTTTGATTTGTAGACGGCTCTGGTTGAAAGTCTCTGAGGTGCCTCAATTCGAGCTGCCACCTCGCCAGAGAATCCTTTGCCTTGAATGAGGGAGGTTCTAGGAGCCATGCATGCAGATTCAGATTTGACAGATCGCGGTGAGGGATCCCGCTGAATGGTTGAGTCACCAGATCCCTTTGCCGAGGGAGACTGAATGGAATTTGCACTGACATACTGACCAGGTCCCAAAACCACGGCATGTTGGGCCACCCTGGGGCAATGAGAATCATCCGTCGACACCCCTGCTCCACTATCTTGGAGACCACTTGGCTGAGGAGGGCGACGGGAGGGAAGGCATACGTATCCAGATCCTGCCAGGATAGACTCAGAGCGTCCACCGCCCAGGCAGTCGGATCCGGAACCGGTGAGACAAACTTGGGGAGTTTGTAATTGTACCGGGTGGCAAACAGATCCATTTGTGGTTGGGCCCATCTCAAGCACAAGAGATTGAACACCTTCTGATCGAGAGACCACTCTGTCTGGATTACCTGATTGTGCCGAGAGAGCTTGTCTGCTATCACATTTAACCGACCCGGAATGTGCCGGGCTCTCAGAACTATTCCTCGGGGGTGGCACCAGGATAGGAGTCTCCAGAGGAGGGCACAAAGAGAGCCTGATCTCATACCTCCCTGTTTGTTGATATAGGCTACCACAGTTGTGTTGTCTGTCGCAATCAATACAATCTGGTTTAGACAGAGAGGCTCGAAACTCCTGAGGGCCGGAAAGACTGCCTTTAGTTCCAAGAAGTTTATATGAAGTTGACTTTCTACTTCCGACCAAACTCCTCTTGCCGTAGCGTCCCCTAAGTGAGCGCCCCAACCTTCGTTTGATGCGTCGGTAAACAGTTGAAGGGCGTGACTTAAAGGATGTAATGGTTGACCCCTTAACACATTTCCCTCGTCTAACCACCAATCTAGGTGAGGTTGAAGAGAGGGAGGTAGAGGAATGACTTTCTCTAAGACCTCGGGTACCTGCCAGTGTCTCTTTAGATGCCACTGAATGGGACGCATGTGGAGACGACCTGACCAAACCTGCTTCTCGGTGGCAGTCAGGAGTCCTATCAAGGACATGAACTGCCTGACCGTGCAACTGTCCTGAGCCCTTAAAAACAATAGTTTCCGACGCAAGCTTGCCCATCTTTCTTGAGTTGGCAAAACCCGACCCGTCAACAGGTCGAACCGGTAACCGACGAAGGTAAAGACCTGTTGAGGATCCAACTCCGACTTTTTGATGTTGACCAGCCAGCCCAGTTCGTGGCAAAGAGACAACAGAACCTGGGTGTGATGGAGACCAATTTCCTTCGAAGGGGCTCTCAGTAACCAGTCGTCTAGGTACTGGTGGATTCTTATACCCCTGTTCTGAGCCATAAGTTTCACCTCCTTGACTATCTTGGTGAACTCTAGAGGAGCTGTGGCCAACCCGAAGGGAAGGGCAGTGAACTGGTATGCTCTTTTGTTGAGAAAGAATCTCATGCACTTCCTCGACCGGGGGTGAATAGGGATGTGAAAGTATGCGTCGCTGAAATCCAGCGAGGTCACCCACTCCCCTTTCTGTAGCGAGGTCCGGATGGTTTCCGGAGTCTCCATCTTGAATGTGCCGGTTTTGAGGAACTTGTTCAACCGACTCAGATCTAAAATAGGCCTCCACTTGTTTTCCGGTTTGGGTACTAAAAACAGCCGGTTGTAGAAGGCGAGAGAAGACCGGACCAGGACTGGCTCCCCTACCAACTTTCCTTGGAGAGAGATCAGTGCCTCTTTGAGGAAACGGCTTTTGACCGGATTGGCATAACTGCTCTGAATGATTGGAACCCTGGTGAGAGGAGGTCTTAATCTGAAGGGCAGGCTGTAACCCTCCTTTAAAATGGACACTGCTCGAGGGTTTGCGCCTAACCTTTGCCAAACTTGCCAAAACTTTTGAAGACGGCCTCCTACAGGACCATCGTGCACAACAGTGGGGACACCTTGAACATTTTGGACAAAAAGACATGGATCGACACAAGAAACACTGTTCACATGCTTTATTTTTCTCAACACTGGTACGGGACTTAGACCTTTCTTTTGCGGAAGCCCGGTGGTAGCTACAGAAGGAGCATGAGTTGCAACATGAAAGAACACATCCTGATTTACATGATCTACTTGCCTCATGGGAAAGTCTGGATTCTGAGATGTGTGGGGTCTTGAACCTGTCTGAACTGAAGCCAGTAATTGACCCGAACTTTTTGGTAACATGTCTTTTACTGTCTCTTGAACACTGGAACCGGTCATTTCCGGTGGAACTTGACTTAACTTTGAACAAAGAACTGGTTTGAGACAAACTTTCTTGACTAAGTTTAGAGTCTGTTTTCTGCCCAACCGATTTAATGTCTTGACTACAGAGGTTGGATTGTATTGGTAACTGTCATTTTTGTTGTTTAAATCCACGGGAGCGAGAGAAACGGGGGTTAGTACTACGACCCCTTCCTCTTGATCTGCCCCTGCCCCGAGCAAACTGTCGCCATGGTTGGGTAGGTTCAGCTGAAGCTGCATTTCTAGAATCCCGGCGATCATAGGGTTGGAACCTATTCTGGTTTCGCCAACCAGTGCGCTGCATAGCACCCGGACCGGGCCTTGGAGCAGCACTGGTGGTTTCAGACTTAGTAATATCCTGTTCTGCAATGCATATCAGGTCATCAGGGAAGAGACCGTAATTGAACAATGGGGCATTCCTGAGCCGATTCCAGGTGTCAGACTTTACTCCAGGCTTGACATGATCTAAATAAGAGTCACGTCTAAGAAGTACAAGATTTGCCATGTTGACGAAAAGGCTATCAGCTAGGTGCTGCAATGAAGTTCCCATGGCAACGGAGACATTTTGATGGAAGGCTAGGTAGTCTTTCAGGTCGTGAAGAGCCTCTGAGACTTCTTTGGGGGCCTTTCCTTTATTGAAGTTCGACTGAAGGCACACTAAGCTCTGGTCATACGGTCCTGCAGTTCACTAGCACATCTGTTAAAGCCTGCAGCCTGGTTGACAATGTAGCTGCCTTCTTTGGCATTCCGTTCCCATCGACGTAGGTATTCTTGGGAAATAGGGCGTGAAACAGGACCAGAAGGCGGATAGGAAGAGGCCTTGGTAATACGTGGAAATTGTGAATTCACTTTTGCCTCGGTATTCCTCCAACTAAACACAGACTTGCCAGGGCGAGGAGTAGTGTCAGGTTTGAGGGTGTGCATCTGGTACCAACGTGCTTGCGATTTCGGCATCTTAAGGAACTGGTCCTTCTTCAGACCACTTGAGTCTTGACTCCTAGAGGGATAACCCTCAGCCACCGTGGTATTGAGACGCTCAAGCTTTTGACATAACCAGTCGTCCGGTGGCATAGCTACAGACACACGAGACGGTCTCCTGGGAACCTTCCCTTTCCAAGGGTTGTTACTTTTGTCGGGCTCACTAAAATCAGCCTCAAAAACCGGGATATGATTCCATCCCATGAAGGATCTAACGGACCGGACTGTCTCACGGTAGTTCATATCCTCTGTAACTTCTTGTTTTTCACCAGTATCCGACAGTTCCCCTTCATCAGGTTCAGAAGCTGAATAACGCTCACTGTCTTCCGGTTCATATGGCTGATCAGAAAATACACTAGCCTGTGAATAATCTTCCGGACCGGTTGTTCTGTAATTAGCACTGGCCTGAGAGTAACAGGGAGCCGGACCGGTAGCTGACAGTTCCTTTGTCGGTGGACCGGTTGGCTGGCCAGCCGGCTGAGAGACAGGTGCTTTGGATGGAATCGCTTGAGAGCCGGTGTCGGTCATGTCTTCGGCGGGTGCCTGTGATGAACTTGTGGTTAGTGGTTTTGCACCGACCGGATTTAATTCAGCTGTAAACTTTTGCCTGTCGGTGGGTTTTGCAGAATGTTTACCGGAGTGTCGGTGAGTCTTCTTATCAGATTTTTTGTGTTTGTGAGATTTTTTCTTGTCCGGTTTAACATCAGACCCGTTATCATCTACAGATTCTGCCGGAGGCCACACCGGACCGGTGGGTCGGGCAGAAGAAGGGTCAATGAAAGGAGTATCTGATAGTACCTTTTGAGCAGAAACTGGTTTAACAGGCATAGAAGGAGCAGTAAAAATGTTACCTCTTGAGAGAAGAGCCTCAAATCTGGCAAACTGCTCAGACATCTTGTCAGATAATGCAACTAACTGATCAGAAGTGACATAAGAGGCGTCTGAAGTAGAAGCAGAAGACGCGGCAGGTGCCTGCGCGGCAGGCTGCGCAGAGGGCTGAGATACCGGCACTAGATGCGCAGAAGGCTGCGCAGAAGAGTTATCTGTCGGTGCGTTAGCAGACGACAAGTCTTCCACCGGAGAAATAATTGTCACCTCCTTGGGGGACACTAGCAATCCTGCTTTCCTTTCCTTTCTTATTCTATAAGATGGAGTAGACAAAGTTTCCTTTTGAGTATCTGAAAACTGGTCACATAATGAGCAAGTTTTGTCCTTAACACATGGATCCTCCCCCAACTTCTTCTCCCTACATCTTGCACAACGTTCGTGAAGATCGAACGCAGCCATTATATGTCCGCACGCACCTCTGCGCTGTCCTTTAAAATCTCCAGGGGATGCCATGAATATTCCGTGATAACTTGATATAAAATTGATGTAACTTTAAAATGTATATCCAACACTAAAACTGAAAAACGTCTCTATAAATCTTTCTTGACAACTTTTTAAAATGGCGCCAAACAAAAAGAGGAAGAGCGCATGCGCACGCATGCGCACTACACCGACAGGTAGGCTGTACAGCCACCTGGCGAGTGAACAGGACACTACCGGTCCCGGCCAGAGCCCAGCTCAGGACGTTTTTTTCTAACGTTTGGCGTGACCGGCAAGGCGCCGGACAAATGCATCTGTCCACTAGGTAAGATGTATTAACGCAATAAAAGTGAAACTTCACCAAGTGAAAGCTCTCCCAAAAGTAGGTGAATGAGTTATTTGAGAAAAATTGGCTATCTGCAACACTTTTAGAGATAATTCGCATTTACTCATTTTGAGTAGGTGAGTAATTAGCTATGGGTCTGAAACTTCACCAAGTGAAAGCTCTCCCAAAAGTAGGTGAATGAGTTATTTGAGAAAAATTGGCTAAGAACAATACTTTTAAGAGATAATTCGCATTTACTCATTTCGAGTAGGTGAGTAATTATCTACGGGTCTGAAAATTCACCATGTGAAAGCTCTCCCAAAAGTAGATGAATGAATTATTTGAGAAAAATTGGCTATCTGCAATACTTTTAGAGATAATTCGCATTTACTCATTTTGAGTAGGTGAGTAATTAGCTATGGGTGTGAAACTTCACCAAGTGAAAGCTCTCCCAAAAGCAGGTGAATGAGTTATTTGAGAAAAATTGGCTATCTGCAATACTTTTAGCGATAATTCGCATTTACTCATTTTCAGTAGGTGAGTAATTAGCTATGGGTGTGAAACTTCACCAAGTGAAAGCTCTCCCAAAAGTAGGTGAATGAGTTATTTGAGAAAAATTGGCTATCTGCAATACTTTTAGAGATAATTCGCATTTACTCATTTTGAGTAGGTGAGTAATTAGCTATGGGTGTGAAACTTCACCATGTGAAAGCTCTTCCAAAAGTAGGTGAATGAGTTATTTGAGAAAAATTGGCTATCTGCAATACTTTTAGCGATAATTCGCATTTACTCATTTTCAGTAGGTGAGTAATTAGCTATGGGTCTGAAACTTCACCAAGTGAAAGCTCTCCCAAAAGTAGGTGAATGAGTTATTTGAGAAAAATTGGCTATCTGCAATACTTTTAGAGATAATTCGCATTTACTCATTTTCAGTAGGTGAGTAATTAGCTACGAGTCTGAAACTTCACCATGTGAAAGCTCTCCCAAAAGTAGATGAATGACTTAAAAAGTAGATGAACAACTTATTTGAGAGAAATTGTGTAGCTGCAATACTTCTGAAGATATAAGGCATTTACTCATTATGGTTATCATTAAAAATTGACAAAGTAGCTATTACGGTTTGCGAGATATTTGTCATTTTTCACATTTTCACCAAAGGTAGCAATAAAGTAGCCATTACTCACTTGTACATTGAGCAACAGTTGTGAAACTTAAATATGTTACAGTTCACAAAAAGTAGATGAACAACTTATTTGACAGAAATTGCAAAAGCTGCAATACTTTTGAAGATATAAGGCATTTACTCCTTATGGTTATCATTAAAAATTGACAAAGTAGCTATTACTCACTTAGCTATGGAGATACACTTCCAAACTAGTGACCATGTTGTCGCTGTGGAGATAGTAGCTGAACAACATATTGGAACAAAATTGTGGAGCTGCAATACTTTTGAAGATATAAGCCATTTACTCATTATCATCAAAGTAGCTATTACTCAGTTAGCTATGGAGTTACAGCTGTGAAAATGCACAATACAGTTTTTCCAAAAGATAGGTGAACAACACATTTGACAAAAATCCTCTATATTCAATAGTTTTTGAGTTATAAGTGACTTGCTCAATGGTCAAATGTTAAACTTAGTATAGCTATTACTCAGTTAGCTATGGTGCTACACCTTGGACACCTCACCATGATATAGTACATGAAGGAGTTGTTCAACAACATATTTCAGGCCAATATTGTAAGTAACCGTTACAAAGACAAAATTAATTTACTCATTTTGCTCATTGTTAATAACAGAAAATAGCTATTACTCACTTAGCTATCAAGATAGAACCCTAAAAATGGTACCATCTTGTAGGCATGGAGAAAGTAGCTGAACAACGTATTTTACAGAAACACTCTAAATGCAGTCGTTTTGGAGTTATGAGCACTTTACTCAAAGTAGCCACCATTGCTATTACTCACTTAGCTATGGTCCTAGGTGTGAAATAACAGCATCAAATGAAAGGACATAGCAATAAGGTCATAAAAAACATTGACAAGGCCAAGGAGAAACAACCAGTGTGATGTACAGCCCTTTATAAAAGCGTGACACACACTCCATAACACACGAACGCACGCACACACGCATGGAATGCGTTTTATAATCTCCCGCCCGGGCAGCGGGAGATAACTAGACCTACGCATCGGTTCAATTAGTATCCACCAGAAAGACAACTCCACAAAGCCAGTGAACCATCATTTGATCTTGAAGGAGGGGACCAAAGGTCAAATTTAACAACATCAGAAGATTCCCAACCCACGTTATCCTACAAGTTAGTTTCACATTGCAATAATTTCACAATAATAAGCGAGTTATAAGCACTTGTATATGTTTGGCTGTCCTCGTTTGACCTTGAGGGAAGGGCCCAAAGTCAAATCTGACCACATCAGAAGATTCCCCGCCCATGATTTCCTATAGGTTGGTTTAACATTGTAAACCTCTAGGACCAATAATAAGCGAGTTATAAGCACTTTTAAGTTTGGCTATCCTCATTTGACCTTGAAGGAGGGGTCCAAGGTCAAATCTGACCACATCAGAAGATTCCCAGCCCATGATTTCCTATAGGTTGGTTTAACATTGCAAACCTCTAGGGACCAATAATAAGTGAGATATATGCACTTTTAAAGTCCACTACGTGGGGTACTTTGGCACTCCGTGGATGACCTTGAATTAGGAGCTTCAGGGTCAAATGTCTGCAAGGTTGTAGAAGACATATATATCTGTTATACATATCACCTATAAAGAGATTCAACCTTCTACCCACGAGAACCAGCCAGTAGAAAAAGGTAGATAATTTTCAAAGAAATGGCCGTGGCGGCTATCTTGTTTTTCAGAATGAGGCTCAGTTCAATCCCAGTGAAGCTTAACTCCAATGAAGATATCCTGCAAATTTGATGAACCTAGCTGGTGTAGTTTTCCTCTGAGAGCGTTAACGTCGAAAATCTGTACGCGCGGCGACGGCGTAGCTAACGCTAAACCAAAGTATCCACCGGAAGCCTCTGGTAGATACAATAAGCGAGACAGAAATTTTTGAAATGTTAACCCAATCTGACCCTGAAGGAGGGGATTAGGTCAAATCTGTCCAATAAAAGGATTCACAGCTCATAATCTCCCATTAGTTAATTTCATATTCCAACTCCAGTCATAAGAGATATAAAAGGCATTTCTGTTTTGTTGATTCTGTATGAAGCAGGGGTCATAAGTCAAATGAAAAGAAGGCACTCAAGCGCATTGTACTTGATATCAATACTTTTCTTTCTCAAGCTACACTGCAAATTTGTACAGCTTTGATGGTGTATTTCAAAGTCAGAATTGGGAGTTTTATGTCCCTTTCTACAGCCAAGGTTATATGTGGATAAGTCTTCAGTGAATCCCACATGTTGTAATGAGCTGGATTCAAAACCAGGCAGGAGTAGTGCAAGAACTATAAAACATGCCAAAACATGGCTAAAAAGGGGCTTAGTATGGGTTACTTGCATTCTCTAGATGACCTTGAATAAAAAGATTATAGCTTAAATTTTATAGAGGAGATGTATATCTGTTATATACATTAAATAAACCACAATCTAAGCTACAGCATGGTATATGAAAATCAGGCCTAAATCTGAAAAAAGGCCAAAAAATTAATCTTTCTAAGGCCACCATTCGCCTCAAAATTGAAGGTAAATGTCACCAATGAATATGCTTGGCTTTGTAGTGATGTGACAAGTTCAAAAGCAAAAATTTAATTGAACTCAATCCCAGTATATAGCTGACAAACAACAGGTGGTTGTGAGTATTTTATTTAACTCAACACATTCAGGCTTGACACTCTAAATAATAAATAATTTTTTTATTAACTGCATTTTATGGAGTTCACTTTCATCCATTCTTTTAATAAACAGATCCTGAAATTTAACTTTTCTGATTCATTACACCTCAAAGACAATAACCTTATTTTTATAATATGTGACATAAGTATGTGTGAAATGTAAAATGTAGCAGGACTTAAACAAATAATTTGAGCAAATCATAATGAATATTGGTAATGTCACAATTAGAATAAGTTACATCAATTTTCCAAACTTCTATTTAGTATAATAAAAATGGACTTGACTTCGGGATAGCAGCCCTAGGATCTAATGCAAATACATGCAAAACAACCCTACTTAGGTCTTTGTATCAACAATATGAGCTCAAATTATCTTGACTTATTGCAATATATTCAAATAATTCTTTAATGTCTTTTGATTTTAATTATCTCGAGAGATATTTTCATACTTAAAATGCAACAATGGCTTTGACATTTCCATATATTATGGTACAACTGTTTGTCTAGAAATAATTACATCAAATCTTTAGACTGCATACAAAAATATCCATTACAGTGTTTAATGTTGTCATGTTGCTACTAATGTAAGTAGTTATACAACAAAAATGTTAAATCTTTGTCTTTTAATCCAGAGCCCCAAATGAAGCATATACCATGTACTAATTTACTGGATACTTACATCAGTGTTTAGTGTAAATACAGAACATCATATTTCATCTCTTACACCTTCTGTCACAAAATTCCTATTTAGACATTTTGTAGAGCTTTAAGCTACAGAACATTACCATAATTTGTGTGGGTGTTCGTACATACAGTAAATACCTAGCCTGAAATTTTTTGAAGCAAAACCCATAACTGAAAAAAAAAAATTCATAACAGCCTCATACATTCCCTGTTTACAACACGGGCATCTGAATGATACTTACGAAATAACTAGGTATTACTTAAAACTTCATTCAATACCAGACTAGGATCAGGGCTTACCGGGGAAAAAATAGCAACAAGATCTATAAAGACAACAACTGAAATGAAGTTTTAGATTGAATGAAAAACAGTTGCAGTACTATCTTCTTCATGTGCTGGCTGATATTGTTCCCTGAATATTGAGAGTTTTCTTCACAGCCTCCACAATGTTACCAGCCTGAGGCAAAGCATTTTCTTCCAGCACCTGTGCATACGGCATTGGAACATCGGCTCCAGTAACTCGCACAATAGGAGCATCCAGATAGTTAAAAGCTGGGCCTGTAAATAATAAATGGTACAAGTTGTAAAGAATTTCCCAATAAATGTTCTTCACATCATTTGTGTCTCATACAATATGAGCATCCACAAAATTCAATGCTGGGCTTCAAAAGGGAAAAGTGCCACATAATGGAACAACTAATGGCAAACTATATCTCAGCCGACTTAATAATGTCCATACTAATAAATAATAATACAGGTGTTTTTTAACAATAATGAAAAAGAAATAACAAATTCAGAGAAAATGTTGCATTACCACAACAGCTATTGCTTCGCTTTGTAATGAGCTACTGTAACAAGTCTGTAATTTTTCTGTTATAGCTGATTCAAAATTAGATGAATAATATATTTAAACAAAATTCTCTAAATGCAATAGTTTTTAAGTTACAACTGATTTACTGAACAGTGAGAACCTCAAAGTAGCTATTGCTCAGCTATGTCATGAGATACAGGTCTGTAATTTTACTATGTTATAGCTGATTCAAAGTAGATGAATAACATATTTAAACAAAATACTCAAAATGCAATAGTTTTCAAGATACAACTGATTTACTCAACAGTGAAAACCTAAAAGTAGCTATTGCTCAGCTATGCACTGAGCTACAGGTCTGCAATTTTACTATGTTATGGCTGATTCAAAATTAGATGAATAACATATTTAAACAAAACTAGAAATAGGACGCCCTGTTGCTTGTAGCTGCGACATATGAATAGAAACAGGATAGCATAGAAGAACACACATTATCATGTGTAATGTCCACCCTATCAACCTTTTGTTAAGAAGATAGAAGCAAATTCCTGTTTATCTATTTTTGGCAAAAATTCGAAAATTCAAAATGGCCGCCATTTTTGGGAAAAGGAAAATTTTTTGAAAATTGCCAAGAGTACATTTCTTAGATAGCCTATGGGTCGAAAATTTCAACGAAATAACTCTATTTTGCACGGTTAAGGCCAGTTTGTGTTTTTCCATTTTTGGGAAAAATTCGAAAATTCAAAATGGCCGCCATATGTGGGGAGGGGAAAATTTTTGGAAAATTGCAAAGAGTACATTTCTTAAATACCCCTTGGGTCGAAAATTTCGCCGAAATCGCTCTATCTCGCACGGTTAAGGAGATAGAAGCAAATTTGTGTTTTGCCATTGTTGGTAAAAATTCGAAATTCAAAATGGCCGCCATTTTTGGGGAGGGGAAAATTTTTTGAAAATTGCAAAGATTACATTCCTTAGATACCCTGTGGGTCGAAAATTTTGACGAAATCGCTCTATCTCGCATGGTTAAGGAGATAGAAGCAAATTTGTGTTTTGCCATTTTTGGCAAAAATTCGAAAATTCAAAATGGCCGCCATTTTTGGGGAGGGGAAAATTTTTGGAAAATTGCAAAGAGTACATTCCTTAGATACCCTGTGAGTCAAAAATTCTGTCCAAATCGCTCTATCTCTTACGGTTTCTGAGATATTAAGATTTTTTTGTTTTTCGCAAAAATTCAAGATGGCCGCCAAAAGTGGCGAAAATTGAAAATTTTCAATTTTGTACAGAATACTCTTCTACTACCCTGTGAGTCAAAAATTCTGTCGAAATCGCTCTATCTCTTACGGTTTCTGAGATATTAGCAAATTACTCAAAAGTAGTACTGAAAATACACAATGAAGTACCTAAATGGCTATTACTCATGTACTGACAAAGCTATCAGTCCCAAATGCAATACCAAGCGAGCTATGGACATAACAATCTTGTATTCAAAATTGTAGTAAAATATCTTTAATTATCTTGGCTTAAATGCACGGAAACCAATGGGTACTGAAAATAGCTGTACTTAAGTATTACTCAGTAAGCAAAAGAGGTACCACAGCCAAAAGCAATCCCAAGCAAGCTACTGACCCAATAAGCCTGCATACCAAATTTGGTGACAATAGCTCTAATACTTTTCCTTTAAATGAGCGGAAACCATGCGTGACGCCGGACATCGGACGGCGAAAAAAGCAAAAATAATATATCCACCCCCCAGGGGGGTGGACATAATTCTCTAAATTTATGCAATAGTTTTCAAGTTAAAACTGATTTACTCAACAGCTATACTCTGAAAGTAGCTATTGCTCAGCTATGCAATGAGCTACAGATCTGCAATTTTACTATGTTATAGCTGACAAAAAGTAGGTGAATACAACCGTAACATGTTCATACAAAATCCTGCAACTGCAATAGTTTTCAAGTTACAACTAATTTACTCAACAGCGATACTCTGAAAATAGCTATAGCTCAGCTATGCAATGAGCTATAGGCCAGCAATTTTACTATGTTATAGCTGACCCAAAAGTAGGTGAACAACATATTTCAACAAAATACTGTAAATGCAATAGTTTTCAAGTTATAACTGATTTACTCAATAGTGAGAACCTCAAAAGTAGCTATTGCTCAGCTATGCCATGAGCTACAGGTCTGTAATTCACTCTGTTACAGCTGAGCAAAAAGTAGGTGAACAACATATTAACATCTAAGAGAAAGAAAATGTAAGTAAAAATAAAGTATTAAAACAAGACCATTCAATAGCAAGATGGCAGCATTAATCAGTAGACTAAAAATTATGAAGCTGTAAAATTTATTAATTGGAGAATAGCTGTCAATGGAAAAAGCACAATTATGTAAAAGTGCATATACTAAACAGTTGCAGCAATCCATATATCTTTGTCATAAGAGAAACATGTCTCAAATATGGCAGGTGAACACACTTCGGCAGAGCCAAAGTTAAAGGTCACACCACGATGCACACCTACACCCCCTAACCAATGTTTCTACCAACTCTCAACCTTCTACCCCTTATGGAATCCAAGAAATAGCCCAGAAGATTTTAAAACTCATGGTCACTATGACAAGGTCAAAGGTCAAATCAAGGTCACACCATAACACTGCACATCTACAACCCCCTAACCAATGTCCCTACCAAGTATCAACTTCCTACACCTTACAGTTTCCAAGATATGGGCCAGAAAAGATTTTATAGGTCAAGATTATTATGGCAAGGTCAAAGGTCAAATCAAGGTCACACCATGACGTTGCACACCTACACCCCCTAACCAATGTATCAACTCCTGCACCTTACGGTTTCCGAGATATAGCCTGGACAATATTTTATAGGTCAAGGCCACTATGGCAAGGTCAAATCAAGGTCATACCATGACGATACACGCCTACACCCCTAACCAATGTCCCTACCAAGTATCAACTTCCTACACCTTACGGTTTCTGAGATACAGCCCAGACAAACTTTTTCCTACGCCTGACCACCCCCACGAACGCCCATACGGACACAATAGGTGCAAACAATACTCCGACGGGCCGCTTAATTATAAACATTTCAGCCTAAATAAAATAAATACAATCTTAACTAGAGATTGCGTCTCGACGCAGTGTATCCCCGGACGGGACATAGTTAAGGCGTGAATGTGTCAGGCTTGAGCCTGTTTCCTGGAGCACCAGGTCAGGATTCTCCATAGTACCAGATTACTTCCAAAAGCTAATCACTAGTTGTTTCACTTATATCTGTCTTTAAAAATTACATTTCATGGATCCAGAAGATCCATATAGTGATCCGGATCGCTTCCAAAACTCAATCATTGCATCCTTTTACCTTTTCAGACATATTCTAAAAATTTCATCGAAATCCATCCATAAGTTTTTGAGTTATCTTGTACACAGACACATCTGGCAGCCTGGATCCACATGATCCAGACAGTGATCCAGATTACTCCCAAAATCTAATCACTTGTTCTTTGTCCCATTTAAGACATTTCCTGAAAATTTCATAAAAATCCATTCATGACTTTCTGAGCTATTTGTCTTTAAAAATTACATTCACGGATCCAGAAGATCCAGATAGTGGTCCAGATCACTCGCAAAATTGAACCATTTCTTCCTTTTACCACTTCTTCCTTTTACCATTTGTAACATATCCTGAAAATAGTAAAATCCATTCCAAGACTAGATTGGGCCAACTCGGCGCCAACATATCCCCAGACAGGTCATCCCTCACGCCACAGGTTTTGATCGGGAATTTTTAAAAACATAATTACCCATTATTATATGAACTTCAGCACATCAATCTACTCTGTTTATATCTTCCCAAGGAAGATGGTGTATCCCCAGACGCCGAATACATAACTCAAATTATATTTTCAATCTTCCTGCAATGATAACTCTAAACCTATTTTCAAAGTATTTAAATGATTGATGATTGAATGTCCATTCTAAAATAATAATCCCAAAAGAGCATATCTGTTTCTATATTTGTCGACAAATAAAATATTATTTTAACTCAACTCATCATACTTTTCAATCTTCCTTCAAAGTATTTAAATGATTGATGATTCAATGTCCATTCTAAAATTCATAATCCCAAAAGCGCATACCTGTTTCTATATTTGTTCACAAATAAAATATTATTTAAAAACAAATTATTTATATTATTATTTTATTATATTATTTTTACAATTTGCAAATTGTTTTCAGTTATTCATTTCCTCTATACCTATATATGTGGTCCATATATATGCAACCTAAATATGTGACACAATCTCAGTTCTGACTCCCCTTTGTGTTATATGTAATGAAGCCCACTACCTCCCACCCCCACCCCTCTCCCCTTCTCCACACCTCTCTCACTATTACACAAGATCTGCAACCCCATTGAGTTCTTTGTTTCTCATCTGATATCATTAAATACCTTTGTTTATTTAGTGTCACTCAATATAGCTGGAGGTCCCAGAGGTGGGGATAAATGGTAAACAAACAATCTATATAAAAGGGGTACTCAAATACAAAAAGAATTGAGAATTTTAAGTATGTGATTATCAACTGAAATGAGTTCATAACTGTAGGAGCTGTGTCAAAATTAACTGAGGCAAGTTGAATAAAACGGGGCTAGTTGAGGGTTAAAAATCCCCTAGTTTTACTACATAAGGATATAATTTCATTAATATTGGGACTTAAAGCTCACTTAAAGTGTCCATTTTGTCTACTTGAATATGTTTAACCAGTTTCATTTTAAAAAGTTAAAAACTCAGCAAGCAGAGGTATAACACACAAAAATAAGTTCTTAAAAGACTAAGATAGCCATAACATTATTAATAATCAAAATTTAAATAGACAGGCATTTCCTTTGAAAAATTCAAAGATTTCAGCTCTATAACCCACATAGTTCGTCAGTTACTGGGCTTTAAAGTGGCATAATGTCCATAAATTGGGTTTCTGTGGGCATTTTACAATTGTTAAAGAGACCTTAGCAATTAAACTACAGATCTGAAACTTTTTGGGGGACATACATAACAAACAAAAATTATATATAATACAGTTTAAGACTTGTCACACTAAGCATTTCCAAATAACAGGGCAAAATACGGAAAAAATGTCAAAAAAGGCACTTGGGCGAGTGTCTATGGCCCTCATACACAGGTTAAATGTCTACTAAAAACCTTGATTTTCGGCACATGTAAAAAGGACATAATAATGTATTCCCAGATGGGATTTCAGCTCCATCAATCACATAGTTTAACAGTCACAGGGCTTAAAGGTGGTAAAAAGTCCAAATATTGGGTCTCTGTGGGCCTTTTAGAGATCTCGATGTGGCTTTCAAATTAAAGCTTCAGACTTAAAATTTGTTACATACTAAGATTACACATAGAATATGTATCTAATAAAGTTTGAAACTTCTGAGACTTACCATTTCCAAGTTACAGAGCAAAATATTTGAAAAATGTCTTAAAAGGGTCACTCAGGTGGGTGTTTAAGGTCCTCATACACAGGTTAAATGTCTACTTGAAGCCTTGATTTTTGGCACATGTAAAAAGAACATAATAATGTATTCCCAGATGAGATTTCAGCTCTATCAGTCACATAGTTTAACAGTCACAGGCCTTAAAATTGGCAAAAAGTCCAACTACTGGGTTTTTATGGGGCCTTCTAGAGACCTAAATGTGGCCTTCAAATTAAAGCTTCAGACTTAAAATTTGTCACATACTAAGATTACACATAGAATATGCATCTAATACAGTTTGAAACTTCTTAGACTTACCATTTCCAAGTTACAGGGAAAAATATGTGAAAAATGTCTAAAAATGGTCACTCGGGTGGGGATTTATGGTCCTCATACACAGGTTAAATGTCTTCTTAAAGCCTTAATTTTTGGCACATATAAAAATAACATACTAATATCTTCCCAGATAGGTTTTGAGCTCTATCAGTCACATAGTTTAACAGTCACAGGGCTTAAAAGTAGCAAAAAGTCCAAATATTGGGTCTTTGGGAGCCTTTTAGAGACCTCAATTTGACCTTCAAAATTAAAGCTTCAGACTTAAAATCTGTTACATAATAAGATTACACACAGAATATATATCTAATACAGTTTGAAACTTCTCAGACTTACCATTTCCAAGTTACAGGGAAAAAGATGTGAAAAATGTCTTATAAGGGTCACTCGGGTGGGTGTTTATGGTCCTGATACACAGGTTAACTGTCTATTAAAGGCCTAAATGTTGGGGCACATATAAGAAAACACACAGATATATTCCCAGATGATATTTAACTTAGATGAGAGACATAGTTTGAAAGCTACAGTGCTTGAAAGTGGCAAAAAGTGCATAAATTGGGTCTCTGTGGGCACTTTTGAGACCTTAAGTCGACCCCTTTGGGTAAACCTACAGCCCTAAAATTTTCTACAGACAAGGATTACATATCAAAGTTATACCTAGCGCAGTTTGAGACTCATCAGAATTACCACTTCCAAATTATAGGGCAAAATATGTGAAAAGTATAGCAAAATATCCCTAAGTGGGGGTATTTATGAGCCTCAAACACAATTTTCTCCTCAACTTAAAGTCGTGATTTTCGGCACATGTACTAAGAACATATTAATGTGTTGTCAGGTAAAATTTCAGCCAGCTGAGCATCATAGTTTGTGACCTACAGGGCTCTAAGTGGCCAAAAGTCCAATTTCTGACCTTAAGGTGGCCATAAGTTCTTTTTTACTGGGAGTTTAAGGTCACCTTAAAATAGGGATCTTCCTTTGGGCACCCTTAACATGTGTACCAAGTTTGAAAAAAAAATATTAATTTGTTTTTGAGTTATCGCGTCCACAAGGAAATTTCTACGGCGGCGGCGGCGGCGCGACGGACCTGAATCCAATATATCCCCGACTTTCGTCTGGGGATATAATTATGTGCAAGCCTAGATCCAGATGATCCAGATCACTCCAAAAATGTAATCACTTGTTCCTTGTACCATTTAGGCCATTTGCTGAAACAATCCATCCATAACTTTTTGAGGTATCTGTCTTAAAAAATTACATTTCATGGATCCAGAAGATCCATATAGTGATCCGGATCACTTCCAAAATTCAATCATTTCATCCTTTTACCACTTCTTCCTTTTACTATTTGTAACATAGCCCAAAAATATCATCAAAATTCATCGTAAAATCATGTTGCAGGCTCGATCCAGATGATCCAGACGGTGATCCAGATCATTCCAAAAGTATAGTCACTTGTTCCTTGTACCATTTAGGTCATTTGCTGAAAATGTCATCACAATCCATCCATAACTTTTTGAGATATGTCTTATTACATTTCACGGATCCAGAAGATCCATACAGTGATCCGGATCACTTCCAAAATTCAGTTATTTCATCCTATTACCTTTTCAGACATATCCTGAAAATTTCATGAAAATCCGTCCATAAGTTTTTTTGCTACAATGTACACAAACACATCTGGCAACCTGGATCCAGATGATCCAGACAGTGATCCAGATCACTCCCCAAATCTAATCACTTGTTCCTCGCACCATTTAGGCCATTTGCTGAAAATGTCATCACAATCCATCCATAACTTTTTGAGGTATCTGTCTTTAAAAATTACATTTCATGGATCCAGAAGATCCATATAGTGATCCGGATCACTTCTAAAATTCAACCATTTCATCTTTTTACCTTTTCAGACATATCCTAAAAATTTCATCAAAATCCGTTCATAAGTTTTTGAGCTATATTGTACACAAACACATCTGGCAGTCTGGATCCAGATGATCCAGGCAGTGATCCGGATCACTACCAAAATCTAATCACTTGTTCCTTGTCCCAATAAGGACATCTCCTGAAAATTTCATCAAAATGCACCCATAACTTTTTGAGCTATCTGTGTTTAAAAATTAAATTTCATGGATCCAGAAGATCCAGACAGTGATCCGGATCACTCCCAAAATTTAATCACATCTTCCTTTTACCAATTTGGACATATCCTGAAAATTTTATCAAAATCCGTCTGTCAGTTTTTGAGTTATCTTGTTTACAAACAAACAAACAAATAGAGGGCCCAAAATGACCCTCGGTCAGGTACTTTGGCGGTCAGTGGATGACCTTCAACGAAGATCTGTAACCGGTCAGCCTGGATGCTGGTACTCCGTCATGTACTGAACCTCAAAAGCCATTTTCAATAGTTTCCACGTAATGTAGTCAGCATTAAGTGTGAAAATATCTCCAAATATGCCAAAAATGACCCTTGGTCAGGTACTTTGGCGGTCAGTGGATGACCTTAAATGAAGATCTGTAACCAGTAAACCTGGATGGCAGAAGTCCATCATGTACTCAACCTCCAAAGCCATTTTCAATAGTTTCCATGCAATATAGTCAGCGTTAAGTGTGAAAATATCTCCAAAAAGGCCAAAAATGCCCCTCGGTCAAGTACTTTGGCGGTCAGTGGATGACCTTCAATGAAGAGCTTCAAGGTCAAATTTCTGCATGCTTATAGAGGACATATATATGTATTATATATACCAGCCATAGGATGATCTAACTTTCTGTCTTGGAGAACTGGGCCAAAATGTGCAAAAATGGCCAAAATCTGACCTTTAAGTGGCCACCAGTGACCTTGAGATTGAAGGTCAAGGTCACAAAACAATAGCGTTCGTGGCATTGCCCATATATACCCACATACCAAATTTGAAAGTTCTAACTAAAATATTTTTTAAGTTATCGCGTCCAAAAGGAAATCTCTGCGGCGGCGGCGGCGTGACCGTACTGAATCCTAAGTATCCCCGACTTTCGTCCGGGGATACAATTACTTAAAGTGTAGAAATCAGAATGCCAAATAGATCTGGACTTTGACTGAGTATACATATTACACATAGTACACTTGCAAAACGTAAAACCTTTAAATATTGGTACATTTAATATTTCCCAATTTAAAGTTTTGTACAACGAAAAATTGATGTAAGTAAATGTTAAAACATTTTTATATAGTTCTTAAATACCAACTTGTATTATATTAAAATTAGGAATATCATACACCAAAACAGTGTATTTTGAATGCTTTTGTAAAGAATGTAAAATACTGATACAGGAATTTAAAATGTAGTGATATTTAAAGGCTAATCTGTAAATGGTCAGGCTTTGTACTTTGGCTCCCTTTACAAAAATAGTTGATTTGTGTATTTTATAGACAGTCCTCTACTGTAGTATACTTCATAAAGTGTCCTCACTACTGCTTCTAGGCATAAGTTGGCCGTGGTCATAAGTTGGCCACCATCATCATATTTTGAAATTTCTATAAATCTAAAGGCCTGTATCATTATTGAATGGTCTATTATAATAAGATTTATGATAAAGACCACTTTTAAACCCTGTGCAACCACACATTTATCTGTTTGACACATTTAAATGAGTGGTGGCCAACTTATGCCTAGAAGCAGTACTGAAAACAAGGATAAAAACTGGAAAAGAATTATTCATCAAGTGATTTAGAAAATAAAAAAAAAACTTTTATATGTGACAATTATAATTTGGATATATCTAAAAATGATAAATTTCTTTTTCATGCAGCACAGGGTTTGCAAACCATTGGCAATATCAACACAAAAACTGTAGATTCGTGCATCAGAATGTACTGAAAACAGTACACTCTGTCATGGAGAAAGCACAAGGAACAGTAGATTCGTAGATACGAATGTACGAGGGCCGAAGGCCCGAGTACATTTGTACTACGAATCTACTGTTCCAAGTGCTTTCTCTGACTTAAAATACTGTTTAATAATGATAGTAGTTTTTTGGTTTCACGTTAATTCCACATTTTAATAGACATTTCTCATAGCATGGAAATATTTTTAGTTACTTTCCAAAATAATCACATCACCATTACTGGTTGTAAATATGTCAAATCATAAACATTTCAGCCTAACTAAGATCTTAAATACTTAAACTGTATAAATTAGAATGCCAAATAGATCTGAGTATACATATTACACATAGTCTTGCAAAACATAATGCCTTGAAATATTGCTATATTTAATATTTTCTCTTTAAAGTTTTGCACTACAAAAAACAAATGTAGGTAAATGTTAACATTTTTACATACTTCTTCAATCCCAACTTGTATTACATAAAAATACGAATATTACACACAAAATAGTCTATCTTGAATGCATTTTTAAAGAATGTAAAATACTGATACAGGAATTTAAAATGTAGTGTTAATTGAAGGCTAAACTGTAAATGGTCAAGCTTTGTACCTTGGGTCCCTTTACAAAAACAGTAGAAAAAAAACAGCACATTCTGTTGTAGGAATCTACTGTTTTAACAATAGAGTGACGTCACTACTGTATTTTAAGTTGTATTAAAATACAGTAGTGACGTCACTCTATTGTTAAAACAGTAGATTCCTACAACAGAATGTGCTGTTTTTTTTCTACTGTTTTTGTAAAGGGACCCAAGGTACAAAGCTTGACCATTTACAGTTTAGCCTTCAATTAACACTACATTTTAAATTCCTGTATCAGTATTTTACATTCTTTAAAAATGCATTCAAGATAGACTATTTTGTGTGTAATATTCGTATTTTTATGTAATACAAGTTGGGATTTAAGAAGTATGTAAAAATGTTAACATTTACCTACATTTGTTTTTTGTAGTGCAAAACTTTAAAGAGAAAATATTAAATATAGCAATATTTCAAGGCATTATGTTTTGCAAGACTATGTGTAATATGTATACTCAGATCTATTTGGCATTCTAATTTATACAGTTTAAGTATTTAAGATCTTAGTTAGGCTGAAATGTTTATGATTTGACATATTTACAACCAGTAATGATGATGTGATTATTTTGGAAAGTAACTAAAAATATTTCCATGCTATGAGAAATGTCTATTAAAATGTGGAATTAACTTGAAACCAAAAAACTACTATCATTATTAAACAGTATTTTAAGTCAGAGAAAGCACTTGGAACAGTAGATTCGTAGTACAAATGTACTCGGGCCTTCGGCCCTCGTACATTCGTATCTACGAATCTACTGTTCCTTGTGCTTTCTCCATGACTGAATCTACTGTTTTAACAATAGAGTGATGTCACTACTGTATTTTAAACTATATGAAGTGTACCATATATGGGATATTATATTTGGTCAGTAATCAAATAATGAGCCTGTTTTATCAATTTCAAATGTGAAGTAGTGGGTCTACAACTCGACATGTTTATATTTCTAGAATATGATGTGTTTTTTGTTGGTGGAAGTAATGATCGGTTCATGGGTCTAATTGTATCCACCGGAAGCATCCGGTGGATACTTTGGTTTAGCGTTCGCTACGCCGCCGCCGCTGCCCCCGCGCGTAGAGAGATTTTCGGCGTTAACGCTCTAAGAGGAAAACGACAGCAGCTAGGTTCACCAAATTTGCAGGATATCTTCATTGGGGGGTAAGCTTCTTTGGGAAGGAAAATAGCCTCATTCTGAAAAACAAGATGGCCGCCACGGGCATTTCTTTGAATATAATCTACCCTTTTCTATCGGCTGTTTCTCATAGGTAGAAGGTTGAATCCCTTCATAGGTGATATGTAGAACAGACATAAATGTCCTCTACAACCTTGCACACATTTGACCTTGAAGCTCTTAATTCACGGTCATCCACGGAGTGCCGAAGTAACCCACATAGCAGACTTTAAAAGTGCCTATATCTCCCTTATTATTGGTCCAAGAGGTTTGCAATGTGAAACCAACTTATAGGAAATCATGTGCTGCGAATCTTCTGATGTTGTCAGATTTGACCTTGGGCCCCTCCTTCAATGTCAAACGAGGATAGCCAAACTTAAAGTGCTTATAACTTGCTTATTATCGATCCTAGTGGTTTGGGATGGTAAACCAACATATAGGAAATCATGGGCGGGGAATCTTCTGGTGTGGTCGGATTTGACCTTGAGCCCCTCCTTCAAGGTCAAATGAGGACAGCCAAAATTAAATTAAAAGTGCTTAGAACTCGCTTATTAATGATCCAAGAGGTTTGGGATGGTAAACCAGCATATAGGAAATCATGGGCTGGGAATCTTCTGGTGTGGTCGGATTTAACCTTGGGCCCCTCCCCCAAGGTCAAACAAGGACAGCCAAAGGTAAAAGTGCTTATAACTCGCTTATTATTGGTCCTAGAGGTTTGGGATGGTAAACCAACATATAGGAAATCATGGGCTGGAAATATTCTGTTGTGGTTGGATTTGACCTTGGGCCCCTCATTCAAGGTCAAATGAGGAGAGCCAAAGTTAAAAGTGCTTATAACTTGCTTATTATTGGAACTAGAGGTTTGGGATGGGAAACCAACATATAGGAAATCATGCGCTGGGAATCTTCTGGTGTGGTCGGATTTGACCTTGGGCCCCTCCTTCAAGGTCAAATGAGGATAGCTAAGGGTAAAAGTGCTTATAACTCACTTATTATTGGTCCTAGAGGTTTGGGATGGTAAACCAACACATAGGAAATCATGGGCTGGGAATCTTCTGGTATGGTCGGATTTGACCTTGGGCCCCTCCTTCAAGGTCAAACGAGGACAGCCAAAGTTAAAAGCGCTTATAACTCGCTTATTATTGGTCCTACAGTTTTGGGATAGTAAACCAACATATAGGAAATCATGTGCTGGGAATCTTCTGGTGTGGTCGTATTTGACCTTGGGCCCCTCCTTCAAGGTCAAACGAGGATAGCCAAAGGTAAAAGTGCTTATAACTCGCTTAATATTTGTCCTAGAGGTTTGGGATGGTAAACCAACATATAGGATATAATGGGCTGGGAATCTTCTGGTGTGGTTGGATTTGGCCTTGGGCAACTCATTCAAGGTCAAACGAGGACAGCCAAAGTTAAAAGTGCTTATAACTTGCTTATTATTGGTCCTAGAGGTTTGGGATGGTAAACCAGCATATAGAAAATCATGGGCTGGGAATCTTCTGGTGTGGTCGGATTTGACCTTGGGCCCCTCCTTCTAGGTTGAACGAGGATAGCCAAAGTAAAAGTGCTTATAACTCGCTTATTATTGGTCCTAGAGGTTTGGGATGGTAAACCAACCTATAGGAAATCATGGGCTGGGAATCTTCTGGTGTGGTTGAATTTGACCTTGGGCCCCTCCTTCAAGGTCAAATGAGGACAGCCAAAGTTAAAAGTGCCTATAACTCGCTTATTATTGGTCCTAGAGGTTTGGGATGGGAAACCAACATATAGGAAATAATATGCTGGGAATCTTCTGGTGTGGTCGGATTTGACCTTGGGCCCCTCCTTCAAGGTCAAATGAGGACAGCCAAACTTAAAAGTGCTTATAACGAGCTTATTATTGGTCCTAGAGGTTTGGGATGGTAAACCAACCTATAGGAAATCATGGGCTGGGAATATTCTGGTGTGGTCGGATTTTACCTTGGGCCCCTCCTTCAAGGTCAAACGAGGATAGCCAAAGTTAAGAGTGCTTATAGTGAGCTTATTATTGGTCCTAGAGGTTTGGGATGGTCATGGGCTGGGAATCTTGTGATGTGCTGATATTTGACCTTGGACCCCTTCTTCCAGGTCAAATGAGTTTAGCCCAACTTAAAAGTGCTTATACTTCCTTATTATTGGCCCTAGAGGTTTGCAGTGTGAAAACAAGTAATAGAAAATCATAGGCTAAAACTCTTGTGATGTGGTTCACTTTGACCCTGGCCCTTTCCCTTTAAGGCAAAATGAGGTCCTAGAGGTTCAGGGTGTGACACCATCTGACAAGATATCATGGGCTGGGATTCTTTCCATATGATTAGTTTTGACCTTGGACTCCTCCTTTACAGTGACATCGGGGAAGCTAAACTTTAAAATATACTTGCAACTTCCTTATTATTGCTAGAAATTTTGGATATGAAACCGTCCTGTAGGACATAGGCTGGAATCTTTTGATGTGGACAGATTTGGTCTTGGGGCCTTCTTCAAGGTCATACAGTGGTAGCCAAACCTAAAGCGCTTATAACTCACGTATTATTAGTTGTAGAGATTTACAATGTGAGGCCAATGTAAGATAATCATGGACTAGAAATCGTACGATGTATTCAGATTTAAACTTGGATCTCTCCTTCGAGGTGAAATGAGGGCAGCCAAACTTGGGCACTTTTAACTCACTTATTATTGCTCCTAAAGCTTTGGGATGCAAAATCAACCTATAGGAAACTATGGACCAGGAATCTTCTCATGTGGTCACCTTTGACCTTGGGCTCCTCCTTCAAGATCAAATGAGAGCAGCCAAACTTAAAGGTGCTTATAACTCCCTTATTGCTCATACATTTTTCGAGTGTGAAACCAACCAAAAGGATATCATGGCCTGGGATCTTCTCATGTGGTCTGATTTGACCTTGTACCCCTCCTTCCAAGGAGGCAATACTTGCTCGGCTTTGGTGCATTGTCTTTACGGTGGATACAATTTGCATCGGTTCTCCGATGCGCTAGGTCTAGTTTTGGTATTGTTTTAGTTCCAACCTTAATAACACATCCAGTATTTCATTTGTTTTCATGGTGATAGCTCAGATGTTATCCCTTTATCATTGTACCAGAAATCATTTTAAAAATATTTGTAGAAATATTAAACACATTGTCTTTTTTGTCTCTTATTACTGAAAACCCTGTGGTCAGTGTGTGGGTCTATTTTGGAAAAAAAAATGTTACACTTGACTTATCACTTCAGAGATTTACAATATCTGTACTGTTACCTGTGGTCACTTAGGACTGACCAAATTTATGATTTCAAATGCAGGTATTGTTTTCACACATGGCATCTAGCTGTGCTGACTAGTGAATGGATAGTGGGCAGGTGGGCAGGGGTAAATATCTTGTCTGGCCTGTATCTCAGAATCTCTTCGATGTTACCAAGGAGGTTGATACTTGGTAGGGGTATAGGTTAGGGGTTAAAGATGTGCAATGTCATACTGTGACCTTAGCCTAACCTTTGACCTTGACTCTGTCAAAATGTCTTCTACAGTAATATTTCAAACATATTTCTTTCATGACAATGATATATAGATTGCTGCAACTGATTATTACCACCACCAAGAAGGTATCATTTTTATAACAGGGGCCACGGAGGTGCAGTGGTAACAAACTTGCCTCCCACCTCTGAGATCAGAGTTCGAATCCCAGCCTGACCTCAAGTAGGAAAGTGGCTTGCCCTGGGCCAGCAGTTTACAGTACAGAACCTTGACCAACTTTATGTACTGGTTTCCTCTTCCCTTCCAACTACCTGTCGTGATATGACCTGTGCAGTGTTGAAAGTGACATAAAAACCGAAATAAATATTTTTTATAACTGTCTGCTCGACTCTTGTCTGCTTGTGTGTTAGCAGGATATTGCAAATAGTAGAAGTTGTAACTTCCTGAAAAAAAATCAGATGTGCCCAACTTACATCCTGTTAAATTTTTAGAGTGATCTGGATTATAGTCTGGATACAAAAAATAACTTGGATTTAATTATTTACTTATTATTACATACATTGGTAGAGGTATGCACTCTTCAAGTGCTCTGGTTATAGGTAATTCTACCTAATTCTGTTATTTCCATTGACAGCAATACTTCAATTAATAAATTTTAAAGCTTCACAACTTTTAGTTTACCAATTAATGATTTGATATTGCCTTGTTTTGATACTTTGCACACATATTAGAACTGAAGTACTTGAAGACACATCACTACACAAAATACTTGGCCAGAATAGGCTCACAATTTGGTCAGTGTCCTTGTGTTACAGTCTATATATAGTGAACGTGAAACAGCTGGGGGTTCAGTCAAGTGTGACTTTTTTTTCTAAAATAGACCCAAAAACTGATTCAAGGGTTTTGGTCAATTAGAGACAGAAAAAGCAATATTTTTAATATTTATATAAATATTAGGGAATTAATATTGGGCACAGTAATAAAGGGATAACACGCCTATTATTTGAGGTATTAACATTGAAAATATATGAAATACTCTTTGTGTTATTCAGGTTCAAAGTGAAAAATTCACCAAAATTAAACCCATAAACTGATTCACGCTTCTACAAATATAAAATTGAAAATAATTAATTTTAGAGTTTAATCTGCATGTAGTTGCCCATGGCTGTTGAACAAGATATAAAACCCAAACTATGACCTTTGCATATACATGTATGTGTCATTAGGTAAATATGTCTTCTAATTAACAGCCTCTTCTATGCACAAAATTTCTTATACAAATTTAGACATCCTAACCTTTTCAGTGTCTCAAGCAGACTAGTTATTTCAATAAAAACACAAACTGCCAAACAATGGCTAAATAAATAAACTGTTTAAAGTATAAAAATTATTTAAGAGTTTTTTTAAGATAAACAGATTTATTGTTTGATGTTTTTACATTTTTATTTTTATGATGTTGCAGCAAAGATTTAAGGTATAGAAGTTGTTGTTTGAGGAAGAAGTGATTGTCAAAGTGCAGGAATTGCCAAACATTGTAGAATTTATTTTGTTTGTTTCATGAAGGTTCAACATTGCTACGTAATATACGAATTGATCAACACACTTTTAATCTTAGGTATACACCGTGGTCACAACTGACTGGATGATGAAAATGTTTTTTTCAAACTCCCATTCAACATTTGCAACCTTTTCTGATCAGTCATACAAACCATGCATTGATTCAAAGCAAACAGGCCTGGTCTTTCTCAGGCTAAAATGTGCACAAACTCTGCAATCAGCCTCATTTCTTTAAACATAACCCTTTCTAAAATTAGCTGAGAAGTGTCAATTAAGGGTGGTCCTATTTTATACAGGAACAAAAAATGCACAAAAAATCTTACTCATGCAATGTTTCAAATGCAAGTCTTCATTACAATGTCATGTTGTGCGTTTTATGCATTCAAACAGATCCAAGTCCATACAACTTTAAACATACTTTGTTCTGGAAAATGGCAAATTTACTTTCCTAGACACTAATGTCAAAACCTTACATATGTGTATGTGTACTTATCATAATATCATAATAAAAACATCCCATGCCAACAGGTGTTGAAAGTGACATAAAAACCCCAACATTGGCATATGCCAAAGATTATTCATTATGGAGACTTCAGAAAGACTAAGATACTAACCAGGCAAAGTTTCTCTGAAACTTCTGTGACATATTGCTCAGTCAAGTTTCCAATGGGCACTGCACATTTGGTGTTACTAATATAATTGTAAACAAACTAGTAATAGTGAAGGTTAGATTTTTTTGGAGGGAAAATCTAAGCAATCTTATTGGTTGACAGGTGGGGTGTGTCTTGGGTATATAAGCTACCCCACTGGCAGCCATCTTTAATTGTTCATTCAGTTGTTACACAATGTAAGTTTCCATGTGAGGTAACTCAGTTTTTCACTAGTAGTGTTGTGTTTGCTGTAATGAAGAAGCCCATTATTACATGATATTTTACTAAATGGGATGTATATTATACGTTACTGAGGTGAGTTAAAGTTTTATTATTATGTATGTTTTAGTTTACTTTTTAACAATGAAGTTACTACAAAACAGAACCTCTGTTTATTCAACAACGTATGGATAATGTGTAATGTAGTGGCAAAATTTTAGGTTTTTGTAGAAATGTTTGATGAATAGAATATATGTCAGGTTGAACTAATATTTAAATAAATAGATGGTATTTAATAAGACCTAGTGCAAGGTCATCATTTGGTGCACTGTTTTTTAATGATTCTCTTCTGATTTCTTCTGAGAATGTAAAATCAAGACTCTTAATTATACAACACACTCATTTAATGAATCAAAAACCTCACAAAGTAAAGATTAAAAATTGTGTTTTAGTCCAGTATTTGATCAATGATTTCTTGCAGCTTCCTCTTTTTCAAAATTTATTTATGCGAACAATGTTACTTAAATTTTGGAGAATAAGTTTTTAGATTAATTTTTTTATATTATTTAGAACTAGAATTCTATAATTAACTGTTCAGGACTATGAAAACTTTACTCAAATTTTTACTTCATTAAATTTATTTCGTCAACTTTCTTTAACCTGTATTATATTTAATTTATTATTATAAATAATTTGTTCCTGTCAGTGGCAATGCTGAAGGCCTGTCCCAACTTTGTCCCTAGCTGTGGAAATTTAGGGATGTAAAACCCCAACTTTGTCAGTTAAAACTGAATAAATTAACTGAATTGTTTAAATATTTTTCTTTTAATTTAGTAAATTGACTGAATTGTGTAAGTTTAAATTTTTATTGAGATATATACTAAACAATTAAACATAATGGCTGATCCAACAGGTTGTGCTATATTTAAAAGGTGAGGTATATTACTTGTGTGAGAAGAATAGTAACTGTTCTATTTTTTGCATGTCTTAAATGCATTTGTCATTTAAATTTAAGGACTGGACGCCTTTCTCCCAAATTTTAAATTTTTTTAAATATGTTGGCACAATTAACATCAGGTTAAACAAAAGGCATGTCTAAAAATCTTTAGGTCAAAGCTGTAACATTTATTTTGTCAAATCTACATTTGGATGTGCTTGCTCCATATTTAAAGAGTAGAGTGTAGTCTGGTGTAGAGACTAAGATGCAATTTCATCATTAATAATTTACTTTGGCCTTTCATATTGCTTTGTATTTCTGTGAAATACAGATTATTTTATTTGAAAGATGCAATTAAATCACCACCACTACAGACTCTCACTCATCAAACACATAAATTTGGTGTTACATTTCTGCATAATATCATGGATATTGATACACTTGTTTTAAAAGCCTTAACACTTTTCATAATGTTTCTCCAAACAAATCTTCCCAAGGTTTACTTATTGATGATTTAATTATAAAGAAGATATAATGAAACATTGATATAGGATTCCCACACTTATTGTTACTATATCTTTAGTTAATTGGTTCTTTTTATTTGTAGATTGTGGTAGTTGAGCATATGGCAGTTGGACTGATGATATCATGAGCTGCATGTGAAGGTTGAGGTTTAGTGTACATTTCAACAGTCAAGGTTATACCAGAACATTCCCTCACTGCACCCCTGTGTTTCCATGAGATAGATTCAAACCCACAACTCCAGGTGACAGGTGAGTAAATGCCAAACTTGTTAACCACTAGACCATCAAGGTCTCAAGTCATATGTAAAGGCTACCTTAGGTAACATTACAGAGGGAGGTAGCATCAGTGTTCTGACAAGTAGGTCAAAATGTATGTTAAGTTCAGGACAGTTGTTTACACAAAGTATGATTCAAATAAGTGTAAGATGTGTATACAGTTTAAATCACAATGTACTCTAGTAGTACAGTAATGTACAACAATGTACACTTGTTTGTAACTGATATTCCTATTTGCATTTTGAATTCAGTTAGCTATTTTGTCGCCCACTATAGGATTGTAGAACACATTTTTGACAATAAGAAAGAAGGGCTATTCAGTGTAACTTCTCCTGGAGATAATTTACCACAAGGTAGCAAAGTGATTGAATATGAAACTTGTTTATCACTCAGTTACTCAAGTTAATGCTGTTTACTCAAGCTCAACATTTTTCCAAAAGATGGGTGGTTGAACGAAAAATAGTATTAAAAGTGTATGAATTTATATCAAACTCAGCAACAAATGCAGTTGCACTTTTACAATGTGCATTTGTCCAGTAACTGACATACCCACTGTCATTCCCATTTACATTGCAAATTCCGTTAGCTACTGTGTAGCCCATTGTACGATCATGGAACACATTTTCTGGCAACAAGAAAGAAAAATGTGTAATTTCTTCTTGAGGAAAGTTACCACTGTAGGTCATATGAAGAATGGGGTTTCTGTATTGTCAATATCCTAGCGGTTACTCTTTGGTTGATAAACTTGACAATTTCTTCTCAAAGAAAGCTCTTACTGTTGTTTATTCCATTAATAGGATTCTTATTCTGCCTTTAGGTTCTTTAATTGCTTGCTCTTCAGCCAATCTACTTGGTAACATTATCAACACTCTGGCTGAATTGTTAAGTCGAACATTATTAACAAGTCAACATTTGGTATTTTGGTACAAAGAAACATAGATTCAAAGACTTGTGCATTTATGTCACTTAACTCGGCAACACATGAAATTGCACAAAAACCAACATTTCCATAGTTGGTGAATTTAGGTAGTTTCTGTCCATTAAAACTTGAAATTTTAAAATGTACAAACTAGTGTTAAGCCAAAACCAAAGTCAACATCTGTACTCTTTCAGAACAACATACTTCATTCATTTGGATTATCAAGGCTATGGGATCCTTTAGATTAAAGGGATTTCCCCCCTTGCCCCTAGATGCCACTTCAGATAATAATGTCACAATTTATCAGTATCCTCTGAAGTTCCATTTGATTTTGCGAATGTTAGTCACAAGAGCTGGGGCTGTACTTTGTAGTCAGAATGACTGAAATAGCACTACAAATTCTGCAGTAAGTGAGATAATGCGCAGAGTATAAACAATTATATAC
Source organism: Sabellastarte sp. h YS-2021 (assembly GCA_964017235.1). NCBI lineage: Eukaryota > Metazoa > Annelida > Polychaeta > Sabellida > Sabellidae > Sabellastarte > Sabellastarte sp. h YS-2021. The sequence continues at coordinate 59,408,840 of OZ024930.1, read as the reverse complement.
AATACAGTCTCAGCAATTCTCACTGTGCACAGTGTAGTATTTCCCAAGTCATCTTTGTCAAGATACTGGGTTGGCAGCAGTTTCTGTCACATTATTTACCACCTATGATTGCGGAACATTGGTTTCATGCAGTCTAGAATCTGCTAGTTAAAGGATTCACCTCAACACCAGTTGAAAGAAATTTTATTCCAGCAAAAGTATGGGAAATGTTGCTTTGCATTTCCTTACATAACACTTATCTGGTTTCAGTTGAGGGAAAAATAATAAAAATTCTCAGTATATACAAGTATCCCTTGGAGAAAACTAAAGGTTCTTAACATTCCCACTTCAGATACTGTGTAGTCTTATGAGTTCGTCATATGTGATCATCTTCTCAGAATAATATCAGTGTGAATAAAGATGAGAAACTCTGTAAGATATTTTCCCATTTTCACAGGGGGGTTGGTTTGGGTTTTAGGGTTGGTACTGTGGTGGTAGGTTAGGAAGGTTGGGAAGGTGTGGGTGTTCTGATATTTTTAGTTTGTATTTTTTTTGTTTTCCATTACAGGTTTCTCTTCTTTGAGTATACTCAGCATTTTCATAAATGTTTTCCACACTGCACACTGAATTATTTTGATCTTTATACAGAGCTAGGCTTAATATACTTATTATTATGCCTGGCATTTTCTCTTAAAGGACAAAACACTGAAGTGGGAACTTAATGGACATAAAAAATTCCACCATTTGTGGTATTCAACTACTGCATTTGGACTTACTGAATGAAGATCTTCCTGTTGGCATGCAGGTTTTTGGGTTTAACATTGTTTTTATCATTTTGAAATGTCAAGTTTTATCTTATAGAAACTGACCAAATTCACTGGCTATAGTAAGTTTGGAAATTGTGCAATCTCACATGCTGTTGAAATTATTGACATAAATTCATGAGTTTTTGAAGCTGTGTTTCATTGTACCAAAACACCAAAAGTTGACATGTTGATAATGTCCTGGCTTACCAACTCAGTCAGGACCGATAGTGTCACCAAGTAGATCAGCTGAAGAGCAAGCAATCAAAATAATCCTAGAGGGGTAAATAATCCTATTCATGGCATAGTCAACAGTGTGAACATTCCCCGAGAAGAATTTGCCAAGTTTATGGACTAGAGTTACCGATAAGATATCAGCACAACATGGAAATCCTATTCTTTATATTTCCAAACGTGATAACATTCCCCATGAAAACATTCTGCATTCTTCTTTCTTGTTACCAAATATGTATTCCATAATCTTACAATGGACTACACAGCAGTTAGCTGAATTTGTGATGCAATTGTGAATGTCGGTTGGTACATCAGTTACTGAGCAAGTGCACATTGCACAAGTACAACTTCATTTGTGGCTGAATGTGACACAAATTCATGCACTTTTGATGCTGCATTTCATTATACCCCCATACTGCAGTAAAATGTTAAGCTTGAGTAAACAGTAATAGCCTGAGTAACAGAGTGATCAACAAGTTGGTATTGAATCACTTTGCTGTCTTGGGGTAAATTATGTCCAGCAGAAGTTAACACTGGATAGCCCTTCTTTCTTGTCAAAAATGTGTTCTATACTCTTACAATGGGCAACACAATGGTTAACCTAATTCATCATGCAAATGGGAATGTCAATTACAGTACAAGTGCACATTGTTGTGCATTATCACACTACTAGTGTACATTGTAATTCAGATAACATATACATATCCTGCACTTCTAATGATACTTTGTGTAAACAACTAGCGTCCTGAACTCAACATACATCTGACCTGGTCATCAGACCACAGATGGTATCTCACTTTATTATTTATCTGAGGTGACTTTTGCACACAATCTGAGACATTGGTGACCTGGTGGTCAACAAGTCTGATATCAACTCACCTCTCACTTGGGGTTGTGGCTTTGAATCCAACTCATGCAACATGTGGGACCAACTGAGGACTTGTTCTGATATGACTTTAACTGTTGAAATTGCAGGAAAACTCAACTTGGACCTTTTGAGTAAATAGTACAAATATTAGATTTTAGGTCTAAGTTTGTTTCTCTGAAGGCTACAAAGTTAAGGTGTATAATTATGGTAAAATAAATCCTGTGAAGGATTGGTGTCTGGCTGTCACTTCAAAATATATGGTCAGAGTTTTATAATCTTTTCCCTTAAATTTCTTCTAAATTTAACATTTATTAAATTGTTATGTAATTACAACTGTGATAATTGATTGAGTTTATAACTAAGATACATCTGATAACCCATGATAAAAAGTATGTTAATTAATTCTGTTTAAAAAAAAATGTCCTTTGTACTGCTTGATATGCAGCAATAGAGTTGACAATGTATTCATTTTTGAGGTGTGAGGTTTTTGACTTCCAGTGTGTTTCAGTGCAGTGTTAACAATTTAACCAATTCAAATCCTAGAACGTTTTATAAGTAACATAAAACCTTAATATATATTAAATTGATTGAAAGTAATTCACCATAATGTAGTAATTTTTTACATTTAGTTTTTTGCAATGCAGTCTTGACTAACTAGATACACTCTTTTAGTTAAACCCAAAATCAAAATGTCTGCTGTGTTATAAAATGATATTGAACCGAATTCAATATAATCAAAGTTTCTGATAAAAATGTGTTCTGTTTGAGGTGATGTACATATTATATTTATTATTAGGTAGATCATACTTCTAATAGTATGATGATAGAATAGCTACAATATTCTTGATGTAAACAGAATTTGCAGAAAATCAAAACCATTGCTTTACATTAACTATTGATTTCTTTCTAAAAAAAGTTATCACATTTTAATAAATTATTGGGAGTGTGGGAATGGTGAAGGGTGGGGTCTTAAACATTATTCAGAATCATTGAGTAGTACTTTCAAGCTTTTATAATTTACTTTGAACTGATTTTTACAACAGTATTTTTGGTGAAGTATCAGTAGGCCTATATACTTTCAAAATTACATGACACAGTTGAAGGTAAAACGCTTGTTTCTGTTGTGGTGAAACAGCTCTAAACGTACATCATCAAAACTAGTTATATAAACATTTTTGCAAGGTAAATAGCAATACCCTTGATTTACATAACCTTTCAACATTTGGTATTTACTTCTTACAACTACTCCTAGTAACTGGAGTACTAATGATACAGCCCTGGAAAATGGATTCACTAATTAATTTGTGATCTTTTGATTGAGTTGTAACCAATTTTTGATTCATCAGCTTGAGCTGAAGCAACACTCAATGTGGCCCTCATGCTGACCATCTGAATCATTGGTAGTCCAGTGTTACCCACATATCTTGTTTTTTTTCTGACTAGCAAGGCATTAACTGAATCATTGGAAACTTCCCTACACAAATCGTTTACTACCTTGTCTGGTTTACATCAAATTAGATCACAGCACCTCAAATCTGACTTTATTCTTCTGATCTTTGCCTGTGTGTTGTGTTCTCTTGGACTCTAAGTCTAGCATGCTGAAACTTTAATGATCAAAACTGACTCGCAAATCCAATACCCATTTGGTAGAACTTGTGATGAAAAGATGGTGCAAACACTCTAGTTTTTATTATCACCCTCATTTTACATCTGTTTTCAAGCACGAGCTCTAGTGAGGCTTGCACTTCTAGAAATCACTTTTTTTGTTTCCAAACTTTATGAATTGTGGCGTTCCCACAATGACTCTCTATCTCTAGAAGTTTTAGCATGGCCACAACCACTGTCTTTTACAGAAGTCAAGTGGCAATGGTCTGCATTGGTACTGTGATATGTGACTGCTTAAGTGCACTACTCGTGTCTCTGATGGCTTTGCACTTGCGCCAGTAGCCCAAACCCCTTTCGGCCTAGTGATTTTGTATTTTGCACGATATTTATAGCCATTATTCTAGTAGAGGCAACAAGGTTGTTACACACTTTCATTATTTGTTGCAAATTCGCCGTTTGTAAAAGTTTTAGTTGAGACAACACTTCTTGCAACCTTCATCCTGACCATCTGAAAATTGGTATCCTTCTACCACCTAGATATTTTCTATTTTTCAGAATAATCAACAGGGTATCGACCTAATCCCTGAGACCTTGTCATATCTCTTTCCAAAGCATTCACTTGATACTCAATCATGACCACTTTTGGCAACTTACCTTGGCATGCATGGTATTTTTAAAGCATTCACATCTGTCAACTTTATCTCAAGTCATATTTGATCAATACCAAGTATCAAGGGTTCTGCACAGCTGGAATATTCTGTTGGATCCATAATATTAACAGGGGATGGTAGGACTTGATAGTAGTTGAGTTGGTTGGGTTGAGCTTACTAACCCCCATTATTAACAAGTACTAACAGTTAGGAATAGGTGAATTAGGTTGGGTACTAACCTTAAACTAACTGGTTAATATTGTGGAATCAATTGTTTATCGATGCTCTGATCCCTTGTAGTTAAAAAACTTTCATTGGAATTGTATTTTGATTGAATACGTTTTTGAACAACATTTATATTTGCAATTTTAACTTTTGACTTCTAGTTTTAAAAACTTGTGCCCTCCATCATGTTTTGACCCTTTGGAGAACCTGACTACAGCATGCAATATTTTATTAATTGTTTCCAAATACTTCAGTGAACGCAGTTTTTGGTTTGGCAACTGAACATTACCTTTACCTTTGCCCAATCTGATCTGTCCACAGTAGCCCGGAAAGGAATATTCTACTAGTTCACTTGTACTTCTGACCAATGTATTTCGTGTATAACTACAACTGCACACTGGTTCATTGGAAACTTTTTCTTCATCTCAATTTGGACATGAGCAAGTGCTTTCCACTGCATATGACCATATGTAAGACATGACAAACACCTTGCCGAGTGTACTCAACAATTACTTTCACAGAAACTGGATTGTCTGATGCCTATGTGTTATTCACATTCACCTGCAATTTGTCACTCAGGTCCAATTGCCTTGATATTCAACAGAATCTCAAATCCTTCATTACAGAATCTAAAAACTACCACACCTACAACAAGACTGCGTTTGCTCATACTAAACATCCTTAATCTACTTTTCTTGTACTTCAGTCAACACTTGATGGGTTTTAAAATTTCCAAACAGAACAATCCTATTGCTATGTGAGTATTACTGTCTTGATCAGTAGTTTTCCAAAAACTTCTACAATTTTTATCTTAATTTATTCAACACCTGATGGGTCTTATATGTTACTGCATAGAACACACAACTGATGTCTGTTCTCACCTTGATCAGTGTTTCTGCCATAACTTCAACTATTTTATGATAGTTTATACATATATATATAATATAGACACTACTGTTTGGTTGCATTAGAAGTATTTGTCATAATGTTTTCATATATTTACTTGGTCTAGCTTGTTGAGGCAATGTCTCCCAGACTAGAAAGGACTCTGATACAGTGTGCATTATGGCAAAAATATTTCACGCTTGCATTATGGTTCAGACAGCCTGGAAGGCCAGGCGAAGAACACACTATCACTGAGATCTGTGAATTTAGTGCCTTGATCAGCATTTTCCCCATACCTCTGCTAATTTTATTGTAGTTTAATCAATGCCTGATGGGGCTTGCATGTTCCTGAGCATAATACTGATGTCAATCAATTCACTGCTTCGAACAGCATTTTCCTGAAAACTTCAGCTCTTTTTATCTCTATTCAATCAACACCTGATGGTTCTTGCACGAAATACACTGTTGATGTCTATTCACCACCTTGACCAGTGTTTTTCCAAAAAAATCTCAACTGTTTATATTGTGGTTTAATCAACACCTGATGGGTCTTAAAATATGTTCCTACACAGAACACTCTATGGAAGACTGTATATTCACCACCTTGACCAGTATCTTTCCCATTGTTATTGCTGGTATTTATACTCATTGCGATATCTCCTTTATGACAGGACATTAACTTTTTTTAAACTTTATTTAACACCTGAAGGGTTTGCAAAATGGACTAAAAACGCCAAATATTTTTGTCTGTAAATGCAGTTAGCCTTGTTTTAATCATTAAATATTGCCAGACTATTTTTTACTTTCATTTTAATGCAGTTTCCTTATCCTAGGTATTACAACAACAACAGACCTGCAACAATAGTGTTTTCTCAACCTAAACCTTAACCACTATGTACTTACAACCTGACAGCTCACATCTTTGTGAGATTTTTCATTACCTCAAACTATAACCCAGCTCTTGAGAGATCCAAGCGCCTCATACGATTTCCCATTCCTAACCTCACACACTTTTAATGTACTGTAATCAACACTTGATGGGCTAGAAAAGTTAATGATATGTTAACCCTCCCCATTGATTATACTTCCAGTGTCCCAGGCAAACTGTAGCATTATACTTGAGTATGCACAATGAGAAATTCAATCTCTGTCTTGATACTGCCCCCCATGGTTGTTGAAGAAGATGACCTTTTGAAATGGTTGCCATTACTACTTTATTCAAGTACAGTTAGTGCATTTTTTTCAGCATGATGATACCTCTTCACACCCAGCAATATGATTTGTGCAACTACAAATGTACTTGTTTCAAGAACTGCAAACTGTTGGACAAACACTTTTACTACACATGTAGGGTTAACAAACAGTTCAAGCACAGCACTCCCTTCAACTGTTGTCATTTCAAAACTTAACGTTTTTAACATTTATATATTTGCTAAATAGATAAATATTATCTTCATAATATGTAGCCATGTTGACTTAGCATGTATAATATATTTTCTTCTATTACAACTCACATGAGTCTTAAGTATGGGACATGATGATATGATATATTTATCATATTTTGAGAATGAAATGGCTATAACAAAGCAAGAAGTACTAACTCCAGATAAAATAAAGCGACTTACCATAATTCAAGACTATAGAGAAGGGGGACTAAGGATGGTAGATATTAGAGCTTTTATGAAAGCACTCAAGTTAACATGGATCAAAAAACTCTTCACTCAGTACACTTCTCCGTGGTTAATTCTCTTTCAGAAAACTATTTGTAGTGTCTCAAGTTTAGTTGAACTTGGAACTGTATGGTGCAAAACTTTGCCTCATATTATCAGTAACCAATTTTGGATAGAAGTCCTATCTATATGGGGTGACTTTTCAGAACATGACTTCATAAAAACTAGTTCTGATATACTATCTACACCAATATGGTATAATCCCAAAATATCAAGGTTAACTTTGTACTTGCCCAGGTGGTTTAAAGGAGGAATCAAATATGTGGGTGATATTGTCGATATAAATGGGACCATTATGAGTTTAGTAGAAATTGAAAATACATACAATATTAAAATTAGTAATTTTCTTGAATATCTGAGGGTAAAATCCCTGTGCTATGACTTTGTCAAGACAAACCGAAAAGACAATAACTTTCTGTACAGCCAACAATCCCAAAGATCATTGCATTGATTTTTAGTAAACCTGGCTCAAAATGGTACTATAATCACATGGTTAACCAGAGTTGCAATTTGGCGTTAAAAGGAAAATGGTCTGATGATCTGAAATTGAATCTGAACGCAAACACTTGGGATCAAATATTTACAATATGCTTTAAGATAGTTACTAACAATAGCCTTGTTTGGTTTCAATATAAAATCCTACATAGAATTTTAGGTACACAAAAGTTACTACATCAAATGGGTAAATCAGAATCAGATTTATGTCTATCTTGTCATATGACAACTGAAACTCTAATGCACCTTTTCTGTTGGTGCTCAAAGGCTGAGAAAATCTGGCAAGACTTAAAAGAGTGGATAAAAGAAAAAACTGGTGTAACCATCCATTTTAATTCTTTAAATGTTATCATGGGGTACTTAAATAGAGATAACCATTTCCTTCCTATCAATACAATAATTATAGTAACTAAGTACTATATCTATTTAAATTCCAGAAAGAAAATTCCATTAAATATACTAAACCTACAAAAGAAAATACAAGAAACATACAATGAACAAATGCTGGTTGCAAGGCTCAATTTTTTTGAATCTGATTTTGAAAAAAAATGGTTTTCTTTTAGAAACCTAATAAAATAGCATATTTTAAATTATATTGCGATACAGTTAGGTAAAAGGTATCAATAATTAAGATTAAGGATTTGTTAGAGTTATATTTTATTGTTTGTTTCCAAGACTGGATCACTTATGCCTGGGTGTTTGTAACTCCAGTCACAATGTAAAGGCAAGTCTAAGTGTCTCAATAAAAAAAAAAAAAAAAAAAAAAAGTACTAACTCAAAAATTTAAATAAATTTTCAAACCCATATTTTCTGCAACACAACTGAGAACACTTTGTTTATCTAAGACAGTTACTATGCCTTAAAACTCTATCAAAATTGTAAACATGTGATGTATCTTACAAACTAAGAAGAATCTTTATTATCTAAAGGTTATTATTGCAGTATTTCAATTCTGCAACATTTGTCTTCCAACTAATTTTCTTTTCATTGCTTCATGCTTTAATAAAAAAATATTAATAACCTTCCAAATTCACAATCAGAAGCATTTGGTTGACAAAGGCTAATTGTGGCATATTTAAAGCCATATCTAGGTAAATAAACCAAAGGCTTCTTCCTTAAGTTATGATACAGTAAATATATGAGAGATTATGAATAGTGCATGGGCTGTGACCCAATTTAGCACAATATATAGGCAACAAACATACACTGCCTTATCAATTTAATGAAAAAGAAGTAAATTAAAGTTAAGCAAAATAATAACAAAGAATCCTTGGGCTGTGTCCCATCTTAAAATAATCAATTTTAAAAACTGGAAAATTAAGAAAGGGAAATGAAACCATTCAGTTCTTAATTTAAACACAAATATAAACTGTGTGTGTGTTTAGAACAGTATTTGGGCTGTGATCCTTTTCATAACTTAGAAAATTTAGAAAGGAAAATGAAACCACTCAGTTCTTCATGTAAACACAAATATAAATTATGTGTGTTTCTAGAACAGTATTTGGGCTGCGACCCATTTAGAAGGCTTAGGTGAATCTTTATTATCTGAACTTCTGTTATTATTGCAGTATTTAAATTCTGCAACATTTATCTTCCAAATAATTTTGCTTTCATTGTTTTCTATTCAAATTTATTTTTATTAATAACATTCTAATTTCACAACAGAAATGTTTTGTTAATAAAGGTTAATTGTGACACTGAAATATAACAATGGGCTTCGTCCTTAATTTAGATACAATAAATATATGGGTGATTATAAAGAGTGCATGGGCTGCGACCCAATTTAGCACAATATACAGGCAACAAGCATACACTGCCTTATCAATTTAATGAAAAAGATATAAATTAAAGCTAAGCAAAATAATAACAAAGAATCCTTGGGCTGCACCCCATCTTAAAATAATTAATTTTAAAAGATGGAAAATTAAGATAGGAAAATGAAGCCACTCAGTTCTTTATGTAAGCATAAATATAAAATGTGTGTTTCTAGAACAGTATTTGGGCTGTGATCCATTTCATAACTTAAAAAATTCAGAAAGGAAAATGAAACCACTCAGTTCTTCATGTAAACACAAATATAAACTGTGTGTGTTTCTAGAACAGTATTTGGGCTGCGACCCATTTAGAAGGCTTAGGTGGAATCTTTATTATCTAAACTTCTGTTATTATTGCAGTATTTAAATTCTGCAACATTTATCTTCCAAATAATTTTGCTTTGATTGCTTTCTATTTAAATTTACTTTTTTTCTAAATATCCTTCTAATTTCACAACAGAAGTGTTTTGTTAATAAAGGTTTATTGTGACACTGAATTGTAACAATGGGCTTCTTCCATAACTTAGATACAGTAAATCCATGGGAGATTATAAAGAGTGCACGGGCTGTGACCCAATTTAACACAATATACAGGCAACAAACATCACTGCCTTATCAATTTAATGAAAAAGAAATAAAGCTAAGCAAAATAATAACAAAGAATACTTGGGCTGCGCCCCATCTTAAAATAATTAATTTTAAAAGATGGAAAATTAAGATAGGAAAATGAAACCACTCCGTTCTTCATGTAAACACAAATATAAACTGTGTGTGTTTCTAGAACAGTATTTGGGCTGCGACCCATTTGGAAGGCTTAGGTAGAATCTTTATTATCTGAACTTCTGTTATTATTGCAGTGTTTAAATTCTGCAACATTTATCTTCCAAATAATTTTGCTTTCACTGTTTTCTATTCAAATTTATTTTTATTAATAACATTCTAATTTCACAACAGAAATGTTTTGTTAATAAAGGTTAATTGTGACACTAAATTATAACAATGGGCTTCGTCCTTAATTTAGATACAGTAAATATATGGGAGATTACGAAGAGTGCAAGGGCTGCGACCCAATTTAGCACAATCTATAGGCAACAAACATACACTGCCTTATCAATTTAATGAAAAAGATATAAATCAAAGTTAAGCAAAATAATAAAGAATTCTTGGGCTGCGCCCCATCTTAAAATAATTAATTTTAAAAGATGGAAAATTAAGATAGGAAAATGAAGCCACTCAGTTCTTTATGTAAGCATAAATATAAAATGTGTGTTTCTAGAACAGTATTTGGGCTGTGATCCATTTCATAACTTAAAAAATTCAGAAAGGAAAATGAAACCACTCAGTTCTTCATGTAAACACAAATATAAACTGTGTGTGTTTCTAGAACAGTATTTGGGCTGCGACCCATTTAGAAGGCTTAGGTGGAATCTTTATTATCTGAACTTCTGTTATTATTGCAGTATTTAAATTCTGCAATATTTATCTTCCAAATAATTTTGCTTTCATTGCTTTCTATTTAAATTTACTTTTTTTCTAAATATCCTTCTAATTTCACAACAGAAGTGTTTTGTTAATAAAGGTTTACAGTGACACTGGATTGTAACAATGGACTTCTCCCTTAACTTAGACATAGTAAACACATGGGAGATTATAAAGAGTGCATGGGCTGTGACCCAATTTAGCACAATATATAGGCAACAAACATACACTGCCTTATCAATTTAATGAAAAAGAAGTAAATTAAAGTTAAGCAAAATAATAACGAAGAATCCTTGGGCTGCGTCCCATCTTAAAATAATTAATTTTAAAAACTGGAAAATTAAGAAAGGAAAATGAAACCATTCAGTTCTTAATTTAAACACAAATATAAACTGTGTGTGTGTTTAGAACAGTATTTGGGCTGTGATCCTTTTCATAACTTAGAAAATTTAGAAAGGAAAATGAAACCACTCAGTTCTTCATGTAAACACAAATATAAACTGTGTGTGTTTCTAGAACAGTATTTGGGCTGCGACCCATTTAGAAGGCTTAGGTAGAATCTTTATTATCTAAACTTCTGTTATTATTGTAGTGTTTAAATTCTGCAACATTTATCTTCCAAATAATTTTGCTTTCATTGTTTTCTATTCAAATTTATTTTTATTAATAACATTCTAATTTCACAACAGAAGTGTTTTGTTAATAAAGGTTTACTGTGACACTGGATTGTAACAATGGACTTCTCCCTTAACTTAGACATAGTAAACACATGGGAGATTATAAAGAGTGCACGGGCTGCGACCCAATTTAGCACAATATACAGGCAACAAACATCACTGCCTTATCAATTTAATGAAAAAGAAATAAATTAAAGCTAAGCAAAATAATAACAAAGAATCCTTGGGCTGCGCCCCATCTTAAAATAATTAATTTTAAAAGATGAAAAATTAAGATAGGAAAATGAAACCACTCCGTTCTTCATGTAAACACAAATATAAACTGTGTGTGTTTCTAGAACAGTATTTGGGCTGCGACCCATTTAGAAGGCTTAGGTGGAATCTTTATTATCTGAACTTCTGTTATTATTGCTGTATTTAAATTTTGCAACATTTATCTTCCAAATAATTTTGCTTTCATTGCTTTCTATTTAAATTTACTTTTTTCTAAATAACCTTCTAATTTCACAACAGAAGTGTTTTGTTAATAAAGGTTTACTGTGACACTGGATTGTAACAATGAACTTCTCCCTTAACTTAGACATAGTAAACACATGGGAGATTATATAAAGAGTGCACGGGCTGTGACCCAATTTAGCACAATCTACAGACAACAAACATACACTGCCTTATCAATTAATGAAAAAGAAATAAATTAAAGCTAAGCAAAATAATAACAAAGAATCCTTGGGCTGCGCCCCATCTTAAAATAATTAATTTTAAAAGATGGAAAATTAAGATAGGAAAATGAAGCCACTCAGTTCTTTATGTAAGCATAAATATAAAATGTGTGTTTCTAGAACAGTATTTGGGCTGTGATCCATTTCATAACTTAAAAAATTCAGAAAGGAAAATGAAACCACTCAGTTCTTCATGTAAACACAAATATAAACTGTGTGTGTTTCTAGAACAGTATTTGGGCTGCGACCCATTTAGAAGGATTAGGTGGAATCTTTATTATCTGAACTTCTGTTATTATTGCAGTATTTAAATTCTGCAACATTTATCTTCCAAATAATTTTGCTTTGATTGTTTTCTATTTAAATTTACTTTTTTTCTAAATATCCTTCTAATTTCACAACAGAAGTGTTTTGTTAATAAAGGTTTATTGTGACACTGAATTGTAACAATGGGCTTCTTCCATAACTTAGATACAGTAAATCCATGGGAGATTATAAAGAGTGCATGGGCTGTGACCCAATTTAACACAATATACAGGCAACAAACATCACTGCCTTATCAATTTAATGAAAAAGAAATAAAGCTAAGCAAAATAAAAACAAAGAATCCTTGGGCTGCGCCCCATCTTAAAATAATTAATTTTAAAAATTGGAAACTTAAGAAAGGAAAATGAAACCACTCAGTTCTTCATGTAAACACACATACAAACTGTGTGTGTTTCTAGAACAGTATTTGGGCTGCGACCCATTTGGAAGGCTTAGGTAGAATCTTTATTATCTGAACTTCTGTTATTATTGCAGTATTTAAATTCTGCAACATTTATCTTCCAAATAATTTTGCTTTCACTGGTTTCTATTCAAATTTATTATTATTAATAACATTCTAATTTCACAACAGAAATGTTTTGTTAATAAAGGTTAACTGTGACACTGAAATATAACAATGGGCTTCGTCCTTAATTTAGATACAGTAAATATATGGGAGATTACGAAGAGTGCATGGGCTGCGACCCAATTTAGCACAATCTATAGGCAACAAACATACACTGCCTTATCAATTTAATGAAAAAGATATAAATCAAAGTTAAGCAAAATAATAAAGAATTCTTGGGCTGTCTCCCAACTTAAAATAATTAATTTTAAAAGATGGAAAATTAAGATAGGAAAATGAAGCCACTCAGTTCTTTATGTAAGCATAAATATAAAATGTGTGTTTCTAGAACAGTATTTGGGCTGTGATCCATTTCATAACTTAAAAAATTCAGAAAGGAAAATGAAACCACTCAGTTCTTCATGTAAACACAAATATAAACTGTGTGTGTTTCTAGAACAGTATTTGGGCTGCGACCCATTTAGAAGGCTTAGGTGGAATCTTTATTATCTGAACTTCTGTTATTATTGCAGTATTTAAATTCTGCAACATTTATCTTCCAAATAATTTTGCTTTGATTGCTTTCTATTTAAATTTACTTTTTTTCTAAATATCCTTCTAATTTCACAACAGAAGTGTTTTGTTAATAAAGGTTTATTGTGACACTGAATTGTAACAACGGGCTTCTTCCATAAATTAGATACAGTAAACATATGGGAGATTATAAAGAGTGCACGGGCTGTGACCCAATTTAACACAATATACAGGCAACAAACATCACTGCCTTATCAATTTAATGAAAAAGAAATAAATTAAAGCTAAGCAAAATAATAAAGAATCCTTGGGCTGCGCCCCATCTTTAAATAATTAATTTTAAAAATTGAAAACTTAAAGGAAAATGAAACCACTCCGTTCTTCATGTAAACACAAATACAAACTGTGTGTGTTTCTAGAACAGTATTTGGGCTGCTTAGGTAGAATCTTTATTATCTGAACTTCTGTTATTATTGCAGTATTTAAATTCTGCAACATTTATCTTCCAAATAATTTTGCTTTCACTGTTTTCTATTCAAATTTATTTTTATTAATAACATTCTAATTTCACAACAGAAATGTTTTGTTAATAAAGGTTAATTGTGACACTAAATTATAACAATGGGCTTCGTCCTTAATTTAGATACAGTAAATATATGGGAGATTATAAAGAGTGCATGGGCTGCGACCCAATTTAGCACAATATACAGGCAACAAGCATACACTGCCTTATCAATTTAATGAAAAAGATATAAATTAAAGCTAAGCAAAACTAGAGGATCGCTCGCAAAAAAAAAAGATAATGTTTTTGCATAGCAAAAACAAAGCGTCCCGAAAAGGATATAAAGGTGAGTGCTAAAGTATTAAGAAAATGCTTCGTTTCTAGCCTTATACTGTTGTGGCGACCAAAGTCAGCGCAGTCTGCTCTATCTAGCACGGTTTTCAAGATATAAGCATTTTTGTGTTTTGCAAAAAATAAAAAAATAAAAAATGTCCGCTATATTTGGCGAGACAAAAATATTTTGAAAATTGGCATGGCTACTCTGCAGAGATACCCAGCAGGTCCAAAATTTTGTTGAGTTCACTCCATATAGCACGGTTTTCGAGATATAAGCATTTTTGTGTTTTGCAAAAACTTTGAAAATTCAAAATGGCCACCATTTTTGGGGAGACAAAAATTTTTGTCAAGACCACTGCCGTGGTATCTCCCGCCGAGCATTAAAGCAGAAGAAATAGCTTTTCCGAGATATTCACAATTTTTCATTTTCGTGTGTGAAAGGTCTTCCAAAAGTAGGTGAATGAGTTATTTGAGAAAAATTGGCTATCTGCAATACTATTAAGAGATAATTCACATTTACTCATTTTGAGTAGGTGAATAATTATCTATGGGTCTGAAACTTCACCAAGTGAAAGCTCTCCCAAAAGTAGGTGAATGAGTTATTTGAGAAAAATTGGCTATCTGCAATACATTTAGAGATAATTCGCATTTACTCATTTTGAGTAGGTGAGTAATTAGCCATGGGTCTGAAACTTCACCATGAGAAAGCTCTCCCACAAGTAGATGAATGAGTATTTGATAAAAATTGGGTATCCGCAATACTTTTACAGATAATTAGCATTTACTCATTTTGAGTAGGTGAATAAATAGCTATGGGTCTGAAACTTCACAGAGTGAAAGCTCTCCCAAAAGAAGGTGAATGAGTTATTTGAGAAAAATTGGCTGTCTGCAATACTTTTAGAGATAATTCACATTTACTCATTTTGAGTAGGTGAATGATTAGCTATGGGTCTGAAACTTCACCAAGTGAAAGCTCTGCCAAAAGTAGGTGAATGAGTTATTTGAGAAAAATTGGCTATCTGCAATACTTTTACAGATAATTCGCATTTACTCATTTTGAGTAGGTGAGTAATTAGCTATGGGTCTGAAACTTCACCAAGTGAAAGCTCTCCCAAAAGTAGGTGAATGATTAATTTGAGAAAAACTGGCTATCTGCAATACTTTTAGAGATAATTCGCATTTACTCATTTTGAGTAGGTGAGTAATTTGCTATGGGTCTGAAACTTCACCAAGTGAAAGCTCTCCCAAAAGTAGGTGAATGAGTTATTTGAGAAAAATTGGCTATCTGCAATACTTTTAGAGATAATTCGCATTTACTCATTTTGAGTAGGTGAGTAATTAGCTATGGGTCTGAAACTTCACCAAGTGAAAGCTCTCCCAAAAGTAGGTGAATGATTAATTTGAGAAAAACTGGCTATCTGCAATACTTTTAGAGATAATTCGCATTTACTCATTTTGAGTAGGTGAGTAATTAGCTATGGGTCTGAAACTTCACCAAGTGAAAGCTCTCCCAAAAGTAGGTGAATGATTAATTTGACAAAAATTGGCTATCTGCAATACTTTTAGAGATAATTCGCATTTACTCATTTTGAGTAGGTGAGTAATTAGCTATGGGTCTGAAACTTCACCAAGTGAAAGCTCTCCCAAAAGTAGGTGAATGATTAATTTGACAAAAATTGGCTATCTGCAATACTTTTAGAGATAATTCGCATTTACTCATTTTGAGTAGGTGAGTAATTAGCTATGGGTCTGAAACTTCACCAAGTGAAAGCTCTCCCAAAAGTAGGTGAATGATTAATTTGACAAAAATTGGCTATCTGCAATACTTTTAGAGATAATTCGCATTTACTCATTTTGAGTAGGTGAGTAATTAGCTATGGGTCTGAAACTTCACCAAGTGAAAGCTCTCCCAAAAGTAGGTGAATGATTAATTTGACAAAAATTGGCTATCTGCAATACTTTTAGAGATAATTCGCATTTACTCATTTTGAGTAGGTGAGTAATTAGCTATGGGTCTGAAACTTCACCAAGTGAAAGCTCTCCCAAAAGTAGGTGAATGATTAATTTGACAAAAATTGGCTATCTGCAATACTTTTAGAGATAATTCGCATTTACTCATTTTGAGTAGGTGAGTAATTAGCTATGGGTCTGAAACTTCACCAAGTGAAAGCTCTCCCAAAAGTAGGTGAATGAGTTATTTGAGAAAAATTGGCTATCTGCAATACTTTTAGAGATAATTCACATTTACTCATTTTTAGTAGGTGAGTAATTAGCTATGGGTCTGAAACTTCACCAAGTGAAAGCTCTGCCAAAAGTAGGTAAATGATTTATTTGAGAAAAATTGGCTATCTGCAATACTTTTAGAGATAATTCGCATTTACTCATTTTGAGTATGTGAGTAATTAGCTATGGGTCTGAAACTTCACAGAGTGAAAGCTCTCCCAAAAGTAGGTGAATGATTAATTTGACAAAAATTGGCTATCTGCAATACTTTTAGAGATAATTCGCATTTACTCATTTTGAGTAGGTGAGTAATTAGCTATGGGTCTGAAACTTCACCAAGTGAAAGCTCTCCCAAAAGTAGGTGAATGATTAATTTGAGAAAAACTGGCTATCTGCAATACTTTTAGAGATAATTCGCATTTACTCATTTTGAGTAGGTGAGTAATTAGCTATGGGTCTGAAACTTCACCAAGTGAAAGCTCTCCCAAAAGTAGGTGAATGATTAATTTGACAAAAATTGGCTATCTGCAATACTTTTAGAGATAATTCGCATTTACTCATTTTGAGTAGGTGAGTAATTAGCTATGGGTCTGAAACTTCACCAAGTGAAAGCTCTCCCAAAAGTAGGTGAATGATTAATTTGACAAAAATTGGCTATCTGCAATACTTTTAGAGATAATTCGCATTTACTCATTTTGAGTAGGTGAGTAATTAGCTATGGGTCTGAAACTTCACCAAGTGAAAGCTCTCCCAAAAGTAGGTGAATGATTAATTTGACAAAAATTGGCTATCTGCAATACTTTTAGAGATAATTCGCATTTACTCATTTTGAGTAGGTGAGTAATTAGCTATGGGTCTGAAACTTCACCAAGTGAAAGCTCTCCCAAAAGTAGGTGAATGATTAATTTGACAAAAATTGGCTATCTGCAATACTTTTAGAGATAATTCGCATTTACTCATTTTGAGTAGGTGAGTAATTAGCTATGGGTCTGAAACTTCACCAAGTGAAAGCTCTCCCAAAAGTAGGTGAATGATTAATTTGACAAAAATTGGCTATCTGCAATACTTTTAGAGATAATTCGCATTTACTCATTTTGAGTAGGTGAGTAATTAGCTATGGGTCTGAAACTTCACCAAGTGAAAGCTCTCCCAAAAGTAGGTGAATGAGTTATTTGAGAAAAATTGGCTATCTGCAATACTTTTAGAGATAATTCACATTTACTCATTTTTAGTAGGTGAGTAATTAGCTATGGGTCTGAAACTTCACCAAGTGAAAGCTCTGCCAAAAGTAGGTAAATGATTTATTTGAGAAAAATTGGCTATCTGCAATACTTTTAGAGATAATTCGCATTTACTCATTTTGAGTATGTGAGTAATTAGCTATGGGTCTGAAACTTCACAGAGTGAAAGCTCTCCCAAAAGTAGGTGAATGAGTTATTTGAGAAAAATTGGCTATCTGCAATACTTTTAGAGATAATTCGCATTTACTCATTTTGAGTAGGTGAGTAATTAGCTATGGGTCTGAAACTTCACCAAGTGAAAGCTCTCCCAAAAGTAGGTGAATGATTAATTTGACAAAAATTGGCTATCTGCAATACTTTTAGAGATAATTCGCATTTACTCATTTTGAGTAGGTGAGTAATTAGCTATGGGTCTGAAACTTCACCAAGTGAAAGCTCTCCCAAAAGTAGGTGAATGAGTTATTTGAGAAAAATTGGCTATCTGCAATACTTTTAGAGATAATTCACATTTACTCATTTTGAGTAGGTGAGTAATTAGCTATGGGTCTGAAACTTCACCAAGTGAAAGCTCTCCCAAAAGTAGGTGAATGAGTTATTTGAGAAAAATTGGCTATCTGCAATACTTTTAGAGATAATTCACATTTACTCATTTTGAGTAGGTGAGTAATTAGCTATGGGTCTGAAACTTCACCAAGTGAAAGCTCTCCCAAAAGTAGGTGAATGAGTTATTTGAGAAAAATTGGCTATCTGCAATACTTTTAGAGATAATTCGCATTTACTCATTTTGAGTAGGTGAGTAATTAGCCATGGGTCTGAAACTTCACCATGTGAAAGCTCTCCCACAAGTAGATGAATGAGTTATTTGATAAAAATTGGGTATCCGCAATACTTTTACAGATAATTAGCATTTACTCATTTTGAGTAGGTAAATAATTAGCTATGGGTCTGAAACTTCACCATGTGAAAGCTCCCCAAAAGTAGGTGAATGAGTTATTTGAGAAAAATTGGCTATCTGCAATACTTTTAGAGATAATTCGCATTTACTCATTTTGAGTAGGTGAGTAATTGGCTATGGGTCTGAAACTTCACCAAGTGAAAGCTCTTCCAAAAGTAGGTGAATGAGTTATTTGAGAAAAATTGGCCATCTGCAATACTTTTAGAGGTAATTCGCATTTACTCTTTTTGAGTAGGTGAGCAATTAGCTATGGGTCTGAAACTTCACCAAGTGAAAGCTCTTTGGGATAGCTGCTCTGCAGAGATACCCTGAAGATAAAAAATTTCGTCGAAATCGCTCTATGTAGCATGGTTTTCGAAATATTAGCATTTTTGTGTTTTGCAATTTTTGCGCAAAAATTCGAAAATTCAAAATGGCCGCCATTTTTGGCAAGACAAAATTTTTTCGAAAATTGGCATGGCTACTCTGCAGAGATACCCAGTGGGTCAAAATTTTTGTCGAAATCGCTCTATCTAGCACGGTTTTCGAGATATAAGCATTTTTGTGTTTTGCAATTTTGCGAAAAATTCGAAAATTCAAAATGGCCGCCATTTTTTGCGAGAAATTTTTTGTTTGAAAATTGGCATGGCTACTCTGCAGAGATACCCTGCGGGTCAAAAATTTCGTCGAAATCGCTCTATCTAGCAGGGTTTTTGAGATATAAGGATTTTTATGTTTTGCAATTTTTGCGAAAAATTCGAAAATTCAAAATGGCCGCCATTTTTGGCGAGAGAAAATTTTTTTGAAAATTGGCATGGCTACTCTCCAGATATACCCTGTGGGTCAAAAATTTCGTCGAAATTGCTCTATCTAGCACGGTTTTCGAGATATAAGTATTTTTGTGTTTTGCAATTTTTGCGAAAATTTCGAAAATTCAAAATGGCCGCCATTTTTGGCGAGACAAAAATTTTTTGAAAATTGGGAAAAGTATTCCGCAGAGATATCCTGCGGGTCAAAAATTTTGTCGAAATTGCTCTATCTAGCACGGTTTTTGAGATATAAGCATTTTTGTGTTTTGCAATTTTTGCGAAAATTTCGAAAATTCAAAATGGCCGCCATTTTGGGCGAGACAAAAATTTTTTGAAAATTGGGAAAACTACTCCGCACAGATACCCTGCGAGTCAAAAATTTCGTCGAAATCGCTCTATCTAGCACGGTTTTCGAGATATAAGTATTTTTGTGTTTTCCTTATTTGGAAAATTCGTAATGATTAATTAATCATTAATTACTCGGCCATTTCTTGACCAATCAATGCCAAAATCTAATGATTTCCAGATTTTAATAGAATGAATGTATTTGCCAAGTTTCAGGTGAATTGATAAAATTCCTTTCAAGTTATCATCCGGACAAGCTTCCCCATCGAAAAAAGACATTTTTGGTCATGTGACCTCTCTGATTGGTTGAAATGTCACTGCAGCATATTCAAAAAAATTCCCCAAGGCTACCGCCTAAACCTGCCAAATTTGAAAAGAATCCGCCTAACGGTTACAGAGTTATAAGGAAAACAAAATGCGGAGCCGGCGGAGCCGGCGGAGCCGGCGGAGCCGCCGGAGCCGGCGGAGCCGGCGGAGCCAGAAGCTCTCCCATACACAAACAAGCGTCCCTTGCGGGACGCTTAATAATAACAAAGAATCCTTGGGCTGCACCCCATCTTAAAATAATTAATTTTAAAAGATGGAAAATTAAGATAGGAAAATGAAGCCACTCAGTTCTTTATGTAAGCATAAATATAAAATGTGTGTTTCTAGAACAGTATTTGGGCTGTGATCCATTTCATAACTTAAAAAATTCAGAAAGGAAAATGAAACCACTCAGTTCTTCATGTAAACACAAATATAAACTGTGTGTGTTTCTAGAAAAGTATTTGGGCTGCGACCCATTTAGAAGGCTTAGATAGAATCTTTATTATCTGAACTTCTGTTATTATTGCAGTGTTTAAATTCTGCAACATTTATCTTCCAAATAATTTTGCTTTCTATTTAAATTTATTTTTATTAATAACATTCTAATTTCACAACAGAAGTGTTTTGTTAATAAAGGTTAAATGTGACAATGAATTATAATAATGGGCTTCTTCCTTACCTACAATACATACAGTAAATACATGGGAGATTATAAACAGTGCATTAGCTTTGACCCAATTAAACACAATATTTCATATAGGCACTGCCTTATCAAATTCATGAAAAAATATAAAAAAAAAAAATTATTGTTAAACAATGACAATGAATCCTTGGGCTATGACCCATCTTTTACAATGCCATCAAAGAGTCTTTGTAAGGTTTTTGATACTCTATATAATGTTAAGTATTTTCCCATATATGCATCTGCCACCGTATAGAGAGTTTATGCGAGTTACAGTTAGTTGAGTATTTTTTTTTTCAAATTTACAAGTATTGATTCTCTTGCTAATTTTTATGTACAGAGGGGTTTTAGTATCTGGATAATTCTTTTCTTGAATCCTTTACTTTACACAATCTTTTAATATGTTTCTCATTTTCATTTTGTTTTTTTAAATTTTAACTGAAATTTTAGTTCCTAAATGAAGTAAAAAAAAACATCAAAAATTAAGTTTTTGTGTGTACATAATTTTAGAGAATGATTTTCTGTAATATATACAGTAGGGATGTTCGTACACACCTATTTGTGGTTGTATATGTATACCCAGGAGATCTGGAAATGGAAGGAGTAGCATTCTCTTTTATCAATCGTCTAAGTTTTGACAGTACTATTTGGACACTAAGTCTTACAGATCCATACCCTGAGTATGTCCATACCCTGTAAACAGTGACTGTAAATGTGTGATAAAATGATATTCACATTTCAGACACTGTGAACTGGGCATGGAAACATGTCAGCAGCATGGAATGATATGGGATTGTTTGAATTATGTGAGAAATGAGGTAGCGTCATGAATAATAGACAAAAATATTCACAAAATTGTCTTGAAGTGGAGAAAAATACTAAAAAATATGGTTGCCGAGCAATGCTGCCCAAATTGATGGTAAAGACTGTTTCTAATTAATTTTTCAGACACAAAAATCCACCACACCATAATTTTAATTAAAGCTAGTTATTAACCTACTATGAGCAGATAAAGTGACACAAACTTGAAAGGAAACTAGACAAAAGTTTTTTGTACACAAAAACAAAGCGTCCCTACACCTTAGAAGTTCTATATAAAATGCTAAAGGACCAATGGGAAGAGGTAAATGTTATTGGTGAAGAGAAATTCTCGTGATAGGATTCCAGCCCATGATTTCCTACATGTTGGTTTACAGTCCCAAACCTCTAGGACCAATAATAAGCGAGTTATAAGCACGTTTAAGTTTCGCTACCCTCGTTTGACCTTGAACGATGGGCCCAAGGTCAAATCCGACCACACCAGAAGATTCCCAACCCATGATTTCCTGCATGTTGGTTTACGTCCCAAACCTCTAGGACCAATAATAAGCGAGTTATAAGCACTTTTAAGTTTGGCTACCCTCGTTTGACCTTGAAGGAGGGGCCCAATGTCAAATCCGACCACACCAAAAGATTCCCAGCCCATGATTTCCTGCATGTTGGTTTACTGTCTCAAACCTCCAGGACCAATAATAAACGAGTTATAAGCACTTTTAAGTTTAGCTATCCTCGTTTGACCTTGAAGGAGGGGCCCAAGATCAAATCTGACCACACCAAAAGATTCCCAGCCCATAATTTCGTACATGTTGGTTTAACGTCCCAAACATGTAGGACCAATAATAAGCGAGTTTTTAGCACTTTTAAGTTTCGCTATCCTCGTTTGACCTTGAAATAGGGGGCCCAAGGTCAAATCTGACCACACCAAAAGACTTCCAGCCCATGATTTCCTGTAGGTTGGTTTACCATCCCAAACCTCTAGGACCAATAATAAGCGAGTTCGAGGCTTATTTTCAGCAAATTTTTTATCAACCGATAATCAATCGCCTGTCAATCAGTCAATTATGGCCTGATTGATCCCAATATCGACTGGCGCCTAGATTCTAATGTCAGGAATGTGCATACCAAATTTCGTTGACCCACACCTGGTACTTTCTGAGAAAATCTGGTGAAAAGGAAGTAAATTTTTTGTGAATTTTTGATCATGTGACCTTGATAAAGGTCAAAAGTCAAATTTATGGCCGTCAAAAGATTTTCCCATGCCTATAGAAGATAACTGCCAAATATCATTTGGATAGGCCTAATATCAAGGGAGATATTCAAGGGAGACGATAATGCGGCAGCGGCTGACTGAAAACAGGGGGTGAAAACAATAAGCGTCCCCCCTTTCAAGGGACGTTTAATTAAGTTTGATTAGATTGATAACTTTGATGAATTTGCTAAGAATGAACTAAAGAAAGGTTGTTATAAAGGACACCACATTTTAAAATCAAGAGTACACTAGAATTTTTTTTGCTAATGCAAATAAAGTGTATTATGGTCAAAAAGGAATAGTAATGATAAGGGCTAGTAAAATAGCATCAGAGATGCCTGTACCCACAGCCTGGGAAAATATTTTCTATACCATGAAATATAGAAGTACTACAGTCTAACCTCATTATCTCGAATTTCATTGGTCCATTCCAATCACCTCGACTTATCCAAAATTCGAAATATACATTCACGCCTTTGAGAGACTAAACTTGTCAAAACAACTACCGAGTGTATGGGCGATAATGAAAGATATTAGCCAGATAGCTGGAAGATGTTGTTTTAAGCAATGTCTGTGGGGTATATAGTAAATGAACTAGTAAATACCTTTAATTTAATGTATTCCTTCATGAATATCCAAGAAAACATGTAGCACAACAAGTATACTAGTAGTTGAAACCTACACCGTAATCTCTTGTATAATCTCTATGTAAATAAGTTTACAGTACGGAGAGAAATGGGGAGGAAAATAAACAAATTGGCTTCTCATTCAAAGTATTGCTAGTAGATGTAATCTTCAGAGATGGTCATATTATTGTTTGACTTTCAGCTTTACTGGGTAAATTGCCTTTTGTAACACACGCTGGATGTGTCTGTTTGTTTTTCTTACAAAAGGATACTTTCCACCGGACTAAATATCAACAACACTGGCATTGTGTAAAATGGCAAATAGCCTCGATATAAGCGCAAATACTAGCCTTTTAGATCGAAATAACCTTTAATTTTCTTATATATTTTATTCTAAATGAGCTGGGACTGAGGGTGTAACCTCGAGATAAACAGGAAGTCGATATTTCCGAGATCGGGATAAGTGGGTTAGACTGTATATGAGTACAAAGCTCAGGATACTTTCAGAGCACTGTCAGTTATATGATAGTACAAACAATGTTTAAATAGAGAAAATAATGTCTAAGAGAAAGATAATGCATGTAAAGATGAAGTATTAAAAACAAGACAATTCCTTTCATATTAAATTTAATCCAGAAGATGTTTTATTAGGATATTCTTATTGAAATTTAAATTCAGTGGCATTAAACACATTGATCATGGTTACAAAAAGTTACATATTTTCGAATTCCAGAAAAGGACTAGAACTGAAAATGAAGGATTTGCTCATGTTACAAAAGAGGATATATATAGCGAGCAGAAATTAGTTACAAATCTGAAAATGTAAAATGTTAAATTTGAGGAATGTTGGTACCAAATGCAAAAAAATATTTATGTATGATGACAACTGATACTATTCCACTTCTTTGTAACTGATCATATTGTTGTATGTGGTAGTATAAATAGAATAGTAAATACAGATTGGTCTCAGGTAAATAAGTATGTTGTTGTTATAATTGTAATAAAAAACGAGACACAGTCACATATTAGTTAAATACTTTATTTTTAAATTTGTATAAGCCTAATTGCAATACTGTACCATTTCCCTGCCAGAGTGTACACAGTACCCTTTGTAATGGCAGTGTGATCTGTATCAAAATAAAATTTAAAAAAAATAGCAGAGATGCCCGTACCCCACATTCTAGGGAAATATTTTTCACACCATGAGATATAGAAGTACTGTATCACAGTATCAGTACAAAGTTCAGGATACTTTCAGAGAACTGTCAGTTATATAAAGGTACAAACAATGTTTAAATAGAGAAAATAATGTCTAAGAGAAAGATAATGCATGTACTTTATCTATACTTTAATCTATACCCCCTAACCAATGTCCCTATCAAGGATCAACTTCCTACACCTTACAGTTGCTGAGATATAGCCCGGACAAGGTTTTATAGGTCAAGGTCACTATGGCAAGGTCAAAGGTTAAATCAAGGTCAGATCATGTTGCACACCTACACCCCCTAACCAATGTCCCTGTCAAGTAATTACGGTTCCTGAGATACAGCCTGGACAAACTATTTCCTGCCGCCCGCCCATCCAGACACCATGGGTGAAAACAATACCACGGGTAAAAATTGGTGAAACAACTTACTCTCTATCAGCCTAGCTGAGATTTCTGCTCCCACACCAAACTGTGGCCAGCCACCTTCCACTGTGACTAAGTGGTTTGTTTTCATCACAGACTTGATGATGGCCACATCATCCAGTGGACGGATAGACCGCAAGTTGATCACCTCCGCTTCAATGCCTGAGCCAGCTAGTTCATTGGCTGCATCAAGACACATTCCCACCATCCTTGAGTGTGCTACCAATGTGACATGGTTTCCTAAATAATGGAGGAACCATATTAACAGTAGACATATTGGAGTATTCATATGCTAGAAATTGGGAGCAGAAATCCTTATTAACGGGAAGGGTATAATGGAAATAAAGCATAGCTGATATTTACTGAGAAAAACATGGTATGAAACTAAGTAAATCTACAATCTAAATATATTTTTTGTAAGAAAGAAAAATTGTCCTCTTCAGTTCTATATTATGACTGGTATCC
Organism: Sabellastarte sp. h YS-2021; assembly: GCA_964017235.1. Taxonomy (NCBI): domain Eukaryota; kingdom Metazoa; phylum Annelida; class Polychaeta; order Sabellida; family Sabellidae; genus Sabellastarte; species Sabellastarte sp. h YS-2021. The sequence continues at coordinate 59,383,102 of OZ024930.1, read as the reverse complement.
AATACAATACATGTAAGAGTACAATTCAAGTCATTCTGCATAGGTTGTTAATTCAACTAGGCATCGCAGTTGAAATATCCTGTATCTAAAGTGTACAAATAATTCTGCCCAACCAGGAAAAGCGACAGTAAGCAATGGTAATAACATTTCTGCTAAAATCTGTTTTACTAATCACTACTGGTTCAAAATGGGAGATTCTTTCTGCAACATACTGTTGATGCACTTTGAAGTTTTGAAATAATCTAATTGTAACATACACTGCTGCCAAAAAGTCAAAGACTATTAACTTCTCCCAGGCTGTGGGTAGAAAGGCATATTGATGTATATTCTAAAACAGTCTTCACCATAAACCTTTTTCCAAAAGATTGTACAAAGATACAAGTGATCAAGTCTGAAATGTTTTGCCAGAAATATTTACACCATACAACCAATCTTCTATTCTCAAAGAAAACTAATCCTAATTTCTAGGTCAGTAACTTTTCTTATGACTGAAACTTGTTTTAACATTCAACTGTTTTGAGGTGAACACAATCTTTATGTATTTCTTATTTACAATAGTGGCATATACACAATGATTATACTATGCTTAATGCACAACACAAAATTCCTTATGATTTAATTACAATGAGATAGTACATGCAGATACTTTACCTTCTCTTTCTATTTTCGCTTTGCCAATTGGTATCAGAAAGTCTTTGTCAAGGGCTTCATCACTCATTGGAAATGGCTGACCATACACAATTTCATTTTCCAGCACCACAACTGACAGACAGATGAACCAACACTCATTTTAGAAACTACTGAAAACTTGTGAGATCAACAAATATGTAAGATATTTAATGGGGACCTTTGATAATGTATATTGTTTGACAGTATTGTATTGCTGTAGTAAATCCGCCCATTTCCTCAATGACTTTTTCCTGTATTCTACTCCGCCATTTTATAAGATTTTGTCATCAAAAGCCCATGGAAATAACGACTATTTCTCAAAGTTATTCAGTTTGCACTCAATAAAGGGCCGAGGGCATCATTAGCCAAGGATAATAAACAAAGATGAAATTTTCCAGATTATGGAAACTTCAACAAGGAGGAAAAAGCCTTTTCTTTTAATTACGGGAGATTCTAAATATCATATGTCAGGCCATATATATTGTTTCTTTGTTTTGAAAGGGTGTCCCTGATGGTAAAATTTACATTTCTTACTTTTTATCATATTCACCTGGGTCATTGTCTCTGATAGCTGACTTTAGGAGACCCTTGGCATCTTCTGAATTGTACGGAGACACCACTTTAAGACCAGGGCAGTGGCCATACCAAGCAGCAAAACACTGGGAGTGCTGGGCTGCTACCCCAGCGGCTGCACCATTGGGACCACGGAAAACAATCGGCACATTCACCTGAAAATTAGGTCCATATCCCCACAACTCAATAAGTTGACCATAAAAGACAAATTTTTGACTTCCTGCATTGAAAGAAACTTGTTTTCACTGCATACAATGGAGATGTTAATTATTTGGTTGCAATTACCAAATATGGGGTAATTAAGATACTCAATTGCCTTCTTTGGTGTAGCACAGTAGAGTTCAATTTCTTAAAAGTTTTAATGTGCTTTATTGTTATATCAGCTGAACCTCAGACACATAAAATACCATTAAATACCAAAATTCATAAAGCTGTGGGGTCAATATCTATCTTATATCCTTAAGATGCTGGTAAAAGTCAAGGGTATGAAAAAGACAGATCTGTTAAGCTTTTGTCTGAATGAAGTCAGTAGCACAGTGAATGTCGAGGGCAATTTATTCCATGGATCAAGTACCACCAGGAGCATTTGTTGTTGAAAAGAAAATATCCACTAATTTAATGTCTGATTTCAGGCTCAGTCTGCACAGCTTCTAACATGACAATGCTAGACAATCCTAATTCTAACTACAGTATTACTTTGCAAGAGAAAAGCGTCCCAATGAGTTTTTATGATTTTGTAGATTTATTTATTTGGGGTTTTACGTCGCTTTCAACACTGTACAGGTCATATCACGACGGGTAGTTGGAAGGGCAGAGGAAACCAGTACATACAGTTTGTCAGGGTTCTGTACTATAAACTGCCAACCAACAGCAAGCAACTACCAGCTTTCCCACTTGAGTCCGTGCCGTGAATCGAACCCTGGCCTCAGAGGCACGTGGCCCCATTAATGATTTTGTAGAAATGACAATCTTCCTGTGTTTAATATGTTTTTCCATTTATCCCAAAATACAAGGTTTCGTAGATGAATATTTTTTAAAATTTTTTTTGCATTTTATGCACAAATTCAAGATGGGTGTCAAAAATGGTGGGAAATTGATTTTTGGTAAAAATGCCAGTAGACTCTGCAGATACCCTGCGGGTCAAAAATTTTGTCAAAATCGCTCTATCTCACACCGTTTATGAGATAAATGTGCTTTTGCGTTTTATGCAAAAATTCAAGATGGCTGACCAAAAATGGTGGGAAAACTATTTTTGGGGAAAGTCGCCAGTAGACTTTACAGATACCCTGTGGGTAAAAAATTTTGTCAAAATTATCTGGCACCATTTACGAAATAAATGCATTTTTGCATTTACGCAGACATTCAAGATGCCCGATTCTTGGTAAAAAATGCCAGTAGACTGCAGATACCGAGATAAATGTGTTTTTGCATTTTACGCAGAAATTCAAGATGGCTGACCAAAAATGGCAGGAAATTATTTTTGGGTAGTCACTCGTCGAAATCGCTCTATCTTACACCGTTTACAAGATAAATGTGTTTTTCGCAGAAATTCAAGATGGCCGCCAAAAGTGGTGGGAAAACGATTTTTGGGAAAAGTCGCCAGTAGACCTTGCATATACCCTGTGGGTAAAAAAATTCGTCTAAATCGCTCTAGCTCGCACCATTTTAGAGATAAACGCGTTTTTGCGGTTTAGGCAGAAATCCAAGATGGCCGCCAAAAGTGGCGGGGAAAACAATTTTTGTGAAACCTTGCCCGTAGACTCTGCAGATACCCTGCGGATCAAAAATTTTATTGAAATCGCTCTGGCTCGCTCCATTTCAGAGATAAATGCATTTTTGAGTTTTACGCAGAAATTCAAGATGGCCGCCAAAATTGGCGGGGAAAAGGATTTTTGTGAAAACTTGCCAGTAGTCTCTAGTGATACCCTGTGGGTCAAAAAATTCGTCAAAATCACTCTTATAATGCACTGTTTCAGAGATAAACGTGTCTTTGCGTTTTAGGCAGAAATTCAAAATGGCCGCCAAAAATAGCGGGAAAACAGTTTTTGGGAAACATTGACAGTAGACTCTACAGATACCCTGTGGGCAAATAATTTTGCCGAAATCGGTCCAAGATAAATGCATCTTTGTGTTTTCAGCATTAAGAAAAATCATGCTTTAGTTAATCGTTAATAAATCAGCCATTTTGTACTGGATCACTTCCAAAAGTTAATGATTTCCAGACATCTATATAACGAACCTACTTGCAACATTTCATGTGAATAGGTGAAGCGCTTTTAAAATTACCATCCGGACAAGCACACCCTTTTGAACAACATGTTTTGGTCATGTGGCTTCTCTGATTGGTTGAAATGTCATGACACTATAATCAGCAATTTTTCCCGGGGCTACTGCATACATGTGCTAAAATTTGAAGAGAATCCGCCAAATGGTTGCAGAGCTATAAGCAATAGAAAATGCAGGATCCGGCGGACCCACTCTCTCTCCCCTCTCCCCTAAATACAAACAAGTGTAATTTACATGATTTAAGTTACTGCTAAAAAATGTGAATGATTAAATGATTAATTTACCTTTCCAGCAGACATGTAATAGGTTTTTGCTGCAGAATTAATCACTTGGTCAATTGCCTGCATGCTGAAGTTGAAAGTCATAAATTCACAGATGGGTCGCAGTCCTGCCTAAAAGAGTTTAACCAAAAATATGCATTCAAACAATTTCAAATTATTAAAAAAAAATTTATGACACTTACAGGTGAAATTCCTTCAATGAAATGTTCTATACTTACAAGCTATGTTTGTTTTATTGGTTTCCAAAATTACACATCCTTAAAATAAGAGAGCATTTTTAAAAGTTTTGACAACACTGCTGGTTTTACCTATGTATAATTTTGACTTCTAAAACTATTTTATATATTTAACATATAAAGTTCACAATACAATGTTAGTGGTGTAATACTACTTTGGAAAAGAGTTCTGTATATTTATAAATGCCTACCATTGCAGCTCCAACTGCAATCCCAGCAAATCCCATTTCTGTTATGGGTGTGTCAATAACACGCTTGTTGCCATATTTCTTCCAAAGTCCCTTGCTGACCTGAAATAATCTATACACTAGACAATCTTGTATGGAAAATGGGATAATGTCACAAAACTAGAAAAATGTTTTTGCTAACAAAAACTAAGCGTCCCAAAAAGGTTCACTGTAATATAATATACAGTAGAAAAAGGTTTTCGAAAATAAAAACATGCATTGCTGAGAGAAGAAGTGAAAATTAAGCAGACAGTGGCTATTTTATAACCCCAGTTTGACCCATAAGGGGGGGGGGGAGGGGGTCCGGGGGTAAATCTGACCAGCTATCTAGACTCTTCACATGTGGTTTCCCAATACCTCTTAATACATTCTAAAGCTGTAACAGAAAGAATAAAGGAGATAAGAGGCAAAAACACAAAATCGGCTATTTTATGACCCCAGTTTGACCCATAAGGGGGGTCTGCCCGGTCCGGGGGTAAATCTGACCAGCTATCTAAACTCTTCACATATGGTTTCCCAATACCTCTTAATACATTCTAAAGCTCTAAAAGCAAGAATAAAGGAGATAAAAGGCAAAAACATACAATCAGCTATTTTATAACCCCAATTTGACCCATAAGGGGGGATCCGGAGGTAAATTTGACCAGCTACCTAGACTCTTCACACAGGGTTTCCCAATACCTCTTAATACATTCTAAAGCTGTAACAGAAAGAATAAAGGAGATAAGAGGCAAAAACACAAAATCGGCTATTTTATGACCCCAGTTTGACCCATAAGGGGGGTCCGCCCGGTCCGGGGGTAAATCTGACCAGCTATCTAAACTCTTCACATATGGTTTCCCAATACCTCTTAATACATTCTAAAGCTCTAAAAGCAAGAATAAAGGAGATAAAAGGCAAAAACATACAATCAGCTATTTTATAACCCCAATTTGACCCATAAGGGGGGATCCGGAGGTAAATTTGACCAGCTACCTAGACTCTTCACACAGGGTTTCCCAATACCTCTTAATACATTCTAAACTCTAAAAGCAAGAATAAAGGAGATATAAGGCAAAAACGCAAAATCAGCTATTTTATGACCCCCAGTTTGACCCATAAGGGAGGGTCCGGGGGTAAATCTGACCAGCTATCTAGACTCTTCACATATGGTTTCCCAATACCTCTTAATACATTCTAAAGCTCCAAGAATAAAGGAGATAAAAGGCAAAAACACATAATCGGCTATTTTATAACCCCAGTTTGACCCCTACGGGGGGGGGGGGGGTCGGGTGGGAAATTTGACTTGCTTTCTAGACTCTCCACATATGGTTTCCTACTACCTCCCAATACATTTTATGGCTCTAAATGCAATACTTAAGAAGATAATAGGGGGGTTCACATGAAATTTAAGCTTTCTGATTGGTACCTGTGAGAAAATCACTCATAAATCGGTCAATTTTAATCGGATTGCTCCCAAAATCTAATCAGCTCACGTTTTTGATAGTATAAACATGTGTATGAAGTTACAAGCCTCTGCGGTCAGTAGATTTTCCTGAACTGCAATGACGGGCGGGTGTACCCGAAAAAACTATTTTTTGATCATGTGACCTTGATAAAAATCAAAGGTCAAATTTAAGCATGTGGAAAAATTTTCCCACGTCTAAGGTATATAACTGCCAAATATGGTTAAAAAGCTTGCAATAATAAGGGAGATATTCAAGCAAGACCATAATGTGGTGGCGGCCGGCGGTGGCGAGGAAACTGAGACGAAACCAAATAAGCGCCCTTTCAGGGACGCTTAATTATGCACATATGGGTTCCTTGGTGAAGTTCTAAATATTATACGATGTTATCAGGAAATGTTTATAAATATTAAACTTTAAAGACACGGAAAAGATTATTAAAAACTGCCCAGTCACTGTTAGCAATCCATAGTCTAGAAACCCTAGTTAACTCATATTGCCAATTTATTGGTTTATTTGCAAAGGGAAATTGTTTTACTGGAGTAGGTATTTCCCTTGACCAATAACAGGACTTCAAGATGACACTGTTTTACTTGAGTAGAACAAAATGTTCTTAAAGTACTCCAGGCAGGTCCAACAGAAAAAATATTTTTTTTGGCTCTCATATATTTTATTTACCATTTGAGAATAATAAAAAAAAAGCCTTGGGAGGGTGAGGGTAGCAAACCCTCCATTGGGATTATTTACAATGGTTGCCACACACATTATGAATACATAATCACCAGGGTTGTGGTCAAATCCTTGAAAAAGGACTTAAATCCAAATCCAAATCTTTCCAGAAGAAGCTGTCCATTTGTTTTGCCCTTTGGAGTGCCCAATCAGAGCCAAATAAAACTGTTTTACTGATGTCACCAACAATACATTTTGCCAATTGTACCCATTGTTACTACCCAAGGAGCTGTTGTTTGATGTTCAGATTACGAATCCAAGAAACTTTTACACCTTTAATAAAGCTGCCAATATCAATAATTTTCAATCTACCCTCTAAACTGGTGGGGTACAGTTGTTATCTATTGATTTTGAACCCATATAAATTTGTAACAAATATCATTCAGTGTACGAGTAAAATGGGGTTCAGACTTGGCAGAGAAATTACAAAAAAGATTTAATTTTGGAATAATTTGAGTTTTTAAAACTGAAATTTTACCAATAGGTGTCATATATCTTATTTCCCACTTACTTAGTTCATTTTTTTCTACTTTAGAATAGTTAATACTTGATATTTTACAAAGCTCAAACGAAAAGGTAATTCCCAATAGATCCAATACTTTGGTTCCACAGTCTAAATGTTTCCCACATTCCATTATCCAGCAAAAATCTTTTCTTTGCTATCCAAATGAGTTTTATTTTGTCAGTGTTTATTTAAGTCCTGATTATGATCCATAAACTTCCAAAGTACTTAGTGCCGCTAAGAGAGATACAGAAACACCATTCAATATAATACAGTAGACTCTGTAACTTGATCCACCATTATTCAAACCATTTCTCATGTACTAACATTTTACTTTTGTAATTACTCGAATGTTTGAACCTAAGTTTTCGGTATTATTCGAACTTAAATGGGGGGTCACAAAAATATATTTTATGTATGATTTTTAAGGGATTACTCAAACCAAGCCTCAGAGACACATACTTGTTTAAATGTTGTTAAAGGTTGAAATGAATGATTTCCTCAATAAACTTACTTTAACTATTTGTACTTTATAGTGTTTTATTTGAGTTGATTCATGGAGCCAAAAATGGTAAAAATATTATTCTAACTAGGTACAATTTGAACCATTTATTGTCAGAATTTCCATGGTTCGAAATATGCAGAGTCTACTACAGTGGTGTCATCAGCAAACTGAGTGATTTTATGAGTTCTATTACCTATTTATATATCTATTATTGAGCTGTTATTGTTTATCATGAGCTATAAAATTTCAGCACAAATTATAAACAGGTAGGCCGCAATCAGATCTCCCTGTCAGCATACCTTTTCAATGTTTATAAATTCAGATAAAAAGCCCCTTTGTAAGACTGTTGCTTTGATATAAGTAATAAAAGTTTGTATCCACCATATAATACTGGATCCAAAATCAAAATATTTACGAACTGAATACATAAATTTCCAGGAAAATGAATCAAAAGCTTTTGCAAAATTAACCAGCATGAGAAGTCCCAGGATATATTTATTGTGTAATATACATTAAATCATATACAAGTTTAGTACTATCTCCAATATAACAACCTGACACAAATCCAGACTGATTTTCCAATATTATTTCATCTAAAACTTTCTTTAACCTATTCGCAATTGCACTAGATTCAATTATATAAATCACTGACAAAAGTGATATTGGTCTCTAGTTATTTAAATAATGCCTTGGTCTATTTCCTTTTGGCAGACAATCACTAACACATTAACTCAAGTTATTGACATTTCCCCCCTTTCATATACCTCATTGAGGGATTTTAGATCAAATATTTGAATTTATGCCAAAAAACCTTTAAAAATACAGAAGGGAAAAATAATACCAGGACATTTTCACTTTTCGTTTTTTTAAAAAGAATCTACTATTTCATTTATTGTTAAAGGTCCTTCAATTTCCTATGATTCACTAGCTGATAATTTTCTTACATTACTCTTGAAATTACTGTTATTGAAGTCCGGTTCAGTTAAAGAGTCATCATTGTTTTTGAACAGTTTTTTTATAAAAAGATATATAAAAAATATAATTACCTTGTAAGCACCATCATATTCTGCAACCTCTTCACCCATCAAAAATACTTTCTCATCTCGGGCAAGTTCCTCATCAAGTGCCTGATTTAGAGCATCTCTCACAGTCACCTACACAGAGAAAAACAAGTAGCTCACTTTGCAGAAGCCGTTAGACGAGTAGATTCTACGATTCCATCTAACATAAACAATATCAACTACAAAAACGTTTTTGCCAAGGTAAAAATGGTGTTCCACAACAGAAAGAGACTAATGGTAAAAACTGGTAAAGATAAAGGCTTGTAAAATACATGAATGGGGTTGTCAGCAGTAATAAATAACTACAAGTCTATAAGCCATATTAAAGGCATATAAAATTAAGCAATAAGTGAAAATTCAAAGTTGTCAGAAAAATGAAAAAAAAACTGACCTTAAAAGGTAAGAAGGGGGCAAAAAGCCATATCATTAGGTTTGACTGGTCATGGAGAATAATTCAATTAAGTTTTATAGGATTACAGGCAATCTTTTTAAAGATACAGCTCAACTTCTTTGTCAATACAAACTTAATAATGATCCGTTTCAGTTTAACTGAGCTGTATCCTCATTCAACTAATCCCTAACTATTGTTGACTTATGTAACTTTGATCCAAATATAACTCGATCTGATGCAAGAGTTTATCCTTGTTTTGGAACAATTTCAAATGATTTCTGTATTGATTGCAGATATCTATCGGATAATTGAATGTTTTCCTGAGTTATTGACAAATTTTTCACAGAAAACCCATCAAACTGTGGTCTAAACAAGTATGTTTTACAAATGTCATAGATAAGGTATTTGTTAATGAAGAGTGTCACATGAAGCCAAATTGTTTGTGAAAAATCCATGTATTTGAGAAAGTTGCCCACATTTATTCCTCTGCAGACATTTTCTTTCTGCTGACAGATAATCAAAAATACAGTACTGGGTGCAAAAATGCCACACTAAATGCCAGATGAAAATGAAGTGATGCCGAAATGTTTTCATTCTTTTTGATTATTTAAAAAGCGTTAATTTGATATGATATAAAGGTGTGAGACTATGTTTAAGGTTTTGTCATAGTGTAGTGTTAATACTTGCAAAAATCTTCCACATAATGGAGCGAAACCTCTGTGGAGCGAAATGTCCATAGAGCAAAACCACCTGACACTGTTGAAGTTACCTGCACTGCGCTTCTCCGCTAGATATACAGTAGAGTACTGGCAAAGAAGTATGGCAGGGGTAGTTCTAGTAACTACTATATGGCTCAACTTAAACTTGATCACTTTCATGAATACAGGCCCAGATCATCTGAATCCAACACCTTGCAGATACAATGACATACTCAGTAAATTTGCTCTACCAGTATGCATTGCCTATACTTAACAGATGTCTAAATACAACGAAATTATATCGCACCACAGTACACCGATACCTACTGCTTCCTGCCACAACTTGGCACACCTTGGACACAAAATCCTTATTTCTGATTCTTTCCTGTTCAATATTGTGGATTTGTATTGATTAAAATATGCATTGACACAAGCGTAAACTATAACCGTATTTTAGCAAGATAAAGTCAAAACAATAAACATTTTAGAAGGAGTTTTAAGGGGCGATAATATAATTTCTACATGAAAGCAGCGCACTAAATAGGCACAATTTGCACATGGAAATCACTGAAGATATTTAAATTATTCTGTACAGTAGTCACGTCGACTTCATTATTTAGTATGCGAAAATGTAAGAGTGTGGGCGATAAAGAACAACTGTTATTAAGTATTCCATCTTCCGTTTTGTGCTATGTTGAGGTTTGTGCCACGATACAGTGCCAAGCAGTACACAGGTGTCATTAATGTTAGACGTCATTAATGTTAGACAATGATATAAAATGACATCTAACATTAATGACACACGTGTACTATAGGAATATATCAGGGTTGGGGTCAAATCCGTGAAAAGGGATTTAAATCCAAATCCTTTGAATTTTTTCAAATCCAAATCCTCACTTTTTCAAAAGGATTTAAATCCAAATCCCTTTTGAAAAAGGAATTAAAATCCTTTGGAAAAACATGCTTGAATACACTATGATGGATGTGTACTATAATATCTACTGTACTATAACAGAAGTAACAAATTAAGTAATTAGTAACAAATACTGTAAATAATTTGCAATTAAATGAAATGTTATTCTAATTAAAATTTTGTGTCACAATGTTCCTGTTTATATTTGTTCAAATTTCAAACAAATGTATGTATCAAAAGTCATATTACTGACCACAAGCATGTATAACAGTAAGCTTATTATAGAAAACAAGCAGAACTAAAGTGACTTATATAACTCTGTCATGTTTCACTTTCTTTAGACAAAAGCTGAATATACACACCAATAATAGATGGCTTAGCAGGTTTGAAGAGGCTTTTGTTAAAGCAGAAATAATAGCTGTGTAATGTTTGCACTTGGCTTTGAAATTCCCATTCACACCCTGGGGGATGTCAATGTGTTTTTGGAATGAATGGGATTAAAAGAAATGAGGCATCTTTTACACACAAACAGACAAGTTAATTGCATTTCCAAAGCCCCTTTCAACTATGCTCGCATTGCTGGTCAATGTGGATTTCTATCTTGTTTATGAAGTTTATTTATGTTTATTGAGTTTATGAAAGCTAAGTGCTATTTCATCAAAGTACTGAGGCTTCTTTCAACTGTACTCCCTTTCCTACTCACTGTAAACTACAAAGATAACATTACATGTAAAGCAACAATTGTATTTTGTTTGTATACTTTTGCAGCCTGCACAAGATTACTAGAATTTGTTAACATATTTTATAAAATGACAAAGAAGCATTAATACATTACATATTAAAAATAGACACACATTACACTATTAAAATTTAAAGGATTTTAAAAAGCGGAAGGATTTTGCCCAAAAACAAGAGGATTTAAATCAATTCCAAATCCAAAATCCTTTTTTTTTTTGGCAAAAGGATTTCAAATCCTTTCAAATCCTTTATAAAAAGGATTTAAATCCTTCAAATCCAAATACTCAAAGGATTTGACCCCAACCCTGGAATATAGCACTCAAAAGCCATCTAAACGCAGAATTTGTGCTCTGACCACGCCAACCAGTCTAAAATTCTGCGTTTAGACGGCTTTTGAGTGCTATATTCCTATTCTAACATGACTGTTTAAAACAAAATACCTTAAACACTTGTAAGATTAACAAAAATTATCCAAGTGAACGCAATAGGATGCCGCCATGTTGGCTGTTCCATCAAGCGAACAGGGTGATTTTTCTCTCTCAAGATATACCGTAAACTTTATCTGAATCAAGGACCTTCAAGGTACAAGCAAACAATTCAAAAATGCACAACTTTATACACTATCTCATAGTATTTTAATTTATTATAATTATGAAAACAAACTTATAGATTATTGTTTTTCAGCCAATAATTATGTATAGGAAAGTTTGTAACAGCCGTAATGTTGATGCAGAATTTAAGACGGTTTAGAAATCGCTCTTGACCAATTAGAATGACGGACACATCCGTGTCATGTTAGAATATGACTGTAACTCATGCATTGAGTGAACAGTATATAGAACATATTCCAGAACAGACCCGTACAGCTTGTTAAGGCAATGAAAAGGTAGATATGGAAATTATGTTAATTTCCTTGATTTACCAGGTGAGCTGCTATCTGCAGTGTATTTAGAGTTTGACTGAATATTTCAGTTTTTATTTTGTGTATGATATAGTGTTATTGCTGATACTTTCCCATTTCTCCTTTAACATTTTCACAAAATCAAAGAAAATATATGACTAGCCTGTCATTTGATTTACAATGATCAAGGAACCATTAGCCTATAAGAAGAAAATAAAACTTATTACTAAAATACATGATATTCACTGTAAAAAAAGGATAATGCAAAACATAATATTGAGTAATGAAAAATTGATCAACCCTATTTTAAATAATATATGTAGTTAGTAAAATAGCCTGAACCTTATTTTACTGACCGTCAGTAAAATAAGCTATATATGCTCTATTTTACTGACGATCGTCAGCAGAATAGCCAGTGTAGAACACAAGAGTAACCCCTGACCAAACCACGGTATACGCAGAATTTTACCATGGTTTGAGGCAATAAACCCCTCAGGCGAAATTCTGTGTATACCGTGGTTTTGGAGGGGGTTATTCCTATTCTAACATGACAAATTATTTTAAGTGAATAATTATTGCAAATTTTACTGTAAAACGTTCATTGTTAAGACAGCCATAATGAGGCGAACCCCGGCAAAAATTCCAAATAATACCAGAGTGCCTAACGTAAACGCCCTCACAATTGGTATTTATTACTACATTTTACCGGTGTAGTATTTCGTCGTTTAGCCAATCAGAAACGAGGTCACATCCATGTCATGTTAGAATGTACAAATAAACACTCACGTCTTTTGCAAGCGCGGCCGACACCTGTATACCTCGGCTGGATAAACCACTCATCCCCTGCATATGCAGGAAAGCCTGTAAAATAGATATACATTACTCAGACAAATATATAAATTCAGATGGTAAATAGAAAGATACGTAGAACCAAAGAAAATGTCATACCCTTGATAAAGCTCGCACTGCCATGTTTTTGACCTTGCCCTTGTAAACAAAGTGGAAGCGTTTGTTAAAAATACGAGAGGAAAAATCTATTTTTAGTACTTTTGTACATTTTTACTTCCTCGTTTACACTGTTGACAGGTATAATATCATTCAGTAGAACTATTCGTATATTGTGGTAAAAACGTCATCTCCTTACTTTATAATTGAACAACAGTATTTGTTACTTAAAAATATATATTCATATAGAAAACCAATCATTTGTGACCAATCATTTGTTTTGTTAATACTTCATTTAAAAACTCAGTACCAAAATTCATGAGATATATGTTACAGTAATGTTGTGTAACCAGTAATTTTGCAAAATTCCTGAAATCTCTGACAATATTTTACACTATTTTACTGATTGAATCCAGTAAAATTGTGAAAATATTACTAAATGCATTTTCTTTATAATTAATAAGAAGAAAGAAAAAAACTTAACTGTATACGAGTCATTGTTATTCCTTGAAGGGTAACACCTGCTATTTATCACAAATATACAAATTAACACACTTTTTTTTGTTTTGTTAACATATGAGGTTCCAGTGTTGGCAAGAACTTGGGTGATTTTATTACAGCTAGTCCAACCAGCTATATACTTGTGCTTCGTATTTGTATTTTGTTTTATAAAATTAATCCAAAGTATGAATTTATTTCATGAGCTATGAAAATTTTCTTTGTAATCATTTTGACCTTGGAAATGAAAAACCTTTAATCTCATTAAACCATTTCCTGCAGCTGTTATTTCAAGGAACTATAATTGAGTAATTTTGTATAGCCTGTGTCAAGGGTAAGGGACTGACTATACAATGGTAATTGCAATGTTCTTCTTAACAGTTATTTCAAGTATTTCCAATTAAAGGGTGCACATGGGAACTCAAAATATGAGTAGCTGACACAATAGACAGAACCAGAAAACTCAGTCTGAGTACTCTGCATTATAGACAGTGGAATGTCAAAGAGGGTTATTTTTTCAGAGCTTGAACTGTCAAAGGTTTTAATTCTGTGAAGACTATATTATGGACCATCATTTTTACAGTTTCTTCAGTTCATTTTAGTCCAATGGACATGGTGATATTGATAGTTTTTAGAATAGAGTGAAATTATAGTGGTACTAACAGAAGCTATCTCTGATTCTATAGAAGACAGGTTAAATAGGGATTTGTATGGTATGAGAGGAATGAGAGGAACAAAAATATTTCATTCCCAAGGATGTGTACTGTACCATGCTTGAAGATGTTTAAGTAGCAAGCCAAAATAAAACACCAAATGCAGACAACACTACTACTTCTTGTCAAAGTAAGTTAATCTAAACTATATGCATAATGTACATGTAGTATTAAAAAGTAATTCATGCTTAGTCACTTTATAAAAATTACTATGAATTAAATTAATTTTGTCAGTGTAACAGAAAAACTAAAGCAAAACTTATTATTCAAATATCAATACCATGAAATGCTTGCTAGCTATTTTTATGTGTGGTTTAAATAAATTCATTTATTTTCTCTATTTTAGGTGTGAAATACTGAAGTGTGGTGATGTGGAGCAGTTGATCAAGCAGCGCCCCTTCACATAAGAGCACTCCATGCTACTATGCAGCCATAGAAGAAACATTGGACATCATCAAGAAGGCTCACATTGTCACTGGTCATAGAGTTCGGGACTGGATAATGAAAGAGCTTACCCCAAGCATGCTAACATAATGTGGGCCCTAGAGAAGTTTGAGGTCTACTTTATGGAATGCCAACAGAAAAGGAAGAAACCACTTGTCACCAGTGCTGTTGTATATCCAATAGAATTCCATAGAATTCAACTCCAGAGGCTAGGTTGATCTGATTGACATGCAGGCAATGCCAGCCAAGCTCTTTAGATAGATAATGGCGTTTGAGGACCACGTGATAAATTTTGCATCATTTGCTCTTTGACTTCCAAAAGAGCATGAGAAGTTACCCATCACTTGGTGGACATCTTCCTCAACCTGGTGCCCCAGCTATTTGCAATCAGACGATGGTGCAGAGATCACTGCTCAGGTCATCTCATGCAGAAGTCACACAACTCAGACTGGGTTTTAAACTAGTTCGACAAAAACTGACATCCATCAAGTCAGGGGTCAGTCGAGAGGGCTAATGGGGATATTAAGAACATGTTAACAGCCTGTTTACAGGACAACAGCACTGCTGACTGGAGCTTTAGCATATAATTTGTCCAATTCTGTAAAAAGTCTGACTATAGTGCTGCAATAAAAAGTCACCATATGAAGCCTTGTTTGGTACAAAGACTAAAGTAGGCCTCACATCTTCACTTCCGTCAGAGGTCATTGAAAGGCTTCAGAGAAAAAAACAACTTACTTGCTATTTTTTCATCAGATGGTGAGAGTGTTTCCACAGATGTACATAAACATGAGAAAGATGATGTGATACACACTCAACCTGTAGAGGAAGCACATTCCTCTCCACCAGTGCTCACCCCTGTGAGCAAGATGAAACCCTAGCTTACTGAAGTACCAGAACTCACCCCCGCACCAAGCCCACTGGTACAGAGACAGACACAGCGAGTGGGGGAGTATCACAGCATTCACAGCAGAACGCATAATCATTGGCTGATGCCTTCAGCGGGCCTTCAGTTAATAAAGCTGACAGTGTTGTACTTTGTATACAACATGCAGGTAGACAAAGGAGATCCAAGGAATATACTATGCCTAGTACTGGACCACAATATTGAAACAGACCCCTACCATATTGCAGTTAAAGTTGGTGTTCTGGAAGACAACTATTCCCAAAACAAGTTTTATAGTTGCCCAGAGAGACTCCTCATGGAAGAAGATATTAATCAATACAAAACCATTTCACTAAGAGATTCAGTTAGCCAGCAGTCAATATGTGTGGGGCAAGGATTCATGAAGTGTAACTGTACTTCAATGCAATGTAAAAGTAACATATGTGAATGTTACAAGGAAAAGGTTTTGTGCAACAGTAGATGTTGTGCCTACTTAAAGTGCAAAAATAAATAAACTTGTATGCTATACTTGTATATTTGCCACTGTGGACTAGCAGATAACACACTTGTCTAAAAACTCAGAGGTTCAAACCCAGGTACAGGCAGATACATAGTGGCTCGGATGACCACTTAAAATGGCGGTCCTCTGTCATTGGGTCCTATCCCCAGTGGCAGGTTAAAGAACAAGGACGTTGATAAATGGTCATCCTTGAGCCTCCATCTTTTAGTAAGGGGAATGTCAGTTACTTGTGTTTTGGTGTTGTACCTGTTCAGTTGAAATGGTAAAACAGCGCTTTGAGTCCTGTAGTATATGGAGAAATTGCATCGAGTATAAATACACAATATAATACAATACAATACTATTAACTGTTGAAGGTGCAGGGAGTTTAGCAAATGTTTAAAAGAATCAAATCAATCATTCATTGTTGTATATTGATATTTCATGAATTTCATGAAATTCCTGTTCACATATTCTAGGAATTTTGCGTTATAATGCATTATAATGCAATAGTTTTATCACAAAAAAAACAACATACTTTTTGCTCAAATGAGAAAATGGCCTGAACCTGTGGCAGACAGCTGCTCAGAACAATTAGCAACATAAGCAAAAATATAGTATTTATATGTGTAAATATTTCTGGTGTAGCATTTATTTATGTTTTTTAAAAAAAGAAAAAGTCATATGAAGAAACTTAATTTCATTTGATTTAATTCTGTGTAAAAAATAAGCCAAACTTCTTTGTTCTATGTTAAATGTTAAAAATCACGCTAATCTTGACATATATATTTATTTATTTGGGGTTTTACGTCGCTTTTAACACTGTACAGGTCATATCACGACGGGTAGTTGGAAGGGCAGAGGAAACCAGTACATACAGTTCGTTAGGGTTCTGTACTGTAAACGGCAAGCAACTACCAGCTTTCCCACTTGAGGCCGTGCTGGGGATCGAACCCCGGCCTCAGAGGTGGAAGGCGAGAGTGTTACCACTCTGCCACCGTGGCCCCCTTGACATATATATGAACACAATGAATCATTAATTACAGTACTGAATATAAAGAGACAATATAAGTTAAAAAGTGCGGGTACTTACTTTTAAAAAATAAAATTCATAGATTAAGCAAACTGGATTTATATAGGTAAAATATAATATTAACGATTCCATGTAAAATGGAATCACAATACACTAAGCATAAGATGCACAAGTTTCTACAGATTCATCACAGAATTTGTTGATAGAAAAACAAACAATAACTTAAATTGGAACCATATTAATAAATTACCCTTAACTGCTTTAAAACAAACTTCAAAAATAATCCACCATACATTAATATTATTGTTGACTCTGTAAGCCTCCCACTTCCTTTTGGATGCAACATAATTTGTTTTGTTCATTTTCAAAATTTGAAAGTGAAATGAACATCCTTTACCAGGTTACATAAAAGGTTTCAGGTAAAATGAGATAGCTGGGTTTCCAATTTCAAAATTTTCTGATGTTTTAAATGTGTACACAACTTTAACAACTCGATACTTAAATATCTGATAGTTAAATATTTTTAAATGACACGAAGTCTCACTTTCTTCAGGAGTCTTTATTGTATCCCTGGACAAAAATTGGGGATACTTATGTTTTTAGCACAGTCACTCTGAGGCCTCAGAGATTTCCTTTTAGATGAAATAATTTAAAAACCATTTTGGTAGACCTTTTAAATTTGGTATATAGGTATATATGGGTAAGACCTTGGAGCCTTTTGTTTTGTAACCCAGTCTTCCACTTGAAGACCTATGGTGGCCTTCTAAATTTCGAAATTCGGGTATTTCTTCACAAAATAAGTCCTAGTACTCACATACAGAAGGTCAGGTCATCCTATGGCTAATAATAGATATATATATATATATGTCTCCTACAAACATGCAGACATGTGACCTTTGACCTCTTTCTTCAAGGTCATGGCTGGCCTTCAAACATCGGCCGTTTCTCCTTTTTTTCCTATGGAGATTCCGTTTTGTATGCTCTCAAAATATTTTAGGTAGAACTTTCACATGTAGTTTGTGTGTATATTGGGATAAGAACTTAGAGCATTGTTTTGTGGCTTTTATCTTCCACTGGAAGACCAATTGTGGAGTTCTGAAGGTCAAATTTGGGATATTTCTTCACAGTTTGAACTTTCAAATGAAATAAATATTTATGCAGAGCATTCAAATTTGGTATGTAGGTAGACATGGGTAAGGCATCAAATCACGTTGTCTTATGGCTTTGATATTCAAATAGAAGACCACTGACAGACTTCTAAAGATGACATTTTTGACATTTTTGCACATTTTGGCCGAGTACTCACATACAAAAGAACATATCATAGTATGGCTGTTGTATGTAGTGCATAAGTTTGTCCCCTGTATGCATGCACTTCTTCTGTGAATTCAGTCTTCCACTCGGAGTTGGGGTATTTCCTCACATTTTGGCTTAGTAGTCACGTTTAGAAGGACAGATCTCTTGGTGGCTGATATATATCATTCATATATATGTTCCCTATAAATACTAGTATTTAATTGTTTTGTGGACTTGGCCTTCTACTGGAAGACCAATGGTTGCCTTCTAAAGGCCCGATTTGGGGTATTTCTAAACATTTTGGTCTAGTACTCTTATGGCTGATATATATCATGTACATTTATGTCCCCTATAAGCATGCACTTCTTTTGTAGATCCAGCTTTCCACTGGAAGACCAATATAATGGCTTTCTACAGGCCGAACAAGATGCACTCAGAGAGAGCAAAATGATTGACTCCATGTGACCAGTCTCTAAAGTGATATAAAGTATTGTAAGGAAGATATTTAGCTAAACACTTTCTAAATTATCTGGACATATTCTTGGCAGCAATTGTTTACCTCTTCTAAGATTTTGTTTTGTTCACTAATCATTTCTCCATTTTGTAGCATAATATTTCTCATGATTTTATCAGGAAAATGTTTATTTTTAATGTTACAAAGATATTGTGATGTTTTTTTACCTTCGCCAAAAAAAAAAAAAAAAAAAAAAAATAACCACAGCCTTGTGGTAAAGGTGACAAAAAGTGTGTAACAGAATATATCTTGGAAAGATGCATCTGACAAGTCAAGTTCTGAAATCAATACATGTACAGTCAACACAAATGTCAGACGATTTTGAAAATCACACCCTTATGGGAATGCTTTTAAATAATACAATGTGATAGAAAAAGTCAGATCTATAAAACTCAAATGAATCATTGTGCAAAGTGGGATTCAAATTACTGCAAAGGAAAATAACTGTGAATACTCAAGGAGTGGCATGTTATTATTCCAACTATTTCCTATAAAGGTTCTTAAAACCAAAATCTATAAACAATCAGTTCCACAATGCACTGTAGAGCAGTCAGACTAGGGGAAGGTTACCGTAGTTGATACCAGTCCCTTTTGGTGTCATCAGCATGATTGGTTGGGGGCACATAGGGACTACTCTGTCCTCTGGTGTCGGCGTCAGTGTCATCTCTTGCCATGAATATGATGAACATAATTAACTTTCTTAATCCATGACATTCTGTGACGTCAAGATGACGTTTTCAGGAAACAACATCCATTTTGGACGGCCAAATGCCTGCACTTTGATGAAAATTAAACTTATGCCTTTTAAATTATATATTTGAGAAAAACGGGCAATAATTCTAAATAGATTTTCTTGACCGAGGCACAGCTTTTGAAAAAAAGTATTATTTTGTCTTTAATTATTAATTTGACATTTAATGGGAAATTTTGTCAATTTTATTTGTGACTGTGAAATATCTAATCTACTTCTTTGCAAGCGCAATATGTTCCCCACAATGAGGAACTCAGTGCGCTAATTAAACAAAATCATTATCATATGGAAGTCGAGGGGCATTCAATGTCAGTAATCCAGGATTGTGGGTGTGACCAGGAGGGAAGGAAGACTAAGTTGGGAAGCTAGAGCTGAAGAGGTGAGTTTTGAGGTGCTTCCTAAAAGATGCAACAGAGGGACTATTTCTTACATGGAGAGGGAAAGAGTTCCAAAGGGCAGGGGCATAATGACTGAAGGAATTAGAAAAGTGTTTAATTGATTTGTAAACTCTACAATCAAAAGTGGGGGTTTGAAGGAACTTGAGTTTGGGGGTACTTCGCCTTGTGTTTCTAAAAGAGGTATAGGGGTGGATTAACCCTCTTAGGTAAACTGGTTGACCCTGGGTGAGAATTTTGTATGTAATAAGACCAATTTTAAATTGTACCCTGTATCTAACTGGTAGCCAGTGGAGTTTTTTTAGTTGAGGGGTAATGTGAGAAAATTTAGAGGAACGGGTGACAACCCTGCAGAGTGAGTTTTGGACTAGCTGCAATCTCCTTAACTCAAAATCAGTGAGCAATAAGAAGAGTAAATTGCAGTAGTCCAGCCTGCTGCTCACCAAAGCATTCGTTAACAGCACTGATGTATTCAGGTCTAGAAGGGGACAAATTCTGTAGAGGTCTCTCACTTGTACTCTAGTGGACTTAATGACCTGTGACACGTGGTTTGAGAAAGTGAAATTAGAGTCGAACACCACTCCGAGGTTCCTGACACTTTGTGCTGGCGAGACCTGATTTCCCAGAATATTGATAGGGAAGTGAGGGAGGAGTTGGTTACGATTTTTTTGGGAGCCTATGAGAATGAACTAGGTTTTGTCTGGGTTAAGTTTTAATTTATTTGCAAACATGAAATTTTGAATGTCGTTTAGGCAGTTCTTTAGTTTTTGGATAGAGTGAGAGAAATTTTCTGGTGAAAGTGTTATGTGGGTTAGTGTAGAGAGAGAACAGGATTGGTCCAAGGACAGAGCCCTGGGGTACTCCATAGTGGAGCGCAGCAGGATGTGAGAGAGTACTACCTACCTTGACCGAGTGTGTCCTTCCCGACAGGTATGATTTGAACCAGCTAAGTGCTAGCTCACTGAGTCCATAATAAACATTGAGTCTGTCCAGGAGAATGGTGTGGTCAATGGTATCGAAAGCGGCAGATAGATCCAGAAGTGTAAGGGCAGTGACAGAACCCTTGGCCATGTTAAGAAGAATATCGTTTTTTATATTAAGGAGGGCACTTTCAGTAGAGTGGTGTTTTCTATAAGCCGATTGGAAGGCAGTCATAAGACCGACTTCATCAAGATGAGTTTGTAGCTGGACGGCTACTACCCTTTCAAGAATCTTTGAGATAAAGTTTAAATTTGAGACAGGCCTGTAGTTTTTAAAAACTTCTTTGTCTAGGGATGGTTTTTTTGAGGATAGGGGTAACATGGGCCAGTGGTGCTGGGGGGGTTTGAAGGGGCAGAAACTGACAACATCAGGACATTGAATGGTTGAGTTAATGTGGTGCTGATATGCAGCAATGGTTGGATTGCCAGTAGAATATGGAGAAAAATCATTTTTGAGAACTTGGGGGGCTTTAAGTTTAAAAACTGAACATAAAATTTGGGGAATTCTGTGGTTAGTGGGTGTAAATTGTGAGAGTGATGGTCCCCGATAACGGGGAATGTGAGCGATAAAAAGGGATAACACGATAAAATAGGCAATTTTTATGTGTAGTTATCTAATAATTTTGTCAAAAGGGGGTTGATAAGTACAAAAGTTGATTACGATTTGTGGATTGAAAAACTATAAAGAGGGAGACGGAGAGGGCATTTAATTAAAGATATTGCGTTGAACAGTAATAATTTATAAAAACAGTACTTCCCTAACGGACACACGCCACGCAATATTTATAGTAAAAATATATATATTAAAATCCACAACTTTCAAATAACGATTTCTCTTTGAATACTGACAATCATATTGACATCTTTAAGATTTTGTCATGAATCCACCCTACCCTGTATGCCATGCAGAAACACACTTTGGACACCCTTGTTGACTTCCCAACTAAACTCACACACATCCTGTAACATTCTGCCATATATTCAAACATATTCTCCTTGATGATGGGATCCTACGGAAGCCTATAAGGGTCATGCTGAAAAAAAAAATTAAGTCGTAATTACGACTTACTAGTCGTAATTACGACTTATGAATTTTTTTAAAAACAACAATATTATCTCATAATTACGACTTACACAAGTCGTAACTACGAGATACTAAATCGTAATTAGGACTTATGAATTTTTTTTAAAACCAAAAACAAGAACTCCTAAGTCGTAATTACGACTTATGAATTTTTTTTAAACCAAAAACAAGAACTTGTTATCTCGTAATTACGACTTGCTATCTCGTAATTACGACTTACACAAGTCGTAATTACGACTTGTGAATTTTTTTTAAAACAAAAAACAACAAAATTGAGTGTTGGGCATGATCTCCCTTAGTGGTCAAGTGGGTAACACATTTGCCTGGCACACTGTTAATTAGGGTTCAAGCCTGGGTCAGGGAGATACATAGTGACTCAGATGATCACTATATTGGAGGTCCCGTGTTATCGGGCCCTTTCCCCAGTGACACCTAAAAGAACTTTGGAGACGTTGATAATTAGTCATCTCCAAGCCTCTTGATAATTAGTCATCTCCAAGCCTCTGTCTCTCTCTATTGTAAATGTGATAGTCCCAGTGTGACCCTGAGTGGTTGATGTGGATGTTAAACAACTAAATAACTTTAACTAAGTTGGGTATGACTGACAGGACAAGGCAACTGTCTAGCTGACCATAAAATCTTTTGCTACATATACTCAAGGTAGGAAAGTGACACTGACCGACTTCAACCTAAGTAGCCAGTACTACCAGCCTACAGAACACTCACTAATAACATTCAGTTAGAGCCAATTACATTAAACAACTAGCTTACACTCTCAAACTTGTTCACTGACTGTAGCCAGTTGTTAACTAGTCATAGAGCCCCATAGACATCCATATTGCCTGACCTAATTTTGCTTGCTTAGGCTAAAGTGGGTGTTCCATTGTACTATCTTTTACAATGGTATGCCCACAACCCTAGAATGTGGTTTATTTTTGGGTGAGGGTCGTGGGTAACTTGGGGAGTGTAGGCAGTTGTCTATGTATCTCCCTGACCCAGGCTTGAACCCGAATTAACAGCGTGCCAGGCAAGTGTGTTACCCACTTGACCACTGAGGGAGATCATGCCCAACTTACAGCTGTAGCACTAAGCAAACACCACACCCTCTACTAGCATAGATTGGTGCTAAAATGGAATAATGTTTGGTTAACTTAATTCTGCATTAGCTACCTCCATCGTTGTTTTAAAATCGTCCCAATGGGACCCAATCTTAAGTTATAATTGCCAGACAATTTTGTCTTAAAAAAAATTCACAAGTCGTAATTACGAGATAGTAAGTCGTAATTACGACTTATGTAAGTCGTAATTACGAGTTAGTAAGTCGTAATTACGAGATAATATTGTTGTTTTTTGTTTTTAAAAAATTCATAAGTCGTAATTACGACTTGTGTAAGTCGTAATTACGACTTGTGAATTTTTTTTAAAACAAAAAACAAAACTGTCTTGCAATTATAACTTAAGATTGTTTTTAAAAAATTCATAAGTCGTAATTACGACTTGTGTAAGTCGTAATTACGACTTGTGAATTTTTTTAAAACAAAAAACAAAACTGTCTTGCAATTATAACTTAAGATTGGGTCCCATTGGGACGATTTTAAAACAACGATGGAGGTAGCTAATGCAAAATTAAGTTAACCAAACATTATTCCTTTTTAGCACCAATCTATGCTAGTAGAGGGTGTGGTGTTTGCTTAGTGCTACAGCTGTAAGTTGGGCATGATCTCCCTCAGTGGTCAAGTGGGTAACACACTTGCCTGGCACGCTGTTAATTCGGGTTCAAGCCTGGGTCAGGGAGATACATAGACAACTGCCTACACTCCACAAGTTACCCACAACCCTCACCCAAAAATAAACCACATACTGGGGTTGTGGGCATACCATTGTAAAAGATAGACAATGGAACACCCACTTTAGCCTAAGCAAGCAAAATTAGGTCAGGCAATATGGATGTCTATGGGGCTCTATGACTAGTTAATAACAGGCTACAGTCAGTGCACAATTTCGAGAGTGTAATCTAGTTGTTTAATGTAATTAGCTCTAACTGAATGTTATTAGTGAGTGTTCTGTAGGCTGGTAGTACTGGCTACTTAGGTTGAAGTTGGTTAGAGTCACTTTCCTACCTTGAGTATATGTAGCAAAAGATTTTATGGTCAGCTAGACAGTTGCCTTGTCCTGTCAGTCATGCCCAACTTAGTTAAAGTTATTTAGTTGTTTAACATCCACATCAACCACTCAGGGTCACACTGGGACTATCACATTTACAATAGAGAGAGACAGAGGCTTGGAGATGACTAATTATCAACGTCTCCAAAGTTCTTTTAGGTGTCACTGGGGAAAGGGCCCAATAACACAGGACCTCCATTATAGTGATCATCCGAGTGACTATGTATCTCCCTGACCCAGGCTTGAACCCTAATTAACAGTGTGCCAGGCAAATGTGTTACCCACTTGACCACTAAGGGAGATCATGCCCAACTTAGAGCTTTAGCTCTGAACAAACACCACACCGTCTATTAGCATAGATTGGTGTTATAAAGGAAAAATGTTTGGTCAACTTTATTCTGCATTAGCTACCTCCATCGCAGTTTTAAATTCATCCCAATGTAACCCAGTCTTAAGTTATAATTGCGAGACAATTTTGTTGTTTTTTATTTTTAAAAAAATTTATAAGTCGTAATTACGACTTAGTATCTCGTAATTACGAGATAGTAAGTCGTAATTACGACTTAGGAGTTCTTGTTTTTGGTTTTAAAAAAAATTCATAAGTCGTAATTACGAGATAGTAAGTCGTAATTACGACTTAGGAGTTCTTGTTTTTGGTTTTAAAAAAAATTCTTAAGTCGTAATTACGAGATAGTAAGTCGTAATTACGACTTAGGAGTTCTTGTTTTTGGTTTTAAAAAAAATTCATAAGTCGTAATTACGACTTATTATCTCGTAATTACAACTTGTGCAAGTCGTAATTACGACTTAATTTTTTTTTCAACATGACCCTTATAGGCTTCCGTAGGATCCTTACAAACACAAGGTAACCAAGTTTGAAAAAATGAAGTAAGTAAATATTAAAAAATAATTACTAAAAATACACAATATTTACACAGTAAATTGGCAAATAACCATATAAAAAGACTAGAATAAATAATTAACAAATTGTACAAAACACATAAAATACAAAATGTAAAAAAACAGATACAAAGCATAAATATTACAATAGAATTCAAACCAGACCGGACAACACAAAATTAAAAATATCAGAAAAAATAAGTATAAATATCACAAAGTAAAACATAATTAGACTATATTAAATGAGATAAGTTAACACAAAGGACAAAATAAAATTAATTAATTAAAAATTTCTGTACAATCCAACTTCTTTTAAATAATCTATAATATGAAGAATATTTTCATTAAACAAGTTTTTCATTCTATTTATATTTCTGTAATATTTAATTCTTGTGTCATGTAGGTCAATACAGTCTAATAATATATATTTGACGGTATCATAACAATTACATGTAATGCACCAGGGCATATCTTCACCTATAAACAGACAACTGTGTGTAAAATAGGTGTGTCATATACAGGCTCGGGTAAAAATAATAACTATTTCTTCCCTTTGAGAAAAACCATCCAAACGTAAAAATTTCCTACAGCAGGGTTTATTTGAAATAGTTTTTATCGGGACATACCTTACTCTGAGTTTGCCATTTTTATGTAAAACACGGTTTACATTCACTTTCAAGTCTGTATAGATGATTTTCAACTCTAAATCATTCAAATTTAATTCTTGTTTGAATCAGATCCAAAGAGGACAGACAACAGACAAATCATCTTCTATACGAAACCCAAGGAGCCATTGACATGTGGCCAGTTGGTCATAGGATGGTCTTTTACATAAGCTCCCCACAAAAGTCAAATCATGGGCCATTTGATCTTCTGTTTAGAATCTTTGCTGACTGTCTTCTGAATAGTATCTAAAAGTATGTCAATATTACCTGGGTAAACTCGCTCTTGATAACGTTTGTTGACCTCATACATTGATTGTGTATTTTTCAGAGCTGGCCAGAAGGAATAATGGAGTTGTCTTCCGCCTGATGAGTGTGGTAAGCAACAGTTCTGTAACCACTTCGCCCTGTCTCTGCCTGTCCTGACAGATGAGGTGCCCCGTTGCTATGAATCTGTTTATGTTGTGGCAAATACAGAAGTGTTAGAACAATTTCTTGACCTGTGAATTCATAGGCATAAGAATAAAGTAACAGTGGGTCATGCACGACACAAAAGGCACTGTAGTTGGTGTTTGCCTGCAGACCCTCTCTTATCCACACTATAGTGCCTGAAACGCTGTGGGATGAGCCTGTACTAAAAGGTAGCAGAGAAATATGTATGTGCTGGTGACATAGTAGTAGTACTGAGGGATAAGACGTATAACTGGAATCTGTTGACCAGCAGGAATTTGCTGAATTTTGAGAGCACACAGTGTACTCAACTTGACAATTCCTGTAGTGAAACCTGTGTAGGTATTTTTGAAATCACATTGTTTAAAGCTTGATCAGCACTATTGATCAGCTCATTAGTAATTGAACTGTTTGTGACAGGATATGTCACATCTGTGACATTGTTGCAGAGCCCAGCGTGTTGACGTCATTGGCAGAAGATCTGTTGCCCTGACTTGTAATCTACTATGTCGTCTACCACCAACCTGTGTTTGGATGCATGCTCCTCCCGAGTGTTAAACCTCTTACTGATGTTATTAAGGTATCCAAGTAACATAATTTCATAACTAGTGTTCATAGAAAATGAACAAAAATGAGCCAAAAATATATTTACAATATATAAAATACCTTGTCGACGGTAATAATTCATGACATATAATCAATACACTCACATGTTATGTTTGATTAAATCTGGTAGATGCTTGATGAAATTTGATTATTAACATTGTTTATTAAAAGATATCATATGTAGCAGTCAGCTGTTATAAACTGTAAGCCATCACCTTAACAAGAGATTGGAAATTTGATTTGATGTATTTGGGTTTCACGTTTCCTTTAACACATTCCACAAGTTATATCACGACGGATACTTTTAAGGGCAGATGAAAGAAGAACATGCTAGTTGGTCAAGTTTCTGCACTGTAAACTTTTAGGCATTTTTACAGTAATTTTATTGTATAGAATTTGATCCGGGTGTCAAACCATCAACCTCAAAGATGGGAGGCAAATGTGTTAACACTTCACCCAACTGCCTACGAGGGAGATTATAAAATGCTCTTAGTGCCTGTGTGCATGGGTATCACAGACGACCTCCCAAAGAAAACCAAAGTCTCCTAAATATTTGGTAATCATCACACCACCACCACTTAGTTTATCAATAAATTTGCTAATAAGGAATTCTTTCCTTGTTAAAAATAATCAAGTGATCAACATCCACGCTCTGCTTCTGCTCAAGAAAGAAAATTCAAACTTGTGGGGTAGATCGACACCAAAGTTCAGTCAAAACACACTCTTCAATTTTAAAGTCTGGGTTTCTTGGAGACCAAATTTAGAAAACAACATTGAAAATTTAGATGGCAATTGGTAATGTAATATCCCAGAATACCTACATTCCATCATCGGTTTTTATTGGTGACTAGTCACACACTGAAAATTATTAATTTGTCAAAATGGTGCCTAAAACGACAAGTTTCTTAAATGACAAAATAAAATGAGATTTTCTTGTTGAATGATAGTCAAATGTTGATAACTTATAGGTCAAATTATTAGAAAACTTATGACAAGAAAATTAGTACCCTTAAAATTAATTTTACAGGAATGTCACCAATAACAGATGCCTAAAATGACTAATAAATTGGACTGCCGGGCTTATTTTCTTGTCATAAGTTTGTCAGTTAATTTGTCAAACAAGAAAATGACAAGTTTTAATTTGTCAATTAGGAAGTTTGTCGTTTTAGGCACCATTTTGACAAATAAATGACAAATTAATATTTGTCAGACGTTTTCAGTGCACCATCGTCCCTTAATGGCCACTCGTCATCAATTCTGAGGGAATGGGGGTATGCGGTAGTTGCCGAATGGGATCACAGGAATTGCAGAAATATCAAATATCTTTAATATATTGGCAAGTCAACCTATATCCTAACTGAATGCCATTTCAGTCCACAAAGGCTTGATTGGGAGGGTGAGAAGGCCTGTCACCTCCCCATGCCTGCTCTCATGCATCCATTTGTAGCTGGTCTGTGCCAATATTTGGAGATCACACACCTTCCTCTCCTGCTGACCATATTTTTAGGGTTTGTAACATGCTGTGTTCTTTAAGCTCCTAAACTTCTTTGCAACCATGACAGGTCCAATAATTGCAAGGAAGTTTCCTGTTTTATCGTCAACTGAACATATCAAGCAAACAACCTCACATAAAGGGCAGGCCGTATCCTGTAAAAGATTTGCCTTTTTTCTAAGCAAATACACTTTGGTTCATGAGGTGGGTTAACAGCAATTTGGAAAGATCTTATAATCATTTTACCTCTCATTCGAGATAATTATTTGGAAAGATCTTGGTGATTTATAATCACAGTCCCCACCCCTCCCAAGACAAGCAAACAACAGACTGTGGAGCATGAGTTTATTATAGATACAATTTATATATATATATATATATATATATATGTGTATATATGTAAATACATGTTTCTAATCTATAAGTATATACAGATGACAGTTATGTAAATACACTTACTAACTTTTCATATCACGAGTTTGTTACTAGTAGTGAATACAGAATACTGAATACAGTGAATATAAGTTTTAATACAGATGTAAATAAAGCATAACAGTTAACACAATGACTAGTTATATTATAATTATGTTAAATTTTTCACAGAGAGACCCCAGTAAATTTTACTGGGCCACCCACTTAGCAATGACCCCTGGCCGCCACCACAATCTCCCCAGGCTGTACTGCACCAGGGCAACCTGATAGACCCCCCCCTACCCTCAAGTCGGGGCTGGACGCCAGGTAATGGAGGTCAAAGGTCAAAGTCGAATTTGTTTCACCACTACGAAGAGGGACATTACTAAGCATAAGTTACAACTGGCTCAAAAGCCCAACTAGAGGTAGTTATGCATTTATCAAGCGTCTAAAGGAAGCAGCAATTTCAGAACTACGATCCTCATTCTGTTGTATGTACGACCATACGCATTCAGAGGCCCATGAACCGTGGGACTTTATGTTTTGCAAAGGCACATGCGCATTGTAAGCACAGGTAGCCCTGGATCGTCTGAACGCGTGAAAAGTGAAATGATGAGGATCGAATCCCAATTTGACATTTAGTCGCGACAGGCCCTTCCTGACTCTAGATTCCGTAGCAACCCTGAACCCCAGGGGGGTTCTTACTTGAAACAGAGGCTGGTCCCTCTGTGGCTTATACACTGACAAGGCTCGTTTGAGAGCACGCACAGGACACAGAATTGAGTGGTTTAATTTGGGTAAGACAATGATATGGATTTTGTCACGAGTTTGCATGGTCTTAAACCACTTTATGGCCACTAACATTTTAGATTTTTTAAAAATTATATCAGCTGGGGTCAAATGTCTAGAAGGGTCAAACTGTGAATACGAATGTGGTGCGATATTAGATATTCTAAGGAAGCCAAAGAAAGCCATGAGAAAAATGGCCCTGAATGTGAGGTAAGACGGGAGAATTCTGCACACTTGGATCAACTGTTTCAGAGTTTCCAGTGACATTATGTTACGACGGACAGGACACAAAGGCCTGTTAATTTTGACAGATTTTACGAAATATCTGATGCTTGGGTGATCCCATAATGAGAAGTTCAAGGCCGACATAACAAAATGAGCTTTAAGAGCAGATATGTTATTTGAAAGCATGTTTGCAGACACGTTGTTTTGTATTAAATATTCTAAATATGCCATGATATCTTGCAACACAATTTTCTTTAATTTTATTTTACTGCAAATACAGAAACCCACAAAGTTCCTAAACAAGAGCTGATAGCATCTCCTTGTCTTGGGTCTGAATGCCATTTCCACTCTGTTAGATGCCTTGACTGTGAGAGACTTAAGAACGCCTCTACCTGAAACAAAGTGTAGAATCTGTAATATGTTAAATATCATTATCCATACACAACACATCATTTGGTATTGGTACCCATATATGGCTGGGGACCTGTGAATTCAAGAGAACTTGCTGGGCAGCCGTGTTCTGCCACCTAGACAGTAAATCAGCCACATCATTTTTGCAACCAGGTATATGCGAGTATGTGACATCTATGTCCCACTGCGCGGTGACCATCCAAACGTTACGCGCACATGCACCCAAAAAGGGTCTCTTGTTTTGCCTGAGGTGAGAACCTGGACTGCAGCCAAGTTGTCACACTTGATGTGTACCGTTTTTCTGTGCCAATACGCAGCAAACAAACGCACCGCGACCAGTGTGTTCAAAGTTTCCAACTGAGTGATTGCTAAATTCATGTAATTCTTGCGTATGGGGACATGGTACACCAAATTCCCCCATCTGCCCCCAAAACCTGTGAGGCACGCGTCCAATTCAATAGTGGCGGCTACCACCTTGTGGTCAAAGTATGAGATGCCATTGTACCTATCCACAAATTTCACAAACCAGCGAACATCACGCATGAATTCCACATTGAGAGTTATGGAACGCTTGCCATAATTCTGCCTGAGGACATCTAACATACGATTCACAAAAATACGCGCTGGCTTGACGCACTTATGTATGTAGAGCAAATTTCCCAACAGGCTTTGAAGTTGCTGCTTTGAAGTGAAACGTTTGTTCTGCCATTCATGGATCATGTGTCTTACGCGTTGCATCTTGTTCTCTGGGATTGATATTGTTTTGGCCACTGTGTCAATTTCTATGCCCAAGCAAGTAACTTTCGTGCAGGGAGCTACCAATTTGTGCGCACTGATGTCTAGACCCAGACGCGAGAGAAGGTGACGCAAGTGACCAAACGACGCCCGGCGACACTTGGGGTCCCAAAGCCAACAAAGTCGTCCACGTAATTTATGACGTCATATCCGTCACGACGCATGATGAAACGCACCGCGTCACTGAGGCGTTGGAAAATCTGCGTCCCGTGTCTGGTCCCAAACGGAAGACAGGTGTCGTAGAACGTGACGTCACGCCATTTTAGACCCAGCAAGTCGTAGTCAAACGGATCCAGCTTAACGTGCCTGAACGCGCGACTTACATCTACTTTGTACAAATGCGCCCCAGTGCCCACGCCTTTGAGTGCGTTCGTGATGTCATCGACTGTTGGGAAAGTCAAAATGAAATTTGAAGCCAAGTACGAGTTCTTGTCCACACCCAAATTAACCGAGGCATCTGAAGGCCATGACAAATCAATTATGACACGACGTTTGTCAGAATCACTCTTTTCCCTGGTCATAAATGGGGAGAAGTGACAATTGTTAATAGGAGTGGATTCGAATGGACCCACAATGGCCCCATGACTAATTTCCTCTTTCAGATATGCATCTACATGCTCTGGAAATTGTAAAGCCGAATTGTGGTTTTTATCTTCCCAACGCAAGGGTGAGTCCCTATTGAAGTCCAGGGGGAAACCGAATTTTATTAGCTGAACGAGTTGTGTGTCCCAGTAATCTACTAGATTGGACTCCCATTCCTTGACATTCAATTGCGTTCGCAGAGGGATTCTCATGCCAAGGAAGTTATACGTGCCACTCTGTTTGATTATTCTGTGCAAGTCACACGGGTCCCCCATGTATTCATTCAAAGTGTGATCATTACTCGTTGCAATAAAATCCGACAATGGAATAAAGCCGAAATCGAATTTACTTTGTTGCTTCCATTTGTTGAAGTTCTCACACTCTGCCTCAGCTTGATGATGAGCCGTGAGAGTTAATTGTTTGGCTGAATACGTGTTAGCAAACTTGTCAGAATCAAAGCCGTTTATGTCAAACAATGGAATTTTGTAATCGTTCACCCCGAACGCATCCATTGATGTGGCACTCGACTGCGTTTGTCCACATTGAGTGTTATCTAACACCTCATTGTTGTCGGGCGACACCTTGTCACTTGCTGGATTCATTTCTTTTGTATGACCACTAAGCTCGCCATTGTGTGTGATTTCACTTGTCAGACTAATTACCCCCCGACCCCTGGGTGCATTGTTTGGGTTTTCTGTTTCAATAGGGGCATTGACCAAAGCTTTGTCACCAACGGCTGTACAATGGTCTGTTGTTTTACTGGCTTTGTGTTTGATACTTGCCCCCATTTTATTCAACACCTTGACTTTATTAGCTTTTGCTAGCATAGCATTTACGTTTCTATGACACAGGCTTGAATTCACAAACACCCTAGATCTGACAGGGGAAATATTTCTGTTACATTTCATGTTGACTTTGTCAATTTTATTTTCACCACTAAAAACAGGGTTTATCTGTTTATTTTTAAAACACTGTACAACTGTGCTACTGACCTTAATTCTGCCACCCACTTGCTTTACAAATGGGCAGCCATCTGGCCGTTTTTTGAACCAACTTTTTTGAGGGTGCACTCTTTCTCAGGGTGATTAAGCTGCTTACCTTGTGATAGACAATACGCACAAATATGACGATGCATTCTTCCTGCAAACTCATGGTCCTTCTCAAAGTTACAGGAACCATTTTGGTAAAATTTACAGAACCATGGTTTCTTTTCTGTATTTTTGGTAACCCAGCTTTGTTTACTGCTGGTTTGATGTTTTTGCGCATACGCTCGCCTTACTCTGTCAATTCTGGAAGTGTCCGACCATGTTAACTTCCCCCTCTCCATCTCACAGAGTAAGACGGCGTGACTGGCTTTGGCACTTTGCCACGAAAAATCGGCTGCATCCTCCATAATATCCCCTAGGTAATGCAACATGTGTTCCCTATACTCTAAGTTTTGCTCATCCAGCATATTTTTAACAAAACCTTGTACGAACTGTGGCATTGAGATTTGGTCGTATGTGAGACGTTGCCAATTGTGACCTCCCAGTATATGTTCGTGAGGCCAAGCGACTTTTTGTTGCACGACTACGTCAACCGCCCCCCCACGTTTCGATTTAAGTTTACTAGAATTTTCCATACCTTCAACTTGCTGCTTCCCCAATTTGGCTATGCTTCTGTCAATTTGTTTCTGAATAATTTTCGAGGTTCTAATCTGAGCTAAGTCTGGTAAACTAACATCATCATCAGAAGTGTCACCACTGGTTACATTGTCACTTGACACATTTACACAACAGTCTTTTTTACAATTTCTTTTACATGTGCTAGTAACAGTACTTAACTTAGTTTTTTGTCCTTTGGATCCACATTTCTTCTTGTGACCTTGCTTGTCGCCCATCTGTGACTCCACGACCTGTAGCCTCGAATTCATCTTCTGCAACTGGTCCAGTATTTGCCTCTGCATGTCACGTTGGCCACCCTCATCCATCGAGTCTCCAGCATCAGAATCTGTGTCAGCACTACGCGCAGCCTTAGATTTCTTGCTACTGCGAGAGGTTTTGCCTGCTGCAGACACGTTCTTTTGCTTGACTACATAACTCGACAGAGAGTCCCGATCTTCATTTTCTGACGAACTCATGTGATCCCCAACATCCACGACTTTCAGTTCTTCTACTTTCTTCTTAGCTGCTGCACAGTTCTTGCCTGTGGGTGGGTAATGTTTCTGTTCGCATGCCCAGCATCGAACCTTATTTTTTCCCATATTTATTGTTATTTTTCACTGAAAACACATACGCATGGGCCCTGAGAAGCCGTCCAAACACAACCACAGTCTAAATTTGGCTATGCTTTACACAAGGTTGAAAATATATAGGGTAGACCGTCCCTCTTGCTTAGCCAAAAAGAGCCTGAGGTTGTCACGATGACCACTATCACGGCCAGTCCTTCAGCATGCACCAGCAACACAGTACTTCACACACATTCTAAAATGTCAATAATACACTAAATGACCGTCCATGAAGACAATACAGGTAAAATCCACTAAAAACACTTTCCATAAACGTCAATCAGGACAAGAACCAATTCACTTATTAAACTTTTCATGTCCGTTCCCTTGTCCTGTCAAGATAAAAGTGCCACCTCAAGCCTATTTTCCCTCCACAATACAAACTGACCAATCAGAGAGCTCGACACAATTATGCAGTGTCCCACCTCCCTCTCAGACTGGGCCCCCATCCCACTTTAGACTGGTACCCACACCCCTTATATTCAGCCCCCATAACAGCTCCTCCTGGGAGGGGGGACTGACAAACGTGATGCCTTGACACCACTCCTGATTTTACCTCGCATTCGAGATAATTATTCCTATAATTCTGCTTCTGAGAACAAGTTTCAGTATTCCTTTCAGATATGTTAAAAATAAAGTGTAGATCTTTGCCATTTCTGTAGGTGGTGACTGTTGTCAGTGATTCATTAATAAATTTCAATTTAAGGCAATGAGAAGAAAGGTGCCAAAGTTTATCAGTTTTCCCCCCTTGACAGTTGTATCAGATAGACTGGATGTCATGTCTTGTTAGCATGTGATTGATCACCAATATGAGTTGTGATTTAAGAGTTCATGCCCATTATACTTGTTGCAAATCTGCCCTGGTTTGAATATATCCCTTGAGAGTGCTTATGAAAAATTGCTTTCCTGGACACAAATAAACATTAAAATAATGCCATGACACGATATGGAAATGACATGAAATTCTTGTCGTCTGTCCAATACAATGGGTCGTGTAGTCAGTCGTCATTAAAAATTACCAGTTATTATTGTAAATTCAAAGTTGCCTTACACTGCATGGCTAACTGGGATAGGTTACACCCATGTACATACCGATTATACATGCAATTCATGAAGTATCTCTTAGCTCTATAAGTCATAAACTTAAAGTTGTTATAATGAAGCATTGATGTAACTTTAAAGTCTGATAAAAGAGATGTAGGCCCCTTACTTACATCCATCCACTTTCTAAATACTGATAAAACCCATTAAGCAGGATCAGAATTATTTATTATTGGGCCACATAAAACTATAAAACCATTCACATTTCGCTGAAGATAACCTATATGACTTGATATTCTAAAATATTCTTTGTACCATTAATAATGACATATATATATGTAATATATATAAATACTTTTAGGGGTCAATGAAAGCAGTGTATGCTAATTGCTCAGTGCATGTACATTTAACAATACCACCATCAAGGGGTGTATTTCAAAACTTATAGCAGGGCTGAGATTCAAACCCCAACCCAAGGGACCATGGTGGTAACACTCTTGCATCCTATCTCTGAGATCGGGGTTCGGTTCCTGGCCTGACCTCAAGTGGGAAAGCTGGTAGTTGCTTGCTGTTGGTCGTCAGTTTACAGTACAGAACCTTGACCAACTGTATGTACTAGTTTCCTCTGCCCTCCCAACTACCCGTCGTGATATGACCTGTACAGTGTTGAAAGCGATGTAAAACCCCAAATAAATCAAACCCCAACCCAAGAGTCAAGTTACCCTTTTAATAAAGTATTTGCAGTGTACACGAGTGGGAAGTAGCAAGTAGTTACCGCCACAACATGGCAGTGCCTGATTTACATAAATTTTGAAGAGTGGTAACATTATGTGTGTAAATCAATGTTGGTGAACACATACGAATAAGGACTATGTGTTGAGATGTCTGTGGAAACGTTTCAAGGGTTTAATAACCAGTTTTACGACATATCAGTGCCTGGATTTTAGAAACTAGAATTTGTGTGTTCTTGATAAACTGTCAATATCAGGTTTGTTCAGCCAGTGAAGTAACACTTCGTTATTTTGTTCATGATTGAAAGTATGACGTCCAAATTTAACATTTCCAGATTTCATTGTAACAGTTCAGTAAATTCACTCTTGGAGTTTGAAAGAGAAGCAATAGAGTTTCATTAGTGTAATATGCCAGACTCTCCGTGATTGATTGTTGTATGAGGTGGGCCAGTTAAAAGGGAGGAACATATTCTTGACTGAATTTGATTGGTGTCAATGATATATATTTTAGTTTGTAAATTCAAAAGAAACAACACATCTAGCCTTACCCTGTACTGGAGCCCCCACGAAATACTGTAACTCTGCACAAATATTATTTTGGCTTTTTGGGACATGAAAACTATGCCTTTGACCTTGGACCTTAAATTCATTGGCTTTGGTTAGAATGTGTTTATGAAGAGATTAATTAAAATGTAACTAGGGCTAAACTTTGCTTCCTTTGGAATCAAAGGTTGCACCTACTGCCTACTGAGAACTTGGCTATGAGATTAGATTTATTTATTTATTTGGGGTTTTACGTCGCTTTCAACACTGTACAGGTCATATCACGATGGGTAGTTGGAAGGGCAGAGGAAATCAGTACATACAGTTTGTCAGGGTTCTGTACTATAAACTGCCGACCAATGGCAAGCAACTACCAGCTTTCCCACTTGAGGCCATGTGGGGAACCAAACCCCGGCCTCAGAGGTGGGAGGCGAGTGTTACCACTCTGCCACCGTGGCCCCTGCTATCAGATTAGAAACTATTGCATTAATACTACCCTTCCAGGTAATGGATTTATTTATTTATTTATTGCTCGTATATATACACAGTTTACAAACAGAAAAAAAAACAGGAAAAAATACTATTGAAATAATTATATACATTTAACACAGCAAGTAAGCAGACAACTACTACGTGACACAAAAGTCTTCTGACATTTTATCAATATCTTGTTTTGTGAACATGGTAGTTGTTTTCTAAATGATCTTATATTTTCTGTGTTTATGATGTCATTATCACATAATCACGAATATCGATTATTATCTTAAAAATACTGTTTTCACTACAACATTAATCTCAGAAATACCATATTTTGACATTAGGAAAATTATACTTTTAGATACTTTAGATTTCCATTTATTATTAAAACACATTGGTTCATATAATAATGTACCACTTCTTTTCAGTGCAGAAACACATCAAGTTGTTCAGTGGTTTGGTTTAAATCCAAATTTGAGGTCACAAGACCTTAAAATTTGTACTTTAATCATAAGTATAATATTGTCAATAAGCTCCCAAAGATGCTGCTTACAGTGATGCCTCTATAATTGCTGGAATCATTTACAGATTTATGCTTGTTTTTTCAGATAGAAATAATGGTTCCCATAAGCATTTCATCAGGGGAGAATCCATGAAACATAAAAGTATTGAATAATAAAGCTAGATGGACACTCAGCAATGGAGGAGGGTGTATAATAAAGTTTGTTACCTGCACATATTTTACTGAGATTTTATATGGTGTACACAAGAATAAAATGTTCTCTAGTTTTTCTCCTTATTTGAGCTATATCCTGATTTCTTGGTCCACCATTTTTGCACCAAATCTTATGCCCAAAAATTATCTTTGTCTTTGCCTTTATCAAATATAGGTGTGCATTCCTTGCCTGAAGTGTACAATGCATTTAGTATACTGTTATAGCATTCACTCAACTGTACCTTTTGAGATTTATTATTGCAGTTACAGTCAGTACAATAGACTGCATTAGGAAATTTATTACTTTCAATTTTGACTCAATACTATATTTGAACTTTTGTTCATACTGACATTGTGCCCATTGAAGCTTATTAACATTGCAACTGCCAATTTGAGAGCCATGGATATTTACATTAACATTTAATATTACAGGGCAGTGATCTGACAAGTTATCATCATGATACAATACAGGGTAATTTTCTACACA
This sequence comes from Sabellastarte sp. h YS-2021, assembly GCA_964017235.1. Classification (NCBI taxonomy): domain Eukaryota; kingdom Metazoa; phylum Annelida; class Polychaeta; order Sabellida; family Sabellidae; genus Sabellastarte; species Sabellastarte sp. h YS-2021. The sequence continues at coordinate 59,345,166 of OZ024930.1, read as the reverse complement.
GTCCAGCAGATTACTGTTAACAAAGATGTAATCTAATACAAAGTCAGAATCATTGATTTTACTTTTAAATGGAAAGTAAAAAGAGCAAGGTTCAATCTAATGAAGCATTTCTTTTTTGCATCATTCATTATAATATTTTTACACTTTCTGAACTAAAACGTGACAAATAAATGTTTATATCCCCACCACATATTACCTAGTCAGTATCCGAGTCCAGTAGAATGAAGCACACAAAGTTTATAACCTCTTTAAAGTCATCTACATTATCTTTATTTTTTTCAGGATTGCTAGGAAGATGCACATTGCAAAGCATAATATTCATTTCACCAATAGAAACCTTCACTACACAGAGTCTTTTGCAGTCATGCGGAAAAGGGACCACAGATAAAATGATGTCATGTCTCCACAATATGGCAGTTCCTCCATTAACTAATATACCCGACAAACCAGACACAACAAGTGATTGTCTTGGTGTTACATGATTGTCAAACCAATAAACATTACTTTCATGGAGCCAGTGCTCTTGAATCAAAATAAAGTGATTTGTGTTACATAAATAGTGGATAAAATGTTCCTTTCCAGGTCTTAATCCCTGACTGTTTTAAAAACAAATACTGAGTTTATGTGTTTTATCCATCACTCTTTGTGATTAGAATGCTAGTTTCCTCTCGATTCATAAAATTATAAAATCTGCGTACTCATATTCCCTCTGGCCTTTTTTCACAGTCAAATGCTATTGTTAATTGTGATGATGATATTGTGACATTGAGCGACCTAAAGTATGACTTTTCTCGAGACATAGGGTTTTATATCTCCGACATCTAAAGATACAGACTCCAGATGAGTTTTCAGTGTTTCACATTCTGTGTCAGGATCTAGTCTGGGCAAAAATGCCCTTGGTTCTGGATCTCCACTTAGTGTAGAAGATTTGGCATTTCCTTTAATAATATTTCTTTTACTCTAATTTTCATGATGTCGCTGTTGAAGGAAAAGAAGGCACTTGAAAGTCTTGTGAAACACCTGTATTCTCCTGTTCTAGTGGCTGCGATTGGGTTATTAATAAGAGTTCAACATTACCTTCAGCAACTGAGGCATCTACAGCCATAAAATAGATGTTCCCTTCAGACATATGTACATCCATCTGCCAAATATGAATGGAATCAGTCAAGCAGATTTATAGGTATTCATTATTTGATCACATAAAATTCACACATCCCAACCACACATGCCAAAAAAATAATTATCTGTAACGCCATAATAAAAAACCTGTGGTGACTATGGAATCACCTTCACCTTCTGGGTTTTGTAAAAGTTATGATTAAGGGCGAAAACATACCATAAACAGTAAAATAGAAATAGGCATTTTTGTTTTATTTTGTTTCGATTGTTTTCCTTATTAGAATATTCCTTTGAGTAGAAAGAATAAAGGATTCGAAGGATTGTTTTCAAAGATGACAGATTAAAACAGTAAATTCCAGCCTATAACAAGGCTATCAACGTTTGCGTTATAAATGAGATTATTAATTTACATCTAGTATATTGATCATAAGCCTGAGAATTTGAATAGAGCTGCAAGAATTTGAATTGTGATCAACACCCACCATTCGAACCTATAACCTCAAATCTGGGAGGTGAATAAAGAGACATGTTGAAACCCCATTTTTACCCTCAGTGATGGTAACAATACCGTCCTAAATTGTTTACAAAGTGATAATAATCTTACTTAAAATATAGTATAGTCATGAAGACCGACTTTAAAAACTTAAAAACACAAAGAAGTTAGCAGATGTTTGGTATCGATTGAAGTACACAGTCCTACACACAAGGTACAGCCCAAATTCTCCCTCTCTCCTTGGTGCTACAAAATGTGTTTTGTCAGCCTTAACTTGATTCCAGAAACCATGAAAGCACACAAACTTGAAATCTGTGTTCAACTTAAATAGTTTTGGTGATGGGGCATGTTGCAACACCACAGATCAATCGGGGTCCCTTGTGTAAACAAAGGCAGTATCATTTACTACTACTGTACACTCATTCTGTTATTTGTTAGATTTGGGAGAGTGTTCCAAAAATTCAAGTAAACAAGAAGTTACATATAATGCATTCATTTTCATTGCAAATTTAAAAGTATAGACAACAGTATAACTCAAACTAAAAATAATGAAATAAATTAATAAAAGATACCATGTTAACATTGCATGGTATAAATTATTTATAGACACTCTGGAAGACTGTAATAATATAACAAAAGCACTCAGGGAGTGCATACCTCCACCAAAGAACATAAGTAGAAATTGTGTCAATTTGATGCAGTGTATTCCTTGTTGCTGATATAGTGAATTATAATGAAAATATTGGAGCAATAAGGTGAGAGATATAAGATCTAAAAGTTAGTTAGTTCTGTTAACAGAGAAATGGACAGACACACTGAGAAACAAACAGTCATGAAAATAGTACCTCCTTGGTGGTAGTGACTTAAAGGCATAATTTAGAAAGTATGATTTTTTAAAAGGCTCACTGATAAGTAAATGCATGGAAAAATCTGTATTTTGATATTTTCTGCAGGCAGGCTGGGATTCAGATGAGTCTCATATTGGCATCTAAGTTAGATCAAGACCCATCTTCTGATTCTATTCAGGAATATCCCACCAGTAGTATGTCTCTTTATTTTTTTTGTACCCAGACAGTGATTCCAAATGGAAAATTTTCATGATCAGAAACTTTTTGGGGAGGTGCATTGGCATAGTGGAAGAGGGGTCTTAGCTATCAAGGTTATTAAACTACATATCTGTACACTCTATTTATGAACAAATAAACTGTTACTTTGTTAGACCCCTGTTCCACATTACAAATTCCCAATCCTTACAATTGTGCGGTTCACATCTCACTTGTGAAGGAGTTGGTGAAAATGAATACATAGCTGGTCATTATATTTTAATAATTTAAGATTCTTCATGTTAATTTTCCTCAACTTTTGTATCCAGAGTAAATTAATTAAGACATGGTCTGTTGTGCAATTGGTAGCAAGGATAAGGTCCAGAAACAAATTTCAAGTTTATTTTTTTTAGGGCTGGGACGGATACTGAAAAACGGCACCCAGTACTCGACCTCTGACAACCGATCCGAATTCGAGTAACCGCAAGATTTAGTATCTACCATTAGAAGTCTTCTGTAAACAAATAGTCCATTCCAGAAAGGAAACTCTGAAGAAAAACGTCTTCTATATGACCAGATATTATAGAATATGGAGTAAATTATATGTTTTCAAATGAAATTAACAACCTTTATATTGATATTATGTGCTGGAAATGCTGAAATGTAGCATATTTTACACAAGCGTTTCATTATGTGGGCGACAATACAATACCTCGCAAGTAACCGCGTGTTTAAAATGGATTTGAATACTAGCACAGATCGACTCTTCTATCAAGGCTCAAGTACCCATTCGCAGCCCTAATTTTTTTTAAAAAGGTCCTCTGCTACTCTGTCCTCTGTATTTGCACAAAGTATATAATTGTATATAGATAAGGGATGGTATTAACTATTAATTGTGTCCGCTGGATGCATCTGATGGATCATTTGGTGTTTGCTAAGCCGCAGCGATTTTCAACGTTAACACTCTCAGTAGAAAACTACACCACCTAGTTTCACCAAATTTGCAGGATATCTTCATTGGGAAGTAAGCTTCTTTGGGACTGAAATTAGTCTCATTCTAAAAACAAGATGGCCACCCTGGAATCGGTATGGTTTCACACACAAGCAGATGGACCAACTGGCACCAATTTTGAAAGCAACCTAGCCCTGCTGGTGTCTTACCACAGTCAAATTTCAAATTGATCAGTGGAAGTGTCCCTGTGTTCGAGTCCAGTAACCAAAATATTGACAGACAGACATAGAGACAAACGGACACATCAACTGGTGGGGCCACGGTGGCAGAGTGGTAACACTCTCGCCTCCCACCTCTGAGGCCGGGGTTTGATCCCCGTCATGGCCTCAAGTGGGAAAGCTTGTAGTTGCTTGCCGTTGGTCGGAGGTTTACAGTACAGATCCCTGACAAACTCTATGTACTGGTTTCCTCTGCCCTTCCAATTACCTGTCATGATATGACCTGTACAGTGTTAAAAAAGACGTAAAACCCCAAATAAATAAATAAATAGACACATCAACTGGCACTAATTTTGAAATAGGCTAGCCCAAATGGTGTCCTACCACCCTGTCAAATTTTAAATCAATTGGTGGAAGCATTGGTGAATTAGAGTCTGGAAATGAAAAAGTTGATAGATCGACAGACATACTGACGAACAGACAGATGGGCAAACATCAGAAACATCAATTTAATATGCAAACAATACATCCCAAAAAGATCTAACCTGTGTATCTATAGGAAATTATTTAATAAAAGTATGACAGAGATACACACACATAAAAAACTTATGAGCTTCTAATTCTACTGACAAGAAAAAGAAAAAGGTAGAGAGGAATATCCAGATAAGTACATGATGACTATTTAATGACATCACACACAGTACAGTTTGTTGATCTTAGCTGCTGAGGCTGCATGCAGAAAAAGGCCACAGTTTTCTCCACACAGTGAACTTAACCAGTGCTTAGTTTAAGGAGAGAAAAGAGGGAAATCACTGCACTGAAAAACCCACTGGCTCATGCAGATAGAGCAGCTAGGGGTCGTATTCACGAAAGGTCTTAGCCAAGTCTTAGGCTTAAGTTGGCTATATTTTTATACAAAAGTTAAGCCTAAGACTTGGCTAAGACCTTTCGTGAATACGGCCCCTAGCTGTACCTTGTGTGTAGGACTGTGCACTAATATGGACAAGTTTGTACAGTAATGCTTCTCAACAGATAACCAAAGAAGGAAGTAATTACGTCTTTATACTACTTGTGTACATATGTGTATAGGTATACAAATATTCATGCCATGTGGGGATTTTTATGCACAATATATACACATGGTGAAAGTTTTGTTGTTTTTTTCAAAATAGGATTTATCTGTTTTCACCGTTCTCCTGTTGTGCAGTAAAAGGATATGTAAATATCACGATTTGGGAAATTCCATTACTCAGAAGTTGACAGTTCAGTGTATTTACACGAATTTCTGCCTTGATTCTTCAGTTACCATAGAATGTTATTGCAATTCATATCCAACAGATGAAGCTTCTGTGTTAGTGTGATACTAGTATATCAAAAACATAGTAAACTGTCTTACAGCAGGAAATAGATAAGACATAACTGGAGGTTTTAAAAATTTAATACAACTTTTTATGTTTGGAGAGTAAATCAAGGTTAAGACAATCAAGACTAAAAGAATTATAAATTCAGAAAAAAACACCAACGTACTCTCATAGATTGAAATATATACACATAATTTTAAGATGGAAAAAGTTCAGTTTTCACTACCCTACAAAGTTAGAGACAAAAGTGAGAGGACTAGACGTCAGCATTTGACAAGATGGCTTACGTCAGTTGCTAGTGCACTGTTTGTGAGTTTTGCACTCTTCACAATGGGCTACCTTTGCGTGAGGGACTGGTGGAATATACAGGGGACTTATGAAGGTATGAATAAGATTATTTATGTTTTATACAGGTTTTTATTCTGGCCAGGTTTTCCAAGTCAGTCGGCCACAATTTCAGTGTAAGTAGAACTGGTCATCATAATATTTTCCCGGCTGTAGTCACACAGAACCTTTTATGACCCTTTTACAACAAATGGGTTCAAGAAAGTCCAATGAAAAATGTGCAGCACCAGTACCTAGCAGTATCTGAAGCCGGACCACTACTAGAGAACGGTTGAGAATTGGGGCAATGTGCGAATCTAATTCTCACAGATGTCCACTGAAGGATGTACCCGAATGCAGCCGGATGTCCCTGAATATGTCCCAGTACGACCTACACAGGTGGCCTGTACCTTCAAAACTGTTCCTGTTTCACTCGCATATAGAGGGGTATGCTCAGGTATTGTTTCAGAATTGGGACATGCACGGGACCATTCCTGGAACGTCTGGGGTTTTATAAAAAACCCTCAATCCACACTCTTTCATTCATTTTGCGACTGTCAACAGTCAGCATGGATGTTTTTGAGCTGCTAGATATAGCAATGATTAATCTTATCTGGACAATTTGTTGGCTATTCATGCCCTTTTGAGTCAATACCTCCTGTAAAGAGGCAGGCGAGCCAGATATCACTGCATATGGATGGAACCATGGAGGGACCACAAGGCACATGACCAGTTAGCCACTTTGACCAACTGATGGTCGAACTAAAGCAAGAGGACAGGAATGCATTTAATAATTTCCTGAGAATGACACCCACACTCCTCTGAAAAATATTGCAAAGAATTCAACCCACAATTCAAATCATCCAACCTATCTCAGAAGACCTCTTAGAGGTACCCTCAAGTTGGCTGTGACCTTTAAACCTTTGTCTTCCAAAGAAACCTATCCGTCACTGCAGTATAATTCCTTTTTCGCAGCACTGGAAGCTATTGTGCCAGCAGACTGTGCTCTCCCTTACTTCTACCATTTGCTTTGTTTCTTAGCTGCCACATAAAGGAGTGACCACTTAGGTGCACTACTTGTGTCTCTGATGGCTTTGTGGCACGTGCTAGCAGAGCGAAACCCCTTTTGGCATTGATTTTCTTCTTTTTCACTCTTTTTCCTGTTTTTCCCACTTTTATTCAATGTCTCTTTGAATAGCATATAAACTCCCCCTGCTGTTACTTGGCTATTATAAAGTCACTGAGCACTATTATCTGAGGTGCTTTTTGTGATGGGTGTGGTAGCACTAATAACTGGGGGGTGATGATGCTACTGGACTTCATTTGTGGGAAGGCAGAGGTGTGGTACCCATGAAAAGTGAGGACACTGATGAAGCATTTAAAGTATCTTCAATGATGATAGGCAATCCAGGCTGCATTGAGTGATACGTGGCTGAAAAAAGAGGCTGAGGTTTGGCCTGTGGCTGTGATGCTCTGTTTGTGAAGGATCTTTGGATGCAACAAATGGAGTGAGAACTGCCACACTCTGGGATGGCACAAACATTCTGTGTTACTGGGCATCTTAAGGCTTTTGTATTTTCTGTGTGTGGTTCTGCATTAACTGTTGTATTTGCTGAGTCTGCTGCTGTATTGGCTGGAGGACTGGCTCAAGGATTGTCTCCAATGGCTAGCCTTGCCAAATGGGCCCAAAATGACCAAGACGTACCCAGATTGCTCTCAGATTTACATGGGTTTCAAGGATGTCCACGATTGCCAAAAATCCCAAAATTTTTTGAGGTACAGGGACAATACGGAAGTTCATTTGTGGAAGCAGAACCAGTTGATTTGTTCTGTAGTTGAATGGAAATCCTTAACTTCCGTTTTATTTTGCAATGAAGTACACTCTTTTGGCTATCATTTTACAATTTGCTCTACAACCAGTTTACTGTCTCTTACCTATAAGAAAGATGGGCTCTTTTTCATTTTCTACAGATTAAAAAGCTTTAAGATTTTTACTTGAATAGTTTAATTGATAGTTTAAATCCAATTTGCCAGAAAGTTTGTGTTCATTTCAGGTGACAAGCTGCTATGTTTGATTCTGGTGATTACGGTGATTACATATTATTTCTTCAGCAAGGAGCACCGTGAGTTTGAGAAGCAAATGCAAGGAATGAAAACTGTGTCAATAGCAACAAGTATGTCACATCAGTAGATAATGATGATTTTATAATTATTATACCAGTATAGGTTTTTTTTCACAATCAATAGAATTAAATTCCTAATACACAGACAAAAGAATTGAAGATTACAAATTATTTTAAGTGTAGGTCACGTGATTCAAATAAATTATCTAGAATTCACAGGAGGTTGAAGAAGTTTATAAAACCAAACAACTTCTATATTTCAAGTACTGTACTATCGTATTTGAAACTTATAACATCTATAGATACTCATTTTTCAATCATTGCATGAAAGGTGTTAATTCAATATTGTTTATTTTATGAAACATCACCATACAAGATAGCTCTCATAGAACACAGAAATCAACGAGGCTATGTTTCCGAAAATTCAGAAATTTTTTTTTCATATCCACAGAATGATCCAACTCTTTCCCAAAATGTAATGACCTCTTCCTTCAGTCAAACACTACCCCCAATAAAATATTGTGAAGATCTGCTCATTACTCTTGAGGTAATGTCAATTAGAATACCAAAGTTATTGAAATACATTGAAAATGGGACCTTTGAAAATGCGATGGTTTTTGAAAAGATGATCTTTCCCTGAATTTAATCACTTGTTCTTTTGGTCAGGCCTACCCAAATAAAAATTTTAGAAAGATTTTTTTCATTGAAAACACACATAAACCAACATACATATAGACAAAAAACCCACCTAAAACATAATCTTCTGGTGGAGAAAATGAGTCAAATGTTTCATCTTTAACAAAATTTAAACTGCAATTTTCATACCCTTTCAGAGGCTGGTATTATAGAGTTGATGCCTAGAGAGGAATGGAAAGCAGAACCATCAAAAAACAAGCTCGAGTTATTGCAGAAGCCAGTGAAGTATGTGATATTCTCTCATTCTGCTGACATTGCAAGGGTTGACACCACACAGGAGTGCTGTAAAGCTGTGAGAAGGCTACAGCAGCTAGGCTTTCACATGGGTCAGAGTTATATTAGTTATTTAATATGCCTATGATTCAATATGATTTTGTTAATGTTGAATTTAACGTTTGGATTTAGTCATGCTATAATAATCAAGTTTCATTGGTGGTAGAATATAAGTGTACTACCAGAAATAACCAGTTGGTCAGGATGCTACAAGAAAGTTCCTTTTGGTCAAGTTGCTCTATTGTTAAAAATGAATGTTGTACTAGAAAGTACACCTTGGTCAGAATTTTCCACCGGAAAATATTAATTGTTTATTGTGGTAATAGGAAATAATCATTCGGGGAGAATGTTGCACTAGAATGTAAGGCTTGGTGAAGGTGCTATGTTGGAAAGTATAACTTTATGGTAAATATGTTGCACTGAAAAATACCTGTTGGTGAGTGTGTTGTACAAGAAAGTAGTGCTGGGAATGTCGGTGACTTCTGCAGACTGAGCATTGTCTGTTAGAAGCAAGTTGAACTTCAGTTGATCTTGTGTAAATGAAATAAATTAAATATAAATGTCCTAGTATTACCATTAGTTGTATTTTAGGACTGTTTTGTTCCAAGCTATTAATAAAATTTGTGTCATTAAAATAAAACAGGTATGTATGCACTTGTGTATGTTAGAAGAGACAGGTTGGTAAGGTAAATGCAAATCATTCATGAATTATTGTTTTTTAATTGTTTGATTAGTTCTTAAAGTGTCATTTCATAACAACGTTAGCACATCTCATACTTTATTTTTTAAAAGCTTAAATTGTGCAGATCAAAGTTACCTCCAATAAATCATCAAATGTCGCAACTTGAGTCAGTGAGAACTCCTTCCAGTGCTAATTGAAAGTTTCACTTGGTCAATACTACATTTATTGTTGATTTTAACAACAGCATAACTTTTTTAGGGTTTGAGGACATCGCATTTAATTACCTGATTGGCAATGATGGGGTAGTATATGAAGGTAGAGGTCATGCCTATGTCTCAGCAACTGCAAAGGATTGGAACAGAGCTTGTATTGGGATTGGTTTCATTGGCAAATACATTAAGAAACTACCTTCAGCAGAGGCCCTGGATGTTTGCAAATCATTCTTGCAGTATCTTGTAGATGAAGGTATGTGCACTGTGTCTTTTTAAATTTTATCTTAACCTAAAGCTTATGTATGCTGAAATGTCATAGTTGAGCTTTTATATCCTTTTTAACAACTAAGGTCAAGTCAGGGTGGACCCTGAGTGAATCCTTCATGTTGCTGCTATGATCTGGATTCCATCGTACAACCACAAAGGTGAGGGAGGCTGACCAAGTAGTGAAATGCAAAATGTGTCAACCACTTAGCCATTGAGGTCCTGTGTTTGTATGAGATACAGTGGAGACCATGAAAGTGGAACTTAAGTATGGAAGTCTGTGAGATAAGACTATGTTAGCACCACAAACTTCATGTAGGCTTTTGTGTTTACAACATTGAAAACTTTACTCAACCACTTTATGCTAGTTTACATTATTCTAAAACATTTGACATTTTGTTTAGTCGACTGAAAAAAAGTAAGGAAAGGAAAATGAAAAATGTACATTAGGATAAACTTGTAAGAATGAATTAAATCTTTAGACCGATGTAAGATAAGCATTTTTTTATATTATTTTAATTTTTGATATGACTATGACTTTGTTGTACATTGCAATATGTAGAGTGGTTAAACCTATGCACTTGAAAGCCCATGTATACACAAGAATTAAACAATTTTTTTCATGAAAAAGAGTAATGTCACAAAATCCATACAATTATTGTATGTATTTTATCATTATAGGTGTGTTGGCCCCAAATTTCGCAATATATGGTCTTTGTCAAGTTCGGGCCATGTTTCCTGATGCACCAGGTGCCATGTTGTACAAAGAAATTCAGACATGGAAAGGTACTGGGAAGAATAACACTTGGTCATGGGTAGGTATACACATAGTACTAGTAATATGTGTATTTTATTTTAATGATTTGGTTGATTTCTAAGCATGCATAGCATGTTTTATGAGATTTTTGTATAGATTTTTGCCTTTCAACATTATGTTGCTTGATTGATTTGGGTTGAACATTGCTGAGGTCATATGAACCCAAGTATTTGAATGGATAGAAGAAACAACTGTAAGCCAGTTGATAAAATTGTGCACTTTCAACTATCATGCATCAACAGGTAACTGCCAGGTTCAAGCAATTGACCTTAGAAATTTGATACAAATGTGTCGCCAGCAACATCAAGAAAGTTTTTAAACAAACTTATACATGTTTTATTATTGTGATACTTGACCCTGAAATAAATTTAATTATGGATTGGATTGCATGTTTTAAGACAATGAATTATGAAAACACCATAATATTATGTAAATAAATTGTCTTTGTTTATTTATTGTAGCAACCTAAGGAACCATCCGCTGAAGAAATGCCGTCACTACAGATATGATGAATCATTTATTCCCACAGTTGGACTGTAACTTGTATTTAATCCACTCTATCCGATCAAATCAGACAGTTATTATGCTGAATCCATACTTTCTGAAATATTAAAATCCTTGTATCATTTTTCTAATCCAATAATGTTAAAATATTTGGTCTGTAAAATATTTTCAGTTATTTGATTTGAGCAAAACATTTTCCATTGTTACAAGCTTAAGACCATTTATCTAAAAAAGTCCAATTTTCTTTCTAGTTCTCTTCAAAGGTTTAAAACTAGCTGCTGTGGTGCATGGCCTGGAGGTTGTTTTGTGACCCAAAGGAATTTATTTTTACATTGTGTCACCAGCATCTTTAGTGAGAGCACCTCAGGATTGCTTTGTCCTCCATCGTCAATGTCATCATCATCATCATCCATCATTATTGTCACACTTTGTTTTCATACAGTATCTTGACAAGAGCTTAATGGATTAAATTCAAATTTGGCATGTAGATGTGTGTGGATGTTACTGGTTCTCAAGGTGTGCCCTATTTTAAGGTCACGTTAAACTCCCATGTATAAAAGGGTTATATTGAGTTTAAGTTTTTCTATGTTTACAATGAGTTTACCGAAAAAGGCTTCACAGATTTCATTCTAATATTTTGCTTGTAAATGTAACTGGTCTGAAATAAGTGTGCTACATTAAGATGTTAAACTCGTAGTAGGAACAGAATTCTATTCTCCTAAGGTTTGCTCAATATCTTAAAGTCTACAATCGATTCTATGCATATTTAGGTTCTGGTTGTGGATGTAACAAATATTGAGCAGGTTAGGACAAGTTTTTTTTGGTATTCGGATAATATTTGATCTAATTGAGACTTTGCATGGACTTTTAAGATGTACACATATCTAGATCTAAAGAATAATCTTTTTTTGTTAAAAAAATGTATGACTTTAAGGTTGCAAAATATTTGGGTCACCAACAGCTGTGCAATGGGGGGCGTATGTGGTCAACATTGTCATTACATTTCATTTATAGACAGTATCTCAGAAAGCATCTGATGGATTACATTCAAATCTGGCATGTAAACAGTTACAGAGATAAAGAGTTCAGGTGACCTTAAACTCCCACTGATAACAGTTATAGAATTTAATGTTTTTGTTTTCCAGACAATAGCAGTAACTGGTCCACCTTAAACCCCCACTGATAACATACCGGTAATTATATTGAATTAAAGTTTATCCATTTCTGGACAGTATCTCAAACAACCGCTGATGTGTTAACTGGTCATAGAAACGTGCCCTATGTTGGGGTGACCTTAAAGTCCCACTAATAGCAATTATATTGAATTTTACATTTTTTTGTTTCCAGAAAGTAGCTCAAAAACTGCTCGATAAATTTAATTCAAATTTGACATGTGGATGTAACTGGTGCTAAATGTGTGCCATATTTCATGTTGACCTTAAACTCTGAGCAATCACAACATTGTAATGTTACCATAAAGTCACAACATTTAAAGTTAGAACATTTTTACTCATTGAGCCACCCTGCTGGACATAAGCATATTGTTTTATCCCACAGCCGGCTGTGCAGGTATTGTTTTCACCCATGCTGTCTGGATGGGTGTTTGGGCAAGAGTAAACCTCTCACTCCAGCTACAACTCTTGAGTTTTATAAAGCATTTTTATGGGCCAAGTGGGAAAAAATATACTAAATGTGTATCTGATATAGACTAATTGTTGAATTTGAACTGAATCTCATTCATTGTATCCACTGGATAGCATCTGGTAGATACTATGGATTTCGCTTCGTTATGCTGCCGCCGCCACCGCAGTGTGTAAAGAGATTTCACCGTTACCGCTCTAACGAAAAAAATATTATAGCTAGCCTTCTCAAATTTGCAGGATATATTTATAACCATAAAATTTTGCCTTTGAATATTTTTGGCCTCATTTTGAAAAAAAAGATGGCCGCCACGCGCGTTTCTTTGTCAGTCATGAAAAGTGCTTATATCTCCTTTATTATTGGTCCTAGAGTTTTGGGATGGTAAATCAACATATAGGAAATCATGGGCTGGGAATCTTTTGTTGTGGTCAGATTTGACCTTGGACCCCTCCTTCAAGGTCAAACAAGGATAGCCAAACTTAAAAGTGCTTATAACTCGCTTATTATTGGTGGTACAGGTTTGGGATGGTAAACCAACATATAGGAAATCATGGGCTGGGAAACTTTTGATGTGGTCAGATTTGACCTTGGTCCCCCCCCCTTCAAGGTCGAACGATGATATCTAAACCTAAAAGAGCTTATAACTTGCTTATTATTGGTCCTAGAGGTTTGCAAAGTGAAACCAACCTATAGGAAATCATGGGCTAGGAATCTTTTGATGTGATCAGATTTGACTTTGGGCCCCTCCTTCAAGGTCAAACGACAATAGCCAAACGTAAAAGTGCTGATAACTTGCTTATTATTGGTCCTAGAGGTCCTAAACCAAGTTATAGGTCATATGCTGGGAATCTTCTGATGTTTTCAGATTTGACCTTGGGCCCCTCCTTCAAGGTCAAACGATGGTTCACTGGCTTTGGTGAGTTGTCTTTTCGGTGGATACAAATTTGCATCGGTTCTCCGATGCCTAGTTATATCTGAAAGAGTAAATTCTTTAATGTACAAAAATTAAAACTAATTGTATTAAATTATTATGCTAAATAAACAGTTAAAAATCCTTTGTTAGTAAATCCTTGAAAAAGCTGGCAAAAATTGTTGACAATTTGTGTGACAAAGTGACTGTTTCATAATAAAGGTTTTTGAATATCGCATATTTTCTGTAACATTAAGGCCTCATGATTTGTTTGTTAAAATACATGTGTTTTGTGGCTTTACTTCTCTATAAGAGTGTTTCCATACCTGGTGCTGTTCACCAAGATGAACAGCACCAATGAACACAGTTTCTTATTGCTTTGGCAAGTGTCTTGCCAGATTCTTCAGTTTTGTAGTAGTAGTCTGTGGTGGTAGACCTCTTGAATTTTCATGTGGGTGGTATTTGTCTAATTTTGGTGAATGTTTTACTTTGGACATCAAAACAAACAGTTTTTTTGTATATTTGCAATGTTAACTCAAATAATAGGTGTTTTATCCATTTATCACTGTACCAAATACTGTTTCCCCCAGTATTTATGATAATAGTTAAAATATTACTCTTTTGGTCTCCAATAAGTTTATGGACATATTTTGAAAAAAATCAATGTCACACCTGACTGGAAATACCAGCTTTTTCAAGTCAATTTATATATTCTGTAACCAATGGACAGTGATCAAATTGTGAGCCTATTTTGGCCAAGTCAGTTGTATAGTGGTGTGTATAGTCATGTGTTTGATGCATAATTACAAATGTAAATATAATGTTATGTATGGGGTACTTTGTTACAATACTTTTATTTTCTGTTTATCATTCTTAAATTTAAACTTGACAAGTGACAGAAAATCATCAGAGATGCCCGTGTTCCAAAGCCTGGGCAAAATAGCATTGGACACCATAAGATATAGAACTTACAGTGTAAGTTATACAAAGCTGCAGGACAAATAGCACTTAACAGAGAGAAAATGTATGCAAATACAAATATCAAAACAAAACCATTCAATAGCAAGATTAAATTGCTAATTAGCAAACAAAGTTATGAAGCTGTAAAGTTTATTAATTAAACTATGGCTATCATTAGTAATAGCACAATTAAGTAAAACTACATATAATGAGCACTCAGAGAGTGCTTACCTCTGCCAAGGCATGTAACAATAAGTAAATGAGAAAATCCGGATTATTTCATGTATCCAGACAGTAATCCAGATCACTGAAAATTTAATGGGATCTAATTTGTACCAGGGCCCGTATTCACTAACATTCTTATTCTTAGAAAAAGAATTTTTCTTAGAATTAGAAAATTTTCTTATCTAAGAATTTTCTTATTCTTAGAAAAAAATTGTATTCACAAAGCAATTCTTAGTTAAGAATTATTTCTAAGAATAAGAATTTTCTTAGTTAAGAATAGTAAACAAAAACATGTGCACGCATATAGTTTTTGATGTCACATGATCAGTCATGTGATATATTTACACCTTTGTTTGAAATGGAGTCAGAATTAGGTGCCGGATCCACAAAAGGTCTTAATCTTAGCCTTTTCTTAGGTGTAGCCCAGTCTTAAATACAATATTTTTTTTCAGCTAGGTATTTTCATAAATAGGTATTCATAAAGCAGGTTTCAGCTTGAACAAAAGTCATCAACTTAAAACCAAGACTGATTTTTTTCATATAACCAAATTCAGAGAACATAAATCTGAAAGCAGTGTACATATTAACTGTAAAATAAGTATATCCCACACAGGTAAAATTATCAATATTAACTG
Organism: Sabellastarte sp. h YS-2021; assembly: GCA_964017235.1. Classification (NCBI taxonomy): domain Eukaryota; kingdom Metazoa; phylum Annelida; class Polychaeta; order Sabellida; family Sabellidae; genus Sabellastarte; species Sabellastarte sp. h YS-2021. Next base: position 59,329,714 of record OZ024930.1, on the reverse strand, counting down.
GTTAACTCATCTAAATCCTGACAGCCATAACATGAGTGCATTAACCTATCCATTCCCATCACTCTTATATAAATACTTCTTAAAATCATACAATTTCAGAATAAGACATTTCAAATAAGATTTACACTTCAAAAGGAAAACTAAATTACGGTGCTGCAGTAACTATAAGCACTGAAATATGGTTTCCCAATTTCATGTATCATATTTTGTTTATGATATGCAATAAATATCCAATAAAAAAAGAAGGTATCCACATTCGCCACAGGATTTTGGAGCCAGATAATTATAAGTCTTTTTGCTGTAATTAGAAACAATTCTGCACATTGTTAACACTCGACGATAGGAGAGGATTATTGTGATCAGTTTGTTTCTGTCTGTCTGTTTGTCTGTCTGTGCACCGTTTTGCCCTTATAACTCAAAAACTATAACATCAATCGAGCTCAAATTTGGTGGGCAGGTATTTCATGGGGTACAGACGGATTATTCCAAATTTGGTGTAATTTGTTTGAAAATTACAGTCAGGAGACAGTTTTTTTTAACTTTTAATTGGCCATATACAGTGAAACCTGCTTGTCTTCAAAAATCAATATCATGACAGGATTTCTTTCTCATTAATTTGTGGTCATTCAAGTTTCTTCAGTGGCCCTGAGTGTAATGTGTAGAACTTGTAATCTCATGGTTGGGGTTCAATACCAGTCAATTCTAGAGTTTTTTTTGTTTTTTTTTTAAATTTCTGTTTTTAGGCTTTTTTGGCAATTTTTTTAAAGGTCTATTAAAAGAAAAGAAAAAAAAGAAAACACAGCATTTAAAATTTTGCTGTTCAAAAACACTTTAACCAAGATGAGGTGTCCAACTTGACAGATAATGATTTTCAATTGGGCATATACAGAGAAATCTGATTTTTATGTCGTCACTCTGCGGTGTGGGCGTACGCGTACGCGACGCGTACGCGTGAACAACTTCTCCTCCAAAACTACAAGGCCTAGAGACGTGCTGTTTTTTTTAAAAGATACCTTATCTATCGAGGATGAAAAATTGTTCAAGGCATGCAAATCTGTCTGTTCGTCTGTTTGCTAGAGACATTACAAGGGGGGTACCCCCACCAAAAGTGTGAAAATTTCAACACTTAATCACAATTTTCTCAGTGACTATTGCAGGGATTTCTCTCATATCTTGCATATATGTACTAGGCCAGAGGTAGATTCTCTTGTGTGAGTATGAGACCTGGATCTGTCTTACTTTTTTTTTAATAAATTTTTTTAATAATTTTTAATGCATTAAAATTCATGAAATCATGCACAAAATCATTTATAACTTGAAAAGTGTTGCATTTAGAGCATTTTGTTAAATATGTTATTCAGCTACTTTTTTCATAGCTACAATATGGTGAGTAAGTTGGGTGCCTGTCTCAATAGCTAAGTGAGTAATAGCTAATTTTGGGCTTTTCAGTAACTTCCATTATGAGTAAAATCACTTGTAACTTAAAAACTATTGCATTTAGAGAAATTCGTATAAATATGTTATTCAGCTACTTTTGGGTCAGCTATAACATAGTAAAATTTTAGACCTGTAGCTCATGGCATAGCTGAGTAATAGCTACTTTTAGGTTATCACTGTTGAGTAAATCGCTTATAACTTCAAAACTATTGCATTTAGAGAATTTCGTATAAATATATTATTCAGCTACTTTTGGGTCAGCTATAACATAGTAAAATTTCAGACCTGTAGCTCATGGCATAGCTGAGTAATAGCTACTTTTAGGTTATCACTGTTGAGTAAATCGCTTATAACTTGGAAACTATTGCATTTACAGTATTTTGTTTCAATATGTTATTCACCTATTTTGGGATCAGCTATAACATAGTGAAGTTTCAGATCTGTGGCTCATTGCATAGCTGAGTAATAGCTACTTTGAAGTTCTCACTATTGAGTAAATCACTTGTAACTTAAAACCTATTGCATTTAGAGAATTTCGTATAAATATGTTATTCAGCTACTTTTAGGCCAGCTATAACATAGTGAAATTTCAGATCTGTAAGTCATGGCATAGCTGAGTAATAGCTACTTTAAAGTTCTCACTATTGAGTAAATCAGTTGTAATTGGAAAACTATTGCATTTAGAGAATTTCGTATAAATATGTTATTCAGCTACTTTTGGGTCAGCTATAACATAGTAAAATTTCAGACCTGTAGCTCATGGCATAGCTGAGTAATAGCTACTTTTAGGTCATCACTATTGAGTAAATCAGTTGTAACTTCAAAACTATTGCTTTTACTGTATTTTGCTTAAATATGTTGTTCACCTACTTTTGGGTCAGCTATAACATAGTGAAATTTCAGACCTGTAGCTCATTGCATAGCTGAGTAATAGCTACTTTGAGGTTCTCACTATTGAGTAAATCAGTTGTAATTGCAAAACTATTGCATTTAGAGAATTTAGTATAAATATGTTATTCAGCTACTTTTGGGTCAGCTATAACATAGTAAAATTTCAGACCTGTAGCTCATGGCATGGCTGGGTAATAGCTACTCTTAGGTCATCACTATTGAGTAAATCAGTTGTAACTTGAAAACTATTGCATGTACAGTATTTTGCTTAAATATGTTGTTCACCTACTTTTGGGTCAGCTATAACATAGTAAAATTTCAGACCTGTAGCTCATGGCATAGCTGAGTAATAGCTACTTTGAGGTTATTACTGTTGAGTAAATCGCTTATAACTTGGAAATTATTGCATTTAGAGTATTTTGTTTCAATATGTTATTCACCTATTTTGGGGTCAGCTATAACATAGTGAAGTTCCAGACCTGTGACTCATTGCATAGCTGAGTAATAGCTACTTTGAAGTTCTCAATGTTGAGTAAATCACTTATAATTTGAAAACTATTGCATTTAGAGAATTTAGTATAAATATGTTATTCAGCTACTTTTGGGTCAGCTATAACATAGTAAAATTTCAGACCTGTAGCTCATGGCATAGCTGAGTAATAGCTACTTTTAGGTTATCACTGTTGAGTAAATCACTTATAACTTGGAAACTATTGCATTTACAGTATTTTGTTGCAATATGTTATTCACCTATTTTGGGGTCAGCTATAACATAGTGAAGTTCCAGACCTGTGGCTCATTGCATAGCTGAGTAATAGCTACTTTGAAGTTCTCACTGTTGAGTAAATCAGTTGTAATTGGAAAACTATTGCCTTTACAGAAATTTGTGCAAATATGTTATTCAGCTACTTTTGGGTCAGCTATAGCATAGTGAAATTACAGACCTGTAGCTCATGGCACAACTGAACAATAGCTATTCTCAGGCACTGACTGTTGAGTAAATCGGCTATAACTTGAAAAATATTGCATTTGGAGTATTTTGTTAAAATATATTGTTCACCTACTTTTGGGTTAGCTATAACATAGTGAAATTACAGACCTATAGCTCATGGCATAGCGGAGCAATAGCTTCTTTCAGGTTCTCACTGTTGAGTAAATCATTGTATCCAACCTGTAGGAAATCATGGGCTGGGAATCTGTTAATATGGTCCGATTTGACCTTGGAACCCTCCTTCAAGGTCAAATGAGGATAGCCAAACATAAAAGTGCTTATAACTCGCTTATTATTGGTCCTAGAGGTTTGGAATGAAAACCAACCTATAGAAAATCATGAGCTGGGAATTTTTTGGTGTGGTCGGATTTCACCTTGGACCCCTCCTTCAAGGTCAAATGAGGATAGCCAAACTTAAAAGTGCTTATAACTCGCTTATTATTGGTCCTAGAGGTTTGGAATGAAAAACCAACCTATAGAAAATCATGGGCTGGGAATATTTTGGTGTGGTCGGATTTGACCTGGGACCCCCCTTCAAGGTCAATTGAGGATAGCCAAACTTACAATTGCTTATAACTCGCTTATTATTGGTCCTACAGGTTTGGGATGGTAAACAAGCTACAGGAAATCATGGGCTGGGAATTTTTTTGTGTGGTCGGATTTGACCTTAGACCCCTCCGTCAAGGTCAAACAAGGATAGCCAAACTTAAAAAGTGCCTATGACTCACTTATTATTGGTCCGAGAGGTTTGGGATGGTAAACCATCCTAAATCCTTTGGCTGGGAATCTTTTGGTATGGTCAGATTTGACCTTTGGATCCCTTCTTCATGGTCGAACGAGGATATTGTATTTATAGTATTTCTTTAAATATTTCTAACCTACTTTTTACACTTAAACAATTACCTTGTTACTTTATTTCATAATACCATTTGCAGGGCACAACTTTTTTGTCCTTTTCTTCTGTCAGCTTTGGAATATCTTTCGAACATGCTGTTCAGTTACCATTTACTGTATTTCTGTACAGCCCTTTCCCTGATAATTATGCTTTCCTCTCATTATCACCATCACAAATCAAAAACATTCAGTCAGCTGACACAGTGCCCGTTCACGGGCACTCTCCTCTTGTCTTTATCACATAAGTAAAAAATCAATATTTCTCTGTCTGATGATGTCATTACTTAATGATGTCACAGTGCAGTTGTCATTGTGAGGTCACAAACCCTAGCTTGTGATACTTGCTGTCTTTAAGTAATAATAGTTTTTCTCATTAAATTTATGCCTTGAAATTGACATAAAGATAGTAAAGAGGGAGGTGGTGTATTCGTCATGTTTATTTATTTCTGTTTTCTTTTTGTTTCAATTTCTTGACAGTCCATCAAAAAAAATTTACCCTGAGTGATTTTCACCAAGAAGTGGCTTTTAACCAATATTTTTACCTCTACCAGGAGTTTATGTTTCTGTGTGCTTTTTTGTCTATTTGTCTTTTTGGTGCTTAGATTACTCCAGAACTAATGAACAGATCTTTATAAAAAAATTTGTGGGTAGGACCTGGTCAAAGGAAGAAGTTACTAATTTTTGGGAAACACCTGGATCATATTTTAGATACAAAAAAAATCATGAATTTTCATAGATCCCATTTCAATGTATTTTAATGATTTTAGCTTTCTACTTGATATTTCTTCAAAAGTAATGACTAATTTTGGTGTTAAATTTGATGTTAAGTAGGAAGGGGCTAGCCATGGGAAGGAGTGATTATACTTTAGGAAAGATCCAGTTAATATTCTCGATACCAATAAGCCTCCAAAATTTCTGGAAATGCCACCACGGTGGATGTGTGTTATACTTTATAACACTTGTGAGACTAGTCACATCGAGTCGAGCGTTTGCTCTCTCTGAGTGTATCTTGTTTGAAAACTTTATGAAGCCTGTCTTGTATGTTTAAACAAATTGCTTATATCCACATAGTTTACACAAACTATTTTAGAGATATACAATGTTTTTACAGAATGTTTATGCTAAGCATTGAAAAAAGATTGATATCCATATTGTTTTAACAACTACTTTACAGACAAATATGTATAGCTACAAATAATATTATGTATTCTGCACTAAAACATAAACATTGACATGCTGTCCTTGATTGAGTTCGGTTAATATGATTGGTTCATGCCAGGGACTGTAATGAGCTATTGATTTGACCCTACATGTGCCACTTTGAAAAAAATCAATAAATGGGAAGTGCCCATGCACTGAGCAAATCATGTCCATTGTGATGTTTACAATTATGTCAAGGTCAGTAAACAAAGCATATTTCTGGGGAAAAACAACTTCAAGTATTTAATATAATTATTTTACATCAGTTTGATGTGGTGCACTTGCTATTTTTTGTGGGATATATAATTGTAAATCTTATTCATATTTATTTTGGGTTATTATGCAATAAAATAGTTGCACCAAAGGGATAAAATAATTTGAAAAGTGAAACTAATACTTTCACAGTGTGATATGCACATAAGGTCAATGTAAATATATATATTCAAGTGGATATGTGCTGCTAAATGCTGTTGATATATACTCTAATCTTGTGGATATATATTTCTCAGAATATGTTGATGTACACTGTAAAACTTGCCCACTTACTGTTGACACTTGGATCAGAAAGGGATAAGTTTTGCAGTTGAGAACCTTCTAACCTCTTAAAAACATACAAAAACCTAATATAGAGGGGTGTGTAAGTATTTTTAACTTAATTCTAGCCATTTGAAATTTTGAAGTGGGGAAAATATACATGGCGGCCATATTTAAAACCAGTCAACAAGATACATAAATCATTCACTTCAGTCTTTATCTGTAAATATAAAGCTCTTGTAAAAAATCATGCTGATCAGAAAAAACAAACACTAGATTTGTCTGGTCATAGAAAAAAATGTCTATTTGCATGCAATTGATAAAAAAATATGAAATATGTCACTTTTTTCTTAACTTAAGTAAGGTCTTGATCATTCTTAGATTTGAACATCATTCTTAGAAAAAAATCTAAGAATAAGAAAAAATTCTAAGAATAAGAATTTAGTGAATACCAAAAATACTTATCCTTAGAATTTTCTAAGAAAAATTCTAAGAAAATTCTTATTCTAAGTATAAGAATGTTAGTGAATACGGGCCCTGGTCCCATCTTTTGATTTTTTTTCAGATTCAACCAGTAGTATTTGTATAATCCTGCTAATAAACAAACAAACAGACGGACAAAATCGTGAAATTCCATGTTTTTCATTGATATTGCATTGATAGATGTTCCCATTTTGCCTGTGACCTTTTAGTTTTGGAATATCATGCACAAATTTCATCAGGGTGATGTCCAGATATCGTAGAATCTGTCTGCAGTGTCAAAAGTCGGCTGGTTTGGTAATAAGAGACCCCAGGGGTAAACAAAACTTAAAATGGAAGTGATAAAAGTCACAGTTCAAGTTCACTTTATAACAGTTATATATAAAATTGGGCCTTGTATTGTAATTATATACTCAATGGTATTTAAATAGCCTGGATGTACTATCTCATCAGAGGCCGGAGAATAAGTCTAACATGCCCCCTGAAATACTTTTTTGAGAAGTGCAATTGCACCAGGAGAGCCCAGGGGTGTCATACCCTTGCCAGGGGGCCTTCACCCTGGAAATGTGAACAAAATTTTTGTATCAGAATTGGCTGAAACTATGCAGTTGGAATCTACATGTCCTAAAGCATTCCAGGTTAAATTGCCTCACTTCCAGCTCATTTCTAAGGGTGGTTATTCGTGAAATTTCTTGAGTTTCATTGAATTTGCATTAATAGATGTTCCCAATTTGTCTGTAACCTTTTTTTTTAGTTTTTGGAATATCATGCTCAAATTTGGCCCAAGTGATTGAATATCAGTAAGACTGTCTTGAATAAAGAGTGTTCAATAGATAGCACCTGGAGTGTGATGTGTAAATACTTTGTGGTATTTGTGATTATTTTTAACAAGACAGTTCTAATTCTAATTGGACTTTTATTGTGCTTAATTTCCCGTATACAAAGGGGGACTCAAATGCGCTATAAAACGTAAGAATACAGCAAACCAATTTCAGTATCCAGGGACAAAAAGAGGTCAAGTACCACAGAGAACGCCAGGGGATGGATGATCAAGACTTGGGTGGGTAAGCCTTGGTGTACAAGTAGGTTTTAAGCTGCTTTCTGAAAGAGGCTAGGGAGAAAGACACATGAATCTCTTCATTGAGAACATTCCAAATAGTGGGGCATCAAAAGCAAAACTATAACCAAACTGTTTGATGGATTTATGAATAGAAGGGTACATAGAACTTTCGAATGAGAAGGAAATATAACCACCACACTGACTCTGCCTGGTAGTAGTGTAAGATCTGCCATAGGAAAGAAGATATGAAGTAAACTAATTGAGAAAAACAGTGTGAAGAAACTTATAAACAAGTGTGGCTGTTTTAAAAACTGTGCAATGTTCAAACAGGGAGCCAATGCAATTTCATAAGCACAGGAGTTATACTGATGTGTCTACTGGTGTTTTGTAAAATTCTGGCTGCACTATTTTGGACGCACTGTAATTTTCATAGATTGAACTTGGAATGACTCCAGAAAAGTGAATCTGGATTAGTTAAAATTGTGAAATGCACTTTCCCTAGATCTGAATCCAAAATAAAAAAAATAAGATGAACCAACATAAATACAATATATATCAATATATATTAATATAATATCATCATATTACAATATTATAAAAATTTTCCAAATGTTAAAGTTTCCTGCCACATTTTGCAGCTATTATTTTACAAAAAAATTATGGGTAATTCAATGAATCTGAATCTGTTGATCTACCTCTCGAGGTAGATCAACGGATTTATAATCCAGATTCAGATTCAAGTCACATTATGAGAGTAGTAATCTAAGTGCCACACCAGTTACACGATCACTATTGGGTATTTGTAAATCAACTGTAAAAGCCTTTTATTGTCAACTACCAAACACACAACTCAAGCATATGATCTCATTAGCCCTAACCCAACCCCTAACCCCAAAAATATTTTGAAAGCAAATAATCTCGAGCCCAACCCCTAACCCCAAAAATATTTTGAAAGCAAGTAATCTCAACATAATCAGAGAAATGCTATGTAACCCCAACCCCTAACCCCAAAAATATTTTGAAAGCAAATAATCTCAACATAATCAGAGCCCAACCCCTAACCCCAGAAATATTTTGAAAGCAAATAATCTCAACCAGCTATGTAACCCCAAACCCTAACCCCAAAAATATTTTGAAAGCAAATAATCTCAACATAATTAGAGCCCTTTGAAAGCAAATAATCTCGAGCCCAACCCCTAACCCCAAAAATATTTTGAAAGCAAGTAATCTCAACATAATCAGAGAAATGCTATGTAACCCCAACCCCTAACCCCAAAAATATTTTGAAAGCAAATAATCTCGACCTAATCAGAGGAATGTAACCCCCCATATCTATATCTCTTGTCAATGGATATCATGACCTATGTAAACCTTTACCCATCATATGATTTAAGCCCAGGAATGAATCTCTGTTTATCTAACCTAATATCTATTAATTATGACCTAAACCCAGGAATGTAACCCCAACCCTAATATGTACCTATCCCCAGCTATCTGACCCTGACCCCCACCCTCAATAATCCTGAACATCTGAACTGTCGACTAAGTAAACAAAATCCTAAGCCAGACCTTTAACCTCCAATAACACTCATATCAACAACTTTGTATAACTCAAATATAATCAACCCTACCATTTAGTCATGATATGTACCCAGGTATGTAATAACTCTAACCCACAATAATAATAATAACCATACAATTACTTTCTCATGGTTCTATTTCTCCTATTGCAATGAGGTTACATCTCAGGACCAATCTAAGCTCATTGTAATAACACCATAATCAAAGCCTAAATAATGGAATTTGGAACAACCCACAAACGAAAAGTGATAATAATAATTATTATTTATTTATTTATTTAATTAATTAAATATTTATATAATTGAAATACCTATGTGAACCTAATGCAAATAACATTTTGTGTCATATTTTTAATTAAATATCCTTTTTCTCACACACTATGGAATTGCTGTATGTTTCAACACTAGCAATATATGTACTTTACAGTAAATAATCTAATCACGAGAACTACAGACCTCCTACCGAAGAAAACTATGGGATCCAAATCACAATCTGACCGACCTTGACCTAATTACATCTCCTCCAATGGATGAATTTTGATCCCTCTCACATTTGGATCCCATCACGTGACAATCCGTTTTCAATATAAATACCCAAGCGACCTCTACACACACACTCACTCGCATAAGCTGTTTCCAACTGAATACCTGACGAAGTGAAGTCATATCTCAAACCCAATAACTGCAGAATGCTACATCAGCAAAATATCTAACACTATATAAACGACCCTCATAGTTGAACCCATATCATTTATTAACCTCAAATATACAAGTAGATACAAGTTAAATATCCTTTAATTTAATCATTTCAACAAAAAAAGAAATGTTTGCTAATCAATCAATTTTTGATAAGAAAGATGAAAGAAGTAAACCTGAAGATGCTACAGATGCAGTTAGACCTGCTTCTAAACCACCATCTCAAGGAATCATGGCTGGGTTTTCTTTACAGAATAATCAGAATATGAAGTATACATATAAAGGAGCTGTCAACCACACCTCCCCACCAATTCCAACTTTAGGACATTCACTGAGGAAATGTCTCAACAATGACTTTACATCATTTTATGACCTGTCCATATACTCCAGCTACAGAAGAAGACACGATACCTTTAAATCTTGGCCTAAATCGCATCCAATACGTCCTGAAAATTTGTGTAGGGCTGGTTTCCTATACACAGGAGAGGGTGATAAAGTATTATGCCCTTGGTGTAAGTTGATGTTAATTGAGTGGGAAGTTTATGATCTACCCTTTGAGGAGCATAGAAGGCATTCTCCTTATTGTTCCTATCTGGACATGGTTATGCCATGAAAATTGCTGTGATCCGTCTATTGTCGACATAATGGAAGCATTCTTTAAACAGATGAGACTGATAATATCATAGAATATAATATAATATAATATATGTATAACTGTCTATGTAATTATGTAAATATAGCACTATTCACAAATAAAATTTTCTCCACATCATGGGACATTGTTTTCTTATATTAACCTATATACATTCTGTTCTCATAACCCTTTAACCCTACCACATCCTAGTTATCTATATATTGCATGCTGAATCTTTCAGCCCAGCTCAATCCTCAAGGTTATAAATATGTACGCATAACTCAGTACTATCTCATCTAATTTACCTCAGGTTAACCAAATACGAAGTGTACCCCAGGAATCATAAAAATTTTAATTAAATTTTAATTTTTTTTTTTAAATCTCAGGTATGTTTGGATATCATAGATACGTTTACATATAAATATTTCATGAATTTTTGCTGACCAGTACACAAATTACGCTCATGTTGTATATAAGCCATAAGCTGATACTGTTTGCAGGTCATTTTGGGCTGACCAAGACAGAAATTGCATTTCAAAGAAGTGATAAGAAGATACAAGAACTAACCTACAAATTTACAAGAATTTAAAGTAATTTTGACATAAAACTCGGAATAAAATTTAAGGAAATGGCAGAGGCAAGTCTATCTATGCAACCTAAGGGCTGTAACACAAAGAAGAGGAAATCAGAAAATGGTCAAATGACAAAGAACAAAAAGGCTATATCTCATTGCTCAACCTCAGCTGACATTAATTTAATTGGAAGTACGGACATGGACCACATGGAGGTCAACCAAACCGTTAATCAGATATATAGGAAGAACTATCATCTGGGTGGGCGTAAATATGTCGTATTTTATGGCGCTGGTGGTATTATTGAGGAAATATACATAAAAGAATGGGATGGTGAGAAGGTCACAATGGAAGGGGTTAAGTTGAACCTATCAAGGTTTCTTATGATATTACATAATGTAGAGATAATCGATCATACAATTGATAAAATTTTAAAAGGAGCTCAGGATCAGGACACCAAGATTCATATTGGGGCCTCTTATTATCTCTCAGCCAACAGTCCCTACAAAACTGTGGCAATTAGGATGTGGAAAAAAGGTGCCTCAGGCGATTTATTTCCAACCAAATTAGGTATAAGCCTTACACTCAATCAATGGAGAGAATTTTGTAAAATTTCTAATATATTATATGCGGAGAGGATGGAAATTTTTACTTTCATACCATGCATTATGGAACCTGGAAAAAAAGGTCATAATAAATTGAAATGTATTGAATGCGCTGATATTGACCAAGCACCTATGGGGGAGGTGGACTTCGATATCCCCATATAACGATAAACTAATAACCCCAACTCATCTCTATATATCTTTTTGAATTATGTATAATCTCAAGGACATAAACCAAAGATCTAGTTTAGTATAATCTCTATATATGGCTAACAACCTTCATGGTCTATGCACACTGTATAAATCTGTAAATATAAAACCTGAGACTCTTTTATCAGATAACTTCCTCTGCTAGATGGATCTGAGGTGTATGCAAGTCATCAGTGGTATTAAAGGATAAAATCATACTTAGATCATAGCCATTTTCATTGTGATAGACAGACTGGGAATAATATCAATACTCAGAGGTAATGGATCACTTCATTGAGAATGAAATGAACATCTTTTTAGGTACTCGCTACAATATATACTATCCCATTCATATGCCGTCTGTGATGGTTACATTTGTTCAATTGCTTCAATATATAGATGAGGGAGCCTTCCACAATGCGTTTGCTTGCTTGCTAATGATGGGAGAGATACTTCCGGACTACTTTATGTAAGTATTTTAACTTATCTGGACTCTACGTTTTGATGAAATATTTGCAGCTAAACACCTCACTATTTATACAGTATATTATGTCACGTGATGGGATCCAAAAAACCTTGCAGAATAAAAAAACTGATTGGCTAATACATATCTATGTCAAGGACGGGTCAATCGCATTTGGATCCCATCGCGAAATCATATATAAATGACCCGTCGCTTCTCTCAGTGTGCCAATTTTCAATCTGCATGAAACTGTTAAACACGATAAATTTCTCCTAGCATCTCACATCAATTTATGTATTTATATCTTGTTTAATTTTAGCAAGAAGTATCCAGATTTTTCAAAGTATTTCATCGAGGAACTTACTAAAGCCAGCTGTGGTATATGTAGCGAGTCATTAAACAGAGAACAGATAGTATTAACTAATCCTTGTGGCCATATCCTTTGTGTCACCTGCTCCACACAACTGTGCAAGGTTTGGAAGGAAAATGGTACCACCAGAAAGCGATGTCCTATCTGCAGAACTCTGATGTTAGGTCATCTTTTTGCAAAACCAGCTTTGTTTAATTGTAGTAGGTTAAACAGCACATCTTTGTTCATTTGGGTGCCCACATCTGTGTATGTTCGACAGAATTATCCCCAGTCTCTGTTAGAGTGTCTTAATGAAAGAAACTTTAAGAAGGCATTTTATTATACTTTCCTGTTGAATTCTGTACCAACTAAATTGGAGGAATCTTTGGCACCAGGGTGGGGGGATTACTATCAGAGCCGAAGGAATAATTTGTCTTGCACAATATGTGGCCTACCCATCAGATTCGAAATGGCCTTTGTAGCTAGATGTGCCCATTTTTTTTGTACTATTTGTTCATCTTACACAGTTGAAAGACGTAGGGTAACCCCCCTAAAATGTAAGGAATGTGATGAAGATTTGGAAGATGACATTACAGATATACTCTTTATGAGACCAAGTGCGGAGCCTCCAGCTTTAGAAAACAGTCTGGAGCGTATTGAGTAGGTTGTTTGATTTCTTTGTTGCATAATAACTGAAGGGAATTTTGAATCAGTTTAAAGATAAGCAATCTGGCAGTCTGGTCTTGCTTTACACACATGATATGCCTCTCTCTTGATGTATATATATATATATACCAAAATTTCGAACGTCAGGGAAAGCACTCATACATACCACAATTTCGAACGTCAGGGAAAGCACTCCAGAAAGGACTGACCTCATTTAAAGGTTGTATCTAGGTTTTGTTTTGTTTTTTTTTCTTTTTTTAGATATACACCCATAGTACCTTAGCCAAGAAATAAATATTCAGATGTTTTTGTTTTTTTCAAATTTAATATTACTTTAATGAACATTCTTTACAATGAGACCAATGCATGCACTATTTTTTTATACAGCTTATTATATATGTCTCTGCTAATTACAAACTTTCAGAATGCTAACAATCTACTTTTGGATATTTAAGTGTGTCTATTGCCTCAAACACAAAGCTAACAATTAAATATATATATATATATATATATATAAAAAAAAAAATAAATAAAAAAAAAAACTGGTTATATTAGTGCAATATGTTGACTTCAAATATTAAAAAGATTAATTTCAAAACATTTCAAAATATAACTGTGTGCAATATCATCTTTAATTGACATTATAACATAAGGGAGGTGGTTTGACGACGTATTACTGTAGGATATCTCTGTATCTAATGATGAATTATTTTTCATTTCTTTTTTTCCTTTTTGGTACATCCACTTAATTAAATGTTGCAATAAAGATATTCTTGTGTATAATAAAAAGTTAAAACAGTAAATTCTAGTTTTCATATGTCTTTATAGAACCTCTTCCCGGATCTGGTGATAAGGTAGTTATTATTGGAATCACTACAGTCTGGAGTAGTTGTTGTGGATGAATCCTCACAATCCGAGTTACACAGTTCGTCCTTGCTAACTTGTGTGGACTTGTCTTCAATTCTGTCCGCGCATGGGTTTGAATCTGTGTTTGTTTCTATACTACATCTCTCTATAATGGAGGAGGGAGGTGTGGATACCTCACTGATCATAGAAGGTTTGGAATCGCTATGTGCTGATTCGAAATCAGAATCAAATAAAATTTTCTTGCGAATATTATTTGCCTCAGTCCCTATCATACTATTCCATGGTATTTCCTTGGAGGTTAATGAATCTTTACTGTCAGATGAACTCTCAGTACTCACTCCATGTTCTAAATTGCTGCTCAATCTCCTCTTCAGGCTAGTAGTATTCTTTGAATCGCATGAAGATGATGTAATTGATAAAGTATCCTGAGATAAAGCATTTTCTAAATTTTGACAGAAACAACACCTGCATATGAAGAGGATAATACAACTATATATCCTATTGAGGATATCATGCCTAAATTTCTTTAGAATATATGCAAGAAACAGTAGTCCAATAAGGCTGAGGGGAAGAAGAAACAGAAGATTCAGCTGTGGAGATCTATTAATTTGTGATTCCTCTGCCACTGCATATTGGATGCTACTCCTGGTTACTTGCTCCATCTCCTGGACTGTGAAATATATACATAAATTAACATCTGAAATATTTGTTTTCGATGAAAGATTACATGAATACAGGTTGATTTATACGAAGCATTGTGATGTGAAACACTGTACCTCCGACATACACATACAAATGATATCTTGCAAATATTCTTGCTAATAATATTTCAATTTACACCCACAATTTATACCTACAACATAGTTCAATGCAAATCCATGGAAACCATTAACAATATCATTTCCTGAATATTCCTCGTAAATATGAACATCTGAGAAGGAATTATCTGCGAAAATAAATTTTTGAAAAAATTATTATATATATATATATATATATATATATATATATATATATATATTATATTCTTTATAGATTACAGAAATATAACCAAAATTTACCTTCTGTACAACCCTCAACATAAACAGCGGACCTTGTGTAGACACAAGTGCCTTTACAATACCAATATAAGCGCTTCAATGATGGGTAATTCACTTGGATCCTTTCGACAGGAAGAGACAGATACCCTACATAGCAGTTCGTGTACAATAATATTTTAATATTTTCATCACCACATCGATTCAAGAAGTCTTTAAACTCTTCATATCCCTCTAGACCTTCCACTGTACCAGTAATACTGTTCTTATGAAATCTACATTTCACGTGATAGCAATTTGTATAGTCCAATACATAGGTTATCCACAAACTTATCAGAAAATTAACCAAGATATTATAACCCGCCATTTTCTTCGTTTCAATGATGAATTTCTGAAACGCAGAAAATTCATACATAATACGTCATGACATAATTGCGTCATGGGCATGTGACGTCACAGTCAAAATTCACCGAGGTAAATAGAAATTAAATAATGTATAAGCCTTTTACCTACAATTTCGGACAGTTCGCAGAGGCTACATTCTTCCTCATTCCATAGTGCACTCTCTGTAGGTGTTTGTTTTCTAGCTCGATCATTTTGACAACAGCTTGGTTTCATGTAATGGCTATAATTTGACAGCAAAATAGACTCGAACTATATACATATAGGGAATTTATTCATATTTAATATCTATGGTTTTTTTCGTCAACATATATATTTTTATATATAAATACATCTTTACATAACTTTTTTAACTGTTATCATTGATTGTCCTACCATTCCTGCAATTCTATTCCTTCCAAATTGCCCTCATTGATAACACTGGTGATTTGCATCATCCCTACATCACGCACAATTCGAGCTCTCTCTCTAGATCTCCTTCTCCTCATTCTTCTCCCAGCTCCTCCACCCCTTTGAGGTAGCCTCCATTGAAATTTCTGTGATAGACATTTGATAAAAAAACCAATGAAAAGCAAGCCTAGGATGGAGCTGGGGATGGATGCTAAAAATATAACCAATTTCGAATGCCCCTGAACAAGAGCATCCACAGTGACCCCTGATTGGTAGACAGGAGATGTTTCTTCAGTGGATTTGGAATTATAGGAGCTAGTTTTTTTGTATGTGAATGAGGATGTGTCTCTACCCATGGTGCCTATATCCGTGCTACTAGGTCTGTTTTCAATGCTAACATCCTGATATGTAGGTTTCCATGAGGAGGCAGGTGTTTTTGAATGCAAAATGTCGTCCTTTGAACTCGAACTCAAGATCTCCTCATTGGTGGTTCCCGATTTACCCTGAATTGTGACTATTGACTTGGAGGTGATGTCCCCAGGATATGTTCTTGGGGTACTACTATCAATGCTTGGGTAATCTACAGAGTAAATAAAAAATATATATTACATACTATATTTGAGTCGAGATTAAATATGAAAAGGTCTGAAATATCACAGGTTTTTTTCTTTTTCATATGTTGTTGACGACAGAAATCTAGCTTTTATATGATCCACGATGGGATCCAAATGCAACTGTAACCGACCTTGACCTAAATAAATCAACCAATAAAGGGTTTATATTGAAACCTCAGATTTTTTAGATCCCATCACGTGATCCAAACATCTTTCATATATAAATGGAACAAATTTTACTTCAATCTGTCATAATCAGTTACTCACCTCGTGTTGGAGTACTGCTCCCCCAGTCAGATTGGCACATATTACCCATCAATTTTATTTGTTGAGGCATATCCTTTATCCAGTCGCAGTTGAAATACAGCATGTTGATTAAAGTTAAATATTCTAGAGAGGGTAGATAATTAAATATATTTTGCATACCCAGAACTTG
Organism: Sabellastarte sp. h YS-2021; assembly: GCA_964017235.1. NCBI lineage: Eukaryota > Metazoa > Annelida > Polychaeta > Sabellida > Sabellidae > Sabellastarte > Sabellastarte sp. h YS-2021. The sequence continues at coordinate 59,312,730 of OZ024930.1, read as the reverse complement.
TACCCTCTCCATATGCAGTCTACTCACACTGGGTCTATATATAAAAGATGGGGTGATCACATCTAAACAGAAAATTGACTCATCATCACAACTACAGAAATCTTGTATACAGCTAGTGGTTGCACCCATATCCCAGGAAAGTATCAGGGATATGTAAAAAACACAAAAATATCTATCTTTCCTCATCATTTCAATTCTGTTTATTTGCCTGTAGTGTTCTAGTCCAGCCTATTTTCAAAACTGCCTACGTTAAAGTGTGCAAACAAATGAGAGGTAGAAATAGATGCAAATAGTATGCATATGTTACATGCATTTCAAATTCGTTTGCCTATAAATAACCGCAATATATCCTGACATTTATATTTAGGAGGTGAGAGGTTAGGTTGTAAACACCTAATTTATCAATCTAATTGCTGATAAAGGAAACCAACCAGAATGACCTCTATACCATTTTTATCGCCTTGTACAGCTATTATATCAGGACCTACAGCATCGGGAAAATCTACATTTATATTTAAGGTTTTGAGAAATCTAAGATACATGTTCAATGAACCTGTTTATAGGGTTTATTATTTCTATGGGGTTTGGCAAAAACTTTTTGATACCATAGAGGCTCCTAATGTCGAATTTATTAAGGATTTACCTACCCAAGAACATTTAGAATCGATTGCAGATGACAAGCACAAATTAATTGTTATAGATGACCTACAGTTTTCAGCTTTGAACAATGCATTCATAGCCAATCTTTTTTCTCGAGAGGCGCATCACAGAAATATTAGTGTATTTTTAATTTTACAGAACCTATTTCATCAGGGCAAATATTGCAGAGATATATCTCTGAATACTCATTATTTTATACTTTTTAAAAATCCAAGAGATGTACATCAAATCAGACATTTCGGGTCACAGTTGGGTATTTGTAAGAAATTATTAGAGGCCTATAGAGATGCCACTGCTTCACCTTTTAGTTATCTGTTGATCGACCTCGCTCCTGCCTCTGATAGTTCCTATATGTTGAGGTCAAATATATTTCCAAAAGAACTAGCAATCGTATATAAGTAAGCATCAGAGGCAATTCCTGCTTAGTTTTCAATTTGTACAAACAGATTGAGGATGCCATATATTTCTAGGATATGAAATTGAGAAGATATGTCAAGAAACCTAAAAAAATCTAAACATTATATATATCTGCTATTAGATAACAATCTGAATCTTAATAAACATATATTGACACATGCTGGAAGGAGAAACCTACAGTCTTTAGCAGAAATCTTCTATAACGTATTTAGACTGCCTCTATCCAATAAAACTAGGAACAAGTTCCATAAGAATATTAAAATTTTAAGAAAATTTATTCAATCACCAGTCAATAGAGACAAAATTGCTAGGAGGAATTACAAGGTTTTTTCAGATCTCCTTGGATCAATAGCGAAATATTTAAAAATAATTCTGAAATGAATAAATTCATACTGGTCCCTAAAGAACAATTTGAAAATTTGAGAGAAAATCAGATCTCTGAAACGGGGACAGATAGTAAAAATGAATCAGCATTAGAAGAGAAAAATAGTGAGGAGGGGTAGAAGATTATAAAAAATCAAGACACCTCCACAAAGGGTGATAAAATTATAAAAGGACAAGACCCTCCACCTGGTCTACCCAATCATTATCTAGAGGTAGATAAAAAAAAAATTTCATAATATGACAGAGATAGAGCGGTCAGAAATTCCAGTGGAGGAAGAGGTGGAAACAAGGATCCAGAATGGGTCAGATTCTGGAACAAAAATATCAGATGAGGAGAGCGACTACCTCAAGGATATATATTACAGCCCTCGGAGTCCTGTAGCTTTCAGCGGTTTTCAAAAGATTTACAAATTTATAAAACAGGAGGGGAAAAACATCAAACCTAAAAAACTGAAAGTTTGGTTAAGCAAACAAGAAGCTTATACATCTCATTATCCAGCTCGAAGAAAATTTCAAAGACCTAGGGTGTTGGCTTTTTCAAAAAATTATCAATGGGACACAGATACTGCAAATATGAATCAATACAAGAAATACAATGATGGCTATGGCTATTTTGTGGTATTTATAGATATATTTACGAGATTTCTGTATACAGCACCTCTGAAAACTTTGACTGGTAAGGAAATGGTTTATATTTTAAATCACCTAATCAACACTATTGATGAGCAACCTAAAAAATTACGAAGTGATCAAGGAAGCGAATACCTAAACAGAGATATGAGGAAATTTGTAACTGATAAAGGAATAGATCATATATTCACATTTTATGAAACAAAGGCAAATTTTGCTGAGAGAGTAATAAAAACTATAAAATTGAAAATTGTTAAGTATTTCACAAATAAAGAAACCTACAGATGGATGGAAATATTACGAGATCTAACTTACAGCTATAACCAGTCATATCATAGGTCCATCAAAATGTCTCCCTCTGATGCACAAGATGTTGACAGTTTTATCTTATGGAAGAGACAATATGCTATCGATTTAAATAAGCCGAGCTCTTCCGCCAAAAATTATAGAAATAAAACTAAGATCAGTTACATTAAAAAAAAATTTGACAGAGAGTATTCTGAAAGATGGTCTGGAGAGATTTTTACTATTGTTGAGAGGAAAATGAATCAGAAGGTACCAATGTATAAATTGAAAGACTATAACAATGAAGTTATAGAATCCTATTTTTATGAACCAGAGTTACAGATGGCCTATATCGACAGTGATGTAATTTATAAGATTGAGAAAATACTGCAAAAAAGAAAAAGGAATAGAATTTCTGAGGTTCTGGTGAAATGGAAGGGGTGGCCAGATAAATTCAACTCCTGGATTCCCGAGAGCGATTTACAGGATATAAACTAGCCTGTCTAACTGGCGTATCAACTGTTGGACTCTTAGTTATATATGTTTGCGCAAACATCACGTGATGGGATCCAAACGCGAATCTAGGTCAAGGTCGGGCATAAATCAGTTTCGATCTCATATAAATAGAAAGGAAGGAAACGAAATCCTTGGAGAGATTATGATGCTACACATTTAAAAGGAGAAAATGTGTAGTAAGGATATTTATTTATTTATTTCCTCAGCTGATTCTAAGAGTTATCATCCAGACAATAAACCTCATACCTTCATTGTTGAATTGGGTGAGAGATTAAATCTAACTGGTAGATGGTTGGTGGGGCTATCTGATCTCAATTTAAATGTATCAAGTACTGAAACTTTGTATATATTTTGTGATATTTGTGACAATTCATATTTCCAAAATTCAATGAAACCTATCTTGAGAATGATTTATCCGACTGATTCATCAAAGTCGGTTAATTTTTCTAAGAGATATTATATTCCACTAGCTCAAAAAAACTTCACGCGCTTGCAAATATATATAAGAGACAAGAGCATGAATGTGCCATCTATTATGACAGAGGATCTACAGCTGACATTACATCTACAGAGGGATTATTAAAAATGAATAAATATCTCGATTTCTGTAACAGATGCATGCAAGGAAAGATAAATTTTCATAAGAAATTTTATAATCTTGATAATGACCTAAAACTGGAAAATAAAACAGGAGAGGGGGAGAAAACGAGTAATGTAGACATATCAGTGGTCACTCCTACCCAGGCGGCAGTAGAACAGGCTCGGAGTGAGGTTAAACAAGAAAAGGCTATAAATAGGGGTAAAAAAGGAAAGTACAATCAGTTTGGGGGGAGTACATCATCAATCAAAAGCAAAACCAGGAAAAAGGGGAAAAATACTAAAACCCCCAAAAAAGTGTTGAGGTCCAAGAAAGGTGGAAAGAAAAAAATTGTTAATATAACCAGGACCCAAAAAGGTTTAATTCAAAAAAAAATCAAAGGGGGTGGGTATAGTTCAATATGGATGTAGTTCAGACATCTCTAAGTCTGTTTCAACCCCCACCAATTGACAAGTCAATTCAGAGGGAATATTGGGTTGAATTTAACCCTATTGCTACAATATCTGAAAGTGGAGCCATAGAATTTAATATTCCTGGTACCTCCCTTGATTACATAAATTTGGCTAAGACTAGGTTGCAGGTTACTTACGTTTTAACTACAGAAGATGGGAATCCGATCAAGGATGAGAGTGGTGACCAAGGGCAACCTTTAGATACCTCGGATCAGGTTGCCCCCGTTAATCTGACTCTACATTCAATATTTCGACAAATAGATTTGTCTTTAAATCAAAAAGTAATTTCGCCAGATGTAGGTGTAAACTATCCATATAAGGCTATGATAGATTTTCTTTTGGGGACAACTACTGATATGATCAATTCTCAAGGCCAGGCTGTTTTATTTCATAAGGATCAACCCGAAAAAATGGAAATGGTCACTTATTTAGGGGGTAATCCAGCGTTTACTTATAGAGCAGAAAAAAACAAAGATGGGGGGTCAATAACTTTAGAAGGATCCTTGTACTTAGATTTTGCCTTTGGTCAAAACAGAGCTATTTTAAACGGTGTGGCTATCAATGTTAAGTTATTTCAGGCAGGGAATGACTTCAGATTAATGAGACATGGTGTGAAGGTCTATAAATTAAAGATACTGTCAGCTGTGTTAAAGGTCTGTCATGTAGGACTGAACCCCTCTGTAATTGTAGCACATAACGAGGCTCTAAACTTAGCACCTGCAATATACCCCTTCTGGAGGAGTGACATAAAAAGTTTCAGTGTTGCTGCTGGTTCTCAAACCTTTATGACAGATAATATCTTTCATGGTAAGGTACCAAGTAAATTGATAATAAGAATGGTGTCAAATTCTGCCTATTCAGGTGACTTTAGTAAAAATCCCTTTAATTTTCAGCATATGAATGCCAATTACCTGGAGGTCACTGTGGATGGTCAACCAGTACCTAATAGACCCCTCAAACCTAACTTTGAGGAAAAAAATTATGTGGCGTCTTATCTGAGCTTATTGGACAGCGACCTTAATCGCAAGAAAGGAATCATAATTCGTATGGGAGATTATCCTGGTGGTTATGCACTCTATCTTTTTGATATACAGAGTTTCCTCAGTGGAAAAATTATGTCAAGTCCAATGAAAGGGCATCTTAGGTTGAGCTTAAGGTATGCCAAGGCCTTAGCAGAGACTATTAATGTCATAGTTTATGCGAAATTTCCAGAAATAGTTAGGATTGATCAGAGTAGAAATGTGACTATGAGCTGAGATCTATCAGACCACGTGATGTGAATGACTGGTTTATATACTCAGATTTCGAACGTCAGAGAGATCTCTCATCAAAAATCTGAGCTTCAAGGAAAGCACCCTAGATATTTAGAATGTAAAGGAAAACACCTGTAGTACACAGAGACAGATTTCGGATAATAAAAAAATTCCGAGCTTCTGAGAAAGCACCCTTGATTATTTCGAACGTAAGGGTAAACACCTATATTTAATGTGGTCACGTGATATTGTTAGAGTAGATATAACTGTAAGAGGATGTGGAAGTACAGGAATTTGTGTTTTACAAGTTGGTAGAGTAGGGATAACTGGGCAATATAGCTTGAATCTAATGTGCATGTGTTGAATAATGGATTCCAATACCCTTGCAAGATTAATGACAAGTGACAGAATGATTGAGAGGCGGTTTCGTGGGATATATCCACTAGATATGATTCCCAAGAATATTCCTGCTAATTCTTTAATTGTTGTAAATCAAGACAGGTCCATGGAGGCGGGGAGTCATTGGATTGTACTACATTATAAGGAAAAAGACATAGTTGAACATTTTGATTCAGTAGGAAAACGACCAAAAAATTTCATACATAATTTATTAATAGGTAACAGGAGTAAATATATGTACAATAACAGTAGATTACAGGCATACAATACTAATACATGTGCATTGTTTTGTTTATACTACAGCTTCTATTGCTGCAGGTTCATGTCCTTTCAAAAAATACTACAAGGATTTAGCTCCGATTTATCGGATAACGAAAAAATTGTAACTAATTTCTTCTTGATGAATTTCAGTTAAAAGTGTATCAATAGGTAATTTCTTGTCAGGTTTGTCATTCTGAAGCCAATAAAGATATGCTGATTTATGGTGACTCTTGGTTAATTTTTGTGGCATATTCCATGAGAATTTGTCCCATAAGGTTGTTGCCAGATATTGAAGAGAGAGAAATAACCTGAGCTAATCTTGATGACAGAGGAGTACCCCAAAATGTCTCTTCATTTTTCCCTAAATTCATTTGTTTATAAATTATGCATTTATCCTTTGCATTACACAATTCATTCCTGAACTGATCAACTTGATGTATCTTCTGCATAATAACGAATCTCATAATTCTCTCCTTTTCAAATTGATTGGCTAATAATTTTCCATATTTCCCAATAACTGCCTGTATTTCTATAGGGTCATCAGATTCCTTTATCTTAGTAGCTAGATCGACCTGATTGTAAAATTTAGCCAAAAGATGATAAAACATTTGTTCAGCTGAATGATAGTTATTATCCCCATTTTTCATTTCACATGAGTAAAGGTTAGATAATGGATGGTGGGCTTTATCCACAACTAGGTTAGTAGACTCCCAGGGTGATAATGTAATATTTAAGGGTTTGGTAGAAACGCCATCGGCTAGCACCTCCCTTTTACAGTAGAAATAATTAAAACCTATCTTATCCTGCGAATAGGTGTATATATCCGACTTTCTGATCCGAAATCCGACATTATTGGATTCAATTGTGGTCTTGTTGTGTAGAGCCTCTTGAAATTTTTGCATTGGATCTTTCAGGTTCTTTTTGGAAATACCTTTACATGATACTTTTTGATTTCCATTAGCATCTTCTATTATATATGACTTAGAGCACAGTGATACCATCTTAACGCCCTCCCATTCCCGCTTATAACTACCAACATGTCTCCCATCGACCACCAGATGGCGCTGGCAACATCTTCTAGGAAACCAGGTGGGACTTTTTTCATCTGAGCAAGATTTAAAAATTTCTTTCTGATATCTATCATGGTGTGAGGATCTAATACACTTGTCTATGCTTGCTTGATTAATAGCCATGTATATACTATCAGTGTCTGTTTCTGTGAGTTCAAAACTATCTTCAATAAAATATTTGGAAATGCAGTCATAAAAGAATTCTAGCATTCTTAATTTAGCATATTGTAGAATGAAAAACCCAATTTGAATGGGGTTATCCATTACAATAGTTTTCTTATAGGATTCAACTTCAAAAATTTGGTTATTTAATTCTTCTAGAGTTTTAAAATTGGGCGAATTAATCATTTGTGTGACCTTGACCTTGTTGTACATATATCTTGTCTGTGTATGTTTAGAACGGTCCATTAAAACAGATCCATAGCTGGAGTTGCTTAACAATTTGTATGTGTCCCCAATAATTGCTTTATCAGGATTCTGATCTCCTCTAATTCTATGCATGGTGAGTGTGTCTATAAAAGACTTGAAAGAGGTAAGTGGTTGGTACTCGACCAGCTGATATATCCTCTCTATCTCACAATGATTATTCAAATACCATTGTAAAAGTGGAGTAGCAAGTAATATCTTTTTCGCCTTAAGTCCACTAATTAATAGTCTTTTGTGTGAAAACTCTATGCCATTTTCCTTACAATACTGCTGCATATGAGGTCCTATGTCATCCATTTCAACATTGCAAGTGCAAAAAAATGGGGGATATTCTTGAAATTTTTCGATAAATTGAGGTATAACTCTGATATCAACCTCCACAGCACCGAATAGCCTACCGTTCTTTATGTCTTTAATTATTTTTTTAAATGACAATGGACCCTTATTCCTTTGGTAGTATGATGGCAAATATTTATCATATATCTTACTGCATTTAGGTTTTATTTGAGAAATAAATTCACATTCCTGAATGGTAATCACTTCATAGCCTTGGGATATAAGAAAATTTCTTCTGATCATATCCTTTGTTTTGGTTTTTTGTAATTTAGAAAGCCATGTCTTACTCTTTATTCTAGATGCAATATTACAATTATGAGGACAATGGTGATAATAACATCCATTGTACTCATAAACTGTTTTGGTTCTAATACAAAATCCATCCACTAGATAATTACCAATTCTTATCTCTTTGGAATTATTCAGTTTATGTAAAATTTTGATTTTCTTATCTTTCATAAGAAAATCCATCCAAACGTAAGAATCTATATACTTTTCACTAAGCTCTGGTCTGAAATCGCTGTGTTCAAATCTTCGAATATATACACCTGTTGGCATCTTCTGTTTAATGGCATATGAATAAAGTCCATTACAATCGTACCCTACCACAGCTTTGCATAGATTATTGTCTATATTTTTTATATTTGTAACATCCTTCTCATGATACCTAGAAAATATTATGCTGGGGCCTCCTACAATATTTTTTTTCATGGTATAATATAGATCAGCATTTTCTTTATTTATTAATGAAAATTTGCTACCTGATGATTCATAGAGCATTTTTCTAGCTACTCCAGGTAGTGTCACATAATCTTTAAAAATGTCTATACCCTCTTGCTTATAAATATCTATAAAATTGGTAAGGGCAATGACAAAGGGACCTGTGTCTAAATTATTATAATACATCAGATAATCTTTAAAGGTCTTCATATTATTACGACTCCAAATATCTTTAAGGTGATCGTAATCTTCGTCAGTTTGTATTGGATTGGTTCCACTTAATTTCGAGTAAAATGCTTCTGGTGGAGGTAAGTATGGGTCATCTAATTTTGAGGGTGAATCTAACCATTCATAGGGAAAAATTCCTTTAGATATTTCACATCCGTATGCTTTAAGAAATTTGCTATATGAACAACCTGCAGCTAGATAATTTGTAATATCTAAAAATTTCATTTCAGGTACTGCAATAGAGATGTAGGTGTTATTCCTTTTTATTGTAAATATTTCATTCTGTTTATACGTGTACGAAATATATGCCATTATATGCCTCTTTATAAGATTTAAATCATACTTCCCAGAATTAAAACCTAAAACTGGTATCTGCCTAAGGTATCTGTCAAATTCTTTCTTCAAATTTATAATTGGGTTTGAGGAATGTTTCTGGTTTAGGATATGATTTGAGGATTCGTTTGATTCAGTTTCTGAATCTTGATTTTGTGTACTTTCATAGCTTTCTATTAGTTCATCCAATTGTTGGATCAAAGATGCATACTTTTCTGTTAAAGTATGATAGCAAGCATTACTGATATCTTGAAGTGAGGTCATCATCTTATTAATCAGTTTTTCCTCGTTTAAATCTACTATACATTTAGGTTCTTCATAGCCAGAGACATTGGAGGCGATACTAATGCTGATAGGTACATGTTTGGTCAACCATTGCAGCTTCTTATCCTGTGAATCAGAGGTAGATTGGATTTTTTGTAACATAGCCTCCATATCCCATACAATAAAGTTTGGAAAATATTTTTCTGATTGTGGAACATTAATTCCCACTGATTCTAATTTATCAAAAATAGTTGGCTGTGTTTTATGAAAACCCCCTGGAAATAGATATTTGGTTCTTTCATAACATTGTGATGTGTGTCTCTTCAGATGCCATATCTTTTTAAAAATTTTAGAGCATTTTTCGCATTGAAATTTTTTTGCATACTTTGAAAAATTCGTAATATAACTATAATGATTATGGTAGACATTAAGATACATTTTAGAGGAATTTTGTGACATAGTTTCGTATACACAGCTCACAGTTCTATTTGAGTTAAGATTGTATATCAAAATCTTAATATTATAACATTTCTCAATCTCTATGATATCCTGAAAATTGATTCCTGGAAATTGGCTCTCATCCATATCACTGTTGTTTGTATATTTCAGCCACATTCGTAAATAGTCTTTAACCTTTCGGTTATTAGTCCCAAAATGTAACTTGATACATCTAAAAAAACATAAATTATCCTGATATGGTTGATTTTTTCTGCGATTCATCACTACATTTTTTAAATATCTGTTAGTGGAGACATAGGATGGTAGTTTGATGTTGGCTCCAAGTGGAAAATCTGTTAAAAATACATTATACTGGACATTGGTTATGAAAGCTAGAGTCCATGCAGTGGAAGGTCTAACTGCTCTGGCTTGTTCAATAATATCTATTCTTAGGATTTTGTTCATCAATAGACGTAAACTATTTCTATTAGATACTGTAAAAGGATATGTTAGAATTTGACTGTTGAAATATGGTATATAATACCTATATTCCCCTGTTTGATTATTGAATAATATCATACCAAAGGCAAAATTAATTCTATATGTCACATTTAGGTCATCATAAATGTCATTTAAGTGTCTCCTGATTTCTGCATAACCATCATTCAGATTTGTTAGTTGAAAAGTTATATACATGCCTCAGATCACCCTCATGATGATAATCCTTAATATGATTCCTGTTGGTTACATAAACCTCTCAAATGTTTTCGTTTTCTTCATTCTGTATATAGTCTGGATTATCCTCATTATCAGTGTCATCATCATCATCATCATTGCCTCCATGTTGGTTCATTCTATGGTGGTAGAGCTCTCGTCTACTTGTACAAATTCTCTTACATAGAGAGCATGCATATGTCCTGGCATTGTTGAGGTTTTCATTACGATGATTTAGATGAATATGAGAATTCAAAGCAACAGTGGTCAAAAAAGGTATATCACAGTTAAAACATTGATACTTGCCACATTTCCTCAGATGAAACCTGAGTTCCTCTGAGGTGTTGAACTTCTTTGCACATATTTTACATATTTCCTGAGATCTTCTGTCAGATAGGAGGCATACTCTTTGATGATGTTGCAGATTTGAATTAGTAATCATATCCCATCCACAATAACAACATCTATAACACCTTGGTGGTGTGGTTGGATCCATGGCGACGTTTCTTAATAGATTGTATAAGATGATGAAAAAAAATTTTCATAATATCAAGAGAGTATCTTGGATAGTGGTAACAACAACATCCAGCATACATGAAACACACCCAAAATCTCCTAAGAGAGTTTATATCGACAGAAAATAATATTACATCCAAGATTGGGCATGGATTCTGGTTATGTACATGTGGAACGAGCCTATTTATCTCCCTCAAACCTTTCAAATTGATAAACATATTTATCATTTATGTTATCATATGAGGCGCATTTAAAGTCTGAGTGTGGATATTTATTGGTGTTGTTTATATAATAAAAACAGGGTTAGCCCTCTTGATAACGCAAGGAAAACAGCTGATTAGGTCACGTGATGGGATCCAAATGTGTAGGTTGTAAATTCTGTGATTGGTCAGGTGGTTAATTAGGTCAAGGAAGGTCAAATCGGGTTTTAGATCCCATCGCGATTTCATATAAATAGCGAGTGAGAAATTCCACTTCATCATTTACGCAGAGATGTTTCGAGAGTCCTCAAGTATGCTTTGTACCCTATTACCCTTGTGTTTATGTTACATGTAAATTGTTGGAGTAGTTTAAAGAGGAGCCCCCAAATATACACTCACTTGGTAATTATTCCTACACGAGAGAAGCATTTGATTATATGATATTATTATTAAGTTTATTGCATCTTGAGGTTAATTTAATATTAAAGGTTTACATACCTGAGGATAGGTCTACAATAACATCAAGGGTTTACATACTTGAGGATAGGTGATGGAAAAGTATTTGTAGGGTTGATTATATTGGGGTTACACAGAGTTGAGGGTATGAGTGTTATTAGAGGTGTTAACAGATTATTGGCTCACTTCATGGAAATATTGGTGTTTGGGAGGGTTTAAATAACTCTGGTTAGGTCATAGTGTGTGATTATTTGGTTAGTTGACCAAAATATGTGGGTTGGGGGTTTACATTCCTGGGGTTAGGTCTTAATTAGAGAGATATTTATGACATAGATATTAGGGTTGGGGTTACATAAATAGAGATTCCTGGGGTTAAATCATATGTGGGTAGTTAGGGGTTAGATATAGATATTGGGGTTAGGGTTGGGATTACATTCTTGGGGTTAGGTCATAATTAAACCCAGATAAATAGGTGTTGGGTATAAACCTTTGGTTTGGGTTACGTATCTAATTAGGTCGAGATTATTTGCTTTCAAAATATTTTTGGGGTTAGGGGTTGAGGTTACATAGCTGGTTGAGATTATTTGCTTTCAAAATATTTTTGGGGTTATGGGGTTGGGGTTACATAGCTGGTTGAGATTATTTGCTTTCAAAATATTTCTGGGGTTAGGGGTTGGGCTCTAATTATGTTGAGATTATTTGCTTTCAAAATATTTTTGGGGTTAGGGTTTGGGGTTACATAGCTGGTTGAGATTATTTGCTTTCAAAATATTTCTGGGGTTAGGGGTTGGGCTCTGATTATGTTGAGATTATTTGCTTTCAAAATATTTTTGGGGTTAGGGGTTGGGGTTACATAGCATTTCTCTGATTATGTTGAGATTACTTGCTTTCAAAATATTTTTGGGGTTAGGGGTTGGGCTCGAGATTATTTGCTTTCAAAATATTTTTGGGGTTAGGGGTTGGGTTAGGGCTAATGAGATCATATGCTTGAGTTGTGTGTTTGGTAGTTGACAATAAAAGGCTTTTACAGTTGATTTACAAATACCCAATAGTGATCGTGTAACTGGTGTGGCACTTAGATTACTACTTATGAGCAAGAATCTAGATTTGATAGATTATTGTTCTGAAATACGGCTAGTGTGATATCAAATGCTTCTGATTTGTCAAGTACCACAAAAGCAGTAGCATCACCTTCAAGCCAAAACAAGATCATCTTCAGTCTTAATCGACAGCCCCACAGTTTTAGTCAAGTGACCTAGTTATGAGTTGACTGATTAAGATTTTCAAGTCCATTAGAAATAAAATAACCATTTAACAGGGAACTTGCCACTCTCTCCACAAGTTCAGATATGCAACAAGGGCCACTCACCCTGCAAGTTTAGATATGAAACAAAAGTCTTATACTCGTTGGTAGTTCTTGAATTTGTCAAGTCCTAATGAGGTCTTTTTGATAAGTGGAATGGCAACAGCTATTTTGAAACCAGCTGGAACAATACCTTTGGATGGGTAAGAATGAATTAAGTTTAGTAACTGAAGGCACTGCCACTGTCCCTCCTCATCTGTCTCCTCTCGCTCTAGACTCCTTCTTACTTTCTTCTGTCTTGTTGCCCCAGTCTTTCTTCTCTCCCCTTACTCTCTTCTCTAATCTCATTATCAATCTACCCGTCTTTTCAGTCTCCTCTATCTCTGCAGGAGTAAATACTTTCTCTGCAATCCACCTTTCTGCTGAGCAGGCTTTGGATCTTTATCAATTCAAAACATGCACTCTGGGAGTACATATGCCATCACCTCTAACATACCTCAGTCACATCTAATCTTTTTTCCTGTCAGTCTAATTGAGATGTCACCCTGTGAAATTCTGCTAGGCTGTGTACTAATGCTACCAATTGTAAATTTAATGTCTGTAATGAAATCCCAATTTGTCATGTAGCAAAGTCAGTGGATTGTAACCCAATAAGTCGAAAAGGGCTGAAGATATGACTGGAGTGCATCACAATCTTCTTCACTTAGCTTACTGGTATTCTAACAAATCTGACTGAACATTCCAAGTTTAGAAGTAGTTTAGAGGGAAGCAATATCACTGAATTTTCAAAAATTTCAAAGAAGATTGGAATTGTCTCTATCTATGCTCACTTTGGCTCTCGACATATATGTGTCAAAAATTTTTTTTGGTCCTGTCTTCAAAATCGGTTAAAGTCAGGGTCAAAGTTGGGGATAGTTAACCGCCGCTATATCACGAAAGAAAGGCGAAACTAGTTTCGGCATTTTACTTTAAAATTTAGCATTCACGTAATTTTTAACAACCCGGAAATAGCAGAAAACTAGGGCCGAAACGAAATTTTTATTTACTAGATTTTTTTGGTTATGAATGTATCTAACTTCTAAGAATGTTTGTCTAATGAGCTGATGTGATAGTATGTGCTTTTCTATTATTTTACTTCGGTAGAGAATCAGTATTGTGTTTTAGCTTGCCATTATGTGGGCGATATTAGGGGTTATTACAACCTATTACACGGGTGGTCATTAAGATAAATGGTCACGGAGATAAACGGTCTTCAAAGTTTTCAAATTTAAATAGTGTAAACATAAAAAGCGCAGAAACTAAACAACAAAATAGACTAAAACAATGCTTTCCATGATTTTGGTTTGTGTTATATTGTTGTTTAAACCTTTTAACTGCTTTTATGTGGGTATTTCTGAGGACCGTTTATCTCCGTGACCGTTTATCTTCGTGACCACCCGTGTACTTTTGACATTTCAAAATTGACATTTTCTGAGTCACGTTTTTAATGCATTCTACCAGTAAACGCCTAGAGTGAAGTGAATAATTTGAATTTAAGTTGCATTAACAGCTTTATATTTTATTCTAGCACCACCAGATTGTCAAATGACGGTAGTGTACAGTACACCACAATTAATAACTGAGGTACATTTTGTTCTATTGTTTCAAAGTTTATATTTTAACAATTTATTTTTTTTTCTATTATAGGCTGTTTACTGGTAGTGGTGGTGGGCCAGTTCACGCCCTGGGTGTGAATAGGTACACGGGCGTGAATTGGTCCACCACCACTAGGGAAATACCAGTGAATGCCCATTTTGTTGACATATAGAAGCATTTGTCCTTGACCTCTAACAAAAGTGCCTTATAAAACTCAGAGCTCAGATGATGTGGTCAGAGGGGTGCGTTGGGTGCGAGAGAAATATGTGTAAAGTTTTGCTAAACAACCATATGGTGGCCCAATATTTCTTTGTATTAATGAATAATGAGGTTGGTGGATACATTGGTACTGTGTGACATTTGTAAAATATTGCTGGAAACCCCATCGTGGCCTCATATTTCCTTGTGTACAACTACCAGCATTTGATAATTTATTTGTTTTAAATTGACAGAAGACAGTTTTAGGTGCGGTGACAATAAAATATTACTGGATCATATATTTGTAAAATATTTTTATTAAACCCCGTTGTTGTCTCATTTCCTTCACACTGTGAGTGTACAACTACCAGCATGTAATATTGTCGTGTATCGGCGATGCCGTTAATGCAGAGTTTCAACTATCGGCAACTGCCGGTAATTTTACATCGTTAATCACATTAAATCACATTGAAAGTACATTTATAACATTATGTTGGCTACTTTATTACATTTCACATACTTTTTACCTGTTTATATATCTTCCTTCAATCATAGTTTGTTGTTAAAGTTTTGAAGTGGGAGAACAGGAAGTCAGCCATCTTTGCTACTACAAGGGTTAAACATCTCAAGCTCTTGTCCAATCAGGTAAATGCCAAAGTTCAACAGGTCATTTGGGGATTTTTAATCCAATCACAAAAATGCATTTTACTGCTAGACAGTTGTTGACCCAGTTATTCCCTATAAAAGGGCCAACTTTGGGGTGTTTCTTCCTGGTTCACTTTCTCCCTAAGGAGACAGCACTTCTACAGCACTTCTGAAGCATTAAAGTCCAAAGACTGTCAAGATGCCCAGATCTGCACAAGAAGGGTGAGGTTTATTTTGTAAACTTGGGTTAGGAGTAAAAGGGGGAGGAAATTGATAGGTAAATTTCATGGATACAATTTAAACTTTTCTTCTAATATGATCTAGGGAATTAGAGGGAGGGAAGTGGCCAGCCCCAGTTATACTGGGTTGTACATATTTGTACATAGTGTTTGTTAGTTTGTTGAACCTAGAATAATTAAATAATGTGGGTTGAACTTGATCTTTCAGGGAAATCATTCTAAATGAGAATAGACAATTCAGACAATTCATTATGTTTAAATCTTGAAGTTATAATATGAACCATTAATCAAATATTACTATTCATGTTGGAACCATATCACTACCCTCGGCACGCTACAATATTTTATTTGTTTAATATTACAAGAAGACTTCACCCTGTGCAGTGAGAGTAAAATATTGCTGGATCATATATATTTGTAAAATATTGGGGAAACACCATCATAGTCTCATTTCCTCCACCAAATGAATGTACAAGTACCAGCATTTGATATTTTTTTGTTAAAATTGCGAGAAGACTTCAACAGGTGCGGTGAGAGTAAATATTGCTGGATCATAGTGTGCTCTTACAATTCTCAGATCTAGTGGTGCGGTGGCAGCAAAATATTACTGGATCATATATTTGTAAAATATCTATTGTTAGAAAACCCCATCATGACCTCATATTTATTTCACTCTGTGTGTGTACATATATATATGTAAAGTACCCAGCACAGCAGTCTCTGGGTAAACACTTGAGTACACAAGACACACAGCCAATCAGAGGTGGGGTGTGGTAAAAAGGTGCGGCTCCCGAGTAAAGCTCCAACTCAGAGTTTTATAATGAGCCTCTAACAAGAAATATAAGGTTCGCATTTACTGCTAGTTAGGCATTTACCAATAGAAAGCCACTACAATGAATTATTTTATTATATTTTGTTACTTTGGTTTCAAGGTTTTATATTTTAATACATTACATCAATGATTGGCCATTTAACCACAAATTGGAAAAACCATTCAACTTCTTGAGTCAGTCCTCAACTTCAAACAAAGAAATAAAAATACATTCACTGGTAGGTGGGTACTTATTGCATGAAAGTCACTAATTTGAGGTGATTTGGCAGTAAACATTTCCAGCAATGCCAATGTATACACCACAAAGTACCGGTATTGTACCAGTGAATGCCTTTGGTATTTTCGGTATGTGTCAAAAGTAATCAATAATAACAATAGAGATTTTCTCAAAATATACTTTAAAGAAATTTAATGAAACTTACTGGACCTATGAAATGGAAGAAAAAACTGTTTCCTGGTTTAGTGGTTTATTTCAGTAAAACAGGATTTACATGTGTTCATAAATTAAGTATATTTTGTTTCATTTTTTTCAAAGTTTTGTAACCAATAATAATAATGGAGATTTTCCGAAAATATACTTTTAAAGAAATTTAATGAAACTTAGTAGACCTGTGAAATGGAAGAAAAAACTGTTTCCTGGTTTAGTGGTTTATTTCAGTTAAAACAGGATTTACATGTGTTAATAAATTAAGTAGAGTTTGTTTCATTTTTTTTAAAGTTTTATATTTTAATAAATTCTGCAGTGTTGTAAATCTGTAGTAAACCTGCAAATGTGAAGATTGCCACACTGCAAACTTTTCCCTGGGCTGAGGCTTCCAAAAAATTTAAATTATTGGGGACCTATTCACCAGTATTTGGCTGACCATTCACTATTTCATAAAATAAAATAAGTGGGGTGTTGGGGAAAATGTTGCAGATTATATGCACTAACACCACTAAATAAACATCAGTCGTTGATGTGACTAAATGACACAGTAATTACAAAAACTTTTAAGAAGTTTGCTATCAAAACTGCAAGATAGATTTAAATTACTGCAATTGTAATTGAATAAATGCAAATGTCTGCGTGATGTTTCAAAATTTGACAGGAGGACATTAAACATGTGACAAGTTAACCATAAACAAAAAATCAAATTTGCTTTTACAAGAACTACTTACCTTCGATAAATTTAATACAGAGTTAACCTTTTTAAAAATGAAACAATAGTATAAATATCACAACTCTGGATTTAGTATTTATTCACATGTGCATGTTTAAGCCAAATAATTTCTCAGGTTCAAACGATTAGCAAAATTTGCAAGCTGGGTAGTCATTTGCATAAATCAGTGATTAACTGACTGGTTTAGCTTTTTTTGAGAAATACCGAAAACATCACATGGACATGTGTTTCAGATGTAAACAAACAAAATGGGAGATCACAAGATGTTAGAAAAGCAAAAACTTCAACAGATTTTTGGGTAATTAACTAATATGATATTTTGATATTTTAAAAATAAAATACAGACAAAGTGCTTTAATTTGATACCTTTTAAGGTCTTTACTCAAAATATTCTTAGTTTCAGCAATCTCGTAAAATCCCCTATGTGGTGATATACATAAAAAACATTTAACTGATTTTGCAATATTGGCGTCGACTGGTGCTTTGATAACATAATAATCGGTTAGTACGATTAACTGATTCAGCCTTAATAATTTCATAAAAAATATATATTCTGGTCTGTCCTAACTTTATCCCACTTCTTTTATTTTTTGAAATAATAATAGCCCTACTGAAACCTTTTGAAATCAAACAGTGTGTGTCTATATATTTGGCACTTTGTAATGATTCTTGTGAAGTCACACATGGTGTACAAAGACTGTTTGTTTTTAACAGCCGTTCTTTCAACAGAAACAGGGATCTATCTGTATAGTGTGGTAGCATTTCATAGGGCTTAAGATACAATAATAATAGAAGTAAGGTTATGCTCTATAAGCCTGTACAAGTCTGTAAATTAGAAATAAGAAATATGATGCAGTCCTAAGTTTGTATGTACCAATACACAGAACTTTATACAATATATGTTAATAATACACATGGAATATGTTATATGTATAATCCACTAATGACAGCTGACTAAATAAAATACATAAAGTTTACTCATTATAACAATATTAACCACATTGAGGGGACCACGTGTGGCATGGATCTGTCATGGTAGAAAGTACATGTAAAGATTTATAAAAATGTTGGAGACCAGACTGAGTTGCTATTGGTATTTAACTTTTGCACTGACAAATGGAAAATGGTGACAGAGTTAGTGGGACTTAAAAACCTTGCAAAGTATGTTAGAACATATAGACTGCTAAACCAGTGAATTTTGTCAGCCATACGTAGTTCATCACCTGCACAAAGAGGGCATTTAATCAAAAATATGTTATTTGCACACTTAGATAAATGAAAATCAGAAAACAGGATCTCTGCTGATAAAATATTGTAAAATGTTCCTCATGGAATCCTGTCACCTAATGTTGCTTGTGCATGCGATGACACTTGCTGACTCACACAGATAATGGATAAAAGGGAAGAAACTATAATTTTGTCTCATTGTCCATATTTAAAAATGGCCATCATCGAGTTTTGGTGTCAATATGAAGATAAACATACAATGGGTTTTACTTTCCATTTCCTCATTTAAAAATCTTATTTGATGTCATAACACATTTTGCAAGGTTAGTAAGTCATGTTCATTGAGCACTTAATGCTATTGGTATTGGTTTTACAATAGTAAAGAAAAGATTGTTATAGTGGCAGGAGCTTGGTCTAGCTGGAGACCAGACCATGTCCATGCTTACATTAATTCTTTAAAATTTAAAAAAAAAACATATAAAATTACAATTTTAAACCAGATTTTATCACATCAAATTAGCAAGCAGTATACAATCGAGCAGCAACCAAAAAGGGACCATGGTGTAAAACAGTAAAGCTTTCTATGTCCATGGAAAATGATTCCTGATTACAAGAATTTACTTACTTGAAAGATATGTATGATCATAATTAAGCGTCCCTGAAAATGTGCTTATTTGTTTTCACTTCAGTTTTCTTGCCACCGCCGCTGCATTATGGTCTCCCTTGAATATCTCCCTTATTATTTGAAGCTTTCTAACCATATTTGGCTGTTATATACCTTAGGTGTGGGAAACTTTTTCCACATGCCCAAATTTGACCTTTGATCTTTATCAAGGTCACATTACCAAAAAATACTTTTTTAGGTACACCCACCCGTCATCGCCGCTCAGCAAAATCTACTGATTGCAGAGTCTTGTAATTTCACACACATGTTTATACTATCAAAAATGTGAGATTTTGGGAGCGATCCGATGAAAATTGACCAATTTATGAGCAATTTTCTCATAGCTACCAACCAGAAAGCTTAAAATTCATATGAACCCCCCTATTATCTTCTTAAGTATTGCATCTAGAGCCATAAAATGTATTGGGAGGTAGTAGGAAACCATATGTGGAGAGTCTAGAAAGCTAGTCAATTTTCCCCCTGACCCCCTTGTAGGGGTCAAATGGGGGTCATAAAATAGCCTTTTTCTCCTGTAATATTGCTTTTAGAGCTTTAGAATGTATTAAAAGGTATTATAAAACCATATGTGAAGAGTCTAGATAGCCAGTCAGATTTACCCACTGACCTCCGCTTATGGGTCAAACTGGGATCATAAAATAGCTGATTTTGTGTTTTTGCTTTATATCTCCTTTATTATTGCTTTTAGAGCTTTAGAATGTATTAAGAGTTATGGGGAAACCATATGTGAAGAGTCTAGATAGCTGGTCAGATTTACCCACTGACCCCCCTTATGGGTCAAACTGGGGTCATAAACATAGCAGATTTGATCCTTTTGCCTTATATCTCATTATTATTGCTTTTACAGATTTAGAATGTATTTTTTTATAATAGAAACACATTTTTTTTATTTTTGCTTATATCTCCTATATTAATGCTTTTACAGCTTTAGAATGGATTCCATATATGAAAAGTCTATATAATCAGTCAGGTTTACCCCCTCACCCCTCTTATGGGTCAATCTGCGGTCATAAAATAGTTTTTTTGCCTTATATCTCCTTTAAAAGTACTCTTCTTACAAACTATAACATTTATTAAATTAACCTTTCACAATTTATGATCATAGAAAACAAAATAAAGCTTACATTTTTCTTTCATGTTAATGTGTAAACCTCCACACTATCTGCTTTACTTTCACTTATTCTCTCAGCCATGCACGTTTTTCTTTTCAAAAACCTTTTTCTACTTTATACTATATTGCATCTAACCTCTGGGGATGCTTTGTTTTTGTTAGCAAAAACATTTTTCTAGTTTTCTTTCATTGTCAAATTTAATTCATTGTCATATTTTACAATTGATAGAAGCAAATTATGTGTTATTTTTACAGTTAGAATTATGACCAATGTCCATCTGAGGCTTTCTGCCTCATTAGAAGCCTGTGATCCATTGAAAAATCCAGTCCTTATAGTTGGTCAAGTGAAACATCTATGTCATCTAAATTATGACGTCATTAAGTGTAAAGTAGAACCCAGAGTATCACAAGAGGTAAGGTTTGTTTATTAGTTATTGACTGTTCTTGTTTTAATTTATGAATGCAATTAAATATTAATGCCAATCATGCAGGGTTGAGTTTTCTGGAAAAAAGTCTATTTTTTTCCTTTCTGATTGAAAAACCTAAAAAAGAAAAAAATGAAGAAACCGGCAAAACTAAAAATGGAAAAAAATTCAACAATATTTCCAACCCATCGACACAATTATATAGCAAAAAAGTAAAAGCATATGCATGTATAAGTAATTATAAAAGCATTAATTGTTATACAGTATAGTTATGAATACAATGTACATCTTTACAAATACAAATATTACAAATATTTATGCAGATTTAGAATTTGAGAAAATCTATGTACTACAATGAGTTCCTGGATAAACTTGTAAAGCATACATATGTGTTACAACTTTTACATCAAAGCTGAGTAATCAAGTTCTGCACTTCCCATATTTCCTGTAGTCTCAGAATTTTGCTGGAAATCAAAAAGTGTTGATTATTTTGAAAACAATTTTAGATAGAGCAATTTTGAGCAAATTTTGAAATTTTGGATCCTTTACGTGTTATACACCCTTGATATAATGCTATTAAAATTTTTTTAATGTCTAAATTCTGGCTGCCATCAAATTTTGGACTGTTTGGGTAGTATGGGTACTATAGACCCTGCAAATAATGCCTCTGAAAAATTTTACCTTTTCGAATTTTGACGGAAACCAAGAAACAAGAAACCATGGCATGGGATTCCAAATTCACATCAAATCCCCCCCCCCCCCCAGGAGTGATTAGTGACTTATATCATCTTTGTAATACCAAGAAATAGATCAACTTAAATTGATATGTACATTTGATTATGCTGTACATTTGTGCAGTAGACAAATAATTTTTCATAGAAAAAAAAATTCTTATTGAATTTCGTTTTATCAGTGTTTTCAATATAACCTATAAATAATAAATATCAAGGAAAAGAATTTTCTAGATTCACCAGACCATTGTCTTTACCAGTATCAATGTCTTATGCATCTTCCTTTAGCCTTATCACTTGATGAATTGTCAGGGGATAACTGGGAGGACTCCAGAACATAAAAAAATCTCCTGGTTATTTTTTGTTTTATCATAGAGTGAAATGCATCAGTTAATAGGGTGCCTTCCCAATATCTTGTCTCAAGTTATATGACAGGTGGATAGATCTGGTCTGCTTGAGTAAACATTATGACCTTTGTTTTTTGTATTGAAAATGGATTACATGTCCTAAATGTAAATGTAAATGCACATTACTGTTATCACTTTTTTCAGATGAATAAGATATTGATTTTCTAGTAATAATATACACAGCAGCTCCATATTTTATATACCTTTTACTATGCCTTGTACTTATGTATTACTGCTGACAACCCCATTCATGTATTTTCGAAGCCTTTATCTTGACCAGTTTTTGTACCAATATTCACTTTCTTTGCTGTGGGATGCTTGCTTTAGCCTTATCAAAAGCCCTTTTCTAGTTGGTATTTCGTGTTGAGTCAACTATGTTTTGTAGAAGCTAAACATTTATATGGGTTAACTGCAGGATTCTCATAATTAAACGGTTACAATATTGTAATTGATGTAATAAATATGAATGTGTGTATACTATCACAAGATATAAAACAATACTGGACTCTAAAATAGCACCAAAGCCCAAATCTCAATCCTTTATTTTGGTCCCAAACTAATGTATATGATTTTGGGGCATCTTTAGCTGTTATTCTTTGAGATTAGCTGTTTTTCTCTTTTTAATAAAGTTATGCCAAAACTAATACCATTTCTTTTAATGTTAAATATTCATTAAACTTTAATCATTCGGAAAATTGTGGTGGAAAGCAAGGGTTATTATTTACATATTGCAGACATACAAATTGGCTGTTGGAGGCCTGCGACCAAACCCAGTTGATTCATGTCCTCTATGGCTCAACCAAGCAACCATTGCTGCCTTACCTAGTAAATGTAGTCGACACAATACCCCGTCAAAAGCACAGCATTTAACCAAGATTATCAAAGGATGTATGAGTGGTGGTGATGAGTTTATTGTGGTAAGTGATTCTACTCTTACCAATTGTAGAAATTGTTTGTTGTTGGATTTTATGAATAGATACACCTGTTTGTCTTTGCAGTTGTTCTGGATTATTGTGATTATTCAATCAAGTACAGGTGACGTCTACCAGTCATGGATATGATGTGATAAATTGTTTATTAGAGTAATTTTCTTTTTTTTTTTTTGGTTTGGTGAGTTTCATTCTGTTTAGTATTTGGCCACCTTTTAGATAGACAAAATTCATTGATGTAATGAAATTTAAAATACAGAAAGTAATTGCAAAGGAACGAGTACAATAAAATAGAAACACCTTCAGAAAGACTCAATGAAAACCTGATTTATTTTCATGTAATAAAATCTTTAGTATAAGACTTCATAAATATTTAACTTACCTATTTAATCTTTGTTATCCTTTGTATCCAGGTTAAGCATGTGGGACATTTAATTTTTTAGGTTGTGGTGGAGAAAAGTGATGTTTTTGCTTCAGCATGTGCTGTTGCCCGTGCTTTTCCTTTGTACACACAGAAATCCAGTGCTAGTCAGTTGTTTAGAAGGGTAACCGTGGAGTTTGTTATTGTTGGTTCAGGTATGTATTTTGTGATTGGCAGAACACAGCCAAATAATAATGTGGGTTGGCCAACTTCATTGGAGGTTGTACATCAATCTGTCTATCAGTAACAATAATTGATGGTAATTTCTTGTGAAATCAGTCATAACAAATTAACCAAATTCTGTAGAAGACATTGTATGATTTAAATTTGTTTGCTGTAATATTTCTGTTGTTGCAACTGTTTCCTTATGAAATAACAGACATTTTCCTTTGAAAACACACACTGCTCATTGGAATCAATTTTCAAAGTTCAATTTTATTATTTTGAGATTTACTAAAGTTAAAAAAGCCTATCCTTGAAGTGATCACAATACTGAAAATGTAATCATTAATGGACAAGATGTGAGGAAGATTTGGTCATTCAAAATATGTTTAATAATTAAGCGTCCCTGAAAGGGTGCTTATTTGTTTTGGCCTCAGTTTCCTCGCCGCCGCCACCGCATTATGGTCTCCCTTGAATATCTCCCTTATTATTAGAAGGTTTCAAACCATATTTGGCAGTTATATACCTTAGGCGTGGGAAAATTTTTCTGCATGCTTAAATTTGACCCTTGACCTTTATGAAGGTCACATGATCAAAAACTATTTGAAGTACACCCCCCCCCCCCCCCCCCGTCATCACAGTTCAGGAAAAAGTACTTGCTACAGAGCCTTGTAATTTGACACACCTGTTCATACTATCGAAAACACGAGCTGATTAGATTTTGGGAGCAATCCCTTGAAAAATGTCTCATTTATGAGTGATTTTCTGACACCTTCCAATCTGAAAGCCTTAAATTTAGGCCAACCCCCTATTATCTTCTTAAGTATTGCATTTAGAGCTATAAAATGTACTGGGAGGTAATAGGAAACCATATGTGGAGAGTCTAAATAGCTGGTCAGTTTTACCCCACGGCCCCCCCGTATGGGTCAAACTGGGGTCATAAAATAGCTGATTTTGAGTTTTTGCCTTATATCTCCTTTATTGTTGCTTTTATTGCTTCAGAATGTATTAAGAGGTATTGGGAAAGCATATGTGGAGAGTCTAAATAGCCGGTCAGTTTTACCCCCCGCCCCCCCCTTATGGGTCAAACTGGGGTCATAAAATAGCCGATTTTGAGTTTTTGCCTTTATCTCCTTTATTGTTGCTTTTATAGCTTCAGAATATATTAAGAGGTATTGGGAAAGCATATGTGGAGAGTCTAAATAGCCGGTCAGTTTTACCCCCTGGCCCCCCCTTATGGGTCAAACTGGGGTCATAAAATAGCTGATTTTGAGTTTTTGCCTTATATCTCCTTTATTGTTGCTTTTATAGCTTCAGAATGTATTAAGAGGTATTGGGAAAGCATATATGGAGAGTCTAAATAGCCGGTCAGTTTTACCCCCTGACCCCCTCTTATGGGTCAAACTGGGGTCATAAAATAACCGATTTTGAGTTTTTGCCTTTATCTCCTTTATTGTTGCTTTTATAGCTTCAGAATATATTAAGAGGTATTGGGAAAGCATATGTGGAGAGTCTAAATAGCCGGTCAGTTTTACCCCCTGGCCCCCCTTTATGGGTCAAACTGGGGTCATAAAATAGCTGATTTTGAGTTTTTGCCTTATATCTCCTTTATTGTTGCTTTTATAGCTTCAGAATGTATTAAGAGGTATTGGGAAAGTATATATAGAGAGTCTAAATAGCCGGTCAGTTTTACCCCCCGACCCCCTCTTATGGGTCAAACTGGGGTCATAAAATAGCCGATTTTGAGTTTTTGCCTTTATCTCCTTTATTGTTGCTTTTATAGCTTCAGAATCTATTAAGAGGTATTGGGAAAGCATATGTGGAGAATCTAAATAGCCGGTCAGTTTTATCCCCCGACCCCCCTTTATGGGTCAAACTGGGGTCATAAAATAGTTGCTTTGGAGTTTTGCCTTATATCTCCTTTATTGTTGCTTTTAGACCTTCAGAATGTATTAAGAGGTATTGGGAAAGCATATGTGGAGAGTCTAAATAGCCGGTCAGTTTTACCCCCCGACCCTCCCTTATGGGCCAAACTGGGATCATAAATAGCTGCTTTGGAGTTTTTGCCTTATATCTCCTTTATTGTTGCTTTTATAGCTTCAGAATGTATTAACAGGTATTGGGAAAGCATACGGTGCAGCTTTGTGCATTCTTAGCTTTACAGCATGCTTATTAAAACCACAAAGCATTTTAAACTTTAAGGGACGCTTCGCTTTTGTTAGCAAAAGCATTCCTCTATTTTAAGTTGGGGAAAAAGTTTCTGAAATACAGGAATATTGCCCATTTAAACCTTCTTTATCTTCTAGCAGTGGCTTAAAATACAAACTGCTTGGTGTATTCATAAGTTGTAATTTACTGTCTTTAACTCCAGTGATATTGATAACAAATAAAATGATACATGTAGTTATAAATAAAACTAAATTTTATGACCTAAAATTAGCACTGTAGTTGGTATGAAGTTTTAAAACAGTTGTTAATCAAGTTTAAATGGGGTTTATTAGCTTCCAAATGTCTCATAAAGATATTTCCAAATTCTCAGGATGAATCTAGATTTTCACTCTATCTGTTGCAATAAGTACTGTTATTTGCTTGCTCTGAATTTCTAAACACTTGTTTTTTTACCCAAAAAATATTCCAGCCACCAGTTACTACTGCTTGAGAGGTTTTACATTTTTTTCTTAGTGTTAAAACATGTAATTTCAGCATCAGATGAAGGCCTGTCTTCAGAAGACATGGAGTGTCTTTCAGATATTGTGTACAGTATTAGACTTGCCTGCAGAATTACAGACATACCATGCGCTGAGATGCACACCACTGCTTTCATTCAAGTAAGATTCAGCCCTGATCTAGTGAGTTAAAAGATAAGTGTAACCCCCTTCAAAGATAGCCGTGATGTCAGTGCATTTGTTGTAGAAAACTGTGAGACAAAATGCAACATTAGACTGTCAAGGAGGTAATAACTGCTCTGTTTTGACATAAAAGGAAAGAAAAAGGTTCTTTTTCTCCAATAGTATTGAAAAAGTTTTTTTTTTTTAAAATCATATTTATTTACCCTTTTGTAACACAGTGCATCGGGGACTGGACAGACGAGGGTACCAAACCTGCCATCAGTTCCCCTTTACAGTGACATTCAGACACAGTATGAAATTATATTTGTAAAGCTCTTTTCTATTAGATGCACAAAAAGTGCCAAATATTACGTAAATTTTATGACAAAAAAAGAGAGAAAGGAGAAAAATTGAATTGGCTGGGCAACCATAAATCTCCCACAAGTAAACACAATCTTGGTGTAAGTTTTTGCCCAATGGGTCTACTAACAATAGACTTGCTCTAAGTTTCTGCATTGGTATCCATCATTAACCTGAATGTTACATTTAAATTGGTTATCTACAGGAGTTCATTATACCACCAGCAGTCTGGAGTAGCCGGTATATTTTCTTAAAATACATACTTTTGTCAGGGCTGTCTGTTTTTCCAAAAGTCATACGGTATACATATATTACACAGAAGACAAAAGGGACTTGATGAAAATCTACAATATCAATGACATATATGCTATGACTATTAGTGGTCTATTTGGCATTTGCATGTTACTGATATGAAAAATATGCAACTGTCTGATTAATTTATAAAAGAGCCAAAATACAGAAAACTCCCATTATCCATGTTATAAACCTCCATATATGCAATAGATATATAAAAATTCAATATTTATGTGTATTTTTCAGGAAATCAAAAATGTGGCTGCCAAGCTGGATTTGGCAGAACCTGTAATTTATAGAGGAGAGGAACTCAAACAGAGAGGCTTTGGAGGTAGGTGGGGGACTAGTGAAGGGAATGCAATTTCAATATCAATATAATATTCTGTGTGGCTTTGCATATATCAGTTGATGTTGAAATATTGTTTCAATACAGTAAATACATTATTTTGCACCTACTGATCCTTCAGTTATCAAACTGTTTTATTGACATATAGGGTAGACAAAACTAACCATGAATTTAATACAAGCGGGCTATATTAGCACTTAAGTTTCATCAGAAATGTCAGAATGAATCTTCTAATGTATGAATACTGGTGATCAGACTACAGGGAACTGATATACTGCAACACTATTTTAAAAATTCTTCCTGGTAGGTGCTGAAAAAGATATTGCAATTAGTGTTGTTAATGTTAAACCACTATCGGTTTTTGGTTTTATTATGATTGAAACAGCGAAGACTGCAAAGAATATTTGGGAATCATAAATTGAAAATGTCATTGTTCTGGGCTTTCTAATGGCTGATACGTCATCAAAACAGTAACAAATATACATATGAAATGTAAAAATCACGTTTACCCACATTATATTATTACACGAAAGTCATTTCCAGTTGTAAATTAAGGCTCATGTAAGTTTGCAGTAATTTTCACCATATCAATGGCAAGCATGTAAAATACTAGATTTTTGTTTCATTTCAAAGCCCCAATAACCGGTTTTGATTGTTGTAAACAGTGTCGATATTGAAATTCAGAAAGGTATATGGATCACTATTGAAATATCGATATATGATCCCTTCACTATGGTGGACAACAACTTTGACTGCAATGAACAAAAAGAATATTGAATGTAGTACAGTAGAACCTCTATTATCTGACCCTCTCATATCCAAATTTTCAGTTTTCCGACTTCCAATCCACTCTTCCAACTACATTTAAACTTGTTATTTTAGGCTTTCTATTATCCGACCTTTCTATTATCTGACCTAATTGTTACTCTCCCAAAAGGGTCGGATAATAGAGGTTTGACTGTATTTTCCATTTAAACGAGGGTACAGTAGGCTCTGTTTAAGTAGAACTTGTGCAACTTGACAATCTAGTTCAATTATGTAACACTTTGTAACACTTTAAAAGTGAATAAAACTAAAGAAACTTACCATAAAATCTTGTAATATGTTAAAAAATATGATAAAGTCATACTACTCAGTGATGCTTTGGATACATTTTGCCATATTTTTCCAGTGGAATGTTTTTTTATAGTTATGTGAAAATAGCGTCTTCTGCTGCTGTGTGAAAATTTCTAAAGATTTTAAAGACTCTGAATTTCAAAATTCAAACTAGATTTTTTTTCAGGACAGTTATCGTGTGAACTGTTAAGTTTCTTCAAATATTGTCGCAGTTCTATTATATTTATAAGTAGGTCCAGTTAAATGATCCAACAACAACATATCCAAATATCAGATAAAGGTTTGTATAATTTCTGCGATCGGTGATCGATCGATCTACAGCAAGGAGTAAGATTATCTCACATTTTGTTATTTATCGATTAAATGCATAAAAAAGATTTTTCACAAAATTTTGACATCAATGTTTTTCTTGTTTCAGTGCATAATTTAAGCAAATGTAATTTGTACTAATTTACACAAAACGAGTACAAATTATATATATAATATGCCAAAGCTGTACTGACTTACCATTACCAAATACAACATGTATAAATTTTTGTCCAGGTATTTATAACGTAGGCAAGGCAGCTGTCGAACCCCCTGCTTTTGTGTGCCTTAGTCATACACCAGATGGGGCCAGTAAAACTGTCACCTGGGTTGGCAAAGGAATTGTTTATGACACAGGAGGACTGAGTATCAAGGGAAAGGTACAGTGTAAATTGTTTTCTGTGAAATTGACTTGAGAATACCTGAAACTGTGTTGCCTGGTTGTTAGAGTGTCAGACTTTAAACAGAAGGTCTGAGGTTTTATCTTTACGCTGATCATTTTACAAATGTATCCCCTTTGTACCTACAAGTATAAGTGGCTACTAACATAGTTCCAGACACGTTACATAATTCATGCCAGGCACCTGCCATATAAATTACTAAACTCAAAGAATGACTACCTTTGTGACTTATTATTCAACAAAGTATATTGTATGCCATAAATTATTATGACAAATTATTTAGTTTTAAATAACTAGAACAAGTAGGGAAATGTAAGACACCAGATCTTTGTTGATTGTTGTAAACCAAGGTGAAAGTTTTAAGTATAAGTAACATGGACACAATGAAGCCAAACCTCAGCTTTTGTAAAGACTGAAAATATAAAAACAAAGTGCAAACTGTTACAGTTCACTATTCATAACCATCCATTGTGAGTCATCCAAATACAGTAAAAGGAACACAAATGTTTGTTAAAAGTTATAAGAAGCAAGTAGTTTCAATTTAATAGGAACATATCTCACTGTTTGCTATAGCAGAAACATAGTGCATGTGCTTAGTTGCTAAAGTAAAGGATGGTCAGCAGGCATAATGGACATCATGGCATTTGTGTAAACTGTTATGCCAGAACAAAAGTTTTGTAGTTTACATGTAGCTTATATATTTCTTTAATTATTGTGTGTTCAGAGGGACAGATAAATTTTTCTAAAGAATACAATTTTGAGGACAGTAATGCTATACTTTGCAGTTCTGTGAAGACTAGTCACAAACTAATGCAAGTTTAATGAAGAAAATACACACTAGAGACCTGACATATGTCTCTATTCAAAGGGAATTATTCAAATAGAGTTCCAATGAAAAGTATTAACTGTCAGACTGACTGCAGTTCTCTATACTTGTAGACCTCTATGCCTGGCATGAAGAGGGACTGTGGGGGAGCAGCCGCTGTATTGGGAGCTTTTTATGTGGCTGTAAAACAGGTAATGCTGCATTCACACTACAGGTGGTATATCCCGTGGTTACAGATTTTACTCAGAGGCGGAACCGTCTCCAAGGACGCCACATACCTTCCAAGATTCTGTGTATCATTCACGATACAGGAGGTATAATCTGCGGTTATAGGCGTTGAGCGAAATGTCCGTTCTTCAACTACTGTCTGAGGTTCCTATGCGACCTTGTGACACATTGGCACAATGTCCATTTATCTCTACTCACCTTATGCTACCGTGTTACACTGAAAGACAACTAAGTCATAATCTTATTTACACCATCGACTACACCTTTAGTTACCGAAGCAAGAAATTCATGTGTACATGCTCACATTCATCTGTGCTTGCTCACAGTACCAAATTCAGAGGCAGAAATGTTAAACATTTTAAAATTTCCGTAGCACACAAGGAACTGGATGTTTCACCACTGTGTCACAACTTCACATATGTACCTCGAACAGTAGTTGAAGGAATGGGTCATTTTGCCCAGCACCTATAACCACGGGTTATACCAATACCACCAGTAGTGTTGATGGGGAATAAGGGATTGGGATTAATAATGTTTTTCTGTACTGTACTCTTCTCAAAAAGGTGTTGTATGACGTATTCTAACATGACACGGATGTAACCTCAATTCTGATTGGCTAAACGATGAAATACTTCTCCGGTAAAATACAGCGTAACCCTGTCACTCCCTATTATCGCCCATTATGGCTGTCATAATAATGAACGTTTTACAGTAAAATATGCAATAATTATTCATCGGGGTTTATAACCTCAAACCATGGTAAAATTCTGCGTATACTGTGGTTTGGTCAGGGGTTATTCCTATAGTAAGAATGGTGAAGTCTGAACTGTTAACATGATAATGCTCTAACTGTTCCAGGGATTTTGTGACAACCTGCATGCCATTTTCTGTCTGGCTGAGAATGCTGTGGGTGAAAGGTCCCTGCGACCTGATGACATCATTACTCTGTACTCAGGGAGAACAGTGGAGGTGAATAACACAGATGCTGAGGGAAGATTGGTACTTGGTGATGGGGTAAGTACAGTACTGCTGCAGATGAAGACACTTCAAGTAGAATCCCTGAGAAGTATATTAGTAAATACTGTATATAAGTAAATACAGTAGATTCTTTGAAACTAGAGCCATACGAATATCTGAAGGTTTTTGTTCTAGCTATGGCTATATTTTACTAACTATCAACAAAAATATTACATTTTCTGATTTTGGGAAATCAAAACTGGTCCATGTTATACATAAGTTGTACTAATGTTGGTTATATTTATACAGAATATACTGTGATAAGTCCTTGGAGGGTTCAGGGTTTTTTCCCTATATTTGACTGTAAATCATCGAAAACAAGGTTTAAAGTGTAAAAATATGTTTAATACCCTAAAAACTATGTACAAAGTGCTTCAGCAAGATGAAAACTGAAAAATTGTAAGTAGTTTATGTTATATTATTTTACTTGGTTTGGAACAGGTAGCCTATGCAGTGAAGGAACTGGATGCAGATATCATTGTAGACATAGCCACATTGACGGGGGCCCAGGGATTAGCTACAGGTAAGGCTGATATTATTAAATGCGATATCATTGACATTTCAGCATTGATCTATAGCTTTATCAACTTATGGGTGTTATTAACTTACAGATAAGTTACAGATTTTGAATGCATTGGGAGATAGTGGGAAACTGTATGCAGGGAGTCTAGAAACATGATCAGCTTTACCCCCCTGATCTCCCCTTGGGGGTCAAACTGGGGTCATAAAATCATATCCACATATATGGTTTATCTCCTTTATCTACATGTCATTAATGTTCTTCTGACTGACTAATCCTGATGAGTGGGAGTATTGACAATGTTAATTATGCAGTTTTACCAACTTGATCTAGTTTTACTTATGATATTACAGGTCGTTACCATGGTGCACTGCTGACTAACTCTGAGGAGTGGGAATCATACTGTATCATGGCAGGGCGACTGTCTGGTGACTTGGTCCATCCACTTATCTATTGCCCAGAACTACACTTCCCAGAATTCAACAGCACCCTGGCTGACATGAAGAACTCCAGTGCTGTAAGTTAAAATCTGAACTTATTATTCATGACTTCGGCACTTTGCAAAATTTTAATGCAAAATTGATTGTCACTGATATAGTCAAACTTCTTTCTGTGGAAGTCTTGATACTTGACCAGATATTTAATTTGTTTGCACATTTTCACTTCTTGTATTTCAGTATAATCCATTGATGAATTTAGACAATGTAACATCATATGCCATAGACTTGCTCTAAGTCTTTGTATTTTTTATTCTACCAAATGTGACATACATGGAATCATTATGAATTCATCATATGGGTGGGGATATTACTGTCTTGAAAAAAGTCATTCAGTCCTCATATAATACCTAAGACAAAAGGACTACCCTAGGTTTGCCCTAACATGTAAGATAGTTAACTTCATGAAATGAATTTTCTTCTGCCAAAATTAATGTAGTCTAGTTGATTTTTTTTCTTTTCAGAAAAATATGTTCATATAAAAACCTCTTGAGTATGTGAAAAATTCCTTCTCTTGTCCACATGTCACAATTATAAGTCAGTACTCAGAAATAGCTGTAATATGTACAGTGTCGATATTTAGGACTGCACCTGATACATGAGCTTCTGTTAGCCATATATTTGATTTTGTAAACACTTTTTCAATTCTTCAAAATCAAATGTTTGTTTTATTATTAGAATTAACTGAACCAAGTCTTCCCCTATTATCTCAGACCATTGAACACATTTCATTATCTCTAACCTGTGCTGTCTATTTAGGACCGTACAAATGCCGAGGTGTCGTGTGCAGGGTTGTTTGTTGGAGCACACATTGGATTTGATTGGAAAGGAGTGTGGATACACATTGACATGGCATATCCTGTCTATTCTGTAAGTACTGTGAGAAATGAAATTCTATAAGTCATTGGTAGGTGTCACAGTTTTCAGATATACCATGTTTCATTCCTCTGTATTTACAGTACTAATTGAGCAGTACCTGAGAACACTCAAACACTTGCCACAGGTGGTGCTGAAAACTTACACAAAATGAATCTAACCACAGATGCATCCTTTGTTGAGTTGTTGGAAATTTAAAATGAGGCTATAACTGTGACCTTACTTCTCCCCCTTCAAGTGGATTGACCCCACAACACACTCCCCTATTCTTTTCTTTATACATGTAGTCTTCTGTGCTGTCACCTTTTGTGTGCAATAAGTGCAGAGAATATTTGTGAAATATAATGAACAAGCATGGATAGGTCCCACCTTGTGAGAAACTATGACCCAGATCCGGTGTATAGTTTTTGAGTTATCACACAACAAACAGACAGACAAACACAGTTACCTAATTGCAATAGCCCTCCCCCCCCCTCCCTTGTGGGCAAAGGTATAAGTTAAAAAGTTGCAGTAACTATTCCAATGAAGTTCATATTATTGAAGGTTGTCTTTTTTTCATTAGCTTAAGTGATAAGTTGTACACTTTTGGGTGAGAACCTTGGTTATAGATTTATCATCATGATGAATGATTTTTTTTTGTAGAATCACTCAGTTCTGAGGTAACTGTGGCTACTATTCAAAGAGCCTTCAAAGATGAAAAATGTATTGTTAGAGATTTTATATCTTCTGTCAGAAATGTTTGAAGCATTTTGAGAAATGTGATAAATTGGAAATGAATTTGGGAATGAATACATTGCAATACAGTTTCGAGCAACAGTAAGAGCCCATTGTCGAAATGGCTGCTGTATTAATTTAGAAGTAAAATAACCTCTATTGTCTTTATTTAAATTACATTTCATGGTAAGTTTGTTATCAGGGAGAGAAATTTTAATTTCTTTAATTTTCTTTTATAAGTAAATTGCATTGAGTGTAGTTGTGACAGTTGTTTCAGAAAATTCTAAAATAAGGAGTTATTGTAGGAGTGAGAATGTTTTTAATTGTGGTCCCAGGCATTTATTTAAACAAGGTTGATATTTTTGATATACACAATATGTTTTGATACACATGATTCATTAAATAATGACAAAACTTACATGAAAAGGGCAGTTGTTAATCAGCTTTTTACTATTTGAAAATGGCATTTGATTATATTGATACACTCTGCGCAGACGCTCTTGTGTAGTTTTTTATATGTCAAGTTACACCCTTTGTAAAATCACATCAATTTGTTAATAGATAGAACCTTTCACTGGATATTTATATACTCTCTTGCTAACATAAAAAAGAGGCAATATTTTGAAAATTTTCCTGAAAAATAATGGCTGTGGTATAACATATGACTATTGATATGATGTTTTAACTGATGATATATTTTATCATTTTTTTCATAGGGAGAGAGGTCCACTGGGTATGGTGTAGCGCTATTATCAGCACTGTTTGGAAAGTCTTCCCGTGGCGCCCTCTTACAGGCCATTGCTCCAGCAGCCACAGTAGTTAATGGAGAGTTAGAGGAAGAAGAGGAGGCAGGAAACTCCTCCAAGAAAATACGCCTCAGTTAATACTTATACAGAAATATATGTCAGTTAATTGTGTAAACAAGGTGTGCTTGAGTTAATTGTTATTAGAAGATACATGTTTCAGTCAATTTTTATCCAAAGAAATATGTTTATCAGTTGATTATTATGAGAAAAATTAACAAATTTTTGTTAGAAGAGAATACATGTCAATTTTTTATTTTGTGAGATAAATGTCACTTTCTGTTAAGACAAGAAGATACACGTCATTGAATTGTTGTAAAACAATGGGCGTCAGTTGCTGGTTAAATTATGAAATAACATTGTAATTTAAATTCTTAATTGCTATCAGAAAATATATGTCAATTGAAGAGTAGACAAAAATAACATGCCTGAGCTAGTTGATGTTACAAAATGTACTGTTATTAATTTGTAATTAAACTATATGTCAATGAATGTTTTAAAAGAAATTTGATGTTCTTCACTGTTACAATGAAAATATCACCAAGGTATTTGTTTTATCATGGCAAAAACTTTGTCTTGTCTGGCAAACGTTCCAATACCTGGGTGAAGTCTTTCAATCTATAAATCCTTGACAATAGTAAAGTGTAGCAAGCTGCTAGAAATATCTAACTCTATATAGTGTAACATCAATAAAGTAAACTGCTACAATTGAAGAATAAGACCTGGGTCTGTATTCACAAAGATTCTTAGAATTTTTCTTAGACTTACACTTAAGCCTAGGAAAAATTCTAAGCTAAGAATTTTCTTATTTTTAGAATAAAATCCTATTCACAAAACAATTCTTAGCTAAGAATAATCCTGTGAGTAGAAGTTAAAAGAAATGTATGCAATTTGTAGAATTTTTCCTAGACTAAGTGTGATTCTAAGGAAAATTCTAACAATCTTTGTTATCAAAAAGTAAGACATTTTTGAAATAATGTAGAGGCTGCATTTCAGTACAGTACGCACAATGGACAACTCAATATGTAAAACTCTGTTCTGGATGTCAATTTGCAATCAGTTGCTACACCATAATCACCGAAGTAACTATTTTTCTTAAATTAAGCATGCTATTTTCAAGTCTTAGATTTAAATCAAATTCTTAGAAAATTCTAAGAATAAGAGTTTTGTGAATAGCAAATTCTTATTCTTAGAAAAATTCTAAGAATAAAAACCATTCTTAGAAAAATTCTACGAATAAGTGTGATTTTAAGAGTAAGAATCTTTGTGAACAGGAAATTTTTTATTCATAGAATTTTTCGAAGAAAAACGACAATTCTAAGAAAAATTCTAAAAATAAGACTAATTTTAAGAATGAGAATCTTTGTGAATACAGACCCTGTTTTTTCCTGACTGATTAAAAAACTGGAAATGCCCAAGTTAATTGTATGATGAAAATGACACCAATTAATTGTTGATACAAAAGTATATAACTGTGAATTGTTTACTACAAGCTGAAACTAAGTCTCGTCTAAGGCTGTTGAGCAATAGGTTAATTAATACAAGTCTTCCTGTGTCTGTTCATAGTGATGTCATCATTAGTTGTGGTATTGTGACATCAGTAAGGCTGTTGCTGGGGGAGATATATGGTTCCTGGTATTGTTTGGAAAGAACCAACCCGAATTTGTGGAACTGTGTTTTAGTGGTAACCCACTTGAAGGATCAGTGTATCGAATATGGCAGGTGAATTAAATGCGCTCACAAAAAATATCAAATATCTGTGAAATTAAAAGAAACATGTACCAAAAATATAAGGTGGACAAGTCTGAGTGAAAATCAAGGTTTAATCATGTAATTTATGGATCAATACTGTATTTAATTGTTTTTGAGTATCCAGTTTGCTAGCCTTACTTAGGTTCAAATTTTTGCCATATCTTTTCAAGCATGCACACAGATATTTAGTTTTCATAAAGCATCCATACATGTTATGAGATATAAGCTCATCAGACAGAGACTAAACTGTATGCTAATATAAAAGCCAGTATATGTATGAATACATTATATAAACTGAAACTTCATTATCTGAACAGATCTCCGATTGCAAAGAAACTTGAGCCTTTAGCAAGGCTAGCAGTTCGCTACTTTGTACTCGGTTTTCAACAAAGTCAGACTGTTTTTGTATAACCGAGTAACCTATAAGAGTCTTAAATATTATCATGGATTATTTTGCAACTTCAAAATTAAGATTTTATATGTTTCAAAATGTTTCATATCTTAAAGAAATATTATAGTCCGTACATTGATGTATTAAACCTTTAAAATATTATACCTCCGAGTCCATAAGTAGGTAAGATCTTTCATAGAATGTGCTAAATCATAAAATCTGTTTATATATCTTTAAAAAAATATTTTTCCTTTGCTTTTGGTTTATCCTCTAGTAAATATGACACCAGATAAACATTTGGTTTGAACATGTTTTGTTCACATTTCAGCAGTAATCAATAATACAAGTATATAAAGCTTCCTTGCACAATGGACTATCCACTGAAATACGAAATTATGAGGCTGCCCTCAGAACAGGTGCATCTAATACATGTTGTCTCTTTACAGACATATAGATGTGATAACACAGTTTTTGGGCTGCCTTCAAGAGGTTAGGTTATTGCGATTCATGAGATCAATTCTGATGTTGTAATATAGCAGAAAATGAGAGAAATAGTGTTCAAAATCTTTACTTAATTTATCGCCAATATAAACCCACATTATTGTATCCACCGGAGGCATCCGGTGGATACTTTGGTTTAGCGTTCGCTAAGCCGCCGCCGCACGTAGAGAGATTTTCGGCATTAACACTCTAAGAGGAAAACTACATCAGCTAGGTTCACCAAATATGCAGGATATCTTCATTGGGGGGTAAGCTTCTCTGGGAAGGAAATTAGCCTCATTCTGAAAAACAAGATGGCCGCCACGGGCATTTCTTTGAAAATTATCTACATTTTTCTACTGGCTGTTTCTCATAGGTAGAAGGTTGAATGTCTTCATAGGTGATATGTATAACAGATATATATCTCCTCTACAACCTTGCAGACATTTGACCTTGAAGCTCTTAATTCAAGGTCATCCACGGAGTGCCAAAGTAACCCACATAGCGGACTTTAAAATGCTTATATCTCCTTTATTATTGGTCCTAGAGGTTTGCAATGTGAAACCAACCTATAGGAAATCATGTGCTGCGAATCTTTTGATGTGGTCAGATTTGACCTTGGACCCCTCCTCCAAGGTCAAATGAGTATAGCCAAAGTTAAAAGTGCTTATAACTTGCTTATTATTGGTCCTAGAGGTCTGGGATGGTAAACCAACCTATAGGAAATCATGGGCTGGGAATCTTCTGGTGTGGTCAGATTTGACCTTAGGCCCCTTCTTCAAGGTCAAACGAGGATAGCCCAAATTAAAAGTGCTTATAACTCCCTTATTATTGGTGCTAGAGGTTTGGGATGGTAAACTGACCCATAGGAAACCATGGGCTGGGAATCTTTTGGTGTGGTCAGATTTGACCTTGGGCCTCTCATTCAATGTCAAATGAGGATAGCCAAACTTAAAAGTGCTTATAACTCGCTTATTATTGGTCCAAGATGTTTGGGATGGTAAACCAACTGATAGGAAATCATGAACTGGAAATCTTCTGGTGTGGTCGGATTTGACCTTGAGCCCCTCCTTCAAGGTCAAACGAGGACAGCCAAACTTAAAAGTGCTTATAACTCACTTATTATTGGTCCTAGAGGTTTGGGATGGTAAACCAACATATATGAAATCATTGGCTGAGAATCTTTTGATGTGGTCAGATTTGACCTTGGACCCCTCCTTCAAGGTCATACGAGGATAGCCAAACTTAAAAGTGCTTATAACTTGCTTATTAGTGGTCCTAGAGGTTTGCAATGTGAAACCACCTTGTAAGAAATCATGGGCTGGGAATCTTCTGATGTGGTCAGATTTGACCTTGAGCCCCTCCTTCAAGGTCAAACGAGGACAGCCAAACTTAAAAGGGTTTATAACTCGTTTATTATTGATCCTAGAGGTTTGCAATGTGAAACCAACTTGCAGGATATTGTGGGCTGGGAATCTTCTGATGTCAGATTTGACCTTTGGCCCCTCCTTCAAGGTCAAATGATGGTTCATTGGTTTTGGTGAGTTGTCTTTCCGGTGGATACAGATTTGCATCGGTTCTCCGATGCGTAGGTCTAGTTTTGTTGATGAAATTTCAAATAACATTATAAAATTATATATGAACTCATACACTCATAAATACTTCACAATGCTGAAATAACTCCAGCTTCCCTTGAGCAAGATGATATAGCAGTAACATTGTGAAAATCAGGTGAAGCTGTTATGTCACTGTGTTGGTGACGATTACCTCTCTATATATAATGTAGTTATTGTAAAGAAGAAATGTACAGACAGGATGCAAGCCTGGCACTTCTTGATTTGCGCACAAAGTAAATACAACAGAGATGCCTGTACACTTAGACAAAACAGAGATTCTTGGAAATCCAAGGTATTATTAGCATGTTGTACTCAAGAGTATTGTATTATGCATCACATTTCTGAAAGCTAATTAAATATACTA
The DNA here is from genome assembly GCA_964017235.1 of Sabellastarte sp. h YS-2021. NCBI lineage: Eukaryota > Metazoa > Annelida > Polychaeta > Sabellida > Sabellidae > Sabellastarte > Sabellastarte sp. h YS-2021. The sequence goes on along the minus strand of OZ024930.1, from coordinate 59,273,332 downwards.
TATTCTAGAGCATAAATTATAAGAGCGACTCTGTAAATAGTGGCAACCAAGTCCTTTTATTGAAATTCTGTAAATAATCTTTTTTTACAAGATATTAAGGGGTCCAGAGACAAGAGAGAGCTTAAAGTAAAGAGTTGTTAGTTTTGTGTAGAAATGTTTCTGACTTTCAGTTGTGTGATCTATGTTTGATCAAAGACAAGTATACATCTTGCACTAAGAAAAAAGAGTAATGAAGGACATTTCAGTACCTGTATGGAGTTAGAAATGTCACACTCACAGCAGTTTGTGAAATTTCCATTCTTTTTTCCCTGACTTGTGGGAGGTCTTTTCAAATTTGATTTATTTGAAAAAATGAATAGTATGCCATGAGAATTATGCAAGATAGTAGTTGTTATTATTACTTATTGTTGCTTTTTGTGCATCATTTCTTTGTTGATAAGCATTAATTGTTGTAGTTATTTTAGGTATTTTTGCACTAGCACTGAACTTGTGTGCTTTCAGACAATTGTTATTGCTGTGTCAATTTGTTATATCAGTGTGCAATATTATTCTTATTTGAATTTTTATCGTTATTTGTATATATATATATTCTGTAATGGTTGGTTAACATATTTTAACTGATTTAGGCCATTCATGGTTCTGAGTTTAATGAAAATTATATTGCATTTTAATAATGTTTGAACAATGTTTTTTATAGTTCCATTTAAGAGCCTTAATTGACAAAAAAGTTAAAACTCAAATACTTAAAAGAATATTTTTCTGCTGAAGCAACTGTAAAATAGGAGATTCACCATTGTTTGTGAAACTTGTGAGATAAGCTGGTTAAATTGGTTATTTGTATGACAATGTTAGGCCGTAGGCTGTATTAAAAAATTTTTCATAGTTGCTTAATTAAGCAATCCTTTAAAAAGGGACGCTTATTGGTTTTGCCCAAATTTCAGACAGCCTACACCACTGCAGTACTTGGTGAGTTGAATATCGCTCTTAATAAAGGCCTATCAAAACTATTTTGGCATTTAATATTTATATTCCAAGGAAAAGTTGTTGACGGGTGTGAATTTGACCTTTATGAAGCTGTTGTGGAAAGCTATTGTAATATTTGAAAATGGTCCATCCCACTGTCTGGCACTCATATCCAGATCCAGCCTATTTATACAGAACTCTGATAAGGAGAAGTCACCTTTAGGTAGAAGTAAATATTAGGCCCAAGGAGTGCTTTTTACCCCACAGTCTTTAAGGGCTGTGCAGGAATTGTTTTCACGTATGACGTCTGGATGGGCAGAGAGGAAGTGGGAAATGCTTATCCAGGCTATATCTCAGAAACCTTAAAATGTAAGATGTTGATATTAGGTAAGGACATTGGTTGGGGGTGTAAGTGTGCAGTGTCATGGTGTGACCTTGATTTAACTTTTGACCTTGCTATAGTGACCTTGACCTTTAAAATCTTGTCTGAGCCATATCTCAGAAACTGTAAGGTGTAAAAGGTTGATTGTTGGCAGGGACATAAGTTAAGGGTATTATCATGATCAGGTGGTATTGTCATAATCAGGCCATGATTTTTCCTTTGACCTAGCCATAGTGACCTTGACCTTTAAATCTTGTCCAGGCTATATCTTGGAAACCATAAGGTGTAGGAAGTTGGTTTGTAGGGACATTGGTTAGAGGGTGTAGGTGAGCTACATCATGTCATACTCTTTGCTCTGAAAGTCTCGTGATCTTTATACTGTGTCAATTATGCTATATATCATGGTGTTGACAACTCTTTCCCTAGGCTGTGGAGTATGGGCATCTCTGGTGCTGTTTTTAATCACCATTGTCTATTATCTGGAATTTTTAGTAAAGTTGAAATATTTTTGATTACTTGAGATTGCACTGAGCAGAGTTGCAGCAAATTCTCGTGTTGGGAAGTCTTTTTTGTACAGAGTCTACAGTACTAGTTTAAAGTAATCTTGCATTTTTTTTGCGGGTGGGGGGGGGGGGGGGTGTGTGTGTCTTTACTCAGTGTGCCGTGGTTAGGAACAGGGATCTCATACTTTGCACAACTGCAGACATGAGTGTAAAGTGAAAACATGACATATACATGTAATTATATAGTGCTTTATAACATCTCCACAGCAGCTTTAGTCTTGCTAGATGCCAGATATTCTTTCATTTCATTGTCTTGTTACATATACAAATGATTGTATTCTTAATCTAGTGAAAATTATTTTAAGTGTAAAAAGAGCATTTAAATTTCATAAATATTTATTAATGGTTTTGGAAAATACAACAGTAAATTCAATTTCAATTTACTATTTTCTTAATTCAATTTTAATGCATTCCAAAAAAAATGAGCATTGTCTTAATGGTATAACATATGTGATGAATGAAGAAGTTTATTTATGGAAAAATGTTCAACATACACCATTACAAAATTTAAATGTGGATAATGGGTAGAGTTAACTTAAAAAAAACACCACTTGGATCCCACTAAATTAGATTTTCAGGCCTCTCAGAGTACTCGTTCCGCTGTTTTTACCCCATTGAATGTTTGTAATGCATATGATAAGATGCTGGCTTTATTTGGTTAATCATACTTTTTTGGAAAATACAACAATATTTACCCTAAGTAATTTACTTCAACTACAAATTAGTTTTTTGTTACACTTGAAGGGCCAAATGTTGTGTTTGTGCAATTCTGAAATAAAAATTTACCATTTAGGAAGAGAAAGGTGGTGCCATTTGTGTCAAAATTTACCTCTATGTACATTCTCACTTTGAAGCATACAATAAATATTTAAATTTCAACATATTTCAGGTTTAGCTCAGAGTTTGATACAAATGTGTATGTACTTGTTACAGAGTGATTGTGTCAAAGGCAAACATTAGTAGACTTCAGAGAATTCGAAATGATGTATGCCGTTTTATGTAAAGGCTTAAAAACTTTAATCATGTTGCACCATTCCTAAATAAGATACAGTGGCTCGCCATTGAATATTACATACTGTTTACACCTTTTTACATACAAGGCAATAAATTTCAACCAACCCCCATTCCTATTAATATGTTTTATTGTGCGCAGCGACCTCACACGTGGCAACTGCCTTTCAGTTTCCCAAACTAGACCCAATAAATACATGGGGATGTGCACTTTTGCAGTAGCTGTTCGTATGAAATGGAACATGATCAATCAAGCCATTGAAACCCAGGATAGTGTCACTGGATTTAGCAACAGTTGAAGAACTGTTCAGATTAGCGTATCCTCCGCCATAGTTTTCTCCCCCGATCGGACCGTAACATCAATTTTTTCTGGTAACTGGACCATCCCTTCTTGGATATCAGCACCTTAGAGGATGGCCACAATTCATCATTTGTGAGCCAAGATCTGAGCATATTTGTCAGCATAATTTTGTATTTAAGCGTCCCTTGAAAAGGGGACGCGTGTTGGTTTCACCCTTGCTTTCACACAGCCTATACCACTGCAGTGTTTTCTAAGTTGAATATCTTCCTTAATATTTGGCTTATGAAAATGATTTTTGCCAGTTATAATCTATAGGCATGGGAAAATTTTTCTATGTATATGAATTTGATCTTCAACCTTTTTCATGGTCACATGATCAAAAACAATTTTTTTCTTGTACTTCCTTTTCACCAGAATTTCTCAGAAACTACTGTATAGGGATCCACAAAATTTGACAAGAAATTTCCTAAATCAAAATCTAGGCGCCAGTTGAATTATGTCCACCCCCCTAGGGGGTGGATATATTATTTTTGCTTTTTTCGCCGTCCGATGTCCGTTGTCCGATGTCCGGCGTCCGGCGTCCGATGTCCGGCGTCACGCATGGTTTCCGCTCATTTAAAGGAAAAGTATTAGAGCTATTGTCACCAAATTTGGTATGCAGGCTTATTGGGTCAGTAGCTTGCTTGGGATTGCTTTTGGCTGTTGTACCTCTTTTGCTTACTGAGTAATACTTAAGTACAGCTATTTTCAGTACCCATTGGTTTCCGTGCATTTAAGCCAAAATAATTAAAGATATTTTACTACAATTTTGAATACAAGATTGTTATGTCCATAGCTCGCTTGGTATTGCATTTGGGACTGATAGCTTTGTCAGTACATGAGTAATAGCCATTTAGGTACTTCATTGTGTATTTTCAGTACTACTTTTGAGTAATTTGCTAATATCTCAGAAACCGTAAGAGATAGAGCGATTTCGACAGAATTTTTGACCCACAGGGTATCTAAGGAATGCAATCTATGCAATTTTCCAAAAATTTTCCCCTCCCCAAAAATGGCGGCCATTTTGAATTTTTGCCAAAAATGGCAAAACACTAATTTGCTTCTATCTCCTTAACCGTGCGAGATAGAGCGATTTCGTCAAAATTTTCGACCCGCAGGGTATCTGAAAATTCTACTCTTGCCAATTGTTAAAAAGTTTTCCCCTCCCCAAAAATGGCGGCCATTTTGAATTTTCGAATTTTTGCCAAAAATGGCAAAACACAAATTCCCTTCTATCTCCTTAACCGTGCGAGATAGAGCGATTTCGTCGAAATTTTCGACCCACAGGGTATCTAAGGAATGCAATCTTTGCAATTTTCAAAAAATTTTCCCCTCCCCAAAAATGGTGGCCATTTTGAATTTTCGAAGTTTTGCCAAAAATGGCAAAACACAAATTTCCTTCTATCTCCTTAACCATGCGAGATAGAGCGATTTCGTCAAAATTTTCGACCCACAGATATTTGAGCATTGTATTCTTGGCAATTTAAAAATAAATTTCCCCTCCCTAAAATGGCGGCCATTTTGAATTTTCGAATTTTTGCCAAAAATGGCAAAACACAAATTTGCTTCTATCTCCTTAACCATGCGAGATAGAGCGATTTCGTCGAAATTTTCAACCCACAGGGTATCTAAGGAATGTAATCTTTGCAATTTTCAAAAAATTTTCCCCTCCCCAAAAATGGCAGCCATTTTGAATTTTCGAATTTTTGCCCAAAATGGAAAAACACAAACTGGCCTTAACCGTGCAAAATAGAGTTATTTCGTTGAAATTTTCGACCCATAGGGTATCTAAGAAATGTACTCTTGGCAATTTTCAAAAAAATTTCCTTTTCCCAAAAATGGCGGCCATTTTGAATTTTCAAATTTTTGCCAAAAATAGAAAAACAGGAATTTGCTTCTATCTTCTTAACCGTGCAAGATAGAGTGATTTCGTCAAAATTTTCAACCCAACCAATGCAAAAAGGCATGAAGCTGAAATAATTTACATCTACACTAACAAATATTTAAGCATCATTGATATATTTTACAAATGAAACAGGGTCTTGTAAGACTACTGTACAATTTGGGCAAAAGGTTCATGGGTGGACATTACACATGATAATGTGTGTTCTTCTATGCTATCCTGTTTCTATTCGCATCTACTATCAACAGGGCGGCCTATTTCTAGTTTCAGATCAATTGGGCCATAATTGACCAATGCTGATCGATTAGTGAAGAAACATGTTGAAATTCACCTTTTGGGCAGATATTGTTTATGTCTACTCACATCAAGAATCTTAAACAGATTTAGCATGTTAATCATCATCAAACTTTCCCCCTAGCCCTGCCTCAAGTTCAAACTGGGTGCATAAAGTTAAATTTCTTGTATTATGAAGTGTATCTACAAAAATATTACCCGAAATCCTACAAAAATTGAATTTTTCTTTGGGAATATTCAAACCTATGGATATAGGTTTTTGCCCCTTCTGGCCTTTCAAGGTATATTTTATGACATTAAATGCATCAGATTTTTACTTATTGCAATTTGAAATTTGGAATGTATTGGGAGGAAAGAGGAAACCTAGGCCTGGGATACCTAAGAGCCCATCAAAAGAGCCCTTTTAATATGACTTGTAGTTATGTATTACTACTGATAACCACATTCATTGTTTTTATATCCCTTTATCTTTTAAAGTACCCTTTTTAACCTTTATTCACTTTCTGCTGTGGGACGCTCAATTTTGCCTTATAGTTAACAAAAAACATTTTTCTAGTTTATATATACTTTTTCATTAAAGTACTTAAGTTGTTGCTTGTATCTGATTTTTGAGACGTAATTAGATACATCAAAAATTTGTTGCAGTCCATTGTCAGAGCTGTTATAATAGTGAATTAAATGGATACACAAGTAGCATAAATACACATTAAAATTGAAGCTGAAGTTAAGGTGTAAATTGGTGCAATTTACTGCTAGAAAGAATAGATCAATATTGATTGATATGAAAGCAAAAATTAAAGTTTGATATTAATGTTGAAATTTCAATATTTATATTAATCGGTGCAAATGTGTCAAACTTGATACCTCATCAAGACATATCAGTTCTTTCCTATCATAAGATATTAAACAAAGTATTCACAATCATCAACAGCAGAGCATGACTTGTTAAATGTACTCCAGTCTCCTCATGGTACCAGTTTCCATGATCTCAATGCATTAAAATACCACTCATTCAAGTACAATAACTTGCCACTGACTTATTGTCAGACAATAGTATCTCGCACCTGCTAAAATAAAAGCCAAAGCTTATCAATTGCCACTTTGATATAATTATTTAAAGGCAGCTATTTTTAGGTCATTCTGAAAGTGTTAACCTGTCTAGGATGCTTTTAAAACAATGTTCATAGTACCATTTAGGTATCAACATTGGTGAAATATTTTTTTTAATATAAAATAAAGGTATTTGGGATATGTTGTAAAGTTATGAAATAATAAAAACAACAATGCTGAAATAGATATACCATTTACATTTAGGCTTAACTTGTAACTGAATACTTCAGTTGTACCTTGCATCTAAATACAGGTAGTGTACATTTGGAACATGGGCTATTCCCAAAAATATTTATCTCGACTATCTACAAAATTCCCTCGTGAGAACATCTACCTTTGGCTTACATTAAATTACAGGATATTTTTGTGAAATATGTAACTTGACTTTCACATATGAAAAACGCTTTTATAGAATATAACTGGTAGCCACGTGACATGAACTCTTTTTCAATCTGTTGTTTTATATTAATATACCTCAGATATGTTATGACCCTCTCGTTATGTGAACATAATCTCCCAGCAGTGTTGGATATCACAAGCTGTCCAGTACATGTATTCAACCAAACACTGTTAGTTCAAATCTTAAGTCATTTTCTACTTAAAAGAGAATTCTAGTTAAAAGAGTTTGTACTTGAAATACACATTAAATAGGAAAACTTCCCGAATGACATATACAAAAAAATATATCACAAATGAAGATGACTACATTATACGAGTGCGTAGCACAAGTATTGTGTTGTTAATCTTCATGACTGATGCTACAGAGGCGTAGTTGTATACAAAAGGTCATATACAGCTTGTAGTAGATGATAAAAGCTTTTATTGCTTAGAGTTAATCTACCCTATCAAGTGTTTTTGTTTTAGTTCAATTTGAGTATGCGTTAACCAGAGTTAAGAGTTTTAAAAACAAATCTGATCATCAGTGTATGATTTGTTATGGTTGTTATACACCAGGTTTACTTATTACGTATAAATGTAAAAGGGAGTTAAATATAGAATAAACTGTATGGTAACTATAAATGTTAACAAACAAATGGTGTCTTGGGAAATTTATGTATAATGTATAAAAATATATCTTAATATCTTCATCTTAATAGTCAGATTAAACATAATCTTCTTATTTATATATTTCCAAATGACTAATGAAAGTGTTAAAAATGGAAGTAGGTTTTTAAAGGTGGACCAGATTTCAACTTCTTTGTTAATGAAACTATCACAGAGAGTGTTGGTTGATAATGCTTATCATGTAGGTATACTTATTATACATATATGAGACCACATTATAAACTGATTTGGTGTGTGTTAGAAACTGTTTTTATTTGGAGCATGGAAAATTAAACCTTGTCAGGTTGAATCTCGAGAAATGTAATTCTGTTGATAAGAAATTCAAGGAAGCGATAACTTTCAACATGAAAGATCCTCTGAGGGTTCTTATTCCCCAAATTTCCTTATTAAGCGTCCCGCAAGGGACGCTTGTTTGTGTATGGGAGACCTTCAGGCTCCGCCGGCTCCGGCGGCTCCGGCGGCTCCGCATTTTGTTTTCCTTATAACTCTGTAACCGTTAGGCGGATTCTTTTCAAATTTGGGAGGTTTAGGCAGTAGCCTTGGGGAATTTTTTTGAATATGCTGCAGTGACATTTCAACCAATCAGAGAGGTCACATGACCAAAAATGTCTTTTTTCGATGGGGAAGCTTGTCCGGATGATAACTTGAAAGGAATTTTATCAATTCACCTGAAACTTGGCAAATACATTCATTCTATTAAAATCTGGAAATCATTAGATTTTGGCATTGATTGGTCAAGAAATGGCCGAGTAATTAATGATTAATTAATCATTACGAATTTTCCAAATAAGGAAAACACAAAAATGCTTATATCTCAAAAACCGTGCTAGATAGAGCGATTTCGACAAAATTTTTGACCCACAGGGTATCTCTGCGGAGTAGTTTTCCCAATTTTCAAAAAATTTTTGTCTCGCCAAAAATGGCGGCCATTTTGAATTTTCGAAATTTTCGCAAAATTTGCAAAACATAAAAATGCTTATATCTCGAAAACCGTGCTAGATAGAGCGATTTCGACGAAATTTTTGACCCACAGGGTATCTCTGCAGAGTAGTTATCCTAATTTTAAAAAATTTTTGTCTCGCCAAAAATGGCGGCCATTTTGAATTTTCGAATTTTTCGCAAAAATTGCAAAACATAAAAATGCTTATATCTCGAAAACCGTACTAGATAGAGCGATTTCGACAAAATTTTTGACCCACAGGGTATCTCTGCAGAGTAGCCATGCCTATTTAAAAAAAAAAATTGTCTCGCCAAAAATGGCGGCCATTTTGAATTTTCGAATTTTTCGCAAAAATTGCAAAACATAAAAATGCTTATATCTCGAAAACCCTGCAAGATAGAGCGATTTCGACGAAATTTTTGACCCACAGGGTATATCTGCAGAGTAGCCATGCCAATTTTCAAAAAAAATTTGTCTCGCCAAAAATGGCGGCCATTTTGAATTTTCGAATTTTTCGCAAAAATTGCAAAACATAAAAATGCTTATATCTCGAAAACCCTGCTAGATAGAGCGATTTCGACGAAATTTTTGACCCACAGGGTATCTCTGCAGAGTAGCCATGCCAATTTTCAAACAAAAAATTTCTCGCAAAAAATGGCGGCCATTTTGAATTTTCGAATTTTTCGCAAAAATTGCAAAACATAAAAATGCTTATATCTCGAAAACCGTGCTAGATAGAGCGATTTCGACGAAATTTTTGACCCACAGGGTATATCTGCAGAGTAGTTATCCCAATTTTAAAAAATTTTTGTCTCGCCAAAAATGGCGGCCATTTTGAATTTTGCAGAGTAGCCATGCCAATTTTCAAAAAAAATTTGTCTCGTCAAAAATGGCGGCCATTTTGAATTTTCGAATTTTTCGCAAAAAATTGCAAAACATAAAAATGCTTATATCTCGAAAACCCTGCAAGATAGAGCGATTTCGACGAAATTTTTGACTCACAGGGTATATCTGCAGAGTAGCATGCCAATTTTCAAAAAAATTTTGTCTCGCCAAAAATGGCGGCCATTTTGAATTTTCGAATTTTTCGCAAAAATTGCAAAACATAAAAATGCTTATATCTCGAAAACCCTGCTAGATACAGCGATTTCGACGAAATTTTTGACCCGCAGGGTATCTCTGCAGAGTAGCCATGCCAATTTTCAAACAAAAAATTTCTCGTCAAAAATGGCGGCCATTTTGAATTTTCGAATTTTTCGCAAAATTGCAAAACACAAAAATGCTTATATCTCGAAAACCGTGCTAGATAGAGCGATTTCGACGAAATTTTTCACCCACAGGGTATCTCTGCAGAGTAGCCATGCCAATTTTCAAAAAAAATTTGTCTTGCCAAAAATGGCGGCCATTTTGAATTTTCGAATTTTTGCGTAAAAATTGCAAAACACAAAAATGCTAATATTTCGAAAACCGTGCTACATAGAGCGATTTCGACGAAATTTTTTATCTTCAGGGTATCTCTGCAGAGCAGCTATCCCAAAGAGCTTTCACTTGGTGAAGTTTCAGACCCATAGCTAATTGCTCACCTACTCAAAAAGAGTAAATGCGGATTACCTCTAAAAGTATTGCAGATGGCCAATTTTTCTCAAATAACTCATTCACCTACTTTTGGAAGAGCTTTCACTTGGTGAAGTTTCAGACCCGTAGCTAATTACTCACCTACTCAAAATGAGTAAATGCGAATTATCTCTAAAAGTATTGCAGATAGCCAATTTTTCTCAAATAACTCATTCACCTACTTTTGGGAGAGCTTTCACTCTGTGAAGTTTCAGACCCATAGCTAATTACTCACCTACTCAAAATGAGTAAATGCTAATTATCTCAAAAACTATTGCGGATACCCAATTTTTATCAAATAACTCATTCACCTACTTTTGGGAGAGCTTTCACTCTGTGAAGTTTCAGACCCATAGCTAATTACTCACCTACTCAAAATGAGTAAATGCGAATTATCTCTAAAAGTATTGCAGATAGCCAATTTTTCTCAAATTAATCATTCACCCACTTTTGGGAGAGCTTTCACTTGGTGAAGTTTCAGACCCATAGCTAATTACTCACCTACTCAAAATCAGTAAATGCGAATTATCTCTAAAAGTATTGCAGATAGCCAATTTTTCTCAAATAACTCATTCACCTACTTTTGGGAGAGCTTTCACTCTGTGAAGTTTCAGACCAATAGCTAATTACTCACCTACTCAAAATGAGTAAATGCGAATTATCTCTAAAAGTATTGCAGATAGCCAATTTTTCTCAAATAACTCATTCACCTACTTTTCTGAGAGCTTTCACTTGGTGAAGTTTCAGACCCATAGCTAATTACTCACCCACTCAAAATGAGTAAATGCGAATTATCTGTAAAAGTATTGCAGATAGCCAATTTTTCTCAAATCACTCATTCACCTACTTTTGGGAGAGCTTTCACTTGGTGAAGTTTCAGACCCATAGCTAATTACTCACCTACTCAAAATGAGTAAATGCGAATTATCTCTAAAAGTATTGCAGATAGCCAATTTTTCTCAAATTAATCATTCACCTACTTTTGGGAGAGCTTTCACTTGGTGAAGTTTCAGACCCATAGCTAATTACTCACCTACTCAAAATGAGTAAATGCGAATTATCTCTAAAAGTATTGCAGATAGCCAATTTTTCTCAAATAACTCATTCACCTACTTTTGGGAGAGCTTTCACTTGGTGAAGTTTCAGACCCATAGCTAATTACTCACCTACTCAAAATGAGTAAATGCGAATTATCTGTAAAAGTATTGCAGATAGCCAATTTTTCTCAAATTAATGATTCACCTACTTTTGGGAGAGCTTTCACTTGGTGAAGTTTCAGACCCATAGCTAATTACTCACCTACTCAAAATGAGTAAATGCGAATTATCTCTAAAAGTATTGCAGAAAGCCAATTTTTCTCAAATAACTCATTCACCTACTTTTGGGAGAGCTTTTACTTGGTGAAGTTTCAGACCCATAGCTAAGTACTCACCTACTCAAAATGAGTAAATGCGAATTATCTCTAAAAGTATTGCAGATAGCCAATTTTTCTCAAATAACTCATTCACCTACTTTTGGGAGAGCTTTCACTTGGTGAAGTTTCAGACCCATAGCTATTTATTCACCTACTCAAAATGAGTAAATGCTAATTATCTGTAAAAGTATTGTGGATACCCAATTTTTATCAAATACTCATTCATCTACTTTTGGGAGAGCTTTCACATGGTGAAGTTTCAGAGCCATAGCTAATTACTCACCTACTCAAAATGAGTAAATGCGAATTATCTCTAAAAGTATTGCAGATAGCCAATTTTTCTCAAATAACTCATTCACCTACTTTTGGAAGAGCTTTCACTTGGTGAAGTTTCACACCCATAGATAATTATTCACCTACTCAAAATGAGTAAATGTGAATTATCTCTTAATAGTATTGCAGATAGCCAATTTTTCTCAAATAACTCATTCACCTACTTTTGGAAGAGCTTTCACACACGAAAATGAAAACTTCTGAATATCTCGGAAAAGCTTTTTCTTCTGCTTTAATGCTCGGCGGGAGATACACACCGCGGCAGTGGTCTTGACAAAAATTTTTGTCTCCCCAAAAATGGTGGCCATTTTGAATTTTCAAAGTTTTTGCAAAACACAAAAATCTCGAAAACTGTGCTATATGGAGCGAACTCAACAAAATTTTGGACCTGCTGGGTATCTCTGCAGAGTAGCCATGCCAATTTTCAAAATATTTTTGTCTCGCCAAATATAGCGGACATTTTTAATTTTTTTATTTTTTGCAAAACACAAAAATGCTTATATCTTGAAAACCATGCTAGATAGAGCAGACTGCGCTGACTTTGGTTGCCACAACAGTATAAGGTGAGAAACGAAGCATTTTCTTAATACTTTAGCACTCACTTTTATATCCTTTTCGGGACGCTTTGTTTTTGCTATGCAAAAACATTATCTTTTTTTTTTGCGAGCGATCCTCTAGTTTATGTTGGGATCTCTTTAGTAATTCTGGGCCCTACTGTTATTTCCACTTAAAAGAATCTTTTGCTTGATGTTCAACTGAAAGGGGTTTTCTGTATGTTTGTGGTCAACATGGCCTTATATCAGCTGGTGTTATGTATTTATAGATGATTGTGTGTTGGTTTTATTTTTCATCAAGAACTGTTATAGCTCTTTCAGTATCAATAAAAGTAGCAAACACAAATAGATATAGTGATATTGTTGTTCTGTGTGTCATTTCATCCTCTGTCAAATTTCCATGGTGTGTTTTATTCATGTATTGTGTAATACCTCTTGTATTTTACTACCCTGCAGTTACTCAAATAACATAACTCTCCTGGCATGGTCCCATAGTGAGGTTTTACAACTCGTGAGAGTTATCACTAAATTTTATAGAAATGAGGTTGCTTATTCACTTAAATCTTAGGTTTTTATTGCGTTAATACATCCTATCCAATGGACAATTGCTAATCCGGTCGGCGCAGACCAGCCTGCCAAATGTCAGAAAAAGACGTCCTGTGTTTCCACCTAGTATTAGTGCACTCGCCAGATGGTGTGTCGTACTTCCTTCCTGTCTAGACAGCATGACGTCATAGCATCTTTTTCATTTGGCGCGATTCTAGTGCACACAGATTTTTCTGATTGCCAGAAATTTGTGGAATATTGCTTTATATTAGAATATTTTCATTTGTTTTTACCCCACAGCCCTTAAGGGCTGTCGGGGTATTGTTTTCACCCATGGTGTCCTGATGGGCGTTCGGGCGTTCGGGTGGGTGGGCGGTTGGCGGGAAATAGTTTGTCCAGGCTGTGTATCAGAAACCGTAAGGTGTAGGAAGTTCATACTTGCCAGGGACATTGGTTGGGGAGTGTAGGTGTGCAACGTCATGGTCTGACCTTGATTTGGCCTTTGACCTTGCCGTAGTGACCTTGAGTTTGAAAATCTTGTCCGGGCTATATCTCGGTTACCATAAGGTGTAGGAAGTTGATACTTGGCAGGGACATTAGTTAGGGGTTGTAGGTGTGCAGCGTCATTGTCTGACCTTGATTTGACCTTTGACCTTGTCGTAGTGACCTTGACCTTTAAAATCCCAGGATACCCTACATCGGTGGGAGAAAAGTACAAGGGAGGTCTCTGTGATCTGCAACCAGGCGGCTAGCTTTAATCATTGCCTCTTCAAGGTGCAACAGGAAATGCAGACACAGTTGAAGATTGTCCGTGGTGAAAACAAAAGCAAAGGCTCCAGCAAGGATTCAGAAGCTACTGATGCAGTTCCTGATGAACTTTAATGGCAGTATTACTTAAGCAGCAGCAAAAGCTATGGAACACCTTACAGACTTTGTGTTCATCACCATGGGGGAATCTAACACTTGCCCGCCGGGACGCTTACCTCATCCACCTGAAAAATGGTGTGAAGCCAGATACTCTAGCTGCTCTTCGAACAGCCCCTCTACAGATTGCAACCTTATTCCCAGATTCAGTTATCAAGAAGGCTGAGGAAGAAATTGCCTACTACGACAGCAAGGGAAATCTTCTTCATATACGCGTGGTAAAGGTCGGTACCACCCTTATGAGAGAGTGGAAAAGAAATCAGAGGGTCGGTCGGACAGGAAGCAGGAAAGACCTGCCTGGAAGAATATTGGGAGGTGCCAATTCAGGAGAGGCAGAGGAAAGTCTACAAACTTCTCTTCCTGACCAGCCAAGGGCCAGCAGTCGTATAAATGACAATTACTGTGTAACCAAGTTACAGGCACGACTGCTGGCCGGGAGCTCCCCAAAAAAGACACTAACTGTTCAGTCTTTACAGAGACATGTAAAATTTCCTGTTGCAAATCTTGTTCCTTCTGCAACCGGGCCTCCACAAAGGAAAGGAATAAGTCCTGGCTTGTCAGATGTAATACAAAAAGATTGTGCATTAAAATATGTCAAAGGTGTTTCTTCTGTCACTCAGTTGTCTTGTGTAAAGCCTGTAACAAATGTAAAACTTGCTGTCTCAAATCTGCCTGTAGGGGCCAGACTTCAAAACTTTAGGCAAGCTTGGCTGGATCTCTGTGCCGGTCCGAAAGTGGTTCAAATCCTGAAAGAGGGCTACACCCTGCCCTTTCAGATCCGGCCAAATCTCACAAGGTCTCCGACAGTCATAAGCTGTTATGTCAATCCCCACAGGAACTGCTACCTACTGGAGGCATTACATCAGCTTATGTGGGTGTTCCACCACACGACTAAGGCTCCCGATTAAGGGTTTTTGAGGGTCGGTTTAAAAAATTTGCTTAGTCCCAGGCGTCCTGTAAGGGTCAGTTGTGGTCGGTTGAGGCCGTGTGAAAAATCAAACATGTTTGATATTTCTCCCGACCCCAACCGATTATTTTTTCCCGCCATAAACAAAATGTCCAGTCCCAGGCTTCCCCAGGCCTCCGCAGACCAAATTTACACAGTCCCATGTTGTCCCAGGCCGCCTGCGACCCTTAGTCGCCGACCCTTAGTTCCCGACCCTTAGTACCTTAATTCCAGGCCTCCTGCGACCCTTAGTCCCATTGCAAAACAAGAATCGGCTATCTCGGTCTGGGGACGCCTCGGACACCTTGTGGGGTCGGGACTTAATCGTGGGTTAGTCGGGGCTTAGTCCCAGGAGACCTGAGGCGTCCTAGGACCCAGTCGGTTTGTCTACGACAGGATCGTGGTTCAAAATGGCTTAGTCGGTTCTTAGTCCCAGACCAGTTAGGCACTGTCTGGGGCGGCCTGAGGCGTCCTGAGGCTTCCTGAGGATGATCTGTACTTAATCCCAGACTTTGAAACCGATCCAGTTTTCCCGCCCATTTTTGTTGTTTTTTTCACTGACTGTCGACGATTAAGGGTCGCCGAGAGGATTGGGGCTTAATCCTTTGGTGGAACAAGGGCATTATAGACATAAATGCAGTGGAACTAGTACAAAATCAAACATCTCTGGGTTTTTTCAACAGACTATTTTTGGTCCCAAAGCCCAATAAAAAAAGGAGACCTATATTAAATCTGAGCAATCTGAATCTTTTCCTCAAGGCGGAAAAATTCAGATTGCTCACACCGGAAACCATCAGAACATCTCTCCAACAAGGGGAGTGGGTCACCTCAATAGATTTCAAGGACACCTACTTTCATATCACAATACAGGAACAGTCCAGAAAATATCTGAGATTTCATGTTCAGGGTCAGACATGCCAATTCAAAGCATTGCCTTTCGGCCTGTCCACAGCACCCTTGGAGTTCACTGTTGTAGCAAAGGAGGTGAAACTAATGGCCATACACAAGGGTATAAGGAATCCACCAGTACCTAGAAGACTGGTTGGTGAGGGCCAAATCCTACCAGGTTTGTCTCCAGCATACTCAAGATCTGGTGAAAATATGTCAGAAACTAGGTTGGTTAGTGAATTTGGACAAGTCGGAATTGGGACCCAAGCAGATCTTTGATTTTGTAGGCTATCAGTTCGACCTCAAGGTCGGTCGGGTCCGACTGACTCCAGACCTGTGGCAAAGCCTTCAGGACAAACTACGGGAAATACTGTATCTACCAACCTGTCCGGTCCGGCAATTCATGTCCCTGATAGGTTTATTAACAGCCACAGAAAAACAAGTTCATCTGGGCCGATTGCACATGAGACCTATTCAGTGGCATCTCAAAAACAAGTGGCAGGTACCGGAGTCTTTAGAAAAAGCGATCCCTGTTCCCAGGTCCCTGCACCCGCACTTACAATGGTGGCTAGAAGATACAACATGTGCTGCAGATTTTTATAGATGCATCAAAAGAAGGGTGGGGTGCTCACTTAAACGAGCACATGGCCAGAGCGGCCTGGTCACTGTCAGAAAGCAAGCTGCACATAAACTATCTGGAACTAAAAGCAGTCTTCTTAGCTCTGAAAGAGTTCCAAGACCTCTGTATCAACAAAATAGTACTTGTTGCAACCGACAACACTACAGTAGTGTCATACATAATCAAGGAAGGAGGCATGAGGTTGGGCCTGCTGTGTGCCCTTCTATGGAGAATCTTGACCTGGTGTACCTGGAAACAAGTGACTCTCAAAGCCAGACACATTCCACGTACCTGGAAACAAGTGACTCTCAAAGCCAGACACATTCCAAACACATTCCAGACAAACTATCCAGGCTAGGCCAGACCATCCAAACGGAGTGGTCTCCTGGAGGTTTTCCAAGCAATATGCAGCAGGTGGCACAGGCCTCACATAGACTTATTTGCCACAAGGTTCAACAACAAGTTACCCCTGTTTGTGTCACCAGTACCTGATCCTCTGGCCACAGCAGTGGATGCACTCAGTCTGCCATAGGAGGATCTGGACGCATACGCCTTTCCACCAGCAGCCATCTTGGGCAAAGTCGTGGAGAAGTTACAGGACACCCCATGCAAGAGAATTATCCTGATTGCCTCGGGGTGGCCCAACATGCTCCGGTTTTGGGACCTAGTGGCCATGTCCAGTCAAATTCCCTTGAGCCTGCCCAATCTGCCCAATCTCTTAACACAGCCCTTCAATCAGATCCCTCACAGAAATCTGACAAACCTAAACCTGAAGTGAGATTCATGCTTGGCAGAACAGAAATATCAGACATCAATCTGACTGGGCAAAGGTGTCCCTGTACCCATCACCCAACTTTCTTTCAAAGAATCAGCTCGCCAAAGAGGGTTCAGATAGTGTGGCCCCAGTGGTTATACCAGCCCTGGCCCCAACTCTGGATAGGTCCCTCAAGTCTGACAGGTCCCTGTGTCCGGTCAGAGCATTACGCTACTATTTGGACAGGACCTCAGACCTCCGGCAGAATAAGGAATTGGTATTTGTCTCCTTCAAGAAAGGTTTCGACAAAGACATCTCACCTGCCACTATCTCCTCATGGATCAAACAGACAGTGATCCTATGTTATGAGCTCGCTGATCAAGAGGCCCACACTTTGCATCAGGTCAAAGCCCATGATGTCAGTTCCTTTGCGGCTTCCAAGGCTTTCCAATCGGGAGTCTCCTTGAAACAGATTTTATCAGCCTGCCACTGGAAATCACACAATACCTTCACACAATTTTACCTGAAGTATGTGGCCTGGGCTGATTCAGAGCTCTGCCACCTGGGACCTGTAGTGGCTGGTCAGCAGATCCACCATAACCCAGTAATAGAGGAGATTATGTACATATGTAAATAATTGTACATGTGTAAATAGTTGTACATATATCAAAAAATATATATATAGTCAAAAAAAAACTGTGACATGAGGTTTATTTTACTTCTTATGGGACTGAACTCCTCCCTCTCTTCCCCCACCTCAGAGCAGGTCTGTAAAAAAGGGGGGGGGGGGGTAATTCGGTTTGGACTGGTTAACCGGTATCTGATAACCGAATATGACGGTTTCCTGACCTCAAGGTCCACCCAGGCCTGAAAGAAAAGTTTGTTAGTTCTGTTTATGAGTTCGCCTAAGTTCCTAGTAACTTACCTGCGAACCAAGCGGTAGTTGTTCAGAAATTGTACATTGGGTAGGATGTATTAACACAATAAAATTACAAATTTAATAAGTAAATTAAATTTTTATGAGTTAATACCCTATCCAATGGACACACAAGACCCTCCTACCGACCCCGCTATCAGCTTTCTAAGGGTCCAGTAGGTTTAGATAACAAAAAAGATGCTATGACGTCACTCTGTCTAGACAGAAAGGAAGTACGACACGCCATCTGGCGAGTGGACTAGTACTAGGGACCGGCCGGCTGGGGGAAACACAGGACGTCTTTTTCTGACATTTGGCGGGCTGGTCTGCGCCGACCGGATTAGCAATTGTCCATTGGATAGGGTAAAAAAAGTGACTTATAAAAATTTAATTTACTTATTAAATTTGCAAATAAGTTTTGTTTCTGTTCTAAAAAAACCAGGTAATATTAGAAGCAATAATGCACGAAGTTCCAGTGTCCAGATTTTTGGCTCAAAATACCCACCTAGGTGCCACTGCTTTGCACACAGTTTCTTGAAAATGTTTTTAAAATTCCTGTGGTATGTCTTCCTTGACGGTGTCAAAATGTTTGAAGTGTGGAAGGAAAGTAGCTGCAAAACAGTCCCTAGATGGCAGGATTGGTAGATCCATCTTCTGTAACTGTACTGCATGCGATTGACTGATAAACCCAACATGGCGTTCTCCCTGTGAGGCCAGCTGTAACTCCAGTTTCTTCTAAACTCAGGAACAGCCACCTGAAGGAGGCATTGGATACTCTAGTGAAAAAGCAAGTAGTCCAGTTGGTCAAGGTTCAATCTTCTCTAGGGTTTTACAACCGACTTTTTCATGTTCCAAAACCCAACAACCATTGGTGTCCAATTCTGGATATGAGCACATTGAACATTTTCTTAAAGGTCAAAAAGTTAAAAAAATAGGTATTGATTGGATGGGGTTTAACATCTGAAGAGACTGCATTTTTGGGGCTCACGTCTATTGTTTTTGATACTTCTATCCATTATAGAAGCAAGAATAGCTGTAGAAGATTAAACAAGGTAACACTCCATTAACATAAAATATGATTTTTGGCAACCATGGTATAGTCCCTGATGTTTTTCAAAAATTCCTTTTAATATTTCAGGCAGGTGGGGGGGGGGGGGAGGGGGGTATCAGCAAGCTTAGATTATCTGTGTGGTTGAAAAGCCACACAATAAAGTCATTTAATTATAATTTGAGATATTCTCTGGATCAAACTCAAATCACCATAATGTTGTACAAGTTTTATTGTTGGCAAGGAAAATTAGAGAATGTTTAGTGCCACACTGTAACACAAAGTTAGACTTTTGGTATTTGCTATATTTCAGAAATTGACTCCTGTCAATGTGTCACTTTTACTTTCCTGTACAATATCAATCACAACAAGCAGTTTGAGCATGGAAGAAATCAGAGCAGACTAGTTGGTCAGGGTATCCAAGCTTTTTAACTAAAGATAAAAAATGACAGCAGATTTGTCATTCGTATCTCAGCCTAGATGTGAGTAAGGACTGGAGAGGTGACTTATAAAACAGTACCTATATTAAGTTATAACTTTAAAACTAATTAAGGGGAAAACCTGTTCATTTAAACATATCTGCAAGAAATTATGTTGGATAGTGCTTCTAATGTTGACTAATATCTACAAGTTATTTATATTAACAAGTCACTAAGCAATACATTCCAGTTAGTGAGCTTTATGATAGATATATTAAGATATACATTTAAGTGAATATCTTGCATTGACAGGGCACAGTAATATAGTGGGCAACACACTTGCCTCCCTCCTCCCTGGTTATGGGATCAAATCCTGGGATTGACCTGAAGTGTGAAAGGCGGTAGTTGCTTGCCTGTGCCCGATGGTACTCCATACAGAATCTGGACAAATTAGTAAGTATTGTTTTTCTCCATCCCCTCCACTACCGACAGGGATATCATCACACAATGTGTTGACTATTTATTAGCTATTACCCTAATGCTTAAAAGTTCTTAACTTAAATACGAGTCTTTTTTCTAGAATACCTGGAACAGTTAATGAAATTTTAGACACAAGTTGCCAAATTAATGCTTTGATAACCAGTATATTAAACAGAAATAAGTAAATAACTTGTAGATGCAACTTGAACAACATGTCCAGCAGTAAAATTGAACACATCCCTTGAGCCACCTTTTCATCTACAGCAGTGCAAAGCAGCAACTTGCAGTCGAATCACCACAATTTTTCTTAGAATCCTGGGTAAATATGCCGCGTATTATGGCACGTTGGTTTACGGGTGACCGTCAACAATCAACCACAACAAAGCCTCGATGTATAGGTGGCAATGGCTCATCTGGCTGAAGTATGCAGAGGATGTACTGGTGATAAGGTAGTGGTTAAAGAAGGCGCTGGTACATAATGCAGAGGAATATTAAGGTTGAGGCAAGTAAGCCAAGGAAGAGTAACTTAGGGCACAATCAAGCTCAGGTTTGGGAAGACATTAGCTATTGCCCGACGCCAGCCGACCCCGCCAAGTCTCAGAAGACATCCTGAGCAGTGCCCCAATTGAGCCGCAAATTCCCCATGTTTTGCCAGATGGCAGCCCTCTCCTCTATCCACCAATTGTACTGCGTGGTCGAGTCACATGACCCTTTTCGTTGATGCCAAGCGTCTATATTTTGTGAAATATTTTATTAAATACAGTGAATTTCTGACCGTTTTCTATTGGATTAGAGACAGAAAAGGGGAATCATTGTGTGATAATTTGATAGCTGTTTATGATCCTCATCTTAAGTGTGCTCGATGCAGGGAGAAGGGGATCGGGACTGATCCTTGTGTTTTTGGACAAAACTGTGAGTTGTGTAGTTTTTGTCACCAGAGCAGTTAAAAAAACGAGAAACTCCAACTCATAAATAAGAAAAGTGTTTGCCTGACAAAGGATTGGTAGATCCATCTTCTGTAACTGTACTGCATGCTATTGACTGATAAACCCAACATGGCGTTCTCCCTGTGAGGCCAGCTTTAACTCCAGTTTCTTCTAAACTCGGGAACAGCCAGCTAAGGGAGGCATTGGATACTCTAGTGAAAAAGCAAGTAGTCCAGTTGGTCAAGGTTCAATCTTCTCTAGGGTTTTACAACCGACTTTTTCATGTTCCAAAACCCAACAACCGTTGGTGTCCAATTCTGGATATGAGCACATTGAACACCTTCTTAAAGGTCAAAAAGTTCAAAATGGAAACACCAGAGACCATAAGATTCTCTCTACAACAAGGCGAGTGGGTCACATCATGGACTTAAGCAACACCTTCTTTCACATTCCCATCCATCAAAAATCAAGAAAATATCTAAGAATTGCCTGTCGAGGTCAAACTTTTCAGTTCAAGTCTCTTCCTTTCGGCCTCTCAACTGCTCATATGGAGTTCACAATAGTTGTGAAGGAGGTCAAACTCATGGCTCAAGCCAGAGGAATCAGGCTCCCTTGACCCAGTACCTTGACGATTGGCTGATTCGGTCAAACACTTAAGACGAGTGTTTGCACGACACCCAAACTCTCCCGACCCTTTTGTCAGGAGCTAGGTTTGGTAGTCAATGTTCAGAAGTCTTATTCCTAAACAGGTGTTCGAGTTCATAGATTATCAGTATAATCTAGCACAAGGAGTAGTCAGGCCTACAAAGGAAAGGTGGCATGCCCTGAACCAAAATATCACGTCTCTGCTGGATGCTCTTTTTTGTTCCGTCAGGCAGTTGATGTCTCTTGTATGTCTTCTAATTGCTACGGAAAAGCAGGTCCCTTTGGGCCATCTTTACATGCGCCCGGTTCAATGACATCTAAAGAGGAATTGACACATGTCAGAGTCCCTGGAGAAGGAAATTCCAGTTCCCAGATCCCTCCATGTCCACCTAAAATGGTGGGCAGAGGAAGCCAATGTTCTCCCTGGTCAACATCTTCATCCCCTACAACGTGCTCTGCAAATTTTTACAGACACATCAAATGAAGGTTGCGGTGCTCATTTAGGGGACTTTACCTCAAACAGCATTTGGTCCGTCCCTGAGAGCAGGCTCCACATAAAGAAACTGGAGATGAAGGCAGTCCTGGCTCTAAGGAAGTTTGAGCCACTGTTCCGGGGCCAGACTGTCCTTGTTGCGTCGGACAACACCACCGTGGTGTCGTACATCAACAAGGAGGATGTTATGAGATCAGGTTCTCTCTGTGCCATTCTGTGGCATCTCCTTTCTTGGTGCAGCAGCTGTCAAATCCTGTCTGTCTGCCACATTTTGGGTCACCTGAATGGGATTGCGGACAAGTTGTCCAGGCACAGACAAGTGATCCAGATGGAGTGGTCTCTCCATTAGGAAGTGTTTGATCAGATCTGTCACAGGTGGCACTGGCCCCAGACAGACCTGTTCACAACCAGATACAACAACAAGTTGCCCAGGTTTGTCTCTCCAGTTCCAGATCAGAAAACCTGGGCAGTCTTGCCTTCAGCCTCTCGTGGGAGCATATGGACCTTTATGCTTTCCCGCCAGTAGCTCTTCTGGGCAAGGTGGTCCGCAAGCTACAGCAACACAATTATCACATGATAATCTTGATAGCCCTGGGTGGCCCAACATGCCTTGGTTCTGGGATCTGGTCAGGAAAACCTCCCAGATACCCCTGCATCTTCTGCTCTGGGAGACCCTGTTAGCTCATCCGTTCAATGGAAACCTCCACAGGGATCTGCAGAATCTGAATCTGCATGCCTGGCTCCTAGAGTCTTGAGTATCTGGAGACAGGGGTTCTCTGTCCACATGGCAGAGAGAATTGAGGCTCCCCAGAGAAGCTCTACCAGATCAGTCCATGAAGCAAAGTCGGCCCTTTTTGTACAATCGTGTCACTCCAACCAGGTGGACTTCTGGGTACCCACTATAAAGGAGATTGCCTTCAGGAGAAAAAGCTTCAACCGGGCACTATTGACGGCTATAGGACAGCCATTGCTGAAAAGGTTGGGAACACCACCATTAACATCAGTCGAGATGAGAATCTCAAATGTCTCCTTCATAGTTTCAACAGGGATAGACCTAAAGGACTTATGGGTATCCCTACTTGTAATCTTTCTTTGGTCCTACACCAGTTAACCAAGGCTCTGTTTGAATCTATCAAACAAGCCTCGTTAAAACACCTAACCTTCAAAACGGTTTTCTTCCTGGAAGATCCACCCCTGGCTAAACAAAAACATCCGTCATCAGGCGAATTAGTCTAAGGTTTCTCTTTACACCTCTTCTAGCTTCTTGTCTAAAAATCAGTTAGCCCGAGAGGGTTTGGCTAGTGTGGCCCCGGTTGTTATCATGGCCTTGGCCCAAACTTTGGACAAGTATCTCAAAGAGGACAGATTACTCTGTCGGGTACGGGCCCTGAGGTATTACTTGGATAGAACCAAAGATTTGAGACAACATAAGGAGCTGGTATTTTTCTCCCTCAAACAGGGTTTCTCCAAAAATATTTCTCCTGCCATTATTTCATCTTGGATCAAGAAGACAGTGATCCTGTGTTATGAACTGGCGGATCAGTAAAATTTCGCTCTACATCAGATGAAAGCTCATGTTGGAGCCTTGGCTGAATCTAAAGCCTTCCAAGGATGGATCAAATTCTGTCAGCCTGTCATTCGAAGTTATGTAATACCTTCACTCAATTCTACTTGAATTTAAGGATGTTGCCTGGGCTGAATCGGAACTTTACCATTTGGGCCCAGTGGTGGCTGCCCAACAGGCTTGTGCACAAGTGATTTCTTGTATATATGTGTAATATAGTTTGGTTTTGTTGTGTTCGGTTAAAGGAGCCTAACTTGAGGTTCTTAATCCGTTCTTCTAGGACCATTTTACCTACATACCATGGGTATAAGGTTGGAGGTCACCCTTTTCCCCCAGTTTCTGGACTCCGCCTTTCCTCTCCTTGGAGGAGGTTGTTTCTGGTTGCTCCTCTCCCCCTTTACTTCAGAGGAGGAAAAGGAAAAAGGGGGGAGGTGCTTCCCGGTCCGGTAACCGGTCATCCGGTTAGTGAGGGACCTTAGGAGTTAGTTAACCAGGTTCTGCCATCAATCCAGGCCCTAGTAAGCTACCCTCCGTCTATTGGGTAGTTATTCTAGTTAATGACTGTTAGGTATGATATTTTAACGTAATAAAATCGAAAATTTTAATTGTAAATTAAATTTTTATAAGTTAATATCTTACCTAACAGACAGGGGAGTCCCTTCCGTCCTGCCCCGCTTTTATCTTACCAGGGCCTCTATGAACTTTCAACGAAAAGATGGGGTCACATGACTCGATTGCGCAGTGGCCAGCCCGGCTGGAGCATTGCTCAGGACATCTTTCTTTTGACATTTGGCGGGTACGGCTGGCACCGGGTATTAACTAATGTCTGTTGGATAAGATATTCATTTATAAAAGTTTAATTTACAATTAAAATTTTCTAGTTTTTTGGAAAGACACAATTCCAGATGTAAGGGTAGTATATTGTGGTCAAGTGATATCTTCACGATTTTTCCATTAGCCAATACTTGGGAGGGACTCCCACTTCCTTCTTGCCCCCGCCACCCACCCCCGAAATTGCAAATTACTGTTTACATGTGGAAATTCACTGACATAGTCGTCAGTGATCTTGAAAACAAATGACCACACATCCACTTTACCTTCACGTGAAGCGATTAGAAGGGACCTTCATCAACTAGACGGTAATTTTGAACATCACCAATATTTCCCCAGCAAGGGCACATGCATGGAAAGGTAGCTGAAGGTAGAAGGAGGATACACAAACTGTCAAAAAGATCTTACAGGCAGTTTTATAAAGGTAATTTACCACAAACTGAAAATTTGTATATGTCGATGATTGAGAAGATCCCATTTTCAAATGTCACTTTCCTACTTGTAAGGTGACCTTACGGAGAAGTTAGTAGCTTGTAGCTGCAAGTTAATAGCTTCTACATGAGAATTACCAACTAGAGGAAAAGATCTAAAAGTTGTAAAAGGCAACTGGGAGGTTTCATATATATTGCTGAATGACATTTCTCCTTTAATTTGTATCCTCATAATTAAAGCACAAGTATTTACGTTCCTGCATTCTCATGTGACAATTTTCCTTCAGCTTTCATGAAAAACAGACGTCATAATTAACAGATCACGTTTCTATTCACATCCCAGAATAAGTTTTATTATACAATACACACGCACAGTCATCGTGAACAAAACCAGACCCAATGGTATAATAAATTACATTGTTATTTTAACAGTACCTTTGATTTTGTGTTATCACCTTGATATACACCTGGAAACCGATAAAATTGTTTACATTTTTATTTCCGAAAAAGTCTGGTGGATATAGTTTTGGATGTTTACAACTTTTCGGAATACAATAGAAACTAAGAAAGCAATTACAATCATCTGTAACAGCACCGTGTATTACTAACACAGACTCCCAGACAGTAAATATTATCTCCGAAAGCAAGACAATACAAAGCAAGACTTGTGGCAGCTTTAGTTCACCTGTGGAAAAGGGCGTGGCCATGTTGTCTGGGCTTAGTTCTTCCAGGTAAAATTCCGGAGTGAATTAGAATTGATTACCTCTTATAGAGATTTTCAATCATCAAATCACCCTCTTTGATCACTTCCAACACAGTTGACATATTAATGCTTAACTTAGAAGTTTATACTGACGTTCAAGCAGTAGAAATATGAATGATAAGGAGGGGATAAAATTATAGTTTAAGCATTTAAGTACTGCATTTAAGACTGAGATAGAAAATGCTAATACTTTACAACAACCTGTCACAGTTTTAAGTTGATGTAATTGTGTTCTATCATGACCAACCTCTGGTTTTCCTGCCGTTATAAATGAATAAAAAATTGCTGTTTTACGCAAAATTATTTGAATCTATGGATATTAAATATTTAAGTAGTATAGTAGCATTGGGTCACAGTGGCAAAATTTATTGCAAATGCAATGTGTATTTTAAAATGCTTTAATTGTACTATTAATTATCGCTGCTAATTCGTGTGATCATAAACCATTTTCTTTTTAAAACTCAATTTTTTTCTGCTGACAACTTAAGGTAATCTTAAGTTAAGGGGGGTTTGTCACAGTCTCGTGTGGTGTATTGGAAGCTATATATAGATGTTGTAAAGGTGGTTGTTATTCAGTAGTTTCTACCTGTTTTTATATTGGGTGACACTGCCTCTGGGCGTCATCAGCAAAAGCTGTGAAGGCAAGTAATGATGAATCCATTTTATTAAGTGGAAGATATAATAAGCCAGGAGGTTACTTTATTCATGACTGACTGTGAAGTGTGTATATATTAGAATCAGCAGGGAATAAGATAGACATACAGAAAAAGGTTGCATCGTAAACACTGGTTGTGTTTGATTTTAAGTGTTTGCTGTGGCAAAGTAATAAAAAAAATCAAAGTATTTAGGACGTTATGGCTTTTCCTAAAGATGGGCAGATTAGGATCAGACCTAAGTTAACATTCCATTGCCAGTTAGCACATGGAAGTCCAACGGGAATAATATCTGGATTTACCAATGTAAAGCAGTTGTACAAAGCTATAGCTGATTGCTATGACATTGAAGACAAAAAAATCTTGTACATAACC
Organism: Sabellastarte sp. h YS-2021; assembly: GCA_964017235.1. NCBI lineage: Eukaryota > Metazoa > Annelida > Polychaeta > Sabellida > Sabellidae > Sabellastarte > Sabellastarte sp. h YS-2021. The sequence continues at coordinate 59,246,625 of OZ024930.1, read as the reverse complement.
CTCAACAGTCACAAACCTGAAATGAACCACCTGATGGGAGGCCAGATTGGACTAGAGGACTTCTTGTTTGCTCACCTGAAGGGGAATACCAAAATTGTTACTCTTAAGAAGGTGAATACTTCTTTGGGAGTGACAATCACTGATAATGGTGCTGGATATGCCTTCATAAAACATATCAGAGATGGAGGAACTGCTGCATCCATTGCTGAAATTTCCGAAGGGGATCATATTGAATGCGTCAATAGAAAATCCATGATTGGCCAACGCCATTTCGAAGTTGCCAAATTTTTGAAAGAAATTCCAGTTGGTGTAGCCTTTGAGCTAACACTTGTGGAGCCCTTGAGATCTGGTTTTAGTGAAATCGCGACCCGAACTCCCTTTTCAGGTGTTTATAAGAAATCTACTGGCAAGCATGGTAAAGAGACTTTACGACTGAGACATAAAGGTCCAGCAATCGTCCAGCCAACAGATAATGATACAGTAGAGGTTGCTATCGCTAAACTCAATTCCCTCCTGGAGATTTACATGGGCATCAGTGACACAGAGCTGGCCCACAGTATTTGGGAGGTGGGGAGTGAAGTACACAGTCCAAAAGAATTTAGTGAACGTCTTGATATGTCAGAACTGCAAGAGTTTGGTTTCACTGAAGAATATAAACAGGATATGTGGCAAGCCATTGAGGAGGCCAAAGCTGCATCCGTTGACCATGTGAATTAATCAACATGGCTTGACTGTATGTATGCTGGTGATAGTGTAAATGTTAACTTACTATGTGACTGTTTTCTTTTCATTTGTTAACGTTATGGCTATAAAAAGTGGCAGAGTATGATGTCCTTCTTTACTACACTATAAGTAGAAATTTTATCTTGGAGAAAATTTCACTAATGTCCAATTTTAAGATATTCCACTTAAATTAGTTTTCACTAATGGTTACTTTTTATTTAAGAGATTAATACAGATTTTAAATTTTCACTAGGGGATGATTTTCCCCAGTTAAAGGGAAATTAATTAGTTAAAATATTTAAAATTACTGCCTTGTGAAAATTTCCACTTTTACAGCAGGTTGCCTCCACCAAGGGGGTTATGATTTGGATGCATTCGTTTGCCTCTCTGTCTCTGTATTTGCAATTTCTCCAAAAGTAATAAATTGATTTTTATTATTTTTTTTTACATTTGTACAGTCTGGTAAAAGGAAGGACCATATTCTGGATACAAAAAAGTCTCAAAAATTTCAAAGGTCCCATTTTCAATGTATTTTTAGTGACTTAAGCTTTGTGGTTGCCACTGGTTGGTATTACTCCAGAAGTCATAAGCAGATCTTAATGAAAATATTTTGTTGCAATGTCTCAACACAAATTGTCAAGAAAGATATCTTTGGACTTTGCTGCATTTGTGCACCCCATTCAACCAGACACGTTCAATGGAGTGGTTCATCCGGAGAAATCATAAGTAAATTGCTTGACCTTGTTTGTGAGAAATCAGTTGCTTGCTTATAAGCATAAAGAGTGGGTTCATGTGTACTGAGTTTGTATGATTGTGTCAGAGTTGCTTGAGGTGGACTTTCAATTTGGTTAATTTGCATATTGTTATTTCACTGGAGTTTTACTGTGCATTTTAAGTGTTGTCATAGATAACCATTCATTTTTAAAATTAATTCTCCAACTTTTATCGGATTGGTTGGTAGCATGGCATCATCAGCATTTAAAAAGTTTTCCAGTGGAAATGATCATAACTTGTTTACTTCTCTGCCGATTTTGACAATCGTTTCATCATTGATATAAGTTTAATGAAGATCTCTAGAGGAATTTATGGTATTGTGCCAGTTTATAATGCATATTTTTGAAAAAAAAAAAACAACAAAAAACACACACAAGCAAATGTTACACCGTGTACATAGCATTTCACTTTTTTCTCGGGAAGGTGAATGCAAGTGTGATTGTAACAAAAGCAAGCAGTGGAAAGGTTCTACACAATACTCTAGTAACTAGGATATTAGTTTTAATGATATGGAATATTATGTAAGCATATTTGTTTGAAAACTAAAATCATTTGGATGTTTTAATTGAAAATGTTTAGTTGATTGATTTTTACAACAAATGCTGTCAAGATGTGATCATGAAAACACAACGACTGCAAGAATTTCAAGAGCATATTGTGATGTTTATAAAGTATTCTTTTCTTTCAAAAATAATTGTTGTTTTATGTGCAGAAAGTATAAAATGTTTTGTAAGTATGCTTAATAAAGTGTGTAAAATAGGAGTGTATATGCTGGTGGTGGTGGTGGTGTTGGGGGGGGTAACTGAAATATCCACAGTTCTGTGTTTGTTGCCAAAAACTATATGGATTATCTAAAAATGAAATAAATCTCTTTTGAATTTTATCTTTTTGCTTCTCTTTGAAGTTTCCTGAAAGTACCAAATCCACCAAATAATCTTGATGGAACACATAAAGTAGGAAATGTACGAAAGCCTGGAAATTCAAAATTTGAAATACACTATATGGAATTCTAAATACGTATTCTTCAAGAGGTTGTCCTCTAATAGTGGATATCATATACTTTGGGGAATTTCAAATTTCATCAACACATTGAAGTAACACAATTGTATCATGAGCAAGAAAGTTTTTGTTCGATTCAGCTATCTTGGTGTATGGATCTCAGATGAAACAGACTTCACAACTTGTAACTTAATTACACTCCAGTCATTCCAGTGCCCAGATCCTCCAGGCGCCAACCATCTAAAGATGACATGCTGTTGCATCTTAGAACTATGGTCAGCTCGGTTAGCTTTGTGACAGCATAACTTAAAATGTGAAAAACTGTTTAATTTGAAACTACTTGTGTAAAGCGAAAAATATCTTTCTGTGAATTATGCCTGGAAAAGTGGGAGGGACAACAATGTCCTTTCATAGCTGTATTCTCTATTGCTGAAAAGTTTGACTTATTGGCACCCATGGCAATATACAGAGTGTGCCATGTCACTTATTGTGTCTGATTTTCATGGTCATACCATCTGATATTGGTTAATCAAGCAACATTTAGTACACCATTAGCTTTACTTTTTAGCATTATAAAAATCCAAATGAAAATTGCACTTAACAGCTAAATGGCCCTGGGCTATTTGATGCCCTATTATTACCACTGCTGTGAGTGCAGTAACAACATACCTGTATGGTTAATGTGGTTCTGTATTGTTCATTAAAGCCAGGGATAGTCATTTGTCCATTACTCCAATTGTCAGTTGTGGCAAAAAATTATAATATCAAAGACCTGTTTTGATAATCCCATCTATTTGAATCTGTTGGAAGGCTAATATAGCTGATGCATAGAAGTCTACTCACTGGTGTGGTGTTGCAAAAAATCAGGCCAGGCCTGTTAAATGTTCTTTTAGGATCTCCGAGGTATATGCTTGATAAGTGTATCACTTATCACTTCAGCAAATGATATTATAATATTTCTGATCAAATGGACAGTTTCATAATTGGAAAAATTGATATGGAGTAGTTGATCATTTAAAAAGTCTTCAGTGACCTAGTGGTTATCCAGTTTGACAAACCCGTATTTGGCTCCCTCACCTTTGTGGCTGTTTGTGGGTTTGAGTTAAGCCCCTGGCCATTCTGATGGTTTGTCCCAAGGTAACCCCGACTGTGAACGGGGATATAAAACCTGTATCTCTCTATCTTGTCTATAACTTAACTCTGATAAGTCTACTGCAAATTTTCTGACACATGTTCAAACTGATATCCCAACATTTAACACACTTTAAACAGAAAATTTTTCGTTATGGGAAGCAAATTAATTTTCACTTCTGGTGTTTTAGACAGGTTATTTAGAACAAATAAACACAATTGTCTGCTGAGGTTTTACATAACATATATGTTGAATTGGAATACTCTTTTTATCACGATAGTGTTACTAATTTGGTATATATTATTATGTGATATGCATATGGTAGAATGTTTAATTTAGCCTGACATTTGGTGGTGGAATGAATGATATTTAGGGGGCTGTTCCACAATACCAATCATCCTCGCCAATAGATTTGCTATCCTGGAAATTGTCCTTTAGGGAAGTTAATCACTTTGTCAGGGACATTCGTAAACCACAACCTTAATGATCGGGATATTGGATAAGGTATACATTATGGGTGCATTCGGGAGCCAATTGCATACCTTCCCCATAATTACAAACATTTTGAAATCATCGCAAACCGTCCCAATCCCTATCAGATCTTGCATTCAGGAACCCAATCAAAGCTATCTTATCACTTGTAAAACCATCTTTTGGATCGAAAAATGGGCTATAGCGATTAGAAGCGATTTACTTATTGCCTAATTGTATACCTTGTCACAAACCTCAAAGAGCTGAATTTGAATTTGCTTTAGCCATTCGCCTAATTGTACACCTTGTGAACAGCAGAATATTGGTTACTTGATTAAAATTAACTGCTTGAAACAGTAACACACTAGACTTGCTTAATACCTCAGTCACACTACAGGTGATATAACCTAGAGTTATATAGGTGTTAGACAAAACGTCCCTGTCCTTCATCTACCATTTGAGGTTTGTATGTGAACTAGTGACACAGTGGCGACATATCCATTTACCTGCACTCACCTTCTGTCGCCATATTACACCAAAAGACAACTGAGTCACAACCTTATTCATCTGTGCATGCTCATATTCATCTGCGCATACTCACAACTTCGCATACGAACCTAAGATGGTAGTTGAAGGTTTAGGGCTACAACCGCGGATTATACTGCTTGTAGTGTGATGGATATACCAAATCTCGGAAAGTATCAGGCGTCCTTGGAGGCAGTTCCGAGGCCATGTGAAACCTCTAATTGCGGGATGTACCGCCTGTAGTGTGGCTGGGGCATAAAGACTAAAGTTGGATAGTTATAATTGTAGTGCAGTAATGTGATATTGTGATAACATTGTGACATAATGAATCAAATAGTAAAATTGACAGTCCCGGCTCATGTTCATTTGCTCCCATAGGTTACAGTTGTTGGAGCTATTGTTAAAATAAAGCCTTTTTGATGATTATTTAGGGACTGGAAATCCTATATTAAGAGAATAGACCAGTACGTTTTGGTGTATCACATTCCACAAACTACAAAAGCACCTGTTATTTTAAGCTTATTAGGGCTTAGGGCATACTCATTGTTGAGGAGTCTGCATTCTTCTGAGATTTAAAGAAATTGAATAGAGGAGAAGAGCATCAGTGAGTTTGTAGAATACATGCCGAGAGATAGGTAAGTCTGTGGACTGAGGTCTAAGTCCATACAAAACAAACTCTTGGCATAGGCAGATGTAACCTTTGTCATGGCCCTGTCTATTACCATTGTAACTGAAACTGTTTCCAATGATGCTATAGAACAAGCTTGATAGATACAACAGTAATGACAGTAGCAGATTACATACAATAGGGAAATGCTATAGATATAGGGCAAAAATCATATACCCTGTGACTGGTACTTCAAAAATACAGTGTGCAACACATGTGAGAAGACTGGATTCTCACTTCAAAGATCAAAACTGTGTAGAATAAATATGAAATTGTGTTTGATCAGAGACTGTGCAAATTAAAGGAATTCCAAGCACAATTTGACCTCAAATCAAACTGTCATCCCAAAATTATGATGTACAGAAATGTTCCATATTATCTCAAAGAAACTGTCGATGGAGAATACGTCAGGCTTCAAAAGGAAGTCAAGTGAATGGGCAAGCCCCATTTTACCAGTGTTAAAATGTATCAGTGAACATTTGTGGGAAAATTGATGACATATTTACATCATTGGCAGGTTGATAGATGTTCAGCAAAATTGACGTAACCGAGTCTTACAACAAAATGGGAATAAGTCATGACCACCAAAAATACCACACTATAAACACCCACAGGAGCCTGTTTCAATGCAAAAGGTTGCCTTATAGAATGACTAATGCTTCAGTAAAATTCAAACATACCACAGAGCAAGTATGTAGTGACCTCGGAAATGTTCAAGTATTTTTGGATGATTTAATAACAGGCAAAAATGACGAACATTTGAATGTTTAAACAGAACTCCAATTGCCTGATGGACTATGGCCTCAGAGCCAATGGATCCAAATGTCAATTTTTCAAAGGCAAAAATGTACTTTTATGGCCATACAATAGATCAGCATGGGCTACATCATAATGATGATAAAGTAGAAGCATTCACAAAGGCCAGACAACTCAGAAATGTATCCTACATAGAGTTTCAGAGGTATTGTGAACTATTACCACAAATATCTGCCAAATATTGCAAGTGTCCTGTATCCTCTTCATGAACTGACACAAAAGGGAACGAAGTTTATTTGGTCAGACAGTTGTCAAAAAGCTTTTGTGTTGACTCATTATGACCCCAAACTACCTGTAGTCATGCTAATGGATGCGTCTCCACGTGCTCTTGGTGCTGTTATATTTTATCTTGTTCCTGAGTCGTTCACCGAGCAATAGTGAGAGAAACTATTCTCAAATCCAAAGAGAAGCTAAAACACTACACTAGGCAGTAAAAAGGCATTACTACCTTTTCGGTCATCACTTCAATCTGGTTAGAAATCATAAAACCACTGACATGCATCCTACATTTACATAATACCCTCGATGACTGCACAGGGATTGCGACATTATGCAGTAATTTTATCTGGAGTGAAATTATTCAAACTATAGGATTACTGTTCATTCCACTACAAATGAGAGTTTAGCAGTTTTGCTCCTGGGATATTCCTTTGGCTTAAATTTCTAAAACAAAAAACAATACAGTTCCCCAAGAGTACATGGCAAGTTGCATACTTTTAACCTTGGAAAAGAGGTTATAACTAGATATTACAGGAGTAATGATGGCAATCTAGATAAGTAATTCAGAAAATAGAACCTGTGACACCAAAGATAAAACACCACCTATGTTTGGGTTAATACTACAGCTTTTATGGGACTTAATACGTTTGTAAGATGTAGAAAAATGATAGAGGATTTGTGTTAGGTTTCTTGGGTTGACTTTTATAGGATTTTAAAATATTTAAATGCTGAGAATACACAAATTAACATCAGTATCCAAGATACACAGTTACAAAGGGAGAGGCATTGGATACACAGGTGGAGGGCATACAAGCGACAAAGGCGTGTACAGGTGGGGAGGACTAAAAACCATTGCTGGACAATAGCAATCCTCAAATTAGGTCATCAGAGTGGAAACGAGCCCAGTAACCATTCTTCTGGCAGAGGCTCAACGGAAGCTTCACAGGCAAATTGGATATCGGTTCTCTCCACCATCCTTTCTGAAGCCCGTTCTATTTCACAGTCCCACCCTGCAGCCCTGTACTGTTTCAGTATCACTGAGGTAGATTATCACATCGGGGCCTAAGAGAAGTGAAACTGAAGATCACTTAGAGTAGATAAATTGTCAGAAAAAATAGGCAATGGCCCAATGTCTGCATACTGTGAGTGGCTTTGTAGAGAGAGATTAGGTGTTCAATGACTCTTTTGATGACTTCCAGGTGGAAACCTTCAGTCTTATCTGCTGAATGAAATGCAAGAACAGGAGCACAAGCATGTCCTCCACCCAACCATTGTAACGACACTTTCTGACCAGCTCGCATGAAAATTACACTGCAAGAAGGGATGACTTTCTCCAGTAGCCATGTGCCTAAGGTGATGGCCAAATTCAGTCTTGTACTGATTGGTTATCTGAACCAGGTTGTTTCCCTCTGGCAATGCTTGGATCAGCCTTTGCGCCAGCTCAGTAAACAATTCTGGAGACACGCTTATGAAGTTCCAGCAGGAGGGCTGACCCTGCTTCTGTAACTCAGCCATCACGATATGGTAATATCCTCGATACTCCCTTCTTCTAAGGCAGTGCCTGAACCAAAACTGTTGGGCCCTTCTACATCTTGGAGCTAATCAGCATCTCAGTCTCATAATTAGGTTATCTAATTCATTTGTAGTAGCTTATTCACTTGGTGATTCCCCACTCTTTACCCCTCAGTCGGGAGCTACAGGCTTGACCCATGACCATTGAGATAGGAATACAATACAAGAGGCCTCATATGGTCATTTCAGTCTCAATGAATCTTTGCTTTTTATTATTAAGTATCACATCATACAAGACTTACTCTAGTTAAGGAATGATACGGACTGATAACTGTGTGCAAATAAGTCTCAATTGGCAACTCTTGCTGTTCTTTTCAGTCTGAAAAATAACTGATCTTTGGTTAATTATCTATATTGGTAAACTGACATCGGAAAGATGTAAATTGGCCTCTTCATTATTAAACCATTTTACATGGTGGGCAACCATAAAGGACCACATTGCCTCAGAAACGGGCGGAATCATTATCTACAGGTGCTATTACGTCAGCTGCTTATATCCCAATGATTACAATTATGTATTAGCTACACTGGCCCCAGTGGTTTATCAAATTTGACAAGATAATTTGGCTTCCACATTTGTGAAGATAGGTTGGAGTTATGACAAAACGTATCTTATATACTGATGGTCTTCCAAACCTGACCATAGCTGCCAAAATGGATATATAGCTGCCAAAATGGATATAGAGTTTCAGTTTTGATTGAAGATTACTTTCAGGAGTCTCACTCCACCTGGTGATACTCACACAGACAGGTGTACCTTGGATCAGAGGAAAAGGAAATCTACTTTTATGTCACTGATGTTTAAGGACTGTTTTAAAGGCATAAACTATGGAATAGATATCATGCCTTCATATATTGTCAGTAACATGAGTTATATGTAGGGGAATATGGGTAGAATAATAAGAGTTTTGGGCTGTGTTGGTTTTCTCACTGAACTTTGAGTTACTTTTTCGTATACACAAAAGACCTGGGATCCTATGAGTTCTCAATTTTGTCTCCATGATCAAGATACGGTTGACCAAGGCTATATGTACATCAAATAAAACTACATGGTGTTTGCATGCCTTCTTGTTTACTTTAAACTTCAAAATAGCTATATTTAACTTGCACAAGCTGACTGTTTCAACAATACATTTTAAACAACAAAACTCTCTGAAAACAATCTTCAAAGATAGGTTAGTAACTGTTTGGGTTTACCATCATTGTTACAAAAATGGTTTATGATTGAGGTCAGAAGAATCAACTTACAACTTTTGTAAAAAACCTTCATGTTACTACCAGTGAATAATTGTCAAAATACCTATTTTTCTCAGTGAAACAAGTAAGTCTCTTGAACCCATTACTATGCTTTTGAAGACATTGAACTGTACAATAATCAAACACTCACACAACACATATGCATTGAGGTCTACATAACAATCTATGTGTGATCAAAACAGACTGTAAAACATTTACTTCAATAGTCACTTTATGAGAAACATAGCTGTATCTGCTGTGTCTGTTTTATAGTTTTGCAATGCTGCCTTTCTCAGTAATCAAAATACAAGACACAAGTTTACTCATGTAATAGAACTTGATTTCCCTGTCAACATAGATATCAATGTAACATTAAAATGACAACATAATCATTCAGTGACCAGAAATACACCTCTCTTATCTCAGTGACATATTTTCTAAACTGGGTTCAACTGCAAGTTTCACTCTAAATTGATTACAATGAATTATGAATTTTGTTATAACAAAAGCATAAATTGTAACAAAACAAGTAAAGTTTATTGTAAATCATGACTCGATTATATATTTTGTGTCTCACCGAAGAAATACAGATACTTTTAACCACTAAAATGTAATAATTTAGACATCTATATCACTTGGCATCAAAAATTTTCATTTATACATTTTTTGTCTTCAAAAATCACTTTATGCCTTTTTAAAACTGCTGCTACTATATAAAGTATACAGTTATTAAAACAAGTGTAGTAGAAAAGGGTTTGTCTATGCAACAGATTTGTTTTATTCCCTCATTCCTGTTCCATAGTCTGCTCCACCAGCTTTCACCACTTTCTCTTTGACATTGTCGAAATTCAGCTCCTCCGAATGAGTCACTTGCAGCAAAGTTGCAAAATTCTGCACAGAAAATAAACAGGTTATAGAAGAAGGAATATTCACACAGTTGTGTTATATACGTAGTTTATATAAGTAGTAAACAAGCACTTAAGAAAAACAAGTTTCAAACAGAGTTGTGGTATAAGTGTTCCTGTTTGCAAAGTTTATGTTTGCTTCAATTGAACAATTGATATTTTAATTAAATGTTGCTTATGCAATGCTGTATAGGTCATATCAAGAAGGGTATTTGAGAGTCTGGAGGAAAACAGTGGATACTAGTTGGTCAACATTCTACACTGAAAACCATCGGGCATTGGCAATTAAGTGACCACCAACTTTCCCACTTCATGGCCAGAACTGGATTCAAATGTGTGATCTGAGGTGTATGATGGCAGGTTGTTACCAAATATGCCACCCAACCCTCCCCCCCTCATGTACCTCATAAACTTAAAGCATACCTCACTTCAAATATTTCTCTTAAAACTCACAAAGACTATCCAAAGTGGATTGATTCATTAATAGTGGCAGTAACATGTCCCTTACCACATGTAGGTCTTAGTGTGAGGGATATTTGAGGGGCTGCAGGCAAGCATATCAATTAGACTAGATTGAAACAACTCTTACAGCTATGTGGCCAATGATCACAAATTAGATTCAGTGTCGCTGCACATCCAGTAACCAGTAACCAAGCTGGTTATACCTGAAGCTGTCAGTGAGAGAAAAAGAAGTTTTCAATAGGTGATAATTGGGAATCTAATGCCCCTGTTCCACCAAAGGATTAAGCCCCGATCCTGTCGGCGACCCTTAATCGTGCACAGTCGGTTGAAAAAAGACAAAAATGGGCGGGAATACTGGGTCGGTACTGAAGTCTGGGATTAAGAACAGATCCCCAGGACGCCTCAGGACACCTCAGGACGCCTCAGGCGGCCGCAGACAGTCCCCGACTGGTCTGGGACTAAGAACCGACTAAGCCAGTTTTCGGGTCGGTTTCAACCACGATCCTGTCGGACACAAACCGACTGGGTCCCAGGACGCCTCAGGCCTCCTGGGACTAAGAGCCGACTAACACACGATTAACTACCGGCGTCCTCAGGCATCCTCAGGCCTCCTCAGGCCTCCCCAGACCACGATCCCCGATTATTGTTTTGCAAAGTTGCTGGATTTTCTGGGTATATATATATAAAATTTGCGATCTAATCATCATTGCTTTTCTAGGAACACACCAGGATGCCACCTTTTAATGGAAGACAGATTCAACAACAACTTAGGGCTTTTTTGGTTTTTATTCACTTACAAATAATCATGTATTTCCATTTTTTACGTCAAGCACAGCAACCACCACCACCACCACCAGCACCCATACAGAGACCCAGAAGAAGGCACAACATGTGGGTCAGGCCATGGCTACTGCAGAGAGAGGAGAGGGGGGCCTACCACAACATTATGGCTGATCTTTATGCCACAGATATTCCAGGATTCACCAACTACATGAGGATGACCCCAGAATTCTTTGAAATGATGAAGACCAGACTGGAACCACGTCTAGCCAGGCAGGCCACCAACTACAGAGCTCCTATCAGTGCTGGGGAGAAGTTAGCCCTCACCATCAGATATCTGGCCACTGGAGAGTCATACACATCATTATCCTGTCAGTTCAGGGTTGGAAGATCCACCATTTCCAAGTTTCTACCAGAGGTCTGCAGGGCCATCCAGGATGAGTTCACCAGAGAGTACCTCAAATGTCCTACTACCCCAGATGAGTGGAAAGAACTGGAGAGGGAATTCAGGATCAGGTGGAATGTTCCACATGCCCTGGGAGCCCTGGATGGAAAGCATGTGGCCCTGAAGAAACCAAAGAACTCTGGAGCCCTCTACCACAACTACAAGGGGTTCTTTTCCATTGTCATGTTGGCCTTGGTAGATGGGCAGTACAAATTCAGATGGGTGGATGTGGGTACAGAAGGGTCTTGCTCAGATGCCCAGATATTTAATGCCTCTCAGCTGAAGAGGAGGATTGAAGATGGCAGGATAGGCTTCCCTGACCCAGCTCCTATAACACAGGGTGGTACAGATGTCCCCTACTTCATTTTGGCAGATGATGCCTTTGCCCTGAAGACCTGGCTCATGAAACCCTATGGCAGAAGGCTGTTAACAAGGGAGGAAAGGATTGCCAACTACAGAATATCAAGGGGCAGGAGAGTTGTGGAGAACGCTTTTGGCATCCTTGTGTCAAGATTTAGAGTCATGAGGACCACCATTGAACTACCCCCAGAAACAGTTAGAGAAGTGGTCATGACCTGTGTGGTTCTGCACAATATACTCAGAAGCCAGTATCAAGGTCAACCTGCTGGTCAGCAGCCTGGGGGGGATGATGATGATGATGATGATGTGCCTGGTGATTGTGGATTGATTGGTGGTGCTGCTGGTGGTGGCCAAGACAGAAACCCTGCTAGAGAGGCCAAAAGACAGAGGGATTACCTGAAGGACTACTTCAATAATGAGGGAGCGGTGGCCTGGCAAGATGGCAGAATATAAGTGCTGTTGCAGTAAACAGTCCTTTTCAGGACTAACTATAACAGTCCTTTTCAGGACTACCAAATATTCCCAAAACAATTAATCAGCTATGTGGACAAACAGACAAACCCCATGCCAAACATAACTTGTTGAGACGGACAAACAGACAAACCCCATGCCAAGCATAACTTGTTGAGACGGACAAACAGACAAACCCCATGCCAAACATAACTTCTTGAGACGGACAAACAGACAAACCCCATGCCAAGCATAACTTCTTGAGACGGACAAACAGACAAACCCCATGCCAAGCATAACTTCTTGAGACGGACAAACAAACAAACCCCATGCCAAGCATAACTTCTTGAGACGGACAAACAGACAAACACAACTTACTCACCCAACAAACAGACAAACCCACTCTTAAACAAAAGCCAAACACAAAGTCACACATAATATCCTAAATTGAATTATTATTTTATATATTTTCAAATCCACATCCTAATTTAAACATTTTTCTTTTTTCATGGCTGGGAAACTTATTTGTAGCAGAAATTTTTTTATGGAAATATTAAATTTTAAATATTCATTTCTAATCACAAAAATTTGGAAAATATAACCATGGAACTAGTTTTGCTTTCAATAATGGGGGATTGTGTTTGCTAAATACTTTGTCAGTTCGTTGGCATGGGTTCTATTTACTTTTGGGTTTGTGTGTTTGTTGGTTACTGGGGTTGGGTTTTTTGGGGTAGTTGGGTATTAGGTTTGGTACTGGGTTTGTTATTTGGGGGTTATGTTTGGTATTGGGTTTGTCTGTTTGTGGGTTGGTAAGTATGTAATTATGCCTTTTAACTCTAGGGAAGGTGTAAGTGTTGGACTTTTCAATTACAGATTTTAAACTATCCCATGGATTTTAATCTAAAAATGGGCTGAGTAATGGCCATATTGGGAGTTATTTTTAATTTTTTTTTTATGTGGCCTTTTTTGTTATGTGTAGTACCATGGGTTATTTGTTTCATGTTTGGGGTGGTGTAAGTGTTGGACTTTAATTTTTTTTTTCTTGTGATAAGTATTTGTACTGAACTTTTTTGTTTTGGGAGGGGAATTGGAAGAACACGTAGCTGAATAATTGTTTTTGGATGATTTGGTGGCCCTGAAAAGGGCCTGGCAGGTCAAAGACCCGCCCTGACTGGATGGCTACTGAGGAGGCTGCTGCTGCTGTTGAGGCGGTGCTGAAGTGGTGATAGTAAAGAGCTGCTGCTGCGGTTGTTGCTGCTGCTGCTGCTGCTGCTGAGGCTGCTCGACGATCTGTGTTGATGTCAGATCTGGTAGCTGGCTTAAGATTCCACTCAGATTGTGTCTGCTCCCTTCGTCCTGTACAGTTAGGACAGATGTCGGGTTGCTGAAGCCAATGGGGCTTGGTGTATAGTACACAAAACTGCTGCTAGCTGCTGCTTGAGTGGAACTTGACGCCTGTGGAGTGGTTGTTGGCAGTAGGCCGACCCTCTGGGACTCCGTGGTAACAGTGGCTGATCTTCTGGGCAATGGCTGACGTCTGCGGTTACTCTTAATATTTTCGATATCTCTGAATATCTTGCCCTTTAATTCTTCAAATTCTTCTTGAGTCATCTTTTCGGCCTCTGATGCCACGTAGTCAAAGAAAGGCTGCCTGTCTGACTTCTGATGCATAAAACCTGAGATAAGTGTCCTCATCTGCTCAAAGTGTTCGAGAATCTTGGAGTCTGTAGTTGAAACGGGTGTTGATGTAATGATGGACTGACTCCTCTCCCTCAGGACACTTGACTCGAGGTGTTCTGTGTCAGTAGTTGACCCACGTGATTCGTCCTGCTTGCTGGTATTTGGACTGGCCTCAAAACCTGAACTTCTATTGGCCCCCTTTCTTCTGATGTGGGTTTTAAGAAAACCCATCTGTTGGTAGACCCAGGACTGTCTCTTGGTCATCTCCCTCGGGGCTTGGCCAGATTGGAGCTTAGACAGCTTTCCATAACGGGTTCGCTGGGACTCAAACCACCTTCTCACATCAAAGGGCTGGAGCTTAAGTTCTGCAGATATTTCTGCCCAGAGAGCCTCTCTTCTGTTCCTGTCGTGCAAACGTGAATGTTCCTTGTCATACAGTTCAGGGTGCAGCTTGACGAATTCTACAATGGAAACTTCATCACTGTCTGTAAAAGTGGCACACACCCTGGCTCTCTTGGCTGAAGAATGGCACTCCGGATCTTCCTCACACCTCTCTTCTTCTTCTGCCACAGCTTCCCCAATAGCTGGATCTTCCTGAATCTCCTCCTCCTCTCTCCTCTCACTTCCTTCTTCTGTAAAAACTTCACTCCTCTCCTCTACTTGACTTTCCTTCTCCCTCTCATCCATCTTTTTCCTTCCTCTCTTCCCTCCTTTCTCTTTTCTCATGATCCAGTCGACAAAATAATAAAAAAATAGTAAAATGTGTCTCCTAACTGTGAAATTTGCCTTAAGCTCAAGTATATAAAATGTAAAATAAAAATTGAAAACCCCTACAAATCAGTGACACACGTCTCTCAGTAGCCAAACAGTCAGTAACAATGACAAAGTGTGCGCGGTCGCTTATATAGTCCCAGACCTGCTCATTGCCTCGTTTTAATTTCAAACGCGCGGAAAACAGTCGGTTCTTAATCGGTTGTTAGTCCCAGGCCGCCTGAGGCGTCCTCAGGCCGCCGCAGACTGAAAATGCGTGGTCCCAGGCGTCCTGGGGAGGCCGGTTTGGATCGGTTAGGGTCGGTTACCCTTAGTCGGTTCTTAGTCCCAGACCTTGATTTTTGGGTCGCAGGACACCGCAGACGGTCTGAGGCTTCCGGGGACTAATGCAACCGACTCACTTTCAGACGCATGAAATTCATACGCATCATATTTG
Source organism: Sabellastarte sp. h YS-2021 (assembly GCA_964017235.1). NCBI lineage: Eukaryota > Metazoa > Annelida > Polychaeta > Sabellida > Sabellidae > Sabellastarte > Sabellastarte sp. h YS-2021. The sequence continues at coordinate 59,231,202 of OZ024930.1, read as the reverse complement.
AGTCTGGGATTAAGAACCGGCCTCCTGGGACTAAGCTACGGAGGTCTGGGACTAAGGGTCGCAGGACGCCTGGGACAACACACGACTGTGTAAATTTGGGTCTGAGGAGGCCTGAGGACGCCTGGGACTGGACATTTTGTTGACGGCGGGAAATAGGAATCGGTTGTAGTCGTGTGAAATATCAAACATGTTTGATTTTTCACACGGCCCCAACCGACCACAACCGACCCTTACAGAAGGTCTGGGACTAAGCAAATATTTCAAACCGACCCCCAAAAACCCTTAATCGGGAGCCTTAGTCGTGTGGTGGAACACCCACATAAGCAATTGCGGTACTTTGGTGTGTCATTTTACCATAGCTTCCTTATTTCTGTTTTCATTTAAATAATTTTTAAAAAATTAACTTAATTTATACTGAAATGGTAGAACTTTTGTCCAATTTGACTGTAAAACACGACCCTTTTTATGTGATAACATTGCACTGACATGATGACATTCAAAAGAACGTCAGACCCTATTCGGGAATATTGGTAGTTGCTTACCGATGGTCAGCAGGTTACAGTTAAGAACCTAGACCATCTCTATGTACTGGTTTCCTCTGGCCATAAAACTACCAGTCATGATATGACCTATACATTGCTGAAAGCGACTTTAAAACCATATAAATAAATATTTCTAATTATCACTATCAGGACAGATTTGTTCTGCTTCACAAGGCTGTCTGGAGTTGTTTGATTGGTTGACTGATGAGAGTTTAACATGGATTTTACAACACTACATAAAACCAAATATGAGGCATATCTGGGCAGATGTAGGGAAGCAGCACAAATATATAGTCCTCACCTCAAACACCTCTCTCACAGTCACTTGATCTGTGCTCACATAGGCTCTCTGGAGAGGAGGTACCTCACTGCCAATCCATACTATCAGGGCAAACTTGTTCCTCTTGCTCATTTCATCACCAGTTTGAATACGGACGTAACCATACATTCTCTCCTGGTCTGTAACACACCAGTGGTTAACGTGAGGCCATTTTGTCAACATTTGCTGTGAATGCTTGTAGTGTTTTCATTTGGACTAAGTTCTCAAAAATAAATCTCAAATCGTAGAACATTTTTATTCAGACTGGGTGGCTACAGGTGAGAACAATCTTATTCTCAGATTTGGTCTCAAATTTCATTTGGGTACAATGTTGTCTCAGTTTGTGGAATTAAGTCTTTATCATTACATCATTAAAATGGACTGAAATATCTTAACTAAGATTAACATCAAAGTAGATAAACTTTATCAGATGTGGGAATAGTTTTGTTGTAAGTTACAACTAAAACTGTGTTTTCAGAAGCACCTTACATGTGACACAGTTTGTTCACAGTGTTTTCTGACTGCATAGATCATGTAACATAAAACATTTCATACAAGTTCATGAAATCCTGAATTTATTTTGACTGGTACAGGACTTTTGTATGAAATAGAGCATACAAAACATTTCTTTTTCAAAATAATAAATGTATTTAAGTACGTGTTTGCTTACAGTTAGTTTACATTGCAAAGATCTGAAACTATTTTTTCGGGCTCTAAATTGGGCGTCTGTTTATGAATACAAAATTGTGACTTGGTCTCAGCTAAGACTCAATATTAAATCTCTGACCACTTTTGGGTTCATCCTAGAGATTTCTTTATGAATACAGGCCCTCATTTTCACTTGTTATCATGGACAGCCTTTGGGCTATATTTAGTGGAGGATTAAACACACATAGAACTTTGCTAAAACTGTTTTATAATACTGGAAATTAATATAATATAGAAGTTGTACAATATAGAAATATGTTACGATCTCTGAGTCTGTCAATAGGTGGAAATTAGGCTCTATAAAAATACTATTAGAATTAAAATAGGAATATTCAGAAAGCCAGAAATAACAGTGAAAATGAAACTGGGAGAAATTAGCCAACAAATTATGTGTATTTTGGGAATACTGACACCAGGATCAGTTTATATAATGTAATTATGACGATGGGTAAATTTTGGTGATAAGTGTGCACTTATATCTCAAGTCCCACCATGGTTTGCACAGTTTATAATTAACTGGTCTAGACAGGACATATTTTAGGCTTAGTGGTAACAACCTAGCACAATGGTGTTTTATCAAATTACAGCAAAACATGTCGCCCATATATTGTCATGAAATTAGTAGCCTAGACAAGGCGTTGACTGCCTTGTTTCTTTCTATTTTATATTTATTTCTATTGATAGCGTCTGTTTGAGTGAATGCCACTGAGACTGAGGCTTGATAGGTAACACACTCGCCTGTAACACAGAGGATATGAGTTCAATCTCAGGTACAGGCAGAAACATAGTAGCTTAGATGATAACTAAATTGGTGGTTCGCTGTCATTGGATTATATTTCAAGTGGCAGGCCAAAATCCAAATGACATTAATAAATGATCATCCCTGAAACTCAGTGTTTTAGTTATTGGAAGGCCAGTCACTTGAGTTTGCACTGTATTTGTACAATGAGGATGGGTCAAATCGTGCTCTGAGTCCTGTAGTTAAAAAAATGCATTGAGTATAAACATATACTGCAATACACAATTTTGGAACATCAAATTTGGCCTATCCTTTTAAGCTGTTATCCCCCATCCTTGAACAAAAAAGATACATGTAAACACTTTATTTTGTCTGTATTTGGTCAATACTGCTGTGCTTTAGCACAATTATTCTGACACCATGTAGTGTCTTCAGATTGAAATATGACAACTGCAGTTCAAAAATGGCTTAGAAGTATCAGTGATCATGATTGGTTAAGAGTTTAATTCATTGTTTATTTACTATATTTTGTGCCAATTAATGCATACACCGAATTACCAATCCAAGCATGTAGATTTGAAGGGAGGAAAAGGTGGGGTCAGTATTCATCTGTTAATGACAAATCATGCCAAAAACTATGCATACATAGCACACCAAATCACCAAATGCAGACATAAAAGACGTATGTTGGATTACACATGCAGACAGATACTCAAACTATTGCTGGAACATGGAATGCTGGGTACATCTTCCGTAAAACTTCTTAATAGTTTTAAGTATATTTTTGTTTCATAAGTTACCTATCTTTTTTAAGTGTAATATATGGGTAATGTTTAACTTTAAGAAAATCAGTATGCTGTGTATATCTGCATGCACTCAGCTCTGCCCCGCCCTACTTTTGCTAGCAAACAGTGAACTCCTTTGGGCTTCAGACTCAAAAGTAAAACAAAAGGAGTGTCCCTCACCCTGGAACTGCGCCTGGAATTCTTCATAATCTGTGCCAGTAGATCCAGGAACTATGTTGTTATTTTCATAGACTAAGGTTACCCTGAAATATACAGGCACGAAATAGATGCATCTAGGGATATAAATGTCTCTGCTATAAATAACTTTCATTTTCAATCAAAAAGGCCCAGTAAATAAAGTTAAAAACCAGTGCTCCTATGAGTGTTTCAATCATTATTTAAAAATAAATTTATACTGTTACTGTGTGAATATTCTTTACTTCTGATAACATAAATCTTCTTGAAGCTGTGGAAAGTTTAAAAGTGACTACTCTCCGATGATCAATAATAGTTACTACTCTTTTTAAAGATATAAGCCTTTTAGAAGATTAGTTAGCTGAATATTTAAAAAAAATCGGCACTGAATTCAGAGACTAAAACGATTTTTTTTCAAAACATAGTGCTTGAAAGCTATTTCCTATTCACATACTAAACTGCAAATAATTGTCTTTGAAAATTCTATGGTTGATAAAATGAGAAAGACCTTTATTTGTTGGGTTTCATACTCCATTCTTGCCTTGCTTGAGGCTCAGATTTGTAGTCTTTTGTAAATACATTCACAGTTTACTTTACTATTATTTACTGTTGCCTGCACAACTGAAACTTGCACAAAAGTTTACTGCTTTAGCTGAAAATTTAAAACCTTATTTGTGATTTACATGATGTTTAATGGCTACAGGGTAGATTTATTGGTTGGGAAATACAACAAAGTAGCAATGGTAACCACCTCCCCGATGGTTTCGGTAAGAGAGTCATATTTCAAAGAGGTTTAATGACTACAATGACAAAACAGGTAATTTCACAAATGTGGTTTAATACCCTCATATTTCAATGCTCTTTCATGCAAACATGCATTCATGCAATTGCATACATGACATTTAGTGAACACTAGTTTTCCTGCAAAATGACTTTTTAAAAGGGCAATAATACAAATTCTACATGAAATAGGAACCCTAAAATGCTATGAGATCATGTTATATGATCAATCAACAAAAACAAAAAAAAAACAAAAAAAAACAAAAAAAAAAACAAAACACACACACACAAAAAAAAACAACAAAAAAAACAAACACAAAAAACCCATTCAATTCAATGTTCATATCAGTAGTACAAATAGGGTCATCGTTTAGTTCATTTTTTTGCTTAACTTAGGATATGTGCCAAATTTCTAAGCCAAGAAGTACAGTTGTAGTAAGAAATTAGCCAAAAGGTATTCAACCAAACACTACAACAGATAAACACACTGGCCGGAATACCAAAAACACTCTTTGAGGCCATATTAACACTTTCATAATACTTTGTTAGATAAAACAATTAGCTTCTCTGTTGCTGTTATGGTTTTCAAAGGCAAGTTTGAAGACATGTAGGGATGACAGTGGCACAGTGGTAACACACTCACCTCCCCCTCTGAGGTCGGCGGTTCAAACCCCAGACCCTATGTGGGGAAGAAGGTAGTTTCTTACCGATGGTCGACAGTTTATAGTACAGAACCTTGACCAACTGTATGTACTGGTTTGCTTTGCCAATATAAAACTACCCATTGCGACATGACCTATAAAGTGTTGAAAGCGACGTTAAAACCCAAATAAATAAATAAATTTAAGACATTTTTGGAGAATATGACCATAGAACACCGCGAGATTGTGGCAATGTATCAGCAACCTTTTGAAAAATGATCTGGAGCAATGTTTTCCCTAACCCATATCTGTGTTTCAGCAAAATTACCAAATATTCTCTGCTTGTTTCATAATCAATTTGATTACAATTTTGGACATTGTAGTGGGAAGGGAGAAATTATTGATTGGTTCTGCTGTGTCTCGAACTTACAGTCTTCTCATTACACACAGAAATAAACACAAGTCAAACTCTTTAACAAGCTGAGCTAAAGGGGAATCCTGGAAGCCCAGGTATTAATAGAACTGATATATATGAGGATATTACAACATCCAATTATTGCCTGTCCTTTCACCTGTGACCAACATTAGTTTATTAAATATGAAAACTAGTTCACTTACAATTCATTATACATACGAGATGAAACCTCTCTTGGGTACATTACTGAAATACTTGTCAAAAGCGACAACTGCCTTCAAATTTAACCTCTTCAGTTTCTTTTGTACTTACCAGTTGGTTTCAGAATTATCATCCCTCACGTCAACATACAGTGAACGCAACTGGTCTTTGTCTAATGTAGTCATCTTTATTGTTTGGCTTAAAACTGACAGTAATTCCAACCACTTTCACTGCAAAGCTGCTTTTACTTGCAAAATTTCGACACAGAAACTGTCTTTTACTTCCTGTAATTGCTAATGTGTATATTCCCAAAACAGTACACACGTCTGTGCCACTTCATATAGATTTTTCTACATGAAGAAATATATGACAAAAAGTGACTTTGTATGCTTTGTAGTGAAATTTCTAGTTCAAAGTCTAAACGTGGTAGTTTTTGGAGATAAATGTACAATACCAGGATATCGTCTGCTGGTGTGTCACAGCAAAAGAAATTGGGCGTGTGTATCTATGGGTGTTTGAGTGTGTGGTTTGATGGCTGTATGCTGGTGTGTTACATTGAGGGTCACCATACTTCTCAAGCTCGATAGAGGCAGATATACTTGTTAATGATTTGAGCTTAATGCTCAGAGTGCACGCCCAGTGATAGAGCTTTCTCTTTGACAAATAGTTAGGCGCACAGTAGCTAAAGGGGACTTAGCAACTGTTACCAAGGTAACGAACCACCCGAGTTGTTAATCTGCTACTTGTAGATGCATGCACAGCGGAGAAGTTAGCCATACTTGAGCAGAGAAAAGACAAAATATAAACCAGAAAAAAATATTTTGTGGTGTAGTATATATATCTACTTAATACCCTGTATCATACATCATAACCATGCTCATTTTGTTTTATATTCGTTTTATAATTATTATCTTCTTAACTTTACGTGTTTATTAGTAGTTATATAAATTAATGAAATATATTTCTAGAGGGAAAAAATGTTATTTTAAATTGATCAAACAGACAAAAGCAAATAAATAAAAACAACCAAATGAATAAACACAGGCTAATAGACAGGTGAACACGCAGAAACAGACAGGCAAACATACACAAATACAGGGCATCCAGTCAGGCGAACAAATACACAGAGGCAGACCAACATGCAGGCAAACATATACATAGAAACTGACAGGCAAACATATACACAGAAACAGACAGACAGGCAAACATATACACAGAGACAGACAGGCAGGCAAACATATACACTGAAACAGATGGGCAGGCAAATATATACACAGAGACAGACAGGCAGACAAACATTTTCATAGAAACAGACAGGCCGGCAAAAATATACACAGAAACAGACAGGAAAACATACACACAGAAACAGACAGGCAAACATATACACAGAAACAAACAGGAAACATATACACAGAAACAGACAGGCAGACAAAAATATACACAGAAACAGGCAGGCAAACAAATACACAGAAACAGACAGGCAGACAAACATATACACAGAAACAGACAGGCAAGCAAACATATACACAGAAACAGACTGATGAGAAACATATACAGAGAAACAGACAGGCAGGCAAACATATACACAGAAACAGACTGACAGACAAACAGAGGCAGACTGACAGGCAGGAGAACAAGCACAGAGAAAGAGACGGATCATCTAGATCTGCATGTGTGAAAGTATTCAGTGAGTATATAAACCGTGGTTTACATTATGTAGCTCCTGATTCATCAATAGTGTCTTCCACTAAGTGGTGTCTTCCATTGTGTTACAAAGTCGCATCAAAATTGTGGTTTGTAACATTCAAGAATTGGTTTTGTTTGGGGTAAGATATGCTGTATTTAAAGCAAGTAGGGGGAACTTGATTGGTTTCCTTATCAGAGACACTGGTTCCATGGCAGGCTCCCAATAGTGAAGCTGCAGGTTCAAATCTCAGAGAGCTACTTAATTAGGTTGGACCATTACTTAATTATAAAAGTTTGCAATTGCTAACAATTGCTTGGTGTTCTGTAGTGCAGAATCACGATCAGCTAGCACATAAATAACTACCCGCCATTCTATGACATGCAAAATATGCTTAGAACAAAATAAAGTAAATCAAATCCACTAATGCATAAACGAGCCCGTTACCCAGGCTAAAAACATCATATGTGTGTATGCTTTGTGTATTTAAGAAAGTAGGTGATAATTAATAACACAACATTTAGTGTTTGTCATCATATAAAAAATAACCCAGAGTAGTGACTGGGTACACCGGTGCCTGAGGTTTAATGATGAATGGCTGTCATCAGACAATTTGTGGCTTTCTTTTTTTCATTTCTACATATACCATAAACTACTGTTCAAACACTCCTATTGAGATATTTGCCACCCAATTCTGTCCTACCATTTAATTCTAGACTTGTTCTAAGTCTTTGCATTTGTATCCATTACTAACCTTAAATTGGAAACATACAGGATTTCATTATACTACACGGATTCTGGAGAAAAGGCATGCAGTACCCATATATTACACACAAGACCAAAGGACTTGGTGGGAGTTTCGTTTAATACTGATGCGGTCTTTTTTGAAAGTGGTTATCGAATGCTGGCTTTCTCTAAGATTAAGTGAGGAAGTCCTGATCTCAGTCCAGGAAAAGGCACCAATCATTTACCCCCAACACCGTTCCGTGTAAATGAGTGCTGTTTTGATAGAATAGTCAAAATTGAATCATTTAATAGCTACAGTCATTTGGAATAGACTGTATTCATCACATATTGTCATAACTTGGCTTTGGACCAATGGTCATGGGGGAGCAACTGACCATTTGCTAAATTTCATCCTTTACCCAATGAGGCTCCTCGATTGATACAGTATCTTGCATTTAGTGATAAGAACGGTGTACTCATATGACAGCATGTAATCAGGTTCCAACCACAATAGTAGTTTTAGCCTGAAAAGTATATGAATAAGGTGTTATATTCCTCTCACAGATTCACGACTTCAAAATAACGTATTGGTAAGCAATATGATCCCACTTGACACCAGATTGAATTGAACTCATAGCCTTAGAGATGGAAGGCGAGTAGTTTATCCACTACCCCCACCCCACCTAGGTGTATGAAAATAGTATCAGTTTTCGTTAGGTTTGTTTACTGAGAAGAGTGACAATACTTCTGTATTCAGTTTTACGATCCAGCTGTGTCTTTATTCTATATACAATATTCTAGTCAAGGATTTATCACATAATACATGTCTCGGAAAAGAATAAGTTTACTTTAAACTGAAGTTGTGTCTTTTTGTTTACACTGTACTGTGTTTGTTACAAGATAAATAAGGGCCAGTCTCCCGTACACATGCTTTTAACTGCACAAAACAAAACAAAACATGTCCAGGCGGCATTATTGATACAAAAAGCTCTGTTTTAAGAAAACACTGCTATTCCTGTAGACTTTCACCAAGTCCTTTTGTCTTTTGTGTAATATATAGGTACTGTATGACTTTTGGAGAAACAACCAGCCCTGACAAAAGGACTTTTCTCACTCATAATAGGAAGTGGCTGTCCGCCTAGTGTTAAAAAAATAACTAAAGTGCTCAGAAATCCCTGTGCACTTTTTAACCCAATAAAAAAAAACAATTGTATATCCATAGCCTAGTTCTATATTTAACCCAACCAAAGTTTTGGCCAGAATACTGATAATATCCCCCATGAACTCTGCAGGATTTCTCATTTCCATGTAGTTAAATGCTGTTTTAAATACTTCCAAGAGAATTTGCTGCTTGTCAGTATCCTGTATGTCCAAGTAAAAAGGGGAATTGAGATGTTCAATATATTTTTATGGTTTTTAGTCTAAAATCACAGTTGTGGTGTCTTTCAAAAATTTCTTTCACATTTTCACTACTGTCTCCAAGATAAACAGCTCGAAACTCTTTTTACAAATATTCATTAAACTTTGTTTCATTAATGCCTTTAAAGGTTAAACAATAATTTTCACAATTTTGGAGTCTTTTTGATAAATGAATTTGTTTATATTTCAATACAATTGAAGTCTGAACTTTCCACATCTAGTTAGTGAGAAGTTAGAAGCCCAGCATGACAGCTGTGGCAGCATGCTTTCAAGAGGGAAAACCCCTACCATATAAATAACAGTATGCAAATATGTTGGGGATTTCTCCATACTGTTGTGCATACAATCTGCATAAATGTGTCCCTCATTACAGTTGAGGCTAAATGGGTGGCTATCCCCCATACTCTTGTGGTATAATGAACTCCTGTAAGTTTCCAATTTAAATTTAACTGTTCTGGTTACTGATGGATACAAATACAAAGACTTGGAGCAAGTCTACTATTCCTGCTTTTCACACACACACGCATCAATATTCATATATTTTATTTGGGTTTTAAAGCTACTTTCAACACTGCTTTTATCGATGATGTTCAAATCTGGGGGCTCTGAAGGTACAGATAAACATAGAACAAGGCAGCTTTCAATGTATTAAATCTCCCAGCAGGCAATAGGATATCAAAAAGAAATCAAAAAGACACTGGGCAAGACATCAGAAACTGATGCTTATTTGAAATTCGAAATGACATCATATGTTAAATGTCAAATAGATCTTTAGTAGCCTAGTCTATTTGACATCTCCAAAAGCCATAAAAATGACATCTAGTAGCCGATATAAATTTGATATCAGCATAAGACATCAATATGATCACCCAATTTGGACTGACTTTCAGTCTATATGACATCAGAAACTGACATCAATTTGATGTACTGATTTAAAAATCTGATTGACATCACTTCACAAGTGCTGAAACCAATTTTCAGTAATAAAAATTTTGGTTAATAACATTTTGTTTTCACAGTTAACATCACACTACATTGGTTTAACTACCATTTATGTACACTTACCTGACACAGCTTTAAATGATTTCCATGTACTATAAAGATTGTTCCATGGGAGAAAATAATTAATGTTCTGTGGGAACCAGTTCAAAAATTTATACCATTTGTAGAGATACATATTATGGGTACAAAAGTTTGAATATTAGAAGCCCTTTTTCTGAACTTTTATCTTTATTTATTCAATCTTTGGCTTGGTTGCAAACACTAAAGTATACATTTGTTTACAAATCAACATATTTCTTGTAAATTTTTGCTGTCACACAGCATTTTAGTTACAGTTTTAAAAATAATTGTTTTGTCTGTACCAAAACTTAATTATTTTTGTCAAAGCAACATCACAGAGACTAGAGGCAAAGTTAGTTAGTAGGTTCAGCATCTAATCACAGGTTGTCACCTCTGCCTGGGTTTGCCCCTACTCATGTGAAAAAGCTGAGGGTCTGTCCTAATATGACCCTGGCTGGTGTACAGGATGTAAAATCCAACTTTGACTTAACATAGACTAGATAAATTATTCAGACTTAAATATCATTTAGACATCCATACGATGCATTTGTAATATTCCTAAAAATGTTATACATGTAATTTTGTAGAATACTGATGTTAATCTGATCTCAAATGATATGATGATACTCCACTTGAAATGTTTTAACAAAGTGACATCATATTAATATCATTAAGATGTCAGAAACAATGCCCGAGTAGAATATCAGGTCACATCATATTATTTGAACATCATATTTTCATCATTTGACATGACTACAAAAAGTCATGTTGGGATTGTGTCAATTTTATGTCATTAAATAGGATAATACAATCCCATTAGGTCTGGTTATCATTCTGCCATCTAGTTGATATTGTAGGTATGTTACTGACATAAAGTCATGTCATGTCACATAAACTGGATGTCAGATTTGTGTCAGATGACGTGACCACCTTAAATCATGTCCGAGTGATAGTTACTTGATGTCATATACTAACATGACCAAAACATGATGTCAAGAATTGGACCTGTGCCTGCTAGCTGGCACTTCCCGGAAGGTGACTGAATATTTTTGAGGGGGTTTATTTGGAAGCTTCTCCATATAACGTGTCTATTCTTAAAGTCACTGATAAATAATGAAACTGACAATACATGTTGAGTCTCTAGCATTAGTAGGGGTTAGTGGATGAAGCAGTGGTTGGACCTGATGAGTCAGACAGCAGTTGGATCACATTGTGAGATTAAATACTCTGAGTCAGGAGTGAGGATATTACGTCAGGTGTCACAATCACAGATACATCTGCTCCTTGCTCCTGCTTTCCTTCTTTTTGCGATGAAACTACTTGCCATGTGGCTTCTGGGTTTGAACGTGTCTCTTGGATCACTGCCTTCCATTTTCTTGTATATATGAGGACATTTTATGATGTGTCGTTGGACCAAGTAGTTATAATGCACTCTTTTAAAAATACTGTGTTAAACTCAGTGCAAAAAAAATAGATTTAATAATTTCCAGCCAAATCACAGAACAATTGACACTTTTATGTTTTAGTTTACGCAAGATATTGTTACAGAAAAGACTGACGGTTCTGCTTTTGAAACCCGTACAGACCTTAACTTGATTGAATAAATTTGAAGTCATGGTTAAGTACTTTTATCAATGAAAATGAGAAACACTATATTATTCAATTTACGAAATGCGTGTTTAAACACAAACACCAACATATTAAATGGCTGTGGTATTTTAATGAAAACCTGAAAGAAATCTTGTCTTAGTAGGACTAATGTTTACTTTAATCGATGAATGTGAGACAAAGTTACATTTGCATCTGAACACTACTTAATGTCTATTTAATTGAAACCACTGAGTGTACACATTGTGTACATATTGGGACAGGGTGACATAAGCATAGACAGATATGTTGTTCACTTATTAAAGTGTCACTTGGAGTAGGTGATGAAAGTGTGGAGAAAAGTGGCAAATTACTTTGCTTAATTATGCTAAATATTGGCCCAATGATAAATATACCATTGATTTGTAGTAAAACATTCAAAATTACAATTTGTCCCATGAAGTAGTTACACCCATTTAGTAATTTGTATTTAATTATGTTGTTCATTTTCACAAATTCCAAACTTCAAAAAAATGTAGGCTATATGTAGGAACAGTCGAATTTTTAGAACAATGAAAAAAATTGTTCATAATAATTTTTTTTTTCAAACTGTCAGGCCACAAAAAAACAAACAAAAAAACAACAACCCTGAAATATGAATGTTATGGGTACAAGAGTCACATTTCTAACAGAAACTCTCCCAGGTCTTCACAACTTGTTACCAAGACAGTGTCCACATTCCACCTACATGACTGTTAGAATTTAAAATCACCAGATCACCACCAAATTTTAATCATCTCTTCCTTTGTCATTGTCTATTGTTGCTGCAATTTCCATCAAAATCTGCGCACATGATTTCGAGATATAAATTTAGAAACAAATGTACACAGGCAAAAACATTTTCTTCCTTGGCACAACTTTTTAATTAGACACAAATATGGACACTTTCACCTGTACAATTCTACTACATCGTTTGGTTAGTCAGTCTAACCAAATCATTAAGAAAGTTGGTGTGTTTTGGAGAGATATGAACAGAGAGTAAGATGTGAGTTGGAATTGATAATTAAATGGATGATTAAATTAGACAATGCATCGAGCAAGATATATTGTCAGGAGATAAATAATGAAACATTGTACTCTGCCTTTGTAAAGTTTTAATAAAACGGTACAATACAATATAAACCAAATTACTTTGAAATATGGTACAGAGATCCGGATCACATTCTGGATACAAAAAAAAAATGCCGAATTTCTTGAGAAACACCCCCTGGAGGATGTATGTGGTGGAGCCCAACTTAGGAATCAGCCCAGCTTAAGATGGATTATAGCCCATCTTTGGATCCTAAGTTGGGTAGCCTATCTTAAGATGGGCTCAGTCCATCTTAAGTTGGGCTAGAGCCTATTGGCCTATTGGGATAAGTAAACTCAAGAATGTTTTTAAAGCTAAACTACTGAAATACTAAAATTTCAACTATATACTACATGTTTGTGAAAATATTATTTAAGACTTTTGGTGCTTATCCTGTCTACAGATTTGCTAAGACATACTAGTCCAACATATAGTTTGCACAGGTGGTTTTTATTTTTTAAATTGAAATGATATTATTTATTATTATTCGAGTTATATTTTTTATCTCTTTTCTTTACCCCAATATGCATTGATAGGATTAGCCTTAATTCCTTTATTGTTCCAAGACTCTGTCTCAGTTAATTTGACAATGGAAGGGTCATTAGGTCATAAAGTGTCTATTGTTCAACCACAAGCTCTTTGTAGATTCCATGTTTTTATGAAACCCGTAAAGTACTAGGAATTGACACTGGGAGATGTTCTCAGTTTTGACACAAAGCACCAGAAATGCAAATAAAAATAGTATCAAGGAACCATACACATTGAAAAACATCCGCCATCCTCAGGTTTTTCCCACCTCCCATGCATGGCTGTTTTAATGAAAAATTTTACTAAAATTTGAGAATATATCAATCCCATGTTACATACAGATAGACATTCAATATATTTTGTAAGGGTTTTTTTTCACTTGTCCATTACAGATTTTATTTTTGCATAATTATATCAGTGGTAAATTGGTTACATTGGAACATTGGGTTGTAGTTGTTTGGAAGGGCTGTGGTTTGGGATTCTTTTCCAGCAAACAGGAAAAACCATGTTTTGATATCGGGGTGTTTCTAAAAATTCATGTTATGTGAGTTTTATTGTTTTGATAAAACTAAATTTAAATTAGAACGGGGTTTTGCCTGAGGGTAAAATACTTTGTCTTTATGTGCTAAAGTTTTATAAAGTCGACAGATTTAATTGATGTTATGTAAAGGTGAATTAAAACAACTTGGAAATGTACACATATAAACATTGAGATAAAATATATCTTTCTAAACTGGATGTTTTTTTCCCTAACTGTCCCTCACATTCTTACATAATTATTATCTTTTTATTGTGCCATTCTGAGAAACAAATATGTATAACACATCTATCATAAATCCTATTTGTAGGGTAACCTTCACATATACCAACGTTTTTATTTAAAACAAACCCATTTTCTATAACTATAAACAGACAACTGTGAAATGAGGTTGCACAATTTGTCTATATAAAACCCACTATAACTTTCACCTATAGTTCAAATGTACAAATTTATTTACACACTGTGCAAATACATACGCTACTGTTAACATGCACCTACTGTATATATCAAAGCTTTTTTTCGGCAAAAACAGGTTTGTTTTTTTCCAAAATTCTATTTGTCTTTTTTTCCCTGTTATGTCATCATACATAATATTTACACATTCAGTGAAAGTCAAACAGAATGCAAATGATATTCAACGAATTTGTTTAAGAAGGAAATGCAAACACCTTATACGGGCGTAAAAAGACAATCCACTGGTGGCTTCACTTACGAAAATTGCCATATTTGGTCCGGCAAGTGAAACGTCGCAGAGGAAATTTGCATGATGTGTTCGTAATTTGTTGAACGTAACTTCCTGATAATTACTGGTGCATAAACGACATTTATATTTATATGGTGGAGTATATCTGCCGATTTCAGTAATCAAAACACAGTCTTGCTTAAAACACGTGCAGAACTTGAATTAAAACAAGAAAAAACGAAGGATATATAAATATAAGTTATAAAACATAAGATAAAAAAACAATACACGTTTTGTTGGATTGACCTAAAACGCAAAAATTGGTTAGTATAGTAGTATAGAATACATTTTACTGATTATAACAATAATTTTTTTTTAACAAAAATAAAAGTAGCTCATTTGTAATGAAGTTGGAATCGATAGCCATTTTGGCTATATTAACTCAGATATAGTATAAATAATTGTAAACTTGAGCTGATTTTTGGCTCAAGTTGAGCTTGATCCCTTTTGTGAATATGGGCCCTGATGTTTAGCTGTAGATGTTGGTTTGGGTCATGTGTATTTTATTCTCTTACGATGACAGGTATAGAACTACTGTTCTGTGGACAAGTGAGATAGGTCATAAATAGCTACTGGCCACAATGGAAATGATTATAGACATACCCAGCTCATTAGGTTTTTGGTGGCTGGCTTGCAAATGAGTACACTCGGGCTTTTGTGATACCCCGTTATAACAACATCCTTTGTTAATCACTCGGCCAAAAACTCAATAATTATAGTTGATGTGATACACATGTGAGGTTATTTTTAGCACAGCATATCAAATGCTAAATGGTCTTGGAGCAGGTGTGTTGAGCAGTGATAATTATATGGTCATATTGAACCTTGTTGATTTATAAATAGGTGTAAATTATTGCAAGGAATATTCGTATAAAGGTATATAGGTATAAAGATTGGCTTTGTATTTTTTGATACAATATTTTTTATTTATGGTTTTATTTATTTATATCTAACTGATGTATGTATAAAGATTTTTATGTCATCTGTAAGAGATAATTAACGCATATATGCACAAGTACATGTATCTGCTACACCCATAAATCACAGAGAATATTCTTGTGGGTAGAATGATATGCAAAGCAATTCAGATTGTGAAGTAAACGTGATAAATAGGGGATAAAAGTAGCAGTTAAATGACAAATTAATTTGTATTCAGGTCAGTTAACAATTCATACGGTTTACATTAAATAGATTACATAATGGCATTGTAAGTGATTGTGTCAGGCAATTAACTTCAGCTGGATTATACACATACACAGGAAATAAGAATGACAAATTCTCTTATGTACAGGCCAATCAATGGGACTCTCCTATTTTTTTTAAAAAAAATAATGTGTATACAATATAATCTGTTGGAAGAAGTGGTTCTTTTAGATTGTGTCTTTAATTGTATTTTAAAATATTTACACAAATAACTCAGTTTTTCTTTACATGTGCAGATAGTGCTGTCCCAGCTATCATCATAGCAATAAAACAGCACTGATTCAATTGTAACTTAATAGTTTGTTAAATGTAATTAATAATTCAATTTTAACTAAATAAGTTTAAGGTTAATTACTTGTCCAATTGTAAGGTAGTAATTTCTTGAATTGAATTAATAAGCCAATTGCAAAAAAATATGATCTTAAAGTGAAGTTATAGTTCTATAGCAGCATTATTTGTTTCTCTTTACAGGATGTGTAACTAACCCAGGGAGACATTATTCGCATTACACATCATGGGTAGTGGTTCATCAGCAGACAATAAACACTTACACAAGTTACAACAGATGTTGCATGTTCAAGCTCAGAGATGGTCCTCATTTAGACACCAGAAACACAAGTCACTGTGTGGTAATGGTCTGACAGGCAGTAAGCCTCCCAAACCACAGAAACATATGGTGTCTAAGAAGTACACTGCCAGGCAGTCTGTAAAAGTGAATAGTGGAGACAGATGGGGTCTCAATGCTCTTCATCGGGCTGCCCAAGAAGGCAGTTTGAAAGGTGTTCAGCAATGTATTGCGGTTGGCATGGATGTCAACCAGAAAACAAATGAGTGTCTTGGCTGTACACCACCATTAGTCTTTGCAGCATCTAACGGCCATGCAGAATGTGTGAAAGCTCTCTTAGAAGCAGGTGCTCAAGTGAATGGAGCTGATGAATGGTGCAATACAGCCTTGTTCAAAGCCTCTTGCTATAATTACAAAGACTGCGTGAAGATTCTTCTGGAATTTGGAGCAGATTTGAACCTGGCCAACAAATGGGGAGCATTACCTCTGCAATATGCCTCATTGCAAGGTCATGATGACATAGTCCAGCTCTTACTCCAGTATTCATCTACCTCAGGTGCTTTGAAACTGTCTTCTAGTCATGGCGATGCTTCTCTTCCACCTCCTCTCATTGCTTCTGCCACCAGATGCCACCTCAAGTGTTTGAAGCTCCTCCTTCAAGAAGGTGCAGAAAGTAGTCAGTTAGAATCTTCTCTCACTATGGCATTGTACTATTTTCTCTGTGCATGTGCAGGTTATGAATATTCTACTAGTCAAGCCCCAATAGTCGAAAGGTTTAGTTGTCTCGAACTTTTGATCCAACATGGTGCCGTGATCAAACCAGAACATTTAAAGATGGCTTGTTACCACCATTTTGTACCCATGCTGAATCTTGAGTTCTATGTCCGAATGATGACCATACTTCTACAGTCTTCCTCTTATGATGTATCTTCCTCTCAGTGGAAGGTGGCCATGTTTATTATTTTTGGTCATGTGACCAGATTAGGACCGTACAAATGGGACTTGGTACGTTTAATCTGTTCATTGGGATTTACACCAGACAAAGACTTACTAGATTCCTTGCATTTTACATTCACTGATGAAGAATATTCTACGTTATTACAAATGAATTCTCAGCCAAGAAAACTATCAGATCTATGCAGAATGACCATTAGGAGTGGGGTCCAGTCTAATGTCATGGCAACCACAACATCCTTGGACATTCCAAAGCTTCTGAAAGAAATTATTCTTGTCAGCAGTCAATCTTTTTACTCCATTTGATCTCCACATTGTTGAATGGTTTCCATATTTAAAAGATTATATTATGGCATAATATATACATTTGTATATGTGCTGTATTTATTGATTTTTAGTGTATGTAATGGGGGATTTTTATGTATCAAAGAAACATTAAATATATTAATACACATATCAGCTATTTATTGTGATTATTATATATTTTATTAACTAGGATAAATCTCAGGAATGTTTATATACACCTGAAGCATAATTTATGAAACAAAAATTTAGTCTCTACAGTATTGCAGCTATATTATAGTAAAGAAGCTTTTATAGCAGTGCATACCATATTTCCTATTACAAACTTACATTTTATTACAGTTTTGTCCTGTGCATTTTGTGTGTAGACTAGCAGTTGTAACTGTGTGTGTTTTAGGTGTATTTAAAGTGTATCTAGATATTAAGAATATATCAGTGCTCTAGTTCCTGATGGTGACAGTATTATTTATGTTGCTATGGTGTTTACTCTATCAGATGTAAGAAGTGTGTGATGTAAAGCTTAGAAAAATGGTTAGAAAAAATGTAGTTTCAACCTCAAAGGTTTAACATACACGATGTTCATTCTGTATACACAAGATATATTTTACCAGAAAGGCAAATTGTGAAAGTGAATGTGTAAAATATGTAAAGATATAATCCTTCATAAAAGCAATACAAAATGACATTGTCATTTAGTAACAATCTATAATAAAATTGTTAAAAGATACAAGTGTATTTCCCCAGTCTAAAATTTATTGATATTTATACGTCACTCACAAGTTTATTCACACGATATTCATTGTTATATATAAATCATTGTTGAATCTCTAATTATCTCTTCTTTTCATATTGTTTCTCCTGATATCCTTCTGTGTGAATATATTGCTTTTGTTATAATGTTACCCAAAAGATCTGCACCTGCAAAAATTTGTAAGTCACATATATTTTTATTCACTTGATATATATTGATATATAAACCATTATTGAATATCTAATTATATCACTTCTTTTTAATGTGTTTCTCCTACACTCCTATGTGAATCATTACACATTATCATTACCATTATCATGTGACCAGAAAGATTTGTATCTGCAAAATTTAATAAAAAAAATACTTTATAATACAGTTTTACACTTGTGTTCACATTGATGAGCAACCTTATGAGCAGTATTTACCAGATATCCTTGCTCATCATGTATTTTGACAAATCTATTTTTCAGGATAAGGCTGTAAGTGGTGTCTTCTAAGATATTACAGTCAGTCGTAAGCCCTATACAGTAGGCTCTGTATAAATAGAACCAGTGTAATTGAAACATAGGTGTAATTGAACTAACATTGAGGTCATAACAGCAGCTAAATGCTGTTGAAATGACACACAAGTAGGGTCAAATCCTGTGAATATGTAAGCTCCATATTATATTGTACTCTAAGCATGAGTCTGAAGCCCAAATCTCTGAGGTGCATAAACAGAAGCTTTGATCAAAATGCATCCACCCGTTTGACAGGCATGGGTGAAAACAAGACACCTGGGAACCAAGGAGAAAGAATAGGTGAAAGCCTTGCTGGAGTAGTAGGTTTTAAGCCTTTTCTTGAAATAGACTCGAGTTATTATACAGATTCTTCTGTATCCATCTTCTTTACTGATTACATGTTTTACCACTTCGTGTGAATACACCTGTTATCACTACAATGCTTTAGCATTTTCATCAACTGATACTTTTTAATCTGTATTTCCATTGAGCCCAGTTGACACTGGTTTATATGTAATACTTGTAGTTTCTGTCATTTTCAGTTTTTATTGAAAAAGAAGAAACTTGTTAGAATAGATGCTCAAGTTACATATCAACATAAGAATTACTCATTTATTGTTCCATGGATAGTAGTTTCTACATCCCAGATGTTTACAGAGTATGAGCTCAGTTTTCCTCCACCACCATATTTGACAATTATATATCTGACATGATTTTGAATTATCCCCATGGACCAAAACCTTGTATGTTCTTCTTGTTCAAATTGTGCAACATTTGTTTATTTTATGCATTTATTACAACTAGTATGATTCATTTTCAAAGAAGTAAAAGTGTATGGACAGAAAGAGCACTAAATATACTCCAGTCTATAAGGATCTTAATGGAGCTGTTGATATAACCTTATTTGTCAGTGCATTGGCAAACCTATGTTTGTTTTGGTCTTGCTCAATTGGTCCTTACTTAAAACTTCCTGAGTAAGTGACCTTGCTTCCTCTGGAATTACTGTGTCCCAATATGATGACACTCCTCTTTCTTTCAAAACAGGAACTATCTGGATCTCTGTATATGTACATACTGTAAACATGGGAGATTTACTATGCAGTAGTTTAGCTATTTCTGCTAATAAATTTAGTGAAACTTATTTCAGCTTATAAAATATATTTAGTGAAAATTCAATTCAGAGATATTTTAAATCTGTATTAATGTTTCTAGCAGAAATTGACTCTTAGTAAAACTGAATTTGTTACAGTTTTACACCAGTTTGAATGCATTCAATCATAGTATTTCAATGTCTCGCCAAATAAAATGAACAAACGTCAGATTGAAACAACATTTAGGGATTATTCTTCATTGTAAAAGTTAAAACAAGATGCACTCGGAGAGAGCAAAACGCTCAACTCTATGTGACCAGCCTCATAAATGTTATAAAGCATTGTTTTACAGACCATCTGTTGTTTGTATTTGAAGCTATGTAGGAAGACTATAAAATGAAACCAAACCTGTAAATTAATTTTCGGTAAATTTCTCTCCACTGAGGAACACATGCATACTTGAACACACACATCCAGACACTGCATGAATAATATTTTGTGGGTATTTAGTAAGTTCACAATAGTACGGTGGCTCACCCTCTAGCTTCCATAATTATAAGTGTTAACTGATAAAATGGTCACAAAGTGTGCTAGAAACAGGCATTTAAAAAGTTTTGAAACTTTTTTGGTGCCCAGATTATTAACTTGATCTTCCCTAAAATGTAATCACTTCTTCCCACGTCTAGCTCCTTTGTACTGAAAAATTATCATCAAAATTTGTTCATTACTTTTGAAGAAATATCAAGTAGAAAGCTAAAGTCATTAAAAATACTTTAAAAATAGGACCTCTCAAAATTCATGATTTTTTTTTGTATCTATAATATGATCCAGATCTTTCCCCCAAATTAGTAACTTCTTTCTTTGGAGAGATCCTACCTACAAAAAATATAAAGATGTGTTCATTAGTTTTGGAGTAACCAAAACACCCCCCCCCCCCCCCCCCAAAAAAAAAAAAAAACCCAAAAAAACAGATAGATAGACAAATGAACACATAAAAACACAAACTCCTGGTGGAGGTAAAAATATTGGTTAAAGCCACTTGCTGAAAATCACTCAGGGTAAACTTTTTGTAATGGACAGTCAGGAAATTGAAAGAAAAAGAAAAAAAAAGAAAATGGAAAAAATTAATAAAAATGATGAATACACCACCACTCTCTTGATTATCTTTATGTCAATAAAATGAGAAGAAATATCTTTAACAAAGGACAACAAGAATCACAAACAGTGTTTGTGACCTCACAATGACAATTGCATTGTGATATCATTAAGTAATGACATCATCAGAAAGCAAAATATTGATTAACGCTCGACGATAGGAGAGGGTTATTGTAATCAGTTTGTTTCTGTCAGTCTGTCTGTCTGTCTGTCTGTCTGTCTGTGCACCGTTTCGCCCTTATAACTCAAAAACTATAACACCAATCGAGCTCAAATTTGGTGGGCAGGTATTTTATGGGGTACAGACGGATTCTTTCAAATTTGGTGTAATTTGTGTGAAAACTAAAGCCAGGAGAGAGTTTTTCTTATTTTTAATTGGGCTTTTACAGTGAAATCTGCTTCTCTGTCTGTGCACCATTTTGCCCTTATAACTCAAAAACTATAACTTCAATCAATCTCAAATTTGGTGGGAAGGTATTTCATGGGGTACAGACAGATTCTTTCAAATTTGGTGTAATTTGTTTGAAAATTAAAGCCAGGAGAGAGTTTTTCTTATTTTAATTGGGAATACACAGTGAAACTGCTTCTCTTCATCACATACGTAAAAATCAATATTTTGCTTTCTGATGATGTCATTACTAAGTGATGTCACAATGTAACTGCCATTGTGAGGTCACAAACCTAGCTTGTGATACTTGATGTCTTTAAGTAAAAATATTTCTTCTCATTGTATGTCTTGAAATTGACATAAACATAATAAAGAGGGAGGTGGTATATTCATCATTTTTATTAATTATTATTTCTGTTTTATTTTCTCTTTTTTCTTTCAATTCCTTGACAGTCCATCACAAAAAATTACCATGCATAATTTTCACCAAGAAGTGACCTTTAAGCAGAATTTTTACCTCCACCAGCAGTTTATGTTTTTGTGTGTTAATTGTTTATGTTTGTTTTATTTATTTTTTTTTGTGTGTGTTTAGATTACTCTAAAACTAATGAACAGATCTTTATTTAAAAATTTGTGAGTAGGACCTGACTGAAGGAAGAAGTTACTAAAAGAAAGATCAGGATCTTATTTTAGATACAAAAAATTCATGATTTTTCAGAGGTCCCATTTCAATGTATTTTTAATGACTTTAGCTTTCTACTTGATATTTCTATGAAAATTAATTTACATGTTTGGTTTTATTTTATTGTCTTCCTTACAATATTTTATATCACTTGAGAGACTGGTCACATGGAGTCGAGCGTTTTGCTCTCTCTGAGTGCATCTTGTTTAGGTATGTGATGAGGAGAATCAGATTTCTCTGTATATGCCCAATTGGAAAAAAAAACTCTCTCCTGATTTTAATTTTCAAACAAATTGCACCAAATTTGGAAGAATTCATCTGTACCCCAGGAAGTATCTGCCCACCAAATATGAGCTCAATTGATGTTATTGTTTTTGAGTTATAAGGGCAAAACGGTGCACAGACAGACAGACAGACAGAAAGAAAGACAGACAGAAACAAACTGATCACAATAACCCTCTCCTATTGTCGAGCGTTAAAAACTATAAGTGACAACCTTTTCTACTGAAATGTGACCTGTTACAACTTATTTGGTATCAATGACTTATTACAAAATAAAAAAAAAATTACTTTTTACGCATGTTAACAACTTAAAAATCCTATGGTTATAAAAAAGCTAGTAGGGGAGGATACCAGTGCCACAGACATGTAAATTGTAACAACTCAACAACATTAAAATATTGACAAAACATGACGGTACTTGTTAATAGGTACTGATGAAATGTTTCTCGTGAAGAAGTATTAACAAAGTGAAACAGTGTGCATTGATAGAGATCCATTTTTTTGAAAATAAAAAATATCCAATTTTAACACAAACTGGACTCTTGTGTCTTAATATATTTTTTTAAAGAAAGTGGAACTGAGGATATCTGTAATGTATTTTCATACATTAAGTATATTACAAGAAGTGTTTGTGATGACACAGAAACTGTATTTGTGATACCACTAGTATTGTTTATGATACAATATTTATCTATATTCAATGATGATGTTACAAATATCTACTGAATAAAAATATTCCGAATATTGGCTTCATTTTATTGCATTATAAGTGTAAGTAACCCTTAAATATCTTTTTCACACATTTCTCATAAGGTGTCCTCCCAGCAGGCACAGGTCCAATTCTTGACATCATGTTTTGGTCATGTTAGTATATGACATCAAGTAACTATCACTCGGACATGATTTAAGGTGGTCACGTCATCTGACACAAATCTGACATCCAGTTTATGTGACATGACATGACTTTATGTCAATAACATACCTACAATATCAACTAGATGACAAAATGATAACCAGACCTAATGTGATTCTATTATCCTATTCAATGACATAAAATTGACACCATCCCAACATGACTTTTTGTAGTCATGTCAAATGATGAAAATATGATGTTCGGATAATATGATGTGACCTGATATTCTACTCGGGCATTGTTTCTGACATCTTAATGATATTAATATGATGTCACTTTGTTAAAACATTTCAAGTGGAGTATCATCATATCATTTGAGATCGGATTAACATCAGTATTCTATAAAATTATATCATTTTTAGGAATATTACAAATGTAATATCATCCTGTACACCAGCCAGGGTCATATTAGGACAGGCCCTCAGCTTTTTCACATGAGTAGGGTCAAACCTAGGCAGAGGTGACAACCTTTGATTAGATGCTGAACCTACTAACTTGGCCTCTAGTCTCTGTGATGTTGCTTTGACAAAAATAATTAAGTTTTGGTACAGACAAAACAATTATGTTTAAAACTGTAACTAAAATGCTGTGTGACAGCAAAAATTTACAAGAAATATGTTGTTTTGTAAACAAATGTATACTTTAGTGTTTGCAACCAAGCCAAAGATTGAATAAATAAAGATAAAAGATCAGAAAAAGGGCTTCTAATATTCAAACTTTTGTACCCATAATTTGTATCTTTACAAATGGTATAAATTTTTGAACTGGTTCCCACTGAACATTGATTATTTTCTCCCATGGAATAATCTTTATAGTACATGGAAATCACTTAAGGCTGTGTCAGGTAAGTGTACACAAATGGTAGTTAAAGCAATGTAATGTGATATTAACTGTGAAAACAAAATGTTATTAACCAATATTTTTATTACTGAAAATTAGTTTCAGCACTTGTGAAATGATGTCAATCAGATTTTTATATCAGTACATCAAATTGATGTCAGTTTCTGATGTCATATAGACATGAAGTCAGTCCAAATTGGGCGATCATATTGATGTCTTATGCTGATATCAAATTTATATCGGCTACTAGATGTCATTTTTATGGCTTTTGGAGATGTCAAATAGACTAGGCTACTAAAGATCTGTTTGACATTTAACATATGATGTCATTTCGAATTTCAAATAAGCATCAGTTTCTGATGTCTTGCCCAGTGTCTTTTTGATTTCTTTTTGATATCCTATTGCCTGTTGGCTTTTTCAGGTTAAGAAATAGGTCTTGAAAGTCTAGCACACTGTGACGTAGTTCTATTAACTTTTGAAAGAGCTTTTTCTCAGATCCATAGCAGATTGGAAATGGGTCAGTTTTTTTGAGTGTTATGTTGTAGTAATAAATACTGAGTGTGAGGGCGTTTGTTACAGGATATACGCCCGGCAAAAATTCCAAATAATGCCAGAGCGCCGTCAGGCGGGAGGGCATTATTAAAGAATTTTTGCCGGGCGTATATCCTGTAACAAACGCCCGAGCATGAGGTATTTATTACTATTATAAAGACCGGCCTATCTGGTTTCAAGAAATGCCTTTATTTTTATGAGGTGACACGAACAAGGACGTCGCCATATTGTTTTGAATGCATGATCGCTCTCGTAAAAGCAGACAATTTTACTATCGACATACAATCGAGCAATCGAAACAGCACTTCCGTTTCGCAGCGGGCCGTTATTGTAGAAATAAAGTCCGAGGTTTTGTGATTTATAACCTTTATTTCTATTATAAAGACCGGTTTCATTTATTAATTCCTAAATATTATTGTAAATATGTTTATGTACACACCTATTTTATTGCATCAATACATCCTATCCAATGGACAAATGCTATTCCGGTCGGCGTGACCGGCTCGCCAAACGTCAGAAAAAGATGTCCTGTGTTTCCACCGGCCAGCCGGTCCTAGTACTAGTGCACTCGCCAGATGGCGTGTCGAACCCCTTTCCTGTATCGACAACGTGACGTCATAGCATCTTTTTTGTTTGGCGCGAACTAGTGTACACGGATATTATTTTATCTGCAATATTTGAAGAATTTCAACACTTACATTGTTTACGGATACGTAAATTTACTGCCATTTTGTTACGGATACATCATGTCATCTCCTGGCCAACGTAGAGGGAAGTGCGGACACGTAATGGCGAATTTTGATACACATTCTCATTGTGCTCGATGCAGGGACAAGGGAAATGGTAAGGAACCTTGTGTTTCAGATCCACAGACTTCTGACTGTCAAATATGTAATAGCCTCACGTCTGAGCAACTCCAGCAGTTATCTACTCCCTCATATAAAAGTAAGAAGGAAAAACGTGAAGCAAAGCTTTCTGATTCAACCCCTTCCCAGGATTCTGAACAACTTGTCGACCTGTCAAGCGTGTCTGTTATTGGGGTCGTTGACGGACAGGGATCTGTGAAATCCCCTGCTCCAGTTCCCCCACCTGATAAGAAGCCTAAGAAAGACAATAAGAACAGTAAGAAGGAAAAATTTCCCTCTACAAAGATGTCAAAACAGAGTACTGATGAGAAATTTGCAGAAATGGATAGCAAATGGTCGGAGCGCTTCAGTCGTCTGGAAGCTTTGATAATGGCTAAAAGTTTTGAACCAACCTTTTCTTCAAAGGTGAAAGTTACACCCACACACTACACCACCTCATGATGTTGGAAATACGACTGAACCCTTCATCCGACCTTCTACTTCAAAGCTTACTGGAACTGGCTTCTCTGCTGCAAAGCATCAGCCGACCAGTCAAGCAATGACCAGTCAACAGGCTTCTACAACTAAGTTTCCTGGTACGGGCTCCTCTGCTAACAAGCATCAGCCGGCCAGTCAAACTAATTCTCACCGACCAACTTTAACTGCAAGGTTTACTGGAAAGGGCTCCTCTGCTATTGTGCATCAGCCTACCAGTCAAACCAAAGTTAACCGACCGACACCAGCCACCGACCCTTCAACCGACCTTCACTCTGCAAGAGAATGACTGCTACCGACTGCTACCGACCGGCCACTGTCATCTGAACTGGCTGACACCGGCTCCCCTGCTCTTCACAGGTCTAGACGTGATAGCATTTCCAGTCTGTTGTCTGAGGCCGGTAGCATGTCGGATAACCCACCACTGGATTTATACACTGAAGAAGGGGAGTTATCTGAGGACCCGGATCAGCCTGTACCGGACCCAGACCAACCAGTTTCAGAAGAGCAGAATTATAGGGATACTATGCAGGGTATCCGCTCTTTCATGGGCTGGTCACACATTCCAGAACTGGACAATACAGCTTCCACTTCAGATGATAACCCTTTTGCAGGGCCCAAGACTGTAACCCCTGGCAAAGTGTTGGTTAAAATGCCTACTGAAGACTGGCTATGTAGGAAACTGGCCAAGTTAAATCTCACTTTGGTTGAGGGTTACCCCTCCCTTGGATCAGAAGTCGGTGGCCTAGCTAAAGATGTTTTTCTGAGGCCAGCCAGAACCCAGTCCAAATGGTATGGACTTCACTCCAACCCTAAGGCTGAATCCTCACAGATTTCTTCATGGAACATAGATGCTTCAAAACTCAACAGCAGCTATAGCCGAATCGCCAAGTATACTGGATTGTCGTCCACCCCACCAGCATCTCGCAGAATTTCACAAAAAACACTGCGCAGATGGGAGAGATCTGCCAGAGAGACTTCAGTTATCTGCAATCAAGCTGCAAGTTTTAACCGTTGTCTGTTCAAGGTTCAGCAGAACATGAAGGACCAGCTGAAGGTTTTGAAGACGGAAAACAAAGGAAAGGGCTCGTCCAAAGCAGCAGCTGAGGAACTGACCTATTTGATGGACTTTAACTCAAGCATTACACAGGCGGCTGCAAAATCCATGGAGCATTTATCAAAATTTGTTTTTGTTACTATGGGTAACCTAACCCTAGTACGCCGAGATGCATACTTGAGCCACCTTAGAACTGGTATCAAGCCAGATACTCTCACAGCATTGAGGTCAGCCCCCCTTCATATCTCAACTTTGTTTCCAGACTCAGTTATTAAGCGGGCAGAAGAAGATATAGCCCAGCTAGAGTCCAAGGGACATGCTGGTGGGTCACATAACAAAGGTCGGTACCACCCTTGTGAAAGGCAAGATAAGAGGTCGGTTAACCGGGACTCCAGATCTGAGAAACCCGCATGGAAGACCATTGGCAGGAAGCAGTTCAAGAGAGGTCGAGGACGTACCACCACCTTCTCATCATGACCAGCCAAGGGCCAGCAGTCGTATAAAGGACAATTATTGTGTAACCAAGTTACAGCCACGACTGCTGGCTGGGAGCATACCACAGACAATAAACACTGGTTTAAATTTAAATGTAAAGCTTCCTGTTGCATCACATGTTCATTCTGCACCTGGGCATTCCCAAAAGAGAGAATTAAGTCCCGGGTCAGCAGGTTGTCATTACAAAAATTGCAAATTAAAGTCTGTGAAAAGTGTTTCTTGTGTCACTCAATTGTCTTGTGTTCAACCTGTAACAACTGTCAAAAATGCTGCACCAAATCTGCCTGTAGGGGCAAGACTTCAGAACTTTTGGCAAACCTGGCTGGATCTGGGAGCAGGTCCAAAAGTAGTTCAGATCCTAAAAGAGGGTTATACCCTTCCCTTCCGGATCCGGCCAAGGCTCACAAGGTCACCCAAGGTTATCAGCTGCTATGTCAATCCCCACAGGAACAGCTACCTGTTGGAGGCATTACATCAGCTTATAGCCAAAAATGCTGTAGAACTAGTAAGAAACCAAACTTCTCTGGGGTTTTTCAACAGACTATTTCTAGTCCCAAAACCCAACAACAAATGGCGGCCTATCCTGGATCTGAGCAACCTGAATCTTTTCCTCAAGGCAGAGAAATTCAAGATGGAAACACCAGAAACCATCAGGACGTCCCTCCAAGGGGAGTGGGTTACCTCGATAGGTTTCAAGGACGCCTACTTCCATATACCAATACAGGAACAATCCAGGAAATATCTGAGATTTCATGTCCAGGGTCAGACATACCAGTTCAAAGCCCTACCTTTTGGTCTGTCCACAGCACCCTTGGAGTTTACTGTGATAGCAAAGGAGGTGAAACTGATGGCCAGCCACAAGGGTATAAGGATCCACCAGTACCTAGACCACTGGTTGGTGAGAGCCACATCCCACCAGGCTTGTCTTCAACATACTCAGAGTCTGGTGAAAATATGTCAAAAATTGGGCTGGCTGGTGATTTTGGAAAAGTCAGAGCTGGATCCAAAGCAGATCTTCAATTTTGTAGGTTACCAGTTCGACCTCCAGGCAGGTCGGGTCCAACCGACCCCAGACAGGTGGCAAAACCTTCAGGACAAAATATTAGAAATAATGCCACTGCCACGCTGTCCAGTTCGACAGTTCATGTCCCTGATAGGGTTGCTAACAGCCACAGAAAAACAAGTTCACCTAGGCCGGCTGCATATGAGGCCCATACAGTGGCACCTCAAGCAGCACTGGAGAATACCAGAGTCCCTAGAAAAGGTGATTCCAATTCCCAGCTCCCTGCACCCTCATCTACAATGGTGGCTACAGGAAGAAAATGTCCTCACAGGTCAACCATTACACCCAATAAAGCATGCTCTGCAAATCTTTACAGACGCATCAAAAGAAGGGTGGGGCGCTCACTTAAACGAATTCACTGCCAGAGGGACTTGGTCACTGCCAGAAAGCAAGTTGCATATAAATTATTTGGAACTCAAGGCAATGTTTCTGGCCCTAAAAGAGTTCCAAAACCTCTGTGCAAACAAGATAGTACTTGTGGCGACCAACAACACTACAGTGATGTCATATATAAACAAGGAAGGAGGCATGAGGTCGGGCACAGTTTGTGCCCTACTATGGAGAATCTTGACCTGGTGTACCAGACATCAAGTAACTCTAAAAGCCCGACATATCCCCGGGCGGCTGAATGTGGTAGCAGACAAGCTATCCAGACTGGGCCAGACCATTCAAACAGAATGGTCCCTCCTTCCCGAGGTTTTCCAAGCTATATGCGGCAGGCGGCACCAACCTCAGATAGATCTATTTGCCACGAGGTTCAACAACAAGTTACCTCAGTTTGTGTCACCAGTACCGGACTCCTTGGCAGTAGCGGTGGATGCACTCAGTCTGCCATGGGAGAATCTGGACGCATACGCCTTTCCACCAGCGGCCATCTTGGGCAAAGTGGTGGAGAGGTTGCAGGACTCCCCTTGCAAGAGAATCATTCTGATTGCTCCAGGGTGGCCCAACATGCCTTGGTTTTGGGATCTAGTGACCATGTCCAGTCAGATCCCACTGAGCCTGCCCAATCTGCCCAACCTGTTGACACAACCTTTCAATCAGATCCCTCACAGAAATCTGACAAACCTAAATCTCCATGCATGGCTCCTAGAGCCACAGCAATCAAGGAGCAGGGCTTCTCTGAAGCAGTGGCAACAAGGATTGAGGCTCCTCAAAGAGGATCAACCAGATCAGTCTATGAGGCAAAATGGGCCGTTTTTACAAAGTGGTGCATCGCTAATCAGGTGGACTTCAGGCCACCCCCTGTAAAGTCAGTGGCTGACTTCCTTATGTATCTGTTTGAGGACAGGAAGTTACAGCCCAGCACCATTGATGGATACAGGTCCGCCATTGCTGATAAACTGGGAAATTTAACCCTCAACATCAGCAAAGATGAAAATCTCACTCGCCTCTTGGATAGTTTCCATAGAGACAGACCTAGAAGGGTCGAAGGGGTATCCCTTCCTGGAACCTTCTTTGGTCTTACACCAACTGACCAAGGCTCCCTTTGAGCCAATCAAGGAAGCTTCCTTGAAGTGTTTGACCTTCAAGACTGTTTTCCTGTTAGCCCTGGGTTCAGGCAAACGCAGGAGTGAGATTCATGCCTGGCAACACAAAAATATCAGGCACCAGTCTGACTGGTCAAAGGTGTCCCTGTACCCATCTCCCAGCTTTCTTTCCAAGAACCAGCTGGCGAAGGAAGGTCCAGAGTGTGTGGCCCCAGTGGTGATACCAGCCCTGGCCCCAACTTTGGATAGATCCCTCAAATCTGATAGGTCACTCTGTCCAGTCAGAGCCTTGCGTTACTACTTGGACAGGACCTCAGATATCAGGCAGCATAAGGAGTTGGTCTTTGTCTCCTTCAAGAAAGGTTTTGACAAGGATATCTCACCTGCCACTATCTCCTCATGGATCAAACAAACTGTGATCCTATGCTATGAGCTTTCAGACCAGGAGGCCCACACTTTCCATCAGGTTAAAGCCCATGATGTCAGGGCCTTTGCGGCTTCCAAGTCCTTCCAAGCTGGAATTTCCTTGGAACAGATCTTGTCAGCATGTCATTGGAAGTCACATAATACCTTCACCCAATTTTATCTGAAGGATGTGGCTTGGGCTGACTCTGAGCTCTATCACCTGGGACCTGTAGTGGCTGCTCAGCAGATCCACAAATAACCCAGGGAGGGAGGAGATTTTGTACATATGTAAATAGTGTACATATATATATAAAAAAAAACCAAAAAAACTGTGCTTTGCTTCCTTCGGGAAGTTTATTTCTTCTTATTATGGGACTGAACTCAGCCCTCTCTTCCCCTACCTCAGAGCAGGTCTGTAAAAAGGGGGGGGGGGTAAATTGGTTGACCGGTTTCCGGTAACCTACTGTAGCCTTAAGGGTCTGACCTCAAGGTCGACCCAGGCCTGAAAGGAAATTTTGTTAGTTCCGTTATGAGTTCATCTAAGTCCCTAGTAGCTTACCCGCCGACCAGGCGGTAGTTATTCAGCATTTGTCCATTGGATAGGATGTATTAACGCAATAAAATTGCAAATTTAATAAGTAAATTAAATTTTTATAAGTTAATACCCTATCCAATGGACAAACAAGACCCTCCCACCGACCCCGCTATCAGCTGACTAGGGGTCTAATAGGTTTAGACAACGAAAAAGATGCTATGATGTCACGTTGTTGATACAGGAAAGGGGTTCGACTAGCACTAGTACTAGGACCGGCTGGCCGGTGGAAACACAGGACGTCTTTTTCTGACGTTTGGCGAACCGGTCGCGCCGACCGGAATAGCATTTGTCCATTGGATAGGGTATTAACTTATAAAAATTTAATTTGCTTATTAAATTTGCAAGTTGTCGCACTATATTTTGTCTGTATCGTTTGATTCGGTATTATCGGCGATCGTCCAATTATTGCCTCAGATAATTGTACGCAAAAATATGCGCACTGCATTGTTTTGTGTAGTCTGCGCACTTCTGGTCTTTATAATGGCGGTTTTACTCCGTGCTGATTCTATGTGCACAGACGAGTTTTCGTTCACTGCGCACTTCCGGTCTTTATACTTCCTGGTAATCATCACTGCAATGTCGCCACATTCTGACGTCATAATGATACTCTCTACAATGTTACATTATTTATGAATGGGGCGTAAGTTTCAGAATGGATCGTCATTGAACATTAACATGCCACTGCTTTGACCTGTTTTTGGGACATTTGAATCCGTGAGAGTTTTGTGCATTACATCTGCTGGCTCTTTACCAACTCCTCAGTCCTGATTTACCCCACCACCAAAGTGTCTGCCATTACAGAATTTATGGACTGGTTTTAAATTTAAATTTTTAAATTTACCACATAAATAGAGAATAATTGTACAGATAATCATAGAAATACCTACAGGAGTTGTCAACAAAGCCCATTGAATTATTGACTGATAAAATATAATAAAAATGAAAAACAAAATTTGTTTTTGAAACCAAAATTATTCTTTTGTATTGACAAATCTTAACACACCATGCTTGTATTAAACTTTCTTTTCCACTCTTTATTTCTTTGCATTCGTGTTACACACAAGTTAAAATACAATTACTCAACACAGAGTTAATATCTAGACATTTGAACTGATCAACGGCTATCTGTCAAGACCATCTGTTATAATTCTACCCACCACCAAAGCTTTGATCCCACCCCTTTATCTTAAATTGAAAAAAAATAAATAAATAAAACCACACTTCGGAAAACCACTAATTTTCACATTCTATGAATACTTAAAGTAGATTGTTAATCACCTATTTCTATATCTTAGAGTAAAATTACAAAATATGTGTACAACTTTTCAAGAGTGGTGTTCAGGCATCACGGCTGTCAGTCCCCCTCCCTGAGTTAGTTGGGGGGTACCTTATTCAGTGGCATGTATTCTAACATTGGGTGCATGATAGCATGCATGCTATCTTTGACCTTGTGTATTCTGGAAACTTAGCAACAGTTATAATATTTCATTGGTTGGGGGTCAAAGGTTACCCCCAACAAAGTGGGGTTGTCAGTTGGAAACATGAAATCATGAGAGCGAGACTGTTATTTAAATTTGCTACCCACCTGCCCTCTCCTTACTTAGTTGGGAGCTGTGTGCTGCCTCATTATTTTTAGAACAGTTTTTAAATGTTGCTTATTTTAAAATCCTTTTAGTATTCTTCAAGATCAGGGTTCTTTTATTGTATGTTAACAGAAAGGTTTACTGTAATGTTGCGACGGGATCCTCCAACTTGCAAATCATCCTCCATTTCTCACAAAGTCATAAAATGGGGTGGTAGTCAGGCAAGGGCTGACTAACATAGCAGGGGGGACCTTAGACCTGAAATTATAGTAAACTTTAAAAATTTAGAATGTAAATAATAGTTGTTAACATCTACATTCAGTAAGCTGTCAGAGTGTTATTTGAAATTGGAAAAATTGAACTATCTTTATGTATTTACATTACTGTTTTATTGTGTCATTTTCACATATCTAGTCTCTTACAATATATATACAAAAACTGGACTGTACATATTCATAGATGTAATATTAGTGATTGTGTAATAATAATAAAGCTTTACTCCTCAGTCGTGTGTTACTGACTCAGGGAGGGGGGGGGGGGGGGGGGGGACAAATATTCTCAAATGTACAAATACTTTATGAATACCAAATATCTGTGTATATGTTTGAAAAAGATATTGTATAAATTATGAATAATGCAAGAGATTGTCTGTTTCTGGAGCCTATATCCACAAATTAAACAGTTATCCCTTCTTGGACAGTCAGGGGATATTCACATGACTCCAATCACTTACAAGAAGCTGCTAACCAGTTAACCAGCTGCCCAAATCAGGCATTTCCTGCTTCATTATGTATTCTGTTTCAACCAGTTAACCACAAGTAAAACTGTTTTTAAAAACAGTAAACATGCTAACTAGTTGGAGTCACAATATAACAGCAATAATGTTATACTTATAATATCAGCAAACATATTTCATCCTGGTTATGTTTTATTGTCATGAACTACATGTTACAGTGTGTCGAAAAAGGATTCCACTTCAGTATATTATTGCAGAAAGACAAATATATCTGCTTCCCCCTCATCATGCATGTTTTTGAGTTCATAAAGAACTCTTTCGTCATGTGGGTTTTTCAGTCACAGTTCTGAGAAAGATGGTTAATATCAAGCTTTGTGTTGACATCGAGATATATATGAAATCATCCAAACAGTTCATACAAAGTACATTCTATCTTTTGTATTCTAAAAGCCGAACTGTTGCAGTGGTGACACACTGACATAAGCAATATGATTACAGAGATCACTATTTCTTTGTCCTAAAAAAGATGTCTCATAAATTTTCTGATACACAAATAAATGACATGCTAAAATACTTTTGACACAATCATCGCTTTCATATTTACAAGACACCATAGATTTCAAAACCCCTCAAACCCTTGTCACACCTCTTTGTTTAGGCCAACTAACTGCACCCTCATCAGGAAATATGCCTAACTCTGTCTATGATAGTGGTCCTAATACCCCTGTTTCACGTGTTACAACTAATCCTAGGATTTCAAATTTGGAGTGCTGTTTTGACTGATCCTCTCAAAAAGGACAGGACAACTGGTAAACTATGTAATTTTTCCCAATTGGAAATCTCCTACCTCCAGCTCCTGATTACTACAATTCATACAGATCTTACATAATGGGGGTGTTCCACTGGAACCAACCCTATAACCGACCCTATAACACAAAACCCTGACCACTGTTGTGTAGTAATCGGAGCACTCCTAAAACTGATGTTCTCTTGGGACAACGTTCTGTATTTAAGATTGTCTTACTGGTGCACAAGTTCCTAGAAAGCAAAGTGATTGTCCTAATTGTTTTTTAATCTGTTGTCATTCCTAGGAAAAGTGTGTAAAATACTCGTAGAAGTCAAGCTGATGGTCTGTTGCTTTGCGTCATCGGTATACAAATTTACTAAGCATTTCAGTCTCAATTTAGCATATGATGCTCCAAAGATTTGAAATGATTTGCCTGATGATGTACGTTCAGCCACTTCTCCCAGTCATTCAGAAAGAAGTTGAAACCTATTTCTTTGCAAAAGTGTGCTCACCCTAGTGTCAGGCTTATTTTCCGGTCTCCCTCCATGGTGCTGACCCCTGCTATCTCTCTGGTTATACATGATTAAGCATTTCTGCTTTGAATCCTTTTTGTGTTCTCTCTTTCTTGCTCCGGTGTCTTAAACCCTGTCATATGATGGAGATTGAATGCATTGGGACGAGATCACCCGGCTACACAAAACATTATACGAAATAGATTGTATCACCTAAAAGATTGGTCCTAACACCTCAAGAATAAGCTGTAGTATCCGAATGATTAGTTGCCACTGCCTTAGGACTGAAAAGACATACAATGAATACTCAAGATAATTACCCACTCACAAAGTTTTTTAAGCAGCATTACAATTTGTGATGAATATCTGTTATTAAGATTACATTATTGGGACTGTTACCTTGTAGACTTGTGGCGCTGAAACAGGGGTTTAAGAGTGATATTGTTATGGATTCATATCTGTCTTGGCACTGTGATATTATCACACTGAGGAAATCCTGAGTTGTTGTCGTTTTCGATCCAGCAACTATGCACACATTTTATTTTCAGCAAGGATGCATACGTTTCATTTGTTATATAGTATACAGTGTGACTGGTATGATATCTCCTGTTTTATTTGTGTGGTGATACATTCATAAACTCTGTAGAAATAGCTATATTGCTCCTTGAGGTCGCAATATAATTGAGAAAGTCAGAATGATTACAAGTGGAAATTTGTTTGCCTGGAAAGGTAGAACTACAGTTAATATTAATATCACAACTTATAATATAAAAAGCTTCCCAGTTTTATATTTATGTTTGGAGATGTACTAGAGATCACTTTGATCGGGAAAATGTGAACGCCACATAAGAAGAAAGCATACACTGATAAAATAAAGATGGGCCCAAAGTTACAAAATGTCCTATTCCTTTCCTTATTTAGAGATAAATGACATGCCAAAAGAGCATCGATACAATCATCTCTTTCATTTCAACATAAAATACTACTTTTCAGATGGCCAAAGATTCTGTATGTCAGAAGCCAATCACCAAGAGCTCCCACTTTCTTTGTGAATTATGATTCACCGGAAGAAAAGGTTTCATATTCCGTTCCTTTTTCAGAACTTGTGTGGGTAAATTTGGTGAAACATTTGAATGGAATTATATCCACATATCGGAGGGGTTTTAAAATGTTTTACAGTCAAAATGTACTTATATACACGTAATTGTATAATCAGTGTAATTGATTTGAAGTTAGAAATAATTTAATGTTCCCTTGAATTATGAAAAGCGTTTATGTATTTACACAAACTATTTGTGCGATAAAAACATATTTCCATTTAATATAATTGCAAGTAGATTTTGAATGATAGAATTACCACTGGTTTAGGTATAAACATCTTGAAAGATGAAAGAGATTGATTATCAGACTCAATGGTTTGTAAAATGACCATAACAAAACATGGGGAAGGCTTGTTAAATTTTCAAAGGAGTCAGAAGAAGCCTTGGTAATTTAATCTCGTCTTAGAAGCATTTCTCTCAAATTTGATATCTAATTAAATCAGACCTTTGTGGCATTTAATGTATGTATCCATAGATTCAAAGTCCCACAAAACAAAATCACAAAATCAGTATCATATAATTATCTAAAGAAGTAACAAAAAGAAAGAAATATGAGTGATTTTACTGGGTAAGAAGTACAGGTTGGTGACTGTATGCATAGCTAAAATGCGCCCATTTAAGGTACCACATTGTACTTTATTCAAAATGTACTCATATAGAAAATCTTTTGATTTCGAAGTATGTTGGTCAGTCGGTTTGTTTGTTTGTTTGAAAGCATGTTTGTTAGCACGTTCTAAGCCACAATTTTGGAGCTAGGATTCTCATTTTTCCTATAACATTGTCATTGGTCATTGGTAAGCCCACTGTCATTCTCCTATTCCTGTACCACAAAAGTGCACATCCTGAGATTGTCACAAGAAAGGACCATATGGACAATACTTGAGAATCAGAAGAATCTGTACACTTGATTCTGATTTCAAAGAAAATGCAAACAAACTCACTGAATATTACCTACAAATAGGGTATCAACTAAACTAAAATCACACTACCAACGTGTGGCCAAACTATCACAGAAAGACCTTATGGGAGATCATGACAAGAAACCCGAGACTAATCCCCAAGTCATGGTATCAAGGTTTAATCCACAAAACCCATCAATCAAGAAATTCATACACTCAAACTGGAATATTTGAACATTGTGAAGATTTCAAAAAATCTTCCAATCAAAATCATCAATTAGATTTTGAAGACTACCTAATCTCATGGATATTCTTACTATAATAAAATATTCTATCCCCTTTAAATCCCCCCCCCCCTTCCATGGACATACCAAAAGTATGTACAATTTGACAGTCGCCACACTGGAAAAGCACATAGGTGCATAAATCTCCCAAAGCACACACATATCACATGCAATATTAGCAACATAGTCTACCTGATTGAAAGTGTGGAATAAGGAAAACAATACATTGGTGAAACAGGCAGACCATTTAGACAGAGAATATATGAGCACATTGCAAGTGTCAAAAAGGCACAGAAACACCAGTATCAAAACACTTTTACTTACATCAACACTCTCACACACACGAGATTCAGCGTGGTTGCACAAAAATTGAGTCAAAAACACAAGATAAGCGTCAAGCAAAAGAAGTGAGTTTTATTTGGGATGTGCCCACCATTAATCCTATTGGCATCAATCAATTTGTGTGATAAATTTCCTCTTATTGGTACAGATAGTGCCCTTATACACCTATACCTCTCTATCCGAAAAGAGAAGGGCCGAATTTCAACAAAATCAGAATTTTCAGATAGCTATGACCGTTTTAGCTACTCTGAGTAAATGACTTGTAATTCTGAAACTGTTATCCATTTTTCTCTATAATATTGCCATGGCTTAGAATAGAACATGACCGAATTTTGACAAAATCGATAGCATTTTCAGATAGCTATGGCCATTTTAGCTGCTCTGAGTAAATGAAACTGCTGCATTTAGAGTATTTCTGTTAAATATGTTGTTCAGGTACTTTATCTTTATTTATAAGATGGTACATATTTTGGAGCTCTATTGCATAAGCTAAGCGAGTAATAGCTATTTTATAATTTGTAGATTTAATGTTGCACATAGTGACTTTCTTTAAATACAATATTTCTTTCAATACAATATTTACCTATGTTAGGGTACTTTATGGCATAATGAAGTTGCATATCTGTAGCTCATTCCATAGCTGAACAATAGCAACTGTGAGGTTCTCACTGTTGAGTAAATCGCTTGTAACTTTAAAGCTACTGCATTTAGAGTATTTTGTTGAAATATGTTATGCAGCTAATTTAAGGTCAGGTGTAACATAGTAAAATTGCAGACCTGTAGCTCATTCCATAGCTGAGCAATAGCTACTTTGAGGCTCTCACTGTTGAGTTAATCGCTTGTAACTTTAAAACTATTGTATTTAGGGTATTTTGTTGAAATTTGTTATTCACCAACTTTACATCAGCTATAAAATAGTGAAATTGCAGACCTGTAGCCCATTGCATAGCTGAGCAATAGCCTAGCTACTTTGAGTTGACCAAATTTGGGCCCAATGCAAAAGAGGTGTAGTTGGAATTTCGTAATGTAGAAGGTAAGTAGATTGGGCAAGATTTCGAAGTTACCACTCACCTGTGGTCGAGTGCTCGTTTTTCTGTTTGTTTGCAATATAGCTAGAAAAGTTCAATACAGGGTTTGATTAAAGTTTTCAGAAAATATTTACAAATGTACAAGGAACAAATGATCCCATACTGATGATGGCCCAGTCTGATGATTACAGTCTGGTGCCAGAGACTTTCATCACTGCACTGATAAGGAATATCTAGGCCTTGGCAATGATGTGCGCTCTGCGAGTGCCCTTGTTTGGATTTTTGTCCACTTTTGAAATTTTCTCGATCCTACATAATCACAGTCGTCAATCGACACCGACAAAAATGTGCACTTCCGGCAACTCTCACGAATATGTTTAATACTTGTATAACAAAAAAATCAATTAAATTCCGTAATTTTAAGGGTGGTAAATGTTATATAAGTGGCAAGTCCTGAAATATACAATAAATTAATGAAGGGATACATGACAAGCAACCACATTATTTTCTTGTATTCGAATTATAGCATTTTCAAAAAGTTTGTAAGGATACCAGTTCAATGTGTGATCAAAATGTGAAGAATACTTATACAATGCGTGATTTGTAGCCTTGTTTTTGAAGGTTATAGCACATATTTTGTCAAAATATGCAACTTTTTAATGGATAAAACACTGAATTTATCAAAAACCCTTGTACGTTAACAAAATATGTACTTAAACCCCC
The DNA here is from genome assembly GCA_964017235.1 of Sabellastarte sp. h YS-2021. Classification (NCBI taxonomy): domain Eukaryota; kingdom Metazoa; phylum Annelida; class Polychaeta; order Sabellida; family Sabellidae; genus Sabellastarte; species Sabellastarte sp. h YS-2021. Next base: position 59,191,841 of record OZ024930.1, on the reverse strand, counting down.
TAAAACAAGCCTGCAAATCACGCATTGGGTAGGTGTTCATATATATTTCGTATTTAAGAAAATATGTCAAAATGTGACTGTTTTTCCAAGTATTCCTTCATTAATTTGTCGTATATTTCAGGCCTTGTAATTCTAAAACATTCTCTGCTTTTATAGAATTTAATTGATTTTTGTTATGAAAATCTTAAACATGTTCGAGAGAGTTGCCGAAGTGAACATTGACTATAGTGCGTTTGACGACTGTGATAATTTATCAACTTTGCAAGTACATCAGTTTCTTCTCATTTTCGCGACTAATTTTGTCTACCTCCTCAGTGAATAAGACATACCACACTTTTATATATCACTAGGAACAAGTTGTAAACAAACATTTATTGTTTATCACTACCTAAGTTTTATCTTATATATTGAAGTTGGAACCAAACGTTTCTTCCTCAGTTATTTGTAAAAACAATGCATTACGAACTGGTTTTATGGTACATACAGTGCTAATCATGTCAACTGAGGGCTTAGTAAATCTAAATTAAAGGGAAGCATAGAAATAACAAGGAAGATAAGAATGCTGTAATTATAATATGCAGTGGAGTGTTCACACAGGTCTGTGTAGTAAGACCAACTCGTTATTGTACTTCACCACCATGTTATGATTCCTTAAAAAACCTCCTTCACCTGTGAGTAGACTTGCTCCAAGTCTTTGTATTTCTTTTTCTTTTGTCATTGAATCATTATGAATCCATATGATGGGCAGGGATCCTACTGTCTGGTGAAATACAGCACCATATTCTGGAAAAAGGTCATTCAGTCCTCACATAATACCTAAAGACAAAAGGACTTGAGGAAAGTTAACCTGTGAGAGGATTTGGCAGTTTTTCAAACGTTATAAAATCTGATATGTGTTGGAAACACAGTCCATGTTGTGTCAAAATGTGTCCTATCTAAATACACATCCCATCTTATGTACACTTATAAAACTTAATAGATATAGTCAAAGCACAAACTGCTTTGAGCGACAAACAAGTCATGACAAGTTACATATTTTGCGCTCATACATGCCTTGTGAGGTCAGTCGGGACTGTGTGAACTAGGTGTGAGTATTACAAGACGTTGGCAATAACTGTGTTGTTCTTTTGAAGCACTGCTATAAGCAATCAGTTATAGACTTATCTGTAAAATTTTTAATCAGTTGAATTCTCACATGTACAGGGTCAAGTAGGTATAATAAAGGTGGTATAGAAATTATATTATTTCAAGTGAATAATCCTGCCAGATCATATAAGTATTTCATGTTACAGGATCCACTTGGTTTGATCTCACCTAAGCCACAAAAAGTAACCTCAATGTCAAAACAGGTCACAATGTTTTTAGTTCAAACTGCAATGCAATTTAGACCTGCCTGATACAGAAAGGGAGCAGAATTGACAAAAAGTACCCAGACGGTTTCAAATAGTATTTATTACTAATGTGACAGCGAGTGCGGACGTCTTCGGGAGATCGATAATTTATTGTCGACCGTAATATTTCATATTTGCGGCTAGCTTATTGACGGCCAGTTTGTAGAATATAAATAGCCGTGACGCGAGATCTTCGTGGACAAAGAGTTTGAATTTTAACTGAAGCGGCCATGTTTGGGAGTTGAGTCCGTGACTGTTGGGTTGGGATTTTAGTATGATAAACTGAAGCAGTCATGTTGATGAATGATTTCGTTATGATTTTCATAATTTCATGATGAGCTTGGTGTGATTGTTTGAGGGGACACTTGCAGGTTGGTGGTTGATTTGATTGATTGTGATTGAGTGATTGACTTTTAATCATTGTTGCTTTTTAGTTTCTATGAGTTAGTTGCATATGATACAACTAGAATCAAAGTTGCATATTATTGAATATCTGTGCTTATATTGTGATACTGAAGTAATTTGCTTTTTATTTCTAGTCAGTTAAATGTGTACAGTAACAATGATACAGTTATGTGGATTGATACTATAGGAAGTAATCAGTATTTATCATTTAACCAGTCATTTCACAGTTGTAGTTTGTAGTTGTCGTGTGTAGTTGTCGTTAGTTGTAGTTATAATTTATATCATTTCTGTAAATTATTTGTAACAAATTAATTGTACTAATTGGTACTATCAGTTTGAAAGTGATGTATCTTTCAGGCAGTAACTAGAATAGCATGTATTATCTGATCCGTAGTTATCATTTCCTATGGTGTTAAGCTCACCTGATAATTTAAAGTAATTGAATTTGCAGGTGTTTTTACTTGGTGAATCAGTGACGTGTTGAGTACAGACTTTCTTCGGTGAACTGTGATGTATTGAATACAGCTTGTCTGATGCAGTGATGTGTCATTTGGTTGGGCGCTGATGTGAGCGTCTGATGTCAGTATTGCTGGTAGGATCTGAATAAAGATTTTAGTCAAGTTAGTCAAGTTTGCCTGTGTTGACACCTCATCCCCTGAGAGTCCGGACAGCTCAACCCGAGCCGTTATAGAGGGTCCGGCTACACTAATATTACTACTAAACAGAAAGCCTTGCTTGATAAAAATACATGGTAAGACTTACGACTGTACTTTTATACAATTACACTGTTATTAATAGAAGAAACTGCAGAAGCACGTTATGATTAAAAATTTTACAGAAACCTATCTGAGGACATAATGCCCCCAACAGGTAAATTTAGAATTTCAGTGATAGGGAGGGTAAATATCTGAAATATAGGAAGAGATAGGACATCGTGAATTTAATGTATAATGTTAGACATCATCTTCTATTCTATTCTGTTCAACTGTTGCAGTTAAAGAGCTTTAAACACCCTTCAGTGCCTCAGTTGTACGGGATCTTTCAATTACTTTTGATGTCAGAGAGCTTTTTGCGACTTTCAAACTTAAACAAGATTAAAATGAGAAATCTTATAATCAATTGTATTCTCTAAGGTTGATTAAATCTTAGAAATATCTATCAGTGGATTGATCTGTTTTTACAAACACAATCAGATGAATAATACACTATTATCTGAAGTAAATATTAAGGAGCAATTGTGTTAAAATAACTTTGCAGTTCCAGATCCCTGTGTTGAATATAATGAAATGTGAAAAAAAAACTGAGCTAGGATAAAAACAATTACTAATTCAAAGACTTAAAATATACTCTAAAAGAAACCACAACATACCTTTAAATAACCCTATTTCCCATTCGCCTTCCTGAGTCTTTTCCTGAAAATCATATTTCTTAAAATAGTTCTTGTTAGTCCATGTAGGTAACATAAGTCATGAGGTTATAGATCATATAAAGTATATTTTTAAAACAACACATAACCTGGTATAGTTGTGAAAAAACAAGATGAAGTTGTTAAGTTTAGAGTAAAATATATGAAATTCATGACAGTAGTTGAATTAACCACAATGCATGGAATTATGGGGATTTACACACTACATAAAATTCACAACAGAAATAAGGAAAAATAAGCAAAGTTTCTGAAGCAGATGAGATAAAAAGCTTAAAAATAGCCAATAATACAATAAATGCTCTAAAAATCGACATAAAATGACTTAAAAAGAGTTTTATAAAATAAAAAAATTAACAAGATTTTCAGACAATGCTGAGAAAAGAAATGGGACTTCCTGTCGTAGTTCAGATTTCTTTTAATTGTGCATGATTTTTTCATGCAGTTTTCATATTTGTAGACAAATTGCACAAATGTTTTAGTGCAACAGTCACTAAGACATATCGCCCAAAATTGTGGGAACCATAATAATTGGAAAAGACAAAGTGAATACTTTTTTTTTTGCAATTTTCTATACAATACCTGACCCTGAACTAAGACAAAAGTCAGCTTTTTCGGTAGCTGCTAATTAATAACTAGTTTAAAAGTGTCCATGCTTATGGATCCAGTCAATAGAAGGTATCACTATATCAACAGAATGGAGACACATAGCAGTCACACAATCCCCAAAACTAGTCCCTGTTGGAGAATGGCCCATCCACAATACTGTTCCGTGTGGTCGTATCAACAGGTATTTAAATTTTGTATTATAACCTTGTCCTTTTTGTTCAGTAAACAGACATCATATGTGGGTAGTCCATTCTTTAAAATGAGCCACCCTGTAGAGCGATACTGCCCCCTTCACCCCTCGAGCTTGCAGGTTTAAGGATCTGGGAGCTTGTGTGAGGTTTTTCAAACATTTTAAAAAAGCTGTTACTTACACAATAAAGTTTCTGTTCTTCGTCATATATACCATACCCAGCTGCGAATGAACCTTCTTATGAAGCTTCTGGATGCTACTGAAATATGAATTAAAGACCGGAAGTGTGCAGTAACCGAAAACGCTTCTGTGCGCATATAATCAGCAGGCAATAATAGGAGAACAAATGCCTGCTCTAGACCGGAAGTGCTGTTTCGAATTTCTTATTTGGAAATTCGTCTGCTTTTACGAGAGCCATCATGCAGTCAAAACAATATGACGCCTCGCTTGGCACCTCATAAAAATAAAGAGCATTTCTTTAAAATAGGTAGGCCGCTAGGTATCAGTTTAAATTACTTCCATCCTGGTACAAGAACCACAGCTGTTCAAAAATGTTTTGGTTTAATGTCCAATCAATGTTTTGCCTCAACATTTATCTGAAATAAACTGTCACACTGTAGAGTATATAAATATTTCACATTGCTATATAAAAACTCAAACATATGGGTGTATGTTACCCTTGGTTTATGTCATGAATGTCTTGTATTGTAAAGACCGGAAGTTCGGAGACTACACAAAACAATGCAGTGCGCATATTTTTGCGTACATTTATCTGAGGCAATACATGGACGATCGACGATAATGGAGAACCAAACGATACAGACAAAATATAGTGCGACAAGTAGGTGTGTATTGAAATATATTTACAATAATATTTATGGATTACTAAATGAAACCAGTCTTTATAATAAAAATAAAGTCCTCAGGTTCGTACTTTATGACATGTATAAAAGGACGGAACGTCCGGTATAATGGACTCGCGCTCCGCGCTCGTCCATTATCTGCCGGAAGTACCGTCCTTTAATAGAGGTCATAAAGTACTCACACCCGGACTTTATTTCTACATTATAAAGGGCTATTTCCATACGCACGGCATCAGGTATGCTGCATCCGTGATATGGTAAACGGCTATTTTCAATTTTAATTAAAAATATAAGAAGTGTTTTATGTGTGCGGTACGCGGTACGCGGTACGGTTATAACACGTTATACGGCATCCGGTAAGCCTTTCATTCCTGGAATTGAATTGTAGCCGTATTCCGTATACAAAATCAATAAATTACGTCAGAATGACGTCACTCTTAATACTAGGTAGGCCATATAAACATGCGCTTATATAAATTTGATTAGAATATTGATAAAAAATAATAAAATTGCCATTTCTTGCTTGATTTTGACAAATAACATATCATTTTAAAGCTTATAACAAACAGAAATCAGATGTAACGTCAATAACTCAATATTTAAACACAAACTACTGAAAATTGAGTGTACATGATTAATTGCAAAAGTAAGACTTAATGTTTTCAATTGTTTTGTGATTTCTTCCTCATTTGTTCATGTATTTTGAGGCAATAAAACAAATGAATGCACTTTTCAACTAAATATATTATATAACAATATAAAGTAATAAAAACTAATATTATATTACATTTATACATGCTTGTAAATCACTGTTTCAATTAACTGAAATGGGCACTTGTTTAGACCCTCCATCTTGCTGGGATTTTGGCTGAAAATTTCTGTACACAGATTTTATCATGTCACTTATTTATACCACTTTGGAAGGGAAATTATTGTAGTTCATGATGCTTTTTATAAGAATCAACTGGCTTCACCAGAAAATAAGTTTAAAAAATAATGAATATTTGGTTATTGAAATACACAGACCACACATTGGTATGAAAATAAATATTGAAGTTAAATATATGGCATTTATATATAAATAATAATAAAGGGTCTTTATTGTAGGTTGTACTGCTTTTTCTTTAATTAAATTAGGTTTGATATTTGCTAAAGGTATCTGAGGAATTATAGTGTATGCTTGATGTAAGTGAAGTAGTTGTATATATAAGGCCAAACTTTGAATTAGAATTTTTCTCTAATGAATCTATCTAATGCTATTTGTCTTTTGTTTTTTGTGTGGGTAGAGTACTTTTAAAAATATTTGCAAACGATTAACATCACACGCTGATGCCCTCCTCCATCTTATTGGAATTTGGTTGAAAATCTCAAATATTCAGCTAAGTAGATGCTGTATCCGGATGCCGGATACCGGATTCCGCATGTATGGAAATAGCCCTTAAAACGGACACCTGCGCAGTTGACGAGTATGCGTCTCTGCGCATTTTGTGAGAGTACTTAATAGAGAAACTAATGTACACTGTTTCAATCTATGAACATGGTTGCGCAACATTACAGATGTTGCGCACTACATTTTATTGTCCCGTAACGTAAATATGCAGAGAATTGGGTTAGCATTTATGCTACGGGAGATATTTGATATTGCGCACTACGACAGCATTTAGGCCAAAGGCATTTAAATGTATGTTTGATGTGCTCTCAAAACATTTTTTAACCCGTCAACACAATAATATATTGTACAAATAAATTATGTTTTGTCAATAAGAGCTAGGTGAGGATGTATATTCTATTTTATAAATGAATGCCAGCATAAATAATGTGTTCCAAAAAACAGTGTATAACAATGAATCAAATGAACTTGGCCTTAAATATCATGGTGGCAATGAAGGACGACTTTTCGAGGAAATGGTTGGTTGTGAAAAAGCGGCCTTTTACTGGCTATTTTACATTGCATTGACACACTGAGTGTTATAAATGATTGTACACATATTTCTTTGGATATATATTCACCAAATTTCAAAATATAAAATTTATAAATAGACTAAAAATGTTAAGGGAGACAACCTACGTAAGTCAGTCCTCACTTGCGTATAAAACGTTAATTTTTACCGTAGTTCTGTCTAGAAGTGACGTTTCACACAGCAATTTATGACATCACACAGGCATTTTTAACGTTAGCGGAGGTCAAAAACGTAGTGCGCAACCTCTCTAGTATTTCGAAAATAAAATTGAAAACAAACAAAATAAGTGAACATTGGATAAAACATCAATAATCAGCCCTCGTCCATTATTTGAGGTTATTTTTGTGATTGAATCGGCAATAAAGTCCACGCATACGTAGTTTATTTCTACATTGCAGCGATTATGTGATAAATATTAGAGAGGTTGCACAGTACGTTTTATTGTAGAAATAAAGTCCGAGGTTTTACGCGCGAGTCCGTTATTCGCCGGAAATTTGTGAATTATATAGGGTTATAAATCACAAAACTGAGGACTTTATTTCTATTATAAAGACCGCATTTAGTCTTTTTTATACCATAACTGTAATAAATATGGCTATATAACGTTTTTTTGTGTTGCACACTATTTTTGCTGTTTTATTGTTTTGGCTGTTCCACCTTGCAAACATGCATGGTGACACACAAATGAGAATCACTAAATCTCTCAAACTTTATTTTACTATTTGAACACTTTAACTGTAATACATTCAATATGCTTTTAAATTATTTTACACAAACTGTTAAATTAAAAAAAAAAGAAATCTCATTCAATAATTGTATGTTTTTCATGCCACGTTTCCCAGTGCAGGTTAAATAATCGCTTAACGGAATGGCCAGAGTACAATTATACGTGTATAATTTCACGAGAACAATGTGCGCACTGGAGGGATTTTCGTTGTCTGCGCATTTCCGGTCTTTGTAATGACCCGTAACGTAAATATGCAGAGAATTAGGTTAGTGTTTACGCTACGGGAGATATTTGATATTGCGCACTACGACAGCATTTAGGCCAAAGGTATTAAAATGTATGTAAACCTTTTTAAACCCGCCAACACAATGATATATTGTACAAATAAATTATGTTTTGTCAATAAAAAAGCTTGGTGAGGATGTATTCTTTTATTTTATAAATAAAGCCAGCATAAATAATGTGTTCCAAAAACAGTGTATAACAATGAATCAAATGAGCTTGGCCTTAAATATCATGGTGCCAATGAAGGACTTTTCCAGGAAATGGTTGGTTGTGAAAATGCGTCCTTTTACTGGCCATTTTACATTGCATTGACACATTGAGTGTTATAAATGATTGTACACATATTTATTTGGATATATATTCACCATATTTCAAAATATAAAATTTATAAATAGACTAAAAATGTTAAGGGAGACAATCTACGTAAGTCAGGCCTCACTTGCGTATAAAACGTTAATTTTTACCGTAGTTCTGTCTAGACGTGACGTTTCACACAGCAATTCATGACGTCATACGGGCATTTTTTAACGTTAGCGGAGGTCAAAAACGTAGTGCACAACGTCTCTAATTAAAACGGTGTTCCTTTAGTTGCCTCTTTGAGGATGATGATGTTGTAGCTGGTTTCATATTTTGTGGTAGGCTGTTCCAAATTCTAGGATCGTCAATCATAAAAAGACATCAAAATGAACCTTAGACTTACAGACTCGGGAATGATGTGGTGGAACCACAAAATATCTGTTCTGGGCATCATGTCTATAGACGGTTAGGATAGATGTATGGTATTTTTCATAGGGCTTAAAATGTAGTGGGAGTCCTGAATTCACAAAAATGTAAATCAATGTAGATGTTTTAAAGGTGATATGATGCAGGAAAAGTAATTTAAAGATTGTTGAGATATGTGTCCATCTCCTGGTGCTACTGATTACACATGTCAGGGTATTGTGAAAGCACACAATTGTTCTTCGATAAAAAGTGAACAGTAGTCAAGCTTGCTGCTGAAAAGTGTACTTGCCATTGATATTACTCAAACAAGATACACAAGGTTTATAAACAATAAATTTCGATATATCTTGCATCTCTTTTTTGGCTAAGTATAGCTCCACTCTTAGGCAGTTGGTGTCCAATACCTCCAAAAGCCTGCAATTCGGCACCACACCATAGTGCTGTGGAGTTCAGTTCTGAGAGCCCCTTTCCTGACTAGGTACCTTAACTAGAAGTCTTTTGAAAGGCTAGCTGACTAAAAAGTGTCGGGGTAATTAGGACAGGGTTGCTGGGGTCAGATTCAAAATAATTGGTTTAGGTTACATGTTTCAATGAAAATTGGAGGGAAAACGTCAGTTTAAACTAGTCATATAAAGAAACAACATGTTTTAACGGATCAGATCAGAAACTTGACTTTATTCTGCTTTTATACTTTGTTTTTATTGACATTATTTGATTTATATAGGATTATAACCACAAGATCTGGTTTGTGAAGTGTTATGGACTGCAGACCGCGACTTTGATAGACAACCTTTTGCTCTTGTTCCATGCTCCTAAGGGATGGTCTCCCCTCGTTATCCTTTGCTTAACTTTGCTTAAATTAGCTTTCATGAGTCAAGATTTGTAAGCGATAGCATAATTTTTTTCTGGCAAAGTCTCAGCACGAGGCGCTTCTTATATTTTGCAGATATATGAACATTGACTATGAAAAATTAAGTGAACTATCAGGGAATTAACGATATTCGACTATAAATTGAATATACATGGGGAAACAGAAGAACTTTCATTGTGTGAAATGTGACACCACACACCCGAGGCCGATTAGGAGAAACTGTCAAAGGCCAGCTGCCACACAACAAGAGGTATTCAAGGACAATTCTGTTACACAATTCCCGGCCAGTTCAGGATCACAGCTGGGGACTACACAGGACGATGCAGTTAGTACTGTTATGACACATTTTCTATAAAATATTATTGTATTGGTTTACCTCTTATACAAGCGTATATGGTACTTTGGTAGAATTGTTTATTAATCAGAGAAAGCTATTATGGTCAAAGACTTTGCAATGAAAAGCCCATATTGATTTTCCCAGCAGTGTTCAATACAGCAGTGTCCACTAATAGCCATGTAATTGCTTCCATTCAAATCTGTCTCTTAGCAACTCTACTATGAGCTTTGTTAATTGGATGACACATTGCAGCAATGTGGTTATTTAGTGTGGTTATTATAAGCATGAGGTTATTGCTAGATTTAGATGCTACGTTGCAAAACGTATTCCTTTGTCCTAATTAACACTGCGCATTTCTTTTGGCTTTAAAAACCCCTGCTTCTGCTGAAATTAAGCAGAAGGGCATTAGGGCAGAAAAAGCAAAGGATAAGGATGAAGAAAAAGAGGAAAAAATATGAGTATCTCAGAGCAAAATATTTGGATATAGTATGTAGGACTTAGACAAATTGTCAGCTCTGAGAACTTGGGTTATTTTGAGTGAATTTGCTCTTAGCAAATTTATCAGTGTTTGGACTTATAATATTTCACAGATTTGGACTTACAGTATTTCACAACATTTGGACTTGTATAATTCAACAGTGTTTAACACCCCAGAAATATACTTTAAATTTATTTAGGAAAACAGAATTTTATATTGCCATGATATTGATGTAGTGTTAAACAATCGACACCAGTAACTGTTCTGTCATTACCCTATTGGTTACTGGAATTGCTATTGGAAATTGAAAGTGTTCAGAATTTGGTTTTGTACTGCATTGCTTCTGTAATGAACTTGTCATCAGTTCTATCTTAAATTAAATCCTGTGGACATTTGTTAAATAAATTGGATGGATATCATCTGTGGTTTTTCTGTTTGCCGAGATGTCAACAGTCAGATGCCTTGATCCTAACACTTACCATCTGAGAATAAAAAGATCCCAAACACCCCCCCACACGAAAGTGTGTGTTATGGCCTGATACAATCTCTCTTCAACAACAACAAAAAAGGTCATAACAGTACTGATGTGAATCTGTTAATGCTAGAACAATTGAAAACATTAACATAAAAAATGGAAGCAATGACCAAAGATTGCAGTTAACAGAAGAGCGGCTTCAGTGCCCTAAAAGTGTTTCTGGATATTCTTTTCAACTGGCAATTGGTCACTCACAGAGAACATCCAGTAGGAAGGCTTCAACCCTCCAACTACTTCAGGAAAGTAGTGATTTAGATTCATCTGATTCAGAGGTGCAGGTTCTATCAACAAAGTTTATCAAAAGAGACATTAAGATTCAGGAACAAGTCAAGAAACGTTTGGATGAGCTGAAGAAGATAAATGAGGAGGATATGCAAGGTAAATACAAGAGTCAAAGAACGGTTAATGACAATGTAACTGTTAAGTGTAAGATTACGTGGCCGCAGAATCAAATTCTTTCTGCTTCAAATAGAAGTATCCCATTGTAAGATAGTCTCAGTATTTTTCAGTGGGTCTCTGGGTTCGCAAGAATTTTAGTAGACAAGAGTGACATAAAAACCCAAAACAAAATGCTCGAATACATGGCTGATACAATGGAAGATGCCAAGGATTTTTCCTGGATGTCTGCCAAGGCATCACACGCTGTCGTTCTGTGTCGCATGGAAGACAGGAAGTTAACCTGGGGTGATACCCCAGCTTTGGATAGAATTCGTAGAGCAAATGCTCAGAAAATGATAGGGTCATCACAAAACGGATCTGCTAGTGGGAATACTTGGTCGGCTACAAAACAAAATGGTTTGGTCTGTAAGTTTTACCAGAACGGTCCGTGCACATGTGCTGATACCAGAAACCACACTACTGGACGCAGAAGGTATAAACATACATGTAACATCTGTCACAGGCCACATACTGCTAAGGACTGTAAAAATGGACAGACAAAAAGTGCAAAAAAGGAGTAGGGCACTGCAGAAATGCAGTGCCGTCAAAATGTTCATCATTGTCAAAGATTGATAAAGTGTTATGTGTAAACACGTTATGTTTACAATAGTAAGTACCAACAAAAGCAAAACATAAAGCCAGTTCCAAAGCAAAGCATAAAGTCATTGGTTTACAGTAAACGACAGCCATATGGTAGCAATATTGGTTGTGAAAGTGTTAAAAACATCAATAAGTGTACAGAAACTGGTGCCAATGATATTGGGTATTCAGTGCACGTTGCAAATCGTTTTCCACCACTGGTCAGTACTGGAGACGATGGGGCAGTATTAGGTAATGTGTGGAGTAAAAAATCTGAAAGATCAAACAGAAATGAAGTGAATTGTGGTGATTACATGCCAGTAATTGCAGGTGAAAAACAGTCGACAATTTGACTTCAAAAGCTGGATTTAGCTGGTAATACAGTTAGTAAAATGGTGAATACACTTTGTCTTGACAAAGCACATAATACAGTTAACAAGGTTGGTGGAAAAAGTTGGACAGTTTGACGTAAGTACCATCAAACATACTGTTAACAGAGAGGCCAGTACAAAGAATGAAGCATTTGTGCCTCATAACCAGGTAAATAAAATGGTTAAAATCAAACTAGAGTTGGATTCAAATCATGGAGCTGAAAAACATGCATTAGCAGATAAAGGACCGGAACGTGGGACTTCAACTCCCCCTCAAAAAAGGGTACATGAACACAAATCAGACAGAAAAGGAAGTGCTATAAGGGTGAGTCTGGTAGATAAAACTCTTCCCCCTCAAAAAACAACATGGAATTACAAGTTCAGACAAAAACAACTCCTGCTGTTTTGCAGATTGACAAATTGAGTACTGCTAGTTGTATAAAACTGATTGATGATGCATTTAACACACATTACGAGGGTATAAATGTGATGAAGCTGAATTATATTCCTGTTTGGGATTCAAAAAATCTTAAGCATGAAAAAATGAATGCTGCTCAGGACGTTGGTGTGTTCAAGCAATGGCAGTCACAGACTAAGGGTTACTTTGGGTTTATACCATTTTCTGCCTTGTTAGGAAAACAAGATTAGTAGGAAACTCGACAAGTGTCATGTCCGGTTGAAGCTCATATCACTGTCAAAGCTTCATGTTGTTACAATTTTGAACATGAAAAATTTTGGTTGCAAACACAACTCAATACTGCCAGATGGGAAGAAAACCTTCATTACTATTGGGATTTGCAGCTCATTCAATTTTTACAATATAGATTTCCTTTAGACTTCAAACAAATTTCACTTCTGAAATGTGATCTTTTAATCATAAATCTGCTATGTTGTTTCCCACTCATGTTGATACTTACATCAATGAAGAAAAACAATTTGGGGCTATCCATGGTCCTTTCAAAGATCCTCCTTTTGACACATTTCAATTTCCGTGCATCACCAGAGAAAAGCCAGACTCTGAGAATAGAAGAGTAATTGTGGACCTAATTTGGCCAAAAGGGGCCTCAGTAAATGATGGTGTTGACTCAGATGAATACTTAGGCACAAAATTCCTGCTCACATTTCCCTCCATTGATGATATCACCACCCAAGTTTAAAATTAGGCAGGGGATGCAAATTATACAAAGTTGACATCAGCTGTGCCTTTACGCACATTAAAATAGGTCTCTTTGACTATAATAGATTGGGAGTACTGTGGAAAGACTTTTATTTCGACACATGCCTGCTATTTGGGTTCAAACATGGAAGTATTATTTTTCAGCGGGTCAGTGACACTGTCCGTTTCATCATGTTCAAGCACAACTTTCATATTATAAATTATATTGATAATCTTATAGGTTTTGGCCTGCCCAGCAACATTAAGGCCAGTTTTGACTTTCTCTATGCACTACTTCCTCAATTAGGCCTCACCATTAGCAAGAAAAAGTTGGTTTCTCCTAGTACAACCATCATGTGTCTTGGGGTTCAAATCAACACAGAGCAAGGAACGATATCAGTTCCTCCAGACAAGTTATAAAAAATAAAGAAAATGTGTGAAGAATGGGTTCACAAAAAGCAGTCTCAAAAAAGCACCTTCAGTCATTACTTTGTTCCCTCTTACACATAACCAAGTGCGTAAAAAACTCCAGGGTGTTCCTCAATAGGATGCTTCAGACATTTCATAGTGCCCATGGATCTTCCCAAGTCCTTCTTGGTGAAGAATTTTATAAAGATTTAAACTGGTTCAGGCAATTTCTGCTACATTTCAATGGGGTATGCCTTTATGATCACAAACCTCAGAAGGGTGTCGTACAGATTGATACCTCACTTACTGCCATGGGAAGCCATTGGGGTAATTGTGTGTACAAACTGGACTTTCCCCTAGGTTTTGAACAGCTGGGTATTGTTCAATTGGAAATGTTGAATGTTTTTTTGGCCCTAGGGTTTGGGCTTCGCAATGGAGAGGCCATTCTATTGTTTTTGAATGTGACAACCAAGCTATAGTAGAAGTGCTGAAAACAGGTAGAACTAAGGACAGAATGCTGGCCGCTTACACCAGTTGTTTGATGTATATTTTAAAATAGTTCATCTCCCGATTGTAAACAATTCTGTGGCTGACCTTCTTTCAAGGTGGGATACCACCAATCAAAGTGACAAAAAACTGAAACATTATATTGCGAATGCTATCTGGGTCCAGGTGGATCTTACCATGCTGGGAGATGACTGGTCTATTTGATTTCAGGTTTCCTCCTGCTGTTGTGGCCCTGGGTGCCAAAGCCTTCAAAGGAGCAAAAGTGGATTTCAGACCAAATACTCAACTATCAGTCAATGTTTAACCTATTTTTAGGTTTTTGTGTATTTTTGAGTATTTACCTGTATGATCTTACTGCAGGAGTAATTATGGCATTCATGGAGTTTCTAGTAGCCAATGGAGCTTCATATTCCTCTTTAACTAATCACATCTCAGCAGTCGAGGCCCTTTTGGGTTTGCATGATATTCATACGCATATATTTGCAAAGCCAAAAGTTAAACTATTTCTCAGATCTCTTCAGATTAATAGATCTCTTGCTGTATCACAAACATCAATAATTGATATACAAATGATTCAAGATATAGTGAAAATATGTGATTCAATGTACATGGGACAGTTTTTAAAGGAGTTTACCTTTTGGCTTATTTAGTTTTTTTTAGACTGTCCAATATTGTCCCTCATTCTGCCAGAGACTATGATCCATCCCGTCATTTAGCCAGAGCTGATGTGTTGAAGGTCCCTCCTTCCCTTAAAATCCTGATCAAATGGTCGAAAACCCTTCAGACTAGGAATACCATGCAGTGTTTGGATTTACCCTTTTTAGGCTTGTCTTCCTTGTGTCAAGTGGCTGCCTTAAACGTGGTCCTGGCCTTGATTCCAAGGGGCAGGAATAAACCTCCTTTTCAGGTCAAATCCAAGGGAGCCTGGCAAATACTCACTCACTCCAAGGTCAGGCAGTGACTTCAGCAGCTATAGTAAGCCATGAATTTAAGTGTCTGTTGTTTTAATATGCTGTTTAGTTTGTGATTGGTCTATGACCTGACAATAACAGAAATTAAGTGCATTTAACCATTACACCTAAAAAATTCCACATGAAAAGAATAGCTTCATCCCTGACCCTGTGTTAGGTATTCCTTTGATGGTGATTTGTCAATCACTCTTTAAGTAATTACTTGACTGGATTTCCCCTGTTATAAAGATATCACATAAAGGTCCTTAATTATAATAAAGTACAAGCTGGATAGGATTAAGATTGGCTAACACATCTTCAATTGCATACCCTTATAAAGCTGGGTATCAAAATTGCATTATAAAGATCATAAAAGTATACTTGTGATAATACATTAGTGTCACTAATATAAGACATTATATATTTTAAAACAAGTATTGAAATACTGGTTGTTAAAAATCAGTGAGTTGGTTTCAAAACAGCGAAGCCATTTTGAAACCTCTCCTAGGTTTGGAAATGACCATCGAATTTATTTGGCCATTTCGAAACGGCCAATGGTTTCAAAACGGCAAGTAAAAAAGGCAAAGCTATGGCTGAAGTTTTTTTATGTACAGATAGGTAGAATTAGAGATCTTCAAAGAACCTTTTATCTGGGCTTTCGTATCTTGTACTATATCTGCCACAATAAATAGACAGAAAAGAACCAAAATAGCTGGGATGACCATTGTGAAGAAACTCATAAACCAAAGTGGCAGCTTTGAAAATCCAGCAAAACTGAACTGGCATCCAATGGAGTCTTTTGATAATAGGAGATGCCTGTGTGTATCTATTACAACTTGTGACAATCACAGCAAGTGCATTCTGGATACACTGGAGCTTGCACATATTGAAACTGGAAGACAAAGATCAGCAAGGGAAAAATTAAAATCAAATTAGACAACAAAGTTCTTTACAACAACTACTGGATGCATAAAATTACCAAATACCCTGACAGGGAAGTGGGAATTTAATTTTTTGAGCTGAGCATGAGACCTAAAGATAATGAACTCTGTTTTATCAGTGTTAAATTTAAGCATACTTGATTTCCATTCTGAAACATTCTGAAGAACAGAATTCAACTTTTCAAAAGCCAAAGCTGTATTTTTGTGAGGCATAGGAACAAACAACTTGGTGTTATCGGCATAAATGGGTCATATAGCGCTTTGAGTCCTGTAGTACATGGAGATATTGCGCTGAGTATAAATACAAAATACAAATAAAAGTGAAATTTGATATTGGAGTGCCTTCCAATAATCTTAATCAATGGTGTGGTGTACAGAGAGAACAGCAAGGGACCAAACACTGAACTTTATGGTGCACCAAAACATGGGTTCGCTCAATTCAAAGAGGGCTGATGCAATTAAGATTGCTTGGAATCAATGGCTAAGATAAGAGGTGAACCGTTTCACCTTCACACTACACACCAAACCATGACTTAAGGCCGTTAAGTAGAGTATCATGGTCAATTGTGTCAAAAGAAGCTGAAAGATCAAGTAAGACAAGTGCAGTAGGCTCACATAAGAGTGAAAGATGGAGCGTCATTTATATGCAGTAGGCAGTTTCAGTGGAATGAACAGTTCTATAAGCAAATTGTTGAGGATGGTTCAAATGGCCTAACCGTTGTGTGAGATTCCATAACAGGTTTGAAATTTTAAAGTACAATTTGGGCCAAAAACATGGTGAATGAGGAGTTTCCACAACACCTAAATATTGACTGTCGAAGGATGTAGATGTGAGAATATATACAATTGTTTTGACTGAAAATCTATGAATACCCATCATCCAGAAATAACATTGAAATCCATTATAAATTAAATAACAAACTGACGGCTAAGAATTTATCATGACAATGAGATTCCAAGTCTCATTAAACTGGAATTTAATCGACGTCACAAAGCAAAAGTATGACTTTCTGTCACTTTGTTTTAATCTTTGTTACTCTGTAGATATTTAAAGAAATGCTTAATGAGTCGGATTTGGTGTCGGAGTTACAAGGTTGAAATTACGGCAAATTACACAGTGCAACACTTCAAGAATCAGTGTGAATCTCAAAAAGATATTTTTACACAATGAGACAGAAATGACCTTTTATGATGGTGTAATGGAGTTGCTCTGAAATGTGAAACTAAGTGACACAACAGTATATGAAGGATTTTAAAGACATTTTATTTTTAGACAACCATATATCAACACAGTAACTTCAGGGAATGTATTCACTTCTTTAGCCAAGAATAACTTGCTCAATATGCAGGAACAATCTTCATGAAATTTAAATGTATCACTTTCAGCCATACCAGTAATAACCCTTGAATATAAAGCAAGCGTTTACTTAAATTAAACATGAAAACACAATGAATAGATCAATATGCAGATTTCCATGAAATTTTATTTACAAAAAAAACTTCCAATTTTATGAAACTTTTACTGACTTATTGACTTTGTTTGATTGTTATGGGTTTATGTTGTTTGTCATCCATTTTGCATATCATATCAAGTCGGGTAGTGGGAAGTGCGGAGCAACACAGTGCATACAGATTGTAAAACGTCTGCCCTGTAAATCACCAGGTTATTGACAACCCAGTTACCATCGTCAATTCCCAATGTCACTGACAAAGAATTAAACCTAAAACTTCAGAGTTGAGAGGCAACAAGCATGATAAAAGAATCCAATGAGAATCACTTTCGCATTAGTGGAATTGAGAGATTTTTCTTTGAAGTTTATAGCTCCATTACGGTGTCAATGGAGAAGTTGCACACTATGTATTATTGTCCTGTGGTGTAAACATGCAATGATTTAAGTTTAAAGGAGCTTTTGATTGTGCACACTGCGGCAGCAACCCATGGCCTGGTGTATTGACAATATTGTGCTTGTCCTGTTATTGATAATTTAGCATCAGACATATACATTACTTTTAAAATATAGTTAATTAATACCCAAAAACTTCAAGGGAAACTATCCATGTAACTTACGCATCACTTTTGTTGAAAAGCTTAATCTCCCGCCCCCCCCCCCCCCCCCCCAGTTCTGTTTAGACATGACGTTCCACACATAATTTGATGACGTAAATCGTAGCATATTAACATTTGCGGGAAAATAAAAGGCAGTGCATAAGCTCTCCATTGTGTGACATGCATTGATATAATCTGCTATGTTAGAACTACGAATGTCTATGTTGCCATAGTGATAAAATAAAAAAAAAACCTATGAGACATTTATCCATGATACTGACTTTGTCCATATTTTCAAACTAAAAATAAACTAGTAAACCAAGTATGACTTACACCAGAAATCGGAGAAGTTTGAATACCACTTCAAGTTTTATTCACTATACAAAAACAATTGAATCTGTTTTTTTAAACAAAAACTAACACTGATGGGCCCTTTGGACACCAGAAACAAGTGTTGTAACAATTACCTAGGTGAGATAAATCTACCTCATATATGTAACATATAACAATATAACAGTACAAATACATTGCTTGCATTGCTTTTATATAACTAACTAACATAATAAACTACAAGTGACCCACTTATTTTGTAACTTCGTTTAACAATTCAGTTTTATCTGTACATGCCTGATTACAGTGTCCTATTAGTGCTTTATTGCAGTTTTTAGCACTTTTATCACTGGTATCAGCATTGACATTACTTGTTTTATTCAAAAGCACCTCTTCAGCAGTCTTGTTCCCTTGTTCTATGGTAGTCAAATTATTCTTCACCAGTTTGAGCTTATTTTCCAGATTCGGGATTAGTCTTACAATAGGGATCTGAGAACGCTCATTGATGGGCCACACCATATTCATTTTAAGATTCTGACTGTTCAATAAAACAGGTCTCTTTTCTTTTACCACTTCTTTTGTATTTTGCATATTTTTATACAAGTACACGCCTTGCCTATAGACCTGACTAACCTGGAATCCTGAAAAGAATGCAGCACCCACCCATACCACAAGTATTCTGGACAGGCTAAAGTCAGAGTTTGCTTGAACCACATCATTGAACCCATACAAAAATAATAGAACTATTGGCAGTACCATCCTGAACACAATAATGGCGATGAATTCTACGATGGAAAACTTTAGGCGGACCAACTTCCAGTGTTCATTATTGATACGTTTCATCAGTCTATGCATGGTCGCGATGACATTATTCATCTCCATGACAACTGCTATGACACCGTACCACCAGATCCCTCTTGTGATCAAAATGGAGGTGAGAAAAAGTATGGCCATCATATGGTGGATGATTTTGACTGTTGTGCCTTTCTGAAAAAACTGGCAGTAGATGATGATGCCACTTCTGAAGAGGTACCTGCCCAGGTTGATGCAGACCACACATAGGAGGGAGGTGTTTGGACTGTAGCTGAGATTTATGTAGTCATGGGGCCAACTGATTGTAATACAGGTGTAGACTGTGAATATTATTAACAAAATGTTGATAACTTCATCTGCAATGCTGAAAATACAAAAAGTCAATACCATTAGCTCTAATAGAAGGCTATATTTTCCTGTTTCATCATAAAAGGATTTATATAGTTCCAATCTGACCAAGGTAGTGGAACGGTGACTCTGAACAGCTAGGGCTTGAGTTTGATCTTACAACTTAACATGTTTGGTTGTTCTACATTTCTTGTTTGTCTTTCCGAAAGCTAAATTAAAATGCAATGAAATAATTTGTGCTTATGTACAGATATGTAGTATGGTCCAAAGGAAATCTGATTTACCTGATGTATTTGTTTGGTAGTTTGTTTACAGTATTATTCACAATGCATTGAAATGATCTTGATGAAATATGGGGATGTCCACTATGGCCTAAACTAAAATTGATTCTTTTTGGTGACAGTCTGAATAAATGTGGGTGAAGTTTCTCTTGCTCAGTGGTGGACTGTTTTTTTTCTTTTATCTTTTGGCCTGTGGGCTCAAAGCCAGTACATGACACCATGTGTAACTGATTGGCCACTGATTGGACACTGTTTTCTAACTGTCAGTAAAAGTCGGATGACACAACTACAAACATTGGTCACCAAGAGACAACCTCCATTAACCTCAACTCACCTTCGGTAACCGTCGGAAAGAAACATGGCGAAATGACCAATTCCCTAACTCACCTTATGTCACCGTTTTACTCCGAAAAATGACCGAATCACAATCTTATTTACACCAAGGCCCACACCTTTGGTTACCATAGAAATATATTCATACACACATGCGTGAAATCGTCTGTGCATGCTCACGGTACTAAAGTCAGAGGCGGAAATTTCAAATATTTTAAAACTTTGGTAAGACCCCCGAGGTAGTTTACAGTTTGCCACTGACTCGCAAGGTCACATCCAGCCGTCAGATGGTGATCCAAGGACAGGGATATTCACCAAACGTGGGTTACCACGGGTGATACCGCTAGTAGTGTGAATAGGGTATAACTGCAACACTTAGCAGGCATCAAGTCAAACTACAGGCTTCCATCCTCGATGGAAATTTGAAAAAAGAGGCACAAAAGTTTGTATATTATAAAGGAACGCCCTGAACACTCTGATCCCCGTCGTGATATGACCTGTACAGTGTTGAAAGCGACGTAAAACCCCAAATAAATAAAATAAATGAACACTCTGAAAACTTCTGAATATGGGCATTTTGACGTAAATAAAGACCCAGTGTATGCAATTTAATGTACCCACATTCCCCCCTTGTGTTTTGTGAGAAATGTAATTGTGAAAATAATGTAGTGTGTAAGTTGATATGGGAGGAGTTAAATTTTCCTGTTTTTCACTTTTCATGCAATGAGTCACATCCATCCAGCATGATATAATCGCGTAAAACAACTAGGGGAGTCCCCTACTCCACACAGAATACTTCAGTGGGCGATTGGTCAACTAGTTTGACATTTCATTGGTCGCGGGTTTTTCAGTGATAAAGCTGTGGGTTTTACCTGCCAGATGGGGGTTTAAATTCAAATCATTGGCAACATGTGGGATGTACTCAGATTTTTTGATTTATTTGGGGTTTTACGTCGCTTTCAACACTGTACAGGTCATATCACGACGGGTAGTTGGAAGGGCAGAGGAAACCAGTACATAGAGTTCGCTAGGGTTGTGTACTGTAAACTGCCGACCAACGGCAAGCAACTACCAGCTTTCCCACTTGAGCCCGTGCGGGGATCGAACCCCGGCCTCAGAGGTGGGAGGCGAGAGTGTTACCACTCTGCCACCGTGGCCCCTGGGATGTACTCAGAATTTGTCGTGATATAACTGTAGTGGGGAAATCTAAAGTTTGGGCTTGTGGTCAGATACTGAAACATCAGTGGAGGTTTTCGGACTTCACCGATTTTGTGAAATAAATAGCAAACCTCGGGGTATTTTATATGTTCAATATGGTAAACAAACAAAATATGTCTATGTACGACTAAGTGTTGACAATTCACGATGTCTCTATGAAAAAGCGACCATTTATAGTCAAATATAAACTTCCTCACTAAGATAGGCTAACCATAAATAGTATTAGCTTATCACATTAAAAAGACATAGACTAAATTTGCTCTTGTGTTATTAGCTAATCACATGCGCCCATAAATACACACATCGAATGTTGTTCAAACAAGGAAGTTTATTTTCTTACTTGATAAAGATTTACTTGTGCTAATCTGTAAAAAGGTTATATTGATTTGCTAGTGATCTCATTTGCAAAAGTTTACAGTGTTTCTCATAAGATCTGTATTATGTCCTTGACCACTTGAAACTGATCGGTAATGAGGATACCACTGCTTCCACACCGATAGTAAAGTGTAGCTAATCTTATGGCCAAATACTAGTAACATAGTTAGGGTTTTACATCTTGTTCTACAGCCAGGGTCATATTTGGCCAGGCCCTCATTATGGTCACTTGTTGGAGTGGAACAGAGGACAGAGGTCAAAACCTGTGGTGATTTGTGAATCTGATGGATAAATTAAGAAAAATCTTCATTATTGATTGGTTTCAAGGCATAATTTTATAATAATTATGAACTGAAACCTTTGTAAAGTCCCGAATTGATGTAACCATCCGCAATGGCGTTAGTCTCTAAAATGTACTGTCCATTACCAGGCCAAATTTGTTTTCAGTAAAAGGAGGGACATCAGGAAATCGCACATTCTTTGTTGTTGGACTTTTAAAAACTTCCTTCATCATATTTTGATAATTGTTTCCCTCCCCTGTCTCTTCAGTATATAAATAGACATTTTGTTGCCATACATTTTGTTACCAAACTAGCTGTATAAACTAGCCTATGATTGCATATAACTAATTTCAAATTTATATATTGTGCATCAACAGGGATAAGTATCAGCAGTAAAAAGCAATTACTGCATTATAAGATTAGTGAAGACGATTGAATCCATGCCTGAAAGTGGCTGTCAGTGGTTAGGGTTGTGTGACCTTACATTCTACATCACATTCTACATTTATGTTCATCATACACTTCATTATAAATTGGCCAGAGATTAAAGTATGATAACACATTTTACGTTAGGTCCTCCTTGGCTTAGTAATTAGCAAGTTTGGTGTCTTGTTAAAGGGAACTGGACAATTCGCCCCCGTTGCCAAATCAGCCTTCGGTAAATCGGCCCCCTAAGAACTCGGCCCTGGGCAAGTCGGCCCCCAGGTTAAAAAAAATAAAATGTAATGCAATAAGAGTACTTTTATAGCACTTAATCTCCTACATCAGGTGATCATGTATTAGGTTATTAATAACAAAATACATTCTTTGTGATATTGTTAGATTTCTTAGATCTGTCTATGATTTTAATTACAGACTGTCACCTCTGTTCCACTCCCACAAGTGACAATGCTAAGGGATTGTCCCCATATGACCCTTGTTCATGAAAGGGACGTGAAGGCCCAACTTAATTACTTTAACTTCTCAGAATATATAGCGTCATGGTCTAGCTTTTAGTCCAATCCTGTTGGGGAAATCCTGGTTAATATTCACTTTCCTGTTGATTCTATCACTGCCATGCTGACACAAACAACTGTATAGTTCTTTGGGAAATCTACAGTAAGTGACGTTTTGGTAAACTGACAACAAACAGAGTGTCTGATTTCATAACCTAGTTTTTCTCCCAATCCTGTTTGGTGAATCCCAGTTAATATTCACTTTGTTATCATTGTCATTATGACACATATAAATTGGCTAGTTGTAGTAACTGGAATATCTTAAGTGGCCCACTTTATTGCACAATACACATACAGTTTGCAATTTCAGTTCCCCCCCCCCCCCCCCCCCCCCGATAGCTTTAGCCATTTTGTGTAACAGGTAATTCCCTTGTAGTTAACTTTATTATTGACATAGGGGATTTTCCCTGTATGATCACGCTTCTATACTTACACATGATACATTCTTGCAACATAACATACTCGAGGTAATATTTTTCATAAATAGGATGTATTTGAAATAGAAGTCAAGATTTGTGACTATCATCTTTATGTTACAAACACCCCATTGAAACCAAAGTGTATTGTTTATTACCTGTCAATATTTCAACTAGGATATGTGAGCTTGAAATATAGATTCTATGTCATTCATATTTATCACAACAAGACGATTTCATTGGAAACTCTCAAATCTATAATGCTATCGGTTACAGACTGTACTCAACCTCCTCGGGATGCACATTCCCTTGACACCCCAGTCTCATAAGATGGGTTATGGTCCAGTTAGAACGTTGGAAAATTATATAATTCTGTGACAAATTATTGATTCATTGTTTATGTTTTATATTACTTTCAAAACATTGTACAGGTCAAAGTAGAAGAAATAATAGAGGAGATGGAGGAACACAGTGCATACTACTTGGTAAATATTGTGTACTGAAAGCCATTGTGTACTGGCAATCAGCAACCACATATTCCACTTCTTAATTAAACTGTAGCTGTAACGGATATCTTATAGTATTAGGGGAAATGTGAAAATGTGATCTTTACATCGACACAAAGCACCTTGTTTTGGGGCTCCTAAAGCAAGCCGTTACTAGACGTTATAAAATAATGTACCGTGGCTTTAGCCTCGAAAGATCCTTTTTCAAATGAAAATCATGTAAACAGTGTGTAAATCTGTTGTTGAGAAATTGTGTCTGATTTTAAGGAATTTGCACTGCAAATACACAGTGAGATTTCCCTGTTTATTGGAATTTATATTATTTTCCTGTTTGTGTTTGATCCAATCAATTGCATGAAAAGAAAATTCACGGGAAATCCCCCCTTCATTTGAGTCATCAGAACAGTGTATATGATTCATGCATGCTATAAATATAATATAAGGACAATATTAAGGATAAGTGCTATGTACTTGTGAACCATGAAATTCCAGTGGAAACAAAAAGTCCACATATTTTAGCAAAAAGGAAGAAATGCTGATGACAGTAAATATCCTCATGCCTAGGCTTTCTACCCCATTCACACATTTCCGACAAGACATCCAGATGTACCTGTTTTTAAAGAAGTCCTGAATGTCTAAGCCCATGTTACATCACTTTATGATGTGCATGACATGTCTGTTGGGATATGTAAGAAAATAACCTTCTGTGTGTTGTTTACATACTGTCAGACAAATCTCAAACATTAATTTTACTATTTTTGATTTATCCATTACTTATTAGATACTTGTAAAAATTCAGGACTACAGTCAAGAGGCTATTGTGTGTGTTGTACAGAAATCTGCCTGATATAGTCTGACTGAGTTGTGAATTTTAAAATATTGTATCATAAGATAATGTACATGGTATCATGATACTAAGAATCTAATTATTACTGTCAGTACAGCTATGGCAAGTAGTAATAAGACAGTAACTGAGATTTCTAGCAAGTTTACCTTTTTAAACTTTTTTTTTAATATGGCCACACGCCATCTAACAAAACTCCTATGGTCCCCGGCTGTATTAACTTGTAAATGTTTCATATGACTTGTTTTGAATTGAAAATTTGCAGGTGACAATTGGGTATTTTAAAGGTGAAAAATATCAAATGAACATCACAGTTTTGTATGTATATTGAAGATCTTCAGTAGCTCAGTGGTTAGCTCTGCCAGTTATCACTTGGGACTATTGTAGGAACTTCGCCTATCCTTTTTTCATCACCCGTACCCGTGTCCGTTATTGCCCGTACCCGTGATACCCTAGATATTTTGGTATGAAACAGTGTAGTCATCGGTGTCTGTGACTGGGAAGGAAAACATTCGTTCTTCACGGACACGGGCTGCTGGTACACTGTTTTAGACCAAAAGACCTAGGGTATCACGGATACGGGCAATAACAGACACGGGTACGGGTGATGAAAAAAAGGACAGGTGAAGTTCCCACTTAACTCTCTGTGGTCGTGGATTCATGAATATATAGCAAGAACTACATAAGGGAGCACAGGCTAGGGATTCTGGCAAATGGATGGGAAGGGATAACAAGGATAACAACACATAGGAAAATCTAATGGTCTGTCACAATATAACCCAGGTTGTTAAAATATTATTAGAAATGACATCCTTGACCCCACCCCCACCCCCCTTATACAGTCTGAACTTGAACCCACTTGAGTGTACAGAAATATTTCAAAAGCGCTTCAGTATATCCCTGAATTACATACAAAATACTGCACTAAAACAATTGCAATTTAATTTCACAACAGGTAAAACAGAACCACAATACATACAAAAACTGTAATATGTACAAAAGGGTACTTACAGAATAGAAATCTCCTGTTGTGTTGACGTTATTGCTGACGTCATGTGAATCACTTGACACGTCTGTAAAGCTGTCCATATCAGTTTGATGACCAGCAAAAGCAAAAACATCAAGTTTAAGGTCATTGAAATGTAGACAATTACGAACAAAGCATACTGGTCGCTTTGACTGTAATTTTCATCTGCTACTGGAGTAGTACAGCCTTCGTTTGTATTAGCCATATCGTCACTGTCTATTTATGTATTCACAATTTCTATGTTTAATATAATATTTTGTCAATGTTATTATATTGTTTTTCACAATACCATCCCAGGTTTAATAAAACAATAGTCCAGAAATGTATTCGTAAAACACATGCAAGTAACATATCAAAAGTGTTAACAAAATGAGAAGGTCTGGTTATATATATAGCTAACCAAAAGGAAGTCATTTACAATGCCAAAAAAAAAAAAACCGTCAGCGAACTGTGTATGATTCATATTTATGTGGAAAATAGGCTGCTAAAAATAGAATATTTCTCGCCAATAGTCTTCCTTAAAGATTTGTCCTGTTCACTGCATTGAATGTTTTCCAAAACCCTCATTAACAAACCTGTCATTTGTAGATCTATTTATTGGCGGACTCTTTGATAACGTTGTATGATTTAGTGTAACATGCATAAGTTGTTGTTATGTTTATTTTAGTGACATGTATTTTTCCAATAAATGTTACACATAACTATCAAAGTACAATAAATACAAGTTGTTATTCGTTTTAATTACTTGGCGCACATGTGCTTGAATCAATCGGTTGACATATTTTATGTTTGATGTGTTTTGTATTTTGTACAATATCCATTAGGTTCCATATTTGTACATAAGTCGGGATTCGTATTAGGTGTGAACAGTTGTTTCATTCTCTCACTAGCTGTATTAAAATATACAGGCAGGAGGGTGAAGGGAGCAGTGTAATCTACATTAAAACTATCTTGAATTGTACCCAAGACATCAAGATAACTAAGCATTATGGAGGTTTAAAAAACTGCAAGAGTGTTCGTCCACTATTGTGGTCATCTCCCTGAATGGAATACGATCTCACATTTTTGCCATCTGGAAGGTTGATCTTTTCAATAGGAATGATCTTAAACCCATCACAAATCTCAAGTAGGATTATTGTGTACACACTGTACACACGTTCTGGTACTTACCAATGGCTTTATGATGATA
Organism: Sabellastarte sp. h YS-2021; assembly: GCA_964017235.1. Classification (NCBI taxonomy): domain Eukaryota; kingdom Metazoa; phylum Annelida; class Polychaeta; order Sabellida; family Sabellidae; genus Sabellastarte; species Sabellastarte sp. h YS-2021. The sequence continues at coordinate 59,164,690 of OZ024930.1, read as the reverse complement.
GTACTCAGGGGTACCAAATGATCCATACTCTCTTGTTTACGTTTCCAAACATACAATGATCCTTACTCTCATGTTTACGTTGCCAAACATACAAAGACATACAAAGGGATTTTTCTTAATCAACCGTCAAGTTTTCTGTACTTTCTTGTTTTGACACATGTTTGTATGTTTTGGTAATGACAGAGAGCACTGTATCAGCAGCATGCGCCATATGGGGCAAAGGGGTCATTTCTGACTGATTATCCTGACATAAGATTTTCCTAGCTATGTGCAAGAAGCTGGAAGCCGTCTGGCTACTTTTTGTGTCTTAGTTTTGGTAACTTGGGCGTAAGTCCTATGATCCCTCGTGATATTAAAAGCTTTGGATTTTTGTTTATTTGGGGTTTAACGTCGCTTTCAACACTGTACAGGTCATATCACGACGGGTAGTTGGAAGGGCAGAGGAAACCAGTACATAGAGTTCGCTAGGGTTGTGTACTGTAAACTGCCGACCAACGGCAAGCAACTACCAGCTTTCCCACTTGAGCCCGTGCGGGGATCGAACCCCGGCCTCAGAGGTTAAAAGCTTTGGAAGCATGAAACCAATGAAACACCTGTTCCTTCTAATGCAGGTGTTCCACTGGAGCCGACCCTGTAACCGACCCTACGACCCTAGGGTCAGTTGCAAAAGTCGTAGGGTCGTGAGATAAAGCGCACGAGAATGCTGAGTCGGTTATGAAATCCCTGGCTGGACGGTACACTTACAGACAGGTCGTAATGGCCATCCCGACAAGACGTAGGATCGAGGACATTTTTTTGCACGGCCAGTTGTAGAAGTACTACGACAAGCCCTAAACCCCTAACAGACAAGCCGGATAACAAACAGACAAGCCGTAAAGACAAACAGACAAGACGGGAACATGTTCCCAACCCTTCCCGACAGCAATGATTGTTTTTGAGGGTCAGTATCTAGAGTCGGGATCCAGAATCATGATCCATATCACACTATATAAACCCCCTCCCCTGTGATGTGCCATTCATTTCACACTTCAAAGATGACAGCAACACATCAAGAGCAACTGATAGGTCACTTGAGGGTCCTTTTGTTTTTTATTGAGTTGAACTTAATTTTATATGTTCTGATTTCAACACACAGAAGACAGCATAACCCAGCACCTGCCCAGCCAGCATCACCATCACCCCACCACCCAGAAGGAGAAGGAAGCCACAGAATCCATGGGTCCTGCCCTGGATACTGCAGAGAGAGGAGAGAGGTTCCTACAGAACACTCTTGGACGAGCTAATCACTATTGACATACCAGGCTACAGAAATTTCACCAGGATGGAACCAACATTTTTTTATTTGATTGAAGAATGGACCACCCCCCATCTCAGGAAGTCAATCACCAACTTCAGGAAGCCACTGGAAGTTAAAACTGGCAGTTACTACATGTCACTGCAATAACACTGGAGGGTTGGAAGAACGACCATCTGCAAATTTGTCCCCCAACTCTGCAAAGCCATTTTGAAAGAATTTCAACAAGAGTGTCTAGTGTGTCCCACTGATCCTGGAAGAAAATTGAAGAAAGATTTAGAAACAGATGGAATGTCCCCCATGCAGTCAGGCAGTGAATATTTCAACTACAAGGGCTACTTCTCCCTGGTACTTTTGGCTTTAGTTGATGTAGATTAAAGTTCCGGTGGGTCAACACGGGGGCCAGTGGGTCATCATCTAATGCACAGATTTTTAATTGCAGCAAACTGAAAAGAAGAACTGAAAACGGAACCTTGGGACTACCACCACCTGAACCACTTGGACCTGGGGGCCAGATCTACACTACTTCCGGCTGGGGGATGATGCCTTTGCCCTGATGCCTTGGCTGGTCAAGCCTTACAGTAGACGCCATCTGACCAGAGAAGAGAGAATAGCCAACTACAGGATATCCAGGGGGAGAAGGGTGGTCGAGAACTCATTTGGTATACTTGTCAAGTGATTCAGGGTGCTGTTGACCACCATGGAGCAGAGGCCAAAAGTTGTGAAAGACATTGTGTTAACAAGTGTGGTACTACATAACATGTTGAGAAGCCATCAGGGTAGAGTAGACAGACCACCCACTCCAGCTGACGACATACAACCACCACAGGGGGACCGGGGGAACAGAGACATCATGAGAACTTAAGAAACCCATCGAGGGATGCCAAACATCGAGACCTACTGAAAGACTACTCCAATCACATGGGGGTGCTGGCTGGGCAGGAGGACAGACTTTAAGAAGACTGAGGTGTTGCCTCAAAAATAACCTCAGTTGCCTCAGTTCACAAAAATAAATTTCATAACTTACAGATTAAAACCTAGGTCCTCGATTTACAAAGTTGATATCCCACCCCAACATGACCTGGCTTTATTCTCAGAAAAAATCACTTACAAAGTAGTATGAAAAAAAGTTTCCAAACAAATACCTGAAAATATTTTATGCCAAGAATTAAAAAAAAAAGTGCTAGGAAGTTTGCAAGACAAAATTATACAGGTTTGCAGTCCCAGTTTAATTTTTTTTTATTCAGTTTGTCAGTCCATTGCCACTTATATGTTTGAATAATTTGTTAGGCCTCACGTTTGTTTGTCTGTGAGTGTGGATGTGGCATTTTATTTCAAGTTGGGTTTTGGGAGGGAGGGACGTGGGTTTGAATCTAGATCTTGGTTTGGGGGGGGGGGGGGGGTGTTTTTTAAAATGGAGTTTTGTTGTGGGGGGTGTGGGTGGTTTTACTTTGATTTCTTAGGGGATTATTTTTTATTAAGGGAACATTTTGTTTGTTAATTTTTTTTCTCTGTTTTGTGGTGGAACTTTATTAATATTTGTTTAACATTCACTCATTCATTCACACATTTTTTTGTTTACTGTGGGGAGGTGTAAGTGTTGGACAGTGTTTTTTTCTGTTTTTGGGCTTAGACATGCAGCTTGTTAATTGTTTTTTAAGATTCGGGTGGCCCTTAGAAGGGCCGGTTTTGGTGTGACTTGTGCTGGCTAATCCTCTGATTTGGGCTGACTCTGACTCTGCTGGCTGGACTGGCTGGGAGGTCTTGAATGTTCATGATGAGTGGAAGATGGCACTGGTGATGGTGCTGATTGAAGTTGAGAGGGTAAAAATGGCTGTGGTATGTCCATCTGCTGATACTGAAGCACACTGGGAATAGCTCCAAAGAGACTGGATAATCCAGAAGTGTGGTGCTGACTTTCCTCCTGTTGTGAAGGTGCAACTGAAGGTGGGTTGAAAACCATCTGTCTAGAAGTCCCAGGCTGTTGGTCATCCACAACTACGTAAGAAGTTGGCTGTTCTGACGCCGATGAAGGCCTTGATGTTTGCTGTACTTTGGCAATCACTGTAACAGGCTGTCCTGTGGGTGTCTGTGTAGGCTGCACAACTGGAATGGAGACGGCTTGAGTTTCCGGTGTGATGAGTATGTATTCACACCCTGCTGTGGCCCGTGATGCTTCTGGAAGTTGATATGTGGTGACCTCTTGACTTTTGGTAAACTGTCTCTTGCGTTCATCGGCCTTGTACTGTATTTCACTGAAAGCTTAACTGTCTTATTCATGCAGGTTAAAAAGTCCCTTTCTTCCAGGTTTTCAATCTCAGAGTGGAGATAGTTGCAGAACGACTGTCTAGGACTTGGAGTGGGATCCTAACGAGCACCCAGAAATGTGGAAATCATCAACCTCATCTGCTGGAACTGATCTAAGACTGGATCTGCAGAAGTGGTGGTAGTCGTGACTGGAGGCTGCCATCGCTTGGGACTGGTGCTCAAAGGCTGATGAGTAACATCTGATGCAATGCTGATTTCTATCTCAGATTCTGTGTCTCTGGATGTATCCGGAACTGAAGCTGAGGCTGCAGCTGCAGAAGGCCTCTGGGGTGACTTGAATGCAGAAGACTTGGAAACTCCCTTCCTTCTGATGTGACCTCGCCAGGTCTGTCGTTCTGTGGTCTTCTCAGCTGCTTGTCCTGACTTCGTCTGAGTGAGCTTGCCATATCTGGTACTTTGAATCTCACACCACTTCTTCACAGTCTTGATAGGCAAGTTTCTGGTATCTGCTCCCAAAGTCGCTCTTTCTTCTGTTTGTCTTTGAAACTGTCGTTGGTCTTGTCATACAGTTCCTGGTGCTGTTTAACGAACTCCACGATGGCTTCTTCGTCTGAATCACTCAGTAAAATGGACTTCATCTGTCCCTTCTTCTGTCTGGATTGAGTTGATTCTACATCAGTATCTGTGTAAGTTCACACTCTCTTCTCTCCCATTTCCTGGCTCTCTTCCCTCCTCTCTCTCTCCATCCTCTCTCTGTCTCTCTCCTCCTGTTCTCTCCTCTCTTTCTCATCCCTCTCCTCTCTTTCCCTCCTCCTTCTTTCTATGTCTTCAGCCGTATCTCCTAACTCAAAGTGTGGTTGAGTGTCAGTTGGTACTTCAATCTTTCTCCTTCTGCCCCTTGGCATGCTGATCAATCAATCAGTTGTACAGCTTGTTTTAAAAAACAAAAACTTAAAATAAAAGTGAAACCTCACAGAACAGATTTTACTCCCAACCAGTCCAGCCTAGCTCAAAACTTAAGCTAATTTTACAAAAAATAAAAACCTAAAGAAAAGCTGCAGACCAGTTGTCTCTCGACAAGTCAAAGCCCAAATATACGCAGATTGTCTACCGACTCACCTTTTTATACACACAGATTTGGAAACCGACAGGCCATAAGATGCACAAATATTGCCTGCCTGTCGTTTACAGTTCCCGGCTTGTCTGTTAGTGTTACAGGCCTGTCAGTTATTGTTTACGGCTTGTCTGTTTCAGTTTACAGCCTGTCGGTTATAAATTTTCCTGACTCTAGGACCCAGTCTAATTATAATTTGACTTTTATAGCCCTTAATTTCCACTGAGTAGTAGTAGATGCAACAAGACAATAGCAATATGCAAATTCAAAGTCCAGGGACAGAAGTAGGTCAGCACCACAGAGAAGCCATAAGAGAAAATGAGCTAAGGAGGATAAGCCTTTGCGTAGAGATAGATTTTGAGCTTCTTTATATAAGAGGCAATAGTGGGTGATGTCTTCGGGAAGTGAATTCTAAACAGTGGGAGCATCAAAGGTGAAACTGAAAACAAACTGCTTAGTGGACTTGTGAATTTTAGGTTGAAATTTTGGTACATTAAGGAAATTGGCAACACTCTGACTACATCTAGTATTGTAAGTATTGTGGTATGTGGATAGATATGGAGCAAAATATTTAGGGAAGCCAGTATGAATAAACTTGTACACCAGGGTAGCCAGTTTGAACTCTGAGGGAAACTGAACAGGGAGCCAATGGAGTTTCCTAAGTACCGGAGTTATCTGAGTATATTTACTCGAATTTGTTACAATTCTGGCTGCACTATTTTGGATAGACTATAATCTGTGAAGATTGAATTTGGAGAGACTCCTGAAAAGTGAGTTACAGTAGTCCAACCGACTACTAACAAAAGCATTGGCCACCGACACAGCTGCATCATGAGTCAAGAACTGCCTAATATTTCTAAAATCCCTCAGTTGAATAAAGCAGCTTTTAGAAACATTCTGGATGTATTTAGAGAAAGAGAAATCAGAGTCAAACCACACACCCAGGTTCCTGACTGACTTGGTGAGGTGAAGGGGATTACCCAAGATGTGCCAAGATTTTAGCAATCCTCAACATGGATGGAATGAGGAATCCACTTCCAGTGAAATTTTGGGAGACCCTCCTGAGATGAGTGGCAGCCATCAACATGGTGCAAAAAAGAAAAATATGCATGGCAATCATCTTGGTTGGGTTGGTTGAATGACGATGCCCTAGGATAAAATCACCTGTGGGTGGCCTAACCTTTATGGCCTTAAGGACGAACCCTTGAAACTTCGTCTCGTGGCCGACTCACGGGCACCCTAGCAACCCATACTAAAGCCAGCCTTATGAACTCAAAACCAACCACAACCCAAAGAGTATTTTTATGCTGAAATACAAGGGAAACTGACAACAGAAGCTACAATGCAATGATGAACCATCTATGAGAGTAATGAACCAATTTTAAAATTACACACAGTTAGCAAGAGTATACAATGGGCATGATAAGAGTAATGAACCAATTTTAAAATTACACACAGTTAGCAAGAATATACAATGGGCATGATAAGATTGAAAACACTTAATGGTAATTCCCGGCTAGGTGGGCGATAATACCCAAAATATTGTAAAATCACAATAAGAGTTATAGGGGACAGCAAATCAAATTAACGTCAGGTAGATAATAAAATAAACCTAAAATACTGGATAATAAGATAAAAAAGTACTGTATATTCGCTGTAAGATGTTATTTTTTACAACAGATTTTGAAAAGATGTGTTCTCCGTGGTGCGTACTAAAAGCCATCCGGTCGGTTAAAGTTACCGACTGGCCTGTAGACTTTACAGGCCTGTCAGGAACACTTACAGACAGGTCGGCTAAAATTACTGACTGTACTGTAACACTTCCCGCACAGTCGGTGAGTCATCACATACAGTCTGGATGCCCATATCTAGGACAAGCTGGATACTTGTTACAGACAGGCCTGTTTGATTAACCGACAAGCCAGGAAGTGTAACTGACAGGCCATTAAGTTAACCGCCAGGTCTGTTGCTAGGGGCCTGAAATTAGGGTCAGATAGAATGGTCGGCAATGGTCGTAGAAATATCAAACATGTTTGATGTTTCACCGACTCTCCCCGATGGGTCGGAAACTTGCAACCGACCATGTAAACATTGGTCCAGACTCTCCAAAAATGCATAGTTACCAGCCTGTCGGCTCCAGTGGAACACCTGCATAAGCATTAAGACTAGCCAGAATATCTTGGTGTGAATTTTTGTTATTCCAAAATGTTCTAGTTCTATAATAGCACAAGGGAGGTTGACGAACGCCCAAGTTTATTCATTTTTTGTATTCTTTAACTTGTTCTTACACTCCATTTCTGTGTGTGGAAAAGCCTTGCCATTTTTGTGAAACAGTGGTTGCAAACATGTTTGTATAACACCCCTTTTGTTTCATGACTTGAGTGAAGTAAGCATGAACCCTGATTGAAAAAATAACAGATCATGGTCTTATTTTTGTCACATTTTGTGGTATTTTTGGACAGATTTCGAGTGGAAGGTGGGCCATGCCTTTGTGCATGTGCCCTTCTGATGCGATCAATGGAATCAGTTTGAGTATAATCTTTAATTTCACCTTGCTCCATTCGACATCCGAGGACTGCATGGAAGGCCTTTGTAGAAGCCCAAGAAAAGTCATTACAATCATCAAGCAATGAAATCAGATAATCTAACATAGCATCTTTGTTTTGAATACAATTTTCTTCTTTCATAGTTCTGCAAAAGCCTGCCATCCATTGACCCATGGTCAACTGGTCATACGAGACCCTTTCTTTGTGTGAACCCGCCAGAACATATTTATGTGGCCATTTAATTCTATTTTTCACAAAAACATTAACCTAGCACCTCTTTGTGGTTTTATTTTAGTTTCAGACGTACCTGTTTTTGCAAGTTCTTGCAATTCTTTTATTCTTTCTTCAACACTACACTAAATTTGTTAGCTTCGATATATTCTAGTGAGGGAATTTGACCAGTACTCGACTGAGAACAACATGCAGTGGTAGATGCAGAAGTACTTTTTCCGCTAGAGTACTTTTCATTTTGTTGACCCGAGTACTTTTAGCTTCCTTTCCAGTACAATTGCCCTTTATTTTTGACATTATTTGGTCTTTTTGACAGGTTTCTTTTCCAATTTGCCAAGCCTATCACTAATAACAGTCAATTGAGATAAAATCTGTTGATTGACCAAAGACTGAGTTTCTTGAAATTGCTTATCATGGGCAACCTTACTAGGAATTTCTGCTTCAAGACAGTTAAACGAAAGCCCACTTATGCCCGTATCATCACTGTCAGTCTGAACTATGGCCTCACAATCAAAGTCACTCCATGAAAGGGAGGAATCTGAATCTTGGTGTGACATATCTAATTTTTCAGTTCCCAACAAGTTCGTTACGAAATTGTTATCATCCAGCAAGTGTAATTGTAGTGGTATCTGAATAGTGTCTGCTTTTGTAGAAACTTAAATTATATTTCTTCTTCTCCATATACAACAAGTTGATAAAACTAAGACGTGATATAAAATAAATGTATTAAAATCAACAACTTGAAGTACACCAACAAGAAGAAATAACGAAAATACTTTAAATGATTTCTCCTGATGTTACCCCTTCCAAGAGTAAAATCCAAATGGAAGAAGGGTTTGAAATCTCTGTCTAAAGAAGCCCAAAGGGGCCAGTCGGAAGAAAGGTTACAAAGGGCGTGGTGATACATACTAAAACATGCCTTAAAGTTCCCCCTCAGGAATGACCTAGCTGATGGTGTCACAGATGGTGTCACAGCCTGCACAGAAACACCAATGAACAGAAATGCTGTTTGTAAGCTGATATGTCATGTGCAACTGGAAACGATAAAGACCACACAAAAGGGTAATTTGTTAAACCAGTTATGGCTTGCGCATTTGGGTCAATTTCATGGTAGGAACTCCGTAATGAATACTAACAACTATAGATAAGGATTATGGCTTCCTTTTAGACAACATGGTAAATACATCAGGTAGTAACTTATTTGTTAAAGCGAGGTTCACATATGAAATCGGGACTATTGTCCGAAAAATTTGATCAGAATCTGAAACAGCACGAATGTCATTCTTCTAATGTCGCCCGGAGTTTCCACAGATATAAAGGCATGTTAGTAGTACAACTGTGGAAATCTAAAATAGATAAGACCTGTGTTAAGTGATATTTATGACCTTTATCTCAATTCCAAATATATGTATCTTCTCCGATATTAAAGTCTACATGTTTATGCACTTATAAGCTGTCTAAAAAGCGACTTTAGTGCTTATGTCGTACTTTTTCTAATGGACAGATATTTCCTGCGCAACTTTAAAAAAAGTTCAAACTGGACCATAATGCACACGTTTGTTTTGTAAGAAGAATTCATCTCTTTTTTTTGTCTAGAAAATTAGAAAAATACAGCACAATTATAAATATATATCCGGCTGAATGGATGGATTTGTTGCAAGATGAATCAGCCATAACAATAATTTGTTAAGGATTAAAACTTCTCTCACCATATTTGATGAAAAACCCTTCAGTAAACTTTTGAATACATAATTGTTGACTATTGATGTAAAAGTAAATTTTAAACTATGTCACATAGGGTACATCAACCATTTTGATGTTCCCTTTGTGAGAACACTCGAGTAATGTGTTGTAAACTTGCTGTATCATCCTTCACCAACGTTCAAAGGGCTTTATTAAAGTCTTTGTGACCTATATTAAGCTATTTAAATTTCCTTCTTTGGTGCAATTTATTCATTTGGAATAATATCTGTCAGTTTTGTTGACTTTCTTTCTCAATGTAATTCTAATATATAATCATCTGTTGAGCAGAAGTTGTTTATACCTCTCAGAAACTAAAGTCATAAAAATTTAAAAAAAAAAAAATTAAAATTCATGTACGAGTCCACCATACAATATCCTGGGGCCATAAGCCTAATAACTTGAATGAACTGATGACTATACAATACAAGCTGCAATATTCTGCTCCAAAGGTCAAAGCTGGGGCCACGGTGGCAGAGTGGTAACACTCTCGCCTCCCACCTCTGAGGCCGGGGTTTGGTTCCAGGCACGGCCTCAAGTGGGAAAGCTGGTAGTTGCTTGCCGTTGGTCGGCAGTTTACAGTACAAAACCCTGTCAAACTGTATGTACTGGTTTCCTCTGCCCGTCCAACTGCCTGTCATGATATGACCTGTACAGTTTTAAAAGCAGCGTAAAACCCCAAATAAATAAATAAATAACAAAGGTCAAAGCTAGGGTTTTATGCCCCATGTTACAACCATAATCATACTGAGACGGGTTGTAAAGCCTCAACTTTCAGACTTAATGTATGTGTTATAACAATAGTAGAGCATTCCTGTGACTATTGACACTGAATTATACCACCATATTGTATACTATGAAGTAAAAATTCCAAAACAAATGAAGAAATCTAAGTAATCTAAGTGCAGTGAGGGGACTTTCGTCATTGGTGAATAAACTGTTACACAGACACTGTCTGGATTTTCAAATTTTCTCCCCACAAAGATTGTTGTCACATGTAGGGACAGCCTTTGATGTTTCTGGATTCTCATTTTCTTTCTTCTCTCTTTGTTGCCTAAGCACCCGATGGGGCTGTTCAATCATGGCAATTCAATTGTAAACTTAGCTTGCGATTCAGAAATTCCTTGTTGGATTGCCTGTTTCTTCTGTGATTCAGTGCACAGTGGATTGCAGCAGAAAAGGTTTGAATTGGGTTTGCAATCCATTTCCTGATCAGATTTCAGGGTTTTTCGATCAGTGTGATAGAGTCATGATAGGGTTTGCAAAGTCACAAAAAGGTAAAATCCTAGGTTAATCCCTATATATATAGGGGTCACCAGACAGGTCAAATTCAGTGATGATATCTGCACTGACCAAAATGGGTGAAGTAATAAATGCCCTGCTACAAGTATAAGTGATATATCTCTTCAGAGAAATTTTGGAGTTAGATGACCTGATTATGAGGTTATGAGAGAGAGTGGCTCTGGAGCCGATAGGACAGAGATCAATATCACAACCTCATTGCAGAACTGTACTGGGAAGACCAGCCCGTTACCATTCATGTAATGAATGGATCATTCTGAATTGTTGCGTGGATATGACCTAAGCAGATGAAGACGTGATTACATTTTTTTTTTGGAAATCTGGATCACATTCTGGATTGAACACTTTCCAATTTTTAAATGTATCTTCAATGAATTTGGCTTTCCGGTTGACATTACTCCAAACAAAAATAATATATCTCTTCATGAACATTCTATGTGGGCAGATCCTGGCAAAATTAAGACATGATAACATTTTGTCAATGATCTGGATAATAGTTTGGATACAAAAAGCCTAAACTTGGAAAATGCCTCCTGATATAGGTCTGCGCTCTAGGAGTGCTCTGTAATTGTCACTGTGTTCATCAACATGTCTAGAAATTGACTTGTCTTGAAATTTATTACTGACATTCACGTTCATAAATGCTTTTCTAAATACAATCATGCTAAGTCACTCTGACAATAGTGTTTGGACCTTCCTCTTTTTTAAAAATATTTTTTGTACTTATAATTTCTTTGTGATAAAAACAGATATTTCTGATTACCATTTCCACAAAATTCTGCGCTATTTGGACCTTTTGATATTTTGCAAGTCATGTATTAGACTATTCTTTAAATTAAAAACATTTTCGAGAAAAGGAAGAGGAACAAAGACAATTAAATCTAGTCCATATTACTTATTCATGTTTGTTCAAATTCATATTAATATTCATCTCCTCTAGAGATGAAAGAGTCTCAATCTTTTACCCCCAAGACCAAAACTTTTTTGACTGTTTGAATAATATGAATTCAAAGTGCAGAGAGTTTTATCATAAAACAATAAAATTGCTCACACACTTTGCCGAAGAACACGCCCATAAATAAAGATAAACATAGTTGGAACAAGGTTTCCATACTCAGTTGTTTACATCGATGGTTAATCATATAATTAATCAGCATGTTTATCTTTTAGCGGTAAACATCCCATCATGGATATGAGGGGACCTCTTTGCCTTCAAATGTTGTTTAAATATTGACGGCAAAGTAAGAATATCATAAAAAAGACAATAAAAGAACTGGGATGACAAAATTGTTTCTTTGCCAAAGCAGAGGGATCAACCTAAGTCGAACTTTTTCGGTGGGAGGGGCTACTAGTTCTACTATTACTGACACTTTTATTTCTATTGCTGCTCCCATGAATTCTTGTACTAACACCTTAATTACTATTACTTCTACTATTGCTGATAAAATAAATTTATTTTTAAAACAATACTTGTCTATTTATTTATGAATGGCACTACTACTACTACTACTACTACTACTACTACTACTACTACTAGTTTTGGATATCTACCACTGTGTCTGTGTGAAGTGAACCTTCACTGCCTGTTATGGTAACGAATCTAAATTGAACTTTTAGTTTTGTTACCTCAGATCTTTGAGTTATTGAGAAATTGACACATTCTAAATATTTAAATACCACCAGGACTTCCTTGTACATATATACATAAAGATATATTACTTGAAGTAAAAGTAAAACAAAAAGTAAACTCATACAATCAATTTATTGCTTTAACTTTTTCTGTGACTTCCTGGTCATAAGCTAATAAATCCTGCTAAAAGGAGAAAAAACACACCACTTTTCATGGTACAAAAAACAACAACAAAGAAACACACAACTTACGTTGATATTATTTAAAACTCTTCAAATCGTCTTCAGTTACATTAAGTAACTACAGTTTTTTGACAGGTTTTTAAGCAGGTATAAAACTGATGGCAAATTACAGAGCCTGTTTGTGTAACAAATTTACATCTGGTCTTTAGCCCATAATTACTGATAAACCATTACATTTTGAGTAATCATGAACAACAAACCACCAAACAGAGAGACTGACTAATGAACACACCCAAAAAAGACAACCTCTGGGTGAAGGTCACTAAAAAGCATTGATCACCAGTGGAAGCGTTTCCAAAAATTTGTGATATTTTTGCATCCAGAATATAATCCGGGTCTTTCCCAAAATGTAATCACTTCTTCTTTTGGCTAAGCCACCCAGGCTACCATAAGGCCAAGCCGGTTATGTTTGGGCAGATTCTAAAGATTGTGGGATTCTTTTTTTCGATCCCCTTATGCATCTACAAGAACGACCCAACACAACCCAAATTGAGGTTACTCGCAAGCTGTTTAGACAGTGGAACAGCTATTTGAGTCAAACTACATGTTCAAATGTGAGTGAAATGAGCAATCATATTTCTATGTTTCCCCAATTTTAAGTTATTACGTTACAATAGAACAGAGAGAAATAAATTACAACAAAAACTGAACAATTGTGCACATGAAAAATTATGAATGTCAGGAAGTGATGGTAAATTCAACTGTGGTGCTGAGGGTACCGACCAATCCAAAAAACTAAAAGATTTTTTCCCAAATCACAAGTCAGTTTTAATGAGAGTCTCTGATGTATGCTAACGAAACCTCATCAATATGTAAGAAGCTGGAAAATTCTTTTAAAAAGTGAAGATTGTTTTGTATTGGGTTATTCTACGATTGGTGTGAACAGGTCTTAGACTGTATAGACTGGGAACCAGCCAACCTGTAACAATAAGGTGACTGGTATTGCCTACAATGGCCTTCGTTTATTAATGCTGCATTCATTTGTGCTTCCTGAGGCGGTATTCAACTCCCATTAAACAGTTCTTTGCATTTTTAACCGCATTTTTCCGGGATGTGAAGTAGTAAGTATCAGTGCTGAATAACCAAAAGAATGCATCACTACTATCCGTCATGTATCGGGAAATCTTGATGGTTATTTTAATTGTTTATATGCATTTTGTATGCATTCAATATCTTTTTACTATATATTTTTGTACTTATAACATCAAATAATGTCAATTAAACTTTAAAATATTTTGGGAAGACAATGATCTTTAGAAGCAAATACATGGGTTGGGCGATAATAGAGGATTGACAACACTTAAACTGATGCACATTTTTTGTTTATCACAAATATCGTTAAATTATTATGCCATATCATTACACAGTAAAAGGGGGATACTGTGTCAAAATGTGCATCAAATGTGTTAACTAAAAATATTTTTATTTAATTTCTTCTTGATCATTGCTAGGTGTAACTACGGAAGGCTAGAACCCAAGATGGTGGGCGATACCTGACCCTATATTGCAGAGTAGTTGTCGGGAACCAGACTATAGACTGTATTACTGAAATAGTGAGGTCCTCAGTGTCCCAGTGGGTTTGCTGGTTTGGAATCTAATCACAGGCTGTCACTCCTGCGTAGGTTTGACTCCCACAACTGATGATGCTGAGGACCTCTCCCAGTGTGACCCTGGCTGTTGAATGGGACATAAAACTCCAACTTTGGCCAACTATACTTAAAAGGCAAAAATGAAGAAACTGTAGCAGTATTGAACACTTAAATCGCCAGTTATAGTTCGTAGCCTTGCGGTGGACTGAAAATCTTTCCTTTTCAGGATTGGAGTACAACAGTTTTGAAACAGTTTAAAGTATTCTAAGTTTTTTTGTTCACTGATTTTTGTAGTGGATTTCCGGGTGCTGATTTATTCAGTCTTTCAGCATACACATGTTGACCAGACATGTATACCCAGGTCAAATCATGTCCTTCCTTGGCTTGACGTGGAATGTTTACTTATGACATACTCTTAGTGAAATTTAAATAATTCATGGTAAAAATGCAATGACTGTTGATCACAATTCAAATCATAAATCATTACATGTCAAACAATAGAGAAATAGTGGTAACTAGGAACATAGATAACGCAGTGTCTGAGGGAGCTGGAGCTGCTGGGACTTTGGAACTAGATATTGGTGAAAAATACCCCCCCCCCCCCCCCCCCTCAAAAAAATGTTGTCATAATGCAAAACCAGATCATCCACCTAGTGTAAAAATACAACATGATTATTTTAAGCACAAGCTTTAGTGCGGGTCGCTCTTCTAGATATCACTTTTTTTTGTCTCTGGACTTTTATGAATTATGGTATAGCTTGATGAGTACCTGTCTCATCAATGAAGTTAAGCAGCAATGGGCTATGTTAGTACTTGGATGGGTAACCACCTCAGTGTACTACTTGTGTCTCTGATGGCTTTGCGGTTCACGCTAATAGACCGAAACCCGTTTCAGCCTTGTTGATTTATGCACACAAAGATGCAATTACATTACTCTCAAGCCTTCCCTTTTGTGTGGGGGTAATGGACATTTTAATCCCATAGTTTATTTTACTATGATGATTTGTGATGTTGAAACAGTTTAATATACTCCAGACAAATAATGTATTAACATATCCAAAGACTATCTGCAATGTGATTCATAACTTTAAATGGCACATTGTCGGACCTTAAAAAGACATGTTGTCATACAGCCTTATTGGAAAAGTGTGAATTTGGTGTAATACTTACACCGGTAACTGCTGTGGATCCATTACAATAGCATGTCATTCAGTCATTGGACAGTATAAACTAACAAGGAAGTTTCCCCATTAAGAAAAATCTATACTCCTGAGAACAAAACCAGAGCATAATAAACATATAAAATTTTGTATATATTTTTTGATTGTATGTAAAGTATGGTTTATTTACTCACTTGGAAGAACAACCAGGAAGTATGATTACCAGGAATATTCTATTTTCATACCACAACGTAGTGATGATGGCTGACACACAAATTAGCATTAAAAAACACTTCAGTTTGCATGTACATACAATCAACTTGAATACTGTTGCCAAATGTGAGTCAAGTAGAAAGTCCTAGGGAACCCCCTTAGAGGATAATCCAATTCCATGTGTTGAGAATTACTTCAACTAATGTTATCTAAATTTAACTTTTATAACGCTTAATCTCCCCTTTATTGGACAGACTCGTAGGCGTATCTGCACACAATCAATTTTTTTATATCCAGAGATGGAGAAAATGGCCAAGCACCATGGTGAATGCAAAGTAGATATTGAGACTAAGATGGGTATGCCCGGGTGAAGACGTACAATGGTCACTTATTCTATTGTTCAGACAAGCTTTAAAAGTTTTGCAAGTGAACATTTCTTGTCAAGTGTCTTCGAATAAACCTTTTGATTTAGAAGTTCCTTCTGACTTACATTAATGGGGCCATGACTTATCATAATTGTGCTATGCTTTATGTTTATGGTGTTATCACCAATCGTCTGCTGATTGGAATACGATCCCTCATTTTTCCCATTTGGGAGGTTGACCTTGTCACTCAGAATGATCTTAAACCCATCTCAAACTACGGTTGGAAGGATCCTGCACAGAAGTTTCTAAAGTTCACAAAGTGTTCCACATTGGTGCATTTGTAAGTCCATTGAGAAAAATTCGCGACAATGTTAACCTGTTTGAATTATTGCAAACTGCCCCTGATCCTTATCAGATCTATATCATCTTATACCCATTTTAAACCTATCTTAGAGCTTATAAAGTCATCTTTTTGATCTTACATTGATTTTAAGTCAATTTTTAAGATTAGTAAACCAATCAGATGTATCGGGAAACTATTGCAAATCTATCGGAAGACTTCTTAAACCAATGGCAATGTCGATTGGACAGATTGTGAATCTTTTCCCATTTTTAAATTGGTAAATAGGTTTACGAGCAGATCTTAATAATGAAACAGCCCCATTAAGATAGGTTTAAGATAGCTTTCCACTATTTCCAAATAACTTTCCGATTAATGATTAAATACATTTAAGATAAGTTTAACATCCATCCAAATGGTCTACGAACTTTAAAAATGGACTTCAGATGAAAATGATAGCTTTAAAATCGCTGTAAGATCAAAATGATGACTTTGGGAGCAGTAAATTAGGTTTAAGGTGGCTATGAGATGGAACAGTTTGCAATAGTTCCAATTCCAGTTGTTTCCAATGGACTTTCGAGTCCTATCATTGTAAAGCCATTGGGAAGTACGGGACCCCCATCACAGACAAAAGATGAAGGATCATATTCCAATTTTGGAGACAATTGCGAGAAATACAAAAATAACCAACTAACCCTTTATAGAGTTCTTTATGTGGTAAAGATATAATTTCTACATAACATCACTGCCACAAATTACCACATAACCAATCTACATGCACCTTACATATCATAATTTTTATATCAGTGTTTTTGATTGGATGGGATTTAAATTCATCATTTCAATGATTATGTGCCAGGTTACAAAATTTGCTAAATGAAAAAAAAACTATGTCAAAGGCATGTCCAGTTTACTTTCCAAAGTGAAGAGTGCCCATATGATTTTGTCCATGCTTGCTGAATATATCTTTATGTGAGAGAAATGTGCCACCTAATATTGTAAGAACTCTTGAAAACACTTAACTCATAACGTTAACAGACTCAGAAAATTATGAATAACAACACATAGGTGTAAGAAATCACATAAAAGTAAATGTTCCCCAACAGCGGAAACCTTTTTGGAATGGCAAAGCCATTTTGCTGGTCATTACCCCTAGGGCAAGATATAAGTAGAGAAGTGGAGTTATATTTTTATTCAGTTTTATTTTAAACTAGTTTTGTTTCATTTGTAAGATCAACATAAATAAAAGATAAGTAATTTTCGGGATGAAAAACAGATATGTCCAATCAAGGCATCCGCCAGGGCAGAAGTAGGCAAGCAAAACCCAGAGTAGATGTGATTAAAAGATAATTTTGAAATTTAGAAACCAATGTGGTGTCCAAAGAAAGAAAATACAGAAATACAATAAAAAGGTCTGGCGAGGCAAGAAACCGCCCTGCATAGGAAGAGCCAGTTAGTTGTGAATGATAGGGGAATTTCGAAATTTCGAAGGGGTGTGACTCCTGGAGGTCAAAGGGTGGAACATGATGATGAAAGGAGACTTATTAGGCATGCTGATCATTATTAGGTAAATATTCTAGAAATTCTGGTGGAGTGTAGGGGAAAGCCACCAACGTACCATAAAATGAGATAAAATCCCAGTTGTAAAGGTTGATTTACTAATATCCTGGCCAAAATTTGGCAGAGAAATAAAATCAATAAGACCAATGAAATACCTGATTATTGCTGCAACATAACAGTTAGTCATGATCAGGAGAATTAGTTAAAAATCCAGCCAAATATGGCACATTCCTTAGTATCATACAACCCAAGAATGAATAATTCCCGGTAATAAGGAGATATCAGCCAAGATTCACAGAAGATAATCCCTGTAGCAGCAAGTACAAAAGTCTGATCCAAGGTTACATAAAATATCAATATACAAATTTGGTTAACCAATTCAGTAGACTTCATATTATAGCCATGAAAACCGGTAAGGTCCATGAACAAATAAAACAGAACACACATTTGTATATTATACAGACCAGGAATGAAAAATCCCTGGTAATAATGAGATACCAGCCAAGATTCACAGAAGATAATCCCTGTGTCAGCAAGTACAAAAGTCTGATCTAACATAAAATATCAGTGTACAAATTCCATTAACCAATTCAGTAAACTTCATATTACAGCCCGGGAAACCAGTAAAGTCCATGAACAAGTAAAATACAACACACAATATACATGACAATCTGTTTCTCAACCTAGAACTAGCCACCAGTAACATATCTAGCTCAATCTGCTACTCCCTATAGAACTGTGCAGTACAACCCACCCTAGTGATATTCAGTAATAAACAACCAAACAATCTATTACCAGAAAAAGGTTACTTTAGTTTCAGTGATTAGCCCCATATAAGTTATGCAAAGTTTCAAGTTATGAATTAATCTACTGGAAGGAAAACGTCCATAGCAAGCAAGCTATTCACTACATAGGCTCAGGCTGACTAGCAAGGGCTTCACTCCAGCACTAAGGAAGAACTGGCCAGAAACACTCAGAACCAAGATACACCGCACAGCCTAAGAGGAATAGGAATAATAAAATCATTAAAAATGATGGCCAAACTGCAGATACATATCACTGATAACATAACAAAGATGAACTGTACCATATACATTACAGCAATAATAACAGCATACAACGATGCTGGCCACACTGAAAATCCGTGTAATATCCCAGTACATAATCCCAGACACCTAGTCATCAAATTAGGACAGCCTGCAACGAAAAGACTGTGTTAGTACATTGTAACATTAAAAATGTCATCCATCCCAAAATATTTCCGCACATAAAAGATAATAATCTCATGATAATGATCAATGGCAAATATGTTTATGGATTATTATGAATTGTAAAACTACCAAAAATATATATGCATAAAAAAATAATTTGTAAGATGTAACAGCACAATCTAATCCAAATTATATGCACCCTGTCAAAATAAAATCTAGGGGTGGTAGTGAAGGGAAGTTTCAATGTTGTTCCTCCGGCCACTGAAACTGGAATGGTAGAACCCACGTGTAAGCACAGTGACCACAGAGAGGCCAACCAATCAGAAACTGTCACCAGGTCAGTTCCTGGTTAAACCTAAATGACAATGACCACTTATCAAGTTTCCTCCCCTGGAGGAATGAGCCCGGAGGCAACCCAAATGCCACCAAGCACATTACCCCCAGGGTAAGATATAAATCAAAGCCAGAAGTGGACTTATATTATATTTTTATTCAATTTTATTTTAAACTAGTTTTGTTTCATTTGTAAGATCAACATAAATAAAAGATAACTGATTTTTGGGATGAAAAACAGGTATGTCCAATCAAGGCCTCCGCCAGGATGGAAGCAGGCAATCAAAAACCAGACTAGATAATTTAATTATAGATAATAAGATCCACAAATGATAATTTTGAAATTTAGAAACCAATTTGGTGTCCAAAGAAAGAAAATACAGAGCTACAATGAAAAGGTCTGGTAAGGCCAGAAACCGCTCTGCGGAAGAAAAGATAGTAAGTCGTGAGTGATAGGGAATTTAGAAATTTTGAAGGGGTGTGACCCCTGGAGGCCAAAAGGTGAAATATGAGGAAGTAAGGGGACTTATTAGGCATGCTGATCATTATAAGGTAAAATATTCTAGAAATTCAGGTGGAGTGTAGGGGAAAGCCACTAAACAGCAAAGCTAGGAATGTAGTTGTGAAGGAAAAGTAGTACAAACAGCAGAGGAAGTCATTGGTGTTGAATTAATGTATCTCCAAACCGCGTGACCTGACCAGGTACTGTGCAAAATAATATCTTGTAAAGAAACCCCATGGTTGAATGCCAAGGTAGTGCTAACCTTTCTAAACAGGTGGAAGGGTATAAACCCAAAGCCACAGAACTTTCATAAGATGTGTCACAAAGTAATATAAGCCTCTTGTATTGTATTAGGACATTCTGATTTTTACTGGAGTATGTAAACAGATACACATAGTTTTTTTTTGTTGTGGAATTTTTCTGCAGGAACTTTACCACACCTAGATTATTTGATTTGCTTCAGTGATTACACTTGGTTGCCAAATCCCTTTTATCGTATTTGTTTCACATGTGTGATAATCACACCTCACTAATTATACTTTTGTGGTCAGTTGTGGACATCAGTTTGGTATGTGTGGTAGATGTTTAAAATATTTACTTCAGTATCATTTCTAGAGTTGACCAGGAAGGACGGAGTGGTACTCTATAACTTGGGTTGCTTTGTTGAAATCAACTCTGTTTTATTATAGTGGAACCAGCAGCTGTGGTAATTTGTTTCTTTTAATTCTAGCATTATTAAATATGAGGTACCTTATTCATTCATATTAATGTTAACATGTGAAACAATTTTTCATAGATTTATGTCAATGTATATATCTTTATGTGGCACATAAACTTATACAAGACAAAATATATCAGAATATTTCATCACCAAAAGTTTGTTGTATTTGTATATTATGTTGAACATGTTGTTAAGGTGTTGTTACATTCATTTCATCTGGTTTATTGCTATGCCTGATGTGAATGTTGAATACTTTACTGGATTGCTGAATCCCTGTTGATTTCATATCACATATGAGGAAGCTGTTCTTTGTGATTTGGATGTTTCTCATTATTACCTATTTTGGTGCCAGTTTGTGTGGAAGCTGTTTCATTGGACATATTAGGAACTGTAGACTCTGTGGAGGATTTCCTGACAGCTATTTGTTTGACAGTGTATTTCATACATAAAATATTGCTGTTTGGAATTTCATAATATCTGTTGTGACATTCATTGATTAACTGTATATATATATATATATCTTGTATGTCATTACATGAACTGTATACTGTATTTCCAATATAATACTTCAGTGTGTATGAGTGGTATTTTTTGATTGGAAGGTGTGTTTTGTGATGAAAGTTGGAGAGGAGTGAAGTGTGTACTAAGTGTTATTTTAATATCAATTTTCAGGTTCTGCATTGTGAATACCTTTAACTGAACTTGTATACCCAATAAAGCGATTTTTGTGAAACCTTTTACTGACCCTCAATCAGAACTTCGTGACAATTGGCGAGCTTGCCAGGATTGAGGGTTTTTTTTCAGTAAAAGAGATATTCGATTAAACGCTTAGTTTTTTTTATGTTGGTTTATTTTGTTCAGAGTTGCAGATTTTAATTTTTTTTTTAAGTTTTATTTTATTGTCTGTTTGATAAAGATTTTTTTTTTGTTTCTTTTTCGGGAAACATTGGGTTTGGTTGATATCCTTGCAATAGTTTGCTCTGCTTTCTTTCTTCTCTGGTTGGTGTTCATAACATCTGTCAGGTTTGTTGGTCCAGTTAAATGCTTTTGGGTATTACAAACTTGAGATTACAGCAATTTAAGATATTACTGGATCAGACAGTGATACTATTGTTTGTTTTTTTTAAATTTTTTTTAAAATATTTTTTTATTACAGAAAAGTTGCAAATTGAGTTTGCGAGTGATATTGTTGCAAATTGGGTTTGCGAGTGATATTATCGACATTTGTGATAGCCCCAATTATCCATTCTGTTATTGGACTACACAAAGTCTTGTTTTTTTTCCAATTTGTGTTTCATGTGTATGCAAACTGTCTGAAAAGTATTTATTGATTTTGTCCGTCATTCCAGACATAATTATTTGTAAGGATGGATGTGGAACAGTTGGAGAAACTAACAATTTTAGCTAAGGAGATTGGTCTTGAGGGTAAGGAATTGCAAGATTTTATTAGGGATGAGAGAATGGCTTACCGAGAAAAATAACAGTATGATAGAGAGAGAGAGAAAGAACAGTATGATAGAGAGAGAGAGAAAGAACAGTATGATAGAGAGAGAGAGAAAGAACAGTATGATAAGGAGTATGAAATGGAACATTTGAAAGAAAAGGATAAAATCAGACAGCATGAACTAGAATTAGCTAAGTTGAGATTAGAAGAGTCCATGCACCAACATAGCTATTCAGAACAGTCTAGCAGGATCAAAGTTAAGGCTGCTAAACTTCCTTACTTTGAAGAGAAGCAAGACAATATTGATTCTTACTTGACTCGTTTTGAAAAGTACCATGTGACAATGAAAACTCTGAAAGAAGATTGGGCAATTCACTTAGCCACTTTACTTAAGGGTAAAGCTTTAGAAGTGTATACTAGAATGTCTAGTGAAGAGGGAAATAATTATGAAGCAGTGAAAATGGCTTTATTAAGAAGGTATCAGTTGACAGAAGAAAGCTTAAAGAAAAAGTTTTATGAGAGTGAACCTGAAGTGGGTGAATTATGTTCACAATATATTGTTAGGTTAGCTGATGAGTTAGGCAAGTGGATAGATGCAACAAAAATAGCTAAGGATTTTAAGCAGCTTTGTTCTTTGTTAGTTAGGGAAGAATTTTTGGCATCATGTGATAGTGGGATGGCTATGCATTTAAGAGAAATAACAAAGAGCTAGCTGAGTTAGCAGAAAGATACATGGATGCACATAGCATGACTTCTTTACAACCACAGAAAAAAAAACTGAAACTAAAACAAACAAATCCCCTGATGTAAGAGTTAAGGGTAAACCTTTCAAAAATTCCACTCCACAAAATCAAACACAGAAATAGGAAGGGAAGAAACCTTCTAGAAATTGTTTTCTTTGTGGTAAGGTTGGGCATTTTGCCAAGGATTGTTTCATTAAGAAACATATTGTTTCTGCTATTGCTACTAATCAAGATAGTGAACAAGATGAAGCTAGTATGTGTAGTTGTCAAATTCCTGATGCGACAGAACTTGTTCTCAATTGTGGTCATAAGGTTCCCATCCTTAGTTCTTGTGTTAGTAAACTCCCAACAAACATGCCAGTATCCAAAGGTTATGTAGGAGATAAGTTGGTTCAAGTTTTAAGAGATACAGGATGCTCAGGAGTTGTTGTGCAGAAGTCCCTAGTCACTGAAAAACAGTATAATGGTAGGTCTCAACATTGTGCCTTCATAGATGGGTCCATACACACTTTTCCAGTTGCAGATGTGTTTCTTGATACTCCTTTTTTCAAAGGACGTATATCAGCAGTTGTCATTGAAAGTCCTCTATACCCATTGATTATTGGTAATGTTCCAGGTGTTGATGACAGATTTCTTGATGCAAAGGGTTTTGTTCCAGAATTAGAACCTGAATCAGGGGTTAGTGACACATCTCTTGATACAAAAGGCTTCGTTGCAAAGTTGCAATCTAAACCCTTTACAACAGATAAGGATCAGATAGTGGCTAAAGCAGTCATCACTAGAAGTCAAAGTAAAAAATCATCTACCTCTGAACCAAAACCATTACACGTTTTACCTGTTACAGAAACAGGGGTAGACAGACAAAAGTTGATTGAGTTACAGAAGCAAGATAACACATTAGACAGGTGTTTTGTTTTTGCAAAACAGCACAAGAAACTCCACAGTACCAACGGTAGCACTTACTGGTTTGAGATTTCTAATGACTTGTTGCTTAGAAAATTTCAGTCTCCAAAGCTTGTCTCAGGTGAGATTGTCTCACAAGTTGTCATTCCAAAAGCCTTGCATTCTCAAGTTTTGAAACTTGCACATTGTGGTCTCATGGCTGGACACCAAGGTGTTAAGAAAACTTTAGATAGGATACTTTCTAGTTTTCATTGGCCAGGTATACATTCTGATGTGTCACGTTTTTGCCAATCCTGTGATGTATGCCAGAGAACCATTGAGAAAGGAAAAGTACAGAAGGTCCCTCTAGAAAAAATGCCTATAATTGATATTCCTTTTCATAGGATTGCAGTTGATTTGGTTGGTCCCATTTTTCCGTTGTCTGACCGAGGACATCGCTACATTTTGAGCATTGTAGATTTTGCCACTCGATACCCTGAAGCAGTACCATTAAAAACAATAACTACTGAAGTTGTGGCTGAGGCATTGGTAGATGTATTTTCAAGAGTTGGCATCCCTCATGAAATCTTAACTGATTGTGGAACCCAGTTTACTTCAGAATTAATGAAAGAAGTTAGTAGGCTGTTGTCCCTTAGACAGTTAAATACCACTCCATATCACCCCATTTGTAATGGCCTGGTAGAGAAATTCAATGGAACTCTTAAGAGAATGTTAAAGAAACTTTGTGAGGAAAAGCCTCGTGATTGGGATAGATACCTAAGCCCTCTTTTATTTGCTTATAGGGAAGTTCCCCAAGAGACTTTAGGTTTTTCACCCTTTGAACTTTTGTATGGTCGATCCATTAGAGGCCCTATAGGAATTCTAAAAGAGTTATGGACAAGTGAAACAACTAGCTCAGATGTTAAACTGACATACCAGTATGTAATGGATTTGAGGCATAGGTTGGAAGAAACATGCAAGTTAGCTACTGAGGAGTTGAAAGTAAAGAGTGCCAAGTATAAGCACTTCTATGACAAAAAGGCTAAAGTTAGGTCATTTAATGCCGGGGATAAGGTTCTCTTGCTGTTTCCAACAGATAATAACAAATTATTAATGCAATGGAAGGGTCCTTTTGAAGTCATATGTAAAGTTGGGTTGAATGATTACAAGGTTAAGTTGCCTGGTGGAATAAAGACATTTCATACCAATCTTTTGAAATTGTACCTTACTGAACAAGATGATAAGGAAGAAAGTGGAGCTATGTGTTTTGGAGTGATTGAGGATGAGGAAGATGATGTTAACATAACTGGTTTAGAAGGTCCAGATAGGACACAAAATGAGACCTATTGAGATGTTTTGATTAATGAAAAGCTGAATTCACAGCAAACAGAATCCTTGAGAAAGATGCTTAGGGAGAACGAAGATATTTTTTCCAATGTTCCTAAAGTGACAAACTTACTTGAACATTCCATTACACTGGTTACAGATTAGCCTATTAGGTCTAAGCCCTATCCAGTACCTTTGTCTCTGCGCCATGTAATTAGGAAGGAAATTCAGGACATGTTAGATCTTGGTGTTATAGAACCTTCTACAAGTCCATATGCATCACCAATTGTTCTAGTCAAGAAAAAGGACAAGTCTATTAGGTTCTGTGTGGATTATCGGAAATTAAACAAATTGTGCCTTTTTGACCCTATGCCAACTTCATTGCCTGACCAGTTGTATGCAAAGTTGTCATCTCATAAGATATTTTCCAAATTAGATTTGAGTAAAGGGTATTGGCAAATTCCAATTAGAGAAGTAGATAGGGACAAGACTACCTTTGTTACACCTGAAGATGGCATGTACAGGTTTAAGGTTGTTCCCTTTGGTCTGGTTACTTCAGGTGCGGGCTGTAACAGGCTTATGCAGTTATTACTCAAGGATTTGGACCATGTAGACAGTTATGTAGATGATATCATAGTATATTCACATGATTGGCAAAGTCATATGGCAACATTAAAACAGTTATTTGATGTGTTAAGAAAAGCAAACCTTTCTGTTCGACCTTCAAAGTGTATGTTGGGTTATGATAAGGTTGAATTTCTAGGCCACATTGTTGGAATGAATGAACTGAATCCCTGTGAGGATAAGGTAGCAAGAATAATGAAAGCACTACCTCCTAGAACTAAGAAACAACTTAGGTCTTTCCTAGGTCTAATAGGTTATTACAGGAAGTTTGTTCAAAATTTTGCAGGGAAAGCAGAACCTTTAACTGACTTAACTAGGAAAGGTAGACCTAACATTCTTGTGTGGGAAGAGAAACATCAAAAAGCTTTTGATGAACTGAAGTCAGTCTTAGCTAACCCTCCTGTGTTAAAGTTACCAGATGAGAGCAAAAGGTTTTTCTTGCAAACAGATGCATCTGACAAAGCTATAGGAGCAATTTTAATGCAGGAATATGATGACATAAAATTTCCTGTATATTTCATAAGTCGTCGTCTGCAACAGAGAGAAGAACATTACTCAACTATAGAAAAAGAATGTTTGGCAATAGTTTGGGCAGTTCAAAAACTACAAATTTATCTTTATGGTCAGACATTCGTCTTACAAACAGACCATCAACCCCTTACCTATTTGAAAAAAACCAAAGTATCAAATGGAAGATTGATGAGGTGGGCTATGGTCCTACAACAGTATGATTTTACTATAGAGTCTATTAAGGGAAAAGACAACTGTGCTGATTTCATGAGTAGGACTGATATTTTAGAATGTTAACTTACTTTGTGTTAATTTAAAGTTAAAAACTGAAGTTTTCACTTAAAGGTGGGGCATATGTCACAAAGTAATATAAGCCTTTTGTATTGTATTAGGACATTCTGATTTTTACTGGAGTATGTAAACAGATACACACAGTTTTTTTTTGTTGTGGAATTTTTCTGCAGGAACTTTACCACACCTAGATTATTTGATTTGCTTTAGTGATTACACTTGGTTGCCAAATCCTTTTTATGGTATTTGTTTCACATGTGTGATAATCACACCTCACTAATTATACTTTTGTGGTCAGTTGTGGACATCAGTTTGGTATGTGTGGTAGATGTTTAAAATATTTACTTCAGTATCATTTCTAGAGTTGACCAGGAAGGACGGAGTGGTACTCTATAACTTGGGTTGATTTGTTGAAATCAACTCTGTTTTATTATAGTGGAACCAGCAGCTGTGGTAATTTGTTTCTTTTAATTCTAGCATTATTAAATATGAGGTACCTTATTCATTCATATTAATGTTAACATGTGAAACAATTTTTCATAGATTTATGTCAATGTATATATCTTTATGTGGCACATAAACTTATACAAGACAAAATATATCAGAATATTTCATCACCAAAAGTTTGTTGTATTTGTATATTATGTCGAACATGTTGTTAAGGTGTTGTTACATTCATTTCAACTGGTTTATTGCTATGCCTGATGTGAATGTTGAATACTTTACTGGATTGCTGAATCCCTGTTGATTTCATATCACATATGAGGAAGCTGTTCTTTGTGATTTGGTTTCTCATTATTACCTATTTTGGTGCCAGTTTGTGTGGAAGCTGTTTCATTGGACATATTAGGAACTGTAGACTTTGTGGAGGATTTCCTGACAGCTATTTGTTTGACAGTGTATTTCATACATAAAATATTGCTGTTTGGAATTTCATAATATCTGTTGTGACATTCATTGATTAACTGTATATATATATATATATATATATATCTTGTATGTCATTACATGAATTGTATACTGTATTTCCAATATAATACTTCAGTGTGTATGAGTGGTATTCTTTGATTGGAAGGTGTGTTTTGTGATGAAAGTTGGAGAGGAGTGAAGTGTGTACTAAGTGTTATTTTAATATCAATTTTCAGGTTCTGCATTGTGAATACCTTTAACTGAACTTGTATACCCAATAAAGCGATTTTTGTGAAACCTTTTACTGACCCTCAATCAGAACTTCGTGACAAGATGTTTTTTAGCTATGGAGTTGGTAAGCATAGATGGAGAGGCGGCATTATGACGGTTATAGAGGTGATCATTACTGTCACAAGGAAAAAGAGCAAACATGGTTTGGATCAATGTTACAGGGCAAATGGGGATGTACCCAACCTAGGAATGGCTATGGTTCGAACCTGCCGTCTGTTCTACAAGGTCTTTTTCCATTTTATGACAATAGTGGCACCTTATTCAGAAAAAATAATGTCTTCTCTACATACATGTCTGGTACAATCAAAGGAAGTGCTGGAATGTGTCAAGATGTTGTTAGAAATCATCAAAAAAGAGAGAAAAGCAAAAAAGTTCCAAGATTTGAAGACCTGTGGATTTTTAAAGACCACACTGAATTAAAATTTTCTCTACTACCTGTTCATCTAGATACGTCATGGTCT
Source organism: Sabellastarte sp. h YS-2021 (assembly GCA_964017235.1). NCBI lineage: Eukaryota > Metazoa > Annelida > Polychaeta > Sabellida > Sabellidae > Sabellastarte > Sabellastarte sp. h YS-2021. Next base: position 59,136,848 of record OZ024930.1, on the reverse strand, counting down.
TAAGTTTGAGAGGCTTATTAAGATTCAAAGATATAATAAACATTTGGACCCTTTGATCCAGAAAACAGTTAGTGGAAACCCCAAACTTCGTAGTCAATGTCCTAATAGCTGTGATAATTTTTGACATTGGAAGCAAACATATTGTTCCCATGTAGGTATTCTAAGAACATTAACAAGTGGGTAGATGTTACCTCTATATGGGACAGCCCAGCCGCCATAAAAAGCCAAAAAGTCTTTATACATCATGAGGTAATTTCTCCATGTTGCTTGTCTATGGGCCATCTGAAGCCTAGCAAAAGCCCTGGTGGCCAACTAGGCCGTCCTAGGTGTATTCTCTAAAATTATATAGAAACATTATACAATTAGATCAATATGTGCTGGAATCCATGCATGGTTAGGCAACAATTCCACTAGTTTTCCTTCATTATTTGGAGTGTTAAATCATTTAGACAATAGATCAGCGATGTTATTATCTTACCATCAATATGTTGAAAAGATGTATATTATGGATTGCAGTGAGAATCCAGATGTTCCTGGCCTTCCCAGTGGTCAGAACCTCCACAATTGGAAGATTATCATATCGAATGCTAATTGTCTTTTATTCTCCCACAAGGAACCCCATATCTGAAGGGCCACCATAACGTTCAACATTTCCAAGTGCTTAATGTATAATTTTAATAACCAAGTGGAAAAGGAATGGTATATATCATTCAGTTAAAGCAACCCCCAAAGCCTGCCAATAAGGAATCTAGATATATAGTTTCATGAACCTTTCTAGCATCATAATATTTGACACCATTGTATGTGGGTAAAAACACAGAAACCAATTCAAGTCTTTGGCAAAGTCATGAGTTAATTGGATAATCCTATTATCATGATTATGTCTTAATAGGGCCAGCATTCCATTAAGAAAATATCTAGTCAGCTGGATGCATTTTCAAATGTATAGCAAAACAAAAGCTGGGTACACAAAATCTTTGGGGTCCATGATTTGCATAACTTAATAGCTTGCAACTTGTCGCCCTGTATCTAAATGGTTCTAGTCTTGGTGTCAATTAATCTACCTAGACATGTAACAGCTGTGGAGGGAGCCACCAGTTTATCCTGGCTAATCTTCAGACCCAGCTGAAGATTGATATGGAGGGTATATATGGGATGGAAGACCTGTATATATAAGGTCGTCTATGTAGTTCCAGAGATATGGGAAACTATGTTGACGCAAAATGTGACGTATGGCTTTAGAATAGCATTGAAAAAATGTGGACCCATGACGAAAACCAAACACGAATGAGGCATCAATATATGCATCATTATGCTGCAAACCCAGCATGTCTATGTCTCCAGGGTCAATCCTGATGTGCCTGAATGCCCTGCCCTGCTGACATCTGCCTTAAACGACATACCCCCTGGGCCCAATTCCTTAATATTTTGAGTAATATCAATTAATCATCAATAGAGGGTATGTAAGCTTAAAGTAGGTATCCAGGTACACATCAGGTGTGACCCCATCATTAACTAAAGCCCCCTTTGACCAACTGAGATCCAAAATGGTTCGTCTTTAGTTGAAATTGTTCTAAGGCCTAGTCATCAAAAGTGATGCATGAACTTTGAAAGGAGGGTCTTTAAAAGGCCCCAATAGGACCCCAAACTTCATTTCTGTATCTATGTACACCTGAACTTGTTCAGAAAATGACTGGGCTGGTTTTGCAATGTTCTTTGAAGGGTACAAGTTCTATCAAAATCAAGAGGTAAGCCAAATGTTAACAAATGAACAATTTGCTTATCAAAGTACTTGTGCATGAACTTTGCCCAATTAGTTGCATTTAATTGGCCACATACCAGTGTTCTAGCTTATACAATATTTGGAAGTCCTGATTGTACAATGATCTTGTGAACATGTAGGATATCTGGAATATTTAACCATTCTACAGAAGGACCTTTATATGTCCTCACGGGGGTTAAAGGGATAAATAAAAATGGTTTTATAGTCTGTGCCAAACTGTTTTGATAGTCCAGACAGTATAATATGGTCCCAAATATGATCCAAAATCCACTTTGTGTTAACATTGGGATCCTGTTCAAAATCCTGTTTAAATTGCTTACCTTATTTTATGGGCTCAATATTGCTTACCATGGGGCCTGAACACATGACCTTGGTTGTTGGGTTACAAATGGCTCCCTGAGAATCACCAGCACGAGTCCGGGTAACCAGCTGCTTGTTTTCTTTGGGAAGATATTGTCCAGTATTAGTTACTTCATTCTGATCCAAGCCTGTATAAGGGGAACCCAAACCCTGTCTTGTGGATTAAGTTATTGTACTGCATCAGACCTGCCATGTCTGTCTGTTAGCACCAAGAAACACATTGCTATTTACTGTTTTCTGAGTAGATTCAGAACACAGGTCTCTGTCTATATAATCTGAAGCCCACGGGGCCCAAAAGCCTTAAACCTGTTTGATGCAGGAATTTGGAAGCCAATAGGGTTCTGTATGGTGTTCCTGTAACATCTCACCTGTATTTCAGTGTCATTTTGTATGCCCCTTTCACCCTTATGTGATATTAAAGGCAACTTTACATTTGTTGTACAACTACCCCCTTTTTGGGGCGATTATCTCTACTAAAAGTAATGCTTTTACCCCTATAGGTATTGAATATAGATTGAATACCATCACATTTGTTTAAAAAGCCTTTAAACTGTGAAACCATCTCTTCCACACACTATATGCAGCCCTATACTCCCTAACCTCATTAGCATTTGTACAAATAAACAGTCTATTATGATGGATGCAGTGACTAATACCCCCACACCCATGGCTAATTGTTTTTATCAGCTTATTCTTTTGTCTGCATTCAATTTCCATGTGTGGAAAAGCTTTTCCAGCAGTAGAGAAGCATGAGTATATGACGCCCTTGGTTTCATGTGTTTTTGAAAATTAACATGTGTTCTGGTTAAAATAAGTGCAGGGCATAGTTTTTTGTGATTTTTGTCCTAATCTCGTATCTGAATTTGAGAATCTCCGACCACTGCCCTGTATGTGTCTTTGAGCATGCACCCTCCTCATTCTGTCGATTTTCTCGACTTTATTGTAGTCTTCAATTTTCCCCTGTTCATTCAACAGGGGTAGAACAGTGTGGCTGGCCTTTGCTGCTGCCCATTAGAAATCATGTGAGTCATCCAAAAGTGAGATAAGATAATCTACCATGTAATCTCTCATTGGCAAATTTTGTTCTCTCATGGAGAGGCGAAAGCCAGCCACCCATTAGGTAACCAATAACTGATCATATGACACTCTTTTTTATTTGTTCCTGATAACACAAATTCCTGTGGCCAACACATCAACCCCCTCCCCCCTTATGACTTAAGTTTATGAGGAATGCCTGAAGTAGCTATTTCATTGAGTTCTAAGAGTTGCAGCAACACTTGCTGTTGTACATGAGCATCTTGATGCAAAGCATTAATGTCTGCGACAGATTCGTTTGACATACCAGAAACCGTACTCCCAGCACTCTGAGTGGTATGACTTCCATCCATTTTTTTGTAATTTTTGTGCTGAATTTTTCCCCAAAGTAGATTTGACTTTTGAATGACCTTTAGTTTTCTTTACTTTGCCCTTCTCCAGAGCATCCAATATTTGACTTAATTTTGTCCAGAACAATCCTATTCACCCTCCGAATCTGAATCCTCCCCCACAGTCACATGTACTTGTTTACATTCTGGATTCCCCATGAATTTAGACAAAACTTCAGAGTCATTACAAAGTACTTGGACAGGTATCTGAATACTGTCATGCTTGGTTGATCTTAGATTGTGCTTTTTGTCCATCCTGTCAACTGTTCATGGAAATGTACCACACAATACAAAGACTAGTTACACATTAGAGTACACATAAAATATTTTAAAACACTAAAATATAAAAGAAATATAGAAAGAAATGATAATAAAACCACTTAGAATGTTGATGTCCTCTAACTCAGAGTCGTGTGAAGGGTCAGAAGTTTCAATTTTGTTCCTCCGGCGACTGAAAATGGAATGGCAGACCCCACATGTTAGAACTGCAACCAGAGAGGCCAACCAATCTGGAACCGTAACCTGGTCAGTTCCTGGTCAACCCTAAACTACACTGACCACTTCTTAAGTACCCGCCCTGGAGGAATGAGTCAGGTGGCACCCAAACGCCACCAAGCAAATGTACATAGAGACTGAAATCTAAGTCTAATCTTTGGTCTTTTTACAATACACACAAAACCATTTACAGGATTGAGGAATTGATCAAATATTATCCCCCTCTGCAAACAATATCTTATGACTACATTCATATTGTAGTCAGAGATGTGGGTCTTTTTTTATTTTGGAACACAATCTATATAAAAGACAAGGAAGTTTGAAATGTTGATAATATCTGGACCAATAACATTAAACACTTTCAATTTCAAACAGAAGCCTATGAATTGGCAATAACTCTCAAGTGACCCATATAATTTCCTTACCTGTTTTTCTCCCCTATAATCATTCACGGTAAACTTTTGAAACTGTAAAATTAAAGGTAAAATTACATATAATTGTATTGTGATTTGTATGATCGGTGTGCAGTTAAATTTTACTAATAATACAACTGTCCCAGTTAGTTTGCATTCAGACAGCCGCGATTTTGAGATCTGGAGCTAATTTTATAAGCTTATCTTAAGTTTATCAACATGTTTGAAAACCTTAGTGAAAGAACATTTCTGTTCAAAGTACTCACATCCTGTTTTTTTCAGTTTTGTAAGTTAGTTATGACTTATATCAATGGAGCTATTCTTTTTTGTGGTGTTATGACTAATTGTGCATATTGATCCGTATAAATGCGACCTGAAACGATTAGTTGTTTGTGTCTGCCGATTAGACTTCGAGGCTTTCCAAGAGTGACTGAGACCTTTTCTTGACTTGTAGAATCAAAGTTGTTAGGAACAGGTTTTAAAGTTAATCCTTATTGATTATATGACTTATCTTTTTGCTCGAGGCAAATCACAAATTTGTCTAGTTTGGCACAGATTCTGGATATATATATAGTTGAACTCTTCATGTGAGTGACACTTATATCATATTCACAAAGAATTTTCTTCCATTTAGCTTTAAAATAAAAAATCCTTTATGTGTTAGAGCCTTTTTTCATTTAAATAACAGCTGCATATGATGAAAAGAAATGCAAGCATATTTGTGCTTTGTGTTACACGTGTGCTAAACTGATGCCTCGGTATTAGAAAAAAAATGTCAATTTTGTTCCATCACCGATGTTATGTCACCTGTCTATTACTATTTATGCGAGTATATCAAGTTTTGTACATGTATACACCACGATTAAGCATATGCTTAAATTTCACTGATTCTATCATAAAGACAAATATTGGAAGTCCTAATTCTAACCCATCAACCTTTGTGAAATAAACTCCAAGAAAAATTGGTATTATATATCCTTGTGAGATTTTAGTATTTGGATCTATATCTATTTACACAAAGTTTTACCCTATATTAAACTCTTCCAGTTATAAGCTATAAACAGCAAAGTAGTTTTTTGTTTGAACAGAATCCACAGTAAGCAACAATAAACTTCCTCACATAAATATGAAAAATATCAGAGAAACGAGTATTTTTGGATATCATCAATATCCTTGTTTTTGTATTTATCTTACTATTTTTCAACTTCACATAAAGAAACCAAAGAATCTTTGTCATATTAATGACAATAATCACCTTAGTCATAAGTACAATTATTATCTAGACACTACACTCTAGTATGTAGTGACTAGATAATGAAGTTAAGAAGAAAACAACACTTATGATAACTGTTAGATTATAAATAACTGATAGATATGATATAGAAAAAGGATCAAGCCTGATGTGTCAAATCTGGGCTATTAAAATCATAAAGTGGTCCGGGACAAATACACATTGGTTTCACAAATTAAAGCAATAGGAATGACATGTATAAAAAGTATAGATATCACAAATGAAAATGAGAAAATAAGTTGAGTGCATAACATGAGTATTGTATTGCTCATCTTCATGAGTTCAATTGTAGCCTTCATTGTAGCCTTCAAATATAATTTAACTCCATAACCTAAACTGAATATAATTTCATATCCCTTAATTATGCGTATAAAGATTAAAAATATAATATGCATATAAAGATTAAAAATATAATATTTGAGCTACACATTCGTATAATATTGACATCTCCATTCGTAATCTCTTTTTCGGGCACATGTCCTCGGGAGGTTTTTCTATTGTTGTACCCAAACTACTAGTTGGGAAGCTGTAAAATATGAAAATATAATACGAGAACTGTCAAGAAAAATACTCACATATAAGACTTTTTAAAAACATCTTTCACAAAAGTGACAGAAGCCTGCCATTGCCACGATTATGGCTGGACCTTCACCAGTGAAAAGATGTAATGTATAACCAACTCCTGATCACATAGTCATGCTGCCCAGGACACAATTTGTGTGAGTGGGACAGAGGTATAAAGGGAGTAATTCCTTTCCAGCTCTAAATGTAAATGTTCTATAAGTATTTTTTTCAGCTGTATTTGGTTTCCTAATCTTTCCACGAACAAAAGGATATTCATCATGAAAAAATTATTCATACAAAGCGCTTACTCAGTCTTGTTTACTTAAGTCCCTCGACACTTTTTATTGAATCCCCTTTATATATTTTTAAAGTTATGTCAACAAAAGATACTTCAAAAATAGGGTTTGTACAGGCTCGATAGACAAGGAAGTATAAATGTGCATAATATAGATATAAATACCCTAGGTGTGGTTATATTTGGAGTTACACTAGAGAAAGCAAGGGAAATGATGGATTTATACTTTTAATGCTGGGATATGTTTTATGTCGCTACTTTTTCTTGTTATTAGAAACCAAATACATGTATAACTTGTCAATAAGTGTTGTTTTATTTGTAGAAATAGAAGCTTACATAATCAAAGTATTTCGTCTGACGTAAGTATAATGCATAACTGGAAGAATAAGTAACCTATCTATCTAATTCCTAAAACAAATTTGATTATTTGTATCACCCAGCATTAAAATAGACCCCACTGTGTCAAAGTTTCTATACTTCTGTGACCAATTTTAACATACAAGTATGATGTAATATCAAGTCAGAAAAAGGTTAAATTAACTACTACTGCTACTACTACTTACTACTACTACTACTACTACTACTACTAAATTAATACATGATACCAAGTGTATATTTCACAATAAATATATGTTAGTATATATGAGAACATTATTTTTTGTATTATTTTGTTTTTTGCAAAAATATAGTAGCTGAACAAACATTCAATGACTTTCTGAAAGAGAGAAAAAAATTACTCATTTCTTTTCCTTGTTTTAATTTATTTAGTTATTATTAGTTTATTATATCCAGGAACATCATTGTTATTTCATTATAGCCTCTTAATTTCCTTATTGGGTACATAGATATAGATATAAATAGCTATGTGAAGTGGATTTATTTACTTCCCTATTTTACCGTATATAATTCTTATTCTGTTGGATAATATGTATGTTATTTTACTTGTTTTATATATTTCCTTGAATTAAAATGTTGTTCCTCAAATGTTTAATCTACTCCTGCTGCTCCCGATGATCTGGAGTCAACTCTGATGACATAGCCTTTCATCACGGGTGACCTTCATTCACCCTAAGTAGGCCATGGCATTCCCCCCCCCCTCCTATTTCAAACTACAGCCAGTGTGTGGTTCGGAATAGGTTTCCCCCTTCCTTGGACCATGGACCATGGTATGCTGTTAAACAAGATGTCAAGGTGTCAAGAAAGAGAATTTATGCGGAAAGATAGCCTCAAAGATGAATAGGGTGGTTTGCTACACACAGAACAGAGTATACCATTGGCTAGTCAAGCTAGGGCAGCCCAGAGCTCATTTAGCCACAGGGTTGGTGTGAGACAACTTTGACGTCATAAAGTCCCAAATCCACCAGATTGTTAAAGTGGTCTGGCTTCAAGTGCTAGAAGCAAACAGCAGTGACCAGCCCCCTTCAAGATATCGACACTGATCCCTGAGGGTAAAGCCTCAGATGTTAACATTAGTGCATTGCGATCAGAGGCTCAGCGGTTCATTCAGAGTTTGGATGAAACATACTTAATGCAATTTTGGACAGTTATTTGTATTTAGGAAAGACTTATGTCAGATGAGTCATATCATCAAACCATTGCATATGGCATGGGTCCACTAGTGGACTGGTCAACATCATCACAACAGTCCTATGCACATCTCCAGCAATTAACAACAGGCCAGTCTATCAAGTCAAAAGAGCTGCAGAATAGACATAGTGGTAACAGTAACCAACGCAATATTAGCAGCCTTCTGCACCAGTACAGCAGCATTGCCAACAGCCACCAGCTCAACAACATTATCAACAGCTGTCTGCACCGCCTCAACAGCAGTATCCAAAGCACCCAATAAGACCAATGAAACAACAAGGCCTAAAACACCACCTCAACAGCAATATCCAAAGCACACAGTAAAACCGATGAAATAACAAGGCCTAAAACACCACCTCAACAGCAATATCCAAAGCACACAGTAAAACCGATGAAATAACAATGCCTTAAAAGTCTTTGAGTCTACATGCACGGGCTGCAAAGCCATCAGAAACAGGAGTATCTGCCACTGTGGCCTAGCGGGTAACACACTTGTCTAGGAACTCAGAGGATGTGGGTTCAATCCCAGGTACAGGCAGATACATAGTGGCTCGGATGACCACTTAAAATGGCGGTCCTCTGTCATTGGGTCCTATCCCCAGTGGCAGGTTAAAGAACCTCAAGGACGTTGATAAATGGTCATCCTTGAGCCTCTATCTTCCAGTTAGGGGAATGTCAGTTACTTGTGAGTTGGGGCTGTACCTGTACAGTCGGATTGGTTAAATAACGCTTTGAGTCCTGTAGTATATGGAGATATTGCACTGAGTATAAATATATAATAATAATAATAGTGCAGTAGAATTTATGAAAGTCTGGTGATAAAAATAAATTCTGATTCAGATACATCCCATATCTAGCCTAACACTGAGTTGTCACCCATCCAAGTACTAACATAGGCCATTGCTGATAAACTTCAGTGATGAGATGGGTACACTCATCATGTCTGTGATTATCAATGACTGTCATGATGGAGATTTCGTTTTAAGTCCTCAAAGAGAAATAATTTTAAAAATAATGTGGAAAAACTTTAAAGGAAACATTATTAAAAGACACATGGGTCTTGGCAGGGCAACTTTACAAACCCACAGAGCTATACTATTAACTGTCTGTGTGTGACAAAGGAATGATATTTGTTGAATGTAAATATAAAATCTTCATTGTTTAACTTGCGATAAACTCTAAGGCACAACGCCAAAATCTAATTAAAAAATCATCTATCCATAGCTGTTGGCAAGTTCAGTACCACGGAGAAGCCAGATAGAGTGTATGCTAAGTTGGGAATCCCTTGGCAAAACGACAAGATGTTAACCTTTCTCTGAAACAGGCAAGAGTTGGGGCAGAGCAGACCTCATCAGGCATATCATTCCAAACTGTGGGAGCATCAAAGGCAAAGCTGTGGTCAAATTGTTTTTTTTTTTATTTATGTACAGATGGACAGAATTGAGGAACCTCCAAGAACCTTTTATCTGGACAGTTGTATCTTGTACTATATCTTCCACAATGAGTAGATAAAAGAGAACCAAAGTAACTGGGATGACCACGTTTTTTGTAGTCGGTTTCAAATATTTGCTTAGTCCCAGGCGTTTTGTATGAATCGGTAGTTGTCGGATGGGGCCGTTAGAAAAATCAAACATGTTTGATATTTCTCACGACCCAAACTGACTCTTATTTCCTGCCGTCAACAAAATGTTCAGTCTCAGGCTTCCTCAGGCCTCCTCAGATCAAAATTTACACAGTCCTATGTTGTCTCAGGCCTCCTGCGACCCTTAGTCCCAGGCATCCCTAGCTTAGTCCCAGGAAGCCTGTTGTCAGTCCCCGACTCATAACAGATCTTTGAAGTTTCATGCATATGAAAAGGAATCGGTTACATTAGTCCCAGGAAGCCTCAGACCATCGCAGGTGTCCTGTGACTAAGAAATCTGGGTCTGGGACTAAGCCCAGACTAAGAGAAGCCGATCCAAACCGATCCAAGTCAGCCTCCTCAGGCCACCTGGGACCACACAAATTTAGTCTGCGACGGTCTGAGGTGGCCTGGGACTAAGTACCGATTAAGTACCAACTCTTTTCTGCGAGCTTGAAACCAAAAAGACACAGTTAGGCGACACATTTCAGTTCTTTACTTTTTTGTGATATTCACTGGAGTTATGAGGAAAGAGAAACGAGGAAAGAGAGGAAAGAAGAAGATGGACGAGAGGCAAGAGGAGAGGGAGAAGGAAGGTGGAGAGTTGGAGGATAGGACAGAGGAGGGGACAGAAGAGACAGAAGAGAGGATAGAGGATACAGAGGAAGGTTTACAAGTTACTGAGGAAGCTTGCGAAGAAGATGAGAGGTGTGAGGAAGAATCAGAGTGCCACTCAGCAGCCAAGAGAGACAAGGTTTGTGCTACATTCACTGACAGCCAAGAAAATGCCATTGTAGAGTTTGTGAAGGAGCACCCAGAGCTGTACGACAAGGAGCATGGAGGTTTCCACGACAGACATAGGAAGGAGGCTCTCTGGGCAGAAATCTCTGCAGAACTGAAGCTCCAGCCCTTTGATGTCAGAAGGTGGTTTGAGTCACAGAGAACTCATTATGGCAAGCTCTCCAAGCTACAGTCTGGCCAAGCCCCAAGGGAGATGGCCAACAGACAGTCCTGGGTCTACCAGCAGATGGGTTTCCTTAAGACCCACAACAGAAGCTCTGGGTTTGAGGCCAGTCCCAACACCAGCAGGCATGAAGAATCTCGTGGATCTACTGCTGATACAGAACATCTTGAGTCCAGTGTCCTGAGGGAGAGTAGAAGTCAACCAATACTTACATCTACACCAGTTTCTACAGATTCCAAGATACTCGACAGAAAGCCCTTCTTTGACTATGTGGCATCAGAGGCTGAAAAGATAACCCAAGAGGAGTTTCGGGACCTCAAGGGCAGGATATTTAGAGACATTGAAGCAGTAAAGAACACTCATAGACGTCAAGTACTACCCAAGAGATCGGCCACTAATACCAAAAAGTCACAGAGGGTTGGGATACTGCCACCAACCACTCAACAGGCGTTTAGTTCCACCCAGGCAGTAGCAGGCAGCAGTTCCAGCAGTTATGTCTACTACACACCCAGCCCCATTGACAGTGGTCATAGTACAGGACGAGGGCAGCAGACACAACTTAAGTGGAATACTAAGCCAGCTACCGGATCTAACAACAACACAGATCATTGAGCAGCCTCAGCAGCCACAGCAGCAGCTCTACACCATCACCACCACAGCATTGCCTCAACAGCAGCAGCCTCCTCAGTAGCTTGGTGGGTCTCGTACCCCCATAGGCCCTTTTCAGGGCCGCCTAAATATTCAAAAAACAATTAATAGCTGCATGTTGTTCAAATTGCCCTCCCAAAACATAACAGTTCAGTACAAATACTTATCACAACACAAAAAAGCCCAACACCCACACCACCCCAAACATGAAACAAATAACCCATGGTAATACACATAACAACAGAAGGCCACATAGAAAAAATTAGATAAACGAACTCCAAATATGGCCAATAATCTTCCCATTTGTAGCTTAAAATCCATGGGATTTGTTTAAATCTGTAATAAAAAAAGTCCAACACTTACACCATCCCTAGAGTTAAAGATATCATACTATCACATAGCCACCAACCAACAAACAGACAAGCCCAATACCAAACATAACCCCCAACCAGCGGACTGACAAACCAATTTTCAAACATAAGTTCCCACAAGCAACAGACAGATAAACCATACTCTAAAGAGAACCACTTGGGTGGTTATATTTTCTAAATTTTCTTGAGGTGGAAGAAAAAAATTTATTTTGAGATTCGCAATAAAGGAAAAACTTTTACTTTCAGTTATTTTTCCAGAAGACAAGAAAAATGTAAGTGAAATTAGGGTGTAGCTTTCAATATTTATTCCATTTAGCAAGTTATGTTGGGCATTGGGTTTGTCTGTTTCTTTGTTGGGTGACTTATGTTTGGCATTGTGTTTGTCTGTTATTTGTGGGACTTATGTTGGGCATTGGGTTTGTCTGTTTGTTGGTTTGGTGACTTATGTTTGGTAATGGTTGGATTATTTGGAACAAGCACAGCTGATTAACTGTTTTTGGAATATTTGGTAATGCCTGAAAAGGACTGGTTATTAGTCCTGAAAAGGACTGGTTGCTGCAGTAGCAATTATATTCTGCCATCTTGCCAGGCCACTGCTCCCTCATTATTGAAGTAGTCCTTGAGGTAATCCCTCAATCTTTTGGCTTCTCTGGCAGGGTTTCTGTCGCAACCACAATCAGCAGCACCACCAATCAACCGACCATCACCAGGCACATCATCATCATCACCACCAGGCTGTTGACCACCATTGTGACCTTGATACTGGGTTCTCAGTATGTTGTGCAGAACCACACAGGTCAAGACCACATCCCTGACTGTTTCTGGGGGTAGTTCAATAGTGGTCATCATGACTCTAAATCTTGAAACCAGGATGCCAAAAGCATTCTCAACAACTCTCCTGCCCCTTGATATTCTGTAGTTGGCAATCCTTTCCTCTCTGGTTAACATCCTTCTACCAAAAGGTTTCATTAGCCAGGTCTTCAGGGCAAACGCATCATCTGCCAGAATGAAGTAGGGGACATCTCGACCATCCTGGGTTATAGGTGTTGGGTCAGGGAAGCCTATGCTGCCATCATCAATCTTCCTCTTCAGGTGACAGGTATTAAATATCTGGGCATCTGAGCAAGATCCAGCTGTACCCACATCCACCCATCTGAACTTGTACTGTCCATCAACCAAGGCCAACATTACTATTGAAAAGAATCCCTTATAGTTGTGGTACAGGGTTCCAGAGTTCTTGGGTTTCTTCAGGGCCACATGCTAGCCATCAAGGGCTCCTAGGGCATGTGGAACGTTCCACCTGATCCTGAATTCTGTTTCCATTTCTTTCTACTCATCTGGAGTAGTAGGACATCTGAGGTACTCTCTGGTGAACTCATCCTGGATGGCCCTGCAGACCTGTGGTAGAAACTTGGAAATGGTGGATCTGCCAACCCTGAACTGACAGGATAATGATGTGTATGACTCTCCAGTGGCCAGATATCTGATGGTGAGGGCTTACTTTCCCCCAACACTGATTGGAGCTCTGTAGTTGGTGGCCTGCCTGGCTAGACATGGTTCCAGTCTAGTCTTTATCATTTCAAAGAATTCTGGGGTCATCCTCATGAAATTGGTGAATCCTGGAATGTCTGTGGCATACAGTTCAGCCATAATGTTGTGGTAGGCCCCCCTCTCCTCTCTCTGTAGTAGCCATGGCCTGACCCACATGTTGTGCCTTCTTCTAGGTCTCTGTCTGGCTGCTGGTGGTGGAGGTGCTGCTGCTGGTGATGGTTGCTGTGGTTGACATAGAAATAGCAAATACATCATTATATGTAACTGAATAAAAACTTAAAAAGCCCTAAATTGTTGCTGAAGCTGTCTTCTATTGAAAGGTGGCATCCTGCTGTGTTCCTAGAAAAGTAATGATAATTACATCCCGGAATTTATATATATATACCCAGAGAATGCAGTTTTCTTGCAAAACAAGAATCGGCCATCTTGGTCTGGGGAACACTGAGGAGGCCTCAGGACGCCTGAGGAAGCCAGGACTTAATCGGGGGTTAGTCAGGGCTTAGTCCCAGGAGTCCTGAGGCGTCCTGGGACCCAGTCGGTATGTCTACGACAGGATTGTGGTTCAAACCGACCAGAAAAATGGCTTAATCGGTTCTTAGTCACAGAACAGTCGAGACTGTGTGGGGCCACCTGGGGCCTCCTCAGGCTTCCTGAGGTCAATCTGAACTTAATCCCAGGCTTTGATACCAATTCAGTATTCCCACCCATTTTACCTTTTTTTTCACCGATTGTCCACGATTAAGGGGCGTGGACAGGATCGGGGCTTAGTCCTTTGGTGGAACAGGAGCATAACAGTTTGTGACAATCCTAGCAAGTGTGTTTTGAACCCTGCAGTTTGTGCATGTTGAGACTGGACAGACTGCTGAAGAGAGAGTTGCAATAATCAAGGCGACTACTCACCAAGGCATTACCTGCCAGGATAGCAGCCTCATCAGTCAACGGCTGTCTAACCTGCCTGAGATCACGAATTTGAATGAAGCATTTCTATTTTTCTAGAACCAGGCATGGTTTACAAATATTGCGGACATGATCAGCAAAGAAGAAATTAGCATCAAACCAGACACTAAGGTTCTGTACAACAACTGCTAGATGCATGAAATTACCAAATATCCTAACCGGGAGATAGGGATCTAATTTCTTTAGTTGAGCATGGGATCCAAAGATGATAAACTCTGTTTTATCAGGGTTTAATTTGAGCATACTTGTCGACATCAAATAAAAACAAACAGAAGTGCTGCAGTAATACCTTTGCATTGATGGAAATAACAGATTTGTAGGTTGCGTAGTTTCTGAAATATTAATGACAAAAAACCACAAAGAAAAAATGCTGTCATTATATTGGTTTACATAAGTGACGAAGAAAAGCAAATTTCTCTGTATATTCCCAATTGCATATAAAAAGTCTCCTGACTTGACTTTTCTGTCATATTTAACAAAATTTCGAGGAATTCGTGTATGAAGTATCTACCCACCAAATTTGAACTGGATTGATATAAAAGTTTTGGGGTTATGAATGCAGGTGTACAGACAGAAGGATAGAAAAACAGAAGGGCAGAAAGAGGGAACAAAAGTGATTTATCATCGAGCGTTAATAATATTTGTCATTATCACAGCCTCTGATATATTTCAACAAGAATTTTGATAGTTGGATATTAAACTGAAAACAAGCATGAAGATACCATCACACCAAAAACTGGTCCCACCATATACTTAACCTCAGAAAATAACACAGTGCAAAAAAAATTCATGTCACTTACCCAATACTTCCAGAAACTAAAACAGAAAAACAGAAATATAACATGGTTTAAAAATAAGGGTTTGAACCCTAAACGCTCAAGATTTCAAAATTGTAACAAAGGGCTTGAACCCTAAACCCCCAAGATTTTAAAGTTAACCTTAATGGGTTAGAAAGCTACACCCCCAAAAGTTTTAAAACCAAAAAAAAAATAGAAGGCTTGATACCAGAACCCCGAAATATTTTTGAAAATATTTTAAAGAGTTTATACCCTGATCCCCAAACAAAATTTAGAAAAATATATTTGGCCATGTTTACCAGGACCTTGTGTGATTTATTTAGGTGTATGTATCAGAATTGTTTCATGTGGGGACATTTTGTACATGGTGGTGATATAATTCTCTGAATACAGCAATCGTTTGTTTTGGAATAATTAGGTGGTCCTGAAACTGCCCCTTGTTGCTAAATACTGGAGCAGCTCCTGGCCAAGTCATCTCCATAGAGTTGTGGCTCTCCTATATATTCCTTAGGCACAAGGTAAAAATATTTCAGCTTCAAAATGTTATACAGAACACAGAATGCTATGTTGTTGAGTGTAGTACCCGTCACAAGTTGCTTCAGATCCCGAAAACATTCTCAACTACCCTCCTTCCCCTACTTATTTGGCCTCCTCTTTGCTCATCAAGGGCTCATTAAGAGAAGGGGTTTCATCAACCAGTGTTGAAATATGTGATCTGCTAATATGAAGATGAGCAGCAGAGGTCTGTTCAGACTGATTAATTGTGGCAGTGGAAAACCACTGAAGCCGTCTTTTATCTATCCTTCAGCTTGCACTGACTTGGACTAAGACTCTCTGTTTCCCAAGGAAGCAATATTTGGCGTCTCCAAGGACCAGCAATAGTATATTCAGACATCTGGGTTAGTGTGGAAAGTCAACCACTCCTCTATAATTGCATGACACACATTTTTATCACCTTAATGACACTGGACAGTCCCAACCTGAAGTCAGAAGACAAGCTGGTGGCTGAGTCTCCCAGTGGCAGAAATCTCAACACCACAGCCACCCTCAATTCTGCTTCAAAGGTGGGCACAGTACCACGTCCTGGCCCTCTGTAGCCTTTCCCACATATTTTAAATTTATTCTCTATTTAAACCAACTGTCTGGATTCATAAGCAACTACCCTTTATACTGTCATTGTCATAAAAAAAAGAAAAAAAACACAAAGATACAAAGGAGAGGATTTGTGTGATTAGATTAAGTCCTACCCCCACCCTATGGTATGCCCAGGGAGGTAAATTACGATGACATCCATGGGTATCTGTTGTAAGTCCGGGGTGCACTCAGGATCAATATGAGTATTTTTTTCAAATATTTTGGCATTCCCTCTTTTCTCCAGACATTGGTAGATCACAGTAGGTGTTCATCGACATACAGTGGGTGGGTCTCGCAGGATACTAGATCAGCCGCCACTCCAAGTCGCTCCTTGATAGTGGAACAGAGGTGTTTGACAAATAACGGTTTTTGTCTCTCACCTATGATGACATGCGTTCGAATATTGCTGATCTATAGAAATATAAATGTAGATGTTAAGATTCTACAGTGATGTATAAATTGGACAACTTGAGTGTTAGGTAAACTGTACAGATGGACATCATAGTGTGAGGGAGGCTCTCCTAAGATTACCCCTCTATGCTAGGATATTCTCTATCATGTCAGACCCAGATGATTCATCTCCTGCTCTCTGACCGATTTAATTTGTTTGACAACCAGTAGTTCCCTTAAAGCTTTCAGTTCAAATTTTGCAGACAAAAAAAAGACAGACATATTATATAGATAATGGCCAAGTGGCGATCCTTTCAGGACCTCAGGCCATTAAGTTTACATAATGGAAACGCCACGAGGCAATTATCTATTATAAAACCCTGTAAATTAAAACCAATTTATTAATTCAATAATTTAACACCTTGTACCAAATTATCAACCTAGGCAATCTTTGCAATGTTTCCTTTGGTGTGCATACCATATGGGGCTTTCACTAAATTAGTTCTATGGTAACCGTTGTTTTTTTATTTCAATACACAATCAACATTGTTTTACCATGTGTACCACTGGTTTTCCTTTATGGGAAAATATAATTTTGGATAAAGCTTGAAAAGTTTTAATATAATCTGACTGCCACCAAATTTAACCATGGATAATGATAATCAATAAAATATGGTTCTGTGACTTACAGAAAGCGCCCCCTGTGGGTCCGGGGATGTAGAATGGGCCCAACGTGTCCTCCTGCGTGTCGTAAGAGGCGACTAATTGGGGGCAGCCTGTTTGCCATGGGTTGCGATCCGTGTCAGTGGAAGAGAGGGTCCTGGCTGTTGAGCCAATTCTTTGTTGCGGCATTAAGGAGGCAATATACAGCTTTGGCCTCGATTTCACTTAGTCGGAAGGTTAAGATGGCCTGGCTTAATCAATCGGCTGGTAGTGCCAAGCCCTAGTGCTCCAAATTATTGATTGCTTGTTGTTTCTAATGGTTTCTACTGTTGGACTTGATTGTTGTTTTCTGCTGGTGTTTGGTTTGTGCTTTTGTTTGGAGTATCTAGAAGGCGGCTGCTTAACAGGTCAGTCAAGGTTCACTTTTGTGGTCTTTGAGTATATTGCTAATGTATCTCTGATATCAGTGTACAGGGCTCAGCTCCACACTGATATCCCCTTGTTGGGCTCGAAGGGTGGGTGGAGAGCATTGGCAATGAAAAATATCTACTACATTATGGCTACCCAAAACTCACTATTGATTGATAGAAAAAGATCTAGACCTGATATTACGACTACGGACTTTGACTCTGCTCAGATTTGCTCATGGCCACGTTTCTTGCTGATAAAAGGTACAAATGATGAAAGACCCTTGTACAAACTGTCACCATTTGCTGTTAATAAGGCTATTGTTGCTGTGCTTGGTTCAGATCCCTTTAACATAAAGAAGTTAAGGAATGGAAGCATTTTGGTGGAAGTTGATAAGGAAACACAGAGCAAGAAATTACTGAAAACTACAAAATTGAATCTGACAATGGACAATGCGATACCAATTGATGTTTCACCTCATTACAGTTTAAATACTAAGAAAGGGGTCATTAGATGCCCAGACATAAAAGACTGTACCGATGATGAAATATTAGAAGGCCTGAAAGCTGAAGGTGTCATCAAGCTAGACAGGATTTCGGTATTTAGAGATGGACAAAGAAAACCGACAGGGACCTTTATTCTGACATTTCAAAGCCAGACCTTACCTAAATACATCAGGGTGGGTTACTACAGAGTGGCTGTGTCACAGTTTATCCCGAATCCTATGAGATGCTACAAGTGTCAAAAGTTTGGTCACACAAAATTCAACTGCAGGAAAAATGAAGTTTGCAATAAATGTGGGCAAGAAGATCATACAGACTCTCAACAATGCACAAATGAAGCAAAATGTGTTCATTGCCAAGGAAATCATGCCTCTAATGATAAAACATGTCCGAAATGGAAAGAGGAAAAGGAAATCCAAAGAATCAAGACAGAAAGAGGGATTACATATACAGAAGCCAAGAAACAAATGGACATATTTAATGCTGTGAAGACAACACATGCCCAAGCAGCTGCAGCAACCAAATCTGTGGTGAAAACAGCAACAGTGGAAATGCAAACAGAAATGACTTGGCCAGATGGTTCAAAACAACCCAAAAAGTATGCAGTTGAAAAACAGACAACTAAAGTGACTAAAACGAGTTCATCAAGTCAGGCAAGTTCATCTCAAAATGACCCCATTAAATTGAAAATAAGCCAAAGCAAAGTATATTTGACCAAACAGCATAAGGGATCTGATGACCCAGTTAAACAATATAATAAATATGATGTTTTGAGTGATAGTGACAGTGAAATGAGTGTTGAAGAATCCCCAATCACAAATTCACAAGGGCGGAGTGGCAATAAAAATGTAAATAATGGAACCAAGCAAAAAGAAAAGTATAATACAGTGGAACTGTTGTGGCTTTAGGCCAAATTTTGAAGAAATTAAAAATTTAATTTCCAATTTTAGACCCTACATTTCAGCATTGCAGGAAACTCATTTTAAAGAAACAGATAATGTAAATATTAGAGGATTTGATCATTATTTTAAAACTTGTATGTCTGAAGTAGATGGGAGAGCCACTGGTGGCTGCTCCATTTTTGTTAAGAAAGGTATACCCCATGAGGTACTTGAGTTGGATACAGAACTGCAGGCAGTTGCTGTAAAAGTATCTCTGCATAAAACTATAACTGTATGTAATGTATATATTCCACCACGTTTTAATGTTGCACAAAGTGATATTGATAATCTAGTCAACCAGTTACCTGCACCTTTTCTATTTATTGGAGATTTTAATGCACATAGTGATTTGTGGGGTTGTTCCTCATCTAATAGTTTAGGCTATAAGGTGGAACATCTTCTTGAATCCTCTGATATTTGTTTGCTTAATGATAAGTCACCTACCTACTTTCATCCTGCATCAGGTTCATTCACCTCAATAGATTTGTCTTTATGTTCTGCATCTGTTTTTCTTGATTTTACATGGCAGGTCCATTCAGATCAGTGTGGTAGTGACCATTTTCCTATTTTAATTGATATAGTTAAGAGTATGCCTAAGGACAATGTTCCTCATTGGAATCTTAAAAAGGATGATTGGCCAAAATTCAAACTTCAGTGTTCTCTGGATATTAATAGGCATAATTTTACTGACTCAACAGAAAAGTTTCCTGCATTTTTAGATAAGTTAAATGACATAGCAACAAAATGTGTGCCAAAGTCAACTGGACAGTCCACTGGTAGCTACAAACCATGGTTCAACAGTGAATGCAAAAAAGCTGTTAAAGCTCGTCAAAATGCAATGGATAAATGCCGTATAAATCCTACATCAGATAACCTAAATGAATATAAAAACTGTCGAGGCAATGCTCGTAAAGTAATTAAAGAAAGTAAAAGGAAATCATGGCATGAATATGTATCAAAACTAAATGTAAAGACACCAGCAAAGAAGGTATGGGAAATGATAAGAAAAATAAGTGGCAAACAAAGTAACACCACAATACACCATCTAGAAAATAATGATGGGACAAAAATAACAGAAAGAGTTGACATAGCAAATAGGTTGGCCCAAAAAATTAGCAAGAATTCCAGCAGCAACAATTACCGTGCAGAGTTTCAAAAATATCAAGAGAAAGCTGAAAAAGAACCTCTATATTTTGACACTGACAACTCTGAAAACTACAATGTACCATTTACCATTAAAGAATTATGTGATGCTCTGAAAAAGTCTCATGACACAGCCACTGGTCCAGATGAAATTCATTATCAACTGCTTAAACATCTACCAAGAGACTCACTTATGGTGTTACTTGATATATTTAATGATATATGGGCTTCAGGTGAAATCCCTGAATGCTGGAAAGAGGCCACTGTGATACCTATTCCTAAACCAGGCAAAGACTCAAAAAACCCGTCCAATTATCATCCCATATCTCTGACGAGCTGTTTATGCAAAACCATGGAAAGAACGATTAATACTAGACTAGTTTGGTTCCTTGAGAAAAACAATATTTTAACACAATATCAAAGCGGTTTTAGAAAAGGTCGAACTACAACAGACCAATTAATTAGACTTGAATCTTTTATTCAAGATTCCTTTTTAAAAGGCAACCATGTAGTCTCTGTATTTTTTTTTTAGAAAAAGCCTACGATATGGTATGGAAATATGGGGTTACCAGAGACCTACATAAAATAGGCTTAAGAGGGTGAATGCCTATCTTTATTCAGAATTTTTTAACCAACAGAGTTTTTAGAGTTCGTTTAGGGTCTGCCTATAGTAATATATATGAACAAGAAATGGGTGTCCCTCAAGGCAGTATCCTATCAGTTACCCTATTTATTTTAAAGATCAACAGTATTGCTGATGTGATTCCAGCTAGCTTTGAAAAGTCTCTTTTTGTTGATGATTTCTCAATCACTTGTTCATCTAGAAATATGGCTTCAATAGAAAGGCAACTTCAGTTGTGTTTAAATAAGGTAGAAAAATGGGCTGATGAAAATGGTTTTAAATTTATTAAAACCAAAACTGTTTGCATGCATTTCTGTAATAAAAGAAAACTTCATCCAGACCCAACATTGACAATATATAATTCACAAATCCCTGTTGTTTCACAAACTAAGTTCCTTGGTGTTATCTTTGACAGAAAACTTAATTTTAAGGCACATATAGATTATGTTCCCCAGAAATGTGAAAAAGCTATGAATCTACTGAAAGCAGTTGCCAAAATGGATTGGGGAGCAGATAGAAGTGTTTTAATGAGACTTTATCGTTCATTTGTTCGTTCCAGATTGGAATATGGTTGTGCTGTTTTTAGTTCTGCTCGTAAGTCTTATCTTAAGAAATGGGAACCCATTCAAAACCAGGGCCTAAGAATATGCCTTGGAGCCTTCAGGACTTCTCCAATGCAAAGCTTGTATGTAGAGGCAAATGAACCACCCTTGTATTTAAGGTTTGATAAGTTATGTGTTCAATATGCTTTGAAATTGAGAAGTAGTCCTGACAATCCAGCTTATGATGTTGTTTTTAACCCCCAGTATTATGATCTGTATGATAAGAAACCATCTGCAATTAGATCTTTTGGGCATCGTGTAGAGGAAGATTTGTCTGTTGTCTGTCCACAGCTGGATTTAATTCAGACTGTGTCATTGCCAGATGACCCACCCTGGACTATACAGAAGCCTCACATAGACTTGTATCTAACCCATCAAAAGAAACACCTTGGTGATGATTGTCTTTTTCAAAGTTTATTTGCTCAGTTGAAAGGTTGTTATCCTGACTATAGGGCTATATATACTGATGGATCGAAGGCAGAAAATAGGGTTGCTGCTGCTGCTACATCTAATAACCTCAGTGCCCAGGTCAGGCTTCCTGGCAATGCTAGTATATTCACAGCTGAATTACAGGCTCTTAAAATGGCTTTCAATATTGTTAAAAATTGTGATGGGAATCGTTTTATCATATTCACTGATTCTTTATGAAAAAATGAAAAATGAAAAAGCAGATGAACTTGCCAAACAGGCCTTGAATTTTAATGTTTTAGACTTGAAAGTCCCCTATACAGACTTGAAAGTGAATATAAATAGTGTTTTAAAACAAAAGTGGCAAGCTCAATGGAATGCGTGTCCTGATAACAAGCTATTCCAAATAAACCCTACAGTAGGAGATTTTTATGTTTGGACGGGTTTATCTCATAGGGAGGAAATAGTTATTACTCGAGCCCATATAGGACACACTTATTTCACCCATAGTTATCTATTGAAAGGTGAGGATATGCCCTGGTACATTCCATGTCATTGTCCTGATACAGTGAAACACATATTACTGGACTGTATTGACCTACGTGACACGAGAATTAAATATTATAGAAATGTTAGTACAATGGAAAAATTATTTAGTGAAAATGTTTTTAATATCATTAATTATTTAAAAGAATGTGGCCTGTTTAAAAAATTTTAATTAAATTATTTTGTGTTTTGACCTTCATGTTAATTTATTCTGTAATATCTAGTCTTGATTCGTGTTGTTCTGTGATATTGATCTATACTTTATTTTTACACTTAATTTTGTTTGTTGTTTATGTATTATTGTGATTTTTTACATTGTTTATTCTAGTCATTTCGTATAATCTTGTTTTTTGTTTGGTATTTTTGCCACTTTTTAATTATTTGTATATATATATATGTCTGTGAATATTAGTTAATGTATTTATAGTAGTTAATGTTTTTATAGTGCAGTATAACACATTAGTGTTGTTGCACTGAAAATTTTAAATATCTATCTATCTATCTTACAGAAAGCACTTTCCAGAAAAAATTAGACTGCTTATTTAACTATGCTGTGGATAATTTGTTGTGGTGAGTGTTTCATGTTACTTTATTAATCTGTGCTTATTTTAGGACAGTAAGCTATTATTTTTGTGTTTCAGACATTGAAAGTACTAGAAAGTGGATAATTACTTGTTTTATTTTGTGTTGAAGTTTTTGGGTTTCTCAAGATTTTTATTTTGTGTGCTTCTTTGTCTCTTTATTTGGAATCAAGGAAAATACCTCCTGGAAAGATTGTCTCCTGGAAAAAAAAGCCTCATAGAAAGAATGCCTACTCCACATTTTGTATTTCAGTAATACCTCCTATGAAAATTAATCCATAACATTCAGAACAAAATTCATTTCAACCACAAACAGTGTATCATTTTAGAAGTATATAACTAACTGTAACAAGGTAAATTAAAATCTTTGTTTTGAACTTAAAAACATTGAAAATTGAAATCAAATTTAAACCCAGCAGTAATGCATTTCAGTACTGCATTTTTGCACTACGTTTTTTTTTGTCATTTTACTTGAGTAAATTTTGAGCCACTAAAAACACTCCTTTTAATATAGTATGCTGGGTTAGATTTTCACAGTGAGTTTGTTTGAAAGTTAGCTGCTCCTTTGATTAAGTTCACAGGGCCACGGTGGCAGAGTGGTAACACTCTCGCCTCCCACCTCTAGGGCCAGGGTTCGGTTCCTGGCACGGCCTAAAATGGGAAAGCTGGTAGTTGCTTGCCGTTGGTCGGCAGTTTACAGTACAGAACCCTGACGAACTGTATGTACTGGTTTCCTCTGCCCTTCCAACTACCCATTGTGATATGACCTATACAGTGTTGAAAGCGACGTAAAACCCCAAATAAATAAATTGACTAAGTTCACAGAAGATTATTGTAAAGTCAGATTGTAAAGAAATGCAAGGAATTAAAAAATATTCAACTTTACAAATTAAATTGCTTGTTTTGTATTTGTCAGGAGGTATTCTTTTCAAGGTAGCATTTTTTCATGAGGTATTTTTCTATGAAAACTGAATGTCATTCAGAATTGTAAAGACTTTGTAAATGTACCCACTGAACTAATTAATATGAAAGAAGTTGTGAAAACATTTCAATATTGAATGCATTATGCTGAGGATGACTGGCAAATACTAAGTACCCTTTTGTTCTTGGCAGACTGGCCATTGAACTAAACCACAATCCACTGTTAGAAAATAATGTAATGTTAACTCTCAATTATGCAAAAATAATGGAGAGGCGAGACAATGGAAGGGTCGCCTGTCTGGGTTTTATTAGCTAATAATCAGCCGTCTTGTCTATCCCCCGCTAAACTGTGCGAAACTTTTCACTATGGATTAATAGGTTTGATCAGTTTCAGACTTTTGACACAGTTGGACATAACATAGCACTTTTGGGACGGGTAGCTTTTTCTCTAATCTGCATATGTGATACGTGCTTTGAATATCATCCAGTGCTTAATAAGGGTCTTTCCCATATATGTGCTGAATTTAGCCAATTCTAGAACTAGTGATAGTGCTCTAATTTATATTTAACGTTGGTAAATCTGTCATTTCATTGTGGCCATGAGCACAGTAGTGCTTAAAATTACTCAGCTTATAACATAATTAACGCTTCAATCGTGGATTTATGCTTTGTATGAACTGGTTCCAAATGTAACGGAATGGGTAACTTGCAAACTGATTACTGAGGGTTATTCTTGACTTTACTTACTATTGGAACTAACACCTTTACTTACTTTTACAGAAAGTTATTTATTCACTAAGATGATCTGCAAAGTTTCACATGAACTTTGCCATATATAGTACTGGACATTTCCTTCATACTGGTTCCACAAGGCCCTCATATATAAAACACTAGTCATTTTGAAATACCAACGCTTGTAGAAATAGTTTCTATACAAATGACATAAAATTCTAACAAGACCTCAAATCCCTTAATGGGTCCCTTATGAATGCAGCAAATTTAATATTAAAAAAATATGACAACCCTATTAATTAAATAACAAGTACCTCAAGATATTTCCAATGCATCACAAATGCTATGTTTTATTTCAATAGAAGCAGAGATTTGAACTGAATGTGTACATTGTTATTAACTGTTTTATACGATTGCATTATGATATAAATTTTAGTCCCGAGTGCCACATAACATTTTTTTAAATTTTCAAACAATTTCTTAAAGCAGTTTTTTTTGGTGCCAAACTGTCATTCTGAGTTATAGAATGAACATTATTAGCTGCGTTAAGGAGGTTATGTTTTGAGTAGTGTGCATTTGTCTGTTTGGTGGCAAAATAACTTTTTAAACATCGGGCAAGGATTTGTGGTCCCTCAAGCACGACTTGTTTGCTTTTTATGACTACAAATTAAAATGCAATATTATTTGTATTCATTATCTCGTGGACATTGTCTGGTATGGAAATGTCCATGACATTACCAAAAATACTACTCCAGAATAAGCTGACATCATTAATATATGTCACTGTAACAAAATGACAAATGCCATGGGGTTATTTATAGCTGTCAAAGAAAACAGCGTGGAGGGGGTGGGTGGGTAGGTTACTTCAGATGTGTAAGCCTCAATTAAACATTCAAAAGACGGCTTATTAATGACTACTCCTACAAATTTGAAGAAAAAAGGAAAAATTACGACTTATTGATTCCTAGACTTGCTCCAAGTCTTTGTAATTCTCATTCCAGCAAATCTGACATACATGAAATCATTATGAACCCACCTGATGAGTAAAAAAGCTTCTGTCTGGAGAAATACAACTTTTGTCAGCCCCACATTCTGGTAAAAAAAGTCATTCAGTCCTCATATAATACCTTAGACAAAATGACTTGATGAAAATCCAATTGATTCCCAACATCTTGGATTGTTTATATGTAGTGAATAGAGGAGGTAGTTTTGACCGTGGCACGAATAATTTCAGCTATAATCTGTTCTCATGGTTTTCTTTTATGCTGTAGCCCAACACTTCACAATCACCAGTAAAAACAATAGTTTTTCTAATCAAGCTCCATTTGTGGAACTTGTCGTTCTCGTATTTTGTGCTGATAGAATTAAGAAGATATGGCTTTACAAAAAAGTTTGATGTTTTTTTTTATCTAGCTGTGGAAATTTTAAACAAACTATGTTTGGTTTTAAGAATTAATGAGGATGATAAAATTATAATCACTAGCCTAGAGTAAAGGCGAATACGTACCAAACCGATAAGATATGCACAGGCGTCAGCCTTATTTAAACTAAAGGAAATTGTGAAAGTAAAAATTGAAAAATGTGATGATAAATAAAGACGTTATTCTTATATTTGTTCAAGCATTCTGCTGTATATCCTAATGATACCTTTCAATCCGATGAAAGTTGGAGAACATAACAAATCCCCTTTGAAAAAGGCTCATAGTAATTTGTCGAGGCATATGAACAAGATATATAAGGGTTTCTCAGATTTACTGTTGCTTTGTATTATGTCACCATTGGTGTGGTGAGGCCTGTAATCCACATTTCCATGCATTCAATCCACAACTCGTGACTCCATGAATTCCATCAGTGATTTATGATGTCTTTGCACCTCTCTGGGTGAAATATATTAACCATAAATTTCAGACTGGCAGAAAAATAATGATGAGTGATTGTGTTTGTGAAACCATTGTGCAAGACACTGACAAATGTCCACACTTTTAATGAAATTTTGGATTTGAAACAGATCAACAGATAAATCAATTAAGCGTAACCACTGAACCATAATATATGATAATATGGTGGTCTTATTATCAAATCATGATAGATTTGAGTTCACGCGTTACCAAAACATAAATTGATAATAAAAAACTTGTCAACTGCATGCAATTATTAAAACATAGTGGTAATGTCTTCGTGAGTTATGAAAACATGATTGTAATTAGTTCATGCTTAAGTATAGTAGCAGGGTAATAAATTCATTCCTGGCCAACCTGCTTGCACTGCATAAATGCTCCAACAAAACATGTTGGGAATCCAGAGCTATTATTTCAGAACCTGAAATGACTTTTATTACCCTTGCATCCCATACAGGAGTTTCCGACTCATAATTTTTTTGGGCATTTTTGCTAGAGATTATATGCTTTGATTATGTTTGACATGTTCCTAAATTTGTGAACTGCATATGATGATAGTGAAGCTGTTTCTTGGTAATAAATGCTTAAATAGTAAGCTTAACTTTAAGTTAGGTTATGGTAGAACAAAACAGTGGCCTGTTTATTCCAATCCATCACAACAGTATCCCACAAGTTCTTATTTATTTAAGCCATGTACAAGTAACAGCAGCTTTCAGATAGTTTCAGCAGTTATACTAATAACAACCCACCTGTGAAAGGTCATCTCAACGGATTCTGATAATCACCGGCTTGACTGCACCATAAAATAATGAAGCTGAATGAGTTTTCTTTCTTTTTTCTTTGCTCTTGCTATTGCTTTGATTTCAGTGTGTATGATAATGATAATATTCTCTTACGTGTCTATATATCATTCTGCTTCAGTAACCAATTTAAAGGTATTTTCATATGTTATTTTAATGAGGCGCAAATAAAGTTAGTTTGCACACATCTTGCAAGCAGAAAAAGGGAACAATGGTTCTAGATATCTAATTGTAAGATCCAAGGAATTCTTTTACACTCAGATGCTAATAAAAAGCTGTACACCTAAGCTGCATTATAGTATATTAATGTTTTGCCGACATGCTTTAGGCCCAGTTCACATTTCTCTGGATAAATTGGTCCGTTTCTAAAACATCCCAAGTAAAATAGGACACTAAATAGTGACAGAAAAATGGGTGAATCTTTGTTAATTGAAGTTGTGATGTCACCAGATGTGGCCAGATGCAAGATTTATCCGCCATAAGTGGACAATTAACATGGTTTGGAAGATAAACAGCATTTTAATAATTGAGTGATAAACACTTTCAAATTTGGCTATCCTCGTTTGACCTTGAAGGAGGGGTCCAAGGTCAAATCCGACCACATCAGAAGATTCCCTGCTCATGATTTCTTATAGGTTGGTTTTAAATACCCAACTTCTAGGACCAATATTAAGGGAGGTATAAGCACTTTTTCTGACTAACAAGGAAACGCCCTTTGCAGGCATCTTATTTTTCAAAATGAGGCCAAAAGTATTCCCAGTCAAGATTTTGTAATGATGAACTTATCCTGGGAATTTGAGATCTCTACCTACAATAACCTTTGCTCTAGAGAGCCAACAAAACTCCTTGCTGAAAGTCGAAAAAAAAACCCTGTGGCGGCCATCTTGATTTTTAAAATGAGGCCAAAAATATTCCCAGGCAAGATTTTAGGGTTATGAATATATCCAGCATATTTGAGAAGTCTAGCTATAATATTTTATTTTGTTAGAGTAGTAACAGTGAAATCTCTCTACACACTGCGGCGGCGTAATGAAGCAAAATCCATAGTATCCAGCGGATGCTATCCAGTGGATACAAATATATGTCAACTGATCTGTAACAGGACACATTGTATTACGTGGGCACAAAATTACTGAGGGATCCCTAAAGTATCAGAAGACTATAGAAATGTGACCTCCACTAGACAAATAGCCTCACTGTTTCAGATTTGTGTCCCAATGGTTATAAGCAGTTTAATGTATTTGAAGCAACTCTTGTAATGAATCAGAAAGTAGAGTTTTTGTTAAAAGATTTCTGAAAATTTCCAGAATTTGAAAGAAAGTAATGACAGGCTTGGAAGTAAGAAATGTGTTCAAAACAGGTATCAGTAGTAGTTTAGATTTGGATCCGCATAAAGGTATTCTTTTCCAAAATCAGTAAAAATAATTCATTTTTACAGCAATTGTGAAACGTTCACATATATTTATTTATTTATTTTTGTGAAACCCCCATATTCTTGAAAAGAGATAATTAAGTGAATGTTAATGAATATATTAGGCCTGGTGTCAGATAATTGTGACCTACACAGAAACATGGTTACATGGGCACATTTGGTAGCTTCAGTCATGTACGAGGGGACAATTTATTAAATAACAAGGATATCTTCACCAAATAGTTTGAAAGTGAAAGTGAAACTAAACTAAAATAAATCAAATCCGTTTTATGTCGCTAGAAAAGTATTAAACTCTCAGGAGTATATTGTATATAAACTAGAGACAGGCGAACACAAAGGTGAAAGCACAATATTTATGCCCTTGGCAGGTAAAAATATAATGAAGACAATAAATTTCTGTGGCTTAAATCTTTAAAAAAATAGATCAAACAGCATGTCTGGCATTTTTAGCTGCAGAGGCACGAATATGAACTTTAACTGGAGAACCATGACTGCTATTGAAACAACTGTACTTCAAAGGCTGCTCCGACCTATGTGCAAAAAGAATTTCCTGTTTCCGGGGGTTAGTGTAATTAATATAACTCCCATCTCAGGGACTGTCATGGACTGAATACATAATAGAAGAAAATACAGCAAAATAAGGCAGAGTGGCTGAGGATCTCGATACATGGAAGGTTGAATGCTATGAACTAGTTCACTGTCATATATTTACAGTTACATATAATATTCTATTGTGAAAACTTTGTGGTGGACTTTTTTACTGACAAATATAAAAAGGATTATCTCACTTATCATGCGATTAGCTTGTTGTAAACCTTCTACCTAAGGTCCAAATCTCCCAGATCGTCTTTCTTCCATTTTGATACTTGGAAATGTCTTGAGAAAGATTTAATGTCCCTGTTACAGTGTAAAGGACCATCCAGGCGCACCCCCAGATGAAATCTCTGTGGAGACCCCCTACTGTACCCGGGTGAATACCTCCTGTGATCTGTGGATGAGAGGATAGAGGAGAAGCCATGTTTTGTCCAAAGTGCTTCCGGAGGTCCAGGGTGCATCTTGGGCCTATAATAGCCTGGAGCTGGATCACCCTTGATGTTGCCTTGACATCCTTCCTGGGTCATGTCCATGTGGGGTTCTGGGCTGCTCCGGGGTACCCTGGATTCTTCTCCAGGTACCCATACCTGCAATCTCGAGTCTAAAGCTCACCAAAGAGACCTTAAGGTCAGTCAGGATGAGACACCCAGCCAAGTGGCATGGGCACCTGGGGCAGTGCCGTGGCATCAGGGAGGAGTAAACTGCCAGCCCTTCTCAGAGTGTATACAGAGCCCTACAACTTCTAATGCCCATGAAGAAATGTCATGTACCCTTTTCCTCAGAGCGTGCAAATAATCCTGACAACAGTTTTTTGGACTGTGGAGAAAAGCCTCACACTGGAGTTTTACATGGTACAAATACAAAACTACTTCCTTCTCAGGGTCATCCCATCATTTCCATAGCGCTCTCTGAAAAAAAACCCTGAAAAGTATGCTTCATATTACTATTACCATATTTGGAATTCTAAATACGTTTTCAGAATTCCAAATACCCTATTTGGAATTCCAATTACAGTATTCGGAATTCCAAATACTGTATTTGGAATCCAAATACTGTATTTGGAATCCAAATATGTATTTGGAATTCCAAATACAGTATTCGGAATTTCAAATACAGTATTCGGATTTCCAAATACCCTATTGGGAATTCCAAATATGCTATTCAGAATTCCAAATACATATTTGGAATTCCAAATACTCGACTGGTCTTACCAAATGACAGAAAAAGTCGTCCTGTGTTATCAGGAAGAGGAACTGGACCAACAGCTGAGTGATGAGCAGAACTATTGGGAGACCATCAGAGGGGCCAGGTCCTTCATGTGGTGGCACCAGGTCCCAGAGTTTGAGAGTTCAGCCTCATCTCAAGATGACAACCCCTTTGCCCGTCTCAGGACACAGGCAATTGGCAAAGTCCCTGTCAAGCTACCTTGACATGAGTGGCTGTGTAGAAAGATGGAGAGACTCAACATCTTTCTCACTGAAGGCGACCCTACCTGTTTTTCTAAAACTTTTGTGGTTCCGAAGACAGAGAAATGGTATGATATGTGTACTGAAAAGAAGGACTTTTCCTGGTCAAAAGTACCCTGTTGGATTGATGCACTGACAATGCTGAACAGTTTCTTCCCCAGGATTGCTAGACAGTCACTAACCTTAGCACCGGCTTCCCGACCTATACCCCAGGATACACTGAGAAGATGGGAGAGGTCAGCCAGGCACCACTCAGACTGCTCCAAGGTGTCTCCTTACCCCTCACTCAGCTTTCTGTGCAAGAACCAGCTGGCAAAAGAGGGTCCAGACAGTGTGCCCCCAGTGGTAATCCCAGCCTTGGCCCCAACTCTGGATAAATCACTCAAGGCTGATAGGTCCCCATGTCCAGTCAGAGCACTGCACTACTAACTGGATAGAACCTCAGACCTCAGGCTGAACAAGGAGTTGGTCTTTGTTTTCTTCAAGAAAGGATTCAAGAAAGATATCTCTCCTGCCATTATCAAGCAGACTGTGATCCTGTGCTATGAGTTCTCTGATCAGCCCTTCCAGTCAGGAGTCTCATTTGAACAGCTTTTATCCGCTTGTCATTGCAAGTCACATAACAACTTTAAAAATTGTTCACATTCTGAACCCCGAGAAGCAAGGGTAAGGGAGATAGAAGGCCTTTTTAATAAGATAACCCATTTGACATTAAGCATGTGATATGGCAGCCATTTCGTTTTTGAAACTAGGTCAAAATTACTATCAGGCTAGCTTTCCAAGCCATATATTTTTTTTTTGCAAATTTGATGAAACTATCTGCAATATTTTAAGATTTAGAGCATCTTTACGATTTTCAAACAATCGGCTATGAGGACCATTTTGTGTTTTTTTTCAAAATGAGGCCAAAAATATTCATAGTCAAGATTTTGTAATGAGGAATATATCTGCGAATTTGAGATCCCTACCTATAATACCCTTTGCTCTAGAAGGCGAACAATACTCCTTGCAGAAAGTCAAAAAAACGCCCGTGGCTGCCATTTTATTTTTCCAAAAATATTCTCAGGCCAGATTTTATGGCTATAAATATATCCTGCAAATTTGAGAAGGTTAGCTATAATATTATTTTGTTAGAGCGGTAACAGTGAAATCTCTCTACACAGTGCGGCGGTGGCGTCAGTGTAACAAAGTGAAATCCATAGTATCCACCGGATGCTATCATGATCATCATCAAATCAGTGACATTCATACCTCTTTTCCCCTACCTCAGAGCAGATCTGTAAAAAAGGGGAGAACTTCGGTATTCTGCCTACACCGGCAACTGATCGAATAGAGTCCTGTTTAAGGCCATCTTTGTCTTAATACTACAGTTCACTTGTAGTCCCTAGTAACTGACCTGGTGAGGTGAGGCTGTCCCAACCGACCGTGGTATCGACTTACTAAATAAGCATAAATGTGTATTTGGGTATATAAAGAGGTTTAGACAATGAAAAAGATGCTGTGATGTCACACTGTCCAGACAAGAAGGAAGTACCATGCTCCACCTAATACAGTACTAGACTGGTCCTGCTAATGAATAACACAGGACGACTTTTTCTGTCATTTGGTGGGACCAGTCACATATTTGGAATTCCAAATATGTATTTGGAATTCTGAATAGCGTATTTGGAATTCCGAATAGCA
The DNA here is from genome assembly GCA_964017235.1 of Sabellastarte sp. h YS-2021. Classification (NCBI taxonomy): domain Eukaryota; kingdom Metazoa; phylum Annelida; class Polychaeta; order Sabellida; family Sabellidae; genus Sabellastarte; species Sabellastarte sp. h YS-2021. The sequence goes on along the minus strand of OZ024930.1, from coordinate 59,104,260 downwards.
TATTTGGAATTCCGAATAGCATATTTGGAATTCTGAATAGCGTATTTGAAATTCCAAATACTGTATTTGGAATTCCAAATACATATTTTGGAATTCCAAATAGCATATTTCAAATTTTGAATTTGGATGGCAGTTTTAGGCTTTCGTATGTTACTTTGATGGTTAGGGTCGATTTTTACAGAAAACACAACAAAAATTTAAAAAAAAGAATTTCATATTCTCACCAACAATTCGGGGTCAACCAAGGACATCCCCGGGCTGATCACAAACTGCTAGGAAAAGCAGTTGGGATTTGCCATATGTGCCATATATAGAAGATAGGTTGTGGGCAACTCACATGGATGACCTGGAAGGCCATATTTGAGGTTGTTACTGATCTATCTGGGATGTGGAGCAGCCAGTAAAGGAAGTATTACATGGTGCAATGTCAAAATTTATGAAGCACTGTATTTTCATCAAATTATCACATGCCTGCTTTGTAGAATATCTATATGTTCCTGCCAAAACGACAAAGGGTGTTTATTTTCTCACAGTCCATAAACAGATCACTTTCACTTGCCTGTGACAAGTCTGACATCTAAAAAACATTCAGCCTTAATAGAGTGGAAGGACAGGAGATAATAAGGAGATTATTTCCACAGTTATTGCTTTGAAATGGGTGTGACAATGAATGCTCACTAGTCAGAGGAAAATCACCTGAGTAAACATGAAGCCAAAGTGAATCAAAAAGGATTTGGTGAATAGAGATCTCTAAGTATTGTCAGAATCAAAGGTATCAATGCAGCCTCTTCAATTATCAAAGTATTCTGTGGATTGTCTGAATACAGACTGCATGCACAATGGAGATGTCAGCTATTGTAGACTTGCAACAAATCTAGACACTAGTATTTTTTTCACACTTAGTTGTGCTAGTGCCACGGCATAATGCCGCTTTAGAATTGACATGACAGCCATTATAGACTTGTGATAAAAACAAGCAAGCGTTGGTTACGCCCCATTCAAACTTGTCCATTCTGACCCTATGACAAAACGTGAATGTTAATTTGCTCCTTAATAATATGAGTGAATCTCCTGAATTAGGACCTGTAATCATTTTTAAATGGCTGGAACTATCACGGAAAAAACCCACATGTTTTATCACTCTTCTGGTCATTAAGATATGCCACTGCTATGGTATGCACAGTAGTAGCCTGAACAGTTAAATTTAAATTGGAAACTTACAGGAGTTCATTATACCACAAGCATTCAGGAGTAAGGGGGATAGTCTCTGAAAGGGCTGGCTTTCTCCAAAAGTCATACAGTACCCATATGTTACACACAAAACAGGACTTGGTGAAAGTCTACTTAAAGTTATAACAATTTGTACTCTTGTACAGGTTATTGGTAAAAGTTATCATACACAGATATACCAGTACAAAACATCTGTAATTCCAAGTTATTGGCAGAAAGTTGCAATATGTACAGATATAGGTACACATACTACGTCTGTAATTCCAAGTTATTGGTAAAATATATGATGTACACATATTTATGAGCAGACGACACTAGTAATTCTAAATTATTTGTAAGGAGTGGTAAACTACGAATGTACCTACACACAGACCACATCTGTAATTTTAAGTTACCGGGAAAAAAGTTGTTAAATGTGGGAACACTGTGCTGTAATACAAGCAACAGTGTTTGTTCAAATTTAGAAGTATTTAATACTTGCTTTAATCATGCAAACATTTCATCCACTGAGTACACTGTTAACACTGTAGACATAGGACTGTCAAGATGCATGCAAGAGGACTGTCAAGATGCATGCAAGAAGACATTCTCTTAAAGGTAAAATCCCCAAGAATTAAGCAAATCATTCCCCGTATTCATGGATGTCCAGCTTGCTTACTATTTGATATTTCTAATCATGACTTGATGTCAGCCTTTAGTTTGCTTGTCCTGAATTATGGGTATCATAAATCCCTCCTAGAATTACCACTCGGATACTGACCCAAATAAATTACAATATCTCCCAACTAGCCCAGCAGTGACGTCACGTTACAACTTTTTACAACTGAATCACTTAGAGAATAATATTTACATTGACCTCTTATGATTCATGCTTGTATGAATGTATATTTTTATGGATGGAAATTACCACGACTACACATAAAACTAGAACACGAGTAAGAATTTTGTGGTCAACTTCTGCCAAGTTATGGCGGGAAGCAGTAACTTTAACTTAATTATCTCAAAGGGGTTGTGAGGGGGTGCGTGTGTATGTGTGTGTGTGAGTGCGTTGCATGGTCTTTATTCAGACATCAATCATCGATTTGTACAGGAAAGATAGTGTAATAAATGGACCATTGAAAGAGGTCCAAGTTGTGAATGATGCTGTGCATTAATGCATCAGATATTGCATGATGCTAGAACATGCATTTAACTTAGCCTGTGGTAAGGCGTAGAGTTTTTGTGCATATCTTCATAGCCAAGTCACATTGATTTGGGCAGACAGATAATGGTTGACATATTACACAAAATGCCTATAAACTATATGCAGTACCACCTGTAGGGTGATCAAAGCATATGGTCCCCCACATGTTGTCACAAACTGGACTTTACCCACCAACCACATATGCAAAAGCTAATGCCCAGCTCCCACATTCAGGACCTCACCATGACTTCGTAGATGATAAATGGAGACTTGCACGATTAGCTTACATCAATCTTTGATGCAGAGGTGGGATCATAGGGAACATCACTCTCAGCAGTTCTGTCACATTAAAGCTACAATTTAAGCCAATCCTTACTTGATTCCACAACTCTTTCAACGCTGAAAGAAGAGAATTCATGAAGGCCAATGTATGACCATCTACCATGGTTGTAAGACTGTTAGCAACTGATAAAGACTGACAAGACAATTGACAAATAATGACAAACATTGGAGATCAGTTCATGGTTATTCTGCCATTCATGAAGGCATCACTATGACCCTTGATCCTTGTATATTTGCAGTGATATTTGTCAGATCTCCAGAAATTGCCACTACGGGTGCACTGGGGGCTTGATGGGTTAATCATTTTCCAACTAACATGGTATGAGAGCGTTAACCACTACCCTATGGAATGATGATTTAAAAAAAAATTGAATTCTGGTGTTGTGCGTTAGAGCCTGTCTGGCAGAGATTAAGCGCTATAAAATACAGAATAGAAAACACCAACTTGATACATTTACAACAAAATATGGGCCTTTCAGAAGACTCAATAAAGTCACATATTCGTACAAGATCACCCTTTCTAAAAGAACTTGTTCCGATAATGTGACAAGAACAAAAACATGCCCTGGAGAGGTTAGACCGACCATTAGGTATGTTTCCGGTCAATGATGCTTAATATGAAATAAAAGAGACTGGGTTTCTGGATTGAACACAGCAAACAGTACGAAAATAGACAATGGATGAACTTTCTGTGTGTGCAAACACCTGTAACCTTTTAAGGCGTTGGTACTTTAGAACATTGTTAGAACACTGGTGAAATTTGCATTATTTGCCATGAATTTTTTTAACAAATTTCTTATCTTATCCTAATAAGCTCTGATGTCTTTGTTGTGGGTTTCATTCCATTTCGTGGCAAGATGTGGTATTCTCTGAAGGCTTGTCTTGATATTACCTTAGCTTTTTAGTAGACTTTCCTCAAGTCATTTTGTCTCGGGTGTTATATGAGGACTGCATGACTTTTTTTAAGAATTTGGTGCTAAGAAAACTGTATTTCATCTGACAGTTAGATCCCCACTCATCAGGTGGATTCATAATGATTCCATGTATGTCAGATTTGGTGGAATAAGAAATACAAACAGTTGGAACAAGTCTACTTCTTTGCTATTGATGTACAGCTTTCACTCTCTGTTATTTACCAGCAGGACTGGTGTATGTGGCTTTTCAATCCAGTATCTACTCTGTGCATAACTATGTAGATATAGAAATACTATTTGAACACGTCTTGTTTTGTTTTTAATGAATTGAATGAACAATTGAGAGAGGTGAAATGATAAATCACTTGTACACCCTATATACTGTAGCTGGGTTGTTATCTCCCGCCAGTGGTCGAAGGTCATGGTCGGGAGATTATGGAATGCCTTCCATACATCCGTGTGTGTGTGGGTGCGTGCTTCTGTTCGTCACGTTTTTACATAAACCTTAATACCTCATTCATTTATAAAGATATCTTCAAATTTGCAGGGAATATTTACGGTTATGAAAACATGTCTGCAAAAAATTTTGATCTTATTTTGAAAAAAAAATGGCCGCCATAGCCAATTGTTTTAAAATCATAAAGATGCTCTAAATCTTGAAATATTGCAGCTAGCTTCATCAAATTTGCACAAAAGATATATGGCTAGGAAAGCTAGTCTGATAGTAAGACCTATGTTGCATAACAAAATGGCCACCATATCACATGTTTAATATCAAATGGGGTTATCACATTCAAAGGTCTTTTATCTCCCTTACCATCACTCGTAGGGGTTCGGGATGTGAAAACAATTTGTTGGAAATCAAGGCCTGGGAATCTATCCCAGGTGTTGAATTTAACCTTTGACCCCTGCTTCAAGGTTAAATGGGGCCATCATACTAAAACGTCCTTATATCTCCCTTATTGTTGGTGCTATAGGGCTTCAGAATGTAGCCAGAACGGATGGGAAGTCCTGGTCTGCAAATGTTTTGCTTGTGAACAATTTTGGCCTCACTTTGAAAAAAAACAACAAAATGGCCGCCATATCACACTTAATGTAAAATGGGATTATCCTATTAAAAAGACCTTATTTCTCCCTTATCATTGCTACTAGGGGTTTGGAATGTGAAAACAACTTATAGGAAATCATGGCCTGGGAATCTTTTCCAATTGCTAACTTTGACTGATACCGAGGTGGGTGATAACTGCTGTGGCAGTGGCCTTGTTTTCCATCAAATACACCCTACCCGGTGTAAAGATACTGATACAAAACAAGAAAACAAGAAAATGCTTTATAAAGTTCCAAAACAAAGTTGGTATGGTTATATACGAATATGATCGTGAATGTAATTTACACTTTCCTTTACCCTGGTAGTGGCCTTGTTAGAGGCTCCAGTGTATGTGTAATTAGGTGGAACTTTTAGTTTACACAATGCACTCTCATATATATTGTGTAACAAAAAAGCTGCTAAGACAGTTAATATTCGCTGATATGCACGACTTCTTCATAAATACACATATTTTACGCACATGTTTGAAAATATATTTGGTTGAAATTTGAATCCTGGCGACGGGATGCCATTCTATTTATAAAATATTGCTAGAAATCCTCTCCGATAAACGTAAATAGAAAGGCTGCTTCAAGTGGAATAAGTCTGAGTTTTAAGATACACTGTAGTGCATGATTCATGAAAGTCCAGAGACAGAAAAACCGGAAATGACCCATAAAAAGAAAGAAAAGGGTGATTTCTACAAGAGTGAGCGTCGGAGAGCTGGCACTTGAAAATGCTTTCACCATTTGCTCATTGCCAGTCATAAATCACCTTAGAGACACATGAAGAAGTGCCTAAAACTAAGAAAAAATAAACTAATTGTTGATTGTGTACATGAATCATTACTCAAACAGTCTGAATATAAATACACTTCTTTTTTTTCAATTTGCTTTGATTCAACCGAAGAAATAAGGGAAGTGTAAAGATAAAGAGACATAAATATTCTTTTATCACTGGATCCGGATTAAGGCATTTTTAAAGGATTTTACAACAATTGATCTGGCAGGAGGTCTCTTTTGTTTGAGTAAATTTTACTCCATGTATGGATGACATCTTGATATATTGACACTCTATTAATGAAGTAGTGTAATACCTGTGGGAGAAAATCCTCAACAATCAGATTTAGACTGATATAATCCTGACTCATCCAGATTTCTCCAATGGTCTACATAACAAAGTACCACTTCAATGAATGGGCTTACTTGAAACTAAGAAAAGCTCAGTTTTAAAAGTCAACCTTTTATGTAGCTTGCATAACTCTTTGTCGGTATCTGTGGCCTGTATGAAGCCATTATGGATCCAGTATGTTAAAATCGTATTTTATATTCTTACATATATATGTTGTGTGTCTTAAATGTCTTCAATCAGAACAATTTTGCAATAAATTTTTCGTGTGCAAAACAACAGATTCCAGATATCAGAGATATTGGATGCTTGATTGTCAATTGATTGTTTATACTATCATTAAACAAGCAATAAAACGGACTGATATTGGTGTATTTATTAACTTTTTGATAGATATTTGTTAAATTGCAATTATCATTTATCAAAGATTTATTTATAAATTCCACAACTTATTAAGTCATATTTGTAATATTATTTACATTGGATGTCTTGTGCTTAAGAAATTCATTATGATTATCATTGGGGATGATTCAAACAGATGATTTTTTCTGTGGCAGATTTGACATGGGTATTTTTAATTGGTGCCAATTTGATAAGGGTTTTTTTCAGGGGGTCAATTTAAAGGGGATGATATGTCAAACAACCTATTTGACGAGGATTCCTGGGATGTTATCTAACCCCAATCTGTCTAATCTAATTGCTTTGCAGGCGCAATATCTCCCCCTAAAGGTGACCTCTGTGCGTTAAACTAACAAAAGAACTGACAAAAGTAATAGTCGATTAGGGACTTACAAGAGGGTTTATATACATTATGTTTTACACCAAGTGTGATATTACAACTGAAATACAAACTCATCTCATTTAGACACTTCTGTTTGATGAACTTCTTTTACTATACTCAATTGCACAAGTTTTTAGAAATTAGTATAGTAAAAAATAAGTATAGAAGTTGGAATTACTTATGCTCTCCACACAGATGTTGTTTGGACAGCCTCATTACAGGCTAGTTCAGAAAAAAAGACTTTATTTTCATATTAATGTCTTTTTGATCTTAATCCAAAGCCTTTTCCAAACTTATCCTTACATTGAGGGTGTACAAATGTCACTCAGTTTGTATTTATTCATTCACAATTCATAACTAGAAGTTAATTCCTGAGAAGATTGTAAACACCTACTTGTTACTGAAATCCTCCAATGAAAGAACCCATTGAACAGAAGACTTAGTTAGATCCGTTCGGGTTAGAATCCCTAACCTAATCCTGAAGCAGAGGATTGGCAGTAATTGAATTCTCTTGATCTTTTGGGAGGTCAATGTATAGGATGTATGTCTCACACAAAGACAGGACTTGTGTCATAAGTCAGAATTGAGAGGTGTTTGGAGTGAAATGATTTGAAAGGTATAAACTTATACACCAGTCACACTCTTCCGATAAGATACTCTGATGTACTGGTATTCAATATTTCAGGGTACTCAGTTGCCTAGTGGTTGGCAACATTGGCATCCAATCACACTGTGTCACCTGTGTGTAGGTTTGATTCCCTCGGGTGACAATGCTGATAGTCTGTCCCAATATGACTCCGGCTGTTGAATGGGACTGAAGCCCGAACTTAAAAATTGTGTACATCCCCCTCCCCCATACATTGGGAAATGGGCCTTTTAGTTCTTGTTCTGTGTCACATTGCTTTGTACAGTGTATTATTATGTGGCCATAAGTTGCTGGATGTGTGTGAACAGGGAATAAGAGGTAGAGCAAACATCTAATATTTTCTTGGCATGATTACTGGAAGGGATTTTATGCACAAAAGAAAGCCTATGGATTATGAGACAAGGTGGAAATATATACAAACACTTCTATAATAGGTTGGCAGAGGTTTACACCGAGGTTTAGAATTCAGTTTACATTTCGTCATGCAGGTATTGTGTCTCCAGAGATTGGTATCTTTATGACTTGATGGGATTTGTATACAAGTATATATAGTATATCATTACTTGAGTAAACCGGAAATTCATCCTTGGTCTAGTTAAAAGCCAAGAATCCAAACAGAGTTTTTTTATACTATGACATGCATTCGCCAAGATATGTAATGATTTTTTTCAATACCTCGGGTTTAAAGAAATTTGCTGTCATGACAACTAGTGCACATTTTTTTCTGATATGATTGAATTGCAAATAATTTTTTTTTTAGTTTTAATAAATATAGTTACATTCATAACTTTATTGTGTTCGCTTATGTTTTAAATACTATGTAGTTCTTACCTTTTATTTGGAGACTCAAGTGACTACTTAGTTTAGTCCTGGGTCAGTATTCACAAAGAACTTTTGGACTTTTTTCTTTTATTTCAAATAAATTTTTATTTAGTGAAATGAATAATTCTTACTATTAATTGTTTAGATACAGAGTTGTCTAAACAAATCTTTTGAAATAAACTCATGTTCTTTCTCTGTTTTCAGTGCTGATTTAGTATCTATAAAGAACACTTACACGGTAGACGATATTAGCTCACCAGACAGAAAGTTGAGGTTAAAGCCAGCATTTGTAAGAGCGCATTCTGTAACCTGAAACGTACCTAGATACTGGGGCCTCTATCAAGGCTACTATTTTCTCGTACATGCATGTCATCCATACAATATACATTCCGATGTATTAGCCTTCAGGAATTAGCAGTTGATTCACAACAACCTAGAGAAACATTGCTTACTTTGTGCATGTCACACTTTTCAGTTATAGTCTCTCCGATGTAAGTCTGCACGGTTTAATAGGACAGATAATATTGGATGTGCCACATTGTCAGTCAATTAAGATCCATTTCCAAAATGGCGGTACATCAGGGCCTCTTGTCGGGAAAGTGTGAAGGGGGTATATAACATGCATGCCAGACCTGTGTTCATTTGTACTCAACTGAAAAATATATGCACTCATAGTTATGACGGCATCACTGCATCGATTAACATAAACAAAGGTTGGCCTCTTTCTCTCTTTGTGGAAATTGTGAGAAACATTTTACAAGCGAGGACAAGAGAGGACATTTTACAAGCTAACTCAATAAGTATCATAAAAGCCTAATGGCTTAGAATCTAATGAGTAAATAATTGAACAAGGAGCTGCATCTAATGCCATAGATTTGGCTATTTAAAGCCTGAGTTGGGACAAACAAGCATTGCACACAGCTAATTTATATGGGATCGTGTTTCCGGGATATAGCTCATAGTACACTTAAACAAAGTACAATGATTTGAGAATGGGCAAGGAATGATGTAACTACTGTGGTGTAATTAAAGAAACATTTTTTACACTTTGGAAGGTGTTGATTTGTGTAGTAGAGATCAATCTACTGAAAGTTATCATATGAAAGTTTAAAAAAATTAAATATTAGGCAATCTGTTTTAACTCATAGTGACAATTTTTGCCAAGGGAGCAAAAGCTATGATACTCCCAGTAGTAATGTGTGGGGACACAACTGTATTTATCATTAAACTCCATTTCTTGCGTATAAATATACATTTGCTCTGTCTCGAGTTCTTCATTGAAAATACTGAGGGGTAAATGCAACAATTACCATCTTTTCCACTTGAGGAAATGTTTGAGGTTCGAACCCACAACTTATGAGGTTGTGCCACCCCAAAACTTTTGAATTATCTGTCTGTTCCTCTTAAATCTTGAGACAATGAAATACTGGCATTTAGACCAACAAACACTCATTAAATTGAAATAACCGTATTGAATTCGTAAAAACAAAAACATATATATGTGTCTACTTTGGAGATGTTATGTAAGATATAGTTATGTACATGATTTAACACAATATAAATGATAGTCTTTGAAAATGGCCATGCATAAACCCAGCTGTATTTCAGTAATCGTATTTTTGGGGGGAAATATTATTATTATTATCATCATTTTTCTCAAAATTCTGGTACTCTGTAAGCTTAGTATGATATTGTAAGGTGTCAAGAAATACTTTAATACTGTCGCTGTTTTTGTGTGAGCCCTCCACAGGATCCAGCTTTAAGTTGCACAGTATTTACTGAAGGGGAATTCACTACAATTTATCAATTAAAATTGTTGAGGGGTACTTCTTAACATTTATAAATTATACAAAGATATTATATGTTTGGTTTTTTTTGCCTTTTTTTTTTGGGGGGGGGGGGGGGGGGGCACGGTGGCAGAGCAGTAACACTCTCGCCTCCCACCTCTGAGGTCAAAGTTCAAATGCGGGCCCGACCTCAAGTGGGAAAACTGGTTTTGCTTGCCATAGGTCAGCAGTTTACAGTACAGAACCTTGACCAACTGTATGTGCTGGTTTCCTCTGCCCCCAAACTACTCGTTGTGATATAACCTATACAATGTGTTGAAAGCGATGTTACAACGCAAATGAATACATAAATTAATATATGTGTTTGGTAATAGAATTAAACCCTTTAGTTTTATTGTTTTTCCCAGAAAATATTTGTCTATTTTTGTTAGCACACCTTTTTAATAAAGAATGTCATTGCATATATGAAAATATGTATGATACACATATATGTACAGTAAACATTCAAAATCAGTAAATATGCGTATTGTAGTGAATTCCTTAGTAGTTTAATTAGTTTATAAATTTAAATATCCAAATATTTGTCAAATTATGATGCTTCATGTATAAGCAACAACAAGCAAGGTAAAAAGATTAAGATATATTTCTTGTTCAAGAACTAAATTTCACTGTAGTTTTAACAATGTATTTTAACAATGTATTTCTTTTCCAAAGGTTACCAATAAAATTTAGATTTATAACTAGGGTTGAATAAAACCTTTAATGTTTTCCCTTCAATAGAGGGAGCCACAATATACCCATAGATGCCTTAAAAGAGATTAAGTCCCTCTGAAAGCTATGATGAAATCCAATTAGGGGCTAGCTGGCCTCTTCATTGTTTCTAACAACAATTCTTTGATCAAGTAGCCAGTACCTACATTAAAGTCATAAATCTACCAGAAAATGGCAAAACATTAAGCCTTAATAGAAATAAAATAAAGAAACCACTTACTAATAATCTCTGTTTAACAATAGATTCTTTGAGAATACATGAAGACTTGTTTGGGTGTAAATCATGTTGTCTTAAATGATAAGGTAGAATTTCTGCTGAATGAAAGTACAGTTAAAACATGCTAAAATTTAGAAATTTAAATTAATTTCTTAAAATTTTATTTATTTCCAATTTAGAAATTTAAATTAATTTCTTAAAATTTTATTTATTTCCAATAAAAATGATTTTTATGTATCAGTCACATAAAAATAGTGAAAAGTTAAATGATCTTTAATCATTTGTAGGGATGACACAGGTCCTTAGTAGCTGTAATAATAATAATAATGTAAGCTGAAATGAAATATCTACAGAAGGCACATATCTTAGGTTTTTAAAAATAAATATTTAAAAGCCCAGTGCTATTTTTTCACCATATTTGCATGTAATGTACTGTAAAATGAAGTATGCTTAGTATGTTCTAATAGTCATCATAATAGAGTAAAATGTTTCAGTATAATTCACAGTTTGGTTCACCATTTAATATTATATGGTTACAACCAGTGAACATCAAAGTTTCATTTCACATATTTACTGGAAGTAAAACCAGTAAACTTGTGAAATCACACAGGTCATAAATCAGTAAATACGCATATTTACTGAATATTTTAGGGAATACGCGTATTTACTGACCAAATCAGTAAATATGCGTATTTACTGATTTCACATATTTACTGTAACATATACACCCTCTATTGCACTTGTTATGAAAACAACATAATGACTTAGTACTGACTACAATTACTGTAATTTCAATGACACATGACTGATTTATCACCAAGCATAAAATGCGGAATTATTATCACTTTTTCTGACATGTCTGTCATATACAGACTGATGTATACGGGAGTGTTAACATGTTCAACCAACAATGGGCTGTACTGCGGGTGTTCCCATTGTGCTGACTGAGGGTCAGTGATGACTGACACTGGACATCCATTCTATCAGTGTTTAAGGAATTTAATATGACATTCAGATGTTCCAACCAGACGGTAATCACTTAAAATGGTTGATTTTTCCATAACTACTGAAATCATTGGTTCCAGCCCTCTACTTGTAAATATTTAACCTAATCATTTATGCATACAGTATGCTAATTCGTAGTTTTAAGGTCATAAAATCTGTTGAACTAAAACACCAAAATTTGGCTATACTAGCTTAGAATCCTGTGTTTGCAGGGCAGCAGCCAGAGTTTGTGATTTGGTACGCCCAGTTTTTTCAGAAAGTTGTGGCTATATGAAATATTTGTTAGGGGATTGGGATATCATTAATAATTCTACAAACAAAGTAGTATGCCTGAGAGTACTGGCTGATACATAAGCCTGGTTTGTCTGGCTCTTTATGCCAATAAAATCTGGTAGATTCCAAACATTGATGGTCAGTGCTTGGTTGTACTTCCCTTAACTTTAGAAAAAAATCAAATCACCACCTGGATCAAATCAATCTGGCACACATGTCACAGTAACTAATTCAGATGTGTTTTTCCCATCATTGTTGTCTTGTTGAATAAATACATATTATGGCGGCAAGTTAAAAGCAAGCAAGTGTCACTGGCATTACTGTCATTCCGGTAATCTGATGCCACTCCTTATAAGCTTCTCTGCACTAAACTCCCTGTTATTATCTGCTACAATAAAGTGGCTATTATTATAATCTCCCACTCGATTACTGCCATGCAATTTGAGCAAAGAATGCTCTCATTGTTACCAGAGGTTGGCGTTCGTATGTTCCTCATGCAGCCTTCACATTCGCCCAGTACAAAGGATACATTTCTGATTGTACAGAGTTAAGCACTGCAGACCAAAACCTGTCTGAAAGGCCTGTCTGAAAGCTTAGTTCAAAGATCTATGCAGTTCAAACAGAATAGAAGGTATCATAGCTAAGATAAAACAAAGACAACATACCAGTTACTTTGCTAAAAACTAATGTTTAAAAAGGTACAGAATTGACTATTATTGATAAGAAAAGTGTTGGTCCATTTTTGGTCAACACAAGCATAACTTTGTTGCTTTCAAAGCCATTGCAGGGGCTTTGAAAATGGATCAAAACCAGCCATGTTTACAGACATGGCCTGTTCACAGAGTTGGCCTGCTGGCCCTGTATAGTCATTCTGTCCCCCTCTTCCCTCTGCCATGTACATTTTTACTTTAGCTAATCAGAGCTCATGACAGGTTTTTTCTAAATATTTTAAACATCTGCTTCATGTTGAAAAATGGTCCGTGTTGTGGGAAATGTGTCCAACTTAAATACGAGTCCTGACTTCTGTACATTTATGAAACTAAATGGATACCACTTAAAACCAAAACACAGTGAACCACAAACAAGCTCTGGTGTGTTTAACTGTTGTTTTTTTTTTTTGTTTGTTTGCATTGTATGGAGCGCATGAGGTCAGTACAGAACTGTTCAGCACAATATTAGGTTTGGGGACAGACTCAAAATAAAGTGGGGTTAACTATAACTTCAGGGTGGACAAATGTGACTGGGGTTTTATAAATGCTCTCATTGTCTTCAGGTGTGTCTCTGTCACACAGCAGTTACAAATAGCAACGGCTAGATGTATCAAGCACTCACCTTTTAAATATCCTACAGGTATAGAAATGCAGTTTTATACAGGCACAATTTATTGAGTAGTACAATTTTTTCTATATTACTTTGAAACATGGTAAGAAACAGTGCTTGAATGAGTAGAAAAAACCTTGCCCTGGGATCTGGAACTAGATATTGGAGAAAAATCCTGGATTCCAAATTTTGATCAAAATCATCCTTAAGGAGGCCTAGACCAGAGGTAGGCCCCACTTTGTGTGAAAATAAGACCCCATTGTGATTTATTGTTTTTTAATTATTGAGCAGATATTGTGAAAAAATCCCTTTTACAAATTTGGTGTCTCCATCCAGGTATGGATCCTCTTTGAGGAGGAAAAAGACATGGATGGACCCCCGCCTTGTATGAAAGTATGTCCCTGATCTAATGCACAGTGTGAAAGTTATGCTCACGGACAAACAGACAAACAGACTTTAGTACAATATGATCACCACAACCCTTTGGATACAAATTAAAAAAAAATAAAATACAGCAAATCTTTTTTCCTAAAGTAAATCAAGGACAAATGCGGGATGAAGATGTGATATCATCATTTTGTCAATTAGTCAAATAATATTCCACAAAATATGTTATCATAAACAGTCAATCTTTAACAAAATTATACTTGCAGTTCACAGTAATATGGAAGCTAAATTACATTTTGACAAATTACATCTGAATTCACATGTTGTATTTTTTCACCTGGACGTTTGCCCATATTGTTTTGTGCAGCATAATAGGATCTATATTTCATCTGTAAAAACCACTATTATTATAATATGAAGCATATATATCAGTGTCAGTGTAAGATCGATTACTCAATAAACAATAGTGACATGTCTTTTATTATTAGAAAAACTGAAGAGGAAACCTCCTTTTAATTTATTACCATCCAGTGATTGTATTATTGAAAATTCTACTCATAGCTTTAAACTATCAATTAACACTTGTAATTTCTCCAATGTCAGTACTATCATGGGCGATAATATAAGTGTCCCTGTACAAATCCAGGGGGAAAGCTGAAGAGCAGAAACTATGTTATATATTTCAGGGCTTTTACGACAATCTCATGTAGGTCTTATGGATGTTGAACAGTGGCTTTGTTCGTCTTGGTAATTTGAAATGCTAGGCTATCCATATTGGGTTGAGAACCAGAGTTAACAAATGGTTCCTATTAAGTGAGAGACTGCCTCTCATATGTCACACGAAACTCCCCTAGTCTGGGGAGATACCTAGAAATAAGGAAATAAGGCTAACCTGTGCTATTAATTTCTATATGCAATCACTATTTAATACAGAAATGCATATTGAACTCACAAATTTTGCATTTTAATGTTCATTTTGCAAAGAGTGTTCAGAGGAACAAAGAACTTACCTTGTTGTACGTCTCTGTTGCAGTTAAGTGATGATTATTTATACGCTACTTTTAGTCTGATCTTAAACTGGCAGGGGTTTTACATTATACATTTCTAGTGGCTTATACAGCCCATGATTTAGAGTAGCCAGTAAATCAAACCTTACTTACTCCGCTAAGTCTGAACAGATCCATGCGTCAAGTTACTGCACGTTAGTCTGTTGTGATGTTTTAAGGGCAGAAACCAAAAACTATTTCAATCATTTTGAACAAGAGACCTACATTTAAAGCTGAATAAGTGGATCATTTAAAGAAAATGTGATTGTCTTCATATGGCAAAATATCTGAAATACTTTATTGAAATTAAAACTCTGTGGAAATATTCTATTTCATTGTCTTTTCAAATATTTCTTAATATTTTGTAATATTAACTTATGGCCTGTAATTCAGATTTTCTTCATTTACACATTATGAGTGAATGCTATATCCAGTTTAATGGTTTGGTTATTATTCCTTTAACAAATTATTCAAGTGGACTCTTGTTGTGTAAAAGTCGACAATAAACAAATAAACAAATATATACAAACAAACACATCTTCAATGTTTGATGTCAGAATTTCAACGTAAAGACTCCTGAAATATGATTACCCTCTTCATGGTTTTTACACAGCTGAAGCATTTAAGTAGAGTTTTGTTAATCAGATATCCCTATGAATTAGAAGTAAATTTCAGGTTCTTACTTAATCTTATTCATTGATTCATAATCTGCCATTGAAATGTATCCTGTCATCAGAGCTTACTCTTTAAGTGATGCACAGCCAACCTCTTTGTTAAAACTCGTGAATAAAATTCTTTTCAAACAGAAACACCTATCAGTTCCTTCAATGGAAATCAACCTGCTATTTGAAATAAAGTTGTTTAGGTATTCTTGTAATTCACTTGATGTTCCTACAAGATTCAGCTATAAATAATGAGGGGGGAAGGTGGCTGGACTGGGCGCAAGATTAAAATATGCCCATACCTCAGACAAGTTGAATGAAGCTTATGGTGTTAAATGCTTGCAGCTTTGAAGATCCAGGACAGTCCCTGTCTAATGCCTTTCCCTGTATCATAGGGTTCAAAATCAGGCGTGCAGCATACAAAAACTGAAATCCTCATCCGGTTTTATGTGTGACAACCAGTGGAAATATTTTGATTTACTGATAATCTGTCTCCATAAATTATTTGAGAATGTCAGATGGTAAAGTGACATTGTGTCTATTTGGAGAAAGTTTCCACAAAGGTAAACTGGCCTGTCTTGGAAAATAAAGCATTGATTCTACAAAATGTATTTACTATATTCTGACCTTTGCCTACATAAATAATCTAGCCATGTGACATAATTTTGTCCAATCAAATTGAAAGATTCACAAAGTGAAGATATAGTTAGTAGTGAGACTATTCAGTTTTTAATACTCTCTAGTAACTACAGAGCCTAGGAAGGGACATAGAACTGTTTTTCTGTCATTTTTTTATCTCGTTACCACGTAGTAAGTCGTTCCCACAAGATAGAAAGTCTTTCGCACAAGTTACCAAGTTGTTACCACAAGATACTAACTCGATCCCACAAGTTAGCAAAGCCATTCTCACAAGTTAGCAAGTCGTTACCACAAGATACTAACTCATTCCCACAAGTTAGCAAAGTCATTATCACAAGATACTACTCGTTTCCACAAGTTAGCAAGTCATCCCCACAAGTTAGAAAGTCGTTACCACAAGATAGCAAGTTATTACCACAAGATATGAAGTCATATCAAGTCATTACCAAGATATGGTAACAAGATAAAAAAATGACAGAAAAACAGTTCTACGTCCCTTCCTGGGCTCTGTAAGTAACATACTCCATTCCTACTTTTGGGGTAGCGAGTTGGAATCTCATCCTTGGGTCTGATGTGGGAAATTTTGAAGTGGGTTTTGACGATGCTCTTTCATTTACAGTTTCATGTCTTAATCAACTGATGTGCAGTGCATTCTTCTGCCTTCACAGGCCACATACCTACTACAGTTTGTTGAAATGCATACACATGCCGTGTTGTTAGAAAGACAATTTATCACCAAAAATATAAACTCACCATCACTAGCCACAAGCCATCAGCAGTGTCTCAAACTGACTGCCAACTTTCAGAGATCAATATAAATCTGATAATACCACCAGAAAGTTTATTATATGATGATTTGTCCATTGATTGATGGTATGGTTTGTTAGACACCTGATATCCACATCCCTTGTCAATGGTAAGTATTGTTACTGATTGTTAATATTCTAAAGTACAGCCCAATGCCCAATAAATATGTTGAGTCATAGACAAATCGGCCCTTTGCCAAATCGGCCCCCGTCAAATCAGCCCCCAAAATAAAATCACCTGGTCAAATCGGCCCCCTGTAAAATAATTTATGGTCTAATCGGCCCACAATAAAATAATACATGGTCAAATCGGCCCCTTAGATATATAGATTCATGTAATTTTTTCACAATAACCATCAAAAATATAAGTTTACCTGTGAGTTTTATGTATCTCATCAGTTTACCTGACCTTCTCATAGATTTGTATTCAAAATCTTCACAGTGTCTGGTATTATTTTATTTCCCCCCAATAGTTATTGCGTTTTTATCATTTTTAAAGTCACAAAGATAGATAAACAATAATCTGTTTAAAATATAAAATAATAATAATAGTATTAATAAAAATAACTTGTATTAAATTGTGGAGATGTGAATTTTGGTTCCTGATTTATCATGTAATTCAAAGGGATAAATGCCATAAAAATCCTGAAAAAATGTCTTTATCAGCCCATTTGAATGCTCTCTGCATGTATACAAGTAAGTTTTAATTGCAAAAGTTTCCCACTGGAGGCCAATTTGTCCAGGGTCAAATTTTTAGGGGGCCGATTTGTCCAGGGCCGACTTTTTTAAGGGGCCGATTTGCCGAGGGCCGATTTGGCAAAGGGCCGATTCATCCAGCTCCCAATATGTTAACCTCTTCTGCAACTTTCTCTCACGAGCAAAAGATCCTCCTCAGCTTTCTGGACTTAAATCCTCAAAGACTATTTCAGTCTGTTATATAGTTATATGTACCCCAAACTTGTATTATAATTCCAGGTATCTGAGTATGTACATGACATTCATGGTTATTTTCACATACGAAATGTGAAGCCATGTAATGAATATCTTTATAGCATTATTTATAGCGCTAGAGCTACATTTAGAGAATAAGAAAAATCAGAATCCAGAGAGGCAGCAGGCCAACACAAGAGATGCCAGACAGACCTGAGGGCTATGAAAGGTAAGCTTTACTAAAAAGATATGTCTTCAATTTAGGCACGAAATATGATTGCAACACTACTGTCCAGATATCATTAGGAAGATTATTCCACAAAATTGGAGCATCACACACAAGTTTTGGCTTAAGCATGTTTTTTGTAATTTAAAATGTTTTGTACTCTGAAGACATGGACTTTGGAAGATACTTTCTGTTAGTTTTGCTCCATCTAGTTTTATAGGGGCACTATGCCTGAGAAAAGGCTGGGCTGAAGATCTGGAGCGGAATACTTTTGCCCCATTCACACTACCAGCGGTACGTCCCATGGCTAGAAGTTTTTCTCGGTGGGCGAAACCATCCCCAGGTTGCCCGATTTTGTCCAAGTTGTTCACACTACAGGCTGACTGCCCCTGATTGGACATATTTTTTTAACCGTCAATAATAGTAGGATGACAGTACTACAAAATTGATCACCGAGAAGTAACTTCTATTAACCTCAACCCACAATCAGTAGGCATCAGATGAACACGTGGCAAAACGACCAATACCTCAACTCACCTTATGTCGCCTTATTACACCAAAAGAAGACCAAATCACAACCTTATGTACATTGTGGACCACACCTTCAGTTGCCATAGTAAGACATTGATAGGTGCATGCGAGAAATAGTCTGTGCATGCTCACGGTACTGAATTCAGAGGCAGAAATGTTAAACTTTTAAAAACAACTGTGGGACTCACAAGGTAATGGATGGTTTGCCACTGACTCACAAGGTAGCATATGGGCGTCAGATGGTGCTCTCAGGACAGGATCATTTCACTAAATGCGGGTTACCGTGGGTGATACTGCCTGTAATGTGAATGGGGTATTTGGAAAATCGGCACGGAAGTACTTTTACACTAGTCAGAGTTTTGAAAGTGCAGAGTTGTTCAACAGGCAACCAGTGTAGATCTTAAAAGACATGTGTGATTCTATAAAATTGCTGCTATTTATTAGGATTCTAGCCAGGCTGTTGTGGATACAATGTAGTTTATTGACACTGGATTTGGACACATGCCCTTAACCTGGATGTGAAGCTAAACGATGGCGACTTTTCTCAATCTAGTATCGGTAAAGCTGTTGAAAAGGCCCAAATTACCCCTGTTTAAATTGGAAATACATCTGAAGGTCCTAATGCACAGTTTGTGTTTGCACTGGATCAAATGGACTCTATAAAAATGCTTTTGAATAGCAAGATAATGATGCTCAAATATTTGTAGATTTGAGCCTTGTGTAAGGCTACGTCTATCCTTTCACCACCCTCTATATCAGAGATCAATGTAAGTCTATTGTTGTCACACAAATAAGCAGCTTTAAATCAGTCCACCACTCCAGTGGAGCTCATAAAGTACACCATCAAATATTCATCTCATCAAGCTGTAAATCGTCTTCTAGTTAGCTCAGAAAATGGACTCTTTTCTCCTTTCCCCTCTCCACTCTATCTATCTTTTGTTATGGTGGATCCCCAGTCCATGGAAAATTATTCCACTAGTTTAGTACAAAGGAAAAACTAGTTACCTTGATAAAATACACTTAGAAGTTGATGGTAAAACTACATGCATTGTGTCATGTAAAACAGTATAAATATGTGTTGGTGGACATGTCATTTGCTTGAAAAAAATCTTGATTTTGATACTTACACCATCATACCACAACAATATCGTTTTGGGTCAAATATTCGCCTTGACATTGGTAAAAAGATGCAGTCAGTTTGACATAATTTATACCGAAACTGATATCATTTGTACACTGTTTTACGCCATTAATATGTTGCTATTTACACATTTTTAGATGAAAACACGATCAGTAATAGGGGATCTTGGGGAACTTTAATATATCATCCACAAATAACATCTATTTATTTAATTTAGTGCTTAACATTACACATAGTACCTTATCAGTTATGCTGTATTGTTTTGGTAGTTAGAAAGGTCGAGAAAACCGGTACATATAGTTGGTCAAGGTTCTGTACTGTAAACTGCCAAGTAATGGCAAAGAACTATTAGCTTTCCCGCTTGAAGTCAGGCCAGGATTCGATCTCAGTGGTGGGAGGAGAGTGTGTTGCTACTGTGACACCATGTTCACCACAGATAACACCAAATAGTTAGAATAGTATGGTAGCATTATAATAAAACCACTATTTCACAACTATAATCATAAAAATAATATTAATAGTAAAACTTTTATTACATCATTTAGACATGAACACAAAGTCATTTTGCCAGTTGGATATTTTCCTTTAAAATAGTCTTTTGAACGTAACTGTGAACCTGGTATAAACAATATATTGGATATATGACGTCATTTGCAGGCCATTGTGTACCCCTATAATAAGCTAAGAATTACAAAACCAGTGATTAGTACTCGTTTGTTTTAATGTGCCCTTTTAAAGAACTGTCAATAAACAGGATGCAGTCACCTGCTAATGTTGAGGAAAACATTGCAGCTACATGCTGATGATGTTGCTGTGGTTCTACTGCTGCTATGTAGACCTTATCTCACTTCTCCATTTGAGGGCCATGAAAAACTCAAATATTCAAAATTATTTTTGCAAGTGTTGATTCATACTTAAATATAAACATATGGCTTTTCTCAGTTTACAATTTTTCAGGTAATAATGTATGATGCACATCCTTCCGGACTTCCAGATGTTAGTTCTCCCACCCTTTTTGGACAGGTTGTAGCTAAGTGTAGTTATATCATCACAGTTTCAATTTTATTATTGGCTCACATCTTATCAGGTTGGTTTTTGTTTAAGGGTGTTGAGACTAGGGAGGGTCGGAAGGCCCGGTATCTCAGTATCGAGAGCATTTTACTGAAATACCATGATGAGAGTTCACAACCCCCACTTCGCTTGTGAACACATATATTGGAGGGAAGAGATAAAATATTAGAAACATACCCAAAATTTTAAGAAATTATAAACTTTTTTTCCATATTTACGTTCAATTGCAGGCTTTTATAGCGATAATAGAGCAGAATGCCATGTTTTGGTTACGACACTTTATAACATCAATCTCTGAGACAATAAATATAAAGGAAATAACACTTAAAATATTGGACAAAACCAGAACTTTCAATATATTACATGCTTTGATCTCAAATTTTGTGTATTTGGCAAATTTTATTGTGATGTCATTAAGAGGAAATGTCCATTTTTGATTGGATTGTACTAAAACGCAGAGACCCAGAATCGGTACGGTTTTGCATTGGCAACCTCACGATGTACACATTTTTAGTACAGACCCATTCCTAGTTAAGACCTAGTTATATTGTGTTCCACCCTGGCCCAAAAGTTTATATACATGTTTTCTGGGGGTTTTTCACCAATATGTAAAAATGGTAAAAATAAACCCGATAAAAATGACGTGGCAGTTTGTTTACCTCCATTGGAACAGAGAAGTCTGACTGGTTCCTAAGTTGCATGTTACTGTGATTTGTGCAAGGGTCAATGGGTATTAACCTTCATTCACCTAATACCCCTCAATGGCGTCTGCTTGTAATCTACTCATTGCCAGAATACATCTCCATTATTCAGCATAACCTTGTCTGATTTCGTGTTGCAGGTATATAAAAGCCAAGGTGTAAGGTTTCAATGAAACCAGGAGTATTTTATAATAATACTTAAGGCCTTTTTCACAGAGTTATCCAGTGTATAGCAATATTATTGCCCCAGTCATACTACAGTCGGTATTTCTGGTGGATGTAGACAGCAGGATAAAAAGAGGAGGGAATGCTGTACCTCTTTTGAACCCTAGGACTTTCAGCAACCTAAACCTCTAGGAACAGATTCCCTACAGAAAGGAATTAGAATTGGGGAGGACAATAGCCAGGGTTTGACCAGGAAAATATGCAAAAAAAACACAGAAAGGTTGTAAAAGATACTGTAAATATACAGTCATGTTAATTTTTATTAAAGATACAGAAAAAGGACAGAATAGTTCAGAATTGTGAAGATTTTACTCTTGGAAAGTATTTCCTGTTTTATTACCCAAGCTTCAGAATCTTGTGACCCTAGACAACAAGGCAATAACTGAGCTCCTTTCTGTATACATACACACAGCACATCCTCAACTATATATCAGCCCATTCATTCACACCAATTTACATGCATACAATACAACTGCAGTAACCTATTGAACGTTGTTATGTCATGGCAACTGTCTTGAGAGGCAATTGCAGTTGACAAAAATATTTTATGGCATCTTTTTCTGGCCATGTGGAATGGATTTTGAGACATTCAGCAAGACCAACTCAACATGGACAAGTGTTTTGTGCAGAGAGCTTTGCATGGGTGTTAAAAATCAAGTTTTTGCTTTATAGCTAGGGTGAAATAAGGAAACCTCATCTGTATTTGCCCCTATACCTTGTCACTTAAATACAGCACCACAGAGAAAACAAGGCCACTGCCGCAGCGGTTATCTCCCGCCTTAGAATTACTAATAATGGAGAACTAAAGGAGATATAAGGCCTTTGTAGTAAGATAACCCCACTTGACATTGAAGAAGGGGTCAAAGGTAAAAGTCAGAAATTGGAAAAGAGTCTCAGGCCATGACTTCCTTTAAGTTGTTTTCACATTTGGAACCTCTAGTAGCAATGGTAAGGGATATATAAAGCCTTTTTAATAGGATAATCCCATTTAACATGTGATATGACGGCCATTTTGTTTTCGAAACTAGGCCAAATTACTATCAGGCTAACTTTCCTAGCATTTTATATTTTGCGCATATTTGATTAATCTAGCTGCAATATTTCAAGTTTTAGAGCATCTTAATGATTTTTAAATAATTGGCTATGGCAGCCATATTGTTTTTCAAAATAAGGCCAAAATTTTTCTCAAGCAAAACATTTGAAGGCCAGGACTTTTGATGGTCTGTCTTTATATTCTGAAGCCATAGCACCAATTATAAGGGTGAAATAATGACATTTTAGTGTGATGATCCCATTTAACCTTGAAGCAGGGGTCAAAGGACAAATTCAACACCTGGAAAAGATTCCCAGGCCATTACTTCTTACAAGTTGTGTTCACATTCTGAACCTCTAAGAGCAATATTAGGGGAAATATAAGGCCTTTTTAATAGAATAACCCTGTTTGACATTAAACATGTGATATGCCATTTTCCTTTTAGAACTAGGTCAAAATTACTATCAGGCTAGCATTTCTAGCCATATATCTTTGTACAAATATGATGAAGCTAGCTGGAATATTCAAGATTTAGAACAACTTTATGAAATTATAATTTTTTAAACAGTTGGCTATGGCGGCCATTTTGTTTTTCAAAATGATGCCAAAATTTTGCTGAGTCAGGTTTTTGTAGCCATAAACATTCCCTGCAAATTTGATGAAGATATCTTTATAAATGAATGAGATGTTAAGGTTTATGTTAAAACCTGACAAACGGACGCACGGATGGATGCACAACATAGCACCAATAATAAAGAAGAAATAAGGACATTTTAATGTGACGACCTCATTTAACCTTGAAGCAGGGGTCAAAGGACAAATTCAACACCTTGAAAAGATTCCCAGGCCATAACTTCCTACAAGTTGTTTTCACATTCCGAACCTCTAGGAGCAATATTTGAGGAGATATAAGGCCTTTTTAATAGGTTAACCCCGTGTGACATTAAACATGTAATATGGCAACCATTTTGTTTTTTGAACTAGGCGACAATTACTATCAGGCTAGCTTTTCTAGCTATATAGCTTTTGTGCAAATTTGATGAAGCTAGCTGGAATATTTCAAGATTTAGAGCACCTTTACAATTTTTAAACAATTAGCTATGGCGGCCATTTGTTTTTCAAAATGAGGCTAAAATTTTTCAGAGACTTGTTTTCATAGCCATAAACATTCCCTGCAAATTTGATAAAGATATTTTCATAAATGAATGAGATATTAAGGTTTATGCAAAAACGTGACAAACGCATGGACGGACGCAAGCATGTACAGAAGGCATTTTATAATCTTCCGACCACGGCCTTCAGTTGCAGGCGGGAGATAAATACCCAGTGACTATTTGATACGCACTTGGCTACTGTAAAAACTTACACTAAGTTCACACTGTTGTGGGCTGGACTCATGAGCTACATACGAGCCAAAAATATCTAACATATCCAGGTTCATTTGTTGCTTCATGCCTTTTGTGCTTACATTAGTATAAATTAGATTTTTAAGTGTACAACTATATATACACCGAGAGTTGTATTTGGGTAGGACTCATTCAAAACAACATGACAGTGTTTCTAAGACGTTCTTTCAAAGTTTGGAAAATCTACCACAAGCCCTCACATGCTAAACTAAAATGTACACATCAGAGGAATGAGAGAGGATAAAATGGTTAAAGTGGACTGCTCGGTTGTACATATGTACTAGCAATATGTTACACCTCTTTTTGGAATCATAAGGACAAGGCCATGGAACAAAATTAAAGTACGAGCTGCTACAGATACACAGAACGGCGTAAACAGGTCTTCGGGAGCATTGTAGAGTATCTTAGAAAATGTATACCAGTGGTTTAATATTGTAACTGTTGCTTCTATAACAGATTTCTAGTTTGTAGCGCTGCCACATTCCCCATGGGGAACCAAGTCAGGAAAAAAAAACCATGAATGGGATTATATATTTATTACTACTATTCATTGGCTATTTCGTGTAAGTAGAGAATAATAAAATTAAAATAATAATCAATCATTAGTTTTAACTATTAGCTTTAATTCATAAACTGATCTATAAACAAGGTTATTCATTGACTGTTATGGTATAGAATACAATAATTACCATTATACTCAATAATTAACTTTAAATAATAGCTTCAATTCGTCATCTGATTTATAGACAAGGTCCTGGGACATTGAGAAGCCCTTGGGAACACATTGGTATGAAAATACCTATAGATAACTAGATAACAAACTGAAGGGGGTTGAAAAAACAACCAAGAAGAATTTTTTTAAAGTACATTATGGATAAGGGTCCAAAGTGTGATTCTGTACACTGGGTAAAAGTCATATCTATGAGTATATCCCAATATGAACAGAGCTGTGAAAAGGAATGTAGAAACCCAATTTAACTTTGTTCCAGGTTACCAAAAAACTAAGCCATTAATAATTGCATCTTTCTGAACTTTTTCAACGAACTGTCTTGAGACGGGCAGCATAATTTCACAACTTCCTGTTCTGATAAACCAGAAAAATGATTGTGAACACTAAACTTCATATCCTTTTTGGTTACCAGTACAATCTTCTGTATTTTTGGTTTATGTCACAGTTCCATGGTCGTGAGTTTCGTACATGGGAGCAAACTCTGGGAGATGGTAAGACTTTCATTCGTGAAGGTCGGAAGCACATTGAGAATAATTGCAATATTTTTCAAAAATATTTTTCACGTGTTTAAAATGCTTTGTGAGTGAGTACTTTTGTCTCCAAATACCTTTATTTTGAGTCTTAATTATCTTATATTAATGGTGCTATGACGTATCGTCATGGTGCTACGACTTATCTTTATGGTGCTACAACTTATCCTCATGGTGTTAATACTAATCATGTACACTTTTCTATTTAAATTTAACCAGGAGATCTTGGCAAAAACAAAGATAAGTGATGTGAAGTACTGCACGACAATTAACAAGTCTTATTATTACAATCTATATATCAGTCAAAGCAGTTGGTAGAAGGTTGTTAGAGTCATATTTTGAACCATGTCCTGTCTGCCTTAATGCTTATTGTTTGGACTAATCTTCTGGCTCTGGACAAATTTTGTGCTTTATGATTTTTCTCGCCGTTTTTTCAGCAGTATCAATTGTTACAGCCTCAAGGAGGGCTTACATTAAGTCATACAATTGTAACTGGGGTGTAAGTGTTTAAGGGTGTATGTGGGGGGAGCTCGATGAGAATTGTTCAGTGTAGTTTATGGAGATCAATGGGGTGATTTCAATTACCCAGCTTTCAGTCCTCATTTCTGGTGAAAGCCAGAGAATGAGCGAGTGATGTAAAGCTTATGATGTGAAACCAGAGGCTCAAGGTCTTCCACACTGTCTCAAATATGGCCTTCTGGTGGTGTTTTGATATCAAAATCCTACCTGGAAGTTTAAGCTGGAATCTCGACAAACATGGCAACTTACTAAACTTGGTACCTTTATTTAATACTTAGCTCCAACTTACATATACTGAGCCCTTACAATGCGCAAAATTGGTCACTGTTCAAAATATTCTTAAATATTATTATTTTGTATTACGCAATACTTACATCCTATTTAGATGGTAAGCAAGTAGACAGAATAGAATAGGAGAAGGCAATGGAGATCAATGAACTTTTTTGTATTGTTATTAAGTTGGGGATGGAGAAACCATATTATAGATTGATTATTTCAAACATTAACTCATTTGTAATTATGTTAATAACTGTTATTTTCTGTGGAATACAACACTTATATGAAATAACTCTTCAAACTATTGTTTCAAGAAATTATTTAAATTAATTGATGCACTAACTTTTGTATTTATTTATAATTTAGCTGTGCACATTGAGGCCAGCAAATGTGGATTAAACTTTCCAACGTTTCAAGTTGAATACTAAATGGTTTAACCTATACTAGAGGTGCTGTGACACCACAACTGTATCTTGATTTTTCCCATATTTTACTTTTTTTTATCGTTACTTATGTTTGCAATGTTTACACTTGTCAGTGGAAAAAGTGGTAATAAATTTAAAATGTAATTTCAAAGAAACAATGCATTTATAAGTAAAATAAATATTATAATCGTGTCATTAGTAATTGTCATATGTAAACAATAAGAGAAGTGCAACCAGCACATTAAATTTCATTATTTCACTGGAACAGACAGATAAGATTTTCTGGGCTAAACTTGCAGGGATTACAAAAACAAATCTATGCTAAATTTCCAGTGTGTACTAATTATTCATTTCCATTTTTACTAGTAACTTGAGTTATGTCATCAGAATTATTTTCCAATTTTGCAAAAATAATACCATTGGAAGTTACATTGAGAATTTCTATATTTAACACCATGAGATGTATTGGACCAATATACCTGGAAATAAAGCCATGGTAAATAATATCTTACAGATGTCACAGAAAATTATAGCTACTGGAAACAGAGATGTATAGTTGGAAATCTGTAAATGCCAGTATCCCAGCCACTTTGTAATACTTTTATATATCTTGCAATCCTTACATTATGAGGACATAAACAAGTAAGATTTTTTTGTAAAGAGGTTTCAATAACCATACAATCACTACACATATTTGTGTTGTATCTATGAAAAGGTATTCCATAGAGCTCCTGCTGGATTTGTTCCATTAAAATCAATGAAAAATTTTGAAGAACTCTGCAGCTAAAAAATAAAGTTTTATATTTGCTGGTGCCCCTTGCTATGTGCCTCTATTCTTCTGTATGGATTCTATTTCTATTTTCTATTATTTTTCAATATCTGAGACCCAGTGAATAAAGTATGTGAAATAATCAATTTATGTTTTCCTTATTCCCGGGGTATATCTGTATTGAAGCCTATTTAGTCAGCCATCTTGTCAGTTTGCATTATACATATCATAATTATGGATGAAACCACTAACATGTCATCAACATATTTTCTATGGTTTTATAGGTAATTTAAATTTGGCATCTCTTTAGTAATGTTAGTCTTATATTATTGTGTATATTCCATGGTAGCATATTAAGAATCTTTGGGGTGGGGGAGTCTTCATAAATGGCTATCCATGAGTTTCAACATCCAGAAAGTAAAATGTTAGTTACAGACAGTGGCTGGTTGTATCTGTGTATTAAAAACCGGTGTATGATAAATTTCTAGATTCCTGAGAGTTTTTAGGATTCTTAAGATAATAATGACAAAGTAGACACAATATTAGCTTTGTAGAGAGCAAATAAGAATGGTAATTATTACAGTAGATTAGCATGAAGATATGGCTTTAGGGATAACTATTGAAAATACACCTTTTATTACTATAGTCATAAATTTTTGTTCTCGGAACATTTGTTCTAATTTATTATGTTACTTGTGCAAAAATATATTTGTACCTTTTGTGATGATGAACATAGCAAGGTCTCGTCCATGGATGTAGATGGATGTTCCAGATTTGAACCCAATCTTCTGCGCTGCAGACTGGGTGTTGCAAATGACAAAAGAAGATTAGTATCATTTGTGTGATACTCAAAAGGCCACTGCCTTGTCCAAGGTTGTAGCTGCTTAATCTCCCAATGATCTCTCAATAACAGTAGCCAAAGAGACAGACAGACAAAAACAAGCCGACTAATCTGTTTCCAAGACCAAACAAAAATATAACCCACAGAGGAAGTATAACCAGAGGTGAAAAAAGTATTGACAAGGTTACAGTAATTTGTACACTGCTTACTGAAAGTTTGGAAAGGCAGAAGGAACAGTAGACATTTGAAAATTACAATTGAAAAAAAAGCAATTTAATTCTCAGTAATAAGCAGGTTATGTTTTGCTGTTCCTTGCTATGTTTGTCTGGTCTGTTCGTCTGTCTGTCTCTTTTTGTCAATTACTATAAAACTAACGAAAATGTGGATAAAAATAACTACATGGTGATTCTCAGCTGCCTTGGCGGCGGAGGTGAGCTCTAGGAGGCTCTATGAATATGGTAAAGTTCTGCCCGGCCTACATTCACAGTTAGACCGTTTTGTATGTGATACACGCTTATACTAAATGATACAGGCAACCTAATAATTAAATCCTATTTCACCACTGTAACTTTTTTTACTCTCTATAATATACATAGTTTATCTATACGAAAAATATTAGGACTAAAACCACGCAATGATATTCCAAGATTAGGCTTTTTTATGACAAAAGTGGTGGTGGTGTACACCATTAAAAAACCAGCCTATAGTATTGCCCATTTAGCCAACTGAGACATGTTTATGATATTTACTTCCCATAATGCAAATAACAGTATGCTAAATAATCTTATTTCACCATTCTACTAAATTATTGGAGGGTTATACACGTTAATTGGTAGAGATTTCTTTGATGTCCCCGCAAATAGGCCATTATGGAGAGGTCTCCGGGCAAAACAAAACATCACAGACACATACTTTTGTGTGGTAGTGTAGTGGACTGGTTTAATGGTGCATCACGGGATTGATAATGAAGAAAAGGAGACCAGCACAGAAATAAGTTGAAGTCACATTTTCCAGCTGCTGAGTTGCCTTCAGGCCACACACACATATATATGACCAGGAAACAAATTGATACTTCGATAATTGAAGGGATTAGTGGAAGGTTGAGGACAGCAATAGGGCTGAGGAGTGAGGAGGGGTGGGGGAGTCAAAGATGATGCACAGGAAAAATCCTATCCACCATAAAATGTGTCATTGAAGTTCACTTTAAGTACCTCAAATCTATTATGTCACTTGTTTGCGTCCTGACCATCCGGATTATGGGGAAGAGGTTGTAAAGGTCGGGAACGTTATCATGATGCTTTGTTGTTTTCACGATATAAAAATGTTCCACTAAAATGGAGTGGAGTGAACTTGTCTAAAGTGAAGATTAAATGTAGAAGTCATCCTAATAAGCTTCTCTACTTTCCAAGGGTGGTTTAAATTTGGTGTTACAATGGATCTTTAGACCCCAGTTACCAGATAGCCGGATGTACCGCCAGATCGTGGCAGGTTACCTAATTTGGAAAATGTTGAAAAATGTTGAGTGATTTACGGATCATATTTTCTATCCATAAAGGGCATCCGTAACATCTGTAATGTCCTTGGGAGATCTGTAACGGCATGCTACAATCTGTAGTGGCATGCCAAAGATCAGATAAGATCCCTAGGTCATTAGGGAAAAATCAAACATGCTTGATTTTTCCCGGAAGTTCATATGGACATAGTATCCATAGCTTTTCCGTATCTCATCCATAGCTCATCCGCAAGTGTCCTTATTGTCTGTAAACCCATCCTGGATGTCCTTGTGGCATCCCTTTCATCCTTGACACTTCTGTGCCAACAAATATTGTAAAGATCTGTAAATCCTTTACATGACCCACCCTCATCCTTGTCAGTTTCCATATATGGAACCATGGCATATATCCGTGGGGGATCCGTGAAACTGTAACTGGCCCCTTATGAATCGTGGTAGTCAAATCGAGATTGAAAGGCTTGTTTTTTTACTAACAATCTTTTTTTCTTCCAAGAAAAATCTCATGTTCCTTCCTGTTTTCCTGCTTTTTCAACAGGATCGGTCATAGCAGCACAGACGAGTTTAAAATTGGCTTAAGTAGTTTATAAAGCAGCTTTGTTCTCGATTGAATTAAAACCTAATTATTCAGCAGAAACCTCTTCTCTTAATCTCTTCTATGACTTTACTGCCTGGTGTCCCTGTACTAAGAGACCAAAGCTTATACAATGGCTATGTGAGGGAAAAAAATTATTTTCCTATATATGCCATAGAAACTGCTGGTAGAGATAAAGTACTGTAAAAGCCCTGATTACACAAGATTAAGTTTCTGTTGTATGTTAAAAATAGATGTAGCCATAAATAATATGCCTTTGGCATTGTTGACTGTATCTTGAGTATGGTTTGTATTTGATTTAAGGATATATAAATTGACTAATCTATTTCCTGGGGGTCAGTTGAAAGTATCTTTGAATCTAGCCTTATTAGTACGTTTATTCAATTATTGAAAGCATTTCTATGTACCTGCAGAAATGATATAATGATTTTGGCTGACTAAATATTGGCCTTATCGATAGCCATTTATCCCAGTCCCTGGAGATCCTATAGCATGCTTCCTGGGATACTATTGAATGATGATGTATGGAAGTGGCCGTCCAATCTACTGTCTATCTATCATAGTTTAATAAGGATAAGTGATGGTGAAAAAAATATATGGTATGATATCACCATTTCATTGTCTCATAATAGTTAAATTGTTAATACCATTACATAGTCTTGTAATACTTGAATTGATATCACCATTACAGTTTTATAATACTTGGACTAATATCACCATTTCATTGTCCTGTAATACCTGGGCTGATATCACCATTAATTTGTTCTGTAATGCTTGGACTGATATCACTACAACATTGTCCAGTAATACTTGGACTGATATCACTGTTACATTGTCCAGTAATACTTGGATTGAATCAATGCAAGTTTACCAAATGTACAACCAAAGCGATAAAAACCAGAACATTTACAATTTGAAAAGTAAGTTTAACAGATGTACAAATTGGCAAGAGTGACACTTAAAAATACAACAATAAAACAAAACATTTAACACATAGTCAAAGGCTTTTTGTGTGGCCACAAGCTGTGGGAAACTTTGGAGCAGGAACTTAAGAAAAAAGTAAAACCTTCAATGTAACATGGCACAATACCTGAAAGTGACACTGTGAAAAGAAAGCTCAAATAATGTACACTTCTAATATATACAAGGTAATTACAATGTAGGGCTGAGATGGATATGACTGATAAGTGTTAACCACTACAATTGTTATAATACACATGTGTAAGCAGTACAAAAACTCAAAGAGTTAAAGTAACACCAACAGTAGTAATATAAGATGTAATATATCACAAATGTTTAAATTCTCAAATTAAAGCCACACAAACAAAAATTACTACTACTAGTTTTAACCACGTGAAATGTCAAGAAAATAAAAAGTAGAATAGGCCAACAGTTTAAACCCTGTGCTAGAAAAGTCTTACTCAAAATCTTACTGAAAAATAATCACATGCCAACAGTGACACCATCACCAGTAAGCAAGTTAGTCATCTTACTTAAAGTGTAAAAACAAAAGTGGCACTAACAGCACTGAAAAACCACTAGGCTGACATATGCCAAACTTAACCATTAGTGCTATTATCACCAGTAATTACTGAAAGAAAAAAAATACAGGCCAATAACACTAACCGTCAGCAAAAACTGTTCAAAGAATACATAGAAGTTAGTCTAGGCCAACAGTAACATTGTCGGCAATAACCAAGTTACTCTTAAAAATTAAAGTTACAATTAACACCAACAGTAGTACCTACAGCTGATAACAGTCAAACGTTACAAACCTCACACAAGCAAGGCCGTAAGGTACTACTGCCAGTAAGCAATAACTGACATAAGATAAGAAATCTTACAATTTAATTACAATCATAAGAACATGTCAGTTAATAAGTAAATGGAAGATTCATAGGCCCGAATAAAATAATTACATTGAGACCAGTAGTAAAAGTAAAAAATGTTAGTAAGTGACAGACATTAAAGACCTATAACACTGTGCATTGTGGTTACAAGGTTAGAGTTATAGGCAATTTAGACCAACTAAAAATCTGCACCAAATACAATGAAAGAAGAGTGAACCCAAGAGGCATTTGAAAAAAAAATAAATGTACTATGAAATCATAGGGCTTAAATCCTACACCAGAATAAAAATGCCACTTTTCAGTGACACCTTTATTCTGGTGCAGGTGCTGGGTTAAAAAAATCTCAAAATATATTTATTAATTTCAATGACCCTTCGAATTAACTTTGTTTCCATTATATTTAGTGAAAAACAAATGATGCTAAGTGTTGATACAGAAAATCAAACTAAAAATTTTGTTAACCACATCAACAAGAAAAGGTAAGTGTGAAAGGTCCCACAATTTAGAATCAAAAGTGCACATCAATTCTGTGTCATCACCTATACCTGTGTCCTAACTCTAAACTTTATCCCACAATCCACAGTGTTCTAGGCCTTTAATGACCAAAGCTGAAAAAACAACTGAAAGAGAACACTGATTGCCCTCTAGTAGTAGGGGCACCTGCTGAAAGGTTCAGCAAAACATTGCCAAGGTATGTTAAAGAATACTGAGGCAGGTTCGTGGGGGCCTCTGTCATGATGATCTGGATCTGAGACCCAGAACCACAGACAGTGCAGGGGATGTCACCCTGGGAACAGTGGGCACCTGAGATGCCTGACACGTGGGAACACCTTTTGGAACATTGCACAAGATGTACTGTGGTAAGACTGGTCCTGGAAGGACCTCCATAAAGATGGGTCAATTTCTTTGACACTTGCATCCATCCAAGTTCATCAGGACCTCTTCACGTCAGGAGTGTAAGCAGACAAGGTACTGTCAATCTTCTTCAAGGTCTGCTTGGTCTGTTCGTTGCCCACCTTCAGGAGATTCATAATATATTCAGTGTCCCGACTCTTCTTACTAGACCTCTCAGTGGACAAAGGGGTGATCTGTTCAACCGACCCTGCTAACACCTTTTCCTCAACATCCTTGTTACAACCAGAGCCAAGAGAACTACTAGAGCGTTGAGTTACCAGTAAAGGGAGTACTGCATCAGTGGCAATAGAATGTGCCAAACCCCTGGCAGCAACCAGCACAGTTGTTGTAGAAACAGGTTTCAACTGAAAGTACAAGAAAAAAACATTCAAACATATGTCTCCACAGATGTAGGATATGAAAGGTCCTGCATAAAAGGACATAGCTACACCACCTAAATCTGTCTGTGCCCAAACAAATATATTAGAGAAAAAATATATACACATATATATAGCAACATAGCAAAAACTACATACAATTTATTAACAAAAATATGACATTAACCCATTCATACAGCAGTTAATAAGTAGCCACATTGACAATTACATTTACACATTGCACATCTGATAATCTAATGGCAGGTCTAATGATGTATAAATTTGATACTTACAGAACACGTTTGCTGATTAGGCACAAAGACTATGTGCCTCTCCAGGAACTGTAACTTCACCAGGAAATACTTGTTATGATCTGTCAGTTCACAGGCACCATCCCCTGAACGATGCCCTTTACCTCTCACTGAAGAGATAGTTCTAGGTAAATTTTCCAAAGACATAGAGAGACAGTATTCATACTACCCAAAATGTTTAAAACATCATTGCTTTAAGTATCCCTGTACCCTGTTACATACGTTTACTTATGATAAATTTATATATGGTGTTCTAGTACTTTGCTGGCAATATAACTCACAAACAGGCATCTTACCAACACACGAGCCCACTATTATTAAGAAGTGATGAGCAGTGGCTTAAGTCAGCTGTTAAAATTAGGTGTTTAGAATCGATGTCTTTATCAAAATAACTAATAAGGTTAAAACTTAAAGTTTTAATAAAAATTGCACCATTTAAGGATCCACAATTATTCAAGAGAAGTGCTGTTAAAATACTTTTCTAATTGTTTTACAGATTGATTGTCGGTGAATTTTGTCAACGAAATCCTATCAAGCGTGGGTGATTCTTTTATACAGTAAGTTTATAGCTTTTCTCCTCCTTTACATTTAGATATTTAACATTAACATACCACTCTTTCCTTGCTGACCAGATTTTCTTCTCTTCTCTTGAGGACTCTCATTCTTCTTTTCCCCTGTCATTATCTTGATTGTTATGAATGTGAGGCCAGTTCTTCTGCTGAATGTCACTCAAGGGGACTGGTGTCCAATACGTCAAGCCAAGGCTTACATCACAACAACTAAAAGTCAACTGTGGGAGTAGAGGGAAAACAGTATGTTTAAAAATTAATGCAGAAGCCAGCAATTTGAGGGCCAATACTTTTGGGTGGTAGGACCGGTTTGAAAAGAGTGAGCTTTGTGGCACAAGTGTCGGTATGGGTTCTCAGACTGATTATTTTACTGCTGACGTTTTAAGACTTGTAATAACAAAAGATACAGAGGTGGCCAATCGGGCACTGCGTTAGCTGACTTGTCTTGGGAAATAATTTGAATACTTGACGGCCATGAATAGATAAGTAAGTGAGTTAAGTAAGTGCATATTTCTTAAAAATCACACAAAAAAAATTCTAGATCCAGATGACCATTGATGAGGACTGGGGAAATGGGTAGACACTAAAAATATTACAGTAATCCGATTTACATTTTCAGGAGGCTAAATATCCAAGATGATTACCATATGTATAAACATCTGAAAAATGTTTGAACCAGCCTCATGGAGCGTTTACTTCTTACTTAGTTTAAATTACTTTCGGGTAAAATGCAATAAAATTAAAAAATAATTCAACAGAATGAAAATTATCAAAACTCCTGAGTACACCCTGCTATAAGTCTTTGCCTCGGTCAAATAGAGGACTTGATGAGAATCGCAAGGGATTGTAATTGACTTTGTTCCATATTCAGTTCCATGTAATTATACATTTGTCTACATTAAACAGTCCACTGCTACAATTAAGTAAAATCAAGGTAACAAAATACACTAAATACAATAGAACTTGAAATGTAGTAGTAAAATAAACAATATGATAGTTTTATTACAATATGTAATCTGCCATACTTGTTGTCCGTAAGTTGACTTTTAGGTTTAGCATCCAGACTTTTTGTTCATCATAGATGTAGGGAATAAACCATTACTATTATTTAATCATCCTGTTCAGTGGAAAACCCCTGAGTCTTAACCACACCAAAATCATGGCTCCATCCCTGGGAATATCAATTAAATAGAGAGTAAAACCAATAATAACTTAAAGGCTAGGAAGCTTAAACTATCGGACCATATAAGGGGTTGTAATTTGTTCCCCCTTCTACAACTTTGAAAAGCTAATATGCTTTATTTTTAAGGCAAACGCTACCACAGAGTACTTATTTTGACTTCTACCACAGATGATGTGTTATGAATTTTCTTTACTTATATGTTTATTTGTGGTGGAATTACTGACATTCTTCCTTCATAAAGAAATTAAAATTAATATTTTTCAAATGTTGTGTAAGTTTGAGCCTAGAAGTTGTTAAAATAAAACTACTTTTATTATTTTTGTATGTGATAACACCAGCTTTTGGCATTGATTATACACACATTGACTAGAGTAGTTTCTAGGATGAATAATTGTTTTAAGGAACACATTAACCAAGCAAAATAGTTTATTTGTCATGTCATGACCGAGTGAAATGCAAGTGATCTTCTTGTGTCTAGAATATATAATTATTTAGCTATAAATATGCTATTATATTACTCTTACTATATTTTTATCTGCCACTGTGGCCTAGCGGGTAACACACTTGTCTAGGAACTCAGAGGACGTGGGTTCAATCCCAGGTACAGGCACATACATAGTGGCTCGGATGACCACTTAAAATGGCGGTCCTCTCTCATTGGGTCCTATCCCCAGTGGCAGGTTAAAGAACCTCAAGGACGTTGATAAATGGTCATCCTTGAGCCTCTATCTTCCAGTTAGGGGAATGTCAGTTACTTGTGAGTTGGGGCTATACCTGTAAAGTCGGATTGGTTAAATAGCGCTTTGTGTCCTGTAGTACATGGAGATATTGCGCTGAGTATAAATACATAATAATAATAATTTTTATTCAACTCTATAGCTATTGTGGAATATTGAACTCCTGGCTATTGACTTTCATGCCTTAGAAATTCCGCATTATATTACATAACAAATCAGGACAAGATTTGGCCTCCAGAGAGTGTGTGACTTTCAGCCCAATTCCCAGGTCTCTATGCTCTGCTGATCCAATCACTAAACATCATAGAGGAAATTGGATACCAAGTTCGTGGCATGGAGGGCTGTTATATTCTGAAAGCATTATGTCAGTCCATGCTTAAATTCACCAAACAGGCCTTTATATAGTATTCATGATCTAATAATGCATAATGGAATTAACTTCTATACTTAAGTATTTATTTAATATACCTTATGATGAAAAATTCAAATAAAAAGTATGAAACAGGGCATACAAATACATATGCATATTTTAAGTTATGATGCACTTGAGGGTGAAGGCCCTGTTTTTCATCGGACAAAATGACAAGAAAATGAAACTCAATTTAGAAAAGCTTGCCTTGTGTAAAGTAGACATAGAGATTGGTGCTTTATGTAACTATCAGATTGCATGGGAGATTTGAATTTTATTTGATAAACTCATGTTAATTTTTGTGTAATATTCTGACTGTTGAACCAGTTTAGCTATATATAGTTCAGTTTAATATCATGCCATCATATTTTATTCATTTCACCTTACGAGTAATGGCCACATCACAATGTTTTATCACTTCCATTGATTATTATGATTACTTTTTATGAGAGTAACAAATTTTACTTTTTCAGTAAACGCCAATTACCTATGACAGGTTGACACAACATACATATTGAGACTTGAGACCGTAGATCATATTACATTATTCTGATTTGTTCTCTCTCTGTTGCGAAAGTTTAACTGATTGAAGATATTGCTATGTCGGTTGGGACAAATGCCAAAACAGATCAATGATAGGTTTTAGTATGCACCATAGAGATTGTGATGTCTAGTTTGAATGGCAGGTGTAACGAACACATTCCAAATCACGTGATTACCAGGGACTAAGTTTGTCTTATGATTATTAGTCTTTGTTTCCATTTCTTGTACTCTCAAGTGTGTAGTATATATGTGGGTTCTAGCTCATGCTGTGTGTGTGCTTGTTCACGAAATGCTGTAAAGCTGTGGTGTACATTATTTTAATGCTAATGTGGTTTAAATCATTTCAGAGATGATGTCTTCCACCAATAGATAGGTTTTCAGTTAGTTGCTGTATCAATATGTTTTACATAATTTCAGCATTGGATTCCTCCACAAAATACACATGTTTATAAGGTAGTTGCTGAAAAGATGAGATTTACATCATACCAGTATATCGCATGTCTAAAAATAGATGTCTGTCAAGTTATTGCTATGTTAATTTAATTTTCATCATTCAGCACTGGGTTCCTCCACCAATAGATAAATTTGTCAGGTAATGCAGTTTACATTGTTTCAACGTATGGGTGCTCTCCCTAAAATGTCTAACATTTGTGGGTTGTCCAATGTAAATTTCATGAATAGAAGTAAACTTACTAATCATTCATTTGATTTTCAAGCTTTTGTAAAAGGAGGTCACACCAGTCGAGTTTTAACAAGCTTGGTATTAAATGACTTTGTTCTCACCACCCTGTACATGTGTTTGAATCCAGACCGAGCCAGCATGTCAGCTATATTAGTGGACCCCTTAATCTTTTGAAATGCCCTAATTTCTTTATAATCAGGGGAAAGTTTCACTTTTCATAAAAAAAACTATTTTATTTCAGGTCTTCTTATATGTACTGGTTTTTACATCCCCAGACTTCCTAACACTGATCTCTGTTTGATGAGCTTATAACATCTACAAGTGCATTATTAATACCAAATATTTGTGTATGTGTTTGAAAAGATATGGTATAAAGATGAGACTTATACAAGGCTATGTCTGCTTCGATATAACATTAGCTACTGAGAAGTTCATAACACCCCAACAAAATGTATATTGAGGAATGAATGACAGAGTGTTTAGTTTTTATTACTCGAATGTCAATTACATAATACATTATACTTATATAATACATTATACCCAATACACAACTGACGTGCCCGACAGTGTATCATTCTTTAACTTATGAATCCATGTCATATTTTCATTCCTTTGTTCAAAACAAGTCTACATCATTTTACAAATAAAAACTTCAATTATTAAATCACACCACTATTACATAACAACAATAGTAACTAAGAAAAAAAACTTATAAAGAGTCAACTCTGAAAGTAAACACTGTGATTTTATTGATGGGATAAATGTTTCTTATCACTGAAATGTGAGTCTCTTTAATAAGAGCATTGCCCACTCAACTTAAACGAATTGCCCTTTCCAACAAACCTTTGCTAAATAGGACCAGAGGGAAAATACTGATGGTTTCATGTGATCCCTGGGTTACCGCCCATAGCTTCAAGAAAGTATCAGCTTAATAACAGAGTGGAGTGGTGGAAGCTTTGCTTTTGAAAAAAGAATGCCCAGTTTTACATATTAACCTCTTCACAGACAAACTGATGGTAATACAATGCCTAGATTGCCATACGTAATTAGAGAAATTTGTCAGCTTAATATAATAGTTTGTACATTAACCTCTTTACCACCGGACTGATAGTTTAATACAATCTTTGAATTGCTACTCATAGCTAGAGGGAAATGCCAGCTTAGTAAAAATAGAGATTACACCCTATAAAAGTAATATTATTACACAAAAAGTCTGCAAGTCTCAAATCTGACTGTTTCTATATTGTTTGAAGTTGTAGTCATTATTTTTTATAAACATCTCACAAAATGTATGACAGAGAGGTAATATTTCTTGGTTTGCTCAGATTTCTTGCATCAGTCAACACTTAAGACATAAATCTAAGATTTAAGAGAAAAATGGGTTTTAGTTAAGACGAGAGACCTTTCAAACATTTTGCCCCAGAGTGTATTCCAAGTATTTGGCTCAATAAACACCTGTGTCACATCTACAACCTGGTTGGTACTGCTAGGAAAGAAGTCTAGTTGAAATTATAGCATAAAAGTGTGAATGTAGCAAGAACACTGTAGCATGAAAGTATAAATGTAGGCCAATATCTGTGACTATCCTGTGCTCAAATCCTTTTTCAAAATCATTATAATAGCTTAAAGATATTTTGGCCAAATTGAAAAAAATCAATGCAGTGAGAGTCATGTTTCATCACTGTCTTTTACTTTATATTGTTATCATCTTTTATACCCCAAATACACTGCCACAGGTTTGCGTTCTGACCACTGAGAATTTGGGCATGGGAGTAAAACCGTAAAGGTTGTACAATTTGCAAGTGACAGTCTCTGTCCCAAGTTAGTCACGACTAATCTTATTCAGTCATGGCGACTTTCAGACCTATTTTATTTCGTCACATAACTTGTCTTTTCACGCAACTTATGCTGTGATTTCAAGCAAAAGTGAACTAATTGAATTATAAGTTATCGTCTCAACTGAAGGGGTACGTTGTCAGCCTTCATACAAGTGTTAAGATTCTATACCATAACTGATTGATTTTGCGATGAATGGAAAAGATTAGTTATCACCACTGCTCAAAGAGCTTTTTCTGTCAAAACCCTCACCCAGGCTGAAGACAGTTTTGCACAGGATGTGCTACCGCTTTGGCAGGTTAGAGACCAGCGTCCACGGCTTTATAAAAGGATTTATCATGAACAAGGCTGAAAATCTGAATGCAGCTTTCATGAAATGACACATTCTATTTATTTGGAGTTTTTTACGTCACTTCTAACACTGTACAGGTCATATCACCGATGGGTAGTTTTGTGGGCAGAGGAAACCAGTACATACAGTTGGTCAAGGTTCTGTACTGTAAACTGCCAACCATCGGTAAGCAACTACCAACATTCCCACATAAGGTCGGGCTTTTGAACCACCGAGCTCAGAGGTGGGTGGCGAGTGTGTTACCATGGCCCCTATGACAGGTTGAAGGTTGATGAGGATTACTGCAGTACTTTCAGCACAATGCAATGACTTCAGCAAGCTAGAAGACCAGGTGCAGCAGTAATCTTAGGTAATGTAATCAGCCACTGGCCAGCAGGTCCTATCATATACAGGTGAGCACATCCCATCAACCACATTGCATGCAGATCAGCACCTCTCTTATATTCATGTGATCACGGATTTTTCTCGCCTCTAGATATCACTCAACCATTGACTTCTGCAGCAATTCACCAGGCACTGCCACAACCGTATTGTCTAGGTTGTGATGCCAGGCTCATATATATGCCAACTGGTGCAACCATATTTTTGCCAGTCATGTCCTCGATTAATTTTTTTCACTGGTGGTCATTTGTAAGAGTTATTGTTTTGTTAGAACGACTTGGAACAAATTGTGTGATGCGTTTAGAAGTCACCCCTTTTTTACAGGATTTGTTGTTGAAAGGTTCTTTACAAACTGGTCGGATTAATGGTTTTTAATTAACTTCTGAATTTACTTTAAAATATTATTCATATCAGTGCACATGAATCAGTGGTGCAAATCACTGATCACAAATCAAACACATGGAAATGTGGCTTAAACCATAGCCGTTTCTTCAGACAATTACTGGCAGCGAGTAGAATCTTAACAACAGCAGTTAGTGAGAGGGCTTTAAAATGGCACGTACAAGTACCCTCTGCACTAATCAAGCCAGACACACTAAGAACCTGTCCAGAGTTACTCATCTGGAGGTAAAAAGACTGTCACATGAAAGTATTGACCTAATTGTGACTCTGTACTTAAGATGAGCAAATTCATAAAATACTGTGTATACCATGGATTTATCCCCTACTGCTTACTAATAACACCAGTACTTATTTACTTACTTGATATTATAATGTCATTCTGTATTCTAAACGAATTTTATACTCAGTAAAAATATAGTAGTAAAAGAAAATGACAAGTTAAAAATATGTATTTACTGTAGATGGACAGGTTTTACATTGATGTAGCATCACAGGGGATATATTTTTATCAGTAAGGTAACTCATCAAAATGGGTCTCATAACAATATCAAATCAACAATATTCTGATAAATGACACATTTGTACATCGTACAAACATACAATTATAAAATGGTGCAGTAATATGTTCCAATAACATTTTCTTTATAAATAATATTGGGAAACCAAGGAAGAATTAAATTTTAAAACTTCAATCTTTCATGTTCCAATCAGATATTATGTTCAACAACTGTAAATTAACTACAAATACAATTAAGATATTTAAAAACAACTATCTTTATAAATGATATTTCAGGGTGGATCCATGGTGTGATAGGTTCTAATCTGGGTCCTTGAAAAAAATGTAAAAACAAAATTGGCAGTTGACGGGGGAGGATTCTTCACTAGTAAATCCCACTCAACAAAATTTGCCTCTTGTGATTTTGGCTATGTGATATATTCACAGTAACATTACACCAGGATAAAGTAATCCAAAACTCACAGAAATGTTCTAACCCAAAACAAGTTCTTTTAAAAATATTTTCTTGTTATTTCTGCCACAGATTGTGCATACTATATATAGCCATCCATACATCAAGTACATTGAAGAAGTAACAGACAGTTGAGTCTGTTTGCCCTGCACAAGTCAGCACATGAGTAGGGCTTTGGGGGGACTAGTCAGAAAAAATACTGTACAGAGATGTTCAGGAGAAAAGGGGGTATATAAGGGGGAAAAGAGGTTGTGCTTAAGGGGTTAATCAATAGACTGGTGACCAGCTTTTCAATCTGTGTCATTCTTTTTGAAGACAGTCCTGCACTGTCGCCACTAAAATCTCAACCTAATTGGAAACCAGGATAGAGCTTGTTTTAATCTGCCTCCAAGCACATGGCAGTCCCCCCAAACCAGAAAGTCAGATACAACACCCCAGTAAACATTTTTAGGTTTTACGTTACGTTTTTTATGTTTGATAGGAAACGTTTGGCAAGGGTTAAAAAATGATGGGTACAAAAACCATTTATAAAGAATGTTTTTAAAATGTTTTATGTATACCGTTTATTAAATGTTTAATGGCAAATGTTAGAAAAACGTTACAAATGAACATAATAATGTCTGAATAATAATGGGGTCAGAGGTCAAATTCAATATCTTTTTAAGGTTGCTCACTGATGAAAATATTATTTTTATGTCTAAAATTGTAAGATAGTGGCTTAGAAATTGTGCCCCAATTCTTACTTTTAGAGATTGCATGTGGGGCAAATTTTGACAAAGTCCTCTAAAATCCCCTATTATTGCTCACCGCCATCTTTGTTTGCACATGTTTGAAGGTTTAAAAAACATTTTTGATAGAATGTTTTTAATACATTTGACAAGCAATGTTGTTTAAACATTTTATGTGTACTGCTTATCAAACATTTTATGATGAATGTTTGAAAACATTTCAGGCAAAACCTTCATTTCTTCAGCTATTTTAGAAATGTTTTAAAAACATTTCCAGTCAAACCTAGCTTCTTGAGTTATTTTATGAATGTTTAATAAACATTTTCAGTAAAAATGTTTGTATAGAGAATGTTTATAAAATGTTTATTAAACATTACAGCATAAACGTTTACTTGGAAATGTTTAGAAAACCATAAGATAGAGTTTGAATAGGTTTAAAAAACGTTTCTGATAGAATGTTTTTAAAACATTTGACAAGCAATGTTGTTTAAACAT
Organism: Sabellastarte sp. h YS-2021; assembly: GCA_964017235.1. Taxonomy (NCBI): domain Eukaryota; kingdom Metazoa; phylum Annelida; class Polychaeta; order Sabellida; family Sabellidae; genus Sabellastarte; species Sabellastarte sp. h YS-2021. The sequence continues at coordinate 59,061,038 of OZ024930.1, read as the reverse complement.
TTTATGTGTACTGTTTATCAAACATTTTATGATGAATGTTTGAAAAACATTTCAGGCAAAACCTTCATTTCTTCAGCTATTTTAGAAATGTTTTAAAAACATTTCCAGTCAAACCTAGCTTCTTGAGTTATTTTATGAACGTTTAATAAACATTTTCAGTAAAAATGTTTGTATAGAGAATGTTTATAAAACGTTTTTTAAACATTACAGCATAAACGTTTACTTGGAAACGTTTAGAAAACCATAAGATAGGGTTTGAATAGGTTTTAAAAACGTTTTGTAAACGTTTAAACCATTTAAAAACATTTCTAATGTTTACTGGGACTCTGTGGAGGAATTATTTTTATTATTATTATACACACAAATGATACACAAGTTGTGTACATGATAACTAATACTAATTATATTTTACAGTCCCAGCAACCATGTACAGTTACTGCATTAACACCAATAAATACAAGCATGTAAATAGATCAGTAAAGAATTACATTCAGTAATATAGAATTACATTCACAAGTGTTAATCCAAGTAAATACGTACATAAAATTAGATCATTAGTTATCACAACACACATAAACTTTTAACCAGGGCTGATGGAGAAGGTGTGAGTGGATTTGGTGAGTGGACCCACAACCTAAATAAAAGGTTAACTACTAGACCAAGCAGTGAACCACTAAGGCTAAGTCGGTGAATAATATGAAATAATCAGCCCTAAGATAAGGTGTACATTTAAGTATGTATACATATATATATAAGATAAGACATGTATATATAAAACCCACTAAAACAACTAAGATTCGCATAAAGGAGCTTGAAAAGGGGAGGGAGGGCAGTTTAATTTCCATGTCCATCCACCCAGTTCATAAACTTAAATTCAAGTGGAGGGAAAACACACTTTTTGGAGCGAAACAATGAGGGCATGACCCCTGACCTCTGGGTCAACCAATCAGAGAGAAATCATAATGCCCTGTGATACCAACAGAGAACCCCACAGAGAATTAACGTACCCCACAATAAACCTTCCCAGAGGCTGGCTTCCTGGGGTGGGGGACTGACAACCGTGATGCCTGAACACTACTTATGAAAATCTCCAGAACAATAGTTCTTTTCCTGATGACTGGATCTGGCATGGTCTGAGATAGAAGACTGATGTTGTATGGTTTCGCCAGTGTTAGCTTGGTCATGCTTGTAGGTGGATTCGATTGGACTGCATATTTGTCCCAGTGCTAAAGGTTATATAGAAATAAATGGCAACATGTCTTAGGTAAAGTGAATATAGAAATAAAGAAAATAATATATGTGTATCCTATGTTTCACTTGCATTTGAAGTTTAAAGTTGGAATAACAAATTTCTAAACCAACTGGGCCTTCATTGGGTCTTTAATGACAAAGTATTTAACCCAAGTGAAACCTAATGTAAGACCTAGTTTATGTTTTAGCTCAGGTTAACTGATAAATATACTTGCACATTCATATGGGCCAAAGGAAACCAGTGTATTTTGTATCACATTTTATAGTTGCGTCACCATCAATAGTAAGTTTCTGTAAATAGTTTCTTATCTTAATTCTATCTTAAGGTTTCTAGGTTAATCATTATTCAATAATATTCTCCATGGCAATATCGAAAAATCAAATCTGCCCACTGAAATCTGTAATTTACATACTTGTTAAAGTATATGCAAGAATCTAATATCTTTTTAAATAATATGGTTCTATTAATAGTTTTTTTTCTCATCATACTCCAAACCAAAAACAACAAGTATATAAGAGAGTTTTTGAACTGTCTACATTCAGCTTAAGGTTTTGTCCAAAATTCGCATCACAGTTTTGCTAGCAGGCCACTTTAGGGGCCTGCTGGAGCAGTTTGCATCCACCTTAAACTCACCTTAAACTCTTCTTCGTGTCTCAGTCGCCAGGAAAATTTTCCTGTTGGCAGTGTATCAACCAATCAGATTCAAACTGACGCCCCAGTGATTCACTTTGGGTAAATAAAAACCATTTTGAATTCTGATTTTGAACTGAGAGCATGAAAGATTTTGTCCCCCGCCCTCCCTACAGAGGGTAAAAGCTTGTAACAGGTGGCCCAGGCTGACCCTGGTGACCCCCTCTCAACTTTGACAAGACCTCTGATACCCTGACCCATGTAGCTGTCTCAGGCTCAGGGAGGCCATTTTGGCATAGGTACCAGTTGTATCTGAGACTTTCATTTCGATGTTCTCTTGGCTGCTCCCCAAGAATTTGAACTGACTGAGCTTCCAGTTAACCTTGACCCCTGGAGTCTTGTCTCACCTCAAGGGAGGTCTCCACTAGGATTGATGTGGGTTTTCTGAGTTTGAGACTAGGCGAACCAGGCAGACCCTGACTTCCCCTATAAATTGACACTTTCGCCACTCTTGGTTATGCTACATGGTAGCTTTGACCCCTGCAGACACTCTCACCTGCAGCGAGGTCTCCAATCGGATTGATGTGAGCTACTTTGGCTTGAGAGAATAGGCGGTCCAGCCTGACCCTGGCTCCCCCCCTCCCGAACTGACCAAGATGGCTGCAGCCTGTACTCTGTCCACAATCTCTTGGTAGGGTTTAACTAGCAAACTGCAGTTTCCAGAGATCTTTCGAATCCTTGACTTTCCCTTCAAGGAATTGATGTGCTGGGGACCCCCTCAAGGCAGACCAGGCAGACCCTGGCTACCCCCTCTCGACCTGACACACTTATTAACAACTACTAACACTGTGTTACCTTAAGACATATTTTGACCCAAATGGGTAGTACTTGTGTGGCATCAGTCATTGTTTATGTGCATTACTTATTTCATGTGACCCAAATGGGTAATACTTGTGTGCATTACTTATTCTATGTGACCCAATTGGGTATTACTTGTATGGTATCAGTTATTACTTATGAGCATCATTTATTTTATGCGTAACTTTTATGTATGGTATTGTTGGTGCTTCAAAAATCTGTATTCTACACACTTTTAAACCTTTTATCCTGATGTTAACCATATACACTATATATTTATATACTAACATGTAAAATAAAAGCTCAAACCAAATCTTTCACTTGTCTTCCAAACTTACTGAAACTTGATCTGTGATCTGTGATCTTGAACTTTAACTGCCACTCAGATGGCAGCTTACTGGACCAATGGATCAAGGCACTTGGGTTCAAATCCTTAGGCAACTGAAGCATATTGTTACTTGAAATGTGTATTTTCTTTACGGCATACCAGTTTAACACCTATTTTTTAAATCTAGAGCCATTTTAAAGGTCAAAATAGGAGTTTCATTTTTCAACCAGAGCCTAAAGAAATATATAAAGTTAGTGTCAAAGAAAATGATAACATGGCTCTGCAAATATATCATTAAGTGTTTCGTGGAGATTAGCAGATTTTGCTGTCTTATTGTGACAAAACACTAAGTTCACATAAGACCGTATCAGTTAATACTCCCCTGGAAAGAGCTGCTGTGTATTGCAAGAAAAATAGGTAAAGAGTCCTATTTCCTTCAACGGACCACCTACAATTTTTGACCCATAATATCTAATTACATGTATTAAGTTACCAGTTATGAAGTTTAAGTATTTCTTTTAATTGTTTAAAACATGCAATACTTTTTAAGTTGTTTATGTACAAACATTATTTCTTTTGATTTATTAAGGATCATGCATTATTTTTCCATGGATTTCAAATACATGCATTATTTCTTTGATCATTGAGGGGGTTCCACTCCCTTAAATGACAATGCTGAGGACCTGTTCCAATCACCAGCTGGCCATAAAACCTTAATTTTGAACTTTTATAGCCCTGTCTATTCAACGGGGTGGGTTAACGGAAACAAGATAAATGGATGTGTTCTTAAAATGTCTGTTGGTTGGATGGGCCATTAAAGTTAATGTGCCCACACTTTGAAGATTTTAACTGTGATGACGCAATGGGGAAGCAATCTCATGCTTCTAGCAAGGTATCGCTACATATAATATTGAGACAATAAGGCTGAATTGTAGGTCTAAAATAACAGAAAAGTGATAAATTGTTTACTTCACCAAAACCCAGAAGCCAGTTTTTGCCCTACTGGTTAGTTTTTTTCCAAAACAACAGCAGTGGCTCTGAAAACTCCTATGAATCTGAAACATTTCATACTTTACAGTACATTAGTAACTAAGTCAAGCTGTATTATATTTTATATCAGCACAATACCTTCATTAGTACATGTCTCTAAGCTCTATTTGACCCATCCCAATTGCATAAGTACAGTGTAAACTCTCTATTGACGTTATTCCCCTAACTGAAAGACGGAGACTCAGAGATGACTATTCATCTCAGCGTACTGCCATTTTAAGTTGTCAACCGGCTCACTATTTACCTGTCTGTATCTGGGATCCAACCCATGTTCTCAATGTTCATGGAATGTGTCAGGCCCCAATGGCAGTTGTTTGAGATTAACATAAACTGCTCCCAATCCCTATAAGATCTTTATCAGATTCTGGGATCAGGAATCCATCTTAATCCCATCTTAAGTCTATCTTATATATTAGTGCATTAGTACAACAGCAACTGGAGCATAAACATGTAATTATCTCAAATTGCATAGTGGGTAGCTTCAATCACTAAACCCATTTTAAATGGTATGGGTCCACCCATAACCTAGCCTGTTTGTGCCAGAAGTGGGAAATAATCTATTATAGGTTTATTTCAGTAAATTTTGTTATGTTTTTTTTATTTTTTTGTGTTTCTGTGTACATTGCGATTGTCTCAACTTGTTAGGACTGATTTATAGTCATCACTACTGAATGCATAGCACTGTAAAGTAAATAACACAGTCAGTTTAACTTTGTTACAAATGCAATTTTTTATTAACCAACAGGTATCACAAAAATACCCCCTTTTCTCCCTTGTAACCTTTGATATTCTCTTTCATCCATCAATCAACGCCAGGTTACATAAGTAATACAGCAATGTAACAAGGGGGCTTATGTCTGATAATGACAACTTTAGAGTGATTTAGACAAATGTAATTGCTTCTGACAAAGTATTTCGCCAGAGCACAGAAGAGCCTATTTCATCAGTCCATCTGGCGAAGGACTGATAAGCAGAATCTTTCTCTGCAAATAACAATAGTACATAAGGGTACAGGCACCCACCTGAGGTAGCTGGCTCAAAAGAGACCCTTCATTATTTATTGACGGAAACATCATAGTTGTAATCCTATCTGGGGTTTGGGAAATCTTTACTTTGGCCTGCTGCCAATCTTAAATGTTCATTAAAGTTCTACAAGAGGTTACTTAGATGATGGCTATAAGTAAGGGGATACCGTAGCAATTTTCACTTTGTTCTTTATATACAATTTCAATAGATAGAATATATTTCAAATAAATTTTGAAGTAGATTTTGGAAAGTTATGATGCAAGAAATATGCAGTATGAGTCTTTAGGAACATCTGTTTTGAAGGCTGCAAGTAACACCCACACGATACATTGAAGAATATAAAGGTAATTGGGTTAAATACATGTCATGGGAATATCTCAACAGACCAATGTGGTTTGAAACTGCCTTAGGCTAATATATTATTGATACTCTTTCAGCGGTGGTTAATAACTCTTTACCTTGAAGTTATGCCGTTTTGGATGTACAGCAAGGTGGTGTAAATAAACAAAGACATGCAATTTCTACCAAAAACAAATTTAAATATCTTTGCAGACATTGTAAAGTTCAAAATACATAATTGTCCCAAAAAATATAATATCCATGTAAATGAATTTATAATGTTAAATTCAGGGGTTTATGTACTTAGTCCTAGTTAGGATCATATTGTGACAGGTTGTAAGAATTTGCCTCTTTGTACTCTGGGCTGGATCGGAACCTGCAGAAACTGTCTTTTGAATCAAGTGCTTGTTTTGCTAAATTTATTAACTTTGAGACCCTTTTAGTAACAAATTGTTCCTGGTTGTTGAACTGGCCTAAAACTCTAAGTTTAACTTTGACTTTGCAACAAATTGGAATGTAAACAAAGGTAGGTTAAGGCGAACTTAAAACAGGATTTTGTCTTTTGAACCAATTGTTAAGTCGCAGCGTATCAAATATGAAAAAGTAATTTGCCAAACATCAGCAATACATTAAATATGGATAGGTAATTGGAAAACTGGATAATCCAATTTCTTCAAAATCATTTATTCCATACTGTAAAACGGAGGCAGCATGAAGCAATATAATTATTACAATAAACTCATCTGTTCAATAACTGCAATATGGTGGAAAATATATTGTGTTTTGTTAAAACATGTTGTTGTTACTTCACTCAGTGACTATTTCTTTTCCAGTTGCACAAAGTTATTTAAACATGTCACATTAACACAGTGAACACACAAATACTGTGTTCAATACTGCAAATGGGTAATCTACCATGGCTATAATGACTACATAATATCTATTCTAATCTCATTGTGATTCATCTCACTGTCATTCCAATCATGTGATTTTATTCAGTACCTTTTATCGCTGAATATTTGGTCCAGTATTTTTTGTATTATTAGCACAAGGAATTATATTTGGAGATATAGAATGACAAAGAAAGCAAATGGGGGCCTTCTCATTTACCAAGATGAATGCTTTCAATTTCGGTAGAAAATTGGTAGTTTTATAGCAATCAGGTAAACATAAAGTCATACTCAAAGCCCATATTCCCCGATTGATAGTAAAACTTGGCTAAGTTTAAACACGGGTACTACGTTGACAGATCCTGTTAAGAGAGCAGGGAATCCAGAATAACCTTTTAATTTAACCTTTGTGGTTTGTCCTGTGGACTAAAGTTGCACATAGGAACAAAGAGATAAGCCTTAAAAGCTGCTTCTGATGACCACGAATCACAAAACTCACTTGTAACACCATGCCTGGAGGTGGCATACTGGAGTACCACTATTGACGGGTTTTTGTACTGTCTTTTTTTATTCCAGTCCAATACAGGAGTCTCATTAATTTTGCGCTTTTTAAATTTCCTCATCAATTTTTTTAGCATGTTGAATAATTATGTGTAAAGACTTGTCAAATGACTGACTGCCATATTGGGTTAGTCAGGAGGAAAACTAGATACAATTATACTAGAGTGTAAAAGCAAGCTGATGAAACATGATCCTAGCTGCTCAATACTATCTTAGTTGGGTTTGTAGGCTGACAAATATCAAAGAGACTGAAAAAGCTATGAAAACTGATCCGAACATACATCATATTCACACATAAAAGGCTAGGCTTGTGGGTCAAGTTACACATTCAAACAAAAAAAATTTTCTTTTACACTTGTCTGTATCTGTGGCCTGTCGGATAGCACATTCTCTTGGGAACATGGAGATCCTGGGTTTGATCCTTGTACAGGCAGGTACCTAGTGGCTTGAATGGCCACTTACAATTGTGGTTGTTCTCTCAATGGGTCCTTCCCCCACGAGCATACTCAAGAACTTTTGACATATTGATAAGCCTCTATTAGTCAGGGGAATGTCAGTCATTAAAATATTTCTCTACTTGTAAAGTTTGGATACACCCGATAATGCTTTCAGTCCTGCAGTATGGGACTAAATTAAATACCACACCATACTAACTGGCTATCTGGATCTAGAGATGCTGGAAAAGTACTTAATGTAGACTTATATTGCAATAATCATTTGTTACAAAACACTTATATTAATGCAATATATTCTGCTGCTTTGTTTTCGTCTCTGAATGAACCCTCACAATGACTTCAAACAAATAATAATAATAATATGTCACAATACAGAATTCAATTAGGATACAGTCAGCTAAGTTTTGATGATTGAATCAAATTGTGTTATTACTGCAGATATCTTGCATTGTTTTATCAATCAGCTTTTCATTCAAAATGCTTTGTCAAAAACTCTTTTCAATGATTAGCTTTCTGCACATTGTTGTGAAGTGATAACATTTTGACAACAAATAGAAAGGCCTTTGTTATGTTAGTAAAACCGGAAAATCCAATCTAGATTTCCAAATATAGAATAAATCCCTTCATTCCAATCATGCATTCAAATCACTCAAGCTCTGAAGATATTTGCATGGAAAGGTCAGAATCTTTTTTCTGGCAATGAGAATGGTTTTAGAGAAAATTTTCAGTTTTGTGTGGCTAGAAAATGTTATCTAACGAAGTCAGTGTCATCAGCATAATGAAAAAACCTCACCATTAAAGTCATCGGATGTTTTGCTGCTAAATTTTTTGTTTGACTTTTGGTGGTTTGGATTTCGAAAAAAAAAAACATTCATAAAGAAAACCCAACAATACAACAATTTTGGCAAAACAAATTCACTCTAAAATTTCAGATTAACTCTCTATATAATAATCACATAGACTTTATAAATGAAATTACATGACAAAAGTTTCAGAGTATGACGTAAGTAACGCTTGGGGTATGTGACCTTAAGTTAAAGACCTCTCGTTGCTCCAGTCTTTTTAAATAGGAATTTCTTGTAATGTAAACTAACAACCCCATTGACCTTTGACCTGACAAAAATCACAGAAACAACTCTGACTTTATTATTCTCATCTGCATCATCTTTAAGGGAGACTAAGCACTAGCGAATCCAGGGGGGGGGGAGGGGGTTCAGGGGGGTTCGACCCCCCCCTTGAAAAATAATGTAAAGGGGTTCAACCCAAAGTACAAAATTGTTTCTTGACAGTGGTGTTAAATTTACAGGAAAAGCACTCTATTTTTAACAAAAATTAATTTTTTCCCAGGGGGGCATGTCCCCCGGCCCCCTTAGTTATAATATGTCTGATGTGAACCCCCACCTTACTCAATGTGAACCCCCACCTTACTCGATGTGAACCCCCACCTTACATAAAAGCTGGATCTGCCCCTGCTTACTAAGGCATGGGTAAATGCCATGTTTTCTGAAAATATGACCTCAATCCAATGTATTGTTCTTGATTTCAAAGCTATATATATGTTACAGTGAATTTGTGTTATCAGGGAATACGTGTATTGAAATTTTCAGTGAATATGCGTATTCCCTAAAGTGGTCAGGGAATACGTGTATTCCCTGGTTTTGTCAAGTAATAGCTTCACATATTCACTAAACTGAAATCAGTGAATATGTGTAAAGGGTCATCTGTTTTTAGTACTTTTGAATATTGAAATTTGGGGTAGAGATTATATGAATGTTGTTGTGACTTAAATTTCATGTTTTTATATCCTGCGAAAAAATGGTTAACTTTAACTTTTAGTTTTACACAGTTGTCAATTTTAGAATATATAAAAGACGGTTGTTTTGAATTAATATAATTTTTAGTTTTCATCCCTGACAAATATTTTTGACACAAAACACATCTTTAGTTGCAAACTGAATGGCTTTCTTTAAAATTAAATTAAGAAAAACAAGAGAAATTTTTGTTTAACCTTAATAACCTGTTTGATCACTGCAGGATGACTTCTCTCTTATTGAAAGTATTAAAGATCAAAGAGCAAATAAAGACAAATCAAAGGACTGGGAAGCCAATTGTATTAACTGAGAATGTTCAATTAATACTTTAAGCCTTGAGAGAAAACTGCTATGGCAAGTGAATAGTCAGCTTATTGTGTCATTTTTGCCAAAATATATTTAAATTTGAAATTCAGTGTCAACCTACATTGCTTCCCTTGACTCTTAGAACAATCATCATTATTGGCTATTACTGACCTGTATACTGAACATTTATACATTTAATTCAGAGGACTTGGAAGCCAAATGGATTAATTGAGGAGATGTGTCATTTTTTTAACCAATTAGAACATCATTTAATATTTACAAAATAATACACTGTTACTGAAAACCTTCCTTTAGGTTTGTTTTGAAATCAGTTGCAACTTGTCTTGCTGTCACAGGTACAAACAAACTGCCCTGTCACACTCATTTCCAGTGTAGTTTTTAAACAATCATTAGAGTACTGTAATATAATGCATACATAAACTGAAAATAGATTTAAAGGAGAACTACTAATAAATACAAAAACAATCTAACAAGTAGTTTAATCCAAAGGATAAGTATTATAAGTAAGTTGCAGAGCTCAAGGTTAACAGACATGAATACTTCCTTTTGACAAAGTGATATTTTTTATGTTTTTCACTATGGTACAATAAAAGCTATGTAAAATCATGTTGGGAGATAATCATGATTATAGTACATAAAGGCATTACAGTACATAACAAAAGCTCCATTCTCAACAATTTCTAGTCAGGGAATACGTGTTTCCCTGGTCATCAAAACCAGGAAATATGTGTATTCCCTGATAATATTAGGGAAACACGTATTCCCTAACTATTGATAATATTAGGGAATACACATATTCCCTGACCTCTTTAGGGAATACGCGTATTCACTGAAATTTTCAGGATTACTCATATTCACTGTAATATATACACACAGGTAAAAAAATATATGGACTCCAGTTAATGGGTTTGTGATTTTCAGAAAAAAATGTATGATGACATGTTTCATCAAACTTTCATGCAATTGTGGTGAAAAATAATGTTGTATTGCAAACGTGGTATATGCATGTTTTCAAGTCTAATGCTTTCACTAGTTCGAGAGTGTCAAACAATCATGTAAACTGTATAAATAAACAGAATTAGTAAAAAGTTCAAACGTGGATTATTGCTTCTCCCTGATTACACATTAATACATAGTTATCAGATTTAATCGTATTATCCACAGATTTGTGCTACATTTACTTTGTCATTTAAGCTTTTAGCAAATATCAAATATATGCTGAAAAAATTGCTGACTAGATTAATTTCTTGGCAGATGGTAATTATATAACACCTGACGTTGTATACATTATCAACCATGGAGAGAGTCTTATATTTGTATTTGAATAGCTAAATCTTTTCCTTCTATCACCCAAATTAAACTTCTGGGATAAACATTCTGTCATAATACATTTTTATAAGTAGAAATTTTCACGAGCCATAACTTGAACCATATTAACTGAATCACTTATTTTGTCATATGAATTCCCAGTGAAAATTGTAATCTATATATTACTCTTATAAAAACAAGGGGGAAAGAATTTGGGTGAGTTTCTTTGGATATTAGTAAAATTTATTTCCATCAACAATAAATAGTTATACACTGTAATAAATAAGTATACATCTATTAGTCTCATAGAAAGGCTATATATTCATTATTTTATTCCCTGGTTTATTCCGTTTTTTATTTACACAAAATATACACAAGGCTATTTTTGGTCTTGTCACACTTCTTTGGATGTAGATTGTTTTCAGTTGGACATGGTAAAGATAGGAGAAATTGAGTCAAAAGACCTCATAGATAGGTAGTTTCAACAATCAAACTCCTGACCTTTATAACAGGGACGATATGAAAAGATTACCCCTGACAATATTACTGGTTTTTCTAGTAAGTGGAACAGGGGTACAAGGTACTCGTTGGCCTGGAAGTTATAATCAAACAGAATACACTCAAAAAAGAGGATAAGACCAGAAACAGCATCAACCAAGGAACAGACAATTATAGCTGCCGGAAGGCAAGTCTGAAAGCGATAAGACTGTTTGTTAAAATGGTATATTGGGGAATTTTATTGGGAAGTGTGAACAGTGTTTAAAACAGAAAACTATTTAGGTCATAACCATACTACCTTAAGTGAACCTTAAATACAGGAATCAGAAGAGACTATTGGGAGATCAATGAGACAATTATCAGGAAGCCTGTCGGCTCTTCCCTTTACAATTTCTGACAGGTGATATAATAAAATGGATATGATGAGATTTTTTTTATCTATGGAAACAATCTATATAAAACATCCGGGATGTAGAGGTAGCCAGGTCATTCATATGATTATTGATTGATCATCTGACTAGTTTTCCATTGTATTCTGGAAATAACACATCCTGTGGGAACTTAATGTGTCCATTTAAAAGGGTCATTTTTGAATATTGTGTTCGCTCTCTAGCCAAACCTACAATATATTTATAATATTGCTTGAACATGTTTTTCAAATTTCACCTTATGGAAATATTCTACATAGAAACAGATTTTATGTCCTTTATAATTGTTATCATCTTGTCTCTAGAAAACCACCCTGCTAAATTCTTAAATCGAATGTTAATCACATGGTAATTTTACCATGTTATTTACAGAAAAAACTCTCTTAACTCAAAATAAAATCATATTACCCCCCCCCCCCCCCCCCCCCCCCAAAAAAAAAATAAAAAGAAAAATAAATAAACCTAATGTTGAATATTTCAAACCCTTTTGCTATAGTAAGACTGGTTGCACCAGATATGACCAAACCCAACATTATTAGAACTAATCAAGAGTAATATGACTGTTACACTGCCGTGGCTTATTGTAAGACCTAGCTGATTTACAGCTTGAGATTCTGATATGAATGACTAGATGAAACAAGACCGAAAAGTGTTTCGGTCTTAATGCCCAAGCTGCAAAGCCTTCAGAGACATGAGTAGTGCACTAGAATTTATGAATGTCTGATGATAAAAAACAAATTGTGAGTCACTCAACAAGTACTGTGATATTTCAAGAGTGAAAGCAGACCAAATTTAAATATAAGTGACTATAGTGTTGACATGTTCTATTTTCACTTCGCCTGTATAGCAATATATAAATCCCCAAGCATCTGTATGGGGGAAGGTGCCACAGAAGTTCAGTTGTGACAGAAGCAAGATACCCTGCCACTGAACTATTATATCGGGTGCTATTGTGTATAATTTACTAAAGTAGTTGGTCACCTCCATTAGTTGACATCTTGCCAGTGCCGAGTAATACCCAATAATTGGCACTAATTAAGCAAGAAGCTCCAGAAACTCGCCCATTATTGAAACTGACTGGTGTTACTTGTCTTCAAATAATTGCTTTTTCCTTGAAGTATAAGAGATTTGGGGTGTGGTGTATCACACTGTGCTATATGTTATATTGTATTCTTATTTACAATTCAGAAAGGATCATTTGTACACTTTCTCATCTATACAAACATTCCCTTTCTCTTATTAGTTTCAATAAATTCTTCTTGTTTATGTTTAAGAATTATTCTTGGTCATAATGTATAATTCTTGGCATGGAATTGTTCAAAATTTATGATAATTTTATAATACTGAACTGTTCAAACTTTATTTACTTATATATTCCGTATTTAAAGTAATTCAAAATATTTGATTGGTATACAGGATTACAAGTGATTTCTACAGGATTAGCTATAGCAGCCTATCCAGTTATAAATAAGGCGGATTTTACAATAAATCTTACCAGTGGAAAAGGGGTGTTTGGCACTTTAAATGATGGAGAACAGTCCTTAGTAGTAAATCGAAAATATGTAGTCTAACACTAGTGTCATTAGCAAAAGTCCATCAACTTGCCCATTTGAGGTCAGGGTCAAGATTTAAAACTCACTACTTCATTGTGCTGGTACACTAATGTGTCGCCCACTTCACCATGAAAACCTTTGAGAAAATGTTTAGCAGGATATTTATCCGAGTTGGGGCTATAGTTTTCAATTTTAGCACTAGAGAAAACAAGTCAGTACAACAGATTGTTTTGTCTTCTCAAGTCATAAAAATTGAAAAAAAAAATGTTCTAAGTGGGCTGTTTTATTTTATTATCAACCACTTTGCTTCAAGACTAAGTAAAATATGTCCATATATATTTGACAAAGAATGCTACAAATTAGCTGTAAAACGTATACTTACAGGTACCAGTGAATATAAAAACTTCATTTTAATGGTGCATACAAAATATCTGTAGCTTATGTAATTATGAAATACTTGATATCAGTACTCATTTCCGCATTTGTAAAGCCAATTATTCATAGTAAGGGGCGCTGGGAATGTAAAATAAAAATGTCAGTCGGATGTTACGTCCTGCTATTTAGGTTAAATACGTTTTGAGGTGGACATTAAAATGATATGTACAATGTCTTGTAAGTGCTTTCAAGATTTTTGAGAGTTTTAAACATGTCTTTTATTTGAGTTAGAAATATGTTTAGTCACTAAAAGGCTCAGGAAATTAAACCGAAATGAGAAGATGAAATAATTCAAGGGCAACCATTTGGCAAACAAATCCTCTTTGTAAGTTATTTCGAATATCTGAATAGGTGCATGTCGTTACATAACAAATTAAGCAGGTGTGAAATAACTGAGTAACAGTATGTGTTTCAAATTTGTAACCAGGTGTAACAATCCTCAGTGACCAGATGATGCTAGCGTAAACAATTCATTGCAACACAAAGCACATTCCGTTCAAAACCACATAGAAGTAAAAGATTATCTCTTTGTTTGAAATTTACATCATTGCTCATCAACTAATGTTGATAGTTATTTATTAATTTGCTGCAAAAATGCAACAATTACTGTGTATTGACATCAAACATGATAAACATACATAGAAATATATTACTATACTGTGAAAAGCATATGGTGTTAAATCATTATCAAGCCAAGGGTATCCATATATTACAATAGATCCCCACAAAATATGACAATTCAATTTCCTGGCTCATTTCCCTAATCTCTGTAAATTCATTAACTATTCCACTAATCTGTTCATAAATGCATCTGCTTTTCTGTCACTTATATAGCTTTTGATGTGTGGGCAGTTGGTCAGTGTTAAAAGTTAAGGGGGAGTTACACATCTCCGTTCTGATGGACATATTTCTTAATTGATGGATGTTTCAATTAGGTTTAACGTACTAGGGGACGCGTCGAATGTGTGAATTTTTTTTTTTCAACTTTAAACTATGAGGTCATGTTGACAATAAAGTTCCATGCAGTTCTTATCTGATAGAGAAGTGTGAATATGTAATAAAAAATAGAAAAGTGACGAGACCAATCTGCCACTGTGGCCTAGCGGGTAACACACTTGTCTAGGAACTCAGAGGACGTGGGTTCAATCCCAGGTACAGGCAGATACATAGTGGCTCGGATGACCACTTAAAATGGCGGTCCTCTGTCATTGGGTCCTATCCCCAGTGGCAGGTTAAAGAACCTCAAGGACGTTGATAAATGGTCATCCTTGAGCCTCTATCTTCCAGTTAGGGGAATGTCAGTTACTTGTGAGTTGGGGCTGTACCTGTACAGTCGGATTGGTTAAATAGCGCTTTGAGTCCTGTAGTATATGGAGATATTGCGCTGAGTATAAATACATACATAACATAACACATAACCAATGCTGGACTGTAAACTAGCCAGTTTTGTATTTGTTTCATTACAATCTTGATCAATTGAAATGCTTGTACCACCGTTGTGCCATATTTGCAGATTTTCAGCTAGACCCTTTTGAAAGTTCAGATTTTCATGCTATAAATCCAAATGGGAAGTCTGATATAATTTATTTTATTTTACACAACAAAATGTTTTCTTTACTACAGCACTCAAAGTAATGTTGGCCCATCTCAACTTTACAAGTACAACCCCAGCTGTATGTGATTTTCATTCTCCTAACTGAAAGACAGAGGCTTGGGGATGAGAATTTATCAATGTCCCTGTTTAGTCCACCACTGGGTATGGTACCCAAAAACAGAAGGCTGCCATTTCAAGTGGATATCTGATTCACTATGTATGCCCCTCTGTGTTGCTAGATGAGTATATTACCCACTAGGCTACAGTCTATCATGGCTCTGGAACATGGATGTGTGAAGCTCACTTAAAAGAGAATGGTCTATGCGAAAATACCCTGTACATTTACCACTGGCTATAATCAAATAGTCCCCTTAATGGGCAGCCATTTAAATTACACATTTCTCGTCTTTAAACCAGTATTAATCTAATTTGGTCAATACAGCCTCATCAATAAATCAATGATACTGCTGTGGAGTTGCTTTAGCCATGGGAGGAACTCTAATTGGTACTAAGCTGCTTATTTGTGATTTGGATGAAATACAAAATTTACTCTTTATGTTCTTCATCTCTACAGACTATCTGATATAAGGCATATGGAAATTTTCCAATACGTACAGATACATGTACTTGTATTTAATCATAGCTTGCGAACAATTACAAATTTGTATATCCATGCATAAAAAGAGAGCTGCACATTTAACCTAAGAGGCAATTAATACTGGAACAGGTGATTTTAGCCTGGCAAGAATTTACCTTAACATAACTGAGCATATTAAAACAAACCCTTGGTGCAAATAAGATATTAAAAACCCAAAATAATATTTTTTTCATAAGGCATTAATGGATATGTGAAGTAAAGATGCATGAGAAATATAAGATTCGTATTCAGGATATTTGTGTTGCTTGGGGGACACTCGCATGAATTAGTAAGAATTATCAATTTAAAAGTCATTCTGTTATGATCGTTTCCTAAAAAAATGACTTTTCACACGGCTATTCAAGGCATCACAATTTACATTTTACTTTAAGGTGCAACTGAATGCCCTCCCGAGCACCCCGCCCACCCCAACCCCTCAAATCCAGATAATTATCATGAACAAAGTCCACAGGTCGGCAAAGTTCTGCCAAACCTTCTTTTATCCATTCCTAAGTCTTTAAGGAATGTCATTGGATTGAGAACGAAGAACAGCTCTTTCCTGTCTAGTTATAACATTATCTCAGGAGAAGAAATAGCAGCTAATACACAAATTAGAAGTTACTTATAAATCTAGCATTCATCAGTGAAATATTTTAGAATATATATTTTTGTGTGCCGTTAGCAATGTATACATAGTGGGGTATATTTGTATACCTCATCTTTCCCAGCCACAATAATGATAATACAAGCATCTATAAAGCATGGGATATCCTCCAAAACGTGTCAAAGCCAACACATGTATCAACATACCCTCATTTTGAATAAAAATTCAAAGAACAAAAGCATATGAAGTTGCTTATACTCTTGGGGTTATTTGTATACAGATACAGAGTTATAAGATGCACTGATCGAACAAGGTAGCTCAATAATGCCAATCTGGATATATATGAAAAGTTCTTTTCATGTCCGGAGGAGACAAAAACTGTTTTCCCAGACAACATAAAGAACAAATATTATACAGCATTTCCAGAACAAATATCACAGTCTCTGTAACCATTGCATCTACAAAATCTATAGGTCTCCTAATAGATGGACTAAAATAAGGAAATTAGATTTAGTACAGAGCTCGAGGCCAAGATCTTAGTTGCTTCAAAAATCGGCCATAGAACATTGTCAGGAAAAATATCGATTTACTTTTTGTCACTTTTTTCTGTTATTTGCAGTTTTGTTTTACTTATTTCAAAATAATGGAGAGGAACATATTTTTACACCATAACTTCTGTTTCCATATCAAAGATGGTGAATTGATATTACATATATACTATTAATCCCCTTTATAATTTTGCAAATTTGCATTCATTGTGAAACCTTTAAGCCAAACTGCAAAAACCTTCCACTCCAAATATTTGCAGCAGAATTCTCGGAAGTAATAATTGTAATTTGATTTTATGTACCCACATCAAAGGCTACACTCTCCAGGAAATACCTATTAATATAATTGATTTTTTTTTCCATTTTCGTGATAGCTGTGATCATCATTGTTGAAATATATCAGTTTATGATACTTTGTGGAATATGGTCCAGCTTTTTAATTTTAGACAATATGACAACTAGAGGTCTAATTATGATACTTTAAAATCATACTATGCAGGCTAACCCTGATAAAACTAATCTTATACAAGATATAACCTGAGAAAGATATTCGTTCATTTTATATACAACGGCGCCCAAGTACTGATTTGGGTTTAATATCACTTTCAACAAATGGTATAGGTCATAGCATGATGTAAAGTTGGGGGAATGGAGGAAATCAGTGCATACTAGCTGGTGACCATTCTACACTACCAACTACAAGCAGTTTGACAAGTAATGCTATAAGTTAGTTTAGGTAACACTGATTTTAATGTAGCTGTAAATATGTGGTGGTTGTATATTTCCTTTACTGGTGTCCACAAAGGCAAAATTTATTCTGATGTAGGGATAAAATGTTATAATTTCATTCTTGCCCCAGTCGAATAGGCTCACATAAGTGGAGTCATTAAAATAAACCACTCCCATTAAAATTTCACCACAACTGGCTTGTGAGGGGCCTGCTATGGCAGTTGGAGTCGACCTTAAACTAGTCTTTTATTTATTCTCATCCACACTTTAGCTATTTTGTTTACTAGATCTGACCAATAAGAATTAAGCTATACCCTATCGACTACAATTGAACTGACCTTCTGCCATTGAATTTGAAAGTCAATGGAACAACAAGTTTTGCCTACCACCACTGCCCTGTTACACAACAACTACCAGTGAAAGCTTCACTGACTGTAGGTAGGGTCAGGCTGACCCTGGTTCCCCCTCTCGACTTTGACTGTATTGACCAACCTTGACCTTTTTCAACCTCTAAACTTGATCCCCTTGGAGGAGTAACTTAGGATCCTGTGACTGGTGATGCCCCTTAAGCTGGTACCTTAAGGTTGTCTCACACGTAATCCACTTTTCACAGTACCCTCTTTAACCCTGACCCCTTATGCCTGTCCCAGCATAAGGGAGGTCTCCCTATTAGGGATTGATGTAGGTCCTTGTAGTTTAGGGATAGGCTGGACCAGGCTGACCCTGGCTCCCCCTCCTTACTCATTCACTTTCGACCTGAAGTTGACCTTTCGATGACCATACTTGTGTCTTAGACATACTGATAATTGTGATGGCAACATTTATGACTGTCTTAATAATGCTCTTGCTAGTCATTTCTGATATGAGAGGAAAATATTAATGTTTATGTAACAATAATCAACTGTATGTGAGTCTATTATAGGTGTCATTTATCTGTGATGTGTACCAATATGTTGGTGGTTTTAAAAATTTCTCAGTTTTACATTCATAAATTTTAAATACCTGATTTTAACTCTACCTATATATACTAATACTAACGTGTAAATAAATGCCTCAAGAATATCCTCACTTTCACCTTTTTGACCCCAATGACCTTTGACCTCATATAACCTCCCTAGGTCACACTCCAACTGGTATATTTCCTTTACTGGTGTCCACAAAGGCAAAATTTATTCTGATGTAGGGATAAAATGTTATAATTTCATTCTTGCCCCTGTCGAATAGGCACACATAAGTGGAGTCATTAAAGTAAAGCACTCCCATTAAAATTTCACAAAATGGTTTAATGTGTGCAAACATACACACAAAAAGGGTCAGAATTTCTTTATATTTATCATATGCTTGCAGTATTTTAAGTTTTCCCCCATCATTTTATGTACTGATAATCAACCTATTCGTTATAATATTTGGTGACAGTATTTCTGTAAACTGGTGTCAATACCATATATAGGCATTATATTTATGTGCTGACTTTTCACACATTGTTTTGAGATTATCCTGATACATGCAATTCTTTTAGGGATGGGCAAGGTTGCCTATACATACTGATCCAGGCTCAGTAACCACTACTCCCTGTGTAAACAAAAGCTGGAGGTAAGTAACCAAACCACAGAGTTTCCCTTGTAAACCCTCACTTCACCCAAATTATTTGAAGTGTAGTAGGGCCTAACCAAAAAGGCTTCAGTCAAACTCTTGCCCCAATATCTCAATTAATTCGGATAGTTCATTAATTTAATTTATCAGCTTGTAACCACCCAGTGATCATTTATTCTTATCTTTAAACACTGTTGTAATAACTCAATAATGATATTGATTGGCTGAATAATTGGTTGATTGATGTAAATAAATGGGTATGTGGGTAGACGGTTGCATTTGTTGTTGGGATTTTTGCTTATTTTGTAGTTAAATAATCAGTTTACTTTTATACTCCAGTTCTTATGGCTTGGAATTTTGTTATGCTGTAGTAAGTGTCCTACATGTTTCCACTACTTCATACAGTTGCAAGGATATATTTGTCTTTAGATTGTTCTGCCAATATGTACTCTATCAATAAACATAGCCACTATTTAAACTAGCCACTACTGAATTTAACCTGTGTTATGAAATATGGGCCCAGTCCTTTACAACCTGATGATTAATGACAAGGTATATACAGTTGAGTCTTTTATCAGTTCACTATTGATTCTACAATCTGACGTCAACTCTAAATGGAGAAGGTCTGTCACTTGTAATAATATCTCACTCAATCAGGATTTACCCTGGCTGTAAATGTGCCAAAGAAAGCAAGACTACAGTAAAGTCCATTACTTTGGCGACAACAAAATTAACTGCTGATCTAGTGCTCCTAGCCATAATTGTCATAAACAAGGAGTATGCATTAAATTTAAATTTTAGCCAATCACTGTTACTGATAGAAAAGCTATGCGCTTGTTATCTGTAAGTCACTTGGTTTTGTACTAACTTGGGACATCAATTTCGTGTGTACATTACTTTATCACCCCTTAAATAGATTAGTTAGTTGATTGTTCTGGTCCAAGTCTGTTTTATTTGTTGTACTTGTATCAATTGTTCTATTTACAAAAAAATCTAGAAACAGGTTTATATCAAGCAAGCACAACTAAAGCATTTGTTTTCCAATTGTTTTGTACTATAGTGAGTAACACCATAAATATTATAGTATTCTTGAGGTGGACTTACAATTTCATAAATAACCTGAAAGCACTTATGGAGTGTAGAACTCCAACGAGGGTTTCCGAAAATTTGAATTTTGTTGTATCATGATTATGATCCGGATCATTCCCAAATTGTAATTACTTCTTCCTTTGGCCAGTACCTACCCACATAAAAAATTCATAACTGTGGCAGAACCTTGGGATCTGGGGTTGAGTCCACCTTTTAAATAGATCTCTTGAAATGGGGTCAACTTGGTGTAACATTTATCACTACCCAGGCAATAAAAACAGGTATGAGATTAATTAATTCAGGAATTAATCAATCATATTTATGTGACCCAACACTTCTTCAATATGTTTTTTTTATCGAGAATGCAATTACAAAATTACAAAAAGTCGCTCTGGAAACAGAATACTACACTTAGTACACACATATACATAAATCATTACATTTTCATTCTGCAACACTGAAAATGTAGCTCTTTTTCTCTTTTTACAGAGCAAAATACAGAATACTAAGAAACATTAAGTGATCATTTTTTAAACGTAACAAAGGAAAAAACACTTGATAATGTGGTTGTGGAGGACACAAATGCTAATGCAGAAGTAAAATGGGGATGAAACCAAAAGGAAATGAAATTCAGATTTATTCACAGAATTTGATTGAAACTGACCCAACAATTCTCAAAATAATTTTCCTTAGAATTTACTTTTGCCATGAAATATTGGTCGTTATATAGTAGTTCCAGTTTTGGTTTTAACTCAGAGGTGCTAAACTATGATTTTTTCTTCAAGCAGAAAATATAGAAATCTTTGTTCCCAATATACTTGTATTCAATGGAATAAAGTAATCAGATTTCAGATATCCAAATAAAATTTTTGGTACACTCAATTTTGCTTTAATATTGGTCCTAAAATGAATCCAATTTTCTATGTCTTTCCATACTATTGCAACTTGTGAACACAGACAGAACAAGTGGATCAATGTTTCAGGTGAAGTATCACATAAGAGACATTTCCCATTGTTTTTATTGACATTTTGTATAGTAATTCTTCAGTCCCAAGTATTTTATGGATGATTCTGTATTGGAACCATGTAAGGTTTTTATTATTTATAACTTTAAAACAAATAGTGAATAGCTTAGTCCAAGACTGTTCCTCAATTTTACAATTTAATTCATTTTTCCATTTTTCGTTAAGGTGAACATGCAGATCCCCTGGCTTTTCAATCAGAACTTTATAAAAACCTTTTGCCTTTTCCTTGTTAGATAATACGCAAAGGATACACCTAGGTATTTGAGGTCATTCAACATGAACAGGTAATTTAATATTTCAAGCTGATATATATTTTCTGATTAGCCATTTTAGCCTCTAAGTCTCTAAAAATTGGGTTGTTTTATACTGTACTTTTGCTCAAAACAGTTACTATCAAGGAATTCACAGTTGTGTCAATTATGTCACCAACACATTCTACTCCTTTATTGAACCATGTTGGAAAGAATAACTTTTCATTAGAAATGTTACAGTTATACCATAATAGACTTGAAAGTATATCATTTTCAGTTTTAAATGGTATTTTATCACAAAAACAACCTAAGTTTGTAAAACATCAATCCAAAATTTATTAGTTATTGCGTTACTTACATGTTTGCACCAGGTGGGTCCAATTTAGTAATTTTGTAAACTGGACACACCGATTGCTCAAAAATGTCTATACACAAGGAACTTGTTGACGTGAACAGTCTAGACATCCAAGTAAGTTTCAATGATTGTATAAAATATTGTAGGTCCAGCATTCTAAGACCTTCTTTATTAAAATCTTGAATGATGAAGCTCCTTTTTATTTTGTCAAGTTTCTGATTCCACAGGTAACCAAATAAAAGGGAATTTATTTCTTTAATAAACTGATTATCACGGGAAGGAATTGTAGTAAACAAATGTACAAATTTTGATAAAATAAAAGTTTTTATAACTGTTATTCTGCCAACTGGTGTTAGAGGTCTCTATTTCCAAGATTGTAAAAGCTTCTTTGCTTTTTCAAAAGCAAGAGAATAATTTAAAGTAGTCATTTTGTCTAGTTTAACAGAAAACCTCAGTCCAAGTAAGTCAAACTAGGTAGTACTCCAGTCCAAGTTGGCATCTACAGACAATTTATCTTTTGAATGTTTCGTTTACCAATCCAAATCACCTTTGTCTTATTTTGTTCATTTTTAAGCCTGAAAAAGATCCAAATATTTCAATAATATTAAGTGCTGATTGAAGTGAATCACAGGAACCGTCGAAGAAGACAGTTGTATCATCTGCAAATTGTGATAATTTAAATTCTTTTTCTCCAATTGTAATACCTTTAAATTTACCATCAAATTCTAGAAGGTAGCTTAAAATTTGACCACAAAATATAAATAAGTAGGATGCAATGGGGTCACCTTGTTAGCAGCCTCTTGCAATTGTTATGGGTGCCGACCTCACTCCAGCCTGACCAACAGAGGCAGTAAAATTTTTGTTCATAAGTTTTATCCAATTTATATAATCAGAGAGAAACCCTAAGAATTCCAAAACATTGTATATAAATTTCCAGGAAATGGAATCAAAAGCTTTTTTAAAATCTATTAACATTAACAACCCAGGCTTTTGTTTATTTTCTAAGTATTCCATAATATCATATACCAATCTTGTGGATTCACCAATGTATCTACCTTAATAAGCCAGTCTGGGTATCAGAGATTAGTTTATATAAACAGTTTTTAGTACTATTGGCTATTGTCCCAGATACAAGCTTATAAAGTACATTTCAAAGTGAGATAGGTCTCCAGTTTTTTAAAAAGATTCTCTCTTTACTTCCTTTAGGAATGCAATTAATCAATGCATGTCTTAAGCTTATTGATAATTCACCTTTATGAAAGCAATGGTTGAAAGCTCTAGTTACAAGAAATTTTAATTTACTCTAAAACATTTTGAAAAATTCAGCTGGAAAGCCATCTATCCCTGGTGTTTTATTATTTTTCATACCTAAGTTCATCAGACGTTAAAAGTTTGCCCAAACCTTGATAATCTGTAGAAGTTAACTTATTGGTAAGTCTATTTTCAAAATGTTTGTTAAGATCAATATCAGATGTTTCTGTATCTCTGCTTTGAGATAATTTTCAATGAAAAAGTTATTTTTTTTCAAGATGTCAGCTTGATCTGTAATTATGCGTCCTTCTTCTGTTTGGATTTTTCTATTAGTTTTTCAATATCGTGTTTTTGTTCCAGAGAACAGAAGAATTTTTTCGGTCTTTCTCCAAGATCCCTTGCACAGACCATGTGTCCTTTTAATTTTGATTCTCTTATTGCCTGTAGTTCTAATTTCCAATTGTCCAAATTTTTACGATCACACTGATAAGTACAAATTGGATTTGAAATACAACTTTTAGATCTTTCAATAAGTTTCATTAACATTTTTTTTCTCTATTCAGTTTTTCTTTTTTAAGATTTGATGAGAATTTCAAAGATATACCCCTGATTTCAAGCAACGTCACCTCTAAAGGACGTCAATATCTAGTCAAGGTTGTTTGCCTCAATTATATAGTCTTGAGCATAGACAGGAAAGGAAAGAACCTCTTGAATAGTTTGGTTAATAGTCCTAACATAGTCTAAGTTTTGCAACAGTTCACAATTTAATTTTCATATCCCCTTTTCCTGTTGAAATGAGTTAATCAGAATATTTAGTTACAAAGAAGAATGATCTGATCTATATCCAGGGTTTATTTTACAAGTTGTAATAATATCTAAAAGTGGATCATTCACAATGAAATAGTCCAGCCGAGCCTGCTTGATTGGATGTTTACGTCGTCATGTATATCTCCTTAGATTTGGGTATAGAAATCTAAATACATCTTTTAAGTTACAATTTCCCATACTATTTAAGAGTGTTTGTCTTGATCTAGGGTTGTTAATGTTGATATAATTGTCACAACCCATTTCAAAATCCAAACTGGATTAAAGTCGCCACATATAGCAACATAATTTTGCTCGTTCTCTTGTACTATTTTTTGTAATAAAAAAACAAAGGTGTATCATTATTGAGTGCTAATGAGCCTTAAGGAAAATGATTGAAGTTTAATATCTAAATAGATATAGTTACCATTTTTATCAATTTCCACTTTAATTGTTTTGTATTCAAAATTTCTACAAATTAGTACAGCAACCCCTCTGGAGTTTGTATGAAATCCACTTAAATGACAATCACATTTTTAAAATATCTTTATAAGATTTGATTCATTTTCTAGCAGATGGGTATTTTGGAGACATGTAATATTTGTTCCACCTTGTTTCAAATAGTTCAAAACATGATGTCTTTTATTCTTATCTTGCAAACCTTGACAATTTGCAGAGATAATTTTCAATGAGTTCTGATTGGCCATTGTCAAATAGTTTGGATTCAAAAACAACCTTAACCATGAAAAAATTATCCAAAGAAAATATCTGTAATAAAAGCTGTAGTCCACAACACCACAGAATAAGTGTTTTACAACAAAAACACACTATGAAATATTTACACCTGTACTATATTAATTTAAAAATAAACTAACAGCACATATGTTCAAGTACAAAATTATGTATTCCCAACTAGAATTATTACTGGAATCATTACAGTTAAACACTAAGGTAATTTCCACTTATCATGTAGCAAAAGCATTAAATTAAAAGAAAATATTTTTTTATAGTTTTGTCTACATAACATAATCAAATACACACAGAAACTTTACATTTAAGACTATTATATAAGAGGTGACATGGCCAATTTAATATAACATACACAGTTATGAGCTACAATTTGTTTATTCAGGTTGTACTTTGACATTTCAAAACAAATTATTTCTAATATATACTGAGTAATAGTAAACTTTACTGAAGGAACAGGTGAAACCTATTCATAGATAAATACACAGTGTTATACTCATTTCATTGCTGAATACTAATCTTGATTATGTAAGATTTATGTAGCTGAATTTAATTTGACTGTAACTACATTTAGTTTTGCTACATCTTCAGTGTTTTTTATTTATTGAGATTAACAAAAAATACCGTAAATGCAATAGTTTTTGAGTTACAACTGATTTACTGAACACTGAGAATCTCAAATAAGCTTTTCCTCAGATTTGCACTGTGATACAGGTCAGCAATCTTACTATGTTATATCTGCCCCCAAAGTAGGTGAGTCATATATTTAAAGCAAATACTGTAAATGCAACAGTTACAAACTTACAACTGATACACTCAAGAGTGAGAACCTCTTAGTGGCTATTGCTCATCTATGCAATAAGCTACATGTCAGCAATTTTACTTAAGTAAGCAAATTTTTAAGCAAAGTTCTCTTAATGCAATAGTTTTTGAGTTACAACTGATTTACTCAACAGTGAGAATCTCAAAGTAGCTATTGCTCAGCTATGCTACAAGCTACAGGTCTGCAATTTTACTATGTTACATCTGACCCAAAAGCAGTTGAATAACACATATATGTACATAATTCTCTAAGTACAACAGCTCTGTGGAATAGACATACAGACAGATCTGCATACCTTGAACACTTTTTCATCCTCAATAGATGAGGTAACTTTAAAAAAAAAACAGCGTGTCTCTAGGCCTTGTAGTTTGGGAGGAGAAGTCATTCATGCGTATGTGTACGCCCAAGCCACCGAGTGATTACATAATTTCAGTTGCCTGATAAGTCAGCTGGCATAAAATGTAAGCTTTATTTTGTTTTGTATGGTCATAAATTGTGAATTTAATTTAATAAATGCTATAGTTTGCAAGAAGAGTAGTTTTAAAGGAGGTATAAGGCAAAAACAGAAAATCGGCTATTTTATGACCCCACTTTTACCCATAAAGGGGGGGTTAGGGGGGTAAATCTGACCAGCTATATAAACTTTGCACATATGTATTGTTTCCCAATACCTCTTAATACATTCTAAAGCTGTAAAAGCATTAATAAAGGAGATATAAGGCAGAAACACAAAATAGGCCATTTTATGGCATCAGTTTGACCCATAACTGGGGGTCGGGGGTAAATCTGACCAGCTATGTAAACTCTGAACATATGGTTTCCAAATACCTCAATACATTCTAAAACTGTAAAAGCATTAATAAAGGAGATATACGGCAAAACCACAAAATTTCATATTTTTAAATGTAAAATACATTTTTATGAAGAAAAGTTGTCTAACCAGTAATTTCGTGAAATTACTGAATGTTTTAGGAATTTCGCGAAATTCCTAATTTGATCAGTAATTTTGCAAAATAACTAAAATTTTCAGTAATTTCGCGAAATGCCTGAAATCAATGCTAATATTTTACTCAGCTTTACTGATGAGCATTCAGTAAATTTGTGAAATATTGGAAATGCATTTTTAAGGTTATTTATGTGAAGAATTATGAAAACTATGTTATAAGCTAAAATTGACTTTAAAAGTATAAATACTTAATGTGCATCTAGAAATTTAGAAACTGATATACTTTTTGTTTGTAATAATAATAGTTTCAGTCAGCATTTAATGTGTGATATCTTAACATGGGTTTATTTAAGCACTTTCATAATTGGTCTTGATATTGAAATTGATCTTAAATTTGTTAACAATTATTATCATTTAAATATATTATGAATTATAATACATATTAATACATATTATTATCATACATATACTTTGCACAAGCACAAAACTTTGTTTCATAAGCATATCAACTTTAATTTAGAAAGAATGGAAATATCTGACTGATATGCTGTTACTTTTTGACTGTATGACTATTTGGTTTAGTGAAGCAACAATAATCTAACTAATATATCAGGCAATGTAAAGGAATTAAGTGACTTATTTACAAATAGTAGTGAGAGTTGCACAGTTTGAGCTGTATTTTAATATAAATATTTTTAACATGGATTTAGGTTTATTTTATTTCTTGTATTTTTCATTAATAAAGTATTTTGAAGTATGTTTGATCTTGTGTATTAAGCCTTTGAAGTCCATCAATCTTTTATCAGTGAATTGCTTTCAAGTAATTGTAATTGACTGGTGGAGTATGGCTTCTTCCATGGGTGAGGGGGTTGGGGATTTATAATATTATGGTAATTGCAATGTACTTCCAAACAGTTAATTCAACAGTTATCTGTAATCGGTTCAAAGTATTTACCATCAAAATGGGGAGTTTATTCACATGAGAAGCCATGACAATAGATAGAACGAAAAACTCATCCCTGAGTAATCTGTAAGGCTGGGATGGGTGCTGAAAAGTGGCAGTGAGTACTCGCCCTCTCACAACCAGCCCAAATTTGAGTAACCGCGAGATTTAGTATCTACCATTAGAAATCTTCTGTAAACACAGTCGGTTCCGGAAATGATACTTTTAAAGAAAAACGTCTTCTATTTGACCAGATATTATAGAATATAGAGTAAATTATGTTTTCAAGCGAAAATAACTTTAATTGATATTATGTGGTGGAAATGCTGAATTTATTTATTTGGGGTTTTACATCGCTTTCAACACTGTACAGGTCATATCACGACGGGTAGTTGGAAGGGCAGAGGAAACCAGTACATACAATTCATCAGGGTCTTGTATTGTAAACTGCCGACCAACGGCAAGCAACTACCAGCTTTCCCACTTGAGGCCGTGCAGGGAACAGAACCCTGGCCTCAGAGGTGGGAGGCGAGAGTGTTACCACTCTGCCACCGTGGCCCCCGGAAATGCTGAAATGTAGCATATTTTACACAAGCATTTCATTATGTGGGCGATAATACAATACCTTGCGAGTAACCAAGGATTTAAAATGGACTCAAGTACTAGCAAAGATCGACATGTCTATCGAGGCTCGAGTACTCGTTCACAGCCCTAGTAATCTGATTAAAAGATTAAAAGACAGTTAAATATTTCAAAGGAGGACTTCTTCTTTTGAACTTGGGTATCAAAGTTTCTTGTTAATCCTCTCCTGGCTATATAAAGAGACACAAATTTGACTTTTTCATCAGATTATTTCATGCTTTATGGTGTTATAGTGATATTTATAGTTCTACAAAAGTGCAGTGAAATTTATATTGTTTGATTCTATAGAAGATAGGTTTAAAAGGGATTTGGTTGCGAGATATGAGATGCCATGGCAGTTTAAAGTGTAAAAATAAATGAACTTGTATGTCAGGCTGTTTTTGGTGGAGTGTGTTCAATTAATTTTGTTAAATACTGGACTATAAAATTTTTGAATAAATGATCTTGTATGCCCGACTATGAAGGTGGAGGGTGCATCATTAATTTCAGTGAACTTGCAAGAATAAAATCACTGATTAAATGAGCTTGTATGCCACACTGTTGCAGGTGGATGGTGTTTAATAAATATAAAATATTATTAAATAAATGAACTGTATTGCCAGACTATTGTACTATTGTAGGTGGAGTGTTTTATAAATTATATATTATAGATATTGAATATAAAGTTCTTTGATACTATTGTATTGTATTTTCATACTATTGATGTTACTTGTTATGTAAACGAAATGAATGAATGAAAATGTGGTGAAATAAAAACGTCATTTTGCAAAATTACTGACCAAATCTGGAAAAACTGGAACAACCTTGGATGACAAACCTAGTGCTTCAAAGATACTGGTCAACATAATCTGTTAAAAAGAAAAAAAGTACCAAAAAAATTAAAATGTGATTGTATTCATGTGATTGTGTTTGTGGTTACTTAAAAACTTAAGAATCCACCTTATGTTATGTGTGTAGGGTCTATCCAACAGTCATATTTCTTATATCATTTTCACATTCTTGCTATCTAATTAAGCTATTTAGAATTTCAAGACAGTACTTAGCTAAAATAACAGTAAAGGGTTACTTGATTGTTGTCAATTGACGCAAAACAAATCAGCTGACAGATGACAGTGGTGTAGTATTTTGTATAAGGGATTACCACTGTTTACTTCCTGTTTGTACTGAATTTAATGTGTGTTGTATTTGTGAAGCACTGTCTTTTTAAATTGTAAGACAAATGCTTATAAAGCAACAAAACCTCTAACAAAGATGAAAAAGAATCAGAGACTTTATTAAGTACCTCGGAAGCTCTGCGAAATGGAAGGTTGGTTTCCTTAGCAACACTGCAGCTTAAAGTTGTGTTTTCATGGACTTGATTTTTGTCCAGACTCTTGCCAATTTTGAAGTCAATACCATTTTGGGCGTGTTCCTATACCTCGGGAAACCAAAACATGAAGTTTGGTAACGTAACGCCAGGAATGATACCAAACATGCTTAATACTTTTGGCAAAGTACTTCCTGACTCCCAATGTCTGGATCTTCAACCTTACCTATCTTAATGCCATCAAGTCAAATCATATAGATCAGAAGTATTGGTTGGGGAGGTTTTGACCTCGTCGTTCATCCAAAAGATGTAACGGAGTGTCTTTAACCTTACCACTGTCTGGCTGTTAGTTTATTCCCAACATATCTTTTCATGTAATCAAGTGGAAAAACAAATATATACGGCTGCAAGCATAAGAAGTAGCTGGACCATAAATCTCCAAGAATAACTAATCTCACAGCATTTATAAAATCCACATCTACTTACAGCAATGCTTCTGAAGAGCCAGAGAGGATCTTTCAATACCACAAGAAAGATAGCAATGCCTAACGTGCATGAGACAGCTTTATTATTAAGACCGCTTCTTGATTCCCAAGATTGCATTTCCCCGTATTTTTCACCTCTATTCTAAAGACTGACCCTTGTAAATACCATGTTTATATTTCCCAGGGGCGGTCTTTATGCACAAGTTAAACTGTACGTAATGAACATTAAACATAAATAGAGAAATGAGTAAACTATTAATCATATAAGTTTTGTGTTCCCAATTCCAGCCCCAATATGAAGGCTCAAACAGTTTAAGCCATTCTAAAATTTACTTTTGCATTTCCATTTCCATTTATGTGTGAAACCATCTTTACAGAGACACTGCAAAGAATATTTCAGGATCACACATGTGGAAACCTACACTAAAACTATACTACCTGCACTGAAGATTTCTACATTAATTTCTGCAGTGAATTAATGTCAAAGTACTCTTCCTACACTCTTCATAATGGCTTCCTCGTTGTTAATTTTTATATGAAATTTACAGTCTCCACTGAAT
This sequence comes from Sabellastarte sp. h YS-2021, assembly GCA_964017235.1. NCBI lineage: Eukaryota > Metazoa > Annelida > Polychaeta > Sabellida > Sabellidae > Sabellastarte > Sabellastarte sp. h YS-2021. Next base: position 59,030,357 of record OZ024930.1, on the reverse strand, counting down.
AAAATTGGTGTGTAATGCACATGATGGATGGCTGAATTTAATGCTGCAAACTTTTTTCGGCCTAGCATGGTTTTTAATACATGCTCGCAAGCTACAATGTGTTTCTCATTTGCATCTTTCTGTTTTCAATACAATCTCCGAAGTGGCAAATAAAAAGGTAAATCAGTTGCATTTACCTTTGAGGCAGTTTTCATAAAATGGTTTATTTGGTTTTAAATGTTTCTCCCAACATGTTACCTAAGTCATATCAAAACGAATTGTTACAGGGATAGAGGAATAAAGTCCATACCAAACAGGTGAAGTCTTTGCAGTGAAAACAATGGACACTGGCAAGCAACTCCAATTCTTCCCACTTGAGGTTGGGTCAGGATTCAAACCCAGGCCCTGACAGATGGGGCAAGTGTGCCACCCACTATACCTCTATCTCATCATTACTTAATAAACAATATTAACAAAATAATAAAAATAAACATTTCTTTTGTGTCAAATTGATTTTAAAAATCATCAAATGTGATGGAATAAAAAAACGGACATTCCAAAACCAGGCAGATGGCATGATCAAGTAAACCGTCTGCCAGGGAGGAGTGATTACGGTGGAGGGTATGCCAATCTGAACAGGTATGTCTTTAGTTGGCTCCACAAACTGGAGATGGTCTTGTCTGAAGCCAGTGTGTTAATTAACTTGGTAACTCAACGAAACTTGTACACTAAACTTGCACTTTCACTTACTTTGTTACCTCAATCAGGTGGTCATGTTTTTTGGTGTGTTCGTTTGTCTCTCAGTTTGTCTGTGTTCAGGACAATCCCAAAAGTGATAAAAAGATCTTTGGTTGAGGTCTGACTTCTACGAGTGTTTTCTAGTTTAATTTAGTTCAAGTTTCTTCTGATAAAAATATGTATTGACATAAACTCAGCTTATGAGTAGAATTACACAGAAAACAAGAAGAGTTTATACCTCTGCTTATGAGTAGAATCATCAAAAATCCTTTTTAAAAATTAAAAAAATTCTGGATAAAGACTAGCTTGTGGATTATTCCCAAATTTAAATGGAAATTCAATTTGTGCAAATAGAATTTTTTTTTGTAATCTTTCTGGCAGACAAACAGAAGCCATTGGTGATATAAGATCCACTGCTAGGCTTGGCAGAGGCAATATTTACCATTTAGATGGCTTTTAATGGGCGATAATAAATATACGTCAAAATTGGTTACAAAAGCTAATTTACATACAAATAACAAAGCCACAGTGATCCTAATTGGTTGAACACTGAGAATATGTACTGCCCGCCTGTACCTATTTTTGTATGAGCCGCATTTCAAAGCCAAGGATCATACCAAACACAAAAATCCAAACTAATATAAAAGTCTAGCAGGGATATTATTTATTGATTAAACAAAACAAGTTGCAATATGACAAAGCAGCAGCCTATTGTCTACAGTTAGTATTTTATAAACATTACCGCACAAAATTACTGAATGGGTGATAGAGGATTTGGTAACGTGGTGGGATTCTTGTCTCTTAAAGCATAGGTTTAAATTTTATCCTTGAAGAATTGGTAGTCTATTTTGGACGTCATGTGAATATATATTGAAATTAGCCTTCTTGTTACAACACAGCAAATCAATTTCTGTCTTCAAACATAGTTTATTCGAAAAACAATATGGTCATTCAAAAAGTGTACTATCAGCTATAATAAATCTTAGGTCAATTATATTCTTTACCATGGGGTCTATTTGCATGATAATTGTGTTTTGGATTGAAAGTCAGATCTGTCATACCTGTCAAATCAAACGAAAAGACTCAGCTATCGATAAATAATTACCCTGGTCATTTGTAGTAACTCGGTCCTCTCCAAGTGGAGATGTCCTAAGAATGTGTGCATTTCATCTGGGGAATTGTGAAAGCCCCGTAAAGCACTATATCCCATTCAGTATTACCTGTCACAGACCACAGTTGTTATCGCAATTAAAGAGCCTTATGGCATTACCTTATAGAAAAAGAAATAAGAGTGAGATGTCAATAAAATTTAATTAATCAAAACTCTACTCGGTCGCTTTAAAAATTTCAAAGTAATAATTGTCAAGACATTTTTTTATTTATTGATAGGAATAGTGACACTTTTGAAACTTCATAACTAGTAACATTTCACAATTTGCTTTCTATGCAAATGCCAACATGAAAGCTAATAAATCTCAGGTTAAGAAAATCTATAGATTGATATTGGATTTTTTCTCCCTTTATAAAGACTTTCTTTTGTCATTATTACATTAACATTTATCTTGGTGTTATTATATAAAACCTGATTTCTCAGGTTCTGTTTTATGGATTAAATTTGAGAGGCTTCAATGGACCGAATGTTTTGCCAGTTTGTCTTTCAATCGCTTGCCATTTAGCTGTATGGGTTGTTGGCATGAATCAAGCTACTTGCAATATGCCTATCTTTGGAAAGATACATAAACTCCTATGTTTGACCTTTGGAGGGGCTCGTTGTTGTAACGATTAGAGTGCTCGCCTTCAACCTCTGAGGTCGCCATTTCGAATCTTGGCATGGCGTTCATGTTGGAAAGTTGGTAGTTACTTGTAGATGCCATGTGGCCTCTACTGGTTAACTACCCGGCACAATATGACCCTGGCTGTTGCACTCAACGTAAAACCAAAAATAAATCTAAATTTAAGTTTGACCTTTGATATTTACAAGGCTGGTTGGTACAAATAACTACTAATAATATATGTCAAACAGCTGGTAACTTGGTGTCTTGTTTCCTTGTGTTTTACCTTGTTATCTTATTTCGACTGAAATCAAGTGAAGAAATTGTTATATATTTTATTATCCACCATACAAAAAAATGGCCCAGATATCGGGGGATACAGACGGGTATTTTTTCTTTTATTATTTTTATTATTATTCCCTGTGCCCCTTATCATGGATAATTAGTGTAACAGATGTGTAAACAAAAAAGTACCGTTTTTTCAGGAATATTTAATTAACTAAAGAAACTACAATATAGATCTTTATTTTACAGGGCTTCTATCCATTTCCATTGCATTAAAATCTATACAAAAATGGCGGGGAAATCTCAAGTTGAAAATTGCAGTTTTTCTATTAAATGGCGTCTGTAGAAGCAATCATCCCTTGGTGAGAAGAGAGACACTAGCAAGAAAACCACGGTACGAAAAACACCACGTGGGAAGGGTACTGATATGTCTTCACAAGAAAAGATACTGGAGACTGTTATGTCTACGATGACAAACTTTACAGAGAAATTGAATTCTATGGAGGAAAGACTGTCGGGTCTTACTTCACATTTGGATACACCTGCTACATCTCATAAAACTGTTTCTAGGAAATCTCGTTCATGCGAAAAGGTTAAAAGGATTGAAATCTCGAACGATGATGAGAAGACACCTGTTACCACAGGATTGGCCACAGTATCTGAGGACGGGACTATATATTCTCAAACCTTTCATGATGTGGCCGTTGCTATTAAACCAACTCCCGTGAGACCAAAGAAACTGAAGGCAGACCCAGAGTTGTGTGTTGCACCATTAATGAAGATGGATCAAGTGAATTTACCAGGGAATAAATCGTTGCCTCGTGTCACGTCCACTGTGAGTCAGATATAACGTGGCTGACACCCCTTGTGGCGCTTCTCATTTAAGATGGCCGAATAAGTCCTGCCCAGTTGGAATTAACAGAAAAAGAGCAATTTGCGATGACTTAACATTGGGTCAATTTGTTGTGGGTTTTCTGGCCAATGTTCTGGGCATCCCCCACCAAGACACTTGCAGGAATATGATTCATGAACTCATGGAAACGGTTAAGTTAGCTGAGAATTTATCTTGGCCGATAGCTAGAGGCGCATTTGCCGTGTCCATGCAGAAACTGGAGGATGAAACACTTGCTTGGAGCAACAAAAGAACACTGTCAGATAACACATCAACATATTCGTAGTCAGCTGTCTTTAGTGGTTCTGTTACCTTATCTCCGAAAACCCACTCAACAGACCCCACCCATGGGAAAACATGTAAACATTGTAAACATTGTAAATGGTATAATGAGGGCTCTTGCCCCCACCAGCAGGAACACACTGACACCACCTGACTGACGACCTTCCAGCACATATGTATGTACTGTTTTAGGCAACTTGAGCGGAATAATGCGCATACTGAGGCAGAATGCAACAACAAGAGGAAAGCTACGGACTAGGGGCGTGCCGGCCGCCCTGTTCATGATAACATTAGTCAAGTTCTTGGTGATGGGTGTTTACATAGGGGCTCCCCCCTTTCATTTCCTCACAAGGAGAGTCAGCAGTTATATTTGACATTAAATTCACTTTCTTACCTGCATAAATGTGGCCCTTATGGCAATTTAAAAGACATTTACGTATCTGACTTTATTGGGTTGCCATTGTTTAATTTGCATACAAGCCTTTTACTGTGTGGTGAGGACCGGGGTATTGATACACATTCTCATGTTGCTAATAATATGTTGATAAGGACCCACCAGGAGAGCAGGTCTCCCAAGTTGGCTGATAATAAAATTATTTTTAATAGATCTGTGGGTTTTGTGTGTGAAGATACTGAGTGTAATACTGTACTTACCTGCGATACTGTTGATATGTGTTGTCCATCTGATTATCTTCATGTGGTTTCGCAGGTCCTGGATTCGGGTTGTCCAAATTATAAGGGCAGGCACGTTCCTCTCGCTTCGTCCTTTAATTTGGATTTCCTTAGATCTGAAAAACATGATTACCATGATAAGCGACTATTAGATTACTTAACTTTTGGATTTCCACTGGGACTTGCTAACAATGTGACCATTGAGAATAATGCTGATACCAACCACTCCTCTGCTTTACAAAACCCAGAGGCAGTTGGAGATTATATTAGGATGGAGCTTGCTTTGGGTGTGTTACTTGGCCCCTTTGATCACCCACCGCATCCTTACTTCACTTGGTCTCCGTTAATGACTCGTCCTAAGGGTTCGGGGAGACGTGTCATTTTAGACCTTTCTTTTGGTGAACATTCTGTGAATAAAGCCACTGAATGTACCCAATATGATCATACTCCCTTCCAGTTGAAATTGCTTAATCTGGACGGATTGGTGGACACACTTAATACTTTGGGAAATAATGCAAGACTTTTTAAAGTAGATATATCTTGTGCTTTTAGAAATGTTAGAATTGATCCAGCTGATGCAATTCATCTAGGCATTAAGTGGGATAACAAGTACTACATTGATCAAAGTCTCGCATTTGGGGCTGTGCACGGCACAGCCATATTTGAGAAAATAATAGACTTCGTCAGACTTCTCATGGCCAAGGCAGGGTTTCAAATCCACAATTATATTGACGATCAATATGCATGCTGCCATGCAGATCAAGCAGATATAGCTTTTCATGCTTTATTAGACATCCTAGAAAAGTTAGGTCTCCCTGTTAATCCCTCAAAAGTCTTTCCACCATGTAAGAAGCTATCCATCATGGGCATTATAGTATATTTTAGTATTGAGGAAACCAAGTTGAATGAAATCTCGCGTCAATGTGCTTCAGCTTTTATATGCTCTAGATTGTTGAAACGAGATCTCCAATCACTATTAGGGAAACTGCTTTACATATCTCGCTGTGTCAAGAACTCTCGTGCGTTCTTGAACAGAATGCTGCAAACTCTCAGAGATCACCACGATGTGGACTTCATATACCCGCCTGAAGGGTTTTATAGGGATTTACTGTGGTTTTTGAAATTTCTGCAGTCATCCAATGGGGTGATATGATTTTGCAAGGATCCTGTACCCTATGTAGTCTATGTAGATGCTACTCTTTCCCACATAGGGGGGCATGGGGCTCCCGGGTTTATGCAGCTGAAATCCCGTTTATTGACCTACCCATCACTCAGTGTGAGATGTATAATATTGTAGTGGCACTTAAATTGTGGGGTCATGAGTGGAGGGATAAGGTTGTAAATATAAAATGTGATAATGAAAGTGTGGTAGTGGTATGTAATACAGGTAGAACAAAGAATGAATTTTTAAATGTATGTTTGTATAATCTATGGTTGATTACAGCTAAATATAATATTGAGTTGTGTGTGTCACATATTAAGGGTGTCAACAATGTTGTGGCTGATGCCTTGTCTCGTGGAAAGTTTCGAGACTTAGGTGAAGTTCAGTGGGAGAACGTGTCCAACGAGATTTTATGTTTGTCATTGTAGGAGTAGGCTACCAGTGGTCCAACTCATTGAAGTCAGCTTTTTAACTCTCGCGGGAACAGCCATTCGACCTCATACCAGGGCTCAATATTTAAGACAGTTCAAGCTATATCTTGCATTTGTGATCTCGCGAGATCTTAAGATTTGTCACAGTTCTGGGTGTATTATGTTGTTCCTGGAATTTTTTGCTAGTAATGGTATGACGTTTAGAGTTGTGAACAATTATGTGTCAGCTTTTGCAACTTATGGATGGGACCAGAATGTATTTGACTGTGCTTGGGTTAAGCGTTTGTTGAGGGGCATTAAGTATTCGTGTCATCGACATCCAACTCCAAAGGCCTTGTTCTCGCTTCCACAGATTCGTGAGATTGCCCGGTTATGTGAGATCTTTGAGAACACGTTGACGTACAGAGCTGCGTTCTTGGTGGCATTTTATGGTATGCTGCGCATTTCAAATATTGCCCCCCCCCTTTTTCTAGGGCTTTTGATCCTAAGAAACATCTTCTGCGCAGGGATATCCAATTTAAGAATCCAGGTATTCACTTGCATTTGAAGTGGGCTAAGAACATTCAGGGCCCAGAGAAAACACATATTGTTAAACTACCTGTTGTCCAGGACCCAGTTCTATGCCCAGTAGCCACCCTCCAGGCTCTCATGAATAAATTAGTGTTATCCCCTGACCAACCCCTGCTTGTCTTTGATGATTTCTCACTTCTTACTCAGCCTATGCTTCGTAAACGTTTGGCCACGTTCCTTAGAATGATGAATTTACCCGTATTGGGGTATGGGTTCCACACCTTTAGAAGGTCGGGTGCTACCATTGCTTTTGATGCAGACATCTCTTTGGCCAGTATTCAGATGCATGGTGCATGGCGTAGCAATTCAGTATGGTCGTACATTTCTGATAATACGACCCAGTCTTTGCAAGTTCCCCTTGCTTTACAAACTCTCACCAACTCTCTACAACAATGTAGAGACTGTTGGGCCTTTGGGGTTTTAGTCGTTTTTATGTAAATTTTATCTGTAACTTTAATGTGTTAGTGAACTAATAAAATAGATTGCCCAAGCACACATATTTTATTTTATATGCTGTATTGTCATGGTCTTGCTTCAGTATGAGAATCTCACGAGACTACAAGTCTCGTTGGTGTTTCACTTCTCGTGGGCCTACAATAATGACTGTAGCTATATGAGTTTTACAGATAATTATTTGCATTATTTCTGATAAATACTGACTAATTTTACTTTTTGTTGAAGAAAAGTTGTGGATAATAAAAGTAAAACATCAACCACCAGACATAGAAAGGAATATACTTATCGTGAGGATAAACAATATTATACTAGTGATTATATTGCCTTCTATAGATTACCATTCCTTGGTAAACTGGATGAAATGGATCCAAATCATGGTTGTTTGACTTTGAACAAAAACTTAAAGCTCCTTACTTTCTATGTTTGAACACAGACACCTTGGGTCCTAATTAATTTGGACAAACAATAATTCTTTAAAAAAAATTAGGATATCAGCTTAAGAGACTTTAGTACACAAAACACGTGTTTCCTAACTTTTTATGAATCATTGGTTCAGTTTTTATGCAAATGCAAGAAATCTTTGGGCGGACTGATACGTTAAACATTGCACCACAAAACTTTGTAACAAGGAAATCGTAAATACCAACCTCATTCAGATTTATAATCCAGGAAAAGCCATATACACCGCATATATCAAGAAGCCACTTTGGTGGAGGAATAGATTGGGGAACTTTTGGGCGTCTATCATTCAGAGTTGCTTTTATCTGCAGATTATCTGTGCTTGTTACAATCAGCGTTATTTTTTCATCCACTAAACTATGAACACTCCAACCAATTCCAGATATTCCCTGCAGTCGTATACTTTGCCACTAATAAAAGAGTACATAGCTTCGTTCTTTACGTTACTGTCCTTAATGAGCAAAAATACTATTTGGAGTAAGCCTAGAAATGACCATGAATATATATTTTTTCCAACAGTGTCCTTCCTTGGAATTTTCTTACTATCTTTCTGTTTCCTTGTGTGTTGCTTTGAGAACTTTCAGTTATGAAAACACAAACAGATGTCACTGAATGCTTTTGTTTGTTGGCTTGGACCATTTTTAAGGGAAAATGGCACTTTCGCACTGATCTAGAGGAATAATATACTATGTCCATACCCACCAAAATCATGTAATACTAGCCAACACGAAAAGGTTTGTAAGTTGAGTAGGTGTCTTTAGCATAAAGATCTAAACATAACTTCTGTATTTGTCAGATTTGATCGGGTATGTATCCAAACCTTTTGTATCATATTGTAACGGTTGTTGGGTACACACCTGATGAATAGAATTATCAAATAGGACAGGAGAGTTCCTAGAAGCAGGAGCATGTGACCATGTTATTTTTGTCATGTTAAATTGGATGCTCAAAATGAAAACTGAGCAAACAAGAGCACTCGGAGAGCGCAGACCTCCGCCACGGGAGCTCAGTTCCTGGACTTTCAAAACCTACCATTAGCACCATTACCATTATTGCTTTTTTCCCCCTGTTTCATATTTGTGCTGATAGTGATCCGGATCACTCCCAATTTATTTTTCATGGATCCAGATAGTGGTCCAGATCACTCTCGCAATCTAATCACTTGTTCTGTGTCCCATTTAGGACATATCCTGAAAATTTCATCAAAATCCGTACATAACTTTTTGAGTTATCTGTCTTTAAAAATTACATTTCATGGATGCAGAAGATCTAGACAGTGATTCGAATCACTCCCAAAATCTAATCACTTCTTTCTTTTACCATTTCGGACATATCCTGACAATTTTATCGAAATCCGTCCATAAGTTTTTGAGTTATCTTCTTCACAAACAAGCAGAAGGACAAACCCAGGCAAAAACATAACCCCCTTGGCTGAGGTAATCATAGTTTGATAAGCAAACTACTATTTAGAGTAAGCCTAGGAATGACCTTGAATTGTTTTTTCAACAGTGTCCTGCCTTGGAATTTTCTTACTATCTTTTTATATCTTTGTGTGTTGCTTTGATAGAGCTTCGTAATGAAAACAAAAACAGATTTCACTGAATGCTTTTATTTGTTGGCTTAGACCATTCTTTCATGGAAAATGGCACTTTCGCACTGCTCCAGAAAAATGAAGGCATTCTTCATTGTTTGAAATCATAGTTTGATACAGTTGCCATGCAAAATAAGATGCTTCTGTGTAGTTGAAACAGAGACGATGCATTTTAATGAGTTTGTGGTGTCTTAGAAATAATGATCTTAATCCACCACCATTGCAGACCGTATACTACACATAGCATGAGAATTGAACATATATGCTACGTTTCCAAATGTTTCATTTTTTCGGGGGGGGGGGGGGGGGGGGGGGTTCGGGGGGGGGGGGGGGTATGCTATAGCTGGATGTCTGAACAGAACACTTACAAAGGGATGTTAGATGAGGCATTGGACAAAATTTTCATTTTTGTTTATCTATCCTTTTGGATGCTTTTCTGTTGACTGATTTATTGAAAGATTTACTAATTTAAAACTTAGTTGAAATTTCCTGTGTTTTGTCGATAAGCCAACTAGATGGAAGATAACACAAATAGTTTTACAAATAGTTGTAGATGTACAAATACTTTTATCATGATAAACGATAGTAATCTTTAAAGTCTTACGAGGCATTTCTTATGTGCCATCAGTTTATAACATATTAACCCTCCTCACTCACTACCTATTACTTTCGGCAAAGTGTGCAAGAGTATCTTCTTTAGTGGTGCCTCAATGAATGCATAGGGTAGTGTAATACTTGTCATAGTTGTTTACTATATAGAATAATTTTCACACAAATTGGTATCTACCATTAAACATGGAGAGAAAAGATCATACATATCATTGATATTTGATATGTCCCTGAGATCTGATTTCTGTAATGCTGCATATTATCACTGACAAATGATACGCAAGGATTATGCTTCTATTAAGAACATTAATAGCTGATTGATTTATGGAATTAATATAAGTAATAAATTATCTCAGATTTGATCAATGAGCAAGAACTTATCAAATCACATTTTAGGTGGCTTATCAATTAATTTAATATATAATTATACACTTATGTAACACTTAATCTACCTATCAGCAAATTGTAAGGCTCATTCGGGTGAGTGTTATTTGCAGATCTTCTTTCTGCTTGCATATCATCTTAAAGTCTAAGCTATAATATCTTATTTTAATATTTTTGCCCAATATTTAATGTATTTATTATTATTATTATTGTTATTATTTTCTGAGGCAAGTTAAGTTTCAATTTCTTTTGGCTATCGAATAGCTGGTCATTTAATGGCATTCAACAGTTGCAATATTAAATACCCTAAAACATGTAAAAACCATTTCTGATTGCATCTTTGACACCAGTAGAAATTTTTCAGCAATAGGTCTGGGAAATGTAAATGAATTACCATGCCATATCATCAAAAATAGCTTGCATAAAACCGAATTATCAGAAAATTAGCAATGATTATTGCACATCCTCTGAAGCACTGTGAGAAAATCTATGGATTTATGAAGAGACTGGCACAGTTGTCCCCAAGAGGTTCACAAACCATTTGACAACCACGGTGGCCTAGTGGGTAACATAGTCACCAAGGAACACAGAGGATCTGGGTTCAAACCCAGGTATAGCAGATATGTTGTGGCTCAGATGACCAGTTAAGATGGCAGTACTCTATCAGTGGCTCGCATCCCAAGTAGCCGGCTAAAGAACCACAGGGTCATCCATGACACTCTGACAGTTACAAGAGCTTGGGTCATACTTGTGCTGTCGGTATGGGCCACATAGCATTTTAAGTCCTCTAGCAAAGGAGATATCATTTTGAGTATAAATTTACTGAGCCTGAAGAGAGAGGTCTTGAGTTTACTCCTAGAACTGAGAATGACTGCATGAAATCCATTATCTAACCTCAATTTTCAGCTTATTCCAATCATTCGGACAGGAACTGGGTGGCAGTTTTGGCCTCGGATGTATGAAGCATTTAGTCAGGTCCAATAAGTAGGATCACCAGTTTAGTAGTTTGCAATCTTATCTCAAAAAGTTAAAGACAACTTTGTTCAAAATAAAGGAAACCTTTATATTGCCGTTAGTCTTTAAAGAAACAAACATGAATGTTTAAACGAGTGAAATGAAGGTGTATCAATTTCTATAACATGTTTATTATAAAACGAACAAACAACATGACTACATAACAAAGGTGCAAAAAATGAAGTAGAATCAATAAAAAGAACATTAACATCATGGTGAGACTCAAATATCCAAGTGCACAAGGAGGAAAAATAACATATTCATAAATTAACAAAAACATTCACTTAGGAAAAGTAAAAATGTTCACCATAAAACTGTAAAATGATAAGATATCAAGCTAAATGACCCTACATGTTACTTTTCCTTGTGATATAACATAAAATATTCCAAATATGTGGGTCTTTTTGTTAACATGGGACCATTTGCCATCTCTGTATTTCTAACCAAACTACATACATCGGAGTTTGTGTTCATGATATAATTTGCAACATAAAAGATATGTCTATATGTTATCTGAGTTGACTTTTTATGATCTTTGTTTCGATACCAGATGTTATTTCCCGATACATATTTTGTAACATCAGAGGAAATCAAACTTGGCAGTATTATAACACCTGACAGTACCATTCCACTTTGCCGAATAGCATTCTCGTACGACTTAGACATGAAAGAAAAGAGAGTTGGAACTTCTTTTAGTTACACTCCTACTGATTTTAAGGGTTGCAGGAGTCTTTCTAGGGATGATGTCAATCACTCCTGAAAATTATTGGATATTCTTAATTTTAGGGAGCAGATCTGGAAAATCAAAATTTGGTTCCCATGCTATTCTGCAAAGTTCAGGTAGTTTGTGAGCTGACCCTTAGCAAATGTTGTCATTGTGAGACATTTCTTAGCATTTCCTTGTCAAATTTGTTAAAAGTTTCTGTGCTAGGACTTTGATCTCTGTATAAAATTTTGGGATGCCTCTCAGGATCACTCTTGCATTCCTTACCATCACAGATTGATTAGGGTGTTTGGAGTTGTATATAAGTTAGAATAGTAATGTTTAAATTGGAGTAGGGGTTGTTACCAGAACTATCCATACCAGTGGAACAGCTCTTTGACAGAATTAAATCACATGAAGTTTCTCCAGTACTTTGAACAATTTTCAATACTTGATACACTGAACAGCTGAAATGATGTTTAATTACACACTATTGTGAAAACTAATGTCAAATAAAATCTTCATATTACAGACGTCTAGATTGCAGATCAATAGAAATGATAACTAATGTAAGGAATTTACATACAAAATCATTATGAATATTTACAGCACCATATTCTTGTTTTAATTGCCTACAGTTATTCATCACACAATCCTATTAATAGCTATAAATAGTTCTGCTATATTATGCATACATATTTATTACAAAAATACAAGATATTTACACTAGATATATCTTACAATTTACAAATACTCATCAGAAATAAGTTATTTATTATATGCACATAATTTTATGGGTTAAGAAATAACTAACACCAGAGAATATCTAAATGTAGGATTTGTTACTTTGATAAGACAATTGGATCAGAGGTAAAAAGCACAAACCTCTGCGTCTTCTGACAATGTGGAAAAATTACTTGACAATGCCTCATTGTATACAGATTTTAATAAATGGGTATCTCTTGCTTTCACAAACAGGTAATATTTGCAAGAGAAATATACAAGTAAAATACACCTAATGTCATCGGTGCAGTTGATTACCAAGCAGTACACGTCACATGCACCTACTGGTTCAAATATCTTCTATTAACATTTGCAAACAAAAAAGCTTTTAAACCTGTCTGGGTAGTTTTTACAAACTTCTCTGATTGCGGGTGAACCTGTATCTATTTCTTTAAGTTTAAGTTTGTGATGTTACAATAAACATTGAAAGCCAATGCAGTTTTAACTGCATAGTTAAAATGGGGGATTGTAGCAGGCAGGTAGCCATAGAGAACCAGGGGTGTACACATGGCCACAACTGGATCAAACAGCACACTGTTTTAGGTTTGCACCCCTGTAGTTTTTTTTTCGGTTAAAATGCTCATCACTGCTTGGTATTATTGCTTGGTACAGCCTTCAACGTGGCACGAGACACAATACCAGTTCCTAATCAACAGGCAGTGATCATCATCAAAAACTCATACATTTCTGTATGTGTGTTAGTATACATTGAAAATCCAGTCACATTTACATTTAATACACAACCAGTGACAGCAGAATTGATGCAGAAATACACTGGAGATTTTCGTGAATTTCTTAAAACCAACTTCAGAGATTTGTGCCAATTTGGGTGGGTGATTACACACATGAATTCTAATGTTAGTCTATAAGAAACACTCTAGAAGGTTAACTTTCGTTCATTACTCAACTCATAACTTAACTCGTTTGTGCCACATTTTGGAAAATACATAGGGTTGACATAGTGCTCAAGCAGAGAGGCGTGACAGGGGTTTAACATTTATTTCCTATTATAAACATAAGACTGGTTATGAGAGAGAACTTCTTCAAATGTATCCTATGCATAGCTATGCCATTTTTTTTCTAAGAAGACCATATGAATCACATGCCATAACATTTACATCAGATGCTGGCTTTTATGCACAGGCTTTGTCTGTTCAGCCACAATAGAGAAGTAGCCACCTTTGCATTAGTGACATGCAAGAGTCAATCTCCCCATTGTCTTTTTACTGTTCATTTCAGACTTATGGTTAATGTTGTCTACCAGGCACAGACAGAAGGTATCCACACTGATTTTTTTTCTTTTGCTGAGAATCTGAAACCAATACTTATTATAGTTTCTACACACAAAAGAAAACCATCTGAGTAGAGTTCAATTACAATCAGCCTTTATTTATCTAACAATGGTGAACTTACATCTTCAATAACCTGAACAAAAGTCAAATAACATAACACATCTAAGAATGTGACTTAAATAATACACCTAGACAACCTAATTACGGACTTCTTTGATGAAGTAAAACAAAAAGTCTGACAGTAAGGTCTGGATATGCCTTCTTTTGTATCCATAGAACAATATAAAGGCAAAAATGACTTGCCTACAGCTATGATCATAATCAAATAACCAGTCAGATGAGTTGTATACCACTATAACCTACATTTCTGAGACTGATGCCTGAACAACCATAATGCAAATAAAAACACTGATAAATTTATTTCCAGAGGTATTCATTATTCCAATTCATAATATATAATTGTTTAAAAGGATATTTTCAAGGCATGCTATCTAAATAACCTTTGACTTAGGGTTGTTCAGACGGTGCCTCAGCTTTCTTGGAACATATCTTTCAACAGTTTGATTTCTAGGCTTATATCAATGTGAGATTTATACACTTAGCTTCATTAGGGAAACCCCCCCTCATTTCTGCATTTATGCACTTCCTGTGGTAGAACGTTCACAGATTAAACCCCGACAACAAAAGCAGAGAAGCAATGAAGCATATTTAGCCATGAACAGATGACTGGTTCCCAATATAAATGTGACATTTCTACGGCAAGTTTATATCCACATTGTTATCTTTCAACTAAACACGTGTGATTTCACTCTGTGTCCTAATAACCTTATTAAAACCACGTTCACACTTTTCTGTGGAGGCACCCTGATATCCCAACATTTTAACATCAGTCTCCAAACTCTGACATGTGTCACATCATTTTAAAGTTATAGGAACAACTTGGTTTTTGGACTGTAACAAAAGCTACCCTTAATATTGAGGTACAACCCTACATCTTCTGTTGGTTTTGTGTATATAAGTAGGGTACATTTCTGAACCTAAGGGGTCTTGACATTTGGCTTAGACTAGTGATACATTCTGTCATGTTAGAAACTAATCTCTTTGGCCATGACCCTTGCTTCCCAATTTTTTCCAATAGTTTTCCAACTGAAACTGCGATTGCTTCAAGAAGTCTTCTGATAGGTTCCCAAAAAGTTTGAGATAGTTTTTCCGATCCATCCAATTGGTATTTGAAGCTTAAAGATTGACTTAAGATGAAAATATAAGTTTAAGATCACTGTAAGAATCAAAAAAGATGATTCTACAAACTGTAGGATAGGTTTATGATGGGTTTAAGATAGAGTAGTTTTCGATAAATTCAAACAGTTTAATATTATGGTAAACTGCTCCTGATGGACTCCTGAATCGGGAACCCATTGGGATGTAGCAGAACTTTTGTACATTATCATCCTGATTGTACTTTACAATGGGTCTAATATTGTTCTGACTGAAAAGCCTGACCTCCCAAACAGCAAAACTGAAGGATCGTATTCCGATCGGGGACATTATCCAACAAATGCCACAGATTTTCGTGAGGATAGAAGGATTGTGATATAGCTATAATGACTGCTTGTGCGACCTTTCCTTTAATAAATCCACAAATATTTGAACTTTAGTGTTCAGAGGCAACAGTCAAAGTAAGATATCAAGTATTACATTTTATTCCATAGTCAGATTCATATTAGGATAGGCCCTCAGCATTGCCAATTGTGGGAGTCGGACCCACACAGAGATGACATCCTCTGATTAGATGCCAAACTAAATAACCGCTAGGCCACCCAGGACCTCTCAGAGGTCACCAAGTATGACAAAGATTGTTCTCACCATACTATATTGAACTCACAGGTAATTATGCCTTTACAGCTGACCTGCATAAAGCTCAGATATTTCTTTTCCAAGCAAAGCTAGTATCTCATATTTGTCACGACCTACTTACTATGTTTATAAACTTGACTTTTGGCAATCAAGTAAAACATCAACTTTATTTGTCAGACCTACATTTTCCAAAACAGTGGTACTTACACTCGAGACATTCAACAAATTCAGTATACATACTGGATAAGATGGTGTGCCAGACAGACATTTGCCTTAATTCACCTTTTTCAAATCACGCCCTTTTAATTAGAGGCTACCTTTGAGATGAGATTGGTCTAATCTCCAAAGTGGCTATACACACGAGACCTGTTTTCTGATGGAAACTGGAGAAGGGTTTCCCTAATCCCACCCACTTTGTAAAGATAGTCTACTCAAATTAATTTCCCAAGCCAGTTACAACTCTTTATTCTCAGTAAAAGCATCCTGATGAGGAACAGTTTCAGACTTTAGATACCACAAAAGAAAATAAGTGACATCAATTTGACGTGACCTTGAAAAGGAAGGGACGATTGCTCCTGGTATTTTTATACAGATATAATAACAGACACTCTTGTTTATCCTAGCTCAAGTTGATAACCTTAGTTTGAACTGGTTTAAGCCAGTTATAAATTAAATGATTAAGTAAGGCCAGATTTAGGACACGGGTATCCCGTTATCCACTGGTCAATAATTTTTTTTTTTTTTTTTTTGCAAATTATCTTAAAGTCGTCCAGAAATATGTCCAAAATTAAAATTTTAGATACCGATTCCTGTCAGTCTTGAGTATAAGGTAGATCCGAAAGTAAACATGAAGTCCCTGCATCTCTGTTTCTGATAAACTTGCAATTGTAAAAAATGCACATATCTGCACAAATTTAAAACTTAAGCTTGCCTTTTAAATTAAACACGAATATGATTTTATTATATAGCCTAAATAAGTTATATTATCAATTCAAATATATCTAGAGAGCTCAAGTCTTCAGGCATTTTTGAAATGCTACTCATTTTGTTTAGCCAAAATGTACAAGTCATATGCATATAAAGGGGTTTATCAAAATAATGTCAATATGGAAGACGAGTGAAGAGATTTAATTATGCTTGCCATTGAATATGGTTTTAGATATATGGGTTCAGTGTAGAACGCAACATTTGATAAAACGAAACAGCTTCACAGCAAAAGTTAATTTTATTGTGTCACATTAAAGGCATCAACATGTTCTATCAACGGATAATAAGTCCCTGTAAGCTCAGTTTTGCAGAGAAATAACAATTAACAGAGTGGTCCTTGAAGCAATGTCATTTGTTAAAACATTAGTAAGGGAGGGATTTCTGGAGTTTCCCATATAACAATAATCTCGCTATTGACTCGATGAATTTCTAGTTTACTCTCAGTAAACATTCTGTGATGTTTGACCGATGCAACCTCTCTTCCGGTGACGTCACAGACCAGTTTACATGATCGATGGGTGTCAACATGGGGTGCTGGAATAAGGGGGATATTCCAACAGGGAAGGGAGGCCTTAACAACTAATCAATAAGCCTTACCCCAACCTGAAACACAGTTGTTTTTCCCAAAGAAAAAGTAGAGAGAAAAGGTGGTATTTTCGCAGAAATAGCAATCTGAGCTGACTATAACGAGATTTTTGTGGCTCAGTGCAGCCAATCATTCTCTCAAAATATTGATGACATGTTAGACACCAGAAGAAGGTTAGCACATTATTTCAATAAATCCATTCAGGATTTGAATGCAGAAATAGTTAGAGAAACACCACCTTTGTTATTAAGGCATTGGGAATGAATATCTTATCCAATTGAAAGGTGCCTAAATTAAGGTGAATTTATCTCTGAAAATGATACTGTCTTTTTTAGTAATCACTGTTTTGGCAAAAGCTACAGACTGTCCTATTTATTTGTCATTATATCTTTGATGACAAATTTTAATCACAAAGAGGATGCAAAGCTTTGCAAACATATATGTATTGAAAACAATATCCTTTCTAAACACAGTCAGCTCAGGTTTGATCTATGGAATGATCTTCTTTTACGTTTTGTCCCTTTTTCAATTGGTTTCAATATTACTTATTTTCTGACAAAATAAATAAACCAGTACACAACAACAAATGAAGAATCAAACTAACAAATTCCATCTGGGGAAGGCAGGTTCTGTTGGGTGTAAATTGCCTTGGAGCAACAAACATATTTAAATGATTTATTGTCTGAGAGAAAAAATAACTATACATATACTGTTTATGTGTGTATTCTCAATGTTAGGTTTTCACTTCTCTGGAAGAATAGTCAGGAACTTTCAAGAACAGTTAAATCATCGGTTGGTGAAAAGGATGCTGTGGTAAATATACATATTTTGGTACTAAACACTGTATCATCTCAGGTTGAAACAGGCACACCAGGCGACAAGGTAAGATGTTCAAATTAAAAGAATGTGTCCATATATCTTTAAGTTGTGATGTGAGAATGGAAAGAGAGATCAGAGTAGTCCTAATATCACAAATTAATAATATGGACACAATAAAGATAATAGATCCTAAAATACTAGGAAAGTCAAGAAACCCAACCCTTGATGGACCTAAAACAGACAAGTTTGGGGTTTGGAACCAGATAGAGCCTGACTTTTGTTCTGAGTTCAAAAACAATCTACCCTCAGATTTTCTTACTGATGTCAACTAGTGCTCTCGTGATAACTCGTCAACTCGAGTTTCATATCATTTTTGTTCAACTCGTGAACGTGAGTTTGTCTTATTGCAAACTCGAGTTCCTTTAAAATACTGCAAAAGTATATAAATAAACCACTTGCCAGTGTACAAAAATAAAATAAAAGCACAATTTGACTTGTTTACTTAATATTTTCCTTCATATTTATCAATTACGACGTAAAGCCAATGATATCTCTCCATATATCTTACCTGGAAAAACAACCAATCAAAACGTCCGTTTTATTTCTCAACATGGCGAGAATGTTGATCCTTATTTTGCAGATAAAATATGACAAATTTTGTTGGAATATGGTTAAAAATAGATTTCATTATTAAAGCAATCGTATTAGTGCACATATATTTAAGGTTTGGGTGTTTTCAAATATTGTTATTGACTCGAGTTCAACTCGAGTTGACTCGTCGGTGATTGATGAAACTCGAGTCGGTACTTTGACAACTCGCGGAAGCACTAATGTCAACAGTGGCAGGGTTTTAAATACCTGTTGCTAAACGGGGCTTCATCAGAGTGTCTTATTGGAAAAGTGTGAACGTTGTTTAACACAGTAAGCTGGGTCTGTGTTCAATTTACTCAACAGATACAACTGCTTAGTTCTCAGATATGTATGTATATATTACTCAATAATGGGATCTACACAAGCTGCCAAACTACTCAAGAACTGAACAAAAAGGCAACCCTGTCTGCCCATAATGTAAACAAAAAAAAAACAGGTATATTCACTGTATGTTTAACAAAACAAATCTCCAAACACTCAGTCAATCATTATGCTTACCCATGTCAATAATATTGTAATCTATTTTGCTTGAAAGACAATTATATCAAGTAAATATTAATTTCACTGGAAATTCAGCTATACTCTTGGGGGTTATTTTGTCATTTAAAATGTACAAACAATAATTGACTACCTCGAAAGAGAATGCAGTTAAAAACAGAATTTCAGGACATATCAGACTTTCAGTCAAGCAGTGGTTAGCTATTATATAGTACATGTATATGTATAGAGAAAATGTGTTACATGCAAACGTGTGCCAAGGACTTGGAATGACATCAATGTAGCAAGAACATGAACATACATACTCAACAGAGACGGGAATAACTGAACACCTACAATGTAGATAATGACTTTTATAGCACACCAAATTTTCTCTCCACAGTACAGTGGTAAATAACATAGCTTTGCTCAGCATATACCAACACACGTATATATATGCACAGAAAAATTACTGCGAAATTTGCCACTTTTGTGAAATTCACAATGAAGAATGTCCCCTTAAGATGTAATGATCATGAAAATACTATAATAAGTGGCCGAAATATAAAACGACAAATACAAAATTTCAAAAGATTTGCCCAGTAATAAAATTTAAAAATAGAGAGGTTTTCTCACTGGTGAATCTCACAGTGGCCAAATTTATATCTTCTCGTTTCCACGTGAGATGTTTGGTAATGGATGGTGTATCACCGATTCCGAGCCATTGACTTTTGTGTTTTAAATATTGCCAGTAAGCATTCCTGTACAGACTATCACAAACTGTGTTTATCATTCTTAGTCGCTTATAACCTATTGTTGTGATGCTGTATAAATGGTTGTACAATTCAGAAAATTAATGCACAAGAGTTATCGGGAATTGGTGGTACAACTATTCTCTGCGAATCTTAACAGTTGGGATGAGGTCGTAATAGTGATATTTTCAGTTTTATGGATTATCATGTGTTCGGTCATTTATACTGACATAGTTTTAGAAATAATTATGAAAAATTAACACTTGTGCAAAAGGGCTAAAGTGTGTCCATAGTAAGGGTCACCAGGAAGTAAGAAACTAATACCCAATCTTAACTTTGCGCCGACTTTGCAAAAAACATTGCACGATGGATAATAAAATACAATATGTGATAGTATTGGTTCTGATGCTGGCCATCGGCAATCGGTATCATGGAAACATGGACTTACTCTGAGCCCACATTTTTACAATGATTGTTCTACACTTCATTCTTGTGGGGTCTGGATTACAGATGAATTGCTGGCACACCAGGCACTTCATATCTATAAATTATCTTTGCTATTTTCTTTCCAAGGGCGGGGTTTATTAATGATAGCTATATATCTATAACCAGACATATACACACACAAAGGCGGATATGAGAAATGAAGAAATATTGGCTCAAAGAGTACAATGCAAGTAGTTTCCAATCTCAGTATTTTCAAACAACAAAAAAAAAGAGAAAAGACTGGGTAATATCTAGGAGCAAATGATGAGCATAAGAAAGACCTAGGAAAACTACAGCATAATGCACATTTCATGTTTGACAACCACAATACTAGCAGAAAGGTGAATAACTGAAAAAACCTCCCGCTAGCAGACTTTACATAACTGATGCAAATGGTTAAGAAAATTGCAACAATTGGAAGCAGCTATTGTAGGTTTCCCCCACTAGCTGTAAGAAGCAAAGTCCAATTACTAAGTCTCAAGTGGGCTACTTCTAGCATCGTGTATGTGTATATGTATGAGAGAGATAGGGTCCCCTGAGTATCCATACAGAAAAGAAAACATCTATTTTTGACGAAAAACCATTCAAGCTTCGGCACAAGCACTCTCCCTAAGGCCATTAAAACAAAATCTGCAGTATAAGGTATACACATAAAAGCAAAATAATTTCACCTCAATAAGATTAAATGCTTGCAATTTGACCAAAACATTAAAAGTGTTCCCTTATTTTTCCTTTTTTTACATTTGTTGATGAAATAAATCTCTGGAGATGGCATATGTATCAACAATTGCTCCAAATAATATGATACAAGATTTACTTAAGGTTTGGATTTAAGGTGGCCAGTTCTCCAACTCTTTGGTATTAGGGCGAGCTGATCCAGAAATGATTTGGCTATTCTCTGCACTAAAATATTAAAAAAGAAACTAATAAGAGGCAGCTATCATCACCTGTCCTGCCATAGAGACCCAGAGAAGGGGTCTCCAAGGACTCCTGTTTGCATAATGCCCATCACAGTTATGCTAAGCACTGCTGCCAGTAAAGTAGTCCTGGGTAGAATAGCTGATGCAGCAGAGCATAGGTCTCCTTCATATCCAAACACTTCAAAACGGTAGTTGAGATTAAGTCCCCGCTTTATGTCACAGCCGCTCACTGCAATGAACACCTTACGTGGCTTGTCGTACCGACGGGTCGACTCGCATGTTATGTTGCTCCAGGTGGAACTGATATTTTTGCTGACACATCCATTCCAGGAAGACTTGAGGCTCAGATCAAGAACCTGATCTGGGAAGTTCCTGGTTGGAATAATGCTATACTGTTTCTTGTAGCATTTCATATCTGGTGTGATTTGTTTGACGTCATCCTCATTGTAGAGTATCACGTGTTGCTTCTCTTTTGGGTGTCCTTTGAAAGAGAATTTAAATCGAAAGCCACCTCCTTTTGCAAACGTAATGTTGGCTATAAAGCCATACCATCTCTGTGAAGTTTTCACTGTACCTTCAATAACACAAACACTCTTGTCACTGTTTTGAGGCTTGTCAGAGTCATTTGGGCCAATTTTTGCTATTACTGGGGTATCCACTTCGGGAACACCAGCAGTGCTTTCAACCTGGTAATCAGATTTGCATTCCCCAACATGTCCTATAAGTTCTATCCTGTACTGTAAGTCCAAACCAACCAAGCTGGCACAATTATACACTGCCATATAGTAGGTGGTCACATCATCTTTTCTAGGATTAGCAAAACTCCGTGAAGTGGGACAGGTATAGGTGGGAACAGTATTAGGGAAATGCAAATAACATCCAGACCATGAAAATTTGGGAGTTAATCGCAAAATATCTTGACTGTCTTCTGCTGACATGTGGAGGGATTCCTTTTCCCAGCAATCCATTCCGGACCTGATGACGGAGACCTGTCTCTCCGTATAGAAGATTATGTTCTGACAACACATGTCGGCTGGATAAGAGAACTCACCCTTGATAGCCCCTGAGTTCCGGATGGTGATATTCGCTAAATAGCCAAACCAATCGTCTTTCGTCACAATGCGACCTTGGTACACACAGGGAACGCTTGAGCTATGGACACCATTGGCTGCACCAACTTTTGTAATTCCAACACAAAGTACAATGATGAGCCAAAAACATAACAACTTCTCAACTGGATCTAACATGCCTTCTCCTTGTACAGTGAGTTTAATAAACCCTCACTGTTGTATGCCATAACCATGCTACTCACACATATGATTTATGTCTCCACTAGCACATCATCTTGCTCTTTCTCTGCTTTGACTCTATAGAAAGTCAGTGTTTCTTCTTATTTTTGTACAAATGCAGAACAGACTGTCCCATATATAACAACCCCATGCAAAATTAGTAGGTTCCCATGACGGATGTACCATAACAATAAATAAAAATGTTACACCTTTTCACAACTTTCACTTCACTGTTAGATGTAAAACTAAAATCAGCAATTCATATCCTTTGACTTTCGGCTATATAATATCAATGTTCTAATTATGACTGACTTTCTTACATATATATATACAACCACATAAGATACTTTAATATATCCATTTGTCATGCAGCTGATATACACAGTAAACACCAGTTGCTATGTAGCTTCAAAGATATCTTGTTATTGTGAAAATTGCACCAAAATTACACTCAAATCCACAATTCCTTCTGTCCCATTAGCCTTCTCCTTTTCCCTATTCAATATCCTTTTCCCCATAAGAAGTCAGCTTTTGCAAATCGATCCTTTAATGTGCTAGAATATTAGCAAGTGGTAGAGGAATTAAATCCCTCTTTTACATGCAAGTGGTGTGAGATATTCCTGTTTTTCCAATAGGTTTCAGCTGGGCTGTCAGCTTCTCGCCTTTTCTTTTCAAATTTATAACACTCTGGTATATTCGAATACTCTATATACACTGTGTATGTCACCATACAAACTAAAATCAAACACAGGAGAGTACTAAACACCAAGAAATTTTAGTCATATTTCTTCTGTTCTCTAATGTCCCAGCATTCCAAAAGTAAAAATTGGAATAATGTCAACTCCAGTAAATGTACAGTTATTTTTTTTAGCAATCCAGCAACACACAAGTGACAAATCCCATGTACTAGAACTAGTGTTATTTTTCAGGAACCCACTAATGACACCAATCCTCTTAACTATTCATGATTTAACATACATGCAGTGGTAATCCCACACTACCTCCATGCTTCCATACATTTCCTCCACTGGGTTAATGAAACTACAGTTAAATATCAAAGTACACTCCCCGGAGGCGAACACAGCACACACACACACACATTACCCAGCAGAAAGTCTGGTGAGCAATTTACTCCTTTTATCGACCACAGCCAATAACAACAACACAAACTGGGTGCCCCCCTCAACCTGGATTGATAAAAGAGGCGGCAAAGCAAGCCTGATAGGACAAGCTCCAACGTTTTTCGTCGAAAATCTCACCTTTTAGAAGAGTGGATGGATTTTTAACTGAATATTTAACACTATGGTGGGCTTTGTGATTATCATGTGGTCACTATAATATTTTGGTTTATTCATTAAAGAGACCCATACCAACTGTACAACTTTTACCTCATGTGGATAGGCTCCTTTGGGGTTTAGTGTAAATCCCTGTTGGAGACTCATTCAATAAGTGACAGCCACTGTATGAGTAAGTGTCCGGATCACTTGTCTCCTGGGATCTCCATTAGGTAAATACTTACTTTATGCTGAGTAAGTATGCATTCCAAAAGAAATAGGGATCAAGTGACTTCAAATATGTTAACCTTGACAAAGTCTCCAACATATTTACAAAGCTCATACAATTGATTAGGTATTAACCTTGCTTCAGTCTCACATACTAACAAATCTTACATGACTCAGTGTATTTTAACCTTGCTTCACATCTCATATACTTACAAGTCTTACATGACTCATAAAATGTTAATCTTGCTTTGGTCTAACAAACTTACACATCTTATAAGGCTCAACATATGTTAACTTTGATTCAGCGTTACATATATTTAAAACCACTGATTAATGAGTATGCTAGTTACATACTTGAACTTAACCATTCAAAACCTGGGTTCGAATATGAGCTAAGACGTTCAGCTTTTTAGCTGATAGAATAGGTTTGAAAATGCTTTCCTTTACACCCCCCCCCCCCCCCGCCCCCCAAGTACTGCCGTGATAGGAAGGCCAATACAACATGTTAAAGACTTATCACTCGAATTTATTAATTTACCTTCTTAACCATAAATAATTGTATAAATAACCTACCCTATGCATTTGATGCTATACTAGTCTTGAAAAAATTGCATCGATATATTCATCTTATATATATGAAAATGTTATGTACTGGCACTAGGGCTTTTAGTATTAAGGAAATATAGATTTACTAATTAATTGGTGCATTGTGTATAGCACAAAGTGGCACTGTCACATCGTATATAACACATTCCTCGATTACCTAACATATCTTGGGTTAAATTCCTGTAAGAAAGTTAGTACATGTGATTAGATGCTTGTGCATACTTCTTGTCAGAACAGATACTTGATCAGTTAGTCTTCACTGCTTTTTCTCCGCCTTCAAATTGCCCACTGTGATACAATCTCAATCAATATCAAACAATCGCAACCAGGGAACATACCTGAAAAGCATACCGTGTCTGGAACAAGGCTAATGGAAATATGGCAAGAACTCTGTGGGAAATATATGACATGGGACAGAGAAAATAAAAGCGAAGGGGGGGGGGAATATGGTGGTAGTTCTGATTTACACTGATCAAGTGGGAAAATCTGGAATGAGTGCGTCTATTATTATTATGGCAGTTGGCTTTCAGATCGATCCCATTAACTTGTTATTTAGGTGCTATTAGCCTGGTTCAGGGATCCATTACTGGAGATATTGATCATTGTCTTAGCCTTTTTTTCAAAATGAACTAACCACAACGCACTCCTGTAGATTCTGCTAGGAACTAATATTTTTTTCGCTGTTTTTCATGCAAAAATGAAGCTGGTTTGGACAACAAACGGGGTATAAACAATTCACTTTGAGCCTATGCTCTTTCAGTGTCTTTTATTTTTTATTTATTTGGGGTTTTACGTCGCTTTCAACACTGTACTGGTCATATCACGACGGGTAGTTGGAGGAAACCAGTACATACAGTTTGTCAGGGTCCTGTACTGTAAACAGCCGACCAACGGCAAGCAACTACCAGCTTTCCCACTTGATGCCGTGTCAGGGATTGAACCCCGGCCTCAGAGGTGGGAGGCGAGGGTGTTACCACTGTGCCACCTTGGCCCCTTATGTCTTTTAGGAAATACTGTATGATTTTACATAAAAGGTTTTAAAACATATATGGAATCAATTTTAAAAAATAATGGGTCATTTCGACGTGTAACCCTCGCTCCATCATAAGGCATGTGATCACAATTTTGACTTGTAAATTTGGCATACGCTTCAACTTGGCACATATGTAAACAAGACATCATCTGTAGCCAATCAGAAGCACTAATACAAATTAAAACATATCTAAACTATGCAATAATGATTATGTAACTTACTTATATTGCTTTTAAGTTGAAGTAGTGTAATGGTCCCTTGAAAAGCACATTCGGAGGTTGGGTAGCAGACTAGTGAAAATTAAATTGTTTCTTCAAAATTAATTTAAAAACTTCCTTCACAGATTGGTGAACTTTTAAGTAAACTGTTTAACTATTGGACTCTTTTCTGTCGTAGTAGAACTTCCTCCTGACACTGGATTATCCTTTCTTTGACTTAGTGTGTTATGGGTGCTTACAGAACGCTCGGATCAGTTGCTTCTGTAAAATCATTCCAACCATTTAATCCAATTTATCCTGGTTGTGAAGGTAAGAGAATAATATTCGAGGTACTGACTGGGAAATTTGGTGAATGGGTGGCTGATAAAAGTATAATCAGAGCGTTTCTTTTGATGCTATTCTATCTTTGTAAAATGATATAGCTACAAACACAACCTCTAGATATATAAAGGTCTTGGTTACAGATAAACAGTTATTCTGTTATCTGCTAAAGCCTCTAGGTTTTGGCAAATAGGAATTTTCAGATAAAACACAGAAGCATTTCCACATTGTCTGACAAATGCACAAAATGGGCCAACAGTGCACTCGTACATGTCATTTATAGGATTATTTATTATCCACAAGGAGCAGTGTTTGATATGGACAGAGGAACATACATATACATATAGGGGCAACTTTTGTATTTTTTTTTTCTATATCCCGGTGCCAGTGGTATGACGTGTTGATATTTCGTTAATATTTCTGAATCCCTGTAACAAACAAGTATGTTATATGCATCATCAAAAAGGCATTTTCACGGAGTTTTTGCAAGGTTTTATTGCATAAAATTTCTGGCAGAAATTGTGGAGATACCTAGAGTTAGAAATTGGAGTTTTCACATTTACTTGTGCCCATATAATACATTCTTTGTTTTGCATGTTATCTTTAATTTGATTGACTTATCTCACCTGTTAGTTATACAAGAAAACAATGACCCTCAGTAACTACTTGAGCAGGTTGGCATCTAATCAAATGCTGTCAACTCTGGGTTGTTTCATCCCTCATTAATCACAATGCTAAGGACCTGTACCAATATGGAAGGAGACGTAAAACCCCTAACGTGGGCACACAAAATGGGTGGAGAGTGAAAGTTAAACATCCCTTATTATACAAATACAAAAAATATATATATATTCACTCCTATATCACTCCTATAATATTATCATCTTCATGCATAATATACTTTTTCACATATGTCATTTGGAAAGTTTCCCTGTTATATATTCTGTAATTATAAGTTCTTCCCTCGTACAGGTCTTATTTCTTATTACTTATATTCTAGCCTTGCTTAAGGCTCAGATTTGCGTGATCTCTTTTCAAAGATGTACACAGATATTTGGCATTCATAAAGGACTCATACATGTCAAGAGAAAGGACTGTATCAGACAGAGATCCCTTAGCTGTATAGTCAGTAGGTGTATGAGTACATTATAGAAACTGAAGCTCCATTATCTGGACTGAAAACTTTCCCTAACTGCAGAGACATTTGAGCCTTCAGCAAGGCTACTTATATTCCACAATTACGTGACAACTATTTCACAATGTTCACAGACACCAATGATCCATTCTAATAGCAATGTATTACCACCTTAGTGTTCCATAGAATGACATCATTCAATTTTTATTTTATGTATATTGCTCATTCAATATAATTTATCAGCTGGATAAGCAAATGAAAAACATGGTAACATTAGGACTGGTGTAGCCACCAGGTTTAGCAAATGATACTGTATTAGTACGTTATAACCTTTAGTCATAATATTCTATACAATGCACTCATGTGCACCGTTTGTATTAATTACATTTTAATCTATACGTACACATTGTAACACTTAGTTGTATTATCTTAATCATCTGAATTGTCTGCAAGTTAAGAAAATGAACACAAGTGTTAAGGTGTATATAGCAACAGTTGTGCATCAGTTTTGAAAAATAAGTTCCACTGCGTGGAGCAGACCTGTAAGTGTGTAGTCAAACCATTTTCAAATAAAGATGTCAATAGCTGGTATGTTATACTTACAAATTTTAAAATAGCAGAACAAAATGCCTGTAGTCCACAATTTGTGGAAATAGCAGTTAGGATTTTAAATGTGGAGGTCACTATGTAAATGTCAACTGTCAAATCAAGGTCACAATTATACCTTTGCACATCTACACCCCAAGCAATGTCCCCACTTAATATGAACTTTCTAGACCTCCCGTTTTCATGAGATCCTAACCATTTGCCCAGCTAGATGACATAGGTGAAATAATATCCGCACAGCCTTTACATGCTATTGGATTACAAGATAAGCTATTATCACAAGCACAACCAAAGTTAAAAGTTACACCAAAACTCACTGACCAAATTTTTAAGAAGGCATTGTAAAGGGCTAAAATCCAGTTTCTACTTTTCCTTAAACTTCCTGTGTCCTTTCAGCTGTTCTAGTCAGTCATATAAGGTTGGACATGTTTGAAATGGTTAACCGAACATATGACATTGGAAATTATAAGGATTTATGTTGAAGAATGGTCAAATTTCTACAATCCCAAAGAAAATTGATACAGTGGACAGCGGTATATTGGAATCTGAATTAATTACCAGCACAGAACACAAAATCCTGAGGGACTGTGCATGGTCAAAGAATAGAAGACATGAAATTTAGCTTCACTATAATCCAATAAACTTTATTGTTTGTCCATTTGACTGTGCACATCCCAGTTCATTCCAAATGCCCCCCCCCCCCCAAACAAACCAACTGCCAAATAAACAAACAATTGGGAATAAATATATTATTTATTAATCCACTAAAATTGTATATTTGCTTTACATGAAATACAAACATGAATCAAGTATTTTATGCTAGAGCATTACTATTTATTACTAACAGTTACTATCAAATCACTGGCATAGGAAATATTCACTAAGCCAAAGAGACTTTTAAGAAATTACTGGCATTGGCCAAATGCTAATTACAGTTGACTAAGTCAAGATTTCATAAGACATTACTTGTATTGGTAAATAAGTCATTATACATTACTACATCCATAATAGTTACAGACCGAATTTTTCTACAAGATTTAGTAGGAGCACTGGCAGAAATATAGCAGGAAATTTTTCATATGATCAACTCAGCTGCCAGCATGAGGCCAAGTGTGTCCATGGGTGAAGCCCCTTGAAACCCAATGCCAAACCATAAACAGTGGAGGTGAATACATATGACCTCCACAAGGTTACCCCACATACTTTAAGAAAGCAATACAGTAAGGGGAATTGTTTAGAAAATTTTTAAGGGAGGTTCAAGACCCAAGGCAGAATTGACCAAAATTTTGTTTACTCTTAAATTGATATAATCTAAGCAAATACTGACATGTTAATGTGATGGAAGGTGAAGGTTTTGAAGAAAATTATGGAGGAAATTGTAGGTTGTAGGTTGTGAAATGGTGCCGAAATGGCCCACAAAGCGCAGATGCATAACCAAGGTCACGCCAAGCCATATCAAAGGACGATCGCGGCAAAGGCACAGTACACGCGAGATCTGCTGTACCCATGCCGATTAATGTGTAGAATGTTAATAGAGTATGTACAAGATACTTTGCGCAAAAATAAACAAGATCCGATGTAGCTACATGTAATACCATTTAATTCACGTTCAGAGTAACTGCAAGAGATCAGGCAGTACAAAGTGCAAGGAAATGATTAAAAGTGACTTGGTTAAAACATAAAACGGAGATCAAGGTCCAGATTTGACTTGTAGGTCAATCACAATCAGGTCAAAGCAGATGTGATTTAATAAAACAGTATTGCCAGCAATCTAAAAGCCTGCATGTTTTTCAGTGTAGAAAAACACGAAAACTTGCACCATCTCAAGGTGAAAAGTCATGGAAGTATAGACCACAACAAAACGTAATAAAACACTACATGAGCGCTTTATGCGCCAATATACAATGTACAAGTAGAGTTAAGTTTAAGCCATAAAATATACAATCATTGCCATGTATATGTGACAATTTCTCTTCAATACAGTTAGAACAGTTATTTGTAAAATAAGTCACAGACAAGATATAAAGTAAAAATAGTGGGCATATCACACTTCTTGGGGAAACTGCAGAGTTTGTGGGCTAATCTTAAACCAAACCACTAATTACTACCTGGGTACACAAGATAAAATAATCAAAATGGCAATATATATTTGTTAAAAGGCGGATGGATTTGTCTGTGATTCCAATCATCATCAAAACAGATTCCAGTAATAATTCTAATTCTAACAAAAGAAATACCATATCAATTCTTCACAAAAGTAAACTACATTTTCTGTGTAACAAATTCAAATTCCTTACAGAATAGCACATTCTAGTTAACTTTAAAATGCGCAAAAATATTAATATAATAAAGCATGTTTGTTTATTTTATTAAATTTGGCAGCAATGTTTTTTTTCCCAAACACAGCTTGATATTGATGTCATTTGACACACATTTCAGGAGCAGTAATACAATTTCTATTTGAACCATCACAGTAAATTATTTTGCAAATTATGAAATTTCAATTTCCGTAACTTCTAAGTTATAAGTTCTGGGCCCGTATTCAAAAAGATTCTTATTCTTAGAATTAGTCTTATTCTTAGAATTTTACTTAGAATTGTCATTTTTCTTAGAAAAGTTCTAAGGATAAGAATTCTCCTATTCACAAAGATTCTTATTCTTAGAATTATACTTATTCTAAGAATTTTTCTAAGAATGGCTTTTATTCTTAGAATTTTTCTAAGAATATGAAATTGCTATATGCACAAACCTCTTATTCTTGACACCAGAAATTGCATCCAAATACAGAAAGTCACTTCTGGGCCTGTATTCACAAAAATTCCTAGAATTTTTCTTAGAATTACACCTAGTCTAACCTGTGCACACATCCATTTTTACTTCTATTCTTAGAATTATTCTTAGCTAAGAATTGTTTTGTGAATAGGTTTTTATTCTAAGAATAAGAAAATTCTTAGCAAAGAATTTTTCTTAGACTTAAGTATAATTCTAAGAAAAATTCTAAGAATCTTTGTGAATACTGGCCCTGTATGCATAATTGACAGTGGTTTGTCAGAGTCTGAAATTATTGTTGACTTTGCATTTGTGCTAACTTCAGGCCTGCTGAATTAATGGAATCAACTATATCATCTCTTGTTAATTTGAATTGAAATATAATAAACAATATTTTAACATAAGCAGCAGTTACAATCTCGTAACAAAACTTGTAAAACAACACATTCACAAGAAATCGCTAATTGGCATAATATAAAGAACATCGATGGCTAATAATAAAGATCACTATCAGAATCATCACTGTGCCAACCAGGGTGAAAAACATCAGGCGGTGCAATATCAGAATAAAGTTCCTGACTGGTATCAGAGTCATCATAGATATCATATGGATTATCAAAGTAATCATCTCTATTATAAAATATTTGATGTAACTCTGGCTTTGCACAGCTGATATGTGCCATGACTATGAAGTCTTTGACAGATGTTGGCACTGGTAAATCGTCCACGCTGTAAACAGCATTTGGTCTCAGTAATCTCCTCACTACATTTGCAGACAACTGATACAGGGATAATGGAGACTTTTGAAAGTCATCAATAAATTCCAGCAAATTATATGTGTCACTTCCTTTGGAATAGTTTACCAGATTCACTCGATCAATTATCGATATGATGCAACCAGAATTCATCAGAAGTTCCACAAGGTCTTTAAGTTTTATGAACCCTCTCAAACACCTTGCTGTCAAGGGTAGATGTGGTATATAACCACCGGCTTTCAGCACTACATCCCATATACTGATTTTATTTAAGGAACTATTAAAACGTTCACCAAAACATGCTGAATTTGGGCTTTGTCCTCTGACATTTTTCAGCCACAGATCTGCCCCATGCCAAAAAAGTGTTTTAACCAGGTTCCTTTCTTGTCGCCGGATTGCTACATGTAACACCGTGTCACCTTGTACATATTTCCTGACTGGTTTCAGAAATCTCAAGTTTGGGTTACATTTTGTTTCAAGTAATAAGTCTACTAATGGCAGATCTATCTCAGAACAGGCAATATGTAAAGCAGACAGCTTTTCCTTATTTCTGGTGTCAATATCTTTAATATTCTTCACTATTTTCCTATTTAAATGCATCGGAAACATTTTGTCAGCATATTGTTTCCATCTTTATCTACTACATTGACATCACAGCAGTTTTCCAACAACACTTCACATGGAGGAATTTCTGTAGTCATGTTTTCCCCAATTTTTTTCATTATCAAAGAAATAATGTAACACAATCTATCATATGACAGTTCATCAAGCCTTTCTATGAGATTTTCTATTATCCTTGGAACATCATCTATCACACTTGTAAGATATATCAGAGTTTCCAACAAAAATGATGCACACTCAGCAGCTCTAATCAGGTAACTTGACCAATTTACAGAGTGGTGTAACTGGCCAACCATTTTTAATTTTTTCAAGACATGAAATGCACGTATTTCTATTGCTATCTCCTCAAGAGTTTGACCCTTGTCATCAATAACATCAAACGAAGCACCACGTGCCAGTAAAATGTCAAACATTCTATTCATTTCATATATGTCATTTAGGGAGCATCTAAGTAGTTCAAATAACGGTGTGTGTCCTTTATTATTTGTGGCATTAATCAGAGCATTGTGCTTCAACAATAACTCCACAGCCTCTAAGTCCCTCCCTCGGACTGCCATGTGTAGACATGTTCCTGAGAAATTCCCAATCTTCACAGATATGCTAACATGATATGGATTCTTCTGGCACAATAGATCTAAGTGCTCAAGGTGATGTCCAATCAAACAAAAATGTAGAGGCAGCAATCTTCCAACATCCTCAACACGTGATAGCAATAGTGGCTCTATGGCCCACAATTTTGCTGCAATATCTATGTATCCTTTAAATAAGGCTATATCAAGCGCATCAGTTTTCTGAATGGCTTGGTAACCATTGTTGATATACTTCACAAAAGCATCGTTTGCTTCAGAGAAGATGTTATTTAAGAATTCCTCATGTTCTCTAGTCATTTGTTTCATGTCTATGGCAGCAGTGACATCTATATCAGGTTGCCTTAACAGAAGTTCAGCAATATCCTTGTTTTCACTGAGTAGCATTACATGCAGCAGGGACAATGTACTTCCTTTGTAAAATGTGTTAGGTGATGCACCATGTAAAAGTAGAAACTTAGCAGCTTCAATATTGTTGTTTGTACAAACTTGCATCAATAATGTTGTTCCTTCTGAAGTCATTTCATCAACTGCCAATATTTTCTGCTCCACAACATGCTGTAAAATGTCTATGTTGTTGACAGCTAGATCTTCAAGTTCACGTTTCATTTGAACAGTCAAGTCTGGTCCTTTCACCAACAACTGCTTGACAGTATCTCTGGATGCCTTTTGTACTGATCTTTCCAAGCATTTGTCAGGACATCTGAAACATCTGCTGCTTGACAACTCTAGCAATATACTCAATGCTTTATGGTTACTGAGGCTTGCTGTTTTGCATATAGCTTTTCTCAGAGAACTACCCTTTACCTCTTCTTGTGATGTGATCTGACTCCAAAGTATTTGTAATGAATTACATGTATCTAACGCCAGCGCACTGAGAATTAACTTTCCGAGAATATTTTTGTGCCAGATATGAAGATCAGGAATACATCCAAGAAATTTTTGAAGTATTTTATTGTTGTTTAGTTTGATACATGACAACAACATATGATAATCCTTCTCTGTGAACAAAAAACCTTGTTTCAGGAGGTACTCTATAAGTTTAGAGTGATTATTTCCTCCATGTTTTAAGAGCAAAATTCTCAAAACTTCCTTTATTTCTTCTTTGGCAAAGAGAGAATTTCGCAACAAGGTTTCCACCGGTTTTACAGCACCAACACAGCACAGCCTTCTTAGTACAACTACCTTTTCTCGCTGCAGTAATCTGTTTAATATAGGTCGCCATGTTCTGTCACCTTCTCTGCCTTCTTCTGAAAGCTCCAACATTTTTCTAAAAGCCCTCCCAACTAGCATTTCATTGTAAGTTGCTTTCCCCTTCATCAATGTTGACATGGCTGATGTCTAAGTCACTTCTGACCTGTTAAACTGTTACCCTTCTAATCTTCGTTTTCTTGCACTGAGCCAATGTTTATTTTAATGTAGCCATGAAGGGATGTCCGTGTAACAGTGTAGTCATCCAATGGTACTGCCAATATCATTCATTCTTGATCATTTTCACATATTTGGAAGTAGTGTGGTAAATTCAATTCAGTCGATAGTCTTGGTAAAATCTCCATGTGGTTTTTGTAGATTTGTGGATTCATTGAATTAACTCTACTATTTCCAAAATAACAAATTAACCTTTCTTATAGTATGTATCCAGTATAGATTTTGTCTGCTAACAGTTACATATTCTCACAAGTATGTAATCTACCATTTTCAGTACTGTAAGCCTTCAGACATATGTCAACAGTTTGCTAATTTTTGGTCACCATTCTCACATTATATTGCAGCAAAATATCTTTCCTTTTGTGTGGGGTGATATCCGGAACTTTAAGATACTTTTACAGCGAAGTGTGTTTTTTTCCAAAGCCTAATACAAACATATCGAATATGAGATAATTAGACATAAAATCGTAAAATTCTTTAGATTTCTATCTCTTCCGTTTTATATTTTACTTGATGAATGCAGGTATACCATACCTTCAGTTAAAAATGAATAATAATTAGAAACATAAAAAAATGCAATCCTTTTCCAAGAGTGGAAAGAATGTAATCTATTCACGCCTCTGTTTCAGTTTACATCTTCACCATTAATCATTCGATTGAGACCATATATATTTTTGCCTCATGTGCATAATAATATATAATGAATCTAAAATGTGCCAATACAAGTATATAGCTAGGCATAACATACTATTGATCCCGTACTGTATATGTTTAACGTCCTGTGAAAAGTACACATTACAAGTTAAATGGCATAATCCACACTGTGACAAGTGTTTAGATAAAATGAGACATTACTCCTGAAAGTAGACCAAAAACTATTTAACATTATTTATCATGACTAGGGGCTTTTTGTTTCAATTGCTGTTTTCAATTTACCATACAAAGGTGGCTGATTAGAAATCATAGAGATCATTTTTAATTGCTTAAGTATTTTTCAAGGCCATAAGCTGTAGAAAGTTTTAAATTCTTTAACTATGTATTCACATAACGAGGATTGCACACAAAAAAAAACAATCTGCCTGATATTACTGGAACAATAATAGAATTTTCTGGGGCCATAAGCTATAAAATGGACCAACATCAATGATTATTGGCCTGACACATTATTGCCAGAGGTTTTCTGACCCCAATACTTAATGTTAAAGGCCAATAATCCCTGATGAAGGTCTATTTCTAGGGCATATTTCTCTACAAAAATTCAGTTCTTACCTCTGCCAAGGAAGTATTAAATTCATGCCTGTTTCTCATTTGTTTGTTAGCAGTAGCAAATGCCACTGGTTGGATCTTCGTGAAGAAATGGGAAAATTTGTCTTGTTGTAACTTAGATCACACTACATTTTGACAGTGATCCAGATCACTACCTTGATACAACAAAATATGAAAGATTGTGATTTTACCATTTGCTTTCTATTGTGTTCTTTTTAAGAGTCATACATGCCTTGCTGGAGGTATGCCCCCCTTTGAGTGCTCTTTATATGTAATTATAAAGCTAGAACATATTTGGGCATCCAGTAAATTCACCTGGTCAAATCCGATTTTGATATCCTTTCAGTTTTCAGTATGCATTAGTTTTAGAAAGTTTAGACAGCGTGTTTGCTGCTAAATATATAATATTAATATTTTGGTCACAGAATGACAAATGACAGTGAAAACAAAGTAAGAAAAATAAAGTAATAACATTTAAATTCGGATAATTTGTTGTCAATTATTTCAGGATTTCAGGGTTTTTGGACTTGAATTTGAAACAATAAGCTACAAGGAATGCACACAATAATAATAATTACTATAAAATAATTTTTGTGGGCCATCAGCAATAATGCATATCAGACAGATAGTGATTGATAATGGTGCAATTCTACAGCACCATAGCTAGGATCATATCTGAATTGCTTCCAAAAAAAAAACAAAAAAAACCCTGATTTAAGAGTGTGTGATAAATATACTTGTCATCATAAGACCTGGTCAAATATATTTTTCATTGCAACAAGAGTCACCTTGTTTCTTAAATTCATTTGGCAAACAAACAAAATAGCAGATCGAAACTGTTAAACCTGTTGATAATACACATTGTCAGACTGTGGCCTGGTGTAAAATAGAGTGTTTTAAATACTTGAAATTGGAACAATAGAGGTTATTGTATCCATGAGAAAAGTTATTAAAACTTTCCATCAACGATTTTCAGTCGCTTGTGTCTCTTTGGACTTTTGTCTTGGATGTAATAGTTAAGAACTGTTTGTGCATACAGGGTGGACACTCCAAAGAACAGGACAGTGCAATACAGAGATGATAAAACTTATTGTCTGTCTGTTGTATTGTCCTGTCTGTAAGACTGTCCACCGATGTATGTTTCAACTCAAATTTGGTTGCATGTAGACAACGGCAAGAAAATGTAATGTAACCTTGACTTACACATTCATGTCAGTTGCGCCTACTTAAAAAATAAATAAATTTTACGTTAAGCAGGATATCTTTTGAAAAGCATTCTTGTGATGTACATCAGCCATTGACCCCATGACCCATCGACCTAATCACAGTCTGTCACCTCTTTGTGGGTTTGATTACCATAAGTGGAAAAACTGTTGGGGTTTATGTCCTGTTCAACGGCCAGGGTCATACTGGGACAGGTCCTCAGCTTTTTCACTTACGGGAATCAAACCCACACAGAGGTGAGACTGTGATTAGCAGGGGCGTAGGAAGCAATTTTTGGTTGGGGGGGCGAGGAACCAGATTGCACTTTCGCGACGCGACAAAAACAATTTTGGTTAATTTTACAGAATGTTTTGGATAGGTAATATTCAAATGGTCCAGTTAAAATATTTTAAAATTCCTATAGCAAAGGAAATCTTTGTGATGACATCAATCCTAAGTTTTCCCGACCTTGTATGGGTATAGAAATACATATCATCACCTCTGCATTTGAAAGGTGTTCCTAATATCTTGACTACATGTTTCCAGAACCTGTGACCTTTCCTTCAAGTGCTGAGTTGATACAAGATCTATTTTAGCAAGGTTAATCCCAAATTGAGGGGGATGTATAATCGTTGGACTGGTCAGGTCCAATAAACACACAGTAGAGAAAGAAGAGATTTCTTGGAAAAATCTTATCAGCTGACATATTGCTGTGCTAAGCCATTGCTCTGTGTGAATTTGAAACTACATGTCTAGGTTCTATTTTAAATAGTTAGTAACACAGTAAATTAAATGTAGAATATCACTATATGTATGATTTTGGTCTGCATAAGTGAAACGTTTCACAGAATTTTACAAATCCCATGACAGGTTAACTGAAAATGTTCCTTTTACAAATCATAAAATAAATATTTTATAGTTCAAATAGTAGCTTACACAATGGTACATGTGAGCAGTGAACAAGGTAAAAGTGTAATCTTACCACATATTATTGAGATACCTGTTAAAATTTACATAAACTTCAAAGTTAGAGTTTAGTTCTTTTGCAAAAAGTTGGGGGGGGGGGCGAAAAGATATCCCCGCCCCCCCCCAACTTTATGGTTGGGGGGCGGCCGCCCCCCCTGCCCCCCCCCCCCAGTTCCTACGCCTATGATTAGATGTGATTCCTAGATGTTAAATCCATCTTAATATTAGATGCTTGTGTTAGACGTTTGTGGAATAAAATTTCAAAAAGCCTGATGAGGATACTTATTTCTGCAAAATATTAGACATT
Organism: Sabellastarte sp. h YS-2021; assembly: GCA_964017235.1. Lineage (NCBI taxonomy): Eukaryota > Metazoa > Annelida > Polychaeta > Sabellida > Sabellidae > Sabellastarte > Sabellastarte sp. h YS-2021. Next base: position 58,992,139 of record OZ024930.1, on the reverse strand, counting down.
CCATTCTATTCTCTTTGATGTTCAAACCAATTGCACAGTTAATAATTCAAACAAACAGAAGTATCTAAAAAGAGGATTATGGATTTTATTGGAGGGTTTGCTACATTGATTTATACTTATTAAGTGTAAGTTCCAGTAAGGCTTGCACAGATATCACAGATATTTGTTGGGGGGTCTCTTTTTGTTTTTTCTTCTTGTCACCAGACTTTTATTGAGAATTGTGAGATTTGTCGTGGTCTGAGGAGTACCCATCTCTTCACTGAAGTAAAGCAGCAATGGGCTTAGCCTTGCCACAGGCGTTTATATGTATAATATAGACACAACTGGTTGATTGCATTATAAGTATTTTTCATAATGCTCTCATACATTTACTTAGCCTAGCTTGCTGAGGAGAACAGACTAGTCTCCCAGACTAGAAAGGCCTCTGATACAGTGTGCATTATGGCAAAAATATTTCACGTTTGCATTATGGTTGAGACAGCCTGGAAGGCCAGGCTACAATGGGCTATGTTAGTACTTGGATGGGTGACTGAGAGCACTACTTGTGTCTCAGATGGCTCTACAGCTCGCACATGTAGACCGCAACTCTGGACTTATCAGGTTTGTCATTTTTGTCAGCAGATTTTCATGGAATCTGCACTTCCACCGCTGCTCATGTGTCTGATTGTTCATATGTCTGATGTTAGTACCCTACTTGTGTCTGCTAATGCCTGCAGATCGAAAGACATTTTGGACTTGTTACCTGGCAATTCTGAAAATTCTGACGAATGTTTGTTTTCTTGGAAGTTGTTTTTTTAGAATAATGATAATTGAAAAATAACAATGTTTTCTAGTGTGAAGCCCGTGTTCGTAATTTCTGGCATGGTGCCATGCACCAGACTCAAATCCACAACAGTAGGCATGAATAGTTACCAAACTGGAAAATCTCTCTCTGCAGTCGACTGTTACTCATATCATAGCCAAGCCACCAGACTATTAAAACAATATGATAATTTAGATGACAGAAAAAGATATTTCAGGAACATCTGCATGGCAAAAACGGGAAGAAACATGAATCGCGTCCAATAGGCCATTTGTCAAACCAGCTCTTGTCAAATGAGGCTCAAATAACATTCATTTCACTAGCAAATCAGGGAGAGGGGGTCAGGAGGTTCGAACCCCCCCACCCCCCGAAAAATAACGTAAAGGGGTTCAACCCGAAATATAAAATTATTTCTTGAGAGTGGTGTTAAATTTACAGGAAATGCACTCTATTTTTACCAAAAATTAATTAACGCTCGACAATAGGAGAGGGTTATTGTGATCAGTTTGTTTCTGTCTGTCTGTCTGTGCACCGTTTTGCCCTTATAACTCAAAAACTATAACATCAATCGATCTCAAATTTGTTGGGCAAGTATTTCATGGAGTATAGACGGAATGGTGTAATTTGTTTGAAAGTTAGTCAGTTTTTCTTATTTTTAATTGGGAATACACAGTGAAACTGCTTCCTACATCACATACGTAAAGTGAGTGTTCCACCACATGACTAAGCTTCCTGATTAAGGGTTGTTTGTAGTTGGTTTAAAAAAATTGCTTAGTCCCAGGTGTTCTGTAAGGGTCGGTAGTTGTCGGTTGTGGCTGTGAGAGAAATCAAACATGTTTGATATTTCTCACGAATCAAACCGATTCTTATTTCCCGCCGTCAAACAAAATGTCCAGTTCCAGGCTTCCTCATGCCTCCTCAGACCCAAATTTACACAGTCCTATGTTGTCCCAGGCCTCCTGCATTCCTTAGTCCCAGGTGTCCGTAGCTTAGTCCCAGGAAGGCTGTTTGCCAGTCCCCAACTCATAACAGATCTTTGAAGTTTCATGCGTGTCAAAAGGAATCAGTTTCATTAGTAACGGGAAGGCTCAGACTGTCTCAGGTGTCCTGGGACTCAAAAATCAAGGTCTGGGACTAAGCCCCGACTAAGAGAACCTGACCCAAACTGATCCAAGCTTGCCTCCTCAGGCCACCTGGGACCACACAAATTTAGTCTGCGATGGTCTGAGGACGCCCCAGGAGGCCTCTGCAGAGCTGAAGCTCCAGCCCTTTGATGTCAGAAGGTGGTTTAAATCCCAGATAACTCATTATGGCAAGCTCTCCAAGCAACAGTCTGGCCAAGCCCCAAGGGAGATGACCAAGAGACAGTCCTGGGTCTACCAGCAGATGGGTCTCTTTAAGACCCACATCACATGCAAGGGGGCCAGCAGAACCTCAGGGTTCGAGGCCAGTCCAAACACCAGCAAGCAGGACAAATCTCGTGGATCTACTACTGATACAGAACACCTTGAGTCCAGTGTCCTGAGGGAGAGTAGGAGTCAACCAATGTTCACATCTACACCAGTTTCAACAGACTCTAAGATACTCGAGCACTTTGACCAGATGAGGACATTGATCTCAGGTTTCCTGCAGCGGAAGTCAGGCAGGCAGCCCTTCTTTGACTACGTGGCATAAGAGGCTGAAAAGATGACCCAAGAGGAGTTTGAGGACCTCAAGGGCAGGATTTTTAGAGACATTGAAACCATTAAGAGCAATCATAGACATCAACCACTACCCAGAAGATCAGCCACTATTACCACTGAGTCCCAGAGGGTCGGGATACTGTCAACAACCACTCAACAGGTGTCTAGTTGCACCCAAGCAGCAGCTAGCAGCAGTTACGTCTACTACACACCCAGCCCCATTGGCTTTGGAAACCCTCCATCAGTGGTCACAGTACAGGACAAAGGCAGCAGACACAACTTAAGTGGAATACTAAGCCAGCTACCAGATCTGACATCAACACAGATCATTGAACAGCCTCAGCAGCAGCAGCAGCCGCAGCTCTACACTATCACCACTACAGCACCGTCTCAACAGCAGAAGCCTCCTCAATAGCCATCCAGTCAGGGTGGGGCTTTGACCTGCCTAGGCCCTTTTCAGGGCTACCCAAAAATTCCAAAAACAATTATTAAGCTGCAAGTTACTTATCACAAGAAAAAAAAGCCCAACACCTACACCACCCCAAACATGAAATAAATAACCCATGGTGATACACATAACAACAAAATTCCACATAGAAAAAAATAGATGAATTCACTACAAATATGACCAATAATCTGCCCATTTATAGCTTAAAATCCATGGGATTCCTTTAAATGTGTAATTAAAAGGTCCACACTGACACCATCCCTAGAATTGAAAGATAGCCACTAACCAACAAACAGACAAACCCAATATCAAACATAATCCCCAACCAACAGACTGATGAACAAATTGGTAAACATAACTCCCCACAACCAACAGATGAACCATACTGTAAGGATAACTATTTCGGTGGTTATATTTTGTAAATTTTCTGGAAGTAGAATAAAAAATTTTATTTTGAGATTCACAACAAATGAAAAACTTTTACTTTGTTTTGTTTGTTCGAAAACACAAGAAAAATGTAACTGAAATTTGGGTGTAGCTTTAAAAATGTATGCAATTTTAGCCAGTTATGTTGGGCATTGGGTTTGTCTGTTTTTTTTTGGTTGGGGGAATTATGTTTAGCATCACGTTTGTTTTTTGTGGGACTTATGTTTGGCATTGGGTTTGTCTGTTTGTTGGGTGGGTGATTTATGTTGGACATTGGGTTTGTCTGTTTGTTGGGTGGGTTACTTATGTTTACCACTGTGTTTGTCTGTTTGTCAGGTGGGTGACTTATGTTGAGCATCGGGTTTGTTTGTTGGGATGTGGTTGTGATATTTGGAACTTTTGGTAGTCCTAAAAAGGACTGGTTATTAGTCCTGAAAAGGACTGGTTACTGCAGTAGCAGTTATATTCTGCCATCTTGCCAGGCCACTGCTCCCTCATTATTGAAGTAGTCCTTGTGGTAATCCCTCTGTCTTTTGGCTTCTCTAGCAGGGTTTCTGTCTGGTCCACCACCACCAATCACCTGGACAATCACCAGGCACATCATCATCATCATGGATGCCAAAAGCGTTTTCAACAACTCTCCTGCCCCTTGATATTCTGTAATTGGCAATCCTTTCCTCTCTGGTTAACATCCTTCTGCCATAGGGTTTCATCAGCCAGGTCTTCAGGGCAAACACATCATCTGCCAGGATGAAGTAGGGGACATCTCTACCACCCTGGGTTATAGGTGCTGGGTCAGGGAAGCCTATCCTGCTGTCCTCAATCTTCCTCTTCAGTTGACAGGCATTAAATATCTGGGCATCTGAGCAAGATCCAGCTGTACCAGTATCAACCCATTTGAACTTGTATTGCCCATCTACCAAGGCCAACATTACTATTGAAAATAACCCCTTGTAGTTGTGGTACAGGGCTCCAGTGTTCTTGGGTTTCTTCAGGGCCACATGCTTTCCATCAAGGGATCCCAGGGCATGTGGAACATTCCACCTGATCCTGAATTCCCTTTCCAGTTCTTTCCACTCCAGTGGTAGGACATCTTAGATACTCTGGTGAACTCATCCTGGATGGCCTTGCAGGCAGACCTCTGGTAGAAACTTGTAAATGGTGGATCTGCCAACCCTGATCTGGAAGGATAATAATGTGTATGACTCTCCAGTAGCCAGATATCTGATGGTGAGGGCTAACTTCTTCCCAACACTGATTGGAGCTCTGTAGTTGATGGCCTGTCTGGCTAGATGTGGTTCCAGTCTGGTCTTTATCATTTCAAAGAATTCTGTGGTCATCCTCATGTAATTGGTGAATCCTGGAATGTCTGTGACATACAGTTCAGCCATAATGTTGTGGTAGGCCCCCCTCTCCTCTCTCTGTAGTAGCCATGGCCTGACCCACTTGTGCCTCTTTCTAGGTCTCTGGCTGGCTGGTGGTGGTTGCTGTGGTCGACGTAGAAATAGCAAATATATCATTATATGTAACTTAATAAAAACTAAAAAAGCCATAAGTTGTTGCTGAAGCTGTCTTCCATTAAAAGGTGGCATCCTGCTGTGTTCCTAGAAAAGTAATGATAATTACATTGCAGAATTTATATATATACCCAGAAAATCCAGTTATTCTGCAAAACAAGAATCGGCGTGGTCTGGGGAAGATTAAGGAGGCCTGAAGATGTATGAGGATGCCGGGATTTAATCGGGGGTTAGTCGAGACTTAGTCCCAGGACGCCTCAGGCCCAAATTAGTATTTTGCTTTCTGATGATGTCATTACTCAGTGATGTCACAATGCAATTGTCATTGTGAGGTCACAAACCTAGCTTGTGATACTTGCTGTCTTTAAGTAAAAATGTTTTTCTCATATTATATCTTGAAATTCACATAAAGATAATAAAGGGAGGGGTGGTATAGTCATCATTTTTATTAAACTATTATTTCTGTTTTATTTTCTCTTTTTTCTTTCAATTCCTTGACAGTCCCCAGCCCCCGGAAGCCATTAAAGCAGTTGCACTTGTGGAGTAAGTTTATTGATATATATACATGAATAAATGTTACTACTACTTTTAACTTTGTTTTCTTCTTTACACAAAAGACTAAATAACTGCCATATCATGTTTCACGTATAAGTATAAATGACTAGTTTTAGTGAGTTTATACAGTATGGTGACTTCACTTGAGATAAATATGTTTTAATAAATTGATCTCAAGGTCACTTTAAGATAATCATAAATTACATGTTTTTGGTTTAGTGTAAAGTAATGTATACACATAATTTCATCTGTTTTATTAAGGGCTGCAGTACCAGGGGTGACCCAAAGCTGGAGTGAGAGGTCCAAGAGTGAAATAACAGGAAAGGGTACCAATAATACCAGGTAGAGAAGTAAGTTTGAGGAAAAGCAAATCAGTTCGAGAATGGAGCCACCCAGGGTTTACATGATGTAGCCCAAAAGTAGAATTTTAGTTTTTTTGGATACAAATAAACTTACCATATTTACATAAAAACCCTCAAACCCCAAAAATAGTAGGGAAACATCATGTTAGGGTAGCAATAAAGGAATCAGCAACATTTTCACCCATTGTGTGATCTTGTTTAATGTATGTCCACACGCAGTCGGAGGACCAGGATCCATGCAGTTTTACATCCAAGAGTGGAATATGTGAATTGAATGCCCATGTTGCTCCTGATCTGCGAAATGAATGAAAAGTAAAGAAGGATTTGCTAAAACCTAACCATTTTATCACACTTGCAAGACATTTTCTAATTCGGGAATCAGTTAAGACTTGTCACCCTCTGGCAGTATTTATTTGAAACAATGGTTGTGAATCCTGGGGAGAATAAAGTTTGAAAATGGTGTGAAGTGCACAGACCGGACAGATTGGTGAGCCTTTCAATCTTGTCAGTGTTATTATTTGAGCTTTGTCAAGATTTTGCATAGTTTTGGACCATTGTAAAAGAAGCTTCACATAACGTTTTGTGAAGAATACATCTCCTGCTGCAAGATGTTGTGTGGTGTCAAACTCAGCGATGGAGTGTGGCGCAATGTTTGACAAACGTAGAAATGCGAAGAACCCACAAAGAAACACTGCTTTAAATACTTTACCCATATAAAGATTGTCACAGACTTTAACTATATTGTTAGCATCTTTATGTCTATAATACTTCTTTTTGTAACTGCAAGAGGCCTGTTGATTCGAACTGATTTGATGAAATACCTTATGTTAGGATGATCCATTAGCTCATAGTGACAGCCCCAAATAGTTAGGTTTGCTTTTATTGCTGACACATAGTTTCTGAGCATGTGAACAGGCACAGCATTTTTTACTAGAAATTCTAAGAAACATAAGATGAAAGTTACATCAATAGCATGTAAAGCCTTATTACTCAATACACAAAATGCTATAAAAATTCTGAAAAGTAGGGTATAACATTTCCTGGTCCATCCTTTGATTTTCGCCAAGAAGTGACCTCTAAGTAATACTTTTACCTTAACCAGCAGTTTATGTTTTTGTGTGCTAATTGTTTGCCTATTTGTTTTTTGTTTTGTTTTTTGGTGTGTGTGTGTGTGTGTGGGGGGGGGGGGGGGGTTAGATTACTCCAAAACCAATGAACAGATCTTTACTAAAAATTTGTGGGTAGGACCTGAACGAAGGAAGAAGTTACTAAAAGAAAGATCTCGATCTTATTGTGGATACCAAAAAGCATGACTTTTCAGAGGTCCCATTCAATGTATTTTTAATGACTTTAGCTTTCTACTTGATATTTCTATGAAGATCAATTTACATGTTTAGTTTTATTTTATTGTCTTCCTTATGATACTTCAAATCACTTAAGAGACTGGTCATACGGAGTTGAGCGTTTTGCTCTCTCTGAGTGCATCTTGTTTTTCATGGTATGTCTGATGTGAACCCCCGCCTTACTTAAAAGCTGGATCCACCCCTGCATTTGTATTGAGTATTTATACTCAGGGCAATATCTCCATATACTACAGGACTCAAATCAGTATTTAACCCATCCGACTGCACAGGTACAGCCCCTCTTCACAAGTAACATTCTTTCCCCTAACTGAAAGATAGAGGCTCAATAAGGAGCCTTGACCATTAATCAACATCCTTGAGGTTTTTTATTGGCCTGCCACTGGGGATAGAACCCAATTCAGAGGACCACCATTTTAAGTGGTCATCCGAGCCACTATGTATCTGCTTGTGCCTGGATTTGAACCCATATCCTCTTAGTTCCTAGACAAGTGTAGTACCCGCTACACCACAGGTGTAGATGAATGGTTTATTGTTTCAGTAAGACATAAAACAAGCAATCAGTGCCCGTGAACAGGCTCTGTGTCAACTGTGTGTTTTGAATTTCAGAGCAGAAGTGAAAGGAAAAAGTAGGTGAAAAACATATTTCAACAAAATGCTCTAAATGCATTAGTTTTCATGTTATAACTCATTTACTCAACAGTGAGAAGCTCAAAGTATCTATTGCTCAGCTATTGCTCGAGTTACAACCAGTGTTCAACATTGACGGTTACCTGGCGGTCTGAGACCGTGAATTTCATCTCCAGACCGAAAGCGTTGTACACTGCAGCGGTCCCGATATCCAGGAAATTTTAAAATAAGATATATCCACGTATATTGCTACATTTTTCAACATATTGGGGTTTTTTAAAGTGGTAGCCATTATTGTAAACAAATATTGTCATCACATTCCTTATCTCTCTTCTTATTGACCAGCATCCTCTACCATCGACAAATCACATGATAGCTTTCAAAATCTATCACTAGAGCCCTGGGGCACTATGGCCCTGAGTTCTCAAGTTTAAAGTATTTGATCTTCGTTGAGACATCCATTTTATAAAATATTGCAAGGAAATCCCAGGGGAAATCTGTGTCCTCATATCTTCTCATGAATATTAATGACTTGGGTGCTATGGCTGTGCATCACACTCCATTGCACCTGTCCGATAGCACCGCCGGAAGTCTGTGTCTGTGTGAATGTGTAGTTTATTTAGTATGGGTACTATTGGCATATCTTTGGAGTTTTTGGCCGGGCATACAACTTTTGGCTGGGCCTGCAGCTTTTTCTTGCCCAAGGTCCTGAAGTGCTACAACACATTATGCTAAGCTGATTTATTCAACAGTAAGATCCTCAAAGTTGAGATTGCTCAGCTTTGCAATTTGCTTCAGGTCTTCAGTTTCATTGTTATAACTGACTGAAAAGTAGGTAAATAACGTAAACAAAATTCGCTAAATGCAATAGTTTTCAAGTTATAACTGATTTACTCAATTGAGAACCTGGATGTAACTATTGCTCAGCTATGGAATGAGCTACTGGTCTGAAATTTTACTATGTCATAGATGACCCAAAATTACCTGAATAACATATGTATACAAAATTCTCTAAATGCAATAGTTTTCAAGTTACAAGTGATTTTACTCAATATAGAAGATACTGAAATGTCAGAAAGTAGCTATTACTCATTTAGCTGTTGGGATAGACACAAAAGTTACTAACCATGTTATAGCTATGGAAAAAATACATGAATAACATATTTTAACAAAATGCTCTAAAGTACTAAAGTGATTTAGTTCTTGATTTCATGAATTTTCATTTATTAAAAATTATATTAAAAATTCATAAAAAACTAGAAAAAGGTTTTTGCTGACAAAACAAAGTGGTCCTGATGAAAAAGTCCAAAGTAATCCGTAAAATGATGCAACACATGCATCATAAGCAACAGAAACTGTGAACTTTATTGCATCGTGTATGTCACTTTATTTGAGAAATTAAAGAATGACCACAGCTTGGCAGAAACAAAATTGTAGGTGTGCAATTTACTTCTCGAAAGAATGTATGTAGGACATTTTGTATTGTAAAAACATGTGTCATAATAAATGGCAGACCAAAAAGCAAATGTATAGGGGTTATGTTCATGACTAAAGGAAAGTTTTTGGCAACATGTTGGTATTTGTGTTCAGAAAATCCAGGTGAGGGGTAATGTATTTTGTTAATTTGGATTCTTCTTTGCAGGTGTAAATAGCATTTTAGTAATGAGAAAGTAATAAATATATTAAAACATCAGGCGTACTGATTACAATGGGCAGTAATATTTTTACCTAGTATCAAGCCTCTAACAGCTTGATGGCCACACTAAGTTGGCCAAAGTCTTAAATACAGGAATTTTAAATAAAAAGGTTATTAGAAGTCTTCCTTAAACTTAATCAATGTGTCAAGTTGAACTCATGTCATTGAACAGTAAGTCAATTTGGAGCTCAAAACCATCATTTTTACTTCAAGATGGCCATGACTGTGCTTGTTTAATTTATTTGGGGTTTTATGTCGCTTTCAACACTGTACAGGTCATATCAGGACGGGTATTTGGGAGGGCAGAGGAAACCAGTACATACAGTTCGTTAGGGTTCTGTACTGTAAACTGCCGACCAACGGCAAGCAACTACCAGCTTTACCACTTCAGACCGTGTCAGGAATCGAACCCTAGCCTCAGAGGTGGGAGGTGAGAGTATTACCACTGTGCCACTGTGGCCACTATGCCTGTGCTTGTATTGGAACTCCAAGGTGGAAAGAAATAAGAATGTCCATATTTTCATCTTTAATAAGTGTGCAAAATTAAACTGAGGTCAGCTGAACAATGCAAAAAAAACTCCATAATTTCACTGCAAGGTGGCCATAACTTTATTTGTATTGGGACTTTAAAGTGACCATAAAATCAGAATGTCCCTTTTTTCATCCTTTATAAGTGCATAAAGTATAAATAAAATTTGGGAGTCTTCTAAAACTACGAACTGGTTTCTCTGTAAAGATTTGGCCACAATCAGGGTTGATGAAAATGATTTCGATGGATAATTCCCTTAATGTTAGGTTTCATGGGGTTGTAATTTGTGACCATGACAGGGGTTTTAGCAGGATTTTTTTCAACTACATCTAATAGGTCATTTTTCGGGGTAATAGGGATTTTTCAGGGTAACCTCTTTTAAGGTAATACTGAATTAATTTTTCATAGCTATCCTCAGTTAATGTCATAGGTAAAAATCTTTCTTAAGTCTTAGCAATTGCCCGTAGGGACCCTTTGTTTGCAGGATTTGTGGTGGGAGGAAGTATAGTACATGTACAGGTGGGTGTCAGTAGGTTTTTCATACAAACTGGTGTATAGTTCTCTACTGTCATTCACGTTTACAGTAGTGTCCAGAAAATCAATTTGTGTTGGACTGGTGTCATGTGTTAAACTTAATGGTAGGATGGATCCCATTAAGGTAGTTTATAAAATAATTAAGTTTATCTTCACCATGTGTCCAAACCATATTGTCAGCAATAAAGTGTAACCATATGAGGGGTTGAGGGGCCAATTAGCCAAGGCTTTTGTCTCAAATCTGTCCATAAATAGGTTGGCCTAGTTGGGGGCTACTGTTGTCCCCACTGCTGTACCACCTGTTTGCAGGTAATGGTCACCATTGAAGCAGAACCTCATGCAGTGTAGTACTAATTTCAATACTTTCAGGTGTGGTCCTATTTTTTTTGTTTTTCAGGGTCACTTCTCAAGTGATCTGCTACCTCCAATATGCTTTCATGATAAGGAATATTAGTGTATAGAGTGTTTATATTTAATGTGACCATTTGAGTAGATGTTTAGTTATCTTTTTAAAAACACAGCATGTCTCTGGGCCTTGTAGCTTTGGAGTTGTTCACGCGGAAAGTCAGCTGACATAATAAAAAATAGCCAGCCTCGGCAGGCAAGAACCCCAGCCCACAAATACAGCTAAATGGCCAACATTGAGATTAGGGGAGTCTTAGGAACTTCTTTTTAAGAAGTATAGAGAACCCACAAGATGTTCTACAAAAGATATACAGGCCATGATTTCTTACAAGTAGTTTTCATATTTTGAAGCCAAAGAAACAATTATAAGGGAGATATGAGGCATTTTTGATATGATGACCCTCCTATTTGCCATATAAGATTGATATGGCAGTCATTTTGTTTCCAAAACAAGTACACAATTACTCTCAGGCAAGCTTTCCTATCCATTTGCATTTTGTGCAAACCTGATTAAGCTAGCTCCAATATTTTAGGTTACAGAAAACATTAAATATTTTAGACCAAACTTTAAGACCCAAAATTTTTTTTAAGTGTTGCCATGGTAACAGTTGGATACCCCCAAAAACCTAATGAGCTGTAGATCCTTTTGGGGTACACATATCCTGATAATTTGGTGAAAATCCATGCATGGGTTTAGGCTGTGGAACACCTACAAAGTTTAAGACCTGAAAATATTAAAAGTGTTGCACGGCAACAGATATGACTGGATACCCCCCAAAACCTAATCAGTTCTAGATCCACTCAGGGTAAACATATCTTGAAAATTTGGTGAAAATCCATGCAGGGGTTTAGTCTGTGGAACACCCACAAAGTTTAAGACCCGAAAATCTTAAAGGTGTTGCCATGGCAACAGTTGTTACCGGATACCCCAAAAAACCTAATCAGCTCTGATCCTCTTGCAGTAAACATACCCTGAAAATTTGGTAAAAATCAGTTCAGGGGTTTAGTCTGTGGAACACCCACAATGTTTAAGACCCGAAAATCTTCAGTGTTGCGATAGCAACAGTTGTTACTGGATACCCCCTAAAACCTAATCAGTTTTAGATCCACTTGAGATAAACATACCCTGAAAATTTGGTGAAAATCTGTGCAGGGTTTTAGGCTGTCAAACACCCACAAGCTTTAGGTCTGCCGCTGCCCGGACAGTGCAGGGGATGACTATATTATGGGCTGGGGTTAAAAATTCTATTACAAAATATTAATCCAATTTCTGTGTAATTAATATGTATTAGTCTTTTAATCATGTACAATTACTGCAAACAATGACGCAATTTTCATAAACCTTATATTTGTCACTACACGTTTCTTATTTATGATGAGGATATTTTAAAGATCACAAAGGCTATAATCCTATCAACAAAGAATACTTGAAGGAAAGGAAAGTTATTGGACATTTAATAATTCGAAATGCTTAAAGGAGGGAATTTTGAGGGATGGATGCGTATGTGGTAATCGAGCGGTTTATATGTGAAGATTAATAAATAGACTTAAGTTAGTTTACCATTTTCAGTTCAATGGGATGAATTCCATCATATATTATTTGCCTGCAACCAAAACATATAGTTGTAGATCCTTCAAGTACAGTAGGCCAACCACTTCATTCCTTAGCTAAAGGAATGCATTGTAGCATTCAAATATCCAAATATATCTAAACATATCCAAATATCATTGTCATACTTATTACATTTGTTATTAAATCATCAACTGAAAGTGCAATTTACCAAAAATGGAAAATTATTAAAATATGACACTGAATACAAATCAGAGTCTTATGAAGTTAATTACTTTACAATTATTTTTTGGCATGTTTCATAAATAAATAAACCCAGGAACACTGAATTACAAGATACATTCACCAAAATTAGCATTACTGCTTATCACAAAGTTTACTGGCAATGTAAAGATACACTTAATGGTTTTATGTGGATAAATAATTTGATAACTACCATGCCTATATATGTTTAAGAAGTGAAATTATTCACACAAATATATAAACTGCAATATTATTACAGGAGTTATGTTACTATATCATTGAAAGATTCATCATAGAAAATGACATCTGAGATCGATGAATCACATATATTACTTTATTCTCCCGGGAATTTAGTAACCTGTACTTGTAAAATGGCATTGTTGAAATTTTGTTAACAGATATCAACTATACAGAATATTTAACACTGTCATCACATTATATTAATTTGTTTTCGGTTATTGCAAGAAAAATGTCAATGTAAAGCACAATGTCTCTCACAGCATCTGGAAGTTCTTTCCTGTTGTTTGGTGCCAAAACATGAACAGAACAATCACCCATTGAAACAAATTGTGTATTTTCTTGTAAATGTATAATTGTTTGAATAATGGTGAAGTCACATAGTCACTTAGAGTTACAGGAACAAGGCTGGGTCGCCATCACTATCATATCCAATATAGAAATTATTTCCATAACCAAACTGTCCAGGAAAGTGGTAATCATTATAATCATAATCATCATAATCATCCCCATCATAATAGTCATAATAGTCATCGTCATCATCATAATCATCACCATAACCATGATAATCATCATCTATGTAGTAGGATGATTGATAACCCCTATTTGAACAACTGATATGTTTCTTGACTATAATATCTTGTATTTGTGCTGGCAATGGCAGTTTTTCCACACTGTAAACAGCATTTGGCCTCAATGATCTCCTCACTACATTTGCTGATAACTGTGTCAATGACAGAGGGCTACTTTGGACATCTTCAATGTGTTTCAACAACTTCTGTTGGTGTTTACTCGAAGACTCAGAGTGCCACAGGTCATCTATAACTTGGAATTTGCAATCACAGTCTAAAAGAAGTTCCACAAGACTGTCGGTTGTTTCTATGTTATCCAAAATTTGTGTAACATCCAATTGTGATATATGTCCTCCTGCTTTAAGGAACAAATCCCACAGCTTGATATTCCCTGTGAGTTTTTTGTTGTCTTTGCCAAAACACAATGAAACAGGACTTTGACCTTTATTGTTTTGAATCCACAGATCTGCCCCATGCAAAATAAGTGTTTCTACTACATCTCTGCTTCTCAAATTGACGGCCACATGTAAGACAGTATCTCCTTTGTCCATAAAATAACATTTTTCTGAAATTTGTAAATTGGGATTGCATTTGTTTTCGAGCAAACAGTTCACCAATTGTACATCACTGTAGTTTGTTGCAAAGGCCAAGTGTAGAGCAGTTAAACCTTCTTTATTGCGACAATCAACATCTTGAACATGCTTTAAAATTGTACTGATCAGAGTTATTGGCAAATTGTGTGTAACTGCAAGCATGAACGAATTGTTACCATTGATATCAGTCATATTTGCATCTGCACCATGCTTCAGTAGTAACTGGACTGTTTTCAGGTTGGCATTGTTTTCAATTGTCATGAGCAATGGTGTGCTTCCCTCATTTACAAACTGGAATTTTTCATGAGTTTTGTAGTTGATACATTTTGTCTTTTTCAAAACTAGATTCAGGCATCTTGAAGACCTCTTATGAAGGCACAGATGGACTGGTGTCCAACCATACTTGTCCTGTACGTCAGAATTTCCTCCAAACTGCAGCAGAATATCCAATGCTTGATCTTGACTGTATTCACAGGCCACATGAACAGGTGTTCTTCCATTGTTATTCCTTTGGTTTGTACTTTCACCACATTTACAAAGGCAGGTCAATAAACTCCTCTCAACTGAATCTAATCTACACAGTATGTGTAAAGCTCCATCCCCTTCTGAATTCTTGCTACAGTCATCCATTCCCAGTTGTTTCATTGTGTTATAAAGGTTAAGATTTCCGGCTGAAAAACATACATGAAGCATATCTTTACCAGCCTTAGCACCAGACTGACTTTCAGTCACAAATTGTTTCATGTCATCAACCATTTTAAAGAGTTTTTCAATGGTGTTTTCCCAAGTTTTATCCCGATCCGGAATCACCATCATGCATGTAATTGTTTGCTTCAACACATCCTGATCACAGCATTGTGACAAGAGGAATAAAACTATGTCAAATAGTTTATTTTGGACTGCATAATCAACTGGAAGTTTTTCGTCACAATCAACAGCCATGATGTTACCACCCATCTGCACAAGACTTTGAACAATTGCGTGTTGTGTGCTCCTATTTTCATTTATCTTAGTAGTGTCTTTGCTGAGGTTTGTCCCAATTATGGTTCTAAGTGGAAAAAACCATGGACTAATCAGGGACTCCCGGTATTCAATTCTGGCTGCTTGGACCATGCAGGCATAATGTAGTGGTGTTTTCTTTTGTACATCCCTTTTGGTTGGAGTAGCCCCTGCATTGAGTAAAACCTTAATGATTTCATATTGATGCTTCCTGCAGGCAATATGTAAAGAAGTGCATCCTGGGTATAAATGGTCAGTTTTTGGTAGTGTTCTATCACAAGTGCTGCCTTTTGCAAGAAGCAGATGAACCAACTCTCTGTCATTATTCAGTACAGCACACAAAAGGGCTGACTCGCCACTAGCATTTATGCCATTGACTGAAACACCACGACAAAGTATTGCATCAATAAACTGTGCCCTGTGTATATCATGTGAATCATTCCCTGTTTGAGTATTCTTGGCAACTAAATGAAGAAGTGTATTTCTCGTTTTGTCTTTCACATCTGTTGCACAACCATGTTCTATAAGCAACAAAGCCAATTTGTAGTGATTGCATTTCACTGCAAGTTGCAATGCTGTACATGCATGTAACAACTCAAACCATTTTCTGTCGCCAACCTCAATCTGTGATACACACTTTTTCTCTTTGTTGCAAACTTGAAGCAACTTGTTCACCAAAAGGAAATTGTTGTCATACACTGCTATATGAAGAGGTGTAATCCAAAAGCTGACTCCATCATCTAGCTTTATGCCTTTCTCTAGCAAGAAATCTACTGCTTTCAAAGTTTCTGCTGCTGACTTCTTCTTTAACATAAAGTTCCTGCAAAGTGTGTGCGGAATTTTCAAATCTGGAAAAGCATCCAAGAATCTTGAGTCAACCATCAATTCTATTATGCCAACATCACAGTTCAGCACAGCACATGTCAAGGCAGAACGGCATTGTTTACTATGCTTTTTCACATTCGATCTGGTCTGATATCCTTTTTTTATCAGAAACTGACAAATGGTAAAATCTCCTTTTTCTGCAGACCATTGAAGAGCTGTTTTATTGTTTCTGCCTTCTTCATACAGATTGGCACCTTTGTTTAGCATCAGTTGTAGTACTTCTTTTAATGTTTCCCCCTTTTCAAAAGTATCATGGCACTCAACCTTTAAAATATCATCACACTGAGTAGAGTTTCTTACTCTTGAAAATTGGGCCACTGTATTCACAAACATGTTTTTCCAAGGAACTTCAAAATGAGCATGGTGGCCAGTTTTCAGAAGTGTGTAAAATATTTCAAAACGACTGTTTGACAATGCAAGCTTCAAACATTTGCCATAGTTGTCATTGTTAACACCTGACTGTAAAAGTAGCTTTGATAACTCAGTGTAGTTTCCTTCCATGCACTGACTATGTACTTTCATGGACAAATCCCCTTCTGGCTTCATATCTCCCCCCTTCTCGATCATCATATTTGTTATTATACACATTTCAGTGTCTGAAAGTCGATTGTATCTTTTCAAGAGACAATGTATTATTTGGGGCATTTCATCTATCTGGCTGGAAGCCTTTATCGAAGTCAAAATCGAGTCTGTTGATTCATATCTAGCACTTTCCAACACCATGTTTGATAAATTCACAGGATGACACAACTTGTTGCAGCAATTTAACATGTGAATGACCTGAAAAATGTCCCTCTCTTTTGCTCTGTCTTCAAAAGTCTTTCCTGTGTCGTCAGTGTGTTCTAAAGCGGCGCCCTGTTGAAGTAAAACATCAAAGATATTCTCTATCTGACTGTTGTCTCTGAAGGGAAATTCAAGCAACTCATATAATGCAGTCTGCCCTGTGTCATTGACAGCATCTACAAAAGCATTATATCTCAACAGAATCTTTACAGCCTTTATATCTTTCCCTCGAACTGCTAAATGTAGAGCTGTTCCAGAAAAATTCCTCACTTTTACTAATCTGTCAAGATCTGATGGTTGCTGCTTACATATCGATTCAAGTAACTCATGATGTTGTCCAATGATACAAAAATGTAAAGGCAGCAATCCTTCCTTTTTGTGTGATGGTAATGACCGGCTCATCGTCAGCAACTGCACTACAATTTCTGTATTTCCACTCAACAAGGCTATTTCTAATGCTGTTATTTCCTCTATTACATCATAGCTTATATCATTTAGAAACTTATCAAAAGTGTTGTGTCTGCGACAGAATTCATACCAAAACTGCCTGTGTTTCCAAGACATACCTTTCAGGACTGCCACCTTACTGACATCTATCTCTGGCTGATTCAACAGAAGTTTAACAATATCTGTTTTTTCATTGAGTAACACTAAATGCAGTAGAGATAATGTGCTACCTTCGTAAAATGTGTCAGTTGATGCACCTTGTGAAAGTAGAAACTCTGCAGCTTCAATATTGTCATGCAGACAAGTTTTCATCAATAAAGTTGTTCCTTCTGAAGTCATTTCATCAACAGCTAATATTTCCTGCTCTACCACATAATGTAAAATGTCAATATTGGTTGAAGCTAGGTCTCCAAGTTTGGGTTTCATTTGAACTGGCAACTGTGCCCCTTTCTTCAACAACTGCATGACACAATCTCTATGTGCCTTTTCAACTGATCTTTCAAGTAATTTGTCAAGATATTTCATATCCGTGCTGCTTGACCACTCTAGCAATACACTCAGTGCTTTGTGGTTATTGAGGTGTGCTGCTTTACATATAGCTTTCTTCACACAATCATCTTGTGCCTTATCTTGTGATGTCAACAAATATTTTAAAACCTCTATGTGTTGTAGTGAATCACACAAAGCATTCTTGATATTGTCACTTCTTTCTTGAAATAGCTTTACAATTTCTAGATCACCACTTTTCACTGCCATATGCCAAGGAAGCTTTGTCTGTTGCTTGTATTTGATTTTTGTTTTTGCCTTCACTGTCTGTTCTTCAGTATGAAACCGTCGTACCCGACTGTTCACTGTGTGTTCTTTTGTATGAAATGTTCGTACCTGCTGCCAGTTGTCATATATGTACTGTTCCTGTTTTTCCATGGTTTCTCCGTGGTTTTCTCTTTCACATTTTGCTTCACCAAAACCTTCCTCACACATAAACTTAACTTTCTTTACTGTTGCACAGCATTTAGATTTGATTGCAATTTTCAGAAATTGGTTTCTGTTCCTGTGCATACAAGAAACTGGAATTAAACCCAGTAGATTATGCAACTGTTCAAAATCTTTTCTGAAAGCTAATTTCTGAAAAAGATCTATATAATCCCAGTCTACAGAAACATAACCGTGACTTACCAGTCTGTTGAATTGTTCCTGTAATTTCATCTCTTTGCTCTTGCAATACTTGGTATCAACAATGGTCGACAAAGCAATACTGTTTATGATATTTTGCTCCATATCACCCAAAAGTAACTGCAATGCATCACATGCATCTGATTGCAATGCAGCAAGGATCAACTCGGCGCAAATATTTTTGTCCCAAACATGAAGGTAAGGAATACATCCAACAAATTTCTGAAGTACTTCAGTGTGGTTTAGTTTGATACATGACATCAACATATCATGATCCTTCTCAATGAACAAAATACCTTGTGTCATGAGTAACTTTAATAGGTCTGCATGGATTACGTCACCTGCTTTGGTAAGCAAATTTTTCAGCACTTCTTTTATTTCTCCTTTGGCAAAGTAATCTTTTCCCAACAAGCTCTCTACTGGTTTCACAGCATCAATACTGCAGAGTTTATCCAGGACATCAATTTTCTCCTTCTGCATTAATCTTTGAAACAAAGGCATCC
This sequence comes from Sabellastarte sp. h YS-2021, assembly GCA_964017235.1. NCBI lineage: Eukaryota > Metazoa > Annelida > Polychaeta > Sabellida > Sabellidae > Sabellastarte > Sabellastarte sp. h YS-2021. Next base: position 58,973,187 of record OZ024930.1, on the reverse strand, counting down.
ATGCAGCATCACCTTCATTCTCCTGTTCTAACATGATCCTGCAGATGCTATCAACTGGCCTCTTTTCACAAAGCATTCCCCATATGTCTTTCTTCTCCTCCATCAATGATGACATTGGCAATGACATTAAATTTCCTACCTCCACCTTTGCACCAGCTTCAAGTAACAATCCTACAATGTCACTCCTGCCGCACTCAATTGCTACTTGCAGTGGAGTTCTGTTATATCTTCCTTTTTTGTCCAATAACCTACTTTTCCCAACCTGTGATGCCAAGACAACTTTCACTATTTCGATATTTTTATAGTGGCATGCATAATGCAACACAGTATCCATCCATCTGTCACATCGTTTAAGGTTTCCATTGCTGGAAAGTAGCAGTTTGAACATTTCTGCATCTCCTATCCTTGCAAAATGGTGCATTGGTGTAACGGAGTCAGCAGTGGGATAATTTACATTTACACCCCTGGCTATTAGTTCTCTCACATGAGACAGATCATTTGTCTCTATCGCTTTCCACAGGGCCATCTTCTCCATTGTTCGTTTATTTTTATCAAATATATAGTGTGAATGATCCCCCGCAAGTTTTGCCACAATTTATTTCACACTAAATTCTGCTCTAATTCAATAAAATCCATGCCTCTTAATATGGTTTGTTATATAATCAGTAACTATGCTAGTCAAACACAACATACAGCCAAATATATTAGCAGAGATACTCAGACACACGTGACCAGTATTGGTTTCATTTCCCAGAAATGATCATTTTCCGAAAGTACTCGTTCATTCTCTCGCGAGATTTTTTCCTCTCGAGGACAAACAATCCCGCGTGATGATGGTACTCATTTCCACATTACTATTTGATGTGTGTACCATTTTTCTACATGAAGGATACATCAAAAATACTGAGAATACTTTTTGTTTCTCTAGTGGTACTCTTTTTGTTAACATGTACGTGTAGTTTTTTATTTCAACATTCAAAACTACAAAGGGTATTCTTTTCATGTGTGCACATTGGTGCAAATATTCCACACAAAATTTTGTTGTTGTTTTTAAAGTCTAGAACTTTGTTGTTTTTCAGATTTCCTGTACAGTATATATGTTGTCAATTATGTACAATTGACAGAAAGAAATATGGCTTGGGATATTTAACATAAATCCTGCTCCAGATTTCTTAAAAGATTAGGTATCATATATGGTGCTGACACAGAACAAACATAATCCAGATAGAGTCAATAATATGTTACCAATGTTCCAGTCTTGTGTTTGTTCTTATTTGAACAGTTACCATTCATATCTTGACAACACAGACACCAATTGTCTGAGCTGAAAACGAAAGTAACTTCAAAAACAGAGAAATTATGCAATCATGACTTTGCATTATGTGCACCAAACACCAACACCACAGTAAAGTTTAGTTCAATAGTACTTTCTGACGTTTTTCTTTTAGGTCTTTCCTTTTCATAAAAATAATCACTTATGCTGCGTTCGGACAGGTGTACAAAAAAATCAGGTTTTGGAACCCCTCTGGTTAAACCGGGTAAAACCAAGCAAGAAGGAAAAGTGTCGAATATTTCAATTATAAATTATCAGCAAAGTAACTTAAGGGATAATAATTGCTTGATCAAAACCTACCTGTTTTAAATTTCATTTTGTCCTTTTAGTTTTTCTTTAAAGTTTATATTCAATTCATTACTCAAATGTAAGCTGTTTGTAATCAACCATGTCCCAGAAGAAAAAGAAATGAGGTTATTGTTTGTTAATCAAATCAAATAACCCAAAAACTATACTTCGGATCAGGGTCATATTTTAACACAAGGTGTGTGTAAAAGATGGCTTGGTCCTCGATGAGGGGAAGGTTTTTATTTTTTTATTTATTTATTATTATGTTTTGTTTTGGTTTTTTTTTTGTTGTTTTTTTTTTTTTTGGGGGGGGGGGGGGGGGGGGGGCATCTGGGGAAATTCTTGATGCTTCCTTATTATTCCTGTTCACATTTTCCTATAAGGAGCCCTTGTGTTATAAAAGTGGCTGCTTTTATTCTTCCTTCTTTCTTTGTCAAACAGTGTCAACGTTTGATATATGCTATTGATGTATATCTAATAAGTCAGTTACAACAATTGGGAAAAACATTTCATCCACAATAGCTCTTTTTCCAGATTTCCTCTGCTCTTGTCTTCCCGGTTATGTAGAGACTGCATTACGTCCTGTATAATAGGCTGGAAACGTGTGAATCCTGATTTAGTTTAACAACGGCGGACCCTTATGAGAGTCCAAAATGCTGAGTTTGTGAAAAGAGTGCATTGAGACACTTTATTACACATTCACTAAGGATTGGCTCACACCTTTGGCAAAGTACATAATGTATGCACTGTAATTACATGCATGGAGACATATGCATATCACGTGAGTTTTACTGTCTGCGTCAAGGACATATGTAAATAAGGCAGTGCAGAGATAATGTTACAAAAGAACCAGCTATATTGTATTTTTACTGGACTTTCCTCAAGTCCTTTTGTCTTAGGTATTATATGAGGTCTCAATGACTTTTTTTCAAGAATTTGTATTTCATCAGAGACAGTAATATCCCCACCCATGTGTTGATTCAAAATAATTCGATGTATATCAGATTTGGTGGAGCAGAAATACAAAGACGTGGAGCAAGTCTATATTTTACATACATGTACTTGATTTGACCTGGGGCTGTATTCACGAAAGGTCTTAGCCAAGTCTTAGGCTTAACTTTTGTATAAAAATATAGCCAACTTAAGCCTAAGACTTGGCTAAGACCTTTCGTGAATACGACCCCAGGGTGTTATTTCTAAGGAGACCGATTTGACTAGGATACTTTTTCTCGATTTGACAGGGGCTGATTTGGTTAATGGCCGAATCGTCCATGATTCAATTTATCGAGTTAGTAAGTCGATTTATCAAGAAACTAGCTCAATAAATCAAGATAGCTAAGTCGATTTATCAAGTTACTATCTGGATTGATCCAGATACCTAAGTTGATTTATCAAGTTAGTAAGTCGATAAATCAAGATAACTAACTCGATTTATCGAGATACTAAGTCAATAAATTGAGATACCTAAGTCGATTTATCAACTTACTAACTCGATAAATTGAATCATGGACAATTCAGCCCAATTCAGTAATACTGCAAAAATAGCATTTGACCAGAGATATTATGTGTCAAAGAAGGAACATACATGTCATCAGTACAATATTTTGACCACAAAATGGGGTCACATGATACAGAAAACTACTGTGGTTATTTGACAAGTTTGGTCTCAATTGAGACCCCTTCTGTTAAAACCATTTGAGGCTAATGCTTAGCTGAGACATAAGGCTCAGATTTGAGCCAGTGGACCAGCCTGAGACTAGCCTAAGTCTTAGACCTTTCATGAAATCCACCCCAGGCAGATTTCACGAAAAATCTTAACCTGGTTTCAGTGTCACTCCAGGTTTTGGTTTTTTCGCTACTGTGTAACATTGGGAGTTTTTTCTGTTCCCCTCTGCTTGCTTATTCATTGATGACTAACACAACAGCTATGGCCAGTGTTAACTCTGAAAGTATGCCCCTCTTCATTTTATACCCAGGTAGAATCTAGGAGAACCTCAAAAATCTACCCCGGGGTATATTCTGATGGCTTCCGAGAATCTACCCAGGAACTTTGGAAGGCCTACTGACCCCACAATGCATGCCACCAAACAATCCAGACTCTGTGTAATGTTAACACTTTCACATTTTCCCCAGGATTATAAACTATATAACGATACTAATACACTGATGCTACTACTTGGGAATTGGGAGGGAAACAGCATTTGGAGTATTTGGAAAGTTAGGAGGAAACAGTATTTACCTAGTTGAAGACAATTAGGCCATGGATGTAATCTATTTCCCTTCTTGTACCGGTCAAAATACTGCTGTGTTTTACATTTCAAAAAATAAAAATCTTATTATGTGTTATATCATATGGTGCGACTATATATTAACATTTGATAACAAAGCTCTCTAGTTATTTTGTAAAGTGGATTTTATATTCTTGCATGATTAACAAAATATCTGTTGCATCAACTGTCACAAAAATGTGCCTTTTATTGAGCTTTCTTTAGCATTAATAATAATATTCAAAACATTTATTAATTTATAGAGTTACATTTAAATTTTAATTAGTGATTATTAATATTACTGAAAGCTTGAGGTTCAATTAAAGTGTTCACAAGTATTCATAAAAATTTAGAGGGGGATCGGTGGTGTAGCGGTTAGAGTTCTCGCCTCCAACCTCTGAGGCCGCCGGTTCGAATTTAGGGCCGGGCGCTTCATGCTGGAAAGTTGGTAGTTACTTGCCGATGCCCGGTGGTTTACAGTACAGTATGCACTGGTTTCCTCCACCTGTAAACTACCAGTCGCAATATCACCCTGGCTGTTGAACGTGACGTAAAACAACAAATAAATCATAAAAATTTAGTTAGATATATATGTTGGCTCCCAACTTAGGAGTAAACCCATCTTAAAATGGGCTACAGCCAAACTTGGAATGTGAAGTTGAGCAGCCTATCAAATGGGCTCTATACGATGTGTCAGTCCAACTTAAGATAATAAAATTTAGGAATTATTAACACGCTGAGTCTAATAAAAACTATATATAACTCCCTTCCAAGATTTTTTTACTTTACCTATACATTGATTTTTAATGTTAATTTTGTTATTTTAACAAACAGTGCCTAATTTCAGAAATTATAATGATTTGTGCTTCCTGAGCCCTGAGAAGCATTACCAAATTCCTTTTATGAGAATTTATTTGTCCCTTATTGTGATGATTTCTTAATTGGATATGATATATTTCTGTTGTCCCAACATTCTATTGATATTGTTTGTTTCAGTTGGGGTGGGTGCAGTACATAATGGGGAATAGCTCCAAATCACGAATTGAAACAAATCCACATCAAAGTTTTTTTTCAAACCTTTAAGGGGGTAAACCCTATAGGGTGGCCCTTTTATGGTTGAGCCGTTTGATTAAATTTAACAAATATTTAGTGAAAGAACTATATTTTCACACTTTAATGCAAATGATATTTTTTTCGAATTACTATAAATAATTGAAAAATGTTATTAAAACCAAACAAACTAGTCTGATGAATTTAGTGATACAACACACTGTTATGCACATAAAAATTATTAGGTTATATGGCTAAATGCCTTTAGAAACTTAGTACATAAACACTTAAACCTTACGAGTAAGTAAATGATTTTGGTTATAAAGATGTAAATATGCTGGGCACGGCCTGTGAGGGGCCGACTGTCGACCTTAAGCCAGTATCCTATTTATTCCTTATTTTATTGTGACAGCTGTTATTTACCATTCACGGCCAATAAGAAGCTAGGTTACACTTCACTGGTCACAATTGAATTGGACACCATTCACATTTACTCCAAAGTTTGAAGGAGTCACAATCAAGATTGCCCACCACCACTCCCTGGCACATTTTAGAAGTTTATCTTGGGACCAAAGGGGTCCTTCAAGGTCACTTGACCTTGTTGCTGAATGCTTGATGTTCCCATTGACTTGGTAAATCATGGTCTTACTGTATGAGGTTGTTATCCATGCATTCAGTACCCTCTTTGGTCCTGACCCCTTCTGACATCCCAGCCTAAAGGAGTTTTGGGACACTTGGCTGGGCCAGGCTCACCCTGATTCACCCTACCAGACATGACTTCCTTTTGCTTTCGAATTTTCATCCTGATCCAATGAGATTGAAACTCCTGGATCCTGTATTATCTGATGTTCCCCCTTTTTGTTGGTACCATAAGGTCTTCATTGATGTGATCCAGTAATAAAGGACCCTCTTTGACCCCTTCTGTGTTGTTCCAGCAGGAGAGATGTCTCCCTCTGGATTGATGTGGATCTCTGAATATTTGGAATAGGTGTCGCCTCTCTGATTTTCCTTTCGCACCTGATTTTACATGATGTATACTGCTTTGTTTTGTTTTTGTCATGTATTTTACCATTGTCTTATTTTAGGGGTTTTAAAAAAAGTTTTCATGTTTTACATTAAAAATGTTTAAATACCTTACTCTAGTTAAACTTCTATGTTACTAACATGTAAATAAAAATTTTCTCAAACTCAGTTGACCTGTTACAAGTTTAATTCACTGAAGCTCACTGTAACCCTTGGCAGGTACATAGTCATCAGAACTGCATATGGAATTTGACCTTAAGATCTTGATTGACCTTGAAACAGCAAATGTGTAAAGTATCGTCTCAAAACAAGTTAGCCATTTTTCTTTTATCAGAATTGTCATTAATATAAGTGTAATGTACATGCATTAACAATTGCCCAATTGACTAAATAAACACACTAGTGTATTGCCCAATTGTCTCTTTCAACAGAGAGGGGACTAAATATCTAGCAAGGGGTGATTATCTTGCGGCCTTGTCTGCAACAATCTATCCAAACAAATTCCTCTATTGTTTGTAGGGCAAAATCTTGATTGCAAGATAACTCCCCTAAAGATCAAAGGAGGGGTGCGAAGTATTGGGGGAGTCATTACATTGTGTCACACCGGTCAACAAGAGTAGGATGATACAGAAAAACCATTCCACTAGATATATGGGGTAATTTTTTTGTATCTGAAACATTTTTGATTGGTTGTGATTCTGTTTAAAATCCAAATGTGATCTGTTTGTGATCCTCATTGGCACCACGTAAATAACCCACTTCGATATTGTGGTGATCCGGGGTTGAGATCCGGGGTTTAGCAGTCACCGAAGATCGGGGACCAGCTTAAAGACGCGAGTACCGGAAGTAGGCACTCTTTGGTTTGAATTCGAGAAGACAAGAAGCAAATATAAATATTGTCACAAATTCAACTGGAGAGACGTCTGGGCTGTGTTTTATAAAGCACAGTCCAGGTATTTGCAGTGAGGTTACACAACTACTGTGTACAATTAGTTCAAGTCCTGTTATAAAGCAGGGTAAGTGGCAGTTTTACTTCACTGGTACCAGAAGTAAATTGGCGTGGATTTGTGACCTATTTACACTGGTAGCCATATTGTCACTTTAAAAATATTATGTAACAGAGTTTATAGTAGTTAGAAATATATTTAACTGACTTGTTTAGCGACATTTCCACATATTAAATTACCGTGATTTGCGGTAATTCACACATTAAATTACCGTGATTTAGTAGTTTTAAATAGTGGTAAAACTCTGTTCATCAACTCTGTCAGTAGCAGATAAATATTATATGTATTATATGTGTGATATTTGATACTGAAGTTGAAAATACAGTGAGTTATTATTAAAATTCATACTTACTGTTTATTTTATTCATACTTTGGTGTGAATTTTTTGGAAAGTAATCGGAAAAAAATATTTACAGTGAGTGATATTGGAATACTTACTGTGGTTATTGGAATTCATATTCATGCTGATATAGTGTGAATTATTTATAATTGAATTTATTCTGAATTACTGTTATTGGTAGTTCAGATTCTTTGGAAAAAAAATAGAATTAGTGTCCATTTTGACATTTCTCACTGTCACACATATAGCTACTGTGTGAATTAATTTTTTATTCATACCGTGTGTGTGAATTATTGAATTAAAGTGAATCAGTAATTTGGTTCATATCTTGAATTAATTTTTTGCAGCTAGTTTGTCGACTGTGACATTTCTAGTTTATTTAAATATTTTTGATACTGTCAGTAACTAGTACAGTAATTTGTCGACAGTATTTTATTGGAAAATAAATAATGAAATAAATAGTAACTGTGACGACAGATTGGTCATAGTTTGATTACATTAATATTGTGTAATTTCTGAGCTGTCGATATTGAATTTGCTTTGAATAGTATAGATTTTGTATTGAAACTATATTGAAAATTATTATTATTGAATATTTTGCATATTGCATAAAATCGTACTGTGATTCAGTACATACTAATATATAAGTAAGATCAATCAGTGTTTATTGCTGAGTGAATTTAGAAATTGATTTGCATGAAAAATTGAAATCAGCTGATTCGTGCATCAATTTTTGATTAAAATAACAAATTCTGATTAAATAGTCAAGTTGCATGGGTGACGGTTGACAAGTTTACAGGTCCCAGTTCGCAGGCAGGGAAAAGCAGTCAACTGATCAATGACTAGTTAAGTATACAAGTTGCATTCTTTACAATTTTGTTTACTTAATCTTCACTATAACATTTTTAGGCATTTTGGTTACAGTCAAATGTAATTATTATTGCTTAATTATCATTTTTGAAAAAAGTTATAACTTTGTAATTGAATTGAAAATAAAGTTTTGGAAAAAATAACTGACTTATTTTATCAAGTTGCATTTGTGTAATTAGGAGATTTATGGTCAGTAAAATAAAATTCATCTTATTATGTTGCATTGTATGTAATAAATATCAGATGAAATAAAAGTGAAATAAAAAAAAAATTGGGGGGAAAAAGATATGAAAAAATAAAAAAAAACACAAGATGGCCGAAGCAAAGCAGTTCCACATCGAAACTGTTACAGCTGAAGTGCTGAAGACGATCCATGGAATTGGTGACGTCAGAGCAGAAGCCATTCTATCCGCCCGATCAAGATGCGGGGGCGTTATGACTGCAGACCAGTTTGCGGAAGTCTAGATTCCTGATAGTGTCACGCAGGACATTGTTTCCACAGGGATCATCAAGTTCAGTGATGGTGATGTCAGCTCGGGACAAGATGTCGCGCCATGTGATGGTCAAGTCCAGATGTCAAAGTTTTCACCAAAGGTGGAAGTTGATCCACAACAGGAAGTTGCGTTGCCACTGACTGTTGAATCTCGTTTGGATCAGATGTCACACAGGCTGGACAATACAGTGAAGTCTTTGGATGAAATGAAAACAACAACAAAATCCATTGATGACAGAATGACAGATTTCCTGGACAACAAGATGTCTGACTTCATGAACAAAATACTTGGCGGATTACAGACCAAGTGTGATGAAGCCATAAAGCCAGTTGCAGAAAAATGTGATGCGGTGGAAAGTATGGTAGTGGAATTGGAAAAGAAAGTTGATAAAACTTTAGAAATTTTCTCCGGCTCTTCAACCACATCTGTTGTTGTTGACTCGGTCGTTTGCTCAGTCTGTATACTGACTTGTAGAGTTGGCCTTGCAACTTCAAAATGTTCCTCACCAATGACATTGATGAGGCAAGCGGCAATCCTCCAGTGAAGTAAGGACTCAATGACATTAGGTGGATCGATGTTTGGTGTCTTTCCAACTGATTCAGGGTGTCTCCACTGATGGAAATCCTGCATCATTTTGCGATCCTCCTCAGATTCATGAATGGTCATTCCCCTGGTATCCGGGTATATGTGATCCTTCAGAACCTTGTTCATTAGCTCCCCATTGTCACGGCACTTGAGTTGATCCCTCGCGACTTGAAGAAATTGTTCTAATGAGGCCATTCTCTGTGCTAGTTCCATGTCTGTGCCTGCAAATCCTGCTGGCAAATGCGCTTGTATGACATGGCGTCTCATATGTGATTGTTCTTCTCTGCACGATTTAATAGGACATTGCGGACGACGCTTCCTTTTCGGTGCAGGCTTTGGTGTTTGAGACGGATTCGGCCTCTTTTGAGCCTTCTTAACATCCTGTTCTTGAACTTTCGATCTGCTCGAAAGTGTGTTGCTGTAATTAATGTAATTGTCACCTTGGTACTTGCTTGAAACCATATGAGCACAGTTCTTGATTTTCATAAAATGTTATTATATAGATAATGGCCAAGTGGCGCTCCATTATGTAAACTTAATGGCCTGAGGCCCTGAAAGGGCCGAACGGTCATTAAGTTTACATAATGGAAGTGCCATGAGGCAATTATCTATTATAAAACTCTTTGCAATGTTTCCTTTGGTGTGCATACCATATGGGGCTTTCACTAAATTAGTTCTATGGGTTTTTTTAATCTCAATACACAATCAACATTGTTTCACCATGTGTACCACTGGTTTTCCTTTATGGGAAAATATAATTTTGGATACATCTTGAAAAGTTTTAATATAATTTGACTGCCACAAAATTTAACCATGGATAATGATAATCGATAAAATATGGATCTGTTACTTACAGAAAGCACTTTCCAGAAAAAAAATTAGACTGCTTATTTACAGTGCTGTGGATAATTGTTGTGGTGAATGTTTCGTGTTACTTTATTAATCTGTGCTTATTTTAAGACAGTAAGCTATGATTTTTGTGTCTCAGGCATTGAAAGTACTAGAAACTGGAGAATTATTTGTTTTATTTGGTGTTGAAGTTTTTGGGTTTCTCAAGATTTTTATTTTGTGTGCTTCTTTGTCTCTTAATTTGGAATCAAGGAAAAATGCCTCCTGGAAAGATTGTCTCCTGGAAAAAAAGCCTCATAGAAAGAATGCCTACCCCACATTTTGTATTTCAGTAATACCTGCTATGAAAACTAATCCACAACATTAAGAACAAAATTCATTTCAACCACAGTGTATCATTTTAGAAGTATATAACAAACTGTAATAAGATAAATTAAAATCTTTGTTTTGAACTTAAAGACATTGAAAATTTAAGTCAAATTTAAACCCAACAATAATGCATTTCAGTACTGCATTATAGCACTACATTTTTTTTCTCATCTTACTTGAATAAATTCTGAGCCACTAATAACACTCCTTTTAATATAGTATGCTGGGTTAGATTTTCACAGTGAGTTTGTTTGAAAGTTAGCTGCTCCTTTGATTAAGTTCACAGAAGATTATTGTAAAGTCAGATTGTAAAGAAATGCAAAGAATTAAAACTTTACAAATTAAATTGCTTGTCTTGTATGTGTCAGGAGGTATTTTTTCAAGGTAGCATTTTTCCATTGGGTATTTTTCTATGAGCACTGAATGCCATCCAGAATTGAAAAGACTTTGTAAATGTACCCACTGAACTAATTAATATGAAATAAGTTGTGAAAACATTTCACTATTGAATGCATTGTGCTTAGGATGACTGGCAAATACTAAGTACCCTTTTGTTCTTGGCAGACTGGCCATTGAACTGAACCACAATCCACTGTTAGAAAATAATGTAGTGTTAACTCTCCATTATGCAAAAAAATAATGGAGAGTTGAGACAATGGAAGGGTCCCCCGTCTGTGTTTTATAAGATAAAATGACATAACGTTAAGATGCAAAAAAAAAATTAGAATCAGTCCCTCAGAAGCCCTCCAAACACAGAGCTGATACAAGCCTTTCCATAGCATTCAACTACAGGAAAGTATCCATATGAAAACTGTTTTTCACTGTTCACACAAAACATATACTCTAAGATGCAAATAACCACAGTCTCAGGTGTTAAAGTTTAAACTTTTCACTTTAATGTGGCATTTAGTCCCATGGCTTTAAAAAATTAAAGTTAGGTCAATAGTTAAGAAAGTGGGAACCTTTGTCTTGAACGGGCCAAAGGATACGTGTGCCATTTTGAACAAGATAAATCTATACTATAGTCACTGAAATAGGTGACACCCTGGTTTCCTGTATCCAGTTTGTATTGGCAATCCTACAGACAAATCACCAAAGACAAATAAATAAAAAATGAACATGCTACAGTGTTAGTTTCATTAATATTCTATGGAATAGCCAGTGACAATTTTCCTTGCATGTGACTAGCTCTTAACTCGCTGAGTACATGACATCTGTGCGAATACAGTACTTCCTTTCTTCAAACAGCTCAGCACCAGCATGTATTACATCGTATTGAAAGATCACAGCTGACCCTAAAGTCACACAGAAAGGTGTAAAGTATTACTAGCTCCTACAATATTTATCACAAAAAAACAACTATGCTGGGGTTTGATGATCAAAATAAACCTCCTCTTGCCAAAATAATACATTACATTATAAACAAAATAATGCAGTGAAGACAGTTGTCAAGTTACAGTGATAGGCCCTGTTTTGTGAGGCTGTAAATGAAAACACTAAAATCTGGATTCAGCTAACCTTCCACCCCTCTTTTCCAATTTCAAAGGCTTGTCACTTTTACACTAATCTTTACTTTATTACCACATATTTATTATCCCTTGAATCAGGTCCCCAGCGGCCTAGTGGTTAGATCTAGAAATGCTAGATTATAAAGTCTAAATTGATTTTATAACACATACTATGATCTCAAGTAGTTGAACCTTGTGACAAAAAGTACCAAGAAATACTTTCATTCATGTGTTTACCTAATTTTTTATCAACTTCAATATAATAAAACTTAGGAAAATTGAAGCATACGAGAATTAAACGAGAATTAAGGATCAAATCCATTGTTTTACATTTGTTACTATTGCATACAAACCCAGTATAGGTAATTTCTTGAGAAGTTCCTGTTGCGGCCAAGTTGGCTAGGTGGCCAATAAGTTTGGCAATGAATTACTTGATTCTTACCTCTGTTACCATGGATTCACTGTTTACCAGTCCTTATAACACTTCAGTTATTTTAATGGATGTAAATCCAAGACTTCTGACACATCAAGTGGTGCTATTATATCTATAGAACTTTCTACATTATTATTCTTATTGTTGTCTCTTACTATGATATTGAAATTTCAATAAATTTATTCCATCAACCCAAAGCCAAATTTTTCTTCCGTATTTCTGCAAAACTAAACCTTTCTCTGTAGAGTTAAAGCTTCTGATGAAAGACAATCCAGATTGTATGCCTTAGGTTGAACATGTGTCAAAGATTTCTTACCAGTTTTTGGGACAAACTCTACATATTCTTCAGGTTTTGTGCCTCGGAATTTGGTGGTTCCCCCTTTGAAGCCCTAAAATGAAGATGGAGAAGCAAGATGTGTTCATACAAACATACTGAATGTTCAGGAGGGGCCAGGTATTCTTCATGAAGAAGAAGTAAGGTAACACTAAGACAATAACTTGTAGCTAATAAATTCTTTAAAAACAAAGTGCTAAGAGTCACAGTTATGTGATTGTTTCCTTTATTATTTTTAATCTTACTTCTGACAAAGATATATACCATTGGGAACTTGTTCTGAATACCTTATCAAAAGAAATGAAACAACACTTTCAATTAAATATCATTGATATTAATGTGAATAAAAGATATGCTAAAATTTTAAAAATAGCATCAGAGATGCCAGTACCCCACATCCTGGGTAAATAGTTTTCAACACCATGATATATAGAAGTAGTGAAACAGTACAAACTTCGGGATACTTTCAGAGCAGTGTCAGTCATATAAAGGGCCAAATAATGTTTAAGTAAAGAAAATAACATCTAAGAGAAAGAAAACGTATGTAAAGATAAAGTATTAAAACAAGATAATTCAATAGCAAGATGACAGCATTAATCAGTAAACTAGAAATTATGAAGCAGTAAAATTTATTAACTGAAGAATAGCTGTCAAAGGAAATAGCAAAACTATTTAAAGGTGCATACAATAATAAGTTGCAGCAATCCACATATCTTTTGTCAAAATAGAAAGATTTTATAAATATGGCAGGTGAACACACTTTGGCAGCGCAAAAGTTAAAAATCATACCATGCTGCACGCCTACACCCCCCAACCAATCCAAGTAAAAATTAGAAAACATTTTAAAAACCAATTTAAATCCTATCTTATGGTTTTCTAAATGTTTTCCAAGCAAACATTTACACGGTAATGTTTAAAAACGTTCTAATTAACCTTATGCCCCTGTTCCACCAAAGGACTAAGTCCCGATCCTGTCTGGGACCCTTAATCATGGACAGTCAGTGGAAAAAAGCAAAAATGGGCGGGAATACTGAGTCAGTATTGAAGTCTGGGATTAAGTACAGATCGGCCTCAGGAAGCCTCAGGACGCCTCAGATGGCCGCAGACAGTCCCCGACTGGTCTGGGACTAAGAACAGACTAAGCCAGTTTTCTGGTCAGTTTCAACCGTGATCCTGTCGTACACATACCGACTGGGTCCCAGGACGCCTCAGGCCTCCTGGGACTAAGCCCCGACTAACACCCGATTAAGTCCTGGCATCCTCAGGCCTCCTCAGTCTTCCCCAGACCAGGATCGCCGATTCTTGTTTTGCAAATTTGCTGGATTTTCTGGGTATATATATATAAAATCCGCAATCTAATATCATTGCTTTTCTAGGAACACAGCAGGATGCCACCTTTTAATGGAAGACAGCTTCAACAACAACTTAGGGCTTTTTTGGTTTTTATTAAGTTATAAATAATCATGTATTTCCAATTTTTACGTCGACCACAGCAACCACCACCACCACCACCACCCATACAGAGACCTAGAAGAAGGCACAACATGTGGGTCAGGCCATGGCTACTGCAGAGAGAGGAGAGGAGGGCCTACCACAACATTATGGCTGATCTGTATGCCACAGACATTCCAGGATTCACCAATTACATGAGGATGACCCCAGAATTCTTTGAAATGATAAAGACCAGACTGGAACCACATCTAGCCAGGCAGGCCACCAACTACAGAGCACCAATCAGTGTTGGGGAGAAGTTAGCCCTCACCATCAGATATCTGGCCACTGGGGAGTCCTACACATCATTGTCCTGTCAGTTCAGGGTTGGAAGATCCACCATTTCCAAGTTTTTACCAGAGGTCTGCAGGGCCATCCAGGATGAGTTCACCAGAGAGTACCTGAAATGTCCTACTACCCCAGATGAGTGGAAAGAACTGAAGAGGGAATTCAGGATCAGTTGGAATGTTCCACATGCCCTGGGAGCCCTGGATGGGAAGCATGTGGCCCTGAAGAAACCCAAGAACACTGGAGCCCTCTACCACAACTACAATGGGTTCTTTTCCATTGTGATGTTGGCATTGGGAGATGGACAGTACAAGTTTAGATGGGTGGATGCTGGGACAGCTGGATCTTGCTCAGATGCCCAGATATTTAATGCCTCTCAGCTGAAGAGGAGGATTGAGGATGGCAGGATAGGCTTCCCTGACCCAGCACCTATAACCCAGGGTGGTCCAGATGTCCCCTACTTCATTCTGGCAGATGATGCCTTTACCCTGAAGACCTGGCTCATGAAACCCTATGGCAGAAGGATGTTAACAAGAGAGGAAAGTATTGCCAACTATAGAATTTCAAGGGGTAGGAGAGTTGTTGAGGCATCCTGGTGTCAAGAGGTGTCCTGGAGGCTTTTGGCATCCTGGTGTCAAGATTCAGGGTGATGAGGACCACTATTGAACTACCCCCAGCAACAGTCAGAGAAGTGGTCTTTACCTGTGTGGTTCTGCACAACATACTGAGAAGCCAGTATCAAGGTCAACCTGGTGGTCAGCAGCCTGGGGAGGACGATGATGATGATGTGCCTGGTGCTTGTGGATTGATTGGTGGTGCTGCTGGTGGTGGCCAAGACAGAAACCCTGCTAGAGAAGCCAAGAGACAGGGGGATTACCTGAGGGACTACTTCAATAATGAGGGGATCAGTGGCCTGGCAAGATGGCAGAATATAAGTCCTGCAGCAGTAACCAGTCCTTTTCAGGACCACCAAATATTCCAAAAACAATTAATGAGCTATGCTTGCTACAGACAAACCCCATGCCAAACATAACTTGTACAGACGGACAAACAGACAAACACCATGCCAAACATAACTTGTTCCAACAGACAAACCCCATGCCAAACATAACTTGTTCAGACGGACAAACAGACAAACCCTATGCCAAACATAACTTGTACAGACGGACAAACAGACAAACACCATGCCAAACATAACTTGTTCCAACAGACAAACAGACAAACACAAGTTACCCACCCAACAAACAGACAAACCCAGTGCCAAACAAAAGCCACACACAAAGCCACACATAATATCCTAAATGGAATTATTTTTGTATATATTTTGAAAGCCACATCCTAATTTCACCAAATTTTTTTTTTGGGGGGGTTGGAAAATTATTTCAAACAGAAATGTTGTCATGGAAATCTTAGATTTAAAATCTTCACTTCTATTCACAAATATATTGAAAATATAACCATGTAGATAGTTTTTTTTCAATAATGGGGGATTGTGTTTGCAAAATAATTCTTTGGCATGGGTTCTGTTTACTTTTGGGTGTGTCTGTTTCTTGGTTGGTAGTTATTGGTATTGGTTTTGTTTTTGGCAGGTGGGTGTTAGGTTTTGTAGTGGGTTTGTTAGTTGGGGGCTATGTTTGGTATTGGATTTGTCTGTTTGTGGGTTGGTAAGTATGTGATAATACCTTTTAAATCTAGGGAAGGTGTAAGTGTTGGACTTTTCAATTAAAGATTTTAAACTATCCCATGGATTTTAATCTAAAATTGGCTGATTAGTGGCCATATTGGGAGTTTTTTTAATTTTTTCTTTATGTGGCCTTTTTTATTATGTGTGTTACCATGGGTTATTTATTTCGTGTTTGGGGTGGTGTGGGTGTTGGACTTTAATTTTTTTTCTTGTGATAAGTATTTGTACTGAATTTTTTTGTTTTGGGAGGGGAATTGGAATAACTTGCAGCTGAATAATTGTTTTTGGAAGATTTGGTGGCCCTGAAAAGGGCCTGGCAGGTCAAAGACCCGCCCTGACTGGATGGCTACTGAGGAGGCTGTTGCTGCTGTTGAGGCGGTGCTGAAGTGGTGATAGTAAAGAGCTGCTGCTGCAGTTGTTGCTGCTGAGGCTGCTCGACGATCTGTGTTAATGTCAGATCAGGTAGCTGGCTTAATATTCCACTCAGGTTGTGTCTGCTGCCTCCGTCCTGTACAGTTAAGACAGATGTAGGGTTGCTGAAGCCAATGGGGCTTGGTGTATAGTAGACAAAACTGCTGCCAGCTGCTGCTTGAGTGGAACTAGACGCCTGTTGAGTGGTTAGTGGCAGTATCCCGACCCTCTGCGACTCCAAGGTAATAGTGGCTGATCTTCTGGACAATGGCTGACGTCTACGGTTGCTCTTAATAGTTTCAATGTCTCTAAATATCTTGCCCTTTAATTCTTCAAATTCTTATGGAGTCATCTTTTTGGCCTCTGATGCCACGTAGTCGAAGAAGGGGTGCCTGTCCGACTTCTGCTGCAGAAAACCTGAGATCAGCGTCCTCATCTGCTCAAAGTGTTCGAGAATCTTGGAGTCTGTTGTTGAAACGGGTGTAGATGTAATGACAGACTGACTCCTCTCCCTCAGGACATTGGACTTGAGGTGTTCTGTGTCAGTAGTTGAGCCACGTGATTCGTCCTGCCTGCTGGTATTTGGACTGGCCTCAAAACCTGAACTTCTGTTGGCCCCCTTTTGTCTGATGTGGGTTTTAAGGAAACCCATCTGTTGGTAGACCCAGGACTGTCTCTTGGTCATCTCCCTCGGGGCTTGGCCAGATTGGAGCTAAGACAGCTTGCCATAACGTGTTCGCTGGGACTCGAACCAACGTCTCACATCAAAGGGCTGGAGCTTGAGTTCTGCAGATATTTCTGCCCAGAGAGCCTCTCTTCTGGTCCTGTCGTGGAAACGTGGATGTTCCTTGTCATACAGTTCTGGGTGCTGCTTTACAAATTCCACAATGGAAATTTCCTGACTGTCGGTAAAAGTTGCACACACCCTGGCTCTCTTGGCTGAAGAATGGCACTCTGGATCTTCTTCACACCTCTCTTCTTCTTCTACAGCTTCCTCAATACCTGGACGTTCCTCAATCTCCTCTCTCCTCTCAATCCCTTCCTCTGTAACTTCACTCCTCTCCTCTACTTCACTTTCCTTCTGCCTCTCATCCAACTTTTTCCTTCCTCTCTTCCCTCCTTTCTCTTTCCTCATAATCCAGTCGACAAAATAATAAAAAAATAGTAAAATGTGTCTCCTGTGAAATTTGCCCTATTAAGCTCAAGTATAATATATTTTAAAAAACTGAAAACCCCTACAAATCAGTGACACACGTCTCTCAGTATCCAAACAGTCAGTAACAATGAGAATGTGTGCACAGTCGCTTATATAGTCCCAGACCACCTCATTGCCTCGTTTTAATTTCAGACGCGCGGAAAAGAGTCGGTTCTTAATCGGTTGTTAGTCAGAAGATTCCCAGCCCATGACATCCTACAAATTGGTTTCACATTACAAACCTATAGGATCAATAAATAGCGAGTTATGAGCACTTTTAAGTTTGGCTGTCCTCATTTGACCTTGAAAGAGGGGTTCAAGGTCAAATCTGACAACATCAGAAGATTCCCAGTCCATGATTTCCTATAAGTTGGTTTCACATTGCAAACCTCTAGGAGGAATAATTAGCAAATTATATGCACTTTTACGTTTGGCTATCCTCATTTAACCTCGAAGGAGGGGCTCAAGGTTAAATCTGACCACATCAAAAGATTCCCAGTCCATGATTTCCTATAAGTTGGTTTCACAATGCAAAACCTCTAGGACTAATAATAAGCAAGTGATAAGCACTTTTAAGTTTGGCTATCCTCGTTTGACCTTGAAGGAGGGGTCCAAGGTCAAATCTGCACACATCAAAAGATTCCCAGCCCATGATTTCCTACAAGTTGGTTTCACATTTCAAACCTCTAGGACCAATGATAAGGGAGATATAGGCACTTTTAAAGTCCACTACGTGGGGTACTTTGCCATTCCATGGATGACCTTGAATTAAGAGAGTCAAGGTCAAATGTCTGCACGGTTGTAGAGGATGTGTATATCTGTTATTCATATCACCTATGAAGAGAATCAGCCTTCTACCTATGAGAACCAGGAAGTAGAAAAAGGTAGATATTTTTCAAAGAAATGCTCTCGGCGGCCATCTTGTTTTCAGAATGAGGCTAATTTCAGTCCCAGAGAAGCTTACCTCTCAATATCCTGCAAATTTGGTGAACCTAGCTGGTGTAATAGTCCTCTGAGAGTGTTAATGCTGAAAATCTCTCTACGAACGGCGGCAGCGTAGCGAACGCTAAACCAAAGTATGGATCCAAATAGCTAAAGAAATGAAGGTTATGTTAGAAATGTTTTTCAAACATTCATTATGAAGTGTTTTATAGACAGTACACATAAAATGTTAGAAAACATTGTCGATCAAATGTTTTAAATGCATTCTGTCAAAAACATTTTTAAACCCATATTTTCAGAATGTTTATTAAACCTTCTCCTTCAAACATGTCCAAACAAAGATGACAGTGAGCAATACTGGGGGATTTTAGAGTCAAAAATTGCTCCACGTGCAATCCCGAAAAGTAAGAATTGACTGAGGGCACAATTTTTAAGCCACTATCTTACAATTTTAAACATAAAATTAATATTTTCATTAGTGAGCAACCTTAAAAATGTATTGAATTTGACCTCTGATCCTATTATTATTCAGATATTAATATGTTCATTTGTAACATTTTATTTATAAAATATCATTAAATGTTGAATAAAAGGTAGAAATAAAATGTGTTTACAAACATTCTATTATAAATGGTTTGTGTACCCATCATTTTTTAACCTTTGCCAAACGTTTCCTATCAAACGTTTGCAAAACCCAAAAATGTTTACTGGAATGTCAACACCGACTATCAATTTTCTAAACCTCAAACATTTTAAAACTTATGGTCACTACGACAATGTCAAAGGTCAAATCAAAATCACACCATGATGTTGCAACTAACTAATGTCCCTACCAAGTATAAACTTCCTACACCTTACGGTTTTTGAGATACAGCCCAGACAAACTTTTTCCGTTGCCCGCCTGCAATGAAAACAATACCCCGACAGCCCTTAATTGCTGTGGGGTAAAAAAACTACACTTCTCACTTCATTTAAGTAAAACTGCATGGTCATAAAGCCTCTTTCTCCATTGTCTCTAACAAAAGATTCATCTGTGTGATATTTGAAGTAATCACCGGGGTCATATCTCAAGATCCTAAATCTGCAAATTTCAAAACCAACAAAATTTTAATGATATTAGTGCAACCAAACACTTTCTTCACTTAAAAAGTGGAATCAGTGCTAACCACAATTAATGTAGAAGAACTATGCTTGCCCCAGGCAATGCTAAAAAAATCATAAAATCACTACTGGGTTCGTTATTCACACCGAAACAATCTTTTAGGAGGACAAGCCAGTCTTCGATTCCTTGTGTGAAAATTTAAAACAGATACGATGTATAGTTTAATAGGTTTTGAGTACGGACAGAGACAGACGAGGAATGGGTAAAAGGTTACCAGCAAATTAACTGACAAAATGGCTTAGCATTAAACCACACATAAAGTCACTGTATTTTAAGGTATTTGAAATACAATAAAATAGCTTTTTGAGATTATCTTCAAGCGAAATTTCTTGTTTATGAAACTTCACTCTCTGATATGAATTTATTTCCATGTTGTCCTTTCTTGTGCATAGAATGGATGAAAGGAGTTAATCAACTTTAAAAATGGTAAAATTTGATTTACAATTTAGTAAAAGGTACCAATAGGGCGCCACTGCACAATGTCATCTTTACCTCTCATTTAAACCAACTATCTTTCTGCTATCAATGGTTTCAGGTAGGTAAGGTTTGATCCTCTGAAAAAGTTTCTCTGATTCTTCAAAAGTGTCCCAAATACAGCGGTAAGACTTCCGTAGGGAAGGATAAAGCTTTTCTCTATAAAACAAAGTCATGACAAAAACATCAAATTGTACACAACTAGACACTAATTATTGAGAGACCAAGACTGGTTGCTGAAATCAGTTAAGTTTTATACATTTGCTCAGTTCATTGCTTCACTTTTTTTCTTTTTTTTTTCTTTTTTTTTTTGGGAGGGTGGATTCAGCAAAAGACATGTAGTATAACAGACATCTTAAATAGTCTGAGGTCCATTGACATAGCCCATGAAACATCCTAAAACAACATCACTGGTTTGTCTGTTGTACAGTTGTGTTCAACCCTGCTTTGTTTTTCTACAAGTTTCTTCATTGACCTGTGTCTCTTTAGTATAATCTGGCTACATTAATGAGCCGACTCTTATTCTTATAAGTTTATGTAGAGTTTCGCCTGAGAGTCTTGCCACATGATAGAGATTAAGTATTACAACAGTTCTTATTACATTAGATTTTTTCAGATCATTCTAAATTATATTACATTAGATAGCATGATCAGTAGCGGACAAAACTGATCAGATTTACAGGTCAAATGCCCAAAGGCACAGCATTAATGCTCAGTCCTTTGTCACATGCACTTTACTAAGAAATCCAAAAATTAGGGTCCTAATAATGGATCGTCTGTAACTTTTCAGTTTTGTACTTCTAACAGAGGGAGACTCTGACAATATGAATGGCATCCTGATTGTTTTGTCTTAAGGGGGGTCTGGTGACAATTCTTATCATTTCAAAGCCATAAAGACAGGTCAAAAGACCTCCATGACTGATGAACAAGATAAAACACTTCCGATTCTTGTCAAAAGGTTTTTGATCAGACCTTTGATTCTGTAGGTAAAAATATCGCCCATTCAAAGTTACCGTAAACTCTACTTTTTGCGCTCAATTGGGAAAGCATGTCAAAAGTGAATCTGGACCTATGCAGATGATGCATGATAGTACAAAGTGCTAGACACTGGTCAATGATAGCACTAATATTGATAAATACTGTCCACAACTTAAACCTTGCTTGAAAATCGTAAAATACTGATGGTCAGAAGGGCGAAAGCAAATGATGATGTATGTCACAAAATCAACCACTGTTTGGTTAGGTCCCAATTTATGGTCTGAAAGGCTATGTCCATGATTCCAATAAGGGACCCATATGTATGAAGGCCTAAAATGTCCACACCCTCTAACCTTATTCCTGTCATAATAGCTGAAGGGATAGTGGGACTGGTAGTTGCTTTCCTTCCTTTGGATTTGTTATGCACAAAATATCGAAAGTGATCAAGTAAATCATAAAGATGCCATTGAATATCCAGAGTTATTTGAATGTTATTGTACATGGGACCATGCTGGGCCCTTTTCAATGATGGCTTCTGTACAAGTCCCTTTATGACTTTTTAAAAAAAAAGCTTATGTTAGGCTACAGCATTTGCTTGATGAATTTGGTCAGTCAGTAATCAGTACCCAGCTAGTAAGCCTTGATATTCTGATCAACACAGTAGATTTTTTCAAATATCAATCCTCTCCTGTTAGAGTTACTATAGTCTGATAAGAGAACATGTCTCTTTTAGGGTTGTTATGTTATGTATGTATATTCCTGTTTTGTATAGTCAAAAAAGAATGCCAAACATGCTAAGCTCTTTCTGACTAAGATACTTAACCTAATGTGTGCCAGACCTGACCAGAGACACATTGAATATCTGATAATTTCAAACATTATTTAAACTGATTTAACAGCTTTTAAACAGTTTTTAATGTCATCTCCTATTCCAAATATATCCATAGGTAATAAGTTTGCTCTGAAGCCTTGATGCCAGAAGAGACCCTTTCTAAATCAACCGAGAGGGCTTATGTTACTCTGTTCAAGACATTCCTGTTCTAAGTGACCTTTATTGGTTACATTATAATGAGGTTAGACGTTCTTAAATGACTAATTATCTCCTAGCCATCAAAACAAAATCTCTTATTTTAGGTTTGGATGCTGTTTTCTCTACGTATGCCTGTTTGAAATATTACCAAATTCCATTAAACTGCTTGACCCCTGAACTGTTATATTAAAAAGAGTAACTGACATAATATTGCTGGAAAATGTTGTTCAAGAATATGATCACACTAATATTGGCCAGGTATTTAATACCCTCTTTCACCTTATTTTCTACTCATTTTTACATATGTCCATTTAGTTTTCTTATTCAGCTGTAACTTTTTCTCCCCTGAAGAAACGTGAAAAGAGTGATATAATTGTGAAACCAGAGAAAACATTCAGTGTGCTACAATGTTTTAAAACAAGTAAAATAATGAACTTAACCTCGAGTTAATGTCCAGTAACTCACCCTATGCCAATCAATTATCAATAATTCGTGAATTGATTTTGAAAAAATAAGTAGTGCTGTATGGATTTTATGATCAGTAACATGTATCTGCTCTACGCTTGTATGGTAATCACCCTAATGTCAAATGACTTTGTTAGAATGTTCAGTGGACTACAAGACAATTTACTTTCAAAGAGTGTCCAGAAAAGTGGCATTTACCACTGGAGAAACCTTTTCATTTCTTTTTGATTCAGGGGACGTTTTAAAATATATATTATTTACCTATGATCATAGCAGTTATTCCATGATTTTACAGTCTATCGCTGATGTTATTTTGGAATGATATTTTGACTCAGTCCACTGATGTTATTTTGGCATGGTATTGTGACACCTATTCCACCTTCACAAGTTTACCTCCATACTACCCTGATATCCAAAGCATAATCTCACTAGTCAAAAGACTTATCCATTCAGTTTTAAAGTTCAGGTTTATCTTTCTAACGCTATAACGACAATTGTATCAGGTGAGTTAGAACTAAAGGCCTTTCCATTACAAATCCATCCTGAGAAGTTTTTAAATAAATAGTTAATCAACAAAACATTATAAATTTACAAAAAAGCATAAAATACCTACCTGCCTTGACCAATGTTAACTTTTGCTGGTTCATATCCTTTTTCTTCTGCCGTCTTTATATGGGCATCACATTCCTAAATATCGAAAATACACAAACAGGTTATTTTGTCAGAGAGAGACTTCAAAATAGGTCTTTCGTGTTTTTCTAATTTGGCGTTTTTATAATTTGTTGTATTATTCTATAATTTTATCAACATCATTTCACCATTACCTCCCCTAAGGAGAATATATAATTAGAGGCCTGGGGGGAGGGGGGGGGGGGGTTGGTTGGTTGGTTGGTTGGTTTACAAAATAACTGATAGTTATTGGTGGATTTAGATTTGGATCAAATTTTCAGGAAATGCCAGCAATGAGACGAGTAACACATAATTAGGTTTTTCATTGGATTCATAAGCAATTTTGGAGGTGTTGGACCTCCTTGATAGTGGGATACACTCACTGAGTTCTCTTGTTTTCATTGTTACCTGATTATGGAAAATTGATCTATGTGTTTATCCACAATTATACTGAATCCCACAAATTAAGATGTGCACCCTTCATACAATTACAGGCACTTCCATTAACAAAATCTGTGAATGGGTTTGAAGACAGAGATGATTGGTAGGATACCTCAGGTGAAACAGAAATCTGTTAGGTTTGGTGTTAATATCTGTTAACAATTCCATGGGAAATCGACAATTATTTTTATTGGCACACATTGCAAATATTGGTGTGTGGGCAGGCCATAAATACAGTGTTCTGTATGCATTTTTTCTGTTTTTTAATATCATGAGCCACCTAAAGTCTATTTATTTTTCAAGCCATGCCCATTTGGAAGGGAACTGCCTGTGTCCATAAAGTACTGTTTGAGGTATTCTCTTTGCTATCTGGCTACTTCTGAGTCTCTGTTGGCATGCCCCTCATCTGGGTTGTCATCTTGTAGCATTGCCCACAGCTGGTTACCCCGCTGATCATCTGTGTCTGTTCCTGAGTTTTTTTGTGCAAGATGACACAGGCCATAACTATTGTCTTCACCACCTTCGGCTCCTGCTGCATGCTGCTTTGGATTAAATGAAATCGTCTTACCAGTGTACCAAATCCATTCTTGACAACTCAACGGGCTACAATCAGTCTGTAGTCCTCGAATGGAATGTTCATATTTTGGTGGAAGCATAGCTTCACTTATTAAGGGCAATAGCAACACCACCAAAAAGGAAGTAGATGTTGACACAACGTCCTGGAATGATAGGTTCTTGTGCTTGAAAGGCTAGCTGGTTTGGTCACAGTTTCTTCACGAAGCTGATATTGGTTAAAGATGTCTGCATCTGCATTTGCTTCATTGGTGCCTATGTTTACCATTGTTATCACCATCTGTTAGGACTACCATGACAATAGAATGGAACTTTTTGTAGTTAAAAAATGTCTCCGGACATTTCTAGGGCATGTTAAGGATTTTCTCAGGAAGTAAATGTATACGTTTCTGTCTCCCTGCTTGAGATCTGGCATCATTCAAAGTGACCCAACAGGTGCCCCACATGTATATTGATATCTGGCTGGCCGGACCTTTGCATGAGGTGTGGAATACAAGGGCATCTATGGCTAAAACCTTCTCTGTAGTAAAATATTCAGCATGCTACACCATCATAAGTATCTACACTGAGTGTTGACCATTTCCTCAAAAAATGACTGAGAAAAGTGGATGCAGGATAGTATGCATCCTGGATCATCCCAGAGCCAGTCAGTCCACGGATAATCCAGGACGGCTAGGAATGGCCCATAGATATCCCCATTTGGGAGCAATATCTGCTGTTTATAAGTGAATGAAATGGGACTATTATTGAAGATACTTGCTGCTTATTTAGGTCATCCGGGGACATATTCCAGGAACTTAAGCACTCATGTAATTTATACCCCTCATCCAACACTGCTCCTAGGTCAGAAAGGCCCAGTACTGGAACACTACATAGCTGTATGTGGCAGCAGTATGGACAGATAGGTAAAACTTGTCACAAAGGACACGATCAATTTAATTTGTGATCAATGGTCCCAGATCACGAACACTGCCCCTCTTGCGGTGTCTTCCTGATTTTTTTGCCAGACCATCTGCAGAGGTGAACTGCCCATTTAGAGATTAAGTGCTATAAAAGTAGTTATTACATTACATTAGTCACCACCTTATTTTGGGGGCATTAAATGATGTAGTAATCATGAGAAAATCGGTGGTTACCAGCACATCGTTTGGTGACCACAACACAATAAGTTGTGCTCTCAAGATTCTCTAGTGATCACAACATAATCCGGACAGATTGCTGCATGCTATTAGCCTTTCTGAAACTTAACCAGAAGTAACCCCACCCGAAAGTAATACAACCTATACAGTTTTTCAGACTAATCAAATTAAACACGCATACCTGTTTAGAGAGGACGTTGTACAGTGCAAAAGCCAGTATCCCTTTTGCCCCCTGTGATAAGTCTATGTCTACCTTAGTGATCTAGGTTTCCCTGTGGTCTGACAGACTCCAACTGACACTTACTGTGGTACCAGTACAGAGCTGTTTGGTGGCCATAGAAAATATAAGAAAGCAATTTATCATTAAGAACCAGTTTGAGAAATTATCATTCAGTCTCCAATTATATGAATTCAAGAGCATCTGTATGAGAGTGGCAGTGAAGATGTTAAACCAATCATTTAATAATCAGTTTGGTCTTATTAAACCTGGGCGCACGGTCACCTTTTATTACATTGTTATTTTATTCAAGCATTTCTTTAATAAAACAGTATTTTTATGAAAATGATCCTAAGAATAAAATAAGATTTTCTGAATAGGGCTTTCTCATTTCCTGAATAAAGGCCTGTACAGAGGATGACACCACCAAACCATTCAAGACTGATAATCAAGATGGGGTTAACATGATATATCTTGTCTGTGTACATAATCAACGATACAACACCAACTCATACAAAATTTCTGCAACCTTTATATTACATTAGAAGGTATTGTCTACAGTTAAAATCCTTTTGCGCCTAGCATTTCCACCACTTTGTATAGTCTGAAGTGGACTTGCATCTGAGTGTTTTGATGTGTCAGATTGGTTTGTGGTTATTCTAAGAACAATAATGGGCCCTTGGGTCATATTCTAGAACAATACTTATATCATTTCTGATTTAAATTTTAAATATTACTCAGATGTAAAGTAAGAAATTATGAAACTGAACATTCCTAACTTTTGCTTTGTGAATGCCAAGATCAAGAACAACTTGACTGAAAAACCTTCCCTGCAATCTAAGGTCACCTTATCTAAGTACTGCTGTAGAATATGGCCCCTGATGCATTCTTAGTGAAGTTTATTTAAACTGGCCAAATCATCACACGGAATCAAAGAGTTAAGATTAATTAGTGTTGCAGATGTTGAAGCTTCTTACCTGTACCTTTGATCGAACCACTGTGGCATCCCCTACGCCTCCTGCCAGTGACCTTAATTTATTTCTGCGTATCAAACAATGCATATTATTCTCTTCATTAGGTTCCTTTGAAGCAGTAAAATTAGTTTATGTGTAATATATATCAGAGAAGAACAGTGTAATTACAAAGGCCACTATTTTCTCCTAATGCACCGCGATAATGAGTCGTACCTTGAAAATATGAAAATATTCGTAAATGGCATGGTTTTGAATCCATATAGTTTATGCACTTCCTTGTATTCTTTTTATTTATAACACATGGAAAATGTCGCATTTTTTCGGAATAATGAATTATTTCTGTTCTGGAAAATATCCAAAATCCATTGTGTATGCAGTTTTAAATGTTCTTGCTCAATATTCAGGTGGATCAAATAATTTCCTTGTAGACATAAATGTGTAGCATATGTTGAAGCAAAATGTGAGAATACTTGCACAGAGACAAGAAAAATGTCCAGTCCACATAGACATTAGCAAACTGTATGTAAGGTACAAAAGGAAGGTTCCAGTATTGAATATCCAATATTCTTGTTTAGTTTATTCCAAGCCTTGTTGATTGATTAATTATATGGCCTTTTCGCAACTTACATATACCAATGTTTTATATTATATTTATTTCATTTGCCAGTTATGAACATTTTCTAACCCTTTGTATCAATTTAGGTAAATTTCAAACAATACCATGTAAACTAGACCTACGCATCAGAGAACCGTTGCAAATTTGTATCCACCGGAGAGACAACTCAACAAAACCAGTGAACCATTGTTTGACCTTGAAGGAGGGGCCAAAGGTTAAAGCTAACATCAGAAGATTCCTAGCCCAAGAATTGGTATAAGTTGGTTTCGTACTGTAAACCTCTAGAATCAATAATAAGCTAAGTTTGGCTATCCTCGTTTGACCTTGAAGGAGGAGCCCAAGGTCAAATCCGTTAAAACACAAAAAGATTCCCAGCTCACCATTTCCTATAGGTTGTTTTGCCATCCCAAACCTCTACGACCAATCATAAGCGAGTTATAACCACTTTTAAGTTTGGCTATCCTCATTTGACCTTGAAGGAGGGGCCCAAGGTCAAATCCGACCACACCAGAAGATTCCCAGCCCATGATTTCCTATATGTTGCTTTACCTTCCCAGACCTCTAGGACAAATAATAAGCGAGTTATAAGCAGTTTTAAGTGTGGCTATCCTCTTTTGACCTTGAAGGAGAGGCCCAAGAGTAAATCCGACCACACCAGAAGATTCCCAGCTCATGATTTCCTATATGTTGCTTTACCATCCCAAACCTCTAGGACTAATAATAAGCGAGTTATAAGCACTTTTTAAGTTTGGCTATCCTCGTTTGACCTTGAAGGAGGGGTCCAAGGACAAATCTGACAACATCAGAAGATTCGCAGCACATGATTTCCTATAGGTTGGTTTCACATTGCAAACGTCTAGGACCAATAATAAGGGAGATATAGGCACTTTTAAAGTATGCTATGTGAGTTACTTCGGCACTCCATGGATGACCTTGAATTTAAGAGCTTCAAGGTCAAATGTGTGCAAGGTTGTAGAGGACATGTATTTCTGTTATACATATCATCTATGAAGAGATTTAACCTTGTACCTATGAGAAACAGCCAGTAGAAAAATGCAGATTGTTTTCAAAGAAATGCCCATGGCAGCCATCATCTTGTTTTTCAGAATGAGGCTATTTTCCTTCCCAGAGAAGTCTACCCCCCAATGAAGATATCCTGGTGAATCTAGCTGCTGTCATTTTCCTCTTAGAGCGTTAACGCCGAAAATCTCTCTATGCGTGGCAGTGGCGGCGTAGTGAATGCTAAACCAAAGTATCCACCAGATGCTTCCAGTGGATACAATAAGTATGCCCAATATGACTGGCTGAAAAGTGTTGACTGGTGTGGTTTTGGTTAAATAGGTGACAAATAGGTGACAAAGCTACATATCTAGAAGACATGACTATTTTACATTTATTGGAATCTATAGTGAAAGAGGTATTCAGTCCATCCATTAAGTGGCAGCTCCATTTGCTGGACAAATTTTTGTGATCATTATATGCTTGGGAGCAAAATCAACAATAGCAACAAGAGCTGGTAGAATATCACACATGCTTATATTTTTACTTTACAAAATTTATGTAAAGTATATTACTCAGTCTACTTGTTTGTTTAATTGTTTACATCATAACTCCAAAACTGCTGTACGATTTGTTATGAAATTCTGAGAGCACCAGAACTGTTACAAGGAAGAACTTATTCAAATTTGGGCATGATCGGTGTGAATTTAAAAAAATAAACAAGAGCATTCAGAGTGGAGAGCCGAGTGCAGACAATGCAAATGTTTGTGCATGGCATTAAATAAATCGTCTCATTGATTTCTATGGTGACGTAACTAAAGAGTGCTCCAGCATCAATTAAGGATATTGACCCGATCATGCCCAAATTTGAATCAATTCTTCTTTGTACCATTTCTAATGCTCCCTAAAGCTTTCGTTACCATCTTGTGCAATAGTTTGGGATTTACATTTACTTTTTGTTTTCAGTCTGGGTCATATTGGGACGGGTAGATTACAGGTAGAGGAACACCAGTGCATACTAGTTGGTCAAGATTCTGCACTGTAAACCACCGGGCATCTGTAAGTAACTACTAGTTTTCCAACATGAATGGGCAGATATTCGAAACAGCGACCTTAGACGTTGAAGGAGAGTAATCTAACCACTATACCACTGAGCCCCCACAGTAGTTTAGGAGTTATGCTGTAAACAAACAAGAGCACTTTTAGTGGAGAACAGAGTGCAGACTTTGCAAAATCTTTTGTCCATGGCATTAAATGAATGATCACGTTGATTTCTGTGGTAATGTGACTAAAAAATTGTTACAGAATCCAGAACATTGACATGATCATACTCAAATTTGAATCTAAAATATTCATAACAATATGTGCCGTAGTTTTTAAGTTATGCTGTAAACAAAGAAACTTACAAACAAACAAACAAACAGAAAAATTGCAAAGTAACAAGCAAACAAAATAAGTTATATGCTTTGTAAAAAATGGCAAAGTAAAAATGCATGCACATAATCTGCCACATTTCGGTTATGCTTGGTGTGTTCTTTGGAAAGTATCACAAGCAAGTCTCTGTGCTGGATAGAGAAGTGCCCTCTTTGCTGATTAAAAATAATGCATAATGAGCCATCCATTTTAAAAGCTTGACAAATACTTATTATCTCAAACAATAAACTAGACTTTTAACCTTTTTGTTGTAAATAAATGCACAGTTAAAATTGCCTTTGTGAAGTGGTGATTCTTTAATGTCACATTATACAGGCCCATGATGTCAAAACAGAAAGCTAAAACAATGCTATCAACAACGATAATTGTACTTTGGTATTGAAACAGAAGCCAGTATACTTGATAACAAGTACTTGCTGAGATGGGTAC
This sequence comes from Sabellastarte sp. h YS-2021, assembly GCA_964017235.1. Lineage (NCBI taxonomy): Eukaryota > Metazoa > Annelida > Polychaeta > Sabellida > Sabellidae > Sabellastarte > Sabellastarte sp. h YS-2021. The sequence continues at coordinate 58,942,826 of OZ024930.1, read as the reverse complement.
TCATACACATTGTGACTTTACAGGAAAAAACTTGTTTCAATATAATAATTTACGAGACGTGTGTAGGAAACTATGGCTGACAGAAGTGAAGAGGAGCTTACATTAAATCTTCCATGGAATATATTAGATAACAGCAAGAAAGTCTCATTTGACATTGGTGAGTTTCAAAATCTGTGAATTGTCTACCGAACCATCTACATGTTCTTTTTTTGGTGTTAATCCATTTATTGCTTTGAGGTAACGCAATAAAAAGCTCTGAACATATTGTAAAGATGAACTTCTCAAAAGCTAGAAAACGCACCTCCGCTCCTGCTTTGAATATGATACAATTTTTTACAGAATTGTTGAGACATTGTTGAAATAAATTTGCTTAGATTCTTACATTACATCTAAAAAGTTAACTACACTTAAACATGATTGGTTGTAGCATACATTACCAAGATATCACTTAATATTTATTGTAGGATATTTTGGAAAGCAACAACAATATTTTTATACATGTATATACATACTTTTAAAGACTAAATCCGCATTTAACTGAGATTATAAACAAAAGAAATATGAGAATGATGGAATTTTATTGACATATTTACCATGGGATTGGATTACAATTGGCATTTAAGAAACTATTTAGTGGAGATTGTCTACTACATGACTCAATAAGTTATGGATGGAAAGTTATGGACGAATTTTTATGAAACTGGAAGGAAATCTTGACAATGGTGTGAGGAAGAGTTGATTTGATCAGTTATGGTAGCATTCCGGATAACCATCTGGATCCAGGTGTCTTTCTGAATATAACTAAGTTTGATCTGAATCCTAGCTAAACTGTGGATAATATGGTCAGGAACTGGAAAAATAGTGGTGGAAAAGAGATTTGTGGTCTCTACATGTTTTACTAGTTTATTCATGTCCTGGTTTATTCATGTTGGTAGTTACTTGCCAATGCCTGGTGCCTTACAGTGTAGAATCTGAACCAACTATTATGGACTGCTTCCTCCACCTGTAAACTACCCATCACAATATGAATTGGCTGTTGAATGTGATGTAAAACAAAAAATAAATCTAGATCTAAATATGTCTTACAAAGTTTACGAACAATGTAAATGAGAAAGCACTCATATAGTGCAGATCTCTGCCAGGTGGTGTTTCCAAAAGTTCAGGACTTTATTCATATCCAGAATATGATCCATATCTTTCCTAAATTGTAATCACTTCTTCCTTTGCCCAGGCCTTACACACACTAAATATTTGATACAGATCTGTCCAATACTTTTTGAGTAATATGAGAGAGCCCAAATCACTTTGAAAACACAAAAAGTGGGATCTTTAAAAATTCTGTATTTTTCTGTAACCAGAATATGACCCTGACCATTCCAAAAAGTTAACAATTTCTTCCTCTGTCATAAAATACCCACATTAAACATTTCAGAAAAAAAATCCATTCATTGCTTGTGGAGTTATCATGAATACAGAAATACAAACAATACAGACAAATGAACACATGCAAAAATCATAGCCTCCTGGTGTAGGCAATAACAAGAAAAGTAAAAAAATGGAACACTCACAGTTACCTATAGACACCTAATCCTACATTTAATTCATTTTAGACTATAAATACAATGGAACAAATAATTTTTTCCACTATAACATAATATCATGATATGTCTCTCATATCATTTCTTTCTTGATCCATGTAATTTGGTCGAAATATGTTTCTTGTGAAAGACATTGTTGTCTTTAGAACTCAACAAATGTTCTGCTTCATGAAATCATAAATATTTCCGTCCAGGAGGTTATGTTTTGGGTGCATTAGTTTGTCTGGGGTTTTGTGATAACTCCAAAAGTAATCCACAGATCTTTGTGATTTTTTTATGTGGGTAGGGCCTAACCAAAGAGAGAAGTTATTAACAAGAGGGTCAAAGATGCCCCAAAAGGCGGGTTGAGCAGGCAGCAATAAGGTTAGCAACTGCTGTAATTACATTTAGAAACAAAGAAAGAAATGTTAGGTTACTCAGTCAAGGAGAATGTGTTAGACGTGCTAAGAAACTTAAAACTTGTAATCTAGGTTACATAATTGTATCTATGCTATAAACGGACAAACGAAAGGACGGAATTACACCAATTTTGAAAGCAACTTAGCTATGATGGTGATGTATCTCCCTGTCAAGTTTGAATTCGATTGGACAAAGCGTTTTTGAGTTAGAGTCCAGAAATGGAAATGTTGACGAACAAACAGACAATTGAACTGATAGAATTACACCAATTTCGAAAGGAACCTAGCTATGATGGTGATCTATGTCCCTGTCAAGTGTGCATTCGATTGGACAAACCGTTTTTGAGTTAGAGTCCGGAAACGAAAAATGTGGACAGATAGATGGACAGACAAACGGACAAAAAACGGACAAACAGAAAGACAAACGGAAAAACAAACAGACAGAATTTCACCAAATTTGAAAGGAACCTAGCTATGATGGTGATTTATGTCCCTGTGAAATTTGAATTCGATTGGAGAAACCATTTTTGAGTTAGAGTCCAGAAACGAAAATGTGGACAAACAGACGGATAGACAGACAAACGGACAAAAAACAGACAAACAGACAGATAAACAGAAAAATGAACAGACAAAATTTCACCAATTTCGAAAGGAACCTGGCTATGATGGTGATCTATGTCCCTGTCAAGTATGAATTCAATTGGACAAACCGTTTTTGAGTTAGAGTCCGGAAACGAAAATGTGGACAGACAGATGGATGGACAGACAAATGGACAAAAACTGGAAAAACGAACAGACAGAATTACATCAATTTTGAAAGGAACTTAGCTATGATGGTGATCTATGTTCCTGTCAAGTTTGAATTCGATTGGACAAACCGTTTTCGAGTTAGAGTCCAGAAACGAAAAATGTGGACGGACAGACAGACGGACGGCGGACACATCAATCTAATAGGCAGGTTGGTTACATGCAACCCGCCTAAAAATTGGTGAAGATCCGAATCATATGTTGTATACAAAAAAGTCACAGATCTTCAAAGATCCCATTTTCAATGTATTTTCAATGATTTTGACTTTCTGTTTGGCATCACTCAAAAAGTAATGAGAGTGCATTCATGAAATCAATTGGGTTAGTTAAGAGTCTGACCAAAACAAGAATTGATTATATTTTTGGAAAAGATCCAGATCATATTCTAGATAAAAGAGAACATTCCTAAATTTTCAGAAATGCGCCATTGTCAAGGTCAGCCCTGTACAAGTACTTTCCAGTATAAATTTAGTCATTTCAGAATCTGACCTTACTTTATGAACAGGTGGTTCAGTATTCAAGTTGCTGTATGTTCACAAAGATGACTGGTTGGAACCTAGCCAAAGGAAACCGGTAAGTAAACACTTACTGCTGAGTAACTCATTGCCAGAATAATTTCTTCATACTAACTATTCCCAACCTGTTTTGTAGTCCTATTTTATTACAGATAATTATATCCCCAGACGAAAGTCGGGGATATAATGGTTTCAGGTCCATCGCGCCGCCGCCGTACGTTTTGACTTGTGTGCGCGATAACTCAAAAACACTTCCACAGATTTCATTCAAACTTGGCACACACATGTATTTGGGTCAGGAGAGGAAGCATTTTTAAGGTGCCCTTAAACTCCCAATAATAAATAACTTATGGTCACCTTAAGTTCAAAAATTTGACTTTTTGACACTTAATGCCCTCTAGGTCACAAATTATGTGGCTTATCTGCCTCAAATTTTACCTGGAAGTACATTACTATATTTTCCTTATATATACCAAAAATCAAGACTTTATGTGAAGGTTAAAATTGTTTTTGAGGCCCATAAAGACCATACTTAGACATTTTTTTCGACGTTTTTCCTGTGCTTTTCCCCTACAACTTAAAAGTGATAAGTCTGACAAGTCTGTAACTGTAATAGATATAACTACTGTACATACTCTTAGTCTGTAAAAAATTTTAAGTCTGTAACTGTAATTTTAAGGTCACGTTAAAGTCTCTAAAATTTCCCAAAGACACCCAATTTTTAGACTTTTTGCCACTTTGAAGGCCTGTAGCTGTCAAACGATGTGACTGATGCAGATGAAATCTTATCTGGGAATATATATGATTATGTTATTTTTACACTTGAGAAAACCCAAGGCTTTAAATAGACGTTTAACCTGTGGATAAGGATCATAAACACCCACCTGAAATGCACCTGATACAGCTGAAATCTCATCTGGGATATATTAATATGTTCTTTTTCCATGTGCCAAAAACCAAGGCTTTAAGTAGACATTTAACATGTATGTGAGACCCATGAATGATCCACTCAGAGGACTTTTTTTTAAAGTTAACCCCCTAAAATTGAAAAAAAAATGGTCATACCAAAACAAAAATGAAAAAAAATTTATAATAATTGTGAATCACACAAAATGGGTGCTGCAAAAAATACCCAGTGAATGCTTGTGGTGTGAGAGAGTGCCCGTTTGGGGATATGTTGGCATCGAATCGGCGCAATCTAGTATTTTTGTTGGAACCCCCTGGCCTATACATTATCACATATGGTAACATATGCCAAATATGGCAACATATGCCAAATGATTTCTGTCATCATGGGTTTGAATCTAGCTAAAAAATCTTCCCACTTTTCAGCTCTGACCAAGGAAATGCAGTATGTGTGGTCCCATGTTTAAACACAGATCAAAGTGTTCACACATGATTCATCTCTATTACCTCCAAGCCTATCAGTGGAGGTTATGAGATTGTTAGAATCTGATAATTACCAAGATTGTGAAACAACCTCTGCTCGGATTTATACCCAATTGTCCCAGTGTGTGACTCCCAGTCTAACATACCAATGATCAAATTTGGGAAATGATCCACAACCAATTCTGGATTTTTCTATAAAAAAATAGTGGAGATCTTGGACTTTGGCAGAGGTTTGCCCTCTTTGATTGCTTTTTGCCAGAGGTTTTTATGATGTTTTGGAATTGAGCAAAAATATTATGTTATATTATATAAGCTTATATGTCCAGTAAGGTTCACATGTTTTCATTTTTTCGATAAACCTTTTGAGGGCTGCATCATCTCTAAATTGTCTGTGTTTGAACTACATGTTGACACTGGTTACCACTAGAAACCAAAGTCAATATTTGACCTATATTATATGTTCCAACACATTAGACTAATCATGTATTGTTCCATTGTGACAAAATTAGACAACTATGGTTAAGTTATCTCAGATTATGATTTTTAGGAGACTTTCATTCTTGCAGTCTTGACTGCAATGTTCAAGCATACCCAAACAAACAGTGACTAAGGGAGTGACTAAGGGAGTTGGCCAGGGATTGGAAACGAAATATTGGTGAAAAATTCCTAAAGAAAACTTCTTGAGTCCCAACACTGATCTGGATCATCCTAGATGAGAGTTGAACTAGGCATAGGCTGCATTTTGTTTGAGCATAAGACCCAAATGTGAGTAATAGTTTGGAGCAGATATTGTCAAAAAAATCCTTAAAAGAGTCTGGATCTGGTTCATCTTTGAGAAGGACCAAGCCATAGGTAGTCATCACCACAGGTGAAATTGCTTCCGATCCAGTGTAATTATATTGATTGATGGCACAGACAGAAAAACAAACAGATGCAATTACCTAAAAATATACTGCGGATTAATTCTTTAATTTATATTCTAGACAGGATAATGTTTTACAGACAGAATTTTCTAGCAAGTTTTGTTACACATCTCAAGCATCCCTATGTAATCTTATTGTAATTGGTGTTTTACCTGTTTACATATCTTTCCAAGGAAAGTCAAGGAAAAGTGCGTATGCAAAACATAGCCAGGGATGAACTGGAAAAAGCATTAGGTATCATCAAGTCATCCTGTGTTTATGATACTTCCGGTGAGGATATGGTGGAACCATACACCACTGGACTTGGCAGTCAACAGTTCTATGGTCAACTTGGGAGGGAAATTAAAGTCAAGTAAGCATGCTTTTGAAATGTAGTTAAACCGCTTGAATATTGCATTGCAGGTTATCTAATATTCCATCATAATTTTGAAAAATGAAAACACAGACAGTTGGTAGCAAATTGGTCTAGCTGTTAAAATTGAGTTCTTGGGTTTGAATCTGGCACACCGTACTATTGAGTGGTAAAATGTAGCATTTTCATTTGTTATATGACCCAAACAATTTATTGGAAGCAACATTAAAACTCACATAAACGCCCCATCCCCTTCACTGAAGTATCATCTCATAAACCTCAACAGTGCATCAAAAGAAACATCTAATCTGCTAAGTCCTGACCTATTTAACTAACCTATGATATCCAGAATGAGAGACCAGTATGTTACCGCTAATTCAAACAAAGACCAAACATATAAATAGACCTAGCGCATCGGACAACCGATCCAAATTGTATCCACCAGAAAGACAACTCACCAAAGCCAATCAGCCATCCCTTAACCTTAAAGGAGGAGCCCAAGGTCAAATCTGACCACATCAAAAGATTCCCAGCCCATGATTTCCTCTAAATTGGTTTCACATTGCAAACCTCTAGAACCAATTATAAACGAGTTATAAGCAATTGTAGGTTTGGCTATCTTGTTTGACTTTGAAGGAGGGGCCCAAGATCAAATCTTACCACATCAAAAGATTACCAGCCCATGATTTACTATAAGTTGGTTTCACATTGCAAACCTCTAGGACCAATAATAAGTAAGTTATAAGCAATTTTGGGTTTGGCTATCTTGTTTGACCTTGAAGGAGGGGCCCAAGGTCAAATCTTACCACATCAAAAGATTCCCAGCCCATATTTACCTATAAGTTGATTTCACATTGCAAACCTCTAGGACCTATAATAAGTGAGTTATAAGCACTTTTAAGTTTTGCTATCCTCGTTTGACCTTGAAGTAGGGGCCCAAGGTCAAATCTTACCACATCAAAAGATTCCCAGCCCATGATTTCCTATAAGTTGATTTAACATTGCAAACCTCTAGGACCAATAATAAGCAAGTTATAAGTTGGTTTCACATTGCAAACCTCTAGGACCAATATTAAGCGAGTAATAAGCAATTTTAGGTTTGGGCATCCTCGTTTGACCTTGAAGGAGGGGTTCAAGGTCAAATCTGACCACACCAGAAGATTCCCAGCCCATAATTTCCTATAGGTTGGCTTCACATACCAAGCCTCTAGGACCAATAACAAGGGATATAAAAGCACTTTTCCTGATTGACAAGGAAATGCCTGTGAAGGCCATTTTTTTTTTCAAAATGAGGCCAAAAATATTCTTTATTTCCCAGTTAGGATTTTGTGATGAGAAACATATCCTGCGAATTTGAATTCTCTACCTATAATACCCTTTGCTCTAGAGGTCCAACAAAACGCCTTGCAGAGAGTCAAAAAAAATGCCCGTGATGGCCATCTTGTTTTCCAAAGTGAGGCCAAAAATATTCCCAGGCAAGATTATATGGTTATGAACATATCCTGCAAATTTGAGAAGGCTAACTATAATGCTTTTTTCGTTAGAGCAGTAACAGTGAAATCTCTTTACACACTGTGGCAGTGGTGAAACGAAGCGAAATCCATATTATCTACCCAATGCTATCCGGTGGGTACAGTTAAAATTTATCTATATTAATATGTGGTTTCTTAATATGTGCTTTTGTGACAGTCATTGTTTCAAATTTGTGTTGCTCCATCCTTGCTTTGATTAACCATAGCCACTTTAAAAGTTCCTCAACTATGTAGTGTAGAACGCACCTTACTTTTGAGATAAATTATCAAAAAATAATATGCATTTTTACCAATAATATTTTTGTTGTCCTTCAGGCCAAGTATCCTTGACGAAACATCTTGCTTTGTATATGGACTTCTGCATTTATTGAAAAACCATCCAACCAAAGATGTAATACACGAAATACCTCAAGAAATAATCAAGGTAAGCGCTTTAAGGCTAGACATACTTCTCTGCTGAGCTCAATAACAGAGGATTCATGGATGTAAGATTAAAATGTATAAATTTGGACTATTAGAAAAAAAATTATAAAAATGGTTTGTTTGTTTTCTGCCTCTGTGTCTGTCCATCTGAGACAAACTTGTTAAAATGTACAGTTTCAGTGAACCTAGAGCTGTGATAGTTTTTTAAAATTATTAAAAATGTCTGTCTTTTGACAGGGACATTAAACCGCAGTACATGAAAGGACACAATTATCAGAAAGATATCATTTGGCCCAAGAAATTGACCAAATGGGCCAACTGTTTTTGTTTTTAATTTTGGGACAAATAACCTCCAAGTGCAAAAGTGATATGTAAATAATTATTTTACTTCCTGTTAATCTATGAATCGAAAGAATTTTGTAATATTACAAAATATATGTCACTGTTTGGCGCCAATGGAAAATTGGCATTCTCAAAAAGCTCTTGTATATAATCCCCTTATTGTTTGTCAGAAAGCCAGTCAACAAGCTAAAATTTTCAAGGAGAGAGTGATGAAATATCAAAAGAACTTCACCTCTAACCTTGAACTTCCAGAGGACCAACTGGATGATTTTACCTTGCCTCAGGAGAAGGTGAATGTTTCATCAGAACAGCGGGTGTTCACTGATGTACATAAAGACATCTTTCCTTGTGGGATGCTTATGTGTGGCTCTGCAGCCCTGATGGTACAGGTAAATATGTGTAATTTTCACCACCAGCAGATTATATTTTTGGGTGTGTTCATTTGTTGTTTTCTCTATCTGTCTGTTTGTCTATGTTCATGATAACTCCAAAAGGAAACAAACAGATCTTTATGAAATACTTAAATTGGTGGGGCCTAATCAAAGGAACAAGTGATCAAATGTTGGGAACGATCGGGATCATATTCTTGATACTAAAATATCCTAAATTTACAACAAAGGTCCCATTTTCAATTTATTTTCAATGGTTTTGGCTTTCTGGGGCCTATTTCACAAAGGGATTAAGTCCAGATTTAGACTTAAATTTAAGACTTTGGTCTTAAATTTTGTAAACAGAATGTTAAGTCTGTGGTCTCAGACTTAGCGGATTTCACAAGGCAGCTAAGTCCATGAAAGCAGCTAAGTCAGTGGACTTAACTTTAAGTCTGGGAGGTAGTGGGCTTAAATTTTGTAAAGAGGACTTAAATATGGCCGAAATAAACTTTTCTCCACTTCCAAATTTGAAATGGCTGTAAATAAATGATGTAACAAGGTTTTCTATTTCAAAACAGCACTTATCTTTAGATGAAATGCATCAAATGAAGGATATAAAAGGTCATATGAAACAGAAAACCACTGTGGTTATTTGGTAAGCTTGGCCTTAGCTAAGTCACCCTTTGTGAAATCCAATTGAATCCCAGACCTAGCTAAGACCCAAAGTCTTAGATTTAAGTCCCTGACTTAGCTAAAAACTTGACTAAGTCGAAGTCCCTTTGTGAAATCGGCACCTGGTTTACATTACTTAAAAAATAAGCGGATATTTTTCTAAGGGTAGGGCTCGGCAAAGAAAGTAGAGATTGCATTTTGGGAAAGATTAAAATTATATTCTGGAAAAAAATCCTAAATTCCTGCACTGGCACATAAAGAAACTATATTATTCTATTTTCATTCATTAAATCAGATGTCCAATGGGTGTTGATGAGCTGATTTCTAACATGGAAAATAATGCTGGTGGGCTATACCTAAACTTGAACATACACAGATAAAAATGGAACTTTTCTTTAACTTCAGTGTGACAAAGTTTCCAGTTACTATGTTTCCATAATATTGCTACATAATGAAGGAATATTTGTTGAACATAGAATGCATATGAATTAAATTGATTAAATTTGTAGGTAGCAGAAACAGGGAAGATGGATTTTATTAATCTAACAAGAAGAGCAGGACGAATGCTTTTGGGCTTGGCCAGTTTGCTAACTGGTGCAAAGGTAAAGTTTATTTATCCTACAGCATCCATGTTTAGAAATGTTAGTGTCCCTGTTAGGACTTACTTCCTGGATGTTTTAACTACATTGATAGTATGTTAACAATGTGACATTGTATTGACCACTCTGTAAACAGGGCATGTAAAAGTTTGAAACCCTAGATAGAATTTGTTTAAGTTGGGATGCACCAGAAAAAATATGCCCGTTGTTGATCACATAGATAAAATGTATCCATTTAAACACCCGTAATTAGGTAATGAGAATGAAACAAAAAACCCAAACTTTGGTTTTTGAAATGATTGCTTATGTAGAAACTGAAATAATAAAATGGAAAAATATGTAATCACTTGGAACCAGTCATTGTATAATTATTTCTGCCCGATATTATTTTTTGGAATACTTTATACATTTGTTTAAATAATTAATTATGTTCAGCACACATTTGTGTTAAAATTTGTATTAAAAACATCTCTGCATGATTAAATATTCTGCAGTCCAAATGGGTACATAAAGGGTAAATAATTGTTAAGTATATTTCACAGTTTGGTGTACTACTGGTTTACAAAAGCACATATTAATTTGCTCCTCCATCAAGCCCTTTGGAACTCATACTGTTATCATTATTTACTTTGTTTAATTACCTTTTCACTTAATTTCCCAAAATAGATTGTACCATGCACTTTGTTTGGCAAGAAAATAACAACCAGCTTATTTTGTTAGTTGCACACATTCAAAGGTTTACCATAAACATCCCAAAAGGTAATAACATATATTCATGTATATTTCAAATGCAATTTTGAAATAAAACATCTGATTTAACTTGATATAATATCAATAAAATGTCCATGTGACAAAACTCATCCCATTTCAACATTAAAGCCATACTTAAGTATTCGATACTGTAATGCACACAGAAATTCAGTAGTTTTCAGTGTATTTTTTCAGCAGCGATTTATTCATACTTCACAATGCATTGTGCAATATATTCAGTCTTATGAGGAACTGCTTTCTATGTGTGCTGCTGGTAAAGCCAACAAGGTAAACAGCACCATAATGGAACTCAAGACGGCCACCTGTAAAGATAACGGAGAGGAACAGAGCAATATCTATAGTGATATAGATGATTTGGAAGATGATACTTTGCTCTTCTCGTTTGGTCAGGCAGTGGGCAAATCTATTGGTACATATTGTTTACTTAACATCACTTTGAATGAAAGAATTACTTCTGTGGGCTGTTTATTAATAAGCAGAAAACACTTAGTGTAAAGGAGGATTTAAACTAATTCAATTGATGGTGTCGGATGCTATTTTGCAGGTCCTCAGTGGCTAGCAAGTGGTTATCAAGTTTAGCATCTAATCACAAGCTGTCCCCTCTGTGGGTTTGAGTCCCACAAGTGGCAATGCTTAGGACCTGTCCAAATATAACTTTGGCTGTTGAATGAGAAATAAAACACAAACTTTGACTGATGCTATTTTGTCAGGATCTGCCAGGACAGATGTGGTTTATATAGATGTACACACACCTTGTACACACAATCACAGGTGTTTATTTTGAAGTTCACCAAAACAGACGTAGAAACGCAACTTGTATATGCAATATACAGATATTTATTCTGAAGTGTTTAAATAAAGATGTCAAACATTGTTTCAATACAGTATACAGTTGTTGATATTGAAGTTTTATCTTTACAGATGTATACACACAGCTTGTACATACAATATACAGATGTTTGCAGTGGACTTTTTATTATCTTTACATAGTTTGTACTTGCAATATACAGATGCTGATATTGAAGTTTATACAGATGTATACAGTTTTTAGATGTAGTATATAGATATGTTGATATTGAAGTTTTGCAATTTTATTGTCAGAAAACTGGCAGATTATGGATGAATCAGTTGGGTTATTAATATAGTATTGTTATATTTTACCAGAACGTTATCTGAATACAGCAGATTTTGTCCAAACATGATCAGTTTATATATGAAGTGTGGTCAAATATTAAACAATTTATCAAATGGCTAGATGTCTGAAAATATAGATCTATAATATTTTAATCTGGCTGGGTGCTGTGCAGAGGAAGGGGGGGGTGCTGGGTCTAGCTTTAATCAGTGGGAGTTCCACATGTCCGCAGTTTGAGACATCCAGTGCAGGATGGTCAACTGTTAAACCTGTGTCTGTGGCTTTAGGTTTACTGTAAAACGGTTGAACATTTTTCAAATGGGGGTACAAACCCTTGACCCCCTGCCCCCCTGGATCTACTAGTGCTGTGTGACTTAAATATCCCTGGAAACCCAACAAATGACCAATGTGGTATTCAAGTAAATGTAGTTGAAAAGATGCCCACACATTCAACCCTGATAGGCAAGTGTGATACCACTAAAAAGAGTTAAGAACTTAAGACATTTTCTTTTGATGAACCTAAAACAGCCACCTTTAGGATTTGGAACCCAATAGGTGTGAACATTTCAAGGCATCAGAAGAACTTTTTATGGGTCTGAAAACAATCAATTTTTACACTGTAGCAGATGTTATGAAAGAAGATCTATTAGAGTACTTATGATTCAAATTTTTTTCTTAATCCTTTGTCATAGCTGACTTTAAGAAGGAGGACTTGGCCAGATGTTTACTGGAAACTGTTATTAATGACTTGATGGAGGTGATGCAAGCCTCTGCCAGGCTAAAGAAACTCAAGCATGTCTTCCTAGTGGGTGGCTTTTTCAACCATCCACTGGTTCGATATCTGGCTGCCGAGAAATGGATCCTAATGGATGTAGAGAACATCGTACTTTCAATGGAAAAGGTAAGTGAAGACTTTGAGATTTAGGTTAAAAGACAAACCTATTGGAATATCATCAGTAGGCCCTGATAACTAAGTGGAAAAACTTCATAATCTTGTATTTTTTTTTGCCTGGACTTACAATTGTCAAACATCAATGATTTGAGGAGTATAGTCTGAATGCATTATAAAATCTTCTTTGGCAGAGATAAAGTGATATAAAAGTCTAATTTGATCAGCTTTCTCTTATTATAATATTCAAATCTCATTTGTCCCATCAATATAGGCTCTTCCTAATGTACCCATTACAATAGTTACAATAAGATTATATAATAAGAAGGTTCATTAAAAATAGTGTTGCCCTTCAAAAGACTTGTCTGTCTGTCCAATGGTTAGACAACTTGGTTTCCTTGAGTTATAAATGCCATTTTATCTTTATTAAATAGGGGAGACAAAAACCATTCTAAGAAAATATAAACACTGCAGAAGTGTTGAGCATTGCAAACGACAAAATCCACTTTACACAGATATATAATTCTGTGAAAATATGATGGTTTAATGTACCACAATGTATTGGAGAGATCAAAGACCTAAGTTTCACCACAAGGTCTGTAAGTGATCAGCCTGGTGAGATTCTTTGTATCTAATTTTGTTGCCTCCTTCAGAAGTATATATGTCTCACCTCCTTCTCAAAGTATATCCACCACAGCCTTTTATTTTACCCAGTGTCTAAAATCCACAGTGCTATTTTACATGGTCTCTGCAACTTCAAAAAAGTGGAATCTCTGCTTGTATATGACGACCTAACCCAGTAAACATTTTTAGGTTTTGCAAACGTTTGAAAGGAAACATTTGGCAAAGGTTAAAAAATGATGGGTACGAAAACCATTTGTAATGGAATGTTTTTAAAATGTTTTTTGAAAACTGTTTATTAAACGTTTAATGATAAATGTTAGAAAAACGTTATAAATAAACATAATAATGTCTGAATAATAATGGGTCAGAGGTCAAATTCAATATCTTCGTATGGTTGCTCACTATTGAAAATATTATTTTCAGGTCTAAAATTGTAAGATAATGGCTTAAAACTTGTGCCCCCATTGAATTCATACTTTTAGTGATTGCATGTGGGGCAATTTTGACAAAGTCCTCTAAAATCCCCTATTATTGCTCACCGCCATCTTTGTTTGGACATGTTTGAAGGTGAAGGTTTAAAATTATAGGTTTAAAAAACGTTTTTGATAGAATGTTTTTAAAACATTTGACAAGCAATGTTGTTTAAACATTTTATGTGTACTGTTCATCAAACATTTCATGATGAATGTTTGAAAACCATTTCCAGCAAAACCTTAGTTTCTTCAGCTATTTTATAAATGTTTTAAAAACATTTCCAATCAAACCTAGCTTCTTGAGTAATTTTATAAATGTTTAATAACTGTTTTAAGTAAAAACGTTTTTATGGAGAATGTTTATAAAACGTTTTTTAAACAATACAGCAAAAACATTTACTTAGAAACGTTTAGAAAACCAAAGATAGGGTTTACTTAGGTTTTAAAAATGTTTTGTAAACGTTTAAACCATTTTAAAATGTTTCTAATGTTTACTGGGAAGAGTCTGTTTTCAGGGGAGATTACTTCTATACTGGCTATTTGGAAGTAGAATTATAAAGTCTGATTTTGGTTTGTATTTTTTCTGTTCCAGACTTCATTAACACAGATCCATTACCTGAAGCATGGGTCACATCTGGGGGCGCTAGGTTGTTTTCTCAACCACACATTGAAGTTTGCTCCAAAAACTCCAGAACAGTCATAGTTGTGCAACAAGCATTTACAGTAATTATCTGATTAGGAGCCTCCTACCATATTCAGCCATTGAAACAGAGTCTGAAATGCACCAGTGAAAATTACTATCTAATCCATGACAATGGTTTCATACATCAAATGAAGGACGCTTCATGTTGTCATCCAATCTGCTATGAAATTAAAGATTTTGTGATGAGTCTGGTCTGGCTTGTGTTTTTGTTTGGTACCTCATAGTTGTTATTGTTATACAATAGCTTCAAAACTACATTATAATTTATTATTAAAGCTAATACCCGGAGTTATATGAAAATTTAAACAAAAATGATAACACTTTCTTTTTCTTTCAGTTTTATTCTGTCAACAGAAGTATTAGATAGTTTTCTAGCCAAAGCAACTATGACAGCCCCCTTGACTAGTGCCACATATTTTCTTGTATTTTACTATTTCTCCCACTTTCAGATTGTGGTTAGATAGTGCTTATAGTTAACGAATCTACTTACAATAAGACTATGACTCTCTTTGAAAAATTGTTAGGATATCATGAGCACATAAATTTCTACAAAAAAACAGCAGAACCTAAGACTCACATTTTTCAAACATCTTGACACATCATAACATTTATGATATAGTATTCAAGTATTTATTTTATTTAAACACTGACCAGTAGAACTGTGTTAAGTAGTACTACCTTTGAACTACTAGTAAATGTGAAAGCATTTTTCAAATTAAAAGCATACCACCTTGTTAGATGGAAAGCCTAGTAAATGCAAATATTTTGATCTGGGCCTTTAACTTGACAGGGTTTAACCATTATTAAAAGTTAAGAAAGCTAAACCATCTTGGCACATTACATATATCCTAAGAATGCACAGGAACTTTTTTGAAAATTGACCCTGTTTGAGTTAAAAGCAAGAGTCAGAGGATAAATCTGTGTTAAAAGATTCACAGCGCATGATTCCTAAAAGATATTTTGGCATTCCAGACCCAAAGGACTAATAATAAGGCACACATAGAGCATTTTGATATTAAGAATCTGTTTGACCTTGAAGCAAGGATCAAAGGTCAGATGAGTAAATTACTCAAGGCCAAGGCAAAGATGAATGGCTTCTATTGTGTATTTCCATAACTTCCAAGCTAATATATGCAAAACATGGCTGAAAAGGGTCTTAGAAGGGGACTTTTATGCTGTCTGGGTGACTGCAAAGGAGATATATATTCCTATTTTACCCATTATCCAAAACATGATCAAAGCTACCGTATATGAAGGCCAAAATGGGAAAATGGCCAAAAACAGACCTTCCAAAGGCCGTCATTGACCTTAAGATTGAAGGTCAGGTAGCCAAGAAATAAGATTCTAGCCCATATATACCTGAATACCCAGTGCTAAAGAGCTCTAGGTTAAACATTTTCGGGGTCATCAGATTTGAAACGACATTCCTGTGGCAGAGGCATGAGGAGTTCAAAGTTATTATATCCCTGACTTTTGTATTGGGATAGAATTGTATCATATAGTGGACTCCGTAAATGAAGTGCTGGTGTATTTTGATACAAGTAAAATCAGCTTACAGTCTGATAAGAAAATACTGTAATCTTGCAGATGTAATTGATAGTTAGTTATAACTAAAACCAGATCCTGTGGATATTGATGTTTTAGTTATACAGTATTCACTATACTGTAATTCTAATGACAACTATATCAAAAAATTATACAAATACTGTTAAATAATATATATTTAAAAGATCCCAAGTGATTTACAGTTCTATAATTTAATCAGTAGTACATGTTTTACACTGGTATCACTGATTCAGTTAACTGAAATAACATAATGACATTTGCTTTTGTAAATAAACTATTGAACTTGATCCCCCTATTTTCCTGGACCGTATTCACTAAACTTCCTTTATTCAAAGGAACCCTTAAAAAGTAAGTTTTATATTAAGAAAACCTTGAAAACAAAGGAACTCCTTAACTTTTAAGGATATTTTCAATTGGTATTTGCTAAACCTCCTTTGTTGAGGAATCCCTGTATTTTTCCATTACCTTTCTAGGTTAGTGTATACCTATCTTTATAACAAAGTAGAGTTTTTGAAGGTTTAATTTTTAAGAAAAATTTGAGGTAACAGGTTAACTATTGTAGGTTTTGCAAAAAAGAAATAAATGATAACAGTACTTACACTTTATATCTCCATATTATGTTTTCATATTTTTCATGAAGGTTATGCAAAATCAAATTGATATGTCATAATAAATTCAAGCGATCCAATGAAAATGTATTTGATTTATTTTCCCAATGACTAAATAAAAACAAGTTTTGAAACACAAAGATTTTGAATTAAGTATACATTCCTTATAAAATATCACACATTACATGACAATAGAAGACATTTCATAACACTAATGTAATACTAAATAACTAATGCAAAAAAGGATAGACATAACATTCCTTTACAGTAAGGAAGAAATAAATGAGCCTTAGTGAATACAGTTACTTAGAAGACCTTACCAGTGGGATTACAGCATTTATTATACTCTTTTACAAAGGATCCTTTACATAAGTTCCCTTTGGTAAGGAAGTCATAAAGCAGCTTTATTGAATAGCGTTTTAAGGCCACCTTACTAAAGAAGAATTTCTCGCCTTCCTTTAATAAAAGGACCCTAAAAATAAAGAAAGTTTAGTGAATACGGCCCCGATTACGACAAACACAGGAGTAAACACAAGTCTGGCTCTTTTACAAATTGAGCTAAAGAGAAATCCCCAGAAACCCAACATTTAATAAAGACTATATAAACCAGAAAATGTTACAGTTAACAGTGTCTACATTGATGCATCTATCATTTAATTCAACTCCGTTACAGTTTGCCTATAGTATATAAATTGCACAGTTAAACTGCCAGCTTACATCTTGCCATTGTTAAGTGATGCATCTTATTGAAGGTCACAAATAACCAAACCTAACATGCTTATTCTTTCCAAAAATTCAAGCAAAATGTTTTACTAATCTAAACAAAGTAATAGTCATTTGGTATTACAGTTGCCCAAGGCAACTACATAAAATGTTATAGACTTCAAAGTACACATATTATGTTTGCAACATCATGTAATGGTACAAATACCACTTCTCTTTGCTTGAAGTAACAACCAGTGAATATATGTGCAGTTTAGGACCTCCAACTAAATTCTGGATAGGTGGAACCAATGCATTTGAGACTTTCTGTACATCAGAAAGTATTGGGTTTTGAAGAAATATATGAAAGTTAGCCATATCAATAAACAAATCTTATGAATACTGAAGTTTCTAGTTATACAAAAACTACTTCATATAGTCAATTATAACAACTCAATTTACAACATAATTAACTCTCAAACAGAAAATAACAGATCCAAATCACAATTATATTTTATACCTTAAAGGGTTTTATTTTATTGGTTAGTTCCAGTGGGACAAAACTGTAGCAACCATATCCATAGAAAGGATGAAACTACTGAATATCATGTTCACCTACATAAACTTACCCTGTGGCCTTACTACACGAAGTACAATTACACACCAAACTAAGAAACTACTGTCCTGCCATTTTACATGAAACTCTGTTAAATAAAATTGTCTTTTGATGCAAAATTATTTTGCAGGTCATTAGATAATCCATTCTGTTGAAATTTGCCCTTTTTCTGGAATTATTTATTAAGTGGAGGTGTTTTACTTGTACCTTAAAATTTGACTTATTCAATAATAAGATTCAGCTGTTCTTACTATTTACAGAAAATTGCAATAAAAACCTGGCAATGAAATCCAATCAATGCTTGTCTTTTGTGAAACCATAGTAATGATAGTATTTACAATTGACAACAATGTTTCTTAGATCTAATGGAGGCCAAAAATGACCAGCCCATTGGCAATATGTATGCAACACTAAACTTTAGAGATCTCACTTTTTAAATGTATGCAAAATATGCACAATGTGGTATCACTTTAAATTTGTTAGAGTATTTCATCATATTAAATTATATTAAATAAATGGATCCATGAGAGCTGGTTGTTGACATTGGATGATGCTTCAATCACTAAAGAAATACTAGAAGAGTGTCAATGCATGTGCCTTGCAATGGCTGTGCGCAGCTTGCATTAATTTTTGAGCAGTGACCTTTTTTCAGCATCATCCCCAAGCAAATTTGAACATATATTTAAAAATA
Organism: Sabellastarte sp. h YS-2021; assembly: GCA_964017235.1. Classification (NCBI taxonomy): domain Eukaryota; kingdom Metazoa; phylum Annelida; class Polychaeta; order Sabellida; family Sabellidae; genus Sabellastarte; species Sabellastarte sp. h YS-2021. The sequence goes on along the minus strand of OZ024930.1, from coordinate 58,924,130 downwards.
GTTTTATTTGTGTCTCATTCAATTGAATATTATGGCGAAAAAGTAAAACTTGTATCACAAAAAGGTATGGTTACACAAAGGACACATGCAAGTCAAACACGAACACCACAACCTGTACACATAGACACTAAATTTTTATATCACCACAGTTTGAAGTCATTAACTAAAATATTACACATTGCAATCATACACATTAGAAACACTTACACTTAGCAAACTTTTAATCAAACATTTCACTATAAACTGTATGGATAATCACTGTATAACAAGACTACTGTTAAACTGTATGGATAATCACTGTATAACAAGACTACTGTTAAACTGTATGGATAATCACTGTATAACAAGGCTACTGCTAGAGTGGTTATCTCCCACCTTAGGATCAGTTATAGTGGAGGTCCAAGGGAGATATAAGGCCTTTGTAATAAGATGACCCCACTTGACATTGAAGGAGGGGGTCAAAGGTCAAATTAAACATTTGAAAAAAAAGAGTCTCAGGTCGTCACTTCCTTTTTGTTGTTTTCACATTCTGAACCACTATGAGCAATGAAAAGGGTGACATAAGGCCTTTTAAATAAGATAACCCCATTTGACATAAACATGTGATATGGTGGCTGTTTGGTTTTTTAAACAAGGCCAAAATTTTAGCTATTTCAAGATTTAGTGCATCTTAATGATTTTCAAATTATCAGCAATGGCATCCATTTTATTTTTCAAAATGAGGCTAAAATTTTGTACATGTTTAAAAGCCACAAACATTCCCTGCAGATTTGGTAAAGATATCTTTATAAATGAATCCCATATAAAGGATTATGTAAAAATGTGATGAACAGATGCATGCACATACATAAGGCACTTCAGAATCTCCTGGGTTCGGCCTTCAGCCGCTGGTGGGAGATAATAAATAGAAGATCGAGCCATACACAGATTTGCCCTGAAGCCATAAATTCAGATACCTGTCAAACATCTAATCCTCTGTAAATATTCAATTTATTTTAAAACAGTACTGACAATACTAATATTTGCGCAATATTTACATATTTGGACATAACCTAAAAAATACCATAAAAGCTTTTCTCACTAAAATATTTGCATAATATCAATAAAAGACTTAGAATCCCTGTGAGTAATAAGTCTGAATGTAAAGATGAAAAGGTATTTGCAGAGTTGTAAAATGGACAATAAGGACATTGAAATGATCCACATGTCTGGCAGATATGCTGATGAAACAGACCATCTGTCCTGTATAATGTGGTGTTCTGAAAACCTAAAAAAGATACAATGAAACATGGTTCATACATAACATCCATGACAAAATAAAAACTCAACAGAGAAGTCTCTCATTCTCTTTTATGAAATTTAGTGTTCTGAAAAGAAGGAAAAATCCAGAAACAATTGATATATAATTTATGAAAAAGCTACATGTATGTGGAGAGTAATTAAGCATCTATGTAGGAATACATTAAATGATCTATGAAAGAACAAAATTCTCAAAAATATTATATCGTGGAAATTGGGAAAGAAAGAAAATAAGACATGATATAATTTATGGGAAAACTTTAAAGAGATCAAGTTATGTTCATCTTGTGAAATATCATTTTAATAGAAAATTATCTTTCTCTGAAACTGTTGTCTCTGTGGCCTATTATACAACTATACATACAAATTTGGTTTCCTCATTTCTGAACAATTTAAATGTAATATAAACTAGTGTTTACTTTTAAAACACATTTCTAAAGGTTCTCTACTTCTTAAAATATTTACAAAACTTCAGCAAAACATACCCAAAGTAAACTGTGCCGCTGCATATTAAAAAATATTATACAATCCATATACCTTGTTATTTTGGTCAAATAGGTCCCATTTCAGATAATCAAATGAAAAATAATGTATAGTGGTGGACCAGTTCACGCCCGTGTACCTATTCACGCCCACCCCTAGCTTTATTCAAAACAATCACAGTTACACAATAAATTTGTAATGTATATGATCAATTTAATAATCATCTATGATGTGGTAAACATCTTTTCTATGAAAAATTATAAATCTCTGAGAAAATTGAGAGTGGGCGTGAACAGGTACATGGGTGTGAATTGGTCCACCACCACTATTCATTGCAAGCTTAATATATTAAAAATCTGTTATGCAAGCATAAAAATACTGAAAACAAATACAAGACAACACAGTATAAATATCAAATATTTTTTCATTGTTTCCATGTGGAATATGCATAAAAAATATTTTTAATGGCAGTTGATTTTGTAAATTAATTATTTTTTACAAAAAGAGCTTCTTGATTTGGCCACATATTACAAGGACTTGCCCAGAACATTCAATCAGAGAGACATATTACCTCTGTCAGAGATCAGAGTAATTCTCAGCAAATGTTGTATGGTTGTATTGGCCACAGGAAATCTTCTCTCTCCAATAAAAGACCAGCAGTCCCCTTCTGCATCCAGCTGAAGAAGAAAAGCACATTTTCAAATATTTGAAGTACATTTTGTTTTGTGTTGTATGTTATGTGCTTATTACTAGGCAGGCTTTTACTTAATCCTGGAAAGGCACAGTAACAATGTTAAAACTGACAAGGTATTTTGATACAAGAATACTATAATTTTATACTTTTGTTAGTATTAATCTTTACATTTACAATATTTGAAGTTACATAATCATAATTTGACAATTTCCACTGGTTCTGTTGGCCTTCTTATTGCTTCATGACTTTTTTATTAATCAAATCAACCTGTGAAATTTTAACAAGCAATCATTGCTCGTGAATGGGCTCTGTGTCAGCTGACTTGTGTTTTGAGTTTCAGAGTAGAAGTGAATGAAGAAAAGGACACAAAAGTTGTGCCCTGTATATGATATTCAGAGGTAAAGTACAAAGTTAACTCTCAAGTTGTAAAAAGTAGGTGAAAAACATATTTAAAGAAAATACTGTAAATGCAATAGATTTCAAGTTACAACTAATTTCCTCGACAGTAAGAATTTTAAAGTACTTTTGCTCAGCTATGCAATGAGCTACAGGCCCACAATTTTAGTATGTTACAGCTGACCCAAAAGAAGGTGAATAACTTATTTAAAGAAAATTCTCTAAATGCAATAATTTTCAAGTTACAATTGATTTACTAAACAGTGAAAACCTGATAGTAGCTTTTGCTCAGCTATACAATGAGCTACAGGCCTGCAATTTCACTATGTTATAGGTGACCCATTAGTGGGTGAATAACATATTTAAACAAAATTCTCTAAATGCAATAGTTTTCAAGTTACAACTGATTTACTCAACAGTAAGAACCTAAAAGTAGCTATTGCTCAACTGTAGCTCAACTCATGAGCTACAGGTTCACAATGTCACTATGTTCTAGTTGAACGATAAGTGGGTGAATAACATATTAAAACAAAATTCTCTAAATGCAATAATTTTCAAGTTACAACTGATTAACTCAACAGTGAAACTCTAAAAGTAGCATTTGCCTGAGCTATGCCATGACATACATGTCTGCAATTTCACTATGTTATAGTTAACTCAAAAGTAGGTGAACAACATATTAAAACAAAATACTCTAAATGCAATATTTTTCCAGTTACAACTGATTTACTCAACCATGAGAACCTGAGAATAGCTATTACTCAGCTATGCCATGAGCTACACATCTGCAATTTTACTATGTTATAGCTAATTCAAAAGTAAATGAATAAGATATTTAAAGAAAATTCTCTAAATGCAATAGTTTTCAAGTTACAACTGATTACTCAACAGTGAGAACCTGAAAGTAGCTATTGCTCAGCTATGCCATGACATACAGGTCTGCAAATTCACTATATTATACTGACCCAAAAGTAGGTAAATAACGTATGTATAGAAAATACTTTAAACGCAATATTTTTCAAGTTACAACTGATTTATTCAAGAGTGAGAACCTGAGAATAGCTATTACACAGCTATGCCATGAGCTACACATCTCCAATTTTACAATGTTATAGCTAATTCAAAAGTAGATGAATAACATATTTAAAAAGAACTAGAAATAGGACGCCCTGTTGATAGTAGCTGCGACATATGAATAGAAACAGGATAGCATAGAAGAACACACATTATCATGTGTAATGTCCACCCCATGAACCTTTTGCAAAAATTGTACAGTAGTCTTACAAGACCCTGTTACATTTGTAAAATATATCAATGATGCTTAAATATTTATTAGTATACATGTAAGTTATTTCAGCTTCATGCCTTTTTGTATTGTTTGGGTCAAAAATTTCGATGAAATCGCTCTATCTTGCACGGTTAAGGAGATAGAAGCAAATTTCTGTTTCTCAATTTTTGGCAACAATTCGAAAATTCAAAATGGCCGCCATTTTTGGGAAGAGTACATTTCTCAAATACCCTGTGGATCGAAAATTTCGACAAAATCACTCTATCTCGCACGGTTAAGGAGATAGTAGCAAATTTGTGTTTTTCCATTTTTGGGCAAAAATTTGAAAATACAAAATGGCCGCCATTTTTGGGGAGGGGAAAAATTTTGAAAATTGCCAAGAGTACATTGGTCAGATACCCTGTGGATCGAAAATTTCGACGAAATCTCTATCTCGCACAGTTAAGGAGATAGTAGCAAATTTGCGGATTTTTGGCAAAAATTCGAAAATACAAAATGGCCGCCATTTTTGGGGAGGGGAACATTTTTTGAAAATTACCAAGAGTACATTTCTCAAATACCCTGTGGATCGAAAATTTCGACAAAATCACTCTATCTCGCACGGTTAAGGAGATAGTAGCAAATTTGTGTTTTTCCATTTTTGGGTAAAAATTCGAAAATACAAAATGGCCGCCATTTTTGGGGAGGGGAAAAATTTTGAAAATTGCCAAGAGTACATTGGTCAGATACCCTGTGGATCGAAAATTTCGACGAAATCTCTCTATCTCGCACAGTTAAGGAGATAGTAGCAAATTTGCGGATTTTTGGCAAAAATTCGAAAATACAAAATGGCCGCCATTTTTGGGGCGGGGAAAATTTTTTGAAAATTACCAAGAGTAAATTTCTCAGATACCCTGTGGGTCGAAAATTTCGACGAAATCGCTCTATCTCGCACGGTTAAGGAGATAGAAGAATATTTGTGTTTTGCCATTTTTGGCAAAAATTCGAAAATTCAAAATGGCCGCCATTTTTGGGGAAGGGAAAATTTTTTGAAAATTGCCAACAGTACATTGCTCAGATACCCTGTGGGTCGAAAATTTCAACGAAATCGCTCTATCTCGCTCGGTTAAGGAGACAGAAGCAAATTTGTGTTTTCCATTTTTGGCAAAGTAGCTTAGTAGCTATTACTCAGTCAGTTATATAGCTATTATGACTAAAACCAATCCCAAGCAAGCTATCAACCTAAGTAATGCTCATACAAAATTTGGTAAAGATATGTCAAATATTTTTCCTTAAAATGCCCGGAAACAAAAGAAGTACAAGCTAAGTAGCTATTACTCAGTTAGCTATAGACCTATCTTCACCACAAGCAATCCCATGCAAGCTATTAACCCAATAAACACTCATACCAAATTTGGTAAAGATAGGATAAATACTTTTCCTTCAAATGAGCGGAAACCAAGCGTCTGGACGACAGATGCCGGAAAAAGCAAAAATAATATGTCCACCCCCCACTGGGGTGGACATAATTCTCTAAATGCAATAGTTTTTAAGTTACAAGTGATTTACTCAACAGAGAAAACCTCAAAGTAGCTATTGTTCAGCTATGCAATGAGCTACAGGTCTACAACTTTACTGTGTTATAGCTGACCTAAAAGTAGGTGAATAACATATTAAAGAAAATACTCTATATGCAATACCATATTTATCTGTACAAACGCCCCCTCCCTATTAGTCCCCCCCCCCCCACTCCTCACTACCTTTGCAAAGTTTATGCGGGGTTTTACATCCCTCTCAACAGCCAACAAATACTCATTATGAAAGGGTACTGAAAAATCAGAAAGTAGCTATTACTCACTTAGCTATTGGAATAGACACCCAAGTTACTCACCATGTTTTTATCTATGAAAAAAGTAGCTGAATAACATATTTTAACAAAACGCTCTAAATGCAATACTTTTCAAGTTATTGGTGATTTAGTGCATGGTTTCATGAATTTTAATGCATAAAAAATATTTAAAAAGATCCAGTCCTGATACTCGCACAAGGGAACCTACTAGTGGCCTAGTACATATAAGCAAGATAAGAGAGAAATCCCTGCAATAGTCAATGAGAAAATAAGTGATTTAGTGCATGACTTCATGAACTTTAATGCATTAAAAATTATTTTAAAAATTATTAAAAAAATTATTAAAAAAATTAAGACAGATCTGCCAAATCTGTACATGTGGGATTCACAACTGACCTGAATGACCTTAAACTTAACCCAAACTTTGACCACTGTACACTGTATAGACAAAACATATTTTGAAACTGTACTTACATAATCTATAAAGATGTTCACTCGGTACCTGGTAAACCTCGCCCTGGTCTGCCAAATTCTGCCTGTCCTCTGATTGGCTACCAGTGTGTGTTTCTTCACCTCAAAACCAGTAGGTGCATCTATCTCAACGATGCTAGCATCACATGTGGGTGAAATGTCTGTTCTCAACCATCTGTAACCCATACAGTTTTATGGGGGTTTTTTTTCATTTATGAAGCAGTGTCCAATTTAATATGGAAATGTAAAGTCTTTCTCATTTGGAAAACTACCCTGAAACTTGTATTCAGACATTCCTGTCATATAACACATAGCAGTATGTTTGTTTTCCCACCAATCTTTACAAACCGGAAAATACACAGGATATCATCAAGCTGTCCTTGTTGCTTTATATAATGAACAATGAACTGGATTTAAATTCCAGCAAAAATTGCACTTCCTAAAATTACACAATTGAGCTGATTATGTAAGCAAAGAATAAAATCAAAATGTAGCACAGCATATTTACACTTAATATGCTGTGGTACATTTGGATTTTGATATAATATATACACAGTTGATACATAATCAAGAAACCAGAAAGACATCCCTGATTTTGATTCAATTACTGATTTAACTGAAAGCCCCCACAGTATAACATCAATAAGCAAGAAACTCTTTTTTATTAATAATACAAATATAGAGGTCATTATGTGGCACAAGTCTACATTTTGGAATTACACATTTTAAAACACTTATGTAGAATGTATTTACCTGGCACAAAACTGCATCTTGAACTGACTCATGTTTCTTCCAGTGAAGAGAAGTTCTTTCACATACAGATCAAATGATGGCTTTTCAGGACGTCTCAGTTGCCATGGATATTCAACATTTACTGTTGTGGTCATCTGTAACATTATTGATCATTGCATTTCGGAATGATTGTAAATTTAGCCAACTTCTGACAGAAGAACTATTTAATTTAATCTTTTGGTGTTGTGATGCTTTGAACACAAAAGCAACTCTTTGTCTTTACATCTTTGATGTTTGATAGTGCTTTAAATACATGACATGTACAGTACTATCATAACAGTTCACAAGTAGAGGAAACAAGTGTACAGTAGCTGATTAACATTTTTGTTCTGTGCCAGGTATCACACCGCCTGCATGAATATAGGTGGCACAAAATAACAGGATAAAACTAAATGAAATTCTTTTCTACATTTTTCCTGCCAGATCAATGATAACTTTGGCAGAATTGAAAACTACACTAAGTTGATTATAAGATAGGTTCTACTGTGTGTAATGTAATGAGTACTTTCATTGTGCTTTATCTTCATCAAATTGTGAACTCTAATATGCTACAACAAAAAAAAAAGAAAGAAGGAAAAAATCAGAATCCAAAGACATGGCAGGCAGACACCAGAGACATCAGGGAGACAGGATACCTGTAAAGAGTAGGATTTACTGAAGAGGTATATCTTCAATTTGCACCTGAAAGATGACAGAGAAATCACAGCATGGAGGTAAAGTAGAGTCAGAGTTTTGAAAATGATGCAGTGTTCAACAGGCAACCAGGGTAGATTTTTAAGAACAGGTGTGATTCCAGATAATATGCTGTTATTTGTTATGGTTCTAGCCAGACTATTTTGGACACACTGTTGTTTGTTAATATTGTACTTTTACCTGCAATAATGCCAGTCCTGACCCTTGGGCTGTTGCCCTTACTCCACCAAAAACATTGGGTATCTGTAAAAGAACAGTGATAATCTGAAGATATACTTTGTTATGTAACTCCCAGTATTATCAATTCTAACTTACTGTTGCAAAATCCTGACATCACAATTAACAATATATTATTAAGTGACATATCTAGCATTGGATTTGGGGGGTGAATCATTCAATAAATAATTATCTATGGAACAAATCAGATATTTGAAGCAAGTACTGTAGTTAAACTTTTCATATATATCAGGAAACCTTGTCTCTCGTATTAAAAGGACAAACATTTTGCCACATGATCTCACCTGATAAATTACATTTGCATCCAGTTATGACTTGGATACATAGTCAGTTCATATAAGATTATTCTGTAGGGTTATAGAATACAATTAAGACATATATCAAATGTTGCACATTCTGTAACTGAATCATGGGTGATGTCATGCCTTTTTATCTATTTAATCACACCTTGTTATTTCTATTACAGACTCAAATTTGAAGATGAATAGTTATTTAATGTACATAAGACCATACATAATTTCTTTTTGAACACAAAAATAAGACACATCAGGCTACATATATTTTTTGAATAACTACATACATCAAAGGTGGCATAGTCTGTGAGTGTGTCCCGAGTGATGATGTGAGTTCTAGACCAGTCAGCTGTGGCTGAAGCATCTAGGTGTATTTCCAGATTCATTAGGTCTCTGTTTGTGTCTCTTCTGGCATATTCCAGAAGTGCCTTGCATGCAGCTAGGGAGTCCTGAATATACAGCAGACTCCTGCATTAGCAATAGCAATAAAACTTATAATTCTATATGTGGGAAATCGTTTTTGAGATCATACATCAATACTGAACAGAAGTTGGCCATAAACAGAAATTGCCAATTATTGTACCCTACATTGAAGGTCATTTTTGACATTTGTCTAATAAAGAATCCAGACTCTGGCTACACTTAATTAACAAAGGTAACATGACATCTTAAAAATTTATCTTGAAATTTATATGTCACCAGGTTATAGCTATAGCTATGTTGTTGTGAATTATAAAATCTATATAAAGTATATTCCTCTTTTAAAGAAGATGGTCATACATTATTCATGGTTTTGCTGAATGTCATTCATTTTCTGTGTATTATAAACTCAAAGAACTGAAGTACAGGCCATTATCATATATAATTATAACAGTCCTAATATTTCAAACCTACAATAACTCCTATAAAGCCAGCATCCACATCCCTCTGAGTCTGCAACCACATCATGATGGCCTGTGCGTCTGCCAGCATGTTGTTTCCAAGGTACACAATGAGGGCGTAAGCTGTAGCCTGGACTGCCTCAGATGATGCTGCCCTGGCCATCTCTCTTGGATATAAGTATGGGCGGGCATTGATGATCTTTGTTGGATTAGGTGGAATCTCTTCTGAAGACCAATAGAGGTATTCACCTGAAGAATAAATATTACAATGATCATGCAGCTGTATTCACATATCCTTTTTATAAAACCATGACAGATTTAGTATGAACGTGTAAAAACTAAGAGTCTAGTTAAACGTGGCACAACATACTTTAGTATTTTAAATTATAACAAGACCACTGCCGCGGTATGTATCTCCCGCCGAGTACCGCAGGGGAAGAAATACTACATTGAAATTTTTCCCCTTTGCATAGGACACTGTTGTACCATCCTGCGGGTCGAAAATTCGCTTGAAATCGCTCTATCTGTTACGCTTTTCGAGATATTGACACTTTTCCATTTTCAGCAAAAATCCAAGATGGCCGCCGAAAGTGGCGAAAATTGAAATTTCCCCCCTTTGCACAGGAGACTCTTGTACCACCCTGCAGGTTAAAAATTTGCTCGAAATCGCTCTATCTCTTACGGTTTTCGAGATATTGACACTTTTCTATTTTCCGCCAAAAATCCAAAATGGCCGCCAAAAGTGGCGAAAATCGATATTTTTCCCCTTTGCACAGGACACTCTTGTGCTACCCTTCTGGTCAAAAATTCGCTTGAAATCGCTCTATCTCTTACGGTTTTAGAGATATTCACACTTTTCCATTTTCTGCAAAAATCCAAGATGGCTGCCAAAAGTGGTGAAAATTGAAATTTTACCCCTTTGCACAGGACATTCTTGTACTACCTTGCGGGTCAAAAATTCGCTCGAAATCGCTCTATCTCTTATGGTTTTCGAGATATTCACACTTTTTCATTTTTTTCCGCTAAAATCCAAGATGGCCGCCAAAAGTGGCGAAAATTGAAATCTTTCCTCTTTGCATAGGACACTCTTGTACTACCCTGAAGGTCTAAATGCAATAGTTTTCAAGTTACAAGTGATTTCACTCATGATGGAAGTTAGTGAAAAATCCAAAAGTAGCTATTACTCACTTATCTATTGAGATAGACACCCAAGTTACTCACCATGTTGTTGCTGTGGGAAAAAGTAGGTGAATAACATATTTTAACAAAATGCTCTAAATACAATACTTTTCAAGTTATAATCGATTTAGTGCATGATTTCATTAATTTTAATGCATTAAAAATTATTTTAATAATTCAATAAGTCATAAAAAAACTTTAGCATGTGAAATATCTCCAAAATGTAGGTGAATGAGTTATTTGAAATTAGATATGGATCTGAAAATTCACTAATTGAAAGTTCTCCCAAAATATAGGTGAAGTGAGTTATTTGAGAAATACTGGCTATCTGCAATACTTTTAGAGATAATTCGCATTTACTCATTTTGAGTAGGTGAGTAATTACCTACAGGTTTGGAACTTCACCATGTGAAAGCTCTTCCAAAAGTAGATGAATGAGTTATTTGATAAAAATTGGGTACCCACAATACTTTTAGAGATAATTAGCATTTACTCATTTTGAGTAGGTGAATAATTACCTATGGGTCTGAAACTTCACCATGTGAAAGCTCTTTCAAAAGTAGATGAATGAGTTATTTGAGAAGAATTGGCTATCTGCAATACTTTTAGAGATAATTCGCATTTACTCATTTTGAGTAGGTGAGTAATTAGCTATGGGTCTGAAACTTCACCATGTGACAGCTCTTCCAAAAGTAGATGAATGAGTTATTTGAGAAAAATTGGCTATCTGCAATACTTTTAGAGATAATTCGCATTTACTCATTTTGAGTAGGTGAGTAATTAGCTACAGGTCTGAAACTTCACCAAGTGAAAGCTCTCCTAAAAGTACATGAATGAGTTATTTGAGAAAAATTGGCTATCTGCAATACTTTTAGAGATAATTCGCAGTTACTCATTTTGAGTAGGTGAGTAATTAGCTACAGGTCTGAAACTTCACCATGTGAAAGCTCTCCCAAAAGTAGGTGAATGAGTTATTTGAGAAAAATTGGCTATATGCAATACTCTTAGAGATAATTCGCAGTTACTCATTTTGAGTAGGTGAGTTATTACCTATGGGTCTGAAACTTTGCCATGTGAAAGCTCTTCCAAAAGTAGATGAATGAGTTATTTGAGAAAAATTGGCTATCTGCAATACTTTTACAGAGAATTCGCATTTACTCATTTTGAGTAGGCGAGTAAGTAGCTATGGGTCTGAAACTTCACAATGTGAAAGCTCTTCCAAAAGTAGATGAATGAGTTATTTGAGAAAAATTGGCTATCTGCAATACTTTTAGAGATAATTAGTATTTACTCATTTTGAGCGGGTGAGAAATTAGCTACAGGTCTGAAACTTCACCAAGTGAAAGCTCTCCCAAAAGTAGATGAATGAGTTATTTGAGAAAAATTGGGTATCTCCTATACTGTTAGAGATAATTCGCATTTACTCATTTTGAGTAGGTGAGAAATTAGCTATGGGTCTGAAACTTCACCATGTGAAAGCTCTTCCAAAAGTAGATGAATGAGTTATTTGAGAAAAATTGGCTATCTGCAATACTTTTAGAGATAATTTGCATTTACTCATTTTGAGTAGGTGAGTAATTAGCTACGGGCGTGAAACTTCACCAAGTGAAAGCTCTCCCAAAAGTAGATGAATGACTTATTTGAGAAAAATTGGCTATCTGCAATACTTTTAGAGATAATTCGCATTTACTCATTTTGAGTAGGTGAGTAATTAGTTACGAGTCTGAAACTTCACCAAGTGAAAGCTCTCCCAAAAGTAGGTGAATGAGTTATTTGAGAAAAATTGGCTATCTGCAATACTTTTAGAGATAATTTGCATTTACTCATTTTGAGTAGGTGAGTAATTAGCTACGGGCGTGAAACTTCACCAAGTGAAAGCTCTCCCAAAAGTAGATGAATGACTTATTTGAGAAAAATTGGCTATCTGCAATACTTTTAGAGATAATTCGCATTTACTCATTTTGAGTAGGTGAGTAATTAGTTACGGGTCTGAAACTTCACCAAGTGAAAGCTCTCCCAAAAGTAGGTGAATGAGTTATTTGAGAAAAATTGGCTATCTGCAATACTTTTAGAGAGAATTCGCATTTACTCATTTTGAGTAGGTGAGTAATTAGCTATGGGTCTGAAACTTCATCATGTGAAAGCTCTTCCAAAAGTAGATGAAGGAGTTATTTGAGAAAAATTGGCTATCTGCAATACTTTTAGAGATAATTCGCATTTACTCATTTTGAGTAGGCGAGTAATTAGCTATGGGTCTGAAACTTCACCATGTGAAAGCTCTTCCAAAAGTAAATGAATGAGTTATTTGAGAAAAATTGGCTATCTGCAATACTTTTAGAGATATTTAGCATTTACTCATTTTAAGTAGGTGAGAAATTAGCTACAGGTCTGACACTTCACCAAGTGAAAGCTCTCCCAAAAGTAGATGAATGAGTTATTTGAGAAAAATTGGCTATCTGCAATACTTTTAGAGATAATTAGCGTTTACTCATTTTGAGTAGGTGAGTAATTAGCTACGGGTCTGAAACTTCACCAAGTGAAAGCTCTCCCAAAAGTAGGTGAATGAGTTATTTGACAAAAATTGGCTATCTGCAATACTTTTAGAGAGAATTCGCATTTACTCATTTTGAGTAGGTGAGTAATTAGCTATGGGTCTGAAACTTCACCATGTGAAAGCTCTTCCAAAAGTAGATGAATGAGTTATTTGAGAAAAATTGGTTATCTGCAATACTTTTAGAGATAATTAGCATTTACTCATTTTGAGTAGGTGAGTAATTAGCTACGGGTCTGAAACTTCACCAAGTGAAAGCTCTCCCAAAAGTAGGTGAATGAGTTATTTGAGAAAAATTGGCTATCTGCAATACTTTTAGAGATAATTCGCATTTACTCATTTTGAGTAGGCGAGTAATTAGCTATGGGTCTGAAACTTCACGATGTGAAAGCTCTTCCAAAAGTAAATGAATGAGTTATTTGAGAAAAATTGGCTATCTGCAATACTTTTCGAGATATTTAGCATTTACTCATTTTGAGTAGGTGAGAAATTAGCTACAGGTCTGACACTTCACCAAGTGAAAGCTCTCGCAAAAGTAGGTGAATGAGTTATTTGAGAAAAATTGGCTATCTTCTATACTTTTAGAGATAATTCGCATTTACTCATTTTGAGTAGGTGAGAAATTAGCTAGGGGTCTGAAACTTCACTAAGTGAAAGCTCTTCCAAAAGTATATGAATGAGTTATTTGAGAAAAATTGGCTATCTGCAATACTTTTAGAGATAATTAGCATTTACTCATTTTGAGTAGGTGAGTAACTAGCTACGCGTCTGAAACTTAACCAAGTGAAAGCTCTCCCAAAAGTAGATGAATGAGTTATTTGAGAAAAATTGGCTACCTGCAATACTTTAGAGATAATTCGCATTTACTCATTTTGAGGAGGTGAGTAAGTAGGCCAAAGTTCACCAAACCATTTTCCCCTTAGCATAGGATACTCTAGTACTACCCTGTGGTTCAAAAATTTGCTCGAAATTTCTCTATCTCTTACAGTTTGAGAGATATTTCTGATTTTTCACATTTTCACTAAAAGTAGCAATAAAGTAGCCATTACTCACTTGTACATCGAGCAACAGTTGTGAAACTTAAATATGTTACAGTTCACAAAAAAATACATGAACAACATATTTGAGAGAAATTGTGTAGCTGCAATACTTTTGAAGATATAAGCCATTTACTCATTATGGTTATCATTAAAAATTGAAAAAGTAGCTATTACTCACTTAGCTATGGAGATACACTTCCAAATTACTGACCATGTTGTAGCTGTGGAGAAAGTAGCTGAACATCATATTGGAACAAAATTGTGTAGCTGCAATACTTTTGAAGATATAAGCCATTTACTCATTGACAGTTAAAAGTCATATAATTATATTAGGTAAAAGCGCTAATACTCACTCAAAAGTAGGCCAAAGTTCACCCAACCTTTCCCCCCCTTAGCAATAGGATACTCTAGTACTACCCTGTGGGTCAAAAATTTGCTCGAAATTGCTCTATATGTTACGGTTTGAGAGATATTTCTGATTTTTCACATTTTCACTAAAAGTAGCAATAAAGTAGCCATTACTCACTTGTACATCGAGCAACAGTTGTGAAACTTAAATATGTTACAGTTCACAAAAAAATACATGAACAACATATTTGAGAGAAATTGTGTAGCTGCAATACTTTTGAAGATATAAGCCATTTACTCATTATGGTTATCATTAAAAATTGAAAAAGTAGCTATTACTCACTTAGCTATGGAGATACACTTCCAAATTACTGACCATGTTGTAGCTGTGGAGAAAGTAGCTGAACATCATATTGGAACAAAATTGTGTAGCTGCAATACTTTTGAAGATATAAGCCATTTACTCATTGACAGTTATAAGTCATATAATTATATTAGGTAAAAGCGCTATTACTCACTCAAAAGTAGGCCAAAGTTCACCAAACTTTTTTCCCCCTTAGCAATAGGATACTCTTGTGCTACCCTGTGGGTCAAAAATTTGCTCGAAATTGCTCTATATCTTACAGTTTGAGAGATATTTCTGATTTTTCACATTTTCACTAAAAGTAGCAATAAAGTAGCCATTACTCACTTGTACATTGAGCAACAGTTGTGAAACTTAAATATGTTACAGTTCACAAAAAGTACATGAACAACATATTTGAGAGAAATTGTGTAGCTGCAATACTTTTGAAGATATAAGCAATTTACTCATTATGGTTATCATTAAAAATTGAAAAAGTAGCTATTACTCACTTAGCTATAGAGATACACTTCCAAACCACTGGCCATGTTGTAGCAGTGGAGAAAGTAGCTGAACAACATATTGGAACCAAATTGTGTAGCTGCAATACTTTTGAAGATATAAGCCATTTACTCATTATGGTTATCATTAAAAACTGAAAAAGTAGCTATTACTCACTTAGCTACGGAGATACACTTCCAAACTACTGACCATGTTGTAGCAGAGGAGAAAGTAGCTAAACAACATATTGGAACAAAATTGTGTAGCTGCAATACTTTTGAAGATATAAGCCATTTACTCATTATGGTTATCATTAAAAATTGAAAAAGTAGCTATTACTCACTTAGCTATGGAGATACACTTGCAAACTACTGACCATGTTGTAGCTGTGGAGAAAGTAGCTGAACAACATATTGGAACAAAATTGTGTAGCTGCAATACTTATGAAGATATAAGGCATTTACTCATTATGGTTATAATTAAAAATTGACAAAGTAGCTATTACTCACTTAGCTATGGAGATACACTTCCAAACTACTGACCATGTTGTAGCTGTGGAGAAAGTAGCTGAACAACATATTAGAACAAAATACTGTAAATGCAATTTTTTCAGAGTTATAAGCCATATAATTATATTAGCTAAAATAGCTATTACTCACTCAAAAGTAGGCCAAAGTTCACCAAACCCCAAAAATATTGAAGAGCAAAAAAATTCATTAGGACTTGTGATTTACCAAAAATGTGTAACTGTAGTAGTTTCAGAGAAAACTGCGTGACACACGCACGCACGCACACACTCACGCACGCACGCACGCACGTACACACGCACATGGTGCAAATTATAATCTCCCTCCGGCGAGCCGGGCGGGAGATAAAAATGCCAAATAAACCCCTCAAAAACAAAATTTTTCTCCACTACTGAACCCACAATGGTGCAGAAAAAATACAACTTATTATCCTTTACATTCATTAACTCAACTAGTTTCCATAAATGTAACAGTAATTTTATTATTTCTCAATTTCCTGCACCTTAAATAACCTTTTATCTACATGCCATACTTTGAAGTAAAACCTTACTTAAATCCAGTTACCACTTCATTGTATAATCTTACTTTATATCCAGTCACCCAACTTTGCAGTGTGGGATGGGTCTTTACTTGTTAGCATGACTGTGTTGAACTGAATTATAGTGTAGTCAAGGGGCCGGTAACTTGGTGATAAATTCACTGGACCAATAAGAATCATTGGCTCAGAGGTCAAACATTGTAACCTGATAAAGTTATTTCAGGTGTGTGGCCTGTGACATCATATTATCACCCCCCAATATCTAACTGTGATGCCAGAATAAGGCAAACATGACTACAAATTGAAACAATTACAATTTCAAGGTAAACATGGTAAACAGTTGAAACAATTAAAACAACAGAAACACTTTGGAGATTGAGATTTTACTCTCAGTCAACATACACTAATTGGAAATATATAGTTACCTTTCACAATCACCACTATCAACAATATAACCTTACCTCTCCGCACCATGCTCTGCATGATGGTAAATGCATCTGTTTTGAACTTGTGGTTAGCCAGATGCAAGGCATAGGTCACTGCACACATGGTGAAGGGCTCCTTTATCAGCTGGATGTATTTGCCCAGATGTTCTGCAGCCCTGGTTATAGCCCCATCTGCAGCACTTTTTGCATCCTAAAGTATACATAACCTGTAGGTATATGTTGCACAGTTCTATCATGTCGTACTTTACATAAAATGCTTACTATTACACACTCATATACATACCTGCATACATGATTTATAAAGTTTAACTCTAAAGGAATAGTTATTATATTCAGTTTAGAGCATTTCAGCTTGTAAACTGTGGTCACAAATCACATTATAAGGCAACCTAACAGTCAACATCTGTTTCCTCTTTCTTGAATAACTCAAATGACCTAACAATGGTTTCTTCAAATTGTCCACCAGCCTACTTTTCACATTTGTGGCAATGATAAATAATTATTGTATAAAGAGAGAAGCACATGATTCATCCTGCTATCTGAATCTATAAAAACCTCCTTGAAAGTTCTGACCAGTTTTATATCCCAGCTTAAGAGTTCTACTACAACGAAAGCTGTGTACTGAAAATAACTCAAACTTACCCCTTTAGCCACAACCTTGGCATTGCTGAGAGCAATGATGACTGTAGCTGTTAGAGGTAGATCCAGTGGGTTACCATCTTCATCTGTCAGATTACTCTATGCAGTACAAAGTAAACCATGTTACATTAGGCATTAATAATTACATGCCATTTCAAGCATATCTGTACTACCGGGTAATTATAATAGAAACTGTGTTTCAGACTGTACTCATTGACTTTCATCTTAACAAGAAAAACTACAGAAAATTTTGAACAATTCCATATCAGTGAATACTGATAAACTTGTGTTAAATGTTTTTAAAAAATATCTATTTTAATTACTTTTTTTTCACAATTGTGAACAGAATTTGGCAGGACAAGGGTAGCCAACCCGCCATCAGATTCTTGTACATGTGCATTTCATACACATTATAAGCAGATGTTACCAGCAAGAACAGTACAAAGACGAAATACTTTACCTCAATGTTACTTGTAATCATAAATTTCACTTATATACTCATCTATTAGGAGCTTTACCCTTGGATTATTAGAAAACATTTAAAACTTTATCCACACAGTATTGTAAATAGTTATAACCTTTATTGTCAAGTAAATACAAAAAGACAGCTTTGTAAAACTGTAAGTTCTTCTTTATCCTCACATTTATAATTGCATCTTTATAACTTTGCTTTTCAAGCTTGCACATATTCCAACAACTATAATATAGTTTTTAATACTTTCGGCAATCAATTTTAACCATGTTTTAAAATGCACTAGTAATATGCACCACATAACATAGATATAACATAATATAATAACAGAAGGACCAGGTGAAATGTAAAGCTCATAATATGGGTAACTGTGTCCCACAAAAGATCAAGTTTTAGAGATTTGGATTTCTTTCTACTGATGTTTTCTATTCCTGTTGCTTTTCTGTAAGTTTTTTTCTACATTTTCTTTTCTACACTTGATTGCCAGACAGATATAAGTGTTTCCAATCATGAACAAAATAACATGAAATAAACATCAAAGGGGCTTGGCTACTGTAATTAATAGTTGTGCGGCTTTAAAAAATTAGAGAAACATACATAGATCTTAATTTATACACCGTAATAATTTATTTTTAACTATTTCATTTTAAAATAACAAATACTTTCATAGATTTCCTTTGAAAGAAGTTGATAAAATTTAAGGAAACTATTTCAGAATTTAATTGTTTGTCTGTATAATTGTGTAAAAGGTACTGTTAATAAACCTGATTATTAGTTAAAATTCTGATTTAAACCCTGAGTGAACTACTAAATTATTAATTGTGGATAATAAAGAACTAAGTGATTCCATTGTGAATTATGTACCTGTTGTTTAAACATAAACTATTAAATTGATTAGGTTTACTACGGAGCCCCTAATAGGACATGGTAAAATAAAAATTGTACCATGTATTAAGTCGTGCACACAAGATGATCTTATGATAACGAGAAAATAAGTCATGTATTAAGTCGTGCGCACAAGATTATCTCGTGATAACGAGAAAATAAGTCGTGATAATATGACCAAGTTATCAACAAAACATATTATCCTCAGTTTATTTGAACATCAGACCTAACTTGGTACAAACACAAAGGAGTCTAATCCCCTATGGGGTTGTATTAGACAATGACACAGATTTCATACTCTGAAAGGGGCGCCCTCCATGCCCCCTAGATCTGCCTCTGTATATATCGAGTATGTCATAATGGTAATAACTAGGTTTCTAACATCACTTTTTGTGTTCTGTTCAGAAATCCTAGAACAATATGTTTCCAGTTTTAAAGTTAATTTTAACTCTTCAGCAATTAGAATCCAAATATTTCTCACTCTTTTGCTGGAAAACAGCATACAGGTAACATTTTCTATTTCTTTACAACATTTTTCTTATTTACTTTTGAACTTGAAATGTTACCTATCCTGATAATTTTATGACACCTAGTTGGGTTTTAATTAGTATGTAACTATGTGAGTGTGCATGTCCCATCCTGGGTCGAGTGTCATTCACAGAGGCAGATGGACACCTGGGCTGGTATTCACAAAGGGTCTTAGACTTAGCCAGGTCTTGCCAGTCTTAAAGTTGAGCCCTTGGCTAAGCCTAAGACCGGTCTTAAATTCTTTGTGAATACCACTAAGCCTAAGACAAAAGTTTTAACAGTTTTTGGGCAGAAAAAAATGCTAGTTGTCCAAGGAAAGCCCAAGACGACAAATATCATGTAAAAACAAAGAAAATACTTATCCTGGCAAAAAATAAAGTGTAACCGTGTGATCTATGAATATTAATCACAAAACTTGCTAAATTTGAACATCCAACAATGTGTATATTATTTGAGAGTGATATTCAGATGCCTTAAAACAATATCACAGTGGTGGCCAAAGAGAAGAAGGGAGTCTTGTGGTATTGAGCCAGTGTGATACGTCTATTTTTCTTGGACATTGTCCAGATGCCGTGGCCATCCGAGATAGCATTCAGTTCCACATGGTAAACTATTGTAGTGCAACAACATTATATTTTTTAGAGTTTTACAAAAGGTTCTTTTGTATCATCTTATCACCCACTCTATGCCTCAGGTCATGCAGTCGTTTGGTATTGAAGGCCCCGGTGGAAACATTCTGCTGGCTGACCACATATTGGACCATCTTGTTCACCATGTTCACATCTATGTACAAGACTTGCTCCCACTCTGTCTCAAAGGCTTCCCCCAACACTGTCAGGTACAGTGAGCTGGTCCTGTAATAAAACAGAAACCTTACTTATTATAAGCCATAGTAAAACTGAGTACTGAGAGTGTGCCACAACAGATGGAAATTATGCATAATTTGCATGTTACAAACAATCTGTGTATATTAAATAAACTGCAATGCCGAGTTGGATAATATCCTCTGCTTTTCTGATTTTCACACACATACAAATACACCAAATACACCTCTTAATT
This sequence comes from Sabellastarte sp. h YS-2021, assembly GCA_964017235.1. Classification (NCBI taxonomy): domain Eukaryota; kingdom Metazoa; phylum Annelida; class Polychaeta; order Sabellida; family Sabellidae; genus Sabellastarte; species Sabellastarte sp. h YS-2021. Next base: position 58,903,719 of record OZ024930.1, on the reverse strand, counting down.
TAGCAGTTTGAGATGACAGGGAATCATCAGAGGTGCAAGAATAGAGCAGAAGGTAACACAGTTTCCAATACTACCACAGTTATATCAAATATTCTGAAATAGCATTGAAGATACCGGTACCCCACAGCCCGGGGAAACAATTTTTGACATGATGAGATACAGAAGAAGTGAAACACAAAAAGATCAAGATCAAAACGTGTCAGTTATATACAGGTTCAAATAATATTTAAGTAGAGAAAATAACATTTAAGAGAGAAAAATGTATGTTTAGATAAAGCATTAAAACAAGGCAATTCAATAGCAAGATGACAGCAAACTAAAATATATATACGTTAAAATATATTAATTGATAAATAGCTGTCAATGGAAAGAGCACATTTAAGTTAAAGGATATATAATAATTGGTTACTGCAATCCATAAAATACCTTTGTGATAATAGAAATATGTCACAAATATAACAGATGAACACACTTTGGCAGAGACAAGCTTGAAGGTCATATCATGACTTAGCATACTTACACTCCTCAACCATTAAAGAATCAACTTTCTACACCTTACAGTTTCTAACATATGGCATGCAAGATTTTAAAGGTCAAGGTCACTACAGCAATGACAAAGGTCAAATCAAGGTCATAACATGATGGTGCATACCTATACCCCTCAACCAATGTCATACCAAGTTTCTGAACATCCTACACCTTACAGATTCCAAGATATAGTCTGGACAAGATTTTAAAGGTTGAGGTAAATACAGGAAGGTTAAAGGTCAAATCAAGGTCACACCATAACATGGCACACCTACACTCCTCAACCAATGTCCCTACTAAGTATCAACTTTCTACACGTTACGGTTTCTGAGATACAGCCCAGGCAAGATTTTAAAATAAAGGTCAAAAGGTCAAATCAAGGTCATACTATGACACTGCAGACCTACACCACTCAACCAATGTTGATACCAAGTATCTTACAGTTTCTGAGATACATCCCAGACAAGATTTTTCTCCCACCGCCCATCCACCCACCCAGTTAGATGCCATAGGTGAAAACAATACCTGCATGGCCTTTAAAGTCTGTGGGGTAATACTGTGTTTAAAAGAACGTAATATCAAATTAATCACAAAAATTCTCTCAAAATATTAAGGTACTTACTCTACATCAGGATCTCCTCTTAGGTTTATGGTAGCCCCACCATCTTTGTGAATAAAAGCACTCATCTGTACTAGATCTGAAATGTGGATTATGACCATGTGGGTAAAACTAAATTTTTATTATGAAAATGAAATTCTATGTATACTGCAACAGTTTTAAAATGTGTCATTGGCAATTTAAAGAAAAGGAATCAAATTATGCCAGAGGAGCATATGAATGAAAATTTAACTGTAATATTTTCAAACTTGTACCATAACTGTCAATCATTTCACTCTACAGCTGTTGATAAATAAACTGAACATCTTGCATTTTTAAATACTTTTAATTGGACTGAATTATCAATCTACCATATATACCATACAAAGAATGACAGCATATTCTTATATTAGCAATTGCAGTCATATTTCAGTTAATATCTGTTTTTCTACATCATATTGGTGATTTCTAATCCTTATCTCATGTTTTTGAACACAGCAATGGAACAAAGGTAATGTGATGCAAGTAATCTTGAAGCAAAATTTTAAGAACCTGAAAATTATATAGTATCCACACTTCGGTTTTATATTTAACAAATCCCACTCATAGTTTCTACCAAAATACCATGACCTACCACCCACCATCACCACCCACACCCTCCTTTCTTCCAAGGTATATATAAAACATTCTTGTGTTGATGATGTTTGCCATAATTTATGTAACAGGTAACACAGTTACAAGTAAAAAAATACGTAAATATAAACATTGGTTTACTACATTTGGTGGTTCAACATATTTTCCTCTGCATAGATTACCACAGACGAGTAATACATGAGAAACAACCTACAATAATTATTTATTGTCCAGAGCCATATTTGACTCAAAACGTGGGGCATACCTGGTAATACTTATTGTGCCAGGCCTCAAAATGAGCAACAAGAAGCACTGCTCATTGAGATTCTCCAACAGATTACACAGATGGTTTAGAATAGTAAATTATTAATTTGAAAAGAATTTCCAATAATTCAAAGAAAGCTAAAGGATTTTCCACAGTTGGACAGAATACTTTTGTGAAATTTAGCTGCCTTACTCTGATATACATTGCCAAAAGTAACAGGCTAAACCATACATACTTGCTGCCAGAGACTTGAGGATACTGTTCAGTCTGGAGGGATCAAGTTGGTTGGTTACTTTGAGGTACTTCAACAGTAGGGCATTGTAGCCGAACCCTATACATGTCTGAACAGCATTGCCAATCATTATGTCGAACAGCTTGTACATGTCAGGATAAGAAGTGTACAGACCGGGTCCATAAACATCACCTAGAATAACAGTTTGGTACATATTAAGCAAGAACTACACAAAAAAAGACATGAAACCAAGCATTATCAGAGCACATTATATGTAGGTCACACCTTTGAAACCTTTCCATGCTGGGGGTCACCCTACAATCGAATATGGGCTCATCTGCCCTCGGCCAAATTTGTGTCTTGGTAGCAGGTTATCAGTATGATTCAGTTGGATTTATATTTGGGTAGTACATGTTCAACAACACCGCATTTTTTAAATAGCTTTGGTTAAAGACTGAAGCGGATGAAATTTGAAAGGATAAAAATTATGCTGGATAAACAAAAATATTTGGCTGACTGGCAGTATTTTTGCAGATCCAGACCATCTTTTAGAAGGATTGAGCCATGGTGAATCCCCACCTTGTTGAAAAATATAACAAATTCAATAAAATATAATTTTTGTAACCTACTGTTAAACTGCTAGTCATATGGCCATACAAGTTACTGCATTGTACAAGATGGGTCCTGTCTTGTCTGCCTCCTCTCATCATTGAGGAAAGAAGGACATATATTTGTTCACCTCCTCTCTTCATGGAAGAAAGAGGGACCATTTTGTGGGACAGCAAACAAGCAAGATCATTGTCTAATATTGTGAAGTGTTAGATCAGTTCACCATACAGATTTTCTTCAGGAGTTTTTATATCCATAACCTAGAAACAGAAAAGAGTATTGCCATGGCAACACTAGCTGCCTGATATTGCTGAAAAGCTAACCAGCTCCTATTCATGCAGGGGTTTGGAATGCAAGGAACCCACAAAAATATAATTCCAAGAAACAGAAATAGTGTTGCTATGGCAACACTTGTTGCCAGGTGCTGCCAAAAAACTAATCAGCTCCAATCGGTGCAGGGGTATGGAAAGCAAAGAACCCATAAAAATATTTGTAAGTCCAAGAAACCAAAAAAAGTGCTGCCATGGCAACACTTGTTGCCAGGTGTTGCCGAAAAGCTAATCAGCTCCAGTTTGTGCAGGGGTATAGAAGGCAAACAAACCATAAAAATATTTATGAGTCCAAGAAACAGAAAAAAAATGTTGCCGTTGCCAGGTATCATTGAGCCAGCTAATCAGCTTCAATCCATGCAGGGGTTTGTAGTGTAAAGAACTCCAAGAAAGACTTTTAAGCCAAAGAAATATGAAAAGTGTTGCCACTTGTTGCAAGGTGTTGCCGAAAAACTAATCAGCTCCAATCCATGCAGGGGTTGGAAATGCAAAGAACCCCAAAAAGATTTTTAAGCCCAAGAAACATGACAAAGTGTTGCCACAGCAATACTTGTTGCCAGATATTGCCAAGAAAGCAATTACACATAAAGTCTCATGCCATTAAACCTTCACACCAATTTTAGCTGAGACACATAAATAACTACCTGTAAATGAGCAGCAATAAAGGGTGATTCAAAGGCAGGGACAAAATAATATCCTTGTACAGCAGGATGAATATAACAATTAAAATAAGTTGTAACCTTAAACTCATTTCTAAATGAACAGGTTTTTATGGTAACCTTACAATGAAGATCCTGTTTTGGTTTAGATATGTGTACATGTTTAATTTAAATGAAAAGTCTCAACTACCACTTTAATATTGCCAAAATAGCATAAAAATTTGTCCTAACCTTAAACTGAATGTAAGTCAATGCAAATGTTGAGAGTTTCAGGTCATGTTTATCACGTAAACTCTGTTTAAGGTTACTTATATCCAAAATTTAAATGTGCTTAAAATCTATTGCACATAATTTAAGATATATTCCAAAATTTTAAAAGAAAAGTAATTCTAATTATGCCATTACTGCGAGTTAAAGGTCACCTCAATGTAGTCTTAGGGCATTTCTGTAACATCAGTTACATTTACCTGCAAAATATAGATCAAATATGTCATGCAATTTTTGGTATACTTTGTGGAACCATAGAAAAATTTGAGCTCAGTAACATTCTTTTACAGATGGGAGTTTAAGGTCACTTTAAAATAGGGCACACCTTCAAATTTAAATTAAACCTGTCATGCAGATTTGAAATATTCTCCAGAAATTGAAAAATTTAAATTCAATATAGTTATGTCATCACTAGGAGGTTAAGGTCACCTTAAAATAGACCGCACGTTGAAGACCAGTTACCAAATATGATTCGAATCTGTGAAGCCATCCTTAAGCTATTGCCCACAAATCGCAAAAGTAAAATTCAATATAAATGTGTTATAAGTGGGAGTTTAAGGTCATCTTAAAATAGGGCACATATCAATGACCAGCAACACCCACATGCCAAATTTGAATGTCATCCTACAAGCAATTTTTCGGGCTGGCACCTTGGTGCCAGCTAGGTCATTCCTGGGGGGACCTTAAACTTCTTCTTTAGGTGTTACCACCATGCTGTTTGTAATCTGTTTTCTCATTGGCTGTGGCAGCTCCCTGTGTTAAAGCCTGCTGACCCTTCTTCCATTTGCATTCTAGATCTGGAAGGGGCAACACTGAAAAATTTTAAAAATTTGTTTTTTCCATTTGTCACGTGTTAGCTTATTTTATCAAAGTTTTTTTTACAAATATACATTAGTTTTAGTTACTGACTCATGGAAAAGACAAAGAAGTACAACTTGCGATCTGCAAGCAGTGATACACAGATGCAGACTCAGCTGGATGGTGACATGGAGTTTGTCACACAACTGCTGGGGGTAGGTCCTGGTACTTCCAGCCAGCAGGGGTGTGATAGCCAGTCGTCAGACAGTGAGTTAAATTGCAGTGATGTAATTAATGCGTCTGATTCGGATGATACAGGCAGTCGGAACCGGTCTTTTAACAAATTTTCCCAAGAAAAGTCGGGCGCTTCGGATTCTCATGCTGTTGACACTCAAACTATTATCAATCAGCAAATTCTGGCACAATTAACTGACATTGGTCAGCGGTTGACAAACTTGGAAAAGACTGATTGTAAGAAATCAAATGATGTCACAAAGCATAAGAACAGAAGTACCCGTACTCGTTCTAAACCCACACCAAATATGCACACAAAAAGTACTGACAGTACTGGGCAGTCAACCGTTAACTCTGCAGTCCCTGTTACAGAAAGTTTGCCCTTTAATTAAATTACTGTCCCTTCCCTAGCTGACATTCGACAGAATGCAAATATACAGGAAAAAGTTGATCAAAGAATTAAAGAACTTCAGCAATTGTCAAACACAGGTACTGATTCAAAAATTAAATCCCTCAGAGGCGGGTCAGTTGACATATTCGTGAAAAATCGAGTTAAATGGCCCCATGAGCATGTCTTGGCTGGAAATATCAAAGAGCGTGTTTCCTATGACCAGTTAACCATGGGTCAGTGGATGGCTGGCTTTTGCCGCACCATGAGAGAGGAAAAAAATTCAAAAAATAAACAAGCAATGCTGGACTATTTGATAGCACTTTTGGATGACAGTAATGATTTTTCCTGGGCTGCGGCAAAGGCCAGCCATGCAGTACTCCTATGTAGAATGGAGCAAGGTGAAATTGTCGATTATACACAAACTGATTTGGTGGATAGGGTGAGAAGAGCTCATGCACAAAGGCATATCACCCACACCTCTTCTAATGTTACTCAAAATTTCAAAAAATCCAAAACAACCAAGTCCATGCCTTGCAATTTCTACAATCAAGGATCTTGTAATTTTTCAACGACTCATGAAACGAAAGGGGTGCTTTACAAGCATATCTGTTCATTTTGCTTTTTAAAAGGGGGAAAAAATTTTGCACATGCAGAAAATGAGTGTAGAAGTAAAAACAAGCATGCAAAAAACGACTAAAGCTGGGCGGGGATTGCCATTCCACCAAACAGTTTGCTTCTAGATATATTTGGTCAAGTAAGATTGATAGGAAAACCACATCTCAAGAATTTTCAGTGGATACAACCACACTTTTCACATGGTTTAACAAAGGTAATGCTTTTGCAAATATTCGGAATGGCAGATCTTACGCTCAGGTCACTGCTCAGAAAAAGCTACTTCCGGTTCCGGCTGCCTGCGTCCGTAAAACCCCTGACAGGAATGCAAATGCCATGAAGAAAGTGCACAACTTTCCTCAAAGGCCTAAGGTATCTGCCTTAAAAAATGGCTTTTCTGCACAGGTACGATCTACCACTCCATGTGTTACGGTTCCGGCCTGTGCAGGGAAGAAACTAACACAGGCGCATCACAAGTCTTTCACCAAATATAAACCTAATGTCGAATCCCTTACTTTGACCAACAGATTTCAGGCATTGCCTGTAGAAGAACCAAATCTTGAGCATTTCAATGTTCATACTCTTGACATTAAGTCACCTCAAAACTATACTAAGGCAACTCAACTGCCTCAGTGGAATAACATTTCTCTTGACAAAGCTATTTCTCACAAAAATGTGCTTCCTGCTTCACCTTCTATGGTGATTAGCAAACCAGCCACGCCAGAGATTGCTCAGATAAAGGTTACAAAAGGTGATTTAACTCTAGGTATGACAAATGCTGCAGATGATATTTCTGCAGACAATACGCTCCATGGTCAGTTCGATTCTCATATGGCTTTTGGCCAAACAAAAAATGTCCCTGAAGATGTTTGGCAAAATCGCTTATATTCTAAGGATTATAAGGCATGTGTTTATCAGAATGGTGATAACTTTGGCTACATTCCATTAAATGATCTTCATGTATACAAAGGCCCTGAAATTCAATGGAAGTCACTTCCTGACATATGGCAAGCAAATAAGCTAATTCGTGAAACCAAGGTGCCAAATTTCTTAAATTGTCGTATCCCTGTGAAGACACAGTTGAATCCTGATAAATGGCGTTCGTATTTAACTCAGTATTGGGATCAGCAACTTCCTGATCTCATACAGTATGGTTTTCCGCTGGACTTCAATAGAAATTGTAATCTTGTTTCCACATACGTTAACCATACCTCAGCTATTGAACACGAGCAACATATTGATCAATATATTGCTGAAGAACTTAAATATGGTGCTTTGTATGGCCCTTTTGATGATACTCCCATCCCTGTGCATGTTTCTCCATTAATGACCAGGGCTAAACAAAATTCTGATAAGAGGCGTACCATTGTCGACCTTAGTTGGCCAAAAAATGCTTCAGTTAATGCTGCAGTTCAAAAAAATGTTTATCTTGGATCCCATTTCATACTTAAATATCCATCCCTTGATGACATAACTACAGAATTGAGGAAATTAGGTCCAGGAGCTCTTATATATAAGGTCGACATTAGTAGGGCCTTTAGACATATCCGTATTGATCCGGGCGACATTGATTTGCTAGGAATTCATCACAAAAGCTTATTCCTGGACGGATCTTTGCCGTTCGGATTCAGACTCGGATCCGGAATTTTTGAGAGGTGTTCCGATGCCATCAGATATATTATGAAAAATTTTGGTCATAACGCCCTCATGAACTACATTGATGACCTCATATATATCGGCCTACCATCAAAAATCTACAATTCTTATTATCAGTTATTATCTCTGCTCGAAGAGCTAGGTTTGGAGATAAGTCAATCAAAGCTTGTAGCTCCCTCCACGTCTGTGGTTTGCCTAGGAATTCAAGTTAATACGGTTGCACGTACGCTTTCCATTCCCGACGAAAAATTTATTGAAATTAAGCAACTATGTGAACAGTGGGTTCATAAGAAAAATTGCACCAAAAATCAACTACAGTCCCTCTTAGGGTCCTTACTCTATATCACTAGATGTGTACGGCCCGCCAGAAATTTCCTTAATAGAATGTTACAAATTCTTAGGGATAATGTACATACCAATTTCATTGTTTTATCTAATCAATTTTTTCAAGACCTTGAATGGTTTAGAGTGTTCTTACACCATTTCAATGGAGTTATTTTTTACGACAATAAGTTAATACATCATGAAGTCAACTTAGATGCCTCTTTAAATGGCCTAGGCGCTTGTTTTGGCAATGAGGTTTATGCTCTCCCTTTGCCTCTCGGTTTCCTGAACCTCCACATCACCCAACTCGAAATGCTGAATGTTGTTGTAGCACTCAAAGTCTGGGCCAATATATGGGCCAACAAGAGAATAAAAATTAGCTGTGATAACTTGGCGGTGGTAGAAATCTTGAAATCTGGTAAAACCAGGGATGCTTTCTTGGCCACTTGTGCCAGAAATATTTGGCTCATTACTGCCATGTTTAATATTGATATTATAATCATTCACGTCCCTGGGGTCAGCAACCACGTTGCTGACTTGCTTTCCAGGTGGACTATTACGTCCAACCCACAAAGTAAGCTTATGCAAATGTTACCTCAATTTCAATGGATAGATACTCACATTGATTTAACCAAGCTGAACTACTTCATTTAGCTTTGTTCTTTTATTTTCAGATCTACCACTGTCTGCAGCCCAGTTGGCCACCAGTGCTGTCCACAGGTTACGCCAGGCTTTTCGTCCTGCCACCCAAAAAACTTATACACAAATGTTTAGGGACTTCTGTGGCTTCCTGGTGGCCACTGGTTTGCTGGCTTCTCAGGTAACTCACCTTACCTTATTGGCTTTCATGGAGTTCTTGCTGCAAAATGCTTTTACTCCTTCCAATATTGCCAACTATATGGCTGGCCTTAGGGCCTCTTTTGTCTTATACGACTTGAATACGGTTCCCTTCCAACATCAACGACTCCAATATTTTCACAAAGCTGCCAAGCTTCAAACTCTCAATTTTCCCAAACCTAAGCTTCATCTGGATGAAAACCTTTTACTTAAAATCATCATTGCTTGTGATGACTTGCAATTTCCTGTCATTTTTAAACCACTTTACCTACTTGCTTTCTTTTCCTTCCTCAGAATCTCTAACATCTTGCCACATGCTATCACTTCTTTTGACCCTACTCGCCAACTGGCTGTGGGCGATATTATATTCTCTCATAAGGCTGCCACCATTATCATCAAATGGTCTAAAACTTTGCAAGATAAATAAAAAATTCACACTATCCCTCTTCCATTTCTGGTAGATTCTCCTTTATGTCCTATCCAGGCCCTACAGCATATGCTATCGCTTATGCCAGGTGATTCCAATGTACCACTGTTTCGAATCCCCAGATCTCATGGCTTGGTACCACTAACAGATTCTGTGGCTAGGTGTCACCTAAAAGCTGTATCTAATATCTTGCATCTTCACACTTCCCTTAAGTTTCATGATTTCAGGAGGGCTGGGGCAACTTGGGCCTTTAATCATGGGGTCCCTATGAAAGATATTATGCTTCATGGCACCTGGAAGTCAGATGCCGTTTGGGCTTATATTCAGTCCATCCCTCTTGCCCAATCTCCAGTTAGTGCAACTTTCCAACATCACCTTTCCCTCTAGTTTTCCCTACTTTACTACTGGGTGGTTTGGTGGCTCTTCTCCTTTATATCACATTTCTATAGTATTTTACACATAACTCATTTCTGGAACAACTACCTTCTCTAGATTCTCATTTACAACCTCACTTATATTTTAGGTCGGATACGACCTTACTTTGACCTCTACCTTGTCATTCAAGGTCACTCTTTTCCACTGTATTATATAGTCTCCTGTACTGGTATTCTTTCCATCTAGTACAACTCTTCCAAATTCTAATTCTAATTTATCTTCTCACAGGTCGGCTATGACCTGTCCTGTGACCTTTACCTTGTCATTCAAGGTCACTATATCTTACTTTGACCTTTGCTTTGTAATTCAAGGTCATTTCTGTTCACTGTATCACAGTGTTCTGTATTGGTATTCTTACATCTACCACAACTCTTCAAAATTCTGATTCTTCTTCCTCTTTCCGGAGGTCGGGTATGACCTGTTAGTGACCTTACCTTGTTATTCAAGGTCAGTATCATTTCTGTCACTTCTTATAATAAATTTTACCAGGGTGGTGTAATGCTAAATTAATGCTTTATATCTTGTGTTGTGAATCTTAATGCTTTTAACTCTGACAGTATTTTCTGCCTTATTAGTATATGCTGTCGATGGGTAATTTGAATTTATATTCTGATTTAAAGTATTGTTTTACTAATTATAATAATTTCTTCATAATGTTGTTCAGAGTTACTCATGTGTGTAATAATACCATATTAAAAGTTTAGTAGATAATAAATATATATATTCCCAACTGTTTTCTTTTTGTTGGGCTTGGGTCCCCTGGGGAATGTTCGGGCTGGCACCTTGGTGCCAGTTAGGTCATTCCTGGGGGGACCTTAAACTTCTTCTTTAGGTGTTACCACCATGCTGTTTGTAATCTGTTTTCTCATTGGCTGTGGCAGCTCCCTGTGTTAAAGCCTGCTGACCCTTCTTCCATTTGCATTCTAGATCTGGAAGGGGCAACACTGAAAAATTTTAAAAATTTGTTTCCCTCCCATGTTACAGTATAACCCCCCCCCCCCCCTTATACATGGACAGATGCTAATATGTCTTCTAGTTTCAGATCATCTGTGATTTCTTCATTGCTCAGGGTCCTGCCATCTTCATCTTATAGGAGCTCGACTTGGCTCCTGCTGGGTGGACCACTATGAGGTTTCCACTCCTCCTCAACTTCTGGACATTTAGACCAGGGACACAATATGTTAATTGCTTACCATGCCTTGCATGATTATGCTGTTATTGCTTGCATATATAATATCAGTCTTGCTGCTTAATTTTCATTGCTGTAATTTTATAATTGCTCTGTGCTGCTATGATAGTACTTGTGCATTTATTTCTGTGTGTGCTCCTTTGCTAGATGCAAATGTGTTTTATTGTCTTCATTACACTTGTAACTTATAATCAGGTTTTATCTCATGTTTTAAATTACTGGCAACTTGATCTTATGACCTTCAATTTGACCTGTCTGCCATACAATCTGCCTCTCAGGTGAGCTTTTTATCTGTCGCATGGCTACTGCTTGGCGGCCATAATGTGCCATATTGTCCACATTCTGGCTTCTTTGCCTTTGGCTTTTAGTGCTTAACATTTTATGCATTTAATCTCACTCATCCAGCTACATGCTGCTTGCAACTGTAAGTTAGGGCAAATCATGAGTAAAAATTTCCAATCAAGCCATTATATTTGGACTCTGTTGGCCCGGGCCCTGTACAGATCTTTTACTTTGGGCCTATGGCGTCCTTATGTCTTCGTCTTTTAGTGGCAACTTACTTTTATAGTTTCTTAAAACCCACACTTGCTGGGCTTCAATTTTATTTACTATTTCCAATCTAAGTCAAAATATTTGAGTGCTGTTGGCTACAGTTATGTATAGTATTTAATCCTTGGCCTATGGCACTCTCATGTCTTCGTCTTCAGTACTGGTAATTTACTTTTATAGCATCATCTCATAATCCACCAATTTCCAAGGTCCCTGGCTCATTTGCCATACATACATGGGCCCTTGTAACATGGATTTACACCCCCTGGTTAAATTTTCATCTTCAATCTTTTCCACTGGCTGGCTCTTCTCCTTTATATCACATTTCTGTAGTATTTTACACATAACTCATTTCTGGAACAACTACCTTCTCTAGATTCTCATTTACAACCTCACTTATATTTTAGGTCGGATACGACCTTACTTTGACCTCTACCTTGTCATTCAAGGTCACTCTTTTCCACTGTATTATATAGTCTCCTGTACTGGTATTCTTTCCATCTAGTACAACTCTTCCAAATTCTAATTCTAATTTATCTTCTCACAGGTCGGCTATGACCTGTCCTGTGACCTTTACCTTGTCATTCAAGGTCACTATATCTTACTTTGACCTTTGCTTTGTAATTCAAGGTCATTTCTGTTCACTGTATCACAGTGTTCTGTATTGGTATTCTTACATCTACCACAACTCTTCAAAATTCTGATTCTAATTCCTCTTTCCAGAGGTCGGGTATGACCTGTTAGTGACCTTACCTTGTTATTCAAGGTCAGTATCATTTCTGTCACTTCTTATAATAAATTTTACCAGGGTGGTGTAATGCTAAATTAATGCTTTATATCTTGTGTTGTGAATCTTAATGCTTTTAACTCTGACAGTATTTTCTGCCTTATTAGTATATGCTGTCGATGGGTAATTTGAATTTATATTCTGATTTAAAGTATTGTTTTACTAATTATAATAATTTCTTCATAATGTTGTTCAGAGTTACTCATGTGTGTAATAATACCATATTAAAAGTTTAGTAGATAATAAATATATATATTCCCAACTGTTTTCTTTTTGTTGGGCTTGGGTCCCCTGGGGAATGTTGACATATGTTCCAGAAACAAAGTATGATGACGATCCTGGTTCTATGGGTGATCATTCACAGCTGAATTACACCAAACTGTTACAACCTTAAACTCATAAGTTTCTAAAATATCAGCAATTTATTGTAACCTTACAAAAGAGACCTTTTTCTTTTTGTCTAAATATATGTACATGATGAATATCGATGAAAAAAATCTCAGCACATCAAATATCTTCCAAACACCAAAACAATTGTCCCAACCTTAAAGTTAGTGTTAGTTTAAGTGAATGAGTTTAAGATAATCTTTTCTGAAGGTTCTGTTCAAGGTTTGTTACATCAACAGCACACAAAAGTTACCAAAGTTTTTCAAATATCAGGAATTTACTATAACCTTACAAAAGAGACTTTCTCGGTGTAGACAGATGTACATGATGAATATCAAAGAATAAAGTCTCAATTAGCATATCGAATATCTTTCAAACATCAAAAGATTGTCCCAACCTTAAACTCAAAGTTAGTTTGCAGCTGTGAGGGAGTTTAAGGTAATCTTTTCCTGTATGTTTTGTTCATAGTTTGTTACATCCACAACTGAAACATGCCTAGAATTGCACAATATTTGAAATACTGTTGAAAAATTGCCAAACTTAAAGTGAATATAATTCCGTTATTACTGGGAGTTTAAGGTCACCTTATTGTATGGCACTTACCTGTGGCCAGTTACATATACATGCAAAATTTGAATGAAATTTCTCAAGTTATTTCCAGTATACTCTATGGAAAAATAATGTAAACTCAACATAACTTTTATTACATGAGAGTTTCAGGTCACCTTAAAATAGGGCACACCTTGAAAACCAGTTACAACCACATGCCAAATTTGAATCGAATCCGTCAACTCATTTTTGAGATACTGTCTAGAAACGAAAAACCTTCAACTCAATATAAGTATCTTACTACTGTGAGTTTAAGGTCACCTTAAATAGGGCACACCTTGAGGAACAGTTACATCAACATGCCAAATTGGAATTTAATTCATCAAGCCATTTTTGAGATACTGTCTGGAAAGTAAGTGTGAAGATGACACTGACCATGTTTGTCTTCCATCATAGCTGCTAGTGATACAAACTAATCCAACCTTAAACTCATAAGTATATAAAATATCAGCAATTTACTATAACCTTACAAAAGAGACCATTTTTGGTGGAGATAAATGTACATGATGAAAATCAATGTAAAAAGTCCTAATTAGCATAAAAAAATATCTCTCAAACACCAAAAATATTGTCCCAACGTTAAACTCAAAGTTTGTTTGCACTGCTGTATATTGTAGTGAGTTTAAGGTAATCTTTTCCTGAAGGTTCTGTTTAAGGTTTGTTACATGCACAACTGAAACATGCCTAGAATTGCACAATATTTGAAATACTGTTAAAAAATTACCAAACTTAAAGTGAATATAATTCTGTTATTACTGGGAGTTTAAGGTCACCTTATTGTATGGCACTTACCTATGGCCAGTTACATATATATATTCATGCAAAAGCTGAATGAAATTTGTGAAGTTATTTTCAGTACACTCCATGGAGAAAGAAAACAAAAACATAAACTGGACATAAGTTTTTTATACCTGGGAGTTTAAGGTCACCTTAAAATAGGGCACACCTTCAAAACTAGTTACAACCGCATGCCAAATTTGAATTGAATCCATCGAGCCATTTTTGAGATACTGTCTGGAAACAAAAAAACTTAAACACAATATAAGTATCTTACTATTGGGAGTTTAAGGTCACCAAACTATACAGCACACTCTGAGGAGCAGTTACATGCACATGTCATATTTGAATTAAATCTGACAAGCCATTTTTGAGATACTGTCCAGAATAGAAAGTGTGACGACCTCAGACAATGACACCACAAAATGAGATGACGAAGCAATCTCTATATGCGACAGAGCATAAATGCTGGTGACACAAAAAACCTGTCATCTCCTCTAATGAGCTAAACTAAAATGTACAATGGAGGGTTGAAGCGTGGGGGGTGGGGGGGAAGGAATGGAGCAAATACATACAGAAACCAACTGATGGAAAATATACAACAATGGCAAAGCAACCATAAAACAAGAATAAATACATTAAAAAATGTTTCAACATGGTAGTTATGAAAGTGAAAAGATCTGGTCCATAAACATGAGCACTTGAATGTTGCATCATATTTTTAAATGTTTAAAGCATACTACAGACATACATACAGTTTATTCTATTTTTCAACCCCTGTAGTTCTCATTTAAGCATTTTACGATTATTTATTGAGTTTAATGAAATACCACAAACAATTTTGCTGAGTCAGTAGTTATAGTTTGAATAGAGATATGCTGCAAAACATCTGGAGCAAGAAATGTCCAATTTTCCACAGTATATGAAAGGTGCAAGTAAATGTATTCTCTTGTTTCACATTGATTTCACTTTTTACTTATGTTTCAGAATCTCTGCAGTTTGGTTTTCTGTTGGTTAATTTTACATGCTTTGAAGCATTTCACATGTTCTTTACTCCGTGCACAAACCCACCTACCAACGAGTGAAACAGTGGCTTTCTGAGATCCAGGGACAAAGAGATGCTCTCTCTGTTCCGGCAGAAGAAATCTCTCTGGAACAGGAATCCAGAGGTCAGGGATTAATACAGAGCCTTTGTTGACCAGATCAATCAGGTAGGGAGTATGGTAGGTGTTTGTTACACCGTCCATCTGAGAAATAAACAGGTGCAATGTCATATTTGATACAAAATATGATGCTTGAATCTTAAATCATGCTGATATTATTCCACTTCTTATTTGTGACAGGAGCCATATATAGAAAAAGAGAATTATAACTAGTAAGTAGAAGATTTAAAGTCATTACACATTTTAAGTATTGATAATAAATGATAAAAAAGCATAATCACAATCTTACAATATCTGATTTGAATATATTCAGAAACATTTTAGATAAACCAATATAAGCTTTAACAATAATTGTTATAATACATAATGGGTTATATTTTTGACACAAATATAATTTAGATTAATCTACAAATGAGCAAATAAACTACACGTGAGCTGTTAAGTATACCAAAATATCACTTCTTTCACAACATTACACATCTAATCATCACATGAGATGAAATATTCAAAACTGTACTTTCAGTTTTTGAAATCTACTTTTAATCCCTAATCTTCAGCAACATTATCCTGTATATCAGCATTATTCAACCTTGAAATTCTAGAATTTTTCTTTAGTTAATGGTTAAAGTTAAAAGAATGGAACAAAAGGAAGGTCTGTTGTTTACCCCTTGTCTTTATTCCACAAGACTTACATTACATGGTTTTAGATGTCTCAAGATCTCTACCTCTTTGCAGCCGAAACAGTTCAGCTCTTGTAATAGTGTGGTTAAATGAGATACTACAATTGTCCAATTTGTACCAATTTGTGTCAATGATTTCAAAAGAGATCACATTGCCATCCCTAAAAACTCACTATAAACGGTCAATTAATTCGATTTTTAGGGGGGAGTACTTTTATTACTTGTGCTTATGCCAATGCACATTAGAGTAAAAACAAATCTATTTCCAACACTTATAACAGGTACTTTTTAAGCTGTGGAAAGTAACGAATGGTGGCTGCAGTGAAATCTATGGGATTTTGCTTTCCTTCAATGATTAAATTGTTTCTGATCAGTAGAATGTCTGTCAGTCAATTCTAGATAGTTACTTACAAGTTTATATTCACACTCGAGTAGGCTAAGACACTGAGTTCAGTTCAGACACTTTATGAATGATTACCTTCACAGTGATGGAATGAGAAGCAGTGTATCTGCCCAGCATAGACTCCCCTGACACTGTCACTTTGATTTTCCCTGTCCTTGTGGGCAAAATTGGCATGTGAACATATTTCACCTCTCCTGCTTCCAACTGGAAATGGATAATTTCATAGTTTATTCCTTATGCAACAAAGGTGACCTTTGGGATTTTAGATCGTTTTTAATAGCTAATGATATTATAACAAATCAGAGTATATGGATTTAGAATTACAATAAATCTCTGTAAAGCATTTATACAGCACCAACTCTGCAAAAAGGATCAGTAACATTCAGCAAAATAAAACAAATATCTATCATTTTGGTAGCATTCATTTGCCGTATTCCAGTAAATTAACTGGAGTGCGGTTCAAGCTGGTATCCTAATAATCTCATAGAGTGAAGGAAATATGAGACCACGATGGGCTTTTTTTAATACAGAAAATCTAGACAACCAGTCTATTTTTCGTCTGCAAATGAGATTAATTTAATTAACCAATGAAAACCATTGTTGCTTAAACCTAACTCGAGACAAATATTTTACTCTTGTCATAACTACTGTTGAAGTTTTGTAGAATAAGAGCTGCTTTTTAATAAAATATTTACACAAAGTTTACCAGTGAACATAGTCACAAAATGTTATGAGCTGCATGTTTATTTGAGTCAGTATAAAGGCATCTGTAGACAATTCCACCGAACAAATTTCTAGTACGGGATCATAATGTCATGATTTTAAATTGGTACAATAGGAAAACTTCCCGAATGACATATACAGAAGGAATATATCACGAATCAAGATAACAATATTATTCGAGTACGTAGCACAAGTAATTATATCAATCTTCATGTGTGATATATTTTTTCTGTACATGTCTAATGAGAGATTTTTTAGTTTTATTATCAACCATTTTTAACAATTTATGAGTATAATTGGTCTATATTAAAGACAATATGCATAACAGTTTGTCATATACATACATGCACAAATGAATATAAAATCTTGAAGTTTTAACTTGCGATTTTTCAGTTCTTTCTGTATGGATTTTCATGCAACAAAAAGGAGCAGAAGCCCCATAAAAATATCTTTCCAATGATATATAATATATATTTGTAGGTTACATAGTTTCTGAGATATTCATGAAAAAACAGAAGGTATTGCCACTTATTTTCCATGGCACCATTGTATACAAAATATATCCTAGTTCAGTATTTCCCCCTATATAGGTCATGTACGGCATGTGGCAGATAATAATACATGAATTGGGCAATGCAACTAAATAATAAAATGTAAATAAATACTGGTCACGTAACCACTACAGTCACATGTATGATTAAACAGTTGTTTGTTCAGTAATTTAATAAATTAATAAAAAAATTATTCACTTAGCATAATTATATAAAAGTTGAAGACTTAAAAGAGGTGAATTTGTACAAAATGCCACTGATAAACTACTGCAATCATTTTAGAAATTCACTAAAAACAATAATTGTACTTATTAACAAAATACAATTTTGTGCAAAGTCCATTGGGCATTATTTGCTTATACTTTTAGCAAAAAAAAAGAAACACAATATATATACTAAATAAATTTATTCTTTATAAGATAAGTGGGTTTGTGGCTAAATGCACATCACCAAGTGTGTTTTTATGATAACAATCTCAAACAAAACTTAAACCTTACCATCTATATTATCAAATCAATTATTTACATTCCTGTTGATTCTATGCATATTTAATATATGAGCAACAATTTGCAAATTTAATAAGTAAATTACATTTTTATAAGTTAACACCCTATCCAATGGACAATTGCTTATCCGGTCGGCGCAGACCGGCCCGCCAAACGTCAGAAAAAGACGTCCTGTGTTGCCACCGGCCAGCCGGTCCCAGTAGCGTATACTCCCCAGATGGCGCATCGTACTTCCTTCCTGTCTAGACAACCTGACGTCCTATCATCTTTTTCATTGTCTAAACCTCTTAGACCCCTAGTAAGCTGATAGCGGGGTCGGTTGGGAGGGTCTTGTGTGTCCATTGGATAGGGTATTAACTTATAAAAATTTAAGTTACTTATTAAATTTGCAATTTTATTGCGTTAATACATCCTATCCAATGGACAATTGCTGAATAACTACCGCTTGGTTGGCGGGTAAGTTACTAGGGACTTGGATGAACTCACAAATGATAACAAATTTTAACCTACGGTCTAGGCTGACTTTGTCAGGAGACCTATAGGCCCATGCCTGGGTAGACCTTAAGGTCAGGAAATCCTGTAAGGTCATGGTCGGTTACCAGCAGTCGGTTACCCGGGGCTATAGCGACGTTGCCCCCCCCCCCCTTTTTAGCAGACCTGCTCTGAGAGAGGGGATGATTTCAGTCCCAGAAGGCAAATAACCTCCTTTTTTATACTATGTACATGAAAAAACTATTTACACTAGTGTTCTCAATAAACCCTTTTTAGTAGGACCGGGTATGTAGAGGTTTCAACGGGCCGATGGGCGATAATAGCTGAAACTATAAAAATATACATATTTACAGACTTAAAACCTACAGAAATAATGGGATCCAACCAGTTGCTTTTAATTATTTCTTGTCGGCCATGTTTTTGCATTCAAAACAATATTACACGGAAGAAATGTTAAATAAAAAAGACTTTTGTACATTCAAAACAAGGTTGTTTATATAAAAATGGAGTCACATGACCTATCACAAACGCATTAACTACTGCTCGAATGTAGTTTCGGAATTGAAACTTTATTTTTATATCAGGTTGATAATTGAATTTTATTAACGTAACATTATTAACTACTGTGTGAAAATATTGTACTCTTATTTATTTAAGGAGGGCATGTCACTATATAGCCAATATGCAGCATTTTATGGACTCGGAATTAAGTAACTGTGTTAATATACTGACGATTTTCAAAGGGTTCTGGTATTTGACAATGTATAAACAACCAAAATAAAAGACAAATAAAATACTATAAATGGTGTACAAGCATGAGAAAACAATATTCTTGTGCATTTTAATTGAACAGTTTCATTTTTATGTGAATTAATGAAGTCGAGATACGTCTGTACTCGGTCAGCCAACGTGGCTTAGATTCGGGTACTCGGGTATGTGATTTCGGATTCGGGTAAGTATTCAGGGTTCGGGTACCTGGATATCCGGGTACCCGTTGAGATCACTAATTTACACCATGTACAGATATACCAAATCTCCTCAATCTAAGGGCCACTTGTTGATCTGCTGAGCACCCACTACTGGGCTCAAGTGGAAAAGCTCTGAATCAGCCCAGGCCACAAGCTTTATACAAAATTGTGTGAAGGTATTATGTGATTTCCAGTGGCAGGCCGATAGGATCTGTTCTAAGTCACTAATAAGATTCCCGACTGAAAAGCCTTAGAAGCAGCAAAAGCCCCGACATCTTGGGTTTTAACCTGATGTAAAAAGTGGGCCTCCTGGTCAGAGAGCTCATAACATAGGATCACAGTTTGCCTGATCCAAGAGGAGATAGTGGCAAGTGAGATATCTTTGTTAAAACCTTTCTTAAAGGACACAAAGACCTCCTTATTCTGCTGGAGATCTGTGGTCCTGTCCAAATAGTAGCGCAATGCTCTGACCAGACAGAGGGACTTGTCAGACTTGAGGGATCTATCCAAAGTTGGGGCCAGGGCTGGTATAACCACTGGGGCCAAACTGTCTGAACCCTCTTTTGCCAGCTGATTCTTGCAAAGAAAACTGGGTGATGCGTACAGGGACACCTTTGACTAGTCAGATTGGTGTCTAATGTTTCTGTTTTGCCAAGCATGTATCTTACTTCTACGCTTGTCCGACCCAAGGGCTAAGAGGAAAAATGTCTTGAAGGTCAAATGCTTCAAGGAGGTCTCTTAAATTGGTTCAAAAGGAGCCTTTGTCAGCTGGCACAAAACCAGGGAGAGGTTCCAGAATGGGATTTCCCTCCAGCCTTTGGGTCTGTTTCTGTGGAAACTATCCAGGAGACGAGGGAGATTTTCGTCATTGCTTATATTAATGGACGAGTTTCCCAGTTTATCAGAGATGGCTGATCTGTAACCATCAATGATGCTGGACTGTAACTTCCTGTCCTGAAACCGGTACATAAGGAAGTCAGCAACTGACTTTACAGGGGGCGCCCTGAAGTCCACCTGATTAGTGATGTACCACTTTGTAAAAATGGCCACCTTGCCTCATAGACTGATCTGGTTGATACTCTTTGAGGAGCCTCAATTCTTGCTGCCACAGCCTCAGAGAAGACCTGCTCCTTGATTGCTGAGGCTCTAGGAGCTATGCATGGAGATTTAGACTTGTCAGATTTCTGTGAGGGATCTGATTGAAGGGCTGTGGACAGGTTGGGCAGGCTCAGTGGGATTTGGATGGACATAGCCACTAGATCCAAAAACCAAGGCATGTGGGCCACCCCGGAGCAATCAGAATTATTCTCTTCCATGGGGAGTCCTGCAACTTCTCCGCCATTTGCCCAAAATGGCCACTGGTGGCAAGGCGTATGCGTCCAGATCCTCCCATGGCAGACTGAGTGCATCCACTGCTGTGGCCAGGGGATCTGGTACCGGTGACACAAACCAAGGCAACTTGTTGTTAAGCCTCATGGCAAGTAAATCTATCTTGGACCGGTGCCACTGGCTGCATATTGATTTGAAGACCTCTGGAAGGAGAGACCACTCTGGATGGTCTGGCCTAGCCTGGATAGCTTGTCTGCTACCACATTCAGCCGGCCTGGAATGTGTCAGGCTTTTAGAGTCACTTGTTTCCTGGTACACCAGGTCAAGATACTCCATAGTAGGGCACAAAGTGGGCCCGACGTCATGCCTCCTTCCTTGTTTATGTATGATACCACTGTGGTGTCGTCAGTTGCTATAAGAACTATCTTGTTTGTACAGCGGTCCTATAATTCTTTTAAGGCTAGACAAACTCCTGAGTTCTAGATAATTTATATGCAACTTGCTTTTTGGAAGGGACCAGGTTCCTCGTGCAGTGTACTCGTTTAAGTGAGCGCCCCACCCTTCTTTTGATGCGTCTGTAAAGATCTCAGAACATGCTTTTTTAGGGTGTAATGGTTTACCTGTGAGAACATTGTCTTCCTTTAGCCACCATTGTAAATGGGGTGCAGGGACCTAGGAATTGGGATCACCTTTTCTAGTGATTCGGATACCCTCCCATTGTTTTTGAGATGCCACTGTATGGGTCTCATGTGCATTCAACCTAGGTGAACTTGCTTTTCTGTGGCTGTTAATAAACCAATCAAGGACATGAATTCCTCGACCAGACAGGCCGGTAAGGATGGCAGTTTCAGTATTTTCTTTTGAAGGTTCTGCCACTGGTCCAGTGTGGGTTGGACCCGACTGGACTTGAGGTCAAACTGGTAACCTACAAAGTTTAAAACCTGCTTGGGTTCCAGTTCTGATTTTTCTAAGTTCACCAGCCCACCCAAATCGTGACACATTTTCACTAGATCCTGTGTATGCTGTAGACAAACCTGGTGGGATCTGGCTCTCACCACCAGTCGTCTAGGTACTGGTGGATTCTTATGCCCTTGTGTATGGCCATCAGTTTCACCTCCTTTGCTACTAGTGAACTCCATGGGTGCTGTGGACTGACCAAAGGGCAGTGCTTTGAATTGGTATGTCTGACCCTGGACATGAAATCTCAAGATATTTCCTGGACTGTTCCTGTATTGTTATATGGAAGTAGGCATCCTTGAAGTCTATTGAGGTGACCCACTCCCCTTGTTGGAGGGATGTCCTTACGGTTTCCGGTGTCTCCAGTTTGAATTTTGTTTTTTTTTTTTTTCGCCTTGAGGAAAAGATTTAGTTGCTCAGATCTAGTATAGGTCTCCATTTGAAGTTCAGGGCTTTGGGACTAAAGAACAGTCAGTTGAAAGGGAGAGTGTAGCCCTCCTTCAAAATTGTACTGCCTAGGGTCCAGCTTCCAAGGCTTCCTAAGTTCCCAAAGGTGATTTAGTCTGGCCCCTTCAGGTAAATTTAGTACAACATTTGGGACATTTGGTAGACTGAGATTTACTGTCTCTCCGGACACTGGTCTGGCCTGGTGACAATGAAGCCAGTTAACTGCCATCTAGGTCCGGTAAATTGAGACACTGTCATTTCACTGGGAGCAGTGACTGGTGAAAGAATTCCTCTGTCACCAGTTTCTTTAGGCAGCCACTAGTTGGCCCAAAACAGCTACTTGGACCCTTAAAGACCTTCTGCTGGTCTGTTAGCCAGTCCTGGAGACCTGCCCAGTACTGGGCCCTAATCGGTTATAGGTGAAGCAATGCTCTGTAACCGGTTCCTGGTGGCTCCACAGTTCTGCGTAAACTCACTGGAGTTGGCAGAACTGGGTGAATTGAAGTACTTCTTAGCAGGGATAGGCCAATATGAAGTTGCCTTTGTCCAGTGGTGGATTCAGCAGCTTCCTCTGTAACCAACAAACTGTAAATGGAAAACCAGTAGTTGTTTTTTTTTTGTAACCGACAATACTCTGTGACCAGAACATCTGTCCTCACTGGACATGTTCCCTGTACCTGCCTTCTCCTTACCAGTAATGGTGGGCACAGTAGATTTCTCTGTAACCGGCAATACTCTGCAGCCGGTAAACCTCTGTAATCGGTGGCCCTGCTGATGAAGTGGCTGGTTGGTATAATGACCTGTTGGTTGGTTGATTCCTGATGCTGATTGGCAAGAAGCTGTTGGGCTACCGGCTAGTGTGAAGGCAATAGGTCGGTATAGGCTCTGTAACCGCCTAGTATGAAGCAAACTAATCAGTGCAGGTTGTGTAGCCGGCAGCCAGCCAGAAGACTCTGTAACCGGCAGCCGGTCAGTAGCCTCTGTAACCGGCTTGTATTTGGTACTGTCTGCAGTACTACTAGGCTTGTTATCAGTCTTAGCCCAGTAAACAGGCTGCTGATGAACAATGGCCAGTGGAAGTTGGTGCTCTCTTGAGTCTTCCTGTCTTTCACTATCCCAAAGGTGCTACGCAACACTTCTGAACTCTTATTTATCTTCTTGTCTTTCGCTAACACAAGGTTGCTACTCAACACTTCTCGAGTTCTAACTGTTTCTTGTGTTCTGTTGATTTCACATCTTCATTGCAAAATATTTGATAGTTGCTGGGATAGCCCTTGTGAGCTATATTTAGAAATCTCACGCATGCGCAGTGCACCGGCACTGATGATGTCAGTTGTGTTTCGTTTGAGGCCGGTTGTTATTTCCTGGCCACTTACAGCAATGCTGGTAAAAACAGTAAAGACGTGGGAATTCTATTTATAGATCTCGCAAGCGACCTGCTACTTGTCTCCTTGCTGGCCGCTTACAGCAATGCTGGAATAAACAGTGAAGACGGTGCTTCTATTTATAGATCTCGCAAGTGACCTGCCACTTGCTGGAGTTGAAGAATTCTAATGAAGATGATGCGTTCTTTGCAGAGGTAAGGAAATTCTTTAAAAAGCATTATCCAGCATATTTCATTGTCGTGACTATCTTCTACTGCCCCTATCATCAACACAAGGTTGAATCGACTAGGGAGGAAACTAGCAACATGGCCGTCTGCATATTTTCTCGTTGCTTACTGCCCTATCATCAATGTTAAATTGAGTCGACTAGGGAGCGTTTCCAGCAGATTTCTGAATGTGAATCTGTGCTTGGTATGTATATAACATTTCTGCAATAAAATATTTGCAATTAAGGTTGAAAATCCGCCATTATCCACACTTTTCTGGAGATGTTGAAAACATGTCTACACACTACACGCGCCAAATGAAAAAGATGATAGGATGTCAGGTTGTCTAGACAGGAAGGAAGTACGATGCACCATCTGGGGAGTATACACTACTGGGACCGGCCGGCCGGTGGCAACACAGGACGTCTTTTTCTGACGTTTGGCGGGTCGGTCTGCGCCGACCGGATAAGCAATTGTCCATTGGATAGGATGTATTAACGCAATAAAAAAGATATTTCAGGAAACTGACTAGAAGATTGTCAAATTTCCAAAACATTCAGCACAATGTGCATTTACATGCAGATGCCAAAACTGCTGACATCAAAGGTCAATGACAAAAACTATTACTCACATAAACCATGGTCTGTATGTCCCCTGCTGTAGTTCTAGGGTTGTAAGAAGTCACAATACCAAACTCTTCCACATTTATAAACCTGTAGTCACTGGAACCATGCAGTGTCACAATAGCCTGTAAATCACATTCCTGTGGTTAAATCAATGCCCCTTCATTTTACAATAAAACTTATCAAACATATTGCAAGGGTCAAATTAATGCCATTCATATTTACAATATTCTACAAAACACATTTGGCTTGTCACACTTAAAAACCATACAGTGTTACAATAACCTGTAAACACATTTTAGTGATAAAACAATTGCAAGCAGGGTCGCAATAGACTGTAAACAATATTTTTAGTGGTCAAAATTATTACAAGCAGGGTAACAATAACCTGTAAAAACACATTTTGATGATCAAAACTACAAAACTTATATAAGTGGTGAAAACAAATGACACCGCTAATCCCTCCAGTAACTTTCACTTATTACCGCTCGATGAGAGGAGAGGGTTATTGTCATCAGATTCGTCTGTCTTTCTGTCATTCTGTCTGTGCACCATTTTGCCCTTATAACTCAAAAACTATAACATCAATCAAGCTTAAATTTGGTGGGCAAGTCTTCTATGGAGTACAGACAGATTTCTGGGGTACAAACAGATTTCTGGTGTAATTTGATTGAAAGTTATAGTTAGGACAGACTTTTTCTTATTTTCAATTGGGCATATACAGTAAAGAATCTGGCTTCTCTACATCACATTTTCATATGTGAAAAATCAATATCATGACAGGATTTCTTCCTCAAGAGTTTTTGTCCAATCAGAATAGGACTCTCTTGTGATGTAGGCAATGTACAGTACATCCTAATTACGTCAATTCATTCATTATTTCTTTGCGGGGATTTTTGTCAACGGGATAAAATTTAAATGACAACAGATGGACGAGACTGCTTTATAACCCGGTGAGTCGGGTCACATCCAGTCTAGAGTTCTGCTCTCTCTGAGTGCATCTTGTTAGCCTCTAGTCTCACTGCATTCTTTCAGTTTCACAAAATGATCCTTCAAAATGGAATATGTAAATCTTTACTCCTGACAAAAGAGTTCAGATTGAGTAAACCTTCAGCTACATTGGGGAATGGATGATGCATGTTTCCTGATAATCAAAATATTTGTGACACAAACATAGTTGTTTTCTTTTCTATGAAAAGGGTAGCTTTCTGTTCCATGGACCTTCCTCATCCATTGGCACATATAATCCAAATAGTGTTTCACAGGAGGTACCACTGTATTGACATCTCTCGGGCCATATTCGTCAACAAAACTTTGCTAAGGTCACCTTATATCCAAGTCAGGAATGGTTTTCCACTTACCAAAGTATTACTTAGATTTTGTATTCATCAACCTCTAATTTGTTAATTATTATTTATATTCTAGGTTAGGAAAACTTCATGTACTTTGTACTGTAACTGTACACTTGGAAACCAGTATATCTTGGTTAGGAAGAGTCTTATTCCAAAACAATTCTTACATAAGGTGTACTTTGTTTTTTACTGAATCATCTACTTTGTTAAAAATGGTGAAAAAGCTCATTTTCTTGAAGGAAAATGCTGTTTTTAATATTGTGCCACATTTTAATATCAGTAAAACACAAGATTTCCTGCAATAATTGCATATTTTAAAAACATTCTATCCGCTAAGGTACCTCTGCAGATAACTTGAAATCTAAGTAGAGGTCTTGCCCCTTTTATTTAGAAGGTTTCTCTTCTTATGGACGATTTACAGAACTATGCCCCATATTTTCAAATCAAAACTGGTTGAACATGGTTGCCATGCAGCTTTTAGACTATATCCAAGTCCATGACTTAGAAAACTCATACCAGTCAGCTTATAAAATGGGTGTCATTCAACTGAGACAGCCCTTTAATTGATAAAAAAGTTCAGTTATCATTGTCAAGAGTGAACCTGTGGCATTGATATTGCTTTAACTCTTGGCTATGAAAAGCTAAATAGCTGCCTCCATGGCATAAAAGAATGGATGTCAACTAGACAGACTGAGTTCATACTCTTTTGTTCTAAGAGACAGAGGGACAGGTTGACAGCATCTTTACCTATCAACATCTTGGGTAGTCTTCTATATCTGGCTGAGTCAGTCAAGAACTTGGGTGTATGGATCAACTCTGATTTTTCTTTGTCTAAACATGTTCAGACTGTCTGAAAATTTGTTATGCAATTTTGGGAGTTCAGATGGATCAGGCAGTTTTTAATTCATGATGCATCTATACTTTTGGCCAATGCTCTTATCAGTAGTCAGTTTGGCTACTGTAATTCACTTTTTAGGAACCTCTCAAAGTTGAATCTTTATAAATTATAATGTATCAAAACAGTGTGGCTAGAATTTTACCAAAAGCCTAGTAGATACACCAGTATAACTCAGTGTTTAAAATAGCCACATTTATTTAAAAGTTTCTTCATATTGGTTTTTTGTCTTTTTAAAATGTCATTTGTATATTGTTTCAATAAAATAACCTGTTTTTCAACTATTTTATTTTCATTTTCTTATAAAAAATGATGACTGAAGAAACATGATGTTACATAAAAGAAAAGAAAATGCCTTTGATAAGTGCTCAGGATTAAATATAATGTTCATAAAAGAACTAAAAGGTGTTTGATTCCTGCTCAGATTTGCTGATTGCTTCATATACACTCCTGTTATATTTTATACTGACTTGAAAGCAAAAATATAGCAATCACTCAATATTAAATTTTAATGGTGCTAATTTACTTCAGAACAATATATAAGAAATTTACAGGCAATAACACAAGACTGGGAATGGGCATTTTCATAGATAATGGCACCTTCAGAATTTTGAGACTGTACAGCAATTTGATTAAAATTGACCACTGTCAAATTGTTGTTAAAGAGACACAACGGATCCATGTACTTACTTCCAAGGACTGGTCCCAGTAGTTGAACAGTGTCACCTGCATCCCCAGCTGTTCTCCCCACACTGCAAAGGAGGATTGTTCTAACACCATATAGAACAACCTGGTAGAATCAAGCTGGAAATGCAAACTGTATTAATTCACTAGAGAATTGTTTAATTCACTGGTAGAGTTGGTAGTTTACCTATAATTCATTGTAATACTATATTACAAGTTTATACATCCATGTCAACCTGGAAATATATGATAAATACAGCAATGGCAAAGGTTAGTTAAATCAATGTCACACCATGGTGTTGCTCAAATTCAATCTACAACTGATGTCTCTACCAAGTGTCAACTTCCTATACCTTACGGCATCCGAGATATAGCCTGGACAGGAATTTAAAGCTCAGGATCATTGCAGCAAGGTCAAAGGTAAAATCAAGATCATAACATGACGTTGCACATCTACACCCCAACCAATATCTGTGGCAAGTATCAACTACCCAGCAACTTAAGGTTTCAAGACATAGCCTGAACAAGATATTAAAGTTCAGTGTCAATGATTAAATCAATTTCACAAGATGATGCACACTTAGATCCCCAAACAAATATCCCTTCCAAGTATCAACCTTTAGGTTTTTGAGATACAGCCCAAGCAAGCTATTAAAGATCTAGGTCACTATGGCAAGGTCAAATATAAAATTGCCTATCTACTGCATCAACAGTGTCCCACCAGGTGAGAAATTCCTTTTCCTCACAATTTCTGAGATACAGCCCGGACAAGATTTTTCCAGACCACCCACCTGCTTGCCCAGCTAGAAGACATGGGTGAAAACAATACTTTAAAGGCTGTGTGGTAACAGTACTAGACAATTTGCAAACTGTCATCCATGAATATTCATTCAAATTATGATGTTATATTGTCAATCTGTACTAAAATCACCATTTATTCTTCTATCACTTTTACTGCCTTCTTTCATCTAAATTCCTTCAAATATTAACAGAAATTTATAAATTATAAGTAATCAAGCTCACCAAAAGACAAATATGAGATAACCTAATGATAATAATCAAATTAATTTTAAAACTTCTTTAAATTCATTTTTTTATCTGCAACTCATATTCTTTCATTTTTCCAGATGTTCTATGCTTTTGATAATGCACATAATAGAGATGGAGACCTAATATTTTTACTATCCCTTATATTTTGTTTACCAAACCTGGGAGTGATACCATTATTGCATTCAACCCACACTCAATTTAATGTTACCTAAATGTAGGTTTTACTTATACAACTGTCATGTTATATATTAAATACTTTTAGAAAGTGAAATCTACATTGAAAAAGACTGGTTAGATAAAAAATATTTTTAGCCTGTTTCCATGTTTTCCAAATAGCATAATTATATACATTTGCCTTACAAGAACTTTTATTCCATATTTTCATAACTCATTATCAGAGTTCCTGTTTACCTAGTATTTACCCACTTTAAGAGTTTAAGATTAAGATCATAATCCTTTTAACAACTTTACCTCATGATGGTGATTTCATTGGGTACTGTATACATAATTCTCCATCTCATACCCAATACTAAAGATGTACAATCAGTAATGTTATTATACATAAACAACAACTGATGTCCAACCAGATGTGAACTATCTCACCACAGAACCACTGTGAGTGATTTATTGTTTATATTGGGTTACAAACAAAACATAGGTCAATGCTTACCCTTGCTGGTTTTTCATTAAAGGATAAACCTTCTGTATGACTTAGTGTAAATCCTGAGACAAGCCATGTTCTTGGTCTGAGGGGAAGATTCATTTTAAGATCTAGCCTCCCATAGGGTCTAAAAAGAGTCCATGTGCTCAATTGTGTATCTCAGTCACAATGCAAGGTAAAGACATAAGTTTTTGCTAAATTACACAACCACTAGACCACTGAAAACCCTCTCAGTCGCTGATATAAGTGAAACTAACTAGCCTATTATATATCCAACCTAAGTTGCCATTTTAAAAAAATTGCTTCTGCTGTCAAAATATACAATTTTTTTTTATTGTATATTTAGTGGCAATGGATACAGGTAAAGTCATCACCAAGACAAACTCATTACCAACAAACTCATCACCACCAACATGCAGTGACCCTGATATACAAAACAATTGTGCCAAAAAATATTGCTGTGGATCTTCATTATTTTGATTTCTCCTGGGAAAAGACATTCAGACTGATCTAATATTCAGACATAAGACTACATATCAGTTACTGTATCCAATCTTTGAAGCATCTATGGGCAATGCGACCAAATATTTGCAAAAGTTGGGCATGGGCATTTACATCAATGAAAACCAACCAGATATTCTGAAAAAATGACCCAACTTTAGGTACTTGTATTTTAGAAAACACTAACTCGAAGAAAACTGTGGTTGATGTAAACAAAAAACTTTTATGGTGAATAAAAGTGAAATAACTGCTAAACTAAGGAAAATTATGTTGAAAATGGATATAAAGTGGCTAGTTTTGACTTTACCGGTATGAGATTTAATTCCACATTTTTAGCAATTCCATCCTTTTATTTTTATTGTAATACAAAAGAACACTATCTAGGAGGGGGTTGGGGGCTTGCCTCCATTTATAACCCTGTTAATTTAATTTCATATTTCCTTGACAATTTCCTGTAATTATTAAATATGCCAGATCCCGTAGCGGTAAAATAAAACTGTCCCTATTAAGTAACCACATTTGACTTACTATTGGCTTTTAATGGAGTTTATTTAGCTCAGAATGATATACTTGCAATTTATGAGTCATAACATGAGGGGCGACTATGTAAACATGGGCAATACAGAGTGCAGCACTAGTAATACATTGTTATTGGTTACACCAGGTCTATGAGCCTAACCTCAATAATTCCCTGTATACCTTGTCATACCCTCAAATGTGTTCAGGGTCTGTATTCACAAAGATTTTTAGAATTTTTCTTAAAATTACACTTAAGTCTGAGAAAAATTCTTTGCTAAGAATTTTCTTATTCTTAGAATAAAAAAACCTATTCACAAAACAATTCTTAGCTAAGAATAATTCTAAGAATAGAAGTAAAAATAAATGTGTGCACAGGTTAGACTAAGTGTAATTCAAAGAAAAATTCTAAGAATCTTTGTGAATACAGGCCAAGAAGTGACTTTCTGTATTTGGATACAATTCTGGTGGCAAGAAAAAGAGTTTTGTGTTTATAGCAATTTCATATTCTGAGAAAAATTCTAAGAATAAAAGCCATTCTTAGAAAAATTCTAAGAATAAGTATGATTCTAAGAATAAGAATCTTTGTGAATAGGAAACTTCTTATTCTTCGAATTTTTCTAAGAAAAATGACAATTCTTAGAAAAATTCTAATAATAAGACTAATTCTAAGAATAAGAATCTTTGTGAATACAGGCCCAGATAGTCTTGGTTACTGTGTAAGCCAAAGACTGCTGTTAACATTTCTGTGAATAAACTTTGTTGGAATTTTCAGTAAGCACAATTATTATATGTATCCATGACATTTGTACAAGCTTATTGTCCCACAATACGTAAGTCCAGACTATAACCAGAGATGCACATACTTTGTAAAGGCTGTCTTCCAGGCCCAGTCCACTGTGTCATACACTGGGCTGTCAAAGAAGATAGAGTCCACTTCGTCTGGACGTTTGATTACAGCTGGTTTCTCACCTAAACATTAGCAAAACTTATTGATAACACAGAAACCTCAAGATCAAACCTTTGCATGTATCTTTCTATAATGTTTGATATTTTAGTTTATCGTTAATTTATGTAGGTCATGTGATCCTATACCCTGAAAGACAGTATTTGTGGTGAGAAGACCAGTGTATACTTTTTCAGCCATCATTCTGCACTAGTTCAGATAAAAGAGTATTATTCACACTGGTTCAATTAACAGGGATTTATTCACACTTTTTATATAACGGGGTTTTGTTTTTACTCTGAAGGTGTATAAGGTTTTACATACAAGCAAGTTTTTTACTCTAAGGTAAATATTTTTTTTACTTACAACCAAGTTCATCAGCCCCATCTTTACAGTCCCTCACACCATCGCAATGACGGGGAATCTCATAGCAACTGCTGTCAAAACAGCTCAGGTAACCATTACTGATGTTACAGATCTCATGTCCTTGTAAGATGATAAAGATGATAATACAATAACAAATGACATTGTTTTATATCTCTTATAAATCTTTTCATATCTTTGTGAATATGGTTTTGCCTTTGTATCTTTAATTTTAAGGTTTCATCAAATCTAAACCTGAAATGATTCACTAAGTTTATTCACTGAATTTTTTTATTTAATTTCAATACATGTTTAGCACATGATATGTAGGTCATATCAGATCAGGTAGTTTTACTGGCTGAGAATAGCAGTGCATATTGTATTAACATTCTACAATTTACACCATCATCAGGGATAGTTCGAAATTAAATCAATGAAATGAGTTACGTTGTGGTAACTGTGCTATAACAGTTATACTCTTATTTGGAAAAATTTGTCCTTAAAAATTGCTTTCTGGAAAGAATGATTCCCAAAAATAATATTATTATTTAGTGTTATTTTATTATATGTACAGATGATGTAAATACAAACTATTCTTCATAATTAAAAATTTGCCTGTTTTATAGAGTTATCCAATTCAAATTCTTGCAGTTCCTATTTCTGTTAGGGATAAATGTATCCATTCAGTTTTTCACTCAGTTTATTTGCCAAGAAGATTAAAATGCCACATGCTATTAGAGAAGAGGCTACATAATAATTATGTGTTGTTAAATAAATATTTCAAATAAAGCTAAATACAATCTCTTTTCTCATTTTTTCCTGGTTAATGGGACAATTTACAAAATTATTTTCATATTTTGTTCTACTCAACATAACTTTAGCTCAAGACAATAAAAATGTCAATATTACCTGGTCTCTCATATAAATCTGCATCAGTATAAACTGCAAGACCTGTAAACTGTAAAAGAAGTTTACAAATCTGTTACTATGAATAACTTTATCACTTATCACAAAATCTGACAGTATAATTTGTAAAACTATTACAACAGGTAAGAACAACAAAACCAGTGCAGTCAAATTTTAGCAGTAACAGAGTTCTTCCTGTCATTTTTAAACAGCTTTAGTGACAAGGGTACCTTCAGCATATACAAAATTTTAAACATTGCACTTTCATATTTTTTGCCTTATGGAGGTTATTTTGTTGTACAATATCAAAATATACTGGAATATAAGGTATCTTCTGATAAAGAAAGCTTATTTTATGACCATTTTGACAAGCATACTTTTTAAAATTAATTATTTTGATTAAAATGTTATAGTGAATGCAGAATAAATTCATCAAAATGTCATAAACAGTTGTTCTTGTATACTGGTTGACATGTTTGTTTTTGTCAACAATAAAAAAGAACAAAAAGAACCACAAAAGTAAAGAGAAATAAATACCACTCCTATAAGAGTTCACAAAAAATACAAAAAAAGTCATTTTTTCTGTCTGTTAAAAAAAGATAAACATTTCAGATAAAAGCTACAGTAGCTTCTAAACATGTACTTTGGCATCACATAGTATTATAACATTGCAATATTTTAAAATGTATAAGAAAACAACATGTATATCATGTATACGATAGGTAGATACAAACGCTTCTAAAGGGTTAATGCAGATAGGTAGATACAAACGCTTCTTAAAAGGGTTAATGCAGATAGGTAGATACAAACGCTTCTAAAGGGTTAATGCAGATTTTCATATTTATACAGAAATATAAGTTGATTGGTTTGACTGTGTCCACATGATTTTAAACATTAGTAATGTTGGGCTTGGCAAAGACTGTGTTACTCATTACACCACTGTGCTATATAATATATAAACATCTATATACTGTACCTAATTTAGGTCATACCTGGAAGGTACTGTTTGGATCAATACCATATGAAGGAGCATGGTAATGGAGATAGTATGGTCTTTTTTCCTTGTCATAAAACAGATGCCTGAAACTTGTATTATATTCTCCTTCATAGCTCAGCAAATCATGTTCCACCTGAAATAAATGACAAATTATGATAGAAAAAATATCAGACATACTGATATGCATATATCACACATAAACTTTAAAGAACTTATTATTTAGTAACCACTTGTGATTAAGCCTTGCTTGAAAAATGAAAAAAAATCCCTATAGAGTCAATGACATATAGGCTTGATACTGTGACAGCACCAACATACAGCCATAAAGCATGCAGTCATTTTGATGTGGAAGTTTTCATTTGAAACTTGTTATAAAATGCATTACTTTATGATCTTATACAAGAGGAACTATGGGGCTAAACAGATTAGGAAATGCAAAACTTGTCACATCAGGAGAAAGTCATCACAAGGGTCACTCTCAAATTTAAACAACAAATTTCACTTCTGAATGAGAACTTTTAATATTGAAAATATCGGCTTTCCTCTCCATCTCCATTCTTAACATACTACAATGATCTTAAAAAGGGATTTTGAGTGTCTGGATACATTTCTTTTAAATATGGCAACTAAACTAGAGAGTTGTAAGCAATTCTAAATCCAATTATCTAAAAACGAAAACACTTTCAAATTGATGTTTATATATTTATAGAAATATAAAACTTATGTTGAATTCTTGATGTAAGCTTGTACAGAGATAGATGTATCAGTATCTATCAATCTTTATAACAATTTGGGAAAAGATATTGATACTGAGAATGAGTTTTGTATTAATTTTACCTTGTGCTCTGTGAATATTGAGTGAATGTTTCTTCTGTACAACTCATACTGGGAGGCTGTGAAGGCTATAAAGCTGCTCTTGTCTCCAATTGCATTGATCTCAACTGTATCTCTGCTGAAATCTTTGCCTTTGTTTACATTCACTTTCAGCTACAAATTCAAATCAAATCACTCATGAGGCCAAAATGATTTTTATACCTATATATATGGCATCTTGACACATCCCATAAGAGTTACCACTTCAGTGTAATACACTGTGATTTCCCCCGAGGTGACGTTCCAGGGCATAAGTTCAGTCTGTTTGACCTTGACACAAGAATGAAATGTTAAACAAACCTTACAAAATGATCTACAGCCGATGGTTATTAATTTCCTATAATTTGCTTTCACATTCCAAACCCTAGGACCAACAATAAAAGGGGGTATAAGGCAGTTTTGGAAGGCCACAACATTTTTTTTTTTTTTTTTTTCCGATAATTTTTATTTGCCCTTTTTTTTAACATCGTGCAAGTACACCCGGAGGGGCGAGGGCAGGCAACCCCCCATCGGGCGCATGTACAAGTGCAGGCACATATGGAATATGGATATATGCACATAACAATGTGGTTGTACATAACATTGTGTTAATTATATATGACTACTAGGATTATTTGTATAACAGGGCTGAAAGTTATTAGTCTATTGTCTGTCAATTTTCTCTGCATCATTTGGTACACATGGAATCTGGATCAGAAGTTTTACTTTGTGCCATTCTCTTTCAAATTGAACTGCAGTGGAGTTTAAAATGGCAGCAGGTTTTTGGTCCCTATATACAAATTCCACTCTTTTTAGTAAACCTACTAAATTAGGATTTTTGCAAGCCTTTGAGCATTGAAAAATATATTTTTTTGTAATTAGGTATAAGATATTGTAAAAGGTGTAGTTTGGATCAGTTTTAAACTGACCTAAAATTACATTAATAGGATTTAAGTTCAATCCCATGCCTAGTTTTTTGCTGAACATAACTTCTTAGATCATTCCAAAAAGAGATAATTGGAGGACATTCACAAAATAGATGCTCTATTGTTTCCTCAGACGCGTTGCAATATCCACAAGTTGGGTTATCAAGTATTTTTGTTTTAAATTGATATTGTCTTGTGCCCAATATCATGTTTATTACTCTATATTGGAACCACTTTATATTATTATCATCTATTGAGTGGAAGCAAATCTGATATTTTTTTTTAAAGCTTTGTCCCATTTTAACTTTATTTGGCCATAATCTTCCCAAGAACTACTACCATTAAGCTGGGAGCAGTAGAAGCTCTTTGTGCATTTTTTTTTGTATGTAAACATTCTAGCTGTTTTGGAATGATTGACCGTGGGCAATATGTATCTTTTACGTCTGTGGGTAGTTTTTCAACTTTCAGTTTTACCCTATGGTATTCTAGAAAATTAATCCTTATCTTATATTTTTTCTCTAGAGTGATTTTTGGAAGAATTCCTTTACTGTCCATGATGTCTGCTGCGCAGTAAATTCCAGCCTTGTACCAATTTGGGAGGAAGAAAGATTCGGTGCCGATTTTGAAATTGTACCAGAACGAGTCTGTAATAAAATCTTGAAAAGTTTCTAATGGGATGTTGTCATTAATTTTACTCCAAGATAATAAAATGTCTTTCCAGAATGGGTTTGTTACTTTGTTGTTTAATGTTTTATGCCATGAAGGGCCCAGTAATACTAACTTATCGCGAGGAAGAACTCTGTAATCTAATATTTTCGCCCATTGTGCACCATCATTATTCCAAAGTCTATTAACCCATGTAGATTTTAATGCATAGATAAACTTTTCAGTGTCTATCATATTAAGGCCTCCCTTTTGGAAAGATTTGGTCATTCGATTCCTATTTATCTTGTCTGGTTTGTCATCCCATATAAAGCTGTGAAATAGATTATTAATGGTTTTAATTTTATCTGGGGTTGGTGTTGGGAGAGAAGTGAAGAGGTGATTAAATTTTGGTAAAGCTAATGTTTTAATGACAGTGATCTTCCCAAGAGGAGTCAAAAATCTTTTTTTCCATTTATTAAGGAGCTCTTTAACTGATTCTATTGAATGCTTATAATTCATATCTTCCATACAGTTTAAATCCACCGAGAAATTAATCCCCAAAAGATTTAAATCTGTATTGCCCCAAGCCAGATTCTTCCCAGTATCAATTTTTTCTTTGGCATGTTTCTTCTTTCCAATCCAGACTATTTGTGTTTTATCAGTATTTAGTTTTAGTCCTGAAACAGTTCCATAAATTTCCAGAGTGTTAAGTGCTGCGTGGAGTGAGATATCCTGTCCGTCCAAGATCAAAGTGGTGTCATCGGCATATTGTGATATCTTTATTTCAGTATTATTAAAATTTATGCCTCTTATTTTTTTATTTTGAATAATCATATAGCATAAGATTTGAGCACAGAGAATGAAAAGATACGGCGCAATCGGGTCTCCTTGTCGGCATCCACGTTCTATATTAATAGACAAGGCCACAACATTTAAAAATTAAAAATGGGGATAATGACCAATTCTTAGCCTGTAAAAAGAAAAACAGCCCAGATTCGCTTGTTAGTTGTTTTGACAGTTGCCTTTCAACATGCAGAAGATCCCAATTCAAACAATATGACCTTAGCTGGTGAGATTATACTGAAGTCAGGATGAGAACTCCCTTTACACACACAACAAGATGTGGGTACTACAATTTATTAGCTTCTATAAGATTAACAATAAGTACCATTAAAGAGATCTCACAATCCGAGACTTAAAATATAATTACTATCACCCATAGGTGCCCAAACCCCAACAAGCATTTATGTGAGGGAGACGTTGGAAAGTAAGATGTACTAGAAGGGCTTGTGATGTATTATCCGAGATGTAAGACCAGACTGCATCGCTGTTCCATAGCCCGTGCAATTTAACAGCAGTGAGAGATGTATTTGCATCACACGCAATGGTAGCAGCACAGCGTCAAAATGTATGAGATCCATGTCCTTTCAGTAGAATTCCCATGATTCTAAGAAAGATAACAAATCAAAAACTTAAATGTGACTACATGAGTAAATGATAGTCATCCAGGATTAGCAACGGTTCATGTGATTTCAGACAAAATTTCTGCAAAAGCTGCAATAGGGTTGTAATAGGGCACATAAACGGGTCCACTACTGTAGGTATCCTCACCATGTGAACTTGTTCTGGAGCCTGTATGTTCTAAACCCATTTTACTTTCATGTATACTAAATGGATGAGCAAACACAATGGCATAGCTTAGCAAGTGATGAGAAGGGTCAAATGTCTTGGGGGAGCCTGGAGCCAGATTGGATATGCAAAACGTACAGGCCATAAAAGGCTAGCCAATATACCTATCTGTAGGTAACTGAACATTCAAATGATACGCACAGCTGGGAAATCTCGTGAGTCTAGGATAATGAGAACAAGCACTTCAGTAAAAGAACAGTCTGAACAGAATACTGCAGACCTTGCATCATTCTTCTTATGAGAGCAGAGTCAAATCCTGGAACATTCCAACCTTATCTAGCAAAGTAAAACTTAAGGGCAGATGTATAATTACACATGACTCTATCTAACAGACAAGGTATTCTTAGCCAAGAAATCCAAAAAGCAAATAATAGTTGGGTTTGAATCCCGAACCAATAATTTTTCAGTCAAAACAAAAGCTAAAAATAACATTTTTGTATATTTGGCTCTGGTTTGTGGACATAGGCCCCAATGCACCTTCCCCACAGCTTGATCCATGGTTGAGTGAGGTAAGAACACCTACAATCAAATAAATTGAAGGGAACTACATCCCAGGGGCCGTATTCACAAAAGGGATTGGGGAAAGATAAGCGAAGAATTAGATTAAGTATGAAGCCTTTCACAGTAAACTTCAGCTAATTTTTCGCTCATCTTTCGCAAATCTCTTCTGTGAATACGGCACCAGGTGACATGACCTAACTGGTGGAATTGACCCCAAGATAACTCATTCAAAGCTAACTAATTCTCTTTATCCCTTATTTGTCTAACTCTCACCACTTCATACCCAAATGTATGGCATCCCATGGGTCTACTGGGACATGTCTGAATGCACAAGATATGTCAACTTTGAAAAGTCTGGCTTCAGTACCTAAACTCCATAAAGCAGGAAGCAAGTTATCTAAAGTGAGAAGAATCAATTTAAAAGTGGAACCACCAAAACGATCTTTATCAGTAGCATTGTTAACTGAACGATATCTATGAGATAAATCAAGGATCACACGGTGCCCAGTACCTTTGGGTCTGGTCATAAGTGGTGACCATGTTAAAGCAGGGTGAGGATTTGAATCAAAAGGTACAAAAAGAACACCTTGTTCCAGCTGAGACTTAAAGAAAGCATCAATTTCAGTGGGAAATGCCAATGCAGAATGATGATTAATAGTTGCATTACTTCTACGTGAATTTAAGAATTTGATATTCAAAGGGAATCCACTGTTTTTAAGAGAAATCCTTATGACAGCAAGCCAAGCACAAAACCAATACATCGTCATCTTTTATCAGGGAATATAATCAGATTGTTTATAAAGTCTTGACCTTTTACTTAATATATGTAAATATAAAATCAGTAAATTAATGTTAGCTCTCACATAATCAAAAATAATGTACAATTAAGAATACACAGCAGAAAAAAATAAGATAAACAAGAGCACTCAGAGCACAGACTCAACCAAGACCAAGATCCCCAATATTGCTTTTAAAAAATTCCTGGAACCAGATGGTGATCCTGATCACCATTAAACTTTAATCATCTATTCCTTCCGCCATTGTTGACATATCCTGAAAATTTAACAAAAATTGTTCCATAACTTTTTGTGTTATTTTCCAAACAAACAGACAGACAAACATATGCTGCTAATTACATTACCACCTCGGTTTAAGTAACTACTACAGAAAAAAACTTAAACATTCACTTCCATTTATAACAGACATCTGTTAAACAAGGTTTAATATATATCCGGATCCATTAACTTTGTAAGAAAGAGATATATCACTGAAACAAAACACATAAGTTGTACGAACATCAGTGCGTATTCCTTTGACACTGAACATCAGGCTGTCCGCCAACACTTCTTCCCCATTCAGCAGACCATACACGATGATTTTGGCCTCAGGGACCATACTTCTAGACAGTGCCACAGAGAAGGTGTGCTGCACTGACTTCATACTGATACTACTACTAAACAGGATGTTGGCTTTTGACATCACCTGTAAAAAAGATGGGGTTTGGACAGTTTTAGACAGTTTTACACAAGAGCACTCAAGAGCACTCGGAGAGCGCAGATCTCCGCCAAGAGAGCTCAATTCCTGGACTATCATCAAAATCCACCCTAAAATGATCTGGCTATAACTTCCTTTAGAAAAACCTGGATCCAGATGATCCAGACAATGATTCAGATCACTCCCGAAATCTAATCACTTGTTCCT
This sequence comes from Sabellastarte sp. h YS-2021, assembly GCA_964017235.1. Classification (NCBI taxonomy): domain Eukaryota; kingdom Metazoa; phylum Annelida; class Polychaeta; order Sabellida; family Sabellidae; genus Sabellastarte; species Sabellastarte sp. h YS-2021. Next base: position 58,863,969 of record OZ024930.1, on the reverse strand, counting down.
TGTCCCATTAATAGAACATTTCCTGAAAATTTCATCAAAATCTGTCAATAAGTTTTTGAGTTGTCTTGTTCACAAACGCATCTGGCAGCCTGGATCCAGATGATCCAGACAGTGATCCAGATCACTCCCAAAATCTAATCACTTGTTCCTTGTCCCATCAATAGAACAAAAATGAAAATTTCATGAAAATCCATCCATAAGTTTTTGAGTTATCTGTCTTTAAAAATTACATGTGATGGATCCAGAAGATCCAGATAGTGATTCGGATCACTCCCAAAATTTAATCATTTCTTCCTTTTACCTTTTCAGACATACCCTGAAAATTTCATCAAAATCCGTCCATAAGTTTTTGAGTTATCTTGTTCACAAACGCACAAATGCACAAACTCACAAACAAACCCAGGCGAAAACATAACCCCTTTGGCGGAGGTAAAAATTGATTTCCTTATTTGCCATAATAAAAATGGTAAATTGTTTTATTTAAAAAACCAGCAAAGTTTAGGACTAGCCAGTTGGAAAAATGTACATTGAGCTCATACTTTTCTGAACCCTGAATATCCAAAAATTCCTTTATGATATTTTCCGTATTTTGAGTTTAAATGATGATTATAGGTGATTTTATTTCAATTTTCTTACTTATCCAGCTATACACAACAGAAAGACATCGAAAACACTGCCTTATTCAGTTTCCTTTTTTGGATACCTTTTGTTTAATTTAACAAACTGTAATACATTGATGTTCAACAGAGTTTTTTATCATAAATCACAGTCACTACATTAAAATTGTGAATAAAGAATCTGAAAAAATACTAGTCCTTTATTTGTACCCATGACCTACATGTGTCTCAGATCTAAAACCATCACTGCATTACGAATTAATACACAAATTGGTGAATCCTGGCCTGCATATTTTGTCTAGCCCATAGCTCTCCAAAAAATGTGTCACACTTGGTATCCAGAGCTTTTCAAGGCTTTGCTAGAGTCAGCTATAAACACACCACTCACCATGTAATAGATTACTGGTATGTAACTAGATACTCTGACAGTGAAGATCATGTAAGTGTTGACCATGGGGTTGATTGTGGAGGTCACAACTGACAAAAAGTGGCCACTTCTAGTCTGGTGCCTGGAAGCTGTCATCTCAACATGTCTGTCTATTCCTGACAACCACACCTGTTATATACACGTAAAATGACCCTATATTCATGTCTGACACTATGTTCATATTGTAACAATCTGGTATAAATATGTTGCAGTGAATATGGGTAATCATTGAATATACATACTCTCTAAAATTTTGAAGTGAAAATCTGTATTCCTTGGTTTAAAATTTTCGGTGAGTAGGTGTATTCCTTGATCCATTAATGCTAATTAATAAGTTATTTCATAAATTCAATGAACCAAAGTTAGTGAAACAAATTAAATTATAATGTCTTATAAAAGGACACCAAATAATGTCCTCATATATAATATAAAGACACAAACAAGAGTTCGACAAATTTTTATTTCACAAACCTCAATTTATTGTAATTTATTTTTCTGCGGCAATATAATACATAATAGTAAGGGAATTTACTACGTAAGACTGAACAGGTCCTTGATAATGTAAAGACTGAAGTGCTTTAGTAAGTATTTATTTCTGATTAAATGATAAAAAGAGCATGGATTAATTAAAGATAAACTTATGAGACATCTGTTTGAGAAATGTGGCAAAAAATAAATACATTTTCGTTTACAAAAGATGAGTATGACAAAGTTAAAATAGCAAGTCAGCAGACATTTTTAAAAATGAGATATAAATACAGTTGTACCACATCTACTATTCAGAGTTTTAAAGTAGTAGTCAGGGGTTTAAAAAATGCAAATCAAGTGTTATGTGTGTAAATCAAATATAGTGTTGCCACTCAAAACCTTTGAAAAAAAAATACCCTATATCCTTAAAAAATGGTATATCTGAACCTTAAAAGGTGAATATCAAATGCAAAATGGTTGTTTTACTACTCAAGCTTGTCTTGATCAAACTAATAAATATCAAGAAGAAATGGATAGCTATGGATAAATAAGATTTCCCTGGGCTAAATTGTGGTTATCATTATTTCACTGTGTAAAGGTAATTATTTACATATTATGTTTATGTGCAAAAATAAATAAGTGATTTAATTTTTGATAACATAATACTTAATTCTGGGACTCCAAAGAACAGATTAACCGTCACAACCAGTCCAAGAACAGTGTACATATAACTTTATTAAACAATTGTATATGAGTTCAGAAGCTGTAAGCTTCTCAAAATGCAGTTAGAAAACTGAAATTATGGCAAATTTATCAAACGATATTAAAGTTCTGTTTATTTGAACCAGATGACTATTATATGGGGCATTTCATTGAACTGAGTGATAATGGAAATTTATGAGTAATGGCAATTCCATGAAATTCTGGCAATCACATACTTACTCTGACTGTTAAAAATTTATCCTCTTTTTCTGGAGTAAAATGTGTCAAAACAACTCCATTTTCTGGGATCACACGATCCAGATAAAATGTCTTCTCAGGTCTGTTGAACTTTTCGACAATGACTTCAATTTTGGCCAGGCGGTACTGTTGACTTTTATATGGACTCCCATCCTCCAAGTGAAATGCTACCTGTGAAACAGACCTAACTAAAACTCTATGTATGATTAATAGAGGCCCCTAAATGCAAAAGACATTCGACTCTGACTGATCCAAACCTTTTGGGAGAATTGTAATTCAAGTTAATATAATTGTGAGATTCAGAGCTTGAGATTCTTAGGGGCTCCATTAGTGTTATCAGTCATTGGCAATAATGCCATAGTATTGTGAATGGTACTGCTGGTGTACATATACATTTAGTAATTCTTTTTTATTTATTGGTTTTATTCCTACTATTATTACCTCATTTTGTAATTCTAATTCTATTTATAGCATAAGTGAGTTTTCCCATGTCCACAAGTTGTGCTCTGTGATTGCAGTTTATTTTTTTAATCTTGGCATTTAAACATACATTTTGCAATATGTTTGTACTTTGTCAATTAAAGTATTGATTTACAGGATTACCTGTTTATTATTGCAGAAATCACGAACAAAAATTGCACATATTTTAACAAGACATCACAAATCACCACTATAAATTACAGATCTCAAATCTTGCACATTTAAGCCATAATTATTATTAGAATTATTATTGCTCTACATAATTCACACTCTTCTCACCCATCTCTGAGGTTATTTGTTTGAATCCTGCCACTGAAGTTATGTGGGACAAGCTACTAATTGCTTATCTATGCTCAATGGTTTACTATGCTAAATCTTTACCAAATATCTCTTGTGATACATTCTATGCCAATAAAATACAATGAGTTAAAAGAGATATTACCATTAACAAATCTAATCACAGACAGAATTAAGTCATACCAACATAAAAAAATCTAAGCCTGTTAGTTTACTCCTTCACGACACTTTCTTCCTCCAGTATATAGACTTACAACTGTAATATGCCAACACTGTCAAAAGCAACATGTATCAACATCCAGCCTAACCCTGCTTAGTACAATCTCAGTATAGAGTAAGAAATGTAAAATTCGCTACATATCTGAAATTCACCACATGTGGAAACACTAATAAAATATGTGAATTGAGGTGAGACTTGTTGAATGTATAGTAAATTAAGACTTTTTAAATTGAAATTTTAATACCAACTGTAAGTCAAAACATCTTTTTTTTTCACAGAATTAAGTAAGGTTTCTAGAGGTGGAAAAATTTAGATTTCTGGCAAATTTTAGACTCTTTACTCTACCAATGAAACACTTCTACTTAACCAGGATTTCCAGATAACAAGGTAACTTTTAATGGAAATACTTCTTTTTATTCACTTCTGCTTAAAATGGACTTATCAGAGAGTTACTTGAAAGGGTTCAACTGTAAGAGATTAACAAAGAAGACTTAATTAGTCTTACAATAAATATTGACCTTGTACTTACTGCAATAGGAAATGGCTGAAATGGCTTGAATGTTCGCACAGACCCACCCAGAATGGTCATTTGTATGACAGAGCTGTAGATTTCTGATTTCACCAAAGCCGGCCTAAACCTCACATCCATAGTATACCAGTCATACACATCCACGGTACTCTGTCAATATTCAAGTGACATTCTATGGATCACAGTGCATCAGCCAAGAAGTAGTTATAATTGAAAAATTGTGCAACACAGAAACACTTAATATACTGATTTATCAATATAAATGTAAAAATATTTCAAAGTAGAATTTTTAATCCAGTAATACATAATTATTTATGAATACATATAAGCTAATGCTAAAACAAAGTAATTTCAAATTACATACCAAAAGAATAAGGGAACCATACATTGAGTATTTAAGTTAAGAGTTGAAGGTTATCTTAAATAAGCAGTTTAAACATGAAGAATTCAGCACTCAAAAAGTAAGCTGGAGGTGAATTAACATCAATTTAAACTCAATTCAAGGTGGCACTTAAACTGTGAAATATGAAAGCATAAAGTTTATAACTGAAAATTAAAATTAATAGTCTGAGTCATGCAAAATTAGATAAACTATAAGATACATAATTGTAGAATAAACATTAATGTACAAAAATAAATTGTAAACTGGAATATACTGTGAATGACTTTCTGCGTTTAAACCTTTGCCCACAAAACAGGCCTAAGGCTTCTATTGCAATACACCATTGTAATCAGTAATGGTGGGTGAATCCAATACTATGTACCCAAAGCTGAGGTTTTAAAGTCTTGGTTAAACTACACTGGAGATGGCAAACCATACAGAGAAGAAGCAAGTCTGCACCCTATATAGCCAATTCAGTGTGTGTTTTTTAGCATTGCAACCTGAGATAACTTCTTTGACAAACACAAATGGAAAAAACTCAAGCTTCTAAAATCATGTTATGCAACAGGTTTTAATACAGCATTAGACATGATCATAGTTACAAGACATTTTAACATCAAACACAATTTTATATTTGACATCACCTTTATTTTGGTTCCTGGAAGATTTCCACTTCCTCCAACAGCTTTTTTAATATCTGACATGGGAATTAAGAAAGCTGTACTTCCCTCCATCTAATTAAAAATATGCATAAAATTATTAACTCAGGTGCAATCATAGTCTTAATGTTGATGTACAGGAGAATCTAATATCAAATGAAACACAAGAAGTGTGAGTAAGATTTTCATTTTACATAAATCATATATTGACCTAACACAATTTTGGATAATATCTATTCTTCTCTTTTCAAAATATTGTGTATAAGATTAGGATTATTTATAATATTTAACACACATGACGCGTAAGATATGAACTTTAGGTATTTAAACTCAAATATTCACTTTCTTCAATAACTTCAATTTATATATGCTCTATTGCATTCCAAATATTTTGTCTTTTGTGAGGATAATTTGGGTATCAAATGTGATTGAGTTGCATAGGTTTACTACATTACTGTAAAAGAAGATTTTTAAGATCTCAAGTTACCAAGATGCTTGTTTACTTACAATTTTAATAGTGTAAAAGTAAAAAGTAACAGAGAATACTACTAATACATCTAAACTTTAAAAAAATCATAAAACATCCATAAAAACACTTAAAAGGCAAAAGAAAATAAATTTAAAATAGAGATGAATAGGAGAATCAAATTTACAAAATAAATAATGCATAAATATAGTAGAAGCACACTGAGACACACACATGCTTCAATAAAGATCGCAACACTGGCAGTTGTAAATAAATATCTACACCATACCCTGGAATGGTTTTTCCTCCGCAAAGAATTTAATCAACAATATCTATTTAATAAATAATATAACGACAGTGTGTGTGTCAGATCTCTGGCAAAATCTGACAAAGAACCTTTGTCCATAAAGTTGTAGAACCTACTGCAGGGATTTTATGTTCCAAAGTTCTGGTACCATTAAAACGTGCTGATGAGAGTTCCATGCTAACAGTAACATTACCCTTCACAGGGTAACCTGTGGTAAAGCTGAAATACACAGTTACACTATTAAAACTGTGAAAAAAAAACATTTGCCATTGTGCTAGGAAGGTACTTCTCAGCCCAGGATGTTTGGTAGTTAAATTTGTCAATTGCCCTAAAAAATCTGAACAAGCAATATTTATGTTAAACAAATGAAACAAGGACTTTCCATAGCTAGGTATAATAAAGCAATGAAAGTCATTTATAAGGAAGTTTTAATTTTGTCACAAAATTCAAGTGACTAACTTCCCTGGTTGACAGACTTCACTGGCTAAACAGTAAACATCCAGCAAAGTGACGACCTTTAAGATTTATCAATGACAATAATTGATTACAAGATTGAATTTGGTATTTACATCCTGTTTTTGGCAGATTAAAGCATGTTCTTCATTATCGTGGCAGACAATGGACATCACAACTGGAAATAATGGAATAACGTACTGCAAACCCATGGTATATGCAGAATTTGACAATGTTTTGAGGTTACAAACTACTAAGTGGTATATTTCCTAGAACCATTTTCAAATTCTGTGCATGCATAGTTTGGATGCCATTCCAATTCTAACATGACAAAACACTTTACAGTTACTGTATTAATATATTCACAAGGAATTTTACCACTAGAGTAAGAAATCTAAAATTCGCCACATATTTGAAATTCGTCACATGTGGAAATACTAATAAAATAAATGAATTGAGGTGAGATTTGTTGAATTTATAGTTAATCAAGGCTATTTGAACTAAAATATACAAGGTTTTAAGACAAAGCATCATTTTCTTCATGGAATTAACTAATGTGGGTGTTCCACCACACGACTAACGCTCCCGATTAAGGTTTTTGGGGGGTCGGTTTGAAATATTTGCTTAGTCCCAGACCTTCTGTAAGGGTCGGTTGTTGTCGGTTGGGGCCGTGTGAAAAATTAAACATGTTTGATATTTCTCACGACTACAACCGATTCATATTTCCCGCCGTCAACAAAATGTCCAGTCCCAGGCGTCCTCAGGTCTCCTCAGACCCAAATTTACACAGTCGTGTGTTGTCCCAGGCCGCCTGCGACCCTTAGTCCCACACCTCCGTAGCTTAGTCCCAGGAGGCCGGTTGTTAATCCCAGACTCAAATATGATGCGTATGAATTTCATGCGTGTGAAAGTGGGTCGGTTGCATTAGTCCCCGAAAGCCTCAGACCGTCTGCGGTGTCCTGGGACCCAAAAATCAAGGTCTGGGACTAAGCCCCGACTAAGGGTAACCAACCCTAACCGATCCAAACCGGCCTCCCCAGGACGCCTGGGACAGCACAAATTTAGTCTGCGACGGTCTGAGGACGCCCCAGGAGGCCTGGGACTAACAACAGATTAAGAACCGACTGTTTTCCGCGCGTCGGAAATTAAAACAAGGCAATGAGCAGGTCTGGGACTATATAAGCGACTGCGCACACTTTGTCATTGTTACTGACTGTTTGGCTACTGAGAGACATGTGTCACTGATTTGTAGGGGTTTTCAGTTTTTATTTTATATATATTATACTTGAGCTTAAGGCAAATTTCACAGTTGGGAGACACATTTTACTATTTTTTTATTATTTTGTCGACTGGATCATGAAGAAAGAGAAAGGAGGGAAGAGAGGAAGGAAAAAGATGGATGAGAGGGAGAAGGAAAGCCAAGTAGAGGAGAGGAGTGAAGTTATTACAGAAGAAGGAACTGAGAGGAGAGAGGAGGAGGAGATTGAGGAAGGTCCAGCTATTGGGGAAGCTGTGGCAGAAGAAGTGCCATTCTTCAGCCAAGAGAGCCAGGGTGTGTGCCACTTTTACAGACAGTCAGGACGTTTCCATTGTGGAATTTGTAAAGCTGCACCCTGAACTGTATGACAAGGAACATTCACGTTTCCACGACAGGACCAGAAGAGAGGCTCTCTGGGCAGAAATATCTGCAGAACTCAAGCTCCAGCCCTTTGATGTGAGACGTTGGTTCGAGTCCCAGCGAACCCGTTATGGAAAGCTGTCTAAGCTCCAATCTGGCCAAGCCCCGAAGGAGATGACCAAGAGACAGTCCTGGGTCTACCAACAGATGGGTTTTCTTAAAACCCACATCAGAAGAAAGAGGGCCAACAGAAGTTCAGGTTTTGAGGCCAGTCCAAATACCAGCAGGCAGGACGAATCACGTGGGTCAACTACTGACACAGAACACCTCGAGTCCAGTGTCCTGAGGGAGAGGAGTCAGTCCATCATTACATCAACGCCCATTTCAACTACAGACTCCAAGATTCTCGAACACTTTGAGCAGATGAGGACACTTATCTCAGGTTTTCTGCATCAGAAGTCAGACAGGCAGCCCTTCTTTGACTACGTGGCATCAGAGGCCGAAAAGATGACTCAAGAAGAATTTGAAGAATTAAAGGGCAAGATATTTAGAGACATCGAAAGTATTAAGAGCAACCGTAGACATCAGCCATTGCCCAGAAGATCAGCCACTGTTACCACGGAGTCCCAGAGGGTTGGCCTACTGCCAACAACCACTCCACAGGCGTCTAGTTCCACTCAAGCAGCAGCTAGCAGCAGTTTTGTGTACTATACACCAAGCCCCATTGGCTTCAGCAACCCGACATCTGTCCTCACTGTACAGGACAAAGGGAGCAGACACAATCTGAGTGGAATCTTAAGCCAGCTACCAGATCTGACATCAACACAGATCGTCGAGCAGCCTCAGCAGCAGCAGCAACCGCAGCAGCAGCTCTTTACTATCACCACTTCAGCACCGCCTCAACAGCAGCAGCAGCCTCCTCAGTAGCCATCCAGTCAGGGCGGGTCTTTGACCTGCCAGGCCTTTTTCAGGGCCACCAAATCTTCCAAAAACAATTATTTAGCAGCAAGTTATTCCAATTCCCCTCCCAAAACAAAAAGTTCAGTACAAATACTTATCACAAGAAAAAAAAATTAAACCACCCCAAACATGAAATAAATAACCCATGGTACCACACATAACAAAAAAGGCCACATAAAAAAAATTTAAAAATAACTCCCAATATGGCCATTAATCAGCCCATTTTTAGATTAAAATCCATGGGATAGTTTAAAATCTGTAATTGAAAAGTCCAACACTTACACCTTCCCTAGAGCTAAAAGGCATTATTACATACTTACCAACCCACAAACAGACAAACCCAATACCAAGCATAACCCCCAAATAACAAACCCAGTACCAAACCTAACACCCAACTACCAAAAATAAACCCAACCCCAGTAACCACCAACAAAGAAACACACAAACCCAAAAGTAAATAGAACCCATGCCAACGAACTGACAAACTATTTTGCAAACACAATCCCCCATTATTGAAAACAAAACTAGTTCCATGGTTATATTTTCCTCATTTTTGTGAATAGAAGTGAAGATTTAAAATTGAAAATTTCTGCTACAAATAAATTTCCAACCCATGAACAAAAAAAATTAGTGAAAATAGGATGTGGATTTCAAAATATATGAAAAAATAATGCAATTTAGGATATTATGTGTGACTTTGTGTTTGGCTTTTGTTTAACACTGGGTTTGTATGTTTGTTGGGTGAGTAAGTTGTGTTTGTCTGTTTGTCCGTCTGAACAAGTTATGTTTGGCATGGGGTTTGTCTGTGTGTGCGTCTGAACAAGTTATGTTTGGCATGGGGTTTGTCTGTGTGTCCGTCTGAACAAGTTATGTTTGGCATGGGGTTTGTCTGTTTGTCCATCTGAACAAGTTATGTTTGGCATAGGGTTTGTCTGTTTGTCCGTCTGAACAAGTTATGTTTGGCATGGGGTTTGTCTGTTTGTCCATCTGAACAAGTTATGTTTGGCATGGGGTTTGTCTGTGTGTCCGTCTGAACAAGTTATGTTTGGCATGGGGTTTGTCTGTTTGTCCGTCTGAACAAGTTATGTTTGGCATGGGGTTTGTCTGTGTGTCCGTCTGAACAAGTTATGTTTGGCATGGGGTTTGTCTGTTTGTCCATCTGAACACGTTATGTTTGGCATGGGGTTTGTCTGTGTGTCCGTCTGAACAAGTTATGTTTGGCATGGGGTTTGTCCGTCTGTAGCAAGCATAGCTGATTAATTGTTTTTGGAATATTTGGTGGTCCTGAAAAGGACTGTTTGTTAGTCCTGAAAAGGACTGTTATAGTTAGTCCTGAAAAGGACTGTTTACTGCAACAGGACTTATATTCTGCCATCTTGCCAGGCCACTGCTCCCTCATTATTGAAGTAGTCCTTCAGGTAATCCCTCTGTCTTTTGGCCTCTCTAGCAGGGTTTCTGTCTTGGCCACCACCAGCAGCACCACCAATCAATCCACAATCACCAGGCACATCATCATCCTCCCCAGGCTGCTGACCAGCAGGTTGACCTTGATACTGGCTTCTGAGTATGTTGTACAGAACCACACAGGTCATGACCACTTCTCTAACTGTTTCTGGGGGTAGTTCAATGGTGGTCCTCATCACTCTGAATCTTGAAACCAGGATGCCAAAAGTGTTCTCCACAACTCTCCTGCCCCTTGATATTCTATAGTTGGCAATCCTTTCCTCTCTTGTTAACAGCCTTCTACCATAGGGTTTCATGAGCCAGGTCTTCAGGGCAAAGGCATCGTCTGCCAGAATGAAGTAGGGGACATCTCTACCACCCTGTGTTATAGGAGCTGGGTCAGGGAAGCCTATCCTGCCATCTTCAATCCTCCTCTTCAGCTGAGAGGCATTAAATATCTGAGCATCTGAGCAAGATCCAGCTGTACCCACATCCACCCATCTGAACTTGTACTGTCCATCTACCAGGGCCAACATCACAATGGAAAAGAATCCCATGTAGTTGTGGTACAGGGCTCCAGAGATCTTGGGTTTCTTCAGGGCCACATGCTTGCCATCAAGGGCACCCAGGGCATGTGGAACATTCCACCTGATCCTGAATTCCCTCTCCAGTTCTTTCCACTCATCTGGAGTAGTAGGACATTTGAGGTACTCTCTGGTGAACTCATCCTGGATGGCCCTGCAGACCTCTGGTAGAAACTTGGAAATGGTGGATCTGCCAACCCTGAACTGACAGGATAATGATGTGTATGACTCTCTAGTGGCCAGATATCTGATGGTGAGGGCTAACTTCTCCCCAACACTGATTGGTGCTCTGTAGTTGGTGGCCTTCCTGGCTAGATGTGGTTCCAGTCTGGTCTTTATCATTTCAAAAAATTCAGGGGTCATCCTCATGTAATTGGTGAATCCTGGAATGTCTGTGGCATACAGATCAGCCATAATGTTGTGGTAGGCCCCCCTCTCCTCTCTCTGCAGTAGCCATGGCCTGACCCACATGTTGTGCCTTCTTCTAGGTCTCTGTATGGGTGCTGGTGGTGCTGGTGGTTGCTGTGCTTGACGTAAAAAATGGAAATACATGATTATTTGTAACTGAATAAAAACCAAAAAAGCCCTAAGTTGTTGTTGAATCTGTCTTCCATTAAAAGGTGGCATCCTGCTGTGTTCCTAGAAAAGCAATGGTGATTAGATCGCGAATTTTATATATATATACCCAGAAAATCCAGCAAATTTGCAAAACAAAAATCGGCGATCCTGGTCTGGGGAAGACTGAGGAGGCCTAAGGAGGCCTGAGGACGCCGGGACTTAATCGTGGGTTAGTCGGGGCTTAGTCCCAGGAGGCCTGAGGCGTCCTGGGACCCAGTCGGTTTGTGTGCGACAGGATCGTGGTTGAAACCGACCAGAAAACTGGCTTAGTCGGTTCTTAGTCCCAGACCAGTCGGGGACTGTCTGCAGCCGCCTGAGGCGTCCTGAGGCTTCCTGAGGCCGATCTGTACTTAATCCCAGACTTTAATACCGACCCAGTATTCCCGCCCATTTTTGTTTTTTTTCCACCGACTGTCCACGATTAAGGGTCGCCGACAGGATCGGGACTTAATCTTTTGGTGGAACAGGGGCATAAAGTTTTAGAGGTGGCGAATTTTAGATTTCTGGCGAATTTTAGATTTCTTACTCTATCATTTCAACACAGACAGTGTGGAATATATATATTTTGGATAAATAAGCCTGAATAAAGTTCAACAAAAATTTCATTTGATTTTTTGCACAAGCATAAGTGACACTAAGTAAGGATTTATGTATCCTCTTGAGACACATTCTAAAAGAGTATGTCAGTCTTGTTGACTTTCTTTCTAATAATAATGGCTTTTGTGCTCATGGTTATGTTGCAAAATAAACTTACGACTTTTCAAAGTTATTAAAAATATATCTAATACAATTTCATTGATATAAATGCCATAAATAAGCATTGAGACCATGGGCTTAAAACTTGAGACACACTCTTAACAGGCTGAAAGATGAGACTGTCACTTAGCCAAATACTATGCCGAGTCATACAGTGAAATGTCCTGAGTCTGAGTCGGTGGACTCAGCAAAATAATGTTGAATATTTGAGACAAAACTCTCAGATTTGACTCAGATACCCGACAAATCCCTTTAATGACATCAACCCATGCAATATCCATGTTACGCCCAATCTGTGAAATTGCCCATTTCATGAAATAGGCAAGAATTTTGCCCATTTCGTGAAATAGGCAACCGACTTGCCCATTTCATGAAATAGGCAATTTATCCAGTATTTGCTTGCCTATTTCACGAAATGGGTGATTTCGTGGATTGGGCCTAACACATATACGGGCACAGTTTTGGTTATGTGTCTAGCAATACATGTTACATGGATATAAACTAATCTGGAGTATATTTACCAACACAGGTTAGGTGTGTAGCCATAGCTAAATCTTTAACTACCTGAAAGTGACACTTACTTTGCTATAATAGAGCCTTCTATTCCAAATTCATTGTCAAAAACATAGGATGGCATGGAGGCATTCACCCAGAATTTATTTTCAACTGTAACAGAAAAATAATCAAACATTCCATTAAAGGCTGAATATGCCAGTGGAATTAGATATGCTACTATGAACAGATATTACATATTAAATTTTTCAACTATTTCTTCTCATGCTTGGATGAGAAAGGGTTTTTTTGTCTAAACAAGCAAGACAACTTCATATTTTTCTCATTGAGTCTTAGAATGTTTGACTTCATCCAGTTTTCTTTTATTTTGAATACAACATGACGCTGGTACAAGAAAATGCTGCTTGCTTTAGACTCTCCAGTAATGACACATAAAAATGTGTATAAAGCTGTGAGATAATCTACATTAGAAAAGTGGTTGTGCTTATTGGCTAAGTGACAGTACTTCCCACCAGAGATACCATTAGAGTATTCAACAGGCCCTAAAATGGATATCTGTGAGGAACAACATGATGAGATTTCTTCTCCCGCAATAAAATAAGTAATAGCAATATCTCTTGACAGAGGCAGATACAGGATTTCCCGAAAGGAGGGGGCGTGGGTTGACGCAGTAATGGATATTTCATGGTTGGACATTTTCCTGGGGGACAAAACGCCAGTCAAAATTGCAAGGGGGGACAAAATGCTGGCCATTTTAAGGGACAAGGAGGGCAAAATGCCAATGTTATCTGAACACTTAATATATGATTCTGATGGTCAAGTAAACTGAAAAAACCTCTAGCAGAAAAAAGCCTCTAAAAACCTGCAGTAGAAAATACCGCAGTACAAAAGCCCTCTAACTAAATGGTACATAACACATTTACACAAGCCCTGCCAAGTAGTGTACATCATGTAACAAAGGTTTGGGTATTTTCTACTGGGGTTATTTGTTCATACACTAGTTTTCTACTGTGACTTTTTATGCAGTTTTTTTTTCTATTGGGGCTTTTTGTACACTCACTTGTCAGACACATACAGCAGTTTACTGACATGAATAAAGACATGTGGAACCTAAAATAAACTTCAAAGGGGCTTCCCATAATAAACAATGGTATAACTGTAAAAACTTGGGAGGGAAACATACTTGATATCTAAATTTATATGCCACAATGTTTCTTGAATAAAAACACATGAAACCTAAAATAAACTTCAAAGGGACTTCCCATAATAAACAATGGTATAACTGTAAAAAAATGGAGGGAAACATACTTGAATCTAATTTTATATGCCACAATGTTTCTTCAACATTTTTATTTTAAAACAACTGATTCTACTGAGCAAATAGGAACTGAAACATAGAAGTGCAGTAATAAATTATTAGATCACCAAATTATTAATTGGGGTGAGGGATTCCAGTTTTGTAAATTGTATATCTCAGTCATGTTTAAACATACACTGGTAAACAAAGGTTTATACACAAAGTCATCCACAAAAGATGTAATCCTCAGTTTGTTTGAGGATGAGACCTAACATAGTGCACACACAAATGAACCTAATCCCCTTTGATACTGGACAGTGACACAGGTATAATGACTGTCACTTTAAACAGGCATATTACCCTAGTAAAAACAGATCTTGGGGTGGGGGGATTGGAGGGGGTGTGGGCAGGGACAAAAAGCCCCATGACTAAAGGTTTCAAACTCTGAAAGGGGGGGCGTGCGCCCTCCGAAGGACGGACAAAAGGAAACCGGACAAAAAGAAACTGGACAAAAAGAAACCAGACAAAAAGAAACCGGACAAAAAGTTTTACTAGTAGGACAAAAAGTTTTTATTTTAAAGTTTTTTTGTCTCTGGACCTAGAACAAAGATATTTCTTTTTTATGGCTGTATTCTCTGATGAGCAGTGGATTATCATTATCAATCAATTTATATCAAAATAGAAAACTTATATCACATCCCTTTTTCACTTTATGTTTGACTAAGAGAAAATGGAAGAAGACTTCACAGAAAGCTTTGTGTACATGTATCCATCCATGCATATCTTCAAACCACCTTTATTGCTTTTTATTATCTCCATAGTTTAAATGGTAAGATGTCAATGATATCAGGAAGAAAATTTAAGCCTTTTATATACAACTTAAATTGTCCTGAGTAGGTAGCTATTCCTTTCATTTCTACTCAGTAAACCTACTTCAAAGGAAGATTAAAGTCACAACTCAACTCAGGTACATAAAAGATCATAGGATGATTAAAATAATGCAATGTAAGATATTTACTGTAATCAATCAATCACTGGATTAATTTGTATAGAATAAAGGCTACTTACCTGAATTGAGATTGTATGAATTGGATGCCAGTTATCAATAATAGCAATTGACAGTTATGTGTGATTGGAAGTGGCTTTCCCTTTATACCTTTTTGTCCAAAGAATACAGGGGAGGGGGTCTATTGGTAAATGTAGTTATACAAAATGCTCATTTAACAATAAATAAACATTATTAATTGACAAACAGAAGAAGCTATTGATTGGCACACATCCCTTTTTCACTTTATGTTTGACTAAGAGACAGCAGATAGAGAAGTCTTTTCTTTACAAGAATAACTGCTATTATGCAAGTTTGACACAAGGTGTTTATAGGAGCCTTAAAGTAATTAGCATTTCTTGAAAATTTAATTGAAATTTAAAGTTAATTTTATAGTGAAACTTTTTGTCCTAGTAGTAAAACTTTTTGTCCGGTTTCTTTTTATCTGGTTTCTTTCTGTCCGGTTTCTTTTTGTCTGGTTTCTTTTTGTCCTACATTCGCGCCCTCCACCCCCGCCCTAGATCTGCCACTGCTTGAGATCTGTTTAAACATAAATGAGAATCCGTCTCTACACTTAACATGAAGTCTGCAAGTGTGTAGACATATCAAACTCACAAAAACTATATTGGTGCACACATATAAGAGTTTTAAAAGTTATAACATTTGACCTGTAACGACTTCCATATGCTATGTTACATCTTCAGTTTTAAATATATTTTAAAAGATAAAAAGTATACTACATGACTTGCATTTTCTTATACTGAATTTTGTTGTCATTGTTGTTTAAAATGGGAAAGCCAGTCACCCTCACCCTGTCAAAAAATATCTTTATCCAAAGCCATTTTAGCTTAAATTTTCAAAGTACTTGTAGTTGTTGATTTGTATTATCGCTCTGTCACGCTCTCCCTATGGGGCATTTCTTTATTACAATAAATATATCCCTAGATATTGGACATCCAGGGTTATTAGTCGTGCAAGAAAATAAACTAAGAAATATATATTTATTGATTACCCAACATTTTCTGTCTACACTGTGAATCTTCACAAAATCATTATTTTATATAAATGTTTCTTTTTGGGTACAATTTTTATACAATGCAGTATGTAAGAGCAGAAACAAAGACATTTTATTTCACTGATTCACAAGAAATTTTGGAACAATTATAAGTTAAATCAAATGTCTTTAAATAACCCTCTCATATCATTCTGTCCAATAAATAATTTGATAATTATGTCCATGGTAAATCCCTTTTATTTTACGTTTAATTCCTCAACATAAGGTACAAAAAAATTATTTCTGCCACTTGGAAAACATTATTTGTTTTTCACTGAGTTTAACGATTCAAGAAACTGTTTCCATTTAAAATATTTTGCTTACTATAAATGTTGTTTTATTATCACTTAGGTGTGAAGAAATACCTCCAGAGTACAAGAGAAAGACAGACCTCTTCTACAGAGGTTGCAACCCAGATCTACAGATCTGGTAATATTGTCACCTAACCAGACAGTTAAAACAGCCTTGACGTCAGAGTTGGTGCATTCCATAGACCACTTGTTTTAAGGCTGTTGTGGATGAATTCAGGAATTTTTGCAACTAGGAATTTTTGCTGTTGCGAGAGTTTTGCTACAGCATTGGAATTTTTACTATTTGTCTTAGAATTTTTGGTACATGGCTTAGAATTTTGACTGGTTGTCTTAGAATTTTCACCATCTGTCTTGCATTTTTTGCTCTTTATCTTGTAATTTTCATTAGGTAACATAGAAATTAAAAGTTTACATATTTTAGTGTAGTACATGTACTTGTGTATGTAAGTAAACATAAAAAAATTGTTGAATTTCTAGTGATTGATGTTTAGTACAAAATTCTTCAAAATGAGCATTTATGCAGGATAAAAGAATTGAAAAAATAAATTTCTTCTGTAGACTTTGCTAAATTTGTACAATTATGTCATAGTGAATATATCACGACAAATATAAAAAAAATCAAATAAAATACTGAAAATTCCAAAATTGTAGCAAACATGTCACTCACCATTGTGAGTCACTTCTTGAGTCACAGACTTGTGGTCACTTTTTGATTAAATTTGTAGGTTACAAATTTTATGACTGATTTGTTATTGTTACTAAAGTTACTTATTTTTTCACATATTTATCTCTCTGAGTTTGATGGGTAAATCAATGGGCATGCAACCTATGACACCTATATTTATTTATTTATGTTTTTTTGTAAATCTCACTAATCAGTGTTTCAAATACATGTATAAAATTCTCTGTTTGCACACTGGTTTGACCTCTCTGATAAAACTCAGACACCCATGGACTGTTTGTGAGACTGTAGTTAAGACACCTTGTTCTTGCCTGACCTCCTAATATGCAAGTTTGGAGCAAGGCTTTTGACTAGTACTGTTTCTAGATCCCAAAATTCCAATCACCCACCCCCTTACATCCCCTCTATTTGGCTCTTGATTTTGTCTCATTTACTTCCATGAGATGATGCAACCACCTCCTGCAGTATACTATCACAGTGTAAAATTTAGTATTTTAGGAGTTAGATGCACTTTAAGGATACCCCCTACTTTTACAGTTAAAATGTGTAGTTTGTAAATGTTGTTCTTTGAATTATTTTTTCTTTGTAGTTTGTGTTTATTTCATATTGCTTGTTAATTTATGTCTTTCATGATGTAATACCTATTGTAAAACATCTGTCATTATGTCCTGTATGTCCCTTTTGATTTTGTATCCTCCTGTTATCTGTCATCTGGAATCAGAGATATCCAGTTGTTCTATAAGGCCTATGGTATCTGCAGGAGGTTATTATTGATGAGTTTATTTGAAGTTGTGGGAATGACTGTGTGATTGTGTAATGATGTAATTTATGTTCTTGTGATGTCTTGCTTTATAAATGGTTATTGTTCTTTTCTGTCATGTCATTGGTCACTCATTTTATTATCTAGTGTTTTGTATTGTCTCATGTTTCTGTAATATGATTGGCCAATCCATGAATTATTGTATTTTGCATTATTATATTTTACTATAAATTGTGGGGTGAATCTCAAACAAGGTGAGAATTGAATTTCAGAGAAGGAAAATGAGAATTGAAATTGAGACTGAGAAATCTAAATGAGAATTGAAACTGAGAACAAACTAGAGATAATAGAAATGAGAATTGAATAAAGAAATTAAATAGAGATTGAGACAGTTAAAATATGAAAATAAATTAGAGTAACTTTTGAAAATTGGAAAGGCAGTTATGATAAATAAATAATAGACAGTTTGGTATTTGTGATTTTAACATTACATTGTATTACATCTGGATTATATGAACAGACATTAATCTGTAGGGTGATTAAGTTTTATATGATATTTGATTGTGTTTATGTTATTTGTTTATAATTGTGTTACACCCCAAAAAAGTAAAGGAACAATAAAGAGGAAATAAATGAACTTTTTTTTTAGTGACTTAAATCACACCTCAAAAAATAAAGTGTGATAATACACTGAGATATAACTGGAAAGTTTCAATGGTTAGAAAGAATACTTCTGAAAATAATTCACATTATTCAGAAAAAAATGCTTGCAGCTATGTTCCTGGTTAGTAGATGGAACAGACATGTACAAAATTGGCATTAGACCCCTAGAACTCATTCTTATAAATTTTCTCTTCTGTGAATGTCATACATCCACATCAACTATTTCATAACTCAGTCAGAATTTGACTGTTAACAATTCCATGGATTCTTCTTGTGATGATCCAGAATAAACTGTAGTTGGTATGTTCTGGTATTTAGCTGTAAAGACTGAGTAAAATATGGCTATAAAATAAGCAAGTGAATAACTAACATGTGTGCCTGTTAGTTTTAAAATGCAGAATTAAGTCATGGAATTTTGAGTACAACAAAGTACTAGTGAATACTTACAAAAACCATGTGTATGGAAAGGTTCTGTGTACACATGACCCTGTAAATACATAACAAATGATTCATGGCTGAAACCTAAGGCTGAAGTAATGCCCGAGTCACACAGTGAACACGGCAGTACCATTGTGAGTGACAAATAGAACAATATTCTGTGAATTTGCTACCAATGTTTGAAAATGTTGAATAAACTAAGAAGACTTGTTTCAAACAATGTAAGATTGTATAAGAGACATGGGAAACAAGAGACACTAAACAGGGATGATGCTCAGAATACAAAGTTTGGACTGAGAATTAGTCTAAAAATTAGGTACGAAATGTTCTCAACTTCTCTAGTGAGGGACCTATGACATCAAAAAATGTGTTACCAAGTCGGTAATACCAAATTGTGGTCATGTCCAGCATCAAGAGGAAAGAGGGTTGAGAGGACAGGTCAAGATGCTTGGAGAATATCCAGGATTAACCATGAGGCTCCTTCAAAACAATTCAATGATTGCAGCTATTCTGCTTCTAACATTACCTCTCTTTGACCTAGGCATACTGCACAAGGTGCATGGAAACTGTTTCATTAGAGACATTACATGTCAAAAATAGATAAGTAGTGCTAAAATGTTTTAAAAATATTAAATGTATTAAAAGTTTAGTACTGTGCTTATGAAGAAATAGAAACATCTTTTCAACTCTACAAGATAAAGTGTCTCTATATTGTATTGACACATCATTCTATTTTCTTGAATTATTTTTTTTTTCACCAAACTCACACAACATAAGAAATACACATGATATATCCTAATTTTTACTCTGTGTCAGCTGAAGAAAAATTAGATGAAGTAATGTGTATGTATGTTCCCGGCCGTTTCGAAACCCTGGCCGTTTCAAAACGGCCATTGGCCGTTTCGAAACGGCCAAATTATTTACTTGGCTGTTTTGAAACCTTCCTTGGTTTTGAAACGGCCTGGCCAGTTCAAAACCTGGTTTCAAAATGGCCAAATCAATAACCTGGCCGTTTTGAAACCTCACCTGATTTCTACATTTTTCTTTGGCATATGTTTTTGTGTGAACTTCAAATCTGTCCTTTGATTATAAAAAAAAATCCTGAGCATGGGCTACTCAGTAACTTTCTATAATCATAATTTGTGGAGTAGGTACTCAGGTATGGGGGTAGCTGCAGTTAACCTGTGATCTTCAATTGGGTCCTTTTACTTAAAAAGATTTCTTTAAACAAATTGGATTTTGTTGTTGTATAACACAAAGTCTGCATCATAAAAATTATCTCATCAATCTATCTGCATGAAGGTACTATATATTTAAACCTGTTTGTTTGACTTGTCAGATTAATTAATAAGCCATAGAGAAGCCATGATAAATATTAACTCTGATGTTGATTTGTTTGCCATTGATTGTCAGAAGTGCTTAATTGGATTTATTCCTATTGTTGCAACTCTCTTTTGATGTTGATTTGTTTCACTTAAATATCAGTGGGCTGTTTAAAAGGTAAATATGAAAGGTTTAACAAATTGACATAACAGGAAGATCAATCAAGGAGGGATTTATTGTTTAACTTTTCAAAGAATTATTGTGGATGAGCTAGAACAGATTTGCTTTTTGGAACCTTTTTTTACTTAATCTTACTCAGTTAATACTGACATATAATTATAATGCTTTGCTATTATGATTACTTTAGAAGATATCTCTTGATGTTGATTTGTTTCATTTGCATATGGGTGGGGTGCATAAAAGGGATTAGTGATAAATATTGTTTAATCCTATTTCATTTTTTTCTTCTTAATATTGATATATATTAATAACTATAGTCTTTACAAAAAGTGTTTATATGCACCAATAAATGTTGTTATATGTTCTGTTAGATATATGTTTCATAATATACCAAATGCAGTTTTAATAAATATACTGTTTTTATTGTAATACAACTGTTACACTTAAAAGCAACAGAACAAACTTGTCCACCAATGTCAAACTGGAGAGGTATCAAAACGGCCAAGGGAAAATGTTGGCCGTTTCGAAACGGCCAAGCCATTTCTAAACCTTGCAAAGGTATCAAAACGGCCGTGGCCAAAGGTTTTGAAACGGCAAGTAACATGTACAGTACACTGTATATCGGTAGAAAAACAAGTTTGTCAGTAAGATGTATGTATTAGTTATGGTGATTAATTTAATTTCATAGATTGTCAATGTTACAAATTATCAACCTCACAATTATATCATTTACAATAATCCACTCACCCAACCGTGTACTTCTATTGACCACCAACCATATATTTTTGAATGAGGAAGCCTCACAGAATTTTCATAAAAACCTGATAAAATACAAATAAAATGCTGGTTTAATAAACACAAATAAAACAACTGCTGGTGATAAATTGCATTTTGGTTACAATAAAAATTACAACATCAGAAATCACTCCCAGAGTGCAGCTCTCCACCAGGGAAGGACTGGTCTGGAAATTTGGGATTTTTTTTTTTGGGGGGGGTTTCCAGAATTGATCCGGATTTTTCCCAAAATGTAATCCGTACTTCCTTTGGCGATGTCCTAACTACATGAATGTATCATGAAGAACTGCTTATCACTTTTGGACTCATATGAATTGGAAAGCCATTGGCTGAAAAGACAAAATGAAAGCATCCAAAAAACTTAGGCCCCTGGTGAAAATAACAAGACAGAGGAATATGCAACAAGATTTAAAATTTGAATTTACAATGTTTAACTAATTCTGTTTCTATCATCAACACTTCAAAAAGCTGTACTTCTAGCCATATTCATGGGTGTTGGTATAGGTTTCTCTTTGATTTTTGGCTTCTACATTAGTTTTTACATGTTCTCATATTGGATATTAAAATCCTAGAAACAGATCTTGACTTTCAACAGTGGTGAACAATCATCCATTAAATACTGTGTAAGTGACCATCATCAGGCATTAAATTTAGTCATTTTAGAGAATGAGCTTGGATACTAAAAATTAACTCCTTGTGAAAGTTTAACTCAACATTCATCTTTTCAGTAGAAAATAGTGGTGCACATATTGGTAACGCACTGGTCTTATGTATCCGAGGTGAAGAGTTTGAAGCTTGATCCTGATCTTGTGTAGGAAAGTGTGTACTTGCTCATTAATTTTCAGTAATCTGAGATAGTGGGAAATTTTTTTTATAATATTTTTTATTTCTTTTTCAGAGTGGGAAAGATAGTAGGAAATTTGGTAATTGCTTCTTAATTGTCTGTAAAATTTGCAGCATAAAATGTTAAACTGGATTATTAATGCTGAAGTTGGATTATTACATCATCTACAACAGCTAATTTTGTAACAGGCTCTCAGTGAATACCATATGATAATATCAGCTGGGTTGGAACCCATCACCACAAAAGGTGAGAGAAGACTGATTAAATAAAAAAATCATTAACTCCTATGCAACTGGAGCACCTGAGGACATATTGATAAATTTAGAAAGGCATTTGTTAATTTCCTGTCATGTGCAGAACTGAATGTCAACCAGTAGGGTGCACTAGTTTCCTCCACCGATAAAACTGGTTTTAGTCATATTATGTGAACAATGTATTGAAGTAATACAACATTCAATATATGAATTACAATTTGTTGAATTAAACCTGGTTTTTTTTTTAAATTTATTATAAAAAAATAAATAAGGTTTTAAAAATAACTTGAATATAGGTGAGCTGTGTGAAACTTGATTAATTTCCTCATGCTGAAACACATTATTATTTCTGTAATATCCAAATATTGTCCCAGTAATCAAACACATATATCATCTAAAACTGTTAAATACTGTGTTTAAGTAAAAAGTTATATTTAAACGAAATGTGTGAAACTGAATAGGAATACTTGTATCTGATGTGTAAATGTATATCTCCCGTTCAACAGTCAGGGTCATATTGGGACAGGTCCTCAGCATTGCCACTTGTAGGACTCAAACCCACAGAGGTGACAGCCTACGATTAGATACCAAACTTGCTAACAACAAGGCCAACGAGGACCAATAAAAGGAATAAAATATGCAATACTAATCTATCTAGTGCAACTTACCATTATTGACTATCTGTGACAAAAATCTGTATAAAACCTTGCCATGGGGATCCTATAATCAGAAAATATAAAGTTGTCCTGAAAGGTGTTTGTATATAATTAGAATAAAACATACAAAAAACCTCTTGAGAACAGTAACTCTATGACAATATGGTGTACACATTATCTTCCCAATTTTCAATCACATTACAATCTTTACGATATGATGACCAAAAACTTGCATGCAAAATTGTAAACATTTAATTATCATAAAATAGTGCACATAAAAGTCCTTTAACCTTTGGAGTTTGTTTTCAAAAGTATTCTTGACAGTTATAAAATGTGTATTCAATAAATATGAATAAGTATGTTGTGTTACAAGTTTACAGAACATTAAATCATAAACTTAAAAACATTAGCATCATCTTAAAAACATTATTAACTCATCTATGCACAAACACATAAAAAACAATAACTGGATATCCTTTTGAGCATATCTTCTAAGAACCCACTCACTGAAAAATGTTCCTTGTTCATTTTAGTCACTTGAGTGCCACACATTAAATCTGGCAAGACACTAAGGAAAGCAGTATTGCTAAGATGCACTTTAGTTTGTCATGTAAGGATGACAAAGACTGAATGGGGTTGTAAACTATTACCTTCACTTATTTAATTAGGACAAAGGTCAACACTGGGATTTGACATACTTCATGGATGGTAAGGAAATGCAAAACTTGTTAACCACTCATTTACAGAGGCCTACTTTAATTGTAAAGACGATGCCTTGAAGATGCATAATGTTTGAAAATATGTTATTTCTGTCTTTTGTGTTTTCAACTTACCTTAACATATACTGTGATGGCTCCAGTTTTCACAGGTAGGAGTTCTTTTGTCAAGGCAATGACACGAAACTTCACTGCAATTTATAAACATTACTTCTTCTGGCAACTATTTCTTTTACATTTAACGGGACACAACAAAATAATTAACTACATACATTTATCAAGAACATAAAAAGGTAGTTCTTCCAGACATCACAGATGAGGGTTATGGTTAATTAAGGCATTTGATTGGTTCCAAAGTTTTGGACTGTTTTCTTTTTCTAGATCCAATAACTTTCTCTGTTCTTTCTTTATTGGTTTGGTGTACTGGCCTGTGTGATGTCATTTGAGTACACTGACATATTGGTTGCCATGTAAAATTCGAAAGGAAACTGTCAAACATCTGGCTTAGTTTTCTCACATCTACTGAATTCAATCAATCCCCATTTAAGAAGAACTCTGATGAGCAGAATTTCCTTGTAACTGTGCCTCTTCCATTTACTATGTTATTTGGAAAACCTGCTTATGTACAAGTGTTTTTCTGCTTCTTCATCTTGATAAAAATTTTAGCCAAATATAATAAACAGAAATGGTAAGATATGATTGTACTTAGTTTTTACAATGGTCACAGTAAAAACTCAAGACTTTTGAAAAGGTAACATGAAAGTTTCCTATTAATATGTACATAAGAACATACAAACAGAAGGTAAATGCCTTCCCTACAATTATGATCATGACAAATATCAAAAGGCATCATGTGTTCAATCTGTAACTTTAGCATACTAACTGTAAAACTAGTTGTTACTTTTAATAACAGCACAATTTTGGCTAATACTGATACAATAATAGCTCTAAAGTGCACACAGTGCCCAAAAATATGAGACTGGTTTTGAAAGCTGGAGAAGCAGTAACATAGTACTGTCCTATGTAATAACTGTGTATTTAAAGCATTTAAATATGTAACACAATACTATTCTATTTAAGTGTGTTGCAAGTACTTAAAAAGTACAAACATGTATCAGATCGCTTGAACATGGTTCTGTCAGTATGGATGAAGATGCTCACTCTTTTGGAATAATATCTGAGCTGTGTCTCATTGTAGAAGACATAACCTCCTGAGTTTTCAGACTGGCCAAATATTGTCAAGGTATAGTTCCCCTCTGTGGCATATTCAGGCACCTGTAGACACAATAAAAATATCATTCATTATAAAGCAAATTGGTTTCATCATCACTGCATTATGTTGAGTTTCCTTTCATCCTTTGGTGGTTTGACCTATTGTTATAACTGCCCACATGTTGCCAGGGGGCTTGGTGGTGTAGCGGTAAGAGTGCTCGCCTTCAACCTCTGAGGTTGATGGTTCGGATCTCGGCCCGGGCACCTCATGTTGGAAAGTTGGTAGTTACTTACCGATGCCCAGTGGTTTAGTGCAGAATCTTGACCAACTAGTATGCACTGGTTCCTCCACCCATAAACTACTCCTCACAATATGACCCTGGCTATTGAACACAAGGTAAAACAAAAATAAATCTAAATCCCACATGTTGCCACCCATGTATGGAAGTCCTCATTGGCTTAGTGGTTAGCAAATTTGGCATCTAATCACAGGCAGTCACCTCTGTATGTTTGTCTCCCACAAACGGCAATGGTGGGAATCCAATATGACCCTGGCTGTTGAACGGGCCGTATAGCACCAACTTTGGCTACCCATATATCAAGACGGATAGATATCTATACCTATTTGTAAACCTGGTTGAAGAGGGACACTTAAATATAACCTTACCCAGAATACAACCTGCATGACCCAACCAATTAACCTCCGGATCTTCCTCTATGAAGTGAAACATCCAAACCTCAAGGCCACAAAAACCACAAGGTCTAGTGATAATACATGTTTTGTCTACTCAAACCTTCACAAAAGTTACAAGAAAAATTATTTCAGTGCAGTCTTATTCTGTTAGAAAAGGGTTCACTTATCTGGCATTGCATTCCTGCGTTCATTTTAGGGAAGGCATTGACCATAGAAATCGTATATAAAATAAGTTTATTTTGTACGATCTTTATGGACATGCGACTGCAAATCTGTAGATTGGATTAGATTAGAAATATTGATTTTTTTATACGTGACATGTTTCACACTCCATACATTCAAAGTCAATGGATATTTGATTATGAACTGCTCTATTTAAAATGTGCACTTTAAGCTGTTATTGATGTATTTGGGTGTTATAACGTTTCTCTGTACGCATTTGTCGAGTCCTATCACAAGGAGAACTGAGGATTCAGGAGATCAGTCGTTGGTGTGTTCAAAGTAGTTGGTCAAGATCATGAAGATTCATGAAAATTATACAGCAAAGACACCAGCAAGCAACGCACTGATAATATATCTACATGTAACTCTATATGGGATAGTGTATCTTTAAGACAACCCTGGCAGCCATTATTATTATTATTTCCTTAACATACTACTGACAGCAGATAAACATGCAGAAATTTAGGCTTATCTAAAATATCACTTACCGGAAGTAACAAGAGTGTCTGTGAGGGGTTAGTGAAGTGGTGGCGTGCTGTAGCATATTCTGTACCTTCTCTTGCTATAGATGCTGTCACTGACAGGACACTGGACCTCACCTCAAACACACTCACGTACACTTTGAACACTTCATCTGGTCGTACAATACGGGGCACAGCAACAAGGTAGGACCTGTGTATTAAATAGGTCAAACTTTATTACAACCACAAGACAGGGCCCATATTTACAAAGAGGTCTCATCTCTGAAACATAAAATGGTCTCGGATTTAAGATTTCTCTGCTGAGAACTGGGGCCGATTTCACTAAAGGACTTAAACCAAGTCCCTTAAGTCTTGGACTTAAATCTAAGACTTTGGTCTTTGCTAGGTCTGGGACTTAAATGGATTTCACAAGGTTGTGACTGAGCCCAGTCCAAGCTTATCAAATAACCACAGTGGTTTTCTGTGTCATATGACCTCTTATATCCTTCATTTGATGCATTTTTTTTCTGAGGATAAGTGCTGTTTTGAAATAGAAAACCTTGTTACATCATATAAACTTCCCAAAGACTACTTCAGTAAGGTGTTCTGTATAATTATACTTTATTTACAGCCATTTCAAATTTAGAAGTGGAGCCATATTTAAGTCCTCTTTACAAAATTTAAGCCCACTACCTCCCAGACTTAAAGTTAAGTCCACTGACTTAGCAATTTCATAGACTTAGCTGCTTTGTGAAATCGGCTAAGTCTAAGACCACAGACTTATATTCTTTTGAGAAAATTTTAGACCAAGGTCTTAAATTTAAATCCCTTTGTGAAATCGGCCCCGGGTCTCAATTTTGTACTCCTATTTAAATTGGTTCTCAGAGGAGACCAAACAGAGATCCGTCTCAAAACTTCTGATGTAAACAAACCACAAACATGCTCATGACCATATATAGGTCAGTCATTTTTTAAATATCAGAAAGTATTTGTGTTTTAGATGTCGTATGTGTGAGGGACACCTTCTCAAAGGCGGTTTGCGCCATGGTTACAGCTGGGCTGTCTGACCATCTTGCCATCACTTTCTCGGTCAATATACCTATCAAGGCTCGTTGCAAATTTAGGCAAGTTAATATATACTCGGAAAATTCACAAGATAAACATCACCGACTTCAGAGAGGACATCCTGAATTCTGATCTAATCAAACATCTTCACACAACAGCCAGTTTGCTCAGTCACCAATATTTCAACACCTTGCGCAACATTCTAGACAAGCATGCCCCAATCAAGAGGAAAATGGCTCCATCGCACCCTGACAAAGGCTTTGTGAATTCGGACATCCTCTCAGCAAAGCGTCTGAAGCGCAACTTTGAGCGAGTATGGCGCAGTAACAATTCTACAGTTAACCGGAGTAGATATCGAGCTGCTGTCAATCGCTACAATTTCCTACTGCAACAGTCAAGACACAGGCACTATTCTACAGTTATTGCTGAAAATAATGGGAACCCCAAGGCTCTGTGGAACACTTTAAGAAAATCTTGCACAAATCCTTAACTATCATCCTACCTGATCATATTAGTCCTATCGACTTAGCTAACACTTTTGGTCATTTTTAGTGACAAAATTGCGAAAATCAGAGTTGCACTAAAGTCATCCGTGCCTGTTTCCCTCACAAGACCGAATAGTAACAGCACTGCCCTGACTATATTGCATGAAAACTATTGAAAATGGCTTTGCAGATTCAGCACATAATGGAGTACCAGCATCCAGTTTGTTGACCTTGGCTATTGTTTTCAAGGTCACCTTAGGCCTGCTAAAATGACTCAAAATGGTACCTTTTACATGCATATATATGCCTATATAAGAATGTGAGGTCATATACCTCCTTTATTATTGGCTGTAAAACTTACTGGCTCATGTTGATTATCTCTAGATGGCCAGCTGAACAGGAGATTATGTATGGCACAGGTCCATAGCTAAGTGAGTAATAGCACTGGTAGCTACTTTGAGTTAAGTGCTTATAACTAAAAAATGACTGCATTTTTTTTTGGTAAAATATGTTGTTCGACTACCTTCTCCATGCCTACAAGGTAGTAACTTTTTCAGAGGTCTTTCTCAGTAGCTACATGAGTAATAGCTATATTCAGTTTTTAACCATAACCAAAGTGAGTAAATGATATTTTTCTTCATAACTGTTAGAGTTACAATAATTTTGTTAAATATGTTGTTCAGCCACTTTTTGATGCACAGTGTCATGGCAAATTTTCACAGCTGTAGGTCCATAGCTGAGTAATATCTACCTTGACAGTTCAGCATTGAGTAAATCACTTATATCTGCAAACCTATTAAATTTAGAGGTTTTTTTTGTCAAATATGTTGTTCATGTACTTTTAAATGTACTCTGTCATGGCAAATTTTTAGAGCTGTAGGTCCATAGCTAACTGAGTAATAGCTACTTTGACAGTTCACCATTGAATAAATCACTTATAGCTGGAACTCTGTTGCACCTATCCTTACCAAGGTTTCAAGATATCTTCCCTGCTATGAAATCTTGCCTGGCTAACATTTTGTCCAGTTTGTTCAACTTGGTTGGTTGCTATGGCAACAAATTTGAAAATATGAGGTGACCAAACTTAAAGGAGCCTATATCTCCCTTATGATTGGTCGTAGAGGTTTTGGATGTGAAGACAACTTATAGGAAGTCATGTGACCCGAATCATTTTGGTTTCAGATTTAACCTGTGCCCCAAATCTTTTGGTGGGGTCAGATTTGACCTTAGATCCCTCCTTCGAGGTTGAATGTAGGCCTTGATACCTATAATGGCCTATATCTCCCTTACTATTACTCATAGAGGTTTTGGATGTGAAGACAACTTATAGAAAATCATGTGCCCAAATCTTTTGCTGATGTCAGATTTGACCTTGGAGCCCTCCTTGAAGGTCGAATGTGGTCCTTGATACTTACAATGGTGTATAATATCTCGTTTATTATTGGTCGTAGATGTTTGCATGTGAAGACGACTTATGGGAAATCATGTGCCCCAAATTTTTGGGTTGGTTCAGATTTGACCTTCGTCCCCTCCTTTAAAGGTCACAGGAAAAGAAAACTAAAGTTTACTTATATTCTTCAGTACACAGAAGCATAAACATAAAAACAGTTCTCTTCAATTATCAAGTAAACAAACCTCTGCACTCGGTAGTTTCCATGAGGCATTTCAATGCCACGTAATAGCTACTAAACATTTCCCTCCAAATGTACACAGTTATTAGCTATGTCAAGCTTTCACACATGTACTGTTGTTTATAAAATTGAAAATCTACTACAGTAAAGTGTTGTAGTCATTGTCATAGTTAGAATTTAATCACACAATATATTATAGTATTAGTTTTATAGTTTTACAAATGATAATCTGACAGAATGGTTATGTGTTTTGCTTGGGGTTGCAACAAGGCTTGTGGGAATAAAAATTTTCAAAAGATATAAGCTACTTAAATATGTATAACAAGTGAACCACTAACCACCTTCCTGTATTAACATTGATTGAAACACTTTAGCTTTCACTAGAACTTTACTTTTCAATGGCTCATGAAAATATGGCTCTGTTTTATATTCCAAATTAACTTTTGTATATTCACTGCTTGTGTTAGAGTTATAGTTCTATCTGTATGCAATGATTATTCATTAAATTTAGAAATACCCACAAGTTAAAAGTATGGCAACAAACTCCTCAAACTGTGACATAAATGATGGGTCCAAGTAGATATACCTAATGTTTATGAGTGTGTTTTAGATTAAATCTGACATAACACTGGGCAACTATCCAGCAGTACTCTCACCTTAAACTATAAATAGAGTCAGTAGTATGAAATACAGGTCATCACAACAGACACTATGATAAAACATGCAATGAAAAGCAAAGTTAAAACAAAGTAAAAAGGATCCCAGTCAAAAGTACCAGAATGAAAATTAGGACTTATGTCATTAGTTCTATTATAACATTTTCAAAAAGAAGGAAATCATTTTACATTTGCAAATATAATTAGTGATTACAATATTTGCCTATTTTTATAGTAATGTAGATTAAAAATGTCAATTAAGTTGGGAGTATTATATGTCTGGGACAAGCTTTGGGTGATTCTCTATGTAAACACATGGTATAGCATGGAGTGGAGAAAGTCTGTTTAGTAGCTCTTACGTTACTCAAAGTGCAGATACTTGGGGAGACTTCGGTCTGGATTGGCCTAGAGAAGCACACGTGCTTGTTCAGCTAAATATTTACTGCTGTGATTGTTTGTGGTGTGTTTTATTACTTCTAAATAGATGTTTTGGATATGTTTCCTCCCTACCAGAACACTAAAGCAAAAAACTTTCTTTTCCTGTGACCTTTAAGGTTGAACGTGGTCCTTGATACTTATAATGACCTATGTCTTTCTTATTATTGGTCGCACCTGATCATTTGGCAATACTCTGTATGTCAAGCTTCAGCCATGTCAAGTCCTAGGATACACTGCATCAAGACGCAATATCTGTAGGCCCCTTTTTTCCTGGGCCCCTTTTTTCTTGGGCCCCTTTTTTCTAGGTCCCTTTTTTCCTGGGCCCCTTTTTTTCTGGATTCATTTACTTAAATAGCGATAATCTGCATCGCTAGAAGATATGATAGAGCCTGTGATCATATATAATAATGGCAAAAAAATTGCCAGAAACGTTTAACGTCTTACCTCTTAATTCAATATTTATCTTTGAGTGCAACACATTCCTGGTGCTTGCATCAAACCAACTGACCTGTTGTCTAGATGGACCAATTCACAAGAAAATGTCCAGAAAATTATATTCTCTCATACCTCCCCCATGTTGATTTTAACTCATATTAACCTAGCGTTGTTGAACGATCATATCTAATGCATATTTTACATTTATGTATTTTTATCATATTTATAGCCCCGGAATTAGCTAGGGATGCCTCTCAAAGGTTACTATGTGTCTTTAAACCAAGTATCAGGAAGATGGTTGTCAGAATGTTCCAATCTCCTGGTCATCTTGGACCATCTGAGAATCTTCTGCAATCAGATGACTGCTGTCATAGTATTATCATATATGGAATTTTTCGTGCAACACAACCTTTCCCATACAAATATAGCTAACACCATCTCTGCCATCAAAGGCATTTACATTGTGTGTGGTTGTGATATTACACAATTTGCTGATAGGGGCCACGGTGGCAGAGTGGTAACACTCTTGCTTCCCACCTCTGAGGCCGGGGTTCGATCCCCGCACGGTCTCAAGTGGGTAAGCTGGTAGTTGCTTGCCGTTGGTTGGCAGTTTACAGTACAGAACCCTAACGAACTGTATGTACTGGTTTCCTCTGCCCTTCCAACTATCCGTCGTGATATGACCTGTACAGTGTTGAAAGCAACGTAAAAACCCAAATAGATAAATAAATAAACAATTTGCTGATGACAGAATATCCTTATTTGTTAGGTCTCTCAAGAATAATGCTAATTTCCCTCCCCCCATAGCTCACTTGATTGTTATAACGACATTATATAATATCATTCAAACTGCTGATACAATGAATACTCCAGATAAATTTATTTCATTATATACTTATTTTGTTGTTTTTTTCTCATTCGGTGAGTTTCCAATATCTTCAGTTAATTGTGTATTTGATATTATCAGGCAGTGTTCAAGCAGTGACATAATATTTGCCCCTTAATAAGCTACCATAGTATTGAAATGGTCTAAAACTTTGCAAAATAGGACAAATATCAAATGTTTTTATAATCCAGATTCTAGGATCTTAGGAGTTCTGAAAACAATGTTTAAGAATTTTCCAATACATAAGAATGATCTCTTGTTCCTTATTCCCAGAGCAAATAAGAAGTTAGTACCTTTGACTGATTCAGTAGCCATGATATCCTGATACACCAAATCATGGCCCAAGGTACATGGACCTTTGATTGCTTTTGGCGATACATTTCTAGTGCATCTTGTCTTCCAGAACACACTTGTGTACACAGCTCCTACTCCTTCTTGGGGCCTTGGGCTTCTTATACACTTTTAATTCAATAAATATCAAATGCACTCCAAGCCAAATATTTTTTTCTGTTTAGAAACATTTCTGAAGGATTTGAATTTTGGCTGGAATATAGAATTCTAGAATTTAAATATATCTGATTCATAGGGTTGCTTTGTATCTATCATTTGGCGTCTGATAAAGTACTTCTACTTTTTAAGCCTGCGTAGAAAGTAATGCTGTCATCTACATGAAATTTATGATTTTGGATGTAATGGTTGATGTACAGTCATGGACATTTACTATTGCAAAATAGTGATCACAAAAGTATATTAATATGATAATTACATAGTGGGTTTTCATGTTCCCCTCAGCAGTCCCTGCTCAGATTCCTATGGACAATCTAAAGACATTTAATATCAATGCATTAAATTAATGGTGATCATAATGTTCTCTTAAATAGTGGTATTTTATAAGTTGTATATATGCTAATGAATTTTTTGTGTGTTGATAATAGAATAGTCTAAAATAAAGGTATAAATCCCAGCTCATATGTTATTTTTCTCTTGGGACCCTTAGTGAATGTCTACATTATACAGATTCTGTTTTGTTTTGTTGTTTTTTTTTTGTTTTTTTTCTTGTTTTTTTTGCACAAAAAACCTTAGTGAACCAGGGAAAATAAAACCGTTTTTTGCCATTTTTTTAAAAACCCTTTTGACATGCAAAAATCCCTGAAAATTAAGAAGATTTGCGTGACAGTCTATATAGTTTTATATTCGGATGAGACAGTTTTGCTATAAATAACACACTTTCGTTGTTTTTCAGAATGGTTTTAAAATTAAGAGAACACAACTTTGTTACCTGAAGCATGGCACTGAATTTCATATGAATGTGTTCCTTGTCAATAACAAATATATAGTGTATTGTTAGGTCCAAACATCTCATACAATCAGACTATTAAAACTGTCTAAAATTCAATAATATTCATAAATAATTATGCAAAAGCACAAATTTAAACCCTGTCTTTTGTTTTATTGTTACTGTGTACTTGGCAAGATTATCCTTTCATCCAAGGCTATTGCATCCACTAGGGAGTTTTAGGACTGTTTGTGTGTTTGTGATTTCCAAAAGTAATGAATGGATCTTTTTTATGCGGGTGTAGCTTGGTAGAAGTTTGGGGAAAGTTCCAGATCATATTCTGGATACCAAAAAAAATATCAGAATTTTAAAAAGCCCCATTTGCAATAACTTTGGTTTTCTGGTTCAATTGATATTACTCCAAAAGGTATGAGCGGTTTTTAATGAATTTTTATGGGAATAGGGCTAGCCAAAGGAAGAAGTGTTTACAGTATGGGAAATATCTGCCTTTTTCTTATTTTTTTATAGTAGCATTGTGTTTACCAGGTACCTGTAAACAAAGTAAACCTCAAGCCCTAATTTTTTTCTAAGGTTTTATTTTACTTATTTTTTTTTTTACAGTAGGAAAACTTCTCCAATGACGTATGCAAAAAATACATCATGAACGAAGAAGACAATATGTAGTACAAGTATTGTGCATCTTCATGAGTGACATTTTTCTGTGTATGTCTTACGAGGAATGTTTTACCTTTGTCATAAACCAGTAAAAATTAAGTCAAATTAATCCATCTTTTTTCAAAAAGAATGCACAAAATTATCTGTGAATGTGTTCATACTTAAAGACACCTGTGCATGTAAAAACTGTTTAAAACAATTTTAACGTAAATTATTTCCTTCATTTCTGAGAACTGAATGAAAAAAGACGAACAGAAGCTATGAAATGATGTAGATTCTATATAACTATTTGTAGCTTACATACTTGATGAAATATTACCGAAATGTCCTCATTTGTTGACGAATTTTAAATACCAACAATAAGTGGAGCAGGGGATACACTAAAAAAAAAATCTTCATTATCAGAGATATTTAGTAAATTATAATAATCTATGCGGGATAGCCAAAAATTGAATAAACAAACTGCTGCTATACCTAAAATAACAGGATAGCTCACTGTAACAACAAGGTCAGGAATCTTCGTTTTGAATCTTGAATATTTCAAACCGTTGGCTAATTTCCCATTTGGGTTGGCATGTAAAAAATGTGTGGATTTGAACTTGATCAGAGATAGATTGAAATCATGGTCATTACTTATATTTTTGTCATGACAGATAACTTGTAATTATCTTCTGTGGTAGGAAGCCGTCTTAAATCCTACCTGTACCATATTTCACCTGCCCAAGGGTCAAATGTAAACAATATAATGAGTCAAGGTAACGCAAACTAAACAAACATTCGTGAAGTATTAATGGACGTTTAACAATTCGTAAATTTTTATTTTATCCCTAGGAAATACCTCTAAAGGTTATTTCGAAGTTATCTAAACTGCCAAGTTATCTAAACTGCCATTTGTCCAATTCAAACCCAGAGTCATGATGGTTGAACACACACAGTTCATTTTCAGGCAGAGTTTAATGAAATATGTTGATAACGAAACGAATAAATCATTAAATAAAAGCCTACCATTTGTATGTAATTATGTAAGGCTATTTATAAGATTCCATTTTTTTTGTTGGAGATATTTCATATAGGTCCTCTACGATACAATAAAAAAGATATCTTATAACCAGTGATATATTACACATCCTGTCTTTATATGTAGGTAAGTTACAAATATGCATTATTCTGTCAAACTTATGTTAAAACATTCCAATACATTTGAAAATCTGAAAAATACTGTTTCATATTATGGAGCCCCTATCAGGACAGAACAGATGCACATGATCAATGACATAATTTCTCCCTTTTATACTATATGGCTTGTATACTTGCTGAGTTTGCTGTGCGATGGTTACTGCATTTACTGAGTCTAGTGCTGTAATAACTGTTACATCTGCTAAGTCTGCTACTCTATTGGCTTATGTATTTGCTGACTTTGCTGCTGCATTTGCTGGTGGACTGGCTGAAAGGTTGTGAGCAATGGCCTCTGTACTGGCTATGTTTTATTTATCTTATCTACTTAATGCTTTACGTCATGCCTAACACCTTATCAGATATATTGATGGGTAGTTGGGAGGGCAGAAGAGACAAGTACATACAGTTGGTTAAGGTTCTGTATTGTAAACTGTCGACCAACAGCAAACAACTAACAGCTTTCTCACATAAGGTCAGGCCAGGATTCGAAGTCTGATCACAATGGTTAGAGGCGATTGTGTTACCGTTGCGCCATCATGACCCACTTGTACTGGCTGTGCTGACTGTTTTTAAATGCACCAGGTGGTGACATGGCTTTTGACACAGGTAGTCAGGGTTGGCTGTGGTGGGGTGAAGGAAAAGGATGCGAAAGTAGGGTTGCAATATGTATCTGCGTGCTCTCTCCTCAGTCTCTTAACAAGGTCAAATGTTTCATTTTGAAAATGGTGAATTTATCTACTTACTTCTATTTATTTTGGTTTTAACGTCGCTTTTAACACTGTATCAGTCATATCATGACAAGAAGATTTATGAGGAAACTAGTACATACACTTGGTCAAGGTTCTTTACTGTAAACTGCCAACCAACAGCAAGCAACTACCAGCTTTTCCACTTGAGGTCAGGTCAGTGTAATGTAGCATATGAGTGTGTTCTCACTATGCCACCATTGCCCTGAAAATGGTGAAAGCGTGTGTCATCCATGTTCATAGACTCTTGGTACAGTCAGTCTGTCCATACCCTGTGTTGGTTTTCTCTGGGTCTTGGCACTCTCATAATTCTGTGGCCTGGAAGCTGTGGCAAAGGTGGAAGGTCAGGACTTGAGTGGCAGTGATTGTAGCTGCAACTGTGGTACCATCAGCCTGGCAGTGCTTCTTAGGATATTCTGTCTCTTGATATGTTGCTTCAAAAAGTCACAGTTGCTGATGACTCACTGCTGCCTGGTGGTCTTCTCCTGTGCCCTGCTCAGACTTAGTGTGGCTCAGCTTCTGATAAACTGCCCTTTTCATAGAAAGGGAGTTATATGCAGTTAGTGTGGGAAGGGTCGGGGTATGATTGGAACTGTACATGGTTTGTTTTTTCTTATGTGAGTGGAAATGAGTTTGTCCAGAGACACACAGCAATGCATTCAGGGGTGTGGCATATGTCCTTGGTAGTTCATGACAGATACCTGATACATATGGGATAAGCCTTGTCATTCAAAAAGCAATCCTATAAATGCTCAGGAACATTAAAGTACCAACAACTGTCCCCCCCCCCCCCCCCATAGCTCCCGTACTGCTTACATGCTAACCCTGGATGAGCTACAATGTTTCCTCCCAGACTGCTCCCAGAAATTAAGTGTCACAAAATATTTGGGAGATTTGCTGGATGGGCTCGACACTGCCAGGAATTATCCAAAATGCTCCAGAATGATTTAGCTAGGTCTCCAGGAGTCTTACTTTTGCCCCCAAAAAGCTAAATTTCCTGTGTTCAGGGACAACACAGGAGCTCATATGGCAAAATGGAACTGGCCAAAAAGGCATATGTCCCCAATCAATCTTTTATGATAAAGAATGACTTAATAACTCCTCCATAGTTAACATGACTTAATAACTCCTCCAGAAGAGATGACGTGATGTTCAGTAGTTAATCGTGATCAAACATCCAGTCAAAGACAGCATTATTGAAAAGGATTGATAAGGTATATCTTTTGGTGACAAAGATTGTTAAGGATTGACACACGATAATCTGAAAAACTTCCCAATGCATCTGAAATGACAAGAACCCAAGATGAATGCAGTTTAATACCACTTGGTTAAATGCACTGACTCTATTGATTTCTGAAAAGAAGTTGAACAATAGCTGTCTGATAAAGTTGTTTAATGTCAGTGTCTGTGGAGTATTTTTGACATACATTCATGGTAATGGTAATGTCATTTGATGGTGTAGAGCAAGGGATCCAATTACATGTTGTCTCATTTTTAGTGAACAGTAGCATGTCAGACTGTATAAAGTTTGCGAGTAAATATGTTTTAACTTGGATATAAAAACACCTGAACTGAAAGATATACATGTTATACTCGAAATTACATATTAATATAGTTTTAAAAATTCTATTTAACATGTACTTGAAGTGTAATGTAGCATATGAAAAGCCTGGAAGATAACACTGATATTTCTTACATATTATGCTACATATTTGTGCCGCAATGATGCTGTTCTTGTTGACTTTTGAGAAGTACTATTGTCTGGTGTTAAAACCTTACCCTTGACTTAGCCTTGCTTGAAGCTCCAGGGTAAAACTTTGAACAGTTTGCATAATAAAGTTTCAGATACATGATATTTTCTTTTAATATATACTGGTTTTACATCAGAAATAAAAAAAACTGCACCAGACATTATCTATTTTCTAACATGAACGAGTTCTTCATGGACACCAAACCTCACCTTTGACTTAGCCTTGCTTAAAGCTCTACTAAAGCTCAAACTTTGAACAGTTTGCACGATAAAGTTTCAGTTACATGATATTTTCTTACAAATATATACATCAGATATTAACATGAATGGGTGCCTTATGAACACCAAACGTTTGTGTATATGTTTAAAAAAGATTTCAGCACAAATTGGATCCTTAACCCGTGTCCATGTAATTCGCTGCCACGAGAAGTCGCTAATGCTAACTCGCTGACACAACTTGCTGACAATATGCAAATTAGAAAACAAAACTCTGTGGGATTACCTACCAATATTGTAAAGTAAAAAAGCAAACTAGAGAACATGAGGCCATGGAATTACAAGGGGTTTCCTGCAATATTTTAAAGTAAAATGTGCAAATTTAATAACATAAGGAGACAGAACTAAATAAATGGATATATTTCTTGTCAGCGAGTTTTCTCAGCGAGTTTCCATTAGCGAGTTCCCGTGGCAGCGAGTCGATTGTAAATTCCTTAACCAAGGCTATTACCTTTAAACCTCAGCTTTGTGGGTGCATTTCTTTGTGTACACAATAACTCCAAAAGTAATGCATTGATCTTTCTGATTTTTTTATGTGGGTAGGGTCTGACCATAGACAGAAGTCATATACTGATACAAAATCTCAATTTTTAAAGGTCCTATTTCTAATGTATTATCAAGACCTTTAGCTTTCTGGTTAACATCACTCCAAAAATGTCTCCCTGACCCCACTCGTGGAACCGTGCGCTTATGTGAATGGTTTTTCTAGTTTAACTTGTAATATCTCCCATGTCCCTGTGATATATCCATATCAAAGGGTTGTTTTTGAAAAGAAAACAGTACTTACGGTTTGGGTTTTAATCTGGTTGATTCCACAACAGGTACAGTAATAGATCCCAAAATGAATAAAACTTTTATCCAGGTTCTATCCATTGCATCCAAGGAGAATTTGTCAACGCAAAGTCCTTCAAGGGTAAACCCTCGGAAATATTCTCAACTAGCTATACAGTAATATAGCATTAGAAATATTCTTAGCTATTATTTGAAATATAATTATCCAGAAAATCACAACTCTTTCATGTTTATATTGTCCCTGAAAGTCTATGAAATTACAACTGTAAGGATGTGTCCATCTTACTTATTGTCAAGTTGTGATTTGTATATATACTCCAAATAGGGGACAGAGTGAGTTTATTTTGGGGGAGGTTTACTTTGATGAATCATGAAAATATACCATGACTTTCTGACCTCATCTCTTAACATAACTTTATCATCCTGTAGGTGAGATTACAACCCCAGCATTTACCTGTTCACTTAGCTATACAGTTCACTTTCTAGTAACGTATACATATTTATTTCATATATTCACACATAACATGCAAAAAAATAAAAAAAATAAATCACTACATTTTAGTTTTCTTTCACAAATAACTTTGGATATTTTTTCAATAAGCTTGTGAACACTTATTGGTATTTATTAAAAACAAAACAAAAGGTCCCGTTAGAAAAAAAAATACTTAGATCTGGTAAACTGAAGCTATCAATCAACCCTGCGAGTGTGTCTCTTTGCGACTCACAAATAAGGGTGTCTTGTTTATAAGTCAACTGTCATTCAGCTGAGATTTTGATAGTTTGGATTCTGTTTTGATATCAAACAAAATCTTCCCGCATGGCTACCCAGTCATAATCTCACCCCCGAGTACTTATTCAACCCACAAACGTTGACACCACATGAACATCAAAATCATTTGCCCATCTATACTTCTGAAGACCGTGTAATGGTTTTGGACACTTTCAAAATTGACGTCTGAAGGTTCAGAGAAGCTAATATTAATCTATTATTAAATTACACCTGAGAGTTTTTCTTTTGTTAAAAGTGTCCAATATCTTTCACTATTGGCCACTTTCTGATTTTGACCATATATAGAAGTCTTTTTAGCACATTTCCAAAGAAACCCTTTCACATGTATTTCAAGTAAAATGATCATAAAAACCAAAAAAGTACACAACAGGAATATTGAAATGAAAAGTAATGATGTTAAACAATATCTTAAAAATTATAAATTAAAGAAAAGGTGTAATTTAAATAGGTTAATAGCCTCGTAAGTGTCCAATATTGGACACTTACTTGGCCATTAACCTATACATAATAATTGAATAATTCGAATAAGTGGAAAACCGCAATAT
Source organism: Sabellastarte sp. h YS-2021 (assembly GCA_964017235.1). Taxonomy (NCBI): domain Eukaryota; kingdom Metazoa; phylum Annelida; class Polychaeta; order Sabellida; family Sabellidae; genus Sabellastarte; species Sabellastarte sp. h YS-2021. The sequence continues at coordinate 58,823,983 of OZ024930.1, read as the reverse complement.
TCACACAATTGTATATAAATATGTTTATTGTGCTGGAAAGTGACCACACACAATATATGTACAGAATGTATATTTCTACTTTAATATGTGAAGTAAACATAGTAATGATTTTAATTGCCTTCTTATGTAAAGATATATTTTCACTGCTGGGCTGTTGTAATGTTGCGCATGCGTGAATAGTTATCCCGTTAAACGATCTCTTGTTCTCGCATTCATCCCAAACATTACTTTTAACGATGATTTACATCCGGGGGCCTGGTAAATTGTCACTGTTATATTTGCATTTTGTTACTGTTGCGATTATAACAACTTATTAACATTTTTAAGTGGGGTGCATTTTCAGCATGCTTGCGTGCGTGTGTTATTCTTCAATTCAAGATCTTCACTTTCAACAAAAATTGTAAGTTGCATGAGGTATGACACATCAAATTTTAACCAAAGTATGCTATAAGTTAGCAATAATAACAGAGACTAAATGTTTTAGGTAAGATAAAGCAGTTTTACCTTAAAGGAGGGGTCAAAGGTCCATTCTTAGGCACCAAAAAATACAGTCCATAACTTTCTTTTAATTCGCTTCATTTCGATATATGAACCCTTATCTGACTTTGAATTTGTAGTTAGATTTTGAAATTTCTACTATTTATGTTGATTATTTGTACAACAGCGTCCGTACAACAGAGTTTTCATCAGATGAAATAAAACTAATGTTAGAATATTTCTGTGTTTCATAATACTTATAGACTGTATCTGTTTGTTTGTTGTTTTTTTTTGTTGTTTTTTTTTTTTTTTTTTTTTTTTCTGTAACTTAATTGCATTCAAATGTTTGTGTTATCATTTGTACTTTAAATACGTTAAACAAACAAATAAAGAAAATAAATTATGTTCACTATCTCTGATGCATTTATTCTGTTGGTGTTTCTAAAAAAGTCTTGTATTAGCTAAAACGAAGGAAACTACTTAATCAGGATCGTGATCTTTTTTTAATTAGAACCAACGGCAAGTAATTTTTAAGTTATTACTTTTTTACTTTAATACTCATGTTTTACATCTTATATATTAATTTAAGATAACTATTCTTCTGTGTCCGTTTATGAGAATTGTGTTGTTTTTATGTCAAATTTATTGCATCAACATTAAGTGAAGTTTTAATAGAAGTTCCTTTAAAATGTTTTGTTTCTAACATAATTTACCTTTTGCTAACACATAAACTTGGACAGTTATGGTTATTTATTTCAAACCATCATCAAGCAATCTGTGGATTTTTATTTGCTGTTTTTAAAAATTTCATTTTGTTTGCATGAAATAAATTTCACATGTAGGCCACAATTTGATATACAGTACCTTGCAGAAAGATTGCTGTTCCTTGACATTTCTGGAACACTTTGCTATGATCCCCCCTACCTGATTCATAAAGAAAACTATGTTTAGATAGCATGCTAATCTAAGTTTTCTATTTCTGCACTAAGTACCAGTTTTGTATTTAGATTCAAACCTGTCATTAAAGGGGGTTCACACTTTTTCGATGTGATTCAGCCACAGTTTTACGGAACAGAGGAATGGGGGTGAAACTCTGTACAAAGGTCACTTTTGAGGAAAAATGTGCACACGTTTTTGTTGTTGCTGCCTCTGTTGTTGTTAGTGGGTAGTTGCTTGCAGTTGGTCTGCAGTTTACAGTACAGAAAATTGACCAACTGTATATACTGGCTTCCTCTGCCCTTCCAACTACACATCACAATATAACCAATAAGGTACTAGGCGTGACATAAATTACTAAATAAATAAATAAAGATTGTCATTGCCAAATGATTACCATTTAGGGATCGAGGTATGGGTACATTTATTTATACATTCTTAATTTAATACGCAAATAATTAAAATATCTACTGATTTTTCCTCTATTACAAATGCAGGCTAAACGTCAACCAAGTAGTATCATGTATCAAGGGGGTGGGGGTATCAATGTCGCCCTCCAATAAACTAAAGACAGCCACCAATGGGGTTTGCGCACCAACAGTTTTCCAATAGTCTAAATGATCTGGGGTGACTTTTCTTAAGCATCTCAAAGCAGACAGATTATAGACGTTAGTAGACAATCTGACAAGGAGGGTGGACTTTAAATTATGTTTCCAAACATTGGGAAATCAGGCCCCTTATATTGACAAATTTTACTGAGAGTTAAAACCCTATACACACTTTGGTCTTTAAAAAACGATACCATGATAAAGATGCAACTGGTATGACATGTCTTTTTATTTCTTTGTGTTTAATGTCGTTTTTTTACACAAATTATATCACGAGGGGTATTTTTAAGGGCAGAGAAAACCAGTAAACACTAGTTTCTCAAGATGTGTGTATGATAAACTGCAGATGAAACCAGTACATACTAGTTAGTCAAGATTTGTGTGTCATAAACTCTGAAACAGTTTCCCTGTTCCTGTCAGTTATACATTATGTAATAAGACTTGTGTTTGTTATCTCAATTAAAATTATTTTACAGTATCCATCAACAGAATGTGAAAAGATTTAATCAAAATTCAGATGATTAATTTTTGTTTAACAAGTTTGATGGGTGTCAGTTACTATGTGTCTCTTAATTATCATTATTCGGTCTAAGATTGCAATTGCAATAAGAGGATCACTTAATGTCGGACTGTTAATACATGCAAAAGAAGTTCCCCAAAGTCCCACACTCGAAAGTTACCACACAACCGTCTTAAGACAAATCTTGTAAAAGAATCTCCAAAAACAAAACAGTCTACGCACGTAAAAAAAAAAGAATAAAAGTTAAAGTGTCCATGATAAAAATCCTTCTCCAGGGTTCACACCCTTCCGCTCCACTGCCTCCATCTTGGAAAAACTGTTTGAACCTCATAATAAACTCATCTAACTCTAAAATTTCCCAGAAACCCTAAAATCTGACCCTGAATTGGATTGAAAACCCATCACAAAACTTTTCTCCTACCAACCACTGTGTCACTGCTAATACCTATTGAATCACAGAGAAACAGGTGAATTGGGAAAATTCTGAATCACAAGCTAGGTTTGCAATTGAATCGCCAAGATTGAACAGCCCTCTGACCAATCATTATGCATGTGGGCGATAGACCAGCACTGGACATTAAGGGATTAAGTTTGAGCAGCCATAACTTAACATACTACACACATCCAGAGAGGTCTGTAAATTGATCATGATTGTCAGAGCAAGGAGCAGTTTTAATAGTTCAAGTGATAACACACAAAAAAGGCAAGAAATAAATGTAAATACAAAACACTAAGCTGTGTACTATCACTGTAATTTCATCTAAAAAACATGGATATAACAGAAGCATGGCTTATATAATGTTTTACTCCAAACTTCCTGAGGGTTACAGTGTTTCATTTATGACCTACGTTATCAAAATTGAATATAATATATTTATATTGTATAATATTCATGTAACAAAGTTTACCAGAATACAACATGAAACATATCTCATTCATACACATATAGAATTCTACACAATTCACCTCCACAATACAGTAAGCATAGAATGTTGAGTTTATATTTTATTAAAAGTAAACACTTTGGACAAACATTGGAGAGGAGATATTTAAATTCAAAGTAAAATTTTGAAAAACTTGCAAAAAATACATAAAAATAATAACTTACAGCAAAAAGAGAACAAATTTAAATGTGCTGTTAAGAAGTGGGCCAAAGTTTTGGATGAAATAAAATAAAATTATCAAAAAAATTGTGGGCAAACTATTTCTTTAAAGTAAAATGTATTGAAAACACAGAAAATAACAAAACAAAACAAAATAAAAGAATACAAAAAAAAGAATGGGAAACTATTGCTCTTCAACACATATAAAAGACAAGGGGACTCTTGTAAAATTACTTGGAATGGTTGTTTGATTTTTATTTCTTGTGAAGGATGAACTTTATGTTACGTATGAGTTTTCTGATTGTCTGTTAGTTGAACTTTTGGGGTTGTTACTCTGGTAAAAAATATTTAGAAGGGATCTGGGATTTCCAGTTCTTTGAAGGAAGGGGCAGATGTTACATATAGGTTTGTTTTTAATTGACATTTTTTCGGCATGGAGGGGGGGGGGGGGGGGTACCTAACAAGTGTACTTGGGGTCTGGTTTGGAGTCCACCTGACCAGACTTGACGTTTCTTTTATTTTGTGTGGTTTGAGTTAAAACATAGTACAGTACTTCACAATGTTATCACTGTTATCTCTGGCCATTTCCAAAACTTAATAGTTCAGCTCTTCTCTTAACTATTTTATTGGGATCTCAGAACATGTGCGACATTTCAAACAATTATATTATACTTGAGGATGTAGGATTTCTATTTTTGCCGTGCTTGGAGACTTCATATTTTCCGTTAGTTGTTGATTTCATTACCTTTTCAAATTTCAATATTTTAACATGGTTTATATCTTATTATTCTGGTTGCTCAATTATGCTTGATAATATGTTTGTGTTGCGTGTTAACATGCTACCATGGCCTTAAACCTTTGATCTTGGGATGCACAGCTGCCAACCTTTGACCCTTATCGAGGTCAATTTATTTTAGATTGTTATTGTCTTGTTATTTTAATTGCTCTTCACATTTACTATTTATTTAGAATCTTTACACACCATACTCCGATACTATAATTTTACATCATGATATTATAATGTCTCTACCAATGAAATACGTGGTTGTCTATAATAGCAAAGAATTAATTCCGATTTGTATTTGTTGAGGGGGCGCAGGGAAATGGAGATGTAATTCTCCACAGTGACCACCCTGATACCTGGCGCGACTGACCTTCTTCTGAACTATGTGATTTTCTTCTCAAACCTGTGTCCCTCCCTCCCCACTAGTTCATCAGATAAGATCTATCATAATAGCCCTGTTCGTACCATATCTTGAGCTAGGGCTTCATCCAGAACCTAAGTCTTGATGTGACTTAAGTTCTAAATTGTCTGCCCTAGTTGTCCTGTTGCCAAGTCCAGTTGGCCGACACTGGCCAGCATGTTCGACTGTGTGATCCTATTATAGTACAGTTACCAATTCTCTGTTCCACCCAGTGATGGAATTTGTTACTACTCTTCTTCAATCATATTGGTTGGCCATATAATCGTAGAGTATATAATAGTCATCGTCCCAAGTACTCTTTTCAGATGGATTGACTTATAAGACGTATCGTTTTGGACATACAACTTATCTTTTTACTTGTATATTTATACACAGCTTAATATTTTCCTTACCACAGGATTCTAGGCTCTGTTTGACCAATCCCGACCACACAAATACATTCCAAGTTTTAATGACTGACATTCCTGAAAACTAAAGCCTCTCTTACCTCCCGTCGTACGTGCACGTACGTCCTGGTTACAGAGAAAAATCGCCTGATTTGCAAGGGACACTATACTTGCGATTTTATAACAGAATTTCAAGGTCGCACAGACGCCCCAATGAAAATTGACATGCACATTGTCTCTGCTTGCACGCAGTATGGCCATAAACGCATGCATTTCCTGAGGGTAACTTACGAGAGACTTGCGCACATGCATTTCCCTTGCAAGTGTTGCAAGATCTTCCCATTCACTTGCAGGGTTTGCCCATGCCATATAATACATTGACATGTACCTTGAATACATATTAACCCACTGTGGGACCTGTAGCTAGTTGCAGTCTGTTCTTTGATGTTCGAGTACTGGCACTCTTGTCAGAAAAATATTCCTTGTTTTCACATGCAAATCTCTGCTACCCCACTACCAGGCTACGTTCATATTTTAAATAATATTTGCAGCACACTTACGTGTATATACACGTACAATGGGATGCAATAGAAGCTTTAAGGACAGAGTCTCAGGGAAGACCATTTATCAACGTCTCTGAGGTTCTTTAGCCTGCCACTGGGGACACAACCCAATGACAGAGGACCCAGACATTCTGTATTCCTAGGGACTTAGGACAAATCGCCTGATTTTTTAAATGTTTCTGTTTTCAACTTTTACAGTAGGACAGACACAAAGGATGGAAAATAACATAAATGATACTCCTAAAATAAATTGGACTATTTAGCAAAAGTCACCAGGGCACGCCAAGTGTTTAAATTTAGAGGTCTGTATCAGACATATATGACTAATGACAGAAGAATCTGACCACTTGGAATAGGTTCCAGGAGTCAAACGACTGACTTTCTTATTATTTCGACATAGGAGGAAAGTGAAACTTGGGCTCTTTTAATCAAGTCTCAAATGTCTTTGGTGTCCTGATGTCAGAATACATCTAATTGATAGGGTGTCACACCCTGTGCTTTAATTACTCCATTTTTGTTATGAATGGTGTAGGCTACAAGATAGAGAGCATCTAAAATGTATTAGACATGCTAAAATTCACATCAACTTTATATTTTTCTGGCGTTTATTAAATATATCATGTTGACATGCTAAGGGAGAATCTCAAACTTTTAAATGTTTTCTTTCGGGTTATATTTTGATGTACTTGAAAATTTTTCGTTTCTTGAATTTTCTGAAGCTTTTTTTAGGTAAAAAAATGATCATTACCTCACGCAAAAATGTTTTCTGTATCCAACCATGAAGACTGATACGAACACCTTTAAATCACTCTATGTTTGTAAATATTTGGTGGAAATGAGCGTTTTACTAACTTTTGATATTAGATATGGATTGTCATTTTGTGATTCTGTATTAAAAATTTTACCAGTTACTTTTGTTAACTTCTATAATGTTTACAGTGACTTCCTTTAAAAATTATCTCTCCTAAATGATTATGTTAATAAGTTGCACCGGACAGAATTTTGCACTGTAAAGACAGTAAATGGTTTTAAAATCATTTATCCTACTTCAATAAAAGCCGAACTTGTCAGTAAATGTCTATGCAGATATGTCATAGTTCTATTTTAACAACAGGACCTTAATTTATCACTTCATTCAATGCTAGTAAAATGAGAATCCTGTCGGGGTTTTGTGTTTATGGGAATGTAAATGGTAGCATTTTAACGAGCCTATCTCACCTATTCACACAATGTGGATGAGACAGCCTGAGGTATCTTCATTTGGAAAGGTGTCTGGGTCTATAACAAATGTTATCCCACATATTTTAAACACACTTGGCCCTAAATATGGCGCTGTTGTGGTCTAGCAAGAATGGTGTCACACTCAGGGTCACATTCCAAGACTTTCCTTAGTAACTATAAGGTGCACATCACTACTTTTAGTTATTGATGCATTCTATCTTGTTAGAATTTTGGCATTGTCTTTTTTCCATTATCATATCAATAAGTAAAATATTCATTATTATACACATCTTCATAAACGTTTACTAATTGTTACTGTCTAGTTCCATGTGCCCTGTTTAACCAGAGACATTCTAAGATTGGAGCCGTTCATTAGGATATGAAACTGGGCCAGCAATTTGAAATTCAGTTAGTATTGTCTGGCATACAGATAGTATAAATGTGGTGATGCTTGACTTGCCAACTCTGACTAAGCAGGAGAGAGGCCTTGAATATTTTCCCACTGGCCAGGTGCCTCAAAGCGGGTGCAAGTTGGAGTCCAACACCCAAAGGCCTTCTAAACCATATGAGACATCTCTTGCTACACAAGGTCCAATTCTTATAAATTTCAGGAGGTAATCTTAAGCATACTTATTCACAGAGGTACAGTAGTCGGTCATGTTATAGAATCTTGCATGTGATCAGCCTTACTTTGAAATGTACTGTGCTTTTACTGGGAGCCAATGGACTTTTATTTTTAGTTATGGAGTGACATGAAAAGACCTAGATAAATTGAATGACAGTGCTGAGGAGTGAGTTTTGGACATGCGCCGGTCTTCTAAACTCAGAATCTCATGCAGAAGCAAACATGGATTTACAATAGTCCAACCGACTACTAACTAGAGCAACTGATGTATTCGGGACTAGATGACAATTCCTATTAAATTCTTTTACATGGACTCTAATCAACCTTTTGACGTGGGACACATAATCAGAGAGACACATTGTTGGGAGTAAAACACCACTCCAATATTCTTGACATTTCAGACACATAACTTTTAACAACTATAATCTGTATAAACTTAAAGATTTTTTTCTCTTAAATATTTTGAACAAATGCAGAATATGTTTTTAATTAGAATTTTAACTTGAAATTGTCTTTTTAGCTTATATTTGCAAAATTTCTCAGATATCAGGAAGATATTAAATACAGCTATTGCTTAAATTAGTCCAATATATTAGTTTTTGCTCAAAAAAAAAATTCTTATCATAGTTTCACACTGACATTAAAATTATGATTAATGAGTCAGGGAATATGTTCTGTTTACAAACATAAGGAATCTGATATCTTTGTTATGGCACAGCAAAAAGATATAATAAGAAACTCTCTAATTTTCTGTTTACAAGAAAGTAAATATGTTTATTTTCTCATATAATGACGTATCACAGCAAGACGTAATTTGTACTAAAGAGTGAATCACAATTCCGTTAGAGAGTGAATGATTGAGGTTTTTTACTTTTAAATATTATGTTACTGTTTATATCACATGTGACTTACAAAATAATGATACTTATACATATATAAATTTAGTCCACAGTTCAGTTTATGATATAAAACATATGTCGATCATATATACTCCACACAATTTAAACCTAAAATCACTGAATTTTGGTCTTGTTTGAGTGCATTTCCAGGGTATTGACTTCTGCACAGTGACACAGACGACATAGAAAGTGCATGCTTGGTTCATTTATTCAATTCAACTTGTGGTGAAAGAAAAAAATATGTTGTCAGACTGAGAATGTATTTGTAACAAGAAGTCTTCCTTTGTGGGCAATCAGAGACACGTGCACCGTGAGAATAAAGACGCTCTGATCAAACAAAATTATGGAAAAATGTTCTACATGAAATCAAGTAAAAATATTTTCCGATATCTTGGGAAACAGTGCTGTAAAACCATAAAATTCATGAAATTTGCAGACTGGACCACTGCTGCAATGGAAAAGAGCAAAATTAACTGAAATTCTGAAACATGTCAAATAAATGTAAATTTGTAAGGGAAATTCTAAATTTATTACTTAATTATCACATTGTTTAAAGTAAAAACAAGAGCACTTGGTAATCACATACCTCTGCCAAGGCATGAATGATGTTTTCAAGTAAATAGAAAAAGCCGGAAGTTTGATATTTATTTTATCCAGGTGATGATCAAGATCACTCTAAAACTTCAATGTGATCCAACTTGAACCAAGACCAATATTCACAATTTTTCATGAAGATTCAATCAGGGATGTTTGTGTCTTCCTGCTTCCAAAAAGACAGTCAGGAATTTAATACTGCCTCAGTGGTGTATTTTACATACTCTGTTTTTAAATTCCCCATTGTTATTTTCAGACACAGAGCTCCACCATGGTTCTCATTTATCATTTAAGCACATCTCAGTTATCCAGATGAGCTCCATGTGATCACCTCATTCCATAGTGTAATGTTAAGCCAGAGCATGTAGCCCAAAGTCTGAAAATATTTTAAAGTTTCCATATGTGTAATGATAATCTCAATAAGGAATACATAAATAAAAAATAATAATAACTAGACCTAGCACATCGTAGAACTGATGCAAATTATATCCACCAGTAAGAGAACTCACTGAAGCCAGTAAACAGTTGAGCTAGCACCGAAGGTTCAGAAGATTCCTAGTTCATGATGGCTATAGGTTGGTTTACCATCCCAAACCTCTAGGAGCTATAATAAGCGAGCTATAAGCACTTTATAGTTTGGATACCCTCATTTGACCCTTAAGGAGCGACCCAAGGTCAAATCTGAACACATCAGATGATTCCTAGTCCATGAGTTCCAATAAGTTGGTTTGAAATTCCAAAACCCCTTGGAACAATAATATAGGAAATATAGGCACTTTTATGTTTGGCTACCCTTGTTTGACCTTAAAGGAGGGACCCACAGTCAAATCTGACATCAGAAGATTCCCAGCCCATGATTTCCTATAGGTTGGTTTGACATACTAAACCTCTAGGACCAATAATAAGGGAGATATAGGCACTTTTAAAGTCCGCAGCATGGGTACTTTGGCACTCCATGGATGACCTTGATTGAAGAGCTTCAATGTCAAACGTTTGCATCTAATCTAACCTAATCTACTGCTTTTCAGGCGCAATATCTTCCCCACAAAGGGAGAACTCAGTGCACTAGTTAACAAAATTATCTTAAGGAGAGTCTAGGGGCATTCAAGGTCAGTGGTCTGGAGTTGTGGGTGTGACAAAGAGGGAAGGAGACTAAGTTGGGAAACTGGAATTGAATAGGTGGGTTTTGAGGTGCTTCCTGAAAGATGCGACAGAGGGGCTATATCTTATTTAGGAGGGGAAGGAGTTCCAAAGAACTGGGGCACAGTGACTGAAAGAATTAGAAAAGTGTTTGATTGATTTATGAACTCTACGGCCGAAAGTGGGGGTATGAAGGAACTTAAGTTTGGGAAGGCTTCGCCTTGTATTTCTGGAAGAGGTACAGGGGTGAATTAATTCTCTCAGGTAAGCTGGTTGCATGCATGTAGAGGACATATGTAACTGTTGTACATGTTATCTATGAAGAGATTCAACATTCTAGCTATGAGAACAAGCCAGTGGAAAAATGTAGTAAAGTAATGCTCAGATTAGCTATCTTGTTTTTTCTGAATTAGGCTACTTTGAGTCGCAGAGGAGCATATCTCTCATTGAATATATCCTACTATTTTGGTGAAGCTAGCTGGTCTACTTTTCCACTGAGAGTGTTACAATAAAAAATCTCTCTCAATGCTGTGGCGGCAATGTGATCGCGAACCAAAGTATCCACACGATGCTTCAGGTAGATACAATAATAGAAACATTTATATGGTGGAAAATGGATGAAAAATCCTTTCATTCACTGGAATCCAAAGGCATGGAAACACCAACAAGAGAGGGGTGACTGTCCCAGTAAACATTTTTCAGTTTTTCAAACATTTGAAAGGAAACGTTTTGCGAAGGTTAAAAAATAACATTTATAATAGAATGTTTTCAAAATGTTTTATGTATGCCATTTATTAAACGTTTAAGGACAAATGTTAGACCCGGCAATACTAACCTTAATTGCTGTAGGAGGTCAAATTCAATATCTTTTTAAGTTACTTGCTAAGGAAAATATTATTTTTAGGTCTAAAATTGTAAGATAGTGGCTTATAAATTATGCCCTCATCGAATTCTTACTTTTACACATTGCACGTGGGGCAATTTTTGACAAAGTCCTGTAAAATTGAAAAACCTATTGATACAACTGCAGATAACAGCGTGAACAGCCCTTTATATGTCACAAGTTCAAATTTATATACACAGTTATTTGTCATTTTGTTACTGCATTTGTGTCTACGCTATTTAACAGTGTTTCATCCAAATTGGTGCCTGTTTGATCAAGCAAGTCAGGTCAGTCATTCTGAATGTTTTTTTTTTGTTTTTTTTTTCACCTGGTTAAGGGAGATTTTACCTATTCAATCAAGTGCATTTATTTTTCCATACTTTTGAGAAAATATTACCTCCACTCTATCAAATTACAAAATTTATTAACCTATACACGTTCAATGTCCTAGTGAATTTTGAAGTCTTTGTTGCAAGTTACTTTCAAAAATACCTAAGTGGATAACCAATCACACAATATACCTTTAACTAATAACCTTATACTAAATAACTTTATACCTTTTACTGATATTCAGGTGTTAATTATAAACTTATTACTGTAAAGATATTTACAGACTATGTCAATTTGACTAGTTTTTTTATCAAATGCGTTGTGGGCTCTGCATATAAAGCAACATAATAGTTTAATAAACATAATAGTTTGAATAAGATATTCAACAGATACCTCAGGGCTTCAGTGACTTGTCAAATTAACCAAATGGTCTCTTTGCTCTCACCTCTCTGGTTTTGGGTTTGAATCCAGCTGATACAAACATGTGGCAAATAATACAGGAATGTCCTGGTACATAACACACATCTATATGGCCATCTTTGTAAACAAATTGTAAATATTTTATTGTAATTTAACTTTTTGCAAGTTAAATAAATACTTACATTATCCTCACAAATGCTTATTGGATATTGTGGAGGCATAACACGACGACCAACAAGAATATCTTAAAAATTATTCTTGTTCAAGGGATGAGCCCTTGACAGGAGTTTGTCGTGAGACAGGTAGGGTGGGGCTTATCCTTTCTGAGGATAAGGTAAGTATTTAACTGACAAAAAGTTCAATTACAATAAAATTTTACATTTTATTGCGTAAAATAACCTTACCTTATCCACACAAATGCTTGATTACAACCATGAGGAGGGAGTTTGTTTGGGAACCTGCCCGTTAATAGATTAATAAATAAGGGATCACAAAGAAAACCTTTTCTTCGAGGATAAGATAAGCTTATGTATGTTACATCTTAACTATTTATTACTGTATATAATCTATAACGATAAGTAAAGATTACTAACCTCATCAATATTCATGATGCACTGGTTGTAGCTGATCGTTCCATCGAAATCTTGCTGTGGTTGTATTAACATCCAAACCGTCATCGTAATTGTTAGGTCAGAGGTGCCTTCCTGGCTCTTTCAAGTGAGAAGCTGTCATCTGCCAAATGAAGAAGTCTCCGAGCTGGCTTCCTCTGTAACATAAACAAAGATGTGTGTACAAATATTGGTATTATGAAAACATGTAATATGTGTACCATATATACCATATGAAGTACATATATACATACTTAAATATTAACCATATGCTGAGCTGATACCATAAGACTTAACTTGTAGCCTGATTGGTCTGTGGATTGCCAAAACACGTCTTTCAAATAGAAGTTATAGTATAGGTTTCTTGGCTTTTCCAAAAACCGGAGCCTAATATCTGCTTCAGTGAGACCCCACCCTTGAAGACTCACGAGGCTGGCAAAGATCTAATATGTCCTTTAACATGTAGATCTTTTGTTTGAGAATCAGCAGACTGGTGAGCCAAAATGACTCTCTTCATCAAACCCAAGGAGATGAATGAAAGATTTTTTTTCCTTTCCAGGAAGCATTAGTTCTTCCCAAAAAGTATCTCAGTGCTCTAACAGGACAAAGAGTTATCCACTGACAAACCTCAGCTCAAAATGGTTTTAGAGCAGGAAGGACTACTGGTCGAAACAAATCTGGACCATCTGAGGCCAATTGATATTTTGCTAAAAATGCAGGAGAAACCATGACATCCTTCCAATGAGGTTTGTGTCTGAGGGAATTAAACTTCACCTCATCTGTTGCCAGATGCTAATGACATTAGAAACACAGTATTAAAAGTCAAGAATTTTAGAATTGTATAATTAAAAGACAAATCCATGTGGGAATACCTCTATTACTAATAGGTTTTCCCGTGTAAAAGCTTGCAGGGAGCCTATTCAAATCCAAACTCTTGCTCACTTCCTGGCCAAAAATTTCCCAAATGACCAGGTGTGGCAGTTGTACAACCAGCAATTGTGGAAGGTTTCAGATTTGAGCTGACCATCGGATTCTGTTTGCACCAGAGTTCAAAAATGGACCACCTTGACTCATACAATCTTCTAGATGCGGATCTTTGAGGTTCCTCAATTTTGTCTGCCACCTGCTCAGGGAATGATTCAAGTGATTCTGGGTGGTGTAAAGGTTCCAAACATGAAGATTGAGAAACAACAGATTCTCATGGTATTTCTAGCTGAATGGTTGTTTCAACAGGTGAGGCCAGTGAGGTAGTTGCAATGGAGGTTTTGTTGACAGATTCATTAGGTCTCAAAACCAATGCATCCTCGTAGGTGTTCATTTTTGAATGACCTTTGGAATGAGAGCTACAGGACAAAAGGCATATCCGTCCAGACTCTCCCACAAGATGTTCAATATATTTATGATCAGTGCGTTGACATCTGGGACTGGTGAGACATAGAGTGCAAGTTTGTGGTTCAACTTGGTGACAAACATGTCTGTCAATAGTTTGTGACAAGCTTTGCAAATTAGATTGAACATTTGAGAATATAAAGACCACTCTGTCTGGATCACTTTGTCCTTTCTAGAGAGGCTGTCGGCTATGACATTTAGGCAATCCTAAATATGTCTGGCTCATATTTCGAGAATATTTCAGTGTATTGCAGTAGGCTAAGATGCGCCGAACCAGGAGAGACATGTCCCATGAGTTGTTTCCACTTCCTTGTTAAGATAACTGACCACAGTGGCATTGTCTGATGTCATCATAATTCTTTTGTTTAGAGCTGTCCAAATGACACTGTGATGACAGGGGTGTTGTTCGGGGCCACATGGAGGTGTGGCCTAGGTCAGTTCTGTAGAAGTTCTGTCACCTTAAATTATTTTACTTCGTACCAATTTTATGTGGCTGTTTCTGATTGGTCACCCATTGGTCATCGTTTGTGAACTCTCCTTTACTCTGCCATTTTGAAGTTGGAAGCACACGAGGCAACATTGAAAATTGGCCCCTCCCATTTTTTTTATTAAACCCTACCCTTGTAATTTTGTAGCTTATATCATTGTTGTCATTGTATGTGTTTTTATGTTTTGATTCCATTACTGCATGTAGTTATATTTTCAGATCACCATGAATAATAATGGTGGGTCATGTGCTAATATTCATTCATTCATGGAAGCTGTTATCCAGTTTGATTCTCACTGGTGCTTTTTCATTATGGATACAATATTTGTGTTTTGCTTCATACTTGGTTGTGTTTGGCTGCTGTGTGTTGGAATAATGAATCTAGTCAAGCTGCTTCCTGCCAGAATCTCCAGTATATCCAGAGTTTTATATGTGCTATAGATGTGTTGCCTACTGGGAGGAAGACCAGCAGATCCCGATAATTGCTTGTGCCACTAATGTTTTATGAACTATTGTTTTTACTAAATGTATATGTGCCAAATATTGTATTTGTATATAACATAGCTTTAACAAATACTATATTTGATACATAACAGATTAGTTGCTAGGGGTGATCTCGCCAGCCTTGTTGTGATCATGAGTTGGATCACTGTTAAGCAGAGGCTGCATGGAGCAGTTACTAAGGTATCATTTTACATTAGTGAGGGAATCACAACGATCACTCTTCCAACATTTAGATGAGCAGTGTGTTCCTTTATTGTCTTTACTGTAACTTATCTTTTCATCTTAACACTGCAATGCAATTTAGTGCACTTGCAGTTATTTTTATCTTATCATATTGCTGGCATGCATAGTTTTGCAGTGTCAGTCTCAGGGTGCTTTCTGTCTTAATCCTGTACATCTTGCTTATACATGATTGCCAAACAATTATAACCAATAGTAATTCTTAAATGTTTTAATTCAGATCCCATTTGGATCAGGACCTTAGAATACACTGACTTTATTTACTGGCCATCTTACCTTACCCTGCCACGTTTGTCAGCTTGGATTTTGACCTCTGTTTGACCTTGGAGGTCTTTGCTGTTGACCTTGTATAACCTTGGTTGTCTTTACATGATTGCTGCTTGATTGGCTGGCAGCTTGGACAGTTGATAGATATAGAGCCAAAGGATTTTAGAAATATGATTAATTGATTACTGCCCAAGCTGCTTGCCTCTCTGTGACCTTGTCATGTTCTGATCTTGACCTTCATAAAGTCGAAGGTCAGGCTTTCACCTTGGAGCTGACCTCCGTTAAATGTCAAATGCATAATTTATCTGGCTGGGTAGGTTATTTGGCCAGCTAAGGAAATACAACAATCATAACATGATACATTTTATAAAATGTTTTAAAATAAAGTGCCTGGTCAAGATCAGGTAGATATAAAATATAAATATAATATTCCCATATTATTCTTTTCTTAACTTCTTGGGAACTGTGCTCTTTGAGATGTAAAGGACAACCTATTTTAAGTTTTTAATTTTTTCAGCACTGCAGATGCTTTTTCAGAAGGTTTTAATCAGGTATCTTTAAGTCTAGAAACTGGGGATATTGCCAGTTTGTTTTTAAGTACTGGAAGGGGCGCATGTGGAGCCTGGCCATTGGTAGTGTCTTTTCTAGAGATGCCAGTATATCTATCAGGGACATTAGCAATCTTGGGATAGTTTGTGATGAGATCTCCAGGTTCTGAATTGACTTTGCAAGTATTTTCAGTTTATTTTCGGTTGGATAGACTAGTACCAAATCGAAGTGATAGCCTAGAAAGTCTAACTTTTGTGTTGGCACGAGCTTTGATTTTTTCGAAATTTATCACATTGCCTCCAGTTGGGTCAACACATAAATAAAACCCCAGTGTGGGGAATACTATTTTTATTCATTATCAGTTACTACTCTATCATTTATTTACAATCATAACAGTATCTACTAAGATTACATTGACATTGACATCTAGCCATTGACCATATATTTACATTTTTGACACATACCATGTCAATGGCTGTTAAAGTCTATCAGGTATGATAAATTATTATTACAGTAGCCTAGCTAGGCAGCAGTTTGAGGTGACCCTAAGGCGAGTTTAAGTTTAACTTTTTTGAATCCACAAGTTATGAATAAGTTAGGGTGGCCTTAGCTCCAGGCTTGAAAAGAGTTAAGGTCAACCTAAAGTTTAGGTATGAATAGTATAATTTGAGGTAATGACAGAGGTACTGAAGTTTAGGGTGACCTCAAATTTGAGAGTATATATATAACCTGTGAGTTTAAGTTAAGATTTAAGTTTAAGGTTGATGTTTTCAATTTGGTCACAGGTGAATTACTTATGTATAGAATTTGGTTAGTAATTTGAATTTAATTTTGGAATATAAAGAAAAAGGGGAGTAGTAGAGGTTTGAGTTGAAAGCCCCAAGCCCCAACTAGTGAGTAGGGGAAAGGTAGAGATGCTTTTGAAAATTTTTGGCCACCTCATGAGAGGAATTATGATCAAGGGTGATGTATCTCCAGACACATTCCGACGTCCAGGTGCCATGGCTCTGGATATGTTGAAGTGGAACATTCGAATTTAAGGCGAAAGAGGCACCTGAACGACGGAATGCGTGGAATGTGAGATTGGAATTTTCGAGATTCAGTTTTGACAATAGATTTTTAAAATGTCGCCTAACCTGGTTGTCTGTGAGGGGAAGCCACTTAGTGGAAGTCTTATATTGAAACAGGGGTGAATTGTTTGATCCAGGGGTGATTTTAAGCAAATTTTTTATGGCCATAACTGGACAAATGGGGTTAGAACCCAGATCAGGAATTTTTAAAATTTTGACAGATTTCCTATCCTGTATAGTTTTACTCCATTTGACAATTATGTGAAGGCCTGGGTTTGCAAACAAGGTGTCACCTCTGGCTAGGTGGTAGAGGGGGGAAAAGTTTTTATTGAATGAGGGACTAAGTTAGATAATCTTAAAAATGAGAAAAATGCCAGAGTATAAGCAGCTTTAAACACTTGTCCCATATAAGTAGAGTCACAGGCTCTAACCAGTAGTTGGAGGGTATCAATATCAATGACACTTTTAAGTGAGGGTTTGAAGGATGATCTAAGTGTGACAGCTCGTTGAAAATATTTGATTCTGGGGTCTTGAAAGATGAGGGTGGGGATTCCATACAATGACAAGTTTGCTTTAATAGCCGCCAAGTGGTTTGCTAGGGTGGGGCTTGACAAGCCATTGGAAGCTAGAAATTGAAGATAGGCTACTATTGTCATAGGTTGCAGTGAAACAAGCGAGACTTGCATAAATACTGTGAAGGCTATGAATAGCCTAAACATACTTTGATAACTGCTTGTGGTACCAGGTCTAAATGCCAATTTGGTCTTCTTGGCTGCTTCTTTGGCCAAGGGAGCCAATCTAGGCGGCAAGCCTGTCAAATACACCAATCTAGATGTAAGTGAGTTTCATAGATCTCCACCCATTGGTGTTGGGGAAGTAACCTATTCAGGTTTACCTGGGGATCTCCCATAAGAGACCAACGTGAGAGCAAGTCAGCAATATGGTTATCCTTACCTGCTATGTGGTTAACTTGAAGGTTGATATCCCAGGTAGCAACCTGGAGTTGTATGTTTCTGGCAATTGCAGCTAAGGTCAAGTCCCTGGTTTTTCCTGAGTTTAGTACATGTACTACAGCCTCATTATCACATGCAATACATACTTTAGATTTAGCCCAAGTGCTGTTCCAAACCCTGATAGCCACCAGAATGTTGAGCATTTCCAGGTGCACGATATTCAGGTCCATATAGCCCAAAGGTATGGGGAGAGTATAAACTTGGTTGCCACATCTGGCCCCAAGACCCTGTAAACGTGCATCCAGCTCAATATGGAAGGCAATGGGCCTATGGTCAAAAATGGTTATACCATTAAAGGTGGTGAGGAACTTTGAAAACCAGTTTATGTCTTTCTGAGCTTCAGGTGACAATTGTACTTGATCCTTCTCATGCATACTGCGCAAAACGTCCAGGAGACGATTGAGGAAAAACCTCGACGAATGCACGCACTTGCTAACATACAGTAGACTACCAAGCAGGGATTGTAACTCACGTTTTGTACAGCGAGTCCTGCCACACCATGAGGTGCATTTGTTGTGTATTTCATGCAATTTGTCATCTGGGATGGACAATGTAAAGTTCTCAGTATTTACTAGTATTCCCAGACAGTTGACGCAAGTAGCTGGCTTGACCAGCTTGTTATATGAAATTTCAAAGCCTAGATGGTTAAGAAGGGCACTTAGGGTGTCAAATGAGGCGTCAACGCGACTTGGAAGTTCAATTCCAAGGATATCATCAATATAATTTATGACCTGAAAGTCGCGTTGACGCACAGCGTCGCTTAAACGCTGGAACAGCGCGCTCCCGTGCCTAAATCCGAAGGGCAGGCAGGTGTCCAGAAACCAGGCATTGTGACGCAAGCCCAAGAGGTCATACTCCAAAGGGTCCAAATTTACATGCCTGAAGGCGCGTTTGATGTCTATCTTATAGATTTTGCAACCCTTACCCAACAGCCTGACACGTTTCACTACATGATCAATTGTGGGTAGCTTGAGCAGGAAGGGGGTGTTAAGATAAACATTTTGGGCACTACCAGCATTTACAGACCTACCCTGGGGAAAGCTCAAGTCCACTATGACCCTCCTGTTTTTTGAGTGGGGCTTATCCCGGGTCATGAAGGGGGAGGTATGTAAGTTAGGCAATGGTGGGGCATCAAAAGGTCCTAGTATGGTGTCATAATTTCTTTCCTCCTCCAGATAGGCCCTTACATCCTGAGGGAAATCTTTGGCTGACTTATGATTTTCCATGTGACTTTCCAGGGGTGTTTTTCTGTCAAAATCCAGGGGGAAACCAAACCTGATTAAGATAGGAAGTTGGGTATCCCAATAACCCTTTAACAGTTCATCCCAAGCATCTGGATTGAGTTGAGATTTGATAGAAATCTGACACTGTTTAAAATTATATTCCCCAGAGGCCTTGATTATTTGGTGAAGGGTCAAGGGATCTGCCTTGGATACTGATTGGACTACTGCAGTCGGCACCTGTAGGTCACCCATTGGTATAAATCCTACCTTGAGAGAATTTTGTTTATCCCACAACTGGAGAGTAGTGCATGAGGCCATCACTTGATTATAATCGACTTTTTGATTTTTTAATCGAAGTGGGAGTTCATATTTGCTAGTACTACTGGTATCTGACTCACTGTGAAGAATCTCCCCGTCTATTAGGGGATTGAACTATCACACAGGACTTTTGTTTAAGTTCGTGATTGGCATCATTTTCTGACGCATGTTTGGGAATACTGTGGGAGACAACCATATGGTTGCCTTTTTCTGTCTCATTTTTGGGATCATTTTCAACATTTGGAGGCAATTTGTCAGAATCATGATTTTTCGACACGACGCCGTCGCTTTTGTGAAACACAGCATATCTGTTATAGCATGTCACTGGGTCTGTACTACAGTACTTACTTGGCTTCCTGCTTATGCTGCTGCCTCCCTTGACGTCATTGTTACTTTTTGGCTGACTTGTTGCCTTACCTTTACCAGGATCCACCAGAAAAGTGTGTACCTTAGTAAGATTCATGCCTTGGTTCGAACCCAGATGTTTTTTGGCAATAACAGTTTTAGTGCCTCTTTGAAGCACTTGTGCATATGTGAAACCTTTATATCTTTGATAATCTGATTTCCAATTTACACTTTCCCCATTGCCCCATACATTACTACTCACAACACGTGTTCTGACATGGTTACCACTGGCAATGGTGATATTCGGTCGATTCGAAGTTTTGGATTCTTGCACTGCAGTTATGCAGTGCCTGATTCGTTTTTTGAATCCGTATTGACACGTTTTGAATTTCTACATTCTTTGACAGGGTGTGGAAAGCGTTTTCCCAGTGTATTGCAAAAGCTACATATATGCCTGTAAAATTGTCCCCCCTTGTGGTGGTCAGTCTTATGGGGACATTTCTGTGACTGAAAAAATTTACAGGGGACACCCTGGGATTCAGTACTGACCTTTTTTGGGGCTACATTGATCACTTTTTGGGCGTGTGCCCTCCTAATCCTGTCAATCTTATCTGTCATACTCCAGTTAACTTTGCCCTCCTCCATCCGACACAGGAGGACTGCATGGGCACCTTTGGCCGAAGGCCACCCAAAATCCTGGGCATCGTCCATCAACTCGGACATATAGTCCAACATTTGATTTTTGGTGTTTACATTTTTTTCGTCTTTAATAATTGCACAAAATCCCGAGACCCACTGGAAGGTACTTAAACTATCATAAGTAACTCTACTCTTGGAGGTACCTGCGAGAATATGATTTTGGGGCCAAGGTATTTTATTTGTTACTGTTACTTGTTCGTTACCTCCGCGTTGGGATTTGAACATACCTCTTTCATTGAGAGAAGCAAGTTCTTGCAGTCGCCTGTCCACAGCATCTTGGATGCCTCTGGAACTTTTGAGGAAAGCAGGGGTAGGGGTTACTGCCTCCTCATCCACATCACTGTCAACCAGTGAGGGTCTGTGTGAACTCAGACTTGTGGGAGAGTTGACGCCGTCAAACGGTGACGCAGCCCCTTGTTGCAGTTGTTCCTCTGTTTTTTGTATACGCTGCTCAATTGCAGACAACCTGGAACTGACACTGGTTAACGCAGATATAATATCATGATTTACATTGTCAGCAGTGTTTGTATCAGTATTGATGTTCGAATTCATACTATTCGAACTACTACTTTCAACATTTATATCATCTTTAAACTGGCATTTCACACCTACTGGTCTTTTGTGTTGGCCACCACAGCCAGAACAATGAAAGTTCTTGGGCATTGCTACGTTATTGACTTGATATCATGCACAGGGTTTAAAAACTATTTACACCATTTATGTAAACATCAAGGTAGAGTTAGCGGGACAGATTAAAACGCTTAGTTAAAATGATAAAAATTACTATTATAAGTAATAAAAGTAACCCGCCA
The DNA here is from genome assembly GCA_964017235.1 of Sabellastarte sp. h YS-2021. Lineage (NCBI taxonomy): Eukaryota > Metazoa > Annelida > Polychaeta > Sabellida > Sabellidae > Sabellastarte > Sabellastarte sp. h YS-2021. The sequence goes on along the minus strand of OZ024930.1, from coordinate 58,802,549 downwards.
ACTCACCTTAAATTACAGGTCCTACCCGTGCATGCAAGACAACGTATTCCAGGCACAAACACAGACCAGCAAAGCGACCACAGACTGTAACCAGCAAAGTACCAGATAAAATTACTAAAGTTAAAATACAAGTTTAAAAATATTTTTTAACTTCAGTAAAATGGCGACTGCCTTGTTTGACTTCCACTGCAAAAGTGATGCCAAACTGTTTTTCAGCGGGAAAGAGCTGACCCTAGGTCAAAGGTCACCCAATGAAATTGAATTACACAGAAACAAGAATAACTGTTTTAAAAATAACTGAGGCAATGAGTTGCGTATAACTAAAGTGATACCCGATCATGAAGCTGAGATCTTGAATGAGTTTTTTGGTTTAACTGTTGGTTGACACTGGTGTTTTTTGTTTGCTCTTAACAACCAGTTGACCAGATACTGGTGAATTCGAATTCCAAGGGATTGAAGCTTTGCTTCTCTTAAAGCTGACATAAATTCGAGGGGAACAGTCGCTAACCCGAATGACAGTGCTTGAAACTGAGAGGTTTGACCATCTACATCAAACTGAAGGAGGTGTTGCGATTCTTTGCGTAGCGTATCGGTACATGGAAGTACACATCTTGGTTGGTCTATTGAGACCAGCCATTTTGCCTTTTTAGGTGATTTCTCGTTCTTGAATTTGATCTAGGGTGGTTGGATAGAATAGGTCACCTGATTTAAACTATCCATCTCAACCTGTTGAAATTGTGTTCATGCAGTAGAGTACATACATTCAAAATCGAATCACACCTTGCCAACTGGAGGTTACAGGCAAGCACAATAGACACATATCAGTTTCCAGCGCTTTGTCCAAAGAATTCAAACATAAGAACTGCATTTGTAGATTGGCCAAGAGTTTCTCAGAATCTTTGTCATGCGTGGCATCTATGTTTTGAAGCAACTCTTCCACAGAATTCGCCGTTTTCCCAATTGCTTTGAGAAACTAGTTGACACGAGAGCACTTGTACCATTTCACGTGTAATAATCTCCATCAAAATGTGTTGCCTCATAGGGAAATGTACTGAAGAAGGCAGTTTTGGAAAATATAGATTTAAAGGCTTCCTGACATTTAGGTGCATTTGTTGAAAACCCAGTCAGATAACTTGTAGGATTTCATAATAGGCCTGTTGAGTGGTAAAAAAGAGTTCACAGGACTGCATTGCAATATTTCTGGTTCCCCTTTCTTTTCTTAGGATTTCCAGTGGCACTTTTCTCACAAAAGTCCCATCTCTCTGTTACACCTTCCAGAGGGGGCATGGCCACAGGTAGTAAACTAGTTTTCTTCTTGGTGTCTATACTTCTGGATCCAAAAATCTTTGATGGCTGATCAGAGGTCTCATCTGGCAAGTTAATAACTAGCAGCAATCTTATGACTTTTCAGCAGCAGGAGATCTAGCAGAAATATGGTCTGAATCCACCCCAAGTAAACTGTCTTCTACTTCTTTCGACATGGGTGTTTCTTTTGATTTCTTATGCGCAGACCAGGGGTCACCTCTTGAACAAGGATAATTTTTTTAAATATTCTTGTGGGTTGACATGTTTTGCCTCCACAAAATCCAGTGAGTATTTGTGAGGATATGGTTTAGGCTATTTTACGCAATAAAAAGACTAGTAATATCACAGATAAGACACAACATTTAAAATGTTTATTGACAAAAATACATTTATGTTACACATGACTTATAAAAATATCTATGAATTAAAACATCCTCACCATTACTTATCCATGACAAATCCCTTCCCCAAATCCAGTGAAAAATGGTTAAGATCAGCTTGATAACATCTAAAAGTAACCTTTATTTGTAAACAAAAAAAGTGAAAAAGATCCAGACATCTGGTGTATGGTGGTACTGAAGTATATACAGTAGACATGGTATAAAGAAAACCACCAATATCCAAATGATTATAGTCTAGTTACCAGGAAAATTACCTGAGTGGTGCAAACTCTGTAGTCGTAGAACATCCAATATCCAAAGATTTGCTTTTAATTATATCATACTATATTGTATATTTATACCCAGTGCAATATCTCCATGAACTAAAGGACTCAAAGTGTCATGTGAGCCAATAGCCTAAGCTCTCAAGTTAATGACATTCCCCTTACTGAAAGACAGAGGCTCAAGGTTGACCATTTATCAATGTCCTTGAGGTTCTTTAGCCTGCCACTGTTGTGACTAACTTCCACTTATTCAGACATAACTACAGCCATTTTGTGATGCTGAGATTTGTACATTGGTTCTACTTACACCTATATTCTACTTATACTGATTCTACTTATAGTCTAATGTGTCAAAACCGTGCCAAACTTTAAACATATACTTCATAAGAATTATCTTACATTTATTATCCACCACTTTGTATGAATAATAAATAAGATGATTCAATATTCATATAAAATTTGTAAAAATTGCCAACCTCAGCAGGCAAGAACCCCAGCCCGCAGGTAAAACTAAATGGGAAACAACATTGAGATTTGGGATAATCTTAGGAACAACTTCAGTTGTAAGAAGTATAAAGACTCCACAAGATGTTTTCAGATATAAGATTCACAGGCCATGATTTTTAACAAGTTGTTTTCACATTTTGAAGCCCTGGAAGCAATTATAAGCGCCACTTTTTCAATTAAGAAGTTTAAAACTGAAAAGTCCTTAAAGTGTTGCCATGCCAACTAGTGTTGCCGGATACCCTCCAAGACCTAATCAGCTCTAGATCCTGTTTCGGTCCTGAAAAAAAATGCTGAAAATCCATGCACTGGTTTAGGCTATGGAACACCCACAAACTTTAAGACCCCAAACTCTTAATGGCAACAGCTGTTTCTAGATACCCCCCAAAACCTAATCAGCTCTAAACCCTCTTGGGGTAAAAATATCTTGAAAATTTGGTGACAATCCGTGCATGGGTTTAGGCTGTGGAACACCCACAAACTTAAAGACCCAAAAATCTTAAATGTGTTGCCATGGCAACATTTGTGGCCAGATAACCCCCAAAAACTAATCAGCCCTTGACCCTCTTGGGGTAAACATACCCTGAAAATTTGGTAAAAATCTGTGCATGGGTTCAGGCTGTGGAACACCAACAAGCTTTATGCCTGCCGCCGCCACCGCCCAGACGGCGCAGGGGATGACTATAACCCCAGCTTTTATAGGCTTGGGTTAAAAACTAATTAAGAAAAAACTAAATTCATAGTTAGGTTGACCAATGAATATTAAAACATCAATATTTAACTCTAGGTGTCTGGAGTTGCCTAAATGACTTTAATGCCACGAAAGCAAGCAACAGCTCAGTAAAGATACCTTACCATTGATATGCATTACAACATATTTGCAGGTTACTGACTTTCAAAAATGTATTTTAAAAAAATCTGCATCTGGTAAAATGTATCTATAATATGAGGCACCGAGCAATAAAAATAATTTATTATCACAGTTATATTGGTTAAATATCACACATGTAACAATTCTAATCACACCTAAAAAATATACCTGGACTGTAAAACTGGTTCTCCATACGCTTAAATTCAATTTTTACTGGGTCTATTACTTACAGAGTCTACCATATATACATAATATGAATTGTATCCCTTGCAATACCATGGCTGACTGCTAAACAGTGTTCATTTATAGTTTAAATTGTTTAAAAATACTGTACATCAAAATTTGTAAAAATAGTATAAAATAATACAGCACCTAGAGTTGCAAGGAATGATGTACTTTACAAGATATCAGCCAATCCATTCAGCAACCATGGAGAAAATAGTAAACTACTGTTGATATTTCATTTTGAATATATAATAAAAATACACATTAAAATACAGCACAAATGTATTAAGAAAGAGATCCTTGGCTGAAAGTCACAAAAAATATTGTTCTAGTGAAATATAATAGCAAACTTACTGAGTGGTTCATATGTTAGAATTTAAGATGAAAGAACACACATAAATATGCTTGAAGTCTAAAGAATGAGAATCTTTTTTTTATTATTATTGAATGAAAAAATTTCAAAATATACATGGCGAGGTTTGTATTAGTGTTATTATCCACTAGTTTGCTTCAGTAAAAATTGTACTTACACTGCAATGAAACAAAATAAGCAACAGTGTAAAAGTACCTTTCTAATGATATACACATTTATCGATTACATATTTTTAGAAATATTTTCATAAAATAGCTCGTGCTTACATGAAATTAATAAAAAATATCCAAAGTAAGTTGCTCTGGGGAATAAAAACAGGTATCATGCCGTCTATAAGTATATCCCAGTATTTGGATTAAATAAAATGTACAGTAAGATAATACAGTTACAAATCAGTGACATTCTGTTGTACATTACCAGTAAAATACTTCAGCTTACCTAGGCATTCAAGATAAACAGTCTTAATTTCAGTGGAGAGGGCTACATGTGATTTATGTCTACTTAATTAGAACTCAACATAGTTCTACTTAATCTAGCTGCACATACACACTCGCTGATAAGGTTCCTCCATTATTCACAAAAAATGCCAAAAAGAGATGGACACCGATGGTTTTAATGTGCACAAAATTACACTATAAATTTGTAAAAACAAACTTAACACAGAAAGTAGATGAGGGGGAATGGCCACTGCATCATTCATTACAATCATTGTAGAGAATGTTAATCAGAACCAAGAACACTGAACTATAGCATAATATGTGCTCGTTATCACAATCAAAACATTGGTTATATGTATTCAAATGTTATGACCCGGTCTGGAAAAAATAAGCACTATGGTCACAGTGTCCTCTGGATTAAACAAGGCCAAAAAGTCTTTTGGTCTACATACATGAGCTGCAAAGCCATCAAAGACATAAGTAGTGCACTAGAATTTATGTTAGTACTGGGATGGGTGACCGCTTTGGTGCACTACTCATGTTTCTGATGGCTTTGCAGCTCCTACTAGTAGACCGAAACCCCTTTCAGCCTTGTTGTTTACAGTTAATACAAGTGTTTTAAATATTATAGCAATGCAAATCAGTGTTAACAATTGATACACTTCAAATTTATTTATATCCTTGTTTGCAGTTATTACACTTAAAATCATTTTAATAATGAAATCTATTGTGTATCATTTATACAAGTGTTTTAAATTCTTTAACTTTGTAATATGCAGTTAATATATTCAAAATTTATTCAACAGTGCAATTCACTGATCACAGTAAATGCATTTTGAAATATTTTAACAATTTAATCCATTGTTTACAGTTAATATACATTAAAGTTCTTCAGCAATGCAATTCAATGTCCTGTTTAAAACACAAAAACAAACTTCATTACTCAAACTACACATATGTAAAACATATAGATTCAGAACACATGACTTTTATGTGTATAGGTACAAAACTTCCAACCTGCAGCCATGACTTGTGATATTTGTGCTTCCTTGTACACACATTCTTGGTACAATGTTTACAATAATAAAGGACACATCTCCATCAAACAATTGTTTATTTGACCAAATATATCAGACAAACTGTGAGCGTAATCGGCAATAAAAGTCGATTACTCCTTGGAGAAATCTTGAGCATACGCAGATGGCTTAATCCGAGATGAAAAGACAAACAGCTCTGAACATCTTCTCAGATTAAAGTAAAATAGCATCAGAGATGCCCGTACCCCACAGCCTGGGGAAATATTTTTAACACCATGAGATATAGAAGTAGTATAACAGTACAAAGTTCAAGATACTTTCAGAGCAGTGTCAGTTATATTAAGGTCCAAATAATGCTTAAGTAGAGAAAATAATATCTAAGGAAAAGAAATGTATGTAAAGATGAAGTATTAAAACAATTCAATAATAAAATGACAGCACTTATCAGTAAACCAAAAATGGCCGAATTATGGTTTGCATGTTTTTGAATATTACCCATGCATACAGAAGTGGCAATACATCAATGAATGCTTATGTGTAGTGTTGGAGAAGAGCCTGTGGCTCACTTAATGAAATTCCATCTGTTACAATGGGAACTTGCAAAAGGAAATTCTTAATGAATTTTAATATGACTTTAACAGTGCTTAATCTGCATCAACAGAAAGACCCAAAGGTGCAACAAGATTTTAAAGGTCAATACAGCAAGGTCAAAGGTCAATCAGTGTCACACTATGATGTGGCACACCTAAAACCCTCAACCAATGTCCCTACCAAGTATGTAATGTCCCTACACCTTAGAGTCTCTGAGATATAGCCTGGACAAGATTTTATAGGTCAAGGTCACTACAGCAAGGTCAAAGGTCAAATCAAGGTCACACTATGATGTTGCACACCTACACCCCCTAACCAATGTCCCTACCAAGTATCAACTTCCTACACCTTACGGTTTCCAAGATATAGCCCGGACCAGGTTTTATAGGTCAAGTTCACTACGGCAAGGTCAAAGGTCAAATCAAGGTCACACCATGATGTTGCACACCTACTACCCCCCTAACCAATGTCCCTACCAAGTATCAACTTCCTACACCTTACGGTTTCCGAGATATAGCCCGGACAAGATTTTATAGGTCAAGGTCACTACGGCAAGGTCAAAGGTCAAATCAAGGTCAGACCATGATGTTGCACACCTACAACTCCTAACCAATGTCCCTGCCAAGTATCAACTTCCTACACCTTATGGTTGCTGAGATATAGCCCGGACAAGATTTTCAAACTCAAGGTCACTACGGCAAGGTCAAAGGTCAAATCAAGGTCAGACCATGACATTGCACACCTACACCCCCCAACCAATGTCCCTGCCAAGTATGAACTTCCTACACCTTACGGTTTCTGAGATACAGCCCGGACAAACTATTTCCCGCTGCCCACCCGCCCGCCCGCCCGCCCATCCGGACACCATGGGTGAAAACAATACCCCGACAGCCCTTAAGGGCTGTGGGGTAAAAATGCTCAGTTTATGATTGTGCAATAAGTAACATGTAATAATTATAATAAAAATTATCCCAGATAGCATGCAGCCGTCGGGCCAACGTTGGGTATTGGTCGGCATTGTCGGCAGATTTTGCCGACATTGGCTGACGCCTTTTTCTGCTTTAGCATTTCCCGCCATTTCTACTATAGTTTATATGCCATGAAATCAACGCCATTTTGGAAATTGTGCTCAAGGTTTGGCGTGTTTGTAAATATATCTTACTGTATCAAGGGATATGCAAGCCATCAGTCCTTATCTATTGTGTAACATTGTTTATTAATCCTTGTAACAGATGAAGGACTACAATATGTTTCAAAATTATTTTTGTTTTGGTTTATATCAGTCATTTAATTTTTTCACCTGAGACGTTGGGCCGTCAGCCCGCTGGCCAAAAAGCCGTTGGGTCAATGGTGGCTGCCAACGTTGGGCCGACGTCGGAATGCTATCTGGGATAATGGGTGAACTTTCCTCCATAGTGCTACTAAGCTTGCATAAATGTGACAAAATAACCTGTACTTACTGGTGTTTTACCCCGCTTTATTTATGTTGCCATATTGAAATTCCGAGTGCTCCCATGACAACTGGAGATTACTCGGTGTGGATAAATTTCATGATCTGAGGATTAAATCTGAGACGTTCCACTACAATTCCTTGTGCACTGCATGCGTCGACATACATTGCCGAATATGCTCTGTGTGTTTGCAGGTATGCAAAATTGCAAATGCAATCACATTCACAAAGCGTATTATTTTCAAAAGACAAAAAAACCTTAATTGTGTTTATGTAAACATACACATGGAATCTAAAACTTAAAACAACGATTTTCTTAATTGCATGTCACTGGTGGAATAACAGTCTAGGCTTTGAACCAGACTTTTTTTTAAATATGTACACTCCTCATAAAGGATGAAAAATGCGGGACAAAAGATTTATCATTATGGGTTGTCCAACAGGAAATAATGCATAACACTATATTTACACAATAAAATCTTTGAGAATACACACGCATTTAAAAACGGCTTCACAAGGCTTTAAAATTGATACTTAATGCCAGATTGAGGCTGTTTCCTTGTATACAATTTGCAAACTGACAATCTGCACTAAATGTGTTCTAGAGCACAAAAACAATTTGCATATGGCAGAGTTTGATGTTCAAACACAATATTTTTATACACGAGCCAAAATATCACAAAAGAATGGGAAATATTTAATGCTTTTACTGTAGATGTTTGTCAAATATTTGTTCAAACTTGGGGATATGAGGTTGAAATTATTGTTAGGTGCACAGAGATTGTCAATTGCATTTGTGGATCTTAATTTGCATACACATGCAGTCATATAGTGATTCATTACTGCACAAATATTGATAAAACTATCTATAATGCCCTCATATATAACCATACATAATATACATATACATAAATTTTAAAATGCCTTCATTCAATTTTGAATTAGACATTTCTAAAGGCAAGCCTCTTGTGCAAAATAAAAATATTTTATAGAACATTATCTTTAAGGCCCTCTTCTGTGAGTTATAGAACACGTAGTGCACTTGATTACAAATTGTATTTTCTCTAACAGTCCACTTAATATTTCTAAAATTTTTACATGCAGTGTTCGCTCTTGTGAAGAATGAATGCGAGACAGCCTGTCTCCCTTCACTTGAAAAGGCGAGACAACTGTGAAAAAATGTAAGACATGTTTTGCGTCAAGATATTTTGAAATATTTAGTTCCAATTTGGGACTGCATAAAATCTTCTTTATTTACATAATAAGAAATAGATGCTAAACTAAAAGTTCAAATAAATAAACTATTTAATGCTGTTTTTATTTGTCTTTTATTTTTTTAAAAATTTCACTTTTAAACCACATCTTAATGGCTTAATGGCTGGGTGCTATTGGGTGGTTTTTTTAATTTTTATTTTTTTTTATTTTGCTATTATCTGGATTCATCAAATAAATAAATAAATTGCATTTCTTCTCTTTTCTTTGAAGAAATATATATTTTATCTCTTCTGACAATAGACATATTTCTTTGGTCAGTAGTTGTTTCGACTGTTTTGCCTGTGACACAATATGCAGAAGACGAGTTAAAAATTATACATAAAGCACGGAAATCTCGTGAGAATACCCGAATTCTCACATGAATTACTGTTAGCTGGGTGTATCAAATAAAATACACTCACTTTCATGTCTTTCTCACCTATTTCTATGGGGAAATATGTACGTCGTCGCTTCCGATAACAGACAAATTTCTTTGGTCAGTAGCTGTTTCGACTGTTTCGCCTGTGACACTGTAAGCAGAAGACAAGTTTAAAAATCGACAAAAAGCACAGAAATCTCGCGAGAATACCCGAATTCTCATGTGGATTACTGTTAGCTGGATATATAAAATAAAATAAACTGCTTTTCTCGCCCATTTCTATGAGGAAATATGTACGTCGTCGCTTCTGATAATAGACAAATTTCTTCAGTCAGTTTTGAGTGTTTCGCCTGGTAGCAACAGCACAGACGCGTTGGTGAATTGGTTTTGTGACAACTCGCCCCAGAGTGTGTACAAACTCGCGAAATCACGCTCGAGAGCGAACACTGTACATGACCCCATGAAATTTCTTTTTTCGAAATATAGATGATTAATAAGGACAAGCATTAACATTTAATTATATTTGTGAAATTTACATTTGTAAATAACTGACTCATCTTTCTTGAATAATTTACTTACTCTTTGCAAAGTTGACTTTACCACCTCAGTTTATAGAGTTAATAGTCATGCAAAACAATATTTTGTAAGTTTGTATAATATCATATATTTTATACTCAGTACAATATCTCCTTGTACAGGACTCAAAGCAATACTGATCCATCCCAACTACACAAGTACAGCCCAAGCTGTCAAATGACTGGCATTCCCTCAGGCTCAGGGATAATCATTTATCAATGTCCCTGAGGTTCTATAGCCTAACACTGGGGATATGACCCAATGACAGAGGACCACCATTTCAGTGATCATCCCAGCCACTATGTATCTGTTCATACCATGTCCAGAAGACAGTCTCCCATCCAAGCACTAACCTAGCTCAGTGCTGCTTAACTTCAGTGATCAGATGGGAACTGGTAAAGCTACAGCACATAGGCAGATGTGTGGCCCTGTACATGTCCACAGTGAATCAGTATTACTATCTGTATTTTGTATTATTAAAGACAATGGAATGTCATACATTGAGCATTTTACATTATTAAAAATATACTTTTGTGTACATGCAATACAAGGCACTTTGAGCATTTTTTCTTATTTTATTATTATTACTTTTTTTTTGAATCCCACCAAAATACCAATTAAAGAGCATATGATACACACCCCATGACTGTATAGTAAAAGCTTGGAGCAAAATACTCTTCCAAGATGACATATTTTGCCGCAAGGATTTATGAGCTTATTATGTATTGTATAATACTGTAATGTTACCTCAACTTAGTCTGTCTTTTGATTTTGCAACATAAATATCAATACAACATATATTTTTTCTTCTGTTAGAAGAAAATGCGAAGATTACATTAGTTCGCTGATATCATCTACAGTGAAATCTCCAAGTGATAATACAGGAATTCTGTACTGAGTACCCACAAAAAAGTACTGTTACATGACATTCTTTGCCAATTCTGTGGGAATATTTTTTTGCGGTTTGAATAGTGGTTCATGGACCTGGGGCGGATTTCATGAAAGGTCTCAGACTTACCCCAGTCTTGGGCTGAGCCATTGGCTCAAATTTAAGACTTTTGGCTAAGCTAAGTCCTAAGTCTTAGTTTCCGGTTTATCTAGAAGGGGTTTCATATAAGTCCAAGCTTATCAAATAACCACAGTGGTTTTCTGTGTCATGTGACCTTTTTTGTAGTCAAAATTTTCTACTGGTGACATGTACGTTCCTTGTTTGACACATAATACCTCTGGTCAAATGCTATTTTGCAATGGGAAACCTTGTAAACCTGTAAATCACCAAAGACTACTTTAGGACTTTGTTTTATATACTTGTACCTTATTTTCAGCCATTTCAAATTTTGAAGCGGAGAATGAATTATGGCAGCCATATTTGAGCCTCTGTTTACAAAACTTGTGCCCACTACCTGTCAGTCTCAGCATTTGAGCCAGTGGCTCAGCCAAAGCTGAGACTTAGACCTTTCGTAAATTCCATAAAGGCTGAGCCCATGGGCTCAAGAAAAATGTTCCAATAATTTGAGACAAAAGTCTCAAGTTTAAGCCTGTGATCGGGTTAAGACCTTTCGAGAAATCTACCCCAGATGAGTTGGCTACATTTTGGTGATAATGGGAATAAGAATACTGACAGTAAAAGTGTAGGGGTTTATGTCTCCTTTAAGTACTTTGGTCATGATGGAACAAGCCCTGATAGAATCTTGCATATTACTATGAGGTGGATTTGAACCTAAGGCTACAGAGTTGACAGGCAAGTGATCAAATGCCCAACCAATTGACCACTCGGTCACTGATGCCTTAATTCGTATGTTGCATGTTGTAAGGATGTTACTATGGGTATTGTAATGGTTTTTATGAATAATTATTGGAAGCAACACATCTTGGTATAAAAAATACATATACAGATGTACTGTAATAATGCTGAGTATTTTCTACCTGACAATTGTTCAGGCTACATCTTCAGCAATGATATAACCATTTTTACTGTTATTATTACTACCAGTAGTATCAAAAGTGATGGCACTGTCTAAATCCATACCATCTTCCTCTGGACTAGCATCTGAATCTGTATGCACCCTGTGAAAAGTAAAATCTTGTCTCTTGTCCTTTCTCTTGCACCTGCGGCGATAGATTTCCTTTATAAGGAAGGCAATCCATAGCGGGAAAGGTGTAAATGCTGCAACAATTGCAGGAGAAATGAGCGAGAGATCTGCCTCTGGCTGCGGAAGTGAGAATCTCATCAGAATGATGGGAATGCCTGTGTTTTGAATCCCAGTCTCTATAATGATGGTAACAATACGATGTAGAGGCTGGCGACATATAGCAGCGGTCACACCAGACAGAATAAAACCAGTGTATGGTAGAAAGAATCCAGCAATCACAATCTCTTTTGTAAAGAGTCTAAAGACATATCTGTTCACCCAGATCCCAAACACGAAGATAAAGATGATTAAAATGACAAACACTGGTTTGAGATATTTTACCAATTTTTCGACCAATTGTGGTTTCTTGCGTTGGATTAACATTCCTGAAATGAATAAAAAGATTATAACAAATAATATTCATGTCATTTACTTCTTGTGATCATATAAGAAGGCAGTTAAATATACAAATGCATTTTTGCCATTTTGGAGTTTTACTGGCAAATAAATGCTCCAATACATATCTTAAATAAGTGCATTTTCGACAATATGATAGGTGTTTACTAGTCAATACGTAAAGCTTCAAAAATTCCTGAGATTAAATCAAGAACACTATGTACACTGACCTGTATTTTTCATTTATAATCAAGTTAAATCTATTTTAAAAACTTCAGTATCATCCTCTGTTGAACAAAATACTGTATAAGTGGTTATTTTCGCATGGAATTAATTTTCGCTATATTCGCGAGTGACTACAAAACGCGAAAATAACTTCTAGCCAATATTTACATTCAGTAGAACCAGTCTAGCGTGAGCGGTAATACAAGATTATGCAAGATACAATATTTAACACTGTCACGGAAACAATAAATTCCATTGCTTTATCAAATGTACCATTCACAGAAACGCCTAACTTCTTTGATCTTTATCACCAATAGGGAGGGATTAATTCAATTACACGACCCCGCTACTAGTACACAACTTCTTTGATAATGCGCCGATCAATGAAAGTGTGTTCGATTGTGTTTCGTAAATTTATAATCTCCCAGAGTAGGTTCACACACTGACAACGTGTATAAAAGAAAAGACGTTAACTATGCATTTCCAATCAAACCAGCAGAAGTCCGCATAATATTTTAATTTGAACATGTTGTTAGTTTGGGCGATAATTGAATATATTTCACCGCGAAAATAAATTCTCGCGAAGCAGGCCTACAGTGTACATTCGCGAACTTAAGTACTCGCGAAAATAACCACTTATACAGTATCCATCCCAGATATTGCAATTAGTCAATATATTGGCCAAAAGTTTGAGAAACATCAGGTTAAGTGTGAAGTTTTTAGCGATTCAATTATTTTTATGTGAAGAGATTTGGCAGAAAAAAGATTTAGTCATAATTCCTACACATACCAATACCAACAGGAACTATAATGCCCAATAAAGATAGGAAGATGGTGCTGAAAGGAATACTGATGTTGTACTTGTCATCAATCAACTGTGTACCAAGTGTGTACAGCCATAGAGGAATCATTCCTGCAAACAAAAACAAAAGAAACAACGTTTTGACCTCGTATAAATACTGTAATTAACTACATAAACACCCCAGGGGCAATTCATTTTAAAGGGGGAAGGGCTTCTATTAAAAACCTATATTTATGTGCATTTTGTGACTTTTACAGTGATTTCATTGAAGAACTACCATATTTTGGCTTCCCAAGATCCACTTCCTCTCAGTAGGCCTATTCATATGTGGATGTGTTGAAAGACATTTTTTTGTTTTTTTGGAATCCTGGAATCGGAGCAGTTTTGCATAATTGATGGGATATGGGGAAGAGGTCAGTGGCATTTAATAGGAAGGGTGTGTTTATATGCTGGAATACAGTAAGTCTGTTGTATAATATCATTATCAATTTTAAGAGGAAAATCCATTACCATATTCTCATACTCCATAAAATCACTATATAAAATATCCTCATTACTGTATTGAGGCTAATACCTAATAAATTTTTAGTTTTATATTTCATGTCAGACTATAATATAAACTATACATGCATAACAAACATACATTATTTAAACGACAAATTTGAAAGACAACTCACCAAAGCCAGTGAACTATCACGTGATCTTGAAGGAGGAGCCCAAGGTCAAATCTGACCACATCAGAAGTTTCCTAGCTCATGATTTCCTACAGGTTGGTTTCACATTATAAATCTCTAGTACCACTAATAAGTAAGTTATAAGCACTTTCCAGTTTGACTCTCCTCGTTTGACATCGAAGGAGGAGACCAAGGTCAAATCTGACCACATCAGAAGATTCCTAGCCCATGATTTCCTATAGGTTGGTTCACATTGCAAACCTCTAGGACCAATAATAAGTGAGTTATAAGCACTTTTAAGTTTGGCTATCCTCGTTTGACCTTGAAGGAGGGGCCCAAGGTCAAATCTGACCACATCAGAAGATTCCTAGCTCATGATTTCCTACAAGTTGTTTCACATTACAAACCTATAGGACCAATAATAAGTGATTTATAAGGACTTTCAAATTTGGCTATTCTCATTTGACCTTGAAGGAGGAGACCAAGGTCAAATCTGACCACATCAGAAGATTCCTAGCCCATGATTTCCTATAGGTTGGTTCACATTGCAAACCTCTAGGACCAATAATAAGTGAGTTATAAGCACTTTTAAGTTTGGCTATCCTCGTTTGACCTTGAAGGAGGGGCCCAAGGTCAAATCTGACCACATCAGAAGATTCCTAGCTCATGATTTCCTACAAGTTGTTTCACATTACAAACCTATAGGACCAATAATAAGTGATTTATAAGGACTTTCAAATTTGGCTATTCTCATTTGACCTTGAAGGAGTTGCCCAAGGTCAAATTTGATCACATCAGAAGATTCCTAGCCCATGATTTCCTATAGGTTGGTTCACATTGCAAACCTCTAGGACCAATAATAAGTGAGTTATAAGCACTTTTAAGTTTGGCTATCCTCGTTTGACCTTGAAAGAGGGGCCCAAGGTCAAATCTGACCACATCAGAAGATTCCTAGCTCATGATTTCCTACAAGTTGTTTCACATTACAAACCTATAGGACCAATAATAAGTGATTTATAAGGACTTTCAAATTTGGCTATTCTCATTTGACCTTGAAGGAGTTGCCCAAGGTCAAATTTGATCACATCAGAAGATTCCCCGCCCATGATTTCCTATACAGTGGTTTCACATGCCAAATCCCTAGAACCAACTAGAGGATCGCTCGCAAAAAAAAAAGATAATGTTTTTGCATAGCAAAAACAAAGCGTTCCGAAAAGGCTATAAAGGTGAGTGCTAAAGTATTAAGAAAATGCTTCGTTTCTAGCCTTATACTGTT
The DNA here is from genome assembly GCA_964017235.1 of Sabellastarte sp. h YS-2021. Lineage (NCBI taxonomy): Eukaryota > Metazoa > Annelida > Polychaeta > Sabellida > Sabellidae > Sabellastarte > Sabellastarte sp. h YS-2021. Next base: position 58,787,378 of record OZ024930.1, on the reverse strand, counting down.
GTGGCAACCAAATTCAGCGCAGTCTGCTCTATCTAGCATGGTTTTCAAGATATAAGCATTTTTGTGTTTTGCAAAAAATGTCCGCTATATTTGGCGAGACAAAAATATTTTGAAAATTGGCATGGCTACTCTGCAGAGATACCCAGCAGGTCCAAAATTTTGTTGAGTTCGCTCCATATAGCACGGTTTTCGAGATATAAGCATTTTTGTGTTTTGCAAAAACTTTGAAAATTCAAAATGGCCACCATATTTGGGGAGACAAAAATTTTTGTCAAGACCACTGCCGCGGTGTGTATCTCCCACCGAGCATTAAAGCAGAAGAAATAGCTTTTCCGAGATATTCACAATTTTTCATTTTCGTGTGTGAAAACTCTTCCAAAAGTAGGTGAATGAGTTATTTGAGAAAAATTGGCTATCTGCAATACTATTAAGAGATAATTCGCATTTACTCATTTTGAGTACGTGAATAATTATCTATGGGTCTGAAACTTCACCATGTGAAAGCTCTCCCACAAGTAGATGAATGAGTATTTGATAAAAATTGGGTATCCGCAATACTTTTACAGATAATTAGCATTTACTCATTTTGAGTAGGTGAATAAATAGCTATGGGTCTGAAACTTCACAGAGTGAAAGCTCTCCCAAAAGTAGGTGAATGAGTTATTTGAGAAAAATTGGCTATCTGCAATACTTTTAGAGATAATTCGCATTTACTCATTTTGAGTAGGTGAGTAATTAGCTATGGGTCTGAAACTTCACCAAGTGAAAGCTCTCCCAAAAGTAGGTGAATGAGTTATTTGAGAAAAATTGGCTATCTGCAATACTTTTAGAGATAATTCGCATTTACTCATTTTGAGTAGGTGAGTAATTAGCTATGGGTCTGAAACTTCACCAAGTGAAAGCTCTCCCAAAAGTAGGTGAATGAGTTATTTGAGAAAAATTGGCTATCTGCAATACTTTTAGAGATAATTCGCATTTACTCATTTTGAGTAGGTGAGTAATTAGCTATGGGTCTGAAACTTCACCGAGTGAAAGCTCTCCCAAAAGTAGGTGAATGAGTTATTTGAGAAAAATTGGCTATCTGCAATACTTTTAGAGATAATTCGCATTTACTCATTTTGAGTAGGTGAGTAATTAGCTATGGGTCTGAAACTTCACCGAGTGAAAGTTCTCCCAAAAGTAGGTGAATGATTAATTTGAGAAAAATTGGCTATCTGCAATACTTTTAGAGATAATTCGCATTTACTCATTTTGAGTAGGTGAGTAATTAGCTATGGGTCTGAAACTTCACCAAGTGAAAGCTCTCCCAAAAGTAGGTGAATGAGTTATTTGAGAAAATTTGGCTATCTGCAATACTTTTAGAGATAATTAGCATTTACTCATTTTCAGTAGGTGAGTAATTAGCTATGGGTCTGAAACTTCACAGAGTGAAAGCTCTCCCAAAAGTAGGTGAATGAGTTATTTGAGAAAAATTGGCTATCTGCAATACTTTTAGAGATAATTCGCATTTACTCATTTTGAGTAGGTGAGTAATTAGCTATGGGTCTGAAACTTCACAGAGTGAAAGCTCTCCCAAAAGTAGGTGAATGAGTTATTTGAGAAAAATTGGCTATCTGCAATACTTTTAGAGATAATTCGCATTTACTCATTTTGAGTAGGTGAGTAATTAGCTATGGGTCTGAAACTTCACAGAGTGAAAGCTCTCCCACAAGTAGATGAATGAGTTATTTGATAAAAATTGGGTATCCGCAATACTTTTACAGATAATTAGCATTTACTCATTTTGAGTAGGTGAGTAATTAGCTACGGGTCTGAAACTTCACCAAGTGAAAGCTCTTCCAAAAGTAGGTGAATGAGTTATTTGAGAAAATTGGCCATCTGCAATACTTTTAGAGGTAATTCGCATTTACTCTTTTTGAGTAGGTGAGCAATTAGCTATGGGTCTGAAACTTCACCAAGTGAAAGCTCTTTGGGATAGCTGCTCTGCAGAGATACCCTGAAGATAAAAAATTTCGTCGAAATCGCTCTATGTAGCACGGTTTTCGAAATATTAGCATTTTTGTGTTTTGCAATTTTTGCGCAAAAATTCGAAAATTCAAAATGGCCGCCATTTTTGGCAAGATAAAATTTTTTTGAAAATTGGCATTGCTACTCTGCAGAGATACCCTGTGGGTCAAAAATTTCGTCGAAATCGCTCTATCTAGCACGGTTTTCGAGATATAAGCATTTTTGTGTTTTGCAATTTTGCGAAAAATTCGAAAATTCAAAATGGCCGCCATTTTTTACGAGAAATTTTTGGTTTGAAAATTGGCATGGCTACTGCAGAGATACCCTATGGGTCAAAAATTTCGTCGAAATCGCTCTATCTAGCAGGGTTTTCGAGATATAAGCATTTTTATGTTTTGCAATTTTTGCGAAAAATTCGAAAATTCAAAATGGCCGCCATTTTTGGCGAGACAAAATTTTTTTCAAAATTGGGATAACTACTCGGCAGAGATACCCTGTGGGTCAAAAATTTCGCCAAAATCGCTCTATCTAGCACGGTTTTCGAGATATAAGCATTTTTGTGTTTTGCAATTTTTGCGAAAATTTCGAAAATTCAAAATGGCCGCCATTTTTGGCGAGACAAAAATTTTTTGAAAATTGGGAAAACTACTCTGCAGAGATATCCTGCGGGTCAAAAATTTTGTCGAAATCGCTCTATCTAGCACACTTTTTGAGATATAAGCATTTTCGTGTTTTGCAATTTTTGCGAAAATTTCGAAAATTCAAAATGGCCGCCATTTTGGACGAGACAAAAATTTTTTGAAAATTGGGAAAAGTACTCCGCAGAGATACCCTGTGGGTCAAAAATTTTGTTGAAATCGCTCTATCTAGCACGGTTTTCGAGATATAAGCATTTTTGTGTTTTCCTTATTTGGAAAATTCGTAATGATTAATTAATCATTAATTACTCGGCCATTTCTTGACCAATCAATGCCAAAATCTGATGATTTCCAGATTTTAATAGAATGAATGTATTTGCCAAGTTTCAGGTGAATTGATAAAATTCCTTTCAAGTTATCATCCAGACAAGCTTCCCCATCGAAAAAAGACATTTTTGGTCATGTGACCTCTCTGATTGGTTGAAATGTCACTGCAGCATATTCAAAAAAATTCCCCAAGGCTACTGCCTAAACCTGCCAAATTTGAAAAGAATCCACCTAACGGTTACAGAGTTATAAGGAAAACAAAATGCGGAGCCGGCCCGGCGGAGCCTGAAGCTCTCCCATACACAAACAAGCGTCCCTTGCGGGACGCTTAATGATAAGGGAGATATAAGCATTAAATACTTTGGCATTCTGTGGATGACCTTGAATAAATTGCTTTAAGGTCAAATGTCTGCAAGGATGTAGAGGACATATATATTTCTGATACACATATCACCTATGAAGAGATTCAACCTTCTACTTATGAGAACCAGTCAGTAGAAAAAGGTAGATAATTTTCACAGAAATGCCTGCAGCGGCCATCTTTTTTTCGAAATGAGGTTAATTTCAGTCCCAGAGAAGCTTACCTCCAGTTGGCTCCCAATGAAGATATCTTGCAAATTTGATGAAGCTGGTCTAGTTTTCCGCTGAGAGCATTAACATTGAATATCTGTCTATGCGTGGTGGCGGCAGAGCGAACGCCAAACCAAAGTATCCACCAGATGCATCCGGTGGATACAATTATTTTTACTAAATCTTTAATTCCAGATAATAAGCTACATTTTAACAGAAAAGGCCTTACAATCTGATCAATGTTTTATAGCTCTTAATCACTATCCCAGCAGATTTTAAGACACAAAATGAAAACAGCTTTTTTCCATTCATTAAGCCAAAGCAAAAGGACTGATGTTTTGAGAGGTATCGGGCATCATGGCAATTTTGTTTCTAATCAACAGGAAATTGTAGCCAACAGATATCAACTCCAAAATTTATCTATAATTTTACAGCTTTCACAACAAGCTTACTACCAGATGGCAAAGAAGTTCCAAACTTGTGCCAATACAGAACAAGACCGACTAAACTTAGGTAATGACGGACACTCTAGGGAACATTGCAGTGCCTGACTAGGCATTATTGGAAAAATGAACTCACCAAAAGATGCCACTGTGCTGACTAGAGTCATGGTAACACTGAGAGAGACATCCCCTCCTAGGATGTAGGTGTAAATGTTGCTGGCCCCACCACCTGGAGCACAGCCCGCAGCAAATAAACCCAGAGCCTGACCTCCCTCCAACTTCAGCATTCTCACAGTTCCAAAAGCCACCTGTATACAACAAGGTGTTTTCATGCCATGATACAGTTATGTACATTATAAAAGTCATTGGTACACAAAAATAAAACAGAATGTCATCAGACAGTTGTATACAATACACATGGCCTGGAAAAAATATATAGTGACTTTTCTATGATACAGCATTTAGTATGTAGTAGTGGCTGCCAGCTCAGAATGACAGTGCCAGTGCAGCCTACATATGTTGAGACCGAAATTAGCTGATCACAAGATGCCACAAGCATCAAAGGTCAAATATTCTTGTGTATTTTTTCTGTTCTTGTCATCAAAATTTTCATCTCATTTTACTGAAAATAATGGTAAACAAGAGGGTCAAAGATGCCCCAAAAGGCGGGTTGCACAGGCAGCAATAAGGTTAGCGACTGCTGTAATTACATTTAGAAACAAGGAAAGAAATGTTAGGTCACCCAGTTAAGGTGAATGTTTTAGACGTGCTAAGAAATGTAAAACTTGTAATCTAGGTTACATAATTGTATCTATGCTATAAACAGACAAATGAAAGGACGGAATTACACCAATTTCGAAAGCAACTTAGCTGTGATGTATCTCCCTGTCAAGTTTGAATTTGACTGGACAAAGTGTTTTCGAGTTAGGGTCCGGAAACGGAAATGTTGAGGGACAAACGAACGGACGGAATTACACCAACTTCGACAGGAACCTAGCTATGATGGTGATCTATCTCCCTGTCAAGTTTGAATTCGATTGGACATACAGTTTTCGAGTTAGAGTCCGGAAACTGACATTTTGACAGACAAACGGACAAAAAACGGACAAACGAACAGACGGAATTACACCAATTTCGAAAGAAACCTAGCTGTAATGGTGGTCTATCTCCCTGTCAAGTTTGAATTCAATCAGAGCAAGCATTTTCGAGTTAGAGTCCGGAAACAAAAATGTGGACGGACAGACAGACGGACGTCGGACACATCAATCTAATAGGCGGGTTGGTTACACGCAACCCGCCTAAAAATAAGGATGTTAACTTATTAACTGTAAAAAACAACAAAATTGTAAACAGATGAGAGCCACTGTAATGTCTATGGAAAAGCATTTTTAGACAGCTTTGTAAACATGAAACATTCAGAGTTCAATTTTACACAGTGTTTTCAACCAAACTATCTGTAAATTTGCTAGATAAACTGCTTCCTGCACTATGTAAGACTGGGGCACAATAAAGTAGTTAAATGCCTGATATAATTCAGCACATATGCTTAATTGTATTTCGACTGTTTATGATTATTATCAGTCTCTTCAGAGGCTATGCACTCAGCAGTCACCCTTCTCTCTTCTATATCTGTAAATTTGTCTTTGCAATCACTTTGCCATGAGGTACACATGAACCCATTCACAGAATTCACTCTTTAAGAGTTTACATTGGAAATACAATAATATGTGCAAGAAATTTTAACTAAGTTTGCCTCAGTGTAACCCTATTCAGTATTCTTATTGGGGTACCAGGTACTCCATTTATGTTAAACCTAATGCAAACAGTGCCAAAAAACAGAGAGGCTAATGCTTACAATGTCAACCTGTACATGTAGTTACAGCATTAGTCTGGTAACCTGCAGTTCCCTGGTGTAATCCACCTTACACCACTGTCAAAGTTCAAATTTGGGGTTTTACATCACGTTCAACAGCCAGGGTCATATTGGGACAGGTTCTCAACATTAACACTTATGGGAGTTGGACCCACACAGAGGTGACAGCCTGTGATTAGATGCCAAATTTGCTAAACACTGGACCACTGAGGACCTCTACACCACTGTCTATCAGGGAAATAATAACTATGGGCAAGATAACTATGTTAGCATACAATGTTCTGATCAAAGGCCAATCTAATTTCAGATAAAAAGTATAACAAAAATGTATAAATATCATAAAAATTTAAATAATGAATGTTATTGACCTATTTATGACTTCTGGTTATAATGTACTGAGTTTTGCGGTTTGCAGTGTTTCCGTTTACATATGGTTTACCCCCAAATCAGTTATTAATCTGTGTTTATACTCATTTTTGCAGAACTCTGTAAAACTCTTTTGTGCCATTAAACAATTTATAGTGCCACTTATTACAAGTAATTAAAAGACCACTAACACTGGAGATGTAAGCCTTGACAAAAAGATTTTTCCAGTTTACAAATATTGATAAACTAGGATTTTTATTCAGAGCAGTAAAATTGCTATGTCTTGTAACTTTGAACAGAGAAAGGTAAAAAAAAAATAAAAGAAAAATTACAACAAAAAGTGTTCCATCAGATATTATTTAAAGTTTGCTTTATCTCAATACCATGTTATTTTTAAGTTAAAAACAAATTTTTCATCTTGTACGAGTCCTTGTTAAATTTTGCTTCTTGAAATTCCAGTTTTGCTGTCAGTTTATGTTCACTATATAACTTTTCTAACTTACATATAACATCCTGAATGTCAAGGTCACATGATCTTCTTGAAGTGTGATATATATATATATTTTAGTAACTAGTATAATAAGATTTATTACATTTGAATTATTTTTATAAGGGATATATCCCAATATCACTTGAAGACAAATTAAGTGAAAAACCTGTGCAGATCAAAATTTTGCTCTCAAGTTGTTTCCACAATTTTGTCGCTTTTGGACAGTAATAAAATAAATGTATCAATGATTCAACTTCTGAGTGACAGGTCAAACAAATCAGAGAATTGGAAATTCCTACTTTATGAAGTAATATCTGAGTACCTAATATACAATGTAAAATTCTAAACTGAAACCATTTATGAAAGGGATCTTTATAGACTTTCAAACAAATTCTGAGGTAATTCTGCCAGTTAGCATTGTTAAAAACTGAATTGAGATCATTCTGCCATTTATCTTTAAAGCTAACTTCTATGGTTGTTTCATTTAACTTCTTGTAGAACCCTTTTGTTCCATATAAATTGCTAAATAAAAATACCAAATGTTTTGGAATAAAGGGACGAGACAAAATTGTAAAATCCCCAAATATTGATGTTTTTTTAGGAAGATTGCAATTCTCAAGATCGATATTCACTAAATATGCACACTAGAATCATAAAATGAAACTAGATGAATGCTTTTGCTAACAAAAGCGAAGCGTCCCTGAGAGTTTAAAATGCCTTGTGGTTTTAATAAGCATGCTGTAAAGCTAAGAATGCACAAAGCTGTACCGTACTCTTACATAAACCAACCCCCTTAGTGATATCATGACAGGGAAAATCCCACAAAGGTCTTCTTTAATTAACATAAACAAGCGTTGTAGACATAGACAAGCTGGAGAAAGTGTTGTACATTGGATGTACAACATTGGATGTAACTTTAATCAATTTTGTGTAAATGCTACAAAGCATTTCAGTAACGAGTATTGATAACTTCATATATAATCATGTGTGCAAGTATGTATTGCTATTTAGATTGTCCACAGGGTTTTGCAATAGGTTTTAATACATTGTGAAAGCATAAAAGCAACAATAAAGGCAAAAGCTATTTCATGACCCCAGTTTGACCCATACATGGGGGTCAGGAGATAAAACTAACCGGCTATTTAGACTGTCCACATATGGTTTCCCAATACCTCTTAATACATTCCGAAGCTATAATAGCAACAATGAAAGAGATATCAGGTAAAAACTCCAAAACAGCTATTTTTTACCCCAGTTTGACCCATAAGGGGGGGATCGGGTGGTAAAAATGACCCGCTACTTAGACTCTCCACATATGCTTTCCCAATACTTCTTAATACATTCTCAATCTATAAAAGCAACATTAAAGGAGATATAAGACATAAACTCGAAATCAGCTATTTTATGACCCCAGTTTGACCCATAAGGGGGCTATTTAGACTCTCCACATATGGTTTCCTATTACCTCCCAATACATTTTATGGCTCTAAATGCAATACTTAAGAAGATAATAGGGGGGTTGACCTAAATTTAAGGCTCTCAGATTGGAAGGTGTGAGGAAATCACCCATAAATGAGACATTTTTCAAGGGATTGCTCCCAAAATCTAATCAGCTCGCGTTTTCGATAGTATGAACAGGTGTGTCAAATTATAAGGCTGTGTAGCAAGTAGTTTTTCCTGAACTGCGATGACGGGGGGTGTACTTAAAAAAATTGTTTTTGATCATGTGACTTTCATAAAGGTCAAAGGTCAAATTTAAGCATGCAGAAAAATTTTCCCACACCTAAGGTATATAACTGCCAAATATGGTTTGAAACCTTCTAATAATAAGGGAGATATTAAAGGGAGACCATAATGCGGCGGCGGCGGTGGCAAGGAAACTGAGGCGAAAACAAATAAGCGCCCTTTCAGGGACGCTTAATTATTATTTGGCTCTTACTGGAGTACATTATAGACTATATTTAGTATTCAGGAAAGAATATCATTCAGGAAGAAATATTCACTGAAAGGAGAATCATAGGGTGTCTGCAAAAAATCCAAGCACAAAAATAAATATCTGATTTTCTTTTAAAGAAAGCTTTTTGACTTTCAAAAACTACTTTCAACAGAAATATTAGACTACCTGATTTCATGCTGATTTATTATTATGATGTGTAGATGTGTATATGTTGTATTTAATGTGGAGAACCATTAAATGTATACATTCAATGGAGAAATCATTAAATGTGCACCTTCGATGGCTGAGCAGTGGAATGTGTAGATTCAATGATTTAAATCACTGAAGGTGTACATTCAATGGCTCGAAGCATGGAATGTGTAAAACATTAAAGTACTGATGTATAGTACAAAGATTTAATATTTAACACAGTTGTATCTTTTTATATTCCTGTTTGGCTTTTAGGAGTTATTGGAAGACCTCCCCATTTTATAATTTGGGAGGCTGCTCTGACTGATCCGGTTGAAAACAGGGCAGAAAAACTGACTAAAGAAGTGATTTGTCTTGAATTTAAGAAGTAGTACAATTAAAATGGTCAGATTTATTATGGCCTGCTCTGGACTGGTAGGACTCATCTGGTAACTCATAAATATAGACCCTGAGAACTTTTGTGCAGCAATCAGAGGGTTTCTACAGGTACTTTTTCTCTTTAGAAAACATCAATTAACTACATTTTTACAGAAATATGTTATAACACCACAAAGATAAGTCATAACATCATGAAGATAAATTGCTGCACCATGAAGATAAGCCATAACACCATAAAGATAAGTCATAACACCATAAAGGGAAGTCATAATATCAAAAAGATATGTCATAACATCACAAAGACAAGCATTCTGACGCATGCATTTATCTCCCGCTGTATAAATTAGATGTACTAAAGATAGTGGAATATAAATTTTCTTGTGAGATGGAGGCACATGTAGAAGTGACAACAACCAAGAGGCACTTGGTTTGATTGCAATACTTTTAAAGACAAAAGGCATTTACTCATTTTAGTACCTATTACTCTGCCATCCAAAGAGCTACAGTTCTGCAACTTTATTATGCAGTAGATCAACTCAAACTAGGCGAAGGACATATTTAGAAGAAATTGCCTATCTGTAACACTTTCAGAGATAAAAGGCATCTACTCATTTTAGTGGCTATTACTCTGCCATCCAAAGAGCTACAGTTCTGCAACTTCACTATGTGGTAGATCGCCCAAAAGTAGGTGAAGGACTTACTCAGAAGAAATTGTCTATGTCCAATACTTGTAAAGATAAAAGACATTTACTCATTTAAGTACCTGTTACTCAGCTATGCAAAGAGCTACAGTTGCGCAACTTCACTATGTGGTAGATCACCCAATAGTAGGTGAACAACTTATTTAGAAGAAATTGCCTATCTGCAATACTTTTAGAGATAAAGACATTTACTCATTTTAGCAGGTATATGACTCAGCTATGCAAAGAGCTATAGATGTGCAACTTCACTATGTGGTAGATCACCCAAAAGTAGGTGAATGACTTATTTAGAAGAAATTGCCTTTTCATAACACTTTTAGAGCTAAGAGACATTTAATCATTTTAGTAGCTGTTACTCAGCTATGGAAAGAACTACAGTTCTGCAACTTCACTATATTGAAGATCACCCAAAAGTAGGTGAATGACTTATTTAGAAGAAATTGCGTATATTCAATACTTTTACAGATACAAGACATTTACTCATTTTAGTAGCTACGACTGAGCTATGCAAAGAGCTACAGTTCTGCAACTTCACTATGTGGTAGATCACCCAAAAGTAGGTGAAGGACTTATTTAGAAGAAATTTGCCTATCTGTAATACTTTTAAAGATAAAGGGTATTGACTCATTTTAGTAGCGATTACTCAGTTATGTAAAGAGCTACAGTTGTGCAACTTCACTATGTGGTAGATCACCGAAAAGTAAGTGAACAACTTATTTAGAAGAAATTGCGTGTATGCAATATTTTTGCAGATAAAAGACATTTACTCATTTTAGTAGCTATGACCGAGCTATGCAAAGAGCTATAGATCTGAAACTTCACTGTGTGGTAGATCAGCCAAATGTAAGTGAATGATTTATTAAGAAGAAATTGCCTACCTGTAATACTTTTAGAGATACAAGACATTTGCTCATTTTAGTAGCTATTACTCAGCTATGCAAAGAGCTACAGTTCTGCAACTTCACTATGTGGTAGATCACCCAAAAGTAGGTGAAGGACTTATTTAGAAGAAATTGCCTACCTGTAATACTTTTACAGATAAAAGACATTTACTCATTTTAGTAGCTATTACTCAGTTATGCAAAGAGCTACAGTTGTGCAACTTCACTATGTGGTAGATCACCTAAAAGTAGGTGAATGACTTATTTAGAAGAAATTGCGTGTATGCAATACTTTTACAGATAAAAGACATTTACTCATTTTAGTAGCTATGACCGAGCTATGCAAAGAGCTATAGATCTGAAACTTCACTGTGTGGTAGATCAGCCAAAAGTAAGTGAATGACTTATTTAGAAGAAATTGCCTACTTGTAATACTTTTAGAGATAAAAGACATTTGCTCATTTTAGTAGCTATTACTCAGCTATCCAAAGAGCTACAGCTCTGCAACTTCAGTATGTGGTAGATCACTCAAAAGTAGGTGAATGATTTATTTAGAAGAAATTGCGTGTATGCAATACTTTTACAGGCTTTTGCTACAAATAAGAAAATAGCTATTGCTCACTTATGACATGCAATGGAACCCCAAACGATATGCCATGTTATAGTTAAGGAAAAAGTAGCTGAACAAATTATTTTATGAAAATACTGTAACTGCAGTAGTTTTTGAGTTGCAATGGATTTATTCAACAGTCAGAATTTCAAAGTAGCTATTACTCAACTATCCAATGTGCAACAGGTCAGGGTTGGGGTCAAATCCTTGAAAAAGGATTTAAATCCAAATCCAAATCCTTTGAATTTTTTCAAATCCAAATCAAATCCAAATCCTTTCTTTTTCAAAAGGATTTAAATCCAAATCCAAATCCTTTTTGAAAAAGGAATTAAAATCCTTTTGAAAAACATGCTTGAATAAACTATGATGGATGTGTACTATAATATCTACTGTACTATAACAGAAGTAACAAATTAATTAATTAGTAACAAATACTGTAAATAATTTGGAATTAAATAAAACGTTAATCTAATTAAAATTTTGTGTCACAATGTTCCTGTTTATATTTGTTCAAATTTCAAACAAACGTATATATCAAAAATCATATTACTGACCACAAGCATGTATAACAGTAGGCTTATTATAGAAAACAAGCAGAACTAAAGTGACTTATATAACTCTGTCATGTTTCACTTTCTTTAGACAAAAGCTGAATATACACACCAATAGTTGTCTTAGCAGGTTTAAAGAGGCTATTGTTAAAGCAGAAATAGTAGCTATGTAATGTTTGCATTTGGCTTTGAAATTCCCATTCACACCCTAGGGGATGTCAATGTGTTTTTGGAATGAATGGGATTAAAAGAAATGAGGCATCTTTTATACACAAACAGACAAGTTAATTGCATTTCCAAAGCCTCTTTCAACTATGCTCCCATTGCTGCTCAATGTGGATTTCTATCCTGTTTAAGTTTATTTATGTTTATTAAGTTTATGAAAGCTAAGTGCTATTTCATCAAAGTACTGAGGCTTCTTTCAACTGTACTCCTTTTCCTACTCACTGTAAACTACAAAGATAATATTACATGTAAAGCAACAATTGTATTTTGTTTGTATACTTTTGCAGCCTGCATAAGATTACTATAATTTGTTAACATATTTTATAAAAAGGACAGAGAAGCATTAATACATTAAATATTAAAAATAGACACACATTACACTATTAAAATTTAAAGGATTTTAAAAAGCAGAAGGATTTTGCCCAAAAACAAAAGGATTTAAATCAATTCCAAATCCAAAATCCTTTCAAATCCTTTATAAAAAGGATTTAAATCCTTCAAATCCAAATCCTCAAAGGATTTGACCCCAACCCTGCAACAGGTCTGCAACTTTACTATCTGATAGCTTATCAAAAACTAGATGAATAACATATTTGAAAATATTTCCCTAACTTTAATTTAATACTTTTGAAGATATTTGACATTTACTTAAGTCATTATTTTGCTACAAATAAGAAAATAGCTATTACTCACTTATGGCATGCAATAGAACCCCAAACTATATGCCATCTTATAGTTAAGGACAAAGTAGCTGAATAACATATTTTAGGAAAATACTCTAACTGCAATAGTTTTGGAGTTACAATAGATTTACTCAACTGTAGAATCTCAAAGTAGCTATTCCTCAGCTATCCAATGTTCAACAGGTCTGAAACTTTACTATGTGATAGCTTATCAAAAAGGAGATGAATAACATATTTGAAAAGAATTCCCTAACTTTAATACTTTTGAACGTATTTGACATTTACTAATGTCATTATTTTGCTACAAATAAGAAAATAGCTATTACTCACTTATGGCATGCAATGGGACCCCAAACTATGTACCATCTTATAGCTAAGGACAAAGTAGCTGAACAACATATTTGAAGAAAAAGCTGTAACTGCAATAGTTTTTGAGTTATGAGCCCTTTACTCCAAGTAGCTAAGATTGCTATTACTCACTTATCTTTAGGCCTAAGTCCATAAAACCAAAAAAATTTTCAAGGGCGTGTAAATTCATTGGGACAATTAATTTACAAAAAATCTGTAGCTGTAGTAGTTTTGGAGAAATCTGCGTGAATAACTAACGCACGCACACATACACGCACGCACACACAGGCATCATTTCATAATCTCCCTCCCGGGCTAAAGCCCGGCTGGGAGATAATAAGTTGCAGCACCATAAAGATAAGTCATCACACCAAAAAGATAAGTCATACACCATGAAGATGAAGATAACTCATAACACCATAAAGATAAGCCATAACACCATAAGGATAAAGATAACTCATAACACCATAAAGATAAAGGGAAGTCATAACATCATACAGATAAGTCATAACATCACAAAGATAAGTTGCAGCACCATAAAGATAAGTCATCACACCAAAAGATAAAGATAAGTCATAACACCATAAAGATAGAGATAATAAGTCATAACACCAAAAAGATTAAGGGAAGTCATAACACCATAAAGATGAATATAAGTCATAACACCATAAACATAAGTTATAACATCACAAAGATAATTTGCAACACCATGAAGATCAATCCTAAATATCATACAACTAAAAAAGATTGGTTATACCTACTCAGGCTAGACATATTCACCTGCAAAGGTGTTTTTTTAAAACATATCTAAAAATTGGAGGAGTGTCTATGATCACCCTCATGACTGAAAAGATAAATTGAATAACCAATATGATTATGTGGCTGACTGCATGCTTGGAGCAGTTGAGAGGCAATTTTGTGACAGTGGAACTGGTGTATAGAGGATTTTATAGTGCATAAAACCCCAACATCAGAAGATGGCAGAGGTCTTTCATTACAGTGGACTCTCTTTTGGTAAAAGTCTGTTAAGTGCGATTTCCCTTTAAATACAAGTAACTATCAGTTCCCTTGAATTCCTTTTTAACCAATATTCATCCTGTTATATGGAAATCCCAGTGAAGTATTATAGGGGTTGTTCAAAAGAATCAACTGGGTCAAAATATAAACATGCTCTGTGACTTCCCAATATATGAACAATGAATTTAAAAACCTCGCATCATCTTTCAGTGTTATAGTCTCATACAAGTATTTTGGACTCTGGTAAGAAATAGGAAATTTGCCACAATTTATGAAAATTGTCCAGTGAAGAAACTCCCTCCTATTTCTGACTTTATAAGGCTTCTGATTTTCTTTGATATAAATTGCCACAAATAATGATTATTTTACCTTACTTTAAAAGATGAAATAAAGCTGAATTTTATATACTGCGGCAAATTTTGCATTTGTTACTCTAGATTGTTGGAATCCCATAGTCCTAAAACCCAAAGCCTAATTGTTAAGATGATATTAATTACATAAGAGGAGGTAACCTACTTATATATCATCTTCATGTGGTCTCCACCCATCATTAAAATCCCCTCAAGAGGCAATCCTTTTAAGTATGTGTAAAGTACAAAATATTCATCACAACATGCAAATGAAAATCCTCTTAATTTCCATCAAATTATGTGGTATCCTGATCAAATTTGTGGGGTCTTTCAACAATTTCAGGGAAATTATATAAAATTTTCTTTTTTTTGGCTTAATTATAAAGGTGACTGATACGTTTCACCTGATGATGTGATAAATGTGACATTTTCATTCCACGTTTTATATTTGATAAGGAGAATTCTCTGACGACATTAAAGTAATGTTTTACACACTTGAATGACAATGACATATTCATGATGATATTTCAAATTGTCAGTTACTTAAGCACTGGTGGTAAAAATACTTCACATGGTTTATAGTTTACTTGTTAATATGTGTTATGTTTTGGATGACTTTAAAAACTATGTTCTGAAACACACCCACAGATCACCAAAATGTGCAAGTTGCATTTGATTTCATTGAAATTGTACTATGACATAAAAATTCAGGTGAGTGATGGTTTTCTGTGCAGAATCTTGACCCACTAGTATGGGCTGGTTTCCTACAGCCCCTCAACTACCTGTTACAATAGTACTTACTCAATGTATTTAAAGGGGCATTAAACACAAATAAATTCATCAAAGTAAGTTCAAAATGACATATTTTTAAATATTGTGATCACATTTTAGTATTTATTCACAGTTATTATTTGACCAATGACATACAACTAAAATAAGAATAAAATTCCAAAAAGTTCATAAAAGGCACATGAACAATGGATGTGTACAAAACAGGAAGCATTTAATATTTTTGTTATTGATTTGTGCATTGAAACTATTAGCTGAGGAAAAAAAAGACTTTTCACAAAAATACATATTTATCACAGAAAACATTCTTATTTTTATAATTATATTCATTCTGGAAATATGTATTCTTGAAAATAAATATTTTCTAACAAGAGTTTCTGATAAAAAGAAAATACCAACCATTTTTAAAAGCTGACCTGTAGATATACTTTCAATAAAGCCCTTTTACAAATGACATTTTCATGCTAAGTCAACAATAAAAATGCCAATGTTACGCCACTTTGTCACCTTAAGATTTATCTATAGATTTAAAAATAGGTAGGGAATATTTTAAATTCTTTCACCTTTTTCTTATTTGGAATTCTTCTGGGAAAATGATTGTTTTCTCAAAAATACTCAAAAGAATAAAATGTAGTAAGAAGGTTAGTGAATATGGGACCATGTCATACAACAATACAATTACAGTTTTACAATACAGTTTTGATATTGTAAAATCAAAAGTAAAGTCACATAATCAAAGAAATAAATGAAATTTTGAAGGAAATGCTGAAATCTCGCATCACAAATCCTGGGATATGAGTGAGAGGGTAAACTCCACCTAGGTGTCAAAAGATACAAACAAACTTTTGTGGGATGAGAAAAGAGGACGAGGCAGGGCAGATATTATAGTTAGGCAATTCATAGCAAAATTTTGGAGGGTCATTAGACAAGCTGATAGCAAACTGCTTGGTAGACTTATGTACTGAGATAAAAAACTATGGAACCGGCTGGACCTCGCCATCCATCTGAATTCATGTGTTATACACAATATTTATGGCTTTCAAAAGTGGGTTAGCTAGTTTGGATGAATTTACCTTTGAGTTACATGAAAATATTTTCCCTTAAGTTTGGCGTAAATAGCCTTCCAGAAGAGAGTTTGATTTATTTACAAATGGAGCAAAACAGTGCAACACTGATGCAAACAACAGCAAAGCATTTTATGTATACAGCAAGTATATGGAATCTTAACAGGACTTCCTTCAAAGTAACTTACCACTGGCATAAAACCAAACTGGCAGAGAAATCCTATGGCTGGGGCAAATGGCTTCTTGAGTACTTCTTTCACAACTTCCAGCTCAATTTTAAAGCCCATGAATATGTTGGCACATAGCACCAGAAATGTAACCACGGCAATGAACACGTAATCCACCCACGTCTCCGCACGTACGACTGACACGTCATACTCTCCTGGAATTTCCCGCCAATTCTCAGCTCCATCTGTCGGAGATTTAATGACACCACTTTCTGTGATGTCTGAAGAGAAACTTTTATTTTCTTTAGCACCTGTACTTAATACTGCACCATACTTCTTCGTATTTGATGTGACTGTGGCTAAACTGCCTGGGATCATAAATTTTAAATGAGTTCTACCCATGAATTCTCCAAAAACATCTAATTTGTATTGAAACTGAGTATTATTTGGGTCTAAAAATAGACTGCCGTTTGCACCCAATGAACTTTTCACAGTCACAACTCTGGCTATGGTATCATCTGCGGATGAAACTTGAAACATTGGTTTGACAATAGTGTTAGATTCCCCAGTGTAATTAAAGTACACAGTTTGGTTTGTACCCTGAACCAAACCATCCAACCGTGGAGGAGAAAAAGTCAATACATTGGTACTGCTGTTGTTTGTCGTAACATTCATAACGAGTGTTGACAGGAAATATTCTGTACTGCTTTCTGTGAAACACGAGTTTAAAAATACAACTAAAGTCAGAAGCTGCAGTAATATATATCTGCCTCTGCTGTGAATTAAAAGATCCATACTGACTTGTATACTATTCCAGTCTTTTATTTCAATTTATCCCTGAACCAAGTTTTGTCTTAGGCTCTGCTTGTGTGTACAGAAGACACACCATATATTGCCGTTTATTTCAAGTAGCTAAAAACAATTGGATGTCCCTTTAAGTGTGTTTTCAGTGCATCCTTTTAAAGTTTTTTCCCCAAGTACAGTAGAATCTACGTCTAGGAAAGCTTGTACCTGTTTTATTACTCACAAACTATACGCCAATAACACCACACTGGCATTCAGAGTAATATATCTGTGTACCTAGATAGATCCTTCTTTTCACACATGCAAATACTACCACGATTGTGTATATCTTACAGGCTACTGGATCAGTCTTTTCTTCGTTATTTCCCTTTGTTTGAGTAATTATTGTATTTTCCTCAACTACTGTATTAGCAGAATGGTGTTATTTTCTCTATCGACCGCCTTGTAATTTGAGCAAAACATGCTTGTTAAAATGGCTGAATATATAATGTGCCAATTACAAAAAAAAACCTGCTTCAAGATTGCACAGAACAGGTTTCATACACAAAACACCATTCCACGGCATATCAGACTGTTTTATTCATATTCTGCATAAAGTCTCTCATGAAAAGGCGAGGTTTGAATAGGATATATAAACTATTTTTTTCATAAATATATTTAGAAACAAAGACTTGCAACCATGTATGGGTTATATACTTTATATATTACAGCCACAAAAACTTCACCATTCAAACAAGGAAGATAAATGTATGTCACATTGTTAGATGTCATTCAATCAAAATCATATCTGTGTGTTTTTTAAGCATGATAAAGAGCTCGTTAATTTTATTTGTACTTTTAATGTGTTTATTTTATGTACACAGTTTTTTTCATGAAAACGTCAATATGTTTTGTACGGAGCCCCTAATAGGACATGCTAAAATAAAAATTACACCATGTATTAAGTCGTGCGCACGAGATGATCTCGTGATAACGAGAAAATAAGTGGTGATAATGAGATGATCTCATTATAATGAGATAAATAGGACATGGTAAAATAAAAATTGCACTATGTATTAAGTCGTGCGCACAAGATGATCTTGTGATAACGAGAAAATAAGTCATGATAATGAGATGATCTCATTATAATGAGATAATAAGTCGTGATAACAAGATCATCTCATGATATCAAGAAAATAAGTGGTGCGCACTAGATGATCTCATTATCACAAGAAAATAACTTGTGATAATGAGATCATCTTGTGCACACCACTTATTTTCTTGATATCACAAGATGATCTTGTGCTCACTAGATAAAGTGGTGAGCTCCAGATGAAGTGGTGATAACGACTTAAGTGGTGAGCACTAGTTGATGTGGTGCTCACTACTTATTTTCTTGTTATCACAAGATGAAGTAGTGATCACCACATCATTTAGTTATAACCAGATCATCTCATGCTCACCACATCATCTGGTGATAACAAGAAAATAAGTAGTGAGCACCACATCATCTGGTGATAACAAGAAAATAAGTAGTGAGCACCACATCATCTGGTGATCACTAGATGAAGTGGTGAGCACGAGATGAACTAGTGATAATAGAATGATCTGGTTAGCACCAGATTATGTAGTGCTCACTACTTCATCTGGTGATAACAACATAATAAGTAGTGATCACCACATAAACTAGTGCTCACTACTTATTATGTCGTGATAACTACTTCATCTGGTGATCACCACTTTATCTAGTGAGCACAAGATCATCTGGTGAGCACGAGATGATCTTGTGATATCAAGAAAATAAGTGGTGCTAACGAGATCATCTCATTATCACGACTTATTTTCTCGTTATCACGAGATTATCTTGTGCGCACGACTTAATACATGGTGCAATATTTATTTTACCATGTCCTATTAGGGGCTCCGTAGTTTTGCATGATAAAACCACATTATGTACGACCAGTACATATAACTTTAAAACAAGCGTATATAACTTCCGCTTTGAATAATTTATATTGAAGGTGACCATGTATGGAACGCGATCATAACTTCACAAACACTTAAAAATATGTGGTGTGAAGAAGTTGACAATACCAAATTTGGGAGTTGATTTGTTATATTAAAGAAACCTATTTCGGCAACTACCTTTTAATTCTGTCAGTGTTTCCATAAAAGGTAGCATTGGTCGAGTACTAAATCAATTCAGTTTATTAGATGATAATAGATACTTGTATTTTACTATATTTGGGGGGGAAGGGGTGTGTAGCTTAGACACTATTTTTACTCTTCAAAAGCACAAGAACTTCTCCACACATCCTCTGCCTAACAGAGGAGTAAAATACCATACTGGGGCCCAGTTTGAATAAAGGTCTCCTAGTTGGTCTGGTCTAAGGCTAAGTTTTAGGATAATGTCAGGGGCCTAAAGCTGAAAGGTTGCAGCACATTCAGAACCTTTTATTCCTCTGTCATATTTAAGGCCGAAGTAAACATCTGAGCATATATATGTTACAGTCAATCTGTGAAACCAGTCATTACGCGTAATGACTGAAATGGCCAGTCATTACGTGTAATGACTAAAATTTTCAGTCATTTCATGTAATGACTGAAATCTATGGTTCATTTTTACACAGATTGACTGAAAAGATATGATGAACTATTCGTATCTTAAACGTAACATTAGTACTTGAAGAGTGCATACCTCCCCCAAGACCAAGACCCGCATACTGTAAAAATTTGATCTAATTATGTGCTGTGGTGTTTTATAATCTTGCTAACAAACAAACAAAATAAACGTCCTGTTATTGTTTATTTTAATTACTCTCTGGCACGGGATCAAAATATGCAGGAGGCATATTTTCGGGAGGCAAAATTAGGTGGGGCGTATCTTCTAGGAGGCATTTTTCCAGGAGGCATTCTTTCTGGGACTAACCTGTACAGAAGTGATAATATGTAAAGTGACGCCAAATTAACATACTAACAACAAGGCCAATCAGGACCTCAAATTGATGTAAAAGCCCTAATTTTATGCACTGGTTGTGTTAAAAACTAATGGCTTGCATATAAGCTTACATTCAGGCTGAGTTATTTTCAGAATACTGACCATGACCTTTTGGATTGTTTACAAAATAAAGGCTATCTTGAGGATTGTCCTGATCTCCATCTTTTTATGCATAGTTTAGGTGGTGTTCTTTTTTATGAATTGGATACCCCCATCCTCGCCTCCTTTCAAACATTCTTCTATAAATAAAGTTAGGTCACCTTTTACTGAACCTCAGTCTATTATACTCGGTGTATGGAAAAGTGTCCATTGGAAACTCTGTCCAACAGAACACTGCCCATTAGGAACTCTGCCCATCAATAATTTTTAGAGTTGAAATTCTGCCCACCAAGCCAGATAGATTTTATTTTTAAAATGTTAACATTGATGTATGCATCAAGCTTGGTAAATACAAATAATTAAATATTCACCTTCAGAATCCTATCTAAGTAACCCTATGTGATATGTCAAGTGTGGATTTATTTGATCACTTATGTCCCTGGGTATGTGATTTATGTTTCATACTTTTGTTTATATGCCTTAAAACCTGTCTTTATGACAAAATTTAAGCCTTATAAAAGTTCAACTGGAATTAGAATGAATACAAGTAATTTTCAATGAATAACGAGTATTTCAAAACCATCAATAGCTATTATGAATCTTTTTGTGTTATTCTATTATCTCATGGCACACCCTATTGTCAAAGGGCACATATTAATATGGTGAAATTAATCATTTCTTATTCGTCTGTAGGTTCTGATATTTATTTATTTGGGTTGTAATGTCGCTTTCAACACATTGTACAGGTCATATCATGTTGGGTAACTTTATGGGCAGAGGAAACCAGTACATACAGCTGGTCAAGGTTCTGTACTGTAAAGTGGTGACAAACGACAAGCAACTACCAGCTCTCCCACTTGAGGTCGGGCTGGGATTCGAACTCCAATCTCAGAGGTGGGAGGTGAGAGTGCTACCACTCTGCCACCGTGGCCTCTGTAGGTTCTGATAATGCAATCAACTTATATTTGCTAAAGTAATGCTAGTAAATATAAAAATAATAAGTTTGGGTAAAACAACAGTGGGAAAAACTTTGGCCAGAATTCCAACCCTAACAAATTACTGCTGGACACAGTTCCTCAAGGGTACAATTCCTAAGTGGCAGAGTTCCTGATGATGATTATTAATGGATTATACTCAGTCAAAACATATATTATCTGATATATTTTATCGAAAAAAATAATAAAGGAACATAATTATAGAACCATAATTTCAGAACCACTGTCATTTTTAGCAAATCTTGTAATCTGGTTCTTGAGACTTGTCATCAAGAAATCAATGGGTTTAACCTCAGTTATATATCTTAAATTATTAAATCAGAATACACAAGTTGATGCAATATTAGACAGAGTACATACCACTATATCTAAAATAAAGAGAAAGAAAGATTGACTACTGAGTGCAAGGTAGTCAGGATTATACCTAAGGAAATCATACAAACTGGTTGATGCCTATCGGGCTAGGCAGTGTAATTTGAATATCCAAGATAGCTCAAGCTTTCTGCGTCTGGCTGTGTTGGACGGGTCAAATTTTGGTGTACACCACTCCAGCACACATCCCCAAGAAAGATTCTCCTCCCACCACCCAGAGAGGAGAAAAGGAGCTACACCACCACTAAATCTTAGCAAAATCAGACTATAATGCATATTACTAAAATTAATGAAAAGTGTATAAAAACATTTTTTATTTTTAAACCACAATAGTTATACTAATTATATCTTTAGTGTAAATTGTACTGTACCACAGCAGCAACTATGTTGTACCAATAACACAACCCAGAATACATTTATTATGGTAAATAAATAATTGACACAATTTTGTCTGATGTATTACTACGGAAATCAATAATCACAAAATGATTATTCATATTCCCCATTTAAACATTTTAATTAAGCCATAATAAATAAGGACTATATTGATAGAAAGTGGAGCACCTTTAAACAATGCTTACATTCAAAAGCAAGGAAATGAGTTACCCATACTCACCACTACTGACCAGTTATCAATTACAAAAATAGTCCAAACTTCCTCACTAAATTTACTATAAAGTTATTAGTAAAATTGGTTATAAATCCCTCTAATGATAAAAATCTTGTTCATTAAGAGTGATACTTACCTGGAACCCCCTAAAAACCATTCATTAGGTGTATTTGGTATAAACCTGTTGTACCTGTAACAACAGGTACAAAACCTGTTCAGAACCGGTTCACAACAGGTACAGATGGTGGTTCAACAACTGAACCCCTAAAGTACCTCAGGGAGTCCAGATGAACAAAAATCATAGTCTCTGATGAGACTGAACCCTTAAATCAACAGTCGAAATACAATCAACACAGAGTTGATTATATAAGGCAAATCTATTTTATTTACCTAGTCTGAACACAAACAGGAAGTAGTTTATTTTGGTATATCTAAAATAACTCTATAGTTTTTGTCAGATTTATGTTTATCTTTAGTCAGTGCTCCATTCTGGTGTGCTTAGGTCAAAGTTGGGTCAAAGTTGGGGTTTTACGTCCCGTTCAACAGCCAGGGTCATATTGGGACAGGTCCTCAGCATTGCCACTTGTGGGACTCGAACCCACAGAGGTGACAGCCTATGATTAGATGCCAAACTTGCTAACCACTAGGCCACTGAGGACCTCTGGTGTGCTTAGGACTTTTTACCTTGTGACTCGGAGTAAAAACTCGTGACCTTTTTGGGCAAAGAATATAAATCGGCAATTATGCATATCTATCACCGTAAAAAGTGTGTTTAAGACAGTATGTTCATTAAAATTACTTCCTTATGTTCGCCGAATCAGGTACCACAAAACATGTTTAATTCTTATATATTTTTGTTAGATATGCCAGTTATTCTTTTTTCCCATAAGTGTCTTTGAGTTTTGAATCATTATTTTATTTATATGCCTTAGAATCTTGCATAGTGCTGGTCAATTTTAAAGCAATGGCCCTGTTATGAGAGATCCTCTGAAGATAAATTGTTTGATCTTCCCTAATTGGAACGAGTAATCTAGTTTTACCGTTCACACTACCTTGTGATTTTTAAGATGTTAATGTCGCTTCACACACTGGTGAATTTTAATGGTGAATATCTGCAAATATCTCTTCTTCAAAGTTGTTGGTGGATTCATCATTATTCTTCGTTCGTCTTCAGTCCTCTTCATTACTTGCTATATCATGGTGACAACAACCTGATGTTCAAAAATCCCAGGAAGTATTTGCCGATTTTTTACAGGGCTGTTGGGGTATTTTTCTCCAGTGGTGTCCAGGCTGGCGGATGGTGGGAAAAAGTGTGTCCAGGCTGTATCCCAGAAACTGAAAGGTGTAGGAAGTTGATACTTGGTAGGGACATTGGTTGGAAGGTGTAGGTGTGCAACGTCATGGTGTGACCTTGACTTGACCTTTGACCTTGCCGTAGTGACCTTGACTTATAAAATCTTATCCGGCCTATATCTTGGAAACTGTAAGGTGTAGGAAGTTGATACTTGGTAGGGACATTGGTTAGGGGTTGTAGGTGTGCAAGGTCATGGCGTGACCTTGATTTGACCTTTCACCTTGCCGTAGTGACTTTGACCTAATAAATCTTGTCCAGGCTATATCTTGGAAACCGTAATGTGTATGAAGTTGATGCAATGTCATAGCGTGACTTTGATTTGACCTTCAATCTTGCAGTGGTGACCTTGACTTTTAAAATCTTGTTCGGGCTATATCTCGGAAATCATAAGGTGTAGGAAGTTGATACTTGGTAGGGACATTGGTTAGGGGGTGTAGGTGTGCATCATGGTGTGACCTATAACTCTGGCTCTGCCAAAGTGTTTGCACCTGCCATACGTGAGAACTGTTTCTCTTATGTCAAAGATCTATGGATTGCTGCAACTGATTATAATATGTACTTTTACATAATTGTGCTATTTCCATTGGCATCTATTCTCCAGTGAATAAACTATACAGCGTCATAATTTTAGTTTACTGATTAATGTTCCCATCTTGCTATTGAATTGTCTTGTTTTAACACTTCATCTTTACATACATTTTCTTTCTTTTAAACATCATTTTTCTCTACTTAAACATTATTTGGACCTTTATATAACTGACACAACTCTGAAAGTATCCCGATCTTTGTACTATTTCACTACTTCTATATCTCTACACCTTGAAAAATATTTCCCCAGGCTGTGGGGTACGGGCATCTCTGATGCTATTTTTATGTTTGCCATGACATTTCTGCTGTCCTAGCGGCAAATGCCCTTGTGAGCAGTCGTCTCGACTACTGCAACTCTCTTTTTAGAAGTCTATCCAGTTTCCACATTCGCAAATGGCAGTGTATTCAAAATAAACTTGGGAGGATTGTCACAAATTGCAATAGATACTCACAGGCTAGTCCTATTCTAAAAAACTCCATTGGTTGCCAGTTGAATTTTGGTGTATTTTTTAAACAGCCACTTTAGTTTATAAGTTTCTTCACAGTGATCACCCAAACTATTTCAGCCCTCATCTGTCTATTCATTGCAGAAGTACGGCAAAAGATACAACCACCCAGATAAGAGGTTCCTGGAGGTTCCTCAATTCTACCCATCCGTACACAAAGCTTTTGATGCTAACTCACTCTGGAATGATTTGATGATGTACATTCTGCTCCAACCCTTGCCTGTTTTAGGAAAAACTAAAATCCTATCTCTTTGATAAAGCTTTCTCACCTTAGTATCTAAAATTCCTGGTGTAAACTCGAAAGTATACCCCCCCCCCCCCTCTTCATTTTATACCTGGGTAGATTCTGGGGGACCTCCAGAATCTACCCCGGGGTAGATTCTAGTGGTCTCCAAGAATCTACCCCGCCCTCCCAGATTACACCCCGGGGTAGATTTGGGGAAGCCTCCCAGAATCTACCCCTCTACTTAGTTAATGCAGGTGACTGATAAATTTGTGTTACATAGTATTTAAGCTTTTGAAATTGGTCACTGAGAAATTAATTCATGTAACATTAACATGATGTGCACAACTGTACATATAAATAATTATTGAAAGTGTGTGATTGGTATTGCAATATTTGCATTGGCAATACTTGAACCAAGTTATCAATTGCAAGTAGTTAATAGTGAAGTCATTGGGTATTGGCAGTGGCAATTCAGATTTTTCAACAGAGTCCCTGATAGTTAGTCCCTGTTAAATTGATGGAATCTATTTTTACACTGAGGCCCAGCTTCAACTAATCCCAAATTATGAAGGAAAAACAAAGCATTGGATGTAGACTGAGGTCCTGTTTCTGCTAATCCCAATTTATGAAATCAAAAGAATAACTAGACTTTTGATGTACAATGAGTCCAGTTTTAACTAATCCATTCAATCAAAATCAAAAGACAACTAGACTTATGTTGTTTAAAATGAGGCATTTCATCCACAAATCTTAATTGGTGAATTCAAAGGAATAACTAGAACAGCTGATTACTCTTACAAAAAGTCCAGTGATGTGAATCAGGGGCATAAATACTATTAAATAGCAATAAATTAAAGTACAATTTTTGTGAGGGTTTGTTTAGAAGTGTATGTAAGCAAATCATTTAATCCCAGTATTATCACTTGTCAAAATTCAAAATTGTAGTGCAATTGTATGCAGATTTTTTGAAATATTTCAGCTCTACAAATACTGTAATAAGTTAGATAAGATAGACAAATGTTTATTTTACTGAGAGTGTTGTAGACAATATTACATTTATATTGTTGTGAATTTTTATTTTAGAATAATGTAATTATAGACTATGACAGGCTATTTCACTGAAGATAAACTATTGAACTAAAGTTGCACTCTGATAGTGTATGGGCAGAGAGGCCGTAGTAACAAAATAGAGTGGCCGCAACCGTAGATTGGCCGTAAACATATATTGGCTGTAACTGTAGATTGGCCGCAACCGCAGATTGGCCGTAACCGTAGATTGACCATAACCGTAGATTGGCCGTAACTGTAGATTGGCCGCAACCGTAGATTGGCCATAACCGTAGATTGGCCGTAACCGTAGATTGGCCGTAACCGTAGAGCAGCCGTAGTTGTATTGTATGGTGTGTGTGTTGTATTTATGTTCAAAGCAACAGGTTGTAAAGTTTGGTTGGTATTGTTGTGTCTGCAAGTTGCGGCCAGGCCGTAAATACCAAATGCGGCCCGGCCATCAAATTTGCCTATATAAGGCAGAGCATTCCACTGTAGAACGTGTGTGCAATGGGTTTCTGAGTTGTGAGGAGAGAACAGAGGAGTGTAGAATGGGTATCTGACTAGAGGAGTGTGAGCAGAGAATAGGTCTCTGAGTTGAAATGTGAAACATAGTATTGTGAGAACATCTTGTAAATATTTGTACATAAACATGTGTAAAGAAGTATAATTAAAAGATAGTTAGAAACTTTTAGTCTTTCTTTTGAAACTGTGTTTTCATGTTCTAAGGCGCAGAACGAGAAACTTTTCACTCGAGAAGAAAATCCTCAACAATATATTAAACAAAATGTAACTCATGGTCTAAAAAGACTTACAATTCAGTTTAAAATTATGTGTATGAAAATTTTGACCATTATGTTGTGTACAAACAAAATAATAAAACGATGTGACCATATACATCCCATATAGCTATCTTAAGGTTAATTTAAGGATTAAAATAGCATTAACATTCCTTTTATTGATATTCTATAACTCTGTGTTCCTAATCACAGGGGGGTAGATTCTGGGAGGAGGGGGTAGATTCTGGTGGCATTCATAATCTACCCCCGGGGTATACTTTGGAATCTACCCCGGGTTAGATTCTGGGCCCTCCTGAAATCTACCCGGGTATAAAATGAGGAGGAGGGGTATAATCTTTGGGCTTACACAGGCGTCTCCATGGTGTCGACCTGGCTATGTCTCTGGAATTTTGATTATTGAATTGGACTTGGTGTCACGCCTTGACAGAGATTTGTGCTATAAAACTATAGAACAGAATAGAATTTCGACACAACATGTAGCACATTATTATGTCGTTGCTCTGTTGATGAGTCGTACTACCTTCTTGTTCTCAGTAAATCCGCTGGATATTCTTCCTTCTTCCCACCTTGTTCTTTCTTTGTGGTAGAATTCACAGATCTATCACCTTTTCGTAGCTAATTCGTGGGATATTTGTAGTAAAATCGCCAGATATCTTCACCATTTCTTAGGGTATTCTAAATATAATCTTGCTTTGTCGAGGTTTAATCGCAGGGCAGTAAAAAAACGTCATCAAACACCGTAGAGCTATGAAGAGCTGTTTATCACATGACCACACTTTCCCGCCTTTTTTGGCTAATTCTGGCGAATTTGAAATCACATGTATTCAAAATTTGCCGACATGATAGTAGCCACCTTTCCAGCGTGTGACCTGGGCTTAACTCCAAACATATACAAAATTCGAAATAACAAAAAAAAACTATCAGTGCTTTGACCAATAGGATCAGAGAAATATATAGGATATGAGAAGGCAGGCTCGTTTCTCCTGCATTGTGAGGGGCTCATGTCAACATCAACTGCTTTGACAAAAGTATATGTGTCGTGACATGGACTGCATCCTGGTATTATTTAAACATATCTAGCATGGTGCTAAGATGAATCCGACAGATACCAAAGAGTTGAAGAAGTCTGAGTATAAATTATGTTTTCAATGAAGAAACTTAAACAATCCAATCATCCCTTGCCCTAACAACAGGGAAAGGTGACTCACTATATTGCAACAAATATCAATCTTTCACAGCAACAATTCATGAAGAAAGTCATTGAAAACAACCTAAAGTGTCCCTAATGAATATGAGGCGATCAACCCCGCCAAATAGATCAAAATGTTGTAGAAATAAATAGTCTTCCTTATTTTATAATTTTAAAATGTTATTTAACACCATTACTTTTCATTTCTGTATTTCTACTTTCTTTTTTCTTTTCTTTTTTTTTTTTTTTTTTTGGGGGGGGGGGGGGGGGGGGGGTCCTATGATCATTTCAGTTGAAATAAAGGTTAAGGGGTTTCTTAGGAAATAAGTTAAAAGGGCCTCAATATATGGTCATCATCACTAAGCAGAACAACTGGCCATAAATGGAAGATATTGGACACATTTATCAAAAGAAAAACTCTCAGGTGTAAGTTAAATTACAAGATTTCATAAACTTGGCTACACACGTTTCTAAATTTTGAGGTAGATAAAGCACATGCTGATTGCAGTGGAATGCTTTCCTCAGTGCTTTTTGTTTCTTGTTAGCATCTTTGTTGAATTCAAACTCTTCCAATACATAGCACCTCTGATGAAATTTCAATAAAATCTAATCTGCCAGTCAACGTGCAAGAAAAAATCTGATAAAATCATGCACTTTTATAAATGAACATACCCATGCATATCTTTTCAAACGTGATGCAAATGAAATGGAGATCAGCAAAGTTCTAACATGTTAGATCATTGTTGCTAATACTTTAAACATCAAATGTCAAAACAGTATGTGTAGTTTTGTCTAGAGTTGCTCCCTGGTTTTTTTCAGCAAATTAAAACATTTGGGTTACTTCAAACTTTTGTGAAAATAAACAAGTCATAAAATGATGTAACAATATTTCACACTTTAAAACTGGTGAAGCATGAGATAATGACTCCCTTTAATTTTGAATGGGGGATAGGTATTTGGCTTCGGTGTTACTATATTCTGACTCTCCTCGGTACCACCTTTTGGGGGCCTCGGTAGCGCAGTGGTAACACACTCGCCTCCCACCTCTGAGGTCTACAATTCAAACTTTGAACCTTATGTGGGAAGGTTGGTAGTTGCTTACCTATGGTCGGCAGTTTACAGTACAGAAGCTTGACCAACTGTATGCACTGGTTTCCTCTGCCCACAAAACTTCCCATTGTGATGTGTCCTGTACAGTATTGAAAGCGACATAAAACACCAAATAAACAAACTTGTTACTTTTTACCCTCCTAAACTCCCTAATGTTAGTAATGCTATACTGGTATACCACATGGTATTTAGCCATTTACATTGATATTTTACTAAAATCTGTTAGAAAAAGAATATATGCTTTGATTACTATAAAATTTAATTATTTGTAACTGACAAAATTACAAAAGTTTGTTTATCTTACACATTCTCTCATTCTCCAGAACACAGGAAAATCATTGTAAATGCTCAAAACAAATCAAGTTGTCTTGACCCATGATCAACATTCCTTTGTCATATAGTATTTGGATATCCTTAACACCCTGTTACATCAATATTAAATACATAACTCGAAGAAGGTAAGTGACCAAAATTTTTTAAACAGGAGCAGGCCACTCTGCTTCTCTTTAAAAGCCTTTGACAACTCTTGACAAAGAAGTGCTAAAAACACAAACCTGTTTCTAATTTAAACTTTATTTCAAAGACTCTTGACATAGTGCTGAAATCTCAACTTCAGACCCACCTAAATGAAGCGTGTCTTTGACTGGCTTTCAGTCTACTTATAGAATGTGCCAAGCTGCTTGAAGTACCCTTCTTAAGCTACAATGTGATCTCAACATGGCAAAAGAAAGTATAACTGCTTCTACACCCCATGATACTTCTTAAGCCATTGACACTGTTGACCACACCATTCTGCTGTACGGGGTTGCCGAAACACTATGGCATTTGTGATCCAGCACTCTGCTGGTTCAGACCATACTTGTTGGACAAATCAGTCAGACAAGGTAGGCATCACTTTTTCACTTACCTTGGAGTTGAAATTGTACACCAATCCACTTATTAATCTCGATAAAACAGGTTAATTTTGATTGGTTAAAAACAACCATAAACAACTTCTGCTTTTATTTCTGACTGATATTCTTGAAAGCTTGGCTGTACTCTCCTCTAGTGTCTGGAACCTGGGGTTGGTTTCGAATCAAATATGACTTTCTCTCTGATATATATTGTGCTCCAAGACACTATGTCGACTTGAGTCAATATCAGAGATGTTTAGAGGATTTGTTACCTCTTTGATGCCCTTATAAGGAGTTGATTGGACTACTGTAATTCCCCTGTGTTTCTTACCTACAGATTTTGAATTCAAGAAATCGCAGCATATTCACTCTGCAGGGTAGTCACTTAATCTTTATGTTTTCCTAAATTACCCCAAAACTCCACTGGCTCTGCGCAAAACACAGGGTATATTTCAAATTAAGCGGCTCACACATAAAGTTCCAAATTATGGCCAACCAGTATCCTTCAGTGAAAATCTCTGTCCATACAGCTTGTCTAATACTAAGATACAGTCTCCCAAAATTTCAGTTCCTTCAAGTCCCCTCTTTAGGCATACATGTTTACAAATGCCACAAACTGTCATCTAAGTCTTTTACCATTATACACAACATTTCTGGAACCCTCTTCCTCCTCATAAAAGAGAGCCAATTCCTCAGTAACATATTTTAAGAAATATCTTAAGACTCACCACTTAAACCCATGTTTCCTCATATAACTATCCCTGCTTCAAACTCACAGCCCTGAATTACTGAACCGGACATTCCTTGCATTATTACTTTTTGCCCATTTCTTTGTTAGATTAGTGTTCTAAATTCCCCTTTCTGCCATATTTTTACCCATTTAACTTGGTTTTGGTTAGGGGGTAAGGACACAAATTTTGTTTGCTGGATAAAAACTCTCCAAAACAAGCAAAGAAGGGGTCAGTACTTGCAGGGGTGATGATATGGTGCAACACCATGCAGTTTCTAAATAGAAATACATGGAGTGGCTTTTAAGAAAATGTGAATGGGTTATAAGGTACTAGTAACTGTTTTCTGTTGTTGCAAACCCTACCCAGCAGGCACGTAACTTTGAAATCAGGTTGAATCCAATGTAGAAATCTGGTTGAAATACGTGTAGATTTTGCAAACCGTTTTTAGTTGGATCCAACCTGTGAAAACATGTTGAAACCAACGTTGAAATCAGGTTGAATTCAATGGGTAAAATCTGGTTGAAATACATGTAGATTTTGCAAACTGTTTTTGGTTGGATCCAACTGGTGAAATCATGTTGAAACCAACTGTTGAAATCTGGTTGAAATCTATGGGTGAAATCTGGTTGGAATACGTGTAGATTTTGCCAACTGGTTTTGGTTATATCCAATCAATGAAATCATCTTGAAACCAACTTTTGAAATCTGATTGTATTTATGGGAGAAATCTGGTTGAAATACATGTAGATTTTGCAAACTGGTTTTGGTTATATCCAACCAGTGAAATCATGTTGAATTCAATGGGTAAAATCAGGTTAATTACATTGTCTTCTTTATTTGAATCATTGTAGCTTGTGTGTCATAATTATAGCTTCTTAATAATATTATACAAAAACTATCCATATACATATTTCACAATTTGGATACAACTTCAAAGTAATAATTCTTTCCAAGATGACATGCTTTCATGAATCATTGTATATTCAATATTCTATTACTGACATAAAAATAACACATAATTTTGCATCAGCTTTTAAATATAATTGCTCAAGATATATACATCCATATTTTCCAACTAGATATACATTTTTATGTTATTAATAGGACCGGTATTATTCAATGTCTTCAATTGAAATTCTTTTGTGAAATTTTAAAATAAATTTATATTTTTTTCTTTAAAAAAAACAATAATTGTGACATTGTTTATATCTTCAGTATTTCATCCAATCAGTTTCTTTTAAATGTTTTATTAAGTTGGCTATAATTATATTGCAGTTATAAAGAAGCTACAATCATGTAGCAAAGCCACAATGCTCAGTTCAGATGCTTGTGTCTCATACAACTTTGTCCCATAAACTGAAATAAAACACAAAAATAGCCACATTTGTAGAACTCCACCCATTACTCCCCACCTTAATTAGTTGTCAGTTCTGACCACAAACACAGACCTAAAAAAGTAAACATCATGCATGCAATTGAGAAAGGGTAAACCCCCATCTCCACCCCTGCTGTGTTATCTAATTACTTTTAGTCACAGACCTAATGCTCTATGTAGCAGGGTACAGATAAGAAAAACCAGGAACCCGTATGACCTCACTCTTGTGTGATAAAATGTTATAGCTTAGGTTTTCTGTATAGAGAAGTTTTTAGTGTAAACTTTCAAACTGCAAACTAGTTATTTGCATATGGGAGCATTTGAGAAACAAATTCAATTTACTAAGTTTTGATGAATTAGTTTGATTTGATCTTTTTTTTAAATTTAAGATAAGTTTGACTTTAAAATGTTTTTTTTTATTATTCGGAATTGCATTAATCAAAATATAATTATAAATTATAAAAATTATATTTGGGTGCATCAGTTTTGTTGTTGCTATAAATTAGTAAGGAAAATGGGTAAAAATGTACAAGTACATGCACACTTGATCTTTATCATCTTTATAATCTTTAAAAATTAGTTTTTGCTTTACAAATACCAACAAATTCAAAAACTATTACAATAATAGTTATTTCAAAAACTTAGACTTAATCACTATATCACCCCCTAGAAAAAGAATTTTCAATCAACGATCACTAGTCATTCATTTCCCAACATTCAACCTGTTTTCTGTTCAATAACATGACTAAGATTTCATGTCGGAAAAACAAACTTGATTTAGTGGTGATTTTTTTCATGAAGTATCACTACTTTTTTCAGTCAGAAATCCAGCTTTGAAATAGTGTTGAAACTGTGTCAGTGTCAAATTTTCAACCAAAAATCACCATGATTTCTGGTCAAAATATCACTACTTTTTCATGTCAGAAAACTAACTTAACTTTAGTAGTTGATAATGTGGATTTCAACGTCAGGACCTGTTTTCAACTCTAAATCAACGACATTTTAGGGTGTGTGCCTGCTGGGTATATTCCTGATTTACTTGATATCAAGAGAAGATATGGGTATAGTTTAGATGCAAAAAAGAATTACATTATATTTTAATTAACATCTTCGAATTTGGTATTTAGAGAGCTACACTTAAGATATGACAGATAATATTTTTGTTTCTTTATGTTACTCTATAAATTTGTGACAGTAGGCATATTTCCCAACTGTAATCCGTCGAATCTAGATTCGTCAGATCAACAGATTCACTTGTGTTGTGACTAGAATCTGAATCTGGATTATGAATCCGTTGATCTACCTCTCAAGGTAGATCAATGGATTCAGATTGCTTGCATTACCCATAATTCTTTTAAAAATAATGGCGACAACATGTGGCAGGAAATTTCAACATTTGACAAATTTTAATTATACTGTGATATTATAATATTATATTACTGCATCATAATTTATAATAATATATAATATTTATGTTTGTTTATGTTATGTTTTAAATTTGGATTCAGATCTACAGAAAATTGTATTTCACAAATCTAGCTAATCCAAAGAATCCAAATCTGAATCTAGATTCGACGGATTATGGTTGTGAAATTAGTCTGGTTTCCGCCGACCCTACTGTGCAATATAGGGTCAGGTATCGCCCACCATCTTGGGTACTACGCTTCTGTAGTTACTGCCTAGCAATGAGCAAGAAAAATTTTTTTTAAAATATTTTAAATTAATATATTTGGTGCACATTTTGACACAATATCCCAGTTTTTCTGTGTATTGATATCCCTTAATAATAAAACATGATTTCTGATAAATAAAAAATGTGCACCAGTTTAAGTTCTGTCGATCTTCTATTATCGCCCAAAATAATGTATTTGTTTCAAAAGATTATTGTCATTCCAAAATATTTTTAAGTTTAATTCACAATATTTGATGTTATAATTTCAATAATAAATGTTTAAAATGTTTTTTTAATACATACAAAAAGCATATAAGTAATTAAAATAATGGTCGAGATTTCCCGATAGATGATAGCTAGCAATGATGCATTCCTTTGGTTATCTAACAATGGTATTTACTAGTTCACATCCCGGAAAAATGCCGTTGAAAATGCAAACAACTGTTTCACGGGAAAGAGGCACCATCTTAAGAAGTAAAAACGAGTGCATCAAGGTCTTTAGTATTTTATCCAATCAGTTTCTTTTAAATGTTTTATTAAGTTTGCTATAATTATATTGTAGTTATAATGAAGCTATAATCATGTAGCAAAGCCACAATACTCAGTTCAGATGCTTGTGTCTCATATAACTTTATCCTATCAACTGAAATAAAACACAAGAATAGCCACATTTGTGGAACTTCACCCATTACTCCCCACCTTAATTAGTTGTCAGTTCTGACCACAAAAACAGACATAAAGAAGACAACACCATGCATGCAACTGAGCAAGGGTAAACGCCCACCTCTACCCCTGCTGTGTTATCTAATTACTTTTAGTCACAGACATATTGCTCTGTGTATAGCAGGGTACAGATAAGAAAAACCAGGAACCCGTATGACCTCACTGTTGTGTGATAAAATGTTATAGCTTAGGTTTTCTGTATAGAGAAGTTTTTAGTGTAAACTTGCAAACTGAAAACTAGTTATTTGTGCATGGGAGCATTTGAGAAACAAATTCAAATTACTAAGTTAGGATGAATAAGTTTGAATTTATCAGGAATTGCACTTATCAAAATATAATTATAAATTATAAAAATTATATTTGGGTGCATCAGTTTTGTTGTTGCTATAAATTAATAAGGAAAATGGGTAAAAATGTACAAGTACATGCACACATGATCTTTATCATCTTTATAATCTTTAAAAATTACTCTTTGCTTTACAAATACCAACAAATTCAAAAACATCATTCAATTCCAAACACTAGTCATTCATTTCCCAACATTCAACCTGTTTTTCTGTTCAATAACATGACTAAGATTTCATGTTGGAAAAACTAACTTGATTTAGTGGTGATTGTTTTATGAAGTATCACTGCTTTTCCAGTCAGAAATGCAGCTTTGAAGTAGTGTTGAAACTGTGTCAGTGTCGATTTTTCAACCGAAAATCATCATGATTTCTGGTCAAAATATCACTACTTTTTCATGTCAGAAAACTAACTTAACTTTAGTAATTGATAGTGTGGATTTCAACATCAGGACCTGTTTTTAACTCTAAATCAACGACATTTCAAGGCGTGTGCCTGTTGGGTATATTTCTGATTTACTTGATATCAGGAGAAGATATGAGCTAGGATAGTTTAGGTGCAAAAAAGAATTACATTATATTTTAACTAACATCTTCGAATTTGGTGTTTAGAGAACTACACTTAAGACATGACAGAATATTTTTGTTTTTCTTTGTGTTACTCTATAAATTTGTAACACTTACTGAGTACACATATGGTAAAGTTGTTTCTGAACATCACTTTAGTTTTAGTATCTACCGCAGCTGATTATGGAAACTGAAGATGATTTATTACAAAAGCACAGAAAAGAGAGAAAAGAGCTTCAAGGTATTAAGTTAATAATATTAGATGATAAATCGTTTCAGGAAAGGCTGTCTGCCAACCACTCAGCTAAATAGTTTAGTGCACTGATAACATGTGGGCGATAATATAAGTACGATAATGTAAGTATGCGGTAGTGGCATTCTACCAGTAAACGCCCATGTTGAAGTTAATATATTAAATTTAAATTATATTTACAGCTTTATATTTTATTCTTCTAACAACAGATTTTCAAATGATATACACTACAATTAATAACTTAGGCACATATTGTTTTATTTGTTTCAAAGCTTTATATTTTCATAATTTATCTCTGTTATCGGCCGTTTCTACAGCAAACCGGAAATACCAGTGAACGCCCATTTTGTAGATAAATAGAAGCATTTGTCCTTGACCTCCAACAAAGATATATAAGGCAGGCGTTCACTGGTAGGCGGGCGTTCACTGGTAGAAAGCCACTAAGTAGCCACAGTATAGCACTGCTCCTCGTCCTAACTTGGACAGAGAAACCATATTTGTGATTGATTTGAGTGTATTACGTGGATTACCTTTGATTAAAATCTGCATTGAGACATGTTTGTCCATTTTCATCATTTAAGGTGACCCATTTTTAAAGGGCAATAATAAAATTTCTAGTGGTGGTGGACCAATTCACGCCCGTGTACCTATTCACGCCCACCCTCGATTTTCTTAAAGATTCATAGTTTTTCATAGAAAAGATGTTTACCACATCATAGATAATTATCAAATTGATCATATACATTGGTAATTTATTGTGTAACTGTGATTGTTTTGGAGAAATTTAGGGGTGGGCGTGAATGGGTACACAGGCGTGAACTGGTTCACCACCACTATTTCAAATCAGCCCTCAGCCCAGCAGAAAAGTCAAAATTTGCACATAAAAAGCACTTTATGTTGGTCTTCACCTTGGCAAGTAGCAATATTTCACAAATAGAATATCAAATGCTAGTACCTGCACACACAGACTGAAGAAAACATTAGGGTAAGATGGGTATTTCCAGCCATATTTTACACATGGGAGATATAGACAACCAGTCTATTTTTTTCGTCTGCAAACGTGATCAATTCAATTAACCAATGAAAACAATTGTTACTGAAACCGCACTCAAGACAAAGTTCTGGGGCCGATTTCACAAAGGGACTTAAGCCTGATTTTGGGCTTAAGTTTAAGACTTTGGTCTTAAATTCTAGCAAAAATGTGCTAAGTCAGCGGGCCTAGACTTAGTGGATTTCACAAAGGGGCTAAGTCCATGGATTTGCTAAGTCAGTGGACTTAACTTTAAGTTTGGGAGGTAGTGGGCTTAAATTTTGTAAAGAGGACTTAAATATGGCCACCATAACCTTTTCTCCACTTCAAAATTTGAAATGAATGTAAATAAAGTATAATTATACAGAACACCTTACTGAAGTAGCCTTTTGGAAGTTTATATGATGTAACAAGGTTTTCTATTTCAAAACAGCACTTATCCTCAGATAAAATGCATCAAATGAAGGATATAAAAGGTCATATGACACAGAAAACCACTTTGGTTATTTCATAAGCTTGGACTGAGCTAAGTCACCTTTGTGAAATCCATTTTAAGTCCCAGAACCTAGCTAAGACCAAAGTCTTAGATTTAAGTCCCTGACTTAGCCAATAAAGTGATTTAGTTTAAGTCCTTTAGTGAAATCGCCCCCTGGAGTGCGGCAACCTGTACTGTAGCTTATTTTCTAGGGAACGGTTTTACCGTACTGCCTTGCTACCAATTATCGCCGGGTACCAATTATCGCCAGACAGAATTCAAATGGATATAACTTCACCAAAGTAGCATCCCAAGTCTAGCAAATAAGGTAAAACTATTTCCAAAGCGAATGGAACAAATACACCACAAAAAGCTTTCAAAATATATAACCATAATTGAAATGTAAACGTTTTATTTTCTGGTGGCGATAATTGGTAGCCGGCGATAATTGGTAGCAAGGCAGTACCGCAGCCACGCCCAATTCAATTAACCAATGAAATATGTTGTGACTGAAACCGCACTCGAGATAAAGTTCTGGAGTGCGGCAATCCGTACTGCAGCATATTTTCTAGAGAACGGTTTTACTGTACCACAGCCACGCCCTACTTTATATGGCAGTGATACATCCCCAGAAATGTATGAGTGTGGCTGATGACAACCTGTTGTTGGGTTTACAACTGTTGATCATAGAAAATGTATGTCATTTATTCATGTTTTCACTCCTTTCAACTGTATATATATATGTATTAAGTACTATTAACAGTCCCATTTTGGGATGACCTTTTCATATTTTAGAATGAATATGTAGATATAGTAAAGCAGCTATAAAGCAGTAGACTATAAGGTTTTAGTTATATTTACAATAATTTCTTTGTTTTTGGTGTGATCTTTATTATTGTATGTTTTGTCATGTCAAAACTCCATAATATCTGTAATATTTCCATTGATTATTAATATTTATTTCCATTTGTGATAAGTTGAGGTGTGTGCCAAATTACAATGGCAAGCAGTACTAATAAATGCCCATGGTGTTGTAAATAATCTAAATTTAACTTATATAAACTGCTTAAAAATATATTATTCAGTCATACTTTTAAATGATATCCACCTCATAAGATTTGTTCGAAAGTTTTGAATCAGGCAAAGTGATTACTATTATCAACTAACTGGTCCAATATGTTCCTGTCAAATTATTTCCATGTGTTTGTGTCTACGCTATCACACATGTGATTTATTGTTAATTAAACACCCTTTGAAAAGGGGGCTTATTTGTTTTCATGTCGTGTTTCCCCACCACTGCCACTGCATTATCGTCTCCTTGAATATCTCCCTTATTAGTGGGTGGATTCTAACCATTTTGGCAGTTATATACCTTAGGCGTGGGAAAATTTTTCCACATGCTTATTTTTGACCTTTGATTTTTATCAAGACCATGTGATCAAAAATAAGTTTTTTTCGTGTACACCCGCTTGTGATCAACGGCCATCTGAAACTACTTACCATAACAGCGTGTTATTAACTTATTTTAAATAATATCAATACCTTTAAAATCTTGAGCTGATTAGATTTTGGAAGCATAATTGAGCAATTTAGGAGCGTTTTTACACCAGGTAGTGATCAGAAAGCTTAAATTCATCAGAAACCCCTATTATCTCATTTGTTGCATTTCCAGCCATACATTGTATTGGGGGATGATAGGAAACCATATGCAGAAAGTCTAAGAGGCATCAGATTTACCCCCTGCCATCCCTCCCCCATGGGTCAAACTGGGGTTATAAAGTTGCAGATTTTGTGTTTTGTCTTTTATCTCCTTTATTATTGCTTTCAGTAAAAAGTTTTAGTAAAAAGCCGTTCACAGGTTTTGAGTTTATTGGATTTCATAGGAAACAAAATATACAGGGAGTCTAGAAATCCGGTCAGATTTACGCCCTGGCCCCCACTGATCGTTCAAACTATTATTGTTTTTACAACTTTTGAATATATTGGGAGGTGGTAGAAAATACTACAGGGGGAGTCTAGAAAGGTTGCAATATTTACCCCTGGCCCTCCTTTGTGGGTTAAAGTGGGATAATAAAGTCACAGGTTTTGTGGTTATTATGTTATATCCCATTTATTACTGCTTTTATGCAGTGTTTATCTCACTCTCTCTTTGTGTGCAAATGGTACATACAAATGTATGTCATGTTTTTCCCTAGCCTTGCGTTAGGCTCAAATTTTACCATATCTTTTTCAAACATGTATATATGTATTATCTATTCAAAAACACTCAGTCTGGTACATGTTAGGAATAAGGTGATGTAATTTCCAGTATGTGTATATGTCATAGTACATGATGCCAAGTGTAAACCTTTTATGTATATTTTCCCTTATTTACAAAGGAACCTGACCCTTCAGCAAGGGTGTTATTCACTCTCATGATGCATACCCCAGGGAAAAAAAATTACATCAAAAACACATCATTTTTCAATATCTGTTCTACAGTGTTGAATATTTAACAATAAGTTTACCAATATGCTTCTGTGGTGATTATATTTTTGTATGAGGAAATTTTCAACAACATACAATTTCCTGTTACTCTTCCTTCAAACTTTAACACTTTTAATTTTTAAGCTTATTGGGATGCTCTGTTTTTGTTTTCAAAAACCTTTCTCTAGTTATAACTTATGAGCAACTCTATTCATGGGGGAACAGATTTTGACACTATACCAGAATACCAGGGAACACCAATTTCTTTTTACATATAAAAGCATTTGCCTTTGACCTCTAACAAAAAACAAATATAAGGTGAGCATTCACTTGTAGGTAGCCATTCACTTGTAGAATCCTAGTACCGACATAAGCATTAGTTTAGATAAAAAAGCTATGTCCTTGAGTTATTTTTATCTCTCATTTTTGGCTGATCTCTTTTGTGAATGCAGAGATGTCCTCAGTGGCCTAGTGATGAGCAAGTTTGCCCCCTCTGTGTGTTTGACATCAATAAGTGGTCATGCTGAGGAACTGTCTAAATATGACCTTGGCTGTTAAGCAAGATAACAAACTTTGACTATGGATATGGCCCCAGGTGTGGTCACCTTAGATCAACTTGACTATAAAGCCATATAGCACAACCCCACTTAAAAGCTGCAACTGGAGATCTTCTTCAAAAACCCATGAGTTAAAATGTCCACCATGTTAATGTTTTAACTTTTGATTTCAACATGGGCTACAACTGAAACACTTTTACCATGGTTGAAGATATGAAGAACATCAAACTATTGCTGAAAATCCTACTTTGGTGCACACTAGCCCTTGATATATTATTATTTTCTCTCGTTGGACTTTCACTTTTTCTGTCGTAGTAGTTATATCCCCAGACGAAAGTCGGGGATATATTGGATTCAGGTCCGTCGCGCCGCCGCCGCCGCCGTAGAAATTTCCTTGTGGACGCGATAACTCAAAAACAAATTAATATTTTTTTTCAAACTTGGTACACATGTTAAGGGTGCCCAAAGGAAGATCCCTATTTTAAGGTGACCTTAAACTCCCAGTAAAAAAGAACTTATGGCCACCTTAAGGTCAGAAATTGCACTTTTGGCCACTTAGAGCCCTGTAGGTCACAAACTATGATGCTCAGCTGGCTGAAATTTTACCTGACAACACATTAATATGTTCTTAGTACATGTGCCGAAAATCATGACTTTAAGTTGAGGAGAAAATTGTGTTTGAGGCCCATAAATACCCCCACTTAGGGATTTTTTGCTATACTTTACACATATTTTGCCCTATAATTTGGAAGTGATAATTCTGATGAGTCTCAAACTGCGCTAGGTATAACTTTGATATGTAATCCTTGTCTGTAGAAAATTTTAGGGCTGTAGGTTTACCCAAAGGGGTCGACTTAAGGTCTCAAAAGTGCCCACAGAGACCCAATTTATGCACTTTTTGCCACTTTCATGCACTGTAGCTTTCAAACTATGTCTCTCATCTAAGTTAAATATCATCTGGGAATATATCTATGTGTTTTCTTATATGTGCCCCAACATTTAGGCCTTTAATAGACAGTTAACCTGTGTATCAGGACCATAAACACCCACCCGAGTGACCCTTATAAGACATTTTTCACATCTTTTTCCCTGTAACTTGGAAATGGTAAGTCTGAGAAGTTTCAAACTGTATTAGATATATATTCTGTGTGTAATCTTAGTATGTAACAGATTTTAAGTCTGAAGCTTTAATTTTGAAGGTCAAATTGAGGTCTCTAAAAGGCTCCCAAAGACCCAATATTTGGACTTTTTGCTACTTTTAAGCCCTGTGACTGTCAAACTATGTGACTGATAGAGCTCAAATCCTATCTGAGAAGATATTAGTATGTTATTTTTATATGTGCCAAAAATTAAGTCTTTAAGAAGACATTTAACCTGTGTATGAGGACCATAAATCCCCACCCGAGTGACCATTTTTAGACATTTTTCACATATTTTTCCCTGTAACTTGGAAATGGTAAGTCTAAGAAGTTTCAAACTGTATTAGATGCATATTCTATGTGTAATCTTAGTATGTGACAAATTTTAAGTCTGAAGCTTTAATTTGAAGGCTACATTTAGGTCTCTAGAAGGCCCCATAAAGACCCAATATTTGGACTTTTTGCCAATTTTAAGGCCTGTGACTGTTAAACTATGTGACTGATAGAGCTGAAATCTCATCTGGGAATACATTATTATGTTCTTTTTACATGTGCCAAAAATCAAGGCTTCAAGTAGACATTTAACCTGTGTATGAGGACCTTAAACACCCACCTGAGTGACCCTTTTAAGACATTTTTCACATATTTTGCTCTGTAACTTGGAAATGGTAAGTCTGAGAAGTTTCAAACTTTATTAGATACATATTCTATGTGTAATCTTAGTATGTAACAAATTTTAAGTCTGAAGCTTTAATTTGAAAGCCACATCGAGATCTCTAAAAGGCCCACAATGACCCAATATTTGGAATTTTTACCACCTTTAAGCCCTGTAACTGTTAAACTATGTGATTGATGGAGCTGAAATCCCATCTGGGAATGCATTATTATGTCCTTTTTACATATGCCGAAAATCAAGGTTTTTAGTAGACATTTAACCTGTGTATGAGGGCCATAGACACTCGCCCAAGTGCCTTTTTTGACATTTTTTCCGTATTTTGCCCTGTTATTTGGAAATGCTTAGTGTGACAAGTCTTAAACTGTATTATATATAATTTTTGTTTGTTATGTATGTCCCCCAAAAAGTTTCAGATCTGTAGTTTAATTGCTAAGGTCTCTTTAACAATTGTAAAATGCCCACAGAAACCCAATTTATGGATATTATGCCACTTTAAAGCCCAGTAACTGTCAAACGATGTGGGGTATAGAGCTGAAATCTTTGAATTTTTAAAAGGAAATGCCTGTCTATTTAAATTTTGAATATTAATAATGTTATGGCTATCTTAGTCTTTTAAGAACTTATTTTTGTGTGTTATACCTCTGCTTGCTGAGTTTTTCACTTTTTAAAATGAAACTGGTTAAACATATTCAAGTAGACAAAATGGACACTTTAAGTGAGCTTTAAGTCCCAATATTAATGAAATTATATCCTTATGTAGTAAAACTAGGGGATTTTTAACCCTCAACTAGCCCAGTTTTATTCAACTTGCCTCAGTTAATTTTGGCACAGCTCCTACAGTTATGAACTCATTTCAGTTGATAATCACATACTTAAAATTCTCAATTCTTTTTGTATTTGAGTACCCCTTTTATATAGATTGTTTGTTTACCATTTATGCTCAACCCACATCCCCCACCCGGATTCCCCCCACCCACCTCTGGGACCTCCAGCTATATTGAGTGACACTAAATAAACAATGGTATTTAATGATATCAGATGAGAAACAAAGAACTCAATGGGGTTGCAGATCTTGTGTAATAGTGAGAGAGGTGTGGAGAAGGGGAGAGGGGTGGGGGTGGGAGGTGGTGGGCTTCATTACATATAACACAAAGGGGAGTCAGAACTGAGATTGTGTCACATATTTAGGTTGCATATATATGGACCACATATATAGGTATAGAGGAAATGAATAACTGAAAACAATTTGCAAATTCTAAAAATAATATAATAAAATAATAATATAAACAATGAATCATCAATCATTTAAATACTTTGAAGGAAGATTGAAAAATATGATGAGTTGAGTTAAAAATAATATTTTATTTGTCAACAAATATAGAAACAGATATGCTCTTTTGGGATTATTATTTTAGAATGGACATTCAATCATCAATCATTTAAATACTTTGAAAATAGGTTTAGAGTTATCATTGCAGGAAGATTGAAAATATAATTTGAGTTATGTATTCGGCGTCTGGGGATACACCATCTTCCTTGGGGAGATATAAACAGAGTAGATTGATGTGCTGAAGTTCATATAATAATGGGTAATTATGTTTTAAAAAATTTCCGATCAAAACCTGTGGCGTGAGTGATGACCTGTCTGGGGATATGTTGGCGCCGAGTTGGCCCAATCTAGTTTTCTCTTGTAGTTCCCTTGTTTTGTCAACAATCACTTGCATCATTATTAATGAAAGGTCAACTTATCAGTTGATGTTAACATTTCATAAAGTTAGATACCTACAATGGTTGCAATCATTTGAATTTTAGCTGAAATACAAAGGATAAAACATTCAATTCCTAAAGGAGATAAAAAGCGGAAAAAAGAAGTCACCCAGTTGATTGCACAATTAGAAGCAGACTTGAATCAAAAGCAGGAAGAGGAGTTGAAGCAGGCAGAACAGTTAAAACATGAGGTTTGATAATACTTACACAGATAACAATAATAATAGGTGAAATGAGAATGATTAGAGTACAACTGTATTACTAGCACACATTATAACAATAATAATTTGGTCATTCCAAAAGTGTCTAACTAATAAGAACATTCTGTTTGGCACCAGTTTTAAAAGAAAGTTCAGTGCCAAAAATGGTTATAAACAAGAAAGTGTCCAATAAGGGTCATAGAATTTGAGGAGATCTTGCATAGACCAGTCTGGAGTGGTATGTTATGGGTGACTTCAAAACCAGTCAAAGCATCTATCCCAAGCTTTTATGGTCCAATACAGTTGATAGGATAACTGTCTGTGGTGTAAAAGTCTGAAAGCTGAGTCATTTTGAAAAAAAACCAGTTTATTAAATAAATTCAGTCAGGTATAATTATTTATATGATAATAGAGACATTTAAGTATTCTTATTAAAAGTGAAAAATCTTAATATTACTATATATTTATGATAATCTTTTGTGAAATTTTGTCTAGTAAACTGTAACAAGATTTTTTTTGTCCATCCTGTTATCAAAGCACTATGATGAAGGAATATGTTTTATGTTAATAATTTTTTATTTGACATCATTAAATAAAAAGCCTGCTGAATATATAGTGATTACTGTATTCAGTCTACAAGTCTAGGTGTGAAATGTTACCTGTGAAAGTT
This sequence comes from Sabellastarte sp. h YS-2021, assembly GCA_964017235.1. Lineage (NCBI taxonomy): Eukaryota > Metazoa > Annelida > Polychaeta > Sabellida > Sabellidae > Sabellastarte > Sabellastarte sp. h YS-2021. The sequence continues at coordinate 58,742,539 of OZ024930.1, read as the reverse complement.
GAATGAATATGTTGTGATTATTTTCAGTTGCAAATTTTACATACAGACCTATACCTATAAAAGGCTATAATAGTTATGACGTTAGTTGTGTAGTTGAATATGTTGTGATTATTTTCAGTTATAAATTTACACACAGACCTTTACCTATAATAATTATGTTATTTATGTTTCAGACAGACCAAGTCAGTGATGAAATAGGAAATCTCTCCACTACAGACAATGTCTCCGACTCACCACCTGCACAGAATCATGGCCAGAAGAAGTCCAAGGCCCAGAAAAGAAGGGTATTACTTGTGCTAAAATCTTTCCCATTTATAATAAGTCTGTCAAAATTCTTACGTGTCTTCAGGAATTAATAAGGATTTAATTAAGCGTCCCTGAGCGCTTATTTGTTTTCGCCTCAGTTTCCTCGCCGCCGCCGCCACATTATGGTCTCCCTTGAATATCTCCCTTATTATTAGAAGGTTTCAAACCATATTTGGCAGTTATATACCTTAGGCGTGGGCAAATTTTTCTGCATGCTTAAATTTTGAGGAAAAACTACTTGCTACACAGCCGTATAATTTGACACACCTGTTCATACTATCGAAAACGTGAGCTGATTAGATTTTGGGAGCAATCCCTTGAAAAATGTCTCATTTATGAGTGATTTTTCTGACACCTTCCAATCTGAAAGCCTTAAATTTAGGTCAGCCCCCCTTTTATCTTCTTAAGTATTGCATTTAGAGCCATAAAATGTACTGGGAGGTAATAGGAAACCATATGTGGAGAGTCTAAATAGCCGGTCAGTTTTACCCCACGGCCCCCCTTATGGGTCAAACTGGGGTCATAAAATAGCTGATTTTGAGTTTTTGCCTTATATCTCCTTTATTGTTGCTTTTATAGCTTCAGAATGTATTAAGAGGTATTGGGAAAGCATATGTGGAGAATCTAAATAGCCGGTCAGTTTTATCCCCCGACCCCCCCTTATGGGTCAAACTGGGGTCATAAAATAGTTGCTTTGGAGTTTTGCCTTATATCTCCTTTATTGTTGCTTTTATACCTTCAGAATGAATATGGAATGAACTCCAGGATGATGTACGATCTGCCACTTCTATTGCTTCATTCAGAAAAAAACTCAAGGCATACCTATTCTGCCAAGCTTATCCTCCTTAATATTTTCCACCTCATATGGCGTTCTCCGTGATGTTGACCATTGCTATGGATAAGGACAATGATTTTTGTGACTATGCTTATGATGTTGCGCCTTAGAGTCTGTCACTTTGGCAGAGATTAAGCGCTATAAAAGTTGAATTGGAATGTATTAAGATGTATTGGGAAAGCATATGTGGAGAGTCTAAATAGCCGGTCAGTTTTACCCCCGGCCCCCCCCTTATGGGTCAAACTGGGGTCATAAAATAGCTGAGTTTGAGTTTTTCCCTTATATCTCCTTTATTGTTGTTTTTATACCTTCAGAATGTATTAAGAGGTATTGGGAAAGCATATGTGGAGAGTCTAAATAGCAGTTTTACCCCCCCGACCCCCCCTTATGGGCCAAACTGGGGTCATAAATAGCTGCTTTGGAGTTTTTGCCTTATATCTCCTTTATCGTTGCTTTTATAGCTTCAGAATGTATTAAGAGGTATTAGGAAAGCATATGTGGAGAATCTAAATAGCCAGTCAGTTTTATCCCCCGACCCCCCTTATGGGTCAAACTGGGGTCATAAAATAGTTGCTTTGGAGTTTTGCCTTATATCTCCTTTATCGTTGCTTTTATAGCTTCAGAATGTATTAAGAGGTATTGGGAAAGCATACAGCGCAGCTTTGTGCATTCTTAGCTTTACAGCATGCTTATTAAAACCACAAAGCATTTTAAACTTTCAGGGATGCTTCACTTTTGTTAGCAAAAGCATTCCTCTAGTTTGCACTTCTAAACAATTTTTCTTCTGTTTAATAATGCTTTTCATAATCTTATGAACCTTCTTATTATCAAAAATATTCTTACCGTGTATCTAGCTTTTTGCATCAGGTTAGTCTACAGATAAGGAATTGAATGCCCAAGAGGTAATTTTTAAAACACAATATTTATCCATGCTGATTATTCCCTTCATTGTCTCAGTGCACTTAGAATTTCAAGATGACCACTGGGGGTCCCATGACAATTTTAATGTCAACACACCCTTACACTGCTTCTTATTTCATAACATATATGTTATTTGATTGCAAAAATGATACACACGACAGTGGTTGATACATTGTGCAAATTATTCATTAATACACTCCAAATGATTAAAGTTAGGGTGTCAAACATTTTCATCCCAAAAATTTTTTTATAGCTTTTCAAAACTGTGAGACTGTTCAGGTTCCTATTTTTTGTACTGCAGTCTCCTACAACAAAACTTTCATGGATATTATTACAAAATGGCTGTAATATCAGCTAACCTTTTTATAGCCTTACATCTTGATGATTCGCGAGTTTTAACGTTTTAGTTAAGGGCTTATTTCACGTCAAAATATTTTATTTTGCAGCAATTTGGATGTGTTTTATAACACTATAAATACCAAAGCACCATTTTATGTTATAAAAAGTGAAAATAGATGCTCCTATATCCAAGAAAAACGGCCATACTCGAATCAACAAGACCCTCGAATCAAGGATACTTGACTATACTAGAACACTTCTTTATGAAGACTTGCTACCTGACAACTTTTTCCCTAGGTGTCACACTTCAGTGTTTGTTTTTTTTTTTTTTTTTTGCTAGAATAGCCATCTTGACATCAGTGCTGGATTACTGTATAAGTAGAAATTTTCACTGGGCATTAATTGAAGCCATTTGAGCTTAAACAGTAAAAAATTAATTTCTTGTGAAATTTTAATTCTATATTAATATCTTGAGTTGAAACTAGCCATAAGTGTACCTAAATTCAACTGAATTTGTTAATAATGAAGAATTTATGAAATTTTCTTCCAGTTAAAATTTCTACAAATACAATACTTTTCAGAACACATAACATGCTAAAAATCTGAACACATTCTTGTTTTTGTTACAGGAAAAGAAGGAGCAAGAAGCAAAGGAACGTGAAGAGAGAATAAAAGCAGGAGAAGTGGAGAATCTCATGGGACCAAGGCATTTGGAGAAACAGAGTTTTAAAGCTAAACTAAAGGAGCGTCACATGAAGCTCTATGAGGTATGTAGGGTAATCATCTGAGTTTAGATAAAGTAAATATGTGATTTATATGTACACATATAACTTTCCATGGTGATCATATCGTTGCTAAGTAATGCACAAATATTGACCTGTAAGAGCTCCCTCAGTAAATGTTTGTCATAGAGTCAACTGATTTCACATATTGATCATCTTTTTGCAGGTGTTATGAATTTGTGATTTATGTTCTTGTGGTAATGTTTGCAATGTGATCAGAAAAGGGTGTAGGAATTAATTTATCATCACAAAAAAAAATTATAGCAAGGGCTTTGTACTGCAACAATGTTTGTGGAAGTTCAATAGTGTGCTTGTTTACTGCCCTGAATTGGAAGTTTGATTCAAACATCTGAAAATCGTACTTTGCAAAACGTTTAGAAATGACCAAGATCACACCATATCCCAACAGATCCTATTTTTGCCCATCTATACAACCCGCGTTTTAATGAAATTATGGTGAAATTTATTCAAAATGTACACAGATTTTATTTTTTTAGCATATTTTCAACAAAGTGACAAGATTTTATGTTAGGTTTCTGCTGGATTTGACAATGTTGTTTTTTCAATGATCAAACTAGATCGAAGTTCACTGGCTTGTACAGATACCAAACATCGAACCCAGCATTCTAAACAATCTCACAGCACTAATAAGGCTGTAAGTTAACTTATGTGTGTGCCTATACATGCAAAGAGTGTAGTTTGCTAATCTTTTTTTCCATCAAATTTATACTGTATTCTTTTTTTCTTTCAGATACCTTCTGATGGTGACTGGTGAGTATTATGTAATATGATTTGCATTATGCTTTTAGTGTTCCTGGTTCTGAATACACTATGTATTTTAAATATTATTTATGAATTATACCAAACTTTTAACAGAAGTTTCTAATTACAAACTAAACCCTCATTGAATGCTCATCAAATCATATGATGTTTACTGTAGTAAAGTTGTGGCCAAATTCTGCACTATAATCACATTGAGAACTAGGGCTGAGTATTCAGTTAAGAGTAGAGTGATGGATTATTTGGAGTAGAAGATTAAGAAATGAGAACTCGGTTTCCACTCAAACTTGAGCATTTTTTCCAAGTATTCATTTAAAGATTAACATAAATCAGGCCATTTTCTGTTAATTTTCAGTGAAGAATGGGCTAAAAAGAGTAGTTGTGGAAGGGTAAAGTAGTGGTGAAATAGTACTTAAGTATACCAATTACTGCTCATGGTGGACCTGTTCAGAACCAGTGCTTGCAACATACTTGTAAATGCATACGTGAGGAGAGCAGGATTTACTTGTAAAATAATTGAATGATTTGTTCATCTTACAGGTAATCCATGTTCATTTTTTTTCTTTTCAGTCTTTATGCTGCTATAGCACATCAGTTAGGGAATGTTTCTATTCAGGTAAGTGTTTTCATAAATTACAAATTGTTATAATATATTAATATTCATTTATTGTACCCCCAGACTAAAGTCGGGGTTCACGCCTGTCTCGCTGCCGCCGCCATATGTTTTGACTTGTGTGCACAATAACTGAAAAACCCTTTCACAGATTTCTTTCAAACTTGGCACACACATGTATTTGGGTCAGGAGATGAACCCTAGTTTAAGGTGACCTTACACTCTCAATAATAGAGAAGTTATGGCCACCTTAATGTCAGAAATTTGACCTATGGCCATTTTGTGGCTTTTTGCTGTATTTTTCACATATTTTACCTTACAACTTAGAAGTGACAAACCTGACGAGACTTGCACTGTAGTGGATATGACTTGCATATGTGATCTTTTTTGTGGAAAATGTAGGCTCTGTAGTCTTAATTTTAAGGTCATATTAAAGTTTCTAAAATTACCACAGGGACCCAGTTTATACCTTTTGGACCACTGTTTCAGAAACTATGTAACATGGCTCTATGTCTACCTCACTGCAGTCAATATTAAGATCACTCGGGGGATAAATGATTGGAAAGTGATTGATTATCTGTTTATATACAATTTTTCCTATTTTTATCTTTTCTTGCTCATAACTTGTACACTGATATAAACTGAGTTATCCTTCTACTTTTTATCTCCCGCCCGGCTCGCCGGAGGGAGATTATAATTTGCACCATGTGCGTGTGTACGTGCGTGCGTGGGTGCGTGCGTGCGTGTGTCACGCAGTTTTCTCTGAAACTACTACAGTTACACATTTTTGGTAAATCACAAGTCCTAATGAATTTTTTTGCTCTTCAATATTTTTGGGGTTTGGTGAACTTTGGCCTACTTTTGAGTGAGTAATAGCTATTTTAGCTAATATAATTATATGGCTTATAACTCTGAAACTATTGCATTTACAGTATTTTGTTCTAATATGTTGTTCAGCTACTTTCTCCACAGCTACAACATGGTCAGTAGTTTGGAAGTGTATCTCCATAGCTAAGTGAGTAATAGCTACTTTGTCAATTTTTAATTATAACCATAATGAGTAAATGGCTTATATCTTCATAAGTATTGCAGCTACACAATTTTGTTCCAATATGTTGTTCAGCTACTTTCTCCACAGCTACAACATGGTCAGTAGTTTGCAAGTGTATCTCCATAGCTAAGTGAGTAATAGCTACTTTTTCAATTTTTAATGATAACCATAATGAGTAAATGGCTTATATCTTCAAAAGTATTGCAGCTACACAATTTTGTTCCAATATGTTGTTCAGCTACTTTCTCCACTCCTACAACATGGCCAGTGGTTTGGAAGTGTATCTCTATAGCTAAGTGAGTAATAGCTACTTTTTCAATTTTTAATGATAACCATAATGAGTAAATTGCTTATATCTTCAAAAGTATTGCAGCTACACAATTTCTCTCAAATATGTTGTTCATGTACTTTTTTGTGAACTGTAACATATTTAAGTTTCACAACTGTTGCTCAATGTACAAGTGAGTAATGGCTACTTTATTGCTACTTTTAGTGAAAATGTGAAAAATCAGAAATATCTCTCAAACTGTAAGATATAGAGCAATTTCGAGCAAATTTTTGACCCACAGGGTAGTACTAGAGTATCCTATTGCTAAGGGGGAAAAAGTTTGGTGAACTTTGGCCTACTTTTGAGTGAGTAATAGCGCTTTTACCTAATATAATTATATGACTTATAACTGTCAATGAGTAAATGGCTTATATCTTCAAAAGTATTGCAGCTACACAATTTTGTTCCAATATGATGTTCAGCTACTTTCTCCACAGCTACAACATGGTCAGTAATTTGGAAGTGTATCTCCATAGCTAAGTGAGTAATAGCTACTTTTTCAATTTTTAATGATAACCATAATGAGTAAATGGCTTATATCTTCAAAAGTATTGCAGCTACACAATTTTGTTCCAATATGTTGTTCAGCTACTTTCTCCACAGCTACAACATGGTCAGTAATTTGGAAGTGTATCTCCATAGCTAAGTGAGTAATAGCTACTTTTTCAATTTTTAATGATAACCATAATGAGTAAATGGCTTATATCTTCAAAAGTATTGCAGCTACACAATTTCTCTCAAATATGTTGTTCATGTACTTTTTTGTGAACTGTAACATATTTAAGTTTCACAACTGTTGCTCAATGTACAAGTGAGTAATGGCTACTTTATTGCTACTTTTAGTGAAAATGTGAAAAATCAGAAATATCTCTCAAACCGTAAGATATAGAGCAATTTCGAGCAAATTTTTGACCCACAGGGTAGTACTAGAGTATCCTATTGCTAAGGGGGGAAAGGTTTGGTGAACTTTGGCCTACTTTTGAGTGAGTAATAGTGCTTTTACCTAATATAATTATATGACTTTTAACTGTCAATAAGTAAATGGCTTATATCTTCAAAAGTATTGCAGCTGCACAATTTTGTTCCAATATTATGTTCAGCTACTTTCTCCACAGCTACAACATGGTCAGTAATTTGGAAGTGTATCTCCATAGCTAAGTGAGTAATAGCTACTTTTTCAATTTTTAATGATAACCATAATGAGTAAATGGCTTATATCTTCAAAAGTATTGCAGCTACACAATTTCTCTCAAATATGTTGTTCATGTACTTTTTTGTGAACTGTAACATATTTAAGTTTCACAACTGTTGCTCAATGTACAAGTGAGTAATGGCTACTTTATTGCTACTTTTAGTGAAAATGTGAAAAATCAGAAATATCTCTCAAACTGTAAGAGATAGAGAAATTTCGAGCAAATTTTTGAACCACAGGGTAGTACTAGAGTATCCTATGCTAAGGGGAAAATGGTTTGGTGAACTTTGGCCTACTTACTCACCTCCTCAAAATGAGTAAATGCGAATTATCTCTAAAAGTATTGCAGGTACCCAATTTTTCTCAAATAACTCATTCACTTACTTTTGGGAGAGCTTTCACTTGGTTAAGTTTCAGACGCGTAGCTAGTTACTCACCTACTCAAAATGAGTAAATGCTAATTATGTCTAAAAGTATTGCAGATAGCCAATTTTTCTCAAATAACTCATTCATATACTTTTGGAAGAGCTTTCACTTAGTGAGGTTTCAGACCCCTAGCTAATTTCTCACCTACTCAAAATGAGTAAATGCGAATTATCTCTAAAACTATAGAAGATAGCCAATTTTTCTCAAATAACTCATTCACCTACTTTTGCGAGAGCTTTCACTTGGTGAAGTTTCAGACCCATAGCTAATTTCTCACCTACTCAAAATGAGTAAATGCTAAATATCTCGAAAAGTATTGCAGATAGCCAATTTTTCTCAAATAACTCATTCATTTACTTTTGGAAGAGCTTTCACATGGTGAAGTTTCAGACCCATAGCTAATTACTCGCCTACTCAAAATGAGTAAATGCTAATTATCTCTAAAAGTATTGCAGATAGCCAATTTTTCTCAAATAACTCATTCATCTACTTTTGGAAGAGCTTTCACATGGTGAAGTTTCAGACCCATAGCTAATTACTCACCTACTCAAAATGAGTAAATGCGAATTCTCTCTAAAAGTATTGCAGATAGCCAATTTTTCTCAAATAACTCATTCACCTACTTTTGGGAGAGCTTTCACTCGGTGAAGTTTCAGACCCGTAGCTAATTACTCACCTACTCAAAATGAGTAAATGCTAATTATCTCTAAAAGTATTGCAGATAGCCAATTTTTCTCAAATAACTCATTCATCTACTTTTGGAAGAGCTTTCACATGGTGAAGTTTCAGACCCATAGCTAATTACTCACCTACTCAAAATGAGTAAATGCTAAATATCTCTAAAAGTATTGCAGATAGCCAATTTTTCTCAAATAACTCATTCAGTTACTTTTGGAAGAGCTTTCACATGGTGAAGTTTCAGACCCATAGCTAATTACTCGCCTACTCAAAATGAGTAAATGCGAATTATCTCTAAAGGTATTGCAGATAGCCAATTTTTCTCAAATAACTCATTCATCTACTTTTGGAAGAGCTTTCACTTGGTGAAGTTTCAGACCCATAGCTAATTACTCACCTACTCAAAATGAGTAAATGCGAATTCTCTCTAAAAGTATTGCAGATAGCCAATTTTTCTCAAATAACTCATTCACCTACTTTTGGGAGAGCTTTCACTTGGTGAAGTTTCAGACCCGTAGCTAATTACTCACCTACTCAAAATGAGTAAATGCGAATTATCTCTAAAAGTATTGCAGATAGCCAATTTTTCTCAAATAACTCATTCATCTACTTTTGGGAGAGCTTTCACTTGGTGAAGTTTCAGACCCGTAGGTAATTACTCGCCTACTCAAAATGAGTAAATGCGAATTATCTCTAAAAGAATTGCAGATACCCAATTTTTCTCAAATAAGTCATTCATCTACTTTTGGGAGAGCTTTCACTTGGTGAAGTTTCACGCCCGTAGCTAATTACTCACCTACTCAAAATGAGTAAATGCAAATTATCTCTAAAAGTATTGCAGATAGCCAATTTTTCTCAAATAACTCATTCATCTACTTTTGGGAGAGCTTTCACTTGGTGAAGTTTCAGACCCGTAGGTAATTACTCGCCTACTCAAAATGAGTAAATGCGAATTATCTCTAAAAGAATTGCAGATACCCAATTTTTCTCAAATAAGTCATTCATCTACTTTTGGGAGAGCTTTCACTTGGTGAAGTTTCACGCCCGTAGCTACTTACTCGCCTACTCAAAATGAGTAAATGCGAATTCTCTCTAAAAGTATTGCAGATAGCCAATTTTTCTCAAATAACTCATTCATCTACTTTTGGAAGAGCTTTCACATGGCAAAGTTTCAGACCCATAGGTAATAACTCACCTACTCAAAATGAGTAACTGCGAATTATCTGTAAGAGTATTGCAGATAGCCAATTTTTCTCAAATAACTCATTCACCTACTTTTGGGAGAGTTTTCACTTGGTGAAGTTTCAGACCCGTAGCTAATTACTCACCTACTCAAAATGAGTAAATGCTAATTATCTCTAAAAGTATTGCAGATAGCCAATTTTTCTCAAATAACTCATTCATCTACTTTTGGAAGAGCTTTCACATGGTGAAGTTTCAGACCCATAGCTAATTACTCACCTACTCAAAATGAGTAAATGCGAATTCTCTCTAAAAGTATTGCAGATAGCCAATTTTTCTCAAATAACTCATTCATCTACTTTTGGGAGAGCTTTGACTTGGTGAAGTTTCAGACCCGTAGCTAATTACTCACCTACTCAAAATGAGTAAATGCTAATTATCTCTAAAAGTATTGCAGATAGCCAATTTTTCTCAAATAACTCATTCAGTTACTTTTGGAAGAGCTTTCACATGGTGAAGTTTCAGACCCATAGCTAATTACTCACCTACTCAAAATGAGTAAATGCGAATTCTCTCTAAAAGTATTGCAGATAGCCAATTTTTCTCAAATAACTCATTCACCTACTTTTGGGAGAGCTTTCACTTGGTGAAGTTTCAGACCCGTAGCTAATTACTCACCTACTCAAAATGAGTAAATGCGAATTATCTCTAAAAGTATTGCAGATAGCCAATTTTTCTCAAATAACTCATTCATCTACTTTTGGGAGAGCTTTCACTTGGTGAAGTTTCAGACCCGTAGGTAATTACTCGCCTACTCAAAATGAGTAAATGCGAATTATCTCTAAAAGAATTGCAGATACCCAATTTTTCTCAAATAAGTCATTCATCTACTTTTGGGAGAGCTTTCACTTGGTGAAGTTTCACGCCCGTAGCTAATTACTCACCTACTCAAAATGAGTAAATGCAAATTATCTCTAAAAGTATTGCAGATAGCCAATTTTTCTCAAATAACTCATTCATCTACTTTTGGGAGAGCTTTCACTTGGTGAAGTTTCAGACCCGTAGGTAATTACTCGCCTACTCAAAATGAGTAAATGCGAATTATCTCTAAAAGAATTGCAGATACCCAATTTTTCTCAAATAAGTCATTCATCTACTTTTGGGAGAGCTTTCACTTGGTGAAGTTTCACGCCCGTAGCTACTTACTCGCCTACTCAAAATGAGTAAATGCGAATTCTCTCTAAAAGTATTGCAGATAGCCAATTTTTCTCAAATAACTCATTCATCTACTTTTGGAAGAGCTTTCACATGGCAAAGTTTCAGACCCATAGGTAATAACTCACCTACTCAAAATGAGTAACTGCGAATTATCTGTAAGAGTATTGCAGATAGCCAATTTTTCTCAAATAACTCATTCACCTACTTTTGGGAGAGTTTTCACTTGGTGAAGTTTCAGACCCGTAGCTAATTACTCACCTACTCAAAATGAGTAAATGCTAATTATCTCTAAAAGTATTGCAGATAGCCAATTTTTCTCAAATAACTCATTCATCTACTTTTGGAAGAGCTTTCACATGGTGAAGTTTCAGACCCATAGCTAATTACTCACCTACTCAAAATGAGTAAATGCGAATTCTCTCTAAAAGTATTGCAGATAGCCAATTTTTCTCAAATAACTCATTCATCTACTTTTGGGAGAGCTTTGACTTGGTGAAGTTTCAGACCCGTAGCTAATTACTCACCTACTCAAAATGAGTAAATGCTAATTATCTCTAAAAGTATTGCAGATAGCCAATTTTTCTCAAATAACTCATTCAGTTACTTTTGGAAGAGCTTTCACATGGTGAAGTTTCAGACCCATAGCTAATTACTCGCCTACTCAAAATGAGTAAATGCGAATTCTCTCTAAAAGTATTGCAGATAGCCAATTTTTCTCAAATAACTCATGCATCTACTTTTGGAAGAGCTTTCACATGGTGAAGTTTCAGACCCATAGCTAATTACTCACCTACTCAAAATGAGTAAATGCTAAATATCTCTAAAAGTATTGCAGATAGCCAATTTTTCTCAAATAACTCATTCATCTACTTTTGGAAGAGCTTTCACATGGTGAAGTTTCAGACCCATAGCTAATTACTCGCCTACTCAAAATGAGTAAATGCGAATTATCTCTAAAGGTATTGCAGATAGCCAATTTTTCTCAAATAACTCATTCATCTACTTTTGGAAGAGCTTTCACTTGGTGAAGTTTCAGACCCATAGCTAATTACTCACCTACTCAAAATGAGTAAATGCGAATTCTCTCTAAAAGTATTGCAGATAGCCAATTTTTCTCAAATAACTCATTCACCTACTTTTGGGAGAGCTTTCACTTGGTGAAGTTTCAGACCCGTAGCTAATTACTCACCTACTCAAAATGAGTAAATGCGAATTATCTCTAAAAGTATTGCAGATAGCCAATTTTTCTCAAATAACTCATTCATCTACTTTTGGGAGAGCTTTCACTTGGTGAAGTTTCACGCCCGTAGCTAATTACTCACCTACTCAAAATGAGTAAATGCAAATTATCTCTAAAAGTATTGCAGATAGCCAATTTTTCTCAAATAACTCATTCATCTACTTTTGGAAGAGCTTTCACATGGTGAAGTTTCAGACCCATAGCTAATTTCTCACCTACTCAAAATGAGTAAATGCGAATTATCTCTAAAAGTATAGGAGATAGCCAATTTTTCTCAAATAACTCATTCATCTACTTTTGAAAGAGCTTTCACATGGTGAAGTTTCAGACCCGTAGGTAATTACTCACCTACTCAAAATGAGTAAATGCTAATTATCTCTAAAAGTATTGTGTGTACCCAATTTTTATCAAATAACTCATTCATCTACTTTTGGAAGAGCTTTCACATGGTGAAGTTCCAAACCTGTAGGTAATTACTCACCTACTCAAAATGAGTAAATGCGAATTATCTCTAAAAGTATTGCAGATAGCCAGTATTTTTCAAATAACTCACTTCACCTATATTTTGGGAGAACTTTCAATTAGTGAATTTTCAGATCCATATCTAATTACTCACCTACTCAAAATGAGTAATTGCCTATTATCACTAAAAGTATTGCAGATAGCCAGTATTTCTCAAATAACTCATTCACCTACATTTTGGAGATATTTCACATGCTAAAGTTTTTTTATGAATTATTAAAATAATTTTTAATGCATTAAAATTAATGAAATCATGCACTAAATCGATTATAACTTGAAAAGTATTGTATTTAGAGCATTTTGTTAAAATATGTTATTCACCTACTTTTTCCCACAGCAACAACATGGTGAGTAACTTGTGTGTCTATCTCAATAGATAAGTGAGTAATAGCTACTTTTGGATTTTTCACTAACTTCCATCATGAGTGAAATCACTTGTAACTTGAAAACTATTGCATTTAGACCTTCAGGGTAGTACAAAAGTGTCCTATGCAAAGGGGAAAGATTTCAATTTTCGCCACTTTTGGCGGCCATCTTGGATTTTAGCGGAAAAAAATGAAAAAGTGTGAATATCTCGAAAACCATAAGAGATAGAGCGATTTCGAGCGAATTTTTGACCTGCAAGGTAGTACAAGAATGTCCTGTGCAAAGGGGTAAAATTTCAATTTTCACCACTTTTGGCAGCCATCTTGGATTTTTGCGGAAAATGGAAAAGTGTGAATATCTCTAAAACCGTAAGAGATAGAGCGATTTCAAGCGAATTTTTGACCAGAAGGGTAGCACAAGAGTGTCCTGTGCAAAGGGGAAAAATATTGATTTTCACCACTTTTGGCGGCCATTTTGGATTTTTGCGGAAAATAGAAAAGTGTCAATATCTCGAAAACCGTAAGAGATAGAGCGATTTCGAGCAAATTTTTGACCTGCAGGGTGGTACAAGAGTCTCCTGTGCAAAGGGGGAAAATTTCAATTTTCGCCACTTTTGGCGGCCATCTTAGATTTTTGCGGAAAATGAAAAAGTGTCAATATCTCGAAAACCGTAAGAGATCGAGCGATTTCGAGCGAATTTTTGACCCGCAGGGTGATACAAGAGTGTCCTGTCCAAAGGGGAAAAATTTCATTTTTCGCAACTTTCGGCGGCCATCTTGGATTTTTGCTGAAAATGGAAAAGTGTCAATATCTCGAAAAGCGTAACAGATAGAGCGATTTCAAGCGAATTTTCGACCTGCAGGATGGTACAACAGTGTCCTATGCAAAGGGGAAAAATTTCAATGTAGTATTTCTTCCCCTGCGGTACTCGGCGGGAGATACATACCGCGGCAGTGGTCTTGTTAAATCTAAGATCTTTAGGTGTAATACTTATTGAGAATTCGGGGTATTTAAACAAGGACTTCCTCATCTTTCTGTCAGCCTTTTGTCTTCAGTATCTCCTGAGGTGTACAACATATAAACAAACAATAAGTACTCGGCTGTGCGTTGATTTGTTTTGTGTGCTAGTTTAAATACAGTAGATGGTTTGTAGCTAGAATCTGTGTATGATTCAATTGGAAGTGGAAGTTAGTCATAACCAGCACCAAATCCTGTGTATATTGAACACTTAAAGTCATACAGAGTCAGCTGTACATATGCTATATATACCGTATTTTTTCAAAATATGGCCCGGGCGTTAATTATTTTCAAATGGCATCAGACCAGGCGTTAAATAGAACCAGGCGTTCTTTTGAAATACAAAAAACAGTGTTATAAATTGTAAACCGTGTGCTTGGTACCAGGCGTTAATTTGAACCAGGCGTTTATTTGAACCTGGGCGTTATTTTGGAAATTTACGGTAATATACAAGTGACAATACAATAAAATTTTCAGTTCAGGTAATGAAGTTTCAGTTTATATAATGTACTCGTATATATACTGGCTTTTACATAAGCATACAGCTAAAACAGATGGTGAGCTTATGTCTTGTGTATGAGTGATTTATGGATACCAAATATCTGTGCGCATGTTTGAAAAAGATGTACAAATTTGAGCCTTAAGCAAGGCTATATATAAGTGGAAATTCGCAATGCAGAAAAGTGACGTGCATTTGTCAAGAAAGTGTAATCTAAATGAGATGGTACTCATTCTTTTAAGCTTCAGTTGTTTTATTTACATTTCAGCATGGACCACAGTTGTGGGGAAAAAACAATTCTTTTACATTTTAAAACTGTTAAAATGACTTTCGCAGTTTTACATTTTTTACACACAACATCATATTATATTAATGTATGTCTCTATATTTCTTTACTACAGACAAGTGTAGAGGAGTTGCGAGCACGCTGTGCTGTGTACATGCGAGAACACCGAGACAATTTCCTACCCTTTCTCTGTCATCCAGATACAGGCGACATGTACACAGAGCCTCAGTTTGAGGAATACTGTGACAAAGTGCAGAACACGTCTGAATGGGGAGGTCATTTGGAGGTTAGTTGAAGAGGAATAGATCATGCTAGTATCCATGGTACTACACAATATGGATTAATAGGGAGGTAAATTGATGGCACAATGAACAATACAAGATCAAAGTACATCTAGATTAGTGATTTCCTGAAGTGGTAACCACTGAAGCCCAACAATGGGTCAAATGTACACTGCACAGCGGATTGGGCATAAATAATCCTGACTGATTTACCCAATATTTTTTTTCACACTAATTTTCACAGATACACAATATTTTCATTTTCGATAAATTTGTTTACAGCAGCAGCCATATTCACTATACGACCACTAAAATGTGAGTACCTGTATATGGGCCAGTTATTGCACAATGTATGCCCTGAGTCACACACCCCAATTATAACCCTGCAAAAGTGAGAAGAGCAAGGAAATGATGCCAGTCAGTCACTCTAAAGCAAAATCTTTCGTGATCTCTTGAAATTTATCCAGCTCACAATTTTTTGTCATCTTTAAGAAGATAGTGCAACATATTCCGGATTTTAGATTGGGTTTCAGCCATTTTATTAATTTAAATAGGCAATATTATAACAGTTTTACGGATACCTGGTTTCTAGTTTGCTCTCAGTTTCTCAACATAGATGGCCTGTTTTTTAGTACCTGGGGTCCCTGTGAAAGCACTGGTTTCTGTGCCCAATTTTAATAGCCAGTATTATTGTTGCAGATTCAGGCCATGTCAGATCTGTTGGAGTTTCCTATTGAAGTCATACAAGCTGATGGTCCAAGCATCATATCTGGAGAGCAGTATACCAAGTCTAGTCTCACATTATCGTAAGTTACCAGTAACCAATAGTAATCATATCCTTCAAAACATACCAAACCTAATCTCACACTGTTCTAAGTTACCAGTAACCAATAGTAATCCTATCCTTTAAAACATATCAAACCTAATCTCATAGTATCATAAATTACTAGCAACCAATAGTAGTCATTAATGCTCCAGTGTTTACATCGTTTTTGGTTAACTTATGAATATTAGTCTTATTGCAAACTTGAGTTCTTTTATAGTACAAATACAATAAGTGCAAATATAACACAAATAAACCACTTACCTGTACACACACATGCAATGAAAGTTTACATCTTACAAATCCAGACAAATGATTTCTCTCCAAAACTCATGTCATAATACTGTAGTACTGTAGTGCATTTTATCATTTATCGACATGGCAGCGCCCTTGATCATCATTTTGCAAGTTTTGTGGAAAAAGGTTAAAATGAATATTTTATTATGAAAGGAAGCATACTGTTATTGACTCGAGTTGACTCAACAGCATTGTATGAAACTAGATTTGGCACTATAACGGCCCGCAGGAACACTAGTTATCGTATCATTCAAAACATACTAAACCTAGTATCACAGTGTCTTAAATTACCAGTAACCAATAGTAATCTTATCCTTCAATATGTACCATCCCTAATTGTAAGTTACTAGAAACCAATAGTAATCATATCTTTTTAAACATACCACACCAAGTATCACAGTGTGTCGTAAGTTACTGGTTACAAATCCTTCAAAGTAAAATATTGCATGACTAATTCTACAGAGTCATAAATCACTGGTTACATGACCGTGCCTAGTCTGGCGCTGTCATTAGGTATCACTTGAAACATATCAAACCTACAGGATTAGCAATTAAAGCTTAAATACCACAAGCAAAATCATGGACATGTTTTCCAGGATATGCCAGAGTTAGTGTAACTCTGTAATCTGATGTTGACAGTGTCCTGTAATACTTATATGCTGAATAAGTACCACTATACCCAATTAGCAATGTATCCATGAAATACAACTTGTCTAGTCTCACACTGTCATATGTTATTGGTTTAATGTAAGGCTGCAAGTAATCCAGAAAATATGACTCAATTAGTCACTTAGCAAAAACTGAGTCATACTTGGTTACTTGCACACTGTACCAAACTGTCACTCGTTGATAAGTTACAGAAACTCTGTCAACCAAAACACCAACCTTAGTATCCTTATGAGAGTCTTGTACAAAACAATTAACAGACAATTGAGAATAGTACTAGGTGGGTCAATCGAGGTCATTTTCAGTAACAGTTTGCACAAACTTTTATGTGCATTGTCTTCATGTACAGTGAGATTTGTTGGAGACAAAGCTACTGAAACAAGTTTCTTGTGTAGTGATAAGTCTGTCAGTTATGATGGAAAAAGACATACAGTTCAGCAAGTATTGCATTTTAATTCCACTAAAGATAGAACCCCAAGTGCCTCAAGTTTAGTACGACTGGGGTCAGCAGTTTACTGATAAAATATATTCACAGCTTGCAAAATGGCATGTAAAAAATCCTAAGCATGATGTTTGGCAAGATCGAATAAACAAGGAAGAGATCAAAGAAATTTTAAAAATAAAGAAATTGTTTCTGTTGTGTTAAACATAGTGTAGCCTGTAATACAAGTTAAAGACATTATTCTTTCACTCAACTAAACTTTGGCCCCTGGTGTTATCTGTTTTCTTTTTTTTTTGCAGGTATCACCGACATACATACAAGCTAGGAGAACATTACAATTCTGTTATCCCTGTGTTAGAAGAGGGAACCAGTGAAGAAGAACTGACCTGACAAACAAATCAGCAACATTTACCTCGTCTTTAAAGAAATATCATGGACATATAAATAAGACATTAATCACCTCGGAGTCTCTGACTGGCATTATAAAAAGAAAATTATAGAATAAAGTACCCCAAAGTGGCAGTACCAAGGGCAATGTCCTAATATTACCTCCGCTGTTGAATGGCATGTACAACCTCAACTTTGACTAAAATAATGTGGTAATAAGGACACTGTCATCCTGGCCCCCTTTCACAGAGCTAGTTCCAAGATTATTTTCAGTCTATAAAATGCCCTCTTGAATGAGTGTCTGGGGAGCCTCTTGGATAAAACCATGCCCCTACCTCAGCTCATTTCCACCGACATGAATCTTTGATGTCAAAGCTACATAAGTAGTGATGTCTCTTTACTTTTCTTTTAATTCATAGGTAAAACAAGTATTTTGTAATTTATTTACCTAAGTTTGACTTCTTTGTAGTCAGTCAAGACAGAGTGTAGTTTGCAATTATTGAGCTCATAATTTGAAAACCCACTACATTAATAGTGGAGAACTTACAATTTGAACCCTAATTTCAACCTGGTCTTTATATGTAAATATAAGAAACACTGCCAATAAAAAAATAGGGACTGCTGATCAATTTTGTTGCACTTTGTGGCACAGATCAAAACATTGTTCTTCACTTTTGCAGACTATGCCCAGGCAGGGGATGATCAGATTTGTTATTACTCAAAAGAATATTGTTACGTCGATAGTTCAGGATTTGCTAATTTTGGACCCTTAAATGTATGTTTGGACTTGCTCCATGTGATCTATTTCCATCATTCAGGTTTTTCTTCCTAGTCATGCAAAAAGTTTTAGTCACTGAAGCTTTGTCTGTTATTCATTTGCAGAATGAAAAAAGTGGCATTCATCAAAATAGTTCTGTAAAATAATTTAAAATTTTGGAAATATAGTTGACATTATTCTTGAAGAATAGCATTGAAATATACTTTGGTACTCTGCAAAAGTGAAACCATCTACTCTGACTACATCAGTAATTATCTGTGAACATGTCAGTTTACTTGTACTGTAACTCCTGATAGCAATATCAGGAACTGATTCATTGCATTGTTAGTGTTTAATCAAAAATTCTTAGAACCCTTGTGAAGTTTATTTTTTATTTATTTTTATTTTTTTTTGTGCAATAAATAATTAAATTGGACTTGCTCTTAACAAAATTCCAGAGGTGCACCAAAGACTCCTTTAGCGTGATAATCCAAGTACCCATAATCTACAGCTTAATGGCCACACAGAGGTTAAATGTTAATACTACTGAGAAGATTTGGGCCTGTTTTTGACATGCAAGCATCTTTAAAGACAGTCTGTTACACAAGCCTGAAAATAAACCCATTCATGCAGTCTGGTGTAAGTCAAAGCGTTGTAGATCCTAAACTTCATATCTGTTATTTATAACTGATTCTTTCATTTCACATTTTAAGTTGTTGGGCTGAAGCAATTTATTGTACTAACCAAATAGTAGGCTACCCAAGCACTAGCCAGCACCAATATTGTTGAACTGGATAACCAGTTTTTACTCCACAACGTTAAAGGGCTGTTGGGGTATTTTCATCCATGGTGTTTGGATGGGCAGTCGGGGATGGGAAAAGTTTGTCTGGACTGTATCTCAAAACTGTAAGGTGTAGAAGTTGATACTTGGTAGGGATATTGGTTGGGGGGTGTAGTTTTGCAACGTTATTACATGATTTTGATTTGACCTTGCCATAGTGACCTTTTGAAAATCCTATCTGGGCTATATCTTGGAAACCGTAAGGTGTAGGAAGTTAAAACTTGGTAGGAGCATTGGGTAGCGGGTATAAGTGTGCAGCGTCATCATGTGACCATGATGTAACCTTGCTGTGGTGACCTTAACATTTAAAATCTTATCCAGGCTATATCTCAGAAACCGTAGAGTATGGTATCATATATACTAAGTTGACATTGATGATTAGGGATGAAGGTTGGCAAGGTCATGGTGCAACTTGATTTGACCTTTCCATAGTGACCATAACCTATAAAATTGTTTGCAGACCATATCTCATGTCATGCTACATTTTTTTTCTTAAATGTTATTTTCTCTACTTATATTATTTTGACCTTTATAAAGCTGACACTGTTTGCTCTGAAAATTTCCTGATATTTGCACTTTTTCACTTCTTTGGTATGTCATGGTGTTGAAAAATATTTCCTCGGGTGGCGGGGTAAGGGCATCTCTGATGCTATTTTCTTATGTCTATCATCATGTAGGATTTTAGGCGATCATTAGAATTCTTAATATTTGGAGTCATTAAGTTAACAATGTACCAGTTCAAATTATTTTATCTGTATGTTAAAAAAGATATAAAGTATGACATTTATTTGCAAATTACCCACAATTTCAGTGAATTTTCTACTTTTCTAGCATCTCCAATCTACCATATTGTTTCTTTACATCTGTATATGCCCATAGTAATCATCAGAAACAGGTACCCAGCAAGGCAATAGTTAACAAAGCAGTTACCTGGCAACCGAATTATGCTAATCATATCAGCCTTATTAAATTGTACACCTACTATTCCAATACCCTCAAAATTAGCTGGTAAAATAAAAATTGGCAGTGGTGCAAGTGAACTAAAAGAAAACCAAATACAGAGGACACACTCAAAGGTAAAGATGACCATAAAGAGTTTCTGCTCCCGTTAACTTTATAGGCCAGTACATGCCTAAACTAATCCAATCCACACATTCAAAATTGGGAAAAACTATTTTTAACCCCAGCCAATAAAGGCGGCAGTGGGGGGCATAAAGCCTGTGCGTATTCCACAGCCCAAAACCCATCCATGGATTTTCACCAAATTTTTCAGGATATGTTTATCCCAAGAGGACCTAGAGCCAATTAGGTTTTTATGGGTATCTGGCAACAGCTGATGCCATTGCAACACTGAAAATTTTTGGATCTTAAACTTTGTGGATGTTTCACAGCCAAAACCCATGCATGAATTTTCACCAAAGTTTTGGGATATGTTTACCCAACATGCCATTTCCTTTTTCTCTTCTTCAAATTTTAACACTTGATTTTTAAGCATATTGGGATGCTCCATCTTTGTTTTCAAATACCTTTTTCTAGTTAAAAAGGGGTACTATTAAATTGATGTATTATGTCACTAGAGTTGCATTTTTATCTCCTGCCAGCCTAAACCTGGGGTTGGGAGATTATGAAATGCCTTCCATGCATGCCTTCATTTGTGCATTTTTAACGTTTTCACATAACCCATTCTATTTGATTCAATTATGAAGATATCTTTGCCAAATTTGCACAGAATGTTTATAGCTATGAAAACTAGTCTAAATATTTTGTCCTCATTTTATTGGAGTGTTCCACTGGAGCGGACCCTACAACTGACTACGACTCTAGTATTGGTTGCAAAAGTCGGGGATCGGGGTCAAAAATCCAGAAAAAAGCGTGCAAAAGTTTTGGGTCGGTCTCACCACCCCGACATGCCAGCTTTTCTGGATCAAGATCCCGACCTGACTTGGGGTCGGGATGTTTTTCTCTGCAACTAGACAGGGAAACTACCAGGACAAGCTGTAAACCCTACCAGACAAGCCATTTCAAAGTGACATTACTGGAACATTTTCCCAAGTCACCCCAACTGGTCTGATTAATTTCTCGGGTCGGAATTGAGAGTCGGGATCAAACCAAAACTATATGAAGCCCCTCTGGCTGCCATAAATCATTATTGGTCATTGCAAAGATGCCAGCTACACATCAGAGAGACTTTATACAGAAGCTTAGGGTAGTTTGGTTTTTTATTCAGTTTAATATTTTGATTTTCATAATGATTTGCAGACAATAGGCCACATCTGAACCCAGGACTACCACCTGAGCTACAGCCAGCAACTTCACCACAGCCACCAGCCAGGAGAAGAAGAAAGCCTCCAAATCCTGGATACTTGAAAGAGAAGAAAGAGGAGGATGCAGAACCCTCCTGGCCAACTTAATATAGAATGATATCCCACGCTCCCAGAATTTTGTCGGGATGCCACCTGCATTTTTTTACCTCATTGAGTAACGCATACACCACCGCATCAAGGTCAGTCACCCATTTCAGGAAGCACTTAGAAGTAGGATTGAAACTGGCAGTAACACAGAGACGCTTGGCAACTTTTATTTTTTTGGCCAAAATATCCTGAAAAGGCAAGTGCAGTGGTTCTACTGCTGCTGCTTGGGTTGGCTGACTGCTGGGGAGGCTGGGGCTGGGCTGGCTGTTGCTGGGGCTCTTGCTGCGTGGTGGTTGGAGGAGAGGCGGCTTGTTGATGCAGGTCACTTGGTAAAAAAAGGTTGAGGTGCGTCTATCTGCAGGTAGCTCAAGAATAACTGTAGTTTCCCAAAGAAATTAGAGAGTCCTGATATGTGTACTTTCTTCGCCTGTGGCTGAGGCAACTGGTGGTGGGTTGAAGCGCTTCATCAGGATCATTGTGAAAGTAAGTGGTCTTGAAGGCCTGGGTTGTTAGTCATCAACAACTGTGAAGCAAGTTGGCTGCCCTTTTGGCTGCTGCTGTTGTCTGGGTGCCACTTGGCTCTGCTAAGCTGGTTGGATGACCTGACTTGCTGGCATGTGAGTCTCTGGAATAGTTGAGATGTATTCCTGATCAGCTAGTGCTGATTTTGCTATGGCTGTTAAAAAGTCTGTGGATGTGAATGTGGCACTGGAGCTCCTGGAAATGTAGGTTGCTGGGGTTGACAGGTCCTTTCCTATGTCCTGCTGTGGATGCCTCTTAAAAGTTTCACAGCCTCGTTTCTGAATGTTTGAAAGTCTCTATCTTCTAAGGCCTCAACCTCAAATGCCAGGTAGTTGTAGGTTGTTCTGGTGGTCTCCTGCCTTGGCTTGAGAAAAGATGACAGCATGGTTTTCATCTGTGCAAATGGGGCCATGGTGGCAGAGTGGTTACACTCTCGCCTCCCACCTCTGAGATCGAAGTTCAATTCCCAGCCCGACCTCAAGTGGCTAAGTTGGTAGCTGCTTGCCTTTGGTTGACAGTACAAAACTTTGACCAACTGTATGTACTTATTTCCGCTGCCCATAAAACTACCCGTCGTGATATGACCTATACAATGTTGTTGAAAGCAATGTTGAAACCCAAATAAATATAAATCATCTGTGCAAGCTGGTCCATGATCTGCTGGTTGACTGTTGAATGCTGGGAAACTGCTGGGGCTATTAACTGAAGGCTGTATTGTGGTGTCTGATCGCATGCTCCATACTATCGGTGTCGGTTGAACCTCTGGAGATGTGTGCTGTGGCAGCAGATGCACTGGCTCCACCGGCCGGGGACTTGAAGCCTGAAGATTTGCGGAGTTCCTTGCGTCTGATGTGCGTCTTCAAGTTAAATTTATCCTGAATGCAGTTCTGCCCGTCATTTCCTTTGGAGCCTGGCCAGACTTGGACTGGGCGGCTCTCCCACAGGCATTCCTGCCCTTGTCCCAAAAGTGCCCATTGGTCTTGTTGCAGAGCACCTCATGATCCTTGACAAAGTCCACAATAGCCTCCTCATCAGAGTCTGTTAAGTAAATGTTCATCATATGCTCGTTGTTGTGGTTGGATAGCAACTGAGATGTGCTCCACCCTGTGTGTCCATTTTTACCCCACAGCCCTCAAGGGCTGTCAGGGTATTATTTTCACCCATGGTGTCTGGATGGGCATTAGGGCGGGCGGCGGGTAAAAGTTTGTCCGGAATGTATCTCCGAAACCACAAGGTGTAGGAAGTTCATACACGGTAGGAATATTGGTTGGGGGTGTAAGTGTGCAACGTTATGGTCTGACCTTGATTTGACCTTTGACCTTGCTGCAGTGACGGTGTAGGAAGTTGATACTTGGTAGGGACATTAGTTGGGGGTTGTCGGTGTGCATCATCATGGTGTAGTCTAGATTTTACCTATGACCTAGTCGTTGTGACCATGAGTTTGAAAACCATGTTTGGGCTATTTATTGGATTGGGTAAGGTGTAGGATGACACTTGGACATTGGTTAGGCAGTGTAGGTGTGCATCATGGTGTGACCTTTAACCTTGGCTCTGCCAAAATGTGTTCACCTGCAAGATTTGAGACATGTTTCTCTTTTGCAAAGATATATAGATTGCTGCAACTGATTAGTTCATGTACTTTTGTATAAGTATGCTATTTCCATCGAAAGCTATTCTCCAATTAATAAAATTTACAGCTTTGTAATTTTTAGTTTACTGATTTATGCTGTCATCTCACTATTAAAATGTCCTGATTTAATACTTTATCTTTACATACATTTATTTCTTTTAGATGTTATTTTCTCTACTGAAATATTATTTGGAGCTTTATATAACTGACACTCCTGAAAGTATCTAAATCTTTGTACTGTTTCACTACTTCTATATTTCATGGTGTTGAAAACTATTTCCCCAGGCTGTGGGGTATGGGCATCTCTGATGCTATTTTTATGTCAGTTTCAAAAGCTACAACATGGCTAGGAATACAAAAGACCCGGTTGGGTTCACTATAGTTCTGGTGGGGTATACAATGTAAAAGATTGGGTATATGATGCAAAAGATCGCTTAATGACATCACGCCGATGCCTCCTGGTGATTTCAACTATTTTCTTCGTATCCAGCCTGGATCCCTATATACATGTTTCTGGATCACTGGACAGGCCAAATTCATTGACCATTGGGACTTTGACAACATAGTTTGAGTATTAACTTAAGTGCTACATATCATGGTTTTAATTTCGGCAAAATGTTCAGGGATATGTTGGATTTAGATAAAATACATGATGAAGTTCAGACGAGTTCTTCCACACAGGAGGAGAAGGTCCCCAGTCACTTGGGTTAGGCAGTGGGTACAGAGAAGGGAGGGCAGGCGCCAATGACATAAGCTCATTGCAGAGTTCTATGAAGATCAGCCCACTTTCACCAATTTTATGCGGATGTCTCCTGAGATATTAACTGAAATTGAGGGCTGATAACACCAGACCTTCAGAGGCAGACAATCTTTCTCAGAGAGAAGCTCAGCCCAGGCATGAAATTAGCTATTACATTGAGAATCTGGCCACAGGGGAGAGCTATGTCTCTCTTCAATTTGCCTTCAAGGTGGAGAGTTAACCTATTAAACTCTTCGACCCCGAGGTGTGTGATGCCATAAGCAGATACTACTGTGATGAGGTCGCTTGTCCTACCTGCCCCGAGGACTGGTTGGAGATAGACAATCAGGAAGAGGCAGAACCTACCCCATGCTCTTGGCACCATCGATGGGAAGCACACCCCCCTCAGATGTCCCACAAGTGCCGGAAGTCGGTTCTTCAACTACAAGGGATTCCACTCCCTTGTCCTGCTAGCCCTTGTGGATGCTGACAATAAGTTTATTTGGTTTGACACAAGAAAAGAGAATAACACATTTGGTTTGACACAAGAAAAGAGAATAACACAAACGGCTTTCCTCTGGCAGAGTCACTTGTGGACCACGGGCCCAAAGTGGAGTACTTCTTCATTAGTGACAACGCCTTCCCCCTCCAAAACTGGCACAGGAAACTATTCTCACGCAGAAGCCAGGATCTCAATGAGCAGGTATTTAGTTACTGACTCAGAAGGGTTGTGAAGAATGCCTTTAGGATTTTGGCCAGCAGATATCAGGTCCAGCAATCCACCAT
The DNA here is from genome assembly GCA_964017235.1 of Sabellastarte sp. h YS-2021. Taxonomy (NCBI): domain Eukaryota; kingdom Metazoa; phylum Annelida; class Polychaeta; order Sabellida; family Sabellidae; genus Sabellastarte; species Sabellastarte sp. h YS-2021. The sequence goes on along the minus strand of OZ024930.1, from coordinate 58,717,376 downwards.
GCAGCAATAACCTTTTGTGGTCATGTGGATAGTCACAGCCTGTGTGGTCCTGCACAACTTAATAAATCAATATTAAATGAGAGGATGTGAAAAGGCCGTCAAAAACATGGGCACTAATGAATATAAAAACTTCAATATTTAACTTGCAATATCTGTCATTTCTGTATGGATTTTCATGTAACAAAAATGCCACTTATTATATCCAAACTATAGTGGATATTAAGTCCAATGAAAATATGTCTAAATTTGATCAAACTGTACTCCTTGATATGTAGCCATGAAATAAATGCGGAGGCCTGAATTGGGGGTTTACATAGAGAATCACTTTCCTCTGATGTCATCTTTTAATCCCATCCCAATTGTAATCTGACCCTACACCTATCTTTTTAATCATATCTAAATCCTTATTGTAAACCCCATTGGTATGGAATCCTTTGACATCATATACTTTTACGGTGCTCAGGGAGGCCATCCTATTGGCCAGATTCAAATCTTTTCAAATGTCGCCGAGGGAGATAAAAGGTTTGGTATATGATCTCAAGGCTCCTAATAGGTTTACGACCAAAAAGATTGCTGTACGACAAAAAAAGATGGACTTATGATGGCCAGAATACGTATACAATAGGTTTACAAAAAGGTATAAAAGTGTCAGTTAAGAACCAGGAACAGTTTACGAGAATTTCAAACTTGCGGATTTCTATACAACAGGTTTACAATGCTCCTGAGGGTTCCGATTCAGGTGTATGAGGAATGAGATGAAAAAGATTCACTTCCCGATTAACAAAATTTCACAATCGGGAGTAAGGTTTACCATATATCACAGAAGTCAAACCACTGTATTAGATTTCCCCAAATCTCAATGTTTTAGCCGATTTAGTTGTACCTGCAGGCTGGGATTCTTACCTACCAAGGCTGGCTATTTTCATAATCAGACCACAACTGAGGAAGTTGTGGTCATTTTAACTGGAGAACTATGCTATATGCTGATATGTTAAAAATAGTTTTGGATTAGTTTGTGTGCTTTTGTGTGTACACCCACGGTATGTGCTACTACTTCTATCTATATTACTAGATCATATCCAATCAACATTGGTGCTCGCCCACTTTCAGTTGTCAGATCATATTAGCTCTGGCTCTAGTTGAATCCATTATAAACTGTCAAACATATGACTCCTGAGTGAAAAACTAGAAATAGGCCGCCCTGTTGATAGTAGATGCGAATAGAAACAGGATAGCATAGAAGAACACACATTATCATGTGTAATGTCCACCCATGAACCTTTTGCCCAAATTGTACAGTAGTCTTACAAGACCCTGTTTCATTTGTAAAATATATCAATGATGCTTAAATATTTGATAGTGTAGATGTAATTTATTTCAGCTTCATGCCTTTTTGCATTGGTTGGGTTGAAAATTTTGACGAAATCACTCTATCTTGCACGGTTAAGAAGATAGAAGCCAATTCCTGTTTTTCTATTTTTGGCAAAAATTTGAAAATTCAAAATGGCCGCCATTATTGGGAAAAGGAAATTTTTTTGAAAATTGCCAAGAGTACATTTCTTAGATACCCTATGGGTCGAAAATTTCAACAAAATAACTCTATTTTGCACGGTTAAGGCCAGTTTGTGTTTTTCCATTTTGGGCAAAAATTCGAAAATTCAAAATGGCTGCCACTTTTGGGGAGGGGAAAATTTTTTGAAAATTGCAAAGATTACATTCCTTAGATACCCTGTGGGTTGAAAATTTCGACGAAATTGCTCTATCTCGCATGGTTAAGGAGATAGAAGCAAATTTGTGTTTTGCCATTTTTGGCAAAAATTTGAAAATTCAAAATGGCCGCCATTTTTGGGGAGGGGAAAATTTTTGGAAAATTGCAAAGATTGCATTCCTTAGATACCCTGTGGGTCGAAAATTTCGACGAAATCGCTCTATCTCGCACGGTTAAGGAGATAGAAGCAAATTTGTGTTTTGCCATTTTTGGCAAAAATTCGAAAATTCAAAATGGCCGCCATTTTTGGGGAGGGGAAAATTTTTTGAAAATTGCAAATATTACATTCCTTAGATACCCTGTAGGTCGAAAATTTCGATGAAATCGCTCTATCTCGCACGGTTAAGGAGATAGAAGCAAATTTGTGTTTTGCCATTTTTGGCAAAAATTCGAAAATTCAAAATGGCCGCCATTTTTGGGGAGGGGAAAATTTTTGGAAAATTGCAAAGATTGCATTCCTTAGATACCCTGTGGGTCGAAAATTTCGACGAAATCGCTCTATCTCGCACGGTTAAGGAGATAGAAGCAAATTTGTGTTTTGCAATTTTTGGCAAAAATTCGAAAATTCAAAATGGCCGCCATTTTTGGGGAGGGGAAAATTTTTTGAAAATTGCAAAGATTACATTCCTTAGATACCCTGTGGGTCGAAAATTTCGACGAAATCGCTCTATCTCGCACGGTTAAGGAGATAGAAGCAAATTTGTGTTTTGCCATTTTTGGCAAAAATTCGAAAATTCAAAATGGCCGCCATTTTTGGGGAGGGGAAAATTTTTGGAAAATTGCAAAGATTGCATTCCTTAGATCCCCTGTGGGTCGAAAATTTTGCCGAAATCGCTCTATCTCGCACGGTTAAGGAGATAGAAGCAAATTTGTGTTTTGCCATTTTTGGCAAAAATTCGAAAATTCAAAATGGCCGCCATTTTTGGGGAGGGGAAATTTTTTTGAAAATTGCAAATATTACATTCCTTAGATACCCTGTGGGTCGAAAATTTCGACGAAATCGCTCTATCTCGCACGGTTAAGGAGATAGAAGCAAATTTGTGTTTTGCCATTTTTGGCAAAAATTCGAAAATTCAAAATGGCCGCCATTTTTGGGGAGGGGAAAATTTTTGGAAAATTGCAAAGATTGCATTCCTTAGATACCCTGTGGGTCGAAAATTTCGACGAAATCGCTCTATCTCGCACGGTTAAGGAGATAGAAGCAAATTTGTGTTTTGCCATTTTTGGCAAAAATTCGAAAATTCAAAATGGCCGCCATTTTTGGGGAGGGGAAAATTTTTTGAAAATTGCAAATATTACATTCCTTAGATACCCTGTGGGTCGAAAATTTCGACGAAATCGCTCTATCTCGCACGGTTAAGGAGATAGAAGCAAATTTGTGTTTTGCCATTTTTGGCAAAAATTCAAAATGGCCGCCATTTTTGGGGAGGGGAAAATATTTTGAAAATTGCAAAGATTGCATTGGTTAGATACCCTGTGTGTCGAAAATTTTGCCGAAATCGCTCTATCTCGCACGGTTAAGGAGATAGAAGCAAATTTGTGTTTTGCCATTTTTGGCAAAAATTCGAAAATTCAAAATGGCCGCCATTTTTGGGGAGGGGAAATTTTTTTGAAAATTGCAAATATTACATTCCTTAGATACCCTGTGGGTCGAAAATTTCGACGAAATCGCTCTATCTCGCACGGTTAAGGAGATAGAAGCAAATTTGTGTTTTGCCATTTTTGGCAAAAATTCGAAAATTCAAAATGGCCGCCATTTTTGGGGAGGGGAAAATTTTTTGAAAATTGCAAAGATTGCATTCCTTAGATACCCTGTGGGTCGAAAATTTCGACGAAATCGCTCTATCTCGCACGGTTAAGGAGATAGAAGCAAATTTGTGTTTTGCCATTTTTGGCAAAAATTCGAAAATTCAAAATGGCCGCCATTTTTGGGGAGGGGAAAATATTTTGAAAATTGCAAAGATTGCATTGCTTAGATACCCTGTGCGTCTAAAATTTTGCCGAAATCGCTCTATCTCGCACGGTTAAGGAGATAGAAGCAAATTAGTGTTTTGCCATTTTTGGCAAAAATTCGAAAATTCAAAATGGCCGCCATTTTTGGGGAGGGGAAAATTTTTGGAAAATTGCAAAGATTGCATTCCTTAGATCCCCTGTGGGGGGGGGGGCCCTGTGGGTCGAAAATTTTGCCGAAATCGCTCTATCTCGCACGGTTAAGGAGATAGAAGCAAATTTGTGTTTTGCCATTTTTGGCAAAAATTCGAAAATTCAAAATGGCCGCCATTTTTGGGGAGGGGAAATTTTTTTGAAAATTGCAAATATTACATTCCTTAGATATCCTGTGGGTCGAAAATTTCGACGAAATCGCTCTATCTCGCACGGTTAAGGAGATAGAAGCAAATTTGTGTTTTGCCATTTTTGGCAAAAATTCGAAAATTCAAAATGGCCGCCATTTTTGGGGAGGGGAAAATTTTTTGAAAATTGCAAATATTACATTCCTTAGATACCCTGTGGGTCGAAAATTTCGACGAAATCGCTCTATCTCGCACGGTTAAGGAGATAGAAGCAAATTTGTGTTTTGCCATTTTTGGCAAAAATTCAAAATGGCCGCCATTTTTGGGGAGGGGAAAATATTTTGAAAATTGCAAAGATTGCATTGTTTAGATACCCTGTGTGTCGAAAATTTTGCCGAAATCGCTCTATCTCGCACGGTTAAGGAGATAGAAGCAAATTAGTGTTTTGCCATTTTTGGCAAAAATTCGAAAATTCAAAATGGCCGCCATTTTTGGGGAGGGGAAAATTTTTGGAAAATTGCAAAGATTGCATTCCTTAGATCCCCTGTGGGTCGAAAATTTTGCCGAAATCGCTCTATCTCGCACGGTTAAGGAGATAGAAGCAAATTTGTGTTTTGCCATTTTTGGCAAAAATTCGAAAATTCAAAATGGCCGCCATTTTTGGGGAGGGGAAATTTTTTTGAAAATTGCAAATATTACATTCCTTAGATACCCTGTGGGTCGAAAATTTCGACGAAATCGCTCTATCTCGCACGGTTAAGGAGATAGAAGCAAATTTGTGTTTTGCCATTTTTGGCAAAAATTCGAAAATTCAAAATGGCCGCCATTTTTGGGGAGGGGAAAATTTTTGGAAAATTGCAAATATTACATTCCTTAGATACCCTGTGGGTCGAAAATTTCGACGAAATCGCTCTATCTCGCACGGTTAAGGAGATAGAAGCAAATTTGTGTTTTGCCATTTTTGGCAAAAATTCGAAAATTCAAAATGGCCGCCATTTTGGGGGAGGGGAAAATTTTTTGAAAATTGCAAAGAGTACACTCCTCAGATACCCTGCGGGTCGAAAATTTTGCCGAAATCGCTCTATCTCGCACGGTTAAGGAGATAGAAGCAAATTACTCAAAAGTAGTACTGAAAATACACAATGAAGTACCTAAATGGCTATTACTCATGTACTGACAAAGCTATCAGTCCCAAATGCAATACCAAGCGAGCTATGGACATAACAATCTTGTATTCAAAATTGTAGTAAAATATCTTTAATTATTTTGGCTTAAATGCACGGAAACCAATGGGTACTGAAAATAGCTGTACTTAAGTATTACTCAGTAAGCAAAAGAGGTACAACAGCCAAAAGCAATCCCAAGCAAGCTACTGACCCAATAAGCCTGCATACCAAATTTGGTGACAATAGCTCTAATACTTTTCCTTTAAATGAGCGGAAACCATGCGTGACGCCGGACATCGGACGCCGGACATCGGACATCGGACGGCGAAAAAAGCAAAAATAATATATCCACCCCCCAGGGGGGTGGACATAATTAAACTAGAGGATCGCTCGCAAAAAAAAAAGATAATGTTTTTGCATAGCAAAAACAAAGCGTCCCGAAAAGGATATAAAGGTGAGTGCTAAAGTATTAAGAAAATGCTTCGTTTCTAGCCTTATACTGTTGTGGCAACCAAAGTCAGCGCAGTCTGCTCTATCTAGCACGGTTTTCAAGATATAAGCATTTTTGTGTTTTGCAAAAAATAAAAAAATTAAAAATGTCCGCTATATTTGGCGAGACAAAAATATTTTGAAAATTGGCATGGCTACTCTGCAGAGATACCCAGCAGGTCCAAAATTTTGTTGAGTTCGCTCCATATTGCACGGTTTTCGAGATATAAGCATTTTTGTGTTTTGCAAAAACTTTGAAAATTCAAAATGGCCACCATTTTTGGGGAGACAAAAATTTTTGTCAAGACCACTGCTGTGGTGTGTATCTCCCGCCGAGCATTAAAGCAGAAGAAATAGCTTTTCCGAGATATTCACAATTTTTCATTTTCGTGTGTGAAAGCTCTTCCAAAAGTAGGTGAATGAGTTATTTGAGAAAAATTGGCTATCTGCAATACTATTAAGAGATAATTCACATTTACTCATTTTGAGTAGGTGAATAATTATCTATGGGTCTGAAACTTCACCAAGTGAAAGCTCTCCCAAAAGTAGGTGAATGAGTTATTTGAGAAAAATTGGCTATCTGCAATACTTTTAGAGATAATTTGCATTTACTCATTTTGAGTAGGTGAGTAATTAGCTATGGGTCTAAAACTTCACCATGTGAAAGCTCTCCCACAAGTAGATGAATGAGTATTTGATAAAAATTGGGTATCCGCAATACTTTTACAGATAATTAGCATTTACTCATTTTGAGTAGGTGAATAAATAGCTATGGGTCTGAAACTTCACAGAGTGAAAGCTCTCCCAAAAGTAGGTGAATGAGTTATTTGAGAAAAATTGGCTATCTGCAATACTTTTAGAGATAATTCACATTTACTCATTTTGAGTAGGTGAATAATTAGCTATGGGTCTGAAACTTCACCAAGTGAAAGCTCTGCCAAAAGTAGGTGAATGAGTTATTTGAGAAAAATTGGCTATCTGCAATACTTTTAGAGATAATTCGCATTTACTCATTTGAGTAGGTGAGTAATTAGCTATGGGTCTGAAACTTCACCAAGTGAAAGCTCTCCCAAAAGTAGGTGAATGAGTTATTTGAGAAAAATTGGCTATCTGCAATACTTTTAGAGATAATTCGCATTTACTCATTTTGAGTAGACGAGTAATTAGCTATGGGTCTGAAACTTCACCAAGTGAAAGCTCTCCCAAAAGTAGGTGAATGATTAATTTGAGAAAAATTGGCTATCTGCAATACTTTTAGAGATAATTCGCATTTACTCATTTTGAGTAGGTGAGTAATTAGCTATGGGTCTGAAACTTCACAGAGTGAAAGCTCTCCCAAAAGTAGGTAAATGAGTTATTTGAGAAAAATTGGCTATCTGCAATACTTTTAGAGATAATTCGCATTTACTCATTTTGAGTAGGTGAGTAATTAGCTATGGGTCTGAAATTTCACCGAGTGAAAGCTCTCCCAAAAGTAGGTGAATGAGTTATTCGAGAAAAATTGGCTATCTGCAATACTTTTAGAGATAATTCGCATTTACTCATTTTGAGTAGGTGAGTAATTAGCTATGGGTCTGAAACTTCACCAAGTGAAAGCTCTCCCAAAAGTAGGTGAATGACTTATTTGAGAAAAATTGGCTATCTGCAATACTTTTAGAGATAATTCACATTTACTCATTTTCAGTAGGTGAGTAATTAGCTATGGGTCTGAAACTTCACCAAGTGAAAGCTCTGCCAAAAGTAGGTGAATGAGTTATTTGAGAAAAATTGGCTATCTGCAATACTTTTAGAGATAATTCGCATTTACTCATTTTGAGTAGGTGAGTAATTAGCTATGGGTCTGAAACTTCACCGAGTGAAAGCTCTCCCAAAAGTAGGTGAATGAGTTATTTGAGAAAAATGGGCTATCTGCAATACTTTTAGAGATAATTCGCATTTACTCATTTTGAGTAGGTGAGTAATTAGCTATGGGTCTGAAACTTCACCGAGTGAAAGCTCTCCCAAAAGTAGGTGAATGATTAATTTGACAAAAATTGGCTATCTGCAATACTTTTAGAGATAATTCGCATTTACTCATTTTGAGTAGGTGAGTAATTAGCTATGGGTCTGAAACTTCACCAAGTGAAAGCTCTCCCAAAAGTAGGTAAATGAGTTATTTGAGAAAAATTGGCTATCGGCAATACTTTTAGAGATAATTCGCATTTACTCATTTTGAGTAGGTGAGTAATTAGCTATGGGTCTGAAACTTCACCAAGTGAAAGTTCTCCCAAAAGTAGGTGAATGAGTTATTTGAGAAAAATTGGCTATCTGCAATACTTTTAGAGATAATTCACATTTACTCATTTTGAGTAGGTGAGTAATTGGCTATGGGTCTGAAACTTCACCATGTGAAAGCTCTTCCAAAAGTAGGTGAATGAGTTATTTGAGAAAAATTGGCCATCTTCAATACTTTTAGAGGTAATTCGCATTTACTCTTTTTGAGTAGGTGAGCAATTAGCTATGGGTCTGAAACTTGACCAAGTGAAAGCTCTTTGGATAGCTGCTCTGCAGAGATACCCTGAAGATAAAAAATTTCGTTGAAATCGCTCTATGTAGCACGGTTTTCGAAATATTAGTATTTTTGTGTTTTGCAATTTTGCGAAAAATTCGAAAATTCAAAATGGCCGCCATTTTTTGCGAGACAAAATTTTTTTGAAAATTGGCATGGCTACTCTGCAGATATACCCTGTGGGTCAAAAATTTCATCGAAATCGCTCTATCTAGCAGGGTTTTCGAGATATAAGCATTTTTATGTTTTGCAATTTTTGCGAAAAATTCGAAAATTCAAAATGGCCGCCATTTTTGGCGAGACAAAAATTTTTTCAAAATTGGGATAACTACTCTGCAGAGATACCCTGCGGGTCAAAAATTTCGTCGAAATCGCTCTATCTAGCACGGTTTTCGAGATATAAGCATTTTTGTGTTTTGCAATTTTTGCGAAAATTTCGAAAATTCAAAATGGCCGCCATTTTTGGCGAGACAAAAATTTTTTGAAAATTGGGAAAAGTACTCCGCAGAGATATCCTGCGGGTCAAAAATTTTGTCGAAATTGCTCTATCTAGCACGGTTTTTGAGATATAAGCATTTTTGTGTTTTGCAATTTTTGCGAAAATTTCGAAAATTCAAAATGGCCGCCATTTTGGGCGAGACAAAAATTTTTTGAAAATTGGGAAGTTCAAAAATTTCGTCGAAATCGCTCTATCTAGCACGGTTTTCGAGATATAAGCATTTTTGTGTTTTCCTTATTTGGAAAATTCGTAATGATTAATTAATCATTAATTACTCGGCCATTTCTTGACCAATCAATGCCAAAATCTAATGATTTCCAGATTTTAATAGAATGAATGTATTTGCCAAGTTTCAGGTGAATTGATAAAATTCCTTTCAAGTTATCATCCGGACAAGCTTCCCCATCGAAAAAAGACATTTTTGGTCATGTGACCTCTCTGATTGGTTGAAATGTCACTGCAGCATATTCAAAAAAATTCCCCAAGGCTACTGCCTAAACCTGCCAAATTTGAAAAGAATCCGCCTAACGGTTACAGAGTTATAAGGAAAACAAAATGCGGAGCCGCCGGAGCCGGCAGAGCCGCCGGAGCCTGAAGCTCTCCCATACACAAACAAGCGTCCCTTGCGGGACGCTTAATAAAATGCCAAACTAATAACACTCATCAAGTCAACAAATTTCTGTTGTTCATTATGCAAAAAATACAAGCAGCATTTCAGATTTCCTCATCTGTATTACACCAATTTTTACATAAGAACAATGTGTATGCCAATATATGAACTACCAAATGACTCGAAACAAAAATGAAACCATCATGAAATAAATAAGGATGTTTATTAATGAGCAATCGTGTTGCAAGTACTATTTCAAATTTTTTATAGCTGTATTACTTGATTTGTCTTCTCTAAAAGTGATATTTCAACCATTTTAACTTCTTTTTGTGGGACATGCATTTATATTTTTTAAAGATGTATTACAAACCAAATCTGAAGTACCAAACACTGGTTATTAAGCAAAGTAAACTAAAGCACTTTGATACATGAAATGGTACATACATAACTTGCAGAACAGGATATTCAAACATACACCATTCAAGATGTATCTCTTTGACCTAAATTGTGAGGAACTATTTAGAATTTAAAAAAAAATTTTTTTTGAAGAAATATTGGAGAGGAGATTGGTTGATCATTTGACCTCACAGCATTAATTTAAAGACAAATTCATTCCAAAATATCTTAAACTCTAAAATACCGTTTCAATAAATTATAATAGAAAAAAAAAAATTGTATACCTTACTCAAAAAATCCCAAAACCATTCATTCAATATTTTAGAAAAAAAATAAATAAAACTAGACAGTTTCAAGACTATGACTTAAGATAGAGCGGAAATGACCATAAAGAAGGTTTAGCTTCAGGGATACATTGAGAGAAGATTATGTTCTTCACACATTTCCTCTGACCCTATGCTCAAGTCGGAAAAAGTTTGGAAAGCTCAAGTTTGGAAAGCAAATTATTTGATCAAAACTATTTTTCAGACATGAACAGACTTGGCATTAATTGAAATTCAAAGTTAGGGGTTTTAAATCTTGTTCAACACGCAGGGTGTCATTTCAACAGTTCCTTACCATTGCCACTTGTATGGGTCAAACTCACACACAGGTGACAGCCTGTAATTAGATGCCAAATTTTCAACCCACTAAGCTACCAAGGTCCTGATACTATAATGATAAAATTTCTTATTTAGCACTGTAAACGTTTAATAAATAATTTCTGTGATTTTCTCGGCCTTTAGATTATGCTGTTTTCACATTCACAATATGAAGCATCCACATCTAACACCATCAGTGTACTACCCCATCCATTCCTCAGTTATTCTCTGATTTTAATGATAAAGATGTATGACAATGACATGAACAATTTATTACAAAAGTGTCCCATACATTCTCTGTTATTGTTCAGCCGTGTCTGAAGTTGTAGCTGCTTTCTTCTTTTGATCATCTGGCTTCATGGCCGGGAAAAACAGGACCTCCTGTTACAATACAATGAGAATACTACCTTGATATGCAATATTTAACAGAAACTTAAAGGAGGGTAACTGTGACAAGAGGTAAATAACAATGAATCCACCAATGGTATGCAGCAGATTTGGTAGAATTAAAACAGCCATAAGTGGATATTGTCGTAAGATAGAAGGAAATGTAGAAGTTCAACTTCCAAAGAGCAGTCACAAGTAGAACCTTTTTTTAAAAACTTTTTTTTACAGGACTAATAGAGCTTGGCAAGTGTGATACAGTACTACTGAAATGTACAAAAATAATGGGCAAAATGGATTACACTCATACTGAATGATCAACAAATCTGCCATACTGTTCGAAGTAAGAGTCATTCTTCGATACACACTAAGATTTAGATGACCTATGGTTAAACAGTATCACCAGTTGCCCTTCACTTGAAATGTCACTTGAAATTTTGTAAATGTGTGAGATTTGTTTTACAAAAGAGATATCAACAGTCTGTTATGCAACTTGGTTTTCAGCCGCACACCAAATGTATAGAATTATTATTATTATACACAAACCAAGCATTGAGAAGTGAAAGAGGATTGAGTTAATCCTAAAAACTTTATATATTTTCGAAACATGGTCTTACTTATGTTGCAATAAGTAGAAGTATATTTCTTACATTTTGCAACTTTGACAAAATCGACTATGAAAAAGAAAATGATTTTCACAATTCAATAATAGACCAAACTTTGATCCTCATTGACAGAAGATAACAGGCTACATGTTATCCATTACTGGATAATTTTATGAAGAGAAAAATGTGACTCCCAGTGGCTTGTCTTTAACTGCAAGTAACTAAAAGTGTGGGAGAAAACTAAGCTTGGAGTCTGCATGTTACATTTCAAGTGGTTTGTGTACAGAACTTGCAAATGATGTTAATTATTTTTCATGTTTTCAGACAATGATCTTTCTGGTGCTTTTAAGCACATAATTTGAAAGTTACCTCAAAGTTATACAAGGTGAAACACAAGGTAAGACTACCAATGCCCCAAATTACACATACTCAAGTCTGAAAGAGTACTCTAAATATTTTTTAGTCTATACTCCAAATAATGTAGCCCTAATCAGCCATACCTTGATATTGTTGGAGTCAGTGAAAAACATAGTTAGCCTGTCGATGCCCATCCCCCAGCCTGCAGTGGGTGGCAGACCGTACTCCAAGGCTGTACAGAAGTTCTCATCTACAAACATAGCCTCATCATCCCCTGCAGCCTTGTCCTAAAATCACAAAGAAAATGAGTAACTCACTGGAATTAAGGGTCAGTGGACATGTTGCAAGCACCTGTCTTTAGTTGCATATTCCATTCACTAGGTGTCACTCTTGTAGGTCACGGAACTACTTTTTTTTGTTTACATTTTATGTTCATCTTAGCAACTCCCTCCAAACTCTTTGTTTACATTTTTATAATAAACACATGGATAATCTTGGAGAAAGCCCTAATTGACTCAATATTAATAACCAACAACGGCTTCTGTGAATTGTGTTGGGAGAGGCTAAAATTTACTTTTTTTTAGTTTTCAAATCATTCACATTCATGTCAGCATTCACAAGACATACATTCTAGTACTAGAAGGCCTGTTGTTAATAGTGCACCCATTTTTGAGTTAGGGGTATCTTTTAAAGTATTTTTAACTTTCCATTAAAAATCATTACAAAAATATACAGTCTTTTGGTCACGGAACAGTGGCGCCCCTGGTGAATGACTTAGGAACTAACAGTGAAGTTGTCCACTGACCCTTAATCCAATATTAGAAATTAGTGATAAATTTGAAGAGCACAACAAATGCAGATGAGCAATAAGATAGATTTGCTCTAAGGTTGTACAGAAATTTATATACACAAATGTTGCCTTGCCATCCCAAGTGTCTTTGTCCTGGAATACAGATAACAAATGGGTGAAAAAAAAATCTACTGAATCAACTTTGCAATGTCCTCAAAAAAGTCACTTGAGTAAAACCTAAATATAACAAGAAGTCAGTAGAATTGTACTGTCACCAGCTTTGGTTAAAGACTGAAGCGGATGAAATTCGAAAGGACATAAATTTGCAAATTTAGTAAGTAAATTAAATTTTTATAAGTTAATACCCTATCCAATGGACAATTGCTAATCTGGTCGGCGCAGACCGGCCCGCCAAACGACAGAAAAAGTCGCCTTATATGAGTGCATAATGCCGCCACAAGCGGTCCGGTCCCAGTGTGCACTCGCTAGGTGGCGTGTTGTACTTCCTTCCTGTCTAGACAGCGTTACGTCATAGCATCTTTTTTCGTTGTCTAAACCTAGTAAGTTGAAAGTGGGGTCGGTTGGGAGGGTCTTGTGTGTCCATTGGATAGGGTATTAACTTATAAAAATTTAATTTACTTATTAAATTTGCAATCTTATTGCGTTAATACATCCTATCCAACAGACAATTCCTGAATAACTACTGCTTGGTTGGCGGGTAAGTTACTAGGGGCTTGAGTGAACTCATTTTAAGAACTAACAAAACTTGTTTTAGGCCTGGGTCGGTCCTGAGGTGAGGAAACCCCTAAAGGCCCAGGTCGGCTAACAGAAACCGGTTAACCGGTTCCAACCGACTCCCCCCCCCCATTTCTTAAACAGGCCTGCTCTGAGGTGGGGAAAAGGAGGGATGAGTTCAGCCCCATAGAATTAAACCTCCCGAAGGAAGCATGTCACAGTTTTCTTTCTTTTTTTTTTTTTTTTTTTTTTTTTTTTTTTTTTTTTTTTTGCTTGCTTCTTAAATATATATGTACAATCTACAGATCTCTATATTCCGGGCTTTTGGTGGACCTGCTGAGCAGCCACTACCGGGCCCAGATGGTAGCGCTCTGAATCAGCCCAAGCCACATCCTTCAAGAAGAATTGTGTGAAGGTGTTATGTGATTTCCAGTGGCAGGCTGACAGAATTTGTTCCAAGGAAACTCCCGACTGGAAGGCCTTAGAAGCAGCAAAGGCTCTGACATCATGAGCCTTGACCTGATGTAGAGTGTGGGACTCTTAGTCAGAGAGCTCATAACAAAGGATCACAGTCTGTTTGATCCATGAGGAGATAGTGGCAGGGGAGATGTCCCTGTCAAAACCTTTCTTAAAGGAGACAAAGACTAACTCCTTATTCTGCCTGGAATCTGAGGTCCTGTCCAAATAGTAGCGCAACGCTCTGACCGGGCAGAGGGACCTATCAGATTTTAGGGATCTATCCAGAGTTGGGGCCAGGGCTGGTATAACCACTGGGGCCACACTCTCTGGACCCTCCTTGGCCAGCTGATTCTTTGAGAGAAAGCTGGGTGAGGGGTACAGGGACACCTTTGACCAATCAGATTGGTGTCTGATGTTCTTGTTTTGCCAAGCATGAATCTCACTTCTGCGTTTACCCGAACCAAGGGCTAAGAGGAAAACTGTCTTGAAGGTCAAATGCTTCAAAGAGGCCTCTTTAAGTGGTTCAAATGGGGCCTTGGTCAATTGGTGTAGTACCAGGGAGAGGTTCCAGGAGGGGATACCCCTCCGGCCCTTGGGTCTATCCCTGTGGAAACTATCCAAGAGACGAGTGAGGTTTTCATCTTTGCTGATATTAATGGATGAATTTCCTAGTTTATCAGCAATGGCAGATCTGTACCCATCAATGATACTGGGCTGTAACCTCCTGTCCTGGAAAAGGTACATAAGGAAGTCTGCTACTGATTTTACAGGGGGTGCCCTGAAGTCCACCTTATTAGAAAGACACCACTTTGTAAAAATGGTCCACTTTGCCTCATAGACTGATCTAGTTGATCGTCTTTGAGGAGCCTCAATTCTTGCTGCCACTGCCTCAGAGAACCCTTGCTCCTTGATTGCTGTGGTTCTAGGAGCCACGCATGGAGATTTAGATTTGTCAGATTCCTGTGGGGGGTCTGATTGAAGGGTTGTGTCAACAAATGGGGCAGCTTTGGTAGGCATAGTGGGATCTGGCTGGACATGGTCACTAGACCCCAAAACCAAGGCATGTTGGGCCACCCCGGGGCAATTAGAATAAGCCTTTTGCATGGGGTGTCCTGCAACTTCTCCACCACTTTGCCCAAGATGGCCACTGGTGGGAAGGCGTATGCATCCAGATCTTCCCATGGCAAACTGGGTGCGTCCACTGCTAGGGCCAGGGGATCTGGCATTGGGGACACAAATTGAGGCAACTTGTTGTTGAAACTGGTGGCAAATAGGTCTATCTGAGGCCAATGCCACCTGCTGCATATTGCCTCGAATACCTCTGGAAGGAGAGACCACTCTGTCTGAATGGTCTGGCCTAACCGGGATAGCTTGTCTGCTATCACGTTTAGTCGGCCTGGTATGTGTCGGGCTTTGAGAGTTACTTGTCTCCTGGTACACCAGGCCAAGATCCTCCACAGTAGGGCACAAAGTGGGCCCGACCTCATGCCTCCTTCTTTGTTTATATAGGACACCACTGTGGTGTTGTCGGTTGCCACCAAGACGATCTGGTCGGTGCGAGGTCTTGGAACTCTTTTAGAGCTAAAAGGACTGCCTTCAGTTCCAGATAGTTTATATGCAGCTTGCTTTCTGGTAGAGACCACGAGCCCCTTGCAGTGCGTTCGTTTAAGTGAGCGCCCCACCCTTCTTTTGATGCGTCTGTAAAGATCTGTAGCGCATGCTTTATGGGGTGTAAGGGCTGGCCGGTGAGAACGTTGTCTTCGTTCAGCCACCATTGAAAATGAGGATAGGAATCACTTTTTCCAGTGATTCCGGTATCCGCCAATTGTTTTTGAGGTGCCATTGTATAGGTCTCATGTGCAAACGACCTAGGTGAACCTATTTTTAAGTGGCCGTTAGTAACCTATCAACGACATGAACTGCCGAACATGACAGGCCCTTAGGGACAATATTTCCAGTATTTTGTCCTGTAGACTCTGCCACCGGTCCAGTGTCGGTCGGACCCGACCAGCTTTGAGGTCGAACTGGTAGCCTACAAAATCGAAAGTTTGTTTGGGTTCCAGCTCTGATTTGTCCAGGTTCACCAGCCAACCAAGTTCTCTGCACACCTTCACTAGCTCCTGAGTATGCTGGAGACAGACCTGGTGGGATGTGGCTCTCACCAACCAGTCGTCTAGGTACTGGTAGATTCTTATACCCCTGTGGGTGGCCATTAGCTTTACCTCCTTTGCTATAACAGTGAACTCCAAGGGTGCTGTCGACAAACCGAAGGGCAGTGCTTTGAATTGGTACGTCTACCCTTGCACATGAACTCTCAGATATTTTCTGGACTGTTCCTGTATGGGGATATGGAAGTAGGCATCCTTGAAGTCTATCGAGGTTACCCACTCCCCTGTCTTGAGGGAGGTTCTGATGGTTTCCAGAGTCTCCATTTTGAATTTTTCCGCCTTGAGGAAAAGATTGAGTTTGCTCAGATCTAGTATAGGTCTCTATTTGATGTTTGGTTTTGGGACTAAGAATAGTCGGTTGAAGAAACCCAGGGACTTTGGATTTTGTACCAGCTCTACTGCGTTCTTGTCGATAAGCTGATGCAATGCCTCTAGCAGGTAGCTGTTCCTGCTGGGATTTACATAGCAGCTTACGACAGTGGGATATCTGGTTAGTTTGGGCCGGATCCGAAAGGGGAGGGTGTAGCCCTCTTTGAGGATTTGAACTACTTTCGGACCGGTGTTCAAGTTTTGCCAAGTTTGCCAAAAAGTTTGAAGTCTGGCCCCTACAGGTAGATTTGAGGCAACATTCACGACATTTGTAACAGTTTTCACACAGGAGGATTGCGTGACACAGGAAACACTTTGCACATATTTTAATTTGCCATTTGTTTGAGAGTAACACTCAGCTTGTCCAGAACTTAGGCCTTTCCTTTGTGGCAGCCCGGGTGCAGAAACTTGCAAATTTAATATGTAAATTAAATTTTTATCAGTTAATACCCTATTCAATGGACAATAGCTTATCCGGTCGGCGCGGACCGGCCTGCCAAACGTCAGAAAAAGACGTCCTGTGTTTCCACCGGCCAGACCGGTCCAGTACTGTGCACTCGCCAGGTGGCGTGTCGTACTTCCTTCCTGTATAGACAGCGTGACGTCATGGCATCTTTTTCGTTGTCTAAACCTATTAGACCCCTAGTAGACTGATAGCGGGGTCGGTGGGAGGGTCTTGTGTGTCCATTGGATAGGGTATTAACTTATAAAAATTTAATTTACATATTAAATTTGCAATTTTATTGCGTTAATACATCCTATCCAATGGACAATAGCTGAATAACTACCGCTTGGTTGGTGGGTAAGTTACTAGGGACTTCCAATTTGAACTCTTACGCTGACATAATGAAATTTCTCTTTAGAGGCCCGGGTAGACCTTGCAGTCACAAACCCCTAGGGCCATGGTCGAATATCATCATCCGGTTATCAGGGTTGAACCGTCAGAATCGACCTGCTGCCCCCCCCCCCCTTTTTGTACAGACCTGCTCTGAGGTAGGGGAAGAGAGGGATGAGTTCAGTCCCATACAAATAGACCTCCCGAAGGAAGCACGTTCCATCATGGGCCTTAACTTGATGTAGGGTGTGTGCCTGATGATCAGAGTTCATAGCATAGGATCACAGTCTGCTTGATCCATGAGGAGATGGTGGCAGGTGAGATATCCGTGTCGAAACCCTTCTTGAAGGAGACAAAAACTAACTCCTTATCCTGCCTGAGGTCTGATGTCCTGTCCAAATAGTAGCGCAGAGCTCTGACCGGACAAAGGGATCTGTCAGACCTAAGGGACCTATCCAGAGTAGGAGCCAAAGCCGGAATGACCACAGGGGCTACACTCTCTGGGCCCTCTTTGGCCAGCTGGTTCTTAGAGAGAAAGCTGGGGGATGGAAACAGGGACACCTTAGACCAATCCGACTGGTGCCTGATGTTCTTGTGCTGCCATGCATGGATCTCACTCCTTCTTTTGCCAGAACCCAGGGCCAAAAGGAAGACAGTTTTGAAGGTAAGGTGCTTCAGGGATGCCTCCTTAAACGGTTCGAAGGGAGCCTTTGTCAGCTGGTGTGGTACCAGAGAAAGGTTCCAGGAGGGTATACCCCTCCGCCCTTTGGGTCTGTCTCTGTGAAAACTGTCCAAGAGACGGGTGAGATTATCATCTTTGCTGATATTAATTGTTGTGTTACCCAACTTATCAGCAATGGCAGACCTGTATCCATCAATGGTGCTGGGCTGTAACTTCTTGTCCTCAAAGAGGTACAATAGGAAATCAGCCACCGACTTTACAGGTGGTGACCTGAAGTCCACCTGATTAGAGTTGCACCACTTCGTAAAAATGGTCCACTTTGCCTCATAGACTGATCTGGTTGATCTCCTTTGAGGAGCCTCAATTCTTGCTGCCACTGCCTCAGAGAAACCCTGTTCCTTGATTGCTGTGGCTCTAGGAGCCATGCATGGAGATTTAGATTTGTCAGATTTCTGTGAGGGATCTGATTGAAGGGCTGTGTCAACAAATTGGGCAGAATTGGCAGACTGAGAGGAATTTGACTGGACATGGCCACTAAGTCCCAAAACCAGGGCATGTAGGGCCACCCCGGGGCAATCAGAATTAGTCTCCGGCACGGGGAGTCCAATAACTTTTCCACCACTTTGCCCAAGATGGTGGTTGGTGGAAAGGCATACGCATCCAGCTCGTCCCATGGCAGAGTGAGAGCATCCACTGCTAAAGCCAGGGGGTCCGGAACTGGGGACACAAACTGAGGCAACTTGTGGTTGAACCTCGTGGCAAACAGATCTATCTGAGGTTGGTGCCACCTGCTGCATATCCTTCGAAAAACTTCTGGAAGGAGGGACCACTCTGTTTGGATGGTCTGACCCAGCCTGGACAGTTCAATCAATCAATCAATCAATCAGTTGTCCAGGTGCTTAATCTCCGTATCAACGGATTCTAAGGCACACCATCCAATCCGTAAGGCATAAATCATGAGACATTAGACATGTTCCGAGTTCCGACAGTTTGTCGGCTATGACATTTAGATGGCCTGGGATATGTCGGGCTTTTAGAGTCACCTGTCGCTGGGAGCACCAAGTCAGGATTCTCCACAGTAGGGCACACAGTGGGCCCGACCTCATACCTCCTTCTTTGTTTATATATGCCACTACCGTGGTGTTGTCGGTTGCCACTAGTACTATTTCGCCTACACAGAGATCTTGGAACTCTTTCAAGGCCAGAAAAACTGCTTTTAACTCCAGATAGTTTATATGCAGTTTGCTTTCCGGTACCGACCAAGCTCCTCTTGCAATGCGCTCGTTTAAGTGAGCACCCCACCCTTCTTTTGAGGCGTCTGTAAATATCTGCAGAGCATGCCTTACTGGGTGTAACGGTTGGCCTTGTAGCACATTGCTTTCTTTTAGCCACCATTGCAAGTGTGGGTGTAAAGACCTGGGCAGAGGGATAATCTTCTCTAGAGATTCCGGTACCCTCCAATTGTTTTTGAGATGCCACTGAAGGGGTCGCATGTGTAGCCGGCCCAGGCGAATTTGCTTTTCCTTGGCCGTTAATAGGCCTATAAGGGACATGAACTGTCGGGCCGGACAGGCCGGTAGTGACAGTAACACTTGTATTTTCCCTTGTAAGCTTTGCCATCGGTCCGGTGTCGGTCGGACCCGGCCGGACCTGAGGTCGAACTGGTAACCTACGAAATTGAAAACTTGTTTTGGCTCCAGCTCTGATTTCTCCTTGTTCACCAGCCAACCCAGGTCCTGACACATTCTTACTAGAGTCTGTGTATGCTGGTGGCAAAGATGGTGCGATTTTGCCCTCACCAACCAGTCGTCGAGGTACTGGTGGATTCTTATACCCCTGTGGCTGGCCATCAGTTTCACCTCCTTGGCTACTACAGTGAACTCCATGGGTGCTGTAGACAGACCGAAAGGCAGTGCTTTGAATTGGTAAGTCTGACCCTGGATATGAAATCTGAAATATTTCCTGGATTGTTCCTGTATTGGAATATGGAAGTAGGCATCTTTGAAGTCTACCGACGTGACCCACTCCCCTTGTTGGAGGGATGTTCTGATGGTTTCCGGGGTTTCCATCTTGAATTTCTCCACTTTGAGGAAAAGATTTAGTTTGCTCAGGTCTAGTATTGGCCTCCATTTGTTGTTGGGCTTGGGGACCAGAAACAGTCGGTTGAAAAACCCTAGAGAGGTCTGATTGTGTACTAGTTCTACAGCATTTTTGTAAATAAGCTGATGTAATGCCTCTAACAGGTAGCTGTTCCTGTGAGGATTGACATAACAGCTTACGACTGTGGGATACCTGGTTAAGTTCGGTCGGGTCCGGAAGGGGAGAGTATAACCCTCTCTCAAAAGACTGACCACCTTCGGACCGGAACCCAGATCCAGCCAAGCCTGCCAAAAGTTTTGAAGTCTTGCCCCTACAGGAAGATTTGAGGCAACATCTTTTACATTTGTTACAGGAGGGACACAAGACAACTGAGTGACACAAGAAGCACCTTTCACATATTTTAATGAATGATCTCTTTGAACATAACAATCTACTGGCCCGGGACTTAGATCTTTCCTTTGCGAATGCCCGGGCACAGTAGGTACAGGAGTTACAACATTTAAGAGTACATTGCCAAGAAAACAAGTGTCTATTGTCTCTCTCTTGGTGGTGCTCCCGGCCAGCAGCCCTGTCTGAAGTTGAGTTACACAGTAATTGTCATTTATAAGGCTGCTGGCCCTTGGCTGGTCGGGTAGAATAGTTGGAGGCCTTTCCTCTGGGTTTCCTGTACCGGCCCTTGCCTATGCTCTTCCAAGCCGGTTTATCACCCTTTTTGTCCTGACGCCTGTCTGTTCTCTTATCAGGTCTCTCATATGGGTGGAAACGTCCTTTGGTACGGGAACTACTAGTCTGACCTCTCGACTCATAGTGTGAAATCTCTTCTTCCGCCCTTTTAATAACAGAGTCAGGGAAGAGGGTTGGAATATGCAGGGGGGCTGCTCTTAAAGCGGCTATAGTGTCCGGTTTAATCCCCGACTTCACATGGGTAAGGTATGCATCCCGCCTAGCCAACGTGAGATTGCCCATGGAGATAAAAACAAATTCACTCAGGTGCTCCATAGTCTTAGCAGCAGCCTGCGTGATGCTGGAGTTAAAGTCCATCAGGTATTTCAACTCATCCATGGTGTTGGAAGACTTCGAAGAACCCTTACCCTTGCAGTCAGAACGGAGACTTCTAAGCTGTGTCTGCATGTCCTTCTGCACGCGAAAGAGACACCTGTTGAAACTCGTGGCCTGATTGCAGATTACAGATGCTTCTCTTGCAGACTTTTCCCACCTTCTTAACGATTTCTGGGAAATGCGTCTAGAAGCAGGTGGAGTAGAAGTTAGTCCGGACTGACGGGATATCCGACTGAAACAGCTGTTTAGCTTTGAAGAATCCGTACTCCAGCCTGAGACAGCAGCAGGGTCGGCTTTGTGGTCGGTGGCAAGACCGTACCATCTGGCTTGCGACTTCGCCGTCCTCAGAAACTGGTCCATCGACAGGCCACCGGCCTCAGAACTACGGGAGGGATAACCCTCAACCAGAGTCAAGTTCAATTTTCCTATTTTCTTGCAAAGCCAATCTTCAGTAGGCATTTGGACGGATACTTTCCCTGGTGTTGCAGCTTTAGGTCCTGAAAATGGATTGTCATCCGACCCAGTATTAGCACTGTCCAGTTCAGGAATGTCTGACCAGCCCATATACTCCCGGATACCCTTCATAGTTTCTGATAGTTCTCCTTCCTCAGTGTAGAGGTCGACTGCTGGTCTATCCGACAGTTCACTTACTGCCTCAGAAATGTCACTAGAGGCACTATCCGTCCGGTGCCTGTGCAGAGGAGGAGAGCCGGTGTCGGTGATAGTGGATGCCAGTGGTCGGTCAGAACGTTGCTTGCTGTGAGACCTGCTAGCAGATTTAAGCTTGGGTTGAGGGTCGGTACTAGCCTGACCAGAAGGTCGGTTACGTCCAGTGATTGGCTGGTCGGTGGGTTGATGCTGTGAAGCAGAGGAACCCTTATCAGAGTCACCAAACTCTTGCCTATGAGGAGATCTTGACGAAGGCCGGTCGGTGGAAAGCTGGCTGGCCGGTTGATGCTGTGAAGCAGGGCAACCCTTGCCAGTGCGCTTGGAAGAGG
Organism: Sabellastarte sp. h YS-2021; assembly: GCA_964017235.1. Taxonomy (NCBI): domain Eukaryota; kingdom Metazoa; phylum Annelida; class Polychaeta; order Sabellida; family Sabellidae; genus Sabellastarte; species Sabellastarte sp. h YS-2021. The sequence goes on along the minus strand of OZ024930.1, from coordinate 58,695,427 downwards.
CTGATGTGACCTGTTGAGTATTAGAAGTGAGCTGGCTAGCTGGTTGATACTGTGAAGTAGAGGAACCCTTGCAAATAAACAAACTCTGAAAATTAGCAGAGTATTTTCAAAAATTCCAAACACTGAATAAAATTCGCTTGCACAGATCTCGCGCCAAACGAAAAAGATGCCTGGCGAGTGCACAGTACTGGACCGGTCCGGCCGGTGGAAACACAGGACGTCTTTTTCTGACGTTTGGCAGGCCGGTCCGCGCCGACCGGATAAGCTATTGTCCATTGGATAGGATGTATTAACGCAATAAAATACATGTTTTACAACAAGAGGCTTTACATTTAACTGATATTTTATTGTCTGTGTACAAGGAGTTACAGTCCTTCTGTTCAACTCTTTCCTGCTTCCGGTCAGTCTGCTTGGAAACAAGAAATTTACAGAGTAATTGTCATTTATAAGCAGACTGATCCTTGGCCTGACGCGAGGAAAACTTTCCAGCTTGCATCCTACTCTTTTTCTTAAACTGTCTTCCCAGATTTTTCCAGGCCGGCTTTGAGGATTTATTGTCATAAGAAGGCAAAATCAGATAAGTGCTCCATCGTCTTGGTCATGCACTGGGTAATGGAGGAGTTGAAAGTCATAAGATACTGTAATTCCTCTGTGGCTCCACCGACCTTATCTGCCGATTTACCCTTGCTGTGCTCAGACTGCAGGATTTTTAACTGTGAAGTCATGTGTTGTTGAACCTTACTAACACACCGGCTAAGACCTGCAGCTTGGTTGCATATATATGTAGCTTCCCGGGCACTCTTTTCCCATCGCCTGAGTGTATCCTGTGAAAAAGTACGGGATGATGGAGCCGGTGAGGTCAAACCACTGGATCTAGCTACCCTACTATAAGTACTGTTCAATTTTGCAGACTCTGAGTGCCAGAAGGAAACAGTACCGGCCGGTTTGTCCTGACTGGGATGTAAGCCATACCACTTCCCTTGAGATTTTCCATGTTTAACAAACTGGTCTCTCTGGAGACCTCCAGCCTCCGAACTCCTAGAGGGATAACCCTGTACCAAAGTCAGGTTGAGGCAGTCCATCTTACGACATAACCAGTCGTCTGTTGGCAAATTTACATTAGTTTTCCCAGCTGGTTGTTGCTTTGGAGCTGCGAATGGGTTGTCCTCAGAGCTTGATAAGGCGGAGTCGACTTCTGGGATGTGTGTCCAGCCCATAAAAGACCTTACACCACTCATAGTCTCTCTATAGTTCTGCTCCTCCGACAACAGTTGATCATTTTCCGTAAGAGACACATCCTGTTCCACATCAGAAAGTTCACCCTCTTCAGTCTTACTCATTCTAACGGGGAGAGATTCGGAATCTGAATCAGATACAGTGTCCATGTCCGAATCTGAGGTTCGGTGAGTCGGTTCAACACCAGATGTAGAAGCTGGAGGATTATCCACTGGCCCGGTAACCGGCTGGTCGGTGGTAAGAGGTCGGTCCACCGGATGAGGCCGGAGTGAAGCATGCTGAACAGCAGGAGGCAAGTCGGCGGGCCTGGTCGGTGCAAAGAAGGGCTCAGAAGTATCCAAGGCACCTGCAGGTGGAGGTTTCACAGGGGTAACCTTGACCGACTGGAAGGCCGGAGCAGGCTGACTGATGGATTTGGAGAGGAGCATGGCTTCCAGCCTGCTGAAACGTTCGACCCATTTAAGATCCATGGCCTCAAGCTTACTGTCAGTGGAAACTGTTGAGGATTAAGCTGGTGAAGAATGTCTTTTCTTAGACGACTTCCCTATGGCCACCTTGGTATCCGGTGTCTTGTCAAGTTTCTTAGTTTTCACAGCCTCAGGGGTGCTACTCACTGCTTCTGAACTCTTGGAAATCTTCTTGATTTCGCACCCGCAGGGGTGGTACTCATCTCTTCTGAGTTCACAGTTTCATTGTCTTTCGACAACCCTATAACAGACACAGTTGACGGATCAACTAGGGTGCTACTCGACTCTTCAACAGCTCTGGCCTCACGCTTTTCCTTCTTCTTTTGATCTTGCGGAGTGGCTAGCTTAACTTTCTGCTCTTCTGTGAGTACATCACAATCAAGGCAAGGGAGATTTTTAACACAGTTGTCTTCACCCTTTTTCTTGTCTCTACATCGAGCACAGACTTTATGTCTATCATATCCTGCCATAAGATGGCCACACAAACCCCTTCGCTGTCCTGGTGAAGACATGACAAATCTCCAGTACTCACACAATAATATAATATGAAATAAAATGTTCCACTTGCAGAATAAACCACCATAGAACGAAAATTGAAATTAATTTCAAAATTCCTTGTGCACACACACACGCCAAACGAAAAAAGATGCTATGACGTCACGCTGTCTAGACAGGAAGGAAGTACGACACGCCACCTAGCGAGTGCACACTGGGACCGGACCACTTGTGGGGGCATTATGCACTCATATAAGGTGATTTTTTCTGTCGTTTGGCGGGCCGGTCTGTGCCGACCGGATTAGCAATTGTCCATTGGATAGGATGTATTAACGCAATAAAATATGCTGGATAGACAAAAATATTTGGCTGACGCGCAGTATTTTTGCAGATCCAGACCACCTTTTTACAAGGATTGAGTCATGGTAAAGCCCCACCTTGTTGAAAAATATAACTTAAACTGCTAGTCATATGACCGTACAAATTAATGCATTGTGCAAGATGTCCTGTCTTGTCTACCTCCTCTCTTCATGACGGAAAGGACTTATATTGTCCGCCATTTTGTGGGAGAGCAAACAAGCAAGATCACTGTCTAATCTTGTGGAGTGTTAGGTCACTTTACCGTACAGGTCTTCTTCAGGAGGTTTTATATCCTCAACCGAAAAACAGAAAAAAAGAGTTACCATGGCAACACTTGTTGCCAGGTGTTGCTGAAAAACTAATCAGCTCCAATCTGTGCAGGGGTATGGAAAACAAAGAACCCACAAAAATATTTGCAAGTCCAAAAAAAAAGAAGAAAAAAAAAGTGTTGCCTTGCCAGGTGAGCCAAAAAGCTAATCAGCTCCAGTCTGTGTAGAGGTATGGAAAGCAAAGAACCCACAATAAGTCCAACAAACAAAAAAAGTGTTGCCATGGCAACACTTATTGCCAGGCATCATTGAAAAGCTAATCAGCACCAATCCATGCAGGGGTTTGGAGTGTAACAAACACTGAGAAAGACTTTTACCCCCAAGAAACACTTGTCGCCAGGTGTTGCTGAAAAACTAATCAGCTCCAGGGATATGGAAAGCAAAAAAAAACATAATAATATTTGTAAGTCCAAGAAACAAAAAAAGTGTTGCCAGTTATCGCTAAATAGCTAATCAGCTCCAATCCATGCAGGGGTTTGGAATGCAAAGAACCCCCAAAAAGATATTAAAGCCCAAGAAACATGAAAAAGTGTTGCCACGGCAACACTTGTTGCCATATATTGCCAAGAAAGCAATCACACACAAACTCTCATGAAATTAAACCTCCACACCAAATTTAGCTGAGACACGTAAAAAACTTGTACCTGTAAATGAGCAGCAATGAAGGGTGATTCAGAGGGAAAGGCAAAATAATGTCCATGTCCAGCAGGATGGATATAATAATTAAAACTAGACCTAGCAAATTGTATCCACCGTAAAGACAATGCACCAAAACCTCCAGGACCAATAATAAGCGAGTTATAAGCACTTTTAAGTTTGGCTATCCTCATTTGACCTTGAAGGAGGGGCCCAAGGTCAAATCCGACCACACCAGAAGATTCCCAGTGCATGATTTCCTAAATGTTGGTTTACCATCCCAAACATCTAGGACCAATAATAAGCGAGTTATAAGCACTTTTTAGTTTGGCTGTCCTCATTTGACCTTGACCGTGGGGCCCAAGGTCAAATCCAACAATACCAGAAGATTCCCAGCCCATGATTTCCAATGTGTTGGTTTACCATCCCAAACCTCTAGGACCAATAATAAGCGAGTTATAAGCACTTTTAAGTTTGGCTATCCTCATTTGACCTTGAAGGAGGGGCCCAAGGTCAAATCCGACCACACCAGAAGATTCCCAGCACATGATTTTCTATATGCTGGTTTACCATGACAAACCTCTAGGACCAATAATAAGCAAGTTATAAGCACTTTTAAGTTTGGCTGCCCTCATTTGACCTTGAATGAGAGGCCCAAGGTCAAATCCGACCTTTGATATTCAGGTCTGGATGTCTGAAAACAAACTCAAGCTAAATCCTGATAAAACAGAATTCATAGTCTTCGGTGCCAAAGACAGACACAAATGGCTCAGTGACTCACTACCTGTTAATATCCTGGGTAATTGCCTCTCTCCCGCAGATGTTGTACGCAATCTGGGTGTTCTGTTTGATGCAAAGTTTTGTTTCACCAATCACGTAAATTCTGTTATCAAATCCTGCTTTATCAGTCTCAGGGACCTTCATCGTATCAGGAGGTTTCTTTCTGTGGATACATCAGTGGTGATTGCAAATGCTCTGGTCAGTAGTCGTCTGGATTATTGCAACTCTCTTTTTCGCAGTTTGTCATCCCGAAATGCTACAAGGCTCCAATATGTTCAAAATGTGCTTGCACAGTTTGTCACTGGTGCTTCAAAGTACACTCACATTACATCCACCCTTAGGACACTCCATTGGCTACCCGTTAGACAACGTATTATCTTCAAAACCCTAGTACCTCACCACTGGCCAGCCTAAGTATTTTGCACCATATCTCCCCTTGTACAAATCTGCCGTGAATACAAGACGTTCCAATCCCAAAAATCTGTTCTTTCTGGTTCCCTCTTACTGTCCTTCCATCCATAAATCAAAGGTCCATTTTAACAATAGTTTCTCATATGATGCCCCTAAGTTATGGAATGATCTTCCATATGATATACGCAGTGCTCCAAATCTCTCCAGTTTCAAAAGTCGACTCAAAACCTACCTATTTCAGAAATCATTCCCACCATAGCTTCTTACTACCGAACACCGGACCGCCTCCCTGGCAACGACGCGGAACATGTCTAATGTCTCATGATTTATGCCTTACGGATTGGATGGTGTGCCTTAGAATCCGTTGATACGGAGATTAAGCACCTGGACAACTGATTGATTGATGTTGGTTTACCATCCCAAACATGTAGGACCAATAATAAGTGACTTATAAGGACTTTTAAGTTTGGCTGTCCTCATTTGACCTTGAAGGAGGGGCCCAAGGTCAAATCCGACCACACCAGAAGATTCCCAGCCCATGATTTCCTATATGTTGGTTTACCATCCCAAACCTCTATGACCAATAATAAGCGAGTTATAGGCACTTTTACCTTTGGCTATTCTCGTTTGACCTTGAAGGAGGGGCCCAAGGTCAAATCCGACCACACCAGAAGATTCCCAGCCCATGATTTTCTATATGCTGGTTTACCATCCCAAACCTCTAGGACCAATAATAAGCGAGTTATAAGCACTTTTAAGTTTGGCTGTCCTCGTTTGACCTTGAAGGAGTCGCCCACGGTCAAATCCGACCACACCAGAAGATTCCCAGCCCATGATTTTCTATAGGTTGGTTTACCATCCAAAACCTCTAGGACCAATAATAAGCAAGTTATAGGCACTTTTACCTTTGGCTATTCTCGTTTGACCTTGAAGGAGGGGCCCAAGGTCAAATCCGACCACACCAGAAGATTCCCAGCCCATGATTTTCTATATGCTGGTTTACCATCCAAAACCTCTAGGACCAATAATAAGCGAGTTATAAGCACTTTTAAGTTTGGCTGTCCTCGTTTGACCTTGAATGAGGGGTCCAAGGTCAAATCCGACCACACCAGAAGATTCCCAGCCCATGATTTCCTATATGTTGGTTTACCATCCCAAACCTCTATGACCAATAATAAGCGAGTTATAGGCACTTTTACCTTTGGCTATCCTCGTTTGACCTTCAACCAGAAGATTCCCAGCCCATGATTTCCTATATGTTGGTTTACCATCCCAAACCTCTAGGATTGATAATAAGCGAGTTATAAGCACTTATAAGTTTGGCTATCCTCGTTTGACCTTGAAGGAGGGGTCCAAGGTCAAATCTGACCACATCAGAAGATTCGCAGCACATGATTTCCTATAGGTTGGCTTGTCATTGCAAACCTCTAGGACCAATAATAAGGGAGATATAGGCACTTTTAAAGTCCGCCATGTGGGTTACTTCGGCACTCCGTGGATGACCTTGAATTAGGAGCTTCAAGGTCAAATGTGTGCAAGGTTGTAGAGGACATGTATATGTGTCATACATATCACCTATGAAGAGATTCAACCTTCTACCTATGAGGAAGAGCCAGTAGAAAAATGTAGATTTTTTTTTTTAAATGCCCGTGGCGGCCATCTTGTTTTTCAGAATGAGGCTACTTTCCTTCCCAGAGAAGCTTACCCCCCAATGAAGATATCCTGCAAATTTGGTGAACCTAGCTGCTGTTGTTTCCCTCTTAGAGCGTTAACGCCGAAAATCTCGGCGGCGGCGTAGCGGATGCTAAACCAAAGTATTCACCTATGAAGAGATTCAACCTTCTACCTATGAGGAACAGCCAGTAGAAAAATGTAGATTATTTTCAAAGAAATGCCCATGGCGGTCATCTTGTTTTTCAGAATGAGGCTATTTTCCTTTCCAGAGAAGCTTACCCCCCAATGAAGATATCCTGCAAATTTGGTGAACCTAGCTGCTGTTGTTTTCCTCTTAGAGCGTTAACGCCGAAAATCTCTCTACGCGCGGCGGCGGCGTAGCGAATGCTAAACCAAAGTATCCAACGGATGCTTCCGGTGGATACAATTAAATCTGTCATGCAGATTTGAAATAATCTCCAGAAATTGAAAAATTTAAATTCAATATAGTTATGTTATCACCAGGAGTTTAAGGTCACCTTAAAATAGGTCACACCTTGAAGACCAGTTACACCCATGTACCAAATTTTATTTGAATCTGTGAAGCCATCTTTAAGCTGTACTCTGTGGAAAAATAAAAAAATAGCATCAGAGATGCCCGTACCCCACAGCCTGGGGAAATAGCTTTCAATACCATGAGATATAGAAGGAGTGAAACAGTACACAGATTGGGATACTTTCAGAGCAGTGTCAGCGTCCAAATAATGTTTAAGTAGAGAAAACAACATCTAAGAGAAAGAAACTGCATGTAAAGACTAAGTATTAAAACAGGACAATTCAGTTAACTAAAAATTATGAAGCTTTAAGACTTCTCCCATTTTGATATTCATTTGTATGGTTGAATTATGGTTTGCAAGTTTTGAATATTACCCATACATACAGATGTGGCAACACATGCTTTTTCAACACATGCTTTTTCAACACATGCTGGAGTTCGGGCAAAACCTGTGGCTCACTTGATGCAATACCATCTGTTACAATGGGAAATTGCAAAAGTAAAACAGTTAATGAATTCTAATATAACTTTAACAGTGCTTAATCTACATCAAAAGACACCCAAAGGTACAAAAACCAAGTAAAAGATATAAGAGAGATAAAATAGTATTAGATATCCCTGTAAAATAGCATCAGATATGCAAGATCAAAGGTCAAATCCAGGTCACACTATGATGTTGCACACATATAACCCCCCGTCCAATGTCCCTACCAAATATCAACTTCCAACAGCTTATAGTTTCCGAAATATAGCCCAGACAAGGCATTATAGGTCAAGGTCACTACAGCAAGGTCAAAAGTCAAATCAAGGTCACACCATGACGTTTTACATCTACACACCCTAGCCAATGTCCCTACCAAGTATCAACTTCCTACACCTTACGGTTTCCAAGATGTACCCCGACAAGATTTTATAGGTCAACGTCACTACAGCAAGGTCAAAGGTCAAATCAAGGTCAGGCCATGACGTTGCACACCTACACCGCCTAACCAATGTCCCTACCAAGTATCAACTTCCTACACCTTATGGTTGCCGAGATATAGCCCGGACAAGATTTTATAGGTCAAGGTCACTACAGCAAGGTCAAATCAAGGTCAGAACATGACGTTGCACACCTACACCCCCTAACAGATGTCCCTACTAAGTATCAACTTCCTACACCATACGGTTTTCGAGATATAGCCCGGACAAGATTTTATAGGTCAAGGTTACTACGGAAAGGTCAAAGGTCGAATTCAAGGTCAGACCATGACGTTGCACACCTACACCCCCTAACCAATGTCCGTAACAAGTATCAACTTCCTACACCTTACGGTTTCCGAGATATAGCCTGGACAAGATTTTATAGGTCAAGGTCACTACGGCAAGGTCAAATCAAGGTCAGACCATGATGTTGCACACCTACACCCCCTAACCAATGTCTCTACCAAGTATCAACTTCCTACACCTTACGGTTTCCGAGATATAGCCCAGCAGGATTTTATAGGTCAAGGTCACTACTAGTGCTGGGATCGTCAGCGATTTTTGCAGATCGAGGATCATTTGTTAGAAACGAGTTGAACTCGAGTTGGACTCGAGTAAATACACCAAAAATAAAAATAAAATAAGAAAAATCCAAATATTATTACCAGTTGTGTTAAGTAACTTTTTATTGCAAGAAAAAATATTTTTTTGCCATTTAAAGTGTGCAGGTATGCATGTGCACGTCATGGAACAGCCACGCAGCTAAGGTTAATATTAAAACGGCCATTAATTATTGAGTTTTAAGTTTTGATGGTTTGATCAGTTCCAAAAATATCCCTTTGAGACAGGGTAAGTATATCATTATTTATTTTGTGAAAACTCGAGTTTATATTGCGTAACTCGATGTCATCCCCAAATATCGCCCACTGAGTTACGACTCGAGTTACCGTCAACTCGTCCCAGCACTAGTCACTACGGCATGGTCAAAGATCAAATCATGGTCAAACCATGACTTTGAACACCTACACCCCCTAACCAATGTCCGTACCAAGTATCAACTTCCTACACCTTATGGTTTCTGAGATACAGGCTGGACAAACTTCTTCCCACCGTCCCCCAACCCGCCCGCCCATCCGGACACCATGGGTGAAAATATAAATATAAACTCAACAAATAACTTTTTAATACGTGTGAGTTTAAGGTCACTTTAAAATAGGGCACACCTTGAAAACCAATTATAACCACATGGAAAAATTTGAATTGAATCCGTCAACGAATTTTTGAGATACTGTCTGGAAACAAAAAACCTTAACCTCAATATAAATATCATACTACTGTGAGTTTAAGGTCACCTTAAATAGGGCACACCTTGAGGAACAGTTACACGCACATGCCAAATATGAATTTAATCCATCATGCCAGTTTTGAGATACTCTCTGGAAAGGAAGTGTGACAACAACACTGACCATGTTTGTCCTCCAACTTAGCTACTAGTGACACAAAAGTAATGCAACCTTAAACTCATAAGTTTATGAAATATTAGGAATTTACTATAACCTTATGAAAGAGACTTTTTTGGTTTAGACAGATGTGCATGATGAATATCAAAGAATAAAGTCTTAATTAGCACATCAAATATCTTTCAAACCTTAAACTCAAAGTTAATTTGCAGCTGTGAGGGAGTTTAAGGGAATCTTTTCCTGTAGGTTTTGTTCACGGTTTGTTACATCCACAACTTGAAAGATACTTAGAATTGCACAGTGTTTGAATTACTGTTGAAAAATTGCCAAACTTAAAGTGAATATAATTCTGTTATTTCTGTGAGTTTAAGGTCACCTTATTGTATGGCACTTACCTATGGCCAGTTACATATACATGCAAAGTTGAATGAAATTTCTTAAGTTATTTTCAGTATACTCCATGGAGAAAGAAAAAAAACGTTAAACTGGACATAAGTTTTTTATACGTGGGAGTTTAAGACTTTAAGGTTACCTTAAAATAGGGCACACCTTCAAAACTAGTTACAACCACATGCCAAATTTGAACTGAATCCATCAAGTCGTTTTTGAGATATTGTCCAGAAACGAAAAAACTTAAAACTCAATATAGGTATCTTACTAGTGGGAGTTTAAGGTCACCAAACTATACAGCACACCCTGAGGACTAGTTAAATCCACATGCCAAATTTGAATTAAATCTGACAAGCCATTTTTGAGATACTGTCCGGAATAAAAAGTGTGAAGACGACGGATGCCACAAAATGAGACGACGAAGCAATCCCTATATGTCACGAAGCATTAAATGCTGGTGATACAAAAATAACTATGGAGTAACAAAACTAACTCAAGCCTGTACAACAGTCTTCATGAAAAAATATTTACTATACCCTAAAATGGGTTACTTGCAGCCCTAAGGACCTTAGAAAACAAATGCATAATGACAAATACTATTTAAAAATTCCCCTCTCAGTGCCGTTATTGTTTTACTACCTTGTAACATATTTTGATCAGGATCTGGTCTGGTTTTTATTAATATTTTTTTTTTTTTTTTTCATTCACAACCAAAATAAAATCTATATTGTGGCTTAAACACCATATGTGTTAATATATACAACCAATTCGAAATACAACTTTATTGGTGGGTGATATATGGACACAGATGTGAACTGGTTTGAAACCACAATATATCTAAGTTTTTTTAATTAGTTTAGGTTATTTTTCTCCACACAATAAATTCATAGAACATCTACCTTAGATTGTTGTTCGAACCGTTCTCTCTGCACCATTGGGTCGTTGAGTTCAGTGTATGCATTGCAGATTTCTTTCTTACACACAAACAGTTCAAATCTTTCTGTTAAGCCAGGTATTGTGCGATGCCTGAAATAAAAGATATATAAATTGAACAACTTGTCATCATAGTCTGAAACACAGAACAAGTCTTAGAATTTACAAATATATACACAAGACAAGTTTCTACATACCACTTGGACAATGGACTCATCACTTCAGGGTGATTTATGATAAAAGTGGGGCTGATGCACTTTTCTTCTAAGAAATCTCCAACCAACTGAAAATGTAGAAAAAAGTAATGATAAAGTGTTTCCTGATGAAATAATAATGTTCCTTTCAGAGAAATAGATCCTGCTTAAGTAGAACCAGCGACATCTGGATTTGATTTACATACTTTTTTCTGAAACAAGTTCTTTACACCTGTGACTGAATTTTGTTTATTGTTGTATGAATCTTATGAAAATCACTTATCCAGTTTACCATTTTTTACACTAGCAGTATCAGTATCCCATTTCCATCAGAAAATATTGCAATTTTTTGGAGGTGAAAATCCTGTGAATATTTGATTTACCAGTGAATAGCAGCTGCACAGTCTACTGTATAGATGCTTGGTCTCTATCCTCACACTGATCCTGTCAATTTTTATACCTGGCTTAATGGTTAGCTTATCATATCTAGTAGTTTTATTATTTATTTCAACACCATACCTTATCTAGCAGCCTTGCTGTTGTTCTTGGTGGGGGACACTCGATGCCTTTCTTCACACAGATCTTGTCCAGTTGCTCTCTAGCCTCACTTGTGTACAGCTGGTCACCTGCAGGCAGTTTCTCCTCCAAAACCTTCTCAAGGTCTGCCAACATGTCCAGACGCTTGAAAGGTGGAGTGAAATCCACCTCCCAGGCTTCACCATCTGGCCCATTTGGGTGATATTCGAACTTGTAGCTGCCTTTGATGGTCTTTACCATACCTAACAATAAAAGCAGAAACCAGACAGTCTGCAGTCATTTTAAGAACAAGGCAATTGTAAAAGGGTAAAACTTTTTTTTTTCAAATATCCAAAATGGATTAATTTTTAACAGGTAACTAAAACCAAGCATCTGCACATATCAGAAGAATACTGAAGGCATTTTCAATCTTAATTCTTACAAGCCAAATTATAGAAATCCTTTCAATTCCAGAATATAAGCAGTTCATTTATGTTGTGCCATGAACCACATGATGTACATTTTTTGTTATAAATTGTATCAAATAAGTCACATAGTACAGAACACATTATTTTGTAGAGCTATATACTTTAATCTACAATACTACAATAAGACCCCAACCCTTACCTGAGAGCAGAGTCTCGGTGATCTCCATGAGGTCATTGTAGTCAGCATAGGCCATATAGAACTCACAGGTTGTGAATTCTGGGTTGTGAGTGAGATCAATACCCTCATTCCTGAACTGTCTGCCGATCTCATAGACTCGGTCTATTCCACCTACCACAAGCATCTACAACAAGCAAGGAATTAAGGAATCCAATGACATAACTCACTGCTAATGTTATACACTTGATTTACTTCCACCTGCCAAAAGCATTTGTAATGAGTAAAATATAAAGACATCAGCCACCTTTCAAGCTAATTTTCCACTACACTCTAAATTTACAGATACTTCACGATAATCATTTTTTACATTAAATAGTACATAACATGTGTAAGTATATACCACTAAAACAGTAAAATTAAAAAGCCTTCAGAATTGCTGCTGTGAAGCTCGGGCTTTAAATATGGGATTTTGATGTCAAAGAGACATACTTTAACATGCAGTGTGCTAACCACACAGTGCTTTAATTATTGTCAAGAAAACCTATAATACAAGAAGGCTTTAAAAGACTTTTATCCAAGGACAAAACCTTCATTGTATTATAGGTGAATGATCAAACTAAAATAAAGTTTACAATTTTCTGCGTTGGTACCCAGGCCCAAGCATTGGATTACAAAAGACAAATTCCTATTCCTTTAAAATGCTTAGTATATTTGAATAACCTTTCAGTAGAAGCCATGAGCATGCTACTTTTGCCTTCGAATATAAAGCCATTCTCAAAAGACTTATTTGCAATCCCTTGTCTGAAATACCGACTTTACCTTGTGGTAGAGTTCTGGAGCCACTCTCATGTACAAGTCCATGTCAAGGTCATTATGGTGAGTGATGAAAGGCTTGGCAGTGGCACCACCTGGGATCATATTCATCATTGGAGTCTCAACCTACAAGTACACAGTCAAACTGTTTGTGTTATTACATAAAGTTGTTCACAAAATACCAGATTTTGTTTTGTTGCAGAAAAAGTGCTTGACATGTAGTTTTTACAACTGTTTGGCGAAAATAAAACTAAATATCCAGTAGAGTCTTGATTATCCAAACTCAGTAGGGTACATACAATCAGAGGATAGATGAAACGGAGTCATGTCCGGCTGAAAACTGGGATATAGTCCAGGTGATACCTCTAGTGGAAGGTCATGGCCATTATGAAACTATGTAAAATAATTTTTAAGTTATTGTGTATTGAAGGAAATCTACAGGTAAAAAGGATAACAGGCTAATATTTGAAGGCTAACCATGACTTTAAAAAAAGAGGCTGAAGGTCAAATTTGTGCATGCTTATAGGGGACATATGTATGTGTTATATATATCAGCCATGGGATAATCTGTCCTAAAATATTTGAGCACCAGATCAAAAATGTGAAAAAAGATCCAAATTTAGAAGGCTACCAGTCGAAGACTGAGGCCAAAAAAAGGCTTCGATACCTTACCCATATATAACTACATTCCAAATTTGAAAGACTACCTAAAATATGTTTAGGTTATCGCGTATGAAAGGAAATCCCATCCCACGCTAAAACCTAAGTATCCCCAATTTATGTCCTGGGATACAATTAATATGTATAAATTTACCAATTAGACACTCTCCTATATTCTATACTGAAAATATTAGTTCCACAAAATCTGATCAGTTCACAGAATTAAATCAAAACAGAACTTCATATGTCCCTATCTGTGATTGAATCATCACTTCATTTCATGGAACAAAATTAATGTATATTAGGTTAGAAGAACTCCAGGAAAACTTTTATATATTAATTTTACCATTTCATTAGTAATGCAAAACACCAACTGGATAAATGACCACCTTACTTTTAAATCCTTATCTTTTGTAATTCTCAAAATAATGTACAATTTGTGTGTAAATCCAATTTGGTAAATAACATTAGGATGCTGGAAATATTTCATGAAAAAGAGCTGGAAATATTTCATGTACTTTTTCACTTTTTTTCATCATGCCTAGTACTTTTGTATGGGTTATTAGAAATAAAACCTGATGTTATTTTTATGTCAGAAGTGTGGTCAAACTTGTGATTTTACACCTATTTCAACAGCTAAGTTCATATCATGATGGGCCCCTCAGTTTACCCGACATTTCCATTAGTGGGACTCAAACCCACAACCACAGAGTACAGAGTCCAGTAATTATATGCCATAACTAGAAATAGGACGCCCTTTTGATAGTAGCTGCGACATATGAATAGAAACAGGATAGCATAGAAGAACACACATTATCATGCGTAATGTCCACCCCATGAACCTTTTGCCAAAATTGTACAGTAGTCTTACAAGACCCTGTTTCATTTGTAAAATATATCGATGATGCTTAAATATTTATGAGTGTAGATGTAAATTATTTCAGCTTCATGCCTTTTTGCATTGGTTGGGTCGAAAATTTTGACGAAATCACTCTATCTTGCACGGTTAAGGAGATAGAAGCCGATTTCTGTTTTTCTATTTTTGGCAAAAATTTGAAAATTCAAAATGGCCGCCATTTTTTGGGAAGAGGAAAAGTTTTTGAAAATTGCCAAGAGTACAATGCTCAGATACCCTGTGGGTTGAACACTTTGACGCTCTATCGCTCTATCTCGCACGGTTAAGGCAAATTTGTATTTTTCCATTTTGGGCAAAAATTCGAAAATTCAAAATGGTCGCCATATGTGGGGAGGGGAAAATTTTTTGAAAATTGCCAAGAGTACATTTCTTAGATACCCCGTGAGTCGAAAATTTCCACAAAATTGCTCTATCTCGCACGGTTAAGGAGATAGAAGCAATTTTGTGTTTGGCCATTTTGGGCAAAAATTCGAAAATTCAAAATGGCCGCCATATGTGGGAAGAGGAAAATTTTTGAAAATTGCCAAGAGTACATTGCTCAGATACCCTGTAGGTCGAAAATTTCGACAAAATCCCTCTATCTCACACGGTTAAGGAGATAGAAGCAATTTAGTGTTTTGCCATTTTTGGGGAAAATTCGAAAATTCAAAATGGTCGCCATTTTTGGGGAGGGGAAATTTTTTTGAAAATTGCTAAGAGTGTATTTCTCCGATAACCTGAGGGTTGAAAATTTCGACGAAATCGCTGTATCTCACACGGGTAAGGAGATAGAAGCAATTTTGTGTTTTGCCATTTTTGGCAAAAATTCGAAAATTTAAAATGGCCGCCATTTTTGGGGAGGGGAAATTTTTTTTGAAAATTGCAAAGAGTACAATGCTCAGATACCCTGTGGGTTGCAAAGATTACATTCCTTAGATACCCTGTGGGTCAAAAATTTCGACGAAATCGCTGTATCTCACACGGTTAAGGAGATAGAAGCAAATTTGTGTTTTGCCATTTTTGGCAAAAATTCAAAATGGCCACCATTTGTGGGGAGGGGAAAATTTTTTTGAAAATTGCAAGGAGTACATTCCTTAGATACCCTGCGGGTTGAAAATTTTGACGAAATTGCTCTATCTCGCACGGTTAAGGAGATAGAAGCAAATTTGTGTTTTGCCATTTTTGGCAAAAATTCGAAAATTCAAAATGGCCGCCATTTTTGGGGAGGGGAAAATTTTTTGAAAATTGCAAAGAGTACATTCATTAGATACCCCGTGGGTCGAAAACTTCGACGAAATCGCTCTATCTCACACGGTTTAGGAGATATGAGCACATTTCCCTTTTTCAGTACTCAAAATAGCCAATTACTCATTTATTTAATTAATTACTCACTCACCTATAAAGCAATTCCCCCCAAAAGCAATCCCATACAAGCTATTAACCCAATGAACCTCTATGCCAAATTTCAGAAAGCTAGGCTTAATAGCATTCCTTAAAATGTCTCGAAGTCAAAGTCAAAGTTGGGGTTTTAACGTCCCGTTCAACAGCCAGGGTCATATTGGGACAGGTCCTCAGCATTGCCACTTGTGGGACTCGAACCTACAGAGGTGACAGCCTATGATTAGATGCCAAACTTGCTAACCACTAGGCCACCGAGGACCTTTAAAATGTCTCGAAACCAAAGAGATACTCAAAAGTAGCAAAGTAGCTATTACTCAGTTAGCTATAGAGCTATCATCACCAAAAGCAATCCCATACAAGCTATTAACCCAAAAAACCTGCATGCCAAATTTGGTAAAGATAGGATAAGAACTGTTGCCTAAAATGTCTGGAAACCAAGTGTGACGCCGGACGGCGGAAAAAGCAAAAATAATATGTCCACCCCCCAGTGGGTGGACATAATTATTTACCACTCTACTACTGACGATCAATTGAGTTGATGTTATAAAACAACAGCATAGTTTAACACTTTTAGTTCCAGGCAATGAATTCAGTACACAGAATTTAATCAAAACAGAACTTCATATGTCCCTATCTGTGATTGAATCATCATGTCATAGCATGGAACATGTGATCTGGACATCTCTGAATCTAAATGAAAATTAAAATGGCAAGAATTTTAAATAGTAGTGAATGTAAACCTAACTGGATCAAGCCATATTTAACATCAATATTTAATTAATTTAAAAATCCAGAGATTTATTTTGTGTTAGTAATAATTTGGATGACATTAATGACATTTTTTATCTTTGCAATATAGCATCTTTTGTCATATAAACTACATTTACCAAAAGCAGAAAATGCTTAGTGTAGCACAATTAATAACAAAAATCATGTGAGAAGAGGTCCTACATTCAACTATGATCACAGAGACATCGTATTTTAAACGATAAAATACCAAACATGCCAACCAGTCACCCACTGAGGCCTCCACATTTTGCTTAAATTTATTCAGATGCAAATAGTCTCACAAAGGAAGTGGCAAGATCCACAGTATGAAATCAGTTCACAGAATCAAAACTGAAAACTGGGATATAGTCCAGGTGATACCTCTAGTGGAAGGTCATGGCCATGATGAAACTATGTAAAATACTTTTTAAGTTATTGTGTATTGAAGGAAATCTACAGGTAAAAAGGATAACAGGCTAATATTTGAAGGCTAACCATGACTTTAAAAAAAGAGGCTGAAGGTCAAATTTGTGCATGCTTATAGGGGACATATGTATGTGTTATATATATCAGCCATGGGATAATCTGTCCTAAAATATTTGAGCACCAGATCAAAAATGTGAAAAAAGATCCAAATTTAGAAGGCTACCAGTCGAAGACTGAGGCCAAAAAAAGGCTTCGATACCTTACCCATATATAACTACATTCCAAATTTGAAAGACTACCTAAAATATGTTTAGGTTATCGCGTATGAAAGGAAATCCCATCCCACGCTAAAACCTAAGTATCCCCAACCTATGTCCTGGGCTACAATTAATATGTATAAATTTACCAATTAGACACTCTTCTATATTCTATACTGAAAATATTAGTTCCACAAAATATGATCAGTTCACAGAATTAAATCAAAACAGAACTTCATATGTCCCTATCTGTGATTGAATCATCACTTCATTTCATGGAACAAAATTAATGTGCATTAGGTTAGAAGAACTCCAGGAAAACTTTTATATATCAATTTTATCATTTCATTAGTAATGCAAAACACCAACTGGATAAATGACCACCTTACTTTAAATCCTTATCTTTTGTAATCCTCAAAATAATGTACAATTTGTGTGTAAATCCAATTTGGTAAATAACATTAGGATGCTGGAAATATTTCATGTACTTTTTTCACTCTTTCTCATCATGCCTAGTACTTTTGTATGGGTTATTAGAAATAAAACCTGATGTTATTTTTATATCAGAAGTGTGGTCAAACTTGTGATTTTACACCTATTTCAACAGCTAAGGTCATATCATGACGGGCCCCTCAGTTTACCCTACATTTCCATTAGTGGGACTCAAACCCACAACCACAGAGTACAGAGTCCAGTAATTATATGCCATAATTATTTACCACTCTGCTACTGATGATCAATTGAGTTGATGTTATAAAACAACAGCATAGTTTAACACTTTTAGTTCCAGGCAATGAATTCAGTACACAGAATTTAATCAAAACAGAACTTCATATGTCCCTATCTGTGATTGAATCATCATGTCATAGCATGGAACATGTGATCTGGACATCTCTGAATCTAAATGAAAATTAAAATGGCAAGAATTTTAAGTAGTAGCAGTGTTCATTTTACTACGCGTTTCCGCGTCTTTTGTCGCTATACGGGGGCGAAAAGACGCGTACACGTTATGGTCCCGAGTCGCGGTGACGCATAAATCTTGCATTATCGCCCGCGTTTTCGCTGTAAATATTGGGAAAGTTAGACGAATTTTGTTTCAAAATCAAAGAAAAGGACACATATATTGTCTTTTTAAACCCAATTCCTCCATGTTTCCTTGCTTCTAAATGCCTTAATTTGATTGGTCGAGCGGAAACGGCACTGTCCAATCATACTTCGTTTAACAAAAATTTGGTATTTATCAATGGAAAACACGTTTATAGTAAGTGATGTAAACTCACCAGTGGCTGTAAATTTCCACTTTTTTCACAGTTTTGTTAAATATATATAGAAATAAATATCTATTGGACAATAAGATTTTATTATCCAGTTTTTAATATTTTCACTTTTTAAAGTATAGTTTTGCATAATGCACTCTTACAAGTGACTTCAAAGACAATTGTTAACAAGTAACAACAAACATTTTAAACTACTGTGGGACAAACTTTTAAAAAATTGCATCTATGTTAATAACAAATTTTCGACTGGAAAAAAGTTAAATAATAATTTAACTTAAACTTTATATGGTATGTTATTGCTTTAAAACCAGTTGTTTTTTTTAAAAAAGTGGCAAATTTATATCCATTTACATAAATAAATGTCCGGAGTTTTTTTGTATGAAATAAAAACAACTCCCTGAGTGAACCTATGTCAAGGTGAGTTAATTTTTTTTCTAGTTTTAGATAGTGCAGGGTTGGACCATATTTATTGAAACCAAAAAAAAAATGAAAAAAAAAATCAGTAAAAAATACTTTAATTATTGCAAATCATGTACATCATAGGAAATCCTGTACATCATGCTGACTAAAAATATGTCTTGAATTGAAATAAAGTTTTTTTCACAGTGAGTAGAGTTGAATTTGATTTAGTATTGCAAATTCATTTTGAAGATAGACTAATAGTACTTTTTCTCTCCTATTTAAGTCAATTTGCTCAACTGTAAGGTTAATTTTGGTCATTTGACTCATCGTATTTAGTAAATGTCTCACAAAAATTGAGTAAAGGAGTCATTTGACTCAAGTAGCTCCAACTCTAGAATGAACACTGTAGTAGTGAATGTAAACCTAACTGGATCAAGCCATATTTAACATCAATATTTAATTAATTTAAAAATCCAGAGATTTATTTTGTGTTAGTAATAATTTGGATGACATTAATGACATTTTTCATCTTTGCAATATAGCATCTTTTGTCATATAAACTACATTTACCAAAAGCAAAAAATGCTAGCACAATTAACAACAAAAATCATGTGAGAAGAGGTCCTACATTCAACTATGATCACAGAGACATCGTATTTTAAACGATAAAATACCAAACATGCCAACCAGTCACCCACTGAGGCCTCCACATTTTGCTTAAATTTATTCAGATGCAAATAGTCTCACAAAGGAAGTGGCGAGATCCACAGTATGAAATCAGTTCACAGAATCAAAACTGAAAACTGGGATATAGTCCAGGTGATACCTCTAGTGGAAGGTCATGGCCATGATGAAACTATGTAAAATACTTTTTAAGTTATTGTGTATTGAAGGAAATCTACAGGTAAAAAGGATAACAGGCTAATATTTGAAGGCTAACCATGACTTTAAAAAAAGAGGCTGAAGGTCAAATTTGTGCATGCTTATAGGGGACATATGTATGTGTTATATATATCAGCCATGGGATAATCTGTCCTAAAATATTTGAGCACCAGATCAAAAATGTGAAAAAAGATCCAAATTTAGAAGGCTACCAGTCGAAGACTGAGGCCAAAAAAAGGCTTCGATACCTTACCCATATATAACTACATTCCAAATTTGAAAGACTACCTAAAATATGTTTAGGTTATCGCGTATGAAAGGAAATCCCATCCCACGCTAAAACCTAAGTATCCCCCAACCTATGTCCTGGGATACAATTAATATGTATAAATTTACCAATTAGACACTCTTCTATATTCTATACTGAAAATATTAGTTCCACAAAATATGATCAGTTCACAGAATTAAATCAAAACAGAACTTCATATGTCCCTATCTGTGATTGAATCATCACTTCATTTCATGGAACAAAATTAATGTGTATTAGGTTAGACGAACTCCAGGAAAACTTTTATATATTAATTTTACCATTTCATTAGTAATGCAAAACACCAACTGGATAAATGACCACCTTACTTTTAAATCCTTATCTTTTGTAATCCTCAAAATAATGTACAATTTGTGTGTAAATCCAATTTGGTAAATAACATTAGGATGCTGGAAATATTTCATGAAAAAGAGCTGGAAATATTTTATGTACTTTTTTCACTTTTTTTCATCATGCCTAGTACTTTTGTATGGGTTATTAGGAATAAAACCTGATGTTATTTTTATATCAGAAGTGTGGTCAAACTTATGATTTTATACCTATTTCAACAGCTAAGGTCATATCATGATGGGCCCCTCAGTTTACCCTACATTTCCATTAGTGGGACTCAAACCCACAACCACAGAGTACAGTAATTATATGCCATAACTAGAAATAGGACGCCCTGTTGATAGTAGCTGCGACATATGAATAGAAAGAGGATAGCATAGAAGACCACACATTATCATGTGTAATGTCCACCCCATGAACCTTTTGGCAAAATTGTACAGTAGTGTTACAAGACCCTGTTTCATTTGTAAAATATATCAATGATGCTTAAATATTTATTAGTGTACATGTAAATTATTTCAGCTTCATGCCTTTTTGCATTGGTTGGGTCGAAAATTTTGACGAAATCACTCTACCTTGCACGGTTAAGAAGATAGAAGCAAATTTCTGTTTTTCTATTTTTGGCAAAAATTTGAAAATTCAAAATGGCCGCCATTTTGGGGAAAAGGAAAATTTTTTGAAAATTGCCAAGAGTACATTTCTTAGATACCCTATGGCCGAAAATTTCACCGAAATAACTCTATTTTGCACGGTTAAGGCCGATTTGTGTTTTTCCATTTTGGGCAAAAATTCGAAAATTCAAAATGGCCGCCATTTTTGGTGAGGGGAAAATTTTTTGAAAATTGCTAAGAGTACATTTCTTAGATACCCTGTGGGTCAAAAATTTCGACGAAATCGCTTTATCTCGCACGGTTAAGGAGATAGAAGCAATTTTGTGTTTTGCCATTTTGGGGAAAAATTCGAAAATTCAAAATGGCCGCCATTTTTGGGGAGGGGAAAATTTGTTGAAAATTGCCAAGAGTACATTGGTCAGATACCCTGTTGCTTGATAATTTTGACGAAATTGCTTTATCTCGCACGGTTAAGGAGATAGAAGCAAATTCGTGTTTTGCCATTTTTGGCCAAAATTCAAAAATTCAAAATGGTCACCATTTTTGGGGAGGGGAAATTTTTTTGAAAATTGCTAAGAGTGCATTTCTGAGATACCCTGCGGGTTGAAAATTTTCGACGAAATCGCTCTATCTCGCACGGTTAAGGAGATAGAAGCAATTTTGTGTTTTGCCATTTTTGGCCAAAATTCGAAAATTTAAAATGGCCGCCATTTTTGGGGAGGGGAAATTTTTTTGAAAATTGTAAAGATTACATTCCTTAGATACCCTGTGGGTCGAAAATTTCTACGAAATCGCTCTATCCCGCACGGTTTAGGAGATATGAGCACATTTGCCTTTTTTGGTATTCAAAATAGCCAATTACTCATTTATTTAATTAACTAGAAATCGGCCGCCCTGTTGATAGTAGATGCGAATAGAAACAGGATAGCATAGAAGAACACACATTATCATGTGTAATGTCCACCCATGAACCTTTTGCCCAAATTGTACAGTAGTCTTACAAGACCCTGTTTCATTTGTAAAATATATCAATGATGCTTAAATATTTGTTAGTGTAGATGTAAATTATTTCAGCTTCATGCCTTTTTGCATTGGTTGGGTTGAAAATTTTGACGAAATCACTCTATCTGGCATGGTTAAGAAGATAGAAGCAAATTCCTGTTTTTCTATTTTTGGCAAAAATTTGAAAATTCAAAATGGCCGCCATTTTTGGGAAAAGGAAATTTTTTTGAAAATTGCCAAGAGTACATTTTCTAGATACCCTATGGGTCGAAAATTTCAACGAAATAACTCTATTTGGCACGGTTAAGGCCAGTTTGTGTTTTTCCATTTTGGGCAAAAATTCGAAAATTCAAAATGGCTGCCATTTTTGGGGAGGGGAAAATTTTTTGAAAATTGCAAAGATTACATTCCTTAGATACCCCGTGGGTTGAAAATTTCGACGAAATCGCTCTATCTCGCATGGTTAAGGAGATAGAAGCAAATTTGTGTTTTGCCATTTTTGGCAAAAATTCGAAAATTCAAAATGGCCGCCATTTTTGGGGAGGGGAAATTTTTTTGAAAATTGCAAATATTACATTCCTTAGATACCCTGTGGGTCGAAAATTTCGACGAAACCGCTCTATCTCGCACGGTTAAGGAGATAGAAGCAAATTTGTGTTTTGCCATTTTTGGGAAAAATTCGAAAATTCAAAATGGCCGCCATTTTTGGGGAGGGGAAAATTTTTTAAAAATTACCAAGAGTACAATGCTCAGATACCCTGTGGGTCGAAAATTTTGACGAAATCACTCTATCTGGCACGGTTAAGGAGATAGAAGGAAATTTGTGTTTTGCCATTTTTGGCAAAAATTCGAAAATTCAAAATGGCCGCCATTTTGGGGGAGGGGAAAATTTTTGGAAAATTGCAAAGATTGCATTCCTTAGATACCCTGTGGGTCGAAAATTTCGACGAAATCGCTCTATCTCGCACGGTTAAGGAGATAGAAGGAAATTTGTGTTTTGCCATTTTTGGCAAAAATTCGAAAATTCAAAATGGCCGCCATTTTTGGGGAGGGGAAAATTTTTGGAAAATTGCAAAGATTACATTCCTTAGATACCCTGTGGGTCGAAAATTTCGACGAAATCGCTCTATCTCGCACGGTTAAGGAGATA
Organism: Sabellastarte sp. h YS-2021; assembly: GCA_964017235.1. NCBI lineage: Eukaryota > Metazoa > Annelida > Polychaeta > Sabellida > Sabellidae > Sabellastarte > Sabellastarte sp. h YS-2021. Next base: position 58,672,240 of record OZ024930.1, on the reverse strand, counting down.
GAAGCAAATTAGTGTTTTGCCATTTTTGGCAAAAATTCGAAAATTCAAAATGGCCGCCATTTTTGGGGAGGGGAAAATTTTTGGAAAAATTACCAAGAGCACAATGCTCAGATACCCTGTGGGTCGAAAATTTTGACGAAATCGCTCTATCTGGCACGGTTAAGGAGATAGAAGCAAATTGGTGTTTTGCCATTTTTGGCAAAAATTCGAAAATTCAAAATGGCCGCCATTTTTGGGGAGGGGAAAATTTTTTGAAAATTGCAAAGATTGCATTCCTTAGATACCCTGTGGGTCGAAAATTTCGACGAAATCGCTCTATCTCGCACGGTTAAGGAGATAGAAGCAAATTAGTGTTTTGCCATTTTTGGCAAAAATTCGAAAATTCAAAATGGCCACCATTTTTGGGGAGGGGAAAATTTTTTAAAAATTACCAAGAGAACAATGCTCAGATACCCAGTGGGTCGAAAATTTTGACGAAATCGCTCTATCTGGCACGGTTAAGGAGATAGAAGCAAATTGGTGTTTTGCCATTTTTGGCAAAAATTCGAAAATTCAAAATGGCCGCCATTTTTGGGGAGGGGAAAATTTTTTGAAAATTGCAAAGATTGCATTCCTTAGATACCCTGTGGGTCGAAAATTTCGACGAAATCGCTCTATCTCGCACGGTTAAGGAGATAGAAGCAAATTTGTGTTTTGCCATTTTTGGCAAAAATTCGAAAATTCAAAATGGCCGCCATTTTTGGGGAGGGGAAAATTTTTTGAAAATTGCAAATATTACATTCCTTAGATACCCTGTGGGTCGAAAATTTCGACGAAATCGCTCTATCTCGCACGGTTAAGGAGATAGAAGCAAATTAGTGTTTTGCCATTTTTGGCAAAAATTCGAAAATTCAAAATGGCCGCCATTTTTGGGGAGGGGAAAATTTTGTTAAAATTACCAAGAGCACAATGCTCAGATACCCTGTGGGTCGAAAATTTTGACGAAATCGCTCTATCTGGCACGGTTATGGAGATAGAAGCAAATTTGTGTTTTGCCATTTTTGGCAAAAATTCGAAAATTCAAAATGGCCGCCATTTTTGGGGAGGGGAAAATTTTGTTAAAATTACCAAGAGCACAATGCTCAGATACCCTGTGGGTCGAAAATTTTGACGAAATCGCTCTATCTGGCACGGTTAAGGAGATAGAAGGAAATTTGTGTTTTGCCATTTTTGGCAAAAATTCGAAAATTCAAAATGGCCGCCATTTTTGGGGAGGGGAAAATTTTTGGAAAATTGCAAAGATTACATTCCTTAGATACCCTGTGGGTCGAAAATTTCGACGAAATCGCTCTATCTCGCACGGTTAAGGAGATAGAAGCAAATTAGTGTTTTGCCATTTTTGGCAAAAATTCGAAAATTCAAAATGGCCGCCATTTTTGGGGAGGGGAAAATTTTTTGAAAATTGCAAAGATTGCATTCCTTAGATACCCTATGGGTCAAAAATTTCGACGAAATCGCTCTATCTCGCACGGTTAAGGAGATAGAAGCAAATTAGTGTTTTGCCATTTTTGGCAAAAATTCGAAAATTCAAAATGGCCGCCATTTTTGGGGAGGGGAAAATTTTTTAAAAATTACCAAGAGTACAATGCTCAGATACCCAGTGGGTCGAAAATTTTGACGAAATCGCTCTATCTGGCACGGTTAAGGAGATAGAAGCAAATTTGTGTTTTGCCATTTTTGGCAAAAATTCGAAAATTCAAAATGGCCGCCATTTTTGGGGAGGGGAAAATTTTTTGAAAATTGCAAATATTACATTCCTTAGATACCCTGTGGGTCGAAAATTTCGACGAAATCGCTCTATCTCTTACGGTTTCTGAGATATTAGCAAATTACTCAAAAGTAGTACTGAAAATACACAATGAAGTACCTAAATGGCTATTACTCATGTACTGACAAAGCTATCAGTCCCAAATGCAATACCAAGCGAGCTATGGACATAACAATCTTGTATTCAAAATTGTAGTAAAATATCTTTAATTATTTTGGCTTAAATGCACGGAAACCAATGGGTACTGAAAATAGCTGTACTTAAGTATTACTCAGTAAGCAAAAGAGGTACAACAGCCAAAAGCAATCCCAAGCAAGCTACTGACCCAATAAGCCTGCATACCAAATTTGGTGACAATAGCTCTAATACTTTTCCTTTAAATGAGCGGAAACCATGCGTGACGCCGGACATCGGACGCCGGACGCCGGACATCGGACGGCGAAAAAAGCAAAAATAATATATCCACCCCCCAGGGGGGTGGACATAATTACTCACTCATCTATGAAGCAATTCCCCCCAAAAGCAATCCCATACAAGCTATTAACCCAATGAACCTCCATACCAAATTTCAGAAAGCTAGGCTTAATAGCATTCCTTAAAATGTCTGGAAACCAAAGAGCTACTCAAAAGTAGCAAAGTAGCTATTACTCAGTTAGCTATAGAGCTATCATCACCAAAAGCAATCCCATACAAGCTATTAACCCAATAAACCTGCATGCCAAATTTGTTAAAGATAGGATAAGAACTGTTGCCTAAAATGTCTGGAAACCATGTGGGACGCCGGACGGCGGAAAAAGCAAAAATAATATGTCCACCCCCCAGTGGGGTGGACATAATTATTTACCACTCTGCTACTGACGATCAATTGAGTTGACGTTATAAAACAACAGCATAGTTTAACACTTTTAGTTCCAGGCAATGAATTCAGTACACAGAATTTAATCAAAACAGAACTTCATATGTCCCTATCTGTGATTGAATCATCATGTCATAGCATGGAACAAGTGATGCGGACATCTCTGAATCTAAATGAAAATTAAAATGGCAAGAATTTTAAATAGTAGTGAATGTAAACCTAAATACCCTGTGGGTTGAAAGTTTCGACGAAATCGCTCTATCTCGCATGGTTTAGGAGATACAAGCACATTTGCCTTTTCCAGTATTCAAAATAGCCAATTACTCATTTATTTAATTAATTACTCACTCATCTATGAAGCAATTCCCCCCAAAAGCAATCCCATACAAGCTATTAACCCAATGAACCTCCATACCAAATTTCAGAAAGCTAGGCTTAATAGCATTCCTTAAAATGTCTGGAAACCAAAGAGATACTCAAAAGTAGCAAAGTAGCTATTACTCAGTTAGCTATACAGCTATCATCACCAAAAGCAATCCCATACAAGCTATTAACCCAATAAACCTGCATGCCAAATTTGGTAAAGATAGGATAAGAACTGTTGCCTAAAATGTCTGGAAACCATGTGGGACGCCGGACGGCGGAAAAAGCAAAAATAATATGTCCACCCCCCAGTGGGGTGGACATAATTATTTACCACTCTGCTACTGACGATCAATTGAGTTGACGTTATAAAACAACAGCATAGTTTAACACTTTTAGTTCCAGGCAATGAATTCAGTACACAGAATTTAATCAAAACAGAACTTCATATGTCCCTATCTGTGATTGAATCATCATGTCATAGCATGGAACATGTGATCTGGACATCTCTGAATCTAAATGAAAATTAAAATGGCAAGAATTTTAAATAGTAGTGAATGTAAACCTAACTGGATCAAGCCATATTTAACATCAATATTTAATTAATTTAAAAATCCAGAGATTTATTTTGTGTTAGTAATAATTTGGATGACATTAATGACATTTTTCATCTTTGCAATATAGCACCTTTTGTCATATAAACTACATTTACCAAAAGCAGAAAATGCTTAGTGTAGCAAAATTAACAACAAAAATCATGTGAGAAGAGGTTCTACATTCAACTATGACCACAGAGACAAGATTTAAACGATAAAATACCAAACATGCCAACCAGTCACCCACTGAGGCCTCCACATTTTGCTTAAGTTTATGCAGATGCAAATAGTCTCACAAAGGAAGTGGCAAGATCCACAGTATGAAATCAGTTCACAGAATCAAATCCACACAAGAGCTTCATCTGTCCCTGTCTATAATTCAATTACCACTCATGTGATGGAAGTACTGCATCCATAAGTTGAACCATGCCAAAAAAAATCTGTAACAAAATACTTGCCATGTCGTAGTGTTAGTAACAATATGCCATATTCTGGTATGGGCATCTGAAGTGCTATACTGAAACAGGGTTCCCACAGATTTTGATAACTGGAATGAAGGTCTTTTCAAGGATTTTCAAGGTCAACAACAACAATTCTCAAGGATATATTTTTAGTCACGGTCTCCTTTACCTCCCCTTCTATCCATCCATTCCTCCCACAAAATTCTTTATTGTCACATGATTTTAACATAAAACCAGATGATGCAGTTGCAGAAGTTGGGCAATAACAAACTCAAGGACTTTTCAAGGATTTTTTTATTCAATTTTGACCAAATTCAAGGACTTTCAAGGCCTTGAAAATGAAGTAATTTTTTTCAAGGGTTTTCAAGGATGTGGGAACCCTGTGAAAGAAACAGGCTGTATTCAAAATTCCCGAAGAAATATACACACCTCTAAAAATGCCAAGTCATCCAAAAACTTCCTGACATAACTGATGATCTTTGCTCTGACAACAAACTTGTTCTTTACATTTTCATTCATAATCAAGTCTAAATACCGTTGCCTGAATCTCGTTTCCTGAAAAATATACAACAGTTTGATACCAACTGTATGCATACAGTACAAATAGGGACTAACATTTTGTAAAAATTTCAATGTATTCAGGAAAATTTAAATGTGATAATGTGCAGACTTCTTTAAGATTTAGCAATTTTGAACAATTAACGAGCTAAAACTGCCTCAGTTTAAATTAGAAGAACAAACATACCTACATAAACAATGAAACAATAGTTGTATTTCCAATCTTCACAAAACCACATTCAAGTAGAACTTGCATCATTACCATTTGTTCCACTATACTCATTATAAACATTATTAGTGATCTCAATGGGTATCTGGATATCCGGGTACCCGAACCCTGAATATTTACCCGAATCCGAAATCACATACCCGAGTACCCGAAACTACTGTCAATATCGCCCACTTTGGCTGACGAGTACAGACATATCTCGACTTCATAAATTCATCTAAAAATGAAACTATTCAATTAAAATGCACAAGAGTAATGTTTTCTCACCCTTGTAGACCATTTATAGTATTTAATTTGTCTTTTATTTTGGTTGTTTATGCATTGTCAAATGCCGATACCCTTTGAAAATCGTCAGTATATTAACACAGTTAAATAATTCCGAATACATGAAACGTTGAAAATATTGCCTTTATATAGTGACTTGGTTAATTTTATTGTAATTGGAATTTTTATAAATAAAAATACTTACATAATCCCAACAGAAGCTTACGTGACCTACCGTTCGGTCAAGGACACAGACAATGTGTCTCGCCATTTTTTTTTTACTGAAAGTACACACGTAAACCCCAGCGGGCACCTGCTGGAGGTTATATCTCCACTGTAAGTTATCATTCTAATTTTGACCCTACCCCTCAGAAGATGGTAGAGGGGAGGAGGGTGGGACTCTCCCTGTTGGGATTATGTAAGTATTTTCATTTATAAAAATTCCAATTACAATAAAATTAACCAATTTTATTGCATAAAAACGTACTTACATAATCCCAACAGAAGCTTGAATGCAGCCCTGAGGTCCATGGTGGGTAGACTTCTGAGGACTGTCAAGTGCTATAGGAGAATTCTTTAGGTATACAGATACAAAACAAGAGGAGAGTGCCCGTGAACGGGCACTGTGTCAGCTGACTGAATGTTTTTGATTTGTGATGGTGATAATGAGAGGAAAGCATAATTATCAGGGAAAGGGCTGTACAGAAATACAGTAAATGGTAACTGAACAGCATGTTCGAAAGATATTCCGAAGCTGACAGAAGAAAAGGACAAAAAAGTTGTGCCCTGCAAATGGTATTATGAAATAAAGTAACAAGGTAATTGTTTAAGTGTAAAAAGTAGGTTAAAAATATTTAAAGAAATACTATAAATGCAATATCCTCGTTCGACCATGAAAAAGGGATCCAAAGGTCAAATCTGACCATACCAAAAGATTCCCAGCCAAAGAATTTAGGATGGTTTACCATCCCAAACCTCTCGGACCAATAATAAGTGAGTCATAGGCACTTTTTAAGTTTGGCTATCCTTGTTTGACCTTGACGGAGGGGTCTAAGGTCAAATCCGACCACACAAAAAAATTCCCAGCCCATGATTTCCTGTAGCTTGTTTACCATCCCAAACCTGTAGGACCAATAATAAGCGAGTTATAAGCAATTGTAAGTTTGGCTATCCTCAATTGACCTTGAAGGAGGGGTCCCAGGTCAAATCTGACCACACCAAAAGAATCCCAGCCCATGATTTCCTATATGTTGGTTTACCATCCCAAACCTCCAAGACCAACTAGAGGATCGCTCGCAAAAAAAAAAGATAATGTTTTTGCATAGCAAAAACAAAGCGTCCCGAAAAGGATATAAAGGTGAGTGCTAAAGTATTAAGAAAATGCTTCGTTTCTAGCCTTATACTGTTGTGGCAACGAAAGTCAGCGCAGTCTGCTCTATCTAGCACGGTTTTCAAGATATAAGCATTTTTGTGTTTTGCAAAAAATAAAAAAATTAAAAATGTCCGCTATATTTGGCGAGACAAAAATATTTTGAAAATTGGCATGGCTACTCTGCAGAGATACCCAGCAGGTCCAAAATTTTGTTGAGTTCGCTCCATATAGCACGGTTTTCGAGATATAAGCATTTTTGTGTTTTGCAAAAACTTTGAAAATTCAAAATGGCCACCATTTTTGGGGAGACAAAAATTTTTGTCAAGACCACTGCCGCGGTGTGTATCTCCCGCCGAGCATTAAAGCAGAAGAAATAGCTTTTCCGAGATATTCACAATTTTTCATTTTCGTGTGTGAAAGCTCTTCCAAAAGTAGGTGAATGAGTTATTTGAGAAAAATTGGCTATCTGCAATACTATTAAGAGATAATTCACATTTACTCATTTTGAGTAGGTGAATAATTATCTAAGGGTCTGAAACTTCACCAAGTGAAAGCTCTCCCAAAAGTAGGTGAATGAGTTATTTGAGAAAAATTGGCTATCTGCAATACTTTTAGAGATAATTCGCATTTACTCATTTTGAGTAGGTGAGTAATTAGCTATGGGTCTGAAACTTCACCATGTGAAAGCTCTCCCACAAGTAGATGAATGAGTATTTGATAAAAATTGGGTATCCGCAATACTTTTACAGATAATTAGCATTTAGTCATTTTGAGTAGGTGAATAAATAGCTATGGGTCTGAAACTTCACAGAGTGAAAGCTGTCCCAAAAGTAGGTGAATGAGTTATTTGAGAAAAATTGGCTATCTGCAATACTTTTAGAGATAATTCACATTTACTCATTTTGAGTAGGTGAATAATTAGCTATGGGTCTGAAACTTCACCAAGTGAAAGCTCTGCCAAAAGTAGGTGAATGAGTTATTTGAGAAAAATTGGCTATCTGCAATACTTTTAGAGATAATTCACATTTACTCATTTTGAGAAGGTGAGTAATTAGCTATGGGTCTGAAACTTCACCAAGTGAAAGCTCTCCCAAAAGTAGGTGAATGATTTATTTGAGAAAAATTGGCTATCTGCAATACTTTTAGAGATAATTCGCATTTACTCATTTTGAGTAGGTGAGTAATTAGCTATGCGTCTGAAACTTCACCAAGTGAAAGCTCTGCCAAAAGTAGGTGAATGAGTTATTTGAGAAAAATTGGCTATCTGCAATACTTTTAGAGATAATTCGCATTTACTCATTTTGAGTAGGTGAGTAATTAGCTATGGGTCTGAAACTTCACCAAGTGAAAGCTCTCCCAAAAGTAGGTGAATGATTAATTTGAGAAAAATTGGCTATCTGCAATACTTTTAGAGATAATTCGCATTTACTCATTTTCAGTAGGTGAGTAATTAGCTATGGGTCTGAAACTTCACAGAGTGAAAGCTCTCCCAAAAGTAGGTGAATGAGTTATTTGAGAAAAATTGGCTATCTGCAATACTTTTAGAGATAATTCGCATTTACTCATTTTGAGTAGGTGAGTAATTAGCTATGGGTCTGAAACTTCACCAAGTGAAAGCTCTCCCAAAAGTAGGTGAATGAGTTACTTGAGAAAAATTGGCTATCTGAAATACTTTTAGAGATAATTCGCATTTACTCATTTTGAGTGGGTGAGTAATCAGCTATGGGTCTGAAACTTCACCAAGTGAAAGCTCTCCCAAAAGTAGGTGAATGAGTTATTTGAGAAAAATTGGCTATCTGCAATACTTTTAGAGATAATTCACATTTACTCATTTTCAGTAGGTGAGTAATTAGCTATGGGTCTGAAACTTCACCAAGTGAAAGCTCTGCCAAAAGTAGGTGAATGAGTTATTTGAGAAAAATTGGCTATCTGCAATACTTTAAGAGATAATTCGCATTTACTCATTTTGAGTAGGTGAGTAATTAGCTATGGGTCTGAAACTTCACAGAGTGAAAGCTCTCCCAAAAGTAGGTGAATGAGTTATTTGAGAAAAATTGGCTATCTGCAATACTTTTAGAGATAATTCGCATTTACTCATTTTGAGTAGGGGAGTAATTAGCTATGGGTCTGAAACTTCACCGAGTGAAAGCTCTCCCAAAAGTAGGTGAATGGTTAATTTGAGAAAAATTGGCTATCTGCAATACTTTTAGAGATAGTTCGCATTTACTCATTTTCAGTAGGTGAGTAATTAGCTATGGGTCTGAAACTTCACCAAGTGAAAGCTCTGCCAAAAGTAGGTGAATGAGTTATTTGAGAAAAATTGGCTATCTGCAATACTTTTAGAGATAATTCGCATTTACTCATTTTGAGTAGGTGAGTAATGAGCTATGGGTCTGAAACTTCACCAAGTGAAAGCTCTCCCAAAAGTAGGTGAATGATTTATTTGAGAAAAATTGGCTATCTGCAATACTTTTAGAGATAATTCGCATTTACTCATTTTGAGTAGGTGAGTAATTAGCTATGGGTCTGAAACTTCACCATGTGAAAGCTCTCCCACAAGTAGATGAATGAGTTATTTGATAAAAATTGGGTATCCGCAATACTTTTACAGATAATTAGCATTTACTCATTTTGAGTAGGTAAATAATTACCTATGGGTCTGAAACTTCACCATGTGAAAGCTCTCCCAAAAGTAGGTGAATGAGTTATTTGAGAAAAATTGGCTATCTGCAATACTTTTAGAGATAATTTGCATTTACTCATTTTGAGTAGGTGAGTGATTAGCTATGGGTCTGAAACTTCACCATGTGAAAGCTCTTCCAAAAGTAGGTGAATGAGTTATTTGAGAAAAATTGGCTATCTGCAATACTTTTAAGAGATAATTCGAATTTACTCATTTTGAGTAGGTGAGTAATCATCTACGGGTCTGAAACTTCACCATGTGAAAGCTCTCCCAAAAGTACATGAATGAGTTATTTGATAAAAATTGAGTATCCGCAATAGTTTTTGAGATAATTAGCATTTACTCATTTTGAGTAGGTGAGTAATTAGCTACGGGTCTGAAACTTCACCAAGTGAAAGCTCTTCCAAAAGTAGGTGAATGAGTTATTTGAGAAAAATTGGCCATCTGCAATACTTTTAGAGGTAATTCGCATTTACTCTTTTTGAGTAGGTGAGCAATTAGCTATGGGTCTGAAACTTCACCAAGTGAAAGCTCTTTGGGATAGCTGCTCTGCAGAGATACCCTGAAGATAAAAAATTTCGTCGAAATCGCTCTGTGTAGCACGGTTTTCGAAATATTAGCATTTTTGTGTTTTGCAATTTTTGCGCAAAAATTCGAAAATTCAAAATGGCCGCCATTTTTGGCAAGATAAAATTTTTTTGAAGATTGGCATGGCTACTCTGCAGAGATACCCTGTGGGTCAAAAATTTCGTCGAAATCGCTCTATCTAGCACGGTTTTCGAGATATAAGCATTTTTGTGTTTTGCAATTTTGCGAAAAATTCGAAAATTCAAAATGGCCGCCATTTTTTGCGAGAAATTTTTTGTTTGAAAATTGGCATGGCTACTCTGCAGAGATACCCTGCGGGTCAAAAATTTCGTCGAAATCGCTCTATCTAGCAGGGTTTTCGAGATATAAGCATTTTTATGTTTTGCAATTTTTGCGAAAAATTCAAAAATTCAAAATGGCCGCCATTTTTGGCGAGAGAAAATTTTTTTGAAAATTGGCATGGCTACTCTGCAGATATACCCTGTGGGTCAAAAATTTCGTCGAAATCGCTCTATCTTGCAGGGTTTTCGAGATATAAGCATTTTTATGTTTTGCAATTTTTGCGAAAAATTCGAAAATTCAAAATGGCCGCCATTTTTGGCGAGAGAAAAGTTTTTTCAAAATTGGGATAACTACTGTGCAGAGATACCTTGCGGGTCAAAAATTTCGTCGAAATCGCTCTATCTATCACGGTTTTCGAGATATAAGCATTTTTGTGTTTTGCAATTTTTGCGAAAATTTCGAAAATTCAAAATGGCCGCCATTTTTGGAGAGACAAAAATTTTTTGAAAATTGGGAAAAGTACTCCGTAGAGATATCCTGCGGTTCAAAAATTTTGTCGAAATTGCTCTATCTAGCACGGTTTTTGAGATATAAGCATTTTTGTGTTTTGCAATTTTTGCGAAAATTTCGAAAATTCAAAATGGCCGCCATTTTGGGCGAGACAAAAAATTTTTGAAAATTGGGAAAACTACTCCGCAGAGATACCCTGTGGGTCAAAAGTTTCGTCGAAATCGCTCTATCTAGCACGGTTTTCGAGATATAAGCATTTTTGTGTTTTCCTTATTTGGAAAATTCGTAATGATTAATAAATCATTAATTACTCGGCCATTTCTTGACCAATCAATGCCAAAATCTAATGATTTCCAGATTTTAATAGAATGAATGTATTTGCCAAGTTTCAGGTGAATTGATAAAATTCCTTTCAAGTTATCATCCGGACAAGCTTCCCCATCGAAAAAAGACATTTTTGGTCATGTGACCTCTCTGATTTGTCGAAATGTCACTGCAGCATATTCAAAAAAATTCCCCAAGGCTACTGCCTAAACCTGCCAAATTTGAAAAGAATCCGCCTAACGGTTACAGAGTTATAAGGAAAACAAAATGCGGAGCCGCCGGAGCCGGCGGAGCCGGAAGCTCTCCCATACACAAACAAGCGTCCCTTGCGGGACGCTTAATAATACGCGAGTTATAAGCACTTTAAGTTTGGCTATCTTCGTTTGACCTGGAAGGAGGGGTCTAAGGTGAAATCCGACCACACCAAAAGATTCCCAGCCCATGATTTTCTATAGGTTGGTTTTCCATTCCAAACCTCTAGGACCAATAATAAGCGAGTTATAAGCACTTTTAAGTTTGGCTATCCTCATTTGACCTTGAAGGAGGGGTCCAAGGTGAAATCCGACCACACCAAAAAATTCCCAGCTCATGATTTTCTATAGGTTGGTTTTCATTCCAAACCTCTAGGACCAATAATAAGCGAGTTATAAGCACTTTTATGTTTGGCTATCCTCATTTGACCTTGAAGGAGGGTTCCAAGGTCAAATCGGACCATATTAACAGATTCCCAGCCCACGATTTCCTACAGGTTGGATACAATGATTTACTCAACAGTGAGAACCTGAAAGAAGCTATTGCTCAGCTATGCCATGACATAGAGGTCTGCAATTTCACTATGTTATAGCTGACCAAAACGTCTGTGAATAACATATTTAACAAAATACTCTAAATGTAATAGTTTTCAAGTTACAACTGATTTACTCAAGAGTGAGAACCTCAAAGTAACTATTACTCAGCTATGCAATGAGCTACATGTCTGAATTTTTGCTCTGTTATAGCTGACCTAAAAGTAGGTGAACAACATATTTAAGCAAAATACTGTAAATGCAATAGTTTTCAAGTTACAACTGATTTACTCAATAGTGAGAACCTGAAAATAGTTATTGCTCCGCTATGCCATGAGCTATAGGTCTGTAATTTCACTATGTTATAGCTAACCCAAAAGTAGGTGAACAATATATTTTAACAAAATACTCCAAATGCAATATTTTTCAAGTTATAGCCGATTTACTCAACAGCCAGTGCCTGAGAATAGCTATTGCTCAGTTGTGCCATGAGCTACAGGTCTGTAATTTCACTATGTTATAGCTGACCCAAAAGTAGCTGAATAACATATTTGCACAAATTTCTGTAAAGGCAATAGTTTTCCAATTATAACTGATTTACTCAACAGTGAGAACTTCAAAGTAGCTATTACTCAGCTATGCAATGAGCCACAGGTCTGGAACTTCACTATGTTATAGCTGACCCCAAAATAGGTGAATAACATATTGCAACAAAATACTCTAAATGCAATAGTTTCCAAGTTATAAGTGATTTACTCAACAGTGATAACCTAAAAGTAGCTATTACTCAGCTATGCCATGAGCTACAGGTCTGAAATTTTACTATGTTATAGCTGACCCAAAAGTAGCTGAATAACATATTTATACTAAATTCTCTAAATGCAATAGTTTTCAAATTATAAGTGATTTACTCAACATTGAGAACTTCAAAGTAGCTATTACTCAGCTATGCAATGAGTCACAGGTCTGGAACTTCACTATGTTATAGCTGACTCCAATATAGGTGAATAACATATTGAAACAAAATACTCTAAATGCAATAATTTCCAAGTTATAAGCGATTTACTCAACAGTGATAACCTCAAAGTAGCTATTACTCAGCTATGCCATGAGCTACAGGTCTGAAATTTTACTATGTTATAGCTGACCCAAAAGTAGGTGAACAACATATTTAAGCAAAATACTGTACATGCAATAGTTTTCAAGTTACAACTGATTTACTCAATAGTGATGACCTAAAAGTAGCTATTACTCAGCTATGCCATGAGCTACAGGTCTGAAATTTTACTATGTTATAGCTGACCCAAAAGTAGCTGAATAACATATTTATACTAAATTCTCTAAATGCAATAGTTTTGCAATTACAACTGATTTACTCAATAGTGAGAACCTCAAAGTAGTTATTACTCAGCTATGCAATGAGCTACAGGTCTGAAATTTCACTATGTTATAGCTGACCCAAAAGTAGGTGAACAACATATTTAAGCAAAATACTGTAAATGCAATAGTTTTGAAGTTACAACTGATTTACTCAATAGTGATGACCTAAAAGTAGCTATTACTCAGCTATGCCATGAGCTACAGGTCTGAAATTTTACTATGTTATAGCTGACCCAAAAGTAGCTGAATAACATATTTATACGAAATTCTCTAAATGCAATAGTTTTCCAATTACAACTGCTTTACTCAATAGTGAGAACTTTAAAGTAGCTATTACTCAGCTATGCCATGACCTACAGATCTGAAATTTCACTATGTTATAGCTGGCCCAAAAGTAGCTGAATAACATATTTATACGAAATTCTCTAAATGCAATAGGTTTTAAGTTACAAGTGATTTATTCAATAGTGAGAACTTCAAAGTAGCTATTACTCAGCTATGCAATGAGCCACAGATCTGAAACTTCACTATGTTATAGCTGATCCCAAAATAGGTGAATAACATATGAAACAAAATACTGTAAATGCAATAGTTTCCAAGTTATAAGCGATTTACTCAACAGTGATAACCTAAAAGTAGCTATTACTCAGCTATGCCATGAGCTACAGGTCTAAAATTTTACTATGTTATAGCTGACCCAAAAGTAGCTGAATAACATATTTATACGAAATTCTCTAAATGCAATAGTTTTTAAGTTACAAGTGATTTTACTCATGATGGAAGTTACTGAAAAGCCCAAAAGTAGCTATTACTCACTTAGCTATTGAGACAGGCACCCAACTTACTCACCATATTGTAGCTATGAAAAAAGTAGCTGAATAACATATTTTAACAAAATGCTCTAAATGCAACACTTTTCAAGTTATAAATGATTTTGTGCATGATTTCATGAATTTTAATGCATTAAAAATTATTAAAAAAATTTATTTAAAAAAAAGTAACACAGATCCAGGTCTCATACTCACACAAGAGAATCTACCTCTGATCTAGTACATATATGCAAGATATGAGAGAAATCCCTGCAATAGTCACTGAGAAAATTGTGATTAAGTGTTGAAATTTTCACACTTTTGGTGGGGGTACCCCCCTTGTAATGTCTCTAGCAAACAGACGAACAGACAGATTTGCATGCCTTGAACAATTTTTCATCCTCGATAGATAAGGTATCTTTTAAAAAAAACAGCACGTCTCTAGGCCTTGTAGTTTTGGAGGAGAAGTTGTTCACGCGGACGCGGACGCATACGCAGACGCGTACGCCCACGCCGCAGAGTGACGACATAATGTCAGCTGACTGACAAGTCAGCTGACATAAAAATGCATACACAATATGTTATACTACAAACACTGTAATATACTACATATATAAATACTAGAAATCGGCCGCCCTGTTGATAGTAGATGCGAATAGAAACAGGATAGCATAGAAGAACACACATTATCATGTGTAATGTCCACCCATGAACCTTTTGCCCAAATTGTACAGTAGTCTTACAAGACCCTGTTTCATTTGTAAAATATATCAATGATGCTTAAATATTTGTTAGTGTAGATGTAAATTATTTCAGCTTCATGCCTTTTTGCATTGGTTGGGTTGAAAATTTTGACGAAATCACTCTATCTGGCATGGTTAAGAAGATAGAAGCAAATTCCTGTTTTTCTATTTTTGGCAAAAATTTGAAAATTCAAAATGGCCGCCATTTTTGGGAAAAGGAAATTTTTTTGAAAATTGCCAAGAGTACATTTTCTAGATACCCTATGGGTCGAAAATTTCAACGAAATAACTCTATTTGGCACGGTTAAGGCCAGTTTGTGTTTTTCCATTTTGGGCAAAAATTCGAAAATTCAAAATGGCTGCCATTTTTGGGGAGGGGAAAATTTTTTGAAAATTGCAAAGATTACATTCCTTAGATACCCCGTGGGTTGAAAATTTCGACGAAATCGCTCTATCTCGCATGGTTAAGGAGATAGAAGCAAATTTGTGTTTTGCCATTTTTGACAAAAATTTGAAAATTCAAAATGGCCGCCATTTTAGGGGACGGGAAATTTTTTTTTAAATTGCCAAGAATACAATGCTGAAATACCTGTGGGTCGAAAATTTTGACGAAATCGCTCTATCTCGCACGGTTAAAGAGATAGAAGCAAATTTGTGTTTTGCCATTTTTGGCAAAAATTCGAAAATTCAAAATGGCCGCCATTTTTGGGGAGGGGAAAATTTTTTGGAAAATTGCAAAGATTGCATTCCTTAGATACCCTGTGGGTCGAAAATTTCGACGAAATCGCTCTATCTCGCACGGTTAAGGAGATAGAAGCAAATTTGTGTTTTGCCATTTTTGGGAAAAATTCGAAAATTCAAAATGGCCGCCATTTTTGGGGAGGGGAAAATTTTTGGAAAATTGCAAAGATTGCATTCCTTAGATACCCTGTGGGTCGAAAATTTCGACGAAATCACTCTATCTCGCACGGTTAAGGAGATAGAAGCAAATTAGTGTTTTGCCATTTTTGGCAAAAATTCGAAAATTCAAAATGGCCGCCATTTTTGGGGAGGGGAAAATTTTTTAAAAATTACCAAGAGTACAATGCTCAGATACCCTGTGGGTCGAAAATTTTGACGAAATCACTCTATCTGGCACGGTTAAGGAGATAGAAGGAAATTTGTGTTTTGCCATTTTTGGCAAAAATTCGAAAATTCAAAATGGCCGCCATTTTGGGGGAGGGGAAAATTTTTGGAAAATTGCAAAGATTGCATTCCTTAGATACCCTGTGGGTCGAAAATTTCGACGAAATCGCTCTATCTCGCACGGTTAAGGAGATAGAAGGAAATTTGTGTTTTGCCATTTTTGGCAAAAATTCGAAAATTCAAAATGGCCGCCATTTTTGGGGAGGGGAAAATTTTTGGAAAATTGCAAAGATTACATTCCTTAGATACCCTGTGGGTCGAAAATTTCGACGAAATCGCTCTATCTCGCACGGTTAAGGAGATAGAAGCAAATTAGTGTTTTGCCATTTTTGGCAAAAATTCGAAAATTCAAAATGGCCGCCATTTTTGGGGAGGGGAAAATTTTTGGAAAAATTACCAAGAGCACAATGCTCAGATACCCTGTGGGTCAAAAATTTTGACGAAATCGCTCTATCTGGCACGGTTAAGGAGATAGAAGCAAATTGGTGTTTTGCCATTTTTGGCAAAAATTCGAAAATTCAAAATGGCCGCCATTTTTGGGGAGGGGAAAATTTTTGGAAAATTGCAAAGATTGCATTCCTTAGATACCCTGTGGGTCGAAAATTTCGACGAAATCGCTCTATCTCGCACGGTTAAGGAGATAGAAGCAAATTAGTGTTTTGCCATTTTTGGCAAAAATTCGAAAATTCAAAATGGCCGCCATTTTTGGGGAGGGGAAAATTTTTTAAAAATTACCAAGAGTACAATGCTCAGATACCCAGTGGGTCGAAAATTTTGACGAAATCGCTCTATCTGGCACGGTTAAGGAGATAGAAGCAAATTGGTGTTTTGCCATTTTTGGCAAAAATTCGAAAATTCAAAATGGCCGCCATTTTTGGGGAGGGGAAAATTTTTTGAAAATTGCAAAGATTGCATTCCTTAGATACCCCGTGGGTTGAAAATTTCGACGAAATCGCTCTATCTCGCATGGTTAAGGAGATAGAAGCAAATTTGTGTTTTGCCATTTTTGACAAAAATTTGAAAATTCAAAATGGCCGCCATTTTAGGGGACGGGAAATTTTTTTTTAAATTGCCAAGAATACAATGCTGAAATACCTGTGGGTCGAAAATTTTGACGAAATCGCTCTATCTCGCACGGTTAAAGAGATAGAAGCAAATTTGTGTTTTGCCATTTTTGGCAAAAATTCGAAAATTCAAAATGGCCGCCATTTTTGGGGAGGGGAAAATTTTTTGGAAAATTGCAAAGATTGCATTCGTTAGATACCCTGTGGGTCGAAAATTTCGACGAAATCGCTCTATCTCGCACGGTTAAGGAGATAGAAGCAAATTTGTGTTTTGCCATTTTTGGGAAAAATTCGAAAATTCAAAATGGCCGCCATTTTTGGGGAGGGGAAAATTTTTGGAAAATTGCAAAGATTGCATTCCTTAGATACCCTGTGGGTCGAAAATTTCGACGAAATCACTCTATCTCGCACGGTTAAGGAGATAGAAGCAAATTAGTGTTTTGCCATTTTTGGCAAAAATTCGAAAA
This sequence comes from Sabellastarte sp. h YS-2021, assembly GCA_964017235.1. NCBI lineage: Eukaryota > Metazoa > Annelida > Polychaeta > Sabellida > Sabellidae > Sabellastarte > Sabellastarte sp. h YS-2021. The sequence continues at coordinate 58,654,914 of OZ024930.1, read as the reverse complement.
TTCAAAATGGCCGCCATTTTTGGGGAGGGGAAAATTTTTTAAAAATTACCAAGAGTACAATGCTCAGATACCCTGTGGGTCGAAAATTTTGACGAAATCACTCTATCTGGCACGGTTAAGGAGATAGAAGGAAATTTGTGTTTTGCCATTTTTGGCAAAAATTCGAAAATTCAAAATGGCCGCCATTTTGGGGGAGGGGAAAATTTTTGGAAAATTGCAAAGATTGCATTCCTTAGATACCCTGTGGGTCGAAAATTTCGACGAAATCGCTCTATCTCGCACGGTTAAGGAGATAGAAGGAAATTTGTGTTTTGCCATTTTTGGCAAAAATTCGAAAATTCAAAATGGCCGCCATTTTTGGGGAGGGGAAAATTTTTGGAAAATTGCAAAGATTACATTCCTTAGATACCCTGTGGGTCGAAAATTTCGACGAAATCGCTCTATCTCGCACGGTTAAGGAGATAGAAGCAAATTAGTGTTTTGCCATTTTTGGCAAAAATTCGAAAATTCAAAATGGCCGCCATTTTTGGGGAGGGGAAAATTTTTGGAAAAATTACCAAGAGCACAATGCTCAGATACCCTGTGGGTCGAAAATTTTGACGAAATCGCTCTATCTGGCACGGTTAAGGAGATAGAAGCAAATTGGTGTTTTGCCATTTTTGGCAAAAATTCGAAAATTCAAAATGGCCGCCATTTTTGGGGAGGGGAAAATTTTTGGAAAATTGCAAAGATTGCATTCCTTAGATACCCTGTGGGTCGAAAATTTCGACGAAATCGCTCTATCTCGCACGGTTAAGGAGATAGAAGCAAATTAGTGTTTTGCCATTTTTGGCAAAAATTCGAAAATTCAAAATGGCCGCCATTTTTGGGGAGGGGAAAATTTTTTAAAAATTACCAAGAGTACAATGCTCAGATACCCAGTGGGTCGAAAATTTTGACGAAATCGCTCTATCTGGCACGGTTAAGGAGATAGAAGCAAATTGGTGTTTTGCCATTTTTGGCAAAAATTCGAAAATTCAAAATGGCCGCCATTTTTGGGGAGGGGAAAATTTTTTGAAAATTGCAAAGATTGCATTCCTTAGATACCCTGTGGGTCGAAAATTTCGACGAAATCGCTCTATCTCGCACGGTTAAGGAGATAGAAGCAAATTTGTGTTTTGCCATTTTTGGCAAAAATTTGAAAATTCAAAATGGCCGCCATTTTAGGGGACGGGAAATTTTTTTTTAAATTGCCAAGAATACAATGCTGAAATACCTGTGGGTCGAAAATTTTGATGAAATCGATCTATCTCGCACGGTTAAGGAGATAGAAGCCATTTTTGGCAACAATTCGAAAATTCAAATGGCCGCCATTTTTGGGGAGGGGAAAATTTTTTAAAAATTACCAAGAGTACAATGCTCAGATACCCTGTGGGTCGAAAATTTTGACGAAATCGCTCTATCTGGCACGGTTAAGGAGATAGGAGGAAATTTGTGTTTTGCCATTTTTGGCAAAAATTCGAAAATTCAAAATGGCCGCCATTTTTGGGGAGGGGAAATTTTTTTTTAAATTACCAAGAGTACAATGCTCAGATACCCTGTGAGTCGAAAATTTTGACGAAATCGCTCTATCTGGCACGGTTAAGGAGATAGAAGCAAATTTGTGTTTTGCCATTTTTGGCAAAAATTCGAAAATTCAAAATGGCCGCCATTTTTGGGGAGGGGAAAATTTTTGGAAAATTGCAAAGATTGCATTCCTTAGATACCCTGTGGGTCGAAAATTTCGACGAAATCACTCTATCTCGCACGGTTAAGGAGATAGAAGCAAATTAGTGTTTTGCCATTTTTGGCAAAAATTCGAAAATTCAAAATGGCCGCCATTTTTGGGGAGGGGAAAATTTTTGGAAAATTACCAAGAGCACAATGCTCAGATACCCTGTGGGTCGAAAATTTCGACGAAATCGCTCTATCTCGCACGGTTAAGGAGATAGAAGCAAATTAGTGTTTTGTCATTTTTGGCAAAAATTCGAAAATTCAAAATGGCCGCCATTTTTGGGGAGGGGAAAATTTTGTAAAAATTACCAAGAGCACAATGCTCAGATACCCTGCTGGTCGAAAATTTTGACGAAATCGCTCTATCTGGCACGGTTAAGGAGATAGGAGGAAATTTGTGTTTTGCCATTTTTGGCAAAAATTCGAAAATTCAAAATGGCCGCCATTTTTGGGGAGGGGAAAATTTTTTAAAAATTACCAAGAGTACAATGCTCAGATGCCCTGTGGGTCGAAAATTTTGACGAAATCGCTCTATCTCGCACGGTTAAGGAGATAGAAGCAGATTGGTGTTTTGCCATTTTTGGCAAAAATTCGAAAATTCAAAATGGCCGCCATTTTTGGGGAGGGGAAAATTTTTTGAAAATTGCAAAGATTGCATTCCTTAGATACCCTGTGGGTTGAAAATTTCGACGAAATCGCTCTATCTCGCACGGTTAAGGAGATAGAAGGAAATTTGTGTTTTGCCATTTTTGGCAAAAATTCGAAAATTCAAAATGGCCGCCATTTTTTGGGGAGGGGAAAATTTTTGGAAAATTGCAAAGATTGCATTCCTTAGATACCCTGTGGGTCGAAAATTTCGACGAAATCGCTCTATCTCGCACGGTTAAGGAGATAGAAGCAAATTAGTGTTTTGCCATTTTTGGCAAAAATTCGAAAATTCAAAATGGCCGCCATTTTTGGGGAGGGGAAAATTTTTGGAAAATTGCAAAGAGTACAATGCTCAGATACCCTGTGGGTCGAAAATTTTGACGAAATCGCTCTATCTGGCACGGTTAAGGAGATAGGAGGAAATTTGTGTTTTGCCATTTTTGGCAAAAATTCGAAAATTCAAAATGGCCGCCATTTTTGGGGAGGGGAAAATTTTTGGAAAATTGCAAAGATTGCATTCCTTAGATACCCTGTGGGTCGAAAATTTTGACGAAATCGCTCTATCTGGCACGGTTAAGGAGATAGAAGCAAATTTGTGTTTTGCCATTTTTGGCAAAAATTCGAAAATTCAAAATGGCCGCCATTTTTGGGGAGGGGAAAATTTTTTTTAAATTACCAAGAGTACAATGCTCAGATACCCTGTGGGTCGAAAATTTTGACGAAATCGCTCTATCTGGCACGGTTAAGGAGATAGAAGGAAATTTGTGTTTTGCCATTTTTGGCAAAAATTCGAAAATTCAAAATGGCCGCCATTTTTGGGGAGGGGAAAATTTTTGGAAAATTGCAAAGATTGCATTCCTTAGATACCCTGTGGGTCGAAAATTTCGACGAAATCGCTCTATCTCGCACGGTTAAGGAGATAGAAGCAAATTAGTGTTTTGCCATTTTTGGCAAAAATTCGAAAATTCAAAATGGCCGCCATTTTTGGGGAGGGGAAAATTTTTGGAAAATTACCAAGAGCACAATGCTCAGATACCCTGTGGGTCGAAAATTTCGACGAAATCGCTCTATCTCGCACGGTTAAGGAGATAGAAGCAAATTAGTGTTTTGTCATTTTTGGCAAAAATTCGAAAATTCAAAATGGCCGCCATTTTTGGGGAGGGGAAAATTTTGTAAAAATTACCAAGAGCACAATGCTCAGATACCCTGTGGGTCGAAAATTTTGACAAAATCGCTCTATCTGGCACGGTTAAGGAGATAGAAGCAAATTTGTGTTTTGCCATTTTTGGCAAAAATTCGAAAATTCAAAATGGCCGCCATTTTTGGGGAGGGGAAAATTTTTTAAAAATTACCAAGAGTACAATGCTCAGATGCCCTGTGGGTCGAAAATTTTGACGAAATCGCTCTATCTCGCACGGTTAAGGAGATAGAAGCAGATTGGTGTTTTGCCATTTTTGGCAAAAATTCGAAAATTCAAAATGGCCGCCATTTTTGGGGAGGGGAAAATTTTTTGAAAATTGCAAAGATTGCATTCCTTAGATACCCTGTGGGTCGAAAATTTCGACGAAATCGCTCTATCTCGCACGGTTAAGGAGATAGAAGGAAATTTGTGTTTTGCCATTTTTGGCAAAAATTCGAAAATTCAAAATGGCCGCCATTTTTGGGGAGGGGAAAATTTTTGGAAAATTGCAAAAATTGCATTCCTTAGATACCCTGTGGGTCGAAAATTTCGACGAAATCACTCTATCTCGCACGGTTAAGGAGATAGAAGCAAATTAGTGTTTTGCCATTTTTGGCAAAAATTCGAAAATTCAAAATGGCCGCCATTTTTGGGGAGGGGAAAATTTTTGGAAAAATTACCAAGAGAACAATGCTCAGATACCCTGTGGGTCAAAAATTTTGACGAAATCGCTCTATCTGGCACGGTTAAGGAGATAGAAGCAAATTTGTGTTTTGCCATTTTTGGCAAAAATTCGAAAATTCAAAATGGCCGCCATTTTTGGGGAGGGGAAAATTTTTGGAAAATTGCAAAGATTGCATTCCTTAGATACCCTGTGAGTCGAAAATTTCGACGAAATCGCTCTATCTCGCACGGTTAAGGAGATAGAAGCAAATTAGTGTTTTGCCATTTTTGGCAAAAATTCGAAAATTCAAAATGGCCGCCATTTTTGGGGAGGGGAAAATTTTTGGAAAATTACAAAGAGCACAATGCTCAGATACCCTGTGGGTCGAAAATTTCGACGAAATCGCTCTATCTCGCACGGTTAAGGAGATAGAAGCAAACTAGAAATCGGCCGCCCTGTTGATAGTAGATGCGAATAGAAACAGGATAGCATAGAAGAACACACATTATCATGTGTAATGTCCACCCATGAACCTTTTGCCCAAATTGTACAGTAGTCTTACAAGACCCTGTTTCATTTGTAAAATATATCAATGATGCTTAAATATTTGTTAGTGTAGATGTAAATTATTTCAGCTTCATGCCTTTTTGCATTGGTTGGGTTGAAAATTTTGACGAAATCACTCTATCTGGCACGGTTAAGAAGATAGAAGCAAATTCCTGTTTTTCTATTTTTGGCAAAAATTTGAAAATTCAAAATGGCCGCCATTTTTGGGAAAAGGAAATTTTTTTGAAAATTGCCAAGAGTACATTTTTTAGATACCCTATGGGTCGAAAATTTCAACGAAATAACTCTATTTTGCACGGTTAAGGCCAGTTTGTGTTTTTCCATTTTGGGCAAAAATTCGAAAATTCAAAATGGCTGCCATTTTTGGGGAGGGGAAAATTTTTTGAAAATTGCAAAGATTACATTCCTTAGATACCCTATGGGTTGAAAATTTCGACGAAATCGCTCTATCTCGCATGGTTAAGGAGATAGAAGCAAATTTGTGTTTTGCCATTTTTGACAAAAATTTGAAAATTCAAAATGGCCGCCATTTTAGGGGACGGGAAATTTTTTTTTAAATTGCCAAGAATACAATGCTGAAATACCTGTGGGTCGAAAATTTTGATGAAATCGATCTATCTCGCACGGTTAAGGAGATAGAAGCAAATTTGTGTTTTGCCATTTTTGGCAAAAATTCGAAAATTCAAAATGGCCGCCATTTTTGGGGAGGGGAAAATTTTTCGGAAAATTGCAAAGATTGCATTTCTTCGATACCCTGTGGGTCGAAAATTTCGACGAAATCGCTCTATCTCGCACGGTTAAGGAGATAGAAGCAAATTTGTGTTTTGCCATTTTTGGCAAAAATTCGAAAATTCAAAATGGCCGCCATTTTTGGAGAGGGGAAAATTTTTTTGAAAATTGCAAAGATTGCATTCCTTAGATACCCTGTGGGTCGAAAATTTCGACGAAATCGCTCTATCTCGCATGGTTAAGGAGATAGAAGCAGATTGGTGTTTTGCCATTTTTGGCAAAAATTCGAAAATTCAAAATGGCCGCCATTTTTGGGGAGGGGAAAATTTTTTGAAAATTGCAAAGATTGCATTCCTTAGATACCCTGTGGGTCGAAAATTTCGACGAAATCGCTCTATCTCGCACGGTTAAGGAGATAGAAGCAAATTTGTGTTTTGCCATTTTTGGCAAAAATTCGAAAATTCAAAATGGCCGCCATTTTTGGGGAGGGGAAAATTTTTGGAAAATTGCAAAGATTGCATTCCTTAGATACCCTGTGGGTCGAAAATTTCGACGAAATCACTCTATCTGGCACGGTTAAGGAGATAGAAGCAAATTAGTGTTTTGCCATTTTTGGCAACAATTCGAAAATTCAAATGGCCGCCATTTTTGGGGAGGGGAAAATTTTTTAAAAATTACCAAGAGTACAATGCTCAGATACCCTGTGGGTCGAAAATTTTGACGAAATCGCTCTATCTGGCACGGTTAAGGAGATAGGAGGAAATTTGTGTTTTACCATTTTTGGCAAAAATTCGAAAATTCAAAATGGCCGCCATTTTTGGGGAGGGGAAAATTTTTTGAAAATTGCAAAGATTGCATTCCTTAGATACCCTGTGGGTCGAAAATTTCGACGAAATCACTCTATCTCGCACGGTTAAGGAGATAGAAGCAAATTAGTGTTTTGCCATTTTTGGCAACAATTCGAAAATTCAAATGGCCGCCATTTTTGGGGAGGGGAAAATTTTTTAAAAATTACCAAGAGTACAATGCTCAGATACCCTGTGGGTCGAAAATTTTGACGAAATCGCTCTATCTGGCACGGTTAAGGAGATAGGAGGAAATTTGTGTTTTGCCATTTTTGGCAAAAATTCGAAAATTCAAAATGGCCGCCATTTTTGGGGAGGGGAAAATTTTTTTTAAATTACCAAGAGTACAATGCTCAGATACCCTGTGAGTCGAAAATTTTGACGAAATCGCTCTATCTGGCACGGTTAAGGAGATAGAAGCAAATTTGTGTTTTGCCATTTTTGGCAAAAATTCGAAAATTCAAAATGGCCGCCATTTTTGGGGAGGGGAAAATTTTTGGAAAATTGCAAAGATTGCATTCCTTAGATACCCTGTGGGTCGAAAATTTCGACGAAATCGCTCTATCTCGCACGGTTAAGGAGATAGAAGCAAATTAGTGTTTTGCCATTTTTGGCAAAAATTCGAAAATTCAAAATGGCCGCCATTTTTGGGGAGGGGAAAATTTTTGGAAAATTACCAAGAGCACAATGCTCAGATACCCTGTGGGTCGAAAATTTCGACGAAATCGCTCTATCTCGCACGGTTAAGGAGATAGAAGCAAATTAGTGTTTTGTCATTTTTGGCAAAAATTCGAAAATTCAAAATGGCCGCCATTTTTGGGGAGGGGAAAATTTTGTAAAAATTACCAAGAGCACAATGCTCAGATACCCTGTGGGTCGAAAATTTTGACGAAATCGCTCTATCTGGCACGGTTAAGGAGATAGGAGGAAATTTGTGTTTTGCCATTTTTGGCAAAAATTCGAAAATTCAAAATGGCCGCCATTTTTGGGGAGGGGAAAATTTTTTAAAAATTACCAAGAGTACAATGCTCAGATGCCCTGTGGGTCGAAAATTTTGACGAAATCGCTCTATCTCGCACGGCTAAGGAGATAGAAGCAGATTGGTGTTTTGCCATTTTTGGCAAAAATTCGAAAATTCAAAATGGCCGCCATTTTTGGGGAGGGGAAAATTTTTTGAAAATTGCAAAGATTGCATTCCTTAGATACCCTGTGGGTCGAAAATTTCGACGAAATCACTCTATCTGGCACGGTTAAGGAGATAGAAGCAAATTAGTGTTTTGCCATTTTTGGCAACAATTCGAAAATTCAAATGGCCGCCATTTTTGGGGAGGGGAAAATTTTTTAAAAATTACCAAGAGTACAATGCTCAGATACCCTGTGGGTCGAAAATTTTGACGAAATCGCTCTATCTGGCACGGTTAAGGAGATAGGAGGAAATTTGTGTTTTACCATTTTTGGCAAAAATTCGAAAATTCAAAATGGCCGCCATTTTTGGGGAGGGGAAAATTTTTTGAAAATTGCAAAGATTGCATTCCTTAGATACCCTGTGGGTCGAAAATTTCGACGAAATCACTCTATCTCGCACGGTTAAGGAGATAGAAGCAAATTAGTGTTTTGCCATTTTTGGCAACAATTCGAAAATTCAAATGGCCGCCATTTTTGGGGAGGGGAAAATTTTTTAAAAATTACCAAGAGTACAATGCTCAGATACCCTGTGGGTCGAAAATTTTGACGAAATCGCTCTATCTGGCACGGTTAAGGAGATAGGAGGAAATTTGTGTTTTGCCATTTTTGGCAAAAATTCGAAAATTCAAAATGGCCGCCATTTTTGGGGAGGGGAAAATTTTTTTTAAATTACCAAGAGTACAATGCTCAGATACCCTGTGAGTCGAAAATTTTGACGAAATCGCTCTATCTGGCACGGTTAAGGAGATAGAAGCAAATTTGTGTTTTGCCATTTTTGGCAAAAATTCGAAAATTCAAAATGGCCGCCATTTTTGGGGAGGGGAAAATTTTTGGAAAATTGCAAAGATTGCATTCCTTAGATACCCTGTGGGTCGAAAATTTCGACGAAATCGCTCTATCTCGCACGGTTAAGGAGATAGAAGCAAATTAGTGTTTTGCCATTTTTGGCAAAAATTCGAAAATTCAAAATGGCCGCCATTTTTGGGGAGGGGAAAATTTTTGGAAAATTACCAAGAGCACAATGCTCAGATACCCTGTGGGTCGAAAATTTCGACGAAATCGCTCTATCTCGCACGGTTAAGGAGATAGAAGCAAATTAGTGTTTTGTCATTTTTGGCAAAAATTCGAAAATTCAAAATGGCCGCCATTTTTGGGGAGGGGAAAATTTTGTAAAAATTACCAAGAGCACAATGCTCAGATACCCTGTGGGTCGAAAATTTTGACGAAATCGCTCTATCTGGCACGGTTAAGGAGATAGGAGGAAATTTGTGTTTTGCCATTTTTGGCAAAAATTCGAAAATTCAAAATGGCCGCCATTTTTGGGGAGGGGAAAATTTTTTAAAAATTACCAAGAGTACAATGCTCAGATGCCCTGTGGGTCGAAAATTTTGACGAAATCGCTCTATCTCGCACGGCTAAGGAGATAGAAGCAGATTGGTGTTTTGCCATTTTTGGCAAAAATTCGAAAATTCAAAATGGCCGCCATTTTTGGGGAGGGGAAAATTTTTTGAAAATTGCAAAGATTGCATTCCTTAGATACCCTGTGGGTCGAAAATTTCGACGAAATCGCTCTATCTCGCACGGTTAAGGAGATAGAAGCAAATTAGTGTTTTGTCATTTTTGGCAAAAATTCGAAAATTCAAAATGGCCGCCATTTTTGGGGAGGGGAAAATTTTGTAAAAATTACCAAGAGCACAATGCTCAGATACCCTGTGGGTCGAAAATTTTGACGAAATCGCTCTATCTCGCACGGCTAAGGAGATAGAAGCAGATTGGTGTTTTGCCATTTTTGGCAAAAATTCGAAAATTCAAAATGGCCGCCATTTTTGGGGAGGGGAAAATTTTTTGAAAATTGCAAAGATTGCATTCCTTAGATACCCTGTGGGTCGAAAATTTCGACGAAATCGCTCTATCTCGCACGGTTAAGGAGATAGAAGCAAATTTGTGTTTTGCCATTTTTGGCAAAAATTCGAAAATTCAAAATGGCCGCCATTTTTGGGGAGGGGAAAATTTTTGGAAAATTGCAAAGATTGCATTCCTTAGATACCCTGTGGGTCGAAAATTTCGACGAAATCACTCTATCTCGCACGGTTAAGGAGATAGAAGCAAATTAGTGTTTTGCCATTTTTGGCAAAAATTCGAAAATTCAAAATGGCCGCCATATTTGGGGAGGGGAAATTTTTTAAAAAATTGCCAAGAGTACAATGCTCAGATACCCTGTGGTTCGAAAATTTTGACGAAATCGCTCTATCTGGCACGGTTAAGGAGATAGAAGGAAATTTGTGTTTTGCCATTTTTGGCAAAAATTCGAAAATTCAAAATGGCCGCCATTTTTTGGGGAGGGGAAAATTTTTGGAAAATTGCAAAGATTGCATTCCTTAGTTACCCTGTGGGTCGAAAATTTCGACGAAATCGCTCTATCTCGCACGGTTAAGGAGATAGAAGCAAATTAGTGTTTTGCCATTTTTGGCAAAAATTCGAAAATTCAAAATGGCCGCCATTTTTGGGGAGGGGAAAATTTTTGGAAATTGCAAAGAGTACAACGCTCAGATACCCTGTGGGTCGAAAATTTTGACGAAATCGCTCTATCTGGCACGGTTAAGGAGATAGGAGGAAATTTGTGTTTTGCCATTTTTGGCAAAAATTCGAAAATTCAAAATGGCCGCCATTTTTGGGGAGGGGAAAATTTTTGGAAAATTGCAAAGATTGCATTCCTTAGATACCCTGTGGGTCGAAAATTTTGACGAAATCGCTCTATCTGGCACGGTTAAGGAGATAGAAGCAAATTTGTGTTTTGCCATTTTTGGCAAAAATTCGAAAATTCAAAATGGCCGCCATTTTTGGGGAGGGGAAAATTTTTGGAAAATTGCAAAGATTGCATTCCTTAGATACCCTGTGGGTCGAAAATTTCGACGAAATCGCTCTATCTCGCACGGTTAAGGAGATAGAAGCAAATTAGTGTTTTGCCATTTTTGGCAAAAATTCGAAAATTCAAAATGGCCGCCATTTTTGGGGAGGGGAAAATTTTTGGAAAATTACCAAGAGCACAATGCTCAGATACCCTGTGGGTCGAAAATTTCGACGAAATCGCTCTATCTCGCACGGTTAAGGAGATAGAAGCAAATTAGTGTTTTGTCATTTTTGGCAAAAATTCGAAAATTCAAAATGGCCGCCATTTTTGGGGAGGGGAAAATTTTGTAAAAATTACCAAGAGCACAATGCTCAGATACCCTGTGGGTCGAAAATTTTGACAAAATCGCTCTATCTGGCACGGTTAAGGAGATAGAAGCAAATTTGTGTTTTGCCATTTTTGGCAAAAATTCGAAAATTCAAAATGGCCGCCATTTTTGGGGAGGGGAAAATTTTTTAAAAATTACCAAGAGTACAATGCTCAGATGCCCTGTGGGTCGAAAATTTTGCCGAAATCGCTCTATCTCGCACGGTTAAGGAGATAGAAGCAGATTGGTGTTTTGCCATTTTTGGCAAAAATTCGAAAATTCAAAATGGCCGCCATTTTTGGGGAGGGGAAAATTTTTTGAAAATTGCAAAGATTGCATTCCTTAGATACCCTGTGGGTCGAAAATTTCGACGAAATCGCTCTATCTCGCACGGTTAAGGAGATAGAAGCAAATTTGTGTTTTGCCATTTTTGGCAAAAATTCGAAAATTCAAAATGGCCGCCATTTTTGGGGAGGGGAAAATTTTTGGAAAATTGCAAAGATTGCATTCCTTAGATACCCTGTGGGTCGAAAATTTCGACGAAATCACTCTATCTCGCACGGTTAAGGAGATAGAAGCAAATTAGTGTTTTGCCATTTTTGGCAAAAATTCGAAAATTCAAAATGGCCGCCATATTTGGGGAGGGGAAATTTTTTAAAAAATTGCCAAGAGTACAATGCTCAGATACCCTGTGGTTCGAAAATTTTGACGAAATCGCTCTATCTGGCACGGTTAAGGAGATAGAAGGAAATTTGTGTTTTGCCATTTTTGGCAAAAATTCGAAAATTCAAAATGGCCGCCATTTTTTGGGGAGGGGAAAATTTTTGGAAAATTGCAAAGATTGCATTCCTTAGTTACCCTGTGGGTCGAAAATTTCGACGAAATCGCTCTATCTCGCACGGTTAAGGAGATAGAAGCAAATTAGTGTTTTGCCATTTTTGGCAAAAATTCGAAAATTCAAAATGGCCGCCATTTTTGGGGAGGGGAAAATTTTTGGAAATTGCAAAGAGTACAACGCTCAGATACCCTGTGGGTCGAAAATTTTGACGAAATCGCTCTATCTGGCACGGTTAAGGAGATAGGAGGAAATTTGTGTTTTGCCATTTTTGGCAAAAATTCGAAAATTCAAAATGGCCGCCATTTTTGGGGAGGGGAAAATTTTTGGAAAATTGCAAAGATTGCATTCCTTAGATACCCTGTGGGTCGAAAATTTTGACGAAATCGCTCTATCTGGCACGGTTAAGGAGATAGAAGCAAATTTGTGTTTTGCCATTTTTGGCAAAAATTCTAAAATTCAAAATGGCCGCCATTTTTGGGGAGGGGAAAATTTTTTTTAAATTACCAAGAGTACAATGCTCAGATACCCTGTGGGTCGAAAATTTTGACGAAATCGCTCTATCTGGCACGGTTAAGGAGATAGAAGGAAATTTGTGTTTTGCCATTTTTGGCAAAAATTCGAAAATTCAAAATGGCCGCCATTTTTGGGGAGGGGAAAATTTTTGGAAAATTGCAAAGATTGCATTCCTTAGATACCCTGTGGGTCGAAAATTTCGACGAAATCGCTCTATCTCGCACGGTTAAGGAGATAGAAGCAAATTAGTGTTTTGCCATTTTTGGCAAAAATTCGAAAATTCAAAATGGCCGCCATTTTTGGGGAGGGGAAAATTTTTGGAAAATTACCAAGAGCACAATGCTCAGATACCCTGTGGGTCGAAAATTTCGACGAAATCGCTCTATCTCGCACGGTTAAGGAGATAGAAGCAAATTAGTGTTTTGTCATTTTTGGCAAAAATTCGAAAATTCAAAATGGCCGCCATTTTTGGGGAGGGGAAAATTTTGTAAAAATTACCAAGAGCACAATGCTCAGATACCCTGTGGGTCGAAAATTTTGACAAAATCGCTCTATCTGGCACGGTTAAGGAGATAGAAGCAAATTTGTGTTTTGCCATTTTTGGCAAAAATTCGAAAATTCAAAATGGCCGCCATTTTTGGGGAGGGGAAAATTTTTTAAAAATTACCAAGAGTACAATGCTCAGATGCCCTGTGGGTCGAAAATTTTGCCGAAATCGCTCTATCTCGCACGGTTAAGGAGATAGAAGCAGATTGGTGTTTTGCCATTTTTGGCAAAAATTCGAAAATTCAAAATGGCCGCCATTTTTGGGGAGGGGAAAATTTTTTGAAAATTGCAAAGATTGCATTCCTTAGATACCCTGTGGGTCGAAAATTTCGACGAAATCGCTCTATCTCGCACGGTTAAGGAGATAGAAGCAAATTTGTGTTTTGCCATTTTTGGCAAAAATTCGAAAATTCAAAATGGCCGCCATTTTTGGGGAGGGGAAAATTTTTGGAAAATTGCAAAAATTGCATTCCTTAGATACCCTGTGGGTCGAAAATTTCGACGAAATCACTCTATCTCGCACGGTTAAGGAGATAGAAGCAAATTAGTGTTTTGCCATTTTTGGCAAAAATTCGAAAATTCAAAATGGCCGCCATTTTTGGGGAGGGGAAAATTTTTGGAAAAATTACCAAGAGCACAATGCTCAGATACCCTGTGGGTCAAAAATTTTGACGAAATCGCTCTATCTGGCACGGTTAAGGAGATAGAAGCAAATTTGTGTTTTGCCATTTTTGGCAAAAATTCGAAAATTCAAAATGGCCGCCATTTTTGGGGAGGGGAAATTTTTTTAAAAATTACCAAGAGTACAATGCTCAGATGCCCTGTGGGTCGAAAATTTTGCCGAAATCGCTCTATCTCGCACGGTTAAGGAGATAGAAGCAGATTGGTGTTTTGCCATTTTTGGCAAAAATTCGAAAATTCAAAATGGCCGCCATTTTTGGGGAGGGGAAAATTTTTTGAAAATTGCAAAGATTGCATTCCTTAGATACCCTGTGGGTCGAAAATTTCGACGAAATCGCTCTATCTCGCACGGTTAAGGAGATAGAAGCAAATTTGTGTTTTGCCATTTTTGGCAAAAATTCGAAAATTCAAAATGGCCGCCATTTTTGGGGAGGGGAAAATTTTTGGAAAATTGCAAAAATTGCATTCCTTAGATACCCTGTGGGTCGAAAATTTCGACGAAATCACTCTATCTCGCACGGTTAAGGAGATAGAAGCAAATTAGTGTTTTGCCATTTTTGGCAAAAATTCGAAAATTCAAAATGGCCGCCATTTTTGGGGAGGGGAAAATTTTTGGAAAAATTACCAAGAGCACAATGCTCAGATACCCTGTGGGTCAAAAATTTTGACGAAATCGCTCTATCTGGCACGGTTAAGGAGATAGAAGCAAATTTGTGTTTTGCCATTTTTGGCAAAAATTCGAAAATTCAAAATGGCCGCCATTTTTGGGGAGGGGAAAATTTTTTTAAAATTACCAAGAGTACAATGCTCAGATACCCTGTGGGTCGAAAATTTTGACGAAATCGCTCTATCTCGCACGGTTAAGGAGATAGAAGCAGATTGGTGTTTTGCCATTTTTGGCAAAAATTCGAAAATTCAAAATGGCCGCCATTTTTGGGGAGGGGAAAATTTTTTGAAAATTGCAAAGATTGCATTCCTTAGATACCCTGTGGGTCGAAAATTTCGACGAAATCGCTCTATCTCGCACGGTTAAGGAGATAGAAGCAAATTTGTGTTTTGCCATTTTTGGCAAAAATTCGAAAATTCAAAATGGCCGCCATTTTTGGGGAGGGGAAAATTTTTGGAAAATTGCAAAAATTGCATTCCTTAGATACCCTGTGGGTCGAAAATTTCGACGAAATCACTCTATCTCGCACGGTTAAGGAGATAGAAGCAAATTAGTGTTTTGCCATTTTTGGCAAAAATTCGAAAATTCAAAATGGCCGCCATTTTTGGGGAGGGGAAAATTTTTGGAAAAATTACCAAGAGAACAATGCTCAGATACCCTGTGGGTCAAAAATTTTGACGAAATCGCTCTATCTGGCACGGTTAAGGAGATAGAAGCAAATTTGTGTTTTGCCATTTTTGGCAAAAATTCGAAAATTCAAAATGGCCGCCATTTTTGGGGAGGGGAAAATTTTTTTTAAATTACCAAGAGTACAATGCTCAGATACCCTGTGGGTCGAAAATTTTGACGAAATCGCTCTATCTCGCACGGTTAAGGAGATAGAAGCAGATTGGTGTTTTGCCATTTTTGGCAAAAATTCGAAAATTCAAAATGGCCGCCATTTTTGGGGAGGGGAAAATTTTTTTGAAAATTGCAAAGATTGCATTCCTTAGATACCCTGTGGGTCGAAAATTTCGACGAAATCGCTCTATCTCGCACGGTTAAGGAGATAGAAGCAAATTTGTGTTTTGCCATTTTTGGCAAAAATTCGAAAATTCAAAATGGCCGCCATTTTTGGGGAGGGGAAAATTTTTTGAAAATTGCAAATATTACATTCCTTAAATACCCTGTGGGTCGAAAATTTCGACGAAATCGCTCTATCTCACACGGTTTCTGAGATATTAGCAAATTACTCAAAAGTAGTACTGAAAATACACAATGAAGTACCTAAATGGCTATTACTCATGTACTGACAAAGCTATCAGTCCCAAATGCAATACCAAGCGAGCTATGGACATAACAATCTTGTATTCAAAATTGTAGTAAAATATCTTTAATTATTTTGGCTTAAATGCACGGAAACCAATGGGTACTGAAAATAGCTGTACTTAAGTATTACTCAGTAAGCAAAAGAGGTACAACAGCCAAAAGCAATCCCAAGCAAGCTACTGACCCAATAAGCCTGCATACCAAATTTGGTGACAATAGCTCTAATACTTTTCCTTTAAATGAGCGGAAACCATGCGTGACGCCGGACATCGGACGCCGGACGCCGGACATCGGACGGCGAAAAAAGCAAAAATAATATATCCACCCCCCAGGGGGGTGGACATAATTAGTGTTTTGTCATTTTTGGCAAAAATTCGAAAATTCAAAATGGCCGCCATTTTTGGGGAGGGGAAAATTTTGTAAAAATTACCAAGAGCACAATGCTCAGATACCCTGTGGGTCGAAAATTTTGACAAATCGCTCTATCTGGCACGGTTAAGGAGATAGAAGCAAATTTGTGTTTTGCCATTTTTGGCAAAAATTCGAAAATTCAAAATGGCCGCCATTTTTGGGGAGGGGAAAATTTTTTAAAAATTACCAAGAGTACAATGCTCAGATGCCCTGTGGGTCGAAAATTTTGACGAAATCGCTCTATCTCGCACGGTTAAGGAGATAGAAGCAGATTGGTGTTTTGCCATTTTTGGCAAAAATTCGAAAATTCAAAATGGCCGCCATTTTTGGGGAGGGGAAAATTTTTTGAAAATTGCAAAGATTGCATTCCTTAGATACCCTGTGGGTCGAAAATTTCGACGAAATCGCTCTATCTCGCACGGTTAAGGAGATAGAAGCAAATTTGTGTTTTGCCATTTTTGGCAAAAATTCGAAAATTCAAAATGGCCGCCATTTTTGGGGAGGGGAAAATTTTTGGAAAATTGCAAAAATTGCATTCCTTAGATACCCTGTGGGTCGAAAATTTCGACGAAATCACTCTATCTCGCACGGTTAAGGAGATAGAAGCAAATTAGTGTTTTGCCATTTTTGGCAAAAATTCGAAAATTCAAAATGGCCGCCATTTTTGGGGAGGGGAAAATTTTTGGAAAAATTACCAAGAGCACAATGCTCAGATACCCTGTGGGTCAAAAATTTTGACGAAATCGCTCTATCTGGCACGGTTAAGGAGATAGAAGCAAATTAGTGTTTTGCCATTTTTGGCAAAAATTCGAAAATTCAAAATGGCCGCCATTTTTGGGGAGGGGAAAATTTTTTAAAAATTACCAAGAGTACAATGCTCAGATACCCTGTGGGTCGAAAATTTTGACGAAATCACTCTATCTGGCACGGTTAAGGAGATAGAAGGAAATTTGTGTTTTGCCATTTTTGGCAAAAATTCGAAAATTCAAAATGGCCGCCATTTTGGGGGAGGGGAAAATTTTTGGAAAATTGCAAAGATTGCATTCCTTAGATACCCTGTGGGTCGAAAATTTCGACGAAATCGCTCTATCTCGCACGGTTAAGGAGATAGAAGGAAATTTGTGTTTTGTCATTTTTGGCAAAAATTCGAAAATTCAAAATGGCCGCCATTTTTGGGGAGGGGAAAATTTTGTAAAAATTACCAAGAGCACAATGCTCAGATACCCTGTGGGTCGAAAATTTTGACAAAATCGCTCTATCTCGCACGGTTAAGGAGATAGAAGCAGATTGGTGTTTTGCCATTTTTGGCAAAAATTTGAAAATTCAAAATGGCCGCCATTTTTGGGGAGGGGAAAATTTTTTGAAAATTGCAAAGATTGCATTCCTTAGATACCCTGTGGGTCGAAAATTTCGACGAAATCACTCTATCTCGCACGGTTAAGGAGATAGAAGCAAATTAGTGTTTTGCCATTTTTGGCAAAAATTCGAAAATTCAAAATGGCCGCCATTTTTGGGGAGGGGAAAATTTTTGGAAAAATTACCAAGAGCACAATGCTCAGATACCCTGTGGGTCAAAAATTTTGACGAAATCGCTCTATCTGGCACGGTTAAGGAGATAGAAGCAAATTTGTGTTTTGCCATTTTTGGCAAAAATTCGAAAATTCAAAATGGCCGCCATTTTTGGGGAGGGGAAAATTTTTTGAAAATTGCAAAGATTGCATTCCTTAGATACCCTGTGGGTCGAAAATTTCGACGAAATCGCTCTATCTCGCACGGTTAAGGAGATAGAAGCAAATTTGTGTTTTGCCATTTTTGGCAAAAATTCGAAAATTCAAAATGGCCGCCATTTTTGGGGAGGGGAAAATTTTTTGAAAATTGCAAATATTACATTCCTTAAATACCCTGTGGGTCGAAAATTTCGACGAAATCGCTCTATCTCACACGGTTTCTGAGATATTAGCAAATTACTCAAAAGTAGTACTGAAAATACACAATGAAGTACCTAAATGGCTATTACTCATGTACTGACAAAGCTATCAGTCCCAAATGCAATACCAAGCGAGCTATGGACATAACAATCTTGTATTCAAAATTGTAGTAAAATATCTTTAATTATTTTGGCTTAAATGCACGGAAACCAATGGGTACTGAAAATAGCTGTACTTAAGTATTACTCAGTAAGCAAAAGAGGTACAACAGCCAAAAGCAATCCCAAGCAAGCTACTGACCCAATAAGCCTGCATACCAAATTTGGTGACAATAGCTCTAATACTTTTCCTTTAAATGAGCGGAAACCATGCGTGACGCCGGACATCGGACGCCGGACATCGGACAACGGACATCGGACGGCGAAAAAAGCAAAAATAATATATCCACCCCCCAGGGGGGTGGACATAATTACCAAGAGCACAATGCTCAGATACCCTGTGGGTCGAAAATTTTGACGAAATCGCTCTATCTGGCACGGTTAAGGAGATAGAAGGAAATTTGTGTTTTGCCATTTTTGGCAAAAATTCGAAAATTCAAAATGGCCGCCATTTTTGGGGAGGGGAAAATTTTTTGAAAATTGCAAAGATTGCATTCCTTAGATACCCTGTGGGTCGAAAATTTCGACGAAATCACTCTATCTCGCACGGTTAAGGAGATAGAAGCAAATTAGTGTTTTGCCATTTTTGGCAAAAATTCGAAAATTCAAAATGGCCGCCATTTTTGGGGAGGGGAAAATTTTTTTAAAATTACCAAGAGTACAATGCTCAGATACCCTGTGGGTCGAAAATTTTGACGAAATCACTCTATCTGGCACGGTTAAGGAGATAGAAGGAAATTTGTGTTTTGCCATTTTTGGCAAAAATTCGAAAATTCAAAATGGCCGCCATTTTTGGGGAGGGGAAAATTTTTTGAAAATTGCAAAGATTGCATTCCTTAGATACCCTGTGGGTCGAAAATTTCGACGAAATCGCTCTATCTCGCACGGTTAAGGAGATAGAAGGAAATTTGTGTTTTGCCATTTTTGGCAAAAATTCGAAAATTCAAAATGGCCGCCATTTTTGGGGAGGGGAAAATTTTTGGAAAATTGCAAAGATTACATTCCTTAGATACCCTGTGGGTCGAAAATTTCGACGAAATCGCTCTATCTCGCACGGTTAAGGAGATAGAAGCAAATTAGTGTTTTGCCATTTTTGGCAAAAATTCGAAAATTCAAAATGGCCGCCATTTTTGGGGAGGGGAAAATTTTTGGAAAAATTACCAAGAGCACAATGCTCAGATACCCTGTGGGTCGAAAATTTTGACGAAATCGCTCTATCTGGCACGGTTAAGGAGATAGAAGCAAATTGGTGTTTTGCCATTTTTGGCAAAAATTCGAAAATTCAAAATGGCCGCCATTTTTGGGGAGGGGAAAATTTTTTGAAAATTGCAAAGATTGCATTCCTTAGATACCCTGTGGGTCGAAAATTTCAACGAAATCGCTCTATCTCGCACGGTTAAGGAGATAGAAGCAAATTTGTGTTTTGCCATTTTTGGCAAAAATTCGAAAATTCAAAATGGCCGCCATTTTTGGGGAGGGGAAAATTTTTTGAAAATTGCAAATATTACATTCCTTAGATACCCTGTGGGTCGAAAATTTCGACGAAATCGCTCTATCTCGCACGGTTAAGGAGATAGAAGCAAATTAGTGTTTTGCCATTTTTGGCAAAAATTCGAAAATTCAAAATGGCCGCCATTTTTGGGGAGGGGAAAATTTTTTAAAAATTACCAAGAGTACAATGCTCAGATACCCAGTGGGTCGAAAATTTTGACGAAATCGCTCTATCTGGCACGGTTAAGGAGATAGAAGCAAATTTGTGTTTTGCCATTTTTGGCAAAAATTCGAAAATTCAAAATGGCCGCCATTTTTGGGGAGGGGAAAATTTTTTAAAAATTACCAAGAGTACAATGCTCAGATACCCAGTGGGTCGAAAATTTTGACGAAATCGCTCTATCTGGCACGGTTAAGGAGATAGAAGCAAATTTGTGTTTTGCCATTTTTGGCGAAAATTCAAAATGGCCGCCATTTTTGGGGAGGGGAAAATTTTTTGAAAATTGCAAAGATTGCATTCCTTAGATACCCTGTGGGTCGAAAATTTCGACGAAATCACTCTATCTCGCACGGTTAAGGAGATAGAAGCAAATTAGTGTTTTGCCATTTTTGGCAAAAATTCGAAAATTCAAAATGGCCGCCATTTTTGGGGAGGGGAAAATTTTTTTAAAATTACCAAGAGTACAATGCTCAGATACCCTGTGGGTCGAAAATTTTGACGAAATCACTCTATCTGGCACGGTTAAGGAGATAGAAGGAAATTTGTGTTTTGCCATTTTTGGCAAAAATTCGAAAATTCAAAATGGCCGCCATTTTTGGGGAGGGGAAAATTTTTTGAAAATTGCAAAGATTGCATTCCTTAGATACCCTGTGGGTCGAAAATTTCGACGAAATCGCTCTATCTCGCACGGTTAAGGAGATAGAAGGAAATTTGTGTTTTGCCATTTTTGGCAAAAATTCGAAAATTCAAAATGGCCGCCATTTTTGGGGAGGGGAAAATTTTTGGAAAATTGCAAAGATTACATTCCTTAGATACCCTGTGGGTCGAAAATTTCGACGAAATCGCTCTATCTCGCACGGTTAAGGAGATAGAAGCAAATTAGTGTTTTGCCATTTTTGGCAAAAATTCGAAAATTCAAAATGGCCGCCATTTTTGGGGAGGGGAAAATTTTTGGAAAAATTACCAAGAGCACAATGCTCAGATACCCTGTGGGTCGAAAATTTTGACGAAATCGCTCTATCTGGCACGGTTAAGGAGATAGAAGCAAATTGGTGTTTTGCCATTTTTGGCAAAAATTCGAAAATTCAAAATGGCCGCCATTTTTGGGGAGGGGAAAATTTTTTGAAAATTGCAAAGATTGCATTCCTTAGATACCCTGTGGGTCGAAAATTTCAACGAAATCGCTCTATCTCGCACGGTTAAGGAGATAGAAGCAAATTTGTGTTTTGCCATTTTTGGCAAAAATTCGAAAATTCAAAATGGCCGCCATTTTTGGGGAGGGGAAAATTTTTTGAAAATTGCAAATATTACATTCCTTAGATACCCTGTGGGTCGAAAATTTCGACGAAATCGCTCTATCTCGCACGGTTAAGGAGATAGAAGCAAATTAGTGTTTTGCCATTTTTGGCAAAAATTCGAAAATTCAAAATGGCCGCCATTTTTGGGGAGGGGAAAATTTTTTAAAAATTACCAAGAGTACAATGCTCAGATACCCAGTGGGTCGAAAATTTTGACGAAATCGCTCTATCTGGCACGGTTAAGGAGATAGAAGCAAATTTGTGTTTTGCCATTTTTGGCAAAAATTCGAAAATTCAAAATGGCCGCCATTTTTGGGGAGGGGAAAATTTTTTAAAAATTACCAAGAGTACAATGCTCAGATACCCAGTGGGTCGAAAATTTTGACGAAATCGCTCTATCTGGCACGGTTAAGGAGATAGAAGCAAATTTGTGTTTTGCCATTTTTGGCGAAAATTCAAAATGGCCGCCATTTTTGGGGAGGGGAAAATTTTTGGAAAATTGCAAAGATTGCATTCCTTAGATACCCTGTGGGTCGAAAATTTCGACGAAATCACTCTATCTCGCACGGTTAAGGAGATAGAAGCAAATTAGTGTTTTGCCATTTTTGGCAAAAATTCGAAAATTCAAAATGGCCGCCATTTTTGGGGAGGGGAAAATTTTTGGAAAATTGTAGATTGCATTCCTTAAATACCCTGTGGGTCGAAAATTTCGACGAAATCGCTCTATCTCACACGGTTAAGGAGATAGAAGCAAATTTGTGTTTTGCCATTTTTGGCAAAAATTCGAAAATTCAAAATGGCCGCCATTTTTGGGGAGGGGAAAATTTTTTGAAAATTGCAAATATTACATTCCTTAGATACCCTGTGGGTCGAAAATTTCGACGAAATCGCTCTATCTCTTACGGTTTCTGAGATATTAGCAAATTACTCAAAAGTAGTACTGAAAATACACAATGAAGTACCTAAATGGCTATTACTCATGTACTGACAAAGCTATCAGTCCCAAATGCAATACCAAGCGAGCTATGGACATAACAATCTTGTATTCAAAATTGTAGTAAAATATCTTTAATTATTTTGGCTTAAATGCACGGAAACCAATGGGTACTGAAAATAGCTGTACTTAAGTATTACTCAGTAAGCAAAAGAGGTACAACAGCCAAAAGCAATCCCAAGCAAGCTACTGACCCAATAAGCCTGCATACCAAATTTGGTGACAATAGCTCTAATACTTTTCCTTTAAATGAGCGGAAACCATGCGTGACGCCGGACATCGGACGCCGGACGCCGGACGCCGGACATCGGACGGCGAAAAAAGCAAAAATAATATATCCACCCCCCAGGGGGGTGGACATAACTAGTATCATTATTACTGTCATAGTCATTACAAGTAATGTTAAAGTGAAAAGTAATTGTAATAAAGTAGCTGTAAAGTACTCACCCACTTATGAAAGCAGCATGCTGTACTGTACATCAAATAATATATATGAAACCCTCCACCTTGTCTATACAGTAGTGCAGGGGTCAAAGGTCAGCTGTGCCCAGTTGAATAAAACTCCAACAGTCAGAGTGCAGCTGTCCCTCAAGCCAAGCAGCCATAACATGAAGTCTTATCCATATTCTTGTTCCAAAATCAAAGTCCTAGTACATTCCAGTCCAAATCCATACATCCTGAAAACATAAAGACTGATTATATTATTAAGTCTCAATTGTTCACTACATGCTGTGCAGACACAATGGGACCTAACTTAAAGATATCATCATTTTCCCAGCAAATATCCTTCAAATAAAAGTTTGTAAAGGTATTGTGGGATTTCCAGTAACAGGAGCTCAAGACCTGCTCTAAGGAGATACCTCCTTTAAATGCAAGTGATGCAGCCATAGCTCTAACATCATGAGCTCTAACCTGAGTGACCTGTTGATCAGCCGTATCTGAAGACTGATAGCAAGTTTGAATGGTGTGTTTGATCCACTGGGAAATGGTTATTCTTGTGATATCCTTAGAATAACCCTCCCTAAGGGATACAAAGAGCAGGGCCTTGCCCTTTCTCATGGATTTGGTCTTCTCTAAATAGACCTTGAGGGCCCTAACTGGACAAAGTGACTTGTCCTCCACCAGTGAACTGTCCAACATGGTAGTAAGAGCTGGTATCACTACTGGTTTAATGGAGTCAGGGCCATCCGAAGCTAATTGGTTTTTAGCCAGGAAGACTGGAGGAGAGACAGTAACTTCTGACCAATTTCTCCTTGAAGAGACCGAAGAGTGAGTCCATGCATGTATCTCACTCCTTCTTTTTCCTGAGGCTAAAGCCAACAGAAACACTGTCTTGTAAGTTAGCCACTTCAAAGGAGCCTCTGACAAAGGCTCAAAGGGAGGTTTTGTCAAACCTAGGAGGACCAATGAGAGGTCCCATGTCGGTATGGACCTATTTGGTTTAGGTCTATCCCTGGTGAAGCTGGCAATAAGTCTATTCAGTTCTAGACTTTTTGAAATGAATTCACCCTGTGAACCCAAAGCATCAGCAATTGCTGTTCTGTAACCAGTGATTGTAGCTGGTTTGAGATTTTTGACTGTGAACAGGTAGTTTAAAAATTCTGCTACCTGGGGAACAGCTGTTGAGGTGATGTCCACCTTATTCTCTGTGCACCATTGCCCATAAATGGTCCACCTTGATTGATAGACTTTTCTTGAGGATTCCCTCTGAGGTGCCTTAATTCTTTCTGCCACCTCAGATGAGAATCTTCCAGAATTGGATTCCTGGAATCCAGAAGCCACACATGTAGATTCAGGTACTCCACGTTGTTGTGGAACCTGTTGGAATGTGGCTGTTTCAGAAGTGTCTTCCAGTGAGGGAGCTGTAGGGGTACCCTGGTCGAGAGATCCACCAGATCCCAAAACCATGGCATCCCTGGCCACCCTGGAGCCAGTACTATCATCCTGCATGGGTATGTTATTATTTTTTGAATTACTTGTGGCAGGATGGCTACTGGACAGAAGACATAGCCGTCTAGGCCTTCCCAACAGATATTCAATGCATCTATTTTCCAAGCCTTTTTGTCTGGGACAGGAGATATATAAATTGGAAGTTTGTAATTTAGATGAGTTGCAAATAGATCTACCATTGGTGTGTGCCAAACTTTGCAAATTTGGTTGAATATCTGTTGGTGAAGTGACCACTCCATCTGTATGACCTTGTCCCTTCGTGATAGAGAGTCTGCTATGACATTTAGGGATCCAGGTACGTGTCTTGCCCTTATCTGGATTCTTCTGGAATTTGTGAATGCCAGAATTCTCCAGATAAGAGCACACATTTCTATGGAATGTGTGCCTCCTTCTTTGTTCAGATAAGATACTACTGTGCTGTTGTCTGAACAAATGAGCACCGTTTGACCTTGTAAGTGTTCCTGAAAGCCCTTTAGGGCTAGAAGAACAGCTTTTAGCTCCAATACATTGATGTGGAGTTGGGCTTCCTTGTTTGACCAGAGACCACTTAACACTATCTCGTTTAAGTGAGCTCCCCAGCCTTTTTGTGAGGCATCTGTAAACACCAGTGTGTTGTGTACCTGAGGATGGATAGGAGCACCTGCCATGAGATTTTTGATATCCTCCCACCACTTTAGGTGCTTCAGGAAATTTCCTGTTACTGGAATCCTTATGTCCAACGACTGGGGAAACTTCCAGTGCGACTTTAGGTACCACTGGAAAGGTCTCATGTGTAACCTTCCTAGTGGCACTGTTTTTTCCAAGGAAGCTAAAGTCCCTATGAGCGACATGAGCTTTCTTGGAGTCAAGACTAATGACTTTCTGATGGAAACAGTCTGAGCATTTAGCCGATCGAGTTTCTTCTGGGTTGGGAACACTAGACCCCTCTGAAGGTCGAAATGATAGCCCAGAAAATCCAGTTTTTGCGTGGGTATCAATTCCGATTTTTGAAAATTGATAAGCCAGCCTAGTTCTTGGACCAATTGAACTAACTTTTCCGAATCTTTGAGACATTGATCTTTTGATGGTGACCGAAGAAGCCAGTCGTCCAGATATTGATGGATTCTGAGGTTCCTGGCTTGAGCTATGAGTTTGACCTCTTTGACAATGCGAGTGAACTCTAGGGGAGCTGTCGCGACACCAAAAGGAAGAGCTTGAAACTGAAAAACCCCTTTTTTGGTCTGAAATCTCAGATATTTTTGAGATTGTGGATGTATTGGAACATGGAAATAAGCGTCTGTGAGGTCTATCGAGATGACCCACTCCCCTTTTCGAATCGATTTCCTGATAGATTCGGCTGTTTCCATCTTGAATGTCGGTACATGTAAATGAAGGTTTAACATACTTAGATCTATTACTGGTCGCCAACGATTCATGGGTTTTGGAACCAGAAAAAGTCTGCTGTAATATCCCAGAGTAGTGAGTTTTTTGACAGTAACTATCGCCTTTTTTGTAAGCATGGACTGAACTGCCTCTTGGAGGGCGCCATCTTTGTTTTTGTTGTGATATTCGCTCAAAATGAGCGGAATTTTCGACAATTTTGGAAGAAACTTGAAGTCTAGGCGATAGCCATGTTGCAGTAAACTTACTACTCTGGGATGGGCGTGGTTTTTTGACCATACCTGCCAAAAAGTCCGCAATCTTGCCCCTGGGAAGTCATTTCCTCTTTCCACCTCTGCCTCCTCGCGATGCGCGCGCAGAGAAGTGGCCATAGGTTGAATTTTGCTGCGTTCGTTTGTCACGAAACGACCTGTTACCTTCCTGTGAGGGCTTTGGATGTGAAGATCTCCCGAAATCGAAATTCTTCACAGAGTCTCTGTATGACTTGGAATCAGATTCCTTCATTATTGACAATCTTTTGATCATGTTATCCTCAACCTGGGATAAAATATCCGAGTTGAAGACCTCCTGTTGGTCAAAATGGTCTGTACGCAAGCTTGCCAAGTCCTTAGGACCTAATTTTGAGCTGCAGTCCTTCAATAAGCTGTCTCTCCTTGCAAGTAGCACATTGCAGGCCAGAGTCATATTCTGCTTGAGGACTGTATCCAGAGCTATTTCTAAGGAAGATGTGACAGAAGCTTGGAGTTGAGAGTATTTGATCATGAAATCTGCTGATTCCCTGATGGTTTCCAGATCTTCTGAACATTTGATCTCAGTAGCTAACTCCTGGATCCTATTGTTGAGTTCCTCAATAGCCATTTTAAACCATACAACATGGCCCAGGATTTGAACATTTTCTCTGCAAACTGTCTCCTGTACAATAAACTGCTTGGAAGGTACAGAGATTGAAGATGACAAAGACTTTACTTTAGCTATGTTGAAGTATGAGTCAGGAAGTTTAGGAGCTTTCAGAGGAGTATTTTGAGGAGAAGTGGTGTAATAAATCACGTCAGGCCTCTCAAAGGCCAAAAACTGTCCCTGAGATAGAGATTCAGAGCTGGACTTGTCTTTTACTGTTGTTCCAGAGGCCTTTTTGTATCTATAGTCCCACATGGACTGTATATCTTGAACAGGAGGTAAAGCCAAATTCTGTTTTCTGACCACCTGCTTAGAAGGCTTCTTAGAGAATGCAGAGGGAGCCACAAGGCACTCTACTTGTGGTACCTCTAAATCCAACAGATTCCTGATGGCATTGAGCATTTCCACATAGGAAGGATCTAATTCCTGGGAATGAGTGTCTGAATCACCCTGAGGAGACCTGGATCTATGGCGTTTCGTAGCAGGTAAAGATGATTCCTCATCAGATAATTCCCCCTCTGAGGGGACTGGTCTGCTCTGGGAGGCAGGGGCACACATACCCTGCTCCTGAGAGTGTGGAAGAGTTGTTTTGGAAGCTGAAGGTTTATCCCTGCGCTTAAACTCCTCAAATTGAGAAGCCAGGGAAGATAACTGAGAATTCATAGCCTTTAACATCTCCTGAAGAGATGAATCAGGAGTAGAAGTGGAGGAAGTTGAGGACTTTGAAGGAGTTGGCTCATCCAACAGCGAGTCATCAAACTTGTCAGAAACTTTAGTTTTTGAAGATTTCTTTCTATGAGGAATTTTCAAAGCACCAGCACAAATAGTACAGTCACTTTCCTTACCAATCACACACTTATCCTTCCCTTTCTTGTCGTTTCTGCATTTTAAACAGGCCTGATGGTTGTCCCAAGGCAACATATCACCTGCACAAATGGAGCATTTCCTTTGTTTTTCGGACATGGTAAAAAATCTTTGAAGATCCGAAAAGAACGCGTGTGTACTTGACGGCGGTCAAAATAAGAATGACAACTTACAGTGGAGATATAACCTCCAGCAGGTGCCCGCTGGGGTTTACGTGTGTACTTTCAGTAAAAAAAAATGGCGAGACACATTGTCTGTGTCCTTGACCGAACGGTAGGTCACATAAGCTTCTGTTGGGATTATGTAAGTACGTTTTTATGCAATAAAAATGCACACCTAAATAAATAAAAGTACGATGTTTTCAAACAGTAGTTCATAATTTAGCATCAATAAAGTTCACTTACCTGCCTGAAAAAAAAAGGTTTCAATTCCGAAACTACATTCGTGCAACAGTAAATGCTTTACTGATAGGTCATGTGACTCCACTTTTATGGACACAACCGTGTTTTGAATGTACAGAAATCTTTTCTTGGTTAACATTTCTTCTGTGTCGTACTGTTTTGAATGAAAAAAAGGTGGCCAACGAGAAATAAAGTAAATGGTTGGACCCCATTATTTGTGTATGTTTTAAGTTTGTAAATGTGGAGATTTTTGTAGAATCACCTATTATCGCCCATCGGCACGAGTACCCGGGTACCCGCCCGCTGAAATCAATACCTACCCGGTCCCACCAAAAAGGGTATTTTGAGAACACTAAACATTATCATTCATTAATATGAAGTATTTGCAAAAAAATCATTTTATTGTACAATGGGGTTTCTAACTTGCTCCATGCAAAGTCAGTTCACAGAATTAAATCAAGACAGAACTTCATATGTCCCTATCTGTGAATAAATCATCATTCCAATCCATGGAGTGAACCTTGAATTATATTTAATACTACAAAGAACTCCTTGAGGGAAGACACCTGCCAAGGCAGGGGTGTGTCTCTATATTTTAATTAGGGCCGAGTTGGTAGTGGATTTTCCATTTTAGTATCCCGCCATTGCAAAAACATTTTGATTCCTGGATACCAAAACATCGTATTTTGCTTTTTCCCCGACTGAGTAGGCCCAGTAACAGGGACTGAAGTTCATGAAAAAAATATAGCAGTTCTCAAAGAAATTGCTATGCAAGTCTTAAAATCTACAAAAATACAAGATAAAAGTTTTTTATAATTTCTTCAGATTTAGGGTTTGTTTCTACTGATTGATGTTTCTACCTCTAATATATATATGTCATGACATCCAAGATGCCAGTTGTTATTTATTTACTTGGGTTTTATCGTCGCTTTCAACACATTGTAGAGGTCATATCACGACGGATAGTTTTATGGGCAGAGGAAACCAGTACATACAGTTGGTCAAGGTTCTGTACTGTAAACTGACGACCAACGGCAAGCAACTACCAGCTTTCCCACTTGAGGTTGGGCTGGGATTCGAACTCTGATCTCAGAGGTGGGAGGCGAGAGTGTTACCATTCTGCTACCGTGGCCCCTAAAATGCCAGTTGTAAAGTGTCATACCCGTATTAAGGGGTGGGTCCTGATACTGAGATACCAGTGTCATTGACCCTGCAATAATTCTTGCTTCACCCGAATATTGTTTTATATTTTAACCCTTACAATAGGTCAGCATGACCATGAAACTCAATGAGGGCAAGTGACAATCTAAGATGGCAATATGCATCCTCAAAAATTTATTTTTGTATAGTCCTAAAGACTCAAAAGCACTTGTATTTTAATCAGTTTTATAGCAAATATACCACAGTTTAATATCATGTTTGAAATTTCTAAGATTTTTTCCACGTGTTGCTCAGAATGTAAAGAGTTAAAGAAATGTACTTTGATTCTGTCATTTTATCATGAAAGTTCAGGTTCTTGGAAGCCTAATGTACTGAATCTTACCAAAAGTTATAACTTCTAAGAAATCCTAACCTACGTACTACAAATATGGGTCATATGGTCTCTGTGGGATTAGAATTCAATCACTGATACTTCATAAAGATTGCATTCTTTCACAAAGAAAACCTGCCACAATTCATTAAGCGAGTCACACAAATTGGGGGAAGTAAACCTGTGACAGACTATATAAATTTGTTCCATAGATTAAGATCAGTTCACAGAGTTTAATCAAAACAGAACTTCATATGTCCCTATCTGTGAATGAATCATCATTTCAGTCCATGGAACCTTTTCCGAATCATAAATTCACTTATCTTGACCGACAACAATACCACATAATTTAGACAATAATGTCACTGATATTATTTGCACAAAGTCAATTCGCTTGTGTCAGGAATCAAAAGTCAAAGTTGGGTTTTTTATTTCCTATTCAACAGCCAGGGTCTCAGCATTACCATTTGTGGGGGTTGAACCTACACAGAGGTGACAGCCTGTGATTTGATGCCAAACTTGCTAACCACTAGGCCACCCAGAATCTCTTCGTGTTGGGTATCAGTAGAATTATTTTTTTTCGCATCAACTCTTGCTTTTCTCAAGATAGATTCTATAGATTGGTTTACCTTGTCCTTCAGTCCATAATGCATTGTGGGAAGCTGATGTAAACACGGTGACAAGAGAATCATCTCCTCTGGAATAATACTCAGCTCTCCCTTCTTTGTCTTACCTGATGGATACAGAATATTAGACTTCTTCAATATTTAAAGGTACACACTTGCTACTTTTCTGCAGAACCTGATTATTTTTAATTTAATCTTGAAAGTATAAAAGTTACAATAGGTAGTGTAATCAGTAATTTCGTGATATTGAGGGTGAGAATTTGTCTGGATATTAGAAACCTTATAAAATGGGAGAGACATATTAGTATTAACTAAAGGAAAAGACAAATTTGGCAGAGTGGAAATGAGTCTATTAAATCAAATACATTGTATTCAGATTATAGAAGGTTGGATAAAAGAGGTTCCACTGTATGTAGCTCTCTGGTTTACAAAAGTAACTTGTATTAAGATTTAACTCACACAGTGTTATTTGAAAAGAATGATGAAGTCAGGATACATGAACCCAATATAACTAGATTACGATGCGTCATTCATGTTACTGTAAAACGTAACATATTCAGTTTAGTCAGCAGACGTATAAGAACATGTAGAGCAATACCTGGGTGTCCCCTGCAGCCAATAATATCACCCCTGTTAATCTTGTCTGTGACTTTGTAATAAGCCTCTTCTGAAGAGTACATCCTGAAAAATGCAATGCCAAATGACAGCAGGGGAGTGACATGGGGAGAAAAACATGACTTGAGCTCTGCCGTCAGTCCACTTTCTGTCTTTATAATTCCCTACTGAGTTACACTCAAATGCATTATAAATTTTCTAGAATTAGATCAGAGTCTTACTCTCCATAAAGGATCAAATAATAAAAATAATAGAGAATATTGTACCTGCCAAGTAATAACTCTAATGAAAACAGTTTATTTTTGGAAAGTACTGAAAGAGTTTGGTCATTCCAATGAATTTCCAAATGCCGGCAGTCAAATGACACTTGGCACTGAGAGTAGAATTATTTACACTTGATCTCATACCTATCATTAGTATCATACACCTAGTCAATGGTATTTTTAGGGTTGTTACTTTTTTTGGATACTCACACATTCATTAAAGAAGATAGTCCTGAGTATTCCACAGTACAAAACTGAGACATTAATTTACTTTTCTGGATTATTTTTATATAGTCATTCACTTGCAGATAGCTTAAAGTCACTTTTTGAAATATCTGAAAATGAGCCACTGAAAATGAGTCATTCTGCATTTTACCACTGAAAAGTGTACTCCTTAGTCACTCGAGTGGAGAGTAAAGGTGAAGAACATTTCACTATAACCTTCTCCCAACAATTGAATTTTTTGTGAGCTACACATGTATTGGTGAAGAAATGAATGAGGCCTACCTGGCATTTGCCATGACTTGAATTTTAACCCCTTCTGCTCTCAAGTCATAGAAGTAAAGTTTCGCTCCAGATAATCTCTTGGCATGAACCCTGCCTGAATAAAAAGATAAAGGTGAGAGCGATATAGTCAGAGTTCTCAATGATTGTTATAAACGTTATATTTTTAATGTGATATTATCACATATTTAATCTACTGTCTACTTTCTTTTTAAATATTCCCACATTTTCTTACAAAAAGCATGAACTCACTATTTTATAACTTTTTAAGAGAAGTATGTTGATCAGAAAAGAGGTTGTTTAACTGGGAAACCCCAAACCTTAGTAATTTTGTAGATATGCGCAAGTTTTTCATTTTTCAATTCATATAGCAATTTTGGCTATGAAATCCAACTAGAGGATCACTTGCAAAAAAAAAAAGACAATGTTTTTGCACAGCAAAAACAAAGAGTCCCAAAAAGGATATAAAGGAGAGTGCTAAGGTATTAAGAATAAAATGCTCTGCTTATAGCCTTATACTGATGTGGCTACCAAAGTCCGCATAGTTTATTAGGTACTGAGCAATCACAATAATGGCATATATTATGAAATCGGGATTGCTGCTCTGCAGAGATACCACACGGATCAATCTAGCATGGTATTCTAGATACAAGTATTTTTGTGTTTTGCAATTTTTGTGAAAGATTCGAAAATTCAAAATAGCCGTCACTTTTGGCAACATACAAATTTTTAAAAATATGTTATGGCTACTCCACAGAGATACCCTGTGGATCAAAAATTTTGTTGATATCGCTCTATCTAGCATGATTTTCAACATATAAGCATTTTTGTGTTTTGCAATTTTTATGAAGAAGTTCGAAAATTCAAAATGGCCACCATTTCAGGAGACAAAAAATTTTTGCAAAATCCAGATGGCTACTCTGCACGGATACCCTCTGGGTCAAAAATTGCATCGAAATTGCTCTATCTCGCACAGTTTTTGAGATATAAGCATTTTTTGTGTTTTGCAAAAAATTCGAAAATTCAAAATGGCTGCCATTTTTGGCGACACAAAATTTTTTTTGAAAACTGGGATGGCTCCTCTGCAGAAACACCCTGTGGGTCAAAAATTTTGTCAAAATTGCTCTGTCTTGCACGGTTTTCGAGATACAAGCATTTTTGTGTGTTGTAATTTTTGCGAAAAATTCGAAATGTCAAAATGGTTGCCATTTTTGAAGAGACAAAAATTTTGGGAAAAATGTGTTAGATAATCTCTAGAGTTACCCTGTGGATGAACAATTTCGTCGAAATCGCTCTATCGCACATAGTTTTCGAGATATAAGCATTTTCGTGTTTTGCAATTTTGCAAAAAATTCAAAATGGCTGCCATTTTTGGCGACACAAAATTATTTTTAAAATTGGGGTGGCTACTATGCAAAGACACCCTGTGGGTCAAAAATTTTGTCGAAATTGCTCTATCTTGCAAGGTTTTCGAAATATAAGCATTTTTGTGTTTTGCAATTTTTGCGAAAAATTTGAAAATTCAAAATGGCAGCCATTTTTGGTGAGACAAAAATTTAATCTGCAGAGATACCCTGTGGGCCAAAATTTTGTTGAAATTGCTCTATCTAGCACGGTTTTCGAGATATAAGCATTTTTGTGTTTTGCAATTTTTTTAAAAATCTGAAAATT
Organism: Sabellastarte sp. h YS-2021; assembly: GCA_964017235.1. Classification (NCBI taxonomy): domain Eukaryota; kingdom Metazoa; phylum Annelida; class Polychaeta; order Sabellida; family Sabellidae; genus Sabellastarte; species Sabellastarte sp. h YS-2021. The sequence continues at coordinate 58,622,371 of OZ024930.1, read as the reverse complement.
CAAAATGGCCGTCATTTTTGAAGAGACAAAAATTTTTGGAAAAATGTGTTAGTTAATCTGCAGAGATAGCCTGCGCATCATAAATTTCATCGAAATCACTCTATCGCACACAGTTTTCGACATATAAGCATTTTTGTGTTTCCCAATTTTTGCGAAAAATTCGAAAATTCAAAATGGCTGCCATTTTTGGCGACACAAAAATTTTTTTTAAAATTGGGATGGCTACTCTGCAGAGATACCCTGTGGGTCAAAAAATTTTGTTGAATTTGCTCATCTCGTACAGTTTTCAAGATATAAGCATTTTTGTGTAAAAATGTGTTAATCTGCAGAGATACCCTGTGTGTCAAAAATTTCATCGAAATCACTCTATCGCACACAGTTTTCGAGATACAGGCATTTTTGTGTTTTCCTTACTTGGAAAATTCGTAATGATTAATTAATCATCAATTACTCGGCCATTTATTAACCAATCAATGCCAAAATCTCATGTTTCCAGATTTTAATAGAATGAATGTATGTGCCAAGTTTCAGGTGCATAGATAAAATCCCTTTCAAGTTATCATCCGGACAATCTTACCCATCGAAAAAAGACATTTTTGGTCATGTGACCTCTCTGATTGGTTGAAATGTCACTGCAGCATATTTAAAAAAATTTCCCAGGGTTACTGCATACACCTGTCAAATTTGAAAAGAATCCTACCAACAGTCACAGAGTTATAAGGAAAACAAAACGCGGAGCCAGCAGAGCCTGATTTCCTCCAATATACAAACAAGCGTCCCACAAGGGACACTTAATTACTAGATCAATCCAGTATTTTGACCACCTATCTATCACTCATAATGTCCCTCTGAGCCATCAGGCAAATGCTTACAAGTTCAATCATTACAATAAAACATGTGTTATCTCACGATAGGAGATATACATTTTCTCCTCAAACAATCTGCCTGCTTTAATAGAATGCCCAGAAAATTGAGGCAATTACATTTAAAATGGTAAGAACCAGTAATTTTGTCAGACTGGTAATGGCTTTCTCTCATTAATCACAAGTATTTAGACAACCAAAGTTCGGGCAATAGCTCTACTTTAAATGTCTGACATTTGATCTCACCTGCCACTGACACCATGTCAGGTAAATGTTCCCCATCACTGATGTGATTGTACTTTTCAATAAACTCTGTCAACGACATGGAAACGTGGAACTTATGGGGGTATGGGTTGTCATTTGCTGCCTTTAACTTGGATACAGCAGCACTGCGATACTTCAAATATTCCTGTAAACACAAGTTAGATTTGTGTTGCTGCAATCTTTCAAACTTCCTAAAAGAAATTCAAACTAAAACGTATATTGGTGAGAATTAGCCAAATCCCAGTAAACAGTGTTTGAGTACAAAAAAAAAACACAATAGACAAAAAAAAACAAACAAAAAAAAAACAACTACAACTCTAGTTGTAGCTAAAATATTTCCAAAAAAAACTTTGAAGTAGAATAGTAGTGCTGGGACGATGTTCGCAAACTTCGGTATTATCGCTCGCTGGCTCATTGCCAATCAATGATCGGTAAAATTTAAGTAAAACCGATATTTGCTAAATCCATTTCTTTGCAGCCTTTTGGTCACAATAAAATGCTAACCTTCATAATATTTTGTAAAAATCTGAAATATCCATCAGTTAAAATCACAAAACTAGCCGTGAATGCGTAAATAGAAACACCTTGGGGTTTTCCAACTGTTGTCAAGGTGATCATAAAATCAGCCAATCACAAGTGAGGATACATCAAGCATGGTCTGTTAGTGAGGGAGACGTCTGTGAATGGCTTTTAGATTATATTTTGGTCATATTTGTGGTAATTTGTGTGTATTTTACTTGATATAATTTAATATTTGATTTTATCTGTCTTTTTTACACTTTGACTCCATAATCGGAAATGTCCGAAGTTTGGTTACAAATGTCCGATACGAACATCGACAGGGAAAATCCAAGCGATCTCCCAGCACTATAGAATAGTATATAATTCATAAAACAAAAGGCTGAAAAGCAATTACCAGAAAGCAGTTATCTTCTTAATCTGTTATAATGTGATACTTTACAAGTACAGTAGTATTCTTACAAGTAACAGCAGTCAGCCACTTAAAATAAGTGATTGGTGAAACATGTGCCAGGGTCCCTAAATCAGAAATTGCTGCATATTGTTGGCACAAGAGAAATCATTAAAGTGAAATCCTTTGTACACTGCAGGATCAAACTGTACCGAGTGTAGAGTGTACTCTAGTTCAACAACAGTTTCACTACATATTACAACTTACACCAGCATCCATGGCCTCTGTGTCCTCTTTGGCTTGTGATTCTCTCTCTGCTTTCTGATTGCTTGACGCTAATTGCTTCTGCTGCTGTTGTTTTTCTGCCATTTCTTTCGCCTTTTTCTCTGCCTTCAACCTGCGCTTCTGTTCACTACAGAAAACAGGAAGAAGAACCTCTTCAAGCATATAAGGAAAAGTATGTTCTAAGCAGTGATAAATATCAGATCAGTATAAGGTCTTTTCCATTGAAATTGACTGTCGTCTGAAATTCATCGCCAAGAAGATGTACATGTTTAAAGATTTGACAGACCAGAGATCAACTGTATGAAGTTCTTTTGAATATAAAAATATGATAGCATTTGTTCAGCAGTGAAAATATCTGAAACTGGCACAAAGGTTATGATAACTATATTATCAGGATAGTTTGGGAGTACATTAATTGCAATCAAAATTACTAGAATAGAGCAAATCTTCCCCCCCCCCCCCCCCCCCCAAAAAAAAAAAAAAAAAAAAATGGCAGAACTCTGAATGAATGTCCTGTTAATACTGCTAATGTGTACTCTGAGAGTGGGATACATGTGTACTCCATAATACACGTGTACCAAAACAGATTCGAGTTGTGTGGTTAATACAAGGTAAAGCCAGTAAACGTGAAATATTACACCAATACCAACATTTATTGTCATGTGGGTTAATGCAAATCTGCCAGAGTATTGCATCGGTAAAGTAACACAAATACTACAAAAGATACTTCTAAATTGCATACTTTAAGTAGATACCTACAACAAATTTGAGCTGGGTCTACTTTTGTTACTTTGTTAGTGCCTCAGTAAGATACCATCACATCCAAAGTTCAATATTGATCAATAAACCCTTTCAAATTTCACTATTAATATTTTGTGAAATTAACATATTTTTAGCTAGCTTGTCTTAAATATATTACCAGTTATTATACATTAACATAACTGGCATTAGTAAATGTTCAATGATGCATTTTATAATGTAACGATAATTATGCTTACTGTTATACAAGTGCTAATTTAGATTAATTAACTGTTCACATAAAAAAACAACAGCACTCGGACAGCACAGACCTCCGCCAAGAGAGCTCAATCCGGATCACTCCCAATATATTTTTCATGGGTCCAGACAGTGATCCAGATCACTCCCAAAATCTAATCACTTGTTCCTTGTCCCATTTTGGACATATCCTGAAAATTTCATCTAAATCCGTCCATAACTTTTTGAGTTATCTGTCTTTAAAAATTACATTTCATGGATCCAGGAGATCCAGATCGTGATCCAGATCATTCCCAAAATTGAATCATTTCTTCCTTTTACCTTTTCAGACATATCCTGAAAATTTCATCAAAATATGTCCATAAGTTTTGGAGTTATCTCAAACTCACAAACAAACCCAGGCTAAAACATAACCTCCTTGGCAGAGGTAATAACTGCATTCAGTGCATTTTAAGTTCAAACTAACTATGCAGTCATACCAAGTAAGTTTGATTTCAACAATAGAGAAAATCAAACCCATTGACTTTTATATACCAGCAACAGAGTCTGATGATGCAACAAGTGATGATGCAATAATCTACCTTGATGCAGAAAGAGTTCAACAGACAATGTTATCACTTTTGGTTCTCTTATCAGCATAACACCATAAGACTATTATCAAGTTTGAGAAGTGAGAAGGACATGAGAAAATAAGCCGAAATCGAATTTGTTTTTGGTCATAAATGTAACCAATGATATATTTTACATATAGAAAGCTCGCTAAATGTGATAAAACTTATTCAGTCTATAAATGATTAAAAATTCAGCAATAGTCAAACACATTATTACCCTATATCGTGTCTCTAAAATAGGAAATTCAGAGTGATTTGTAGCAATATTTCTACTCAATGACGATATATTAGTATGAATACCTGTAGGCTGGGATTGTACAATTAGTTTAATACAGACATAATACTAGTATACAGCTTGTACTACAGGTCTCATTCACTGGACAAACTCAAACAAACTTACACTTGGATATATTCAACTACCATGAAATTATTTAAATTGCGGTCAATATTCAATTTAGAATCATAATTCTAGAAAACTTGGGGGCACGATCAGTCTGAAAACACAGACTTAAATCTATTCTCCAATAGCTTACGATGACAAGATATAGTAGAAACCTTGATTATCCAGCAGTCTCTATTGCAAATATGAATCATACTTATATATTTACATATATTTATTTATGCATTTAACACTCAAAAAGTCATACCTTTTTGAAATATTAGTATCCTCTGACATCATTCTAGTTGCAGGTACTGCACGAAAAATAAACTTCTGTCTCCTCAAATGTTTTCTACTTTGTTTTGAAAATAACGTGATAATTTGTCTGCCAGAGCCAAAAGCTTTTATCATTGCATTTCAACTGAAAATAAAAGAACTAAAAACAATTCATATTCCCTATCAGATATATCAGGGAGACAGTCACCTTGGAATTTCACCAATATTTGTCAGAATTAGGGCAGGGTCGGTAGCAGATTTTTCATTTCGGTATCCTGCCAGTGTAAAACCGTACCGACTCCGGGATACCGAAAGAACAAATTGCGTTCTAGCATATCCCCAATCGAATAGGCCCACCAACCGGAAATAAGATTCGCGAAAAGAAAACATTGAAGTTCTGAAAGAAATCACTATAAAAGTGTCAAAATATATGAAAATATTCGATAAAAGTTTGTTATTTCTTCAAATTTCAGGTTTGTTTCTAATATTTGACGTTTTCTCACAATATTATATACTGACATTCGAAATACCGGCTGTAAAGTGTCACCACGGTGTTGAAGTGAATTGGTCTCGATACCGAGATACCGGTGTTACCGACCCTGCCCTAGTCAGAATTAACCCGTGTGGAAACTTCAGAATCTAAAAATAGCATCAGAGATGCCCGTACCCCACAGCCTGGGGAAATATTTTTCAACACCATGAGATATAGAAGTAGTGTAACAGTACAAAGTTCAAGATACTTTCAGAGCAGTGTAAGTTATATTAAGGTCCAAATAATGCTTAAGTAGAGAAAATAATATCTAAGGAAAAGAAATGTATATAAAGATGAAGTATTAAAACAAGACAATTCAATAATAAAATGACAGCATTTATCAGTAAACCAAAAATGGCCAAATTATGGTTTGGATGTTTTGAATATTACCCATGCATACAGAAGTGGCAATACATTCATTGAATGCTTATGTGTGGTGTTGGAGAAAAGCCTGTGACTCACTTGATGAAATTCCATCTGTTACAATGGGAACTTGCAAAAGGGAATTCTTAATGAATTCTAATATGACTTTAACAGTGCTTAATCTGCATCAACAGACAGACCCAAAGGTGCAACAAGATTTTAAAGGTCAATACAGCAAGGTCACAGGTCAATCAGTGTTACACCATAACATGGCACATCTAAAACCCTCAACCAATGTCCCTACCAAGTATAAACTCCCTACACCTTACAGTCTCTGAGATATAACCTGGACAAGATTTTATAGGTCAAGGTCGCTACAGCAAGGTCAAAGGTCAAATCAAGGTCACATGACGTAGCACACCTACACCCCCTAACCAATGTCCCTAACAAGTATCAATTTCCTACACCTCTTATGGTTTCCAAGATATAGCCCAGACCAGGTATTATAGGTCAAGTTCACTACGGCAAGTACAAAGGTCAAATCAAGGTCACACCAAGACGTTGCACATCTACACCCCCTAACCAATGTCCCTACCAACTATCAACTTCCTAAACCTTACAGTTGCTGAGATATAGCCCGGACAAGGTTTTATAGGTCAAGGTCACTACGGCAAGGTCAAAGGTCAAATCAAGGTCAGACCATGATGTTGCACACCTACAACTCCTAACCAATGTTCTTACCAAGTATCAACTTCCTACACCTTACGGTTTCCGAGATATAGCTCGGACAAGATTTTATAGGTCAAGGTCACTACAGCAAGGTCAAATCAAGGTCAGACCATGACGTTGCACACCTACACCCCCTAACCAATGTCCCTACCAAGTATCAACTTCCTACACCTTACGGTTTCCGAGATATAGCCCGGACAAGATTTTATAGGCCAAGGTCACTACAGCAAGGTCAAAGGTCAAATCAAGGTCAGACCATGATGTTGCACACCTACAACTCCTAACCAATGTTCCTACCAAGTATCAACTTCCTACACCTTACGGTTTCCGAGATATAGCCCGGACAAGATTTTATAGGTCAAGGTCACTACAGTAAGGTCAAATCAAGGTCAGACCATGACGTTGCACACCTACACCCCCTAACCAATGTCCCTACCAAGTACCAACTTCCTACACCTTACAGTTGCTGAGATATAGCCCGGACAAGGTTTTCAAACTCAAGGTCACTACAGCAAGGTCAAAGGTCAAATCAAAATCAGACCATGACGTTGCACACCTACACCCCCGAACCAATGTCCCTGCCAAGTATGAACTTCCTACACCTTACGGTTTCTGAGATACAGCCCGGACAAACTATTTCCCACCGCCTGCCCGCCCATCTGGACACCATGGGTGAAAACAATACCCCGACAGCCCTTAAGGGCTGTGGGGTAAAAATTATAACCCATTAAGTTGGTGGGCAGCAAATTGTGCTATTTTTCTCATTATGGGCAAATTTGTTAAGATATATAATCCCAGCTACCACTACACTATCAGAGCAAGTTTCCAGCACCACAAGTAATTTTGGTGTTTGAGAAGAGAAGCATGCTAGTTGGCAGATCAGATAATTTTTTCTTTTATCAAAATTCTTGTGATTTTGATGCTGACTACATGTGTATATGGCACTGTACTTTTAAGCAATAAGTTTGAAGAATACTACAAACCAAAAAGACTTAGTGTGTCCTCCATAAAAACTTAAAAGTTGTGTCACTTGATTGATACAAATGCTGAAAGTTCTGTCCATTTTATATAACAGTAACCATATTCTGATTTCTTAATATATCAGTATTACATTGCAGTAACATACTGCCTCCCAGCCTGTTGCTGATGGTTACCAAATACTACTACCAATAAATGTTGGGCAGAATGGAACCAAGTAGTGCATTTGTTTGGAAAAATTAGCATCGGAGATGCCTGTACCCCACAACCTGGGGGAATAGTTTTCAATACCATGAGATATAGAAGTAGTGAAACAGTACAAATATCTGGATACTTTCATGATTATATGAAGCTCCAAATAATGTTTAAGTAGAGAAAACAACATCTGAGAGAAAGAAAACGTATGTAAAGGTAAAGTATTAAAATAGCATCAGAGATGCCCGTACCCCACAGCCTAGGGAAATATTTTCAACACCATGAGATACAGAAGCACTGTACCAGTACAAAGTTCAGGATACTTTCAGAGCACTGTCAGTTATATAAAGTTCCAAAAAATGTTTAAATGCAGAAAATAATGTTTAAAAGAAAGATAATGCATGTAAAGATGAAGTATTAAAACAAAACAATTCAATAACAAGATGACAGCATTAATCAGTAAACTAAAATTCAACATTCTTTATCTACATCTGCATGGCCGAATTATGGTTTAGATGTTTTGAATATTACCATGCATACAGAAGTGGTAATACATTTAATGAACACTTATGTGTGGTGTTGGAGCAAAATCTGTGGCTCACTTGATGAAATTCTATCTCTTACAATGGGAAGTTATGAAAGTAAAATTCTTAATAAATTCTAATATAAATTAACAGTGCTTAATCTGCATCAAAAGACAGACCCAAAGGTGCAACAAGATTTTAAAGGTCAAGGTCACTACGACAAGGTCAAAGGTCAAATTAAGGTCACACCATGATAATACACACCTATGGCCCCTGACCAATGTCCCTACCAAGTATCAACTTCCTACACCTTACGGTTTCCGAGATATAGCCCAGACAAGATTTTATAGGTCAAGGTCACTACGGCACGGTCAAAGGTCAAATCAAGGTCAGATCATGACAGTGCACAACTACACCCCCTAACCAATGTCTCTACTAAGTATCAACTTCCTACACCTTACGGTTTCTGAGATATAGCCTGGACAAGATTTTATAGGTCAAGGTTACTACGGCAAGGTCAAAGGTCAAATCCTGATCAGACCTTGACGTTGCACACCTACACCCCCTAACCAATGTCCCTGCCAAATATCAACTTCCTACACCTTGCAGTTTCCGAGATATAGCCCGGACAAGATTTTATAGGTCAAGGTCACTACGGCAAGGTCAAAGGTCAAATCAAGGTCACACCATGACGTTGCACACCTACACCCCCTAACCAATGTCCCTACCAAGAATCAACTTCCTACACCTTACGGTTTCTGAGATATAGCCCGGACAAGATTTTAAAGGTCAAGGTCACTACGGCAAGGTCAAAGGTCAAATCAAGGTCAGACCATGACGTTGCACAACTACACCCCCAACCAATGTACCTACCAAGTATCAACTTCCTACACCTTACAGTTTCCGAGATATAGCCCGGACAAGATTTTATAGGTCAAGGTGACTACGGCAAGGTCAAAGGTCAAATCAAGGTCAGACCATGACGTTGCACACCTACACCCCCAACCAATGTCCCTACCAAGTATCAACTTCCTACACCTTACGGTTTCCGAGATATAGCCCGGACAAGATTTTATAGGTCAAGGTCACTACGACAAGGTCAAAGGTCAAATCAAGGTCACAACATGATGTTGCACACTTCCATCCCCTAACCAATGTCCCTACCAAGTATCAACTTCCTACACCTTACGGTTTCCGAGATATAGCCCGGACAAGATTTTAAAACTCAAGGTCACTGCGGCAAGGTCAAAGGTTAAATCAAGGTCACACCATGACGTTGCACACCTACACCCCCAACCAATGTCCCTACCAAGTATCAACTTCCTACACCTTACACTTCCTGAGATACAGGCCAGACAAACTTTTCCCCCCGCCCGCCCGCCCGCCCATCCGGAAACCAAGGGTGAAAACAATACCCCGACAGCCCTTAAGGGCTGTGAGGTAAAAATCAGCTCCACCCTTTCATTTTCTGAACAGGCTGAATGAGTGTGTTCTTGAATAAGTTCTACATGCTGTTATCTCAATACACAAGCTACATGCAGTTATATATAGGTCCCTATATGTGTATATAAACATCAACCCTATTATTAATACTAGTGTTGGGAATCGCCTCCAATTTTCATGGTCGATTATTCGTCCATTTTTCTGAGTGATGATCGACCCATAATCGATTATTTTACTCAATTATTGTTTATTATTTAAGAAACACTTTCCGGGATAAAGGAAAATGGTCAATCCGGTAAGAATAACGTTGTTCCGAAATTTAGAATCTACCGAAAGCACCCACTTCCTGTAAATATGGCGGTAGACATAAACATACTTGAAATTCAAGACAAAACTGTCAGTTTATTAAGTAAAAATACTTAAAATATCTTTAGAATACGTGGATATTGATATAAATCAGGAAAGGTAAGATATAAGCTTAATAATCGATCATTAGAAAACGTCGGTGACCAACCGCAATTCTACACTATCACCGACGATTAATCGAGCACACGTCGAATCGTCCACCCACTAATTAATACAGTGATTACAGTCAGTGAAATGGCCTGAGCCTTATTCTGCTGACCGTTAATAAATAAGCCATGCTCTATTTTATCGATGATTGTCTGTAAAATAGCCACAGTGAATTTTTTTTTTGTCAAATATACATTTGCCTGTTGACGGATCGTTGAGGGAATTCATACAAAATGTGCAGCAACAGTTGTGTGTACACATTTGTATGCTATTTGTGTTTTATGCAAATCTTCAGTTCTACATGGGGTTGTGCCACGGCTCTCAACGCAAGCAAAATAGAGCCAAGGTCACCACGTCTACTGTATAATTGCATTACCAGCCAACCTGTGAATGCTCACCTTAAATATCTTTATTACAGGTCAAGGACAAATGCTTCTACTTGCAAACCAAATGGGCGTTCACTGGAATTTCCAGTTTGCAGTAAAAATAGCCGACAATAGAGATTATATTGTCAAAATACACTTGCAAAGAAATGAACAGCATAATCAAAACATAAATTGTACTGTATATCATTGGACACTTTGGTTAAAGAAGAATATAAGCTAAGCCCTCTAATATTAGGGCTGCAAGCAAGCCCGAAAATGCGCCTCAATTCCTCGTTTTAGAAGAATCGACTCAAACTCGGTTAATCGCTTGATTATCGCCCATGACATAAACTGCTTCATATTTTGACATATCACGCCTTATAAAATGGTTACAAATCACACAACAGGAAAGAATATTGATAATTTATTGAATTTGGGGAAAAAGACACATTTATAATCCAAAATATAAAAAACTTTAACCATCTTTATATTGCGAGATTTGAGGCGTCTTCGAAATACGTTATAATAAAATGCCGTCTTATAAAACATTGTTACACAAAGAATTAAAGTTTGCAAATACTTAAAATACAAAATACTGAAATGGAAATGCATTATATTAGTAAAATATATAAATATATTCATATCTTTAAAGAAAAAATAGAATTTTGTAGTAGATGTTTAGTTGTTTTCGAAGACCCGGTTTACTTTTCTTGCCTTGAGTATTGCACTTAATCGTTTTGTTTCCGAGTAACCGAAGAATCGTTGCAGCCCTATTATTTACCGTACCGACGATACCGGTACTACCGCAACACCTCTAATATTTTTGGCTTCAAGACATGTTTTAAAACTAAAAATATTTATTTGTTCTTTGTCGTTTATTTCTGTTCTGGAGCTTCGAAATATATACAAATTTCTATTCATTAAACATGTTATATATTTGAAATTAATTTGTAAGAGCACTTGTGGAAATCAGACATTTTTAATAGCATGAAAACCCCATGGATCACCATACAGTTATTTTAATTTTTGTGATGTGCAATAGTCTATAGATAAGTATGTCATGACTTTCATTGGTGAAATCTACTGAGTACAGTTTTACTGTGCAATATACCCAAGTGGGTGGAATTGACGGTATGGTAGGAACTTCACCTGTCCTTGTTTGTCCGTACTCGTGTCCGTATCCGTGCCTGTGAAAAAAATAAAATTAAAGTATCAAAGCTAACTACACCTGTCCTTACCCGTCCCCTTGAAAGTTAATACCCGTGTCAGTTCACGGATGGGATGGTTTCTGTTCATTATTTCATGGACAGTTGGACACGGATGGGGGGGGGGGGGGGGGGGGGCAGAACTTCAACAGTGCTTGAGGATTACTAGACGTGGTTACCTCGGCTCTACTTTACTTACGTGTAGAGCACGACCCCACATAGAACTGACAATTTGAATAAAATCTTTTTCTGTTGAATACAACTTGATAAAATGACTGAAAATGGTTTTATATAATTTGAAACAATTGATATAAAGCCAAGGACACAACACATACAAAATGTGTACAAAATATATGCTATTTTATACAGCTTTTATAATAAAAGAACAATTTCAAATTATTTGGAGAAATGGTCCAAAAACCCTGGAAAATCAGGAAATGTCAAGTTATTTTTGGTCAAACATGTTTGAATGTTGACGGATTGTTGAAGAAAATAAAACAAAATAGTTGTGGCAACAGTTATGTATTCACATTTGTACACGTAAGTAGGGCTGAGGTAACAACGCCTAGAGGATTACATGAAAATTAAGTTACGCACCCCTCCACATCCGTGTCCTCAACAGAACAATCTCAATTGAAAAACACGGATAGAAATAAGGATAGGTGTAGTCACTATCACTGACAAGGACACTGATTGAAATCACGGACATGGGTAAGGACAGGTGAAGTTCTTACTTAAGGCGGAATTAACTCCACCGGTGTATCTACTGTACTGTACTGTACTGTACAGTACGTACATACACCCGGTAACAGTGGATCCGAATGTTTTATCGATTTTTGCGTCACGTCTGTATTAAACCCAGTCTGTTATTAAGCTTTTGTGTTCTAAAATGGAGATAAATGTTTCACTTAAATATATATAATACTTCAGATTGATAGGCTAAACGTTTGTGTACTTAAGTACTGATTAAAACAAGTACCTACTTAGTGGTTCACATCAGTAAATGGACAGTGAAACCGAACGGCAATTTAATAACAATCATGATACAATAGACAGCTTGGGCAGGGTTCCTCAGTGGTTGGATGATCATTTATTATTTCATAAATAAAAATAAGTGGGCAGTTAGGATATTTGTGGTATGTATGAGCCAGTAGTAAACCCATACCATTGTCTGTCCATTATAATATAATATGGATACATTTTATCTAAAAGCAAAGTATTTATAATGGTTCCTGCTTAATTTACTCCATCATTAGTTTTTTTAAAATACTGATTGATAAAAGTTCCAGAAATTAAATATGTGCTTGTTGGGTCTTTACATGAATTTCTAATTTCTTGTATGACTTTTATAGAGCTTAATCTCCATAAAAAGACAGACTCTAAGGCTCAACAACCAAGACACAAGTCCAAAGAATTGAATGGATTTAATTCCACTTTGAGACCACTGGTGGTAGATGAAACTCAATTATTTATTTATTTAATTAATTATTTGGATTTTATCATCACTTTCAACACTATATCATATCACGATGGGTAGTTTTAAGGGCAGAGGAAACCAGTACATACAGTCGGTCAAGGTTCTGTACTGTAAACTGCAGACCATCGGAAGGCAACTGCCAACTTTCCCACATTGGGTCCAGGGTTTGAAACGCAGACCTCAGAGGTGGGAGGGGAATGTGTTACCCACTGTGTCACTGTGCCCTCCCAGTGATTTCTATTTACTAAATTTTGTGGTATATTTATTTGGAAACCAGCCCAATTGAAGCAATTGTGTGTAAAGGTGAGAAATATGTGCATATTATTTGAGTTATTTTTACTGCTAAAGCCATAAGTAAAATTATTTTTCTAGCTTTTTCAAATGTTGGGTGATTGAGATGAAAATCATTATCTTTTAAGTGTCTGGTGACAAATAATCAGACACTGACTAAGCATTTACAATTCAAGTCATTTTATTCGACTGATTTGTGATGGAATCAACATCATCAAGAACATCATACAAATCATATGCATTAGAGGTGATAAACTTTAATAGAGACATTGCATATGTGACATCTTGTTACAGATGTTACAATTATGATACATTTATGTATTTGCTATTAATGTTTTATACCATTTCATTGTAGTTTGTGAAACTTTTTACTTGAACATAGTTTCTTGGGCATTGGCAAAGATATTGGATAAGGTTAAAAACCCACAATTTCAGTTATGTGTCAATTATATGATCCACGAAATAAGCAAATGAGAAAACAATAAAATGAATAGCAAATATATAAAAATGAAGCAAATAGAGATACATGTTGACCTTTGAACATGTCAAAATTTGCTTTTATCTTGTGTTGAAATTCATTATAGATAAATAATTATTAAAATATCATCTGGTAAAACAATCCTCAAGACATTCATCATTGATCCCCCACTCAAGCTCTGTGTGTGTCTCTCAAAACTCATTCACACTATGTACTAAAACCTCTTGATCCCTTCCCTCAAAGAACTCCATCATGATCTACTAAAATCACCATATTATTGACCCATTGCAGTTGACTCTCTCAATCCACACACTAATACTTTAGAATAGTTGATGCCCAACCCCAGCCTGCACTCAATTCACAGTCCCTCAACAAAGCTATTTGTATGCAACTCTGACATTTTTGACACTATTTGCATAGTGATTTTTAGAATCACAATTATTTCCTATTATATGAACATCTATTTAAAAACTTTATTTATGATTAATAAATGTAATTCCATATACATTATACAATTATTAAGAAGTGTCAAAGGCAAAATGAAGATCTTGAAGAAATTTTGTTTGTAGATTTTTATAGATGTGAGACTTTTCAGCCTTCTTTACAAAGGCTAACCATATATATACCTCGTTGCTTCTAGAAAATTTATGTGTTGTCATGCATTAATGACTTTTGATATACATGATAGACACTGGAATCTTTAACTTTACTAATTTCTAAGTATATAACATATTTCCAGAGCTTCTGAATGCAATTTAAAGCAATTTTTTTTCTGCATGCATTTTATGTTACTATTTCACAAAATAAACAGTGAATGTATGCTGGTTAAACTGTTCATGATGTACCTTGGCTTCATTCTGTCATTGTGATATGATCTGTCTAATGTATTGCATTGCTATCTACATCCTTTGGTATGACCTGTACACTGTTTTGCAGTGCTTTCCCACAACACCCAACCCAAAATGATATGACCTACGCAATGTTTTGCACTGTTTTCCCTGGAACACCCTACCCAGTTTGATACAAGTGATATGAACTACTTAATGATACGGACTGACTTCTTGTATTTATAGTGAGATTCTGAAATATATTTGCATGAGTCAAAGACAAATTGGCGATCAAAATTAGTAACAACTGATAACAGAAGATAGCTATACAGAATACCTTATTGAAGTTTTATTATCAATTAAAATCACTGTAGAACATAATACACATATTTGATGAGAGAACATACTTTTGACTACTTTTCGAGGCAATGAATTTGCAGAAACTCAATTTTATCAAAGTTTTGAGGCTATTCATAAGGGTACAATATGACACTTTCACCATTTTGATGAAAAATATTGTTGGTTCTGACACTCAAAATCTAATAACCCCAAGTACCCTTTGATGTCCCACTAATTGGTGGGCCATTGGATCCCAGTTGTAATTAGTGATTTAACTACTGACTATAATTTCCATAAAAAGTTGAATTAAAATAAACAAGGAAAGTCTGAAGGTCTGGGGAAACCATAAAGCAACATGGAAGGAAAAATAAAACATTGCAATAGATTCAGTTTTGATTGCATATAGGTGCACAAATGGGTAAGATAAAGCAACAAGGTAAATGTTTATACTATTATACCTATATAATTTTTCATGAGAAATAACTTTCATAATTAATTACAAATCCCAGTTATAACCTACTCAGAGAATACTTTGGAACATATATGACAAGAGTAGTGCACACCACCTAAGTGAATGAGGGGTACAGGGCTACAGGCCCACTGAATTCTACATTGAGGAGCTGTGGATTCCATTTGCCGGTAATAAAGGCTACACAGATTCTATAGAACACATGTTGGGAATATTGTTTACAGTTTTAATGTAAAATTGGCTTGATGAAAAAATATATGCTCATTAAAACAGTGCAGTACGTGGGCCAGGTGCTGGCTCTGTCCTCCTTTCAGTGCTAAACCCCCTTGTCATGGAAACTACCCACGCCTGGGGAAAACCCAAAGCAGAATAGAAAGAAAATACTTTTATAGACCTTTTCATGGTGTCAATCAAGATACCGCAAATCTGCAAATATCCTGTTTACTACAATAGCAACAACCAATCATTTCCTCCTATTAGTCTAGAAATGGATTAAAATATATAAGATAATGATATAAACGTCAATAGGTAGATGTAAACGTAATTTTCTGTGGCTTTAAATGCTGTTTGTTTACTATCGTCATCTGATGTAACTTCGACGCATATGTAACTTCGACATAATATGCATATCGTCGTTTTTGGAATGCTTCCAAGGGGTTTTAAATTGATTGCAGATATATTTTGGACGATAATGCATATTTTAATGTAATGTTTTTTACAAGTTTTCAAAGAAAACCCACGAAAATGTGATCCAAACATGTAATAACATTATGCGTTATTGCGTCGAAGTTACATTGGAACACGCTATTTATATTTGCGTTCGCTTTTACTGTCCCGTTCAGATGACTGTTACACGGGTGGTCACTAAGATAAACGGTCATGGAGATAAACGGTCTTCAGAAATTATCATACCAAAAACGTTTAAAGGGTTTAATAATGATATAACTCAAACTGAATGTCAGGATAAGCATTGTTTAAATATATTTTGTCACTTAGTTTGTGCAATTTTGTTATTTACGCCACGTAGATGTGAAACTTTGAAGACCGTTTATCTCTATGACCGTTTATCTTCGTGACCACCGGTGTACCGGGTGTAGTGCACTATGATTTACGGTTGTGGATTTTACTTTGCAGTGGTGTCCAAATGTCTCGCTTATATATTTACAAATACCGTAATCAAATCATAATGCTTTACTTATCAAATGTAAATATTTACAAATAACAACCTAAACTTGCATCATTTTCACAACACGTGAATTTTATTGGGCATATTCGAAATTTACCATATCATTTAAAAGTTTAATGTTCTTTATTTGACACAATTAATAAGTGTGACATGGTTTTGCACTGACTGTGATCAACTTATAAAACAATAATATTGTTTCTACAGGAATTATGATTTTAGTTCACTTTATTCCAAAATGCACATAATTTTTGTTATAAATAGTAAAAACGACAACATCCAGAGGGGAAAATTAATTCAAAGAAACATTATCCAGGAATATTTGGCAGCCTTTCTAATATTTCAATCGTGATACCCAGCTTCACTGAAAAGATAAGTCATAAGACTGAACAGTTAAGACTCATGGCTTGCTCATATGTGTTTAAGTGGATAGGCAAAGAAATGCATTTCATATACATGTATTACAAATTAGATTGTTTATAAGAAATATAACTCCAAATACACATCCTTGGACTCCTACGGCTATAATTTGACTTTAAGTCTTATAACATATTCTGATGAGAGTTTTCCCTCCAACAAAGAGGGGATATAGGTACACATTATTATGTTGAGTGGAATGTTCTCGTGTATACAGTAAATAGTTGTAATCTTTCTATTTTTGCATTTCATCACAAATATAACCATTGAATGTGTTCATGTAAAAAAAATACTTCTTTAGAATTATTAACTGTTTTTGCACCAGAGTTTAGAGCAAAACAATTAATAAGTTTTACATAGAAATTTAAAACAAAACACAAGTTCCATTGCTTTTAAATTAAGTCTACTAATAAAACTGTATCAACATGAATGTTGATATTTATTTTATTTACATTTAAATAACAATGAAATTAGCTTTGTACAAAAGAATCTGAAAAATTGGTATTAACATATACTGTAAATTATAAAATGCAAAAAAAAAATATATTATAAAGTACAAGGAAAAAACATTTGATTGACAAGTAATCATTTTAATTGATGTCTTTACTAAATTTTCTTAATTATGCATTTTACTATAAATTTAGGTATTCGAAATAGCACTATTTTCGCAAGATGGACTTTACTTATTTTTATCTCTGAAATCATTGCTACTGATTTATCTGATAGTTAAAACAGTATACTCTGTGGCAATTAAATAACAACATAGTTTTACTCTTATTATCTGAAGATGTTGTTTTTTATGATAAAGTGTACCAGATCAGTCACACAAGGGAAATTAGGTTCATGAATGTAGAATATAATCAGTTTCAGATTCAGTGCTAATAAACAAAATTTGAAATGGATTAAGTCTGTCCACTTATCATATATGCAGGTGCCATATATGCATGTCAAAGTGAATATAAGATGTTTACAATACACACATGATTTCATATAAAATGACAATAAAATGTATTGGTGTGCCTCAGATGTTTTATTTAAATTTACAGCTGCTTATTCAATTTGCAACAATGTGAATGTATATGTAGAATAAAAGCAATACATGTCTTTTTATCTTTTTGTTTTAAGTTTCAAAATGATGCAATTAATGAAAAAGTGATAAACTAATATTGTTTAACACTATAATGATAATTATAGAGAGATATCAATTGAGATTGATATCAATTTCTGAGGAGGATATATTTGTATATCTTACCTCTGAAAGACAGTTGCAAAGGCAGGACAAAAAAAAAGATAATTTAATTATTATTGTCTAACTTGAAGCATTATTAAATTTCAATAATGTTAAAGGAATTGTAAATTAAAACATATTAACAAAATATTTAGCTCAACACCAGTATGGATGACATTCTAGATCATTCATAGGAACAAATAAGTTTTGTAAGTTTGACTTCAAACACAGAACTGAAAAATGTGGTCTCCCTGGGATGTCAAGGTCACTGCACATGCTTTCCTCATGTGAACAAGATGCACTCAGAGAGAGCAAAACGCTCGACTCGATGTGATCAGTCTCGCAAGTGTTATAAAGTATTGTAAAGGACACAATAAAATAAAACTAAACATGTATATCAATTTTCAGTGGATTTCTCCCAACTGAGAAAAACATGGCTACCTGAACACACGCATCCAGACACTGAATAAATATTTTGTAGGTATTCTGTGAGTTCACAATAGTGTGGCTCACTCTCTAGCTGACATTATTATAAATGTTAATTGATAAAATGGGCATAAAGTGAACCAGAAACCACTGAGCACACACGTCCACCATGGTAGCATTTCAAAAAAAATTTGGAGGTTCATTGGTATCCAGAATATTAACTGGATCTTTCCTAAAATGTAATCACTTCTGCTTATGGCTAGCCCCGTCCTACTAAAAATTTAGCATCAAAATTTGTTCATTACTTTAGAAGAAATATCAAGCAGAAAGCCAGTCATTAAAATTCATTGAAATTGGGAACTCTGAAAATTTATGACTTTTTTTATCCAAAATGTGATCCAGAACTTTCCCCAAAATAAGTAACTTCTTCCTTTGGCCAGGTCCTACCCACAAAACTTTTTATAAAGATCTGTTCACCAAAAACACCAAAAAACAGACAGACAGACAAATAGACAAACAAGCACACAAAAACATAAACTGCTGGTGGAGGTAAAAATATTGGTTAAAAGCTACTTCTTGGTGAAAATCACACAGGGTAAATTTTTTGTGATGGACTGTCAAGGAATTGAAACAAACAAACAAAAAAAAAAAGAAACAAAAATCCTGAATACACCACCTCCCTCTTTATTATGTTTATGTCAATTTTAAGACATAAATTTAATGAGAAGAAATATTTTTACCTAAAGACAGCAAGTATCACAAGCTAGGTTTGTGATCTCACATTGACAATTGCATTGTGACATCATCAAGTAATGACATCATCAGAAAGCCAAATATTGATTTTTCCGTATGGGACGAAGAGAATCACATGTCTCTATATTATGCCCAGTTGAAAATCATTATCTGTCAAGTTGGACATCTCATCTTGGTTAAAGTTTTTTTTTTTTTGGACAGCAAAATTTTAAATGCTGTGTTTTAATTTTCCCTTTTCTTTTTTGCATAGCCTTTAAAAGAGATTGCTAAAAAGAAAAAAATTCTAGACCTGAGTGGTATTGAACCACAATCACAGGATTATAAGTTCTGCACATTACACTCACAGCCACAAGGGATTCAGATTGAACAAAAATTCATGAGGAAGAAATCCTGTCATGTTATTGATTTTTTACGTATGTGATGAAGAGAAGCAGATTTCACTGTAAATGCCCAATTAAAAATAAGAAAAACTCTCTCCTGGCTTTAATTTTCAAACAAATTGCACCAAATCTGCCCACCAAATTTGAGCTCAATTGATGCTATAGTTTTTGAGTTATAAGGGCAAAACGGTGCACAGACAGACAGGTAGAAAGACAGACAGAAACAAACTGATCACAATAACCCTCTCCTATCGTTGAGAGTTAATACGCTAGCATTTTTATGCGATTTCTGTGACTAAATGTGTGCCAACTAAGGTCAGTCGTGACTCACTGCAATATAAGCGGATATTTATTGTTAAAATTATGAAAGACGTAATTCTGTCTGTTCTATCATTTGTGATTTCATTTGTCTTTGTTGTGTTATTCATTTTAGTTGGTATGTGTTATTTTTGCTTGAGACGACTTTCTGTGTAACATACATCAGATAAAACTATTTTAGTTTAAAGGGTGTAAAAAGGGACGTTTTAACTGGGCGATAATACGAGTATGTGATGAAAGGGTGTCTCTGACCCTTTTACTGCTTCCCGCCGTTACTTGGCACAATTTGGACACAAAAAAATCTTATTTTTAATTGTTTTAGGTGTATCTTCGTGGATTCCTTATGGTTAAGGCAGGTTATGAAAGTATTTGACTAACAAAGTCAAAACAATAACTGTAAACACTTTACTGCCTTGTTACGTACCAATTATCGCCGGGTACCAATTATCGCCACCAATAAATCAAATGTTCATATATCAGTAATAGCCACATATTTTGATTGTCTTTTGTTGTGCATCAGTTCTATTCACTTTGGAAATAGTTTTACTTCATTTGCAAGACTGGGGATGATACATTGTTCAAGTTATGGTACATTATAAAACCCGGAATTGGAATCAGAATTTTTTCCGGAATAGCACCTCTTAACGCACCTCCATCCATATTTGCTCTTGGAAGTATGGGGGCAGGGCTTCAATCCTACACACCTTTCATAAACCCGGAGTATAGCAGCATATTTTAGGGTAATGTTATTTGGAAATTTAGAGTTTTACATTATTCCATCTCATTTCAGAATATCAAATATATGTTATAACTGATAAAGTTTTTACAATAATCTCTACTTAGAAATGTAGTCACCCCTTTAAAGATGAAATATTGTAATTTTATCCACTATAATGTAAATTGGATTTTTTTCCAGAATAGCACCTCTTACCGCACCTCCATCCTGATTGGCTCTTAACAGTATGGGGGTGGGGCTTAAGTCCAACACACCTTTCATGAAACCGCTGAGTATAGGGTGCCTGAGTATAGCAGCCTATTTTAGGGTAATGTTATTTGGAAATTTTGGAGTTTTACATTATTCCATCTCATTTGAGAATATCAAATATATGTTATAAATGATAAAGTTTTTACAATACTCCCTACTTTGAAATGTAGTCACTCCTTTACACATATGGGGCAGGGATTAACTCTTTGCAAACTTTTTACACCCCTTCAGTGAGTGATAAGATAATTTATTAATCAGTCTCATAAATGAATCCAGCAGGAGTGTATATAATATATATACTGTAAATGGAAAAGCTGTTTAAAGTTCTTAAATGTTGATGGTCATAAAACCCCTTTGAAGCAAATTATTTCTTACAATAATAATATAATGTGGCAGGTATATACATACTTGCATATTATATGTCACTAGAAGTTGAATTAGGATTATTATTTGGAACACTCACAACACCCCTTTACAACCAGTCACCTTGTTTATTAAACCAAACATTTGGAAGCCTCAAAATTTCCACTACACCCAATACAGTAGTATCCCATGGATTTCAAGGTACTCAAAAGTAAGGCTGCGACCGGGTGGTCGGTATTCGCGAGTGGAGTCGATTTGGGAAGATCTCGAGTGCTTTCTGGTCCACCCGATCATTGTTAACTACAATAATATATTATATTGTCGCCCACTTTATCACGTTTTTTAGGACGACAAAGAAGCACAACACTGCAAAATGGCAGAATTCTTTGTATATTGGGAAATTTTATATAATATTCCACATTTTATAACAATATAAAAAGTTTTGATTACCTTTCACCACTACTTTAATGCTAACACATCGTTTCCGGAAACCACCGTTTTGTTTATGGAGAGGAAAAAACGTGCATACTAAAGCACGCAAATACCGAACTGCGAGACGAATTTGGGTAGCTCGGGTAACGGGATGGATTTTAACCACCCGTCACAGCCTTTCTCAAAAGTCAAAATCACAACAATGTTATCACCGCACCTCACACTATCATGATACTATAATGTTCACATACAATTCCTGATATGTTCTCATGAATATTAATGACTTGGGTGCTATGGCCGTGAGTTCTGTAGTTTAAACTATTTGATCTTCGTCGAGACATCCATTTTATAAAATATTGCAAAGAAATCCCAGGGGAGAGCCGTGTCCTCATATCTTCTCATGAATATTAATGACCGCACCTCGTATTTTAACACTGCACCTGACCACACCATTTCCCGCACCTCATATTTTAACACTGCACCTTGACGCACCTGTTTTTGGAATTCCGGAAAATATAATGAACTTCAAGTTATGTCTACTTGAATTCTGTCTGGCGATAATTCGTACCTGGCGGTAATTGGTAGCAAATCAGTAGAATCATTTTTAATGGATGATAATATAATTTATACACAAAATCAGCATCCCAACTTGGCACAATTTGCATGCGGAAAGTACTAAAGATATTTAAGTCATTTCTGTTATCATCTTGACTTCCTTAGTTGGTATACGGAAATACACCAATGTTTGCGATAAAGAACAAATGTTATTAAATATTTATATCCCCAGACGAAAGTCGGGGATATATTGGATTCAGGTCCGTCGCGCCGCCGCCGCCGTAGAAATTTCCTTGTGGACGCGATAACTCAAAAACAAATTAATATTTTTTTTTCAAACTTGGTACACATGTTAAGGGTGCCCAAAGGAAGATCCCTATTTTAAGGTGACCTTAAACTCCCAGTAAAAAAGAACTTATGGCCACCTTAAGGTCAGAAATTGCACTTTTGGCCACTTAGAGCCCTGTAGGTCACAAACTATGATGCTCAGCTGGCTGAAATTTTACCTGACAACACATTAATATGTTCTTAGTACATGTGCCGAAAATCATGACTTTAAGTTGAGGAGAAAATTGTGTTTGAGGCCCATAAATACCCCCACTTAGGGATTTTTTGCTATACTTTACACATATTTTGCCCTATAATTTGGAAGTGATAATTCTGATGAGTCTCAAACTGCGCTAGGTATAACTTTGATATGTAATCCTTGTCTGTAGAAAATTTTAGGGCTGTAGGTTTACCCAAAGGGGTCAACTTAAGGTCTCAAAAGTGCCCACAGAGACCCAATTTATGCACTTTTTGCCACTTTCAAGCACTGTAGCTTTCAAACTATGTCTCTCATCTAAGTTAAATATCATCTGGGAATATATCTATGTGTTTTCTTATATGTGCCCCAACATTTAGGCCTTTAATAGACAGTTAACCTGTGTATCAGGACCATAAACACCCACCCGAGTGACCCTTATAAGACATTTTTCACATCTTTTTCCCTGTAACTTGGAAATGGTAAGTCTGAGAAGTTTCAAACTGTATTAGATATATATTCTGTGTGTAATCTTAGTATGTAACAGATTTTAAGTCTAAAGCTTTAATTTTGAAGGTCAAATTGAGGTCTCTAAAAGGCTCCCAAAGACCCAATATTTGGACTTTTTGCTACTTTTAAGCCCTGTGACTGTCAAACTATGTGACTGATAGAGCTCAAATCCTATCTGAGAAGATATTAGTATGTTATTTTTATATGTGCCAAAAATTAAGGCTTTAAGAAGACATTTAACCTGTGTATGAGGACCATAAATCCCCACCCGAGTGACCATTTTTAGACATTTTTCACATATTTTTCCCTGTAACTTGGAAATGGTAAGTCTAAGAAGTTTCAAACTGTATTAGATGCATATTCTATGTGTAATCTTAGTATGTGACAAATTTTAAGTCTGAAGCTTTAATTTGAAGGCCACATTTAGGTCTCTAGAAGGCCCCATAAAGACCCAGTATTTGGACTTTTTGCCAATTTTAAGGCCTGTGACTGTTAAAATATGTGACTGATAGAGCTGAAATCTCATCTGGGAATACATTATTATGGTTTTTTTTACATGTGCCAAAAATCAAGGCTTCAAGTAGACATTTAACCTGTGTATGAGGACCTTAAACACCCACCTGAGTGACCCTTTTAAGACATTTTTCACATATTTTGCTCTGTAACTTGGAAATGGTAAGTCTGAGAAGTTTCAAACTTTATTAGATACATATTCTATGTGTAATCTTAGTATGTAACAAATTTTAAGTCTGAAGCTTTAATTTGAAAGCCACATCGAGATCTCTAAAAGGCCCACAATGACCCAATATTTGGACTTTTTACCACCTTTAAGCCCTGTAACTGTTAAACTATGTGATTGATGGAGCTGAAATCCCATCTGGGAATGCATTATTATGTCCTTTTTACATATGCCGAAAATCAAGGTTTTTAGTAGACATTTAACCTGTGTATGAGGGCCATAGACACTCGCCCAAGTGCCTTTTTTGACATTTTTTCCGTATTTTGCCCTGTTATTTGGAAATGCTTAGTGTGACAAGTCTTAAACTGTATTATATATAATTTTTGTTTGTTATGTATGTCCCCCAAAAAGTTTCAGATCTGTAGTTTAATTGCTAAGGTCTCTTTAACAATTGTAAAATGCCCACAGAAACCCAATTTATGGATATTATGCCACTTTAAAGCCCAGTAACTGTCAAACTATGTGGGTTATAGAGCTGAAATCTTTGAATTTTTAAAAGGAAATGCCTGTCTATTTAAATTTTGAATATTAATAATGTTATGGCTATCTTAGTCTTTTAAGAACTTATTTTTGTGTGTTATACCTCTGCTTGCTGAGTTTTTCACTTTTTAAAATGAAACTGGTTAAACATATTCAAGTAGACAAAATGGACACTTTAAGTGAGCTTTAAGTCCCAATATTAATGAAATTATATCCTTATGTAGTAAAACTAGGGGATTTTAACCCTCAACTAGCCCAGTTTTATTCAACTTGCCTCAGTTAATTTTGGCACAGCTCCTACAGTTATGAACTCATTTCAGTTGATAATCACATACTTAAAATTCTCAATTCTTTTTGTATTTGAGTACCCCTTTTATATAGATTGTTTGTTTACCATTTATGCTCAACCCACATCCCCCACCCGGATTCCCCCCACCCACCTCTGGGACCTCCAGCTATATTGAGTGACACTAAATAAACAAAGGTATTTAGTGATATCAGATGAGAAACAAAGAACTCAATGGGGTTGCAGATCTTGTGTAATAGTGAGAGAGGTGTGGAGAAGGGGAGAGGGGTGGGGGTGGGAGGTGGTGGGCTTCAT
Source organism: Sabellastarte sp. h YS-2021 (assembly GCA_964017235.1). Lineage (NCBI taxonomy): Eukaryota > Metazoa > Annelida > Polychaeta > Sabellida > Sabellidae > Sabellastarte > Sabellastarte sp. h YS-2021. The sequence continues at coordinate 58,597,166 of OZ024930.1, read as the reverse complement.
TACATATAACACAAAGGGGAGTCAGAACTGAAATTGTGTCACATATTTAGGTTGCATATATATGGACCACATATATAGGTATAGAGGAAATGAATAACTGAAAACAATTTGCAAATTCTAAAAATAATATAATAAAATAATAATATAAATAATTTTTTTTTAAATAATATTTTATTTCTGAACAAATATAGAAACAGATATGCGCTTTTGGGATTATGAATTTTAGAATGGACATTGAATCATCAATCATTTAAATACTTTGAAGGAAGATTGAAAAATATGATGAGTTGAGTTAAAAATAATATTTTATTTGTCAACAAATATAGAAACAGATATGCTCTTTTGGGATTATTATTTTAGAATGGACATTCAATCATCAATCATTTAAATACTTTGAAAATAGGTTTAGAGTTATCATTGCAGGAAGATTGAAAATATAATTTGAGGTATGTATTCGGCGTCTGGGGATACACCATCTTCCTTGGGGAGATATAAACAGAGTAGATTGATGTGCTGAAGTTCATATAATAATGGGTAATTATGTTTTAAAAAATTCCCGATCAAAACCTGTGGCGTGAGTGATGACCTGTCTGGGGATATGTTGGCGCCGAGTTGGCCCAATCTAGTTTATCTTCTGTTTTGTGCCAAGATGAGGTTGTTTGAATATAGTATATGGGTACTTTTCTTTAACTTTAGTTTCCATAACACATTGGTAGGTAAAATTACTGCTTGGCACCTTATCATGGGACAAACCTCAACATAGCACAAACCAGAACTGAAAATATCAGGGATGGGTCGGTAGGCCCGGTGTAAAAGTAAATCCTCCCCCCACCCCCCACCCCCACCCCGGATATCCTCCCCCCCCCCCCCCGGGGAGAATTTCCTAGTAAATTCTACCCCCCACCTCTTCAAACCGAAACTTGTTTTGGGTTAAAATGAAAAAGTCTTTAAATTCTTGGTTAACTTTATTTTGCATAAACCAACATATTATACAAATTAAATTAACATAAACCAACATATTATGCACAATTAAATTCACAAAAAAAAAAATAAATCACCTTATTATTAGTCACACTATTCATGTACATAAAAGGGGGCTACAGTTTAAAGCACATATATACCAGAGTACACTTTAAAGGCCCAAGCACATAGCAGATTTAATGTAAGAGGTATGTAATTGCAATTATATGGGTTACAGTTTAAGTAGTGTACAGGGACTAGTGCCCTTTGATCAGTCAATAAAAGGGGGTGTTCTCTCAGATCAAAGAAAGGCATGCAAGCAGAATTTGTGTAAGATTATGACAACTGCACTTGTAAAGCTTAATAAATAGTGAGTGCATTAAAAAAATCCATTTATAAGACAGAACCTATTTAGTCCAAGGGGTATTATCCCAAAATTAATTAATATACCAAATTTGTCAACTTGGATCACTACACATGCACTTAGTTTAGGCAAACAAACATTTATGAGATGTCAGCTGTTCATTTTGGGGGTATTTATTTAATAATTAGTTGTTTATTTAGTATTCAAACCAATAAAATTAAGTTTATAACCAGAATTTATTTAAGGTTATAATAATTGCACTTGTAAAGGTTAATAAATCATTTGTAATATGTAAACTATTTAAGCGTCCCGCAAGATTTTGGCATTGATTGGTTAAGAAATGGCCGAGTAATTAATGATTAATTAATCATTATGAATTTTCCAAATAAGGAAAACACAAAAATGCTTATATCTCGAAAACCGTGCTAGATAGAGCGATTTCGACGAAATTTTTGACCCACAGGGTATCTCTCCAGAGTAGCCATGCCAATTTTCAAAAAAATTTTGTCTCGCAAAAAATGGCGGCCATTTTGAATTTTCGAATTTTTCGCAAAAATTGCAAAACATAAAAATACTTATATCTCGAAAACCGTGCTAGATAGAGCGATTTTCACCAAATTTTTGACCCACAGGGTATCTCTGTAGAGTAGCCATGCCAATTTTTAAAAAAATTTTGTCTCGCCAAAAATGGCGGCCATTTTGAATTTTCGAATTTTTCGCAAAAATTGCAAAACATAAAAATGCTTATATCTCAAAAACCCTGCTAGATAGAGTGATTTCGACGAAATTTTTGACCCACAGGCTATCTCTGACAGAGTAGCCATGCCAATTTTCAAAACAATTTTGTCTCGCCAAAAATGGCGGCCATTTTGAATTTTCGAATTTTTGCGCAAAAATTGCAAAACACAAAAATTATCTCTTAAAAGTATTGCAGATAGCCAATTTTTCTCAAATAACTCATTCAGCTACTTTTGGAAGAGCTTTCACATGGTGAAGTTTCAGACCCATAGCTAATTACTCACCTACTCAAAATGAGTAAATGCGAATTACCTCTAAAAGTATTGCAGATAGCCAATTTTTCTCAAATAACTCATTCACCTGCTTTTGGGAGAGCTTTCACTCGGTGAAGTTTCAGACCCGTAGCTAATTACTCACCTACTCAAAATGAGTAAATGCTAATTATCTCAAAAACTATTGCGGATACCCAATTTTTATCAAATAACCCATTCATGTACTTTTGGGAGAGCTTTCACATGGTGAAGTTTCAGACCCGTAGATAATTACTCACCTACTCAAAATGAGTAAATGCGAATTATTTCTTAAAAGTATTGCAGATAGCCAATTTTTCTCAAATAACTCATTCACCTACTTTTGGAAGAGCTTTCACATGGTGAAGTTTCAGACCCATAGCTAATTACTCACCTACTCAAAATGAGTAAATGCGAATTATCTCTAAAAGTATTGCAGATAGCCAATTTTTCTCAAATAACTCATTCACCTGCTTTTGGGAGAGCTTTCACTCGGTGAAGTTTCAGACCCGTAGCTAATTACTCACCTACTCAAAATGAGTAAATGCTAATTATCTCAAAAACTATTGCGGATACCCAATTTTTATCAAATAACCCATTCATGTACTTTTGGGAGAGCTTTCACATGGTGAAGTTTCAGACCCGTAGCTAATTACTCACCTACTCAAAATGAGTAAATGCGAATTATCTCTAAAAGTATTGCAGATAGCCAATTTTTCTCAAATAACTCATTCACCTACTTTTGGGAGAGCTTTCACTCCGTGAAGTTTCAGACCCATAGCTAATTATTCACCTACTCAAAATGAGTAAATGCTAATTATCTGTAAAAGTATTGCGGATACCCAATTTTTATCAAATAACTCATTCATCTACTTGTGGGAGAGCTTTCACATGGTGAAGTTTCAGACCCATAGCTAATTAGTCACCTACTCAAAATGAGTAAATGCGAATTATCTCTAAAAGTATTGCAGATAGCCAATTTTTCTCAAGTAAATCATTCACCTACTTTTGGGAGAGCTTTCATTTGGTGAAGTTTCAGACCCATAGCTAATTACTCACCTACTCAAAATGAGTAAATGCGAATTATCTCTAAAAATATTGCAGATAGCCAATTTTTCTCAAATAACTCATTCACCTACTTTTGGGAGAGCTTTCACTCCATGAAGTTTCAGACCCATAGCTAATTATTCACCTACTCAAAATGAGTAAATGCTAATTATCTGTAAAAGTATTGCGGATACCCAATTTTTATCAAATACTCATTCATCTACTTGTGGGAGAGCTTTCACATGGTGAAGTTTCAGACCCATAGCTAATTACTCATCTACTCAAAATGAGTAAATGCGAATTATCTCTAAAAGTATTGCGGATACCCAATTTTTCTCAAATAACTCATTCACCTACTTTTGGAAGAGCTTTCACACATGAAAATGAAAAATTGTGAATATCTCAGAAAAGCTATTTCTTCTCCTTTAATGCTCGGCAGGAGATACACACCGCGGCAGTGGTCTTGTCAAAAATTTTTGTCTCCCCAAAAATGGTGGCCGTTTTGAATTTTCAAAGTTTTTGCAAAACACAAAAATGCTTATATCTCGAAAACCGTGCTAGATGGAGTGAACTCAACAAAATTTTTGACCTGCTGGGTATCTCTGCAGAGTAGCCATGCCAATTTTCAAAATATTTTTGTCTCGCCAAATATAGCGGACATTTTGAATTTTCGAATTTTTTGCAAAACACAAAGATGCTTATATCTTGAAAACCATGCTAGATAGAGCAGACTGCGCTGACTTTGGTTGCCACAACAGTATAAGGCTAGAAACGAAGCATTTTCTTAATACTTTAGCACTCACCTTTATATCCTTTTCGGGACGCTTTGTTTTTGCTATGCAAAAACATTATCTTTTTTTTTTGCGAGCGATCCTCTAGTTATTCTTGGGGTGGGAGTTAGTATTTTCTGGTGGGGGGTAGGATTTACTAGGAAATCGAGAGCATTTTACTGAAATACCGTGATGAGATTTTACAACTGCCACTTCGCTTGCCAACACATATAATGGAAGGAAAACTTAAAATATTGTCAAGAAACCACAGATTTGAAGAAATTAAGCTTTTATCCCACATTTTCATGCATTTTGCAGACTTTTATAGTGATAACATTAACAGAACTGCCATGTTTGGTTAAGATACTTGTGTTTTTGTGTCCTCTACTTTATAACCTTAATCTTGCTTGTCAGCTCATATAACTGAAGGAAAACTTAAAATATTGGAAACAAATCAGAAATCTGAAGAAATTCAGCACTTTTACCTCATATTTTGTGTATTTATGGACTTTTATTGCGATGTTGTTAAGAACGTCCATGTTTGGTTGGAGTGTACTAAAACGCGGAATCCCGGAATAAGTACGGTTTTGCATTGGTGACCTCCCGATGTACAGATTTTTGGTACTGACCCATCTCTAGAAAATATGTCATTGCTAAAACTCGTGCACTTTCACATACCAAATACGGAAGTGAAATTGACAACAAAGTAAATATCCTTGGGACTTTCTGTATGCAAATTGTGCCAAGTTGGGGGGCTGATTTCAAGTAGAAACTGTATTATTGCCCCATAAAACAATTCTGAAAGGTTTATTGATTTATTGTTGGGCCCATAAAAGGCATCGTTTACTTGCTTATTTTTGACAGTTGTTGGCATTCTACCCATGGATGATCACTCTATGGTTAAATCGATTAACTAGTTTATATAATTGAGTCACTGTAAGAAACATCAAAAGAAAATGACAACTTGCTTACTTATCATTTCCTTGTCCTTCATTTATTGTCTACAACAGTTACCTCTTTATTATTTTCACAATATGGAACAAGCTGTGTTCATAATGAAATATGAAGGAATTATTTTGATCACCACTTTGGTTATCATAACTCCGGGAATCTCCCATCCTCATCAGCTGATCATCATAACTTCAGGGTATTAAATTTTAAACTTTTACTTAAGATCACCTCATTATCTTTCACCATGTACTTCACTCTGGCTTTCAAGCTTTGGTTGTTTATGATGGTAGTATCTCTCTATTCTGTATAAATAGAGAAAAAGGGGACAACTATAAGTGTTAAAATAACTAAGACTACAATGAAATCCATAACAAATATTTTAATATTCTTTTGTGGTTAATCTTTACTTTTTATTTAATTTCTGAACCTTGCATATCGTTAATTCAAGCCAGTGTATTGCTCAAACTGCTAATAATACTTGACAAGACAGTTGTTATATTTGCAGAGCATTAGTTTTGTAAATTGTTATGCTGTTAATGTCTGTTAAGTTGCACTTTCAAAAATACTTTTTTTTACATTAATTTTCAGTGGTATTTCAACAATGTTATGCTGTACAAATTTCGCCCCTTTATTATATCCCCAGACGAAAGTCGGGGATATATTGGATTCAGGTCCGTCGCGCCGCCGCCGCCGCCGTAGAAATTTCCTTGTGGACGCGATAACTCAAAAACAAATTAATATTTTTTTTTCAAACTTGGTACACATGTTAAGGGTGCCCAAAGGAAGATCCCTATTTTAAGGTGACCTTAAACTCCCAGTAAAAAAGAACTTATGGCCACCTTAAGGTCAGAAATTGGACTTTTGGCCACTTAGAGCCCTGTAGGTCACAAACTATGATGATCAGCTGGCTGAAATTTTACCTGACAACACATTAATATGTTCTTAGTACATGTGCCGAAAATCATGACTTTAAGTTGAGGAGAAAATTGTGTTTATGGCCCATAAATACCCCCACTTAGGGATTTTTTGCTATGCTTTTCACATATTTTGCCCTATAATTTGGAAGTGGTAATTCTGATGAGTCTCAAACTGCGCTAGGTATAACTTTGATATGTAATCCTTGTCTGTAGAAAATTTTAGGGCTGTAGGTTTACCCAAAGGGGTCGACTTAAGGTCTCAAAAGTGCCCACAGAGACCCAATTTATGCACTTTTTGCCACTTTCAAGCACTGTAGCTTTCAAACTATGTCTCTCATCTAAGTTAAATATCATCTGGGAATATATCTATGTGTTTTCTTATATGTGCCCCAACATTTAGGCCTTTAATAGACAGTTAACCTGTGTATCAGGACCATAAACACCCACCCGAGTGACCCTTATAAGACATTTTTCACATCTTTTTCCCTGTAACTTGGAAATGGTAAGTCTGAGAAGTTTCAAACTGTATTAGATATATATTCTGTGTGTAATCTTAGTATGTAACAGATTTTAAGTCTGAAGCTTTAATTTTGAAGGTCAAATTGAGGTCTCTAAAAGGCTCCCAAAGACCCAATATTTAGACTTTTTGCTACTTTTAAGCCCTGTGACTGTCAAACTATGTGACTGATAGAGCTCAAATCCTATCTGGGAAGATATTAGTATGTTATTTTTATATGTGCCAAAAATTAAGGCTTTAAGAAGACATTTAACCTGTGTATGAGGACCATAAATCCCCACCCGAGTGACCATTTTTAGACATTTTTCACATATTTTTCCCTCTAACTTGGTAAGTCTAAGAAGTTTCAAACTGTATTAGATGCATATTCTATGTGTAATCTTAGTATGTGACAAATTTTAAGTCTGAAGCTTTAATTTGAAGGCCACATTTAGGTCTCTAGAAGGCCCCATAAAGACCCAGTATTTGGACTTTTTGCCAATTTTAAGGCCTGTGACTGTTAAACTATGTGACTGATAGAGCTGAAATCTCATCTGGGAATACATTATTATGTTCTTTTTACATGTGCCAAAAATCAAGGCTTCAAGTAGACATTTAACCTGTGTATGAGGACCTTAAACACCCACCTGAGTGACCCTTTTAAGACATTTTTCACATATTTTGCTCTGTAACTTGGAAATGGTAAGTCTGAGAAGTTTCAAACTTTATTAGATACATATTCTATGTGTAATCTTAGTATGTAACAAATTTTAAGTCTGAAGCTTTAATTTGAAAGCCACATCGAGATCTCTAAAAGGCCCACAGAGACCCAATATTTGGACTTTTTACCACCTTTAAGCCCTGTGACTGTTAAACTATGTGATTGATCGAGCTGAAATCCCATCTGGGAATGCATTATTATGTCCTTTTTACATATGCTGAAAATCAAGGTTTTTAGTAGACATTTAACCTGTGTATGAGGGCCATAGACACTCGCCCAAGTGCCTTTTTTGACATTTTTTCCGTATTTTGCCCTGTTATTTGGAAATGCTTAGTGTGACAAGTCTTAAACTGTATTATATATAATTTTTGTTTGTTATGTATGTCCCCCAAAAAGTTTCAGATCTGTAGTTTAATTGCTAAGGTCTCTTTAACAATTGTAAAATGCCCACAGAAACCCAATTTATGGACATTATGCCACTTTAAAGCCCAGTAACTGTCAAACTATGTGGGTTATAGAGCTGAAATCTTTGGATTTTTAAAAGGAAATGCCTGTCTATTTAAATTTTGAATATTAATAATGTTATGGCTATCTTAGTCTTTTAAGAACTTATTTTTGTGTGTTATACCTCTGCTTGCTGAGTTTTTAACTTTTTAAAATGAAACTGGTTAAACATATTCAAGTAGACAAAATGGACACTTTAAGTGAGCTTTAAGTCCCAATATTAATGAAATTATATCCTTATGTAGTAAAACTAGGGGATTTTTAACCCTCAACTAGCCCAGTTTTATTATGTCCACCCCCCTGGGGGGTGGATATATTATTTTTGCTTTTTTCGCCGTCCGATGTCCGATGTCCGATGTCCGTTGTCCGATGTCCGATGTCCGGCGTCCGGCGTCCGATGTCCGGCGTCACGCATGGTTTCCGCTCATTTAAAGGAAAAGTATTAGAGCTATTGTCACCAAATTTGGTATGCAGGCTTATTGGGTCAGTAGCTTGCTTGGGATTGCTTTTGGCTGTTGTACCTCTTTTGCTTACTGAGTAATACTTAAGTACAGCTATTTTCAGTACCCATTGGTTTCCGTGCATTTAAGCCAAAATAATTAAAGATATTTTACTACAATTTTGAATACAAGATTGTTATGTCCATAGCTCGCTTGGTATTGCATTTGGGACTGATAGCTTTGTCAGTACATGAGTAATAGCCATTTAGGTACTTCATTGTGTATTTTCAGTACTACTTTTGAGTAATTTGCTTCTATCTCCTTAACCGTGCGAGATAGAGCGATTTCGGCAAAATTTTCGACCCGCAGGGTATCTGAGGAGTGTACTCTTTGCAATTTTCAAAAAATTTTCCCCTCCCCAAAAATGGCGGCCATTTTGAATTTTCGAATTTTTGCCAAAAATGGCAAAACACAAATTTGCTTCTATCTCCTTAACCGTGCGAGATAGAGCGATTTCGTCGAAATTTTCGACCCACAGGGTATCTAAGGAATGTAATATTTGCAATTTTCCAAAAATTTTCCCCTCCCCAAAAATGGCGGCCATTTTGAATTTTCGAATTTTTGCCAAAAATGGCAAAACACAAATTTGCTTCTATCTCCTTAACCGTGCGAGATAGAGCGATTTCGTCGAAATTTTCGACCCACAGGGTATCTAAGGAATGTAATATTTGCAATTTTCAAAAAAATTTCCCCTCCCCAAAAATGGCGGCCATTTTGAATTTTCGAATTTTTGCCAAAAATGGCAAAACACAAATTTGCTTCTATCTCCTTAACCGTGCGAGATAGAGCGATTTCGGCAAAATTTTCGACCCACAGGGGATCTAAGGAATGCAATCTTTGCAATTTTCCAAAAATTTTCCCCTCCCCAAAAATGGCGGCCATTTTGAATTTTCGAATTTTTGCCAAAAATGGCAAAACACTAATTTGCTTCTATCTCCTTAACCGTGCGAGATAGAGCGATTTCGGCAAAATTTTCGACACACAGGGTATCTAAGCAATGCAATCTTTGCAATTTTCAAAATATTTTCCCCTCCCCAAAAATGGCGGCCATTTTGAATTTTTGCCAAAAATGGCAAAACACAAATTTGCTTCCATCTCCTTAACCGTGCGAGATAGAGCGATTTCGTCGAAATTTTCGACCCACAGGGTATCTAAGGAATGTAATATTTGCAATTTTCAAAAAATTTTCCCCTCCCCAAAAATGGCGGCCATTTTGAATTTTCGAATTTTTGCCAAAAATGGCAAAACACAAATTTGCTTCTATCTCCTTAACCGTGCGAGATAGAGCGATTTCGTCGAAATTTTCGACCCACAGGGTATCTAAGGAATGCAATCTTTGCAATTTTCCAAAAATTTTCCCCTCCCCAAAAATGGCGGCCATTTTGAATTTTCGAATTTTTGCCAAAAATGGCAAAACACAAATTTGCTTCTATCTCCTTAACCGTGCGAGATAGAGCGATTTCATCGAAATTTTCGACCCACAGGGTATCTAAGGAATGTAATATTTGCAATTTTCAAAAAAATTTCCCCTCCCCAAAAATGGCGGCCATTTTGAATTTTCGAATTTTTGCCAAAAATGGCAAAACACAAATTTGCTTCTATCTCCTTAACCGTGCGAGATAGAGCGATTTCGGCAAAATTTTCGACCCACAGGGGATCTAAGGAATGCAATCTTTGCAATTTTCCAAAAATTTTCCCCTCCCCAAAAATGGCGGCCATTTTGAATTTTCGAATTTTTGCCAAAAATGGCAAAACACTAATTTGCTTCTATCTCCTTAACCGTGCGAGATAGAGCGATTTCGGCAAAATTTTAGACGCACAGGGTATCTAAGCAATGCAATCTTTGCAATTTTCAAAATATTTTCCCCTCCCCAAAAATGGCGGCCATTTTGAATTTTCGAATTTTTGCCAAAAATGGCAAAACACAAATTTGCTTCTATCTCCTTAACCGTGCGAGATAGAGCGATTTCGTCGAAATTTTCGACCCACAGGGTATCTAAGGAATGCAATCTTTGCAATTTTCAAAAAATTTTCCCCTCCCCAAAAATGGCGGCCATTTTGAATTTTCGAATTTTTGCCAAAAATGGCAAAACACAAATTTGCTTCTATCTCCTTAACCGTGCGAGATAGAGCGATTTCGTCGAAATTTTCGACCCACAGGGTATCTAAGGAATGTAATATTTGCAATTTTCAAAAAAATTTCCCCTCCCCAAAAATGGCGGCCATTTTGAATTTTCGAATTTTAGCCAAAAATGGCAAAAGACAAATTTGCTTCTATCTCCTTAACCGTGCGAGATAGAGCGATTTCGGCAAAATTTTCGACACACAGGGTATCTAACCAATGCAATCTTTGCAATTTTCAAAATATTTTCCCCTCCCCAAAAATGGCGGCCATTTTGAATTTTTGAATTTTTGCCAAAAATGGCAAAACACAAATTTGCTTCTATCTCCTTAACCGTGCGAGATAGAGCGATTTCGTCGAAATTTTCGACCCACAGGGTATCTAAGGAATGTAATATTTGCAATTTTCAAAAAATTTTCCCCTCCCCAAAAATGGCGGCCATTTTGAATTTTCGAATTTTTGCCAAAAATGGCAAAACACAAATTTGCTTCTATCTCCTTAACCGTGCGAGATAGAGCGATTTCGTCGAAATTTTCGACCCACAGGGTATCTAAGGAATGTAATATTTGCAATTTTCAAAAAAATTTCCCCTCCCCAAAAATGGCGGCCATTTTGAATTTTCGAATTTTTGCCAAAAATGGCAAAACACAAATTTGCTTCTATCTCCTTAACCGTGCGAGATAGAGCGATTTCGGCAAAATTTTCGACCCACAGGGGATCTAAGGAATGCAATCTTTGCAATTTTCCAAAAATTTTCCCCTCCCCAAAAATGGCGGCCATTTTGAATTTTCGAATTTTTGCCAAAAATGGCAAAACACTAATTTGCTTCTATCTCCTTAACCGTGCGAGATAGAGCGATTTCGGCAAAATTTTCGACGCACAGGGTATCTAAGCAATGCAATCTTTGCAATTTTCAAAATATTTTCCCCTCCCCAAAAATGGCGGCCATTTTGAATTTTCGAATTTTTGCCAAAAATGGCAAAACACAAATTTGCTTCTATCTCCTTAACCGTGCGAGATAGAGCGATTTCGTCGAAATTTTCGACCCACAGGGTATCTAAGGAATGTAATATTTGCAATTTTCAAAAAAATTTCCCCTCCCCAAAAATGGCGGCCATTTTGAATTTTCGAATTTTTGCCAAAAATGGCAAAACACAAATTTGCTTCTATCTCCTTAACCGTGCGAGATAGAGCGATTTCGGCAAAATTTTCGACCCACAGGGGATCTAAGGAATGCAATCTTTGCAATTTTCCAAAAATTTTCCCCTCCCCAAAAATGGCGGCCATTTTGAATTTTCGAATTTTTGCCAAAAATGGCAAAACACAAATTTGCTTCTATCTCCTTAACCGTGCGAGATAGAGCGATTTCGTCGAAATTTTCGACCCACAGGGTATCTAAGGAATGCAATCTTTGCAATTTTCAAAAAATTTTCCCCTCCCCAAAAATGGCGGCCATTTTGAATTTTCGAATTTTTGCCAAAAATGGCAAAACACAAATTTGCTTCTATCTCCTTAACCGTGCGAGATAGAGCGATTTCGTCGAAATTTTCGACCCACAGGGTATCTAAGGAATGTAATATTTGCAATTTTCAAAAAAATTTCCCCTCCCCAAAAATGGCGGCCATTTTGAATTTTCGAATTTTAGCCAAAAATGGCAAAAGACAAATTTGCTTCTATCTCCTTAACCGTGCGAGATAGAGCGATTTCGGCAAAATTTTCGACACACAGGGTATCTAACCAATGCAATCTTTGCAATTTTCAAAATATTTTCCCCTCCCCAAAAATGGCGGCCATTTTGAATTTTTGAATTTTTGCCAAAAATGGCAAAACACAAATTTGCTTCTATCTCCTTAACCGTGCGAGATAGAGCGATTTCGTCGAAATTTTCGACCCACAGGGTATCTAAGGAATGTAATATTTGCAATTTTCAAAAAATTTTCCCCTCCCCAAAAATGGCGGCCATTTTGAATTTTCGAATTTTTGCCAAAAATGGCAAAACACAAATTTGCTTCTATCTCCTTAACCGTGCGAGATAGAGCGATTTCGTCGAAATTTTCGACCCACAGGGTATCTAAGGAATGTAATATTTGCAATTTTCAAAAAAATTTCCCCTCCCCAAAAATGGCGGCCATTTTGAATTTTCGAATTTTTGCCAAAAATGGCAAAACACAAATTTGCTTCTATCTCCTTAACCGTGCGAGATAGAGCGATTTCGGCAAAATTTTCGACCCACAGGGGATCTAAGGAATGCAATCTTTGCAATTTTCCAAAAATTTTCCCCTCCCCAAAAATGGCGGCCATTTTGAATTTTCGAATTTTTGCCAAAAATGGCAAAACACTAATTTGCTTCTATCTCCTTAACCATGCGAGATAGAGCGATTTCGGCAAAATTTTCGACGCACAGGGTATCTAAGCAATGCAATCTTTGCAATTTTCAAAATATTTTCCCCTCCCCAAAAATGGCGGCCATTTTGAATTTTCGAATTTTTGCCAAAAATTGCAAAACACAAATTTGCTTCTATCTCCTTAACCGTGCGAGATAGAGCGATTTCGTCGAAATTTTCGACCCACAGGGTATCTAAGGAATGCAATCTTTGCAATTTTCCAAAAATTTTCCCCTCCCCAAAAATGGCGGCCATTTTGAATTTTCGAATTTTTGCCAAAAATGGCAAAACACAAATTTGCTTCTATCTCCTTAACCGTGCGAGATAGAGCGATTTCATCGAAATTTTCGACCCACAGGGTATCTAAGGAATGTAATATTTGCAATTTTCAAAAAATTTTCCCCTCCCCAAAAATGGCGGCCATTTTGAATTTTCGAATTTTTGCCAAAAATGGCAAAACACAAATTTGCTTCTATCTCCTTAACCGTGCGAGATAGAGCGATTTCGTCGAAATTTTCGACCCACAGGGTATCTAAGGAATGCAATCTTTGCAATTTTCCAAAAATTTTCCCCTCCCCAAAAATGGCGGCCATTTTGAATTTTCGAATTTTTGCCAAAAATGGCAAAACACAAATTTGCTTCTATCTCCTTAACCGTGCCAGATAGAGTGATTTCGTCAAAATTTTCGACCCACAGGGTATCTGAGCATTGTACTCTTGGTAATTTCTAAAAAATTTTCCCCTCCCCTAAAATGGCGGCCATTTTGAATTTTCAAATTTTTGCCAAAAATGGCAAAACACAAATTTGCTTCTATCTCCTTAACCATGCGAGATAGAGCGATTTCGTCGAAATTTTCAACCCACAGGGTATCTAAGGAATGTAATCTTTGCAATTTTCAAAAAATTTTCCCCTCCCCAAAAATGGCAGCCATTTTGAATTTTCGAATTTTTGCCCAAAATGGAAAAACACAAACTGGCCTTAACCGTGCAAAATAGAGTTATTTTGTTGAAATTTTCGACCCATAGGGTATCTAAGAAATGTACTCTTGGCAATTTTCAAAAAAATTTCCTTTTCCCAATAATGGCGGCCATTTTGAATTTTCAAATTTTTGCCAAAAATAGAAAAACAGGAATTGGCTTCTATCTTCTTAACCGTGCAAGATAGAGTGATTTCGTCAAAATTTTCAACCCAACCAATGCAAAAAGGCATGAAGCTGAAATAAATTACATCTACACTATCAAATATTTAAGCATCATTGATATATTTTACAAATGAAACAGGGTCTTGTAAGACTACTGTACAATTTGGGCAAAAGGTTCATGGGTGGACATTACACATGATAATGTGTGTTCTTCTATGCTATCCTGTTTCTATTCGCATCTACTATCAACAGGGCGGCCTATTTCTAGTTTAACTTGCCTCAGTTAATTTTGACACAGCTCCTACAGTTATGAACTCATTTCAGTTGATAATCACATACTTAAAATTCTCAATTCTTTTTGTATTTGAGTACCCCTTTTATATAGATTGTTTGTTTACCATTTATGCTGTAGCACTCCATCTCTTTGTAGTCCCAACCCACATCCCCCACCCGGATTCCCCCCACCCACCTCTGGGACCTCCAGCTATATTGAGTGACACTAAATAAACAAAGGTATTTAATGATATCAGATGAGAAACAAAGAACTCAATGGGGTTGCAGATCTTGTGTAATAGTGAGAGAGGTGTGGAGAAGGGGAGAGGGGTGGGGGTGGGAGGTGGTGGGCTTCATTACATATAACACAAAGGGGAGTCAGAACTGAGATTGTATCACATATTTAGGTTGCATATATATGGACCACATATATAGGTATAGAGGAAATGAATAACTGAAAACAATTTGCAAATTCTAAAAATAATATAATAAAATAATAATATAAATAATTTTTTTTTAAATAATATTTTAGTTGTGAACAAATATAGAAACAGATATGCGCTTTTGGGATTATGAATTTTAGAATGGACATTGAATCATCAATCATTTAAATACTTTGAAGGAAGATTGAAAAGTATGATGAGTTGAGTTAAAAATAATATTTTATTTGTCAACAAATATAGAAACAGATATGCTCTTTTGGGATTATTATTTTAGAATGGACATTCAATCACATTTAAATACTTTGAAAATAGGTTTAGAGTTATCATTGCAGGAAGATTAAAAATATAATTTGAGTTATGTATTCGGCGTCTGGGGATACACCATCTTCCTTGGGAAGATACAAATAGAGTAGATTGATGTGCTGAAGTTTATATAATAATGGGTAATTATGTTTTAAAAAATTCCCGATCAAAACCTGTGGCGTGAGTGATGACCTGTCTGGGGATATGTTGGCGCCGAGTTGGCCCAATCTAGTTTTAAAACAAGCTTGACATCCTCATACATAAACTTGACCCCCATTTTACAAACTTTAGCCCATATTTTTAGAGAATCAGAGAAGTCTTCATCTATATCTCAGTACAGCATTTTGGTTCAATTACAAACAGATTTGAATATTTTAACAAATCATGGAAATTGACCATTTAATATACAAATGTGATAGATTGTCCAATAGGTCTAAGCTGACTAGAGCTTCTGTATAGTTGGCTACTTCAATTGTAATGACTCTCTGAATGGAATTGAAACTGTCAGAGTTCTGCACGAAGATTTTTGTCTTTTAGTTCAGGCTCAATCACACACATTTGTCTAGAAGCATGAAATTTATTTATTTTAAAATGTTTGTGTAGTATTCTCGGAATTATTATATATCAAAATTCTTTATATATTATTATACTGCCTACACCAGGACCATACTTGGTACGTCATAATAAATCATGCCAGTCATATGACTTCATATGTAATGGGGACTTTTGATTTTTCTATTTCAGGCTGGTATATTGTATACAAGGCCTTCCTTTGCCGTTTCAAATTTGTTCAGGAATTGATTGGTGCAACTACAGAGTCCACCTCTTCCCAGAAAAACAGTACAAGTGCAAAGAAAAGAACGAGGACAAGGATTGACTGAATTTGGAAACTATATTGAAAAAGTGTTCACATTTATTTTTATATTGAAAAATAGTATAATTGGCATCTGACATCATGTCTTCCAATAAAATGAAAGAGATTAACATAGAAAAGGAGTTTCACAACATGAAACCTTCAGATCAATATTATATTAAGAAACTACAGGCAGAAAATCAGAAAAGGGCATCTCGTCTTATAGCCCACAGGCGCAGAGGCCGTGTTATTGCAGGAATGTGTGTTGCCACTGTCTTTGGCATATATTTTTACACCCTTTCAGCTGTGAAGCAAGAAAAATTTCTAGACTTTGAAACAAAACCGTCAGCAGCTTCCAACAAGAGTTAGACAGAACTACGTATTAAATGTATGCATACCAGAGGAAGAACCTACCATTTATCATGAGATTGAAATGTCAGTTGTGAATTTCTTATTATGTATAATACACATGTATCTATCTCCCAAAAACTTTCTCTCAAAAGCAAGTTGGTTCAGTCCAACAAATGGTTATCGATTGTAAATTTTAGGCAAAAAATACATGGTGGTTATCGATGGTAAAGTTTAGACAAAAAGCAGTTTGTAATAACATGTTTTTGTATGGAGAGTGTCAAGGGTGTAGGTTACACTCCATTAGTGTACTGCAGTTAAGTCCATATATGTACATTACACATTGTGATTATGAAGCCAGTGAAGCTTGAAAATGTTGTATGAGTATGTATAGGAGTTTAAGTTTTCTTATCTGTATGGACTTGTGCTATTAAACAGATTTTGTACAAACTTGCAATGTACCTTTGTGATAAAACTTTGCAATTACAACTTAAACTGGTCTATTTTATTTTTAAGCTATGATTACATAGGACAATATATCTCTCTTGCAACACATTCCATAAATTCAACACAATTGAGGTTTTCCTGGATTTTGTGACATTATTATGCACTGGAACCCTAATTTACGGTATTTTATTTGATCTTAATTTCTTTGTGCAATGTTTTCTACAGCAAAGGAAAAAGGACATTGAGTTTTGTGAGAATTATCTGAAGTTATGTGGAATATCTTCAACGTATTTTAGTGATCAGAAACAGAATAATCTATCACAATTAGCTGGATGTTAGATCATTTTAAACAGTTAAAACGCTCTGTTTACTCAACTAAAAATTTGGCTGGTGGGCAGTAATAAAAGTTTTTCACCAGTTTACTTGATTTTAATAAGACAGTCCTCACTAATATCATGTAATATGCAAAGAAGTCATGTGTAGGTGTTTTGACTTGCTTTGGAGGGTTGTTTTGGTTATATATCTCCAGTTGGGCATCTAGCTTGACATAACATTGGGATGAAAGCTTGTCTACGATGCGAGTTTCTTGGCCTACATACGTGAACTAGATATACACATCGGAGTACCGATGCAAATTTGTATCCACCAGAAAGACAACTCACCAAAGCCAGTGAACCATCTTCTGACCATGAAGGAGGGGGCCAAGGTCAAATCTGACCACATCAGAAGATTCCTAGCCCATGATTTCTTATGGTTTGGATTCACATTGCAAACCTCTAGGACCAACTAGACATTGCATCTCGATGCAGTGTATCCCCGGATGGGACATAGTTAAGGCGTGAATGTGTCGGGCTTGAGCCTGTTTCCTGGAGCACCAGGTCAGGATTCTCCATAGTACCAGATTACTCCCAAAAGCTAATCACTTGTTCTTTCACTTGTATCTGTCTTTAAAAATTACATTTCATGGATCCAGAAGATCCATATAGTGATCCGGATCACTTCCAAAATTCAATCATTTCATCCTTTTACCTTTTCAGACATATTCTAAAAATTTAATCAAAATCCGTCCATACGTTTTTGAGTTATTTTGTACACAAACAGATCCTGACAGTGATCAAGATTACTCCCAAAAGCAAATCATTTGTTCTTTGTCCCATTTAAGACATTTCCTGAAAATTTCATCAAAATCCATCCATGACTTTTTGAGCTATTTGTCTTTAAAAATTACATTTCATGGATCCAGAAGATCCAGATAGTGGTCCAGATCACTTGCAAAATTGAATTATTTCTTCCTTTTACCACTTCTTCGTTTTACCATTTCTAACATAAAATATCAAAATTCATCCTAAAATTATGTGGCATCCTGGATCCAGATGATCCAGACGGTAATCCAGATCACTCTCAAAATCTAATCACTTGTACCATTTTGGTCATTTGCTGAAAATGTCATCACAATCCATCCATAACTTTTTGAGGTATCTGCCAAAAAATGGCCTCAGTCAGGTACTTTGGCGGTCAGTGTATGGCCTTCAATGAAGGGCTTCAAGGTCAGATTTCTGCATGCTTACAGAGGACATATATATGTATTATATATACCAGCCATAGGATGATCTAACTTTCTGTATATGAGAACTGGGCCATAATGTGGAAAAATGGCCAAAATCTGACCTTCAAGAGGCCACCAGTGACCTTGAGATTGAAGATCAAGGTCACAAAATAATAGCATTCATGGCATTGCCTACATATACCCACATACCAAATTTGAAAGTGCTAACTAAAATATTTTTTTTTTTAAGTTATTGCATCCAAAAGGAAATCTCTGCGGCGGCGGCATGACCATACTGAATCCTAATTACCCCCGACTTTGGTGCGGAGATACAATAATAAGCAATTTATAAGCACTTTTAAGTTTGATTGTCCTTGTATTTTCGTTAGGTAACTTCTTATATTGCTATATTTTCAGAACCAAAATTCCCTTGACACCATGCTTTCAGTAAGCTGCTTAAAACCTACCTGTACACTAAGGCATACCCACCTTAGTCTTAATCATCCCCTGGCATTTTATGTGGTGCTTGACCTTCTTGACCCTGGATACTGCAATTGGTTGACGTTTTTGGCTTTGAGATTAAGCATGATAAAAGCCCAATTAGAAATAGAATTGGAAACTAAGGTGGAGGAAGCCATTACTTAGTTGGGACATTGGTTAGTGTAGGTGTGCAGTGCCATGTGACCTTGATATCACCTTTGACCTTGCTGTAGTGACCTTGAGATCGAAAATCTTATCCGGGCTATATCTCAGAAACTGTAAGATGGAGGAAGTTGATACTTTGTAGGGACATTGGTTAGGGGTGTAGGTGTGTAACATGTCACACTGTTTGCTCTGAAAGTTTCCTGATCTTTCCATTGAGTCACGTCTTTTATTTCTCATAGTAAACTATTTACCCAGGATATGGGATACAGGTATTTCCGATGCTATTTTTATTTTTGGCCATCCTCGCTGGAGGGATCAAGGGTCAAATCTGACATCGGAAGAAAAGCAGTTGAGGTCATGAGTATTTCACACGTTCTCATGAACTGGATTTGAACCCACGACCTAGATGGTGAACCACACAGAATTACCAGAGTGTCATTATTATATTTTTATACAAAGTCAACACATCCAGGTCAGTCTGTAAAAGTTTATACAATGGGAAAACCTCGAAAATGACATATACAGAAAAAATATATTATGAATTAATAAAATATCATACAAGTGCTTAGCATGTGTATTGTAATCTTCATGAGTGATAGATTTTTTCTGTATACCTCTAATGAGGGATGTTTTACAAAAATTATCCATTCTGTATCATTTGTGAGTTAAATAAATCAATATTTAAAGGGAGAATGTCAAAGAGGTTGACATATATACAGGGCACCAGTGAATATAAAATCCTCAATATTTAACTTGCGATTTTTCAGCCATTTCTGCATGGATTTTGTGCAACAAAAAATGAGCAGAACCACGGTTAAAAGGCATTTCTAACTAGATATTGCCCATTGACGCAGTGTACCCCCAGACGGGACATGGTTGAAGCATGAATATATCCGGCTTGAGCCTTTTTCCGGGAGCACCAGGTCAGGATTCTCCATAGTAGGGCACAAAGAGAGCCCGACTTACTCAACCCCCCACCACTTAAATAGGCAACCACCATCTTGTTGTCCATAGCTATGGTAGCAATAAGGTTCAAGCAGAGGTCTTGGAACTCCTTTAGGGCCAAAAGACCGCCTTGGTTTCAGATACTTTATGTGTAACTTGCTTCTGGAAGGGACCAGGTTCTCCTTGCAGTGTGTTCCCCTAAGTGAGCACTCCCCCTTCTTGATGCATCTGTAAGGATTTGCAGGGCATATTTAAGTAGGTGTAATGGTTGACCTTGAAGCACATTGTCATCCTACAACCACCATTTTAGATGGGGTGGAGTGAACTGGGATCACCTTTTCTAGTGAGCCTGGTACCCTTCAGCTGTTCTTCAAGTGCCACTGCATCGACCTTATGTGGAGGCGACCTAGGTGGACTTGCTTCTGTATTGGTGTCAGTAACCCACTCAACCCCACTGTGGAAAACAATAATAGTCATTTATGAGAACTGTGACCCCTGGTATGATTAACAGATAAATTTCCCATTGCTTGAGTTGTGAAAATGGGTTAAAATCTTGAGGGGAAGGCTGAGTTTGGAAACTCAGGCCCCTGGTGTTAGCTGACACTGCTCACAGGCTGGGTAAAGGGCAAGCTGGGTGGCTAGTCTAGGAGGGTGGATCACTGTATCTCACTGGAACCCATAAGAAAAACTTGATGAACCTCCACAGTAACTGATACAGCAGACTTCATGCTGGCAGTAGGCTGACCAGTCCGGTTGAGTTCGGCATCTCACCGGGACCAGTAACTGGCTGGTGTGAGATCTGATAAGATAAGGCTGACAGGTAGTTGGACAAATGTTGTTGGGAAAGTCTTCTTGTCTATAGTCACTTTCGACCAGCTAGGAGGTCGTGACAGTAGGCTGGCTGGTAGGTTGAGACAGTCAGGCCACTGAGACCAATGACCGGTATAAGAATTTCTCTGTAACCAATTTCCTCGGGCAGGAACTGGTTGATCTGAGATGGCCACTTGGACCCTTAAAAGGCTACTGCTGGTCTGTTAGCTAGTCCTGTGGACCTGCCCAGTACCAGGGCCTAACTGGCTATAGGTGAAACAATGCTCTGTAACCAGTTCCTGTTGGCTCCACAGTTCTGCCAAAACTCATAGGAGCTGGCAGAACTGGGTGAATTAGACTACATCTCGGCAGGGGTACCCTTATACTGTACCAGTTCAGGATACTTTCAGAGCACGGTCAGTTACATAAAGCTCCAAACAATGTTTAAATGGAGAAAATAATGTTTAAAAGAAAGATAATGCATGTAAAGATGAAGTATTAAAACAAGATAATTCAATAACAAGATGACAGCATTAATCAGTAAACTAAAATTCAACACTCTTTATCTACACCTGCATGGACGAATTATGGTTTAGATGTTTTGAATATTACCATGCATACAGAAGTGGTAATACATTTAATGAATGCTTATGTGTGGTGTTGGAGCAAAATCTGTGGCTCACTTGATGAAATTCTATCTCTTACAATGGGAAGTTATGAAAGTAAAATTCTTAATAAATTCTAATGTGACTTTAATATTGCTTAATCTGCATCAAAAGACGGACCCAAAGGTGCAACAAGATTTTATAGGTCAAGGTCACTACAACAAGGTCAAATTAAGGTCACACCATGATAATACACACCTATACCCTCTAACAAATGTCCCTACCAAATATCAACTTCCTACACCTTACGTTTCTGAGATATAACCCGGACAAGATTTTATAGGTCAAGGTCACTATGGCAAGGTCAAAGGTCAAATCAAGGTCACACCATGATGTTGCACACCTACACCCCCTAACCAATATCCCTACCAAGTATCAACTTCCTACACCTTACAGTTTCTGAGATACAGCCCGGACAAGATTTTATAGGTCAAGGTCACTACGGCAAGGTCAAAGGTCAAATCAAGGTCACACCATGACGTTGCACACCTACACCCCCAAACCAATGTCCCTACCAAGTATCAACTTCCTACACCTTACGGTTTCTGAGATACAGCCCAGACAAACTTTTTTCCCGCCGCCTGGACGCCCGCCTGCCCACCCATCCAGACACCATGGGCGAAAACAATACCCCGACAGCCCTTAAGGGCTGTGGGGTAAAAAGCATTGTTTTCCATATAAAAAAAATAGGAAAAAAAATACACTGAATTTCTGACTGGTTAAAGGGCCTAAAATTGTCACATAATTGGCATTGTGATACATTTTACAAGAATCTTTCACCCGACTAGGAGACCTCAGTGGCATAATGATTAGCAAATTTTACCATCTTATCACAAGCTGTCACTGTTTTGTGGGTTCAAACCCACAAGTGGCATTGTCACAATATGACCCTTGCTGTTGAACATATAAAATCCTCAATTTTGAACTTTACAATTCATGGAGGATAGCATAGTTTTCACTGCCACACAGTAGACACAAGAATTCGACACAACTGTTTTAATATTTTCAATGATTTATATTTTTATAAAATAGAAGTATAATTCAGAACCAAATCATGTACGCAAAATCATCACTGCCTATGAAACTGTGGAGTAACTCTCATCCACGTCTGTTTATTGCAATAACAAATCCTTCATGGTGAAACCAATGTTACTAAACTGGTATTTTCTTAAAGGTTTAGAGCAAATACATGTCTGTATCAAATACTCTTGTCTTGATTTGCTGAACCAACGCTTTTATATTTCATTTGTGCCCCATTTAACTTAATTTTCATTGGCTGAACCATTGTTTTTAAATTTGTTTATGCCCCATTCAAATCTACTGTTTTTTTAAACAATAACATTGTATGGAATAATATACTTCAGACTTTTTAACCAATACACTCCTTGATTGAAATGAGTTTA
Organism: Sabellastarte sp. h YS-2021; assembly: GCA_964017235.1. Lineage (NCBI taxonomy): Eukaryota > Metazoa > Annelida > Polychaeta > Sabellida > Sabellidae > Sabellastarte > Sabellastarte sp. h YS-2021. The sequence continues at coordinate 58,574,580 of OZ024930.1, read as the reverse complement.
AAAACGAGTGAAACCAATATGTAGTTTTGTGTCCATACTTCTGCAATATGTAATCCAACCTAAATGTCTATAACTGAATGCATACAAAGATCTGCTATAATATTGTGCATGTGGTCTTTGATTGATAATCCATTTCTGGTATTTTCATTCTTTCCAAGGCTTCAGGTAAGGGGGCAGACCAATCACTCGGGGGTGATTTCCTGTATTCCCAGACATCATTATTCTTAGCCTTGTGCAATCGCTGCGTCCGTCGTCTTCTTTCACTCTCGATTAGTTTTATCTACCAAACAACACATTCAAACATACTGTTAAATGTTAATGGAACAAGGGTGGACAAAATTTAAAATACATTTACTGTTGTCAAAAAATATGGAAATCTACCATACTTAAAGTATTTCTGAAGGTTAATTTACATATAAGGGACTATTAGAGATCTTTAGAATTGTTTATATTACTTAATATAAATGTAAATGGTGGAGCATATCCCTGGACAGGACAAATTTAGAATAGACCTTTTCCACCAAGGCATTTTTCAGTCTCGTGATCCCACTTAGGTAAGCAGAGATTTGCTACACATGTTGGCTTGTGCAGTAAATCTGGTACAGATTCTGTGTTTTTCTTTATGTGGAATTACAAAATACACAAAACTTGCTGCAGCAATATATTTCACTACATGTTTTTGAATGTTACATGTGTTAACTATGGGCTATAACAGAAAAACATTTAATTGTTGCAATAAAGAAATGATCAATGGGAAATGATATTCCCATGCAGTGTCCCAAAACAAAACAAAAAAAAAATTTAAAAAAACAAGTAATTTTTAATTCATCTTACTATAACTCTTTTCTCAGAAAATCTTAGCAGGGGAATAAATTTTTATAGAAAATTTCAAAAGGCTACAGTATTACTTCCATTTATTTATATTTAAATGCATTTTATCAGCAGTTGGACAACAATCATACAAGTATGGTTATATACATGTACATCCTTTTGCAGGATGATATATTTAAAGATAAAATGAAATGAAAATGAGTATGATGGACAATCACTGGTATTAAGTTGGTGAGAAACGTTTGGATTGGGAGATAAACTTATGGACTGCATCAAAGATAATGTGATTCTGTTCATTGCCTAAAATATTTTTTCCGAAGTTCCGTAAAGTAGTAGTTCAGGCAGATTTCACTATTTCCTATCATAAAAGGAGCATTGTTGAAAGAAATGATTTGTGTTTTATTGAGGGTACCCACAAACACAAGCTTCATGATCTATTACATGCAGGTTCTGCATTAAGTGTACATTCAACTTGCTACATCCCTTCCTTAAACATGCATGACTTATAATTTATGTGTTTACTTTGAAAGTGTGTTTCATGAACATTTTAGCTTTGAGAATTCTGGGGCAAAGGATTTTAGGGAGATGAATTTTTCAGTTTGGCTGGGACAGCGTTCCATAATTCTGTACCAAAAGTGACCATATGTTCAAGGAGTCTTGTGCAATTTCTAATCATAGGAAAATTCCCAAGCACAGCCCTACATTCAATGTTATGTCGTTGGTTCACTGTTTACATCAGATATTCTCTAATTATACCAGGTAAATACTGTCAAGGTATGTTGGACAAAAGCCGTTAAGAGATTTTAAATACTACTTTTGGCACACATATTTCTCTTTTTGGGGTAAGGGGAAATCCTGCTAGTTTCTCTGTACAAATTAGAAGTGTTCCATCTAGCAGGGGCCCCAGTTGCTCATTGCTTCTACTACAATGTGGTAAAGTTTGCCTAAAAAATAGCTCAAGATTTTAAAACTCATGATCACTACGACAAGGTCAAATCAAGATCACACCATGACATTGCACACCTACAACCCCAAACCAATGTCCCTACCAAGTATCAACTTCCTACACCTTGTGGTTTCTGAAACATAGCCCGGCCAAACTTTTTCCCACCACCCGCTGCTCATCCGAACACCATGAGTGAAAAGCATACCCTGACAGCCCTCGAGGGCTGTGGGGTAATAAACAAGCAATCAGTGCCCGTGAATGGGCTCTGTGTCAGCTGACTGTGTGTTTTGAGTTTTAGAGTAGAAGTGACAAAAAGAAAAGGACAAAAAGTTGCGTCCTGGAAATGATATTCAGAAGGAAAGTTACAAGGTAACTGTTAAGATGTAAAAAGTAGGTTAAAACATATTTAAAGAAAATACTGCAAACACAATAGTTTTCGAGTTACAACTGATTTACTCAACAGTAAGAATCTCAAAGTAGCTAATTTGCTCAGCTATGCAATAAGTTAAAGGGCTTCAATTTTGATATGGTATAGTTCATGCAAAAGTATGTGAATAACATATTTACAGAAATACTGTAAATGAAATAGTTTTCAAGTTACAAATAATTTACTCAACAGTGACAACCTGAAAGTAGCTATTACTCAGCTATGCAAGGAGCGACAGGTCTGCAATTATACTATTTTATAGCTGAAGCAAAAGTAGGTTAATAACTTATTGAAACAAAATACTGTAAAAGAAATAGTTTTCAAGTTACAACTGATTAACTGAAGAGTGAAAATCTGGAAGTAGCTATTGCTCAGCTATGCCATGAGCTACAGGTCTACAATTGCACTATGTTATAGCTGACCCATAAGTATGTGAACAGCATATTTAAACAGATTACTCTAAATGCAATAGTTTTCCAGTTACATCTGATCTACTCAACAGTGAAAAAAACGTGAAAGTAGCTATTGCTCAGCTATGCCATGACATACAGGTCTACAAATTCACCATGTAAAAGCTAACCCAAAAGAAGATGAACAACATATTTATAGGAAATACTTAAAATACAATATTTTTCAGGTTACAACTGATTTACTCAACAGTGAGAACCTGAGAATAGCTATTACACAGCTATGCCATGGGCTACACGTCTGCAATTTTATTATGATATAGCTAATTCAAAAGTAGATGAATAACATATTTGAACAAAATTCTCTTAATGCAATATTTTTCAAGTTACAACTGATTAACTCAACAGAGAAAACCTCAAAGTAGCTATTGCTCAGCTATGGAATGAGCTACGGTCTGCAACTTTACTATGTTATAGCTGACCCAAAAGTAGGTGAACAATATATTTAAAGAAATTCCTCTATATGCAGTAGTTTTCAAGTTATAACTGATTTACTCAACAGAGGGAACCTCAAAGTAGCTATTTGTCAGCTATGCAATGATTTACAGGTCTGCAACTTTATTATCTTATAGCTGACCCAAAAGTAGGTGAATAACATATTTAAAGGAAATACTCTAAATGCAATATTTTTCAAGTTACAACTGATTTACTCAACAGGGAGAGCCTGAAAATAGCTATTACTCTGCTGTGCCATGACATACAGGCCTGCTATTTCACTATGTTATAGCTGACCCAAAAGAAGGTGAATAACATATTTAAACAAAATACTCTAAATGCAGTATTTTTCAAGTTACAACTGATTTACTCAACAGTGAGAACATGAAAGTAGCTATTGCTCAGCTATGTGAGCTACAAGTCTGGAATTTTACTATGTTATAGCTGACCCCAAAATACATGAAAAACATACTAAATAAAGACTCTAAATGAAATAGTTTTAAAGATACAAGCAATTTATTCAACGTGATAGCCTCAAAGTAGCTATTCTCGGCTATGCAATGAGCTATGGGTCTGCAATTTTACTATGTTATGGCTGACCCAAAAGTAGGTTAATAACATATTTATACAAAATTTTCTAAATGTAATAGTTTTTGAGGTCTAAGTGATTTTACTTATTATGAAAGGTATTGAAAAATCAGAAAGTAGCTATTACTCACTTAGCTATTAGAATAGACACCCAAGTTACTCACCATGTTGTAGCTATGGAAAAAGTAGCTGAATAGCATATTTTAACAAAATGCTCTAAATGCAATACTTTTCAAGTCATAGGTGATTTAGTGCATGATTTTATGAATTTTAATGCATTAAAATTATTAAAAAAATTCATAAAAAAAATTAAGACAGATCCAGGCCTGATACTCACACAAGGGAATCTACATGTGGTCTAGTACATATTTGCAAGATATGAGAAAAATCCCTGCAATAGTCACAGAAAATTGTGATAAAGTGTTGAAATTTTCACACTTTTGGTGGGGGTACCTCCCTTGTAATGGCTCTAGCAAACAGACGAACAGACAGATTTGCATGCCTTGAACAATTTTCCATCCTTGATAGATAAGGCATCTTTTAGAAAATAGCATCAGAGATGCCCGTACCCCACAGCCTTGGGAAATATTTTCAACACCATGAGATATAGAAGTACTGTAGCAGTACAAACTTCAGGATACTTTCAGAGCACTGTCAGTTATATAAAGGTCCAAACAATGTTTAAATGGAGAAATAATGTTTAAAAGAAAGATAATGCGTATAAAGATGAAGTATTAAAACAAGATAATTCAATGACAAGATGACAGCATTAATCAGTAAACTAAAATTCAACACTCTTTATATACATCTGCATTTCCGAATTATGGTTTAGATGGTTTGAATATTACCATGCATACAGAAGTGGTAATACATTTAATGAATGCTTATGTGTGGTGTTGGAGTAAAATCTGCGGCTCACTTGATGAAATTCTATCTCTTACAATGGGAAGTTATGAAAGTAAAATTCTTAATAAATTCTAATATGACTTTTGCTTAATCTGCATCAAAAGACAGACCCAAAGGTGCAACAAGATTTTAAAGGTCAAGGTCACTACGGCAAGGTAAAAGGTCAAATTAAGGTCACACCATGATAATACACACCTACACCCCCTAACCAATATCCGTACCACGTATCAACTTCCTACACCTTACGGTTTCTGAGATATAGCCCGGACAACATTTTATAGGTCAAGGTCACTACGGAAAGGTCAAAGGTCAAATCAAGGTCACACCATGACGTTGCACACCTACACCCCCTAACCAATGTCCCTACCAAATATCAACTTCCCAAGCCTTACAGTTTCCGAGATATAGCCCGGACAACATTTTATAGGTCAAGGTCACTACGGCAAGGTCAAAGGTCAAATCAAGGTCAGACCATGACATTGCACACCTACACCCCCTAACCAATATCCCTACCAAGTATCAACTTCCTGCACCTTACGGTTTCCGAGATATAGCCCGGACAAGATTTTATAGGTCAAGGTCACTATGGCAAGGTCAAAGGTCAAATCAAGGTCAGACTATGACATTGCACAACTACACCCCCTAACCAATGTCCCTACCAAGTATCAACTTCCTACACCTTACAGTTTCCAAGATAGAGCCCGGACAAGATTTTCAAACTCAAGGTCACTACGGCAAGGTCAAAGGTCAAATCAAGGTCAACTTCCTACACCTTACGGTTTCTGAGATACAGCCCGGACAAACTATTTCCCGCCGCCCGCCCACCCGCTTGCCCGGACGCCCGCCCACCCGACCATCCGGACACCATGGGTGAAAACAATACCCCAACAGCCATTAAGGGCTGTGGGGTAAAAAAAACAGCATGTCTCTAGACCTTGTAGTTTTGGAGGAGAAGTTGTGCACACGGACGCGTACGCCAACGCCACAGAGTGACGACATGTCAGCTGACTGAGACAAATTACGGAAGTTAAGGTTTTAGCTGAATAATCGTTGATAAGAAACCATCAATGGAGAATTTCACAAAAATTAAATATTTTATTAGAGTGGTTGTGAAAGGGGTTTATGCGCCTTTGTAATTGCATTAAATACACATGTTGGTATTGGAATACTTGGAAAAATGTTCCGCAAAAGACAAATACCTCATTATTTATCTTTTCAGTTTTCTTACTTGAAGCCATGGTGTAGAAATTATGAAATAGAAATTTAATTTTTACAGATTTACAAAAGAACAATTATTAAGAGAATACATGATCATTTAAACTGATCGTTTGACAGATCATTTAAAATGAATGGTCTGGCATCACTGACGTGTGAAGAATAATTACACAAGTAGATGCAAGAAACTTGAATAACATTGAATACAGCACTTACAAATGATTTCTGTTAAACAAGATCTGAAATTTTTCCTATCCATTTCAGATATCTTTGATTCAAAAGTGTCTCCCAGGCTGCTTTGCACTTGTCAAAGTTGGTGAAAATGTATTTCTCATTCTGCAGTAAGTCTTTTCCATCACATGGACTTAATCCATCACCACCTGAAGATTCTTTGGAATGATGGTCTACCTTGCACTTTTTATTCATGACTACATTCTCGCTTACTGTTTCCTTATTTCTCAAATAGTTCATGTAAAGGTTCAATAATGCTTTCCGGTGGCACCACAAGGCCTCATGGTCTGGAAAGTATGAAATCATTTCAAGACTTTCTTTCATTTCTCTGTGAAAAATCAGGTCCATGTCTGATTTAGAAAATTTTTCACATACTGTTTTAACCAGAAATTGCTTGTAATGAAAGCCACTGTAGTCTGAGATGTGTCCATTAACAAAAGTAGTCATAGTATCCTGTTCCTGCTTTATATAGTCATCTGTCTGACTGGTTCCCCAGACAAAAGTGGTCATCACCCATATCCTGTGACTCCAGGAATTATAATTATTAGGATACTTATCAGCTGTTAGAATGCATATTTTTAATTCATGGTCTATGATTTCATTTCTCATAAGTGTACCTGAAGCACTTTCTAAAGTGTTCATTGAACGTTGCACCACATATTTTCTGTGTGCAAATGTTTCTGGACTCTTTGGAAATTTTCCCAGAATCAGATCCATAACCTTGATCTCATCACTCACAGAGATACATCCCAGTACCAGTAATGACTTTCTGTGATTCCATGCTGTCATGTGCTCTGGGTTTAACATCAGCAAAACCTGAGTTATGAAGGAGAGATGAAATCCTTTGGATTGGTCAGAGTATTGAAGTCTAGATTTTTTTTTCTTCACAGCCAAGTGAAAGTGTCTGTGGACATATGTGTAGAGGGTTTTCAGGCACCACTGTTCTATTGCAAGTTTGTCTTTCTCCAATATCAGTGGATTTCTATTTCCAGACTCACCAACAGACGGCAAGAAATCATATTCTGTCAAAGATGTCTCAGATTCCCAAACTTGCTCTAGATTCTGCAATATGCGACAAGCTAATGCGTCACCTTCATCTGATTCCATATTTATTTGCTCTCATATATTCTTTTCGGGATTTTGTTAGGAAACTGATAATGGAACATACGTTTAAATTTTGGCAAATACTTGTTGTTGAAACTGTCTCTCGTTTTCACTGAGATGCAGTCTGCTTCAAACATAACCATTTGATCACTGCAAGAAAACAAAGAAATGTATTAATGAATATAGAAATTACTCACAGCTAAATCATCAGACTGGTTGTATCTATATTCTGTACATCTTGTAAAGTCTTCCTTCCATGACTTGCAGTCATACCTTTCACCACTAATATAGATCTGATGAAAACGCCCTTTCCAGCCTTGAATAAAATAAATTCAAACGAAAAGGTACACTATACAAGTGGAGTCTTCAACTAACAGCTAAAATTTAGTTAGAAAGGTATGTAAATAAAAGAGGAAAACTTCCCAAATGACACATACAGAAAAAATCTATCACAAATGAAGATTAACAACATAATACTTGTGCTATAATATTGTCATCTTCATTTGTGATATATTTTTTCTGTATATGTCATTCGGGAAGTTTCCCTATTGTACTTATGCATTCCTATGGTTCGTGACTTTTTTTTTCTGTATGTGTCTAATGAGGGATGCTTTACTTTTATTTACTTTGATATTTAATGGTTAAAACCGCCCCTTCAATTCACTGGCCCAACCTGACTTTTCTGTTTGATAAATGTTTGCAAAGTAAAATATCTTCAGCAACTTCATGAAATCCCCAGCTAAAATTTCAGGAATTTTGTGAATTCTCTAGAGATTTTAGGAAATTTAAGAATTCCCTGATCCATTAAGGAATTTCATGAATTCCTTAAAAATATTCAGGTAATTTGCAAATTCCCTGATTACACAAATTCCTTGTGACATACATACCCATTAGATTTTCGCTATAAATTTCTTATTTGCATTAAATGAGAAAACAAACTATAGAGCAATTGATTAAAAGTTTTTAATGTACAAAAATATGATACCTACTAACACATTCACGATATTCATCTTCATACACAGAGCATGCTCTTATCTACAAAAAAGAATATATACTTATTTTGACTATTATAAATCAAGCAATAGAGCAGTGATTGGGGATAATATTCAGATGATGCCAAAGTGAAAATGGTGAAAGCATTGCCAGGAACTTGCAAATTTAATAAGTAAATTAAATTTTTATAAGTTAATGCCCTATCCAATGGACAACTGCTAATCCGGTCAGCGCTGACCGGTCCGCCAAACGTCAGAAAAAGACGTCCTGTGTTTCCATCAGCAGGTCAGTCACGTTCTGTGCATTCACCAGGTAGCGCATTGTACTTCCTTCCTGTCTAGACCGTATGATGTTATTGCATTTTTTTCATCGTCTAAACCCTTAGTAAGCTGATACAGGGGCAGGTTGGAAGGGTCTTGCCTGTCCATTGGATTGGGTATTAACTTGCAAAAATTTAATTTACTTATTAAATTTGCAATTTTATTGCGTTAATACATCCTATCCCATGGACAATTGCTGACTAACTATCGCTTGGTTGGCAGGCAAGTTACTAGGGACTTAAGTGAACTCATAAAACCAACTAACAAATTTACCAGGCCTGGGTTAACTTTAAGGTCAAGAAATGATTTAAGGCCATGGTCGATCACCAGCAGCCGGTTACCCAGGGCTTTACCGACGTTGCCCCCCATTTCTCTCACAGACCTGCTCTGAGATAGGGGAAGAGAGGGATGAGTTCAGTTCCAGAAGGCAAATAAACCTCCCGAAGGAAGCATGTCACATTCTTCAAATAGAATTGTGTGAAGGTGTTATGTGACTTCCAGTGGCATGCTGACAATATTTGCTCTAAGCAGACTCCCCACTGGAAGGCCTTAGAAGGCTTTACCTGATGTAAGGTGAGGGCCTCCTGACCAGAGAGCTCATAACATAGGATCACAGTCTGCTTGATCCATGAGGAGATAGTGGCAGGTAAGATGTCCTTGTCCAAGCCTTTCTTAAAGGAGACAAAGGCAAACTCCTTGTGCTGCCTGAGATCTGAGGTTCTGTCCAAATAGTAGCGCAATGCTCTGGCTGGACACAGGGACTTGTCAGACTTAAGGGACTTATCCAGAGTTGGGGCCAGGGCTGGTATAACCACTGGGGCCACACTGTCTGGACCCTGTTTGGCCAGCTGGTTCTTGGTAAGAAAGCTGAGAGATAGATACAGGGACACCTTGGACCAGTCTGACTGGTGTCTGATGTTCTTGTTTTGTGATGCATGTATCTCACATCTGTGTTTGCCCAACCCTAGAGCTAAGATGAAAACAGTCTTGAAGGTCAAATGTTTCAAAGAAGCCTTGTTAATTGGTTCAAATGGAGAATTTGTCAGCTGGTGCAACACCAGGGAAAGGTTCTAGGAGGGGATTCCCCTCCATCCTTTGGGTCTGTCTCTGTGGAAACTATCCAGCAGAAGAGTGAGATTTTCATCTTTACTGACATTAATGGGTGGGTTACGCATTTTTTCAGCAATGGCTGACCTGTAACCATCAATGGTACTGGGCTGTAACTTCCTGTCCTGAAACAGGTACATAAGGAAGTTAGCTACTGACTTGGAGGGGGTGCCCTGAAGTCCACCTGATTACTGAGGCACCACTTTGTAAAAATGGTCCACTTTGCCTTATAAACAGATCTGGTTGATCCTCTCTGAGGAACCTCAAATTGTGCTGCCACTGCCTCAGAAAAGCCCTGCTCCTAGATTGCTGAGGCTCTAGGAGCCATGCATGCAGACTTAGGTTTGACAGATTCCTGTGAGGAATCTTGTTAAAAGGCAGAGCAGGTTGAGCAGGCTCAATGGGATTTGCCTGGACATGGCCAGTAGATATTAGAACAAGGGCATGTTGGGCCACCCCAGAGCAATCAGAATGATTCTCTTGCATGGGTAGTCCTGCAACTTCTCCACCATTTTGCCCAAGATGGCCGCTGGTGGGAAGACATATGGATCCAGATCCTCCCATGGCTGGCTGAGTGCATCGACTGCCTAGGCCTGGGGGTCCGGCACTGGTGACACAAATTAAGCTAGTTTGTTGTTGAACCTCGTTGCAAAAAGGTCTATCTGAGGCTGGTGCCACCTGTTGCATATTGCCTGTAAGAGTACTATGTTGTTCTTCCAGAGGTCTTGGAACTCTTTTAGGGCCAACAAGACATCCTTTAGTTCCAGGTGGTAGCTCTATATGTAATTACTTTTTGGAAGGGACCAGGTTCCCCTTGCAGTGCGTTCGTCTAAGTGAGCACCCCACCCTTCTTTTGATGTGTCTGTAAAGATTCGCAGAGCATGTTTTAGTGGGTGTAAAGGGTGCACATTGCTTTCCTCCAACCACCATCTTAAATGTGGGTGGAGCAAACTGAGAACTGGGATCAGCTTTTCTAGTGATTCTGGCACCCTTCAGTTGTTTTTCAAGTGCCATTGTATGGGCATCATGTGCAGCCGGCCTAAGTGGACTTGTTTTTCTGTGGCTGTCAGCAGCCTTATGAGGGACATCAACTGCCGGACCGGAGAGGTCAGTCTGGATTTTTGTTGTTAGGGTCTGCCAATGTTCCAGTGTGGGTCTGACCTTGCCCTCCTTCAAATGGAACTGGTAACCTATGAAGTCAAAGACCTGCTTGGGGTCCAGTTCTGATTTCTCCATGTTTACCAGCCAACCTAATTTCTGACAAATGGCGATTAGTTTGTGTATGTTCGAGACAGGTTTGGTGGGATCTGGCCCGGACCAACCAGTCGTCTATGTACCGGTGGATCCTTAAACCCTTTTGTAGTGCCATCAACTTGACCTCTTTGGCCACCACTGCGAACTCCATGGGTGCTGTGAACAGACCAAAGGGTAGTGCTTTGAATTGGTATGTTGGACCTTGGACGTGAAAACATAGGTAATTTCTTGACTGGTTTTGTATGGGAATATGGAAGTAGTCGTCCTTGAGATCTATGGAGGTCACCCACTCCCCTCTTATTATTTCTGGTGTCTCCATTTTGAATTTTCCCATCTTGCGGAATTTGTTCAGGTTGCTGAGATTTAGTATAGGTCTCCACTTGTTGTTGGGTTTTGGCACCAAAAACAGCAGGTTGTAAAAACCTACAGATTCTTGATTTTTGACCAACTCTACTACATTTTGGTTATAAGCTGATACAATGCCTCCAGCAGGTAGAGATTCCTGTGGGGATTTATACAGCAGCTTACGATGGTCGGTGATCTTGTCAGGTCTTTAAGGGAAGGGTGTAATCCTCTTGCACTATTTTTATGACCTTTGGTCTGGCTCCCAAGGTTTCCCAAGTTTCCCAAAACTGGTGAAGTCTTGCAACTACAGGTAGATCTTCAGCAACAGTTTGGACATTTGGTGCATTTTTACAGAACAAAATTGATCGACACAGGAAACATTGTTCACATATTTTAATGACTGATGTCTTATAACAGCCAGATGTATGCCTTTCTTTTGTGGCTGCCCTTGAACAATATGTGCATGAGTAACAAGTGATTCTGCAAAATTTTTAACTGGCTGATAAGCCTTTAAAGTCTGTCCGGGCACTGGTCCGGTTTGGCTTAGCTGAACACAATTTACAGTATTTGGTCTGGCCTGGTGACACTGGTTTACAACTAAAGTCTGTTGGGAGCAGAAACTTTACACATTGATAGTCACTCATAAGATGACTGACCCTTAGCTGGACGTGATGAGTGCTGTGAGGACTTTCCCTTCTTTTTCTGACTGCATGAACCTATGGTTTTCCAAGCCGGCTTGCCGGACTACTATTCCTTGGGTCTGTCTGACCTTGAGTAAGGGTGAAAACTTTCTTTCTTGTAGGTGGAAGAAGAGTGAGGTAAACGACTCTTGTTTTTATGTTGAGCGATATCTTCCTCAGCTTTCTTTAACAACTGGTCTGGGAACAAAGTCGACAAGTGTCTGTCTGAGAGCAAATAAGGTATCCTGCTTGATCCCTGCCTTAACGTGAGCTAAGTACCTGTCCCTTCTGGCCAGAGTCATGTTGGCTATATTAATAAACACAAACTCAGAGAGGTGCTCTATAGTCTTTGCCATACACTGTGAAATGGATGAGTCAAAGTTCAGCAGATACTGAAGCTCATCTGTGGCCATGCCGGTCTTTTCTGAAGACTTTCCTTCAGATTGTTCAGCTTGAATCATTCTGAACTGCGCTTGCATGCTCGACTGTGCCTTACTGAGACATCTAGTGAAGCTGGCTGCCAGATTACAAATGTATGTAGATTCGCGAGCTGACTTCTCCCATCCTCTTAAAGTGTCCTGGCTTATTGGATGTGATGCTGGTACAGGGGTGGACAGACCGAATGATCTGGCAATCCTACTGTAGTTTAACTTTGACAAACTCACTATTTCAATATGACACTGATCCAGCTGACTTTTCTTGGTTGGGATGCAAACCATACCACTATGACAGTGAATGGCCGACTTTCACAAACTGATCTTTCTGAAGGCCACTGGCCTCTGATGATCTAGATGGATATCCTTCTACTAAAGTAATGTCAAGTTTTGTCCATCTTTTTACAAAGCCACTCGTCAGTTGGTAGCTTCACATTGATCTTCCCCAGTGGTTGTGGTTTAGGTGCTGCGAATGGGTTATCATCTGCACTGGAATAGGATTTGTCCACATCTGGAATATGAGTCCAACCTATGAAGGATCTGATCCCACATGGTCTCATGATATGACTCCTCTCCTGACAGAGCCTGGTCGGTTTCTGTAGCAGTGAGGTCGTGGTCTGGATCAGATAGGTCCCCTTGTTCTTCAAACCCACTGGTTGGTCAGTTGACCGGATCACTGATTCACTATCAGAATCTGTGTCCATGTCACTCTCTTGTGTGGCCTGCAAACCAGATGTGTCTGGGAACTGACGTGAAGTAACAGGGGTCTGGTCAGTAGAAGGCTGGTCGGTCGGTTGGTGAAGTTCTGAGATCGGACAGCAGGTGGGTCAGTCGGCTGTGGAGCAAGGAAAGGTTCAGAAACCTTAACAGCACTGGCTGGCATAGTTCAAACTGGCATCTTCACTGTCTGGAAGGTCGGTTCAGGGCTAGATTCCTCCAGAGACTTTGACAAAAAGAACACTTCAAGGTGACTGAAACGTTCAGACCTTATCTGATCCATAGCCCCTATTTGACATCCGTAGACCACTTCTTAGGAGAGGCTTCTTCTTGGTCTTGTCTTTACTAATACTAGCCCTGTCTGGAGACTTCACCACCTTCTTATCTTAGTTGCTACACCAATAACAGAGACCAGGCTAGGGTCTACTCAATGTCCTCAGACTTGTCAGCTTTCAAAGGTTTATCAGCCAAACAGATTTATGCTCACGTTTTTCATTTTTCTTTTGATAAAAAGGCATGGACAGCTGGAGTTTCTGTTCTGTAGTCAAAACGTCACAATGGGGGCAGCCTTCTCTCTTACACAAGGGTCTGTACCCTTCAGCTTGTCTGTGCATCTCGCACCATGCGTATGATTGTCAAACACTGCCATTAAATGGCCACATGCCCCTCTTTTCTGTCCAGGTGAAGCCAGTATAATCTATGCACTCTTAGGAACAGTTTGTAGTAAAATAAAGTTCGTTTTGTGAAATATTAACAAGAATACTTCACTTTGAAACAATTTCCAAAATTTCTGTCTGCACAGAGCACGCGTCAACTGAAAAAGATGCTATGATGTCACGCTGTCTAGACAGGAAGGAAGTACAATGTGCCACCTGGCGAATGCACAGAACGTGACCACCCTGCCGGTGGAAACACAGGACGTCTTTTTCTGATGTTTGGTGGGCTGGTCTGCACCGACTGGATTAGCAATTGTCCATTGGATAGGATGTATTAATGCAATAAAATAAGAGTTTTGAGGTAAATCAAATTTTTCATCACATGCCAACATCTACTTATTAGCACTTTTTGTTGGGGCATCAGTTATTCCTTATTGATTATTGTACAATGAGACTCAAAAAGCACAGATTTCTTTGAAACAAATTAAACAGACAAAACATAGCAAGAAAATAAAGTTGTAGCAACGTGATCCTATATCATTGGAGAAACTGAAAATTGATAAATTTTTAAATCTTTTACTTTATACCTAAAAAAATGCTCTAAATGTAATACTTTTTCAGTTATAAGTGATTTGCTGAATGAAATCATGAATATAAATGCACTAAAAATTATTTTAACAATTCATAAAAAATATAATAAAGAAAGATCCAGGTCTCATACTCGTATAAGGGAATTTACTTGTGGCCTAGTACATATATGCAAGATAAGAGAGAAATCCCTTCAATAGTAAATGATAAAATTGTGATAAATTGTTAAAGCTTTCACACTTTGGGTGTTGGTACCTCGCCTTTAATGGCTCTTGGGAACAGGGGAACAGACAGATCTGCATCGCTACTGCCAGCCATGTTTTTGAGCAGTTTTGTCCAAAAATCAATAGGGTTTACTAGGATTTACAGTGCACACAAGCTTTAAAACTGGTTGGCGGCTATCTTGAAAACAAGATGGCGGACACAAAATTATTTTCAAACATTGTCCCCCTTCACCCTAAAAAATAAACACAGGAAACCTGAACTTGATATGTCTAATGGTTTTGCTGTAATAGCTATAGAGTTGACAAGTGTGGAGTCAGCAAAATGTCAAAATTTATTACAACAGTCATATTTTTGTAATATGGCAAAATTTTTTCGATAACATTAGATATGGGATAAACATGCTGGAAGAACACAATGGAAATATTTTTGAGACATTGAAGCAAGCCTTGTGGTATTTAGCATCGCATTGGTAAAGTTGCGTATTACAAATTTACCTCCGGAAGCCATGTTTTTTAAAATAATTTTGCCAAAAAACAATAGGCTTCATCCTATGAGTAATATCAATGACTGTACATAGTTTGAAGAAAATCGCTCTAAGCATTCTAGACTTAGAATGCACACAAGCTTTAAAAATAGCATTAGAGATGCCCGTACCCCAGAGACTGGGGAAATATTTTTCAACACCAGGAGATATATAAGTAATGAAACAGTACAATGATCGGGATACTTTCAGAGCAGTATCAGTTATTTAAAGGTCCAAGTAATGTTTTAGTTGAGAAAAAAATGTCTAAGAGAAAGAATATGTACCGGTATGTAAAGAAGACGTATTAAAACAAGACAATTCAATAGCAAGATGACAGTATTAACCAGTAAACTAAAAATTCTGATGCTGTAAAATTTATTAACTGGAGAATATATGGCCATGGAAATAGCATAAATATGTAAAAGTACATATAATAATCAGTTGTAGCAATCCATATATCTTTGCCATCAGAGAAACATATCTCAAACATGGCAGGTGAACACTTTGGCAGAGCCAAAGCTAAAGGTCACACCAAGATTCACATCTACACACCATAGCCAATGTCCCTACCAAGTGTCAACGTTCTACACCTTACAGAATTCAAGAGCCTGGATAAGATTTTAAACACATGGTCAATATGACAAGGTCTAAGGTCAAATCATGGTCACACCATGATTTTGCACAGCTACAACACCCAACCAATGTCCCTACCAAGTATCAACTTCCAACACCTTATCGTTTCCGAGATATAACTCAGACAATATTTTATAGGTAAAGGTCACTCCGGCAAGGTCAAATCAAGGTCGCACCAGGATGTTGCATGACTACAAGATTTTCAAAATCAAGGAAACTACGCCAAGGTCACTTTTCAAAAGTATTTGCAATGTTCAAATGACAAGTATTTGCCTTTGAAAAAGAAAATCAAATACTTTTAAATACATTTTGCAAATAGAATTTATTGTGCAAGTGAATGAATTTGCTGCTTTTTCTTTCCTTTTGCAAAACGTATGATTTAAACTAGAGGATCGCTCGCAAAAAAAAAGATAATGTTTTTGCTATGCAAAAACAAAGCGTCCCGTGAAGGATATAAAGGTGAGTGCTAAGGTATTAAGAAAATGCTCCGTTTCTAGCCTTATACTGTTGTGGCAACCAAAGTCAGCGCAGTCTGCTCTATCTAGCACAGTTTTCAAGATACAAGCATTTTTGTGTTTTGCAATTTTTGCAAAAAAATTCAAAATGGCCGCTATATTTGGCGAGACAAAAATATTTTGAAAATTGGCATGGCTACTCTGCAGAGATATCCAGCAGGTCAAAAATTTTGTTGAATTCGCTCCATCTAGCACGGTTTTTGAGATATAAGCATTTTTGTGTTTTGCAAAAACTTCGAAAATTCCAAATCGCCACCATTTTTGGTGAGACAAAAATTTTTGAAAACAAGACCACTGCCGCGATGTGTATCTCCCGCCGAGCATTAAAGGAGAAGAAATAGCTTTTCCGAGATATTCACAATTTTTCATTTTCGTGCGTGAAAGCTCTTCTAAATGTAGGTGAATGAGTTATTTGAGAAAAATTGGCTATCTGCAATATTTAAAAAAAAAATCAAGTGAAAGTTCTCCCAAAAGTAGATGAATGAGTTATTTGATAAAAATTGGGGATCCGCAATACTTTTAGAGATAATTAGCATTTACTTATTTTGAGTAGGTGAATAATTAGCTACAGATCTGAAACTTCACAGAGTGAAAGCTCTCCCAAAAGTAGGTGAATGAGTTATTTGAGAAAAATTGGCTATCTGCAATACTTTTAGAGATAATTAGCATTTACTCATTTTGAGTAGGTGAGTAATTAGCTATGGGTCTGAAGCTTCACCATGTGAAAGCTCTCCCAAAAGTAGGTGAATGAGTTATTTGAGGAAAAATTGGCTATCTGCAATACTTTTACAGATCATTAGCATTTACTCATTTTGAGTAGGTGAGTAATTAGCTATGGGTCTGAAACGTCACTATGTGAAAGCTCTCCAAAAAGTAGGTGAATGAGTTATTTGAGAAAAATTGGCTATCTGCAACTTTTAGAGATAATTAGCATTTACTCATTTTGAGTAGGTGAGTAATTAGCTATGGGTCTGAAACTTCACCATGTGAAAGCTCTTCCAAAAGTAGGTGAATCATTTATTTCAGAAAAATTGGGTATCTGGAATACTTTTAAGAGATAATTCGCATTTACTCATTTTGAGTAGGTGAGTAATTATCTACGGGTCTGAAACTTCACCATGTGAAAGCTCTCCCAAAAGTAGACGAATGAGTTATTTGATAAAAATTGGGTATCCGCAATAGTTTTAGAGATAATTAGCATTTATTCATTTTGAGTAGGTGAATAATTAGCTACGGGTCTGAAACTTCACCGAGTGAAAGCTCTCACAAAAGTAGGTGAATGAGTTATTTGAGAAAAATTGGTTATCTGCAAAACTTCTAGAGATAATTAGCATTTACTCATTTTGAGTAGGTGAGTAATTAGCTATGGGTCTGAAACTTCACCATGTGAAAGCTCTTCCAAAAGTAGGTGAATGAGTTATTTGAGAAAAATTGGCTATCTGCAATACATTTAAGAGATAATTCGCATTTACTCATTTTGAGTAGGTGAGTAATTATCTACGGGTCTGAAACTTCACCATGTGAAAGCTCTCCCAAAAGTAGATGAATGAGTTATTTGAGAGAAATTGGCTATCTGCAATACTTCTGGAGATAATTAGCATTTACCATAAATGACCTATTTAGCGCACAGTGCGCTAAGCAAAGTCTATTTTTATTCAATATTTGGTGGGAAAAAATTACCCTTTTAGCGCACCCATCATGAAACACTTTCCGGGATGAAGTATAGGTCAATCCGGTAGAAAAACGGTGTTTCGACATTTAGAAATACCCACTTCCTGTAAATATGGCGGTAGATGAAAACAGACTCGAAAGTCGTGACAAAAAATTCAATTTATTAAGTAAAAATACATACAATATATGAAAAATATGTGGATATTGTGCACTGTCACTGACGATATTGCTGGGAAAAAGAGGTAGGGTGCGGTTACAAGGGCGGATGCGCTAAATAGGTCATTTACGGTACTCATTTTGAGTAGGTGAAAATAATTACCTACGGGTCTGGAACTTCACCATGTGAAAGCTCTTCCAAAAGTAGATGAATAAGTCATTTGAGAAAAATTGGCTATCTGCAATACTTTTTAGAGATAATTCGCATTTACTCATTCTGAGTGGGTGAGTAATTAGCTATGGGTCTGAAACTTCACCATGTGAAAGCTCTTCGAAACGTAGGTAAATCAGTTATTTGAGAAAAATTGGCTATCTGCAATACTTTTAAGAGATAATTCGCATTTACTCATTTTGAGTAGGTGAGTAATTATCTACGGGTCTGAAACTTCACCATGTGAAAGCTCTCCCAAAAGTAGATGAACGAGTTATTTGAGAGAAACTGGCTATCTGCAATACTTCTAGAGATAATTAGCATTTACTCATTTTGAATAGGTGAATAATTACCTACGGGTCTGGAACTTCACCATGTGAAAGCTCTCCCAAAAGTAGATGAATAAGTTATTTGAGAAAAATAGGCTATCTGCAATACTTTTAGAGATAATTAGCATTTACTCATTTTGAGTAGGTGAGTAATTAGCTATGGGTCTGAAACTTCACCGTGTGAAAGCTCTCCCAAAAGTAGATGAATGAGTTATTTGAGAGAAATTGGCTATCTGCAATACTTTTAGTGATAATTCGCATTTACTCATTTTGAGTAGGTGAATAATTACCTACGGGTCTGGAACTTCACCATGTGAAAGCTCTGCCAAAAGTAGATGAATAAGTTATTTGAGAAAAATAGGCTATCTGCAATACTTTTAGAGATAATTCGCATTTACTCATTTTGAGTAGGTGAGTAATTATCTACGGGTCTGGAACTTCACCATGTGAAAGCTCTCCCAAAAGTAGATGAATGAGTTATTTGATAAAAATTGGGTATCCGCAATACTTTTACAGATAATTAGCAATTACTCATTTTGAGTAGGTGAATAATTAGCTACAGGTCTGAAACTTCACCAAGTAAAAGCTCTCCCAAAAGTAGGTGAATGAGTTATTTGAGAAAAATTGGGTATCCGCAATACTTTTAGAGATAATTCGCATTTACTCATTTTGAGTAGGTGAGAAATTAGCTATGGGTCTGAAACTTCACCATGTGAAAGCTCTTCCAAAAGTAGGTGAATGAATTATTTGAGAAGGAAGAATTGGCTATCTGCAATACTTTTAAGAGATAATTCGGAATCTAACACAGTTTTCGAGATATTAGCATTCAAAATGGCCGCCATTTTTGGCGAGGCAAAATTTTTTGAAAATTGGTATGGCTACTCTGCAGAGATACCCTGCGGGTCAAAAATTTCGTCGAAAACACTCTATCTAGCACGGTTTTCGAGATATAAGCATTTTTATGCTTTGCAATTTTTGCAAAAAAATTCGAAATGGCCGCCATTTTTGGCAAGACAAAAATTTTTTGCAAATTGGGATAGCTACTCTGCAGAGATACCCTGAAGATAAAAAATGTCATCCAAATCGCTCTATCTAGCACAGTTTTCGAGATATTAGCATTTTTGTGTTTTGCAATTTTTATAAGCATTTTTATGTTTTGCAATTTTTGTGAAAAATTTGAAAATTCAAAATGGCCGACATTTTTGGTGAGGCAAAATTTTTTTTAAAATTGGTATGGCTACTCTGCAGAGATACCCTGTGGGTCAAAAATTTTGTCGAAATCGCTCTATCTAGTACGGTTTTCGAGATATAAGCATTTTTATGTTTTGCAATTTTTGCGAAAAATTCGAAAATTCAAAATGGCCGCCATTTTTGGCAAGATAATTTTTTTTTCAAATTTGGGATAACTACTCTGCAGAGATACCCTGCGGGTCAAAAATTTTGTCGAAATCGCTCTATCTAGCACGGTTTTCAAGATATAAGCATTTTTGTGTTTTCCTTATTTGGAAAATTCATAATGATTAATTAATCATTAATTACTCGGCCATTTCTTAACCAATCAATGTCAAAATCTAATGATTTCCAGATTTTAATAGAATGAATGTATTTGCCAAGTTTCAGGTGAATTGATAAAATCCCTTTCAAGTTATCATCCGGACAAGCTTCCCCATCAAAAAAAAAGACATTTTTGGTCATGTGACCTCTCTGATTGGTTGAAATGTCACTGCAGCATATTCAAAAAAATTCCCCAAGGCTACTGCATACACCTGCCAAATTTGAAAAGAATCCTCCTAGCGGTTACAGAGTTATAAGGAAAACAAAATGCGGAGCCGGCGGAGCCTGACGGTCTCCCATACACAAACAAGCATCTCTTGCGGGACGCTTAATTATTCTTTTTACTACTATTAATGTCATGTATTGATCAGCCCAATTTAATTTAGATTTTTATGAGAAGTATAAAAGTAAGAAGTGAAAGATATCTTATCTTATTGACTTATCAGATATTATTAATATTGTAAATACGTCTCTTTGAAGATATTTAGCTGATAAAGAAACAATTTGTCAAAGACTGATTGATCTTTTAAAGTGATATTGGAATTAACATCAACAAGTCCAAAAACAACCCCTTGTCCTGCTTACAGAATAGCAACTTACAAGTGGCAGTCCCATCATTGTGGATTTGTGTAGAAATACATACACATAAAGCAAACACTCAGTAAATGATTATTGGGAAATAAAAGTCTAAGAAAAGATTAAGCCTAATGTTAGACAAAACTTTTCTCTTATGAATGTCCCCGATACAAAAGGAAAGTACAATGTATTGTGTGAAGTACAAACATTGTTCTAGTGAACTCAGTGGCACAACAAAAACAACCGCTAATCTCCTCACTTGAAGGGTAAAATGTTAGGCTGTAACTGTGTAAAATATGAGTCATGCTACCGACATCGGTAATTATAAAGCATAAAGGACGTGAATCATAAAGAATGATTGGAAAACACCAAAAACCAATTACTGTTCTTTAAAAAGCACTTTATTCAAGAAGAAATAATCAAATACAAGAAATGTCACTCACAGAAGACAACTGAAACTTTATTTTGCAACTGGCAATTTAAATTCTAGATCTAGTCACACAAATCACTGAGAGAATAAATGGCAACACTTATACAATACAGGAGAATAAAATACATAAACACACCAGTTTATGAACACACCCAGTCTTCTGATTCTGGTATCCTGGTCGGCTGTATCCTGTTAAAAACATGATTCATCCTCACCTTGGCTTTCTTGCTTCTTGGCTTCTCATCTTTTCCTTCTTTTTCTGTGTTTTTTTCCCTTCTTTGGGAGTCCAATTACCCAATTCAGTGTTCCTTTCGCCCCCCTCCCTGTCTTCTTATTTATGGTAATGTTACATTGGTAAAGTCTTCAGCCATGGGTTGAACATCTGGGATCTCAGCCTCAATTTCTGGTAATTGTTCACCAGAGTGTGTGTTTTGCTGGTTTCTTCTGAATGTGGATGTTCTGGGCCCTGTCTGGTTTCTTCAGCTATGTGTGGCAACTCGGGTCTCTCTTCTGTTTCTTCTTTTGTGTCTGCAATAGTAGTTGTCTCTGTTGTTTCATGAGAATCACCTACTTCAATGGTCTCTATCAGTGTTACTTTCTTGTGACTTTCCCAAATGTGTATTAATTGGTCAATACACTCCATCTTTTCATTGAATTCACCATGCCAACCTCTGCCAGCAAATTAGCCAACTTCTGGAGTTTTGTTGAGGCCTTTTTGAACTTTTGATTGCCCGAGAGCACAGTTTGACGTTTGCGGGGAGCTGACTGGGAAGCAATCACAGATGGCTCTGTAGGATTCTCTTATATTCATAACACAGTTGTACTGTAGGGTCCACCTCTCTGCTACCAGCTCCGGGACATACAAATCTTTCTTCTGGGTACCCAGTAGTTTGAAGACATGTTTGAAAGGCAACTTCACGCATCTGAAAAATCTGCATTGGCAGTAATCTGGTGTAGTATTGTAGGTGAATGTCCATAGTGTGTGGTAGAGGCAGATTTGGAGATCAACCTGGGGGAAAGCTTCTTGGAAGACTATTCTCTCAGTCATATCTTTGTTGGTAATCACTGTGTTGATGTCTGACCAATTGGGATTCCTGTCCTAAAACTTTAAGAGTATGGCATACAAAGCCATGTTTAAATTGTTAGTTTTATAAGTGGAATCAGCCAAGACTACTTCTGGAAATCTTCCAAATTGCAAATTTAATAAGTAAATTAAATTTTTATAAGTTAATACCCTATCCAATGGACAATAGCTTATCCGGTCGGCGCAGACCGGCCCGCCAAACGTCAGAAAAAGACGTCCTGTGTTTCCACCGGCCAGGCCGGCCCAGTCCTGTGCACTCGCCAGATGGCGTGTAGTACTTCCTTCCTGTCTAGACAGCGTGACGTCATAGCATCTTTTTCGTTGTCTAAGCCTATTAGACACCTAGTAAGCTGATAGCGGGGTCGGAGGGAGGGTCTTGTGTGTCCATTGGATAGGGTATTAACTTATAAAAATTTAATTTACTTATTAAATTTGCAAGTTTATTGCGTTAATACATCCTATCCAACGGACAATAGCTGAATAACTACCGCTTGGTCGGCGGGTAAGTTACTAGGGATTAAAAGTTGAACTTATGTCCGAGATTGTAAACATCTCTCCTTTAGCCTGGGTGGACCTTGAAGTCAAAAAACACCCCTAAGGCTATGGTCGAATATCATCATCCGGTTGTCCGGAATGGAACCGTCAGAATCGACCTTGCCCCCCCCCTTTTTAACAGACCTGCTCTGAGGTAGGGGAAGAGAGGGATGAGTTCAATCCCATAAAATAACACCTCCCGGAGGAAGTACGTGATTTTTTTTTTTTTTTTTTTTTGTTTTGGTTCTTAACTAAAAGTGCTATATATACAAATATGTGCAGTATTTACATATGTACAGATCTCCTCTAGGTACCAGTCTGTTGGTGGATCTGCTGAGCAGCCACAACCGGTCCAAGATGGTAGAGCTCTGAGTCAGCCCAAGCCACATCCTTCAGGTAGAATTGGGTGAAGGTATTATGAGATTTCCAGTGGCAGGCTGCTAAGATCTGTTCTAAGGAAACTCCCGATTGGAAGGCCTTAGAAGCCGCAAAGGCCCTGACATCATGAGCTTTAACTTGATGTAGGGTGTGGGCCTGATGATCAGAGAGCTCATAGCATAGGATCACAGTTTGCTTGATCCATGAGGAGATAGTGGCAGGGGAGATGTCTTTGTCGAAACCCTTCTTGAAGGAGACAAAGACTAACTCCTTGTGTTGCCTGAGGTCTGAAGTCCGGTCCAAGTAGTAGCGCAGTGCTCTGATTGGACAGAGGGATCTGTCAGACTTGAGGGATTTATCTAGAGTAGGAGCCAGGGCTGGTATTACCACTGGGGCTACACTCTGTGGACCCTCCTTGGCCAGCTGATTCTTAGAGAGAAAGCTGGGGGATGGAAAAAGAGACACCTTAGACCAGTCCGACTGGTGCCTGATGTTCTTATGCTGCCATGCATGGATTTCACTCCGTCTTTTGCCAGAGCCCAGGGCCAAAAGGAAGACAGTCTTGAAGGTCACATGCTTCAGAGACGCCTCCCTAAGTGGTTCGAAGGGAGCCTTTGTCAGCTGGTGTAGTACCAGGGAAAGGTTCCAGGAGGGTATTCCCCTCCGCCCTTTGGGTATGTCTCTGTGGAAACTTTCCAAGAGACGAGTTAGATTATCATTTTTGCTGATATTGACTGATGTATCACCCAGTTTATCAGCAATGGCAGATCTGTATCCATCAATGGTGCTGGGCTGTAATTTCTTGTCCTCGAAGAGGTACATTAAGAAGTCAGCCACTGGGGGTGACCTGAAGTCCACCTGATTAGTGTCGCACCAAAATGGTCCATTTTGCCTCATAGACTGATCTGGTTGACTTTCTTTGAGGAGCCTCAATTCTTGCTGCCACTGCCTCAGAGAAGCCCTGTTTTTTGATATTTGAGGCTCTAGGAGCCAGGCATGGAGATTTAGAATTGTCAGATTTCTGTGAGGGATCTGATTGAAAGGCTGTGTTAGAAGACTGGGCAGGTTGGGCAGGCTGCGAGGGATCTGACTGGACATGGTCACTAGGTCCCAAAACCAAGGCATGTTGGGCCATCCGGGAGCAATCAGAATGAGTCTCTTGCACGGGGAGTCCAGTAGCTTCTCCACCACTTTGCCCAATATGGCGGTCGGTGGGAAGGCGTATGCATCCAGATCGTCCCATGGCAGGGTGAGAGCATCCACTGCTATAGCCAGGGAGTCCGGTACCGGAGAGACAAACTGAGGTAACTTGTGGTTGAACCTCGTGGCAAATAGGTCTATTTGAGGCCGGTGCCATTGATTGCATAGTTGTTGGAAAACTTCCGGAAGGAGGGACCATTCTGTTTGGATGGTCTGACCCAGCCTGGATAGCTTGTCTGCTATCACATTTAAATGGCCTGGGATGTGTCGGGCTTTTAGAGTCACTTGTCTCTGGGAGCACCAGGTCAAGATTCTCCATAATAGGGCACACAGTGGGACCGACCTCATGCCTCCTTCCTTGTTTATGTAAGCTACCACTGTAGTGTTGTCGGTTGCCACCAGAACCATTTTGTCTACACAAAGGTTTTGAAACTCTTTGAGGGCCAGGAAGACCGCTTTGAGTTCTAGATAATTTATGTGCAGTTTGCTTTCTGGCACCGACCAGGTCCCTCTTGCAGTGAACTCGTTTAAGTGAGCGCCCCACCCTTCTTTTGATGCGTCTGTAAATATCTGCAGAGCATGTCTTACTGGGTGTAGTGGTTGGCCTTGAAGCACATTGTCTTCCTCTAGCCACCATTGTAAGTGGGGGGGCAGGGACCTTGGTAGGGGGATAATCTTCTCTAGAGATTCTGGTACCCTCCAATTGTTCCTGAGATGCCACTGTATGGGTCTCATGTGCAGTCGGCTGAGGTGAACCTGTTTTTCTGTGGCTGCTAGTAGGCCTATCAGGGACATGAACTGTCGGACCGGACAGGCTGGTAACGACAGGAGTAGATGTATCTTGTCCTGAAGGCTTTGCCACCGGTCCGGTGTCGGTCTGACCCGACCGGACCTGAGGTCGAACTGGTAACCTACAAAGTCGAAGATCTGTTTGGGTTCCAGCTCTGATTTCTCCAAATTCACCAGCCAACCTAGGTCCTGGCACATTTTGATCAGGACTTGGGTATGGTGGAGACAAGTTTTGCGGGATTTGGATCTCACCAACCAGTCGTCTAGGTACTGGTGGATTCTTATACCCTTGTGTGTGGCCATCAGTTTCACCTCCTTTGCGACCACAGTAAACTCCAAGGGTGCTGTGGACAGTCCGAACGGCAGGGCCTTGAATTGGTATGTTAGCCCTTGGACGTGAAATCTCAAATATTTCCTGGATTGTTCCTGTATTGGAATATGGAAATAGGCGTCCTGAAAGTCTATGGATGTGACCCATTCCCCTTGTTGGAGTGATGACCTGATGGTTTCCGGCGTCTCCATCTTGAATTTCTCCACCTTGAGGAAGAGATTTAGTTTGCTCAGGTCTAGGATAGGTCTCCACCTGTTGTTTGGTTTCGGAACTAGAAATAGCCGGTTGAAAAACCCTAGGGACTTTTGATTTTGAACTAGTTCCACTGCATTTTTGTCGATAAGTTGATGTAATGCCTCCATCAGGTAGCTGTCCCTGTGAGGATTGACATAGCAACTTACGACTGTGGGATATCTTGTGAGCCTGGGTCGAATCCGGAAGGGGAGGGGGTAACCCTCTCTCAAAATATGAGTTACCTTCGGACCAGCCCCTAGCTCCAGCCAAACTTTCCAAAAGTGTTGGAATCGAGCCCCTACAGGATAAGTTTGTGACAACATTTCTGACATTTGTTACAGGTTGGACATAAGACAATTGAGTGACACAAGAAACACCTTTCACATATTTTACTGTATGACTCTTTTAAAAGGGATGACAATCTGCTACCCCGGGACTTATTTCTTTCTTTTGCGAAAGCCCGGGGGCAGTATGAGCATGGTTCACAACATTTAATTTTACAAAAGTGTCTTTGTATTGTCTTTGTTCTG
Source organism: Sabellastarte sp. h YS-2021 (assembly GCA_964017235.1). Classification (NCBI taxonomy): domain Eukaryota; kingdom Metazoa; phylum Annelida; class Polychaeta; order Sabellida; family Sabellidae; genus Sabellastarte; species Sabellastarte sp. h YS-2021. The sequence continues at coordinate 58,548,433 of OZ024930.1, read as the reverse complement.
TAACTGGGCTCCCGGCCAGCAGTCCTTCCTGTGATTTGAAAACACATTGATTGTCATTTATAGGACTGCTGGCCCTTGGCTGGTCGCGAGGAGTAGTAAGATGATTTGCCCTTGCCCCTCTTGCTTTGTCCTCTGTATCCCACATTTTTCCAAGCTGGACGATCCGGCTTTTTATTGTCGGGTCGCTTTTCAGGTCGCTCATAGGGGTGGAAGCGAGCTTTCTTCCCGGTGTGAATCTGTCCTTTCGATTCAAAGGCGGCTATGTCCTGCTCTGCCTGCTTTAAGGCTTCTTCTGGGAAAAGCGTAGACATGTTAAGCGGACCTGTCCGGAGAGCAGCCAAGGTGTCCGGCTTTATACCAGGTTTGAGGTGAGACAGGTATGCATCCCTCCTGGTGAGTGTGGAGTTGGCCACTGTAATGAAAACAAAGTCAGTAAGATGTTCAAAGGTCCTGGCCATAGCTTGGGTGATACCGGAGTTAAAATCCAGGAGGAACTGCAACTCCTCAGCAGCACCAGAGACCTTGGATGAAGATTTTCCCTTACTAAGATCCAACTTAATGGCTTTTAACTGTGATCTCATATTGTCCTGCACTTTGTTCAGACACCTATTGAATGCTGCGGCCTGATTGCACATGGTGGATGCTTCGCGGGCTGCCTTCTCCCAGCGTCGTAGATTATCCTGAGAGATCTGACGCGAAGGGGGAGGGGTGGAGGCAATACCTGCTGCTCTGGCAATCCTGCTGTAGGTGCTGTTCACTTTGGCTGAGTCGGTATTCCAAGAAGACAATGACTTGCCAGAAGCGGACTTTTGTGGGTCAGATACCAAACCGTACCATTTCTGTTGTGATCTGGCTGGTCGTATAAATTGGTCTTTCAGTAAACCACCCGCCTCGAGACGGGCAGCCTTCTACCAAGGTCAAGTTAAGTTTACCCATTTTTTTGCACAGCCACTCATCCATGGGCATTTTGACCGACACCTTCCCTGTGGGTTGAGTCCTTGAGCCAGCAAAGGGGTTGTCGTCCGAGGTAGATGTTGTGGTATCAATATCCGGAATGTCTGTCCACCCCATGTAGGACCTGATCCCCCTCATCGTCTCCCTGTAATTCTGATCCTCTGAGAGGGTCTGGTCGGGATCAGTCACAGTGTCATCTGGGTCGTTGTCGGACACCTCCCCCTCGTCTACAAAGATATCCACTGGGGGTCGGTCGGAAAACTCAGATTCGGAATCAGTGTCCATGGAAGCTGAGTCATGTTTGCCGGCCGGCACTGAGGACGATTTACTGGAGGCCTGAAGAAAAGGTGAGCCGGTTCCAGGTAAATCTGAAAGTTGGTCGGTGTTTGGTTTGTCCTTAGGCAATTTGCTGGTCGATTGACCCTTGGAGCCAATCTGAGAGACACCCTGCAAATCTGAAGACTTCTTGACAGTAGATGAAAGCGATTTGTCCGTTGCCTGTCTCTGAGGAGAGTGGTCGGTGCTGGACAAATCTGAGGTTGGTAGTTTTTCAGCCGGTCGGATGAAGGGGTCCGAGGATTTAACTACACCAACTGGTGGGGTGTGCGTCGGTGTGATCTTAACCGGAGCAAAGGTCGGTTCTTGATTATCCAAGGTTTTTGCAATGAGGAGAGCTTCTAGTCTATTAAACCTCTCCGACCATTTAAGGTCTAACTCGTCAATCCGGGAATCTGCTGCGGATTTGTGAGCTTGAGGTGGCGATTTAGAAGGCTTTCCTTCAGCAGTCTTGTGGTGTTTAGCGGAAGTTTTCTTTTCCTGGGATTCTGTTTTCTTCTTTTTCTTTTCAGAACTCAAACCCGGGGATTTGACTACCCCTTGGGCGTCCACAGCTCCCACTACCGTCACAGAGGACGGGTCGATGAGAGAGGAACTAGCTGAGTCTTTGTTTGGTGTATCAGAAGATTTCTTAAGCTCTTGCTTTTCCTTTTTAATCCTATAACTAGGAGTGGACAACTGTAAGCGTTGGTCCTCTGTGAGGGAGTTACAAGCAGGGCAGTCATTATGTAAAATACAAGGATCTGAGCCTTTACTTTTTTCTCTACATCTAGCGCAGAAACTATGGCTGTCGAAACTGGCCATAATATGACCACAGCTCCCGTGTTTCTGGCTAGGAGAAGACATAATGTACTGATAGGATGTGAAAATAAGATACAAACGTTCTATGACACTCCCACAACAATTATATATATCTTCCGAAACACTTCTTGAAGATAAACTGACAAATTCCAAAATATAAATTCACTCTCAAAATTTCGTGTACACAAGGCACGCGCCAAACGAAAAAGATGCTATGACGTCACGCTGTCTAGACAGGAAGGAAGTACTACACGCCATCTGGCGAGTGCACAGGACTGGGCCGGCCTGGCCGGTGGAAACACAGGACGTCTTTTTCTGATGTTTGGCGGGCCGGTCTGCGCCGACCGGATAAGCTATTGTCCATTGGATAGGATGTATTAACGCAATAAAATGTAGAGTTCATCTCACTGTCCTGGATGTATATCCCACACAGCATGTTGTTTTCATCCACCAAGAAGTCACTGTCAATGGCAGGGTACTCATCCTTCAGCCAGTCTGCTAGACTCTGGACTTTTGATGTGGCACTGCTCGTGGAAGTCTGTCACTTGGCTCTGGTTGCTATGTTGTGGAGGTTTCTCATCAAGATGTTCTTTCCTGTCTTCTGTCTGCATGTCTGCTGGACCAACTTCCTGTTTGCATTCAGCTGAAGGTGTGATGCGATCTCCTTCTCAGTTTCTGTATTGACCTTCCTCACCTTGGGGTAGAAATGAAACGCCATTTCAGTGGTCTCATGGTTGTGCTGATTAAGAAACTGCATGATCTCCAGAGACTGGCCATCTTTGGTTGCTTTTAGTCTCAGCACAAATGGACAACCAATTTTCCCACTGGTCTGGTTTGGTCTGTCACCTGTGGATCTTGATTTGCAGGCCTTCCCTCCATGGCAGCAAGAGTACTTCAGTTGGCTGTAAATGATCCCCTCATTAAAGTTCTTGTCAAGACACCCAGCAGCAGAGGCCAAGATCTTTCTACAGTCAGACTTTGACAACTTGAAAAAGTTTCTAAGTCTAAAAACATTTGTCCAACAGCAAAAGTAGAATGCATTCTCAATTTGTATTACAATATTAATCTACAGAGAAATATACAATGACCTCCCAGTGCATTTGCAGGGGTATTTATATACAACTTCAGAAGAAGTGTCACAAACAAGTTGACAACTAATTGAACAATTTGGATGACAATCTGCTAAAAATGCAATTAATAGCCCTTATCCAAATTTGAACAAACAGGCCTGATTGAGTAGATTGCAATTTTGCTGGCTGAATTGATCAACATTCAGTTGTTGTTAGCATAATAGACAACCAATTCACGTAAGTACACATGAGTGTGAATATAATTGCATTTGGATATTTTCGTTGATACATATGTTTTTAAAGTAAACCTTATATGATGTGACAGTGACTAATATAATTTTGTAATTAGTGTTAGTTAATAGCATTGCTCGACCGTCATTGTCGGTAGCACAGTCACTTCAAAAATGTTAAGCTTTTCTAATAAATGTTACTGGAATGTAAATGTTCAGTCCTTCTGAAAGAAGTTACTTAATTAGAAATTAAATATCTTAAAAGTTCAAGAAATAAAATACAAAATACAGAAGTAAAATACAATCTTTTTGAACTTTGTAAATTAATCCATTTTCTCTACAGATATTTTTTAATATATGATACCGACTGTACTTACTGCTTACTTATTGTGACTCACTCCCACTGTATTAAGTAATGTTACATTTTTCTGTTGTCACAACTTGTTTTTATTAAGGTTTTAAGGCACATGTCTATATTTTGTTTCCAGAGGACATTTAAAATTTATTTTGTGTGTTTTACAATATTCAATCTCCACTTAATGTGTGTTATACTTTTCACATTTAATATATTAATGTATGCTCATATATAAAACTTAAAGTATTTGAAAAAGTATTTGAAATACCTTTAAAAAGTATATGCATTTGCATTTGAAGCAAATAAAAGTATTCGTATTTGCATTTTGCAAATTAAATACTTCTGAAAGTATTTGGCCCCAAGTCTGGTCTTAATTAAACAATCAACAACAAAAAGAATTTCTTCATGAATGTTGGAATGTTGATTATGCGAAATCCCTTAATGCAATTCAAATTGCAATCCTCCCATGTCAATTAGCGGGGAGTATTTGTTCATATGCCAACTGGCCTGATTTTTTTGTAAAAAGTTGTTTGGCACTTTGGATTTAAGCATGGTGTACCTAAACGGTGCACGGACAAAATGCCAGTGGAAAGGTCAAAGGTCAAATCAAGGTCACACTGTGATGTTGCACACCTACAACCTCCAACCAGTGTCCCTTCCTGCTATCAACTTCCTACACCTTACGGTTTCCGAGATATAGCCTGGATAAGATTTTATAGGTCAAGGTTACTACAACAAGGTCAAAGGTCAAATCAAGGTCACACCATTACATTGCAGACCTACACCCTCTAACCAATGTCCCTACGATGTTTCAACTTCCTAGAGGAAGTGATGTAAATTCGCCAGTGTATGTAAATTCACCACTTTTTGGTTTTTTTGTCAATTTTACAGAACAAATATAGAAAACATGTTATAATTTTGTTGAATATAAATAGAAACAAGAGGAGAGTGCCCGTGAACGGGCACTGTGTCAGCTGACTGAATGTTTTTGATTTGTGATGGTGATAATGAGAGGAAAGCATAATTATCAGGGAAAGGGCTGTACAGAAATACAGTAAATGGTAACTGAACACATGTTCGAAAGATATTCCGAAGCTGACAGAAGAAAACGACAAAAAAGTTGTGCCCTGCAAATGGTATTATGAAATAAAGTAACAAGGTAATTGTTCAAGGGTAAAAAGTAGGTTAAAAATATTTAAAGAAATACTATAAATGCAATATCCTCGTTCCACCATGAAGAAGGGGTCCAAAGGTCAAATCTGACCATACCAAAAGATTCCCAGCCAAAGAATTTAGGATGGTTTACCATCCCAAACCTCTCGGACCAATAATAAGTGAGTTATAGGCACTTTTTAAGTTTGGCTCTCCTTGTTTGACCTTGAAGGAGGGGGTCCAAGGTCAAATCCGACCACACAAAAAAATTCCCAGCCCATGATTTCCTGTAGCTTGTTTACCATCCCAAACTTGTAGGACCAATAATAAGCGAGTTCTAAGCAATTGTAAGTTTGGCTATCCTCAACTGCCCTTGAAGGAGGGGTCCCAGGTCAAATCTGACCACACCAAAAGAATCCCAGCCCATGATTTCCTATATGTTGGTTTACCATCCCAAACCTCCAAGACCAATAATACGCGAGTTATAAGCACTTTAAGTTTGGCTATCTTCGTTTGACCTGGAAGGAGGGGGTCCAAGGTCAAATCCGACCACACAAAAAAATTCCCAGCCCATGATTTCCTGTAGCTTGTTTATCATCCCAAACTTGTAGGACCAATAATAAGCGAGTTCTAAGCAATTGTAAGTTTGGCTATCCTCAACTGCCCTTGAAGGAGGGGTCCCAGGTCAAATCCGACCACACCAAAAGATTCCCAGCCCATGATTTTCTATAGGTTGGTTTTCCATTCGAAACCTCTAGGACCAATAATAAGTGAGTTATAAGCACTTTTAAGCTTGGCTATCCTCATTTGACCTTGAAGGAGGGGTCCAAGGTGAAATCCGACCACACCAAAAAATTCCCAGCTCATGATTTTCTGTAGGTTGGTTTTCATTCCAACCTCTGGGACCAATAATAAGCGAGTTATAAGCACTTTTATGTTTGGCTATCCTCATTTGACCTTGAAGGAGGGTTCCAAGGTCAAATCGGACCATATTAACAGATTCCCAGCCCATGATTTCCTACAGGTTGGATACAATGATTTACTCAACAGTGAGAACCTGAAAGAAGCTATTGCTCAGCTATCCCATGACATAGAGGTCTGCAATTTCACTATGTTATAGCTGACCAAAACGTCTGTGAATAACATATTTAACAAAATACTCTAAATGTAATAATTTTCAAGTTACAACTGATTTACTCAAGAGTGAGAACCTCAAAGTAACTATTACTCAGCTATGCAATGAGCTACATGTCTGAATTTTTGCTCTGTTATAGCTGACCTAAAAGTAGCTGAACAACATATTTAAGCAAAATACTGTAAATGCAATAGTTTTCAAGTTACAACTGATTTACTCAATAGTGAGAACCAGAAAATAGCTATTGCTCCGCTATGCCATGAGCTATAGGTCTGTAATTTCACTATGTTATAGCTAACCCAAAAGTAGGTGAACAATATATTTTAACAAAATACTCCAAATGCAATATTTTTCAAGTTATAGCTGATTTACTCAACAGTCAGTGCCCGAGAACAGCTATTGCTCAGTTGTGCCATGAGCTACAGGTCTGTAATTTCACTATGTTATAGCTGACCCAAAAGTAGCTGAATAACATATTTGCACAAATTTCTGTAAAGGCAATAGTTTTCCAATTACAACTGATTTACTCAACAGTGAGAACTTTAAAGTAGCTATTACTCAGCTATGCAATGAGCCACAGGTCTGGAACTTCACTATGTTATAGCTGACCCCAAAATAGGTGAATAACATATTGAAACAAAATACTCTGAATGCAATAGTTTTCAAGTTATAAGTGATTTACTCAACAGTGATAGCCTAAAAGTAGCTATTACTCAGCTATGCCATGAGCTACAGGTCTGAAATTTTACTATGTTATAGCTGACCCAAAAGTAGCTGAATAACATATTTATACTAAATTCTCTAAATGCAATAGTTTTCAAATTACAAGTGATTTACTCAACATTGAGAACTTCAAAGTAGCTATTACTCAGCTATGCAATGAGTCACGGGTCTGGAACTTCACTATGTTATAGCTGACCCCAAAATAGGTGAATAACATATTGAAACAAAATACTCTAAATGCAATAATTTCCAAGTTATAAGCGATTTACTCAACAGTGATAACCTAAAAGTAACTATTACTCAGCTATGCCATGAGCTACAGGTCTGAAATTTTACTATGTTATAGCTGACCCAAAAGTAGGTGAACAACATATTTAAGCAAAATACTGTAAATGCAATAGTTTTCAAGTTACAACTGATTTACTCAATAGTGATGACCTAAAAGTAGCTATTACTCAGCTATGCCATGAGCTACAGGTCTGAAATTTTACTATGTTATAGTTGACCCAAAAGTAGCTGAATAACATATTTATACTAAATTCTCTAAATGCAATAGTTTTCCAATTACAACTGATTTACTCAATAGTGAGAACCTCAAAGTAGTTATTACTCAGCTATGCAATGAGCTACAGGTCTGAAATTTCACTATGTTATAGCTGACCCAAAAGTAGGTGAACAACATATTAAAGCAAAATACTGTAAATGCAATAGTTTTCAAGTTACAACTGATTTACTCAATAGTGATGACCTAAAAGTAGCTATTACTCAGCTATGCCATGAGCTACAGGTCTGAAATTTTACTATGTTATAGCTGACCCAAAAGTAGGTGAACAACATATTTAAGCAAAATACTGTAAATGCAATAGTTTTCAAGTTACAACTGATTTACTCAATAGTGATGACCTAAAAGTAGCTATTACTCAGCTATGCCATGAGCTACAGGTCTGTAATTTCACTATGTTATAGCTGACCCAAAAGTAGCTGAATAACATATTTATACCAAATTCTCTAAATGCAATAGTTTTCCAATTACAACTGATTTACTCAATAGTGAGAACTTCAAAGTAGCTATTACTCAGCTATGCAAGGAGCCACAGATCTGAAACTTCACTATGTTATAGCTGATCCCAAAATAGGTGAATAACATATTGAAACAAAATACTCTAAATGCAATAGTTTCCAAGTTATAAGCGATTTACTCAACAGTGATAACCTAAAAGTAGCTATTACTCAGCTATGCAATGAGTCACGGGTCTGGAACTTCACTATGTTATAGCTGACCCCAAAATAGGTGAATAACATATTGAAACAAAATACTCTAAATGCAATAATTTCCAAGTTATAAGCGATTTACTCAACAGTGATAACCTAAAAGTAGCTATTACTCAGCTATGCCATGAGCTACACGTCTGAAATTTTACTATGTTATAGCTGACCCAAAAGTAGGTGAACAACATATTTAAGCAAAATACTGTAAATGCAATAGTTTTCAAGTTACAACTGATTTACTCAATAGTGATGACCTAAAAGTAGCTATTACTCAGCTATGCCATGAGCTACAGGTCTGAAATTTTACTATGTTATAGCTGACCCAAAAGTAGGTGAACAACATATTTAAGCAAAATACTGTAAATGCAATAGTTTTCAAGTTACAACTGATTTACTCAATAGTGATGATCTAAAAGTAGCTATTACTCAGCTATGCCATGAGCTACAGGTCTGAAATTTTACTATGTTATAGTTGACCCAAAAGTAGCTGAATAACATATTTATACTAAATTCTCTAAATGCAATAGTTTTCCAACTACAACTGATTTACTCAACAGTGATAACCTAAAAGTAGCTATTACTCAGCTATGCCATGAGCTACACGTCTGAAATTTTAATATGTTATAGCTGACCCAAAAGTAGGTGAACAACATATTTAAGCAAAATACTGTAAATGCAATAGTTTTCAAGTTACAACTGATTTACTCAATAGTGATGACCTAAAAGTAGCTATTACTCAGCTATGCCATGAGCTACAGGTCTGTAATTTCACTATGTTATAGCTGACCCAAAAGTAGCTGAATAACATATTTATACGAAATTCTCTAAATGCAATAGTTTTCCAATTACAACTGATTTACTCAATAGTGAGAACTTCAAAGTAGCTATTACTCAGCTATGCAAGGAGCCACAGATCTGAAACTTCACTATGTTATAGCTGATCCCAAAATAGGTGAATAACATATTGAAACAAAATACTCTAAATGCAATAGTTTCCAAGTTATAAGCGATTTACTCAACAGTGATAACCTAAAAGTAGCTATTACTCAGCTATGCAATGAGTCACGGGTCTGGAACTTCACTATGTTATAGCTGACCCCAAAATAGGTGAATAACATATTGAAACAAAATACTCTAAATGCAATAATTTCCAAGTTATAAGCGATTTACTCAACAGTGATAACCTAAAAGTAGCTATTACTCGGCTATGCCATGAGCTACACGTCTGAAATTTTACTATGTTATAGCTGACCCAAAAGTAGGTGAACAACATATTTAAGCAAAATACTGTAAATGCAATAGTTTTCAAGTTACAACTGATTTACTCAATAGTGATGATCTAAAAGTAGCTATTACTCAGCTATGCCATGAGCTACAGGTCTGAAATTTTACTATGTTATAGTTGACCCAAAAGTAGCTGAATAACATATTTATACTAAATTCTCTAAATGCAATAGTTTTCCAACTACAACTGATTTACTCAACAGTGATAACCTAAAAGTAGCTATTACTCAGCTATGCCATGAGCTACACGTCTGAAATTTTACTATGTTATAGCTGACCCAAAAGTAGGTGAACAACATATTTAAGCAAAATACTGTAAATGCAATAGTTTTCAAGTTACAACTGATTTACTCAATAGTGATGACCTAAAAGTAGCTATTACTCAGCTATGCCATGAGCTACAGGTCTGTAATTTCACTATGTTATAGCTGACCCAAAAGTAGCTGAATAACATATTTATACTAAATTCTCTAAATGCAATAGTTTTCCAACTACAACTGATTTACTCAACAGTGATAACCTAAAAGTAGCTATTACTCAGCTATGCCATGAGCTACACGTCTGAAATTTTACTATGTTATAGCTGACCCAAAAGTAGGTGAACAACATATTTAAGCAAAATACTGTAAATGCAATAGTTTTCAAGTTACAACTGATTTACTCAATAGTGATGACCTAAAAGTAGCTATTACTCAGCTATGCCATGAGCTACAGGTCTGTAATTTCACTATGTTATAGCTGACCCAAAAGTAGCTGAATAACATATTTATACGAAATTCTCTAAATGCAATAGTTTTCCAATTACAACTGATTTACTCAATAGTGAGAACTTCAAAGTAGCTATTACTCAGCTATGCAAGGAGCCACAGATCTGAAACTTCACTATGTTATAGCTGATCCCAAAATAGGTGAATAACATATTGAAACAAAATACTCTAAATGCAATAGTTTCCAAGTTATAAGCGATTTACTCAACAGTGATAACCTAAAAGTAGCTATTACTCAGCTATGCAATGAGTCACGGGTCTGGAACTTCACTATGTTATAGCTGACCCCAAAATAGGTGAATAACATATTGAAACAAAATACTCTAAATGCAATAATTTCCAAGTTATAAGCGATTTACTCAACAGTGATAACCTAAAAGTAGCTATTACTCAGCTATGCCATGAGCTACACGTCTGAAATTTTACTATGTTATAGCTGACCCAAAAGTAGGTGAACAACATATTTAAGCAAAATACTGTAAATGCAATAGTTTTCAAGTTACAACTGATTTACTCAATAGTGATGATCTAAAAGTAGCTATTACTCAGCTATGCCATGAGCTACAGGTCTGAAATTTTACTATGTTATAGCTGACCCAAAAGTAGGTGAACAACATATTTAAGCAAAATACTGTAAATGCAATAGTTTTCAAGTTACAACTGATTTACTCAATAATGATGACCTAAAAGTAGCTATTACTCAGCTATGCCATGAGCTACACGTCTGAAATTTTACTATGTTATAGCTGACCCAAAAGTAGGTGAACAACATATTTAAGCAAAATACTGTAAATGCAATAGTTTTCAAGTTACAACTGATTTACTCAATAGTGATGATCTAAAAGTAGCTATTACTCAGCTATGCCATGAGCTACAGGTCTGAAATTTTACTATGTTATAGCTGACCCAAAAGTAGGTGAACAACATATTTAAGCAAAATACTGTAAATGCAATAGTTTTCAAGTTACAACTGATTTACTCAATAGTAATGACCTAAAAGTAGCTATTACTCAGCTATGCCATGAGCTACAGGTCTGAAATTTTACTATGTTATAGTTGACCCAAAAGTAGCTGAATAACATATTTATACTAAATTCTCTAAATGCAATAGTTTTCCAATTACAACTGATTTACTCAATAGTGAGAACCTCAAAGTAGTTATTACTCAGCTATGCAATGAGCTACAGGTCTGAAATTTCACTATGTTATAGCTGACCCAAAAGTAGGTGAACAACATATAAAGCAAAATACTGTAAATGCAATAGTTTTCAAGTTACAACTGATTTACTCAATAGTGATGACCTAAAAGTAGCTATTACTCAGCTATGCCATGAGCTACAGGTCTGAAATTTTACTATGTTATAGCTGACCCAAAAGTAGGTGAACAACATATTTAAGCAAAATACTGTAAATGCAATAGTTTTCAAGTTACAACTGATTTACTCAATAGTGATGACCTAAAAGTAGCTATTACTCAGCTATGCCATGAGCTACAGGTCTGTAATTTCACTATGTTATAGCTGACCCAAAAGTAGCTGAATAACATATTTATACGAAATTCTCTAAATGCAATAGTTTTCCAATTACAACTGATTTACTCAATAGTGAGAACTTCAAAGTAGCTATTACTCAGCTATGCAAGGAGCCACAGATCTGAAACTTCACTATGTTATAGCTGATCCCAAAATAGGTGAATAACATATTGAAACAAAATACTCTAAATGCAATAGTTTCCAAGTTATAAGCGATTTACTCAACAGTGATAACCTAAAAGTAGCTATTACTCAGCTATGCAATGAGTCACGGGTCTGGAACTTCACTATGTTATAGCTGACCCCAAAATAGGTGAATAACATATTGAAACAAAATACTCTAAATGCAATAATTTCCAAGTTATAAGCGATTTACTCAACAGTGATAACCTAAAAGTAGCTATTACTCAGCTATGCCATGAGCTACACGTCTGAAATTTTACTATGTTATAGCTGACCCAAAAGTAGGTGAACAACATATTTAAGCAAAATACTGTAAATGCAATAGTTTTCAAGTTACAACTGATCTACTCAATAGTGATGACCTAAAAGTAGCTATTACTCAGCTATGCCATGAGCTACAGGTCTGTAATTTCACTATGTTATAGCTGACCCAAAAGTAGCTGAATAACATATTTATACGAAATTCTCTAAATGCAATAGTTTTCCAATTACAACTGATTTACTCAATAGTGAGAACTTCAAAGTAGCTATTACTCAGCTATGCAAGGAGCCACAGATCTGAAACTTCACTATGTTATAGCTGATCCCAAAATAGGTGAATAACATATTGAAACAAAATACTCTAAATGCAATAGTTTCCAAGTTATAAGCGATTTACTCAACAGTGATAACCTAAAAGTAGCTATTACTCAGCTATGCAATGAGTCACGGGTCTGGAACTTCACTATGAAACAAAATACTCTAAATGCAATAATTTCCAAGTTATAAGCGATTTACTCAACAGTGATAACCTAAAAGTAGCTATTACTCAGCTATGCCATGAGCTACACGTCTGAAATTTTACTATGTTATAGCTGACCCAAAAGTAGGTGAACAACATATTTAAGCAAAATACTGTAAATGCAATAGTTTTCAAGTTACAACTGATTTACTCAATAGTGATGATCTAAAAGTAGCTATTACTCAGCTATGCCATGAGCTACAGGTCTGAAATTTTACTATGTTATAGCTGACCCAAAAGTAGGTGAACAACATATTTAAGCAAAATACTGTAAATGCAATAGTTTTCAAGTTACAACTGATTTACTCAATAATGATGACCTAAAAGTAGCTATTACTCAGCTATGCCATGAGCTACACGTCTGAAATTTTACTATGTTATAGCTGACCCAAAAGTAGGTGAACAACATATTTAAGCAAAATACTGTAAATGCAATAGTTTTCAAGTTACAACTGATTTACTCAATAGTGATGATCTAAAAGTAGCTATTACTCAGCTATGCCATGAGCTACAGGTCTGAAATTTTACTATGTTATAGCTGACCCAAAAGTAGGTGAACAACATATTTAAGCAAAATACTGTAAATGCAATAGTTTTCAAGTTACAACTGATTTACTCAATAGTGATGACCTAAAAGTAGCTATTACTCAGCTATGCCATGAGCTACAGGTCTGAAATTTTACTATGTTATAGTTGACCCAAAAGTAGCTGAATAACATATTTATACTAAATTCTCTAAATGCAATAGTTTTCCAATTACAACTGATTTACTCAATAGTGAGAACCTCAAAGTAGTTATTACTCAGCTATGCAATGAGCTACAGGTCTGAAATTTCACTATGTTATAGCTGACCCAAAAGTAGGTGAACAACATATTAAAGCAAAATACTGTAAATGCAATAGTTTTCAAGTTACAACTGATTTACTCAATAGTGATGACCTAAAAGTAGCTATTACTCAGCTATGCCATGAGCTACAGGTCTGAAATTTTACTATGTTATAGCTGACCCAAAAGTAGGTGAACAACATATTTAAGCAAAATACTGTAAATGCAATAGTTTTCAAGTTACAACTGATTTACTCAATAGTGATGACCTAAAAGTAGCTATTACTCAGCTATGCCATGAGCTACAGGTCTGTAATTTCACTATGTTATAGCTGACCCAAAAGTAGCTGAATAACATATTTATACGAAATTCTCTAAATGCAATAGTTTTCAAATTACAAGTGATTTACTCAACATTGAGAACTTCAAAGTAGCTATTACTCAGCTATGCAATGAGTCACGGGTCTGGAACTTCACTATGTTATAGCTGACCCCAAAATAGGTGAATAACATATTGAAACAAAATACTCTAAATGCAATAATTTCCAAGTTATAAGCGATTTACTCAACAGTGATAACCTAAAAGTAGCTATTACTCAGCTATGCCATGAGCTACAGGTCTGAAATTTTACTATGTTATAGCTGACCCAAAAGTAGGTGAACAACATATTTAAGCAAAATACTGTAAATGCAATAGTTTTCAAGTTACAACTGATTTACTCAATAGTGATGACCTAAAAGTAGCTATTACTCAGCTATGCCATGAGCTACAGGTCTGAAATTTTACTATGTTATAGTTGACCCAAAAGTAGCTGAATAACATATTTATACTAAATTCTCTAAATGCAATAGTTTTCCAATTACAACTGATTTACTCAATAGTGAGAACCTCAAAGTAGTTATTACTCAGCTATGCAATGAGCTACAGGTCTGAAATTTCACTATGTTATAGCTGACCCAAAAGTAGGTGAACAACATATTAAAGCAAAATACTGTAAATGCAATAGTTTTCAAGTTACAACTGATTTACTCAATAGTGATGACCTAAAAGTAGCTATTACTCAGCTATGCCATGAGCTACAGGTCTGAAATTTTACTATGTTATAGCTGACCCAAAAGTAGGTGAACAACATATTTAAGCAAAATACTGTAAATGCAATAGTTTTCAAGTTACAACTGATTTACTCAATAGTGATGACCTAAAAGTAGCTATTACTCAGCTATGCCATGAGCTACAGGTCTGTAATTTCACTATGTTATAGCTGACCCAAAAGTAGCTGAATAACATATTTATACGAAATTCTCTAAATGCAATAGTTTTCCAATTACAACTGATTTACTCAATAGTGAGAACTTCAAAGTAGCTATTACTCAGCTATGCAAGGAGCCACAGATCTGAAACTTCACTATGTTATAGCTGATCCCAAAATAGGTGAATAACATATTGAAACAAAATACTCTAAATGCAATAGTTTCCAAGTTATAAGCGATTTACTCAACAGTGATAACCTAAAAGTAGCTATTACTCAGCTATGCAATGAGTCACGGGTCTGGAACTTCACTATGTTATAGCTGACCCCAAAATAGGTGAATAACATATTGAAACAAAATACTCTAAATGCAATAATTTCCAAGTTATAAGCGATTTACTCAATAGTGATAACCTAAAAGTAGCTATTACTCAGCTATGCCATGAGCTACACGTCTGAAATTTTACTATGTTATAGCTGACCCAAAAGTAGGTGAACAACATATTTAAGCAAAATACTGTAAATGCAATAGTTTTCAAGTTACAACTGATTTACTCAATAGTGATGACCTAAAAGTAGCTATTACTCAGCTATGCCATGAGCTACAGGTCTGAAATTTTACTATGTTATAGCTGACCCAAAAGTAGGTGAACAACATATTTAAGCAAAATACTGTAAATGCAATAGTTTTCAAGTTACAACTGATTTACTCAATAGTGATGATCTAAAAGTAGCTATTACTCAGCTATGCCATGAGCTACAGGTCTGAAATTTTACTATGTTATAGTTGACCCAAAAGTAGCTGAATAACATATTTATACTAAATTCTCTAAATGCAATAGTTTTCCAACTACAACTGATTTACTCAACAGTGATAACCTAAAAGTAGCTATTACTCAGCTATGCCATGAGCTACACGTCTGAAATTTTACTATGTTATAGCTGACCCAAAAGTAGGTGAACAACATATTTAAGCAAAATACTGTAAATGCAATAGTTTTCAAGTTACAACTGATTTACTCAATAGTGATGACCTAAAAGTAGCTATTACTCAGCTATGCCATGAGCTACAGGTCTGTAATTTCACTATGTTATAGCTGACCCAAAAGTAGCTGAATAACATATTTATACGAAATTCTCTAAATGCAATAGTTTTCCAATTACAACTGATTTACTCAATAGTGAGAACTTCAAAGTAGCTATTACTCAGCTATGCAAGGAGCCACAGATCTGAAACTTCACTATGTTATAGCTGATCCCAAAATAGGTGAATAACATATTGAAACAAAATACTCTAAATGCAATAGTTTCCAAGTTATAAGAGATTTACTCAACAGTGATAACCTAAAAGTAGCTATTACTCAGCTATGCAATGAGTCACGGGTCTGGAACTTCACTATGTTATAGCTGATCCCAAAATAGGTGAACAACATATTGAAACAAAATACTCTAAATGCAATAATTTCCAAGTTATAAGCGATTTACTCAACAGTGATAACCTAAAAGTAGCTATTACTCAGCTATGCCATGAGCTACAGGTCTGAAATTTTACTATGTTATAGCTGACCCAAAAGTAGGTGAACAACATATTTAAGCAAAATACTGTAAATGCAATAGTTTTCAAGTTACAACTGATTTACTCAATAATGATGACCTAAAAGTAGCTATTACTCAGCTATGCCATGAGCTACACGTCTGAAATTTTACTATGTTATAGCTGACCCAAAAGTAGGTGAACAACATATTTAAGCAAAATACTGTAAATGCAATAGTTTTCAAGTTACAACTGATTTACTCAATAGTGATGATCTAAAAGTAGCTATTACTCAGCTATGCCATGAGCTACAGGTCTGAAATTTTACTATGTTATAGCTGACCCAAAAGTAGGTGAACAACATATTTAAGCAAAATACTGTAAATGCAATAGTTTTCAAGTTACAACTGATTTACTCAATAGTGATGACCTAAAAGTAGCTATTACTCAGCTATGCCATGAGCTACAGGTCTGTAATTTCACTATGTTATAGCTGACCCAAAAGTAGCTGAATAACATATTTATACCAAATTCTCTAAATGCAATAGTTTTCCAATTACAACTGATTTACTCAATAGTGAGAACTTCAAAGTAGCTATTACTCAGCTATGCAAGGAGCCACAGATCTGAAACTTCACTATGTTATAGCTGATCCCAAAATAGGTGAATAACATATTGAAACAAAATACTCTAAATGCAATAGTTTCCAAGTTATAAGCAATTTACTCAACAGTGATAACCTAAAAGTAGCTATTACTCAGCTATGCAATGAGTCACGGGTCTGGAACTTCACTATGTTATAGCTGACCCCAAAATAGGTGAATAACATATTGAAACAAAATACTCTAAATGCAATAATTTCCAAGTTATAAGCGATTTACTCAACAGTGATAACCTAAAAGTAGCTATTACTCAGCTATGCCATGAGCTACACATCTGAAATTTTACTATGTTATAGCTGACCCAAAAGTAGGTGAACAACATATTTAAGCAAAATACTGTAAATGCAATAGTTTTCAAGTTACAACTGATTTACTCAATAGTGATGATCTAAAAGTAGCTATTACTCAGGTATGCCATGAGCTACAGGTCTGAAATTTTACTATGTTATAGCTGACCCAAAAGTAGGTGAACAACATATTTAAGCAAAATACTGTAAATGCAATAGTTTTCAAGTTACAACTGATTTACTCAATAGTGATGACCTAAAAGTAGCTATTACTCAGCTATGCCATGAGCTACAGGTCTGAAATTTTACTATGTTATAGTTGACCCAAAAGTAGCTGAATAACATATTTATACTAAATTCTCTAAATGCAATAGTTTTCCAATTACAACTGATTTACTCAATAGTGAGAACCTCAAAGTAGTTATTACTCAGCTATGCAATGAGCTACAGGTCTGAAATTTCACTATGTTATAGCTGACCCAAAAGTAGGTGAACAACATATTAAAGCAAAATACTGTAAATGCAATAGTTTTCAAGTTACAACTGATTTACTCAATAGTGATGACCTAAAAGTAGCTATTACTCAGCTATGCCATGAGCTACAGGTCTGAAATTTTACTATGTTATAGCTGACCCAAAAGTAGGTGAACAACATATTTAAGCAAAATACTGTAAATGCAATAGTTTTCAAGTTACAACTGATTTACTCAATAGTGATGACCTAAAAGTAGCTATTACTCAGCTATGCCATGAGCTACAGGTCTGTAATTTCACTATGTTATAGCTGACCCAAAAGTAGCTGAATAACATATTTATACCAAATTCTCTAAATGCAATAGTTTTCCAATTACAACTGATTTACTCAATAGTGAGAACTTCAAAGTAGCTATTACTCAGCTATGCAATGAGCCACAGATCTGAAACTTCACTATGTTATAGCTGATCCCAAAATAGGTGAATAACATATTGAAACAAAATACTCTAAATGCAATAGTTTCCAAGTTATAAGCGATTTACTCAACAGTGATAACCTAAAAGTAGCTATTACTCAGCTATGCCATGAGCTACAGGTCTGAAATTTTACTATGTTATAGCAGACCCAAAAGTAGCTGAATAACATATTTATACAAAATTCTCTAAATGCAATAGTTTTGAAGTTATAAGCAATTTACTCAACAGTGATAACCTAAAAGTAGCTATTACTCAGCTATGCCATGAGCTACACGTCTGAAATTTTACTATGTTATAGCTGACCCAAAAGTAGGTGAACAACATTGTTCAGTTGTTCAAATCAGTTGTAACTTGGAAATTATTGCATTTAGAGTATTTTGTTTCAATATGTTATTCACCTATTTTGGGGTCAGCTATAACATAGTGAAGTTCCAGACCCGTGACTCATTGCATAGCTGAGTAATAGCTACTTTTAGGTTATCACTGTTGAGTAAATTGCTTATAACTTGGAAACTATTGCATTTAGAGTATTTTGTTTCAATATGTTATTCACCTATTTTGGGATCAGCTATAACATAGTGAAGTTTCAGATCTGTGGCTGAATAAGCTGAATAACATATTTATACAAAATTCTCTAAATGCAATAGTTTTGAAGTTATAAGCAATTTACTCAACAGTGATAACCTAAAAGTAGCTATTACTCAGCTATGCCATGAGCTACAGGTCTAAAATTTCACTATGTTATAGCTGACCCAAAAGTAGCTGAATAACATATTTATACGAAATTCTCTAAATGCAATAGTTTTTAAGTTACAAGTGATTCTACTCATGATGGAAGTTACTGAAAAGCCCAAAAGTAGCTATTACTCACTTAGCTATTGAGACAGACACCCAACTTACTCACCATATTGTAGCTATGAAAAAAGTAGCTGAATAACATATTTTAACAAAATGCTCTAGATGCAACAGTTTTCAAGTTATAAATGATTTTGTGCATGATTTCATGAATGTTAATGCATTAAAAATTATTAAAAAAATTTATTTAAAAAAAAGTAAGAGAGATCCAGGTCTCATACTCACACAAGAGAATCTACCTCTGGCCTAGTACATATATGCAAGATATGAGAGAAATCCCTGCAATAGTCACTGAGAAAATTGTGATAAAAAGTTGAAATTTTCACACTTTTGGTGGGGGTACCCCCCTTGTAATGTCTCTAGCAAACAGACGAACAGACAGATTTGCATGCCTTGAACAATTTTTCATCCTCGATAGATAAGGTATCTTTTAAAAAAAACAGCACGTCTCTAGGCCTTGTAGTTTTGGAGGAGAAGTTGTTCACGCGGACGCGGACGCGTACGCCCACGCCGCAGAGTGACGACATAATGCCAGCTGACTGACAAGTCAGCTGACATAAAAATACTTATCTATTGCACTTCAAGGATTCATGGTCCAATTTTTTATATTTTCACAGTATTAAGTATATTTTTGAATAATACATTTTTACAAGTGACTTTAGAGAGTGTAAATTATGCAATTTTTAACAAATACCAACCAACATTTTAAACTTTCTAGGACAAACTTTTGAAAATTTGCATCTATGTTAATAATAATTTTTGACTAGAAAAGATGTAAAATAATTTGTTAGCTTAAATTTTTCACAGTATGATAGGTACTATGCTTGAAAAACATTTTTTTTTCAAATAATGGCGAATTTAGATCCATTTTCATAAAAAATAGATCTTTTTGTATGAAATAATAACAGCTCTCTGAGTGAACCTATGCCCAGGTGAGTTAATTGTTTTTCCAGGTTCTGATAATGCAGGGATGGACCATATTTATTAAAAAAAAAATTAAAAAAAAAAAAGAGATTTGATGTAGCAGAACCAATAGTGTAAAAAAACTGGTGAATTTACATCACCCACTCTACTGCTTCAAGCCAAAACTTGGCACACCTTGGACACAAACACCTTATTTTTGATTATTTTGAGTGTAATTTCATGGATTTCTTTTTATTAAAATATGAATTGACACAAGCGCAAAATATAAAAGCATTTTACTGAGATAAAATCAAAAGACTAAACCTTTTATACTCGTTTTTAATGAGCGATAATATAATTTCTACATGAAATCAGCACCTCAAATTGGCACAATTTGCATACAGAAATTGCCGAAGATATTTAAATTATTTCTGTTGTCTCTTCCACTTTCTTATTTAGCAACCAAAAACGTACGAGTGTGGGCGATTGTAATGGTGAAGAATTTAGAGGAAACTGTTTAATTATTAATAATCCTTAAAGTCCATAAAACACAGGCGAAGTGCCTCAGTAAATTAACTCTCTTTGGATTTAACAGTAGAAATCAATAGTCACATAGCACACTGCCTCTAATAATAGCCTCAGCCAATCCCTGCTTCTGTGAGATAGCCCTCTCAGAAATAAACCCAGTAATTGGTGACAGATAATATGTGTTAGTGTACAGTGACTAGTATAAGAACTTCAACCTTGAGTTGAGGAAAGAACATCAAGAGAGATCAGGACAATAACAAGTGAATGAACATGAAATAGTATGCAGAGGGGGAGAGCTTAGTTTGCTCTCCCACTCGTGAGAATGTGTTGAAGTATATTTGGGACTCGTGTTTATTGAACTAGAATAAATTGTGAAAGAGTTATCAAGTGTTTCGCTTCTGTCTTTGTGGCGATCCTAAACCTCTCAATAGTTACTGCCAAGCGAGTACAGACAGAAGTGGACATGGTGGAGATGCCTCAGTTGTTATGTTTCATCTGTATTATATATACATCAGATCATTTTGGCTTGACAATTGGAGTTATGGCGCCTAGCTTCAGTTGTGCTTTCCAAATTATAATGTTCTGATGAACTTGAAAGCTGACATTTTTATTAAATCATGATGTTGTGGAATAATTTTCACATTTCTTATATTCCATGACAATCATGACGTCACCTTGTATGTTTTAATCTTCAGTTATTGCTTTCTTGTTCATTGCCAAATATGTTGTTCGTTGCCAATACTAATGCATTTTATTATATACTAAATGGATGCTTTATGTCACCTTACATTTTGTTATTTTCGTGCTGTTGTTGCACATATCCCTATATCTGTTTGTGATGTCATCTAAGGTCTTATTTTACCATTCTATTTGACATTGATTCTTATATAATCCACTGCTTTATTTGATGCTGCATAATTGCCGTAGGCACTATCTTCTTAAACAGTTAGTACTACTAAATGCATTTCAACAAAGGGTCATAACACATCCCTTTAACAGAAGCTTCATAATGACATGTCTTTTGCTTTCCACTGAGTATATTAACTCAGCTATTGTGCATTTACTGTTTATTTACACCTTTATTTACACCTTTTTGGACCCCTTTGCATTAACAGTGTCCATATGCTGGATAGCATTCTTATAATTGATACCTTATTATTAACATAATTATACATACCATATTGCTTATTTAGTACCAGCATTACTTATGTTACTTTTGCATTTCATTGCTTGTAGCATGACTGTTGCTATCTTTCAAAAGTAGACCGTATTTTATGGCAATGACATATGTCAAATACAAAATGTGTACAAGTACTTACCTTCTTACCAGCACTGTTCTGTTCTCATACCTTTATTCCATTACCAGAGCAAAGATAACATTCTTCTCTTCGTCTTCTTATTTTCCAGTTGTACATGCTTCTTATCAGCATGACCAAGATGTCTGTAAGAATTTCATCATGAGTTCAGGAGTCATCCGCTCCCCTTTTGTCAAATAAATATTACTTACCAGAAACACCTTATACAGCCACTGTGTAGCACTACCTTTCCTTACTACATAGTAATTTCATTTACTTACCTTTCTAATTTACAGTTGACCAAATTTTCTACTTAAAATGCGTTAAATAAATATTACTTACCTTTCTAATTTACAGCCAAACAACTTTTTCGTGCTAAAGACATGTTAGCTACTCACAATTTCTTCATTCTTCTTTCATTGGTAGATATTAATACCTTACGTTATGCGTATAACATTTTACTTGAGATAATTACTACATGCACGGGCTGAATAAATGAATCATAATTATAACAGAACTGAAGAAATAATAATAATTGGCAATTTAATAAGCTGTACATTAAATAAAGAATAATTATAACAATAATGAAGTATCTAGTACTAACTATCAAATTAAACAAAGAAGAGAATAATAATAGTAATACTTATATCAGAACTACAGGAGCCTAGGTTTTGTATGATCTACACTTTTTCTGTCAGGGACAAAGTTCCCTATTAACACTGGATCATTATGAGTGATGTCACTTTCAGTATCAAATTATTACTTTCTTTATATCTTAATGTGCTTTACTTGTGTTTTCCTTTTAATTTGGTAAAAACAATTTTCCCGTACACATTACATAGCCCGTTTGGCATTAATAATATGCTAATTGTTCAGTTACACCAGGATACTGATTGGCTGTGGGAGGACCTGATCACTCCTCTCACAGCTGACTTCTGTATCTTTCCACTTAACTGTGACTTGGTTGGCATTGGACTGAAATTGGCCATTGCTTCCAATGCTAACACCACCATTTCCCAAATAGTGTTATTCTTTGGCTTTACCACTAATGCACTAAAATTTCAAAATTTCATATTAAGTTTTACTTGTGTCGTGTGACATTTATTAGTGTGTATGTATCTCTTGCTTGTACCATTTTACTTGTTAACATTAAATCCTCTAAACTTGAGTATATTAACAAAATGTTGCCTTTATTGGCCGCAGTTCAGTATGTTTGCCTAAATGTGTCTTTTCAAGAGTTCTTACCTTAATTGGTTGGTTCTCTCATAATAGAGTTCTTACCTTAATTGGTCGGTTCTCTGACAGATGTCATCTTATTGTTCATGTAATAGTCATGTGGACCTTACCTTTACCTGTACGTTTTTCATTACCTGTTGTTTTCAAGTGTCACCAGTTCACTATACTTGTATCTTTGTTATATATACTAGTTCAATATTTACATTCCAAGTGACAGATGGTAACAGTTGTAACAGTATAACTAACGTATGTCTTGTAACGAGTACAATGAATTACTTACCCCAATGTGTAATGGTGAATAATGTTGAGTTAAATTGGTAAAGTTAAATCTAAAAGAAGATTATTTGGTTTCCGAAATATAATTTCTAATAATTTCTGTGTTGCATTTAATTCATTGATGTCAGCCTTTGGAAACTTAAATTGTCAGTTAAAATACATTTTATTTAAAACTTACTGTATGCCACTTTATGGTTCAGTACTGTGGGATCTATCCGACCAGGGTGTTGAATATTTTTGCACTCAATGGCGGAAAAGTATACGTAAACTATTTAATTTGCCATACACAACACACTGTAATCTTTTAAGTTCTATTTGTCATGATATACCAATCGAATTTCAGTTGATGTCAAGAGCAATGAAATTTCTGGTTAAAGTAGGAAATCATGAAAATAAAGTGCTGCAGTTATGCTATAGGTTTGCCTTAAATGGATCAATGTCTAAAATCAGTAACACTGTGAATCATGTGTCTTGTTTACTAAAAGTAAGTAAGCACCTATTACTGCAAAGTTCTGTTCAACAAAAATTAATCAGATGCGGTAATCAAATTCCTGAAAATGTCATGAGTACAGCTGGTAATATTTGTGATTTACTTCTACATAGAGAAAATAGTGTTATCTCATTATTCACATATGATGAATTAACTTCAATGATAAACTATTTATGTACAGATTGATCAGCATATTTCCTTGTATATATAACTGTGTGCATTTTTTTTTTTTTTTTTTTTTTTTTTTGGTATGTTTTTTTTTTTAATAATTGTTGTACTCTGTGTACGAAACTGAAATAAAATAAATAAATAAATAAATAGTTCACATGTCCCAAGATTATTCAATTTATTTGTAACAAGTTTGTGTTAACCATATTTTTAACCTTGTCATTTGTTCAAACAGAAAACCATAGTGTCAGATTGTAAACAATTATTAACAAAACACGTGTAAGATGTTTAATTCCATAATGTTCTCTACTAGTACAGTTGGTTAAAGTATGTCTTTCAAGTTATTCATACTTGTACATCATATTGTTTGTTTACTAAGTAATTGCTTTAACATGAACACTACAAACATTCATATATAATGATGTAACTTATTGTCTTTTAGAATTAATATGTAATAAGGTTTCCAAGTTAAAAAATTAAGTATTTAAACATTTAGAGTTTATACCATTGTTATATGTAGCAAATTTAAATTCATTTTGTGGCAGCGTGGACGTGCCATCTCTTAGCCCCGGTGTGTAATGGTGAAGAATTTAGAGGAAACTGTTTAATTATTAATAATCCTTAAAGTCCAAAAAACACAGGCGAAGTGCCTCAGTAAATTAACTCTCTTTGGATTTAACAGTAGAAATCAATAGTCACATAGCACACTGCCTCTAATAATAGCCTCAGCCAATCCCCGCTTCTGTGAGATAGCCCTCTCAGAAATAAACCCAGTAATTGGTGACAGATAATATGTGTTAGTGTACAGTGACTAGTATAAGAACTTCAACCTTGAGTTGAGGAAAGAACATCAAGAGAGATCAGGACAATAACAAGTGAATGAACATGAAATAGTATGCAGAGGGGGAGAGCTTAGTTTGCTCTCCCACTCGTGAGAATGTGTTGAAGTATATTTGGGACTCGTGTTTATTGAACTAGAATAAATTGTGAAAGAGTTATTAAGTGTTGCGCTTCTGTCTTTGTGGCGATCCTAAACCTCTCAATAGTTACTGCCAAGCGAGTACAGACAGAAGTGGACAGCGATAACGAACAATTATTATTAAATATTTTAACTTCCGTTCTGTGCCAATTTGAGGTGTGTGCCAAGATATGAAGCCAGGCAGTACACCTTACGGATTCCAAGATATAGTGGCTTTCTACCAGTAAACGCCCGCCTACCAGTGAACGCCCACCTTACATTTCTTTGTGAGAGGTCAAGGACAAATGCTTTTATAAATCTACAAAATGGGCGTTCACTGGTATTTCCTATTTGCGGTAAAAAGGCCGATAATAGAGATGAACTATGAAAATATAAAGCTTTGAAACAAATGTAACAACATGTTTCTCAATTATTATTTGTACTGGATATCATTTGACAAACTGCTGGTAGAAGAATAAAATATAAAGCTACTAGTGGCTTTCTACCAGTGAATGCCCGCCTACCAGTGAGGGGAACGGAATAGTGCCCTCCTAGAACAGTGCCCTCCTAGAATAGTGCCCTCCTAGATGACTGCCCTCCTAGAAGACTGCCCTCCTTTTGAGAGGGTGGACAACTGCCCTCCTTTTTAAAAACAATATCAATTAACCATAATTTTTAAAAATATTATAAACATTTATTAAGCACTCTAAAGATGTAGCATAGAAGACATACAGACAAAGCAGTGTTTACAAACGTTTAGTAAGCATTTTAAAAATGTAACATTGACTTAGCAGTAAAAGTGTCCTTCGAAAAGTCTAATACAGTGTCCAACACCTCTTAGGAACTCTTCAATAGTTTTCTCTCCACTTGATCTTGCCACACACAAGTTTTTCAGACGATCCTGGAGATCCTGGTAGTTCTGCAGATTCTTTTCCTTGGTGGTTGTCCATGGGCTTCCTGTATGAACATCATCCTGGTCTGAGCTTCATCTTCCTTGATGCAATCAATAAGTCGCCACACAGTTGGATGGTTATGACCAACTATGCTTCGAAACTACTCATATAAATCAATGCTTACTTACCACCGCTGTCCACCTTTATATATGTCACAGTGGAAACTCCAACCCAGTGCCATTTCTAATTCCCCTAGTGGTAGTTCCAATTTGCGGTAAAAAGGCCGATAATACAGATGAACTATGAAAATATAAAGCTTTGAAACAAATGTAACAACATGTTTCTCAATTATTATTTGTACTGGATATCATTTGACAAACTGCTGGTAGAAGAATAAAATATAAAGCCACTAGTGGCTTTATACCAGTGCTACTTCTAATTGGAACTACCACTAGTGCCATTTCTAATCATTTGCTGATAAACAACAATTAGAAGTAGCACTAGTGGTAGTTCCAATTGGAACTACCACTAGGGGAATTAGAAATGGCACTAGTGGAATTAGAAATGGCCCTGATTCTTGATCTGATTTCTCAAGAAGAAGTTCATCATTGATCACAAACTGTTTATTTACATACAGTAAATGACAATACATACAGTATTTACATACAGTAAATGACAATGTATACAATACACAATATGAATGTCTGTTCACAAGTTTTAATGTCTATATTCTGTTTTGACAAATGTTTATATTTGAGATATGACACTTTGTAGAACACTTCAAGCCAGATTTCTTGCATCTACACTTGTTTGTGATGCAGGTGCCCTTGCAAGAACATAGGGTTTTTCCTTTCACTGCAGATACATTCCAACTGTTGTTTTTGCGAGCAGCCTGGATGATTGAAATTTCTTCCAGATCCTCAGTATCTATGTTCTCTAGGGATGGGAAAAACACGTTTCTCATATCTGCCAAGTCATCCACTGAAAAGTGATTCTTCAGGATCCCATGTGCAGTGTAAACTCTGTAAAAGGTAGTTTCATCTTTTTCCTTCATGGAGAGTACCTTGCAGGGAAGGAGGCGAGCATCAGTGTTTGTCCTGTCAACCTCATGAACGTTAATCCCAACTGTATCACCCACATTGAAGACCTTTGTAATTCTGTTTGAATCAAACTGAACCTGTTGCTTCTTTGCTGCCTTCAGGTAGTTTGCTGTGGCCACCTTCCTTATTTTTTCATGGGTGTGTCATCTTCACTGTGGGATGAGCTGTTGCTGCATTTCCTCTTCTGTGAAATTTCTTGCACTTCTGCTTCTTCCTCACTTGGTGTTGTGTCTGCTTCTTCAGTTGAGGCTGAGGTAGAGGGTACTGCAAAGTCATCACTTGAGGCTGAGGTAGAGGGCACTGCAAAGTCATCACTTGAGGCTGAGGTAGAGGGCACTGCAAGGTCATCAATATTTTCAATAAGGCTATCTTCGATGTCTTCTTCATTCAGAGCCCCCTGCTCTGCAGATACCACATTAAAGAGACAAAATGATGTAATTGCAATTGATGGGTGCTAGTGGATTTTTAGTTGGAATTTAGATACAACATTTACCAAAACATAACTCATATTAGAAATTAGTGTTGTCTTAAAAATGTTGATTTGATGATTTTAGAAATTACACCTTTCAAAGGTTTAGTGCCATTTCTAATTCCCCTAGTGGTAGTTCCAATTGGAAGTAGCACTAGTGCTATTTCTAACTCCCCTAGTGCTACTTCCAATTAGAAGTACAACTAGTGGTAGTTCCAATTGGAAGCAGCACTAGGGGAATTAGAAATGGCACTAGTGGTAGTTCCAATTTGAAGTAGCACTAGTGGCAGTTCCAATTGGAACTACCACTAGGGGAATTATAAATGGCACTGGATTGGAGTTTCCACTGTGACATATACACTAATAGACCCAGCAAAGTTAAGTACCAATTGCAATTGCACCTGTAATTATGAAAGCCTGAGCAGCTATTTCAATTCACAAAGACCACACTTCAAACACTAGCAGATTTAACTGCACCTTTAATTATTAAAGTCTGAGCAGGTCTTGGTATTCTCAAAGAAAACACTTCTAACACTAGCAGATTTAACTGCACCTTTAATCAAAAAGGCCTGAGCAGCTATTTGGCACTTCAAACACTCTAGCAGATTGAACTGCACCTTTATCTCAAGAAAGCCTGAGCAGCTATTCGAATTTTCAAAGACCACACTTCAAACACTAGGGGATTAAACTATACCTTTAATCAAGAAAGCCTAAGCAGCTAAAATGTTTTGATAATACAGAATAGACTTCAAACAGCAGCAAAAATAAGACTTTTAAAAATTGTTTTCACAATGCAAGCTAAAACTTTTTAAGTGTTTTCACAATGCATCATAAAATATATACATATACATATATTATTTGAAAAATATATAATATTTTAAAAAATTATGATTAATTCATATTGTTTTTAAAAAGGAGGGCAGTTGTCCACCCTCTCAAAAGGAGGGGAGTCTTTTAGGAGGGCAGTCATCTAGGAGGGCACTATTCTAGGAGGGCACTATTCTAGGAGGGCACTATTCCCGGATTCACCAGTAAATGCCCGCCTTATATATCTTTGTTAGAGGTCAAGGACAAATGCTTCTATAAGTCTACAAAATGGGCGTTCACTGGTATTTCCGGTTTGCGGTAAAAACGGCTGATAATAGAGTTGAATTATTAAAATATAAAGCTTCAAAACAAATGTAGCAACATCCACCTGAATTATTAATTGCTGTGTACATCATTTGACAATCTGGTGGAAGAAGAATAAAATAAAAATCTGTTTATATAATTTAAATTCAATATATTTACTTCTGCATGGGCGTTTACGGGTAGAATGCCACTAATACAACTTAAATTCAATATATTAACTTCAGCATGAGAAGATTTTATAGGTCAAGGTCACTACGGCAAGGAGGATTCTGTTACATTTGTTTCAAGGCTTTATGTTTCAATACAATTTAACACTATTTTCGGCCGTTTTTACCGTGTCATGTCATGTTAGAATGAGCGATAATTCATGGATTACACTTTAATTCGTAAAATGCCTAGATATGGCATACCATCCATTTGTCGCTCAAAATATCATTAATCTCTTCGTCTGTTTTGTCATTTTTGTTGTTTTGTTGCATAATAAACTATCAAAAACAGCGTTCCAACAAACGGTCATTTCACGGACGTTACTAATTCTTGATTGTATGAGCTCATTGTTCGGTTCCTAGGTGCGCTTACCCGTAATTCAATTGGGATCACTTCGTTCACTTGAATCATGATCTAAGTGATCAGTCTCGATCGTAGGATCACTTGGTGTAATGATTTTAGTTACACGAGAGGCCCCAATCCAATAAAAATTCTGAATAATTTAAAAGACATTTATTAGGCGTATTCCGGTGATACTTATTTCTCTTAACCACGTCCATCTGTGCAGTGGAAAAAATAAGTATTGCTATAAGTACCACCAGAATCTAAAAATTAACTGTTGTAACATAAACTGCGCATGCACGAGAGATTTTCTAAATGTAGCCCACTAGGCAAATCATCTGAGTAAGAGTCTGTATTTATAAGCAATCATAGGGACCACGGTGGCAGAGTGGTAACACTCTCGCCTCCCACCTCTGAGGCCGGAGTTCGGTTCCCGGCACTGCCTCAAGTAGGAAAGCTGGTAGTTGCTTGCCACTGGTCGGCAGTTTACAGTACAGATCCCTGATGAACTGTATGTACTGGTTTCCTCTGCCCTTCGAACTACCCGTCGTGATATGACCTGTACAGTGTTGAAAGCGACATAAAACCCCAAATAAATGATTTTATAAGTGACGCCTAGAAATGAATGGCCATTTAAGATGGTCTAAGGGAGGATATTCCCCAGTAAAACAGTAACTGTGATCAACTGGGTGTTTGTAAATAGAAGTCACAATGCCATATCAGCTCAATAAAATATTGAAATAATTTTCTTGTTAAATGCATGATTATCTTACTCGAGCAATATTATATTCAGTGCGATTAATTTTATTTTAAAGTAAACTTTAGATAAATTCATTCTACACCATTATTTTTGTATTAAACTGTGAATTCATGTACATTGTTGAAGAATACCTTTATTGGAGGAAACCATTTGTCATCTGAATGTGCCTATTTTTAAACAATACTGTCTCCAAAAATATTACTAAATTAAGCTGTAAAATTATGAATATTTGTTTTTATTCATCTTTTTTTTATTAAAAACTGATATATTGGTGAAAATTTTATTTAAAACAATTTTACATGAGAAATGATACTGTCAGAATATTCACAAATCATAATTTTCTTTTAAATGCTATGAAGGTAGGATGGGTGTTTTTCTTGTTTTCCCAAGAAAACCTTTGCACATCTGTTGACCTTTTAAAATTTATTTTTATGTGTCTACAATTATACTTTATATATGTAGACTTAACTTGTAAAACAAATGTTAAGCCTAATACTTGTTAGTTAATATTACCCCAGAGCACATGAAAGCTGGTTGATGAACATATAGACATGACAACTGTATAGTGATTATTTTATCTTTGTCAATTTTTAAAATATTTTAGTCACCAATATATATTCAATAAACTCTGGTCTAATTATTTTATTTTTCATATTGAAAATATATGTACATGTTTAGGTTTTAAATAGATTTTTATATGAAAAAAATATCCAAAGGCATTTACAAGAATTCATTTTTCTTGTGTGAAGTACATTAAATGTAAGTATCAAAATCATCACAAATACACCAAAAAACATAAAACTTAAGAGAGAGAATGATCAATCGTATCAAACACCACAGAAAGGTCTAATAATGTTAGGGCCACTGCCTTTCCTGAGTCCATTGAGAGAGCTATATTGTTTTGAATCTTCAACAATGTGGTTTCAGGGGAGTGGGAACTCTTATAAGCAGACTGGTTGACATTTAAGAGCCCCTCGCGTGAAATAAATTCATTTAGCTGCTTTGCCAAAACTTTCTCGATAAGTTTTGATATAAAACTAAGGTTTGACACTGGCCTGTAGTTTTTGAGGATATTTCTATCAAGGTTAGGCTTCTTTTGAAGGGAGGTGACATGTACCATCTTAAAACAGTTGGGGAAAGTACCTTCTTTGATTGAATAATTTACAATTTTAGTGATGGGGGTGATAAGAATATCAGCACACTCCTTGACCAGTGATGCTAGAATTGGATCAAGGTCACAAGATTTGTATGGTGAGGACTTTAGAATTTTAAGTAGGTCTTCTTCGGACACAGGTGTGAAAGAGGACAGAGTATTTTTAGTGGAGTTGAGTCTAGTGACTGAAGATGGTGTCGACGACTGGAGTGTAGATCTTATTTTAAGGATTTTGTCATAGAAAAACTTACAGAAAGTGTTTGCAAGGTCAGTTTTATTTGTGCAGTTTGGTAGAACAGCAACAGAGGACCTGTGTAAAATCTTTTTGAAGCAATTCCACAAAGC
Source organism: Sabellastarte sp. h YS-2021 (assembly GCA_964017235.1). Lineage (NCBI taxonomy): Eukaryota > Metazoa > Annelida > Polychaeta > Sabellida > Sabellidae > Sabellastarte > Sabellastarte sp. h YS-2021. The sequence continues at coordinate 58,517,242 of OZ024930.1, read as the reverse complement.
CTTAGGATTTCTTTGATTTTCAGCCACAATGTTGGAATAATGATTGCATCTAGACTTCTCAAGCAGGAAATTATAGTGATTGATTGCAGCCTGGTATCGGCTACGATTACTGGCTGAGTTTTCACAATGCCATGCCTGCTCATATTTCCTCTTGAGTCGTTTTGCCTTGAGGATGTCACAGTTCATGAAACAAGTCTCAGCATGTCTCGGTACATTTATCTTCTTGATTGGGGTGTGTTTGTCAAGGAGGTTTCTCAATGTATTAAAGTATTGATGACTGAGAAGACTGGCAGTTTTGTATGGGCATCTAATGAGGTCAGAGTTGAGGATATTCGTTCTAAAATCTAAGATATTTATCTTGTGAATTTTACTGATGGAAACATGTTGAAACTTACAGGACCCTCTGATGGGGAAAATAAGGCTAAACATGATTGCCTGCATGGTGGTCTGATTGTCCCCCAATAACTTTGGGACTAATGGCCCAGGAGAAAGAATCCCTCACACATAAAGCATCCAAAATAGGACCTTGAATATGTGTGGGTGTATTGACAAGTTGTGTAAAACTAAATTGCTCTAGGATACCATAAAATTTCAGTGTCCAAATGTCATGTTGATCCAGATGAAAATTAAGATCACCAAGGAGAATATTTTCACACCCTGACAAAGCAGCACCTTCAAGGAACATGCCAAATTCGCCCAGGAATTGCGACTTTGGGAGATTTGTGGGTTTATAGAGTACATGAAATATAACATCTTAGCACCCTCAGTGCTAATCTGAATGGAGGTACTTTCAAAAGCCTGACGATTTTTTTTAAACTTGCTCAAAACTTTTATTATCGAATAAAATAATAATAGTAATCAATAATAATAGTAAATATAATAGTAGGATTTATAGAGCAGCAAAATTGATACAAATCCTCTAATCCCAAGAAGGGAGAGTCCAGGGACAGATATGGGTCGATATCTAAAAAGCGCCCACCGGGGTATAACTAAGGTGGGGAGTAAGGCAGCCTGAACAAGTGAGTCTTTAGCTGGCTTCTGAAACTATCTATTGTTTGCTGAGACCTGACAGTCTGTGGCAGCTTGTTCCATTCAGCTGGTGTGGCTACTGCAAAGCCATGCCTGCCTATGTGCTTCTTAGGGCAGGTTGAGGAGACAGATAGCCTATTGCCGTGAGTGAGACTGCTCGATCTTATTAAAGTTGAAAGATACGGGGGCTGTGAAAGATTGATAGCCTTGAATACCAGAAGATTATACTTAAAGAGGATACGATGTTGAATTGGAAGCGAGTGTACTTTTGTCAACAAGGGTGTAACATGACTCATTTTGTCAAGTCTGAAGATGATGCGGCAAAGAGCATTCTGGACTCTCTGTATAGTTTAGCTATGTTGGACTTGCTTACCCCATAAAGTAAAGAGTTACAGTAGTCCAGACGACTACTGACCATAAGATTTGCCAGAAGTATTTCAGTCTGAACACTAAGGAATTTGCTAATTCGTTGCAAATCACGAAGATGATAGTAACATGCTTGGCAAACCTTGGCAACATGATTGCCAAAGGAATTCTCTCAGTCAAAGATAACACCCAGATTCTTTACTTCCACCGATGGAGAGATATTGTTTTGGAGGAGTGGAACAGGGAAATTTAGTGCAAGGGACTCTCTGATGGCTTTTTGAAATATGATGATAAATTCCGTTTTTTCTGGGTTTAGTTTTAGTTTAACACCATCCATCCACTCCTGTACTGACTTGAGACACTTGGTCAGCTCTTCCATGCTAGAATCAAAGTTCCTGGAGTCAACTGCTAAGTAGATCTGGGTATCATCAGCATATAGGTGATGAGTAACATTGAATTTGGAAATAACTTGACTGAGGGGACTAGCGTAAAGAGTGAAAAGGAGAAGCCCCAATATGGAGCTTTGGGGGACGCCGAAAGGGAGAATTACCCCCTCAGAGAAACTATCACCTATTTTAATTTTTTGTTTACGGTTTGAAAGGTATGATTTGATCCACAACAAAACAGTACCATCTAGACCAAACCAGTCATGCAAGCAGTCATATAAGAGAGAATGATCAATCGTATCAAACACCACAGAAAGGTCTAATAATGTTAGGGCCACTGCCTTTCCTGAGTCCATTGAGAGAGCTATATTGTTTTGAATCTTCAACAATGTGGTTTCAGGGGAGTGGGAACTCTTATAAGCAGACTGGTCGACATTTAAGAGCCCCTCGTGTGAAATAAATTCATTTAGCTGCTTTGCCAAAACTTTCTCGATAAGTTTTGATATAAAACTAAGGTTTGACACTGGCCTGTAGTTTTTGAGGATATTTCTATCAAGGTTAGGCTTCTTTTGAAGGGAGGTGACATATACCATCTTAAAACAGTTGGGGAAAGTACCTTCTTTGATTGAATAATTTACAATTTTAGTGATGGGGGTGATAAGAATATCAGCACACTCCTTGACCAGTGATGCTAGAATTGGATCAAGGTCACAAGATTTGTATGGTGAGGACTTTAGAATTTTAAGTAGGTCTTCTTCGGACACAGGTGTGAAAGAGGACAGAGTATTTTTAGTGGAGTTGAGTCTAGTGACTGAAGATGGTGTCGACGACTGGAGTGTAGATCTTATTTTAAGGATTTTGTCATAGAAAAACTTACAGAAAGTGTTTGCAAGGTCAGTTTTATTTGTGCAGTTTGGTAGAACAGCAACAGAGGACCTGTGTAAAATCTTTTTGAAGCAATTCCACAAAGCCTTAGGATTTCTTTGATTTTCAGCCACAATGTTGGAATAATGATTGCATCTAGACTTCTCAAGCAGGAAATTATAGTGATTGATTGCAGCCTGGTATCGGCTACGATTACTGGCTGAGTTTTCACAATGCCATGCCTGCTCATATTTCCTCTTGAGTCGTTTTGCCTTGAGGATGTCACAGTTCATGAAACAAGTCTCAGCATGTCTCGGTACATTTATCTTCTTGATTGGGGTGTGTTTGTCAAGGAGGTTTCTCAATGTATTAAAGTATTGATGACTGAGAAGACTGGCAGTTTTGTATGGGCATCTAATGAGGTCAGAGTTGAGGATATTCGTTCTAAAATCTAAGATATTTATCTTGTGAATTTTACTGATGGAAACATGTTGAAACTTACAGGACCCTCTGATGGGGAAAATAAGGCTAAACATGATTGCCTGCATGGTGGTCTGATTGTCCCCCAATAACTTTGGGACTAATGGCCCAGGAGAAAGAATCCCTCACACATAAAGCATCCAAAATAGGACCTTGAATATGTGTGGGTGTATTGACAAGTTGTGTAAAACTAAATTGCTCTAGGATACCATAAAATTTCAGTGTCCAAATGTCATGTTGATCCAGATGAAAATTAAGATCACCAAGGAGAATATTTTCACACCCTGACAAAGCAGCACCTTCAAGGAACATGCCAAATTCGCCCAGGAATTGCGACTTTGGGAGATTTGTGGGTTTATAGAGTACATGAAATATAACATCTTAGCACCCTCAGTGCTAATCTGAATGGAGGTACTTTCAAAAGCCTGACGATTTTTTTTAAACTTGCTCAAAACTTTTATTATCGAATAAAATAATAATAGTAATCAATAATAATAGTAAATATAATAGTAGGATTTATAGAGCAGCAAAATTGATACAAATCCTCTAATCCCAAGAAGGGAGAGTCCAGGGACAGACATGGGTCGATATCTAAAAAGCGCCCACCAGGGTATAACTAAGGTGGGGAGTAAGGCAGCCTGAACAAGTGAGTCTTTAGCTGGCTTCTGAAACTATCTATTGTTTGCTGAGACCTGACAGTCTGTGGCAGCTTGTTCCATTCAGCTGGTGTGGCTACTGCAAAGCCATGCCTGCCTATGTGCTTCTTAGGGCAGGTTGAGGAGACAGATAGCCTATTGCCGTGAGTGAGACTGCTCGATCTTATTAAAGTTGAAAGATACGGGGGCTGTGAAAGATTGATAGCCTTGAATATCAGAAGATTATACTTAAAGAGGATACGATGTTGAATTGGAAGCGAGTGTACTTTTGTCAACAAGGGTGTAACATGACTCATTTTGTCAAGTCTGAAGATGATGCGGCAAAGAGCATTCTGGACTCTCTGTATAGTTTAGCTATGTTGGACTTGCTTACCCCATAAAGTAAAGAGTTACAGTAGTCCAGACGACTACTGACCATAAGATTTGCCAGAAGTATTTCAGTCTGAACACTAAGGAATTTGCTAATTCGTTGCAAATCACGAAGATGATAGTAACATGCTTGGCAAACCTTGGCAACATGATTGCCAAAGGAATTCTCTCAGTCAAAGATAACACCCAGATTCTTTACTTCCACCGATGGAGAGATATTGTTTTGGAGGAATGGAACAGGGAAATTTAGTGCAAGGGACTCTCTGATGGCTTTTTGAAATATGATGATAAATTCCGTTTTTTCTGGGTTTAGTTTTAGTTTAACACCATCCATCCACTCCTGTACTGACTTGAGACACTTGGTCAGCTCTTCCATGCTAGAATCAAAGTTCCTGGAGTCAACTGCTAAGTAGATCTGGGTATCATCAGCATATAGGTGATGAGTAACATTGAATTTGGAAATAACTTGACTGAGGGGACTAGCGTAAAGAGTGAAAAGGAGAAGCCCCAATATGGAGCTTTGGGGGACGCCGAAAGGGAGAATTACCCCCTCAGAGAAACTATCACCTATTTTAATTTTTTGTTTACGGTTTGAAAGGTATGATTTGATCCACAACAAAACAGTACCATCTAGACCAAACCAGTCATGCAAGCAGTCATATAAGAGAGAATGATCAATCGTATCAAACACCACAGAAAGGTCTAATAATGTTAGGGCCACTGCCTTTCCTGAGTCCATTGAGAGAGCTATATTGTTTTGAATCTTCAACAATGTGGTTTCAGGGGAGTGGGAACTCTTATAAGCAGACTGGTTGACATTTAAGAGCCCCTCGCGTGAAATAAATTCATTTAGCTGCTTTGCCAAAACTTTCTCGATAAGTTTTGATATAAAACTAAGGTTTGACACTGGCCTGTAGTTTTTGAGGATATTTCTATCAAGGTTAGGCTTCTTTTGAAGGGAGGTGACATATACCATCTTAAAACAGTTGGGGAAAGTACCTTCTTTGATTGAATAATTTACAATTTTAGTGATGGGGGTGATAAGAATATCAGCACACTCCTTGACCAGTGATGCTAGAATTGGATCAAGGTCACAAGATTTGTATGGTGAGGACTTTAGAATTTTAAGTAGGTCTTCTTCGGACACAGGTGTGAAAGAGGACAGAGTATTTTTAGTGGAGTTGAGTCTAGTGACTGAAGATGGTGTCGACGACTGGAGTGTAGATCTTATTTTAAGGATTTTGTCATAGAAAAACTTACAGAAAGTGTTTGCAAGGTCAGTTTTATTTGTGCAGTTTGGTAGAACAGCAACAGAGGACCTGTGTAAAATCTTTTTGAAGCAATTCCACAAAGCCTTAGGATTTCTTTGATTTTCAGCCACAATGTTGGAATAATGATTGCATCTAGACTTCTCAAGCAGGAAATTATAGTGATTGATTGCAGCCTGGTATCGGCTACGATTACTGGCTGAGTTTTCACAATGCCATGCCTGCTCATATTTCCTCTTGAGTCGTTTTGCCTTGAGGATGTCACAGTTCATGAAACAAGTCTCAGCATGTCTCGGTACATTTATCTTCTTGATTGGGGTGTGTTTGTCAAGGAGGTTTCTCAATGTATTAAAGTATTGATGACTGAGAAGACTGGCAGTTTTGTATGGGCATCTAATGAGGTCAGAGTTGAGGATATTCGTTCTAAAATCTAAGATATTTATCTTGTGAATTTTACTGATGGAAACATGTTGAAACTTACAGGACCCTCTGATGGGGAAAATAAGGCTAAACATGATTGCCTGCATGGTGGTCTGATTGTCCCCCAATAACTTTGGGACTAATGGCCCAGGAGAAAGAATCCCTCACACATAAAGCATCCAAAATAGGACCTTGAATATGTGTGGGTGTATTGACAAGTTGTGTAAAACTAAATTGCTCTAGGATACCATAAAATTTCAGTGTCCAAATGTCATGTTGATCCAGATGAAAATTAAGATCACCAAGGAGAATATTTTCACACCCTGACAAAGCAGCACCTTCAAGGAACATGCCAAATTCGCCCAGGAATTGCGACTTTGGGAGATTTGTGGGTTTATAGAGTACATGAAATATAACATCTTAGCACCCTCAGTGCTAATCTGAATGGAGGTACTTTCAAAAGCCTGACGATTTTTTTTAAACTTGCTCAAAACTTTTATTATCGAATAAAATAATAATAGTAATCAATAATAATAGTAAATATAATAGTAGGATTTATAGAGCAGCAAAATTGATACAAATCCTCTAATCCCAAGAAGGGAGAGTCCAGGGACAGATATGGGTCGATATCTAAAAAGCGCCCACCGGGGTATAACTAAGGTGGGGAGTAAGGCAGCCTGAACAAGTGAGTCTTTAGCTGGCTTCTGAAACTATCTATTGTTTGCTGAGACCTGACAGTCTGTGGCAGCTTGTTCCATTCAGCTGGTGTGGCTACTGCAAAGCCATGCCTGCCTATGTGCTTCTTAGGGCAGGTTGAGGAGACAGATAGCCTATTGCCGTGAGTGAGACTGCTCGATCTTATTAAAGTTGAAAGATACGGGGGCTGTGAAAGATTGATAGCCTTGAATACCAGAAGATTATACTTAAAGAGGATACGATGTTGAATTGGAAGCGAGTGTACTTTTGTCAACAAGGGTGTAACATGACTCATTTTGTCAAGTCTGAAGATGATGCGGCAAAGAGCATTCTGGACTCTCTGTATAGTTTAGCTATGTTGGACTTGCTTACCCCATAAAGTAAAGAGTTACAGTAGTCCAGACGACTACTGACCATAAGATTTGCCAGAAGTATTTCAGTCTGAACACTAAGGAATTTGCTAATTCGTTGCAAATCACGAAGATGATAGTAACATGCTTGGCAAACCTTGGCAACATGATTGCCAAAGGAATTCTCTCAGTCAAAGATAACACCCAGATTCTTTACTTCCACCGATGGAGAGATATTGTTTTGGAGGAGTGGAACAGGGAAATTTAGTGCAAGGGACTCTCTGATGGCTTTTTGAAATATGATGATAAATTCCGTTTTTTCTGGGTTTAGTTTTAGTTTAACACCATCCATCCACTCCTGTACTGACTTGAGACACTTGGTCAGCTCTTCCATGCTAGAATCAAAGTTCCTGGAGTCAACTGCTAAGTAGATCTGGGTATCATCAGCATATAGGTGATGAGTAACATTGAATTTGGAAATAACTTGACTGAGGGGACTAGCGTAAAGAGTGAAAAGGAGAAGCCCCAATATGGAGCTTTGGGGGACGCCGAAAGGGAGAATTACCCCCTCAGAGAAACTATCACCTATTTTAATTTTTTGTTTACGGTTTGAAAGGTATGATTTGATCCACAACAAAACAGTACCATCTAGACCAAACCAGTCATGCAAGCAGTCATATAAGAGAGAATGATCAATCGTATCAAACACCACAGAAAGGTCTAATAATGTTAGGGCCACTGCCTTTCCTGAGTCCATTGAGAGAGCTATATTGTTTTGAATCTTCAACAATGTGGTTTCAGGGGAGTGGGAACTCTTATAAGCAGACTGGTTGACATTTAAGAGCCCCTCGCGTGAAATAAATTCATTTAGCTGCTTTGCCAAAACTTTCTCGATAAGTTTTGATATAAAACTAAGGTTTGACACTGGCCTGTAGTTTTTGAGGATATTTCTATCAAGGTTAGGCTTCTTTTGAAGGGAGGTGACATATACCATCTTAAAACAGTTGGGGAAAGTACCTTCTTTGATTGAATAATTTACAATTTTAGTGATGGGGGTGATAAGAATATCAGCACACTCCTTGACCAGTGATGCTAGAATTGGATCAAGGTCACAAGATTTGTATGGTGAGGACTTTAGAATTTTAAGTAGGTCTTCTTCGGACACAGGTGTGAAAGAGGACAGAGTATTTTTAGTGGAGTTGAGTCTAGTGACTGAAGATGGTGTCGACGACTGGAGTGTAGATCTTATTTTAAGGATTTTGTCATAGAAAAACTTACAGAAAGTGTTTGCAAGGTCAGTTTTATTTGTGCAGTTTGGTAGAACAGCAACAGAGGACCTGTGTAAAATCTTTTTGAAGCAATTCCACAAAGCCTTAGGATTTCTTTGATTTTCAGCCACAATGTTGGAATAATGATTGCATCTAGACTTCTCAAGCAGGAAATTATAGTGATTGATTGCAGCCTGGTATCGGCTACGATTACTGGCTGAGTTTTCACAATGCCATGCCTGCTCATATTTCCTCTTGAGTCGTTTTGCCTTGAGGATGTCACAGTTCATGAAACAAGTCTCAGCATGTCTCGGTACATTTATCTTCTTGATTGGGGTGTGTTTGTCAAGGAGGTTTCTCAATGTATTAAAGTATTGATGACTGAGAAGACTGGCAGTTTTGTATGGGCATCTAATGAGGTCAGAGTTGAGGATATTCGTTCTAAAATCTAAGATATTTATCTTGTGAATTTTACTGATGGAAACATGTTGAAACTTACAGGACCCTCTGATGGGGAAAATAAGGCTAAACATGATTGCCTGCATGGTGGTCTGATTGTCCCCCAATAACTTTGGGACTAATGGCCCAGGAGAAAGAATCCCTCACACATAAAGCATCCAAAATAGGACCTTGAATATGTGTGGGTGTATTGACAAGTTGTGTAAAACTAAATTGCTCTAGGATACCATAAAATTTCAGTGTCCAAATGTCATGTTGATCCAGATGAAAATTAAGATCACCAAGGAGAATATTTTCACACCCTGACAAAGCAGCACCTTCAAGGAACATGCCAAATTCGCCCAGGAATTGCGACTTTGGGAGATTTGTGGGTTTATAGAGTACATGAAATATAACATCTTAGCACCCTCAGTGCTAATCTGAATGGAGGTACTTTCAAAAGCCTGACGATTTTTTTTAAACTTGCTCAAAACTTTTATTATCGAATAAAATAATAATAGTAATCAATAATAATAGTAAATATAATAGTAGGATTTATAGAGCAGCAAAATTGATACAAATCCTCTAATCCCAAGAAGGGAGAGTCCAGGGACAGATATGGGTCGATATCTAAAAAGCGCCCACCGGGGTATAACTAAGGTGGGGAGTAAGGCAGCCTGAACAAGTGAGTCTTTAGCTGGCTTCTGAAACTATCTATTGTTTGCTGAGACCTGACAGTCTGTGGCAGCTTGTTCCATTCAGCTGGTGTGGCTACTGCAAAGCCATGCCTGCCTATGTGCTTCTTAGGGCAGGTTGAGGAGACAGATAGCCTATTGCCGTGAGTGAGACTGCTCGATCTTATTAAAGTTGAAAGATACGGGGGCTGTGAAAGATTGATAGCCTTGAATACCAGAAGATTATACTTAAAGAGGATACGATGTTGAATTGGAAGCGAGTGTACTTTTGTCAACAAGGGTGTAACATGACTCATTTTGTCAAGTCTGAAGATGATGCGGCAAAGAGCATTCTGGACTCTCTGTATAGTTTAGCTATGTTGGACTTGCTTACCCCATAAAGTAAAGAGTTACAGTAGTCCAGACGACTACTGACCATAAGATTTGCCAGAAGTATTTCAGTCTGAACACTAAGGAATTTGCTAATTCGTTGCAAATCACGAAGATGATAGTAACATGCTTGGCAAACCTTGGCAACATGATTGCCAAAGGAATTCTCTCAGTCAAAGATAACACCCAGATTCTTTACTTCCACCGATGGAGAGATATTGTTTTGGAGGAGTGGAACAGGGAAATTTAGTGCAAGGGACTCTCTGATGGCTTTTTGAAATATGATGATAAATTCCGTTTTTTCTGGGTTTAGTTTTAGTTTAACACCATCCATCCACTCCTGTACTGACTTGAGACACTTGGTCAGCTCTTCCATGCTAGAATCAAAGTTCCTGGAGTCAACTGCTAAGTAGATCTGGGTATCATCAGCATATAGGTGATGAGTAACATTGAATTTGGAAATAACTTGACTGAGGGGACTAGCGTAAAGAGTGAAAAGGAGAAGCCCCAATATGGAGCTTTGGGGGACGCCGAAAGGGAGAATTACCCCCTCAGAGAAACTATCACCTATTTTAATTTTTTGTTTACGGTTTGAAAGGTATGATTTGATCCACAACAAAACAGTACCATCTAGACCAAACCAGTCATGCAAGCAGTCATATAAGAGAGAATGATCAATCGTATCAAACACCACAGAAAGGTCTAATAATGTTAGGGCCACTGCCTTTCCTGAGTCCATTGAGAGAGCTATATTGTTTTGAATCTTCAACAATGTGGTTTCAGGGGAGTGGGAACTCTTATAAGCAGACTGGTTGACATTTAAGAGCCCCTCGCGTGAAATAAATTCATTTAGCTGCTTTGCCAAAACTTTCTCGATAAGTTTTGATATAAAACTAAGGTTTGACACTGGCCTGTAGTTTTTGAGGATATTTCTATCAAGGTTAGGCTTCTTTTGAAGGGAGGTGACATATACCATCTTAAAACAGTTGGGGAAAGTACCTTCTTTGATTGAATAATTTACAATTTTAGTGATGGGGGTGATAAGAATATCAGCACACTCCTTGACCAGTGATGCTAGAATTGGATCAAGGTCACAAGATTTGTGAGAGTCCAGGGACAGATATGGGTCGATATCTAAAAAGCGCCCACCGGGGTATAACTAAGGTGGGGAGTAAGGCAGCCTGAACAAGTGAGTCTTTAGCTGGCTTCTGAAACTATCTATTGTTTGCTGAGACCTGACAGTCTGTGGCAGCTTGTTCCATTCAGCTGGTGTGGCTACTGCAAAGCCATGCCTGCCTATGTGCTTCTTAGGGCAGGTTGAGGAGACAGATAGCCTATTGCCGTGAGTGAGACTGCTCGATCTTATTAAAGTTGAAAGATACGGGGGCTGTGAAAGATTGATAGCCTTGAATACCAGAAGATTATACTTAAAGAGGATACGATGTTGAATTGGAAGCGAGTGTACTTTTGTCAACAAGGGTGTAACATGACTCATTTTGTCAAGTCTGAAGATGATGCGGCAAAGAGCATTCTGGACTCTCTGTATAGTTTAGCTATGTTGGACTTGCTTACCCCATAAAGTAAAGAGTTACAGTAGTCCAGACGACTACTGACCATAAGATTTGCCAGAAGTATTTCAGTCTGAACACTAAGGAATTTGCTAATTCGTTGCAAATCACGAAGATGATAGTAACATGCTTGGCAAACCTTGGCAACATGATTGCCAAAGGAATTCTCTCAGTCAAAGATAACACCCAGATTCTTTACTTCCACCGATGGAGAGATATTGTTTTGGAGGAGTGGAACAGGGAAATTTAGTGCAAGGGACTCTCTGATGGCTTTTTGAAATATGATGATAAATTCCGTTTTTTCTGGGTTTAGTTTTAGTTTAACACCATCCATCCACTCCTGTACTGACTTGAGACACTTGGTCAGCTCTTCCATGCTAGAATCAAAGTTCCTGGAGTCAACTGCTAAGTAGATCTGGGTATCATCAGCATATAGGTGATGAGTAACATTGAATTTGGAAATAACTTGACTGAGGGGACTAGCGTAAAGAGTGAAAAGGAGAAGCCCCAATATGGAGCTTTGGGGGACGCCGAAAGGGAGAATTACCCCCTCAGAGAAACTATCACCTATTTTAATTTTTTGTTTACGGTTTGAAAGGTATGATTTGATCCACAACAAAACAGTACCATCTAGACCAAACCAGTCATGCAAGCAGTCATATAAGAGAGAATGATCAATCGTATCAAACACCACAGAAAGGTCTAATAATGTTAGGGCCACTGCCTTTCCTGAGTCCATTGAGAGAGCTATATTGTTTTGAATCTTCAACAATGTGGTTTCAGGGGAGTGGGAACTCTTATAAGCAGACTGGTTGACATTTAAGAGCCCCTCGCGTGAAATAAATTCATTTAGCTGCTTTGCCAAAACTTTCTCGATAAGTTTTGATATAAAACTAAGGTTTGACACTGGCCTGTAGTTTTTGAGGATATTTCTATCAAGGTTAGGCTTCTTTTGAAGGGAGGTGACATATACCATCTTAAAACAGTTGGGGAAAGTACCTTCTTTGATTGAATAATTTACAATTTTAGTGATGGGGGTGATAAGAATATCAGCACACTCCTTGACCAGTGATGCTAGAATTGGATCAAGGTCACAAGATTTGTGAGAGTCCAGGGACAGATATGGGTCGATATCTAAAAAGCGCCCACCGGGGTATAACTAAGGTGGGGAGTAAGGCAGCCTGAACAAGTGAGTCTTTAGCTGGCTTCTGAAACTATCTATTGTTTGCTGAGACCTGACAGTCTGTGGCAGCTTGTTCCATTCAGCTGGTGTGGCTACTGCAAAGCCATGCCTGCCTATGTGCTTCTTAGGGCAGGTTGAGGAGACAGATAGCCTATTGCCGTGAGTGAGACTGCTCGATCTTATTAAAGTTGAAAGATACGGGGGCTGTGAAAGATTGATAGCCTTGAATACCAGAAGATTATACTTAAAGAGGATACGATGTTGAATTGGAAGCGAGTGTACTTTTGTCAACAAGGGTGTAACATGACTCATTTTGTCAAGTCTGAAGATGATGCGGCAAAGAGCATTCTGGACTCTCTGTATAGTTTAGCTATGTTGGACTTGCTTACCCCATAAAGTAAAGAGTTACAGTAGTCCAGACGACTACTGACCATAAGATTTGCCAGAAGTATTTCAGTCTGAACACTAAGGAATTTGCTAATTCGTTGCAAATCACGAAGATGATAGTAACATGCTTGGCAAACCTTGGCAACATGATTGCCAAAGGAATTCTCTCAGTCAAAGATAACACCCAGATTCTTTACTTCCACCGATGGAGAGATATTGTTTTGGAGGAGTGGAACAGGGAAATTTAGTGCAAGGGACTCTCTGATGGCTTTTTGAAATATGATGATAAATTCCGTTTTTTCTGGGTTTAGTTTTAGTTTAACACCATCCATCCACTCCTGTACTGACTTGAGACACTTGGTCAGCTCTTCCATGCTAGAATCAAAGTTCCTGGAGTCAACTGCTAAGTAGATCTGGGTATCATCAGCATATAGGTGATGAGTAACATTGAATTTGGAAATAACTTGACTGAGGGGACTAGCGTAAAGAGTGAAAAGGAGAAGCCCCAATATGGAGCTTTGGGGGACGCCGAAAGGGAGAATTACCCCCTCAGAGAAACTATCACCTATTTTAATTTTTTGTTTACGGTTTGAAAGGTATGATTTGATCCACAACAAAACAGTACCATCTAGACCAAACCAGTCATGCAAGCAGTCATATAAGAGAGAATGATCAATCGTATCAAACACCACAGAAAGGTCTAATAATGTTAGGGCCACTGCCTTTCCTGAGTCCATTGAGAGAGCTATATTGTTTTGAATCTTCAACAATGTGGTTTCAGGGGAGTGGGAACTCTTATAAGCAGACTGGTTGACATTTAAGAGCCCCTCGCGTGAAATAAATTCATTTAGCTGCTTTGCCAAAACTTTCTCGATAAGTTTTGATATAAAACTAAGGTTTGACACTGGCCTGTAGTTTTTGAGGATATTTCTATCAAGGTTAGGCTTCTTTTGAAGGGAGGTGACATATACCATCTTAAAACAGTTGGGGAAAGTACCTTCTTTGATTGAATAATTTACAATTTTAGTGATGGGGGTGATAAGAATATCAGCACACTCCTTGACCAGTGATGCTAGAATTGGATCAAGGTCACAAGATTTGTATGGTGAGGACTTTAGAATTTTAAGTAGGTCTTCTTCGGACACAGGTGTGAAAGAGGACAGAGTATTTTTAGTGGAGTTGAGTCTAGTGACTGAAGATGGTGTCGACGACTGGAGTGTAGATCTTATTTTAAGGATTTTGTCATAGAAAAACTTACAGAAAGTGTTTGCAAGGTCAGTTTTATTTGTGCAGTTTGGTAGAACAGCAACAGAGGACCTGTGTAAAATCTTTTTGAAGCAATTCCACAAAGCCTTAGGATTTCTTTGATTTTCAGCCACAATGTTGGAATAATGATTGCATCTAGACTTCTCAAGCAGGAAATTATAGTGATTGATTGCAGCCTGGTATCGGCTACGATTACTGGCTGAGTTTTCACAATGCCATGCCTGCTCATATTTCCTCTTGAGTCGTTTTGCCTTGAGGATGTCACAGTTCATGAAACAAGTCTCAGCATGTCTCGGTACATTTATCTTCTTGATTGGGGTGTGTTTGTCAAGGAGGTTTCTCAATGTATTAAAGTATTGATGACTGAGAAGACTGGCAGTTTTGTATGGGCATCTAATGAGGTCAGAGTTGAGGATATTCGTTCTAAAATCTAAGATATTTATCTTGTGAATTTTACTGATGGAAACATGTTGAAACTTACAGGACCCTCTGATGGGGAAAATAAGGCTAAACATGATTGCCTGCATGGTGGTCTGATTGTCCCCCAATAACTTTGGGACTAATGGCCCAGGAGAAAGAATCCCTCACACATAAAGCATCCAAAATAGGACCTTGAATATGTGTGGGTGTATTGACAAGTTGTGTAAAACTAAATTGCTCTAGGATACCATAAAATTTCAGTGTCCAAATGTCATGTTGATCCAGATGAAAATTAAGATCACCAAGGAGAATATTTTCACACCCTGACAAAGCAGCACCTTCAAGGAACATGCCAAATTCGCCCAGGAATTGCGACTTTGGGAGATTTGTGGGTTTATAGAGTACATGAAATATAACATCTTAGCACCCTCAGTGCTAATCTGAATGGAGGTACTTTCAAAAGCCTGACGATTTTTTTTAAACTTGCTCAAAACTTTTATTATCGAATAAAATAATAATAGTAATCAATAATAATAGTAAATATAATAGTAGGATTTATAGAGCAGCAAAATTGATACAAATCCTCTAATCCCAAGAAGGGAGAGTCCAGGGACAGATATGGGTCGATATCTAAAAAGCGCCCACCGGGGTATAACTAAGGTGGGGAGTAAGGCAGCCTGAACAAGTGAGTCTTTAGCTGGCTTCTGAAACTATCTATTGTTTGCTGAGACCTGACAGTCTGTGGCAGCTTGTTCCATTCAGCTGGTGTGGCTACTGCAAAGCCATGCCTGCCTATGTGCTTCTTAGGGCAGGTTGAGGAGACAGATAGCCTATTGCCGTGAGTGAGACTGCTCGATCTTATTAAAGTTGAAAGATACGGGGGCTGTGAAAGATTGATAGCCTTGAATACCAGAAGATTATACTTAAAGAGGATACGATGTTGAATTGGAAGCGAGTGTACTTTTGTCAACAAGGGTGTAACATGACTCATTTTGTCAAGTCTGAAGATGATGCGGCAAAGAGCATTCTGGACTCTCTGTATAGTTTAGCTATGTTGGACTTGCTTACCCCATAAAGTAAAGAGTTACAGTAGTCCAGACGACTACTGACCATAAGATTTGCCAGAAGTATTTCAGTCTGAACACTAAGGAATTTGCTAATTCGTTGCAAATCACGAAGATGATAGTAACATGCTTGGCAAACCTTGGCAACATGATTGCCAAAGGAATTCTCTCAGTCAAAGATAACACCCAGATTCTTTACTTCCACCGATGGAGAGATATTGTTTTGGAGGAGTGGAACAGGGAAATTTAGTGCAAGGGACTCTCTGATGGCTTTTTGAAATATGATGATAAATTCCGTTTTTTCTGGGTTTAGTTTTAGTTTAACACCATCCATCCACTCCTGTACTGACTTGAGACACTTGGTCAGCTCTTCCATGCTAGAATCAAAGTTCCTGGAGTCAACTGCTAAGTAGATCTGGGTATCATCAGCATATAGGTGATGAGTAACATTGAATTTGGAAATAACTTGACTGAGGGGACTAGCGTAAAGAGTGAAAAGGAGAAGCCCCAATATGGAGCTTTGGGGGACGCCGAAAGGGAGAATTACCCCCTCAGAGAAACTATCACCTATTTTAATTTTTTGTTTACGGTTTGAAAGGTATGATTTGATCCACAACAAAACAGTACCATCTAGACCAAACCAGTCATGCAAGCAGTCATATAAGAGAGAATGATCAATCGTATCAAACACCACAGAAAGGTCTAATAATGTTAGGGCCACTGCCTTTCCTGAGTCCATTGAGAGAGCTATATTGTTTTGAATCTTCAACAATGTGGTTTCAGGGGAGTGGGAACTCTTATAAGCAGACTGGTTGACATTTAAGAGCCCCTCGCGTGAAATAAATTCATTTAGCTGCTTTGCCAAAACTTTCTCGATAAGTTTTGATATAAAACTAAGGTTTGACACTGGCCTGTAGTTTTTGAGGATATTTCTATCAAGGTTAGGCTTCTTTTGAAGGGAGGTGACATATACCATCTTAAAACAGTTGGGGAAAGTACCTTCTTTGATTGAATAATTTACAATTTTAGTGATGGGGGTGATAAGAATATCAGCACACTCCTTGACCAGTGATGCTAGAATTGGATCAAGGTCACAAGATTTGTATGGTGAGGACTTTAGAATTTTAAGTAGGTCTTCTTCGGACACAGGTGTGAAAGAGGACAGAGTATTTTTAGTGGAGTTGAGTCTAGTGACTGAAGATGGTGTCGACGACTGGAGTGTAGATCTTATTTTAAGGATTTTGTCATAGAAAAACTTACAGAAAGTGTTTGCAAGGTCAGTTTTATTTGTGCAGTTTGGTAGAACAGCAACAGAGGACCTGTGTAAAATCTTTTTGAAGCAATTCCACAAAGCCTTAGGATTTCCTTGATTTTCAGCCACAATGTTGGAATAATGATTGCATCTAGACTTCTCAAGCAGGAAATTATAGTGATTGATTGCAGCCTGGTATCGGCTACGATTACTGGCTGAGTTTTCACAATGCCATGCCTGCTCATATTTCCTCTTGAGTCGTTTTGCCTTGAGGATGTCACAGTTCATGAAACAAGTCTCAGCATGTCTCGGTACATTTATCTTCTTGATTGGGGTGTGTTTGTCAAGGAGGTTTCTCAATGTATTAAAGTATTGATGACTGAGAAGACTGGCAGTTTTGTATGGGCATCTAATGAGGTCAGAGTTGAGGATATTCGTTCTAAAATCTAAGATATTTATCTTGTGAATTTTACTGATGGAAACATGTTGAAACTTACAGGACCCTCTGATGGGGAAAATAAGGCTAAACATGATTGCCTGCATGGTGGTCTGATTGTCCCCCAATAACTTTGGGACTAATGGCCCAGGAGAAAGAATCCCTCACACATAAAGCATCCAAAATAGGACCTTGAATATGTGTGGGTGTATTGACAAGTTGTGTAAAACTAAATTGCTCTAGGATACCATAAAATTTCAGTGTCCAAATGTCATGTTGATCCAGATGAAAATTAAGATCACCAAGGAGAATATTTTCACACCCTGACAAAGCAGCACCTTCAAGGAACATGCCAAATTCGCCCAGGAATTGCGACTTTGGGAGATTTGTGGGTTTATAGAGTACATGAAATATAACATCTTAGCACCCTCAGTGCTAATCTGAATGGAGGTACTTTCAAAAGCCTGACGATTTTTTTTAAACTTGCTCAAAACTTTTATTATCGAATAAAATAATAATAGTAATCAATAATAATAGTAAATATAATAGTAGGATTTATAGAGCAGCAAAATTGATACAAATCCTCTAATCCCAAGAAGGGAGAGTCCAGGGACAGACATGGGTCGATATCTAAAAAGCGCCCACCAGGGTATAACTAAGGTGGGGAGTAAGGCAGCCTGAACAAGTGAGTCTTTAGCTGGCTTCTGAAACTATCTATTGTTTGCTGAGACCTGACAGTCTGTGGCAGCTTGTTCCATTCAGCTGGTGTGGCTACTGCAAAGCCATGCCTGCCTATGTGCTTCTTAGGGCAGGTTGAGGAGACAGATAGCCTATTGCCGTGAGTGAGACTGCTCGATCTTATTAAAGTTGAAAGATACGGGGGCTGTGAAAGATTGATAGCCTTGAATACCAGAAGATTATACTTAAAGAGGATACGATGTTGAATTGGAAGCGAGTGTACTTTTGTCAACAAGGGTGTAACATGACTCATTTTGTCAAGTCTGAAGATGATGCGGCAAAGAGCATTCTGGACTCTCTGTATAGTTTAGCTATGTTGGACTTGCTTACCCCATAAAGTAAAGAGTTACAGTAGTCCAGACGACTACTGACCATAAGATTTGCCAGAAGTATTTCAGTCTGAACACTAAGGAATTTGCTAATTCGTTGCAAATCACGAAGATGATAGTAACATGCTTGGCAAACCTTGGCAACATGATTGCCAAAGGAATTCTCTCAGTCAAAGATAACACCCAGATTCTTTACTTCCACCGATGGAGAGATATTGTTTTGGAGGAGTGGAACAGGGAAATTTAGTGCAAGGGACTCTCTGATGGCTTTTTGAAATATGATGATAAATTCCGTTTTTTCTGGGTTTAGTTTTAGTTTAACACCATCCATCCACTCCTGTACTGACTTGAGACACTTGGTCAGCTCTTCCATGCTAGAATCAAAGTTCCTGGAGTCAACTGCTAAGTAGATCTGGGTATCATCAGCATATAGGTGATGAGTAACATTGAATTTGGAAATAACTTGACTGAGGGGACTAGCGTAAAGAGTGAAAAGGAGAAGCCCCAATATGGAGCTTTGGGGGACGCCGAAAGGGAGAATTACCCCCTCAGAGAAACTATCACCTATTTTAATTTTTTGTTTACGGTTTGAAAGGTATGATTTGATCCACAACAAAACAGTACCATCTAGACCAAACCAGTCATGCAAGCAGTCATATAAGAGAGAATGATCAATCGTATCAAACACCACAGAAAGGTCTAATAATGTTAGGGCCACTGCCTTTCCTGAGTCCATTGAGAGAGCTATATTGTTTTGAATCTTCAACAATGTGGTTTCAGGGGAGTGGGAACTCTTATAAGCAGACTGGTTGACATTTAAGAGCCCCTCGCGTGAAATAAATTCATTTAGCTGCTTTGCCAAAACTTTCTCGATAAGTTTTGATATAAAACTAAGGTTTGACACTGGCCTGTAGTTTTTGAGGATATTTCTATCAAGGTTAGGCTTCTTTTGAAGGGAGGTGACATATACCATCTTAAAACAGTTGGGGAAAGTACCTTCTTTGATTGAATAATTTACAATTTTAGTGATGGGGGTGATAAGAATATCAGCACACTCCTTGACCAGTGATGCTAGAATTGGATCAAGGTCACAAGGTTTGTATGGTGAGGACTTTAGAATTTTAAGTAGGTCTTCTTCGGACACAGGTGTGAAAGAGGACAGAGTATTTTTAGTGGAGTTGAGTCTAGTGACTGAAGATGGTGTCGACGACTGGAGTGTAGATCTTATTTTAAGGATTTTGTCATAGAAAAACTTACAGAAAGTGTTTGCAAGGTCAGTTTTATTTGTGCAGTTTGGTAGAACAGCAACAGAGGACCTGTGTAAAATCTTTTTGAAGCAATTCCACAAAGCCTTAGGATTTCCTTGATTTTCAGCCACAATGTTGGAATAATGATTGCATCTAGACTTCTCAAGCAGGAAATTATAGTGATTGATTGCAGCCTGGTATCGGCTACGATTACTGGCTGAGTTTTCACAATGCCATGCCTGCTCATATTTCCTCTTGAGTCGTTTTGCCTTGAGGATGTCACAGTTCATGAAACAAGTCTCAGCATGTCTCGGTACATTTATCTTCTTGATTGGGGTGTGTTTGTCAAGGAGGTTTCTCAATGTATTAAAGTATTGATGACTGAGAAGACTGGCAGTTTTGTATGGGCATCTAATGAGGTCAGAGTTGAGGATATTCGTTCTAAAATCTAAGATATTTATCTTGTGAATTTTACTGATGGAAACATGTTGAAACTTACAGGACCCTCTGATGGGGAAAATAAGGCTAAACATGATTGCCTGCATGGTGGTCTGATTGTCCCCCAATAACTTTGGGACTAATGGCCCAGGAGAAAGAATCCCTCACACATAAAGCATCCAAAATAGGACCTTGAATATGTGTGGGTGTATTGACAAGTTGTGTAAAACTAAATTGCTCTAGGATACCATAAAATTTCAGTGTCCAAATGTCATGTTGATCCAGATGAAAATTAAGATCACCAAGGAGAATATTTTCACACCCTGACAAAGCAGCACCTTCAAGGAACATGCCAAATTCGCCCAGGAATTGCGACTTTGGGAGATTTGTGGGTTTATAGAGTACATGAAATATAACATCTTAGCACCCTCAGTGCTAATCTGAATGGAGGTACTTTCAAAAGCCTGACGATTTTTTTTAAACTTGCTCAAAACTTTTATTATCGAATAAAATAATAATAGTAATCAATAATAATAGTAAATATAATAGTAGGATTTATAGAGCAGCAAAATTGATACAAATCCTCTAATCCCAAGAAGGGAGAGTCCAGGGACAGATATGGGTCGATATCTAAAAAGCGCCCACCGGGGTATAACTAAGGTGGGGAGTAAGGCAGCCTGAACAAGTGAGTCTTTAGCTGGCTTCTGAAACTATCTATTGTTTGCTGAGACCTGACAGTCTGTGGCAGCTTGTTCCATTCAGCTGGTGTGGCTACTGCAAAGCCATGCCTGCCTATGTGCTTCTTAGGGCAGGTTGAGGAGACAGATAGCCTATTGCCGTGAGTGAGACTGCTCGATCTTATTAAAGTTGAAAGATACGGGGGCTGTGAAAGATTGATAGCCTTGAATACCAGAAGATTATACTTAAAGAGGATACGATGTTGAATTGGAAGCGAGTGTACTTTTGTCAACAAGGGTGTAACATGACTCATTTTGTCAAGTCTGAAGATGATGCGGCAAAGAGCATTCTGGACTCTCTGTATAGTTTAGCTATGTTGGACTTGCTTACCCCATAAAGTAAAGAGTTACAGTAGTCCAGACGACTACTGACCATAAGATTTGCCAGAAGTATTTCAGTCTGAACACTAAGGAATTTGCTAATTCGTTGCAAATCACGAAGATGATAGTAACATGCTTGGCAAACCTTGGCAACATGATTGCCAAAGGAATTCTCTCAGTCAAAGATAACACCCAGATTCTTTACTTCCACCGATGGAGAGATATTGTTTTGGAGGAGTGGAACAGGGAAATTTAGTGCAAGGGACTCTCTGATGGCTTTTTGAAATATGATGATAAATTCCGTTTTTTCTGGGTTTAGTTTTAGTTTAACACCATCCATCCACTCCTGTACTGACTTGAGACACTTGGTCAGCTCTTCCATGCTAGAATCAAAGTTCCTGGAGTCAACTGCTAAGTAGATCTGGGTATCATCAGCATATAGGTGATGAGTAACATTGAATTTGGAAATAACTTGACTGAGGGGACTAGCGTAAAGAGTGAAAAGGAGAAGCCCCAATATGGAGCTTTGGGGGACGCCGAAAGGGAGAATTACCCCCTCAGAGAAACTATCACCTATTTTAATTTTTTGTTTACGGTTTGAAAGGTATGATTTGATCCACAACAAAACAGTACCATCTAGACCAAACCAGTCATGCAAGCAGTCATATAAGAGAGAATGATCAATCGTATCAAACACCACAGAAAGGTCTAATAATGTTAGGGCCACTGCCTTTCCTGAGTCCATTGAGAGAGCTATATTGTTTTGAATCTTCAACAATGTGGTTTCAGGGGAGTGGGAACTCTTATAAGCAGACTGGTTGACATTTAAGAGCCCCTCGCGTGAAATAAATTCATTTAGCTGCTTTGCCAAAACTTTCTCGATAAGTTTTGATATAAAACTAAGGTTTGACACTGGCCTGTAGTTTTTGAGGATATTTCTATCAAGGTTAGGCTTCTTTTGAAGGGAGGTGACATATACCATCTTAAAACAGTTGGGGAAAGTACCTTCTTTGATTGAATAATTTACAATTTTAGTGATGGGGGTGATAAGAATATCAGCACACTCCTTGACCAGTGATGCTAGAATTGGATCAAGGTCACAAGATTTGTATGGTGAGGACTTTAGAATTTTAAGTAGGTCTTCTTCGGACACAGGTGTGAAAGAGGACAGAGTATTTTTAGTGGAGTTGAGTCTAGTGACTGAAGATGGTGTCGACGACTGGAGTGTAGATCTTATTTTAAGGATTTTGTCATAGAAAAACTTACAGAAAGTGTTTGCAAGGTCAGTTTTATTTGTGCAGTTTGGTAGAACAGCAACAGAGGACCTGTGTAAAATCTTTTTGAAGCAATTCCACAAAGCCTTAGGATTTCTTTGATTTTCAGCCACAATGTTGGAATAATGATTGCATCTAGACTTCTCAAGCAGGAAATTATAGTGATTGATTGCAGCCTGGTATCGGCTACGATTACTGGCTGAGTTTTCACAATGCCATGCCTGCTCATATTTCCTCTTGAGTCGTTTTGCCTTGAGGATGTCACAGTTCATGAAACAAGTCTCAGCATGTCTCGGTACATTTATCTTCTTGATTGGGGTGTGTTTGTCAAGGAGGTTTCTCAATGTATTAAAGTATTGATGACTGAGAAGACTGGCAGTTTTGTATGGGCATCTAATGAGGTCAGAGTTGAGGATATTCGTTCTAAAATCTAAGATATTTATCTTGTGAATTTTACTGATGGAAACATGTTGAAACTTACAGGACCCTCTGATGGGGAAAATAAGGCTAAACATGATTGCCTGCATGGTGGTCTGATTGTCCCCCAATAACTTTGGGACTAATGGCCCAGGAGAAAGAATCCCTCACACATAAAGCATCCAAAATAGGACCTTGAATATGTGTGGGTGTATTGACAAGTTGTGTAAAACTAAATTGCTCTAGGATACCATAAAATTTCAGTGTCCAAATGTCATGTTGATCCAGATGAAAATTAAGATCACCAAGGAGAATATTTTCACACCCTGACAAAGCAGCACCTTCAAGGAACATGCCAAATTCGCCCAGGAATTGCGACTTTGGGAGATTTGTGGGTTTATAGAGTACATGAAATATAACATCTTAGCACCCTCAGTGCTAATCTGAATGGAGGTACTTTCAAAAGCCTGACGATTTTTTTAAAACTTGCTCAAAACTTTTATTATCGAATAAAATAATAATAGTAATCAATAATAATAGTAAATATAATAGTAGGATTTATAGAGCAGCAAAATTGATACAAATCCTCTAATCCCAAGAAGGGAGAGTCCAGGGACAGATATGGGTCGATATCTAAAAAGCGCCCACCGGGGTATAACTAAGGTGGGGAGTAAGGCAGCCTGAACAAGTGAGTCTTTAGCTGGCTTCTGAAACTATCTATTGTTTGCTGAGACCTGACAGTCTGTGGCAGCTTGTTCCATTCAGCTGGTGTGGCTACTGCAAAGCCATGCCTGCCTATGTGCTTCTTAGGGCAGGTTGAGGAGACAGATAGCCTATTGCCGTGAGTGAGACTGCTCGATCTTATTAAAGTTGAAAGATACGGGGGCTGTGAAAGATTGATAGCCTTGAATACCAGAAGATTATACTTAAAGAGGATACGATGTTGAATTGGAAGCGAGTGTACTTTTGTCAACAAGGGTGTAACATGACTCATTTTGTCAAGTCTGAAGATGATGCGGCAAAGAGCATTCTGGACTCTCTGTATAGTTTAGCTATGTTGGACTTGCTTACCCCATAAAGTAAAGAGTTACAGTAGTCCAGACGACTACTGACCATAAGATTTGCCAGAAGTATTTCAGTCTGAACACTAAGGAATTTGCTAATTCGTTGCAAATCACGAAGATGATAGTAACATGCTTGGCAAACCTTGGCAACATGATTGCCAAAGGAATTCTCTCAGTCAAAGATAACACCCAGATTCTTTACTTCCACCGATGGAGAGATATTGTTTTGGAGGAGTGGAACAGGGAAATTTAGTGCAAGGGACTCTCTGATGGCTTTTTGAAATATGATGATAAATTCCGTTTTTTCTGGGTTTAGTTTTAGTTTAACACCATCCATCCACTCCTGTACTGACTTGAGACACTTGGTCAGCTCTTCCATGCTAGAATCAAAGTTCCTGGAGTCAACTGCTAAGTAGATCTGGGTATCATCAGCATATAGGTGATGAGTAACATTGAATTTGGAAATAACTTGACTGAGGGGACTAGCGTAAAGAGTGAAAAGGAGAAGCCCCAATATGGAGCTTTGGGGGACGCCGAAAGGGAGAATTACCCCCTCAGAGAAACTATCACCTATTTTAATTTTTTGTTTACGGTTTGAAAGGTATGATTTGATCCACAACAAAACAGTACCATCTAGACCAAACCAGTCATGCAAGCAGTCATATAAGAGAGAATGATCAATCGTATCAAACACCACAGAAAGGTCTAATAATGTTAGGGCCACTGCCTTTCCTGAGTCCATTGAGAGAGCTATATTGTTTTGAATCTTCAACAATGTGGTTTCAGGGGAGTGGGAACTCTTATAAGCAGACTGGTTGACATTTAAGAGCCCCTCGCGTGAAATAAATTCATTTAGCTGCTTTGCCAAAACTTTCTCGATAAGTTTTGATATAAAACTAAGGTTTGACACTGGCCTGTAGTTTTTGAGGATATTTCTATCAAGGTTAGGCTTCTTTTGAAGGGAGGTGACATATACCATCTTAAAACAGTTGGGGAAAGTACCTTCTTTGATTGAATAATTTACAATTTTAGTGATGGGGGTGATAAGAATATCAGCACACTCCTTGACCAGTGATGCTAGAATTGGATCAAGGTCACAAGATTTGTATGGTGAGGACTTTAGAATTTTAAGTAGGTCTTCTTCGGACACAGGTGTGAAAGAGGACAGAGTATTTTTAGTGGAGTTGAGTCTAGTGACTGAAGATGGTGTCGACGACTGGAGTGTAGATCTTATTTTAAGGATTTTGTCATAGAAAAACTTACAGAAAGTGTTTGCAAGGTCAGTTTTATTTGTGCAGTTTGGTAGAACAGCAACAGAGGACCTGTGTAAAATCTTTTTGAAGCAATTCCACAAAGCCTTAGGATTTCCTTGATTTTCAGCCACAATGTTGGAATAATGATTGCATCTAGACTTCTCAAGCAGGAAATTATAGTGATTGATTGCAGCCTGGTATCGGCTACGATTACTGGCTGAGTTTTCACAATGCCATGCCTGCTCATATTTCCTCTTGAGTCGTTTTGCCTTGAGGATGTCACAGTTCATGAAACAAGTCTCAGCATGTCTCGGTACATTTATCTTCTTGATTGGGGTGTGTTTGTCAAGGAGGTTTCTCAATGTATTAAAGTATTGATGACTGAGAAGACTGGCAGTTTTGTATGGGCATCTAATGAGGTCAGAGTTGAGGATATTCGTTCTAAAATCTAAGATATTTATCTTGTGAATTTTACTGATGGAAACATGTTGAAACTTACAGGACCCTCTGATGGGGAAAATAAGGCTAAACATGATTGCCTGCATGGTGGTCTGATTGTCCCCCAATAACTTTGGGACTAATGGCCCAGGAGAAAGAATCCCTCACACATAAAGCATCCAAAATAGGACCTTGAATATGTGTGGGTGTATTGACAAGTTGTGTAAAACTAAATTGCTCTAGGATACCATAAAATTTCAGTGTCCAAATGTCATGTTGATCCAGATGAAAATTAAGATCACCAAGGAGAATATTTTCACACCCTGACAAAGCAGCACCTTCAAGGAACATGCCAAATTCGCCCAGGAATTGCGACTTTGGGAGATTTGTGGGTTTATAGAGTACATGAAATATAACATCTTAGCACCCTCAGTGCTAATCTGAATGGAGGTACTTTCAAAAGCCTGACGATTTTTTTTAAACTTGCTCAAAACTTTTATTATCGAATAAAATAATAATAGTAATCAATAATAATAGTAAATATAATAGTAGGATTTATAGAGCAGCAAAATTGATACAAATCCTCTAATCCCAAGAAGGGAGAGTCCAGGGACAGACATGGGTCGATATCTAAAAAGCGCCCACCAGGGTATAACTAAGGTGGGGAGTAAGGCAGCCTGAACAAGTGAGTCTTTAGCTGGCTTCTGAAACTATCTATTGTTTGCTGAGACCTGACAGTCTGTGGCAGCTTGTTCCATTCAGCTGGTGTGGCTACTGCAAAGCCATGCCTGCCTATGTGCTTCTTAGGGCAGGTTGAGGAGACAGATAGCCTATTGCCGTGAGTGAGACTGCTCGATCTTATTAAAGTTGAAAGATACGGGGGCTGTGAAAGATTGATAGCCTTGAATACCAGAAGATTATACTTAAAGAGGATACGATGTTGAATTGGAAGCGAGTGTACTTTTGTCAACAAGGGTGTAACATGACTCATTTTGTCAAGTCTGAAGATGATGCGGCAAAGAGCATTCTGGACTCTCTGTATAGTTTAGCTATGTTGGACTTGCTTACCCCATAAAGTAAAGAGTTACAGTAGTCCAGACGACTACTGACCATAAGATTTGCCAGAAGTATTTCAGTCTGAACACTAAGGAATTTGCTAATTCGTTGCAAATCACGAAGATGATAGTAACATGCTTGGCAAACCTTGGCAACATGATTGCCAAAGGAATTCTCTCAGTCAAAGATAACACCCAGATTCTTTACTTCCACCGATGGAGAGATATTGTTTTGGAGGAGTGGAACAGGGAAATTTAGTGCAAGGGACTCTCTGATGGCTTTTTGAAATATGATGATAAATTCCGTTTTTTCTGGGTTTAGTTTTAGTTTAACACCATCCATCCACTCCTGTACTGACTTGAGACACTTGGTCAGCTCTTCCATGCTAGAATCAAAGTTCCTGGAGTCAACTGCTAAGTAGATCTGGGTATCATCAGCATATAGGTGATGAGTAACATTGAATTTGGAAATAACTTGACTGAGGGGACTAGCGTAAAGAGTGAAAAGGAGAAGCCCCAATATGGAGCTTTGGGGGACGCCGAAAGGGAGAATTACCCCCTCAGAGAAACTATCACCTATTTTAATTTTTTGTTTACGGTTTGAAAGGTATGATTTGATCCACAACAAAACAGTACCATCTAGACCAAACCAGTCATGCAAGCAGTCATATAAGAGAGAATGATCAATCGTATCAAACACCACAGAAAGGTCTAATAATGTTAGGGCCACTGCCTTTCCTGAGTCCATTGAGAGAGCTATATTGTTTTGAATCTTCAACAATGTGGTTTCAGGGGAGTGGGAACTCTTATAAGCAGACTGGTTGACATTTAAGAGCCCCTCGCGTGAAATAAATTCATTTAGCTGCTTTGCCAAAACTTTCTCGATAAGTTTTGATATAAAACTAAGGTTTGACACTGGCCTGTAGTTTTTGAGGATATTTCTATCAAGGTTAGGCTTCTTTTGAAGGGAGGTGACATATACCATCTTAAAACAGTTGGGGAAAGTACCTTCTTTGATTGAATAATTTACAATTTTAGTGATGGGGGTGATAAGAATATCAGCACACTCCTTGACCAGTGATGCTAGAATTGGATCAAGGTCACAAGATTTGTATGGTGAGGACTTTAGAATTTTAAGTAGGTCTTCTTCGGACACAGGTGTGAAAGAGGACAGAGTATTTTTAGTGGAGTTGAGTCTAGTGACTGAAGATGGTGTCGACGACTGGAGTGTAGATCTTATTTTAAGGATTTTGTCATAGAAAAACTTACAGAAAGTGTTTGCAAGGTCAGTTTTATTTGTGCAGTTTGGTAGAACAGCAACAGAGGACCTGTGTAAAATCTTTTTGAAGCAATTCCACAAAGCCTTAGGATTTCCTTGATTTTCAGCCACAATGTTGGAATAATGATTGCATCTAGACTTCTCAAGCAGGAAATTATAGTGATTGATTGCAGCCTGGTATCGGCTACGATTACTGGCTGAGTTTTCACAATGCCATGCCTGCTCATATTTCCTCTTGAGTCGTTTTGCCTTGAGGATGTCACAGTTCATGAAACAAGTCTCAGCATGTCTCGGTACATTTATCTTCTTGATTGGGGTGTGTTTGTCAAGGAGGTTTCTCAATGTATTAAAGTATTGATGACTGAGAAGACTGGCAGTTTTGTATGGGCATCTAATGAGGTCAGAGTTGAGGATATTCGTTCTAAAATCTAAGATATTTATCTTGTGAATTTTACTGATGGAAACATGTTGAAACTTACAGGACCCTCTGATGGGGAAAATAAGGCTAAACATGATTGCCTGCATGGTGGTCTGATTGTCCCCCAATAACTTTGGGACTAATGGCCCAGGAGAAAGAATCCCTCACACATAAAGCATCCAAAATAGGACCTTGAATATGTGTGGGTGTATTGACAAGTTGTGTAAAACTAAATTGCTCTAGGATACCATAAAATTTCAGTGTCCAAATGTCATGTTGATCCAGATGAAAATTAAGATCACCAAGGAGAATATTTTCACACCCTGACAAAGCAGCACCTTCAAGGAACATGCCAAATTCGCCCAGGAATTGCGACTTTGGGAGATTTGTGGGTTTATAGAGTACATGAAATATAACATCTTAGCACCCTCAGTGCTAATCTGAATGGAGGTACTTTCAAAAGCCTGACGATTTTTTTTAAACTTGCTCAAAACTTTTATTATCGAATAAAATAATAATAGTAATCAATAATAATAGTAAATATAATAGTAGGATTTATAGAGCAGCAAAATTGATACAAATCCTCTAATCCCAAGAAGGGAGAGTCCAGGGACAGACATGGGTCGATATCTAAAAAGCGCCCACCAGGGTATAACTAAGGTGGGGAGTAAGGCAGCCTGAACAAGTGAGTCTTTAGCTGGCTTCTGAAACTATCTATTGTTTGCTGAGACCTGACAGTCTGTGGCAGCTTGTTCCATTCAGCTGGTGTGGCTACTGCAAAGCCATGCCTGCCTATGTGCTTCTTAGGGCAGGTTGAGGAGACAGATAGCCTATTGCCGTGAGTGAGACTGCTCGATCTTATTAAAGTTGAAAGATACGGGGGCTGTGAAAGATTGATAGCCTTGAATACCAGAAGATTATACTTAAAGAGGATACGATGTTGAATTGGAAGCGAGTGTACTTTTGTCAACAAGGGTGTAACATGACTCATTTTGTCAAGTCTGAAGATGATGCGGCAAAGAGCATTCTGGACTCTCTGTATAGTTTAGCTATGTTGGACTTGCTTACCCCATAAAGTAAAGAGTTACAGTAGTCCAGACGACTACTGACCATAAGATTTGCCAGAAGTATTTCAGTCTGAACACTAAGGAATTTGCTAATTCGTTGCAAATCACGAAGATGATAGTAACATGCTTGGCAAACCTTGGCAACATGATTGCCAAAGGAATTCTCTCAGTCAAAGATAACACCCAGATTCTTTACTTCCACCGATGGAGAGATATTGTTTTGGAGGAGTGGAACAGGGAAATTTAGTGCAAGGGACTCTCTGATGGCTTTTTGAAATATGATGATAAATTCCGTTTTTTCTGGGTTTAGTTTTAGTTTAACACCATCCATCCACTCCTGTACTGACTTGAGACACTTGGTCAGCTCTTCCATGCTAGAATCAAAGTTCCTGGAGTCAACTGCTAAGTAGATCTGGGTATCATCAGCATATAGGTGATGAGTAACATTGAATTTGGAAATAACTTGACTGAGGGGACTAGCGTAAAGAGTGAAAAGGAGAAGCCCCAATATGGAGCTTTGGGGGACGCCGAAAGGGAGAATTACCCCCTCAGAGAAACTATCACCTATTTTAATTTTTTGTTTACGGTTTGAAAGGTATGATTTGATCCACAACAAAACAGTACCATCTAGACCAAACCAGTCATGCAAGCAGTCATATAAGAGAGAATGATCAATCGTATCAAACACCACAGAAAGGTCTAATAATGTTAGGGCCACTGCCTTTCCTGAGTCCATTGAGAGAGCTATATTGTTTTGAATCTTCAACAATGTGGTTTCAGGGGAGTGGGAACTCTTATAAGCAGACTGGTTGACATTTAAGAGCCCCTCGCGTGAAATAAATTCATTTAGCTGCTTTGCCAAAACTTTCTCGATAAGTTTTGATATAAAACTAAGGTTTGACACTGGCCTGTAGTTTTTGAGGATATTTCTATCAAGGTTAGGCTTCTTTTGAAGGGAGGTGACATATACCATCTTAAAACAGTTGGGGAAAGTACCTTCTTTGATTGAATAATTTACAATTTTAGTGATGGGGGTGATAAGAATATCAGCACACTCCTTGACCAGTGATGCTAGAATTGGATCAAGGTCACAAGATTTGTATGGTGAGGACTTTAGAATTTTAAGTAGGTCTTCTTCGGACACAGGTGTGAAAGAGGACAGAGTATTTTTAGTGGAGTTGAGTCTAGTGACTGAAGATGGTGTCGACGACTGGAGTGTAGATCTTATTTTAAGGATTTTGTCATAGAAAAACTTACAGAAAGTGTTTGCAAGGTCAGTTTTATTTGTGCAGTTTGGTAGAACAGCAACAGAGGACCTGTGTAAAATCTTTTTGAAGCAATTCCACAAAGCCTTAGGATTTCTTTGATTTTCAGCCACAATGTTGGAATAATGATTGCATCTAGACTTCTCAAGCAGGAAATTATAGTGATTGATTGCAGCCTGGTATCGGCTACGATTACTGGCTGAGTTTTCACAATGCCATGCCTGCTCATATTTCCTCTTGAGTCGTTTTGCCTTGAGGATGTCACAGTTCATGAAACAAGTCTCAGCATGTCTCGGTACATTTATCTTCTTGATTGGGGTGTGTTTGTCAAGGAGGTTTCTCAATGTATTAAAGTATTGATGACTGAGAAGACTGGCAGTTTTGTATGGGCATCTAATGAGGTCAGAGTTGAGGATATTCGTTCTAAAATCTAAGATATTTATCTTGTGAATTTTACTGATGGAAACATGTTGAAACTTACAGGACCCTCTGATGGGGAAAATAAGGCTAAACATGATTGCCTGCATGGTGGTCTGATTGTCCCCCAATAACTTTGGGACTAATGGCCCAGGAGAAAGAATCCCTCACACATAAAGCATCCAAAATAGGACCTTGAATATGTGTGGGTGTATTGACAAGTTGTGTAAAACTAAATTGCTCTAGGATACCATAAAATTTCAGTGTCCAAATGTCATGTTGATCCAGATGAAAATTAAGATCACCAAGGAGAATATTTTCACACCCTGACAAAGCAGCACCTTCAAGGAACATGCCAAATTCGCCCAGGAATTGCGACTTTGGGAGATTTGTGGGTTTATAGAGTACATGAAATATAACATCTTAGCACCCTCAGTGCTAATCTGAATGGAGGTACTTTCAAAAGCCTGACGATTTTTTTTAAACTTGCTCAAAACTTTTATTATCGAATAAAATAATAATAGTAATCAATAATAATAGTAAATATAATAGTAGGATTTATAGAGCAGCAAAATTGATACAAATCCTCTAATCCCAAGAAGGGAGAGTCCAGGGACAGATATGGGTCGATATCTAAAAAGCGCCCACCGGGGTATAACTAAGGTGGGGAGTAAGGCAGCCTGAACAAGTGAGTCTTTAGCTGGCTTCTGAAACTATCTATTGTTTGCTGAGACCTGACAGTCTGTGGCAGCTTGTTCCATTCAGCTGGTGTGGCTACTGCAAAGCCATGCCTGCCTATGTGCTTCTTAGGGCAGGTTGAGGAGACAGATAGCCTATTGCCGTGAGTGAGACTGCTCGATCTTATTAAAGTTGAAAGATACGGGGGCTGTGAAAGATTGATAGCCTTGAATACCAGAAGATTATACTTAAAGAGGATACGATGTTGAATTGGAAGCGAGTGTACTTTTGTCAACAAGGGTGTAACATGACTCATTTTGTCAAGTCTGAAGATGATGCGGCAAAGAGCATTCTGGACTCTCTGTATAGTTTAGCTATGTTGGACTTGCTTACCCCATAAAGTAAAGAGTTACAGTAGTCCAGACGACTACTGACCATAAGATTTGCCAGAAGTATTTCAGTCTGAACACTAAGGAATTTGCTAATTCGTTGCAAATCACGAAGATGATAGTAACATGCTTGGCAAACCTTGGCAACATGATTGCCAAAGGAATTCTCTCAGTCAAAGATAACACCCAGATTCTTTACTTCCACCGATGGAGAGATATTGTTTTGGAGGAGTGGAACAGGGAAATTTAGTGCAAGGGACTCTCTGATGGCTTTTTGAAATATGATGATAAATTCCGTTTTTTCTGGGTTTAGTTTTAGTTTAACACCATCCATCCACTCCTGTACTGACTTGAGACACTTGGTCAGCTCTTCCATGCTAGAATCAAAGTTCCTGGAGTCAACTGCTAAGTAGATCTGGGTATCATCAGCATATAGGTGATGAGTAACATTGAATTTGGAAATAACTTGACTGAGGGGACTAGCGTAAAGAGTGAAAAGGAGAAGCCCCAATATGGAGCTTTGGGGGACGCCGAAAGGGAGAATTACCCCCTCAGAGAAACTATCACCTATTTTAATTTTTTGTTTACGGTTTGAAAGGTATGATTTGATCCACAACAAAACAGTACCATCTAGACCAAACCAGTCATGCAAGCAGTCATATAAGAGAGAATGATCAATCGTATCAAACACCACAGAAAGGTCTAATAATGTTAGGGCCACTGCCTTTCCTGAGTCCATTGAGAGAGCTATATTGTTTTGAATCTTCAACAATGTGGTTTCAGGGGAGTGGGAACTCTTATAAGCAGACTGGTTGACATTTAAGAGCCCCTCGCGTGAAATAAATTCATTTAGCTGCTTTGCCAAAACTTTCTCGATAAGTTTTGATATAAAACTAAGGTTTGACACTGGCCTGTAGTTTTTGAGGATATTTCTATCAAGGTTAGGCTTCTTTTGAAGGGAGGTGACATATACCATCTTAAAACAGTTGGGGAAAGTACCTTCTTTGATTGAATAATTTACAATTTTAGTGATGGGGGTGATAAGAATATCAGCACACTCCTTGACCAGTGATGCTAGAATTGGATCAAGGTCACAAGATTTGTATGGTGAGGACTTTAGAATTTTAAGTAGGTCTTCTTCGGACACAGGTGTGAAAGAGGACAGAGTATTTTTAGTGGAGTTGAGTCTAGTGACTGAAGATGGTGTCGACGACTGGAGTGTAGATCTTATTTTAAGGATTTTGTCATAGAAAAACTTACAGAAAGTGTTTGCAAGGTCAGTTTTATTTGTGCAGTTTGGTAGAACAGCAACAGAGGACCTGTGTAAAATCTTTTTGAAGCAATTCCACAAAGCCTTAGGATTTCCTTGATTTTCAGCCACAATGTTGGAATAATGATTGCATCTAGACTTCTCAAGCAGGAAATTATAGTGATTGATTGCAGCCTGGTATCGGCTACGATTACTGGCTGAGTTTTCACAATGCCATGCCTGCTCATATTTCCTCTTGAGTCGTTTTGCCTTGAGGATGTCACAGTTCATGAAACAAGTCTCAGCATGTCTCGGTACATTTATCTTCTTGATTGGGGTGTGTTTGTCAAGGAGGTTTCTCAATGTATTAAAGTATTGATGACTGAGAAGACTGGCAGTTTTGTATGGGCATCTAATGAGGTCAGAGTTGAGGATATTCGTTCTAAAATCTAAGATATTTATCTTGTGAATTTTACTGATGGAAACATGTTGAAACTTACAGGACCCTCTGATGGGGAAAATAAGGCTAAACATGATTGCCTGCATGGTGGTCTGATTGTCCCCCAATAACTTTGGGACTAATGGCCCAGGAGAAAGAATCCCTCACACATAAAGCATCCAAAATAGGACCTTGAATATGTGTGGGTGTATTGACAAGTTGTGTAAAACTAAATTGCTCTAGGATACCATAAAATTTCAGTGTCCAAATGTCATGTTGATCCAGATGAAAATTAAGATCACCAAGGAGAATATTTTCACACCCTGACAAAGCAGCACCTTCAAGGAACATGCCAAATTCGCCCAGGAATTGCGACTTTGGGAGATTTGTGGGTTTATAGAGTACATGAAATATAACATCTTAGCACCCTCAGTGCTAATCTGAATGGAGGTACTTTCAAAAGCCTGACGATTTTTTTTAAACTTGCTCAAAACTTTTATTATCGAATAAAATAATAATAGTAATCAATAATAATAGTAAATATAATAGTAGGATTTATAGAGCAGCAAAATTGATACAAATCCTCTAATCCCAAGAAGGGAGAGTCCAGGGACAGACATGGGTCGATATCTAAAAAGCGCCCACCGGGGTATAACTAAGGTGGGGAGTAAGGCAGCCTGAACAAGTGAGTCTTTAGCTGGCTTCTGAAACTATCTATTGTTTGCTGAGACCTGACAGTCTGTGGCAGCTTGTTCCATTCAGCTGGTGTGGCTACTGCAAAGCCATGCCTGCCTATGTGCTTCTTAGGGCAGGTTGAGGAGACAGATAGCCTATTGCCGTGAGTGAGACTGCTCGATCTTATTAAAGTTGAAAGATACGGGGGCTGTGAAAGATTGATAGCCTTGAATACCAGAAGATTATACTTAAAGAGGATACGATGTTGAATTGGAAGCGAGTGTACTTTTGTCAACAAGGGTGTAACATGACTCATTTTGTCAAGTCTGAAGATGATGCGGCAAAGAGCATTCTGGACTCTCTGTATAGTTTAGCTATGTTGGACTTGCTTACCCCATAAAGTAAAGAGTTACAGTAGTCCAGACGACTACTGACCATAAGATTTGCCAGAAGTATTTCAGTCTGAACACTAAGGAATTTGCTAATTCGTTGCAAATCACGAAGATGATAGTAACATGCTTGGCAAACCTTGGCAACATGATTGCCAAAGGAATTCTCTCAGTCAAAGATAACACCCAGATTCTTTACTTCCACCGATGGAGAGATATTGTTTTGGAGGAGTGGAACAGGGAAATTTAGTGCAAGGGACTCTCTGATGGCTTTTTGAAATATGATGATAAATTCCGTTTTTTCTGGGTTTAGTTTTAGTTTAACACCATCCATCCACTCCTGTACTGACTTGAGACACTTGGTCAGCTCTTCCATGCTAGAATCAAAGTTCCTGGAGTCAACTGCTAAGTAGATCTGGGTATCATCAGCATATAGGTGATGAGTAACATTGAATTTGGAAATAACTTGACTGAGGGGACTAGCGTAAAGAGTGAAAAGGAGAAGCCCCAATATGGAGCTTTGGGGGACGCCGAAAGGGAGAATTACCCCCTCAGAGAAACTATCACCTATTTTAATTTTTTGTTTACGGTTTGAAAGGTATGATTTGATCCACAACAAAACAGTACCATCTAGACCAAACCAGTCATGCAAGCAGTCATATAAGAGAGAATGATCAATCGTATCAAACACCACAGAAAGGTCTAATAATGTTAGGGCCACTGCCTTTCCTGAGTCCATTGAGAGAGCTATATTGTTTTGAATCTTCAACAATGTGGTTTCAGGGGAGTGGGAACTCTTATAAGCAGACTGGTTGACATTTAAGAGCCCCTCGCGTGAAATAAATTCATTTAGCTGCTTTGCCAAAACTTTCTCGATAAGTTTTGATATAAAACTAAGGTTTGACACTGGCCTGTAGTTTTTGAGGATATTTCTATCAAGGTTAGGCTTCTTTTGAAGGGAGGTGACATATACCATCTTAAAACAGTTGGGGAAAGTACCTTCTTTGATTGAATAATTTACAATTTTAGTGATGGGGGTGATAAGAATATCAGCACACTCCTTGACCAGTGATGCTAGAATTGGATCAAGGTCACAAGATTTGTATGGTGAGGACTTTAGAATTTTAAGTAGGTCTTCTTCGGACACAGGTGTGAAAGAGGACAGAGTATTTTTAGTGGAGTTGAGTCTAGTGACTGAAGATGGTGTCGACGACTGGAGTGTAGATCTTATTTTAAGGATTTTGTCATAGAAAAACTTACAGAAAGTGTTTGCAAGGTCAGTTTTATTTGTGCAGTTTGGTAGAACAGCAACAGAGGACCTGTGTAAAATCTTTTTGAAGCAATTCCACAAAGCCTTAGGATTTCCTTGATTTTCAGCCACAATGTTGGAATAATGATTGCATCTAGACTTCTCAAGCAGGAAATTATAGTGATTGATTGCAGCCTGGTATCGGCTACGATTACTGGCTGAGTTTTCACAATGCCATGCCTGCTCATATTTCCTCTTGAGTCGTTTTGCCTTGAGGATGTCACAGTTCATGAAACAAGTCTCAGCATGTCTCGGTACATTTATCTTCTTGATTGGGGTGTGTTTGTCAAGGAGGTTTCTCAATGTATTAAAGTATTGATGACTGAGAAGACTGGCAGTTTTGTATGGGCATCTAATGAGGTCAGAGTTGAGGATATTCGTTCTAAAATCTAAGATATTTATCTTGTGAATTTTACTGATGGAAACATGTTGAAACTTACAGGACCCTCTGATGGGGAAAATAAGGCTAAACATGATTGCCTGCATGGTGGTCTGATTGTCCCCCAATAACTTTGGGACTAATGGCCCAGGAGAAAGAATCCCTCACACATAAAGCATCCAAAATAGGACCTTGAATATGTGTGGGTGTATTGACAAGTTGTGTAAAACTAAATTGCTCTAGGATACCATAAAATTTCAGTGTCCAAATGTCATGTTGATCCAGATGAAAATTAAGATCACCAAGGAGAATATTTTCACACCCTGACAAAGCAGCACCTTCAAGGAACATGCCAAATTCGCCCAGGAATTGCGACTTTGGGAGATTTGTGGGTTTATAGAGTACATGAAATATAACATCTTAGCACCCTCAGTGCTAATCTGAATGGAGGTACTTTCAAAAGCCTGACGATTTTTTTTAAACTTGCTCAAAACTTTTATTATCGAATAAAATAATAATAGTAATCAATAATAATAGTAAATATAATAGTAGGATTTATAGAGCAGCAAAATTGATACAAATCCTCTAATCCCAAGAAGGGAGAGTCCAGGGACAGACATGGGTCGATATCTAAAAAGCGCCCACCGGGGTATAACTAAGGTGGGGAGTAAGGCAGCCTGAACAAGTGAGTCTTTAGCTGGCTTCTGAAACTATCTATTGTTTGCTGAGACCTGACAGTCTGTGGCAGCTTGTTCCATTCAGCTGGTGTGGCTACTGCAAAGCCATGCCTGCCTATGTGCTTCTTAGGGCAGGTTGAGGAGACAGATAGCCTATTGCCGTGAGTGAGACTGCTCGATCTTATTAAAGTTGAAAGATACGGGGGCTGTGAAAGATTGATAGCCTTGAATACCAGAAGATTATACTTAAAGAGGATACGATGTTGAATTGGAAGCGAGTGTACTTTTGTCAACAAGGGTGTAACATGACTCATTTTGTCAAGTCTGAAGATGATGCGGCAAAGAGCATTCTGGACTCTCTGTATAGTTTAGCTATGTTGGACTTGCTTACCCCATAAAGTAAAGAGTTACAGTAGTCCAGACGACTACTGACCATAAGATTTGCCAGAAGTATTTCAGTCTGAACACTAAGGAATTTGCTAATTCGTTGCAAATCACGAAGATGATAGTAACATGCTTGGCAAACCTTGGCAACATGATTGCCAAAGGAATTCTCTCAGTCAAAGATAACACCCAGATTCTTTACTTCCACCGATGGAGAGATATTGTTTTGGAGGAGTGGAACAGGGAAATTTAGTGCAAGGGACTCTCTGATGGCTTTTTGAAATATGATGATAAATTCCGTTTTTTCTGGGTTTAGTTTTAGTTTAACACCATCCATCCACTCCTGTACTGACTTGAGACACTTGGTCAGCTCTTCCATGCTAGAATCAAAGTTCCTGGAGTCAACTGCTAAGTAGATCTGGGTATCATCAGCATATAGGTGATGAGTAACATTGAATTTGGAAATAACTTGACTGAGGGGACTAGCGTAAAGAGTGAAAAGGAGAAGCCCCAATATGGAGCTTTGGGGGACGCCGAAAGGGAGAATTACCCCCTCAGAGAAACTATCACCTATTTTAATTTTTTGTTTACGGTTTGAAAGGTATGATTTGATCCACAACAAAACAGTACCATCTAGACCAAACCAGTCATGCAAGCAGTCATATAAGAGAGAATGATCAATCGTATCAAACACCACAGAAAGGTCTAATAATGTTAGGGCCACTGCCTTTCCTGAGTCCATTGAGAGAGCTATATTGTTTTGAATCTTCAACAATGTGGTTTCAGGGGAGTGGGAACTCTTATAAGCAGACTGGTTGACATTTAAGAGCCCCTCGCGTGAAATAAATTCATTTAGCTGCTTTGCCAAAACTTTCTCGATAAGTTTTGATATAAAACTAAGGTTTGACACTGGCCTGTAGTTTTTGAGGATATTTCTATCAAGGTTAGGCTTCTTTTGAAGGGAGGTGACATATACCATCTTAAAACAGTTGGGGAAAGTACCTTCTTTGATTGAATAATTTACAATTTTAGTGATGGGGGTGATAAGAATATCAGCACACTCCTTGACCAGTGATGCTAGAATTGGATCAAGGTCACAAGATTTGTATGGTGAGGACTTTAGAATTTTAAGTAGGTCTTCTTCGGACACAGGTGTGAAAGAGGACAGAGTATTTTTAGTGGAGTTGAGTCTAGTGACTGAAGATGGTGTCGACGACTGGAGTGTAGATCTTATTTTAAGGATTTTGTCATAGAAAAACTTACAGAAAGTGTTTGCAAGGTCAGTTTTATTTGTGCAGTTTGGTAGAACAGCAACAGAGGACCTGTGTAAAATCTTTTTGAAGCAATTCCACAAAGCCTTAGGATTTCCTTGATTTTCAGCCACAATGTTGGAATAATGATTGCATCTAGACTTCTCAAGCAGGAAATTATAGTGATTGATTGCAGCCTGGTATCGGCTACGATTACTGGCTGAGTTTTCACAATGCCATGCCTGCTCATATTTCCTCTTGAGTCGTTTTGCCTTGAGGATGTCACAGTTCATGAAACAAGTCTCAGCATGTCTCGGTACATTTATCTTCTTGATTGGGGTGTGTTTGTCAAGGAGGTTTCTCAATGTATTAAAGTATTGATGACTGAGAAGACTGGCAGTTTTGTATGGGCATCTAATGAGGTCAGAGTTGAGGATATTCGTTCTAAAATCTAAGATATTTATCTTGTGAATTTTACTGATGGAAACATGTTGAAACTTACAGGACCCTCTGATGGGGAAAATAAGGCTAAACATGATTGCCTGCATGGTGGTCTGATTGTCCCCCAATAACTTTGGGACTAATGGCCCAGGAGAAAGAATCCCTCACACATAAAGCATCCAAAATAGGACCTTGAATATGTGTGGGTGTATTGACAAGTTGTGTAAAACTAAATTGCTCTAGGATACCATAAAATTTCAGTGTCCAAATGTCATGTTGATCCAGATGAAAATTAAGATCACCAAGGAGAATATTTTCACACCCTGACAAAGCAGCACCTTCAAGGAACATGCCAAATTCGCCCAGGAATTGCGACTTTGGGAGATTTGTGGGTTTATAGAGTACATGAAATATAACATCTTAGCACCCTCAGTGCTAATCTGAATGGAGGTACTTTCAAAAGCCTGACGATTTTTTTTAAACTTGCTCAAAACTTTTATTATCGAATAAAATAATAATAGTAATCAATAATAATAGTAAATATAATAGTAGGATTTATAGAGCAGCAAAATTGATACAAATCCTCTAATCCCAAGAAGGGAGAGTCCAGGGACAGACATGGGTCGATATCTAAAAAGCGCCCACCGGGGTATAACTAAGGTGGGGAGTAAGGCAGCCTGAACAAGTGAGTCTTTAGCTGGCTTCTGAAACTATCTATTGTTTGCTGAGACCTGACAGTCTGTGGCAGCTTGTTCCATTCAGCTGGTGTGGCTACTGCAAAGCCATGCCTGCCTATGTGCTTCTTAGGGCAGGTTGAGGAGACAGATAGCCTATTGCCGTGAGTGAGACTGCTCGATCTTATTAAAGTTGAAAGATACGGGGGCTGTGAAAGATTGATAGCCTTGAATACCAGAAGATTATACTTAAAGAGGATACGATGTTGAATTGGAAGCGAGTGTACTTTTGTCAACAAGGGTGTAACATGACTCATTTTGTCAAGTCTGAAGATGATGCGGCAAAGAGCATTCTGGACTCTCTGTATAGTTTAGCTATGTTGGACTTGCTTACCCCATAAAGTAAAGAGTTACAGTAGTCCAGACGACTACTGACCATAAGATTTGCCAGAAGTATTTCAGTCTGAACACTAAGGAATTTGCTAATTCGTTGCAAATCACGAAGATGATAGTAACATGCTTGGCAAACCTTGGCAACATGATTGCCAAAGGAATTCTCTCAGTCAAAGATAACACCCAGATTCTTTACTTCCACCGATGGAGAGATATTGTTTTGGAGGAGTGGAACAGGGAAATTTAGTGCAAGGGACTCTCTGATGGCTTTTTGAAATATGATGATAAATTCCGTTTTTTCTGGGTTTAGTTTTAGTTTAACACCATCCATCCACTCCTGTACTGACTTGAGACACTTGGTCAGCTCTTCCATGCTAGAATCAAAGTTCCTGGAGTCAACTGCTAAGTAGATCTGGGTATCATCAGCATATAGGTGATGAGTAACATTGAATTTGGAAATAACTTGACTGAGGGGACTAGCGTAAAGAGTGAAAAGGAGAAGCCCCAATATGGAGCTTTGGGGGACGCCGAAAGGGAGAATTACCCCCTCAGAGAAACTATCACCTATTTTAATTTTTTGTTTACGGTTTGAAAGGTATGATTTGATCCACAACAAAACAGTACCATCTAGACCAAACCAGTCATGCAAGCAGTCATATAAGAGAGAATGATCAATCGTATCAAACACCACAGAAAGGTCTAATAATGTTAGGGCCACTGCCTTTCCTGAGTCCATTGAGAGAGCTATATTGTTTTGAATCTTCAACAATGTGGTTTCAGGGGAGTGGGAACTCTTATAAGCAGACTGGTTGACATTTAAGAGCCCCTCGCGTGAAATAAATTCATTTAGCTGCTTTGCCAAAACTTTCTCGATAAGTTTTGATATAAAACTAAGGTTTGACACTGGCCTGTAGTTTTTGAGGATATTTCTATCAAGGTTAGGCTTCTTTTGAAGGGAGGTGACATATACCATCTTAAAACAGTTGGGGAAAGTACCTTCTTTGATTGAATAATTTACAATTTTAGTGATGGGGGTGATAAGAATATCAGCACACTCCTTGACCAGTGATGCTAGAATTGGATCAAGGTCACAAGATTTGTATGGTGAGGACTTTAGAATTTTAAGTAGGTCTTCTTCGGACACAGGTGTGAAAGAGGACAGAGTATTTTTAGTGGAGTTGAGTCTAGTGACTGAAGATGGTGTCGACGACTGGAGTGTAGATCTTATTTTAAGGATTTTGTCATAGAAAAACTTACAGAAAGTGTTTGCAAGGTCAGTTTTATTTGTGCAGTTTGGTAGAACAGCAACAGAGGACCTGTGTAAAATCTTTTTGAAGCAATTCCACAAAGCCTTAGGATTTCCTTGATTTTCAGCCACAATGTTGGAATAATGATTGCATCTAGACTTCTCAAGCAGGAAATTATAGTGATTGATTGCAGCCTGGTATCGGCTACGATTACTGGCTGAGTTTTCACAATGCCATGCCTGCTCATATTTCCTCTTGAGTCGTTTTGCCTTGAGGATGTCACAGTTCATGAAACAAGTCTCAGCATGTCTCGGTACATTTATCTTCTTGATTGGGGTGTGTTTGTCAAGGAGGTTTCTCAATGTATTAAAGTATTGATGACTGAGAAGACTGGCAGTTTTGTATGGGCATCTAATGAGGTCAGAGTTGAGGATATTCGTTCTAAAATCTAAGATATTTATCTTGTGAATTTTACTGATGGAAACATGTTGAAACTTACAGGACCCTCTGATGGGGAAAATAAGGCTAAACATGATTGCCTGCATGGTGGTCTGATTGTCCCCCAATAACTTTGGGACTAATGGCCCAGGAGAAAGAATCCCTCACACATAAAGCATCCAAAATAGGACCTTGAATATGTGTGGGTGTATTGACAAGTTGTGTAAAACTAAATTGCTCTAGGATACCATAAAATTTCAGTGTCCAAATGTCATGTTGATCCAGATGAAAATTAAGATCACCAAGGAGAATATTTTCACACCCTGACAAAGCAGCACCTTCAAGGAACATGCCAAATTCGCCCAGGAATTGCGACTTTGGGAGATTTGTGGGTTTATAGAGTACATGAAATATAACATCTTAGCACCCTCAGTGCTAATCTGAATGGAGGTACTTTCAAAAGCCTGACGATTTTTTTTAAACTTGCTCAAAACTTTTATTATCGAATAAAATAATAATAGTAATCAATAATAATAGTAAATATAATAGTAGGATTTATAGAGCAGCAAAATTGATACAAATCCTCTAATCCCAAGAAGGGAGAGTCCAGGGACAGACATGGGTCGATATCTAAAAAGCGCCCACCGGGGTATAACTAAGGTGGGGAGTAAGGCAGCCTGAACAAGTGAGTCTTTAGCTGGCTTCTGAAACTATCTAT
Organism: Sabellastarte sp. h YS-2021; assembly: GCA_964017235.1. Taxonomy (NCBI): domain Eukaryota; kingdom Metazoa; phylum Annelida; class Polychaeta; order Sabellida; family Sabellidae; genus Sabellastarte; species Sabellastarte sp. h YS-2021. The sequence continues at coordinate 58,474,526 of OZ024930.1, read as the reverse complement.
TGTTTGCTGAGACCTGACAGTCTGTGGCAGCTTGTTCCATTCAGCTGGTGTGGCTACTGCAAAGCCATGCCTGCCTATGTGCTTCTTAGGGCAGGTTGAGGAGACAGATAGCCTATTGCCGTGAGTGAGACTGCTCGATCTTATTAAAGTTGAAAGATACGGGGGCTGTGAAAGATTGATAGCCTTGAATACCAGAAGATTATACTTAAAGAGGATACGATGTTGAATTGGAAGCGAGTGTACTTTTGTCAACAAGGGTGTAACATGACTCATTTTGTCAAGTCTGAAGATGATGCGGCAAAGAGCATTCTGGACTCTCTGTATAGTTTAGCTATGTTGGACTTGCTTACCCCATAAAGTAAAGAGTTACAGTAGTCCAGACGACTACTGACCATAAGATTTGCCAGAAGTATTTCAGTCTGAACACTAAGGAATTTGCTAATTCGTTGCAAATCACGAAGATGATAGTAACATGCTTGGCAAACCTTGGCAACATGATTGCCAAAGGAATTCTCTCAGTCAAAGATAACACCCAGATTCTTTACTTCCACCGATGGAGAGATATTGTTTTGGAGGAGTGGAACAGGGAAATTTAGTGCAAGGGACTCTCTGATGGCTTTTTGAAATATGATGATAAATTCCGTTTTTTCTGGGTTTAGTTTTAGTTTAACACCATCCATCCACTCCTGTACTGACTTGAGACACTTGGTCAGCTCTTCCATGCTAGAATCAAAGTTCCTGGAGTCAACTGCTAAGTAGATCTGGGTATCATCAGCATATAGGTGATGAGTAACATTGAATTTGGAAATAACTTGACTGAGGGGACTAGCGTAAAGAGTGAAAAGGAGAAGCCCCAATATGGAGCTTTGGGGGACGCCGAAAGGGAGAATTACCCCCTCAGAGAAACTATCACCTATTTTAATTTTTTGTTTACGGTTTGAAAGGTATGATTTGATCCACAACAAAACAGTACCATCTAGACCAAACCAGTCATGCAAGCAGTCATATAAGAGAGAATGATCAATCGTATCAAACACCACAGAAAGGTCTAATAATGTTAGGGCCACTGCCTTTCCTGAGTCCATTGAGAGAGCTATATTGTTTTGAATCTTCAACAATGTGGTTTCAGGGGAGTGGGAACTCTTATAAGCAGACTGGTTGACATTTAAGAGCCCCTCGCGTGAAATAAATTCATTTAGCTGCTTTGCCAAAACTTTCTCGATAAGTTTTGATATAAAACTAAGGTTTGACACTGGCCTGTAGTTTTTGAGGATATTTCTATCAAGGTTAGGCTTCTTTTGAAGGGAGGTGACATATACCATCTTAAAACAGTTGGGGAAAGTACCTTCTTTGATTGAATAATTTACAATTTTAGTGATGGGGGTGATAAGAATATCAGCACACTCCTTGACCAGTGATGCTAGAATTGGATCAAGGTCACAAGATTTGTATGGTGAGGACTTTAGAATTTTAAGTAGGTCTTCTTCGGACACAGGTGTGAAAGAGGACAGAGTATTTTTAGTGGAGTTGAGTCTAGTGACTGAAGATGGTGTCGACGACTGGAGTGTAGATCTTATTTTAAGGATTTTGTCATAGAAAAACTTACAGAAAGTGTTTGCAAGGTCAGTTTTATTTGTGCAGTTTGGTAGAACAGCAACAGAGGACCTGTGTAAAATCTTTTTGAAGCAATTCCACAAAGCCTTAGGATTTCCTTGATTTTCAGCCACAATGTTGGAATAATGATTGCATCTAGACTTCTCAAGCAGGAAATTATAGTGATTGATTGCAGCCTGGTATCGGCTACGATTACTGGCTGAGTTTTCACAATGCCATGCCTGCTCATATTTCCTCTTGAGTCGTTTTGCCTTGAGGATGTCACAGTTCATGAAACAAGTCTCAGCATGTCTCGGTACATTTATCTTCTTGATTGGGGTGTGTTTGTCAAGGAGGTTTCTCAATGTATTAAAGTATTGATGACTGAGAAGACTGGCAGTTTTGTATGGGCATCTAATGAGGTCAGAGTTGAGGATATTCGTTCTAAAATCTAAGATATTTATCTTGTGAATTTTACTGATGGAAACATGTTGAAACTTACAGGACCCTCTGATGGGGAAAATAAGGCTAAACATGATTGCCTGCATGGTGGTCTGATTGTCCCCCAATAACTTTGGGACTAATGGCCCAGGAGAAAGAATCCCTCACACATAAAGCATCCAAAATAGGACCTTGAATATGTGTGGGTGTATTGACAAGTTGTGTAAAACTAAATTGCTCTAGGATACCATAAAATTTCAGTGTCCAAATGTCATGTTGATCCAGATGAAAATTAAGATCACCAAGGAGAATATTTTCACACCCTGACAAAGCAGCACCTTCAAGGAACATGCCAAATTCGCCCAGGAATTGCGACTTTGGGAGATTTGTGGGTTTATAGAGTACATGAAATATAACATCTTAGCACCCTCAGTGCTAATCTGAATGGAGGTACTTTCAAAAGCCTGACGATTTTTTTTAAACTTGCTCAAAACTTTTATTATCGAATAAAATAATAATAGTAATCAATAATAATAGTAAATATAATAGTAGGATTTATAGAGCAGCAAAATTGATACAAATCCTCTAATCCCAAGAAGGGAGAGTCCAGGGACAGACATGGGTCGATATCTAAAAAGCGCCCACCGGGGTATAACTAAGGTGGGGAGTAAGGCAGCCTGAACAAGTGAGTCTTTAGCTGGCTTCTGAAACTATCTATTGTTTGCTGAGACCTGACAGTCTGTGGCAGCTTGTTCCATTCAGCTGGTGTGGCTACTGCAAAGCCATGCCTGCCTATGTGCTTCTTAGGGCAGGTTGAGGAGACAGATAGCCTATTGCCGTGAGTGAGACTGCTCGATCTTATTAAAGTTGAAAGATACGGGGGCTGTGAAAGATTGATAGCCTTGAATACCAGAAGATTATACTTAAAGAGGATACGATGTTGAATTGGAAGCGAGTGTACTTTTGTCAACAAGGGTGTAACATGACTCATTTTGTCAAGTCTGAAGATGATGCGGCAAAGAGCATTCTGGACTCTCTGTATAGTTTAGCTATGTTGGACTTGCTTACCCCATAAAGTAAAGAGTTACAGTAGTCCAGACGACTACTGACCATAAGATTTGCCAGAAGTATTTCAGTCTGAACACTAAGGAATTTGCTAATTCGTTGCAAATCACGAAGATGATAGTAACATGCTTGGCAAACCTTGGCAACATGATTGCCAAAGGAATTCTCTCAGTCAAAGATAACACCCAGATTCTTTACTTCCACCGATGGAGAGATATTGTTTTGGAGGAGTGGAACAGGGAAATTTAGTGCAAGGGACTCTCTGATGGCTTTTTGAAATATGATGATAAATTCCGTTTTTTCTGGGTTTAGTTTTAGTTTAACACCATCCATCCACTCCTGTACTGACTTGAGACACTTGGTCAGCTCTTCCATGCTAGAATCAAAGTTCCTGGAGTCAACTGCTAAGTAGATCTGGGTATCATCAGCATATAGGTGATGAGTAACATTGAATTTGGAAATAACTTGACTGAGGGGACTAGCGTAAAGAGTGAAAAGGAGAAGCCCCAATATGGAGCTTTGGGGGACGCCGAAAGGGAGAATTACCCCCTCAGAGAAACTATCACCTATTTTAATTTTTTGTTTACGGTTTGAAAGGTATGATTTGATCCACAACAAAACAGTACCATCTAGACCAAACCAGTCATGCAAGCAGTCATATAAGAGAGAATGATCAATCGTATCAAACACCACAGAAAGGTCTAATAATGTTAGGGCCACTGCCTTTCCTGAGTCCATTGAGAGAGCTATATTGTTTTGAATCTTCAACAATGTGGTTTCAGGGGAGTGGGAACTCTTATAAGCAGACTGGTTGACATTTAAGAGCCCCTCGCGTGAAATAAATTCATTTAGCTGCTTTGCCAAAACTTTCTCGATAAGTTTTGATATAAAACTAAGGTTTGACACTGGCCTGTAGTTTTTGAGGATATTTCTATCAAGGTTAGGCTTCTTTTGAAGGGAGGTGACATATACCATCTTAAAACAGTTGGGGAAAGTACCTTCTTTGATTGAATAATTTACAATTTTAGTGATGGGGGTGATAAGAATATCAGCACACTCCTTGACCAGTGATGCTAGAATTGGATCAAGGTCACAAGATTTGTATGGTGAGGACTTTAGAATTTTAAGTAGGTCTTCTTCGGACACAGGTGTGAAAGAGGACAGAGTATTTTTAGTGGAGTTGAGTCTAGTGACTGAAGATGGTGTCGACGACTGGAGTGTAGATCTTATTTTAAGGATTTTGTCATAGAAAAACTTACAGAAAGTGTTTGCAAGGTCAGTTTTATTTGTGCAGTTTGGTAGAACAGCAACAGAGGACCTGTGTAAAATCTTTTTGAAGCAATTCCACAAAGCCTTAGGATTTCCTTGATTTTCAGCCACAATGTTGGAATAATGATTGCATCTAGACTTCTCAAGCAGGAAATTATAGTGATTGATTGCAGCCTGGTATCGGCTACGATTACTGGCTGAGTTTTCACAATGCCATGCCTGCTCATATTTCCTCTTGAGTCGTTTTGCCTTGAGGATGTCACAGTTCATGAAACAAGTCTCAGCATGTCTCGGTACATTTATCTTCTTGATTGGGGTGTGTTTGTCAAGGAGGTTTCTCAATGTATTAAAGTATTGATGACTGAGAAGACTGACAGTTTTGTATGGGCATCTAATGAGGTCAGAGTTGAGGATATTCGTTCTAAAATCTAAGATATTTATCTTGTGAATTTTACTGATGGAAACATGTTGAAACTTACAGGACCCTCTGATGGGGAAAATAAGGCTAAACATGATTGCCTGCATGGTGGTCTGATTGTCCCCCAATAACTTTGGGACTAATGGCCCAGGAGAAAGAATCCCTCACACATAAAGCATCCAAAATAGGACCTTGAATATGTGTGGGTGTATTGACAAGTTGTGTAAAACTAAATTGCTCTAGGATACCATAAAATTTCAGTGTCCAAATGTCATGTTGATCCAGATGAAAATTAAGATCACCAAGGAGAATATTTTCACACCCTGACAAAGCAGCACCTTCAAGGAACATGCCAAATTCGCCCAGGAATTGCGACTTTGGGAGATTTGTGGGTTTATAAAGTACATGAAATATAACATCTTAGCACCCTCAGTGCTAATCTGAATGGAGGTACTTTCAAAAGCCTGACGATTTTTTTTAAACTTGCTCAAAACTTTTATTATCGAATAAAATAATAATAGTAATCAATAATAATAGTAAATATAATAGTAGGATTTATAGAGCAGCAAAATTGATACAAATCCTCTAATCCCAAGAAGGGAGAGTCCAGGGACAGACATGGGTCGATATCTAAAAAGCGCCCACCGGGGTATAACTAAGGTGGGGAGTAAGGCAGCCTGAACAAGTGAGTCTTTAGCTGGCTTCTGAAACTATCTATTGTTTGCTGAGACCTGACAGTCTGTGGCAGCTTGTTCCATTCAGCTGGTGTGGCTACTGCAAAGCCATGCCTGCCTATGTGCTTCTTAGGGCAGGTTGAGGAGACAGATAGCCTATTGCCGTGAGTGAGACTGCTCGATCTTATTAAAGTTGAAAGATACGGGGGCTGTGAAAGATTGATAGCCTTGAATACCAGAAGATTATACTTAAAGAGGATACGATGTTGAATTGGAAGCGAGTGTACTTTTGTCAACAAGGGTGTAACATGACTCATTTTGTCAAGTCTGAAGATGATGCGGCAAAGAGCATTCTGGACTCTCTGTATAGTTTAGCTATGTTGGACTTGCTTACCCCATAAAGTAAAGAGTTACAGTAGTCCAGACGACTACTGACCATAAGATTTGCCAGAAGTATTTCAGTCTGAACACTAAGGAATTTGCTAATTCGTTGCAAATCACGAAGATGATAGTAACATGCTTGGCAAACCTTGGCAACATGATTGCCAAAGGAATTCTCTCAGTCAAAGATAACACCCAGATTCTTTACTTCCACCGATGGAGAGATATTGTTTTGGAGGAGTGGAACAGGGAAATTTAGTGCAAGGGACTCTCTGATGGCTTTTTGAAATATGATGATAAATTCCGTTTTTTCTGGGTTTAGTTTTAGTTTAACACCATCCATCCACTCCTGTACTGACTTGAGACACTTGGTCAGCTCTTCCATGCTAGAATCAAAGTTCCTGGAGTCAACTGCTAAGTAGATCTGGGTATCATCAGCATATAGGTGATGAGTAACATTGAATTTGGAAATAACTTGACTGAGGGGACTAGCGTAAAGAGTGAAAAGGAGAAGCCCCAATATGGAGCTTTGGGGGACGCCGAAAGGGAGAATTACCCCCTCAGAGAAACTATCACCTATTTTAATTTTTTGTTTACGGTTTGAAAGGTATGATTTGATCCACAACAAAACAGTACCATCTAGACCAAACCAGTCATGCAAGCAGTCATATAAGAGAGAATGATCAATCGTATCAAACACCACAGAAAGGTCTAATAATGTTAGGGCCACTGCCTTTCCTGAGTCCATTGAGAGAGCTATATTGTTTTGAATCTTCAACAATGTGGTTTCAGGGGAGTGGGAACTCTTATAAGCAGACTGGTTGACATTTAAGAGCCCCTCGCGTGAAATAAATTCATTTAGCTGCTTTGCCAAAACTTTCTCGATAAGTTTTGATATAAAACTAAGGTTTGACACTGGCCTGTAGTTTTTGAGGATATTTCTATCAAGGTTAGGCTTCTTTTGAAGGGAGGTGACATATACCATCTTAAAACAGTTGGGGAAAGTACCTTCTTTGATTGAATAATTTACAATTTTAGTGATGGGGGTGATAAGAATATCAGCACACTCCTTGACCAGTGATGCTAGAATTGGATCAAGGTCACAAGATTTGTATGGTGAGGACTTTAGAATTTTAAGTAGGTCTTCTTCGGACACAGGTGTGAAAGAGGACAGAGTATTTTTAGTGGAGTTGAGTCTAGTGACTGAAGATGGTGTCGACGACTGGAGTGTAGATCTTATTTTAAGGATTTTGTCATAGAAAAACTTACAGAAAGTGTTTGCAAGGTCAGTTTTATTTGTGCAGTTTGGTAGAACAGCAACAGAGGACCTGTGTAAAATCTTTTTGAAGCAATTCCACAAAGCCTTAGGATTTCCTTGATTTTCAGCCACAATGTTGGAATAATGATTGCATCTAGACTTCTCAAGCAGGAAATTATAGTGATTGATTGCAGCCTGGTATCGGCTACGATTACTGGCTGAGTTTTCACAATGCCATGCCTGCTCATATTTCCTCTTGAGTCGTTTTGCCTTGAGGATGTCACAGTTCATGAAACAAGTCTCAGCATGTCTCGGTACATTTATCTTCTTGATTGGGGTGTGTTTGTCAAGGAGGTTTCTCAATGTATTAAAGTATTGATGACTGAGAAGACTGGCAGTTTTGTATGGGCATCTAATGAGGTCAGAGTTGAGGATATTCGTTCTAAAATCTAAGATATTTATCTTGTGAATTTTACTGATGGAAACATGTTGAAACTTACAGGACCCTCTGATGGGGAAAATAAGGCTAAACATGATTGCCTGCATGGTGGTCTGATTGTCCCCCAATAACTTTGGGACTAATGGCCCAGGAGAAAGAATCCCTCACACATAAAGCATCCAAAATAGGACCTTGAATATGTGTGGGTGTATTGACAAGTTGTGTAAAACTAAATTGCTCTAGGATACCATAAAATTTCAGTGTCCAAATGTCATGTTGATCCAGATGAAAATTAAGATCACCAAGGAGAATATTTTCACACCCTGACAAAGCAGCACCTTCAAGGAACATGCCAAATTCGCCCAGGAATTGCGACTTTGGGAGATTTGTGGGTTTATAGAGTACATGAAATATAACATCTTAGCACCCTCAGTGCTAATCTGAATGGAGGTACTTTCAAAAGCCTGACGATTTTTTTTAAACTTGCTCAAAACTCAGGTCCTCCTTGATGAAAAAGCCAACTCCGCCTCCTTTCTTGACATTTCGAGGTACATGAGTGAACTCATAGCCAGGAGGGGTGATACTATAGAAATAAAACTCTTAGTATCCTCTGGCTTAAGCCATGTCTCATGCATTGACAGCTATAAGATCAGCATTGTTATCTTTGACAAACTCCAGAAAGGAAGCTGATTTATTTCTGATAGATCTAATGTTGATAAGACAACCAATAAGAGATCTAGAAGCCGGGCCTGGATTGAGACTGATATCACCCGAAAGAGCTAGGAGCAATGATGTCCAGGGACTGACATTGCGGAAATTATGTGTCACCCTTTGACAGTGACCCTGGAAAGCCAGATAGGCGCAATTGATGCTATCTGCACATGGGTGAATCCCCGACTCAATGATCACAGGATGACCTGAGTGCACAGTGGGTTCAGATGAGTCACAGACTCTGATGCCGGTCAACATGAGGTAAATAGCAAAATGCAAAAGGTGCATTTTGGAGAGTATTGTAGGAAGTATACTGTATGTATGACTAAAAATGTATAACTAAGAACAAAAATATGAAATGATGACAAAACTACTTTGTGGGTTACTTGAATGAAAAGTGCATTGCCAGACCAACAGAGGCCAAGAATTAAAAATTTAGGAAAGGTGCACTTACCTTCCCTATGTACAAACTTGTCTTTCATAATGGAACCAAAAAGAGAAAAGTTGCACTAGATTGTGAAAGTAGGAAAAAATTGGTTCATATCTATGGAGTAGATGAAATAAACAATTTTGTCACACAAAATTATGGTATGGATGGTTACATTTAACACAATTTATTTTGGTTATTGTATATCTGGGCTTTGTATGTAAGACAGTTAATTTGGTTGTTGTGGGAAACAATAGAGAAGAACCGCGGGAATTATCAGGTGGGCGGTAATACCCGTTTGATAATAAACAAACAGTTTCAGTTTAGAGATAATATCTACTTATGAGATCTTTATTTCTCCAAGATGTTTTCGTAACTTGTAAAATGTGACAAATACAGATCACTATCTATGATAAAAGTGAAAATTTAAAACCACATCGTAAAAACAATGCCTACCTTGGCGAACGCTAAAACGATTACTGTGTCAAAAAGTCTCAAGCATATTGGATGGGGTGAAAATTTTATTTGAAAGGCATTTTAATGTAATGTCTATCATTTACAAATTGGTACCATTATATATGACAGCAAAGATATTTTCTGTTCTAATGACACTCTCAATAGGCCAAGTCATTTTCAGTTTTATGGATAGCAGCATGCCCTATTGTAATCAGGTATTATATTTCCTGTCAGATGTCATAATTTAGAAAGTTTGATGCACAGAAGTTTGTTAAAACTAAATGCCAGAGAGAAATGCAACACTTTTGCTCATACAGTTCAAATGTGTTCTGAAGCAGTTAGTGAATGTATATACCCATTTCATAGTGTCTAGACAAGACAGTTTTACGTACAAAAGAGCCTCAGTCATCCACTGAAGTGGTGCTGACTTCTTCCAGACTTTGTGCTCAATGCTGTTAACTTCTACTTTTTTCATTGATATGAAGATAAATTTGAAGAATATAGGATATTATGATATATGATTGACATTAAATCAAAACAAGGTATTTTTTTGTTTTAAATTCTATTTAGTTTAACCACAAGAGAAAAGTTTGCTCTGCTCTGTTGAATATAGCCCTTCTTTGCTGTTGGCAACTTGTTCTTGATGACCCCCAAAAGTGAAATAGAAACCTTACTTCTTTTTTTTGCTCTCATATATTTTATTTACCCTTTTGCAATAAAAAAGAAAGAGTCTCGGGAGGGTGAGGGTAGCAAACCCTCCATCGAGACTATGTACAGTAATTTCTACATATACATATTACCATACATATACATAGTGAGTATATAAACACAAACAGTAATTACTTTATGAGACATTAAATTTGCCCTCAATAAATAAATTCTTGTAAAAAAATTGTATTACACTCATTCACATAAACAAATTTTTTTAGTCTTCTTAGTTACATAAATCTATTAACACTGACCATTTTTCAGAAAATTTTTCAATCAACATTCCTGTTTTGGCTAACAATAATTGTTCATTATATACATTTACTCAGATACTTTTTATACTCAAAGAAGTTTAAAGATCTGTTTGATCTTGCACATTTAAAGATATAATATTTTCCAGTGATAGTTATAATATTTACCGAATTATCTGAACAAACATCCTCCCAAACTCCAAAAATTATGTGTGCTGGGGAACAAACAAAATTTTTATTTGTGTTTTGAAAGATCCAAGATTTTATGCTTCCTCAAAATTCATTACTTTTAGGGCAGAAGACAAACAGATGTATTATGGTTTCTTCACTTTCATGGCATAAGCGACATGCAGAATTTTGTGATTGCTTTATCTTAAAAAGCTGTCGATTGGTCGCAATTAACCTGTAGATTATTTTATATTGGAACCAAATCAGAAAGTTGTCCTTTAAACTGTAGAAACATATTCTATAAATATTTTTCCAGGTTAATGTTTCCAGAATTAAACTTAAATCAGCTTCCCATTTTTTCTTAAAATTGTTCCCTTGGATGTTAGATGGCAAGATTATATTGTAGAAATCCTTTGTTCCTTTTCGTGACTTATGTAACAGTTGGACCTGAGTTGGGAATATTGGTCGTTGGTACACATTAGTGTTGAGATTTGTTAACCCAATAAGTTTTTTCAAGCATAAATACAATCTATGGTAAGTCAAAAAATCTAATGAGATATTATAAAACAGGGCGATATTTTCCCTAGTCATTATGTCACCATTTCTCGTAAGGTCTATAGGATATAAGATGCCCTGTTGATATAATTCAGGTATATAGAGAGTTGCCTGTGTTATTTCTGGGTTGTACCACAATGGTACATGTAATTTTTCATAAATATTACACTTTTGGCGAATGTTCTGTAATACACAGGCCCAAGCCGAAACAACATCTTTCCAAAAATGGTTGTCCATTTGTTTTGCTCTTTGGACTGTCCAATCAGAGCCCAACAATGCTATTTTCTTGGTGTCACCAACAATATATTTTGCCAACTGTACCCAAGGAGCTGCTGTTTTAATATACAGGTTACGAATCCAAGAAACCTTTAGACCTTTTATGAAGCTATCAATATCAATCATTTTCAGTCCACCTTCTAGAATGCTAGTGCACAGTTGTTTTCTATTAATTTTATCTGGTTTTTGATCCCATATATAGTTGTAGCAAATATCATTCAGTGCACTAGTCAAGGAGGGGCTTGGACTTGGTAGAGACATAAAAAAATGATTTAATTTTGGTATTACTTGAGTTTTTAAAACTGTAATTTTACCAATAGGTGTTAAGTATCTTATTTCCCACTTCCTTAGTTTATTTTTAATTTTTTTTTCTGCTTTAGAATAGTTAATGCTTGGTATTTTACAGAGGTCTACAGAAAAGGTAATTCCCAGTAGATCAAATTCTGTTGTTCCCCAATCTAAATCTTTTCCACAATCCATTTTATCTTGAGAAAATCTTTTCTTTCCTATCCACACAAGTTTTGTTTTGTCAGTTTTAATTTTAAGTCCTGAATATGATGCATAAACTTCCAAAGTATTTAATGCTGCTAAGAGAGATACAGAAGTACCATTCAATATAATAGTGGTGTCATCAGCGAATTGAGTGATTTTGTGAGTTGTATCACCAATTTTTAAACCTGTAATTGAGTCATTACTGTTTATCATGAGCAATAATATTTCAGCATAAATTATAAACAGGTAAGCCGCAATCGGGTCTCCTTGTCGGCATCCTTTTTCAATGTTAATAAATTCAGATAGAAAGCCACTTTGTAAGACTGTTGCTTTGATATTAGTATTAAAAGTTTGTATCCACCGTATAATGCTGGAACCAAAGCCAAAAAATTTAAGAACAGAGTATATGAATTTCCAGGAAACTGAGTCAAAGGCTTTTGCAAAGTCTACTAGCATGAGAAGTCCAGGGATACCCTTTTTTGTGTAACATACATTAAGTCATATATAAGTCTAGTACTGTCTCCAATATCATGGCCAGATATAAATCCAGACTGATTTTCCGATATTATTTTGTATAAAACATTCTTTAACCTATTCGCAATTGCACTAGATCCAATTCTATAAATCACCGGCAAGAGTGATATTGGCCTCCAATTATTTAAAAGGTGCCTTGGTTTATTTCCTTTTGGCAGACAATTAATAACACATTGTCTTAAAGTTATTGACATTTCCCCCTTTTCATATGCTTCATTGAGTGATCTTAGTACAAAATATTTTAATTTATGCCAGAAAACTTTTAAAAATTCAGAAGGGAAACCATCAATACCAGGACATTTTCCACTCTTCATTTTTTTTAAAGATTCTCCTATTTCATTGATTGTTAAAGGTCCTTTAATTCCATTTGACTCACTTGCAGATAATTTTCATACATTACTCTTAAAATTACTGTTATTTAAGTTTGGTTCAGTTAAAGAGTCATCATTATTTTTTATAAAATTCTTTCACCTCAAATAATATTTCTTTTTGTTCCATGCAAATCTTACCATTTGGCTTTATAACTCGTTTTATAGTTTTCTTCCAGATAATTGCGCCGCTCAAGTGAACAAAAATATTTAGAAGGTTTTTCTCCTTCCGCAAGCCATTGCACTCTAGACCTAACGAGAGAACCTTTTATTCTTTCCTCTCTTAACTCCTGCAACCCCCTCTGTTTAGCCTCTAATAGATTCATATTACACAAACTTTCGACTTTCTCTAAATTGCCTATATCAGACATAATCTGTAATTCTTTTTTGTTTCTATTTCTTTTCGTATGAGTTCCATATTTAACCGTCTCACCTCTAATTTGCAGTAACAGTATTTCAAGGAATTGACAGTAGTATAAAGGGGGGCATTATAGCAATTAAAAGTTAATCTGAGGAGCGGTTTGGAGCTCCTAAAACTGGGGTTTCCAATTAAAATCAACGGGAGTGGATAATCTCAGGAGTGATCAGATATGAGGCTCCTGAGATTATCTTGAGCTCCTAAAACTGGGGTTTCCAATTAAAATCAACGGGAGTGGATAATCTCAGGAGTGAACAGATATGAGGCTCCCGAGATTAACCAGAGTGCGCATGCGCGCGCAAAAGATTAGGGGATTGCGCATGCGCGTGCAAAAGATTAGGGGATTGCGCATGCACGTGCAAAAGTTTAGGGGAGTGCGCATGCGCGTACTGTTTATTAGGATGCACATGAGTGTCTTGCGCATGACCTTGTGCATGCACGACTTGTTTAGTAGAGTTTGTAAACTTGTAGTTTTACATCTGATAATATGGGCATGTGTTGAAACTTAAATAATTTTATTTTCTGTACATATAGTGCCTCCTGTGACTAACCATGAATGCACAAAAAGTCTTACTCAAGAAAGTGCATTAAAATGTAAATTTGTGTGGAAAAAGAAGTGCAAAGTGAACCCAGCTATTTTCGTTTTATCCAACTCATTGAAAAGAAAGAAAACATTAAAAAGTTTAAAGTTTATTATTATTTTCTTTGACAGTAATATCGTTCTTCATCTTCTAATATATTTGCTCTCAGTCTCATGTTATCCGGTGTTTCCTGCCTGAAATCAATGAACAGATAGCTATATGGTCCCAGGGTCATCACTCGTTCATACACCTGTACAAGGTATTCTGGATCTTTGGGGTACATCTGTCTTGCTAAATATTGAATCTGACTGGCATCTCTGGGATTCTTAAACAGCACCATGTAGTGTGTGTTCAAACTGATAGTCCTCTGGAATCTACTTTGGTGAAACACATTCTGGGTCACTGCAATGACGGATATATTTTTGTGATGACTCCCTTTGGTAAAGAGGTCAGCCACTCTACTGTCCAAGGAGTCCATCATGTCATCTAACACCAGGAGACACGATTCCAGTTCTTCCACATCTGGTAAGCCTTGTTGGAATTCCACATTTTCCATGGTGGTGTAAAAAGGTTGCCATTGGGAATAGCACCACACTATTCTTTGTGGGCATTGATATATCTTTTCATGTTTCAGTTCCAGTAGCTTTTTCAGAAATGATGTTTTTCCACTTCCTGTCGGGCCAGCCACTAGACAAGTAAATGGATGAATCAGCTTAGGTAGGGCAACAGTGATGCAGGAACCATCTTGGTGGTGCATAGATTTTGGATGATGCACTGGCATTTCAGGTGGCATCTTCTCATGGACATTTTTTATGTGTCTTTTCAAATTATCTCTTCGAGAAAAGGACTTGCCACAGTCAGGACACTGAGACATCTTTTCAGATCAGTGTTTTAGTGGAAAATGACCTTGTTTGTAAAACTTACTGCTATTTATATTTTTCTCCTCCTCCTGATATTACCCCTGATCATTCTTTTTACTCATATTCCCTCCTCCTCCTCCTCCTCCTCCTCCTAATATTACCCTTGACCCTCATTCTCACTAAATCCCTCCTCCTCCTCCTCCTCCTCCTCCTAATATTACCCTTGATCCTTATTCTCACTCCATCCCCTCCTCCTCTCACTGCATAAATAAAACACTTTTACTGTATAAACATATTTATTGTCTAACAATAATGCCTTGACTAAAAATATAGGTACAATATGTACAATTAATTAGCTTAAATATTAATTTTATAAATGTGCAAGACAATATAATGGTTTCGAACAACTAATTTTAAAGCACAACAAAAGTTAAACCAATTGAAATAATTTATTTATGATTCATCAGTAGAAGACCATTTATCATTTCATCAAGACCATTCACCATTTATCATTTCATCAGGACCATTTATCATTTATTATTTACTTATTATTTTTATTTTTTTTTATCATTTATTATTTAACCTTTTATTATTTATTATAATTTTTTGGTTATTCATTTTGATCATTTATTATTTCATCAAGATCATTTATCATTTCATCAAGACCATTTATTGTTTCATCAAGACCATTCATCATTTCATCAAGACCATTTTAACCAAGACCATTCATCATTTCATCAGTATTTGTTCTACAAAGTTTTCAATCTGGTCATCACTGTATTTCTCCATCCTGTTGACAGTCATCTCCATGCTGCAGCCAGCAAAGGTGTGGAGAGCAAATAATGCACAGTAATGTCCACAGGCCAGTGAGAAAGGTCTTTGCAGTTGAACATCATTGTAAGTGCAAATATGACCTTCAAAAAATGTGCTGAATTCTTTGAAGACAGGTGGTAATCCATAAGAGTCAAAGTACAGACCCTCGCCTTGGTCATTGATGCTGAGTGCCACCCAGTGGGTTCCTTCATTGTGAGAGCAGTCTGTGTTGCAAATAAAGACACATTTTTCTGTTGGACTTAAAGTCGGTAACAACGGATCTGTACTGGTCAATTTCAATAGTATTTTCAAATTCTCCATACACGATAATGTTCACAGTTTCTGTCAATTCTTTTTTGAAGTGCACCTCGAGTGACACTGTGCCAGTCTTTCTCAAATTCACATATCCTCCACCCTCTTCCAGATCAGGTGACAAGTCAAAGCAGATCAAGGTATATCCCTTTTTATACTCCTCCCTATCTATGTGGTTCCCTTCATTTTGATACACGGATCCCATGCCAGAGAAGAGAGTCATATAGCAATTCATGTAGTCTCCAGTCTCAAAATCAGGTTGAAGTGCCTTACCAGGAACGGATGTGCCACCCACATTCAGTGCGATATGGTCCATATCAAAATGTTCAAACTGGAACGGGTTAGTTTGGTACGTTCCATTGATGCCACTGTTTCTGACAAAACCTATGACAATACGTTTTGGAATTTGACCCGAATACAAATTTTCTTCTGCATGACTTCTTGTGCCTGAACTGACTGTGTACGTCTTACATTCACCTCGGGTGATGGGGTACTTGGCTGTTCCCATTTCTAAGGCCTTTGCGTGAGCCGCCTGGATGACTGAATTCACTTGAACTTTTCTGATCATCATCTTAACACTGTCCAGTTTCACTCTAAATACGGTATTATCCGTTGGACTCACTATGGCGAACTTATCCTTGCTTCTGGTTAGACGCAGCTTGATGGGTGTGTGATTGAGTATGTAGCGATCTTGGAACATGAGGTCCAGGTGCAGTTTTCCCATCATATCTATCAAGTGACTTTCACGGGCAAGCTCCTTTCTTTTGACATATCCCTCATTGTGCTGGTCAAGAGAAAAGTTATTTGTGTCTTTGTACCACATCGATGCCGTGAGTTGACTTTGTTTGCTCTCAGTCCCAAAACTGAGGACTGTTTCTATGTACGCTTTGTAAGGATAGGTGTTATTGGAGGTGGTGACTAAAGTGTCTTTCAGGGTCATGTCAATCTGACTAAACAAAGCATGCAGCCAAAAATTTACCGGGGCGACATCTGCAGTGGCACCCAATATCTCTCCGTCAGCATCCACAATTTTAGCCTTGACTCGAATGAAGCTGTTTTTCAAATCTATGTACTCTGAGTCAGTCTCAGCAATTTTAAATTCAATGGTGTCATCACTGTCCTTGACTGCTGTAATTGGTCCATATTCTACCCATCTCCCTTCTTCAACACTGGTTTGAGTGAGCGGCACACCAAACAAATCCAATTCACTTTTGACGCACTCGCATGACAGCGGGTGAATCAGAGGCATGTTTAAGAGTAAATATCTTTTCTTTTTTTCCTGGAAGGTCCTCCTCTTTTGACTGCTCTTGATGAAATGACGCGCTTTCTTTGGTTGCTGTTCCTTTTATTATCTCCCAAGTAATCTTGTGCCAGTTCAACTCCTGCTTTGAGAGCTTTCTGTCCCAAGGATTTTGCCAGTGCAATGGCACCTTTTTTCAACAGGGGAGCACCCACTCCTACAAGACCCCGAAACAGGCTTCCCAAACCGTGACCTCTTTGATATCGCAAACCTTGAAATCCTGGTAATCCACTTCCTGCTTGACTCGTGTAATACTGCTTGTATGCTTTACGGGTAGAATCGTCACAGCAGTAATCCTTATGCTTCATTTTTTACGAAAGTGAAGCGTTACGAATGACTTCCCACCAACAAATGGAATAATTTCACCCGTATCCCCCTTTATATTGATTTCAACAGCTCCAAAAATCTTTCTCATCACTGGATAGTAGAATACTTTACTGTAGGAGGTGGTGACAATGGGTCCCTTTTGGATGGGTACAATTCTCAGGAGGGGCACCTTTGCATTTCCCACGGCTACAGGTTCAATTAAATCACAATAGACGTACAAGTTGTGTATGCCATCTTCAATGTCAGCCGGATACTTTGATTTTCTATCTCCAACTGAAAATGGACCTGTCATGACAAATCCTAACATGTCACTCAATCTCTTGGAAAGATACAAGTCAGGTGCTAACTCCTCTGATGCGTCATTTGTTTCGATTTTAAGTCTCGTTTTTTGCGTGGTCTCAATGGTATTGAATTCGACAGTGACAGGTGGGTTTCCACCAAGGCCCCATTTAATTTTTTTATTTAAGATTTTGATCAATTCCCCTATATCAGCATAAATACCCTCGGGAATGAGTATGGTTGTATTCCCAACTTGAAGGGACATTATACCACGTTCTTGCATATTGAATTTCCATCAGTCCCACTTCCCATTCACCAACCAGTTCATAAGGTTGAGCCAGTGGTACAATAAACTCTCTGGGAGTATTACCCGTGTGCTTTGTATTGCTTGGTAAATAGAGATAAAAGTCTTTCATGGTCTGTCTCTCTCGTCATACTGAAGGAAATCTAAGGATGCTTTCCTTTTTATGTACTCTCCCACTTGTACTTTTTTCTTGGAATCTTTGGTTTCCATTCCAATTCTGGTTCAGATTCCGGTTCAGATTCTGGTTCAGATTCTGGTTCAGAATCTGGTTTGGATTTTGGTTCGGGTTTCCACACCTCCTCTTGTGGTTGAAACTGGGGACCACGCCCCAATAACCTCTCTGGAATGTTAGCTTCTTGTAACTTTTGATTAAAATATCCCCAACCAGTTGGGAGTGTTCTTATTTTTCTTTGGGTCCGAATAGCCGTGTTAATCAAATCTGTGATGTGTGATCCACTAATGGGTTGATTGTCTTCTGTTAAAATTTCGCCTTTGTCATTCCACTGTAAAGTTCCTTTTAACTTTTGATACAGGTGCTGACCTTTACTCCTCAGAGAAGGTGGCAGAGTGATGACCAAGTCATTTTCTAAATCTTCTTTAGGGTCTTCCACAGGGACCACAGGATCTGGAAAAGGATCCCCAGGTTCGGGGTCTTGCTTTCGATCATAAGTCAGCAGACGATTCACCGACTGATTGTACAGCTTCATTTTTTCAGTTGGTTCCAATACGGGGTCTTCTAACAGTCCACTCATATCCTTTTCTAATCCGGCCATAGCAGTAGCTGTGGCATCTCTTCCTACTGGTGCACAGTCTCTGGTGATCAAGAATGACTTGGGCACAACAATCTTTTCTATAAATTTATTCATCGCCGAGTGAAAAGCCCTACCAGTTTCTTAGCAAGTGGAGGAATAACAGTTCCTAAAATAGGAGCCAATAAAGCAGGCAGGAATCCACCCTTTTGCAAAATCTGTTTCTTTTTTCTGTCAGAGGTATTCTTTTTCCTTAATGTTCGCAATTGTTCTTTATACTTTGCCAGTCTTTTCTTTTCTTTCAGCCCAAGAGGAATATTCCCCTCCAGAATATTGTGAGCACAATCTACAAAACAGTGAATGAGTGGTCTGTCCGCACCACGAATGATGTACTTTATTGCTTTGGGGTCACCTTCAGCTAAAATCCTTAACACGTATTTGTTCTTTTTCACGACAGACATGTTTTCACCATGACTGCTCACGTTGAAATGTCAACACAGGTTTAGAAAACCTTCTATTTATAAAAGCTGGTGATGTCTGTGGCTGGTATCCAAGAATCATACTTTGGAGGCCAATGTAACCACCTCACCAAGACCTCTTTGGGGCGACCTTTAATTTTGCGACTTTTCAAAATTTTTTCAACCTTATAATACTCATTGGGAGTGACCTTCTGCAGCTCTTCTTCATAAAATGTTCCATCAATGGACTCCCCGGCATAGTCTTTGATTTTGTATGTGGGATACCTCTGTGTCCCATCTCGGTTGACTATTTGGAACAGTTCACCACTCCACCTCTGATCATACTCCCTTGTGAACGTCTTTCTGGCACGTGAGATCCTGACAAAGTCCCCAACTTTAAACTTAAAAATGGTCTTTTTCATTCTTTCTTCATTCTTTATTCCTTCTGAATTCAAGTTGTTCATTGTGACCTGTGCTGGTGCCATTTTAATGGATCGGTGTACACTTGAGTTGTAAGCCTGAGTAAAGTCTTGCAGTGCATCGATATAACGGTAAGACTGTTTATATGTAAAGTACTTGTATATTTTTCCTTTGATGGTTTTAATAGCCCGTTCAGCATAATTGGCCTTCACTTCATTTTGGGTCACAAAGTGATGGATCAAGTGCGATTTGAATAAATTCTGAACTTTGTGTCCTAAAAATTCTGTTCCTTTGTCTGAACGCACAACTTCGGATACTCTTTCTTTAAAAATATTTGTGAACCCACGAACAACTTCATTTCCAGATTTATCCCTGAGTGGCACCGTCCATACATAACGTGAAAAAATGTCTACAGCTAAAAGAATGAAATGATAACCATCATTGTATTTAGCAATTTTCGTCATGTCCATCAAGTCGACATCCCACTGCTGATCAATCGTCCCGACAATGACTTTATTTCTTTTAAATTTCTTTCTTGATGGTTTGTGAAATGTGTATGTCTCCTCTCCACTCAACCAACTTTTTACGCCATTGAGGGTCACAGTGCTGTCTTGTTTGACTGCAGCTTCATAGAGTTTCTGAGGTCCCGAAAAGCTTGCGGAGTGCGAGGGATCAAAGAAAATCGAACTTAAAAGCTTATTCATTCTTTCTTTTTTATACTGGGATTTGGCAATATATAGCCCAAAGATGAACACAGCAATGGTAACCAAATACCCTTTTCGTCCTGGTTTAATGACAAATTCACAACAGATGCTATGATTACAATAGCAAGTATGATCATCTGACAGGAGTATTTGACCAAGGACTTTTCACACCAATTATCCATGTGTCTCCTTTGTGACCTTGCAACTGAATGATCCCTTCTGCTGAGAGAGGCAGCTATTTATGCGCATTGACTGCAAAAATACCGGCGTATTTTCAATTGTTACAATTGTCATGATGATTCAATTTTAAAAGGTGGAGATTCAAACATGTTGTTTCATGTTGAATTGGTTTTGTCTGGACCTCTGGCTCCAAACAAAATAAATTTGGAAGGGATGTGGAATAAAATCTTGCTCACTTTAAAGAAATTAAATCAAGATTTTTTTTTTCAAAATTCTTTGTATAAGCCGTTTCACAAAGCAATTCACTCAAAAGTTCTCCCCACTGATTGGCTCCTGGCATATGTTTCAACTCAGTGACCTTAAATAAAACTCTGCTTAATCCACATCCCCAAAATATAT
Source organism: Sabellastarte sp. h YS-2021 (assembly GCA_964017235.1). Classification (NCBI taxonomy): domain Eukaryota; kingdom Metazoa; phylum Annelida; class Polychaeta; order Sabellida; family Sabellidae; genus Sabellastarte; species Sabellastarte sp. h YS-2021. The sequence goes on along the minus strand of OZ024930.1, from coordinate 58,453,938 downwards.
CTTCGTGCACCCATACAAAGGTTTTGTTTTTTTGCTGTTTTAAACAGTTTTTAAAGGTCTCATCTGTCTGCCATCTTTTCTTTAAAATCAACTTAACTAAATAATTTTGATCAAAAACAGACAGACGTTTAAAGTCTGACAGTATGCGTAAATATTTTGAAAATCTTTAGACCCCACACTAAAACTAAAAGGGTAAACAGGAGATAAAATATTGTCTGTAATTTCTGTACATTGGTGTTCTTCCCAGGGACACAAGACTATATCTAAAGGTTTGGTGTGCACATCATCCACCAATTCTCTTTTACAATAAAAATTTCCAATACCGGCTCGACGTTGTTCATAAGTAAATAAAGTGTTATCTCTGACACGAAAACCTTTGTTTATTCCCACATCAGTTTTACCCGTATACAAAACTTCTTTGCACTTTTCCAAAGGATTTTCAATATCAGCTTTATTTAAACCCTTTAAAGCAGTTTTGCAAAATCCATCCCTGTCTTCTAACACGTAAGTTTTAGAGCAAAGAGCCACCATTTCTTGTCCGTGATCCTTTTCAATCTTAAATAAACCAGCCTGCCTTTTGTCGTAAGCCCTGTGTTTTTCACAGCATTCTCTGGGGAACCAGTAAGGATTGGGGATCATTTCCTTTAAATGACAAGATTTGAATATTTTATGTAAAAACTCTTCTTTTAAATGCGGTTTTACAATGTCGGCCAGTGTATTTCCAGACATGGCAAAGTAGGCACTGTCCGTATCCATTTCAATATATTCAAAATCACTTCTTTCCACATAATAGTCTAAACAGTCGTAATACCACTCCAACATTTTTAATTTTGCGGACTGTAAAATACTGTAACCTATTTGAATGGGTAAGTTCAAAATCTGTTTCGACTTGGACATTTCCACTTCACAGAAGTCTTCTGAAAATTCTGTCAGCTTCTTAAAATGGGGATCATTGACTTTCATCTGAATATCTTTATCCCCTCTCACATAAATGACTTTTTGATGTTTTTCCTGATCCATAATCATAGAACCAAATCCACTGTTTCCAATTAATTTCATTGTATCTGCTATAATACTTTGATCTTCGTGAACATCACCAGCTCTTCTGGCATCGCTCACTTTATCGTGAAATTGTTTAAAACAAGACATTGGAGAAAATTCAATGACTTGATACACCTGTGTGACAATCAAACCGTGGTCTAAGTACCACTTTAATAAAGGGGATAACAGTAAAAGCCTTTTGGCTGTCATGCCACCCACCAATAATTTGCGAGAATGCTTTCCTAAATTCAGTTCCTCAATTTGCTTCTGAGTGTATTCCCCCATCGCGTCAAAAGGAATAAAACAGGTGCAAAATAAAGGCGACATTTCACTGAAATAATCATATAAATGATTTGGTACTTCCACGTCCACTTCCACCATTCCAAACAAAGATTCTTGCTGAATATCTTTCAATATCGTGTCAACACTGAGTGAACCCTTATGCTTTTGATAATAAGGGGGTAAATATCTGTCATAATTTAAACAGGGTCTTAAATGTTTGACGTAGTCGCATTCCCTTATTTTTTCCACTCTGTAACCATTTATTTTTAAATACTGTTCTTTTTCCCTTGTTTTTTTTTCTCTTTTTTCCATCAATTTAGGCCTCGATTTCCAAGCGTTTTCGGTTAAGTGACACCTGTGCCCGTGAAAAAAACATCCGTCCATTTCATAGACCACATTGTTCTCCCTGTCAAAACCGTCGCAAAAATATTTGCCAATTCTTTTTTCTTTACCGGTATTTAACTTGTGTTCAATGTCGACTTTTCCCACGTCGGCCAAATGATCCATCCAAACGTACATGTCCAAATATTTATGCGACACCTCTGGCTTAAAATCGGGAAAATGTCTTCTCACAAAACAACCGGTAGGCATGGGCTGGGATAAAGCCCACAAATAAAGCACGTTACAGTCATAGCCAATGATATTTTTGCACACTTTTTTTCCACGAATCAGAGTTTCCCCCACTTTGTGATGTCGACAAAATATAATGGAAGCTCCACCAATGATATTTTTTTTCACCGTTTTGTACAAATCTTGATCCTTTTTTCCACACAGCAGAAATAACGCATCTTTAGACTGCTGAAACATCATTTTTCTGGCAATCCCAGGTACAGAAATAGTTTCTTTCAAATAATCAATACCATTGTCCCTGTAAAACACATGCATTTTTTCAACGGCTTTGACAAAGGGACCCACATCCAAATTGTTGTAATGCATTAAAAAATCTTGAAAAGTACGCATATTTTCTTCTTTCCAGACTTTTTGAACAAAAGCGTAATTTTTGACAATGTCCGATTCCGTTTCACCCAAAGTGTTTTGAACTTTTAAACTGGAATAAAAAGCATCGGGAGGAGGCAAATGTGTCCAGTCCAGTTTAGTCTTATCATCAAACCATTCGTAAGGAAAATAAAATTTACTTTCAGGTACTTGAAATGCTTTCAGAAATTTGGAGTAACTGCAGCCGGGAGCTAAAAAATTAGAAATGTCTAAAAAGCGAAAATTTTTGTCGCTCAAACACATGTAACTGTTGTTTTTCTTTATGACGAAATAATTGTTTTTCTTTTCGAGTTCTAAAAGTTGCACAATTTCTGTTTTCATTAAATTCATGTCATATTTCCCCGAATTAAAACCCAAAACGGGGATTTCTTGCAAATAAGTTTCAAATTTTTCCCTGATGGAAACTTCCTTGATTTGTTCTAAAATATGTCCCCATTTAAGGTGAGCTAATTCACAGATTTCTTGTCCTATCTCAGTCATGTAGCTTAACATGTCTTTTAAAAGTTTTTTCAAGTCATCTTGCACAAAACACCGAGGTTCCCTAAAACCTTCCACATTACTACAGACACTGACACTGATAGGGACGTGTCGGGCTTCCCATTTTAATTTATCCGATACTCTGCAAGGTTCTTTTTGTAAAATAACTTCAAAGTCATACATGATAAACCAAGGAAAAAATGCATCTTGAACTGAAATTCCACAGCTTTTTATTTGATCAAACATGGTCTCTGAGGGCGCATAAAATGTCCCCGGATATTCCCATTTGGTTAAACCTTTGCACTGCTTCATGTGTCTGCGCCACTTATAAGCTTTATGAAACATCTTTTGACAGGCCACACAAGTAAATTTTCTGGCATAACTGTGAAAGTCTTTTATGTAGCTTAAATGAGTTTTGTATCGATTTAAATACATGTCATTTTCAAATGGAGACCTGGATATAAATAAAGGAATCACGGTATCATCCGGTTGTAGTTCGTACACATGCAAGTTTAGGCGAAAACACTTTTCCAAATCTGGCATATCTGCTAATTCCACGGTTTTTTTACCCGAAAATTCTTCCCATGTCTGCAACAGGTTTGCTTTCTCCTGAACTCGATTTCGATGATAAGCCAAACACCGAAAAAAACAATGATCATCTTTATACGGTTTGTTATTAGAATCCACTTCCATACTCACAATGCTGCGCTTTTGCTTGATATAATCGGGTAACACACCTTTTCCCAGAGGAAAATTCGTCGGAGTGACGTCAAATCTCACATTCATGATCATGAAAGGTCTCCATTTGCTGTTGGGTCTCAAATTATTCATGTATTCCAAAGGATCCAGACGACGAATTTTATTCTGAAATATTCTCAAATATTTTCTACTCCCAATCAGAAAAGGTGAGGGAAACAGAGAGTCGTTTACGTGAGGTGCAAAATATCTGTATTCTCCAGTTTCCATATTCCTTAAAATAAGCCCTAAAGAAAGATTGATTTTAAAAGCACCGTTTTGATCCGTAAAAATCTCATCCAATTTCCACCAAATTTCATCTACACCATCCCTCAAATTATTCGTGGGTAAATTGTGTCCTTTGTCGATTTTAGCATCGGCTAATATAACGTTTTGATTTCCTTCATAAATCTGCCTCAAAGGGTCGTCTCTCACCGGTTCACCCCAGGGAGGTTCGTCTAAATGAGCCTCCTGACGCCAAGGCCTGTTCTGAAGAGCACCACCATGCTGCGTGTTTTGATGCAAGTGCAATTCGTGACGTCCCTCAAATATAACGTCACAACGACGACATTGACATTTTCTCCTTTTAGGTAAAATTTCTTCATCGCTTCTTTTACGTTTTTTGGTGTTCACTGCAACAACACCATCAGATGGTTCACCATTTGTTGCAGATGATACTTTTTCTTTTATTTCCTTTGCTTGTTCACCCTTAGTTTTAGCTGTAGAACATACTTTTTCGTGTCTTTTTTTATTAAAAACAGATGAAAATGTCTTTGAACAAGTTTCACATTTGTTTTTCTCGATGACCTCAATGTTACCATTCATTTTGACTGTACAAGAATGCTGCTTCCACATTTGCTTTGAAGCAAACGTGTGATGACACTTTTCGCATTGAAATTTTTTTAAATCTTGCAAAAGATTTGCCCCTATATTCACACACTGATTTTCATGTTTCACCCTTTTTTGTACACTCACATACCCTTTACCACAAATGTAACAATGCAATCTATTTTTAGCCTGCAATTCAAGACATATGTTTTCGTGTCTTTTTTTGTTGTAAGCGCAAGAAAACGCTTTAAAACAGTATTGACATTGCCTGTTCATTTTTGAAGAAGTAACACCAGGATGTGAACTACAAATAAAATCAAAGATTTAACCGTGAAATGATCTGTTGGATTCTTTTTAACAAATGTACCTATGTTTTAAAGCATCGTCTTTTTATACTGTAAGCAACGTCTTAATAAACAGTACGCGCATGCGCTCTCCGCTAAACTTTTGCACGCGCATGCGCACTCCCCTAATCTTTTGCGCGCGCATGCGCACTCTCTAAAATTTAAAATCTACCCTAATCTTTTGCGCGCGCATGCGCACTCTGGTTAATCTCGGGAGCCTCATATCTGTTCACTCCTGAGATTATCCACTCCCGTTGATTTTAATTGGAAAACCCAGTTTTAGGAGCTCAAGATAATCTCAGGAGCCTCATATCTGATCACTCCTGAGATTATCCACTCCCGTTGATTTTAATTGGAAACCCCAGTTTTAGGAGCTCCAAACCGCTCCTCAGATTAACTTTTAATTGCTATAATGCCCCCCTTTATACTACTATTGACTATGGGATACTCTCAGACAAAGGTCCTGATCACTTATATTAGGAAGGCTATCAAATTTATATACAAGTGCACAATATTCAGCTTTTATTTGATTTATTAATGAGTTTACCATTTCAATATATTCTTGGTCTTTCAACAGAGCACAATTAAACTTCCAAATCCCTTTCCCTCTGGCAAATTTGCATAATTGTATATCAAGCTCAACAATGGAATGGTCAATATGATAGCCAGGTTTTATGTTGCAATTTCCCACCAAGTCAACAAAATTGTTAGATGTTATGATATAATCTAGTCTAGCCTGTTGAAATGGTTTTTTTCCAACGCCATGTGTATCTTTTAGTGTGTGGGTGGAAGTATCTGTAAATATCCGTTAGGTTAAAACTCTCTATTGTATTTAAAAGTGTTGCACAAGATTTAGGATTGTTGACAAATTTATAGTTATTTGTGTCCATTGATGGGTCTAATGCCAAATTAAGATCCCCACAGATAATCACATAATCTTGCTCACAGGTAAGTATAAGGTCATGAAGATTGGCATAGAAACTTGGAGAGTCTATATTTGGTCCATAAATGTTTATCATTTTCATAGTAAGTTCACCCAGTGCCAAATTAACTCCAATTAAATTCCCTATATCATCGCTAAAAGATGAGAGCACCTTATATTCAAAATTCAAACCTTACTTCTTAATGAGAAAATATGTAGAACATTTTATCACTGTAAATTTGGCAAAGACATCATCTGAGTGACAATCATACTCTGTGGAGCTTTGGTGGCCAAGTGGTTGATATATTTAATATGACATGTCAAATGCACCAAGGGTATATCATTATATCTGAGTCTACCCACTGAAAATGACATAAAACCCTAGTTTAATCATTTTTTTCTATTGCAAACTTAGAATCATATATCATCCTTTGATATTTCTGTTATAGTGTTAAATAACACTGCTTCCATAAAATGGAATTAACTATTTATTTCTTTAATATGTCTTGGATATATACACATTTCTAAAAAGTGAGTATTATGTAAACTGTATTGGTGACACACTCATACGCTACTCTGTAAAGTCTCGTAGTTAATCATAAAAATCCACTTGTTAAAAGTGTGAAGTATGTTAACTGACAAAAAGTAGTAACTACTTTCCTCATTTTGTTGATCTTATCACTTTAATGAAATCTGTAGAATATCTTAAAAGGAATATCTTAAAAGTACTAGGCGTATTTTACAACCAAGACTCTGCATAATCTGTCGAATCTAGATTCAGATTTGGATTCGTTGGATTAGCTAGATTCGTGAAATGCAATTTTCTATAGATCTGAATCTAAAATATGAAAATAAGATGAACCGACATAAATATAATATATTAATATATGCCAGTATATAGTAAAATAATATTATCATATTACAATATAATAAAAATTTCCCAAATGTTAAAATTTTTTCCCACATGTTGCTGCCATTATTTTACAAAGAATTATGGGTAATCCAAGGACAGTAGGCGTATTCCACAACTTGAGATCTGTGCGATATTTGTGATCCAGATCGAGATCAAGATCCTTCAGATCAGTAGAATCTGTGAAATGCAAAAATTGCAGAAATGATGATCCAAGATGGGCATTGAAATGGCATGCTTTGCATCTTTGGAATTACTTCTTTATCTTTGGAATTACGTTTTACTTTTTCATCTTTGGAATTACTTTTTATCAACAATTAAAATTATAAATGGAAATTTCAAACCTCGTGTTTTCTGCCATCTTTACAAAGAATTGTAAGATACCTCACAGATCTGTTCTCTCAAATCCACCTTTTCATGAGATCACACAGATCATGATCCAGATCAGTCAGATCAGGTTCTTTTGATCTGATCCGTTGATCCGTCAAATCTGGATTCTACAGATCACGGCTGTGGAATACGACTACTGAATCTGTTGATCTACCTCGAGAGGTAGATCAACGGATTCATAATCCAGATTCAGATTCAAGTCACAAAACAAGCGAATCCGTTGATCTGACGAATCTAGATTCGACGGATTACGTTTGTGAAATACGCCTACTCTCGCCCTCAATGAAAGATTTAGCATGCACCAAAGTGATCGGACCAGACCTTGACCTTTGTATGGTGCTTCCGTTTCAAAAATGTCTCAGCAAACTAAAGTGATCTCCCTGGAGGAGTTAAAACAGCATAAAGACGCCAAAAGTTTGTGGATATCCATTCACGATAAAGTTTATGATGTAACAAAATTTTTAGATGAGGTAAAGTGCTTTTAGTTGCTGCTGACAGGGCTTGTTGTACTATCGCTATGTCCGGTGGATTCGACGTTACGGTGGGTTCGACGGTTCTTACTAAAAGTCGGAAAACTGCAGTGTTTTATCACAAAATTCACGAAAATATATAATAAAAATAAGAAATATTGTATGCTAAACTTTCAACAATATTTTCTCCATTATTTCTTCATGTTTTTTAATGAAATAAAATCTGTCAGAATTAAACTCGATCTGTTCAAATACCATTTCAATAATATATATTGTAGATCCAAGTTTAGTTTTTAAAATATTTGGAAAATATGTAGACATTTTACTTTTAAAATACCTTTCCATATTATTCTTCATGCGTGAATTTCAATCTTTCAAATGGCATTGCATACTTTAAATGGTCATATCTAAAACAACTATAGCTACAAATATGATATTTTCCCATATTGAAGATATTTTATTGTAGTTTATTGGATACTTGATAAGATACATGTAAAATGTAAAGCATGGGAAACTATAGACCGAGTTTCTGTCCCGTCGCCAATTGCTTTTGAAAAGCTGATGGACACAATGGCGAGGGACAGAGCTCACATGTACTTGTTTTTCATGTAAATTTTGAACGGCATATTTATACACATATTGCCACAAATATAAAGTGTTATTTGCATTCTTTGAGGTATGTAAGTGTGCCGTTCACTAATATTTCATGCCAATCAAACTGCCATGTATATATTTCAACCTATTTTCAAAATGTAAACAAACCTTCAACATTACATAGTTCTCTACAAAAAAAATCCTGGCATCTAAAAGCAGTTTAACAACATATGTATTGAAAACTGGATACAGGTATAATAGACATAACAATAATTTTTTAAAGTGAATGCAATAATTCCCCACAGTTCAAGGTTTACACAGAAAACAGGTACATGGGAACTCTGTCCCTCGCCATTGTGTCCATCAGTATTTATCAATAGCAACTGGCAAAGGGACAGAAAACTTGGTCTAAGGAAACTAAGTAAAAAGAAATAAATAAACAAAAAATAAAAACAATAAGATCCAGCAGCGGAGCTATTTCATTGTCTTTCCAATGATATATAGCATGTATGGGTAATGCAGTGTCTAAAATATTTCAAAAAGATGTACAACTGTTTGAGATCCAACAGATACGATTTTCATATAATATAATATTAAGCTACATTACTGTTGTCCTTAAAGTTGAGGAAGGTAAGTTGTATGTTTGCCAAAATATCTGAAGAAGTGTTGTCAGCATCAAAGGAAAGGAATTCGTTTTAAAAATATAATCAAGTTTCAGTAACATTGTTATCTCCCGCCCGGCTCGCCGGAGGGAGATTATAATTTGCACCATATGCGTGTGTACGTGCGTGCGTGCGTGCGTGTGTCACACAGTTTTCTCTGAAACTACTACAGTTACACATTTTTGGTAAATCACAAGTCCTAATGAATTTTTTTGCTCTTCAATATTTTTGGGGTTTGGTGAACTTTGGCCTACTTTTGAGTGAGTAATAGCTATTTTAGCTAATATAATTATATGGCTTATAACTCTGAAACTATTGCATTTACAGTATTTTGTTCTAATATGTTGTTCAGCTACTTTCTCCACAGCTACAACATGGTCAGTAGTTTGCAAGTGTATCTCCATAGCTAAGTGAGTAATAGCTACTTTTTCAATTTTTAATGATAACCATAATGAGTAAATGGCTTATATCTTCAAAAGTATTGCAGCTACACAATTTTGTTCCAATATGTTGTTCAGCTACTTTCTCCTCTGCTACAACATGGTCAGTAGTTTGGAAGTGTATCTCCGTAGCTAAGTGAGTAATAGCTACTTTTTCAGTTTTTAATGATAACCATAATGAGTAAATGGCTTATATCTTCAAAAGTATTGCAGCTACACAATTTGGTTCCAATATGTTGTTCAGCTACTTTCTCCACTGCTACAACATGGCCAGTGGTTTGGAAGTGTATCTCTATAGCTAAGTGAGTAATAGCTACTTTTTCAATTTTTAATGATAACCATAATGAGTAAATTGCTTATATCTTCAAAAGTATTGCAGCTACACAATTTCTCTCAAATATGTTGTTCATGTACTTTTTGTGAACTGTAACATATTTAAGTTTCACAACTGTTGCTCAATGTACAAGTGAGTAATGGCTACTTTATTGCTACTTTTAGTGAAAATGTGAAAAATCAGAAATATCTCTCAAACTGTAAGATATAGAGCAATTTCGAGCAAATTTTTGACCCACAGGGTAGTACAAGAGTATCCTATTGCTAAGGGGGAAAAAGTTTGGTGAACTTTGGCCTACTTTTGAGTGAGTAATAGCGCTTTTACCTAATATAATTATATGACTTATAACTGTCAATGAGTAAATGGCTTATATCTTCAAAAGTATTGCAGCTACACAATTTTGTTCCAGTATGATGTTCGGCTACTTTCTCCACAGCTACAACATGGTCAGTAATTTGGAAGTGTATCTCCATAGCTAAGTGAGTAATAGCTACTTTTTCAATTTTTAATGATAACCATAATGAGTAAATGGCTTATATCTTCAAAAGTATTGCAGCTACACAATTTCTCTCAAATATGTTGTTCATGTATTTTTTTGTGAACTGTAACATATTTAAGTTTCACAACTGTTGCTCGATGTACAAGTGAGTAATGGCTACTTTATTGCTACTTTTAGTGAAAATGTGAAAAATCAGAAATATCTCTCAAACTGTAAGAGATAGAGAAATTTCGAGCAAATTTTTGAACCACAGGGTAGTACTAGAGTATCCTATGCTAAGGGGGAAATGGTTTGGTGAACTTTGGCCTACTTACTCACCTCCTCAAAATGAGTAAATGCGAATTATCTCTAAAGTATTGCAGGTAGCCAATTTTTCTCAAATAACTCATTCATCTACTTTTGGGAGAGCTTTCACTTGGTTAAGTTTCAGACGCGTAGCTAGTTACTCACCTACTCAAAATGAGTAAATGCTAATTATCTCTAAAAGTATTGCAGATAGCCAATTTTTCTCAAATAACTCATTCATATACTTTTGGAAGAGCTTTCACTTAGTGAAGTTTCAGACCCCTAGCTAATTTCTCACCTACTCAAAATGAGTAAATGCGAATTATCTCTAAAAGTATAGAAGATAGCCAATTTTTCTCAAATAACTCATTCACCTACTTTTGCGAGAGCTTTCACTTGGTGAAGTGTCAGACCTGTAGCTAATTTCTCACCTACTCAAAATGAGTAAATGCTAAATATCTCTAAAAGTATTGCAGATAGCCAATTTTTCTCAAATAACTCATTCATTTACTTTTGGAAGAGCTTTCACATGGTGAAGTTTCAGACCCATAGCTAATTACTCGCCTACTCAAAATGAGTAAATGCGAATTCTCTCTAAAAGTATTGCAGATAGCCAATTTTTCTCAAATAACTCATTCATCTACTTTTGGAAGAGCTTTCACATGGTGAAGTTTCAGACCCATAGCTAATTACTCACCTACTCAAAATGAGTAAATGCGAATTCTCTCTAAAAGTATTGCAGAAAGCCAATTTTTCTCAAATAACTCATTCACCTACTTTTGGGAGAGCTTTCACTTGGTGAAGTTTCAGACCCGTAGCTAATTACTCACTCAAAATGAGTAAATGCTAATTATCTCTAAAAGTATTGCAGATAGCCAATTTTTCTCAAATAACTCATTCATCTACTTTTGGAAGAGCTTTCACATGGTGAAGTTTCAGACCCATAGCTAATTACTCGCCTACTCAAAATGAGTAAATGCGAATTATCTCTAAAAGTATTGCAGATAGCCAATTTTTCTCAAATAACTCATTCATCTACTTTTGGAAGAGCTTTCACATGGTGAAGTTTCAGACCCATAGCTAATTACTCGCCTACTCAAAATGAGTAAATGCGAATTATCTCTAAAAGTATTGCAGATAGCCAATTTTTCTCAAATAACTCATTCATCTACTTTTGGAAGAGCTTTCACATGGTGAAGTTTCAGACCCATAGCTAATTACTCACCTACTCAAAATGAGTAAATGCGAATTCTCTCTAAAAGTATTGCAGATAGCCAATTTTTCTCAAATAACTCATTCATCTACTTTTGGGAGAGCTTTCACATGGTGAAGTTTCAGACCCATAGCTAATTACTCACCTACTCAAAATGAGTAAATGCGAATTCTCTCTAAAAGTATTGCAGATAGCCAATTTTTGTCAAATAACTCATTCACCTACTTTTGGGAGAGCTTTCACTTGGTGAAGTTTCAGACCCGTAACTAATTGCTCACCTACTCAAAATGAGTAAATGCGAATTATCTCTAAAAGTATTGCAGATAGCCAATTTTTCTCAAATAACTCATTCATCTACTTTTGGAAGAGCTTTCACATGGTGAAGTTTCAGACCCATAGCTAATTACTCACCTACTCAAAATGAGTAAATGCGAATTCTCTCTAAAAGTATTGCAGATAGCCAATTTTTCTCAAATAACTCATTCACCTACTTTTGGGAGAGCTTTCACTTGGTGAAGTTTCAGACCCGTAACTAATTACTCACCTACTCAAAATGAGTAAATGCGAATTATCTCTAAAAGTATTGCAGATAGCCAATTTTTCTCAAATAACTCATTCATCTACTTTTGGGAGAGCTTTCACTTGGTGAAGTTTCAGACCCATAGGTAATTACTCACCTACTCAAAATGAGTAAATGCGAATTCTCTCTAAAAATATTGCAGAAAGCCAATTTTTCTCAAATAACTCATTCACCTACTTTTGGGAGAGCTTTCACTTGGTGAAGTTTCAGACCCGTAGCTAATTACTCACTCAAAATGAGTAAATGCTAATTATCTCTAAAAGTATTGCAGATAGCCAATTTTTCTCAAATAACTCATTCATCTACTTTTGGAAGAGCTTTCACATGGTGAAGTTTCAGACCCATAGCTAATTACTCACCTACTCAAAATGAGTAAATGCGAATTCTCTCTAAAAGTATTGCAGATAGCCAATTTTTCTCAAATAACTCATTCACCTACTTTTGGGAGAGCTTTCACTTGGTGAAGTTTCAGACCCGTAACTAATTACTCACCTACTCAAAATGAGTAAATGCGAATTATCTCTAAAAGTATTGCAGATAGCCAATTTTTCTCAAATAACTCATTCATCTACTTTTGGGAGAGCTTTCACTTGGTGAAGTTTCAGACCCATAGGTAATTACTCACCTACTCAAAATGAGTAAATGCGAATTATCTCTAAAAGTATTGCAGATAGCCAATTTTTCTCAAATAACTCATTCATCTACTTTTGGAAGAGCTTTCACATGGTGAAGTTTCAGACCCATAGCTAATTACTCACCTACTCAAAATGAGTAAATGTGAATTCTCTCTAAAAGTATTGCAGATAGCCAATTTTTGTCAAATAACTCATTCACCTACTTTTGGGAGAGCTTTCACTTGGTGAAGTTTCAGACCCGTAGCTAATTACTCACCTACTCAAAATGAGTAAATGCTAGTTATCTCTAAAAGTATTGCAGATAGCCAATTTTTCTCAAATAACTCATTCATCTACTTTTGGAAGAGCTTTCACATGGTGAAGTTTCAGACCCATAGCTAATTACTCACCTACTCAAAATGAGTAAATGCGAATTCTCTCTAAAAGTATTGCAGATAGCCAATTTTTGTCAAATAACTCATTCACCTACTTTTGGGAGAGCTTTCACTTGGTGAAGTTTCAGACCCGTAGCTAATTACTCACCTACTCAAAATGAGTAAACGCTAATTATCTCTAAAAGTATTGCAGATAGCCAATTTTTCTCAAATAACTCATTCATCTACTTTTGGGAGAGCTTTCACTTGGTGAAGTGTCAGACCTGTAGCTAATTTCTCACCTACTTAAAATGAGTAAATGCTAAATATCTCTAAAAGTATTGCAGATAGCCAATTTTTCTCAAATAACTCATTCATTTACTTTTGGAAGAGCTTTCACATGGTGAAGTTTCAGACCCATAGCTAATTACTCGCCTACTCAAAATGAGTAAATGCGAAATATCTCAAAGTATTGCAGATAGCCAATTTTTCTCAAATAACTCATTCATCTACTTTTGGAAGAGCTTTCACATGGTGAAGTTTCAGACCCATAGCTACTTACTCGCCTACTCAAAATGAGTAAATGCTAATTATCTCTAAAAGTATTGCAGATAGCCAGTTTTTCTCAAATAACTCATTCATATACTTTTGGAAGAGCTTTCACTTAGTGAAGTTTCAGACCCCTAGCTAATTTCTCACCTACTCAAAATGAGTAAATGCGAATTATCTCTAAAAGTATAGAAGATAGCCAATTTTTCTCAAATAACTCATTCACCTACTTTTGCGAGAGCTTTCACTTGGTGAAGTGTCAGACCTGTAGCTAATTTCTCACCTACTCAAAATGAGTAAATGCTAAATAACTCTAAAAGTATTGCAGATAGCCAATTTTTCTCAAATAACTCATTCATTTACTTTTGGAAGAGCTTTCACATGGTGAAGTTTCAGACCCATAGCTAATTACTCGCCTACTCAAAATGAGTAAATGCGAATTATCTCTAAAAGTATTGCAGATAGCCAATTTTTCTCAAATAACTCATTCATCTACTTTTGGAAGAGCTTTCACATGGTGAAGGTTCAGACCCATAGCTAATTACTCACCTACTCAAAATGAGTAAATGCGAATTCTCTCTAAAAGTATTGCAGAAAGCCAATTTTTCTCAAATAACTCATTCACCTACTTTTGGGAGAGCTTTCACTTGGTGAAGTTTCAGACCCGTAGCTAATTACTCACTCAAAATGAGTAAATGCTAATTATCTCTAAAAGTATTGCAGATAGCCAATTTTTCTCAAATAACTCATTCATCTACTTTTGGAAGAGCTTTCACATGGTGAAGTTTCAGACCCATAGCTAATTACTGCGAATTCTCTCTAAAAGTATTGCAGATAGCCAATTTTTGTCAAATAACTCATTCACCTACTTTTGGGAGAGCTTTCACTTGGTGAAGTTTCAGACCCGTAGCTAATTACTCACCTACTCAAAATGAGTAAACGCTAATTATCTCTAAAAGTATTGCAGATAGCCAATTTTTCTCAAATAACTCATTTATCTACTTTTGGGAGAGCTTTCACTTGAAGTGTCAGACCTGTAGCTAATTTCTCACCTACTTAAAATGAGTAAATGCTAAATATCTCTAAAAGTATTGCAGATAGCCAATTTTTCTCAAATAACTCATTCATTTACTTTTGGGAGAGCTTTCACTTGGTGAAGTTTCAGACCCGTAGCTAATTACTCACTCAAAATGAGTAAATGCTAATTATCTCTAAAAGTATTGCAGATAGCCAATTTTTCTCAAATAACTCATTCATCTACTTTTGGAAGAGCTTTCACATGGTGAAGTTTCAGACCCATAGCTAATTACTCGCCTACTCAAAATGAGTAAATGCGAATTATCTCTAAAAGTATTGCAGATAGCCAATTTTTCTCAAATAACTCATTCATCTACTTTTGGAAGAGCTTTCACATGGTGAAGTTTCAGACCCATAGCTAATTACTCGCCTACTCAAAATGAGTAAATGCGAATTATCTCTAAAAGTATTGCAGATAGCCAATTTTTCTCAAATAACTCATTCATCTACTTTTGGAAGAGCTTTCACATGGTGAAGTTTCAGACCCATAGCTAATTACTCACCTACTCAAAATGAGTAAATGCGAATTCTCTCTAAAAGTATTGCAGATAGCCAATTTTTCTCAAATAACTCATTCATCTACTTTTGGGAGAGCTTTCACATGGTGAAGTTTCAGACCCATAGCTAATTACTCACCTACTCAAAATGAGTAAATGCGAATTCTCTCTAAAAGTATTGCAGATAGCCAATTTTTGTCAAATAACTCATTCACCTACTTTTGGGAGAGCTTTCACTTGGTGAAGTTTCAGACCCGTAACTAATTGCTCACCTACTCAAAATGAGTAAATGCGAATTATCTCTAAAAGTATTGCAGATAGCCAATTTTTCTCAAATAACTCATTCATCTACTTTTGGAAGAGCTTTCACATGGTGAAGTTTCAGACCCATAGCTAATTACTCACCTACTCAAAATGAGTAAATGCGAATTCTCTCTAAAAGTATTGCAGATAGCCAATTTTTCTCAAATAACTCATTCACCTACTTTTGGGAGAGCTTTCACTTGGTGAAGTTTCAGACCCGTAACTAATTACTCACCTACTCAAAATGAGTAAATGCGAATTATCTCTAAAAGTATTGCAGATAGCCAATTTTTCTCAAATAACTCATTCATCTACTTTTGGGAGAGCTTTCACTTGGTGAAGTTTCAGACCCATAGGTAATTACTCACCTACTCAAAATGAGTAAATGCGAATTATCTCTAAAAGTATTGCAGATAGCCAATTTTTCTCAAATAACTCATTCATCTACTTTTGGAAGAGCTTTCACATGGTGAAGTTTCAGACCCATAGCTAATTACTCACCTACTCAAAATGAGTAAATGTGAATTCTCTCTAAAAGTATTGCAGATAGCCAATTTTTGTCAAATAACTCATTCACCTACTTTTGGGAGAGCTTTCACTTGGTGAAGTTTCAGACCCGTAGCTAATTACTCACCTACTCAAAATGAGTAAATGCTAGTTATCTCTAAAAGTATTGCAGATAGCCAATTTTTCTCAAATAACTCATTCATCTACTTTTGGAAGAGCTTTCACATGGTGAAGTTTCAGACCCATAGCTAATTACTCACCTACTCAAAATGAGTAAATGCGAATTCTCTCTAAAAGTATTGCAGATAGCCAATTTTTGTCAAATAACTCATTCACCTACTTTTGGGAGAGCTTTCACTTGGTGAAGTTTCAGACCCGTAGCTAATTACTCACCTACTCAAAATGAGTAAACGCTAATTATCTCTAAAAGTATTGCAGATAGCCAATTTTTCTCAAATAACTCATTCATCTACTTTTGGGAGAGCTTTCACTTGGTGAAGTGTCAGACCTGTAGCTAATTTCTCACCTACTTAAAATGAGTAAATGCTAAATATCTCTAAAAGTATTGCAGATAGCCAATTTTTCTCAAATAACTCATTCATTTACTTTTGGAAGAGCTTTCACATGGTGAAGTTTCAGACCCATAGCTAATTACTCGCCTACTCAAAATGAGTAAATGCGAAATATCTCAAAGTATTGCAGATAGCCAATTTTTCTCAAATAACTCATTCATCTACTTTTGGAAGAGCTTTCACATGGTGAAGTTTCAGACCCATAGCTACTTACTCGCCTACTCAAAATGAGTAAATGCTAATTATCTCTAAAAGTATTGCAGATAGCCAGTTTTTCTCAAATAACTCATTCATATACTTTTGGAAGAGCTTTCACTTAGTGAAGTTTCAGACCCCTAGCTAATTTCTCACCTACTCAAAATGAGTAAATGCGAATTATCTCTAAAAGTATAGAAGATAGCCAATTTTTCTCAAATAACTCATTCACCTACTTTTGCGAGAGCTTTCACTTGGTGAAGTGTCAGACCTGTAGCTAATTTCTCACCTACTCAAAATGAGTAAATGCTAAATAACTCTAAAAGTATTGCAGATAGCCAATTTTTCTCAAATAACTCATTCATTTACTTTTGGAAGAGCTTTCACATGGTGAAGTTTCAGACCCATAGCTAATTACTCGCCTACTCAAAATGAGTAAATGCGAATTATCTCTAAAAGTATTGCAGATAGCCAATTTTTCTCAAATAACTCATTCATCTACTTTTGGAAGAGCTTTCACATGGTGAAGGTTCAGACCCATAGCTAATTACTCACCTACTCAAAATGAGTAAATGCGAATTCTCTCTAAAAGTATTGCAGAAAGCCAATTTTTCTCAAATAACTCATTCACCTACTTTTGGGAGAGCTTTCACTTGGTGAAGTTTCAGACCCGTAGCTAATTACTCACTCAAAATGAGTAAATGCTAATTATCTCTAAAAGTATTGCAGATAGCCAATTTTTCTCAAATAACTCATTCATCTACTTTTGGAAGAGCTTTCACATGGTGAAGTTTCAGACCCATAGCTAATTACTCACCTACTCAAAATGAGTAAATGCGAATTCTCTCTAAAAGTATTGCAGATAGCCAATTTTTCTCAAATAACTCATTCACCTACTTTTGGGAGAGCTTTCACTTGGTGAAGTTTCAGACCCGTAACTAATTACTCACCTACTCAAAATGAGTAAATGCGAATTATCTCTAAAAGTATTGCAGATAGCCAATTTTTCTCAAATAACTCATTCATCTACTTTTGGGAGAGCTTTCACTTGGTGAAGTTTCAGACCCATAGGTAATTACTCACCTACTCAAAATGAGTAAATGCGAATTATCTCTAAAAGTATTGCAGATAGCCAATTTTTCTCAAATAACTCATTCATCTACTTTTGGAAGAGCTTTCACATGGTGAAGTTTCAGACCCATAGCTAATTACTCACCTACTCAAAATGAGTAAATGTGAATTCTCTCTAAAAGTATTGCAGATAGCCAATTTTTGTCAAATAACTCATTCACCTACTTTTGGGAGAGCTTTCACTTGGTGAAGTTTCAGACCCGTAGCTAATTACTCACCTACTCAAAATGAGTAAATGCTAGTTATCTCTAAAAGTATTGCAGATAGCCAATTTTTCTCAAATAACTCATTCATCTACTTTTGGAAGAGCTTTCACATGGTGAAGTTTCAGACCCATAGCTAATTACTCACCTACTCAAAATGAGTAAATGCGAATTCTCTCTAAAAGTATTGCAGATAGCCAATTTTTGTCAAATAACTCATTCACCTACTTTTGGGAGAGCTTTCACTTGGTGAAGTTTCAGACCCGTAGCTAATTACTCACCTACTCAAAATGAGTAAACGCTAATTATCTCTAAAAGTATTGCAGATAGCCAATTTTTCTCAAATAACTCATTCATCTACTTTTGGGAGAGCTTTCACTTGGTGAAGTGTCAGACCTGTAGCTAATTTCTCACCTACTTAAAATGAGTAAATGCTAAATATCTCTAAAAGTATTGCAGATAGCCAATTTTTCTCAAATAACTCATTCATTTACTTTTGGAAGAGCTTTCACATGGTGAAGTTTCAGACCCATAGCTAATTACTCGCCTACTCAAAATGAGTAAATGCGAAATATCTCAAAGTATTGCAGATAGCCAATTTTTCTCAAATAACTCATTCATCTACTTTTGGAAGAGCTTTCACATGGTGAAGTTTCAGACCCATAGCTACTTACTCGCCTACTCAAAATGAGTAAATGCTAATTATCTCTAAAAGTATTGCAGATAGCCAGTTTTTCTCAAATAACTCATTCATATACTTTTGGAAGAGCTTTCACTTAGTGAAGTTTCAGACCCCTAGCTAATTTCTCACCTACTCAAAATGAGTAAATGCGAATTATCTCTAAAAGTATAGAAGATAGCCAATTTTTCTCAAATAACTCATTCACCTACTTTTGCGAGAGCTTTCACTTGGTGAAGTGTCAGACCTGTAGCTAATTTCTCACCTACTCAAAATGAGTAAATGCTAAATAACTCTAAAAGTATTGCAGATAGCCAATTTTTCTCAAATAACTCATTCATTTACTTTTGGAAGAGCTTTCACATGGTGAAGTTTCAGACCCATAGCTAATTACTCGCCTACTCAAAATGAGTAAATGCGAATTATCTCTAAAAGTATTGCAGATAGCCAATTTTTCTCAAATAACTCATTCATCTACTTTTGGAAGAGCTTTCACATGGTGAAGGTTCAGACCCATAGCTAATTACTCACCTACTCAAAATGAGTAAATGCGAATTCTCTCTAAAAGTATTGCAGAAAGCCAATTTTTCTCAAATAACTCATTCACCTACTTTTGGGAGAGCTTTCACTTGGTGAAGTTTCAGACCCGTAGCTAATTACTCACTCAAAATGAGTAAATGCTAATTATCTCTAAAAGTATTGCAGATAGCCAATTTTTCTCAAATAACTCATTCATCTACTTTTGGAAGAGCTTTCACATGGTGAAGTTTCAGACCCATAGCTAATTACTGCGAATTCTCTCTAAAAGTATTGCAGATAGCCAATTTTTGTCAAATAACTCATTCACCTACTTTTGGGAGAGCTTTCACTTGGTGAAGTTTCAGACCCGTAGCTAATTACTCACCTACTCAAAATGAGTAAACGCTAATTATCTCTAAAAGTATTGCAGATAGCCAATTTTTCTCAAATAACTCATTTATCTACTTTTGGGAGAGCTTTCACTTGAAGTGTCAGACCTGTAGCTAATTTCTCACCTACTTAAAATGAGTAAATGCTAAATATCTCTAAAAGTATTGCAGATAGCCAATTTTTCTCAAATAACTCATTCATCTACTTTTGGAAGAGCTTTCACATGGTGAAGTTTCAGACCCATAGCTAATTACTCACCTACTCAAAATGAGTAAATGCGAATTGTCTCTAAAAGTATTGCAGATAGCCAATTTTTCTCAAATAACTCATTCACCTACTTTTGGGAGAGCTTTCACTTGGTGAAGTTTCAGACCCGTAACTAATTACTCACCTACTCAAAATGAGTAAATGCGAATTATCTCTAAAAGTATTGCAGATAGCCAATTTTTCTCAAATAACTCATTTATCTACTTTTGGGAGAGCTTTCACTTGGTGAAGTTTCAGACCCATAGGTAATTACTCACCTACTCAAAATGAGTAAATGCGAATTATCTCTAAAAGTATTGCAGATAGCCAATTTTTCTCAAATAACTCATTCATCTACTTTTGGAAGAGCTTTCACATGGTGAAGTTTCAGACCCATAGCTAATTACTCACCTACTCAAAATGAGTAAATGCGAATTCTCTCTAAAAGTATTGCAGATAGCCAATTTTTGTCAAATAACTCATTCACCTACTTTTGGGAGAGCTTTCACTTGGTGAAGTTTCAGACCTGTAGCTAATTACTCACCTACTCAAAATGAGTAAATGCTAGTTATCTCTAAAAGTATTGCAGATAGCCAATTTTTCTCAAATAACTCATTCATCTACTTTTGGAAGAGCTTTCACATGGTGAAGTTTCAGACCCATAGCTAATTACTCACCTACTCAAAATGAGTAAATGCGAATTCTCTCTAAAAGTATTGCAGATAGCCAATTTTTGTCAAATAACTCATTCACCTACTTTTGGGAGAGCTTTCACTTGGTGAAGTTTCAGACCCGTAGCTAATTACTCACCTACTCAAAATGAGTAAATGCTAATTATCTCTAAAAGTATTGCAGATAGCCAATTTTTCTCAAATAACTCATTCATCTACTTTTGGGAGAGCTTTCACTTGGTGAAGTGTCAGACCTGTAGCTAATTTCTCACCTACTTAAAATGAGTAAATGCTAAATATCTCTAAAAGTATTGCAGATAGCCAATTTTTCTCAAATAACTCATTCATTTACTTTTGGAAGAGCTTTCACATGGTGAAGTTTCAGACCCATAGCTAATTACTCGCCTACTCAAAATGAGTAAATGCGAATTATCTCTAAAAGTATTGCAGATAGCCAATTTTTCTCAAATAACTCATTCATCTACTTTTGGAAGAGCTTTCACATGGTGAAGTTTCAGACCCGTAGGTAATTACTCACCTACTCAAAATGAGTAAATGCTAATTATCTCTAAAAGTATTGTGGGTACCCAATTTTTATCAAATAACTCATTCATCTACTTTTGGAAGAGCTTTCACATGGTGAAGTTCCAAACCTGTAGGTAATTACTCACCTACTCAAAATGAGTAAATGCGAATTCTCTGTAAAAGTATTGCAGATAGCCAATTTTTCTCAAATAACTCATTCATCTACTTTTGGAAGAGCTTTCACATGGCAAAGTTTCAGACCCATAGGTAATAACTCACCTACTCAAAATGAGTAATTGCCTATTATCACTAAAAGTATTGCAGATAGCCAGTATTTCTCAAATAACTCATTCACCTACATTTTGGAGATATTTCACATGCTAAAGTTTTTTTATGACTTATTGAATTATTAAAATAATTTTTAATGCATTAAAATTAATGAAATCATGCACTAAATCGATTATAACTTGAAAAGTATTGTATTGAGAGCATTTTGTTAAAATATGTTATTCACCTACTTTTTCCCACAGCAACAACATGGTGAGTAACTTGGGTGTCTATCTCAATAGATAAGTGAGTAATAGCTACTTTTGGATTTTTCACTAACTTCCATCATGAGTGAAATCACTTGTAACTTGAAAACTATTGCATTTAGACCTTCAGGGTAGTACAAGAGTGTCCTATGCAAAGGGGAAAGATTTCAATTTTCGCCACTTTTGGCGGCCATCTTGGATTTTAGCGGAAAAAATGAAAAAGTGTGAATATCTCGAAAACCATAAGAGATAGAGCGATTTTGAGCGAATTTTTGACCCGCAAGGTAGTACAAGAATGTCCTGTGCAAAGGGGTAAAATTTCAATTTTCACCACTTTTGGCAGCCATCTTGGATTTTTGCGGAAAATGGAAAAGTGTGAATATCTCTAAAACCGTAAGAGATAGAGCGATTTCAAGCGAATTTTTGACCAGAAGGGTAGCACAAGAGTGTCCTGTGCAAAGGGGAAAAATATCGATTTTCGCCACTTTTGGCGGCCATTTTGGATTTTTGCGGAAAATAGAAAAGTGTCAATATCTCGAAAACCGTAAGAGATAGAGCGATTTCGAGCAAATTTTTGACCTGCAGGGTGGTACAAGAGTCTCCTGTGCAAAGGGGGGAAATTTCAATTTTCGCCACTTTCGGCGGCCATCTTGGATTTTTGCTGAAAATGGAAAAGTGTCAATATCTCGAAAAGCGTAACAGAGCGATTTCAAGCGAATTTTCGACCCGCAGGATGGTACAACAGTGTCCTATGCAAAGGGGAAAAATTTCAATGTAGTATTTCTTCCCCTGCGGTACTCGGCGGGAGATACATACCGCGGCAGTGGTCTTGTTTTAACTTGTTTTTGTGGATTTTTGTGGCTTTCAACGAACAGAAGCACTGTTATAATACTTTTCCTATGGTACATATTAAAATGTATCTGTAATACTAGTATAATTTGTAAAATATTCACAAAAGATGAGCACCTCTTGAAATCCGCCATCTTGTATTATCTCCTGCCGGCCGGGCGGGAGATTATAAAACGCATTCCGTGCGTGTGTTCGTGTGTTATTGAGTGTGTGTCACGCTTTTATAAAGGGCTGTACATCACACTGGTTGTTTCTCCTTGCCCTTTTCAGTGTTTTTTATGACCTTATTGCTTATGTCCTTTCATTTGATGCTGTTATTTCACACCTAGGACCATAGCTAAGTGAGTAATAGCAATGGTGGCTACTTTGAGTAAAGTGCTCATAACTCCAAAACGAGTGCATTTAGAGTGTTTCTGTAAAATACATTGTTCAGCTGCTTTCTCCATGCCTACAAGATGGTACCATTTTTAGGGTTCTATCTTCATAGCTAAGTGAGTAATAGCTATTTTCTGTTATTAACAGTGAGCAAAATGAGTAAATTGATTTTGTCTTTGTAACTGTTATTTACAATATTGGCCTGAAATATGTTGTTCAACAACTCCTTCATGTACTATATCACAGAGTTGCTTCTAGGATGCGTTTTCTGCGATATCTCGCATTAATTTGCTTTTGCTCGCGGATTTCATCGAAGTATGCGGGGACAAGATTGTAAAAGAACGCATTCAGCACAAGGCAATGCGGGATATATATACGAAGCGAAAAGACGAGAGATCAAAGAAATCGAAACGATGCGTGGAGCGAGAGTTTGTCGAGGTTTTGATTTTTCCGTCGAAACGTTCTTCGAATAATGCCTGTAGACGATTTTGGTTTCGTGATCGTTTACAAACTCAAATATATTATGAGGTACAGACAGTATTTGGACATATTATACCCAAAAATATAAAATTAAGCTGAAAGTGGATGATTATATAAAAAATGGCTGCAAGAAAAACGAAACTTACAGTAGACTGGATTGTTACCACAACAGGCCATGGCAGTGAAGCCGGTGGTGACCCTATTGGCGTAGTACACCTGTGTTGCAAACTCGGGACACTTTTTGAACAAATAGTGTAAATACACAATAAAGAATAATAGAATATCTGCTTATCCTTATCATATGAGAAGACCAGTGAGAGTCTAGCAGTCACAGAAAATTACCCTGTATAAAATGCCTCCCTGTCTACTAAACAACAACCAATATATATTCCTGGGATTTTCATTCTATTTTTAACTCAGGACACTTTTAAAAGATATGCCATTTCCGTAAATCAAAGGTAAACGTGATTTTTATTATATCCTGTGTTTATTGATGTTTTTTTACAGATACTATTTTGTATAAAATAAAGCATCACACAATTTAACTAGGATATATGCTGTGCCTAAGGGACACTGAGTTCAGCAATATCGCTGAAAATCTGCACTGGATGACATCTTAAAAGTGTCACTCTATCATCTTAGGAATAACATGGTAAAAATTATTCAAAAAATATATTATTTTGGTGGGTTATGACAAATACACTTGTGTATTATTGATATATGGATGGTGCCACTATTTTTATGAAGTTTTTATCATTTTTGTGTTTGGGTGTCCTGAGTTAAAACCGTCCCGAGTTAACAACATAGGTGTACTACGTATCTGTCGGAATTCCCTAGAAAAATATTTTACTGGATCAAAATTCACGGACAACTCATTAATATTAATGAGGTCACAGATTTTCGTGGTGGTTTTAATTCTTAATATTTTCTGATTTAAGATCAAATACTACCAGTAGATGGACTACAGAGCTCATGTATGCGTAAAAAATATTTGACGATTCCATTGGATTTTTTAGCAATATTTTACTTGAAGAATTTGTGGACTACTCATTAATATTCATGAGGTCATGGTATTCTGTGGGGTTTTCCAACATATTTGTATGAATTGATGGTGTAATGACTGAATTTATGATGCCATGACTTCAGATGAAAACTTAAAACCATAATGCCGTGACAGGAGCCACTTTGATGTAAATAACCATTTTCAGTATTTTTATGTCCACCCCCCTGGGGGGTGGATATATTATTTTTGCTTTTTTCGCCGTCCGATGTCCGATGTCCGTTGTCCGATGTCCGATGTCCGGCGTCCGATGTCCGGCGTCACGCATGGTTTCCGCTCATTTAAAGGAAAAGTATTAGAGCTATTGTCACCAAATTTGGTATGCAGGCTTATTGGGTCAGTAGCTTGCTTGGGATTGCTTTTGGCTGTTGTACCTCTTTTGCTTACTGAGTAATACTTAAGTACAGCTATTTTCAGTACCCATTGGTTTCCGTGCATTTAAGCCAAAATAATTAAAGATATTTTACTACAATTTTGAATACAAGATTGTTATGTCCATAGCTCGCTTGGTATTGCATTTGGGACTGATAGCTTTGTCAGTACATGAGTAATAGCCATTTAGGTACTTCATTGTGTATTTTCAGTACTACTTTTGAGTAATTTGCTTCTATCTCCTTAACCGTGCGAGATAGAGCGATTTCGGCAAAATTTTCGACCCACAGGGTATCTGAGGAGTGTACTCTTTGCAATTTTCAAAAAATTTTCCCCTCCCCAAAAATGGCGGCCATTTTGAATTTTCGAATTTTTGCCAAAAATGGCAAAACACAAATTTGCTTCTATCTCCTTAACCGTGCGAGATAGAGCGATTTCGGCAAAATTTTCGACCCACAGGGTATCTGAGGAATGCAATCTTTGCAATTTTCAAACAATTTTCCCCTCCCCAAAAATGGCGGCCATTTTGAATTTTCGAATTTTTGCCAAAAATGGCAAAACACAAATTTCCTTCTGTCTCCTTAACCGTGCGAGATAGAGCGATTTCGTCGAAATTTTCAACCCACAGGGTATCTAAGGAGTGTACTCTTTGCAATTTTCAAAAAATTTTCCCCTCCCCAAAAATGGCGGCCATTTTGAATTTTAGAATTTTTGCCAAAAATGGCAAAACACAAATTTGCTTCTATCTCCTTAACCGTGCGAGATAGAGCGATTTCGTCGAAATTTTCGACCCACAGGGTATCTAAGGAATGTAATATTTGCAATTTTCAAAAAATTTTCCCCTCCCCAAAAATGGCGGCCATTTTGAATTTTCGAATTTTTGCCAAAAATGGCAAAACACAAATTTGCTTCTATCTCCTTAACCGTGCGAGATAGAGCGATTTCGTCGAAATTTTCGACCCACAGGGTATCTCAGGAGTGTACTCTTTGGAATTTTCAAAAAATTTTCCCCTCCCCAAAAATGGCGGCCATTTTGAATTTTCGAATTTTTGCCAAAAATGGCAAAACACTAATTTGCTTCTATCTCCTTAACCGTGCGAGATAGAGCGATTTCGTGGAAATTTTCGACCCACAGGGTATCTGAGGAGTGTACTCTTTGCAATTTTCAAAAAATTTTCCCCTCCCCAAAAATGGCGGCCATTTTGAATTTTCGAATTTTTGCCAAAAATGGCAAAACACTAATTTGCTTCTATCTCCTTAACCGTGCGAGATAGAGCGATTTCGTCGAAATTTTCGACCCACAGGGTATCTAAGGAATGCAATCTTTGCAATTTTCAAAAAATTTTCCCCTCCCCAAAAATGGCGGCCATTTTGAATTTTCGAATTTTTGCCAAAAATGGCAAAACACAAATTTGCTTCTATCTCCTTAACCGTGCGAGATAGAGCGATTTCGTCAAAATTTTCGACCCACAGGGTATCTAAGCAATGCAATCTTTGCAATTTTCAAAAAAATTTCCCCTCCCCAAAAATGGCGGCCATTTTGAATTTTCGAAGTTTTGCCAAAAATGGCAAAACACAAATTTCCTTCTATCTCCTTAACCATGCGAGATAGAGCGATTTCGTCAAAATTTTCGACCCACAGGTATTTGAGCATTGTATTCTTGGCAATTTAAAAAAAAATTTCCCCTCCCCTAAAATGGCGGCCATTTTGAATTTTCAAATTTTTGCCAAAAATGGCAAAACACAAATTTGCTTCTATCTCCTTAACCATGCGAGATAGAGCGATTTCGTCGAAATTTTTCAACCCACAGGGTATCTAAGGAATGTAATCTTTGCAATTTTCAAAAAATTTTCCCCTCCCCAAAAATGGCAGCCATTTTGAATTTTCGAATTTTTGCCCAAAATGGAAAAACACAAACTGGCCTTAACCGTGCAAAATAGAGTTATTTTGTTGAAATTTTCGACCCATAGGGTATCTAAGAAATGTACTCTTGGCAATTTTCAAAAAAATTTCCTTTTTCCAAAAATGGCGGCCATTTTGAATTTTCAAATTTTTGCCAAAAATAGAAAAACAGGAATTTGCTTCTATCTTCTTAACCGTGCAAGATAGAGTGATTTCGTCAAAATTTTCAACCCAACCAATGCAAAAAGGCATGAAGCTGAAATAATTTACATCTACACTAACAAATATTTAAGCATCATTGATATATTTTACAAATGAAACAGGGTCTTGTAAGACTACTGTACAATTTGGGCAAAAGGTTCATGGGTGGACATTACACATGATAATGTGTGTTCTTCTATGCTATCCTGTTTCTATTCGTATCTACTATCAACAGGGCGGCCTATTTCTAGTTTTTAAATTCTATCACTAGCCTTGAAGTTTATTTTTATTGGGCAAGACAATAAAAATTGACCACCAATTAATAGAAGTCCACTGTTAAAAATGTCTAAATAAACTGAAAATGTATTTTTTATTAGTTTAAACTTATCATAAAGTCGTCCCCCAGAATTTTTAGCCCCTCCCCCACATTTTGTGTAGTGGTGGGGGATCGCCCCCACTTTTTGAAATTCCTAGAATCAACACTGTAATATCATGGTGAGGTGTCCAAGGTGTAGCACCATAGCTAACTGAGTAATAGCTATACTAAGTTTAACATTTGACCATTGAGCAAGTCACTTATAACTCAAAAACTATTGAATATAGAGAATTTTTGTCGAATATGTTGTTCACCTATCTTTTGGATATACTGTATTGTGAATTTTCACAGCTCTAACTCCATAGCTAACTGAGTAATAGCTACTTTGATGATAACCATAATGAGTAAATGGCTTATATCTTCAAAAGTATTGCAGCTACCCAATTTTCTTCCAATATGTTGTTCAGCTAGTATCTCCACAGCTACAACATGGTCACTAGTTTGGAAGTGTATCTCCATAGCTAAGTGAGTAATAGCTACTTTGTCAATTTTTAATGATAACCATATAGGAGTTTTGTCAAATATGTTGTTCACCTACTTTTTGATGTAGTGCGGCGGGAGATCATACCACGGCAGTTGTCTTGTTTTTTCATAATTTAAATGTTGGACTAAGTGAGAGCCATTTACAAATACCTAATATTTAATATTATTACATTCCCTTACGGTTTAGATGGTTTTAAATTTGTTTGCTAGCATTTTTGTACCTTAAATTCTTCTTGTTTGGACTTCAGTATACCCCAGTAATCACCATAGCAACAATGAATTTGATTGGTCGAACCCACCGGACATTTTCTTCAAGATGTAAACAAAACCATGTTGAGATTTAATCAATAAAATATCAATAAATGCCCTGAAATTTCATAGTTTCTTTGTTAAATTGATTGAAAATGTATTTTTTCTGAATAATTATATGGTTTTTAGCGCAAATTATATGTGGTATGTAACATATTTCTTAATTTAAATCTTAGATCGTCGAATCAACCGTACGCGAGGATACCAACTCAGCACTCGTCGCCACAGTGAAGTCACTTCTAGTTAATCCATCTCAGTTAATCCTTGTATATTCGGCCGTATTTTTGGCCTATGGTTTGTATTTTGGCATAAAATAGAGCTAGAATTCTTGTATTTCAAACAATATTAAAACATCTATAAACATTAAGCAGCTATTATTCTTTTATTTTACGAAGTGGCTGGAGTACGGTAAATCACCACACTCGAGAAGAAATTCTACTGCCTTGCCACCAATTATGGTCCGTGTACCAATTATGGTCACCCCCAGCCGGTCAAATAAAAGTAAATGCCATGGTGAGGAAAACATGAAGTAATTGTAAACAGCTAGAGTAATCCTATTCTAAGTAACAAAAGATTATTAAAATATATTTTTAAAGGCTAAACATTAAGTTATATTTGCGGAGCACCACAGATCAAACATTATTTTTTGTTATATACACACATGTTCACACTATCAAAACCATTAGCTGATTAGATTTTGAGAGCGAACTGATAAAAAATGACTGATGTATGAGCAATTTTCTCACACTTACCAACCAGAAAGCTTAAACTTCATGTGAACCCCCTATTATCTTCTTAAGTATTGCATTTAGAGCCATAAAATGTATTGGGAGGTTAGTGTTGGTATCGAATAATAATATGCATATCGATATCAAACCATATTTTTGTCTTCTGTATCGATCGATATTGAAATATCGGGGCATGAGATGCTTTCCTCTGGGAGACCTTCCGAACTCTTTCGTGAGGTTTAGTATTTCCTGAAACGTAAACAAATATGGCGTTTCTGCTTTAGCGGTAAGTGAAAGTTTACAAAAATAATATGAAAACCAATGTATTCTTCAAATATTTTCCTTTATTTGAATGAAAACCCCCATATTTGTACCTGTTAAGTAGTATATTTCGATATTGATATGGCACTCTACATTATTGATATCGGCAAATTTAGCGTGAATCGATAAATATTTCAATATCGATAAACAATACCAGCACTATGGGAGGTAGTAGGAAACTGTATGTGGAGAGTCTAGAAAGCAAGTCAAATTTCACCCCCCCCCACCCTCCCCCGACCTCCCATTTTCCCTCATACATCCTTATCTCCTTTATTATTGGTTTTAGAGTGTTAGACTGTGTTAAGAGGTACTGTGAAACCATATGTGAAGAGTCTAGATAGCAGACTTGTAATCTATTACAGCCAATCTATTACTATTACATTTGAAAATATTCAATCTATTACTATTACATTTTAAAATTTTAAATCTATTACTATTACTATTACATTGGCATCTATTACTTTCTATTACATTCTATTACAATTTGGCGCAAACTTGAGAGGTAATTTTAACACAGAAATAAAACTGACAGGATACTTTATGCATCTAATTTTATTGAAAATACTTCTGATTATGCAATGCAAGGATAAAATATCACAAATACTAGTGGTCCTACGATTAGACGGAAAATCGATTCATCGTCTATTTAAAACTTTCGATGTAGAAAATCGATTCTCATTTTAAGAATCGATTGTGAATCGAAAGTAAGACTTATAAACCACCTAATTTTCCCTTTTTCTACAGATGTTTAACATTTTATTTTCATAACATTTGTTTACATTATCTGCCATGTTTCTTTCCCTGGTATCTACTTCCTGTTGGTTACAACTAAAACTCAAAATTTCTGTAGGTATTTAGAAGAACTTTTAATACAATAAACTAAGTTCAACCTAAATTAAATTTAACTTTCACTGCTTCACACACAACATGTATACTCCCTATAAATGGGGAATAACAACCTTGGCCATAAATCAAGTGGAGAGAGATCACACTACTGTAATACTTCAGCAGTCTGCCATGAATATTTTTGACAAATTTTGTTGAACAAGAAAACTAAAATGTTTACTACATTGCCATACTTAGAATTTTACAGTATCTAAGAAATTATAATTATATGAAATGAATAGATCATGAAGATCTGCTTAAAAAAGGAAATTCATGGAATATTGTTTTCAGGATGAGAGAAATTTAACAGAATAATAGACAAATGCTTTACAGTAGCATAAACAGGCAGAGAGAGAGTGAGGGGGATCTGACTTCGTTGAAGCTGGTGGGAGATACTAGCCTTGCCACAGGCATTTATGTGTATAAAGAAGGCACAACTGTTTGACTGCATTATAAGTATTTTTCATAATGTTCTCATACACTTACTTAGCCTAGCTTACTGAGGAGACTTCCAGACTAGAAAGGCCTTTGATACAGTGTGCATTATGGCAAAAATATTTCACGTTTGCATTATGGTTCAGACAGCCTGGAAGGCCAGGCTAGGAGATACTTTCAGTTTGAACTACACCTGTGTTGCTAACTGGGGAAGGTTTTAACTCAGGACACCCATGCACTGAAACACATACAAGTGCTAAATACACTTGATAAAATAACTGCACCATCCATTTATCAATGATACACAACTATTTATGTCATATATATGCTGTTTTGAGAAATTTTCATCATATTATTCCTGAGATAAGAGTCAGATTTTCCAGACCCCATCCAATACACATAAACTTGAGTGACAATGCTGAAATACATGTTCACTTGTGCCAAACTGTTTCATATAACCTAGTATATATTACAAAACATCAATATTGACCAGAAACAATAAAAGTCACTCTTCCATTTGATTAATGAAAATAGCATGTCTTTGAAAAGTGTCCTGAGTTAAAAATGGAAGGAAAATTCCATGAACACATGTCTATGTATTGTTTAGTTCCCAAAGAAGCATTTTATTCAGGATAATTTTCAGAAGCTGCTTGGCAGTCACTGTTCTTGACATATGATAATGATAAGCAGATATTCTATTCTTCTTTGTTGCATATATACAAAGTGTCCTGAGTTCACAAGACGGGTGTACCACATGGTGATGTTGAACAAAAGGGGTTGAAATAGACTTGCACCAAAAAGTCTTTGTATTTCTCATCCCACTAAATCTGACATAGATGAAAACATTATACATCCACTTAAGGAGGGAAAAATCCTTCTCTATGCTGAAACAGTACTTTTGTCAGCCCCACATTCTAGTATAAAGTCATACAGTCCTCATATAATACCTTAGAAAAAAGGACTTGAAGAAAGTCTAGGGTTGAAATATTGTTTATTTTAAGCATGATTGGTTGCTAATCTGCTGATGTTACATTCAAACACTGTAAATGATTTAGCTGTTGAAAAGGGAGAATGAAAATAAATTTTTATTGCGTTAATACATCCTATCCAATGGACAATTGCTAAACCGGTCGGCGCAGACCGGCCCGCCAAACGTCAGAAAAAGACGTCCTGTGTTGCCACCGGCTGGCCGGTCCGTAGTACTGTGCACTCCCCAGATGGCGCCTCGTACTTCCTTCCTGTCTAGACAACCTGACGTCATAGCATCTTTTTCGTTTGGCGCGTGTACTGTGCAGACGTGTTTTCAACATCTCCAGAGTTTTAAAGGAAAAGTGTGCCTTATGACGGATTTTCGACCTTATTTGGGAATATTTTAGTGTAGAAATGTTATCTTCATATCAAGCACGGATATACCTTAAGAAATCTGCTGGAAACGCTCCCTAGCTGACTCAATTTAGTGTTGATGATAGGGCAGTAATCGACGAGATATATGAAGGCAGCCATTTTTTTCTAGTTTCCTCCCATTCAACCATGGTGTTGTTAGGGGCAGATCGACAATATTAAGGAAATAATGGATATACTACTTACAGGTATTTTTATCCGTGTTCGTTTGTTGAATGTACCCTCTGTAACTTCCAGTTCAATCACCATAGGAACGTCTTTTCTAGTACTATGAATAGAAATCACGGAAAACTTCAATCTACGTAGTTTTGAACACTGCAAATAGAAGGAAATCCCCAAGAGGTGCATTCTTCAGATTTCTTCAATATATGTACATCAAGCAAGAGATGAATTCTTCAGATTTCTTCAGAGCGCACTGGTCCAGACATCTTTGCTTTAAAGCATTAGTCGACCGGTAAGCTTATATATATATATGTACATCAGCAGCAAGAGGTGAATTCTTCAGATTTCTTCAGAGCGCACTGGTCCAGACATCTTTGCTGTAAAGCATTAGTCGACCGGCAAGCTCATGTTCAGCCGACCTCACCTAGTATTTACATAGAAGGAATTTCATCTTTAATCACTCTCAGTCCCTCCCTTGTGGACCCGGCACTTGTGTCGGTAGTAAGGGAGGTGGATGGCCAGGAAACTGGTTTGAGTGTACAGCCGGCTGAAAAGAAGAATCGACTTCAGACCGGCCAGGACTTCATCTACAGAGCGCACTGGCCCAGGCTTCTCTGCTTTTAAAGCATCAGCCGACCGGCCAGCTCAAAAGAACGCGACCTCTGACGTCATATCCAGTCAGCCAATCGCGTGTCCTTCCGACTAATCACGAAGCAGGTCTGTGTTTTCACCGACCAGGAAGGTCGGAAGTGCGTTCTTCAGAACTCACGTCTACTGTGACTACAGTCCCTGCTTTGCAGACCCGGACTGGTTGTCGGTAGTGGGGTTTTGTGTACTGTAAAGTTGCCGGTAAAGCATCACACAAAGAACGCGAATACTGACGTCATCTCCAGTCAGCCAATCGCGTGTCTTTCCGACCAATCACGAAGCAGGTCACGTGTTTTCACCGACCAGGAAGGTCGTAGGTGCGTTCTTCAGAACTCACGTCTACTGTGATTCCAGTCCCTGCCTTGCAGACCCGGCTTCGTTGTCGGTAGTGGGGTTTGTGGATGAGTAGGATACTGCGCATTTGCATGTTTAAGTATCACAAAAGAACGCCACAACTGACGAGCTCCAATCAGCCAATCGCGTGTCTTTCCGACCAGCAAGCTGGTCACGTGACACACCGAACACCAAGTGTTTCTAAATATAGCTCACAAGGGCTTTCCCAGCAACTGTCAAATCTACAAATAAGACGTGCGATTAAAGAAATTCTTTAATTAATGGAGGAAAACTACAGCAAGCTTAATTCAACACAAAAGATAGTTGTAAAATTGCTTTAGCAATTGGTTACAGAGTGTACCCACCAGTATACCGGCTACACAGCCTTGTACACTTGCTTCAACAACTGGTTACAGAGTGTACCGGCTGGTACTAGCTACACAGCCTTGTACACTTGCTTCAATAACTGGTTACAGAGTGTACCGGCTGGTACTAGCTACACAGCCTTGTACACTTGCTTCAATAACTGGTTACAGAGTGTACCGGCTGGTACTAGCTACACAGCCTTGTACACTTGCCTCAACAACTGTTTACAGAGTGTACCGGCTGGTACTGGTTACACAGCCTTGTACACTTGCTTCAACAGCTGGGTACAGAGTGTACCAGCTGGTTCTGGCTACACAGCCTTGTACACTTGCTTCAACAACTGGTTACAGAGTGTCCGGCTGGTACTGGGTACACAGCCTTGTACACTTACTTCAACAACTGGTTACAGAGTGTACCGACTGGTACTGGCTACACAGTCTTGTACACTTGCTTCAACCTACCGGTTACAAAGTCTACTAATAGGGTGCTGGCTACACAGTCCTTACTGTACAGGGCTTCACCCCAACTGGTTACAAAAAAAAAAAAAAAAAAAAAAAAAGCTGGCTAAATATAGACCAGTAGCTGTCTAATTCATTGGTGACCCCAGCCTCCAAGTTTTTGCCGGTTACAGAAAATTACTGGTCACAGTTAAGTACCGGGTATGGAGTCCTGGTACTGGACAGAGTTGCCTAAAGTAAATTTGGTTACAGAGAATTCTTAGACCAGTCAGTGGTCTTGGGGATATGACAGTGATATGACAGTGTCCCAAGCTACTGCTAGGCAACATCTCTCAACAACCTGTTATCGGTGCTGGACTTGACTGGAGAGATAATAAAGTTTGTCATCATGTCCAGCCAGGAGTCAGACATCTCACAAATGACAATTGCTCTGGTAAATGCTGCAACTTGCAGGCTGCTGGCCCGGGGCAAAGAGTCTATTGATGTGAAAAGTTGTGTCAGCCCCACCGGACCACAGTAAGAACAGAGAGACTGTTAACTTGGATCATTGACACCAGACCGGACCAGGGTCCGGAGGGACAGGAGATATTGTCAGGATACCAAATGTCCCAAATGTGGCACACAATCTGCCTGTAGGGTCCAGACTAAGCCCTTTTAGGAACTTAGGAAGCCTTGGGGGCTGGACCCTAGGTAGTACAATTGTGGAAGGAGGGGTACCTATGTCCATATCCCTATACAAGAACAATCCAGGAAATGCCTGAGATTTCACATCCAAGGTCGGACATACCAGTTCAAGGCCCTGCCTTTCGGTTTGTCCACAGCACCTTTGGAGTTCATCGTGATACCAAAGGAGGTGAAATTGATGGCCATACACAAGGATTTAAGAAACCACCAGTACCTAGACGACGGGTTGGTGAGAGCCAGATCCCACCAGGCTTGTCTCCAACATACACAGGAACTAGTAAATAATGTGTTAGCAACTAGGTTGGCTGGTGAACTTAGAGAAATCAGAGCTGGAGCCCAAACAAGACTTCAATTTTGTAGGCTACCAGTTCGACCTCAGGTCTGATCCGGTCCGACTGACTCCAGACCGGTGGCAGAACCTTCAAGAGAAAATGCTGAAATTGCAATCCCTACCGGCTTGCCCGGTCCGGGAATTCAGGTCCGTGATAGGCTTACTACAGCTACAGAAAAGCAAGTTCATGTAGGCCAACTTCATATGAGACTCATTCAGTGGCATCACAAACACAACTGGAGGGTCCCAGAATCACTGGAAAAGGTGATCCCAACCCCCAGGTCCTTGCACCCCCATTTACAATGATGGCTGAAGGAAGACATGTACTTACAGTCCAACCATTACACCCAATAAAACATGCTCTGCAAATAATTACAGACGCATCAATAGAAGGGTGGGGCACTCGCTTAGGCGAGCACCTTGCAAGAGCAACCTGGTGCCCTCCGGGAAGCAAGCTGCATATAAACTATCTAGAACTTAAAGCAATCTTTCTGGCTTTAAAAGAGTTCTAAGACCTTTGCTCAACAAGATAGTACTTGTAGCACTGATGACACCACAGTAGTGTCATACATAAACAAGGAAGGAGGCATGAGGTCGTGGCCACTTTGTGCCCTACTATGGAGAATCTTGACCTGGTGTACCAGGAAACAAGTGACTCTAAAGCACGACACATTCCAGGCCGGCCGAATGTGGTAGCAGACAAGCTATCCAGGCTAGGTCAGACCATCCAAACAGTGGTTTCTCCTTCCAGAGGTTTTCCACTCTATGCAGCAGGTGGCACCGGCCCAAAATAGACTTATTTGCCGCGAGGTTCAACAACAGGTTGCCTATGTTTGTGTCACCGGTACCGGATCCCCTGGCCACAGCAGTGGATGCGCTCAGTCGGCCATGGTAGGATCTGAAGGCATACACCTTCCCACCATCAGCCATTTTGGGCTAAGTGGTGGAGAAGTTACAAGACTCCCCATGCAAGAGAATCATTCTGATTGCTCCGGGGTGGCCCAACATGCCTTGGTTTTGGGATCTAGTGGCCACTTCCTGCCAAATCCCACTGAGCCTGCCCAATATGCCCAACCTGTTGACAGCCATTCAATCAGATCCCTCACAGAAATCTGACAAACCTTAATATCCATGCAGGGCTCCTAGAGCCTCAGCAATCGAGGAGCAGGGCTTGTCTGAGGCAGTGGCAGCAAGGCTCCTCAAAGGGGATCAGCCAGATCAGTCTATGAGGCAAGTGGGCCATTTTTACAAGTGATGTATCATTCATCAGGTGGACTTCGGGGCACCCCCTGTAAAGTTAGTTGCTGACTTCCTTATGTACCTATTTCAGGACAGGAAGTTGCAGCCCAGCACCATTGATGGTTACAGGTCAGACATTGCTGATAGACTGGGAAATTCGTCCATCAATATCAGTAAGGATGAAAATCTCACTCGTCTCCTGGATAGTTTCCACTGAGACAGACCCAAAGACCGGAAGGGAATCCCCTCCTGGAACCTCTCCCTGGTTTTTACATCAGCTGACAAGGGTCATTTTGAACCAATTAAAGAGGCCCCCTTGAAGCAGTTGACCTTCAAGGCGGTTTTCCTCTTGCCTCTTGGGTCAGGCAAGTGCAGAAGTGAGATACATGCTTGGCAAAACAGAGATATTAGACACCAGTCCGACTGGTCAAGTGTCCCTGTACCCGTCACCCAGCTTTCTCTCCAAGAATCAGCTGGCCAAAGAGGGTCCAGACAGTGTGGCCCCAGGGGTATAACAGCCCTGGCCCCAACTCTGGATAGATCCCTCAAGTCTGACAGGTCCCTCTGTCCAGTCAGAGCATTGCGCTACTATTTGGACAGGACCTCGGACAGAATAAGGAGGTGGTTTTTGTCTCCTTTAAGAAAGGTTTTGACAAAGACATTTCACCTGCCACTATCTCCTCTTGGATCAAGCAGACTGTGATCCTATGTTATGAGCTCTCTGACCAGGAGGCCCACACTTTACATCAGGTTAAAGCCCATGATGTCAGGGCCTTTGATGCTTCTAAGGTCTTCCAGTCGGGAGTTTCCTTAGATCCATTTTTGTCAGCCTGCCACTGAAGTCACATAATACCTTCACACAGTGCTTTCTGAAGGGTGTGGTTTGGGCTGACTCAGAGCTTTCCAATTGGGCTTGGTGTTCGGCTGCTCAGCAGAACCACAAGTGGCCCTTAGATTGAGGAGATTTGTATATATGTACATAATGTAACAGTTCTACAAGCACTTAGTATAAAATGTGATGTGCTTCCTTCGGGAGGTTTATTGGCTTTCTGGGACTGAACTCATCCCTCTCTTCCCCTACCTCAGAGCAGGTCTGTTAAAAAAAGGGGGGGGGGCGACGTCGGTATAGCCCCCGGATAACCGGCTGTTGGCAACCGACCAAGGTCTTACAGGGTTTCCTGACCTTAGGGTCAACCCAGGCCTGGGCCTATAGGTCTCCTGACAAAGTCAGCCTAGACCGTAGGTTAAAATTTGCTATTACTTGTGAGTTCACATAAGTCCCTAGTAACTTACCCGCCGACCAAGCGGTAGTTATTCAGCAATTGTCCATTGGATAGGATGTATTAACGCAATAAAATTGCAAATTTAATAAGTAAATTAAATTTTTATAAGTTAATACCCTATCCAATGGACACACAAGACCCTCCCACTGACCCCGCTATCAGCTTACTAGGGGTCTAAGAGGTTTAGACAACGAAAAAGATGCTATGACGTCAGGTTGTCTAGACAGGAAGGAAGTACGAGGCGCCATCTGGGGAGTGCACAGTACTACGGACCGGCCAGCCGGTGGCA
Organism: Sabellastarte sp. h YS-2021; assembly: GCA_964017235.1. Classification (NCBI taxonomy): domain Eukaryota; kingdom Metazoa; phylum Annelida; class Polychaeta; order Sabellida; family Sabellidae; genus Sabellastarte; species Sabellastarte sp. h YS-2021. Next base: position 58,416,380 of record OZ024930.1, on the reverse strand, counting down.
ACACAGGACGTCTTTTTCTGACGTTTGGCGGGCCGGTCTGCGCCGACCGGTTTAGCAATTGTCCATTGGATAGGGTATTAACTTATAAAAATTTAATTTACTTATTAAATTTGCAAATTATTTTGTAACTGTTAGGGCCACCTTAATAGATTATTATATTATTGCTGATACACATACTTGTTGACTCTTCAACCTACTGGTTTCCTAACATACCCCCTTCCCTACCCCAAAATGTAAACAAATAACCTAGATTTTTTTCACCACTGACTTATCGGAAGACTACTGTTATTCTATTTGGTAAAAAAGAATATTCTGTCTTTCTTACAAAGCAAGCAGAAAAACGATTATAATCGATAATCGATTGCTCAGAGTTACCGATTAATCGATTCTGATTTTTTAGACCGATTCCTAACACTAACAAATATATCACTTGGTAAGTTGGTATATTTACAATTAAATAAATAGATCCCGTATTTATTCTATTTAAGAATGACTTGACTACTTGGAGAATTTATGAGAATTCTATACAAAGCCACTTAAGTGCTGTAAATTTTGTAATGAGAGGTATATTTCTGTCAAATTCCGTGAAAAGCTTTTTAAATGCTGAAAAATATGTTATTATTTGTAAATATTATATGTGGAATATACACTGTTATCAAACAATTCTCATATTTATTGACTTTATGATGAATTGTTAGATTTGAAAAACTCTTATTATTATGAGAAATACTTGATGAGCAGTGTTTGCAAAAGAAAACACTGCATTCAAAGAACCCCTTTCTTTCAAATTCTTTGCTTGCAGAGCCCGCCTCAAAATGATTTAAAAGTGACATTTATGTTTGAAAATGATAACTCCGGTAATTTAATGTAAATCAGTGAAACAGCTAACACATGCCACAATCAGGGACGTCACGACTCCAAATATTTCATGTCGACTAATCGGTAAGTACTATCCGTCTCGACACCGAATAACCGTCGAATTAAAATAACATCCAAAAATCTTAAGTTTCATATTGTAAAAAGCACTGAAAACGATAAATATGTTAAATAAAATGAAAAGATATGTTTGTAACCTGTAAAAATGAATAAATTTGCTGTTTTCCTGCGACTTTTGCTTCGTTTATTTCAGACAGGAAGTGGGCGATATAAGAGATTTATGGTACTTCCGGCTTTACGTGAATGCATAAACAGTAAAGAAAACGTGGCTGTTTTTGGATTTTAACTTATTTTATGTGACAATATGGATATATTTGATGGATTCAGACCTTCTGCCATCTTTTACTACATTAAGCGATTATTCTTACTTTAAAATATGAAACCGGAAAATATCACTATTCTAACTGTTGTCGATTATTCGGTTAGTCGTGACGTCCCTAGCCACAATGCTGCCTTATTATACACAATAGTGACCTGTGTGATTGCCTTTCATGTGTCACAGTTTCTCCTTACTCAGGAACATTTAGTTAATCCTTCCAAAGTTTAATTTGGCCTCTTTAAGCCTTTAATAATATCACCTCAAAGACCATTGTTTTAGAACACTCCATCAAAGAGGGACAATTAAAGGTTCCTTGATATTTCAAAGTTATTTATTTTAACATTTGTGTGTTATATTTAGTATTCTTTGATGAATATCAATACATTACATATTGATTATTCGAAAAGTTTATGTATGAAAGTTTAAAATGAATTTGACTTATGAGTGCTACAAAATCAATTCATTATTGTTTTGAAGTTTATTTAAAGTGATGATTTTATGACAATTCATTATTGTATCAAAGTTCATTTAAAGTATTCATTTATATGAAAACTAATTCATTACAGAATTAAAGTCCATGTTAAGTGATCATTTTTTTACAACCTCCTGATGAAAAATAGCAAAGGGTAAATTGTAATAGGAAAATAATAGAAAGTAATCGATGTAATAGATAGAATTGTTTGTGTATGGGAGACCTTCAGGCTCCGCCGGCTCTGCATTTTGTTTTCCTTATAACTCTGTAACCGTTAGGCGGAGTCTTTTCAAATTTGGCAGGTTTAGGCAGTAGCCTTGGGGAATTTTTTTGAATATGCTGCAGTGACATTTCAACCAACCAGAGAGGTCACATGACCAAAAATGTCTTTTTTTCGATGGGGAAGCTTGTCCGGATGATAACTTGAAAGGAATTTTATCAATTCACCTCAAACTTGGCAAATACATTCATTCTATTAAAATCTGGAAATCATTAGATTTTGGCATTGATTGGTTAAGAAATGGCCGAGTAATTAATGATTAATTAATCGTTATGAATTTTCCAAATAAGGAAAACACAAAAATGCTTATATCTCGAAAACCGTGCTAGATAGAGCGATTTCAACGAAATTTTTGACCCACGGGGTATCTCTACAGAGTAGTTATCCCAATTTTGAAAAAAATTTTGTCTCTCCAAAAATGGCGGCCATTTTGAATTTTCGAATTGTAAAAGTGGTCACAGTATTTCAGTGTAATTGTCCCGATACCGAAGCAAGTTGATCAGAGCACACATGGTTGAGGCAAAGCCTCCAACTACCCAAAACTAGCAGCCAAGAGTCACAGTTCTTATAAATGACAATTGAAAATTCATATAAAACAATAACATTAGACCTATTATTGTGTTTTAATGGAGAAAAACAACAAATCAGCAATTTATTAGTGATAACATAAGATTGTAGAGTGGCACGAAAACATGGGCGATACAGAGTGCAGCACCAGTATTTGAAAACATTACTTTGGTCATAACCGTGATGTTTACTAAAAATAAGTTTGTTAGAATTTAGCTTTACAAAATTACAGTTTGCATTAATTTGCAGCATCCCGGGGGTGAAGAAGTGTTATTAGAGCAAGGAGGAGGGTATGCAACAGAGGCTTTTGAAGATGTTGGGCACTCCATGGATGCTAGAGAGTTAATGCAGAATTATGAAGTTGGAGAATTAGAAAAGGTTTGTAAAAAATAAGCTCAAGCTCCATACTTTAAAACTGTGACATTGTACAGTCAAATCTCATCAAGTAGCTCTCTGTTAAGTATAATCCATTTCAGTTTCAAGTAGAACAAACAGTGGATTCTTAGATGAACTTTACAAGTGAAATTTACCCTATTTTCTTAAATTCATGGTGGGAAAACAAATTACAATCCAAGGATACTTGCAGTTTGTGTTATTTAAATATATTTTTGAAATGTTGTAGTGTGTGTACTATTTTAAAAATGGTCCACAAATTTGTTGAAACATTGTAGGGTGTTTGTGTTTGAAGGTTCAAACTTTAAAAAAACATTAAAAAGGGAAAACAATAAAAGTGTCATTTTTAATATGAAATATTAAATTTTTATTTTAAGAATGTTAAATTTTTTATCTGCTTTTATTATTTTTACAGTCTGCACAGGAGGGAAAAACTACTCCGGTTAGTATTTTGTACGATGTGTATGTTGTGCAATTTAAAGTTTATAATGTGTTACTCTGCTGGTATGGTTGAAAGGCAGATGTTGGATATTTGTTCTTTATTCACAATTTCATTATCATTGTATCACAACAAATGTTTTGGGATATTTTATATAACTAGTATAAGAAATGGGAGGAGAGTAAAAAATGAGTATTTACGTGTTCATATATGTTAACTTTAATATGTTAAAGTTATTGTAAATTGAGTAATATAGGGAAAGCATTTCAGAAGATAATCTTTTATTTCTTAACAGGCAGCTAAAACCATTAAGAAATAAAGAAGGTTATGTTTCGAATGTAAACATTACATGCATGCAGATATCTCAGGTACCTTCTTTTCCACTAGAATATAAACTGCAAGCAGAAGTAAGACTGAGCTGTCATTCATGCAGATGTAGAAATAGTTTTCAAAGTTTTGTTTTCCCTCGTCTGTATCAGTAGTAAAAGACAATATATGGTGTGTATAAGTTACATCTAATTTTAAACCAGATACCAAGCATTTGAATGTCACCAAATACCATGACTAAATATTTTCAAAAAAGAATTTTCAGGTTTGTTTTCAACCTGGGCTAAATATAAAGCTAAAGGCTGACAAACCTGTTAATCACTAGTATTGAATACTCGTATTCAAAACTGTATGGACAGTTAATATTAAAATGCATAGTAATTTTTTTTTTGTCACAGTATATAATGGCTTTAATCAGTGGATTGTTCTGTTGTGAACTGCATTTTGATAATCTGAAATATTAATCTGATGGAGTACTTACAAATGACCATTGGTCAAATGACTTTAATTTGGTTGTCTATGCTTGTCTGTATGTTTTTTTCAAATAAGAGGATGAAAGGCTTTATCTCTTGTTCAGTGTGTAATCGATGCCCAATGATAAATGTTATAATAACTTTTTAATAAGTTAGATAATTTTCATAGTTTTTGCTTATTTTTATTTTAATAATAAACAATAACTGGTCAAGTGTATGAATTCAGTTTTTAAGATAGCATTAGATATATTTTTTCTGTTCTGTCTAAATAAAAAAATGTGACAGTAGTGATTGTGAAACTAAATAAATCTTTTTGCCTAGTTGTAGTCAAGTATTACATAAAGTTGTTATCAAAAGAATTTCACCCAGGAGATATCACTATATTGATTTATATATCATGTCTTATTACTTTGATGATATGATCGGTACTTTGGTAGTGGTTCTGTCTGGTGTTGTTCAATGACCACTTCATTATTTCAGACAAAAACTATGCCAACTGCACCAGAAGGGCAATCTAGTGGGTAAGTAAAAATCTTTCTGCAATTCAAAATTTTAAGCAAGAGCTCTCTCCAATCTTTTATGAACTGTGCACTACACTAGTTCACCTATCATGTTTCTGATTGCTTTGCAGCTCGCTTATGTAGACCAAAATAAATTTCAGTCTTGTTTCCCTCGGGTACCTCAAAATATATGTGGAACCTCTAACTTTATGTTATTGACTTTATATTTGAAAGTTGTGTACACTGAGGTAATGTTATAATTCACCTCACAAATAGTAGTATTACCTAACGAAAAGAATGGGCTTGTTTCAAAAAACTGTTTTTCAGTGTTTTAACTCAAATTCTAAGAAATCCCAATCAAGGCAAAAGTTGCTTAGAATTCTGCAAAATCAATAAAAGCCCAAATGTGAATTATTGGTTGTACAGGTAGAAAAATTGGCATTGGTAACAGTGAAGGCCTCCCAAGTATCTGTGTATTTGGAATATATGTTTTACATCTGGACACAAAATTTCTTGCTTGTGTGTTTTTTTTGTTTTTTTGTTTTTGTTTTTTTTAAAATATTGTTTCCATCAAATTATGAGACATTATTTTCAACTGACTATTTCTTGTTGCAGTTTCTTTTTACAACAATATTCATACAGTAGAAGATTCAGTCTGAGATATTTGATGGAATTTCATTGAATGTACAGCCAGGTTAGCTATGGAACCGAGAGACCTGTCTGAGCTGCCAAATGATGCACCTTTCAAGATTTTCAATATTTTGATATAAAATTTTATGCAAAGGTAAATTAAGAGTTTGCTATATTGAAAGAGCCTTTGCAGAATTGATCAATATGAGTGGTAGTCAATCTTTTGTGGAATATGATGTCTATGTCATCAAAACTCTCTTGTTTTGCCATAACAGAGCCTCTGCTCATTACCGTGAATCCTGTGTAATACACATTATCCATGCATCCCAGAATTCTGAGCTAGTGCCTAGTTGCATACACTGCTTTTACATCTGAATAAATAACCAACCCATGGGTCACTGAGTGCTTCATTTTCCGCAAGTAACCCAAAATCTGTTTCTCCTTGCTGCAGATTTCCCGAGAATTTCATCTAAGTCGGTCCATTTGTTTTGTAAAGTCTAGTCTAGGAGAAAACAGAATGATAAATTTAGAAACACATCCCAGGTTTTAATATCCTTCAAATGGATTTCATTATACAAAATGTGAAAAAAAATATATAATTACCGTACATGAACTATAAAGACTATGTTACAAAAGCTAAAACTCTTGCACATCAAACAAAAGCTATAATCTTTCTACATATTTTGATGTACAAGATCACAAAAGGTGAATGTGTGACAACCTAAGCCTTTACCCAACTCTTTATTCTTGGTGTTCAATTTTCATTTCTTTTACATCATATGCCTTCAATATGCTTTGCACAGATCTGACAGATGCATTTTGAACTGACAGAGAAAATGTCATATTTATAAAAGGTATTCCAGCAGTTGTATTCCTCTCATTTATATGTTTAATATTTACATAGATTAATATCTGTCCAAGCAAGAGGTGATCATAGTCTTCATGTAAACTGTCTGTGCAAGAAATAAGTAGCCGTAGGATTAGCACATTTGTTATTTGTGAACTGTAAAAATATTGTAGATTCTTAACACTTTAGGTAACCTTTTGTAAATTATATTACATGTATGTGGACATACATTTTAGTACTAGATTGTTTGGTCAAAACTTCCTTCACTCACGCCATGAACAGTGATTTTGTCTGACTTTACCTATTGAAGGATAAAATTCTGTATTATGATCGTGTAAAATTTCACAATATTTTAACTTTTAGTCAATTTTAAACATTTTCAGGGATTTTCTGGATTTATAATTATGAGCCCCTTGAAAAGGGCACTTGTTTGTTTTCATGTCGAGTTTTCCACTGAATTATCATCTTCCTTGAATATCTCCCTTGTTAGTGGTCGGATTCTAACTATTTTTGGCACCTATGTACCTTGGGTTTGTCCAATTTTTTAGGCGGGTTGTGTGTAACCAACCCGCCCATTAGATTGATGTGTCCAACGTCCGTCTGTCCATCAAAATTTTCCGTCCGTTGGTTTATCCGCTTTTTTGTCCATCAAAATTTCTGTTTCCGGACTCTAACTCGAAAACAGTTTGTCCAATTGAATTCAAACTTGACAGGTGATAGATCACCATCACAGCTAGGTTCCTTTCGAAATTGGTTTAATTCCGTTTGTTCATTTGTCCATTTTTGTCTGTTTGTCTGTTAAAATTTCCGTTTCTGGACTCGAACTCCAAAACGGTTTGTCCAATTGAATTCTGACTTGACAGGGAGATAGATCACCATCATGGTAGGTTCCTTTTGAAATTGGTGAAAAACTTTTCATTTGTTTGTCTGTTTTTTGTCCATTTGTCTCTCCGTCAACATTTCTGTTTCCAGACTCTAACTCGAAAATGCTTTGTCCAATCGAATTCAAACTTAACATTGAGATAGATCACCATCACAGCAAGGTTCCCTTCGAAATTGGTGTAATTCTGTCCATTTGTTTGTCCGTTTGTTTGTCAACATTTCTGTTTCCGGCCTCTAACTCAAAAACACTTTGGTCAAATCAAATTCAAACTTGACAGGGAGATAGATCACCATCATAGCCAGGTTCCTTTTGAAATTGGTGTCATTCCTTCTGTTCATTTGTCCGTTTGTTTGTCCAAGCTTAAGTGATATAAGAGTTTTATTAAAACACCTTCTGAAAAAAAAACCCACTTTCTGATTAGATTTTTGCCATTTTTACCCCACAGCCCACAAGGGCTGTCAGGGTATTGTTTTCACCCATGGTGTTGGGCGGGCAGCGGGAAAAAGTTTATCCGAGCTGTATCTCAGAAACCGTAAGGTGTGGGAAGTTGATACTTGGTAGGGACATTGGTTAGGAGGTGTAGGTGTGCAACGTCATGGTCTGACCTTGATTTGACCTTGCCGTAGTGACTTTGAATTTGAAAATCTTGTCCGGGCTATATCTCTGAAACCGTAAGGTGTAAGAAGTTGTTACTTGGTAGGGACATTGGTTAGGGGGTGTAGTTGTGCAACGTCATGGTGTGACCTTGATATGACCTTTGACCTTGCTGTAGTGACCTTGACCTATAAAATCTTGTCTGGGCTATATCTCGGATACTGTAAAGTGTAGGAAGTTGATACTTTGTAACGGTATTGGTTAGGGGGTGTAGGTGTGCAATGTCATGTTGTGATCTTGATTTGACCTTTGACCTTGCTGTAGTGACCTTGACCTATAAAATCTTGTCTGGGCTATATCTCGGAAACTGTAAGGTGTAGGAATTTGATATTTGGTAGGGACATTTGTTAGGGGGTGTAGGTGTGCAAAGTCATGGTCTGACCTTGATTTGACCTTTGACCTTGCCGTAGTGACCTTGACCTATAAAATCTTGTCCGGGCTATATCTCGGAAACCATAAGGTGTAGGAAGTTGATATTTGGTAGGGACATTTGTTAGGGGGTGTAGGTGTGCAAAGTCATGTTCTGACCTTGATTTGACCTTGCCGTAGTGGCCTTGACCTATAAAATCTTGTTGCACCTTTGGGTCTGTCTTTGATGCAGATTAAGCACTGTTAAAGTCATATTAGAATTTATTAAGAATTTTACTTTCATAACTTCCCATTGTAAGAGATAGAATTTCATCAAGTGAGCCACAGATTTTGCTCCAACACCACACATAAGCATTCATTAAATGTATTACCACTTCTGTATGCATGGTAATATTCAAAACATCTAAACCATAATTCGGCCATGCAGATGTAGATAAAGAGTGTTGAATTTTAGTTTACTGATTAATGCTGTCATCTTGTTATTGAATTATCTTGTTTTAATACTTCATCTTTACATGCATTATCTTTCTTTTAAACATTATTTTCTCCATTTAGACATTGTTTGGACCTTTATATAACTGACAGTGCTCTGAAAGTATCCTGAACTTTGTACTGGTACAGTACTTCTATATCTCATGATGTTGAAAATATTTCTCTAGGCTGTGGGGTAGGGGCATCTCTGATGCTATTTTTACCATTTGTTTAACACATTTTCTTTTAGGGTACAGTAATTACCAGACAACCGACTTGACTAAGGTATTTTTTCCTGGGGGCCGATTTGACTAGCGTGCTTTATTTTGGGGGCCAATTTGTCCATGATTCCATAAAAGGGTTCAATTGAATGAGGATTGCAATTACCAGTTATTCTAAAATGGAGATAATGGACAAGGTGTTGCTTGTAGATGGATTAAGTACTTAAATTGGAGATATACAGTTAGGGGTGACAATATAAGTAGACACAAACACAGCTGGAAGTTAATTACTTGAAAGAGGGTGTAATCAGAATTATAAAAGGAACGCTGGTCAAGGATTCGGCTCTTAATTGTGGAGAGATTAAAATGTAAGGGTAGGATAGCTGTTGAAATGGGGATTGTGGAAATGTACTGTGAGGTATTGGATGTTTAATTATATGTGATTATTATAATAATTCTAGTCAATTTTGTTGTAGTTTAAAAATATTTTGTTAATTTACTGAAAACCGCTGGGTAAAATTGCCCAAACGTGCAAAGCAAAGAAAATTCACCTGCGCAGCATGCAGTAAAAATCGTATCGCGCTGCACCGCGCCGCATATATGTGCATAGGCCTTTAGAGATTTTAAATGTATTGGGAGGCAATAGGAAACTAAATTCAGGGAGTCTTGAAAGCCAGATTTACCAGTTAGATGCCGCATTTGTTTGGCTCACAGGGTTGGTGAAGCAAAATAACTAAATTTAAGCCTTTTTAAAACAGTAAATATATATAAGTAATAAAACACATTATTTTAATTGTCAAATATACAAGTCAACATATACAGGCAGTTTGTTGTTCTACATGGTCAATATTTGATGCACATTTTCTATTGTGAGTGACAATACTTGTACACAGAATATGATTGTTTGGTTTAATCACTTTAATATATATGATGTTGATATTTGGTTGCTCTTTATTAAATTATCCTCAAACCTGTGCATCTGAAATCAAAAGTCCAAATGGCAAAAGTAACTTTGTCTTGCAATTTAAATGCCCAGGATGCATTGGCTGTCATCTTCTTCCTGTAATCAGATAATTTCCCAGCCTTGGTAAGAGTATACAAAAAATTACCTAATTTTCTCAGCAGACAAGTAGACACTTGATTTTAAATTTTAAAGGAAATGCTGGTCCATTAGTATCTGTAAGTTATGTGGGCTCTTTGTTTTCATAGTGGAATCAGTAAGCTATGCCAATAAAACATTTTTGGATAATTCCTGTTGTATAACATTCACTTTTTTGCCTAAAATTACTGATTTACAAGGTAAAAACGATTTATGTTCTAGAATACAAAGCTTTACACCTCAGTTATGTGGGCTATCTCCAGATTGTGATAAGACTTTCATAGTGTTACAGTAGCCCATTTTTCCTCTCCTTAGAATACAAAGAGAAGCAGATTAAATTTTTTTTGGCATGGATTTTGTGGCTTACAATCTAAAAACAAAGTGAAAAGAAGTACATTTCATCAGTTTATTGTTCTTGCGTAATCCATGTGTGTAATACAGTTATCAGATTTATCAGAAGTCACCTGGACCAATCCCCCAATTAGAATTGCTGTATGTTTGTTATGTACTTGTTTAGATAGTGGCATGTTTACTAAGAACATTTGCTTATCAAGAACCTTCATTTTATTTTGGATAATCTGAGTCTTTATTATATGAAACTGGCCCATTTGGCACAAGTAGTAGATATGTTAAGTTAATCTACTTCACATTTGTTTTCTCTGTTATTAGGCCTTTCAATATTCTGTAAAATCATTTGTTAGTCGAATCTTTGATTCGAGTTATGTACTGAGTTGCGGCCACGATTTTAAATTGGCCGTTTAAGCCCTTAAATATCAAATTCTGCATAATATTTCTTCACATACACCGGGTAACAGTGGATCGGAACGCTTTATTGATTTTTAAGTCACGTCAGTACAAAAATCAAGCCATTATTTAACCTTTGTGTAGTAAAATGGAGATACATATTTTACCTTAATATATATAATACTTCAGTTTTATTTGACCAATCGTTTGTGTACTTAAGTGCTGAATAACACAAGTACCTACTCAGTGGTTCACGTCAGTAAACTGGACAGTGAAACGGAACGGCAATTTAACAACAATATTGAGACAATAGACAGCTTGGGCAGGATTCTCCAGTGGTTGGATGATCATTTATTATTTCATAAATAAAATTGAGTGGGCCATTGGGACACTTGTGCTATGTATGAGGCAGTAGTAACCCATACCATTGTATAAAATGGAGATACATTTTATTTAAAATCAAAATATTTATAATGGTTCCTAATTAATTTACTCCGTCATTAGTTTTTTGGAATACTGATTGACTAAAGTACCAGAAATTAAATATGTGCTTGTTGGGTCTTTGCATTAATTTCTAATTTCTTGTATGACTTTTATAGAGCTTAATCTCCATAAAAAGACAGACTTTAAGGTTCAACCAAGAAACAAATCCAAAGAATTGAATTGATTTACTTCCACTTTGGTTACCACAGTGGTGGTAAATGAAATTCAATGATGTATTTATTTAGTTATTTGGATTTAATCGTCACTTTTAACATTGTATCATATCAGGTTGGGTAGTTTGATGGACAGAGGAAACCAGTACATACAGTCAGTCAAGGTTCTGTACTGTAAACTGCTGACAATCAGAAAGTAGCTACCAACTTTCCCATATTCAGTTCAGGGTTTGAACCGCAGACCTCAGAGGTGGGAGGGGAAGGTGCTACCCACTGTGTCACCGTGCCCTCCCAGTGGTTTCTATTTACTAAAGCTAGCAGCATAATTATTTGGAAACCAGTCCAATTGAAGCAACTGCCTTTGGAGGTGGAAAATATGTGCATATTATTTGAGTTACTTTTACCTCTAAAGCAAAAAGTAAAATTATTTTTCTAGCTTTTACAAATGTTGGGTAATTTGGGATGAAAATCATTATCTTTCAAGCGTCTGGTGACAATCAAACATTGACTATTTAAGCATTTACAATTCAAGTCATTTTATTCGACTGACTTTCAATGGAATCAACATCAAGAACATCACACAAATCATTTGCATTAGAGCTAAGGAACTGTGATAGAGACATTGCATATGTGACATATTGTTACAGATGTTACAATTATGATATTTGCTATTAATGTTTTACACCATTTCATTGTAGTTTATAAAACTTTTTACTTGATCAAAGTTTCCTTCGTATTGCCAAAGATATTTATAAGGTTAAGAACCCATAAATCAGGTATGTGTCAATTATATTATCCATGAAATAAGCAAATGAGAAGATAATAAATAAGCAATAAATAAAAATGAAGCAAATAGAGATACATGTTGACCTTTGTCAAAATGTCAAAATTTGCTTTTATCTTGTGTTAAAATTCATTACAGACAAATAATTATCAAAATATCATCTGGTAAAACAATCCTCAAGACATTTGTCATTGATCCCTCACTCAGGCTCTGTGTGTGTCTCTCAACACTCATTCAGACTATGTACTAAAACTTCTTGATCCCTTCCCCCAAAGAACTCTATCAGGATCTACTAAAATCACCATATTATTGATACCTTACAGTGGACTCTCTCAATCTGCACACTAATATTTGAGAATAGTTGATCCCCAACCTCAGCCTTCACTCAATTCACAGTCCCTCATCAAAGTTGTTTGTGTGCAACTCTGATATTTTTGACACCATTTGCATAGTGATTTTTAGAATTATTTCCTATTGTATGAACATTTATTTAAAAACTTTATGATTACTAAATGTAGTCCCATATACATTATACAGTTATTCAGAAGTGCATAGACAAATTGAAGATTTTGGAAATTTCATTTGTAGATTTTTGTAGCTGTGAGACTTTTCAGCCTTCTCTAAAAAGGCTAACCATCTATCCACTTTATCGCTTCTAGAAAATTTATGTTCTGCCATGCATTAATGACACTTTTGATGTGCATGATAGACACTGGAATCTTTAACTTTACTAATTTCTAAGTATATAAAATATTTCCAGAGCTTCTGAATGCAACTTAAAGCAATTTTTTCTACTTTCATGCATTTTGTTTGTATTAATACATGTATTTCACATAATAAACAGTGAATTTATGATGTTTAAAATGTTCATGATGTACCTTGGCTTCATTTTGTCATTGTGATATGACCTGTTCAATGTATTCCACTGCTATCTACGTCCTTTGGTATGACCTGTACACTGTTTTGCAGTGCTTCCCCACAACACCCAACCCAAAATGCTGCAACTGATATGACCTATACAATGTTTTGCACTGTTTTCCCTAGAACACCCTACCCAGTTTGATACAAGTGATATGATGTACTTAATGATTCTGACTGACTTCTTGTATTTATAATGAAATTCTGAAAATAATTTACCTAGAAATTCCTAAGAGCAATAAAAAAAATAAAGCAATCCCAAGATACATGTCGCAGATTTTTCACAGAAGTCAAAGACAAATTGAGGATCAAAATAAGTAGCAACTGACAACAGAAGATAGCTATATAGAATACCTTATTGAAGTTTTATTGTAAATTTAAATCACTGTAGAGCATAATGCAAATATTTGATGAGAGAACATACTTTTGACTATAGTTTTAGAGGTAATGAATTTGCAGAAGCTCAATTTTATCAGTTTTGATTCTATTAATAAGGGTACAATACGATACTTTTACCATTTTGTGAAAAAATGCTGGTTCTGACACTCAAAATGCAATAATCCCAAGTACCCTTTGATGTCTCACTAGCTAGGGGGCCATTGGATCCCAATTGGAATCATTGATTTAACTACTCACTATAATGTCCATTAAAAGTTGAATTAAAAGCAGCTAGGAAAGTCTGAAGGTCTGGGGAAACCATAAAGCAACATGGAAAGAAGAAAAAACATTGCAATAGATTCAGTTTTTATTGCATGTAGGTGCACAAATGGGCAAGATAAAGCAACAATGTAAATGTTAATACTATTATACTTGTATAATTTTTCACGAGAAATAAGTTTCATAATTAATTATAAATCCCAGTTATAACCTACTCAGAAAATACTTTGGATTACAAATAACAAGAGTAGTGCACACTATGTAAGTGAATGGGGGTACAGGCCCACTGAATTCCACATTGAGTAGCTATGGATAATGTTTGCAGGTAATAATGATTAACAGATTCTGAAGACCACATATTGAGAATACTGTTCACAGTTTTAATGTAAAATTCCCTTGATGAAAAACTGTATGCTCAGTAAAACAGTGCAGTGCGCCAGGTACTGGCTCTAGCCTCTTCAATTCAGTGCTGAACCCCCATTTCACGCCTGGGGAAAACCCAAAGCAGAATTCAAATGAAAGACTTCTTGTCGTCCATTATTGCAGAAATGGAGTAAAATACATACAATAATGACATAAAACACAATAGGTAGATGTTAACGTAATTATCTGTGGCTTTCAATGTCATTTGTTTATAATATATATTTGCGTTCCGTTTCACTGTCCCGTTCCGACGACTGTTACCGGGTGTATCTGTACACTAAGGTGTATATTATACACTCTGCCATTTTGAAGATTTTTAATGCCTTTATTAAGTTATATTTTATGAAGTAAAAAGCATGTCTAGCACTTCGTCTGGCTTTCTCAAAGAACCCGTATGTCCTAGAAACTATTGTTTTCCCCATTGTAATGGCCTACTCGAACGAGTCTTTTTTAACCGTTTCGTCTGCTGGTTTCTAGACGTGGAAACCCCAATTAATTTATTGGTCTGCTGGTTTATCACGCAGTCACTGTTAATGTAAAAATGTTGTCTGCGCATCTACCCATTTGTCAAACAAATAAACCGCAAAGAAATTAATGAATGAAATGACGTCACGGTAGTACTATACATTTTTCGTTTAGCCAATCAAAATCGAGGAAACCTCTGGCAGAGACAATGAAAATATTCAAACTCCGTAGTTTTACCTTCAACCACTCGAAGGCGCTTTTGCATGTCCTAGAAGTTATCACGTCATTTCGACGAAATTCTTCAGCAGTAAAATACAGCATAATCTCTGGTTCCCTATTTTCGCCCATTGTGGCGAAGGATAATATTGTGGTATATAACATGCTGGTAGTTTTCATCTTAAACCAGCCTTGTAAAATATTGTTACGAAACCCCCACAAAGAACTGCCGTGACTGCGCATATTTGCTCATTAATGTTAATGAGGCAAGTCCGTGAACAGGAATTATGCTGGTAGTTTTCATCTTAAACCAGCCTTGTAAAATATTGTTACGAAACCCCCACAAAGAACTGCTGTGACTGCGCATATTTGCTCATTAATATTAATGAGGCAAGTCCGTGAACA
Source organism: Sabellastarte sp. h YS-2021 (assembly GCA_964017235.1). Classification (NCBI taxonomy): domain Eukaryota; kingdom Metazoa; phylum Annelida; class Polychaeta; order Sabellida; family Sabellidae; genus Sabellastarte; species Sabellastarte sp. h YS-2021. Next base: position 58,401,232 of record OZ024930.1, on the reverse strand, counting down.
GGAAATATGCTGGTGGTTTTCATCTTAAACCAGCTTGTAAAACTGCGCATCTACAGACCCTTTATATTTATAAACCTTTCACAATACGTCACTACAAATACCCATCTCGCGACACAAATCTGAAAACTACCTGAAAGCGGTTTCCAAATGCGGGCGATAATACAGAGTTTATAGCTTTCGACACCCAGTGCTGTCCTAAGATTCGACTCTGTGGTTGGGTGAAGGCCAACCACGTCACCCTTGTTTGAGTGTTGCGGATGAAACGTCTGAAAACTTAGTTTTTTAGCTAAAGCTTTTGTGGTCCACTGTGTAGCAGCATTAAATTAAAGCAATAGAACCATTTTTGTTTATCTTTGAAAAAATAATCACTAAGGTCAGAAACTAATATGTACAGTTCTGTTGCAATCTAATGGACTTAATAAACACACTGTACCTAAAGGTCGTTCAAGGAGCTTAGTGTTGCCAAGTGATTATTAGATTTGGCAATGATCATTGTTTTGCTCTCACCTGTGTAATTATGGCTTTAAATACAGTTCATGATGATATATTGAAAATACTGATGGTCTGTCAGTTTTGTCCCAGTATGACATGAGTGTTCAGAAGAGATGTATCACTTAAATTAGAATTGCTTAAAACATGGAGTAATGTCACTTTTACTCATGAATGCACTGAATTTTTCAGAGAAGTTTACCATTTCAGTGGATAATTAGACATTTGTCAAAATATTTATATTTTTTCATGGCTTATGTTTCATCATTTCACTGTTCTCAGTTTTCCCAATAAATTATCAATAACTATTTTATGTTACTATGAAATATTGTTCATGTAACAAGCTTGAACAAGAATTTATGTCTGCATGGATGTTTTACTGGAAATATTTCTTGTAGACAAATAATATTAATGTCTTGCATTGTGGTGCATCTTTTATACAAGCCATAAAAGTTGTTCTTTTTTAGTTTATTTGATTTAAATTTACTGTTTAATTGATATACACATAGATTTTAGGACTTGTAATACCAAATTTTTGTAGCAAGTGGTCAAAATCTTTTCCCAAAACTTCAAATTTGTTTCAAGGTGTTGGTTTCACAAAAGGAATTAACCTGAACTTAAAGTTAGCACTTTTGTCTTAAAATGAGGCAAAGTCTGTGGTCTTTTTCCAATGGAAAAAAGCCAATTCTGGACATAAGGGTGAAACATGCTACATCTCTGGTCATGTGATGGGATCCAAATATTGTGTTGACTGCCCTTGATTTAATTTATTGATTTTTTTGACTGGTCAACACGTGACTGTAAATGAGAAATACTTAAGCAACAAAGACAAGCAGGTTTCTTGATAGGACAAGACTGGAAATGATGAGGTCAAGTCTGGAAGTGACTAGGACAAGCCTGTTTCCAGTTGGGTGGGGCCACAGTCAGGATCAAAAGTCACGGAGGAGCGGTGAATGGCAAACATGTTTGATATTTTGCTGACCCACCACTAGCCGGGTAACTAAAACTGAACTTAACCGACTCTGTAAAAATTTCTCCCGACTTGAAAAATCAATAGTTGTGGGCATGACGGCCCCAGTGGAACACCCCTATAAATCTGAGACCCTTTGTGTAACCAGCCCCAGATCCTCCGTGCCCTGGGTGTTAGTGAGTTTGGTATTTAATCTCAGGTAACCCGAATCAGGTTGCCCCCTCTGCCAAGGACCTTTCCCAATATGACCCTAGTAGTTGAAGGGAACACAAAACCTTCACTTTGACTTTTGACCAGTTGGTCTCCATTGTCAGAATTGTAAATCATGCCAGTTATGTTTGACAGAAATTACAATTTAAGTTAAAGGGGGCCACGGTGGCAGAGTGGTAACACTCTCACCTCCCACCTCTGAGGCCGGGGTTCGATCCCCAGCACGGCCTCAAGTGGGAAAGCTGGTAGTTGCTTACCGTTGGTCGGCAGTTTACAGTACAGAACCCTAACAAACTCTATGTACTGGTTTCCTCTGCCCTTCCAACTACCCGTCGTGATATGACCTGTAAAGTGTTGAAAGCGACGTAAAACCCAAAATAAATAAATACAATTTGAGTTAAAGCTAGTGTGATTATTTTAAATTACAACATTTGACTTGCTTTCTGCCAGTAACCCTGAGTAAGATTAGCTGTATAAGGATATTTCTTTTCAAACTTGATTTAACAAGGATCTGTTTACTGTAGCCTCTGTGTAGCTTGAACATAATAATAAGGAGAATCATGCATAAAAGGAATAATGATTATTGAATTATTTCTAACTTTGTTTTCTACTTATTCTGTATACACCGAGTCAGTTATTCAAGGATACTGAGTGCGTACCTTTATATTTATAATATAACATCAATTTTTCAACAAAAGGCTTGGTTAAGTCTTAGAATTTCCATTTTGGTAGTGTTTTTGTCAGTTTCAATATTTATTTTCAATAAGTCAGAAGTCAACAGTTTCAATGTATGTATGTAATGTATGATTGTCTATTTACTGGTTTTTTCAGGGTTTATTGCCTTCAAATTAATAAAACTAAAAGTGTAAAATTGATGTATTTTGTGGTGTTAAATGATGATAGACTATCAATAGTTATGAAAAGCTAAATTTGCTTTGTCTTAAAGCCCAAACCAGGTCAGACAGCACTTAAAACTAGAACCTCCTGGCAGAGGTAAATAATCGTTTCTGTCAAATGTAATGCTTAAGGAAACATCCTAACATATACACACGTGATGTGGGACATGTTGAGTGACATCAAAGCATTAATATTGCTGTGAATGTGGGAGTTTTACAGATGATTTGACTGTCACTCAGGTGATATGCAATGCAATGCCTCAACAAAGAGCCAGATACTTGTAGATAATACTTAGTATATACCGGTATATACCGTAAAGTGAAATTTAATAGAATATTAAACAATATTGATAATCTAGTTCATTAACAACACTATAAAAGCCTGTACACAAAAAGACGATACAGTACTAAGTTTGGAACTTGTGTGACCAACTTTATCTGTATGGACTGAAATCAACACAATACAAACAGATTTTTATACTGAAGAACATTCTAACTCTATCAGTTTGGTAGACATCATCTGCGTATACAACAAAATGTTTGAACTAAGATGACCATAACGTCCATAATCCAGGTCTGAATTTTCAGCTTAAAGAGGGCATGTAGCTTATTGTATCAGATTGTATTTGGTGGGTTTGTGTGTACAGGACCCAAATCTTTTGTGGAGTGTACTGATAAATTGATAATAATACTGTTGTATTTTTTACAGGGGCTGGAGTAGCTGGCTCATTCCATTTGGCATAGCAGTGGCTGCAGCTCTGGTATACAGATTCATCATTTCTCCACAGAACTAACGACTTATCACTTCTTAATATCAAATACAGTTAATCTAAGGTAGTCTTTTTGTAATGTATTATTGTATAGATTATATAGAGTTGATATATCCAGCAGTTTGTAGCCATTGAAGTGGAGGTAAAAAGAGATTTGTAGAACATCTGGAAATAGTTCATTTTAACTTTGATGTGTGTGCATACAATGGCCAGCTGGTAATAATGTGTCTAAAAGTTTACTTATTTATTGTACCTTGAATAAAGTGACTTAATTGATATTAAAAAGAGATTTGTGAAACATCTTGTTTAAATATTTTATGTAACCTATAAGCGATTAAGTTCTCCAAGGGTATTGATTTATGTATTTGGAGGCTACCAATTTGTTGTAACTTAAAGAAAATAAGTTAAAATAAATTTCTGTATTTTGGTGAGACTAGTTAGTTGCTAGGCTGTTTCCCATGGTTTGTAGAAGTCTTGTGATAGCCAATTTTTAGTGTGTTTCCCAAACCAAAGAGTAGGTGAAAAGCTAAATGCCGGATACAACAGAAATATTTTTATAAAATTTTGTGCTCAGAGAATTATTTTAACTTTAAACTTTTTAAGATGCTGGATTTTTATTCTCCTTCAGTGTGTTTTTTTTCACTCAAATTTGTTACAGTTAGCAATGTTTATTATAACAAGTCATATATCAAGGTTGCATTCACTCTATTTTCTCTTTGACAATGACACACATTCCCCTTGGGAGTTTTACTCCTACATTCATCACTAATGTGGTACTTAGCTTATGTGTGATAACAATGTGCAGTGTATTTTTGGACTTTTTTTTTTTTTTTTTTGAAAGTTGAAGTTTTCCAGGGCGACAAGTACTGCTTTATCTTAGTAATAAAAATGTACTTTGAATCTGCTTGTGACTATTTTAAATTGATAAAAGCTTAAAACGATGTCTTAATCTTTTCACAGGTATTGCCTGTATCTTAGTGATAATGTCTATGTTTAATGTGCTTGTAACTACTTGAAATGGATAAAAGATTTTTTCCTTTACATATGTAATATTTAAGGAATATTTCTCAGTAATTTTAATGAGATGTGCTGTTCAATTATTTTAAATATGTTGCTTCGTAAATCAAAAAGCTGATTATACTTTGTTACTTTTGTTTTTCTTAATTGAAGAGTATTCAATGATGCTAAAAGAATCTATTTGACTGTTACAGAAATTAAACGTTCACATTTTATAATGATTCAGCTTCCTGTGGTATGTAGAACATCCCTGTTGAAAGATCCTTCTCTGTTTTGTTGTTTTGTGATAGGCTCATTGCTACACATTTGTTGGTGATTATAGATAGGATATCTTGCTGTTAAGATGTAAAGCTTTTCAATTTGTTGATGGCTTGTTGACTATTATTTAAGAAATATTTCCAGAATTACATTTGTATCTGTTAAAAAGGGGTGAAATTTACAAAGAAAAAGTGTCAATAAATTGATGGGAAAAGTCCTATTTGTTTTGTTGTGAATTTGATTTCACCACTGTTAAGTAACAAGTAGGTGGTATAAAATGTGAAAATTGCCAAATTTTTCTACTTTTACCTTAATTTGGGGCATCTATTCATCAAATTCTGAAGTTTGTGAATTTTATTCCCAAAAGTGGCGTATATATTGTTGTGGTCTTTTATCAACTTCTGTGAAAATACAACTCCTGCCACTGGCCTTTACCAGAAATTGTCAGCCAACAGATTAGCTATTCTTATTATACTTTGGGGGCCTTTATCTCATGTTTTTCAAGATTGTTGTCTAATCCTAAAAGGATTTTCACAGTAGCAGATGTCACAATCAGTCATACTTTGTAAAATTAAAGTGATAATGGTAAGAGAGCAATTTTAGATTCTGCGACACATTATTGTGAAAATTGTCATTGTAGGCAATTTTTACAATTTTGAATAAATTCTCGAATGGAGAGGGATCATTTTCAAGCTCATTTGTGAAACTAAAGTGGCAGATGCAATGTTTCTTACTCAATCACCGTTATTTATGCATCAGTTTTAGCTTACCTTGAATCTGTTTTCATGTGCTCTAACAGATCTATTTTAGGCTTACAAGTTTCAGTACATTTTTTATGCTAGTTTATTAGTTTTACAATGTGAATTATTTCAGTTTCCAAACTTGGTAACATGAAAGTGTAAATAATGAAAATGATCAACAACTTTCCTACTTAAGGTTGGACTGAGAATAGAAGGCTGGACATGAGTCAACTGCTGCTCACTATGCTACTGTGTCCCTAACACTAGACTCAGTATCCAAACCTTTTCACTGAAATACATGCAGCAGTATCTCCATTTAATGATGGGAAAACATTAGATTTTGGCATTGATTGGTTAAGAAATGGCCGAGTAATTGATGATTAATTAATCATTACGAATTTTCCAAATAAGGAAAACACAAAAATGCCTGCATCTCGAAATCCGTGCGCAATAGAGCAATTTCGACAAAATTTTTGATCCGCAGGGTATCTCTACAGATAAACTAACACATTTTTCAAAAAAATTTTATCTCGTCAAAAATGGCGGCCATTTTGAATTTTCGAATTTTTCGCAAAAATTGCAAAACACAAAAATGCTTATATCTCAAAAACTGTGCGAAATAGAGCGATTTCGACATCCAAAGGGTATCTCCGCAGATTAACTAACACTTTTTTATGTCAGCTGACTTGTCAGTCAGCTGACATTATGTCATCACTCTGCGGCGTGGGCGTACGCGTCCGCATGAACAACTTCTTCTCCAAAACTACAAGGCCTAGAGACATGCTGTTTTTTTTAAAAGATACCTTATCTATCGAGGATGAAAAATTGTTCAAGGCATGCAAATCTGTCTGTTCGTCTGTTTGCTAGAGACATTACAAGGGGGGTACCCCCACCAAAAGTGTGAACATTTCAACTTTTTATCACAATTTTCTCAGTGACTATTGCAGGGATTTCTCTCATATCTTGCATATATGTACTAGGCCAGAGGTAGATTCTCTTGTGTGAGTATGAGACCTGGATCTGTCTTACTTTTTTTTAATAAATTTTTTTAATAATTTTTAATGCATTAAAATTCATGAAATCATGCACTAAATCACTTATAACTTCAAAAGTGTTGCATTTACAGCATTTTGTGAAAATATGTTGTTCAGCTACTTTTTTCATAGCTACAATATGGTGAGTAAGTTGGGTGTCTGTCTCAATAGCTAAGTGAGTAATAGCTACTTTTGGGCTTTTCAGTAACTTCCATTATGAGTAAAATCACTTGTAACTTAAAAACTATTGCATTTAGAGAATTTCGTATAAATATGTTATTCAGCTACTTTTGGGCCAGCTATAACATAGTGAAATTTCAGACCTGTAGCTCATGGCATAGCTGAGTAATAGCTACTTTTAGGTTATCACTGTTGAGTAAATCGCTTATAACTTGAAAACTATTGCATTTAGAGAATTTCGTATAAATATGTTATTCAGCTACTTTTGGGTCAGCTATAACATAGTAAAATTTCAGACCTGTAGCTCATGGCATAGCTGAGTAATAGCTGCTTTTAGGTTATCACTGTTGAGTAAGTCACTTATAACTTGAAAAGTGTTGCATTTAGAGCATTTTGTTAAAATATGTTATTCAGCTACTTTTTTCATAGCTACAATATGGTGAGTAAGTTGGGTGTCTGTCTCAATAGCTAAGTGAGTAATAGCTACTTTTGGGCTTTTCAGTAACTTCCATCATGAGTAAAATCACTTGTAACTTAAAAACTATTGCATTTAGAGAATTTCGTATAAATATGTTATTCGGCTACTTTTGGGCCAGCTATAACATAGTAAAATTTCAGACCTGTAGCTCATGGCATAGCTGAGTAATAGCTACTTTTAGGTTATCACTGTTGAGTAAATCACTTATAACTTGAAAACTATTGCATTTAGAGTATTTTGTTTCAATATGTTATTCACCTATTTTGGGGTCAGCTATAACATAGTGAAGTTTCAGACCTGTGGCTCATTTCATAGCCGAGTAATAGCTACTTTGAAGTTCTCACTGTTGAGTAAATCAGTTATAATTGGAAAACTATTGCATTTACAGAAATTTGTGCAAATATGTTATTCAGCTACTTTTGGGTCAGCTATAACATAGTGAAATTATAGACCTATAGCTCATGGCACAACTGAGCAACCTGTAGGAAATCATGGGGTGGGAATCTTTTGGTGTGGTCAGATTTGACCTTCAATGACCCCTCCTTCAAGGTCAAACAAGGATAGCCAAACTTAAAAGTGCTTATAATTCGCTTATTATTGGTCCCAGAGGTTTGGCCTGGTAAACAGACAGGAAACCATGGGCTGTGAATCTGTTGATATGGTCCGATTTGACCTTGGAACCCTCCTTCAAGGTCAAATGAGGATAGCGAAAATTGAAAGTGCCTACAACTCGCTTATTATTGGTGACAGAGATTTGGGATGGTTTACCATCCCATAGGAAATCATTGGCTCGGAATCTTTTGGTATGGTCAGATTTGACCTTTGGACCCCTCCTTCAAGGTCAAATGAGGACAGCCAAGCTTAAAAGTGCTTATAACTCATTTATAATTGGTCCTAGAGGTTTGGAATGGTAAACCATAGGAAATCATGGGCTGGGAATGTATTTGTGTGGTTAGATTTGACCTTGGACCCCTTCTTCAAGGTCGAACGAGGATATTGCATTTGTAGTATTTCTTTAAATATGTTTTAACCTATTTTTTACACTTAAACAATTACGTTGTTATTTTCCTTCATAATATCATTTACAGGGCACAACTTTTTTATCCTTTTCTTCTGTCAGCTTCGGAATTTCTTTCGAACTTGCTGTTCAGTTACCATTTACTGTATTTCTGTACAGCCCTTTTCCTGATAATTATTCTGTCCTCTAATCACCTTCACAAATCAAAAACACTCAGTCAGCTGACACAGTGCCCGTTCACGGGCACTCTCCTCTTGTTCCAGAAATTTTTATCTCACCAAAAATGGCGGCCATTTTGAATTTTCGAATTTTTCACAAAAATTGCAAAACACAAAAATGCTTATATCTCGAAAACCGCGTGCGATAGAGCAAATTCGACGAAATTTTTGACAGTAGCCATCCCAATTTTCAAAAAAAATTATGTCTTGTCAAAAATGGCGGCTAGTTTGAATTTTAAAATTTTTCGCAAAAAATTGCAAAACACAAAAATGCTTATATCTCTAAACCGTGTGAGATAGAGCGATTTCGATGAAATTTTTGACCCACAGGGTATCTCTGCAGAGTAGCCATCCCAATTTTCAAAAAAAAATTGTCTCATCAAAAATGGCGGCCATTTTGAATTAAAAAATTTTTCACAAAAAAATTGTAAAAGACAAAAATGTTTATATCTCGAAAACCGTGCTAGATAGAGCGATTTTGGCGAAATTTTTGACCCAGAGTCTCTCTGGAGTTGCCATCCCAATTTTCAAAAAGTTTTTGTCTCGCCAAATATGGCGGCCATTTTGAATTTTCCAATTTTTCGCAAAAATCACAAAACACAAAAATGCTTATATCTTGAAAACCGTTCTAGATAGCGCAATTTCGACGGAATTTTTTACCTATAGGGCATCCCTGCAAAATAGCCATCTGGATCTAGCCATCACAACAGTATAAGGCTATAAGCAGAGCATTTTCTTAATACTTTAGCACTCACCTTTATATCCTTTTTGGGACGCTTTGTTTTTGCTGTGCAAAAACATTTTTTTTTTTTTTTTTTTTGCAAGCGATCCTCTAGTTTACATGTGTTTTCAAAATAACTTTAAAAGTTAAGGGATTTGGATAAAATTTTCAGGTTATGTCAACAATGGCAAAGGGAACAAGTAACTAATTTTTGGTGACTGGGATCCCTATCTGGGTCCAGGAAGTTTTAAACAGATTTTTATGTCAGCTGACATGGCATTGCTCTGATTTTAAAGATGCCTTATCTATTGAGAATGAGAAATGGTTTAAGGCATGGAGATCTGTTTCTTTGTCTGTTCCCCACAGTTGTTAGAAGGGAGGTTCCCCACCCAAAGTATGAAAATTTCAACAATTTTTCACAATTTTCTGAGTGACTTGAAGGGATTTGTTTCTTGCATGTATGTACTAGGCTACAAGTAGTATCCCCAGTGTGAGTATCAGGCCTGGATCTTTCTTAGTAATTTTTAGGCGGGTTGCTTGTAACCAACCCACCTATTAGATTGATGTGTCCGACGTCCGTCTGTCCGTCAACATTTTTGTTTCCAGACTCTAACTCGAAAAAGCTTTGTCCAATCGAATTCAAACTTGACAGGGATATATAGATCACCATCATAGCTAAGTTGCTAAATTGGTGTAATTCCGTCCTTCGTTTGTCCATTTATAGCATAGATACAGTTATGTAACCTAGATTACAAGTTTTACATTTCTCAGCACGTCTAACACATTTACCTTGTGACCTAACATTTCTTTCCTTGTTTCTAAATTTAGTTACAGCAGTCGCTGACTTTATTGCTGCCTGCGCAACCCGCCTTTTGGGGCATCTCTGACCTCTTGTTTTAATGAATTTTTAAAATAATTTTAATGCATTAAAATTCATGAAATCCTGCACTAAGTCACTTATAACTTGAAAAGTATTGCATTTAGAGCATTTTGTTAAATATATTATTCAGCTACTTTTTCCATAGCTACAACATGGTGAGTAAGTTGGGTGTCTATCCCCATAGCTAAGTGAGTAATGGCTTCTTTCTGACTTTTCAGTACCTTCCATTATGAGTAAAATCGCTTGTAACTTGAAAACTATTACACTTAGAGAATTTGTATAAATATGTTATTCAGCTACTTTTGGGTCAGCTATAACATAGTAAAATTGCAGACCTGTAGCTCATTGCATAGTCGAGTAATAGCTACTTTGAGGTTATCACTGTTGAGTAAATTGCTTCTAACTTCAAAACTATTGCATTTAGAGTATGTTGTTTAAATATGTTTTTCATTAAATTTTTATCGGGTAATACCGATTTTTTTTTTAATGATTTTTTACATATCTAGATGTACAAACTATTTACCTATGTACAAATCTCAATAATATGGGCTACACTGGTGGATCTGCTGAGTAGCCACTACTGGCCCCAAGTGGTAGATCTGTGAGTCAGCCTAGGCCACATCCTTCAGATAGAACTGTGTGAAGGTGTTGTGTGACTTCCACTGGCAGGCTGATTTTTGTTCCAAGGAGACTCATGATTGGAATGCCTTAGATGCAGCAAATGCCCTCACATCAAGGGCTTTAATCTGATGTAAAGTGAGGGCCTCTTGGCCAGAGAGCTCATAGCATAGCATCACAATCTGCTTGATCCATGAGGAGATAGTGGCAGGTGAGATGTCTTTGTCAAAACCTTTCTTAAAGGAGAAAAAGACCCAAGTCCTTGTTCTGCCTGAGGTCCTGTCCAAATAGAAGCACAAAGCTCTGACTGGACATAGGGACCTATCAGACTTTAGTGACTTATCCCGAGTTGGGGCCAGGGCTGGTATAACCACTGGGGCCACACTGTGTGGACCTTCTTTGACCAGCTGGTTCTTGGAAAGAAATCTGGGTGAGGGGTATAAGGATACTTCGGACCAGTCTGATTGATATCTGATGTTCTTGTTTTGCCAAGCATGGATCTCCCTCCTGTGTTTACCCAAACCCAGGGCCAAAAGGAAAACAGTCTTGAAGGTCAGATGCTTCAAAGAGGCCTCAAAGAGGGTTCAAAGGGAGCCTTTGTCAGCTGGTGTAACACCAGGGAGAGGTTCCAGGAGGGGATACCCCTCCCACCTTTGGGTCTGTCTCTGTGGAAACTATCCAGCAGAAGAGTGAGATTTTCATCTTTGCTGACATTAATGGGCGAATTCCCCAATTTGTCAGCAATGGCTGATCTGTAGCCATCAATGGTACTTGCCTGTAACTTCCTGTCCTGGAAAAGGTACAGTAAGAAGTCGGCTATTGACTTTACAGGGGGTGCCCTGAAGTCCACCTGATTACTGAGGCACCACTTTGTAAAAATGATCCACTCTACCGCATAGACTGATCTGGTTAATCCTCTTTGAGGAGCCTCAGTTCGTGCTGCCACTGCCTCAGAGAAGCCTAGTTCTTTGATAGCTTAGGTTCTAGGAGCCACGCATGTAGGTTTTGGTTTGTCAGATTCATGTGAGGAGTCTGACTGAAGGGCTGAGTTAACAGATTCGGCAGGTTGGGTAGGTACAGTGGGATCTGACTCTATATGACCACTAGGTCCCAGAACCAAGGCATGTTGGGTCACCCTGGAGCAATCAGAATGATTCTCTTGCATGGGTAATCCTGTACCTTCACCACCACTTTGCCCAAGATGGCTGCTGGTGGGAAGGCATATGCATCCAGATCCTCCCATGGAGTGCATCCACTGCCCAGGCCAGGGGGTCCAGTACCGCCAGGGGGTCCAGACCACTCTGTCTGGATGGTCTGGTCTAGCCTGGATAGCTTGTCTGCTCCCACATTCAGCCGGCCTAGAGTATGTCAGGCTTTGAGAGTCACCTGTTTTCTGGAACACCAAGTCAGTATTCTCCACAGAAGGGCACACAGTGACCCTGACCTCATGCCTCCTTCCTTGTTTATGTATGACACCACTGTGGTGTTTTCGGTTGCTACAAGAACAATCTTGTCTGAGCAGAGGTCTTAGAACTCCTTCAGGGCCAGAAAGACTGCTTTCAGTTCTAGGTAATTTGTATGCAGCTTGCTTTCTGGAAGGAACCAGGATCCCCTTGCTGTATGCTCGTTTAAGTGAGCCCCCCCACCCTTCTTTTGATACGTCTGTAAAGATTTGCAGAGCATGTTTTAATGGGTGTAATGGTTGACCTTGAAGCACATTGTCTTCCTCCAGCCACCATTTTAGATGGGGATGCAGGGACTTAATTCCAATTCCAATTTAACTTTTATAGCGCTTAATCTCTGCCAGAGTGACAGACTCTAAGGCGCAACATCATAGGTATAGTCACAAAAATCATCGTCCTTATCCATAGCAATGGTCAACATCACGGAGAACGCCATATGAGGTGGAAAATACTAAGGAGGATGAGCTTGGCAGAACAGGTATGCCTTAAGTTTTTTTCTGAAGGAAGCAATGGAAGTGGCAGATCGTACATCATCAGGGAGTTCATTCCATATTTTGGGAGCATCATATGCAAAGCTTAAACTAAACTGCTTTGTGGATGTGTAAATAGATGGTTGGTATTGAGGAACATGTAGAATTATACCATCAGATTGACTCAACCGGGTATTATAGGCACATCGTCTAACTTTGAGAAATGGGCTGAAATATTTAGGACAGTTAGTATGTAGGTATTTGTATACCAACAAGGCAGTCTTGACGATGCAACGGTGCCTTATGGGTAGCCAATGAAGGGCTTTTCTTAGTGGAGTGGTGTGAGAAAGACATGTGGCTCTACAAACAGTTCTGGCCAGACTGTTTTGAATGCATTGTAGCTTGCATAGGTTGGCAACAGATAGACCCCTAAACAAGGAGTTATGTAGTCAAGCCTGCGCCCCACAAGTGCGTTTGACTTAGGGATGGAGATCACCTTTTCTAGCGATTCTGGTACCCTCCAATTGTTTTTGAGATGACACTGTATGGGTCTCATGTGTAGTCGGCCAAGGTGAACTTTTGTGGCTGTTAGCAGACCTATCAAAGACATGAACTGCCAGACCGAACAGGCCGGTTGAGATAAAAGTTCCAGTAGTTTCTGTTGAGTCTGCCACCAGTCCAGTGTGGGCCAGACCACCGGCCACATCTGAGGTCAAACGAACAAGAAGACTTGTTTGGGGTCCAGTTCTGATTTCTCGAAGTTCACCAGCCAACCTAGTTTCTGACAAATCTCTACTAGTTCATGAGTATGCTCTCACAAACCAGTCATCTAGGTACTGATGGATCCTTATACCCATGTGTATGGCCATCAGTTTCACCTCCATTGTTATCACAGTGAACTCCATGGGAGCTGCGGACAGTCCGAATGGCAGTGCCTTGAACTGATATGACCGACCCTGGATATCAGATCTGATATTTCCTGGACTGGTCCTGTATTTGTATGTGGAAGTGGGCATCCTTGAAGTCTATTGAGGTAACCCACTCCCCTTTTCAGAGAGGTTCTGATGGTTTCCGGTGTCTCCATTTTGAATTTTTCCGCCTTGAGGAATTGGTTCAGATTGCTCAGGTCTAGTATGCGTATCCACCAGTTGTTTGGTTTGGGAACCAAGAAAATTTGGTTGAAAAATACCAGATTTTTGATTTTGGACCAGCTCCACTTCATTTTTGTCCATAAGCTGATGCAATGCCTCCAACAGGTAGAGGTTCCTGTGAGGATTGGCATAGCAGCTTATGACAGTCGGTGACCTTAACAAGTTCGGCCGGATCTGAAAGGGGAGGATGTAGCCTTGTTTGAGAATTTTTAGTACTTTCGGACCGGCACCCACAATTTCCCGAGTTTTCCAAAAGCATTTTAGTCTTGCCCCTACAGGTAGATCTAGTTACCAGTACTCTGATTACCAGTGTCGGCAACACTTTTCAAACAGTCCCACAAGCAAGTGTTTCACAGCAATTCACAACACCTCAACCTCCACACCTGGTGTCTAGGAGTGGGCAGCTCCAAGAACAAGGCTTCTCTGTGGAAGTGGCAGAGAGAATGGCTGGCCCTCAAAGGTCAACAAGGACCATCTACAAGTCAAAGTGGACCCTTTTTGAAAAATGGTGCAGAGAAAATTCGGTGGATTTCTCCACTCCTTCTGTGTGTCAGACTTTTTCATGTACCTGTACCAAGAACTAAACAGGCGCCCGTCCACCATTGATGGTTACAGGACGGCCATTGTTGACAACTTGAGCCCAGCAGGGCTCCATATTTCTCAAAGCTCAGACCTTAACAGGTTACTTGCTAGCTTTCACAGGGATCGTCCTAGGAATCTTCCAAAGTGGAACCTCTATGTTGCACTTCATGAGCTCTCAAAAGCACCCTTTGAGTCGATGAAAGACATAGACCTCAAACATCTTACCTTCAAAACTGCTTTCTTGCTAGCTTTGGCCTTCAGCAAGCACAGCAAAATTCACGCCAACAAATTACAAAGTATCTAATTTAGGCCAATGGGAAAAGGTAGCCTTGTTCCCCTCATCAGATTTCATAGCCAAAAACCAACTAGCAAGAGAAGGTTCTCAAAGTGTGTCTACCATCGTGGATAGACAATTAAAAAAGGACAGGACCCTGTGTCTGGTATGGGCCCTGAGGTATTACCTATATGATCAAACCAAAGACCTGAGAGGGTCTCAATCCCAACTCTTTATTTCCTACAAGAAAGGACATACCTCAGACATCAGACCCGCTACTCTATCTTCTTGGTTAAACAGGGTAGCCATGGACACTGAAAAACCTGGAAAAAGCTAAAAAATAATTCCAGGTATGAAAAAATCATGGAATTTTAAAATTTGGGCAAAATCAGCCCGCGAAAGTTTTAAATGGCCATTTTATTGATTGTGTTTTTTATGGAACACCTGAAGGAGAACTGAGAACCTGTCCTTTGTCACTAAAGCTCAACTTGGTTCACTCTTTGTTTCATTCTTATTGTGAAAACAATTTTTGTGATGCCATGATGAAGTAAAAACAAATGAATGTCAAATAAAATGAGACAAATGATATTAATTTACCAGATGCCAAGGCCCATATTCAAAAGTGTAAAACTGTCTAAAGTATGTCATCATCATGTCATGTCATCGCCCTGAGTCCAACAGTCACAGATTAATAGCTTTTTTAATAAAGTGTAGCTTCTTCAATGCTTCCACTGTTGCACTTTAGTCTTAGTATGTAACTATTTGTGAATAGGATACACTTCAACTGATCAGTTTACCAGAAGAACCAGATAATGATCACCTTTCCCGTCAGGAAGACAAAGATCAATATTCACAGAAAATTTTTTTTTTCAGAGGACAAATCCTATAGGGAAATTATTAGATGTATTACGTTGTACTTGGGGTGGTCCTTTACCCCCTTCCCGCAAACCTACCCCAGCATCTTCTACAGACAACACGTGAACTGG
Organism: Sabellastarte sp. h YS-2021; assembly: GCA_964017235.1. Taxonomy (NCBI): domain Eukaryota; kingdom Metazoa; phylum Annelida; class Polychaeta; order Sabellida; family Sabellidae; genus Sabellastarte; species Sabellastarte sp. h YS-2021. Next base: position 58,385,809 of record OZ024930.1, on the reverse strand, counting down.
TACCCATAGCCAGCCAGTGGCAAAGTGTTGGTAATTCCAGAGGACTGCCTGTGTTGTAAGCTAGAGGGTATGAATGTCACACTGTCTACCATATACTCAAGCTGCTCCACTAAAGCTGGTGGCTTCGACTTTGACCAGTTCACGAAACCACCCAAATCACAGTCTAGGTGGTAAATCTTGCATCCAGCCCAAAACCCACAAGTTAAGCTAACCGACAGGTTGGTTTTGTGGCAAAAAAATGCTGCAGTGGTTAATAGTCTGGTTGCCTGAGCTTTGAAGCACTCTGGCATGGCCACTGTTCCACCACCTGTCCATCACCTGGAGACTGCCCCAGTGTCAGAAAGCGGCCAAAGAGGCTAGTTACATCTATAACTCTGCAGCAGGTTTTAATAGGTGCATAAGTAAGTTGCATGATGAAATACAGAGTAATGTCAGGATTCTACACCAGGAATTGAGCAAAGGGAAATCCGTGGATAAAGCGTGTCAGGTCCACAATGAAGATAGGTTTTACATCTTTCATCTTTTGTCCAAAGTGTCGCATTTTTGGGGGCAAGGCAATGCAATAATTCTCTCCTGCAGAAAGGAAGTGGGTGATCTTGCTTGACTTCAGCAACGCTCACTTTCACATCCCTATAAATCAGAGGTCAAGGTGTTACGGTCCATGGGGCAAGCATGAAAGCAATAACCGGTTACTTTCAAGTTGTAAGAGGAAAAGAGTTTCACTTTACAATTTTATTTAACAATTTAAGTAATAATTACAGCCAAGATACCCTGATGGTTAATAATACAATAGTAAACAAAATGAAACCAATCCAACCTGGCCATAGTCCTATCCACCTAACAACCAGTTTGTCCACTCTTTCCAGAGATCCGTCTGGTGTTCACAAGCACAAAATCTTTAAGTGTTCCGTATGTCTGCAGAACTCTGCTGGTTGCTGCCAAATATGAACAATGTTCATTGATAAGCAACAATCCACTCTCCAGGATATCCAGCCACTAAATCCTGTTCACTCCTATTGGAGTTCACCACAAAATGTATACAACAAGCAGTTTATATCCACTTGACACACAGGCAAATAAATCCAGTCGGATATCGGAATTTCAAAGACTTCTGTTCATAAAGCACACTATTTTAACACTAACTGTGGTCAGGCCTTCTACACTTTATTATAGCTGGAGACTCTAGAAGGTTCTAAAAACAAATGTAAACACATCAGTACATTTCCAGGAAAAAAACAAAGGCACAGAAGGTTCTAGAAGCTTAGCCATAGTTTACCTATAAATATAGATCACTCTAGTAGAGTACAAGAAAGATCAGTGCTGACAGCGCCACTAATTCAAGCTAGAGATTGCGTCTCGACGCAGTATATCCCCGGATGGGACATGGTTGAAGCGTGACATACAGAGTATTATGTCAAATCTGACCCCACCAAAAGATTCGGGGCACATAATTTCCTATACGTTGTCTTCACATCGAAAACCTCTTACCATCCCAAACCTCTACGACCAATAATAAGCAAGTTATAAGCACTTTTTAAGTTTGACTATCCTCGTTTGACCTTGAAGGGTGGGTCCAAGGTCAAATCTGACCACATCAAAAGATTCCCAGCCCATGATTTCCTATAGGTTGGCTTGACATACCAAGCCTCTAGGATCAATAATAATGGAGATATAAGCACTTTTCATGACTGACAAAGAAACGCCTGTGACGGCCATCTTGTTTTTCAAAATGAGGCCAAAAATATTCCCAGTCAACATTTTGTAATGGGGAACATATCCTGTGAATTTGGATCTCTACCTATGATACCCTTTGCTCTAGAAGGACAACAAAAGTCCTTGCTGAAAGTCAAAAAAAACTCCTGTAGCGGCCATCTTGTTTTTCAAAATGAGGCCAAAAATATTCCCAGTCAACATTTTGTAATGGGGAACATATCCTGTGAATTTGGATCTCTACCTATGATACCCTTTGCTCTAGAGGGACAACAAAAGTCCTTGCTGAAAGTCAAAAAAACTCCTGTGGCGGCCATCTCCTTTTTTTAAAATGAGGCCAAAAATATTCCCAAACAAGATTTTATGGTTATGAATATATACTGTAAATTTGAGAAGGGTAGCTATATCATTTTTTTCATTAAGTGTGAAAATATCTCCAAAAATGGCCTCAGTGAGGTACTTTGGCGGTCTGTGGATGACCTTCAGTGAAGAGCTTCAAGGTCAAATTTCTGCATGCTTACAGAGGACATGTATATGTATTATATATACCAGCCATAGGATGATCTAACTTTCTGTACATGAGAACTGGGCCAAAATGTGAAAAAATGGCCAAAATCTGACCTTTAGGAGGCCACCAGTGACCTTGAAATAGAAGGGCAAGGTCACAAAACAAAAGTGTTCACGGCATTGCCCATATATACCCACATACCAAATTTGAAAGGTCTAACTAAAATATTTTTAAAGTTATCGCGTCTGAAAGGAAATCTCTGCGGCGGAGGCCTGACCACACTGAATCCTAAGTATTCCCAACTTTCGTCCAGGGATACAAATACAGAGAAAATCAATAATTCAGTGTCCTTATGTAGTAAAGGAACTCTTGGCCCCAATACACAATACTCTATCACAGTACCCTTACATGTAACAAAGGAAACACCTAAAATTTTCTTATCAAGGTCAAGCATTCCAGTTTAAGCCTCTCCCCCTTGGATCAATCAACAGCGCCAATGGAGTTTGCCATAGTCATAAAAGAAGTGCAACTCATGCCACAGGCAAGGAGGTAAAAATCCGCCAGTACCTAAAAAACTGAATAATCTGTCAACAAGGGATTTGTTTTTCAGACACAAAACCCTGCTAGCTGTCTGTCAGAAGTTGGGAATCTCCAAAAGTTGAGTTGGACCCCAAGTAAGTCTTCAACTGTGTGGGTTATCAGGACGACCTATTTAAGACCCACCACAGATAGGTGACAGGCCATGGGTCTGAAAATAAAGTACCTGCTGTCAAGACCAGTTCTTTCAGTATGACAACTCATGTTTCAAATAGGTCTGCTGACTGCCACAGAAAAGCAAGTACTCCAGGGCCGTCTTTACATGAGACCAATTCAGTGGCACCTGAAAAGCAATTGGCATGTGCCTGAGTCCCCGGCTAAGAATATTCCTGCCTTTTAGTTTGCCACCAGGTACAACAAGCTAGCACAGTTTGTATCTCAATGGATGCTTTCAGCCTGTCTTAAGAGGGTCTAAATCTGTATGCCTTCCCCTAGTGTCCCTTCTGGGCAAAGTGGTCAGCAAAATCATGGGCCACAATTGCAAGGTTATCTTGATAGCCCTGAGCTGGCCCAAAATGTCTTTGTTCTGTAACCTAGTGATGTTTTCGCCCCAGATACCTCTGTGCCTTCTGCTTTAGAGAACCTGAACATATATGATTGGCTACTAGAACTGCGGCTATCAAACAGCAGAGCACCTCTGACCAAGTGGGAACAGAAATTGAGGCTCAAAAAAGCTCAAACATAGTTGTCTATAAGGCAAAGTGGTGAATTTTGTCAGATGGTGAAAGTCGAATCCGTTGGACTTCAAAACACCATTTTAAAACAAATCACATATTTCCCCCTACATTTTTTCCAGGAGAAAAGCCTGCAGCCCAGTACATTAGATGGGTACATGTTAGCCATTGCAGACAAGGCTGGCAATTCTATTCTCAACATCACCTGAGGTGATTATCTTAATAGACTCTTAGATGGCTTTCACAGGGATAGACGTAAGAGTCAAAGTGGTACCCCCATTTGGAACCTCTTTTGGGTCCTGAATCAGCCAAAAAAGCTTCCTTTTGAGCCACTCAAGGATTCTGCTCTGAATCATCTGACTTTCAAGATGGTTTTGCTGCTGGCCTTCAGATCAGGTAAGTGCAGAAGTGAAACCCACACATGGCCCAATAAAAACATTAGACATGAGAAAGACTGTCTAAGAATGTTCCTTTACCCTTCACCTAGATTCTTATCAAAGAATCAACTAGCAAGAACCAGTGAATGTGGTCTCAGTGGTCACTCCAGCACTGGCTCTGAACAAATCTCTCAAGGAGGGAAGGTTATTCTGCCCAGTCAGAGCCTCAGAGCTCTTGTATGAACAAAACAAATGTCCTGGGGAACAATAAGGAACTTGGTTTTTATCTCATTCAATAAAGAATTTCAGTAAGGACATGTAGCCTTCAAATATTTCTGCTTGGATCGAGTGATCCAGTGTTACAATCTATCTGACCAGAATCCTTGACTTTGCATCAGGTCAAAGCTCGTGATGTTAGAGCCTTATGCTTCTTCTTAGATCTTACAAGGGGGTCTCCTTAGAGCTGATTATCTCAGCCTGCTATTAGAAGTCTAAGAACACCTTCACACAGTATTACTTGAAAAATGTGGCCCATGATCTGACCTAACTGAACTTTATCTCCTGGGTCCTTTGGTTGCTGTCCAGCATTTTTCCCCCTAGACCTCAAACTTGTTTAGTGGTTTCTGCTATAGTGTGTTTAGTCTTACTTTAGTTTGATATAACTAAGCAATAAGATCTTTTATCTTCCTTTTGTACCTTTTACCTTAAAATCAGGAGTGTCAGGACTTAGGCCCCTTTGTTAACTTCATTATTAACCACCACAGGGTTTCTCATAAATCCTTGGGACTTAATCTTCACCTCTCTTCCTTATCTTTGGTTGAGGAAAAGGAGGGAGGCACTCCAGTCTGGCACCATTTAGGCATTTACCCAGTTAGGCTTCGGGCCTTTACATTAGGAGTGTTAGTCTTAGGAGTTAATTTTCTATCAGTCCCCAGTAAACTGCCCTCTATTCCACAGGGTAATTATTCTGGCATGTGTCTGTTAAGCTATATTAGTACAATAAAATAGAAAATTGCAAATTTAATAAGTAAATTGCAAATTTAATAGGTAAATTAAATTTTTATAAGTTAATACCCTATCCAATGGACAATAGCTTATCCGGTCGGCGCGGACCGGCCCGCCAAACGTCAGAAAAAGACGTCCTGTGTCTCCACCGGCTAGGCCGGCCCAGTGGTGTGCACTCGCCAGATGGCGTGTCGTACTTCCTTCCTGTCTAGACAGAGTGACGTCGTAGCATCTTTTTCGTTGTCTAAACATATATAGACCCCTAGTAAGTTGATAGCGGGGTCAGGTGGGAGGGTCTTGTGTGTCCATTGGATAGGGTATTAACTTATAAAAATTTAATTTACCTATTAAATTTGCAATTTTATTGCGTTAATACATCCTATCCAATGGACAATAGCTGAATAACTACCGCTTGGATGGCGGGTGCGTTACTAGGGACTAAAGAAGTTGAACTCATATTAGAAATAATGACCATTTCTTCTTTCCTTACAGCCTAGGTAGACTTTGAAGTCAGATACCTTTAAGGCTGTGGTCGATTATCATCATCCGGTTATCCGGAAGGAACCGTCAGAGTCGACCTTGCGCCCCCCCCCCTTTTTTAACAGACCTGCTCTGAGGTAGGGGAAGAGAGGGATGAGTTCAGTCCCATAAAATTAGCTCTCCCGGAGGAAGTACGTGAGAGATTTTTTTTTTTTTTTTTTTTTGTCTTGCTGCTTAACTATATATGCAATATATACAAATAAGTACACTTATTTACAAATGCACAGATCTCCTCTAAGTCCTCGGCTGTTGGTGGATCTGCTGAGCAGCCACAACAGGGCCAAGATGGTAGAGCTCTGAATCGGCCCAAGCCACATCCTTCAGGTAAAATTGAGTGAAGGTGTTATGAGACTTCCAGTGGCAGGCTGATAAGATCTGTTCCAAGGAGACTCCCGACTGGAAGGCCTTGGAAGCAGCAAAGGCCCTGACATCATGAGCTTTAACTTGATGTAGGGTGTGAGCCTGTTGATCAGAGAACTCATAGCATAGGATCACAGTCTGTTTGATCCATGAGGAGATAGTGGCAGGAGAGATATTCTGGTGTCTGATATTCTTGTGCTGCCAAGCATGGATCTCACTTCTTCTTTTGCCCGAACCCAGAGCCAAAAGGAAGACAGTCTTGAAGGTTAAATGCTTCAATGATGCCTCTCGGAGGGGTTCAAAGGGGGCCTTTGTGAGCTGGTGTAATACCAGTGAAAGGTTCCAGGAGGGTATACCCCTCCGTCCCTTGGGTCTGTCTCTGTGGAAACTGTCCAGGAGACGCGTGAGATTCTCATCCTTACTGATATTGACTGTGGTATTACCCAGTTTATCCGCAATGGCAGACCTGTATCCATCAATGGTGCTGGGCTGAAGATTTTTGACCTCAAAGAGGTAAAGTAGGAAATCAGCCACTGAATTCACAGGTGGTGACCTGAAGTCCACCTGATTAGTGATGCACCATTTCGTAAAAATGGTCCACTTTGCCTCATAGACTGATCTGGTTGACCTTCTCTGAGGAGCCTCAATTCTTGCTGCCACTGCTTCAGAGAAGCCCTGCTCCTTGATTGCTGTGGCTCTAGGAGCCAAGCGTGGAGATTTAGGTTGGTCAGATTCCTGTTAGGGATCTGGTTGAAGGGCTGTGTCAACAGGTTGGGCAGCTGTGGTAGGCTCAGGGGAACTTGGCTGGACATGGCCACTAAGTCCCAAAACCAGGGCATGTTGGGCCACCCCGGAGCGATCAGAATTAATCTTTTGCATGGGGTGTCCAGTAGCTTTTCTACTACTTTGCCCAAGATGGCGGTCGGTGGAAAGGCATAAGCATCCAGATCCTCCCATGGCAGGGTGAGAGCATCCACTGCCACCGCTAGGGGATCCGGAATTGGAGACACAAACTGAGGTAGTTTGTAGTTGAACCTGGTGGCGAAGAGGTCTATTTGAGGCTGGTGCCACCTCCTGCACAGGCTCTGAAATACTTCCGGAATAAGGGACCACTCCGTCTGGATGGTCTGACCCAGTCTGGATAGCTTGTCGGCTATCACATTTAGCCTGCCCGGAATATGACGGGCTTTTAGAGTTACTTGTCTCTGGGAACACCAGGTCAAGATTCTCCACAGGAGGGCACACAGAGGGCCCGACCTCATGCCGCCTTCCTTGTTTATGTATGCTATGACCGTCGTGTTGTCCGTAGCCACTAGGACTATTTGATTTACACAAAGATCTTGGAACTCTTTTAAGGCTAGAAAGACTGCCTTGAGTTCCAGGTAATTTATGTGTAGCTGGCTTTCTGGAACTGACCAGGAGCCTCTTGCAGTGAGCTCGTTTAAGTGAGCGCCCCACCCTTCTTTTGATGCGTCTGTAAAAATCTGCAGAGCATGCTTCATTGGGTGTAGGGGTTGACCTTGGAGGACATTGTCTTCCTCCAGCCACCATTGTAGGTGAGGGTGTAAAGATCTGGGTAGTGGAATGATCTTTTCGAGTGACTCTGGTACTCTCCAATGATTTTTGAGATGCCACTGTATGGGTCTCATGTGTAAGCGGCCGAGGTGAACTTGCTTTTCTGTGGCCATTAGGAGTCCTATTAGTGACATGAACTGTCGGACCGGACAGGTCGGTAGTAAGAGCAATGCTTGTATTTTGTCCTGAAGGCTTTGCCACCGGTCCGGAGTCGGTCTGACCCGGCCGGACCTGAGGTCGAATTGGTAACCTACAAAGTCGAAGACTTGTTTGGGTTCCAGCTCTGATTTTTCTAAATTCACCAGCCAACCGAGGTCCTGGCACATTCTGACTAGAATCTGAGTATGGAGGAGGCAACCTTGTTTGGATCTGGCTCTCACCAACCAGTCGTCTAGGTACTGGTGGATCCTTATACCCTGATGTGCGGCCATCAGTTTCACCTCTTTGGCTATTACAGTGAACTCCATGGGGGCTGTGGACAGGCTAAAGGGAAGAGCTTTGAACTGATAAGTCCGGCCCTGGATATGAAATCTGAGATATTTCTTGGATTGTTCCTGTATTGGTATGTGGAAGTAGGCATCCTTGAAGTCTACTGAGGTGACCCACTCTCCCTGTTGGAGAGATGTTCTGATGGTTTCCGGTGTCTCCATTTTGAATTTTTCCACCTTGAGGAAACGGTTTAGTTTGCTCAGGTCTAGTATTGGCCTTCATTTGTTGTTGGGTTTGGGCACTAGAAAAAATCGGTTGAAGAAACCCAAGGATGTTTGATTGCGGACCAACTCGACTGCGTTTTTGTCCGTAAGCTGATGCAATGCCTCCATCAGGTAGCTGTTCCTGTGGGGATTGGCATAGCAACTTATGACAGTTGGAGACCTTGTAAGATTTGGTCGTGTTTGAAAAGGGAGGGTATAGCCCTCCTTCAGTATTTGAAGGGTTTTGGGGCCGGCTCCTAGTTTTGACCAAGTTTCCCAAAAGTTTTGGAGTCTGGCTCCTACAGGCAGATTTTGTACAACATTTGGGGCACTGTTTACAGATTGGACACAAGACAACTGAGTGACACAAGAAGCAAGTTTCACATACTTTAATTTGTGATACTCTGATATTTGACAATCTGCTGCCCCGGGACTTAACTCTCTCTTTTGGGAGTGCCCGGGAGCAGAAGGTACACCTGTTACAACATGAAAGTTTACAGTATTTAGTGTCTTTTCTTGTACTAATGTCTTGCTCCGGGCCAGCAGTCCCTTTGGTAAACTGGTTACACAATAACTGTCATTTATATGACTGCTGGCCCTTGGCTGGTCGCGAGGAATAGAATGAGGCCTTTCCCTTGTTCTTCTTGCCCTGTCCCTTATTGCCAATATTCTTCCAAGCTGGTCGGTCTGATTTCCTGTAATCCGAATGCTTGTCGGTTCGTTCGTATGGATGGAAGCGACCTTTCTTGCCCGACTGGGGTTGAGACTTGTTTTCAAAATTGGCAATGTCCTGCTCCGCTTGCTTTAAGGCAGTATCTGGAAACAGGGTTGGAGTGTGAAGAGGTCCAGTCCTCAAAGCGGACAGAGTGTCTGGCTTGATACCCATCTTTAAGTGGGAGAGATACGAATCTCTTCTAATCAGGGTAGTATTGGCGACCATCACAAAAACAAAGTCAAAGTGTTCAAGGGTTTTCGCCATAGACTGGGTAATGCTTGAGTTGAAGTTCAAGAGGAACTGCATTTCCTCTGTTGCACGGGACATCTTTCCTGCCGATTTCCCTTTACCCAACTCTGATCTAATGGTTTTGAGTTCTGTTTGCATGTTTCCCTGGACCTTGTATAGGCACCTGTTGAATGCAGCCGCCTGGTTGCAAGTGGTGGAAGCTTCGCGGGCCGCCTTTTCCCATCTGCGTAAATTATCCTGTGATATTTGACGGGAAGCAGGAGGGGTTGAAGCAATGCCGGCCGCCTTGGCTATGTGACTGTAGGAACTATTAACTTTAGAAACGTCCGTGTTCCAAGTAGTTACAGTCTGTGCCGCTTCCTGATCACTCTTCTGTGGGTTAGGTGCAAAGCTATACCATTTCGCTTGCGATTTTGGGGGGCGGACGAACTGGTCCTTGAGGAGCCCTCCAGCCTCTGAGCTGCGTGATGGATACCCTTCTGTGAGAGTAACATTTAATTTCCCAAATTTGTTGCAAAGCCACTCGTCCGTGGGCATGGTGACTGAGACCTTTCCTGTCGGTTGAGATTTAGGGCCGGCAAAGGGATTATCTTCAGATCTGGAAGCTGTGCTATCGACTTCTGGGATGTGAGTCCACCCCATAAACGACCTGATACCACTCATGGTTTCACGGTAGCTCTGCTCTTCCGAGAGGGTAAGGTCTGGATCATTTAAAGAGGCTTCCAGTTCTTGATCAGATAGCTCCCCTTCCTCAGCAACAAAGAGGTCTACTGGGGGACGGTCCAAAAGGTCCGTTTCTGAGTCCGTGTCCATTGATGAGACACTGTGCCGCCTGGTCGGTGCTGTTGATGATCTGCTGGGTACCTGTTGAGATGAGGGAGAGTCGGTACCAGCTACATCTGAATGTTGGTCGGCAGACACCTTTCCTTTGGACAATTTGCCGGTCGACTTGGAGACAGTCTGAGTAACACTAGGCAAATCTGAGGGTCGGTGAGCAGAAGGGGAATTCTTGGTATGGTCGGTGACCGGTCTCTGAGAGGTGAGGTCGGTAGCCAACTGACTTGAAGTTTGACCGGGTTCAATGAACGGTCTGGAAGAGATAGCCGAACTCTGAGGAGGCGAGTGGGCTGGAGCCACTTTCACTGAGGAAAAAGTAGGTTCCTTATCCAAAGACCTTGATAAAAGGAGAGCCTCCAGTCTGTTAAACCTGTCCGACCATTTCTGGTCTAACTCCTCAATCCTAGTATCCGGTGAGGATCTGTGAGTCTTGGAAAGCGACTTGGAGGGCTTATCAGCAGAAGTTTTGGAATCTTTAGAAGGTTTATCAGGTTGGGTGTTTTTCTGTTTCTTCTTCTCAGAACTCGAACCAGGGGACTTAACAATCCCTTGATCGTCCACAACTCCCACCACCATCACTGAAGATGGATCTATGAGAGAGGAACTGGATGAGTCCTTATTAGGAGTATCCGCGGATTTCTTGAGATCACGCTTTTCCTTTTTTAGTCTGTAAGATGGAGTGGACAACTGTAAGCGTTGGTCCTCAGACAAAATGTTACAAGAGTTGCAATCATTCTTTAAAACACAAGGATCTGACCCCTTACCCTTTTCTCTGCAACGTGCGCAGAAACTGTGACTGTCGAAGCTGGCCATGATATGGCCACAACTTCCATGCTTCTGAGCAGGGGAAGACATGACGATCCGTGACAAAAGATAGTCCAAAATGATCTATACAGACTCTTGAACAAATATATATAAAATAAAAGTCACCCTCTAAAGAAAACTGTGAATATCTTTGAAAATTTGTTAACTCATAAAATTCGTGCACAACACACATGCGCCAAACGAAAAAGATGCTATGACGTCACTCTGTCTAGACAGGAAGGAAGTACGACACGCCATCTGGCGAGTGCACACCACTGGGCCGGCCTAGCCGGTGGAGACACAGGACGTCTTTTTCTGACGTTTGGCGGGCCGGTCCGCGCCAACCGGATAAGCTATTGTCCATTGGATAGGATGTATTAACGCAATAAAATTAAATTTTTATAAGTTAATACCCTATCCAATGGACAATTGCTAATCCGGTCAGCGCAGACCGGCCCACCAAACGCCAGAAAAAGACGTCCTGTGTTTCCACCGGCTGGCCGGTCCCAGTACTGTGCATTCGCCAGGTGGCGCATGGTATTTACTTCCTGTCTAGACAACATGACGTCATAGCATCTTTTTAGTTGTCTAAACCTATTAGACCTAGATGAACTTGCTTTCTGTAGCTGTTAGCAAACCTATCAAGGGATGAATTCCTGGACCGGGCAAGCCGGTAGGGATAGCAGTTCAGTATTTCCTGTTGAAGGTTCTGCCACTGGTCCGGAGTCAGTCGGACCCGGTAGCCTACAAAATCGAAGTCTTGTTTGGGCTCCAGTTCTGATTTCTCTAAGTTCACCAGCCAACCCAATTGCTGACACAATTTACTAGTTCCTGTGTATGTTGGAGACAAGCCTGGTGGGATCTGGCTCTCACCAACCAGCCTAGGTACTGGTGGACTCTTAAACCCTTGTGTATAGCCATCAGTTTCACCTCCCTTGGTATCACAGTGAACTCCATGGGTGCTGTGGGCAAACCGAATGGCAGAGCCTTGAACTGGTATGCCTGACCTTGGATGTGAAATCTCAGGTATTTCCTGGATTGTTCCTGTATACTCAGGTAAATGGAAGTAGGCGTCCTTGAAATCTATTGAGGTAACCCACTCCACTTGTTGGAGGGAGGTCCTGATGGTCTCCGAAAGATTTGGTTTGTTCAGATCTAGAATAGGTCTCCACGGCTGTGTGGTTTTGGAACCAAGAAAGGTCAGCTGAAGAAGCCCAGAGATTTTGAACTGGCTCGACTGCATCTTGCCCATAAGCTGATGGATTTTTGGTGACCTTGTCAAGTTTAGTCTTGACTAGAAAGGGAGAGCTTCCTAAGTTCCCAAAACGGATTTAGTCTGGACCCTACAGGCAGACTGTGTGCCACATTAGGGATATTTGGTAGTCTGACAAACATTTCCATCCCTCCGGACACTGGTCCGGCCTGGTGACAATGAAAACCAGTTAAAAGTCCATCTGTTATTGCTGTGGTCCAGTCCGGTGGGGCTGAGACAACTCTTCACATTTTATAGACTCTTGGCCCCGGGCCAGTCGCCTGTAAGGTGGAGAATGTACATATTGCCATTTGTATGATGGCTGACCCCTGACCGGACACGATCAAAGCTTGTTTGAGTGTGGACCACCTTTTCTCTTGCTGTTCAAAAAAACCCATTTGTTTTCTCAGTAACCAGCAATTTTTGGCCATTTGTTTCCTCTGTAACCAGCAATTTTTGGCTATAGTAAATCTCTGTAGCCTTTGATATTCTGTAACCAGTAAACTGGTAGGCTAGGCTGACCACTGAATTTAGTTACTGGTCTACTAACTAGGTGATCCCCAGGTGGGTCTGCTGGTCGGTTCCGGTTCTCAGTAACCAGTATTGAAAAGGGGCAAGACAGTAATTGCACATGAAAGCAGGTCGGTAGTCTCTGTAACTAGCTGGTGTGAAGTAACACTGCTCAGTGAAAACTGTATAGCCGGTAACCGGTTGGTGAGCTCGGTAACCGGTTGAGGCAGTTTCTGTGTAGGAAAAAACTCCCTGTCAGGGACTACACATTATTAGGCCTGTCATCAGTCTTAGGCCGGTGAATAGGCTGCTGATGAGGAGTGGCCAGCTAGTAGAAGACCGGTGGGTTGGTGATTCTTGGTGCTGGTTGTTAAGGGGCAGGAAGGCTCTGTATGAAGCAAGCTGTTCAATGCAGGCTGTGTAGCCAGTACCCGGTGGGTACACTCTGTAACCAGTTGTTGAAACAACTGTACAAGGCAGTGTAGCCGGTACCCTGTCGGTACACTGTAACCAGTTGTTAAAGCAACTGTACAGGGCTGTGTAGTCGGTCGGTACACTGTAATCAGTTGGTGAAGCAACTGTACAAGGCTGTGTAGCCAGTACCCGGTCGGCATACTCTGTAACTAGTTACTGAAAGAAATTTACAACTATCTTTTGTGTTGAATTCAGTCTACTGCACGTTTCCTTCATTAATTACATTAATTAAAGTATTTATTTTAAGCGCACGTCTTATTTGAAGATTTGACAGTTGCTGGGAAAGCCCTTGTGAGTTATTTTTAGAAGCAATTGTTGGTCGGCATGTCACATGACCAGCTTTGTGTTCTGAAGGACACGCGATTGGCTGATTGAAGACGACATCAGTGGTTGCGTTCTTTGTGTGATGCTTAAACAGGCAAATGCGCAGTATTCTGCTCATCCACAAACCCCACTACTGACAACAAAGGCCTGGTATCACAGTAGATGTTAGTTGTGAAGAACCCAGTAGCAATGTGTAGAAAGAATTGCCGGTTAAACGTGAGCTGGCTGGTCGACTGATGCTTGTAGCAGAGAAGTCTGTACCAGTGCGCTCTGGAGGTGAATTTCAGGAACTAAAACTGGAACCACAGTAGACGTGAGCACAAAGAATGCACTTCCGACCTTCTTGTTCGGTGAATCACGTGATCAGCTTCGTGATCTGGTCGGTGAATCACATGACCAGCTTCGTGGAGATGACGTCAGAGGTAGCGTTCTTTTGAGCTGGCCGGTCGGCTGATGCTTTAAAAGCAGAGAAGCCTAGACCAGTGCGTCCTGAAGAAGTCCTGGTCGGTGCCGGTCTGAAGTAGGTTCTCAGATGAATTTCTTCTTTCGTGATAAAACCAGGCAACTTAAAACAGTGACCTGGCCATCCACAACCCCCACTACCGACGACAAAGCCGGGTCTGCAAGGGAGGGACTGATATCACCTTCTATTGAGAGGTCGGTTGAACTGGAGCCTGCCGGTCGACTAATGCTTTACAGCAAAGACGTCTGGACCAGTGTGCTCTGAAGATTTCTGAAGAATGCATCTCTTGCTTCTGATGAAAAACACTAAATACTCGAGCTAGGCTGGTGTGACTGATGCTTTACAGCAGAGAAGTCGGTACCAGTGCACTCTGAAGAATGCACCTCTTCTAAGGGAATTCCTTTTTTACAGTGTTCAAAACTACGTAGATTGAAGTTGTCCGTGATACTATTTGTAGCACTAGAAAAAACGTTTCTATGGTGATTGAGAAAGGAAAGGTCACCGAAGGTACATTCAAACAAAAGACACCTGTGTTTCCACCGGCTGGCCGGTCCCAGTACTGTGCATTCGCCAGGTGGCGCATGGTATTTACTTCCTGTCTAGACAACATGACGTCATAGCATCTTTTTAGTTGTCTAAACCTATTAGACCTAGATGAACTTGCTTTCTGTAGCTGTTAGCAAACCTATCAAGGGATGAATTCCTGGACCGGGCAAGCCGGTAGGGATAGCAGTTCAGTATTTCCTGTTGAAGGTTCTGCCACTGGTCCGGAGTCAGTCGGACCCGGTAGCCTACAAAATCGAAGTCTTGTTTGGGCTCCAGTTCTGATTTCTCTAAGTTCACCAGCCAACCCAATTGCTGACACAATTTACTAGTTCCTGTGTATGTTGGAGACAAGCCTGGTGGGATCTGGCTCTCACCAACCAGCCTAGGTACTGGTGGACTCTTAAACCCTTGTGTATAGCCATCAGTTTCACCTCCCTTGGTATCACAGTGAACTCCATGGGTGCTGTGGGCAAACCGAATGGCAGAGCCTTGAACTGGTATGCCTGACCTTGGATGTGAAATCTCAGGTATTTCCTGGATTGTTCCTGTATACTCAGGTAAATGGAAGTAGGCGTCCTTGAAATCTATTGAGGTAACCCACTCCACTTGTTGGAGGGAGGTCCTGATGGTCTCCGAAAGATTTGGTTTGTTCAGATCTAGAATAGGTCTCCACGGCTGTGTGGTTTTGGAACCAAGAAAGGTCAGCTGAAGAAGCCCAGAGATTTTGAACTGGCTCGACTGCATCTTGCCCATAAGCTGATGGATTTTTGGTGACCTTGTCAAGTTTAGTCTTGACTAGAAAGGGAGAGCTTCCTAAGTTCCCAAAACGGATTTAGTCTGGACCCTACAGGCAGACTGTGTGCCACATTAGGGATATTTGGTAGTCTGACAAACATTTCCATCCCTCCGGACACTGGTCCGGCCTGGTGACAATGAAAACCAGTTAAAAGTCCATCTGTTATTGCTGTGGTCCAGTCCGGTGGGGCTGAGACAACTCTTCACATTTTATAGACTCTTGGCCCCGGGCCAGTCGCCTGTAA
This sequence comes from Sabellastarte sp. h YS-2021, assembly GCA_964017235.1. Taxonomy (NCBI): domain Eukaryota; kingdom Metazoa; phylum Annelida; class Polychaeta; order Sabellida; family Sabellidae; genus Sabellastarte; species Sabellastarte sp. h YS-2021. Next base: position 58,370,557 of record OZ024930.1, on the reverse strand, counting down.
GGTGGAGAATGTACATATTGCCATTTGTATGATGGCTGACCCCTGACCGGACACGATCAAAGCTTGTTTGAGTGTGGACCACCTTTTCTCTTGCTGTTCAAAAAAACCCATTTGTTTTCTCAGTAACCAGCAATTTTTGGCCATTTGTTTCCTCTGTAACCAGCAATTTTTGGCTATAGTAAATCTCTGTAGCCTTTGATATTCTGTAACCAGTAAACTGGTAGGCTAGGCTGACCACTGAATTTAGTTACTGGTCTACTAACTAGGTGATCCCCAGGTGGGTCTGCTGGTCGGTTCCGGTTCTCAGTAACCAGTATTGAAAAGGGGCAAGACAGTAATTGCACATGAAAGCAGGTCGGTAGTCTCTGTAACTAGCTGGTGTGAAGTAACACTGCTCAGTGAAAACTGTATAGCCGGTAACCGGTTGGTGAGCTCTGTAACCGGTTGAGGCAGTTTCTGTGTAGGAAAAAACTCCCTGTCAGGGACTACACATTATTAGGCCTGTCATCAGTCTTAGGCCGGTGAATAGGCTGCTGATGAGGAGTGGCCAGCTAGTAGAAGACCGGTGGGTTGGTGATTCTTGGTGCTGGTTGTTAAGGGGCAGGAAGGCTCTGTATGAAGCAAGCTGTTCAATGCAGGCTGTGTAGCCAGTACCCGGTGGGTACACTCTGTAACCAGTTGTTGAAACAACTGTACAAGGCAGTGTAGCCGGTACCCTGTCGGTACACTGTAACCAGTTGTTAAAGCAACTGTACAGGGCTGTGTAGTCGGTCGGTACACTGTAATCAGTTGGTGAAGCAACTGTACAAGGCTGTGTAGCCAGTACCCGGTCGGCATACTCTGTAACTAGTTACTGAAAGAAATTTACAACTATCTTTTGTGTTGAATTCAGTCTACTGCACGTTTCCTTCATTAATTACATTAATTAAAGTATTTATTTTAAGCGCACGTCTTATTTGAAGATTTGACAGTTGCTGGGAAAGCCCTTGTGAGTTATTTTTAGAAGCAATTGTTGGTCGGCATGTCACATGACCAGCTTTGTGTTCTGAAGGACACGCGATTGGCTGATTGAAGACGACATCAGTGGTTGCGTTCTTTGTGTGATGCTTAAACAGGCAAATGCGCAGTATTCTGCTCATCCACAAACCCCACTACTGACAACAAAGGCCTGGTATCACAGTAGATGTTAGTTGTGAAGAACCCAGTAGCAATGTGTAGAAAGAATTGCCGGTTAAACGTGAGCTGGCTGGTCGACTGATGCTTGTAGCAGAGAAGTCTGTACCAGTGCGCTCTGGAGGTGAATTTCAGGAACTAAAACTGGAACCACAGTAGACGTGAGCACAAAGAATGCACTTCCGACCTTCTTGTTCGGTGAATCACGTGATCAGCTTCGTGATCTGGTCGGTGAATCACATGACCAGCTTCGTGGAGATGACGTCAGAGGTAGCGTTCTTTTGAGCTGGCCGGTCGGCTGATGCTTTAAAAGCAGAGAAGCCTAGACCAGTGCGTCCTGAAGAAGTCCTGGTCGGTGCCGGTCTGAAGTAGGTTCTCAGATGAATTTCTTCTTTCGTGATAAAACCAGGCAACTTAAAACAGTGACCTGGCCATCCACAACCCCCACTACCGACGACAAAGCCGGGTCTGCAAGGGAGGGACTGATATCACCTTCTATTGAGAGGTCGGTTGAACTGGAGCCTGCCGGTCGACTAATGCTTTACAGCAAAGACGTCTGGACCAGTGTGCTCTGAAGATTTCTGAAGAATGCATCTCTTGCTTCTGATGAAAAACACTAAATACTCGAGCTAGGCTGGTGTGACTGATGCTTTACAGCAGAGAAGTCGGTACCAGTGCACTCTGAAGAATGCACCTCTTCTAAGGGAATTCCTTTTTTACAGTGTTCAAAACTACGTAGATTGAAGTTGTCCGTGATACTATTTGTAGCACTAGAAAAAACGTTTCTATGGTGATTGAGAAAGGAAAGGTCACCGAAGGTACATTCAAACAAAAGACACGGATAACAGTACCTGTAAGTAGTATATCCATTATTTCCTTAATATTGGCGATCTGCCCCTAACAACACAATAGTTGAATGGGAGGAAACTAGCAAAATGGCAGCCTTCATATTTCTCGTCGTTTACTGCCCTATCATCAACACTAAATTGAGTCAGCTAGGGAGCGTTTCCAGCAGATTTCTTAATGTATATCCGTGCTTGATATGTAGGAAACACTTCTACAACAAATCAGTTGCAAATAAGGTTGAAAATCCGTCATAATGCACACTTTTCCTTAAAATTCTGGAGATTGTTGAAAACACGTCTGTACAGTACACGCGCCAAACGAAAAAGATGCTATGACGTCATGTTGTCTAGACAGGAAGTAAATACCATACGCCACCTGGCGAATGCACAGTACTGGGACTGGCCAGCCGGTGGAAACACAGGACGTCTTTTTCTGGCGTTTGGCGGGCTGGTCTGCGCCGACCGGATTAGCAATTGTCGATTGGATAGGTTGTATTAACGCAATAAAATTGAAATTTTTAGTTTTTATGTTGCCTAAAACAGGGGATTCCCACCCAACCATTATCACACTTAAACTTACTCCGGGTCTCCTGTTGGTATTGGAAAGAGGAAGTGACATGATCAGTTGCCACCTAGTATTGGATGTGGTTGCCAGATAGCGAGTGGTTAGGACACTACCAGTCCAGTTAGAGCATAGCTCAGGATGTCTTTTTCTGACATTTGTGGGGACTGGCTGGACTAAGGCATATGTCTGTTAGGTAAGACATCAGCTTATTCTAATTCTAATTGGACTTTTATAGCGCTTAATCTCCCCAGATAAGAGGACTCTAAGGCGCAACTAAGCAAAAAACAGACATCAAAATTTCAGTATCCAGGGGCATAGCAGGGGTCAAGCACCACGGAGAACGCCAGGGGAATGATCCAGGCTAAGGTGGGTATGCTTTGGTGTACAGGTGGGTTTTGAGGTGCCTTCTGAAGGAGGCCAGCGATTTTCAGCTTATAAAATTTTAATTTGCAATTTAATTTTCTGGATTTTTCCCGAAGTTACTGTGATAGATTTCTATGTTAAATACAACTGATCTGGCAAAATCATGAAATATTTTCTGTTGAATAGATGATTTTTGAGCATGTTTGATGTATTTTTTATTGTACCTAAAACGGAGTAATGGGTTATGGCTTGATATAACTTGATACAAGGAAAAGAATCTTTCACTTAGCACAAAAATTTTATATTGTTATGGTAAGTCCCCATGTAAATATTGTAGCTATTTTGCTCTGGTCATATATATTGCTGGAGTGTTGTGCGGCTTGTGCCCCCCCAACTCTCCCAACCTTCCCCCCATCCTTCCCTTTGAAAATTTCTCTTAAGACCATGTCATAGGAGTATTCTCAGATAGTTTATTGTTGTACAGTTGTTTCTTTTAGTGTCTTTTATAATGTACGAATTAAATGTACATAGTATATGTGTGTCAATAATATTGTTTGATATTGCCATTAAATACTTCTGGAAAACCTGGAAAAAATCTGGAAAAATCGTGGAAAAATCATGGAATTTCAAAATGAAAATCTTGTGGCTACCCTGTTAAAACAAACTATCCCACTTTGTTACAAACAAGCAGACCAACAGTCCTTGGACTTGGTCCAAGTTAAAGCGCATGACATTAGGGCCTTTGCGGCCTCTAAGGCCTTTTATGGTGGGGTTTCGGTGGACCAAATCATGCAAGCCTGTCACTGGAAAGGTCACAACACATTACAAATTTTTACCTAAAAGACCTTTCTTGGTCAGATAACAACAATATGTATCTGGGTCCAGTATTAGCAGCTCAACAAGTCCTAGACCCTCAACCTCAGACTAGTCATCCTGGGAAAGAAAAGAAGTGGGGGTGGGCACATCTGCTGTGACCAAGTTTTCAGAAGTCTAATCCCAGGGTCTAGGTATATGACTACCTCCTCAGGATGTTTGGTAAGGTCATTTATTTCATTAAACAGTATAAGGTATTTACTCGGGTGTCCCCATAATCTCGTTTTAGTGGCAAGATTTTGAGATTCAAACCCAGAGCTTGTTTTCAGTAGTGAAACCCTTAGGGCATGATACCCTATAATTGAGCACGGCTGCACTTCCTCCTTTAAAATCCAGACAGTATCAGTACTGCCATTCATTTAAGTATTCTGGTTTTTGGCTTCTTACAGGCCCACTTCCCGGGCACTGTAAGCTGGATTCAGACTGGCATTCTAAAACATTCATTCTAATCTAATTAATTCAAAATCCAAGAAAAATTGACAGAAATACGTCCAGTCTCAGCTGTAATCCCTCCGCCTACCCAGATAGCAAGACGCTAGTGGGCCACCGTTGGCTATGGGTGGCAAAATATAGCTTGTGGGTCACCACTGAGCCACTGGTGGCCCACTGACTGCATTTTTTTTTCAAAATTTTAAAGCATTATAAACAACTTCAAAAGCAACCTCAAGTACTGTTTTCTGACATATTATTTAACAATATTCAATGTTAAAAACATATTATTTCAAAATATAAATACATTGCGTGGCCCACAGTTGGCCCACCAACTACCAGAGTCAGTGGCTGTAGCTCAGGTACCAGCCTACACCCACTGGTGTAAAATCCTGGGAAAAATGAGATAAAATGTGTGTTTTCTTTCACTTAACATAAGTTAATGTCATTTTTTAACAAACTTATTCTGTATTCCTTCATTTTGCTCAGTCAGTCTTTTCTCCACTTTATTACTTTATATATTACTTGCTTGTACATTTGCCACAGGTGGTCCATCAATGGTCCACCCACTACATAAGTAGTAAATGACCCATGATGGGCAGCCAGTGGGCCACTGGTGGCACATATATATATATATTGTTAGTGAAGGTTAAAGAAAGATATTTTCATTTTTTCCTTTTGATATTAATTTGTTTTTTGATGAAACCTAAAACTATCGCAGAATTTGTTTTTGTCTGACACATGCAACTATCATCTGTAAGAGCTATACTTAGTTGGTGGACCAATGGTGGTCCTCTGGTGGCTACACCTCAAGCTCTGCTGAACGGCATTTGTTTTGACAGATCTTGAAGAGAGGCTGTCTTGGCTTAAATTCATTTGTTTCAAGTGAATTACTTTCCAAAAGTAGCTGTTCTGAATTTTATTACATGAAAAAATTGTAAGATTTGCCACTGGTGGTCCATCAGTGGTCCACCTTCTGCCTGCATGGTACACATACTGTTGGCCCACCGGTGGCCCACAGACGGCAAAGTAATTGGATACTTTATGTATGTGTGTGTATATCACCGAGACACCAACATTTTTAAATAACAGATGTCACATCTCTGCCTTAATATATATTTATTTTCTTCCCATTCTTGGGCCACAAATTTCTTCCAAGATTTACCACTGGCAGCCCACCAACTATATCAGTGGTATATAAGCTATGATCGATGGGCCACTGATGGGAATTTTCTAATTTCCACCCGGATTTTAGATCTAATCAATAAAATCATCTGATAGTTACACAGAAAAGTTAACAGAAGTGAAAGTTTCCCCTGTAAACAAACCATAAAACATGTACAGGAGAAAAATATGATATTCAATCAAAACCCTATTAATTGGGGTTGAGGTGTAGCCACCACTGGACGACCCTTGGTCCACTGGCTGCAATATGTATGTGTCCGATAAAATATAAAGTTTCTTAAGTTGAAAGGAATAATTACACTTGAAACATATTCCAATTAGTGGCTGAATTACCCTTGAAATATATTCCAATCAGTGGCCGAATTACCCATGCCAACGCTGGCCCAATGAAGGCTTGCCAACCAAAACTCAGGCTGCCAAGGTTGGGCCAATGGTGGCTTTTTATTCAAGATGGCGGCGAGCAATAATAGGGGATATTGAGACACTTTGTAAAAAATTATTTATTATGGTATGTCTAAAAATCATATTTCAGTGGGCCCACAATTTTTAACTAACTATTTAACAATTTTAGACATAAAAGTAACATTCTCATTAGAAATTCACAGTAAGAAAAGTTGTTTCTGAACATTATATTTTATTATTTATTATTTGGAACATATCATCCTAAGATACTGTTCCACCATTGTTTATGTTTGGTCATGTGACTTATCAGGGATTCCCTTAACTAAAATCCACCCACAATCTGTCAATTATTTGCTTTCTGTTAAACAATGGCCACATAACTTCATGCTGCAATCTGATTGGCTGATGCTATATTATAGTGGTAGTAAAATTTTACCAGTGGCTTGCCAATGTCAGACCGACACATCCACCAGCCAAAAAGCCAGTGGGCCACTGATGGGCCACTAGTAAACCTTATTGTTGGCTGCCAACAGTGGACCACTGTCTATCAGCTGGTCACGCCACCAGAGAACCACCACTGTTGGCACTCAACAGCGGGCCACTGATGGGCCACCAGTAAACCTTATTGTTGGCTGCCAACAGTGGGCCACTGTCTATCAGCTGGTCACGCCACCAGAGAACCACCATTGATGGGACCCAACAGTGGGCCACTGGTGGACCACCAGTCAACTTTGTCGGCTACTGAAGGTGGGCCACTGGTGGGCCAATGGAAAAGCTTATCATTGGCTGCTGACAGTGGGCCACTGAAGGTCCATCAGAAAACCGTATTGTCGGCTACCAACAGTGGACCACTGCCTATCAGCCGGTCACGCCAACGGCTGGCCACCGCCTGCAGCCAACGTCGGACCGACAGCTATGCCGCCAGTGGGCCAGCGGTGGCCCTACAGAGTCTTGCTATCTGGGTAGCAGTTGGATTCAGTATTCAGTTCCACATGGTAAGCTATTGTAGTGCAATAAAATTGAAAATTTTAATTACCCTGCCTCCCCGCTGTATTACAGCTGATGGGGTACAGGCAAAATGTACTACTTGGAGGGTTTCGCGGTATTTCACTACGGGGTTCACCTTCCTGTTGAGGCATCCGCCAGTACTAAATGTCTATTTTTCTTGGACGTTGGCCCATGCCTGCGGCCTACCGAGATAGCATTCAGTTCCACATGGTAAGCTTGTAGCTGAAGTAATTAAAATTTTCAAATTTACAGCTCACCTTATTCGTACCATTATTAGTTCATTAAGAAGTGATAGAATCTTGCAAGCGTGTGCATGCCATGTACCTGTTGCACATAAAAAATGCACACAAACAATAAAATACATTGGATTCATTCGGAAAGATGCTGAATCCTGAAGAAGTACCTGGAAATTGGTGCAATGCCCTAAAACTTAATTGCACTCAACCAATACAAATGTAAACACAGAAACATTTCTAATAAGTGCAGCAAACAAGTAGACCACTTAAAATGGCGATCATCTATTGTTGGGTCCTGTCCTTAGCAGCAGGCTGAAAAACCTCTAGTAAGTTTGTAAGTCGTCATCAATGACAAAAATCAAAGTTGGCATTTAACACCCGTTGAAAAGCCAAGCTCATATTGGAATAGCTCCTCTGTATTGTCACTTGATAAGGTCGATCCAACACAGAGGTAACAGTCTGTGATTAGAAGGCAAACTTGCTAACCACTAGGCCACGGAGGACCTCGTCATCCTTTAGCCTTGGGCTCTCAGTTAGGGGATTGTCAGTCTCTATAGCCTGGGCTGTAGTTGGAATAGATCAATTAGCTTGTTGAGTCATGTAGGAAAGGGATATATTGGTCGGAGTAAAAATACTAAGGATACATTACAGCAGACTCTTGCACAAGAACCTTTACTGTCTGGAGGACTAGGTTGTAGTTGGGGTTAGATTCTGCTTATATTCAGAAAAAGACTGCAGTTTGTGATGTTGGGGACTTTTAACGACTTTTAATTGTTTACAGTGACTTCTCATCTCACAAAGTTTATTGGATTCCTCATGCGACAAACAATATGAAAAGCATGCATTTAAAACACACAGTAGAATATATAAATTCTTCTCAAATACCTCACAACAGTATACATACTTTCAACATTCCTCTGAACCATTACTTTTTTCACTTTTTGGTAATATCATTCAGTTTCATGATCCCACAAACTCTTCACTTTCAAAATAATTTTATTCATTATCTTGATTGCTTCAGCGTTACATTTTACCAACAAAAGAACACGGCAGAATATCAATGACACTTAAGTGAAAACTATACCTTCAAAATTTGGAAATTTTAAATAGGTTAAAAAGAGACATCTTTCACTTGTGGCATGCTCTAATAAAATTTAATACAGATTTAATAAAATTTCACATAGTTTAAATTTTCACTGTCTAAACTCATTAGACAAAACAGCTAACACCTGATACCGAGTGAAAATTCTATCTTATATTTACAGTCATATATCAGTATCATCCTGTCAACTGTATAATAAATACAACTTTATGACTACTGTTAAGAAGTGCCCATCAAGTGTTAGTAAATTCATTCCTGATGCCACATCTTCATAAAAACCAGTCAAGTTCTATTTCCAAAGTTTTATAAGATAATTTTCTTTGGTCTAGCTCTGGATTAACCAAGGCTTTTAAAGTCATCTGCAAATGGAAACCTATATTATTCACATCAAAAATCTTAGTTTCCCAACAAGGGTCAGATAATTAAGGTTCTATAATTTTTTAAAAAGTAGTTTTTGTGGTGAAGCTGTGCCTTATCCAAGGGTTGGGAAGTCATCAGGCAGTAAGGCATGTATCCGACAAGTGGGACAAGTGCTCTGCTCCTTGAACCACTTCTTAATGCACTAAAAATATAAACAAAATAACCGTTATAGAGATGGGTTTTTTTTTTTTTTAATTACTGAAATTTACTGCAGTGTTCTGTGAGGTAACTTTCTATGTAAAATATATTAAAATATAGTATTTTAACAAATTTGCAAATTTTAATTAGTAAATTAAATTTTTATTAGTTAATACCTTACCTAACAGACGATAGCTATTGTCCGGCGCCAGCCGGTCCCGCCAAACGCCAGAAAAAGACGTCCTGAGTTTCACCTCCGGCCGGACCGGTACACTCCAATCCACTCGCCAGGTGGCCTAGTTCCTGCTTTACTCGCCAGAGGGACGTGACGTCATAGCATCTTTTTCGTTTGGCGCGAGTTTTGAAGTTGTGTTTTCTCTAAAACTTTCTATTTTGTGGATAATTATATCAATCCTTTTTGTGTGTACTTGAGCTTTGTCAGTTGGAATCTTAATTCATCATGGCATCTCCAGGACAAAGGAAAGGGGCGTGCGGCCATATAATGGCCTCTTTTGACACCCACTCTCGCTGTGCACGTTGCAGGGACAAAGGCATGGGTGAGGATCCGTGTGTGGCTAAGTTACCCTGTGAGTACTGCGATTTGTTAACTCCGGAGCAGGTGATTCAGTTGGCTACACCAACATATAAACTGCGAAAGGAAAAGGCAAAAAGTAAAGAAACTCTAATAGACCCAGCTTCTGTTACGGTTGTTGGCCAAGTAGATTCGCAGGACGTAGAGCCTTCTGTTTCTACTCATGAACCTTCTTCTGACCTTGCTTTACCACAACCATCCTTCCGGAAAGACCTCCAAGAACTGGATGAAAAGTGGTCAGTTCGCATGGCTCGTCTAGAAGCTCTATTAACTCTAGGACATCGTCCAGCTTCTCAGCCATCTTTCTCCCCGGTGAAAGCACCGGTTTCTCATCAAGCACCTGCCGGATCAATTTCTCAAGCCCCTTTCCTCTTGACTTCAGTTCCTTCCGGCCAAGCCGCCCCGGCTTCTGGTCCGGATAGAACTCAAAGTGCTTCTAATATGGATATGGTGTCTCCTCTGGAACAGTTATACCAGGACCCTGACCCGGAACCGGTTTTTGCTGGACCTACTTCTTCCGGCCCGGTGTCTTATGACCAAGGTGTTGAACCTCTGTCAGTTTCTGCCCGGAATGTTTCACCACCTACTCATGTTGAAGAGGGCGAATTGTCAGAACTGGAGGATCAGCCAGATCAAGACAACGTTGAAAGTGTTGAAAGTGACCGCGCTATGAGCGAGGACCAAAACTACAGGGAGACAGTGAGAGGCGTCCGCGCCTTTATGGGATGGTCACACATCCCGGATTTAGAATATTCTCCTTCTTCCAGGGCTGATAATCCGTGGATAGGTCATAGATCACAGCCAGTAGGAAAGGTATCCGTCAACCTCCCCCCGGAGGATTGGTTATGTAAAAAGTTGGAGAATTTGAATCTGGTACTCATTGAAGGCTACCCTTCAAAATCTGCAGAACCCGGGGGTCTACATATGGACCACTATCTCCGTCCCCCTAAATCACAAGCTAGGTGGTATGGGATACATCCGGCAGAGCCCAAGGACATCTCCAGACCTGGAAAATATGTTACAACTTGGCCGAATGATGCGGCGAAACTTAATAGTGCTTTTGCCCGCATTGCAAAACCCTGTGCTACTACTTCTCAACCTTCTTCCCGGCCCATTGCTCAGGACACGCTCAGGAAATGGGAAAAGGCTGCCAAAGAGACTAGCTATATATGCAACCAATCTGCAGGATTCAACCGTTGTATTACTAAAATACAGGACAGTGTCCAGGAACAGTTAAAAGTTTTACAGAGTGAACTTGGAAAGGGCAAATCATCTCCCAAGGCTCAGGCCGCGTTGGACGAACTTCACTATCTAACATCATTCAATCAGAATGTGAGTTTTGCGGTCGGAAAATCCCTCCAACATCTTTCTGACTTTACCTTTGTTCAGATGGCCAATCTCACCCTAGTGCGTCGAGACTCTTATCTGGATCATTTGAAGCTAGGTATAAAACCAGACACCTTTTCCGCCCTGCGGAATTGTCCTTTGAATACCCATGCTCTGTTCCCGGATGCGGTAATCCGCAAAGCAGAAGATGAAATTGCTCAGTTTGAAACTGTTAAGCGTACTCACCAGCCCGGTCCGGGCCGTGGTGGGTTCGCCGGAAATCAAAAACGACAACAAGCCAGATACCAACCTTACTCTACTAGCTGGAAACCAGGTCAAGATACCTCTCATACCGGAAACCCCACCGGAAAAGACATGCCGGCTTGGAAGTCATTTGGAGGACGCGGTAGAGCAAGAGGCAGAGGCAGGGGAGGTCAGCCCGGACGCGGTACCCGCCCTCCTAGGGATCAGGGGCAGTATAAATGACAATTATTGTGTTCTCAGTCCGGTGGCAGTAGCCCAGCCAAACAAAATTGTGTTAAGTGTGGAAAGACAAAACTTTTCTGTGTCTGTTCAACAAGCTGTGTTATGTCCTGTTGCCAGTCCTGTACCTTTTGTCTTAAGTGTGAGAGGGCAGTCACAAAAGAAAGACACAAGTCCCTCATTAAAAATGAAACAAGAAATAAAGTTTGTCAAAGATGCTTTTTCTGTAGATCATTGCGTTTTTGCCCCGGTTGTTCCAAATGCCCTCAATGTTGTCAATGTTCATCAGATAGGGGGACGCCTCCAAAAGTTTTGGCAAAGGTGGTCCCTCCTGGGTGCAAATCCGAGAGTAGTGTCCATTTTGAAGGACGGCTACATTCTCCCATTCAAGGTCAGACCAAATCTAGTCAGAGATCCGTTGATAGTCAGCGGCTATGCAAACCCCCTCAGGAACCTCTACCTGAAACAGGCCTTGCAGGCCTTACTGCAAAAGGAGGCAGTAGAGATGGTGAGGGTTCGAACATCTCTAGCCTTCTTCAACCAACTGTTCATAGTTCCAAAACCAAACCAGAAATGGCGACCAATCTTGGACCTCAGTGCTCTAAACAAATTTTTGAGCGTAAAAACATTCAAAATGGAAACCCCAGAAACAATTCGGTTGTCCCTGCAACAAGGGGAATGGGTGACATCGCTGGATTTCAGCGACGCCTATTTCCACATTCCAGTCCATGTGACATCCCGAAAATATCTCAGGTTCCATTTCCAAAATTAGTCCTATCAGTTCCGGGCCCTTCCCTTTGGCCTCGCCACAGCTCCAATGGAGTTCACTTGTGCGGTCAAAGAGGTCAAGTTAATGGCTCAATCCCGGGGTATAAGGATCCACCAGTACCTAGACGACTGGTTGATTCGAGCCCCTACCAAAGAATCCTGCCACCAGGGCACTCAATCCCTCCTCGCCCTTTGCCAGGAGTTGGGTTGGATAGTCAACCTCCCAAAGTCAGAACTAGAACCCAAACAGACTTTCGAGTTCGTGGGTTACAAGTACGATCTCTTCCAAGGACTGGTCTTACCGACTCAGAACCGTTGGGAGTCGATCCTCCAAAAGTTGGAATCCATCCTATCCAAGCCAAGTTGCCGAGTCAGGAAATTTATGTCCCTGATAGGCCTGCTTACAGCGACGGAAAAACAGGTTCCACTGGGGAGACTCCACATGAGACCCATCCAGTGGCACCTAAAACGACATTGGAGAGTTCCGGAATCCCTGGAAAAGGAGATTCCTGTGCCAAGGTCACTTCACCCGCACCTTCTATGGTGGACCAAGGAGGCAAATGTCTTGACAGGGCAACCTTTACATCCCTTGAGTCATGCCGTTCAGATCTTTACCGACGCCTCAAAAGAAGGCTGGGGTGCTCATTTAGGAGACGTCACAGCAAGAGGCGATTGGTCAGTTCCAGAAAGTCATCTTCACATAAATTTCCTGGAACTAAAAGCGGTCCTACTAGCCTTGAAAAGATTCCAGTCCTTGGTACAAGGCAAAGTAGTTCTAGTTGCCACAGACAACACCATGGTTGTGGCATACATCAACAAGGAAGGAGGTATGAGGTCAGGCTCACTTTGTGCCCTTCTATGGCGACTCCTGTGTTGGTGCAATCTGAGACAGGTAGTCCTAAGGGCCAGGCAACATCCCTGGTCGTCTGAATGTGATTGCAGACAAATTGTCTCGTCAAGGCCAAGTCATTCAGACAGAATGGTCCCTTCACCAGGAGGTCTTCGACCTCCTGACTCAGACCTGGCACCGTCCCCAGGTGAACATGTTTGCAACAAAGTACAATTGCAAACTAGCCCAGTATGTGTCTCCAGTGCCGGACCCCAGGGCTTGGGCAGTGGACGCCCTGACAGTCTCTTGGGAAAACCTGGACATGTATATCTTCCCCCCAGTATCGTTACTGGGCAAGGTGGTCAGCAAACTGTCGGACCATCTTTACAAGAGAGTGATCCTAATAGCTCCGGGTTGGCCCAACATGCCATGGTTCTGGGACCTGGTGGAACTGTCGTCTCAGATCCCTCTTTGCCTACCCAACCATCCCGACCTAGTGACACAGCCATTCAACAAGGCACGTCACAGGAATCTGACCAACCTAAACCTACACGCCTGGCTCCTAGAGCCGCGGCTATCAAAGAGCAAGGGTTCTCTAGCCCAGTGGCGTCACGAATTGAGGCTCCTCAAAGAAGTTCAACCAGAACAGTCTATGAGGCAAAGTGGGCCGTTTTTGTCAGATGGTGTGTTCTGTGAGGTAACTTTCTATGTAAAATATATTAAAATATAGTATTTTAACAAATAGTTTTATCACTTGCTCGGCCCCATTTGAATCGCAGAATCTTCTGATTTGCACATGCAAACATAATTTGCACTCATTATTCAAGTGGTTAACAGTTAAAAGACGCATAATTTCCTGGGGTCCAAGTGTTTGTAGAGCTGATATGCATACAAAGACTTGTATTACACCTGACCACAAAACCCTCTGTAGGACTCATATGACTAAATTATTACACTCGCATGTACTTGGCTTATGAGAAGGAATCTTGGGGTTCTTCACTATGTAGAAACTGTAAGTACTTCAGCTCTGACGCCAGTGATGAATTTATACATTTTGCATAGAAACAGAAATAATCACACATCATTTTGGCCCTTGCAACTAAAATAATATATCCTGTAGAGTAAGAAATCTAAAATTCGCCAGGAATCTAAAATTAGCCACCTCTAAAACCTTAGTTAATTTTATGATGAAAATGATGATTTTGTCTAAAAATTGGTATTTTTCAGTTCAAAAAGCCTTAATTTACTATACAGTAAACAAATCTCACCACAATTCATTTATTTTATTAATATTTTCACATGTGGCGAATTTCAGATATGTGGTGAATTTTAGATTTCTTACTCTAATTCAAGCCTGAGTAGAGTTGATAAGCACAAGCCTTAGGCAAATACATATATCACCTTAATGGAGACTTCTCCTTCAGTTTCCTATGATAATCACAATAACACCTAAGGTCACTTTGCTCATGATGAGAATCTTGGAACTCACTGAAGACTACTTCTCAAGATTTTTATGATCATGTCACTAACCCTAAGCACCCTTCTATAAGAAGAAATCTCCGAAAGTCCAAGTGTAAGTTGACCCAACATACAAGACATTACACAGAGCGACCATACCTCAGTATGAAACCTATGACAGCATTCCAAGTGCACAGTGGCAGCAGCATTTAACTCATCATGGCAGATGATACAGGGATCTTCCTCCTCCTCAAATATCTCGTCTGACGTTGTACTACTGCTCACAGAGGGTTCCTGGATTATTGAGGATTGCTGAAATAATACAAGTGGATCACTGAAAAATATTTCAGTCATATGGAACAGGGAGCAAAAGATAGGACAGAGGGGGGATGTCAGATGGTGACGTTTGTTGTAAGGAGTAGGTTGTCATGGATTATGCGACATTTTTAGGTAATAGAATGATGGCTGAGAACAGCAGATGGAAGGCTGGCTAAGTGGCCTCAGATGAAATATAATAAGTATAAATATCACTTTTAAAATGTTCAAATATTAGATACAGGAATTAAAAGCTAACCAGGGCAAACATAGGATAAGACAGTGCGGCTTACTGAAATATAGCAAATGGATAATTGCAGAATATTTTATAGATTTGATATATATACTGGTTGCCAATCACAGAGGGGCGAGAGTGATTTACAGTGCCTTGCTGAAAAGTAGCCAGTAAATTGTTGCAAAATAGGCAAGACTTTCAGGACATGGAGAGATAATTAACCACAGTAGTGTGAGCCGAATTTGGTAAAACGTACTGAAATGTAATAGGCACACTGTTGTAAACTATTTGTTATGCATATAGGACAGAGACAGGGCACCAGTAATGGAAAAGAGCTGATTGTTTGGCAGGACTGATGAATGCAATAATTAGATCACAGTAGAATATTTAATACACTCAGGACATAGAAAATGCTTAGCCAGTGGAAGAAATCAAATATAGTAATTTGAAAAGATTGTACACCATAGGCAGCCAATGAAGCAATCAACAATAAAATCATGTATATGTATATATGTTACATGTATATAAACTATACCACATACATTTCTGGTAATTTTAATCACCTTAGTGATTATAAATCTAGTCAATCAATTGACATTAAACAAGTGTTTAATTCACAATATTAATGACCTAATTAAAAAAAAGTTATTAATGACCTGTAATTTTCACCATGATTGCCTTACCTTGTTTGCTCTGCGGGCATTTTCTTTCAATATCATTTCTGCCACCCTCCTAACAATCTCATCAAGTGACATGCCTGACAAAGACCCATTCCTGGAACTTCGTAAGTCTTGGATAAAAACGGTGATATCAGATCTGAAGACAAATTGTTGTAAAGCATTATAATGGATATAATCCAGTTAAAGTATGTGTATGCAAGGGTTGTTTTTAATAAAACGGTATTTAATGATGTTGAAAAGTGTTTTATATAGTGGGTAAATCATTTAATTGTGTGGATATCAATTTTGAATGTAAAAATATTTCAACATTGACTGATATCGAAAGGGGGGAGGGGTAATATTTTGTTCTAGCATACCTCAAACAGCTAATAGGAAATGAAACTTACCAAAACAAAACATGGCACTTTTCATAAAAAAATGCTGTGAAGCTACAAAAACGTGAGATAAAAGTGTACAATTTCACCTGATTTATGCTTTATTTCATATATTTGTAGTGTTAGTTTACAGTTTTACTTAAAGTGGCGATATTGATAAATGTCTTTTGATATCGATATTGGCAACCCAGTCACAAAGCAATAAATCTCGGCAATATCTATAAACAATGTACCCACTAGTTTTTTATTACCTCTAAATTATAACTGAAGTAGCTTTTTTTTTAACCTTTTAAATTTTATTGAAGAATGTTCTAAATTATTGGAAATTAATGTAATACAATATTACAAGGTGTCAGACAACACCAAATATCAGGATAATGACCTAAGCAATTATTACATGATCTTCCATTACCATGTTGTAAAAGCAGAATCCATTCAAAATCATACGTTTTGCTCTTGTCGTGCAGTTTCACGAAACAATAATTAAATAATATTAAAACCTTTAAATACCCTTGAACCTTAAACCCCCTGATGTTAGCCACAAACTCCAAAAGAAGACCATAAGCTGACCCTGGATGATGATTTAGTAATCTATTCCATTAAACATAGGCTAAATCTGGTGTCTAGAAAGTATAACACACATACCTGGCAAGGTTAGGAAACAATGATGTGAGTTTATCCATGATCTTGTCGAAGGCACTCTTGGACTTGTGCAAAGAGGTGTGTGGGGTGTGCTGAGACCGCTTTCCTGCTGCACCAAGTGGAGGGGGTCCGGTAAACACACCCACTCCCTGAGCTACAGCTTTTTGACTGGCCTGGAATAAACAGAAAACATTTAACCACTGAAAAACAGGATGTAACTCTAAAGTATATCACCCAAACATCTGAAAACCAAAGTGAAATCAAACCAAGCTTGGTTCTTTTAGTAAGTCTTTCTGCTGGTAATTGTATTGACAATTCTTTTTAAACAAAGTTTTTTAAGAGGCTCAAGTTTAAAAAAATAAGCCAATGTCACAGAGTGATACCATAATGTCAACTGACTGACAAGTCAGCTGACATAAAAAGAAGACATACTAATGGTATGAAAACAATCTTACCCCAACAGTTGTGGGCATGCGTACATTGGGTGGTCTGTTAGTTGGAATGGCACCTGGAGGGACTTTACTGGCACCTCTTGCTGAAATCCCACCTGGATTGTTACGCAGCTGTAGATATAAATAACATAATGTGTGTCTTAATCCAGCAGTTAAACAAGACGTGTACACCACTTACACTCAACAACTACTTTAAGTAGAATACTTTCCATTAACACTAAAGCCTACAAGGAACATTTCCATTTCATCTTAACATGTCTGGATTTCCACATTATGTAGAAGTATTTTTCTAAAGCAATCAAATCCCATTAAATCCCATGTAATGTGGTTTAACTGCACACATAGATACTTTATTATGACAGAGTTATTAAAGACTAGAAATAGGCCGCCCTGTTGATAGTAGATGCGAATAGAAACAGGATAGCATAGAAGAACACACATTATCATGTGTAATGTCCACCCATGAACCTTTTGCCCAAATTGTACAGTAGTCTTACAAGACCCTGTTTCATTTGTAAAATATATCAATGATGCTTAAATATTTGATAGTGTAGATGTAATTTATTTCAGCTTCATGCCTTTTTGCATTGGTTGGGTTGAAAATTTTGACGAAATCACTCTATCTTGCACGGTTAAGAAGATAGAAGCCAATTCCTGTTTTTCTATTTTTGGCAAAAATTTGAAAATTCAAAATGGCCGCCATTATTGGGAAAAGGAAATTTTTTTGAAAATTGCCAAGAGTACATTTCTTAGATACCCTATGGGTCGAAAATTTCAACAAAATAACTCTATTTTGCACGGTTAAGGCCAGTTTGTGTTTTTCCATTTTGGGCAAAAATTCGAAAATTCAAAATGGCTGCCATTTTTGGGGAGGGGAAAATTTTTTGAAAATTGCAAAGATTACATTCCTTAGATACCCTGTGGGTTGAAAATTTCGACGAAATCGCTCTATCTCGCATGGTTAAGGAGATAGAAGCAAATTTGTGTTTTGCCATTTTTGGCAAAAATTTGAAAATTCAAAATGGCCGCCATTTTAGGGGAGGGGAAAATTTTTTAGAAATTACCAAGAGTACAATGCTCAGATACCCTGTGGGTCGAAAATTTTGACGAAATCACTCTATCTGGCACGGTTAAGGAGATAGAAGCAAATTTGTGTTTTGCCATTTTTGGCAAAAATTCGAAAATTCAAAATGGCCGCCATTTTTGGGGAGGGGAAAATTTTTGGAAAATTGCAAAGATTGCATTCCTTAGATACCCTGTGGGTCGAAAATTTCGACGAAATCGCTCTATCTCGCACGGTTAAGGAGATAGAAGCAAATTTGTGTTTTGCCATTTTTGGCAAAAATTCGAAAATTCAAAATGGCCGCCATTTTTGGGGAGGGGAAAATATTTTGAAAATTGCAAAGATTGCATTGCTTAGATACCCTGTGCGTCGAAAATTTTGCCGAAATCGCTCTATCTCGCACGGTTAAGGAGATAGAAGCAAATTAGTGTTTTGCCATTTTTGGCAAAAATTCGAAAATTCAAAATGGCCGCCATTTTTGGGGAGGGGAAAATTTTTGGAAAATTGCAAAGATTGCATTCCTTAGATCCCCTGTGGGTCGAAAATTTTGCCGAAATCGCTCTATCTCGCACGGTTAAGGAGATAGAAGCAAATTTGTGTTTTGCCATTTTTGGCAAAAATTCGAAAATTCAAAATGGCCGCCATTTTTGGGGAGGGGAAAATTTTTTGAAAATTGCAAATATTACATTCCTTAGATACCGTGTGGGTCGAAAATTTCGACGAAATCGCTCTATCTCGCACGGTTAAGGAGATAGAAGCAAATTTGTGTTTTGCCATTTTTGGCAAAAATTCGAAAATTCAAAATGGCCGCCATTTTTGGGGAGGGGAAAATTTTTTGAAAATTGCAAATATTACATTCCTTAGATACCCTGTGGGTCGAAAATTTCGACGAAATCGCTCTATCTCGCACGGTTAAGGAGATAGAAGCAAATTTGTGTTTTGCCATTTTTGGCAAAAATTCAAAAATTCAAAATGGCCGCCATTTTTGGGGAGGGGAAAATAGTTTGAAAATTGCAAAGATTGCATTGGTTAGATACCCTGTGTGTCGAAAATTTTGCCGAAATCGCTCTATCTCGCACGGTTAAGGAGATAGAAGCAAATTTGTGTTTTGCCATTTTTGGCAAAAATTCGAAAATTCAAAATGGCCGCCATTTTTGGGGAGGGGAAATTTTTTTGAAAATTGCAAATATTACATTCCTTAGATACCCTGTGGGTCGAAAATTTCGATGAAATCGCTCTATCTCGCACGGTTAAGGAGATAGAAGCAAATTTGCGTTTTGCCATTTTTGGCAAAAATTCGAAAATTCAAAATGGCCGCCATTTTTGGGGAGGGGAAAATTTTTGGAAAATTGCAAAGATTGCATTCCTTAGATACCCTGTGGGTCGAAAATTTCGATGAAATCGCTCTATCTCGCACAGTTAAGGAGATAGAAGCAAATTTGTGTTTTCCCATTTTTGGCAAAAATTCGAAAATTCAAAATGGCCGCCATTTTTGGGGAGGGGAAATTTTTTTGAAAATTGCAAAGATTGCATTCCTTAGATACCCTGTGGGTCGAAAATTTCGACGAAATCGCTCTATCTCGCACGGTTAAGGAGATAGAAGCAAATTTGTGTTTTGCCATTTTTGGCAAAAATTCGAAAATTCAAAATGGCCGCCATTTTTGGGGAGGGGAAAATATTTTGAAAATTGCAAAGATTGCATTGCTTAGATACCCTGTGCGTCTAAAATTTTGCCGAAATCGCTCTATCTCGCACGGTTAAGGAGATAGAAGCAAATTAGTGTTTTGCCATTTTTGGCAAAAATTCGAAAATTCAAAATGGCCGCCATTTTTGGGGAGGGGAAAATTTTTGGAAAATTGCAAAGATTGCATTCCTTAGATCCCCTGTGGGTCGAAAATTTTGCCGAAATCGCTCTATCTCGCACGGTTAAGGAGATAGAAGCAAATTTGTGTTTTGCCATTTTTGGCAAAAATTCGAAAATTCAAAATGGCCGCCATTTTTGGGGAGGGGAAATTTTTTTGAAAATTGCAAATATTACATTCCTTAGATACCCTGTGGGTCGAAAATTTCGACGAAATCGCTCTATCTCGCACGGTTAAGGAGATAGAAGCAAATTTGTGTTTTGCCATTTTTGGCAAAAATTCGAAAATTCAAAATGGCCGCCATTTTTGGGGAGGGGAAAATTTTTTGAAAATTGCAAATATTACATTCCTTAGATACCCTGTGGGTCGAAAATTTCGACGAAATCGCTCTATCTCGCACGGTTAAGGAGATAGAAGCAAATTTGTGTTTTGCCATTTTTGGCAAAAATTCAAAATGGCCGCCATTTTTGGGGAGGGGAAAATATTTTGAAAATTGCAAAGATTGCATTGCTTAGATACCCTGTGTGTCGAAAATTTTGCCGAAATCGCTCTATCTCGCACGGTTAAGGAGATAGAAGCAAATTAGTGTTTTGCCATTTTTGGCAAAAATTCGAAAATTCAAAATGGCCGCCATTTTTGGGGAGGGGAAAATTTTTGGAAAATTGCAAAGATTGCATTCCTTAGATCCCCTGTGGGTCGAAAATTTTGCCGAAATCGCTCTATCTCGCACGGTTAAGGAGATAGAAGCAAATTTGTGTTTTGCCATTTTTGGCAAAAATTCGAAAATTCAAAATGGCCGCCATTTTTGGGGAGGGGAAATTTTTTTTGAAAATTGCAAATATTACATTCCTTAGATACCCTGTGGGTCGAAAATTTCGACGAAATCGCTCTATCTCGCACGGTTAAGGAGATAGAAGCAAATTTGTGTTTTGCCATTTTTGGCAAAAATTCGAAAATTCAAAATGGCCGCCATTTTTGGGGAGGGGAAAATTTTTGGAAAATTGCAAATATTACATTCCTTAGATACCCTGTGGGTCGAAAATTTCGACGAAATCGCTCTATCTCGCACGGTTAAGGAGATAGAAGCAAATTTGTGTTTTGCCATTTTCGGCAAAAATTCGAAAATTCAAAATGGCCGCCATTTTTGGGGAGGGGAAAATTTTTTGAAAATTGCAAAGAGTACACTCCTCAGATACCCTGCGGGTCGAAAATTTTGCCGAAATCGCTCTATCTCGCACGGTTAAGGAGATAGAAGCAAATTACTCAAAAGTAGTACTGAAAATACACAATGAAGTACCTAAATGGCTATTACTCATGTACTGACAAAGCTATCAGTCCCAAATGCAATACCAAGCGAGCTATGGACATAACAATCTTGTATTCAAAATTGTAGTAAAATATCTTTAATTATTTTGGCTTAAATGCACGGAAACCAATGGGTACTGAAAATAGCTGTACTTAAGTATTACTCAGTAAGCAAAAGAGGTACAACAGCCAAAAGCAATCCCAAGCAAGCTACTGACCCAATAAGCCTGCATACCAAATTTGGTGACAATAGCTCTAATACTTTTCCTTTAAATGAGCGGAAACCATGCGTGACGCCGGACATCGGACGCCGGACGCCGGACATCGGACGGCGAAAAAAGCAAAAATAATATATCCACCCCCCAGGGGGGTGGACATAAATATTTAAGAGATATATAAAAGGAATATTTTTATTAATACAGATTGCTTTTTACTAGGAGAAATGGGAATGGGAAAACAGAAATTAATTAAATATACAGAATTGAAACTTACAAAGGCATTCATGACAGCCATTGGGTTTTCTGGTGGCGGTGGGGGTCGTGGTATCGGTACTTGTGGTAAGGCAGACAATGGTGTACCTTGCCGGATCTGATGGATCATTTCCTCAAACTGAGCCTGTTAAAAGGAAGAAAAGCACCAAAAGTAATGAATAATATAACTTTTACATCTAGCATAAAGTGCATTCCACAAACTGCCACGAGCCAGTTTCAAATAGATAAACAATAAGGTGAGACCCCCAACCTAGTAAACTAGTGGGACACTGATGCCTCATGAAGAATATTGAATAGATTTCAAAGAAATTTTTTGTCAGAATTAGCAAATACTTGTGCAAGTCAGTAACATTAATAGAACTTGCATAAACATAAAATACCAAATATCAGTTGCACCTTACTGAGTCTTGCATTTCCATAAAATAAGTTTGAAACCTGACACTGTGACAATTTTAACTCTTTTTTTTTAACTCTTATTTGATTGCATTTATTTTAGATGATAAAGTGGCTGAGGTTCATTAAAATCAAATAGAATATTGAACAAGCATCATATCACTGTTTGCACACTTGTACAGTTTAGTGGTGTGAACGGTAAACCACAGTTCATTTCGTTTAGGTAGAAATGATGAAATCCGCAAAGAATATTTAAGTACTGGTTATTGAAAATGTCATTATCTTAGGCTTTCTACTGGTTAATATTTCATCAAAACAATAAAGAACATATATATTTGAGGTAATAACTTACATTTTTACTTTATATTCATAGTAAATGAAGTTTACAAGCTTCAAAATATCTCGCGAATGCAGATTTCCTATTGAGAATACAGCTTATGTACACTCACGTAAAACCTTTTATCAAATCTCTGTAAACTTTCGAAATCCGGTATTTCGTCCAGTTTCAAAGTCCCAAAAACCGGTTTTTATTTTCACAAACGGTTCGACCACTAGTACAGTTTATTATATTTTGTTGTAAGCACTCCAGAGCCTGACAATTATTAGTCATATACAATTTCAAAGCACCAGAGACATGATGACAACTTTACATGTAGCCAGCTTACATACCATAGATTCTTGTTTGGTGTCTTTTATAGTCTTTGTTGTGCTTCTCCACTGTTCTGCTGCTGTCAGTAATTGCTGAGGTGCTGGCTGCTTGGTTTCTTTCAAACTGTGTAAGCATCAAACCAAAGCAAGTCAAGTACCCCTCAAATATCTCAATTTTATATAAAATATTAATTTATTCATCAATCAATATTAGAATTTATTTAACTGCAGAAGTTTAATCATAAGTGTACAAAATATGATTTACTCTGTATAGCTAAACATTCAATATCTCCAGGATTTGGTTCTAGTTATCTACTTATACAAATAAGTAATATATCTACAAACACATTACATTTTCTGATGTTAAAACTTCAAAACTGGGCCCACTTTTCACTCCCTAAATTAGTATTACACCAGTTCCATTTATACAGAATATTCTGTAATACTCCCATAGATACAGTAGAAACTCTTATTATCCGACCCTCTTGGGAGGAGTAAAATTAGGTCAGAAAATAGAAGGGCTAAAATAACAGGTTTGAATGAAATTGAGAGAGTGGGTTTAAGGTCAGATAATCAAAACTTTCGATGACAGAGGGATCAGATAATAGAGAATCTACTGTATTTTCCAAGGCAATTAAGGCAAAGCAATATTGAACAATAATAATCTCTCCGTTAAGGAAACAACACGGCTTTTTTTGTGTTATATACTCCATGTGTTACAATAAACTTGTAAGTAAGGATCCTTTGATAATCATGTGAAAACTGAAAAAGCATCTTACTTTTGAAGAATCTGCTGGGCCTGATTTGCATACATCTCTGCATCCTTCAGACTCCTATCCAAGATCTGCGTACCCACCTCTACCTTCAACTGCAGTAAGTTGACCTAATATAGAAAACAATCGCATAAACACTCGGTATTTTTCCTTATGGAAATTCACTAATGGGACACTTTTCTTGAAGGGTGCTCAATGAGGAATACTTTTATTGATGGGCACTTTTCTGATGGCAAATCAATAACGGACACTTTTCCTAATTAAAAGCACATGAGTTACACTGTCTCTGATGGACACTTGATGATTTGTACTTTTTGTGATGGTGACTCAATGATTTGTACTTTTTGTGATGGGCACTCAATAATTTTTAAGTTTTCTGATGGACACTCAATGACTTGCACTTTTCCTGATGGGTAATTAATGAATTGTACTTGTTCTGATTGGAATTTAACGATTTGGAATTTTCTTGGTGGGCACTCAATGATTTGTAATTTTTCAGATAGACACTCAATGACTTGCACATGGGTAATCCATGAATTGTACTTGTTCTGATGGGCAGCTAAGGATTTGAAGTTTTCTTGGTGGGCAATCAATCATTTGTACTTTTTCTGAAAGGCATCTGATGATTTACACTTTTCCTGATGGGCATTCATTGATTTGCACTTTTTCTTATGGGCACTCAAAGATTTGCACTTTTCCTGACTGTAATGATTTCCATAATTCCTGATGAGAAATCAACGATAGCAACTTTTCCTTCCACATGTCTTCTCATTGGAGAAATTACATTATGAAGAAGTACTGGCTTCAATTCCAACAACTGACAAACCTCAGCAGTCTCTGCCCTTGACAACTGCATGCTATGGAGTCTGTGTAACTCCTCCCTGTCACTTTCAAACTTCTCCCTCTCACTAACAATGGTATCCCTATAGAATTATATAAACATGAAATTATACATACATTCAACGAAAACTTGAAATTACATAAACATACAAAGTTTAGATTTCTATAAAATTATATGAACAAAAAAAAAACATAAAAAACACCAACTTTAAATCCCTGTAGGATAATACAACTATAAAATGATATAAGTATGCTTAATTTAAATTAATGTGGAATAACATTAACAAAAATTATACAAAGTGTAAAAAAAATTCTATAGAATTAGATTGAGATAGATACACACAAAGTTTACATCCCCATAGAATTATATTATAAAAATAAACAAGTATCTACAGTTAAATTTCACTAACACTTCTCTGTGAAACACAATAAACTTGCATCATCATAATTAAGGATAGGAAAATCCAGAATTTAGCTTTTTGACTCATTATAGTCCAACTAAGGAATAACATTAACTTAAATTGACATAATACATGCAATCATAGAAAGTTGCAAATTTAATAAGTAAATTACATTTTTATAAGTTAATACCCTATCCAATGGACAATAGCTTAACCGGTCGGCGCAGACTGGCCCGCCAAACGCCAGAAAAAGACGTCCTGTGTTACCACCGGCTGGCCGGTCCGTAGTACTGTGCACTCCCCAGATGGCGCCTCGTACTTCCTTCCTGTCTAGACAACCTGACGTCTTAGCATCTTTTTCGTTGTCTAAACCTATTAGACCCCTAGTAAGCTGATAGCGGGGTCGGTGGGAGGGTCTTGTGTGTCCATTGGATAGGGTATTAACTTATAAAAATTTAATTTACTTATTAAATTTGCAATTTTATTGCGTTAATACATCCTATCCAATGGACAATAGCTGAATAACTACCGCTTGGTTGGCGGGTAAGTTACTAGCGACTTATGTGAACTCACAAGTAATAGCAAATTTTAACCTACGGCCTAGGCTGACTTCGCCAGGAGACCTATAGGTCCAGGCCTGGGTTGACTTAAGGTCAGGAAACCCTGTAAGGCCATGGTCGGTTGCCAGCAGCCGGTTACCCGGGGCTATACCGCCGTCGCCCCCCCCCCCCCCCCCCCTTTTGCAGACCTGCTCTGAGGTAGGGGAAGAGAGGGATGAGTTCAGTCCCAGAATGCCAATAAACCTCCCGAAGGAAGCACGCCACACTTAATTCTTATGTACATGAAGAACTGTTATGCGCATATACAAATCTCCTCAATCTAAGGACCACCTGTGGATCTGCTGAGCAGCCACTACCGAGCCCAATTGGTAAAGCTCTGAATCAGCCCAAGCCCCACCCTTCATATAGAGCTGTGTGAAGGTATTGTGACTTCAGTGGCAGGCTGACAAGGTTGGATGAAAGGAGACTCCCGACTGGAAGACCTTAGAAGCAGCAAAGGCCCTGACATCATGGGCTTTAACCTGATGTGGGCCTCCTGGTCAGAGAGCTCATAACATAGGATCACAGTCTGCTTGATCCAAGAGGAGATTGTGGCAGGTGAGATGTCTTTGTTGAAACCTTTCTTAAAGGAGACAAAAACCCACCTTCTTATTCTGCCTGATGTCTGAGGTCCTGTCCAAATAGTAGCACAATGCTCTGACCGGACAGAGGGACCTGTCAAACTTGAGGGATCTACCCAGAGTTGGGACCAGGGCTGTTATAACCCCAGGGGCCACACTGTCTGGACCCTCTATGGCCAGCTGATTCTAGGATAGAAAGCTGGGTGATGGATACAGGGACACCTTGACCAATCGGATTGGTGTTCAATATATCAGTTTGCCAAGCATGAATCTCACTTCTGCACTTGCCCGACCCAAGGGCCAAGAGGATTACCGTCTTGAAGGTCAAATGCTTCAAGGAGGCCTATTTGATTGGATCAAATGGAGTCTTAGCTGGTGCACGGCTAGTGAGAAGTTCCAGGAGGGTATGCCACTCCTGCCTTTGGGTCTGTCTCCGAGGAAACTATCCAGGAGACGAGTGAGATTTTCGTCCTTGCTGGTGTTGAAGGGTGAATTTCCCAGTTTATCAACAATGGGTGACCTATAACCATCAATGGTGCTGGGTTGTTTGCCAAGCATGTATCTCACTTCTACACTTGCCCGAACCCAGGGCCAAGAGGAAAACTGCCTTGAAGGTCAAAAGCTTCAAGGAGGCCTTTAATTTGGTTCAAAATGAACCTTGTCAGCTGGTGCAAAAACCAGGAAGAAGTTCCAGGAGGGGATTTCCCTACAGCCTTTGGGTCTGTCTCAGTGGAAGCTATCCAGGAGATGAGTGAGATTTTCATCCTTACTGATATGGATGGGCAAATTTTCCAGACTATCAGCAATGGCTGACCTGTACCCATCAATGGTACTGGACTGCAACTTCCTGTCCTGAAACAGGTACCTAAGGAAGTCAGCAACTGACTTTACAGGGGGTGCTCGAAGTCCACCTGATGAATGATACATCACTTGGTAAAAATGAACCATTTGCCCCATAGACTGATCTGATTGACCCCCCCATTGAGGAGCCTCAATTCTTGCTGCCACTGCCTCAAACAAGTCCTGCTCCTCAATTGCTGAGGCTCTAGGAGCCCTGCATGGAGATTAAGATTTGTCAGATTTCTGTGAGGGATCTGATCGAATGGCTGTGAACAGGCTGGGCAGATTGGGCAGGCCCAGCGGGATTTGGCTGGACATGGCCACTAGATCCCAAAACCAATGGATGTTGGGCCACCCCGGAGCAATCAGAATGATTCTCTTACATGGGGAGTCTTGCAACTTCTCCACCACTTTGCCCAATATGGCTGACGGCGGGAAGGTGTATGCTTTAAGATCCTACCATGGCCGACTGAGCACATCCACTGCTGTGGCCAAGCGATCCGGTACCGGTGACACAAAAACAGAGGCAACTTGTTGTTGAACCTCGCGGCAAATAAGTCTAGTTTGGGCCGGTGCCACCTACTGCATAGAGTGGAAAACCTCTGGAAGGAGAAACCACTGTTTGGATGGTCTGGCCTAGCCTGGGTACCTTGTCTGCTACCACATTAGGCCGGCCTGGAATGTGTCGTGCTTTAGAGTCACTAGTTTCCTGGTACACCAGGTCAAGATTCTCCATAGTAGGGCACAAAGTGGGCCTGATCTCCTGCCTCCTTCCTTTATGTATGACACTACTGTGGTGTTGTCGGTTGCTACAAGTACTATCTTGTTTAAGCAAAGGTCTTGGAACTCTTTTAAAGTCAGAAAAACTGCTTAAAGTTCTAGATAGTTTATATGCAACTTGCTTCCCAGAGGGGACCAGGTTGCTCTTGCAAAGTGCTCATTTAAGTGAGCGCCCCACCCTTCTATTGATGCGTCTGTAAATATTTGCAGAGCATGTTTTATTGGGTGTACTGGTTGGACTGTAAGGACATTGTCTTCCTTCAGCCCTCATTGTAAATGGAGGTGCAAGGACCTGGAGATTTGGGATCACCTTTTCCAGTGATTCTGGGACCCTCCAGTTGTGTTTGTGATGCCACTGAATGAATCTCATATGAAGTTGGCCTAGATGAACTTGCTTTTCTGTAGCTGTTAGCAAACCTATCAAGGACCTGAATTCCCGGACCGGGCAAGCCGGTAGGGAAAGCAGTTTCAGCATTTTCTCTTGAAGGTTCTGCCACCGATCTGGAGTCAGCCAGACCCGATCGGACCTGAGGTCTAACTGGTAGCCTATAAGATTGAATTCTTGTTTGGGCTCCAGCTCTAATTTCTCTAAGTTCACCAGCCAACCTATTTGCTGACACATTATTTACTAGTTCCTGTGTTGGAGACAAGCCTGGTGGGAGCTGGCTCTCACCAACCCGTCGTCTAGGTACTGGTGGCTTCTTAAAACCTTGTGTATGGCCATCAATTTCAAATCCTTTGGTATCACTTTTTGTCACTTTTTTCTCAGATAAAATCAGAAAAATCAGGGACTCCTTTACTAACACTGACTCCTTCACTCTTCCTGCTCCTTCAGATGTACCCAAATTTGACCTTTTTAAAGCAGTTTCTGAGGATGAAGTACGGAAAGTAATTACCAAGTCACCTACCAAATCTTGCCTCCTCGATCCATGGCCTACTTTCCTAGTTAAAGAATGTTTGGATATTCTCCTCCCCTCAGTTACTAAACTTGTCAACTGTTCTCTAACTGAAGGTGCTGTCCCGGGTGGTTTAAAAAAGGCTATTGTCTCTCCTCTGATTAAAAAGTCTTCACTACCACCGGATGAATTAAAAAACTACCGACCTGTCTCTGGCTTGAGTTTCATCTCCAAACTTGTTGAGCGTGTAGTTGCTTCGCAGTTAAATGACCATGTTGCCTGTAACGGACTTGAAAATGTCAGTCAATCAGCCTATAAGCAAGGTCACTCGACCGAAACTGCACTACTGTCTATTAAAAATGAAGTCCACCTTGCTCTTGCTAGAGGTGAAGCTACTGCTGTTGTTCTCTTGGACCAATCAGCAGCATTTGACACCATTGATCATGGTACGCTTATTGAGTGTTTGAGTTCCTGGTTTGGTGTTGGAGGTGTGGTTCTGAACTGGTTCAAGTCGTACCTCTGTGACCGCTATCAGTGCATCAAGATTGGTTCTGTTTTATCCGATGCTAAAAGGCTATTGTACGGTGTGCCCCAGGGCTCTGTCCTGGGGCCGATCTTGTTCTCATTATACACTACCCCCCTCAGTAAAGTTATTCAAAATCATCCTGGCATATGTTTCCACTTTTATGCAGACGACACACAGTTATATGTTCATCTCACACATAACCATGCCACTCAGGCCTTTGATAGACTGAAAAACTGCTTGGATGATGTCAGAAAGTGGCTTTCTGCAAATAAGCTTAAACTAAATCCAGACAAGACAGAATTTATTCTGTTTGGCTCAAGAAATGTCCGCACAAAACTCAGGAAATTTTTCCCAGTTAATATACTTGGCAACCTCCTTTCACCTGTTGATGCAATTAAGAACTTAGGTGTCTGGTTTGACTCCGATTTTTCCTTCTCTTGCCATGTCAGGAATACCTGTAAGGCTAGTTTTGTTCATATCAGGGATTTAAAGCGACTCAGAGGATATCTTACACGTGAAGCTGCTCTTTTAGCTGCAAATGCCTTGGTGGGAAGTCGTCTTGACTACTGCAATTCCTTGTTCAGAGGTCTCTCTGCTCTAGACATTCGGAGGCTCCAATGTGTTCAGAACAGTCTTGCAAGAATTGTGGCTAATACCACCAAATACTCACATATCACTCCTGTAAGAAAGAGTCTTCATTGGCTGCCTGTCTTGCATCGCTCTGTCTTCAAGACAGCCCTGTTGGTGTACAAGTTTCTACATAGTGGCCATCCAAAATACTTTGAACCTTTCCTTAAACCCAGGCATAGTGTGTATAGAACACGCAGAAGTCAATCTGATGGTGTGCTGCTTGAGGTCCCACATTGTGCTTCAATATATAAGTCTAAAAAGCATTTTGGCCTTAGCTTTGCATACGATGCCCCAAGAATTTGGAATGATCTTCCTGATGATGTACGCTCAGCTAAATCTCTCTCCTCATTCAGAAAAAAGTTGAAGACTTACCTCTTTGAAAAAGCTTACCCACCCTAGATCACCCCTAGTTTTTCATTTTGTCTCTCCGTGGTGTCGACCCCTGCAATGTCCCTGATTTAACGATTACGATCTCTGATTTTGGCTTTCTGCGTCTTAGAGTCTATCATTAGATAGAGATTAAGCGCTATAAAAGTACTATTAGAATTAGAATTAGAATCACAGTGAACTCAAAAGGTGCTGTGGACAACCCGAATGGCAGGGCCTTGAACTGGTATGCCCGACCTTGGATGTGAAATCGCAGGCATTTCCTGGATTGTTCTTGTATAGGTATATGGACATAGGTATCCCTCCTTCAACAGTTGTACTACCTAGGGTCCCCCCCCCCCCCCCCCCCCCAAGGCTTCCTAAGTTCCCAAAAAGGGCTTAGTCTGGACCCTATAGGCAGACTGTGTGCCACATTTGGGACATTTGGTATTCTGACAAACATTTTCTGTCCCTCCGGACACTGGTCCGGTCTGGTGACAATGATCCAGGTTAACAGTCTCTCTATTTTTATTGTGGTCTTATTTTCACATTAATAAACTCTTCGCCCCGGGTCAGCAGCCTGCAAGGTGCAGCATTTACAGAGCAATTGTCATATGTGAGATGTCAGTCCCCTGGCCGGACCTGATGACAAAATTTATTATGATCTCTGCAGTCAAGTCCAGCACCGATAACAGGTTGTTGAGAGGTGTGATAAGGGAAGGTTGCCTGGCAGTAGCTTGGGACACTGTCATATCATCAAGACCACTGACCAGTTTAAGAATTCTTTAACCAAATTAACCTTAGGCAACTCTGTCCGGTACCTGGACTCCATACCCGGTACTTTACTGTAAACAGTAATTCTCTGTAACCGGCAAAAACTGGCAGGTTGGGGTCACCAATGAATTTTGACAGCTACTGGTCTATATTTAGCCAGCTTTTTTTTTTTATATATAACCAGTTGGGTTGAAGCACTGTACAGTAAGGGCTGTGTAGCCAACACCCTGTTAGTAGACTTGTAACCCATAGATTGAAGCAAGTGTACAAGGCTGTGTAGCCAGTACCAGTCGGTACACTCTGTAGCCAGTTGTTGAAGCAAGTGTACAAGGCTGTGTAGCCAGTACCAGCCGGTACACTCTGTAACCAGTTGTTGAAGCCAGTGTACAAGGCTGTGTAGCCGGTACACTATAACCAGTTGAGGCTACTGTATAAGGTTGTGAAGCCGGTAGCCGGTCGGCACATACTGTAACCAGTTACTGAAGTAACTGTACAAAGCTGTTTAGCCGGTAGTCAGTCGGTACACTCTGTAACCAGTTGTTGAAGTAAGTGTACAAGGCTGTGTAGCCAGTACCCGGTCGGTACCCTGTAGCTAGTTGTTGAAGTAACTATACAAGGCAGTGTAGCCGGTAGGTACACTCTGTAACCAGTTGCTGAATGAAGTTTACAACTATCTTGTGTTGAATTCAGTTTCCTCCATTAACTAAAAAATTTCCTTTACGAGGTAGTGTACAAGCTAGCTGTGTTTCTTTGAACGCACGTCTTATTTGTAGATTTGACAGTTGCTGGGAAAGCCCTTGTGAGCTATAAATAGCAAAGTGTTGGTCGGTGTGTCACGTGACCAGCTTGCTGGTCGGACGGCAACGTGATTGGCTGAGTGGAGATGACGATCAGCTTCGTGACCTGGTCGGTGAATCACGTGACCAACTTCGGGGAGATGCCCTCCCTGGCCGCGTTCTTTCCTTATATCACACTAAGCGTGAGGTGACTGGTCGATTGATGCCTGTAGCAGAGAAGTCTGTACCAGTGCACTGGAGGTGAATTTCAGGAACTAAAAACTGGAGTCACAGTAGACGTGAGTGCAAAGAATGTACTTCCGACCTTCTTGTTCGGTGAATCACGACATGAACTTCATGACTAGTCGGTGAATCACGTGACCAGCTTCGTGATTCGGTAGGAAGGACACGCGATTGGCTGGCTGGATATGACGTCAGAGGTCGCGTTCTTTTTTGCTGGCCGGCCGGCTGATGCTTTTAAAGCAGAGAAGCCTGGGCCGGTGTGCTCTGTAGATGAGATTCCTTCCTTCTTTCGTGATAAAACCAGTGAACTGGCCATCCACAACCCCCACTACCGACAACAAAGCCGGGTCTGCAAGGGAGGGACTGATATCACCTTCTATTGTGAAGTCGGTTCTTCTCAGTCGGCTGTACACTCAAACCAGTGTCCTGGCCATCCACTGCCCTTACTACCGACACACGTGCCGGGTCCACAAGGGTGGGACTGAGAGTGAAATTCCTTCTATGTCGTAGATATGAAGTTCTGATGAAAACACACGAGCTAGGCTGGTGTGACTGATGCTATATAGCAGAGAAGTCGGTATCAGTGCGCTCTGAAGAATCTGAAGAATGCATCTCTTGCTTGGGGAATTCCTTCTATTTACAGTGTTCAAAACTACGTAGATTGAAGTTCCCCGTGATTTCAATTGGTAGTACTAGAAAAGACGTTTCTATGGTGACTGTAGCCTCAAACAAAAGACACGGATAAAAATACCTGTAAGTAGAATATCCATAATTCCTCAATAATGTCGATCTGCCCCTAACAACACAAAGGTTGAATGGGAGGAAACTAGTAAAATGGCTGCCTTTATATTTCGCGTCGTGACTGCCCTATCATCAACACTAAATTGAGTCAGCTAGGGAGCGTTTCCAGCAGATTTAATAATGTATATCCGTGCTTGAGATGTAGATAACACTTTTAAACTAAAATATTTGCAATACAGGTGAAAAATCCATCATAATGCACACTTTTCCTTAAAATATCTGGAGATTGTTGAAAACACGTTCGCACAGTACACGCGCCAAACGAAAAAGATGCTAAGACGTCAGGTTGTCTAGACAGGAAGGAAGTACGAGGCGCCATCTGGGGAGTGCACAGTACTACGGACCGGCCAGCCGGTGGTAACACAGGACGTCTTTTTCTGGCGTTTGGCGGGCCGGTCTGCGCCGACCGGTTAAGCTATTGTCCATTGGATAGGATGTATTAACGCAATAAAAGTTTCTTTTCACAAGGGTTCCACTACATCACAACATTAAAACAGTTTATATCTTAAAAGGATGTAAAGTATCCAAGAACAGAAGCAAGAAGTTTAACATCAGTTACTTAAACATCATAAGTCTGTACTGTAATCCACTTCTCTAGATGATTAGAAATATCACATTTACAAAGATTGATTAGAAGAAACAAACCGAAAACCAGAGGCGAGAGCAATTAATATCTACAAATACACTATGCTCACTACAGTTTTCCTTGGGAGTTTGACTAAAGTGACTCCAGACTGAGCTGTCAACTCGGTGAACTAATCATCTCCTTACTGTGACATTGGCTGAGAGTACACTGATGCCACTTATATCCTGCAAACCCACCTCTCCATATTGAGCTGTGCACGAAGTGAATTAACCAGCTGCTCTTTCTCTTGCATAACTCTCACTGCAGTCTCCTCCTTGAATTTGGCCCCCTTCACCTCTTTCTTCATGTTCTTCATCTCCTCACCAATCAATCGCTTCTCTCCCTGCCACTTCTTGTTCTCAGCATCCCGCTCCTCTATTGCCCTGGTTCTTTCCCGCTTCAAACCCTGGGGAACAGTGATACACATAAATGGTAAGAATACTGATTTTAATAAAGGTCCTGACAACAAAACTATTTCTGAAGCCACTTTGCCTCCCACTCCTCTATGATCTTGGTCCTTTATCGGTTCAAACACATTGGATCCAGTACATGTAAAACCATAGGAATAAGTACATGTTAGTCTTTGAAAGAAAGTGTATTTGAATGTCAGAAATAAAAATACAAGAGAACTCTATAAATAAAAAATAAAGGAGCCCTGGAATAAAAATTAAATACAAGCCAACTATCATTAACCTCAGAGGTCAATTAAACTTTTGTCTGCTAGATGAGGTTAACTTTATATAAGTGCATCGGGATAACTGTTACATAAACATACATATCAGTTTTCAACTTAAAGAAATTAATAGAAATATCTGTATTATATTGACCCTGTACATTATTTGGATACATCACACTTGGTTTTTCTCAGCTCTTTAATAGTCTTGCTGAAACATGTTATTAATATATCCAAAATCTTACCATAAAAAAGCAGATGAAAGTGAAGTATTTACACCTCAAACTTGATAATCATGAGGCCACTGATGCAGCTATAATTTTTGTTGAATAGTGCCTTTCAAATATATATTGACCTGTACAACTGAGATTTGTCATACCTTACATTCCTGCTCTAATGCATCCACCAGACTCCTCAGGTTCTTCAGTTCAGCACTACTTGAGTTCTGCAGCTGAGTATGTTTATCCATTAACTCTTGTTGTCTTTGACGGGTTAACTCCAGTTCTGCTTGAGTGTTTAAGTATTCTGCTTTATAGGGTTCGTAGGGGTCTGTGTTACAAGCTATACTGGTCATATGATCCTGCGGTGTACACTGGGAAGCGTTATTCCTTGTTTTAATGACAGGTTTTACTGCTTTAGATTCTATTATAGCATTAACACTTTTTAAAGAAGACTCAACCATCATTGAAGGATGTGGCAAAGATTTGGACCGTTCTATATCTGCCCTAATGTCCGCTTCAATAGTCTGTTTTAACAAGGGGTTATTCTTAAACGCCTCATTATTACACAGAGATTCATACACATAATCAGTAGTTTCATGGATGAACTGTTCATCACTCTGTTTTACTGGATTCTGCATTGTCCTGTCCACAGGATCTGAATTCATTGGGTAACCAATAGGAGCAGAGCAGGGTGGTAAGTTTGCATTGAAAGAGGGAGGTGGGGATAATGCAGGCCACACTCTATTATTTACAAATAAACCATTGTTATACTGGTTCTTCATGGGCAAAACTGTGTTCACCACACTATGTCCATGAAGGAAAGAGTCCCCAGTATGTACACTAGGGAATGGAGGCAGCTGTGACTCCAGTGTATCTGGCTGTGGACCATGAATTGGGGTAGATGTCTTTGAACTTTCTTTAGAGGAACCACTGGCTGGGGAATCTGTCCTAGATTTACTCCCTATTGGTCCAAATTTTGATGTTCCATTAGCACTGTTATCTAAAGAAAGAGGGTTACTATTGTATGCCTTTCCACCAAATCCTGGTGGCTTGGAAAATTTTGTGGGTTTGGATATAATACCCGCATCTTTGGTAGGACCGAGATCTTTGTCAGAAGTCCTTGATTCGGTCATAAACTCACTGTCATCACTGATCTTATCAAGCCCTCTATATCCCTCATCACTGGGGGCCTTCCACTCCTGTAGCCTTGACTTCCATGGTCCAGAATCATGAAACTTTGTTTCACTTAATGACACCGTAGTTCCATCCCAAATCTCACTGACCTTGTTATCTGGTCCAAGGTCACTTTTCATTCCTGTTACAAGGTTTGTTGCAGTCCATGTATGGTCAAAAGAATGCATTGAAGACTGGCTGCTTTGGCCTGACTCCAGAAGTGTGGGAAAAGTGAATTGGTCAGAGTTCACTGGAGAAACATCGTCACACGATCTCAAAATCTGACCTTTGCTAAAAGGCTCTGGCTGACTTGTCTCTGAAATACCTGAATCAATTACACCATTACTCTCTGTATATGCTATTCCTTCACACCAAGCTTCCACTTTGTCTTGCATTTGACTCTTGTCTTTTATTGTCAATTTGGCTTGAGGAGTCTTTTTCTCTTTAGATGCCAATTTTTTCATACTTTTCTCATTTCGAGTAATTAACTTTGCCTCATTATTGACATGTTTTATATTCTGAGTTTCTTTCTTCACTGATTTTGTCTCTTCAGTTGTTATATCCTTCACTTGGTCACCCTTTCCTTCTTGTTTTTCTGAAGTACTTTTATTTACATCACTCTCCAATCTTTTCCCGGCAACTGCATGCACTTGTTTTTTGAAACTATCCTTAATGGAACTTGGTCTCTCTGGGAGTACATCATCTGTATTGGTATTGAATGGCAAATTAGCAGCCATTTTCTTATTTTCTCCCTTCAAATTAGCAGGCTTTTCAAGACCTTTACTGCTACTTTTTTGTTTCACAAAATCCACAGGTTCTTGATTCTTTTGTGATTTTGATATATTGTCTCCCTCTTTCATTGAGTTTGTCACTTCAGATTCAGTCCTTGGATTGCCATTGAGTGTCTCACTGGTGTCAAATTTGCTTAAAGCATTTACTTTCGATAAATTATTCATGTTGTTCATCCCTTTACCACCTTCAGTATTCTTCGTAATTTCTCCATAACTATCACCTTTAACCACAGCTTTAGATGACGGGGATTCCACAGTATGTACTATAGTACTAACATTAGACCTTGAGACAGTCACTGATGCACTGGTGAAACTTGTAGAGCCAAAGACACCATTGTCTGGTTTGTGTCCTAAACTACAATCAGTCAACAAACTCTGTGGTTTAGAATCAAGTCCTTTGGGTGATGTCACAGGACTGTCTAAATTGCCAGCTGTAGTCGTAAATATATCTAGCTCGTCCAACTTAGTTCCACTGTTGGAGATTTCTACAGTCACCTTAGAAAGAGAATCCCTGAGAGATGGAAACTCCATTTTCTTTAATTGGCTGGTCACATGACCATGAATTGGAGTCAGGGGACTACTGGAGCGTTTCAGAGGGTTCCTATGTAAATCAGCCAGTTGTCTGGCTCTCATACTGTCTTGTAGTAAACAAACAAAGTTTTCAACGACTGCAAAGTGTAGGGATTGTAAAAGTAACTTGTCAATGCCGCCAGCTGAGTCTATAACCTCATGTGCTTCAGCAGGGAAATCTTCCAGTTCTCGCTTTATGATCACATCATCTTTGTCGAGGGGTCCATGCTCACTGAGAATTCCTCCAAAAAAGCTTTAAGACATCAAGAGATAGAAAAAGACTTTTTGTTAGGATACACATATCAATGATTTGAAAAAAAAAAAAACTGAAAATACTTCACAATACAACTTTTCATTTACAATAATATAAGATTGGCATCACAACAAGCTTTTGAGATTAAATATGGAAAGTTTACTGGTAAAGGAAAATCGTGCTCAGCAAATATTTGGATTTATGGGAATAACAATTATATTTTATGCAATAAAAATGTGTTTACAATAGCTGCAAATTTCAGCCTACTTACGAGAAGAGTGTATCTCTTATTTGCGAGTGCTTGTTATCAGGTTGAGAGCCTGAGCTGGCCACACTTGATGTCTCAGTACACAGTCCCTCAAACACATCCAGTTCTTGTTTCACTGACCCCCTAGTAGGTTGGAAAAATGGGTTTTCAGGGTCAAGAGGGGCACTGAAACACATGACATAACAGGATGTTCAAGATCAAGTACTTACACCCTAATTTTGAAGGTCAAGTAATCAATTTTTTACGTACAAGGTTAAGCAATTATATTATAACATACAGAGTGAATCAGATTGCAATATACAAGGTTAAGTAATCATATTAAAACGTACAGAGTCAATCAGATTGCAATGTACAAGGTAAAGCAATCATATTATAACGTACAGAGTCAATCAGATTATAATGTACAAGGTTAAGCAATCATATTATAACATACAGAGTCAATCAGATTGCAATGTACAAGGTTCAAAAATCCAATTCTTATGTACAAGGTCTAATCTTACATCCTCATATACAAGTTCAAAGTAATCCCACCGTAATGTACAAGCTAAGACTAAAACATTTAACCATGCTAAACAAATGTTCAGTTACCCAAGTACTAGCAAGTGCCATTGTTTTCCTATGTATATCACCTCATATTGGATTTTACACATTTATAAGAATTTTTAATATTTATTATCACCTACAAGGTACCAATTTAAAGCGCTTCATGTGTATATTGTGCTCAAAATAAAAAATGTGACCTTTATTTGCGAATATCTCAACAATTTGCATGAATTATCTACTTTTGTAGCACCTAGAGGTCAGTCATATTGTTCGCAATATTTACATCGAGGGTGCATGCTTATCTGATGTTCTAAGTACTTCTTGTGCGACAAAATTGTAAATTTTAATTACTTAAATGTAGCTTTTATAAGCTACAAGCTTACCATGTGGGACTTAATGCTGTTCTCGGGTTGCCACACCCGGGGCCAACGTCTTAGAAAAAAAGACAGTTCTTGTTAGCCACCGGATACACTGCTAGTTGTCGTCACGTGATAACCTCTGACCTCTCGCCCTACTTTCTCGTTGAAATTTTCTAAAACCTACCCCTCAGCTGTAAACAGCGGGGAGGCAGGGTGGGACTCTTCTAAGTCCCACATGGTAAGCTTGTAGCTTATAAAAGCTACATTTAAGTAATTAAAATTTACAATTTTATTACGCTACAATAGCTTACCATGTGGGACTTAATGCTGAATTCAACCGCCCGGTGGCGGGATTACAGCTGAGACTGGAAGGTATGTCATTTTTTCTAAGATTTTGAATTAATATGTATAGAATAGTGCCAGAAATACCAGTCTGAGTCCCATTTACAGTGCCCCGATCCCGAAGACCGGGCCTGTAATGAGCCAAAAACCTAAATAAAATGAGAGACAGTGCTGAAACTGTCTAGATGTTTGATTGTAGGACGGAAGTGCAGCAGTGCTCACTTCGAGGTCTAAGGGTCCCTGAGGGCCCTTCACTAGTGACTGACCAACCCATGGTTGGACATCTCATAAATTTTTTACAACCTGAATATGAGATTAATGACAACTAAATAAGTCCTTAATAGAAGTTACTTGATAACTGAAAAACAAAAATGACCTTACCCGTAACATCTTGAAGGTAAAGGAATACCTAGTTCCTGGGAGAGACTCCTGAAGACTTGGTTGTAGCGGATGTGCCCCCCCCCCCCCCCTTTTTTCTTTCCGAGGACAACTGGTCTGAGGGGAAGGATCTAGGACTTGTTGTGCCGCCACTACGGGTCCCAGATACATATTGTTGTCGGTGTCCGACCAAGTAAGGTCTTTTAGGAAAAAATTTGTAAATGTGTTGTGAGCTTTCCAGTGACAGGCTTGCATGATTGGTCCACCGATACCCCACCGTAAAAGGCCTTAGAGGCCGCGAAGGCCCGGATGTCATGCGCTTTGACTTGGACCAAGTCCAAGGCTTGTTGATCTGCTTGTTTGTAACAAAGTAGGATGGTTTGTTTCAACCATGAAGAGAGAGTAGGGGGTCTGATGTCTGAGGTATGTCCTTTCGTAAAGGAGATGAAAAGGAGAGAACGAGACCCTCTCAGGTCTTGTTCGGTCCAAATAAAACCTCAGGGCCCGCACGGGACACAGGGTCCTGTCTTCCTTAAATTGTCTATCTACAATGGTAGTCAAAGCAGGAATAGTCACCGGAGATACACTTTGAGAACCTTCTCTTGCTAGTTGGTTTTTGGCTATGAAATCAGAAGAGGGGAACAAGGCAACCTTTTCCCATTGGCCTAGATTAGATACTTGTTTGCGACCCAGGCATGGATTTCGCTGCGGCGATTGCCGGAGGCCAAAGCTAGCAAGAAAGCAGTTTTAGAGTAAGATGTTTGAGGTCTGTGTCTTTCATGGGCTCAAATGGTGCTTTAGTGAGCTCGTTAAGGACAACAGAAAGGTTCCACTTGGGTAAATTTCTGGAACTCTTAGGACGATCCCTGTGAAAACTGGAGAGTAACCTATGAAGGCCTGCATTGTGTGCAATGTGTTGGGCCGTTGGGCCCAAAGTGTCAACGATTGCAGTCCTGTAACCATCAATGGTCGAGGGGCGCCTGTTTAAGTCTTGGTACAGGTACATGAAAAAATCTGAGATTTGTTTCACAGATGGAGTGGAGAAAACCACCGAATTTTCTCTGCACCATTTTTCAAATAGGGCCCACTTTGACCTGTAGATGGTCCTTGTTGATGACCGCTGAGGGGCAGCAATTCTCTCTGCCACCTCCACAGAGAAGCCTTGTTCTTGGAGTTGTCCACTCCTAGACACCAGGCGTGGAGGTTCAGCTGTTGTGGATTGTTGTGGAACACATAGTTGTGGGACTGTTTGAGTAGGGTCGTTGACACTGGGAGTTGTAGTGGGATCTCTGTTGAGAGCTGCACTAGGTCCCAAAACCAGGGCATCCCTGGCCAGCCTGGGGCTATTACGATGATCAGACAATAACATTGCCTGATCTTTTGGATCACCTTGTGAAGGAGCCATAGGAGGGTACGCCTAGGCCGTGAGGTTGGTCTAGTTTATGTTTAGAGCATCTATGTCCCAGGCCCTTGGGTCTGGGATAGGAGACACGTACAGTGGGAGCTTGTGGTTCAGGTGAGTGGTAAATAAGTCTACATGAGGTGTGAACCACTTCTGGCAGATCTGTTTGAACACCTGGGGGTGAAGAGACCATTCTGTTGACTGCACTTGGTTGGACCTGGACAGTAGGTCGGCCATCACATTCAGGCACCCTAGAACGTGCCTGGCTTTCAATGTTATGAGGTAGTGATGGCCCCAGGTCGTGATCTTCCACAGGAGAGCGCACATCTCTACTGAGTGTGTTCCTCCTTGTTGTTGATGTAGGCTACCACTGTTGAGTTGTACATCGCAACTAACACTGTTTGATTCTGGCACTGGTCCTTGAAGTCTCGAAGGGCCAGGGAGACCGCCTTCAATTCTAGGACATATATGTGTAGCCTTTTTTCCCGATCTGACCACAGACCCTTTGTGGAATTTTTGGTCTAAGTGAGCGCCCCAACCTTCGTGTGAGGCGTCGGTAAAGAGTTGGATACTGTGGTGTTTGGGATGAAGGTCTGCACCTTTCATCACGTTTGAGGGATTTTGCCACCAATCTAGGTGGGCTGCAATGGCTTCTGTCCAAGGAAGGAGGTTGTCCAGCGACTGAGGATATCTCCAGTGCTCCTTGAGATGAAAATGAAAGGGCCTCCTGTGAAGGCGTCCCTCCGGGACCATTTCTCCGTTGAGACTAGCAACCCAATTAGAGACATCAAACATCTTGCAGTCAAAACACGTTTTGACTCGAGTAGTAGGATCAAATCCTGAAGTTTGAGCCATCTCTCTTGAGTGGGTTTTACAAGGGCTGAATCTAGGTGGTATTCGTAGCCCATGAACGAAAAACACCTGAGTAGGTTTCAGTTCTGATTTTTTTTTTATTTATTATCCACCCCAAGGACTGAGTTAGGTCTACCACTGCCTATGTGTTCACTTGGGCTTCCTCCTGAGACTGGGACCTGATCAGCCAGTCGTCCAGGTATTGGTGAATTCTGAGTCCTCTTGAGAGGGCCATTAGTTTCACTTCCTTTACGATCATTGTAAAGACCTGGGGGGCTGTGACTAGTCCAAATGGGAGGGAGGTGAATTGGAACACCTGTGACTTGTAGCAAAACCTTAGGTATTTCCTTGAGTTTGGATGGATGGGGATGTGTAGGTAAGTGTCCGATAGATCTATCGACGATACCCACTCCCCTGGAATCAGGGAGGTCCTGATGAACTCTGGAGTTTCCATTTTGAACTTTTCTACGTGTAGAAAAGTGTTGAGCCTGTTTAGGTCTATGACTGGCCTCCACCTTAGGTGAGGCTTGGTACTAGGAACAGGCGACTGTAAAACCCGAGAGATTTTACATTTTCCACCCTTTCTATTGCGTTCTTTGACATAAGAGACTGGATACAGAGGCCAGGACTTGGTCTTTGAAGGGCCTTGTATTCTGACCGGGTCAGGAGTCTGACTGGACTTGGATTAAAAAGAATGACAGGATTTGTTTGCCAGTCTAATCTGAAAGAACGGAGAACTCCTACTGGTGGACTGAGTGAGGCTGGAGGAGTCATTGGGGGGGAAGGGTTTTTATGCCCTCGTCCCCTGGAGTGGGTCAAAAGACCTTGGAGCCTAGGCTACTCGATTTCCCCCTACCTGGGGAAAACGATGGATACTGCTAGGGATGGAATGACCCCCATTGGGGTGGTTCCTGTAGGAGCCTCTAGATGTGGGGAATTGGAAAGGGTTGATTAACAGGGCCTAAACCCTAAGTGTTATTACAGGTGCCTTGATGAGGGACTCCTGTCCCTCCTAAAGTAGTTGTGAATGGGGAACTTTAAGATCTAAAGATCCAGTATCTCACCTGAATTCACCATACCCCTTCTGACTACTTATATGCACCATGGAATTGAGTTTGACCTGTCTGGTAGTAGCCTTGCTACTGTCTTAACATATATATATATAACCAGGTTGTATTCAGAAAAAAACCTAGTGAAGAGCAGCTTGAAGCTCAACTCTTGCTGACCAGAAGGGGAGGAGGGGCTTACCCAAGGAGGCCCCTAAGGAGATACAAATTTGAAAACTTGTTCCATTTTAAGGGAAATTAAACTGCCCAAGTTCCTGTTGGCCTAGTAAATCATTCAGAGTCCAGACTGTGGAGGATCTAGGCATAATTCCCTGGGGGCAGGGAGGTTCAAAAAACTGCCTAAGTTTCAATGTCCTCAAAAATTGGTTAGGGTGAAGTCAGGCAACCTACTTCCCTAAAATATAGAGCCAGGACTGAATGAAGGACCTTGTTTAGAAGGCCTCTTGGGCTTGAGGACTTGGACTTTTTGAACTTGGACCCAAGCCTCCAATAGGTGATATCTACTGCCAGGCTGGGGAACTATTACTCCAAGTTTTTTTTTTTTTGTGTGTGTGTGTGTGTGAGGATTGTTAGTGTTCTGATCTGGAATCAACATCCGAACATCAGAGTAGATGATCCGATCATCCGAGGATCAGATCTACATACAATGAACCCAGCATTGGATTTCAGATGATCCGAGAGATGCAATGAAAATACTGCATCCGATTCTCGGGTGCATAAAAATCTCGGATGAAATAAGATCTTATCTGGCTTCAGATTCAAGCAGGGATCTGATCCACCCTGGAGAAGAAGTTGGATACTATAATTTCTATGTAAGCTTTCCTTAAAAGTAAGCTTCCATGTAAGCTTGCCTTTCTTTCTTTGAAGGAACTACACAACAGGGGCGGATTTCATGAAAGGTCTCAGACTTAGCCCAGTCTCAGGCTGAGCCACTGGCTCAAATCTGAGCCTTTTGGCTCAGCTAAGTCTTTGTCTCAAATGGTTTTCACAGAAGGGGTCTCAGTTGAGACCAAGTTTATCAAATAACCACAGCGGTTTTCTGTGTCATGTGACCATTTTTTGTAGTCAAAATATTCTACTGATGACATATATGTTCCTTGTTTGACACATAATATCTCTGGTTAAATACCATTTTGCAATGGGAAACCTTGTAAACATGTAAAAACACCCAAAGACTACTTCAGGGGGTTGTTTTATATACTTGTACCCTATTTTCAGCCATTTCAAATTTTGAAGTGAAGAAAGAATTATGGCGGCCATATTTGAGCCTTTGTTTACAAAACTTAAGCCCACTTTCTACCAGTCTCAACACTTGAGCCAATGGCTCAGCCAAAGCTGAGACTGAGACCTTTTGTGAAATCCATTAAGGCTGAGCCCATGGGCTCAAGTAAAATATTCCAATAATTTGAGACAAAAGTCTCAAGTTTGAGTCTGAGACCGGGCTAAGACCTTTCGTGAAATCCGCCCCTGGATTTACGTAGGTAAATCAAAGTGACACAAGGTCACCTGCCACACCCGCCTCACTGCAGGTAGGGCTAGTTGTGAGATAAGGAAAGCAATAATTACACAGAATTTAATTAAATAACATAGAATCTAAAAAACAAGTATAATATTTCTTATATTATAAAACTGGATGAATTAAAATATGATTAAAATAATGGCAAACCAAGGTTACCTTAGTTTGAAGAAAACACGTAGTCTAGACAATTTGATGAAGGATTCAATTCCTGTTTATTTAAGTATTAACATTATAAATGGTCAATAATACAGGAAAGAAGGGATAAAATATTTTATTTCATTGAATTTATTCAATTTTATTTTATTTTATTTTATAAACGCACTGCAAGAAACACGCGTCTCTCAGCACATGCAGTCTAGACGTGACGTCATCACAGGGGTTTCCCCGAGGATTCCCCAGTTAGAATCGTGCTTTATATGATATTTTAACCCTTAAAATGGACCAATAGAGTAAAAGAACGGGGGTAAAGCCTTGCAAAATCTATTTAATTTGATTTCAACAGGCATATATTCCTGTATAAAAACTACCAACGCGAGACGCGCATTACAAGAAATTGCTGTCTCGACAATAAAACGGAAGTTGTTTCCGGAGATTTTACTCGGCCAGGACTCGTTTGTGTTACATTTATACACTTTTAAACCCTAAAAGGGGTCCAATAATGAAGCAGATAGGGCTTAAATATTTTGTTTTATTTTATTTTACTGACAGGCATATATAAATATCCTGTATTAGAAACCACATAAACGAGTCGCCATTGCTTTACGTGAATCCGGAAGTGGACTTCAGTTGTAAAATATAGTAAAGATACTTATCTGAACTATGAAAAGGCAT
The DNA here is from genome assembly GCA_964017235.1 of Sabellastarte sp. h YS-2021. NCBI lineage: Eukaryota > Metazoa > Annelida > Polychaeta > Sabellida > Sabellidae > Sabellastarte > Sabellastarte sp. h YS-2021. Next base: position 58,326,209 of record OZ024930.1, on the reverse strand, counting down.
CGAATTGTGATTCTATGCAATAAAATAAAGAAACTGGTGTAGTTTCCATATTCAACAATAAGTATATCCTTGTAAAAATGAAATAATATTCCTTGCAAAATAAAGCATTGCTAATTCGCGTGGCCAACGAGAAAGTAGGGCGAGAGGTCAGAGGTTATCACGTGACGACAACTAGCAGTGTATCCGGTGGCTAACAAGAACTGTCTTTTTTTCTAAGACGTTGGCCCCGGGTGTGGCAACCCGAGAACAGCATTAAGTCCCACATGGTAAGCTATTGTAGCGTAATAAAAACGTATCCCCACACAGGCCATCTCTCTCGCCACAGGCATTCATTGGGTATATTTTGTAGCACCCATTTTGTGTGATTCACAATTATTTTGAATGAAAAAGTGACAAAAATGTATACAATTGGTCCTTGTGGACATTCTTTTAGACCTTAAAGCGACCTTAAACTTTAAATTACAGTCAATATTTAACACAGTTTGAGGCAGGTCAGACTTTCCATTTCCATGTTACAAAGCAGAATTTGTGAAAAAGCAGAAAAAAGTCCCCAGGTGGGGTATTTAAGAGCATCATACACAGGTTAAATGTCAACTTAAAGCCTGGATTTTTGGCACTAAGAAAAATAACATTAATATTATTATGAGATAAGATATTATTTGGATGAGGGACATAGTATGAAAGCTAGGACTTATAGTGGGAAAAAGGTAACAAAATTGGTCCCTGTGGCCATTTTTAGAAACCTTAAAGTGACCTTAAAATTAAAATTACATACCTCAAATTTTCCACAAAGATCACATATAGAAGTTATATCTACTACAGTCTGAGACTGTTCAGTTGCCATTTTTGAGTTGCATGGTAAAATAAAAATCCCTAAGCAGGATCTTTATGGGCCTCAAACACAATTGTGACCTCAACATAAAGTCTTGATTTTGCATATGTCAGAAGAATATATTAATGTATTTCCAGGTAAAATTTTAGCCAGATGAGCCACATAGTTTGTGACTTAGAGGGCTTTAAGTGGCTAAAGGCACATTTATGACCTCAAAGTGGCCAAAACTTCTTTTTTATTGGGAGTTAAATCTCACCTTAAAATAGGGTTTCTCTCCTCACTGAAATACATATGTGTGCCAAGTTTGAATAAAATCTGTGAAAACGTTTTGGAGTTATTGCACACACAGTCAAAACGTACGACGGCAGCAGCGCCAGACGTGAAACCAGTATATCCCCAACTTTCAACAGGGGATATAATTATCATGTTCTAATGTAGGTGAAGTAATCACAGTCTAATATTCAAGGTCAAGTAATTGCATTGTAATGTACACAGTAACATGATAACAGTCCAATATTCACTGTCAAAAACGTTACAAAATTCAAACAGTTCCTATGTTTAGAAATGTGTTTTTTCAAGGTCTAGCAACCCACTGGAACAAAGAAAACAAAAATCTGAGGAAAGTCAAGTAATACATTATCAAACGAACAAAAGTTATTTAAATAAAAATACCGATGCATTGAAAATACTTTAAAGTCATATTGTACCTATCTGGTGAGATTTCATCCATACAGTCCATGTACACTGGAGTCTGTGCATCTTCATTTGTCTCTCGTGGTCCAACAAATTCATCAAGGGTCATTGTCACTTTGGACTTCTGTTTTTTCTTGCTGCGGCTTTTACTGCTAGCCTTTGTATCCTATGTGCAACAATATTACATCTCTGATTAAACTCAATGGAAATAATTTGCAAAATTCACCAATTGGAAACCTCCACTGTAACTTTATTTCTATCCCCAAAGTTGTGATTTTAATGAAAACCCTTTATTTAGAATTTTATTAAAGCTGGCCTGGGGTTACTTGGTTCTAAGGGATTTGAAAGGGTTTAAATGTAATAACTGGTCAATTGCAAGTGCTGCAGATCATGGTTTCTTCATCAATATCAATCCGTCACCCAATTTTACAAGTTTAGAACATTTAACAGAGGTTCTGCCATGAGTCTCTACTTTGAATCCATGAATTATCGACAGTTACATCAATATTTCAACTAATGTTTCAGCATCACTAGGACTCTATGAACCATTTCCTGACATTCACACATCAGTCTCAGGGGGATCTAGTTGTTACTGACATTGACAAAATATCACTTGGATCTCCCCTACATTGTTGTGATAACATGTTGACAGTGCTAATGGCCTGTACCATTGTGAACCTCACAATTGCAGACACTTTGACACACCAATGTTACAAAAAATCTTCATAGAACATTTACTCTAGTGTTCCTGCACGGAGTGTCAACTAGAGCTCATTAAACTGGTTCATGGAGTTCAAAACAAAGCAAATGTAAATACTTTCAGCAGATCTTACAAGTTTAGACCATTTACCACAGTCTGCTTGCTTAAATCTCCATTGGACACTTGATCATTTCATTCATTAGAATAATACAATAATCAGTTAATGAAGATTCAGCACATTTAAAGCTATTCTGAACCTCTACTGGGAAATCAAGTTACATTGTATTCATTAATTTCTCCATTCAATATTAACATTGACCTCTCAAGAAGTCTTACATGTTGATACCTTAATCATACAAATAATATTTACCAGAGTCTTCCTGCTCTGAGCCTCCACTTCATCCTCCCTCCTGTTTAGCACAGTCATGTACTTCTCCATGCCCACCTTTGCCACACAGCCTTCATCCACCTCCTCCTTCTGATATGCATACGCAAGTGCCAATTTATCTATAAGCTCCACCCCTACAGCCTTTTCACTTTGTCCTGAATGGTCCAAAAGTTCTTGGGTATTTTCCATTATAGTGTGGCCCTGACCTGTAAGTAGATTGTGTATTTTTCTTTTGAATATATACTGAGAATAGCATTCACACTTTTTGAAAATAGCATCAGAGATGCCCGTACCCCACAGCCTAGGGAAATAGTTTTCAACACCATGGGATATAGTAGCGAAACCGTACAAAGACCAGGATACTTTCAGCGCAGTGTCACATATATAAAGGGCCTAATAATGTTCAAGTACAAAAAATAACATCTAAGAGAAAGAAAATGTATGTAAAGATTAAGGCTGTGATAGGTTACTCGGTTACCTGAATACGGTCTGAATTCCTTAAGAAACCGAGTACAAACTGGCGAAGTGGGTATCCAAAAAAATATGAAATATAGCGTAAATCAATGAAATACTCGAATAAACCTTAGTATTCTGTCAGATTTCTTTAACTGATATTAGTTTTCACATAATTTTCCTTATTTATACAGATATGTAGCATTATTTTTTATAATGTTTTGTTTCCATCATCCGCCATGTTTGACTGGGTGACAACTAAAACACAGTTACCCGAATTTGGATCGGTTCTTTCGCGGCGAATACCCCTTGTTGTTTTTCTAACGAAGTCACAGGCTTAGTAAAGATAAAGTAATAAAACAAGACAATACAATAGCAAGATGACAGCATTAATAAGTAAACTAAAAACATATTTAGCTGTAAAATTTATTAATTGGAGAATAGCTGTCAATAGAAACAGCATATTTATATAAAAGTGCATATAATAATCAGTTACAGCAATCCATGTATCTTTGTCATAAGACAAAGATGTCTCAAATATGGTAGGTGAACACACTCTGGCAGAGCAAAAAGGTCACACCATGATGCAAACCTACACCCCCTAACCAATGTCCCTACCAAGTGTCAACCTTCTACACCTTATGGAAATCAAGAAATAGCCGGGACAAGATGCTAAAACTCATGGTCTCTATGACAAGGTCAAAGGTCAAATCAAGGCCACAGCATGATGTTGCACACCTACAACCCCTAACCAATGTCCCTACCAAGTATCAACTTCTTACACCTTACAGTTTCTAAGATATAGCCCAGACAAGATTTTATAAGTCAAGGTCACTATGACAAGGTCAAAGGTCAAATCAAGGTCACACCATGATGTTGCACACCTACACCCCCTAACCAATGTCCCTACCAAGTATCAACTTCTTCCACCTTACGGTATCCGAGATACAGGCCAGACAAGATTTTATAGGTCAAGGTCACCACAGCAAGGTCAAAGGTCAAATCAAGGTCATACCATGACGTTGCACACCTATAACCCCTAACCAATGTCCCTACCAAGGATCAACCTACACCTCACGGTTTCCGAGATATAGCCCAGACAAGATTTAATAGGTCAAGGTCACTATGGCACCTACACCCCCTAACCAATGTCCCTACCAAGTATCAACTTCCTACACCTTACAGTTCTGAGATATGGCCCAGACAAGATTTTATAGGCCAAGGTCACTACGGTAATGTCAAATCAAGGTCACTCGATGACGTTGCACACCTACACCCCCTAACCAATGTCCCCCTACCAAGTACAAAATTCTTACACCTTATCGTTTCCAAGATATAGCCTAAACAAGATTTTATAGGTCAAGGTCACTACAGCAAGGTCAAAGGTCAAATCAAGGTCAGACCATGACGTTGCACACCTACACCCCCTAACCAAGGTCCCTACCACGTATAAACTTCCTACACCTTACGGTTTCTGAGATATAGCCTGGACAAGATTTTCAAACTCAAGGTCACTACAGCAAGGTCAAAGATCAAATCAAGGTCAGACCATGACGTTGCACACCTACACCTCCTAACCAATGTCCCTACCAAGTATCAACTTCCTACACCTTACAGTTTCTGAGATACAGCCCGCACAAACTTTTTCCCGCCGCCCGGCCATCCGGACACCATGGGTGAAAACAATACCCCGACAGCCCTTAAGGGCTGTGGGGTAATAAAATTCAACAGAGACAAAAACAACCTTTTACTTATGTCAACTACTATTTCTTTAGCTAGTTCAATAGCTTATTACCTCTGCCACGGAAGATATATTTTTTGGCAGCATTGGTTTCTTTACAAAGTGATTTGAAAAGTTTTACACAGATTTTGATAAAACTTTCAGGAAGCACTGAAAATGGCACAAGGAACAGATCATTCGGTTTTGGTGGTGATCTGAATTATTATTTGGATCACGCATTATTTTGAAGGATCTTTTATAATTGTGAGATAGGGCAATTTATTTAATGTGTATATGCCTACATAATTAATTACCAGACTGTTTAACAAAATAATACCGAACATTCCCACAAAAGAGTCTACAATATGCCTATATTTCATCTAGATCATACCAAGACTTTGGATAATATGATACAAAAGAGGAAAAGGGGGGGAAATGGCTGCTTGGTATAGGTCTTCATTCTCCCGAGTGCTTTTCTGCACTCTCTAGAGAATATTAATAACGAGTCCAAATATAAACCCATCTACCAAACAGAACCTAATAAACGCCCAATTTTTACCCAAGCCTTTCATGCCTAAAATACTTTCTGCATAGTCTTGTTTTATTTATGGAAAATATTAAACACCATTTACCTTCAGTAACCGTTTCTTCATCTTGATTTGCTGGGGCTTCTGACTCCTTCAGTTCTTTTTTTCTTTGTTTCCGCTGCTGTTTTTTGGCTTCATGTTTGGCGATTTTAGTTGCACTGTTAAAATATGCTAGAAGATTATTCATTCTGTTTATATTTGCTTTTTCTTTCATAATTTATTACAAAATGACATGTAAAAGTCCTCTAAATGTATGAACAGTATATTTCAAAATCAATTTTTTGTAAAATAGTCAATTCTCAGCAGCTGGTCCTCAGTGGCCAAGAACCCTAACTGGTTGTTTTATTAATTACTGGGACTTTATAGGGCGGAATTTATAATATAATCTCAAGCACTAGAATTAAGTGTTTATTTCATACTTTGCAAAATTAAAGCCATTATCTCCACTACCAAGGTACAATAATACATAATATTGTTTTATTGTGATAAGAGAGGAGTTGAATCAATTAACATAGTCATCAAACCAACCTGCATAACTTCATCTTTTGTCTTGGTACTTTGGGCTTCACTACTCCAGTATCTCTCAAATCTGGCGTGATTAACTGAAAGCAAGACAGCAAAAAGTGAGGTAATTCATGTCTGGAGTTACCCCAATATTAAGCAACATCATTACAAAATCCATCTTAAAAGCAAAAATAAATACACTCCAGGGGAAATTGAATTTCAACAATCCAGTAAAGGTACAAGCTCAGTGAAACTCTATCATGTATCGGAGAATAAAGCACCTGAATATACTGATACTAAAGTTAAAACTGCCAGTTAATCTGGTTTCATTTGTAAACTTTATTGAAACTCTGTCAGCTTTCCACTCACTGGTTTGAGGTTTTTTAGAAATTGTGCTAACAAAGAAATGCCTGGAACTTTACAGTATCAAGACTGGGGGTGTGACTCATGGCTAAAACAAGACTGGGTACCTGTACAGTATTAAGATTAGGGGTGTGACTCACAGCTAAAAACAAGACTGGGTACCTGTACAGTATTAAGACTGTTGCTGGCCAAATTTTAAAACTTAAAAATGAAGAAATTTACAAATGATAATCAAAATGTTTTTATTCAACATAAATAACAACTTATCATACAAGACATCAGTACTTGTAGGAAATAAGAGGTGTGAAACAATTGAAACAAGATGCACTCGGAGAGAGCAGAATGCTCAACTTGATGTGACCCGATTCACAAGTGTTATAAAGTATTGTATTATCACCCATCTATTGCCATTTAAATTTTAAACTGTACATGAAGACAGTGACCAAAATACTTCAGTGCAAAATGCTTGCAAAAGCCATTTTTATTTGCGATCTCTTGTACAAAATATTGGGATCATCTGTGTAACTCAGCATTAATGAAAAACTTTGACAAATTTGCAAATTTAATAAGTAAATTAAATTTTTATAAGTTAATACCCTATCCAATGGACAATTGCTAATCCGGTCGGCGCAGACCGGCCCGCCAAACGCCAGAAAAAGACGTCCTGTGTTGCCACCGGCTGGCCGGTCCGTAGTACTGTGCACTCCCCAGATGGCGCCTCGTACTTCCTTCTTGTCTAGACAACCTGACGTCATAGCATCTTTTTCGTTGTCTAAACCTCTTAGACCCCTAGTAAGCTGATAGCGGGGTCGGTGGGAGGGTCTTGTGTGTCCATTGGATAGGGTATTAACTTATAAAAATTTAATTTACTTATTAAATTTGCAATTTTATTGCGTTAATACATCCTATCCAATGGACAATTGCTGAATAACTACCGCTTGGTCGGCGGGTAAGTTACTAGGGACTTATGTGAACTCACAAGTAATAGCAAATTGTAACCTACGGTCTAGGCTGACTTCGTCAGGAGACCTATAGGCCCAGGCCTGGGTTGACCCTAAGGTCAGGAAACCCTGTAAGACCTTGGTCGGTTGCCAACAGCCGGTTACCCGGGGGCTATACCGACGTCGCCCCCCCCCCCTTTTTTAACAGACCTGCTCTGAGGTAGGGGAAGAGAGGGATGAGTTCAGTCCCAGAAAGCCAATAAACCTCCCGCAGGAAGCACATCACATTTTATACTATGTGCTTGTAGAACTGTTACATTATGTATATATATACAAATCTCCTCACTCTAAGGGCCACTTGTGGTTCTGCTGAGCAGCCCAACACCAAGCCCAATTGGTAAAGCTCTGAGTCAGCCCAAACCACACCCTTCAGAAAGCACTGTGTGAAGGTATTATGTGACTTCAGTGGCAGGCTGACAAAAATGGATCTAAGGAAACTCCCGACTGGAAGACCTTAGGAGCAGCAAAGGCCCTGACATCATGGGTTTTTAACCTGATGTAAGGTGTGGGCCTCTTGGTCAGAGAGCTCATAACATAGGATCACAGTCTGCTTGATCCAAGAGGAGATAGAGGCAGGTGAGGTGTCTTTGTCGAAACCTTTCCTAAAGGAGACAAAACCACCTCCTTATTCTGCCCGAGGTCTGAGGCCCTCTCCAAAGAGGAGCGCAGTGCTCTAACCTGAAAAAGGGACCTGTCAGACTTGAGGGACGTATCCAGAGTTGGGGCCAGGGCTGGTATAACCACTGGGGCCACACTGTCTGGACCCTCTTGGGCCAGCTGATTCTAGGAAAGAAGGCTGGGTGATGGATACACAGGGACACCTTTGATCAATCAGATTTGTGTCTAATAGTCCTGCTTTGCCAAGCATGAATCTCACTTCTGCACTTGCCCGACCAAGAGGCAAGAGGAAAACCGTCTTGAAGGTCAAATGCTTCAAGGAGGATCCCTTGATCGGTTCAAAAGGAGCCTTAGTCAGCTGGTGCAAGACCAGTGAGAGGTTCCAGGAGATTCCCTCTTGGGTCTGTCTCTATGGAGGCTACCCAGGAGACGAGCGAGATTTTGTCCTTGCTGATGTTGAAGGGTGAATTTCCCAGTTTATCAGCAATGACTGACCTGTAACCATCAATGATGCTGGGCTATAGCTTCCAGTCCTAAATAGGTACATAAGGAAGTCAGCAACTGACTTTACAGGGGGGTGCCCTGAAGTCCACCTGATTAGTGAGGCACCAATTTGTAAAATAAAAATGGCTCACTTGGCCTCAATTCTTGTGCCACTGCTTCAGAAAAAACCCTGCTCCTTGAATGGTGTGGATCTAGGAGCCATGCATGGAGATTTAGGTTTGTCAGATTTCTGTGAGGGATCTGATTGAAAGCTGTGTTAACAGGTTGGGCAAGAAAGTCAGTCTCAGTGGGATCTGACTCGACCTGGTCACTGGGTCCCAAAACCAAGGCATGTTGAGCCATCCCGGAACAATCAGAATGATTCTGTTGCATGGGGAGTCCTACAACTTCTCCACCATTTGTCCAAGATGGTTGCTGGTGGGAAGGCATATGCATCCAGATCCTCCCATGGCAGACTTAGTGCATCCACTGCTGTGGTCAGGGAATCTGGTGCCGGAGATACAAAGGCAACTTGTTATTGAGCCTGTGGCCCATAGGTCTATTTGAGGCCAATGCCTATATATTGCATATATTGCTTGGAAGACCTCCTGAAGGAGAGACCACTATTTAGATGGTCTGGCCTAGCCCAGATAGCTTGCTTGTCTGCTACCACACTCAGCAGGCCTGGAATGTGTCGGGCTTTGGGAGTCACTTGATTTCTGGTGCACCAGGTCAAGATTCTCCATAGTAGAGACCCAAGTGGGCCCGACCTCATGCCTCCTTCCTTGTTTATGTATGACACCACTGTGGTGTTGTCTGTCTCTACAATTACTATTTTGTGTATGCAGAGGTCTTGGAACTCTTTTTTGTTTAAGACTGGAAAGACTGCCTTGAGTTCTAATAGACATGCAACTTGCTTTCCTGAAGGGACCAGGTGCCTCTTGCAGTGCGTTCGTTTATGCAAGCGCCCCACCCTTCTTTTGATGCATCTGTAAAGATTGCAGAGCATGTTTTATTGGGTGTAATGGTTGGCCTGTAAGGACATTGTTCTCTTGCAGCCGCCATTGTAAATGTGGGTGCAAGAATCTCAATATTGGAATCACCTTTTCTAGTGACTCCGGTATCCTCCAGATGCCACTGTATGGGTCTCCTATGAAATCAGCCTAGGTGAACTTGCGTTCCTGTGGCTGTTATTAAACCTATCAGAGACATGAACTGCTTAACCGGACAGGCCGGCAGTGACAGTATTTATAGTATTTGTCCTGAAGGTTCTGCCAACAGTCCAGTGTAGGTCGGACTCGACCGGCCATGAGGTCAAACTGGTAACCTACAAGGTCGAAGGCCTGCTTGGCTCCAGTTTCGATTTCTAAATTCACCCGCCAACCTTATTCTTGGCATATTTTCACTAGATCTTGTGTATGCCGGAGACAAACCTGGTGGGATGTGGCTTCCACCAACCAGTCATCTAGGTACTGGTGGATTCTTATACCCTTGTGCATGGCCATCAGTTTCAACTCCTTTGCTACTACAGTGAACTCCATGGGTGCAGTGGACACACCGAAAGACAGTGCTTTGAACTGTTATGTCCGACCCTGGACATGAAATCTCAATATTTCATGAAAAGTTCCTGCATTAGCATATAGAAGTAGGAGTCCTTGAAACCTATTGAGGTAACCCACTGGTCCTGATGGTCTCTGAAAAGTTTGGTTTGCTCAGACCTATGTATAGGTCTACAAGAGTTGCGTGGTTCTGGAACCAAGAAAGGTTTCTGTGAGGATGCAAACAGCAGCTGATAATATGGGTGGCCTTGTCAAGCTTGGTCTTGACTGGAAAGGGAGTGTAGCCCTCCTTTAACACTTGTACTACCTAGGGTCTAGGCCCTAAAGCTTCGCAAGTTTCCAATATGTATTTAGTCTCTGGACCCTACAGGCAGATGTGTGCCACCTTGAGACATTTGACAGCCTGACCAACATTTCCTGTCCCTGTTCCTTGTCCGGTGACAATGATCCAAGTAAACAGTCTCGCTGTTCTTGCTGTGGTCCGGTCCGGTGAGGCTGAGACAACTTTTCACATTTAACAGACTCTTTGCCCACGGGTCAGCATACTGCAAGGTACACAGTAACTGACACTCGTGAGATGGCTGACCCCTGGCCGGACGTAATGAAAAACTTATTGACTATCGGCCACCTTTTTTTCTTTTTTTTTTTACCTTGGGCAACTCTGCCCGGTACCAGGTCTCCATAACCTGTAATTTACTGTAAACAGCAATTCTCTGTAATCGGCAAAAAACTGGCAGGCTGGGGTCACCAACGAATTTACACAGCCACTGGTCTATATTTAGCCAGCTTATGTAACCAGTTGGGTGAAGCACTGTACAGTAAGGACTGTGTAGGCAGTACCAATCCTATCCAATTTTTCGGTGTTCGGTAGGACCGTAACGGACGCGTAATTTTAACAACAATTAAAATTAATGGAAAATACCAAATAATCCGGGTTTTTAGTCGTACTTTGTCTATCATTACTGCTTTCCATGATATACCTTTAGTTATTTATCCTTTTTATATTGTTTTGAATGCTTTTAACTGTATAACAGCTGTCCTAGTTCATATCGCGGGTATTATCGCCCACTACCGGGAGTTACTCGGTTTGTTTGGTTGTGTTTTATATTTTCTGAATTTTCTGCTAGTGGATATTACGGGCATTACTGTCCTTTACCGGGATCTACTCAGTTATTTTTGGTTGTGGTTTGTACTTTTTTGTCCTTAATGTTTTTGCTGTCAATTTTTGCATGTTTCCATTTCGTCTGTGGTTTGTAATTCCTTATGATGCGGACTGTTACACTCCTTCTTTGTATTGTTGGCCTCTTTGTACATTACCATAAGAGTCAAAACAGAATTCAGACTAGGTGCGATGTCGGCCTGCATGGACGTAAATATGATGGACCCACTACCAAAACCATTTTGTTCATTTATGTCAGGACACATAGAGTCACTTTTTGTGAAAAGGCATCTCTCAGGCAGCTTGCTCTGGTTCTATTGTCGGGTGATGTCGCTCTAAATCCTGGGCCATTGAAGTTTGGGTTTGCTAACTGCCGGTCCATTAGGAATAAAGGTCCAATTCTCTGTGATGAAATCCAAACTGGAAATTTTGATGTTTTTGGTCTCACCGAGACCCATATCAAAGCTCTAGACACACCCTCATTTTTAAATGAGTTAACGCCTGAAGATTTTTCCCTTGTTCACACAAATAGAGAAAACAAACGTGGTGGTGGTGTTGGCTTTTTTATTAAATCTGCTCTTGATTTTAAAACCATTCATTCCCCTGAGTTCTCCTCCTTTGAAAATCACACTGTCTGTCTCACTCTTGATGGGCGTCGCTTGTTTCTTGGGGTCATTTACCGGCCCCCTGCCTCATCTGTAGTAAAATTTTTTGAAGATTTTCTGTCATATGTGGGTTTTTTGTCTTCCTTATCCCCCTCCTTTGTCATTTGTGGTGATTTTAATCTTCATGTCGACATTATGTCTCCAACAGTCTCTGAATTTAAATCAGTCATGGATTCTTGCTGTCTGTCCCAATACATTGATTTTCCTACTCACCTTCATGGTCATACCTTAGATTTGTTGATGGCTCCATCTGAGTTCTCTGCAATTTCTGATGTGAAAGGGTCAGGCTTCATCAGTGATCACAAAATTATCTCTTGTGTGGTTGACTTTCCATCTTTGGATACACCGATTCAGAAAGTTGTTACCTTCCGTCAGTACCATAAATTGAACATTGATAAATTCAGAAGTGACCTCCTGACCATTCCGTTTGTTAGCTCGCCATCTGATGACATAGATTTATTGCATGAACAGTACATGTCTGGTTTGTCTAGCCTTCTAGATATTCATGCACCAGTGAAGACTAAACAGCTCATCAAACCAGCCCCAAGCTGGATAACTGATGAGTATAGAACTGCCAAGTGCATGAGAAGGCAGTTTGAGCGTGCCTGGAGAAGAGACAAATCCCCTGAAAATCGTTCCCGTCTTCGACGACAGATAAATAGGTGTAACCACATCCTAAATAGAAACAAGGGGTGTTTCTACCGTGATCTAGTCAGTGAAAATTGCGGCGATAGCAAGAGGTTATGGCATGCACTAAACAGAACATTGAGTCGGTCAAATTCTACTGTCCTCCCATCCTTTGATGATGAAAAGTCTTTAGCAAACAGATTTGGTTCGTTTTTCATTGATAAAATTAAAAAGATTCGAGACACCTTTAAATACACCCGATCTCAGGTTCTTCATCCAGACAAGGAGCCGCCGACTTTCTGTTCCTTTCAAGCTGTCACTGAGACTGAAGTCCTTAAGTTTATCAAGGAATCCCCTTCTAAAACTTGCTCCCTTGATCCATGCCCCACTCACATTGTGAAACAATGTATTGACATTCTTCTCCCTTCATTGACTAAACTAGTTAACTTGTCCCTCAAAAACGGCATTTTCCCTAATCCTTTCAAACAGGCTATTGTCACTCCCCTCCTCAAAAAGTCCACCCTTTCAAAAGAGGATTTGAAGAGCTACCGACCAGTGTCCGGTCTTAGCTTCTTGTCAAAATTGGTCGAGCGAATTGTGGCTGCCCAAATTAGATCTCACATGGATTCTCATGATCTTGGTAATACTTTCCAGTCAGCCTACAAGGTAGGCCACTCGACAGAAACTGCCTTGTTGTGCATCAAAAATGAGATTCACTTATCTCTGTCCAAGGGCATGGCTCCAGCACTAGTGCTACTCGACCTGTCTGCGGCATTCGATACTATCGATCATGACACACTCCTATCCTGTCTGTCGTCTAGATTTGGTTTTGCTGGATCGGCATTAAAATGGTTTAGATCCTATCTCCAGGATCGTTTTCAGTCAGTCAAGATTGGTTCTAGTCTTTCGAATTTGTTCAAATTGAAGTTTGGAGTCCCCCAAGGTTCTGTCTTAGGTCCCCTTCTGTTCTCCCTCTACACAACACCTCTGAGTCAAGTCATCAGAAAATATACCGGAGTCCGTTACCACTTCTATGCGGATGACACTCAGTTGTTCATTCACTTATCCCCTGATGATAGTCTCAAGTCTTTTGACCGTCTTAAATCATGTTTGAATGATATTCAGGTCTGGATGTCTGAAAACAAACTCAAGCTAAATCCTGATAAAACAGAATTCATAGTCTTCGGTGCCAAAGACAGACACAAATGGCTCAGTGACTCACTACCTGTCAATATCCTGGGAAATTGTCTCTCTCCCGCAGATGTTGTACGCAATCTGGGCGTTCTGTTTGATGCAAAGTTTTGTTTCACCAATCACGTAAATTCTGTTATCAAATCCTGCTTTATCAGCCTCAGGGACCTTCATCGTATCAGGAGGTTTCTTTCTGTGGATACATCAGTGGTGATTGCAAATGCTCTGGTCAGTAGTCGTTTGGATTATTGCAACTCTCTTTTTCGCAGTTTGTCATCCCGAAATGCTACAAGGCTCCAATATGTTCAAAATGCGCTTGCACGGTTTGTCACTGGTGCTTCAAAGTACACTCACATTACATCCACCCTTAGGACACTCCATTGGCTACCCGTTAGACAACGTATTATCTTCAAAACCCTAGTTTTGGTCTATAAGTACCTCACCACTGGCCAGCCTAAGTATTTTGCACCATATCTCTCCTTGTACAAATCTGCCGTGAATACAAGACGTTCCAATCCCAAAAATTTGTTCCTTCTGGTTCCCTCTTACTGTCCTTCCATGCATAAATCAAAGGTCCATTTTAACAATAGTTTCTCATATGATGCCCCTAAGTTATGGAATGATCTTCCATATGATATACGCAGTGCTCCAAATCTCTCCAGTTTCAAAAGTCGACTCAAAACCTACCTATTTCAGAAATCATTCCCACCATAGCTTCTTACTACCGAACACCGGACCGCCTCCCTGGCAACGACTCGGAACATGTCTAATGTCTCATGATTTATGCCTTACGGATTGGATGGTGTGCCTTAGAATCCGTTGATACGGAGATTAAGCACCTGGACAACTGATTGATTGACTGATTGATTGATGTATTAACGCAATAAAAATCCCACCAAAGAAATAATGAATGAAGTGACTTAATTACATATTGCCTACATCACGAAGAGCCTTCAATTCTGATTGGACAACAATTCATGAAGAAGAAATTCTGTTAGGATATTGATTTACGTACGTTACAATCTTAATTAAGAGAGGTGACACACAAGATGAAAAGTAAATGAATTACGCTACCTCTTTAAGTGAAGCTCCTAGCTGATCAAAGACATGGATCTTAGATATTCTGGAAGGACAGTCCGGAGTCAGACAGTTGATGTTTAAGTAGTCCTAACAAAATAACATACATTCACAGTATACAGCAAAGCCTATGTAACCTGGAATTTGTGATAGACATATTCTGGAATAAAAAGATATAATGTTCACTGAACAGTAGAATAATACAAAGTAGAAGTGATTTTTTAAAATTAATTAGCTAATCTAAGTGTCTAATAATATGGTTATTTATTACACAACATAATGCATGGCCCCTAACCTTTCCCTCGGAGAAAACCTGCAGAATCAAAACTTTCCATAAAAATACCATGTTACTGAGAACTGGTGAAAACATTTGTGCCATTATAGACACATGTTATAGCAGTTTCATTCATTGCTTCAATGTACCTTTTAAATTAATTTATCTTTACCAAAAACCTGTTACAGTCAATTTTTACAAAGGAAATAATTTGGAGTAGTTCTTCGATGGAGATTTAACTACCTTACTTTTTTAAAGAAATACATGATCTTTTTTCAAAAAGTTTTTACACATATTTGTTTTTACATTCAATTCATATTAAATATACTAGAGTTCATTATGTGAAATCCAAGACAAACTTTATCTGATTGAGAGAGCCTTTCTTTCTTGAATCTGCGCCAACACTCCACATGATATTCCACAATACATTTAGCAAAACAGTGTATCCTCACAAACCCCTGAAAAAAATATATGTAAATAAATTTAAACTTATGGACAAAATATAACTGAAATTTAAAACTTTGATGCGACATTATTTCAACCAACAGTCACCCCTTCAAAGTCAAGATACAAAAGATTTATAACTGTTATACTTAATTTTCTGCGACTTTTACATAAATTACGATGATTTAGTTTTAATATGATATTGCTACAGATTTAGGCGCTACTCTTTACAATAGAAACTAGATGGACAACCAGTAAACTCTCTTAACAAAGGACTGGTTGTCACCACTATCACCTCAACTTTCAATGTCACTTGATTGTTTATATAAAATACTTTCACTTGAAGTATAATTTTTAAATATACAAATATTAATCTTCAGGTTACCAGTCCTCTATAAATCATTTTTAAGATTCATTTTTACTACAACTTTATGTCCCAATACAATAATGATCATTACCAAAATGAAGAGCATTATATTTTTATTGATTAACAGTTTTCAAAAAGGACCGATTATAAGGAAATATTTAAGCTTTGTACTCATGCTTATTTTTCAATCAAAAGGAATAATATACCATGAAAATATGTAAAGCATACGTCTAGAAATATATGAACAATATTTCTTTATATTGCTAAGTGTTTTTATCCATGCAACTTTACAAACATGGCCGCTGCTACCAGACCCACTTTTTGCTCATCAAATGGGATGAAAACCAGTCACAGTAGAAAACATACTTTAAGTATAAGGAAATCCCGGGTCTCCTGATGACCTTTATCAAAAAAAAACTAGACCTAGCGCATCGGAGAACCGATGCAAATTGTATCCACCGTAAAGACAATGCACCAAAACCTCTAGTACCAATAACGAGCGAGTTATAAGCACTTTTAAGTTTGGCTATCCTCATTTGACCTTGAAGAGGGGCCCAAGGTCAAATCCGACCACACCAGAAGATTCCAAGTGCATGATTTCCTATATGTTGGTTTACCATCCGAAACATCTAGGACCAATAATAAGAGAGTTATAAGCACTTTTTAGTTTGGCTGTCCTCATTTGACCTTGACCGTGGGGCCCAAGGTCAAATCCGACCACACCAGAAGATTCCCAGCAGATGATTTCCAATGTGTTGGTTTACCATCCCAAACCTCTAGGACCAATAATAAGCGAGTTATAAGCACTTTTACCTTTGGCTATCCTCATTTCACCTTGAAGGAGGGGCCCAAGGTCAAATCCGACCACACCAAAAGATTCCCAGCCCATGATTTTCTATATGTTGGTTTACCCTCCCAAACCTCTAGGACCAATAATAAGCGAGTTATAGGCACTTTTACCTTTGGCTATCCTCGTTTGACCTTGAAGGAGGGGCCCAAGGTCAAATCCGACCACACCAAAAGATTCCCAGCCCATGATTTTCTATATGTTGGTTTACCATCCCAAGCCTCTAGGACCAATAATAAGCAAGTTATAGGCACTTTTACCTTTGGCTATCCTCGTTTGACCTTGAAGGAGGGGCCCAAGGTCAAATCCGACCACACCAAAAGATTCCCAGCCCATGATTTTCTATATGTTGGTTTACCATCCCAAGCCTCTAGGATCGATAATAAGCGAGTTATAAGCACTTTTAAGCTTGGCTATCCTCATTTGACCTTGAAGGAGGGGTCCAAGGTCAAATCCGACCACACCAGAAGATTCCAAGTGCATGATTTCCTATATGTTGGTTTACCATCCGAAACATCTAGGACCAATAATAAGAGAGTTATAAGCACTTTTTAGTTTGGCTGTCCTCATTTGACCTTGACCGTGGGGCCCAAGGTCAAATCCGACCACACCAGAAGATTCCCAGCAGATGATTTCCAATGTGTTGGTTTACCATCCCAAACCTCTAGGACCAATAATAAGCGAGTTATAAGCACTTTTACCTTTGGCTATCCTCATTTCACCTTGAAGGAGGGGCCCAAGGTCAAATCCGACCACACCAGAAGATTCTCAGCCCATGATTTTCTATATGCTGGTTTACCATCCCAAACCTCTAGGACCAATAATAAGCGAGTTATAAGCACTTTTAAGTTTGGCTATCCTCATTTGACCTCGAAAGGGGCCCAAGGTCAAATCCGACCACACCAGAAGATTCCCAGCCCATGATTTTCAATATGCTGGTTTACCATCCAAAACCTCTAGGACCAATAATAAGCGAGTTATAAGCACTTTTCAGTTTGGCTGTCCTCGTTTGACCTTGAATGAGGGGCCCAAGGTCAAATCCGACCTCACCAAAAGATTCCCAGCCCATGATTTTCTATATGTTGGTTTACCATCCCAAACCTCTAGGACCAATAATAAGCGAGTTATAAGCACTTTTAAGCTTGGCTATCCTCATTTCACCTTGAAGGAGGGGTCCAAGGTCAAATCCGACCACACCAGAAGATTCCCAGCCCATGATTTTCTATATGTTAGTTTACCATCCCAAACCTCTACGACCAATAATAAGCGAGTTATAGGCACTTTTACCTTTGGCTATCCTCGTTTGACCTTGAAGGAGGGGCCCAAGGTCAAATCCGACCACACCAGAAGATTCCCAGGCCATGATTTCCTATAGGTTGGTTGACCATCCCAAACCTCTAGGACCAATAATAAGCGAGTTATAAGCACTTTTAAGTTTGGCTGTCCTCGTTTGACCTTGAAGGAGGGGCCCAAGGTCAAATCCGACCACACCAAAAGATTCCCAGCCCATGATTTTCTATATGTTGGTTTACCATCCCAAGCCTCTAGGATCGATAATAAGCGAGTTATAAGCACTTTTAAGCTTGGCTATCCTCATTTGACCTTGAAGGAGGTCAAATCCGACCA
This sequence comes from Sabellastarte sp. h YS-2021, assembly GCA_964017235.1. Classification (NCBI taxonomy): domain Eukaryota; kingdom Metazoa; phylum Annelida; class Polychaeta; order Sabellida; family Sabellidae; genus Sabellastarte; species Sabellastarte sp. h YS-2021. The sequence continues at coordinate 58,308,031 of OZ024930.1, read as the reverse complement.
CACCAGAAGATTCCCAGGCCATGATTTTCTATATGTTGGTTTACCATCCCAAACCTCTAGGACCAATAATAAGCGAGTTATAAGCACTTTTAAGTTTGGCTGTCCTCGTTTGACCTTGAAGGAGGGGCCCAAGGTCAAATCCGACCACGTCAGAAGATTCCTAGCCCATGATTTCCTATAGGTTGGTTTACCATCCCAAACCTCTAGGACCAATAATAAGCGAGTTATAAGCACTTTTAAGTTTGGCTGTCCTCGTTTGACCTTGAAGGAGGGGCCCAAGGTCAAATCCGACCACGCCAAAAGATTCCCAGCCCATGATTTCCTATATGTTGGTTTACCATCCCAAACCTCTAGAATCGATAATAAGCGAGTTATAAGCACTTATAAGTTTGGCTATCCTCGTTTGACCTTGAAGGAGGGGTCCAAGGTCAAATGTGACCACATCAGAAGATTCACAGCACATGATTTCCTATAGGTTGGCTTCACATTGCCAACCTCTAGGACTAATAATAAGGGAGATATAGGCACTTTTAAAGTCCACTATGTGGGTTACTTCGGCACCCCGTGGATGACCTTGAATTAGGAGCTTCAAGGTCAAATGTGTGCAAGGTTATAGAGGACATGTATATGTGTCATACATATCACCTATGAAGAGATTCAACCTTCTACCTATGAGGAACAGCCAGTAGAAAAATGTAGATTATTTTCAAAGAAATGCCCCTGGCGGCCATCTTGTTTTTCAGAATGAGGCTATTTTCCTTCCCAGAGAAGCTTACCCCCCAATGAAGATATCCTGCAAATTTGGTGAACCTAGCTGCTGTTGTTTTCCTCTTAGAGCGTTAACGCCGAAAATCTCTCTACACGCGGCGGCGGCGGCGGCGTAGCGGACGCTAACCCAATGTATCCACCGGATGCTTCCGGTGGATACAATTATCCTATTATCAGGACTTCCTCATTTTGCAGTCAGAACTTTGATATAATTTCTTTCTTGTACCAAAGCTTCATCCATCCACTCAAAGGTCTGTAAAACAATTTGGTTAGAGCTTTGTTCCTGATGAGATTTGTGCACCCCCCTGTATGGCCTCTTTCAGAAAGAAGCTTAAATTCTACCTCTACACCAAGGCATACTAACCTAAGTCCTAATATACCTCTGGATGTTCTCTGTGGTGCTTGACCTCTTTCTCTCCCGGATAGTGACACTGGTTGACCACTTTGATGATGTCAAACCTTAGATTCAGCTTAATAAAGGGGAGAGAAAGTGCTATAAAAGTCCAATTATAATAGAATTAAGTTATTGTTGTCTGTTTGCTTGAGATTTGATTGACCAGCAGTCAACTGTTTACCTAACATTCTTAATCTTACCTTAAATTCGGGGTCTTTGACATATATTTTGTTGCTGTAGTAGCCATGACACTTGTAATATCTGCACACTGCATTTGGTGTGGGTGGATTTCGACATTGAATTGCCATTTGTGTCAAATTCTCCTGAAATACACACATCCATTAAAGGATATTACTTTGTCAGTACAGATAATAACAAACTGGTTACCTGATTCTGTGAGATACATTTAATTATTAGTATTTTAAAAATAATGTAGTCCACTGCTTACCTGTTAAAGCAGTCACACATTTATGCTAAACACATGTATATTTAAAATAGCATAAATCTGTTATATAACAAACAACTGGTACAAATTGGTAAGTGAATTCTCTGGGTAACTCTAAATAAAATACTTTAAACGTAATCTTATAATACGGACCTGAAACAAGTGCTAATTTGCAAAGTTCAGCAGAAAATCAAGCAAAATATGTGTATTTTTATTAGTGGGTAAATTGTTTAACGATATTGCCGATATTTATTGTTTTGGAACTGGACTCCCGATATCGAGGTCTAAACACGTATTTCAATATCGCCATTTTAAGTAAAACTGTAAACTTACACTGTTAATACTCGAAATAAAGCAAAAATCTGAAGACATTGTACACTTTTATCTCACATTTTTAAAGTTTTCAATGCGTTTTTGATGAAAACTGCATTGTTTTGTTTTGATTCATTTTGTTTCCTGTTAGCGGTTCGGGAAACACTAAAATAAAACGTTTTCAGTTTCCCAAATTCGGACTATTTGGTAGACAATATGAACCCCCCGATATCGCCCGATATTGAAATATTTTTACATTCAATATCGATACCCACAAAGCCAAACGATTTACCCCTAATTTTTATGTCAGAAAAAAAACTAATAAATTAAACAAATAAAAAAAAAGAGTGCCTGAGCACATTAATAACAACTAGTTATAGTTTGACACTAACATTGTGGTTAATGTTATTTTGACACACATATTAATTTGGTATAAAGCACCATTAGTAATGCCCCATTCACACTACAGGTAGCATAGCCCGTGGTAAGAAGTTTTACTCAGTGGTGGAACTGCCTCCCTTGACACCTCATATCTTCCGAGATTTGCAGTATTCATAAGGTTTGACTCGCACGGCCACTGATGAGACATGGTTTGTAACCGTCAACAATAGGATGACAGTACTACAAATGTTAAGTCACTGAGAGGATACCCCCGTTAACCTTAACTCGCCTTCGGTGACTGTCCAATGAACATGTGCTACCAAATCAAGAACAAGTTACAACCTTACATAAACCGCAGACCACACCTTCAGTTACCATATGAAAAATTTATCTGTGGATGGTCTCTGAAATGGACGAACATTTTCAAATTTATGTAGTACTCTGAAGGAATGGGAAGGCAGGCCACTGTATCACATGTATGCAAATGGACATCAGGCGATAGATGAAGGAGAAGGGTATTCTGAGCAACACCTACTAGCACCTATTAAAACTCAAATTCCTGGATTTTTGTCCATTTTTAATGCAAAAGTTTGACCATTTTCTGACACTTTAATATGTTGAAATAACAGCACCACCAGACTACAGACCTGCAAAGTGCCGTTGACAGACTCCTTGATAACCACCGTGGTGCCAGGCCAAGTATAGGTGATCTGTTGGGAGATATTCAGGACTACTTCCAGACCCTTCTCTACAGTCTTTAGACACTCCACAAACCTGAGTATATATGTAAGGACAGAAAAAGGCTAGTTTTTACTTTACCGGTACAAGATTTGGGCAATAATATAATCCCGTGTTTTTAGCAATTCCATCCTTATATTTTTATTGTAATACACTGGAATACTATTCATGGGGGTTGGGGGCTTGCCCCCATTTATAAATTTGCTAGTTTAATTTCATGTTTCCTTGACAATTTCCTGCAATTATCAAATATGGCGATCCCCCCAGAAAAATCAAGTGTTTGAAGTGCTGTTTAAATACATTTGCAGTTAGGGCCATTATACATATGTAATTAAAATAGCATTTATAACACTTGCGAAAAATAGGAACTTGTTGGCAGCCTCCACCTTGCTGGTATTTAGATGAAAATCATTGTTTTACATGAAAAGTTTGTTGTTATTTAAGTTGTCACTTTGAAGGAAATTACTGAATTTTTCTAACACTTATAATTGTATTTAAATCAGTGTAATATTTGAATGAGTCTGTATACAAGTATATTACAACAGACAATGTTAAACAAAAACCTCCAGTATCCACAGGCTTTGGTTATGACTATGGCTAAGTTCCACTTATGATAACAAAGATACAATTTTTTTAATATTTGAACCTCATGCCTGATCCTATATACTTACATTGGACTTATACTACTTCTACTTATACATGTTCTACTCTACCTGAACTGTTTGAGCCATCCTCTACCCAGACCATGGAACACCAGTGCAAATTTCACAGACGTGTGTTCATTCAGAATCTCATTCAACAGCTGCATGCCCTCGTTTATTTCCTGTGTTATACATGTACATTAGGACAAATAAATTCTAGCAATATTTACTATCCACTGGATGCCATGGAAATGAGACAAAGGAAAAATCTATAATCTTTGCTACAAACTGTTATATACAATATTGTAATATTTTTAAGAAACGCACAGCAAGAAATTCAAAGCAGTCTAGAATATATGGAAATATGGCTGAGAAAAAAGAAAGGACAGTATGAGTGAATAAAGTGATTCTATTAACAATTTCCACATTCAAAATTCTCATTTTCAATCATGTAACAAATTTGAATTTTCACTGCAAGAAATTTAAAGTTGCATTTAATAGATTATTTTACCAATGACAAACATTTTAGGGGTTAAAAGAAACCAGTGAATAATTGTTGGTTACAGTTTCCATCCTCCATTGCAACCAATGTCATAGCCATGTCATATATATTCTCTTGTACTGCTATGAAAATGTACATAAACTTTGTATATCTGAAGATAAAGCTTGAACCCATGTACAAGTAGAACTTTCTCACATACAAAGAGAGAAAAAAATTTTTTTAAAACCAAAAAAAAACAACAACAAATTACTTGATCAGAAAGAAAATATTTCTATTACTGTAATTAAATTTGTTAGTTCATTTCATTGTGAAACTTGTTGATATATGTCATTTTATGTTTTTATTTGGTTAAATATTCATACTCTTACTGATGATCTGATCGTGGGAACACTTCTTAGCAATAGTACGCATATCAGTCATGTATGTTGGTTATACAACATAGATTAGACGGACCAAAAAAAACAGAAGAAAGATTGATGGGGGAAAAGAAGAATATTTCTGTGCTTAATACCACAAATTATCAAGAAAATATTAGGCTAAAATATTTTCCTTTGATGAACGTGACTATTAATTGTGCCTGAAGTGTCAATGTCGTTCAATGAAATGAGGAAAAATATGATTTTACTGTCAAAAATAGGTTGAGTTGTGAAATGTTTTCTTACCTTAGTAGAACCAATTTCTATGCAGCTGATTCCCAATGAATACTTCAACAATACGAGGTCTAGTTCTACAAATCTTGTAATGTTCTGAAAAATCACAATTTCACAAGGACCTTTAGCTGCAGTTTTATAATCAGGTCAAGACATATTGCAATAAATAGGGGTTAATGTTTATATTTAACAAAATGTCTTAGTTGCATCTTTTTAGTGTTCATGTTCAACAACTTAACGTTCATTTTTCATTTTCAAAAAGCATATCTGAAATATATTCTATTATCACTTGTTATGTTGAATTTATGATAGTAAAAAAAGTGAACTTTGCCAAAATAAGTGCCAAGTAGTCTAATAAGTATGTGCTTTATCCAACCACTCCATTAATGTGAAACCATGTTTTTAGTCAATATTTTAAAATTGTAAAAATTTGTAATTTTCAGGATAACAAATCTCCTGAAAGAAAATACATCCTTGTTGGATCTTTACCATTAAAATTGTTTCCTGTTTCAAATATTTCTGTCCATCATTTGAGTAAACCAGTGTATGTCATTGAAAGCAATTGGATAAAAAATACATGCAATAAAAAAAAGAGGAATAAATTAGATGCCCACAGAAGATTATTTCAGTATTAGGTGTTCTAAGTTATGTCCACACCTAAATGGCGAGAACCCATAATTTAGGGGACATATTTCACTGTCCAGTCTCTTGGGTTCAAGATATGCCAACCCTATATAAATATATCAACTGGTTGACAGTGAAATCCTTCAGAGTGGTAACATTACTTAAGCATTAAATTTGACTAAAGCAACACAAGCATTAAATTTGACTAAAGCAATAACCTCAAGTTTGAAATATGCTCACCTCCATTTTGTATTTGTTGATGAGATCTAGGCACTTGTTGTAGAAGTAGATGGCATTCATGCACCTGTTGTCGAGCAGGGATTCGGAGCCTTGCTTCAGCAGTCGGAATATCTCAGTGTGCCGGTCATCTTTCTCCTGCATCTTAGTGAAGGTTGAATTCTGTCAACACAAAACAGTTGAAACACCTGTTAAAAATATGAAAGTCACTTCTGGGAGACACAGATTTAAAATGAAACCACAGCAAGTACATTCACTGGAACTTTACAACTGGTTTTCTAAGAGCCTAAAAATGTTAAAAAAAAATATAATGAGACTGTTTAATATTCAATGTATTATGAGCAATTCTGAAAATTAGGGGGTTTTTTTTTGCGTCATAAAATTCTAGCAAGGAATGTTTATCATTTCAATAGTTTTCACCAGATACAGTTCAAGTTCTAATGAAGTGTTATAAGGTCACTTATTTCTTTTAAAAAAACTGGCAAAATTCCATAATGTATAGTGAGTACTCTAGTACAAATTAAAATTGACAGGTCACAAAATTCAAACAGTTTCCACAGTAACAGTTTTCAATATTTTCCCTTCAAAGCCCCAACTCAGTAACCAGCTCAGATGTGGATACGCCTTTCCAACAAATTTTGAAAAAAAATTGACAGTTACGGCTGAAGCTAAAACTTTCATTAGATTGTTTAATGGATTTAGCATAAATCATATTAGAGTGTATATCTCAAAGTACATAGATTAAGTAGGGTCAGGAAGGGCATAACTAACTGAATTCTATCACTTGTAAGAGAAACTCACAAAAATCTGGGATTTCGAAGGTTTGCACAGATATGGTGAAAAAGTTTACACGAGCGTACATGAGCTATATTCTCCAAAGGAAATATGCATTTGCTAGATATTTTGAAGTTTATAAACTTCATTTCCCATGAATATAAAGTGAAAATGTAAGTTGTTCCCTCAAATTTATATGTTCTTTATTGTTTTGACGAAGTATTAACCAGTAAAAAGCCTAAAATAATGATGTTTTTAATAACCGGTACTTAATTATTCTTTGCAAATTTTGTCGTTTCTACCTACACGAAATGAAATACAGTATGTCGGTTTACCGTTCAAACCAGTAACAGTTGATTATAATATTTCAAGAGGAAAAATATACTACTTTGTTGACAACCTTTAAGCTAATGATGAGTACCTTTTCCTGGCTCTCGCTGCTTCGTTCACTATCTGTTCTGCTGCTGGTTCTCTGCCAAGGCTTAGATATTTTCTTTGACTTCTTTGTAGTTTCACTCTTAGCTTGATGTAGAATTGACATCTTTCCCAGGTTTATTTTCTTAATAGACAAGAAATATAAATGCCATAAGGTCATGAGACACAAAATCCTGTTCTGCCTCAACAGAATAAGTCAAAAAAAAATGTAAAACACTTTTGATTTTTACATTCAACAAGAATATCCCTTCAAATCACACAGTTAATTAAATGCTGTATATATTTAATCAAACTTCTTCAAATTGAAAATTTTGGACAGATAGTGATTAAGAATTCAGATTACCTTAATTACTCCTTTTCTCTTAATTGAAAGCAAATATTACAAGCCCACTGCTTACACCGGAAGCAATTTTACTTATGATATACTGTGGATTTTAAAATGCTAATGAGTCAAAATTTAATGATCTGTATTTAAATAGCTCACCTTGCTTAAGTACTGTAAATACATGCACTTGAACCTGATGGGCAAGACTGGTTTTATTATACAAAAGTTGCAGTTTTTGAAAGAAATGCATTCCTGGAAAATCTTGTGATTTCTAATTAACTGTGTTCAGGTCCTTTTAAAATATGCATTTTAGATGCACAAGTACCTCCATTCAAAAAGAAACTCCTATTTACACAGTATTATTTTCCCATAACATTTTCAAAAGTTTATTGCAAAGAATTGCATAATGCTCTCTTTACTCACAGCTTTGTGGTTAGCGTATTCATCATTATCAGACTCGGAAGTTTCTGACTCGGTAACTAGACCAGGCAGGCTAGAGGCATCACTGTGAACATCACTATCTGACGTCAAGTCAGGCATCATGTCACTGATGATAGAAATGATATAAACACTTAACAAAACCCTGGAATCAGATGGATAGACATAACAAATATCTAAGATATTACCTTGATTTTTTCATACAATATCTTAGGAACACCTACTCGGCACTTCTTACAAAATATTTACTGATTTACAAACATATGAAAATGCGACACTCATTTAATGTTGAATATTTTAAAATGAATGCGCATTTGTAAATATCTAGCTTTCACTGGACACTTTTTTTATAAAAAAAAAATAAAATAATAAAACAAGGCTCAATAAAACCAACAAACACCAAGCGAGTGGGTGGAGTCCATGAAAAGGTTTACTTCTCTGAAGTAAAACCATTTTTCTTGAAGCATTCTCTCAACGGTCTTCATGAGCTTTTGTTGTCAATTTATGTAAATGGGCTGTGGCAACACTGTGACTTTTTCATAAAAGCCAAACAGTCGGATAACGTTCTCACGTATATGAACCAAGTATGCAGCTTAAATTATATGTTATGACAAAGTCACCACAAGAATTTTGCCCATTTTGCTAAAAAGGCAGACTTGCTCCAAGTCTTTGTATTTGTATCCATCAGTAACCTGAATAGTTAAATTTAGATTAGTAATTTACAGAGTTCATTATACCACAAGCATTCTGGAGTAAGGTGGGTAGTCACTGAGAAAACAATTTTATTTTTTTAACACTAGGCAGACAGTCACTCCCTGAAGTAAGTGAGAAAATTCCTTTTGTCAGGGCTGGCTGTTTCTTCAAAAGTCATACAGTACCCACATATTTCACAAAAGACAAAAGGACTTGGTGAAAGTCTACTAAAAAGACAACTTACCCAGTAAGTGATTTCCTTTTTAATGAATTGGCCAAACTGAGCTGCCCATTTTATGAAAACCATACTATTAGGTATAAAAACTAAACTTTCCTGCATATACTGCATTAACATTACTGTAGAAACTAGGGGGCCACAGTGGCAGAGTGGTAACACTCTCGCCTCCCACCTCTGAGACTGGGGTTCGATCCCCAGCACGGCCTCAAGTGGGAAAGCTGGTAGTTGCTTACCGTTGGTCGGCAGTTTACAGTACAGAACCCTAACGAACTGTATGTACTGGTTTCCTCTGCCCTTCCAACTACCCGTCATGATATGACCTGTACAGTGTTGAAAGCGACGTAAAACCCCAAATAAATAAATACTGTAGAAACTAATTCACACTATATTTTGATATTTTATACAAAACATATTTTGTAAAAAATGTAAAAGCCAAGGTGACTATAGCAAGGTCAAAGGTCCAATAAGGGGGTCACATCATGACATTGCTAATTTGCACCTTCCAGTCTACATCCCTACCAATGACATTCCTATGATATAATGTTCCAGAGGTTATGATCAGAACAACATTTTAAAGGCCAAAGTTACTATAGCAATGTTAAAGGTCAAATCAAGGTAGCAACATTATATGACATTACACAGCCAATATCCCTGTAAAGTATAAACTTCCTATAACTTACAGTTTCTGAGTTACAGCCTGGGAAAGATTAGCCTGCTCATATTCTCACCAACCTAGGTGGAAACCATGGGCTGGGGGAAAAAGGCACTACTTACGAAGCTGAAGACTCTATATCCGAGTCTTCCAAGCCATCACTTTCATCACTCTCTGTGACTTGATGATCAGAAGGTTTCTGCCTCTGTTCTTCATTGTTTGGTGCAAACATCCGGTTGTTGTTATACTTAGCTTGAAATATACAAGACTAACATTGTAAATATAGACATGGTGTCACAAATATATTGATCACAGTAGTTTTGCACAGTGTTACCCTTCAACATGGGAGTAAAGTGACTTTGCATTTATATTTTTTATGTTTGGTGTGATGATAATATATCCAGGTAAATTGAACTGAGCGCATTGATTTGTGGTGGCAAAGGTATTAAGTGCCCCAAAATGTCTGATTAGTTTGGACAAAGGCAAGGATAAATTAAGTTAGGTGCTTGTAAGTTACAATTACATTACTCACCATTTGTAAGCTGTCATGCTTATACTACTGTAATATCTTGTCACAGCTGTATTTTGCAGGTGTAACTGAACTTTTATCATCAGAGAATACAATTTTCAGGTAACTAATCCCTTGAAAGACCCTTTGCAAAGAGGTGCTGCACCATTACACTGTGGTTTTTACATTATGGGTACTGTTAGTGTAAAGCTAAGTTCATTGTTCATGAATTAAAAAAATGTGCGATAGTGGAAATGTTTTGGATTATAAAAGGTCATATAACAGAGATTATACTGTCTCTTTTTATAGTAACGTGATGGTCTTTACACATTTACTTGCGTCAAGAAAGGTATGGTTTTGGCAGTACTGGTTTGGTTAGTTTATCTCTCTGTCTGTTTTCAAAATAACTCAAAAAGTTATGAACAGATTTTTACAAAACTTTTAAGGAAATGTTGACAATGGCACAAAGAACAGATGATTCAACGTTGGTGGTGACCCAGATCACTGGATGAATGAAAAAGGATCTCTTATCATTGCATGATAGGGCAATTTTCAGTATATGTGTATATTTAAATTTGATCCAGATCCTGGGAAAATTCCAGATACTATAAAAATAGGGTTAGAAATGAGCTGCTTGTAGGAGGTCTGCACTCTCCAAGTGCTTTCAAGTCTGTGTAGTAATCCCTTGAGTTTGCTGGTGTACTAATATAAGATAGATAAATGTACCAGTAATCAGTCTAATATTTAATCTCTTCAGTGAGATCATGGCATATTGGTAGCCAATTGGTACATCAAGAAATCATGTAAAACAAATGCTACCTAATTTTACTTGTTTGTAGTCTGAACAGTCACAGAAGAAAAAATTGACTGGTATTAAGTAGTTTCTGTTGGGTGAACACTACATTTTATTTTTTTTAACACTACAATTTATTATTTCTCGGTTATCAGCTCCCAGGGGTACAATTAATTCATATCCTCTATTTTAACAGTAGGTTAAAAAAGAACAAGTTGACCAACCAGTCTATCATTATACCTAGATCTCTGAACTTTTCCTTTTGATCAAGAAGGTTTTTGTCATTCGGGCAAAATTCCAAACCAAGCTCTATCACAGCAAATGCTTTTTCCTTCTGCTTTAAACGGAAATAAGCTTCTGCATATCTGTAGTAACCCTGAAAAGTAGATATTCACATGTAATAAAAATCAAACCTTTATGAATGATTACCTAGACATTGCATCAACATAGTATATCCTTGGATTGAATAAATTCAGTTTGATACAGAGAACTTCCCAAAGTGAGGTACAAGGGCTCCTTGGTATGTTGTCATTTGACCTTGAAGGAGACATGACTGGATAAATCTTTATACTGCCAAACCATTCACAGCCAACGATTTCACTTTAAACTTGTTTCATAATTCAAACCCCAAGGATCAATAGCTAGTCAGATACAAGAATTTTGGTAAACTGACCATGTTTGACCTTGAAGTAATGACGTAGTAGCTCTGGGGATACAAAAATGGTAAAAACAACCCCGGTTATTGTATTTACCTATCTTCTTTTGTGGAAAAGTTTGTAAATATGTGCGAGTAATTTTCTATTACCACACGCCTATGAAAAGTTAAAATTATGATTAAAAATTTATGTCAAAGAAAATATTGAAACTACAAATATGATTTATTTAGATATATATGTTGTTTTTAATTGCACAAATGTTGATCCGATAGGTTCAAAACAAATGTAAGAGGAAACAACATTCCAGGAGCGCTAATAAGCCAGTTTTAAACACTTTTAAGTTATCTACCATTATTTGACCTTGAGGGAGGGAGCCTAAGGTCAAATTTGATGAAATCAATAGATACCCAGCTCATAATTTCCTGTATATGGGCTTTATATTCCAAATATCCCAGGCATCAATGAGCAAGATCTGGGCACTTGAAAGAAATTAATCTTCATAAAATATTCAACATTTTACATGGATAAGACATTCTGACACTTTAATTGACCATTTTGTATACACTGTAGCCATTTTTATGAACCTCCATTAACCATTACTACATACTAATATTTTGAAGTAAAATATGCAAAAATAAGAAAAAAATAGGATCACCTCAGTAGTTTATGCGATATATTCAACACTTTACATTAAAATGAAGCTTGCATAAAAAAACAAGACGATACTGTAAATGGGAGAATTGAGAAACCAGACAAAAAAAAAATATGTATACACTTCTAATACTGGTATTTAGCATTACAACCAACCTTGTGCCATCCTGGGTTTAAGACAATAGCCCTTTTACCATCAGATAAGGCACTCTGGTAAGAAGCAGAGTTCAGACATGACTGGGCTCTGTTTCCATACAGGATGGCATTGAATGGGCTGAAATCACAAAGTTGTGAAAACTTTAAATAAAGAAACCACATCTGAACTGTCTCAGTGATAGAACAAGTACAATTGGAAACTAGAAATAGGAAGCCCTGTAAAAGGAGAAAGTGGAACAATAGAGAAAATAGGCAGATTGCAAACAGGAAAACACATTATCATGTGTAATGTCCACCCATGATGCTTGGAAACACTACAAGTCATTTAATGAAAAGATGAAAATGTGAATATCTGGGGGTCGTTTCCGAGATAAATCCATTTTTGCTTTTTACCAAGAAAGTCGCCAGTTGACTCTACTGATACACTGGGGGTCAAAAATTTCAACAAAATCGCTATCTTGCACTGTTTCCGAGATAAATGCGTTTTTGCGTTTTACGCAGAAATTCAAGATGCCTACAAAAATGGTGCGAAAAATGATTTTGGGGAAAAAAATTTTGGTCACCAGTGGACTCTGCTGATGCCCTGGGGGGTCAAAACTTTTAACAAAATCGTTCTATCACACACAATTTCCGAGATAAATGCGTTTATGTGTTTTACGTAGAAATTCAAGATGGGCGCCAAAATGACGGGAAAATGATTTATGGAAAATGCAACCAGTTGACTCTGCTGACATCCTAGAGGGTCAAAAATTTCGACGAAATTGTTCTATCTCACACCGTTTCCGAGATAAATGCATTTATATGTTTTATGCAGAAATTCAAGATGGCTGCCAAAAATTGCGGGAAAACAATATTTTGGAAAAGTCGCCAGTCAACTCTGGGGACACCCTAGCGATCAAAAATTTCAACGAAATCGCTCTATCACACATCGTTCCTGATATAAATGTGTTTTTGCGTTTTAACCAGAAATTCAAGATGGCCACCAAAAATGGCAGAAAAAAGATTTCTGGAAAAAATCACCAGTTGACTCTGCTGTTACCTTGCCTGGTGGTCAAAAATTTCGACCAAATCGCTGTATCTCACACCGTTTCCCAGATAAATGCATTTTTACGTTTTACACAGAAATTCAAGACGGCTGCCAAAAATGGTAGGAAAACGATTTTTGGGAAAACTCGCCAGTTGACTCTGGGGATACCCTGGAACTCAACAAAATCACTCTCACACCGTTTTCGAGATAGTTACACTTTTTTATTTTCCGCTAAAATCCAAGATAGCCGCCATAAGTTGCGAAAATTGAAATTTTTCTCTTTTCAATAAGACACCCTTGTACTACCCAGTGGGCCAAAAATTCACTCGAAATCGCTCTATCTTTTTTTTGGAGATATTTACACTTTTTTATTTTTTGCTAAAATCCAAGATGGCCGCCAAAAGTTCTCAAAATTGCTCTATCTGTAACGGTTTCTGAGATATAAGCAAACGAGATATTAACCTTTTTTTATTTTCCGCAAAACTCCAAGATGACTTGCGAAATTCAGGCGAAATTGCTCTATCTCTTACGGTTTCCGAGATATTAACATTTTGGGGTTTTCCGCAAAAATCCAAGATGGCCGCCAAAAGTGGCAAAAATTGAAATTTTTTAATTTTGTATAGAATACTTTTCTACTACCCTACGGGTCAAAAATTCTGTCCAAATCGCTCTATCTCTTACGGTTTCTGAGATATTAAGATTTTTTGTTTTTCGCAAAAATTCAAGATGGCCGCCAAAAGTGGCGAAAATTGAATTTTTTCAATTTCACATAGAATACTCTGCTACAACCCTATGGGTCAAAAATTCTGTCGAAATCGCTCTATCTCTTACGGTTTCCGAGATATTAACATTTTTTTGTTTTTCCGCAAAAATTCAAGATGGCCGCCAAAAGTGGCGAAAATTGAAATTTTCAATTTTGTATAGACTACTTTCCTACTACCCTACGGGGTCAAACATTCTGTCCAAATCGCTCTATCTCTTACGGTTTCTGAGATATTAAGATTTTTTCGTTTTTCGCAAAAATTCAAGATGGCTGCCAAAAGTGGTGAAAATTAAAATTTTTCAATTTTGTATAGAATACTTTGCTACTACCCAACGGGTCAAAAATTCTGTCGAAATCGCTCTATCTCTTACGGTTTCTGAGATATTAATATTTTTTGTTTTTCGCAAAAATTCAAGATGGCCGCCAAAAGTGGCGAAAATTGAATTATTTCAATTTCACATGGAATACTCTGTTACAACCCTACGGGTCAAAAATTCTGTCGAAATCGCTCTGTCTCTTACGGTTTCCGAGATATTAACATTTTTTGTTTTTCCGCAAAAATTCAAGATGGCTGCCAAAAGTGGCGAAAATTGAAATTTTTCAATTTTGTATAGAATACTTTCCTACTACCCTATGGGTCAAAAATTCTGTCCAAATCGCTCTATCTCTTACGGTTTCTGAGATATTAAGATTTTTTCGCTTTTCACAAAAATTCAAGATGGCCGCCAAAAGTGGCGAAAATTGAAACTTTCAATTTTGTATAGAATACTTTCCTGCTACCCTACGGGTCAAAAATTCTGTCCAAATCGCTCTATCTCTTACGGTTTCTGAGATATTAAGATTTTTTCGTTTTTCGCAAAAATTCAAGATGGCCGCCAAAAGTGGCGAAAATTGAAATTTTTAAATTTTGTACAGAATACTTTTCTACTACCCTGTGAGTCAAAAATTCTGTCCAAATCGCTCTATCTCTTACGGTTTGTGAGATATTAAGATTTTTTCGCTTTTCACAAAAATTCAAGATGGCCGCCAAAAGTGGCGAAAATTGAAACGTTCAATTTTGTATAGAATACTTTCCTGCTACCCTACGGGTCAAAAATTCTGTCCAAATCGCTCTATCTCTTACGGTTTCTGAGATATTAAGATTTTTTCGTTTTTCGCAAAAATTCAAGATGGCCGCCAAAAGTGGCGAAAATTGAAATTTTTTAATTTTGTACAGAATACTTTGCTACTACCCTGTGAGTCAAAAATTCTGTCCAAATCGCTCTATCTCTTACGGTTTGTGAGATATTAAGATTTTTTTGTTTTTCGCAAAAATTCAAGATGGCCACCAAAAGTGGCGAAAATTGAAAATTTTGTACAGAATACTCTTCTACTACCCTGTGAGTCAAAAATTGTGTCGAAATCGCTCTATCTCTTACGGTTTCCGAGATATTAAGATTCTTTCATTTTTCGCAAAAAATTAAGATGGCCGCCAAAAGTGGCGAAAATTGAAATTTTTTAAAATTTTGTATAGAATACTTTTCTACTACCCTGTGGGTCAAAAATTCTGTCGAAATCGCTCTATCTCTTACGGTTTCTGAGATATTAGCAAATTACTCAAAAGTAGTACTGAAAATACACAATGAAGTACATAAATGGCTATTACTCATGTACTGACAAAGCTATCAGTCCCAAATGCAATACCAAGCGAGCTATGGACATAACAATCTTGTATTCAAAATTGTAGTAAAATATCTTTAATTATTTTGGCTTAAATGCACGGAAACCAATGGGTACTGAAAATAGCTGTACTTAAGTATTACTCAGTAAGCAAAAGAGGTACAACAGCTAAAAGCAATCCCAAGCAAGCTACTGACCCAATAAGCCTGCATACCAAATTTGGTGACAATAGCTCCAATACTTTTCCTTTAAATGAGCGGAAACCATGCGTGACGCCGGACATCGGACGCCGGACGGCAGAAAAAGCAAAAATAATATATCCACCCCCAGGGGGGTGGACATAATAACTACATATGAAACCAGCTTCAGGTCACAGTAATTTTAGCAGAAATATATACTAGGGTCTGTATTCACAAAGATTCTTAGAATTTTTCTTAGAATTACACTTCAGTCTAAATAAAATTCGAAGCTACAAATTTTCTTATTCTTAGAATAAAAACCTATTCACAAAACCATTCTTAGATAAGAAAAAGAACCGAAGTAAAAATAAATGTGTGCACAGGTTAGAATTTATCTTAGAATAAGTGTAATTCTATGAAAAATTCTAAGAATCTTTGTAAATACAGATCTTGGTATATGTGAACAGAAAGTGAGAAATCTTTAAAAGAATATAAAGAGGCTGCATTTCATGCAGACAGTGGTCAACTTAGTATGTAACACTCATATCAATTTGCAATCAGTTGCTGCATTGTAATCAACAACACGA
Organism: Sabellastarte sp. h YS-2021; assembly: GCA_964017235.1. Taxonomy (NCBI): domain Eukaryota; kingdom Metazoa; phylum Annelida; class Polychaeta; order Sabellida; family Sabellidae; genus Sabellastarte; species Sabellastarte sp. h YS-2021. The sequence continues at coordinate 58,291,805 of OZ024930.1, read as the reverse complement.
CTATTTTTTTAAGTTAAGCATGCTACATGCTAGTCTTAGATTTAAATCAAATTCTTAGAATATTCAAGAATAAAAGTGTTGTGAATGACAAATTCTTATTCTTAGAAAAATTCTAAGAAAAAGGACAATTCTTTAAAAAATATCTAAGAAACTAAGTGTGGTTCTCCGAATAAAAGTCTTTGTGAATAGGAAGTTCTTATTCTTAAAATTTTTCTAAGAAAAATGACAATTCTAAGAAAACTTCTAAGAATAAGACTAATTCTAAGATAAAAAATCTCTGTGAATACAGGCCCTGGTCATAAGAGGGGCTGAAATTTAACCCCTTATCTGACTACCCTGGTTAAGTGTAACTATTTTTCTAGGTGTCTGAGATTTGATTAAACAAGGTTCAAATGTCACTGGAGGTTAGTCATAAAGAGAACCACCTTCAGTATATTTTGGACATCATTACTTCAGGAAAATGTGTAGAGTCATAACAAATGAAAAATGGATTTATTAATATTTGCGAAATAAACTGACACAATACTGTACTTAATCAGACAGAAGAAATATTCATGTAATAACATATGCTTAAAATCAAATTAATATTGTTGCCATTTTTAATTCAAGGATTGAGAACACACACTGTGTTAATGCATTATACGTATACAAGTAATTCCCTTTGGAAATAATGTAACTACCTTTCACGTATAGCCTTTGTGTAAAATTCTGATGCTTTCTGAAATAACCCCTGCTTGAAATAGTGATTTCCTATTTCTTTGACGTCTTCTATTTTCTGCAAAATTGACAGGACAAATCAATTTATGTTACATTATTACAGTAATTGTTATTAGTTTTATTCCTTATTTGTTGCATGATGTAAAAACTTCGACAGGACTTGACACAGAACAGAATATAAAATTTCTCACAAAATGTGAAATTTTATCAGTGTCGAACAATCTTTGTATTATTTTGCTGCTATTTTTGCATCATGGAAAATTCTGGTTAAACTTTCGGTATCTGTCACAATTTTGGCCCAAGAATTTCACTGAATTGTGATTAATTTGAAGATGGTTGCCTCAATAGGGAAATTCCCATTCTGAGTAGACTTTTACAATTCCTACTTCCCATTATTAACTGGGGATGGGACATTATCCAAAATGTTCAGATCTGGAAGTCGCCAGTACAAAACCTTTCCGATTCTTTGATTCCAGGTTTTAGTACACCCAAAATCAAACAGGCCTCCGACAGGAAGAAAAACTCACGACACTAAAACATGCACGTTTCCTCTCAATGGAATCGCAATAAAAGTCTACATATGCATAGAAATATGGAAAACCATACTGAAATAGGAAGACTGTAGTCAGATAATAGAAAGGTTCATAAAATTGAAAAGGCACTTTATTAAGTGTCACTATTGTGGTCAAACAACTACATTTAATAATTGAAATTTATATCAAGGGCTGTTTTAGTTGGATCAATGAAACAATGACTTTAATTTCATGTAAGTGATATCAATAGTGGTTACCAAGTTGCCAGTATTGTATGTAAAATTAATCAGTTCCTGGTTTCATATCACAGAGCTTAGCTGTACTGAAAATGGCCGCCCAGGCACTTTAAAAACAATAAAGAAATAACTAGAGAGCTTTTTTATCAAATGATAATACATATTTGGGAGAATGAAATTGAGTTCATAAAACTGGATATTTGGATAACAGTAGGTGGAAAAATAACAGGTTCTATTACATATATGTTTCATATAAAAACATGTAAGGACAGACTTTTTGTTTAAAAAAGACACACTTTCATTTCCATTTCAATAAAGAAACTTGACCAACTGATATCCTAAAAAAAAAAAACTAACTCCTGAAACCCTGCTCTGTTACTATCTTGATATTATTACACTTAAGTAGCAGATTTTTCACCTAGATTGTAAAACAAGTGTAAATAGTCACCCTGTCTTTCTTCTTTGCACAAGATTTAAATTTTTCCATCACAAACTCCCCTTTCTGTGTCTTGTCCCAATGTTCTACAACTGAAACAATACACTAATACCATTATCGTATCTCAGGAATTAACATTAAGGCTATTGTGGGGAAGAAAATTTTAAGTTATCAGTTTGATTTTCAAACTGCATGCACTACATTCATATCTTCCATGAGGGAAGTGTATTTTTTGTTAATATTAACACTTGAATCTTGCGAAATCATAAGAGTTTGGGAGACCTGTCCTATTCGTATTTGTTCTCCACACTGTTGAGGACTCAAGGTGAGAACAGGTCCGTTAAAGTGAATCCTGATCTTCTGAGTCGATTTCTATGGTGTTTGTGAAGGTGTGGAGCAGAATACTTGAGATTGGTGTCACACCTAGCCAGTTCTGTATTACAAGCCACAGTCATTGAGGCTTCAGTAATGGTTTCCAGTGCTTTCTCAATAGAGGAAATAATGATAAACTGGATCTGAATGTGAGAAAGAAGCTCTTCAATATTTTTATTAAAACTGTCATCAACAGAACCCACAAATTCTTGAAGCAACTCCTCCATGTTGGATGCACATTTTTCTACAGTTCTGATGAAATGGCCGACATAATCCAGCATCTGTACATGTTCACATTTTACTGACGCCATGGTAGTGAATTGCTTCATAGGTACAGAAACAGAGGGAGGAGTTGAAGTTGACTTGGAGCAAATGCTTCTAAAAGAATCCTGGCAATTGGGCGGAGACATGAAGAATTTAGTCGATGTCGTTCTTTTACTTCCTATCCCTGGACCCAAAAATCTTTTGTCCTTTGTTCTGAATTTGTCCTGCCATCCTTAAAACGTCAAAGAAAACCTTCTCCAAGATTTTTGCTCCAAGATCAACTTACTGAAACATTTTTCCCAAAATTTAAACAGGAAAACTCAAATACATCATGTACATCAACCAATGAGAGCCTGAAACATGAGTTAACTGGTGAATAGCTGGTCACTTAAAACAGTTAGCTGGCCATAAAATTAGACAGACCATTTCATCCATCATAAATACAGGCTCTACTTATATACATAATCAAATGCTTCTTTTAAAAATGATAGAATTTTTGCCAATCCATTATTTGGACATGATGTTAATTCAAGAGATATCAATATACATTTGACTTACACTGTCTACAGCAGAATATAAGAGCCACAGACAAAGCCCTATCATCAAAGTCATAGCTGTGTTCCCTGCAATACAAAATACAAAAGCACTGGATTACACATAAGGCAGAAAAATGGGTTACAACTCAGGCAGAAAAATGGGACATGATATTTGCTGACCAACCCAACATCTAGGTAACCATATTTCAGGTAGAACATAACTGAAAGTACCAGTGAAACAAATGTGGAAAAAACATCAGAGATGCAAGTACCACACAGCCCAAGGAAAAACAGTACAAAGATCAGGAGGCTTTAGAGCAAACAGTGTGATATGATGTTGCACCGATATCCCAACCAAGTATCAACTCCTTACACCTTATGCTTTCTGAGAAATAGGCAAGACAAGATTTTAAGGGTCCAGGTCACTGTCGCAATGTCAAAAGTCAAAACAAGGACACTTCATGATGGTATACAACTACACCCCCTTACTACTGTCCCTGCTAAGTATCAACTTCCTACGCCTTATGGTTTCGTAGATATAGCCTGGTCAATGTCACTATGACAAGGTAAGAGGTCAAATCAAGTCACACCATGCCATTGCACACCTACAACCGCTTACCAATGTCCCTACCTAGTATCAACCTTCCACATCTTACAGTTTTCTAGATTTAGCCCTGACAAGATTTTAAAGGTAATGTTCACTGCAGCAAGGTCAAATCAAGGTCACACCATGATGTTGCACACCTACATGGTTTCCGAGATATAGCCCAGACAAGATTTTCAAACTCATGACACTATGGCAACATCAAAGGTCAAATCAAGGTCACACCTAAATTATAACCATCTCTTCATCTTAAATTTGGCAAGAGTTTTATCTAAGCTTTCAATAATCTTTCCTGTGAATAAAGACCCAGCTTCATATTAACTTTGCATTAACCCCAAAAATGCTCTGGCCCAATAAAGTTTATCTATTTTTACTGTTGTGCATTATTCCGAAGATAGGCACCTTAATGACAGTAAATGTTTGACTACAAAAACACTACTGTCTATTAATAAATACACCATCAGATTCCAATTAAAATCTTATGATTTGTAACATTTAAAACTGTAGCTGTCAAGCAGTTAAAATATAAAAATGTAAAAATATACAGTTAAAATACAGTTAAAATATAAAAATGTAACGATATACACGCTCTGACAAAACTATAATATTTGTAGCAATTGACACATTTCTGGACTGAAAATAGTGGAAGGTGGTAATTTTTGCTTAATTAATGCTGTTTTTTTTTCTGAAATAGCCCTACAGAGTCTTGTAAAAATGAACCATTGTTTTTTTAATACACATAAAGCCAATGAGAGTTGTGGAGTATTTTGAGATGGTCCCCATGGTAGACCTAGCTGGCAGAATGTTAATATGATTATGATAGGTCATGTCCAAATGTGTACTGTAAATGGTCACATAAAGCTTGTCAATATGGACTATAAGAGAGTTGCCTCTGTGTCTTGTGAACCTACTAGTGTTTAAACCACCTATAATTTCAAATATAGTACACATTCAGGCCACACAGAAAAGAAATGTCTCTTGAACAATATGTATAAAAAGTGTTGCCTTGTGATTTCAATTTACTGGGTTTGTAACCAGTTGATATTAAATTGGTAATGAAGCCTTTCCCAGTTTTGAATTAAATGACTTGGTAATGATGTCTTCATGTAAGACATATATAATGTACTCTTTTATCGCAGGTACTTTTTTCATAATATCAGACACTTGACTAATGCTCAAGTAAAATATCTGGATAGTTTTGCATAATCATGATTGTGGAATTATTAAATCACAACAAGTTAAAGATTACACTCAGTGGCTATCTCACGAAATTGAATTAACTTGCCTGCATTTAGAGGCATTGATAATGCAACTTTCACATTTAACATTTTGAGAATATGGATGTTGTTGACAGATAAACCATGACAAATTAGATAGCTACACAATTTCAATGTTATTATTGTATAGCTTGGTTAATTAGATAATTTAAAAAAACTACCACTTGCAATGATGTTATAATGCATGTATCAACTATGGCTACTGAATATCATTCACACACAAAAAGTACATATGTTATTATGTAGCATAAATAACCATATGAAGTAATTGTCCCAGTTAAGGTCAGTGATTTCATTTTGCTTATATATATATATATATATTGTTCTTTTCTTTCTGTTTTTTTTTATTTTTGCTGTTTCACTGCATATTATGTTGTATATTGTCTGTTTTCATTCTTGTGTCCACATATATTTATTAATTCTTAAAACTCTAACTGTGGTCATATGGAATTATTGTATTACTACCTTAAAGTCTGATATATTAATAGCCGAAAAAATATCTAACTTAAATAGGGAACTGTACATTATATTTTATCCCTCCCAAAAATTGGTGCCTGTTTTGATCATTTTGATATCAACCTACAAAACAAGTGATGACTTGATACCGTTAAATGATGACAATGGCTGAAAAATTAGATAAGGTGAAAGTGTTATCGGCGAACTGTAGAGGACTTAAGGATAAATCCAAAAGATATGATGTTCTTAATTATTTCAAAAATATGGAAGCAGATATTATCTGCCTCCAAGACACACACTTAACAGAGCAAGATGTGTCAGAAGTCAAAATGATGTGGGATTGTGACTTTCTATTGCATGGCATCCATAGTAATGCCAGAGGGGTTGCTATATTCTTCAGCAACAAATTTGAATACAAAATATTGAATAAATACACTGACGAAGAGGGAAATGTATTGATAATTGATATTGAAATTAGTGATATGAAATTGAAAATCGTTAATATATATGGACCAAATAATGACGACCCCACTTTTTATTCTACTCTTACAGAACAATTTCAGAGTAGTGAATATGACTACTTAATCTGGTGTGGGGACTTTAACATGACACTTAATCCAGCATTAGACAGTTTCAATTATATAACTATTAACAACCCCCAAGCCAGAAGATACGTAAATAACTTTATCTCAGAGAACAACCTCATAGATACATTCAGAAATTATAACCCTGAAACAAAGAGATACACATGGCGCAAAAAAAACCCATTAAAACAAGCCCGTCTTGATTATATCATAACATCTTCATGTTTTACAGACTTAACCACAAGTGTAAATATAAGGCCAGGCTATAGGAGCGACCACTCAATGGTAGAACTAACCTTTTTAATTAGTCACTTTAAAAGGGGAAGAGGAACATGGAAACTCAACACAAGCTTATTAAAGGACAAAGAATATATATCCTTAATCAGAAATTGTATACGAGAAGAATATCTGAAATATACAGCTCCTATATACAGCTATGTTTTTTTGGAAAACTGTTGCGTCCAAGATCTATGTTTAACCATTGAACCGGATACATTTTTAGAGGTCCTGTTGTTAAGAATTCGGGGTGAGACAATTAAATATGCAGCATTGATAAAGAAACTCGAGTTAAAACTTGAGAAAACCCTAATCTCAGAAATAGAAAAATTAGAGGCTGGTGAAAATACTCTTGATCCTGATATATTAGAATTAAAAAAACAAGAACTTGTTGAGTTTAGAAAAAAAGAACTGAAGGGACACATGATAAGGTCTAGAATACAATGGTTAGCTGAAGGTGAGAAACCTTCAAGTTTTTTTTGTGCACTAGAACACAATAATTATGTTGATAAAACTATAAAGTGCCTAAATAAACAAGGTGAAATTTATATTAGGGACCAGAAGAAAATATTGAATGAAATAAAAACTTATTATGCAAAACTTTATGAGTCCACCGAAAGTATAGAATTGTTCGATTGGAATGAACAGCTAAAGAATTGTCAAGTTAAAACCCTGAGTGTAGAACAAGCTAAATTAATTGAAGGTTACCTTACAATACAGGAAATAGGTATAGCACTTAAAAATACTAAAAATAATAAAACCCCGGGCTTGGACGGATTTCCTTCTGAGTTTTTTAAATTTTTTTGGAAAGATTTAAAGTTCTGCATTACTAATGCAATAAATTTCAGTTTTGACAAGGGGTGCCTGCCCTTAACACTGAGACAGTGCATTGTAACATGTATTCCCAAGAAAGGAAAGTCAAGGGACAGAATTAAGAACTGGCGTCCTTTGTCAATGCTGTCAGTCTTGTATAAGTTGGCATCTGCAGCGATTGCAAACAGAATGAAGCCTTGTTTAGATCAAATTATTGATAAAACTCAATGTGGTTTCGTCCCAGGAAGATATATTGGTGAATGCACTCGATTGATATTAGATATAATGAAAATTACAGAAGACCACCATATACCTGGAATGCTAGTATTAATTGATTTTGAAAAGGCATTTGATTGTGTTTCATGGTCGTTCATCTACCAAACGCTGGCTCATTTGGGTTTTTCTGAAAAATTTATAAAATGGATTAAACTTTTTAATCACAATATTATGGCGACCATTATCCAGTGTGGTGTATTATCTGATTTCATAAACATACAAAAGGGATGCAGACAAGGAGACCCCATTGCCCCATATTTATTTATTATTGTTGCACAAATTCTAACAATCCTCATTAAGAATAATAAATCTATAAAAGGAGTCAAAATCGGTAATGCAGAGTTTAAGTTAGTACAGTTCGCCGATGACACAACACTGATTCTTGATGGTACCATGGAATCATTACAGGCAGCACTTAATACTTTAGAAATATTTGGCACTTTTTCGGGATTAAAGGTTAATAAAGATAAAACACAGATAGCCTGGATAGGTAAAAAAAAGGCCAGTAAAGATAAAATTATTATTAAGGACTGTACATTTAGTATTGTACCTAGTTTCAAGTTACTGGGCATTTATATTTCATTAGATTTGGACAGTTGTCTAAAACTTAACTATTCTGAAAAGATAGCAGAAATTAAAGAAATAATCAACAGATGGAATAAAAGGTACCTAACACCTTTGGGAAAAATAGCAATCATTAAAACATTTCTGCTGTCCAAATTAAATCACCTTTTCTTAGTTTTACCAGACCCACATGAAGGATACATAAAGGAAATTAATGATATATTTTTTAAATTTATATGGTCCTCAAAGCCTGACAAAATAAATAGACAAACAATTGTACTTGATAAAAAATTAGGGGGACTAAAAATGTTTAACTTAAAGTACTTTATAACATCTCTGAAAGTATCATGGATTAGAAGACTTTTGCTAACCACAACACAGTCATTGTGGATAACACTTTTTGAACAATCCTTCAATGTAACACTTCATAAATTAACACATAGCGGGCCAGGATATTATCTACTGTTAAAAAACAGGACTAAGAATAAATTCTGGATAGATGTATTCAGTGCTTGGCACCTTTTTACAAATGAATACCAACCGCATACAAACTTAGCTGTAATAACAAGTCCATTATGGTACAATACTAACATGTCTTGTCATGAAATGTTCATTCCAAATTGGTTTGAAAAGGGCATAACTGCAGTATCCGATGTTCTGAACTTAGATGGTTCAATTAAAACCTTAGACGAAGTTAAACAAGAATATTCTATTAACTCTATTAACCCTTTGCACTATTTGAGAGTCCAGCAAAATGTGAAGAAATTTCTTAAAAAATATAAGCCAGTAGTTGATTTTAATGTGCAGAGGCCCTTTATTCCATTTTACATATTACCTCTTTGGAAAAATAATAAGGGAGTAGGAGCCTTTTATAAATTACTGTTGCAAAAAGAAAAGAATAATCATAATATGAAACAAAAATGGCAATTTGAGCTGGATATAAATATTGATGACAAAATGTGGATGTCAATATTTAATGTGTGTTTTAACAGTTTAGATAACAACAGCTTGCAGTGGTTTCAGTTAAAACTCATTTATAGAATACTCCCTACAAAGGCATATTTAAGGAAAATTAATATCGTGGACACTGCAGAATGTAGTTATTGTCAAGAAAGTGAAACTATTTTGCATATGTTTGTTGAATGTAATAGAATTGTAGAGTTTTGGAATGAAATAGAAGAACTGATATGTCAAATCATTGGTTTTCAGATTAAACTTTCAGCTTTCGATAAAATGTTTGGCTATCAGAATAGAGACCGAAACAAAATCCCTTTAAATTTGATATTACTTGTTACAAAAAAATATATCTTAGACACAAACGCTACAAATGGCATTCTCAACTTAAATGTATTGAAATGTAGATATCACCAAACATATGCCGATGAAAAATACCTTGCTGTTCTCTCGGGTAAACAAGATAATTTCAATAGAATCTGGGATAAATGGGGTACAGCCCTGGAAGAAATGGCAAGTAATTGATCTATCAGTTACTTACTAAAGTAGCCACAGACCCCCTTCTGGTCAGGTCTTGATGTTTATTTATGTATTTTTTTTATCTTTTGGTTTCCTAATTTTTGTTATATAACAATTTTTGCTTTTATGTAAAAGAATTTTGAAACATGTAATATGCAGTAAAATAAAAAAAAAAAAAAAAAAAAAAAAAAAAAAAAAAAAAAAAAAAAAAAAAATCTTATCTGCAGGGGGTTTGAAATTCTATATTTTGCAGAAGTTAAAAAATGGCACACTTCTTTTCACATACAGAAAAAGTAAAGATTCATTAAAGTCCTTTTTTTAAGTGGTTTTCCATGTGTAAAGTAACTGAAAAAAAATTTACCCTCCTTTCTTTTGTTTAAATGTTTTCTGCCAGGAGTCTAGAAAGGCAAACTTTCTGGACCGATCCAGTAACTCAGTGAGAGGTTTGAGTTTCAGATGACTATCATCATGGCCAAAAACTGACTTATCTATGGCCTCAAACAACTCTCTCATCTGTTTCTTGCGAACATGGTTTTCTTTCTATTGACAACAGAACAAGAAACAACATTTTTCAAAGTTTTAATATAATGTACATATGGCATAAAACAACGACAGCAAACATAGCATGACTTTTCCATTTTACAATACTACGAAGTAAAAAAAATTTAAAATTATAGGACATCAGCTGATAGCAGACAGACGCACTGTAAAATGATATGGAGTAAGAAATATAAAATTTCTTACTGTGTGATATCTGCCACTGAAAAAAAAACAACTTTTATTTCCATAGCTTGTCATTATACATTTTTGACTTTGTGACACCATTACACCTCTAATCTCCCCTGATGACAAATTGACACAATACCCTCAGTAACAAATTTTACATTCTCTGGTAAAATTTTTACATTTCTTTGTAATACCTTATTCTGATTTTCTTTCAAATATTAAGAACTTCTGATGATACACTGTCAAAAGGATTATATCAAACCTAAAACAAATGTTTTGAAGTTTTTACACCTAATACCCCTTTCACACTACAGGCAGTATCACCCGTGGTAGGCCAAGTTTGGGGAAACGTCTCTTTCCTTGGACTGCTGTCTGACATCTATAGATGACCTTGCGAGTCAGTGGTGAACTTTCCATTACCTTGCAAGTCCTACGGAACTTTTAAACTTTTTAAAATTTCCACCTCTGATTTCGGTACTGTTAGCATGCACAGACGATTTCATGCATGCGCCTATGAATTTCCTACTATGGTAACCGAAGGTGTGGTCTATAGTGTAAGGATGAGATTCGGTCATCTTTCAGTCTAATATAAGGCGACATAAGATGAGTTAAAGTATTGGATATTTTGCCAAAAGTTGAGTTAAGGTTATGGAGGATGTCTCTCAGTGACCATTGTTTGTAGCACTGTAATCGGATTGTTATTACGGTTAAAACACCATGTCCAATTACTGGCCGTCCGCCTGTAGTGTGAACAATTTGAACAGAATGGAGTGACCTGGGGGCAGTTCTGCCGCCGAGAAAAACTTCATATCACAGGACGACCACCTGTAGTGTGAAAGGGGCATAAAGTATTTTGTAAATATTTTTAAATATATCAAGAATCTTACCAATTAATTAATGCAAGTCAGACAGAACATTTTCAAACTTGGCCTCCCAATGATAATACATTCATCAGACTCACTTACGAAAATGTGTTGAAAGGTTAAATAAAATACAAAAATAAATTAAACAAATCAATGAATGTATTGAATAAGAGTGATACAGTATACATTTTAATAATTTGGTCGATACCTTTGTTTAATTGTAAGTACTCACAGTGTCCGCATGAATGACTTCAAGGATTGTCTCAATACCTTCAACAACATCCAGCTCCTTCTGAGACAAAGCATCCTGACAGGTTGGACTAAAGAATACACGGGTCATAATTCATCAATGTTGATACCACATACCTATATTAAACTATCGAATGTTTAAGTTTCTACATTAAATATTAAAATTAAATTGAAAATTTTAATTACTTAAATGTAGCTTTTATAAGGTGCAAGCTTACCGTTTGGAACTGAATGCTATCTTGGGAGGCCGCAGGCATTGGCCAACGTCCAAGAAAAATAAAAATTTAGTACTGGTCTTTGGGGTGAAGGTCTGCGCCCTTCATCACGTTGACAGGGTATTCCCACAACTCTAGGTGAGCTGAACTGATCCCTGACCAAGGAAGGAGGCTGTTCAACGACAGAGGATTTCTGCAGTGCTCCTTGAGGTGAAACTGAAAGGGCCTCATGTGAAGGCGTCCCTCTGGGACCATCATCTCTGTTGAGGCAAGCAACACAATTAACGACATGAAACATCTTCCAGTCAAACATGTTTTGACTTTAAGCATACGATCAAATTCTGAAGTTTGAGCCATCTCTCTTGAGTAGGTTTTACATGGGCTGAATCTCGGGGGTATTCGTAGCACCTGTGTGAGTTTGAGTTTGGACTTCTCTTGATTGATTTTCAATCCTAAGGGATGTGTTAGGTCTTCCACGGTCTGAGTGTTCGCTTTCCCTGAGTATGCCTCCTCCAGGGACAGGGCCCTGATAAGCCAATCATCCAGGTATTGGTGAAATCTGATTCCCTTGGGAGGGCCAGCAGCTTCACTTACTTTACAATCATTGTAAATACCTGCGGGGCTGTGGCTAGGCCGAAAGAGGGGGCGGTGAACTGGAACACCTGTGAATCGTGGCAAAACCGTATGTTCTTCCTTGTGTTTAGGTGGATGGGGATGTGAAGATAAGCATCTGCGAGGTCTATCAACAACACCCATTTTCCTGGAATCAGAGCGGCCCTGATGGACTCTGCTGTTTCCACCCTGTGGCCCTGCTTAGGTCTATCACTGGCCTCCACCTTTGGTGAGGCTTGGAGACTAGAAACAGGCGACTGTAAAACCCAAGAGATTTTACAATTTCCACCCTTTCTATTGTGTTCTTAGACAGAAGAGACTGGATACAAGAGGCCAGAGCTAGATCTTTTTGATGGGCCTTGTATCCCGAGTGTCAGGAGAACTCTGTCTATTTTCAGTTTTGTCATGAATGGTACAACGTAATCATTGGTAATAATGTTTAGCACATTGTTTCAGCATCTTTGTTGGCCAACCTCTTCTGAAAGAAGGGAGGCGCCTCCTAAGGTGGACTGAGGGAGTCTTTTAAGAAGTCATTGGGAGGAGGGGTTTCCAAACCCTCATCCCCTTGAATGAGATCAAAAATGACCTCTGGAGCCTCTATTACTCAATTTCCCCCTGCCTGAGGAAAACGATTGGTTTGTGCTTCGAGTGGACTGTCCCCTTTTCTTATTGCGGTGGCGACCATGAAAGGGCTGGTTTTGATACAGTCCAAAATCCTGAGTATTTTAGGGGTGGCTTTTTTAAAGCAGGCCCTATTCTCTTTCCTTGACTAATTGAAACCTGAACAAAGGGGTGTGCCAAAATGGGGAGCTCCTAAGTTTGTGACATCCTGAATCCCCCAAATGAGGTTGAAGATGGGTCATTTCAGCCTCACGTCTGATAAGGATTGAATTACCCATGGTGTACAACTCCCTCTGGAGAATGTGGGCTAAGGCCTTACTTTGACAGGCTAAGGCTCTCTGCAGAATGAGAATCCTCTTATTCAGGATATCTAGATAGTCACAGGTCTTTCCATAACCATTTCTGGCTGCTTTTTCAGGATTGGGCCCCTTTAGAAGTTGTCTTTTATTCCTTCTGACAGTAGCCTTGATACTGTCCTGGCATTTTTCCATGGTCAGGTTGCACTCAGATGCGATCTTGGTGAATGCAGCCGAACAACTAAGGGTACAGAGATTTTGCTTTGCATGATGCTCAGACTCTTTGACTACTGGTAGGCAGACCTTGCCCATAGGTGCCCTCAAAACAAGGTTTTCCCAATTTGTACCACTTGGAAGTGGGAGCAGGGGGTTTTATAAATTTACCCTCGGGTAAATTTGCAACCTGAAATCCTGTTCAAATTTATCAAAAGCATCTTTTAGCTGAGGACTGAGTGGAAGCATAGCTGAAGGGTCCCTTGGCTTAAGCTCCTGTTGGCCTGCTACATTATTTAGAGTCCAGACTGTGGTAGAGGACCTCAGCATACTGTCCCTGGGATCAGGAAGTTTCAAAATCTGCATGAAGGTTACTATGTCCTCGGTATATTGTGAGGGAAAGTCAGACATATCTACTTCCCTATAAAGTATAGGGTCCTGGTCTGATTTGGATTTGCCTTGTTCAGAAGAAGCCTCTTTGGGCTTTGAGGACTTTTTGACTTGCACAGAAGCCTTAGATTCCTCCGAGAAAGAAGAAGTGACATATTTTGTCCAAGACTTAGGTTTTATTTTATCCGAGTGTTTCTTTGATTTTGCAGCAGCAAAAGACTCGGACTAATCCAAGTTCGGATCTGAAAGAATCTCGGATTCAAACCTCTGGACAAACTGTGGTGGTAGGGGAGGACCAACAAATTTGGTCTCCATGGATTCGTCCGAGTGGTTACGCAAGTAAGGTAGCTGATTTGGACCAGGCTTCGGATCTGAGGCGGAGATCACCCCCGCTTCGGAAGTGGGTTTTTTGACAGATTTGATCATGTCTCTCAAAGACTGTAAGGTTTTCATAATAGAGGCCTGAAACACCCCCATTTGTTGTTGAAGTTGGATGTCAAGTTGAGAACCCAGTGACTTTTCTATTTATTGTTAGAGGGCTGTACTCTGAGTAGGTGGGACAATTTGGGGCGTTTTAATCCACAATGCCTCCAACCCTAGGTCTTGGGTTTGAGGAGAGGATGAGTACAACTGCTGAGAAGTGTGTTCCAGGTCTTCATGAGACCCTGAAAAGACCTCCTCCTCCATGTTTGGATCACCCAACAAATCCAACTCGTTTTTAGACAAGTCTGACTTGTGTTTACATGAATACCATTTCCTATTTTTAATTTGGCAATTTTGTTCTTCAGTGAAAGAACTACACAACTGACAAGGTTTTTCATGTGTGACACAAGGGTCATCTCCCCTACCTGCCTCTCTGCAGGTACGGCAGTAGTTGTGTAAATCAAAAGGAAAACAGAAATGACTGCATTTTAATGCACAGGATTTGTTGGTGTTAGCTTTGTGAGAGGACTTGGAAGCTGTCCAAAGAAAGTCGAGTCGAAAATTCAATCACATAAATTAAGGAAAATACTTATCCTCTCACCAAAAAACGTGTACCAGTATAATCTAACGAAATTTAATTTAAAAAACTCGCGAATTTTGAACATCCAACAAGCCATAGATCCAGAGAAATTAACAAAAATATGTGAGAGCGAATATATGCTTCAAAACAATGCGGCCAACGAGAAGAAGGGGAATTTGCAGTATTTAACTACGGGATTCACATTCAGTGTTGAAGGCATTTGCCAGTACTCAACGTCTATTTTTCTTGGACGCTGGCCATGCCTGCAGCCTCCCGAGATAGCATTCAATTCACATGGTAAGCTATTATAGTGCAATAAAATGTGTTAATTTCAGTATTATTGTCAAAGTCATAAAGGAAACTTTACACCATGGCATGGGGTGTAATGAGAGAACATAACCTCATGCCAACCTTTTCATACCTGCAGGATGGGTGGAAGAAAGTCCACAGAAAAAAATGATTTCTGAGTTCTAGTATAATCAGTCATTGAAAATAACATTAAAATCTATTACCATATGTATGTGTTTATACTTTTGTGAAAAATTCATGAAACTTGTAAAGTCAAGGACACAAAATTGGACAAATCATGCAACAAAAATACTGGATGGAAATTCCTAATGTACAAAAAACTTTTTGATGTATTAAATAGTAGCATTATAAGTGAATAAGCTAGGTGATATTAATGTTTAATATGTCATATAGATGCAATTAACCATTTTCGAAAATGAGCATTTCTTCTTCATAATTATTTTTTCAACTCAAGCAATTAACTCACTTGCAAGTCCCTAAGAGACCAACTTCAAAGAGATACTTCATCCAACTGTCAGGGTGGAACATTTTACCAAACAAAAATGGAGACAGAACATACACCTTCACTAAGTGCTCTTCATTAAACAGGTCATACATCTTAGGGGCCTTACCAGAAGTATCTGAAATAAAAACATTTTAAAAGCTTCTTTTCCATAAAATTTAAAAACAAAATTCCATTTAGTTTTTGTTCTTTATACTATATACACTTTATAACTGAGCTCATGTATAACCTTCTTTATAAAATTTCATTTTCAATGGGTAAATTTACAAGCTAGAACTTCTTTTTTTTGTCTTTTAGAAAAGATACAAGCTGCAAAGCAGTGAATAGTTGCATGTTGTACACTGAAAACTTCAGACAAAGATTTATGTTAACATTTGGAATAGTTTCAGGGTTTTCATAGTTTTAGTCATATGTCATAAAATGATCATGTGATACACTTGAAAACCAGATAAAAATGCCTGGTTAATACTCACTAATAAAATACTCTGAAGACTGATTAGTACTGGGGAAAAAATAAACAAAGTCCACACCAAAGGTAAAAATGGTTAATTTAGTAAATATAATAGTTTATAAAACTAAAAGAAAATATATGTTAATTCAGTAAAAAGAAAATTGGTCAGACACAAGATAAAAACCAACACATATATATTCAGTATAAACATACATATTTAGTACTTAAACGAATCATTGAAAGACACAAAATTAACACCTTAGAAATATTGGAATTTAAAAAAGAATTGTTTCTCTACAAAAAGACCCTCAAAATATTGGTTTCAATTCTTTGCATTTACTTATATGTGTGCATATGTGAAAAAGGAAAAACACTGAACATTGTTAAGATTGACAAGAAATATTTGAGGTGTGATAAATCTCCAGCATTTAGTTTTTCTGATGTTGGGATTTCAAAACTGGTTCATCCGACACTGTAATGAACTCTACACTTGTATATTTACAGAATACTTAGATGGCAAGTTTCCAAGTGTAATGTTTCCTTCCTTTTTTTTTTTTGGTACATATATGAAGAAAAAAAAATCAAAGATGACTGATGTACAGTATTTGTGTCATTCACCAAGCTTATCTCACAGATTGTCAATAGTCAGAAAAAAACATGGTTACTTTTCAAAGTCCAAATTTCAACAATGGAGTTAAGTACTGGACGATGTTAGATGAATCATGCCTAGTTTGTCGTTTTTTCACAAAGTCTCACATACATTTCAAAACTGCACCAAATGAAGTGTGAAAATGGCCAGTTACAGGAGTGTCGAACCTTTTTTCCAAATAACATCACAATGAAAATTAGATCAAGCATGATAGAAAAATCATGACACACTGAAAACATCAGACCATTGTATATAGCTTTTGCCTGATAGTTTTAATAGTTTTGTTTAAATCTGAGTGACCATTGCAGCTCTGAAAAAGGATCTGAATCCATCACATTGACACTTATTGGAGAATTTTGGGTTATATTAATACAGATTCACATTCCCAAGTTTCCAAACAGGGGATTACTGCAGTATTAATGAAGCAAGAGACAGGTTTTGAATTTGAAAACTAGGGTTTTGAAACTCAAAACCAAATATATATTTCCAGTCTATGCATCTGTGGTGAGATACTGCGTTCATTTACTTTTTCATCAATAACCGCAGGCTAAAGTCTGTAATATTGTAATAGAATTTGTTCAAATTAAAGCCTTGTGCAATGATTTCTAACACAACTACGCCTATCGCATTGGAGAACCAATGCAAATTGTATTCACTGTAAAGACAACACACCAAAGCAAGTGAGTAGCTGAGCTAGCACCAAAGGCTCAGTGCAATCAAAAAAAGCAATTTGAAGTTTGGCTTCCCAGTCCATTATTAAATATAGGTTGGTCAACATTGCAAACCTCTAGGACAAATAATAAGCAACTTAAAATCACTTTCAAGTTTGGTTACCATCATTTGACTTTGTAAGTGGGCCCCAAGGTCAAATCTGACCTCATCAGAAGATTCCCAGTCCATGGTTCTTTCAGGATGGCTGTTCCATGCCAAACCTCTAGTAGCAACTAGAGGATCGCTTGCAAAAAAAAAATAGCATCAGAGATGCCCGTACCCCGCAGCCTAGGGAAATATTTTCAACACCATGAGATATAGAAGTACTGTATCAGTACAAACTTCAGGATACTTTCAGAGCACTGTCAGTTATATAAAGGTCCAAACAATGTTTAAATGGAGAAATAATGTTTAAAAGAAAGATAATGCGTATAAAGATGAAGTAGTAAAACAAGATAATTCAATAACAAGATGACAGCATTAATCAGTAAACTAAAATTCAACACTCTTTATCTACATCTGCATGGCCGAATTATGGTTTAGATGGTTTGAATATTACCATGCATACAGAAGTGGTAATACATTTAATGAATGCTTATTGTGGTGTTGGAGCAAAATCTGTGGCTCACTTGATGAAATTCTATCTCTTACAATGGGAAGTTATGAAAGTAAAATTCTTAATAAATTCTAATATGACTTTTGCTTAATCTGCATCAAAAGACAGACCCAAAGGTCCATGAAGATTTTAAAGGTCAAGGTCACTACGACAAGGTAAAAGGTCAAATTAAGGTTACACCATGATAATACATACCTACGCCCCCTAACCAATGTCCCTACCAAGTATCAACTTCCTACACCTTACGGTTTCCAAGATATAGCCCTGACAAGATTTTGTAGGTCAAGGTCACTATGGCAAGGTCAAAGGTCAAATTAAGGTCACACCATGATGCTGCACACCTACACCCCCAACCAATGTCTCTACCAAATATCAACTTCCTACACCTTACAGTTTCCGAGATATGGCCCGGACAAGATTTTATAGGTCAAGGTCACTACGGCAAGGTCAAAGGTCAAATCAAGGTCAGATCATGACGTTGCACAACTACACCCCCTAACCAATGTCCCCACCAAGTATCAACTTCCTACACCTTACGGTTTCTGAGATATAGCCCGGACAAGATTTTATAGGTCAAGGCCATTACGGCAAGGTCAAAGCTCAAATCCAGGGCAGACCATGACGCTACACACCTACTGCCCCTAACAAATGCCCCTACCAAATATCAACTTCCTACACCTTACGGTTTCCGAGATATAGCCCGGACAAGATTTTATAGGTCAAGGTCACTACGGCAAGGTCAAAGATCAAATGAAGGTCACACCATGACATTGCACACCTACACCCCCTAACCAATGTCCCTACCAAATATCAACTTCCTACACCTCACGGTTTCTGAGATATAGCCCGGACAAGATTTTATAGGTCAAGGTCACTACGGCAAGGTCAAAGGTCAAATCAAGGTCACACCATGACGTTGCACACCTACACCCCCTAACCAATGTCCCTACCAAATATCAACTTCCCACACCTTACAGTTTCCGAGATATAGCCCGGACAACATTTTATAGGTCAAGGTCACTACAGCAAGGTCAAAGGTCAAATCAAGGTCAGACCATGACATTGCACACCTACACCCCCTAACCAATATCCCCACCAAGTATCAACTTCCTACACCTTACGGTTTCCGAGATATAGCCCGGACAAGATTTTATAGGTCAAGGTCACTACGGCAAGGTCAAAGGTCAAATCAAGGTCAGACTATGACGTTGCACAACTACACCCCCTAACCAATGTCCCTACCAAGTATCAACTTCCTACACCTCACAGTTTCCGAGATATAGCCCGGACAAGATTTTCAAACTCAAGGTCACTACGGCAGGGTCAAAGGTCAAATCAAGGTGAGACCATGACGTTGCACACCTACACCCCCTAACCAATGTCCCTACCAGGTATCAACTTCCTACACCTTACGGTTTCTGAGATACAGCCCGACAAACTATTTTCCGCCGCCCGCCCACCCATCCGGACACCATGGGTGAAAACAATACCCCGACAGCCCTTAAGGGCTGTGGGGTAAAAAGATAATCTTTTTGCACAGCAAAAACAAAGCGTCCCGAAAAGGATATAACGGTGAGTGCTAAAGTACTAAGAAAATGCTCTGCTTCTAGCCGTATACTCTTGTGGCAACCAAAGTCTGCGTAGTCTGCTCTATCTAGCATGGTTTTCGAGAGAGAAGCATTTTTGAGGTTTGCATTTTTTGCGAATAATTCGAAAATTCAAAATGGCCGCCGTGTTGGGCGAGACAATAATTTTTTTTAAACTGGGATGGCTACTCTGCAGAGATCCCTTGAGGATCAAAAATTTCGTCCAAATTGCTCTATCTAGCACGGTTTTCGAGAAATAAGCATTTTTGTGTTTTGCAATTTTTGCGAAAAATTCGAAAATTCAAAATGGCCGCCATTTTGGGCGAGACAAAAATTTTTTGAAAATTGGGATGGCCACTCTGTAGAGACACCCTGTGGATCAAAAATTTCATCAAAATCGCTCTATCTAGCACGGTTTTCGAGATATAAGCATTTTTGTGTTTTGCAATTTTTTGCCGCCATTTTGAGACAAAAATTTTTTGAAAATAGGGATGGCTACTCTGCAGAGATACCCTGTGGCTCAAAAATTTCGTTGAAATCGCTCTATCTAGCACGGTTTTCGAGATATAAGCATTTTTGTGTTTTGCAATTTTTGCGAAAAATTTGAAAATTCATAATGGCCGTGAGTTTTGGCGAGACAAAAATTTTTTGAAAATTGGGATGGCTACTCTGCAGAGGTACCCTGTGGGTGAAAATTTCGTCCAAATCGAAATTTTTTTGTTTTCCTTCGTAAATGATTAATTAATCATTAATTACTCGGCCATTTCTTAACCAATCAATGCCAAAATCTAATGATTTCCAGATATTAATAGAATGAATGTATTTGCCAAGTTTCAGGTGAATTGATAAAATCCCTTTCAAGTTATCCTCTGGACAAGCTTACCCATCAAAAAAAAGACATTTTTGGTCATGTGACTTCTCTGATTGGTCGAAATGTCACTGCAGCATATTCAAAAAAATTCCCCAAGGCTACTGCATACACCTGCCAAATTTGAAAAGAATCCACCCAACGGTCACAGAGTTATAAGGAAAACGAAACGCGGAGCCGGCGGAGCCTGATTCTCTCCCATACTCAAACAAGCGTCCCTTGCTGGACGCTTAATAATAGGTGAGTTATAAGGTCAAATCTGACATCATCAGAAGACTCCCCAGAAGATTTCCCATCAGAAGATCTCCCATTGATTGGCTGGTTTCACATCCAAAAACTCTAGGACCAATAATATTTAAATATAAATTGGTTTCACATTGCAAACCTCTAGGACCAATAATAAGTGAGTTATAAACACTTTAAGTTTGGCTACCCTTATCTGATCTTGTATTAGGGGCCCAAGGTCAAATCTGACTATGTCAGAAGACTCCCAGCACATGATCAAATTCAGACATGGGGTAAAGGTGGGTTGAAAAGCATCTGTCTGGAAGTCCCAGGCTGTTGGTCATCCACATCTACATAAGAAGTAGGCTGTGCTGACGATGATGAAGGCCCTGATGGTTGCTGTACTTTTGCAATCACTGTAACCAGCTGTCCTGTGGTAGTCTGTTGAGGCTGCACAACTGGAATGGATACTGGTTGAGTTTCCGGTATGGTGAGTACATATCCACGTCCTGTTGTGGACTGTGATGCTTCTGGAAGTTGATATGTTGTGACCTATTGACTTGTGGTGACCTGTCTCTTGCTTTCTTCGGCCTTGTACTGTACTTCACTGAGAAGCTTCACTGTCTCGTTCCTGAAGGTTAAAAAGTACCTTTCTTCAAGATGTTCAATCTCAGAGTGGAGATAGTTGCAGAACGACTGTCTTGGACTGGCAGTGGGGTCCTGACTTGCACCCAGAAATGTGGAAATCATTGACCTCATCTGCTGGAACTGATCTAAGACTGGATCTGCAGACGTGGTGGCAGTTGCGACTGGAGGCTGTTGTCGCTTGGGACTGGTGCTCGAAGGCTGATGAGTAACATCTGATGCAATGCTGATTTCCATCTCAGATTCTGTGTCCTTGGATGTATCTGGAACTGAAGCTGTGGCTGCAGAGGGCCTCTGGGGTGACTTGAATGCAGAAGATTTGGAAACTCCCTTCCTTCTGATGTGACCTCATAGAAAACTGAAACTGTCCTTCAGCCAGGTCTGTCGTTCTGTGCACTTCTCAGCTCCTTGCCCTGACTTCGTCTGAGTGAGCTTGCCATATCTGGTACGTTGAGTATCAAACCACTTCTTCATAGTCTTGACAGGCAAGTTTCTGGTAGCTGCTCCCAAAGTCTTTCTTTCTTCTGCTTGTCTTTGAAACTGTCGCTGGTCTTGTCATACAGTTCCTTGTGCTGTTTAACGAACTCCACTATGGCTTCTTTGTCTGAATCACTCAGGAAAATGGACTTCATCTGGCCCTTCTTCTGTCTGGATTGAGTTGATTCTACATCAGTATCCGTGTCAGTTCGCACTCTCTTCTCTCCTCTTTCCGGGCTCTCTTCCCTCTCTCTCTCCATCCTCTCTCTGTCCCTCTCCTCCTGTTCAATCCTCTCTCTCTCATCCCTCTCCTCTCTCTCCCTCCTCCTTCTTTCTATATCCGCTGCTGTATCCCCTAACTCAAACTGTGGTTGAGTGTCTCCATTTGGTACTTCAATCTTTCTCCTTCTGCCCCTTGGCATGTTGATCAATCAATCAATTCTACAGCTTGTTTTAAAAAACAAAAACTTGAAATAAAAGTGAAACCTCACAGAACAGATTTCACTCCCAACCAGTCCAGCCTAGCTCAGTACTTAAGCTAATTTCAAAAAAATAAAAACCTAAAGAAAAGCTGCACACCAAGCCGTCTCTCGACAAGTCAAAGCCAAAATATACGCAGATTGTCTACCGACTCGCCCTTTTATACCCACAGACTTTGAAGCCGACAGGCCATAAGAAGCAAAATATTGCCAGCCTGTCGGTTACAGTTCCCGGCTTGTCTGTTAGTGTTACAGGCCTGTCGGTTGTTGTTTACGGCTTGTCTGTTTCAGTTAACGGCCTGTTGGTTACAATTTTTCCCGACTCTAGGACCCAGTCTGTAAAAGTTACCGACAGGCCTGTAAACTTTACAGGCCTGTCAGGAACACTTACACACACAGACAAGCCGGCTATAGTTACCAACTGTACTGTAACACTTCCCGCACAGTCGGTGAGTCATCACGTACAGTCTGGAACTCCATAATTGGGACAATATGGATACTTGTTACAGACAGGCCTGTTTGATTAACCGACAAGCCGGGAAGTGTAACCGACAGGCCATTAAGTTAATCGCCAGGCCTGTTGCTAGGGTCTGAAATTAGGGTCGGATACAAGGGTTGGTAACGTTCATAGAAATATCAAACATGTTTGAAATTTCACCGACTCTGCCCGACAGGCCAGGAACTTGTAACCGACCCTAACCGACCATGTAAACATTGGTCCCGACTCTCAAAAAATACATAGTTAGTGGCCTGTCGGTTCCAGTAGAAACACTGTGTTAAGAACCTCAAGATCGTTGATAAATGGTCATCCTTGAGCCTCTATCTTCCAGTTAGGGGAGTGTCAGTTACTTGTGAGTTGGGGCAGTACCTGTGCAGTCGGATTGGTTAAATAGCGCTTTGAGTCCTGTAGTATATGGAGATATTGTGCTGAATATAAATACACAATACAAAACAATATATAGCTGTTATACATATCACTTATGAAGAGATTCAACCTTCTAGTTCAAGAACCAGCTAGCAGAAAAAGGTAGAAAATTTTCAACGAAATGCCCAGGGCAGCCATCTTAATTTTCAGAATGACGTTAATTTCAGTCACAGAGAAGCTCACCTCCCATTGAAGATATCCTGCAAATTTGGCAAAGCTAGCTGGTCTAGTTATCCACTGAGAGTGTTAATGTCGAAACTCTCCCTATGTGTGGCGGTGACATAGTAAACACTAAACCAAAGTATCCACCGGATGCTTCCAGTGGATACAATAATTGAACTCACGAGGATAAATATGTATGGTGTGAGACATATTCAAGTGAAAGAAAAAAAAACCGACACTGAATTTTCTAAAAATAAACTAAGAAATGTTGACAATTGATGGGCAAGAAAGTCAATTCACACTGGCTGTTTAATAAACATAAGCAAAACTCTGGGTTTCAATATTGCAGATGGTATAAGAAACTTTCATATTTTTAAATGTAAAATCCATTTTTATGAATAAAAATGTATATACTTACCATATGAAAACACTTGGGTAAGCTTTGCTTGGCATTCGGTGACCGCCACGTACACCGTACATAGACTTTAAACTATGAGGGGAGACCCTCTTTAAACCTATATACTTGCTACCCTTTGACCCCTGGTGACCTAGTTCACTCTGCCATGCGCATTAATGCAGAAATAGTTCATTCTTTTTGTGAATAAACCTAAATGCTGGAAAAAGGCCTAAAAGCGGGGCAGGCGGGAGGGTGATTTGCTGTTTTCATATGGTAAGTATATACATTTTTATTCATAAAAACGGATTTTACATTTAAAAATATGAAATTTTATTTCATAAAAATGTAAATATACTATACCATATGAAAACACTTGGGTTGAATGCCCACATGGAAGGATGGTGGGAAAAAAGACAGACTAAGGAGGAAACCACCCATGGTTAAAGTGCACTAAAAAGGAAAATTCCTGGTGCATAACCAAAACCCCTGTGATGAAGGTGCAACTTGACTAAGTGTGAAGTAGTTAACTACTTATTACCTTCAGCACTGCTGTCTACACCCAAGAGGTCAGCTCTAAGAGGATAAGCACAAAAGTGTCAAAACCCAGAAGATGTGCCAAAAGTACACTACCAAGCACGGTCCCCAAAAAAGGAATACCCCCCCCCCCCCTTTTCTGAGGCTAAGAAGCCTCAGAAAGGATCAAGAAAAAGGAAGATCAAGTAGAAAGGGAGACTACACGTTGTGCAGCCACAATATCTCCCAATCTATAGGTATCCTCGAGATTCTTGAGAGCTACATTCCTAAAGTAGAAGGATGTAAAAGTGGAATGGCTCTTCCACGTGCAGGATCTCATGATGTCAAGGAGTGGGATTCCACCCTTAAAGGACCAGGACGCAGCCTGCGCCCTGACATCATGAGCCTTGACACCATGAAGAGATGCATTCTCTGTGGAACAGTTCTTAAGGGTGAAATGGATTATATCTTTAATCCAATTAGAAATCGTCTGGGCAGAGATATCACCCTGTTTTGACTTCAAGAGTGAAACAAAGAGAAGAGATCTACCATGCCTAAGGTCAGAAGTCCTAGACAAATAATGTCTAAGGGCCCTGACAGGACATAGAGACCTGTCTACTGTATCCTGTTGACCAAGGCACTTAGTCAAAGCAGGAATTTCAATTTCCGAAAAAATTGAAGCACCCTCTGAAGCTAACTGGTTCTTAGCCAGAAAAGCAGGATCTGTTTTAAGGATGACCTTTGACCATCCTTTAGAGTGAGAACAACCCTTAAAAGTAAAGGCATGAATCTCACTCCTTCTCCTTCCAGATGCAAGGGCAATAAGAAAGACCGTCTTCCAAGTGAGGAACTTTGGCTCAGCAAGAGACAAAGGCTCAAAAGGAGCCTTGGTAAGAGCCTGCAAAACCAAGGTCAAGTCCCAGGAAGGAATGTGACGAGAAGTCTTAGCCTGGACTTGTAAAAGCTCTGAATGAGTCTTTTGAGCTCCTTATTAGAACCCAACTCCAAATCTGCATCAAGCTTCATGGAGAGAGCTGACCTATATCCCTCTATAGTCTGAGGAAGTAATTTCTTTTCAGAGAAAAGAAACAGGAAAAACTCAGCTATGATGGGGACAGTAGGGTGCATGGCAGAGAAGCCATGTTCCTCACACCAAGTGCAGAAGTCGTTCCACTTTGCTTCATACACTGATTTAGAAGACTTTCTAATAGGACTCAAAATCCTAGAAGTCACTTTCTGAGAAAACCCTTTTTTCTCTAAGGAGACTTCAGCCAAAAGGCATGAAGGTTTAGACTCCTTAGATTTTGATGAAACACCTCGAGATGAGGTTGCTTTAAGAGATTTTCTTTTAGAGGAAGAGCGATTGGTCTTCTTATTGACAGTGCCAATAGATCTTGAAGCCACTCTTTGGTTTCCCAGAGAGGGGCCACAAGAAGCATCCTGCAGCTCTGAGAGTTGATTAATTTCTTGACCACAAGTGGACAAAGAGCTGTAGGAGGGAAGGAGTAGAGATGAAGTCCGGACCAATTCATCTCCAGGGCATCTACTGCCAGAGCCTTGGGATCTGGCACTGGAGAAACATACTGGGGAAGCTTGTGATTGAATCTTGTTGCAAAAAGATCTATTTGAGGTTGGAAGTCTATTTGTGACAGCCACCTGAAGATCTTGGGATTGAGGGACCACTCTGTATGAAGGGTCTGTTGAGACCTGGAGAGTTGGTCTGCCACAAGATTCATGACCCCTGGAACGTGTCTTGCTGTAAGAACAACCTTGTTCTTGCGACAGAAGGCAAACAGATGCCAAGTCAGGGCAAACAGGTCCCAGGAGTGGGTGCCCCCTAGTTTGTTTATGTAAGCACAGACAGTGGTGTTGTCTGAGGCTACCTGAATAATCCTTTGATGAAGGGATAACTGAGGTACAAAAGTCTTGAGAGCCAAGAGCACAGCTTTGAGCTCCAGAACATTGATGTGCAGTTTGGACTGCTGAGTCGACCAATGACCTTGGGCAATCATGTGAGCACAATGAGCTCCCCAACCCTGAGCTGAGGCATCCGTGTAAATGGATGTTACATACTTGGGTGGGTGCAGTGGAGCTTGCGCCATGACATTGTTCCTCAGTAACCACCACCTTAGATGAACCTTCACTGAAGGGTCCAAGGTGAATGGAGAATCCAGGGCACCTTTTAGGTGGCAATTGTAATTTCTCCTGAGATGAACTTGAATGTGTCGCATATGAAGGCGACCCTGAGGTACTAACTTCTCTGTGGAAGCTAGTAGACCCAAAAGGTGCATAACCTGGCGTGGAGTAGTAAGGGGGTTGAAAAGCAGAGGATGAATAGCCTCCTGAATGGACAGGAACCTGGCCTCTGTTGGATAACAAACCCCCTTGGACAGGTCGAAGACCTGGCCCAGGAAGGTGAAAACTTGCTTTGGAAGCAAATCTGACTTCTCCCTGTTGACAATCCACCCCAGCTTGTGAGTCAACTCCAACAAAGTTAGAGTTGCAGACTGAGCCTCCTGACAACTGTTGGCTTTGATAAGCCAATCGTCTAGGTACATGTGAACTGAGATGCCCAACCTCAAGGCCATCCTTTTCACTTCCTTGACTAAGGTAGTGAATTCCCTGGGAGCTGTGGCTAGGCCAAAAGGCATAGCCACAAACTGGTACACTTTGCCCAAGACTTGAAATCTGAGCAGTTTGTGAACCGTAGGAGCCATGGGAACGTGGAAGTATGCATCCTTGAGGTCCAGAGAAGTTGTCCACTGGCCAACTTGAAGGGAGTTTCTGATGGACTGAGTAGTTTCCATCTTGAAAGTGGGGAAGTCCAGATAAAGATTTAAATAACTCAAATCTATTACTGGTCTCCATCCTCCAGTCTTCTTTGCCACAAGGAAAAGTCTGCTGTAGAAAGCCAGGGATGTAGAATCCCTGACCTCCTGGATTGCTCCTTTGAGCAGCATATCTACAACAGCTTGGCAAAGAACTACATTCTTCTCTAGGGAAGAATACTGGCTGTTTATCAAAGGAACCCTGGATAAAGGAATTCGAACTGAACCTATTGGAAGCTGAAGTCCAAATTCCAGGGTCTTGATAACAGAAGGATGGGCCCCTAGAAACTTCCAATTGAGATGGAAATAGCCCAGTCGACCTCCCACTGGCAAAGTGGTGGGGTCTGGAGGTATGAGTGGCACCTTGGAGAGTTCCAAGGTCACTCTTACCTCCTGTAGGACATCATTGTTGAGATTGAGGTTGGGGCTTTTTGCCCCTACCCCTGGAAGACTTTCCACCACGTGGTTTCTTGGAACCTCAAAAGGAACCAGAACCAGAAGTAGAACCCTTCTGAAATTTCCTATCTTGAGAATCCCTATCTTGGGATTGTTGTCTTTTGAAAGACTTGCCCCTGGATGCAGAAGCAGAAAGTTGTTTGGACACTCCCTTAGTCAGGACAGACTGGAACTGTTCCTGCTTATACTCTTTAGTGTGAGAAGAAAGAGCCTTCAAGGCAAATTCACCAAAGAGGGAGGGACCATAGATAGGATGAGACCTAAGCTCCCTAACAATATGATCTGGCACATGTTTAGGGACTGTGGAAAGAAAGGAATCCCTCCTTGCCAAGGTCACAGTAGAGATAGAATGGGTGATGGAAGCCAACAAATCAATTAAGTGAAACTTCACCTGATTGATCAGCAAAGAATTGACATCCAAGGCCTGCTGAATGTCCAGAGAAAGGTTAGACTCAGTTTGGTCAACCAACTTCACTAAGTTGGTATGATTGACCGCTAAAGCCTCTTCTAGGGAATTCAGAATCATTAAATCTGACCTGAGACTCTTCTCAAGGGCATGAGCTGTACTTCTGGACAAGTAAATCTCCTTTTTGGGAGATGGCAAACCTGACCCCTGATCCGGATCCTTCAAAAGATCAGTCCAGACATCAGAAGCCATGGGTCTGTACCTGGCAAAGCTAAGCTTTGAGGGTTTGTTAGGGAAAATTCCCAACTTCCTCAACTTAGTTTGGGAAGCTCCCACATTAGAAGAGCGTGAATGCAAATCAGATAGATACGCATCAGCCATCTTGAAGGAACTCCTCAGTCTAGAACTGATGGGGAGACTCATGGGTGAGGATTTTGATTGGTCGGGGTAGAGCTCCGAGCAATCTTCGGGATCGTGATTCTGAACAGAAGGCCTGGAGATCTTATCTGATAAGACCTCAAAGACAGAGTCTAAAGCCTCCCTGTAGTCCCTATTGACCGACTGGATGTTTGGCATTGAATGTACGACCTGCAGCTCAGCCTCAAGATTAACCTGAGACTGAGTCTGAAGTGAGTCCTGAGAATCATTAAAAGTCGCACCCGAAGGTTGCGACAGATCCTGACTAGCCATTGGCTGTTGAGTAACAGCAGGGTTGGCAATACCCTGCACCCTATCTAACATGGAAGACATGAAAGATGAGAAAGTGTTGAAGAAATCAGCCTGAGGCTGATAAGGGGGCCTGTGAAAAGATTGGTCATAAACAGGGTAGCCTGCCGGCACCGGGACAGCCTGAATGGGCTGAGCTGAGGGAACAAAGTTACCCACAGAACCCGGTTGCTGGGAAATCGGTCTACCCAAAGAATTCGAAGAATTCACAGACCAGGATGACATTACACAGGATTGAGGGGGTAAAGGCACACCAGTCACTGGACGTGACTCCACCAGTGGGGATTGAGTAACCCCCAAAAGCCAACTAGTGCATGCTTCTAAAGAAGTCATACTAGGCAGTAAGCCCGAAGGCAAGGTGGAAAAACACGAGCGGTAGTACCGGTAGTAAGGGGAGGATCCGTAAGGAGGATCCGTAAGGAACCGAGTGTGGTAGGTAGTTGTGAAAAAGCAAAAATATTTGAATTTTGTGACACTTGTGAAAAAGTATTGCTCTGAAAACAAAGTACACAATATACAATATAAACATGTATAATAAAGCAAATGAATAAGTAAATATGCTGTACTCACTTAAAGAATGACTATTCTTCAGAAAGTTCACGGTTAACCTCCATTTTGGATGTGACGTCACAGTCACGTGATCTGGTGAAGTTTTCGTACAACAGCTAAGTTAAATGTGAAAATTGCGGTGCTTCGAAGATTTCGAAGAATGAATGAAGGAATACCCTGAATAGGTGAAAATAAACATTTAGAACTAAAAATCTAATGCAAACCACCAAGGAAATGACTATTTCCGAAGGGAAACCCACATCTGCACCACGTGACCACATGAGCTAAGTTACGAAAAAGACAAGTAATATTGCAAAAAACAAGCAATAAAAACACCAGAAATCGATAAAATCGAATAAAAATGAAGGAAAAGTGATTAAAAACAGCATAAACGTACTTACAGAGCACCACAACACCTAGCAGGTCTTAAAATTTGAGCAGCAAAAGTGCCGAGTTGAGAGTTCAACCGCCACAAAAAGAATGAACTATTTCTGCATTAATGTGCATGGCAGAGTGAACTAGGTCACCAGGGGTCAAAGGGTAGCAAGTATATAGGTTTAAAGAGGGTCTCCCCTCATAGTTTAAATTCTATGTACGGTGTACGTGGCGGTCACCGAATGCCAAGCAAAGCTTACCCAAGTGTTTTCATATGGTATAGTATATTTACATTTTTATGAAATAAAAATGAACTTTTGTACAGTATGTTAAATTACCTGCACATGAGACTCTTTATTTTACTTTCCCTTACTGGATTGGATTAGTAGTTTATTTAACATATGCAGACTTCCCTGCGGGATTGTAGAAAATTCCCAGAATATACCTCCCCAGCATAAAAATCCCCAGTGTAATACCATTTAGAAATGCATTATTATTTTGTCTTATTATTTATTCATTGTGGCACATTGATATTGTATAATGTGAGTTTCAATTCCCACCATCTTCAAACAGATTTGTAGCCCTCCTTTTCTTCTTTTATTTATTGATTAAAGAAACTATTTTGTGTGCCCCCTTATGGTTAATTGCTCATGTTGGGAGAGTTTCTATGCCCCATTTCCTGTGGCTTTGCAAATATCTAGGGCTTTTCAATCTGGGGTTTTTCAATGTATACGCTTCCCACAGATATTGCTTGTTGGATCTTAGGCATGGCAATAGTGAAGCAAAACATTCTTGGCCCTTTTATAATATAGACTAAACCTATAATACCCCAGTCACATTACAGGCTGTACTGCTATATCTCAGCCTTCTTTATTAAATGCCTCATTCCTGTTATTAATGACACACTTCTGTGAACTAATTGAGAAACTCTTCAATTTCCCTACTTTACCTGTCAATACAAACATGTTTTGAAATATATAAAATTTTTTAGTTATCATTTTTATTGACATACAAGGGGTACAAAAAGAAAACGTTTTAACAGAAGTATATACACCCCAGTAAACGTTTTTGGGTTTTGCAAACGTTTGAAAGGAAACGTTTTTCAAAGGTTAAAAAATGATGGGTACGAAAACCATTTGTAATAGAATGTTTTTAAAACGTTTCATGTATACCATTTATTAAACGTTTAACGATAAATTTAGAAAAACGTTATAAATGAACATAATAATGTCTGACTAATAATGGGGTCAGAGGTCAAATTCAATATCTTTTTATGGTTGTTCACTATTGAAAATATTATTTCTATGTCTAAAATTGCAAAATAGTGGCTTAGAAATTGTGCCCCCATTCAATTCCTACTTTTAGGGATTGCATGTAGGGAAATTTTGGACAAAGTCCTCTAAAGTCCCCTATTATTGCTCACCGCCATCTCTGTTTGGTCATGTTTGAAGGTGAAGGTTTAAAAATATAGGTTTAAAAAACGTTTTTGATAGAATAGTTTTAAAACATTTGACAAGCAATGTTGTTTAAACATTTTATGTGTACTATTTATCAAACATTTCATGATGAATGTTTGTAAAACATTTCCAGCAAAACCGTTATTTCTTCAGCTATTCTATAAATGTTTTAAAAATGTTTCCAGTCAAACCTAGCTTCTTGAGTTATTCTACAAACGTTTAATAAACATTTTCAGTAAAAACGTTTGTATAGAGAATGTTTATAAAACATTTTCTAAACATTAGTGTAAATGTTTACTTGAAAACGTTTAGAAAACCATAAGATAGGGTTTAATTAGGTTTTAAAAACATTTTGTAAACGTTTAAACCATTTAAAAACGTTTCTAATGTTTACTGGGAGGTCCATACAAAATATATAAAATTTCTGTCTCTATAATTTTCACAGTTTTTGGAAGTCAATGAACATAGCCATGATACTGCTTGTAGTGTGACTGTAGCATTACAATGAATAGCTTCGATACTCAAAGAAAACAGTGGGAGATTATACTATGACAATCAACTTTCCTACACAAATAAACAAATTTTCTTTAATATCAATGTTCTGAAATTTCAAATTTGCGTTTTATTTGGCTTGGGTCCTTTGGTTTACAATGTAAAATACTTTTCTGCTTCATGGCGCATGTTTTAAATACTACTTAGCGTGAAATGACCAATAAAACGATAAACGGAAATTTAATATCATTGAAGTGGATGTGTGAAACTACCTTTATCATTGATCATCTTCTATATTTGTCATGAATGTAGGACATTTCGGAAACAATTACCTTCATTTTAGGAGAAGAAAAATTGTGTTAGTGGATCATGGATTGCAAATCGTGTGAACTGGAAACAAAACACCTGATTTCATGACTTAACCATACCTCTTCCTTCATCTATCATGTCAGGCACAAATCCATCCTCCCCATCCATTTCATAGGGTGGTGGTTTAAAGAGCAAGCTGCCATCTGGGGCATATCCAGTGGGCTTATATTTATTCTCCATGTATTTGGTGACATCTTGTTCCATACCACTGTTGGTCACTACTTTGATGGATATTTTAGGTTGCTCCATCGTTCGTGGTTTGGAAGGTACAAAACCTGCTTTGAGTATCTTATTCACTTTGAATGAAATTAAAAATTTCTAACTTAAAGAAAGAGTCAAAAATCCTATTGTTTTTGAAAAGGAACATTTACTGGTGTCTTAAATCCGTGTCTACAGCAAACACAATAGCTTGTAACACAATTTGTACAGTCTTTCTGCTTTTACTTGAACATGTGTTTATATGTCATATCCTGGATTTATGTTATATATAGTCAGCTCTGTATGTTTTGCTTCTATCCAAGGTGCATAAAGCTGTTGTCTTCATATAAATAGAGATTTCACTGAATCCATATTCCATACATAATTGAAGTTTATCATTTTTCCACCAAGTGTCTCAAACTAATATTGTAAGTCTTTACTTTCTGCAAGACACAAGAGAACATAAATAATAATGCAATTTAAAATTTTGTTTACTATTCCTCAAAACATAGTTTTGCAGACATATAATTATAAAATAAAACAAACTTATCCTAAACTCTATACATTTTTACAAGCACATAACATAATAGTGTATTTAATTAAATCATGCCATGAATATTTATTTGTTGTAAATTATTTCTTATTGGACAAGAAAATGGATCATGACAAACTCCTATGTTTGATCAATATGTTTTGGATATGTCTCTACAGATATGAATGGTTGTATGAATGTGCACTGCAGGACTATCAAGCCCAACTTATCTTCATGAATCAATAATAATGAATAGTTGAAAGTCTTGAAAGAACCTGCTTTGTGTGTAAATATTTCAGTGTGTATATTACTAGAGTTAAGGTGTTTACTATGGTATATCATGCTGGAGTACTGCCAAAATACACAGTTCCATACATAACCTCTCCTTAACAGTTGTGCAGAGACTATTAATTACAGCAAGAGGACAAAAGAAAACCTGTCTCTTAACAATACATAACTGACATTCAAAAGACATAATTTTGTCACTTCTTTGATCTATTCTTTGAGAAGCTTTGTTTGAATTCCATGTTAACTCCCATCTTTTCTCTCTCACCCGATTGTGAAACTGAATATTAGCTAGGAAATCTGTGATATATATTTTGTAGTTTTCCACTGCAAAAAATAACTTTACAATTAAAAATAGAGACAAATAATGAGCTACAAAATCAGGAAAAAGTAACTCTTCCTGTTTCATATCAGCAGTTTCTGATGGAATTAAAACAAGTCATTTTCTGCAACTTTTACATGAAAATAAAATTTCAATTTTGGTTATTCTGTTAAGAAAAAGAAATACTCTTTTAAACACTTTCACAGGTGAGTAATGGTTAAAGAGTATCACATATCAGCCCAAGGTGTGATTGTACCAATTACAGTGGATATTAGAAATTTATTTTTTATTATTTTAACTTAAGACATTCAAATGCAAGTGTGTAGGTCATACTGGAGGAGTATAGGTCATTGAAATGGCTAACAAAAGCAGTGGAAAAAGATTTTTGCTAGATTCTTTTCTACAAGCAACCAAACACTGACATGTAACTTTCACATGTGTGTAAAGTATACACCAAACCCAGTGCCTCAGATACAACAGTTGATTTACAGTAAATAGTAGATTTATTTATTTATTTGGGTTTTACGTTGCTTTCAACACTGTACAGGTCATGTAACGGCAAGCAACTACCAGCTTTCCCACTTAAGGCCGTCACGGGGATCGAACCCCGGCCTCAGAGGTGGGAGGCGAGAGTGTTACCACTCTGCCACCGTGGCCCCTCAGTAAATAGTAGAGTAAGAAATCTAAAATTCGCCAGGAATCTAAAATTCGCCACCTCTAAAACCTTAGTTAATTTTATGAAGAAAATGATGTTTTGTCTTAAAATTGGTATTTTTCAGTTCACAAAGCCTTACTTTACTGTACATTCAACAAATCTCACCTCAATTCATTTATTTTATTAGTATTTCCACATGTGGCGAATTTTAGATATCTTACTCTATAACATACAAACTGATATTGTCTACAGCTGAAATTCACATTTTCTTATTTATTAACACTCAACTGTCTCCTTTGTTTACAAATTTACAATCCGACAAAATTCAATCATCAGGTCCCTAGCAACTAACAATTTCTTATTTGTACTCGCCAAGCCTGTTTCAGTGCTGTGTCCACATTATTTCACTGTGTACAACAAAACATACATATGCTTATATGACAATGTGAGTTTATAAACCCATGATGTTTCAGTACACAATACATCCAAGTAAATAAAACAGCTGCATCCACTGACAGATAAAATGCAAGTATTCAAGTGTTATATATAGAATACTAACATCCAATAGTTGTATTAACTTCCACTTATTATTTTTCTGATAACAAATACACAAAAATTTGTCAAACTATCACATTTAAAAGTGAGAAAAGACACAATCCTTTCACTGTTACTTTCAATGCAAATGATTATCTCACCTGTCTCTATCTACTTATAAAAACCAGAACAGGAAAACTATTTACTGAACAGTACCATTTGGGTTATTCCCATGTTCCATTTTTAGAGACCACGATTTTCCTCAATTGTTGCTCCACATACAATATAAACATTTGAATACTACACAATGACACCAAAACTAGCAAACAATGGCACAATATCTAAATAATGTGGTTTTAATTGGTGCTTGCCAATTTGAATACTATTTATATATTTCAAAGGTATAGAGCTAAACTTAGTTCAAAAATTTAATATTTCTACTTAAAGCAAAAACCTGGAGATTTTGGATTAAAATTCTTTCTGTAAAAGGTACCCGAAATTTATCTGAATGAAAATCTTGTAGCATAAGTAGAATTAACTACTATTTTTATAATCAAATATAAGCTACTGAGATATATCCAAGACAAAGGCTGTGCACCCAGTTTAAATACATTTTGTGTATATTTGTTAAGACCTACTGAAAACCTACTTAACACCATCCTGTGCTGGAAGTATGAGCTACATACAAGCACAAACTAGACCTAGCACATCAGAACAAGTTTTTAGCACTTTTGTTTCTCCTCGTTCGACCTTGAAGAAGGGGCCAAAGGTCAAATCTGATTACATCAAAAGACTCCCTGCCCATTGATTTCCTATAGGATGGTTTTTCCCATTACAAACCTCTAGGATCAAGAATAAAGTGAGTTATAAACACTTTTAACTTTGGCCATCCTTGTTGGACCTTGAAGGAGGGGCCCAAGGTCAAATCTAACCACATCATTTGATTCCCAGCCCATGATTTCCCATAGGTTGACTTCATATTGTAAACCTCTCGGACCAATAATAAGCAATTTATAAGCACTTTTAGATTTACTATCCTTGTTTGACCTTGAAGGAGGGGCCCCAAGGTCAAATCTGACCACATCAAAAGATTCCAAGCCCATGATATCCTACACGTTGGTTTCACATTGCAAACCTCTGCGACCAATAATGAGTTATAAGCACCTTTAAGTAGGGCAGGGTTGGTAGCAGATTTTCCATTTCGGTATCCCGCCAGTGTAAAACCGTACCGATTCCGGGATACTGAAAAAAGAAATTGTGTTCTAGCATATCCCCAATCGAATAGGCCCACCAACCGGAATTAAGATTCACGAAAAGAAAACATTGCAGTTCTGAAAGAAATCACTGAAATATAGTGCTGAAATATATAAAAATATGGGATAATAGTCTGTAATTTAGTCAGATTTGAGGTTTGTTTCTAATACTTTATGTTTTCTCACAATACTATATGCTGACTTTCGAAATACCGGCTGTAAAGCGTCACAACGGTGTTGAAGTGAATTGGTCTCGATACCGAGATACCAGTGTTACCGACCCTACTTTACCTTTAAGTTTGGCTATCCTCATATGACCTTGAAGGAGGGGCACAAGATCAAATCTGACCACATCAAATGATTCCTAGCCCATGATTCCCAATGGGTTGGCTTCACATTGTAAACCTAAAGGACCAATAATAAGTGAGGTATAAGCACTTCCTCTAGGACCAAGAATGAGCAAGTTATAAGCACTTTTAAGTTTTGCTATCCTCGTTTGACCTTGAAAGATGGTTCCAAAGTCAAATCTGACCACATCAAAAGATTCCCAGTCCATGATTTCCCATAAGTTGGTTTCGCATTGTAAACATCTAAGACCAACAATAAATGAGTTATAAGCACTTTTAAGTTTGGGTATCCTCATTTGACCTTGAAGGAGGGGTCCAAGGTCAAATCTGACCACATCAGAAGATGCCAAGCCCATGATTTCCTATACGTTGGTTTCACATTGCAAGCTTCTGGAACCAATAATAAGCGAGTTACAAGCACTTTTAAGTTTCGCTATCCTCATTTGGCCTTGAAGGAGGGGCCAAAGGTCAAATCTGACTACATCAAAAGACTTTACCAGCCCATGATTTTCTATAGGTTGGTTCCACATTGCAAACCTCTAGGACCAATAATAAGCGAGTTATAACCCCTTTTAATTTTGGCTATCCTCATTTAACTTTGAAGGAGGGGCAAAAGGCCAAATCTGACCACAAAAAAGATTCCTAGCCCATGACTTCCTATAGGTTCGTTTAACATTACAAACCTCTAGGACCAAGAATAAGCGAGGTATAGGCACTTTTAGGTTTGGCTATTCTCGTTTGACTTTGAAGGAGGGGCTCAAGGTCAAATCTGTCCACATCAGAAGATTCCCAGTCCATGATTTCCTATAAGTTGGTTTCACACTGCAAGCCTCTGGGACCAATAATAAGTGAGTTATAAGCACTTTTAAGATTTGCTATCCCCGTTTGACCTGAAGGAGGGGCCCAAAGTCAATTCTGACCACTTTAGAAGATTCCCAGGTCATGATTTCCTATACGTTGGTTTCACATTACAAACCTCTAGGACCAAGAATAAGCGAGATATAAGCACTTATAGGTTTGGCTATTCTCGTTTGACCTTGATAGAGGGGCTCAAGGTCAAATATGACCACATCAGAAGATTCCAAGCCCATGATTTCATTTAGGTTGGCTTCACGTACCAAACCTCTAGGATCAATAATAAGGGAGACATAAGCACTTTTAATTTTGGCTATCCTCGTATAATCAGTTGCAGCAATCCATATATCTTTGTCATAAGAGAAACATGCCTCAAGTATGGCCAGTGAACACACTTTGGCAGAGCCAAAGCACAAGGTCACACCATGATGCACACCTACACCCCCTACCAATGTCCCCACCAAGTGTCAAATATCTACACCTTACAGTATTCAAGGGCCCGGACAAGATTTTAAAACTCGTGGTCTATACCACAAGGTCAAAGGTCAAATCAAGGTCACAGCATGACACTGCACACCTACAACCACCAACCAATGTCCCTACAAACTATTAACTACCTACACCTTATGGTTTCCAAGATATAGCCCGGACAAGATTTTATAGGTCAAAGT
This sequence comes from Sabellastarte sp. h YS-2021, assembly GCA_964017235.1. Lineage (NCBI taxonomy): Eukaryota > Metazoa > Annelida > Polychaeta > Sabellida > Sabellidae > Sabellastarte > Sabellastarte sp. h YS-2021. The sequence goes on along the minus strand of OZ024930.1, from coordinate 58,254,375 downwards.
CACTATAGCAAGGTCAAATCAACGTCACTCCATGACGTTGCTCACCTACAACCCCCAACCAATGTCCCTACCAAGTATCAACTTCTTAAACCTTACAGTTTCTGGGGTATAGGCCAGACAAGATTTTATAGGTCAAGGTCACTACAGCAAGGTTAAATCAAGGTCACGCCATAACGTTGCACACCTACACCTCCTAACCAATGTTCCTACCAAGTATCAACTTCCTTCTCCTTACGGTTTACGAGATATAGCCCAGACAATATTTTCAAACTGAAGGTCACTATGGCAAGGTCAAAGGTCAAATTAAGGTCTCACCATGAAGTTGCATACCTACACCCCCATCCAACCAATGTCCCTACCAAATATCAATTTAGGTCAAAGGTCAAATCAAGGGCTCACTATGATGTTGCATACCTACATCCCCCACCAACCAATGACCCTACCAAGTATCAATTTCCTACTCCTTACAGTTTCTGAGATACAGCCCCGAAAAACTTTTCCCCACTGAGCACCCGCCCATGCCCCCATCCGGTCACCATTAAGAACTGTGGGGTAAAAATGTGTTTTTGTGTTTTACACAGAAATTCAATATGGCCAGTGATTCTGCTACGTGAAAAGCCCGGAAGGACATTCTTTCCTAAGACTAGGAAAACGTTTAGGACATTTTCGAAGAATTTAGGACAGAATTCTTGTCTATCAAATTTTCATTCTACAAGTTGCTAAAATTAAGTCAATCAAGTCATTGACTTGAATGACTTAATATTCATGAGAAGATATGAGGACACAGATTTCCCCTGGCATATCCTTGCATGTCTCGTGGCTTGCAAATAAAAAGATGGCTAGACCTTGCTACGATAAAAATCACGGAAATCTTGTGAGATTTTAGGGTCTCATAAAATGTAATGTGACTTCATATTTTGTAAATGAAAAGACAGCTAGATCTTCTATTATCGCCCACTGATAGGACTCGGACAATATGTCAAAATTCAGTAAATGACCGATGGCCGACGCGAATCTAAAACCCTGTTGGCTGCCAAAACGGCGGGAAAATGCTTTTTGCCAAAAAGTATATTACTTTTCAAGTTTTCATATACCCTGCAGGCCAAAAATTTCATCAAAATTGCACCAATTCTGAGTATTTTGTATCAAATCACTTCCAAAATTTAATGATTTCCAGACATCTATAAAACAGACCTACTTGCCAAAGTTCATGTGAATCAGTGAAGTGCTTTTTAAGTTATCATCCGGACAAGCACACCCCTTTTAAAAACGCTGTCTTCTCTGATTGGTTGAAATTTGACGACACCATATCCAGAAAATTTTCTCAGGGCCACTGCATAAATGTGCCAAATTTGAAGAGAATCAAAGTAGACTGTTGCTCAGGACACTACCCCTTGACCCAGTACACCTCTCCCTCTTACTGACAGTTCTATTCTATTCCATTCTGTACTTTTATAGCACCAAGGCGGACTCTAAGGTACAACACCAGAACCAATTTAATAATCATCTTTCCATTGACATAGCCAGGTTTATACCATGGAGACATCGGATATTTTATAAGCTAAAGTGGGATAGCCTTAATGAGAGATTAGAGTTTAGTTCTTTGCACAGGTCCTAGCTTGTCACGTATTCACACCACATCTCATTATATTCCTCTTGAAGGGAAGTCAGTAAATATACCAAGATTTAAGTATGTGCACCACATCCTTGAATGTATTTAATCACATGTAAAATGTAAACAAGAGGAGAGTGCCCGTGAACGGGCACTGTGTCAGCTGACTGAGTCTTTTTGATTTGTGAAGGTAATAATGAGAGGAAAGCATAATTATCAGGGAAAGTGCTGTACAGAAGTACAGTAAATGGTAATTGAACAGCATGTTCAAAAGAAATTCTGAACCTGACAGAAGAAAAGGACAAAAAGTTGTGCCCTGCAAATGGTATTATGAAGGAAAGTAACAAGGTAACTGTTTAAGTGTAAAGAGTAGGTTAAAACATATTTAAAGAAATACTGCAAATGCAGTATCCTCGTACGACCTTGAAGAAGGGGTCCAAGGTCAAATCCAACCACACAAAAACATTCCCAGCCCATGATTTCCTATAGGTTGGTTTACCATCCCAAACCTCTAGGACCAATAATAAGCGAGTTATAAGCACATTTAAGTTTGGCTGTCCTTGTTTGACCTTGAAGGAGGGGTCCAAAGGTCAAATCTGACCACACCAAAAGATTCCCAGCCCATGATTTCCTATATGTTGTTTTACTATCCCAAACCTCTGAGACCAATAATAAGCGAGTTATATTGCAAATTTTAATTAGTAAATTAAATTTTTATTAGTTAATACCTTACCTAACAGACGATAGCTATTGTCCGGCGCCAGCCAGTCCCGCCAAACGCCAAAAAAAGACGTCCTGAGTTTCACCTCCGGCCGGACCGGTACACTCCAATCCACTCGCCAGGTGGCCTAGTTCCTGCTTTATTCGCCAGAGGGACGTGACGTCATAGCATCTTTTTCGTCCCTAAATTAGGTAATGGAAGCTGAAAAGCGGGGAAGGCCGGGTGGGAATCTCCCGTCTGTTAGGTAAGGTATTAACTAATAAAAATTTAATTTACTAATTAAAATTTGCAATTTCATTGCGTTAATACATCTTACCTAACAGACGATAGCTAGAATAACTACCCAGTGGAAGGAGGGCAGCTTCTTGAGGACTAGAAGGAACTCTATAATTAGGCACGTAACCTCTGGCCCGGTTGATAAAGAAGCTCAAAAACTGCTCCTTAAGTTACCGAGCAGTGCCACTTTTCCTCCCCCCCCCCTTTTTTTCTGCTCTGAGAGGAGGAAGAGAGAAGAGTTCAGTCCTAGGGATTCCATTGAAACCGTAAGAGTGGAATAAAGGTCTCATACTAATAGCCTCAGGCCAACTAGTAAAAAACCTTAACTATTATGTACATTATTTACAAAATAGGAGCCTATAAGGTTCACTGGTGGATCTGCTGTGCAGCCACCACTGGACCTAGGTGAAAAAGCTCCGAATCTGCCCACGCCACATCTTTAAGATAGAATTGAGTAAAGGTGTTGTGGGATTTCCAGTGGCATGCAGCTAAGATCTGGTCTAGCGAAATGCCACCCTGAAAGGCTTTCGAAGCCGCGAAGGCTCTAACGTCATGTGCCTTCACCTGATGAAGGGTTAGAGATTCCTGATCTGATAGGTCGTAGCAAAGGATAACCGTCTGCTTGATCCAAGATGAGATCGTAGCAGGAGAAATATCCTTCGTGAAACCCTTTTTGAAGGAGACAAAAACCAGCTCCTTTCCTTGTCTGAGATCTTGAGTTTTGTCCAGATAGTAGCGCAAAGCTCGAACTGGGCACAGTGACCTGTCTTCTTTCAAGGATTTGTCCAGAGTAGGAGCCAGGGCTGGAATAACCACTGGAGCCACGCACTCTGGACCCTCTTTTGCTAAGTGATTTTTAGCCAAAAAACTTGGTGAAGGGTAAAGGGACACCTTGGTCCAGTCAGTTTGGTGTCTAATATTTTTGTTCAGCCAAGCGTGTATTTCACTCCTACGCTTTCCAGAACCCAGAGCGAGGAGGAACACCGTCTTAAAGGTCAGGGGCCGTATTCACTAAACCTCCTATATTTTTAAGGTCCCTTTATTAAAGGAAGGTGAAAAATCTCCTTTGGTAAGGTGACCTTTAAACTGCTATTCACTAAACCTCCTTTATGGTTTCCTTACCAAAGGAGACCTTAAATAAAGGATCCTTTATTAAAGGAGTGCATTCAGTCATCTGATTGGTTAAAAACGTTTGTTCATAAAGGCTCCTTTATCTTTCCCTTACTTTTGTATTTTCTTCTTTCCATGTTTATTATTTGTTTAAGATTAGTGTTGTGATGTGTTTTCTATTGCAGTTTAAGATTATATTTCATATTTTAAGAAATAAATATCTAACTTTTAAAGATTTTTATATTTCAGGATAAAGATTGCAGTTTTTATATTCACTGGTGGCCATGCTTTTTGACATGCTTTTTCACATCCTCTCATTAAATATTCATACAATTTAACCCATAAATCATACAAAATGGTAGGTGATAAAAGTGAAACATCCCTCATTAGACATACACAGAAAAAATATATATCACTCATGAAGATAAACAATATAATAGTCATTCGGGAAGTTTTCATATTGTGGTAATAGCCACTTTTCACACAGATGTTGTGACACACGTCAAATACATTTCATTGGGTTTGACGACATATTAACTGAATATCCCAAAAATTTCAAAGAAAGATGTATGGTGATATAAATGATGTAGTATGAACAAAAAAGGTGCAAATGTCATAACAGTTCACCAATTACCTCAATTTTTACTTAAAAAGTCAAACCACCAAAACTTCCCTTAATCATAAAGGTAGTCACACATTTACCTTGAAAATTAAGGGAAAAAATCAAGGATTCCTCAGTAAAGGAAGGTTAGTGAATATCAAAATTTAAGATTCCCTTGAAAGTTAAGGATTTCCTAGATTTTTAAGGTTTCCTTGAAAGTCAAGGAAAGAAAGTTAGGCTCCTTTGTTTGAGGGAAGTTTAATGAATACAAAAACAAAGGAAGGGGCAAGAAATAAAGGAAATCCTTACTTTTTAAGGGTTCCTTGGAATAAAGGAGGTTTAGTGAATACGGGCCCTGATGTTTTAATGAGGCCTTTCTGAGAGGCTCAAATGGGGCTTTTGTAAGCTGATGTAAGACCAGAGAGAGATTCCATGAAGGAATTCCTCGTCTACCCTTTGGTCTATCTCTATGAAAACTGTCCAAAAGGCGAGTTAGGTTTTCATCTTTACTCACATTCAAAGAAGAATTGCCCAATTTGTCTGCAATGGCTGATCTGTAACCATCAATGGTACTGGGTTGGAGATTCTTCTCCTGGAAAAGATGCAGGAGAAAATCTGCTATCTGTTTGACAGATGGAGACCTAAAGTCCACCTGACTTGATTCACACCATCTGACAAAAACGGCCCACTTTGCCTCATAGACTGTTCTGGTTGAACTTCTTTGAGGAGCCTCAATTCGTGACGCCACTGGGCTAGAGAAGCCTTGCTCCTTGATAGCCTCGGCTCTAGGAGCCAGGCGTGTAGGTTTAGGTTGGTCAGATTCCTGTGACGTGCCTTGTTGAATGGCTGTGTCACTAGGTCGGGATGGTTGGGTAGGCAAAGAGGGATCTGAGACGACAGTTCCACCAGGTCCCAGAACGATGGCATGTTGGGCCAACCCGGAGCTATTAGGATCACTCTCTTGTAAAGATGGTCCGACAGTTTGCTGACCACCTTGCCCAGTAACGATACTGGGGGAAAGATATACATGTCCAGGTTTTCCCAAGAGACTGTCAGGGCGTCCACTGCCCAAGCCCTGGGGTCCGGCACTGGAGACACATACTGGTCCAGTTTGCAATTGTACTTTGTTGCAAACATGTCTACCTGGGGACGGTGCCAGGTCTGAGTCAGGAGGTCGAAGACCTCCCGGTGAAGGGACCATTCTGTCTGAATGACTTGGCCTTGACGAGACAATTTGTCTGCAATCACATTCAGACGACCAGGTATGTGCCTGGTCCTTAGGACTACCTGTCTCAGATTGCACCAACACAGGAGTCGCCATAGAAGGGCACAAAGTGAGCCTGACCTCATACCTCCTTCCTTGTTGATGTATGCCACAACCGTGGTGTTGTCTGTGGCAACTAGAACTACTTTGCCTTGTACCAAGGACTGGAATCTTTTCAAGGCTAGTAGGACCGCTTTTAGTTCCAGGAAATTTATGTGAAGATGACTTTCTGGAACTGACCAATCGCCTCTTGCTGTGACGTCTCCTAAATGAGCACCCCAGCCTTCTTTTGAGGCGTCGGTAAAGATCTGAACGGCATGACTCAAGGGATGTAAAGGTTGTCCTGTTAAGACATTTGTCTCCTTGGTCCACCATAGAAGGTGCGGGTGAAGTGACCTTGGCACAGGAATCTCCTTTTCTAGGGATTCCGGAACTCTCCAATGCCGTTTTAGGTGCCACTGGATGGGTCTCATGTGGAGTCTCCCCAGGGGAACCTGTTTTTCCGTCGCTGTAAGTAGGCCTATCAGGGACATGAAGTTCCTGACTCGGCAACTTGGTTTGGATAGGATGGATACCAACTTTTGAAGGATCGACTCCCACCGGCTCTGGGTCGGTAAGACCAGTCCCTGGGAGAGGTCGTACTTGTAACCCACGAACTCGAAAATCTGTTTGGGTTCTAGTTCTGATTTTTGTACGTTGATTATCCAACCCAATTCCTGGCAAAGGGCGAGGAGGGATTGAGTGCCCTGGTGGCAGGACTCTTTGGTAGGGGCTCGAATCAACCAGTCGTCTAGGTACTGGTGGATCCTTATACCCCGGGATTGAGCCATTAGCTTCACCTCTTTGACCACACAAGTGAACTCCATGGGAGCTGTGGAGAGGCCAAAGGGAAGAGCCCGGAATTGATAGGACTGATTTTGGAAATGGAACCTGAGATATTTCCGGGACTTCACATGGACTGGAATGTGGAAATAGGCGTCGCTGAAATCCAGCGATGTCACCCATTCTCCCTGTTGCAGGGAGATCCGAATTGTTTCCGGGGTTTCCATCTTGAATGTTTTTACGCTCAAAAATTTGTTTAGAGCACTGAGGTCCACGACTGGTCGCCATTTCTGGTTTGGTTTTGGAACTATGAACAGTCGGTTGAAGAAGGCTAGAGATGTTCGAACCCTTACCATCTCTACTGCCTCCTTTTGCAGTAAGGCCTGCAAAGCCTCCTTCAGGTAGAGGTTCCTGAGGGGGTTTGCATAACCACTGACTATCAGAGGGTCCCTTACTAGTGGAGGTCTGACTTTGAACGGGAGAATGTAGCCGTCCTTCAAAATGGACACTACTCTCGGATTTGAACCTAGGAGGGACCACTTCTGCCAAAATTTTTGGAGACGTCCCCCTATCAGATGAGCATTGACAACATTGAGGACATTTGGAGCAATGGGGGCAAAAACGCAATGATCTACAGAAAAAGCATCTTTGACAAACTTTATTTCTTGCCTCACTCTTGACGAGGGACTTGTGTCTTTCTTTTGTGACTGCCCTCTTACATTTACGACAAAAGGTACAGGACTGGCAACAGGACAAAACACAGGTTGGTTAACAGACACAGAAAAGTTTTGTTCTCGTACATTTATGACATTTATCTTTGACCGGGCCACCGGCACCGGGTTTGGGATACAATAATTGTCATTTATACTGCTCTTGATCCCTAGGAGGGCGGGTGCCGCGACCGGGCTGACCTCCCCTTCCTCTGCCTCTAGACCTGCCACGTCCCCCAAAGGACTTCCATGCGGGCATGTCTTTTCCTGCGGAAGCACCGGTTTGAGTAGATTCCTGTCCTTGCTTCCAGTTAGTGGGGTAGGGTTGGAATCTGTTTTGCTTTTTATGGTTACCGGCGAACCCACCGCGGCCCGGACCGGGCTGGTTGGTACGCTTTATGGTTTCAAATTGTTGAATTTCATCTTCCGCTTTGCGGATGACCGCATCTGGAAACAAAGCACGAGTGTTCAGAGGGCAATTTCTCAAGGCGGAAAACGTGTCTGGTTTCACTCCTGTTTTTAAATATTCCAAATATGAGTCTCTGCGGACTCAAGTTAAATTGGCCATCTGGACAAAGGTGAAGTCCGAGAGATGTTGAAGTGATTTTCCTGCCGCAAAACTCACATTTTGATTGAATGAGGTCAAGTAATGCAACTCGTCCAATGCTGACTGAGCCTTGCTAGAAGATTTACCCTTTCCTAATTCTGTTTGTAAGATCTTCAGCTGTTCTTGGACACTGTCTTGTATCTTGGTAATGCAACGGTTGAATCCAGCGGATTGGTTGCATATATAACTCGATTCCTTAGCCGCCTTCTCCCACTTCCTGAGGGTATCCTGGGCAATGGGGCGTGAAGGCGGCTGAGCTGAAACAGAAGAAGACTTGGCAACTCTTGTAAAGGCATTGTTCAGTTTTGCGGCATCATTGGGCCATGTAGTAACGTACTTTCCAGGTCTGGTAAAGTCTTTAGGTTCGGCCGGGTAAATCCCGTACCATCTACTATGAGATTTCGGGGGGCGGAGATATTGGTCCATATGCAACCCTCCAGGTTCTGAAGATTTGGACGGGTATCCCTCTATGAGCACAAGATTAAGGTTCTCTAATTTCTTGCACAACCAGTCTTCTGGTGGAAGAAGGACAGAGACTTTTCCTACCGGCTGAGATCTGTGTCCAACCCATGGATTATCAGCACGAGTAGCAGGCGAGTATTCCAGATCTGGGATGTGAGACCAACCCATGAAGGCTCTGACTCCTCTTACAGTTTCACGATAGTTTTGATCTTCACTTATCGCCCGGTCAGTCTCAGTGTCAACAACGTCCGGTTGATCTTCTAGTTCGGACAATTCTCCCTCTTCTGTTGGTTCCGGTTGAGTAAAATCCCGGGTAGATACCGGAAGAGTTTCAGTACACTGTTCCAATGAGGACACCGGGCCGGAAGAAGCAGGTTCAGCAAAAACCGGTTCCGGGTCCTGGTACAAATTCTCCAGTGGAGATACCATGTCCACAGGTGAAGAAGTAGTAGCAGTTACAGCATGAGTTCTATCCGGACCAAAGGCCAGACCGGCCTGGCCGGAAGGAACAGATGGTGGTAGGAAAGGGTTAGAAGACAATACTCCGGATGGAGGTTTGTGAGCGACCGGTGCCTTCACCGGTGAGAAAGATGGCTGAGAAGAAGGACGAGGTCCAATGGTTAAGAGTGCTTCTAAACGAGCCATGCGTACAGCCCATTTCTCATCCAGTTCCTGAAGTTCGTTACGGAAGGTAGGTTGTGGAAGAGCAAGGTCTCCAGAAGTATTGAGGGGAGGAATTACGGGTTCAGAGTCCTGAGATTCGACTTGAGCTACCACAGTAACAGTAGAAGGATCAATGAGAGTGTCTTTTCCCTTTGATTTTTCTTTACGCAGTTTATAAGTTGGTGTAGCCAACTGGATAACCTGTTCTGGGGTTAGTACTTCGCAATACTCACAGGGTAGTTTCAACACACAAGGGTCCTCCCCTAAACTTTTGTCCCTGCATCTAGCACAACGTGAATGACCGTCAAAAGACGCCATAATATGCCCGCAGGCTCCTTTCCTTTGTCCTGGAGATGCCATGATGATGTAATTATCCGATGACAAAACTTCAGGTACACACAAATAAAATTAGAAGAAATATCCACAAATGCAAAAAGTTATTAGAAAAATACAACTTTTCAAATCGCGCCAAACGAAAAAGATGCTATGACGTCACGTCCCTCTGGCGAATAAAGCAGGAACTAGGCCACCTGGCGAGTGGATTGGAGTGTACCGGTCCGGCCGGAGGTGAAACTCAGGACGTCTTTTTCTGGCGTTTGGCGGGACCGGCTGGCGCCGGACAATAGCTATTGTCTGTTAGGTAAGATGTATTAACGCAATGAAAAGTACTTTTAAGTTTGGCTATCCTCGTTTGACCTTGAAGAACAGGTCCAAGGTCAAATCGGACCACATCAACAGATTCCCAGCCCATGATTTCCTATATGTCTGTTTACCATCCCAAACCTCTAGCACCAATAATAAGTGAGTTATAAGCACTTTTAAGTTTGGCTATCCTCGTTTGACCTTGAAGGAGGGGTCAAAGGTCAAATCCGACCACACCAAAAGATTCCCAGCCCATGATTTCCTACAGGTTGGTTTACCATCCCAAACCTGTAGAACCAATAATAAGGGAGATATAAGCACTTTTCATGACTGACAATGAAACACCTGTGACGCCCATCTTGTTTTTCAAAATGAGGACACAAATATTCCCAGTCAAGATTTTATAATGAGGAACATATCCTGCGAATTTGAGATCTCTACCTATAATACCCTTTCCTCTAGAGGGCCAACAAAAGTCCTTCTTTAAAGTCAAATAAACGTCCCTGGCGGCCATCTTGTTTTTCAAAATGAGGCCAAAAATATTCCCAGGCAACATTTTATGGTTATTAATATATCCTGCAAACTTGAGAAGGCTAGCTATAATATTTTTTTCATTAGAGCGGTAATGGTGAAATCTCTCTACACACTGCGGCTATCCAGTGGACACAATGATTTACTCAATAGTGAGAACCTGAAAGTAGCTATTGCTCAGCTATGGCATGACATAGAGGTCTGCAATTTCACTATGACATAACTGACCAAAAATTATGTGAATAACATATTTAAACAAAATACTCTAAATGTAATAGTTTTCAAGTTACAACTGATTTACTCAACAGTGATAACCTCAAAGTAGCTATTACTCAGCTATGCAATGAGCTACATGTCTGAATTTTTACTATATTATAGCTGACCCAAAAGTAGGTGAACAACATATTTGAGCAAAATACTGTAAATGCAATAGTTTTCAAGTTACAACTGATTTACTCAATAGAGAGAACCTGAAAATAGCTATTGCTCAGCTATGCCATGAGCTATAGGTCTGTAATTTCACTATGTTATAGCTGACCAAAAAGAAGGTGAACAACATATTTTAACAAAATACTCCAAATGCAATATTTTTCAAGTTACAATCGATTTACTCAACAGTCAGTACCTGAAAATAGCTATTGCTCAGTTGTGCCATGAGCTACAGGTCTGTAATTTCACTATGTTATAGCTAACCCAAAAGTAGCTGAATAACGTATTTACAAAAATTTCTGTAAATGCAATAGTTAATAGTTAGCAATAGTTAGCTATGCCATGAGCTACCGGTGTAACAGGAAATCCTCCCCCCCCCCTGAAAATCCTCCCCCTCGGGGGGGATAATTTCCTAGGAATTTCCCCCCCCCCCCCCACCAGGAAATCCTTCCCCCCATTCTGTTTTATCAGTCTTATTTAGAATAGTGAAAATATATTCTGCAAACTTTTATTACATTCAAATAATAAACACAAGAAACAAAGCATAAGCAATTAGGAAACACTATTATATAAAAAACATGTAAAGTATGATGCATACACTTAGCAGACAAATATGATAACTAAGTTTGTATAAGTACTACCCAAACCTAAAGCATGATGCAGACACATGAAGCTGAAACACTATGCTACAGTTGTTGTGATTTCAAGAGCCACTTTTCATATCTTGCCACAGACAAGAGAGGTGACACAAAATGCCACAAGTTTTACAGGATTTAATGTTTCTTGTGTCTGTTTTTTTTTGCAGTGGCACGCTTTTTTTTCAAATTAAATGTTTTTTGGGTCAACATACACCATTAGATCAAATGATGTTTAAGGCAAAGTTTTTATGAATTTTATTTTGGTTAATTTTCAATCTAAAATTTGCAAAACACCTATTAATGTTTCAAAGTACAAATGATTATGTGAGCTAATTTTTGCTTTACATTCTGCTTGCTTCAAGTCAAAACTTAATTAGGGGTATAGGAAAATTCCTAGAAATGTTTGAATCTAGACAAATATATGTTCTATTATTAGCTTAACTTTCAATTAGAAATAATTGTAATATTCCATTAAAATTTTTAAAAAACTTAATCTTACCCCCCGAGGGGGCAATATTCCTGCTATGCCATGAGCTACAGGTCTGAAATTTTATTATGTTATAGCTGACCCAAAAGTAGCTGAATAACATATTTATACGAAATTCTCTAAATGCAATAGTTTTCAAGTTACAAGTGATTTTACTCAAGATGGTAGTTACTGAAAAGCCCAAAAGTAGCTATTACTCACTTAGCTATTGAGACAGACACCCAAGTTACTCACCATGTTGTAGCTATGAAAAAAGTAGCTGAATAACATATTTTAACAAATGCTCTACATGCAACACTTTTCAAGTTATAAGTGATTTAGTGCATGATTTCATGAATTTTAACGCATTAAAAATTATTAAAAAAATTTATTAAAAAAAAAATAAGGCAGATCCAGGTCTCATACTCACACAAGAGAATCTACCTCTGGCCTAGTACATATATGCAAGATATGAGAGAAATCCCTGCAATAATCACTGAGAAAATGGGGATAAAGTGTTGAAATTTTCACACTTTTGGTGGGGGTACCTCCCTTGTAACGTCTCTAGCAAACAGACGAACAGACAGATTTGCATGCCTTGAACACTTTTTCATCTTCGATAGATAAGGTATCTTTTAAAAAAACAGCATGCCTCTAGGCCTTGTAGTTTTGGAGAAGAAGTTGTTCACGCGGACGCCCACGCCGCAGAGTGACGACATAATGTCAGCTGACTGACAAGTCAGCTGACATAAAAAGGGTCAAAGATACCAAAATGGCAATAGTATTTGATTGATTAATCAACTTTCATAACTTCTTTTACAGAACTAGGAAAACTGAACTTTAAAAAATTGACTCAACTACTTAAATATCATTAGCTTTTGGAAATCTTGGCAAATACCTTGGTGTGAAATCGATTTAGTTGATAGTGGTTACAATTGGTGGCTATTATGTCATTGTAGATAGCAAATAAACAAATCTGTTGATAATAAAACCAAATGTATTGTCTCGCACTGGACAACACATGAGTTATGTTATCTCCTTTCAAATGGTATCTCCTTTGTACATGTCATAGGGCAGTTTCCAGATCCCTTTGTGGTGCCTCAGTAAGTAGCTAATATAGTTTCTGTACAGGTCTCCACCTCTATATTTGTATCATTCTGTGCATATTACCTGTTCAAATGATGACTGATACATGAAGCCATCCCAATCAAGGCTTCCCAATTGTCAAGCAGATGCTGGGACCTTGTCTTCCGGCAGAAGACACATTGCTGGCGCACACAAATTCTTTGTAAAGTCCTCATCCTTTGCCATCCAGGACCCTCACAATGAACTAAGTTACACTATTTTCAAGCTAAAGATTGATGACTTCTGACAACTGGTCAATACTATATTTGCTATTACTATTAGCTATCCAATTCCTTAGTTAGGCAGCCACTGTGTGATCTGAGTTTCACAGTTGTCGATAAATAGGCAAGATAAACTACTTGCTACTGAGAACTGAGATACGAACAATGTCAAAAGACTTATTTCACAGTCTCAAATTTCAGAGATGGACACAGACTTACCAGATCAGACAATCACCTATTACCATACCAAAACAGGAAGAGGATAAAGTCTATTAAAGTTTCTTTTGATGAAGTCAACAATTTTATTAGAAACTAACTTTTCAATAAATCACAATTTATTCAATGTCACTTAAAATTTCAGTAATTATACCTTCAATATTCCTACACTGAAAAAGCTGAAAAAGGTTGCTTTCAAACTTTTTAAAAGCCACTTTCTCAAGAACAAAATATTTAGCTATTGATTCTAAAGTAGCCAGCAAGTCCAAATAGTTTTATCGATTTCCCATGCCGTTAATATGCTAATACAGATAAGAAATATTATACAAGACTAATTAGATCTTAACTCACCATTAAAAATCATTAAGTTTTTAAACAGTAAATATTGTTAGTAAAATTGAAACTTCTAAATCAAAATGGGAGAAAATGGAATCTATCTTTGGATTCTAATTGATGAAATTGTAAATCATCAGTATTTATTAAACTTAAGTTAGATGTAACTTTCTGGTACAACTAGAAACCCAAACTGAAACACTGGCATGCATTGGTACTTGGAAAGTGCATCACTTTTACAGTAGAACCTTTTCTTGTGTCTGAGCCAACATGATTCTGATTTTCAACTTTCTTCTCCATGAAATATACTAGATGTTAAAGTGAATGTTTTGTCAATTTTACTCTCAAAACAACAAAGGTGCTACTGTATATTTATACTTTTAAAACATTAAAAGAACAAAACCAACCCGGTAAACACACAATTACCAAAAAATGTAAACATACATTCAATTCTTTCATTCCTCTGATTTTCAAAACGATAATTATTTTCCATGTCATCGCTTGATGAATACACTACATCTGGAATGTCACTGTCACCACCTCCCATGACAAAAAGAAATCCTGTAAAATATAACACAAAACTACATACTTCACTGCCATCTTTATAGTGGTTCACAATTACATTTGATTACATTTTGAGAATGTATACACAGTCAGCAGATGTAAATGTGAATGTTTATGTGTAAATTTGAAAAAACAAGAGGAGAGTGCCCGTGAACGGGCACTGTGTCAGCTGACAGAGTGTTTTTGATTTGTGAAGGTAATAATGAGAGGAAAGCATAATTATCAGGGAAAGAGCTGTACAGAAGTACAGTAAATGGTAACTGAACAGCATGTTCAAAAGAAATTCTGAAGCTGACAGAAGAAAAGGACAAAAAAGTTGTGCCCTGCAAATGGTATTATGAAGGAAAGTAACAAGGTAACTATTTAAGTGTAAAAAGTAGGTGAAAACATATTTAAAGAAATACTGCAAATGCAGTATCCTTGTACGATCTTGAAGAAGGGGTCCAAGGTCAAATCCGACCACACAAAAACGTTCCCAGCCCATGATTTCCTATATGTTGGTTTACCATCCCAAACCTCTAGGACCAATAATAAGCGAGTTATAAGCACTTTTAAGTTTGGCTGTCCTTATTTGACATTGAAGGAGGGGTCCAAAGGTCAAATCTGACCACACCAGAAGATTCCCAGCCCATGATTTCCTATAGGATGATTTACCATCCCAAACCTCTAGAACCAATAATAAGCGAGTTATAGGCACTTTTAAGTTTCGCTATCTTTGTTTGACCTTGAAGGAGGGGTCCAAGGTCAAATCCGACCACACCAAATGATTCCCAGCCCATGATTTCCTGTAGGTTGGTTTACCATCCCAAAACCTGTAGGACCAATAATAAGAGAGTTATAAGCAATTTTAACTTTGGCTATCCTCGTCTGACCTTGTAGGAGGGGTCCAAGGTCAAATCTCACCACACCAAAAGAATCCCAGCCCATGATTTCCTATATGTTGGTTTATCATCCCAAACCTCTAAGACCACTAATAAGCGAGTTATAAGCACTTTTAAGTTTGGCTATCCTCGTTTGACCTTGAAGAACAGGTCCAAAGTCAAATCGGACCACATCAACAGATTCCCAGCCCATGATTTCCTTTATGTCTGTTTACCATACCAAACCTCTAGGACCAATAATAAGCGAGTTATAAGCACTTTTAAGTTTGGCTATCCTCGTTTAACCTTGAAGGAGGGGTCAAAGGTCAAATCTGACCACACCAAAAGATTCCCAGCCCATGATTTCCTACAGGTTGGTTTGCCATCCCAAACCTCTAGGACCAATAATAAGGGAGATATAAGCACTTTTCATGACTGACAAAGAAATGCCTGTGGCGACCATCTTGGTTTTCAAAATGAGGCCAAAAATATTTCCAGTCAAGATTTTATAATGAGGAACATATCCTGCGAATTTGAGATCTCTACCTATAATACCCTTTGCTCTAGAGGGCCAACAAAAGTCCTTGTTTAAAGTCGAACAAACGTCCCTGGCGGCCATCTTGTTTTTCAAAATGAGGCCAAAAATATTCTCAGGCAACATTTTATGGTTATTAATATATCCTGCAAACTTGAGAAGGCTAGCTATAATATTTTTTTCATTAGATCGGTAATGGTGAAATCTCTCTACACAGTGGATACAATGATTTACCCAATAGTGAGAACCTGAAAGTAGCTATTGCTCAGCTATGCCATGACATAGAGGTCTGCAATTTCACTCTGTTATAACTGACCAAAAATTATGTGAATAACATATTTAAACAAAATGCTCTGAAAGTGTTTTTTTTTTCAGTCATCTTATCTTCTAAAAGAAGTCAAGTCTATACATTGGACCAGTTTAAATAGTCTATGTGAACAAGTAGCTAGATCAACAACTCCTGCTGCAAAACAAAAGCTGAATTAATTAAAGCCCTATTCTCCCCCAAAAAAGTAAAGGCATATCCACACAATTCCACAAGAATGGAATCAGAAGAATGTGGGATTTTTCTAATGTGCCTAAAATTGGGAATTTATATTATATAAACATTGATCAGATGCAATATGTTAACTAGACATTACGTCTCGATGCAGTGTATCCCCGGACGGGTCATGGTTGAAGCAGGAATGTGTCGGGCTTGAACCTGTTTCCTGGAGCACCAGGTCAGGATTCTCCATAGTAGGGCACAAAGAGGGCCCGACTTATTCTCCCCCCCTCCCTAAATAGGCAACCACCATGGTGTTGTCTGTAGCTATGGTAGCAATAAGGTTCAAGCAGAGGTCTTGGAACTCCTTTAGGGCCAAAAAACCCCCTTGGTTCCAGATACTTTATGTGTAACTTGCTTCTGGAAGGGACCAGGTTCCCCTTGCAGAGTGTTCCCCCCTGACAGTAGGCTGGCTGACAGGTCTGGTAGTTTGAGACAGTTATCTCAAAGAGAAAATGACTGGTAGTGCTGGGAGATCGCCATGACTTTACCTGTCGATGTTCGTATCGGAAATTTGTGAGCAAACTTCGAACATTTCCGATCATGGAGTAGAAATTGAAAACCAGACAGAAAAATCAATATTAAATAATAACAAGTAAAATACACACAAATTACCACAAATATAACCAAAATATAATATAAAAGCCATTCACAGACGTCTCCCTCACTAACAGACCATGCTTGATGTATCTCCACTTGTGATTGGCTAATTTTATGATTACCTTGACAACAGTGGGAAAACCCCAAGGTGTTTCCATTTACGTTAGATTTATTGCATGGCTACTTTTGTCATTTTAACTGATGAATATTTCATATTTTTACAAAATATTAATACGGTTGGTGTTTTATTATGACCAAAAGGCTACAAAGAAATGAATTTAGGAAACATCGGTTGTACTTAAATTTTACCGGTCATTGATCGGCAGTGAGCCAGCAAGCGATAATACCGAAGTTTGCAAACATCGTTCCAGCACTAATGACTGGTACAATAATTTCTCTGTAACCAATATCCTCGGGCAGTAACTGGTTGGTCTAACACTTCTGACCAGCTAGGAGGTCCTGACAGTAGGCTGGCTGACTAGTCTGGTAGGTTCAGACAAGTCATCTCACCAAGACCAATGACCGGTATAAGAATTTCTCTGTAATCAATTTCCGCGGGCAGTAACTGGTTGATCTGAGACAGCCACTTGGACCCTTAAAAGGCTACTGCTGGTCTGTTAGCCAGTCCTGTGGACCTGCCCAGTACCAGGGCCTAACCGGCTATAGGTGAAGCAATCCTCTGTAACCAGTTCCTGTTGGCTCCATAGTTCTGCGAAAATTCATTGGAGCTGGCAGAACTGGGTGAATTAGACTACATCTCAGCAGGCATAGGCTTATATGAAACAACTGCCTTCTTCCAGTCCATAACTGTGGAATCAGCAGATTTTCTCTATAACCAACAATCCGCTAACCAGTAAGTCTGGATACTGCTACTCCATCATGTACTCAACATCCAAAGCCATTTCCAATAGTTTCCATACAATATAGTCAGCAATAAGTGTGAAAATATCTCCAAAAAGGCCAAAAATGGCCTCGGTCAGGTACTTTGGATGGCCTGTGGATGACCTTCAATGAAGAGCTTCAAGGTCAAATTTCTGCATGCTTACAGAGGACATATAAATGTATTATATATACCAGCCATAGGATGACCTACTTTCTTATAGAGGACATATAAATGTATTATATATACCAGCCATAGGATGATCTACTTTCTGTATACGAGAACTGGGCCAAAATGTGAAAAAATGGCCAAAATCTGACCTTTAAGAGGCCACCAGTGACCTTGAAATTGAAGGTCAAGGTCACAAAACAATAGCGTTCGTGGCATTGCCCATATAGACTCACATACCAAATTTGAAAGGTCTAACTAAAATCATTTTTAAGTTATCGTGTCCAAAAGGAAATCTCTGCGGCGGAGGCGGATACAATAACCACATTTTGCATACTAAATACCCCATTTTTTTAAAGATGCCATCACTTCATAAACAGTAGGAGCTTAGCTTTGCCAGATAACAGAATTTTTTTTTTAAGTATACATGTGTCAGATGTGGTTTTAAAAAGTGTTAAAATAAATGGGGTGGGAGCAAGAACCATATATTTATTATGTTAAGTTGGCCAAAGTCTCTGAAATGCAAGAATTTTAAGTAAAAAGGTCATAAAAATCTTCCTTAAGCTTAATCAATGTGTTAAGTTAAACTGATGTTATTGAACAGTAAGTCAGTTGGCGGCTGAAAACCCTCATTTTTACTTCAAGATGGCCATGACTGTACTTGTATTGGAACGCCAAGGTGGAAAGAAAACTAGACCTAGCGCATCGGAAAACCGATGCAAATTGTATCCACCGTAAAGACAATGCACCAAAACCTCTAGGACCAATAATAAGCAAGTTATAAGCACTTTTAAGTTTGGCTGTCCCCATTTGACCTTGAAGGAGGGGCCCAAGGCCAAATCCAACCACGCCAGAAGATTCCCAGCCCATGATTTCCTATATGTTGGTTTACCATCCCAAACCTCTAGGACCAATAATAAGTGAGTTATAGGCACTTTTACCTTTGGCTATCCTCGTTTGACCTTGAAGGAGGGCCCAAGGTCAAATCCGACCACACCAAAAGATTCCCAGCCCATGATTTCCTATATGTTGGTTTACCATCCCAAACCTCTAGGACCAATAATAAGCGAGTTATAGGCAATTTTACCTTTGGCTGTCCTCGTTTGACCTTGAAGGAGGGGCCCAAGGTCAAATCTGACCACGCCAGAAGATTCCCAGCCCATGATTTCCTATATGTTGGTTTACTATCCCAAAACTCTAAGTACAATAATAAGCAAGTTATAAGCACTTTTAAGTTTGGCTGTCCTCACTTGACCTTGAAGGAGGGGCCCAAGGTCAAATCCGACCATGCCAGAAGATTCCCCGCCCACGATTTCCTATATGTTGGTTTACCATCCCAAACCACTGGGATCAATAATAAGCGAGCTATAAGCACTTTTAAGTTTGGCTGTCCTCATTTGACCTTGAAGGAGGGGCCCAAGGTCAAATCCGACCACGCCAGAAGATTCCTAGCCCATGATTTCCTCTAGGTTGGTTTACCATCCCAAACATCTAGAACCAATAATAAGCGAGTTTTAAGCACTTTTAAGCTTGGCTGTCCTCATTTGACCTTCAAGAAGGGGCCCAAGGTCAAATCCGACCACACCAGAAGATTCCCAGCGCATGATTTCCTATATGTTGGTTTACCATCCCAAACCTCTAGGACCAATAATAAGTGAGTTATAAGCACTTTTAAGTTTGGCTGTCCTCATTTGACCTTGAACGAGGGGCCCAAGGTCAAATCTGACCACACCAGAAGATTCCCAGCCCATGATTTCCTATAGGTTGGTTTACCATCCCAAACCTCTAGGACCAATAATAAGCGAGTTATAAGCACTTTTACCTTTGGCTATCCTCATTTGACCTTCAAGGAGGGGCCCAAGGTCAAATCCGACCACACAAAAACGTTCCCAGCCCATGATTTTCTATATGCTGGTTTACCATCCCAAACATCTAGGACCAATAATAAGCGAGTTATAAGCACTTTTAAGTTTGGCTGTCTTCGTTTGACCTTGAATGAGCAGCGCAAGGTCAAATCCGACCACACCAGAAGATTCCCAAACCATGATTTTCTATATGTTGGTTTACCATCCCAAACCTCTAGGACCAACAATAAGTGAGTTATAGGCACTTTTACCTTTGGCTATCCTCGTTTGACCTCGAAGGAGGGGCCCAAGGTCAAATCCGACCATGCCAGAAGATTCCTAGCCCATGATTTCCTATAGGTTGGTTTACCATCCCAAACATCTAGAACCAATAATAAGCGAGTTTTAAGCACTTTTAAGTTTGGCTGTCCTCATTTGACCTTCAAGAAGGGGCCCAAGGTCAAATCCGACCACACCAGGAGATTCCCAGTGCATGATTTCCTATATGTTGGTTTACCATCCCAAACCTCTAGGACCAATAATAAGTGAGTTATAAGCACTTTTAAGTTTGGCTGTCCTCATTTGACCTTCAAGAAGGGGCCCAAGGTCAAATCCGACCACACCAGGAGATTCTCAGTGCATGATTTCCTATATGTTGGTTTACCATCCCAAACCTCTAGGACCAATAATAAGTGAGTTATAAGCACTTTTAAGTTTGGCTGTCCTCATTTGACCTTGAACGAGGGGCCCAAGGTCAAATCCGACCACACCAGAAGACTCCCAGCCCATGATTTCCTATAGGTTGGTTTACCATCCCAAACCTCTAGGACCAATAATAAGCGAGTTATAAGCACTTTTACCTTTGGCTATCCTCATTTGACCTTCAAGGAGGGGCCCAAGGTCAAATCCGACCACACCAGAAGATTCCCAGCCCATGATTTTCTATATGCTGGTTTACCATCCCAAACCTCTAGGATCGATAATAAGCGAGTTATAAGCACTTTTAAGTTTGGCTATCCTCGTTTGACCTTGAAGGAGGGGTCCAAGGTCAAATCTGACCACATCAGAAGATTCGCAGCACATGATTTCCTATATGTTGGTTTACCATCCCAAACCTCTAGGATCGATAATAAGCGAGTTGTAAGCACTTTTAAGTTTGGCTATCCTTGTTTAACCTTGAAGGAGGGGTCCAAGGTCAAATCTGACCACATCAGAAGATTCGCAGCACATGATTTCCTATAGGTTGGCTTCACATTGCAAACCTCTAGGACCAATAATAAGGGCGATATAGACACATTTAAAGTCCTCTACGTGGGTTACTTCGGCACTCCGTGGATGACCTTGAGTTAGGAGCTTCAAGGTCAAATGTGTGCAAGGTTGTAGCGGACATGTATATGTGTCATACATATCACCTATGAAGAGATTCAACCTTCTATTTATGAGCAACAGCCAGTAGAAAAATGTAGATTATTTTCAAAGAAATGCCCATGGCGGCCATCTTGTTTTTCAGAATGAGGCTATTTTCCTTCCCAGAGAAGCTTACCCCCCAATGAAGATATCCTGCAAATTTGGTGAACCTAGCTGCTGTTTTCCTCTTAGAGCGTTAACGCCGAAAATCTCTCTACGCGCGGCGGCGGCGTAGCGAACACTAAACCAAAGTATCCACCGGATGCTTCCGGTGGATACAATAAGAATGTCCCTATTGTTATCTTTAGTAATAGTGTAAAATTTAACTGAAGTGAGCTGAACAATAAGATAGCTGTAGGCTGAAAACTTTTTTTCACTGTAAGGTCACCATAACTTCATTCATATTGGGACTTTAAGGTGACCATAAAATCAGAATGTCCCTTCTGGCAACTTTTATAAATGTGGCAAGTTTTATTTTAAAAATTTAAACATTAACTGAGCTTAGGACTGAAAACCCCTATATTTTAAGTTTAAGATGGTCATAACATTATAGTAATATTTAAATCATTTGGTAGTAAGAGTCTTCTTTTGATCTACCTCAATATCAATATATGTTAGATTTAAAAAAAAAATGAAACTAGAGGATCGCTCGCAAAAAAAAAGATAATGTTTTTGCATAGCAAAAACAAAGCGTCCCGAAAAGGATATAAAGGTGAAGCTAAAGTATTAAGAAAATGCTTCGTTTCTAGCCTTATACTGTTGTGGCAACCAAAGTCAGCGCAGTCTGCTCTATCTAGCACGGTTTTCAAGATATAAGCATTTTTGTGTTTTGCAAAAAATAAAAAAATTCAAAATGTCCGCTATATTTGGCGAGACAAAAATATTTTGAAAATTGGCATGGCTACTCTGCAGAGATACCCAGCAGGTCAAAAATTTTGTTGAGTTCGCTCCATATAGCACGGTTTTCGAGATATAAGCATTTTTGTGTTTTGAAAAAACTTTGAAAATTCAAAATGGCCACCATTTTTGGGGAGACAAAAATTTTTGTCAAGACCGGTGTGTATCTCCCGCCGCGCATTAAAGGAGAAGAAATAACTTTTCCGAGATATTCACAATTTTTCATTTTCCTGTGTGAAAGCTCTTCCAAAAGTAGGTGAATGAGTTATTTGAGAAAAATTGGCTATCTGCAATACTATTAAGAGATAATTCACATTTACTCATTTTGAGTAGGTGAATAATTAGCTATGGGTCTAAAACTTCACCAAGTGAAAGCTCTCCCAAAAGTAGGTGAATGAGTTATTTGAGAAAAATTGGCTATCTGCAATACTTTTAGAGATAATTCGCATTTACTCATTTTGAGTAGGTGAGTAATTAGCTATGGGTCTGAAACTTCACCATGTGAAAGCTCTCCCACAAGCAGATGAATGAGTATTTGATAAAAATTGGGTATCCGCAATACTTTTACAGATATTTAGCATTTACTCATTTTGAGTAGGTGAATAAATAGCTATGGGTCTGAAACTTCACCAAGTGAAAGCTCTCCCAAAAGTAGGTGAATGAGTTATTTGAGAAAAATTGACTATCTGCAATACTTTTAAGAGATAATTCACATTTACTCATTTTGAGTAGGTGAATAATTAGCTATGGGTCTGAAACTTCACCAAGTGAAAGCTCTCCCAAAAGTAGGTGAATGAGTTATTTGAGAAAAATTGGCTATCTGCAATACTTTTAGAGATAATTCACATTTACTCATTTTGAGTAGGTGAGTAATTAGCTATGGGTCTGAAACTTCACCAAGTGAAAGCTCTCCCAAAAGTAGGTGAATGATTTATTTGAGAAAAATTGGCTATCTGCAATACTTTTAGAGATAATTCGCATTTACTCATTTAGAGTAGGTGAGTAATTACCTATGGGTCTGAAACTTCACCATGTGAAAGCTCTCCCACAAGTAGATGAATGAGTTATTTGATAAAAATTGGGTATCCGCAATACTTTTACAGATAATTAGCATTTACTCATTTTGAGTAGGTGAATAATTAGCTATGGGTCTGAAACTTCACGGAGTGAAAGCTCTCCCAAAAGTAGGTGAATGAGTTATTTGAGAAAAATTGGCTATCTGCAATACTTTTAGAGATAATTCACATTTACTCATTTTGAGTAGGTGAGTCATTAGCTATGGGTCTGAAACTTCACTATGTGAAAGCTCTTCCAAAAGTAGGTGAATGAGTTATTTGAGAAAAATTGGCTATCTGCAATACTTTTAAGAGATAATTCGCATTTACTCATTTTGAGTAGGTGAGTAATTATCTACGGGTCTGAAACTTCACCATGTGAAAGCTCTCCCAAAAGTACATGAATGAGTTATTTGATCAAAATTGGGTATCCGCAAGAGTTTTCAAGATAATTCGCATTTACTCATCTTGAGTAGGTGAGTAATTAGCTATGGGTCTGAAACTTCACCATGTGAAAGCTCTTTCAAAAGTAGGTGAATGAGTTATTTGAGAAAAATTGGCTATCTGCAATACTTTTAAGAGATAATTCGCATTTACTCATTTTGAGTAGGTGAGTAATTATCTACGGGTCTGAAACTTCACCATGTGAAAGCTCTCCCAAAAGTACATGAATGAGTTATTTGAGAAAAATTGGGTATCTGCAATACTTTTAGAGATAATTCGCATTTACTCATTTTGAGTAGGTGAGCAATTAGCTATGGGTCTGAAACTTCACCAAGTGAAAGCTCTTTGGGATAGCTGCTCTGCAGAGCTACCCTGAAGATCAAAAATTTTGTCGAAATCGCTCTATGTAGCACGGTTTTCGAGATATAAGCATTTTTGTGTTTTGCAATTTTTGCGAAAAATTCGAAAATTCAAAATGGCTGCCATTTTTGGCGAGACAAATTTTTTTGAAAATAGGCAAGGCTACTCTGCAGAGCTACCCTGTGGGTCAAAAATTTATGTTTTGCAATTTTTGCGAAAAATTCGAAAATTCAAAATGGCCGCCATTTTTGGCAAGATAAAAATTTTTTCAAAAATGGGATAACTACTCCGCAGAGATACCCTGTGGGTCAAAAATTTCATCGAAATCGCTCTATCTAGCACGGTTTTCGAGATATAAGCATTTTTGTGTTTTGCAATTTTGCCGAAAAATTCGAAAATTCAAAATGGCCGCCATTTTTGCAAGATAAAATTTTTTTGAAAATTGGGATAACTACTCCACAGAGATACCCTGCGGGTCAAAAATTTCATCGAAATCGCTCTATCTAGCACGGTTTTCGAGATATAAGCATTTTTGTGTTTTCCTTATTTGGAAAATTCATACTCGGCCATTTCTTAACCAATCAATGCCAAAATCTAATGATTTCCAGATTTTAATAGAATGAATGTATTTGCCAAGTTTCAGGTGAATTGATAAAATTCCTTTCAAGTTATCATCCGGACAAGCTTCCCCATCGAAAAAAGACATTTTTGGTCATGTGACCTCTCTGATTGGTTGAAATGTCACTGCAGCATATTCAAATAAATTCCCCAAGGCTACTGCCTAAACCTGTCAAATTTGAAAAGAATCCGCCTAACGGTTACAGAGTTAGAAGGAAAACAAAATACGGAGCCGGCGGAGCCTGAAGGTCTCCCATACACAAACAAGCGTCCCCCATAAAAATGAAGGAGCCAGACAGTTTTATTCCAATTTTATGACTTCAGGGGGGCCATAGCTCCAATAATATTAACAGTTGAGGGTCACAATAAAGTCAAGATAATTCTTTGGTAAATCTTAATATATATGCCAAGTTTGGTTGAAAAAAAGTGAAAAACAAGACCACTGCAGTGGTATGATCTCCCGCCGGGGAGCAAAAATGTGCTGTTTAAAGTGAGTTTTACATCCCAAACCTCTGGAAGCAATAATAAGCTAGACATAGGCACTTTTAAGCTTGGCCATCCTCGTTTGACTAATAGTAAGACCAATAATAAGTCAGATATAGGCACTTTTAAGTTTGGGCATCGTCGTTTGACCTTGAACGTGGGGCCCAAGGTCAAATCTGACCACATCAAAAGATTCCCAGCACATGTTTTCCTATAGGTCGTTTTCACATCCAAAACCTCTAGGACCAATAATAAGCAAGATATGGGCACTTTTAAGTTTGGCCATCCTCGCTTGACCTTGAACAAGGGGCTCAAGGTAAAATCTTACCACATCTAAAGATTCACAGAACATGATTTCCTATAGGTTGGTTTCACATCCCAAACCTCTAGGACCAATAATAAGCGAGATATAGGCACTTTTAAGTTTGGCCAAAATCAGCTAAGTAGGGTACTTTGGCAGTCTGTGGATGATCTTGAACGAAGAGTTTCAAGGTCAAATGTCTGCATGCTTATAGAGGGCATATATATGTGTTAAATATCTGCGTTTTATAATCTCCCGGGCAAAAGTTTTGCTGTTTGCTACTCAAAGTAAAACAATCAAAGTAGCTATTACTCAGTTAGCTATGGACTTAAGCTCTGAAACTTTGCCACGATACAGAACATTAAAAAGTACGTGAACAACATATTTGACAAAAATCCTCTAAATGTAATAGTTTTGCAGTTATAAATGATTTACTCAATGGAGAACCATCAAAGTAGCTATTACTCAGTTAGCTATGGACCTACAGGTCTCAAAATTTTCCATTACATTTACACAGTACATCCAAAGTAGGTGAACAACATATTTGACAAAAATCCTTTAAATTCAACAGTTTTGCTGTGATAAGTGATTTACTCAATGGAAAACTGCGAAAGTAGCTATTACTCAGTTAGCTATGGACCTACAGCTCTGAAACTTTGCCATGACACAGAACATTAAAAAGTACGTGAACAACATATTTGACAAAAGTCCTCTAAATTTAATAGTTTTGCAGTTATAAGTGATTTACTCAATGGAGAACCATCAAAGTAGCTATTACTCAGTTAGTTATGGACTTACAGCTCTCAAAATTTGCCATTACACAGTACATAAAAATAGCATCAGAGATGCCCATACCACACAGCCTAGGGAAATATTTTAACACCATGAAATATAGAAGTACTGTATCAGTAAAAAGTTCAGGATACTTTCAGAGCACTGTCAGTTATATGAAGGTCCAAACAATGTTTAAATAGAGAAAATACTGTCTAAGAGAAAGATAATGAATGTTCTTTATCTACATCTGGCATGGCTGAATTATGGTTTAGATGTTTGAATATTACCACGCATACAGAAGTGGTAATACATTCAATGAATGCTTATGCATGGTGTTGGAGCAAAATTTGTGGCTCACTTGATGAAATACCATCTGTTACAATGGGAAGTTGTAAAAGTAAATCTTAATGAATTCTTATTCTAATATGATTTTAACAGTGCTTAATTTGCATCAAAAGACAGACCCAAAGGTGCAACAAGATTTTAAAGGTCAAGGTCACTACGACAAGGTCAAAGGTCAAATCAAGGTCAGACCATGACGTTGCACACCTACACCTCCTAACCAATGCCCCTACCAAGTATCAACTTCCTACACCTTATGGTTTCCGACATATAGCCCAAACAAGATTTTATAGGTCAAGGTCACTACGGCAAGGTCAAAGGTCAAATCAAGGTCAGACCATGGTGTTGCACACCTACACCCCCTAACCAATGTCCCTACCAAGTATCAACTTCCTACACCTTAGAATTTCCGAGATATAGCCCAGGGTTTCAGATTCGCATCGGCCATCGGTCATTGACCGAATTTTGCAATGAAAATCCGAATTTTAAATAAACTCTTAGGACATACTGTCCGAGACCTGTCCGTGGACGATAATAGAAGATCTAGCCATCGTTTTATCTACAAAACATGAAGTCCCGTTACAACTCACAAAACCCTAAAATCTCGCGAGATCTACATGATTTTTACTGCAGAAAGGTCTAGCCGTCTTTTTACTTGCAAAATATGAACTGAAGTCACGTTACAATTCACGAGACCCTAGAATCTCACGAGATCTACGTGATTTTTATTGCAGAAAGGTCTAGCCGTCTTTTTTACTTGCAAAATATGAACTGAAGTCACGTTACAACTCACGAGACCCTAAGATCTCGCGAGATCTACTGGATTTATTTCTAATTATAGCACATTAGAAACGCTATAATAGCGGTATAAAATGCAACAGAATCACAGAATTAGCAATATTTTACAACTTTCTCCTCCACTAAGTGACTAAACATGCCAATACACCCAATAAATGCTGCAGTATTAACCACTACTGTAGAGATACCTTGAACCATGGCTCATTCCAACTTACAGCAGAGAACTTTGAAACACTATTTTGCTGGAGATAAGCCTGAGGGATCAAAGGAGACTGGAGATAGTTCTGAAGTGAATAATAATGTTGTTCCTGACCAGACAGAGAAAAATAAGTGAAAAATAGCAAAAAAATTTCAAATGCAATGGCTGAGATTGTACCCATGGCTCAACTTTGATGGAAATGTGATGACATGTACTCTATGTAAGTCCACTTTTTGTGTAAATTATTTCCCCCTCTGAGATTGGCGTTAGGTTCCTGGCCCAACCTCAAGTGGGAAAGTTGGTAGTTGCTTGTCGTTGGTCGGCAGTTTACAGTACGGAAACTTGGCCAACTGTATGTACTGGATTCCTCTGCCCATAAAACTACCTGTCATGATATGACCTATACAATGTGTTGAAAGCGACGGTAAAATCCAAATAAACTAGAGGATCGCTCGCAAAAAAAAAAGATAATGTTTTTGCATAGCAAAAACAAAGCGTCCCGAAAAGGATATAAAGGTGAAGCTAAAGTATTAAGAAAATGCTTCGTTTCTAGCCTTATACTGTTGTGGCAACCAAAGTCAGCGCAGTCTGCTCTATCTAGCACGGTTTTCAAGATATAAGCATTTTTGTGTTTTGCAAAAAATAAAAAAATTAAAAATGTCCGCTATATTTGGCAAGACAAAAATATTTTGAAAATTGGCATGGCTACTCTGCAGAGATACCCAGCAGGTCCAAAATTTTGTTGAGTTCGCTCCATATAGCACGGTTTTTGAGATATAAGCATTTTTGTGTTTTGCAAAAACTTTGAAAATTCAAAATGGCCACCATTTTTGGGGAGACAAAAATTTTTGTCAAGACCACTGCCGTGGTGTGTATCTCCCGCCGAGCATTAAAGCAGAAGAAATAGCTTTTCCGAGATATTAACAATTTTTCATTTTCGTGTGTGAAAGGTCTTCCAAGAGTAGGTGAATAAGTTATTTGAGAAAAATTGGCTATCTGCAATACTATTAAGAGATCATTCACATTTACTCATTTTGAGTAGGTGAATAATTATCTATGGGTCTGAAACTTCACCAAGTGGAAGCTCTCCCAAAAGTAGGTGAATGAGTTATTTGAGAAAAATTGGCTATCTGCAATACTTTTAGAGATAATTCGCATTTACTCATTTTGAGTAGGTGAGTAATTAGCTATGGGTCTGAAACTTCACCATGTGAAAGCTCTCCCACAAGTAGATGAATGAGTATTTGATAAAAATTGGGTATCCGCAATACTTTTAGAGATAATTAGCATTTACTCATTTTGAGTAGCTGAATAAAGAGCTATGGGTCTGAAACTTAACAGAGTGAAAGCTCTCCCAAAAGTAGGTCAATGAGTTATTTGAGAAAAATTATCTATCTGCAATACTTTTAGAGATAATTCACATTTACTCATTTTGAGTAGGTGAATAATTAGCTATGGGTCTGAAACTTCACCAAGTGAAAGCTGTGCCAAAAGTAGGTGAATGATTTATTTGAGAAAAATTGGCTATCTGCAATACTTTTAGAGATAATTCGCATTTACTCATTTTGAGTAGGTGAGTAATTTGCTATGGGTCTGAAACTTCACCAAGTGAAAGCTCTCCCAAAAGTAGGTGAATGAGTTATTTGAGAAAAATTGGCTATCTGCAATACTTTTAGAGATAATTCGCATTTAATTGACTATCTGCAATACTTTTAGAGATAATTCGCATTTACTCATTTTGAGTAGGTGAGTAATTAGCTATGGGTCTGAAACTTCACCAAGTGAAAGCTCTCCCAAAAGTAGGTGAATGAGTTATTTGAGAAAAATTGGCTATCTTCAATACTTTTACAGATAATTCACATTTACTCATTTTGAGTAGGTGAGTAATTAGCTATGGGTCTGAAACTTCATCAAGTGAAAGCTCTCCCAAAAGTAGGTGAATCATTAATTTGAGAAAAATTGGCTATCTGCAATACTTTTAGAGATAATTCGCATTTACTCCTTTTGAGTAGGTGAGTAATTAGCTATGGGTCTGAAACTTCACAGAGTGAAAGCTCTCCCAAAAGTAGGTGAATGAGTTATTTGAGAAAAATTGGCTATCTGCAATACTTTTAGAGATAATTCGCATTTACTCATTTTGAGTAGGTGAGTAATTAGCTATGGGTCTGAAACTTCACCAAGTGAAAGCTCTCCCAAAAGTAGGTGAATGAGTTATTTGAGAAAAATTGGCTATCTGCAATACTTTTAGAGATAATTCGCATTTACTCATTTTGAGTAGGTGAGTAATTAGCTATGGGTCTGAAACTTCACAGAGTGAAAGCTCTCCCAAAAGTAGGTGAATGAGTTATTTGAGAAAAATTGGCTATCTGCAATACTTTTAGAGATAATTCGCATTTACTCATTTTGAGTAGGTGAGTAATTAGCTATGGGTCTGAAACTTCACAGAGTGAAAGCTCTCCCAAAAGTAGGTGAATGAGTTATTTGAGAAAAATTGGCTATCTGCAATACTTTTAGAGATAATTCGCATTTAATCATTTTGAGTAGGTGAGTAATTAGCTATGGGTCTGAAACTTCACCGAGTGAAAGCTCTCCCAAAAGTAGGTGAATGATTAATTTGAGAAAAATTGGCTATCTGCAATACTTTTAGAGATAATTCGCATTTACCCATTTTGAGTAGGTGAGTAATTAGCTATGGGTCTGAAACTTCACCAAGTGAAAGCTCTCCCAAAAGTAGGTGAATGAGTTATTTGAGAAAAATTGGCTATCTGCAATACTTTTAGAGATAATTCGCATTTACTCATTTTGAGTAGGTGAGTAATTAGCTATGGGTCTGAAACTTCACAGAGTGAAAGCTCTCCCAAAAGTAGGTGAATGAGTTATTTGAGAAAAATTGGCTATCTGCAATACTTTTAGAGATAATTCGCATTTACTCATTTTGAGTAGGTGAGTAATTAGCTATGGGTCTGAAACTTCACAGAGTGAAAGCTCTCCCAAAAGTAGGTGAATGAGTTATTTGAGAAAAATTGGCTATCTGCAATACTTTTAGAGATAATTCGCATTTACTCATTTTGAGTAGGTGAGTAATTAGCTATGGGTCTGAAACTTCACAGAGTGAAAGCTCTCCCAAAAGTAGGTGAATGAGTTATTTGAGAAAAATTGGCTATCTGCAATACTTTTAGAGATAATTCGCATTTAATCATTTTGAGTAGGTGAGTAATTAGCTATGGGTCTGAAACTTCACCGAGTGAAAGCTCTCCCAAAAGTAGGTGAATGATTAATTTGAGAAAAATTGGCTATCTGCAATACTTTTAGAGATAATTCGCATTTACCCATTTTGAGTAGGTGAGTAATTAGCTATGGGTCTGAAACTTCACCAAGTGAAAGCTCTCCCAAAAGTAGGTGAATGAGTTATTTGAGAAAAATTGGCTATCTGCAATACTTTTAGAGATAATTCGCATTTACTCATTTTGAGTAGGTGAGTAATTAGCTATGGGTCTGAAACTTCACAGAGTGAAAGCTCTCCCAAAAGTAGGTGAATGAGTTATTTGAGAAAAATTGGCTATCTGCAATACTTTTAGAGATAATTCGCATTTACTCATTTGGAGTAGGTGAGTAATTAGCTATGGGTCTGAAACTTCACCATGTGAAAGCTCTCCCACAAGTAGATGAATGAGTTATTTGATAAAAATTGGGTATCCGCAATACTTTTAGAGATAATTAGCATTTACTCATTTTGAGTAGGTAAATAATTAGCTATGGGTCTGAAACTTCACCATGTGAAAGCTCTCCCAAAAGTAGGTGAATGAGTTATTTGAGAAAAATTGGCTATCTGCAATACTTTTAGAGATAATTCGCATTTACTCATTTTGAGTAGGTGAGTAATTGGCTATGGGTCTGAAACTTCACCATGTGAAAGCTCTTCCAAAAGTAGGTGAATGAGTTATTTGAGAAAAATTGGCCATCTACAATACTTTTAGAGGTAATTCGCATTTACTCTTTTTGAGTAGGTGAGCAATTAGCTATGGGTCTGAAACTTCACCAAGTGAAAGCTCTTTGGGATAGCTGCTCTGCAGAGATACCCTGAAGATAAAAAATTTCGTTGAAATCGCTCTATGTAGCACGGTTTTCGAAATATTAGCATTTTTGTGTTTTGCAACTTTTGCGCAAAAATTCGAAAATTCAAAATGGCCGCCATTTTTGGCGAGACAAAAATTTTTTCAAAATTGGGATAACTACTCTGCAGAGATACCCTGCGGGTCAAAAATTTCATCGAAATCGCTCTATCTAGCACGGTTTTCGAGATATAAGCATTTTTGTGTTTTGCAATTTTTGCGAAAATTTCGAAAATTCAAAATGGCCGCCATTTTTGGCGAGACAAAAATTTTTTGAAAATTGGGAAAAGTACTCCGCAGAGATATCCTGCGGGTCAAAAATTTTGTCGAAATTGCTCTATCTAGCACGGTTTTTGAGATATAAGCATTTTTGTGTTTTGCAAAAAATAAAAAAATTAAAAATGTCCGCTATATTTGGCGAGACAAAAATATTTTGAAAATTGGCATGGCTACTCTGCAGAGATACCCAGCAGGTCCAAAATTTTGTTGAGTTCGCTCCATATAGCACGGTTTTTTGAGATATAAGCATTTTTGTGTTTTGCAAAAACTTTGAAAATTCAAAATGGCCACCATTTTTGGGGAGACAAAAATTTTTGTCAAGACCACTGCCGTGGTGTGTATCTCCCGCCGAGCATTAAAGCAGAAGAAATAGCTTTTCCGAGATATTCACAATTTTTCATTTTCGTGTGTGAAAGGTCTTCCAAAAGTAGGTGAATGAGTTATTTGAGAAAAATTGGCTATCCGCAATACTATTAAGAGATAATTCACATTTACTCATTTTGAGTAGGTGAATAATTATCTATGGGTCTGAAACTTCACCAAGTGAAAGCTCTCCCAAAAGTAGGTGAATGAGTTATTTGAGAAAAATTGGCTATCTGCAATACTTTTAGAGATAATTCGCATTTACTCATTTTGAGTAGGTGAGTAATTAGCTATGGGTCTGAAACTTCACCATGTGAAAGCTCTCCCACAAGTAGATGAATGAGTATTTGATAAAAATTGGGTATCCGCAATACTTTTACAGATAATTAGCATTTACTCATTTTGAGTAGCTGAATAAATAGCTATGGGTCTGAAACTTCACAGAGTGAAAGCTCTCCCAAAAGTAGGTGAATGAGTTATTTGAGAAAAATTATCTATCTGCAATACTTTTAGAGATAATTCACATTTACTCATTTTGAGTAGGTGAATAATTAGCTATGGGTCTGAAACTTCACCAAGTGAAAGCTGTGCCAAAAGTAGGTGAATGATTTATTTGAGAAAAATTGGCTATCTGCAATACTTTTAGAGATAATTCGCATTTACTCATTTTGAGTAGGTGAGTAATTTGCTATGGGTCTGAAACTTCACCAAGTGAAAGCTCTCCCAAAAGTAGGTGAAGGAGTTATTTGAGAAAAATTGGCTATCGGCAATACTTTTACAGATAATTCACATTTACTCATTTTGAGTAGGTGAGTAATTAGCTATGGGTCTGAAACTTCATCAAGTGAAAGCTCTCCCAAAAGTAGGTGAATCATTAATTTGAGAAAAATTGGCTATCTGCAATACTTTTAGAGATAATTCGCATTTACTCATTTTGAGTAGGTGAATAATTAGCTATGGGTCTGAAACTTCACCAAGTGAAAGCTGTGCCAAAAGTAGGTGAATGATTTATTTGAGAAAAATTGGCTATCTGCAATACTTTTAGAGATAATTCGCATTTACTCATTTTGAGTAGGTGAGTAATTTGCTATGGGTCTGAAACTTCACCAAGTGAAAGCTCTCCCAAAAGTAGGTGAATGAGTTATTTGAGAAAAATTGGCTATCGGCAATACTTTTAGAGATAATTCACATTTACTCATTTTGAGTAGGTGAGTAATTAGCTATGGGTCTGAAACTTCATCAAGTGAAAGCTCTCCCAAAAGTAGGTGAATCATTAATTTGAGAAAAATTGGCTATCTGCAATACTTTTAGAGATAATTCGCATTTACTCCTTTTGAGTAGGTGAGTAACTAGCTATGGGTCTGAAACTTCACCAAGTGAAAGCTCTCCCAAAAGTAGGTGAATGAGTTATTTGAGAAAAATTGGCTATCTGCAATACTTTTAGAGATAATTCGCATTTACTCATTTTGAGTAGGTGAGTAATTAGCTATGGGTCTGAAACTTCACCAAGTGAAAGCTCTCCCAAAAGTAGGTGAATGAGTTATTTGAGAAAAATTGGCTATCTGCAATACTTTTAGAGATAATTCGCATTTACACATTTTGAGTAGGTGAGTAATTAGCTATGGGTCTGAAACTTCACAGAGTGAAAGCTCTCCCAAAAGTAGGTGAATGAGTTATTTGAGAAAAATTGGCTATCTGCAATACTTTTAGAGGTAATTCGCATTTACTCTTTTTGAGTAGGTGAGCAATTAGCTATGGGTCTGAAACTTCACCAAGTGAAAGCTCTTTGGGATAGCTGCTCTGCAGAGATACCCTGAAGATAAAAAATTTCGTTGAAATCGCTCTATGTAGCACGGTTTTCGAAATATTAGCATTTTTGTGTTTTGCAACTTTTGCGCAAAAATTCGAAAATTCAAAATGGCCGCCATTTTTGGCAAGACAAAATTTTTTTGAAAATTGGCATGGCTACTCTGCATAGATACCCTGTGGGTCAAAAATTTCGTTGAAATCGCTCTATCTAGCACGGTTTTCGAGATATAGGCATTTTTGTGTTTTGCAATTTTGCGAAAAATTCGAAAATTCAAAATGGCCGCCATTTTTTGCGAGAAATTTTTTGTTTGAAAATTGGCATGGCTACTCTGCAGAGATACCCTGCGGGTCAAAAATTTCGTTGAAATCGCTCTATCTAGCAGGGTTTTCGAGATATAAGCATTTTTATGTTTTGCAATTTTTGCGAAAAATTTGAAAATTCAAAATGGCCGCCATTTTTGGCGAGACAAAATTTTTTTCAAAATTGGGATAACTACTCTGCAGAGATACCCTGCGGGTCAAAAATTTCATCGAAATCGCTCTATCTAGCACGGTTTTCGAGATATAAGCATTTTTGTGTTTTGCAATTTTTGCGAAAATTTCGAAAATTCAAAATGGCCGCCATTTTTGGCGAGACAAAAATTTTTTGAAAATTGGGAAAAGTACTCCGCAGAGATATCCTGCGGGTCAAAAATTTTGTCGAAATTGCTCTATCTAGCACGGTTTTTGAGATATAAGCATTTTTGTGTTTTGCAAAAAATAAAAAAATTAAAAATGTCCGCTATATTTGGCGAGACAAAAATATTTTGAAAATTGGCATGGCTACTCTGCAGAGATACCCAGCAGGTCCAAAATTTTGTTGAGTTCGCTCCATATAGCACGGTTTTTTGAGATATAAGCATTTTTGTGTTTTGCAAAAACTTTGAAAATTCAAAATGGCCACCATTTTTGGGGAGACAAAAATTTTTGTCAAAACCACTGCCGTGGTGTGTATCTCCCGCCGAGCATTAAAGCAGAAGAAATAGCTTTTCCGAGATATTCACAATTTTTCATTTTCGTGTGTGAAAGGTCTTCCAAAAGTAGGTGAATGAGTTATTTGAGAAAAATTGGCTATCCGCAATACTATTAAGAGATAATTCACATTAACTCATTTTGAGTAGGTGAATAATTATCTATAGGTCTGAAACTTCACCAAGTGAAAGCTCTCCCAAAAGTAGGTGAATGAGTTATTTGAGAAAAATTGGCTATCTGCAATACTTTTAGAGATAATTCGCATTTACTCATTTTGAGTAGGTGAGTAATTAGCTATGGGTCTGAAACTTCACCATGTGAAAGCTCTCCCACAAGTAGATGAATGAGTATTTGATAAAAATTGGGTATCCGTAATACTTTTACAGATAATTAGCATTTACTCATTTTGAGTAGCTGAATAAATAGCTATGGGTCTGAAACTTCACAGAGTGAAAGCTCTCCCAAAAGTAGGTGAATGAGTTATTTGAGAAAAATTATCTATCTGCAATACTTTTAGAGATAATTCACATTTACTTATTTTCAGTAGGTGAATAATTAGCTATGGGTCTGAAACTTCACCAAGTGAAAGCTGTGCCAAAAGTAGGTGAATGATTTATTTGAGAAAAATTGGCTATCTGCAATACTTTTAGAGATAATTCACATTTACTCATTTTGAGTAGGTGAGTAATTTGCTATGGGTCTGAAACTTCACCAAGTGAAAGCTCTCCCAAAAGTAGGTGAATGAGTTATTTGAGAAAAATTGGCTATCGGCAATACTTTTAGAGATAATTCGCATTTACTCATTTTGAGTAGACGAATAATTAGCTATGGGTCTGAAAATTCACCAAGTGAAAGCTCTCCCAAAAGTAGGTGAATGATTAATTTGAGAAAAATTGGCTATCTGCAATACTTTTAGAGATAATTCGCATTTACTCATTTTGAGTAGGTGAGTAATTAGCTATGGGTCTGAAACTTCACCAAGTGAAAGCTCTCCCAAAAGTAGGTGAATGAGTTATTTGAGAAAAATTGGCTATCTGCAATACTTTTACAGATAATTCGCATTTACTCATTTTGAGTAGGTGAGTAATTAGCTATGGGTCTGAAACTTCATCAAGTGAAAGCTCTCCCAAAAGTAGGTGAATCATTAATTTGAGAAAAATTGGCTATCTGCAATACTTTTAGAGATAATTCGCATTTACTCATTTTGAGTAGGTGAGTAATTAGCTATGGGTCTGAAACTTCACCAAGTGAAAGCTCTCCCAAAAGTAGGTGAATGAGTTATTTGAGAAAAATTGGCTATCTGCAATACTTTTAGAGATAATTCGCATTTACTCATTTTGAGTAGGTGAGTAATTAGCTATGGGTCTGAAACTTCACAGAGTGAAAGCTCTCCCAAAAGTAGGTGAATGAGTTATTTGAGAAAAATTGGCTATCTGCAATACTTTTACAGATAATTCACATTTACTCATTTTGAGTAGGTGAGTAATTAGCTATGGGTCTGAAACTTCATCAAGTGAAAGCTCTCCCAAAAGTAGGTGAATCATTAATTTGAGAAAAATTGGCTATCTGCAATACTTTTAGAGATAATTCGCATTTACTCATTTTGAGTAGGCGAGTAATTAGCTATGGGTCTGAAACTTCACCATGTGAAAGCTCTCCCAAAAGTAGGTGAATGAGTTATTTGAGAAAAATTGGCTATCTGCAATACTTTTAGAGATAATTCGCATTTACTCATTTTGAGTAGGTGAGTAATTGGCTATGGGTCTGAAACTTCACCATGTGAAAGCTCTTCCAAAAGTAGGTGAATGAGTTATTTGAGAAAAATTGGCCATCTGCAATACTTTTAGAGGTAATTCGCATTTACTCTTTTTGAGTAGGTGAGCAATTAGCTATGGGTCTGAAACTTCACCAAGTGAAAGCTCTTTGGGATAGCTGCTCTGCAGAGATACCCTGAAGATAAAAAATTTCGTTGAAATCGCTCTATGTAGCACGGTTTTCGAAATATTAGCATTTTTGTGTTTTGCAACTTTTGCGCAAAAATTCGAAAATTCAAAATGGCCGCCATTTTTGGGAAGACAAAATTTTTTTGAAAATTGGCATGGCTACTCTGCATAGATACCCTGTGGGTCAAAAATTTCGTTGAAATCGCTCTATCTAGCACGGTTTTCGAGATATAGGCATTTTTGTGTTTTGCAATTTTGCGAAAAATTCGAAAATTCAAAATGGCCGCCATTTTTTGCGAGAAATTTTTTGTTTGAAAATTGGCATGGCTACTCTGCAGAGATACCCTGCGGGTCAAAAATTTCGTCGAAATCGCTCTATCTAGCAGGGTTTTCGAGATATAAGCATTTTTATGTTTTGCAATTTTTGCGAAAAATTTGAAAATTCAAAATGGCCGCCATTTTTGGCGAGATAAAAATTTTTTCAAAATTGGGATAACTACTCTGCAGAGATACCCTGCGGGTCAAAAATTTCGTCGAAATCGCTCTATCTAGCACGGTTTTCGAGATATAAGCATTTTTGTGTTTTGCAATTTTTGCGAAAATTTCGAAAATTCAAAATGGCCGCCATTTTTGGCGAGATAAAAATTTTTTGAAAATTGGGAAAAGTACTCCGCAGAGATATCCTGCGGGTCAAAAATTTTGTCGAAATCGCTCTATCTAGCACGGTTTTCGAGATATAAGCATTTTTGTGTTTTGCAATTTTTGCGAAAATTTCGAAAATTCAAAATGGCCGCCATTTTTGGCGAGACAAAATTTTTTAAAAATTGGGAAAAGTACTCCGCAGAGATATCCTGCGGGTCAAAAATTTTGTCGAAATTGCTCTATCTAGCACGGTTTTCGAGATATAGGCATTTTTGTGTTTTGCAATTTTGCGAAAAATTCGAAAATTCAAAATGGCCGCCATTTTTTGCGAGAAATTGTGTGTTTGAAAATTGGCATGGCTACTCTGCAGAGATACCCTGCGGGTCAAAAATTTCGTCGAAATCGCTCTATCTAGCAGGGTTTTCGAGATATAAGCATTTTTATGTTTTGCAATTTTTGCGAAAAATTCGAAAATTCAAAATGGCCGCCATTTTTGGCGCGACAAAAATTTTTTCAAAATTGGGATAACTACTCTGCAGAGATACCCTGCGGGTCAAAAATTTCATCGAAATCGCTCTATCTAGCACAGTTTTCGAGATATAAGCATTTTTGTGTTTTGCAATTTTTGCGAAAATTTCGAAAATTCAAAATGGCCGCCATTTTTGGCGAGATAAAAATTTTTTGAAAATTGGGAAAAGTACTCCGCAGAGATATCCTGCGGGTCAAAAATTTTGTCGAAATTGCTCTATCTAGCACGGTTTTTGAGATATAAGCATTTTTGTGTTTTGCAAAAAATAAAAAAATTAAAAATGTCCGCTATATTTGGCGAGACAAAAATATTTTGAAAATTGGCATGGCTACTCTGCAGAGATACCCAGCAGGTCCAAAATTTTGTTGAGTTCGCTCCATATAGCACGGTTTTTTGAGATATAAGCATTTTTGTGTTTTGCAAAAACTTTGAAAATTCAAAATGACCACCATTTTTGGGGAGACAAAAATTTTTGACAAGACCACTGCCGTGGTGTGTATCTCCCGCCGAGCATTAAAGCAGAAGAAATAGCTTTTCCCAGATATTCACAAATTTTCATTTTCGTGTGTGAAAGGTCTTCCAAAAGTAGGTGAATGAGATATTTGAGAAAATTTGGCTATCCGCAATACTATTAAGAGATAATTCACATTTACTCATTTTGAGTAGGTGAATAATTAGCTATGGGTCTGAAACTTCACCAAGTGAAAGCTCTCCTAAAAGTAGGTGAATGAGTTATTTGAGAAAAATTGGCTATCTGCAATACTTTTAGAGATAATTCGCATTTACTCATTTTGAGTAGGTGAGTAATTAGCTATGCGTCTGAAACTTCACCAAGTGAAAGCTCTCCTAAAAGTAGGTGAATGAGTTATTTGAGAAAAATTGGCTATCTGCAATACTTTTAGAGATAATTCGCATTTACTCATTTTGAGTAGGTGAGTAATTAGCTATGGGTCTGAAACTTCACCAAGTGAAAGCTCTCCCAAAAGTAGGTGAATGAGTTATTTGAGAAAAATTGGCTATCTGCAATACTTTTAGAGATAATTCGCATTTACTCATTTGGAGTAGGTGAGTAATTAGCTATGGGTCTGAAACTTCACCATGTGAAAGCTCTCCCACAAGTAGATGAATGAGTTATTTGATAAAAATTGGGTATCCGCAATACTTTTACAGATAATTAGCATTTACTCATTTTGAGTAGGTAAATAATTAGCTATGGGTCTGAAACTTCACCATGTGAAAGCTCTCCCAAAAGTAGGTGAATGAGTTATTTGAGAAAAATTGGCCATCTGCAATACTTTTAGAGGTAATTCGCATTTACTCTTTTTGAGTAGGTGAGCAATTAGCTATGGGTCTGAAACTTCACCAAGTGAAAGCTCTTTGGGATAGCTGCTCTGCAGAGATACCCTGAAGATAAAAAATTTCGTTGAAATCGCTCTATGTAGCACGGTTTTCGAAATATTAGCATTTTTGTGTTTTGCAATTTTTGCGCAAAAATTCGAAAATTGAAAATGGCCGCCATTTTTGGCAAGACAAAATTTTTTTGAAAATTGGCATGGCTACTCTGCATAGATACCCTGCGGGTCAAAAATTTCGTCGAAATCGCTCTATCTAGCACGGTTTTCGAGATATAAGCATTTTTGTGTTTTGCAATTTTGCGAAAAATTCGAAAATTCAAAATGGCCGCCATTTTTTGCGAGAAATTTTTTGTTTGAAAATTGGCATGGCTACTCTGCAGAGATACCCTGCGGGTCAAAAATTTCGTCGAAATCGCTCTATCTAGCAGGGTTTTCGAGATATAAGCATTTTTATGTTTTGCAATTTTTGCGAAAAATTCGAAAATTCAAAATGGCCGCCATTTTTGGCGCGACAAAAATTTTTTCAAAATTGGGATAACTACTCTGCAGAGATACCCTGCGGGTCAAAAATTTCATCGAAATCGCTCTATCTAGCACAGTTTTCGAGATATAAGCATTTTTGTGTTTTGCAATTTTTGCGAAAATTTCGAAAATTCAAAATGGCCGCCATTTTTGGCGAGATAAAAATTTTTTGAAAATTGGGAAAAGTACTCCGCAGAGATATCCTGCGGGTCAAAAATTTTGTCGAAATTGCTCTATCTAGCACGGTTTTTGAGATATAAGCATTTTTGTGTTTTGCAAAAAATAAAAAAATTAAAAATGTCCGCTATATTTGGCGAGACAAAAATATTTTGAAAATTGGCATGGCTACTCTGCAGAGATACCCAGCAGGTCCAAAATTTTGTTGAGTTCGCTCCATATAGCACGGTTTTTTGAGATATAAGCATTTTTGTGTTTTGCAAAAACTTTGAAAATTCAAAATGGCCACCATTTTTGGGGAGACAAAAATTTTTGACAAGACCACTGCCGTGGTGTGTATCTCCCGCCGAGCATTAAAGCAGAAGAAATAGCTTTTCCGAGATATTCACAAATTTTCATTTTCGTGTGTGAAAGGTCTTCCAAAAGTAGGTGAATGAGATATTTGAGAAAATTTGGCTATCCGCAATACTATTAAGAGATAATTCACATTTACTCATTTTGAGTAGGTGAATAATTAGCTATGGGTCTGAAACTTCACCAAGTGAAAGCTCTCCTAAAAGTAGGTGAATGAGTTATTTGAGAAAAATTGGCTATCTGCAATACTTTTAGAGATAATTCGCATTTACTCATTTTGAGTAGGTGAGTAATTAGCTATGCGTCTGAAACTTCACCAAGTGAAAGCTCTCCTAAAAGCAGGTGAATGAGTTATTTGAGAAAAATTGGCTATCTGCAATACTTTTAGAGATAATTCGCATTTACTCATTTTGAGTAGGTGAGTAATTAGCTATGGGTCTGAAACTTCACCAAGTGAAAGCTCTCCCAAAAGTAGGTGAATGAGTTATTTGAGAAAAATTGGCTATCTGCAATACTTTTAGAGATAATTCGCATTTACTCATTTGGAGTAGGTGAGTAATTAGCTATGGGTCTGAAACTTCACCATGTGAAAGCTCTCCCACAAGTAGATGAATGAGTTATTTGATAAAAATTGGGTATCCGCAATACTTTTACAGATAATTAGCATTTACTCATTTTGAGTAGGTAAATAATTAGCTATGGGTCTGAAACTTCACCATGTGAAAGCTCTCCCAAAAGTAGGTGAATGAGTTATTTGAGAAAAATTGGCCATCTGCAATACTTTTAGAGGTAATTCGCATTTACTCTTTTTGAGTAGGTGAGCAATTAGCTATGGGTCTGAAACTTCACCAAGTGAAAGCTCTTTGGGATAGCTGCTCTGCAGAGATACCCTGAAGATAAAAAATTTCGTTGAAATCGCTCTATGTAGCACGGTTTTCGAAATATTAGCATTTTTGTGTTTTGCAATTTTTGCGCAAAAATTCGAAAATTGAAAATGGCCGCCATTTTTGGCAAGACAAAATTTTTTTGAAAATTGGCATGGCTACTCTGCATAGATACCCTGTGGGTCAAAAATTTCGTCGAAATCGCTCTATCTAGCAGGGTTTTCGAGATATAAGCATTTTTATGTTTTGCAATTTTTGCGAAAAATTTGAAAATTCAAAATGGCCGCCATTTTTGGCGAGATAAAAATTTTTTCAAAATTGGGATAACTACTCTGCAGAGATACCCTGCGGGTCAAAAATTTCGTCGAAATCGCTCTATCTAGCACGGTTTTCGAAATATAAGCATGCTAATTATCTGTAAGAGTATTGCGGATACCCAATTTTTATCAAATAACTCATTCATCTACTTGTGGGAGAGCTTTCACATGGTGAAGTTTCAGACCCATAGCTAATTACTCACCTACTCCAAATGAGTAAATGCGAATTATCTCTAAAAGTATTGCAGATAGCCAATTTTTCTCAAATAACTCATTCACCTACTTTTGGGAGAGCTTTCACTTGGTGAAGTTTCAGACCCATAGCTAATTACTCACCTACTCAAAATGAGTAAATGCGAATTATCTCTAAAAGTATTGCAGATAGCCAATTTTTCTCAAATAACTCATTCACCTGCTTTTAGGAGAGCTTTCACTTGGTGAAGTTTCAGACGCATAGCTAATTACTCACCTACTCAAAATGAGTAAATGCGAATTATCTCTAAAAGTATTGCAGATAGCCAATTTTTCTCAAATAACTCATTCACCTACTTTTAGGAGAGCTTTCACTTGGTGAAGTTTCAGACCCATAGCTAATTATTCACCTACTCAAAATGAGTAAATGTGAATTATCTCTTAATAGTATTGCGGATAGCCAAATTTTCTCAAATATCTCATTCACCTACTTTTGGAAGACCTTTCACACACGAAAATGAAAATTTGTGAATATCTAGGAAAAGCTATTTCTTCTGCTTTAATGCTCGGCGGGAGATACACACCACGGCAGTGGTCTTGTCAAAAATTTTTGTCTCCCCAAAAATGGTGGCCATTTTGAATTTTCAAAGTTTTTGCAAAACACAAAAATGCTTATATCTCAAAAAACCGTGCTATATGGAGCGAACTCAACAAAATTTTGGACCTGCTGGGTATCTCTGCAGAGTAGCCATGCCAATTTTCAAAATATTTTTGTCTCGCCAAATATAGCGGACATTTTTAATTTTTTTATTTTTTGCAAAACACAAAAATGCTTATATCTCAAAAACCGTGCTAGATAGAGCAATTTCGACAAAATTTTTGACCCGCAGGATATCTCTGCGGAGTACTTTTCCCAATTTTCAAAAAAATTTTATCTCGCCAAAAATGGCGGCCATTTTGAATTTTCGAAATTTTCGCAAAAATTGCAAAACACAAAAATGCTTATATCTCGAAAACTGTGCTAGATAGAGCGATTTCGATGAAATTTTTGACCCGCAGGGTATCTCTGCAGAGTAGTTATCCCAATTTTGAAAAAATTTTTGTCGCGCCAAAAATGGCGGCCATTTTGAATTTTCGAATTTTTCGCAAAAATTGCAAAACATAAAAATGCTTATATCTCGAAAACCCTGCTAGATAGAGCGATTTCGACGAAATTTTTGACCCGCAGGGTATCTCTGCAGAGTAGCCATGCCAATTTTCAAACAAAAAATTTCTCGCAAAAAATGGCGGCCATTTTGAATCAAATATCTCATTCACCTACTTTTGGAAGACCTTTCACACACGAAAATGAAAATTTGTGAATAAATAATTAGCTATGGGTCTGAAACTTCACCATGTGAAAGCTCTCCCAAAAGTAGGTGAATGAGTTATTTGAGAAAAATTGGCCATCTGCAATACTTTTAGAGGTAATTCGCATTTACTCTTTTTGAGTAGGTGAGCAATTAGCTATGGGTCTGAAACTTCACCAAGTGAAAGCTCTTTGGGATAGCTGCTCTGCAGAGATACCCTGAAGATAAAAAATTTCGTTGAAATCGCTCTATGTAGCACGGTTTTCGAAATATTAGCATTTTTGTGTTTTGCAATTTTTGCGCAAAAATTCGAAAATTGAAAATGGCCGCCATTTTTGGCAAGACAAAATTTTTTTGAAAATTGGCATGGCTACTCTGCATAGATACCCTGTGGGTCAAAAATTTCGTCGAAATCGCTCTATCTAGCACGGTTTTCGAGATATAAGCATTTTTCTGTTTTGCAATTTTGCGAAAAATTCGAAAATTCAAAATGGCCGCCATTTTTTGCGAGAAATTTTTTGTTTGAAAATTGGCATGGCTACTCTGCAGAGATACCCTGCGGGTCAAAAATTTCGTCGAAATCGCTCTATCTAGCAGGGTTTTCGAGATATAAGCATTTTTATGTTTTGCAATTTTTGCGAAAAATTTGAAAATTCAAAATGGCCGCCATTTTTGGCGAGATAAAAATTTTTTCAAAATTGGGATAACTACTCTGCAGAGATACCCTGCGGGTCAAAAATTTCGTCGAAATCGCTCTATCTAGCACGGTTTTCGAGATATAAGCATTTTTGTGTTTTGCAATTTTTGCGAAAATTTCGAAAATTCAAAATGGCCGCCATTTTTGGCGAGATAAAAATTTTTTGAAAATTGGGAAAAGTACTCCGCAGA
Organism: Sabellastarte sp. h YS-2021; assembly: GCA_964017235.1. NCBI lineage: Eukaryota > Metazoa > Annelida > Polychaeta > Sabellida > Sabellidae > Sabellastarte > Sabellastarte sp. h YS-2021. The sequence continues at coordinate 58,210,527 of OZ024930.1, read as the reverse complement.
GATATCCTGCGGGTCAAAAATTTTGTCGAAATTGCTCTATCTAGCACGGTTTTTGAGATATAAGCATTTTTGTGTTTTGCAAAAAATAAAAAAATTAAAAATGTCCGCTATATTTGGCGAGACAAAAATATTTTGAAAATTGGCATGGCTACTCTGCAGAGATACCCAGCAGGTCCAAAATTTTGTTGAGTTCGCTCCATATAGCACGGTTTTTTGAGATATAAGCATTTTTGTGTTTTGCAAAAACTGAAAATTCAAAATGGCCACCATTTTTGGGGAGACAAAAATTTTTGACAAGACCACTGCCGTGGTGTGTATCTCCCGCCGAGCATTAAAGCAGAAGAAATAGCTTTTCCCAGATATTCACAAATTTTCATTTTCGTGTGTGAAAGGTCTTCCAAAAGTAGGTGAATGAGTTATTTGAGAAAAATTGGCTATCCGCAATACTATTAAGAGATAATTCACATTTACTCATTTTGAGTAGGTGAATAATTATCTATGGGTCCGAAACTTCACCAAGTGAAAGCTCTCCCAAAAGTAGGTGAATGAGTTATTTGAGAAAAATTGGCTATCTGCAATACTTTTAGAGATAATTCGCATTTACTCATTTTGAGTAGGTGAGTAATTAGCTATGGGTCTGAAACTTCACCATGTGAAAGCTCTCCCACAAGTAGATGAATGAGTATTTGATAAAAATTGGGTATCCGCAATACTTTTACAGATAATTAGCATTTACTCATTTTGAGTAGCTGAATAAATAGCTATGGGTCTGAAACTTCACAGAGTGAAAGCTCTCCCAAAAGTAGGTGAATGAGTTATTTGAGAAAAATTATCTATCTGCAATACTTTTAGAGATAATTCACATTTACTCATTTTGAGTAGGTGAGTAATTAGCTATGGGTCTGAAACTTCACCAAGTGAAAGCTGTGCCAAAAGTAGGTGAATGATTTATTTGAGAAAAATTGGCTATCTGCAATACTTTTAGAGATAATTCACATTTACTCATTTTGAGTAGGTGAGTAATTTGCTATGGGTCTGAAACTTCACCAAGTGAAAGCTCTCCCAAAAGTAGGTGAATGAGTTATTTGAGAAAAATTGGCTATCTGCAATACTTTTAGAGATAATTCGCATTTACTCATTTTGAGTAGGTGAGTAATTAGCTATGGGTCTGAAACTTCACCAAGTGAAAGCTCTCCCAAAAGTAGGTGAATGAGTTATTTGAGAAAAATTGGCTATCTACAATACTTTTAGAGATAATTCGCATTTAATTGGCTATCTGCAATACTTTTAGAGATAATTCGCATTTACTCATTTTGAGTAGGTGAGTAATTAGCTATGGGTCTGAAACTTCACCAAGTGAAAGCTCTCCCAAAAGTAGGTGAATGAGTTATTTGAGAAAAATTGGCTATCTGCAATACTTTTACAGATAATTCGCATTTACTCATTTTGAGTAGGTGAGTAATTAGCTATGGGTCTGAAACTTCATCAAGTGAAAGCTCTCCCAAAAGTAGGTGAATCATTAATTTGAGAAAAATTGGCTATCTGCAATACTTTTAGAGATAATTCGCATTTACTCCTTTTGAGTAGGTGAGTAATTAGCTATGGGTCTGAAACTTCACAGAGTGAAAGCTCTCCCAAAAGTAGGTGAATGAGTTATTTGAGAAAAATTGGCTATCTGCAATACTTTTAGAGATAATTCGCATTTACTCATTTTGAGTAGGTGAGTAATTAGCTATGGGTCTGAAACTTCACCAAGTGAAAGCTCTCCCAAAAGTAGGTGAATGATTAATTTGAGAAAAATTGGCTATCTGCAATACTTTTAGAGATAATTCACATTTACTCATTTTGAGTAGGTGAGTAATTAGCTATGGGTCTGAAACTTCACCAAGTGAAAGCTCTCCCAAAAGTAGGTGAATGAGTTATTTGAGAAAAATTGGCTATCTGCAATACTTTTAGAGATAATTCGCATTTACTCATTTTGAGTAGGTGAGTAATTAGCTATGGGTCTGAAACTTCACCAAGTGAAAGCTCTCCCAAAAGTAGGTGAATGAGTTATTTGAGAAAAATTGGCTATCTGCAATACTTTTAGAGATAATTCGCATTTACTCATTTGGAGTAGGTGAGTAATTAGCTATGGGTCTGAAACTTCACCATGTGAAAGCTCTCCCACAAGTAGATGAATGAGTTATTTGATAAAAATTGGGTATCCGCAATACTTTTACAGATAATTAGCATTTACTCATTTTGAGTAGGTAAATAATTAGCTATGGGTCTGAAACTTCACCATGTGAAAGCTCTCCCAAAAGTAGGTGAATGAGTTATTTGAGAAAAATTGGCTATCTGCAATACTTTTAGAGATAATTCGCATTTACTCATTTTGAGTAGGTGAGTAATTGGCTATGGGTCTGAAACTTCACCATGTGAAAGCTCTTCCAAAAGTAGGTGAATGAGTTATTTGAGAAAAATTGGCCATCTGCAATACTTTTAGAGGTAATTCGCATTTACTCTTTTTGAGTAGGTGAGCAATTAGCTATGGGTCTGAAACTTCACCAAGTGAAAGCTCTTTGGGATAGCTGCTCTGCAGAGATACCCTGAAGATAAAAAATTTCGTTGAAATCGCTCTATGTAGCACGGTTTTCGAAATATTAGCATTTTTGTGTTTTGCAATTTTTGCGCAAAAATTCGAAAATTCAAAATGGCCGCCATTTTTGGCAAGACAAAATTTTTTTGAAAATTGGCATGGCTACTCTGCATAGATACCCTGTGGGTCAAAAATTTCGTCGAAATCGCTCTATCTAGCACGGTTTTCGAGATATAAGCATTTTTGTGTTTTGCAATTTTTGCGCAAAAATTCGAAAATTCAAAATGGCCGCCATTTTTTGCGAGAAATTTTTTGTTTGAAAATTGGCATGGCTACTCTGCAGAGATACCCTGCGGGTCAAAAATTTCGTCGAAATCGCTCTATCTAGCAGGGTTTTCGAGATATAAGCATTTTTATGTTTTGCAATTTTTGCGAAAAATTTGAAAATTCAAAATGGCCGCCATTTTTGGCGAGATAAAAATTTTTTCAAAATTGGGATAACTACTCTGCAGAGATACCCTGCGGGTCAAAAATTTCGTCGAAATCGCTCTATCTAGCACGGTTTTCGAGATATAAGCATTTTTGTGTTTTGCAATTTTTGCGAAAATTTCAAAAATTCAAAATGGCCGCCATTTTTGGCGAGACAAAAATTTTTTGAAAATTGGGAAAAGTACTCCGCAGAGATATCCGGCGGGTCAAAAATTTTGTCGAAATCGCTCTATCTAGCACGGTTTTCGAGATATAAGCATTTTTGTGTTTTGCAATTTTTGCGAAAATTTCGAAAAATCAAAATGGCCGCCATTTTTGGCGAGACAAAATTTTTTGAAAATTGGGAAAAGTACTCCGCAGAGATATCCTGCGGGTCAAAAATTTTGTCGAAATTGCTCTATCTAGCACGGTTTTCGAGATATAGGCATTTTTGTGTTTTGCAATTTTGCGAAAAATTCGAAAATTCAAAATGGCCGCCATTTTTGGCGAGATAAAAATTTTTTGAAAATTGGGAAAAGTACTCCGCAGAGATATCCTGCGGGTCAAAAATTTTGTCGAAATTGCTCTATCTAGCACGGTTTTTGAGATATAAGCATTTTTGTGTTTTGCAAAAAATAAAAAAATTAAAAATGTCCGCTATATTTGGCGAGACAAAAATATTTTGAAAATTGGCATGGCTACTCTGCAGAGATACCCAGCAGGTCCAAAATTTTGTTGAGTTCGCTCCATATAGCACGGTTTTTTGAGATATAAGCATTTTTGTGTTTTGCAAAAACTTTGAAAATTCAAAATGGCCACCATTTTTGGGGAGACAAAAATTTTTGACAAGACCACTGCTGTGGTGTGTATCTCCCGCCGAGCATTAAAGCAGAAGAAATAGCTTTTCCGAGATATTCACAAATTTTCATTTTCGTGTGTGAAAGGTCTTCCAAAAGTAGGTGAATGAGTTATTTGAGAAAAATTGGCTATCCGCAATACTATTAAGAGATAATTCACATTTACTCATTTTGAGTAGGTGAATAATTAGCTATGGGTCTGAAACTTCACCAAGTGAAAGCTCTCCTAAAAGTAGGTGAATGAGTTATTTGAGAAAAATTGGCTATCTGCAATACTTTTAGAGATAATTCGCATTTACTCATTTTGAGTAGGTGAGTAATTAGCTATGCGTCTGAAACTTCACCAAGTGAAAGCTCTCCTAAAAGTAGGTGAATGAGTTATTTGAGAAAAATTGGCTATCTGCAATACTTTTAGAGATAATTCGCATTTACTCATTTTGAGTAGGTGAGTAATTAGCTATGGGTCTGAAACTTCACCAAGTGAAAGCTCTCCCAAAAGTAGGTGAATGAGTTATTTGAGAAAAATTGGCTATCTGCAATACTTTTAGAGATAATTCGCATTTACTCATTTGGAGTAGGTGAGTAATTAGCTATGGGTCTGAAACTTCACCATGTGAAAGCTCTCCCACAAGTAGATGAATGAGTTATTTGATAAAAATTGGGTATCCGCAATACTTTTACAGATAATTAGCATTTACTCATTTTGAGTAGGTAAATAATTAGCTATGGGTCTGAAACTTCACCATGTGAAAGCTCTCCCAAAAGTAGGTGAATGAGTTATTTGAGAAAAATTGGCTATCTGCAATACTTTTAGAGATAATTCGCATTTACTCATTTTGAGTAGGTGAGTAATTGGCTATGGGTCTGAAACTTCACCATGTGAAAGCTCTTCCAAAAGTAGGTGAATGAGTTATTTGAGAAAAATTGGCCATCTGCAATACTTTTAGAGGTAATTCGCATTTACTCTTTTTGAGTAGGTGAGCAATTAGCTATGGGTCTGAAACTTCACCAAGTGAAAGCTCTCCCAAAAGTAGGTGAATGAGTTATTTGAGAAAAATTATCTATCTGCAATACTTTTAGAGATAATTCACATTTACTCATTTTGAGTAGGTGAATAATTAGCTATGGGTCTGAAACTTCACCAAGTGAAAGCTGTGCCAAAAGTAGGTGAATGATTTGAGAAAAATTGGCTATCTGCAATACTTTTAGAGATAATTCGCATTTACTCATTTTGAGTAGGTGAGTAATTTGCTATGGGTCTGAAACTTCACCAAGTGAAAGCTCTCCCAAAAGTAGGTGAATGAGTTATTTGAGAAAAATTGGCTATTGGCAATACTTTTAGAGATAATTCGCATTTACTCATTTTGGACGAGTAATTAGCTATGGGTCTGAAACTTCACCAAGTGAAAGCTCTCCCAAAAGTAGGTGAATGATTAATTTGAGAAAAATTGGCTATCTGCAATACTTTTAGAGATAATTCGCATTTACTCATTTTGAGTAGGTGAGTAATTAGCTATGGGTCTGAAACTTCACCAAGTGAAAGCTCTCCCAAAAGTAGGTGAATGAGTTATTTGAGAAAAATTGGCTATCTGCAATACTTTTAGAGATAATTCGCATTTAATTGGCTATCTGCAATACTTTTAGAGATAATTCGCATTTACTCATTTTGAGTAGGTGAGTAATTAGCTATGGGTCTGAAACTTCACCAAGTGAAAGCTCTCCCAAAAGTAGGTGAATGAGTTATTTGAGAAAAATTGGCTATCTGCAATACTTTTACAGATAATTCGCATTTACTCATTTTGAGTAGGTGAGTAATTAGCTATGGGTCTGAAACTTCATCAAGTGAAAGCTCTCCCAAAAGTAGGTGAATCATTAATTTGAGAAAAATTGGCTATCTGCAATACTTTTAGAGATAATTCGCATTTACTCATTTTGAGTAGGTGAGTAATTAGCTATGGGTCTGAAACTTCACAGAGTGAAAGCTCTCCCAAAAGTAGGTGAATGATTTATTTGAGAAAAATTGGCTATCTGCAATACTTTTAGAGATAATTCGCATTTACTCATTTTGAGTAGGTGAGTAATTAGCTTTGGGTCTGAAACTTCACCAAGTGAAAGCTCTCCCAAAAGTAGGTGAATGATTAATTTGAGAAAAATTGGCTATCTGCAATACTTTTAGAGATAATTCACATTTACTCATTTTGAGTAGGTGAGTAATTAGCTATGGGTCTGAAACTTCACCAAGTGAAAGCTCTCCCAAAAGTAGGTGAATGAGTTATTTGAGAAAAATTGGCTATCTGCAATACTTTTAGAGATAATTTGCATTTACTCATTTTGAGTAGGTGAGTAATTAGCTATGGGTCTGAAACTTCACCAAGTGAAAGCTCTTCCAAAAGACAAAGACAAAAATTTTTTTGAAAATTGGGAAAACTACTCCGCAGAGATACCCTGGGGGTCAAAAATTTCGTCGAAATCGCTCTATCTAGCACGGTTTTCGAGATATAAGCATTTTTGTGTTTTCCTTATTTGGAAAATTCGTAATGATTAATTAATCATTAATTACTCGGCCATTTCTTGACCAATCAATGCCAAAATCTAATGATTTCCAGATTTTAATAGAATGAATGTATTTGCCAAGTTTCAGGTGAATTGATAAAATTCCTTTCAAGTTATCATCCGGACAAGCTTCCCCATCGAAAAAAGACATTTTTGGTCATGTGACCTCTCTGATTGGTTGAAATGTCACTGCAGCATATTCAAAAAAATTCCCCAAGGCTACTGCCTAAACCTGCCAAATTTAAAAAGAATCCGCCTAACGGTTACAGAGTTATAAGGAAAACAAAATGCGGAGCCGGCGGAGCCGCCGGAGCCTGAAGCTCTCCCATACACAAACAAGCGTCCCTTGCGGGATGCTTAATAAATGTGTAAATTATTTTGTTCTATTTGGGAGTTGACTGAGATGTTTATGTATTGAAAGTATTGAATGTTTTATGTCACACCTGCATATTTGTTGTCAAAGGAATCATACACAGGCATTTATTAGCAAGTAACTATCAACCTTGCAGCAACATGAACTTCTGACTGGCCCAGAATTACAGACTCCTTTCTGATTATTTACTCTGCCAAATGGTGGTGTAGTTTTATTACATTGTATGTTCAGAAAAATTAATAAAAAAATACTCTGTCAAATCAAAGTGTTAAGTACATGATTTTAAGTACACTTGCATATTTTTTTAGGTATCGAGAGAGGACGGAAGAATGTTTTCACTACTGGAAATTGTAACTTCAGAACACCAACATCAGATGACCATCAAAAAACTGGTGACCATCAGATGGCATTGAAAGCAGCAAGTTTACAAACTGAAATGACTTCATGTCAGAAGAAAGCCAACAGTGAAGAAGAAAAAGCCATTATAGATGCACTGAAATCGACTTTCTGGCTGATCTCATCATTGAACATCATTTTTACATTTTAACTAAAATGAGATTTTTATTATGGTTCAGTAAATTTTACTTTATTTCCCATTCTCATAGAGTCATTGACTTTTATGGCTTAATTTTAGCAAGCTGTAGAATGAAAATTTGATTTATAAGAATTTTGTCCTAAATTCTTCGAAAATGTCCTAAACATTTTCATAGTCATAGGACTGAATGTCCGGCCGGACTTTTCACGTAGCAGAATCACAGTAGCCCAGACAAGATTTTATAGGTCAAGGTCACTACAGCAAGGTCAGACCATGACGTTGCACACCTACACCCCCTAACCAATGTCCCTACCAAGTATCAACTTCCTACACCTTACGTTTTCCGCGATATAGCCCGGACAAGATTTTATAGGTCAAGGTCACTACAGCAAGTTCAAAGGTCAAATCAAGGTCAGACCATGACGTTGCACACCTACACCCCCTAACCAATGTCCCTAGTAAGTATCAACTTCCTACACCTCACGGTTTCCAAGATATAGCCTGGACAATATTTTATAGGTCAAGGTCACTATGGCAAGGTCAAAGGTCAAATCCTGGTCAGACCATGACGTTGCACACCTACACCTCCTAACCAATGCCCCTACCAAGTATCAACTTCCTACATCTTATGGTTTCCGAGATATAGCCCGGACAAGATTTTCACACTAAGGTCAGTACGGCAAAGTCAAAGGTCAAATCAAGGTCAGACCATGACGTTGCACACCTACGCATCCTAACCAATGCCCCTACCAAGTATCAACTTCCTACACCTTACGGTTTCTGAGATACAGCCTGGACAAACTTTTTCCCGCCACCCGCCACCCATCCGGACACCATGGGTGAAACAATACCCCGACAGCCCTTAAGGGCTGTGGGGTAAAAAAGTAGCTAAACAACATATTTGAGAAAAATCCTCTAAATTCAACAGTTTTGCTGTTATAAGTGATTTACTCAATGGAAAACCCTCAAAGTAGCTATTACCCAGGTAGCTATGGAGATAGTACAGCTGTGAAAATTTCCCATGACACAGTACATCAAAAAGTAAGTGAACAACATATTTGACAATAATTCTCTAAATTCAATAGTTTTGGAGTTATAAGTGATTTACTCAATGTTGAAATTCAAAGTAGCCATTACTCAGTTAGTTATGGAGATACAGCTCTGAAACTTAGCCACGACACAGAACATTAAAAAGTAACTGATTAACATATTTAACAATAATTCCCTAAATTCAATAGTTTTGGAGTTATAAGTGATTTACTCAATGTTGAAATTAAGAAATTTCAAAGTAGCTATTACTCAGTTAGCTATGGACTTACAGCTCTGAAAATTCACCACGACACAGTACATCAAAAAGTAGGTGAACAAAATATTTGACAAAAATCCTCTATATTCAATAGTTTTTGAGTTATAAGTGTCTTGCTCAATGGTCAAATGTTAAACTTAGTGTAGCTTTTACTCAGCTAGCTATGGAGCTACACCTTGGAAACCTCACCACGATACAGTACATGAAGGAGTTATTCAACAACATATTTGAGACCAATATTGTAAGTAACAGTTACAAAGATAAAAGCAACTTACTCATTTTGCTCATTGTTAAAAACAGAAAATAGCTATCACTCACTTAGCTATCAAGATAGACCCCTAAAAATGGTACCATCTTGTAGGCATGGAAAAAGTAGCTGAACAACGTATTTTACAGAAATGCTTAAATGCAGTCGTTTGGGAGTTATGAGCACTTTACTCGAAGTAGCCACCATTGCTATTACTCACTTAGCTATGGACCTAGGTCTGAAAAAACAGCATCAAATGAAAAGACATAAGCAATAAGGTCATAAAACATTGAAAAGGCCAAGGAGAAACAACCAGTGTGATGTACAGCCCTTTTTAGAAACGTCACACACACACGCACACACGGAATGCGTTTTATAATCTCCCGCCCGGCGGGAGATAACTAAGTGAACTGGAGGGCTAAAACCCCCTATTCTGACATTAAGATAACCAAGTGAACTGGAGGGCTAAAACCCTCTTTTCTGACATTAAGGTCTTAAGATTGCAGATACAGAACCAAAACTTCAGCATGTGAAAGATTATCAAAAAGTAGCTGAATAAGTTATTCCAACAAAATGCCAAAATCCTGACCAAAGTGGACCACCTAAGATATCAATTGGAAAACAAGCTTTCAACTTGTCCCTCTGTCTCTCAGTCTTGTCAGGATTCAGTTTGAGCTTACTAGTAGACATCCACTCTTTAACATCATTTAGGCACCTGTTCAGTTGTTCAAAGGCAGCAGCTGCATTCTTCTGGGATAAATGTACATAAACATGGCCGTCGTCTGCATAAAAATGAAACTTTATTCCTTTATGTTTACCGATAATCAAGCTGAGGGGGGTGGTGTACAATGAGAACAACAAAGGGCCCAGGACCGAACCTTGGGGGACGCCAAATAGGAGTTTACAAACATCTCACAAAGTAGAATCAATTTTTATTGACTGATAATGGTCTGTTAAGTAGGAAGTGAACCATTTCAGAACAGAGCCACTGACGCAAATACGGAGGCAACTGAGAAGAGTGGAATGATCTATGGTATCGAAGGCGGCAGACAAGTCTAGCAATACTAAGGCAGTGGGTTCACCTCTTGACAAAGATAAGTGAACTTTGGTTTTTTTTATGGAGAGAAGAGCCGTCTCTGTTGAGTGACCTGCTTTATAAAATGCAAAAATTGGTTTATAACTTTTTCTCTCAAATATAAATTTGTACAAAATCTTTGAAAAATATCTGCACCAAACATTCATAAAGTGGGTCGATTTTTCAGTCAAAAATACTTTTCCAATATTCATATTTTGACCAAATCAATGTGTTTCTTTGATTTATCATACTTAAAAGTTCACAAAAAATGTTCGCCACACAGAAAATGGCAATAAACCCATGATAAATAGATCTGGTTTGTGAATATGCCATGGTGTAATTGCAGTCAGGACTTTCAATCATATGAGAAGGGCAATAAAATAATTTAAATTATTAAATTTAACAGACATCAAAACATACAAATCTGATCTTTTATAATTTAAATATGTACTGTAAAACTTTTCCAAAAATTTCATGATACAGGAATACAGCAAACTGTTATTTTGGTAGAATTTCTTGGAAAATTGACCCACTTCATGCTAACCCATGTAATATTCATGAGAAGATACGAGGTCACGGATTTCCCCTGGCATTGCATGCCTTGCAATATTTTATAAATGGACATCTCGACGAAGATCAAATACTTTAAACTACAGAACGAGTTGTGTCAGCGAGTTTCCGTTAGCGACTTCCTATGACAGCAAGTTGCATGTAAATGGCGTTTATTGGTAGAATGCCACTAGGATTCAACATTGTACTGCTAGAATGTTAGTCAATATTTATAAAATTGATGCTAGTTTTAATGTAATGTTAATTTATATTTCAGTGTAAATAAAAGTAAAATCGATCTACAAACTTGTGAATTACAATTATGTAAAGTGTTTACTACCACGAAAACAGCATGGATCACCATACAAAGTGGTACAGTATAAACAACAAAATCACACAAACTAAATAAGAAAATACAATCAAAGAAAGCTTATCAAGACATCTGGTATTTGGTTTGTGTTGTGCTGCTCTTTAGACTACTTATATTTGAAGAATTCTGAAGACCGTTTATCTCTATGACCGTTTATCTTCTTGACCACCCGTGTACATTAAACCATGTATTATCGTCCACATGTTGTTATATTGCACAACATTCAGCACAACTTAGAATTGAAGACTCTTTCACCTATATGATAATCATTTGCTGTTGGTTCTGATGAAAAATTGCAACAGATTTTATATTAAAACATCTGTTGTAAATGCGAAAATATGTTTGGAGTAGCACAACAACCCAAAAAAAGCTAAGAGTATTATGCCGCATTCTGTCCCATTTTCACGATTCGTGAACACAAGTTCCACGGAGTGTAAAAAAAAAGAATGCAACAACGGGCCGTATTTACTGCCCGTGAGTATGGTATCTACAGTATCTCCAGAAGCTTTCCAATTTTTGGCCTTCACCTCTGGTGACAACAAACAAACAGAATACGTGTCCTTTCGTTATAAATATTTTAAATAAAATGTTTCAATACTTTGGACTTTGTAAATAACCTCAATAAAAATGTAAATAATGAAACCAAGCAAAAATAAAAGTATACTACAATGGAACTGTTGTGGCTTTAGGCCAAACTTTGAAGAAATTAAAAATTTAATTTATTTTAACTCATTTTAAAGATACAGATAATGTAAATATTAGACGCTTTGATCATTATTTTAAAACTTGTGTGTCTGAAGCAGATGGGAGAGCCACTGGTGGCTGCTCTATTTTTACTAGGAAAGGTGTACCCCATGAGGTACTTGAATTAGATACAGAACTGCAGGCAACTGCTGTAAAAGTATCTCTCCATAAAACTATAACTGTATGTGATGTATATATTCCACCACGTTTTAATGTTACACAAAGTGATATTGATAATCTAGTCAACCAGTTACCTGCACCTTTTCTATTTATTGGAGATTTTAATGCACATAGTGATTTATGGGGTTATTCCTCATCTAATAGTTTAGGTAATAAGGTGGAACATCTTGAATACCCTAATATTTGTTTGCTTAATGACAAGTCACCTACCAACTTTCATCCTGCATCTGGTTCATTCACCTCAATAGATTTGTCTTTATGTTCTGCAACAGTTTTTCTTGATTTTACATGGCAGGTCCATTCTGATCAGTGTGGTAGTGACCAGTTTCCTATTTTAATTGATATAGTTAAGAGTATGCCTATATATAAAGACAATGTTCCTCGTTGGAATTTTAAAAAGACTGATTGGCCAAAATTCAAACTTCAGTGTTCTCTAGATATTAATACTCATAATTTTACTGATTCAACAGAAAAGTTGCCTGCATTCTTAAATAAATTAAATGACATAGCAACAAAGTGTGTGCCAAAGTCAACTGTCCAGTCCACTGGTAGCTACTAACCATGGTTCAACAGTGAATGCAAAAAAGCTGTTAAAGCTCGTCAAAATGCAATGGATAAATGCCGTACAAATACTACATCAAATAGCATAAATAAATATAAAAACTGTCGAGCTAATGCTCGTAAAATAATTAAAGAAAATAAAAGGAAATCATGGCATGAATATGTATCAAAACTAAATGTAAAGACACCAGCAAAGAAGGTATGGAAAATGATTAGGAAAATAAGTGGCAAACATAGTAACACCATAATACACCATCTGGAAGATAATGATGGGACAAAAATAACAGAAAGAGTGGATATAGCAAATAGGTTGGCTCAAGATATTAGCAAGAATTCCAGCAGCAAGAATTACTCTACAAAGTTTCAAAAATATCAAGAGAAAGTCGAAAAGGAACACCTAGATTTTGACACAGACAACTCTGAAAACTGCAATGTACAGTTTACCATTAGAGAACTTTGTGATGCTCTGAAAAAGTCTCATGGCACAGCCACTGGTCCAGACGAACTTCATTACCAACTGCTTTAACATCTACCGAGAGACTAATTGATGGTGTTACTTGATATATTTAATGATATATGGGCTTCAGGTGAAATCCCTGAATGCTGGAAAGAGGCCACTGTGGTACCTATTCCTAATTATAAACCAGGCAAAGACTCAAAAAACCCGTCCAATTATCATCCCATATCTCTGACAAGCTGTTTATGCAAAACCATGGAAAGAATGATTAATACTAGATTAGTTTGGTTCCTTGAGAAAAATGATATTTTAACAAAATATCAAAGTGGTTTTAGAAAAGGTCGAACTACAACAGACCAATTAATTAAACTTGAATCTTTTATCAGAGATTCTTTTTTAAAAGGCAACCATGAAGTCTTTGTTTTTAGAGTACATTTAGAGTCTGTCTATTCTTATATACATGAACAAGAAATGGGTGTCCCCCAAGACAGTATCCTCTCTGTTACTTTATTTATTTTAAAGATCAATAGTATTGTTAATGTAATTCCATCTAGTTTTGAAAAGTCTCTTTTTGTTGACCATTTTTCCATCAGTTGTTGTTCTAGAAATATGGCTTCAGTAGAAAGGCATCTTCAGTTGTGTCTTAATAAGGTAGAAAAAATGGGCTGATGAAAATGGTTTTAAATTTTCCAAAACAAAAACTGTTTGTATGCATTTTTGCAATAAAAGAAAACTTCACTCCAATCCAGCATAACAATATACAATTCACAAATCCCTGTTGTTTCACAAACTAAGTTCCTTGGTGTTATCTTTGACAATAAATTGCATTTTAAGGCATACATTGATTATATTTGTCAGAAATGTGAAAAAGCCATGAACTTACTCAAAGTAGTTGCCAAAATGGATTGGGGAGCAGATAGAAGTGTTTTTAATGAGACTTTATCGTTCATTTGTTCGCTCTAGATTGGAATATGGTTGTGCTGTTTTTAGTTCTGCTCGTAAGTCTTAAGAAATTGGAACCCATTCAAAACCAGAACTTAAGAATATGCCTGGGAGCCTTCAGGACTTCTCCAATGCAAAGCTTGTATGTTGAGGCAAATGAACCTCCTTTATATCTCAGGTTTGATAAGTTATGTATTCAGTATGCTTTGAAATTGAGAAGTAATCCTGACAATCCAGCTTATGATGTTCTTTTTAACCCCCAGTATTATGATTTGTATGATAAGAAACCTTCTGCAATAAAATCTTTTGGGCATCGTGTAGAGGAAGATTTGTCTGCTGTCTGTCCTCAACTGGGTTTAATTCAGACTGTGTCATTGCCAGATGACCCACCCTGGACTATACAGAAGCCTCACATAGATTTATATCTCACCCATCAAAATAAACATCTTGGTGAAGATTGTATGTTTCAAAGTCTATTTGCTGAGTTAAAAAGCTGTTATTCTGACCATAGGCTATTTAAACTGATGGATCAAAACAGAAAATAGGGTTGCTGCAGCTGCTATATCTGATGGCCTCTGTGCCCAGGTCAGACTTCCTGGCAATGCTAGTATATTCACAGCTAAATTACAAGCTCTGAAAATGGCTTTTAATATAGTTAAGAATTGTGATGGCAATCATTGCATTATATTTTCTGACTCCTTATCTAGTCTTCAAGCTCTTCATAGCAACAACTGTGATCATCCTTTTATTCAAGATATTTTAAAACTTTTTAATGATTGTTGTTTAGTGAATAAGAAAGTTGTTTTAGCTTGGGTTTCAAGTCACGTAGGCATAAAGGGCAATGAAAAGGCAGACAAGCTAGCCAGGCATTGAATTTTAATGTTTTAGACTTGCAAGTCCCCTATACAGACATAAAAGTGAATGTAAATAGTGTTTTTAAACAAAAGTGGCAAGGTCAATGGAATGCGTGTCCTGATAACAAACTATTCCAAATAAACCCTACTGTTGGAGATTTTTCTGTTTGGACGGGTTTATCTCGTAGGGAGGAAATAGTTATTACTCAAGCCGGAATAGGACACACTTATTTCACCCATAGTTATCTATTGAAAAGTAAGGATATGCCCATGTCATTGTCCTGATACAGTAAAACATATATTGCTAGACTGTATCGACCTACGTGACACAAGAATTTAATACTACAGAAAGATAAACAATTAAAGTTATATGCAATGTGAGTTCACAAATCAATTAAAAGAATGTGGGTTATTTTATAAATTTAAGAAAATTTATTTATTTTGTATTGTCTTAATTTATGTTAAGTTTTTGTGTATTTTCTAGTTTTCTTGTTTTGTCTGTGATATATGTACATATATTTGTGTAGTCTAGTCATATTTGTATTCTATTGTGTTATGATATATTTTATATTTTTTATTTTCTGTGTTATTTTTACTTCCCTTATCTAGTCAGTTGTTTTGGTCTTTTGACCTGTAAAGTGTATTGTATTTCTATTTATTGTTTTTTGTATAGTTATCGATTTTGAAAGAAGGGGGGTCGGATTACTGAGTGCTGAGTAGATCCAAATGATATTCATATAGAATCACACAAATTGGTTGATGCCAATTGGGGCTAGACTGTGTAATTTGAATATCCAACTCAACTCAGTTCTTCTTCGCCTGGCTGTGTTGGATGGGTCAAATTTAGGTGTACACCACTCTAGCACAAAGAACTGCATATTTCTGTGGGAGTGTCCATCATTTTTGAAATGGCGTGAAACTGGTGTAGGTTGTCCATCTTTAAGAATTGATGCTTTGTGTTCATACATTCTTTTCCTAAGTGCCCTGCATGTTTCACCAACATACTGTTTGTGGCACTTGGTGCAGGTGATCAGATATATGACATTAGTAATTTCACATGTGGTGTGTTTTGGTAAGTCTTGTGGTTTGAATGACTTGCGTGTGAAGCTACAGTTTACTGTTGACAATTTCTTCATCATTGGGCAGTAAGTGCATTTCCCTAATCTTGTGCAAATGCTAGGGGTGGGTGTCAAGGTTGTTTTTTGTACAGGTGGGTATATGAGTGAAGCCTTGGTGAGCATGTCTTTGAGATTAGGTAGTCTCCTAAACCCAACTATTGGTTTATTGGTAAATAGTTGTCCACAGTCTGAGCTGTTGGTAATTATGTTAAAATTTTTATGGATAATGTTTTTGATGTTGGGGTTACAAGGGTTGTAATTAGTGACCATGACTGGAGTGTCTATTGGATTTCTAGGTATCACTTCCAGGAGTTCAGCTTGATTATACTTAGCTGCTCTTGAATAATGCTTTCTGAGAGCTTTCTCAGGGTATCCTCTTTGGGTGTAGTAAGCGACAAGTTTCTCTGCATTATCTTGGAAATCTTTGTCATATGTGCATATGGTTCTTAGTCTAAGGAATTGTCCATATGGGCCCTTAGTTTTACTTGGTGCATGGTGGGATGAGGTGTAGTGAAGGTACAGGTGTGTATCTGTGGGTTTTTCATACAGTGTAGTATATAGTTCTCTATGGCTATTTACTTTCACCGTGGTGTCCAGAAAGTTTATGTGTGTGTTACTGAGTTCATGTGTGAACTTTATGGTTGGGTGGATTCCATTGAGATATGTGATGAATTCACCTAGTGTGTCTTCACCATGTGTCCATGTCATGAATATGTCATCTATGAATCTTAGCCATATCAGTGGTTTTAGTGACCAATTTGCTAGTGCCTTAGTCTCGAATCTGTCCATGAACAGGTTTGCATAATTTGGTGCTACCGCTGTGCCCATGGCTGTGCCTCCGATTTGGAGGTAGTGGTCACCATTGAAGTTAAAATTCATTGAATGCAAAACTAGTTCTAGTAGTTTTAGTAAGTGTGGTCCTATTTTTTGTTTTTCAGGGTCCCTTCTGATGTGGTCAGCGACTGCCAAGATCCCTTCATGGTTAGGGATATTTGTGTACAGTGAACTGACATCAAGTGTGACTAGTAGAGCATTATCAGGAATTTTCCCTAATTGTTTGAGTCTACTTATGAAGTGTTGGGTGTCCCTAACATATGAGTTTGTTTTTGGGACATAACTTTTTATATGTTCATCGATGAATTTACTGATGTTTGAGGTTGGGTGATTAATTGAACTACAAATTGGTCTCCCTGGTATATCCTTTTTATGGATTTTTGGTAGTAAGTAAAACCTTGCCTCTTTGGGGTTTTTTAAGTTTAGGAACTCAAAATTCTTTTCTGTTATGAGGTTAAGTGATCTCATTTTGATGAGTTCATCTGTTATCTTATCTGAAACTTGGTCCGTAATATCCATGTGAAGTTTCTGATAAAATTTCTGGTCTTGTAGTTGTCTGTAACCTTCTCTTAGATAGTCTGTTGTATTCATAACTACAACAGCTGATCCCTTATCAGCTTTTTTAATCACAATATGGGGGTTGTCCCTAAGGGTTTTAAGTCCCTTTCGTTCTTGTTTTGTCAAATTGTCACTATTTTTGTGTTTTGGTTTACTTTTGAGTATTTCCAATTTTACTGATCTTTGGAAGGTGTCAAGGGTCCTGTTTGGTGAACTTGGTCTCCATCCTGATTTGAGTTTAAATTTTTGTTGTATTTCCTTATTTTTTAACAATTCTGGATCAGAGTTGTCATTAGTTTCATTAGTATTATTGTTCATGAAATCAATGATGCTTTGATTTAGATTGAGGTCATTATTGTCATTTTTACCCCTGTTGAAGAATTCCACTAATTGTAATCTCCGGTGGAATTCCTTAAAATCAAGCCATATCTGTGATTTATCAGGTGGTCCAGGTGTTGGACAGAAAGTTAACCCCTTTTCCAGAGCTTTAACTTGAAATTCATCCAATGTGGTTTTTGATAAGTTAATGCCAGTGTGGCCAATGTAACTCTCAAACTTGGTGTCTTTTGGTAAGATACCAGGTCGTGATGTTATGGCCTCATGTTTGAGGGTATCCAAAAAGTGTTCATCCTCAATACTAGACATACTGGTGATTGAACATATGTATGTTCTTTGGCTGTGGCTGACTTGGTTTGGTTATAGGTGCATTGTAGGTCATCAATAAGGGCTAGAGTCATGTCTGTTTTGCACTTTCTCAATGCCCTTGTCCATGCATCTTTTAGTACTGGGTTGCGAGTACTGTTAATATTAAACCTGAAATCCACACTAGATGGGTAACAGTTCTTGGCTAGTTTCCCCTCCATGATTTTGATGTTGGAGGCCAAGGAGAGTTTCTTTTTGTGTAGTCCGTTGAGTCTCAGGTAAACTGGTTTGGCTGCACTGGGCTATTCAACTCGGGTGTCAGTATACTGAGGGTTGGTCTCATTATTGGTGAAATTTGACCCATCCAACACAGCCAGGCGAGGAAGAACTGAGTTGAGTTGGATATTCAAATTACACAGTCTAGCCCCAGTTGGCATCAACCAATTTGTGTGATTCTATATGAATATCATTTGGATTTACTCAGCACTCAGTAATCCGACCCCCCTTCTTTCTTTGTCTTATATATTCATATGAGAACACCAGAAATCACACTAAATAACACATAAAGTTGAATAACCTATATTTCTAAAAAAACTAAGAAAAATAAAATTCTACGTAATTAATAGATTAAAAAACCCTATTATTGAATAATAAAAGGTTATTCACGTAAATTAATCAAATAACCTCCCAGAAGCATGAATTATCCATGCATATATAAGAGTTTATGACCATCCTCATAAAAGAACCATTTTACAAAATCACCTTAAGTCAAAAATAAATAATAATTAATATAATAATTACACATGGCAATATGGGCCGAGAACCGGCCATTACCGTATATAATTATAAAATCATAATCTATTATAATTTTAATTATAAAAATAATATTTTGAAAAAACAAAATAAATTATTTAAAAATATTTATGATTCACAAAAATATTTTTAAATAATTTACCGTAACATTTAGGGTAAAATACATCTAACAATACACATGACGTCAACACGTAAATGACGTCATATGAATATGACGCTTATGAAAGCACATGACATCACTAAAGATCTCCAAGCAATACAGTGACCATACCAAATCATCTTATAATCAAAAGTGGTTTAATATGGAGTGTGAAAGATTTAAGTGTAATGACTGTAGTAATACCTACAAAAAATAAATCAAGCCTAAGAAGGCATATCAACACTGTACACCTAAATCAAAGGTTTATTTGTGGACACTGCCATAAATCTTATATGAGAAATATTGATTTTCTCAAACACAGGATTCACTGCCACCAACCAGTCATCCTGCAGCAAGGCCCAGACAATATTGAAAGAGTTGCTCAAAAACCCACTACGTCTAACCCAAGTGTGAATATCATGAATAATAGCCCAACAACTAGGTTTGATATCCACACCACCACCAAAACATTAGAAGGAAAAACAAATTGGGAACAGATACTAAGAAGAGATTTGGCCCTAAGTGATGATGACAGCCCACAGTTAATCTCTAGAAGTACATTAACTGACCAAACACAAAACCCTGACATTAGCAGGAGTTGTAACACATCACCAATAGGCATAGTATACATATGAGAAATGTAAACCAAACATTTTTAACTACTCATGAGGCGCTCCAGGACATTAAAGAATTTCTGAAGATTAGTAAGAAACCAACTTCACAAATAGGCTGTATCCCACTGGTAGCCATGAAGAACAACCAACTTCACAAATAGGCTGTATCCCACTGGTAGCCATGAAGAACAGAGACTCCCAAACTGAAAACTCAAAATGCAAAGACTGTTCCTATGAAGAACACTTAATACTCCAACGGCAGTCATACATAATCCGAGTCGCCATCAGGAATACTGACCCAAACTATAGTGAACCATCAACTTCACGGGAAGACAGACACAAAATGCCACTCCCCAACAAATCAGCGCACATGAAATGGATGGCTAAATTTAGGAGGGAAACCATTTCACAAAGCCCAACTAACTTCAAAAAAGCTAGGACCACACCCACTTTCACAAGACCAGAAATCAAAATTAGCAGCTCTCATACACCAGTCCCCAATCCAAAGCTGAAAAGACCGTCGGCTTTAACTGTGGGCAACAAAACATATGAAGCTATTTGCAGTCGTAAGGCCACAAGACCAACCTTGGTTACTTCACCCAAAGCAATCAAGCTACCACCACCCAGACCAGAAGGATGGTCTTATAGGACCACCAAGTTTTAAGATTCAAAGACTGTATTCATGAAGAGAAAAACACCATAAAAAACTCTATAGATTTTATTTATACACCAACTATTTATTCACAATAATAAATGATAGACTAACTTGTATAAAGTTTTGTAAAATGTACAATGGCTGAAACAAACATCATAACACATATATTCATTATAATGGGAAATAAAACGAATTCAACAAAATCTTATGTCTTTTAATAGAGATCTAAAAATACAACCATAAACTTTAGATACTCTGTATAAGCATATAAACAAAAATTATAATGAATGATATGGCTATAGATCAAAATAGCCACCCCTGGTATTAATAATAGGTCACCATTTATTGATAACACCAATCAAAATACTATTTTTAGAAAGTTCTCAATAAAGAATTTGAAAATATCAGCAAACCCAGTCACAGATACAGTTACAGACCAATCAAACCTGTACCAGCCCAGAACCGGCTCAGAACCCCCAACTCCACCCCCATAACCAAAATGTACTTCAGGGACCCCACATTTGGATTTTTCATTGCCTCTGATGAGACTTTTCATAAACAATTCAATAAAAGTCGAAATATAATTACATAAGAGTAAGTTATACCAGGCACATTCATACAGCTTCATCTGACCATTGGTAGGAAGTTTATATTTTGGTAGTTATCAATTTTACTTGTATTTATTAATGTTGTACATATTTTTAGGTAATGTAATTATTAGTTTTAATGGTGCTGTATAACACCAAGGTGTTCAAGCACAAAAAAAATTTTAACTTAACTCTACGTCTGGCTTATTTCTAGTTTGTAATCCACAAACAACTTTTTATCTACTATACCCCCTTTTGATAAAATTAATAGATAATTACCCATAAAAACTGCCCACTTTAATACAAGGCAAAGAAACACAAACTCAAGTTCCTTCAAACCCCCCACTTCCGATCGTAGAGTTCACAAGTCAATGAAACACTTCTCTAATTCCTTCAGTCACTATGCCCCAGTCCTTTGGAACTCTTTCCCCTTTCATGTAAGAAACAGTCCCTCTGTTGTATCTTTTAGGAAGCAACTCAAAACCCACCTCTTCAGCTTTAGTTTCCCAACTTAGTTTTCTTCCCTCCTGGTCACACCCAAAATCCTGGATTACTGACCTTGAATGCCCCTTGACTCTCCCTATGATAATGATTTTGTTTAATTAGCGCACTGAGTTCCTCTTTGTTGGGAAGATATTGCGATGCAAAGCAGTATATTATATTAGATTAGCAGTAGACTCCAGGAACTTTGATTCTAGCAGGGAAGAGATGACGGAGGGTCTCAAGTCAGTAGAGGAGTGGATGGATGGTGTTAAGCTACAACATAACCTGGAAAAAACCAGAATTTATCATCATAGGTGACAAACCCATTGGAGAGTCACTTGCACCAAATGTCCCTGTCCCACTCCTTCAAAACAACAACCCAGTAAAAAATCTGGGTGTTGTCGTTGACTCATACAATCACCTTCGTGATTTGGGACAAATTCGCAAATTCTTTATAGTGTTGATACTGCAATACTTTTGGCAAATGCTATGGGCAGTAGTTATTTGGACTACTGTAACTCTTTATGGGGGCAGCAGGTCTGATATAGCTAAACTACAGAGTTCAGAATGCTCTTTGCTGTATTGTTTTCAGACTTGACATAATGAGTTATGTTATACCCTATTTGAAAAAAACTGACTGGCTTCCAATTCAACATTGTATCCTTTTCAAATACAACCTTCTGGTTTTCAAGGCTATCACCTTTTTCCATCCCCCGTATCTATCAACTTAATAAAGTCCAGCAGCCTTACTCGTGGCAACAGGCTATCTGTTTCCTCAACTCGCCCCAAGAAGCATGTCTTTGTAGTCATGCACCTCACCAGTTGAATAGAACAGGCTCCGACAAACTGTCAGATCCTAGTAGACAAGTAATGGTTTCAGAGGCCAGTTCAAGACTCACTTGTTTAGATTGGTATACCCCCACCTTACTCATACCGTAGCTGGCACTTTTTGGATATTAAGCATGTCTGTCCCGAGACTATCCCTTCTTGGACTTAAGTGCATAAGAGGATTTGTATCAATTTTGTGCTCTATAAATCCTTATATGTTCTATATATAATATTATATAATATCCCTAAAGTATACTTCCTGAAAAGGAAAGATTTCCATTTTTGTTTAAACCAAGAGTATTCTTGCACTGTTTTGATATCAGTTGGTAGGCTGTTCCAGAGACGTTGGCCACAATAGCTGAATGATCTGTCTCCATAATTTTTGTATTTGTTGAACGGTATGACATATAGTTATTGTGAGTATTCAGCACTAATTCTCAGACTTCTAGTGGAAGCTTTCTTTGTCAGCAGCTCTTTCAAGTGTTCTGGACCACATCCAGGGTTGCACTGATGCATGAGTGACATAATTTTAAATCCTATCCTTGCTTGGAAGGGAAGCCAATGCAGGTCTCTCAGTGCTTTGGAGTGCCAACTTTGTGCACATATTTTGTATTCACTGGAATGGCTGAATGGTTATTTTTAAGCATTAAAGAGAAGTGCACAAGCATTATCTAGATGAGACATAATTCACAAGAGTAGCACAGAGATAAGAATTGGCAAATTTTACTGATTTTGACAAAAATCTATCATTGCCGCTTGACATATTTTAAGGATGTGATTTTTGAAAGATAGTGTTTTGTCAAGGAATGTAGCCACATATCTCATACTATCAGATATTTTTATTTTATCTCTCTCCACAAAAATCTTCAGTATTGCTCATGGATTTATAAAGTTGAGCTTTGCTGCCAAAGCATATAAATTCAGTTTTGTAAGAATTCATCATCAGTTTTGTGGCATTCATCCAGTGTTCTTCTAATGATTTAACAGTTTTTAATTCATCCACTCTGGATGTAGACCAGAAGCTTTTTTTATAGCACATGATCATCCGCAACACCAAAAAGATTGATGTTACCAGGACTGCATAAGAATAGTGTTGCTGCATACATGATAAAATAAAAGTCTGAACCACAACCTCCTTGAGGAACAGACAAAGATGATTATCTTCACTCAAGCACTTGTCAATGGACAAACAAAATGATCTTTCAGACAAATATGATTTCAACCATGCAGAAATCTGACCATTAATATGCTCTTATAACACAAAAACTGTAGCATCAATCAAGCTCAAATTTGGGCAGATATTTCCTGGGGTAGAGACAGATTCTTCCAAATTTGATCAAATTTGAGTGAAAATTGAAGTAAGGAGAGAGTTTTTGTCTGATTTTCAATTGGGTATATATACAGAGAAATCTGTTTCTCTTTGCCACATAGATCACAATTTTATTGTTCAACTTGCGATGTCTCCATTATTTCTGCATGCATATATTTTTACACAATAAAAACTAGCAGAAGCCTAGTATGTGATATTTGTTGTCTTTATTTACAAATATTTCTTCTCAATTTGTGTCTTAAAATTGACATGAAGATAATCAAGAAAGTAGTGGTGGATTCATGATTTTTACTTTTTATTTATTTTGTTTTTCTTTGGATTCCCTGACTGTTTGTCTATCACAAAAAAAAACTTTTTAGCAAGAAGTGGCATTTCACCCATATTTTTACCTCCACCAGGAGTTTATGTTTTGTGTGTTTGTTTGTCTATTTGTCTGTTATTGGGGCCACGATGGCAGAATGGTAACACTCTTGCCTCCCACCTCTGAATCTGAGTTCGAATCCCACCCTGACCTCAAGTGGGCAAGCGTTTAGTTCCTTGCTGTTGGTTGGCAGTTTACAGTACAGAACCTTAACCAACTGTATGTACTGGTTTCCTCTGCCTATAAAACTACCCATCGTGATATGGCCTATACAATGTGTTGATTTTACTTTTTGTATTTAATGTCGCTTTCACAATTGCACAATTAAGATAAAACTGATTTAACCCTGAGTTGTATGTGAATATGCCATACACAACTGAAATTATGTCTTACAAATTAGTTACAAAATATGTTAGGCAAATTTTCTAGAAATGTCAATTAGCATCAGAAAATTAACTTCATTCTTTTTCATAAAATATTTGACTTAGCATATTTCTTTAATTGCAATAAGAAATTGACATCAAGATTCTGTCAAAAGTAAAAAAAACAGATCTATGCGTATTTTATACTGAAGCTACCCAGAAATCTAGATGTGAATCATTTGTATGACCTATTGTTTTTACAACATAACTCAAACTTAGATTAGTCTTATGTAAATAGTTGTCACTGGAGAGCAATATAGAACCATGACTACTAAGGGGCAGTCTTTCATCCGACAGATTTGGGTCCCAAGACTTTATGATCTCATTCAATTATAGTCACACAGGGGGTCACAGCTAATTATTGTCACAGATATGGTCACACAGTTCATTCACATGGTAATTAGTGTCACAGTGGTTGGACATAGCCTTATCACTGGAGATTATTGTCACAGCCATATTTGGGCAGAAAATTATTGTCAAACAAAAAAAATCCAGTCAAATAAAGCCACAACTTTATGAACAAAGAAATCTATTGTGAATTTTAGCATTTACTTAATCTGATTTTAAAAGGTCCAATACTATCCATTTATACTCAATGCAGATGTTGTTAATAAAACAAGAAAAGAGCATTTTTGAACTAAATTTCTTATTTATGGGCATATTTTGACAAATTATATATCAAATTAGAGCTCTTTTCATGGAGAATAACTTGACTATAATGAAATGTATATCTCTAGGGAGTATGTGTCTTTAATTTTGTGATTTAATTATTGTTATTTAACAAGAACAATAAAATGCTTATTGTACCACATAGATTCACTCCAGTATATAGTAAGTTATAGTCATATACCAATTGAAGTTATAGTCATGTTTAGTATCAAAATGCTCATATTTTTACACTGGATGAAAATATCAAAAAGACAATAACTACATGTATCTTAGCACATTAATGCATGTAGGTCTGCATCAATATAAAAAACATCAGTTAGGGTGGGATTACTCAGACCTGTGTAGGGAGGGGTTGGCATTCCTGTTTTTAAATTGTCATGTGTTAAAAGAGGGTGTCACTTGTCTTCACTAACTGAAATTGTCTCTGTTCTCCCCTGCCAGGTGGGTGATCTGTTTGCCTTCATGATCAACTCACTTGAGTGTGCCAATCACCACTTTGTATGATGTGTTTCTTTTGAGTAATCAACTCAGTGGAGTGTGTCAATCAGTGATGTGTGTGTTTGTTTTGAGTAATTAACTTAGTGGAGTGTGTTAATCAACTCATTGCTGATTGTGTGTTTAAGTGACATTGGGATTATTGCCATTTATCATATTGATAATATATATACAGAGGTTAGAAAAAATCAAGTATTCTATCAAAAGGTTTGAGTTGGTATTGTTATATCTGCAAGTGACTTTTTCAATTTTGAAAATTATAAGGTTACTACTGGTGTGATTTGTAGTAAATTGTGTGTAAAATTAACAGTCTGAAGAGTACCGATTAGGTTAAAAATCTTGCACAGGGAATAACTTTAAAGTAAAATGATTTTTTTTTAAAAGAAAATGTCCTCATCTTTATGTAAAACATTATTTATTAGTGCAAAAATATGAAGTAGAACGCAACTTTATATGACAATTAAAAAAACATTTAAATACCAAAAAGTACATTTTATATTGCAACTGAACATACATTATCTACAAATATCTTGCGAGAAAACTATTTATATATTACAATATAATGTTTTCACTGTCGTCTCTATGTTGCAAAACATATTCACCACAGTCATCACTCTCATACTCATCTTGATAATTGTCCTCATGGCTAGTATACCCTTAACTGTGATCATGCAGAGTATCACAGAAAACTTCAAATTCACACATTAAAGTATCACATGGATAACATTTGCTTCTATGTGTGGATCTGTGGGTGGGTGTGGATCTCGCCATGGGGTGGGGGTAGTCAACTCATTGTGTTCTGGAGTAAGGCTTTGGTCGAGACTTTTTATAGCAAGGAGATGGCATTGGTGATCTTATGGGTGTGATTTCATGAAGCCTCTCTCCTGTCTTCCACAGTCAGCGCTTGCTTTTCACATTTTTGTCTGTAAACCTCAGTCTCACAGGTCCAGATGCCCTGGGGTTTATTGTGCAGATGAGAGGTGGCAATCTTCTATCCCTGGGTCTCAGCATGTCCAAACCAGTCTGTAAAATTAGAAAAAGAGCATTTACTGAACTGAACATTATATTTTTTTTGCTATGAGGTGGGAAAATACATAGTGATATATACTCCCAAGCAATTTTTAAATACACCATCTCAGTACATGCCATTTGCAACTGGATTTACTTTATAAAGTAGCAAATAAGAAGTGAAACATTTTTTACTTGTCTTTCAGAAGAAATTATATACACAAACTGTATACTTACTGCATTTACCACGCTTCTACAAATTACATTAATGTAACACAGAAAAAGCATATATATTCATACCTATACATAGCTTCTTTTTTTCTGTTTTCCCACTCTGTTCATTATTGTATATTTAGAGTGACATATCAACCCATGTAGGGTTGGGTATTTATCATACTTATATATTTATTTACGTGTAGCATTTATTTGTAAAGATACATGCCACTATAATAAATAACTGACTGACTAAGTAACAACTTGTAGAACAGTCAGATAATTCATAACTTACCCCATTTGTTTGGTCATTTGCAGTTTGTGCAGCAGCTATTTCTTCCATAAAATGTCTAAGTTTACTTTCAAGCATTACCAGGTTGCCATTAGTTTGAACAGCAGTTGAAATGAGTCTTTCTGTGAATCTAAAATGATAGAAAAAAAAAAGAAAATTAAATATATAAAATTGATGATCTTGGAAAAAAAATGTTACATTTTTTTAGTATTTATTATGAATTTCTTTTTGTTCAACACTGTATTTTTTTTTAATTCATACTTTTTATTTTCATTTTGTTGTTTATAGTTACATATTTTTATTTATTTATTTGTTATGTTTGAATTTTTATTTATTTATTCGTTATGTTTGTTTAACAGGTTACTTTATTATAACTTTTTTTTTTTTTTTTGCTTGTGTTTTCAATTTTGTCACTTTTTTTTCTTTTTTAAAGTTATACATTTAATTTTTTTAATTTTATTTTATGAAAGTTTCTTTTACAAATTTTCTCTAAACTTATGATTTTAAGTTAAGGACTTGGGCTGTCAGTGCAGGTCTGGATCCAACAGTGATGAACAGGATTACAGGCCTTGAAACAGCTGATGCTTTTAATGATTCAGCTGATGGGACATTAATGCAAGCCATTGCAGAGATGGAAGGACCCCATGTGAATAATATAGGTAAATTAGAGTGGTTCAAAATAGTTTTTATGTATCTCCCATTTCCTTGTTTAATAACTATAGACAGACTTTTGTTGAAAAAAAACAACTGTAAGCAATTGTTTGTAAAAAAGATTTCATATTTTTATCAGACTTTATGTAAAACTTATTTATATTATCAGATATTGACATATTGATATTCTCTCACATCAGTTAAAACAATAGTGCTACAAGTGCCAATACAGTTCTATATCAACTAAATAAAAATATTAACTAAGCTGTAATTGTCAATAAAGTTTATAATTATTATGTGTTTATACCAGATAATGCTGATGAATGTGACATCCTTTTCGATATTGTCACTGCCAATGTCCCTGAATTGGATGAGCAGCAATTTTTCCATGAAAATTGGAACAGTCAGCTTTTTAACATTTGTGGGTTGTTTGTTTTTAATTTTTAATATGCAATGTCTTAGATTAGTCAATTTTGTCAGTGTAAAAAAAAGAAACAGAAAAAGTATTTCCATTATGTATGAGTTTTTATTTTATTTAGGTGCACGTTAATTTTATTACTAAATTTATCAAAGTTTAAACATAAAAGAGGTTGAGTGTTTAATCAAATTTCAGTGGAAACATTATTATTGCAAATTTATTATAGTTCCTAATAGTGAAAAAAGATATCATAATAAGAGAAACTTATCTAGAATTATAAAAAAAAAAATTTTAGCTGCATCAGAAACAAAAATTGAGCAGACTCTCTCAGTGAGGTTGGACAGAAAAAGGACCAGAATTTCGATGTCAGTATTGTGCCAGGATTAGACCAAGAGTATGGAAGACCAGACATCGAAGTAATAGGGGAAGCTGGGCCATCAGGCATTAGGGATAACAACAGTGAACCTGCAACCAAAAAGAGGCGCTTCGAAGGTGGAGCATATAACACTGAAAATCATGAAGACAGCTACAATATAACCTGTAGAGACAGTAAAAGCTTAAAAGGTAAGTTATTTTTTTATAAATACAGTAGACCCTCTGTTATCACAGTGTTGTATGTTTGCTTATTGAAAGATGCATAATATTAAAGGAAATAACAGTGTACAAAGTAGACTTCGTAGCTTGACAAAGGTATTTTAGGTCACTATTAAGTAAAGGTTGACTTTTGAGAATAAATATAAAAATATATTAAATTATCATGAGGGAAACCCTATGGTCAGCTTTGATTAAAGCCTCTAAATAGCTAATATTAGTATCTGTATTATGTTAGGTGGTGTTATAAAAGAAGTGAGTTACCAAGTGAATTTCAGAGAAGAATTTCACGGAAAGGCATTAAAAGATTTGCAAGGGGAGTTGTATAAAGTTTTTGATGACGTCGTAGACAGAGGTAAAGGGAATGCCCAGGAAGGAGATATGGGCAGACTTTATATCAACCACCCCCAGTTGCAGAAATCGATAATTATACCACCACAGCCCACAGAAGAGATCAACTCAGATGCAATAATGGAAGCCATAGAAAATATGCTGTAAAGTGAGGAGGGTTTGGCTGTAACTGATGGTTTTGAAGTGCAGTTGGGAGTGGCAAGGATGGAGAGAGGAGGCTATGCACAGACAGTCATTAATGCAGCTGAGGCTCAAATCTCCAAGTGATCACTGGTCAGCATCAGAAATGATGATTTCTTATGTCTTGCCAGAGCACTTGCTGTTGGACTGTTCAAAAATGTAGTTGATGAGGCAAGTGAGGAGACCAAAGCATCAGCTCTGCATAGATACAATTTAATGAGAAAAGGTGACCAGGGACGATTCTCTTCTCTGCAAAAAAGACAAGTGTTGCAACCGACAGACCATGTCGCATTCTGGACATCCCTAGTTTGGAACACGTGTTGGATGTTAATGTTATTGTCTTTGCAGCACATCTAAGTAATAAGGTAATGTACACTGAGTCAACCCAGCAGTACCCGTAAAAATTAAGTGTTTCTATACTATACAAAGACCAATGGTGTGGGACATTTTGATTACATCAGCAACATTAAAGGCTTCTTGTGTGTATCATATTTCTGTGCAAAATGTCTTAAAGGTTTCAATGATATTACAAAACATGCATGTACTGTTAGCTGTCCAACATGTCATTCAATTTCATGTGAAGAATCCTCCCCAATGACGTGCAGAAGCTGTGGCCTTGAATTTACATTGATGACATGCTTTGAGCATCACCAGCAGTCAAAGAAATTTCGAATGAAGGAAGTTCCATCTTCATGTGATAGTCGTTGGTGCTGCAAACACTGTAAAAGATCATGCAGAAATCAAAGGAGAGAGAAGAAAGCCATGTTTGTGGTGAGTGGGAATGTAAAAGCTGTAAACAATATGTGACTGAAGAACATTTGTGTTTTTTGCACAGTTGTACCCCTAAACTTTTGAAAAACAACTTTATCTTTGTTGACTTTGAGGCACATCAGGAGTCTGGGATCCATATTCCCAATTTTGCTGTTGTTCAGACAGTCTGTGAAGAATGTGAGGGTGAAGAGTTGACTGCTGATTCCCGATGCGCCAGTTGTGGGGATAGATGTTCATCCTGTGACAAGTGGGATATGAAAAGTAAATGTATGTTGGGAAAACCATGTGATTGCTGTGGCAAAAGACAAATAACTTTGAGGGTGATAACACAGGTGATATGTTTGGAACATGGTTAATCAAGAAACAAAGAACAGGATCTACTGTTGTGGCCCATAATGCAAGGGGTTATGATGCCTGTTTTTTTATTAGTTTATCTCATTTAAAACAGCATTGTTCCCAAACTGATACTGAATGGATCTAAAATAATATACATGAAAATTGAGAAAGGTCTAGAAATTCCTGTTATAGACTCTTCAAACTTTTTACCAATGCATCTTGCTGCCTTACCCAAGGCGGGAATAAAGGGGGAAAAGGTGCACCTGGGTAATGGGTGCTGTAAGAGGGCATAACTTCATACAAACATGTTGATGCCTGCAGGGTGGAGTGTAGGGAATGCCCAAATATAATATAGTTCTTGGCGCCTGCACCTGGTGGTGGCATTTGGGTTAGTTGGATCCCCCATCCATTGCAAGATGCTAAATTCCATGTTTCTCACAGAGTGATTTTTCTGTGTGAAGTGCCTAGAGACTGGGGTGGCTTTTTCAGCCTGGAATTTTTGAACACTGCAGTAGTGTTCATACATCCTGTTTCTGATAGGCCTTTTGGTCTCTCCTGTCGGGTGAGACAGCTGGAGAGAGGATTCTCTTCCTTTTGACTCCCTTGCCTTTTTTGGACACTGGGTCTTTTAGTCTATTGGCTGCTTCATTGAGTAGTTCTACAGGTTCACTACTCATAGTAGTTGTAGGAATAGGAGTGCCACTCATTGGTGTGTTGAAAGCACTTGCACTTTTAACTTGTAAGTTATTAAGTTCAGCAGACAGAGCTGTATCACTGACACTCATATTAACCTGAGAAAAATAAGAATATAAGTGTTATGTGTCAGTGAGGGGAGTGTTATCCCTGAATAACCTTGCCTTATATTATCCAATACTGCTTGGCAATATTTCGAAAATACTATGGATTTTCTCATCAGAGGCTGAAGAATCATCCCAACTTTGGTCCTAAGGTGCAAAAAACCTATCCACTTCTATCCGCCAATTTGAGCGGATAATCCACCAAATTGAGCCTCTAAAAAGAGGATTTGGAGGATTTTTGGGTTTTAGCCAGAACAAATATAATCTGTTATAAAATTGATTATTTACAGCAAATTCAGTCATAATAACCCTGATATATGGGATAGCTCATTTAAAGAGATTATAGCTCTATAATTGTTCACAGAAAGAGTGTTAAGTATTGGTTCAACACACATTGTTTATGGTTTTGTAAGTTTGACTATATTCCATGATTTTGTCATGTAATATACTCTAATAAAACAATATAATATACTTTTTATACATTTCTTTAACACAGCAGGAAATTAAGTTATATTGGCCCATATCCACCCCCAAACATGTATGGACCAGACTACATGAGTTCTAAGGACAGAAAGGACATTTTACAATGGTATAATTGTCTTGAGGGTCAATTCAACTTTAAGGAAGAAATGAAGGCATATTGTGTTTCATATGTTTCACTACTGAGAAAACCATTGATGAAGTTTAGGAAGTTTTTATTGAGGGTGGGTCTGAAATAGTGAATGGTGTGGATCCCTTTTCATTCTGTACCATTACCTCAGTCTGTATGGGTGTGTTCCGGTATCTTAACCTGGAAGAAACTCTTGATGTTAGGCTAAAGGAGGAACAGAATGTGTGGAGGGAAGGGAGAAAAATGGGGAATGGTAAAGTAAGAGTACAAAAGAATATTTATTTATTTGTTTATTTATTTGGGGTTTTACGTCGCTTTCAACACTATACAGGTCATATCACGACGGGTAGTTGGAAGGGCAGAGGAAACCAGTACATAGAGTTCATTAGGGTTCAGTACTGTAAACTGCCGACCAACGGCAAGCAACTACCAGCTTTCCCACTTGAGGCCGTGACGGAGATCGAACCCCGGCCTCAGAGGTGGGAGGCGAGAGTGTTACAAAAGAATAATACATGGTGTAAGATTGTAGATGATGTTGCAGAAACCAAATTTGTTAAATCGCCAATAGCTGTGATACCAAATGGTGGATATGCAGGTGGTGATAACTTCAGTCAGGTGTCAATCCAGATCCAGGGAAAAATGAACCATGCATTAAATGGGGGTGAGGTAAAGGTTCAGAAACAAGGGGGTGGATTTTACAAATTGGATGGTTATTATGTGAATGAAACAGGAAGACAGGTAGCTATGGAATTTTTGGGTTGTGGATGGCATGGTTGTCCTGTGTGCTACAGCAAAGATGCTATCCATCCTTTCTTTAATCAAAAACTTGGGGAAAGGTACACTCAAACAGAGCAGAAAAAATGATCTCATTGCTATGGGATTCAAATATGTTGCAATATGGGAACATGAATTCATGTAGATGGCGAAGTCTGATGCAAAACTGTCATCATTTGTTAAGACTCTTGGTGTTCAAACACGAAAATCCCAGAGAAAGTTTTTATGGTGGTAGGACGAATGCAATAAAATTGTATTCCAGTACTGTGGGTAGTGAGAAAATAAAATATGTGGACTTCACATCCCTCTACCCGACTGTCAACAAGTATGACAGATACCCAGTTGGACACCCTACCATCACCTGTAGTGGGTTTGAAAACATTTCTCAGTACTTTGACTTGTTTAAACTGAAAATTCTACCTCCAAACGGTCTTTAGCATCCAGTTTTACCATATAGATGTAATGATAAACTTGTATTTCCATTGTGCGAGTCATGTGCTGACAAGGAAAACCAAGGTAGATGTTGCTGTAAGGAGGCAGATAGGGTGCTTCTTCTTGGGTGTTGGACTACCATGGAAGTACAGAAAGCAGTGGAAAAGGGTTATCAGATTGTCAAAATCGATTAAATATCTGGTTGGCCTGAATGGTGTAGAAGCAATGAAGACAGGGATAGATACCTACAGGGCTACCATCCAAGAGAAGGCATTCAACTGGAGAAACAAAACATTGCTAAAAATCCTGTTCTGTGCTCCCTTGCGAAATTATGTCTCAACAGGTGCTACACCCATAAATATATATATATAAATACAAAATATAAAATATATATCATACACTTTAGGTATAACATGTGACAATGTTATTCTTGGTTGTATTTCCATTTTCTTTAATTTTCTTAGTCATCCTATTTCAGCTGTATTACCTATTCCTTTACTGAATGTCTGTTAACATTGTTTTTGTGTTTTACAGTTTTTGGGGGAAATTAGCTCAGATACCCAACATGAAGAAGATGGTCATTATAAAGGACTAAGCCGAGTTTTTCAGAAAGATCTCCAACCCTACCAAGAAAATAGTAGACTGGTACATTTTGAGTGAGGACCTTGTGCAGCTCAGGTATGAATTTACAGAAGAATTTGTTCCTGAAAACATTCAGTCAAATGTCATTCTTGCATAATTTACAACTGCACATGCAAGACTGCGTTTATATAATGTAATAGACAAACTGGGTAGGTCTGTGTTATATTTTGATACCAACTCAGTCATCTATAAGTCGACCACTGGTGAGGATTTACTTGAAACTGGAGATTTCCTTGGAGATCTTACAGATGAATTGGGTGGACATGAAATTGTAGAATTTGTTTCGGCTGGGCCCAAAATTATGCCTACAAGTTGGATGATGGTACTTGCCATTGTAAAGTAAAAGGTTTTACATTAAACCATACATCCTCACAACAACTGAATTTTGAAAAAAATGAGGGAAGAAGTTCATTTGTGGTACAACCAAAGAAAGACCACCAACTCAATCATCTCCTACCAAATCAAACACAGAGGGATTTACTAAAAAAAAAATTTCAACAGAGATCAATGAAAAAGATACAGAGTAGCTTATACCAAAAGGACACTTTCAGAGAACTTTGACACAAAACCTTATGGATTTTAGTACCACTCAAACCCCAGCTACAAAGAGTGGAGGTGGGCTTCTCCATGATACCCCCGTCTTCAGAACCGATAGTATGATATGCTATGAATATGGAAACATTGTTAAAGCACACATTTACATGAATCCAGGTCACAATTTTGAAAAACTAACTTTTTACATTTTGAAACTTTTTACACCTTTTACAATTTTGAAAAACTAACTTTTTACATTTTTGAAACTTTTTGATATTTGGTAATTTTGAAATCTAACTTTTTGCATTTTTGAAACTTTTTAATATTTGGCAATTTTGAAAAACTAACTTTTACATTTTGAAACTTTTTTTAATTTTGAAAACAAAAATAAATGATTTTTGCGATTTTGAAAAACTAACTTTTACATTTTGAAACTTTTTTTAATTTTGAAAACAAAAATAAATGATTTTTGCGATTTTGAAAAACTAACTTCTTACATTTTGAAACTTTTTGAATTTTACAATTTTGAAAAACTGAAACTTTTTAATATTTTATAATCTTGACTGGGAGGCCTGTGTACTTTATAAAAGAAATGCTTAAAATATAGTTGCTTAACCACGATACCTATACCATTTGAATCATATTTAACTTTTTGTATTGCTGGTGCAACTAAATCTGGCAAAACCAGCTGGGTATATTGTTTATTAAAAACAAAGATGCTATGTTTACAGAACCTGTTGAAAAGGTTTTATAATGTTATGGTGTTTATCAGACATTATTTGATGAAATGATTGAACATGTAAAAAATATTTTATTCCATAAAGGTCTGGCCACCGAATTAGACAGTTTTGCAGAAGGCTGTAAGCATAATCTTGTTATTCTTGATGACCTTATGGATGATTCGGTTAGAGAAACTGAAATGCAAAAATTATTTAGACAAGGTGCCCATCACTTAAGATTAAGCGTGTTGTTTATTACACATAAACTGTTTCCAGCGGGGTGTGCTAGAACTATTTCATTGAACACACATTACCTGGTGTTGTTTTGTAACATGAGAGATTGTCAACAAGTAGTGTCAATTCCCACGTTCGACTGGTCGTTCCAGTACTTACTATACCTGCCAGAAGTTACTGGAAGATACTTTTTTCTATTTTTCTGGTAGCTTCCGGGTAAACAAGTAAGTACTGAAGTGATCAACATATCTCCTCTGATTTTATAGTAAGTAAGTCACATGATAAAACAAAGGAAAATGGAAGTGATCATGTATTTTATTGTAGAATTGTTATTGAAAATCACAATAATTGTTTATTTTTATTATTACAATATCAGAGGACAGATATGAAATAGATAAAGCATTTACACCTTTCTTACGCTTATTGAGATTAAATAACTTGTTTCCTTTGATAAAAACAGAAGTAACAAACTTCAGAATCAATGTAATAAAATTTACAACAGAAAATATATTATGTGCACACCCCTAATATTGAATGGTTTATGCAACAATCATACAATTTTCATAGCAATTGTGAGTTTTACATGTAAAGTTATTGAATAAAAGTGGACCAAGAAAAAAAATTAAAACTTTAGAACATATTTCTAATGCCTCCAAGTACCCACGTGGAATCAATCTCGTATATAAAAATAACTGCCAATCAAATTTAAAAGAAATGACATCATGGGGAAGTACTTACTTTTTTCATTTTTGTGGTAGAGTTTCCAGTAAGTACTGGTTGTTACTGCGCATGTGGGTGGAGCTTATTTTACTGGCCGCAAATTTTCCCACGCGAATGACCCTATTGGGGAAACAACATTTCCTTGGTCAGGGTACTGCATTAGTTGAGGCATACAAAGATGCTATGAGGCAACAGTATGGGTATCTGATCATTGATTTAACTGCCAATGGTGATGATACTTACTGCATGAGGAGTAAAGTATTTCCAGGTGAGGATCCTTGGGTATATGTACTGCGAAATCTATAAAAGTCTCGATACTTTGGTGTATGTATTCAAACATGGCTGGAAAGGTCAAGTTCTTCCTGCTGTTTTTGCTGAGGCAAGTAATAAACAAGTGAAAACATTACTACAGATTTCATCTAAAGAGCAAGTTTTGGATCTCAGCGAAGTGGCTGCCAATTTACTACAAGGGAATATTCCAGTTGATTCCAATCAGAAGACTAAGTTAAAGAGATTTAAATCATTTTATCGGGAGCTTGCTAGTAAAGGAGTACAAAGTTGTAGATTAGTTAAAAACAGTAAACAAATCGGTTTGTTGCTTTCTAGTGCCAAATCTGTACTACTGCAGTTATGATTTCTGTAAAAAAGATGGTGCTTGTACCATATGATGAAAAGCAGGAAGGTACAAAAACTGATACTTTAAGTGATGAAATCATCAGACACTCTATACCAAAAATGTATCAAAATAAAGCCAGAACTGTATTAAAATATATAAAAGGCCCTATTACACGGAATACAAAAGGTGAAATGGTTTATGAAGGTCGTAAATATCCTGAAACCCATATTGCTGACTTAATGCGTTATGGTATAAGGGAATATGGGACTGTACCTCCACAAGGCTTCTCTAACTTTCAAAGCATTTTAAAGGAACTAAATATTCCAAAGGGACTGGTCCAACAGCAAAAAAACATTTCTGCCCCAGAAAACATTTAAAACAGGAGATTAGCATAAGGGTTGGATGAAAATATGAGTGACTGGGAGGAATTTCTTTCATCAATTTATTTTGACCCAAGACATCCTTCGAGTTTTGCAGGACCTTCAAAACTTTATCAGGAGGTGAAAAAACATGGACGTTTTAATGTTTTATTGTCAAAGATTAAACAATGGGTTCAGAATCAAAATGCCTATAGTGTTCACAGACCTTTAAGACATAAATTTATTAGAAACAAAGTGATTGTCTCAGGCATAGATGAACAGTAGGATGCCGACTTGATGGATATGTCCAACATTTCAAAGGAAAGTGATGGTGTGAAGTATCTGTTGTTGGGAATTGACATTTTTAAAAGATTTTTATATGTGCAACCTATGAAAAACAACCCCTTCAGAAGTGGTAAATGCTTTTAAAATTATTTTTAAAGAAGGTAGAAAACCTAAACTATTACGCACTGATAAAGGGGAAGAATTTGCTGGTTCAATTGTTGAAAAATATTTTAAGAAAATTGATATTCATCACTTTGTGAAACAAAATAAGGGAAAGGCTAACTATGCTGAGCATCCTATCAAGACTATTAAGAATTCTATATACAGATATATAACTCACACTCAAAAAACGGTGAATATAGATAAATTACAAGACTTTATTTATAGTTACAATCACAGTTTTCATAGTAATCTGTGTATGTCCACAGTTGAAGTAAATGAGTCGAATGATCAAGGTATGTGGTGGTAGATGTATTGGCCAGAGAGTAAGGTGCAGAGGGCTTCCAAAATTTCAAAAGCAAGATTTAAATTTAAGACTGGTGATTTAGTAAGGATAAGTGCATTGAAGAGTATGTTCACTCGGGAAATTAACCATAAATGGTCTACTGAGATTTTTAAAACCAATAGCAGAACAAGACATAATGGTATACCTGTGTATAAGTTGAAAGATTTTTTAGAAGATGAAATAAAAGGTACATTTTATCAGTCTGAATTACAAAAAGTTTCTATTAGTGAAGATAAATTGTGACAAATAGTGAAAATTTTAAAGACCAAAAAGGTTAAAGGTAAAGAAACTCAGTATCTTGTCCGCTGGTTGAACTGGCCTAAAATGTTTGATTCTTGGGTGAATGCTAGTGACATTGAAAAGTTATAAATGATGTTTCTATATCCTATTATTGTATTGATTCTATTATTGTTCATACATATAACAAACCCAATAATTACACAGTTGACTTACCATTGCCAGTGAAGTTAGAAGGTGAGTGGGAGGTAGTAGTGATTGACTTTAAGTTAAAGAGCCCCACTAAAACTCCTGTTTACTTATTGAGTGATATTTGTGTGAGTAATTATGCGTGTGATAGTCTCCTACCAGTATTGAGGCGGTTAGATACAAAATCTGCATGCTTTACCTACCCTAATTTTATAAAGGTTGTTCAGCTGTTCATTCACTTATCTCCTGATGATAGTCTCAAGTCTTTTGACTGTCTTAAATCCTGTTTGAATGATATTCAGGTCTGGATGTCTCAAAACAAACTCAAGCTAAATCCTGATAAAACAGAATTCATAGGCTTTGGTGCAAAAGACAGATACAAATGGCTCAGTGACTCATTTCCTGTCAATATCCTGGATAATTGTCTCTCTCCCACAGATGTTGTACGTAATTTGGGTGTTCTGTTTGATGCAAAGTTTTGTTTCACCAATCATGTAAATTCTGTCATCAAATCTTGTTTTATTAGCTTCAGGGACCTTCATCGCAGTTTGTCATCCTGTAATGCTACTAGGCTCCAATATGTTCAAAATGCTCTTGCACGGTTTGTCACTGGTGCTTCAAAGTACACTCACATCACATCCACCCTGAGGACACTTCATTGGCTACCCATCATACAACGTATTATCTTCAAAACCCTAGTTTTGGTTTATAAGTACCTCACCACTGGCCAGCCCAAGTATTTCGCACCATATCTCTCCTTGTACAAATCTGCCATGAATACAAGATGGTCCAACCCCAAAAATTTGTTCCTCCAGGTTCCTCATCATTGTGCTTCCATCCATAAATCAAAGGTCCCATTTCAACAACAGTTTCTTATATGATGCCCCGAAGTTATGGAATGATCTTCCACATAATATCCGCGGTGCTCCAAATCTCTCGTGTTTCAAAAGTCAACTAAAAACCTACCTATTTCAGAAATCATTTCCACCATAGCTTCTAACTACAGAACACTGGATCGCCTCTCTGGGTACGACTTGGAACATGTCTAATGTCTTGATGATTTATGCCTTACGAACTGGATGGTGTGCCTTAGAATCCGTAGATACAAAGATTAAGCACTTGGACAACTGATTGATTGATTGATTGATTGATTGAAGGTCACTAGGCAAGAGATTCAGAGTATTAAAGTGATCATCAAGAATAGTTTAATGCAAGGAGTTGAAGTGCAGGATTTCTTTTGTACCTTATTCTGAAACAGACTGGAAACATCATTTTATAAATATGGCTGATGGAAAAGCCAGTAAGAAAAAGAACTTTTACTCATTGAAAATGGTAACTCCAACTCAGCAAGCAATTGAAATGGACAAAGATCAGATAAAAGTTATAAATGGAAGACAAGGTGCAGGATCTACCAAAAAACGGAATACAAAACATAAAAAATTGGCAGGCCAAAAGGTAAAAAGGTTATAAAAGTTGTTATAAAAAAACAAAGCTAGTTCTTAAGAAGGGTTTAAAACCTGATTTCTTTTCATAATGGATGTTCATTGTACCAGTTTAGCCCTTTTTGAACCAGCACCAATTGAGTCGGCTGTAGAAAGTATTTAATGCATATAATTTTTATAATAAATTTTTAATTCAAGGTCATAGGAAGCATTTTTCATGAAAGCTGTGAATTTACCTTTGCTACATGGATAAACACTTAATGAAATGGAAACTGTGGTTGTTTTTAAGAAATATGTGGTAGAAGAGTCACAAATGACAATCTAAATAGTAAAAATCCCGAGTGCTGTGAAAAGCCGACATGTTGTTTTTCTTGTAGATGATGATTGATGACGTCACCGGTTCATAGCGAAGTTTGTTTAGGTTTGAGATAAACATATAAATACATACTGAGGAAAATAAGTTGGTGTAAGTTTTTTTGTTTTTTTTTTAAGTTTTAGTTCACATAGAAGCAAAAACAGTCCATCAATCTTATTCACAGGTTGCTGCTTTTTATCAGCTGTTACCTCATTTTTCTCTGGCTGTATAACCATCTTAGTTAATATAAACACTTAGATGAAAGTGAGCCAGTGTAATATGAAAAATGTGTGCACTTGTCTAACTTGGAATATATACTTCCATATCTCACTTTCTTCCTCTGCTAAATAACTTTCACAGTCTTGATAAAGACTCAAATTATAAGAACAAAATGTTGCAAAAATACTGCACTCAGCATTGTTGTAAATGGAACTGAATTGTATTTATTTGGATTTAATGCAACATATTTAGACATATATTGGTGTCAGAGGCAGAAATCAGTGACAGTACTCATTAATTACACCTTTCAAGTGTGTGTAAGTAAATTTCAATTGTGTAGATAGCTTGTATAAAGGCTAACCTCTTACATAGTTTAAACATTGCCTCAAAAAATACCCAAAGTTAGAACAATATCTACAAAGTCAGATATATTTATAGGTTTTGTGGTTGAAAGCCTTACAATGGGTATGGTTACAGTTTGAACATTACATATCCTTGCATGGGCCCAATCTCTCATACATTAATTCAGTGTTTATTTAATGATTATTTTGTGGTAAGATAAGTTTCTAAAACAAGAAAAAATCTATTCAAATTTATCATAAAAATGGTCCAGCATATATGTACTATACATGTGCATGTGTTATTTGATTATTATGAAACTTGTTTCTACTTCCCTAAACATATAATTTTTAATATGAGAGTAATATAAAGGTCTCCAAAGGCTATTTGTGTAGTTTATTGTTGCACACTGATATATTATAGCATAACAAATAAATTGCATTCAAAAACACTGAAAAATGCGTACTTTTGAAAATGTTGATAGATACACAAAAAAAAACATTCCAACTACAGAAAATAAATATGTTTGTACATGAAATAGCTTACTACGGCAGTTTGTTTACAAACTAATGAACCTATGACGTCAAGGCTAATATTTTCTACGAAAGTTATCGAGTGAAAAGTAATGGTGACAGTTGTGAAAAGCTTGAAAAAACTAACAGAAAAGGGTTGAATATAGCATGTAACCTTGTCCCGACGCATCTTATTTTTACAAAAATTGAAGTTTCACATCTATGTGTGTCTATTAACAACAGTTCTCAAAATGCTTATGGATTTTAGTACCACTCAAACCCCAGCTACAAAGAGTGGAGGTGGGCTTCTCCATGATACCCCCGTCTTCAGAACCGATAGTATGATATGCTATGAATATGGAAACATTGTTAAAGCACACATTTACATGAATCCAGGTCACAATTTTGAAAAACTAACTTTTTACATTTTGAAACTTTTTACACCTTTTACAATTTTGAAAAACTAACTTTTTACATTTTTGAAACTTTTTGATATTTGGTAATTTTGAAATCTAACTTTTTGCATTTTTGAAACTTTTTAATATTTGGCAATTTTGAAAAACTAACTTTTACATTTTGAAACTTTTTTTAATTTTGAAAACAAAAATAAATGATTTTTGCGATTTTGAAAAACTAACTTTTACATTTTGAAACTTTTTTTAATTTTGAAAACAAAAATAAATGATTTTTGCGATTTTGAAAAACTAACTTCTTACATTTTGAAACTTTTTGAATTTTACAATTTTGAAAAACTGAAACTTTTTAATATTTTATAATCTTGACTGGGAGGCCTGTGTACTTTATAAAAGAAATGCTTAAAATATAGTTGCTTAACCACGATACCTATACCATTTGAATCATATTTAACTTTTTGTATTGCTGGTGCAACTAAATCTGGCAAAACCAGCTGGGTATATTGTTTATTAAAAACAAAGATGCTATGTTTACAGAACCTGTTGAAAAGGTTTTATAATGTTATGGTGTTTATCAGACATTATTTGATGAAATGATTGAACATGTAAAAAATATTTTATTCCATAAAGGTCTGGCCACCGAATTAGACAGTTTTGCAGAAGGCTGTAAGCATAATCTTGTTATTCTTGATGACCTTATGGATGATTCGGTTAGAGAAACTGAAATGCAAAAATTATTTAGACAAGGTGCCCATCACTTAAGATTAAGCGTGTTGTTTATTACACATAAACTGTTTCCAGCGGGGTGTGCTAGAACTATTTCATTGAACACACATTACCTGGTGTTGTTTTGTAACATGAGAGATTGTCAACAAGTAGTGTCAATTCCCACGTTCGACTGGTCGTTCCAGTACTTACTATACCTGCCAGAAGTTACTGGAAGATACTTTTTTCTATTTTTCTGGTAGCTTCCGGGTAAACAAGTAAGTACTGAAGTGATCAACATATCTCCTCTGATTTTATAGTAAGTAAGTCACATGATAAAACAAAGGAAAATGGAAGTGATCATGTATTTTATTGTAGAATTGTTATTGAAAATCACAATAATTGTTTATTTTTATTATTACAATATCAGAGGACAGATATGAAATAGATAAAGCATTTACACCTTTCTTACGCTTATTGA
Organism: Sabellastarte sp. h YS-2021; assembly: GCA_964017235.1. Lineage (NCBI taxonomy): Eukaryota > Metazoa > Annelida > Polychaeta > Sabellida > Sabellidae > Sabellastarte > Sabellastarte sp. h YS-2021. The sequence goes on along the minus strand of OZ024930.1, from coordinate 58,168,397 downwards.
GATTAAATAACTTGTTTCCTTTGATAAAAACAGAAGTAACAAACTTCAGAATCAATGTAATAAAATTTACAACAGAAAATATATTATGTGCACACCCCTAATATTGAATGGTTTATGCAACAATCATACAATTTTCATAGCAATTGTGAGTTTTACATGTAAAGTTATTGAATAAAAGTGGACCAAGAAAAAAAATTAAAACTTTAGAACATATTTCTAATGCCTCCAAGTACCCACGTGGAATCAATCTCGTATATAAAAATAACTGCCAATCAAATTTAAAAGAAATGACATCATGGGGAAGTACTTACTTTTTTCATTTTTGTGGTAGAGTTTCCAGTAAGTACTGGTTGTTACTGCGCATGTGGGTGGAGCTTATTTTACTTGCCGCAAATTTTCCCACGCGAATGACCCTATTGGGGAAACAACATTTCCTTGGTCAGGGTACTGCATTAGTTGAGGCATACAAAGATGCTATGAGGCAACAGTATGGGTATCTGATCATTGATTTAACTGCCAATGGTGATGATACTTACTGCATGAGGAGTAAAGTATTTCCAGGTGAGGATCCTTGGGTATATGTACTGCGAAATCTATAAAAGTCTCGATACTTTGGTGTATGTATTCAAACATGGCTGGAAAGGTCAAGTTCTTCCTGCTGTTTTTGCTGAGGCAAGTAATAAACAAGTGAAAACATTACTACAGATTTCATCTAAAGAGCAAGTTTTGGATCTCAGCGAAGTGGCTGCCAATTTACTACAAGGGAATATTCCAGTTGATTCCAATCAGAAGACTAAGTTAAAGAGATTTAAATCATTTTATCGGGAGCTTGCTAGTAAAGGAGTACAAAGTTGTAGATTAGTTAAAAACAGTAAACAAATCGGTTTGTTGCTTTCTAGTGCCAAATCTGTACTACTGCAGTTATGATTTCTGTAAAAAAGATGGTGCTTGTACCATATGATGAAAAGCAGGAAGGTACAAAAACTGATACTTTAAGTGATGAAATCATCAGACACTCTATACCAAAAATGTATCAAAATAAAGCCAGAACTGTATTAAAATATATAAAAGGCCCTATTACACGGAATACAAAAGGTGAAATGGTTTATGAAGGTCGTAAATATCCTGAAACCCATATTGCTGACTTAATGCGTTATGGTATAAGGGAATATGGGACTGTACCTCCACAAGGCTTCTCTAACTTTCAAAGCATTTTAAAGGAACTAAATATTCCAAAGGGACTGGTCCAACAGCAAAAAAACATTTCTGCCCCAGAAAACATTTAAAACAGGAGATTAGCATAAGGGTTGGATGAAAATATGAGTGACTGGGAGGAATTTCTTTCATCAATTTATTTTGACCCAAGACATCCTTCGAGTTTTGCAGGACCTTCAAAACTTTATCAGGAGGTGAAAAAACATGGACGTTTTAATGTTTTATTGTCAAAGATTAAACAATGGGTTCAGAATCAAAATGCCTATAGTGTTCACAGACCTTTAAGACATAAATTTATTAGAAACAAAGTGATTGTCTCAGGCATAGATGAACAGTAGGATGCCGACTTGATGGATATGTCCAACATTTCAAAGGAAAGTGATGGTGTGAAGTATCTGTTGTTGGGAATTGACATTTTTAAAAGATTTTTATATGTGCAACCTATGAAAAACAACCCCTTCAGAAGTGGTAAATGCTTTTAAAATTATTTTTAAAGAAGGTAGAAAACCTAAACTATTACGCACTGATAAAGGGGAAGAATTTGCTGGTTCAATTGTTGAAAAATATTTTAAGAAAATTGATATTCATCACTTTGTGAAACAAAATAAGGGAAAGGCTAACTATGCTGAGCATCCTATCAAGACTATTAAGAATTCTATATACAGATATATAACTCACACTCAAAAAACGGTGAATATAGATAAATTACAAGACTTTATTTATAGTTACAATCACAGTTTTCATAGTAATCTGTGTATGTCCACAGTTGAAGTAAATGAGTCGAATGATCAAGGTATGTGGTGGTAGATGTATTGGCCAGAGAGTAAGGTGCAGAGGGCTTCCAAAATTTCAAAAGCAAGATTTAAATTTAAGACTGGTGATTTAGTAAGGATAAGTGCATTGAAGAGTATGTTCACTCGGGAAATTAACCATAAATGGTCTACTGAGATTTTTAAAACCAATAGCAGAACAAGACATAATGGTATACCTGTGTATAAGTTGAAAGATTTTTTAGAAGATGAAATAAAAGGTACATTTTATCAGTCTGAATTACAAAAAGTTTCTATTAGTGAAGATAAATTGTGACAAATAGTGAAAATTTTAAAGACCAAAAAGGTTAAAGGTAAAGAAACTCAGTATCTTGTCCGCTGGTTGAACTGGCCTAAAATGTTTGATTCTTGGGTGAATGCTAGTGACATTGAAAAGTTATAAATGATGTTTCTATATCCTATTATTGTATTGATTCTATTATTGTTCATACATATAACAAACCCAATAATTACACAGTTGACTTACCATTGCCAGTGAAGTTAGAAGGTGAGTGGGAGGTAGTAGTGATTGACTTTAAGTTAAAGAGCCCCACTAAAACTCCTGTTTACTTATTGAGTGATATTTGTGTGAGTAATTATGCGTGTGATAGTCTCCTACCAGTATTGAGGCGGTTAGATACAAAATCTGCATGCTTTACCTACCCTAATTTTATAAAGGTTGTTCAGCTGTTCATTCACTTATCTCCTGATGATAGTCTCAAGTCTTTTGACTGTCTTAAATCCTGTTTGAATGATATTCAGGTCTGGATGTCTCAAAACAAACTCAAGCTAAATCCTGATAAAACAGAATTCATAGGCTTTGGTGCAAAAGACAGATACAAATGGCTCAGTGACTCATTTCCTGTCAATATCCTGGATAATTGTCTCTCTCCCACAGATGTTGTACGTAATTTGGGTGTTCTGTTTGATGCAAAGTTTTGTTTCACCAATCATGTAAATTCTGTCATCAAATCTTGTTTTATTAGCTTCAGGGACCTTCATCGCAGTTTGTCATCCTGTAATGCTACTAGGCTCCAATATGTTCAAAATGCTCTTGCACGGTTTGTCACTGGTGCTTCAAAGTACACTCACATCACATCCACCCTGAGGACACTTCATTGGCTACCCATCATACAACGTATTATCTTCAAAACCCTAGTTTTGGTTTATAAGTACCTCACCACTGGCCAGCCCAAGTATTTCGCACCATATCTCTCCTTGTACAAATCTGCCATGAATACAAGATGGTCCAACCCCAAAAATTTGTTCCTCCAGGTTCCTCATCATTGTGCTTCCATCCATAAATCAAAGGTCCCATTTCAACAACAGTTTCTTATATGATGCCCCGAAGTTATGGAATGATCTTCCACATAATATCCGCGGTGCTCCAAATCTCTCGTGTTTCAAAAGTCAACTAAAAACCTACCTATTTCAGAAATCATTTCCACCATAGCTTCTAACTACAGAACACTGGATCGCCTCTCTGGGTACGACTTGGAACATGTCTAATGTCTTGATGATTTATGCCTTACGAACTGGATGGTGTGCCTTAGAATCCGTAGATACAAAGATTAAGCACTTGGACAACTGATTGATTGATTGATTGATTGATTGATTGATTGATTGAAGGTCACTAGGCAAGAGATTCAGAGTATTAAAGTGATCATCAAGAATAGTTTAATGCAAGGAGTTGAAGTGCAGGATTTCTTTTGTACCTTATTCTGAAACAGACTGGAAACATCATTTTATAAATATGGCTGATGGAAAAGCCAGTAAGAAAAAGAACTTTTACTCATTGAAAATGGTAACTCCAACTCAGCAAGCAATTGAAATGGACAAAGATCAGATAAAAGTTATAAATGGAAGACAAGGTGCAGGATCTACCAAAAAACGGAATACAAAACATAAAAAATTGGCAGGCCAAAAGGTAAAAAGGTTATAAAAGTTGTTATAAAAAAACAAAGCTAGTTCTTAAGAAGGGTTTAAAACCTGATTTCTTTTCATAATGGATGTTCATTGTACCAGTTTAGCCCTTTTTGAACCAGCACCAATTGAGTCGGCTGTAGAAAGTATTTAATGCATATAATTTTTATAATAAATTTTTAATTCAAGGTCATAGGAAGCATTTTTCATGAAAGCTGTGAATTTACCTTTGCTACATGGATAAACACTTAATGAAATGGAAACTGTGGTTGTTTTTAAGAAATATGTGGTAGAAGAGTCACAAATGACAATCTAAATAGTAAAAATCCCGAGTGCTGTGAAAAGCCGACATGTTGTTTTTCTTGTAGATGATGATTGATGACGTCACCGGTTCATAGCGAAGTTTGTTTAGGTTTGAGATAAACATATAAATACATACTGAGGAAAATAAGTTGGTGTAAGTTTTTTTGTTTTTTTTTTAAGTTTTAGTTCACATAGAAGCAAAAACAGTCCATCAATCTTATTCACAGGTTGCTGCTTTTTATCAGCTGTTACCTCATTTTTCTCTGGCTGTATAACCATCTTAGTTAATATAAACACTTAGATGAAAGTGAGCCAGTGTAATATGAAAAATGTGTGCACTTGTCTAACTTGGAATATATACTTCCATATCTCACTTTCTTCCTCTGCTAAATAACTTTCACAGTCTTGATAAAGACTCAAATTATAAGAACAAAATGTTGCAAAAATACTGCACTCAGCATTGTTGTAAATGGAACTGAATTGTATTTATTTGGATTTAATGCAACATATTTAGACATATATTGGTGTCAGAGGCAGAAATCAGTGACAGTACTCATTAATTACACCTTTCAAGTGTGTGTAAGTAAATTTCAATTGTGTAGATAGCTTGTATAAAGGCTAACCTCTTACATAGTTTAAACATTGCCTCAAAAAATACCCAAAGTTAGAACAATATCTACAAAGTCAGATATATTTATAGGTTTTGTGGTTGAAAGCCTTACAATGGGTATGGTTACAGTTTGAACATTACATATCCTTGCATGGGCCCAATCTCTCATACATTAATTCAGTGTTTATTTAATGATTATTTTGTGGTAAGATAAGTTTCTAAAACAAGAAAAAATCTATTCAAATTTATCATAAAAATGGTCCAGCATATATGTACTATACATGTGCATGTGTTATTTGATTATTATGAAACTTGTTTCTACTTCCCTAAACATATAATTTTTAATATGAGAGTAATATAAAGGTCTCCAAAGGCTATTTGTGTAGTTTATTGTTGCACACTGATATATTATAGCATAACAAATAAATTGCATTCAAAAACACTGAAAAATGCGTACTTTTGAAAATGTTGATAGATACACAAAAAAAAACATTCCAACTACAGAAAATAAATATGTTTGTACATGAAATAGCTTACTACGGCAGTTTGTTTACAAACTAATGAACCTATGACGTCAAGGCTAATATTTTCTACGAAAGTTATCGAGTGAAAAGTAATGGTGACAGTTGTGAAAAGCTTGAAAAAACTAACAGAAAAGGGTTGAATATAGCATGTAACCTTGTCCCGACGCATCTTATTTTTACAAAAATTGAAGTTTCACATCTATGTGTGTCTATTAACAACAGTTCTCAAAATGCTTATGGATTTTAGTACCACTCAAACCCCAGCTACAAAGAGTGGAGGTGGGCTTCTCCATGATACCCCCGTCTTCAGAACCGATAGTATGATATGCTATGAATATGGAAACATTGTTAAAGCACACATTTACATGAATCCAGGTCACAATTTTGAAAAACTAACTTTTTACATTTTGAAACTTTTTACACCTTTTACAATTTTGAAAAACTAACTTTTTACATTTTTGAAACTTTTTGATATTTGGTAATTTTGAAATCTAACTTTTTGCATTTTTGAAACTTTTTAATATTTGGCAATTTTGAAAAACTAACTTTTACATTTTGAAACTTTTTTTAATTTTGAAAACAAAAATAAATGATTTTTGCGATTTTGAAAAACTAACTTTTACATTTTGAAACTTTTTTTAATTTTGAAAACAAAAATAAATGATTTTTGCGATTTTGAAAAACTAACTTCTTACATTTTGAAACTTTTTGAATTTTACAATTTTGAAAAACTGAAACTTTTTAATATTTTATAATCTTGACTGGGAGGCCTGTGTACTTTATAAAAGAAATGCTTAAAATATAGTTGCTTAACCACGATACCTATACCATTTGAATCATATTTAACTTTTTGTATTGCTGGTGCAACTAAATCTGGCAAAACCAGCTGGGTATATTGTTTATTAAAAACAAAGATGCTATGTTTACAGAACCTGTTGAAAAGGTTTTATAATGTTATGGTGTTTATCAGACATTATTTGATGAAATGATTGAACATGTAAAAAATATTTTATTCCATAAAGGTCTGGCCACCGAATTAGACAGTTTTGCAGAAGGCTGTAAGCATAATCTTGTTATTCTTGATGACCTTATGGATGATTCGGTTAGAGAAACTGAAATGCAAAAATTATTTAGACAAGGTGCCCATCACTTAAGATTAAGCGTGTTGTTTATTACACATAAACTGTTTCCAGCGGGGTGTGCTAGAACTATTTCATTGAACACACATTACCTGGTGTTGTTTTGTAACATGAGAGATTGTCAACAAGTAGTGTCAATTCCCACGTTCGACTGGTCGTTCCAGTACTTACTATACCTGCCAGAAGTTACTGGAAGATACTTTTTTCTATTTTTCTGGTAGCTTCCGGGTAAACAAGTAAGTACTGAAGTGATCAACATATCTCCTCTGATTTTATAGTAAGTAAGTCACATGATAAAACAAAGGAAAATGGAAGTGATCATGTATTTTATTGTAGAATTGTTATTGAAAATCACAATAATTGTTTATTTTTATTATTACAATATCAGAGGACAGATATGAAATAGATAAAGCATTTACACCTTTCTTACGCTTATTGAGATTAAATAACTTGTTTCCTTTGATAAAAACAGAAGTAACAAACTTCAGAATCAATGTAATAAAATTTACAACAGAAAATATATTATGTGCACACCCCTAATATTGAATGGTTTATGCAACAATCATACAATTTTCATAGCAATTGTGAGTTTTACATGTAAAGTTATTGAATAAAAGTGGACCAAGAAAAAAAATTAAAACTTTAGAACATATTTCTAATGCCTCCAAGTACCCACGTGGAATCAATCTCGTATATAAAAATAACTGCCAATCAAATTTAAAAGAAATGACATCATGGGGAAGTACTTACTTTTTTCATTTTTGTGGTAGAGTTTCCAGTAAGTACTGGTTGTTACTGCGCATGTGGGTGGAGCTTATTTTACTTGCCGCAAATTTTCCCACGCGAATGACCCTATTGGGGAAACAACATTTCCTTGGTCAGGGTACTGCATTAGTTGAGGCATACAAAGATGCTATGAGGCAACAGTATGGGTATCTGATCATTGATTTAACTGCCAATGGTGATGATACTTACTGCATGAGGAGTAAAGTATTTCCAGGTGAGGATCCTTGGGTATATGTACTGCGAAATCTATAAAAGTCTCGATACTTTGGTGTATGTATTCAAACATGGCTGGAAAGGTCAAGTTCTTCCTGCTGTTTTTGCTGAGGCAAGTAATAAACAAGTGAAAACATTACTACAGATTTCATCTAAAGAGCAAGTTTTGGATCTCAGCGAAGTGGCTGCCAATTTACTACAAGGGAATATTCCAGTTGATTCCAATCAGAAGACTAAGTTAAAGAGATTTAAATCATTTTATCGGGAGCTTGCTAGTAAAGGAGTACAAAGTTGTAGATTAGTTAAAAACAGTAAACAAATCGGTTTGTTGCTTTCTAGTGCCAAATCTGTACTACTGCAGTTATGATTTCTGTAAAAAAGATGGTGCTTGTACCATATGATGAAAAGCAGGAAGGTACAAAAACTGATACTTTAAGTGATGAAATCATCAGACACTCTATACCAAAAATGTATCAAAATAAAGCCAGAACTGTATTAAAATATATAAAAGGCCCTATTACACGGAATACAAAAGGTGAAATGGTTTATGAAGGTCGTAAATATCCTGAAACCCATATTGCTGACTTAATGCGTTATGGTATAAGGGAATATGGGACTGTACCTCCACAAGGCTTCTCTAACTTTCAAAGCATTTTAAAGGAACTAAATATTCCAAAGGGACTGGTCCAACAGCAAAAAAACATTTCTGCCCCAGAAAACATTTAAAACAGGAGATTAGCATAAGGGTTGGATGAAAATATGAGTGACTGGGAGGAATTTCTTTCATCAATTTATTTTGACCCAAGACATCCTTCGAGTTTTGCAGGACCTTCAAAACTTTATCAGGAGGTGAAAAAACATGGACGTTTTAATGTTTTATTGTCAAAGATTAAACAATGGGTTCAGAATCAAAATGCCTATAGTGTTCACAGACCTTTAAGACATAAATTTATTAGAAACAAAGTGATTGTCTCAGGCATAGATGAACAGTAGGATGCCGACTTGATGGATATGTCCAACATTTCAAAGGAAAGTGATGGTGTGAAGTATCTGTTGTTGGGAATTGACATTTTTAAAAGATTTTTATATGTGCAACCTATGAAAAACAACCCCTTCAGAAGTGGTAAATGCTTTTAAAATTATTTTTAAAGAAGGTAGAAAACCTAAACTATTACGCACTGATAAAGGGGAAGAATTTGCTGGTTCAATTGTTGAAAAATATTTTAAGAAAATTGATATTCATCACTTTGTGAAACAAAATAAGGGAAAGGCTAACTATGCTGAGCATCCTATCAAGACTATTAAGAATTCTATATACAGATATATAACTCACACTCAAAAAACGGTGAATATAGATAAATTACAAGACTTTATTTATAGTTACAATCACAGTTTTCATAGTAATCTGTGTATGTCCACAGTTGAAGTAAATGAGTCGAATGATCAAGGTATGTGGTGGTAGATGTATTGGCCAGAGAGTAAGGTGCAGAGGGCTTCCAAAATTTCAAAAGCAAGATTTAAATTTAAGACTGGTGATTTAGTAAGGATAAGTGCATTGAAGAGTATGTTCACTCGGGAAATTAACCATAAATGGTCTACTGAGATTTTTAAAACCAATAGCAGAACAAGACATAATGGTATACCTGTGTATAAGTTGAAAGATTTTTTAGAAGATGAAATAAAAGGTACATTTTATCAGTCTGAATTACAAAAAGTTTCTATTAGTGAAGATAAATTGTGACAAATAGTGAAAATTTTAAAGACCAAAAAGGTTAAAGGTAAAGAAACTCAGTATCTTGTCCGCTGGTTGAACTGGCCTAAAATGTTTGATTCTTGGGTGAATGCTAGTGACATTGAAAAGTTATAAATGATGTTTCTATATCCTATTATTGTATTGATTCTATTATTGTTCATACATATAACAAACCCAATAATTACACAGTTGACTTACCATTGCCAGTGAAGTTAGAAGGTGAGTGGGAGGTAGTAGTGATTGACTTTAAGTTAAAGAGCCCCACTAAAACTCCTGTTTACTTATTGAGTGATATTTGTGTGAGTAATTATGCGTGTGATAGTCTCCTACCAGTATTGAGGCGGTTAGATACAAAATCTGCATGCTTTACCTACCCTAATTTTATAAAGGTTGTTCAGCTGTTCATTCACTTATCTCCTGATGATAGTCTCAAGTCTTTTGACTGTCTTAAATCCTGTTTGAATGATATTCAGGTCTGGATGTCTCAAAACAAACTCAAGCTAAATCCTGATAAAACAGAATTCATAGGCTTTGGTGCAAAAGACAGATACAAATGGCTCAGTGACTCATTTCCTGTCAATATCCTGGATAATTGTCTCTCTCCCACAGATGTTGTACGTAATTTGGGTGTTCTGTTTGATGCAAAGTTTTGTTTCACCAATCATGTAAATTCTGTCATCAAATCTTGTTTTATTAGCTTCAGGGACCTTCATCGCAGTTTGTCATCCTGTAATGCTACTAGGCTCCAATATGTTCAAAATGCTCTTGCACGGTTTGTCACTGGTGCTTCAAAGTACACTCACATCACATCCACCCTGAGGACACTTCATTGGCTACCCATCATACAACGTATTATCTTCAAAACCCTAGTTTTGGTTTATAAGTACCTCACCACTGGCCAGCCCAAGTATTTCGCACCATATCTCTCCTTGTACAAATCTGCCATGAATACAAGATGGTCCAACCCCAAAAATTTGTTCCTCCAGGTTCCTCATCATTGTGCTTCCATCCATAAATCAAAGGTCCCATTTCAACAACAGTTTCTTATATGATGCCCCGAAGTTATGGAATGATCTTCCACATAATATCCGCGGTGCTCCAAATCTCTCGTGTTTCAAAAGTCAACTAAAAACCTACCTATTTCAGAAATCATTTCCACCATAGCTTCTAACTACAGAACACTGGATCGCCTCTCTGGGTACGACTTGGAACATGTCTAATGTCTTGATGATTTATGCCTTACGAACTGGATGGTGTGCCTTAGAATCCGTAGATACAAAGATTAAGCACTTGGACAACTGATTGATTGATTGATTGATTGATTGATTGATTGATTGAAGGTCACTAGGCAAGAGATTCAGAGTATTAAAGTGATCATCAAGAATAGTTTAATGCAAGGAGTTGAAGTGCAGGATTTCTTTTGTACCTTATTCTGAAACAGACTGGAAACATCATTTTATAAATATGGCTGATGGAAAAGCCAGTAAGAAAAAGAACTTTTACTCATTGAAAATGGTAACTCCAACTCAGCAAGCAATTGAAATGGACAAAGATCAGATAAAAGTTATAAATGGAAGACAAGGTGCAGGATCTACCAAAAAACGGAATACAAAACATAAAAAATTGGCAGGCCAAAAGGTAAAAAGGTTATAAAAGTTGTTATAAAAAAACAAAGCTAGTTCTTAAGAAGGGTTTAAAACCTGATTTCTTTTCATAATGGATGTTCATTGTACCAGTTTAGCCCTTTTTGAACCAGCACCAATTGAGTCGGCTGTAGAAAGTATTTAATGCATATAATTTTTATAATAAATTTTTAATTCAAGGTCATAGGAAGCATTTTTCATGAAAGCTGTGAATTTACCTTTGCTACATGGATAAACACTTAATGAAATGGAAACTGTGGTTGTTTTTAAGAAATATGTGGTAGAAGAGTCACAAATGACAATCTAAATAGTAAAAATCCCGAGTGCTGTGAAAAGCCGACATGTTGTTTTTCTTGTAGATGATGATTGATGACGTCACCGGTTCATAGCGAAGTTTGTTTAGGTTTGAGATAAACATATAAATACATACTGAGGAAAATAAGTTGGTGTAAGTTTTTTTGTTTTTTTTTTAAGTTTTAGTTCACATAGAAGCAAAAACAGTCCATCAATCTTATTCACAGGTTGCTGCTTTTTATCAGCTGTTACCTCATTTTTCTCTGGCTGTATAACCATCTTAGTTAATATAAACACTTAGATGAAAGTGAGCCAGTGTAATATGAAAAATGTGTGCACTTGTCTAACTTGGAATATATACTTCCATATCTCACTTTCTTCCTCTGCTAAATAACTTTCACAGTCTTGATAAAGACTCAAATTATAAGAACAAAATGTTGCAAAAATACTGCACTCAGCATTGTTGTAAATGGAACTGAATTGTATTTATTTGGATTTAATGCAACATATTTAGACATATATTGGTGTCAGAGGCAGAAATCAGTGACAGTACTCATTAATTACACCTTTCAAGTGTGTGTAAGTAAATTTCAATTGTGTAGATAGCTTGTATAAAGGCTAACCTCTTACATAGTTTAAACATTGCCTCAAAAAATACCCAAAGTTAGAACAATATCTACAAAGTCAGATATATTTATAGGTTTTGTGGTTGAAAGCCTTACAATGGGTATGGTTACAGTTTGAACATTACATATCCTTGCATGGGCCCAATCTCTCATACATTAATTCAGTGTTTATTTAATGATTATTTTGTGGTAAGATAAGTTTCTAAAACAAGAAAAAATCTATTCAAATTTATCATAAAAATGGTCCAGCATATATGTACTATACATGTGCATGTGTTATTTGATTATTATGAAACTTGTTTCTACTTCCCTAAACATATAATTTTTAATATGAGAGTAATATAAAGGTCTCCAAAGGCTATTTGTGTAGTTTATTGTTGCACACTGATATATTATAGCATAACAAATAAATTGCATTCAAAAACACTGAAAAATGCGTACTTTTGAAAATGTTGATAGATACACAAAAAAAAACATTCCAACTACAGAAAATAAATATGTTTGTACATGAAATAGCTTACTACGGCAGTTTGTTTACAAACTAATGAACCTATGACGTCAAGGCTAATATTTTCTACGAAAGTTATCGAGTGAAAAGTAATGGTGACAGTTGTGAAAAGCTTGAAAAAACTAACAGAAAAGGGTTGAATATAGCATGTAACCTTGTCCCGACGCATCTTATTTTTACAAAAATTGAAGTTTCACATCTATGTGTGTCTATTAACAACAGTTCTCAAAATGCTTCCTATGACCTTTAACAAGAAAGGATCTGCTTTAGAATTTAGTATTTCGAGTAACCCTACAAACTAACTAGATCTCAGTAAAACTTATTGCAAGTAAAAGCTAGAATCCTTCAAATAGGTGGTGGTGATCTCACCCCTGATGATGAAGTTGCTCTCTCTTTATCATTAAGTTCAATATTCCAACAGTGTGATATTAGCCTGAATCAGAGAACCATCAACACCAGTGTGGGGGTCTTGCTTTCCCTATAAGGCATATTTTGATGTACTTCTCAACAACACTGGAGAAAAAGCTGAAAGCATTTTGTAAACTGAATTATTTTACAAAGACACTTGGTGGTATGAATGGCATGGGTACAGAAGGGAATAACATTGGACATTATAACCGAATGCTCTATACTGCAGATAATAAGGTTGCTGTATTAGAGGGGCCTATTAGAATGGATATATGTCACCAAGAAAGACTAATTGTAAATGGTGTAGGAGTAAAGATTAAATTTACTCAAATGGATGATGCCTTTAGACTAGCAGCAAATGGCTATAAACAGTATGAACTTGAAATTGCAGATGCTATCTTGAAAGTTTGTCAGGTTAAACTTAAACCACAGGTTTTAGTAACTCAAAATGATTTGTTGAGTTCAAAAAATGCCTTGTACCCTCTTTGGCAATCGGATATTAAAACATACAATGTACAGGCAGGGGATTATAAATGGAAAAAAGGAGGATATATACCTTGGTGTTGTACCTAATCATTTTGTTTTAGCGCTATGTTCTAGCGAAGGTTTCAATGGTAGTTTTTCCAAAACCCCTTTTAATTTTTATCATTATAACCTTGATTGTCTCAATGTCACAGTTAATGGTACACCTACCCCAAGTGAAAGCTTGAGGCCTGACTTTCAACAAGGGGATTACACTAGTTGTTATTTAACCTTGTTTGATCAAACTCAAAAGCAAAGTGGTCTCATATCGAAAAAGGATTACCCAAATGGGTATTGCATTTTTGTTTTCCGTATTCAAAGTCAGTGTGGTGGTGACTTATACTCGAGAGAAAAAGAAGGAAATCTGCGAATAAAACTTAAATTTGCAGAAGCCTTGAAGGAAAATGTAACTGTTATTTTATATGCAGAATTCCCACAAATCATGACCATAAATGGGAGTAGAAATATAGATTTAGTTTATAAAAGCTAATGCACCTCATTCTTTTCACTTGAATGAATGAAATGCTGTTTTTATTTATTATCATTGGTGTGGCAGCTGGGATACCCTGTGGTACACCTAATGTTTGCCAGTGTTATTTAGAATTGGGAATTTGGCAGTGTAAAGGAGCCAATGTAACAGGATTCCCCCTTTTTTCAAAACAGGTAAAACAGCAGATCCTGTTTCTGAACATTATTAATATGAATATCACAACCCTACCATCATTTAAAACATGGAGCAGGTTAACATGGATTACTCTTGCAGGAAATCAAGGATTGGAATGTCCTAATGTTGAAGTTCCAGAAAATGATGTGCATGTGGACAGTGAGTGTGCCAGTGTGTGGTATGAACTTTTAAGCTTGGCCATCCTCGTTTGACCAATACACAGTACATAAAAAGTAGCTAAACAACATATTTGAGAAAAATCCTTTAAATTCAATAGTTTTACTGTTATAAATGATTTACTCAATGGATAACCATCAAAGTAGCTATTACTCAGTTACCTATGGACCTACAGCTATCAAAATTTGCCATTACACAGTACATGAAAAAGTAGGTGAAGAACACATTTGACAAAAATCCTCTAAATTCAACAGTTTTGCTGTTAAAAGTGATTTACTCAAAGGAAAACAATCAAAGTAGCTATTACCCAGTTAGCTATGGACTTACAGCTCTGAAACTTTGCCATGACACAGAACATTAAAAATTAGGTGAACAACATATTTGACAAAAATCCTCTAAATTTAATAGTTTTGCAGTTATAAGTGATTTACTCAATGGAGAACCATCAAAGTAGCTATTACTCAGTTAGCTATGCACCTACAGCTCTCAAAATTTGCCATTACACAGTACATCAAAAAGTAGGTGAACAACATATTTGACAAAAATCTTTTAAATTCAATAGTTTTGCTGTTCTAAGTGATTACTCAATAGAAAACCCTCAAAGTAGCTATTACTCAGGTAGCTATGGAGATACAGCTGTGAAAATTTCCCATGACACAGTACATCAAAAAGTAAGTGAACAAAATATTTCACAATAATTCTCTAAATTCAATAGTTTTGGAGTTATAAGTGATTTACTCAATGTTGAAATTCAAAGTAGCCATTACTTAGTTAGCTATGGAGATACAGCTCTGAAACTTAGCCACAACACAGAATATTAAAAAGTAACTGATTAACATATTTGACAATAATTCCCTAAATTCAATAGTTTTGGAGTTATAAGTGATTTACTCAATGTTGAAATTAAGAAATTTCAAAGTAGCTATTACTCAGTTAGCTATGGACTTACAGCTCTGAAAATTCACCACATCACAGTACATCAAAAAGTAGGTGAACAACATATTTGACAAAAATCCTCTGTATTCAATAGTTTTTGAGTTATAAGTGTCTTGCTCAATGGTCAAATGTTAAACTTAGTGTAGCTATTACTCAGCTAGCTATGGTTCAACAACATATTTGAGACCAATATTGTAAGTAACAGTTACAAAGAAAAAAGCAACTTACTCATTTTGCTCATTGTTAAAACAGAAAATAGCTATTACTCACTTAGCTATCAAGATAGACCCTAAAAATGGTACCACCTTGTAGGCATGGAGAAAGTAGCTGAACAATGTATTTTACAGAAATGCTCTAAAAGCAGTCGTTTTGGAGTTATGAGCACTTTACTCGAAGAAGCCACCATTGCTATTACTCACTTAGCTATGGACCTAGGTCTGAAAAAAACAGCATCAAGTGAAAAAACATAAGGAATAAGGTCATAAAACATTGAAAAGGCCAAGGAAAAACAACCAGTGTGATGTACAGCCCTTTTTAAAAACGTGACACACACTCATGCACACACGCACGGAATGCATTTTATAATCTTTTATAAAAAGCCCCATTCAAAGTAGTTGTTTGGAGGCACAAAAAAAATTGGATGTACTTGTTTGTTGTGTAGTAGTGGGAAGATGATATGTCATGAAAGCAAGCATCAAATGCGAAAGTATGCTAGACTGTTGTATAAAGTAGGTTATCCTGTCTTTTAAAAACAAGATTAAGCTCATTACTTGTTCAGCTGTGTACACTCTGTAAAATGTAATGGATTACCATAAGTTTGTCAAAATTCCAGGAGCTAGTTATGAACCAGAAATATTTCATGCTCTTGGAATAAGAACCAAAGGTCTGTACTTTATAGTTTATAAATCAGGTAAGGTGGTTATTACAGGAATAAAACATAAAAGTATGATGAGAAAAAATTATCAATCCTATGCTTCTCGAAATGGAAATTATGTAGTAGTAATCCTGGCAACAATGTGTGAAGGTTGGCCTCCCTTCATGATACCCCCACCTGTGAGTGGACAATAGGTGAGAGGAATTCACCGGGGACTAGGAAAGTCTGATTTGATATATCCAACAGAGTAATGAAGTAAAAGAAATAACTTTCAGAAATAAGCATGCGTTTATTTTACATTTGTGTTGTATTAATCCAACAGCTACATTGTACACATTTATATTGGAAAAATTTAGTAAATAAATTACAGTTACATAAACATATAGACATACACACAAAATAGTTATTTAATTTAGTTATTTAGAGTTCAAAACTTCAGTAAAAAGACTTAGAAGGTCATCGGGTATTACATTTTGAGTCAGCAGTGCTTTAACAGTTTCATCTTCCACATCCACATCAACTTCACAGGCATAGTATGGTAATCCCAGAACATCAAGTACTTTTATGTAATCTCCCCTAAATTCCTCAGGGGTTGCTTGCACTTTATCAAAATGATGCTGTACACTTTCTTCCCATGGTTCTAGACATGTATGCTCTGTCTGACTTGGTTTGTCATATTGGCAACCATAACACTTAATCTCTAACAATTCAGGGAGTCTCTTTCTGGTCACAAAAGCTGCAAAGTTTGTAAGCAGTATATGTCTGTTGGGAGCATATATCACATTCCCATACATTCATTTCAGCATAATCTTCTGTTCCTTTCCTGGTGTAAAACCATTTGCTGTAATTGTCAACAGTTTTAGAGTACCAAAGATTGGTACACAGTATGCTTTTTCTATATAACATTTTTTCCTCTTCTTCTCCACTTCACTATCAGATTTTTCCTCTTCCAATTTAGGTATTCTTTTTATTGCTTCACCCCATGACTTGTTACAGAGTTCTAATGACATTGGTGAATTGCCAGATACAGTAACATTGTCTTTAGAAACTGTCAATTTCAGCAATGTCTGTTGTGTAAGTGCATACTCCACTGGTGTAAGAGAAATCATAGCATTGTTAAAGTCTTCCTTTACCTATATGACAATAAGCTTAAAGAGTATTTTTAATTTCCAAATAGTTTCAGGGTTTTGTATTTTTGACCTTTGCATAATGAATTATTAACATTTTGTTCATGAATAATATTTCTCTGTTTCTGTTTTACAATGATTTTGTTTATCCTTTTTATGTTATCTTTATTTCATGTACTTGCAGAAGCTACATAGTCATTATGTAAAAAATCAGAATTTTGTAACAGAAAAAAGTATTTCCTTATAAAACTGTGCTAAAAGTTTTGAAAAGCTCTGATACCATATTTCATTACATACTTTTTGGAGATATTGTGTAATAAAAATGCACTATTTCAAATGTTAATCGTCTTGTAATTAGCATCTACCGTATTTAACTTACAACATTTTATGTTTTTATTAAAAGTGAAATCACTCTCACAAATATATTTCAGCGTACCTAAATTTTTTGATATTTAAGATACCCGCTTAAGGGAATGACGTCAAAGCCCAACCCACAAACTCAGCAAATCGATTGGCTCGGATAGAGCCTACGCATGTTGTTATTTCTGCTCAGGTCACTGAAAGAGCAAGGTGTTATATTGAGAAAATATATGTATTTTGTGTAACTTCTCCAAAAATTTCAGACTGAAGAAATTCGTAAAACTGACATAAAAAGTGTTAACTGTTGTGTATACTTCACCGATTTAAATTACATATCTCTGTTTTGCGTTGATTGTTTACATTGCGATTGTTTACTTCATTGATGAGTGAGTGCATGCCAATAATTGGACCAAATAATTGTACTTTTTGGGGCCTTTTGTGGACCAGAGAAAACTTGCGGGGCAAAAAAACAGCCATATTACAGCATTAAATATAAATTGCTGCAATTATGGAAATAGATATTCCAGTGAAGAAACAGAGGACATCAACAGAATCATGGTGTGTCCCCTCATCTACTATGGCCAAAAATACACACAACCCAATCAGGAAAATTGTAGATGGGATGAAGCTGACTCCAAACCCCAAGAAGGAAATGATTGCTTTATCAATAGGTAAGTATGTTACAGAAGCTGGTTTTCAGTTATTTTGAAAATGGCGTACATGTACCAGAATTATAGTTTAATTGTTTTACATTTTTTTTTTTTTTTTTTTACAAATGATGTAAAGAAACTCTTAATTAAATTTACAAATGTGCGAAACATGGGCAAAGTAAGTGGATATGTAAAGACTGTAATTATGTAAGATAAGTTTTACATGCGTAATGAACTAATGATGGGTTTTAACATCCAATATTATTGTGCATGATGAAATACCAATCCTACATTGTTTTGATTATTAATTCTAGGTGATCCAACTATTTTTGGAAATTTGAAGCCGACTAAAGTAGCAACAAAGGCAGTGTGTGAATCAGTTGAATCGAACAAACATAATGGATATGTTCCTTCCATAGGTATAATGTAGTTTATTTATTGTGCTCCAAAAAGTTTTTATGTCATGTTTTTATATTTATTGACAGATTTTAAATTTTGAATTTTATCTTTATAGTGTTCAGTGGTTTGTATATTCAAAGGTTTACTGTAACCTGTTATTCTGCATTAATGCAGATTTACTTACTGTAAAGAATTCTGTCTATAGTTAACCATGGAAAATTGTGAAATGGAGTTATATAAACAGCAAATTATTATTTTTAATAGTCACATCATAGCAAGGTTTTCTCATTGGTGGTTTAAATTTAATTTTCAATGGTAATTAATGCTGAGAAATATTCAAATTATATTGCATGCAAGAGTTCAACATTCTCTGCACTTCAGTTTAAATTAAGTTATTGTTTTCAGGTCAAGAAGGTGCAAGACAGGCAGTTGCAGAGTATTACGGTAATCCTGCAGCACCACTAACATCAAAGGTGATGACGTGTTTGAAACTATTAACATTTCACTGAACTGTTTTCAATACACCAACAACTGTAACACATACTTTCATGTAATTAAAAAAATTACAGATTGTTTATAAAATAGTCCTTTATTATTTAAATCTACCCCAGTTATTACATGCCCAAACAAAAGTTGGGGAATATACTTTATGCATGTCCATCACACTGGTGCAGAAATTTCTTTGCGTACATGATATCTCAAAAACCCAGTGTTTTTTATCAAACTTGACACACATGATAAGGATGGTCTGAAGAGATCTCACTTTTTCAGCTTATCTTAAGCTTCCTATGTTGAAGAAGTAATGACCAATCGAAACAGAGGATTTTCACCTCCTGGTTCAGTTAGTTTTTCAGTGTTACTACTCATACTGGCACACATTAAGGTTTGCAAAAGTAATATCCTGACTTTCTGGTGACCATGAAGTCAAAATATTAGTTTAGTGATTGCTGCCTAAAAATCATAAAATTGGGCTTCCCCTGCCTCAATTATATACATTTTTAAAATTTTATTTGTCACTTATATTGATTTTACCAAACGAGGGGCCTGGCTACATTATGAAGGCCACCTTGAAGTTTGAAAAATAGTGTTTTTAGCCTTCAGCTCACTGAGTTTGTAACTTTTGTAATATCAAAATTGGCATACCGATTAAGGTTGACACTTTCTCGTGACTTTAAAGTGTAAATGTTAAATGAGGCTGTGGCCTAGATTAGAGTTAAAATGAAATTTAAAGCTTAGTGTTAAAGTTACTTCAGATAAATTTGACACATTTATTAATGTTATCCAAAGGAAGATATATGTAATCTGTTGAACTTAAAGTCACAATATTGAGGAAGTTATGGTCATCAAGTTATTTAATTATGAAAAGACAGTAAGAGAGACCACTAGCACAATTAAAATTCAATTATCTTTTGTTCCTATTTCATTCTCAGTATTTGTATAATGGATACCCACTTCAAATTTTTTAGATATCTATCTTTTACCCCACACTGTGGTTACATAATGTCAGTGAAACAACTGGTAGGTGCATATCACAAATATATGATGTAATTAGATGTAATACCGGCAGTTGCTTCTGATTACTAAAGAAATCATCTATTATAGGTTTTATAGTGTTATGATTCTTTGATATTGGTATATTTATCTAGAAACAAAAATCAAAATTATGAAGATATAAATGGATCTGTTAAAATGTTATCACATATATTTTATAATATTTCAACTGTCCACAAATATATTAAAATGAAAGAAATAGATAAAACTAGATTAGGATTATTGAATTTAGAATGGAGAGTCAGTCATTTAAATACTTTGAAAAAAGGATCAAACTTATCATTACAGGAAGATTGAGAATGTGATAAATTAAATGCAATTTTTTTCATAATAGTTATATACTGCTCCTCTGGGGATGTCAAAAATAGGTTCCCTGGAAAAATACCAAATCAGTGCCAGCAGCATGAGAGGTGTCCAGTCTGGGTATCTTTTTTTGGTGTCAAGTCTTACCAATCTAGTTGAAATATAGTTTTATAAATCTAGCAATGTTTATTTCGTTTCTTCGAAGTCTAGTCTTAGTTATGGTATATTGTGGGAGAAGTTACTTTACTGTTTTTAAATTTAGCCAGACATCAAAGTATATCGCAATAAATTTTATAATGCTGAAGTCATGTGTTTTAGGATGTGATTCTCTGCAGTGGCTGTTCAGGAGCGCTGGATCTCTGCATTTCTGTTCTTGCTAATGCAGGTCAAAATATTCTTGTACCAAGGCCTGGATTTTCCTTGTACAAAACATTAGCTGATTCGCTGGGCATTATTGTGAAGCACTACAACCTCTTGGTAAGTTACATAAAAATGATGCAATAACAGTGACATAATAATTAAAACCCGAAATGTTTCATGCAGAAAAATACATACAGAAATATTGTTAGTATATTCATAAACTCCCTCGCCACTTTTCCCTGTGTTATACATTTGTGATAAGCCGTTTGATGGATATTAGAGGGAACATTATTAAGCGTCCCGCAAGGGACGCTTGTTTGTGTATGGGAGAGCTTGCGGCTCCGCATTTTGTTTTCCTTATAACTCTGTAACCGTTAGGCGGATTCTTTTCAAATTTGGCAGGTTTAGGCAGTAGCCTTGGGGAATTTTTTTGAATATGCTGCAGTGACATTTCAACCAATCAGAGAGGTCACATGACCAAAAATGTCTTTTTTCGATGGGGAAGCTTGTCCGGATGATAACTTGAAAGGAATTTTATCAATTCACCTGAAACTTGGCAAATACATTCATTCTATTAAAATCTGGAAATCATTAGATTTTGGCATTGATTGGTCAAGAAATGGCCGAGTAATTAATGATTAATTAATCATTACGAATTTTCCAAATAAGGAAAACACAAAAATGCTTATATCTCGAAAACCGTGCTAGATAGAGCGATTTCGACGAAATTTTTGACCCGCAGGGTATCTCTGCAGAGTAGTTTTGCCAATTTTCAAAAAATTTTTGTCTCGCCCAAAATGGCGGCCATTTTGAATTTTTGAAATTTTCGCAAAAATTGCAAAACACAAAAATGCTTATATCGCAAAAACCGTGCTAGATAGAGCAATTTCGACAAAATTTTTGACCCACAGGATATCTCTGCGGAGTACTTTTCCCAATTTTGAAAAAAATTTTATCTCGCCAAAAATGGCGGCCATTTTGAATTTTCGAAGTTTTCGCAAAAATTGCAAAACACAAAAATGCTTATATCTCGAAAACCGTGCTAGATAGAGCGATTTCGACGAAATTTTTGACCCGCAGGGTATCTCTGCAGAGTAGTTATCCCAATTTTGAAAAAAATTTTGTCTCGCCAAAAATGGCGGCCATTTTGAATTTTCGAAATTTTCGCAAAAATTGCAAAACACAAAAATGCTTATATCTCGAAAACCGTGCTAGATAGAGCGATTTCGACGAAATTTTTGACCCGCAGGGTATCTCTGCGGAGTAGTTATCCCAATTTTGAAAAAATTTTTGTCTCGCCAAAAATGGCGGCCATTTTCGAATTTTTCGCAAAAATTGCAAAACATAAAAATGCTTATATCTCGAAAACCCTGCTAGATAGAGCAATTTCGACGAAATTTTTGACCCACAGGGTATATCTGCAGAGTAGCCATGCCAATTTTCAAAAGAATTTTTCTCTCGCCAAAAATGGCGGCCATTTTGAATTTTCGAATTTTTCGCAAAAATTGCAAAACATAAAAATGCTTATATCTCAAAAACCCTGCTAGATAGAGCGATTTCGACGAAATTTTTGACCCGCAGGGTATCTCTGCAGAGTAGCCATGCCAATTTTCAAACAAAAAATTTCTCGCAAAAAATGGCGGCCATTTTGAATTTTTGAATTTTTCGCAAGATTGCAAAACACAAAAATGCTTATATCTCGAAAACCGTGCTAGATAGAGCGATTTCGAATTTTGAATTTTCAAAGTTTTTGCAAAACACAAAAATGCTTATATCTCGAAAATCGTGCTAGATAGAGCAGACTGCGCTGACTTTGGTTGCCACAACAGTATAAGGCTAGAAACGAAGCATTTTCTTAATACTTTAGCACTCACCTTTATATCCTTTTCGGGACGCTTTGTTTTTGCTATGCAAAAACATTATCCTTTTTTTTTGCGAGCGATCCTCTAGTTTTTATTAGACCTGATCATTTTAAGTACAGACCTTACAGACCTACCTGCCACGTTATATGCATACAATTAATTAGTTAAGGGAAATCATTTTTTTCCAGTGTGACTTGTTCTTGGAATCCTTTATAGTCTTGAATCTTGTGTTATTATTAAGAAGAAATTTATCAGATTTGTGTAAGAAGCTTAGATAATAAGGCCTAAAGGGGTTTCGGTATACTAGCACGAGCTGCAAAGCCATCAGAGACACAACCAGTACACCGATGCAGTCACCCATCCCAGTATTAACTGCTTAACTTCAGTGAACAGACCGATATTCATCACACTGCGCCACAATTCATGAAAGTCCCGAGATAAAAAAATGAAAAAAAAAATGAAAAGAAAGTGATTCCTAGAACCATGAGCCTTGCTAGAGCTCATGGCCAAGAAGTTTGGTAAGTACATCCCCTGCCCCCTCCACCTAGTTGAGTGATTGTGTTGTTAAGTCTGAAAATTGGAGAATCCTCAGTGGTGTGTTCTTTTATGTTTGGATGTCTCGCTTTTGATTTCTGATGTTAGTGTCTATGATATCTCACAAATTTTCTATTATCTAAAGTTTTTATTTTCTTCCAAAACGTTAACCATTAATAGGTTCTCTTATATGTCAAATCAAGCAAATGTGTTATCATACATTTCAGCCTGACAAAAGTTGGGAGGTAGATCTGGACCACATGGAATCTTTGATGGATAACCAAACTGCTGCTATTGTGGTCAACAACCCTTCCAATCCTTGTGGCTCTGTTTACAATCAACAACACATTCGGGACATCTTGGCAGTGGCAGAAAGAAATAAACTTCCAATCATTTCAGATGAAGTGTATGCAGATTTTGTAAGTGCTTGTAACTTAACATATGTGTAGACTCTCACCTCAAAAGTTATTGGTTTAAATCTAGGTCATAATGACAAATGCAAATATCTAACTTTGTCTTATGTCATTCTAAACACATATAATAGTTAAATTTTATTGCATCATCAAGTGATTTACTAATATATATTCAGTGATTTCAGTAACAAGGAGTGGTTTGTGTTAATATAAAGATTTATCTTGGGATAACGTTAACATTTAGTTGATTTCTGTTATAAAGTTAGCTGTTTTTACTGATTTTATAGAAGAAAATTATTACTGTGATCTTGCAAATTCTGTTCACAGTTTTATGATTGTATGTAAAAATATTATAAGAGTAATTTCTTGTTACTGTATTATGTATTCTTCAAGTATATAATATAACAATAGATGTTTTCCAGGTATTCTCTGGCCACAAATTTGTAGCAATGGCAAGTGAAACAACAGAAGTCCCTATTTTAACATGTGGTGGCTTAACCAAAAGGTAGGTACTTGTCATATAATCAAACCCATTTAAGTAGAATGCTTATTTAAGTAGAAATAAATATCTGGGGCTTTTCTCCATGGGATTTTCTCCTGGAGTGCTTTTTCTGTATACCAACACAATTTGCTGTTTTAATTGACGTCTTTGAATATTCTACACTCTCTTTTGAATTTTAGGTGGGTTGTTCCTGGTTGGAGAATGGGTTGGATTCTGATACATGATAGAAATGATGTGTTTAAGGATGAGGTTAGTGCCTGTCATTGTATATCTGTTACAGTCAATCTGTGGAACCAGTCATTACGCGTAATGACTGAAAGTTTCAGTCATTTCGCGTAATGACTGAAATGACCAGTCATTACGCGTAATGACTAAAATTTTCAGTCATTTCACGTAATGACTGAAAATAAGGTCCAGTCATTACGCGTAATGGCTGAATTGCAATAAATAGTTTTAAATACTTGCTTTACAAAAAATGAAATTGTCTGGCCTCACTTAGTAATTTAAATTGCATTCTCATGTGATTATTAAAGAGGGGTAATGAAATTATCACTTCAGATTTGAACATATTCTGACATGATTACTGATTGATAACATGGGTAAATGATCAAATTATCAAACTCTTCTGCAGTTATTTTAACTAAGCCCCACTTCTTTTTATTCATGTCATAAAAATGACCTTCATATATATGTACTCCCTTGTAAAATATGACAGGGGACCCAATGGATAGGTAGCATTCCTAACGGGGACCCAATCTATAGACTCTTACTATAATCTAAAGTTCTGTGTAACATTAATGTCTAACTGAAGAACATAGAGTAAATCAAGTATCTTGATGGTTATTTATAGTTACAATGGTACTCAGGTGTGAGTTAGAGCTCTAGGTTATCCTACTCAGGCTTTAATAACTATTAAAAGAATGGATTAAGTTGTCCTAGTTATTTTAGAACATTAAAGGTCAACGCCATCTTTGATAAACAGGCTCTTTGTGTGGAGAGGTCAAACAACAGTAACAAGGCCTGAAAGAACAAAACAGGATGAAAGAGCTGCATTGCAATTAGGACAAGAGTGGACTAGATTCACTTCAAAAGCTTCATGGTTTTGTGCTTCCTAACAAACTGCCAATGGAACTGCCTAACGAACTGAGTCTTTAATTAATAACATAAAAGGCAAAATGTATTATAAATTATGATTTATAAATGAGAATTAGTCTTCAAAAAAGACATAAATTTCATTGACAACAAAGAAATATTTTCATTCTATGCCAATGAGTTTAGTTTTAAAACTGCAAATATGAATTTAGATTGTAAATAATATTTAAAATGTAATTAGATACATGTAACCATTCAATATTTTAAAAATATTTTTGAAAATGACAATAGAGTCTATTACACAAGTCTGCGTTTAGGTTTGAAAATTCTGGCTATAAATTCAGGGAGCATGTGAGAATTCCAAAGTTATTTATTTGATTAAAATAGTTTAATGTTCTCTAGCACAAAAATTTTCAAAATGCAGGGGAACAATGTACAAAGGTTCTGAATAATGCAAAGGGTGTGAAGTCTAAATCAATTACAAACTCTAAAAACTCTAAATCAATTACACATATTGACTGAAATTAATTCAGTCAATCTGTGTAAAAATGAACCATATATTTCAGTCATTACATGAAATGACTGAAAATTTTAGTCATTACACGTAATGACTGGTCATTTCAGTCCTTACGCGAAATGACTGAAACTTTCAGTCATTATGTGTAATGACTGGTTTCACAGATTGACTGTAACATATCTAAGAATTAAATACTCTCTGCTCAGTTTCTGTTGATTTGACTGTAGACAAAAATGCATATCTAAACTTTTTAATAAATTTCTTTTTAAGATATCAATCAGACATGCAATATTATTTTCAGTTATTGATAAATTATACCAGTGCAATGTACTTACAACAACAAAATATGAAGTAAAGATTTTGAAAAAAGTGATTATCTATTTAAACTTCAAATAAAATATATTTACTGTAATTTTTTATAATTTTCAATGCTTTATATCATTGAGTTTCTACCAAACATTGTTAGACACAGCAATTTTGATTTCTTTCTGCTGTTTAGGTCAGATCTGGTTTAATCAGTCTTTCTCAGAGGATACTTGGACCAAACACAGTGGTACAAGGGGCCATTAAAAGCATTCTGACTGAAACACCACAGAGCTATTTCAAGGAAACAGTTGGAGTTGTTGAAGTGAGTACTTATTTGTTGAAACATCATAAACCATTTTAAACACTTTTTGTTAAGCATGGGTGAAAGGATTATTATTATTAGATAGGCGTGCAGTACTAGCACATGAACAATACTTTATATGTACGGTAAAACAGTATCACTGAGTAGTGGACCATTAATGAGAGTGCTGAACTATTAACGGCTCGCCTCGGATATCATCAAGTATTTGTTTAGAAATATTTTACTCTCACTTCAGATTTGCGACCTATAATATCTCCCTTATTTCTGCATTGATTTCGGCCAACAAACACAAAAAGACGCAGGATATAAATATCTTTCTAATGGCATTTGCAATGTATTAGTAGGTTAAACAGTTTTTAAAATATTTACCATAAAAAACAGAAATTATTTACGAAAAATGAGCAGATACATAGACCCTTTGTAACTGTCATTGTAATATTAGTAATAATATCATTTATGAGATTTTAGATGAATGATAATGACAAATGCGGATCTAATAATAATAGTAATAATGTGATTTTGCACAGGCATTATAGGTTTTTACAGGCACTTCATGAATCATTTCTGCCCTCGGGCCTATAAAAAAACCTATAATGCCTTACAACTTATTTTACCATTATTTCATTACAAGCACTCATTTCTACATGATACTGTGGCAATTTTAGTTAAAATGTGGATGTAGCTATAATAATGAATGAACTAAACAGTTACATATTTAGAAATAAAGGTTCATTTTGGATATGTATCCATTTTAATTACAAAGCTGTCATTATTGACAACTCAAACATTTCTGAGAGTTTGTCATGTTTATATATATTTGAAGCAACATATCCCTTTATGTGGCTAGTAAGTAAACATCAAAGAGTTACGTTGTGCTACAGATGTAACACTTTGGCATATTTTCAGGAAAATGCCAAGATGGCATACAAGCTACTTAACAGCATTCCTGGTCTCAAACCTGTGATGCCAGCAGGAGCCATGTATATGATGGTAGGTTTTCCATAACTGTATGAAAAAAAAATACAAAAAGTAATAACATTAGCTACTTCTTGTCAAGTCAGAAGGGAATTCGCTTTGAGCTCATACCAATACTGCATTGAAACACTGCAAATGATATTTTTATTCCATAACAACGTACTTACATAATCCCAACAGATGCTTATGTGACCTACCGTTCGGTCAAGGACACAGACAATGTGTCCTGCCATTTTTATTTTGCACACGTAAACCCCAGCGAAATTCCTGAACTGTTTAGGCATTTTGTAAAATGACTGAAATGTTCAGTCAATCACTACACGTAATGCTTGGTAACACAGATTGTCTGTAATATAAATCTGTATAAAGTTTATACCATAAAGCCAACATATATTTATACATTGAGGGTTTGCAGCATTTGGAGGGGCAAATTTAAAAAAAGACTGTGGGAGAGTTTGTGAAGGGGCTGAGTTAACTGTTAAGTGCTATTTCACCAGAGTGTAGTGATTTTTCATTCGCCTATATTTAGTGATGAAAGTGAACAAATTAATTATGTTTGTGTCACATTAAGCCACATTATAAGTTTATTTTCTACTTAAAGATATAATCCTTGAAAATATACAAGTTCTTAAAACTAAACATCAGTAAAATCAAATCCAGTTGTACATTGCAATTTACATGTAACCCTTTTATCATAATGTAACAATTAAACATATATTACATGCCACAATTTAATGCATTCATGTATACAATAACAGAGTAATATAAATGCCATAAAACAAGATTTGTATATTTTGTGTGTTCAGGTGGGTATTGACATGACTCACTTCTCAGGACTGAAGAGTGGTGTAGTATTCACGGAAAAATTGGTCACAGAACAATCCGTCTTTGCTCTTCCAGCAGAGGTAGGTTGAAATATTCTGTTGTTAAGAAAAAGCATACTATCTAAAAATGTATTTTTAAGCACAAGCTTTAGTGAGGCTCATGCATCTAGAGATCACTTTTTTTCTTTTTATGTCGTCACTCTGCGGCGTGGGCGTACGCGTCCGCGTGAACAACTTCTCCTCCAAACCTACAAGGCCTAGAGACGTGCTGTTTATTTTAAAAGATACCTTATCTATCGAGGATGAAAAATTGTTCAAGGCATGCAAATCTGTCTGTTCGTCTGTTTGCTAGAGACATTACAAAGGGGGTACCCCCACCAAAAGTGTGAAAATTTCAACACTTAATCACAATTTTCTTAGTGACTATTGCAGGGATTTCTCTCATATCTTGCATATATGTACTAGGCCACAGGTAGATTCTCTTGTGTGAGTATGAGACCTGGATCTGTCTTACTTTTTTTTTTAATAAATTTTTTTAATAATTTTTAATGCATTAAAATTCATGAAATCATTCACAAAATCATTTATAACTTGAAAAGTGTTGCATTTAGAGCTTTTTGTTAAAATATGGTATTCAGCTACTTTTTTCATAGCTACAATATGGTGAGTAAGTTGGGTGCCTGTCTCAATAGCTAAGTGAGTAATAGCTACTTTTGGGCTTTTCAGTAACTTCCATCATGAGTAAAATCACTTGTAACTTAAAAACTATTGCATTTAGAGAATTTCGTATAAATATGTTATTCAGCTACTTTTGGGTCAGCTATAACATAGTAAAATTTTAGACCTGTAGCTCATGGCATAGCTGAGTAATAGCTACTTTTAGGTTATCACTGTTGAGTAAATCGCTTATAACTTCAAAACTATTGCATTTAGAGAATTTTGTATAAATATGTTATTCAGCTACTTTTGGGTCAGCTATAACATAGTAAAATTTCAGACCTGTAGCTCATGGCATAGCTGAGTAATAGCTACTTTTAGGTTATCACTGTTGAGTAAATCGCTTATAACTTGGAAACTATTGCATTTACAGTATTTTGTTTCAATATGTTATTCACCTATTTGGGGATCAGCTATAACATAGTGAAGTTTCAGATCTGTGGCTCATTGCATAGCTGAGTAATAGCTACTTTGAAGTTCTCACTATTGAGTAAATCACTTGTAACTTAAAACCTATTGCATTTAGAGAATTTCGTATAAATATGTTATTCAGCTACTTTTGGGCCAGGTATAACATAGTGAAATTTCAGATCTGTAGGTCATGGCATAGCTGAGTAATAGCTACTTTAAAGTTCTCACTATTGAGTAAATCAGTTGTAATTGGAAAACTATTGCATTTAGAGAATTTTGTATAAATATGTTATTCAGCTACTTTTGGGTCAGCTATAACATAGTAAAATTTCAGACCTGTAGCTCATGGCATAGCTGAGTAATAGCTACTTTTAGGTCATCACTATTGAGTAAATCAGTTGTAACTTCAAAACTATTGCATTTACAGTATTTTGCTTAAATATGTTGTTCACCTACTTTTGGGTCAGCTATAACATAGTGAAATTTCAGACCTGTAGCTCATTGCATAGCTGAGTAATAACTACTTTGAGGTTCTCACTATTGAGTAAATCAGTTGTAATTGCAAAACTATTGCATTTAGAGAATTTAGTATAAATATGTTATTCAGCTACTTTTGGGTCAGCTATAACATAGTAAAATTTCAGACCTGTAGCTCATGGCATAGCTGAGTAATAGCTACTTTTAGGTTATCACTGTTGAGTAAATCGCTTATAACTTGGAAACTATTGCATTTACAGTATTTTGTTTCAATATGTTATTCACCTATTTGGGGATCAGCTATAACATAGTGAAGTTTCAGATCTGTGGCTCATTGCATAGCTGAGTAATAGCTACTTTGAAGTTCTCACTATTGAGTAAATCACTTGTAACTTAAAACCTATTGCATTTAGAGAATTTCGTATAAATATGTTATTCAACTACTTTTGGGCCAGGTATAACATAGTGAAATTTCAGATCTGTAGGTCATGGCATAGCTGAGTAATAGCTACTTTAAAGTTCTCACTATTGAGTAAATCAGTTGTAATTGGAAAACTATTGCATTTAGAGAATTTTGTATAAACATGTTATTCAGCTACTTTTGGGTCAGCTATAACATAGTAAAATTTCAGACCTGTAGCTCATGGCATAGCTGAGTAATAGCTACTTTTAGGTCATCACTATTGAGTAAATCAGTTGTAACTTCAAAACTATTGCATTTACAGTATTTTGCTTAAATATGTTGTTCACCTACTTTTGGGTCAGCTATAACATAGTGAAATTTCAGACCTGTAGCTCATTGCATAGCTGAGTAATAACTACTTTGAGGTTATCACTGTTGAGTAAATCGCTTATAACTTGGAAATTATTGCATTTAGAGTATTTTGTTTCAATATGTTATTCACCTATTTTGGGGTCAGCTATAACATAGTGAAGTTCCAGACCTGTGACTCATTGCATAGCTGAGTAATAGCTACTTTGAAGTTCTCAATGTTGAGTAAATCACTTATAATTTGAAAACTATTGCATTTAGAGAATTTAGTATAAATATGTTATTCAGCTACTTTGGGGTCAGCTATAACATAGTAAAATTTCAGACCTGTAGCTCATGGCATAGCTGAGTAATAGCTACTTTTAGGTTATCACTGTTGAGTAAATCACTTATAACTTGGAAACTATTGCATTTAGAGTATTTTGTATAAATATGTTATTCACCTATTTTGGGGTCAGCTATAACATAGTGAAGTTCCAGACCTGTGGCTCATTGCATAGCTGAGTAATAGCTACTTTGAAGTTCTCACTGTTGAGTAAATCAGTTGTAATTGGAAAACTATTGCCTTTACAGAAATTTGTGCAAATATGTTATCAGCTACTTTTGGGTCAGCTATAACATAGTGAAATTACAGACCTGTAGCTCATGGCACAACTGAGCAATAGCTATTCTCAGGCACTGACTGTTGAGTAAATTGGCTATAACTTGAAAAATATTGCATTTGGAGTATTTTGTTAAAATATATTGTTCACCTACTTTTGGGTTAGCTATAACATAGTGAAATTACAGACCTATAGCTCATGGCATAGCGGAGCAATAGCTATTTTCAGGTTCTCACTATTGAGTAAATCAGTTGTAACTTGAAAACTATTGCATTTACAGTATTTTGCTTAAATATGTTGTTCACCTACTTTTAGGTCAGCTATAACAGAGCAAAAATTCAGACATGTAGCTCATTGCATAGCTGAGTAATAGTTACTTTGAGGTTCTCACTCTTGAGTAAATCAGTTGTAACTTGAAAACTATTACATTTAGAGTATTTTGTTAAATATGTTATTCACAGACGTTTTGGTCAGCTATAACATAGTGAAATTGCAGACCTCTATGTCATGGCATAGCTGAGCAATAGCTTCTTTCAGGTTCTCACTGTTGAGTAAATCATTGTATCCAACCTGTAGGAAATCATGGGCTGGGAATCTGTTAATATGGTCCGATTTGACCTTGGAACCCTCCTTCAAGGTCAAATGAGGATAGCCAAACATAAAAGTGCTTATAACTCGCTTATTATTGGTCCTAGAGGTTTGGAATGAAAACCAACCTATAGAAAATCATGAGCTGGGAATTTTTTGGTGTGGTCGGATTTCACCTTGGACCCCTTCTTCAAGGTCAAATGAGGATAGCCAAACTTAAAAGTGCTTATAACTCGCTTATTATTGGTCCTAGAGGTTTGGAATGGTATACCAACATATAGGAAATCATGGGCTGGGATTCTTTTGGTGTGGTCAGATTTGACCTGGGACCCCTCCTTCAAGGTCAGTTGAGGATAGCCAAACTTACAATTGCTTATAACTCGCTTATTATTGGTCCTACAGGTTTGGGATGGTAAACAAGCTACAGGAAATCATGGGCTGGGAATTTTTTTGTGTGGTCGGATTTGACCTTAGACCCCTCCGTCAAGGTCAAACAAGGATAGCCAAACTTAAAAAGTGCCTATGACTCACTTATTATTGGTCCGAGAGGTTTGGGATGGTAAACCATCCTAAATTCTTTGGCTGGGAATCTGTTGATATGGTCAGATTTGACCTTTGGATCCCTTCTTCATGGTCGAACGAGGATATTGCATTTATAGTATTTCTTTAAATATTTTTAACCTACTTTTTACACTTAAACAATTACCTTGTTACTTTATTTCATAATACCATTTGCAGGGCACAACGTTTTTGTCCTTTTCTTCTGTCAGCTTCGGAATATCTTTCGAACATGCTGTTCAGTTACCATTTACTGTATTTCTGTACAGCCCTTTCCCTGATAATTATGCTTTCCTCTCATTATCACCATCACAAATCAAAAACATTCAGTCAGCTGACACAGTGCCCGTTCACGGGCACTCTCCTCTTGTTTCTTAAATTTTTTTTGTCACCGGACTTTTATGAGAATTTGCAAAAGCTTCCATGATGGAAATATGTTGAATTATTTACAAGTGTTATAATTATTTCCATTGTGAAAAATGTTCTTCAATTTAATCATATCAAAAGGTTTGATATCCCACTGGACTGCAAACTGTTCTTTTATTGTTGAAATAAAAGCCACAACAAATTTTGTGAATGCTTGCCAATGCTTTGGCACATACTGTATCCACTAATACTTGATATGTGCAGGTTGCTCACATTATTTTTGACAGAAGAACTACATGTATTTTTAACTCTGTTTAGACTACAGTAGCTTTGAAAGCCTTTCTGACACGTATAAAACTGTAAATAGACATTAAAAATCTCCAGAGACACAAGAAATTTCATTGAAAAAATATGTGATATATAACAATTATCTTGACATGGAGCGTATTTATTCTGATATGAAAAAGTAGCAATACAATTTTGGGTTTTAGCACTGCAAGTTTCAAAAGTTGACTAAAATATCTTCTTTGTATTGTTGTCTGCACAAGGTGATATTACTACATGTATAATAGTAAATGCACAGTGACAAAATAAATGACAAGATTTATATGATTAGTGATAATGGAATTGTTTAATCACATCCATAACCTCACTTCCCTCTCCCCCACCAATCAATTTACTGTTGCTGAATTTTCTAAAATTTCATTAAACGACATAAATGTGTGGTTAATTCACTTGGCCATTTGTTGTTGTTCCAGTTTCATTTGGTTTTTCAGAGATCATAAGATCATTCAAGCTTTTAAGTAAGTAAGGTAGACGCTGGCTTTCCATAACCAATGACAAATGCAGTAATCCCTTTGACCTGTTGCCAAACAGGCTTGAAGTAACATTAATTGGATTTGGTTTCAGCTTCAGCACTAAATAAAGACATAGTCACATAATTCTCTACAAAAGGAATATAGAAATAATAAAGGATCTACAAGTTTCATATTCATGTTGCTTTTGTGTCATAATCTGAGTAAATTTTGGGGGGTGGTTAAAACCACCAGTACATTTAGATCTTGGCATTTGTGCAAGTTGAATAGGGTCCAAAAATTTGTGTATGTAAAGACACTATCGGGAAAAGATAGCAGCTATTTGAAACATATTTAAATAGATGATGTGGGATGTACATGCAGACCGAATGTGTACACATTCTCAGCTGTAACTCTAATGATAGCATAGTATTGTATTGTATATACATGTACTTGGTGCAATATGTCCTTTTCTAGTTTGCTATTTGACCCATCCTCACTGCGCAAGTACAGCCCAAGTTCTAGTGATTGACATTCCCCTAACTGAAAGACCGAGTCTCAGGGATGACTATTTATCCACATCCCTGAGGTTTTTTAAGCCTGCCAATGGGGAGTGGATCCAATGACAGAGAACCGCCATTTTAAGTGATCTTCTAAACCACTATATATCTGCCTGTTCCTAGATTTGAACCCATGTCCTACATGTTCTTAGGAGAGTGTGTTACCTCCTAGGCCACAGTGACAGTATCAAGTAGTAGGCTATGTTATGTAAAGGAAGGTTCTGTTTATACTGATGAATACAAGGTACTTTGGTTTACAAACATGATTTTATGGGTTATCAGTGAATAAAACTTCATAACCTTTTCTTCTTGGTGGCCAGTGTTTTAACGATAGTCATCTTCATAAAACTTTCTTGCCTGGGGATGCTGTCTTTGAATAAATACACTGTGGTTTGAACACAGAACTCAAACTAGAGGCCTGTGGTCAAACCAGAGGCCTGTGGGTGAACTAAAACATCAGTATGGGAGCCATATATATTTTTGCATTTGTAATCCAAAGGCATTTAGCCAATTACAGTGGCAAGTAATTTTAATTCTCCAATTTTTCTCCAGTTCAAGCTGTAGTACAATCTTTTAAATTATTCTTGGTATCAATTACAGTTACATATGATCATACTTTACTGGTAACTTTTTATGTCATACATTTGTGAAAAATGGCTGATTTTTGTTAAAAGAACAGAAAGAGTTTTGTATTTCCTTTGTAAAGTAGATAGGTGTAGTAATTACCTCCACCAAGGATATATTATTTCCATGATCATTTGTTTGTCTGTTCATTAGCAGTATTATGTAAAGACTGATGGTTGGAACTTCACGAAAAAAAAATTTTGAATCCATTTTAATACAAAATACATTTTTGCTTATTACTCTGTGCCTTGATTTTCTCATTTACTGGATTATGTAAATACTACTGTTTGAAACTTCATGAAAAATCAGAAGGTGGATTTTGGGCCAACTTAAATCTGATTAAATATTGAGAGAGATTTGGATTAGCATTTGGATACCAAAACATCTGGATTTTCCCATCTTTGCGTATTACTACCTACCTTGGCATAAGTATGTGCTGTCCAAGTACTCTTGTATTTATTTTATGATGTTTTATTGAAACTTAATTTTTTTTTCTAGGGTGACTATTTTATAGGGTTGACATCTGTGAATTCATATCTGATCATGCAGTCATTAAATGTGCTATTGACTTTCCTTCCTCTCTTGCTAACTGTCAAACAAGAATTTCCTATAGGAGGTACCATTGTATCAATATGTCCGACTTTCGGTCTGACCTCAAAGAAATGCCTTTTGTGAAATGTCCAGCAAATTCTGTCTCACAGCTCTATGATCAGTACGTACATGACTTGAGTCGTGTCCTAGACAGGCATGCTCCTCTGGTGTCCAGTTTGAAGACAAAACAGCGTGCTGACTGGTTGTCAGAGTTGCAAAGTCATTCAGACACCAATTTGAACGTGCTTGGCGTAAAGATAAAAGTCAATACAACGAGTCGTCTTCGACGTCAAATTGCCTGGTGTAATCATCTCATGAACACCGACAAGATTGTCTATTACAGGAAACTTATCTCTGACAATAGCCATGATTCTAAGAAACTATGGCAGGAGTTACGCAAAGTCCTACATAGATCCCATGGCACTACTCTGCCCACTTATGAATCCTCAAAGTTACTGGCTGATCATTTCGCTTCATTCTTCTCAAATAAAATCATGACAATTTGTGAGAGTTTCTCCACATCTGAGTCCTATAACATGGGACATCCCCCCTTTGATCCTCCTAAATTAACAGTCTTTACTCAAGTCACTCAAGATGAAATCGGTAAAATAATCAGCAAATCACCCACCAAATCATGCCTGTTGGACCCATTGCGCACATTCCTCATTAAGGAATGCATTGACATATCCTTCTACCATCTATAACCAAATTGGTAAATTGTTCACTCCATGAGGGACTGGTTCCAGATGATTTCAATAAGGCTGTGGTCACTCCACTTATTAAGAAGGCCTCTCTTCCTGTTGAGGATTTGGAAAACTACCGCCCAGTATCTGGAATTAGCTTCATTTCTAAACTGGTGGAACATGTAGTTGCTAAACAGCTGGTTGATCATATTCATCGACATGTTTATTCATACTGGTTTCCCTAAATATTTTGCTCCATATCTATCCCCATACCGCACTACTTACAATACTAGATGTAGTCAGAGTGTTGCCAACTTCCTCGATGTTCCAAAATTTCAACCTACAATTCACAAGTCCACTGCGCAGTTTGGCTTCAGTTTTGCCTTTGATGCTCCCACTGTTTGGAATTCGCTTCCTGAAGACATACATGCATCACCCACTATTGCCTCTTTTAGAAAGAAGCTCAAAACCTATCTCTACGCAAAGGCATATCCTCCTTAGCTCATTTTCTCTTACGGCTGCTCTGTGGTGCTGACCTATTTCTGTCCCTGGACTTTTAATTTGCATATTGCTTGTTGCGCCTTAGAGTCCACTTCTCAGTGGAGATTAAGCACTATAAAAGTCGAATTAGAATAGAATTAGAATTATTTTGTGAATGTGTATGATGCTGCCTTACATGGACACATTGCATCGTTTGCTGTTAACTTCATTTACCAAAAATATTATATTGATGAAATACATGTCCCAGAACTACTTTTAGTTTATTCAGAGATGGAAATACAGTAAGTCAGCCAGAATTTCTGAAAATAAACGTAAAACATTGTTCATATAAAAATGAAAGAAACAAAAGCAAAAAGTACTAACAATTTACAATTGCAGTTACAAGTTTTTATGTCGTCACTCTGCGGCGTGGGCGTCCGCGTGAACAACTTCTCCTCCAAAACAACAAGGCCCAGAGACATGCTGTTTTTTTAAAAGATACCTTAACTATCGAGGATGAAAAATTGTTCAAGGCATGCAAATCTGTCTGTTTGCTGGAGCCATTACAAGTGAGGTACCCCCACCAAAAGTGTGAAAATTTCAACACTTTATCACAATTTTCTCATTGACTATTGCAGGGATGTCTCTCATATCTTGCATATATATACTAGGCCACAAGTAGATTCCCATGTGTGAGTATCAGGCCTGGATCTTTCTTAATTTTTTTTATGAATTTTTTTATGAATTTTTAATGCATTAAAATTAATGAAATCATGCACTAAATCACTTATTTTCTCATTGACTATTGCAGGGATTTTGTTCTTATCTTGCATATATGTACTAGGCCACAAGTAGATTCCCTTGTGTGAGTATCAGGCCTGGATCTCTCTTAATTATTTTTTATGAATTTTTTAAATAATTTTTAATGCATGAAATTAATGAAATCATGCACTAAATCACTTATAACTTGAAAAGTATTGCATTTAGAGCATTTTGTTAAAATATGTTATTCAGCTACATTTTCTATAGCTACAACATGGCGAGTAAATTTGGAGTCTATCTCTATGCTAAATGAGTAATAGCTAGTTTCTGACTTTTTATTACCTTCCATAATGAGTAAAATCACTTGTAATTTGAAAACTATTGTGGTTAGAGAATTTGGTATAAATATGTTATTAAGCTACTTTTAGGTCAGCTATAACATAGTAAAATTTCAGACCTGTAGCTCATTGCATAGCTGTAGAATAGCTACTTTGAGGTTCTCACTGTTGAGTAAATCAGTTGTAACTTGAAAACTACTGCAGTTACAGTATTTTGTTTAACCCTTTCGCTACCATGTATGTCGACTAGCAGTCGACATCAATGTGTATTACAAGGGACCATGTCTGTCGACCAAGGGTCGACGGCAATAATATATATTTCTTCTTTCCCTTCAGTGTACTGTTATACGTTTTCTTTGGTGTATCAGTATTAAACCGATTTTTTAAGTATTTCATATGAAAGTTATGCTATATTTTTAAAAAAAATTCACCATTTCACCTATTTTAACTGGTTTCTGTAGATATTGCTGTATTTACCGCATATAGCTGCATATTGTTTACTCGTGGTTATTTTTATTTGGGGAATTCCCACGAATTTTCCCATTCGACTTTCATCAATTCCTAATGAAATATGCCGAAAAATACCGCAAATAAAGTGTATAAGGTAGTGAGTTATTATTTTACTTCATTGGCGTTTCTGACGTGATATGACGTCATATGGCTACAGTCCCATGGAATAATGTTCCTTCAGTAGCAAAAGGGTTAAATATATTATTCACCTTCTTTTGGGTCAGCTATAACATAACAAAACTACAGACCTGTAACTCAGTGCATAGCTGAGCAATAGCTACTTTCAGGTTCTCACTGTTGAGTAAATGAGTTGTAACTCGAAAACTATTGCATTTAGAGTATCTTGTTTAAATATGTGTTGTTCACCTATTTTGGGGTCAGCTATAACATAGTAAAGTTGCAAACCTGCACATTGCATACATGAGCAGTAGCTTCTTTCAGGTTTTCAATGTTGAGTAAATCAATTGTAACTTGAAAAGTATTGCACTTAGAGAATATCCCTAAAATATGTTATTCAGCTACTTTTTGAACAGCTATAACATAGTAAAATTTCAGACCTGTAGCTCATTGCATTGATGAACAATAGCTACTTTGAGGTTCTCACTGTTGAGTAAATCAGTTGTATGTTGAAAACTATTTCATTTACAATATTTGGTTTAAATCTGTGATTCATCTACTTTTCTGTCAGCTATAACATAGCATAATTGCAGACCTGTAGCTCAGTACAAAGCTAAGCAAAAGCTAATTGGAGATTATCACGCTTGATTAAATCACTTGTAACTTGAAAACTATTGCATTTACAGTATTTTGTTGAAATATATTTTCCACCCACTTTTTACAACTTAACAGCTAACTTTGTACTTTACTTCTGAATACCATTTGCAGGGCACAACCTTTGTGGCTTCTTTCACTTCTACTCTGAAACTCAAAACACACAATCAGCTGACACAGAGCCCGATCATGGGCACTGATTGCTCGTTTGATATTTGATCATTATTTGTTTCTCAGCATTTTTTTCAGCTTTGTAGAACAAAATATGTAATGCCTAATCTAAACATATAAATTTATTTGTAACTCATATCTCACTACTTATCTCTAATGCATATGTGCCAGTGGATTTATCACTGTAAAGCAAGTCCTCACCACTTATGTGTAGTAACACATACATGCCAATTCTTTTGTTAACTTCCATTGAACCCAATGAATGAGAAGCTCCCAGTACAGTATTAAAGCTCAGCTTTGGTCCTTTTTTCAACTTTTGTTTGGCTCAGAATGTCGGCCATAAATTGATTGCTGAACTTTTATCAGGCCACTTTTTCATCTCTTATTGACTCCTCTAGAAAAGAGGAATGTGTGAAGTTTGAATCAATAAAATCTGTGTGAGCAATATTTGCAGAGAAAAACATTATGTTAAATAATAGTTATTGTTACAATAAGTTTGCAAATAACTGAACCTGAACAATCGCATTATAGATTTTGCGTGATAATCCCAAACAAGCTCGATTATATCCTGTATCAAAACATGTTTGCATCATTGAGAACAAATGTATGAGAAATACAAGAACAGTTCAATATAATTTAAGAATATATTTATTCCCTGAAAAATTTCTTAAAAGTAGACAAAATTCTTAAACAGTAGTAATATTATTGTTCACCATTGTTCCTGTCCATTGTTCGTTTTACCATTTCCAAATGTTTATGTGATTTAATATATTTTCATTATCTTGTGACAGTGGTATCTAAGTCTGTTTCATTGATTACTTTTCTTCAGCGGAGATTAATTCTTCAACCTCATAGTGTATTGACATTGTTTTATTCAGTACACCTGTTTGTCTCAGTCCCTTTAAAATAAGGTAAGGTCAAATTTTCCCTTTAGAATTCATCCAATTTTTGGCCGTTTTGTCCCTGTCCATTCAAGGGATTTCTTTTGATATGTTGTGTATTTCAGCCAGCAAATGACCCATGTGATTTACAGACAGATGAATTTTTAAATATTTCGAGATATATATTTTTTTTCTTTATAAGGAAAATAGTAGAACAACTTAGAAACTGGGCTTCAGTGTGTATATTTTCATTATTTTTCATGTTTTTGTGGTCAATTTTGATTATGTCACCTTTCTTGGTGAAATAGCTGAAAACATGTCAAGGTCAAGAGATAAGGTGATTTATGTCTCCCTAATATCTTTCCATTTTTTTGTTTTCATTCTCGCTTATTGTCTTGTTATTTTTAACCTGTCAACTGAGACAGTTCCATTCATAAGAAACTGAAATCTTGTTTTGTATTAATATCATATTAAGCTGCAGTCTATTATGATTATTGTATCCCCAAAAAGTGGGGATACTATGGAGCATGCACCGTCATCGTCTGTGTCCGCGTATGCGTATGTGCCCGCGTCCGCAGATTTTCTTATGTTCAAATTACAAGCCACATTTCTTTTGAAATTTCTTTTATTTTCTTTTAAACCTTTCATCTTGGTCTCATCCTTAAGCGTCCCTCGAGGGACGCTTGTTTGCATATGGGAGGAATTCTCGCGGAAGGGTCCGCCGTATCCGCCGGCTCCGCAGGTTTGCCTACCTATAGCGTCTTTACTAGTGGATGGAATTTCTTCAAACTTGGCACATATATTTAGTAGCCCTGGGAAAATTTTCTGAATTTGGTGCCATGACATTTCGACCAATCAGAGAAGTCACACGACCAACAACAGGATTTTGCTTGTCCGGATGATAACTTAAGAAGCGTTTAAAATATTCGCCTGAAATTTGATATATAGATGCATGGTATAAAGATCTGCAAATGATTAGATTTTGGTAGACTTCCATTAAAAAATGGCTAATTAATTAAGCATTAAAATTTTTATTAACAAGGAAAATACAAATCCCTTAATAACTTCCAAACCGTGCGAGATAGAGCGATTTCGACGAAATTTTTGACCCACAGGGAATCTCGGCTAAGTACTCTGCTCAATTCCAAAAACATTTCCTCTCTCCAAAAATGGCGGCCATTTTGAATTTTCGAATTTTTGACAAAAATGGTAAAACTTAAAATTGCTTGTGTCTCCTAAACCGTGCGAGATAGAGCGATTTCGGCGAAATTTTTGGGCCTCAGGGAATATATGCAAGATACTCTGCTCAATTTTCAAACATTTTTCCTCTCTCCAAAAATGGCGGCCATTTTGAATTTTCGAATTTTTAACAAAAATGGTA
The DNA here is from genome assembly GCA_964017235.1 of Sabellastarte sp. h YS-2021. Lineage (NCBI taxonomy): Eukaryota > Metazoa > Annelida > Polychaeta > Sabellida > Sabellidae > Sabellastarte > Sabellastarte sp. h YS-2021. Next base: position 58,127,336 of record OZ024930.1, on the reverse strand, counting down.
AAACTTAAAATTGCTTGTGTCTCCTAAACCGTGCGAGATAGAGCGATTTCGGCGAAATTTTTGGGCCTCAGGGAATATATGCAAGATACTCTGCTCAATTCTCAAAAAATTTTTCCTCTTTCCAAAAGTGGCGGCCATTTTGAATTTTCGAATTTTTGACAGAAATGGTAAAACTTAAAATTGCTTGTGTCTCCTAAACCGTGCGAGATGAGTGATTTCGGTGAAATTTTTGGCCCGTAGGGTATATATGCAAGATATACTGCTCAATTTTCAAAATATTTTCCTGTTTCCAAAAATGCCGGCCATTTGGAATTTTTGACAAAATTCCTTGTATCTCCTAAACCGTGCGAGATAGAGCGATTTCGGTGAAATATTTGGCTCACAGGGTATATGTACAAGATACTCTGCTCAATTTTCAAAAAAATTTTCCTCTTTCCAAAAATGGTGGCCATTTTGAATTTTCGCATTTTGGACAAAAATGGTAAAACTTAAAAATTGCTTGTATCTCCTAAACCGTGCGAGATAGAGCGATTTCGGCGAAATTTTTGGCCCATAGGGTATATATGCAAGATCCTCTGCTCAATTCTCAAACATTTTTCCGCTTTCCAAAACTGGCGGCCATTTTGAATTTTCGCATGTTGGACAAAAATGGTAAAACTTAAAATTGCTTGTATCTCCTAAACCGTGCGAGATAGAGCGATTTCGGCGAAATTTTTGGCCCATGGGGTATATGTGCAAGATACTGTTCCTCTTTCCAAAAATGGCGGCCATTTTGAATTTTCGATTTTTTGACAAAAATGGTAAAACTTAAAATTGCTTGTATCTCCTAAACCGTGCGAGATAGAGTGATTTCGGCGAAATTTTTGGGCCTCAGGGAATATATGCAAGATACTCTGCTCAATTTTCAAACATTTTTCCTCTCTCCAAAAATGGCGGCCATTTTGAATTTTCGAATTTTTGACAAAAATGGTAAAACTTAAAATTGCTTGTATCTCCTAAACCGTGCGAGATAGAGTGATTTCGGCGAAATTTTTGGCCCACAGGGTATACAAAAAAAATTTTACTCCTTCCAAAAAATAGCGGCCATTTTGCATTTTCGAATTTTTGACAAAAATGGAAAAACTTCAAATTGCTTGTATCTCCTAAATCATGCGGTATAAAATGATTTCGGCAAAAGTTTCAATCCACAGGGTATCTAAGCAAGATACTCTGCCCAATTTTCAAAAATTTTTCCTCTTTTCAAAGGTGTCAGCCATTTGAAATTTTCAAATGTTTGCCAAAAAACTTAAAATTGCTTGTATCTCCTAAACCATTTTAAATTTTCCAATTTTTTTTTTTCGATATAATTTTAGATTGACAGGGTATCTAGGCAAGATCTTCTTTCTATTATAAGCAGCCAACACCATCTTTCTTTTGGGACGGCAAAAACAATCGCTTTGCTTCGCTAGTGATCCTCTAGTTTGGTTTGCATGTTTGTAGAAAAAAAATGTACCAGTATAGTAATGACCTAGTTACATGTTTTGATCTTCAACTGAAGTGAAATAACAAGTATTATGCTGGATCCAATAGACCTGATTAAACTTAAACTTTAATTGTAACAGAGTGAATTTTTATCCAAAATTACCACAATAGAACCTCTGTTATCCTATCAATTCAGAGAAGAAAGGATTTGTTTGGATAATTGGTCCGTAAAAAATACAAGTTAAAAGTGGTAGACTAAGAAATCTAAAATTTGCCAGAAATCTAAAATTCGCCACCTCTTAAACCTTACTTAATTCTATGAAAAAGTGATGGTTTGTCTTAAACTTGGTATTTTTCACATCAAAAACTTAATTTACTATACATTCAATAAATTGCACCTCAGTTCATTTATTTATTAGTATTTCCACATGTGGCAACTTTCAGATATGTGGCGAATTTTAGATTTCTTACTCTAATGTCCAGATAATAAAAAGTAATTCCATAAATGGATATTGGACATTCAGATAATAAACTGCCTACTATGTTTGCACATACTGTGTTAGGCCTCGTTTTAATACCTAATTAATCTCATTAAATATTCATAATCAAAGTTTGCTTGGTTTTTATTTATTCTGGTAGAGTCTCAGTGTTCGTTTGGCTAATTAAATGTTCTTGATTGGTTTGTGAAAGGAGTGGCATTGAGTTGCCTTATCCGATAATACCATGGACATGGTCAACAGGAACTAGCAGTAGCCCATGGATTGTCCTTAAAAGCACAGAATATAGATCTGGACATCTTTTATTGTTTATAATCCATTCTGATGAGTTTGATGTTTCAGTCACACAATTACAGTTTACACAAAATAAGTAACTGTTACCTACATGATCCATTCTGTTACACTTGTTTAATCTGCTTTTATTTTATTCTGATAAACTCATAAACATCCAAATACAAATACACTTTATTTGATGTAAACACGAATTTAGTATCATAAATAAAGTTTGAAAATATGAAAGTTGAATTTATATAATGTTTCCAAATTCAAAGTTTGATGATTTGAGATTAAGAAATTTACACTTGAATTTAGATAAAACCAGATAGAATTTTGATGCTGTCTGTTCCGATGTTAATCCTAATCGGCTCCAACAAGGAGCTGTATCTTTGCGAGAAATATAAAAGTGTGAGACATAGCTTGCTAACTGTGATAGGTCAGATAATTAACTCTTCTTCATGTTATTATACCATAATGATATGAATAAGTGTTTTTATTAATTTCACCTCATATGTAAGTGTTTTTCTCTTCATTAATTAAGGAACTGTAGTATTACGATGGTACAATACCTAATATAATTTGTACCTTAAGATTGTGTCTGTTATTTTTCAGTGTTTCCAGTATCCCAACTTCTTTCGTGTGGTGCTCACAGTTCCTGGTGAAAAAATCCAAGAAGCTTGTGAAAGGATAAAGGAGTTTTGTGAAGAGCATTACTGTAAAGCCACCGATGACCATCAGATGCAAACTTGAAACATATATGTGAAACGTATATGTGAACAGAAGCCTGATCTGAGGCTAACGTTAGACTCAAACTCAACTTGTACATGGTTTAATAATATAATATTTGCCACAATGTGTGAATTTTGCAACTGGGGACACCTCCTTAAAATGAATACATAACACATATAGTAGACTCTGTATTATCCAAACTACAGTTTTCTGATATTGATTTTTATGATCTCAGTTACACTTTCATAAAATTGTATTTTTTGTTGTTTTATACTATGATATCTCTTCAATTTTATGAACCTTCATTTATCCAAGAAAACTGTACTCTTTGTGCATGTTCTCATAACAACGGATATGTAAAATACTGGAGAAATCATGACATCAGATGAGATCAATTGTCTAAGACATGCACAAAAATGACAGATTTTGATTTCCCAAAATTCAAGAAAATTATATAAGGGTGATCAAAACATTCTCTGATAAGTCTCGTATTTCTGTTTTCTTTTATTTATTCACTGGGATATTTATAACTAGCTCACTGCCCTGCATCAGTCAGTAAAGCAGGTTAATGTCACCTGTATCATGAACTAAAGTCACAACCATTTAACTAGAACAAAGTAAATTACTATTGTTGTAGAAAGGTTTATGTTTGTTTCAGTTATGATGTGAAATCAGCAAATGCACATTTTTTGACTGAAATGTTCTATAAATACATGTATTTATTGAGCTGGTCTGTAAACTCAAATTGGTAAATTAGAGAAATAACAAAGGTCAAAACCAGTAACTGTGTGTTTACTGAAAACTTTAAGGAGCATGCTTAATTTCATTTTGGCATATTATACGTATTTCACATATTTAGTGCAACATATTCACTAAAATGGAATCAAGGGGACCAAAATTTGCAGTAATTGAGTAAGTTGTATTTATTATTTGTTATATTTTAAAAGTCACTGTTTTAAAGTATTTGAGAAATTGTGATAACTGTCGGTAATGCATCATATGTATGGTATACCACAGTATTATTTGTGAATTGTGTTAAAAATTTGAAAGAAAAATGGAACATTAGTCTTAAATTTTATCATGATTATTGTATAAAATTTTTACATTCATAAAGGGTAGGCTAATTGTCTTTTCCTCAACAGGTGACTGTTATGAGCAGATTGCTTCAAAACATGTAAAATGATTTTGACAATTATTGATGGAGATACAATTACAGTATTGTGCAAATACATGGACTTGACATTAACTCTATACAAGTGCCAATAAACAAACGAAGCATTAATTTGGAATAGTCTACTGTGTGAAATATGAAAATAATGATAATTTTTACAATCATAGCTTTTATTCAATCAAGTGATTTGAATCTTGCCTTGTCCCAACATTTGTCAAATAGTATGTTAATAATTATGTCCACCCCCCTGGGGGGTGGATATATTATTTTTGCTTTTTTCGCCGTCCGATGTCCGATGTCCGATGTCCGATGTCCGGCGTCCGGCGTCCGATGTCCGGCGTCACGCATGGTTTCCGCTCATTTAAAGGAAAAGTATTAGAGCTATTGTCACCAAATTTGGTATGCAGGCTTATTGGGTCAGTAGCTTGCTTGGGATTGCTTTTGGCTGTTGTACCTCTTTTGCTTACTGAGTAATACTTAAGTACAGCTATTTTCAGTACCCATTGGTTTCCGTGCATTTAAGCCAAAATAATTAAAGATATTTTACTACAATTTTGAATACAAGATTGTTATGTCCATAGCTCGCTTGGTATTGCATTTGGGACTGATAGCTTTGTCAGTACATGAGTAATAGCCATTTAGGTACTTCATTGTGTATTTTCAGTACTACTTTTGAGTAATTTGCTTCTATCTCCTTAACCGTGCGAGATAGAGCGATTTCGGCAAAATTTTCGACCCGCAGGGTATCTGAGGAGTGTACTCTTTGCAATTTTCAAAAAATTTTCCCCTCCCCAAAAATGGCGGCCATTTTGAATTTTCGAATTTTTGCCAAAAATGGCAAAACACAAATTTGCTTCTATCTCCTTAACCGTGCGAGATAGAGCGATTTCGTCGAAATTTTCGACCCACAGGGTATCTAAGGAATGTAATATTTGCAATTTTCCAAAAATTTTCCCCTCCCCAAAAATGGCGGCCATTTTGAATTTTCGAATTTTTGCCAAAAATGGCAAAACACAAATTTGCTTCTATCTCCTTAACCGTGCGAGATAGAGCGATTTCGTCGAAATTTTCGACCCACAGGGTATCTAAGGAATGTAATATTTGCAATTTTCAAAAAAATTTCCCCTCCCCAAAAATGGCGGCCATTTTGAATTTTCGAATTTTTGCCAAAAATGGCAAAACACAAATTTGCTTCTATCTCCTTAACCGTGCGAGATAGAGCGATTTCGGCAAAATTTTCGAACCACAGGGGATCTAAGGAATGCAATCTTTGCAATTTTCCAAAAATTTTCCCCTCCCCAAAAAATGGCGGCCATTTTGAATTTTCGAATTTTTGCCAAAAATGGCAAAACACTAATTTGCTTCTATCTCCTTAACCGTGCGAGATAGAGCGATTTCGGCAAAATTTTCGACACACAGGGTATCTAAGCAATGCAATCTTTGCAATTTTCAAAATATTTTCCCCTCCCCAAAAATGGCGGCCATTTTGAATTTTTGCCAAAAATGGCAAAACACAAATTTGCTTCTATCTCCTTAACCGTGCGAGATAGAGCGATTTCGTCGAAATTTTCGACCCACAGGGTATCTAAGGAATGTAATATTTGCAATTTTCAAAAAATTTTCCCCTCCCCAAAAATGGCGGCCATTTTGAATTTTCGAATTTTTGCCAAAAATGGCAAAACACAAATTTGCTTCTATCTCCTTAACCGTGCGAGATAGAGCGATTTCGTCGAAATTTTCGACCCACAGGGTATCTAAGGAATGCAATCTTTGCAATTTTCCAAAAATTTTCCCCTCCCCAAAAATGGCGGCCATTTTGAATTTTCGAATTTTTGCCAAAAATGGCAAAACACAAATTTGCTTCTATCTCCTTAACCGTGCGAGATAGAGCGATTTCGTCGAAATTTTCGACCCACAGGGTATCTAAGGAATGTAATATTTGCAATTTTCAAAAAAATTTCCCCTCCCCAAAAATGGCGGCCATTTTGAATTTTCGAATTTTTGCCAAAAATGGCAAAACACAAATTTGCTTCTATCTCCTTAACCGTGCGAGATAGAGCGATTTCGGCAAAATTTTCGACCCACAGGGTATCTAAGGAATGCAATCTTTGCAATTTTCCAAAAATTTTCCCCTCCCCAAAAATGGCGGCCATTTTGAATTTTCGAATTTTTGCCAAAAATGGCAAAACACAAATTTGCTTCTATCTCCTTAACCGTGCGAGATAGAGCGATTTCATCGAAATTTTCGACCCACAGGGTATCTAAGGAATGTAATATTTGCAATTTTCAAAAAAATTTCCCCTCCCCAAAAATGGCGGCCATTTTGAATTTTCGAATTTTTGCCAAAAATGGCAAAACACAAATTTGCTTCTATCTCCTTAACCGTGCGAGATAGAGGGATTTCGGCAAAATTTTCGACACACAGGGTATCTAACCAATGCAATCTTTGCAATTTTCAAAATATTTTCCCCTCCCCAAAAATGGCGGCCATTTTGAATTTTTGAATTTTTGCCAAAAATGGCAAAACACAAATTTGCTTCTATCTCCTTAACCATGCGAGATAGAGCGATTTCGTCGAAATTTTCGACCCACAGGGTATCTAAGGAATGTAATATTTGCAATTTTCAAAAAATTTTCCCCTCCCCAAAAATGGCGGCCATTTTGAATTTTTGAATTTTTGCCAAAAATGGCAAAACACAAATTTGCTTCTATCTCCTTAACCGTGCGAGATAGAGCGATTTCGGCAAAATTTTCGACCCACAGGGGATCTAAGGAATGCAATCTTTGCAATTTTCCAAAAATTTTCCCCTCCCCAAAAATGGCGGCCATTTTGAATTTTCGAATTTTTGCCAAAAATGGCAAAACACAAATTTGCTTCTATCTCCTTAACCGTGCGAGATAGAGCGATTTCGTCGAAATTTTCGACCCACAGGGTATGTAAGGAATGCAATCTTTGCAATTTTCAAAAAATTTTCCCCTCCCCAAAAATGGCGGCCATTTTGAATTTTCGAATTTTTGCCAAAAATGGCAAAACACAAATTTGCTTCTATCTCCTTAACCGTGCGAGATAGAGCGATTTCGTCGAAATTTTCGACCCACAGGGTATCTAAGGAATGCAATCTTTGCAATTTTCCAAAAATTTTCCCCTCCCCAAAAATGGCGGCCATTTTGAATTTTCGAATTTTTGCCAAAAATGGCAAAACACAAATTTGCTTCTATCTCCTTAACCGTGCGAGATAGAGCGATTTCGTCGAAATTTTCGACCCACAGGGTATCTAAGGAATGCAATCTTTGCAATTTTCCAAAAATTTTCCCCTCCCCAAAAATGGCGGCCATTTTGAATTTTCGAATTTTTGCCAAAAATGGCAAAACACAAATTTGCTTCTATCTCCTTAACCGTGCGAGATAGAGCGATTTCGTCGAAATTTTCGACCCACAGGGTATCTAAGGAATGTAATATTTGCAATTTTCAAAAAAATTTCCCCTCCCCAAAAATGGCGGCCATTTTGAATTTTCGAATTTTTGCCAAAAATGGCAAAACACAAATTTGCTTCTATCTCCTTAACCGTGCGAGATAGAGCGATTTCGTCGAAATTTTCGACCCACAGGGTATCTAAGGAATGTAATATTTGCAATTTTCAAAAAATTTTCCCCTCCCCAAAAATGGCGGCCATTTTGAATTTTCGAATTTTTGCCAAAAATGGCAAAACACAAATTTGCTTCTATCTCCTTAACCGTGCGAGATAGAGCGATTTCGTCGAAATTTTCGACCCACAGGGTATCTAAGGAATGCAATCTTTGCAATTTTCCAAAAATTTTCCCCTCCCCAAAAATGGCGGCCATTTTGAATTTTCGAATTTTTGCCAAAAATGGCAAAACACAAATTTGCTTCTATCTCCTTAACCGTGCGAGATAGAGCGATTTCGTCGAAATTTTCGACCCACAGGGTATGTAAGGAATGTAATATTTGCAATTTTCAAAAAAATTTCCCCTCCCCAAAAATGGCGGCCATTTTGAATTTTCGAATTTTTGCCAAAAATGGCAAAACACAAATTTGCTTCTATCTCCTTAACCGTGCGAGATAGAGCGATTTCGGCAAAATTTTCGACCCACAGGGGATCTAAGGAATGCAATCTTTGCAATTTTCCAAAAATTTTCCCCTCCCCAAAAATGGCGGCCATTTTGAATTTTCGAATTTTTGCCAAAAATGGCAAAACACTAATTTGCTTCTATCTCCTTAACCGTGCGAGATAGAGCGATTTCGGCAAAATTTTCGACGCACAGGGTATCTAAGCAATGCAATCTTTGCAATTTTCAAAATATTTTCCCCTCCCCAAAAATGGCGGCCATTTTGAATTTTCGAATTTTTGCCAAAAATGGCAAAACACAAATTTGCTTCTATCTCCTTAACCGTGCGAGATAGAGCGATTTCGTCGAAATTTTCGACCCACAGGGTATGTAAGGAATGCAATCTTTGCAATTTTCAAAAAATTTTCCCCTCCCCAAAAATGGCGGCCATTTTGAATTTTCGAATTTTTGCCAAAAATGGCAAAACACAAATTTGCTTCTATCTCCTTAACCGTGCGAGATAGAGCGATTTCGTCGAAATTTTCGACCCACAGGGTATCTAAGGAATGCAATCTTTGCAATTTTCCAAAAATTTTCCCCTCCCCAAAAATGGCGGCCATTTTGAATTTTCGAATTTTTGCCAAAAATGGCAAAACACAAATTTGCTTCTATCTCCTTAACCGTGCGAGATAGAGCGATTTCGTCGAAATTTTCGACCCACAGGGTATCTAAGGAATGTAATATTTGCAATTTTCAAAAAAATTTCCCCTCCCCAAAAATGGCGGCCATTTTGAATTTTCGAATTTTTGCCAAAAATGGCAAAACACAAATTTGCTTCTATCTCCTTAACCGTGCGAGATAGAGCGATTTCGTCGAAATTTTCGACCCACAGGGTATCTAAGGAATGTAATATTTGCAATTTTCAAAAAATTTTCCCCTCCCCAAAAATGGCGGCCATTTTGAATTTTCGAATTTTTGCCAAAAATGGCAAAACACAAATTTGCTTCTATCTCCTTAACCGTGCGAGATAGAGCGATTTCGTCGAAATTTTCGACCCACAGGGTATCTAAGGAATGCAATCTTTGCAATTTTCCAAAAATTTTCCCCTCCCCAAAAATGGCGGCCATTTTGAATTTTCGAATTTTTGCCAAAAATGGCAAAACACAAATTTGCTTCTATCTCCTTAACCGTGCGAGATAGAGCGATTTCGTCGAAATTTTCGACCCACAGGGTATCTAAGGAATGTAATATTTGCAATTTTCAAAAAAATTTCCCCTCCCCAAAAATGGCGGCCATTTTGAATTTTCGAATTTTTGCCAAAAATGGCAAAACACAAATTTGCTTCTATCTCCTTAACCGTGCGAGATAGAGCGATTTCGGCAAAGTTTTCGACCCACAGGGGATCTAAGGAATGCAATCTTTGCAATTTTCCAAAAATTTTCCCCTCCCCAAAAATGGCGGCCATTTTGAATTTTCGAATTTTTGCCAAAAATGGCAAAACACTAATTTGCTTCTATCTCCTTAACCGTGCGAGATAGAGCGATTTCGGCAAAATTTTCGACGCACAGGGTATCTAAGCAATGCAATCTTTGCAATTTTCAAAATATTTTCCCCTCCCCAAAAATGGCGGCCATTTTGAATTTTCGAATTTTTGCCAAAAATGGCAAAACACAAATTTGCTTCTATCTCCTTAACCGTGCGAGATAGAGCGATTTCGTCGAAATTTTCGACCCACAGGGTATCTAAGGAATGTAATCTTTGCAATTTTCAAAAAATTTTCCCCTCCCCAAAAATGGCGGCCATTTTGAATTTTCGAATTTTTGCCAAAAATTGCAAAACACAAATTTGCTTCTATCTCCTTAACCGTGCGAGATAGAGCGATTTCGTCGAAATTTTCGACCCACAGGGTATCTAAGGAATGCAATCTTTGCAATTTTCCAAAAATTTTCCCCTCCCCAAAAATGGCGGCCATTTTGAATTTTCGAATTTTTGCCAAAAATGGCAAAACACAAATTTGCTTCTATCTCCTTAACCGTGCGAGATAGAGCGATTTCATCGAAATTTTCGACCCACAGGGTATCTAAGGAATGTAATATTTGCAATTTTCAAAAAATTTTCCCCTCCCCAAAAATGGCGGCCATTTTGAATTTTCGAATTTTTGCCAAAAATGGCAAAACACAAATTTGCTTCTATCTCCTTAACCGTGCGAGATAGAGCGATTTCGTCGAAATTTTCGACCCACAGGGTATCTAAGGAATGCAATCTTTGCAATTTTCCAAAAATTTTCCCCTCCCCAAAAATGGCGGCCATTTTGAATTTTCGAATTTTTGCCAAAAATGGCAAAACACAAATTTGCTTCTATCTCCTTAACCGTGCCAGATAGAGTGATTTCGTCAAAATTTTCGACCCACAGGGTATCTGAGCATTGTACTCTTGGTAATTTCTAAAAAATTTTCCCCTCCCCTAAAATGGCGGACATTTTGAATTTTCAAATTTTTGCCAAAAATGGCAAAACACAAATTTGCTTCTATCTCCTTAACCATGCGAGATAGAGCGATTTCGTCGAAATTTTCAACCCACAGGGTATCTAAGGAATGTAATGTTTGCAATTTTCAAAAAATTTTCCCCTCCCCAAAAATGGCAGCCATTTTGAATTTTCGAATTTTTGCCCAAAATGGAAAAACACAAACTGGCCTTAACCGTGCAAAATAGAGTTATTTTGTTGAAATTTTCGACCCATAGGGTATCTAAGAAATGTACTCTTGGCAATTTTCAAAAAAATTTCCTTTTCCCAATAATGGCGGCCATTTTGAATTTTCAAATTTTTGCCAAAAATAGAAAAACAGGAATTGGCTTCTATCTTCTTAACCGTGCAAGATAGAGTGATTTCGTCAAAATTTTCAACCCAACCAATGCAAAAAGGCATGAAGCTGAAATAAATTACATCTACACTATCAAATATTTAAGCATCATTGATATATTTTACAAATGAAACAGGGTCTTGTAAGACTACTGTACAATTTGGGCAAAAGGTTCATGGGTGGACATTACACATGATAATGTGTGTTCTTCTATGCTATCCTGTTTCTATTCGCATCTACTATCAACAGGGCGGCCTATTTCTAGTTTCAAGTTATTATTGTATCTGTACCAGCAGAATGAGAGAGAGTAACCATAAGGCTCAGCTGTTGCTGTTTTGTTTAGTTGTTTAGCTTTTGTTTCCTTTATATACTATGCCACATTTAAAACAGTAAATGAAGATACAGTAGACCTCCATTGTCTGAATATTTGGTTTTATGGACCAGTTTCACCTCTTTCAAATTTGTATTTCTGTTGTTTGGTATGAATATGCCCATTCTATTTTATGAGCCTTCTGTTATGCTTACACAGGTTTATTTTTCCAACATGTTTTGATTAAGAGGTTGTGCAGTAATTTGTTGTTTAGCATTCATTTACGTTTCTGCATGTAAAATTTTATTATTACTTTAATTTCTTCAAACAATTGTGAGAAATTGTCTTTATACAGTTGATTTCTGTGGTGTATATGTACTCAGATTAAATACCCTTGCAAATTGGCAAAATATTTCAAAGGTTCTAGAATGATTAATTAAATTGCTAAAGATATAGTTCAATCAATTAACATGTTAAAACTATGTTGAATAATCGCATATGTTAACTTTATTTGTGGCTGATGCATTTATATGTAACATACTTTACTGTTTTAAACAATTCAAGAGCAGCTATGACTTGTTTACATGAAAATACCGGTAATTATCTTATTTATGCATATTATATTATACTTTTAACTTGTGTAATAATTTATTGCTTTATATAATGTAGTGGAGAAATATCTCATGTTTATAAAGAATGTGTCTGGATATCCGTTTGTATAAATGATCTCATGTAAAAAGTCCTCTTCTTTACCCTATGTAATTATTCTATTGTTGCAGAGCTATGTTTTACACAAAAACTGAATACCAAAATAACTGATTGAATTTTTTGAAAAAAATGTATCAAATGAAACTAGTGGCTGTAGAATTTATGCTGACAACTTCTGGGATGTAGCATCTAATCTCCAATTTGAATCTCAAAGAAAGAATCTTGTGTTTTGCACAATGCAATTGTGTTTGTATAAATAACCAGGTTATTATAACCTATTTATGTATGACATGGCAGTACATTTTCAGCACTTTGTGTCATTTGGTATTTCATTTTAGGTTGAGAAGCCATCCAGATTATTAAGAATTACCAGTATTAGACTGGTCAGTCAACTCAGTCATTACCTCTAATGATCTAGATTTGGTAGATTTTTTCAAAAATGTTTGTTAACCGATAGTAAATCAAGAGTCATCATATGCAACCTAACTAGGTTGAAAAAAATTATCAAATGCTTGGAGATGAAATTACAAGGCATTCATTGCACATGTAATCATAATAGATTTTTATCTCACAGCCCTAAAGGGCTGTTAGGTATTGTTTTCACCCATGGTGTCCGGATGGGCGGCCGGGCGGCGGGAAAAAGTTTGTCCAGGCTGTATCTCAGAAACCGCAAGGTGTAGGAAGTTAATACATGGTAGGGACATTAGTTGGGTGGTGTAGGTGTGCAGCGTCATGGTGTGACCTTGATTTGACCTTTGACCTTGCCGTAGTGACCTTGAGTTTGTAAATCTTGTCCAGGCTTTATCTCAGAAACCATAAGGTGTTGGAAGTTGATACTTGGTAGGGACATTGGTTAGGGGTTGTATGTGTGCAACCTCAATATGTGACCTTTATTTGACCTTTATTTGAAAATAATGTCTAAGAGAAAGAAATTGTATGTAAAGATGAAGTATTAATATAAGTCTGACACTGCTCTGAAAGTATCCCAATCTTTGTACTGTTTCAATACTTTAATACTTCTATATCTCATGGTGTTGAAAAATATTTCCCCAGGCTGTGGGGTACAGGCATCTCTGATGCTAATTTTTACTTTAAGTTAACCATTGTTATCTCTGACAAAATCTGTAATATGTCAACAGGTAGCCCTTCAATCATGTGCTATTCTTTATTGGTCATTCTTAAAATTTCATTTAAAAATGTTTAGATGATTTAATTCTCGATATAGTTCTTTTGAATTACTTTAAACTTATGATGTACATTTGGTCACTTCTCTCCACTCATTTAGAAAGAAGCTGAAAACCTATCTTTTTGCACAAGCATATCCACCCTAATTTCTGCTTTTCCTGGTTTCTCTCCATGGCGCTGACCCCTCCTATGCCTTAGATTAATGATAATAGGTTTCTGTGTTTTTCTGTTTGGTGCGCCTAGAGTCTGTCTTTAGATGGAGATTAAGTGCCATAAAATATGATTAGAATAGAATAAACTGAAGTTCCAACAAGCTATTTTACATCAGTTACATTCTTGAGTATTTAAAATAATATATATTTATAATCTCTATTTTTTGTTATGTTTGGTTTTTGTAGATTATTATATTTACTAGGTCTGTGGTGATTGATTTATTTACATATACTAGTATTACAAGTTATAGATCTCAGACAAAGTTACTTTTATCTAGTAATGATAGATGTGTATTTATCTGGTGAATATCCTATAATCTATAACTTTTACGGTTAGTGACTTTGCTTTATTCATACAATAGTACTCAATATTTTATTGTTGCAGTTCTGCTATTCTTATTTTTGTTTAAAAAGATGATGTGCTAATATGTCTTCATTTGGTTTTTATTGATTGATTTTCTTTATACATGCCAATATTTTAAGTAAAAAAAACTGTAAACAATTTATTCAGACTGATGCAATAAAATATTTAAAAAAATACGTCTTTTAGCTTAAGTGTATTTCCGTTTAAAAGAAGTGAATACCAGAGCCTCAGAAAGCCTAGTGTATTGTTATTGTCCCCTGCTTTTGCTAAAGGGTAACTGGGGAAATTAAATCCATTTGTCACAAAAACGTTTGCCTGACCCACAATTTTTAACACCTGGACAGGTGTAAAATGTTACCTATAGAGATGTATGGGGGCACTTTAACTTTACCGATACGGGATCTGTCATATTTGATAATTACAGGAAATTGTAAATGTAATATGAAATTAAATTAATAGAGTTATAAATGGGGGCAAGCCCCCAACCCCTGTAAATAGTATTCTTGTGTATTATAATAAAAATAAAAGGATTTACTTACTAAAATTGTGGAATTATATTATTGCCCGGATCTCGTACCTGTGAAGTAAAAACTAGCCGATGTATGTCTTAATGAATTTTGGGAATGATCTAATACAAGCTGTTGCCATGGCTACCATTTTGTTTAAATAATCATGCTTTTAGACTTTTTTCCAGACTGAATCTCGATGGATTTTCAAATTTGGTGGAAATTTGTGAATTAAAGTAGATTCATGCCTTATTTTTGAGATTTTAATATTTATGTAATGCCACAGAAGAAATCCTTTTATGGAGGTTAAATTACTTTGTCAGCAGCATCTATGCAGGGAGGCACATAAGGCTCACTCTGTCCTCTGGTGTCGACGTCATCTGTCATCACACTTCATTTCCAGACAATAGCACAAAAATGGCTTGATGAATTCAATTCAAATTTGGCATGTGGATGTAACTGGTCCTCAAGGTGTGCCGTCTTGTAAGACAACCTCAAACTTACAGTAGTAACATGATTTTATTGAATTTAATTTTTTATGACTGACAAGTCAGCTGACATTATGTTGTCACTCTGTGGCATGTACATACGCGTATGCATACATGTACGCGTGAGCGACTTCTCCAAAACTACAAGGCCCAGAGAAATGCTGTTTTTTTTATAAGATAGCTTATCTATCGAGCATGAAAATTTGTTCAAGGCATGCAGATCTGTTTATTCGTCTGTTTGCCACCCTAAGTATGAAAATTTTAACACTTTATCACAATTTTCTCAGTGACTATTACAGGGTACAGGGATTTCTCTCATATCTTGCACATATGTACTAGGCCACAAGTAGATTCCCCTGTGTGAGTGTCAGACCTGGATCTTTCTTAATTATTTTTTTATGAATTTTTAAAATAATTTTTAATGCATTAAAATTCATGAAATCATGCACTAAATCACTTATAACTTGAAAAGTATTGCATTTAGAGCATTTTGTCAAATATGTTATTCAGCTACTTTTTCCATAGCTACAACATGGTGAGTAACTTGGGTGTCTATCTCAATAGCTAAGTGAGTAATAGCTACTTTTGGACTTTTCAGTAACTTCCATCATGAGTAAAATCACTTTTAATTTGAAAACTATTGCATTTAGAGAATTTTGTATAAATATGTTTTCAGCTACTTTTGGGTCAGCTATAACATAGTAAAATTTCAGACCTGTAGCTCATGGCATAGCTGAGTAATAGCTACTTTTAGGTTATCACTGTTGAGTAAATCAATTATAACTTGAAAACTATTGCATTTAGAGTACTTTGTTTCAGTATGGTATTCACCTATTTTGGGGTCAGCTATAACATAGTGAAATTCCAGACCTGTGGCTCATTGCATAGCTGAGTAATAGCTACTTTGATGTTCTCACCGTTGAGTAAATCAGTTGTAATTGTAAAACTAGTGCATTTACAGAAATTTGTGTAAATATGTTGTTCAACTACTTTTGGGTCAGCTATAACATAGTAATATTGCAGACCTGTAGCTCTTTCCATAGCTGAGTAATAGCTACTTTGATGTTATCACTGTTGAGTAAGTCAGTTGTAACTTAAAAACTATTGCAGTTAGAGTATTTTGTTTTAATATCTTTTCACCTACTTTTTTATCAGCTATAACATTGTAAAATTGCAGACCTGTAACTTATTTCATAGCTGACCGATAGCTATTTTGAGCTTCTCACTCTTGAGTTAATCAGTTGTAACTTGAAAACTATTACATTTACAGTATTTTGTATAAATATGTTATTCAGATACTTTTGGGTCAGCTATAACAGTAAAATTGTAGACCTGTAGCTCATTGCATAGCTGAGTAATAGCCACTTTGATATTATCCTGTTGAGTAAACCAGTAATAACTTGAAAACTATTGACTTCAGAATATTTTCTTTAAATATGTTATTCACCTACTTTTGGGTCAGCTACATTATAGAAAAATTACAGACCTGTAGCTTATTTCATAGCTGAGCAATAGCTATTTTGAGGTTCTCACTGTTGAGTTACTTTTGCGTCAGCTATAACATAGTAAAATTGCAGACCTGTAGCTCATTGCATAGCTCAGTAATATCTACTTTGAAGTTATCACTGTTGAGTAAATAAGTTGTAATTTGAAAACTATTGCAGTTAGAAAATTTTGTTGTGATATGTTATTCACCTACTTTGGATCAGCTATATCATAGTAAAATTGCAAGACCTGTAGCATATTTCATAGCTGAGCAATAGGTTCTTCACTGTTGAGTAAATCAGATGTAACTTGAACAGTATTGCATTTAGAGTAATCTGTTTAAATATGTTGTTCACATACTTATGGGTCAGCTATAACATAGTGAAATTGTAGACCTGTAGCTCATGGCATAGCTGAGCAATAGCTACTTTTAGATTTTCACTGTTCAGTTAATCAGTTGTAACTTGAAAACTATTTCATTTACAGTATTTTGTTTAAATAATTTATTAACCTACTTTTGGGTCAGCTATAAAATAGTATAATTGCAGACCTGTAGCTCCTTGCATAGCTGAGTAATAGCTACTTTGACGTTCTAACTGTTGAGTAAATCAGTTGTAACTCGAAAACTATTGCATTTGCAGTATTTTTTTTAAATATGTTTTTAACTTACTTTTTACACCTTAACAGTTACCTTGTTACTTTCCTTCTGAATACCATTTCCAGGGTTTACACCTTAACAGTTACCTTGTTACTTTCCTTCTGAATAACATTTCCAGGGCACAACTTTTGTGTCCTTTTCTTCTGTCACTTCTACTCAAACTCAAAACATGCAGTCAGCTGACACAGAGCCCGTTCAAGGGCACTGATTGCTTGTTTTGGTACATCGCCGCTCAGCAAAATCTACTAACTGCAGAGGCTTGTAATATCACACACATGTTCACACTATCAAAAACGCGAGATGATTAGATTTTAGGAGTAATCCAATGAAAATTGACAATTTATGAGCTATTTTCTCACAGGTACCAACCAGAAAGCACAAAATCATGTGAACTCCCTATTATCTTCTTAAATATTGCATTTAGAGCCATGAAAATGTATTGGGAGGTAGTAGGAAGCCATATATCGAGAGTCTAGAAAGCAAGTCAAATTTCCACCCCCAACCCCAACCCCCTTGTCGGGTATGAACTGGGTCATAATATAACAGATTTTGACATTTTGCCTTATATCTTCTTGATTATTGCATTTACAACTTTAGAATGTATTTAGAGGTATTGGGAACTATATGTGAAGAGTCTATATAGCCTGTCACATCTGTCCTCTGACCCCCGTGATGGGTCTAACTGGGGTCATAAAATACTGCTTAATTTTCACTTCTTCTCTCAGCACTGCTGGTTTTTCTTTTCAAAAACCTTTTTCTACTTTTCTACTTCATTGCATCTAACCTTTGAGGACACTTTGGTTTTGTAAGCAAAACATTTTTCTAGTTTTATCTGGTAATATCTCAAACCAGTTGGGGAAAAAAGTATTGGTTGCATGGGTCAAATTACTTGAAAAACAAATTCCTTGCTAGAAAGGTGGACTATTGTGCTGTCAGAGGACAGATGTGATACTGGGTTTAGCGTTCGCCAGGTGAGACGTGTTTTTTATTTCACAACGGACCGGTAGTTAAATATTCTCGATTTTACACACCTTGCTGGTCTGTATCTGTTTTTATTGCCATTTTATACAATTTTAGTCTAGCAATATTCATTGTCTGCACATACTACCTCTTTGAACTTGTCAGAATTGTAAATAGTGGCTCTTTTGGGTATTATCGCTCACCAGACATTTCCTGCGGATTTCACATACTGTTTTAACATCTCACATACTGTAGTAATTCAACCTAATAATTTTAAACAACCTAATAACATTAAACAAATCATACAAATTGTTTTGATATTCTCTGTAAAATACTGTAAAATTTCAACCTAACAATATCATACCTTTTCCATACTAATCTTGCACCAATCTTTTACTGTTCTTATACTTGCTCATCTATGGTTTGCTGTTTAGACAGATTAGTACATAGGAAAGGTAGGTCCATCTTTTTCTAGTTTCTTTATTTTGGTATTCCTTTTTGGAACCGCATTGCACTTTCTGGCTCTGTCTTTACTTTTTGCTGGTTGCTCGGGCAACCAACATCACCACTGACGACCCTTCTACAACACCAATTTCTGTTGCCTCAAGTTTGCATTTTTCTTTCCCCGCCTTTTCCACCATACATTTTGAGTCTGGCATTCACCCATGTCTCAACATGGTCAACTGTGCCTTTTTGTCTATACAAGGACATATTCGTAGGGTAACACATTCTTACAAACATGTTAGCCTATGGGTGTCCCTCTTGTTGATCCCCTCAGGGGATGTCAGTATTAATCCTGGCCCTAACACTAGCATTTTAACCGGGAGTCTGATAAACATCAGATCGATCAGAAACAAGTCTGTTGCTCTTGCAGACTTCATTAATAGAAACAAGTCTAATATTATTACGGTCACTGAGACCTGGCTTTGACCAGATGACACAGACAGCTTTATAGCAAGTGTCACCCCTCCGGGTTACAAATGTACTCTTGTTCCACGCCCGGAGGGGAGAGGTGGTGGTGTCAGGTTCTTCATCCGTGATGACATTGATTTTAAGGTCCTACCTCAACCGTGTTTCAATACTTTTGAGTCCATATCTGTTCACCTATCCACGGGCAGTGCCCAGGACATTGTTTTTCATACTGTGTATAGGCCCCCCTCCAATGTTTCCAAAGCCGATTTCATTGAGGATTTCAGTTCCTTCGTCAAAGGTGCTGCTTTACCATGTTGTGAAAATATAATATTGGGTGATTTAAATCTACACCTGGATAAACAGGATGGTTGGTCACAGAAATTCAATGACTCCCTCTGTCAATACAGTTTCACCCAAATTATTGATTCCCCAACGCACATTCACGGCCATATATTAGATGTCGTATGTGTGAGGGACACCTTCTCAAAGGCCGTTTGCGCCATGGTTACAGCTGGGCTGTCTGACCATCTTACCATCACTTTCTCGGTCAACATACCTATCAAGGCTCCTTGCAAATGTCGGCAAGTTAATACTCGAAAAATTCACAAGATAAACATCACTGACTTTAGAGAGGACATCCTGAATTCTGATCTAATCAAACATCCTCACACAAACAGCCAGTTTGCTCAGTCACCAATATTTCAACACCTTGCACAACATTCTAGACAAGCATGCCCCAATCAAGAGGAAAATGGCTCCATCGCACCCTGACAAAGGCTTTGTGAATTCGGACATCCTCTCAGCAAAGCGTCTGAAGCGCAAGTGTGAGCGAGTATGGCGCAGTAACAATTCTGCAATTAACCGGAGTAGATATCGAGCTGCTGTCAATCGCTACAATTTCCTACTGGAACAGTCAAGATGCAGGCACTATTCTACAGTTATTGCTGAAAATAATGGGAACCCCAAGGCTCTGTGGAACACTTTCAAGAAAATCTTGCACAAATCCTCAACTATCATCCTACCTGATCATATTAGTCCTATCGACTTAGCTAACACTCTTTGTAATTTCTTTAGAGACAAAATTGCGAAAATCAGAGTTGCACTAAAGTCATCAGTGCCTGTTTCCCTCACAAGACCGAATATTAACACTACTGCCCTGCCCTCTTTTGAGCCTGTATCTGAGGGCGACATCCTCAAAATCCTAAAATCATCCACCACCAAATCATGCGACCTGGACACAATACCAACCGCACTAGTCAAAGAGTGTGCGGACATTTTGGTCACTCCAATAACCAATATTATAAACTACTCACTCAGAGAAGGGAGCTTCCCAAACTGTTTCAAAACTGCATATGTCACCCCCCTTCTCAAGAAACCTAACTTAGACAGAAATCTCCTCAAAAATTATAGACCGGTATCCAACCTCAGTTTTATATCCAAACTGATTGAAAAAGTAGTGGCTAAACAGTTAAATAATTATATCGATAGTGAGGGGCCCTCCAATGTCCACCAATCCGCCTACAGGAGACTCCATTCCACAGAATCAGCATGCCTGAAAATCCAGAATGACATTGCTGCTTCGATGGACTCTGGTAAGGCTGTTGCACTCACATTGCTGGACCTCTCAGCGGCATTCGACACTATCGACCATGACATTCTTTTTAATTCCCTCAGGGATTGGTTTGGGGTTGATGGCACTGTGTTGAGGTGGATCAAATCCTATCTTTCAAACCGCAAACAGAAGGTTAAACTAGGTTATAGCTTTTCAGATGCTTTCTCACTCCCATATGGTGTGCCCCAGGGCTCTGTCCCGGGCCCCCTTCTTTTTACCCTCTATACTACCCCTCTCAGTAATATCATTTCTAATTTCAATGTCACCCACCATCTCTATGCTGATGACACCCAAATATATCTAGCACTGGACCATAGGAACTTTGATTCCAGTTTTGCTGAGCTTACTGAGTGTCTCACATGTGTCCAAAACTGGATGGCTGGTGTGAAACTTAAACTCAACCCCGAGAAAACTGAATTTATTATCATTGGTGATTGACAAGCCAGAGAGTCCCTCATCAACAAATTCCCTACTCTACTTCTTGGAAATTCTATCTCCCCTACCGATACAGTCAAGAACCTAGGTGTTACTTTTGACTCCGGAAACACCTTTACTAGTCACATAACCAATATGTGTCGCGCCTGTTACTACCACCTTAAGGACCTAAGACGCATTCGTAAATTCCTCAGTGTGGATACTGCAGCCTTGCTTGCAAACTCAATGATCAGCAGTCGACTTGACTACTGCAATTCCCTACTTTATGGCGTAAGTAAATACAATGTAGCTAAACTCCAAAAGATTCAAAATGCTCTTTGTAGAATTGTTTTTAGACTTGATAGAACTAGCCATGTCACTCCCTTTCTTCAAAAACTAAACTGGCTCTCTATCACGTACCGCATCTTGTTTAAGTACAATCTAATTACTTTCAAGGCTATCAAATTCTCTCAACCCATATACCTATCATCCTTGATCAAAACCAGTTGTTTAACCCGTGGAAATCGTCTTTCTCTTTCCTCAGTCTCTCACAAAAAGGCCATTGGTAGGCAAGGTTTTGCAATGGCTTACCCCACAGAATGGAACAGACTCCCACAATCAGTATGATCACAACAAACAATAACAGGTTTCCGTAGCCAGCTAAAGACCTATTTGTTTAGACTAGCATATCCTCCACCATAGTACATTTCCCTGGCGGGTGCTAACTTTGAATCTCGACCTGATACATCCCTGGACTTTCCCTTTTTGACCTCAAGCGCATTAGAGGATGTTACATCAATTTTGCGCTATATGAATGTTTTTATTCTATTCTATTCTATTTTATGGTACAATTAAAATATCTCCATTGAGCCTTTATTCTTTTCACATTGGTTATCATGCAGGAATTCACACACAATCTGATTTACTCAATAAAGCTACAAATATGGAGTTTAATGAAATATGCCAACTTTATAAAGTCAAAGTAAATTTCATTTAAGAGTTAGATGTTTTTCTTGCCAATTTACTATGGAAAAACTTTCTTATGAAAGCTCTATCCTTCCTCCATATTTGAAACTATTGCTTAGACCCAGCAGAAGTCTTCATTGCTATGAAATTGAAAATTTTAATTATTAAATGTAGCTTGTTGTTGTAAGCTACAAGCTTACCATCTGGGACTTATCTTGGCAACAGTAAAGTTTTGGAAGTTGATACTTAGTAGCAACATTGGGTGGGGGTTGTAAGTGTGCAGTGTCATCGTGTGACCTTGATTTGACCTTTGGTCTTGCTGTAATGACCTTGACCTTTAAAATTTTGTCCATGCTATATCTCTAAAAACCATAAAGTGTAGGAAATTGATACTTGGGAGCGCCATTGGCTGGGGGTTGTAGGTGTGCAACATCATGATGTGACCTTGATTTGACCTTGTCGTAGTGACCATGAGTTTTTAAATCTTGTCCCAGCTATTTCTTCGATTCCGTTGACACTTGGTAGGGACATTGGTTAGGGGATGTAGGTGTGCATCATGGTGTGACCTAGAACTTTGGCTTGGCCAAAGTGTGTTCACCTGCTGTATTTGACACTTTCTCCCATGACAAAGATTTATGGATTGTTGCAACTGATTATTACATGCACTTATTATATGCATAATTGTGCTATTTCCACTGACAGTTATTCTCCAATTAATAAATTCTACACGTTCATAATATTTAGTTAGCTGATTATTGCTGTCATCTGGCTATTGAATTCTCTTGTTTTAATACTTTATCTGTACATACATTTTCTCTTCTTAGATGTTGTTTTCTCTACTTAAACATAATTTGGAGCTTTATATAACTGACACTGCTCTGAAAGTATACCCATCTTTGTACTGTTTCACTGCTTCTGTATCTCATGGTGTTGAAAACTATTTCCCCAGGCTGTGGGGTAAGTGCTTCTCTGATGCTATTTTTATCTCCCGCCAGGCTTTAGCCTGGGAGGGAGATTATGAAATGATGCCTGTGCGTGTGCGTGTGGGGGTGCGTATGTTAGTGTGTCACGCAGATTTCTCCAAAACTACTACAGCTACAGATGTTTTGCAAATTAATTGTCCCAATGAATTTTCACGCCCTTGAAAAAATTTTGGTTTTATGGACTTAGGCTTGAAGGTAAGTGAGTAATAGCAATCTTAGCTACTTGGAGTAAAGGACTCATAACTCGAAAACTATTGCAGTTACAGGTTTTTCTTCAAATGTGTTGTTCAGCTACTTTGTCCTTAGCTATAAGATGGTACATGGTTTGGGGTCCCATTGGATGCCATAAGTGAGTAATAGCTATTTTCTTATTGTAGCAAAATAATGACATAAGTAAATGTCGAATATCTTCAAAAGTATAAAAGTTAGGGAAATCTTTTCAATATGTTATTCATCTAGTTTTTGGTAAGCTATCACATAGTAAAGTTTCAGACCTGTTGCACATTGCATAGCTGAGTAATAGCTACTTTTAAATTCTGACTGTTGAGTAAATCCATTGTAACTCCAAAACTATTGCAGTTCGAGTATTTTCCTAAAATATGTTGTTCAGCTACTTTGTCCTTAACTATATAGTTTGGGGTTCTATTGCATGCCATAAGTGAGTAATAGCTATTTTCTTATATGTAGCGAAATAATCACATAAGTAAATGTCAAATATCTTCAAAAGTATTAAAGTTTGGGAATTCTTTTCAATATGTTATTCATCTAGTTTTTGGTAAGCTATCACATAGTAAAGTTTCAGACCTGTTGCACATTGGATAGCTGAGTAATAGCTACTTTGAAATACTGACTGTTGAGTAACTCCATTGTAACTCAAAAACTACTGCAGTTACAGTATTTTCCTAAAATAATTTGTTCAGCTACTTTTTCCTTAACTATAACATGGCATATTGTTTGGGGTTCCATTGCATGTCATAAGTGAGTAATAGCTATTTTCTTATTTGTAGCAAAATTGTGATGGAAATAAATGTCAAATACCTTCACAAGTATTAAAGTTAGGCAAATCTTTTCATTTGTTATTCATCTAGTTTTTGATAAGCTTACTTTCCTGTGTCATTTATATTTTTGTTGCTTTTGCAGATCTAGGTCAATAGCTAAGTGAGTAGATAGCTGAGTAATAGCCACAAAAATGAGCAAATGTCTTTTATCTCTAAAAGTATTACAGATAGGCAATTTCTTCTAAATAAGTCATTCACCTACTTTTGGCTGATCTACCACACAGTGAAGTTTCAGATCTATAGCCCTTTGCATAGCTCAGTCATAGCTACTAAAATGAGTAAATGTCTTTTATCTGTAAAAGTATTGCACACACACAATTTCTTCTAAATAAGTCATTCACCTACTTTTGGGTGATCTACCACATAGTGAAGTTACATAACTGTAGCTCTTTCGATGGCAGAGTAATAGCCACTAAAATGAGTAAATGTCTTTTATCTCTAAAAGTGTTACAGATAGGCAGTTTCTTCTAAATATGTCCTTCACCTACTTTGGGTTGATCTACATAGTAAAGTTGCAGAATTGTAGCTCTTTGGATGGCAGAGTAATAGCTACTAAAATGAGTAAATGCCTTTTGTCTTTAAAAGTATTGCAATCAAACATTAAAGTGCCTCTTGCTTGTTGTCACTTCTACATGTGGCTCCGACTCACAGAAAATTTATATTCCACTATCTTTAGTACATCTAATTTATACAGTGGGAGATAATTGCATGCGTCAGAATGTTTTCTATCCAGTGTTATGAGTAAATATTAACCATTATTTATTATTATTCTATTAATTCCACTTGGGGATATTTCTGACACTTCTAGGTCTGTTTCAATGAAAACTTGTGAGCAGACTGGTCAAGTCAGAACTTGAGCTATGTGAAGGCCTGCAGATCCCAAAGAGTCCATAATAGGAGTCATCAATAGTCGCAGGGCATCTAGTTAAGTCTTAAAACAAGTCTGAGACTTATTTTATAGAAGGATTGGAGCAATCTACCGAGTTCTCTCTACACCACTTTCAAAACGGCCCACTTTGATTGGTAGATAACTCTTGTTGCTGACCTGTGTGGGGAAGTAAGTTTCTCTGCCATTTCACCAGAGAAGCCCTGTTCTTGGAGTTGCTCACTCCTACATAATAAGCATGAAGATTCAGATACTGTTGGTTGTTGTGAAACACTTGGTTCTTGGACTATTTGAGAAGTGTTGAAGACACTGGTAGTTGGAGTGGAATCTCTGTTCATAGTTGCGCCAGATCTCAGAACCAGGGTATGCCTTGCCAACCCGGGGCTTTAGGAATGATATGTCAGTTTTACTGGTGAATTTTTTGTATTATTTTGAGCAGCAACACTGTCAGAGAGTATGCATATGCTACAAGGTCTGATCAGCTTATGTTCACAGCATTTATGTTCCATGCTGGTTTTAGGGCCAAGAATGCTGCCTTGAGTTCTAAAATGTTTATGTGTACTGTTTTCTCTGGTTCTGTCTGTTCATTTGAGTTTAGAACCACACCTTTCAGAACATTTTGTGGGTCCTGCTACTAGTCCAAATGAACTATGGTGTCCGTCCAGGGAAGCAGCTGCTCCAGCGACTGAGGAAATTTTCAATTGTACTGAATCCTATATTGGGTCTGAGTTGCTAGATCTCCTTGTAAGGGAATCAGCTGACACAGTTTCGTTTCTACAATTTTTGTTTTAGGATCTGAGCAAGTATTTGGTAGGACATCCCATTTGATCAAAACTCCTAGCAAAAGGAGTGTCTGGATATTCTTCTCAGGTGCTGCATGTGAGATTGAGGCCGAGTTGCTAGGTTTCCCTAGCAAAGAAGCAACTTGACCCGGTTTTTTTTTTGGTGGGGGGCAAACTCTTGACCACTGAAAATGATTTCTGTGTGTATCAGCAAAACTATGTGCATGGATATGAGTGGTTCATCGACGTGGAGAAGTGAAACAGAAAAGAGACTTCTGTACACAGATCCGAGTGTTGCACGGATCCCAGCATTTAATACCTTGTATACACTACACAGAGTAGTTTACTTTTAAAGTCTGAGGCTTCCGAGAACACGGAAATGGTGGGTTTCCTTCTGTTGTTTCGGATGCACAGATTTGCAAATTTAATAAGTAAATTAAATTTTTATAAGTTAATACCCTATCCAATGGACAATTGCTTTACCGGTCGGCGCGACCGGTCCCGCCAAACGTCAGAAAAAGACGTCCTGTATATACTACCGGCAGGACCGGTCACAGAGTGTGCATTCGCCAGGTGGCGCATCGTACTTCATTTCCTGTTTACCTATTGACGTCATAGCATCTTTTTCGTGTCTAATCCTAGTAAGACCCCTAGTAAGCTGATAGCGGGGCCGGTTGGGTGGGCCTTGCCTGTCCATTGGATAGGGTATTAACTTATAAAAATTTAATTTACTTATTAAATTTGCAATTTTATTGCGTTAATACATCCTATCCAATGGACAATTGCTGAATAACTACCGCTTGGTAGGCGGGTAAGCAGCTAGGGACTTATGTGAACTCATAACAACAAATTTGAACAGGCCCATTTGACCTAGGGTCAGAGAACCCTGAAAGGTCAGGGTCAGCCACTAACTCACCGGTTAAGCGGGAGCTTACCGACGTTGCCCCCCCCCTTTTTCTTTCCTTCCAGAGTTGGTCTGAGAAGGGAAAGATAGAGAGAGAGAGGGGCTGAGTTCAGTCCCAGAAGAAATAAACTTCCCAAAGGAAGCAAGTCACAGTTTTTTTTGTTTTTTTTTTGAAAATATATGTACATTCAACATATTTACATTATGTACATATCTAACATATTTACAATATGTACATATTTACATATATACAACATCCCCTCACTTTTGGGCCTGGTGGTGCACCTGCTGGGCAGCCACTACAGGTCCCAGGTGGAAAAGCTCTGAGTCAGCCCAGGCAACATCCTTAAAATAGAATTGGGTGAAGGTGTTGTGAGATTTCCAGTGGCAGGCTGACAAGATTTGATCTAAGGAAAACCCTGATTGGAACGCCTTAGAAGCAGCAAAGGCCCTAACATCATGGGCTTTAACCTGATGTAAGGTAAGGGCCTCCTGGTCAGAGAGCTCATAGCACAGAACCACAGTCTGTTTGATCCAAGAGGAGATGGTGGCAGGTGAGATGTCTTTATCAAAACCCTTCTTAAAGGAGACAAAGACTAACTCCTTATTCTGCCTGAGGTCTGCAGTCCTGTCCAAGTAGTAGCGCAGGGCTCTAACTGGACATAGGGACCTGTCACCTTTGAGTGACCTATCCAGAGATGGTGCCAGGGCTGGGATGACCACTGGCGCCACACTATCTGGACCTTCCTTAGCCAGCTGGTTCTTGGATAGGAAGCTGGGTGAGGGGTACAAAGACACCTTAGACCAGTCTGACTGGTGTCTGATGTTCTTGTGTAACCAAGCATGGATCTCACTCCTGCGTTTACCTGAACCCAAAGCCAGCAAGAAAACAGTCTTGAAAGTTAAATGTTTCAAGGAGGACTCTTTCAGGGGTTCAAAAGGAGCCTTTGTGAGCTGATGTAAAACCAGTGAAAGGTTCCAGGAGGGGATGCCCCTCCTGCCCTTAGGTCTGTCTCTATGGAAACTATCCAGGAGACGAGTGAGATTCTCATCTTTGCTGACATTAATGGTGGAATTGCCCAGTTTGTCAGCAATGGCTGATCTGTAGCCATCAATAGTACCTGGTTGTAACTTCTTGTCCTGAAACAAGTGCAGGAGGAAGTCAGCAATGGCTTTCAGAGGTGGTGCCCTGAAGTCCACCTGATTACTGAGGCACCACTTTGTAAAAATGGTCCACTTTGCCTCATAGACAGATCTGGTTGATCTTCTTTGAGGAGCCTCAATTCGTGCTGCCACTGCCTCAGAGAAGCCTTGCTCCTTGATTGCTGAGGCTCTAGGAGCCAGGCATGTAAGTTCAGATTCGACAGGTTCCTGTGAAGGACCTGGTTGAATGGCTGAGACACTAGGTTGGGTATGCTGGGCAGACACAGTGGGATCTGGCTTGACATTGCTACCAGGTCCCAAAACCAGGGCATGTTGGGCCACCCTGGGGCAATCAGGATTATTCTGTTGCAGGGGTAGTCCTGGAGCTTCTCCACCACTTTGCCCAAGATGGCTGCCGGTGGGAAGGCGTATGGGTCCAGGTCCTCCCAGGAGAGGCTGAGTGCATCCACTGCCCAAGCCTGGGGGTCTGGCACCGGTGACACAAACTGGGGCAGTTTGTTGTTGAATCTGGTGGCAAACAGGTCCACTTGTGGCTGGTGCCACCTTGAGCATACAGCTTGGAAAACTGCTGGATGAAGTGACCACTCTGTTTGAATGGTCTGGCCAAGTCTGGATAGCTTGTCTGCTATCACGTTCAGCTGGCCGGGGATGTGACGTGCCCTGAGGGTTACCTGCTGTCTGGTGCACCAGGACAGGATTCTCCACAGTAGGGCACACAGTGACCCCGACTTCATCCCCCCTTCTTTGTTGATATAGGCAACCACTGTTGTGTTGTCTGTGGCTATCAACACTGTCTTGTTGCAGACCAGGGTTCGAAACTCCTTTAGAGCTAGAAATACTGCTTTTAGCTCTAAGTGGTTTATGTGTAACTTGCTCTCTGGAAGGGACCAAATTCCCCTTGCAGTGTGTTCGTCTAAGTGAGCGCCCCACCCTTCGTTTGATGCGTCTGTAAAGATTTGCAGAGCATGTTTTAGAGGGTGTAATGGTTGACCTAGAAGCACATTGCTTTCCTCCAGCCACCACCTTAGATGTGGGTGGAGGGACCTGGGAACTGGTATCACCTTTTCCAGTGATTCTGGTACCCTCCAATTGTTTTTCAAGTGCCACTGTATGGGCCTCATGTGAAGTCGCCCCAAGTGGACTTGCTTCTCTGTTGCAGTGAGTAGCCCTACGAGGGACATGAATTGCCGGACCGGGCAAACCGGATCCGACATTATGGATCTGATCTTGTCTGTCAGGATCTGCCAACGTTCTTCTGTTGGTCGGACCCTGCCCTCCTTTAGGTCGAACTGGTAACCTACGAAGTTGAAGACCTGTTTGGGGACCAGTTCTGACTTTTCCCTGTTCACCAACCACCCTAGCTCCTGACATAGTGTGACCAGGGTTTGAGTATGCTGGAGACAGGTGTGGTGGGTAGAGGCTCTCACCAGCCAGTCGTCTAGGTACTGGTGGATTCTTATACCCTGTCGTAAGGCCATGAGCTTGACCTCTTTGGCCACCACTGTGAACTCCATGGGTGCTGTGGAAAGACCAAAAGGCAGGGCCTTGAACTGGTAGGATTGGCCTTGAATGTGAAAACGCATGTACTTCCTGGACTGACTGTGAATTGGAATGTGGAAGTATGCGTCTTTGAAGTCTATTGAGGTGACCCACTCCCCTACCTGTAGGGAGCTTCTTATGGTTTCTGGAGTCTCCATTTTGAACGACTCTGTGTTTAAAAAAATGTTCAAAGTGCTCAGGTCCAGGATAGGTCTCCACCGGTTGTTGGGTTTGGGAACCAAAAATAGCCGGTTGTAAAACCCTAGGGAGGTCTGGTTTGTTACCGGTTCCACTGCATTTTTGTTTGTTAGCTGAGCCAGTGCCTCCAAAAGGAGGGACTGTCTTTGGGGGTTTACATACTTGCTGATGACCATTGGTGACCTGGTTAGGTTGGGTCTGAACCGGAAGGGAAGGGTGTAGCCCTCTCTCAGTATTCTGATTACTTTTGGACTCGAACCCAGAGTTTCCCACTTCTCCCAAAACTGCTGAAGCCTTGCCCCTACAGGAAGATTTGTGACAACAGTTGGGACATTTGTGACAATCTTTACAGAACTCAAGTGATCTACACAGGAAACATCGTTCACATGGTTTATTTCTCTGATAGATTGACAATAAACGGGATTTACACCTTTCTTTTGCGGTGACCCGATGACAAAAGGAACACTTGCAACAAAAGAGTTTACATGTGATAACACAGTCTCGCTCTTGCTTGTCACTGGTGGTGGTGGGTTCAAACCCTTCATCTTGTCGGATACATTTACAGAGTTCACCAATCCGACCACATTTGAAACACAGTAATTGTCATTTATGCTTTTTAAATCCCCTGGCCGGCTTCTGGCTGAAGTTTGAGGCTTTACCACCACCTTTCTGAGCAGTTTGCCGGTCTCTAATCTGCTTCCATGCCGGTGTAGTGGGCTTCCGGTCCGGCTGGTGAGGGGTTCGATTGGAGGGGACGTATGGATGAAAACGTCCAGGTTTCCTCTGTGTGTTACCAGCAGAACGCCTCTCTTCACTACGTGAGATCTCCTCTTCAGCCTTGACCAGTAAGCTGTCTGGGAAGAGTGAGAGTTGGTGGACTGGAGACGTGCGTAAGGCAGACAAGGCGTCAGGTTTAACTCCACCTCGTATGAACTCTAAATAACTGTCCCGACGGGCCAGGGTGAGATTAGCCATGCTGATAAACACTCCCTCTGAGAGATCCTGCATGGTACGCTGCATAGCCTGTGAAATTGACCGGTTGAATGTAACCAGATACTCCAGTTCCTCAACAGCCTGTTGTTGTTTCTCAGCACTTTTGCCCTTTGAGGAATCGAACCTGAGGGACTTCACTTCAACTGGGTGACCATGGAGTCCTGTACCTTTGTGAGGCATCTGGATAGGCCAGCAGCATGATTACACATCACTGATTGCTCTCGGAAGGACCTCTCCCACCTTCTAAGGGTGTCCTGGCTGAAAGTACGGGAAGCTGGAGCAGAAGGTAAGCTGCGCCTTGCAACTCTGGAAAACATACTGTTCAGTTTTGCCGGTTCCGAAGACCAGTCACCAACAGCCTGGGTAGACGTATCCTTCGTAACAGCTTGCATGTCGTACCACTTTGAAGTACGGGGTGTCTTCACAAATTGATCACGCAGCAGTCCACTGGTTTCTGTATTCCTGGAAGGATAACCTTCAGCAATAGTTACATTTAGTTTCTCCAGCTTTTTACAGAGCCATTCATCCACCGGCAATTTAACTGACACTTTACCGGTAGTCTTCACTCTGGAACCGGCAAAGGGATTGTCATCCATAGATGCAGCTGAGGTGTCATAATCCGGGATTTGATGCCAGCCCATGAAACTCCTCACCCCTCTTAAGGTTTCCCGGTAATTTGCATCTTCAGAGAGGTCCTGGTCAGTGTTTGTTTCCGGTACATCACCCTGGTAGTGAACACTAGCCGGTGAAGCCGGTTCCGCATCCAACTCAGCCTCACTGTCAGATTCCCTAGCAACCTCAGTATTCTGGCCAATGGGAGGCGACTGGTTTGACAGCGTAGTTTCATAACCGGAAGGCAGAACCTCAGGACCCGCACCGGGAGCCTGTGTAGGCTGGGTGGCAGTCCCTGCACCGGGAACCAGTAAAGGTTGGGTGGCAACAGTCTCAGAGGTACCGGGGCCCTGAACAGGGTGGGTAGCACTCTCATTCACTTCCTTCACAGCTTGTGTACCGGGAACCCCCAGCGGAGGTTGGGTAGCCGTCAACTGCGTAGCAACGTCACCAGTGCCCTCAGAAAACATAACACTTGTAGAAGCACCCGGATCAAAGAAGGGGTGTTCTCTGGGCACCACAGAAGCAGAATTCACCGGTCTCACAGGAACAGCAAAGGACTGGTTAATCAGCATTGCTTCCAGACGGGAAAATCTCTCACTCCACTTGTCATCAAGGGACTTGAGGTCGTCTGAAGTGGGCTTACTGCTGTGCTTCCGTTTACTAGACCTTGGGGAGCCATCAGAACGCTTCTTCTTCTGCTTGGGTGTAGAATCAACAGGAGACTGCTTTCCTGAATTAACAGGACCCAGCAGTGAAACCTCCGACGGATCAACAAGCTTGGGAGACGTACTTGTCAAATCTTCAGATTTCTTCTGGCTAGAGCGTTCTTTCCCTTCCTTGTAGGTCGGGGTTGCTAACTGGTGGATCTGAGCAGGCGTAAACGCCTTACAGATACTACAATCCAACTTCTTCACACAGGGGTCGTCTCCCACTCCCTTGTCACGACAACGCGCGCATTTCTTGTGGCTGTCGAAAAGGGCCATAACGTGCCCGCAAGAACCTCGCTTCTGTCCAGGAGACGACATTATGATCAGAAACGTAGTAGAAGTATACAGCACTAATAAAAAACACGTAACTGGGATGAGTTCGTTGTATAAAACACAAAACGTATCTCTGATGAAAATTGTCTGCACACTCTTTCGCGCCAAACGAAAAAGATGCTATGACGTCAATAGGTAAACAGGAAATGAAGTACGATGCGCCACCTGGCGAATGCACACTCTGTGACCGGTCCTGCCGGTAGTATATACAGGACGTCTTTTTCTGACGTTTGGCAGGACCGGTCGCGCCGACCGGTAAAGCAATTGTCCATTGGATAGGATGTATTAACGCAATAAAAATGAAATTTCTTCTGAGTTCAAGTGTTTCTTAATCAAAAAATTTCAATCTATTCTCTAAGTTCAAAATATTTTAAGCTGCTGGTTGCTGCTGATATTCTTGCTGCACAGTGGTGGTTGCGGGAGAGATGGTGTGTTGGTGCGAGTCGGGTGGTGAAAAAAGCTGTGGTGTGTCAATTTGTTGGTAGCTTATTACTGACTGTATATTCCCAAAGAAGCTAGAGAGTCCTGATATGTTGACTTTCTTCGCCTGTGGCAGAGGCAACTGACGGTGGGTTGAAGTGCTTTGTCGGGGTCAGTGTGAAAGTAAGAGGTCTTGAAGGCCCGGTTTGTTGGTGGTCAACAACTACAAAGGAAGTCAGCCACCCTCTGGGTTGCTGCTGTCCTTTGGTTGCCACTTGGCTCTGCTGAGCGGGATGGATGGCCTGGCTTGCTGGCATCTTAGTCTCTGGGATGGTTCAAATGTATTCCCTGGCAGCTGGTGCTGGTGGGTGTGGCTGTTATAATGACTGTGGCACAAGTGTTGCACTAGAAAGTGAAGGTTGCTGGGGCTGATGGCTCCTTTCATCTGCCCTGCTCTGGATGCCGCTTAAAACTTTCACAACCTCCTTTCTGAATGTTTGAAAGTCTCTATCCTCTAAGGCCTTCACCTCAGCTGCCAGGTAGTTGCAGAAGGCTGTTCTGGTGGTCTCCTGCCTTGCCCGAGAAATGATGACAGCATGGTTTTCATCTGTGCAAACTGGCCCATGACCTGCTGATTGACTGAAGAATACTGGGAAACTGCACTGGGGCTTGTAACTGAAGGCTGTATTGTGGTGTCTGATCATATGCTAATCTAGTGACCTAGTCAGGTCAGTAATGTTTATGACAGGCTGGACTCCTTTCAAGTATGGTTGGTTGGTGTGCAAGGCCTGTCAGGTGGCGTTCATGTACTGAACCACGACAAGCTGGGAAGTGCTTCCAAACAAGACAGTTACAGTGAAGGACAAGACGGTCTTGTCTAGTTTCCAGGTGGGTGGAGCCAAGGTCTGGATACAGAGTCGGGGTGGGTTGGTGAAATATCAAACATGTTTAATATTTTGCTGATCCAGCACAAGCTGGGAAACTACAAGTGATCCTAACCGACTCTGTAAACATTTCTCCCGACTCTTGAAAAATCCATAGTTACTGACGAGACGGCTCCAGTGGAACACCGGCAAAAAGCTTTAACTTGTCTTCAATTTGTACCTCAATCTAAGTTTGCAAATTATTATGTTTGGCATATTAGAAAAGGGAATAGATTTTTCACCCCAAAACATTATAATTATTGCTGCAGAAGGATGCATTTTTAGTTGTTCAAGACAGTCCAACATAGCAATTCTGAAAGTATCTCAAAAATATACGCTAACAAATAATATATAGCTAAAATAAATTTTCAATATGATAAATTTAAAACAACAAACTGGTCTGTACTCAATAGAATAAAACATTTTTTTCACATCAAGTACTAAAACTTTTTTATGTAAAACTTTTTTATTAGTACTGCAATATTATTACTCCTTGTAAAAACCATGTTAAGAGATTTCCTATTGATGTTTTCTTAATTACTATATTTCTGTTATTTTGTACATGTACGCATTCTTGCATTATACTTTTGAAAAATAAAATTTAAAAAAAATTCAAGTGATTATGTTCTTCGACAACATTTGCTGACAACTATAATTGCCATAGTGACACTTTTTCTGATTTTTTCCAAACATGTAATTTTGTATTTCGTGTGTGCTTTCAAAACCTGTCTACAAACATGAAACCAAATGGTCAGGTTATGTTTGTCCCAAAGGCATAAGGGAACTGGAGCTGATTAGCTTTCCGACAATATATGGCAACACTTTTTTCTTGGATTTGTAATTTTGTGGGGGCCTTACATTTCAGATTAGCTTTTCAGTAACATCTGGCAAGGGCTGCCATGGTAAAAAAATTTTCTGTTATCATATTATGGTTATATAAAGAATTGAAGAAGACTGGTATGTTAAGGTTACCTTAAAATCCAAATTATTAGAGAAATGTTTCCTGTCCCACAAATGGTGGACAATAGGAGACTCTTCTTTAACCCATAAAAGGAGGCAGACAAGGCAGAGGAGCCATCTTGCACATTGCATTAGCTTATATGGGCATACAACAAGCATCTTAAAAGCAGGGGACCAAAATGATACATAAGAGAATTTACTGCTTAAAGCTAATGTCCAGTAAAAACTTTGTATATCTGTGTGTTTGTCTCTGTGTGCCTGTGGCCACAAGTCAAAAGCTATACATCAGGGCCTGTATTCACAAAGATTCTTAGAATTTTTCTTAGAATTACACTTAAATCCAAGAAAAATTCTTTGCTAAGAATTTTCTTATTCTTAGGATAAAATCCTATTCACAAAACAATTCTTAGCTTAGAATAATTCTAAGACTAGAAGTAAAAGGAAATGTATGCAATTCTTAGAATTTTTCTTAGACTAAGTGTAATTCTAAGAAAAGTTCTAAGAATACAGATCTTGGCCTATGAGAACAGAAAACTGGAACTTTTTAAAATAATATAAAAAGGCTGCATTTTGTTACAGTACACACAATTGACAACTAATATTAACACTCTGTTCTGAATGTCGATTTGCAATCAGTTGCTGCACCATAATCATCAAAACAACTATTTTTCTTAAGTTAAGCATGCTATGTGCCATTCTTAGATTTAAACAAAATTCTTAGAAAATTCTAAGAATAAGAGTTTTGTGAATAGCAAATGCTTATTCTTAGAAAAATTCTAAAACTAAAAACCATTCTTAGAATAATTCTAAGAATAAGTATAATTCTAAGAATAAGAATCTTTGTGAATAGGAAAATTCTTATTTTTAGAATTTTTTTGAAGAAAAACAACAATTCTAAGAAAAATTCTAAGAATAAGACTAATTCTAAGAATAAGATTCTTTGTGATCTGGGTAATATTTTTCAACAAGGCGGGGTCTTGCCATGGTTCAGTCCTCAAAGATGGTCTGGATCTGCAAAAGTATGTCATTCAACCAACTTTGTCAGTCCAGCATATCACCGGTTTCCATCAACAAGTTAAGTTGGTGACACAATTCAATTCCACTGAGTTCTTGTGTTCTCAGGATTTCTTCCTTAAGCTTAATAATTTGTTCATTTTCACCTATCTGCCACCACTGAAGCATATAATTACATACTACAATTACTGTATCCACCTTGTACACTGAGAAGACACACTAAACAGTCAGCAGCATTAGATTGAAATGAGATAATGAGAAAAAAAATGGACAAATTACCTCCTTCTTTTTTACCCAAGCAGAGGGAATAATGGACTCTGCCATCAAAAAGTTTTCACCACATTGATTTCACATCCCAAATCTCTGAGATACATGCACTTTCAGGTTTGGACACTTTCTTTTGACCTTGAATGAATGTGGCCCCAAGTTCAAATCTGACCATATGATTCCTACCCTATGATTTCCTACAGATTAATATCACAGCCAAAACATCTAGGACCAATAATAAGAGAAATATAGGCACTTAAAAGTTTGGCCAGCCTTGTATCACCTTGAAGGAAGGGCTTAAAGTCAAAGTAAGCTGAAGCTTTTGAAATGACAATTAAAACACATTTAAACGACACAAGTCCTTCATATTTCAACATTTATTTCTTTGTATCACATAGACAAGCTTGAACACAATATCATATCATGTTGATTTTACAACATGTTTACTACACAATAGTTCAAAACAGTTAAAGCAAACACAAGAGATGTAAACTCAAAGAAATTATAGTACTTTTTTCACAAATACATGAGCACCAATTTTACACTTATTTAATATGGTTACTTAATATGATATTTAAAGTTTACCATCTAACATTAACACTGTACGTTTAATCTGTCCATTTTCTTTTTATTGTTATCATACTACTGTACTCCCTTTTTTCACCTCAATACAACAACTAGACCAAGGACGCATCTGTGGCCAGATGCAAGATGTATCCACCAGAAAAGGACAACTAACATGGTTTAGATAAAGAGTATTATTCAATAAACAAGCAATCAGAGCCCGTTCACTCTGTGTCAGCTGACTGTGTGTTTTGAGTTTCAGAGTGACATAAGAAAAGGACACAAAAGTTGTGCCCTGCATATGATATTCAGAAGGAAAGTAACAAGGTAACTGTTTAGGTGTTAAAACTAGGTTAAAACACATTTTAAAAAAATACTGCAAATGCAATAGTTTTCGAGTTACAACTGATTTATTCAACAGTGAGAATCTCAAAGTAGCTTTTGCTCAGCTATGCAACCAGTTAAACAGCTGCAATTTGAATATGGTATAGCTAACGCAAAAGTAGGTAAATAACATATTTAAAGAAATACTGTAAATGAAATAGTTTTCAAGTTAAAACTGATTTACTCAACAGTGAGAACCTGAAAGTAGCTACAACTCAGCTATGAGAGGAGCTACAGGTCTGCAGTTTTACTATTTTATAACTGACCCAAAAGTAGGTTAATAACTTATTGAAACAAAATACTGTAAATGCAATAGTTTTCAAGTTAAAACTGATTAAACTAGACCTACACATCGGAGAACCGATGCAAATTTGTATCCACCGAAAAGACAACTCACCAAAGCCAGTGAACCATCGTTTGACCTTGAAGGAGGGACCCAAGGTCAAATCTGAAAACATCAGAAGATTCCCAACCCATGACCTCCTATAAGTTGGTTTCATATTGCAAACCTCTAGGACCAATAATAAGCAAGTTATAAGCACTTTTAAGTTTGGCTATTGTTGTTTGACTTTGAAGGAGGGGCCCAAGGTCAAATCTGAGCACATCAAGGGATTTCTAGTCCAGAATTTCCTATAAGTTGGTTTCACTTTGCAAACCTCTAGGACCAATAATAAGCGAGCTATAAGCACTTCTAAGTTTGGGTATTCTCGTTTGACCTTGAAGGAGGGGCCCAAGGTAAAATCTGAGCACATCAAAAGATTTCTAGTCCATGATTTCCTATAGGTTGGTTTCACTTTGCAAACCCTTAGGACCAATAATAAGCAAGCTATAAGCACTTTTAGGTTTGGATATCCGTTTGACCTTGAAGGAGGCGCCCTAGGTCAAATCCGACCACACTAAAATATTCCCAGCCCATGATTTCCTATAGGTTAGTTTACCATCTCAAACCTCTAGGACCACTAATAAGCGAGTTATAAGCACTTTTAAGTTTGGCTATCCTCGCTTAACCTTGAAGGAGGGGTCCAAGGTCAAATCTGACCACACGAAACGATTCCCAGCTCATGTTTTCCTATAGGTTTATTTACCATCCCAAACCTCTAGGACCAATAATAAGTGAGTTATGAGCACTTTTAACTTTGGCTATCCTCGTTTGACCTTGAAGAGGGGTCCAAGGTCAAATCTGACCACACCAAAAGATTCCCAGCCAATGATTTCCTATAGGATGGTTTACCATCCCAAACCTGTACGACCAATAATAAGCGGGTTACAAGCACTTTTACGTTTGGCTCTCCTTGTCTAACCTTGAAGGAGAGGTCCAAGGTCAAATCTAACCACACCAGAAGATTCCCAGCCCATGATTTCCTATAAGTTGGTTTACCATCCCAAATCTCCAGGACCAATAATAAGCGAGTTATAAGCACTTTTAAGTTTGGCTATCCTCGTTTGACCTTGAAGGAGGGGTCCAAGGTCAAATCTGACCACACCAAAAGATTCCCTGCCCATGATTTCCTATAGGTTGGTTTACCATCCCAAAACTCTAGGACCAATAATAAGGGAGATATAAGCACTTTTCATGACTGACAAAGAAATGCCTGTGGCGGTAATCTTATTTTTTAAAATGAGACCAAAAATAATCCCAGTCAAGATTTTGTAATGATGAACATATCATGTGAATATGAGATCTCTACCTATAATACCCTTTGCTCTAGAGGGCCAACAAAACCCTTTGCTAAAAGTCAAAAGACACCTGTAGTGGCCATCTTGTTTTTTTTTCAAAATGAGACCAAAAATATTCCCAGGCAAGATTTTGAAATGATGAATATATCCTGCAAATGTGAGAACTCTACCTACAATACCTTGACCTCTAAAGGGTAACAGGAAAATCTCTACACACTGTAGTGGTGGCAGTGTACTCATGTGTAATCCATAGTATCCACCGGATGCCATTCGATGGATACAATTACTTTAAGTTTTCAGTTTGTGACAATGCAGTGTTCCTTCATAACTTATCAAAAGTAATTAAAAATTGCATACTCAAACTATTTTGAATATTAAAACCCTAATGTAGGGTGTCTTAGAACAGCTATATTTATTATGCTATTATCCATCACATGTTGTATTTGACCTAAATGCTGGAACATATGAATATGGCACTCTTGAAGATGAATAATATAACACCAATGTGCAACCCAGCCATGTAATTTTTGGTATCTTTATTCATATAAATTTTTTTGGTATATGTCATTCATGAAGTTTTCTACTTTATAACCCAAACCTTAAAATTGCAGAGTATGAAAATAGGGCACTAGTGAGACTGATAATTAGTATGTAGTAAAGATTGATGATTCTGCATATACTATATCTATGTATTATGATGATTTAACAGGTGTAAAAGCTGAAAATATAACCTCCCCCTCCCCACTTCAATGTTTTATCTGGGGTAGATTCATATGGCCTCAAATTATGTACCCACTTCTGCAGTAACCCAGGGTATATTTCTGAAGACCTCCTAAATTAAGTCAAATAATCTGTACATCTAGGTATATCTACATTTTTGTGACTGTGATTTGTTATGCCGAACATGATAACTTAGCCATATCAAAAAGGAAGGGGGGATAAATGTTAAAAGTTGCAACTCTTTTCAAGACCCAGTAAAGGTGGTTAGGTATGTTCATGTGCTGAAAGTAAATACCGTATATCTAAACTGACATCAAATATACAAAAAACTTGAAATTTGTGACACAATGTAAAGCTAGTCACTAGGCCACCTAGTGAATGTCAGTAAAAATAAACAAAATTCATTGAAATTCAGCAGTAGAATGAGTGCCCCACTAATTACAAAATCACAAATTTGTAGAGTATCCAATAATTCAAGGTAAAATAAAGGGATTATGTTATTCAATCACACCATTCTAGTTTTTGTTATTTTGGATGCATCATATACATCATATAGGTACGGATGCTCTGGACTGCGAATTTTTTTTTCTTTGGCTAACTGGTATATATGAGTCACTATCTTGAACTTACAAGTTGGCTTACTGGAACATATGAGTTAGTAACTGGAATATACAAGTTAGTAACTTAAACATACGAGTTAGCCGACAGGAATTTACGAGCTAGTAACTGGTACATAGGAGTTAGTAACTTTAATATATGAGTTACTAACTGGAATATACCAGTTAACTAACTGCAATATGCCACTTAACTAACTTGAATATATGTGTTAGCTAACCTGAATATATGAGTCACTAACTTGAATATACAAGTTGGTAACTGGAATATAGTAGTTAGTAACTGGAATTAACTTTTAGTTGGCCAGAGCTAACTCATATATTCCAGTTAGCTAACTCATAATTCCAGTAAACTAACTCATATATTCCAGTAGGCTAACTCATACACTCCAGTTAGCCAACATGCATATTCAAGATAGTAACTTGTATAATTAAGTTAGCTAACTTGTATGTATTCAGGTTAGTTAACTGGAATATCAATTTAGCTAACCTGTATATTCATGTATATTCAAATTAGTTAACTGGTATATTTAAGAAATTAAACTGCTATATTCAAGTTAGTGACTCGTATATTCAGCCTCCATAACTTGTATATTCAAGTAAGTAAAATAAAAAAAACAAGAGGAGAGTGCCCGTGAACGGGCACTGTGTCAGCTGACTCAGTGTTTTTGATTTGTGAAGGTGATTAGAGGACAGAATAATTATCAGGAAAAGGGCTGTACAGAAATACAGTAAATGGTAACTGAACAGCAAGTTCGAAAGAAATTCCGAAGCTGACAGTAGAAAAGGATAAAAAAGTTGTGCCCTGTAAATGGTATTATGAAGGAAAATAACAAGGTAATTGTTTAAGTGTAAAAAATAGGTTAAAACATATTTAAAGAAATACTACAAATGCAATATCCTCGTTCGACCTTGAAGAAGGGGTCCAAGGTCAAATCTAACCACACAAATACATTCCCAGCCCATGATTTCCTATGGTTTACCATTCCAAACCTCTAGGACCAATTATAAATGAGCTATAAGCACTTTTAAGCTTGGCTGTCCTCATTTGACCTTGAAGGAGGGGTCCAAAGGTCAAATCTGACCATACCAAAAGATTCCGAGCCAATGATTTCCTATGGGATGGTTTACCATCCCAAATCTCTGTCACCAATAATAAGCGAGTTGTAGGCACTTTCAATTTTCGCTATCCTCATTTGACCTTGAAGGAGGGTTCCAAGGTCAAATCGGACCATATCAACAGATTCACAGCCCATGATTTCCTGTCTGTTTACCATCCCAAACCTCTGGGACCAATAATAAGCGAGTTATAAGCACTTTTAAGTTTGGCTATCCTTGTTTGACCTTGAAGGAGGGGTCATTGAAGGTCAAATCTGACCACACCAAAAGATTCCCACCCCATGATTTCCTACAGGTTGGTTTATCATCCCAAACCTCTAGGATCAATAAAAAGGGAGATATAAGCA
Organism: Sabellastarte sp. h YS-2021; assembly: GCA_964017235.1. Taxonomy (NCBI): domain Eukaryota; kingdom Metazoa; phylum Annelida; class Polychaeta; order Sabellida; family Sabellidae; genus Sabellastarte; species Sabellastarte sp. h YS-2021. The sequence continues at coordinate 58,086,322 of OZ024930.1, read as the reverse complement.
CTTTTCATGACTGACAAAAAACACCTGTGACGGCCATCTTGTTTCTCAAAATGAGGCCAAAAATATTCCCAGACAACATTTTATGGTTATTAATATATACTGCAAACTTAAGAAAGCTAGCTATAATATTTTTTTTCATCAGAGCAGTAATGGTGAAATCTCTCTCTACACACTGCGGCTATCCAGTGGATACAATGATTTACTCAACAGTGAGAACCTGAAAGTAGCTATTGCTCAGCTATGCCATGACATAGAGGTCTGCAATTTCACTATGTTATAGCTGACCAAAAATTCTGTGAATAACATATTTAACAAATTACTCTAAATGTAATAGTTTTCACGTTACAACTGGTTTACTCAACAGTGAGAACCTCAAAGGAACTATTACTCAGCTATGCAATGAGCTACATGTCTGAAATTTTACTATGTTATAGCTAACCCAAAAGTAGGTGAACAACATATTTAAGCAAACTACTGTAAATGCAATAGTTTTCAAGCTACAACTGATTTACTCAATAGTGAGAACCTGAAAATAGCTATTGCTCCGCTATGCCATGAGCTATAGGTCTGTAATTTCACTATGTTATAGCTGACCCAAAAGTAGGTGAACAATATATTTTAACAAAATACTCCAAATGCAATATTTTTCAAGTTATAGCTGATTTACTCAACAGTCAGTACCTGAGAATAGCTATTGCTCAGTTGTGCCATGAGCTATAGGTCTATAATTTCACTATGTTATAGCTGACCCAAAAGTAGCTGAATAACATATTTGCACAAATTTCTGTAAATGCAATAGTTTTCCAATTATAACTGATTTACTCAACAGTGAGAACTTCAAAGTAGCTATTACTCAGCTATGAAATGAGCCACAGGTCTGAAACTTCACTATGTTATAGCTGACCCCAAAATGGGTGAATAACATATTGAAACAAAATACTCTAAATGCAATAGTTTTCAAGTTATAAGTGATTTACTCAACAGTGATAACCTAAAAGTAGCTATTACTCAGCTATGCCATGAGCTACAGGTCTGAAATTTTACTATGTTATAGCTGGCCCAAAAGTAGCTGAATAACATATTTATACGAAATTCTCTAAATGCAATAGTTTTTAAGTTACAAGTGATTTTACTCATGATGGAAGTTACTGAAAAGCCCAAAAGTAGCTATTACTCACTTAACTATTGAGACAGACACCCAACTTACTCACCATATTGTAGCTATGAAAAAAGTAGCTGAATAACATATTTTAACAAAATGCTCTAAATGCAACACTTTTCAAGTTATAAGTGATTTACTCAACAGTGATAACCTAAAAGTAGCTATTACTCAGCTATGCCATGAGCTACAGGTCTGAAATTTTACTATGTTATAGCTGGCCCAAAAGTAGCTGAATAACATATTTATACGAAATTCTTTAAATGCAATAGTTTTTAAGTTACAAGTGATTTTACTCATAATGGAAGTTACTGAAAAGCCCAAAAGTAGCTATTACTCACTTAGCTATTGAGACAGACACCCAACTTACTCACCATATTGTAGCTATGAAAAAAGTAGCTGAACAACATATTTTCACAAAATGCTGTAAATGCAACACTTTTGAAGTTATAAGTGATTTAGTGCATGATTTCATGAATTTTAATGCATTAAAAATTATTAAAAAAATTTATTAAAAAAAAAGTAAGACAGATCCAGGTCTCATACTCACACAAGAGAATCTACCTCTGGCCTAGTACATATATGCAAGATACGAGAGAAATCCCTGCAATAGTCACTGAGAAAATTGTGATAAAAAGTTGAAATTTTCACACTTTTGGTGGGGGTACCCCCCTTGTAATGTCTCTAGCAAACAGACGAACAGACAGATTTGCATGCCTTGAACACTTTTTCATCCTCGATAGATAAGGTATCTTTTAAAAAAAACAGCATGTCTCTAGGCCTTGTAGTTTTGGAGAAGAAGTTGTTCACGTGGACGAGTACGCGTACGCCCACGCCGCAGAGTGATGACATAAAAACAACCTTTGGTTGTCCAGAGCTTCCATACATAGGCTCAGCTTTATTTGTAATGCAAAAAAAAAATGTATCAGTTTACATAATTGATACATTCCATATGCTTGTGGTTCATGTTTCTTTGTAACATAAACTAACTTCATCAGTTTACATAATAATAACTTTTACATAACTTGGCTTTCATATCAAGAGTGATATTAAAATCAACTCGTGACTAGATACTAAGCTGGTTAAAACAGACTAAGCTGGTTAAAACATTTGTCCAAGAATATAATTATTATCATACAGTTAGGTAGCTTGTTACGCTAGTTTAATAAAACAAAAATTTAACTTATTGAGTATATTTTAATTAATAAAACATTTGCAACTATATAGAATATTTCTGCTTACTTGTCATTCTGTTACATTACAAATGTTCATTCAATATATGACAAATTGCAATTGTGAAGAAATCACAGTCACTTCCTGTGGCCTTTGTTCCAATTAGGCTCTCCTAATAACAAATGATTCTGGGTAATATACTGGCACAAAGTTATTTAGCTAGCAATTGTTTCAAGAGACTACACTGAACATTAATCAACCAAGATTTCGAGAGTTCATACTACGAAGGGGGTTGATCAAGTGTACCCCATCCACCATTTTTGTGGAGTTGAACTTTACCCTGATCAACCCAGATTGTGGGTGTTTACACCTAATTCCTATTATGCTTTAAAACAAAGTGAACCCAAGTAGACACATTAGACTAAATACCAGGGTATGTTTCAAATTGGACATACAATACTGTGACAGTGGTCATGAAAACCAGACCCCATATCAAAGAAGCATTATTTTATTTGCCAATCTTTGAAAACAAAGATGTTGAAACAAATTTATGGTGGGCCATGGAACAAGTTTGTGCTCTTCAAGTGTCTCTGATAAAAAACACTACGCAGAATCTAACCTATCTCACCATTATATTTTAATCTTCAAGTAAGCCCAAACTGTATTGCAAAATCCAAACATTTCTAAGAGAACTACACAAAAATGTTCTGCTAGTTCAGCCTCCCTTCTGTGATTTTGATATTTATTTGAGCATGCAATAAGGTAATATATCCTCATACAAACAGCTGTTGCCTGGTTCAAAATCAACTGTGTTTAAAATATAAAAAAATTCCACTGATATGCAGTGGATAACTTCCACAGAAAACAAGAAAATCATGTATGTACACAGTGAAAAAGAATATATAGATATCCTTAAACAAATAGCAGATTTTCTATGTGAACACGAAACAGTGATTTCTATCAAAACCCACATAGAATAGACATGTACAATAGACTGTATACATAGAAAAAAATTCAAGCTGATTTTACTGATGCCACAGTCTGTATCACCCATGCTTTTGTAAACACTCCTCCCCCATTAATCCCATGTTATTGCCCAACACTTCTAATATGTCATTTGGAGGTAAATGAACTTCATCAAAACCCAATAGGGAGTCAACTTTGTTTACTTTACATTCATCCTCAACACATAATTTTCCCAATTTTAGCAGTTATTTTACATTTTATTGCACAGAGGTTTACTTTCATCAGCCGTTCTTTACTATGAGCTTGTGTGTACTAAATTTTGATTAGCGCTGTGAACGAGTACTCGAGCCTCGGTGTACGAGGCGGTCTTGGCTTGTACTCGAGTCCATTTGAAAAACTCGGTTACTCACGAGGTATTGTATTATCGCCCACGTAATCAAACGCTTGTGTAAAATATGCTACATTTCAGCATTTCTGTCACATAATATCAATTAAAGTTGTTATTTTCACTTCAAAACATACAATTTACTCCATATTCTATAATATATGGTCAAATAGAAGACGTTTTTCTTCAAAAGTTTCGTTTCCGGAACCGACTATTTGTTTACAGTTTGACTTCTAATGGTAGGTACTAAATCTCGTGGTTACTCGAATTCAGGCCGGTTGTCAGAGGGCGAGTACTCGATGCCATTTTTCAGCACCCGTCACAGCCTAATTTTGATTACCTAAATTTGGGTTATTTTTATGAATACCTCTGCTTCCTTGTTTATCCAGCTGGTTTTAATTGTTGAAAACATGCATCTCCAATTTTTGCAAATATCTGGTCATATTGCATATGGGCATTCAAGAGCGCAGGACTGGTAGTTATAAATGAAACCTAGTTTTGTGTTCAAACATATATTACATTAGTATGATATAAGTGGCAAAAGAAATATACAAAACCAAATCCCATAGCTATTGGAGCTTACTGTACTCAATACTGAATATATATTAAAAGGAATATTTAGACAACACTTAAGTTACATTTTAACAATTACATTGAAAGCCTTTTAACATGGAAAATAGAATCAGAGATGCCCGTACCCCACAGCCTAGGGAAATATTTTTAACACCATGAGATATAGAAGTACTGTACCAGTACAAAGTTCAGGATACTTTCAGAGCACTATCAGTTATATAAAGATCCAAACAATGTTTAAATAGAGAAAATACTGTCTAAGAAAAAGATAATGCATGTACTTTATCTACATCTGGCATGGCCGAATTATGGTTTAGATGTTTTGAATATTATCATGCATACAGAAGTTGTAATACATTCAATGAATGCTTATGTGTGGTCTTGGAGCAAAATTTGTGGCTAACTTGATGAAATACCATCTGTTACAATGGGAAGTTGTAAAAGTAAAATTATTAATGAATTATAATATGATTTTCACAGTGCTTAATTTGCATCAAAAGACAGACCCAAAGGTGCAACAAGATTTTAAAAGTCAAGGTCACTACGACAAGGTCAAAGGTCAAATCAAGGTCACACCATGATGTTGCACACCTACACCTCCTAACCAATGTCCCTAGTAAGTATCAACTTCCTACACCTCACGGTTTCAGAGATATAGCCCAGACAAATTTTATAGGCCAAGGTCACTACGGCAAGGTCAAATCAAGGTCAGACCATGACGTTGTACACCTACACCCCCTAATCAATGTCCCTACCAAGTATCAACTTCCTACAACTTACGGTTTCTGAGATACAGCCCGGACAAACTTTTTCCCGCCACCCGCCCGACCGCCCATCCAGACACCATGGGTGAAAACAATACCCCGACAGCCCTTAAGGGCTGTGGGGTAAAAAACAAACACAGATAGCACTGTCACATGTGTGGTGCATTTTTCATTGTCTGTTTTGTCTCATGACTTCTTGTCCTTCAATTTGAAATTCCCAGATTGTGTGAAAGTTGTATGAAATGCTCTACTGGATAAAAATATAAGCTAAAACTGCACAAGGAGAAGTTTGCATGCCTTTAAACAAGAAACCCGAGATATTCATAAGAAATAGCACTGGAGCTGTCTACAGCCCAAGGGAATAGTTTTTTGCACCATGAGATGTAGAAACAGTACAAAGATCGAGAGACTTGCAGAGCAAACAGTGTTAGTTATACAAAGGTCCAATTAATGTTTAAGTACAGAAAATATTTTTAGAACAGCCTAACCAAACATGGACATTTCCTCTTGACAACATCACTGTAATAAAAGTCCTCAAACGTACAATAACATGAGATGAAAGTGTCTAAATCCTTCAGATTTCTGGTTTGTTTCCAATAGTTTTCCTTTCATTAGATGTGTTGACAAGCGAGATTAAGGTTATAAAGTGTCATAAACAAAAACATGACATTTCTGCTCAACGCAGTTGTTGCAGTATAAAAGTCAGCAAATGCATGAAAATATGTGATTGAAACTTATAATTTCTTCAATTTTTTTATATGTTTCTAATATTTTAACTTTTCTTTTCATTACATGTTAGAAAGCAATGGGGCGTTTTTAAAAACTCACCACAGTATTTCAGTAAAATGCCCTCAATACCGAGACACCGGGCCTACCAATCCATCCCTACTGCCAACCAACAGCAAGCAACTAACAGCCTTCCCACTTGAGGTCAGGCTGGGATTCAAACTTTGACCTCAGAGGTGGGAGGCGAGTGTCTCACCACTGGACCACTGTGACCCCTTTTTATTATAAATTTGTAAAATTTATTAACTGAAGTATAGCTGTCAATGCAAAATGGCACAATTAAGTAAAAATACATGTAATTATCAGTTGCAGCTATCCATATATCTTTGTGATAATAGAAATATATCTCAAACATGGCAGGAAAAACCTATTGGCAGAGCCAAGGTTAAAGGTCAGACCATCGTTTAGCATACCAACACTCCCCAACCAATGACCCATCCTAGAATCAAAAAATTTCTGAAATATGGTCCAGACAAGATTTTACTGGTCAAGGTCACTACAGTTAAGGTCAAGGCAAATCAAGATAACCAAATGATGTTGCAAGGCTATACCCCTAACCAATGTCCTTGCCAAGTGTCAACTTCCTACACCTTACGGTTTCTGAGAAACAGCCTGAAAATGATTGAAGGAAGGTCAAGGTCACTATGATAAGGTCAAAGGCAAATCAAGATCACCACATGAAGTGCGCACCTACACCCTTAACCAATGTCCTTACCAAGTATCGACTTTCTACACCTTACGGCGGTTTCCGAGAAACAGCCTGAACAAGATCTAAAACGTCAAGGCCACTACAGCGAGGTCAAAGAACAACTCAAGGTCACACCATGATATTGCACACCTTCACCCCTCAACCAATGTCCCTACAAAATATCAACAAACTACACCTTACAGCTTCCGAGATACAGTCCAGAAAAGCTTTTTCCTTCAGCCCATCCACCTTCCCACCTGAATGCCCACGCACCCATCCATATGGACAACATGGGTGAAAACAATACCCACACAGCCCTTAAAGGCAGTGGGGTTAAAACTAGAATGGAACCCATGAACCCACTCTATAATCTTCAACACTTTACATTCTACCAAAGTAGTAAAACAGCAGAGTTAACATAATGAATTATAATAAATTAAAACATTAATTTTACAACTGAAAAAAAGTGAAATTCCCATTATCTTAACTTCCTTCAAAAACAAGACCTCACATGACTTTACAAGAAACAAATCATTATTTGAAAAAAGAAACAAAGGTCACTTTGTTATAAATATTATTATTCAATTACTTTTCAAACTAAATTATACCAATCATTTTTCATAAACAAGCTACTATGATAAATTTTCTGGTAACTTGTTTGATATTGATATTTTGTATACATATGGATTTAGGACTTTGAATGATTCCTTTCCCTTTTTTTATTGTTCATTTTACGAAGGATGCCACAATTGATTTGCGGAATCCAAAGTACGACACACAAGATGTATAACAACCTCTACTTCACAGCATGCTAAGGTTAAAAACGTGATATAATATTTGCTATAGTTCTTGTTTTCACCAAAATTCTAGCTTAAAACTACAATGAATTTCTTGGCCCCAGTAATAACATTGCTGTATCAAATATGTAACATAATGTAAAATGTACTTCAAAGCAAATAATGGCACATCCATTACTTATTGCAGATATTCTAAAGATTTTAAATGGCAAGGAACTCAGAAAATTGTCTACAGTATTTAACTCTGTCACAATGATGGAGTTCTGGGTCTGATCAAATGTGAAACTAGATCTAGTTTACACCACATTTTAGCTATTCACCACAGTTTATGCTTTCACGACACTGGTTCCTTGGCACCAGTGAAGAGGTCACCAGCTGAGGGGAGAGGAGCGAGACCCCCAGTCACATCAGGTAACATGGTCAGGTCAGGTAGGCTCTGAATGTGAGCCTTCAGTTCTTTACGCACCACAGCCACTCTGTCCAGCTTGTTCTTGTATTCCTGCAGACAATTACATTGACATGTGAACAAAACTACAATATACAGGCAAAATTGAACCATGAGGAGAGCTACGGCCCCCATCTTTTTGTCTTCTTTGGGACATTTAAAAAGCTAGTTGCTGGAATTGACTTCAGACTTGCTGGCATAAGAATAAGTCACTGACAACCCTAATGGCACTGTGTAAAATACAAAAGAAATATGGAGCCTTGTCTAAATGGTCACTTGGTGAACCTGTTCTTGAATTCCTCAGGCATTTAAAATATCAAATATATTTTTATATATATCTGTTCATTCTTTTTTTTATTCTTTATCTGTGAACAAGAATTTAGAGTACTTTTGGAAATGTGTTCGATGACATTTCAAAAATCATTTTGAACTGTATACTTGCATGGACAGAACTCAAACATTTACAAAAAAATTTTGATAATAGTATCAACATACTTGGGTGCCTAGGATACCTGAAAATTAAATGCATTTGTTTCTGTTTCCAGGACATTCCACATTTTACCAAATGATTGCTTAAGTTTTGTATTATGATTCTCATCACTGTTACCTTAGTAGACTTGAACAGGAGCCCCAATTTGCTCTATTTGATACAATGGCAGAAATACTTGCAATTTTTCAAAATACAACAAGACGATCGCTTACAAAAAAAGATAATGTTTTTGCACAGCAAAAGTGTCCCAAATGGATATAAAGGTGAGTGCTAAAGTATTAAGGAAATGCTCTGCTTATAGCCTTTGGCCGCCATTTTTGGTGAGACAAAATTTGTTTGATAATTGCTATGGCTTCTCCACAAAGGTAACCTGTGGGTCAAAAATATCATCAAAATCTAGCACAGTTTTCGAGATATAAGCATTTTTGTGTTTTGCATTTTTTTGCAAAAAATTCAAAATGGCCGCCATTTTTGGCGAGACAAATTTTGTTTGGAAAATCGGGATGGCTACTCTGCACACAGATACCCTGTGGGTCAAAAATTTTGCCGAAATAGCTTTATCTCGCACAGTTTTTGAGATATAAGCATTTTTCCAGGTGGTACTTAGCTATGATGGTGATCTATCTCCTTGTCATGTTTGAATTCGACTGGACAAAGTGTTTTTGAGTTAGAATCCGGAAACGGAAATGTTGACGGACAGACAAACTGATGGAATTACACCGATGTCGAAAGGAACCTTGCTATGATGGTAATCTATCTCCCTGTCAAGTTAAAATTTCGATTGGACAAAGCGTTTTTGAGTTAGAGTCCGGAAATGGAAATGTTGATGGACAGACGGACAACAAACGAACAGACGGAATTACACAAATTTCGAAAGGAACCTAGCTATAATGGTGATCTATCTCCCTGTCAAGTTTGAATTCGATTAGACAAACTGTTTTCGAGTTAGAGTCCAGAAACGAAAATGTGGATGGACAGACAGACAGACGGACGTCGGACACATCAATCTAATAGGTGGGTTGGTTACACGCAACCCGTCTATAAATTCCCCAGTGCTACTGCATATACCTGCCAAATTTGAAAAGAATCTGCCCAACGGTCACAGAATTATAAGGAAAACAAAATGCGGAGCCTGATTTCCTCCAATATACAAACAAGCGTCCCTTGCAGGAAGCTTAATAACGTGCAAACACTCTGTACATAATGAATGTACATAATATATCAATGACAAAGTAGTCCTGTTTTATTACCAGAAATGATCTTCTATGTTTGTAGCTTATGAGTGGGTGAACAAGACAAAAATAGTACTTTTGAACAAAATACATACAGGGATAATCAAATGACCATCAATATGTTAATTTTATCCTTTGATCATAAAATTAACTAGTGTCTAGATATAAATATGGTTAATATATACAAACAAGACGGCTTAGAAAACCAACATATCCTCATCAAAGCATGTGATATATACAACAGAAATAGTAATCTATGGATATTGGAAAGTTCTTAATAGTTGGCAAGGGAAGCACTGCTGGTATGTTAATTATTAAGAATGAAGAATGTATGAAAAAAATGTTGTGATCAGATTGATCTGAATAGTGTTTGTATAAAAATGTGGTTAATATGTATTCCAAATTTATCATGCCAAACAAAGAAATATATGTCACAACCAAGTGACAATAACAGTAACTCTTACTGAAACTGATTTAGGAAAGTCAATGACCTTTATTTTGAACTTTTTTGTTGGCCTGTGCCTCATTGTGTAAATTACAAATAAAAGCGCCAATAAATAATAATCCAGTTTCTCACTTCTAGTTTGGCCTCACTGTCAGCCAGTGCTTTTTTCTGGCCTGCTATGTAGTCTCTGAGCATGTGTGCAACCTTCTTCCTGTCCTGTAACTCACTGGACAGCCGTCCATTGTAGTTGTTCAGCAGCGACACTGCCTCTGACACAGTCTGATTCAGTTCATTAGCATCTCCCCCGTCTATGAAATAAGGTTGGTGGTTAAGCAGATGCTTTCAATACATTTGAACAGTAGAGATTTTTACTGTGTACTGCTTGGTATTGTGACTTGGTACTAGGGATGGGTCGGTACCAAAAATATGAACACAGGGTGTATCCACTAAATTTCAATATTTTTTCCATGACTTCTCCATGACCAAAGCTTTAAAATCAAGGACCTTTTAATGCTTCGTGACATGAAAGAGACATGTACCGAGGCCATGATGGAAGATGCAATAGTTCATCCCTGTATAACTTGGATTTTTTTGCCTTTGAGAACCATGCACAAGGTTCCATTCACAGTACAGGAAGACGTGAAGACACCAAAATTTGATCTGATTACATATATATAAACATATCTTTGTATTGAAACGCTGGATGAAAGAAAGGAACAACGCCGTTTCGAAAGAGGATGCCTTTTAATTTTCATGATTTTTTACGAATTTTCCAAAACCTGGAGTCAATTTCTATTACTTTTCCAGGCCTAGAGAAAAATGGAATTCCATGACTTTTCCAGATTTTCCATGACTGGATACACCCTTTGAACATTGGGAGGTAACCAATTCAAAAGCATACCAATTCCGGGACTCTGCGTTTTATTACACCCCAAACAAGATGGACGTTTCCTCTTCACAACATCACAGTAAAAGTGGCCAAATGCACAAAATATGAGTTAAAAGCTTATAATTTATTCAGTTTTCTTTCAATTATATGAGCTGACAAGTGAGATTGAGGTTATATAAATTGTCATAATCAAAACATGGCAGTTCTGCTCAACATAATCGCTAATACTGTATAAAGTCTGCAAATGCATGAAAATTGGGGATAGAAACTAATAATGTCTCCAGATTTTGGGTATGTTTCTAATATTTCAATTCTTTCTTTCATTATATGTGTTCACAAGTGAAGTGGCGGTTGCAAAATTTCATCACAGTATTTCAGTAAAATGGTCTCGATACCGAGATACCAGGCCTACAGACCCATCCCTACTTGGTACACATCTCAAATTGGCACAAAAAGGAAGTATATAATAATAACATATTCAGCAGTTGTAAAATAAACAATTGGTTGTCATCGGCAACATTTGTACACTTCTGCATACCAGTACTAACAGATAGAAATTAATTATTTTCAGGAATTCTCATATTCAAATTGTGCCAAGCAGAGGGGCTGATTTTTAGTAGAAATTTTTTTACTTACTTACAAACCATTGCAAAAAGCTTGCCATTTTGATTTTATGTTCGTAAAATGCATTTGTAACTTCTGCTTGTGTCAATGCATATTTTACTCAAAAGAAATCCATGAAACCACACTTAAAATAATATTATAAATAAGGTTTAGCAGGGCTAGTACAAGTACAAATAATTGGGGTCGAACGCTTGTGGATGAAACTTCGACTCGACATCAAGCCCTTGCAAAATTTAGTTACCAACATCCAAAACAGTGGTAGCCAAATACAAACAAGAGGGTCACAGATGCCCCAAAAGACGGGTTGCGCAGGCAGAAATAAGATTAGCAACTGCTGTAATTACATTTAGAAAAGAAGGAAAGAAATGTTAGGTTACCCAGTTAAGGTGAATGTGTAAGACGTGCTAAGAAACGTAAAACTTGTAATCTAGGTTACATAATTGTATCTATGCTATAAACGGACAAACGAAAGGGTGGAATTACACCAACTTAGCAACTTAGCTATGATGGTGATGCATCTCCCTGTCAAGTTTGAATTCGACTGGACAAAGCGTTTTCGAGTTAGAGTCCAGAAACGAAAATGTGGACAGACAGACGGATGGACAGAAAAATGGACAAAAAACAGACAAACGGACAGGAAAACGGACAAACAAACAGACGGAATTACACCAATTTCGAAAGGAACCTAGCTATGATGGTGATCTGTATCCCTGTCAAGTATGAATTCGATTGGACAAAGTGTTTTCGAGTTGGAGTCCGGAAACGAAAATGTGGACAAACAGATGGATGGACAAACGGACAAAAATGGACAAACGAACAAACGGAATTTCACCAATTTCGACAGGAACCTAGCTATGATGGTGATGTATGTCCCTGTGAAGTTTGAATTTGATTGGACTAACCGTTTTCGAGTTAGAGTCCGGAAAAAAATGTGGACGGACAGATGGATGGACAGAAAAACGGAGCAAAAACGAACAAACGGACAGAAAAACGGACAAACGAACAGACGGAGTTACACCAATTTCGAAAGGAACCTAGCTATGATGGTGATCTATGTCCCTGTCAAGTATGAATTCGATTGGACAAACCGTTTTCGAGTTAGAGTCCGGAAACGAAAATGTGGATAAACAGACGGATGGACAGACGAACGGACAAGAAACGGACAAACGAACAGACGGAATTTCACCAATTTCGAAAGGAACCTAGCTATGATGGTGATCTATCTCCCTGTCAAGTTTGAATTAGATTGGTCAAGTTAGAGTCCGGAAACAACAAGACCACTGCCGTGGTATGATCTCCCGCCGCACTACATCAAAAAGTAGGTGAACAACATATTTGACAAAACTCCTTGAGAAAAACTGGCTATCTGCAATACTTTTAGAGATAATTCGCATTTACTCATTTTGAGTAGGTCAGTAATTAGCTATGGGTGTGAAACTTCACCAAGTGAAAGTTCTCCCAAAAGTAGGTGAATGAGTTATTTGAGAAAAATTGGCTATCTGCAATACTTTTAGCGATAATTCGCATTTACTCATTTTCAGTAGGTGAGTAATTAGCTATGGGTCTGAAACTTCACCATGTGAAAGCTCTCCCAAAAGTTGATGAAGGAGTTATTTGAGAAAAATTGGCTATCTGCAATACTTTTACAGATAATTCGCATTTACTCATTTTGAGCAGGTGAGTAATTAGCTATAGGTCTGAAACTTCATCAAGTGAAAGCTCTCCCAAAAGTAGGTGAATGAGTTATTTGAGAAAAATTGGCTATCTGCAATACTTTTAGAGATAATTCGCATTTACTCATTTTGAGTAGGTGAGTAATTAGCTATGGGTCTGAAACTTCACCAAGTGAAAGCTCTCCCAAAAGTAGGTGAATGAGTTATTTGAGAAAAATTGGCTATCTGCAATACTTTTAGCGATAATTCGCATTTACTCATTTTGAGTAGGTGAGTAATTAGCTATGGGTATGAAACTTCACCAAGTGAAAGTTCTCCCAAAAGTAGGTGAATGAGTTATTTGAGAAAAATTGGCTATCTGCAATACTTTTAGCGATAATTCGCATTTACTCATTTTGAGTAGGTGAGTAATTAGCTATGGGTGTGAAACTTCACCAAGTGAAAGTTCTCCCAAAAGTAGGTGAATGAGTTATTTGAGAAAAATTGGCCATCTGCAATACTTTTAGAGATAATTCGCATTTACTCATTTTCAGTAGGTGAGTAATTAGCTATGGGTCTGAAACTTCACCATGTGAAAGCTCTTCCAAAAGTAGGTGAACGAGTTATTTGAGAAAAATTGGCTATCTGCAATACTTTTAGCGATAATTCGCATTTACTCATTTTCAGTAGGTGAGTAATTATCTATGGGTCTGAAACTTCACCATGTGAAAGCTCTCCCAAAAGTAGATGAAGGAGTTATTTGAGAAAAATTGGCTATCTGCAATACTTTTAGAGATAATTCGCATTTACTCATTTTGAGTAGGTGAGTAATTAGCTATGGGTCTGAAACTTCATCAAGTGAAAGCTGTCCCAAAAGTAGGTGAATGAGTTATTTGAGAAAAATTGGCTATCTGCAATAGTTTTAGCGATACTTCGCATTTACTCATTTTGAGCAGGTGAGTAATTAGCTATGGGTCTGAAACTTCACCAAGTGAAAGCTCTCCCAAAAGTAGGTGAATGAGTTATTTGAGAAAAATTGGCTATCTGCAATACTTTTAGAGATAATTCGCATTTACTCATTTTGAGTAGGTGAGTAATTAGCTATGGGTCTGAAACTTCACCAAGTGAAAGCTGTCCCAAAAGTAGGTGAATGAGTTATTTGAGAAAAATTGGCTATCTGCAATACTTTTAGAGATAATTCGCATTTACTCATTTTCAGTAGGTGAGTAATTAGCTACGAGTCTGAAACTTCACCAAGTGAAAGCTCTCCCAAAAGTAGATGAATGACTTAAAAAGTAGATGAACAACTTATTTGAGAGAAATTGTGTAGCTGCAATACTTTTGAAGATATAAGGCATTTACTCATTATGGTTATCATTAAAAATTGACAAAGTAGCTATTACAGTTTTGCGAGATATTTGTCATTTTTCACATTTTCACCAAAAGTAGCAATAAAGTAGCCATTACTCACTTGTACATTGAGCAACAGTTGTGAAACTTAAATATGTTACAGTTCACAAAAAAGTAGATGAACAACTTATTTGAGAGAAATTGTGTAGCTGCAATACTTTTGAAGATATAAGGCATTTACTCATTATGGTTATCATTAAAAATTGACAAAGTAGCTATTACTCACTTAGCTATGAGATACACTTCCAAACTAGTGACCATGTTGTAGCTGTGGAGATAGTAGCTGAACAACATATTGGAACAAAATTGTGTAGCTGCAATACTTTTGAAGATATAAGCCATTTACTCATTATGGTTATCATCAAAGTAGCTATTACTCAGTTAGCTATGGAGTTACAGCTGTGAAAATTCACAATACAGTATATCCAAAAGATAGGTGAACAACATATTCGACAAAAATCCTCTATATTCAATAGCTTTTGAGTTATAAGTGACTTGCTCAATGGTCAAATGTTAAACTTAGTATAGCTATTACTCAGTTAGCTATGGTGCTACACCTTGGACACCTCACCATGATATAGTACATGAAGGAGTTGTCGAACAACATATTTCAGGCCAATATTGTAAGTAACAGTTACAAAGACAAAATCAATTTACTCATTTTGCTCATTGTTAATAACAGAAAATAGCTATTACTCACTTAGCTATGAAGATAGAACCCTAAAAATGGTACCATCTTGTAGGCATGGAGAAAGTAGCTGAACAAAGTATTTTACAGAAACACTCTAAATGCAGTCGTTTTGGAGTTATGAGCACTTTACTCAAAGTAGACACCATCGCTATTACTCACTTAGCTATGGTCCTAGGTGTGAAATAACAGCATCAAATGAAAGGACATAAGCAATAAGGTCATAAAAAACATTGAAAAGGCCAAGGAGAAACAACCAGTGTGATGTACAGCCCTTTATAAAAGCGTGACACACTCTCAATAACACACGAACACACGCACGGAGTGCGTTTTATAATCTCCCGCCCGGCCGGCGGGAGATAAAAATGTGGACAAACAGATGGATGGACAGACAAACGGACGAAAAACGGACAAACGAACAGACGGAATTTCACCAATTTCGAAAGGAACCTAGCTATGATGGTGATCTATCTCCCTGTCAAGTTTGAATTCGATTGGTCAAACCACTTTGGAGTTAGAGTCCGGAAACGAAAATGTGGACAAACAGACAGATGGACAGACAAACGGACGAAAAACGGACAAACGAACGGACGGAATTTCACCAATATCGAAAGGAACCTAGCTATGATGTTGATCTATGTCCCTGTCAAGTTTGAATTCGATCGGACAAACCGTTTTTGAGTTAGAGTCCGGAAACGAAAAATGTGGACGGACGTCGGACACATCAATCTAATAGGCGGGTTGGTTACACGCCACCCGCCTAAAAATATATAAAGACAGAATCCTTGAATTCTTTGAAATAGCTGATGTCAGCATATAAAAATACTAAAAGTTATACCTAGAATTGTGCATTAATATTATGCAATATAATGTAAATACGGTGTGTTATTAAATTTTTATTACAGGAAAATATAACTAGAAGAAATAACTGATGTGCTATAAGTCAGTCTTGAATTTGTTCACTCAGCAAAATATTGTAGTGATTTGCCTTAAAACCATATTCTCTACTCTTTATATTGTGTTTCAAAAGTTAATGTTATAATACAATGAACTTTCTCACCAGAGGCTGGGGATTATTGGCAACTACCTTCCCTAAAGTACTTTTAGAATGTAAAATTGCACAGGTAAAATTACACCAGTGCACAGGGAAAACACAACTAGTTAGATGGTAGTTTATATATATGCAAGCACTCTACTGTTAACATGCTGCGTCTTAGTGATATGTTGGAAGTAACTCTGAGAAGTAACATATGTGTTTACTATTGACAATATTTTCCTGCATCAGGGATGAGACGGCAGTGGTGGTAATGAGGTAAAGGTTCACTTCACAGAATTACAAAGTAATATATTACAAATGGCATCATAATTGTCAACACATTAAATGATAGAAAAACTTTTTCTGACTTTTTTTCCACATATAAAGGTTCTACAGTCATTTTGATCAGTATATTTTGTTTCCATTAAACCCGCTTTGTGCTACCAGGTGTTTTTGATCGGGATAACACTAAAACATATCTTTTTTGTATCCTTGAATTGGAACAGTTTTGTATTTGTGAGCTACTCATATGGAAAATGTGTAACTCTCACTTCCATAATCTTGGTACATGACACTTTATAAACTTATTTGGAATCCTATATGGCCATCTCTAACTTTGGTCCAGTGGCAGTGTTCGAAACTCGTGCAAAAAAGTTAATGGCTGTCGGGCTTGTAACTTTGGAAAGCTCGAAGCCCCAGACAAAAATTGCAAGGTTTATTAGAACTTGATATTTGACAACTTGACCGAAAAAATGTGAAAAATAAAAAAAGTCACAAGTTTATTGATTTGTTTTGATTATTGGATAAACTTAAAATGTACATCATTTTCAACAGCCAGGTTCATAATAACTGAGACAGGCACACAGCATTGCCACTTGTGGGATTGGAACCCACACAGAGCCTATGATGAATTAGAGGTCAGGCGTTAACCAATAGGTAAAAACCATAACTCTTGATTAATTTATTTAGTGTCAAAAGTTACTCTATACATTCTAATTTAACATTTTGATGTGAAATATTTTCAAAATAATTTCCATGCCTAATTTTTCAACATGGATTCAAACCCAGGAATGTAGTTCTGGAAAGCAATTAAAAACTAAACACCCACCCTCTCCCTCCCCATCCCAACCCCCACCCAGTCCCCAAGATTTGTCAGTATGTGGAAATCAATTGATGGGAAAACCCTCTTCCCCTTTCATTGACTTCTTTCAAATACTGTTATTTTTGTAACCACTTTTGATCTTCCCCTGTGAAAATTGGCCTAAATTTTGAAGATTTTATCTTCCTTTTAAAGGGTGACCGACACCCTCAAAAGTTGGAACAAACAAACCTGAGGCTTGGGGACTCAGGGGTGGTATTCACTAACATGGATTAAGATCAGATCAAGACCAGATTTTAGAAAAAAGTTTAAAGTGAGCCAGGGGATCAAATAGCTATTCACAAAGCAGGGATCACGTAAGTTGAAAAGATCAAATAGAACAGATTCATTTTGGGTGACCAACCCCAACAAATACTCTTGCTTAAATACATCAAAATACGATTCCGCACACGTGTTTTCGACATCGCCACTGGGTTCGTCCAATCAGATTGCTCGACACAAAAGCAATATGGCTAACACCAAAAAGATGATGAAAACAAAACAAAACGTGTAAATATTCCTCTATTAACCCTTATTTTATAAAAAAATCGCTTCAGATATGTTACAAGCATCCGGGCTTGCATCGACGAAAATATAAGAGCCCGTCCTTAAACTTTACAACAAATTGCTTGTGGGCAGGCGGCAGTTTCGAACGCTATCCAGTGGACTTTGATCATTTACAGCACACACACACACAAAAAAATCCTGTCAATTTTCTCATTAATTTGGATCCTTGAAAAACTATTTCGATCTAGAACGTCAATGCATCTATAACAATTGGGAGTGATAACATTCTAGACACGTGACCTGATAACCAGCTGTGTATCTTCATTAATAATGCTATCAGCTGACTTTGTCGAGTTGATAGTTGTCTTATACCACTGACAGAATACTCACCTACTATTCTTTCACGGTCCTTAGAATTGTCGGAGATTAAGCACATTGATACTTGATACCTTTCACATCTCTGAGATCATAAGGTTGTATTTAAACTCCTACCCTAAGTGACTAAACTAGTCATTAACTGTACTTAACTTTGGAAGTAAAATACACACTCAGAGACTATGAAACCATATCAACAAGTAGTCACTGCTCACAAAAAAAAAAAATCAAGTTCCACAAACAATCAATCCGAAGTATATAAAATACAACTGAATGGGTCATTGCATAAATAATACATCTTACATTAAATCAGTGACACATAAAGTACCATTTGTTGCAGTGATATTCATTATTTTATGTCATGACATAGACAAATTCCAAAGATTTAAGAATTTTATCTTTACTACTTATTTGTTTATGAGAGCCACCAAGAGATATTGTTTATTACGAAGGTTCATACTAAACTTCAGGAGTGCTTGATATCAAGTCATGTTTTTGCCTGCAAGTAATCAACTCCATTATTCTGGTCTGGTCACACCCTTGATTAACAATCCTTTTTTACCTCTGAGTTTGTCCAGCAGACTCACATCACTGACTTCTGGAGGCAAGGCGGCTATCCTCTCTCTCACTGCTGCATCGCTTGATGCTGCATTTTCCAGATCTTGTAATACTTTAACCAGATCCTCGGGCTGCAAGAGAAACATAAGATGAAATCTGTAATAGCCTTGTGTAGAACTGATCAAGTAACACTTGCACTTCTGAGGATTCTCCTTAAGACTGAAAATGAATAGTGAAATCACTATTCGAATAGTTTGTTATGAAATCTGGCAAATAATCAAATATTTGGTACCTATTTTAATGTGTATGTGCCTAATACAAATCAACATAAATTCTTCCAATATCCATACAAACCAGAAAATCCATCGCAAAACAATAAACCTCAAGTTGAACCATTTCCTTACTTCTTTCTTGAATGAAACTTGAGGATAAAGGCCAGTACATAGAGTTTCCCCATGTCAGGTCCTTGATGTTAAGCAGTACTTACCTCCACTGGGTCATTTGGTGCATTTGATAATTCCTGTTCAAGTTCATCCTTTAGAGTCAAGTCTGATTTCTTCCTTTTACGATTTTCTCTTTCTTCAGATTTTCCTTGCTTTTCCTTAAAAACATATACAACTTTAACCACTTGCTTGCACAAAATAATCTACATAAAAAAGTAACTGAACAACTTATTCACCTCAAAAGTATGATTCTTTATAATCTTTTATAATTTGTAAAGGTGCATGAAAAACAACATTAAAGAAAGAGATAACATACGTAAAGACAAAGTATCAAAACAGGACAATGTAATAGTGAGACAACAGCAGTAATTTGTACAATGAAAGTTATGATGTAAATTGAATAATTGATCTTTCTATTTATTGAAGTATACCTTCAATGGAGATAGCACAATTAGTTAAATGTACTTATAACAAGATTGTGTCGACTCAATGCCAACATATCCCCAGACAGGCCATCTCTCACGCCAAAGGCATTCACTAAAAAGTTTTCGTAGCACCCATTTTGTATGATTCACAGTCATATTTTTCTATCAAACCAGTTTTTCATTTTTTTTTGGTCAATCTTCCTGCAATGGTAAGATTAATCCTTTTTCAAAGTATTTAAATGGCTTTTGGTACTTCCTAAAATAGTATTACAGCTAAAGATTTACAATAAAAAGTAAGATAACTCATTTTATGTTAATTTAGATGTTATAAGCAAGATATGATAAAATTGGAAAAACTTTTTATAAACAGATAATGAATGACTTCCAAACAATAAGCTATCACCTGATTGATCTTAATATTTCCTGGGATGAGGTGGAGATAGAGTCATGTTACATAGTTTCTGAAGAAAGTGGTCCAAAAGGTATAAACTGGGTCCATGTGGTAATTTTAGAAACTTTAATGTGACCTAAAAAATTAAAGTACAGAGCTCTAATTTTCCACGAAGAAAGATCACCTATGCAAGTTATATCCACCACAGTTTGAGTCGGATCAGATTTGCCTATTTTGTCACTTTCAAGTTACAAGGCAAAATATGTGAAAAATGCAGAAAAAAGTTCTCTGGGTAGATTGTTTATTGCCCTCATATACAGGTTAAATGTTATATCTAATACAGTTTGAGACTTGTCAGTAGTGCTGGGACGAGTTGACGGAAACTCGAGTTACAACTCGATGGGCGATAATTGGGGGTCACATCGATTGGCGCAAGTGAAACTCGAGTTTTTTGTAAACGTACATATTTTAACCATCTAAGGCTGATACTTCACCATAACAATAGAAATATCTGAAATTTTCAGAAATATATTGTATTTTTACTTTATTCTGACTTAAATCAATGAAGATTTAACTTAAATTATATCGCGAAAGCCCATTTCCAGTTTAAAGTTTTGCCTCATGTACGGTTATGTAAAATATTTTCGCTAACAAACGAAATACTCTATCCCGAAAATTACTCGAGTTTGACTCGAGTTCAACTCGCTTCTAACAAGCGATGCTCGATCTGTCATTTAAGCTGGCGATCCCACCACTACTTGTCAGACTTACAATTTCCAATTACAAGGCAAAATATTGAAAAATGGAGAAACAAGAGGGTCAAAGATGCCCCAAAAGGCGGGTTGCGCAGGCAGCAATAAGGTTAGCAACTGCTGTAATTAAATTTAGAAACAAGGAAAGAAATGTTAGGTCACCCAGTTAAGGTGAATGTGTTAGGCGTGATAAGAAATGTAAAACTTGTAATTTAGGTTACATAATTGTATCTATGCTATAAACGGACAAACATAAGGGTGGAATTACACCAATTTCAAAAGCAACTTAGCTATGATGGTGATCTATCTCCCTGTCAAATTTGAATTCGATTGGACAAAGCGTTTTCGAGTTAGAGTCCGGAAACGGAAATGTTGACGGACAGACAAAAAACAGACAAACGGACGGATGGAATTACACCAATTTCAAAAGCAACTTAGCTATGATGGTGATCTATCTCCCTGTCATGTTTGAATTCGACTGGACAAAGCGTTTTTGAGTTAGAATCCGGAAACAGAAATGTTGACGGACAGACAAACGGACGGAATTACACCAATTTCAAAAGGAACCTAGCTGTGATGGTGATCTATCTCCCTGTCAAGTTTGAATTCGATTGGACAAACCGTTTCTGAGTTAGAGTCCGGAAACGAAAAATGTGGACGGACAGGCGGACAGACAAACGAACAAAAAAACGGACAAACTAACAAACGGAATTACACCAATTTCGAAAGGAACCTAGCTATGATGGTGATCTATGTCCCTGTCAAGTGTGAATTCGATTGGACAAACCGTTTTCGAGTTAGAGTCCGGAAACGAAAATGTGGACGGACAGATGGATGGACAGACAAACGGACAAAAAACGGACAAACGAATAGACGGAATTACACCAATTTCAAAAGGAACCTAGCTATGATGGTGATCTATCTCCCTGTCAAGTTTAAATTTTATTGGACAAACCGTTTCTGAGTTAGAGTCCGGAAACGAAAAATGTGGACGGACAGACGAACGAACAAACGAACAAAAAAACGGACAAACTAACAGACGGAATTACACCAATTTCGAAAGGAACCTAGCTATGATGGTGATCTATGTCCCTGTCAAGTTTGAATTCGATTGGATAAACTGTTTTCGAGTTAGAGTCCGGAAACGAAAATGTGGACGGACCGATGGACAGACAAGCGGACAAACGAACGGACGGAATTACATCAATTTCGAAAGGAACCTAGCTATGATGGTGATCTATCTCCCTGTCAAGTTTGAATTCAATTGGACAAACCGTTTTCGAGTTAGAGTCCGAAACAAAAAATGTGGACGGACGTCGGACACATCAATCTAATAGGCGGGTTGGTTGCACGCAACCCGCCTAAAAATGTCTAAGAAGGATCTTTATGGGCCTCAAAAACTATTTTAACCTACACATAAAATCTTGATTTTTGGCATATGTAGGAAGACTATATTGATATGTTTCCAGGTAAAATTTAAGGTCACCTAAGCCACATAGAATTTGACCTACAGGTCAATAAGTGGCCAAAGATCAAATTTCTGACCTTAAGGTGGCCAGAGCTTCTTTATTAGTAGGAGTTTAAGGTCACCTTAAATAGGGTTCCTCTCCTAACCCAAATAAATGTGTGTGCAAAGTTTAAATAGAATCCATGATATAAGAATCAGCAACCCATATATCTTTGTTATAGCAGAAATAAATCTCAAATATAGCAGCAGAAAACATTCTGATAGAGCCAAGGTCAAAGGTTACACGACAGTCACACTGTGATGTTGCACCACTACTGCCTAAAGCCAATATACCTACCAAATTAAAATTTCCTACAACTTACACAGTTTCCAAAATACAGCCCTAAAATTTCAAGACCAAAGGTCAAATGACGGTTACACCATGACATTGTACAGCAACAATGACCAAACTAATATACCTGACAAGTATAAACTTCCTATACCTTCAAGATATTTCCAAGATACTGCCAGAGAAGATTTTAAGATCAGGGTCACTAAAGCAAGGTTAAAAGTCAAACAAAGGTCACACCTTGATGTTTCACTCCTGTACCTGCACTCAATATCCCTGCCAAATATGAACTTACTGCACTTTACTTTTCAAGATAGAGCCCAGACGAGATTTTAAATGTCTGGGTTACTGTAGCACAGGGTCACATTGCAAGGTCAAAGGTCATATTAAGGTTATACTGTGACATCGGACACCAATACCAAGCAACCAATATCTCCACCAACTATAAACTTTCTATACTTCATGGTTTCTGAGATACAGCATGAACAAGAATTTTCAGCCACCCGTCCCACCAGCCCACCCAGCCAGACGCTATGGGTGAAAAAATATACAAAGTAATGTACCTAGTAGTTCCCACAAGGCTTAATTTAGTCAGCATGCAACAGTACAGCATTGTATAAACTTGCATAATCATTATGTACAACTAATCCAACCAGGATTATAATTGTGTTTGGTAATGTAATTTTGTCTGTAACAGTAGCTTGAAAAAAAAAACCAAAAAAAAACTAACATGGCCAAAAAAAACTGCATTATCATGTTTTGTATCCACCCTTTCAAAAATAAGTACAGAGAAGTAGTAACACCATACAGGTACAATGTTCACTCCAAATCACTCTATCTCACAGTGTTTACCAAATAAACAAAAATTTCTATTGTCTGCAAAAAATTGTAAGATGGTCACCATTGCTTGATAATATCCAATGTCTCCGTATTATAAAGCAGTAACAGTCTGTGGGTCTACATTTCACTTGAAATTGCACAATGCTTACAAAGTAAACACAATTTAATGTCTCATGCAAAAAAAAAAAATTGCTATGGTAGCAGCAAAACATTTGTGTGACCAGTCCCATGGAAGTTATCAAACCAAACATCTTTGGTACTAAAATATTGAAATATCTTGAAGTCTTTTCTTTAAATACACAGAAACCAAATTACTACTCGAAATTGCTAATTGCTAATTAGAAGTGCTGTGATGATATTTGTAGATGTTCGATAGTTCGCTCGTAGTGAAGGGATCATATATATTTATTATTGATATTTTAATATCGATCGATATGTCTTTCTAGATTTCAATATCGATACTAAAAGTGGGAATTTCAATATCGTTTCCATCACCCACCAGGAAGAATTTTCAAAATAGTTCTGTAATTTATCAGTTCCCTGTAGTTTGATCATCAATATTTATGCATTAAAAAGACTTATTGTGAGATTTTTCATGAAATTTAATTGCTTTTATAGGCTGCTTGTATTAAATACATGGTCAGTTTTGTGTATCTTATATGTTAGCAAAACGATTTATGATAACTGAAAAATCAGCATGAGCAAAATCACAGATTTTATGGCGTGAAACAATATTTCAATATCGATCGATATGCAAAGCCAAAAAAAGAGTTTGATATCGATATTGAAATTTCATTTCAATCCCTACACTATTCGCTCGTTTACTGCCCAAATCAAAGTTCAGTTCAAATGTCTGGAATTAGAATTTTGCAAAACATTTAGAAATCACCAACATCACACCCCATCCCAAAAGATCCTATTTTCGCCCACCTGTAAAACTGGTGCTTTATTGAAAATATGGTGAAATTTATTTGGAAGATCTATGGATATTATATTTTTACCATATTGTCAACAAAGTGACAAGATTTTATGTTATATTGTTGTGTTTTTACTGGTTTTTTAAAAGTTGTTTCAATGATTGACCTAGATTGAAGATCGCTAGCTTGTACAGATAACAAACATCGAACCCAAAAATTCTAAATGATTTCACTGCATTACTAACTAGTCATCATCCAGTTAAGTACTACAAATCACAGCAAAGGCATCCTACCCAAATGCAAATATCAAAGTACAGGACACATCGAACAAGAAATGAAGGTAGAATTATATTTCAATCCCACAACCAAAGTCAAAGTCCACAGAAGGGCTTTATTTCCCTTTCAACAGCCAAGGTCATATCAAGGCAGAACCTTCAGAGCATCCTGCATGAACGGAATTCGAACCCACAACCATAAAGTTGAGAGCTGGGTGATTCATTCTATGTATTTGTCCCAGCCCTGTCAAATGCTAAACCTATTCACCACTTGGTAGGGACGTCACGACTCCAAATATTTCTTGTCGGCTAATCGCTGGAGGAACTGTTCTTGTTGACAACGAATAACCGTCGAATTTGTAAAACAACCAAAATCACAACCAAGTTTCATATTGTAAAAATAGCATCAGAGATGCCCGTACCCCACAGCCTGGGGAAATAGTTTTCAACACCATGAGATATAGAAGTAGTGAAACAGTACAAAGATCGGGATACTTTCAGAGCAGTGTCAGTAATATTAAGGCCAAAATGATGTTTAAGTAGAGAAAATAACATGTAAGAGAAGGAAAATTTATGTGAAGATAAAATATTAAAACAAGACAATTCAATAGCAAGATGACAGCATTAATCAGTAAACTAAAAATTATGATGCACACCTACAACCCCTAACCAATGCCCCTACCAACTAACAACTTCCTACATCTTACGCTTTCAGAGATATTGTCCGGACAAAATTTTAAAGGTCAAGGTCACTACGGCAAGGTCAAAGGTCAAATTAAGGTCACACCATGACACTGCACACCTACAACCCCTAACCAATGTCCCTGCCAAGTATCAACTTCCTACACCTTATGCTTTCCAAGATATAGCCCAAACAAGATTTTATACGTCAAGCTCACTACGGCAAGGTCAAATCAAGGTAACACCATGACGTTGCACACCTACACCTCCTAACCAATGTCCCTACCAAGTATCAACTTCCTACACCTTATGGTTTCCGAAATATAGCCAGGACAAGATTTTTAAAGGTTAAGGTCACTACGCCAAGGTCAAAGGTCAAATCAAGGTCACACCATGATGTTGCACACCTACATCCCCTAACCAATGTCCCTACCAAGTATCAACTTCCTACACCTTACGGTGTCCGAGATATAGCCCGGACAAGATGTTACAGGTCAAGGTCACTATGGCAAGGTCAAAGGTCAAATCAAGGTCACACCATGACGTTGCACACCTACACCCCTATCCAATGTCCCTACCAAGTATTAACTTCCTACACCTTACGGTTTCCGAAATATAGCCCAAACAAGACTTTATAGGTCAAGGTCACTACGGCAAGGTCAAAGGTCAAATCAAGGTAACACCATGATGTTGCACACCTACACCCCCTAACCAATGTCCCTACCAAGTATCAATTTCCTACACCTTACAGTTTCTGAGATATAGCCCGGACAAGATTTTCAAACTCAAGGTCATTGCAGCAAGGTCAAAGGTTAAATCAAGGTCACACCATGACGTTGCACACCTACACCCCCTAACCAATGTCCCTACGATGTATCAATTTCCTACACCTTACGGTTTCTGAGATACAGCCCGGACAAACTTTTTCCCGCCGCCCGGACGCCTGCCCGCCCATCCGGACACCATGGGTTAAAATACCCGAGGGCTGTGGGATAAAAAGCAATGAAAATGATAAATATGTGAAACAATATGAAAATATATGTCTATAAGCTGTAAAATTTAATAAATTTTCATATTTTTAAATGTAAAATGCATTTTTATGAATAAAAATGTATATACTTACCATATGAAAACACTTGGGTAGGCGTGGCTTGGCGTTCAGTGACCGCCACATACACCATACATAGAATTTAAATATACGAGGGGAGACCCTCTTTAAACCTATACACTTGCTACCTTTGACCCCTGGTGACCTAATTCACTCTGCCATACGCAGTAATACAGAAATAGTTCATTCTTTTTGTGAATAAACATAAATGCTGGAAAAAGGTCTTTAAAAGCGGGGCAGGCGGGAGGGTGATTTGCTGTTTTCATATGGTAAGTATATACATTTTTATTCATAAAAATGCATTTTACATTTAAAAATATGAAATTTTATTTCATAAAAATGTAAATATACTATACCATATGAAAACACTTGGGTAGAATGCCCACATGGAAGGATGGTGGGAAAAAGACAGACTGAGGAAAACTACCCTAAGGTTATATTGCTACAAAAGGATACTTCCTAGTGCAATGCAATAGAACCCAAAACCTCTGTGCTGAAGCAATAATTCCATTGAGTTAAGTGAGTAGCATTAACCACTGCACTAACTTCAACACTGCTGTCTACACCCTATTAGGTCAGCTCAAAGGAAAAGGCATAAGTATGCCCTGTGCTCAGAATGGGAACATGCCCAGAGGCACTAAGAAGCACGGTTCTGAAAATAGAGATGAAGAATAGATTCCCTAAAAGGGAAATGCCACCCCCCTTTTTCTGAAACTAAAAGTTTCAGATGGACTTAAATTGAGGAATTTAAGTAGAAGAGAGAGAAATGGCTGAGTGGAAAAGGATGTCCACTCCACTTAAGAAATCATAGAGATTCTTAAGAACAACATCTCTGAAGGAAAATAAGTGAAGTGCAAGGATTCCAAGAGGAATCCCCCTTCTTGAGAGGTACATTCCTAAAGTAGAAGGATGTAAAAGTGGAATGGCTCTTCCACGTGCAGGATCTCATGTTGACTAGGAGTGGGATTCCACCCCTAAAGGACCAGGAAGCAGCCTGTGCCCTGACATTATGAGCCCAAAGAACTCCCAAACCCTGCAGTGAAACATCCATGAAAGTAGATGTAAAAACTAGGGAATTAAAGGGAGGTATGCAAAGACATAGTTCCCAGGATAGTACCATCTTGAATGAACCTTCATAGAAGGATCAAGGAATGGAAAATCCAGAGCACCTTTTGGAAATCAAGTGTCCTGAGATGACACAGAAGAAGTGTCATGTGCAGGGACCTTGAAGAGGCGGCTTCCAAGTGGAAGCCAAAAGAAACTAGAGGATCGCTCGCAAAAAAAAAAAGATAATGTTTTTGCATAGCAAAAACAAAGCGTCCCGAAAAGGATATAAAGGTGAGTGCTAAAGTATTAAGAAAATGCTTCGTTTGTAGCCTTATACAGTTGTGGTAACCAAAGTCAGCGCAGTCTGCTCTATCTAGCACGGTTTTCAAGATATAAGCATTTTTGTGTTTTGCAAAAAATTCGAAAATTCAAAATGTCCGCTATATTTGGCGAGACAAAAATATTTTGAAAATTGGCATGGCTACTCTGCAGAGATACCCAGCAGGTCAAAAATTTTGTTGAGTTCGCTCCATCTAGCACGGTTTTCGAGATATAAGCATTTTTGTGTTTTACAAAAACTTTGAAAATTCAAAATGGCCACCATTTTTGGGGAGACAAAAATTTTTGACAAGACCACTGCCGCGGTGTGTATCTCCCGCCGAGCATTAAAGGAGAAGAAATAGCTTTTCCGAGATATTCACAATTTTTCATTTTCGTGTGTGAAAGCTCTTCCAAAAGTAGGTGAATGAGTTATTTGAGAAAAATTGGCTATCTGCAATACTATTAAGAGATAATTCACATTTACTCCTTTCGAGTAGGTGAGTAATTACCTACGGGTCTGAAACTTCACCAAGTGAAAGTTCTCCCAAAAGTAGATGAATGAGTTATTTGATAAAAATTGGGTATCCGCAATACTTTTAGAGATAATTCTCATTTACTCATTTTGAGTAGGTGAATAATTAGCTATGGGTCTGAAACTTCACCAAGTGAAAGCTCTCCCAAAAGTAGGTGAATGAGTTATTTGAGAAAAATTGGCTATCCGCAATACTTTTAGAGATAATTCGCATTTACTCATTTTGAGTAGGTGACTAATTAGCTACGGGTCTGAAACTTCACCATGTGAAAGCTCTCCCACAAGTAGATGAATGATTTATTTGAGAAAAATTGGGTATCCGCAATACTTTTACAGATAATTAGCATTTACTCATTTTGAGTAGGTGAATAATTAGCTATGGGTCTGAAACTTCACGGAGTGAAAGCTCTCCCAAAAGTAGATGAATGAGTTATTTGAGAAAAATTGGCTATCTGCAATACTTTTAGAGATAATTAGCATTTACTCATTTTGAGTAGGTGAATAATTAGCTATGGGTCTGAAACTTCACCATGTGAAAGCTCTTCCAAAAGTAGGTGAATGAGTTATTTGAGAAAAATTGGCTATCTGCAATACTTTTAAGAGATAATTCGCATTTACTCATTTTGAGTAGGTGAGTAATTATCTACGGGTCTGAAACTTCACCATGTGAAAGCTCTCCCAAAAGTACATGAATGAGTTATTTGATAAAAATTGGGTATCCGCAATAGTTTTTGAGATAATTATCATTTACTCATTTTGAGTAGGTGAGTAATTAGCTACGGGTCTGAAACTTCATGGAGTGAAAGCTCTCCCAAAAGTAGGTGAATGAGTTATTTGAGAAAAATTGGCTATCTGCAATACTTTTAGAGGTAATTCGCATTTACTCATTTTGAGTAGGTGAGTAATTAGCTATGGGTCTGAAACTTCACCATGTGAAAGCTCTCCCACAAGTAGATGAATGAGTATTTGATAAAAATTGGGTATCCGCAATACTTTTACAGATAATTAGCATTTACTCATTTTGAGTAGGTGAATAATTAGCTCTGGGTCTGAAACTTCACGGAGTGAAAGCTGTCCCAAAAGTAGGTGAATGAGTTATTTGAGAAAAATTGGCTATCTGCAATACTTTTAGAGATAATTCGCATTTACTCATTTTGAGTAGGTGAGTAATTAGCTATGGGTCTGAAACTTCACCAAGTGAAAGCTCTCCCAAAAGTAGGTGAATGATTTATTTGAGAAAAATTGGCTATCTGCAATACTTTTAGAGATAATTCGCATTTACTCATTTTGAGTAGGTGAGTAATTAGCTATGGGTCTGAAACTTGACCATGTGAAAGCTCTCCCACAAGTAGATGAATGAGTTATTTGATAAAAATTGGGTATCCGCAATAGTTTTTGACATAATTAGCATTTACTCATTTTGAGTAGGTGAGTAATTAGCTACGGGTCTGAAACTTCACCATGTGAAAGCTCTCCCAAAAGTAGATGAATGAGTTATTTGATAAAAATTGGGTATCCGCAATAGTTTTAGAGATAATTAGCATTTACTCATTTTGAGTAGGTGAGTAATTAGCTACGGGTCTGAAACTTCACCATGTGAAAGCTCTTCCAAAAGTAGATGAATGAGTTATTTGAGAAAAATTGGCTATCTGCAATACTTTTAAGAGATAATTCGCATTTACTCATTTTGAGTAGGTGAATAATTAGCTACGGGTCTGAAACTTCACCGAGTGAAAGCTCTTTGGGATAGCTGCTCTGCAGAGATACCCTGAAGATCAAAAAATTCGTCGAAATTGTTCTATGTAGCACGGTTTTCGAGATATTAGCATTTTTGTGTTTTGCAATTTTTGCGCAAAAATTCAAAAATTCAAAATGGACGCCATTTTTGGCAAGACAAATTTTTTTTGAAAATTGGCATGGCTACTCTGCAGAGATACCATGTGGGTCAAAAATTTCGTCAAAATCGCTCTATCTAGCACGGTTTTCGAGATATAAGCATTTTTATGTTTTGCAATTTTTGCGAAAAATTCGAAAATTCAAAATGGCCGCCATTTTTGGCGAGAGAAAATTTTTTTGAAAATTGGCATGGCTATTTTGCAGAGATACCCTGTAGGTAAAAAAATTCATCGAAATCGCTCTATCTAGCAGGGTTTTCGAGATATAAGCATTTTTATGTTTTGCAATTTTTGCGAAAAATTCGAAAATTCAAAATGGCCGCCATTTTTGGCGAGACAAAATTCTTTTGAAAATTGGGATAACTACTCCGCAGAGAAACCCTGCGCGTCAAAAATTTCGTCGAAATCGCTCTATCTAGCACGGTTTTCGAGATATAAGCATTTTTGTGTTTTCCTTATTTGGAAAATTCGTAATGATTAATTAATCATTAATTACTCGGCCATTTCTTGACCAATCAATGCCAAAATCTAATGATTTCCAGATTTTAATAGAATGAATGTATTTGCCAAGTTTCAGGTGAATTGATAAAATTCCTTTCAAGTTATCATCCGGACAAGCTTCCCCATCGAAAAAAGACATTTTTGGTCATGTGACCTCTCTGATTGGTCGAAATGTCACTGCAGCATATTCAAAAAAATTCCCCAAGGCTACTGCCTAAACCTGCCAAATTTGAAAAGAATCCGCCTAACGGTTACAGAGTTATAAGGAAAAGAAAATGCGGAGCCGGCAGAGCCGGCGGAGCCGGAAAGTCTCCCATACACAAACAAGCATCCCTTGCGGGACGCTTAATAAGGAGCCCAGTTGGAGAGGTAATTAAGAAACAGGTTAAGAACCTGACTCAGGAAGAAGACCTGTTAAAGAAACAGATCTAAATACTTCCTGCTAAGAACCACTCCAGTCAACTCTAATAGAGTTGGAAAATGAGCCTCTGACAACTATTGGCTCTAATGAGCCAATTTGTAGTCACATGTGCACTGAGATGCCCAACCTCAAAGCCAACTTTCCTTACTTCCTTGACTAAGGAAGTAAATCCTGAAAAGCTAGTGGCTAGACCATAAGGCATTGCCACAAGGTGGTACACCTTGCCCAAAAGCAAAACTATCAGCAAGAGTGAACCAAAGGAGCCAAAGGAGAGAAAGGAGGCAAATAGAGGAAGAGAAGTGGTCCACTGGCCAGTCGAGAAAATGATCAACTGATAAGTTGCATCCTGATAGTCTGGAAAACCAGGAAAAGATATAAATCTAATGGTGGTTTCCAGTATATCTTTGTCAAGGATAATGCCCTGAAAAAATCAGGAAAACAGGAGCTCAAGTTACTTGAACTGCTCATGTGAACAGACAGTGTGAGACTGAATGACAAAGAACAGCATTCTTCTGTGGAGAAGAGCTGAAAGAATCAGGAAAGTGGAATCTGAGAGACCACTGGAATCAGTTGACCTCCCACTGGCAAGTGGAGGGATCTGGAAGTAAGAGTGAAAATTTGATTAAAACAACACTCTCATCTCCTGAAGGACACCATAATAGAGGTTGAGGCTGAGCCTCTACCTCTGGAAGGCATTCCACCATCAGAATGTTGGAACCTGGAAAGGAACCACATCCTTAAAGCACTAAGTTAGAGAGAAAACTCCCTGGATGGGAGGAAAAAGGTCTTAATTGGTGTGCCTCAAGAGGCTAATGCAGATAGCTTAAAAGAGGCACCTTGAGTAAGGGCCACATGAAAAGCTTCTGCTTATACTGTTATATGTGAGAAGAAATGGTCTCCCAAGAGAGACACCACAAAAAACAGCATAAGACCAAAAAAGGACCAATTTACCCTACCAAGTGACTAAGCACAAGTGAGGGAAATGGATAAAGAAATCTCTCAAAACAAAGTGCAAAGATAGCTGAAAAAGGGCCATAGATCAACCAGCTAAAATGGAGCTAGAAGACCCATTGAACAGATGTCCAAAGAATGGTGGATGAAAAAGACCACTGAGAAAGTATTGCCTTGTCAATCAACTTGAATAAGTGATCAACAAAACAGGACTGAAGGAAAAAATCCCACAGAAATAAGGACCCTAAGGTCCATCTCAGATCTCCCCTAATAGCAGAGGAACTCTACCTAGGGAAGAGAAGGTCTTAAGAACCCCATCAGGCTAGATCCCAGGTCCGGAAACCTGAGCAAGTCAACCCAAAAAAACCCTCTGAAGAGGATTTGTACCTGGCAAAACTAATTTTTTTACAGCTAAGCAGCTGTTAGAACATATTAATGCCAATAACTTAGACAACCCGTACCAGTCGGCATATAAGGCGGGCCATTCAACTGAGACTGCTCTTCTCTACATAAAAAATGAGGTTCACTTATCATTGTCAAGAGGTGAATCCACTGCCTTGGTATTGCTTGACTTGTCTGCTGCCTTCGACACCATTGATCACTCTACTCTTCTGGGTTGCCTCCAAAACTGGTTTGGGGTCAGTGGCTCCGTTCTGAAATGGTTCACATCCTACCTAATGGACCGTTACCAATCAGTAAAAATTGGTTCTACTTTGTCAGATGTTTGTAAACTCCTATTTGGTGTTCCCCAAGGTTCTGTCCTGGGTCCTTTGTTGTTCTCATTGTACACTACCCCCCTCAGTTCCATTATCAGTAAACATAATGGAATAAAGTTTCATTTCTATGCAGATGATAGCCAACTTTATATACATTTATCCCAGAAGAATGCATCTGCTGCCTTTGAAAAGCTAAATAAGTGCCTAAATGATGTTAAAGAGTGGATGACAACTAGTAAGCTCAAACTGAATCCTGATAAGACTGAGTTTATCATCTTTGGTTCGAAGAGACAAAGGGATAAGTTGAAAGCATGTTTTCCAATTGATATCCTGGGCAACTCACTCTGCCCTGCAGATTCAGTAAAAAATCTGGGTGTGTGGCTTGATTCAGATTTCTCTTTGTCCAAG
The DNA here is from genome assembly GCA_964017235.1 of Sabellastarte sp. h YS-2021. NCBI lineage: Eukaryota > Metazoa > Annelida > Polychaeta > Sabellida > Sabellidae > Sabellastarte > Sabellastarte sp. h YS-2021. Next base: position 58,053,122 of record OZ024930.1, on the reverse strand, counting down.
CATGTTCAGAATGTCTGCAAAAGTTGTTTTGTTAAACTCCGTGACTTCAGACATGTCAGGCGGTTTCTTACTCATGATGTTTCTGTGCTTGTAGCCAACGCTCTTGTTAGTAGTTGGTTGGATTACTGCAACTCACTTTTCAGGAGCCTGTCCAAGTTCAATCTACGCAAATTACAGTGCATCCAAAATAGTGCAGCTAGAATTGTATCAAACACCAGTCGATACACCAGCATAACTCCTGTGCTAAAGAAACTGCATTGGCTTCCTGTTGAACAGCGCATTGTGTTCAAGACAGTCACACTTGTTTATAAGTATCTTCACACAGGTTTTCCCAGGTATTTTTCACCACATCTTTCTTCCTACAGCAGTTCTTATAGTACCAGGCGCAGTGAAAGTGGTGGTAATTTCCTAGTTATTCCAAAGTTCTGCCCCTCTGTTCATAAATCTGTCAAACAGTTTGGTAATAGTTTTGCGTTTGATGCTCCTACTGTGTGGAATACTCTCCCTGATGTGATTCGTGCCTCTCCATCCCTGGCCTCCTTCAGAAAACAGCTTAAAACCTACCTGTACACCAAAGCATATCCACCCTAGCCTGAATCATCCTCCTGGCGTTCTCCGTGGTGTTCGACCCCTGTTATGTCCCTGGACACAGAATTTTGTTGACTGCTTTTTGTTTTGTTGCGCCTTAGAGTCCTCTTGTTTGGGGAGATTAAGCGCTATAAAAGTCCAATTAGAATTAGAATTAGAATTAGAAAATTGGGTAATTACCCAACCTACAAAACTTAGAATAAGAAGATCCCAAAATGAATGAGTGACAGAAAGTAAGTATCTGGCCTCATTGAGGAACTTCTAAGCCTGGAAAAAGAGGTTGACTTAGAGAAAAATAAGACTGATCAAAAGGAAAGAGCAATCAAATTTATTCCCTAATTCTGTTAGACAGGAAGCTTGAAAATCTTCTTTGGAGAAAATTAAAGGATGAAGTCCTAAGCACTCATATAGTCCAACAGACTGGCACCAAAAAGTTGGAATAGGGTTCCTGAAGTCTGCCTAAAGGTTAACTGTAGACAGAGGAACCCCCAACATACCCAAAAGGGAGATGTGCCCATTGATCGTCAGATCTAAAAAATGGTGAAAACACAATAGAAAGCTGTTGAGTAACAGAAGATTTCCACCAAACCCCAAACAAAATTTTTCTAGATTTAGAAAATGAATGGAGTAGTGTTAAGGAAGTAGCAAAATCAGTTGGATTCAACTGATAAACTCTTCTAAGGGACCCTGAACATGAATGGTCTTGAGAAGGTAATCGCAGTACCAAAAAGCAGTCTGATTAGACTGAAGCCTAGGCACAAAAGAGGCCAAAGGACTAAAAATGGACTGAGAAACCAAATGACCAATTGACATAAAATTGGAATGTAGGAAACCAGTAACAGTGAAATGGATCTCCAAAAGGTGGAAGACAAAGTCCTCCCCAGAAGCCGTAAACCCCCAACCTCCAGAATTGAAGGTGGAGAAAGGCTAAAAATGGAGACCCTAGGCTCAGAATTGAACCCCAAAACACTGAAACCAGGATCCGAATTCCAGAAATGTCAAATGAAAGGGCCTGTAAGTAAAGAACCGTGAATGGTAGGTAGTAATTACCGTAATGTTACGCTATAAAATATGTGTTAACAAATGAAATATATTACACATTATGCTCTGAAATAATAATAATAAAAGAACTAGAAATAGGACGCCCTGTTGCTTGTAGCTGCGACATATGAATAGAAACAGGATAGCATAGAAGAACACACATTATCATGTGTAATGTCCACCCTATCAACCTTTTGTTAAGAAGATAGAAGCAAATTCCTGTTTTTCTATTTTTGGCAAAAATTCGAAAATTCAAAATGGCCGCCATTTTTGGGAAAAGGAAAATTTTTTGAAAATTGCCAAGAGTACATTACTTAGATACCCTATGGGTCGAAAATTTCAACGAAATAACTCTATTTTGCACGGTTAAGGCCAGTTTGTGTTTTTCCATTTTGGGCAAAAATTCGAAAATTCAAAATGGCCGCCATATGTGGGGAGGGGAAAATTTTTGGAAAATTGCAAAGAGTACATTCCTTAGATACCCCTTGGGTCGAAAATTTCGCCGAAATCGCTCTATCTCGCACGGTTAAGGAGATAGAAGCAAATTTGTGTTTTGCCATTGTTGGTAAAAATTCGAAAATTCAAAATGGCCGCCATTTTTGGGGAGGGGCAAATTTTTGAAAATTGCAAAGATTACATTCCTTAGATACCCTGTGGGTCGAAAATTTCGACGAAATCGCTCTATCTCGCATGGTTAAGGAGATAGAAGCAAATTTGTGTTTTGCCATTTTTGGCAAAAATTCGAAAATTCAAAATGGCCGCCATTTTTGGGAAAAGGAAAATTTTTTGAAAATTGCCAAGAGTACATTACTTAGATACCCTATGGGTCGAAAATTTCAACGAAATAACTCTATTTTGCACGGTTAAGGCCAGTTTGTGTTTTTCCATTTTTGGCAAAAATTCGAAAATTCAAAATGGCCGCCATATGTGGGGAGGGGAAAATTTTTGGAAAATTGCAAAGAGTACATTTCTTAGATACCCCTTGGGTCGAACATTTCGCCGAAATCGCTCTATCTCGCACGGTTAAGGAGATAGAAGCAAATTTGTGTTTTGCCATTGTTGGTAAAAATTCGAAAATTCAAAATGGCCGCCATTTTAGGGGAGGGGAAATTTTTTTTAAATTGCCAAGAATACAATGCTCAAACACCTGTGGGTCGAAAATTTTGACGAAATCGCTCTATCTCGCACGGTTAAGGAGATAGAAGCAAATTTGTGTTTTGCCATTTTTGGCAAAAATTCGAAAATTCAAAACGGCCGCCATTTTTGGGGAGGGTTAAATTTTTTGAAAATTGGAAAGATTACATTCCTTAAATACCCTGTGGGTCGAAAATTTCGACGAAATCTCTCTATCTCGCACGGTTAAGGAGATAGAAGCAAATTTGTGTTTTGCCATTTTTGGCAAAAATTCGAAAATTCAAAATGGCCGCCATTTTTGGGGAGGGGAAAATTTTTTTAAAATTGTAAAGATTACATTCCTTAGATACCCTGTGGGTCGAAAATTTCGACGAAATCGCTCTATCTCGCACGGTTAAGGAGATAGAAGCAAATTTGTATTTTGCCATTTTTGGCAAAAATTCAAAATGGCCGCCATTTTTGGGGAGGGGAAAACTTTTTAAAAATTGGCAAGAGTAAATTCTCAGATATCCTGTGGGTCGAAAATTTTGCCGAAATCACTCTATCTCGCACGGTTAAGGAGATAGAAGCAAATTAGTGTTTTGCCATTTTTGGCAAAAATTCGAAAATTCAAAATGGCCGCCATTTTTGGGGAGGGGAAAACTTTTTAAAAATTGGCAAGAGTAAATTCTCAGATATCCTGTGGGTCGAAAATTTTGCCGAAATCACTCTATCTCGCACGGTTAAGGAGATAGAAGCAAATTAGTGTTTTGCCATTTTTGGCAAAAATTCGAAAATTTAAAATGGCCGCCATTTTTGGGGAGGGGCAAATTTTTTAAAAATTACCAAGAGTACAATGCTCAGATACCCTGTGGGTCGAAATTTTGGACGAAATCGCTCTATCTCGCACGGTTAAGGAGATAGAAGCAAATTTGTGTTTTGCCATTTTTGGCAAAAAATTCGAAAATTCAAAATGGCTGCCATTTTTGGGGAGGGGAAAATTTTTGGAAAATTGCAAAGATTGGATTGCTTAGATACCCTGTGGGTCGAAAATTTCGACGAAATCGCTCTATCTCGCATGGTTAAGGAGATAGAAGCAAATTTGTGTTTTGCCATTTTTGGCAAAAATTCGAAAATTCAACATGGCCGCCATTTTTGGGGAGGGGAAAATTTTTTGGAAAATTGCAAAGATTACATTCCTTAGATACCCTATGGGTCGAAAATTTCGACGAAATCGCTCTATCTCGCACGGTTAAGGAGATAGAAGCAAATTTGTGTTTTGCCATTTTTGGCAAAAATTCAAAATGGCCGCCATTTTTGGGGAGGGGAAAATTTTTTGAAAATTGTAAAGATTACATTCCTTAGATACCCTGTGGGTCGAAAATTTCGACGAAATCGCTCTATCTCGCACAGTTAAGGAGATAGAAGCAAATTTGTGTTTTGCCATTTTTGGCAAAAATTCAAAATGGCCGCCATTTTTGGGGAGGGGAAAACTTTTTAAAAATTGGCAAGAGTAAATTCTCAGATATCCTGTGGGTCGAAAATTTTGCCGAAATCACTCTATCTCGCACGGTTAAGGAGATAGAAGCAAATTAGTGTTTTGCCATTTTTGGCAAAAATTCGAAAATTCAAAATGGCCGCCATTTTTGGGGAGGGGCAAATTTTTTAAAAATTACCAAGAGTACAATGCTCAGATACCCTGTGGGTCGAAATTTTGGACGAAATCGCTCTATCTCGCACGGTTAAGGAGATAGAAGCAAATTTGTGTTTTGCCATTTTTGGCAAAAATTCGAAAATTCAAAATGGCTGCCATTTTTGGGGAGGGGAAAATTTTTGGAAAATTGCAAAGATTGGATTCCTTAGATACCCTGTCGGTCGAAAATTTCGACGAAATCGCTCTATCTCGCATGGTTAAGGAGATAGAAGCAAATTTGTGTTTTGCCATTTTTGGCAAAAATTCGAAAATTCAAAATGGCCGCCATTTTTGGGGAGGGGCAAATTTTTTAAAAATTACCAAGAGTACAATGCTCAGATACCCTGTGGGTCGAAAATTTTGACGAAATCGCTCTATCTCGCACGGTTAAGGAGATAGAAGCAAATTTGTGTTTTGCCATTTTTGGCAAAAATTTGAAAATTCAACATGGCCGCCATTTTTGGGGAGGGGAAAATTTTTTGGAAAATTGCAAAGATTACATTCCTTAGATACCCTATGGGTCGAAAATTTCGACGAAATCGCTCTATCTCGCACAGTTAAGGAGATAGAAGCAAATTTGTGTTTTGCCATTTTTGGCAAAAATTCGAAAATTCAAAATGGCCACCATTTTTGGGGAGGGGAAAATTTTTTGAAAATTGGAAAGAGTACATTCCTTAGATACCCTGTGAGTCAAAAATTCTGTCGAAATCGCTCTATCTCTTACGGTTTCTGAGATATTAGCAAATTACTCAAAAGTAGTACTGAAAATACACAATGAAGTACCTAAATGGCTATTACTCATGTACTGACAAAGCTATCAGTCCCAAATGCAATACCAAGCGAGCTATGGACATAACAATCTTGTATTCAAAATTGTAGTAAAATATCTTTAATTATTTTGGCTTAAATGCACGGAAACCAATGGGTACTGAAAATAGCTGTACTTAAGTATTACTCAGTAAGCAAAAGAGGTACAACAGCCAAAAGCAATCCCAAGCAAGCTACTGACCCAATAAGCCTGCATACCAAATTTGGTGACAATAGCTCTAATACTTTTCCTTTAAATGAGCGGAAACCATGCGTGACGCCGGACATCGGACGCCGGACATCGGACGCCGGACGGCGGAAAAAGCAAAAATAATATGTCCACCCCCCAGGGGGGTGGACATAATTATGTAGAAGGAATGCATAAACAAACCTGGAAATGCTGTAATCACCATGAAAATGAATATTTTCTGACAACCGATCGGTTGACCTCCATTTTGGATGTGACGTCATAGTCACGTGACCTGGTGAATGATTAGTAAAAAGCTCAATAAATAGGGTCAATTTACACGGTGAAACGAAGAATTTCGTAAAAAGAATGAAGGAAACCAAAAATGGTGAATTATAATGCCTGTAGAAGTGCATCAATGAATTAATTCACCGCGGAAATGAATATTTCCCAAGGAAATCCAACATTCTGACACCACGTGACCCGATGAACGATAATACCCAATAGGTATTTACGTGAAAAACAATGCACAGTCAAAGTTGACAATACGGTCAAAATACGTGCAAAAAAAACGAAGAATTTCGTTAACAGAATGAAGGAAAACCGTAAATTAAAATTGTAATGCCTGTAGAAGTGCATAAAAAGAAATAATTTACTGAGGAGATGAGCGATAATACGAGTTTTGGAAAAACACGTAAAATATATGGCAAAGTACACAATAAATTCACCAGAAATAGAAGTAAAATGTAAATAAAATGGAGGAAGAGTGAATAAAACAGCTTAAGTGTACTTACAGAGCACCAAACACGTGTAAATGCAGGTCTTAGTGAGATAGCAAAAACGCCTGTTGACACTACAACCACCACAAAAAGAATGAACTATTTCTGTATTACTGCGCATGGCAGAGTGAATTAGGTCACCAGGGGTCAAAGGTAGCAAGTATATAGGTTTAAAGAGGGTCTCCCCTCATATATTTAAATTCTATGTACGGTGTATGTGGCGGTCACCGAACGCCAAGCCATGCCTACCCAAGTGTTTTCATATGGTATAGTATATTTACATTTTTATGAAATAAAACTGCTGTTTTCCTGTGACTTCTGCTTCATTTATTTCAGACAGGAAGTGGGCGATACAAGAGGTAATGGTAATTCCAGTTTCATGTGAATGCATAACAGTACAGAAAACATGGCTGGTTTTGGATTTTAACTCATTTTATGTGACAATATGGACATATTTTACGGATTCAGACCTTCTGCCATCTTTCACTACATTGAGCGATTATTCATACTTTAAAACATGAAACCGGTATTTAGCACTATTCTAACCATTGTCGATTAGTCGGCTTACCACTCAGTCACTATAGGCTTTGTAAGGCTAAAAGTAATACTTGTAACTCACTTCTGGTTTCTTGCTGTGTGATTTTTGAGGGACAGTCTCCTCTTTCACAGGTTTAGTTTCAGGTTCCGACACAGGTGGCGTATCAGTGCTACTTGTACCAGGTGAACTCTCCTTCCCTGCAATACCTTCCCCTGTAACAGTCAATCGTTCTAATTTTACTCAGGAGAAATTTTTTCCTTTTAAACATTGAACTGAAAAAAAAAGATTCTGTAAACAATACTTACAAGATTAGTAGGCAAGATTTAAAGTGGGAACCATTACTGAGTAAAAAATAAGAAAATAACAAGTCAGGAGGCTCTTTTAAAATTGTAAATGACAGAAATGACAAAACAAGCAATCAGTGCCCGTGAATGGGCTCTGTGTTAGCTGACTGTGTGTTTTGAGTTTCAGAGTAGAAGTGAAAGAAGTTTTCGAGTTTCAACTGATTTACTTAACAGAGAGAATTTCAAAGTAGCTTTTGCTCAGCCATGCAATGAGTTAAAGAGCTGCAATTTTACTGTGGTATTGCTGACTCAAAAGTAGGTTAATAACGCATTTAAAGAAAATACTATAAATGCAATAGTTATCAAGTTACAACTGATTTATTCAACAGCGAGTGCACTGCTATGCAATGAGACACAGGTCTGTAATTTCTGTTTATAATACAGGTCTGTTATAGGTGACTGAAAAGTGGGTGAATAATATATTTAAAGAAAATACTCTAAATGCAATAGTTTTCAAGCTACAACTGATTTACTCAACAAAGAGAACCTAAAAGTAGCTTTTGCTCAGCTATGCCATGAGCTACAGGTCTACAATTTTACTATGTTATAGCTGACCCAAAAATAGGTGAACAACATGAACATATTTATAGAAAATACGCTAATTGCAATAGTTTTCAAGTTACAACTAATTAACTCAACACTGAGAACCTCAAAGTAGCTATTGCTCAGCCATGCCATGAGCTACAGGTCTACAATTTCACTATGTCATCATAGCTGACCCAGAAGTCGGTGAACAAAATATTTAAAGAAAATACTCTAAATGCAATAGTTTTCAAGTTACAACCAATTTACTCAACAGCAATACTCTGAAAGTAGCTGTAGCTCAGCTATGCCATGAGCTACAGGTCTGCACTTTCACCATCTTATAGCTGACCCAAAAGTGGGTGAACAACATATTTTAACAAAATACTGTAAATGCAATAGTTTTCAAGTTACAACTGATTTATTCAACAATAAGAACATGAAAGTAGCTATAGTTCAGCTATGCCATGAGCTACAGGTCTGCACTTTCACCATCTTATAGCTGACCCAAAAGTGGGTGAACAACATACTTTAACAAAATACTGTAAATGCAATAGTTTTCAAGTTACAACTGATTTATTCAACAATAAGAACATGAAAGTAGCTATAGTTCAGCTATGCCATGAGCTACAGGTCTGCACTTTCACCATCTTATAGCTGACCCAAAAGTGGGTGAACAACGTATTTTAACAAAATACTGTAAATGCAATAGTTTTCAAGTTACAACTGATTTATTCAACAATAAGAACATGAAAGTAGCTATAGTTCAGCTATGCCATGAGCTACAGGTCTGCACTTCCACCATCTTATAGCTGACCCAAAAGTGGGTGAACAACGTATTTTAACAAAATACTGTAAATGCAATAGTTTTCAAGTTACAACTGATTTATCCAACAATGAGAACATGAAAGTAGCTATAGTTCAGCTATGCCAAGAGCTACGGGTCTGCAATTTCACTATCTTATAGCTGACCCAAAAGGAGGTGAACAACATATTTAAACAAAATACTGTAAATGCAATAGTTTTCAAGTTACAACTGATTTACTCAAAAGTGAGGACCTGAAAATAGCTATTGCTTAATTATATAATGAGCTACAGATCTGCAATTTCACTATGTAACAGCTGACCAAAAACTAGGTGAATAACATATCAAAACAAAATACTCTAAATGCAATAGTTTTCAAGTTACAACTGATTTATTCAACAGTGATAACCTCAAAGTAGCTATGACTCAGCTATGCAATGTGCTACAGGTCTGAAATTTTACTATGTTGTAGCTGACCCCAAAGTAGCTGAATAACGTGTTTATATAAATTTCTGTTTTTGCAATAGTTTTCAAGTTATATGTGATTTTACTCATTACGGGAGGTACTGAAAAGTCAGAAAGTAGCTATTACTCACTTAGCTATTGGGATAGACTCTCAAGTTACTCACCACGTTGTAGCTATGGAAAAAGTAGCTGAATAACATATTTTAACAAAATGCTCTAAATGCAATACTTTCAAAGTTATAACTGATTTAGAGCATGATTTCATGAATTTTAATGCAAAAAAATTACTTAAAAAATTCATAAAAAAAAATAATTAAGAAAGATCCAGGCCTGATACTCACACTTGGTAATCTACTAGTGGCCTAGTACATATTTACAAAATAAGAACAAAATCCCTGCAATAGTCAATGAGAAAATAAGTGATTTAGTGCATGATTTCATGAATTTAAATGCATTAAAAATTATTTTAAAATTAATAAAAAAAAAATTAAGACAAATCCAGGTCTAATACTCACACAAGGTAATCTACTAATGGCCTAGTACATACATGTAAGATATGAGAAAAATCCCTGCAATGGTCAATGAGAAAATTGTGATAAAGTTTTGAAATTTTCACATGTTGGGTGGGGGTACCCGACTTGTAATGGCCCTGGGGAACAGACAAACGAACAGATCTGCATTTCTTGAGCAAATTTTCATCCTCGACAGTTAAGGTATCTTTTAAAAAAACAGCATGTCTCTGGGTCTTGTAGTTTAGGAGAAGTTGTTCACACGGACGTGTACGCCAACGCCGCAGAGTGACAAAACATAATGTCAGCTGACTGAGAAGTCAGTTGACATAAAAAATAATAACAATAATAAAAAGAATATAACAAGGAAAATAAGAGTCCTCTTAAAAGCTCTACAATATTTGTTAACTGTAGCAAAATCTATACTTGCTCAAAGTTAAAAGTTCTAACAAAATTCTTTGAAAAGCTGTTCTTATAGGAGAATATCACTTAATCACTTAAATTCAATTTATTCATTGCAAACATCAAAATAAATGTAGATTTTTCTCTTCAAAGTAGATGAATGCTTTTGCTAACAAAAGCGAAGCGTCCCTGAGAGTTTAAAATGCCTTGTGGTTTTAATAAGCATGCTGTAAAGCTAAGAATGCACAAAGCTGTACCGTACTGTTACATAAACCAACCCCCTTAGTGATATCATGACAGGGAAAATCCTACAAAGGTCTTCTTTAATTAACATAAACAAGCGTTGTAGACATAGACAAGCTGGAGAAAGTGTTGTACATTGGATGTACAACATTGGATGTAACTTTAGTAAATTTTGTGTAAATGCTACAAAGCATTTCAGTAACGAGTATTGATAACTTCATATATAATCATGTGTGCAAGTATGTATTGCTATTTAGATTGTCCACAGGGTTTTGCAATAGGTTTTAATACATTGTGAAAGCATAAAAGCAACAATAAAGGCAAAAGCTATTTCATGACCCCAGTTTGACCCATACATGGGGGTCAGGAGGTAAAACTAACCGGCTATTTAGACTGTCCACATATGGTTTCCCAATACCTCTTAATACATTCCGAAGCTATAATAGCAACAAATAAGGAGATATCAGGTAAAAACTCCAAAACAGCTATTTTTTACCCCAGTTTGACCCATAAGGGGGGGGGGAGGTCGGGTGGTAAAACTGACCGGCTACTTAGACTCTCCACATATGCTTTCCCAATACTTCTTAATACATTCTCAATCTATAAAAGCAACTTTAAAGGAGATATAAGACAAAAACTCGAAATCAGCTATTTTATGACCCCAGTTTGACCCGGGGGGGGGGGGATCAGGGGATAAAAGTGACCAGCTATTTAGATTCTCCACAAATGCTTTCCCAATACCTCTTAATACATTCTGAAGCTACAAAAGCAACGATAAAGGAGATATAAGGCAAAAACTCCAAAGCAGCTATTTATAACCCCAGTTTAGCCTATAAGGGGGGGTCGGGGGGTAAAACTGACCGGCTATTTAGACTCTCCACATATGCTTTCCCAATACCTCTTAATACATTCTGAAGCTATAAAAGCAACAATAAAGGAGATATAAGGCAAAAACTCAAAATCAGCTATTTTATGACCCCAGTTTGACCCATAAGGGGGGGTCGGGGGGTAAAACTGACCGGCTATTTAGACTCTCCACATATGCTTTCCCAATACCTCTTAATACATTCTGAAGCTACAAAAGCAACAATAAAGGAGATATAAGGCAAAAACTCAAAATCAGCTATTTTATGACCCCAGTTTGACCCATAAGGGGGGGCCGTGGGGTAAAACTGACCGGCTATTTAGACTCTCCCATATGCTTTCCCAATACCTCTTAATACATTCTGAAGTTATAAAAGCAACAATAAAGGAGATATAAGGCAAAAACTCAAAATCAGCTATTTTATGACCCCAGTTTGACCCATAAGGGGGGGCCGTGGGGTAAAACTGACCGGCTATTTAGACTCTCCACATATGCTTTCCCAATACCTCTTAATACATTCTGAAGCTATAAAAGCAACAATAAAGGAGATATAAGGCAAAAACTCAAAATTGCAAATTTAATAAGTAAATTAAATTTTTATAAGTTAATACCCTATCCAATGGACAATTGCTTTACCGGTCGGCGCGACTGGTCCCGCCAAACGACAGAAAAAGTCATTCTGTATTAAATACCGGCAGGACCGGTCACAGAGTGTACATTCGCCAGGTGTCGCCTCGTGCATACTTCCTGTCTAGTCAGAATGACGTCATCGCGTCTTTTTTCGCTGTCTAAACCTATTAGACCCCTAGTAAGCTGATAGCGGGGTCGTTTGGGAGGGTCTTGTCTGTCCATTGGATAGGGTATTAACTTATAAAAATTTAATTTACTTATTAAATTTGCAATTTTATTGCGTTAATACATCCTATCCAATGGACAATTGCTGAATAACTACCACTTGGTTGGCGGGTAAGTTACTAGGGACTTGAGTGAACTCAAAACTAACAAATTTTCTGGCCCAGGTAGTCCTGAAGCAGGCTACTCACTAATGGCCTAAGTCGGTAACCAGAAACCAGTTAACCGGGTAGTTTAACTGACACTGCTCCCCCCCCCCTTTTTTATTTCCAAGCATTTCTGCCCTGAGTGGAGGGAAGAGAGGGATGAGTTCAGTCCCAAGAAATAATAAACCTCCCAAAGGAAGCATGTCACAGTTTTTTTGTTTTTTTTTGATTGATTTATACTTATCTAAGTATATACATTATGTACATATTTACAAGAATGTCTCCTCACTATTGGACTTGGTGGTGGATCTGCTGGGCAGCCACGACCGGCCCTAGATGGAAAAGCTCTGAGTCAGCCCAAGCCACATCCTTCAGATAGAATTGTGTGAAGGTATTATGAGATTTCCAGTGGCAGGCTGATAGGATTTGTTCTAAGGAAATTCCGGCTTGGAAGGCCTTAGAGGCAGCAAAGGCCCTTACATCATGGGCTTTCACCTGATGTAAGGTAAGGGCCTGCTGGTCAGAGAGCTCATAACATAGGATAACTGTCTGTTTGATCCATGAGGAGACAGTGGCAGAGGAGATATCTTTGTCAAAACCTTTTTTGAAGGAGACAAACACCAACTCCTTATTCCACCTGAGGTCAGAGGTCCTGTCCAGATAATAACGTAGTGCCCTAACTGGACACAGTGACCTGTCACCCTTGAGTGATTTATCTAGCGTGTGGGCCAGGGCTGGGATAACCACCGGGGCCACACTGTCTGGACCCTCTTTGGCCAGCTGGTTCTTGGACAGAAAGCTGGGTGAGGGATATAAGGACACCTTGGACCAGTCTGATTGGTGTCTGATATTCTTATGAAGCCAAGCATGGATCTCACTCTTGCGTTTGCCAGAACCTAAGGCCAGTAAGAAAACTGTCTTGAAGGTCAGGTGCTTCAAGGAGGCCTCTTTAAGGGGTTCAAAGGGAGCCTTAGTCAGCTGGTGTAGTACCAGTGAAAGGTTCCAGGAGGGGATGCCCCTCCTGCCCTTGGGTCTGTCTCTATGGAAATTATCCAGGAGACCAGTAAGATTCTCATCTTTGCTGACATTAATGGTGGAGTTGCCCAGTTTGTCAGCAATGGCTGATCTGTAGCCATCAATAGTACCTGGCTGCAACTTCTTGTCCTGGAACAAATGTAGGAGGAAGTCAGCAATGGCTTTCAGAGGTGGTGCCCTGAAGTCCACCTGATTACTGAGGCACCACTTTGTAAAAATGGTCCACTTTGCCTCATAGACAGATCTGGTTGATCTTCTCTGAGGAGCCTCAATTCGTGCTGCCACTGCCTCAGAGAAGCCTTGCTCTTTGATTGCTGAGGCTCTAGGAGCCAGGCATGCAGGTTCAGATTCGACAGGTTCCTGTGAAGGACCTGGTTGAATGGTTGAGACACTAGGTTGGGTATGCTGGGCAGACACAGTGGGATCTGGCTTGACATTGCCACCAGGTCCCAAAACCAGGGCATGTTGGGCCACCCTGGAGCAATCAGAATGATTCTGTTGCAGGGGTAGTCCTGTAACTTCTCCACCACTTTGCCCAAGATGGCTGCTGGTGGGAAGGCGTACGAGTCCAGTCCCTCCCAAGACAGGCTTAGAGCATCCACTGCCCAGGCCTGGGACCGGTGAGACAAACTGTGGGAGCTTGTTGTTGAATCTTGTGGCAAACAGGTCCACTTGAGGGATGTGCCACCGGTTGCATATCGCCGGAAAAATCTCCGGATTGAGGGACCATTCTGTTTGGATGGTCTGACCCAGTCTGGATAATTTGTCTGCTATGACATTGAGACGGCCGGGGATATGTCGAGCTTTGAGGGTCACCTGGTTTCTTGTGCACCAAGTGAGGATCCTCCAAAGTAAGGCACACAGGGGGCCCAACTTCATTCCCCCTTCTTTGTTTATGTAAGCTACCACAGTGGTATTGTCGGTAGCTACGAGAACTACCTTGTTCATACAGAGAGCTTGGAACTCTTGTAGTGCCAGAAGAACTGCCTTTAACTCTAGATAGTTTATGTGCAGCTTGCTTTCCGGGAGTGACCAGCTTCCCCTTGCCATATGCTCGTTCAAGTGTGCACCCCACCCTTCTTTTGACGCGTCTGTAAAAATTTGCAGAGCATGCTCTAGTGGGTGTAAGGGTTGACCTGTAACAACATTGTCTTCCTCCAGCCACCATTTCAGGTGTGGGTGGAGTGACTTTGGAATGGGGATTATCTTGTCCAGGGCTTCTGGTACCCTCCAATTGTTCTTGAGATGCCACTGTATGGGTCTCATGTGTAGTCTGCCCAAATGTACTTGCTTCTCTGTGGCAGTTAACAGACCGATCAGGGACATTAGTTTCCGGACCGGACAGATTGGGTTTGATAAGATCTCCAATATTTTGCTTTGTAGGGTCTGCCAACGTTCTGTGGTGGGTCTGACCCTGCCTTCCTTCAAGTCGAACTGGTAGCCTACGAAGTTGAAAACTTGTTTGGGTTCCAGCTCTGATTTGTCCTCGTTTACCAGCCACCCCAACTCCCTGCAGAGTAACACCAGAGTTTTTGTCTGTTGAAGACAAAGCCGGTGGGAGGTGGCTCTGACCAACCAGTCGTCTAGGTACTGGTGGATCCTTATACCCTCTCTCATTGCAAGCCATTTCACCTCTTTGGCTACCACAGTGAATTCCATGGGGGCTGTGGACAGGCCAAAGGGTAGTGCTTTGAATTGGTAGGTCTTGTCTTGAATGTGAAACCGCATATACTTCCTGGACTGGCTGTTTATAGGTATGTGGAAGTATGCGTCTTTGAAATCTATGGAAGTCACTCACTCCCCTGTCTGGAGGGAGGTTCGTATTGTCTCTGGTGTCTCCATTTTGAAAGACTGTGTTTTCAAATAGTTGTTTAGTTTGCTCAGATCCAAGATGGGTCGCCACCGGTTGTTGGGTTTGGGGACCAGGAATAACCGGTTGTAAAAGCCCAGGGACTGAGGATTTTGAACCAATTCTACAGCCTTTTTGTCTAACAGCTGATGCAATGCCTCTAACAGGTAGCTGTTCCTGTGAGGATCTACATAGCAGCTTGTTACTGTGGGTCTTCTGGTCAGGTAAGGTCTGGTCCGGAATGGCAGGATGTACCCCTCCCTGAGGACTGATATGACCTTGGGGTTGACACCCAAGGCTGCCCATTTTTCCCAAAACTCGTGCAATCTTGACCCTACAGGAGGATTTGGTACAACAAGTGGGACATTTGTGACATTTTGTACAGAACTCAATTGATTTACACAGGAAACACCTTTCACAGATTTTATTGACATTTGATGTTCGGGAATTACGCCTTTCTTTTGCGGCGACCCTCCTGCAAAAGGTACATGAGAAGCAACATGACAATATACAGGTAATTGAGTTCTTGTCTGTAAATTTCCAGTCACACAAAATTCCTTCTGACCGGTCACACTTACAGGAGCCAACTTTCCTGTTACAAACTGAACACAGTGATTGTCATTTATACTGCTTCTGTGTCTTGGCAGGTCGCTGAGAAAACGAAGCAGTATGACCCCGGTGAGATCTTTGTCCACGCCTTCTACCCAGTTGTTTCCAGGCAGGTAGACCGGGTTTCCTGTCCTGATCCGGTTGTTGTTGTTTACTGGGCTGGTGGTAAGGGTGGAAACGATGGGGACCCTTGTGTGAAGAACCGGCAGTACGTTTATCTTCATGGTGTCTTATTTCTTCCTCAGCTTTGCTGATGAGATGATCCGGAAACAAGGCACTCATATGCAGGGGGGCAGACTTAAGAGCGTTCAAAGTGTCCTGTTTGATCCCGGCTTTCAGATAATCCAGGTAGCTGTCCCTTCTAGTTAGCGTAAGGTTGGCCACATTAATAAAGACACCATCTGATAAATCTTGCATCGTTCTGGCCATTGCCTGTGTGATGCTCTTGTTAAAGGTTACTAGAAAGTCCAGTTCTTCAACAGCCTGATGAGATTTACCGGTAGATTTTCCCTTGCCCTTGTCATTCTGCAACACTTTCAACTGAGAAGCCATAGAGTCCTGCACTTTGGTGAGGCAACGGGAAAACGCGGCAGCCTGGTTACACATATAAGTTTGGTCTCTGGCTGCTCTCTCCCACTTCCTTAACGTATCCTGTGACACAGGCCTTGAGGCTGGAGCAGAAGGAAGTGACCGGTTAGCAATACGAGGAAAGCTACTGTTGAGGCGTGCTGGCTGGTTAGTCCAGGAAGAGACTTTGGATCTGGACAAATCCTTCTTGTCTGTATGCATGTCGTACCATTTAAGAGTTCTTGGTGGTTTGACAAACTGATCTTTGACTAAGCCAGCAGTTTCTGAAGCCCGGGATGGGTATCCCTCCAGTACAGTAATGTTAAGTTTTTCGAATTTCCGGCATAGCCAGTCATCCACCGGAACCTTCACAGAAACTTTACCGGGCAACTGAGGTCTGGTGCCAGCAAAGGGGTTGTCGTCCTGTGCAGAGGAAGAAGAGTCGAACTCTGGCACTTGCTCCCAGCCCATAAACGACCTAACACCACGTAGAGTCTGTCTGTAGGTCTGTTCTGCACTTAACTCCTGGTCCGTTTCTATAGGTTCTTCACGATCCGGACCTACTGACAACACTTCAGACAGTTCGCCTTCATCTAAGCTAAGGTCAGACTGGTCACTGAACTGATCATCTTCTGAAGCAAAATCTTCCGGTTGATCAGCAGTAGTGGGACCTGGGGGCTGGACCTCGGGTCGACCACTAACAGAGGCACTAGCAGAGGAAACTGCAGTTTGGTCGGTTGGTGGAATCTCTGTCCCAGCACCGGGAGCCTCAACAGGCTGGGTGGCTGACTTCTTCACACCGGGGGCCTCAACAGGCTGGGTGGCTGTCTTCTTCTTCTTACCGGTCAAACCGGTAGCAGGACTCTGGCTAGTAGATTGCTGAGCTGGTGGAATAAAGGACTTCTCAGATACCACCACGTTGGAGCTCTGAACCGGTTCCACCGGGAGCTGTTAAGTCTTTGACAAAAAGAGAGCCTCCAGACGCGTAAAGCGATCTGCCCACTTCTCATCCAGGGATTTCAGGTCAGATTGGAAATCTGGTACTTTCGGAGGCTTGGATGTCTTCTTAGGGGATTTGTGAGAGGTCTTTTTCTTCTTAGAAGGGGTTTCGCCTCTATCACTAGAATCACCCTTGCCACTCTCAACTGGGGGTGGCCAACTGTAACTTCTGCTCAGCTGTGAAATTATTGCAAATGGAGCAGTCCTTCTTTTCAACACATGCATCTTGGCCTAGCCCCTTGTCACGACATCGCGCACACTTAGTGTGGGTGTCAAATAAGGCCATAGCGTGGCCACAAGTCCCTCTTCTTTGTCCAGGGGACGCCATAACACTCCAGAAGTAAGGTAGAATAGATGAAAATTAAAATAAAGTTCAAAATAAAAGGTAGTCTTTACAAACTTCAAACGTTTCAACACAGTAGAAAAACACGTCTGTACACTCACGCGCCAAACGAAAAAAGACGCGATGGCGTCATTCTGACTAGACAGGAAGTATGCACGAGGCGACACCTGGCGAATGTACACTCTGTGACCGGTTTTGCCGGTATTTAATACAGAATGACTTTTTCTGTCGTTTGGCGGGACCAGTCGCACCGACCGGTAAAGCAATTGTCCATTGGATAGGATGTATTAACGCAATAAAATCAGCTATTTTATGACTCCAGTTTGACCCATAAGGGGGGCCGTGGGGTAAAACTGACCGGCTATTTAGACTCTCCACATATGCTTTCCCAATACCTCTTAATACATTCTGAAGCTATAAAAGCAACAATAAAGGAGATATAAGGCAAAAACTCAAAATCAGCTATTTTATGACCCCAGTTTGACCCATAGGGGGGGGCCGTGGGGTAAAACTGACCGGCTATTTAGACTCTCCACATATGGTTTCCTATTACCTCCCAATACATTTTATGGCTCTAAATGCAATACTTAAGAAGATAATAGGGGGGTTGACCTAAATTTAAGGCTCTCAGATTGGAAGGTGTGAGGAAATCACCCATAAATGAGACATTTTTCAAGGGATTGCTCCCAAAATCTAATCAGCTCGCGTTTTCGATAGTATGAACAGGTGTGTCAAAGCATAAGGCTGTGTAGCAAGTAGTTTTTCCTGAACTGTGATGATGGGGGGGTGTACTTAAAAAAATTGTTTTTGATCATGTGACCTTCATAAAGGTCAAAGGTCAAATTTAAGCATGCAGAAAAATTTTCCCACGCCTAAGGTATATAAGTGCCAAATATGGTTTGAAACCTTCTAATAATAAGGGAGATATTCAAGGGAGACCATAATGCGGCGGCGGCGGCGAGGAAACTGAGGCGAAAACAAATAAGCGCCCTTTCAGGGACGCTTAATTAAGTGTTTTGTACATCTTGCTCATGAATTGTTGTCATGATACACTCTGTTGTGATGTTTTACATCACCATAATGTTTTACATCACCATAAATTAAACTTTATAACAGTAGTATCGTTCCTGTACTACTATCAATAAATAAACTTCTGATGAACCTTTACCTTCTATTATCCCATACAATAGGCCTGAATAGGGTAGGAAAAGTGAAATTCACCACAGTATGAGAAATTTACCAATGGGGTGTAGGCGCTGTCTTTAACAGTATGACAGAATAATCAACATGTGCCAAGTTTGCATCACGGAAATCCAAAACCTAAAGCTGCCACTAGGAAAACAAATATTTAAAGAAGTTCCCACAAGTCAGGGAAATAGAAAGGGGTTTTCTCACTGGCAAATACACATACTGGGGCTATCTTAACATTTTATCCTCCATCTAATGGGATAAAAAAAAATACAAAATACGTCAGATGATATGAACTGGCAGATTTACTTAGAAATAAAGAAGAAAAAGACGTAATTAAAGATATTTATTTAAATATTAGGCATACTTACATCAATCTGTATAGTACTCAAATTGATGTCACTGACTTAATAAAATAGCATCAGAGATGCCCGTACCCCACAGCCTGGGGAAATAATTTTTGACACCATCAGACATAGAATTAAACAGAAAAAGATCAAGAGACTTTAGGAACAACAGTGTCAGTTATAAAAAGATCCAAATAATGCTTAAGTAGAGAAAATAATGTCTCAGGGAGAGAAAATGTATGTAAAGATATGGCAAGATGATAGCATTTATCAGAAAACTAAATATTATTACGCTGTAAGATTTTTTAATTAAGTATAGCTGTCAAAGGAAATATCACAATTATGTAAAAGTATATATAATAATAAGTTACAGCATTTCTTAGCTTTATGATAAGATAAATCTGTCTGAAATATGTCAGGTTAAAGGTGACACCATGATCGCACACCTGCAGCCCAAAACCAATGTCCCTACCAAGCATCAACCTCCTACACATTACCGTTTCCCAAATACAGCTCGAACAACATCTTATAGGTCAAGGTCACTACGGCAAGGTCAAATCGAGGTCACACCATGATGTTGCACACCTACAATCTCTAACCAATGTCCGTACCAAGTATCAATATCCTACACCTCACGGTTTCAAAGATACACCCCGGACCAAATTTTATAGGTCAAGGTGACTATGGCAAGGTCAAAGGTCAAATCAAGGTCATATCATGTCGGTGCATACCTACAATCAACAACCAATGTCCCAACAAGTATCAATTTCCTACACATTACAGATTCCAAGATACAGTCCAGACAAGATTTGATAGGTCAAGGTCACTACAGCAAGGTCAAAGGTCAAATCAAGGTCACACTATGATGTGGCACAACGATGTGGCACAACATCTTATAGGTCAAGGTCACTACGGCAAGGTCAAATCGAGGTCACACCATGATGTTGCACACCTACAATCTCTAACCAATGTCCCTACCAAGTATCAACATCCTACACCTCACGGTTTCAAAGATACACCCCGGACCAAATTTTATAGGTCAAGGTGACTATGGCAAGGTCAAAGGTCAAATCAAGGTCATATCATGTCGGTGCATACCTACAATCAACAACCAATGTCCCAACAAGTATCAATTTCCTACACATTACAGATTCCAAGATATAGTCCAGACAAGATTTGATAGGTCAAGGTCACTACAGCAAGGTCAAATCAAGGTCACACTACAATGTGGCACACCTACCCCCCCCCCCCCAACCAATGTCCCTACCAAGTATCAACTTACAGTTTCTGAGATAAAGCCCTGCAAAATTTTATAGGTCAAGGTCACTATGGCAAGGTCAAAAGTCAAATCAAGGTCACATGACGATGCACACCTGCAACCCCTAACAAAAGTCCCTACCAAGAATCAACTTCCTACACTTTACGGTTTCTGAGATATAGCCCAGACAAGATTTTATACGTCAAGGTCACTACAGCAAGGTCAAAGGTCAAATCAAGATCACACCATGACGTTTTACATTTACACACCCTAGGCAATGTCCCTACCAAGTATCAACTTCCTACACCTTTCAGTTTCCCAGATACAGCCTAAACAAGATTTGATATGTCAAGGTCACTATGGCAAGGTCAAAGGTCAAATCAGGGTCACTCCATGACACTGCAGAACTACACCCCGTAACCAATGTCCCTACCAAGTATCAATTTCCTGCATCTTCTAGTTTCCAAGATATAGCCCGAAAATCATTTTCAAACTCAAGGTCACTATGGCAAGGTCAAAGGTAAAATCATATTCACATCATGATGCTGCATGCCTACACCCCTAACCAATGTCCCTGCCATGTATCAACTTCCTACACCTTACAGTTTCTGAGATATAGCCCAGACAAACTTTTCCCACCGCCTGCCCATCTGACCGTCCAGACACCATGAGTGAAAACAATACCATGACAGCGCTTAAGGCATGTGGGGTGAAAACTTACCCATTGCTTTTCTGCATTTTTCCACAAACTGTTCATCAAACACATTTCTTTCTTTCCAGATACCCAATACCCGTTCCATGGATTGCCGTGTTTTGTAGTCTGCATGTCTATATTTGATATAAATTACACAGATAATTAATCATGTCAACAAAAACAATTTCCTGTTTGAACATAATTTTCAATACAGCAAAAATAAATTTGACTACAAAATGAATAAACACTGACCAGTTAAGCAATTACAACATAGCCTTTTTTCTTGAAACATCTTACTTGGACATGTGACGATAGGTGTCGATCAGTACAATGCGAAAGTCACGGTTGAATTCTGGCCCCTTCTTCTTACTGTTCTGTATAACATCATTGGCCAAATACAAAAACGTTAGTTTCTTGCTCGGTTTAACTGAAAACAAAATATTTTATCTATTACACGCATAACATTTCTTGGTTTAACTGAAAACAAAATGTTTTATCTATTACATGCATAACATTTCTGATCTACAGAGTGATTATTTCTATTAGGACTGAACTAGTGATATCCTATGAATACAAATTATGCTATTAAATAGGTGACAACATGTGACAAGTATTTGTGGTTATTTCCTGTGAATACAAATAATGTTACAAAATAGGTGAAAACATTTGTTGTTATTTTCACAATACACAAACAAGATGCACTCAGAGAGAGCAAAACGCTCGACTCCATGTGACCAGTCTCTCAAGTGATATAAAGTATTGTAAGGAAGACAATAAAATAAAACAAAACATGTAAATTAATCTTTATAGAAATATCAAGTAGAAAGCCAAAGTCATTAAAAATACATTGAAATGGGACCTCTGAAAATTCATGATTTTTTGTATCCAAAATAAGATCCAGATCTTTCTTCTAGTAACTTCTTCCTTTGGCCAGGTCCTACCTACAATTTTTTTAATAAAGATCTGTTCATTAGTTCTGGAGTAATCTAAGCACACACACACAGAAACCCCCCCCCAAAAAACCCAAACAAACAGACAAATAGACAAACAATTAGCACACAAAAACGTAAACTGCTGGTGGAGGTAAACATATTGCTTAAAGGTCACTTCTTGGTGAAAATCATGCATGGTAATTTTTTGTGATGGACTGTCAAGGAATTGAAAGAAAAAAGAGAAAATAAAACAGAAATAATAATTAATAAAAATGATGAATATACCACCTCCCTCTTTATTATCTTTATGTCAGATATAAAATGAGAAGAAATATTTTTACTTAAAAACAGCAAGTATCACAAGCTAGGTTTGTGACCTCACAATGACAATGGCATTGTGACACCACTCAGTCATGACATCATCAGAAAACAAAATATTGATTTTTTACGAATGTGATGAAGAGAAGCAGTTTCACTGTGTATTCCCAATTAAAAATAAGAAAAACTCTCTCCTGACTTTAATTTTCAAACAAATTACACCAAATTTGGAGGAATCCGTCTATACCCCATGAAATACCTACCCACCAAATTGAGATTGATTGATGTTATAGTTTTTGAGTTATAAGGGGAAAACGGTGCACAGACAGACAGAAACAAACTGATCACAATAACCCTCTCCTATCGTCGAGCGTTAATAAAAATGATGAATACACCACCTCCCTCTTTATTATCTTTATGTCAATTTCAAGACATAAATTTGATGAGAAGAAATATTTTTACTTAAAGACAGCAAGTATCACAAGCTAGGTTTGTGACATCACAATGACAATTGCATGGTGACATCATTAAGTAATGACATCATCAGAAACAAAATATTGACTTTTTTAACGCTCGACGATAGGAGAGGGTTATTGTGATCAGTTTGTTTCTGTCTGTCCGTCTGTCTGTCTGTCTGTCTGTCTGTGCACCGTTTCGCCCTTATAACTCAAAAAATGTAACCCCAATCAAGCTCAAATTTGGTGGGCAGATATTCCTTGGGGTACAGACGGATTCTTGAAAATTTGGTGTAATTTGTGTGAAAATTAAAGCCAGGAGAGAGTTTTTCTTATTTGTAATTGGGCTTTTACAGTGAAATCTGCTTCCCTGTCTGTGCACCGTTTTTCCCTTATAACTCAAAAACTACAACATCAATCAATCTCAAATTTGGTGGGAAGGTATTTCATGGGGCACAGACAGATTCTGCCAAATTTGGTGTAATTTGCTTGAAAATTAAAGCCAGGAGAGAGTTTTTCTTATTTTTAATAGGGAATTCACAGTGAAACTGCTTCTCTTCATCACATACGTCAAAAATCAATATTTTACTTTCTGATGATGTCATCACTCAGTGATGTCACAATGCAACTGTCATTGTGAGGTCACAAACCTAGCTTGTGATACTTGCTAACTTTAAGTAAAAATATTTCTTCTCATTTTATGGCTTGAAATTGACATAAACATAATAAAGAGGGAGGTGATATATTCATTATTTTTATTAATTATTATTTCTGTTTTATTTTCTCTTTTTTCTTTCAATACCTTGACAGTCCATCACAAAAAATTACCATGCATGATTTTCACCAAGAAGTGATCTTTAAGCAATATTTTTACCTCCACCAGCAGTTTATATTTTTGTGTGCTAATTGTTTAATTGTCTCTTTGTTTTTTGTTTTTTGTGTGTGTGTGTGTGTGTTTACATTACTCTAGAACTAATGAACAGATCTTTATTTAAAAATTTGTGGGTAGGACCTGACTGAAGGAAGAAGTTACTAAAAGAAAGATCTGAATCTTATTTTGGATACAAAAAAATCATGATTTTTCAGAGGTCCCATTTCAATGTATTTTTAATGACTTTAACTTTCTACTTGATATTTCTATGAAGATTCATTTACATGTTTGGTTTTATTTTATTGTCTTCCGTACAATACTTTATAGCACTTGAGAGACTGGTCACTAAGAGTCGAGCGTTTTGCTCTCTCTGAGTGCATCTTGTTTACTTATGTGATGAAGAGTAGACATCTCATCTTGGTTAAGTTTTTTTTGGACAGCAAAAATTTAAATGTTGTGTTTTAATTTTCTCTTTTCTTTCTAGCAAAACCTTTAAGAGATTCTTTAAAAAGCCTGACAAAAGAAACACTTAAAAAAAAAACTAAAAAAAAAAAGTGAGTGGTATTGAACCCCAAACATGGGATTACAAGTTCTTCACATTACACTCATAACCACAGAGGAATTCTTTTTGCACAAAAATTCATGAGGAAGAAATCCTGTTATGATATTGATTTTTCACGTGTGACCAAGCATAGCAACACACACATACACACATTAAAAAAGCACTGGGGGAAGCAAACCTGATTGTGTGTGGATTATTGATTTACGTTTGTGAGGAAGAGAAGCAGATTTTACTGTAAAAGCCCAATGAAAAATAAGAAAAACTCTCTCCTGGCTTTAATTTTCAAACAAATTACACCAAATTTCAAAGAATCCGTCTGTACCCCCTGAAATACCCGCCCACCAAATTTGAGCTCGATTGGTGTTATAGTTTTTGAGTTATAAGGGCGAAACGGTGCACAGACAGACAGACAGACAGACAGAAACAAACTGATCACAATAACCCTCTCCTATCCTCGAGCGTTAAAAAAAGTTCATCAAATAAAATCTGCATGAAAATGGCAGTACAGTTCTTGATCAAACTGAAAACTGACACAGCACTTGAAGTATGAACAAGTAATCAGTTCCTGTAAATGGGCTCTGTGTCAGCTGGGCTGTGTGTTTTGAGCTTCAGAATACAAGTGAAAGTAGAAAAGGACATATCTGAAAACAAGTATTGCTCAGCTATGCAATGAGCTACAGGTCTGCACTTTTACCATGTTATAGCTGACCCAAAAGTAGATGATAATATATTTCAACAAAATACTGTAAATGCAATAGCTTTCAAGCTACAAGTGATTCATTCAACAGTGAGAATTACCTGAAAATGTCTTATGCTCATTTATGCAATGAGCTACAGGTCTGCAAGTTTACTATGTTACAACTGACCCAAAAGTAGTAGGTGAATAATAAATTTAAACATAATACGAGGAATGCAATAGTTTTCAAGTTACAACTCATTTACTCATTTGCTCAGTTGTGCAATGACCTACAGGGTCTGCAATTTAATTATATTATAGTTGACCCAAAGTAGGTGAATAACACATTTAAACGAAATACTCTAAATGCAATAATTTTCAAGTTACAAGTTATTTAGTCAACAGGGAAAACTTCAAAGTAGCTATTGCTCAGCTATCCAATGAGCTACAGGTCTGCAATTTTACTGTGTTATAGCTGATCCAAAAGTAGGTGATTAACATATTTATACAAAATACTCAAAATGTAACAGTTTTCAAGTTACAAGTGATTTATTCAACAGTGAGAACCTCAAAGTAGCTATTAATCAGTTGTGCAATGACCTACAGGTCTGCAATATAACTATATCATAGTTGACTCCAAAAGTAGGTGAGTAGCATATTTAATCAAAATACTGTAAATGCAATAGTATTCAAGCCACAAGTGATTTTACTCATCATGGCAAGAACTGAAAAGTTGGGATAACCTCCCAAGTTATTCAATGATTTAGGCATTAAATGTATATATGCCACAGCTTAGCCATTGAATGTACACTTTCAGTGACTTGCCCATTGAATCTATGCATTCAATGCATTCATCTTCTAGAAGGCAACTCATTCAATAGTTAGCCACATCCAATGCAATATATATGTTACAGGCAAACTGTGTAATCAGGCAGATTCCAGGCATTTCGCGAAATCCCTGATTCACTTCCAGGCATTTCATGTAATGCCTGGTTTTGAGCTCCAGATATTTCGCAAAATGCCTAAATCAGATGCTTCAATTATTTTTTGTTTGTCTCATGTTACTACAGGTGTTTAACTTGCCTGTATTGGAAGTGGAGTGGGCATATCAGAGGGTGCTTTATTTATTTCAGCGGGCTCTGACCTATTGGTCACAGGTTGCTCTTCTCATATAGTGAATAGTTGCTCTAATGCATCTTCAAAGATGTTCTCTCACAAGATGTTGAATTATTTCCTGTGGTAGACTTATTGTTATTAAACTAACCTTGGCGTCACATCTAAAAGTAGCAGCAAAGCGTTAAGACCTAGAATCCAGGACAAAATGCCTTTGGACAAAATGCCAAGATTTTGAGTGAAATGTAGACACCCTTGGGCTTTATAATATTTTCAAAATCTACTTTTTTCCAATTTGGGCGTCCACTTACGGGCTGTGAGGTTCAGTCCTGGGAGTGACCGCCTCTTCAATGTTAGGTACTTTTACTTAATTTCATGGTTGGTACATCAGGGCAGTGACACCCCCCCCCCCACCCCCCCACCCCCCCCTGTATTTTTCTGATGTAATATAGAACTTTATTTTTGATATCATTACTCCAATTCCACAGTATATAAACCTCTTTACTACATTTTGGCGCCACTCTTTGTATTGAACACACACTTAGCAAGCTTTAAAACCAAAAAACAAGGAAAATGGCTTCCCCAACCCTGCCACCCAAGAAGGGTTTGCATAAGTAGAGCATGGTTGTTGAATTCTTTAAATAAAGGTGGTCTCTTCATTTAGTATGTTCTCATCAAGCTTTGTTATGTAATTAGTAATTGCATAAAACATGATGTTACAAGGTCAAGTACATGACCTTTGACCTTAAAGTGTTGGCAGCTGTCAGTTTATGCTCCATGTGTTTTGTATGGGCACCTTTTGTGTTCACAATGTGCAAATATATGTAGGGCACACCCAAGTATTTTTAACTTAGTTTTTAGTTGTAACTTTATGTAGTATTTCATTTTATGCAATATTTACAGCATCTTTTATAAATATGTACTAAATGTTCGGATAATGAAACATATAGTTTGTTGATATACTGAATCATAAATTTACATTTGTGTTCGTATAATAGAGTTGTACAAATGATAAGTTCATATAACTTTGATGTTTGGATAACAGAAGGTTTATGCTGGCATGTAATTGTGTAATGGAAACTGTTTAAGAATACAGCCAGCAACAAAGTAATTAGGTGTGGTAGTGTAATGTAGATTATTGTAACTAACATACTAACCAAGTAGTTTTATATAAAATTTTTAATTCCACAACCGCGGACTTATTTATTATCATCAAAAACTTATTCATATCTGGGCTTTAATAAAACTTATCCATTTGGATCACTTCTTGGACTGACATCCTAACTCAACTGACAAGGTCCCCTCCCCCCTCACTCACACAATAGTAAAGGTAGACTAATAGATTGACCATACACAAACACAAGGCTAACACTTGAACATTAGCCAAGAACATTAGCCCTTTATATCAATTGCTGGCTCAGCTAGCCTTGTTATCTGATGCAGACAGATAAAATTCATCTAAAACATCTGAAAGTATTTGGGAAGTTTTTAAGGGAAATCAGTCTTCCTTTCACATTTTGTGTAAATAATTTTCAAATGGTACAAGTAAATATTTATATGTTTAGTAGGAGATTATGATAGTTTGGGATGTTTGATGACTTCTGTGTGACTATAAGATTACTAGGGGTGGGACGAGTACAAATAATTCGGGTCGATTACTCGCGGACCAAAAATCGACTCGACATCGAGCACTCGCGAAGTTTAGTATCCACCATTACAGGAACCAACATCCAATATGGCGGCTCCCGTAAACAATAAAAATATAGAGATAAAAGCTTTGAATCGCTTGAATTAGCTGATGTCATCATATAATATACTTAATATTATGTTAAAAATGGTGGATTATGCGATTTTATGCTAGCAAGGTATGTTATTTATTTTTTATTTCCTAAAAAACGTAACCGCTTCAATAGGTTGTTATATACTTGTGTACACACGAGTAGTCGACTCTTAAAACTGGGATCGAATTTTCGTGAAATTTGCCTCGCTCGGCGAGTGTCGACTGCTCGGTCGCACCCCTAAAGATTACCTTAAAAGGCAGACAAAGGTCCCACTCTGATTAGATTTATTTGAAACAGGGGATTAATTCTTTATAATGAAGACCATATGTAGGCTGTTCAATCCAAACACTCTTATCATGAAAAGCTTTTGTGTTTTTATACCCTTTTCATTGGAAATTCTGTTGAAGGACATTGTTTTTTCTTGTGTGACTACAATTCTTCAAACAAAACTTACAAATGATGCTCTTATGTCTTTTAGGGACACTACACACAGGGGACTTAGAGCAATTTAGTCACTAAATTTCAGACCTCTTTATAGCCACTGTTTTATATTGCTTTTTAAATAAGTTATTTGGCTTTAAATTATTTACTGAGTGGGGATATTATACTTTTATTTTCTACTTAACAATTTCTTTA
This sequence comes from Sabellastarte sp. h YS-2021, assembly GCA_964017235.1. Taxonomy (NCBI): domain Eukaryota; kingdom Metazoa; phylum Annelida; class Polychaeta; order Sabellida; family Sabellidae; genus Sabellastarte; species Sabellastarte sp. h YS-2021. Next base: position 58,024,990 of record OZ024930.1, on the reverse strand, counting down.
TTGGTTAAGAGGATTATTGGTGTGCAGATGAATAGACTGGAACAGTGTGGGGAAAAAAGTATTGTCAGTTCGATTTTCGTAATCTTGTGAGGTGTTTGTTATTTTACAAGTAACTGATACTATAATGTTTAAAACAAATCTCCTATTTCTCTACTGCTGGTGTGTATCTGTTTTCAACAGTGATATTTTTTTGTGCTTTTGTATGAACAACACATTAAAGCTTGCAAAGTTTTGGTAAAGGCTTGTTTTTGGCTTAAGGATAAAGTATGCATTCTTCTGGTAAGTGAAATTTATGTTTTGATATTTTTTTATGATGTGGCCAATGTAGACAATAATATGTTGCTTATGCTTATACTTGTATGAATGGTAAATTAATTCTAAAGAAACCTTCCTGTGAGTAAGCCTAATCAATGTGTCAAGTTTAACTGATGTTAGTTGAACAGTAAGTCAGTTGGGTGCTGAAAACCCATTTTTCACTGTAAGATGGCCATAGGTGGACTTCAAGGTGGACAGAAAATAAGAATGTCCCTTTTGGTATCCTTTATAAGTGTGCAAATTTAACCGACGTCAGTTAATCAATAAGATAGTTGGAGGCTGAAAACCCCCTTCTGTTACTGTCAGGTAGCCATAACTTCATTCATATTGAGGCATTAAGTTGACCATAAAATAACAGTGTCCCGTTTGCCACCCTTTATAGGTGTGCAAAGTTTAACTGTGGTCAGTTGAACAATAAGATAGTTGGAGGCTAAAAAACCCCTTATTTCACTTTAAGGTGGCTACAACTCCATTCATATTGAGAGTTTAAGGTGACCATAAGTATTATTTTTATCTATTTTAATACCAGTTATAATTTAGATATACAAAATGGAAAAAGAAAGGAGCCAGAGGATTTTATTCCAATTTGATGAATTTAAGCAGGCCATAGGTCCATTAACATTTTGAGTTTAAGGTCACCATAAAGTCAGGATATTTCTTTGGCAAATCTTAATATATGTGCCAAGTTTGGTTGAAAAAAGTGAAAAACTAAGTGAACTGGAGGGCTAAGACCCCCTTTTTTACATTAAGGTGACCTTAAGATTGCAGATACAGGGCTAATACTTTGGCATGTGAAAGATTATCAAAAAGTAGCTGAACAAGTTATTCCAACAAAATGCCAAAATCCTGACCGTTTTTGAGATACGGACCAAGTACCCATTTAAAAAAAATTTACGAAAATAAAACGCCTCCCATACAGGCATCTATGGTACGATTGATCAGACAATCCTTTCCGACTTTCCAAATTGGGTCTAGAATGTACCTGATAAATTTTATAGCACAAGTATGTGTGGTTTTTAAGGTCTCTGCAAAGTATTTTAAAAATATTTCCTGCCCCTATAGTTTTAAAGAAGGAAGTTATTCAAGAAGTTATTCAAGGGAGACCATAATCCTGCAGCGGTGGCAGCAGCGGCGGCGGCGATCAGTCGAACTTACGTGAAAACAATTAAGTGTCCCTGACGGGCCGCTTAAATATTAGAAATGTACCCTAAATCTGAAGAAATTATAAGCTTTTGTCCCATATTTTTTGCGTATTTGCCGATTTTTATACTCGATAGCGATTTCATGGAACAGAAATGGCTTGTTTTGGTTACGACACTTTATTCAATCTCGCTTGTCAAAGCATAAAAGGGAAGGAAAACTTAAAATTTTGGAAACAAATCAGAAATCTGAATTACACACTTTTATCCCATATTTTGTGATTGCGATGTCGTTTTGCACTGGCGACCTCCCAATATACTTATTTTTCATACCGACCCATCCCTACCTGATACCATGTAATATAAGTTATTAATACTTATACTTGAAGGCTTGCCTATGCAACAAAAACTTTTACAACACACCATTTGTGGTAAAAAAAAAGTTTGTCATAGTCAATGCTTAATTGAAGGGCATTAAAATGACATAATAATGTAGATATCATGCCTTGTTTAAATTGTATAGGCCTATTAATGTAGGATCTTCTGGATCAACATTGCATTTCAATTTTTGTTGTATTGCTATTGTGGCATTCTACCAGTGAACGCCAAAGGACAAATGGTTCTATTTGCAAACCAAATGGGTGTTCACTGGTATTTCCAGTTTGCGGTAAAAACTGCCGATAATAGAGATATATTGTCAAAATATAACACTTTCAAATAGATGCTGAACAGCATAATCAAAGTATTAATTGTACTGTATATCATTTGATAATTTGGTTAAAGAAGAATATAAGCTAAACCTGCCAATATTTTATAATTTTTAAATATTATCTAAAGGATGGGCGTTCACTGGTAGAAAGCCACTACACATATGTTTCGAGGTGGACGAACGTTTCGGCCTAGGACGTTTCGGCCACGGATGTTTCGACCAGGCCATTTTTCAAGGGTGGACGTTTCAGACAAATCTAAATTTGTCATTATTTTTAAAAGATTTTTATTAGATTTTCAATGATTAAACACTATCATTTTCCACTTGTGTTATCTCCATTGAGAAACGGTTTTTATTAGATTTTTTATTACATTTTCAATGATTAAACATCCATTTAATAAATAAAACATTATCATTTTCCACATTTATCAATAAACTGTACATCAATTTTCAAGGTACAATTACATTTTTAAAACCTTTAAGAAATCATGGACTTTCTGTTATCTTCATTGAGAAATGATTTTCATTAGATTTTCAATGATTAAACATCCATTATCATTTCCACATTTATCAATAAACTGTACATCAATTTTCAAGGTACAATTACATTTTTAAAACCTTTAAGAAGTAATTGAAAATTTAAATGTAATAGATATAAATCAAGGGAATCTGCGTTATTGAAGCTTACTCAGGATTTCACTACTCAGGTGATTGAACTAAAGTTTTGGAGTTAAATCAAGGGAATCTTTTTCACGTTGGAAGGCAAGGCCTTCCCAAGAGAGTCTGTACCAGAAGAAGCAACTCCACTGCTTGAATACTTTGACACCACCTAGGTCACAGGCCACCTGCGTTCCAGACCCCAAACCCCAGATCTTCAACTCAGGTTCCGGCGTGTCCCACCCATATTTCCGCCTGTTCAATGGAATGTGCATGAGGTGACTCTTGCAGATCAACAAGGACCAACAACATATCAGAGGGATGGAACAACAAATTCCAGAGCCTCATTGGACAAAGCCACCCAACAGTTTGAAAGCTAATTGACCAAAGAAGAGGATCAAGAAAGTCTACACAGAACTTCAAAGTAGACTGTGCAATCTCTGTTAGGACAGTTCTCTAGGCCCCAAGTCCACAGCAGACTTCCTTTGTGGTGTGAGCCATAATCTGAGAGGGCGTCAGCCAAATATTTGATATGACAGTGAAAAGTATCCTCCCTAGAATTGTATATCTGTGAACTAGTGTTGGGAATCGCCTCCAATTTTCATGATCGATTATTCGTCCATTTTTCCGAGTGATGATCGACCCATAATCGATTATTTTACTCCATTATTGTTTATTATTTAAGAAACACTTTCCGGGATAAAGTATAGGTCACTCCAGTAAGAATAACGGTGTTCCGACATTTAGAATCTACCGAAAGCACCCACTTCCTGTAAATATGGCAGTAGACATAAACAAACTTGAAATTCAAGACAAAATACCTAAAATATTGTTAAAATATGTGGATATTGATACAAATCAGGAAAGGTAAGATATTAGCTTTATAATCGATCATTAGAAAACGTCAGTGACCGACGGCGATTCTGTACTGTCACCGACGATTAATCGAGCACATGTCTAATCATCCACCCATTACTGTGAACAATGTATATAACTTCATTGTATAAAAATGTTGAAATTTATTAAACGTTTTATCTCCGTTGTATTAATTGGATGTTTAATAATTGAAAATCGATTAAAAATTTGGTGCACTAGATTTGTCCGAAACATCCACCCTTGAAAAATGGCCTGGCCAAAACGTCCCAGGCTGAAACATCCGTGGCCGAAACATCCTACATTCATGCTTCGAATTTCAGGCATCATGGCTTCGCTTAATCTTATGAGTGCAACTCAAGAAGGTCAATTTTTCCTAACTTTCTAAGGATTTTCCCATATTTCCCCGAATTTTGCCTGACCGCTGGCAACCTTGTTACGCCAAAAATATCGGCCGATATTGAAATATTTTTTATATTGAATGTAGGTATCATGACATGCACAGAATTGTGACAACCCGTTTATTATGCAGTGCCGTCAGGAGTTAAAAGATTAATATCCTCTTTTATCGCCCACTTATACCTTTGCGTATACCCTTCATCCAGCCTTGTACAATGACGCCAGAATGTTTCCTGTGATGAATAAGCCATAATGCAAGTGTCTGAATACTTGATTGAGTCTGATTCAATTCACCAAGCTTTTTAGCGAATGCTGCTTCTGAAAAAGAAGACATAGCAGCTGTTGTGGTGTGGGCTATGGTAAACTTACAACGTAACGTAGTGTCCTTTCTCTCAAACTATTTTTGCTCCCGATGATTTTGCACTGTCGGAGGAGCTTGGTGAAAAAAACCTTGTATAAGAAATTTGTAACATTTACTATTAACCTGGTTATAATGCCTCAAATGTTTTCTATTTGGAAATTAATTGTGCTTAGTTTGAGTATTATTGATAGTGCCTTTGTATGTGAAAGCATTGCCAGTTTTTTTTCCAACCCCCCCTAATTTAATATTACACTGACAAATTCAAAACTTTAGTCAGACCAAATGAGTTTAAATGAATTGCTATGATGTGAATAAGAAAGGTTTAAATAATGTTTTTATATTATCTATCAAAGAAATATTTATATTGCAGAAAAGAAAAAAATAGCATCAGGGATATGCCCGTACCCCAAAGCCTGAGGAAATAGTTTTCAACACCATGAGATATAGAAGTAGTGAAACAGTACAAAGACCAGGATACTTTCAATGCAGTGTCACTTATATAAAGGTCCAAATAATGTTAAAGTAGATAAAATAACTTCTAAGAAAATGTATGTAAATGTTACACAATATAGGCACATTACCAGTGCATTTTTTAATCTATGCATTATATATATTAAAGTAAGAGAGTTATTGATTTTTGTGTTATGTGGTTCTGATGTTTATTGATCTATTTATAGACTGGGGAAATCCCTCTGGGCTTCTATAATCTCATTAGTTCTACTATACTGATCTATTGATAGATTTGGAGAAACCCTAAAGTAGTTTCTAGAGCTTCCTCACTGCTTCTGGTGACAATGTTATGTTCAAGTTAGTTCTATAAAATTCTAGACATTTCCATAATTATATATAAAGACTGTACACCTGACCACATATGAACTTAGTATTCGCTGGCTATATAAGGATTAAGGCTACTTGTGTCTTAGAACTAATATCAAGTGGATAAAAACTGCTTGTGTTGTGAACTTTTGCTGGAGTGAACTGGAAACAGTGATACAGTGTCTGGATAGATTTGATGTACTTTGGATATTACTTACTTATTATTTACAGTGTGTGGTTCTACCAGAGAGTGGATTTACTGCATTTTGGGCATTGTCCATATATTGGAGTGGACAGTACAGGTATGCAAACTCTCTGAATGTCTCTATACAGACATTTTGTGTGATTGGATATTGAAAAGATCACAGGATAAGAACATTTTGTGTTACAGGACATTGGACAGATCACAGTATACAGATATCTGTGTGTTAGTGGACATTGGACAGATTGCTGGATACAGTGGATAAACTTAACTGTCAGTTACAGTGGTCAGGTCAGATTGGTTTCATTATTGTATCATTGTGTGTACTTTTGAGAAAAAACCAGTTGACTGTAATAATTATTTTAATTGTTAAATAAATTTGTTAAGTTAAAGTTTTGTCTTTTCCTGTTGCAACTTAAAAGAAACCAGTAATTGATATCCGTGCATGCCCGGTGGTCATAACAGTAAAGACAAAGTATTAAAACAAGACAGGTCAATAGCAAGATGACAGCATTAATCACTAAACTAAAATTATGAAGCTATAAAATTTTATTAAATGAAGAACAGCTGTCAATGGAAATGGCACAATTATGTAAATGTTCACATAATAATCAGTTACAGCAATCTATATGTCTTTGTCATAAGAGACACACGTCTCAAATATGGCAGGTGAACACGCTTTGGCAGAGCCAAATTTAAATGTCACACCATGATGCATACCTACACCGCCTAACCAATGTCCCTACCAGGTGTCAACGTTCTACATCTTACGGAATCCAATAAATAGCCTGGACAAGATTTTAAAACTCATGGTCACTATGACAAGGTCAAAGCTCAAAGCAAGATTGCAACATGATGTGTCACACCTACAACCTCTAAGCAATGTCCCTACCAAGAATCAACCTCCTACACTTAATGGTTTCATATAATTGCCCGGACAAAATTTTAAAGGTCAAGGTCACAATGGTAAGATCAAAAGTAAAATCAAGGTCACATCATGACATTTCACATCTATACCTCCCAAGCAATATCCCTACCCATTTGTTAGATACCCCAAAAAACTAATCAGTTCTTGATCCCCTTGGGGAAAACACACTCTGAAAATCAGGTGAGAAACTGTGCATGAGTTTAGGCTGTGGAAGATCTTTCCACATCTCCAAAAAAACCTAATCAGCTCTAGATTCTTTTGGGGTAAACATCCGTGAAAATTTGGTGAAAATGCCTGGATGGGTTTAAGTTGTGGAACACCCACAAGCTCTATGCCCGCCGCCATTGCCACCACCTGGACAGTACAGGGAATGACTATAACCCCAGCCTTTATGGACTGGGGTTAAAAACTTTAATTTCCTATCACCTCTCATATGGGTAAAAAAAACAAACTAAGAATACACTCATATGATTATGACAATTACCAGTAACAGGTGTACCCAATTCAAAGATAGCCTTAATTACGATTATGTTATACACTCTATGCTTTTGTGATACAAGGTTGTGTAGATGAATGTTGCTTTTTTTTGCGTTTTACGTCGAAATTCAAGATGGCCACCAAAAATGGTGGGAAAACCATTTTTGGGGAAAGTTGCCAGTACGCTCTGCAAATACCCTGTTAAAAGGTTAAAATTTTCGTTTCCGAGATAAATGCGTTAAATTATTGCATTTTATGCAGAAATTCAAAATGGCCACCAAAATAATGAGAAAACGATTCTTGGAAAAAGTCACCAGTAGATTCTGCAGATACCCTGTGGGTCAAAAAATTTGTCGAAGTCACTCTGTCTCGCACTGTTATCGAGATAAATGCGTTTTTGCATTTTACGGAGAAATTCAAGATGGCCGCAAAAAATGGCGGGAAAACGATTTTTGGGAAAAGTGGCCAGTAGACTCTGCATATACCGGATGCTTAACAATTATGCTTTGATGTGCAAGACAAGAAGATATGGAAGCCACATTCCATGAAGTTCAGATGACACAACATAATCTCAAAAGGAGATTTGTGTATCAAATGTGTATGCATGCCATTATAATACAAAAAAATAAATGTAAATATAAAAATACATAAAATGTACATAAAATACATTATGGGAAAAAAACTATTTCTTATATAGGTCTTATACTTTTTTGTCCAAATACATTGTCTATGTGCAATACTTTTTGTCTAAATACTTTTTATCCTACAAATATAAAGAATGTATTCTTATAGTCCCAGATGGAATTTTAGCTTTTAACATAGTTTGAGAGCTAGATGGCTTAAAGTGACAAAAATACAGGAGTCTCTGTGGGAATTTTCTAAGACCTTAAGGTTACCTTAAAATTAAAGCAAAGGAGATAAAACTTATCATAGACAAAGACCATATATTAAAGTTTTATCTAGTACAGTTTGAGGCTTGTCAGATTAACCATTTTTCAAGACAAAATCTGTGAAAAATGTAAAAATAAAAGTCCTGGATGGTTATTTTATGGTCCTCGTACACAGTTTAAACATAAACTTTAAGCCATGAATTTTGGCATGCATAATTAAAACATAGTAATATGTTCTCAGGTGAAATTACAACCAGTGGAACAGAGTTTGAGAGCTACAGTGTTTTAGGTTGCCAAAAATACATAAATTGTCTCACTATGGGTATTTTCTGAGGCCCTGGAATGACCTAAAAATTAAAGCTAGAGCTCAAATTTTTCACACACAAAGGCCACATGCTAAAGTTATATGTAGTAGAGTTTGAGTATAGTCAGATTAACAACTTAAATTTACAAGGTAAATGGTTCATTTATGGGCCTCATACAAAGTTTAAACATAAACTTAATGCCTTGAACTGCTGCATACATTAGTAAATCATATGGTCTCAGTGAAATTAGAGCTGCATGAATGATTCCACATCAGCCACATTGCTTAAAATGGCAAAAGTTAATAAAATGCATCTTTGTGGCTATTTTTAAGAGACCTTAAGATGACCTTCAAACTAAAGTAACAGACCTCATATTTTTTACAGCAAATGTCACTTACAGAAGCTATATTTTATACAGTGTGAGACTGGTCAGACCAAATTATTCTTAATTGTTGGGCCAAATAATCCAAAAGTGGCCTCATACACAGCTTTAACCTCAACCTAAAATCTGGATTTTTGTCATAAAAAAGAAGAACAGATTAATGTATTCTCAGGTGAAATTTTTGTTAGATGAGCCACATAGTATGTGATCTATAGGGCTTTGAGTGGCCAAAGGTCTATTTCTGACCTTTAGGCGGCCATAGTGGGAGATTAAGGTCAACGTAAAATAGGGTTCCTCTTCTGACCAAATACATGTGTGTGTCAAGTTTGAATGAAATTTGTAGAAGCATTTTTGAGTTATTGGCCACAAATGTCAAAATGTATGGTGGTGGTGTAATGGATCTGAATCCAGCATGTCTTTTGACTTGGGATAAACTAAAGGTGATTGAAACCAAAAGAAGAAAAGACAAAATAAATCTACACTCATTTATTTAGGAAAAGCAAAAACAACCTCAATATGAGAAGAACCACATAACAAGTTCAATTAAAATACAAAAATAAATTTAAAAAGTAAAATGTTTTAAAATTGGACAGTTATATTACATCTAAATATAATGACAAAGTAGCGTCATTTTATTAACTTATCAAAAATGCTGAATATATATTTCTGCTTTGTACATTAACATGCTATGTGATAAATCTAACTGTGGAGGTTTATATCTATAACGGGGAATTAATTATGGGAAACTATTTCAAAGTTGGGGTTTGTATCACTTTCAACAGCTAAGGTTATATAAGGACAGACCTTAACAGGTCCTGAGGTCACCTAAGATTTAGAAATGTTTGTGAATACATTTTCATAATTTCTTAATTGAAGCTCAAGTAATACTTAAAATGTAAGTTAAAATAGTCCATGTACTGTTCATGAATACAGCCCCTGATCTCCACAGAAGTGACAATCAAATGATTCAATATCAAACTGGTTAACTACATGTTTCTTCAGGTAACCATTCAACACCAATTAAGTTTGCACTTCAACCACTACTTTTCACATTAACTTCACTTCAGATTAATATTTTACACCATAAACAAGTTTAATAAAACGAAACAATTATGATTGTATTTATGACTCCCAGGGTTCCTATTTCAATTTTGTGTAACCAGGATTATAACTGATTCAATTTTACAGTTTTGCTTGAAATAGTAACATTGTCCATATATTATGCACATGGTATCATTCCACAATGGTCCTTTGTATTGATATAGCATGTTGCATTGATACATAAACCATTCTCTGAAATCTACTTCCTAGCTTCCCTGGAGTATACTTAAACTACAAAACACTACAAAAAAGATATGGAATAATGTGAATAAAGACTGAGAAAAGCTCAAAGTAAATTTACATATGCCGTGATATGCATAGTGACAGAGCCAATAAAATGGCTGTATATGGGATGGAGTGTACATTTCCTGAATTGTATCTGTCACACTGAAGCCAGTCAGGTTCAGTCTCTGTAGGATACCCTTCTTTTACCTGCAAAATAAACAGAAAATTGATTTGAATTTCACTTAATATCAAACAATTCTACAAACTGAATATACAATGGCATGCAGTTTTACCAGCACGGTTTACAAAGCATACTGGTTGGTAAAGATTCTGCACTAAAATCTAGGTCTTGGGAAAACACTAACCAACTTTTGCACTTAAAGCCCAGAGTTGAAGGGTTACAGAATTACCCATATCCTTGATAACATTCTGTCCTAAAATATATATGGCAAATACATCATAATTAATACACATACAGTTGACGCTCCCTTATCTGAAACCTGATTATCGGAAAATCTGGCTTTAACCAAACAATTTTTATGCCCCAGATTATATCTCCTGTATCTCCCATGTTGTGGTTTCATTGCCTGCAGATCCAATAACAGGTAATTTCATAAAAATCTTCTTATTTACCACTGTAAATATCACTTGTATTTGCTCAAACAGTAAAGTTCGTCACTCCTGTGAAGTTTGTCATTTGCATGTTATGACAATATTAAAACTTCTTTACTACAAACTTTCAGCATACAATTATATCCTACTGTCAAAAACAGCTATCCCATTTATATAAATGTGAATATTGCTTGTCCTTGAGCAATTTACATCAGGTGATGAACATCATATGTACTCGTAACACACACCTGTAAAGGCATTCGTGTCCAAGGTTAAAATTTGTCTAGTATTTAAATAGCTAGAAATTGATAAATTTTATTTCTGTTAGCTTGAGTGTGAAGTCATGGTAAAACAGACATTTTAATTCAGTTTGAAAGGTGATTTTAGAGACACCAGACACAACGTAGTGTCTGGGTTTGGGAAGAAGTTTGTGAAAATGTTGGTTTTGTTGGTGATGATGCAAGTTATTGCCATGAATGTGTGCTCATGTAACTGTTCAGTTGTTATTATGTTTTGTTTACATTAGCCAGTGCTTGGTAACCTATTTACTGATTTTAGTTAAACTCATGAAATTCATTTTGTTTTATTTACCTTTAATTTACTTTATAACCATATATCTCTTGTTACTGCTAAAGCATTGTGTAACCTGTGATAATTATCATGAATCTTTACATTACTGGAGAGAGTTTGTAGCTGTCATTAATGCATAATTTATGAATGTAATTATTGTTAATATATTGTGTGATAGGATCAATTGTGATACCAATTTTAGTATGCAATGATTATTTATATAATTCAATTCTACTGGTTGGCCATAAATCAGAATTCTGAAACTGGCTTTTTGCATGTATTTATGTATGGCTGATAAGCCAGTCAAGTTGGTTAGTGCTTTCCATCAGTGGGTGACCTCTTTCACAGTAAAGTAGTTCATTTAGTCACCCCTACAACCAACTAACAATATAATATAATAATATAATATACAGGGATAATCAAAATACTCACCTGTCACTTATTTATGGCTCCAATAACCTGAGATGGACTGTGTATGCATTTTAATGTGACTTATAAACAAGTGAAATTGGGTAGAGATATATTTAAATAGTGTCTCACAAAAATAGGTCACAAACACGTTTAAGTGGAGAAAAAAAACTATTTTCCCAAGCAATTCTCTCTGTCACTTCAATATAGGGACCTTGTTCTTAAAGAGTTTTTCACTCCAGGGCCTGTATTCACAAAATGTCTTAGCCAGGGCTTACACTTAAAGTTAAGACTTTTTCCTTGGTCTTAGCGGTGTTCACAAAGACCAGTCTTAGGCTTAAATAAGGGCTTAACTTTACGACTGGTTGATAGTGGGCTTAGATTTTTTAAAGAGGACTTAAATATGGCCGCCATAAACTTTTCTCCACTTCAAAATTTGAAATGGCTGTAAATAAAATATAACTAGACCTAGCACATCGGAAAACCGATGCAAATTGTATCCACCATAAAGACAATGCACCAAAACCTCTAGGACCAATAATAAGCAAGTTATAAGCACTTTTAAGTTTGTCTGTCCTCATTTGACCTTCAAGGAGGGGCCCAAGGTCAAATCCAACCATGCCAGAAGATTCCCAGCCCATGATTTCCTATATGTTGGTTTACCATCCCAAACATCTAGGACCAATAATAAGCGAGTTATAAGCACTTTTAAGTTTGTCTGTCCTCATTTGACCTTCAAGGAGGGGCCCAAGGTCAAATCCGACCACACCAGAAGATTCCCAGCCCATGATTTCCTATATGTTGGTTTACCATCCCAAACATCTAGGACCAATAATAAGCGAGTTATAAGCACTTTTAAGTTTGTCTGTCCTCATTTGACCTTCAAGGAGGGGCCCAAGGTCAAATCCGACCACACCAGAAGATTCCCAGCCCATGATTTTCTATATGTTGGTTTACCATCCCAAACCTCTAGGACCAATAATAAGCGAGTTATAAGCGCTTTTAAGTTTGGCTGTCCTCATTTGACCTTGAAGGAGGGGCCCAAGGTCAAATCCGACCACACCAGAAGATTCCCAGCCCATGATTTTCTATATGTTGGTTTACCATCCCAAACCTCTAGGACCAATAATAAGCGAGTTATAGGCACTTTTACCTTTGGCTGTCCTCGTTTGACCTTGAAGGAGGGCCCCAAGGTCAAATCCGACCATGCCAGAAGATTCCCAGCCCATGATTTCCTATATGCTGGTTTACTATCCCAAACCTCTAAGTCCAATAATAAGCAAGTTATAAGCTCTTTTAAGTTTGGCTGTCCTCACTTGACCTTAAAGGAGGGGCCCAAGGTCAAATCCGACCACGCCAGAAGATTCCCAGCCTCATGATTTCCTATAGGTTGGTTTATCATCCCAAACCTCTAGAACCAATAATAAGCGAGTTATAAGCACTTTTAAGTTTGGCTGTCCTCAATTGACCTTGAGGGGCCCAAGGTCAAATCTGACCACACCAGAAGATTCCCAGCGCATGATTTCCTATATGTTGGTTTACCATCCCAAACCTCTAGAACCAATAATAAGCGAGTTATAAGCACTTTTAAGTTTGGCTGTCCTCATTTGACCTTGAAGGAGGGGCCCAAGGTCAAATCTGACCACACCAGAAGATTCCCCGCCCATGATTTCCTGTATGTTGGTTTACCATCCCAAACCACTGGGATCAATAATAAGCGAGCTATAAGCAGTTTTAAGTTTGGCTATCCTCGTTTGACCTCGAAGGAGGGGCCCAAGGTCAAGTCCGACCACGCCAGAAGATTCCCAGCCCATGATTTCCTATAGGTTGGTTTATCATCCCAAACCTCTAGAACCAATAATAAGCAAGTTATAAGCACTTTTAAGTTTGGCTGTCCTCATTTGACCTTGAAGGAGGGGCCCAAGGTCAAATCTGACCACACCAGAAGATTCCCAGCGCATGATTCCCTATATGTTGGTTTACCATCCCAAACCTCTAGGACCAATAATAAGTGAGTTATAAGCACTTTTAAGTTTGGCTGTCCTCATTTGACCTTGAACGAGGGGCCCAAGGTCAAATCCGACCACACCAGAAGATTCCCAGCCCATGATTTCCTATAGGTTGGTTTACCATCCCAAACCTCTAGGACCAATAATAAGCGAGTTATAAGCACTTTTACCTTTGGCTATCCTCATTTGACCTTGAAGGAGGGGCCCAAGGTCAAATCCGACCACACCAGAAGATTCCCAGCCCATGATTTTCTATATGCTGGTTTACCATCCCAAACATCTAGGACCAATAATAAGCAAGCTATAAGCACTTTTAAGTTTGGCTGTCCTCATTTGACCTTGAAGGAGGGGCCCAAGGTCAAATCTGACCACACCAGAAGATTCCCAGCCCATGATTTCCTATATGTTGGTTTACCATCCCAAACCTCTAGGATGGATAATAAGCGAGTTATAAGCACTTTTAAGTTTGGCTATCCTCGTTTGACCTTGAAGGAGGGGTCCAAGGTCAAATCTGATCACACATCAGAAGATTCGCAGCACATGATTTCCTATAGGTTGGTTTACCATCCCAAACCTCTAGGATCGATAATAAGCGACTTATAAGCACTTTTAAGTTTGGCTATCCTCGTTTGACCTTGAAGGAGGGGTCCAAGGTCAAATCTGATCACACATCAGAAGATTCGCAGCACATGATTTCCTATAGGTTGGTTTACCATCCCAAACCTCTAGGATCGATAATAAGCGACTTATAAGCACTTTTAAGTTTGGCTATCCTTGTTTGACCTTGAAGGAGGGGTCCAAGGTCAAATCTGACCACATCAGAAGATTCGCAGCACATGATTTCCTATAGGTTGGCTTCACATTGCAAACCTCTAGGACCAATAATAAGGGAGATATAGGCACTTTTAAAGTCCTCTATGTGGGTTACTTTGGCACTCCGTGGATGACCTTGAGTTAGGAGCTTCAAGGTCAAATGTGTGCAAGGTTGTAGAGGACATGTATATGTGTCATACATATCACCTATGAAGAGATTCAACCTTCTACCTATGAGCAACAGCCAGTAGAAAAATGTAGATTATTTTCAAAGAAATGCCCGTGGCGGCCATCTTGTTTTTCAGAATGAGGCTATTTTCCTTCCCAGAGAAGCTTACCCCCCAATAAAGATATCCTGCAAATTTGGTGAACCTAGCTGCTGTTGTTTTCCTCTTAGAGCGTTAATGTCGAAAATCTCTCTACGCGTGGCGGCGGCATAGCGAACGCTAAACCAAAGTATCCACCGGATGCTTCCGGTGGATACAATTATACAGAACACCTCACTAAAGCAGTCTTTGGGAAGTTTATATGTGGTAACAAGGTTTTCCATTTCAAAACAGCACTTTTCCTTAGATAAAATGCATTAAATGAAGGATATATGTCACCAATAGTATAGTTTGAATAGAAAAGAAAGGTCACATGACACAGAAAACCACTGGTTATTTGATAATCTTGGACTTAGCTAAGTCACCCTTTGTGAATACGGTTTTAAGACAAAACTTAGCTGAGACAAAAGTCTTAACTTTAAGACTGGATTTAAGCCTAAGACCTGGCTAAGTCTAAGACCTTTCGTGAATACGGGCCCTGGACACCAAGCATGAAGGTTCAGATGTTGTGTGTATGTGAAGCACTTGGCAACTGGACAATTTGAGAAGTGTTAGAGACAATGTTAATTGAAGTTGGACCTCTGTTGATAGTTGTTGATACCTTTGTCATGTGTTCCTTATGGCCCTTTCTGGGTCGATCCCTTTCTGTATTTGTTGCGTGCTTTTGAAATGACAGACATGGCTGAAGAAGCTGCTGACAAATTAAGGTGCAAATGTTTTGCCTGGCTTTATGTTCAAACTCCTTTAGAATGTGAAGGGATGCTTTTTCACTTGGGGTTGCCTGGGGCATTGGGGAGATGCAAATATTGGCAAACTCCCTGTTAAGTTCTTGTAGCTTCTCCTTGAAATAGGGCTCTACTATCTTGTACTGCTTGATATTTGTTCTTTTGAAATTCTGCTCCCACTACTTCAAGGCTTCCTTTATTGTGGGGTTAGCAGGCAGGAAAGTTGAAGGTCCTATGGATTTGTTTCTTGTCTTAAGGCTATTGGATTAACCGGGCTTGATGAGACTGGCATGTTCTCTGTTGGATCTCTTATATTTAGTACCTGTTAAAAGGTTTCTGAGTCTTCTGTGTTGTGAGGGCAGATCATGAAGATTACTCTACCAAGAGATGATAGGGTCAATGCTGAGCTGTCTGTTCATATCTATGGCCCTTATTTTTCTGAGCTCGGGTCAAGCCTGGGTGTCCTGGTTTGGACCTGGTGGACTGTGGGGTCTGGATGGTGAGGCCTGAGGATCTGAGCTAGGGCCTGGTCTTGGATCTGAGATAACTCGGTTTCTGGCATTACACTCAGATTGGGGGGAGGCTTAGAAATGTCTTGGATCTGGCATAACACTTGGTTTCCTGGCAATTTGACTCAGATCTGGGGGAGGCTTGGAAATGGTGGCAGAAAGAACTGATCGCCTAGTCTTGGATCTGAGATAACACTATGCCTTTATGAATGTTGCTTTTGCTGAGATCAAGCGATATTGGTCCGAGATTGAAGCTTTTTTAATTTGCTGGTCAATGAAAGCAAGAAACTGGGGGCAGATCCCAATCTCGGTTTTATAAGGGGTCATCACTTTAGCTTGCACTACAAACCAATGTAAAAGATCTTGTGATAAAACCCCAGTTTGCAGAGTAACTTAGACTCCTCTATGTTTCAGATATTTTCATTGTTTTCTCATATCACCCCCAATTGTAGACTTGCTACAAGTCTCAATTTCTGCATGTTTTTAAGCCCTGAATAAGAAATCACAGGTGGAACAGAAATCATGCATGTGTACATAACCACAATTTTTCCTTACACTCCACAGATGGCAGCACTAGTTTTATTTAGTCAGTTTTATCTCTGATCTCCTCTAGAAGCCAGACAATCCCCCCCCCCTTCAAAATCATAATGTACTGATACAGAAATGTGGAATGAAAGGATGTTGCACAAGGTCTACCCCAATTGTAAAACTCCAATGGCTCCCAGTCAAGTACAGGGTACAATATAAAATAGGCCTTATTACATAGAAAATTCTAGAACACAGCCACCCAGCCTACCTAAGTTAATTTATTCACCCCTACTGGCCCTACACCTATTCTAGAAATATAAGGCGTAGCAGCCCTAAACTTAAGTTCCTTCACATCCCCACCTTTGCCTGCAGAGTTCACAAATCAAACACTTTTTGAATTCCTTCAGTCATTATGCACCTGCTCTTTGGAACTCTTTCCCTTTCCAAATAAGAAATAGCCTGTCTGTCACATCCTTCAGGAAACATCTGAAAACTCATCCGTTCAACTCCAGTTTCCCCACTTAGTCTCCTTCCCTTTTGGTCACACCCAGAACTCTGGATTACCACCTTGACTGTCCCTTGACTATTCTTATGATAAATATTTTTGTAAGCTCAGTGCATGGAGTTCCCCATTGTGGGAAAGATATTGTGCCTGCAAAGCATTAGATTAGATTGATGACATAATTTTATTGTTCAGTGTGATAAAGTATCTGGATATGTGTATATAACTGTACTGATACACTCACAAAACTCATTCTTCTGGTGTTTTGAATGCAATAACACTGCAGTCTTATTTTACATTTCTTCCATGTCCAAGTGTTTTGGTGAATGCATGGACATGGAGGTCTGTTACATTTCTTCCATGTCCTAGTGTTTGAAATGCACAGATGGTGTTTTTGTTATGGTTTATTGTTTTGCAATACCTTGCATTTATCAACTGCCTCATGTTTTCAAACTACTGTAGAAAAGTGTGCATTAAGTACTCGTTTGTTTTACAAAGAGAGATGACCTTTACACAAAACAATGTACATATCCTGATATACTCTAATGTACAAGAAACAATAGATTTACAATTTTATATGTACACAAAAAATAGCATCAGAGAAGTCCATATCCCACAGCCCGGGGAAATAGTTTTTAACACTATGACATATAGAAGTAGTGAAACAGTACAAAGATCGGGATACTTTCAGAGCAGTGTCAGTTATATAAAGATCCAAATAATGTTTAACTAAAGAAAACAACTTCTAATAGAAAGAAAATGTATGTAAAGATAAAGTATTAAAACAAGATAATTTATCAGAAAGATGACAGCATTAATCAGCAAACTAAAAATTTCGAAGCTGTAAAATTTCTTAATTGGAGTATAGCTGGCAATGGAAATAGCACTATTATGTAAAAGTATATATAATAATCAGTTGCAGCAAATCCATATATCTTTGTCATAAGAGAAACATGTCTCAAATACGGCAGGTTAACACACTTTGGTAGAACCAAAATTCAGACCACACCATGATGATGCACACTTACACCCCCTAACCAATGTCACTACTTAGTGTCAACCTTCTACACCCTATGGATTCCAAGAAATGGCTTGGACAAGATTTTATAACTCATGGACACTGTGACAAGGTCAAAGGTAAAATCAAGGTCACACTACAACCTTGCACACCTTCACCACCTAACCAATGTCCCTTCCAAGTATCAACTTCCTACATCTTATGGTTTCTGAGATTCAGGCCAGCAAATCTTTTCCCTCCGCCCACCCATCTGAAAACCATGGGTGAAAACAATACCCCGACAGCCCCTAAGGGCTGTGGGGCAAAAATGACAATTTTGACTTCACTTAACAATGTTGTTCTTTCGGAGATTTTCAGTGCTTATCTATGGGTTTTCACCAAAGGACTCAGATTGTTTTCAACTGCTTTCTTTTTATACTTTAATCTCTGCATGGTAAATTAATAAAGTATGTAGGGGCAAACCCTGTCTGTTCTTTGCCTCCAGAAGAAGGGCAGTACCTGTGTTATGAAAGTTAATACCCGAGTCCTGTTACCCTGCATAGAAGTAGATATGGTTTACTATGTGATCCTGAGCTTTGTTTTTAACACACAAAATATGCACAAATACTTATCATCAAGTTAAAATATCACAATACTTTAATTCTATGACTGTTCACATACAAACTCTATTTTTGGTTTTAAAGACCAATATATCCACAGAAAAACATTGAATTCTTTTCCAATGTTCACAATGTGTATGTCCAATATAGCAGCCAACTTGAAAGAGGAGGAACTATGTACATCACCACTGGCTCCCCTTGTGCAGCTAGTGCCACATAGCAGCCTGACTTAGTCAATATGAACTCTTTTTTCGGAGGTTGGTAGAAAGGTTGGTAGAGTTGGGAGCAGTCTCCAGAGATACGCATTTAGTCTCAGATGGTAAGATATTGTAGCACAACAAAATGCTTAGTTTTGGGTGCAAGTGCTTCAAAAATTTAATTCGCTCAAGTATCAATATCATTAATGTATATGTAAAATCACACCCTACTGCAGTAAGTAGATTTTGCTGAGCATCCATGATGGTTGGGTAAAAACTTGATTTTGATCATATACCTTGATGAAGGTCAAAGGTCACATATAAGCATGTGCAAAAATTATCCCAGACCAAAGATGTATAAGTAACAAAAATGTTAGAATGTGCCTACTAATAAGAGAAATATATGTAAGGGAGCCCATAATACGACGGTGGTGGATATGAGGAAGTCAACCAAAAACAAATAAGCACACTTACAAGGGATGCTTAACTATTTTAGTCTTGGTATAATTTTAAACGAAGGAAGAATTTACCTCATACTTATCATCATCATAGAAATAGTATTGGTTTCCAGCAAAGAATATAGTGCTTCCATTTCCAGCCCTGTGTTGAAAGGCAGAATCAAGTTTCTTTGGAATAGAGCCCCATACTGATATATGTTTGGGATAGCCATTCCTGAATCCAACTCCATCTTCATATCTATAGTAATATTCACCTGTAAAGAAAACATGAAATGGATGTGCATCTACGTTAATATTGGAATTTTCATTTAAGTATGTATTTATAAATTTTTAAGATTGAAAATACAAATGTAAAACATATTTTGGTTTTCTTGCAGTTTTCCAAATCCAAATATTATAATTTTGATTTAACCCTTACCACTCTTGTTACTTTGTATCTTGTACATGTTTTTATAGTTTTGAAGTTACATAAACCTTAACTCGTTCACATTTTTATGTAATTATTATGATTGAAACTCAACAAAATTTTAGAATCGAATGAAACTTTTATCGCACTTAATAATATGAGAACATAGTTTTCTTCAGATAACATTGTAAAACGAAACCTTTTTATGTGAACACACTGTAAATTCTTCTTAAGTTTGACAATGTCAGAGCTATTTTGGAAACTGACAACTCAAAACTTAATATTGCTTTAAATCATGCAAGCTACTGCTTTGGTGGCTATTTCTTGTCTTACTCGGGATATGTGTAACTCTATTTAGCAACAAAAGGACACAGTGGGATATGCTTCTGAAAAATAATACACAATAATATTTCATAAGCTTCAATTATTCCAGATGTAAAAATAATCACATCTCTGACACATAACTTACCTTTAAATACATATACATCTCCATTCTGTTTCCACTGGAAGACAGCATCAACATCTTTAGGAAAACCAAGATCATGCTGCATGTTCCTTGGAAATCCTGGTTTTATCTTTCCTTCTTCCATCATCCAATACTGATCCCCTTTGAAGAACAGTGTATTTGCCTTTTTGGTTTCAACCTTTGTAAGAACCCATTCAGCATCTTTCTCATTCCAAATCCACTCATGTTCATACTGGGCTTCCAGGAATACAGCATCATCTAAATTAGATGGCAATTCTGGCCACTCATTTTGAATCATCTTGGGATAGCCAGGTAAGATACCACCACTATCTTCAATCATAAAGTAGTATTCACCCCTGAAGGCCACTGTTTTATGGTCTCCTCCAATAAGTATTGTGGTCATGGCATCTAATACTCCTTCCTTGCAAACATCCATCATACCAGATGGCATGGTTGGTGGAGGTCCAGCCTTCACGGTTGGTTGTGGTGTAGGTGGTTTGATTGTCGGTACAGGTGTTTCTGGGACAACAGGCAGTGGGTATTTTGCCTGTATTCCTGCTATATCATCAGCAGAGAGTTCAAACTCATCTGCAGGAGTGTAACCTGCATAGAAAGGAGCCATCAAAGCCTGTGGGTCACCACTGTGTCCCAGACCTAAGGAGTGGCCAATTTCATGAGCTGCCACAAGGAATAGATTGATACCTAAAAAGTTTAACACAAGAATCTGTTGAACACAGGATATGAAAACACCAGGGACCTTATTTACAAAGTGGCCTTTACACATTGCTAGCTTTAAAACAAAGACTTGTTATGTTTTTACAGTCATATCTTTTAAGAATTTTTGTTCATTCGTACATATATTTTATTAGGATGAATTCTTGCACCGAATGTATAGTTAGAATGCTTGTGCATATTTCTTTGTTAGAAATGACAGCTCCCTCTGGTTTGAATTTCACCTACAATCCCAGCAAGTCCACTAAAACAAGAATTCAATAGAATTGTATTAAGTCATTCGCTTTAGTTAAAGTCTGAAACAAAGGAAAATTTGAAAGGAGAAAAATTACGCTTGACAGACATAAATAGTTGGCTGACTGGCAGTATTTTTACAGATACAGACCACTTGGTTCTGGACCAAGCTATGCTGAGGTATCACCTTGTTGAAAAATATAACCTAGATCCAATGTACAGGTTTTAACAAATGCACACAGGCAGACAGAGAGGCAAACACATGAAGTTATCACTTAACAAGTTTTTACTAGATGTCAGCACTCGGCAGGAAAATCAACAAATCATCATTTTGGAAACCTACTGTTAAACTGTTAGTCATATGCACATATAAGTTAACACATTCTGCAAGATGTGTCCTGTCTTGTCTGCTTCCTCTCTTCTGGGAGGAAAGAAGGAACTACTCATATTTGTCCATCATTTTGTGGGACAGCAAACAAGTGAGATCATTGTCTAATCTTGTGGAGTTGTAATCAAGGTTACTATGGTAAGGTCAAAGTCAAATCAATGTCACACCATCAGGTTGCACACCTACAACCCCCAACCAATGTCCCTACTACATATCAACTTTCTACACCTTACAGTTTCCAAGATATAGCCCAAACAAGACTTTATAGGTCAAGGTGACTACGGCAAGGTCAAAGGTCAAATCAAGATCACACCATGATGTTGCACACTTACAACCACCAAACAATGTCCCTACCAAGTATCAATTTCCTACACTTCACGGTTTCAGAGATATTGCCTGGACAAAATTTTAAAGGTCAAGGTCACTACGGTAAGTTCAATGGTCAAATCGAGGTCACACCATGATGTTGCATACCTTCAACCCCCAACCAATGTTCCTACCAAGTATAAACTTTCTACACCTTACAGTTTCAGAGATGTAGCTTGGACAATATTTTACAGGTCAAGGTCACTACGGTAAGGTCAAAGGTCAAATCAAGGTCCCATCATGACTTTGCACACCTACAATCCAAAGATAGCATCAGAGATGCCCGTACCCCACAGCCTGGGAAAATAGTTTTCAACACCATGAGATATAGAAGTAGTGAAACAGTACACAGATTGGGATACTTTCAGAGCAGTGTCAGTGTCCAAATAATGTTTAAGTAGAGAAAATAACATCTAAGAGAAAGAAATTGCATGTAAAAAATAAGTATTAAAACAAAACAATTCAGTAAACTAAAAATTATGAAGCTTTAAGACTGGTCCCATTTTGATTTTCATTTGTATGGTCGAATTATGGTTTGGATGTTTTGAATATTACCCATACATACAGATGTAGCAATACATGCTTTTATGTGGAATAGGGGCAAAACCTGTGGCTCACTTGATTCAATACCATCTGTTACAATGGGAAGTTGCAAAAGTAAAACAGTTAATGATTTCTAATATGACTTTAACAATGCTTAATCAACACCAAAAGACACCAAGATTCAAGTAAAAAAGAAATAAGAGAGATATAAGAGAGATAAATAGTATCAGATATCCTCGTAGAGACATAAAATAGCATCAGATATGCAAGATCAAAGGTCAAATCCAGGTCACACCATGACATTGCACACATATAACCCTTGACCAATGTCCCTACCAAATATCAACTTCCTACACCTTATGGTTTCTAAAATGTAGCCAAAACAAGGCATTATAGGTCAAGGTCACTACGGCAAGGTCAAAGGTCAAATCAAGGTCACACCATGATGTTTTACATCTACACACCCTAGCCAATGTCCCTACTCAGTATCAACTTCCTACACCTTACGGTTTCTGAGATATACCCCGGACAAGATTTTATAGGTCAAGGTCACTACGGCAAGGTCAAAGGTCAAATCAAGGTCACACCATGACGTTGCACACCTACACCCCCTAACCAATGTCCCTACCAAGTATCAACTTCCTAAGCCTTACAGTTTCCGAGATATAGCCCGAACAAGATTTTACAGGTCAAGGTCACTACAGCTAGGTCAAAGGTCAAATCAAGGTCACATCATGACGTTGCACACCTACACCCCCTAACCAATGTCCCTACCAAGTATCAACTTCCTAAGCCTTACAGTTTCCGAGATATAGCCCGGACAAGATTTTATATGGCAAGGTCACTACAGCAAGTCAAAGGTCAAATCAAGGTCAGACCATGACGTTGCATACCTACACCCCCTAACCAATATCCCTACCAAGTATCAACTTCCTACACCTTACGGTTTCCGAGATAGAGCTTGGACAAGATTTTATAGGTCAAGGTCACTACGGCAAGGTCACAGGTCAAATCAAGGTCAGACCATGACGTTGCACACCTACACCCCCTAACCAATATCCCTACCAAGTATCAACTTCCTACACCTTATGGTTTCCGAGATATAGCCCAGACAAGATTTTAGAGGTCAAGGTCACTACGGCACAGTCAAATCAAGGTCACACCATGACGTTGCACACCTACACCCCTAACCAATGTTCCTACCAAGTATCAACTTCCTACACCTTACGGTTTCCGAGATATAGCCCGGACAAGATTTTCAAACTCAAGGTCACTACGGCAAGGTCAAAGGTCAAATCACGGTCAGACCATAACACTGCACACCTACACCCAATAACCAATGTCCCTACCAAGTATCAACTTCCTACACCTTACGGTATTTGAGATACAGCCCGGACAAACTTTTTCCCGCCGCCTGCCCACCCGCCCCTTAAGGGCTGAGGGGTAAAAACCAAGTCCACACCAACTATCAACTTCCTACACCTTATGGTTTCCGACATATAGCCAGGAAAAGATTTTATAGGTCACCATGGCAAGGTCAAAGGTCAAATCAAGGTCACACCATGATGCGGCACACCTACATCTCCCAAACAATGTCCCTACCAAGTGTCAACTTCCTACACCTTACAGTTGCTGAGATACAGCCCGGAAAAGATTTTATACATCAAGGTCACTATGGCAGGTCAAAGGTCAAATCAAGGTCACACTATGAAGTTGGACACCTACAATCTCCTAATGAATGTCCCTATCAAGTATCAACTTCCTACACCTTTTAGAATCGTGGATATTCTATGTCCCCCACAAGATTTACATGATTTTCAATGAGTTTGCAAATATGGGGGTTTTCAAAGTATACTGACTCTGTTAACATACTGAATTGCCGTCATCAGGTCTATATCACAACATTATTACACCCGAATTCACTTTGCTTAGAGAAGATCTCAGAAAATGATCTGGTAATTGATTCAGCCTCTATCATGATTTGATCTGATTCAATCCAGGACCTGTATTCATAGAGATTCTTAGAATTTTTCTTAGAATTATACTTAAGTTCTTTGCTATGAATTTTCATATTCTCAGAATAAAATCCTATTCACAAAACAATTCTTAGCTAAGAATAATTCTAAGAATAGAAGTAAAAGGAAATGTATGCAATTCTTAGAATTTTTCTTAGACTAAGTGTAATTCTAAGAAAAATTCTAAGAATACAGATCTTGGCATATGTGAACAGAAAAACTGGAATTTTTTAAAATAATATAAAGAGGCTGCATTTCGTTACAGTACACACAATTGATAACTAATATGTAACACTCTGTTCTGAATGTGGATTTGCAATCAGTTGCTGCACTATAATCATCAAAACAACTATTTTTCTTAAGTTAAGCATGCTATGTGCTATTCTTAGATTTAAACAAAATTCTTAGAAAATTCTAAGAATAAGAGTTTTGTGAATAGCAAATTCTTATTTTTAGAAAAATTCTTAGAATAAAAACCATTTTTAGAATAATTCTAAGAATAAGTATAATTCTAAGAATAAGAATCTTTGTGAATAAGAAAATTCTTATTCTTAGAATTTTTCTAAGAAAAACAACAATTCTAAGAAAAATTCTAAGAATAAGACTAATTCTAAAAATAAAGAATCTTTGTGAATACAGGCCCAGCCTGTATTCACAAAGATTCTTGGAATTTTTCTTTGAATTACACTTAGTCTAACCTGTGCACACATTTATTTTTACTTCTATTCTTAGAATTATTCTTAGCTAAGAATTATTTTGTGAATAGGTTTTTATTCTAAGAATATTCTTAGCAAAGAATTTTTCTTAGACTTAAGTGTAATTTTTAAAAAAATTCTAAGAATCTTTGTGAATACAGGTCCTGGTCCCTAAACAAACACGAATCTTGCTACATATCAAGTTGAGGCAAAGGAGAAGCCCAAGTATAAGTGGAGCTGATATACGTGAGGATATTACAGTCACTACTTCAAAGTGCACTTACCAAGAGGTGTGTTTAATGTCCATGTTTCTGCTTCATCAAAATGAGCATCTCCTCCAATGTCTCCACCCTGGGGGTAAAAAGCATGCGCCAGAGTGCCACTCTCTCCATCAAAAGGATAACCATCGCCATGATCGACAAATGTTGGCACAAATTTTATGTAGATATCTGGGGTTGTACTGGTGTCATGCAGCCTATAAAAGCGAAGTGGAGACACCTTCTCCCAGACTCTGAATGCCAGAAGGATTTGAGAATCCACATCTTCTGGAGTCATGTCACCATCTGCTGGGTATTGAGTCACTTTATAAGTGATGTCAGTGTGATCCCACTTGCCACCTGCAATAAAGCAGACAAATATTTCAGTGTTTTTCAAAAGTGTAGGTTACTACCTTGGGCATGGGATGTAGGTTTTGTTTCAATCCACAGTGCAAAAAATACACCAAGTAGCCTTGTAGAATGTAAATTAACTCCTTCCGCTTATTTAAGATACACAAAGATTTATGATCTGCTTGAACAGTATAATATCAATATTCTGGGTGAATATTCTTGTTTGATGAACTGTAACTTTGTGTACAAACAATTAAGGCCAAAAGGCATTTTGGTCTACTAGCGCGAGTGCAAAGCCATCAGAGACACGAATAGTGCATTAGAATTTACGAAAGTCTGGTTGCACAAAGAAATTCCAACTCAGAAACATTCCACAGCTGGTCTAGAATTCAGACGGTCACCCATCCAAGTACTAACGTAGCCCATTGCCACTTAACTTCAGTGAGCAGACAAATACTCATCACGTTGCGCCACAATTCATGAAAGTCCGGACACATACGAGAAAAAAGAGTGATCTCTAGAAGCATGAGCTCTATCGAGGCTCGCGCATAAAAATTTCCAGTTTCATGGGTAAGTTGGGCAATAGATATTTGGAGCCATAAACATGTCCATAGGTTTAATCACTATTGCAGACGACAGTTTGCAATTAAATACAATAAACTTTTTAAGACCTGTTACATCATGCTACAACACATATAACATATGGAAATATTATGAATGAAGACTAACCTTGTAAGAGATATCGCTTCTTCCTTCTCTTCATCATGTCTCCCATGTTTTCAATATCTGGCATACCACAGCGGTCCATTGCCATGAGTTCTAGTGTCTCTTTATCTAATTCCCCTTTATGGAAAACAAATATCACAATTTCTAGAACCTGTATACATCTTCAGAATATGTATGATAAAACCATGTACTATCTATTAAAGTTACATTTCCACTTTCTTTCAACATCTTAGGTAATATATAACAGACATACAAACCTTCCTCATTTGTTGCCAAGTTTTCAACAAGAACTAGATTGGGCCAACTCGGCGCCAACATATCCCCAGACAGGTCATCACTCACGCCACAGGTTTTGATCGGGAATTTTTTAAAACATAATTACCCATTATTATATGAACCTCAGCACATCAATCTACTCTGTTTATATCTTCCCAAGGAAGATGGTGTATCCCCAGACGCCGAATACATAACTCAAATTATATTTCAGCTCCATCAATCACATAGTTTAACAGTCACAGGGCTTAAAGGTGGCAAAAAGTCCAGTCTCTGTGGGCCTTTTAGAGATCTTGATGTGGCTTTCAAATTAAAGCTTCAGACTTAAAATTTGTTACATACTAAGATTACACATAGAATATGTATCTAATAAAGTTTGAAACTTCTCAGACTTACCATTTCCAAGTTACAGAGCAAAATATGTGAAAAATGTCTTAAAAGGGTCACTCAGGTGGGTGTTTAAGGTCCTCATACACAGGTTAAATGTCCACTTGAAGCCTTGATTTTTGGCACATGTAAAAAGAACATAATAATGTATTCCCAGATGAGATTTCAGCTCTATCAGTCACATAGTTTAACAGTCACAGGCCTTAAAATTGGCAAAAAGTCCAAATACTGGGTCTTTATGGGGCCTTCTAGAGACCTAAATGTGGCCTTGAAATTAAAGCTTCAGACTTAAAATTTGTCACATACTAAGATTACACATAGAATATGCATCTAATACAGTTTGAAACTTCTTAGACTTACCATTTCCAAGTTACAGGGCAAAATATGTGAAAAATGTCTAAAAATGGTCACTCAGGTGGGGATTTATGGTCCTCATACACAGGTTAAATGTCTTCTTAAAGCCTTAATTTTTGGCACATATATAAATAACATACTAATATCTTCCCAGATAGGATTTGAGCTCTATCAGTCACATAGTTTGACAGTCACAGGGCTTAAAAGTAGCAAAAAGTCCAAATATTGGGTCTTTGGGAGCCTTTTAGAGACCTCAATTTGACCTTCAAAATTAAAGCTTCAGACTTAAAATCTGTTACATACTAAGATTACACACAGAATATATATCTAATACAGTTTGAAACTTCTCAGACTTACCATTTCCAAGTTACAGGGAAAAAGATGTGAAAAATGTCTTATAAGGGTCACTCGGGTGGGTGTTTATGGTCCTGATACACAGGTTAACTGTCTATTAAAGGCCTAAATGTTGGGGCACATATAAGAAAACACATAGATATATTCCCAGATGATATTTAACTTAGATGAGAGACATAGTTTGAAAGCTACAGTGCTTGAAAGTGGCAAAAAGTGCATAAATTGGGTCTCTGTGGGCACTTTTGAGACCTTAAGTCGACCCCTTTGGGTAAGGCTACAGCCCTAAAATTTTCTACAGACAAGGATTACATATCAAAGTTATACCTAGCGCAGTTTGAGACTCATCAGAATTACCACTTCCAAATTATAGGGCAAAATATGTGAAAAGTATAGCAAAAAATCCCTAAGTGGGGGTATTTATGGGCCTCAAACACAATTTTCTCCTCAACTTCAAGTCGTGATTTTCGGCACATGTACTAAGAACATATTAATGTGTTGTCAGGTAAACTTTCAGCCAGCTGAGCATCATAGTTTGTGACCTACAGGGCTCTAAGTGGCCAAAAGTCCAATTTCTGACCTTAAGGTGGCCATAAGTTCTTTTTTACTGGGAGTTTAAGGTCACCTTAAAATAGGGATCTTCCTTTGGGCACCCTTAACATGTGTACCAAGTTTGAAAAAAAATATTAATTTGTTTTTGAGTTATCGCGTCCACAAGGAAATTTCTACGGCGGCGGCGCGACGGACCTGAATCCAATATATCCCCGACTTTCGTCTGGGGATATAATTAGGAAAGAGATGATTAGATGCCAAATTTAACTATCTCTGGTCTACATTGAAGTTCAAAATATTAAGTTCTATAAAAGTAAAAATTTATCAGCATTATTGATACTATGAAAATTAATTATTAATTTTCATGAAATTAAGAAGCTGCAATAGAAAGCACGTGTGGTCCCATTCTCATCTTAAAGAGTAGTGATGCAAAATTATTCCTGTAACCAAAATAAAAGTTAAAAATAAGAGATATATCAAGACTTGAAGGATGGGATGAAATCTAGAATGCCAAAAACTACATTAAAATTGGTCCTATCATCTTCAGACAGAAAAAAAGACATACTTTACGGTTTGAGATTTAAAGAGCCAGTCATGTTTAATGTTTATCTTCAGGGCCAGTATTCACAAAGATTCTTATTTTTAGAATTTTTCTTAGAAAAATTCTAAGAATAAGAATTTTTCTATTCACAAACATTCTTAGAATTACACTTCTTCTTAGAATTTTTCTAAGAATGGTTTTTATTCCTAGACTTTTTCTAAGAATAAGAATTTTCTATTCACAAAAATTCTTATTCTCAGAATATTCTAGGACTTCATTTAAATCTAAGACTGACACATAGCATGCTTAACTTAAGAAAAATAGTTGTTATGGTGATTATATTGCATTCTAACATGACACGGCTGTGTCCGTGAATCTGATTGGCTAAGACACAAAAAATTCCTTCGTAAAACCCTGCATAACCTTATGAGTTCTATTTTATCACTCGCAATGCTGGTCCGCAAAAAGAAAACTTGAAGTAACAGCCTGGATTTTTTCATTAAATAAACAAATAATGGTAAATACAATATTCAGGGATTCTGACATTTAAAAATAGAATATACAGTTATAAATGTGCTAAAGTTTAAAGACGCTTAACAAAGAAAAGGGTTATCTTATTTTGTGGCTCTTCCAATAATTCAACTGCACCCTTCGATAAAAAACTTTATAGAATATTCATATATTTTTGTACAAAATAGCTTCAAAACCAATTTTTATAAGATCTTTTCAATATCATGTTAGAATAGAAATAGACAACTCCGAGCTCAGGGTTATAGGCGATTTTACAACGATTAGCGCATTAGAATCACTCAGGCTCTGCCTTCGTTATCCTAATATCGCCAATCGTTGTAAAATCTCCTATAACCCCTTGCTCGTCGTTGTCTATTTCTATAGTAACTGATTGCAAATCGACATCCAGAACAGAGTGTTATATATTAAGTTGTCTATTGTGTGTACTGTAATGAAATGCAGCCTCTTTATATTATTTCAAAATTTCTAACTTTCTGTTGACATATGCCAAGATCTGTATTCTTAGAATTTTTCTTAGCATTACACTTAGTCTGAGAAATATTCTCAGAATTACATACATATCCTTTTACTTCTATTCTTAGAATTATTCTTAGTTAGAATTGTTTTGTGAATTAGAATTTATTCTTAGAATAAGAAAATTCTTAGCAAAGAATTTTTCTTAGACTTAAGTGTAATTCTAAGAAAAATTCTAAGAATCTTTGTGAATACAGGCCCAGGGGAGATTTTCAAAATTACATTTAGCATTTTGTACCCATAGAAGGTATTGATATTTGGATGCATTCTAAATAGCTTAGTCAAGATAACAGTTTTATGCATTCTAAAAGGAAACCAGCAGGTTTTATTTGTGAATACCATGATTATTTAATTTTACTTTTGGTAGTGAGTTGGAACTGGTCTAAGAAAGATATTCATTGATTAGTGCAAAGATTTTAGTAAACTTTTTTATACAACACTCCGAAGCTTTGTAACAATTTAAGTCTTCATACATTTACACTGCCACATCGGAAAAAAACAACTTTTTCACCTTAATTTTTCTGTTGTCTGGGAGATTTGCAACCCTTACTTTTACAGTACTGTATGAATTTTGGACCATACAAATGATTTTGTCTTTTGCACCTTAGAGTTGGCCAGTGCACAGATTAAGTACTATAAAAGTAGGTTAGATATGTACCTGTCATGTTCAATCCCCATCCTGAGAACATCTCTTGAAACATCATGACTCCACTGTGAACAGCCATAGTCATGTTAGTATCCATCATATCTCTCATTTTAGGGTCAGGGTGGTTTTTCCCCATGTAATGGTACTTCTCTAAGTAACCCTATAAACACAAAAGTTAATATTTATTTCAGTTTTATCAGTTGTTTTCACACCAGTTCTGTCAAGGGCAAGGAGAAAAGGATATTCAATTTAATTTTAGGAGTGTGACCAAATCAAAACATTCCACTAAGCTTTGGGTTTCAAAAGAAGGATTTTCAGTTGCTTATCAGCAGATTCCAAGCACAGATGTATCAATCTGTAGTATTTTGTTCAGTTGATATCTATCTCAATTATAAAGTTTGGCTTAAGATTTTATTTGGATTGTTAAAACCTTGGAAATAATGTACTGGTCATATTAGACATTTAGTTAAAGGGCTAGAGTACAAGAGTGTCTGTTAGTTGTACGTGTATATCCTGTATCAAAGATCACTAGCCAGTTTACTAATTAAAGCCTGGGCTAAGACTCAAAAACACAGGACTTCAGGTTGCCACGGTAACATCTTTGTATTTATCAGTTTGATTGACAATTGAATTTCTGGTGATTCTGCTTCTGCTCATCCTATCACAGAGTCAGACCCGAAATGTGCCCATTCCTTGTTTCAAATATATAGAGATACATATTTCGTTTTTTCATAAACATGTATATTTGTTCAATGTTTTGCTACATACAACATATACTCCACTGTAACCTTTTGGAAGAAGTGTAGAAGGTGATTTCATTTTTGCAGAAAATTGTACAAAAAAGAGATTTCAAAGTACAGATGCAAACCATATAACGCCATCCATGGTGATGTCTTTCTCTTTTTAGCAAACAGCAGAAAATAAAATAATGATAGAGTCTTACGAAAACTTTAAGATGAATGCTCATAAAATATCATCCATGCATGGTCACTTCACTGTTACTGAATAGTGAATATAGAAATAAAATTTCAATACTCTGTGAAGCACTATATCCTGGATTGATGCTGACTACAGCAATAAACAAGAGCACTTGGAGAGTACATTCCGCCACCCAAGCATGTATGTTTAAAAAGAAAACAACTCAATGATAGGTTAATGGGAAAATCTGGATCTTGGATATTTTTGTAAGCCAAAGCAGTGATCCAGATCAATCTCAAAATTTAATGGGATCAAAGTTGGACCAGGAACTATCAATTTTTTCATGAAGATCCAACCAGTGTAATATTTGCATGCTCTTGCTAACAAACTATCTGACAGACAAATAAACAGTCATGAATTCAATACATGTTTGTCTGGGGTAATAATGAATGCTTCCATATTCTAATGTCATTTCTGCTAAATATAGAACAAGAGCACTCGGGGAGCGCAGACCTCCGTCAAGGGAGCACATATCCTGGAAATTTCACCAAAATCCATCCATAACTTTTTGAGCTATCTGTCTTTAAAAATTACATTTCATGGATCCAGAAGCTCTAGATAGTGATCCGGATCACTCCCAAAATTGAATCATTTCTTCCTTTCACCTTTTCAGACATATCCTGAAAATTTCATCAAAATCCGTCCTTAAGTTTTTGAGTTATCTTGTTCACAAACTCACAAACAAACCCAGGCGAAAACATAACCTCTTTGGCGGAAGTAAAAAGAGAAACTACATGTATTAATCCCATTAAACGACTACAAGAGAAGCCACTTTTGCTCACCATAGCATCGTCCATAGTCATATCATTTGATGCAGAGTCGGGTGACGGGCGGCCAGTCGTCACTGTTATCAGATACATCCATACGATACCAACTAGTCCAAGATTCTGATAAAATTCCATTTTTAAGTCACCTATGTTGTGATCTCTTGTCCAGTACTTTAGGTAACTTGTAAAAATAATACAAATACAAGACTGCTTTTTGCACAAAACACTTATTGAATAAATATGCTCTAGTGCTTCCAAATAATTATTTATCAACAACGGAATTAATTTATTTCCTCAGACCAGAACATTTAAGTACCTAAAACATGTTTACGTAGGTGTACGTACATTTATATTTGTGTCTTTTACCTAGTTGGCTCACAGAGCGGAAACTTATTCACACCTGAACCTTTGAAATACTTAAATGTAAAATAAAACCACTAAATCTTCCGGTTGAATGACTAGTTAAAAAAAACACAGCTATATGTAAATGGCTGTGCGCACAAGCGTACAGTCTGGTTTGAAAGGATTGTTCAGAACGTCTTGATTGGGCAGTAAAAGACTTGCAAAAACACAATAAGAAATGATAATGATTACAGTTGTACATATATTCACAAAAAACACCCACCACATTAAACCAGGATCCTATTCCGCTCCATTGACGAAGTGAAGTCACCAGTACATGACGTTATTCTCACATCCTATTTTGAGAAAAAAAGTACAGTCAAATTTGTTGTCTAATAAGCTCTCAACCACACAACTTTATCCGGTAGATAAAGATTTTGATGAAAAAAGACCTGACTGTGAAACAAAGCAGAACTAAGAAGGAATAAATTAACAACATAAAAAAACTATACTGTGTTACACCATATCTTCTTATTCTACTATTATATACTTTTATATATATAAGTGTGTGTGTGTATGTATCCCACACTCGATTTTTCAGGTCCACAGGGGTATCTTCTGTAATTTAGTGGAAGTGTATACACACATATTTTTTGCAGATAGTGTGCATAAGTCATTGCACGAAATGAAGCCCCAGTTCCACATTTACGAGTTTGCCTCCAGATGCGTGCCGGGCCTGAAATCTTGTTGCCTGTGCAAAATATTTTCACCCATGAAGGTTGGGAGCGTAATCACCCTAATCAGAGATGTTTTGCAAAATGTTTTAAAATGTTTACATATGACCGGTTTTGTCTTTACTGGTCACGTCATTTGCTTATGTGGACCAGTGGTAAGACACTTGATTGGGAATAGAGAGGACCTTTGTTTAACACTAGGTACAGAGAGAGAGATATATGGTGGCTTGGGTAACCTTTCAAAGGATGGTCCTCTGTCATTGCATCCTATATCCCAGTGACAGACAAAAGAACCTCATGGATATTGATAAATGCACAGTCGTCAAACGCCCCCAGTCCAATGCGGGCTTCCGGGACCTCGGTCGAACAAGTATAAAAGAAATAGACGAAATTTCAGTTATTTGGTTATAGAAAACAAAATACCTTAACATTTGAAGGTATTTTCTGCTGTGTTAGTGTATTTATATGGGCTTTTTATATGGCAGACAAAATTTGTTTTATTACGGCCATTAATCTTATGTACGAGAAGGAAATGTAGAAGAGTCTGAATACTTGTTCCATGTGTCCCCGAATACCAAAAAATGAGGTCCTCATTCTCTTTGAATACCTGTCCAATAAGTAAAATTTTTTAACTTAATGCTACAGATTGCTCAAGAAAAAGTCTGTTAGGCTATAAAAGCTGCCAATTTTCACCAGAAACTAATATTTTGGTGGTTTGAATTTAAAATATGTATTGAATATAAATGCATATACACAGGAAAATACTGTAAATTAAATTTCGCCAAAAAATCCATATCTTATGAAAGAGGTCATTTTCTTTTTCAAAAATTGCAAATAATACCTAGCAAGGAAATACCTTAGATATGTAGAATTAGAAATTGCAGAATTACCCTCCCTAAAGTACATGAAAGTAGTTCTGTCTTTAGTGAAAAGTAGTTCAGGCATAAGGGTTATATATCTATAGCAATTGTTTATATATACAGTTACATAATAATTGGTAGGTCGGCAGGGTTAAAAAGTAAAGGTCGGCAGGTTGGCAAGTCGGCACATAGTCTGGTTTCCGTCGACCCTACTCTGCAATATAGGGTCGGGTATCGCCCACCATCTTGGGTACTACGCTTCCGTAGTTACCTAACTAAAAATGTGTACCAGTTTAAGTACTGTTGATCTTCTATTATCACCCAAATTTTTTGCTTCAAAAAATTATTGTCATTCCAAAATATTTTTAAGTTTAATTCACAATATTTTATGTTATAATTTCAATAATAAATGTTTAAAATGTTTTAATACATACAAAAAGCAAAAAAGTAATTAAAATAATGATCGAGATTTCCCGATAGCAATGGTGTAGTTCAAGGCCATCGTGGCCGATACCAGTCCCTTTATTGTTAAAGGTGGCTGGTTCCCGTCTAGTCGGCACATAAAAAAATTTTAAATTACACAATGAAAAAATTAAGGTCGGCAGCAGATAAACCTACAAACACATAATTAGGTCATCAAACTTACAAATGAAGAGAATGTCCATGGGTTCGATTCCCATAGCAGTATTGTCATGTCACTGCTCTTGGTAGATACATTCACACTTCATTTACATTACAGTGCCTACAACAACATCTCAAATTAAACTAAACGTCCCCGTTCATATTTTTAATTATAAATTTTTATTCCAAAATCGGGTCGTAACTAAAAATGCACCCAAATAGAGGCTTTGAAAGTATGAGACCATTACTGAACTAATTATATATTTTTCATGGCCGGTAAGTGCTTGCTATAGCCCCCCCCCCCCCCAAAAAAAAAAAAAAAAAAGTTAACAAAATAGTCATTTTTGTCAAGTTAGCATTAATTATTAATTTTAATTATTATTGTTATTTTTAAGTATTATGAATTAAGTATTTTTTCCATCAGAAAGTCCAGTATGTTCACAAAAATAGGTATTTCAAACTGCAAAACAATACTGCAAATCACACTTAGTGCTAGTATTCGTAGAATGTTAAGCACACATTGAACTGGTATTCATACAGACTTTTTAAAAATTATATAATTCGAATTCAACAAAATATTTTAAAGTATGACTGTTTGTCAAATATACATTCATTAATTTATTGTATATTTCAGGCTTTGCCCTACTAAAACATTGTCCACACTTACAGTTACAGAATTTATTTGATTTTTTGTTATATGTGTCTTATACTCATTCGTGTGAGTCCCCGGAAGCCCACATTTTCTCGTAGTCGATTGACAACTGTGAAATGGTCATCCCTGAGGTTCTGTCTTTTGATATGGGGAATGTCACTCACTAATGGAGCCTGGGCTGTACTTGTGAAGTGAGGATGCATCTAATATATATAGTGTCTTGAGTCCTGTAATAAATCAGAAATTATACTGAATAAATGACTCAGAAGGCTGCAATACGACTAGTCCTGTTGAAAAATATTAGGGCAACCTGGTGAAACTTGTGATGTGTACAAAGTGATACAGTTCCCGAAGTTAATTCAAAATAAAAAGCCCAATTAACTTGCGATGAGCATTTCTGATTATTCATATGCTTTCTTTTGGCAAAATCACAAGCCTGCATTTTATAGAAGAGTGTGCAAGATTTGTTTTATCAGAATAAACATAGCAGCAGCATAATGGTTAGTTGTACACAACATATTACCAAAAATAACAGAAATGCCCAATTGCATTGGTTTTTAAACATACTTAAAATGGGCTAGTGTCTTCAACCACCGGGATTATGCTTCCAACTACTCACATTTCCTCCACCCTTATTTGGGGGACAAGATCAATCACAAGAGGGTCAAACTTCAAAATTGCCTGGGTCTTACGGTAACCCGAGTCTGTGGGACAGTGGTATTATAAACATGTGTCCATTGTAAAACTTTTTACTGACTGAGCATTTCACTAGCCTGTCACCGATACAATTATCTCTCACACAAAAGGACTTTATCCAAAACTACAGACTTCAAGATCACATAAATTCCAAGGTCCAGCGTCACAAGACAAGTATGTCAGATTCGATCTCCTGCAACGTACTGGTCATCCTGGAAATATTAAATCTGATTGTGATCGAGTTATTGCACATTCAGTGTTTTTCTAAAGGACTTTGTGTTTATGACTATTAAATAACCTTAAAATACACTTAAATCTTACTTATGTCTTCGAGGATTGTTGGACATCACACTTGTATAGATCTGACTTATGATGTCATGGATTGTATTTTAGATTCTGACCTTTAGCTGTTCGCTTTATGCCTGATTCTTTTTATTTATTTATTTGGGGTTTTACGTTGCTTTCAAAACTGTACAGGTGATATAATGACGGGTAGTTTTACGGGCAGAGGAAATCAGTACATACAGTTGGTCAAGGTTCTGTACTGTAAACTACCAACCAGCGGTAAACAATTACCAGCTTTCCCACATAAGGTCCGGGGTTTGAACCGCAGGCCTCATAGGTGGGATGCAAGTATGTTACCACTACGCCACCCTGGCCCTAGACTTGCTCCAAGTCTTTGTATTTCTCATCCCACCAAATCTGACATACATGAAATCATTATGCATCCACCTGAAGAGGGAAAATGCTGAAATACAAACTTTTGTCAGCCCCACATTCTGGTAAAAATGTCATACAGTCCTAATATAAGACAAAAGGACTTGAAATCCTTCTCTATGCTGAAATACAAACTTTTGTCAGCCCCACATTCTGGTCAAAAAGTCATACAGTCCTAATACCTAAGACAAAAGGACTTGAAAGTCTACCCTGGCCCCCTTATGCCTGATTCTTTTCAATTGTTAGTCTGAATGACCTGTATAATAACCATTGCTTTACTTCATCACCCGCCCATCAGAATATGATCTATATTTTGAAAGTGATTTCCAACTCAAATGAATTCAAAATGTTAAATTTCATCAAGATGAAGTGCAAACAATAACAGAGACAAGGGGTACAAAAGCTCAACATGTTTACAGCGTTGAGTTTTGAGATGAAAGAGCAGAGGTAGGAAGCAAGTTTATGTCCACCACGTCGTTTGTAACATCATATTTGTATTTTTAGTGAGTGCATCAGAGGTAATGTTTTATTTTCTAAATCCCCAATTCTCAGGATTCCCTGGAAACAGTGGGAGGGAATACATTTTATTACCTATATCCATATTATTGTTTTTGAAAAATACAAGGACTTGATTGCAGTGTATAATGGGTATAACACTCTCGCCTCCCAAGTATGAGGTTGTATGTTCGAATTTCAGTCATGATTTTTAGTCGAAGAAGTGCATGATAATATCTTGCTGATACCAAAGAGTTTTCAGTGCAGAATCTTGATCGATTTGTTCATACCATCCGCTTCCATCCCCAAAGTGGCGGTGTGAAGGTGACATTAAATCAAAATCAGTTTATATATATATGAATTTGTTTGACAAGATAAATATGTGAGCCGCTTCTAGGCTAGAGTAAAACAAACATGTGGGTATGTATCACTTTTTCCAGTATCTTCCCCTATTTACAAAGTACAATGAGAACTCGTCCATAAGCGGCTGTGACTTTTTTGGGGTGTGTGTGTGTGTGTGTGTGTGTGTAAATGTGTTTATGTATCAAACAAATGTAAACTTTAGGGTTGAGGAATTGCACTGTCGAAGACATTAACTTGAAAATTGCAATTGTGGACTTTTCTGAACATCACTACAATAAATAAATAATAATATTATGATAATAAGTTCTTCTGATTTGATTTTATTGATGCTTCAGCTAACTAGCATTAGTCCCGCTTTTTAAAAGACACTAACAGTCAAGAAAATAATACCCCCCTAAATTGGCGGAGGCAATAAAATATTAACTGAAATGTCCAGCTGATTAATTTCAATCTAAGTAATAATAACATTAATGGGGCTATTTGCAATAAACATAAATACAACAATACTTAAAGTGATGTTGGATTTTATTACATAAACCCATTGATTTTTGTGTTGTTTTTTTTTAATTATTGAAATCTGAGTTTTTGTCTCTAGTTGAATTCTTGCATGGTTTGGTTGAAATTGAAGATCTACTTATGCTTAGACTTGCTCCAAGACTTTGTATTTCCCATTCCAGCAAATCTGACATACATGAAATCATTATGAACCCACTTGATGAGCGAAAAAAGCTTCTGTCTAAGAGAAATACAAATACAACACTTTTGTCAGCCCCACATTCTGGTAAAAAAGTCATTCAGTCCTCATATAATACCTTAGACAAAAGGACTTGATGAAAGTCTAACTTATGCTAGACTTGTTTGCAAAGCAATACTCTTTTTTTTTGTGGGGGTGTGCGTGTGTGTTTGCGACAATACATGAGTGCATTTTATAACTCTGGATTTTGCACTCTCACTTGAAGGGAAATGTTCACAATGCACTAAGGACCTGGCACTCCTCTGTAGCGGCCAAGATGGCGGCCAAAAAATTGCTTTGATTGAAAACTGGATACTGAAGAATTTGCACTTTCAAAAATCCTCTTGGGTCAAAAATAAACCTGAAGTTGTTCAACTCGTATTGTTTTTTATATATTTAGCTGTTATTGACACATGTATATTTCAGGTTATGATATGCTATTTTATATTTCAAAAGTTCAAATTTATTCATTATAGCTCACCTAGGTTTTACCAGAGTATTATAAAACCAGAAAATGTTTGAAAACCCCTTTAGCAGGTACTGCTAGTTTAATATCATCCGCAAGATTATACAATGAATCCATCAGCTGGGTAGGAAAATTTTATATAAATTTAAACATTAATTTGAAGCACTCCATCGACAGACCAACAAACAGATCCATATGTCACAAAAGTCAAAATATTCTAGAACTCTGGAGGTGATATCTATGATGATTGGAGGTACGTGATATCTAAGAAGCCATTGAACAAGACTGGCAAAATGTCAATAATTTTGCCAGTGTAATAAATCACAGGATCAGCAACAATCAGCAAATGCCAGTTTTGTGGGTTCAAACAAGTCAATCAGCTTGAGGGTTGACCCATCTTTTAGAGTTTTGGTTAACCTCTGTTAACATACATCACTTTTGGTTACATCATAACCATTTTAAAGAGCCAAAGCAATTATCACTAAAACTTGTGCAGCCTCCAATATATATGTTGTATTGAATATGGATAACCATTGAATGTTTACATTCAGTGGCACAAACTATTGAATGTGTACATTCAATGGGCAAATCATTGAATGTATACATTCCATGGCTGAGCTGTGGAATGTGTACATTCAATGGCTAAAATCATTGAATGTCAATGACCCAAGCCATGGAATGTATAAATAATTAAATATGAAAAGCTGATACTGATTGAAAAGACTTAGTTTATAACCTATATTGGATATTTTTAGCATAATAATAAGTGATTAAATTAATAGGAATAATAGTGTTACATTGCAGGAAGTGACATAAAGAAGGATCAATGTAGAGCATTAAAATGAATAAACATATATGTAATGACATAAATGTCATATATTTCATTGGATTATTATCTCCCGCCGGGTTTTAGCCCGGGAGGGAGATTATGAAATGATGCCTGTGTGTGCGTACATGCGTGCGTGCGTTAGTTAGTCATGCAGATTTCTCCAAAACTACTACAGCTACAGATTTTTTTTGTAAATTAATTGTCCCAATGAATTTTCATGCCCTTGAAAATTTTTTTTGGTTTTATGGACTTAGGCCTGAAGATAAGTGAGTAATAGCAATGTTAGCTACTTGGAGTAAAGGGCTCATAACTCAAAAACTATTGCAGTTACAACTTTTTCTTCAAATATGTTGTTCAGCTACTTTGTCCTTAGCTATAAGATGGTATATAGTTTGGGGTCCCATTGCATGCCATAAGTGAGTAATAGCTATTTTCTTATTTGTAGCAAAATAATGACATAAGTAAATGTCAAATATCTTCAAAAGTATTCAAGTCCGGGAATTCTTTTCAAATATGTTATTCATCTACTTTTTGATAAGCTATCACATAGTAAAGTTTCAGATCTGTTGCACATTGGATAGCTGAGTAATAGCTACTTTGAAATTCTACAGTTGAGTAAATCCATTGTAACTCCAAAACTAGTGCAGTTAGAGTATTT
The DNA here is from genome assembly GCA_964017235.1 of Sabellastarte sp. h YS-2021. Classification (NCBI taxonomy): domain Eukaryota; kingdom Metazoa; phylum Annelida; class Polychaeta; order Sabellida; family Sabellidae; genus Sabellastarte; species Sabellastarte sp. h YS-2021. The sequence continues at coordinate 57,984,699 of OZ024930.1, read as the reverse complement.
TCCTAAAATATGTTGTTCAGCTGCTTTGTCCTTAACTATGAGATGGTACATAGTTTGGGGTTCTATTGCATGTCATAAGTGAGTAATAGCTATTTTCTTATTTGTAGCAAAATTATGATGGAAATAAATGTCAAATACCTTCACAAGTACTAAAGTTAGGCAAATCTTTTCATTTGTTATTCATCTAGTTTTTCATAACCTACTTTCCTGTGTCATTTATATTTTGACAATGAATTTTGATTGCTTTGGATTTAGCATCATTTTAAGATATTGTACAAAAATATCCCAAAAGGATGTTGAAGATGAAGGAAATCATTGGATGAATATACAAGTTGGTTTAGATTCTGAATTGCAAACCACTTGATATCAAACAGTAAGTTGATGAATATGAACAATTAAAAATGAATGAGGTGCCTGCTATCAAGTAATGGATTTCCTTATGAAACAATCTATTGATTTTGTATGGAGGCAAAAGATAATCAGTGAGGCATTTATCTTTAAACTAGAATTTTAATCATAATGATTTTGTAAACAAAACTGTAATTTTGATTAATTGTCAAATTGTTATTTCATATTTTAAGTGCAATAAGCTATCTTTTTATTTAAAAAATATTTAGGGGGCTCAGTGGTGTGGACTACTTGGGTAACAGTCTCGCCTCCCACCCCTGAGGCCTGCAGTTCAAACCCGGACCATATATGGGAAATTGGTAGTTGCTGAATTACAGATGCCCTGCAGTTTGCAGTGCAGAATCTTGACCAAATGGTATGTGCTTCTTTTGCGACAGCGGCGGTTTTGTTGCTAGTTGCCTTAGTAATTTGGGACATGCATTTAACTGGCTCCAAAATGAGAAGGAAACATCAAGTCCAAACTGCAGCCAACCATACATGTGTCAAAGCTCCATGTTCAGATTACATGCAAATATGGCGCCTTGCTCTCTATCTCCGTGGGGGCAAAAAGGACTCTGGGGGGTCAAATGTTTTTTGTTAATTTCTATTTACACACTTATACACAAACTTCCATAAAACCTTTTTTGCATTCTATATGGTCTCAAATTAGCCTGCGAGCACATCCAAGAAAAGACTAACATGAAAATGAATGAAAAAGCGGCACTTATTAACACTTACTATGTGGTGAAATTATTGTAGTGACGTAATCACTACTTTACAGTGCCTGCGCCACAAGAGCCTTCAATCCTATTAATAGACGTCATATTTTGATTTACGTACATGAGGAAGAGAAGCAGATTTCTATGGAGCCCTGGCATTCTTTTTATGCCGTCCCCACAAGATAAGAAGTCGAGTTAGCAACTCATTACCACAAGTTAACAACTCATTACTATGAGACACTAAGTCCTTCCCACAAGTTACCAAGTCTTTCCAACAAGATAGAATGTCTTTGCCACAAGCTAGCAAGTCGTTCCCACAAGATAGCAAGTCGTTCCCGCAAGTTATCAAGTCGTTCCCACAAGTTAGCAAGTCATTCCCACAGATAGCAAGTCATTCCCACAAGTTTGCAAGTCATTCCCACAAGATATGAAGTCATTCCCACGGGTTACTAAGTCATGCTTTGATGCCGATGTACAGGCAATTTCTTTGTCTATGAAGAGGTCACACATTTACTAGCATACCATTCAAGTTTACATATTCCTGTAGGCTTTTAGTGACATTCAGAGATCACGTTTCCTATTACTTTACATGTCCAACTTTTATACCATTATGACAATCATTTCAGCAATTTTAATGGCTATTCTTCTTTGTTACCTACATAGTGACCTTCAGAGGTCACCTACTTATTATTACAGGTATATTTCATTACTGTCTTTCAGGGGTTCACTACTAATTTGGTTATAGTGTCCACATGTGGCACCTTGGGGAGAATCACACCATTATGTGCTCATGTATGTTATAAATGATTTTTCTATCTGTCTTTTATCTCATAACAATCTTAAATTAATTTATATATTATTAACTAGTTTCAATAATAATTTATAAAACTGCCTAGCTGTCAGTAGTCACTGTAAAAACCTCTTGTGTATAATAAATATTTTTAACCCCTGTTTGCATATTATTGGTCCCTGGGAATGATTTAATAAGTGGTGGGAATGAGTTACTAAATAGTGGGAATGAGATAGTAAGTGGTGGGAATGAGTTAATAAGTGGTGGGAACGACTTAATAAGGGGTGTGTATGAATGAAAACAAGGATTTATTATCTTGTGGTAACCACTTAGTATCTAGTTACTACAAGTTAGTATCTCATTGCCATGACATAGTTTCTCATTTCCACGACATAGTGGTAACAGCTTGCTAACTCGTGTGAATGACATAGTATGTTGTGGTAACTACTTATTAACTCGTGAAAGAACCCAGTTACACATGGCTGGATGTACCGCCGGATCGTGGCAGGGTACCTAATTTGGAAAATATTGAAAAATGTTGAGTGATTTACGGATCATATTTTCCGTCCGTAAGGGTATCCATAACATCTGTAATGTCCTTGTGAGACCCGTAACAGCATGCTGTGATCCGTAGCAATCCGTAGCGGCATGCTTAAAATCAGATAAGATCCCTAGACCATTACGGAAAAATCAAACATGCTTGATTTTTCTGGGAAGTCCGTACAGACGCGGTATCTTTAGTTCTTCCGTATCTCATCCCATAGCTCATCCGTGAGTGTCCTTATTGTCTGTGTAGCCATCCTGGATGTCCTTGTGGCATCCCTTTCATCCGTGACACTTCCCCGTGCCAACAAATATCGCCCAAAACATAGCCGGATCTAACTGGATCTGCTACGGATTGACACGGAAAGAGTTTGAGGATTAAAAAACAGTCAACCTGTCCTTGGGTCACAGTAGCGCTCTGTAGGAGATCCGTAGCAGATCTGTGGCGGATCCGGAAATCTTTTACATGATCCACCCTCATCCATGTCAGTTTCCATATATGGAACCATGCCCAATATCCGTGGGGGATCCGTGAAAGTGTAACTGGCCCCTTCAGGAGATAAAAAATATAATAAAACAGTTTTTTGTTCCTTTCCAGGCTCTGTAGATTTCGCTGTATTAGCCCATTTAAAAATAAGAAGAACTGTCTGCTGACTTTACTCTCTCTCAAATTTCATGAAACTTAGAGGAATCCATGTGTGCTGTATGAAGTATCTGCCATCCAATTAATTAAGTTTCAACATGGTCCCTCCATCACTGCTATCGCTGCAGAAGTCCTGCCAAACATCAGAAATAGTCTGGTCGGACATATTACCCTCTTCAGTCGCTAAAGGGATAATGATGCTGTACTTGCTAGGTGGCTATGACATTACATCCTTTTTTTCTTTGGCATAAAACGGAAGTTTGTGTGGATTTTGTATTATTCTGTTGTGCAAATATCATGGCTTCACCTGAACAGAAAAAGGAGGATGTGGACACATGATGGAGAGTTTTGATACTCGTGTTAAAGGTGTGCTTGTTGCCATGAGAACGGGTCTGGAAATGATCTTTGTGCTTTAGGTTAAGACGACTGTCCTGCTTGTCTTGCACTTACTCCTTACCTTACTCCTTACCTCCTTGACATTAATAATAATATTCACATCATTTATTATATTATTTTTATAGTGTCTTAGGAAAATTGCCCCAAATCAAGAAATGAAACAAATCAATATCAAAGTAATATATAAATATGAGACTTACTCAAATTAAACCGTTCAGAGGGCAAACATATTTGTGGCGATTTTATGGTTGAGCCTTATTATTTTATTTAACAAAGAATTAAGAAAACTATATTTTCACAAGTCAATGCAAATTAATATGAAAATGCAATTAAATCAACGAAATCAATCTGATGAATTTGGTGATACAACACACTGATATGTATATAAAGTTGTATCTTTTGGCCAGGTTATATGGGAAACTGTCTATTTAAGAACTTAGCATGTAAATACTTAAAAATTGTGACTAAGTTAACCATTTTGCTTTTAAAAATGTAAATATCACCCCAAAACACCTCAAAAGAGTCTTAGGCATTATTACTGATATGTATGCATTGACAACTGTCCAATTGACTAAATAAACACACTATTGTATTGTCCTATTGTTTTTTAACAGAGAGGGGAGTAAATATCTAGCAAGGGGTCTTGCAGCCCTGTCTACTATATTTTGACCCCCATAATCCCTCTATTGTTTGGTGGTGCAAAATATTGCTTGCAAGATAATTACTCCCCTAAAGATCAAAGGAGGGGGTGCAAAATATTGCGGGAGTCATTATCTCGCATTACACCGGCATCAACAAGTGGCCATTCCGACTTTGAATTTTAAAAGAAAACACGTTGAAGTCAGGGACTTTGGTTGACCTGTCTCAAGTAACACTGGTGGATCTTAATCAGTCTGCAGGTTCATGTAACCTGCCCCAATAAAACTTCTATTGGTGATTCTACTGTGCAGAAATTTCGGATCTTAAAGAGTGGTCTACTAGATTTGCTAGACCGGAAATCTCTCAACTGTTGGATTTAACCTACTTGCTTCCGCTAAAACACATCCTGCCTGGGAACCAGTGTTTAGCCCAAAGTGAAGTTCTCTCACCCACCCCCACCCCCATGCAGGGCTTCTTCCCCACCAACACACCAAAAGATAGTCATTGCAGAAAGCGAATAAGGCCTTCAGCTTCTGCATGGGGGAGGCCATGCAATACCTAGTTGATATCATTATTATGCAGATGGGAAATATCACCCTTCTCAGAGATGCATAGTTGGAGGATCACTTAAATATGTTGTTTAGGTGCTTTCTCTATACCTAGAAGTCGAATCCGGGACAATTGGCCGGTGGACAATTGGCCGGTAGACAACTGGCCGGTGGGACAATTGGCCGGTGACTTTTTGGGGGGGTAGGACAATTGGCCGGTGACTTTTTAAAAGTTGTTTTAATATTGTTTTAAATTTTACAAGTTGTCTTCATATTGCAAATAGAGTCATAGTATGTCTTTTTGCTAGGTTGCACACACTAAAGGTCCCTTGATTCCTACTCAGATTGCCTTAAAATTTTCTTTTGTTTAGCTGCTCATAATTAGGAAATCTTATAATAATGATATGCTTATAAATTTATTTTTCATTACCTGCTATCATTTATTGTAAAGATCATGAAAGAACCAAAAGTCTTTTTTTTCTAATCAGAATTTGTAATTAGGATTGCTGCAAGAGTTTGTCTTTGATAACTACTCGTGATTGCTACAACAAAGCAGTGAAGGCTCTTTGATAACTACTCAGGATTGCTACAATAAAGAAGTGAAGGCTCTTTGATACATGTAACTACTCAGGATTGCTACAATAAAGAAGTAAAGGCTCTTTGTGCCAGTTTTAGTGTTTATATCAATGATAGTGCTTTGTGAAACACTTTGATGAGTTCAATCCTGTATGTTTTGTGTCAATAAAATTGAAAAAAAAATCTAAAACAACTTTCAAAAAGTCACCGACCAATTGTCCTACCCCCCAAAAAAGTCACCAACCAGTTGTCCACCGGCCAGTTGTCCGCTGGCCAATTGTCCACCGGCCAATTGTCCGCGCACCCTAGAAGTCTACCCCAATTTAAGAGGTCTATCTCAATAGGCCAGTAATAACCATTTTGTTTTTATAAAAGCAAGGAAAATGAGCAAATGGCTTTTTTACTCCACAGGTTTTGAAGGCTGTGTGGGCATTTTCACCCATGGCATCTGGCTGGGCATGCAGTCAGGCAGCCAGGCGGTGGGACCAATTATCTTGTCCAGGCTGTATGTCAGACACTTTAAGGTGTAACAAGCTTAATACTTGGTAGTGTCTTTGGTCCGTGAATGCATGTGTGAAACGTGATGGTGTAATCTTGATTTGACCTTACTTGATTACAAAAATCTTGTCTGGGCTATATCTCAGAAATCGTAAGGTGTAGAAAGCTGATACTTGGTAGGGACATTGGTTGGGGTGTGCAGGAGTACAGTGTCATGGTGTCACCTTGATTTGACTTTTGACCATGCTGTAGTGACCTTGACTTTTAAAATCTTGTCCAGGCTATATGCCAGAAACTGTAAGGTGTAGAAAGTTGGTACTTTGTAACATCATTGATGTTGGCATGTAGTTGTCCAGCTTTATGGTGTGACGTTGGTATAATGTTGACTTTGGCTTTGCCAAAATGTTTTCTGCTGCCATATTTGAGACAGTGTTATCACCAAAATACTAGTATATGGACTGCTGCTAGCGGCTATTTTGTGTACTTTTACCTAATTGTACGATCTCCTTTGACAGCTATACTTCAATTAAGAGGTGCGGGTATATCTGATACTATTTTTTATCAATGTTACAGTTATAATGTTCATCTTAAAGATGTTATTGAACTACTTTTTCATGATAATCTGTGTTATGGCATGTTTTCAGAGTTATAGTTCAGTACCTAATTGAGTAATAGTCACTTTGAGCGAATTACGTTAACAACAAAACTATTGAAATTAGAGCATTTTTATAGAATATGTTGTTCACCTACTTTTTGATGAATGTGTCATGCCCAACTGTCAGAGCTGTATCTCCATAGCTAAATAAGTAATCGCTGTTAGGATACTATAATTATGAAATTTTATGCACAAGATATATATGTTACCAAAAGGACAGGAGGGCCCTACAAAATATTACAATAACTTTTAACAGATCTGCATATTTCTGGGATAAAAATAGCAAATGCAGCTAATTTTCAATTTCATGTACATTGTACATGTATATATTACCTTCATCAAGGAATAGCGGAGTATTTCATTCTTCTGTATGGATATGCACTTTAATCAAATTATTTTGATTTCTATTCCACAACTGATATTGTATGACAAGACTTAAAAAACTGAAAAGTGCCTCCGATGCAAAGTACTGTTATTCACAAAGATCTTTTTTCAGTACTTTTTGTCTGATTTGTTCAAATAATTTAGGGTTAGCTTTGTAGGACAACACCTGACCAATCCTGAATTTTTGTATCCCTGGGTAAAATTTTGGGGATGTTTTAGTTTGACCTAGTTTTGCTGCTGCCAGCAAAAAGCTCCTTCCGAACTTCAGTGTCTGTTGTTAGCTATTAGGAAGAAGTCTTTTGTTGGGTGACTTAGACTGTCAAGTTAAAGGTCATTGAAGAAGATCCATTTATTCACATTTTGGCCTGTTTCTCACAAACAATACAATGTAGTTTGGGTCATGTTGTTCATCTGTGAAATCTTGAACTCTGTAAAACCAGAAATTTACCTTGAGGCTTTTTACCCTATCAAAACCTCTTTAGGTTATTTACTTAAAAATTCTGGTAATACTCCATGGAAGCCTTTCATGAGAAAGATATCATTTATTAATATCCAGCACTTTGACTACATATTTGACCTCGAATCTTGTGTTATTTATTTATTTATTCAAAAGAAAGACAACAATTGAAATTACAATTGTTGACTTCATTTAATATGTTGCACATAGTGTCATGATTTTAGTGACACTGACACATTGTAATGTGCTAAATTATTGGTATACTATAGCAGCTTTTTTCGATGTGATAGTGCGTAAAAAGTTGTAATATGATTCTGTTTTTCAATGACAGAAATTTGCAAATTTAATAAGTAAATTAAATTTTTATAAGCTAATACCTTACCTAATGGACAATAAGCTAAACCTGTTGGCGCAGAGAGGCCCTCCAAACATAAAAAAGATACCCTGTCCATGAGCAGGTCGGTTGAGTACTGTGCATTCACTAGGTGGCGTGTCATACTTCCTTTCTGTGACATTACAGCATCTTTCATTGTCTGAAATGATGCATCCTCTTTCTTTGTTTAAGGCAACTTCCCACCACAGCTGGCCGTAGCAGACTGCCTATCCCACTGTGTACATATACCATCCCACTATGACCTCCTCGCCTCAGCGCTGAACCTACCTGTCTAAACCTCAATAAACTTCTAGTAAGCTAATAACAGGGTCAGTTGGGAGGACCTTACCTGTCCATAAGGTAAATAGCCTCAAAATGAGGTAGTAGTACATTTCCTTAGACAGGGCTGCAGTCGGCCCAACAGATCGGTTGCTGGTGTTCAGCTTACTGGCAGCATACTGATGTTGCACCCCTCCTTTTAACAAACCTGCTCTGATGCAGGCGAAGAGTGGTACAAGTTCTGTCCCTGAAAAGGTCCTGCTCAGAAGGAAGTAGACAAGTTCAAAGGTAAACTCCTAACTGGATGGCCTTGGAAGTAGCAAAGACCCTCATATCATGGACTTTAACATGATGCAAAGTGAGGGCCTCCTGATCAGAGAGCTCATAACATAGGATCACTGTTTGCTTGATCCATGAAGAGATAGTGGCATGTTTAAACCTTTTTTGAAGGAGTCAAAGACCAGCTCCTTATGTTGCTTGACGTCTGAGGTCCTATCCAAATAGTAGTGCAGGGTCCTAACTGGGTATAGGGACCTATCAGCCTTGAGTGATTTGTCCAGATTTGGGGCCAGGGCTGGTCAGCTGGTTCTTGGAAAGAAAGCTGGAAGAGGTATAAAGAGACACCTTGGACCAGTCAAAGGTATGATGTTCTTATTTAGCCAAGCATGTATCTGCGTCCTGTGTTTGAAAGAACCCAAAGCTAAGAGGAACAAAGTCTTGAAAATCAGATGCTTCAATGAGGCCTTTTTAACGGGTTCCAAGGGAGACGGGGCATGCACAGAGGGATTTGGCTTGACATGGTCACTAGATCCCACAACCAGGGCATGTTGGGCCACCTCAGAGCAATTAAAATGATTCTTCTGCAGGGGTAGTCCTGCAGATTAGCCATCACTTTGTCCATATGGCTACTGGTGGGAAGGCATAAGCATCCAGGTCCTCCCCAAGACAGGCTTAGTTCATCTACTACCCAGGCAAGGTGGGATCTGGCTCTCACCAAACAGTCATTTACTGGTGGATCCTTATACCCTTGATAGACATGAAAACGCAGGTGTTTCCCGGACTTAAGTTTATTGGGATGTAGAAGTACGGGTCTTTGTTCTATGGATGTTATCCACTCCCCTGGTTGCAGGCAGGAGCTGATAGTTTCTGGTGTTTCCATTTTGAATTTCACTGTTTTTAGAAATTGGTTCAGAGTACTGAGGTCCAAGATAGGTCTCCACCGATTGATGGGTTTGGGCACTGAGAAAAGTCGGTTGAAGAAACCTAGAGATTTCTGAGTTTTGACCAGTTCTACTTCCTTTTTTGCGTAACTGCATGCAATGTCTCTAACAGGTAGGTGTTCCTGAGAGGATGTACATAGCCACTTATGATGGTTGGTAACCTTGTCAAATTTGATTGGATCAGGAAAGGGAGGGTGTAGACTCCTCTTAGGATTCTTAGAACCTTGAGACTTGTTCCTAGAACTGCCCATGCTTCCCAAAATTGGTGTAATCTGGCCCCTACATGTGGATCTGGAGCAACAACTGGGACATTTGTGACATTCTGGACAAAACTCAATTGATCTACACAGGAAACACCTTTCACACTTTAATGACTCTGTTGATTTTAGAATAACGGGACTTGAACCTTTCTTTTGTGGATGTCCAACAGCAAAAGTTACATGATCTGCAACAAGGGAGGTTACATTTAAAGTCTAACACTGTTCTAAAGTATCTTTGCTCTGGTCAGCTGTGTCACATACACAGGGGCTACCCAGTAATTGTCATCTATAAAGACAACTGACCCTTGGCTGGTGTAGTGTGAAGACTTGTCCCGACCTTTCTTACTGTTACCATGGCTCATACTCTTCCATGCTGGTCGGTAAGACTGGCTGATTTCATTGGAAGACTTGCTGGGTCTCTCATAAAGGTAATAACATCCCTTCTTTTGAGAAGACAATCCAGAGTAGCCCTTGTTTTCAAACTGTGCTATATCTTCTTCTGCCTTCTTAAGTACAGTATCCGGGAAGAGTGTAGCCAAATGTAAGGGAGCAGTTCTGAGTGTTTTCAAAGTGTCCTGTTTAATGGCAGATCTTAGGTGGTTGAGATAGAAGTCCCTTCTTGTCAGTGTGATGTTTGCCATAGAGTTAAACACAAAGTCGGATAAGTGTTGCATAGTCTTGGCCATTGCTAAGCTGATGCTCTGAGTAAAGTCCATGAGGTATTGTAGCTCATCTGTGGCAGTATGACACTTACTGGATGACTTTTATTTCTTCTGGTCAGCTTGAATGACCTTCAGCATTTGCATAGCGTCCTGCACTCTAAGTAAACACCCGTTGATCTCTGCGGCTGACAACAGATGTAACTGGATTCTTTTACCGTTTTTTCCCACTTTCTCGGGGTTTCTTAGGAGATGGGTCTGGATGCTGGTGGAGTAGACAGACAGACCTGAAGATCTGAAAGAGCTGTACAACCGAGCCGACTCATATCAACAGGACACTTAGTTGGAGGCAGTCTCTTCATCTGAATGTAGACTGTACCACTTATTCTGTGACCTGGGTGTCTGAATGAACTGGTCATGTGCACGCTGCAATCCACTGGCCACAGACGACTTTGAAGGGTAACCTTCAACTAGTGTTAAGTTTAGTCTATCAAACTTCTTACATAGCCAGTCATCAGTAGCAAAGTTCACAGAGATCTTGTGGCAGACTGTGGCTTTGGAGCAGCAAATGGACTGTCATCAGCTGAGGAAGATGCAGTCAAAATCTGGTATGTGGCTCAAGCACATGTATGATCTAATGTCTCTGTCTCCCGGTAGGGCTGTTCTTCAGAGAGCATTAGATCCTGGTCAGCAACTACAGAATCTTTGTCATGATCAGATAGTTCACCGTCTGCCTGCAGCGATTCCAAAGCCTGGGTAGGGCCTGTCTCCATAACATTATCTTGGTAAGACTCAGAATCTGTCTGGTTGGTGAGGCGACATAGCTTGACGTTGTGAGGTAGTAGGCACTTGCTTCTGCTGTACAGCAGCCTGGTTGGTAGTTGTGCTCGGTGGCAGAAATTTAAAGGCCTAAAAGTGTCAATTGCTTCAGCCAGTGGATGTTTAACAGGTAAAGCTTTCAATGTCTGGAAGGTCGGATCAGCCGGCTTCTCCAAACTTCTAGCCACAGACAGCACCTCAATTACCTCAATTCTTGACAAATGTTTTGACCACTTGGCATCTAAATCTTTTAGATCTTTTTCAAATGAAGACTTGGAGGGGGCCGGCTTTCTTTTCCTTTCTCTTGAGATTTCTTTACAGGTACTATCACAGACACAAGGTCAGGATCTACGAGGGTTTCTCTGCCAGAGTCTTTCTTATTAGCTTTCTTCTCTTCCTTTAATTTATACAGTTGAGTTACAACTTACAAGCTGTGATTTTTGTTCTGAAGTTAAGGCATTGGAGACCTTACATTCTTCCTTGAACACACAAGGATCTACACCTTGTTGCGGCATCTAGCACAATGAGTATGCTGATCAAAGGCTGAAAAATGGCCGCAAATGTCCGCAAGCCCCTCATTTCTGTCCAGTAGTGATGCCACAGTCTTTATATATCCAATAAAGATGAAAATAAGGTAATTTCCGTGGAACTGATAGGTTTTCTACAAAAATTCTACAGCTTCTAGAAACATGTCTGCACAGTACACACACCAAATGCAAAGATGCTATGATGTCATACTGTTTAGACAGAAAGGAAGTATGACACACCACCTAGTGAATGCACAGCACTGGACTGACCTGCCAGTGGTAACACATGGCATCTTTTTCTGACATTTGGTGGGCTGGTCTGGACCAACTGGTTTAGCATATTGTCCATTGGGTAAAACATATTAAAGCAATAAAAATTAATTATTATCATAAAAATGTAATATAATTCCCAATTAGTGATACTATACCAATTTTTAATACAATAGTATATACATGTCACAATCTATTCTTGTAATAAAATACTGATGTAGAAAATTGACAGGAACTTTGACTGGCCTTTAACTTACTTGATGGGAACTTTTCCTGATAGGAACTTAGCTGTATACCGGGTATATACTGCTATTCTCTGGATGTTGCATGAAAAGAATTTTGCTTCGGGAGTCAGTGTACTTGTATGTCATATGTTGATACTTGGAAAAATCTTCTCAACAAACTACCCAAAGTTTTAACTAGCATTACTTATGCCTTTTATAAAAACAATCACAATTGCATAAAGAAACATCCCCAATGAAGTTTGATTTAACTGAAAATAACATGAACTGTTAGTCATCAGAATTAGTAACACTGCCAAAATAATTTTCATTATTTATTTCTGGATATTAAAAGATATCAACATAAAGTGTTATACACATGAAAAAAATTATGAAATATATTGAGTTGTCCACATGTATTATACTTATTATGCATTTTAATATGTTCGAAAATAAAGATAAAGGAAAAAATTCAGAATTTGCTCAAGTAGCAACTTCAGTAATACCACTTTTTGCAATTTGTGTCAGTGTTAAAGTTTTTTATGAATATGGTAGCTTCAAATTGTATTAAAATCTGTCTTAGCATTTGACAAAATTCAGATGAGTTTTATATAACAAGGTTTTTCCATGATTAACATCTACTTTTTATACAAAGTGAAAAATTTATTTTAAACTTGTAAATTTCTATTTTTCTGTTGTTCCCAAGTATTTAATTAGAATAGAAATCTAAAGTTATAAAACAGATATTTAAAAGTTTTACAGTTTGTGTTATTAAGATTATATATATGTCCCCAAAAATATGAAAGAAAACTATTCATACTAAAATTACCAAATAACCCTGGCCTGTTATATATATGTCATGACATATTTTAAATCAATTAAATCAGTATAAAACACTGAAACTATCTTATCAAGAACCCTTGGGGAGTGTATACCTCTGCCAAAACGATGCAGTTTTGGTAAAAATATCATTTAAAAATTGTTTAACATTACATTGCAAATGAAATGGGAACATATTCCAGTCCTTTTTTGTACATTTTTTGTTAATTATTTTTAATCATACTAGCCCAACAAAAAGCTCTGCAAAATATAGCCTCCTTAGTTGAGTTAATACAAGTATACATTTTAAAGTAGGGTGATTAAGTGTAACTGTATAATTATTAGAACTTTTGTCTTTTTCAGTCGCAAATAAACAATATCCAGTCATTGCCCACAACAAAAAGTATATTTAACTTTTTCCATGCACCATTACACATCCTGTAACTGTCAATGAAAACAAAGTTAAAAGAGTAGAAACAGTAATTTTTCACCAAAAGAAGTCTACCAGCTTTTCCATAATCATGGTGATAAACAAGCAAGCAAATGCAAAATCTATCTTTCTTGGCAAAGTTAAAAAAGTAACACATAAAAAAGTACCTAATTTTACGATGAGAAAAAGACTTATTAAAACATGGTAAAGTTCAATCTAATGTACTAATGTCACCATTACACATCCTTCAACCATCAGTGGCACAAACTACTCAAATGCCTAACAATGACACCAATACCAATTGTCATGGAGACTGTCGTTATGGAGAAATGGACTCTGTTCACACCATTCACTTTATCCTCTTCTCTTCTTCTATTCAGAAGTGCATCAGGACACCTAGCCCAGCCGGGAACAATCTCTCCTGCTTGTTGAATCTGATATTGAAACAAAGGAAAACGTTCAACAGGTTAATACTTGCCAAAACCTACAGCATCTATTCTGACAGTGTGTAAACTCTGCAATAACATATTGTTGTATTTTATTGTAGTATCCCTCTGTCTTTCTCTCACTGTGTGGCTAATTTTATTCTTGGACAGTAGTTTAATACAAATAAAAAATTCCAGATAACACAATTTGAATCAGTCTCTAAAGCAATTTGTACATAAACATTTATCCATATAACTGATGTAATATATACCTAACCTAGCAAAATAAACATATCTTTAACTTGCTTAACACTGTCTCTTTTGTATCCTTTTACTAAAGGAACCCCCAGGACACACCCCATACCCAGGTTCACCATACACTACTAATCTACACCAACAGCGGGAACCTAGAATGCCCACTACTTGAAGCCAGGCAAAGGGCAAGGGGCCCGTTTCCCAAAGGATCTTATACTTAGTCCAGACTTAGGCTAAGTCATGATATCAAATCTAAGCCTTTTGCGTCAGGCAAGTTTTCTTTTTCTCAAACGGTTTTCACAGAAGGGGTATCAGCTGAGGTCAAGTTTATGAAATAACCACACTGGTTTTCTTTAATTTTAAAATATATTGTACTTATGACAAATATCTTATTGTTTGACACCCAGTTATGTATTCACAGATGAATCCATGAAAAGTGCCCTCCTAGAAAAGTGCCCACCTAGAAGACTGCCCTCCTTCAATTTTGAAGGGTTGGAAAACTGCCCTGCTTTTTTCAGATGATGCACTGTGAAATTACTTTAAAAGGTTTTATTCACAAAGTAACCTATGGATTTTATGACTAAAGGTAGTTAAATCTGCTAGTGTTTGTAGTGTGCTTTAATTTTTCAATAATTACATTTGTGGGGGCTCACAGGCAATAACTTGCTGATACACTGCAAAATGCAAGTATTTGACTTTATGACTTAAGGGTATTGGGGGCAAATTTGATGGGATTTCTGGAATACAAAGCCTTGGTTTCCTGTAACCTCTTAATATATTACAAAGCTCTAATTGCAACAACAAAAGAGATATTAAGCAATAAGTGAAACTCTGACCTATTTAGTGTCATAAAATTTACCTTAAAACGCAAGAAGGGGGGCAAAGCCATATCACTAGGTTTGAATAGTTCTGAAGAATAATTCAATTAGATTTTACAGGATTTCAGGTAATATTTTTAAAATACAAGGAATTCAACTTTATGACCCCAGTTTGCCCTTGAGGGTACTTACGGGGAGCAGATATGATGGTATATTTGGAATCCTGGGCTGTGGTCTCCTATTACCTCTCAATACATTCTAAAGCCATAATTTCAAAATAAAAGAGACAGTAAGAAATAAGTGAAAATCTGACCCATTTAGGGTAAAAAAAAGTCTTAAAGGTCAGAAGGGGGAAAAGCCATATCACTAGGTTTGAATACTCCTGAAGAATAATTAATTTAAATGGAGGCAATATGAAAATGCAAAATACAAGAAATTCAGCTTTATGACAACAGTTTGACCTTGAATTTTGGAATCCCAGGCCATGGTTTCCTACCTCCCAAAACTTGCCAAAGCTCAAAATCTAAAAATAAAAAAGATATTTGACATGTTACAAATCTCTTGAGCTTGTATACAGCATACCAAAGACATGTGATTTGGCTGTATTTTAAGGTAATCTTAACACGCTGATGTAACTTTGAAGCTGTAAACCCAATTTTCATGCTTCAACACCATACTGAACCTGTGTAAAGTCTTTTGTGTTCGTAGATATACATAATATGTGTCAAAAGGGTCATTTTCAGTCTGTGTTTTTTACTAAGCGATAATCAACTGGGTCTCAATCTGTCAATTATCGTTGGATTCATCTGAAATTTGACTGGCACCTAGATTTTGATGGGAGAAAAGTACTCACCAAATTTTGTGGAGCTGCATATGTACTTTCTGAGAAAATCGATTGAAAGGGAAGTTTTTGGTTTTGATTATATGAGTTTGATAAAGGTGAAAGCTCAACTTTGTAATTATCAAAAAATTTTCCTATGATATTCAATCTAGAAAATACTGCAGCAGTGGGAGTGGCCTAGGCTGTCTGAAAACAGAGGGTGAAACCAATAAGCATCCCCTTTTCAAGGGAAACTTAATAAGGGTCTTAAATCAAATGAGCATTTCTAATGCCCCTGTTCCACCAAAGGACTAAGCCCCAATCCTGTCTGTGACCCTTAATCGTGGACAGTCAGTGAAGAAAATGGTAAAATGGGCGGGAATACTGAATCGGTATCAAAACCTGGGATTAAGTTCAGATCGGCCTCAGGAAGCCTGAGGAGGCCCCAGGCGGCCCCAGACAGTCCCCAACTGTTCTGGGACTAAGAACCGATTAAGCCGTTTTTCTGGTCGGTTTGAAGCACGATCTTGTCGTAGACATACCGACTGGGTCCCAGGACGCCTCAGGCCTCCTGGAACTAAGCCCTGACTAACCCCCGATTAAGTCCCAGCTTCCTCAGGCGTCCTGAGGACTCCTCAGTCTTCCCCAGACCACGATGGCCGATTCTTGTTTTGCAAAATAACTGGATTTTCTGGGCATATATATATAAATTCTGGGAAGTAATTATCATTACTTGTCTATGAACACAGCAACAAATTAGGGGTTTTTATTTTTTATTCAGTTACATGTATTTGCTATTTATACGTCGACCACAGCAACCACCACAAGCAGCACCACCACCACCACCACCAGCCATACAGAGACCTAGAAGAAGGCACAACATGTGGGTCAGGCCATGGCTACTACAGAGAGAGGGGAGGGGGGCCTACCACAACATTATGGCTGAACTGTATGCCACAGACATTCCAGGATTCACCAATTTCATGAGGATGACCCCTGAAGTCTTTGAAATGATAAAGACCAGACTGGAACCACGTCTAGCCAGGCAGGCCACCAACTACAGAGCTCCAATCAGTGTTGGGGAAAAGTTAGCCCTCACCATCAGATATCTGGCCACTGGAGAGTCATACACATCATTATCCTGTCAGATCAGGGTTGGCAGATCCACCAGTTCCAGTTTCTACCAGAGGTCTGCAGGGCCATCCAGGATGAGTTCACCAGAGAGTACCTCAGATGTCCTACTACTCCATATGAGTGGAAAGAACTGGAAACAGAATTCAGGATCAGGTGGAATGTTCCACATGCCCTGGGAACCCTTGATGGCAAGCATGTGGCCCTGAAGAAACCCAAGAACTCTGGAGCCCTGTACCACAACTATAAGGGATTCTTTTCAATAGTAATGTTGGCCTTGGTTGATGGACAGTACAAGTTCAGATGGGTGGATGTGGGTACAGCTGGTTCTTGCTCAGATGCCCAGATATTTAATACCTGTCACCTAAAGAGGAAGACTGATGATGGCAGCATAGGCTTCCCTGACCCGGCACCTATAACCCAGGGTGGTCGAGATGTCCCCTACTTCATCCTGGCAGATGATGCGTTTGCCCTGAAGACCTGGCTGATGAAACCCTATGGCAGAAGGATGTTAACCAGAGAGGAAAGGATTGCCAACTACAGAATATCAAGGGGCAGGAGAGTTGTTGAGAATGCTTTTGGCATCCTAGTCTCAAGATTTAGAGTCATGATGACCACTATTGAACTACCCCCAGAAACAGTCAGGGATGTGGTGATGACCTGTGTGGTTCTGCACAACATACTGAGAAGCCAGTATCAAGGTCAACATGGTGCTTAACAGCCTGGTGGTGATGATGATGATGATGTGCCTGATGATGGTCGGTTGATTGGTGGTGCTGCTGATGGTGGTCGCGACAGAAACCCTGCCAGAGAAGCTAAAAGACTGAGGGATTACCTCAAGGGCTACTTCAATAATGAGGGAGCAGTGGCTTGGCAAGATGGCAGAATATAATTGCTACTGCAGTAACCAGTCCTTTTCAGGACTAATAAGCAGTCCTTTTCAGGACTACCAAATATTCCAAAAACAATTAATCAGCTGTGCTTGCTCCAAATAACCCAATCATTACCAAACATAATTCACCCAACCAACAAACAGACAAACCCAATGCAAAACATAATTGACCCAGCCAACAAACAGACAAACCCAATGCCCAACATAATTCACCCAAACAACAAACAGACAAACCCAATGCCCAACATAATTCACCCAAACAACAAACAGACAAACCCAATGCAAAACATAATTCACCCAGCCAACAAACAGACAAACCCAATGCCCAACATAATTCACCCAAACAACAAACAAACAAACCCAATGCAAAACATAATTCACCCAACCAACAAACAGACAAACCCAATGCCAAACATAAGTCACCCAAAACAACAGACAAACAGACAAACCCAATGCCCAACATAATTCTCACAAACAAAAACAGACAGACAAACCCCATGCCAAACATAACTTGGTAAATGGAATAAATATTGCATATATTTGGAAATCTACACCCTAGTTTCACATTTGGTTTTTACTGTGGAGAAATAACTGAAACTGAAAGTTTTTCCTTTATTGCAAATCTCAAAATTAAATTTTTTTATTCTACTTCAGGGAAATTTACAAAAAATAATCACCCAAGTGGTTCTGTTTACAGCATGGTTTATCTGTCTGTTTGTTGTGGGGAGTTATGTTTGCAAATTCGTTTGTCAGTTTGTTGGTTGGAGGTTATGTTTGCTATTGGGTTTGTCTGTTTGTTGGTTGGGGGGTTATGTTTGCTATTGGGTTTGTCTGTTTGTAGGTTTGTGGACATGTCATAACATAATTTTTTTACCTCTAGGGATGGTGTCAGTATTGGACTGTTTCATTACAGAATTAAAGCTATCCCATGGATTTTAAACTACAAATGGGCAGATTATTGGCCATATTGGGAGTTCATTTATCTATTTTTTTCTATGTGGCCTTTTTTTGTTATGTGTATTACCATGGGCTTTTTTTGTTTTGTGATAAGTATTTGTACTGAACTGTTATGTTTTGGGAGGGGAATTTGAACAACTTGCAGCTAAGTAATTGTTTTTGGAAGATTTGGGCGGCCCTGAATAGGGCCTATGGGGGGTACGAGACCCACCCGGACTGGCTGGCTACTGAGGAGGCTGCTGTTGTTGAGGTGGTGCTGTGGTGGTGATGGTGTAAACCTGCTGCTGCTGCTGCTCAGGCTGCTCAGTGATCTGTGTTGTTAGATCTGGTAGCTGGCTTAGTATTCCTTTAGTATCTGGTAGCTGGCTTAGTATGTCTGCTGCCCTCGTCCTGTAATGTCAGCACTGATGGAGGGTTTCCAAAGCCAATGGGGCTGGGTGTACAGTAGACATAACTGCTGGAACTGCTGCCCACTGCAGCCTGGGTGGAACTAGATGCCTGTTGAGTGGTTGTTGGCAGTATCCCGACCCTCTGTGACTCCCTGGTAATAGTGGCTGATCTCTTGGGTAGAACTTGACGTCTATGAGTGTTCTTTACTTCTTCAATGTCTCTAAAAATCCTGCCCTTGAGGTCTTCAAACTCCTCTTGGGTCATCTTTTCAGCCTCTGATGCCACGTAGTCAAAGAAGGGCTGCCTGTCTGACTTCTGCTGCAGGAAACCTGAGATCAATGTCCTCATCTGGTCGAAGTGCTCGAGTATCTTTGAATCTGTGGAAACTGGTGTAGATGTAATAATTGGTTGACTTGCACTCTCCCTCAGGACACTGGAATCAAGATGTTCTGTATCAGTAGTAGATCCATGCGAATCTTCATGCCTGTTGGTGTTGGGACTGGCCTCGAACCCAGAACTTCTGTTGGCCCCCTTGCATCTGATGTGGGTCTTAAGGAAACCCACCTGCTGGTAGACCCAGTACTGTCTCTTGGTCATCTCCCTTGGGGCTTGGCCAGACTGTACCTTTGTGAGCTTTCCATAGTGAGTTCTCTGTGACTGAAACCACCTTCTGACATCAAAGAAATTTCTGCCCAGAGAGCCTCCTTCCTATGTCTGTCGTGGAAACGTGCATGCTCCTTGTCATACATCTCTGGGTGCTCCTTCACAAACTCAACAATGGCAATTTCTTGGCTGTCAGTGAATGTAGCACAAACACTGGCTCTCTTGGCTGCCGAGTGGCACTCTGAATCTTCCTCACACCTCTCATCTTCTTCGCAAGCTTCCTCAATAACTTGTAAACCTTCCTCTCTCTCCTCTATCCTCTCTTCTCTCTCTTCTGTACCCTCCTCTGTCCTATCCTCTGTCATCTCCTCCAACTCTCCACCTTCCTTCTCCCCCTCCTCTTGCCTCTCATCCATCTTCTTCTTTCCTCTCTTTCCTCCTTTTTCTCTCCTCATAACTCCAGTGAATATATCAAAAAAAGTAAAAAAACTGAAATGTGTCTCCTAACTGTTAAATTTGCCCTAAGCTCAAGTAAAATGTAAAATGTAAAAAACTGAAAACCCCTAAGCAGTAAGTGACACACGTCTCTCAATAGCCAACCAGTCTAAACACAGAAAGCGTGTTTGCCTCTTTTTGGTTTCAGACACGTGGAAAACAGTCGGTGCTTAATCGGTACTTAGTCCCAGGCCTCCTGGGGTGTCCTCAGACCGTCGCAGACTAAATTTGTGTGGTCCCAGGCGGCCTGAGGAGGCCAGTTTGGATCGGTTTGGATTGACTTCTCTTAGTCAGGGCTTAGTCCCAGACCCAGATTTCTTAGTCCCAGGACACCTGAGACGGTCTGAGGCATACCGGGACTAATGAAACCGATTCCCTTTCACATGCATGAAACTTCAAAGATCTATTATGAGTCGGGGACTGACAAATAGGCTTCCTGGGACTAAGCTACGGACGCCTGGGACTAAGGGTCGCAGGAGGCCTGAGGAAGCCTGGGACTGGACACTTTGTTGATGGTGGGAAATGAGAATCGGTTTGGATCGTGAGAAATATCAAACATGTTTGATATTTCTCACGGCCCCAACCGACAACTACCGATCCATACCGAACGCCTGGGACTAAGCAAATATTTGAAACCAACTACAAAAAACCCTTAATCGGGAAGCTTAGTTATGTGGTGGAACACCCACATAAACTATATGACAAAATATGTGAAAAATGTGGGAAAAGTACCCCTTATGCAGGGTGTGTATGGGCCTAAAACACCGGTTACATGTCAACCTAAGGCCTTGATTTTTGGAACCTATAAAAATAACATATTAATATTTTCACAGATGAAACCTGCATATAGCACAGGTCACTTAACTGTGACAGCTGATCTGCCCATAAAAAAAGAAATTCACTTATCCTTATCAAAAGGTTAACCTACTGTTTATGTATTGCTTGACCTCTTTGCTGCCTTTGACACCATTAATCATTCTACTCTTCTCAGTTGTCTTCAGACTTGGTTTGGAGTTCGGGGCTCTGTTCTTAAATTGTTCACCTCCTACTTAACTAAGTGTTATTAGTCAATAAAGATTGGTTATGTTTTGGGACCTTTGTTATTTTCATTGTACACTCCTCCTCTCTGTTTGGAGATTGGTAAACACAAAGGTATAAAGAAAATAAACAGTTGAACCAGTGCCTTGATGATGGAAAAGAGTGGATGTCAAGTAGTAAACTCAAACTGAATCCTGACACGACTGAGTTTATACTCTTTTGTTTGAAAATGCAGAGGGATAAGTGAAAAGCATGTTTCGTAATTGACATCTTGGGTAGTCCTCTCTGCCCAGCTGAGTCAGTCAAGAAAATGGGTGTGTGGTTCGACTCTGAGTAAATGGTTGGTTTACTGTAATTAACTTGTCAGGAGTCTCTCTAAGTTCAATCTATGCAAATTACAATGTATCCAAAAAAGTGCAGCTAGAATTTTATCAATCACCAGTAGATACATCAGTGTAGCTCTTGTTCTTAAGATATTGTAGGTGTTTCCTGTTGAATGTTACTCAATGTTTGAAAAAGTTCAACCAAAAAGATAAAAACTATCAAGCATCTCTGTGGTATAGAACTGGCTATGTCTATGGAAGGACGATTATTAAATTGGTTCTGGTGTTGGGCCTTTGAGTCTGCCTTGGCAGAGACTAAGTACTATAAAAGCACAGAATAGAATCAGCTTAAATTTAGCCTTGATTATTAGCACATGTAAAAAATAAATATTTATATATTTCCAGATGAAAATTTAGCTGCATAAACTACATTAAGCTTGAGAGCTACAGGGCCTAAAATACCAAAAGGTCCATAAATTGGGTCCTTGTGGGTATTTATGAGATATTACGGAGACCTTAAAATTAAAGCTACAGAAGTCAAATTTTCCACAAACAAAGATCACATATAAAAGCTACATCTAATACAGTTTGGGACTGGTCAGACTTACTATTTCCAAGCTATAGGGCAAAATATGTGAAAGATGAACAATAATGTCTCTAGGTTGAGTCTTAAAGTGCCTCAAATACAGTTCTGACTTCATCTTAAAGTCTTGATTTTTTACATATGTAACAAGAATATACTATTATAATCTCAGGTAAACTTTCACTGGATGGGCCTCATAGTTTGTCACCTAGTTTATGACTTAAGGTGGACATAAGTTCCTTATTATTGAGAGTTTACAGTCATCTTAAATAGCCATCCTTAACATGAATACCAAGTTTGAAAAAAAGTGTTGATCTATTTTTAAGTTACAGCATACACAAGGAAATTTCTAAGGTGGTGGTGGTGGTGGCAGCACAACGGAGATGAATCTATTATATACCCTGACTTCTATCTGGGGATATAATTATGGCGGCTATACTTGAACCTTTGTTTACAAAACCTAAGCCTATTATCTACCATCTCAGCATCTGAGCTAGTGGCTCAGCCAAAGCAGAGACTGAGACCAATGGTGAAATCCATAAGGTCTGAGCAAATGGGTTCAACTAAAATGTCCCAACATTTAGAGACAAATGTCTTACCTTGGGGTTGACATTGGGCTAAGACCAAAGGCCCCAAAATCTAAACCCACTTAAAAGACTTGTCACTTTAAAAGTAAGGAAATTTATCCAAATTAAACACCATAGCAATATATATGTATTATTTAATGTTTCTCTTATCAGAAAATATTATTAATCCATGGAGAATAAACCTAAGGAGAGCAATTTTCATCTCAATGTTTTGGTATATAAACAGTGGGCTTCTTGAAGCTCTCTAAAATCTTGATAAAGCCATTTATATTTCTGCTGGGATGTGATCCCAGAGCCTATTTATTGATCCATAGAGTAAAACCAAATCTAACACATAAACAAATTGTGCCAAAATGAAAATCCCAGGAATTCAAGCCATTATTAACTTCAACACAGAAGGATGTTACAAACTTGCCTTTTTTGCCTTACTTAATTGCCTTTTTAATAGTCAAAAGCTTAAAACAAAATAACACTGCTCATTCTGTCAGAATAAGAAACAAATTTAATTGTCATGCCATTCTCATAAGAATTACAGCAAATCATGAATATTCTTACCCCCTGTAAATCATCATTGAATTCATAAAACTTGTCCCCACTGAAAAATATTACACCACTCCTACTGAAGGAATAGAAGGCTGCATCGACTGGGCCTTGGAAACTTCCCCATGCAGACAATCTCCGAGGATAACCATCCAAAAAGGCATTAATTCCTTCAGAATAAGCCCAGTACCTATCACCTGTAAACAACATTTGGTGTACAGAACCTATTCTCATGTTATTTATATGACACATAATCGTATACATAGTACAGTTAGAAGACAAAATTAAACATGATATATACATAGAATATATATGTACTTATATAGGTATATATAATCAATGTGATTATTGTGATACTATGACACAGAAATTATTTAAGTATGAAATTTAGATTTTCAACAGAGATGGTGCAATGTACCATTGTGATATCTTGAAATTTATCAATTCTTAATGACATATGACTTTGATTTTATTTCTATATGCATTTCATCATCATTTGTAAAAGTGTGATTGCAAGCTTCCTTTGCAACAATAAAATGCGCTCTGGAGTGTGCATCTAGACAACCACCATTAATATTCATATTATATTTCTATCTTAAGTAATTTATATTTCTTCAAGTTTTTTACCTGCTGTGACTAATCATTGTTTGCATATAATCTAGGTATACTATTAATTAGTACACCTTTTTTGATCACAATTGTAAGAAAAATGAATACTATAATTTGTATATAAGGATGGTAAAAAGGTAAACATATTTGCATCCAACCTCTGAGGTTATGAATTTTGTTCCGGACGTAAACTGAGGAAGTTGGTAGTTGCTTGCTGCTTCCAGGTGGATAACAGTATAATACATCTTGACCAGCTGATATGCATCCCTTTTCTCCATCTACACAACTACCCCATGGTGATAATAACTATACAATGTGCTAAAGTGATGTTAAACCCAAATCAATTGTTACAATCCCTGTCTCTTGTAATATTACTTCTTCAATGTGTTGACACCAACATTATACATCAAATAAATCAAAACAAGTGCCTGTATAGAAGCTGCTTTTCTATGTGTATGTTACATACCAGACATTCAATATTCATTGATTCTTGTGGGTCACTGATATTGTTCATAGGTAACCTGAGCTATTTACATTACTTACATGTGTAAAGATAACTGAAGAAACAACATACCAGATATAAAATAAGTCAGTCCAGTCACTCTCCACTTGTATACTGCATCAATAGACTCAATGGCACTTGGCATTCCCCAATCTACAATACTCCTTGGATAATCTGCCTGAATACCATTAATATCAATTGACCAATATTCATTTCCTTTGAAGACAAATGTGGCAGGAGGTAAAGTCTGTATCCTTTCATATTCCCATTCCCAATTATCATAATCAAAGTTCCAAGTATACTCATATTCAGCATCCCAAAATACGGCATCATCAATATTACTGGGCAAACCAGGCCAAACCATATCAATGGGTCTTGGATAGCCCTCAGCTATTGTACCATCACTTTCCAACAAGAATACCAGGTCATCTCTGAATGCATAGGTTCTGTAACTATCCTGTGCAACAAAAATGTTAGTGATGGCATCAAATGATGGAGATTCACAAAAGTCCAGAGCAGAATCATCCATGTCATCTCGCATATCAGGATCTAATGGTTCAGGAGTAGGAGTGGTGGTGGTAGTCGGTGGGGCAGCAGTTGGGACACCATATTTAGCTTGTATACCATAAATATCATCCATTGGTAGTTGAAAGTCTGGGATATATCCTGGATAGAATGGGGCCATTAGGGCATCAGATACCATACTATGGCCTAAACCAAGGGCATGACCAATTTCATGTGCTGCAACTTGGAATAGGTTAATACCTGTAACAGACATTAAATTTCCAGATAAAAATATGAATTGGTGCAACAGTAGGAAGAAAATGAACTATCAACCACTGGTCATGAGGCATCAATTGATTTGAAAAGACTTTCTTTTGGAAAAATATTTATATCTGTATTCCGTTAAATGTTTTTTTTTATATTTTCTTTTTCATGCATGAACTTTTCACAAATATAGTTGTGTATAATATATATTTCCAGCAAGCACTTATGTTTTCAGTCTGTTAGGAACATGATGTTTAAGTACATTCAAAAATACAAAAATATATCTTATGTTTTTCAACAATTTGTTCTTCTAGAATGTCATGTAATGCACCATATTTTTCTTTAGAGATAGAAGTTTTATCTTGGCTTATGTGTACACCTTATTCCAAATTCAGTTTATATTTAAGAATTTGCAGAAAATTTTGAAAGAACAGGTCTTTGTTATTCTTTTTACAAATGAAGTATTTTCCAGTTAAATTTACACAGTTGACAACAATTTGCAAATATATTAACTACATCCAGTATTTTTTTTTAAAAATGTAAGTACTACATAAAGTTCTATTCTCAATTCTGGAGATTCCTTAATCTTCAAAGTATACAGCCTACAGTTGCATGTGAAAACTCCATGTAAAATATTGTTCTGAAATATTATAAGTATCATGGAAAATTTTAAAAGGTAGTTGGTAAATATTTGCCCAGTTGATACTTTCTAGAAAAGGACAGTTTTCTATTCATTTGTTTTGGCTAGCTGGGATCAAATATAACCTAGCAATGCAATAGCAGTGTATT
Source organism: Sabellastarte sp. h YS-2021 (assembly GCA_964017235.1). Taxonomy (NCBI): domain Eukaryota; kingdom Metazoa; phylum Annelida; class Polychaeta; order Sabellida; family Sabellidae; genus Sabellastarte; species Sabellastarte sp. h YS-2021. Next base: position 57,959,062 of record OZ024930.1, on the reverse strand, counting down.
TGTGAGCTTTGTATTTTATTAATATCTTTCAGACATTGTTTTAAAACATTCATTATGTCTAAAATTTCAGTTAATTTTAATTCTTGAATTTTTCTCAACAAAAATACCACAGCACTAGTTATTTCATGATAGATTATATCAGGTATAGCTACACTGTAATTCACTTCTAGCTGATTTTCACTTTTTAAAAGGTTTACTGTTGCTGTCCAAAAGGGTCAGATACCTTTACAATACCAAAGTCGTCTCACTGACACCTTTTTTAAAATTAATCACTTTGGCTGCAATGGGGAAGCTAGTATTATTAAAAATTTTTTCCATAAGAAAGTCATCTAGTGTCAAAAAAGCTGGCCTCAAAAATGAAACAAGGTCTTCAAAAGATCTACTTAAAACTCTGTGTCAGTATTTTGTTTGATTGATTGAAGAAGTTGTATTTCACATATGTTGTTCAAATAGATATCCATAACTTCCTGAGCTAATACTTTCCATTTTGCATTTCAACCATCATGGATTCTTTTAACATAGCTTTGGCTGTTTCTACTAACTTAAGCATTTTACAGAAACTATGTTAAACCACCCAGTTCATGTGTCAAAATTGATTTCTCTTTCGAAATTCGACTTCAATCCCATTAAGGTACAGAGGTTGGATATATGACGTAATCTGGCATTATCTAGTTAGAACCCCAGCTGCTGCAGCCTCTGTAGCCTGAGCCTTCCTGGACTCACTGAAATGACTTAACCCATGTGTTCCCCTACATCTAGTTATTCCTACTTAAAGTTTATACATTGGCAGTTTGGGGTTTCAACATAAAACATTACTTCTTAATAATTCTTTGTAAAAAGTAATAGTAGGCACATAGAACCATTAACATAGTACTAAATATGCAAGTTAAAGTAGTCTTACCATTTCAAGTAATTGTACATCAATAAAAACTAAGCTTAAGGTTAATCTTAAGTTATGTATCATACATTAGCTAATGGTTATATAATAAACTCCAAACAATTTATATACTTGTTATTTTACTTGGTGTTCACTTCTGGTCTGACAAAACTGATGTATATTATATATATATTATGTACAAGGTGAGATTTTGTATACATTGCCACTCATACAAGGATATCTGCCACTCAGCCCTGTGTGTGTACAATACAAAATAGTATAAAATGAAGTGAAATTACAATTTGATAAACTGTCAGCTTTAGTCAAATTTTTTTTCTACACTTAGTGCAAAGATTCTTCTATCAAATAAACCTGAAATAAGTTGTGGTCACACACAAATAATGGCCTTATAATTAATAATTAACAACTAAAACTTAATTGTAACTTGTTTTTAAAATGTGTATAAGTGTGTAGTTTTAAGTGTAACAATGCAGCCTCTGATAGAGTGTTAGTTTTTAAATGTACTGATAAGTAAGTTCTTCACCCAGTTCTTATCAACATTTTCTCAAAGTATTAAAAATTTTTATAGATCTCTTGATTATCCAAACTCCTTATTATCAGAACAGAAAAAGTTAGCCCAAGGTTCAAAAGTCAATAGTACATTGTGTTATTTTTATGAACAGATTAATGTTCATTACTAGCTCTGGTTGACTGCTGAAAACTGGCAGTGACAATTTATAAAACCAGCTGGCCAAAACACTCTGTAAAAGACTCAGTGTTTTAGCCTCTTACTGATGGTTGGCAGTTTACAGTACGGAGCCAACTGTATGTACTGGATTCCTCTGCCCATAAACTACCCCTCGTGATATGACCTATGCAGTGTTGAACGGGACGTTAAAACCCAAATAAATGAATTGAGCCCCTTTTACTGGGCTACACTGCTGCCAATATTGAATGTAAGCAGTCTGAAATGACCAATTGTTTAAGCACACTGGTTCAGAGCCAGGATGTAGAGTTTATGCACTGGAGATCTAAACCACATTCTGACATTTTATTGACAACAGTGTGACTTTCATGACATCTACTTTTAATAACTGTAGACATCAGATTGCAGTGTACAATTAAATTTGCACCTGAAATTTTGTATTTTTAATTATGAACTCTTGTAGTTAAAAAGCAGATGTGTATTTTGTTGATTATAAAACATTTTAGTGTACTTTGGTGGAATTGTATACAAGATATAATCAAGTTAAAAATTATACTTGAAGATTTCATTGAAAGTTTTGCAACCCAAGCCAAAAGAGAAAGAAAATAGCCAGCCTCGGCAGGCGAGAACCCCAGCCCGCAGGCACAACTAAATGGGCAACAACATTGAGATTTTAGAAAATCTAAGGAACAACTTCAGTTGTAAGAATTATACAGAATCCGAGAAATGTTGTCAGATGTAAGATTCACAGGCCATGTTTTCATGCAAGTTGTTTTCATATGCTGAAGCCCTAGAACCAATTATAAGGGAGATATAAAGCTTTAGCATGGTGACCCTACATGACCTTGAAACAGGGGTTAAACGTCAAATTTGACACTTGCAGAAGATTTGCAGAACAGGATTTCCAAGAAGTTGTTTTCTCTTTCCAAACCCCTATGACCAATGATAAGGGAGATATTAGGGCTTTTTGATATGCCCCCATTTGACATAAAAGATAAGATATGGCAGCCATTTTGTTTTCATTAGAAGGTCCAAATTACCCTCAGGCAAGCTTTCCTAGCCATTTACATTTTGTGCAAATCTGACACAGCTAGCTGCAATATTTTAAATTTTAGAACATATCAATAATGTTCGAGCAATTGGCTTTGGCGGCCATGTTGTTTTTTTTAAAATGAGTACCATAATTTTTTACAGACATGTTTTCACAGCCGTAAACATTCTCTGCAAAATTGGTGAAGATTTCTTCATAACTGAATGAGATTTAAAGCTTGATTCAAAAATGTGACAAACGCACACATACATGCACACACAAATGCCACACGGAACGCGTTTCATAATCTCCCAACATAGGCCTTGGCCGGCAGGAGATTAGAATTTAACTGCAGTAATATCGGTTTAATAACACCCCTTTTTCAATTAAGAAGTTTAAGACTGAAAAGTATTTAAAACATTGCCATGGCAACAGGTGTTGTCAGATTTAGCCACAAACATTAAATAAAATTTTTTTAAAGCATTGCCATGGCAACAGTTGTTGATGGATACCCCCAAAAAACTAATCAGCACTAGATACTCTTTCAGTTAACATATCCGGAAAATTTGGTCAAAATCCATGCATGACTTTAGGCTGTGAAATACCGATAAACTTGAAGACCCCAAAATCTTAAAAGTGTTGCCATGGCAATTAACAGTTGTTACCGGATACCCGGCAAAACTATTATATAAATGAGCTCTAGATCCTCTTGGGGTAACCATAACCTGAAAATTTGGTGAAAACTGTGCATGAGTTCAGGCTGTGGAACACCCACAAACTTTAAAATCCAAAAATCCGCAAAGTGATGCCATGCCAACAGTTGTTACCAGATACCCCTGAAAACCTAATCAGCTCTAGACCCCCTTGGGTAAACAAACAGTGAAAATTTGGTGAAAATCCATGCATGGGATTAGGCTGTGAAACACCCAAAAATCTTTCAAATGTTGCCATGGCAATAGTTGTTATTAGATACCCCCAAAACCTAATCAGCTGTAGATCCTCTTAGGGTAAACATATCCAGAAAATTTGGTGAAAATCCATGCATAGGTTTAGGCTGTGGAACACCCACAAGCTTTATGCCCGCAGCTGCTACCGCCACCTGGACAGCATAGGGGACGACTATAACCCCAACCTTTATGGGCTGAGGTTAAAAACTGACAATTTAGTAACAATGATTGATACACATTATTAAATGTATGACTGTAACCCAACCAGCTCTTACAATCACACTATTTATGGTTAATTTTTGAAATGTTATGTCTACAGAATTCTCACTCTCACACTCTCTGTCATTGACAATTTCAGACGGAGTCTGATTGAGAGCTTTCATATTAAAGAATAAATGCTAGTTATTGAATTAAATTATAAAAACTTTTCAAACAAAATTATCCTTATTCAGTTAAAGCTAGCTTAAAAAAATCACTTCAAAATACAACTTGAAAAATGTTTTTGTTAACAAAAACAAAGCGTCCAAAAAGATTAGATGGTTTATAGTGTAAAGTACAAAAAGGTTTTTGAAAAGAAAAACATGCAGCACTGAGAGAAGAAGCTAAAGTTAAGCAGACAGTGTGGAAGTTTATGCATTAACATGAAAGAAAAGTTTAAGCTTTATTTTGTTTTCTATGGTCATAAATTGTGTAAAGTTAATTTAATAAATGCTATAGTTTGTAAGAAGAGTAGTTTTAAAGTAGATATAAGTCAAAACAAGAAAATCTGCTATTTTATTACCCCAGTTATACCCGTAAGAAGGGGTCACGGGGTAAACCTGACTGGCAATATAGACTCTCCATATATGGGGTAGCGAGGGGCCACGGTGGCAGAATGGTAACACTCTCGCCTCCCACCTCTGAGGCCAGGGTTCGGTTCTCGGCGCGGCCTTAAGTGGGAAAGCTGGTAGTTGCTTGCCGTTGGTCAGCAGTTTACAGTACAGAACCCTGACGAACTGTATGTACTGGTTTCCTCTGCCCTTCCAACTACCCAATGTAAAACCCCAAATAAATAAATATATGGGGTAGCGTGACCACAAAACTGGGTTGAAAGCCCAAGAAGCCATAATGAGAGGGATAAAAGACCTTTTCCATATGATAAACTCAATTTGAAGCAACTTTACTAAGCAGCAGATGTAAAATTTGCTAAATCACTGTATGTTTTACAGTTAAATAAATGACATATTCCATTTCCACAAAATTCAAGACCCCTGTCAGAATTTTAAAAATTCAAAATTTTTTTCCAGAAGAGTCCTTACTACTATAGGTGCAAGGAATCATAAAATTGTGAACCGAATCCATTTGCAAATCAAGTTTTGCAAACCAAATCAATTCACGAATCGATTTGGTTTAAAAAAAACTTTTTCAATCTTGATGCTAAATATTGTATCAGTATGAATATCAATGTCTTACTAATATATAAGGCACTTAAAGGAAACTTTGCTAAGGAGGAAGTTGCAACTCAATAAAAGATTCTAGCACTTTTTGGATGTTTTTACATGAAACAGCTTGTCACTGCCATAAATCAAAGCCACTATGTGTAGTTTCTTTCATTTGGGATGCCTTTATGAAGAGTACCTGCCTAGCTCAAACAGGCTCAGACTGAGTGATTGGACTGCAAAAGAGGTTGGGAAGTTCTAATTGCAGTTAAATTTGTTTCCACAGACATGATTAACACCAGAATTTGTCTTATATTATTTAAGAAGTTCCCACAAGATCAGAGAACACACTCTTAAATAATAACAAGAGGAAAGTTCTGTCCTCAAATCTGAATGGAAACAGATATTAAAATAGATCACTGTTGGTACTCCACACACATACACACACCCCTACACCCCCATATACCCACACGCAACTCACTCACACACAGAGAGACAATTCTCTCATCTGCAGAGGAGTGAGTGAGGGATGGGGGGCGGGGGTTCAGTCTGAGTGTATAGATGAACATATGTTTAGTTTGCTAGTTAGCCATTCATAGCTATGAAATCACCTACAAGTCTGACATTTTACTATGTTATAGCTGAAAGAAAACTAGCTCAAAATGCAGACAGTGTGAAGATTTATGCATTAAAATGAAAGAAAAATTTAAGCTTTATTTTGTTTTTTTTATGGTCATAAATTGTGAAAAGCTAATTTAATAAATGCTATAGTTTGTAAGAAGAGTAGATTTAAAGGAGATATAAGGCAAAAATACAAAATCTGCTATTTTATGATCCCAGTTTGACCCATAAGAGGACGTAAAGGGTAAATCTGACCGGCTATCCAGACTCTCCTTATATGCAATTCATTCTAAAGCTGTAAAAGCAATAATAAAGGAGATATAGGGCAAAATGATCAAATCTGCTATTTTATGACCCCACTTTAACCCATGGGGGGGGGGGGGGGGGGGTAAATCTGACCTCCCAATTAGACTCTTCACATAGGGGTTTCCCAATACCTCTTCATACATTCTAAATGTCTAAAAGCAATAATAAAGGTGATATAAGGCAAAAACACAAAATCGGCTATGTTATGACCCCAGTTTGACCCATGGAGGTGGGGGGGGGGGGGTTAAGGGGATAAATCCGACCGGCTATCTAGACATTTCGCATATGGTTTTCCAATACCTCTTAATACATTCTAAAACTCTAAAAGCAAGATTAAAGGAGATAAAAGGCAAAAAAGACAAAATCAGCTATGTTATTACCCCTGTTTGATTCATGGGGGGGAGGGGGGGGGGGTCAGGGGGTAAATCTGACTGTCTATCTCGACTCTTCACATATGGTTTCCCAATACCTTTAGACACATTAAAAGCTCTAAATGCAATAATAAAGGAGATACAAGGCAGAATGTCAAAATCGGCTATTTTACCCCTACAAGGGGGTCAGGGGGTTGTTTGACTTCCTTCCTAGACTCTCCACATATGGTTTCCTACTACCTCCCAATATATTTTATGGCTCTAAATGCAATACTTAAGAAGATAACAGGGGGTTCACCAACTTTCTGGTTGGTTGCTGTGAGAAAATCGCTCATAAATCAGACAATTTTCATTGGATTGCTCCCAGAATCTAATCAGCTTGCGTTTTTGATAGTATGAACATGTGTGTAAAATTACAAGCCTCTGCCGTCAGCAGGTTTTGCTGAGTGGTAATAATAAGGGAGATATTCAAGGGAGACCATAATGCGGCGGCAGTGGCAGCGGCGAGGAAACTGAAGCAAAAACAAATAAGTGTCCTTTTCAGGGATGCTTAATTAAATCAGCTTAATTAAATCAGCTAGATATATTTGTCACAGTACACAGGTCAAGTTCTGGTTTAAATACCCTTAATACTCAATAAGTGTTACAACTAAAGAGCTTAGATTGGCACACGATTTACATTAAAAAGTAGAAGGATAACTCAGTTTATTTTAGTTTGGAAGTTATGAGCAAGATAAGATAAAAATAGGCAAATTTTGTATAAACAGATAATCACTCACTTTCCATCCAATCATTTATCACCTGATTTATCTTTATATTGATTTGGATGAAGTAGAGATAGAGCCATGTTACATAGTTTCTGAAAAAGTGATCCAGAAGATTATATACTGGACTCTTGTGGTAATTTTACAAACTTTAAAATGTGACCTTACAATTAAAAATACAGAGCTCAAAATTTCAAAAAAGAAAGATCATATACACAAGTTATATCCACTGCAGTGCGAGTCTGGATAAATTTACCATTTCCAAGTTAGAAGGCAAAATATGTCAAAAAATGCAGCAAAATGTCCTCCAGGTAGATTCTTCATAGGCCTCATATAGAGTTTAAATGTCAACTTAAAGCCTTGATTTTTGGCACAGGTAAAAAGAACATAGCAACATGTTCCCAGATGAGATTTCGGCTCTAACAGTCACATACCTTAACAGCTATAGCTAGGCTTAAAAGTGGTAAATAGTCCATAAACTGGGTCCCTGTGGGCATTTTAGAGACCTTAAGATAACCTTAATATTAAAGCTACAGACTTCAAATATTTCACAGTCAAATATTAGATATAAAAGTTATATCTAATACAGTTTGAGACTTGTGAGACTTATCATTTCCAAGTTACAGGGCAAAATATATGAACAATGTTGAAAAAAAATCTTTAAAATAATATTATCCAGAACTGTTTAGTACATTTTGTCTCTGGTGCTTCCAGTCATGTAAATTCTGTCATTAAATCCTGTTTTGCTAACCTTCGAGATTTGCATTGTATTCAAAGCTTTCTCTCATATAATGTCTCCGTATATGTCTTTATATATGTCTGCTGTTAAAACAAGACGTAATCCAGAAAAGATGTTTCTCAAAGTTCCCTTCTATAGCTCTTCAGTTCATAAATCCAAAGTTCATTTCAACAAGTGTTTCTCATATGATGCTCCAAAACTTTGGAATGATTTGCCATTGGAAATTCGAACTGCTCCTACACTATCAAGTTTCAAAAGGCAACTTAAAACTTATCTGTTTCAGAAGTCTTTTCCTCCCTAGATTTTCTTACTACCAAACACCGATAGTCCCCTGGTGACAACCTTATTATGTCTTATGACTTATGATTTATGCATTATAATTTGGATGGTGTGCCTTAGAATCCGTGAGATCAGAGATTAAGCACTTGGATACCTGATATTTAAGAAGAGTATAATAATGTGTTCCTAAGTAAAATTTGAGCCAGTTCAGCCACATGGTTTTTATCCAAGAGGGCAACAAGTGGCCAAAGGCCAAATGTCTGATCTTGAGGTGGCCATAAATTCTTTATTATTGGGAGTTTTATGTCGCCTTATAATAGGGTTCCTCCCCTTATCCACATACATGTGTGCGCCAAGTTTGAATAAAATCCATGAAAGCATTTGTGAGTTAGTGTGCAGACAAATCAAACTGTCTTTATGTGGCTTCCTGGGGGCTCGGTGGTGTAACAAGTGCTGGCCTTCAACCTCTGAGGTCACTGGTTCGAATCTCGGCCCAGGTGCTTCATGTTGGAAAGTTGGTAGATACTTGCCAATGCCCAGTGGTTTACAGTGCAGAATCTTGACCAAATAGTATGCACTGGTTCCTCCACCTGTAAACTTCCCATTGTAATATGACCCTGGCTGTTAAACGTGGCGTAAAAAAGGACAAAAAAGAGATAACAAAATAAATTTGTTTGGCTTCCTAAAGTATCAAAAAAATAGTTAACTCAGAGCATCGAAAGACAGATGACTATTTCTATAATTGTAATTGTAAAATGTTTTAGTTGTTAAAATTGTGGCCAATTACAGCATGTTTTGATAGATGGAGTTTTATAATTGTGAAAGAATCTATTTTATTTATCCCTTTGTTGTGGAATAAATCAATTAATTTAAGATCCTTCTTGACAGAAAATATGATTAGAAATTAGAGCTTTATTTCACACTTAAATATCCATTTTTCACACCAACATAGCCTCAGATCAGAAATAGGCATCAGTTAGGGCAGTGTGACTCCAACTTTTAAAATAATGTGAATATGCTCATTACAAAGCACTAAACTTGCATCAAAAGTATGAGAATTGTAACAATTTTATTGTAATTTAACATTTTGTAAGTTAAATACTTACCTTATCCTCACTATTGCTATGGGCTGGGAAGAGTAAACATCAACGACCAACTCGAATATTTATAGAAGGAAATATTATTGTCGGTATATTTGATGCACACACGAGGAGTGTATGCTCTTCAGAGATACAGAGGTTTAATGTCATTATGGACTTAATAAGAGAAGGTCAGTAAAGGCTGACACACAAAACCAGTTGCTGAAAGCTCATCCAGAATTAATAACAAGCAATCATGCATAATATTTCAGTACAGTTTAACTATGAAGTATATATTATATTGCATACCTTGAAAAGAGTTAACTGTCCATGTTTCTGAGTCATCAAAATGGGAATCTCCAGATATTATTCCTTGACCAGGAAAGAAGGCATGGGCTAGTGTGCCGCTTGGACCATCAAATGCATTATTGGAACCATCCCCATGATCAATGAATGGCTGAGAAAACTTAATGTCAATGTCTGGTATGGTGTTGTCTGAGTCAGCCAGTTTAACAAACCTCAGAGGAGAAACTTCTGCCCAGATTTGAATTGCTCTTTCCATTTCTTGATCCACCTGCTGATTTGTAAGGTCATTATCACCAGGATACTCCCGAACTTTCCAAGTCAGTGGATTTTTGGTCCATGTTCCACCTGATATTTGAAACAGATTTGTTATTTCCTGTTTTTAAATGGTTTGAGTTTAATCTGATTTTTCAAATAAATTTGTTACTTTTCCCACCACTGAGATCCGAGTTTGAATCCCGGCCTGATCTCATGTGGGAAAACTGGTACTTCCTTGCCGTTGGTGGGCAGTTTATAGCACAGAAACTCGAGCAGCTGTATGTACTTGTTTCCTCTGCCCTTTCAACTACCAATCACAATAAAACCAATAAGGTACTAGGCGTGAGGTAAACACTAAATGGATGAATGAGTGAGTGAGTGAGTGAATGAATGAATCAGAGCTCCAATTAGTTTTTCAAATTTTAGTGGTGTAGGTTCCTTTGAGAGGATGACCTTTTGTTTTACTTTAACTGAAAGCAAATACGCCAATAAACCTTGGTATCATAATGTATGATGCATTTTTAAATAAGTGTTTATGTACATGACCCCTTCATAATAAAAGGAAAAACAAATGAGATCAACTCATATTATAATACTTATGGCCAAATATACCTTTTCATGTGGAATTTTCTCATTTACCTTCTCAAAGAAAAAACAGACACATTGTTTCAATGTCACTATTAAAATACTAGCTTGAGTGCAAGATTAAATGTAATCTTTAAATAATTCAAGTAATACCAAGCTTAAGTCAGTTTTATTTTGAGTTAGTGTTGTTTTGGGACAGTGTAGGGCCATTATGAACTTTTTTCTTCTTTTGTAACACTCCATGTGTATCCAAAATTAAAGAAGTTAAATCTCTAAGAATTTGTTCAGGTGTTCCAATGGACATAAATAAACAAATAATTAAATAGGTACATAAGTAAATAACAGTAAGATGAGCATTTTAGAAGAGTAATTTTACTAATCCGTGTCAAAATTATCTGTTTGCAAAGTTGTAAGATAACCACAGCCTTGTTCAAAGTCCTCCCAATGAAAATCCTGTTACACCTAGCCTATATTTGCAAAGTCTCTTTGAGCCAATTCAAATTATCTTTGATTTATCACTGTTCATTTTAAGCTCTGGGAGATTACCACAGAACTTTAATTTAATGCTTTCTGCAAGGAACCTTCAGAACCATCTAGTATTCAAGTAGTGTCATCTATAAATTATGTCCATTTACAAGTTTGAGTTATAATATTAGAGACCTTGAGAAAGGCTACTTGTACGCCAACGTGTACTTGTAACTACAAGTATTAACAACATCTACATATTTCACTACTTTTTAATATAAAAAAACTTTCAGCTCCTATTAAAAAGAGATATGTTTAAATAGGAACACCATGTCTACCCCCTCTTCCTGAGTGTAATGATTTTTTTCAAAGACCAAACTGCAAAACAGACACAGTTATTTTATTATAAAGCTATTCCAGTTAATAAATTGTCTGGTCAAACAAAAATCATCTAAAACATCACAAATAAATAAAGTAAACAAATTTTACCTTGTAAAAGATATCTCTTTCTGCGTCTCATCATCATGGCCTCATTCATATCTGGTATTCCACATCGTGGTAGCTGCATCAGCTTCATTGTATCATTATCCATTTCACCTGGAAAACATGTCAATTACCAGAAGACATTGGGCCAATATTCATCAATATTTTTATTCTTAAAATTATTCTGATCCTTAGAAATTGAAAAAAAAAACATTTTCAAAGAAAAATTCTTGGAATAAGAAAAACTTCTTAGAATAAGAATTTTCAGATTCATGGGAATTTTTTTGAGCATTTAAAAAGTAGTTATGACAAATTAGAGGTAATATCTAAAAAGAAAACAGATAACATTAGTATTATAATTATAAATAAATATGAAGATATTATTTGTTGAAAGAAAAGTATTGCAACTATATATTTTTGGACATTTGGTAAAATTTATATTCCTTGAAATTTTTCTTGTCTTGAGAATATTTTCTAGGATAGGGCTTGTATTCAAAGAAACTTTTATTCCAGGAATAACAATCACCCAGGTCTTTCAGTGAAACAAAATATGATAATCATCATCACTGTGCCAAATGAACATGGGACAAAAAGTCTGAATAATGACTAACCTTGTACTTGAATGTTGCTTGGTTTATTTTTATGTCTATCAATGCTATATACCTTGTTATGTTACATAAAGTCAATATGTATTTAAACACATGGGATTAAGCTAGAAATTCTAATTCTAATTTGACTATTTTATGCTTAATCTCCATCAAAAGACAACCTCTTAGGTGCATCAACTAAAAACCAAGTCCAAAAAGTTTACAGTGTACAGAGACAATCAGAAACTATGATAAAACCTAGGTTGACTTATGGACAGATGGAATAAACTGTGTCCATCTGGTTGTGTTGGTGACCATCCTAGCTAAGCTATTCAGTACACTTTGGAACTTCCTGATATTAAATCCTGAAAGACGTATGGACAAGGAATTACAATAGTCAAGCCAACTGCTCACAAGAGCATTTGCAACTTCACAGCTGCTTCCTGCATAAGATGTAATGCTGTCTGATCCCTCAATTGCACAAAATAGGCCTTACAGACACTCTGAACATACCTGGAAAAAGAGGAGTTGGAGGTTAACCATACACCCAAATTTTTTATCACTTTTGCAGGATGCAATAGATTACCAAGAATATTGACCTACAAGAAGGAAATGAGTCTTTCATGATGTAACTTTGAATTAAAAATGATAAACTTGGTTTTATCAGGATTGAGTTTCAACTTATTTGATGATAACCATTTTTTATGTCATCTAAGCACCTGTGTAGTCTTTCATACGACTGAGTCACATTTTTATGAGTGAGGTATATGAAGTACTGAGTATCATTAGCATAAAAATAAACTTTCCAATGACCTTACTAAGAGAAGTAGTTGAAAAGGAGAACAGTGTGCGATCCAGTAATGAACCTTGAGGGACACCATAGAAAAGTCAAAGATTGAACCAATCTTGATACACTGGAAACAGTCAATGATATGGGATCGGAACCATCTTAATGCAGTGCCACTAATGCCAAATCAAGTCTGTAAGCAACTCAAAAGTGTAGAATGGTCAATGGTGTCAACTAGAAGAATCAGTGCCAAAGCTTCCCCTTGAGATAAAGAAAGCTGGATCTCGTTCTTAAAAGACAGCAGTACTTTTTCAGTTGAGCAACCAACCTTGTAGGTAGATTGATTCTTATTATGTAACCATTTGAGTTTATGTGATCAATCTTCTTAGAGGCAACAAGTCGTTCAACTAGTTTAGATGTAAAGCACAAGCGAGATACAGGACGGTAAAGATACAGGACATGGCAAAGAAGCCTTTTTGATTAGTGGGGTAACAACTGCCTTCTTAAAACCCTCTGGAACACAGCCCACGCATTCTTTTTCTTAGAAATGAAGCATTAAAATAGATGAAATGCAAAATCTATATATTTCCCTGATGACTGAAGGAAAACACCTTTCCTCTGGTGCAATAAATATGCTAACAAAAATTTAACAGAAAATTTATAGTTCACAAATTATAAAACCTATAAAACTATATAGACCCCTTCTGATTGCTGTAAATTGTCATTTGTCACTGCAAAGATGCCAGCTATACACCAGAGAGACTCTCTGCAGAAACTTAGGGTACTTTTGCTTTTTATTGAGTTTAATATTTTGATTTTCATCATGATTTGATGACAAAAAGGACACATTGGAACCCAGGACCAGCACCTGCCCTACATCCAGCACCACAGACACAGCCCTAGCCAGCCCCAGAAGAAAAAATCCCCCAAACCCCTGGGTCATGCTTTGGATCATTCAAAGACAAGAAAAAGTATGCTACAGCAACCTCCTGGTCAACTTAATACACACTGATATCCCAGGATATCAGAATTTTGTCAAGATGCACCCTACTTTTTCTGACCTCACAGAAGAACGCATACATCACCACATCAAGAAGTCAGTCACCAGTTTCAGGAAGCCTTTAAAACTTGGATTGAAACTGGCAATAATACTGAGATACCTGGCAACAGGAGACACCTACACATCCTTGCAGTATCGCTGGTTGGCCGAACCACCATCTGTAAGTTCATCTCTATTATCTGCTGAATTACAGGATGAATATTTGAATTGCCCTACTGCCACTGAAGACTGGAAGAAGTTCAGAACCAGATGGAATGTCCCCATGCTGTACGGGCAATAGACGGGAAGCATATTGCCATGAAGAAGCCAAAGAAATGTGGCAGTGACTATCACAACTACAAGGGCTTCTTAACCCTGGTGCTGCTAGCCCTGGGTGACACAGAAAACAGATTCCTCTGGGTCAATGTGGGGTCAAGCGGATCTCCATCGGATGCATAGATTTTTAACAGAAGCAATTTGAGGGAGAAGATTGAGGATGGCACTTTGGTACTTCTGGCACCTGAACCACTGTGGGAAGGAGGGCCAAATTTGCACTATTTCCTGCTGGGAGACGACACCTTTGCCTTGATGCCATGGATGGTATGATCTGGATCTTTCATTGAATAATTTCTTTCTTTTGTCAGGTCCTATCCTCATAAAACATTTCATGAAGATCATTAGTTTTTGAGTAATCAGGCAGACAGACAAACACATCCAAAAACATAACCTCCTTGGCAGAGGTAATAAAGTACTTTCAGAGCTGCTATGATTGTTTTGAAATGACTCTGGTATAAACTCAAAACAAGATGAATTTTATCAACATGAGTCACATTTGATCACTTTTCTGGTATTTACATTCTACATTTCCACATTATAACTGTGTGGTGACATTTTCTATCCTGCTTAAAGTACATGTACGGATATTCACATGAAACTATTTTTTTTCTTTTTTTTTGCTGCACAACTTAAAATTGACATATTGAAAAAAAAAATTTATGCACATTCTGACTGACTTTGCTGCTATGGCAAGTGTGTATCAAAACCAGATACAGTCAAACCTGTCTATAAAGACCCCTCTTCGGTAGGCCTAATTGTGGTCTTTATAGACAGGTAGTCTTTATGCACAGGTTAAAAATAACAAAAACAATAGTGAAGGGTATTTTAAAAAGGAGTCTTTATAGACAGGTGATTGCTGAATACAGGTGGTCTCTCAGACAGGTTCGACTGTAATTACCTCCAACTATTACTTCTGCTTCATCGTAAATTTCAGATAGCAGTATATGTTATGAAAAAGATTTATTTCCTTTTTTAAAGGGAACTCTAAACAGATTTCTACTTAGAGGGTTTAATTTTAAATAAATCACCAGTTACTGTGATATTCCACTGGCCATACATCCTCTGAGCATTCTTCAGGGCCTCTACAAATGCTTGGTCAGGGTCAGTCTCCTCCAGCTGTCTGACTGTGTCATTGGGGTTATTCGGTCCAAGGAAATGCATATTGATCAGGTATTGCTATAAACAGAAGCAAAGAATATAGATATGTATGTTTTGATCAATCTGCTGTTTATCCAAAATCTCAGCCACTAATCACAAAATATGAAGAAATCAGAAAAAATACTGTAGTTCTACTTTACCAAAAAATATCAGATACCAGGTTAGACTTCAACTGAAAAAGGTTATCAGATGACTTATATCTTTTATTTTACTACTTGATATATATATTTATTCTCTTGCAGTGGTAAAATCTAGTCACCTAACCCTTTGACCAGGGCAGCAATAGGTCAGAGGGCAATATGACCTTAATAATCTTCAAGAAGTACTAAAATTTAGTGAAATTCCATAATACATAGGATCATTTGTTGAAGAAATTACAGCTTTGGTTAGAATGTGTCATAGTTCTATATATAATACCATTAATTACAAATATATACTTGACTGAAACACAGATCTAGACTTACAATATTTTAACTATTATACATTGTGCTTCTTTCAACATCTACTTATGTAACCCCCCAAAAATAGCATCAGAGATGCCCATACCCCACAGCCTGGGGAAATATTTTTCAACACCATGAGATATAGAAGTAGTGAAACAGTACACAGATTGGGATACTTTCAGAGCACTGCATGTAAATATTAAGTATTAAACAAGAAAATTCAGTAAACTAAAAGTTATGAAGCTGTCAAAATTTCTTAACTGGAGAATAGCTGTCAATGAAAATATCACAATTATGTATGGCCGAATTATGGTTTGAATGTTTTGAATATTACCCATACATACAGATGTGGCAATATCATGCTTACAAATGTTACAATGGGAAGTTGCAAAAGTAAAACCCTTAATGAATTCTAGTATGACTTTAACAGTGCTTAATCTACATCAAAAGACACCCAAAGGTGAGAGATATAAGAGAGATAAAATAGTATCACATATCCCTGTAGAGAGATAAAATAGCATCAGATATGCAAGATCAAAGGTCAAATCAAGGTCACACCATGATGTGGCACACCTATAACGCCCGACCAATGTCCCTACCAAATATCAACTTCCTACACCTTAGGGTTTCCAAAATATAGCCCGGACAAGGCATTATAGGTCAAGGTCACTACAGCAAGGTCAAAGGTCAAATCAAGGTCACACCATGACATTTTACATCTACACACCCTAGCCAATGTGCCTACCAAGTATCAACTTCCTACACCTTATGGTTTCCGAGATATAGCCCGGACCAGATTTTATAGGTCAAGGTCACTATGGCAAGGTCAAATCAAGGTCATGCCATGACGTTGCACACCTGCACCCCCTAACCAATGTCCCTACCAAGTATCAACTTCCTACACTTTATGGTTGTCGAGATATAGCCCAGACAAGATTTTATAGGTCAAGGTCACTACAGCAAGGTCAAAGGTCAAATCAAGTTCACATCATGACGTTGCAGATCTACAACCCCTAACAAATGTCCCTACCAAGTATTAACTCCCTATACCTTATGGTTTCCGAGATATAAACTGGACAAGATTTTATAGGTCAAGGTCACTACGGTAAGGTCAAAGGTCAAATCAAGGTCACGTCATGACGTTGCACACCTACACCCCCTAACAGATATCCCTACCAAGTATTAACTTCCTACACCTTAAGGTTTCCGAGATATAGCCCAGACAAGATTTTATAGGTCAAGGTCACTACAGCAAGGCCAAAGATCAAATCAAGGTCACACCATGACGTTGCACACCTACACCCCCTAATTAATGTCCCTACCATGTATCAACTCCCTACATCTTACGGTTTCTGAGATATGGCCCGGACAAGATTTTCAAAGTCAAGGTCACTATGGCAAGGTCAAAGGTCAAATCAAGGTCAGACCATGACGTTGCACACCTACACCCCCTAACCAATGTCCCTACCAAGTATCAACTTCCTACACCGGTTTCTGAGATTAAGGCCAGAAAAACTTTTTCCTGCCGCCCACGCACCCACCCATCCAGACACCATGGGTGAAAACAATACCCCGACAGCCCTAAAGGTGTGTGGGGTAAAAACTCTGGGAACATGTTTACCTTTACTTCTTCTTTAGTCATTGTATCATCTGCCTGTCTGGTTTTTCTTGTCAACGGTGCTGCTGATGCCATTGTGAAGACACAAATGCAAATGGCAAATACTTTCAATATTATTCCAGTAAAATGCATTGTTTATTTTTACAGGGTTTCACTTTGAAACACAATCATAAAATTAAACCTCTCACAGAATCAAAGCTTTACCAAATATATCTGAATTGTTATTTTAAACTGTTGTTCTCAAAATCAAGTAACTAGCACTAATATGAAAATGTAGTTTCTTCAAGATTTCGTGCAGACACTATGCTATTTTCAGATATTGTGACACAAAGGTTTTTCCAACTCTTTTCATATTATGGGTAAAAATTGTGACCAAACCATAAAAAGTTAGAATAAGACTTAGATAATTGACAACCACATATATAGACGTAAATGCATTGTGTAAACACACTATTCTCCAAAATACCCATTTCTTTTTCAAGAAAATTTGTGCAGTCTAAACAAGCTCACTCTCAAGCCTGTAATTAAGATTAATTGAAATTGCAAGGGTAGCACATAAAGGACAGTATTAATGTGGCTTTTTTACATTAATTAGGACCAAAAAGGACCTGTATATGAATACTTCATGTCTCCTAATTACTCTTGGTGGAGTTAAAATTTTCTGGATTTGAGAGTTATGCTATAAGGAAATGAGAATATCACAATGGCATGTGCCAGACAATGTTTTATACATTCTGGTTCTGAAAATGTATATTATGCAATATATTGTGTTTATTTTATGTTTTATCATAAACAGAAAAGTTATAAAGAATACTTTCACCTCACAGACCTTTCAAATAGGCTAAGGTCTAATCGTTAATTTCAAGGAATATTCTGTCTGCTCTAGCTGATTACAAATCTAAATCGATTACACACACTATAGTTTTGAAATCTTTTATACCATTCTAAATGGTTTCAAGTCCTTTCCCAGTGAATTTTCTGGTGGAAGTGGACAAAATTTTTGATGCTGTAATTTTCAATTGTATACAATTCATAAACGTTGTAATAGTGGTCATTGAAACATGATCATATTTAAACATTTCTAGTCATATATAAAAACGTCAATACAATTTCAATATTTACATCGCAAAGACTGGATAGTCCCCTTTGGAAGTATTTTATTTGGTTCTTCAATATCAAACCATGTCAGTTTTTTATTTACAAAAATATTATGTTGCTACTGGTTACTGTTTCTTTTAATTTATATTAGTCCTCCGCAGGAGCTATTTGAAAATATCACACAGAATGAAGCTTTTAAGGTCAGCCAATTTTGTCCATTTAGTCTTACATTCAAAATAAGAATGGAATGTATTTTATAAGGTCACAAATGGAAAATGTATGACTCATGGACATTCCTCTATAAACAATGTAAGGAAAATATTTACCATATATTAATTATTTCATGTGATATTTTAAAATTAAAATATGACCCCATGCTGAGTGAATTGTATGAAACAAACTTTCATCTATATAAGACAGACCATGTTAGTTTGAACGGACTGGAGAATGTCAGGCAATCTGCCTACAAACTAGGTCACTCAACTGAATCTGCATTGCTTTCAATTAAGAATGATGTTCATTTGGCTTTTGCTAAAGGTGAGGCTACTGCTGTCGTTCTCTTGGATCAATCAGCAGCGTTTGATACTATTGATCATGATACACTACTTAATTCTCTTAGCTCCTGGTTTGGTGTGAGCGGGGTTGTCCTCGATTGGTTTAAGTCTTATCTCTCAGACCGTGTTCAGTGCATTAAGATTGGGTCAATTTTATCTGATGCCAAAAAGTTATTGTATGGTGTGCCTCAAGGCTCTGTCCTGGGGCCAATCCTTTTTTCACTCTATACTACTCCACTGAGTAAAGTCATACAGAATCATCCTGGTATTAGTTTCCAGTTCTACGCTGATGACACACAATTGTATGTACACCTCACACATAAAAATGTTGCCTCGGCCCTTGATAAGCTGTCACACTGCCTTGAAGACGTAAAGAGATGGCTCTCTACAAATAAGCTCAAGCTAAATCCAGATAAGACCTTCCCGGTCAACATACTTGGTAATCTCATATCACCAACAGATGCAGTTAGGAACCTTGGTGTCTGGTTTGATTCTGATTTCTCATTCTCTTGCCATGTTAGGAAGGTCTGCAAGGCTTGTTTTGCTCATGTCCGGGATCTTAAGCGACTCCGAGGACATCTGACACATGAAGCTACTCTTATGGCTGCCAATGCTCTGGTCGGAAGTCGACTAGATTACTGTAACTCTCTGTTCAGAGGTCTCTCAGCTCTAGATCTGCGCAAACTTCAATGTGTTCAAAATAGCCTGGCCAGAATTGTTGCCAACACCACCAAGTACTCACACATCACTCCAGTTAGAAAAGCACTACATTGGTTGCCAATTAAGTACCGTTCTATCTTTAAGACTGCCATGTTGGTATATAAGTTCCTACACAGTGGTAACCCCAAATACTTTGAACCCTTCCTCATTCCCAGACATAGTGCATATAACACTCGTCGAAGTCAATCTGATGGCATATTTCTTGAGGTTCCCCACTTTGGTTCAATTTTCAAGTCTCGAAAACATTTTGGACTCAGTTTTGCGTATGACGCACCTATGATTTGGAATGACCTTCCTGATGAGGTCCGCTCTGCAAACTCACTTGCCTCTTTCAGGTCAAAGTTGAAGTCATACCTCTTTGGAAAAGCATACCCACCCTAAATTTCCAATCTCCTTTCTCCGCGGTGCTGACCCCTGCAATGTCTCTGGTTTTTGAATATTGAACAATGTTTTTGTGTGATGCGCCTTAGAGTCTGTCTTTTGACAGAGATTAAGCGCTATAAAAGTGCTATTAGAATTAGAATTAGAATTAGAACTGATTTGATAATTTCACACTTACATTTGCACATAACTTTTGGTGCTCAGTGCACAGGACAAACGTTTCTCCAAAATTATCAAGTTTAACATAGTTAAATATACTTATGCATTGTAGTTTAAAGTTTTAATAAGTAAATCCTGTTCTGGTTCCCTTTCAAGTACTTACATAACCAAACAATTTAAATGTAAATTAAATAACCTCAAAATAGATCTAAACCCATTGAAACAGTTTTTATTTTGTTAAGATTGAAAAATGGCTTGTCTTGTTAAGTTTTCAATAAAAACTGGTGTTGCAATAGTTGTTACCAACTTGTAAATTTTAGTGTCCTGAGAGGTTCTTATACATCAATTAAATTAATTGTTAAAGTTGTAGATGACTGGAGTAAAATTCTGCCTCATTCTTTTTCAGTACATTATGTTAGGCTTAAAGTTGTCTGAAAGACTTGTCTATTAACCTTATTTTAGGCTAAAATTATCTAAATACTGTTCCATTACCCTCGGAAATACGAAGGATATTACCTTAAGGCCACTTTTCTTACCTGGATATGGTTTATTGTTTTAGATAAATATCAATCTGCTTTTACAATAATAAAAAAATTCCGTCTCACCAGGCTGGAATTATGGTCTGCAGGTATATAATTGGAGAGCTCCAGAGACATTTGGCAAATCCATGTATGTGCTGACTGTAGAGAACCCACAAATGTACAAAGAACAGAAAGTGTTGCCATGGCAACACTTGCCAGATGTTGGCGAAACCTAACCTAAAATGGTTTAACTGCTGAGAATCCACAGATGTCCAAAGTACAGAAAAAGTGTTGAGCTTCACCAGTACTATCAGGTTACAACTGTGCTCTCTTTTTGAAAAAGTAGTTGAAATAAACAAATAGCTGTCAATAATTAAAATTCAAACTCTCAAACTCTTGAGTACACACTCACAAAATTAGCTCTAAATTGCTGTGACTGATACTGTTTCTTAGATATTCTTGATTTTCAAAGATCACAAAACTCAAAGGTGGTTGAAAAAATATTTCTGAAAGTTGGATATTTAGTCTCAGAACTCTTGGGTATTTTGTTACTAATAAGTAAGGTGGAACTTATTTTAAATTTGTTTTCTGCTCATTTAAATGAAAGCTACAAAAATTGTTTTGCTAACAAATATGAAGTTGCCCAAAAGCATGGGGAGGGGGCTGGGGGTGGCAGAGAAATCTGACTAGATTTCTAGTTTCTCTGTTTGTATTTTCCTATTACCTCCCAATATATTTTGATGCTCTAAATGCAATATTGAAGCAAATAATAGGAGCTTTGAGATGAATTTAAATTTCCTCAGTGCTACCTGGTAAAAATGTTCATAGCTAGCTTAATTTTTGTAAAATGACCGAGTCTTTCCAAAATCTTATTAGTCCGAAATTTTGATAGAATAATGTGTATGCAAAATCTAAACCCAGTGCAGTAAAAAGTTTTTGTTGAGTCGTGATGAAAAGCAGGTATACCAGAAAAAACTCTTTTTTTGAGCATGTGGAAAAATATATGCCCAAGAAGGTATAGACAACCGAAACTCATTAGGAAGCATCAACATCATTAATAAAGGAAGAAATTTAAGGGAAATCATAACACGCCACAATGACCACTGTTTGTCAATTGTGTATTACCTTATCCTCACATTAGTGTTATTAATATGTTATTACCCCCCACCAAGAGATTATGTTTTCGGTGCCTTTGTTTGTTCATTTGTTTCTCTGGGATTACTCCAAAAGTAAAGAATAAATCTTTGTGAACTTTTTTGGTATCATAATTCTGCATACTAACACAATCCTGTATTTTCAATTGTATTTTCAATGACTTTGGCTTTCTGGATGACATTTCTCCACAGGGAATGAGTGGACCTTCAGGAAATTTATTTGACAAAGAAGATAGGATTATATTTGGGAAAAGATTTAAATCGTATTATTTATGAAAAAAATTCTTAAGTTTTGGAAATGTGCCCTGGTGTAGGTTTGTGCTCTCCGAGTACTTTCTAAGTCATATTTTTTCCAAACATCTTTCATTGTTTTATTGAAAAGGATAAATGAACATGAAAAGTGTGATTGCATGTACTACAAGACAATTAGTATAAATTTTTTTTATAAAAATACCCCTTACATTACACAATACTCAAGAGGTGCACAATCCACAATTGGATTGCCAATTCAATGTGTAACTTGATGTGTTCACAAACCATGACATCAAGGCCACAAAAGTGAAATTTCTTCACACGATTCATGTGACAATGATTAAGATCTTGGAATGGGCTGGTGTATAGGGGGGGGGGGTTAATGTCCAACAAAGTACTTGGCCACTTGTAGTACGATTTAACTTCAAAAAGACATAAAAAAAAAAGCCTCTGGTGGGCGATGGTAGAAAACTCTCCATCAAGGCTATTTACAATAGCTATCATAATAAGCAACATCAATTACTTAATACTTGAATATATTTTCATGCATATCTAGTTTTTTCATTCTTGAAAAACTTTCTCATTATCTCTGTGTGATATTCTGTATTTTATGTGTATTTAGGGTTTATTTTAAAAAGTAAATAATTTTATGTTGAACTAAGATTTCTCCCTTAGCCTACACATCTATATATTTGTCTTAATCATTTTGACTTCCTGTACACAGTGACAGTTAATCTATGTAATTTGTAGACCAGGATTCATCAAAACATGTTACAATTGTTTCTAAAAAGTTTATACTGCACTGCAATATTTCACTGTCATAAACAGTCACTAGATTAAAGAACATGAAAAGCAGGAAATATATTAGTAATACAATAATTTAATCATAACTATAGCTTTTCAACCCCCATATATACTCTATGACTTCTAAATGGTGACCACACAGTTATAAGAAAACAGATGCTATGATGTTATTGACACAGTTCAGGATATAATATGAGGAAGTCTTTCCCATTAATTATTATTGCTCATACAGTAAGTGGGATCCGGAGATGACTGTTACTGTTTCCTGTACTAAACTATATAAGCCTTTACAAAATCTGAGATTGGGAGATTGAACTAATAAGTTGCTAAAGACAGGTTGAACTGCTGATATGTGGAATGGTTTTCTGTGTTACATCAGTTCTATGAACCTAACACAGAACAATCAAACTACTTAAAGCAGCAACTTCTATATATGTTAATATTTCAACTACACAAGTTAGACTTCATAATTCAAGAATACAAATTCAATGGACGATCTATGATAACAGTGAATTATAGTTTTATTTTTATGTGATTATATTATCTGAATAAAGAACATTATTTACAATTTGGGATTATATTTACACCCCCTGTGATGAGCGGCAGACAACACTCACACCCCCACAAAGACAAAAATAGACACCGCTCATATCTGCCATTGAGGAAGTGAGATCGAACTCATAAAGATTTGTATGCTAAGTTGTCGTTTTGCAGTTTTATGAGGACTCAACAACAAGTTCTTTCATACTGATTTGCATCAAATTTGCAGCAATACAATATGGTCCAAAAAGAATAGATTAACTTTGTTAATAGTATATAGAAATAATAGTCTTTTCTCCCTATCTTTTACATCAGATAACATTCATCAGGGGTTATGAGCATCCACATAACGGAGTGATGTCTTATGGAAAAGGCCCACCTAAGGACTGGTCATTTCCTTCTCCATAGACAGTGTATGAACTTTATGGGAAAACTTTCTAGGTCCACTGGAAGTATAGCTACCAATAGAAATAGCAAAATTAACTAAAGGTATCCTTGTCATTAGAGAAATGTGTCTTAATTACGGAAGGTGAACACACTTTGGCAGAGCCAAGGTTACAGATCACACCATGACTTAGCATACCTTTTCAAGTTATACCTCTGTGACCGCTATCAGTGCATCAAAATTGGTTCTGTTTTATCTGATGCTAAAAGGCTATTGCATGGTGTGCCCCAGGGCTCTGTCTTGGGGCTGATCTTGTTTTCATTATACACTACTCCCCTCAGCAAAGTTATTTAAAATCATCCTGGCACATGTTTCCACTTTTATGCGGATGACATGCAGTTATACATTCATCTTACACATAAGCATGCCCCTCAGGCCTTTGATAGGCTAAAAACTGCTTAGATGGTGTCAAGATGTGGCTTTCCAAAAACAAGCTCAAACTTAATCTGGAAAAGACAGAATTTATTTTGTTTTGTTCAAGAACTGTCAGTACAAAACTTAGCAAATTTTTGACAGTTAGTATACTTGGTAACCTCTCCCCTCTTGAACTGGTTTGATTCTGATTTTCCCTTCTCTTGCCATGTCAGGAATATCTGTGAGGCTTGTGTGACTCAGAGGGTATCTTACACGTGAAGCTGCTCTTTCAGCCACAAATGCCTTGGTTGGAAGTTGACTTGACTATAGTGATTCCTTGTTTAGAAGTCTCTCTGCTCTTGACCTTTGCAGGCTCCAATATGTTCAGAACAGCCACCCTAGAATTGTGGCTAATACCACCAAGTACTCACATATCACTCCTGTAAGGAAGAGTTTTCATAAGTTGCCTATCATGCATCACTCTGTCTTTCAGACAGCCCTATTGGTGTACAAGTTTCTACATTGTGGTTACCCAAAATACTTTGAACCTTTCCTTAAACCAAGATACAGTGTGTACAGAATATGTAGAAGTCAATCTGATGGTGTGCTGCTCGAGGTCCCATATTTTGCATCAATATACAAGTCTAAACAGCATTTTAAAAGTACTATTTCTGAGATATGGTCCAGGCAAGATTTTAAATGTCAAGGTCACTATGACACGGTTAAATCTAGTGTTGCTCACCTACACCTTCTAACCAATGTCCCTAACAAATATCAACTTCCTACACTTTATGGTTTCTCAGATACAGCCTGACAATAGTTTTTCCCGCAGTTTGCCCGGCCTTTTGGATGCCATGGTTGAAAGCAATACCTGCACAATCCTTAAAGGCTATGTGATAAAAACACAACTTTTTAGGGAAAATATTCACTTATCCAACATCCTGCTAAAGAGAACAGTACTCAGTTGAAAGATATAATAGCCAGGATTTACACTTTGGTATTATTAACTTGCTGAGAGAAAACATCATATAATTTTGAAGAAAAAAAAATTAAAAATCTCTGACATTTTTTACGATTATACCCTTATACTAATAACTGACTTCAAAAGGCTATGGCCAGGATGGTGGACGAATGCTTCGGAACAAGACTTTTACAGCCTAGGGCGTTCCAGCTTAGGATGTTTTGGACAGGCCTTATTTCATGGGTGGACATTTTGGACTGATTTATTTTTATTTCTGAACAGAATTTTTTTTAAAAACATTTTTATTTTTTCAGGCACCAGACAGTAAACATGTGTACAAAAATAATGAAGACATGAAATGAGATTGCTGGTAAAAACATTTAAAAACTTCAATCACTTACCTCAGAAACTTTGATCAATCACATGAGCAGTGCAATCCTGAGTAGGATTCACATCCGAGTAGTCCCCTTTATATAAAGTATAAACCTTTTTGACCAGAAGTGTTAGAAGTGCTACTTTATTTGTATTATGAAAGAAATAAAAAGAAAGTTATAACTGCAAAGATTTAGCATAAAAAAGTAATTTATGCTAAACATTGGTACATTTGAAGGGTTTTGTTGGGACATCACAGCTTTTCTCCACAGTCCCAAAAGAGGATGAGGGATTCTCAGTGTGTAGACAGTAGTAGTTGCTGTTGCTAATTAACGGATTCATAAAAATAGGCCAGCCTTGGCTGGCAAGAACAACAGCCCACAGGAACAACTAAATGGGCAACATCATCAAGATTTGGGAAAATATTATGTTGGTTTTCCACTGAAGTTGACTCTACAACTGACTCTATGACTCTGGGGTCAGTTTGAAAAATTGGGAATTTGGGGACCAAAATCCAGAAAAAAAGCACGCAAAATATTTTGCTTGATCACACTTTCACATAATGCATCCCTGCTTGTCTGGAGCAAGATCCCGACCTGACTAGGGGTTGGGGTGCTTTTCTCCACTAGATGGGAAACTATCAGGACAAGCCGTAATGCACTAACTGAACAGGCTGTAGCAAACCAAGACAAGCTGTAGTGACAAACCGACAAGACTGGACCAGTATCCTGATCCACCCCAACTGGACTGATTAATTTCTTGAGTCGGGATGGCGAATCGGGATCAAACCACCTCTATATAAGCCCCTTCTTTCTGCTGTAATTCATCATATATCACTGCAAAGAGGGCAGAAGCTTAGGGCCCTGTTTGTTTATGAGTTTATTTTTGGGGTTTTTATTCTGATTTGCAGACATAAAAATATTCACCTGAACCGAGTATCGCCACCTGCCATACAGCCAGCACCTTCACCACAGGTCACCACCCAGGATAAGAAGAAAGCCACTGAACCCCTCGGTCATGCCATGGATCCTCAAAGACAAGAAAAAGGATGCCATAGGAATCTCCACGCAGACTTAATACAGACCGATATCCCAGGTTACCGAATTTTGTCAGGATGGCTGCTCCAGTTTTTGACCTCATTCAAGAATGCATCAACCACCGCACCAAGAAGGAAGTCCCAAATTTCAGGAAGCCCTCAGAAGTTGGATTGAAACTGGCAACAGGAGAAACGTACACCTCCTTACAGTATCATTGGCTGGTTGGCCGAACTACCCTATGTACATTTATCCCCATGAATGAATTCCAGAAAGAGTATTTGAGCTGTCTTACCACTCCGGAAGACTGGAAACAGATCGAGAAGTTCAGAACCAGATGGAATGTCACCTACACTCTTGAGGCACTAGATGGAAAACATATATATCCATGAAGACGCCAAAGAAATCTGGGAGTGAATATTACAACTACAAGGGATTCTTTTCCCTGGTGCTGCTAGCCCTGGTTGACACAGGCTACAGATTCCTCTGGGTAGATGTTGGGTCAAGGGAATCTTCATCAGATGCAGAAATATTTAACTGTAGAGAGTTGAAGAAAATTGAGGATGGCACTTTGGGGCTTCCGGCACCTGAACCCCTGAGGGATAGCCAAATTTGCACTACTTTTTGCTGGTTGATGAACCCTTGATGTTGCCCGTTAAATCCTACAGCAGAAGACAACTAACCAGGATCTCCAGAGCATGAGGGTAGTGGAGAATACATTTGGAATCCTGGCGAGCAGATTAAGGATCCTATTGGGCACAATGGATCAGAGGCCAAAGGTTGTCAGAGACAGTGTTTTAACATGTGTTGTGCTGCACAACATATGGAGAACACACCAAGGCAGACTTGACAGGGCACCCAATCCAGCAGGTGACATAGCAGATATAGACAAGAGGAGAGTGCCCGTGAACGGGCACTGTGTCAGCTGACTGAGTGTTTTTGATTTGTGAAGGTGATTAGAGGACAGAATAATTATCAGGAAAAGGGCTGTACAGAAATACAGTAAATGGTAACTGAACAGCAAGTTCGAAAGAAATTCCGAAGCTGACAGAAGAAAAGGATAAAAAAGTTGTGCCCTGTAAATGGTATTATGAAGGAAAATAACAAGGTAATTGTTTAAGTGTAAAAAATAGGTTAAAACATATTTAAAGAAATACTACAAATGCAATATCCTCGTTCGACCTTGAAGAAGGGGTCCAAGGTCAAATCTAACCACACAAATACATTCCCAGCCCATGATTTCCTATGGTTTACCATTCCAAACCTGTAGGACCAATTATAAATGAGTTATAAGCACTTTTAAGCTTGGCTGACCTCATTTGACCTTGAAGGAGGGGTCCAAAGGTCAAATCTGACCATACCAAAAGATTCCGAGCCAATGATTTCCTATGGGATGGTTTACCATCCCAAATCTCTGTCACCAATAATAAGCGAGTTGTAGGCACTTTCAATTTTTGCTATCCTCATTTGACCTTGAAGGAGGGTTCCAAGGTCAAATCGGACCATATCAACAGATTCACAGCCCATGATTTCCTGTCTTTTTACCATCCCAAACCTCTGGCACCAATAATAAGCGAGTTATAAGCACTTTTAAGTTTGGCTATCCTTGTTTGACCTTGAAGGAGGGGTCATTGAAGGTCAAATCTGACCACACCAAAAGATTCCCACCCCATGATTTCCTACAGGTTGGTTTATCATCCCAAACCTCTAGGATCAATAATAAGGGAGATATAAGCACTTTTCATGACTGACAAAAAACACCTGTGGCGGCCATCTTGTTTCTCAAAATGAGGCCAAAAATATTCCCAGACAACATTTTATGGTTATTAATATATACTGCAAATTTAAGAAAGCTAGCTATAATATTTTTTTTCATCAGAGCAGTAATGGTGAAATCTCTCTCTACACACTGCGGCTATCCAGTGGATACAATGATTTACTCAACAGTGAGAACCTGAAAGTAGCTATTGCTCAGCTATGCCATGACATACAGGTCTGCAATTTCACTATGTTATAGCTGACCAAAAATTCTGTGAATAACATATTTAACAAATTACTCTAAATGTAATAGTTTTCAAGTTACAACTGATTTACTCAACAGTGAGAACCTCAAAGGAACTATTACTCAGCTGTGCAATGAGCTACATGTCTGAAATTTTACTATGTTATAGCTAACCCAAAAGTAGGTGAACAACATATTTAAGCAAAATACTGTAAATGCAATAGTTTTCAAGCTACAACTGATTTACTCAATAGTGAGAACCTGAAAATAGCTATTGTTCCGCTATGCCATGAGCTATAGGTCTGTAATTTCACTATGTTATAGCTGACCCAAAAGTAGGTGAACAATATATTTTAACAAAATACTATAGGTCTGAATTTTTTCTATGTTATAGCTGGCCCAAAAGTAGCTGAATAACATATTTATACCAAATTCTCTAAATGCAATAGTTTTTAAGTTACAAGAGATTTTACTCATGATGGAAGTTACTGAAAAGCCCAAAAGTAGCTATTACTCACTTAGCTATTGAGACAGACACCCAACTTACTCACCATATTGTAGCTATGAAAAAAGTAGCTGAATAACATATTTTAACAAAATGCTCTAAATGCAACACTTTTCAAGTTATAAGTGATTTACTCAACAGTGATAACCTAAAAGTAGCTATTACTCAGCTATGCCATGAGCTACAGGTCTGAAATTTTACTATGTTATAGCTGACCCAAAAGTAGCTGAATAACATATTTATACGAAATTCTCTAAATGCAATAGTTTTCAAGTTATAAGCGATTTACTCAACAGTGATAACCTAAAAGTAGCTATTACTCAGCTATGCCATGAGCTACAGGTCTGAAATTTCACTATGTTATAGCTGGCCCAAAAGTAGCTGAATAACATATTTATACGAAATTCTCTAAATGCAATAGTTTTTAAGTTACAAGAGATTTTACTCATAATGGAAGTTACTGAAAAGCCCAAAAGTAGCTATTACTCACTTAGCTATTGAGACAGACACCCAACTTACTCACCATATTGTAGCTATGAAAAAAGTAGCTGAACAACATATTTTCACAAAATGCTGTAAATGCAACACTTTTGAAGTTATAAGTGATTTAGTGCATGATTTCATGAATTTTAATGCATTAAAAATTATTAAAAAAATTTATTAAAAAAAAAGTAAGACAGATCCAGGTCTCATACTCACACAAGAGAATCTACCTCTGGCCTAGTACATATATGCAAGATATGAGAGAAATCCCTGCAATAGTCACTAAGAAAATTGTGATAAAAAGTTGAAATTTTCACACTTTTGGTGGGGGTATCCCCCCTTGTAATGTCTCTAGCAAACAGACGAACAGACAGATTTGCATGCCTTGAACAATTTTTCATCCTCGATAGATAAGGTATCTTTTAAAAAAAACAGCATGTCTCTAGGCCTTGTAGTTTTGGAGAAGAAGTTGTTCACGCAGACGCGGACGCGTACGCCCACGCCGCAGAGTGATGACATAATGTCAGCTGACTGAGAAGTCAGCTGACATAAAAAATGAGGCAGCAGTATATCTGCCTGATGAAAACCACACGAATCCTTTAAGGGAAGCAAAACACCAGCGAGACCTACTGAAAGATTACTTCAGTTATGTTGGTGCATTGGCTGGGCAGGAGGACGGGATCTGAGATGTGAAGAGAAACTACCCGGACAGAAGAATATGGCATCTATCAGTCCTTTTCAAGACTACCCAAGAACTTTTATTTCAGCTAGTGTTACACCAATGTCCCAAAAATTTTCAACAAATTTCCCAAAAATATCCAACAAATTCCCAACAATTCACCAAAGAATTTCCAAACAAATCACAAGTCCCTTAATAATCTTTAATAACTTCCAACACCCGTTTTTTAAATTTTCCCACAGTTTTTGCAATCTGAGAAATTTTTCAAAGATCATAATAAAAAAAGTTTCTTAAGATTAAATTTTGACAGAGGCTATTAATGGTGGGTTGAAGACCTTGCTCAGGCTGATGGTGAAATGTAGCTCTCTTGAAGTCCTGGGTTGTTTATTCGTCAACAACTATGTAGAAAGTCTGTGGCCCTCTGGGTTGTTGCTGTCTTCTGGGCACCACTTGGGTCTGTTGAGCTGGTTGTATGACCTGACTTGCTAGCATCTGGGTTTCTGGAATATTCAAAATGTATTCCTTGGCAGAGGCTGCTGGCGAAAAGTTGTTGGCACATGTGTGGAAGTGGTACTGGAGCTCCTAGGAAGTGTAGCTTGCTGTGGCTGATGGTTCCTTTTCTCTTTCCTGCTCTGTATCCCACTTAAAAGTTTAACTGCCTCATTTCTAAAAGTCTGAAAGTCTCTGTCCTCCATTTTTTCAACTTCAAAAGCCAGGTTGTTGCAGAAGCTGTTCTGATGGTCTACTGCCTGGGCCCAAGGAAAGATGTGAGCACAGTTTTCATCTGGGCAAATGGATCCATGACCTGCTGGTCGACTGATGAAGGCTGGGACACCACTGGTACTGGCAGTATTGTAGATGGATGGCTGGTATATTGTGTCAGAGCAGATGCTGGTCTCCATACTGTCAGTATCTGTGGACCCTTGTGAAATGTCATGGGCTGAGACTGCACTGGCTCCTCACTGTGGAGACTTGAAGCCTGAAGATGTACTGAGGCCCTTCCTTCTGATGTGGGTCTTCAAGAAGTTAAATTTGTCCTGAATCCAGTTCTACCTCTCAGTCATTTCCTTGGGAGCCTCGCCAGAATTCTACTGGGTGAGTTTTCCATAGTGAGTCCTTTGGGATTTGAACCAAGTCTTGCACACCTACACTGACAGGTTGCGGTTGCTTGCAAATCTTTCATACAGGCAATCTGGCATTGTCTTAAACTTCTCAGGATCCTTGACAAAGTCCACAATAGCCTCCTCATCTAAGTTTGTTTATCATATGTCCTTTCTTGCGGCTGGATTGTGATTGAGATGTGCCGACCTCTCCTTCACTCTCTGTGTCCATTTGACTTTCACTCCTCTCAGTTCTTGGTCTTTTTCGGCCACTGCCTCCTCTGTGAACTGCAAAGTTTCTGCCCTGCTGGCTTCCTCTCCTCCCTCTGTTGTTTCTCTGCCTCCTCCCTCTCCCTCTTTTTCTTTTCCTCCTTGCTCCTCTGCATGTCCGCAGCTGTATCTCCCAACTCAAACTCTGTTGTGTCTATGGAGACTTCTATCTTCCTCACATTCTTTCTGCTCTTTTAGGACCCACCTTATAAATCGTATCAAAGCAGCATTTGTAAAAAACAAAACCCTATCCAGCTAAAAGCCAGCCCAAGATATATCTGTACATTAAATCCTATGTTAATTTGTGAAAAAACAAAAGCCTATCTGAACGCTGCCAGGTGTAATCCATCAGAGTTGAAAATCCAAATGATGCATTCCGCCCGCCGGCTCACCTTTTAAACCCACAGATTGCATAACCGACCAGCTGTTGGTCAGTAAAATGAAACTGGACTGTCCTACACAATTCCCGACTTGTCTGTTGCTGTAACTGCCTTTTTGGTTTCATTTTACATCTTGTCCTGGTGTGTTACTGGCTTGTCCTGCTGCGATGTTACTAACTATGAGACCAAAGATTTGGACACTTCCTGTCTTGATGGGAAGTGACCAAGTCAGGTAGGGGTTATTTACAATAGGCCGGTTTCCTTTCAAGTACGGTCGGTATTGTTCTACAGCCCTATGCAGAGTAATGTCCGAATACTGGACCACGACTGGCCAGCAAGTGCTTCCTGACAAGACGGTAACAGTATAGGATACAACAGAAAGTATCTAAGACAAGACGTAGAGACACGACAGGACGGTTTCGAGGTGGGCGGAGCCAGGATCAGAATTAAGAGTCGTAGAGGGTTGGTGAAATATCAAACATGTCATGTATTTTGCCGACACATCGCAACAAGCAACAAGTTCAACTTACCCTAATCGACTCTGTAAACATTGCTCCTGATCCTTGAAAAATCTGTAGTTACTGACAATAAGGAACACAACTTCAGTTGTAACAAGTATACAGAACCCACGAGATGTTGTCAGATAAAAGAACTTTCATGCAAATGAAGGGGAAACTTTCATATTTTAAAATTTTAAATACATTTTTATGAAAAAAAAATGTATATACCTACCATATGAAAACACTTGGGTTAAGCATGGCTTGGCGTTCGGTGACCGCCACATACACCATACATAGAATTTAAAATATAAGGGGAGACTCTTTAAACCTATGTACTTGCTACCCTTTGACCCCTGGTGACCTAATTCACTCTGCCATGCACAGTAATACAGAAATAGTTCATTCTTTTTGTGAATAAACATAAATGCTGGAAAAAGGGCTTTTTAAAAAAGCAGGGCTGGTGGGAGGGTGATTTGCTGTTTTCATATGGTAGATATACACACTTTTCTTCATAAAAATGCACTTTACATTTAAAAATATGAAATTTTATTTCATAAAAATGTAATATACCCTACCATATGAAAACCCTTGGGTTGAATGCCCACTTAGAAGGATGGTGGGAAAAAGACAGACTGAAAAAAACCACCCTAAGGTTAATTGCATAAAGAGGATATTTCCTGGTGCAATTGAACCCAAAACCTCTGTGCTGAAGAAATACCTCTAGTGAGTTAAGTGAGTAGAATTAACCATTGCAAGAACTTCAGCACTGCTGTCTACACCCTATTAAGTCAGCTCAAAGGAGAGGGCATCAATATGCCACTTTGCCCAGAATAGGAACATGCCAAGGGGCACTAAGAAGCAC
This sequence comes from Sabellastarte sp. h YS-2021, assembly GCA_964017235.1. Classification (NCBI taxonomy): domain Eukaryota; kingdom Metazoa; phylum Annelida; class Polychaeta; order Sabellida; family Sabellidae; genus Sabellastarte; species Sabellastarte sp. h YS-2021. Next base: position 57,925,733 of record OZ024930.1, on the reverse strand, counting down.
AGTTCTGAAGATGGAGATGAAGAAGAGATTCCCTAAAAGGGAAATGCCACCCCCCTTTTTCTGAGATTAAAAGTCTCAGAATGACTTAAATTGAGAAATTTAAGTATAAGAGAGAGAAAATTGGCTGAGTGGAAACATAAGACCACTACACTTAAGAAATCATTGAGATTCCTAAGTACAACATCTCTAAAAAAATAAGTGAAGTTCAAGAATTCTGAGAGGAATCCCCATGATGTGAAGCAGTGGAAAACCACCTGAAAGACCAGAATGAAGCCTGGGCAGAAACATCAGGGGCCTTCACATGTGGAACCGAGTTTGAGGGAATAAAGGATAATGTTAATCCAAAAGGATATTGTCTGAGCAGCAATATCACCCTCTATGGATTTCAGAAGAAAGATAAAGAAGAAATCCTCCTTAAAATTGTCAGAATTGCTAGATAGACAGTATCTCAGGAATCTGACAATAAGGAAGGAACTGTCCTCTAAGTCATCCTGACTAAGACAAAAGTCACAGCAGGAAGAGCCTTCTGAAGGTAACTGGCTTAAGCCAGGAAAGTAAGATCTGACTTAAGGATGACTTAGGCCATTGCTAGAGAGTGAGAGGAGACCTTTAACTAAAGGCAAACTCACTCCTCCTTCCCAAAGAAAGGGAGTAAGAAAGACTGTTTATATGTGAAAAACTTGGCTCAGCAAGTGAAAAGGGTTCAAGAGGAGCCTTGGTAAGAGCCTGCAGAACCAAGGTTTAAGTACCAAGCAGGTAGGTGACGACTACCTTTATCCTGGACTTAAAGAAGCTCTAAATGAGTCTTCTATGCTCCCTATAAGAACCCAACTCCAAAATACTACATGAGGAGAGCTGACCTGTATCCCTATTGCCTGAGGAAATATTTCCAAAATAGGAAAATTCAGCAATAAAAGGGACAGTTGAGGCATGGCAGTATGGCCATGTTTCTCACAAGTTTTTGAAGCAGTTCCACCTTGCTTCATAGACAGGTATGGAGGATTAAGTATCCTCCAGAACCCTCCTCTGAACATTGTGTCAGGAGACTTCAGCCACAAGGCATGAAGAAAGGAACTCCCTAAAAATTAATAACAAATCTCTAGATGAGGTTGTTAGAGAATAACAAGAGGAAGAGCCCTGGGCTTTCTTAAAGGAGATTTTGTGGCCAAACCTTGGCAATTGCCAAGGAAGGCTACACGAAGCAACCTACAGCTCAGAAAGATAACTTCTTGGCCATAAGTGGACAAAGAGCTGAAGGAGGGAAGGAGTAAAACAAGTACTCCGGACCAAATTAACTCCAGGGCATCTGTTGCCAGAGCCTCAGGTCTAGCACAGGAGGCACATGCAAGAGTAGCTTGTGGTTGAATCACATGACAAAGACATCTAAATCAGATGAGACGTCTAAGACAGCCAACTGAAAAGCCAAGAATTGAAAGACCACTCTATATGAAAGGTGTGAAAAGACCTCAAGAGATGGTCTGAGATTCATGCCCCTGGAACATGAGTAGGTGGAAGAACAGACTTATTCTTGTAGAAAAAATGGCAAACAGGTGCCAAAATAGAGACACATGACCAAGAGTGGAAGCTCTCTTGTTACAATAAGAAAGCACAGATAACAGTGTTGCCTGAGACTATCTGAAGTGTCCTTTGAAGAAAGGACAAGTAAAGAACAAATGTCTTCAGAACCATACATCTGTGTTGTCTGAGGCTGTAAGAAAGATCCTTTGATGAAAGGATAAAAAGAGGAACAAATGTCTGAGCTAAAAGGACAGCTATGAGCTCTCGAACTGATGAACAGATTGGACTGCTACATCAAAGATGGACCTTGGGTGGTCAAAAGAGCACAAAGAGCTCCCTAAGCCTGAAGGCGAACATCCATGTAAGTAGATGAAAAAAACTAGGGAATTAAAGGGAGGTATGCAATGACATAGTTCCCAGGAAAGTACCATCTTAAATAAACCTTCACAGAAGGATTAAAGAATGGACAATCCATAGCACCTTTAAGAAGGAAAAATCAAAGAGTCCTGAGATAACACTGAAGAAGTGTCATGTGCAGGTGACTTTGAAGAAGTAGCCAGGAGAATTAAAGGTGCCTAGTTGGAGAGGAAAATTAAAGGTGTTCAAAGGCAGAGGAAGGATGAGCTGCTGAATAGACAGAAAGCCTTGCCCCTGTGAGGAAAACCTTTAGACAGTTTGAGAACCTGGCCCAGGAAGAAGACCTGTTGTAGGGACAGATCTAAACACTTCCTGCTGAGAACCACTCCAAGTTAAGAGTCAACTCTAAGAGAATTGGAAAATGAGCCTCTGACAACTATTGGCTCTAATGAACCAAATTTGTAGTCACATGTGCACTGAGATGCCCAATCTCAAAGGCAACTTTCTTACTTCCTCAACTAAGGAAATAAATCCTGAAAGACTAGTGGCTAAGCCCAAAGGCATTGCCACAAACTGATACACCCTGCGCAAGAGCAAAACTCTAAGCAAGAAAGAAAGGAGCCAAATGAAAGGAAGGAGGGATATAGAGGAAGAGAAGTGGTCCACTGGCCAATCAGAAGGGATAAAATGATCAACTGATAAGTTTCCATCCTGATAGTTTGGAAAACCAAGAAAAGATCTAAATCTAGGAAAAGATCTAAATCTAATGCTGGTTCCAGTCTTCTATCTCTTTGTCAAGGAAAAAAAGGCCCTGAGAAAATAAGGTAAAAGGGAGCCCAGGCACTTAAACTGCTCCTACGAACAGCAAGTGTGAGGCTGATTGACAAAGAACAGCATACTTCTGAGGAGAAGCAAAAAGCTGAAGAAGATGAAATCAGGAAAGTGAAATCTGAGAGACCACTGGAAGGTGACAAGTTCCAGATTTCTGGAAAGAAAAAGGCTGTCACCCAAACATTTCAAATGAAATGGAAGAAATCAGTAGACCTCCCACTGGCAAGTGGAGGGATCTGGAAGTAAGAGTGAAAGTCTGAATGAAACAAACTACTAAAGGCCATCATTATAGAGGTGGAGGCTGAACCTCTGCCTCTGGAAGGCATTCCACAATCAGAATGTTGGAACCTGAAAAGGAACCACATCCCTTAAGCACTAAGTTAGAGAGAAGACTCCCTAGTTGGGAGGAGAAAGGCCTTTATTGGTGTGCCTCAACAGGCTAAGACAGAAAGCTTAAAAGAAGCACCTTTAGTAATGGCAATAAGAAAAGCTCCTACTTATACTGTTATATGTGAGAAGAAAGAAATCTCTCAAGAGAGACACCACGAAAAACAGTATAAGACCAAAAAGGACCCAATTAACCCTACAAAGTGCTAGGCACAAGAGAGGGAAATGGATAAAGAAATCTCTCCAAACAAAGTGCACAGAGAATTAATGGCTGAAAAAGGCCATAGATTCACCAGCTAAAAAGGAGCTGATAGATCCACTGAAAAGATGTCCAAAGCATGGTGGATGAAAAAGACCACTGAGAACTGTCTGGTCAATCAACTTGACTAAGTGATCAACCAAACAGGACTCAAGGAAAAATCCCAGAGCTTTAAGGACTATTAGGTCCGTCCTAGATCTTTCCTAATTTCAGATAACATCTGCCTAGGAAAGAGGTCTTGAAAAACCCCATCAGGCTAGATCCCAGGTCCGGGAACCTGATAAAGTCAACCCAAAAACCCCTGAAGAGGGTTTGTACCTGGCAGAACTAAGTCCTTAGAAGGAAAATTTGGGTAAATACCCAACTTCTCAAACTTAGAAAGAGAAGATCCCAAAAATCATGAGTGACAGAACAAAATCTGACATCATGAAGGAACTTCTAGGCCAGGAAAAAGTGGGTGACCCATACGAGGAAACAGACTGCTCAAAAATCAGCAAGAGCAGTAATCTGTATCCTCTAAATCTGTTGGACAGGAGGCCTAAAAATCTCCTATAAAGATTAAGGGAAAAAGTCTGAAGCATCCATATAGTCCAACAGACTGGCACAAAAAATGTTGGAATAAGGTCCCAGTAGTCTACTTGAAGGTGAACTAAAGACAGTGGGACCCCAACATACTCAAAAGGGAGATGTACCAGTAGGTAGTCAGATCTAAAACTGGTGAAAATGCAATAAAAAGCAGTTAAATAACAGTAGATGTTCACCAAGCCCCAAACAAAATTTTTTTCTAGAATTAGAAAATGAATGGCGCTGTGTTTTATAATAGCAAAATCAGTCGGATTCAACTGATAAGAACTTCTTAATAAGAAGGGGCCCTGAACAAAAATGGTCTTGAGAAAGTAATCCCAGCACCAAAAAGCAGCCTGATTAGGCTGAGCCTTAGGCACGAAAAAGGCCAAAGGACTGAAAATGGACTGAGAAACCAAATGACGAAAATGACATAAAATTGGAATGTAGGAAACTGGTAACAGTGAGATGGGTCTCCAAAGGGGAAGACAAAGTCAACCCCATGAGCCGTTTACCACCATTCTCCAGACTTGAAGGTGGGGAAAGGCTGAAAATGGAGACCCTAGGCTCAGAAATGAACCCAAAACACTGAAATCAGGATCTGTATCCCAGAAATGTCAAATGAAGGGGCCTATACAAGTAATGAACTGTGAATGGTAGGTACCTTAAATGTACGCTAAAAATATGCGTAAAAATGGGAACTAGAAATAGGACGCCCTGTTGATAGTAGCTGCGACATATGAATAGAAACAGGATAGCATAGAAGAACACACATTATCATGTGTAATGTCCACCCCATGAACCTTTTGCCAAAATTGTACAGTAGTCTTACAAGACCCTGTTTCATTTGTGAAATATATCAATGATGGTTAAATATTTATTAGTGTACATGTAAATTATTTCAGCTTCATGCCTTTTTGCATTGGTTGGGTCGAAAATTTTGACGAAATCACTCTATCTTGCACGGTTAAGAAGATAAAAGCAAATTTCTGTTTTTCTATTTTTGGCAAAAATTTGAAAATTCAAAATGGCCGCCATTTTTGGGAAGAGGAAAATTTTTTGAAAATTGCCAAGAGTACATTTCTTAGATACCCTGTGGGTCGAAAATTTCACCGAAATAACTCTATTTTGCACGGTTAAGGCAAATTTGTGTTTTTCCATTTTGGGCCCAAATTTGAAAAAATCTCGCACGGTTAAGGAGATAGAAGCAAATTTGTGTTTTGCCATTTTTGGCAAAAATTTGAAAATTCAAAATGGCAGCCATTTTTGGGGAGGGGAAAATTTTTTGAAAATTGCCAAGAGTACAATGCTCAGATACCCTGTGGGTTGACGAAATCGCTCTATCTCGCACGGTTAAGGAGATAGAAGCAAATTTGTGTTTTGCCATTTTTGGCAAAAAATTTGAAAATTCAAAATGGCCGCCATTTTTGGGGAGGGGAAAGTGGGTGGACATAATTATTACACAACAAGACCACTCAGAGAGCGCAGACCTCCGCCAAGGGAGCTCAATTCCTGGACTATCATCAAAATCCACCCTAAAATTATCTGGCTATAAGTTCCTTTAAAAAATGCCTGGATCCAGATGATCCAGATAGTGATTCAGATCACCAAAATCTAATCACTTGTTCCTTGTCCCATTTAGGACATTTTCTGAAAATTTGATCAAAATCCATCAATAGCTTTTTGAGTTATCTGTCTTTAAAAATTACATTTCATGGATCCAGAAAATCCAGATAGCAGATAGTGATCCGGATCACTCGCAAAATTGAATCATTTCTTCCTTTTACCTTTTCATACATATCCTGAAAATTTCATCAAAATCCGTCCATAAGTTTTTGTGTTATCTTGTTCACAAACGCATGTGGCAGCCTGGATCCAGATGATCCAGATCACTCCCAAAATCTAATCACTTGTTCCTCGTCCCATTTAGTTCTTCCTTTTACCATTTCTAACATATCCTAAAATATCATGAAAATCCATCCTAAAATTATCTGGCAGCCTGGATCCAGATCACTCCAATCAATCTAATCACTTGTTCCTTGTCCTATTTAGGACATTTCCTGAAAATTTCGTCAAAATCCATCTATAACTTTTTGAGTTATCTGTCTTTAAAAATTACATTTCATGTATCCAGAAGATCCATATAGTGATCCGGATCACTCCCAAAATGTACTCATTTCTTCCTTTTGCCTTTTCAGACATATCCTTAAAATTTCATCAAAATCTGTCCATAAGTTTTTGAGTTATCTTGTTCACAAACAAACAAACAAACAGACGGACAGACAAACCCAGGCGAAAACATAACCTCCTTGGCGGAGGTAATTGGCGGAGGTAATAAGGTCTGATGCAGTAATACTTAAAGAATTATGATAAAGGAATGAAAAAAAACAAACCTGAAATAGCTGAAATCACAGAGGAAATGAATATTTTCTCGCAACTGATCGGTTGACCTTCATTTAGGATGTGACGTCATCGTCACGTGACCTGGTGAAGTAGTCATACTAAGCTCAAAGAAACGGTCAAATAATGCCGTGAAACGAAGAATTTCGTATTAAGAATAAAGGAAAACCATAACTTAGTAATAATACTGCCTGTAGAAGTGAATAGATGAATTAATTCACCGCGGAAATGAATATTTCCAAAGGCATGTGAACATTCAAACACCATGTGACCAGATGAGCGATAATACAAAGTAGGAAGAAATACGTAAAATATTGTATAAAGCAGACAATAAATTCACCAGAAATCGAAGTAAAAGGTAAATAAAATGGAGGAAGAGTGAATAAACAGCTTAAGAGTACTTACAGAGCACCAATATATGTGTAAATGTAGGTCTTAATGAGGTAGCAAAACCACCTGTTGATCTATCAACCGCCATGAAAGAATGAACTATTTCTGTATTACTGCGCATGGCAGAGTGAATTAGGTCACCAGGGGTCAAAGGGTAGCAAGTACATACGTTTAAAGAGGGTCTCCCCTTATATTTTAAATTCTATTTATGGTGTATGTGGTGGTCACCGAATGCCAAGCCAAGCTTAACCCAAGTGTTTTCATATGATAGGTATTTTATGAAATAAAATTACAATTTTGTTTGTTCACGATGCGAGTTCCAAGTCCAAGGACCAATAAATAAGAGATATAGGCCATTTTAGTAGGACGACCCCTCAACCTTGAAGCAAGGTCAAACGTCAAATTTGACATTTGCAAAAGATTTGCAGGCCATGATTTCCTGTAAGTAGTTTTCTCATTCTGAACCCCTAGGATCAATGATAAAAGAGATACTCTTTTCTGATGTGATGACTCCCAAATTTGATATTAAAAATGTGACATGGGGGCCACTTTGTTTTCAAAACAAGGCCAAAATTACTTTCAGGCAAGCTTTCGTTTGTTGAAAATCGCTTTTTGTGATTATTTTATTTAATCTACAAATTTAATAAGTAAATTAAATTTTTATAAGTTAATACCCTATCCAATGGACAATTGCTTTACCGGTCGGTGCGACCTGTCCTGCCAAACACCAGAAAAAGACGTCCTGTATATACTACCGGCAGGACCGGTCATGGAGTGTGCATTAGCTAGGTGGCGCATCAATTCATACTTCCTTCCTGTCTAGACATCGTGACGTCATAGCATCTTTTTCATTGTCTAGTCCTATTAAGACCCCTTGTAAGCTGATAGCGGGGCCGGATGGGAGGGCCTTACCTGTCCATTGGATAGGGTATTAACTTATAAAAATTTAATTTACATTTTAAATTTGGAATTTTATTGCGTTAATACATCCTATCCAATGGACAATTGCTGAATAACTACCGCTTGGTAGGTGGGTAAGGTAATAGTGACTCAAGTGAACTCATAAACAGAACAAAACTGAGAAGGCCCGGTTTGACCTAGGGTCAGAGAACCCTGTAAGGTCATGGTCAGCTATCACTAACCGGTTACCCGGAAGTCTACCGACGTTGCCCCCCCGCCATTTTTCTCAGACCTGCTCTGAGAATAGGAAGAGAGGATTGAGTTCAGTCCCATAAGAAATAAACTTCCCAAAGGAAGCAAGTCACAGTTTTTTTTTTATATTTTTTTAGTTTTTTTTTTGTCATTATACTTATGTACTATATACAAAGTATACACCATATGTACATATTTACATATTTCCTCATTTTTGGGTTTGGTGGTGGACCTGCTGAGCAGTCACCACTGGCCCCAAATGAAAAAGATCTGTATCAGCCCAAGCCACATCCTTCAAATAGAACTGTGTGAAGGTGTTATGTGATTTCCAGTGGCAGGCTGACAAAATTTGCTCCAAGGAGACCCCCGACTGGAAGGCCTTAGAGGCAGCAAAGGCCCTGACATCATTGGCTTTAACCTGATGCAGTGAGAGGGCCTCCTGATCAGAAAGCTCATAACATAGGATCACAGTTTGCTTGATCCATGAGGAGATGGTGGCAGGTGAGATATCCTTATCAAAACCTTTCTTGAAGAAGACAAAGACTAACTCTTTGTTCTGCCTAAGATGTGAGGTCCTGTCCAAGTAATAGCGCAGGACTCTGACTGGACATAGGGACCTGTCACCCTTGAGTGACTTATCCAGAGTGGGGGCCAGGGCTGGTATAACCACTGGGGCCACACTATCTGGGCCCTCCTTAGCCAGCTGGTTCTTGGATAGAAAGCTGGGTGAGGGGTACAAAGACACCTTAGACCAGTCTGACTGGTGTCTGATGTTCTTATATAACCAAGCATGGATCTCACTCCTGCATTTACCAGAACCCAGGGCCAGCAGAAAAACAGTCTTGAAGGTCAAGTGTTTTAGTGAGACCTCTTTTAAGAGTTCAAAGGGAGCCTTTGTCAGCTGGTGTAGAACCAGGGAGAGGTTCCAGGAGGAGATGCCCCTCCTGCCCTTGGGTCTGTATCTATGGAAACTATCCAAGAGACGGGGGAGATTCTCATCTTTGCTGACATTAATGGGGAGTTGCCCAACTTGTCAGCAATGGCTGATCTGAGGTGGTGCCCTGAAGTCCACCTGTTTACTGAGGCACCACTTTGTAAAAATGATCCACTTCACCTCATAGATGGATCTGGTTGATCCTCTTTGAGGAGCATCAATTCATGCTGCCACTGCCTCAGAGAAGCCCTGCTCCTTGATTGCTGTGGCTCTAGGAGCCAGGCATGAAGGTTCAGGTTTGACAGGTTCCTGTGTCGAGTTTGGTTGAATGACGGAGTTACCAGATTGGGCAGGCACAGTGGGATCTGACTGGACATGGGCACTAGGTCCCAGAACCAGGACATGTTGCGCCAACCCGGTGCAATTAGAATTATTCTGTTGCATGGGTAGTCCTGCAACTTCTCCACCACTTTGCCCAAGATGGCTGCTGGTGGGAAGGCATATGGGTCCAGATCCTCCCAGGACAGGCTGAGTGCATCCACTGCCAATGCCTAGGGGTTTGGAACCGGTGAAACAAACTGTGGAAGTTTGATGTTGAACCTGGTGGCAAACAAGTCATCTTGGGGCTGGTGCCACTAGGAACATATGGCTTGGAAGAACTCTGGGTGAAGGGACCATTCTGTTTGAATGGTTTGGCCTAGTCTGGATAGCTTGTCTGCTATCACATTCAGCCGGCCTGGGATGTCGAGCTTTGAGGGTTACCTGTCTCCTGGTACACCAGGTCAGGATTCTCCACAGAAGGGCACCCAGAGGGCCCGACTTCATCCCCCCCTCTTTGTTGATATAGGCAACCAATGTTGTGTTGTCTGTGGCCACCAGGACTATGTTGTTTGATCAGAGGTCTTGGAACTCTTTTAGGACCAAAAAGACCGCCTTTAGTTCCAGATGGTTTATATGCAACTTGCTTTCTGGAAGGGACCAGGTTCCCTTTGCAGTGCATTTGGTTAAGTGAGCATCCCACCATTCTTTTGATGCATCTGTAAATATCTGCAGAGCATGTTTTAATGGGTGTAATGGTTGACCTGGTAGCACATTTCTCTCTTCCAGCCACCATTTTAAGTGAGGGAGGAGCGACCTGGGGACTAGTATCACCTTTTCTAGTGATTCTGAGACCCTCCAGTTGTTCTTCAAGTGCCACTGTATGGGTCTCATATGAAGTCGACCTATGTGGACTTGCTTTTCTGTGGCTGTGAGTAGACCTATGTGGGACATGAACTGCCAGACCGGGCACACCGGACCGGACAATATTGTCTGAATTTTGTCTATCAAGGCCTGCCAACGCTCTGGTGTGGGTCTGACCTTGCCCTCTTTCAGGTCAAACTGGTAACCTACGAAGTTGAAAACCTGTTTTGGATCCAGTTCTGACTTCTCCTTGTTCACCAGCCAACCTAGTTCTCGACAGACTGGTGGATTCTGATACCCCTCTGTAAGGCCATCAGTTTGACCTCTTTGGCCACCACTGTGAACTCCATGGGTGCTGTAGACAGGCCAAAGTGAACTGGTAGGATCGACCCTCGACGTGGAAACGCATGTACTTCCTGGACTGACTGTGAATTGGTAAATGGAAGTATGCGTCCTTGAAATCTATGGAAGTGACCCACTCCCCTGCCTGTAGGGAGCTTCTTATTGTCCCTGGTGTCTTCATTTTGAACGACTCTGTGTTTAGGAAGGTGTTCAATGTGCTGAGGTTCAAGATAGGTCTCCACCAGTTGTTGGGTTTGGGAACCAAAAATAACCTGTTGCAAAACCCCAGTGATTTTCGCTACGGGTTCTACCGCATTTTTGTTCACCAGCTGATACAGGGCCTCCAAAAGGTAGAGGTTTTTGTGAGGGTTGACATAGTTGCTTATGACAGTTGGTGACCTGGTCAAGCTGGGTCTGAACCAGAAGGGGAGGGTGTAGCCCTCTCGGAGTACTGTTACTACCTTGGGACTTGCCCCCAGGGATTCCAATTTTTTCCAAACTGCTGCTGTCTGGCCCCTACAGGTAGCTCTATAGTAACAGTTGGGACATTTGTGACAAGATTTACAGAACTCAAGTGGCCTACACAGGAAACATCTTTCACATATTTTATTTCTGTGTAATTGTGACAATAATTGGGAATTACGCCTTTCTTTTGTGGCAACCCGATTACAGAATGAGCATTTGCAACACAAGAGTTTACAAGTAAATTTACAGTCTCGCTCTTGCTGGTCAAGTCTCTGTTTCCTGCCATCACTGGTGAAGGGTTCAAACCTATCTGACCGGACACACAAGCACAGTCCTTCAGTCCGGTAACACACTTTACACAGTAATTGTCATTTATGTGGTTTAGAACCCTTGACCGGTTTCTGTGAGAAAGTGGAAGGCTTGCCACGACCTTTCTTTCCCTGTTGACGTTCACGTATTCGCTTCCAAGCTGGGATGCTGGACTTCCGGTCTGGCTGATGAGTAGCTCTGTCACTGGAAGCATACGGATGAAAACGTCCTTGCTTTCTGTGAGGCTGGCCAGAAGAAGCCTCTCCTCACTTCTGAACACTTCCTCTTCTGCTTTAATGATAAGCTGGTCAGGAAACAGAGACTGTAGATGGACAGCAGCAGAATGCAGTGCTGTGAGAGTGTCCTGTTTTACACTAGCATGTAAATATTCTAGGTAGCTGTCTCTACATGCCAGAGTGAAGTTAGCCATGCTGATAAAAACGCCTTCAGACAAGTCCTACATTGTTCTGACCATGGCTTGTGAGATTGACTGGTTAAATGTACCCAAATACTCCAGTTCGTCTACAGCTTGTGCGTTCTTTCAGATGACTTGCCTTTGCCCTTATCTCCAGATGCAGGCTCTCAAGTAGATATAGCGTCCTGAACCCTAGTCAAACATCTTGACAAACCAGCAGCCTGGTTGCACATTACAGTTTGTTCTCTTGCTGCTCTTTCCCAGTGTCTCAAAATGTCCTGGCTAAAAGTCTGGGAGGGTGGGGCAGCAGGCAAACTATGTTTTGCAATCCTGCTGAACGCACTATTCAGCTTTGCCGGTTCGAGAGACCAGGAACACACAGTGGACAAATCAGAGTCTTTCTTGTCAGAATGCATGTTGTACCATCTAGACAACCTGGGTGGCTTGACAAACTGGTCCCTGAGAAGTCCAGCCGTTTCAGCGTTTCTTGAAGGGTAGCCTTCAGTGATGGTGATACCTTCCCAGTTGGGTGGACTCAGGAACTGGCAAAAGGGTTATCATCTGAAGATGAAACACTGCCGAATTCAGGAATCTTGTACTAGCCCATGAATGACCTTACACCTCTGATCATCTCTCTGTAACTAGATTCTTCAGAGTTCTTGATCACCTGAATCGTCTCTGTTGAGGTCTTTGTCTGGGGAGCCGTACTGGAAGTTCTCATCAGCAGGGGAACCAGGCTCACTCTGCAGATCCTCCTCACTGTTATATTGCAGGGCAGCACTACTGGTACCGGTTAGCAGAACCTCAGGACCCGCAATGGGAGCCTCAACAGGCTGGGTGGCTGTCCCTGCACCAGGAGCCTCACCAGGCTGGGTGGAATTCTGCTGGATCACAACTTCAGTACCCTCAACACGGCGGGTAGCACTCTTGCTAGCAGCTCCACTCACAACAGCAGTCTCACCGGTGGTCTGAACAAGACTGGAACCAGTACCCTCAACAGTCACACCAGAGGACAAGCCACTGGTGGAGGTTCCAGGATAAAAAAGGGCCAACCACTGGTAACCACTGAAGAGGGTTTCTTCGCATGCTCCACAGGCACAGCAAACGTCTTTGAGAGTAGCATCGCCTCCAGTCTGGAAAAACTTCTCGTCTAGGTCCCTTAGTTCACCAGACCTGTGTTTGCTGCTGGATTTTTTCTTACTGCTGGGCTTGGGTGAGCTGTCAGTTCTTTTCTTCTTGCCAGCAGGGGTTTCAGACTTCTTAACAGCCTTCTCTCCATCTACTTGTCCCAACACATGGACTTATGAAGGGTCCACAAGAGTGGGGGTAGGGGAGGCAGAAACCTTCTTGTCTTTGCTCTTCCCATCTCTGTAAGTGGGGGTGGCAAGCTGTTGAACCTGCTCTGGGTAAACACCTTGCAGATTGGACAAACTTTCTTGAGGACACATGGATCATCTCCAACTCCCTTATCTCTACATCTCGTGCACTTGAGGTGGCCATCAAACACAGCCATAATATGGCCACACGTGTCTCTCTTCTGTCCAGGGGATGACATAATGATCAGAACTTCAGTAGAAATACCTAGATATAATTAAAAGTTCATAAAATGGTTGAATTCGTTGTAAAACTTCAAAAACGTCTCTCTGTAGAAAACACGTCTGCACACTCCACGCAACAAACGAAAAAGATGCTATGACGTCACAATGTCTAGACAGGAAGGAAGTATGATGCGTCACCTAGCGAATGCACACTCCTGACCGGTCCTGCCGGTATTATATACAGGACATCTTTTTCTGGCGTTTGGCGGGACCGGTCGCGCCGACCGGTAAAGCAATTGTCCATTGGATAGGATATATTAAGGCAATAAAAAGTCAAACTAAAATTAATAAAAATAATATTTATATTATTTTAAAGGTTATTTCATACACTTTCTGTTGCTTTTTATTTGAAGAAAATCTGGTTACAGAGATACAACCATTTTTGTAGCATGCCCTGAAATATTTTAGATTGTAACAACTTGCAATGCCCGTGGTTACAATTTTGCAAATTTAATAAGTAAATTAAATTTTTATAAGTTAATACCCTATCCAATGGACAATTGCTTTACCGGTCGGCGCGACCGGTCCCGCCAAACGCCAGAAAAAGACGTCCTGTATATAATACCGGCAGGACCGGTCAGTAGTGTGCATTCGCTAGGTGGCGCATCATACTTGCTTCCTGTCCAGACAGAGTGACGTCAGTTCATCTTTTTCGTTGTCTAAACAGATTTAGACCCCTAGTAAGCTGGTAGCGGGGTCGGTTGGGAGGGCCTTGCCTGTCCATTGGATAGGGTATTAACTTATAAAAATTTAATTTACTTATTAAATTTGCAATTTTATTGCGTTAATACATCCTATCCAATGGACAATTGCTGAATAACTACCGCTTGGTAGGCGGGTAAGCAGCTAGGGACTTGAGTGAACTCATAACAAAACAAAATCGTACAGGCCCATTTGACCTAGGGTCAGAGAACCCTGACAGGTCAAGGTCGGCCACCAACTCACCGGTTAACCGGGAGTCTACCGACGTTGCCCCCCCCCCTTTTTCTTTCCTTCCAGAGTCGGTTTGAGAAGGGAAAGATAGAGAGAGAGGGGCTGAGTTCAGTCCCAGAAGAAATAAAACTTCCCAAGGGAAGGAAGTCACAGTTTTTTTTTTTTTTTTTTTTTTTTTTTTTTTTTACAATATGTACATATTTATATATATACAACATCCCCTCACTTCTGGGCCTGGTGGTGCACCTGCTGGGCAGCCACTACAGGTCCCAGGTGGAAAAGCTCCGAGTCAGCCCAGGCAACATCCTTCAAATAGAATTGGGTGAAGGTGTTGTGAGATTTCCAGTGGCAGGCTGACAAGATCTGATCTAAGGAAATCCCTGATTGGAAAGCCTTAGAGGCAGCAAAGGCCCTAACATCATGGGCTTTAACCTGATGTAAGGTGAGGGCCTCCTGGTCAGAGAGCTCATAGCACAGAACCACAGTCTGTTTGATCCATGAGGAGATGGTGGCAGGTGAGATGTCTTTATCAAAACCCTTCTTGAAGGAGACAAAGACTAACTCCTTATTCTGCCTGAGGTCTGCAGTCCTGTCCAAGTAGTAGCGCAGGGCTCTAACTGGACATAGGGACCTGTCACCCTTGAGTGACCTATCCAGAGATGGTGCCAGGGCTGGGATGACCACTGGTGCCATACTATCTGGACCTTCCTTAGACAGCTGGTTCTTGGATAGGAAGCTGGGTGAGGGGTACAAAGACACCTTAGACCAGTCCGACTGGTGTCTGATGTTCTAATGTAACCAAGCATGGATCTCACTCCTGCGTTTACCTGAACCCAAAGCCAGCAAGAAAACAGTCTTGAAAGTTAGGTGTTTCAAGGAGGCCTCTTTCAGGGAATCAAAGGGAGCCTTTGTGAGCTGATGTAAAACCAGTGAAAGGTTCCAGGAGGGGATGCCCCTCCTGCCCTTAGGTCTGTCTCTATGGAAACTATCCGGGAGACGAGTGAGATTCTCATCTTTGCTGACATTAATGGTGGAATTGCCCAGTTTGTCAGCAATGGCGGATCTGTAGCCATCAATAGTGCTTGGTTGTAACTTCTCCTGAAACAAGTGCAGGAGGAAGTCAGCAATGGCTTTCAGAGATGGTGCCCTGAAGTCCACCTGATTACTGAGGCACCACTGGTAAAAATGGTCCACTTTGCCTCATAGACAGATCTGGTTGATCTTCTTTGAGGAGCCTCAATTAGTGCTGCCACTGCCTCAGAGAAACCTTGCTCCTGGATTGCTGAGGCTCTAGGAGCCAGGCATGTAGGTTCAGATTCGACAGGTTCCTGTGAAGGACCTGGTTGAATGGCTGAGACACTAGGTTGGGTATGCTGGGCAGACACAGTGGGATCTGGCTTGACATTGCTACCAGGTCCCAAAACCAGGACATGTTGGGCCAACCTGGAGCAATCAGAATTATTCTGTTGCAGGGGTAGTCCTGGAGCTTCTCCACCACTTGCCCAAGATGGCTGCCGGTGGGAAGGCGTATGGGTCCAGGTCCTCCCAGGAGAGGCTGAGTGCATCCACTGCCCAAGCCTGGGGGTCTGGTACCGGTGATACAAACTGTGGTAGTTTGTTGTTGAACCTGGTGGCAAACAGGTCCACTTGTGGCTGATGCCACCTTGAACATACAGCTTGGAACACTTCTGGATGAAGTGACCACTCTGTTTGAATGATCTGGCCAAGCCTGGATAGCTTGTCTGCTATCACGTTCAGCCGGCCGGGGATGTGACGTGCCCTGAGGGTTACTTGCTGCCTGGTGCACCAGGACAGAATTCTCCACAGTAGGGCACACAGAGAGTCCGATTTCATCCCCCCTTCTTTGTTGATATAGGCAACCACTGTTGTGTTGTCTGTAGCTACCAACACTGTCTTGTTGAAGACTAGGGTTTGAAACTCTTTTAGAGCTAGAAAACTGCTTTCAGCTCCAAGTGGTTTATGTGTAACTTGCTCTCTGGTAGGGACCACTGTCCCCTTGCAGTGTGCTCGTCTAAGTGAGCGCCCCACCCTTCTTTTGATGCGTCTGTAAAGATTTGCAAAGCATGTTTTAGAGGGTGTAATGGTTGACCTAGAAGCACATTGCTTTCCTCCAGCCACCACCTTAGATGGGGGTGGAGGGATTTGGAGACCGGGATCACCTTTTCCAGTGACTCTGGGACCCTCCAGTTGTTTTTCAAGTGCCACTGTATGGGTCTCATGTTAGTCGCCCTAAGTGGACTTCTTTTCTGTTGCTGTGAGTAGACCTATGAGGGACATGAATTGTCGGACCGGGCAAAGCGGATCCGACAATATTGATCTGATCTTGTGTGTCAAGGCCTGCCAACGTTCTTCTGTTGGTCTGACCTTGCCCTCTTTCAGGTCGAACTGGTAACCTACGAAGTTGAAGACCTGTTTGGGAACCAGCTCTGACTTTTCCTTGTTCACCAGCCACCCTAATTCCTGACAAAGTGTGACTAGGGTTCGAGTATGCTGGAGACAGGTGTGGTGGGTAGAGGCTCTCACCAGCCAGTCGTCTAGGTACTGGTGGATCCTTATACCCTTCTGAAAAGCCACGAGTTTGACCTCTTTGGCCACCACTGTGAACTCCATGGGAGTTGTGGACAGGCCAAAGGGAAGGGCTTTGAACTGGTAGGACCGACCCTAGAGGTGAAAGCGCATGTACTTTCTGGACTGACTGTGAATTGGTATGTGGAAGTATGCTTCTTTGAAATCTATGGATGTGACCCACTCCCCTGCTTGGAGGGAGGTTCTTATTGTCTCTGGGGTTTCCATCTTGAACGTCCCTGTGTTTAAAAAGGTGTTCAAGGTGCTCAGGTCGAGGATCGGTCTCCACCGGTTGTTGGGTTTGGGTACCAAAAAGCCGGTTGTAAAACCCCAGTGAGTTTGATTTTCCACCGGTTTGACTGCATTCTTGTTTATCAGCTGATACAGTGCCTCTAAAGGAAGGACTGTTTGGTTGGATTGTGGTAGTTGCTTATTACAGTCGGTGACCTCGTCAAGTGGGGTCTGAACCGGAAGGGGAGAGTGTAACCCTCCCTCAATCTCTAGCCACTGTCTGACCAGCTGGGACCCGAAAGGGTAGGCTGGCTGACTGGTCAGGTAGCTTGACAGGCATTTCACCGGGACCAGTGACTGGTCAAAGAATTCCTCTGTAACCAGTTCCTTAGGCTGCCACTGGTTGGCCTAAACAGCTGTTTTTGCCTTTAAGGAACTTCTGCTGGTCTGTCAGTCAGTCCTGGAGACTTGCCCAGTACCAGGCCTTAAACGGTTATACGTGAGGCAATGCTCTGTAACCGGTTCCTGGTGGCTCCACAGTTCTGCATAAACTCACCGGAGTTGGCAGAACTGGGTGAACTGAACTACTTCTTAGCAGGGATAGACTCATATTAAGCTGCCTTCTTCCTGTCCAGAGTGGTGGTTCAGCAGCTTTTCTCTGCAACCAACAAGCTCTGTAACCGGTCAAACCGATAGGCTGGTGTCTCTCTGTAACCAAAAATTTTGGAACAGCACAGATCCAGCACAGTACCTGAGTACTTCACCAGTATCTCTAGATCTCGTGAAGCAACTGTCCCTGAAGGTTGTGTAAACCAGCACTCGGATGGTAGGCTCTGTAACCGGCTGGTTAAAGGACTTTATTGAAGAAACTTCTTGTCCAACTAACTTGTCACCCTCAATTCTCTGTAACCGGGAAACCTTGTAACCGGTGAACCTGTTGTCAGCACTGGATTTGCGGCTGGTGCCTTGCCAGTAATGATGGGAACAGCAGATTTCTCTGTAACCAGCAGCCTGTAACCGGCATCACTCCGGTTCCGGAACCGGCATCACTCCGGTTCCGGAACCGGCAATTCTCCGTAACCAGTGCCCCTGCTGTATTTCACCACCAGCAACTCTGTGTAACCGGTAGTCCGGTGAAACCGGTAGCCCTTGCTGGATTTTTGTGACCACAACCGGCAGTCTGAGCAGAACTGGTGCCAGTACCCCTCAGCACAGGCTGGCTAGTGACCCTACCGGTAGCCTGAACAGGACTGGTACCGGTCCAAAAATCTGCACTGGGGAGATAAGGGTCTCAATGGTCACCGCGACTTCTGGTAGGTGAACCCTCTGAGCAGCCGCACCGGTGGTCTGAACAAGACTGGAACCGGTACCCCCAACAGTCACACCAGTGGAAAGGCCTCTGGTGGAGGTTCCAGTATCAACACAGGGCTGATCACTGGAAACCACTGAAGGGGGGTTCTTTGACAACTTCACAGGAACATGACTGGAACCGGTACCCCAACAGTCCCACCAGTGGAAAGGCCTCTGGTGGAGGTTCCAGGATCAAAAAGGGATGATCAATGGCAACCACTGAAGGGGTTTCTTCACAGGAACAGCACCCACCGGTAGTCTGTACAGACCGGAACCGGTACCCCCAACAGTCCCACCAGTGGAAAGGCCTCTGGTGGAGGTTCCAGTCTCAAAACAGGGCTGATCACTGGAACCACTGAAGGGGGGTTTCTTGACAGCTTCACAGGAACATGACTGGAACAACTAGGTACCCCAACAGTCCCACCAGTGGAAAGGCCTCTGGTGGAGGTTCCAGGATCAACAGGACTGATCACTGGTAACCACTGAAGGGGTTTCTTCACAGGAACAGCACCCACCGGTAGTCTGTACAGACTGGAACCGGTAAAACTCATCACTTCTTGTCAGCTGAACCAATCACGCCTGGGGATTGCTTGCTGGTAGCTGTGTTGAGATCTATGAAGTCACATGACCGGCACCGGCAAAAATTCGCAGAGTTCAATGACCATTTGTCATCTAACTTCTTCAGGCCAACAGACGAGTTGCTGGATTTCTTCTTGCCAGTTAAAAAGTGGTTGTAGAGTAATAAATACTCGTCTTTTCTTCTAAAACTTCTGCTGAAAAACACGATTCCTCCATGTTGAATGCGTATCACGTGACCTCCATTGTTGAATGCGTATCACGTGACCAGGTCCGTGTCACGTGACAAGCATAAGCTGGAAGTGATGACGTCAGACGATGCATTCTTCTTTCCTTCAAATATCTTCTCGTCGACATACACTCTGTGTTACTCGACCAGGTAGAAATAAAAAGGGGAAATCGTGGAACTACACGCTTCTAAACAGCAGAAGGAATGCTGCAGGGACGACACACGACCTCTCACCCACGACCTCGTCTTCGATGACAAGTACACAGAATTCTTCAAAACTGGCTAATAAAACACTGGATAATGCCTCGTTTAAGTCCTGGAGAGGCCCTGATATGTATGTAACACAATATATATATTTTCAGATGAAAATAAGCTTTAAATTCGTAGAATAAACCGCGTTTTCTTCAAACTTGGAGATAAATTCAAAACGCGTCTGCACACTACACGCGCCAAACGAAAAAGATGAACTGACGTCACTCTGTCTGAACAGGAAGCAAGTATGATGCGCCACCTAGCGAATGCACACTACTGACCGGTCCTGCCGGTATTATATACAGGACGTCTTTTTCTGGCGTTTGGCGGGACCGGTCGCCGACCGGTAAAGCAATTGTCCATTGGATAGGATGTATTAACGCAATAAAATGAAGAATTTCTGAGATTTAGTAAGTATAGCAAGTGGGTGGGCCTATGGAAACCGTGAATGAAGCCATTTCAACATAAGATTTTATTGGCCAGTCAGCTGTCAAATCTGTCGCCGGATCCATGACGTCATAACTGGAGATCCTCAACATCGCTTATCCAATAAAATGTTGTTTTCCCCTTAATATTCAACACATGATTTATTACTATAAGGTCATAAGGTAGGTATGTCTGTCAATAAAAGAAATTCGTTCAAAAATAGTATTTTTTAACTTGCAGAAGACTGACAAAGAAACTGAAAGGTTATTGCGTAAAAATATTCAAAACTCATCTGAAAACTCATCACAAAACCCTGGTGTAACCTCTTGAGTTGGTACATGCACACAACTTGAGAGAAAAATCTGTCTAAAATGTCCACTCTTTAAAAAAGGCCTGTCCAAAGTAATTTATAATTTGTTTTCACTTCTTAAGTAAAAGGATACAGAAGGGCTTTTAAATATGATAACCTTGTTTACTTTGAAAATGGTGCCAAGTTCTACTCTGACAAAGCAAGAGTTTTGGCTGCCATAACTTCAAAGTTGTTTTCATATCTCCAATTTATCGGGCAAATAATATGTGAGGACCGAGATATTTCAACATATTTAACATTGAACTAGGCCTGCAGGGATCAAAGGTGCCTCCAAAATATTTGCAGGCAACAAATTCAATTTACACTTCATGTTCCAAACTTCTAAGACTTCAGGTTAGATAATGTACAAGTTATGGTCTTTGTAATAGGCGTAAATAAACTGAAAGGGTTCTTACATAATGAACTCACACATTTATCAGGGCTCATGCATTATCTGAATTCTTTCAGTGCATAAATAGGGCAATAACTTGACTTGAAAACGTTATTTATTATTATCTAAATAATATGCAGGTACTTTCACAATAGAATATTTTATTCAACAAATATACATAAACATACAGCTGATCACAGATTTAAAATGGTAGAAAATGGCATGCAGCTAAGAATATGAACTATACACACTTCAAGTTTTTCCAACCATAAATTGCTCCTTGAAGTTCAGTTTGTAAATTACTGAAACTATTTCAAATTGTTGATGTCAAGGTTTTAACATTATGTCAACACTCTGAGGTTTAATTCAAGAGTTAACTTTTCCAGATACACATTCATCTGTATTTATTTAGCTCTTCATCTGGCTTATTTACCAAGGGTATTTTTTTACAGCATTATTAAAACAGCATGATTTCTGTTAACTCAGGATATATATCCTATTTGAAAGAATTTGATAATACTTTATATCATATATTTTCATCAAAGTCGATCAATAAATATAGTAAAGTAATATACATATTTATAAGAACTAAACCACACGTTTTTAACACAGCACTACTGGGCAAAACATATTAATTTTATAATATTTTTAAAGTCATGATATACAAACTGTCAATTATACAGACAGAGTTTCCAACATGTTTTATTTGACAAAACAATGAATCATGAATTACTACAGATTCCCCTTTTCTTTGATGTTTCTATTTCAAATTAACTTTCTCTTCAGAAAATAATAGAACACAAGCAATCTGTCCATGCACATAAAAACTATTCTTGTTGCAGAAACACTGCTTATTATTCTTGTGAGAAAGAATACAGAAAATGTTAGACAACAAAATAGCATCAGAGATGCCCGTACCCCACAGCCCAGGGAAATAGTTTTCAACACCATGAGATACAGAAGATCTGAAACAGTTCAAAGATCAGGGGACTTTCAGAGTAAACAGTGTGAGCTTTGTAAAGGTCCAAATAATATTTAAGTAGAGAAAATAATGGTTAAGAGAGACAAAATTTATGTAAAGATAAAGTATTAAAATGACAATTCAATTGTAAGATGATGACATTAATCAGTATTTTTGAGAATTATAACTCTGTAAAATTTATTAATTGAAGTATAGCTGTCAATGGAAATAGCAAAATTAATTAAAAGTACATTTAATAATCAGCTGCAGCAATCCACATATCTTTGTGATAAGAGATATATGTCCCAAATATGACAGGTCAACACACTTGGGCAGAGCCAAGGTTAAAGTTCTCACCATGCACACCTACTGTATACCTCCTAACCAATGTCCCTACCAAGTATCAACTTCCTGTGCACTATGATTTATGAGATATAGCCCGGACAAGATTTTCAAACTCAAAGTCACTATGGCAAGGTCAAAGGTCAAATCAAGGTCACACAATGAAGTTGTACACCTACACCCCCCAACCAATGTCCCTACCAAGTATCAACTTGTACAACTTACGGTATAATACCCCAACAGCCCTTAAGAGCTGTGAGGAAAGAAATTGCAACAGTGAACGGACCAATAAACCACTTAACAATACTTTTTGAGATTGTACTTGAAATCCTACTTGGTCAAAATTTGTAGAACTTGGCAAAAAAAAAAAAAAAATGTTTCCATTTCCACTGACCAAGGATATAAATGACATGTGAACTTCTGACACAATGACTGTCTCAATATTCTATATTAACATGTAACTGACTTTCACTTGGCTGACTTCATTTGCATGCAATTTATCATAAGTCAGTATTATTAATGAGTTAACTATTATCAATACTCTAACTTACAGTCAATATACCTATCTGCTCATTTGATTATAACAAAATAGAGGTTTAAAGTTTTGAATTTTTGATCATGGACGTTTTGTTATTTCAAGAACTTGGCACAACCTAGTGACCTACACTACATGGAGTTTAAAATTATATATATCCACACAATTTACCAGTGCGCGCTCTGTATCGCTCAAGCTTTTGAAAGCGCCCATCCACAATCTTACGTTATCGCCCATAAATTGCTAGTATGTCCTTTCGATGTGAACTTTCTTCATAAAAACCCAATAATCAGTCAAATATGATTAATTTATATCCATATTTTCCTTATTTTAGTAATTATGTCACCTTTTATTGTGCCGAGATTTGTTTACCAACCGCATATTTTACTTTGAGTCGCTAAAATGCAGTTTCCCCAAATTCGGGTTATTTTATCAAAATGCCCGGCTGGTTTTTGTTGTTGTAAACGCCCATCCTCAACTTTTGCAAATATTTGGTCACATTGCCCATGGGCGTTACAGAGCACGGCTATGGTACTAAATCTGCAGGCACTAAATGCTCAGACTGAGATTTGTACTCATGGAATCACAACTTGTTCTGAATCAGAGTCCCCACATTGTTACATGTACATCATGGTGTCACCATATTCTGATCTTCCCTCCTCCCCTGACACTTTGTCTCTCCATAGTGAAGAGTCCACTCTAAGCCTTGTATATCGGTGATGATTGCAACAGTCATTCAGTTAACTGACAGATATGCATAATGTAATACATAAAAATGGTAAGGTAAACACTTTTTGTACATATATTGCCGAACACTGTATCTTGAAAGCTCCTATATGAGTAATCCCTTTACAAGTCGGCCAAAATAGGAACAAAGCTACACAGTCTTTTGTAAAAAAACTCTAAAATAGAAATATTTGCTCCACCTGTAATATATACACATGAAAGCTATGTGTTGTATAAGATCAATGATTAGATGGACACAAATCACAAATTTGATAAAAATATCCCACTGTAAAATTAATGGGGGGTGGGGGGGTGGGGTGGGGTGGGGTGGGGGGGGGTGTTGCCTTACTGAAAATTTTAGAAAGTGTTGGAAAGTTCACATATCTTACCCGGTGGGGAAAAAAAAACCCATAATAATTGTGTGTTTATGCTATTTGACAAATAACACCATATTTATTTAAAGAAATGCATCACTAATTCATTCTGTGAGTTTGGCAAAGAAATCATACTAAAATTCAAGATAAAATACATAAAATAGCATCAGAGATGCCTGTACCCCACAGCCTAGGGAAATATTTTTAACACCATGAGATATAGAAGTACTGTATCAGTACAAAGTTCAGGATACTTTCTGAGCACTGTCAGTTATATAAAGGTCCAAACAATGTTTAAATAGAGAAAATAATGTCTAAGAAAAAGATAATGCATGTACTTTATCTACATCTGGCATGGCCGAATTATGGTTTAGATGTTTTGAATATTACCATGCATACAGAAGTGGTAATACATTCAATGAATGCTTATGTGTGACGTTGGAGCAAAATCTTTGGCTCACTTGCTGAAATTCCATCTGTTACAATGGGAAGATGTAAAAGTAAAATTCTTAATGAATTCTAATATGACTTTAACAGTGATTAATCTGCATCAAAAGACAGACCCAAAGGTGCAACAAGATTTTTAAGGTCAAGGTCACTTCGACAAGGTCAAAGGTCAAATCAAGGTCACACCATGACGTTGCACACCTACACCCCCTAACCAATGTCCCTACCAAGTATCAACTTCCTACACCTTACGGTGTCCGGGATATAGCCCAGACAAGATTTTCAAACTCAAGGTCACTACTGCAAGGTCAAATCAAGGTCAGACCATGACGTTGCACACCTACACATCCTAACCAATGTCCCTACCAAGTATCAATTTCCTACACCTTACGGTTTCTGAGATACAGCCCGGACAAACTTTTTCCCGCCCCCCGCCCACCATGGGTGAAAACAATACCCCGACAGCCCTTAAGGGCTGTGGGGTAAAAAGGTAACAGCAAAACACAAGGTTTGTAGTGGAGGAAATATAGACCGACTCTGTTCACTTATACTTCATCACTACAACAGATAACCAGTGATTATAAGGTAACTATCACAAATAAACATGACAAAGATTTTCTTTATTTTGTGCTCCAGTGAAGAATTACTTCCTGAAATTAATGAAAATTTTTAGAATTTAGGCATCAGTGTTTCTGCCGACAGAAGGCTTAAAAAACAACAGTGTCAAATGTGAAATGCCTCCCTCACACTGTATGAAATATGCCATTAGGACATCCAACAAAATTAAACTAAAAACAACCTCTACTGCAAAAATATTTCACGACATTTCAAGAATCTTTCAACTGTTATTGTAAAATAAAAGGGTTAAACATTTTTCTGTGGCAAATGTTGTATACAGTTGGAAATTTATCATGTTTTGACTTACAACACCTTAATACTGTAAATAATGGTGATAATATTAATTCAGAGTACATATACTAAGTATTTACCAACTGTCAGTTGCTATTATAGCAATTTGGTTTAAGATCTGTGACAATGCAGGTGCATCTGCACAAAAATAAACTAGAGGATCGCTCGCAAAAAAAAAGATAATGTTTTTGCATAGCAAAAACAAAGCGCCCCGAAAAGGATATAAAGGTGAGTGCTAAAGTATTAAGAAAATGCTTCGTTTCTAGCCTTATACTGTTGTGGCAACCAAAGTCAGCGCAGTCTGCTCTATCTAGCACGGTTTTCAAGATATAAGCATTTTTGTGTTTTGCAAAAAATAAAAAAATTAAAAATATCCGCTATATTTGGCGAGACAAAAATATTTTGAAAATTGGCATGGCTACTCTGCAGAGATACCCAGCAGGTCCAAAATTTTATTGAGTTCGCTCCATATAGCACGGTTTTCGAGATATAAGCATTTTTGTGTTTTGCAAAAACTTTGAAAATTCAAAATGGCCACCATTTTTGGGGAGACAAAAATTTTTGTCAAGACCACTGCCGCGGTGTGTATCTCCCGCCGAGCATTAAAGCAGAAGAAATAGCTTTTGCGAGATATTCACAATTTTTCATTTTCGTGTGTGAAAGCTCTTCCAAAAGTAGGTGAATGAGTTATTTGAGAAAAATTGGCTATCTGCAATACTATTAAGAGATAATTCACATTTACTCATTTTGAGTAGGTGAATAATTATCTATGGGTCTGAAACTTCACCAAGTGAAAGCTCTCCCAAAAGTAGGTGAATGAGTTATTTGAGAAAAATTGGCTATCTGCAATACTTTTAAAGATAATTCACATTTACTCATTTTGAGTAGGTGAGTAATTAGCTATGGGTCTGAAACTTCACCATGTGAAAGCTCTCCCACAAGTAGATGAATGAGTATTTGATAAAAATTGGGTATCCGCAATACTTTTACAGATAATCAGCATTTACTCATTTTGAGTAGGTGAATAAATAGCTATGGGTCTGAAACTTCACTGAGAAAAATTGGCTATCTGCAATACTTTTAGAGATAATTCGCATTTACTCATTTTGAGTAGGTGAGTAATTAGCTATGGGTCTGAAACTTCACCAAGTGAAAGCTCTCCCAAAAGTAGGTGAATGATTAATTTGAGAAAAATTGGCTATCTGCAATACTTTTAGAGATAATTCGCATTTACTCATTTTGAGTAGGTGAGTAATTAGCTATGGGTCTGAAACTTCACCAAGTGAAAGCTCTCCCAAAAGTAGGTGAATGAGTTATTTGAGAAAAATTGGCTATCTGCAATACTTTTAGAGATAATTCACATTTACTCATTTTGAGTAGGTGAGTAATTAGCTATGGGTCTGAAACTTCACCAAGTGAAAGCTCTGCCAAAAGTAGGTGAATGAGTTATTTGAGAAAAATTGGCTATCTGCAATACTTTTACAGATAATTCGCATTTACTCATTTTGAGTAGGTGAGTAATTAGCTATGGGTCTGAAACTTCACCAAGTGAAAGCTCTCCCAAAAGTAGGTGAATGATTAATTTGAGAAAAATTGGCTATCTGCAATACTTTTAGAGATAATTCGCATTTACTCATTTTGAGTAGGTGAGTAATTAGCTATGGGTCTGAAACTTCACCAAGTGAAAGCTCTCCCAAAAGTAGGTGAATGAGTTATTTGAGAAAAATTGGCTATCTGCAATACTTTTAGAGATAATTCGCATTTACTCATTTTGAGTAGGTGAGTAACTAGCTATGGGTCTGAAACTTCACAGAGTGAAAGCTCTCCCAAAAGTAGGTGAATGAGTTATTTGAGAAAAATTGGCTATCTGCAATACTTTTAGAGATAATTCGCATTTACTCATTTTGAGTAGGTGAGTAATTAGCTATGGGTCTGAAACTTCAAGTGAAAGCTCTCCCAAAAGTAGGTGAATGAGTTATTTGAGAAAAATTGGCTATCTGCAATACTTTTAGAGATAATTCGCATTTACTCATTTTGAGTAGGTGAGTAATTAGCTATGGGTCTGAAACTTCACCAAGTGAAAGCTCTCCCAAAAGTAGGTGAATGATTAATTTGAGAAAAATTGGCTATCTGCAATACTTTTAGAGATAATTCGCATGTACTCATTTTGAGTAGGTGAGTAATTAGCTATGGGTCTGAAACTTCACAGAGTGAAAGCTCTCCCAAAAGTAGGTGAATGAGTTATTTGAGAAAAATTGGCTATCTGCAATACTTTTAGAGATAATTCGCATTTACTCATTTTGAGTAGGTGAGTAATTAGCTATGGGTCTGAAACTTCACAGAGTGAAAGCTCTCCCAAAAGTAGGTGAATGAGTTATTTGAGAAAAATTGGCTATCTGCAATATTTTTAGAGATAATTCGCATTTACTCATTTTGAGTAGGTGAGTAATTAGCTATGGGTCTGAAACTTTACCGAGTGAAAGCTCTCCCAAAAGTAGGTGAATGATTAATTTGACAAAAATTGGCTATCTGCAATACTTTTAGAGATAATTCGCATTTACTCATTTTGAGTAGGTGAGTAATTAGCTATGGGTCTGAAACTTCACCAAGTGAAAGCTCTCCCAAAAGTAGGTGAATGAGTTATTTGAGAAAAATTGGCTATCTGCAATACTTTTAGAGATAATTCACATTTACTCATTTTGAGTAGGTGAGTAATTAGCTATGGGTCTGAAACTTCACCAAGTGAAAGCTCTGCCAAAAGTAGGTGAATGATTAATTTGACAAAAATTGGCTATCTGCAATACTTTTAGAAATAATTCGCATTTACTCATTTTGAGTAGGTGAGTAATTAGCTATGGGTCTGAAACTTCACCAAGTGAAAGCTCTCCCAAAAGTAGGTGAATGATTAATTTGAGAAAAATTGGCTATCTGCAATACTTTTAGAGATAATTCGCATTTACTCATTTTGAGTAGGTGAGTAATTAGCTATGGGTCTGAAACTTCACCAAGTGAAAGCTCTCCCAAAAGTAGGTGAATGAGTTATTTGAGAAAAATTGGCTATCTGAAATACTTTTAGAGATAATTCGCATTTACTCATTTTGAGTAGGTGAGTAACTAGCTATGGGTCTGAAACTTCACAGAGTGAAAGCTCTCCCAAAAGTAGGTGAATGAGTTATTTGAGAAAAATTGGCTATCTGCAATACTTTTAGAGATAATTCGCATTTACTCATTTTGAGTAGGTGAGTAATTAGCTATGGGTCTGAAACTTCAAGTGAAAGCCCTCCCAAAAGTAGGTGAATGAGTTATTTGAGAAAAATTGGCTATCTGCAATACTTTTAGAGATAATTCGCATTTACTCATTTTGAGTAGGTGAGTAATTAGCTATGGGTCTGAAACTTCACCAAGTGAAAGCTCTCCCAAAAGTAGGTGAATGAGTTATTTGAGAAAAATTGGCTATCTGCAATATTTTTAGAGATAATTCGCATTTACTCATTTTGAGTAGGTGAGTAATTAGCTATGGGTCTGAAACTTTACCGAGTGAAAGCTCTCCCAAAAGTAGGTGAATGAGTTATTTGAGAAAAATTGGCTATCTGCAATACTTTTAGAGATAATTCGCATTTACTCATTTTGAGTAGGTGAGTAACTAGCTATGGGTCTGAAACTTCACAGAGTGAAAGCTCTCCCAAAAGTAGGTGAATGAGTTATTTGAGAAAAATTGGCTATCTGCAATACTTTTAGAGATAATTCGCATTTACTCATTTTGAGTAGGTGAGTAATTAGCTATGGGTCTGAAACTTCAAGTGAAAGCTCTCCCAAAAGTAGGTGAATGAGTTATTTGAGAAAAATTGGCTATCTGCAATACTTTTAGAGATAATTCGCATTTACTCATTTTGAGTAGGTGAGTAATTAGCTATGGGTCTGAAACTTCACCAAGTGAAAGCTCTCCCAAAAGTAGGTGAATGAGTTATTTGAGAAAAATTGGCTATCTGCAATACTTTTAGAGATAATTCGCATTTACTCATTTTGAGTAGGTGAGTAATTAGCTATGGGTCTGAAACTTCACCAAGTGAAAGCTCTCCCAAAAGTAGGTGAATGATTAATTTGAGAAAAATTGGCTATCTGCAATACTTTTAGAGATAATTCGCATGTACTCATTTTGAGTAGGTGAGTAATTAGCTATGGGTCTGAAACTTCACAGAGTGAAAGCTCTCCCAAAAGTAGGTGAATGAGTTATTTGAGAAAAATTGGCTATCTGCAATACTTTTAGAGATAATTCGCATTTACTCATTTTGAGTAGGTGAGTAATTAGCTATGGGTCTGAAACTTCACAGAGTGAAAGCTCTCCCAAAAGTAGGTGAATGAGTTATTTGAGAAAAATTGGCTATCTGCAATATTTTTAGAGATAATTCGCATTTACTCATTTTGAGTAGGTGAGTAATTAGCTATGGGTCTGAAACTTTACCGAGTGAAAGCTCTCCCAAAAGTAGGTGAATGATTAATTTGACAAAAATTGGCTATCTGCAATACTTTTAGAGATAATTCACATTTACTCATTTTGAGTAGGTGAGTAATTAGCTATGGGTCTGAAACTTCACCAAGTGAAAGCTCTGCCAAAAGTAGGTGAATGAGTTATTTGAGAAAAATTGGCTATCTGCAATACTTTTACAGATAATTCGCATTTACTCATTTTGAGTAGGTGAGTAATTAGCTATGGGTCTGAAACTTCACCAAGTGAAAGCTCTCCCAAAAGTAGGTGAATGAGTTATTTGAGAAAAATTGGCTATCTGCAATACTTTTAGAGATAATTCGCATTTACTCATTTTGAGTAGGTGAGTAACTAGCTATGGGTCTGAAACTTCACAGAGTGAAAGCTCTCCCAAAAGTAGGTGAATGAGTTATTTGAGAAAAATTGGCTATCTGCAATACTTTTAGAGATAATTCGCATTTACTCATTTTGAGTAGGTGAGTAATTAGCTATGGGTCTGAAACTTCAAGTGAAAGCTCTCCCAAAAGTAGGTGAATGAGTTATTTGAGAAAAATTGGCTATCTGCAATACTTTTAGAGATAATTCGCATTTACTCATTTTGAGTAGGTGAGTAATTAGCTATGGGTCTGAAACTTCACCAAGTGAAAGCTCTCCCAAAAGTAGGTGAATGATTAATTTGAGAAAAATTGGCTATCTGCAATACTTTTAGAGATAATTCGCATGTACTCATTTTGAGTAGGTGAGTAATTAGCTATGGGTCTGAAACTTCACAGAGTGAAAGCTCTCCCAAAAGTAGGTGAATGAGTTATTTGAGAAAAATTGGCTATCTGCAATACTTTTAGAGATAATTCGCATTTACTCATTTTGAGTAGGTGAGTAATTAGCTATGGGTCTGAAACTTCACAGAGTGAAAGCTCTCCCAAAAGTAGGTGAATGAGTTATTTGAGAAAAATTGGCTATCTGCAATATTTTTAGAGATAATTCGCATTTACTCATTTTGAGTAGGTGAGTAATTAGCTATGGGTCTGAAACTTCACAGAGTGAAAGCTCTCCCAAAAGTAGGTGAATGAGTTATTTGAGAAAAATTGGCTATCTGCAATATTTTTAGAGATAATTCGCATTTACTCATTTTGAGTAGGTGAGTAATTAGCTATGGGTCTGAAACTTTACCGAGTGAAAGCTCTCCCAAAAGTAGGTGAATGATTAATTTGACAAAAATTGGCTATCTGCAATACTTTTAGAGATAATTCGCATTTACTCATTTTGAGTAGGTGAGTAATTAGCTATGGGTCTGAAACTTCACCAAGTGAAAGCTCTCCCAAAAGTAGGTGAATGATTTATTTGAGAAAAATTGGCTGTCTGCAATACTTTTAGAGATAATTCGCATTTACTCATTTTGAGTAGGTGAGTAATTAGCTATGGGTCTGAAACTTCACCAAGTGAAAGCTCTCCCAAAAGTAGGTGAATGATTAATTTGACAAAAATTGGCTATCTGCAATACTTTTAGAGATAATTCGCATTTACTCATTTTGAGTAGGTGAGTAATTAGCTATGGGTCTGAAACTTCACAGAGTGAAAGCTCTCCCAAAAGTAGGTGAATGAGTTATTTGAGAAAAATTGGCTATCTGCAATACTTTTAGAGATAATTCGCATTTACTCATTTTGAGTAGGTGAGTAATTAGCTATGGGTCTGAAACTTCACAGAGTGAAAGCTCTCCCAAAAGTAGGTGAATGAGTTATTTGAGAAAAATTGGCTATCTGCAATACTTTTAGAGATAATTCGCATTTACTCATTTTGAGTAGGTGAGTAATTAGCTATGGGTCTGAAACTTTACCGAGTGAAAGCTCTCCCAAAAGTAGGTGAATGATTAATTTGACAAAAATTGGCTATCTGCAATACTTTTAGAGATAATTCGCATTTACTCATTTTGAGTAGGTGAGTAATTAGCTATGGGTCTGAAACTTCACCATGTGAAAGATCTCCCAAAAGTAGGTGAATGAGTTATTTGAGAAAAATTGGCTATCTGCAATACTTTTAGAGATAATTCACATTTACTCATTTTGAGTAGGTGAGTAATTAGCTATGGGTCTGAAACTTCACCAAGTGAAAGCTCTGCCAAAAGTAGGTGAATGAGTTATTTGAGAAAAATTGGCTATCTGCAATACTTTTACAGATAATTCGCATTTACTCATTTTGAGTAGGTGAGTAATTAGCTATGGGTCTGAAACTTCACAGAGTGAAAGCTCTCCCAAAAGTAGGTGAATGAGTTATTTGAGAAAAATTGGCTATCTGCAATACTTTTAGAGATAATTCGCATTTACTCATTTTGAGTAGGTGAGTAATTAGCTATGGGTCTGAAACTTCACCAAGTGAAAGCTCTCCCAAAAGTAGGTGAATGAGTTATTTGAGAAAAATTGGCTATCTGCAATACTTTTAGAGATAATTCGCATTTACTCATTTTGAGTAGGTGAGTAACTAGCTATGGGTCTGAAACTTCACAGAGTGAAAGCTCTCCCAAAAGTAGGTGAATGAGTTATTTGAGAAAAATTGGCTATCTGCAATACTTTTAGAGATAATTCGCATTTACTCATTTTGAGTAGGTGAGTAATTAGCTATGGGTCTGAAACTTCACCAAGTGAAAGCTCTCCCAAAAGTAGGTGAATGATTAATTTGAGAAAAATTGGCTATCTGCAATACTTTTAGAGATAATTCGCATTTACTCATTTTGAGTAGGTGAGTAATTAGCTATGGGTCTGAAACTTCACAGAGTGAAAGCTCTCCCAAAAGTAGGTGAATGAGTTATTTGAGAAAAATTGGCTATCTGCAATACTTTTAGAGATAATTCGCATTTACTCATTTTGAGTAGGTGAGTAATTAGCTATGGGTCTGAAACTTCACAGAGTGAAAGCTCTCCCAAAAGTAGGTGAATGAGTTATTTGAGAAAAATTGGCTATCTGCAATACTTTTAGAGATAATTCGCATTTACTCATTTTGAGTAGGTGAGTAATTAGCTATGGGTCTGAAACTTTACCGAGTGAAAGCTCTCCCAAAAGTAGGTGAATGATTAATTTGACAAAAATTGGCTATCTGCAATACTTTTAGAGATAATTCGCATTTACTCATTTTGAGTAGGTGAGTAATTAGCTATGGGTCTGAAACTTCACCATGTGAAAGATCTCCCAAAAGTAGGTGAATGAGTTATTTGAGAAAAATTGGCTATCTGTAATACTTTTAGAGATAATTCGCATTAACTCATTTTGAGTAGGTGAGTAATTAGCTATGGGTCTGAAACTTCACCATGTGAAAGCTCTTCCAAATGTAGGTGAATGAGTTATTTGAGAAAAATTGGCTATCTGCAATACTTTTAAGAGATAATTCGCATTTACTCATTTTGAGTAGGTGAGTAATCATCTACAGGTCTGAAACTTCACCATGTGAAAGCTCTCCCAAAAGTACATGAATGAGTTATTTGATAAAAATTGGGTATCTGCAATAGTTTTTGAGATAATTAGCATTTACTCATTTTGAGTAGGTGAGTAATTAGCTATGGGTCTGAAACTTCACCAAGTGAAAGCTCTTCCAAAAGTAGGTGAATGAGTTATTTGAGAAAAATTGGCCATCTGCAATACTTTTAGAGGTAATTCGCATTTACTCTTTTTGAGTAGGTGAGCAATTAGCTATGGGTCTGAAACTTCACCAAGTGAAAGCTCTTTGGGATAGCTGCTCTGCAGAGATACCCTGAAGATAAAAAATTTCGTCGAAATCGCTCTATGTAGCACGGTTTTCGAAATATTAGCATTTTTGTGTTTCGCAATTTTTGCGCAAAAATTCGAAAATTCAAAATGGCCGCCATTTTTGGCAAGAGAAAATTTTTTTGAAAATTGGCATGGCTACTCTGCAGAGATACCCTGTGGGTCAAAAATTTCGTCGAAATCGCTCTATTTAGCACGGTTTTCGAGATATAAGTATTTTTGTGTTTTGCAATTTTGCGAAAAATTCGAAAATTCAAAATGGCCGCCATTTTTTATGAGAAATTTTTTGTTTGAAAATTGGCATGGCTACTCTGCAGAGATACCATACGGGTCAAAAATTTCGTCGAAATCGCTCTATCTAGCAGGGTTTTCGAGATATAAGCATTTTTATGTTATGCAATTTTTGCGAAAAATTCGAAAATTCAAAATGGCCGCCATTTTTGGCGAGACAAAATTTTTTTGAAAATTGTATATGGCTACTCTGCAGATATACCCTGTGGGTCAAAAATTTCGTCGAAATCGCTCTATCTAGCAGGGTTTTCGAGATATAAGCATTTTTATGTTTTGCAATTTTTGCGAAAAATTCGAAAATTCAAAATGGCCGCCATTTTTGGCGAGAGAAAAATTTTTTCAAAATTGGGATAACTACTCTGCAGAGATACCCTGCGGGTCAAAAATTTCGTCGAAATCGCTCTATCTAGCACGGTTTTCGAGATATAAGCATTTTTGTGTTTTGCAATTTTTGCGAAAATTTCGAAAATTCAAAATGGCCGCCATTTTTGGAGAGACAAAAATGTTTTGAAAATTGGGAAAAGTACTCCGCAAAGATATCCAGCGGGTCAAAAATTTTGTCGAAATTGCTCTATCTAGCACGGTTTTTGAGATATAAGCATTTTTGTGTTTTGCAATTTTTGCGAAAATTTCGAAAATTCAAAATGGCCGCCATTTTGGACGAGACAAAATTTTTTTGAAAATTGGGAAAACTACTCCGCAAAGATACCCTGTGGGTCAAAAATTTCGTCGAAATCGCTCTATCTAGCACGGTTTTCGAGATATAAGCATTTTTGTGTTTTCCTTATTTGGAAAATTCGTAATGATTAATTAATCATTAATTACTCGGCCATTTCTTGACCAATCAATGCCAAAATCTAATGATTTCCAGATTTTAATAGAATGAATGTATTTGCCAAGTTTCAGGTGAATTGATAAAATTCCTTTCAAGTTATCATCCGGACAAGCTTCCCCATCGAAAAAAGACATTTTTGGTCATGTGACCTCTCTGATTGGTTGAAATGTCACTGCAGCATATTCAAAAAAATTCCCCAAGGCTACTGCCTAAACCTGCCAAATTTGAAAAGAATCCGCCTAACGGTTACAGAGTTATAAGGAAAACAAAATGCGGAGCCGGCGGAGCCTGAAGCTCTCCCATACACAAACAAGCGTCCCTTGTGGGACGCTTAATAATTTCTGCACAGAATGTATGTTTTATCATTGAGATTTTGTTATTACAAAGTGCTTATTCATCTCACACTTAGTATTTTTTATTTTATTGTTGATGACTGATGAGTCCTTACAATATTTACCCTTGAAACAGGACTATTTGGAAGAGGACATTATGAATCTAAAATATTATTATATTTATTTTTTCCCCAAGGGACAACTGATTACACTTTTCTGAAAATGTGTATAGATTGGAAAATTTATCTTACAACACAGTGAACATACACGCTGTCACTCTCATCATTTTCATGCAAATGAAAAAATAGCATCAGAGATGTCCGTAACCCAGTCAAGATTTTAAAACTCATGGTCACTATGACAAGGTTAAAGGTCAAATCAAGGTCACACCATGATGTTGCACACCTACACCCCTTAACCAATGTCCCTCCCAAGTAACAACTTCCTACACCTTACGGTTTCCGAGATATAGTCTGGACAAGATTTTATAGGTCAAGGTCACTATGGCAAGGTCAAAGGTCAAATCAAGGTCACACCATAACACTGCACACCTACACCCCCTAACCAATGTCGCTACCAAGTATACTTCCTACACCTTACGGTTGCCGAGATATAGCCCGGACAAGATTTTCTAGGTTAAAATCACTAAAGCAAGGTCAAATCAAGGTCACACCATGATGTTGCACACCTACACCCCCTAACCAATGTCCCTACCAAGTATCAACTTCCTACACCTTATGGTTGCTGAGATATAGTGGAGATGCTTTTTCACATAGAATTGCACACGGCAGGGTGAGGGATGGTAAAAGGTCCATTAAAATCTAAAATTTACTTGTGCTACATTTCTGCTTAAAAGATCCCTATTTTTTGTTGAATCAACTGTATAAATGTTTACTGGATTCTGTGGTAAGTTCAGCTTTCTGATGTTTCAATCACATTTCACTAAAACCTTTTCATAACCTTAAATCCAAAATCACCAAAAGACCACCACAGAACTGGCTTAGGTACATTGGTATACTTTTATAGTTAAGTACATTTGCAGTACATTAGCTTAAGTTTACTCTGAAAAGCTATATACTTGAGCAAATTTTTTGATCTTTTTTCTTTTGCCAATCCCATTTATGATTACAACCCTAGAAACCAAGTAACACCATATGTCCGTTGACATGGAAACCATTGCCTTATGGGAAATTATGAATGTAGTCAAGCACTGCCCCAGAATGTACAAGTGATACACACTGTAGAACCCAGTCATTGCTTTATACAATGACATTTATACCCTGTTGCAATATATATCTAATCATGTCAACCTTTTGTAAAAAATATGCTGCAGCTGAACCCTATTAAACCAGGTCTGCAATAATTGGATAAGTACTACTGAGCCATAACTTCCATGTAACAGTATATATTTCAATCATAAAAGTGGCCATGTTTTTATTTCTACTTTTTAAGATAATTGTATTATTGAATGATCTAGTGAGGACCGATCCCAACAAATCCTACATGTAAATTTTCTCGTTCAATATTACACACAAAGTAGTAAGTACAAGCATATTTGCTGCAACTTACTTTCTTATTTCATGTGTAACTGATATCTTCTGAAGGAGATCTTTAAGAGTAATTAACTTCCATATCAACGTGTAAAAACAACACAATTCCTATGCCTCATGGATTTATTTTAGGTATTGTCTATGCAACTCTGTATCTTGTTAATTGGTATTTCCCCAGTGTTATCAATAAACTACTTCCTTCAAATAAGAGGGGAAATTCAAAGTGTCTAACATATAGTATAACTATAACTAGAAAAATGTTTTTGCTGACAAAAACGAAGCGGCCCTGATGAAAAAGTGTGAAGTAAGCCGTAAAAGATGTGAAGATATGCATCACAAGGAATAGAAAATGTAAAGTTCATTGCATTGTGTATGTTACCATATTTAACAAATGAAAGAACGACCACAGCTTGGCAGAAGAGAAATTGTAGGTGTGAAATTTACTTCTCAAAAGAATGTATGTCCGATGCGCGGAAAAAGTACCTCCTGGAAAAAATGCCTCCTAGAAAATATGCCTCCTAGGAAATATACCTCCTAGAATGAATGCCTCCTGAATATTTTGTGACCAGGAAAAATACCTCCTAAGAGAAAAAAGTTCTTTCAAGTATTATAACACTACAGGTTCACATTACAACTTCAGAGGCATCTTCATTTTTTCCACTTGAGTCTTATAGTCGCCAATGCCTGTGAAAAATTCACAGTCTTTTACCCATTTTGCTTAGCTGTACAAAGGTATGTAAGTTTCTCTTGTAAGGTTTTGCTGGTGCTTCTCACTCTTTTGGCTGGCTGCTCATCCCTGGTTTCCATTATGACAGGTGTCGTGTTTTTCTTGTAATTACATTTCTGCCCCTCCTAGTGCATCTAACTGCGATCAACTCCTTACAGAGGGGATAACCTATGTTGTAATTTGATAAAAATGCATATTGTAAGCCATAAAGGCCACAACTATTTCATCAAGAAACCTCACAGCCATAAATCCTGCTTTTAAACTGCTCCAGAGTACAGCTGAAGGGATACCCTTTCAAGAAGATATTTGTAATTTGTACTTCACGATATTGTATGTTCTGGTTTTGACTGTACATATCTGAAATTAACATGTTTTTGATATTATACGTTATAGGTTTCATATGTAACATGTTTACAAGTTGAAATAACTTTTTTTTCTCAGGAGCCATTTTTTCCTAGTCACAAAATATCCAGGAGGCATTCTTTCTAGGAGGCATTTTTTCCAGGAGGCATTTTTTCTGTGAGGCATTTTGTCCAGGAGGCATTTTTTTCCTGGATTCTGTATGTCCTACATTCTTTGGTAATGTTCTCAGAGAAGAGGTCTCAAGTGAAAGGGTACACTGACCAGAGACATTTCTGTTCAAAATGTCATTAGTATCAGACTTAAGTATAAAATACTAATTGAATGCAGTGGACTAACATGCTTAAGAACTATTGTTTAAAATTACTGATTGTGCTTCAACTAAAAACTTAACAAAACCACTAATAAAATCCAGTGAACCAAAGTGTGTTAGACTTTTTGTTCAAAAGTTACTGATTTTGCTTCAGAGTTATTGCTTACAAGAAAAATCAAGTTACAAACAAGTCAAGCTATAGTGCTAGAAAAATGTTACTGGATTTATTGGGAAAGAAAAGTATGAGTTTATATATTGCAATATTTATGAATGATTTAGCAATTGAAATTAAAAATCTAGGCTTAGGAATAACAGTAGGAGATCATGATCCATTCCACACTTCAATAATGCACAAAATTAAGACCAAACAAGTTACTGGACTTGGTGTAGCTGTGGAAAAAGTAGCCTAATAACATATTTTAACAAAATGCTGTGAACGCAATACTTTTCAAGTTATAAGTGATTTAGTGCATCACTTCAGGAATTTGAATGCATTAAAGTTTCAAAAATTCATTTCCCACTTGAGCTAAAATTAATTAAATGTAGAAGTCTAAGTGAAATGGAAGAAAGTAAAAGAAAAGAAAACAATATACATTCGAAAGAACAGCATAAATATTCCACTTTTTTTTGTTCCACTTTTGCTTCACACACACATATATATATCTCTATCTATCATCTCCCTCCATGAACCCCCCCCCCCCCCCCCCCCCCCCCCCCACTTACCCCACTGAGGCCATTCTTTTTTCCACTTGCTTTTTGTGTGCACTAAAGGGGAGTTGCGGGGGTTCTTTCTGCATAGAAAGACTTTCCATGAATGTGCCTTTTGATAGATATCACACAACAGAGTTGGGGAGGAAGAAGAAAAGGACAAGTCATTCATTTCCACTCAGCTGGAGATACATAAAATGCTGTACAAGAAAAACTGTTCATGAGAAAGTGTTTTTTTTTCAAGCATCTTATATTGTGAAAGAAGTCGGGTGTATACATTTGACCAATTTATATAGTCTATGTGAACAAGTAGCTAGATCATCGACTCCTTCTACAAAACAAAAGTTGAATCAATTGAAGCTTTTTTTCCAAAAAGGAAAAGTTATATCCCCACATTTCCAAATAAATGGAATCAGAAGAATGTGTTTTTTTAATCTGCCTAAAATTGGGAATTTATATTATGTGAACACTGATCAGTTGCAATATGTTAATAACCACATCAGTGCATCATAAATAGCTCATTTTTTTCTTTGAAGATGTCATAACTTCATAAACACTAAGAGATTAGGTTTGCCAGACAGCATAAATATTTTTAAGCATACATATGCCAGGTGTGGTTTTAAAAAGTGTTAAAATAAATGAGGAGGGAGCAAGAAGTATATATTTATCATTTTAAGATGGCCAAAGCCTCTTAAGTACAGGAATTTTAAGTGAAATGTTATACAAAATCTTACTTTAGTATAATCAATGTCAAGTTAAACTGATGTTACTGAACAGTAAATCAGTTAGGGGCTGAAAATCCTCATTTTCATGTCAAGATGGCCATGACTGTACTTGTACTGGAACTCCAAGGTGGAAAGAAAATAAGAATGTCCCAAATTGTCAACTTTAAAAGTGTACAAATTTAACCGAGCTCTGCTGAACAATACGATAGCTGGAGATTAAAAACTCCATAATTTCACTGCAAGGTGACCATAACTTCATCCATATTGCGACTTTAAGGTGACCATAAAATGAGAATGTCCCTTTTGTCATCCTTTATAAGTGTACAAAGTTTAGCTGATGGCTTTATTCAAATGTTATGACTTTAGGGGGGGCCAAAATTATATTAACAATTTAAGGTCACCTTAAAGTCAGGATAACCCTTTGGTTTGCCATCCTTTATAAGTGTGCAAAGTTTAACTGAGGTCAGTGGAACAATAAGATACTTGGAGGCTGAAAACCCCCTTATTTCACTTTAAGGTGGCTACAACTCCATTCATACTGAGAGTTTAAGGTGACCATAAGTATTATTTTTATCTAGTTTAATACCAGTGATAATTTCGATATAAAAAAATGGAAAAAGAAAGGAGCCAGAGCATTTTATTCCAATTTGATGACTTTAAGCAGGCCAAATGTCCATTAACATTTTGAGTTTAAGGTCACCATAAAGTCAGGATATTCCTTTGGCAAATCTTAATATATGTGCCAAGTTTGGTTGAAAAAAGTGAAAAACTAAGTGAACTGGAGGGCTAAAACCCCCTTTTTTGACATTAAGGTGACCTTAAAATTGCAGATACAGGGCTAAAACTTCGGCATGTGAAAGATTATCAAAAAGTAGCTGAATAAGTTATTCCAACAAAACACCGAAATCCTGACCGTTTTTGAGATACAGACCAAGTACCCATTTTTAAAAAATTTACGAAAATAAAACGCCTCCCATTCAGGCATCTATGGTCCGATTGATGAGAAAATCCTTTCCGACCTTGGAAATTTGGTCTAGAATGTACTGATAAATTTTATAGCACAGGTGCGTGTGGTTTTTTCCGAAACGCGATGACGAGGTGTTTTGGAGGTATGCTTAAGGTTACCTTAAGTAAAGCTTAAGGTCTGCGCAAAGTATCTCAAAAATTTTTCCCGCCCCTATAGTTTTAAAGAAAGATAAGAAGGGAAGAAAAATTTGAAAGGCTAAGAAGTTATTCAAGGGAGACCATAATCCGGCGGCGGCGGCGGTGATCAGTCGAACCTCGGTGAAAACAAATAAGCGTCCCTGACGGGCCGCTTAATTATAACCTTTTCAGAAACCAACTTTACCACGATTCCATAAATAAAATGTAATACCACGATTCCATAAATAAAATGTAATTCCATGATATTCATATATCTATCAAACAGTTGTTCTGTTTTAACATTTACTTTTAATATTTGAAAGAGAGAATGATTCCACATATATTTTAAAGTAAAGTAATTTATCAAATCTGAAGAAAACAATATTCCAACTTTGAAATTTTCTGGAAATGTTACACAATGGCACTAAGAACAGATGACTCAGTTTTAGCGGTGACCCAGATCACTGTCTAAATTAAGAACTTTTCTAAAGGATGTTTTTTTTTTAAAAATTTTTGCACTCATGAGAAAAATGACAATATATATTACATAAATATTAAAGCTACAGACAGACAACAACATATGGTAGGGAACCATGTTTTAATTGTGAAATATTTTTCCAGCGATTATATACATGTACTAGTATTTCAGGGATATGATGTTTCTTGGTTAATAATACTATATAATTTGGGAAAATATGTAAAATATCAAAGAAGGATAGCATAGCCAGAACCAGAACACTGCTTTACTTTATCAGTACTACCTATGTGCCACTTACAATAGTTCTAGTTTTACAGTGTTTATTTTTCCAAGATTTGTTGACTGCTAATCATTTGTGCATCCTGAAACTGAAAGTACCAACATTTTCTAAGGAAACTGAAATTGGGTCTCACTGATGTTTTCACTGCAAAGTGTGTTGAATAAAATGCACATCAGTTTTACTTATGTTATCTTCAAATCTTCATTATAACTTTCAGTTAAAATTATAATTTTTAACCGCAACTTTAACATAAATGTTAAAATTATAATGGTCAGGCATAATCTTGAGAAAATATGGAACTAACCTGTTCGATTTTATAATGCGAGAGCTTTCTTTTTATTGATTTTAATACCCTGTCATTTTAAATCCATTCTCTACTAATTCACTGCAACATATTTTCATAGATAAGATTTAAAATGGACCAAGAACCCAACAACCTTGAAATGCATTATGGGATATTACTGTACATCATATTACCATCCAACATGTCTATGGTCAACCAATAAGGTCCCTTACTTCTCTCATGGATATATGAAAACCTTTTGAGCAATGATCTCCATTTCATGCACCTTCTGATATACAAGTATAGATTAATCCCTATTAAAGTATTATTATATCAGAAGATACCATCCAGGGTACTGTAAATACATCTTTCCTCCTTCCTTTCATAAAATATTTTTTCCTGTTCTATTACATATCATTTTATACAAAAGAAATTCATGCCAAAAATGTGACCAATAGGTCAAATGATGGGAAATATGAAATTAAGAATAATGTTTATCACTAACATACTTCAAAATACAATTTGAACTGGTAAATCCTGATCAGTTTCTATAACATTCGACACACCAAAAAATTTCATATACTATGATACGCGATAAGCTGATCAATGATCAACACAATAATATCTTCACACTATTTATGAATTTGTAAAATTTTTTAAATATTATTTGCCCTGACTATATAACTCAAACCACTAGTAAACAGTCTTAACAAAATGAAAGTCCCTTTAAAACCTATACTTGAATTATTGTGTCTGTATCTTCCTATTTAAAAGGGCTTTCCCTGAATGTTTTATCTACATCACTTTAAATAGTGTGGCTGCACATCTGGTAAGCAATGATGGCAGCACTGCCACTCCCTACTTTGAAAACTATGTCTCAATCTGTTAAGTATACCAATTACTTCACATTTTTGTTTACAGATTAGAACGACTATAAAAATATATTTAAGTTTTTACCTTTTGCAGGTATTTTAAATTTTTACAAAGACTTATTACATATTTGAAACAAATTGGAAGATGATGATAAATCCACTGGGGGGGGGGGGGGGGGGGGGGGGGGGGGGGGGAACCAGCTTCCTAGTAGAATTTCACAAACTTTAAGACCTATAAATCTATGACAATGTACAGTTCAACAATACTGGATCAACTTATGAATAGTGAACTAATTTACTTTCACAATGTACATAAATGACAAACAACAGCTACAGCTTATCTTGCTTTGTTTTTGACATCTATTATTTGTTGCAGAAACTTCATACAATTGTTTTACAATGCAAAATCGAAATACTGAAAATGAAACAACTAGTCCAAAATACTTCATTACTAATAGTGTCTGAAAATACCAAATTCTTGTATGGTGCAAGAAAACACAAGTATTCTGTACTCGTAAATATAAATAA
This sequence comes from Sabellastarte sp. h YS-2021, assembly GCA_964017235.1. Lineage (NCBI taxonomy): Eukaryota > Metazoa > Annelida > Polychaeta > Sabellida > Sabellidae > Sabellastarte > Sabellastarte sp. h YS-2021. The sequence goes on along the minus strand of OZ024930.1, from coordinate 57,883,349 downwards.
TAGCATAAATTTGTGTAAACTTGATTTGCATGCATATATTCTGTGCGGCACTGTGAGATGCAAATATTTTCTTTAGATTTAATAAAACCCTGTCTTTTAGCTACAATAGCTCTCTTAAAATGAATACTTTATCATAAAAATATTTTTCAAAGGGACGATACACACATATTTAAATGAGGAAGTTTAAAGCACAGAGTATACAATGACACTTTATAAACAGGGATGGGTTAGTGGTTCGAATATTTCCGTTTTGTGCAGGTAACTGAGCTGATTATCAAACTAAAATTTAATAATCTATGCCAAATTGTCTGCAAGAAATGGTAGGGGATAGTTTCAAATAAATGTAAAACTAATGCTATGTTACAAAACTTACTTCACACGTTTAATATTTTAATAGCTTCAATAACTTGAAAAGTGAACATTTCAACTATATTAAATTTTCCTGTTCACAGGTTGGTATTTGAGAAAATAATTGACATAAAAATTTGAAAACTTTAAAATTGACAATATTTACATAATGATTTAACAATAACACAAAAATATTGCAATCTGTAACCAACAGTAATACTTTCACATACCTTGGCTTAAAAAGCAGGTTCATTAGGATAATGCATGTTAGCTGATTCACCAAAACACTGAGCTTACTCCAAGTCATCCAATAGTGAATGGTGTAACATCCAAGACTTGCTCCTCTGTTCACCTCACCAAAAATATACATATATATATATATATGTATATACATAATAAACAATAGAAATAGATGATAAGAATATAATCATACAGGGTATGAACATACTGCTTTTCATATGATAAGTATGTCTTTTCCAAGATACATACATCTAATAGATCTACATGTGTTAGTCTTTTTGTTTCCTACTTTTTCCTTTTAAATGGTGGTGTCGTTTTTGGATTGCGCCAGAAATGAGTACTCGTCTGTCTCCCTTCATTCTCCTCCCCTCCGTCTGTACTTTCAGTCATAATGGGAGGCTCATTGGGTGGGAAGGAGTCCATGATTAAGTCTTGACCTGGTGCCAGAGATGCTTGATCTGTGACATTGGTATTTCCACTAACCTCACTCTTGGAGCCCTCAAGATTGGGGTTTTGAGGAGCATGTAATTGCTGTGACAAAGGTAAGCCTTGGTTAGACGTAGGAAGAAGAATATCGTGGCTATTGACAGCACTATTTTGATGTACAGGGATCAGACTGCAGGTGATAACAGACAGATCAGTAGCAGTGGTGGGGTCACACGTGGTTGAGGTGTCAGATCCAAGGTTAATGATATCTGCCACTGGGGGTACTATAATACTGCCACACTGTCCCCCAGTGTGTGGTGTATCTGCACTTGTTGCGTTCGTAGTGGTAGCATGACCATCAATTTGAATTGTTGCATTTTCATTGGCCACAGAACTAAAATCTGGGGGCAATGTTCGGTACGCTGGTGGGGTATCCTGTGACAAGCCCTGTGATTGGTTAAGCAATCCAGCAGTGTCACAACCATCAGGTGTATAAGGTGGGATATCAAACTGGCCCACACAACGATGCTGATGATGTTCGGAGTAGGGAGGTGGGGGCTCGGCAAAGGTATTAGAGTGCATTGGACAAGGATAGTGGCGGCGGCAACACAGAGGAGGGGGAGGAACATGGTCTGCATCTACTACAATATCATCTCCCGGGGCCCTGACCTCACGTGAATAACTGCTCTGTCTCCTGTTAAATAAAGGCACAACCAACATTACAGATAACAAACTGGATTTTAGCTTTCTATAATACAAGAACCAGTAACACACAGCAGTCCTAAAACGGTTTTAAAAGATTACCAAATTTAAACTAGAAAAATTAATACACAGTGTAAAGACTTATATCAATTTAACTCAACTGACTGAAACTTTTTTTCCTGAACAATACTAACTGCAACAGAATTAGTATTGATATGTGGATGTCAAGTAAACACAAATACTTTTACCACTTTTGTTAAAATAATGTGAACAACCTCTATTTTAGGAATAGAGCACAAAAAAAATCTAAACACAGAATTTTAGACTGGTTGACGTGGTCACAGCATGAAGGCGAAGCCCGAGTGCTTTGACAACGTCAACCAGTCTAAAATTCTGCTTTTAGATGGTTTCTGAGTGCTATATTCCTATTCTAACATAACTGTTTAAACTAAAATACATAAAGCACTTGTAAGATTAAAAAAATTATCCAAGTGAATGCAATAGGGCGCCGCCATGTTGGCTGTTCCATCAATTGAAGAGATGATTTTTTTCGCCAAAGATATACCTAAAACTTTTCTGTTTATTTTCTTTACATTTGAAAGAATTGTTTCCTTTAAAATAAATTTTCCCTTGTTACAGACATTTTGCACCGTAACTAATGCAAATAACAAAACCGGAAACATTTTCTTCTGTTTATTTGAAATACATGGGGAAGTTGATGGAACAGCCTTGGTGTTGATGCAGAAGTTTAGACGGTTTAGAAATTGCTCTCGGCCAGTCAGAATGACGGACACATCTGTGTCATGTTAGAATTTTCCTTTTTCTAAAAAACAAACAATCAGTGTCTGTGAACGGGCTCTGTGTCAGCTGACTGTGTTAATCTGCATTTTATGACCCCAGTTTCACAGTTAAGGGGGACCAGAGGGTAAATCTGACTGGCTATATAGACTCCCTATTTAATGTTTCCCTACCTCCCGATACATTCAAAACCTCTAAAAGCAATAATAAAGGGGGGAAAAAGCCAGAACACAAAATCTGCAATTTAATCTCCTCAGTTTTACCCACAGGGGGAGCCAGGGGGTAAACCTGACCAGCTTTCTAAACTCCCGGTACATGGTTTCCTATTACCTCCCAATAGTATTGGGTCAATACATTCAATAGCTCTAAAACCACTAATAAAGCAGATAAAAGGCAAAAACACAAAATTCCCTATTTTATGACCCCAGTTTGACCCACAAGGGAGGGCCAGGGAATAAATCTGAGTGGATTTTTAGATTCTCTGCATATGGTTTCCTATCACCTCCCAATACATTTTGATGAATTTTAGCTTTCTGCTTACTATCTGGTTTAAAATGCCCATAAATGGCTCAACTATGGCCCAATCCCTACCAAAATCTAATCAACTCGAAATTTTGATGGTACTGAGTACTGACATATATACATTCAAAATAACACCGTCCTACAGCAAGCAGTTTTGGCTGAGTGGCAATCACGAGTGGGTGTACCCCCCAAAAATATTTTGGATGTGATTTACTCAATAGTGAGAACCTGAGAACAGCTATTACACACTGTATTATTTTACAGACCTCATCTGAGGTGGGGGAAGAGAGGCATGAGTTCAGTCATTGGAGAGGACCTCTTGGGAAGGAAGAGGAGTCTAGCTGGTAGACTTTTGGCAGGCCATGCCACCTTTGATACCAGCTTGGCCAAGGTGGAAGTCTGCTTGCTTCTGTATGGGCTGGTGGTCTATCTGCTGGGCAGCCACTACTGCACCCAGGTGAAAGAGCTATGCATCAGTCCAGTCCAGTAAAGCTTGGCCAAGGTGGAAGTCTGCTTGCTTCTGTATGGGCTGGTGGTCTATCTGCTGGGCAGCCACTACTGCACCCAGGTGAAAGAGCTATGCATCAGTCCAGTCCAGTAAAGTTGTGTGCAGGTGTTGTGGGGTTTCCAGCGATAGGCTGATAATAACTTTTTTGGAAGGCCTTAAAAGCAGCAAAGGCCCTAACATGAACTTTGACCTGATGTAGAGTAAGGGCCTCTTGATCAGAGCTCACAGGATAGGATTACAGTCTGCTTGATCCATGATGAGACAGTGGTTGGATATATATCTTTGTCAAACCTTTCTTGAAGAAGACTAAGACCAGTTCTTAGTTCTGTCTGAGGTCCTGTCCAGATAGTAGCGCAGGGCTCAAACTGGACATATTGACCTATCAGCCTTAATTAACTTTTCTAAAGTGGGGGCCAGGGCAGGAATAATCACAGTTAGGGCCACACTTCTGGATCCTCTTTGGCAAGCTGATTGTTCCAAAGAAACCTGTGTGAGTGGTACTGGGACAACTTGGACCAGTCTGTCTGGTATCTGATGTTTTCCTTGAGCCAAGCATCAATCTCACTCCTTTTTTGCCTTAACCCAGGACTAAGGGAAGACAGTCTAAAAGGTCAGATTTTTCAAGGATGCCTCTTTAAGCAGTTCAAAAGGAGCCTTTGTCAACTGGTGTAGGACCAAGGAAAGGTTCCAAGAGGGAAAACCTCTGGAACCCATAGGTCTGACTCTATGGAAATTATCCATCACACGAGTGAGATTTTCATCCTTGCTGACATTAATTGGCAAATTTCCCAGTTTGTTTGCTATGGCTGATCTGTAGCCATCTATAGTACTTGGCTGTAACTTTCTGTCCTGGAACACATACAGAAGGGAGTCGGCTATGGATTTCATTGGCGATGCCCTGAAGTCCGTCTGATTATTGTGGCACCACTTCGTAAAAATGGTACACTTCACTTCATAGACTGATCTGGTTGAGACTCTTTGAGGAGCCTCAATTCATGCTGCCACTGCCTCAGAGAAGCCTTATTCCTTGATCACTGCGGCTCCAGCAGCCAGTCATTGAAATTCAGATGTGACAGATTCTTGTGTGCAATCTGATTGAATGGCTGAGTAAGCAGATTGGGCAGGCACAAAGAGATATGGCTGGACATGGCTACCAGATCCCAGACCTAGGGCATGTTGGGCCACCCCAGAGCAATCAGAATGATTCTCCCTCACGGGTAGTCCCTCAGTTTCACCACCACTTTGCCCAGAATGGATACTGGTGGGAGGGCATATGGATCCAGGTCCTACCAAGGCAGACCGAGTGCATCTACTGCCCAGATTGGGAGTCCAGGACTGGTGACACGAACTGAGGTAGCTTGTTGTTGAAGCTCATTGCAAACAGTTCAATGTGGAGTTGGTGCCACCTGTTACATATCAACTTGAAAACCTCTGGAAGGAGACCATTGTGTCTGGATGATCTGGCCTAGCCTGGATAGCTTGGGCTTTGAAGGTCATTTGATTCCTGGAGCACCAGGTCAGGATTCGCAATAGTAGGGCACAAGGTGGGCCCAACTTCATGCTTCTTCCTTGTTTATGTAAGCAACAACTGTGGTGTTATCAGTTGCTATGAGTACAATCTTGTTTGAACAGGTGTTTGAACTTTTTTAAGGCCAGAAAGAAGGCTTTTAGTTCAAGGTAGTTTAGATGCAACTTGCTTTCTGGAAAGGACCATGTGGCTTTTGCCGTGAGATCTCCTATGAGAGTCTCCCAGCCTTTTCTTGAGGCATCTGTAAAGATCTGAAGAGCATGACTGAGTATGTGTAGCGGCTGACCTTGAAGGACATATATCTCTTGGAGCCACCATTTTAAGTGTGGTGGACAGACCTTGGGATCGCAATCACCTTTTGTAGTGAATCTAGTATCCTCCAGTGATTTTTCAAGTGCCACTGGATCTGTACCTGTTAACAGGGCTATGAGTGACATGAGTTGTTTGACCCGACAGTAAGGGTGGGAGAGAAGCTTCTGAATTTAAGTTTAAATTGTAAGATCTGTTTGAGCTGAAATTGAAGGGTGGGAGAGAAGCTTCTGAATTTAAGTTTAAATTGAAAGATCTGTTTGATCTGAAATTGAAGATCTGTTTGAGTTCCAGTTCTGACTTCTCCATGTTTACTATCCAACCTAAATGTGGGTTTATTGGTATATGGAAGTAAGCATCCTCGGAATATATGGACGTGACCCATTTGCCTTTCTGCAAGGAAGTCCTTATGCTCTCTGGTGTCTCCATTTTGAAAGTCTCTGATATCAGATATTTGTTCAATGAGCCCAGATCTAGGATAGGTCTCCACTTCCTGTTGGGTTTTGGGACCAAGAAAAGTCTCTTGAAGAAAGCCAGAGATGTCCATGTTTTGATCTTTTTCTACTGCATTCCTTTGAGCAAGTGCATGTAATGCCTCCATCAGGAAGCTGTTCTTGAGGAATATACAGGGACACTTTTTATTATTGGAGACCTGGTCAAAGTTGGTCGGTTTCAGAAGGGGAGGGCGCAGCCTTCCATCAGGATTTCTTATGACCTTGGCACTGGCCCCTAGGGTTGCCCAGGGTTCCCAAAACTGGCCCAGTCTGGACCCTACCGGTAGATTTTGAGCAACATTGTGGACCTTAGTGGAAAGTTGGACAGAAGACAACTGATCTACACAGGAAACACCTTTCACATCTTTTATTTGTTTTACCATAAGACTTATGCCTTTCTTTTGTGGCTGCCAGGCGACAAAAGGTACATGATTCAAAGAAAAAAATTTATATTTAAAGTTTGATAATTGTCCATAAATATCTTTCTCCTGGCCATTCCCACCAAACACCTCAGGGTTACACAGTAATTGTCAACATTAAGAACTCTGACTCCTGGCTGGTCGCTGTGAATAGTTGGTGATTATTCCCTTGTCTTGCGCATAACAGAGTCTAGGAAGAAAGAAGGCAAGTGGGCTCAGCCAGTGTGTCATGTTTTATTCAAGGTTTCAAATCATGGTCTAAATAACTGTCTCTCCTGATCAGTGTAAGATTGGCCATGCTGATAAACACAAAGTCTGATAAGTCCTCCATTGTTCTGGCCATTGAGACACGGATACTTTGTTCATTAACAGCCAATTGAACCTTGACAGAGGACTTGCCCTATGTTTTGTTGTTTTGAATCCCTTTCAACTTCGCGGTCATGTCTTCTTGCACTTTGTGGAGGCACCTATTGAAGCCTGCTACCTGGTTGCAGATGAAGGAAGATTCTCTGGCAGCCCTCTCCATTTTCTCAATACTTCATGTGACATAGGTCAGGGGGCTGATGGTGTAGGTGTGAGGACAAAGGACTTTGCTATTCAGCTATAGGTTCTGTTGAGCTTGGCTGACTCATCATACCAGTAGGACACAGTTTTGCCAGAGGTGGTCAGTCTGTCAGTGTGTATATCAAACCACTTGTTTTGTGACCTTGGAGGTTTTATAAACTGGTGCTTTTGTAAACCACTGGCTTTTGAAGTTCTTGAGGAGTATCCCTCAGTAAGGGTAAAGTTCAATTTCTTCAACTTCCTGCACAGCCATTCATTGGTAGGCAGCTGATGGATATCTTGCTGGTCTGTTGTGTTCTGGAACCGGCGATTGAGTTATCGTCAACTGATGAGAAACCAGAGTCATATTCTGGGATGTGGTGCCAGCCCATGAATAACAGGACACCCCTGACAGTCTCTCTATAGTTCTGCTCCTCTGAAAATAACCGGTCAGTATCCTCTGTAACTGGACATGTCTCCTGGCCTGACAATTCACCCTCTTCCTCGAGGTCATGTGTGGGTAACAAATGCTCGGTCAGTTGTACAGCCATATAAGTATTTGAGTCTGTTTCCTGAGGGGAGCAGTATTACCAGCCGAAGAGGTTGGCATCTGTCCCTCCGAGATGGGCCCCTGGTTGGTGTCGGTCCGTCTGTTGGTGGCAGAAAGGGTTGGTAAGACTGGCTGGATGCTATTTGACCAAAGAAACCTTGACGGACCAGAAAGTGGTTTGGTCAGTTGAGAGACATTGGAATAATGAGTGACTCTAGCCAGGATAGTCTCGGACCATTTCTGGTCAAGGGCTTGAAGATCTTCTTTAAAGCCACTGATTTTGGAAAGTGTGGATTATTTCTTGTCTTTAGAAGTAAATTTCTTGGTTTTTTAAACAGTTTTAGCTGTGTTATCAGCTGTGTTCTACAGGTCCAAGCATCAAAACATTACTTGCACCTACTAGGGCGAGGTGCTGGCCGATTCAGATTTTTAACGCTCGACGATAGGAGAGGGTTATTGTAATCAGTTTGTTTCTGTCTGTCTGTCTGTCTGTCAGTCTGTCTGTGCACCGTTTTGCCCTTATAGCTCATAAACTATGACCTCAATCTGTCTCAAATTTGGTGGGTAGGTATTTCATGGGGTACAGACGGATTCTTCCAAATTTGGTGTAATTTGTTTAAAAATTAAAGTCAGGAGAAAGTTTTTCTTATTTTTAATTGGGAATATACAGTGAAACTGTTTCTCTTCATCACATACGTAAAAAAATCAATATTTTGCTTTCTGATGTCATTACTTAATGATGTCACAATGCAATTTTCATTGTGAGGTCACAAACCTAGCTTATGATACTTGCTGTCTTTAAATAAAAATAATAAAGAGGGAGGTGGTATATTCATCATTTTTATTAATTATTATTTTTGTTTTTATTTTCTCCTTTTTTCTTTCAATTCCTTGACAGTCCATCACAAAAATTTACCATGAGTGATTTTCACCAAGAAGTGACTTTTAAGCTATATTTTACCTCCACCAGCAGTTTATGTTTTTGGGTGCAAATTGTTTGTCTATTTGTCTGTCTCTTTGTTTTTTTAGATTACTCAAGAATTAATGAACATATCTATATTAAAAAATTTTTGTGGGTAGGACCTGGCTAAAGGAAGAATTTACTAAAAGAAAGATCTGGATGTTATTTGGATACAAAAAATCAAGAATTTTCAGAGGTCCCATTTCAATGTATTTTTAATGAATTTGGCTTTCTACTTAATATTTCTTCGAAAATTAATTTACATGTTTAGTTTTATTTTATTGTCTTCCCTTTAAAATACTTAGATCACTTTAGAGACTGGTCACATGGAGTCGAGCGTTTTGCTCTCTCTGAGTGCATCTTGTTTTTGTCTTTTTTCAGTTTATACAAAGGTGTTGACAGTTGAGCCACTTAATCTTTCATCAACACGCTACAAAAGCTGCACTCTTGTTTGAGTGTGCAAGGGTCAGTGCCCTGCCCTTTGTCCCTGCAATGTGCACAACGGGAATGTTGGTCGAAATTACATGTCCACAAGACCCTCTCTTTTGTCCTGGTGATGCCATGATAAGTATTTAACACTTTTACACACAAAATAGTAGAAACAACATCTTTTACCAGAAGTATTTTACAAAATTCCTTTGAATTTTGAGGGCTTTTCCAAATGTGTCTGCACTACACATGTGCCAAACGAAAAAGATGCTATGACATCATGTTCTCTAGCCAGAAAGGAAGTACTGCATGCCACCTACTGAACGGTTGCAATCTAACTGGTCCCACTGGTGAAGACACTGGACATATTTTTCTGGTGTTTGGTGGGGCCAGCCAGCACCGAGCAATATAGCTAATTGTCCATTAAGTAAGATGTATTGACACAATAAAAAGCCATTTACTAATTTTCTTCATTTTTAAACAAAGCAGAAAATAACTATCAATCATTTAGCTATTGAAGCTGACCTCAAAAACAGTTACAATCTTACAAGTACATAGAATGTAGCTGAACAACAGTTCTTTGTAAAATGCTGTATATGTATTCATTTTGGAGTAACAAGCAATTCACACTAAGTAGCCACTAATGCTATAAGTCACTTAGTTATGGACCTAGATCTGCAAAAGCTGCTAAAATACTGAGGACAAAAGAAACTAACTTAAAGTTATTAAACCAAAAATAGCAGACGCCCGTACCCCACAGCCTGAGGAAATAGTTTTCAACACCATGAGGTATAGAAGTAGTGAAAAAGTACAAAGATTGGGATACTTTCAGAGCAGTGTCAATTATATTAAGGTCTAAATAATGTTCAAGTAGAGAAAATAACATCTAAGAGAAACAAAATGTATACAAAGATAAAGTATTACAACAAGACAATTCAATAGCAAGATGACAGCATTAATCAGTAAACTACAAACTATGATGCACACCTACAACCCCTAAGCAATGTCCCTACCAACTATCAACTTCCTACACTTTACAGTTTCAGAGATACTGCTCAAATGTCAAACCAAGGTCACACCATGACACTGCACAACTACAACCCCCAACCAATGTCCTTACTAAGTATCAACTTCCTACACCTTACGCTTTCTGAGATATAGCCCGGACAAGATTTTATAGGTCAAGGTCACTAATGCAAGCTCAAAGGTCAAATCAAGGTCACACCATGATGTTGCACACCTACACCCCCTAACCAATGTCCCTACCAAGTATCAACTTCCTACACCTTATGGTTTCTGAGATACTGGCCGGACAAACTTCTTCCGGACACAATGGGTGAAAACAATACCCAAACAGCACGTAAGGGCTGTGGAGTAAAAACCCACCAAATTCAAGTGTTGAAGTTACAATTGATTGACTCAGTTGCACAAAAAATGGCCTCAGTGGGGAATTTTATGGGTCAAGTGTTGACCTCGAAGGACAAGCTTCATGCTCAAATATCTGTAGGCTACAGTGGACATTTCATCTATTAGAAATATCAACCATAAAGATCCTCATAAAAATCCTCAGATTGTGTAAAACTTTTTGATGACCATCAAAGAAATGTCAGAGGCGGCCATCTTTTTAAAATAAAGCCACAAATATTTCTAGACAGGCTTTTGTACTGATGAACATATCCTGCATATTTGAGAACTCTACCTATAATACCTTTTCCGCTAGTAAGGGTAACAAGAAAATTTCTACACACTCCTTGTGGATTGTCAAAGAAACACCCATGGTGGCCATTTTGCTTTTCAAGAGGCTAAGAATATTCCCAGACAGGCTTTTGTAATGATGAACATATCCTGTTAATTTGAGAACTCTACCAATAATACCTTTTGCTTTGGACGGGTAATGGAACCCCTTCTTGGTCGTCAAAGAAACGCCCGTGGTAACCATCTTGCTTTACAAATTGAGGCCAAAAATATTCCCAGGCAGGCTTTTGTAATGATAAACATATCTTGCAAATTTACCTCTACCTATAATACCTTTTGTTCTAGAGGGGTGACCAGAAAATCTCTATACACTGTAGAAGAGGTGTACTCGTATGCATAAACCATAGTATACTCAGATGCTATCAGGTGGATACAAAAACAAGCAATGAGAATTAAAACAAGTCACTTATGATGACACACATCTCTTATATTTTTGGACTGTTAGAAAACAGATGGAATATAAACTGGTTGAGATGGCAAAATAAACTGTATGTACTATATACTGCTTGAAAGATTGATAAGAACACATACGCCATTCTACGGAGACAGACGATTCCAAGTAATACCAGCACAATCACCATTAGCACCACAATGCTGGCTGTACCACCAACAAGAAGCCCTATGTTCTGTGAATTATCTGCAAAGTAAAATATCACAAACTATACAAAATAGCATCAGAGATGCCCGTACCCCACAGCCTGGGGAAATAGTTTTCAACACCATGAGACATAGAAGTAGTGAAACAGGACAAAGATTGGGATACTTTCAGAGCAGTGTCAGTTACAGTAAGGTCAAAATGATGTTTAAGTAGAGAAAATAACATCTAAGAGAAAGAAAATGTATGTAAAAATAAAGTATTAAAACAAGACAATTCAAGAGCAAGATGACAGCATTAATCAGTAAACTAAAAATTATGATGCACACCTACAACCCCTAAGCAATGCCCCTACCAACTGTCAACTTCCTACACCTTACGGTTTCCGAGATATAGCCCAGACAAGATTTTATAGGTCAAGGTCACTACGACAAGGTCAAATCAAGGTCACACCATGACGTTGCACACCTTGACCCCCTAACCAATGTTCCTACCAAGTATCAACTTCCTACACCTTACAGTTTCCTAGATATAGCCCGGACAAGATTTTATAGGTCAAGGTCACTACGACAAGGTCAAATCAAGGTCACACCATGACGTTGCACACCTTGACCCCCTAACCAATGTCCCTACCACGTATGAACTTCCTACATCTTACGGTTTCTGAGATACAGCCCGGACAAACTATTTCTCGCTGCCCGCCCGCCCATCCGGGCACCAAGTATCAACTTCCTGCACCTTAGGGTTTCCGGGATATAGCCCAGACAAGATTTTATAGGTCAAGGTCACTACAGCCAGGTCAAATGTCAAATCAAGGTTACACTATGACGTTGCACACCTACACCCCCTAACCAATGTCCCTACCAAGTATCAGCTTCCTACACCTTACGGTTTCTGAGATATAGCCCGGACAAGAATTTCAAACTCAAGGTCACTGCGGCAACGTCAAAGGTCAATCAAGGTCACACCATGATGTTGCATACATACACCCCCTAACCAATGTCCCTACCAAGTATCAACTTCCTACACCTTACAGTTTCTGAGATACAGCCCGGACAAACTTTTTCCCGCCGCCCGCCCATCCGGACACCAAGGTTGAAAACCCCGACAGACCTTAAAGGCTGGGGGGTAAAAATTCAACATGGCATAACCCATAATCAGTGACAACAATGAGAGCTTCTGAGTAACCTAAATACCCACATGTAATTATTTTATTCAGATGCAAAATCAGACTTTTAATTGATTTATGCTGGATAAAATGATAATCATGATATGATAAATTATTGAAAACATTAAATGGCAAAGGTTGCTAATTTGGCTTCTTGAGAGTTTTGGGGACACAATAAAAATATAGGATTAATTTTCATATGAGATAATGTGTGCATATAAGGTAAGTTTTGCACAGTGTTTCATCAAAGACAGATTCAATGTAGCCGCATAACCACAACCCCTTAGTACAATTTGAAATCTTTATGTTGCATATTTCCACGCAATTATCAATCAATCACCTCATAATATAACATATAAGATGACAGCTCAATGCAGCAATAGATTTTATGACCAGAAAACATTCTGCTAAATCTGTATATAATGCCCCTGTTCCACCACACGACTAAGGCTCCTGATTAAGGTTTTTTTGGAATCGGTTTCCAGAAAATGTAGAGTCCTGGACAGTCGGCTTGGGTTTAACAGTTAATTTAACAGTTAGGATACACACATTTTACTTTTTATACTTTTTTTATTATGTCATGAGAAAGAGAGGAAAGAAGAGAAGTGAGGAAAGGGCAGAGAGAGGGAGATGGAGGATGAGAGGGATGTGAGGGAGGAAAAAGAGCTGGAGGAAAGAAGTGTAGAGAGAGAGGTTGAAGATGAAAGGACTACTGTGGAAGCTTGCGAAGAAGAAGAGAGGTGCAAGGAGGAGCATTTGGAGTCTCATTCTGCAGTAAAGAGAGCTAGGGTGTCAGCAGTCTTCTCAGACAGTCAGGAGACAGCCATTGTTGATTTTGTAAAGGACCACCCTGAGCTTTACGACAAGGAGAACGCGAGATTCCATGACAGGCACAGAAAGGAAGCTTTGTTGTCAGAAATTGCTGAAGAATTGAACCTGACAGCCATAGACGTCAAGTGTTGGTTCGAGTCCCAGAGAACAAGATACGGCAAACTTTCCAAGCAACAGTCTGGACAGGCACCCAGACAGCTTATCCGAAGAGTCTTGGGTTTACTAAAATATGGGTTTCCTGAAGTCCCACATCAGAAGGAAAGGTGCCAACAGAAGTTTGGGGTTCGAGAAAAGGGCCACCAGACAGCATGATGAGTCTAGAGGTTTAACCACTGACGGGGATAGTCTAGAGTCCAATGTTTGCGCAAGCCAGACTACTTTGTCATTGCAGTCATCTACACCTATGTCCACAGATTATTGAACATTTTGAGCAGATGTGAACACTCATCTCAGGCTTTCTAAAGCAGAAGTCAACCAGTGTCAGACAGCCCTCCTATGGCTACGTTGCCTCAGAGGCTGACAAGATGTCTCCAGAAGAACATGAAAATTTCAAGGTTCTAGTCTTTAATGCTATGCAGAATTTAAAGTCAACACCAAGGAGACAAGCCTTGCCAAAGAGATCAGCTACTATTACAACAGAGTCGCAAGGGTCGGGATACTGCCACCAGCAGCATAGCTGTCTACCAGCAGCCAAACGTGTGCAGCCACCGGTAGAAGCTACAGTGTCTACTACACACCAAGTCCTATTGGTTTTGGAAACCCTACATCAGTGAACCTGCAAGTAGCAGATGAGGGAAGTCGACACAACCTGTCAGGAATTCTTAACCAACTACCCCACCTGTCATCACAGATTATCGACCAGCAACAGCAGCAACAACAACAGCTGTTCATCATGTCAGCACTGCCTCAACATCACCAGCCACCTCAGTAGACAGTCAGTCTTAGGGGGATGGCCCCCATAGGCCCTTTTCAGGGCCACCAAATCTTTCAAAAACAATTATTTAGCTACATGTCAGCTACATGTGCTGTTCACAATCCCTGTCCCTGATACAAAATAGTTCAGTACAAAAACTTACACACACACACACAAGAAAAATAATAAACTAGAGGATCGCTCGCAAAAAAAGATAATGTTTTTGCATATTAAAAACAAAGCGTCCCGAAAAGGATATAAAGGTGAGTGCTAAAGTATTAAGAAAATGTTCCGTTTCTAGCCTTATACTGTTGTGGCAACCAAAGTCAGCGCAGTCTGCCCTATCTAGCACGGTTTTCAAGATATAAGCATTTTTGTGTTTTGCAATTTTTGCAAAAAATTCAAAAATTCAAAATGGCCGCTATATTTGGCGAGACAAAAATATTTTGAAAATTGGCATGGCTACTCTGCAGAGATATCCAGCAGGTCAAAAATTTTGTTGAATTCGCTCCATCTAGCACAGTTTTCGAGATATAAGCATTTTTGTGTTTTGCAAAAACTTCGAACATTCAAAATCGCCACCATTTTTGGTGACAAAAATTTTTGAAAACAAGACCACTGCCGCGGTGTGTATCTCCCGCCGAGCATTAAAGGAGAAGAAATAGCTTTTCCGAGATATTCACAATTTTTCATTTTCGTGTGTGAAAGCTCTTCCAAACGTAGGTGAATGAGTTATTTGATAAAAATCGGGTATCCGCAATACTTTTAGAGATAATTCGCATTTACTCATTTTGAGTAGGTGAGTAATTAGCTATGGGTCTGAAACTTCACCATGTGAAAGCTCTTCCAAAAGTAGGTGAATGAGTTATTTGAGAAAAATCAACTATCTGCAATACTTTTAAGAGATAATTAGCATTTACTCATTTTGAGTAGGTGAGTAATTAGCTATGGGTCTGAAACTTCACCATGTGAAAGCTCTTTCAAAAGTAGGTGAATGAGTTATTTGAGAAAAATTGGCTATCTGCAATACTTTTAGAGATAATTAGCATTTACTCATTTTGAGTAGGTGAGTAATTATCAACGGGTCTGAAACTTCCCCATGTGAAAGCTCTTCCAAAAGTAGATGAATGAGTTATTTGATAAAAATTGGGTATCCGCAATAGTTTTAGAGATAATTAGCATTTATTCATTTTGAGTAGGTGAATAATTAGCTATGGGTCTGAAACTTCACCAAGTGAAAGCTCTCCCAAAAGTAGGTGAATGAGTTATTTGAGAAAAATTGGCTATCCGCTATACTTTTAGAGGTAATTCGCATTTACTCATTTTGAGTAGGTGAGTAATTAGCTATGGGTCTGAAACTTCACCATGTGAAAGCTCTCCCAAAAGTAGATGAATGAGTTATTTGAGAAAAATTGGCTATCTGCAATACTTCTAGAGATAATTAGCATTTACTCATTTTGAGTAGGTGAATAATTACCTACGGGTCTGGAACTTCATGATGTGAAAGCTCTCCCAAAAGTAGATGAATAAGTTATTTGAGAAAAATTGGCTATCTGCAATACTTTTAGAGATAATTCGCATTTACTCATTTTGAGTAGGTGAGTAATTAGCTATGGGTCTGAAACTTCACCATGTGAAAGCTCGAAACTTCACCATGTGAAAGCTCTCCCAAAAGTAGATGAATGAGTTATTTGAGAGAAATTGGCTATCTGCAATACTTCTAGAGATAACTAGAGGATCGCTCGCAAAAAAAAAAGATAATGTTTTTGCATAGCAAAAACAAAGCATCCCGAAAAGGATATAAAGGTGAGTGCTAAAGTATTAAGAAAATGCTTCGTTTCTAGCCTTATACTGTTGTGGCAACCAAAGTGAGCGCAGTCTGCTCTATCTAGCACGGTTTTCAAGATATAAGCATTTTTGTGTTTTGCAAAAAATAAAAAAATAAAAAATGTCCGCTATATTTGGCGAGACAAAAATATTTTGAAAATTGGCATGGCTACTCTGCATACCCAGCAGGTCCAAAATTTTGTTGAGTTCACTCCATATAGCATGGTTTTCGAGATATAAGCATTTTTGTGTTTTGCAAAAACTTTGAAAATTCAAAATGGCCACCATTTTTGGGGAGACAAAAATTTTTGTCAAGACCACTGCCGTGGTGTGTATCTCCCGCCGAGCATTAAAGCAGAAGAAATAGCTTTTCCGAGATATTCACAATTTTTCATTTTCGTGTGTGAAAGGTCTTCCAAAAGTAGGTGAATGAGTTATTTGAGAAAAATTGGCTATCTGCAATACTATTAAGAGATAATTCACATTTACTCATTTCGAGTAGGTGAATAATTATCTATGGGTCTGAAACTTCACCAAGTGAAAGCTCTCCCAAAAGTAGGTGAATGAGTTATTTGAGAAAAATTGGCTATCTGCAATACTTTTAGAGATAATTCACATTTACTCATTTTGAGTAGGTGAATAATTAGCTATGGGTCTGAAACTTCACCAAGTGAAAGCTCTGCCAAAAGTAGGTGAATGAGTTATTTGAGAAAAATTGGCTATCTGCAATACTTTTAGAGATAATTCGCATTTACTCATTTTGAGTAGGTGAGTAATTTGCTATGGGTCTGAAACTTCACCAAGTGAAAGCTCTCCCAAAAGTAGGTGAATGAGTTATTTGAGAAAAATTGGCTATCTGCAATACTTTCAGAGATAATTCGCATTTACTCATTTTGAGTAGACGAGTAATTAGCTATGGGTCTGAAACTTCACCAAGTGAAAGCTCTCCCAAAAGTAGGTGAATGATTAATTTGAGAAAAATTGGCTATCTGCAATACTTTTAGAGATAATTCGCATTTACTCATTTTGAGTAGGTGAGTAATTAGCTATGGGTCTGAAACTTCACCAAGTGAAAGCTCTCCCAAAAGTAGGTGAATGAGTTATTTGAGAAAAATTGGCTATCTGCAATACTTTTACAGATAATTCGCATTTACTCATTTTGAGTAGGTGAGTAATTAGCTATGGGTCTGAAACTTCACCAAGTGAAAGCTCTCCCAAAAGTAGGTGAATGAGTTATTTGAGAAAAATTGGCTATCTGCAATACTTTTAGAGATAATTCGCATTTACTCATTTTGAGTAGGTGAGTAATTAGCTATGGGTCTGAAACTTCACCAAGTGAAAGCTCTCCCAAAAGTAGGTAAATGAGTTATTTGAGAAAAATTGGCTATCTGCAATACTTTTAGAGATAATTCGCATTTACTCATTTTCAGTAGGTGAGTAATTAGCTATGGGTCTGAAACTTCACCAAGTGAAAGCTCTGCCAAAAGTAGGTGAATGAGTTATTTGAGAAAAATTGGCTATCTGCAATACTTTTAGAGATAATTCACATTTACTCATTTTGAGTAGGTGAATAATTAGCTATGGGTCTGAAACTTCACCAAGTGAAAGCTCTACCAAAAGTAGGTGAATGAGTTATTTGAGAAAAATTGGCTATCTGCAATACTTTTAGAGATAATTCGCATTTACTCATTTTGAGTAGGTGAGTAATTTGCTATGGGTCTGAAACTTCACCAAGTGAAAGCTCTCCCAAAAGTAGGTGAATGAGTTATTTGAGAAAAATTGGCTATCTGCAATACTTTCAGAGATAATTCGCATTTACTCATTTTGAGTAGACGAGTAATTAGCTATGGGTCTGAAACTTCACCAAGTGAAAGGTCTCCCAAAAGTAGGTGAATGATTAATTTGAGAAAAATTGGCTATCTGCAATACTTTTAGAGATAATTCGCATTTACTCATTTTGAGTAGGTGAGTAATTAGCTATGGGTCTGAAACTTCACCAAGTGAAAGCTCTCCCAAAAGTAGGTGAATGAGTTATTTGAGAAAAATTGGCTATCTGCAATACTTTTACAGATAATTCGCATTTACTCATTTTGAGTAGGTGAGTAATTAGCTATGGGTCTGAAACTTCACCAAGTGAAAGCTCTCCCAAAAGTAGGTGAATGAGTTATTTGAGAAAAATTGGCTATCTGCAATACTTTTAGAGATAATTCGCATTTACTCATTTTGAGTAGGTGAGTAATTAGCTATGGGTCTGAAACTTCACCAAGTGAAAGCTCTCCCAAAAGTAGGTAAATGAGTTATTTGAGAAAAATTGGCTATCTGCAATACTTTTAGAGATAATTCGCATTTACTCATTTTGAGTAGGTGAGTAATTAGCTATGGGTCTGAAACTTCACCAAGTGAAAGCTCTCCCAAAAGTAGGTGAATGATTAATTTGACAAAAATTGGCTATCTGCAATACTTTTAGAGATAATTCGCATTTACTCATTTTGAGTAGGTGAGTAATTAGCTATGGGTCTGAAACTTCACCATGTGAAAGCTCTCCCACAAGTAGATGAATGAGTTATTTGATAAAAATTGGGTATCCGCAATACTTTTACAGATAATTAGCATTTACTCATTTTGAGTAGGTAAATAATTAGCTATGGGTCTGAAACTTCACCAAGTGAAAGCTCTGCCAAAAGTAGGTGAATGAGTTATTTGAGAAAAATGGGCTATCTACAATACTTTTAGAGATAATTCGCATTTACTCATTTTGAGTAGACGAGTAATTAGCTATGGGTCTGAAACTTCACCAAGTGAAAGCTCTCCCAAAAGTAGGTGAATGATTAATTTGAGAAAAATTGGCTATCTGCAATACTTTTAGAGATAATTCGCATTTACTCATTTTGAGTAGGTGAGTAATTAGCTATGGGTCTGAAACTTCACCAAGTGAAAGCTCTCCCAAAAGTAGGTGAATACGTTATTTGAGAAAAATTGGCTATCTGCAATACTTTTAGAGATAATTCGCATTTACTCATTTTGAGTAGGTGAGTAATTAGCTATGGGTCTGAAACTTCACAGAGTGAAAGCTCTCCCAAAAGTAGGTGAATGAGTTATTTGAAAAAAATTGGCTATCTGCAATACTTTTAGAGATAATTCGCATTTACTCATTTTGAGTAGGTGAGTAATTAGCTATGGGTCTGAAACTTCACCAAGTGAAAGCTCTCCCAAAAGTAGGTGAATGATTAATTTGACAAAAATTGGCTATCTGCAATACTTTTAGAGATAATTCGCATTTACTCATTTTGAGTAGGTGAGTAATTAGCTATGGGTCTGAAACTTCACCAAGTGAAAGCTCTCCCAAAAGTAGGTGAATGAGTTATTTGAGAAAAATTGGCTATCTGCAATACTTTTAGAGATAATTAGCATTTACTCATTTTGAGTAGGTGAGTAATTAGCTATGGGTCTGAAACTTCACCATGTGAAAGCTCTCCCACAAGTAGATGAATGAGTTATTTGATAAAAATTGGGTATCCGCAATACTTTTACAGATAATTAGCATTTACTCATTTTGAGTAGGTAAATAATTAGCTATGGGTCTGAAACTTCACCAAGTGAAAGCTCTGCCAAAAGTAGGTGAATGAGTTATTTGAGAAAAATTGGCTATCTGCAATACTTTTAGAGATAATTCGCATTTACTCATTTTGAGTAGGTGAGTAATTAGCTATGGGTCTGAAACTTCACCATGTGAAAGCTCTTCCAAAAGTAGGTGAATGAATTATTTGAGAAAAATTGGCTATCTGCAATACTTTTAAGAGATAATTCGCCATTTAGCACAGTTTGAGATATTAGCATTTTTGTGTTTTGCAATTTTTGCATAAAATTCGAAAATTCAAAATGGCCGCCATTTTTGGTGAATCAAATTTTTTTTGAAAATTGGCATGGCTACTGTGCAGAGATACCCTGCGTGTCAAAAATTTTGTCGAAAACGCTCTATCTAGCACGGTTTTCGAGATATAAGCATTTTTATGTTTTCCTTATTTGGAAAATTCATAATGATTAATTAATCATTAATTACTCGGCCATTTCTTAACCAATCAATGCCAAAATCTAATGATTTCCAGATTTTAATAGAATGAATGTATTTGCCAAGTTTCAGGTGAATTGATAAAATCCCTTTCAAGTTATCATCCGGACAAGCTTCCCCATCGAAAAAAGACATTTTTGGTCATGTGACCTCTCTGATTGGTTGAAATGTCACAGCTGAATATTCAAAAAAATTCCCCAAGGCTACTGCATAAACCTGCCAAATTTGAAAAGAATCCGCCTAACGGTTACAGAGTTATAACGAAAACAAAATGCGGAGCCGGCGGAACCGCCGGAGCCGGCGGAGCCTGGAGGTCTCCCATACACAAACAAGGGACGCTTAATAAAAAGAAATAAAAAAGCCCAACACCTACACCATCCCCACAGTTAATCAAACTAGATTGGGCCAACTCGGCGCCAACATATCCCCAGACAGGTCATCACTCACGCCACAGGTTTTGATCGGGAATTTTTTAAAACATAATTACCCATTATTATATGAACTTCAGCACATCAATCTACTCTGTTTATATCTTCCCAAGGAAGATGGTGTATCCCCAGATGCCGAATACATAACTCAAATTATATTTTCAATCTTCCTGCAATGATAACTCTAAACCTATTTTCAAAGTATTTAAATGATTGATGATTGAATGTCCATTCTAAAATAATAATCCCAAAAGAGCATATCTGTTTCTATATTTGTTGACAAATAAAATATTATTTTAACTCAACTCATCATACTTTTCAATCTTCCTTCAAAGTATTTAAATGATTGATGATTCAATGTCCATTCTAAAATTCATAATCCCAAAAGCGCATATCTGTTTCTATATTTGTTCACAAATAAAATATTATTTAAAAAAAAATTATTTATATTATTATTTTATTATATTATTTTTAGAATTTGCAAATTGTTTTCAGTTATTCATTTCCTCTATACCTATATATGTGGTCCATATATATGAAACCTAAATATGTGACACAATCTCAGTTCTGACTCCCCTTTGTGTTATATGTAATGAAGCCCACTACCTCCCACCCCCACCCCTCTCCCCTTCTCCACACCTCTCTCACTATTACACAAGATCTGCAACCCCATTGAGTTCTTTGTTTCTCATCTGATATCATTAAATACCTTTGTTTATTTAGTGTCACTCAATATAGCTGGAGGTCCCAGAGGTGGGGATAAATGGTAAACAAACAATCTATATAAAAGGGGTACTCAAATACAAAAAGAATTGAGAATTTTAAGTATGTGATTATCAACTGAAATGAGTTCATAACTGTAGGAGCTGTGTCAAAATTAACTGAGGCAAGTTGAATAAAACTGGGCTAGTTGAGGGTTAAAAATCCCCTAGTTTTACCACATAAGGATATAATTTCTTTAATATTGGGACTTAAAGCTCACTTAAAGTGTCCATTTTGTCTACTTGAATATGTTTAACCAGTTTCATTTTAAAAAGTTAAAAACTCAGCAAGCAGAGGTATAACACACAAAAATAAGTTCTTAAAAGACTAAGATAGCCATAACATTATTAATAATCAAAATTTAAATAGACAGGCATTTCCTTTGAAAAATTCAAAGATTTCAGCTCTATAACCCACATAGTTAGTCACAGTTACTGGGCTTTAAAGTGGCATAATGTCCATAAATTGGGTTTCTGTGGGCATTTTACAATTGTTAAAGAGACCTTAGCAATTAAACTACAGATCTGAAACTTTTTGGGGGACATACATAACAAACAAAAATTATATATAATACAGTTTAAGACTTGTCACACTAAGCATTTCCAAATAACAGGGCAAAATACGGAAAAAATGTCAAAAAAGGCACTTGGGCGAGTGTCTATGGCCCTCATACACAGGTTAAATGTCTACTAAAAACCTTGATTTTCGGCACATGTAAAAAGGACATAATAATGTATTCCCAGATGGGATTTCAGCTCCATCAATCACATAGTTTAACAGTCACAGGGCTTAAAGGTGGTAAAAAGTCCAAATATTGGGTCTCTGTGGGCCTTTTAGAGATCTCGATGTGGCTTTCAAATTAAAGCTTCAGACTTAAAATTTGTTACATACTAAGATTACACATAGAATATGTATCTAATAAAGTTTGAAACTTCTCAGACTTACCATTTCCAAGTTACAGAGCAAAATATGTGAAAAATGTCTTAAAAGTGTCACTCAGGTGGGTGTTTAAGGTCCTCATACACAGGTTAAATGTCTACTTGAAGCCTTGATTTTTGGCACATGTAAAAAGAACATAATAATGTATTCCCAGATGAGATTTCAGCTCTATCAGTCACATAGTTTAACAGTCACAGGCCTTAAAATTGGCAAAAAGTCCAAATACTGGGTCTTTATGGGCCTTCTAGAGACCTAAATGTGGCCTTTAAATTAAAGCTTCAGACTTAAAATTTGTCACATACTAAGATTACACATAGAATATACATCTAATACAGTTTGAAACTTCTTAGACTTACCATTTCCAAGTTACAGGGAAAAATATGTGAAAAATGTCTAAAAATGGTCACTCGGGTGGGGATTTATGGTCTCATACACAGGTTAAATGTCTTCTTAAAGCCTTAATTTTTGGCACATATAAAAATAACATACTAATATCTTCCCAGATAGGATTTGAGCTCTATCAGTCACATAGTTTGACAGTCACAGGGCTTAAAAGTAGCAAAAAGTCCAAATATTGGGTCTTTGGGAGCCTTTTAGAGACCTCAATTTGACCTTCAAAATTAAAGCTTCAGACTTAAAATCTGTTACATACTAAGATTACACACAGAATATATATCTAATACAGTTTGAAACTTGTCAGACTTACCATTTCCAAGTTACAGGGAAAAAGATGTGAAAAATGTCTTATAAGGGTCACTCGGGTGGGTGTTTATGGTCCTGATACACAGGTTAACTGTCTATTAAAGGCCTAAATGTTGGGGCACATATAAGAAAACACATAGATATATTCCCAGATGATATTTAACTTAGATGAGAGACATAGTTTGAAAGCTACAGTGCTTGAAAGTGGCAAAAAGTGCATAAATTGGGTCTCTGTGGGCACTTTTGAGACCTTAAGTCGACCCCTTTGGGTAAACCTACAGCCCTAAAATTTTCTACAGACAAGGATTACATATCAAAGTTATACCTAGCGCAGTTTGAGACTCATCAGAATTACCACTTCCAAATTATAGGGCAAAATATATGAAAAGTATAGCAAAAAATCCCTAAGTGGGGGTATTTATGGGCCTCAAACACAATTTTCTCCTCAACTTAAAGTCGTGATTTTCGGCACATGTACTAAGAACATATTAATGTGTTGTCAGGTAAAATTTCAGCCAGCTGAGCATCATAGTTTGTGACCTACAAGGCTCTAAGTGGCCAAAAGTCCAATTTCTGACCTTAAGGTGGCCATAAGTTCTTTTTTACTGGGAGTTTAAGGTCACCTTAAAATGGGGATCTTCCTTTGGGCACCCTTAACATGTGTACCAAGTTTGAAAAAAAAATATTAATTTGTTTTTGAGTTATCGTGTCCACAAGGAAATTTCTACGGCGGCGGCGGCGCGACGGACCTGAATCCAATATATCCCCGACTTTCGTCTGGGGACATAATTATCCATGGTAAACACATTGCAAACAAAGGCCACATATTAAAAACAAGAGGGTCAGTGATGCCCCAAAAGGCGTATTGCGCAGGCAGCAATAAGGTTAACAACTGCTGTAATTAAATTTAGAAAGAAGGAAAGAAATGCTAGGTCACCCAGTTAAGGTAAATGTGTTAGACGTGCTAAGAAATGTAAAACTTCTAATCTAGGTTACATAATTGTATCTATGCTATAAGCAGACAAACAAACAAATAGAATTACACCAATTTCGAAAGCAACTTAGCTATGATGGTGATCTATCTCCCTGTCGAGTTTGAATTCGATTGGACAAAGCGTTTTCGAGTTAGAGTCTGAAAACATTGATGGACAGACAAACGGACAAAAAACAGACAAACGAACGGACAGAATTACACCAATTTCGAAAGGAACCTAGCTAAGATGATGATTTATCTCCCTATCAAGTTTGAATTCGATTGGACAAAGCATTTTGGAGTTAGAGTCCGGAAACGGAAATGTTGATGGACAAACAGACAAAAAACGGACACACGAACAAACGGAATTACACCAATTTTGAAAGGAACCTAGCTATGATGGTGATCTATCTCCCTGTCAAGTTTGAATTTGATTGGACAAAGCGTTTACGAGTTAGAGTTCGGAAACGGAAATGTTAACGGACAAAAAACGGACAAACGAACAGACAGAATTACACCAGCTATGATGGTGATCTATCTCCCTGTCAAGTTTGAATTTGATTGGACAAAGCATTTTCGAACGAGAGTCCAGAAACGGAAACCTTGATAGACAGACAAATGGACAAATGAAATTACACCAAACTTGAAAGGAACCTAGTTATGATGGTGATCTATCTCCCTGCCAAGTTTGAATTCGATTAGACAAAGCGTTTCTGAGTTAGAGTCCAGAAACGGAAATGTTGACGGACAAACAAATGGACAAACAAACAGACAGAATTACACCAATTTTGAAAGGAACCTAGCTAAGATGATGATCTATCTCCCTATCAAATTTGAATTCGATTGGACAAAGCGTTTTGGAGTTAGAGTCCAGAAACGGAAATGTTGATGGACAGAGAAACAGACAAAAAACGGACACAAAAACAAACGGAATTACACCAATTTTGAACACAACTTAGCTAAGATGGTGATCTATCTCCCTGCCAACTTTGAAGTCGATTGGACAAAGCGTTTTTGAGTTAGAGGCCGGAAATGAAAATGTTGACGGACAGACGTCGGACACATCAATCTAATAGGCGGGTTGGTTACATGCAACCCGCCTAAAAAATAAAAATGAAGATAAATACTGGATGAACTGCTTTTATAGCGCTCGATCTCTGTCATCAACAGATTCTATGCTATATCTTAGATTCTGCCATGATAGAGATTAGGTACTGTAAAAGTTTAAGTGGAATTGTTTTTTATTATCCAAAGCACAAGCCAACAAACCCACTAGGTAACAAACCAACAAAACCACTGTGTGTTAAATTCCTGTCAAACTTTTTTTCAATAAAACACTTATTCTTTTCTGTAAAAAAATAACACTGGCTTTTGTATTTATTTCTTTTGGCCAGAAAAATGAAAATGTTTCAATGTTTGGGTACAGATTGGGGATAATGTTTATAATTGTGTTAGGAGATGGTTCATTGGTTTGTGGATTTTGTTTGGGTATTTTGGAACTGACCATCACCAACCACCTCATCATCTTCTGGCTGTTGACTACCAAGCTGACCATTGTACTGACTTGTGAAGTATGTTGTGAAACACCGCACAGGTCAATACTATTTCTCTCACTGTTTCTGGGGGCTGCTCCATAGTTGTAAACAGGACCCTGAATCTGGATGCCATAATACCAAATGCATTCTCTACCACTCTTCTCCCCCTGGATATTTTGTAATTGGCAGTTCTTTCTTCTCTGGTCACCATCCTCCTTCCATTGGGTTTCATAAGCCAGGTCTTCAGGGCAAAGGTGTCGTCTGCCAAGATGAAGTAGTGGACAACTGGACCACCCTGTGTAATAGGACATGGGTTTGGAAACCCTATGGATCCATCCCCAATCTTTGTCTTCCGGCGAGAGCATTTGAAAAGCTGAGCAACTGAACAGGAACCAGCTGTGCCTGTGTATACCCATCTGAATTTGTACTCTCCATCTACCAGGGCCAACATGACAATGGAAAAGAATCCCTTGTAGTTGTGCTACAGGGCATCAGTGTTCTTTGGCTTCTTCAGGGCTACGTGTTTCCCATCTAGGGCTCCCAAAGCATGAGGTACATTCCATCTGTACCTAAATTCTCATTCCAACTCCTTCCAATCATGTGGTCCATTGGAACACCTCAAATATTCCCTTTTGAACTATCCCTGGATTGCCCTGCAGACTTCTGGCACAAACTTTGAAATACTGGATCTTCCAACCATAAACTGGTAGGACAGTGATGTGTAAGACTCTTCAGTGGCCAGATATCTACGGGTGATGGCTAACTTCATCCCAACACTCAGTGGAGCGCTGCAGTTGGTTGCTTGCTTGGCTAAACGAGGTTCTACCCTGGCCTTTATCATTTCAAAGAATTCAGGGGTCATCCTCATAAAATTGGTGAATCCAGGGATGTCAGTTTTGTATAGTTCGTTCAAAAGGTTATGGTAAGCCCCCTTTATTCTCTCTTCATTATCCATGGCCTGACCCACATGTTGTGTCTCCTTCTGGGTGCTTGTCTGGCTGGTGGTGGTGGTGACTGCTGTGTTCGACGTTGAAACAGGATATACATCAAAATATGTAACTGAATAAAACTAAAAGTGCCCTCAGTTGCCTCTGAAAATCTCTACCATTGAAACGTGGCATCTTGCTGTCTGTGTAGAAAAGCATAAAAAATGAGATCCATGCCCCAATATATACCACGCTAAATCCAGGGATTGACCACAACAAAAATTGGCCATTGCTGTCTGAGGAAATCTGTTATTAGTCCCAGGAGGCCTGAGGAAGCCTCAGACCAGTCGTTATATCCCCGACAGGATCGGGGTTGAAACCAATCACAAAAGTGCCTTAATCGCTCCTTAGTCAGGGAACGATCGTGACTTGTCTGAGGCTTCTTGGGGACGATCTGGGCTTAATCGCACACTTACATCAGAATTCTATTTTCCCTCCCCTTTTTAATGTTTTTTTCACCGACTCTCAACAATTAAGGGTCGCAGGACGAATCAGGGATTAATCATGTGGTGGAACAGGGGCATTATCTCCACCATGGTGTGTTGTTAATATCAACTCCACATAACAAAACTGGTCAATTTATTACAATTCAAAATTTTATTAATTAAAATATTTACATGAACCTAACAATTATTTATAGTGACTGTGATTTGGTCAGGGATGCATATGTCCCAATCCATACAAGTAATGACCTGTTCTTTGCCAACCTTGCTTGCAATATACTTGAACAGTATCAAAATATAATCAACGGTTCAATGGATATTGCGCTGTACCTCCCAGAAAGTTGATCCACACCTTTTGGAGAAATCAGGTAAAACATTACTCACATCTTTAATATAACTAGATTGGGCCAACTCGGCGCCAGCATATCCCCAGACAGGTCATCACTCACGCCACAGGTTTTGATCGGGAATTTTTTTAAAACATAATTACCCATTATTATATGAACTTCAGCACATCAATCTACTCTGTTTATATCTTCCCAAGGAAGATGGTGTATCCCCAGACGCCGAATACATAACTCAAATTATATTTTCAATCTTCCTGCAATGATAACTCTAAACCTATTTTCAAAGTATTTAAATGATTGATGATTGAATGTCCATTCTAAAATAATAATCCCAAAAGAGCATATCTGTTTCTATATTTGTTGACAAATAAAATATTATTTTTAACTCAACTCATCATACTTTTCAATCTTCCTTCAAAGTATTTAAATGATTGATGATTCAATGTCCATTCTAAAATTCATAATCCCAAAAGCGCATATCTGTTTCTATATTTGTTCACAAATAAAATATTATTTTTAAAAAAAATTATTTATATTATTATTTTATTTTTAGAATTTGCAAATTGTTTTCAGTTATTCATTTCCTCTATACCTATATATGTGGTCCATATATATGCAACCTAAATATGTGACACAATCTCAGTTCTGACTCCCCTTTGTGTTATATGTAATGAAGCCCACCACCTCCCACCCCCACCCCTCTCCCCTTCTCCACACCTCTCTCACTATTACACAAGATCTGCAACCCCATTGAGTTCTTTGTTTCTCATCTGATATCATTAAATACCTTTGTTTATTTAGTGTCACTCAATATAGCTGGAGGTCCCAGAGGTGGGTGGGGGGAATCCAGGGGGGGGGGGGGGGGGGATGTGGGTTCACTTGGGACTACAAAGAGATGGAGTGCTACAGCATAAATGGTAAACAAACAATCTATATAAAAGGGGTACTCAAATACAAAAGGAATTGAGAATTTTAAGTATGTGATTATCAACTGAAATGAGTTCATAACTGTAGGAGCTGTGTCAAAATTAACTGAGGCAAGTTGAATAAAACTGGGCTAGTTGAGGGTTAAAAATCCCCTAGTTTTACTACATAAGGATATAATTTCATTAATATTGGGACTTAAAGCTCACTTAAAGTGTCCATTTTGTCTACTTGAATATGTGTAACCAGTTTCATTTTAAAAAGTTAAAAACTCAGCAAGCAGAGGTATAACACACAAAAATAAGTTCTTAAAAGACTAAGATAGCCATAACATTATTAATATTCAAAATTTAAATAGACAGGCATTTCCTTTTAAAAATTCAAAGATTTCAGCTCTATAACCCACATAGTTTGACAGTTACTGGGCTTTAAAGTGGCATAATGTCCATAAATTGGGTTTCTGTGGGCATTTTACAATTGTTAAAGAGACCTTAGCAATTAAACTACAGATCTGAAACTTTTTGGGGGACATACATAACAAACAAAAATTATATATAATACAGTTTAAGACTTGTCACACTAAGCATTTCCAAATAACTGGCCAAAATACAGAAAAAATGTCAAAAAAGGCACTTGGGCGAGTGCTTATGGCCCTCATACACAGGTTAAATGTCTACTAAAAACCTTTATTTTCGGCACATGTAGAAAGGACATAATAATGCATTCCCAGATGGGATTTCAGCTCAATCAATCACATAGTTTAACAGTCACAGGGCTTAAAGGTGGCAAAAAGTCCAAATATTGGGTCTCTGTGGGCCTTTTAGAGATCTCGATGTGCCTTTCAAATTAAAGCTTCAGACTTAAAATTTGTTACATACTAAGATTACACATAGAATATGTATCTAATAAAGTTTGAAACTTCTCAGGCTTACCATTTCCAAGTTACAGAGCAAAATATGTGAAAAATGTCTTAAAAGGGTCACTCAGGTGGGTGTTTAAGGTCCTCATACACAAGTTAAATGTCTACTTGAAGCCTTGATTTTTGGCACATGTAAAAAGAACATAATAATGTATTCCCAGATGAGATTTCAGCTCTATCAGTCACATAGTTTAACAGTCACAGGCCTTAAAATTGGCAAAATGTCCAAATACTGGGTCTTTATGGGACCTTCTAGAGACCTAAATGTGGCCTTCAAATTAAAGCTTCAGACTTAAAATTTGTCACATACTAAGATTACACATAGAATATGCATCTAATACAGTTTGAAACTTCTTAGACTTACCATTTCCAAGTTACAGGGAAAAATATGTGAAAAATGTCTAAAAATGGTCACTCGGGTGGGGATTTATGGTACTCATACACAGGTTAAATGTCTTCTTAAAGCCTTAATTTTTGGCACATATAAAAATAACATACTAATATCTTCCCAGATAGGATTTGAGCTCTATCAGTCACATAGTTTGACAGTCAGAGGGCTTAAAAGTAGCAAAAAGTCCAAATATTGGGTCTTTGGGAGCCTTTTAGAGACCTCAATTTGACCTTCAAAATTAAAGCTTCAGACTTAAAATCTGTTACATACTAAGATTACACACAGAATATATATCTAATACAGTTTGAAACTTCTCAGACTTACCATTTCCAAGCTACAGGGAAAAAGATGTGAAAAATGTCTTATAAGGGTCACTCGGGTGGGTGTTTATGGTCCTGATACACAGGTTAACTGTCTATTAAAGGCCTAAATGTTGGGGCACATATAAGAAAACACATAGATATATTCCCAGATGATATTTAACTTAGATGAGAGACATAGTTTGAAAGCTACAGTGCTTGAAAGTGGCAAAAAGTGCATAAATTGGGTCTCTGTGGGCACTTTTGAGACCTTAAGTCGACCCCTTTGGGTAAACCTACAGCCCTAAAATTTTCTACAGACAAGGATTACATATCAAAGTTATACCTAGCGCAGTTTGAGACTCATCAGAATTACCACTTCCAAACTAGATTGGGCCAACTCGGCGCCAACATATCCCCAGACAGGTCATCACTCACGCCACAGGTTTTGATCGGGAATTTTTTAAAACATAATTACCCATTATTATATGAACTTCAGCACATCAATCTACTCTGTTTATATCTCCCCAAGGAAGATGGTGTATCCCCAGACGCCGAATACATAACTCAAATTATATTTTCAATCTTCCTGCAATGATAACTCTAAACCTATTTTCAAAGTATTTAAATGATTGATGATTGAATGTCCATTCTAAAATAATAATCCCAAAAGAGCATATCTGTTTCTATATTTGTTGACAAATAAAATATTATTTTTAACTCAACTCATCATATTTTTCAATCTTCCTTCAAAGTATTTAAATGATTGATGATTCAATGTCCATTCTAAAATTCATAATCCCAAAAGCGCATATCTGTTTCTATATTTGTTCACAAATAAAATATTATTTAAAAAAAAATTATTTATATTATTATTTTATTATATTATTTTTAGAATTTGCAAATTGTTTTCAGTTATTCATTTCCTCTATACCTATATATGTGGTCCATATATATGCAACCTAAATATGTGACACAATCTCAGTTCTGACTCCCCTTTGTGTTATATGTAATGAAGCCCACCACCTCCCACCCCCACCCCTCTCCCCTTCTCCACACCTCTCTCACTATTACACAAGATCTGCAACCCCATTGAGTTCTTTGTTTCTCATCTGATATCATTAAATACCTTTGTTTATTTAGTGTCACTCAATATAGCTGGAGGTCCCAGAGGTGGGTGGGGGGAATCCGGGTGGGGGATGTGGGTTGAGCATAAATGGTAAACAAACAATCTATATAAAAGGGGTACTCAAATACAAAAAGAATTGAGAATTTTAAGTATGTGATTATCAACTGAAATGAGTTCATAACTGTAGGAGCTGTGCCAAAATTAACTGAGGCAAGTTGAATAAAACTGGGCTAGTTGAGGGTTAAAAATCCCCTAGTTTTACTACATAAGGATATAATTTCATTAATATTGGGACTTAAAGCTCACTTAAAGTGTCCATTTTGTCTACTTGAATATGTTTAACCAGTTTCATTTTAAAAAGTGAAAAACTCAGCAAGCAGAGGTATAACACACAAAAATAAGTTCTTAAAAGACTAAGATAGCCATAACATTATTAATATTCAAAATTTAAATAGACAGGCATTTCCTTTTAAAAATTCAAAGATTTCAGCTCTATAACCCACATAGTTTGACAGTTACTGGGCTTTAAAGTGGCATAATATCCATAAATTGGGTTTCTGTGGGCATTTTACAATTGTTAAAGAGACCTTAGCAATTAAACTACAGATCTGAAACTTTTTGGGGGACATACATAACAAACAAAAATTATATATAATACAGTTTAAGACTTGTCACACTAAGCATTTCCAAATAACAGGGCAAAATACGGAAAAAAATGTCAAAAAAGGCACTTGGGCGAGTGTCTATGGCCCTCATACACAGGTTAAATGTCTACTAAAAACCTTGATTTTCGGCATATGTAAAAAGGACATAATAATGCATTCCCAGATGGGATTTCAGCTCCATCAATCACATAGTTTAACAGTTACAGGGCTTAAAGGTGGTAAAAAGTCCAAATATTGGGTCATTGTGGGCCTTTTAGAGATCTCGATGTGGCTTTCAAATTAAAGCTTCAGACTTAAAATTTGTTACATACTAAGATTACACATAGAATATGTATCTAATAAAGTTTGAAACTTCTCAGACTTACCATTTCCAAGTTACAGAGCAAAATATGTGAAAAATGTCTTAAAAGGGTCACTCAGGTGGGTGTTTAAGGTCCTCATACACAGGTTAAATGTCTACTTGAAGCCTTGATTTTTGGCACATGTAAAAAGAACATAATAATGTATTCCCAGATGAGATTTCAGCTCTATCAGTCACATAGTTTAACAGTCACAGGCCTTAAAATTGGCAAAAAGTCCAAATACTGGGTCTTTATGGGGCCTTCTAGAGACCTAAATGTGGCCTTCAAATTAAAGCTTCAGACTTAAAATTTGTCACATACTAAGATTACACATAGAATATGCATCTAATACAGTTTGAAACTTCTTAGACTTACCATTTCCAAGTTACAGGGAAAAATATGTGAAAAATGTCTAAAAATGGTCACTCGGGTGGGGATTTATGGTCCTCATACACAGGTTAAATGTCTTCTTAAAGCCTTAATTTTTGGCACATATAAAAATAACATACTAATATCTTCTCAGATAGGATTTGAGCTCTATCAGTCACATAGTTCGACAGTCACAGGGCTTAAAAGTAGCAAAAAGTCCAAATATTGGGTCTTTGGGAGCCTTTTAGAGACCTCAATTTGACCTTCAAAATTAAAGCTTCAGACTTAAAATCTGTTACATACTAAGATTACACACAGAATATATATCTAATACAGTTTGAAACTTCTCAGACTTACCATTTCCAAGTTACAGGGAAAAAGATGTGAAAAATGTCTTATAAGGGTCACTCGGGTGGGTGTTTATGGTCCTGATACACAGGTTAACTGTCTATTAAAGGCCTAAATGTTGGGGCACATATAAGAAAACACATA
The DNA here is from genome assembly GCA_964017235.1 of Sabellastarte sp. h YS-2021. Lineage (NCBI taxonomy): Eukaryota > Metazoa > Annelida > Polychaeta > Sabellida > Sabellidae > Sabellastarte > Sabellastarte sp. h YS-2021. The sequence goes on along the minus strand of OZ024930.1, from coordinate 57,850,770 downwards.
GATATATTCCCAGATGATATTTAACTTAGATGAGAGACATAGTTTGAAAGCTACAGTGCTTGAAAGTGACAAAAAGTGCATAAATTGGGTCTCTGTGGGCACTTTTGAGACCTTAAGTCGACCCCTTTGGGTAAACCTACAGCCCTAAAATTTTCTACAGACAAGGATTACATATCAAAGTTATACCTAGCGCAGTTTGAGACTCATCAGAATTATCACTTCCAAATTATAGGGCAAAATATGTGAAAAGTATAGCAAAAAATCCCTAAGTGGGGGTATTTATGGGCCTCAAACACAATTTTCTCCTCAACTTAAAGTCATGATTTTCGGCACATGTACTAAGAACATATTAATGTGTTGTCAGGTAAAATTTCAGCCAGCTGAGCATCATAGTTTGTGACCTACAGGGCTCTAAGTGGCCAAAAGTGCAATTTCTGACCTTAAGGTGGCCATAAGTTCTTTTTTACTGGGAGTTTAAGGTCACCTTAAAATAGGGATCTTCCTTTGGGCACCCTTAACATGTGTACCAAGTTTGAAAAAAAAATATTAATTTGTTTTTGAGTTATCGCGTCCACAAGGAAATTTCTACGGCGGCGGCGGCGGCGGCGGCGGCGGCGGCGGCGGCGGCGGCGGCGGCGCGACGGACCTGAATCCAATATATCCCCGACTTTCGTCTGGGGATATAATAAATATGAACCAATGCATTACTACAATAGTTTAAGTTTTAGAATTATTGCATGAACAGCTACCCAAACTTCTTTTTCAAGCTTGTTTGGGATGCCACACTTTTGAAGGTAAACAACACAACATTGTGCAAAAGTGAAGGACTAAAAATATGATTGTTCTACATACTGCTGGGATCATCTTGGTAACCATTGTGATCTGGTAATTTGATACACTGCTCTTCATCAGACGGGTCATTTGTCCCGCAGTTTCTGTAGCCATTACACTGCAGATTTTCTGCTATACAGATCCATCTCCCACGACAAGAACACTGATCAGATCGACATGTCCCATTCACAGGTTCTAATACACAAAAATAAACCGTGTTATTGTGAGATAACAGAATACTGAAACTTTTAGATTATATTAGCAATTTAGCAGTAAGATGTTACTGTTAGATTTTATACATTTGTAAATTTCTAAATCAAAAACTTGCTTTACATACTTTCATTATGGTGATTTCTATCTGTCCAATCTAATCTACTGCCTTACATGCATAATATCTTGCCCACACAGGGGAACTGAGTACACTAAACTAATACACAGACAAAAGTAGTAGCTAAAGACATACTAGGTCAGTAATTTATGGGTGTTAACATTAAAAAAAAAATAGTTAAAAAAATTTGGTGCATATAATGACTGAAAGACTTACAAAACACTTAAATTTTGGAAAACCACATCTGTGACATATACAAAAGGTATACAGAGTTTTTTACTTAGGTATGCTGGTTGGTCATGTATAAGAATTTTTTATGTGATCAGCATGATTTTGAACTGTATCCTGTATTTTACTGGGAGTCAATGGAGATGTTTCAGTTGTGGGATTATGTGGAAGACCTGGAGGAATGAGTGATGTCCCAGCAGAGTGAATTTTTAATATGCTGGAGTCTCAAGGACTAAGTTTCACAAAGCCTCCTTCAGATAAAAGTCACCTTAAATAAACGGTTTTCTTAAATTGCTGCCTCCTTCAATGAAACTCAGTTTCACAAAGTCTCTTTCTCGAAAAATTTTTCAAGGAAACTCCCTTAAATTTAAAGGAAGCAAAGGACCTACCTTAAATTTAAGGAAGGATCCTAGAAAGAATGTTTAATAATTTTGAAAAACATCGTAAAAAGGTTTAGGTTTCACAGTGGTTTTTAAAATGTTATGAACAAACTTTTGTGGAGATGATTTGTGAGAATGAAGAGAGAGGAGAAAAAAGGACAGGCATTAATCCACTGGAGTTCTGTTATAAAAAAATAGCATCAGAGATGCCCGTACCCCACAGCCTGGGGAAATAGTTTTCAACACCATGAGATATAGAAGTAGTGAAACAGTACAAAGACCGGGATACTTTCAGGGCAGTGTCAGTTACATAAAGGTCCAAATAATGTTTAAGTAGATAAAATAACTTCTAAGAGAAAGAAAATGTATGTAACGATAAAGTATTAAAACAAGATAATTCAATAGCAAGATGACAGCATTAATCAGTATACTAAAATTATGAAGCTGTATAATTTTATTAACTGAAGAACAGCTGTCAATGGAAATAGCACAATTATGTAAAAGTTCATATAATAATCAGTTGCCGCAATCCATATGTCTTTGTCATAAGAGAAATATGTCACAAATATGGCAGGTGAATACACTTTGGCATACCTACACCCCCAACCAATGTCCCTACCAAGTGTCAAAGTTCTACATCTTGCTGAATCCAAGAAATAGCCTGGGCAAGATTTTAAAACTCATGGTCACTATGACAAGGTTAAAGCTCAAAATCAAGATTGCAGCATGATGTGTCATACCTACAACCTCTAAGCAATGTCCCTACCAAGCATCGACCTCCTACACTTAATGGTTTCAGAGATATTGCCCAGACAAAATTTTAAAGGTCAAGGTCATTACAGTAAGATCAAAAGTCAAATTAAGGTCACATGACATTGCACACCTACAACAACCAAACAATGTCAATACCAAGTATTAACTTCCTACACCTTACAGTTTCCAAGATATAGCCCGGACCAGATTTTAAAGGTCAAGGTCACTATGGCGATGTCAAAGGTCAAATCAAGGTTACACCATGACGTTGCACACCTACATCCCTTAACCAATATCTGTACCAAGTATCAACTTCCTACACCATACCGTTTCTGAGATATAGCCCGAACAAGATTTTCAAACTCAAGGTCACTATGGCAAGGTCAAATGTCAAATCAAGGTCAGATTATGACATTGCACACCTACACCTCTTAATCAATGTCCCTATCAAGTATCAACTTCCTACATCTTAACAGTTTCTGAGATATAGCCCAGACAAGATTTTATAGGTCAAGGTCACTATGGCAAGGTCAGAGGTCAAATCAAGGTCAGACCATGACGTTGCACACCTACACCCCCTAACCAATGTCCCTACCAAGTATGAACTTCCTACACCTTACGGTTTCTTAGATACAGCCTGGCCAAACTTTTTCCTGCCGCCCGCCCGCCCATCTGGACACCATGAGTGAAAACAATACCCTGATAGCCCTTAAGGGTCGTGGGGTGAAAATGTAGGGAGCAATCCCTAGGTACTCGTAGGTAGGGTCTTTATGGACCTCAATCACAACTGTGACCTCAACATAAAGTCCTGATTTTTTGGCATATGCAAGACCATATTAATATTCTCAGGTAAAATTTTAGCCAGATAAGCAACATAGTTTATAACTAAGATGGCTAAATGTACATTTCTGACCTTAAGGTGGCCATAACTTCTTTATTATGGGGAGTTTAAGGTCACTTTAAAATAAGGCTCCTCTCCTTTCAAATTTGAAAGAATTCTGTAAAAACATTTTTGCGTCACCATGCACACAATTTAAACAAGAGGAGAGTGCCCGTGAACGGGCACTGTGTCAGCTGACCGAGTGTTTTTGATTTGTGAAGGTGATAATGAGAGGAAAGCATAATTATCAGGGAAAGTGCTGTACAGAAGTACAGTAAATGGTAATTGAACAGCATGTTCGAAAGAAATTCCGAAGCTGACAGAAGAAAAGGACAAAAAAGTTGTACCCTGCAAATGGTATTATGAAGGAAAGTAACAAGGCAACTGTTTAAGTGTAAAAAGTAGGTTAAAACATATTTAAAGAAATACTGCAAATGCAATATCCTCGTTCCACCTTGAAGAAGGGGTCCAGCCCATGATTTCCTATAGGTTGGTTTACCATCCCAAACCTCTAGGACCAATAATAAGCGAGTTATAAGCACTTTTAAGTTTGGCTATCCTCGTTTGACCTTGAAGGCAGGGGTCCAAAGTCAAATCCGACCACAACAAAAGATTCCCAGCCCATGATTTCCTATAGGATGGTTTACCATCCCAAACCTGCAGGACCAATAATAAGCGAGTTATAAGCAATTTTAAGTTTGGCTATCCTCAATTGACCTTGAAGGAGGAGTCCAAGGTCAAATCTGACCACACCAAAAGAATTCCAGCCCATGATTTCCTATATGTTGGTTTACCATTCCAAACCTCTAGGACCAATAATAAGTGAGTTATAAGCACTTTTTAGTTTGGGTATCCTCGTTTGACCTTGAAGGAGGGGTCCAAGGTCAAATCGGACCACATCAACAGATTCCCAGCCCATGATTTCCTATATGTCTGTTTACCATCCCAAACCTCTAGGACCAATAATAAGCGAGTTATAAGCACTTTTAAGTTTGGCTATCCTTGTTTGACCTTGAAGGAGGGGTCAAAGGTCAATCTGACCACACCAAAAGATTCACAGCCCATGATTTCCTACAGGTTGGTTTACCATCCCAAACCTGTAGGACCAATAATAAGGGAGGTATAAGCACTTTTCATGACTGACAAAGAAACACCTGTGGCGGCCATCTTGTTTTTCAAAATGAGGCCAAAAATATTCCCAGTCAAGATTTTATAATGAGGAACATATCCTGCGAATTTGAGATCTCTACCTATAATACCCTTTGCTCTAGAGGGCCAACAAAAGTCCTTGTTTAAAGTCGAATAAACGTCCCTGGCGGCCATCTTGTTTTTCAAAATGAGGCCAAAAATATTCCCAGCAACATTTTATGGTTATTAATATATCCGCAAACTTGAGAAGGCTAGCTATAATATTTTTTTTGTTAGAGCGGTAATGGTGAAATCTCTCTACACACTGCAGCTATCCAGTGGATACAATGATTTACTCAACAGTGAGAACCTGAAAGTAGCTATTGCTCAGCTATGCCATGACATACAGGTCTGCAATTTCACTATGTTATAGCTGACCAAAAATTACGTGAATAACATATTTAAACAAAATACTCTAAATGCAATAGTTTTCAAGTTACAACTGATTTACTCAATAGTGATAACCTCAAAGTAGCTATTACTCAGCTATGCAATGAGCTACATGTCTGAATTTTTACTATGTTATAGCTGACCCAAAAGTAGGTGAACAACATATTTAAGCAAAATATTGTAAATGCAATAGTTTTCAAGTTACAACTGATATACTCAATAGTGAGAACCTGAAAATAGCTATTGCTCAGCTATGCCATGAGTTATAGGTCTGTAATTTCACTATGTTATAGCTGACCCAAAAGTAGGTGAACAACATATTTTAACAAAATACTCCAAATGCAATATTTTTCAAGTTACAACTGATTTACTCAACAGTCAGTACCTGAAAATAGCTATTGCTCAGTTGTGCCATGAGCTACAGGTCTGTAATTTCACTATGTTATAGCTGACCCAAAAGTAGCTGAATCACATATTTACACAAATTTCTGTAAATGCAATAGTTTTCCAATTACAACTGATTTACTCAACAGTGAGAAATTCAAAGTAGCTATTACTCAGCTATGCAATGAGCAACAGATCTGGAACTTCACTATGTTATTGCTTACCCCAAAATAGGTGAATAACATATTGAAACAAAATACTCTAAATGCAATAGTTTTCAAGCTATAAGTGATTTACTCAACAGTGATAACCTAAAAGTAGCTATTACTCAGCTATGCCATGAGCTACAGGTCTGAAATTTTACTATGTTATAGCTGACCCAAAAGTAGCTGAATAACATATTTATACGAAATTCTCTAAATGCAATAGTTTTCAAGTTACAAGTGGTTTTACTCATGATGGAAGTTACTGAAAAGCCCAAAAGTAGCTATTACTCACTTAGCTATTGAGACAGACACCCAAGTTACTCACCATGTTGTAGCTCTGAAAAAAGTAGCTGAATAACATATTTTAACAAAGTGCTCTAAATGCAACACTTTTCAAGTTATAAGTGATTTAGTGCATGATTTCATGAATTTTAATGCATTAAAAATTATTAAAAAAATTTATAAAAAAAAAAATAAGACAGATCCAGGTCTCACACTCGCACAAGAGAATCTACCTCTGGCTTAGTACATATATGCAAGATATGAGAGAAATCCCTGCAATAGTCACCGAGAAAATTGTGATAAAGTGTTGAAATTTTCACACTTTTGGTGGGGGTACCTCCCTTATAATGTCTCTAGCAAACAGACGAACAGACAGATTTGCATGCCTTGAACAATTTTTCATTCTCAATAGATAAGGTATCTTTTAAACAAGAGGAGAGTGCCCGTGAACGGGCACTGTGTCAGCTGACTGAGTGTTTTTGATTTGTGAAGGTGATTAGAGGACAGAATAATTATCAGGAAAAGGGCTGTACAGAAATACAGTAAATGGTAACTGAACAGCAAGTTCGAAAGAAATTCCGAAGCTGACAGAAGAAAAGGATAAAAAAGTTGTGCCCTGTAAATGGTATTATGAAGGAAAATAACAAGGTAATTGTTTAAGTGTAAAAAATAGGTTAAAACATATTTAAAGAAATACTACAAATGCAATATCCTCGTTCGACCTTGAAGAAGGGGTCCAAAGTCAAATCTAACCACACAAATACATTCCCAGCCCATGATTTCCTATGGTTTACCATTCCAAACCTCTAGGACCAATTATAAACTAGAGGATCGCTTGCAAAAAAAAAGATAATGTTTTTGCATAGCAAAAACAAAGCGTCCCGAAAAGGCTATAAAGGTGAGTGCTAAAGTATTAAGAAAATGCTTCGTTTCTAGCCTTATACTGTTGTGGCAACCAAAGTCAGCGCAGTCTGCTCTATCTAGCACGGTTTTCAAGATATAAGCATTTTTGTGTTTTGCAAAAAATAAAAAAATTAAAAATGTCCGCTATATTTGGCGAGACAAAAATATTTTGAAAATTGGCATGGCTACTCTACAGAGATACCCAGCAGGTCCAAAATTTTGTTGAGTTCGCTCCATATAGCACAGTTTTCGAGATATAAGCATTTTTGTGTTTTGCAAAAACTTTGAAAATTCAAAATGGCCACCATTTTTGGGGAGACAAAAATTTTTGTCAAGAACACTGCCGCGGTGTGTATCTCCCGCCGAGCATTAAAGCAGAAGAAATAGCTTTTCCGAGATATTCACAATTTTTCATTTTCGTGTGTGAAAGCTCTTCCAAAAGTAGGTGAATGAGTTATTTGAGAAAAATTGGCTATCTGCAATACTATTAAGAGATAATTCACATTTACTCATTTTGAGTAGGTGAATAATTATCTATGGGTCTGAAACTTCACCAAGTGAAAGCTCTCCCAAAAGTAGGTGAATGAGTTATTTGAGAAAAATTGGCTATCTGCAATACTTTTAGAGATAATTCGCATTTACTCATTTTGAGTAGGTGAGTAATTAGCTATGGGTCTGAAACTTCACCATGTGAAAGCTCTCCCACAAGTAGATGAATGAGTATTTGATAAAAATTGGGTATCCGCAATACTTTTACAGATAATTAGCATTTACTCATTTTGAGTAGGTGAATAAATAGCTATGGGTCTGAAACTTCACAGAGTGAAAGCTCTCCCAAAAGTAGGTGAATGAATTATTTGAGAAAAATTGGCTATCTGCAATACTTTTAGAGATAATTCACATTTACTCATTTTGAGTAGGTGAATAATTAGCTATGGGTCTGAAACTTCACCAAGTGAAAGCTCTGCCAAAAGTAGGTGAATGAGTTATTTGAGAAAAATTGGCTATCTGCAATACTTTTAGAGATAATTCGCATTTACTCATTTTGAGTAGGTGAGTAATTAGCTATGGGTCTGAAACTTCACCAAGTGAAAGCTCTCCCAAAAGTAGGTGAATGAGTTATTTGAGAAAAATTGGCTATCTGCAATACTTTTAGAGATAATTCGCATTTACTCATTTTGAGTAGGTGAGTAATTAGCTATGGGTCTGAAACTTCACCAAGTGAAAGCTCTCCCAAAAGTAGATGAATGATTAATTTGAGAAAAATTGGCTATCTGCAATACTTTTAAAGATAATTCGCATTTACTCATTTTGAGTAGGTGAGTAATTAGCTATGGGTCTGAAACTTCACACAGTGAAAGCTCTCCCAAAAGTAGGTGAATGAGTTATTTGAGAAAAATTGGCTATCTGCAATACTTTTAGAGATAATTCGCATTTACTCATTTTGAGTAGGTGAGTAATTAGCTATGGGTCTGAAACTTCACCAAGTGAGAGCTATCCCAAAAGTAGGTGAATGAGTTATTTGAGAAAAATTGGCTATCTGCAATACTTTTAGAGATAATTCGCATTTACTCATTTTGAGTAGGTGAGTAATTAGCTATGGGTCTGAAACTTCACAGAGTGAAAGCTCTCCCAAAAGTAGGTGAATGAGTTATTTGAGAAAAATTGGCTATCTGCAATACTTTTAGAGATAATTCGCATTTACTCATTTTGAGTAGGTGAGTAATTAGCTATGGGTCTGAAACTTCACCAAGTGAAAGCTCTCCCAAAAGTAGGCCAATGATTAATTTGACAAAAATTGGCTATCTGCAATACTTTTAGAGATAATTCGCATTTACTCATTTTGAGTAGGTGAGTAATTAGCTATGGGTCTGAAACTTCACCAAGTGAAAGCTCTCCCAAAAGTAGGTGAATGAGTTATTTGAGAAAAATTGGCTAGCTGCAATACTTTTAGAGATAATTCACATTTACTCATTTTGAGTAGGTGAGTAATTAGCTATGGGTCTGAAACTTCACCAAGTGAAAGCTCTCCCAAAAGTAGGTGAATGATTTATTTGAGAAAAATTGGCTATCTGCAATACTTTTAGAGATAATTCGCATTTACTCATTTTGAGTAGGTGAGTAATTAGCTATGGGTCTGAAACTTCACCATGTGAAAGCTCTCCCACAAGTAGATGAATGAGTTATTTGATAAAAATTGGGTATCCGCAATACTTTTACAGATAATTAGCATTTACTCATTTTGAGTAGGTAAATAATTAGCTATGGGTCTGGAACTTCACCATGTGAAAGCTCTCCCAAAAGTAGGTGAATGAGTTATTTGAGAAAAATTGGCTATCTGCAATACTTTTAGAGATAATTCGCATTTACTCATTTTGAGTAGGTGAGTAATTAGCTATGGGTCTGAAACTTCACCATGTGAAAGCTCTTCCAAAAGTAGGTGAATGAGTTATTTGAGAAAAATTGGCTATCTGCAATACTTTTAAGAGATAATTCGCATTTACTCATTTTGAGTAGGTGAGTAATTAGCTATGGGTCTGAAACTTCACAGAGTGAAAGCTCTCCCAAAAGTAGGTGAATGAGTTATTTGAGAAAAATTGGCTATCTGCAATACTTTTAGAGATAATTCGCATTTACTCATTTTGAGTAGGTGAGTAATTAGCTATGGGTCTGAAACTTCACCAAGTGAAAGCTCTCCCAAAAGTAGGCCAATGATTAATTTGAGAAAAATTGGCTATCTGCAATACTTTTAGAGATAATTCGCATTTACTCATTTTGAGTAGGTGAGTAATTAGCTATGGGTCTGAAACTTCACCAAGTGAAAGCTCTCCCAAAAGTAGGCCAATGATTAATTTGAGAAAAATTGGCTATCTGCAATACTTTTAGAGATAATTCGCATTTACTCATTTTGAGTAGGTGAGTAATTAGCTATGGGTCTGAAACTTCACCATGTGAAAGCTCTCCCACAAGTAGATGAATGAGTTATTTGATAAAAATTGGGTATCCGCAATACTTTTACAGATAATTAGCATTTACTCATTTTGAGTAGGTAAATAATTAGCTATGGGTCTGGAACTTCACCATGTGAAAGCTCTCCCAAAAGTAGATGAATGAGTTATTTGATAAAAATTGGGTATCCGCAATACTTTTACAGATAATTAGCATTTACTCATTTTGAGTAGGTAAATAATTAGCTATGGGTCTGGAACTTCACCATGTGAAAGCTCTCCCAAAAGTAGGTGAATGAGTTATTTGAGAAAAATTGGCTATCTGCAATACTTTTAGAGATAATTCGCATTTACTCATTTTGAGTAGGTGAGTAATTAGCTATGGGTCTGAAACTTCACCATGTGAAAGCTCTTCCAAAAGTAGGTGAATGAGTTATTTGAGAAAAATTGGCTATCTGCAATACTTTTAGAGATAATTCGCATTTACTCATTTTGAGTAGGTGAGTAATTAGCTATGGGTCTGAAACTTCACAGAGTGAAAGCTCTCCCAAAAGTAGGTGAATGAGTTATTTGAGAAAAATTGGCTATCTGCAATACTTTTAGAGATAATTCGCATTTACTCATTTTGAGTAGGTGAGTAATTAGCTATGGGTCTGAAACTTCACCAAGTGAAAGCTCTCCCAAAAGTAGGCCAATGATTAATTTGACAAAAATTGGCTATCTGCAATACTTTTAGAGATAATTCGCATTTACTCATTTTGAGTAGGTGAGTAATTAGCTATGGGTCTGAAACTTCACCAAGTGAAAGCTCTCCCAAAAGTAGGTGAATGAGTTATTTGAGAAAAATTGGCTAGCTGCAATACTTTTAGAGATAATTCGCATTTACTCATTTTGAGTAGGTGAGTAATTAGCTATGGGTCTGAAACTTCACCAAGTGAAAGCTCTCCCAAAAGTAGGTGAATGATTTATTTGAGAAAAATTGGCCATCTGCAATACTTTTAGAGATAATTCGCATTTACTCATTTTGAGTAGGTGAGTAATTAGCTATGGGTCTGAAACTTCACCATGTGAAAGCTCTCCCACAAGTAGATGAATGAGTTATTTGATAAAAATTGGGTATCCGCAATACTTTTACAGATAATTAGCATTTACTCATTTTGAGTAGGTAAATAATTAGCTATGGGTCTGGAACTTCACCATGTGAAAGCTCTCCCAAAAGTAGGTGAATGAGTTATTTGAGAAAAATTGGCTATCTGCAATACTTTTAGAGATAATTCGCATTTACTCATTTTGAGTAGGTGAGTAATTAGCTATGGGTCTGAAACTTCACCATGTGAAAGCTCTTCCAAAAGTAGGTGAATGAGTTATTTGAGAAAAATTGGCTATCTGCAATACTTTTAAGAGATAATTCGCATTTACTCATTTTGAGTAGGTGAGTAAAATGGCCGCCATTTTTGGCAAGATAAAATTTTTTTGAAAATTGGCATGGCTACTCTGCAGAGATACCCTGTGGGTCAAAAATTTCGTCGAAATCACTCTATCTAGCACGGTTTTCGAGATATAAGCATTTTTGTGTTTTGCAATTTTGCGAAAAATTCGAAAATTCAAAATGGCCGCCATTTTTTGCGAGAAATTTTTTGTTTGAAAATTGGCATGGCTACTCTGCAGATATACCCTGTGGATCAAAAATTTCGTCGAAATCGCTCTATCTTGCAGGGTTTTCGAGATATAAGCATTTTTATGTTTTGCAATTTTTGCGAAAAATTCGAAAATTCAAAATGGCCGCCATTTTTGGCGAGATAAAATTTTTTTCAAAATTGGGATAACTACTCTGCAGAGATACCCTGTGGGTCAAAAATTTCGCCGAAATCGCTCTATCTAGCACAGTTTTCGAGATATAAGCATTTTTGTGTTTTGCAATTTTTACGAAAATTTCGAAAATTCAAAATGGCCGCCATTTTTGGCGAGAGAAAATTTTTTTGAAAATTGGGAAAAGTACTCCACAGAGATACCCTGTGGGTCAAAAATTTTGTCGAAATTGCTCTATCTAGCACAGTTTTTGAGATATAAGCATTTTTGTGTTTTGCAATTTTTGCGAAAATTTCAAAAATTCAAAATGGCCGCCATTTTGGACGAGACAAAATTTTTTTGAAAAATGGGAAAACTACTCCGCAGAGATACCCTGTGGGTCAACAATTTCGTCGAAATCGCTCTATCTAGCACGGTTTTCGAGATATAAGCATTTTTGTGTTTTGCAATTTTTACGAAAATTTCGAAAATTCAAAATGGCCGCCATTTTGGACGAGACAAAAATTTTTTGAAAATTGGGAAAACTACTCCGCAGAGATACCCTGCGGGTCAAAAATTTCGTCGAAATCGCTCTATCTAGCACGGTTTTTGAGATATAAGCATTTTTGTGTTTTGCAATTTTTGCGAAAATTTCGAAAATTCAAAATGGCCGCCATTTTGGACGAGACAAAAATTTTTTGAAAATTGGGAAAACTACTCCGCAGAGATACCCTGCGGGTCAAAAATTTCGTCGAAATCGCTCTATCTAGTACGGTTTTCGAGATATAAGCATTTTTGTGTTTTCCTTATTTGGAAAATTCGTAATGATTAATTAATCATTAATTACTCGGCCATTTCTTGACCAATCAATGCCAAAATCTAATGATTTCCAGATTTTAATAGAATGAATGTATTTGCCAAGTTTCAGGTGAATTGATAAAATTCCTTTCAAGTTATCATCCGGACAAGCTTCCCCATCGAAAAAAGACATTTTTGGTCATGTGACCTCTCTGATTGGTTGAAATGTCACTGCAGCATATTCAAAAAAATTCCCCAAGGCTACTGCCTAAACCTGCCAAATTTGAAAAGAATCCGCCTAACGGTTACAGAGTTATAAGGAAAACAAAATGCGGAGCCGGCGGAGCCGGCGGAGCCTGAAGCTCTCCCATACACAAACAAGCGTCCCTTGCGGGACGCTTAATGAGTTATAAGCACTTTTAAGCTTGGCTGTCCTCATTTGACCGTGAAGGAGGGGTCCAAAGGTCAAATCTGACCATACCAAAAGATTCCGAGCCAATGATTTCCTATGGGATGGTTTACCATCCCAAATCTCTGTCACCAATAATAAGCGAGTTGTAGGCACTTTCAATTTTCGCTATCCTCATTTGACCTTGAAGGAGGGTTCCAAGGTCAAATCGGACCATATCAACAGATTCACAGCCCATGATTTCCTGTCTGTTTACCATCCCAAACCTATGGGACCAATAATAAGCGAGTTATAAGCACTTTTAAGTTTGGCTATCCTTGTTTGACCTTGAAGGAGGGGTCATTGAAGGTCAAATCTGACCACACCAAAAGATTCCCACCCCATGATTTCCTACAGGTTGGTTTATCATCCCAAACCTCTAGGATCAATAATAAGGGAGATATAAGCACTTTTCATGACTGACAAAAAACACCTGTGGCGGCCATCTTGTTTCTCAAAATGAGGACAAAAATATTCCCAGACAACATTTTATGGTTATTAATATATACTGCAAACTTAAGAAAGCTAGCTATAATATTTTTTTTCATCAGAGCAGTAATGGTGAAATCTCTCTCTACACACTGCGGCTATCCAGTGGATACAATGATTTACTCAACAGTGAGAACCTGAAAGTAGCTATTGCTCAGCTATGCCATGACATAGAGGTCTGCAATTTCACTATATTATAGCTGACCAAAAATTCTGTGAATAACATATTTAACAAATTACTCTAAATGTAATAGTTTTCAAGTTACAACTGATTTACTCAACAGTGAGAACCTCAAAGGAACTATTACTCAGCTATGCAATGAGCTACATGTCTGAAATTTTACTATGTTATAGCTAACCCAAAAGTAGGTGAACAACATATTTAAGCAAACTACTGTAAATGCAATAGTTTTCAAGCTACAACTGATTTACTCAATAGTGAGAACCTGAAAATAGCTATTGCTCCGCTATGCCATGAGCTATAGGTCTGTAATTTCACTATGTTATAGCTGACCCAAAAGTAGGTGAACAATATATTTTAACAAAATACTCCAAATGCAATATTTTTCAAGTTATAGCTGATTTACTCAACAGTCAGTACCTGAGAATAGCTATTGCTCAGTTGTGCCATGAGCTATAGGTCTATAATTTCACTATGTTATAGCTGACCCAAAAGTAGCTGAATAACATAATTGCACAAATTTCTGTAAATGCAATAGTTTTCCCAATTATAACTGATTTACTCAACAGTGAGAACTTCAAAGTAGCTATTACTCAGCTATGAAATGAGCCACAGGTCTGAAACTTCACTATGTTATAGCTGACCCCAAAATAGGTGAATAACATATTGAAACAAAATACTCTAAATGCAACACTTTTCAAGTTATAAGTGATTTACTCAACAGTGATAACCTAAAAGTAGCTATTACTCAGCTATGCCATGAGCTACAGGTCTGAAATTTACTATGTTATAGCTGGCCCAAAAGTAGCTGAATAACATATTTACACGAAATTCTCTAAATGCAATAGTTTTTAAGTTACAAGTGATTTTACTCATGATGGAAGTTACTGAAAAGCCCAAAAGTAGCTATTACTCACTTAGCTATTGAGACAGACACCCAACTTACTCACCATATTGTAGCTATGAAAAAAGTAGCTGAATAACATATTTTAACAAAATGCTCTAAATGCAACACTTTTCAAGTTATAAGTGATTTACTCAACAGTAATAACCTAAAAGTAGCTATTACTCAGCTATGCCATGAGCTACAGATCTGAAATTTTACTATGTTATAGCTGACCCAAAAGTAGCTGAATAACATATTTATACTAAATTCTCTAAATGCAATAGTTTTTAAGTTACAAGTGATTTTACTCATAATGGAAGTTACTGAAAAGCCCAAAAGTAGCTATTACTCACTTAGCTATTGAGACAGACACCCAACTTACTCACCATATTGTAGCTATGAAAAAAGTAGCTGAACAACATATTTTCACAAAATGCTGTAAATGCAACACTTTTGAAGTTATAAGTGATTTAGTGCATGATTTCATGAATTTTAATGCATTAAAAATTATTAAAAAAATTTATTAAAAAAAAAGTAAGACAGATCCAGGTCTCATACTCACACAAGAGAATCTACCTGTGGCCTAGTACATATATGCAAGATATGAGAGAAATCCCTGCAATAGTCACTGAGAAAATTGTGATAAAAAGTTGAAATTTTCACACTTTTGGTGGGGGTACCCCCCTTGTAATGTCTCTAGCAAACAGACGAACAGACAGATTTGCATGCCTTGAACAATTTTTCATCCTCGATAGATAAGGTATCTTTTAAAAAAAACAGCATGTCTCTAGGCCTTGTAGTTTTGGAGAAGAAGTTGTTCACGCGTACGCCGCAGAGTGATGACATAAAAAAACAGCATGTCTCTAGGCCTTGTAATTTTGGAGAAGTTGTTCACGCGGACGCGGACGCCCACGCCGCAGAGTGACGACATAAAAACCTACAGCAGTAGTGGCAGATGTAAAACCAGCCGATCCCCGACTTTTGTCTGGGGATACAATAAAAAGACAAACTGTTACCATGGCAACATCTTATATATGCTTTTATACTTAGATCAGGTTCATTTTCACAATTGGAATAATGTAAAAATTCAATAATATGAATAACTTTTTAGGCAACTCACTTGTATAAGCAGTGATAATCGCTGTAAAGCCAGTATATTTTTCATTCAGTTTTCCATCAAAGTGTAATGTCAGCACTCCTTCAGAAGAGCTGTAGTCACGTTGTACATTAGGTTGTTCTGTTTTCTGATTTTCCAAGTTGTAGAAGGTCCCAGATTTTTTAAACTTGCCCAAGTTGGTTTTGCTATCAAAAATCTCCCATCTGAAATGTATTGCAAATACTGTGTAATACTTCAGAAGGCATAATTTCTCAGTATAACTTTATACATAAGAGAATTTTAGACCAATTTTTCATTAAAAAAACCTTAAGTACACAAAAAATCAAAAGCAACAAAGAGCGAAAATGCAAGGTAATGTTAATATACAAACATATTTACAGACCTGTCGTTGGGGTTAATGTCCATCTGTACAAATGTCAATAATAACTGGAAACCAGGTTTTGATGTGAATGTTACCATACAATCTAGATCCATTGCACTACTTGTATCACTTGTTAAAGATAACTCCACACAATCATCCACAGGGAATTGCTCCAAATCATGAAGACTGCAGAAATCTGTCATCTTAACCTTGTATATTTCTCCAGCTAAAAATGCAATAGCAGTATTCAACACTTACATCTTGATTAAAATACAGTGGAACCTCTATTATCCGACCATCATGGGGAGTAACAATTAGGTCGGCTAATAGAAAGGTTGGACATCTTAAAAAAAGACCCAGTTATTGCTGCATACAATTTTAAGATATTATTCCTATTGTCACAAGAAAAAAAATTCAGTAGAATTGTACTGTGTCACCAGCTTTAGTTAAACACTGAATGAAACGGATGAAATTCAAAAGGACACAATTAATGCTGGACAGACATAAATAATTGGCTGACTGGCAGTATTTTTGCAGATCAAGACCATCTTTAAGGTGAGGCCCAACTTCTTTAAAAAAACAAACCCTAAATTCAATAGTTTTGAAGCTACTGCTCTGAAAATTTGCAATGACACAGAACATCAAAAAGTAGATGAACAACATAATTATTTTACCAAAACCACTAAATTTAATACTTTTGAAGTTACAAGCCATTTACTCATTACCATAATAGCAAAGTAGCTATTATTCAGTTAGCTCAGTAAGGTGCTAGAGGAGTAGCTTTTAGTAACCTTTGGGTCCAAAATTTAACTGAAATTGCTCTATCTCTTACTGTTTTTTGAGATGTCATTTTCCATTGCAGCCAAAATTCAAAATGGCAGCAAAAAATCAGAAAGTCTAAATTTTTCAGGTGATAGAGGAGTAGTACTAAGTACCCTGGGGGTCCAAAGTTTGGCTGAAATTGCTCTATTTTTACCTTAATCTTTTTGAGATTAATGATATTTTCCATTTCCGCCAAAATTTAAGATGGCAGCTGAAATTCGGAAAAATCAAAATTTTTTTATGGTTGATTATCTGTCCATTTTCCAACCAATAATTGAACTATAATTGATTACTTTACACCATTGTTGGTCATTATTTGACTTAACACTTTCTGGGATAGAGTAAAGGTCAATTCGGTAAGAATAACGATGTTCCAGCATTTAGAATCCACCTAAAATACCAACTTCCTGTAAATATGGTGGAACACCTAAAGTAATTGAATTTAATGACAAACTAGAGGATCGCTCGCAAAAAAAAAAGATAATGTTTTTGCATAGCAAAAACAAAGCGTCCCGAAAAGGATATAAAGGTGAGTGCTAAAGTACAGTAGAACCTCTATTATCCGACCCTCTATTATCCAAATTTTCAATTATCCAACCTCTAATCCACTCTCCCAGCTCCATTTAAACCTGTTATTTTAGGCTTTCTATTATCCGACCTTTCTATTATCCGACCTAATTGTTCCTCTCCCACGAGGGTCGGATAATAGGGGTTCTACTGTATTAAGAAAATGCTTCGTTTCTAGCCTTATACTGTTGTGGCAACCACAGTCAGCGCAGTCTGCTCTATCTAGCACGGTTTTCAAGATATAAGCATTTTTGTGTTTTGCAAAAAATTAAAAAATTCAAAATGTCCGCTATATTTGGCGAGACAAAAATATTTTGAAAATTGGCATGGCTACTCTGCAGAGATACCCAGTAGGTCAAAAATTTTGTTGAGTCCGCTCCATCTAGCACAGTTTTCGAGATATAAGCATTTTTGTGTTTTGCAAAAACTTAGAAAATTCAAAACGGCCACCATTTTTGGGGAGACACTGCCACGGTGTATCTCCCGCCGAGCATTAAAGGAGAAGAAATAGCTTTTCCGAGATATTCACAATTTTTCATTTTCGTGTGTGAAAGCTCTTCCAAAAGTAGGTGAATGAGTTATTCCAGAAAAATTGGCTATCCGCAATACTATTAAGAGATAATTCACATTTACTCATTTTGAGTAGGTGAGTAATTACCTACGGGTCTGGAACTTCACCAAGTGAAAGCTCTCCCAAAAGTAGGTGAATGAGTTATTTGATAAAAATTGGGTATCCGCAATACTTTTCGAGATAATTCTCATTTACTCATTTTGAGTAGGTGAATAATTAGCTATGGGTCTGAAACTTCACTAAGTGAAAGCTCTCCCAAAAGTAGGTGAATGAGTTATTGGATAAAAATTGGGTATCCGCAATACTTTTCGAGATAATTCTCATTTACTCATTTTGAGTAGGTGAATAATTAGCTATGGGTCTGAAACTTCACCGAGTGAAAGCTCTCCCAAAAGTAGGTGAATGAGTTATTTCAGAAAAATTGGCTATCTGCAATACTTTTAGAGGTAATTCGCATTTACTCATTTTGAGTAGGTGAGTAATTAGCTATGGGTCTGAAACTTTACCATGTGAAAGCTCTCCCAAAAGTACATGAATGAGTTATTTGATAAAAATTGGGTATCCGCAATAGTTTTTGAGATAATTAGCATTTACTCATTTTGAGTAGGTGAGTAATTAGCTACAGGTCTGAAACTTCACCGAGTGAAAGCTCTCCCAAAAGTAGGTGAATGAGTTATTTCAGAAAAATTGGCTATCTGCAATACTTTTAGAGATAAATTGCATTTACTCATTTTGAGTAGGTGAGTAATTAGGTATGGGTCTGAAACTTCACCATGTGAAAGCTCTTCCAAAAGTAGGTGAATGAGTTATTTGAGAAAAATTGGCTATCTGCAATACTTTTAAGAGATAATTCGCATTTACTCATTTTGAGTAGGTGAGTAATTATCTACGGGTCTGAAACTTCACCATGTGAAAGCTCTCCCAAAAGTACATGAATGAGTTATTTGATAAAAATTGGGTATCCGCAATAGTTTTTGAGATAATTAGCATTTACTCATTTTGAGTAGGTGAGTAATTAGCTACGGGTCTGAAACTTCACCGAGTGAAAGCTCTCCCAAAAGTAGGTGAATGAGTTATTTCAGAAAAATTGGCTATCTGCAATACTTTTAGAGGTAATTCGCATTTACTCATTTTGAGTAGTTGAGTAATTAGCTATGTGTCTGAAACTTCACCATGTGAAAGCTCTCCCAAAAGTATATGAATGAGTTATTTGATAAAAATTGGGTATCTGCAATAGTTTTTGAGATAATTAGCATTTACTCATTTTGAGTAGGTGAGTAATTAGCTATGGGTCTGAAACTTCACCGAGTGAAAGCTCTCCCAAAAGTAGGTGAATGAGTTATTTGATAAAAATTGGCTATCTGCAATACTTTTAGAGATAATTTGCATTTACTCATTTTGAGTAGGTGAGTAATTAGCTATGGGTCTGAAACTTCACCATGTGAAAGCTCTTCCATAAGTAGGTGAATGAGTTATTTGAGAAAAATTGACTATCTGCAATACTTTTAAGAGATAATTCGCATTTACTCATTTTGAGTAGGTGAGTAATTATCTATGGGTCTGAAACTTCACCATGTGAAAGCTCTCCCAAAAGTACATGAATGAGTTATTTGATAAAAATTGGGTATCCGCAATAGTTTTTGAGATAATTAGCATTTACTCATTTTGAGTAGGTGAGTAATTAGCTACGGGTCTGAAACTTCACCGAGTGAAAGCTCTCCCAAAAGTAGGTGAATGAGTTATTTGAGAAAAATTGGCTATCTGCAATACTTTTAGAGGTAATTCGCATTTACTCATTTTGAGTAGGTGAGTAATTAGCTATGGGTCTGAAACTTCACCATGTGAAAGCTCTTCCAAAAGTAGATGAATGAGTTATTTGAGAAAAATTGCCTATCTCCAATACTTTTAACAGATAATTCGCATTTACTCATTTTGAGTAGGTGAGTAATTATCTACGGGTCTGAAACTTCACCATGTGAAAGCTCTCCCACAAAAGTAGATGAATGAGCCCTCCTTTAAACAGGAGACTCTTGTACCACCCTGTGGATCAAAAATTCGCTCAAAATTGCTCTATCTCTTACGGTTTTCCAGGTATTGACACTTTTTCATTTTCCGTGAAAATCCAAGATGGCCGCCGAAAGTGGAGAAAATTGAAATTTTCCCCCTTTCCACAGGACACTCTTGTACCACCCTATGGGTTAAAAATTCGCTCGAAATCGGTCAATCTCTTGCGGTTTTCGAGATATTGACACTTTTCCATTTTCTGCGAAAATCCAAGATGGCCGCCAAAAGTGGTGGAAATTGAAATTTTCCCCCATTTGACAGAGGACTCTTGTACCACCCTGTGGGTCAAAAATTTGCTCGAAATCGCTCTATCTCTTATGACTTTCGAGATATTTGTGATTTTTCACATTTTCACTAAAAGTAGCAACAAAGTAGCCATTACTCACTTGTACATCGAGAAACAGTTGTAAAACTTAAATATGTTATAGTTCACAAAAAAGTACATGAACAAGATATTTAAGAGAAAATGTGTAGCTGCAATACTTTTGAAGATATAAGCCATTTACTTATTATGGTTATCATTCCAAATTGACCAAGTAGCTATTACTCACTTAGCTATGGAGATACACTTCCAAACCGCTGACCATGTTGTAGCTGTGGAGAAAATAGCTGAACAACATATTGGAACAAAATACTGTAAACGCAATAGTTTGACAGATATAAGTCATATAATTATATTAGGAAAAAGTGTTATTACTCACTCAAAAGTAGGCCAAAGTTCACCAAACCTTTTTCCACTTAGCATAGGATACTCTTGTACTACCCTGTGGGTCAAAAATTCGCTCGAAATTGCTCTATCTCTTACGGTTTGCGAGATATTTTTGATTTTTGACATTTTCAGTAAAAGTAGCAATAAAGTAGCCATTACTCACTTGTACATCGAGCAACAGGTGTGAAACTTAAATATGTTACAGTTCACAAAAAAGTAGATGAACAACATATTTGAGAGAAATGGTGTAGCTGCAATACTTTTGAAGATATAAGCCATTTACTCATTATGGTTATCATAAAAATTTGACAAAGTAGCTATTACTCACTTAGCTATGGAGATACACTTCCAAACTACTGACCATGTAGTAGCTGTGGAGACAGTAGCTGAACAACATATTGGAACAAAATTGTGTAGCTGCAATACTTTTGAAGATATAAGCCATTTACTCATTATTAGGAAAAAGTGTTATTACTCACTCAAAAGTAGGCCAAAGTTCACCAAACCTTTTCCCACTTAGCATAGGATACTCTTGTACTACCCTGTGGGTCAAAAATTCGCTCGAAATTGCTCTATCTCTTACGGTTTGCGAGATATTTTTGATTTTTGACATTTTCAGTAAAAGTAGCAATAAAGTAGCCATTACTCACTTGTACATTGAGCAACAGGTGTGAAACTTAAACATGTTACAGTTCACAAAAAAGTAGATGAAAAACATATTTGAGAGAAATGGTATAGCTGCAATACTTTTGAAGATATAAGCCATTTACTCATTATGGTTATCATAAACAAGAGGAGAGTGCCCGTGAACGGGCACTGTGTCAGCTGACTGAATGTTTTTGATTTGTGATGGTGATAATGAGAGGAAAGCATAATTATCAGGAAAAGTGCTGTACAGAAATACAGTAAATGGTAACTGAACAGCATGTTCGAAAGATATTCCGAAGCTGACAGAAGAAAAGGACAAAAAAGTTGTGCCCTGCAAATGATATTATGAAATAAAGTAACAAGGTAATTGTTTAAGTGTAAAAAGTAGGTTAAAAATATTTAAAGAAATACTATAAATGCAATATCCTCGTTCGACCATGAAGAAGGGATCCAAAGGTCAAATCTGACCATACCAAAAGATTCCCAGCCAAAGAATTTAGGATGGTTTACCATCCCAAACCTGTCGGAGCAATAATAAGTGAGTCATAGGCACTTTTTAAGTTTGATTATCCTTGTTTGACCTTGACGGAGGGGTCTAAGGTCAAATCCGACCACACAAAAAAAATCCCAGCCCATGATTTCCTGTAGCTTGTTTACCATCCCAAACCTGTAGGACCAATAATAAGCGAGTTATAAGTAATTGTAAGTTTGGCTATCCTCAATTGACCTTGAAGGAGGGGTCCCTGGTCAAATCTGACCACACCAAAAAAAGAATCCCAGCCCATGATTTCCTATATGTTGGTTTACCATCCCAAACCTCCAAGACCAATAATACGCAAGTTATAAGCACTTTAAATTTGGCTATTTTCGTTTGACCTGGAAGGAGGGGTCTAAAGTCAAATCCGACCACACCAAAAGATTCCCAGCCCATGATTTTCTATAGGTTGGTTTTCCATTCCAAACCTCTAGGACCAATAATAAGCGAGTTATAAGCACTTTTAAGTTTGGCTATCCTCATTTGACCTTGAAGGAGGGGTCCAAGGTGAAATCCGACCACACCAAAAAATTCCCAGCTCATGATTTTCTATAGGCTGGTTTTCATTCCAAACCTCTAGGACCAATAATAAGCGAGTTATAAGCACTTTTATGTTTGGCTATCCTCATTTGACCTTGAAGGAGGGTTCCAAGGTCAAATCGGACCATATTAACAGATTCCTAGCCCATGATTTCCTACAGGTTGGATACAATGATTTACTCAACAGTGAGAACCTGAAAGAAGCTTTGCTCAGCTATGCCATGACATAGAGGTCTGCAATTTCACTATGTTATAGCTGACCAAAACGTCTGTGAATAACATATTTAACAAAATACTCTAAATGTAATAGTTTTCAAGTTACAACTGATTTACTCAAGAGTGAGAACCTCAAAGTAACTATTACTCAGCTATGCAATGAGCTACATGTCTGAATTTTTGCTCTGTTATAGCTGACCTAAAAGTAGGTGAACAACATATTTAAGCAAAATACTGTAAATGCAATAGTTTTCAAGTTACAACTGATTTACTCAATAGTGAGAAGCTGAAAATAGCTATTGCTCCGCTATGCCACGAGCTATAGGTCTGTAATTTCACTATGTTATAGCTAACCCAAAAGTAGGTGAACAATATATTTTAACAAAATACTCCAAATGCAATATTTTTCAAGTTATAGCCGATTTACTCAACAGTCAGTGCCTGAGAATAACTATTGCTCAGTTGTGCCATGAGCTACAGGTCTGTAATTTCACTATGTTATAGCTGACCCAAAAGTAGCTGAATAACATATTTGCACCAATTTCTGTAAAGGCAATAGTTTTCCAATTACAACTGATTTACTCAACAGTGAGAACTTCAAAGTAGCTATTACTCAGCTATGCAATGAGCCACAGGTCTGGAACTTCACTATGCTATAGCTGACCCCAAAATAGGTGAATAACATATTGCAACAAAATACTCTAAATGCAATAGTTTGCAAGTTATAAGTGATTTACTCAACAGTGATAACCTAAAAGTAGCTATTACTCAGCTATGCCATGAGCTACAGGTCTGAAATTTTACTATGTTATAGCTGACCCAAAAGTAGCTGAATAACATATTTATACTAAATTCTCTAAATGCAATAGTTTTCAAATTATAAGTGATTTACTCAACATTGAGAACTTCAAAGTAGCTATTACTCAGCTATGCAATGAGTCACAGGTCTGGAACTTCACTATGTTCTGGCTGACCCCAAAATAGGTGAATAACATATTGAAACAAAATACTCTAAATGCAATAATTTCCAAGTTATAAGCAATTTACTCAACAGTGATAACCTCAAAGTAGCTATTACTCAGCTATGCCATGAGCTACAGGTCTGAAATTTTACTATGTTATAGCTGACCCAAAAGTAGGTGAACAACATATTTAAGCAAAATACTGTACATGCAATAGTTTTCAAGTTACAACTGATTTACTCAACAGTGATGACCTAAAAGTAGCTATTACTCAGCTATGCCATGAGCTACAGGTCTGAAATTTTACTATGTTATAGCTGACCCAAAAGTAGCTGAATAACATATTTATACTAAATTCTCTAAATGCAATAGTTTTGCAATTACAACTGATTTACTCAATAGTGAGAACCTCAAAGTAGTTATTACTCAGCTATGCAATGAGCTACA
Source organism: Sabellastarte sp. h YS-2021 (assembly GCA_964017235.1). Lineage (NCBI taxonomy): Eukaryota > Metazoa > Annelida > Polychaeta > Sabellida > Sabellidae > Sabellastarte > Sabellastarte sp. h YS-2021. Next base: position 57,826,920 of record OZ024930.1, on the reverse strand, counting down.
GGTCTGAAATTTCACTATGTTATAGCTGACCCAAAAGTAGGTGAACAACATATTTAAGCAAAATACTGTAAATGCAATAGTTTTGAAGTTACAACTGATTTACTCAATAGTGATGACCTAAAAGTAGCTATTACTCAGCTATCCCATGAGCTACAGGTCTGAAATTTTACTATGTTATAGCTGACCCAAAAGTAGCTGAATAACATATTTATACGAAATTCTCTAAATGCAATAGTTTTCCAATTACAACTGATTTACTCAATAGTGAGAACTTTAAAGTAGCTATTACTCAGCTATGCCATGACCTACAGATCTGAAATTTCACTATGTTATAGCTGGCCCAAAAGTAGCTGAATAACATATTTATACGAAATTCTCTAAATGCAATAGGTTTTAAGTTACAAGTGATTTACTCAATAGTGAGAACTTCAAAGTACCTATTACTCAGCTATGCAATGAGCCACAGATCTGAAACTTCACTATGTTATAGCTGATCCCAAAATAGGTGAATAATATATTGCAACAAAATACTGTAAATGCAATAGTTTCCAAGTTATAGGCGATTTACTCAACAGTGATAACCTCAAAGTAGCTATTACTCAGCTATGCCATGAGCTACAGGTCTGAAATTTTACTATGTTATAGCTGACCCAAAAGTAGCTGAATAACATATTTATACGAAATTCTCTAAATGCAATATTTTTGAAGTTATAAGCGATTTACTCAACAGTGATAACCTAAAAGTAGCTATTACTCAGCTATCCCATGAGCTACAGGTCTAAAATTTTACTATGTTATAGCTGACCCAAAAGTAGCTGAATAACATATTTATACGAAATTCTCTAAATGCAATAGTTTTTAAGTTACAAGTGATTTTACTCATGATGGAAGTTACTGAAAAGCCCAAAAGTAGCTATTACTCACTTAGCTATTGAGACAGGCACCCAACTTACTCACCATATTGTAGCTATGAAAAAAGTAGCTGAATAACATATTTTAACAAAATCTCTAAATGCAACACTTTTCAAGTTATAAATGATTTTGTGCATGATTTCATGAATTTTAATGCATTAAAAATTATTAAAAAAATTTATTTAAAAAAAAGTAAGACAGATCCAGGTCTCATACTCACACAAGAGAATCTACCTGTGGCCTAGTACATATATGCAAGATATGAGAGAAATCCCTGCAATAGTCACTGAGAAAATTGTGATTAAGTGTTGAAATTTTCACACTTTTGGTGGGGGTACCCCCCTTGTAATGTCTCTAGCAAACAGACGAACAGACAGATTTGCATGCCTTGAACAATTTTTCATCCTCGATAGATAAGGTACCTTTCAAAAAAAACAGCACATCTCTAGGCCTTGTAGTTTTGGAGGAGAAGTTGTTCACGCGTACGTGTACGAGTACGCCCACGCCGCAGAGTGACGACATAAAAATTAAAGTAGCTATTACTCACTTAGCTATGGAGATACACTTCCAAACTACTGACCATGTTGTAGCCGTGGAGACAGTAGCTGAACAACATATTGGAACAAAATTGTGTAGCTGCAATACTTTTGAAGATATAAGCCATTTACTCATTATGGTTATCATTAAAAATTGACAAAGTAGTTATTACTCGCTTAGCTATTGAGATACACTTCCAAACCACTGACCATGTTGTAGCTGTGGACAAAGTAGCTGAACAACATATTGCAACAAAATGCTGTAAATGCAATAGTTTGAGAGTTATAAGCCATATAAATATATTAGCTAAAAGTGCTATTACTCACTCACAAGTAGGCCAAAGTTCACCAAACCCAAAAAATATTGAAGAGCAAAAAAATTCATTAGGACAACTAATTTACCAAAAATGTGTAACTGTAGTAGTTTCAGAGGAAACTGCGTGACACACGCACGCACCCACACACGCACATACGCGCATACACATGGTGCAAATTATAATCTCCCGCCGGCGAGCCGGGCGGGAGATAAAAATTGGCTATCAGCAATACTTTTAGAGATAATTCGCATTTACTCATTTTGAGTAGGTGAGTAATTAGCTATGGGTCTGAAACTTCACCATGTGAAAGCTCTCCCACAAGTAGATGAATGAGTTATTTGATAAAAATTGGGTATCCGCAATACTTTTACAGATAATTAGCATTTACTCATTTTGAGTAGGTAAATAATTAGCTATGGGTCTGAAACTTCACCAAGTGAAAGCTCTGCCAAAAGTAGGTGAATGAGTTATTTGATAAAAATTGGCTATCTGCAATACTTTTAGAGATAATTCGCATTTACTCATTTTGAGTAGGTGAGTAATTAGCTATGGGTCTGAAACTTCACCAAGTGAAAGCTCTTCCAAAAGTAGGTGAATGAGTTATTTGAGAAAAATTGGGTATCCGCAATAGTTTTTGAGATAATTAGCATTTACTCATTTTGAGTAGGTGAGTAATTAGCTACGGGTCTGAAACTTCACCGAGTGAAAGCTCTTCCAAAAGTAGGTGAATGAGTTATTTGATAAAAATTGGCTATCTGCAATACTTTTAAGAGATAATTCGCATTTACTCATTTTGAGTAGGTGAATAATTATCTACGGGTCTGAAACTTCACCATGTGAAAGCTCTCCCAAAAGTAGATGAATGAGTTATTTGATAAAAATTGGGTATGCGCAATAGTTTTAGAGATAATTAGCATTTACTCATTTTGAGTAGGTGAATAATTAGCTACGGGTCTGAAACTTCACCGAGTGAAAGCGCTTTGGGATAGCTGCTCTGCAGAAATACCCTGAAGATAAAAAATTTCGTCGAAATCGTTCTATCTAGCACGGTTTTCGAGATATTAGCATTTTTGTGTTTTGCAATTTTTGCGAAAAATTCGAAAATTCAAAATGGCCGCCATTTTTTGTGAGAAAATTTTTTTGGGAAAATTGGCATTGCTACTCTCAGAGATACCCTGTGGGTCAAAAAATTCATCGAAATCGCTCTATCTAGCAGGGTTTTCGAGATATAAGCATTTTTATGTTTTGCAATTTTTGCGAAAAATTTAAAAATTCAAAATGGCCGCCATTTTTGGCGAGACAAAATTTTTTTGAAAATTGGCATGGCTACTCTGCAGAGATACCCTGTGGGTCAAAAATTTCGTCGAAATCGCTCTATCTAGCACGGTTTTCGAGATATAAGCATTTTTATGTTTTGCAATTTTTGCGAAAAATTCAAAATGGCCGCCATTTTTTGCGAGACCAAATTTTTTTTGAAAATTGGCATGGCTATTTTGCAGAGATACCCTGTAGATCAAAAATTTCGTCAAAATCGCTCTATCTAGTACGGTTTTCGAGATATAGGCATTTTTATGTTTTGCAATTTTTGCGAAAAATTCAAAAATTAAAAATGGCCGCCATTTTTGGTGAGACAAAATTTTTTTGAAAATTGGGATAACTACTCCGCAGAGATACCCTGTGGGACAAAAATTTCATCGAAATCGCTCTATCTAGCACGGTTTTCGAGATATAAGCATTTTTGTGTTTTCCTTATTTGGAAAATTCGTAATGATTAATTAATCATTAATTACTCGGCCATTTCTTAACCAATCAATGCCAAAATCTAATGATTTCCAGATTTTAATAGAATGAATGTATTTGCCAAGTTTCAGATGAATTGATAAAATTCCTTTCAAGTTATCATCCGGACAGGCTTCCCCATCGAAAAAAGACATTTTTGGTCATGTGACCTCTCTGATTGGTTGAAATGTCACTGCAGCATATTCAAAAAAATTCCCCAAGGCTACTGCCTAAACCTGCCAAATTTGAAAAGAATCCGCCTAACGGTTACAGAGTTATAAGGAAAACAAAATGCGGAGCCGGTGGAGCCGGCGGAGCCTGAAGGTCTCCCACACACAAACAAGTCTGCATAGTCTGGTATTGAGCAATGACAAAAATAGCATATATTGATATATGGCCACCTGTATGTCAGACATGTAATACAGATCAATGACATGTACTTAACTCTTGTGATAACACATTGTGTCTAAGGTTTGTAGGGAGGAAACTATTGTGTATATATTTTTGGCTGGGTGATAGTTATTTGCCTTGGTACTGTCCTCTGAATGGATACTCATTTTCTGCTTTTCTAAAGCTACTGAAAAGCATAATTGTTTGTTGAAAGAGGTAATTATTATTTGCGATATAAGCATTTTTGTGTGTTCAATTTTTTCCGAAAATTCGAAAAAATTCAAAATGGCCACCATTTTTGGCGAGACAAAAATTTGTTGAAAATTGGGATGGCTACTTCGCAGAGACACCCTGTGGGTAAAAAATTTCATTTTTTGTTGAAAGGGGCAATTATTATTTGCGATATAAGCATTTTTGTGTTTTGTAATTTTCCTGAAAAATGGCGAAACAAAAATTTTTCAAAAAAATGTGTTAGTTAATCTGCAGAGATACCCAGTAGGTTAAAAACTTTCGTCAAAATCACTCTATTGTCCAAGTTTTAGAGCAAAACTCATGCTTCCCTTTGGGTGGACATTATGCATACCAATGCGTCCTATTTCTAGTTTTGAATATGCTGCAGTTAGATTTCGACCAATCAGAGAGGTCACATGACCAAAAATGTCTTTTTTCGATGGGTAAGCTTGTCCGGATAATAACTTGAAAGGGATTTTATCTATTCACCTATCTATTTTATCTATTCATTTTTTGAAAATTGCCAAGAGTACATTGTTTAGATACCATGTGGGTCGAAAATTTCGACAAAATCGCCCTATCCCGCATGGTTAAGGAGATAGAACCAAATTTGTGGTTTTCCATTTTTTGCAAAAATTCAAAATGGCCACCATTTTTGGGGAGAGGAAATGTTTTTAAACTTGCCAAGTTGCCAATAGTACATTCTTTTTTCCTTTTTTCATGGATGATATAATTGACATATAACTGCACACATGGGTTCTTAACCTTATCCAATATCTTTGCAAATACTCAAGAAACTTTGTTGAAGTAAAAGTTTTATAAACTACAAAAATAGCATCAGAGATGCCCATACCCCACAGAATGGGGAAATAGTTTTCAACACCATGACATATAGAAGTAGTGAAAGTTCAAACAGTACAAAGACCAGGATACATTCAGCGCAGTGTGACTTATATAAAGGTACAAATAATGTTTAACTAGAGAAAATAACATCTAAGAGAAAGAAAATGTATGTAAAGATAAAGTACTAAAACAAGACAATTCAATGCCAAGATGACAGCATTCATCAGTAAACTAAAAAATATGAAGCTGTAAAATTTATTAATTGGAGAATAGCTGTCACTGGAAATAGCATAATTATGTAAAAGTGTATACAATAATCAGTTGGAGCAATCCATATATCTTCGTTATAAGAGAAAGATCTCTCAAATATGGCATCTGAACACACTTTGGCAGAGCAAAAAGATCACACCATAATGCCCACATACATTTACATACACCCCCTAACCAATGCCCCTACCAAGTGTCAACCTTCTACACCTTACGGAATCCAAGAAATAGTCCAGACAAGATTTTAAAACTCATGGTCACTATAACAAGGTCAAATCAAGGTCACAGAATGATGATGCACATCTATAACCCATAACCAATATCCCTACCAAGTATCAACTTCATAAGATTGTATAGGTCAAGGTCACTACAGTAAGGTCAAATCAAGGTCACACCAGGACATTGCACACCTACACCCCCTGACCAATGTCCCTACCAAGTATCAACTTCCTACACCTTATGGTTTCCGAGATATAGCCCGGACAAGATTTTCATACTCAAGGTCACTACTAAGGTCAAGGGTCAAATCAAGGTCAGACCATGACGTTGCACACTTACAACTCCTAACCAATGTCCCTACCAAGTATCAACTTCCTACACCTTACGGTTTCTGAGATACAGTCGGGACAAACCTTTTCCCGCTACCCGCCCTTCTGGACACCACTGGTGAAAACAATACCCAGACAACCCTTAAGGGTTGTGGGGTAATAAATTGGAATAAACTATTAATAGGAAATTTCACAATTGTAGCATCTGTAACAAGATGTCACATATTCAATGCCTCTTTCAAAATTCATGAGCTCTACTGAATATGATTTGTACACAGGTGTAATGTCACTGATTCTGTTGCTACTGTTGTTCTTTGTGATGTTGACTTCCATCACAAATCAGTCAAATACACTGACTGCTTAGTTGTCTGGTTATTTGTCAACAGACACTTGAAAGATAATGCTTTTCATCTCAATTAGCTGGGGCCACAGTGGCAGAATGGTAACACTCTCACCTCCCACCTCTGAGATTGGAGTTTGAATCCCAGCCCGACTTTAAGTGGGAAAGCTGGTAGTTGCTTGCTGTTGGTCTGCAGTTAACAGTACAGAACCCTGACCAACTGGAATTACCTGCAAGTCGCTGACAAGCCAACTCACTGACAGCAACTCGCCAACAGATTATTTACTTGCACAAATGACACCTGTAGCTTCTGTCACACTAAAATATTGCCATAAATTGCTCTAAAATGTATATAATATCTGCAATCATTTATTTCCCTTCATTAAAACATTTTATATTATGAAAATGTGATGAAACTTCTCAAGTTTAAGTATGTGTGCAACTTAACGGACCATTCACAACAAAATGATAGATGAATCCATCTTCTTTTACAATAAAAACGTGGACATTAGAAGAACTGCATAAATGATAATTTGAATATTGTAACGTCTTTTCAGCAAAAAATGACACAAAATGGGGTAATAATGTGTCATTAATTAATTTAAAATTTGTCAGCGAGTTGATGTCTGCGAGTTGTGAAGAACTGCATAAATGATTATTTGAATATTGTAACATCTTTTCAGCAAAAAAATGACACAAAATGAGGTAATAATGTGTCATTAATTAATTTAAAATTTGTCAGCGAGTTGATGTCTGCGAGTTGTCTTGACAGCGATTTGCTCATATACGACCAACTGTATGTAGTGGTTTCCTCAGCCCATAAAAGTAAACACTGTTATATGATACAGTGTTGAAAGTGACGTTAAAATCCAAATAATTAAATAAACTACAGATTGCGTCTCAACGCAGTGTATCCCCGGACGGGACATAGTTAAGGCGTGAATATGTCGGTCTTGAGCCTGCTTCCTGGAGCACCAGGTCAGGATTCTCCATAGTACCAGATTACTCCCAAAAGCTAATCACTAGTTCTTTCACTTATATCTGTCTTTAAAAATTACATTTCATGGATCCAGAAGATACATATAGTGATCCGGATCACTTCCAAAATTCAATCATTTCATCCTTTTACCTTTTCAGACATATTCTAAAAATTTCATCAAAATCCGTCCATAAGTTTTTTAGTCATCTTGTACACAAACACATCTGGCAGCCTGGATCCACATGATCCAGAGAGTGATCCAGATTACTCCCAAAAACTAATCACTTGTTCCTTGTCCCATTTAAGACATTTCCTGAAAATTTCATAAAAATCCATCCATAACTTTTTGAGCTATTTGTCTTTAAAAATTACATTTCTTGGATCCAGAAGATCCAGATAGTGGTCCAGATCACTCGCAAAATTGAATCATTTCTTCCTTTTACCACTTCTTCCTTTTACCATTTGTAATATATCCTAAAAATATCAAAGTCCATCCCAAGATTATGTGGCAGCCTGGATCCAGATGATCCAGACAGTGATCCAGATCACTCCAAAAATTTAATCACTTGTTCCTAGTACCATTTAGGCCATTTGCTGAAACAATCCATCCATAACTTTTTGCGGTATCTGTCTTTAAAAATTACATTTTATGGATCCAGAAGATCCATATAGTGATTCGGATCACTTCCAAAATTCAATCATTTCATCCTTTTACCTTTTCAGACATATCCTGAAAATTTCATCAAAATCCGTCCATAAGTTTTTGATGTATCTTGTACATAAACACATCTGGCAGTCTGGATCCAGATGATCCAGATGACTCCCAAATCTAATCACTTGTTCCTTGTCCCATTTAGGACATTTTCTGAAAATTTCATCAAAATCCACCTATGACTTTTTGAGCTATTTGTCTTTAAAAATTATATTTCATGGATCCAGAAGATCCAGATAGTGGTCCAGATCACTCGCAAAATTGAACCATTTCTTCCTTTTACCACTTCTTCCTTTTACCATTTGTAACATATCCTAAAAATATCATCAAAATTCATCCTAAAATTATGTTGCAGCCTGGATCCAGATGATCCAGATCACTCCAAAAATGTAATCACTTGTTCCTTGTACCATTTAGATCATTTGCTGAAAATGTCATCACAATCCATCCATAACAGTTTACTGTTTGAGGTATCTGTCTTTAAAAATTACATTTCATGGATCCAGAAGATCCATATAGTGATCCGCATCACTTCCAAAATTCAACCATTTCATCCTTTTACCTTTTCAGACATATCCTGAAAATTTCATCAAAATCCATCTATAAGTTTTTGAGCTATATTGTACACAAACACATCTGGCAGCCTGGATCCAGATGATCCAGACAGTGATCCAGATCACTCCCAAAATCTAATCACTTGTTCCTCATCCCATTAAGGACATTTCCTGAAAATTTCATCAAAATGCACCCATAAGTTTTTGAGTTATCTGTCTTTAAAAATTAAATTTCATGGATCCAGAAGATCCAGACAGTGATCCGGATCACTCCCAAAATTTAATCATATCCTCCTTTTACCATTTTGGACATATCCTGAAAATTTTACCAAAATCCATCTGTCAGTTTTTGAGTGATCTTGTTCACAAACAAACAAACAAATAGAGGGCCAAAAATGACCCTCGGTCAGGTACTTTGGCGGTCAGTGGATGACCTTAAATGAAGATCTGTAACCGGTAAGCCTGGATGCTGGTACTCCATCATGTACTCAACCTCCAAAGCCATTTTCAATAGTTTCCATGCAATGTAGTCAGCATTAAGTGTGAAAATATCTCCAAATCTGCCAAAAATGACCCTTGGTCAGGTACTTTGGCGGTCAGTGGATGACCTTAAATGAAGATCTATAACCAGTAAGCCTGGATGGTAGAAGTCCATCATGTACTCAACCTCCAAAGTCATTTTCAATAGTTTCCATGCAATATAGTCAGCATTAAGTGTGAAAATATCTCTGAAAAGGCCAAAAATGACCCTTGGTCAGGTACTTTGGCGGTCAGTGGATGACCTTCAATGAAGAGCTTCAAGGTCAAATTTCTGCATGCTTATAGAGGACATACATATGTATTATATATACCAGCCATAGGATGATCTGACTTTCTGTATAGGAGAACTGGGCCGAAAAGTGAAAAAATGGCCAAAATCTGACCTTTAAGAGGCCACCAGTGACCTTAAGATTGAAGGTCAAGGTCACAAAACAATAGCGTTCGTGGCATTGCCCATATATACCCACATACCAAATTTGAAAGTTCTAACTAAAATATTTTTTAAGTTATCGCGTCCAAAAGGAAATCTCTGCGGCGGCGGCACCGTACTGAATCCTAAGTATCCCCGACTTTCGTCCGGGGATACAATAATCATCAAGTTTCATCTACCACCACTGTAGACATGGTTACCTCAGCTCTACTTTACTTGTGTGTAGAGCCGTGGCACGACCCCACATAAAACTGGAGATTTGTATCAAATATAAATACTGGCAAATGTGTTCACCCAAGTATTTCCACAACTATTTTGTTTTATTCCCCATTATTATACAAACATAACTGGATGAAAACTAATGGATTGTACCCATTTTCAGCATTTCATTGAAGATTTTTGAAAAAAAATTTCTTAAATGTTCTTTTACTATAAAAATCGTGTGAAATAGCTTAAATATCACTATTTCTGTGTCCCTTGTATCAAAGTCATTTGTGCAAATCTCCGGTTTTATGTGGGGTCGTGCCACGGCTCTACACACCAAGTAAAGTAGAGCTGAGGTAACCACGTCTACCACCACTGGTCCCATATTTACATGGAATTAAAATACCGAACCAACCCAAATTGATTTATAGGAAGACCCAAGTGAATATATTTACTACTCCAGTGAAGAGATCCAACCAGCCCCACTCCATTCAATTCTTTGGACCTGTTTCTTGGTTGTTGCGCCTTAGAGTCTGTCTTTTGATACAGATTAAGCACTATAAAAGTCATATCAGAAATTCATACAATGATTCAACAAGCACATAATATATTTTAGGTATTTTTGTTTTTGTATTTTTGTTGTTTTGTGCAAAAATAAACAAGGGTGCAGTGGCTGGCTTTCTGCCAACCACGGAGTCGAATCTTAGGACAGCAATGAGGGATCACTGGCTGTTGAAATCTGTAAATCGTTCTATTATCGCCCGCATTTGCAAACCGCTTGCAAAGACATTCACGGATTTGACAAAAACGGTTTATAAATATAAAGGGTCATAAAGGCTGTAACTTCGCAGTTTGGATATTGATTTCGAAGGGACAATAGTATAGCATTTATGTTTCAAGTATACACATAAAATAAGATTAGCGAACTGGTTTATTTTTTAAATATATACTGTAACAATTTGGAAAACATAAATTAAAGTGTTATAAGGATATTTTACACAAGTAAACTGTAAGTATTTTAATAAAATATTCAACGATTTCATTTAAAAAAAGAAAGCCTTTTCTTGATTTTACATACATGTGGCAGTCGGTACTTTTTGTGTAGTATACTACAGTAGTGTCCTGTGCAGTCTTCGTCCAATATTTCTCGTAGCCATATTTACCATTTATAAATAATTTAAAATGAAATAAAATTACCTTATTTTCAAAAGAAACATCTTGCCTTTAAACCTTTGCAGATATTAGTAGTATTTAGGTATATTCGCTGACGAAAGCCATTTCTGTTAATCGGCATGCTTTCGAAACCAAAACTCACAGATAGCTGACAGATATTTGTGTTTAAAATATGAAGTCGCACCTACTCATTTGTCAAACCAGAAAACCGCAAAGGAATTAATGCATGGAGTGACGTCACGGTAGTACTAGACATTGACCAATAAATATAAATATGGGATGATGCGCAGACAACATTTTTACACTAACAGTGACTGCGTGACACTAGATGATAAAACGACAACAAAATTCGCGAATTAATTTGCTTTCTATAGCTTCATCGCTATTCATTTTCATTTCTCACAAAGATGACCTAAATAAGAACAAGCATTCTGACGCATGCATTTATCTCCCGGCATATAAATTAGATGTACTAAAGATAACATATTTTAACAAGGTGCTCTAAATGTAATACTTTTCAAGTTATAATTGATTTAGTGCATGATTTCATGAATTTTAATGCATTAAAAATTATTTTAAAAATTCATTAAAAAAAATTAGCATGTGAAAGCTCTCCAAAATGTAGGTGAATGAGTTATTTGAGAAAAATTGGCTATCTGCAATACTTTTAGTGATAATAGGCAGTTACTCATTTTGAGTAGGTGAGTAATTAGCTACGGATCTGAAAATTCACTAATTGAAAGCTCTCCAAAATGTATGTGAATGACTTATTTCAGAAATACTGGCTATCTGCAATAGTTGTAGAGATAATTCCCATTTACTCATTTTGAGTAGGTGAATAATTAACTACGGGTGTGAAACTTCACCAAGTGAAAGCTCTCCCAAAAGTAGGTGAATGAGTTATTTGAGAAAAATTGGCTATCTGCAATACTTTTAGGGATAATTCACATTTATTCATTTTCAGTAGGTGAGTAATTAGCTATGTGTCTGGAACTTCACCATGTGAAAGCCCTCCCATAAGTAGATGAATGAGTTATTTGATAAAAATTGGATATCCGCAATACTTTTAGAGATAATTCACATTTACTCATTTTCAGTAGGTGAATAATTAGCTACGGGTCTGAAACCTCACCAAGTAAAAGCTCTCCCAAAAGTAGGTGAATGAGTTATTTGAGAAAAATTGGATATCTGCAATACTTTTACAGATAATTCACATTTACTCATTTTGAGTAGGTGAGTAATTAGCTACGGGTCTGGAACTTCACCATGTGAAAGCTCTCCCAAAAGTAGATGAATGAGTAATTTGATAAAAATTGGATATCCACAATACTTTTAGAGATAATTAGCATTTACTCATTTTGAGTAGGTGAATAATTAGCTACGGGTCTGAAACTTCACCAAGTGAAAGCTCTTCCAAAAGTAGGTGAATGAGTTATTTAAGAAATATTGGATATCCCCAATACATTTCGGGATAATTCACATTTACTCATTTTGAGTAGGTGAGTAATTAGCTACGGGTCTGGAACTTCACCATGTGAAAGCCCTCCCAAAAGTAGATGAATGAGTTATTTGATAAAAATTGGATATCTGCAATACTTTTAGAGATAATTCACATTTACTCATTTTGAGTAGGTGAATAATTAGCTACGGGTCTGAAACCTCACCAAGTAAAAGCTCTGCCAAAAGTAGGTGAATGAGTTATTTCAGAAAACTTGGATATCTGCAATACTTTTACAGATAATTCACATTTACTCATTTTGAGTAGGCGAGTAATTAGCTACGGGTCTGGAACTTCACTATGTGAAAGCTCTCCCAAAAGTAGATGAACGAGTAATTTGATAAAAATTGGATATCCACAATACTTTTAGAGATAATTAGCATTTACTCATTTTGAGTAGGTGAATAATTAGCTATGGGTCTGAAACTTCAAGTGAAAGCTCTTCCAAAAGTAGGTGAATGAGTTATTTAAGAAAAATTGGATATCCCCAATACTTTTACGGATAATTCACATTTACTCATTTTGAGTAGGTGAGTAATTAGCTACGGGTCTGGAACTTCACCATGTGAAAGCTCTCCCAAAAGTAGATGAATGAGTTATTTGATAAAAATTGGATATCCGCAATACTTTTAGAGATAATTAGCATTTACTCATTTTGAGTAGGTGAATAATTAGCTACGGGTCTGAAACTTCACCATGTGAAAGCTCTCCCAAAAGTAGATGAAGCAGTTATTTGAGAAAAATTATGTCATTATTTTGCCACAAATAAGAAAATAGCTATTACTCACTTATGGCATGCAATAGAACCCCAAACTATATGCATTTACCCTACAGTCACAATTTCAAAGTAGGTATTACTCGGCTAGCCAATGTGCAACAGATCTGAAACTTTACTATGTGATAGGTTATCAAAAACTAGATGAATATCATATTTGAAAATATTTCCCTAACTTTAATACTTTTGAAGATATTTGACATTTACTTATGTTGTTATTTTGCTATAAATAAGAAAATAGCTATTACTCACTTATGGCATGCAATAGAACCCCAAACTATGTACCATCTTATAGCTAAGGACAAAGTAGCTGAACAACATATTTTAGGAAAATACTCTAACTGCAATACTTTTGGAGTTACAATGGCTTTACTCAACAGTCAGAATTTCAAAGTAGCTATAATTCAGCTATCCAAGGTGCAACAGGTCTGAAACTTTACTATGTTATAGCTTACCAAAAAGTAGATGGACAAAATATTTGAAAAGATTTCCCTAACTTCAATACTTTTGAAGATATTTGACATGTACTTCTTCTGTTATTTAGCTACAAATGAGAAAATAGCTATTACTCACTTATGGCAAGCAATAGAACCCCAAACTATGTACCATCTTATAGCTAAGAACAAAGTAGCTGAACAACATATTTTAGGAAAATACTCCAACTGCAATAGTTTTGGAGTTACAATGGCTTTACTCAACAGTCAGAATTTCAAAGTAGCTATTACTCAGCTATCCAAGGTGCAACAGGTCTGAAATTTTACTATGTCATAGCTTACCAAAAAGTAGATGGACAACATATTTGAAAAGATTTCCCTAACTTTAATACTTTTGAAGATATTTGATATTTACTTCTTCTGTTATTTAGCTACAAATGAGAAAATAGCTATTACTCACTTATGGCAAGCAATAGAACCCCAAACTATGTACCATCTTATAGCTAAGAACAAAGTAGGTGAACAACATATTGCAATACTTTTTTAGTTACAATAGCTTTACTCAACAGTCAGAATTTCCATGTAGCTATTACTCAGCTATCCAAGGTGCAACAGGTCTGAAACTTTACTATGTCATAGCTTACCAAAAAGTAGATGTACAACATATTTGAAAAGATTTCCCCAACTTTAATACTTTTGAAGATATTTGACATTTACTTCTTCTGTTATTTAGCTACAAATGAGAAAATAGCTATTACTCACTTATGGCATGCAACAGAACCCCAAACTATGTACCATCTTATAGCTAAGGACAAAGTAGCTGAACAACATATTTTAGGAAAATACTCTAACTGCAATAGTTTTGGAGTTACAATCGCTTTACTCACCAGTCAGAATTTCAAAGTAGCTATTACTCAGCTATCCAAGGTGCAACAGGTCTGAAACTTTAGTATGTCATAGCTTACCAAAAAGAAGATGGACAACATATTTGAAAAGATTTCCCTAACTTCTAATCTAATCTATCTAATCTAATGTGGACTTTTATAGCGCTTAATCTCCATCACTGATGGACTCTAAGGCGCATCTAACCATAAGCAAAGGCAATTAGCGTTAATCAAGGGACAATAGCCAGGTCGTACCAAAGAGACACAGATGTGACGGGGGAGGCTATGGTGGGTAGGCTTTTGCAAACAGGTAAGTTTTAAGCTTGCTTCTGAAGGAGGCAACTGATGTTGCACAGCGGACATCTTGAGGGAGTTCATTCCAGGTCTTAGGAGCATCAAAGGCAAAACTCAGGCCAAAATGTTTGGTTGACTTAAAGACTGATGAATGAAAAGGAGGAACTGTAAGGTATTGATGATCTGGGTGACTACGCCTAGTACTATAGGGACAACTACTGGGAGACAGGAACGGTCCAAAATAGGAAGGAGAGCCACTATGCAAGAATTTATACACAAGTGTTGCAGTTTTGAAAATACATCGGTACTTAACAGGCAACCAGTGGAGTTTCTTTAAGATGGGTGTGACATGAGCATACTTTCTGTGATTTGTAACAATACGAGCAAGGGTGTTCTGAATACTTTGCAATTTGTACTGATTGAAACCGGACAAACCTCTGAACAGAGAGTTACAATAGTCCAGGCGACTACTGACCAAGGCATTTGCAGCAAGGACTGCAACATCAGGAGTAAGATGCTTTCTAATTCTACGGAGGTCGCGCATCTGAAGAAAGCACGCTTTGCAAGTTCTCTTGATATGCTCGGAGAATGAAAAATCTGCATCAAACCACACACCTAGATTTCTGACAGAATCAACCGGATGAAGAAGGCTACCAAGAATGCTAACAGGAAAATGAGAGGAAATCTTCTGACGTTGAGCCTTAGAACCAAAGACAATAAATTCAGTTTTTTCAGGGTTGAGCTTCAATTTGCTGAGAGACATCCACTCTTGGACATCATGAAGGCATGCATTTAGCTTGGCGAGAGCCGAATGAGCATTCTTATGGGAGAGATGGATGTATAACTGAGTGTCATCGGCATAAAAATGGAATTTAATATGCGGGTGGAGGCTAATAATTTTACTAAGTGGAGTTGTATAGAGTGAAAACAACAATGGACCCAGGACAGAACCTTGTGGAATGCCATAGATGAGACTACTTAATTCAGATAGTGTAGAGCCTATCTTGATGGCCTGGCATCGATTTCTTAAGTAGGAAACAAACCACCTTAGGACTGTTCCACCAAGACCAAACCAGGATTTAAGGTAGCCAATGAGAATATTATGGTCTATAGTGTCGAATGCGGCTGATAGGTCAAGAAGTACTAGAGCTGTGGGTTCGCCGCGAGCCAGAGAGAGATGAACCTCGTTTTTTATGGACAATAAAGCAGTTTCTGTGGAATGACCTGGCTTGTATGCTGACTGATGAGGATTGTCCAATACTTTTTCAAGTCTTCAATACTTTTGAAGATATTTGACATTTACTTCTTCTGTTATTTAGCTACAAATGAGAAAATAGCTATTACTCACTTATGGCATGCAATGGGACCCCAAACTATGTACCATCTTATAGCTAAGGACAAAGTAGCTGAACAACATATTTGAAGAAAAAGTTGTTACTGCAATAGTTTTTGAGTTATGAGCCCTTTACTCAAAGTAGCTAAGATTGCTATTACTCACTTATCTTTAGGCCTAAGTCAATAAAACCAAAAATTTTTTCAAGGGCATGAAAATTCATTGGGACAATTAATTTACAAAAAATCTGTAGCTGTAGTAGTTTTGGAGAAATCTGCGTGACTAACTAACGCACGCACACACGCACGCACGCACACACAGACATCATTTCATAATCTCCCTCCCGGGCTAAAGCCCGGCGGGAGATAATAAATTGCATATACAGTGCCCCTCCAATTTCAGAACCTATTAGTTGTTAAGTATTCTAATATCGGCCTTCAAAATGGATAGACAGAAAAAGGAATGGATGTTATTTTACTACAAATTCACCCGTGGTGAGAGCCTTCAATAATGAAGTCACATAGATGCGCAGACAATGATTTTATGTTAACAGTGACTGCGCGATAAACCAGCAGACAGATAAATATGAACTTTAATTGGGGATGCGCAGATGACTATTTTAAACACAAATACCTCTCAAGCTATGTGATTGGTTCATAAAAAATACTTTTTAAATTAATTGTCATGCTTCGATGAATGAATAAGGTCACGTAGATGTGCAGACAACAATTTTACATTAACAGTGACTGCATGATAAACCAGCAGACGAATAAATGTATGTAGTTTAATTGGGCTTTTACGTCTAGAAACCAGCAGACGAAACTGTTAAAAAAAACTCGTTCGAGTAGGCCATCACAATGGGAAACACAATAGTTTCTAGGACATACGGGACCTTACAGAAAGCCAGACGTAGTGCTAGACAAGCTTCTTACTTTATAAAATATAACTTAATAAAAGCATTAAAAATTTTCAAAATGGCCGAGTGTATACTATACACCTTAATGTACAGATATGTGAACAAATATTATGCAGAATTTGATATTTAAGGGCTTAAACAGCCAATTTAAAATCGCGGCCACAACCCAGTACATAACTCGAATCAAAGATTCAACTAAAAAAAACATTCGGATCAGCTGTTACCTGGTGTAGTAGTATAGCCGGTTTTCGATATATTCACATTTTTGATCATTTAAACTCTAAGCTCACAGTCTTGTTTTGGATGCTTTCATAATATTCTAGAATGAATATGTAATCACTGAATTATAGAATTTGTGGATTTAATTTTGATGTTATATTTCTGGTCATTTTTGTTGCATATGTTTGGGTACTCATCATTGTCTATTTACGTTGTCATATCGAAAACCCGTCCATCAAGGATACGCATTGTCAAACTTCCAGTTATCGCGAGTTATTGTAAAAACGAACTCACTTTCCGCAGTTTATTCGTAGTTTATTAACCTAACGTAAATGCTATAGTTTGTGACAACTTTCACTTGAAAGATGTGGTCAAAACAGGTATTTTTTATCAAATAATTGCAAATGATTAGTTTTTATACTGTAGAACATAATACCTAAAATTCACAAGTTTATTTGCCGCACAATTCTGTATATTTTAGGTATTTTAAGCTAAAGATCTGTCCGATAATTTTACTGTCGTCTGCTTTGTTGATAAACAAACGGTGGAGGGTAAAGGGCGGGAATTACCATGCATGGTAGCCCCAAAGTGCTACATTGCTTCTTATTGCTTTGTGGTACTAAATTTGTTTCTTTCCCCTTAATTTATAGATGAATCCTGAGAGAGTTGTCAAACGGCATATGTTATATGACCCTGACAGCCTTTCACGGGCTCTGGTAGCAGTGCTGGAAGACAGCCAAAGTATCAGAGGTGTTGCTAGACTGTATGGGGTCCCCAGTACAACACTCAGTGACAGAGTTCATGGGAGGGTGTCCATAGATTGCACCAAACCTGGACCCAGTCCAACATTAAGCAACATTGAAGAGGCTAGTTTATGTGAACATGTTAAATATATGTCCGGCATAGGCTATGGATATTCAAGGTCTGGAGTCATGAGCCTGGCTTCTGAGTACTTGGTCAGCATGGGCAGAAGAGAACCAGGAAAGCCCATGTCAGATAAGTGGTTTTACAACTTTCTGAAAAGATGGCCAGAGTTGAAGTTAGTTAAGCCAAGCAGTTTGGAAATGGTTAGGGTCAAGAACACTACACCTGAAATCATAAACAAATACTTTTCAGAACTTGGAAATATTCTAGATAAGTACTGTCTCAAAGAAAAACCAGAGTGCATTTACAATGTAGATGAAAAGGGTATAAATGCAGAACACAAGCCTCTCAGTGTTGTTGGTGGATTTGACAGCAAGCCACAGGCTTTAACATCTCCCAGATTGACAGTAACAGTGATCGCTTGTGGTAATGCCAATGGCATGGCTATTTCCCCACTCTTTGCTTTCAAAGGAGCCCGCAAGTTGCCCCACCTTTTGCAGAATACCTGCACAGGTGCTGATGGTACGGTATCTTTAAGTGGATGGTCAAACAGTCGTATTTTCAAGCAGTACCTACTTCATTTTGAAAAGTATTGTCAGGGTCAAGGAACCAAACTCATTTTGTTTGATGGCCATAAGTCACCCATAAACCCAGATACAATAGTTGGGTAAAGAGAAATGACATGGTATTGTTTGCTTTACCCCCTCATACATCATGGGTTTTACAGCCTTTGGATGTTGCTTGTTTCAGGTCTTTTCAGATGTTACAATGCTGAAGCCAAAAAATACATGGCAACCCATCCTGGACAGGTTATAACCAGGTACAACATTGCTGAAATAGCATCCAATGCCTATGGCATATCATGATCATCACCAAATCTCAAAAGTGCTTTCAGAAAATGTGGTATCTATCCATATGACCCCAGTGCCTACGCAGCAGATAAATGTGGTGCCCACATTATTTTTCAGGAAGATGCTGAGACAATGAATCCAACACATCAAACAGCCCCTACTGTCACTGCTGAAATTTTTTTTTTTTTTTCAGGAAAAATCCATCACAGCTTCCTCTGTTAGGGCCCAGTTTGTACCCCAAAACAAAGGCAAACTCTCAGGTGTCAGATGACATAAATGCCCACCTTACCAAACAGAAAAAATGCCACCCCTAGTCAAAGGCAAAGGTAAAAAACCCTTTGTACCTCCTTTTAAAGGTATTCATTTGGATGATCAAGTACCTTCAACATCTGGTATATCCAAACCCAATGTTTCCCCTGAACAAGTATCTGATGAGTCAGATTTAGAAATGGATGAAAGTGAAAAATGTTGTGTTTGTGGAAAGTTTTATCCCCCTGAAAGGTCAAATCTAAGTTTCATTGCCATTGTCAATTGGGGTCATTGGACACACTTGGCATTTTGCACCAAAATCAGATCTGTCCGAAGGCACAGTATTTTTCTGTGCCCACACTTTGATGTGGATACTGAACCTTAAGTGATTCTTAAGATAATCCTTTGTGAATATAGAAATACACATAAAAAACACATTTTGTCATTTTAAATGTTGTACAGGTTCCATACTATTCTGTTACATTTGTCGAGTTTATATTGCATGTTTGAAAATGAATTTTAAAAACTTAAAACTGTAACATGTATTTGTAGTAGTGATTTTGTCAGTCATATGTTGAAATACTGATAGGAAAAGTTATTGAAAAATTTTATGTATCCTATTACATAAATGGACTTCTTGCTTCGAGTATTTTTTTTCAATTTTTCATGTTCTGCATATTATTTCTTTATTTGTTCATGTTTTACACCAATATGTGTATTACAACAATACAGATACAAATAAAAAATAATTTACTGCAATCCGTCCTATATTTACTGTTTCCCATTTATATCTCTCATAATTCCAATAAATATATTTTATTTTTACATTACAACATATTAGATATACATTGCCTTGCAACATTCATTTGAACTGGCACTTTGGGGCTACCAAACATTAGTGCTGGTACTGTTTATCGATATTGAAATATTTATCGATTCACGCTAAATTTGCCGATATCAATAATGTAGAGTGCCATATCAATATCGAACTAGAGGATCGCTCGCAAAAAAAAAAATAATGTTTTTGCATAGCAAAAACAAAGCGTCCCGAAAAGGATATAAAGGTGAGTGCTAAAGTATTAAGAAAATGCTTCGTTTCTAGCCTTATACTGTTGTGGCAACCAAAGTCAGTGCAGTCTGCTCTATCTAGCACGGTTTTCAAGATATAAGCATTTTTGTGTTTTGCAAAAAATAAAAAAATTAAAAATGTCCGCTATATTTGGCGAGACAAAAATATTTTGAAAATTGGCATGGCTATTCTGCAGAGATACCCAGCAGGTCAAAAATTTTGTTGAGTTCGCTCCATATAGCACGGTTTTCGAGATATAAGCATTTTTGTGTTTTGCAAAAACTTTGAAAATTCAAAATGGCCACCATTTTTGGGGAGACAAAAATTTTTATCAAGACCACTGCCGTGGTGTGTATCTCCTGCCGAGCATTAAAGCAGAAGAAATAGCTTTTCCGAGATATTCACAAATTTTCATTTTCCTGTGTGAAAGCTCTTCCAAAAGTAGGTGAATGAGTTATTTGAGAAAAATTGGCTATCTGCAATACTATTAAGAGATAATTCATATTTACTCATTTTGAGTAGGTGAATAATTATCTATGGGTCTGAAACTTCACCAAGTGAAAGCTCTCCCAAAAGTAGGTGAATGAGTTATTTGAGAAAAATTGGCTATCTGCAATACTTTTAGAGATAATTCGCATTTACTCATTTTGAGTAGGTGAGTAATTAGCTATGGGTCTGAAACTTCACAGAGTGAAAGCTCTCCCAAAAGTAGGTGAATGAGTTATTTGAGAAAAGTTGGCTATCTGCAATACTTTTAGAGATAAATCACATTTACTCATTTTGAGTAGGTGAGTAATTAGGTATGGGTCTGAAACTTCACAGAGTGAAAGCTCTCCCAAACGTAGGTGAATGAGTTACTTGAGAAAAATTGGCTATCTGCAATACTTTTAGAGATAATTCGCATTTACTCATTTTGAGTAGGTGAGTAATTAGCTATGGGTCTGAAACTTCACCAAGTGAAAGCTCTCCCAAAAGTAGGTGAATGAGTTATTTGAGAAAAATTGGCTATCTGCAATACTTTTAGAGATAATTCGCATTTACTCATTTTGAGTAGGTGAGTAATTAGCTATGGGTCTGAAACTTCACGAAGTGAAAGCTCTCCCAAAAGTAGGTGAATGAGTTATTTGAAAAAAATTGGCTATCTCCAATACTTTTAGAGATTATTTGCATTTACTCATTTTGAGTAGGTGAGTAATTAGCTATGGGTCTGAAACTTCACAGAGTGAAAGCTCTCCCAAAAGTAGGTGAATGAGTTATTTGAGAAAAATTGGCTATCTGCAATACTTTTAGAGATAATTCGCATTTACTCATTTTGAGTAGGTGAGTAATTAGCTATGGGTCTGAAACTTCACCAAGTGAAAGCTCTCCCAAAAGTAGGTGAATGAGTTATTTGAGAAAAATTGGCTATCTGCAATACTTTTAGAAATAATTCGCATTTACTCATTTTGAGTAGGTGAATAATTGGCTATGGGTCTGAAACTTCACCATGTGAAAGCTCTTCCAAAAGTAGGTGAATGAGTTATTTGAGAAAAATTGGCCATCTGCAATACTTTTAGAGGTAATTCGCATTTACTCTTTTTGAGTAGGTGAGCAATTAGCTATGGGTCTGAAACTTCACCAAGTGAAAGCTCTTTGGGATAGCTGCTCTGCAGAGATACCCTGAAGATAAAAAATTTCGTCGAAATCGCTCTATGTAGCACGGTTTTCGAAATATAAGCATTTTTGTGTTTTGCAATTTTTGCGCAAAAATTCGAAAATTCAAAATGGCCGCCATTTTTGGCGAGACAAAATTTTTTTGAAAATTGGCATGGCTACTCTGCAGATATACCCTGTCGGTCAAAAATTTCGTCGAAATCGCTCTATCTAGCAGGGTTTTCGAGATATAACCATTTTTATGTTTTGCAATTTTTGCGAAAAATTCGAAAATTCAAAATGGCCGCCATTTTTGGCGAGACAAAATTTTTTTCAAAATTGGGATAACTACTCTGCAGAGATACCCTGAGGGTCAAAAATTTCGTCGAAATCGCTCTATCTAGCACGGTTTTTGAGATATAAGCATTTTTGTGTTTTGCAATTTTTGCGAAAATTTCGAAAATTCAAAATGGCCGCCATTTTTGGCGAGACAAAATTTTTTTGAAAATTGGCATGGCTACTCTGCAGATATACCCTGTCGGTCAAAAATTTCGTCGAAATCGCTCTATCTAGCAGGGTTTTCGAGATATAACCATTTTTATGTTTTGCAATTTTTGCGAAAAATTCGAAAATTCAAAATGGCCGCCATTTTTGGCGAGACAAAATTTTTTTCAAAATTGGGATAACTACTCTGCAGAGATACCCTGAGGGTCAAAAATTTCGTCGAAATCGCTCTATCTAGCACGGTTTTTGAGATATAAGCATTTTTGTGTTTTGCAATTTTTGCGAAAATTTCGAAAATTCAAAATGGCCGCCATTTTTGGCGAGACAAAATTTTTTTGAAAATTGGGAAAAGTACTCCGCAGAGATATCCTGCGGGTTCAAAAATTTTGTCGAAATTGCTCTATCTAGCACAGTTTTTGAGATATAAGCATTTTTGTGTTTTGCAATTTTTGCGAAAATTTCGAAAATCCAAAATGGCCGCCATTTTGGGCGAGACAAAAATTTTTTGAAAACTACTCCGCAGAGATACCCTGCGGGTCAAAAATTTCGTCGAAATTACTCTATCTAGCAGGGTTTTTGAGATATAAGCATTTTTATGTTTTGCAATTTTTGCGAAAAATTCGAAAATTCAAAATGGCCGCCATTTTTGGCGAGACAAAATTTTTTTGAAAATTGGCATGGCTACTCTGCAGATATACCCTGTCGGTCAAAAATTTCGTCGAAATCGCTCTATCTAGCAGGGTTTTCGAGATATAACCATTTTTATGTTTTGCAATTTTTGCGAAAAATTCGAAAATTCAAAATGGCCGCCATTTTTGGCGAGACAAAAATTTTTTCAAAATTGGGATAACTACTCTGCAGAGATACCCTGAGGGTCAAAAATTTCGTCGAAATCGCTCTATCTAGCACGGTTTTCGAGATATAAGCATTTTTGTGTTTTGCAATTTTTGCGAAAATTTCGAAAATTCAAAATGGCCGCCATTTTGGGTGAGACAAAAATTTTTTGAAAATTGGGAAAACTAATCCGCAGAGATACCCTGCGGGTCAAAAATTTCGTTGAAATCGCTCTATCTAGCACGGTTTTCGAGATATAAGTATTTTTGTGTTTTCCTTATTTGGAAAATTCGTAATGATTAATTAATCATTAATTACTCGGCCATTACTTGACCAATCAATGCCAAAATCTAATGATTTCCAGATTTTAATAGAATGAATGTATTTGCCAAGTTTCAGGTGAATTGATAAAATTCCTTTCAAGTTATCATCCGGACAAGCTTCCCCATCGAAAAAAGACATTTTTGGTCATGTGACCTCTCTGATTGGTTGAAATGTCACTGCAGCATATTCAAAAAAATTCCCCAGGGCTACTGCCTAAACCTGCCAAATTTGAAAAGAATCCACCTAACGGTTACAGAGTTATAAGGAAAACAAAATGCGGAGCCGGCGGAGCCGCCGGAGCCGGAAGCTCTCCCATACACAAACAAGCTTAAATATACTACTTAACAGGTACAAATATGGGGTTTTTCATTCAAATAAAGGAAAATATTTGAAGAATACATTGGGTTTCATATTATTTTTGTAAACTTTCACTTACCGCTAAAGCGGAAACGCCATATTTGTTTACATTTTAGGAAACACTAAACCTCGCGAAAGAGTTTGGAAGGTGTCCCAAAGGAAAGCATCTCATGCCCCGATATTTTAATATTGATCGATACAGAAGGCAAAATTATTATTTGATACCAACACTACCATACATGGGATTTAGTTGCAATCTAGATTGGTGCTCGATAACAGGAAGTTCCTGTTCTATTCAAAAACAATCATGGCTACTTTAAGAAAAGCATAAATTGTGTTTAAAATGTTGTTTTTCTCTCCAGAATCGACATGCTATTTGAGAAATAAAAAGGACATTTTTGATAATTACATACAGTGATACAGGTAAGCTATTTTATTTGTATTATTAAGCGTTTTGCGTTAGACGCACGATAACTGGCGGTTCGAGGATACTACTAGTACTGCTACCCTTCATAAGTTGGCCGCGCTCACCACATCTTCACAGGGCTTTAATATGAGTGGCCTACTACACTCTGAAATCATGTATCCTTCTTGAACCAGAATCCGGTCCATTCCACTTTCCGGTCTAAACGGTTTTTAAGTCAGACGGATGCATGTTTTTGTACAAAAATATTAAAAGAAACTGTATATTCTTATAATAGAAGTGTTGTTTGTTATACAAACAATATTTTGGAACAAGAAAAATGCACTAAAATGTTTCTGAAGTGACAGCTAGTGGTGGTGGACCAGTTCACGCCCGGGTACCAATTCACGCCCACCCCTAAATTTATCCAAAACAATCACAGTTAAACAATAAATTACAAATGTATATAATCAATTTGATGATTATCTATAATGTGGTAAACATATTCTCTATGAAAAATTATAAATCTTCAAGAAAATTGAGGGTGGGCGTGAATTGGTACCCGGGCGTGAACTGGTCCACTACCACTAAATGATATTGTCCAATTTTTGTAATAGACTGGAAATAGGTACAATCATATTATTGTTAAACTTATTATATGCAACAGTTTTTATTGGTGTACAAAAACCTATTTGTCTTTCTTGAGCCTGTAGATGAGCCGCGGCCAACTTATGCAGGGTAGTGCTAGCAGTACAGTACACCCGTGGCGTTTGAAGCGAACGGCGTTTGAATCGAACGATTTACCACTATATTCCATTCAAAACATACTGAAGCATCGAGAGATTTGTGGGAGGGTCTCTGGGGGTTACTAAAACTTAAATTCGATATAGAACTGTAGTCTCAGAGGCTGGATTAGATTGGGAGCTTCTGTTTCTGGAAACAGAAGATCTATTTCCGAAAAAATACTGTTTTGAATCTAATGAAAAGAAATGTTGAGAGGAAATAAAAAAGCATTATTTAAAAATTAACATGATCTATAACAGCATCACCCCCAAATTTTATAAATTTTAAATATATATTACTGTATAATGACAGTGCACAACCAAATTCTTTTACAAAACACTTTTGGGGATAAAATTTGCATATTTTATGGAAATTCCTGAGCGTTGCCAGTGACAACCAAATTTTATTTACTTTCAAAATTCATGTACTATTTTTACATGACAAAATCGGGATTTTACTGAACCTTACAGTAAACTTTATTTTATCAAACATCTATATGACATTATAAGTGACCTTTTTACAACAGGTCTTTAGCAATTTATAAGAAAACCATTTGCAGTTCTACAAGTGATTGTTGTGCAATCTGACAGTAACTGTTTTAAAGCAGCACCAAATTAAATTTATTTGGAAACAAGTCCATTTGATGCAACTGTCTGCAGAAGTATGTATTTACTTGTGGCTTCATGTCACTTTCAACACTGTACAGGTCATATCACAGTGGGTAGTTTTGTGGACAGAGGACACCAGTACATATAATCGGTCAGGGTTCTGTACTGTAAACTACTGACTAATCGAAAGAAACTACCAACTTTCCCACATAAGGTACAGGGTTTGGACCACCGACCTTAGAGGTGGAAGGCAAGTGTGTTAGTCTGCAGAGATAACAAATATTTGATTACAATTAGAGTTATTTGTAACACTAAAGTCAAATTATAATAATTATTATAATGTCTGGTGACAAATGATCAAACAATGACTAAACATTTACAATTCAAGTCAGTTTATTCAATTGTGATGGATGTCAACATCATTTTGAACATAAAAATAAGTGACAACAGCAGCAATAGAAGCAATGACATTACAGGTGTATACAAATCATATGCATTACAGCTAATAAACTTCAACAGAGGCATTGCATATATGACATCTTGTTACAGATGCTACAGTTATGATACTTACTATTAATCTTTGACACCATTTCATTGTACTTTGTGAAACTTTTTACTTGAACAAAATTTCTTGGGTATTTGCAAAGATACTGGATAGGGTTAAGAACCCATATATTCAGTTATCTGTCAAATATATCATCCATGAAATAAGCAAATAAGAAAATGAAGTGAACAGTGAAGAAATAAAAATGAAGCTAATAGAGATACATGTTGACTTTTGAACATGTCAAAATTTGCTGTAAAATTTTGTGTAAAACAATGTAATATGAACAAACAAAGAAATTAAATATATCTGGCTTATGCTATACACAACTATTGCATGTTACTTCATTCATTGCCACATGACTTCAATATTCCTGGGTGCAGGACATATTGTTTTTTGGGTACCTTAAAAATTATCTTTGAGAGCTTTACTGTAAAGAGCCAAGAGCCAATCAGATTACAGATAAGAATTTTCTACTCTCCTGTTCGAATCAAACACCACTTTAGGTTTGTGTTGACTTTTGAAGTTTTGCCCCATTTTAAATAAGCCTAATCACAGTTTCGTCTGCGCATGCTCACGCATACGTCCTTGAAGGGTCAAGTGGGTAAAAACAAACGTAGAAATCTAAACCAGGAAGTGATTATTACATGGGAAAAAATGACAATAGCATATGTTTCCCTTCATAACACACATTGGAGTCAATTTTTATTAAAAATATAAATATGGATCTACGAAATAGTAGTTTTTCAGCAGGAAAAGATATTTTAAAATATGGTTATAAGCCATCTAAGGTGGGCGAAAATAGGGGTTACCAATAGCATTACAAATGCATGAAATGATCCCAGATATTTATTTAATGTCTTTGAAGCTCAGTAAGATGCAGATATGTTATACACCTCATTAGAAACGTATTTTAACAGAGCTTCTTCATTTTTATTGCATTAAAAACCAGAAATAGCGTAGAAATTTCAAGGTAAAAAATAAAAAATAGATTTTTAAATATTCAGTGGTTCCCCTAAATATTTTAAATATGGTACCCAAAGTCAACAAATACCAAAGAGCTGATGTAAATGCCTAGGGATTCTCTCAAATGTGTTTACAGAAAATGGACAGTATTTTATTTTTTTGATGATAAAACACACAAAACCTCGATTTTTGGAGGTATTTTTGATTCTATAAATGTATCAGTATGGCCAGCTTAAGTGGCAGACAAAATTGATTTTATAAGCACTCAGAATCCTAAAGCAAGGTAGAAATGTGAAAGATTGTGAAAACTATCATGTGTACTTGAATACATCAACATGAGGTCCTCTGTGGCTTTAAATACCAGAACAATAAGTAAAAATACCCACTGTATGAGACAGATTGCTGAAGGAATTTTTTCATATTTTAGTTACCAAAAAAAATTGTGACGGGATCACCATCTAGTAGTCATCTGGCTCACATTGGCCCATTTCTGGCCCCCAAATCAGTCGCCCATCCAAGTACTAACCAAGCCCAGTATTTCAGTTATCAGATGGTAAATGGCCAAGCTACACAATTAACAAGCAAATACCCAAAGACTATTGCAACAATGGCCCAATGTTGGCCCAACAGAGATCAGATCTAGAGACATGCAGCCCAAAATAGTGGTAAGAAGGTCACAGATAGCCCAATATGTTGGTCCAAGGGTAGCAGAAACTGAGCATATATTATCAATAGCCAATATCAGTCACATGGAAAAAGATAGAAAATTCTTCAAAAGTTGAAATAAATTAATAGCATCATTTTGATTACAGTTAAAGGCATAAGCAAACTAAAACATTTGCCCTGGGATTGAACCCAGTTAACATACCATTTATTTTAGTGAATTAATAACAATATAATTGTTATTTATTTAAAATATACATAGAAAGTAAATACATAGCCAATATTTATACTGATATGATAATAAATATCATATCTCAAAAGCACTGTGATTTAAATATAAGCCATGTGGTTTTTCACAGGTGGAGATTATCTATAGTTTCATAAATTAATAGAGGTTAAAACAGTCTTGTTATTGTATGGTATTCATCTTTTCAGCAGACATTAAGTGCTATAAAAGTTTATTAGATTGAGAATAAAATCTCCATAAGTGAGACATACATTTTTTTTTTGTTTCTTTCTCATGAGGCATATTTAACTTTTATTATCTACCATTTAGTTTGAATAATAAGTAAAAAAATATTAGTATATAAAAATAACATAAAAAGTATGTCACAAGGGGCGCCAATGGATGTAAAAACTATATCTCTAATGAAATTATATAAAATTATAAATATATAAAATTATTTTTGGGTTACACAGTCTCAGAAATTAATATTAGCACTAATGTTAATTTTTGAGAGTAGGTAGATTTATATGCGTAGTGTTCACCAGTAGTGGGCGAAAATAGATGATATTTTACAAAAACTGCTGCAAATAACTTGCATAAAGGATCAAGTGAATTTACAGGCGCCGTTTCTCGTAGACGAGAAATGGACATTTCTTGTGTTGAAGAAATGTGGAGGATAATTTCGGACCCCAGAGCAATCCCCTTCATTTACGTTACAAATTCTCTCTTTTTGTCGGAAAGCAGTTGGGATTAACATAAGACCCTTAACACATCCTGATTGAAGTTGTAAGATCAGTGCTTTATGACTGTCAGTGTAAAGCAATTGGGAACAGATTCTGATTGAAGTTCAAGATCTATAGTTTATGACTGGTGATACTCTTAAATGTGGCTTCCTATACTATAGTTGTTGCTGTTAATAACTGGCATGGATTCCCATACATTGAGTAACATGGGTAGTGTAATTAGCTACCTGTGATTCATTCATAAGAATTATTAGGGGTAATCACTTATGATGGATTCTTATTGTACCTGATAGTGTGCCCTGTAATAGGAAATAAACAGGGCAGGTGTAATATATGGGACTGGATCATAAGCCAATCATGTGTTATTGCCTGTGTACCCTTGAATTCTATTCACTGGGAAACTTATGAAAAAACACCCAATGACCAACCTCCTCCTCCACAAAGGATCACACATATACTGCTACCCCCCACCCCCCACAGCAGTTTGTGCACTCATGCTCCTAATTGGTTGATTAAACAGAAATCTACCCGAATTATGTAGGTTCTTCACAGAATTGTCATGAAAATACTCCCCAATCAAAGTCGCCCATATTCCTCGACATTTCTTCAACACAAGAAATATCCATTTCTCGTCTACGAGAAACGGCGCCTGTAAGTTCACTTGATCCTGCATAAATTCTATATTGTACATAGAACTAATTTATATAATTTATTTCACAATTTCCAGTATAATTTTTATTATTTACATGTGTATATGTATAGTATTCACATAAATTACATTTTCGCTACTTCCTGGTTCTTCTGTTTGTTTTTACCCACTTCACCTTTCAAGGCCGTTTGTGAAAACGAGGCATCTCAAACTGTGAATTCGCGTATTCGTGCAAACCATGGATATTAATCAAAAGAGCGTGAATTGAAGCCTAATGGTAAGTACTTTTCATTCACCAAATATATATATGTAACATTGCTCATTTGATTTACGGCTTACGTTTATACGCGTATACCGTTCGCTTCAAACGCCACGGGTGTACAGTAGTAGGGACAAAATGTGATCTAAATTTTTACATACGCGCTATTTTTTCATTCTGGGCTGCTGTTATTCTGGCACAATAGAAACAACAGTAGATCAACCATAATATTGCTGGTTTGGAATAATTCATTTCGGTTACTTTTATTCCATAAATGATGAAATATAAATAAATATTTTATTCCTAGATTGTAAACAGGAAATACAGGAATTTTTTTCTTTTCACTTCCGCAGATCCTCAGAGAATGCTAAAGCTCATCCAGACGGAAACTGGTCAACTCGAACCTTTGCCAACTCGGCCCCCGCAAACTCGGACTCATCTATGCAATCTCAGCGCCATTCAATTAGAAATTCAATTTGACAAATTCTTTTGGATGGGTTTTGACAATCTATGTGTCATTGTTTGCAGTTTTAAATCATGGATATAACAGCAAACATGATCTCGAATCAGGTTTACACAATACGAGTAATATGTACAAAATGAAACTGTGGAGAGGAAAAGAACAGTGTTTTCTGTGATAGATAGTGTGGGGTAGTCTGTGTATCTGTATAAAACGGCAAGGTTAATATGTACAATTTTTTATCAAATTCGTTGGAATCAGTTTTAATAATGTAGCCAGACATCATTTGTAAAATACTACCTTCTAAAACCATTTCCATTGATATCAAATAATTCAGAACATATTTCAGCTAATTTTTCTAATAAAACACCTTATACATGATTAATATAAGATGCATACATATATAATATATGTGTTTATTTATTTGGGGTTTTACGTCGCTTTCAACACTGTACAGGTCATATCACGACGGGTAGTTGGAAGGGCAGAGGAAACCAGTACATACAGTTCGCTAGGGTTCTGTACTGTAAACTGCCGACCAACGGCAAGCAACTACCAGCTTTCCCACTTAAGGCCATGACGGGGATCGAACCCCGGCCTCAGAGGTGGGAGGCGAGAGTGTTACCACTCTGCTACCGTGGCCCCTATGTGAGAATGAGCTTTAGGCGGAAATAATAAAACAACTTTTATGCATGATTAATATATGATGCATACATAAATAATATATATGAGAAAGAGCTTTAGGTGGGGCCGAGTTTGCATCTGAATGGGGTTAAGTTGGTGGGGGCCAAGTTGGCAAATGTCAGAGTTGACCAGGATTCACTCAGACCCTGGACATGCAGTTGAATGGTTGAGGGAATCTGTGATAAACCACAACATAATTTTAAAGAGTATAAATCTTTTTCCAAATATGTATGTTTCCTGTTTTAAAAGTTCATTAGAAATTAGTTTCTACTGTCTAAGCTTATTAGGTCAAATAGCTTAAAATAACATCTTTGAAAAGTTTTCATTCTCACAGTGGGATCCATTTTCTTTATACCACAGTTATTATGACTCCTTTATTATCTATTTTTAATCAACCTGCTATTATAAGACTTTCCTCTTAATGAACACATATATAATATGTACAAAAGGTTCTCTTTAAATTGTAAAATACTTAGACCTAAACAGTTTCATCTGCTTTGCCAGGATTTGTTTTGGATATCTTTATATATGTAGAAAGTGAAATACCATAAAATAGAATAGATCAGATTGACTTCTGCCTGTGAGTTGTGGATCTGTTTTTGTTTTCATTTGTAAGTAAATATACATCTGTCTTTGAAAGTACATGTACCTTAAAATTGTTTAAAGGTGGTTCTCATTGCTGGACAAATGTATAGCGATTACATTGCCACACAAATAGAGGTCACATTCATTTTAATTGAAAGGAAGAGACAAGGGGGACATGGCCAGTGGTGATAGCTCTGATTGTCCAAGGTAAGTAGTGGGGGAAATTTAAAGCATTTTATACCCAAGCCTACAATAGTTAATTGTCTAAAATATAAATCAAGCAGTGATGGCCAGGATGGCTTTTTATTTATAAAATATTGTTAGAAAACCCCCACTGGGAGCCCCATGTTTCCTCAGTAACATTAATATGTTGATATTGGATGCACGACTCAATGATGGAATCTCTGTCAATTTATTAAATATTCCCAGAAGAGTGCCACCCGCTCTGGGCTTTACATTTCTTCAGGAATGTCTTTTCATTTATAGAATATTGTGAATATTGCTCAAAAATACATAGAGGTGGCGGACTTGTTTAACTTCTGTTAAGCACTAATTATTTGAAGTTGTTCATTCACTTATTCTGCTTGTGATACTTTTTTCCTCTGTATTCAGTGACACAAACCTTAACCCGTATATGTCCCAGTTCCTTGAAGACATTGGATGAATGGACTGAAGGAGCTGTCTCTTTAATTTTCTGCACAGCCTGTGCCAGGTCACGATTAAGGGAATCCAAGTCTGGAAAACCCCCACCATGTATTCTACTGGCCTTTACCTCTGAGTATTTGGTTTGTGGTAACTTTATTTTGTTTCTTTTTTGGTTTTGTGTGAGTAGGATATACTAAGTAAGCTTCATACGGGATTACAACTGCTGCATGCTTCAGTTCAATGAAGGTTCCATAGATAGAGGAAATTGCTTTCAATTTTGGTGTGTTCACAGGGTGGTGGGTAGTCTTAACAACTGGGTGGCTGGTAGTCTTAACATATGGGTGGTTGGCAATTTTGACAAACTGGGTGGCTGTTAGTTTTGACATCCGGGTGGCTGGTAGTCTTGTTGGATGCACCAAGGCCATGCTGAGGTGGTTTGTTGGGAAGTCGTCCCAGAATATGGTGTTGATGTACACTTGACCTAAACTAACACAGATAATGACCACTAAAACCAGATTTCTTTATGTTCATCCAGTCTTGACAGTGGTAGGGATACAATCACTCTAGGTTTTTTGTGCCTTTGCATGAATGCTACACATACTGGTTAATAGTTGAAAGGAAAAGCCTGGATATTTCTTGATGAATGGGAGGCCATTCGTTTCCACATGCATTATCACAAGGTCAGGTTTTATTGTGGCTTAATGCACCTGCATAAATGGGCCAATCTCCTTCCTGCCTCCAGGAAGTGCAGGGGCTGGAAATCAAATCTCTTCCAGTTGTTTGGGCAAATATTTGAAGATCTAATCACTGTAGACTGTAGACTAAGACCTGTTTTTGGGAGATGACCAAGATGACTTCATAGACCGCCTAAACTTCATTAGCATCTTTCCAAAGCAATTCTGCTTTTTTCTGTGTTTCCCCATCAATCCCCAATAATTACTGGCCACTGTATGGTGGAGGGGTCTGTCAGTTGCCAGGAGTGAAGGGTTTGTACATAAGTTGCAGGGAGACACAGAGGACAGCTTCATTCACATCCTTTTCCTCTTCGTACAAATTTTCTCCAAGTTTTCCCAACAAATGAAGTCAGCATGGACTTGGTACATCAAACAAGTCCTTTACAGATTCTGCTATAGTGTCAGTACCTAGACTTACAGTCACTTACAATCTTTAGCAACCTCATCAAAGCCATTGTAAGTTGCACACTGATGCTGGTATGCTTGCTCCACACTGTAATAGGACATGCTTAGCTCCTCATTATGGAACCAGCGAGGATGCAAATTACTTGGTTACTTACTTAGGACCAGGACCCTTTCAATCCAATCAACCCTAATAGGCTGCATACTAACTGTAATCTTGAGAATTACACACAGAATATAAGAGTACAGCAGTCATTCAGCTGAGGTTGGCCTAACTTAGAAGTGCTTATAATTTGCTTGTTATTGGTTCTAGAGTTTGGGATGTGAAACTGACATATAGGAAATCATTTGCTGGGAGACTTCTGATGTGGTCAGACTTGACCTTAAGCCCCTTCGTCAAGGTCCAATGAGGATAGCCAAATTTAAAAGTGCTTATAACTTGCTTATTATTGGTCCTAGATTTTTGGGATGTGAAGCCAACTTATGGGAAATGGGAGCTTCTGATTATGTCAAATTTGACCTTAAGCCCCTTCGTCAAGGTCCAATGAGGATAGCCAAATTTAAAAGTGCTTATAACTTGCTTATTATTGGTCCTAGATTTTTGGGATGTGAAGCCAACTTATGGGAAATGGGAGCTTCTGATTATGTCAAATTTGACCTTGGGCCCCTTCATCAAGGTCAAAATGGAATAGCCAAACTTAAAAGTGGTTATAACATACTTGGATGTGAAACCAACCTATATGAAATCATGGGCTTCTGATGTGGTAAGATTTGACTTTGGGTCCCTCCTTCAAGGTCAGATGTGGATAGCCAAACTTAAAAGTGGTTATAACTCATTTATTATTGTTCGTAGATTTAAGACTTCTCAAATTTTGACCACCATCTTGAATTTTGGCGGAAATGGAAAATGTCATTTATCCCAAAAAACATAGGAGATAGAGTGATTCTGGGCAAATTTTGTACTCTCTGGGTACTAGGGACTACTCCTCTAGGACCTCTGAAAAATTAGCACTTCCGAATTTCAGCAGCCATCTTAAATTTTGGTGGAAATGGAAATGTTCTTGGAAATTTTAGGCATTTTTTTTTATCCTCAGGGTACAAAGAACCTCTGAAAAATTAAGATTTTTTGGAATTTCTGTCACCATGTTGAATTTTGTGGAAATAGAAAATGTAATTTATCTCGAAAACTGTAAGAGATCTCTTTGGGGCAAATATTGCACCCCCTGGATTTTAAGGACTATATTTCTGTAGGACCTCTGAAAAATTTAGACTTTTCCAAATTTTCGCAACCATCATATAAATATTGGCGGAAATGGAAAATGTTGTTTATCTCAAAAACCATAAGAGATTGAGCAATTTTAGTACCTCAGCATACGAAGGACTTCTGGGCCCGTATTCACTAACATGGATCAAGCTGAGCGAAAAATCAGCTCAAGATCAGATCAGGATCAAGGAAAATGGCTCAGCTGATCTTTGGCTCAAGTCTATATTCACAAAGGAAGGATCAGCTGAGCCAAAAATTTGTAAAAATTTCTCTTAGCAACGCACAAGTTAATTACTTTTATTCATTGTAAACAGCCTTTTTGTGTCTGAATTTCCACAAAATATACTTTATTTTGATATAAATTTGGTTCATTATTTTTTTCACTGAAGAATTTTTAAATATTTCAAATTTAATCCAAAAATTTAGGCTCCGCCCACTTTTGATCCAGAATAAACAACAAAATCTGACCCATTTTACACATCAATATAAGCCTACTTAAAACAATAAAAAGTATTAAAAACTTATTAATTAACAACATAAAGGATTGAAGATTATTAACCAATGATTTATTTTTCATATGTTTGCTATTTTAGTTAAATATAAAGCTACAAACTTTGATCCAAAACTTAATCCACCAAGCTAGCTGGATCAAAGTTAAGCCAAAATTTGAGCCAAAAATCAGCTCAAATTCTTTGTGAATATTAACTTGATCCTGATCCAGTTTTTAGCTTAACTTGAGCCAAAAATCAGCTTAAGTTGAGCTTGATCCCTTTTGTGAATACGGCCCCAGGGCAATTAAAACTTTTCTGAATTTTTTTCGTCATGTTGAATTTTGGAGGAAATGGGAAATGTCAGTTATCTCGAAAACCATAAGAGGGTGATTTGGGGCGAATTTTGCACCCCTGGATACTAAGGACTACTTATGTAGGACTTATGAAAAATTTAGACTTTTCTGAATTTTTACAACCATCTTGAAGTTTTGTGGAAATGGAAAATGTTATTTATCTCAAAAACCGTAAGAGATAGAGTGAGTTTAGGTAAATTTTGGACCTCAGTGGTACTGACTGCACTGCACTGCAGGCACACACCTTGAAATGTCATTGATTTAGAGTTGAAAAACAGGTCCTGATGTTGAAATCCGCATTATCAACTATTAAAGCTATTGATACAATAGATGGAACAGCCGGTTGCTAAGGTCACCACAATGTAAACAAATCTATGTGAAACAATTTATTGCTTGTAAAAATTTTTAAATTTTTCTTAAAAAGCCTCAAAAATAAGCTTAAATGTCATGTTAGAATGGAAATAATCCACTTGTGATCATGGTTTTACACGGCATTTAACCATGTCACTTCCGGATGATTTTACTAAAATTCTTTTTCTAGAGGGAGATATGTATAGTGATTAAATCTAATTTTGAAAGAACCATTATTGCAATAGTCAGTGAATTTGTAGGTATTTGTAAAGCAAAGACTAATTTTTAGACTTAAGATTATAAAGATGATGAAGATTATGTGTACATGTACTTGTACATTTTTATCAATACTCCTTATTAATTTATAGCAACAACAAAACTGATGCACCCAAATATAATTTTTATAATTTATAATTATATTTTGATTAATGCAATTCCTGATAATTAATAAAGAGTTTTGAAGTTGAACTTAGCTTAAATAAAAAAAGATAAATTCAAACTTATGCATAAAAACTTAGTAAGTTGAATTTGTTTTTCAAATGCCCCCATGCTCAAATAACAAGTTTTCAGTTTGCAAGTTTACACTGAAAACTTCTCTATACAGAGAACCTAAGCTATAACATTTTATCACACAGCAGTGATGTCATTGGATTCCTTGTTTTTATTATCTGTACTCTGCTACACAGAACATTAGGCATGTGACTAAAAGTAATTAGATAACCAAGCAGAGGTGGGGGTTTACCCTTGTTCATTTGCATGCATGGTGTTTACTTCTTAAGGCCTGTTTTTTGTGATCAGAACTGACAACTAATTAAGGTGGGGAGTAATAGGTGGAGTTCTACAAATGTGGCTATTCTTGTGTTTTTTTAGTTTATATGACAAAGTTGTATGAGACACAATCATCTGAATTGAGCATTGTGGCTTTGCTACATGATTATAGCTTCATTATAATTACAGTATGATTATAGCCAACCTAATGAAATATTTAAAATAAAGTCATTAGACAAAATGCTGAGGATATAAATAATGTCACAATTATTTGTTTTTACAAAGAAAAAAAGTACAAATTTATTTTAAAATTTCAAAAAAGAATTTCAATTGAAGACATTGCATAATACTAGCCCTATTAATGACATAAAAATGGATATCTAGTTGGAAAATATGGATTTACATATCTTGAGCAGTTATATTTGAAAGCTGATGCAAAATTATGTGTCTTTACAATGTCATCAGAAATAGAATATTGAATATATAATGATTCATGAAAAGATGTCATCTTGGAAAGAATTAATTACTTTGAAGTTATATCCAAATTGTAAAATATGTATATGGATAGTTCATTGTATAATATTATTAAGAAGCTATAGTTATGACACACAAGCTACAATGATTCAAATAAATAAGACAGTGTAAACAACCTGATTTCACCCACTGAATAAGCCTTGTCATACTTCCAGAAACCGCGATGCATTGTGGGATTGAGGTGGATAAACAAAATTCTTCACGTAAACCAGGAAGTGTTTTTGCTATAAAATAAATTGCATAATTATCACATATTTTGTATGTTAATATAGGTTTTAAGCATTCTTCTTATTGAAATAGTCATTTAATATTATATCTAATTGATCTCTTTATAATATGTTTGTATCTTACGGGTGTTTTAAAAGAATTATGCTATTATTGCTCACTATCTGTTGCTATTGTAGTAAATATACTGTGAGAACCTAAAAATATTTTTACCAAAATTTTGTGAACAGCTGCACAATGTAAAGTCTTTGGACATAAAAATAACCCATTTTAGGCATCACCCAGTAAACATTACAAATGTTTATAAACGTTTATAAACCTAACTATGAACGGTTTATTTAAGGTTTAAAATGGTGGGCTGCTAAACGTTCATGTATAAATGTTTATCAACGTTTAAGCATAAACATTTATAAAATTGAAGCATAAATGTTTATAAATGTTTACGCATTAATGTTTATAAATGCTAATACATAAATGTTTATATAAAAATGTTTGGGGTACAATCATTGTAAACCTTGCAGAACTATTTAAATTTGGTTTAGAAACATTTGTAAATGTTTATACACATTTGTACATCATTTAAAAATGTTTATAAATGTTTATAAACATTTTCCACATTACCCAGTGCGTGAAATTTAAGTTATAAACAAAGGTCATTTTATGAATAATTACTCAATTTACATCAATTTAACTTTGTACAATGCATTCTATGATATAATGTGCTTTTATATTTCTACTTGACATTTAATGGTGGCTTCAAACAACAGTGATACAGCAAGATATACTTACAGAAATATTTCTCCAGTTTCTCTCAAATGGGCTGTGCTGACATCATTCAAAATGAAAACGAGGTTACTACTATAGGGTCTGTATAGGGTGCAGATCAATATTTGAGGGGGGGTAAAATGGGGGTGTATTTATAGGTTGCAGATCAATGGGGGAGGGGGGATTTGCGGGTTGAAGTGTGGTGACACGTGTATTGGTTTATGGGATTAAGGGGTTTTATAATTTATAGGTTGCAGGTAAATGGGGAGGGGGTTTTTGGGGGGAAGCAAGTGTGGTGGCATGTGTGTTTTGACTGAGGGATTGAGGAGAAGGAAATTGTGAGACTGAGGACATGCTGAGGACATGCTCCCCCCCCCCCCACAATGGTGCGGAGCACCATTGGGGGTTTGAACTTTGCTGTGCCTTTTATTTGAAATTATCCCTGTGTATTTTTTTTCTGGTTAAAATCTATTTCCAAAGCATATTGTGAATCCTTGTTTTCACTGCTTTTAAATCATTTTATCGCTTTAACCATAAAACATCAGAATATTTTTATGAAAACCAAGATATTCTTTTTTTTTTAATTATTTGTCCAATTTATAACCTTTTTCTTTCTTGAGTCATTTCATAATTATCAGAATAAGTTATAAAATTCTAATTATTCTTTTTTCAACTGATTCAACCAAATAACTTTTTTTTCCTGAGAAAAAAAACCAGCACATTCTTACTGGTTGAGTTCCAAGCATGAAATGAAACACCAGACTGGCTTATTGACAGAAATTATTATGAGCCCACCCAATTGATTAACACCCTCACTTATTGATCTGCAACCTATAAATTTCCACCAGAATCTCAACACCTGTGTCCTCTTTAGTTTTGAATTTCAAAAGCCTCTCACATTAATTGAGGTTTGATCAAGAAAGGGGTGGGGGGATTTAATATGAGAGGATTATTGAGCATTTAACTCAGATAAAAGACACACTTGTTTAACTTACTGTGTGCTTTGTTTACAGCTAAGGGATCTTTTTACTGTATTTGAGGAGGGGGTAAAATGGGGGTGAGTTTATAGGCTGCAGATCAATGGGGGAGGGGGGATTTGCGGGTTGAAGTGTGGTGACACGTGTATTGGTTTATGGGATTAAGGGGTTTTATAATTTATAGGTTGCAGATTAATGGGTCACAGATGTATTGGTTTTTATCTGTGTTGTTGAGGGTTTAAAATTTACAGGTTGCAGGAATTGAATTAGTCATTGATTTATTAATGAGCAACCTATAAATTCTAATATTTTACTAGTTGAATCAAATTTAGGTATCGATTTTGCCAGTATATAAGATGCCGTTTTGCTTTGAGGAAAGCCAAACATTTTTCTGATCTTCAAAGATAGGCACTATGGAGAAAAAAACAACTTCAGTGTATTTTGGA
Source organism: Sabellastarte sp. h YS-2021 (assembly GCA_964017235.1). Taxonomy (NCBI): domain Eukaryota; kingdom Metazoa; phylum Annelida; class Polychaeta; order Sabellida; family Sabellidae; genus Sabellastarte; species Sabellastarte sp. h YS-2021. Next base: position 57,787,600 of record OZ024930.1, on the reverse strand, counting down.
AGACAGTAAATTCGATGGCGGAAAATATTTAAGAATTAAAAAAGGGAGTAGATTCATTTGTCTCCCTATGAAAGCAATAAACATTTTGATTGAAAATATATCCCAGATAAGTGAAGCTGTGAAGAATGGTTTGCCATACTCAGTCAAACTAAGTGACGCAATTGATGTGGAGGTTACTCTGTTCAAAGGAATTGCTTACGTTGTTTTCAAGAAAGGAACTTTTTACATAAATGCTGCATTTGAGGAATGGCGTATCGTCGAAGAATCTATTCCAGATAGTTTTTTCCCCAGGGTTTGCGGATTTGTCTATACTCCAAAAGATGCGAGGGTAGAAATCTTCCAAGTCATTTGTGATGGGGCTTTTCCAAAGTCTTTTTACACAGAGGAGGGTGCCAAGTCTTACGCGAGTTCCTTGCCAGGTGTCTGTACAGTAGTTAAGAAAACAGTGACTGCTCCGGATGGAAATTCAATGGTTCACAATGCAAAAGCGTACCTGATGCGTAATAAACTGAAAAACCTACTGAAAGAAGTCTGCTACGGGTGCCAATACGATCGCCCCAGTCAAATCAAACACTCCTGCTTGGAATCGTTGGAAGACTCTGTGGATAAGTATTACGGGAAGTTTGAAATTGGCTCCGATGAGTTGAAAGACTTTTTAAATAAAGTGATGGATAAATTGCAGATGTCGCCATTCAGGGGGTTCATATTGGATCATAAACCGGATGAGGGAAAAGTTCTTGCAGCTCTAAAGGAAGACAATATACCAGAAATCTGGACAGAGTTATTTAACGAAATTTGTTTTGCATAAAAGCGATATGTAAATTGGAATTTGTACTGGTAATTGTGAAAAATGGTGGTGAAAGTTATTATTATTATTTGTGTAATGAAAATAAATCAGATATAGAAATAAAAAGCCTTTTTTTTCATTCAAAATCTAGACTTTCCTGGTCCCCAGTAGTTTAAACTACCTATTATTCACTCAGCGGTGAGGGTTTCATGAAGGGAGTCCAACCTTCACTCATTGTCGCCAGGATACTATACTCCATCCATCTTGTAGCACTGTAACGTTGACTAATTTTTCTCCAAATTTAGCCTGACCAAAACTTAAACCAGCACTGGCACACTCTTCTACGGAGTTGTAGCTTCTCTTGCTTGGTAAATGGTTTATATGTTCGATGACGAATGTATACTTCTCACATTTGTCCTTTGTTTGACTATCCATTTTTTTTTCAGTTTTTTATTTTATAATTTTTTTATGCTTCACCATGGGTTTTAAGCAGCCTTTATAAAATCTCCAGCTCTAACAATGTCGGGTTCACAATATCGTCTATAATGCGCTCACTCGTAATGCCAGTTATGACTACCTTACCAGTCCTATAAACTGTAAAGTGTACTCTTTTTCTTTTTATATTCAGAGCGTGATATATCTCTGGTTCGTATGTGGCCCCTGGCAGTTTCATCATTTTAAAGTAATTTACTTCATTGGTCAAATTGTAGACTGCTGAATGCGTCGCTATCTTCACTTTGTTTAATGATACAGAATAACCCATTTTAAACAGTATTCTGGCATATTTTTGCATCTGTTTCTTATTCCCATAACAAATCATTTTTCCAGTACTATACAACATACAACTACACCTAATTTTTTTGTGATGCCAATTAATGACATCGAATGGTTTTGTTTTGTACACAACATCTCTACTATTTACAGCAATATGTCTCAGATCTAGTGGGCAACCTAGGTCTCCATAAATCACTGTATGAGTTATGCTCGCCATGGCAGCTTTTGTCTAAATGAATGTTAATCGTTCACTACAAGTCTTTATAACCCATCATACTTCACACAGGAAAAATCGATCGTTCCTCGGCTCCATCAAAACCAGATTTTTTATTCACTTCCTTAATGCGTATATTTCTTTTACTTTTTATTATGTAAGCGCATGCGGAAACAAAAGTAAACCCAAAGGGGATAAATATTATAGCGTATATCAGTTTGAATAATTCTACGTGTTCTGGCATAAAATAATCTGCATCTATACCATAATACACAGTATTGGGTATGGTATGACAATCTGTGTCCACATAGACGTTTTTATTTTCGATACTAAAATTACAATCTAATTTACTATTTTCCCTGAAAGTAACCCATTCTAAACTTGGCCATTCTTTTAGCGAAGGCATTTCAGTGATATTTGTCGAAAGAATGTCCAAAAATAGCGCGTCATTTTTAACTTCATCGGAAAATGTCGGTATTTGATTAATATTCATCCCAGCACATAAAATTATGCCCAAATCCAACTGACATAGACACACCAGAGGCGTACCACAGGGTTCGGCTAGAGCTGTACCGAGTACACATATAATGACACAGATCAACATTTTGTTTAGTTATTTTTTGGTCAAACTAGTCTAGCTTTTATAATCTAATATCACATTTCTACTGGCATTAATGGTTGCCATTGCCGGAAATTTTGCATATACTATTGCTGTGACATTCTCTTGCAATGGCTTGGCAAATTTGACTTTGACCCTAACATTACCGTGTTTTTCTCTAGAATACAGATCGCCACCAGTTTGGCTTTGCAAGTTAAAAAGAAACAGAGAGTACCCACTCGGAAAATCTTTCATGGAAATGATACAAGACTTTTTACATCCACCACCGACGGAGCTGACATTCCATCAATAGTAACTTCTAAGAAATTAATGTGGTAATGTTGGAAATTAAATGGGTTTTTATTGTAATTACCATTAAAAGCTTCAGTGCTGCAGAGCGCCAATACAATAACATTTGGCACACTACCGCGATACACATCCTCAACACACCAATCATAATTGCCTTTTGATACGCTGTAGGTTTTAATATCCGAGCGCCAAAAAGGGTACAAAGCTGGTTGCGTCTTCAGGATTTCATTCTGAGCAATGAGAACTTCTGGCTTAACCTTAACTCTACACACTTTAAGAACCGCATCCTCAATATGAAGCTTGTATTCCTTATTTCCATCAGCTGTTAACCGGAAGCAGTTTTCGTTTTGAATCATCTTTATGCGTATCGCAACCCCATTCACAATTAGTCTGTCTTGTTGGCAAATGTCCACTCTTATACCTCCTTCTAAGGTTAGTATCTGACTTTGGTTTGTGTGTAACATTCTGTTGTAATGGCCCAAATTGCCTCTGTTGAGTCCGGCTTCATCCATTGCGCCAGCAGTATCTTTGTAAAATAATTCGCTTTGGAGTCTCGATGCACATTCATCATCAGTACTGTTTAGTAGTACATCTATGTAAGCTTTGTAAGGGTGATTCGATCCAACGCTAGTCGTTATCAATTTCTGATTCAAAGATACATCCATCTGGGAAAAGAGGGAGCTCAGCCCTAAATTAACTAGCGCTACTTGATCATCCTCAGTTAGATCGCTCCCATCCTTATGAGTTACTCTCACTTTAACTTGTAGCAAAGTTTTCCCGAGATCTGTGTAGAGAGTGGCATTACTAGGTATATCAAAAGATAAAGGAGAATCTTTTGTGGGAATAACATCTGGTGCAAAATGCACCCAATCAATGCTTTCAACTGCAGACTCTACCAGAGGCTTCTCAAAAAGAGCTAGATTAGAACAATGCACATCCATTATGAAAAAAAATCTGGTTTTCTTCCTTTCTTCAGAGCAAAAGAGGCTTTCTTTTTCTTCTGTCTAGGTTTTCTTTTACTATTTTGCCTATTCAGTTTCCTTTTAACTGTGACCTTTTTCCCAACGGCCTTTCGCCTTTTTACTGCTTTTATAACTTTCACCTGGTCTTTTGCCATTTCTACAGCCTGTTCGGTAGGGGCCACCATTTATATATAATACTTCCTTCTCTTTGAAACCTTACCTTCGGACATGTTCATGAAATGTTGTTTCCAGCCCGTCTCAGACATAAAGTACAGTAAAAGTCTTGAACTACTTGCTCTTTCATAAAACAATCCTTCAAGTATATTCTAATAGTGGAAAACTCTAGTTTAGCCACCTTTATAAAGTTAGGATGGGATAAAGTGTCAACTTTTGTATCTAGCCTCCTTAAAACTGGTGATAAAGGCCCAAATACATAACTATCCTCACAAATATCGCTAAACACGTATATCGGATCCTTACTAGAAGTTTTAATTCTATGTTCTGTCAGGGTCACCTCCCAGCATCCTTCTAATGAGACCGGTTTCGGAAGATTAATAATAAAATTATTTGGTTTATTCTGACTATTTAAATGGACAGAGTCACGCCAATTGAGATAATAGTAAGTCTTCTTTCATATGTTTTCTATATCGCTAGCTTTAACCCAAGAATCAAACTTTTTGGGCCAGTGTAACCACCTCACGAGATATTCTTTAGGTTTGCCTTTGGGCCTTTTAAATCTTAAAATTTTCTCAATCTTCCACAACTTATCTTCTTTCAGGGAAACCTTTTGCAGCTCCGATTGGTAAAAACTTCCTTTTATATCTCCGGACAGGAAGTCAACTAGTTTGTATATCGGAAAACCGTCCCTCCTAGTTTTTTTACTTATCTTGAATATTTTTGAAGACTAAATGGCTTTTTTTCAGAATTGCCTGTATTATAAAGTTTTCAAAAACAGAAGTTTTTGTCAAGTGGTATAGTTAACCTATAAAGTTAACAGGTCACACAAGACCAGCTGCAAAAGCTATAAAAGATGACGGTTATATTTAGAAGAAGACATTTATTCCTGGATACTACAGTGTCAACATGGATAAAAGTTGTAAAATATGTTCAAAGAGTTTTGCTACACCTTATTCGTTCAGGAGACATATGCTTACACAGCACAACACAGGTACAATACCAGCTTGGAATAAGAAAAATGTCAAGACAGGATGCCTGAATCGATCATCTGCTGGTGTAACACATGTAACACCCGATGCCTCACATGTAACACATGTAAAACCTCATGCCTCACATGCAACACATGTAAAACCTCATGCCTCACATGTAACACCCAATGTAACACATGTAACACCCGATGCCTCACATGTAACACCCAATGTAACACATGTAACACCCGATGCCTCACATGTAACACCCAATGTAACACATGTAACACCCGATGTCTCACATGTAACACCCAATGCAACACATGTAACACCCGATGCCTCACATGTAACACCCAATGTAACACATGTAACACCTCATGCCTCGCATGTAACACCCAATGTAACACATGATGCCTCGCATGTAACACCCAATGCCTCACATGTAACACCCAATGCAACACCTCATGCCTCACATGTAACACCCAATGCCTCACATGTAACACATGTAACACCCGATGCCTCACATGTAACACCTCATGCCTCACATGTAACACCCGATGTTTCAAATGCAACACATGTAACACCTAATGCAACATATATAACACCTGACCATACACAAGAAAAGCGTTTTTCACCCGATGCAGTACATATCTTGAGTCAAAATTTTCATCCATGTTTGAAAGTATCATCGAAGCTCGAGGATCCCTTTGTGTTTAGGCATCCATTCACAATGTTATTAGCAGGACCAACCTCTTGTGGAAAAACCACCTGGATGAAACATTTACTGCAACAGGCTGAAAGAATGATAAAGCCTCCCCCTAAAAAGATCTTATGGTTTTACAAAAGATGGCAACCAGCGTACAGTGAATTACAAGAAATTATTCCTTTTATCGAATTCATGCAGGGTATTGGACAGCGGGATCCTGATGGCCAGCCTACCTTGTACATCTACGATGATCTTATGAAAGATACTACCAAAAATGTAGATATATGTGAAATGTACACTGAAGGCTCTGTAATTTGAGTGTTATTTGCCTGTTGCGAAATTTGTACCACCGAGGTAAAGAAAACAGAACCATGAATTTAAATACACAATATATCGTGCTTTTTAAAAATCCACGTGACCAGCAACAGGTGGCACATTTAGCAAGGCAGATGTACCCAAAAAATTCACGTGCTTTTAGATGCATTTCGTGATGCTACACAGGAGCCATACGGGTATTTACTAATTGATCTTAAACAGGATACAGCTGATAAAGACAGGCTAAGAACTAGTATTATAAAAGGAGGTGGAAACAGTAAAATGATTCAGTTGACAACTGGTAGTGAACAGGAAAACTGTGTGAAAAAGGCAGTAGAAGTGGGATATAAAATGGATAAGAGCCATTGTCCATGCACTGATTGTGGTATTATTTTTGCCTCTTCAATGGACTTACAGAAACATGTAAAAAGAGGGTGTCCCGAAAATAATCAGCCCCCTGTGAAAAGGCTGTGCATTGAAAATACGGATGAACCCGATGAATCTGGTTGGCATAACATAATGCAACAAGTGTATGAAAAATATGATGATCAATACGTTGAAAAGGTTGACTCCTATGAAAACGATGGTTATTCCAACCTAGAATCAAGAGAAAAGGCTACAGAAGACTTATTTTGGAAGTATAGAAAGGGTATTATGAAACAGTATGCCGATATTTTGACAACACTGCACAATTTGAAAAAGAGTATGATTCACCGGGAAATTATGCAAGATATCCAAAGATTAATGGATGAAAAAAATTACCAATTTGCAAAGGCTTTAAAATTAGTTTTACAATGGAACTCATCATTGTTTGATGAACTTATTGACAGTGAAGAAGAGGATGACAATAGCAGTTTTGATTCAGAAAGTACGGATGTGGAATCGGATTCGCAAACAGAGGATGAAAGACCTGAAGGAAATTTAAACTTTTAAAGACCTTTTAAACTTGGACAATACTTTGCAGAGTTTATTTAATATATAATTTGTTTATGCATGCTCACGTTATTAACATATGTTTACACTTGTATGTTGATGTGGTTGTTCCTGTGTATTTAGCTAGTAACAGGTCTTAAATAGCTGTTGTTATTGTCACTGGTTGTAAAATGGTTGTAAACATCTACTTCACTATTCAAAAGGAAAGAAAATTATTGATGGTTAATGTTTTATTCATTCCCTAAAATATTTAATAAATATATTATTTGCAATAAAATTTACATAATGCACTTGTCCAGGATATTTTTGATTGACCAAATTATTTCAGGTCACATCATCTAAAGTACTATTCGATATATTGTTGCTCACTAGAATCAAGACCTCAGCTGAAAGCAATGATAAAAGTTGAAAGCATCCGTAGAGCGCAGACCTCAGTCGCAGTGGAGGGGAAATTTCTGAATCTGTCCCAAACTCTTATCTTTCTTCCTTTTGCCGTGATCTACCGTTGTTAAAAATATTGTAAAGATGTGTTCAATACTTTTGTAGTAGAAGTGGAAAGCATGAAATCATTAATTTTATGAGAAATTAATATAAAATCAAACCAGGGCTACTTCTAAACACCAAAACATAACCACAGAAATGTGGATACACGATTCCGAATACTCCAAAAAGCTCATGGGCCATATTTATCATCATTTGTAACAAGAGCACTTGGAGAGAGCGCATACCTCCGCCACTGGAGATCAATCTAGATCACTTCCAATATATTTTTCATGGATCCAGACAGTGATCCAGATCACTCCTAAAATCTACGCACTTGTTTCTTATCCCATTAAGGACATATCCTGAAAATTTTATCAAAATCCGTTCATAACTTTTTGAGTTATCCGTCTTTAAAAATTAGATTTCATGGATCCAGAAGGGCCAAATAGTGTTCCGGATCACTCCCAATATTGAATCGTTTCTTTCTTTTACCTTTTTAGACGTATCCTGAAAATTTAATCAAAATCCGTCCATAAGTTTTTGACTTATCTTGTTCACAGAAAAAGGAGCAAACAAACTCGCACACAAACCCAGGCGAAAACATAACCTAATTGGTGGAGGCAATGATGATATCCTGCATATACGATACTTTTGTTGCATTAAATGTTTGGTGTAATACAACTTGATGAATTAACCCTAACATTCAGACATTTTTTTAAAAAAAAAACATTTTATTCTTGCCATGTTATTTTATTATAAATATACATATATACATATATATAGAATTTTCTGTTCTGTAGAGAATACAACAGTAATATACACAGTAAGTTAAAGTGCCTCCATATGACACCTTTTCTGAAAAATCCTTTAACCATTTTGTTAACAAACACAAAACCCCATTCAATGTGGGAAGAAATTCAAACTAAAGAGGACACAGGTGTTGAGATTCTGGTAGAAATTTATAGGTTGCAGATCAATTAGTGAGGGTGTTAATCAATTGGCTGGGCTCACAATAGACATTACTTCTGTCAATAAGCCAGTCTGTCTGATGTTTCATTTTATGCTTGGAACTCTAGCAGTAAGGATGTGTTTTTTTTTCTCAGGAAAAAAAAGTTATTTGGTTTAATAGGTTGGAAAACGAATAATCAGAATTTTATAACTTATTCTGATAAATATTAAATGACTCAAGAAAGAAAAGGTTATAAATCTGACAAATAATTAAAAAATATGGATATCTTGGTTTTCATACATATTCTTAAATTTTACGGATAAAGAAATGATTAAAGCAGAGAAGCAATTCAGTGAAAACAGAGATTCACAATATGCTTTAAAAATAGATGCTAACCAGGAAAAAAAACAACACAGGGATAATTTGAAATATACATTTAGAACACACATAAAAGGCACAACAAAGTTCAAACCCCCAATGGTGCAAAGCACCATTGTGGGAGGGGGAGCATGTCCTCAGTCTCACAATTTCCTTCTCCTCAATCCCTCAGTCAAAACACACATGCCACCACACTTGCTTCCCCCCAAAAACCCCCTCCCCATTTACCTGCAACCTATAAATTATAAAACCCCTTAATCCCATAAACCAATACACGTGTCACCACACTTCAACCCGCAAATCCCCCCTCCCCCATTGATCTGCAACCTATAAATTCACCCCCATTTTACCCCCCCTCAAATATTGATCTGCACCCTATACAGACCCTATAGTAGTGAGGTTAAGATATTCATCACTCTTTCTAAAAGGTTTAAAAACGTTTATAAACGTTTATATACCAAACTAATATTGCTGAAACATTTATAAAACCACAATATTCAATAATTGCCAATATTTAGGTTTATATTTGATTTTAAAAACGTTTATAGGTTTACTAAACGTTTATAAACGTTTGTGATGTTTACTGGGCAAATATGCCAGAAATCTGACTTAAAATATATGTAATAGTGGGGTTTATGTCTCAGTTTTATTAATATATAAAATTAAAAATATCATATATATAATGGAGTTATCACAACAGCCATGTGTATACACAGAATTTTGTCATGGTTCTTGGCTAAGCAAATTGACTTATTGTTATTATATTTTTTAAAATAATTTTTAAAATTAATTTAAAAAAAAAATTTAAATAATTTTAAAATTATAATTATATTATATTTTTTAAAACAAATTTTAACATAATTTTTAAAAATTATATCTTGAGGGAATTTTTGTTATAGTGATATCTGATAGTAACCTTTATTTTCTTTTGAATCAGGACTTTCATATGTCCCTTTCTCTTTTGTTATTAAAATAGTCCTAAAATTAGAAAATAAGTTTGTTTCTTTTTTTATGAATTTATGTGTGGGTTGTTAAATAATTATATTTTGTTGTTGGAAAAAAATATATAGATATTTTTTTAAATATTTTTTATCTCCCCCCAGCCAGAGCCCAGGAGAAGGAACTGGGTCAATAGATTATAAAACACCTGTGCCTGTGTGTCTGCAAATGTTTATTCATCACATTTTGACACAAACTAAGGGAGATAATATGCAATTTTTGGCCAATTTAACCTTTTTGACCTTGAAATATGGGTGAAAGGTCACAAACCAAAAGATTGGTAAAATGGGCCTTTGGATGGGATATTACACAAAAGTAAGCCCATAGCATTGCACACCCAAATTAATAAAGCTAGAAAGTATCAGCTTTCTAAACATTACAGTTTCCAAGATATAACCCAGACATGTTTTTAAGGGCTTAGGACGCACTGTTAAGGTCAAATGTTCGTCACATCACAAAGTTGCACACCTACACCCACTCCAAGCAATGTTGCTACCAAGTATCAACTTCTGACACCTTTCGGTTTTTGAGATACAACCTACAAAAGTATTTTATCATTTACTTTGAAACAAAGTTGTTAGCAAAAAAATATGTCATGTTTGTCTTCTTATTTCCAGGGCCCAAATTCATAAAACTTTCTGAGACCAAATCTTGTCTCAAGTCTCAGACCATATTACATCTCAAACTACTTGCTATTTACAAAATAGTTGAGACCAGATTTAATTTCAGATTTAGCCTCGAACTTAAGATTGGTACATTTTTGTCGCAAACAGGAGAACTGGAGTATCTTTTTACAGATTTCCAAGTGATAACAAGCGTAGACAGGTGAGATCTGCTGTGTAGTGTGTATATGCTGGGAGGGGGGGGGGGGGGGGGAGGGGGGATAGAAGTCATTTACACTATGCCAATGTACACGGGTGTTGTTATATTGTCTGGATTTATGTTGCTTCCTTAAATTGTTAAGAAATGGAATAAGTAAACCCTCGTTTATATGTATCTGTGTATATGCATCACATTAAATGTGTTTAGCTATCTATTTTATATTATTGTCTAACATTAATGACATCTAACATTAATGACACCTGTGTGGCCTGGCTTTTGTTGTAATCTGGTAAATGCAACTTTTTTAAATGAGGTATCTGTTACCAAATTTTAAATATTTTAAGATTTATTAGACATAATCTTAATTAAATCTCCACCATCATTAAATTACATTTAATAGTAACACTTTTAAGTTTTAAAAATAATTTTTTAAGATATAAACTTCAAGTTGACTTGTAATTTTGGGCTGAACTTACCCCCAATAGCATTGTGTTGAGAGACATCACAAAAAGCTATTTAATTATTTAAATAACATTTTATTCTATTTGAAACAGATGTGGATATCAGCTATGAAAAGGTCAACATCGGCAAAAAAGGGAAGTGGAGTTTGGCAGCCTTCAGCCTATTCCAGCATATGTAGTGATCATTTCATATCAGGTAGCAAAACAGTGCATGAAAAAAAAGTTTCTTAAACTTTGTATGTATGTGCCAAAGAGTAAAGCTAAGAATCCTTTTATGTATGTGCAATGGCGTATGCATAAGCGTATACGTAAAACCCATCCGTTATCCGTATGCGTTTTATGTGGCTCCATTAACACGTATATTTACACACGTAAAAATTTTTCTCCCAACCAAAAATGAGGAAAATTTATAAATAACACAGACTGAATGCTTATATTTATCAGTTGAAGGGGAAAAAAACAACACATTTTCAGCTTACGAAAAAAAAAGTACTGAAGCCACAAACATGTACACACATATTTGCAAGCCAGCTTTCAATTAGAAAGACTTGTAAAAATTTTTCCATAAAGTTGGTGATCAACATTGCTACCTTATCAATAGCCATATGTACATATTTCCAGAAAAAGTTTGTGAGGAAACTTTTATGAGGAAACGTTACATTCAGCTGTGGCTTTCATTTGTTTTTGAAGGCTGGTTATATATTTTTTACCGGAAGTTTTACTTTCTTTCATCATTCAAAGGTGACAAAACTTTAATATAATATTGGGAAATCCCTACAAATTCAATGACAAGTGCATGCGTATATGGTCTGTATGCGTAAAAAATCGCTCAGAAAGTGATTGCATCCGTATTTTTGTTTACGCATACGCACCTGGATGTAAGTAAATGCATAAATGGAATCACATAAACTTAAAATAGTGGGAGGGATTTTTTATATATACGCATATGTACACGGATACGCATAAAAGGACTCTCAGCTTAAGACAATCCCAGTAATGAAAACCAGACATCAATCCCACCCTCCACAGGCCCATCACTGAGTTTAAAGAGCTGGTTCAGTTACAGTTATACAATTATTAATGTGCATCAATCATTGTTAGTAGTAAATTCACTAAATTGTTATTTTTTTTCTTTTTGTTTGGGTTGCAAAACTTTCAATGAAACATTCAAGTCTTTAAGACATAATCTATACAAAAGTCCAACTACACATCTTTTGCATTGGGTCCAAATTTGGCCAACTCAAGGTAGCTATTGTTCAGCTATGGAATAAGCTACAGGCCTGGAATGTAACTAGGTTATAGCTGATCTAAAAGTAGGTGAAAAACATATGTCAACAAAATACTGTAAATGCAATAGTTTTATCTCATCTGTATTCATGGTGTTATAGTCAGATCTGTAATGTAGATTATGCTACAAGGAAAATTAAACCCCTTGGTAATAGTTGTAAGGAAAAGGATTTTATGAATATCGAGCATATCAAATCATTACTTGTAAATTCTGTGGTCCTCAGTACATACCAATAGCCAAACTTTGTGTGATCTATGTCAGTCAAAAATAGCCCCAAAGTCTTTGATGCATCCCATTTGGATTATATTGAACTTTGCAAGTTACACAAGTGATTAACGAGGTTTGTTATTTGTGCAAATATACATGACATTTTTTGAGTAACACAAAAAAATTTTTTTCACAGGTAAGAAAAACGACAACCCTTTGTCACCAGATTATGTGCCATCTGTCTTCAGTTTCACTTCACCGAGGAAAGTCAACCGTGGTGTTGAAGCTTTGAAGAACTTTAACCGGAGACAGCATCATCAAAAACAACAACAAGAAGGCATAGATAGACAAGATGCTGCAGCTGCATTACTTCAGTTGGCTACTGGTTCAGAGAGTACATGCACTAATCAAAATGAAATAGATGCTGAATACGGGATAGCTGTGCAGACTGAACTATCTGGAAAATCAATACAAAAAATTGAATCAGAGGTTAATGTTCTGAAAAGTCAGTGTGAAGCTTTGACAAAAGAAGTTGAAAGTCTTAATTCTAAACTTGACAGTATATCATTGTCAGAAGAGTCCTTCAAGTTAGATCACAACAAAATGAAATGTTTCACTGGTTTGCCAAATTATGCAGTATTCTCCTCTTGTTTGGATATTATAAGTCCATTTCTTATTGATTCAAAATTGAGCAAATTTGAGCAGTTTCTTTTATCTCTGATGAGAATCAAAATGAATGTGAGCATTAAATACTTGGCCTATCAATTTAGTGTACATTATAGTACTATCACAAGAGTGTTTAATAATGTACTTGATGTTTGTTATGTGAGGCTGGTGCCTTTACTTGTTGTGTGGCCAGAAATGGAAGCAGTGAAGCTGTCAATGCCACTTTCATTCAAAAAGAACTATCCAAGGTGCATATCTATAATTGATTGCTTTGAAATTTTTCATAACAGACCTAGCAGTTTGGATGCAAGGGCAAAAACTTATTCAAACTATAAGTCACACAATACTTTGAAGTACTTAATTTCAATATCACCTCAAGGTGTCATTACATTTATATCCAAAGGGTATGGTGGGAGGGCAAGTGATCAATTTGTTACAGAAGATTCAGGCTTCCTTCAAAACTTATTACCAAATGATTTGGTTCTGGCTGACAGAGGGTTTGATATCCATGAATCTGTTGGATTTTATGGTGCCAATCTGAAAATACCAAATTTTACTAAAGGCAAAACACAACTAAGTTCCAGTGAGATTGAATGTACACGTAAATTAGCCTCAAGTCGTATTCATGTGGAGCGAGTAATAGGTGATCTCAGACAAAAATATGATATGTTGCGTTGCATAGTTCCAATATCTCTATTGCAGTATGATCCTGACTTAAATGTTACAACTATGGATAAAATTGTTCATCTTGCTTGTGGATTAACAAATTTGACTGAAAGTATTGTCCCATTTAATTGAAAAATATTGGCTGTAATAGGTTCTAAAGCTACATATGTAGTGTTAATATTTTGTGGTGTTGTTGCATGCATTAAAATGTTATCTGAAAATGTAAATACTGTGAAATGCAATACTTGCGAAGATGTCAATTTGTTGTCCTCGTTGGACTAGTGGGTTAGCATATTTGGGATCTAATCAAAATCAGTCACCCCTTTGTATGTGAGATTTAACCGGCGGCCTCAAAGGTTGGAGGCGAGAACTATAACCGCTACACCACCGAGCCCCCTCACCCTGGTTGTTGAATGGGACATAAAAAAATGCCCCCGTTGTTAAATGGGACATAAAAAAATTAAATTTGACCTTTAAAATTATTTTGTCAGATGTGACTGAGTTTCTGAAATCAATTTCAGTTCATACAGGATCTGTGTAGGTGTAAAGATGTGTGGGATATACTGTAAGGTAGCTTAAGTACAAATGTAGTCACTGTTTTTGTGTTAAAAACTTCCTGGATACAGGACCTTCCTGTGGTCCATATTTGTCCAGAGTTGTGGGTGATGCTACAGGATCTAGGAACTTTCTGTTTTTCAACATTTTGGCTTTAACATTGGGTATCATTGCTAAATTAAGTTAGGAAGAGCACAAAACTTTAGAATCTACAAGTACTGCTATTAGACAGACATATTATGTGCAAACAAAATACTGGATGTTCTATGTAAAATATTAAAATATATATACTTATTTAGATCGGCAAACAGATAAATGATTGCTTTTTACATAGGACATATAACAATGTTATAATTCAGCTATTGATGAATAATGAAACTATTTGTGAAGTATATAAGAAAAATAAACTGAACATTGAGTGTAAATAAAATCCATGGCTGAATTTTGATATCTTCTTTGGTTTGTTTGGCTTAATTTGTTGAGTTCTAATTACTTCCCCACTGGACCTTTAGGAACTGTGCTACTGTTTAAGGTAAATTTTACAAAATAATTTCCTTTAGTTGTACAAATATAACACTATGTGTCATAATGTTTGTTCACTTCATCCACCATGTTCGCTTCACGGGTACTTTCAAGAATAATTTTTTTTAAATAAAAAACTGAATATGCATTCTGCTTTTTATTATCCAATTACAGTATAATACATTTCACTGGATCAACATGCCATGTAGTCTGAATCATACAATACAGTGTCTATTACATTTCCCTTTATTGCAGGGCTGTATTGTTTTCTTTGATGTTTGGCATCACTTTAAACATATCTGGAAGGTCATATCACTGGTAAATGTTGATAGATTCAGTACCATAAATTTCCAAAATAACGCCCAGGTTCAAACTAATGCCTGGTTCAAATTAACGCCTGGTACTAAGCACACTGTTTACAATTTATTTCAAAAGAAGGCCTGGTTCAATTTAATGCCTGGTCTGATGCCACTTGAAAATAATTAACGTCTGGGCCATATTTTGTAAAAATATGGTAACAGAGGAAAGATGTGCACATTCTATTGTGATTAAAAAGGCACTGGTATATAACAATTAACTTTGCTGCTATAATTGAAACATGGATTCAAATTCATATCAGACATATTGTCATATGTTTGAAGCAACTATGAAATAACATCAATTTGTTTCATCGGCAACATTTAGCAATAAATAATAATACTTATTATCCAATGGATCTCAAGCAACTTTAAATGGGATACTCCTATCAATAGTTTGGTTGACAAGTGTTAAAGATGTCTGGGAATTCTCAAAATTTTTACATACAAATATTTGTAATTTTAACCAGCTCATTTGTCTGCACTTTCAGACTGTTTAGCATGCTTTAATATCTCCCTGCAATCAGGACAAGTCCATTTTTTATTTGGTATTCTTTTGAGTTTTAAACACCTAAGGTGGTATTTTCCAATAGAACAACCATCGGATGCACATTCCACCAAAGCTTCATTACATACAGGTCTACAGCAGTGACACACTGCTTCCATAGAGTCAATTTTAATATTAACATTTTGTTTCTGCGGGTGCCTAGTGAACCACTTTGAAAGCAACTCTGGTAAAATACAGTGTCTGTAAAATGTCTCTGCTTTTCCAACATTGCTGGAGAAAGTGTCATCCTTTGTAATCCTTTCAATGAAAAGATTATTGGCTTTGGCAGCAGTCCAAACTACAAAATCACAGTAATCTGAATTTGTCAAGACTATTTGAGCCTGCACTTGAAAATAGTATGCATGGTTCCTCTTTAAGGCCATCATTTGGGTGGTTTTATCAAAGTTTAGGCAAAATGCTGGATCACATGTAGTCTGTAATATTTCATCATGTCTCTTGGTATAAGGACACTTGATTTCTAAAGTTCCTTTGCCACAACATGAGCAATCAATCATACCATCTGGAGAGGCCCCTAACCAACAATAAAATGGTGATATAAATACACCACATTCTTCCAGTTTAAAATCTGTGTGTCTGTACTTTTGCAAGGAATTATACTGCTCACGGACATGTTCTTCATTTGAACAACCCCATCTAGTTGATTCAGTTGAAGATTGAAAAGCTTCAGGATAACAAATTTGGTTTATTAAAGTGTGAGAAGGATGAGTGGGGTTAGAAACACTGGCACTTTTGAACTTTGAAGCAGTTATCCTACCAGTTCTGTATGTAAACCACAATTTGTTTTTAACTTGTCCCAATGTTTCTTGTTCAATTCTGTTTGCCTGTGTCACACAAAGCAAATCCGATTCAAACACTGAATCACTTTTTTCTCTCACCTCATCAAAACTAAGTTTTAAGTTATTCACAGAGTAAAGTTCAGAGAGTGGCACTGGTAGTTTGGAAATCACATCAGATGGAAAAAAATTACTGGCATGGCCTGGCATGATAGATAAAATAGAACACTGAATACTAGATTTTGAAAGAGAACTGTAAAACTTTTGTTCCTCCATAGGTGTTGTACTTTTAATTTCTTTAACACACTTCCTTTTCAAATATTTCTTTGGGGTTTCACTTAATGTATTGGCATGTTTTGTTTTGGCACTTGAAAAGTCTATCTCAAATGATGCATTAAATGACACTTTGCGATTAGAACCTTCAAGCCAACTACAAGGCATTGAAGTGCAGCTTCTTGATTTCATCATCTTTATACCAGTTTCTATGGCAAACATTAATGCAGTTACATGTGAACAAGACTCGCCCAGACCAGCCATGCAATCACAGTGTGTGCAAATTATTATACCATCCTTCTGTACACATATCCATGGGTTTAGTGGCTTTTCATTAATGCGTTGTGAGTGAATGACCTGCAAAATAAAATTTATCCATATAATTATATATCATATTTATGAAACCTGATATTAAACACACTATGAGAAGGGTCCACTATAGCCTAGTGTATAGCAAGTTAGGCATGTGATCACAGGCTGTCAGCAATGTGTGGGTTCAAGTCCTGCAACTGACAATGCTATGGACCTGCCCCAATATGACCCTGGCTGTTAAATGGGACATAAAACACCAACTTTGACTCAGCTTAACATAGTAAGTAACACAAACATTCAAATATACTAAAAAAATCACTTTGCTGGGAGCAATATAAATGTTTGTTGTTTTTTTACAACTTGAATATATGTAATAAACCTGAAAAGTTTCTGGACTGAAGAAAACTGCAAACACTCCCATTATCAGATTTTAATAGCCTCCATGGAATAAGTGTCTTTGGGAACCTTTAATTTCAGTTTTCTTCCCCCCCTTAAAGGGGAAAGTTTTTGACCCGGGACGAAAATCTCCTCAAATTACAAGGATCATACATTTGAAGTCTTCATATACAAATATCAACAAACACCACAGCTTACTCGGATATAACATATCACCTTTGACAGCACTGATAAACCCTTCCTTCCAGACTAAAAGGGCATAAGTTCTCAAGGAATTTTGTTACTTGATGGAGTTTTTTTTACTGTTTTAAAGAACACAAACTTTATTTAAATTTTCAACAGCAGATTCTCACAGAAGTCCTTCTGTACATGGCAGTTGTTGATTATCTGAGATAAGTGTACATTACAATGCACTTGCCATGCAACATTAGTTTGTTTATTATAGCATCACAATTGACAGAGGAATGAAGGTTCTTAAATGCTCTTTGACCCCTCGACTTTGGGCTTTAAAATGCTGTGTGCAGCAATAAATCTTTCAACACCTGTCAGGATTGTTTAAAATTAGGATGCTGCAGTGGTAATCTTGACAGTAACATTTTAAAATTTGCCATTTTCTCTGGAAAAAGGTTATAATTTCTCTGTTTTAATTTGTTAGCAATAATTAAGTTATGAGTTGAAATGATAAACTTCATAAGCCACATTAAAGTGGCTTGTATTAACACATTTGGATCTTCTGTCTGTTAAATAGTTAATTTATAACTGGGAGGAATATCATAATTTAGGGTCGAGATTTTACACTGTACACACAATGAAACAGCTGGGTTGATACTGTACAAGGATCATTGCTCTCCTGTATTTGCAAACCAAACCTCATATATATACATAGAAAGTAAATTGCATAATAACTGCTTGCATTTGAAAACAAAATACATATTCACTAACCACAAAACTTATTTTTTCACAGCTAAAATTTAAATTAAGAGATATTTTTATGTATTCCTTCAAATATTATCAGTAAAAGTGTAAGGTTGGGCTAAAAGTGAGAGATTCAAACGTGAGAGTTTTGTGAACTGGTTAAAAATATTGTACATTTATGAAGTATCTTCACACATATAAACACACAACTACAACACTGTGCATGTCAGAGGTAGTGATGGCAGCTAAAAAAACACTGGCCTGTGTCTGTGAGGGGGGAAACAACCTCCAAATCTTGTATGGCTCTAGGGTGTTCATTACAGTCATTAAGATAAAGACTTACCTGTGCTTTCACAATAAAATTGCATCCTTCTACCAACGCCAGCTTAATATTCCTCACATGTCCTGCTGTGAAAAACTTGTATGCTTCCAAGGACTTGAATGCTTTCAGTGATTCCCCTGTGTATGGTGATGGACTGTTGATCAAATAATTATAAATATCCGGGTATGTTATGTCTGGCAAGGAAGTGCATTTAAAACAGGATATATCTTTAAAAAGATTTTCTGGTAGTTCATACGGATCTTTCCCACCAACAAGCTTTATTTTTTCCAAATATCTGTTAAGTTTTTTATTTACTTCCTCCATCATCAGTGAAAATACCAGTGAAACTATATCATGTAAACATCTTTAGAAGGCTGATGTACTGCCACCCAGTGTCAGTTAAACTACCACTAAATCTTCCAACTAAAGCTACATGCCATTGTGTAATAACATGTGTCAGACATGCAAACAGTTTGTGTTATCAAATAAGAAACACACACACCATCACATAAACTATTACTAGGTTGTTTACACTTCTAGTCCTTGCATGACGTTTTTTGTCGTCCAAGTCATAATGCGTAAACAGTGTGACGTCACATGCAAAGGGTCAATTGTGCGAGACTTAAGATCACTGTGTGAATACAGGTCCAGCTTTCTTATCGACAGTGATAATGATAATGTCATCACCTCTTATGTGTGTACCAGCTAGTAGTAGTAGTATGATAGCTTACTACTTACACAAAATACTCTAGATGCAATAGTTTTCAAGTTACAATTGATTTACTCAATGGTGAGAACCTGAAACAGCTATTGCTCAGCTATGCCATGAGTTAAACGTCTGCAATTTTACTATGTTATAGCTGATTCAAAAGTACATGAATGACATATTTAAATAAAATTCTCTAAATGCAACACTTTTCAAGTTACAACTCATTTACCCAGCAGTGAGAGCCTCAAAGTAGCTATTGCTCAGCTATCAATGAGCTACAGGTCTGTAATTTTTCTATGTTCTAGCTGACAAAAATTAGAAGAATAACATATTTAAACAAAATACTCTAAATGTAACAGTTTTCAAGTTACAACTGATTTACTCAACAGCTATATTCTGAAAGTAACTATTGCTCGGCTATACAATGAGCTACAAGTCTGCAAGTTCACTATGTTATAGCTGACAGAAAAGTGGGGGGAATAACATATTCAAACAAAATACTGTAAATGCAATAGTTTTAAAGTTACAACTGTTTTACTCAACAGTGAGGACCTCAATATAGCTATTGCTCAGCTATGCCATGAGCTACAGGTCTGCAATTTCACTATATTATAGCTGATTCAAAAGTACATGAACAAGACCACTGCTGCGGTGTGTATCTCTCGCCGAGCATTAAATAGCCCAGACAAGATTTTATAGGTCAAGGTCACTACGGCCAGGTCAAGGGTCAAATCAAGGTCAGACCATGACGTTGCACACCTACATCCCCTAACCAATGTTCCTACCAAGTATCAACTTCCTACACCTTACGGTTTCCGAGATATAGCTTGGACAAGATCTTCAAGCTCAAGGTCACTACAGCAAGGTCAAATCAGGGTTAGACCATGACGTTGCACACCTACACATCCTAACGAATGTCCCTACCAAGTACCAACTCCCTACAGCTTACGGTTTGTGAGATACAGTCAGGACAAACTTTTTCCCGCCGCCTGCCTGCCCACCCACCCTCCCATCCTGACACCATAGGCTGTCAGGTAAAAAATAGATGAACAACATATTTCAGAGAAATTGTGTAGCTGCAATACTTTTGAAGATATAAGCCATTTACTCATTACGGTTATCATTAAAAATTGACAAAGTAGCTCTTACTCACTTAGCTATGGAGATACACTTCCAAACTACTGACCATGTTGCAGCTGTGGAGAAAGTAGTTGAACAACATATTGGAACAAAATACTGTAAATGTAATAGTGTGGAAGTTATAAGCCATATAATTATATTAGGTAAAGTGCTATTACTCACTAAAATGTAGGCCAAAGGTCACCAAACCCAGTACAATAGGATACTCTTGTACTACCCTGTGGGTCAAAAATTCGCTCGAAATTGCTCTATCTCTTACACTTTGCGAGATATTTGTGATTTTTCACATTTTCACTAAAAGTAGCAATAAAGTAGCTATTACTCACTTGTACATTGAGCAACAGTTGTGAAACTTAAATATGTTACAGTTCACAAAAAAGTAGATGAACAACATATTTGAGAGAAATTGTATAGGCGCAATACTTTTGAAGATATAAGCCATTTACTCATTACGGTTATCATTAAAAATTGACAAAGTAGCTATTACTCACTTAGCTATGGAGATACACTTCCAAACTACTGACCATGTTGTAGCTGTGGAGAAAGTAGTTGAACAACATATTGGAACAAAATACTGTAAATGCAATAGTTTGAGAGTTATAGGCCATATAATTATAATTAGGTAAAAGTGCTATTACTCAGTCAAAAGTAGGCCAAAGTTTACCAACACCAACAGCATAGGATACCGTTGTACTCCCCTGTGGCTCAAAAATTCACTCTAAATTGCTCTATCTCTTATGGTTTGTGAGATATTTGTGATTTTTCACATTTTCACTAAATGTAGCATATATAATTAGTTATGGGTCTGAAACTTCACCATGTGAAAGCTCTCTCAAAAATAGATGAATGAGTTATTTGATAAAAATTGGGTCTCCGCAATAGTTTTAGAGATAATTAGCATTTACCCATTTTGAGTAGGTGAATAATTAGCTATGGGTCTGAAACTTCAAGTGAAAGCTCCCCCAAAAGTAGATGAATGAGTTATTTGAGAAAAATTGGCTATCCCAATACTTATAGAGATAATTTGCATTTACTCATTTTGAGTAGGTGAGTAATTAGCTATGGCTCTGAAACTTCACCATGTGAAAGCCCTTCCAAAAGTAGGTGAATGAGTTATTTGAGAAAAATTGGCTATCTGCAATACTTTTAAGAGATAATTGGCATTTACTCATTTTGAGTAGGTGAGTAATTATCTATGGGTCTGAAACTTCGCCAAGTGAAAGCTCTCCCAAAACTAGATGAATGAGTTATTTGAGAAAAAATTGGCTATCTGCAATACTTTTAAGAGGTAATTCACATTTACTCATTTTGAGTAGATGAGTAATTATCTATGGGTCTGAAACTTCGCCATGTGAAAGCTCTCCCAAAAGTAGATAAATGAGTTATTAGATAAAAATTGGGTATCCGCAATGCTTTTAGAGATAATTAGCATTTATTCATTTTGAGTTGGTGAATAATTAGGTACGGGTCTGAAACTTCATCAAGTGAAAGCTCTCCCAAAAGTAGGTGAATGAGTTATTTGAGAAAAATTGGCTATGTGCAATACTTTTAAGAGATAATTCGCATTTACTCATTTTGAGTAGGTGAGTAATTAGCTACGGGTCTGAAACTTCAGCATGTGAAAGCTCTCCCAAAAGTAGATGAATGAGTTATTTGAGAAAAATTGGCTATCCGCAATACTTACAGAGATAATTCGCATTTACTCTTTTTGAGTAGGTGAATAATTAGTTACGGTTCTGAAACTCCACCATGTGAAAGCTCTCCCCAAAGTAGGTGAATGAGTCATTCGGGAAAAATTGGCTATCTGCAATACTTTTAGAGATAATTCGCATTTACTCATTTTGAGTAGGCGAGGCATTATCTACGGGTCTGAAACTTCACCATGCGAAAGCTCTCTCAAAAATGGATGAATGAGTTATTTGATAAAAATTGGGTCTCCGCAATAGTTTTAGAGATAATTAGCATTTACCCATTTTGAGTAGGTAAATAATTATCTATGGGTCTGAAACTTCAAGTGAAAGCTCTCCCAAAAGTAGATGAGTTATTTGAGAAAAAATTGGCTATCCCCAATACTTATAGAGATAATTCGCATTTACTCATTTTGTGTAGGTGAGTAATTAGCTATGGCTCTGAAACTTCACCATGTGAAAGCCCTTCCAAAAGTAGGTGAATGAGTTATTTGAGAAAAATTGGCTATCTGCAATACTTTTAAGAGATAATTTGCATTTACTCATTTTGAGTAGGTGAGTAATCATCTATGGGTCTGAAACTTCGCCAAGTGAAAGCTCTCCCAAAACTAGATGAATGAGTTATTTGAGAAAAAATTGGCTATCTGCAATACTTTTAAGAGGTAATTCACATTTACTCATTTTGAGTAGATGAGTAATTATCTATGGGTCTGAAACTTCGCCATGTGAAAGCTCTCCCAAAAGTAGATAAATGAGTTATTAGATAAAAATTGGGTATCCGCAATGCTTTTAGAGATAATTAGCATTTATTCATTTTGAGTTGGTGAATAATTAGGTACGGGTCTGAAACTTCATCAAGTGAAAGCTCTCCCAAAAGTAGGTGAATGAGTTATTTGAGAAAAATTGGCTATGTGCAATACTTTTAAGAGATAATTCGCATTTACTCATTTTGAGTAGGTGAGTAATTAGCTACGGGTCTGAAACTTCAGCATGTGAAAGCTCTCCCAAAAGTAGATGAATGAGTTATTTGAGAAAAATTGGCTATCCGCAATACTTACAGAGATAATTCGCATTTACTCTTTTTGAGTAGGTGAATAATTAGTTACGGTTCTGAAACTCCACCATGTGAAAGCTCTCCCCAAAGTAGGTGAATGAGTCATTCGGGAAAAATTGGCTATCTGCAATACTTTTAGAGATAATTCGCATTTACTCATTTTGAGTAGGCGAGGCATTATCTACGGGTCTGAAACTTCACCATGCGAAAGCTCTCTCAAAAATGGATGAATGAGTTATTTGATAAAAATTGGGTCTCCGCAATAGTTTTAGAGATAATTAGCATTTACCCATTTTGAGTAGGTAAATAATTATCTATGGGTCTGAAACTTCAAGTGAAAGCTCTCCCAAAAGTAGATGAGTTATTTGAGAAAAAATTGGCTATCCCCAATACTTATAGAGATAATTCGCATTTACTCATTTTGTGTAGGTGAGTAATTAGCTATGGCTCTGAAACTTCACCATGTGAAAGCCCTTCCAAAAGTAGGTGAATGAGTTATTTGAGAAAAATTGGCTATCTGCAATACTTTTAAGAGATAATTTGCATTTACTCATTTTGAGTAGGTGAGTAATCATCTATGGGTCTGAAACTTCGCCAAGTGAAAGCTCTCCCAAAACTAGATAAATGAGTTATTTGAGAAAAAATTGGCTATCTGCAATACTTTTAAGAGGTAATTCACATTTACTCATTTTGAGTAGATGAGTAATTATCTATGGGTCTGAAACTTCGCCATGTGAAAGCTCTCCCAAAAGTAGATAAATGAGTTATTAGATAAAAATTGGGTATCCGCAATGCTTTTAGAGATAATTAGCATTTATTCATTTTGAGTTGGTGAATAATTAGGTACGGGTCTGAAACTTCATCAAGTGAAAGCTCTCCCAAAAGTAGGTGAATGAGTTATTTGAGAAAAATTGGCTATGTGCAATACTTTTAAGAGATAATTCGCATTTACTCATTTTGAGTAGGTGAGTAATTAGCTACGGGTCTGAAACTTCACCATGTGAAAGCTCTCCCAAAAGTAGATGAATGAGTTATTTGAGAAAAATTGGCTATCCGCAATACTTACAGAGATAATTCGCATTTACTCTTTTTGAGTAGGTGAATAATTAGTTACGGGTCTGAAACTCCACCATGTGAAAGCTCTCCCCAAAGTAGGTGAATGAGTCATTCGGGAAAAATTGGCTATCTGCAATACTTTTAGAGATAATTCGCATTTACTCATTTTGAGTAGGCGAGACATTATCTACGGGTCTGAAACTTCACCATGCGAAAGCTCTCTCAAAAATGGATGAATGAGTTATTTGATAAAAATTGGGTCTCCGCAATAGTTTTAGAGATAATTAGCATTTACCCATTTTGAGTAGGTAAATAATTATCTATGGGTCTGAAACTTCAAGTGAAAGCTCTCCCAAAAGTAGATGAGTTATTTGAGAAAAAATTGGCTATCCCCAATACTTATAGAGATAATTCGCATTTACTCATTTTGAGTAGGTGAGTAATTAGCTATGGCTCTGAAACTTCACCATGTGAAAGCTCTTCCAAAAGTAGGTGAACGAGTTGTTTGAGAAAAATTGGCTATCTGCAATACTTTTAAGAGATAATTTGCATTTATTCATTTTGAGTAGGTGAGTAATTATCTATGGGTCTGAAACTTCGCCATGTGAAAGCTCTCCCAAAACTAGATGAATGAGTTATTTGAGAAAAATTGGGTACCTGCAATACTTTTAGAGATAATTGGCATTTACTCATTTTGAGTTGGTGAATAATTATCTACGGGTCTGAAACGTCACCAAGTGAAAGCTCTCCCAAAAGTAGATGAATGAGTTATTTGAGAAAAATTGGCTATCTGCAATACTTTTAAGAGGTAATTCACATGTACTCATTTTGAGTAGGTGAGTAATTTAAATTATCTAAGGGTCTGAAACTTCACCATTAAGCTCTCCCAAAAGTACATGAATGAGTTATTAGATAAAAATTGGGTATCTGCAATACTTTTAGAGATAATTAGCATTTACTCATTTTGAGTAGGTGAATAATTAGGTACAGGTCTGAAACTTCACTAAGTGAAAGCTCTCCCAAAAATAGGTGAATGAGTTATTTGACAAAAATTGGCCATCTGCAATACTTTTAGAGATAATTTGCATGTACTCATTTTGAGCAGGTGATTATTAGCTATGGGCCTGAAACTTGCAAATTTAATAAGTAAATTAAATTTTTATAAGTTAATACCCTATCCAATGGACAATTGCTTATCCAGTTGGCGCGGACCGGCCCGCCAAACGTCAGAAAAAGACGTCTTGTGTTTCCACCGGCTAGGCCGGTCCAGTACTGAGCACTCGCCAGATGGCGTGTCGTACTTCCTTCCTGTCTAGACAGCGTGACGTTATAGCATATTTTTTGTTGTCTAAACCTATTAGACCCCTAGTAAGCTGATAGCGGGGCCGGTGGGAGGGTCTTGTGTGTCCATTGGATAGGGTATTAACTTATAAAAATTTAATTTACTTATTAAATTTGCAATTTTATTGCGTTAATACATCCTATCCAATGGACAATTGCTGAATAACTACCGCTTGGTCGACGGGTAAGTTACTAGGGACTTAGGTGAACTCATAAACAAACTAACAACTGACTTTCTTTCAGGCCCGGGTTGACCTTGTGGTCAAAAACCCTTAAGGCCATAGTCAGTTAATAGGGACCGGCCCATTAGTCCAAACCGACTTACCCTCCCCCCCTTTTTTTAACAGACCTGCTCTGAGGTAGGGGAAGAGAGGGGTGAGTTCAGTCCCATAAGAAGTAGGAATAAACCTCCCAAAGGAAGCACAACACAGTTTATTTTTATTTTTTTTTTTTTGATTGGTTCTTAAATATATGTACAACTATTTACATATTTACAGATCTCCTCTAGGTCCTGGGTTATTTGTGGATCTGTTGTGCAGCCGCTACAGGACCCAAATGGTAGAGCTCCGAGTTGGCCCAGGCCACATCCTTCAAGTAGAATTGTGTGAAGGTATTATGTGACTTCCAGTGGCAAGCTGATAGGATCTGTTCTAAGGAAACTCCCGACTGGAAGGCCTTAGAAGCAGCAAAGGCCCTGACATCATGGGCTTTAACCTGATGCAGGGTGTGGGCTTGGTGATCGGAGAGCTCATAACACAGGATCACAGTTTGCTTGATCCATTAGGAGATGGTGGCAGGGGAGATGTCCTTGTCGAAGCCTTTCTTGAAGGAGACAAACACTAACTCCTTATTCTGCCTGAGGTCTGAGGTCCTGTCCAAATAGTAGCGCAAAGCTCTGACCGGACAAAGGGACCTGTCAGACTTGAGGGATTTATCCAGGGTTGGAGCCAGGGCTGGTATAACCACTGGGGCCACACTATCTGGACCCTCTTTGGCCAGCTGATTTTTAGAGAGAAAGCTGGGTGATGGATACAGGGACACCTTGGACCAATCAGATTGGTGTCTGATGTTCTTTTGTTGCCAGGCATGTATCTCACTCCTTCTCTTGCCCGAGCCAAGGGCTAGGAGAAAAACTGCTTTGAAGGTCAGATGCTTCATTGACGCATCTTTAAGTGGTTCAAAAGGAGCCTTTGTCAGCTGGTGCAAAACCAGGGAAAGGTTCCAGGAGGGGATTCCCCTCCGACCTTTGGGTCTGTCTCTGTGGAAACTATCCAGTAGACGAGTGAGATTTTCATCATTGCTGATATTAAGGGATGGGTTATCCAACTTATCAGCAATGGCAGACCTGTAACCATCAATGGTGCTGGGCTGTAATTTCCTGTCCTCGAAGAGGTACATAAGGAAATCAACAACTGAGTTTATAGGGGATGCCCTGAATTCCACCTTATTAGTGATGCACCACTTTGTAAAAATGGTCCACTTTGCCTCATAGACTGCCCTGGTTGATCTCCTTTGAGGAGCCTCAATTCTTGTCGCCACTACTTTAGAAAACCCCTGCTCCTTGATTGTTGTGGCTCTAGGAGCCATGCATGGAGATTCAGATTTGCCAGATTTCTGTGAGGGATCTGACTGAAGGGTTGTGCAACAGCTTGGGCAGGATGGGCAGACTGATAGGGACCTGACTGGACATGGTCACTAGATCCCAAAACCAAGACATGTTGGGCCACCCCGGGGCAATCAGAATGATTCTCTTGCACAGGGAGTCCTGTAACTTCTCCACCACTTTGCCAGATATGGCGGTCGGTGGGAAGGCGTATGCATCTAGATCGTCCCATGGCAGAGTGAGTGCATCCACTGCTACCGCCAGGGGATCCGGTACTGGAGACACAAACTGAGGCAATTTGTGGTTGAACCTCGTGGCGAAGAGGTCTATCTGAGGTTGGTGCCATTTGTGGCATAGTGCCTGAAAAACCTCTGGAAGGAGGGACCATTCCGTCTGGATGATCTGACCCAGTCGGGATAGTTTGTCTGCTACCACATTTAGTCGGCCTCGGATGTGTCGGGCTTTTAGGGTACTTGTCGCTGGGTACACCATGTCAAGATTCTCCAAAATAGGGCACACAGTGGGCCCGACCTCATGCCTCCTTCTTTGTTTATGTAAGCCACTACAGTTGTATTGTCTGTGGCCACTAGAGCTATCTTGTCCACAGAGAGGTCTTGGAACTCTTTTAAAGCTAGAAACACTGCCTTTAGTTCCAGATAGTTTATATGCAGTTTGCTTTCGGGCACTGACCATGACCCTCTTGCAATGCACTCGTTTAAGCGAGCGCCCCACCCTGGGTATTGGGATCATCTTGTTTAGAGATTCTGGCACTCTCCAATTGTTTTTGAGATGCCACTGTATGGGCCTCATATGCAGTCGGCCTAGGTAAACTTGTTTCTCTGTGGCTGTCAAACCTATCAAGGACATGAATTGCCGGACCGGGCAGGTCGGTAGTAACAAAAGTCCTCTTATTTTCTCTTGAAGGCTTTGCCACCTGTCCGGTGTCGGTCGGACCTGACCGAACCTGAGGTCGAACTGGTAGCCTACAAAATCGAAGACTTGCTTGGGCTCCAGCTCCAACTTCTCATTCACCAGCCAACCTAGGTCTTGGCACATTTTTACTAGGTCTTGAGTATGTTGGAGACAGACCTGGTGGGATCTGGCTCTCACCAACCAGTCGTCTAGGTATTGGTGGATTCTTATACCCTTGTGCCTGGCCATCAGTTTCAC
Source organism: Sabellastarte sp. h YS-2021 (assembly GCA_964017235.1). Taxonomy (NCBI): domain Eukaryota; kingdom Metazoa; phylum Annelida; class Polychaeta; order Sabellida; family Sabellidae; genus Sabellastarte; species Sabellastarte sp. h YS-2021. The sequence goes on along the minus strand of OZ024930.1, from coordinate 57,759,185 downwards.
CTCCTTTACTACTACAGTGAACTCCAAGGGTGCTGTGGACAGACCGAAAGGTAGTGCTTTGAATTGGTATGTCCAACCTTGGGTGAAAAATTTCAGGTATTTCCTGGATTGTTCCTGTATTAGAATGTGGAAGTAGGCATCCTTGAAGTCTATTGAGGTGACCGACTCCCCTTGTTGGAGGGATATCCTGATGGTTTTCGGTGTCTCCATTTTGAATTTTTCCACCTTGAGAAAGGGGTTTAGATTGCTCAGGTCCAGTATCGGTCTCCACTTGTTGTTGGGTTTGGGTACCAAAAACAGCCGGTTGAAAAACCCTAGGGAGGTCGGGTTGTGCACTAATTCGACAGCATTTTTGTCTATAAGCTGATGCAATGCCTCCATCAGGTAGCTGTTCCTGTGGGGATTGACATAGCAGCTTATGATTGTGGAAGACCTTGTGAGATTTGTCCGGATCCGAAAAGGAAGGGTGTAACCCTCCCTCAGGGTTTGAACTATTTTTGGACCGGCCCCCAGATCCAGCCAAGTTTGCCAAAAGTTTTGAAGTCTGGCCCCTACAGGCAGATTTGAGACAATATTTTTGACATTTGTTAAAGGTTGAGCACAAGACAATTGAGTGACACAAGAAACACTTTTCACAGACTTTAATGTATAATTTGTGTAATGACAACCTGCTGACCCGGGACTTATTTCTTTCTTTTGGGAATGCCCGGGCGCAGTATGAGCACTTGAAACAACAAGAGGCTTTACATTTAAAGGTGAAACATTGTTTAAAGTCTGTGGTGAGCTCCCGGCCAGCAGCCGTGCCTGTAGCATTTCTACACATTGATTGTCATTTATACGGCTGCTGGCCCTTGGCTGGTCGGGTGGAGTATTGATGTTTACCTTTTCCTCTGCGGTGCTGGCCATGAGAAGAGATGTTCTTCCAAGCTGGTCGGTCTGGCTTTTTACTGTCTGACTTCTTGTCCTGTCTCTCATACGGGTGGTATCTACCCTTCTTGTACACTGATCCGGAGCGATTTCTATCAAAAGCTGCTATATCCTCCTCTGCCTGTTTGACAATGTTATCAGGGAAAAGGGTATCCAGATCCAGAGGGGCTGCTCTAAGACCATTTAAAGTATCTGCCTTAACCCCGGCCTTGAGATACGACAGGTAGGAGTCTCTTCTCAACAAGGTAGAATTAGCAATGTTCACAAACACAAAGTCAGTCAAATGCTCCATAGCTTTCGCCATGGCATGGCACACACTTGCATTAAAGTCTAAGAGGAACTGTAGTTAATCAGTAGCTGTTGCAATCTTGTTCGAAGACTTGCCTTTGGACTCTGTCCAGATAGATTTGAGTTGGGTTTGCATATTCTGCTGGACCTTCAGAAGGCAGCGATTGAATCCGGCAGCCTGGTTGCATATTACGAAGGACTCTCTTGCCCACCTTTCCCACTTCCTGAGGTTCTCTTGAGATATTGGTCTGGACAGAGGTGGGTTTGAGGCAATGCCGGCCTGACGGGCTATCCTCAAGTAAGTACTATTTAGCTGGGAAGATCCGGTATTCCAGGATTTAACAGAGTCACTAGAGTCTTTCTTAGGTTCTGTATGAAGGTGGTACCACTTTGACTGTGATTTAGCTGTCCGGACGAACTGGTCCCTCTGGAGGGTTCCTGCCTCAGTGGTACGGGATGGGTAACCTTGTACTAGGGTAAGGTTGAGTTTGTTCAGTTTGCTGCATAACCACTCGTCGGTGGGGAGGGAGACAGAAACTTTTCCAGGTGTCTGTAGCTTGGGTCCCACAAAGGAGTTATCATCCGATGATTTGGTGCCTGAATCCATGTCAGGTATGTGGGTCCAACCCATATATGACCTAATCCCTCTCATAGTTTCCATACAGGACTGTTCATGTGAGAGATTGGTTGGGATCAGTAAAGGAAACATCCTGTTCATCGGAAAGTTCACCCTCTTCTGGGTATAGATCAACTGTAGGCTGGTCGGAAGCTACACTGTCTGAATCCGAAGTGCTAGAGGTGTCGTCCCTCCGAGTAGAATCAAAAGCACTGGACATGTGTTTCTGTAAAGCAGACTGGCCGGTCACTCTGGAAGTTTCCGGTGGCTGAGAGGGTTGAGAAGTGTCTGATCCGGCCTTTGAGACAGCAGCTGAACTAGCAGGGTCGGTAGCCGGTAAAGTTGAGGAAGGTCGGTGTGAAGGCTGGTCGGAAGGCTTCAAAAAGGGCTGTGTGCTGATAACATTGGCCTGTGGAGCATGGGTCGGTGCGACCTTCACAGCAGAGAGACTGGCTCCTGAGGACGGTCCAATGACTTGGCAAGAAGTAGAGCTTCTAACCGGTTGAACTGGTCTGACCATTTTTGTTCCATGACTTCCAGTTTCTGGTCGGTACTGTCTGAAGAGGATGGTCGGTGAGAGGTAGATTTGCCTGACTTCTCTGGTTTAACAGACTTGGAACTATAGCCTTCTTGTCGTCCTTCTTTTTCTTCTTCTCTACCAGCTGCTCACTCAAGCCAGGCGACCTAGAGGTGCTCTGGCCATCCACGACCCCCACTACGACACTAGGGCCGGGTCCACAAGAGTGGGACTGAGAGTGGCATCAGAAGCTGGAGGGTTCTTAGCTGGAGTAGAAGACTTCAACTCACGCTTCTCCTTCTTGATCTTATACGACGGTGTAGATAACTGAGCTAACCGCTCTGGGGTGAGTGAATTACAATGCAGGCAGTCAGAACCTGGCTTTTCTACACAAGGAACCTGTCCTTTTTTCTTGTCATGACAGTGTGCACATACTGTGTGAAAATCAAACCCAGCCATCATATGGCCACAACTACCCCGTCGCTGACTGGGAGAAGACATAATGGTCTATATGTCTTCTAGAATCCGTAGAACGTAAAATAAAATGAAGTAGAACAGAGTTCTTCGCTCAGATAATCCGTGCAACATGTACATGCGCCAAACGAAAAAGATGCTATGATGTCATGCTGTCTAGACAGGAAGGAAGTACGACACGCCATCTGGCGAGTGCACAGTTCTGGACCGGCCTAGCTGGTGGAAACACAGGACGTCTTTTTTTGACGTTTGGCGGGCCGGTCCGCGCCGACTGGATAAGCAATTGTCCATTGGATAGGATGTGATAACGCAATAAAATTCACCACGTGAAAGCTGTTCCAAAAGTAGGTGAATAAGTTATTTGAGAAAAATTGGCTATCTGCAATACTTTTAGAGATAATTCGCATTTACTCATTTTGAGTAGGTGAGTAATTAGCTATGGGTCTGAAACTTCAGCATGTGAAAGCTCTTCCAAAAGTAGATGAATGAGTTATTTGAGAAAAATTGGCTATCTGCAATACTTTTAAGAGATAATTCGCATTTACTCATTTTGAGTAGGCAAGTAATTATCTATGGGCCTGAAACTTCACCATGTGAAAGCTCTCCCAAAAGTAGATGAATGAGTTATTTGATAAAAATTGGGTATCCGCAATACTTTTACAGATAATTAGCATTCACTCATTTTCTCTTATGGTTTGTGAGATATTTTGTGATTTTTCACATTTTCACTAAAAGTGGTAATAAAGTAGCTATTACTCACTTGTACATTGAGCAACAAAAATTTGCATGAAGCAATCTCACTGGCCACTGAGTACGAGTGTTTTGAAAACAAGAAACTTTCAAAGCCAGTCAATGGTAAAGTTTGTGCCATTGAAAATTCAGAAAGTCAAATTTTAAAGAACATTTTGACCACCCTTCGGAAAAACTCTGACCAGATAAACCAATTATCCAATGAATTGGGTCATATTAAGGAATCAAAGCACACTGATTCAAGGTCAAGCAAAGCTCAAACAAGGGACCAGGGTAAAAAGTCCAAGGACATAGAGTGCTATAGGTGCCATGAGAAAGGTCACTATTCATGGGACTGTCCTAAAAATCTAACTGCTACAGGGAAAACCAGTGGTAGTTCAAATTCACCCCAAAATTTAAACTAAGGCAAGCTGAGGGCGGGGCCGCATTCTCAGCAGATACCTGCAAAGGGCCACTTGAGGGAGTGATTGAAACTATTAACTCGTCGTGTTGGTATGTTGAAGGAAGTGTAATGAAACTGAGTTTCTTGTGGACACTGGTTCAACATACACTATAGTGGATAGTTTGTTCTATGATTCATTAAATGACAAGCCATCATTAGAGAAGATCAAGTTGATATTGAAAAATGCTAATGGTGAGGTCATGAATGTATGTGGACAAACTAACCTGGATTTTGAAGTTCAAGGTCATAAGTTTAGAATGCCAGTGAAAGTGGTGTCACTAGGTGACAAGAGTACTATTTTGGGTTTGGATTTCATGGAGGACCAAGAGTGCATGTTTAATGTAGCCAAAGGTACCATGAAATTCAAAGACAAACTTATAACATTGCACAAGAAAGGTAGCACAAGGTGTACACGGATTCAGGCACAACAAAACTTTTGTGTACCTCCTCAGCATGAAATGATTATAAGTGGTCATGTGAAATCTAATCATTGGGTTTCGGGTTGGACAACTGGCTTAGTAGAACCTTTAGTTTCAGTTACTGAGAAGACTGGTCTTGCAGTGAGAAAATCTTTAGTGAAAGTAGGAGACAGTGCCATACCTATAAGAGTTGCCAATTTTGGACCTGATCCTATCAAGATCAATAAGAATATTGAGGTAGCTATGCTGGAACCAGTAACACAAGTAAAACACTTTGACAAATCTTTATTTCAAAACACTGAAACTTTAAACATGATAGAAGAACAGAACATACCTGAGTTGCCAGAATTCTTGAAACCTTTGGTTGAAAATACATCTGGTGATCTGAAAGAAACTGAGTTGTTTGGACTTACCAGACTGTTGTATCAATATCAGGACATTTTTAAGAGTCCTGATGGACAACTTGGTCTGACAAATTTGGTGCAACATAGGGTAGACACGGGCAATGCCGTACCAATCAAACAGCGTCCCAGACGTTTACCTGTCTCGCAACAAGAACTTGTTGATAAGGAACTTGACAAAATGGAAGCACAGGGTATTATTGAGCCCAGTGATAGTCCTTGGGCATCTCCTTTAGTGATAGTAACCAAGAAAACCGGAGATATAAGGGTGTGTGTTGATTATCGTGCTATCAATAGTGTCATGAGAAAATCAGCCATTCCTTTGCCCAGAATCCAGGAGTGCTTGGATTCTCTATCTGGATCAAAATACTTCTGTACTATGGACTTGGCACAGGGATACTATCAGGTTGCTATGCACCCAGATGACAAGTGTAAAACTGCATTTACTTCTAGAAGAGGTCTTAGGCAGTTTACAGTCATGCCTTTTGGGTTGACAAATGCACCAGGCACTTTTATGCATTTAATGCAATTAGTGTTAAGTGGGTTGCAATGGTCAAAAGCAGTACTGTACCTTGATGACATAATAACATTTGGAAAGACTTTTGATGAAACCTTGTTGAATCTTGAATTGGTATTTGAAAGATTACGCAAAGCAGGGTTAGTTCTGAAGCCATCCAAATGTAGACTATTTCAAGAGTCAGTGAAATTTTTGGTTCATGTAGTATCTCAGGAGGGGATATCTTGTGATCCCAACAAACTTGAGGCAATCAAACACTGGCCAAAACCACAAAAGGTCAAGGATGTTCGTAATTTCCTAGGACTGGCTTGGTATTACAGGAAACATATAAGGTCATTTGCTACAATAGCAGCACCCTTGAATGCTTTGACAAAGAAGAACGCAAAGTTTGTATTTGACGAACAATGTGAAAAAGCCTTTCAAACATTGAAGGACAAAGTTTGTACTGATCCAATAGTTCTAGCTTATCCAAACAAAGAGGGAACCTTTGTACTGGATACAGATGCTAGTTTATATGGAGTTGGTGGAGTTTTGTCACAGCTTCCAGATGATGGTCAAGAAAAGGTTATTTCATATGCAAGTAGGACACTTAGCAAATCACAACAAAACTACTGTACAACTATGAGAGAACTGTTAGCAGCAGTGGCTTTCATAAAACATTTCCATCATTACTTATGGGGAAGGAGGTTTATTCTGAGAACTGACCATGTTTCGTTGAAGTGGTTAGTCAATTTCAAGGAACCAGAGGGTATGTTAGCAAGGTGGCTAGCAGTACTTAGTTCTTATGATTTTGAAACACAGCATTGCAAGGGAGCCATACATTCTAATGCTGATGGTCTGTCTAGACAGGCACCTAGAAAGTGTAAAAGAGGTGACTGTGAGGACTGTGCATTGGAAAGTGAACACTGTGTTTGTGTTATAACTAGGGGTCAGGCTGAGAAACGTAGGAGTCAAGGACAGAATGGTCAATCCATGAGGTCAGCTAGTATGGATACTAGCAAGATGACTCAAGAATCTCAGGCGCCTAGAGTTGGTGATAGAGTAAATCTTCCTTCACATAGTAACGATCAGGCTTTTGAGAATCTCCCTACTAGCATTGTGACTAGTCAAGATTGTGGTGAAAGTCCACGGGGGATAAGTAAAAGGTCTAAAGGGAAATTCAGTAACTGGGCGGACAGTTACACAGTAGATCAGTTACGGCAAGCACAAAAGAATGATGCTGTTGTGTTGAAAGTAACAGAGTTGAAGTGTCAAAGTGACATACTTGACACGGTCAAACTTTGCCAAGAGAGTCATGAGGTCAGAACATTGTGTTTTCAATGGTCACAGCTTGAGTTAAGACAAGGAATACTGTACAGAAAGTGGGTTCCTAGTAATACAAAGGACAAATCTGTAAATCAGTATGTTGTACCTCAAGCATGACGGCAGGAAATCTTGCACCAATTACACAATCATAAAACTTCTGGTCATCTTGGGGTCATCAGGACATTGTGTAAGGTGAGGGAAAGATTTTACTGGCCGGGATATAAGCAGGACATTACCAGAAGGGTGAGCAAATGCAAGGTCTGTAGTAGTCATAAGGCTGGGCACATGCCAAAGAAAGCTCCTCTCAAGCAGGATTTTATTTCTGCGCCAATGGAGAAAATAGCCTGTGACATTGTAGGGCCTTTACCTGAAAGTGAAAAACACAACAATTACATATTAGTGGTATCAGATTACTACACAAAGTATGTGGAGGCATATGCCTTGCCTGATCAAACAGCACAGACAGTTGCTGATTGCTTGGTAACAGAATGGATCTGTAGGTATGGAATACCTTCAGAGATACTTTCTGACCAAGGTAGGAACTTTGAGTCCACACTGTTTCAGATGTGTAGATTGCTTGACATGAAGAAAGTGAGGACATCTCGCTATAGGCCCCAATCTGATGGTTGGTCGAGCGCTATAACAGAACACTTAAGTCAATGCTTAAATCATTCACTGAATCTGAAAAATCTGATTGGGATGAACACTTGCCTTATGTGATGATGGCATACAGAGCCACCATACATGAAAGCACAAAGTGTACCCCAAATTTGTTGATGTTTGGTCATGAGGTAAGATTGCCAGTTGACATCATGTATGGAACAAACAAGAGCGAATTTGTTCCTCAATGTCCCAGCAAATATGTAGAATGGGCCAGACAAACGATGGCAGATGCATCTGACAAGGTTAGAGACTGTAAAATTGAGTGCAACTCGACAAGCAAAATCTTATAACAGAAACACTCAAACAAGGTCATTTAAAGTAGGACAATGGGTTTGGGTTTATCACCTACCTTCAGACAAACAAAAGTTTGGTAGAGGTTGGAAGGGCCCATATTTGGTTGTGGATAAATTAGGGGAGTTAAACTATAGGGTTCAAGAAAAGCCTGAATCAAGAGTGTTGACACTGCACATTGACCATATCAAGAGTTATGAACATGAAACACATCCTAGTTGGTTCAAACCAAAAGTAAAAGAGATTGGTGTTCAAACTGAGAATAGTGACAAATCATGTTAAACATTGTATATAACTTGTACAAATATGGTTGTCACAAATGGTTAAGTGCAAAAGTTTTTTTAAATTTTTTTTGGTTAGGATGCTGATTTTGATTTCCACAAAGAGTTAAGGGAAAGCATGGCAGCAATTGAGAAAAACAACGAGTGGGTGGATGATATCCTGGAAGAGGGAGAGGTTGATGAGTCCATGCCTGGAAAAGAGAATAATAAATTAAGGTGTAATGTGGAAGGTTGCCAAGGCAAGGCTTTTGCAAAACCATTTGCTCTCTTAAGGCACTGGGCTGAAATACATGAACAGCAGGTGACACTGTACTAGTGTGAGGGATGTACCAAAGTGTTTAGAAGGGCCACAGATGTCAAGCGTCATTCTCTGCAAAAGCATCAAGCAGAAGCAAAGGCCATCCCTATAAACCGTCAGAACAAATTTTACTTGGCTCCTGGATCTGCTCAACCTCCAACCGGCTACAAGAAGAAAGTGCTACCAACAGTACCTCCAAGCCAGATGGCATTTGTGCTAAAAGAGGCTCCGGCAAGGCACATCAGGGAACCTTTGGTCGCTCTCAGCCAAGCAGCATCACAAGAAGAAGTCTTGACCACGTCTCGCGACATTCTCCTGAAAAACCTTAGGAAGGCTGATGCCAAGCTCAGATTTTGGACTGAGGAGAGGGAAAAAGCTAGGGTGCAGCTTGAACAGTTTGACAAAGAAAAGTAGGACGCTTTAGTTAAAGATCTACAACATAAACTCAGGGAGGAAAGAAGACAGAGAAAAATATATGAAGACAAAAACAGTCTGATGACAGAGTAAATTAAAATTTTAAAACAGTCAGAGGAAAAAATTAGGGACTTGAAAAGAAAGTTAACAGCAGAAAGAGATCTAAGACGGGACAGTGAGGCAAAGATTCGCAAAATGACAGCAAAATCAGAAATAGCTAAGAAACAGGATTTTATTGACTTTGTCAACATCAATTTTGAGTAAAGAGACAATTTTAAATGTTGTTTTTCTTCTTGCTACATATTACATGCATATATTTTGCAGCAGTACAGCTGTTGAATTTACAGTATTATTGCATATTTGTTGTTCAGTATGCAATGTTAATTATAGTATATATTGAATTATTGCTCAGTAAATATTTCAGTATTATTGCATATTTTGTTTCTCAGTATGCAGTTTTAATTGCGGTAGTCACTTTGGTTATTAAAACTTTAATGCTGTTGCTACTTCAGCCATTATGCAATTGAGCATTCTGGTTGGACTGCCAACATCATTTATGTGTTGTATGAGGTTGTTAATCCTCAGAGTGTTGAACATGTATCTTACCGTTATGCACTCGAGTATTCTGGTTAGATACTGTTAATGTTACTGCATATGTTGTATGATAAATTTTGTATGGCATAAACTGCACAGTATTAAACCTGTTTCTAATGTGTATTTAAGTTACATTGAAATACATATACCAGTGTTTTAGCAGTTAGCAATTAGTCTTCAAATCTAGTCACGTATATATTTTAAATGTGTTATGAGGGCATAACCTTTTAAAAAATAGGGGGGTAGTAAGATGACCTCGCTTGCGTGTTACGTCTGCGCATGCACGAACTCGGTATTTTGTCCGCGAGATCGTTGTAGAAGTGTCTCCGCGGTCGTTAGTGTAAATGCGGTGCATTATCGCCCGCCGCAAACGTTTTATAAAATAAAATATATACAGGGTTAGAAATCTAGTGCCTTTTACCAGTAAAATAAAATAAGCTTATTGTCAAACCTTTTAGTTCAAAAATCCATCACTAGGGGGTGACAGTGTGCATTATGTTTATGTATATTTGTCACAGTGTATAGATGGTTATAATGGCGATCGCTAGTGTACGTCACAAATGTGGACTGACGTCATTACGGTGTTGCACCGTCATATAGTACTTTAGGCACTTAGAAACGGTGACGTGAGGAGGGATTGAATGTAAGGAGTAATTTAGCTGGATTGGATTGAAAGGGTTCCAGAAGGACCAAAAGTTGAACCAATAAATTGAATGAACCAGCTCAGTAGTAGAACTGCTCAGTAGTAGAACAACCAAATATGGTAAGACATTTACTACACATAGCAGCAATAAGGGTTTATTATTAGATGATTGATGGCTAAATACTAGAGATAAATGGTATTTTTATTAAACCAAATATGAGACAATTGGTTATTTGTGTGCTAATTAAAAGCTATACATTATATTCAAGCTGATGAATTTGAGTAAATACTGTTGTAATTGTTGCTTTATGTACCGGTGATATTTTGTCTTATTTTGTAAATTACCTGTTGAATTTGATATATTTTAGAATAAATATTCATTGTTGAATTTGCTGCGAAATTCTTAATACACCACAAATTTGTCCCTTTAATAACAGGCGTTAATGTTAGTGACGGTTTGCTAATAACCTGATACAAATTTGAACACAACGTGAGGCTTTACATTGATTTGGTCAATCTGTAGGGTTAACAGGCTATTTGTAAGGCTTGACATATCTGCTGGGTCGCCACAGTAGCAATTTGGTTAATTTTATTGTAATTGGAATTTTTATAAATAAAAATACTTACATAATCCCAACAAATGCTTACGTGACCTACCGTTCGGTCAAGGACACAGACAATGTGTCTCGCCATTTTTTTTACTGAAAGTACACACGTAAACCCCAGCGGGCACCTGCTGGAGGTTATATCTCCACTGTAAGTTGCCATTCTTAAAATTTTGACCCTACCCCTCAGAAGATGGTAGGAGGAGGGGAGGAGGGTGGGACTCTCCTTGTTGGGATTATGCAAGTATCTTTATTTATAAAAATTCCAATTACAATAAAATTAACCAATTTTATTGCATAAAAACATACTTACATAATCCCAACAAATGCTTGAATGCAGCCCTGAGGTCCATGGTGGGTAGACTTCTGAGGACTGTCAAGTGCTATAAGAGAGTTCTTGAGGTTATACAGATACAAAAAATGTTACAATATGTTATACTACAAACAACTGTAATATAGTACATATAGTTAAACTGTAATTATTATATTATTGTTATTACAAGGACTGATAAAGTGAAAAAGTAGTTGTAATAAAGTAACTGCAAAGTACTCACTCACTTATGAAAGCAGCATGCTGTACTATACATAGTATGATATCTATGAATCCCGTCACCCTGTCTGTACAGATGTGCAGGGGTCAAAGGTCAGCTGTGCCCAGTTGAATAGAACTCCAACAGTCAGAGTGCAGCTGTCCCTCAAGCCAAGCAGCCATAACATGAATTCTTATCCATAGTCGTGTTCAAAAATCCAAGTTCTACTACATTCCAGTCCAATTCCATACATCCTGAAAAATAAAGGCTCATTAAATTATTAAGTCTCAATTGTTCACTATATGCTGTGCAGAAACAATGGGACCTAACTTAAAAATATCATCATTTTCCCAGCAAATACCTTTCAAGTAAAAATTTGTGAAGGTATTGTGCAATCTCCAATAACATGAGCTCAAGACCTGCTCTAGGGAGATACCTCCCTTGAATGCAAGTGATGCAGCCATAGCTCTAACATCATGAGCTCTGACCTGAGTGACCTGTTGATCAGTCATATCTGAAGACTGATAGCAAGTGTGAATGGTGTGTTTGATCCACTGGGAAATGGTTATTCTTGTGATATCCTTGGAATAACCTTCCCTAAGTGATACAAAGAGAAGGGCCTTGCCCTTTCTCATTGATTTGGTCTTGTCTAAGTAGACTTTGAGGGCCCTAACTGGACAAAGTGACTTGTCCTCCACCAGTGAACTGTCCAACATGGTAGTAAGAGCTGGTATCACTGCTGGTTTAATGGAGTCAGGGCCATCCGAAGCCAATTGGTTTTTGGCCAGGAATGCTGGAGAAGGAGAAACAGTGACCTCTGACCAATTTCTCCTTGAAGAGGCAGAAGAGTGAGTCCAAGCATGTATCTCACTTCTTCTTTTCCCTGAGGCTAAAGCTAACAGGAACACTGTCTTGTAAGTTAGCCACTTCAAAGGAGCCTCAGATAAAGGCTCAAAAGGAGGTTTTGTCAGACCTAATAGGACCAAGGAGAGGTCCCATGTAGGTATGGACCTATTTGGTTTAGGTCTATCCCTGGTGAAGCTGGCAATAAGTCTATTCAGTTCTAGACTTTTTGAGATGAGTTCACCCTGAGAACCCAAAGCATCAGCTATTGCTGTTCTGTAAACAGTAATTGTAGCTGGTTTGAGGTTTTTGACTGTGAACAGGTAGTTTAAGAATTCCGCTACCTGGGGAACAGTTGTTGAGGTGATGTCCACCTTATTCTGTGAGCACCATTGCCCATAAATGGCCCACCTTGATTGGTAGACTTTTCTTGAGGTGCCTTAATTCTTTCTGCCACCTCAGATGAGAATCTTCCAGAATTGGATTCCTGGAATCCAGAAGCCACACATGTAGATTCAGGTACTCCACGTTGTTGTGGAACCTGTTGGAATGTGGTTGTTTCAGAAGTGACTTCCAGTGAGGGAGCTGTAGGGGTACCCTGGTCGAGAGATCCACCAGATCCCAAAACCATGGCATTCCTGGCAACGCTGGGGCCAGTACTATCATCCTGCATGGGTATGTTATTTTTTGAATTACTTGTGGCAGGATGGCTACTGGACAGAAGACATAGCCGTCTAGGCCTTCCCAACAGATATTCAATGCATCTATTTTCCAAGCCTTTTTGTCTGGGACAGGAGATACATAAATTGGAAGTTTGTAATTTAGATAAGTTGCAAATAGGTCTACCATTGGTGTGTGCCAAACTTTGCAAATTTGGTTGAATATGTTGGTGAAGGGACCACCCTGTATGACCTTGTCCCTTCTTGATAGGGAGTCTGCTATCACATTTAGGGATCCAGGTACATGCCTTGCTCTTATGTGGATCCTTCTGGAATTTGTGAATGCCAGAATTTTCCAGATAAGAGCACACATTTCTATGGAATGGGTGCCTCCTTCTTTGTTCAGATAAGATACTACTGTACTGTTGTCTGAACAGATGAGCATGCTTTGACCTTGCAAGTGCTCCTGAAACCCCTTTAGGGCCAGGAGAACAGCTTTTAGCTCCAATACATTGACGTGAAGCTGAGCCTCCTTGTTTGACCAGAGGCCACAGAGAACTATTTTGTTCAAGTGAGCTCCCCAGCCTTTTTGGGAGGCATCTGTAAATACCAATGTGTTGTGAACATGAGGATGGATAGGAGCACCTGCCATAAGATTCTGTAGATCCTCCCACCATTTGAGATGATTCAGAAAATTCCCTGTTACTGGGATCCTTTTGTCCAGTGACTGGGGAAACTTCCAGTGTGACCATAGGTACCACTGAAAAGGTCTCATGTGTAACCTTCCCAGAGGTACTGTTTTTTCTAAGGAAGCTAATGTCCCTATGAGTGACATGAGCTTTCTTGGAGTCAAGACTAATGACTTTCTGATGGAAACAGTCTGAACTCTTAACCGATCGAGTTTCTTTTGGGTTGGAAAGACCAGACCCCTCTGAAGATCGAAGTGATAGCCCAGAAAATCTAGATTTTGTGTGGGAAGCAATTCCGATTTTTGAAAATTGATGAGCCAGCCTAGTTCTTGGACCAATTTCACTAAATTTTCCGAATCTTTCAGACATTGATCCTTTGTTGGTGACTGAAGAAGCCAGTCGTCCAGATATTGATGGATTCTGAGGTTCCTGGCTTGAGCTATGAGTTTTACCTCTTTCACAATGCGAGTAAACTCTAGGGGAGCTGTTGCGATACCAAAAGGGAGAGCCTGAAATTTGAAAACCCCTTTTTTTGTTTGAAATCTCAGATATTTTTGAGATGGTGGGTGAATTGGAACATGAAAATAAGCGTCTCTGAGGTCTATCGAGGTGACCCATTCCCCCTTTCGAATCGACTTTCTGATAGATTCGGCTGTTTCCATTTTGAATGTCGGTACATGTAAATGGTTGTTTAACATACTTAAATCTATCACTGGTCTCCTCTGTTTCATGGGTTTGGGTACCAGAAATAGTCTGCTGTAATATCCCAGAGTAGAGGGTTTCCTCACATGAGTTATCGCCTTTTTTGCAAGCATGGCCTGAACCGCTTCGAGGAGGGTGCCATCTTTGTTTTTGTTGTGATATTTCCTCAAAATGAGCGGAATTTTTGACAATTTGGTAGAATTTTGAAGTCGAGACGATAACCATGTTGTAGTAAACTTACTACTCTGGGATGTGTGTGATTTTTTGCCCATACCTGCCAAAAATCCTGCAATCTTGTCCCTGGAAAGTCACTTCCTCTTTCCGCCTCTGCCTCCTCGCGATGCGTGCGCAGAGAAGTGGTTGTAAGAGGGTGTTTGGGTGCGTTCGTTTGTCACGAAATGACCTGTTACCTTCCTGAGAGGGTTTGGGATGTAAAGACCTCCCGAAATCGAAGTTCTTAACAGAATCTCTGTATGACTTGGACTCAAAGTCTTTCATTATAGATAATCTTTTGATCATATTATCGGGGGCCACGGTGGCAGAGTGGTAACACTCTCGCCTCCCACCTCTGCGGCCGGGGTTCGATCCCCGTCATGGCCGTAAGTGGGAAAGCTGGTAGTTGCTTGCCGTTGGTCGGCAGTTTACAGTACAGAACCCTAGCGAACTATATGTACTGGTTTCCTCTGCCCTTCCAACTACCCGTCGTGATATGACCTGTACAGTGTTGAAAGCGACGTAAAACCCCAAATAAATAAATTGATCATATTATCCTCAACCTGGGATAAAATATCTGAGTTGAAGACTTCCTGCTGGTCAAAATGGTCTGTACGCAAGTTTGCCAAGTCCTTAGGACCTAATTTTGAGCTGCAGTCCTTCAATAAGCTATCTCTCCTTGCAAGGAGCATATTGCATGCCAGAGTCATGTTTTGTTTCAGAACCGTATCCAGAGCTATCTCTAAGGAGGTAACTGAAGCCTGTAGCTGTGAATATTTTATCATGAGATCTGCTGATTCCTTGACAGTATCCAGATCTTCTGACCCTCTAATTTCAGTAGCTAACTCCTGGATTCTGTTCTTGAGCTCCTCAATAGCCATTTTGAACCATACTACATGGCCTAAGATTTGAACATTTTCTCTGCAAACCGTCTCTTGAACAATATGTTGTTTGGAAGGCACAGAGATGGAATTTGACAAAGATTTCACTCTAGCTATGTTGAAGTAGGAGTCAGGTAACTTAGGAGCTCTCAAAGGCGTATTTTGTGGAGAGGTAATGTAATAAATCATATCAGGCCTCTCAAAGGCCAAAATCTGTCCCTGAGACAATGATTCAGAGCTGGACTTGTCTTTGACTGTGGTTCCAGAAGCCTTCCTAAACCTGTAGTCCCACATGGACTGAATATCCTGAACAGGAGGTAAAGCCAAATTTTGTTTTCTCACCACCTGCTTGGAGGGCTTTTTAGAAAAGGCAGATGGGGCCACAAGGCACTCTACTTGTGGTACCTCCGGGTCAAGTAGACCTCTGATAGCATTGAACATCTCTACATAGGAGGGATCTAACTCCTGTGAATGAGAGTCTGCATCCCCTTGAGGAGACTTAGATCTGTGTCGTTTTCTGGCAGGCAAAGAGGACTCTTCATCAGACAGCTCCCCTTCTGATGGCTGAGGTCTCGTCTGGGAGACAGGGGCACACATACCCTGCTCCTGAGAGAGAGGAAGACTGTTATTAGAGGCTGAAGGTTTGTCACTGCGTTTGAACTCCTCAAACTGGGAAGCCAAGGACGCCAACTGATTATTCATATCTTTAATCATGTCTTGAAGCGAGGAATCAGGTTTGGAAGTAGAAGGCTGTGAAGATTTTGAAGGTGTTGGTTCATCCAAGAGAGAGTCATCAAACTTCTCAGAATTTTTGGACTTGGAAGCTTTTTTCCTGTGAGGAATTTTTAAGGCCCCAGCACAAATAGAGCATTCAGATTCCTTTCTCACAACACACTTGTCTTTCCCCTTCTTGTCGTTTCTACATTTCAAACAGGCTTGGTGATTATCCCATGGAAGCATATCACCCAAGCAAACTGAGCATTTCCTTTGTTTTTCGGACATCATGAATCACTGAAAAGAACGCGTGTGCACTCCACGGCGGTCAAAATAAGAATGACAACTTACAGTGGAGATATAACCTCCAGCAGGTGCCCGCTGGGGTTTACGTGTGTACTTTCAGTAAAAATAACAAGCATTCTGACGCATGCATTTATCTCCCGCCATATAAATTAGATGTATTAAAGATAACATATTTTAACAAGGTGCTCTAAATGTAATACTTTTCAAGTTATAATTGATTTAGTGCATGATTTCATGAATTTTAATGCATTAAAAATTATTTAAAAAATTCATTAAAAAAATTTAGCATGTGAAAGCTCTCCAAAATGTAGGTGAATGAGTTATTTGAGAAATATTGGCTATCTGCAATACTTTTAGTGCTAATAGGCAGTTACTCATTTTGAGTAGGTGAGTAATTAGCTACGGATCTGAAAATTCACTAATTGAAAGTTCTCCAAAATGTATGTGAATGAGTTATTTCAGAAATACTGGCTATCTGCAATACTTGTAGAGATAATTCGCATTTACTCATTTTGAGTAGGTGAATAATTAACTACGGGTGTGAAACTTCACCAAGTGAAAGCTCTCCCAAAAGTAGGTGAATGAGTTATTTGAGAGAAATTGGCTATCTGCAATACTTTTACAGATAATTCACATTTACTCATTTTGATTAGGTGAGTAATTAGCTGCGGGTCTGGAACTTCACCATGTGAAAGCTCTCCCAAAAGTAGATGAACGAGTAATTTGATAAAAATTGGATACCCGCAATACTTTTAGAGATAATTCACATTTACTCATTTTGAGGAGGTGAATAATTAGCTACGGCTCTGAAAATTCACCAAGTGAAAGCTCTCCCAAAAGTAGGTGAATGAGTTATTTGATAAAAATTGGCTATCCGCAATACTTTTAGAGATAATTCACATTTACTCATTTTCAGTAGGTGAGTAATTAGCTACAGGTCTGGAACTTCACCATGTGAAAGCCCTCCCAAAAGTAGATGAATGAGTTATTTGATAAAAATTGGATATGCGCAATACTTTTAGAGATAATTCACATTTACTCATTTTGAGTAGGTGAATAATTAGCTACGGGTCTGAAACCTCACCAAGTAAAAGCTCTCCCAAAAGTAGGTGAATGAGTTATTTGAGAAAAATTGGATATCTGCAATACTTTTACAGATAATTCACATTTACTCATTTTGAGTAGGTGAGTAATTAGCTACGGGTCTGGAACTTCACCATGTGAAAGCTCTCCCAAAAGTAGATGAACGAGTAATTTGATAAAAATTGGATATCCACAATACTTTTAGAGATAATTAGCATTTACTCATTTTGAGTAGGTGAATAATTAGCTACGGCTCTGAAAATTCAACAAGTGAAAGCTCTCCCAAAAGTAGGTGAATGAGTTATTTGATAAAAATTGGCTATCTGCAATACTTTTAGAGATAATTCACATTTACTCATTTTCAGTAGGTGAGTAATTAGCTACGGGTCTGGAACTTCACCATGTGAAAGCCCTCCCAAAAGTAGATGAATGAGATATTTGATAAAAATTGGATATCCGTAATACTTTTAGAGATAATTATCATTTACTCATTTTGAGTAGGTGAGTAATTAGCTACGGGTCTGAAACTTTACCATGTGAAAGCTCTCCCAAAAGTAGATGAAGCAGTTATTTGAGAAAAATTATGTCATTATTTTGCCACAAATAAGAAAATAGGTATTACTTATGGCATGCAATAGAACCCCAAACTATATGCATTTACCCTACAGTCACAATTTCAAAGTAGGT
Organism: Sabellastarte sp. h YS-2021; assembly: GCA_964017235.1. Lineage (NCBI taxonomy): Eukaryota > Metazoa > Annelida > Polychaeta > Sabellida > Sabellidae > Sabellastarte > Sabellastarte sp. h YS-2021. Next base: position 57,741,433 of record OZ024930.1, on the reverse strand, counting down.
ATTACTCGGCTATCCAATGTGCAACAGGTCTGAAACTTTACTATGTGATAGGTTATCAAAAACTAGATGAATAACATATTTGAAAATATTTCCCTAACTTTAATACTTTTGAAGATATTTGACATTTACTTATGTTGTTATTTTGCTACAAATAAGAAAATAGCTATTACTCACTTATGGCATGCAATACAACCCCAACATATATACCATGTTATAGTTAAGGACAAAGTAGCTGAACAACATATTTGAAGAAAAAGCTGTAACTGCAATAGTTTTGGAGTTACAATGGATTTACTCAACAGTCACAATTTCAAAGTAGCTATTACTTAGCTATGCAATGTGCAACAGGTCTGAAACTTTACTATGTGATAGCTTACAAAAAAGTAGATGAATGACATATTTGAAAAGAATTCCGTAACTTTAATACTTCTGAAGATATTTGACATTTACTTATGTCATTATTTTGCTACTAATAAGAAAATAGCTATTACTCACTTATGGCATGCAATAGAACCCCAAACTACATGCCAGCTTATAGCTAAGGACAAAGTAGGTGAACAACATATTTTACGAAAATATTGTAACTGCAATAGTTTTGGAGTTACAATGGATTTACTCAACTGTAGAATTTCAAAGTAGCTATTACTCAGCTATCCAATGTGCAACAGATCTGAAACTTTACTATGTGATAGCTTATGAAAAAGTAGATGGATAATATATTTGAAAAGAATTCCCTAACTTTAATACTTTTGAAGATATTCGACATTTACTTATGTCATGATTTTGCTACAAATAACAAAATAGCTATTACTCACTTATGGCATGCAATAGAACCCCAAACTATGTACCATCTTATAGCTAAGGACAAAGTAGCTGAACAACATATTTTAGGAAAATACTCTAACTGCAATAGTTTTGGAGTTACAATGGCTTTACTCAACAGTCAGAATTTCAAAGTAGCTATTACTCAGCTATCCAAGGTGCAACAGGTCTGAAACTTTACTATGTCATAGCTTACCAAAAAGTAGATGGACAACATATTTGAAAAGATTTCCCTAACTTTAATACTTTTGAAGATATTTGACATTTACTTCTTCTGTTATTTAGCTACAAATGAGGAAATAGCTATTACTCACTTATGGCAAGCAATAGAACCCCAAACTATGTACCATCTTATAGCTAAGAACAAAGTAGCTGAACAACATATTTTAGGAAAACACTCTAACTGCAATACTTTTTTAGTTACAATAGCTTTACTCAACAGTCAGAATTTCAAAGTAGCTATTACTCAGCTATCCAAGGTGCAACAGGTCTGAAACTTTACTATGTCATAGCTTACCAAAAAGTAGATGGACAACATATTTGAAAAGATTTCCCTAACTTTAATACTTTTGAAGATATTTGACATTTACTTCTTCTGTTATTTAGCTACAAATGAGAAAATAGCTATTACTCACTTATGGCATGCAATAGAACCCCAAACTATGTACCATCTTATAGCTAAGGGCAAAGTAGCTGAACAACATATTTTAGGAAAATACTCTAACTGCAATAGTTTTGGAGTTACAATCGCTTTACTCACCAGTCAGAATTTCAAAGTAGCTATTACTCAGCTATCCAAGGTGCAACAGGTCTGAAACTTTAGTATGTGATAGCTTACCAAAAAGAAGATGGACAACATATTTGAAAAGATTTCCCTAACTTCAATACTTTTGAAGATATTTTACATTTACTTCTTCTGTTATTTAGCTACAAATGAGAAAATAGCTATTACTCACTTATGGTAAGCAATAGAACCCCAAACTATGTATCATCTTATAGCTAAGAACAAAGTAGCTGAACAACATATTTTAGGAAAATACTCCAACTGCAATAGTCTTGGAGTTACAATGGCTTTACTCAACAGTCAGAATTTCAAAGTAGCTATTACTCAGCTATCCAAGGTGCAACAGGTCTGAAACTTTACTATGTCATAGCTTACCAAAAAGTAGATGGACAACATATTTGAAAAGATTTCCCTAACTTTAATACTTTTGAAGATATTTGACATTTACTTCTTCTGTTATTTAGCTACAAATGAGGAAATAGCTATTACTCACTTATGGCAAGCAATAGAACCCCAAACTATGTACCATCTTATAGCTAAGAACAAAGTAGCTGAACAACATATTTTAGGAAAACACTCTAACTGCAATACTTTTTTAGTTACAATAGCTTTACTCAACAGTCAGAATTTCAAAGTAGCTATTACTCAGCTATCCAAGGTGCAACAGGTCTGAAACTTTACTATGTCATAGCTTACCAAAAAGTAGATGGACAACATATTTGAAAAGATTTCCCTAACTTTAATACTTTTGAAGATATTTGACATTTACTTCTTCTGTTATTTAGCTACAAATGAGAAAATAGCTATTACTCACTTATGGCATGCAATAGAACCCCAAACTATGTACCATCTTATAGCTAAGGACAAAGTAGCTGAACAACATATTTTAGGAAAATACTCTAACTGCAATAGTTTTGGAGTTACAATCGCTTTACTCACCAGTCAGAATTTCAAAGTAGCTATTACTCAGCTATCCAAGGTGCAACAGGTCTGAAACTTTAGTATGTGATAGCTTACCAAAAAGAAGATGGACAACATATTTGAAAAGATTTCCCTAACTTCAATACTTTTGAAGATATTTGACATTTACTTCTTCTGTTATTTAGCTACAAATGAGAAAATAGCTATTACTCACTTATGGCAAGCAATAGAACCCCAAACTATGTACCATCTTATAGCTAAGAACAAAGTAGCTGAACAACATATTTTAGGAAAACACTCTAACTGCAATACTTTTTTAGTTACAATAGCTTTACTCAACAGTCTGAATTTCAAAGTAGCTATTACTCAGCTATCCAAGGTGCAACAGGTCTGAAACTTTACTATGTCATAGCTTACCAAAAAGTAGATGGACAACATATTTGAAAAGATTTCCCTAACTTTAATACTTTTGAAGATATTTGACATTTACTTCTTCTGTTATTTAGCTACAAATGAGAAAATAGCTATTACTCACTTATGGTAAGCAATAGAACCCCAAATTATGTATCATCTTATAGCTAAGAACAAAGTAGCTGAACAACATATTTTAGGAAAATACTCCAACTGCAATAGTTTTGGAGTTACAATGGCTTTACTCAACAGTCAGAATTTCAAAGTAGCTATTACTCAGCTATCCAAGGTGCAACAGGTCTGAAACTTTAGTATGTGATAGCTTACCAAAAAGAAGATGGACAACATATTTGAAAAGATTTCCCTAACTTCAATACTTTTGAAGATATTTGACATTTACTTCTTCTGTTATTTAGCTACAAATGAGAAAATAGCTATTACTCACTTATGGCATGCAATGGGACCCCAAACTATGTACCATCTTATAGCTAAGGACAAAGTAGCTGAACAACATATTTGAAGAAAAAGTTGTTACTGCAATAGTTTTTGAGTTATGAGCCCTTTACTCAAAGTAGCTATGATTGCTATTACTCACTTATCTTTAGGCCTAAGTCAATAAAACCAAAAATTTTTTTAAGGGCATGAAAATTCATTGGGACAATTAATTTACAAAAAATCTGTAGCTGTAGTAGTTTTGGAGAAATCTGCGTGACTAACTAACGCACGCACGCACGCACGCACGCACGCACGCACAGACATCATTTCATAATCTCCCTCCCGGGCTAAAGCCCGGCGGGAGATAAAAATGGCGAGACACATTGTCTGTGTCCTTGACCGAACGGTAGGTCACGTAAGCATTTGTTGGGATTATGTAAGTACGTTTTTATGCAATAAAAAAAGTAGCCATTACTCACTTGTACACTGAGCAACAGTTGTGAAACTTCAGTATGTTACAGTTCACAAAAAAGTAGATGAACAACATATTTTAGAGAAATTGTGTAGCTGCAATACTTTTGAAGATGTAAGCCATTTACTCATTATGGTTATCATTAAAAATTGACAAAGTAGCTATTACTCACTTAGCTATGGAGATACACTTCCAAACTACTGACCATGTTGTAGCTGTGGAGAAAGTAGCCGAACAACATATTGCAACAAAATACTCTAAATGCAATAGTTTGAGAGTTATAAGCCATGTAATTATATTAGGTATAAGTGCTATTATTCACTCAAAAGTAGGCCAAAGTTCACCAAACCAAAAAAAAATTTGAAGAGCGTAAAAATTCATTAGGACAAGTAATTTACCAAAAATGTGTAACTGTAGTAGTTTCAGAGAAAACTGCATGACCCACGCACCCACACACACACGGATGCACACACATGGTGCAAACTAGATTGGGCCAACTCGGCGCCAACATATCCCCAGACAGGTCATCACTAACGCCACAGGTTTTGATCGGGAATTTTTTATTTAATCCATTTGTTGTATGCCATAAATATTGGGAAAAGTTATATGAACTTCAGCACATCAATCTACTAAGTTTATATCTTCCCAAGGAAGATGGTGTATCCCCAGACGTCGAATACATAACTCAACAGATCATATTTTCAATCTTCCTGCAATGATAACTCTGAACCTATTTTCAAAGTATTTAAATGACTGATGATTAAATGTCCATTCTAAATTAATAATCTCAAAAGAGCATATCTGTTTCTATATTTGTTGACAAATAAAATATTATTTTTAACTCAACTCATCATACTTTTCAATCTTCCTGCAAAGGGTAACTCTGAACCTATTTTCAAAGTATTTAAATGATTGATGATTGAATGTCAATTCTAAATTAATAATCTCAAAAGAGCATATCTGTTTCTATATTTGTTCACAAATAAAATATTATTTAAAAATCATATATTATTTATATTATTATTTTATTATATTATTTTTAGAATTTGCATTGTTTTTCAGTTATTCATTTCCTTAATTCCTATATATGTGGTCCATATATATGCAACCTAAATATGTGACACAATCTCAGTTCTGACTCCCTTTGTCTTACATAATTAGATAATGAAGCAAACACCACCTCCCACCCCCACCCCACCTCTCTCCCCTTCTCCACACCTCTCTCACTATTACAGAAGATCTGTATACCTTTGTTTATTTAGTGTCACTCAATAGCTGGAGGTCCCAGAGGTGGGTGGGGGATGGGGGGTGGGACTACAAAGAGATGGAGTGCTGCAGCACAAATGGTAAACAAACACTTATAATATAAAAGGGGTAATCAAATACAAAAAGCTCAGTTAATCTTATCACTAAAATAAAATCAAATATATAAATAAGGAATGTCTATTAAAGGCCTAAATTTTGGAGTACATACAAGAAAAACATATTGATATATTCTCAGATGATATTTCACTTAGATGAGAGACATAGTTTGAAAGCTACAGTGCTTGAAGATGGCAAAAAGTCCATAAATTGGGTCTCTGTGGGCAATTTTGAGATCTTAAGTCGGCCTAACAGGTAAACCTACAGCCTTTATATTTTTCAGACAAAGATTACATATAAGAGTTACATCTAGTGCAGTTTGAGACTCATCAGAATTACCACTTCCAAATTATAGGGCAAAATAAGTTAAAAATATAGGAAAAAAGTCCTAAGTGGGGTCTTTATGGGCCTCAAAGACAATTTTCTCCTCAACTTAAAGTCTTGATTTTCGGCACATGTACTAAGAATATATTAATGTGTTCTCAGGTAAAATTTGAGGCAGATAAGCCTCATAGTTTGTGACCTAGAGGGCTTTAAGTGGCCAAAAGTGCAATTTCTGACCTTAAGGTGGCCATAAGTTCTTTATTATTGGGAGTTTACGGTCACCTTAAAATAGGGATCTTCCTTTGGGCATCCTTAACATGTGTACCAAGTTTGAAAAAAAAATATTAATCCGTTTTTGAGTTATCGCATACACAAGGAAATTTCTACGGCGGCGGCGGCGCGACGGACCTGAATCCAATATATCCCCGACTTTTCTTTCGTCTGGGGATATAATTATAATCTCCTGCCGGCGAGCCGGGCGGGAGATAATAACATATTTTAACAAAATTCTCTGAATGCAACATTTGTGAAGTTACAAGTAATTTACTCAACAGTGATAACATGAAAGTAGCTATTACTCAGCTATGCAATGAGCTGCAGGTCTGCAATTTTACTAAGTTATAGCTGACTAAAACATTTCTGAATAACATATTTATACAAATTTCTATAAATGCAGTGGTTTTCAAGTTATAACTAATTTACTCAACAGTGATAACCTCAAAATAGCTATTGCTCAGCTATGATATAAGCTACAGGTCTCCAAATTTACTATGCTATAGCTGACCCAAGAGTAGGTGAATAATAAATTTAAAGAAAATACTCTAAATGTAATAGTTTTCAAGTTCTGACTGATTTACCGAACAGTGACAACCTCAAAGTAGCTATTACTCGGTTATGCAATGAGCTACAAGTCTGAAATTTTACTATGTTATAGCTAACCCAAAAATAGCTGAATAACATATTTTTTACGAAATTCTCTAAATGCAATAGTTCTCAAGTTACAAGTGATTTTACTCATTATGGAAGTTTCTGAAAAGTCAAAGAGTAGCTATTACTCACTTAGCTCTTGGGATAGACTCCCAAATTACTCACCATGTTGTAGCTACAGAAAAAGTTGCTGAATAACATATTTTAACAAAATGCTCTAAATGCAATACTTTTTAAGTTATAAGTGATTTGGTGCATGATGGATATTAATGCATTAAAATTTTTTTAAAAATTCATAAAAAATTAAGGAAGGTCCAGGCCTGATACTCATACAAGGGAATCTACTGGAGGCCTAGTACATATGTGCAAGATATGAGAGAAATCCCTGCAATAGTCAATGAGAAAATTGTGATAAAGTGTTGAAATTTTCACACTAAGGGTGGGGGGTACCTCACTTTTAATGGCTCTAGCAAACACACAGATCTGCATGCCTTGAACAGTTTTTCATCCTCGATAAATAAGATATCTTTTTAAAAAAAAAGCATGTGTCTGGACCTTGTAGTTTTGGAGAAGTCGTTCACGCGGACGAGTATGCGGATGCCCATGCCGCAGACTAACTGACAGCTGACATAAAAAGCAAAAATATCTTAAGAAATTATACATTTTTATCTCATATTTTGCAGTTTTCAATACATTTTTGATAAGAACTGCCATGTTTTGTTTTGATAAACTTCAGTTCCTGTTAGTCGTTGCTAGAACAAAAATTTTTAGGTATTCTGGATTCAGACTTTTTTTTTTTTTTTTTTTTTTTTTTTTTTTTTTTAATGTTTTTTTTATTTTTCAAAAAGTATCATATACAAACTTCAATAATACACTGACAATGAAAGAAGGACAAAAAGAGAATACATCCATTTTAAAATAGGACGATACAATAAGGAAAAAAATATACAAAACATTATTATTACAGTAACAAAAAGTACACAAGTGGAATCTAAATTTATCTGCTTTTCTTTATTTTTTTCTATACTTTTTATTTTTATTTATTTATTTTTTTTTTTATCACATAGAACTAAGAAATAAAATAGCTAAAACCATTTTAATCGTATTGGGTTAGGTTAATAATAGATCTTCTAAAGTGAAACAGGTTCAAAAAGTTTCTTGAAACCTAACCAATTTTTCTTAAATTCTTCTTCTTTGCTTATATTAGTGCTAAGTAGAAGTTGCTCATCATAGCATATTTTTAATTTTGTACAAAGCTCCTTAAAGTTTGGTATTTTTGCATTCACTGCACATATAAAAATGTAATATTTGGTAACCAATATTAGGGAATTGACAGGAAGGAAGTTATTGTCATTATTCAAATGGCCCAGTAGGATTTCAAGAGGTGCTAAAACTAAATGTTTATTTAATACAAGATCCAACCAATGGTTTAAATCTTTCCACAGTTGCATCACAACTTTACATGACACAAATAAATGGACAATAGATTCAGTTGCTGATTTACATATCCGGCATGCATTTTCTTGAGACTTGCCAATCCGGTGAAGCAGTTTGTTTGTTCCTAGTATCCGGTAGATTAGTTTGTACTGGAACCAAATGAGTTTGTTATCTAGTATAGTATTAAAACATATAAAGAATATTCTCTTCCAATTTATGTTATCTATAATTGTATTCAATTCATGGTTCCATTGGTCCCTGTACTTATTATCCCCGCTCTTACTATTTAAAATATTGTATATATTTTTGCAGCCTTTCTTTTGCTTAATCAAGAAAGATAAGTGATTGTGGATCCCTGGTCTTTCTGGGGATTCTCTTTGGTACTCAGTGTCACCCATTAATTTTTTAATGGCACCTCTTACCTCATAATAGTCAAGGACGTTTTTTATTTTGAAATTATAAACGTCTTCAATTTCAGTCTTAGATTTCATTTTTAAAGTGTTGCAGTTAACCAAGTCACCAACCATAGTAATGCCATTCTTGTACCACTGGTCTTTAAGTAGCCCTCTTTTCACTTTCGAGTTGCACCATAACGGAGATAGAATATTATCCTGAGTTTTTATTGACAGAGCATTATAAATATGGTCCCATATTTCGAAAACTTCTTTCCAGAACTGATTTCTGGACTGAGATACTATTGTACGCACCCCATGAGGGCCATAATCAATGAGCGTACTAATTGGACAACATATCTTTTCAAAAAGTGTAGCCCATTGAGTATTCTGTGACTGTAAAAGTCTCCTAATCCATGTACATTTCATTGCTCTCACAAAATATTCTAAATTTATCATTTTTAATCCTCCATTTTGGTAGCTTTGTGTTACATTAATACGTTTAACCTTGTCTGGTTTATTGCTCCATAGAAAGGCATAAAATTTATATTCAAGTTGTTTTATATATTCAGACTGCCCGACCGGACAGGTCATTATTATATGGTTCAGTTTTGAAACTGCTAGAGTTTTAATAACAGTTATCTTACCAATTGGAGTCAAGCACCTCTTGTTCCACCCCTTCAATAGTTTGTCTATTTTGCTTAAAACATTTGGAAAATTTATTTCTGGAATTTTATTCAACTCAACATTGAATTCAATGCCTAAAAAGGAGAAGTCAGTGGCACCCCATTCTAGTTTACAGTTTGTATTGACCTTTTCCTTTGAAAATTTTTTCAAATTCAGACTTTTTAGCAGACAATATCATCCTCCCTCCGATATCAGACGATATCTAAATGAATATCCACACAGGAAAACAATGTACCCAGTATTACTGGAATATTGTTAAAAATTAGATTAAAAAAATAATACTGTAAAAACTTGAGATTGCGTCTCGACGCAGTGTATCCCCCGACGGGACATAGTTAAGGCGTGAATATGTCGGTCTTGAGCCTGTTTCCTGGAGCACCAGGTCAGGATTCTCCATAGTACCAGATTACTCCCAAAAGCTAATCACTAGTTCTTTCACTTATATCTGTCTTTAAAAATTACATTTCATGGATCCAGAAGATCCATATAGTGATCCAGATTACTTCCAAAATTCAATCATTTAATCCTTTTACCTTTTCCGACATATTCTAAAAATTTCATCAAAATCCGTCCATAAGTTTTTAAGTTATCTTGTACACAAACACATCTGGCAGCCTGGATCCACATGATCCAGACAGTGATCCAGATTACTCCCAAAAACTAATCACTTGTTCTTTGTCCCATTTAAGACATTTCCTGAAAATTTCATAAAAATCCACCCATGACTTTTTGAGCTATTTGTCTTTAAAAATTATATTTCTTGGATCCAGAAGATCCAGACAGTGGTCCAGATCACTCGCAAAATTGAATCATTTCTTCCTTTTACCACTTCTTCCTTTTACCATTTGTAACATATCCTAAAAATATGAAAGTCCATCCCAAGATTATGTGGCAACCTGGATCCAAATGATCCAGACAGTGATCCAGATCACTCCAAAAATTTAATCACTTGTTCCTTGTACCATTTAGGCCATTTGCTGAAACAATCCATCCATAACTTTTTGCGGTATCTGTCTTTAAAAATTACATTTCATGGATCCAGAAGATCCATATAGTGATCCGGATCACTTCCAAAATTCAATCATTTCATCCTTTTACTTTTTCAGACATATCCTGAAAATTTCATCAAAATCCGTCCATAAGTTTTTTATTTATCTTGTACACAAACACATCTGGCAGCCTGGATCCAGATGATCCAGATCACTCCCAAAATCTAATCACTTGTTCCTTGTCCCATTTAGGACATTTTCTGAAAATTTCATCAAAATCCACCCATGACTTTTTGAGCTATTTGTCTTTAAAATTATATTTCATGGATCCAGAAGATCCAGATAGTGGTCCAGATCACTTGCAAAATTGAATAATTTCTTCCTTTTACCACTTCTTCCTTTTACCATTTCTAACATATCCTAAAAATATCATCAAAATTCATCCTAAAATTCTGTTGCAGCCTGGATCCAGATGATCCAGATTACTCCAAAAATGTAATCACTTGTTCTTTGTACCATTTAGGTCATTTGTTGAAAATGTCATCACAATCCATCCATAACTTTTTGAGGTATCTGTCTTTAAAAATTACATTTCATGGATCTAGAAGATCCATATAGTGATCCGGATCACTTCCAAAATTCAGCCATTTCATCCTTTTACTTTTTCAGACATATCCCGAAAATTTTATCAAAATCCACCCATAAGTATTTCAGCTACATTGTACACAAACACATCTGGCAGCCTGGATCCAGATGATCCAGACAGTGATCCAGATCACTCCCCAAATCTAATCACTTGTTCCTCGCACCATTTAGGTAATTTGCTGAAAATGTCATCACAATCCATCCATAACTTTTTGAGGTATCTGTCTTTAAAAATTACATTTCATGGATCCAGAAGATCCATATAGTGATCCGGATCACTTCCAAAATCCAATCATTTCATCCTTTTACCTTTTCAGACATATCCTGAAAATTTCATCAAAATCCGCCCATAAGTTTTTGATTTATCTTGTACACAAACCCATCTGGCAGCCTGGATCCAGATGATCCAGATCACTCCCAAAATCTAATCACTTGTTCCTTGTCCCATTTAGGACATTTCCTGAAAATTTCATCAAAATCCACCCATGACTTTTTGAGCTATTTGTCTTTAAAATTATATTTCATGGATCCAGAAGATCCAGATAGTGGTCCAGATCACTCGCAAAAGTGAAGCATTTATTCCTTTTACCACTTCTTCCTTTTACCATTTGTAACATATCCTAAAAATATCATCAAAATTCATCCTAAAATTATGTTGCAGCCTGGATCCAGATGATCCAGGCAGTGATCCAGATCACTCCAAAAATGTAATCACTTGTTCCTTGTACCATTTAGGTTATTTGCTGAAAATGTCATCACAATCCATCAATAACTTTTTGAGGTATCTGTCTTTAAAAATTACATTTCATGGATCTAGAAGATCCATATAGTGATCCGGATCACTTCCAAAATTCAACCATTTCATCCTTTTACCTTTTCAGACATATCCTGAAAATTTCATCAAAATCCATCCATAAGTTTTTGAGCTATATTGTACACAAACACATCTGGCAGCCTGGATCCGGATGATCCAGACAGTGATCCAGATCACTCCCAAAATCTAATCACTTGTTCCTTGTCCCATTAAGGACCATTCCTGAAAATTTCATCAAAATGCACCCATAAGTTTTTGAGTTATCTGTCTTTAAAAATTAAATTTCATGGATCCAGAAGATCCAGACAGTGATCCGGATCACTCCCAAAATTTAATCATATCTTCCTTTTACCATTTTGGACATATCCTGAAAATTTTATCAAAATCCATCTGTCAGTTTTTGAGTTATCTTGTTCACAAACAAACAAACAAATAGAGGGCCAAAAATGACCCTCGGTCAGGTACTTTGGCAGTCAGTGGATGACCTTAAATGAAGATCTGTAACCAGTAAGCCTGGATGCTGGTACTCGATCATGTACTCAACCTCCAAAGCCATTTTCAATAGTTTCCATGCAATGTAGTCAGCATTAAGTGTGAAAATATCTCCAAATTTGCCAAAAATGACCCTTGGTCAGGTACTTTGGCGGTCAGTGGATGACTTTAAATGAAGATCTGTAAGCAGTAAGCCTGGATGGAGGAAGTCCATCATGTACTCAACCTCCTAAGCCATTTTCAATAGTTTCCATGCAATTTATTATCCACCACGCAACGTATTTGCCCTAAATACGGGGAAATACAGACCGGGATGTATTTTTTTTGTATACACCGGCGCCCCGGTACTATGGATAATGAGTGTGAAGAACTTCCGGTTTTTCAACAATATCTCGGAAAGTATGCAACTTACAAATATGTATAATATGTTATTAGAAAGGTGTTATTGTAGCGCTTATGCTGATGTATGTTGCATAAAAATCCATGCAGAAATGACTGAGATATTGCAAGTTAAAGATTGAAGTTTTTATATTCAGTGTTGCTCATGCTTTTTGACAGTCTGTTTCACGTTTTCTCATTAACTATTCATATTATTTGACCCATAAATCGCACAAAATGGTGGATAATAAAAGTAAAACACCCCTCATCAGACATATACAGAAAAAATATATCACTCATGAAGATTAACAATATAATACTCGTGCTACGCACTCATATAATATTGCTATCTTCATTTGTGATATATGTTTTCTGTATATGTCATTCGGGACCTTTTCCTATTATAGTCAGCATTAAGTGTGAAAATATCTCCAAAAAGGCCAAAAATGACCCTCGGTCAGGTACTTTGGCGGTCAGTGGATGACCTTCAATGAAGAGCTTCAAGGTCAAATTTCTGCATGCTTACAGAGGACATATATATGTATTATATATACCAGCCATAGGATGATCTGACTTTCTGTATAGGAGAACTGGGCCAAAAAGTGAAAAAATGGCCAAAATCTGACCTTTAAGAGGCCACCAGTGACCTTGAGATTGAAGGTCAAGGTCACAAAACAATAGCGTTTGTGGCATTACCCATATACACCCACATACCAAATTTGAAAGTTCTAACTAAAATTTTTTTTTAAGTTATCGCGTCCAAAAGGAAATCTCTGCGGCGGCGGCGGCGTGACCGTACTGAATCCTAAGTATCCCCGACTTTCGTCCGGGGATACAATAATATTCTCAACCATTGTTACAACTTTGATGTTTCATGTACAAGAGTGGAATCCCAAATTACTCAACGACTTGATGGATGTATTGCTAAATTAAAAACCATGCTACAGAAGTCAAAAACATTATAACAAGAGGGTCAGAAATGCCCCAAAAGGCGGGCTGCGTAGGCAGCAACTAGAAATAGGACGCCCTGTTCATAGTAGGTGCGAATAGAAACAGGATAGCATAGAAGAACACACATTATCATGTGTAATGTCCACCCCATGAACCTTTTGCCAAAATTGTACAGTAGTCTTACAAGACCCTGTTTCATTTGTAAAATATATCAATGATGCTTAAATATTTATTAGTGTAAATGTAAATTTTTTCTGCTTAATTCATGCCTTTTTGCATTGGTTGGGTCGAAAATTTTGACAAAATCACTCTATCTTGCACGGTTAAGAAGATAGAAGCAAATTTGTGTTTTTCTATTTTTGGCAAAAATTTGAAAATTCAAAATGGCCGCCATTTTTGGGAAAAGGAAAATTTTTTGAAAATTGCCAAGAGTACATTTCTTAGATACCCTATGGGTCGAAAATTTCAACGAATTAACTCTATTTTGCACGGTTAAGGCCAATTTGTGTTTTTCCATTTTGGCAAAAAATCGAAAATTCAAAATGGCTGCCATTTTTGAGGAGCGGAACATTTTTTGAAAATTGCAAAGAGTACATTCCTTAGATACCCTGTGGGTGGAAAATTTCGACGAAATCGCTCTATCTCGCACGGTTAAGGAGATAGAAGCAAAAATTTGTGTTTTGCCATTTTTGGCAAAAATTCGAAAATTCAAAATGGCCGCCATTTTTGGGGAGGGGAACATTTTTTGAAAATTGCAAAGAGTACATTCCTTAGATACCCTGTGGGTCGAAAATTTCGACGAAATCACTCTATCTCTCACGGTTACGGAGATAGAAGCAAATTTGTGTTTTGCCATTTTTGGCAAAAATTCGAAAATTCAAATTGGCCGCCATTTTTGGGGAGGGGAAAATTTTTTTAAAATTGCCAAGAGTACAATGCTCAGATATTCTGTGGGTCAAAAATTTTGACGAAATCGCTCTATCTCACACGGTTAAGGAGATAGAAGCAAAAATTTGTGTTTTGCCATTTTTGGCAAAAATTCGAAAATTCAAAATGGCCGCCATTTTTGGGGAGGGGAACATTTTTTGAAAATTGCAAAGAGTACATTCCTTAGATATCCTGTGGGTCGAAAATTTCAACGAAATCGCTCTATCTCGCACGGTTAAGGAGATAGAAGCAAATTTGTGTTTTGCCATTTTTGGCAAAAATTCGAAAATTCAAAATGGCCGCCATTTTTGGGGAGGGGAAAATTTTTGGAAAATTGCAAAGAGTACATTCCTTAGATACCCTGTGGCTTGAAAATTACGACGAAATTGTTCTATCTCGCACGGTTTAGGAGATATGAGCACATTTGCCTTTTTCAGTATTCAAAATAGCCAATTACTCATTTAAGTACAAGCTATTAACCCAATGAACCTCCATACCAAATTTCAGAAAGCTAGGCTTAATGGCATTCCTTGAAATGTCTGGAAACCAAAGAGCTACTCAAAAGTAGCAAAGTAGCTATTACTCAGTTAGCTATAGAGCTGTCATCACCAAAAGCGATCCCATACAAGCTATTAACCCAATAAACCTGCATGCCAAATTTGGTAAAGATAGGATAAGAACTGTTGCCTAAAATGTCTGGAAACCAAGTGGGACGGCGGAAAAAGCAAAAATAATATGTCCACCCCCCAGTGGGGTGGACATAATAAGGTTAGTGACTGCTGTAATTAAATTTAGAAACAAGGAAAGAAATTTTAGGTCACCCAGTTAAGGTAAATGTGTTAGACGTGCTGAGAAATGTAAAACTTGTAATCTATGTTACATAATTGTATCTATGCTATAAATGGATAAATGAACAGACGGAATTACACCAATTTCAACAGCAACTTAGCTATGATGGTGATCTATCTTTTGTTAAGTTTGAATTTGATTGGACAAAGCATTTTCAAGTTAGAGTCCGGAAACAGAAATGTTGACGGACAGACAAATGGACAAAAAACGGACAAACGAACTGACAGAATTACACCAATTTCGAGCTATGATGGTGATCTATCTCCCTGACAAGTTTGAATTTGATTGGACAAAGCGTTTTTGAGTTAGAGTCCGGAAACGAAAATGTTGACGGACAAATGGACAAAAAACGGACAAACGAACGGATGGAATTACAAAATTTTCAAAAGGAACCTGTTGAACTGTTGAACTGTTGCCTAAAATGTCTGGAAACCAAGTGGGACGGCGGAAAAAGCAAAAATAATATGTCCACCCCCCAGTGGGGTGGACATAATAAGGTTAGTGACTGCTGTAATTAAATTTAGAAACAAGGAAAGAAATTTTAGGTCACCCAGTTAAGGTAAATGTGTTAGACGTGCTGAGAAATGTAAAACTTGTAATCTATGTTACATAATTGTATCTATGCTATAAATGGATAAATGAACAGACGGAATTACACCAATTTCAACAGCAACTTAGCTATGATGGTGATCTATCTTTTGTTAAGTTTGAATTTGATTGGACAAAGCATTTTCAAGTTAGAGTCCGGAAACAGAAATGTTGACGGACAGACAAATGGACAAAAAACGGACAAACGAACTGACAGAATTACACCAATTTCGAGCTATGATGGTGATCTATCTCCCTGACAAGTTTGAATTTGATTGGACAAAGCGTTTTTGAGTTAGAGTCCGGAAACGAAAATGTTGACGGACAAATGGACAAAAAACGGACAAACGAACGGATGGAATTACAAAATTTTCAAAAGGAACCTAGCTATGATGGTGATCTATCTCCCTGTCAAGTTTGAATTTGATTGGACAAAGCGTTTTCGAGTTAGAGTCTGGAAATGAAAATCTAGACGGACAGACAGACATCGGACACATCAATCTAATAGGCGGGTTGGTTACAAGCAACCCGCCTAATAAAATGTGTTCTAAGTTTCATTTAAAATTAGATTCAGTCAAACGAAAAAGAGACAGGATAACCTACAATATTGTGCACATATATTAGGGTGACAGCCTAGCACCGAGCCTAGCATGCCAGGGAGGCATCAGAACTAGAAACTACTCTTTTGAAACCATACAGAGTTCCAAGGTGTAAACTATTATGGTGCAAACAAATTGCAAATTTATTTTATCCAGTTGCAATATTTCTTGTACTCTCAAAGCGACTATGGTACTCAGTGACAAAATAGTGTATTATCATTTACTGTACTCCATGTGAAACCAAACACATCTACTGATCATAAACATCACGACATATAAACACTAAGCTTGACCAAAATACGTCTATTAGCAATATATCTATCATGTGATTAATTTGAGAAATAAAGCAAATTCTATCTTGCATTTCACACACCTTTACAACAGATCCATGAAAAAACAGAAAATCTATTTTTCTGACTTTTCTCAAAAGGTGCATACAAATATTGACAGTATATAATTAACTTCGTACAACTTTCAACCAGGCTTGTTCCCAAACTCATGACCTGGACCAAATACATTGCAAAAGATAGTGATGACATACTGAAGATATCTGCCAGCAGTAAACTAGAAATTGTGTCAAGTCAATGTAACGTATCCGTGGATGCAGTGTTCGAAGCTGCCGCCTGCCCGCAAGCAATTTGCTGTTAAGCTTGATTTCTTATTTGGGGTTTTACGTCGCTTTCAACACTGTACAGGTCATATCACGATGGGTAGTTGGAAGGGCAGAGGAAACCAGTACATAGAGTTCGCTAGGGTTGTGTACTGTAAACTGCCGACCAACGGCAAGCAACTACCAGCTTTTCCACTTAAGGCCGTCATGGGGATCGAACCCCCGACCTCAGAGGTGGGAGGCGAGAGTGTTACCACTCTACCACCGTGGCCCCGCTGTTAAGTTTGAGGATGGGCTCTTATATTTTC
The DNA here is from genome assembly GCA_964017235.1 of Sabellastarte sp. h YS-2021. NCBI lineage: Eukaryota > Metazoa > Annelida > Polychaeta > Sabellida > Sabellidae > Sabellastarte > Sabellastarte sp. h YS-2021. Next base: position 57,724,309 of record OZ024930.1, on the reverse strand, counting down.
GTCAATGCAAGCCCAGATGCTTGTTACATATCTGAAGCGATTTTTTTTATAAAATAAGGGTTAATAGAGGAAGATTTACACGTTTTGTCTTGTTTTCATCATCTTTTCGGTGGTAGCCATATTGCTTTTGTGTCAAGCAATCTGATTGGATGAAAATTCGTGAAGCAGAACTCAGTGGCGATATCAAAAAGTATTATTTGGTGACTTGGACCTTTCCACGGTGTCAATCAAAATACCGCAAATCGGCAAATATCCTGTTTACTACAATAGCAACAACCAATCATTTCCTCCGGTTTTCATCAGCGCCATTTTGAATTACAAAAACGTGGCCATTTTTTGGGACATATTTGTAAATATTATTGCTTTCTGATAATGGAATAAAATCAAACCAAAGTATAATTTGATAAAAAAAATTATATCATCAATCCTACCTACTTTAAAATGTCTGAAATGTATATATATGTTCCCAAGCTGCCATTGTTTACATTTTACTGCAATGCACGACGATTTGTTTTGATCATTAAATTGTTTATTTATTTATTTTATAATTTTTGTCACAATAAACAAATATACTTTATTATATAATTTCTAATTACATGCTACATCCAATCATTTAAAATACGTGTTATTTCTCTTATATCCTGAAATACCCAATGTTTACGTTTCATTTCCCGCCATTTTCGCCATTTGTTTGTCAGAGAAGGCCTGACATGGAGACAACTAAAACTAGAGGATCGCTCGCAAAAAAAAAAGATAATGTTTTTGCTATGCAAAAACAAAGCGTCCCGAAAAGGATATAAAGGTGAGTGCTAAAGTATTAAGAAAATGCTTCGTTTCTAGCCTTATACTGTTGTGGTAACCAAAGTCAGTGCAGTCTGCTCTATCTAGCACGGTTTTCAAGATATAAGCATTTTTGTGTTTTGCAAAAAATAAAAAAAATTAAAAATGTCCGCTATATTTGGCGAGACAAAAATATTTTGAAAATTGGCATGGCTACTCTGCAGAGATACCCAGCAGGTCCAAAATTTTGTTGAGTTCACTCCATATAGCACGGTTTTCGAGATATAAGCATTTTTGTGTTTTGCAAAAACTTTGAAAATTCAAAATGGCCACCATTTTTGGGGAGACAAAAATTTTTGTCAAGACCACTGCCGTGGTGTGTATCTCCCGCCGAGCATTAAAGCAGAAGAAATAGCTTTTCCGAGATATTCACAATTTTTCATTTTCGTGTGTGAAAGGTCTTCCAAAAGTAGGTGAATGAGTTATTTGAGAAAAATTGGCTATCTGCAATACTATTAAGAGATAATTCACATTTACTCATTTTGAGTAGGTGAATAATTATCTATGGGTCTGAAACTTCACCAAGTGAAAGCTCTCCCAAAAGTAGGTGAATGAGTTATTTGAGAAAAATTGGCTATCTGCAATACTTTTAGAGATAATTCGCATTTACTCATTTTGAGTAGGCGAGTAATTAGCTATGGGTCTGAAACTTCACCATGTGAAAGCTCTCCCACAAGTAGATGAATGAGTATTTGATAAAAATTGGGTATCCGCAATACTTTTAGAGATAATTCGCATTTACTCATTTTGAGTAGACGAGTAATTAGCTATGGGTCTGAAACTTCACCAAGTGAAAGCTCTCCCAAAAGTAGGTGAATGAGTTATTTGAGAAAAATTGGCTATCTGCAATACTTTCAGAGATAATTCGCATTTACTCATTTTGAGTAGGTGAGTAATTAGCTATGGGTCTGAAACTTCACCAAGTGAAAGCTCTCCCAAAAGTAGGTGAATGAGTTATTTGAGAAAAATTGGCTATCTGCAATACTTTTAGAGATAATTCGCATTTACTCATTTTGAGTAGGTGAGTAATTAGCTATGGGTCTGAAACTTCACCAAGTGAAAGCTCTCCCAAAAGTAGGTGAATGAGTTATTTGAGAAAAATTGGCTATCTGCAATACTTTTAGAGATAATTCGCATTTACTCATTTTGAGTAGACGAGTAATTAGCTATGGGTCTGAAACTTCACCAAGTGAAAGTTCTCCCAAAAGTAGGTGAATGAGTTATTTGAGAAAAATTGGCTATCTGCAATACTTTTAGAGATAATTCGCATTTACTCATTTTGAGTAGGTGAGTAATTAGCTATGGGTCTGAAAATTCACCAAGTGAAAGCTCTCCCAAAAGTAGGTGAATGAGTTATTTGAGAAAAATTGGCTATCTGCAATACTTTTAGAGATAATTCGCATTTACTCATTTTCAGTAGGTGAGTAATTAGCTATGGGTCTGAAACTTCACCAAGTGAAAGCTCTGCCAAAAGTAGGTGAATGAGTTATTTGAGAAAAATTGGCTATCTGCAATACTTTTAGAGATAATTCGCATTTACTCATTTTGAGTAGGTGAGTAATTAGCTATGGGTCTGAAACTTCACCAAGTGAAAGCTCTCCCAAAAGTAGGTGAATGAGTTATTTGAGAAAAATTGGCTATCTGCAATACTTTTAGAGATAATTCGCATTTACTCATTTTGAGTAGGCGAGTAATTAGCTATGGGTCTGAAACTTCACCATGTGAAAGCTCTCCCACAAGTAGATGAATGAGTATTTGAGAAAAATTGGCTATCTGCAATACTTTTAGAGATAATTCGCATTTACTCATTTTCAGTAGGTGAGTAATTAGCTATGGGTCTGAAACTTCACCAAGTGAAAGCTCTGCCAAAAGTAGGTGAATGAGTTATTTGAGAAAAATTGGCTATCTGCAATACTTTTAGAGATAATTCGCATTTACTCATTTTGAGTAGGTGAGTAATTAGCTATGGGTCTGAAACTTCACCAAGTGAAAGCTCTCCCAAAAGTAGGTGAATGAGTTATTTGAGAAAAATTGGCTATCTGCAATACTTTTAGAGATAATTCGCATTTACTCATTTTGAGTAGGCGAGTAATTAGCTATGGGTCTGAAACTTCACCATGTGAAAGCTCTCCCACAAGTAGATGAATGAGTATTTGATAAAAATTGGGTATCCGCAATACTTTTAGAGATAATTCGCATTTACTCATTTTGAGTAGACGAGTAATTAGCTATGGGTCTGAAACTTCACCAAGTGAAAGCTCTCCCAAAAGTAGGTGAATGAGTTATTTGAGAAAAATTGGCTATCTGCAATACTTTTAGAGATAATTCGCATTTACTCATTTTGAGTAGGTGAGTAATTAGCTATGGGTCTGAAACTTCACCAAGTGAAAGCTCTCCCAAAAGTAGGTGAATGAGTTATTTGAGAAAAATTGGCTATCTGCAATACTTTTAGAGATAATTCGCATTTACTCATTTTGAGTAGGTGAGTAATTAGCTATGGGTCTAAAACTTCACCATGTGAAAGCTCTCCCACAAGTAGATGAATGAGTTATTTGATAAAAATTGGGTATCCGCAATACTTTTACAGATAATTAGCATTTACTCATTTTGAGTAGGTAAATAATTAGCTATGGGTCTGAAACTTCACCATGTGAAAGCTCTCCCAAAAGTAGGTGAATGAGTTATTTGAGAAAAATTGGCTATCTGCAATACTTTTAGAGATAATTTGCATTTACTCATTTTGAGTAGGTGAGTAATTGGCTATGGGTCTGAAACTTCACCATGTGAAAGCTCTTCCAAAAGTAGGTGAATGATTTATTTGAGAAAAATTGGCCATCTGCAATACTTTTAGAGGTAATTTGCATTTACTCTTTTTGAGTAGGTGAGTAATTAGCTATGGGTCTGAAACTTCACCAAGTGAAAGCTCTCCCAAAAGTAGGTGAATGAGTTATTTGAGAAAAATTGGCTATCTGCAATACTTTCAGAGATAATTCGCATTTACTCATTTTGAGTAGGTGAGTAATTAGCTATGGGTCTGAAACTTCACCAAGTGAAAGCTCTCCCAAAAGTAGGTGAATGAGTTATTTGAGAAAAATTGGCTATCTGCAATACTTTTAGAGATAATTCGCATTTACTCATTTTGAGTAGGTGAGTAATTAGCTATGGGTCTGAAACTTCACCAAGTGAAAGCTCTCCCAAAAGTAGGTGAATGAGTTATTTGATAAAAATTGGCTATCTGCAATACTTTTAGAGATAATTCGCATTTACTCATTTTGAGTAGGTGAGTAATTTGCTATGGGTCTGAAACTTCACCAAGTGAAAGCTCTCCCAAAAGTAGGTGAATGAGTTATTTGAGAAAAATTGGCTATCTGCAATACTTTGAGATAATTCGCATTTACTCATTTTGAGTACGTGAGTAATTAGCTATGGGTCTGAAACTTCACCAAGTGAAAGCTCTCCCAAAAGTAGGTGAATGATTAATTTGACAAAAATTGGCTATCTGCAATACTTTTAGAGATAATTCGCATTTACTCATTTTCAGTAGGTGAGTAATTAGCTATGGGTCTGAAACTTCACCAAGTGAAAGCTCTCCCAAAAGTAGGTGAATGAGTTATTTGAGAAAAATTGGCTATCTGCAATACTTTTAGAGATAATTCGCATTTACTCATTTTGAGTAGGTGAGTAATTAGCTATGGGTCTGAAACTTCACCAAGTGAAAGCTCTCCCAAAAGTAGGTGAATGAGTTATTTGAGAAAAATTGGCTATCTGCAATACTTTTAGAGATAATTCGCATTTACTCATTTTGAGTAGGTGAGTAATTAGCTATGGGTCTAAAACTTCACCATGTGAAAGCTCTCCCACAAGTAGATGAATGAGTTATTTGATAAAAATTGGGTATCCGCAATACTTTTACAGATAATTAGCATTTACTCATTTTGAGTAGGTAAATAATTAGCTATGGGTCTGAAACTTCACCATGTGAAAGCTCTCCCAAAAGTAGGTGAATGAGTTATTTGAGAAAAATTGGCTATCTGCAATACTTTTAGAGATAATTTGCATTTACTCATTTTGAGTAGGTGAGTAATTGGCTATGGGTCTGAAACTTCACCATGTGAAAGCTCTTCCAAAAGTAGGTGAATGATTTATTTGAGAAAAATTGGCCATCTGCAATACTTTTAGAGGTAATTTGCATTTACTCTTTTTGAGTAGGTGAGCAATTAGCTATGGGTCTGAAACTTCACCAAGTGAAAGCTCTTTGGGATAGGTGCTCTGCAGAGATACCCTGAAGATAAAAAATTTCGTCGAAATCGCTCTATGTAGCACGGTTTTCGAAATATTAGCATTTTTGTGTTTTGCAATTTTTGCGCAAAAATTCGAAAATTCAAAATGGCCGCCATTTTTGGTAAGATAAAATTTTTTTGAAAATTGGCATGGCTACTCTGCAGAGATACCCAGTGGGTCAAAAATTTCGTCGAAATCGCTCTATCTAGCATGATTTTCGAGATATAAGCATTTTTGTGTTTTGCAATTTTGCGAAAAATTTGAAAATTGAAAATGGCCGCCATTTTTTGCGAGAAATTTTTTGTTTGAAAATTGGCATTGCTACTCTGCAGAGATACCCTGTGGGTCAAAAATTTCGTCGAAATCGCTCTATCTAGCAGGGTTTTTGAGATATAAGCATTTTTATGTTTTGCAATTTTTGCGAAAAATTTGAAAATTCAAAATGGCCGCCATTTTTGGCGAGACAAAATTTTTTTGAAAATTGGCATGGCTACTCTGCACATATACCCTGTGGGTCAAAAATTTCGTCGAAATCGCTCTATCTAGCAGGGTTTTCGAGATATAAGCATTTTTATGTTTTGCAATTTTTGCGAAAAATTCGAAAATTCAAAATGGCCGCCATTTTTGGCGAGACAAAAATTTTTTCAAACTTGGGATAACTACTCTGCAGAGATACCCTGCGGGTCAAAAATTTCGTCGAAATCGCTCTATCTAGCATGGTTTTCGAGATATAAGCATTTTTGTGTTTTGCAATTTTTGCGAAAATTTCGAAAATTCAAAATGGCCGCCATTTTTGGCGAGATAAAAATTTTTTGAAAATTGGGAAAAGTACTCCGCAGAGATATCCTGTGGATCAAAAATTTTGTCGAAATCGCTCTATCTAGCACGGTTTTCGAGATATAAGTATTTTTGTGTTTTGCAATTTTTGCGAAAATTTCGAAAATTCAAAATGGCCGCCATTTTTGGCGAGACAAAAATTTTTTGAAAATTGGGAAAAGTACTCCGCAGAGATATCCTGCGGGTCAAAAATTTTGCCGAAATTGCTCTATCTAGCACGGCTTTTGAGATATAAGCATTTTTGTGTTTTGCAATTTTTGCGAAAATTTCGAAAATTCAAAATGGCCACCATTTTGGGCGAGACAAAAATTTTTTGAAAATTGGGAAAACTACTCCGCAGAGATACCCTGTGGGTTAAAAATTTCGTCGAAATCGCTCTATCTAGCACGGTTTTCGAGATATAAGCATTTTTGTGTTTTCCTTATTTGGAAAATTCGTAATGATTAATTAATCATTAATTACTCGGCCATTTCTTGACCAATCAATGCCAAAATCTAATGATTTCCAGATTTTAATAGAATGAATGCATTTGCCAAGTTTCAGGTGAATTGATAAAATTCCTTTCAAGTTATCATCCGGACAAGCTTCCCCATCGAAAAAAGACATTTTTGGTCATGTGACCTCTCTGATTGGTTGAAATGTCACTGCAGCATATTCAAAAAAATTCCCCAAGGCTACTGCCTAAACCTGCCAAATTTGAAAAGAATCCGCCTAACGGTTACAGAGTTATAAGGAAAACAAAATGCGGAGCCGGCGGAGCCGGCAGCTCTCCCATACACAAACAAGCGTCCCTTGCGGGACGCTTAATACCGTAAACCAGGAAGTGGGCGTGGCCTATGGATTGGTCCAGTGCAACACATGTGCGCGTAATTGTTAAGGTATGTTGATATATTTAAGCTAGGGTATTTGTTGGGGTTTGTTACCCGAAATGAATCTGCTCTATTTTATCTTTTCAACTTAAGTGATCCCTGCTTTGTGAATAGCTATTTGATGCCCTGGCTCACTTTAAATTTTTTTCTCAAATTTGATCTGATCTTGATCTGATCTTAATCCATGTTAGTGAATACTGCCCCTGAACCCCCAAGTCTCGGGTTTGTTTGCTCCAACTATTTGAGGGTGTTGGTCACCCTTTAAAAGGAAGATAAGATCATCAAAATTTGGGCCAATTTTCACTGGGTAAAATCAGAGGCCCTTATGTGGTTACAAAAATAACAGTATTTGAAACAAGGAAAGGGGAAGAGGGTTTCCCCCATCAGCTGATTTCCACATACTGTGACAAATATTGGGGACTGGGTGGGGGTCTGGGTTCTGCCACTGGGTCATAATAACTGAGACAGGCTTACAGCATTGCAACTTGTGGGATTGGAGAATATGGTGATTGAGAGGCCAGGCATGTTAACCACTAGGTAAAAACCATAACTTTTGATTAATTTATTTATTGTCAAAAGTTACTCTATACATTCTGATTTAACATTTTGATGTGAAATATTTTCAAATTAAGTTTCATGCCTAATTTTTCCACATGGATTCAAACCCAAAGCAATTAAAAACTAAATACCCCCTCCCCATCCCAATCCCCACCCAGTCCCTAAGATTTGTCACAGTATGTGGAAAACAACTGATGGGGAAACCCCAGTGTTTGAAACTGCCGCCTTCCTGATGTGCATCTTAACTTTAACCAATTATCAAAACAAAACAATACAACTTGTGACTTTTTTTATTTTTCACATTTTTTTCGGTCATGGAAAATATCAATTTCTAATAAAACTTGCAACTTTTGCCTGGGGCTTTCAACTTTCCACAGTTACAAACCTGACAGCCATTAACTTTTTTGCACGAGTTTCCAACACTGCCTGGATGGGACAGATTTTATCTAACACAGAGAAATTCAGGAATTCTAAAATGACTGGTGATAACACCCAAGATATCTTACTGTATGCCAAACTCCTAGGTGAAATAATAAAGAAGATATATGGCCTTTTTAACTCGATTTATCTTGAGGTGGAGGTGAAATCTCATTCTTAGGCGCGATTTGTAGCCAGTGATTTGCTGTATGTTTAACATTCTGAACCGCTACAACTAATAAAGGATTATAAATGAAAATATCTATAAAATATAGGGAAAAAAGCAGACATGCTGATGTTTAAGGCTGCCATGACCAGGAAGACAGAGTTCAAATTATATATTATCTCAATATCACAACAGGATGATCTGTACTACTGTATGTGAGTACCAGGCTAAAATTTGGAGAAATACCCCTAGCATGACCTTTAGAAGGCAACCATTGGTCTTCTAGAGGAAGACCGGGGCAACAAAAGAATGGGCTATGACGTCTTACCCATATCTACCTACACACCAAATATTTTTTAAGTTTTCAAGCAAGAAAGGAAATCTTCATCTGGGAATACAATTACTATATCCCTTTTACCTTCAATGCAATTAATAATAATAAATGCAGTTTTGTAATATACTACAAAGTTTTTGCAAATCATTTTGGAATTGACAGATTATCATATCAAAGCTACTGATACTTTAAATTGACTAAGTTAAATAATTTATACTAGAATAATATCCGCAAGTGGATCAGCTCTGCTAAAACCTGGACTTCTGAGGATTCCCTTTAGATTGGCTGGTCAAAGAGCTACACTCGTGCTTCTTTCTAGGTATAATTGAAAGGAAACTGCATTAATGCATTTAAATGAATGGGTTTCAGTTTTTAGGAATGTAAAATAACTTTATTTTGTTATTGTAAAGAGAGAATAAGCATGAGTCAGGCCAGATTGCTAAGTATGAACTACCCATGAATGTTCAATTTTGTTATGGGATTGGCGGGGGGTGTGGACAGGGAAAAACAGCCCCATGACAAAAGTGTTCAAACTCTGAAAAGGGGGGGGGGGGGGGGCCCGCCCTCCATGCCCCCACCCCACCCCCACCACCACCACCACCACCACCACAGATCGGCCTCTGTGAAATTGGTTAAGTGATGGTTCATATTGATCTAAGTTCAAATTTTACAACAGTTCATATTTATTGCTCCAAGATGTGACTCAGCTGCTCTAAGTAGTGTACCACAGCAGACCCGACATGTTCACCTTTTGGGATGTTCCAGATAATGAAAATATACACTACCACCCACAAATAGACAAGGATGTACTACATTTTTGTTTATATAAACATATATATTGAGGCTATCGTGCTTGTGAGTATTTTTCTCTCTGAAGTCCCAATGATGCAAGTCTGTCAATGTCATCCAAACTGAGAGAGGCTACACACTGTTTCAAGTACTGCAAAACAACAGAAATACAGTCAACATAATTTTATTTTTTTTTAAGGTTGGATGAATTCTTGTAAACATTTGCTCATCTAATAACAGGGAGAAAATCATTCTATTTCTAGAGATTTGTCCTGTTGAAGCCTCAACCACTGACAGACAGACATGTACATGAGCAACTGAACAAGTTTAAATACAAAGTTAAAATCTGTTTTGGTCTCCCTGCTCGGTGGTGTAGCGGTTAGAGTGCTCGCCTTCAACCTCTGAGGTCGCAGGTTCGAATGTAGGCCCAGGCGCTTCATGTTGGAAAGTTGGTAGTTCCTAGCCGGTGGTTTACAGTGCAGAATCTTGACCAACTAGTATGAACTGGTTCCTCCACCCATAAACTACCCGTCCCAATATGACCCTAGCTGTTGAACGCGATGTAAAACAAAAAATAAATCTAAATCAAATCCTGCTACAACACAATCAGGAACACAAGTAGCGCACTAGAGTAGTGCACAATCCATAAGAATCCAGAGACAAAAACAAAGCGATCTCTAGAAATGCGAGTCTTGGGGAGAATTCATGCTTAATATTACCATTGGATACATGAAGACACTTTAGCATAATAAATACCTGGGGAATAAACGAATTTTACATTCAAATGAATGAAGTACGCACTTTAATATGCACAGGTGTGTACATGGACAGTTTAATTCCACCATATGCATGCATGTCACTCAGTTACAATATCACAAAGTTTTTCTGGAGAAAAAAAGGTACTGTACAGCAGAATTTGATATAATTAAAATATAAATGGAAAGTCACGGTCCTATGTTTATGTACTTTAAACAAAGCTAATATTCATTTGGTAGGAAGAGACTAATGCTTCTTGAAAATCACGAAGTAAATTTGTATTTGTAGTGATTTGACGGGCTTAACCCTTAAAAAATGTCATTTGTTACAGTTAGCCAACTATAAAATTTAACGAACAGTTTTACCCTTACTGTGCAACAATAACTACTTTATTAGGAAACTTTCTTTAAGTGGTGTTAAAGCCATTATATTCTCTACAAATGTTACTGAAAATTCCTGATTTTAACTATTTATACACTGTAAACTGTTTTTACTTTTCTGTAATATTCTTTGACTCTCACTGCATCCTCTCTTGTGAAGTGTTTATGGAGCAGTGGATCCAACTTTTCCCAAAAATCAGCTGATTGGGCAACCTGTGGTGGACTCCCAAGGGGTCTCATGCTAAAAATTGATGCATTTCACTTAAATGAGATTTTTTGTTTCCCCAATGGGTTTCATAATAGGAAGAAGAGTATTAAATATGATTTGTATCACAATCAATAGGCAGAGTAATACTGCGATTTAGTGGAGGTGAAGTATCAGTGGACACCACCAGGACTTGAATTACTGCAGATTTAAGTTCCCCATCAATGAGTCACTTAGAAATTTGCACATTTAGTGACTGAGGAAAACTGTAAATATTAAGGAGTAGTCATAATTCTGCCCCATAAATCACTAGGCGTCTGCAAAGAACTTTCAACTTTACATCTCTAGTGCTGGGTGAGATAAGAAGTTTATTACAAGACCACAACAAGAGGAAACCATGTTATTCCTACCCACAAGTTGCTCTTGGGCCAAACCTCAACTGGTTATTACCAAGCATTATACCAGAACCTTTAGATGGGATAGACATAGGATTTAGACCTACTTTATTAAGATGTAAAGGGTCAATCATTCGACAAACACTTTCAAGTGCAGTATAAGCCCAAAATATGCTGATATAAAAATGCCTATGGGAGAGAGGATAAAAATATGCACTGAGTTAAGCCATTTTATCTAGCCTTTTAATCATAATAACTTCTTATTTTTACTTGTGAATAAAATATTGCAGGACACATTATTAATTGGAGTATTACCTAGTTCCACTTTACAATTTGTATACAAAAAGGGAACTTTTAGAAGTATTTTATTGGGGTACTTCATGTATAAGCTGGGCAAAATAAGCTACATTTTGTCAATTTACTTCCTTTTACATGTGCTGCGGATGATATATACACAGATTATCTTTGATATGTTTATCCTCTTTTCAAAAAGTAATATTGATAACTGCATTGAAAGCTCAGTTCTTTCAGGTCTTTACAACATGATAGCAATAAGCACTTGCACATTACCTGCTCAACATTTGTGATATGAAAGATGGAGAAGTTGGTTCTGTGTGACTGCTGCTTTTCTTCACAGTCAGGAAGATTTTATCACCTTCTGATAAGCCATATTGGCTAATAGTATTTTCATCTAAAAATCAAATTATTTTGACAGTAATGATATATTCACAAGGAAATATGTATTACTACTAATAAGTAAATGAAACTAGACCTAGCACATCAATCGTATCATTGGTTCGACATTTTTAACCCTATGAACAACAAAAAGAGGGACGTAAGGATTTTCAAGTATGATAGCCCAATTTTGCTTTTTATTCAGAGGTCAAGGATCAAATCTTGGAATTGTACACGCTTTACATACCAGGCTATATCTGAATAGGAGAGTTTTGTTAAAACAATGGATTCCTATAGATCAAATTTTAATCATTTATTAGGCCCCATATTCACATTTATCCCTGACCCTTAAAATTCTTTTTTTTATATGAGATTGTATGTTGATACATAGATTTGAAAGAAGTCATATATTTCTGAAGAAAAGTTGATTTCGCACCCCTGTGGATGGCAAGGCCACAGCTGTACTTACTGTGGTTGGGGACAATATGTACAAGAGTGAATGCTTTGTTATTTGCATTGGTTAAAATTAGACAAACTTCTGATAACGGAATTGCAGTAATCCAATTGATCCCCACCAAGGGCATCTGCTGCAAGGACACCACTATGAGCTGTCTGATATTTTCTAATACATCTCAGATCATGCAACTGAACAAAATAACTCTTACAAATATTGGACACATGATCTATAAAACAGAAATCTGCATAAAAACGATGCCCAGGTTCCTCACTTTCTCGGCTGGATATGATAAACAAGAGGAGAGTGCCCGTGAACGGGCACTGTGTCAGCTGACTGAATGTTTTTGATTTGTGATGGTGATAATGAGAGGAAAGCATAATTATCAGGGAAAGGGCTGTACAGAAATACAGTTGTTCGAAAGATATTCCGAAGCTGACAGAAGAAAAGGACAAAAAAGCTGTGCCCTGCAAATGGTATTATGAAATAAAGTAACAAGGTAATTGTTTAAGTGTAAAAAGTAGGTTAAAAATATTTAAAGAAATACTATAAATGCAATATCCTCATTCGACCATGAAGAAGGGATCCAAAGGTCAAATCTGACCATACCAAAAGATTCCCAGCCAAAGAATTTAGGATGGTTTACCATCCCAAACCTCTCGGACCAATAATAAGTGAGTCATAGGCACTTTTTAAGTTTGGCTATCCTTGTTTGACCTTGACGGACGGGTCTAAGGTCAAATCCGACCACACAAAAAATTCCCAGCCCATGATTTCCTGTAGCTTGTTTACCATCCCAAACCTGTAGGACCAATAATAAGCGAGTTATAAGCAATTGTAAGTTTGGCTATCCTCAATTGACCTTGAAGGAGGGGTCCCAGGTCAAATCTGACCACACCAAAAGAATCCCAGCCCATGATTTCCTATATGTTGGTTTACCATCCCAAACCTCCAAGACCAATAATACGCGAGTTATAAGCACTTTAAGTTTGACTATCTTCGTTTGACCTGGAAGGAGGGGTCTAAGGTGAAATCCGACCACACCAAAAGATTCCCAGCCCATGATTTTCTATAGGTTGGTTTTCCATTCCAAACCTCTAGCACCAATAATAAGCGAGTTATAAGCACTTTTAAGTTTGGCTATCCTCATTTGACCTTGAAGGAGGGGTCCAAGGTGAAATCCGACCACACCAAAAAATTCCCAGCTCATGATTTTCTATAGGTTGGTTTTCATTCCAAACCTCTAGGACCAATAATAAGCGAGTTATAAGCACTTTTATGTTTGGCTATCCTCATTTGACCTTGAAGGAGGGTTCCAAGGTCAAATCGGACCATATTAACAGATTCCCAGCCCATGATTTCCTACAGGTTGGATACAATGATTTACTCAACAGTGAGAACCTGAAAGAAGCTATTGCTCAGCTATGCCATGACATAGAGGTCTGCAATTTCACTATGTTATAGCTGACCAAAACGTCTGTGAATAACATATTTAACAAAATACTCTAAATGTAATAGTTTTAAAGTTACAACTGATTTACTCAAGAGTGAGAACCTCAAAGTAACTATTACTCAGCTATGCAATGAGCTACATGTCTGAATTTTTGCTCTGTTATAGCTGACCTAAAAGTAGGTGAACAACATATTTAAGCAAAATACTGTAAATGCAATAGTTTTCAAGTTACAACTGATTTACTCAATAGTGAGAACCTGAAAATAGCTATTGCTCCGCTATGCCATGAGCTATAGGTCTGTAATATTATAGCTAACCCAAAAGCTAACCCAAAAGTAGGTGAACAATATATTTTAACAAAATACTCCAAATGCAATATTTTTCAAGTTACAGCCGATTTACTCAACAGTCAGTGCCTGAGAATAGCTATTGCTCAGTTGTGCCATGACCTACAGGTCTGTAATTTCACTATGTTATAGCTGACCCAAAAGTAGCTGAATAACATATTTGCACAAATTTCTGTAAAGGCAATAGTTTTCCAATTACAACTGATTTACTCAACAGTGAGAACTTCAAAGTAGCTATTACTCAGCTATGCAATGAGCCACAGGTCTGGAACTTCACTATGTTATAGCTGACCCCAAAATAGGTGAATAACATATTGCAACAAAATACTCTAAATGCAATAGTTTCCAAGTTATAAGTGATTTACTCAACAGTGATAACCTCAAAGTAGCTATTACTCAGCTATGCCATGAGCTACAGGTCTGAAATTTTACTATGTTATAGCTGACACAAAAGTAGCTGAATAACATATTTATACTAAATTCTCTAAATGCAATAGTTTTCAAATTATAAGTGATTTACTCAACATTGAGAACTTCAAAGTAGCTATTACTCAGCTATGCAATGAGTCACAGGTCTGGAACTTCACTATGTTATAGCTGACCCCAAAATAGGTGAATAACATATTGAAACAAAATACTCTAAATGCAATAATTTCCAAGTTATAAGCGATTTACTCAACAGTGATAACCTCAAAGTAGCTATTACTCAACTATGCCATGAGCTACAGGTCTGAAATTTTACTATGTTATAGCTGACCCAAAAGTAGGTGAACAACATATTTAAGCAAAATACTGTACATGCAATAGTTTTCAAGTAACAACTGATTTACTCAATAGTGATGACCTAAAAGTAGCTGTTACTCAGCTATGCCATGAGCTACAGGTCTGAAATTTTACTATGTTATAGCTGACCCAAAAGTAGCTGAATAACATATTTAGATTAAATTCTCTAAATGCAATAGTTTTGCAATTACAACTGATTTACTCAATAGTGAGAACCTCAAAGTAGTTATTACTCAGCTATGCAATGAGCTACAGGTCTGAAATTTTACTATGTTATAGCTGACCCAAAAGTAGGTGAACAACATATTTAAGCAAAATACTGTAAATGCAATAGTTTTGAAGTTACAACTGATTTACTCAATAGTGATGACCTAAAAGTAGCTATTACTCAGCTATGCCATGAGCTACAGGTCTGAAATTTTACTATATTATAGCTGGCCCAAAAGTAGCTGAATAACATATTTATACGAAATTCTCTAAATGCAATAGGTTTTAAGTTACAAGTGATTTACTCAATAGTGAGAACTTCAAAGTAGCTATTACTCAGCTATGCAATGAGCCACAGATCTGAAACTTCACTATGTTATAGCTGACCCAAAAGTAGCTGAATAACATATTTATACGAAATTCTCTAAATGCAATAGTTTTGAAGTTATAAGCGATTTACTCAACAGTGATAACCTAAAAGTAGCTATTACTCAGCTATGCCATGAGCTACAGGTCTAAAATTTTACTATGTTATAGCTGACCCAAAAGTAGCTGAATAACATATTTATACGAAATTCTGTAAATGCAATAGTTTTTAAGTTACAAGTGATTTTACTCATGATGGAAGTTACTGAAAAGCCCAAAAGTAGCTATTACTCACTTAGCTATTGAGACAGGCACCCAACTTACTCACCATATTGTAGCTATGAAAAAAGTAGCTGAATAACATATTTTAACAAAATGCTCTAAATGCAACACTTTTGAAGTTATAAATGATTTTGTGCATGATTTCATGCATTAAAATGCATTAAAAATTATTAAAAAAATTTATTAAAAAAAAAGTAAGACAGATCCAGGTCTCATACTCACACAAGAGAATCTACCTCTGGCCTAGTACATATATGCAAGATATGAGAGAAATCCCTGCAATAGTCACTGAGAAAATTGTGATTAAGTGTTGAAATTTTCACACTTTTGGTGGGGGTACCCCCCTTGTAATGTCTCTAGCAAACAGACGAACAGACAGATTTGCATGCCTTGAACAATTTTTCATCCTCGATAGATAAGGTATCTTTTAAAAAAAACAGCACGTCTCTAGGCCTTGTAGTTTTGTAGAAGAAGTTGCTCACGCGGACGCGTACGCGGACGCGGACGCGTACGCGGACGCGGACGCCCACACCGCAGTGACGACATAATGTCAGCTGACTGACAAGTCAGCTGACATAAAAATGTCCTAAAGACAAAGGTCCAACTTTTTACACTGGAGACTTAAAAATAATGAACTCAGTTTTATCAGGATTCAGTTTTAATTACTGGAAGACATCCATTCTTGAACATTATGAATTTGAATCAAAGTCTCAACTAAAAAGTCTGCCACACAAGCATGGTTGAATATTCCGGAAGAATAGCTGTAGCAAGCTTCACACCATTCCATGGAATACTTTAGTTGATACACAGCAATATACAATGAAATAACCTTTGTGACCCAATTTTTAGCTGAAAGAGGTACTGGAGAGCAATTCCTTTTCAGAATCCCTGTCCCTGGTTTCCTTTTACCTTCTGTAAAAATTTCACAATTTCATGTGCAATAATAATAAGAGATATGCAATAACTGAAAATCTAACCCCTTCATCGAGAAAAAAGCAATACTTTTCTTGATAACGCTGGAAAATGCAGGTACGTGTATATATGTCATGTACAAGTTGGGATTTTGTACAAGTTATAACTTGTACAAAATCTTTTTCAAATTTTGTACAAGTTATAACTTGTCCAAAAATTATGCCTGTACAAGTTATAACTTGTACAGCACTATTCTTTATTGATGTTTGGTAATATGTTTTACTTTTAACTTTTCAAATTACAGTAGGTTTGAATATAGGTATTCCAAGTAAGGTAACTATAGTAATGTGATAAATTCTATATCAGTTTATGCAGAAAGATTTAAATAGATAGATATGGCTTGACTGACATATATTTTTAATATACTTTTGCTTTGCACATTTCAAATTAAATTAGCTTTTAATGTTGGTATTCCATTTAACCCAACAAAAACTTAAACTTTTTAAGTTAGAATTTTCCAAAGTCATCAATGGAATAAATTTTTGAAATATTAAGTGATACTGATAATTTGTTTAAGATATTT
Source organism: Sabellastarte sp. h YS-2021 (assembly GCA_964017235.1). Taxonomy (NCBI): domain Eukaryota; kingdom Metazoa; phylum Annelida; class Polychaeta; order Sabellida; family Sabellidae; genus Sabellastarte; species Sabellastarte sp. h YS-2021. Next base: position 57,707,420 of record OZ024930.1, on the reverse strand, counting down.
ACCAAAGTCCACCATAAGCAGAATATTAACATGAAATGGTAAGCCTTTTAATTCTGATTTCTTTGATCAAAGCAAAAAAGGTGACATGTTATTTAAGGATGCATAGATAGGACCCAAGCCAGAAGAAGCAATGTGTAAATTACTGTTATTGAAGGTCTTCTTATAGCTTTGATTGAAACTAATAATAAAAAGTCAGGCAGGCTTAAGAAGCCCCTTTTGTAAGACATTTACAATTACATCAACCCTGCATTTATTGACAGTGATTATAAAATGTGTGGCAACCTTTAGAAGTCCCTTTTGTCAGTCAATTACAATCATGTTAAAAACTAACACCCACCATTTAACCCATCTTAATCAACAAAGGGTTTCTTAAGTCTTTCAAGTGCAACCTGTATAAATCCACACTGTTTAAAATGAATGAAATGATTTTGGTGCAAAAGTGCTTATCTGTAATGTAACTCAGTTGTTTGTGTAATTAACTTTCTAATTTCCTTATCACTTATAACCTGTGTCACCTTGCACAACTACTTTATTCAATTGCTATTGATGTACTTTAAATAAATTTTAAATATTACAGATTTGGAGAAAGGAAGTTCAAACTTATTTATAAAACTTGAAGTTTTAGAGCTTGAAAACGATTAAAAAGCATTGGCCTAACTTGTTCACCTAAATTACACCATTAACTGCAATCAGTTAATTAAGGCAGGCTTTATAGGAGCCCAAAACTATTAAAAACTTACCTGTACAGCTTCAAAACCATTAAAAAGTGTATTGGCCTAACTTGTACAACTCATTTGTACAAGTTAAGCATTTTACAAACACAAAATCTGTACAAGTTATAACTTGTACAAAATTTGAAAACGATTTTGTACAAGTTATAACTTGTACAACTCAGCCGTACAAGTTATAACCTGTACAAGATTTTGTACAAGTTATAACTTGTACAAAATCCCAACTTGTACACGACATATATACAGCATACCAAATGCATCTGATTTGGCTGATTTTAAGGTAACCTTAACATTATGTTGCCTATTTTGAAACCTATACACCTAATTTTTAAACTTCATCAACAGAAATATGGAACCTGTGTGATCTCCTTAATCCCAGTAGATAAGCACAACATCTGTCTCAAAGGGTCAATAAAAGTATGTTTCTATAAGTGGTGAGTCAGTAGCATATGTTCTATTTTGGTATCCCGCCAGTGTAAAACCAATTTGATTCCAGGATACTAAAAACTTTCAAAATATCACTAATTAAATAGGCAAAATAACAGGAACTTGAGTTCATAAAATCAAAACATAACAGTTCTGTTAAAAAATTGCTATCAGCCATAAAATATATGGGATAAAAGTGCATAATTTCTTGAGATTCAGGGTTAATTTCTGATATTTTAAGTTTTACCACAATTATATGTGACGACTGATGACATCAAGATGATGGTTGTGTAATGTGTAGTGGTGGTATATCAGTGAAATGGTCTCAATACTGACATACCAGTTTCACCGAATCAACCCTATTTTTCACTAAATGATAATCAATTACCCGTTAATTTGTCAACTGTGGCCTGGTTGATCTGAGAATGGACTGGCATAATTTAAACAACTGAAATATTTAGAAATCACCAACACAGCATAAGAGAGAGATGCTATTTTTGCTCAACTATAAAATATACTTTCTATTGACAAAATTGGGAAATTTATTCAATGCATCTGTGGATCATATGATTTAAATTATTTTTAACAAACAATAAGTAAATGGGATTTTTTGGTATCTAGACAGTGATCCAGATCACTCTTATAACTTAATGGGATCTAAATTGGACTAAGACGCATGTTCTGATTTTTTTCACGAAGTTCCAAGCAGTAGTATTTGTGTAATCCTGCTAACACAGACAAACAAATGGTCATAAAATAATAACCTTTTTCTCCATACAATATGCTCCCAACTTGGGAGACTAAATGAAAACTATTTCAGAACTTCTGATAATTTATAAAGAAGTAATTTTTATACCTTCCAGTGGTTTTCCCTTCATCACAAGGGTTTGCTGATTTTGATTTATTTTCCATTTTGCTTCAATCATGAGTTTAAAACTCGAAACAGTTGTCTCTGGTGAAACCTGAAAACATAATTATGTATTGTAAATAGATGTATATACATTTTAAGTTTATGATGTTATTTATTTCACATCATAAATTCATATATAAATTCAAAAGCCTTCTATAACTGCCAGTTAAAACAAATTAAAACATTATAATGGAAACCTGTAATGTGGAGACACACACAACTTTCTCTGCAGAGAATTTGAAAAGATATAACTCACCAATGCTAAACAGTAGCTTCCAAAAGCAGTAATTAAAGCACGATTGTTGCACACCATATTGCCTTGTTACCTATTATTGCTGGATAGTAATTAATTCCAATTCTAATTGGACTTTTATAGCGCTTAATCTCCCCTATTCAAAGGGGACTCTAAGGCGCAACAGAACCAAAACAATCAACCAATTTCAGTAACCAGGGACAGATAAGAGGTCAAGCACCACAGAGAATGCCAAGGGGTGAGTAAGACTAAGATGGGTATGCCTTGGTATACAGGTAGGTTTTGAGCTGCTTTCTGAAGAGGCTAGGGAGGGGGATACACGAATGCACACCAAAAGGCTTTGAAGATATGGGGTCACATATTTATAAGAGGCGATAATTGGTAGCCATGCAATAAGGCTTTAAACATATGTAGTTGTTACTGAAATAAGAACATTTTACTTCTTGATGGTGATAACTGGAAGTTGGCGATAATTGGCAGAAATATATATGCTATCATAAATTTGCTATCATAAATTTACAACATTTCAAGTACACAGGAACTACATGAAACTATAAAAAGCTGCATGTCACTGTGAAAGGGATTTCATGGCAACAAAAACTCAATACAAATAAAGGGGGTGGATAGTCTTATAAACAAGACTTTCTGGTATAGGATATTTACACCACTGTGGTGTACCCAACAAATGCAACTAGATATTGCATGTCAACGCAGTGTATCCCCGGACGGGACATGGTTGGATCGTGAATGTGTCGGGCTTGAGTAACCTGTTTCCTGGAGCACCAGGTCAGGATTTTCCATAGTAAGGCAGTCTTGTAACTCCTTTAGGGCCAAAGACTGCCTTGGTTCCAGATACTTTATGTGTAAGGGACCAGGTTCTCCCTGCAGTGTGTTCCCCTAAGTGAGCACTCACCCTTCTTGATGCATCTGTAATGATTTGCAGAGCATATTTAAGTAGGTGTAATGGTTGACCTTGAAGCACATTGTCATCCTACAACCACCATTTTAGATGGGGTGGAGTGAACTGGGATCACCTTTTCTAGTGAGTCTGGTACCCTTCAGCAGCTGCTGTTCTTCAAGTGCCATTGTATCAGCCTCATGTGGAGGCGACCTAGGTGGACTTGCTTCTTTATGGGTGTCAGTAGGGCTGCCACGAGTAGCAAATTTTGTACTCGAGGACTCTCTCACCATAACTCTACTCTAAAACAAGAGGAGAGTGCCCGTGAACGGGCACTGTGTCAGCTGACTGAGTGTTTTTGATTTGTGAAGGTGATTAGAGGACAGAATAATTATCAGGAAAAGGGCTGTACAGAAATACAGTAAATGGTAACTGAACAGCAAGTTCGAAAGAAATTCTGAAGCTGACAGAAGAAAAGGATAAAAAAGTTGTGCCCTGTAAATGGTATTATGAAGGAAAATAACAAGGTAATTGTTTAAGTGTAAAAAATAGGTTAAAACATATTTAAAGAAATACTACAAATGCAATATCCTCGTTCGACCTTGAAGAAGGGGTCCAAGGTCAAATCTAACCACACAAATACATTCCCAGCCCATGATTTCCTATGGTTTACCATTCCAAACCTCTAGGACCAATTATAAATGAGTTATAAGCACTTTTAAGCTTGGCTGTCCTCATTTGACCTTGAAGGAGGGGTCCAAAGGTCAAATCTGACCATACCAAAAGATTCCGAGCCAATGATTTCCTATGGGATGGTTTACCATCCCAAATCTCTGTCACCAATAATAAGCGAGTTGTAGGCACTTTCAATTTTTGCTATCCTCATTTGATCTTGAAGGAGGGTTCCAAGGTCAAATCGGACCATATCAACAGATTCACAGCCCATGATTTCCTGTCTGTTTACCATCCCAAACCTCTGGGACCAATAATAAGCGAGTTATAAGCACTTTTAAGTTTGGCTATCCTTGTTTGACCTTGAAGGAGGGGTCATTGAAGGTCAAATCTGACCACACCAAAAGATTCCCACCCCATGATTTCCTACAGGTTGGTTTATCATCCCAAACCTCTTGGATCAATAATAAGGGAGATATAAGCACTTTTCATGACTGACAAAAAACACCTGTGGCGGCCATCTTGTTTCTCAAAATGAGGCCAAAAATATTCCCAGACAACATTTTATCGTTATTAATATATACTGCAAACTTAAGAAAACTAGCTATAATATTTTTTTTCATCACAGCAGTAATGGTGAAATCTCTCTCTACACACTGCGGCTATCCTGTGGATACAATGATTTACTCAACAGTGAGAACCTGAAAGTAGCTATTGCTCAGCTATGCCATGACATAGAGGTCTGCAATTTCACTATGTTATAGCTGACCAAAAATTCTGTGAATAACATATTTAACAAATTACTCTAAATGTAATAGTTTTCAAGTTACAACTGATTTACTCAACAGTGAGAACCTCAAAGGAACTATTACTCAGCTATGCAATGAGCTACATGTCTGAAATTTTACTATGTTATAGCTAACCCAAAAGTAGGTGAACAACATATTTAAGCAAACTACTGTAAATGCAATAGTTTTCAAGCTACAACTGATTTACTCAATAGTGAGAACCTGAAAATAGCTATTGCTCCGCTATGCCATGAGCTATAGGTCTGTAATTTCACTATGTTATAGCTGACCCAAAAGTAGGTGAACAATATATTTTAACAAAATACTCCAAATGCAATATTTTTCAAGTTATAGCTGATTTACTCAACAGTCAGTACCTGAGAATAGCTATTGCTCAGTTGTGCCAGGAGCTATAGGTCTATAATTTCACTATGTTATAGCTGACCCAAAAGTAGCTGAATAACATATTTGCACAAATTTCTGTAAATGCAATAGTTTTCCAATTATAACTGATTTACTCAACAGTGAGAACTTCAAAGTAGCTATTACTCAGCTATGAAATGAGCCACAGGTCTGAAACTTCACTATGTTATAGCTGACCCCAAAATAGGTGAATAACATGTTGAAACAAAACTAGAAATAGGACACCCTGTTGATAGTAGATGCGAATAGAAACAGGATAGCATAGAAGAACACACATTATCATGTGTAATGTCCACCCCATGAACCTTTTGTCAAAATTGTACAGTAGTCTTACAAGACCCTGTTTCATTTGTAAAATATATCAATGATGCTTAAATATTTATTAGTGTAGATGTAAATTATTTCAGCTTCATGCCTTTTTGCATTGGTTGGGTCGAAAATTTTGACGAAATCACTCTATCTTGCATGGTTAAGAAGATAGAAGCAAATTCCTGTTTTTCTATTTTTGGCAAAAATTCGAAAATTCAAAATGGCCGCCATTTTTGGGGAGGGGAAAATTTTTTGAAAATTGCAAGGATACATTCCTTACATACCCTGTGGGCTGAAAATTTCGACGAAATCGCTCTATCTCGCACGGTTAAGGAGATAGAAGCAAATTTGTGTTTTGCCATTTTTGGCAAAAATTCAAAAATTCAAAATGGCCGCCATTTTTGGGGAGGGGAAAATTTTTTGAAAATTACAAAGAGTACATTCCTTACATACCCTGTGGGTTGAAAATTTTGACGAAATCTCGCACGGTTTAGGAGATATGAGCACATTTGTCTTTTTCAGTATTCAAAATAGCTAATTACTCATTTATTTAATTAATTACTCACTCATCTATGAAGCAGTTCCCCCCAAAAGCAATCCCATACAAGCTATTAACCCAATGAACCTCCATACCAAATTTCAGAAAGCTAGGCTTAATAGCATTCCTTAAAATGTCTGGAAACCAAAGAGCTACTCAAAAGTAGCAAAGTAGCTATTACTCAGTTAGCTATAGAGCTATCATCACCAAAAGCAATCCCATACAAGCTATTAAGCCAATAAACGTGCATGCCAAATTTGGTAAAGATAGGATAAGAACTGTTGCCTAAAATGTCTGGAAACCAAGTGGGACGCCGGACGCCGGAAAAAGCAAAAATAATATGTCCACCCCCCAGTGGGGTGGACATAATACTCTAAATGCAATAGTTTTCAAGTTATAAGTGATTTACTCAACAGTGATAACCTAAAAGTAGCTATTACTCAGCTATGCCATGAGCTACAGGTCTGAAATTTTACTATGTTATAGCTGGCCCAAAAGTAGCTGAATAACATATTTATACGAAATTCTCTAAATGCACTAGTTTTTAAGTTACAAGTGATTTTACTCATGATGGAAGTTACTGAAAAGCCCAAAAGTAGCTATTACTCACTTAGCTATTGAGACAGACACCCAACTTACTCAACATATTGTAGCTATGAAAAAAGTAGCTGAATAACATATTTTAACAAAATGCTCTAAATGCAACACTTTTCAAGTTATAAGTGATTTACTCAACAGTGATAACCTAAAAGTAGCTATTACTCAGCTATGCCATGAGCTACAGGTCTGAAATTTTACTATGTTATAGCTGACCCAAAAGTAGCCGAATAACATATATATACGAAATTCTCTAAATGCAATAGTTTTCAAGTTATAAGCGATTTACTCAACAGTTATAACCTAAAAGTAGCTATTACTCAGCTATGCCATGAGCTACTGGTCTGAAATTTCACTATGTTATAGCTGGCCCAAAAGTAGCCGAATGACATATTTATACGAAATTCTCTAAATGCAATAGTTTTTAAGTTACAAGTTATTTTACTCATAATGGAAGTTACTGAAAAGCCCAAAAGTAGCTATTACTCACTTAGCTATTGAGACAGACACCCAACTTACTCACCATATTGTAGCTATGAAAAAAGTAGCTGAACAACATATTTTCACAAAATGCTGTAAATGCAACACTTTTGAAGTTATAAGTGATTTAGTGCATGATTTCATGAATTTTAATGCATTAAAAATTATTAAAAAAATTTATTAAAAAAAAAGTAAGACAGATCCAGGTCTCATACTCCCACAAGAGAATCTACCTCTGGCCTAGTACATATATGCAAGATATGAGAGAAATCCCTGCAATAGTCACTGAGAAAATTGTGATAAAAAGTTGAAATTTTCACACTTTTGGTGGGGTACCCACCTTGTAATGTCTCTAGCAAACAGACGAACAGACAGATTTGCATGCCTTGAACACTTTTTCATCCTCGATAGATAAGGTATCTTTTAAAAAAAACAGCATGTCTCTAGGCCTTGTAGTTTTGGAGAAGAAGTTGTTCACGCGGACGCGTACGCCCACGCCGCAGAGTGATGACATAATGTCAGCTGAGTGACAAGTCAGCTGACATAACGAGTACTGTTTTTAGTGATAAATACAACAAAATGTGGGTATATATGGGCAATGCCACGAACGCTATTGTTTTGTGACCTTGACCTTCAATTTTAAGGTCACTGGTGGCCTCTTAAAGGTCAAATTTTGGCCATTTTTTTCACATTTTGGCCCAGTTTTCATGTACAGAAAGCTAGATCATCCTATGGCTGGTATATATAATACATATATATGTCCTCTGTAAGCATGCAGAAATTTGACCTTGAAGCTCTTCACTGAAGGTCATCCACAGACCGCCAAAGTACCTCACCGAGGCCATTTTTGGCCTTTTTGGAGATATTTTCACACTTAATGCTGACTATATTACAAGTAAACTATTGAAAATGGCTTTGGATGTGGAGTACATGATGGAGGACCCAGCATCCAGGCTAGACAATCTGCTGATTACACAGTTATGGACAGGAAGAAGGCAGTTGTTTCATATAAGCCTACCCCTGCTGAGACGTAGTCTAGGGACATTGGTTGAGGGTGTAGGTGTGCAACATCATGGTGTGACCTTGATTTGACCTTTGACCTTGCTGTAGTGACCTTGAGTTTGAAAATCTTGTCTGGGCTATATCTCGGAAACTGTAATGTGTAGGAAGTTGATACTTGGTAGGGACATTGGTTAGGGAGTGTAGGTGTGCAACGTCATGGTGTGACCTTGATTTGACCTTTGACCTTGCCATAGTGACCTTGATCTGTAAAATCTTGTCTGGGTTATATCTCAGAAACTGTAAGGTGTAGGAAGTTGATACTTGGTAGGGACATTGGTTAGGGGTGGGTGGGGGTGTGTGTGTGTGTGTGTGTGTAGGTGTGCAATGTCATGATGTGACCTTGATTTGACCTTTGACCTTGCCGTAGTGATCTTGACCTATAAAATCTTGTCCTGGCTATATCTCGGAAACCGTAAGGTGTAGGAAGTTGATACTGAGTAGGGACATTGTTAGGGGGTGTAGGTGTGCAACGTCATGGTGTGACCTTGATTTGATCTTTGACCTTGCCGTAGCGACCTTGACCTATAAAATCTTGTCCGGGCTATATCTCGGAAACTGTAAGGTGTAGGAAGTTGATACTTGGTAGGGACATTGGTTAGTGGGTGTGCAACATCATGGTGTGACCTTGATTTGACCTTTGACCTTGCCATAGTGACCTTGATCTGTAAAATCTTGTCTGGGTTATATCTCAGAAACTGTAAGGTGTAGGAAGTTGATACTTGGCAGGGACATTGGTTAGGGGTATAGGAAATCATGTGCCCCAAATCTTTTGGAGGGGTCAGATTTGACCTTGGAGCCCTTCTTGAAGGTCGAATTAGGTCCTTCATACCTATAATGGTGTATATCACTTTGTTTGTCATGCTTCAACCATGTCCCGTCAAGGGATACCCTGCGTTGAGACGCAATGTCTAGTTATTTCTGGACTGATGCAAAAAAATAACAAATCTGGACTGAAAGAGTTTGATTTAAGGCCTAGGGGATATCAGATCTACATAGCCTAAATATTACGGTATTGTGGTCTGATATATGCAGATACCCATTTGCACCAGATTTTTCTGCACAAACTAGAAAAAAAAATAACAGGATTTATGTTGTGGGTTCGAGTCCCCCGGAAACGTTGCCCTGCCACATTTATATATTTTAACCCATTTTTTTAAAATAATATTTCTAGGAAACCCCCACAGAATTCTATGGCGTCACGCTTTCTAATTTGCATATTTTATTATATTTCTAGGAAACCCCCAAGGAATTCCATGACCTCACATTTACTAATTTGCATATTTTATTTTATAATATTTCTAAGAAACCCCACAGAATTACATAGTTGATTAGACACAAGTCTGTGGACATAACTTATAATTCAATGGGATTTCCTAGCGAATACAGGAATATACGGGGTCAAGAATATTTGTGGTAGGAAGCTGCGCGTACAAATTTTGGAATATACGTGCTCATTTATAAAATATTGTTAGGAAACCCCAAAGAAATTCTGTGACCTCACATATTTGCTCATTAATATTAATCAGGCAGGTCCATGAACAGGAAATGCACTGGTATTTGATCTTAAAACAGCCGTTCTATTTATAAAATATAACATATTTAAGTTTTCATCATAAACCAACATATCTATTATTGACCGCGAATCAGTCATATATTTGCCGTGAATATTCCAACTATTAAATGTGAATCTTCCAATATTGACCACGTATCTTCCTGACCGTGTATATTCTAGAGACCTTCCTAGCAATATTCCAGTACGTAATACAACAAATGTTAGTGGTGTGAACGGTAAACCAGTATACCGCATTTCGTTTCATTTAGGTAGAAATGACGATATCCGCAAAGAATATTTATTTACCGGTTATTGAAAACATCATTATATTAGGCTTTCTATAGGTTAATATTTCGTCGAAACAATAAAGAACATATATATTTCAGGAAACAACTTACATTTTCGCTTTATATTCATGGTAAATGCAGTTTACAAACTTCAAATATCTCGTGAATGCATATTTCCTATTGACAATGTAGCTCATGTACACTCACGTAAAACTTTTTATCATATCTCTGTAAACTTTCAAAATCCCGGATTTTGTTCGGTTTCAAAGCCCCGAAAACCAGTTTTTATTTTCAGAACCGGTCTGACCACTAAGAAATGTTGGGACAAGTGAAGATAGAGGCGCCGCTCGGCAAACCAACGGAAGATTTCCCCCCTAGACGTGGTTACCTTGGCTCTTACTTGCGTGTAGAGCCGTGGCACGACCCCACATAGAACTGGAGATTTGCATAAAACACAAATATCATACAAATGTGTACACATAACTGTTCCCGCAACTATTTTGTTTCATTTTGTTCAACAATCAGCCAACATGTAAACATGTTTGACAAAAAATAAATGACATTTCCTGATTTTCCTGGGTTTTTGGACCATTTCTCCAAAAGTTTGAATATGTCCTTTTGTTATAAAAGTTGTGTAAAATAGCATATATTTGTACACATATTGTATTTGTTGTGTCCTTGGCTTAATATCAACTGTTTCTTATTATATTAAACCATTTTCAGTAATTCTTTTTAAGTTTCATTAAACAGAAAAAGATTTTTTGCAAATCTCCAGCTCTACGGGGGGGGGGGGGGGTCGTGCCATGGCTCTACACGCAAGTAAAGTAGAGCCGAGGTAACCATGTCTACCCTCGACCCATGTTTTAGTGGCGTTTCGACTGAATGCGCCTCTCTCTTCACTTGATCCCAAACATTTTTACTGGTAGTGAGATATGGTGGCGAGTTACTGGTAGCCAGATGCCGTGGTCGCGAGTTAAGCGTAAATCCTTAGCTATTGTGATGGCCATTCCAAACAACTGTATCGGGCCGAGTAGAAACCAGCGCCGGGTCAAAACGGCTCACTGCGCCGTTTCAACACCACGGTTAATTTACGTTGTTTTATACAGGCCTGATTAGGTAGATGGGATGAATATATAAGGGGCTTTTAAACACTAGCTGATCATTACACTTCAAGTTATGATATGGTAAATACATATACATATGGTAAATATATATGACAGGCTGGTGAAACTTCTGAAGGGATGAGTCTTTGTGTTTGGATGTTATATTGAGAGATTTTTTTTTCAGAAATAAACCTGCCTGGTGTGAAAAAACATAAAGGTATAGTAGTGGTGGACCAGTTCACGCCCGTGTACCTATTCACGCCCACCCCTAAATTTATCCAAAACAATCACAGTTAAACAATAAATTACAAATGTAAATGATCCATGTGATGATTATCTATGATGTGGTAAACATCTTCTCTCTGAAAAATTATAAATCTTCAAGAAAATTGAGGGTGGGCTTGAATTGGTAACCGGGCGTGAATTGGTCCACCACCACTACAGTATGTAGATAACACCTTTTGTTATGTGCCATTTGCCATCAGATGACCTCTAAATGTTATAATTTGACCCATTTTCACGTTGAAACGGCGCACAAATTGAGTGCGCCAGGTCGAAACCGCGCATGGAGCTGAAACGGCCCGTAGCACAACAACCAACGGAACCAAAGGTGGGTATGGACGATAATATAAGATTTCAAATAATTAGCGGAATTACTCTAGGAATCTTTTCCTACGGAAACACTACGAAATAGAATGTATTTCTATGTTTATACAAACTTCAAATAATCCTTCTGGACCAGCTAGTTGTTTCACAGTTATTTTCATGTTATGTTGTTGTTCTTGTATGTGAACGTTTTAATATTAGAGAAATTGTTTAAGGTTAGGCTTAAACTAACTGATAGTGCCCAAGAACTGGACATCACAATATTTTATCATAATTTGTTTACACAGAGGCAGATTGGGGGGGGGGGCGTGATCAGGGATAAAAAGCCCCATGACAAAGGTTTCTAAGTGTACATTTCCATACGCACTGATCCGCGATCCGTATCCGCGATGCAGATCCGCAATGCGTATGCAGATTGCATAAAATGTGTTTCCATACGCGCTTAAAAATAAGTGCATAAGCAATGCAGATTTGTGAATAAATATGGCAAGCAGCATAGATTTCAATTTGAATTGGTGGAAAAGTGTTGGTTAATAGTTAAATCCATGACAGAATATATTTTTATGAATTATTAAGACTCATAAATATTTCTTAAAGGCAGATTTTTCAACTTATCCATTTATATTTTATTGTTGTTATATTTACTTAAAATATTATGAAATCAATCACATAACCAATGTAGATGTATTCTGCACATTACAAGCTTCAAAATGATACCTTATTTTTAAAAATTGAGCAAAAAATGACAATTTTATGCTTGTTTGAAGAGAAAAGATAACAAAATCAGTGATCTTGACATTATTTTACGTTGCGTGAATGCGTTTTTTTGCAACACTGCTGCATTTTCTTCACGCATTGCGCATACGCATGCTTAACGCAATGAGCATCAGTGCATATGGAAACAGTCTCTATCATTTATACATGCTGCAAATAAACGCAAACGCATTCACAGATCTGCATTGTGGATACGCAATACGCATCAGTGTGTATGGAAATGTACACTAACTCTAAAGGGGGGGGGGGCTTGCGCACTATAACCCACTCCAATCCCCTCCAATCTATTAGGGTAATATTCCAAGAGACATACACCTTGAAATGTCATTGATTTAGAGTTGAAAACAGGTCCTGACGTTGAAATCCGCATTATCAACTATTAAATCTAAGTTAGTTTTTTGACATGAAAAAGTAGTGATATTTTGACCAGAAATCATGGTGATTTTTGGTTGAAAAATTGACATTGACACAATTTCAACACTATTTCAAAGCTGGGTTTTTGACTGGTAAAAGTAGTGATACTTCATGAAAAAAATCACCACTAAATCAAGTTAGTTAGAGACACAAGCATCTGAACTGAGCATTGTAGCTTTGCTAAATGATCATAGCTTCTTTATAATTACAATATAATTATAGCCAACTTAATAAAACATTTAAAAGAAACTGATTGGATAAAATACTGAAGATATAAATAATGTCACAAGTGTTTGTTATTTACAAAGAAAAAAAATTATTTTAAAATTTCACAAAAAGAATTTCAATTGAAGGCACTGAATAATAACGGTCCTATTAATAACATAAAAATGGATATCTACTTGGAAAATATGGATGTACATATCTTGAGCAATTATATTTGAAAGCTGATACAAAATTATGTGTTATTACAATGTCATCAGAAATAGAATATTGAACATACTGATTCAAGAGAACACATCATCTTGGAAAGAATTAATTACTTTGAAGATGTATCCAAATTGTAAAATATGCATATGGATAGTTATTGTATAATATTATTAAGAAGCTATAATTATTACACACAAGCTACAGTAATTCAAATAAGTGTAAACAACCTGATTTCACCCATTGAATTCAACCTAATTTCACTGGTTGGATCTAACCAAAAGCGGTTTGCAAAATCTACACGTATTTCAACCAGATTTTACCCACTGAATTCAACCTGATTTCCCTGGTTGGATTCAACCAAAAAATGGTTTGCAAAATCTAAATGTATTTCAACCAGATTTCTACGTTGGATTCAACCAGATTTCAAAGTTGCGTGCCTGCTGAGATACCTGTTTAAGTTATTATTATTGTGCAATTATCAAAGTGTCCCAATATCAAAGGGGTTTAAGCTCTTTTGTGTGTGTACTTAGTTAGGTCCATCCTCAAACAAACTGGGGATAACATGTTTCGTGGATAACTTTGTTAGCAAACCTTTTTTTTTACCAGTGTATGTTTAAACAAGAGATATACAATTTACAAAACTGGAATCACTCACCCCAATTTATAATTTCTTACTGCACCTCTATGTTTTAATAAGAATTTGCTACAGTAGCTATAATAAGATTATTTTGAAAAACAGTTGAATTTTGAAAAAGTTTTATCAAATTTAATTATTTAATAATTTATGTGTTTTTAAAGGAAAATAATGAAAAACAAGAAAATATTGAAAACAAGAAATATTGTGGCATAGAAATTTAGATACAAGTATGTTACTCTCCAATTTTTTTTTACAGCTATACAATTGTTTATTATGGGAAGCCCATTTGACATTTATTTTATGTCTTAATCCTCTGAACTCCTTGTGGAGCATAGGTCCACAACAGTCTGCCTCCATTTTCGAAGGTCCTTTGCATGTCTCTTTACTGTTTCTCATGTCCGGCCAATCCTCTATAACTCATCCATGGTGCTCCCCGTCTATATGCATGTCTGCTTGGGGTGTCCTTGTTTCCACTTCCCTTGTGGGTTCCAGTCCAAGGCTTGGCGGGTCACATTTGAGGGGTCTTTCCTTAGTGTATGTCCCACCCATTTCCGTTTTCTATGCCTGATCTGGATAGCCATGGGCTCCTGGTTAGCCATGTTCCCCATGCTCAGAGTTTGAAACTCTCTCATGCCACTTTAACTGGAGGATCTGGTGGAGACACTTGTTTATGAAGGTCTGGATCTTCTTTGAGCTGCCAGAGGTGACTCCATGTTTCTGAGCCATACATGAGGACAGACTTAACATTTGAGTTAAAAACTCTCAGCTTGGTGTGTGTCGAGATGACAGTGGACTTCCAGACTGGACAAAGGATGACAAAGGCTTGCCTGGCTGTCCTGGTCCTTTCTGCAATGTCCTCGTCTGTTCCTCCAGACTGGCTAATTTTGCGGCCCAGGTACACAAATTTGTTGACGTCCTCCACCGATGCTCTTTGGATGACTTTGGTCTTCTCCTTGCTGATCTTAAGACCCACACATTGAGAAGATTCTCCTAAGGAGTCAATCTTTTCTTGCATGTCCTGCAGATAGTGTGTTAGTAGTGCAAGGTCATTGGCAAAATCCAGGTCCTCAAGCTTCTTCATAAATGTCCACTGGATGCCTTTCCCAGAGCTGGCATATGCTTGTCTTGTGACCCAGTCCAACACAATAATGAAGAGAAGGGGCAACAACAGACAGCCCCGTCTGTCGACTCCTGTAGTGACTGCAAACTCATCTGATAGTCTCCAATCATGTATGACTTGACAAGTGAGCTCTTCATAGAGAAGACCAATAATGTTGAATATTTTTCCAGGAACTCTGTAGTGTCTTAAGATCCTCCAGATTGACTATCGATCCATGCTGTTGAATGCCTTCTCAAAGTCCACAAAGCAAACGTAGAGTGATATCTGCCATTCCAGTGTCTGCTCTACCATAACTCTGAGGGTCGCTATCTGGTCTGTGCAGGATTTCTCCTTCCTGAAACCTGCCTGTTCATCCCTTAGCTCCTTGTCGATAGTGTTCTTCATCCTTTCTAGGATGATTCTGGCGAGGATTTTGCTTGGAATGGATAGCAGGGTGATTCCTCTCCACTCGTCACACTGTGATAGGTCTCCGCACTTTGGAAGTTTCACATGGAGGCCTTTCTTCCAGTTGGTATTTCCTCTCTTTTCCATACCAGGTTCAGCAGCTGGTGCAGTTGGTTGACCATCTCATCACCTTCCTTCAGGACTTCTGCTGGAATGTTGTCAACGCCTTGCCATTCTTTTCAGTACTTTCTGGATTTCCGTTTTGGTGATCCCTCCTGTGTGGATGTTCAATCGGGTTCCCCCTTTCAAAAAATCCTGTGTCTGCCTCTGTTATAGGTTATGATCTAACAAACCTGCAACTGAAAAAAGATTAAAAGACAAGATTATTAATTGGGTGAGAATTGTGGTTGTTATAGTCTTCTATGTTGGGCATGTGCTTAGCAAAGACTTCAAAACTAAAGAAAATATTGTTCAATCTTTGAAAGCATTAATTGGAAGAAAAGTTCAACATTTGAAAACATTAAATGGAAGAAAATTTTATGAAAGTTTGTAAAAAGCGTTAATAAGCTGTTTAATGTCTAAGACAATAGTTGAAATGTCAGCAAATTATTGAAATATGGGTTACCAGAATCGCTAACTGGACAATTTACTGGAATATTTAAATCAAAGGATATTGTCAACAGTTAAACTACTGGTTATTGGTAAGATTACACTGGAGATATTGTAGCTCTCCTATTAACAATTTTAACTGGTGTTGGAATAAGTAAATTTAAATTGATTTTATACAACTGTTTAATGGACAATTTTATTTCTTAAATTATCCCATAAACTGAAACATTTTGTTTACACACAAAAATTTCCTGATCTTTGCAGAAAATGTGAAAAATCCTGAAAATATATTATATCGAGCTATAAAGTTAAAATTATAGCTGTATATAAAACCTCACTTCCCTAGTTTTAAGTTTCCCTATATTACAGGATCCTGGCATTCTCTTGGAAGTATAAAACAGCATTTAATTGCAGGGAAAAGAGAAGTCATGCAGACAGAGTTCAGAGTTATGTTCCAATATATCAGTATTTAGGATAAAATTTCAGTTGGGCTAAAGATAGATCTACAAGATTGGGATTTTATTGGCTTAAAATGTGCACAGGAATTTCATAGTTCTTTAGTTATTTTTTTAATAGGAGGACAATCAGTTTCTGTTATGAGTGGAAAAAGGTCATTTTGTCCGGTCTGTCTGTTTCTCCAACAGTCTTACAGTACCCAAAAGTTCTCCAAAAATCTTACAGTATATATTACACAAAAGATCAAAGGACTTGGTAAAGTGTACCATATGCCAGACTCACATCATGGTACCACTGAGATATGAGGACTTGTCCCGAATAAAGTCTGCAACGAACTGAATCAGTAGGCATATTTCACCACCATAATCCGTTGAATCTAGATTCAGATTTGGATTCTTTGGATTAGCTAGATTTATGAAATACAATTTTCTTTGGACCTGAATACAAAATAGAAGTAGTAATCTAAGTGCCACACCAGTTACACGATCACTATTGGGTATTTGTAAATCAACTGTAAAAGCTTTTTATTGTCAACTACCAAACACACAACTCAAGCATATGATCTCATTAGCCCTAACCCAACCCCTAACCCCAAAAATATTTTGAAAGCAAATAATCTCAACATAATCAGAGAAATGCTATGTAACCCCAACCCCTAACCCCAAAAAATATTTTGAAAAGGTTTGGGCTCTGATTATGTTGAGATTATTTGCTTTTCAAAATATTTTTGGGGTTAGGGGTAACTCCCAAAACATAATCAGAGAAATGCTATGTAACCCCAGGGTTAGGGGTAACTCCCAAAATATTTTGAAAGCAAACAGGTATGTAACCCCAACCCCTAACCCCAAAAAATATTTTGAAAGCAAATAATCTCGACCTAATCAGGTATGTAACCCCCAACCCCTAACCCCAAAAATATTTTGAAAGCAAATAATCTCAACCAGCTATGTAACCCCAACCCCTAACCCCAAAAATATTTTGAAAGCAAATAATCTCAACCAGCTATGTAACCTCAACCCCTAACCCCAAAAATATTTTGAAAGCAAATAATCTCAACCAGCTATGTAACCTCAACCCCTAACCCCAAAAATATTTTGAAAGCAAATAATCTCGACCTAATTAGATACGTAACCCAAACCAAAGGTTTATATCCAACACCTATTTATCTGGGTTTAATTATGACCTAACCCCAAGAATGCAATCCCAACCCTAACCCCAATATCTATATCTAACCCCTAACTACCCACATATGATTTAACCCCAGGAATCTCTATTTATGTAACCCCAACCCTAATATCTATGTCATAAATATCTCTCTAATTAAGACCTAACCCCAGGAATGTAAACCCCCAACCCACATATTTTGGTCAACTAACCAAATAATCACACACTATGACCTAACCAGAGTTATTTAAACCCTCCCTAACACCAATATTTCCATGAAGTGAGCCAATAATCTGTTAACACCTCTAATAACACTCATACCCTCAACTCTGTGTAACCCCAATATAATCAACCCTACAAATACTTTTCCATCACCTATCCTCAAGTATGTAAACCCTTGATGTTATTGTAGACCTATCCTCAGGTATGTAAACCTTTAATATTAAATTAACCTCAAGATGCAATAAACTTAATAATAATATCATATAATCAAATGCTTCTCTCGTGTAGGAATAATTACCAAGTGAGTGTATATTTGGGGGCTCCTCTTTAAACTACTACTCCAACAATTTACATGTAACATAAACACAAGGGTAATAGGGTACAAAGCATACTTGAGGACTCTCGAAACATCTCTGCGTAAATGATGAAGTGGAATTTCTCACTCGCTATTTATATGAAATCGCGATGGGATCTAAAACCCGAATTGACCTTCCTTGACCTAATTAACCACCTGACCAATCACAGAATTTACAACCTACACATTTGGATCCCATCACGTGACCTAATCAGCTGTTTTCCTTGCGTTATCAAGAGGGCTAACCCTGTTTTTATTATATAAACAACACCAATAAATATCCACACTCAGACTTTAAATGCGCTTCATATGATAACATAAATGATAAATATGTTTATCAATTTGAAAGGTTTGAGGGAGATAAATAGGCTCGTTCCACATGTACATAACCAGAATCCATGCCCAATCTTGGATGTAATATTATTTTCTGTCGATATAAACTCTCTTAGGAGATTTTGGGTGTGTTTCATGTATGCTGGATGTTGTTGTTACCACTATCCAAGATACTCTCTTGATATTATGAAAATTTTTTTTCATCATCTTATACAATCTATTAAGAAACGTCGCCATGGATCCAACCACACCACCAAGGTATAGATGTTGTTATTGTGGATGGGATATGATTACTAATTCAAATCTGCAACATCATCAGAGAGTATGCCTCCTATCTGACAGAAGATCTCAGGAAATATGTAAAATATGTGCAAAGAAGTTCAACACCTCAGAGGAACTCAGGTTTCATCTGAGGAAATGTGGCAAGTATCAATGTTTTAACTGTGATATACCTTTTTTGACCACTGTTGCTTTGAATTCTCATATTCATCTAAATCATCATAATGAAAACCTCAACAATGCCAGGACATATGCATGCTCTCTATGTAAGAGAATTTGTACAAGTAGACGAGAGCTCTACCACCATAGAATGAACCAACATGGAGGCAATGATGATGATGATGACACTGATAATGAGGATAATCCAGACTATATACAGAATGAAGAAAACGAAAAGATTTGAGAGGTTTATGTAACCAACAGGAATCATATTAAGGATTATCATCATGAGGGTGATCTGAGGCATGTATATAACTTTTCAACTAACAATCTGAATGATGGTTATGCAGAAATCAGGAGACACTTAAATGACATTTATGATGACCTAAATGTGACATATAGAATTAATTTTGCCTTTGGTATGATATTATTCAATAATCAAACAGGGGAATATAGGTATTATATACCATATTTCAACAGTCGAATTCTAACATATCCTTTTACAGTATCTAATAGAAATAGTTTACGTCTATTGATGAACAAAATCCTAAGAATAGATATTATTGAACAAGCCAGAGCAGTTAGACCTTCCACTGCATGGACTCTAGCTTTCATAACCAATGTCCAGTATAATGTATTTTTAACAGATTTTCCACTTGGAGCCAACATCAAACTACCATCCTATGTCTCCACTAACAGATATTTAAAAAATGTAGTGATGAATCGCAGAAAAAATCAACCATATCAGGATAATTTATGTTTTTTTAGATGTATCAAGTTACATTTTGGGAATAATAACCGAAAGGTTAAAGACTATTTACGAATGTGGCTGAAATATACAAACAACAGTGATATGGATGAGAGCCAATTTCCAGGAATCAATTTTCAGGATATCATAGAGATTGAGAAATGTTATAATATTAAGATTTTGATATACAATCTTAACTCAAATGGAACTGTGAGCTGTGTATACGAAACTATGTCACAAAATTCCTCTAAAATGTATCTTAATGTCTACCATAATCATTATAGTTATATTACGAATTTTTCAAAGTATGCAAAAAAATTTCAATGCGAAAAATGCTCTAAAATTTTTAAAAAGATATGGCATCTGAAGAGACACACATCACAATGTTATGAAAGAACCAAATATCTATTTCCAGGGGGTTTTCATAAAACACAGCCAACTATTTTTGATAAATTAGAATCAGTGGGAATTAATGTTCCATAATCAGAAAAATATTTTCCAAATTTTATTGTATGGGATATGGAGGCTATGTTACAAAAAATCCAATCTACCTCTGATTCACAGGATAAGAAGCTGCAATGGTTGACCAAACATGTACCTATCAGCATTAGTATCGCCTCCAATGTCTCTGGCTATGAAGAACCTAAATGTATAGTAGATTTAAACGAGGAAAAACTGATTAATAAGATGATGACCACACTTCAAGATATCAGTAATGCTTGCTATCATACTTTAACAGAAAAGTATGCATCTTTGATCCAACAATTGGATGAACTAATAGAAAGCTATGAAAGTACACAAAATCAAGATTCAGAAACTGAATCAAACGAATCCTCAAATCATATCCTAAACCAGAAACATTCCTCAAACCCAATTATAAATTTGAAGAAAGAATTTGACAGATACCTTAGGCAGATACCAGTTTTAGGTTTTAATTCTGGGAAGTATGATTTAAATCTTATAAAGAGGCATATAATGGCATATATTTCGTACACGTATAAACAGAATGAAATATTTACAATAAAAAGGAATAACACCTACATCTCTATTGCAGTACCTGAAATGAAATTTTTAGATATTACAAATTATCTAGCTGCAGGTTGTTCATATAGCAAATTTCTTAAAGCATACGGATGTGAAATATCTAAAGGAATTTTTCCCTATGAATGGTTAGATTCACCCTCAAAATTAGATGACCCATACTTACCTCCACCAGAAGCATTTTACTCGAAATTAAGTGGAACCAATCCAATACAAACTGACGAAGATTACGATCACCTTAAAGATATTTGGAGTCGTAATAATATGAAGACCTTTAAAGATTATCTGATGTATTATAATAATTTAGACACAGGTCCCTTTGTCATTGCCCTTACCAATTTTATAGATATTTATAAGCAAGAGGGTATAGACATTTTTAAAGGTTATGTGACACTACCTGGAGTAGCTAGAAAAATGCTCTATGAATCATCAGGTAGCAAATTTTCATTAATAAATAAAGAAAATGCTGATCTATATTATAATGAAAAAAAATATTGTAGGAGGCCCCAGCATAATATTTTCTAGGTATCATGAGAAGGATGTTACAAATATAAAAAATATAGACAATAATCTATGCAAAGCTGTGGTAGGGTACGATTGTAATGGACTTTATTCATATGCCATTAAACAGAAGATGCCAACAGGTGTATATATTTGAAGATTTGAACACAGCAAGAAAATCAAAATTTTACATAAACTGAATAATTCCAAAGAGATAAGAATTGGTAATTATCTAGTGGATGGATTTTGTATTAGAACCAAAACAGTTTATGAGTACAACGGATGTTATTATCACCATTGTCCTCATAATTGTAATATTGCATCTAGAATAAAGAGTAAGACATGGCTTTCTAAATTACAAAAAACCAAAACAAAGGATATGATCAGAAGAAATTTTCTTATATCCCAAGGCTATGAAGTGATTACCATTCAGGAATGTGAATTTATTTCTCAAATAAAACCTAAATGCAGTAAGATATATGATAAATATTTGTCATCATACTACCAAAGGAATAAGGGTCCATTGTCATTTAAAAAAATAATTAAAGACATAAAGAACGGTAGGCTATTCGGTGCTGTGGAGGTTGATATCAGAGTTATACCTCAATTTATCGAAAAATTTCAAGAATATCCCCCATTTTTTTGCACTTGCAATGTTGACATGGATGACATAGGACCTCATATGCAGCAGTACTGTAAGGAAAATGGCATAGAGTTTTCACACAAAAGACTATTAATTAGTGGACTTAAGGCAAAAAAGATATTACTTGCTACTCCACTTTTACAATGGTATTTGAATAATCATTGTGAGATAGAGAGGATATATCAGCTGGTCGAGTACCAACCACTTACCTCTTTCAAGTCTTTTATAGACACAGTCACCATGCATAGAATTAGAGGAGATCAGAATCCTGATAAAGCAATTATTGGGGACACATACAAATTGTTAAGCAACTCCAGCTATGGATCTGTTTTAATGGACCGTTCTAAACATACACAGACAAGATATATGTACAACAAGGTCAAGGTCACACAAATGATTAATTCGCCCAATTTTAAAACTCTAGAAGAATTAAATAACCAAATTTTTGAAGTTGAATCCTATAAGAAAACTATTGTAATGGATAACCCCATTCAAATTGGGTTTTTCATTCTACAATATGCTAAATTGAGAATGCTAGAATTCTTTTATGACTGCATTTTCAAATATTTTATTGAAGATAGTTTTGAACTCACAGAAACAGACACTGATAGTATATACATGGCTATTAATCAAGCAAGCATAGACGAGTGTATTAGATCCTCACACCATGATAGATATCAGAAAGAAATTTTTAAATCTTGCTCAGATGAAAAAAGTCCCACCTGGTTTCCTAGAAGATGTTGCCAGCGCCATCTGGTGGTTGATGGGAGACATGTTGGTAGTTATAAGCGGGAATGGGAGGGCGTTAAGATGGTATCACTGTGCTCTAAGTCATATATAATAGAAGATGCTAATGGAAATCAAAAAGTATCATGTAAAGGTATTTCCAAAAAGAACCTGAAAGATCCAATGCAAAAATTTCAAGAGGCTCTACACAACAAGACCACAATTGAATCCAATAATGTCGGATTTCGGATCAGAAAGTCGGATATATACACCTATTCGCAGGATAAGATAGGTTTTAATTATTTCTACTGTAAAAGGGAGGTGCTAGCCGATGGCGTTTCTACCAAACCCTTAAATATTACATTATCTCCCTGGGAGTCTACTAACCTAGTTGTGGATAAAGCCCACCATCCATTATCTAACCTTTACTCATGTGAAATGAAAAATGGGGATAATAACTATCATTCAGCTGAACAAATGTTTTATCATCTTTTGGCTAAATTTTACAATCAGGTCGATCTAGCTACTAAGATAAAGGAATCTGATGACCCTATAGAAATACAGGCAGTTATTGGGAAATATGGAAAATTATTAGCCAATCAATTTGAAAAGGAGAGAATTATGAGATTCGTTATTATGCAGAAGATACATCAAGTTGATCAGTTCAGGAATGAATTGTGTAATGCAAAGGATAAATGCATAATTTATAAACAAATGAATTTAGGGAAAAATGAAGAGACATTTTGGGGTACTCCTCTGTCATCAAGATTAGCTCAGGTTATTTCTCTCTCTTCAATATCTGGCAACAACCTTATGGGACAAATTCTCATGGAATATGCCACAAAAATTAACCAAGAGTCACCATAAATCAGCATATCTTTATTGGCTTCAGAATGACAAACCTGACAAGAAATTACCTATTGATACACTTTTAACTGAAATTCATCAAGAAGAAATTAGTTACAATTTTTTCGTTATCCGATAAATCAGAGCTAAATCCTTGTAGTATTTTTTGAAAGGACATGAACCTGCAGGAATAGAAGCTGTAGTATAAACAAAACAATGCACATGTATTAGTATTGTATGCCTGTAATCTACTGTTATTGTACATATATTTACTCCTGTTACCTATTAATAAATTATGTATGAAATTTTTTGGTGGTTTTCCTACTGAATCAAAATGTTCAACTATGTCTTTTTCCTTATAATGTAGTACAATCCAATGACTCCCCGCCTCCATGGACCTGTCTTGATTTACAACAATTAAAGAATTAGCAGGAATATTCTTGGGAATCATATCTAGTGGATATATCCCACGAAACCGCCTCTCAATCATTCTGTCACTTGTCATTAATCTTGCAAGGGTATTGGAATCCATTATTCAACACATGCACATTAGATTCAAGCTATATTGCCCAGTTATCCCTACTCTACCAACTTGTAAAACACAAATTCCTGCACTTCCACATCCTCTTTCAGTTATATCTACTCTAACAATATCACGTGACCACATTAAATATAGGTGTTTACCCTTACGTTCGAAATAATCAAGGGTGCTTTCCCAGAAGCTCGGAATTTTTTTATTATCCGAAATCTGTCTCTGTGTACTACAGGTGTTTTCCTTTACGTTCGAAATATCTAGGGTGCTTTCCTTGAAGCTCGGATTTTTGATGAGAGATCTCTCTGACGTTCGAAATCTGAGTATATAAACCAGTCATTCACATCACGTGGTCTGATAGATCTCAGCTCATAGTCACATTTCTACTCTGATCAATCCTAACTATTTCTGGAAATTTCGCATAAACTATGACATTAATAGTCTTTGCTAAGGCCTTGGCATACCTTAAGCTCAACCTAAGATGCCCTTTCATTGGACTTGACATAATTTTTCCACTGAGGAAACTCTGTATATCAAAAAGATAGAGTGCATAACCACCAGGATAGTCTCCCATACGAATTATGATTCCTTTCTTGCGATTAAGGTCGCTGTCCAATAAGCTCAGATAAGACGCCACATAATTTTTTTCCTCAAAGTTAGGTTTGAGGGGTCTATTAGGTACTGGTTGACCATCTACAGTGACCTCCAGGTAATTGGCATTCATATGCTGAAAATTAAAGGGATTTTTACTAAAGTCACCTGAATAGGCAGAATTTGACACCATTCCTATTATCAATTTACTTGGTACCTTACCATGAAAGATATTATCTGTCATAAAGGTTTGAGAACCAGCAGCAACACTGAAACTTTTTATGTCACTCCTCCAGAAGGGGTATATTGCAGGTGCTAATTTTAGAGCCTCGTTATGTGCTACAATTACAGAGGGGTTCAGTCCTACATGACAGACCTTTAATACAGTTGACAGTATCTTTAATTTATAGACCTTCACACCATGTCTCATTAATCTGAAGTCATTCCCTGCCTGAAATAACTTAACATTGATAGCCACACCGTTTAAAATAGCTCTGTTTTGACCAAAGGCAAAATTTAGGTACAAGGATCCTTCTAAAGTTATTGACCCCCCATCTTTGGTTTTTTTCTGCTCTATAAGTAAACGCTGGATTACCCCCTAAATAAGTGACCATTTCCATTTTTTCGGGTTGATCCTTATGAAATAAAACAGCCTGGCCTTGAGAATTGATCATATCAGTAGTTGTCCCCAAAAGAAAATCTATCATAGCCTTATATGGATAGTTTACACCTACATCTGGCGAAATTACTTTTTGATTTAAAGACAAATCTATTTGTCGAAATATTGAATGTAGAGTCAGATTAACAGGGGCAACCTGATCCGAGGTATCTAAAGGTTGCCCTTGGTCACCCCTCTCATCCTTGATCGGATTCCCATCTTCTGTAGTTAAAACGTAAGTAACCTGCAACCTAGTCTTAGCCAAATTTATGTAATCAAGGGAGGTACCAGGAATATTAAATTCTATGGCTCCACTTTCAGATATTGTAGCAATAGGGTTAAATTCAACCCAATATTCCCTCTGAATTGACTTGTCAATTGGTGGGGGTTGAAACAGACTTAGAGATGTCTGAACTACATCCATATTGAACTATAACCACCCCCTTTGATTTTTTTTTGATTTTTTTTTTTAATTAAACCTTTTTGGGTCCTGGTTATATTAACAATTTTTTTCTTTCCACCTTTCTTGGACCTCAACACTTTTTTTGGGGTTTTAGTATTTTTCCCCTTTTTCCTGGTTTTGCTTTTGATTGATGATGTACTCCCCCCAAACTGATTGTACTTTCCTTTTTTACCCCTATTTATAGCCTTTTCTTGTTTAACCTCACTCCGAGCCTGTTCTACTGCCGCCTGGGTAGGAGTGACCACTGATATGTCTACATTACTCGTTTTCTCCCCCTCTCCTGTTTTATTTTCCAGTTTTAGGTCATTATCAAGATTATAAAATTTCTTATGAAAATTTATCTTTCCTTGCATGCATCTGTTACAGAAATCGAGATATTTATTCATTTTTAATAATCCCTCTGTAGATGTAATGTCAGCTGTAGATCCTCTGTCATAATAGATGGCACATTCATGCTCTTGTCTCGTGAAGTTTTTTTGAGCTAGTGGAATATAATATGTCTTAGAAAAATTAACCGACTTTGATGAATCAGTCGGATAAATCATTCTCAAGATAGGTTTCATTGAATTTTGGAAATATGAATTGTCACAAATATCACAAAATATATACAAAGTTTCAGTACTTGATACATTTAAATTGAGATCAGATAGCCCCACCAACCATCTACCGGTTAGATTTAATCTCTCACCCAATTCAACAATGAAGGTATGAGGTTTATTGTCTGGATGATAACTCTTAGAATCAGCTGAGGAAATAAATAAATAAATATCCTTACTACACATTTTCTCCTTTTAAATGTGTAGCATCATAATCTCTCCAAGGATTTCGTTTCCTTCCTTTCTATTTATATGAGATCGAAACTGATTTATGCCCGACCTTGACCTAGATTCGCGTTTGGATCCCATCACGTGATGTTTGCGCAAACATATATAACTAAGAGTCCAACAGTTGATACGCCAGTTAGACAGGCTAGTTTATATCCTGTAAATCGCTCTCGGGAATCCAGGAGTTGAATTTATCTGGCCAACCCCTTCCATTTCACCAGAACCTCAGAAATTCTATTCCTTTTTCTTTTTTGCAGTATTTTCTCAATCTTATAAATTACATCACTGTCGATATAGGCCATCTGTAACTCTGGTTCATAAAAATAGGATTCTATAACTTCATTGTTATAGTCTTTCAATTTATACATTGGTACCTTCTGATTCATTTTCCTCTCAACAATAGTAAAAATCTCTCCAGACCATCTTTCAGAATACTCTCTGTCGAATTTTTTTTTAATGTAACTGATCTTTACTTTGTCACCTAATTTGAATTTATATCTTTTGGTATACAGTTTTCTTGAGGAATTATTTTTAGTTTTATTTCTATAATTTTTGGCGGAAGAGCTCGGCTTATTTAAATCGATAGCATATTGACTCTTCCATAAGATAAAACTGTCAACATCTTGTGCATCAGAGAGAGACATTTTGATGGACCTATGATATGACTGGTTATAGCTGTAAGTTAGATCTCGTAATATTTCCATCCATCTGTAGGTTTCTTTATTTGTGAAATACTTAACAATTTTCAATTTTATAGTTTTTATTACTCTCTCAGCAAAATTTGCCTTTGTTTCGTAAAATGTGAATATATGATCTATTCCTTTATCAGTTACAAATTTCCTCATATCTCTGTTTAGGTATTCGCTTCCTTGATCACTTCGTAATTTTTTAGGTTGCTCATCAATAGTGTTGATTAGGTGATTTAAAATATAAACCATTTCCTTACCAGTCAAAGTTTTCAGAGGTGCTGTATACAGAAATCTCGTAAATATATCTATAAATACCACAAAATAGCCATAGCCATCATTGTATTTCTTGTATTGATTCATATTTGCAGTATCTGTGTCCCATTGATAATTTTTTGAAAAAGCCAACACCCTAGGTCTTTGAAATTTTCTTCGAGCTGGATAATGAGATGTATAAGCTTCTTGTTTGCTTAACCAAACTTTCAGTTTTTTAGGTTTGATGTTTTTCCCCTCCTGTTTTATAAATTTGTAAATCTTTTGAAAACCGCTGAAAGCCACAGGACTCCGAGGGCTATAATATATATCCTTGAGGTAGTCGCTCTCCTCATCTGATATTTTTGTTCCAGAATCTGACCCATTCTGGATCCTTGTTTCCACCTCTTCCTCCACTGGAATTTCTGACCGCTCTATCTCTGTCATATTTTGAAATTTTTTTTTTTATCTACCTCTAGATAATGATTGGGTAGACCAGGTGGAGGGTCTTGTCCTTTTATAATTTTATCACCCTTTGTGGAGGTGTCTTGATTTTTTATAATCTTCTGCCCCTCCTCACTATTTTTCTCTTCTAATGCTGATTCATTTTTACTATCTGTCCCCGTTTCAGAGATTTGATTTTCTCTCAAATTTTCAAATTGTTCTTTAGGGACCAGTATGAATTTATTCATTTCAGAATTATTTTTAAATATTTCGCTATTGATCCAAGGAGATCTGAAAAAAACCTTGTAATTCCTCCTAGCAATTTTGTCTCTATTGACTGGTGATTGAATAAATTTTCTTAAAATTTTAATATTCTTATGGAACTTGTTCCTAGTTTTATTGGATAGAGGCAGTCTAAATACGTTATAGAAGATTTCTGCTAAAGACTGTAGGTTTCTCCTTCCAGCATGTGTCAATATATGTTTATTAAGATTCAGATTGTTATCTAATAGCAGATATATATAATGTTTAGATTTTTTTAGGTTTCTTGACATATCTTCTCAATTTCATATCCTAGAAATATATGGCATCCTCAATCTGTTTGTACAAATTGAAAACTAAGCAGGAATTGCCTCTGATGCTTACTTATATACGATTGC
The DNA here is from genome assembly GCA_964017235.1 of Sabellastarte sp. h YS-2021. Taxonomy (NCBI): domain Eukaryota; kingdom Metazoa; phylum Annelida; class Polychaeta; order Sabellida; family Sabellidae; genus Sabellastarte; species Sabellastarte sp. h YS-2021. Next base: position 57,678,836 of record OZ024930.1, on the reverse strand, counting down.
TAGTTCTTTTGGAAATATATTTGACCTCAACATATAGGAACTATCAGAGGCAGGAGCGAGGTCGATCAACAGATAACTAAAAGGTGAAGCAGTGGCATCTCTATAGGCCTCTAATAATTTCTTACAAATACCCAACTGTGACCCCAAATGTCTGATTTGATGTACATCTCTGGGATTTTTAAAAAGTATAAAATAATGAGTATTCAGAGATATATCTCTGCAATATTTGCCCTGATGAAATAGGTTCTGTAAAATTAAAAATACACTAATATTTCTGTGATGCGCCTCTCGAGAAAAAAGATTGGCTATGAATGCATTGTTCAAAGCCGAAAACTGTAGGTCATCTATAACAATTAATTTGTGCTTGTCATCTGCAATCGATTCTAAATGTTCTTGGGTAGGTAAATCCTTAATAAATTCGACATTAGGAGCCTCTATGGTATCAAAAAGTTTTTGCCAAACCCCATAGAAATAATAAACCCTATAAACAGGTTCATTGAACATGTATCTTAGATTTCTCAAAACCTTAAATATAAATGTAGATTTTCCCGATGCTGTAGGTCCTGATATAATAGCTGTACAAGGCGATAAAAATGGTATAGAGGTCATTCTGGTTGGTTTCCTTTATCAGCAATTAGATTGATAAATTAGGTGTTTACAACCTAACCTCTCACCTCCTAAATATAAATGTCAGGATATATTGCGGTTATTTATAGGCAAACGAATTTGAAATGCATGTAACATATGCATACTATTTGCATCTATTTCTACCTCTCATTTGTTTGCACACTTTAACGTAGGCAGTTTTGAAAATAGGCTGGACTAGAACACTACAGGCAAATAAACAGAATTGAAATGATGAGGAAAGATAGATATTTTTGTGTTTTTTACATATCCCTGATACTTTCCTGGGATATGGGTGCAACCACTAGCTGTATACAAGATTTCTGTAGTTGTGATGATGAGTCAATTTTCTGTTTAGATGTGATCACCCCATCTTTTATATATAGACCCAGTGTGAGTAGACTGCATATGGAGAGGGTACAAGTTCTGGGTATGCAAAATATATTTAATTCTCTACCCTCTCTAGAATATTTAACTTTAATCAACATGCTGTATTTCAACTGCGACTGGATAAAGGATATGCCTCAACAAATAAAATTGATGGGTAATATGTGCCAATCTGACTGGGGGAGCAGTACTCCAACACGAGGTGAGTAACTGATTATGACAGATTGAAGTAAAATTTGTTCCATTTATATATGAAAAATGTTTGGATCACGTGATGGGATCTAAAAAATCTGAGGTTTCAATATAAACCCTTTATTGGTTGATTTATTTAGGTCAAGGTCGGTTACAGTTGCATTTGGATCCCATCGTGGATCATATAAAAGCTAGATTTCTGTCGTCAACAACATATGAAAAAGAAAAAAAACCTGTGATATTTCAGACCTTTTCATATTTAATCTCGACTCAAATATAGTATGTAATATATATTTTTTATTTACTCTGTAGATTACCCAAGCATTGATAGTAGTACCCCAAGAACATATCCTGGGGACATCACCTCCAAGTCAATAGTCACAATTCAGGGTAAATCGGGAACCACCAATGAGGAGATCTTGAGTTCGAGTTCAAAGGACGACATTTTGCATTCAAAAACACCTGCCTCCTCATGGAAACCTACATATCAGGATGTTAGCATTGAAAACAGACCTAGTAGCACGGATATAGGCACCATGGGTAGAGACACATCCTCATTCACATACAAAAAAACTAGCTCCTATAATTCCAAATCCACTGAAGAAACATCTCCTGTCTACCAATCAGGGGTCACTGTGGATGCTCTTGTTCAGGGGCATTCGAAATTGGTTATATTTTTAGCATCCATCCCCAGCTCCATCCTAGGCTTGCTTTTCATTGGTTTTTTTATCAAATGTCTATCACAGAAATTTCAATGGAGGCTACCTCAAAGGGGTGGAGGAGCTGGGAGAAGAATGAGGAGGAGATCTAGAGAGAGAGCTCAAATTGTGCGTGATGTAGGGATGATGCAAATCACCAGTGTTATCAATGAGGGCAATTTGGAAGGAATAGAATTGCAGGAATGGTAGGACAATCAATGATAACAGTTAAAAAAGTTATGTAAAGATGTATTTATATATAAAAATATATATGTTGACGAAAAAACCATAGATATTAAATATGAATAAATTCCCTATATGTATATAGTTCGAGTCTATTTTGCTGTCAAATTATAGCCATTACATGAAACCAAGCTGTTGTCAAAATGATCGAGCTAGAAAACAAACACCTACAGAGAGTGCACTATGGAATGAGGAAGAATGTAGCCTCTGCGAACTGTCCGAAATTGTAGGTAAAACGCTTATACATTATTTAATTTCTATTTACCTCGGTGAATTTTGACTGTGACGTCACATGCCCATGACGCAATTATGTCATGACGTATTATGTATGAATTTTCTGCATTTCAGAAATTCATCATTGAAACGAAGAAAATGGCGGGTTATAATATCTTGGTTAATTTTCTGATAAGTTTGTGGATAACCTATGTATTGGACTATACAAATTGCTATCACATGAAATGTAGATTTCATAAGAACAGTATTACTGGTACAGTGGAAGGTCTAGAGGGATATGAAGAGTTTAAAGACTTCTTGAATCGATGTGGTGATGAAACTATTAAAATATTGTTGTACACGAACTGCTATGTAGGGTATCTGTCTCTTCCTGTCGAAAGGATCCAAGTGAATTACCCATCATTGAAGCGCTTATATTGGTATTGTAAAGGCACTTGTGTCTACACAAGGTCCGCTGTTTATGTTGAGGGTTGTACAGAAGGTAAATTTTGGTTATATTTCTGTAATCTATAAAGAATATAATATATATATATATATAATAATTTTTTCAAAAATTTATTTTCGCAGATAATTCCTTCTCAGATGTTCATATTTATGAGGAATATTCAGGAAATGATATTGTTAATGGTTTCCATGGATTTGCATTGAACTATGTTGTAGGTATAAATTGTGGGTGTAAATTGAAATATTATTAGCAAGAATATTTGCAAGATATCATTTGTATGTGTATGTCGGAGGTACAGTGTTTCACATCACAATGCTTCGTATAAATCAACCTGTATTCATGTAATCTTTCATCGAAAACAAATATTTCAGATGTTAATTTATGTATATATTTCACAGTCCAGGAGATGGAGCAAGTAACCAGGAGTAGCATCCAATATGCAGTGACAGAGGAATCACAAATTAATAGATCTCCACAGCTGAATCTTCTGTTTCTTCTTCCCCTCAGCCTTATTGGACTACTGTTTCTTGCATATATTCTAAAGAAATTTAGGCATGATATCCTCAATAGGATATATAGTTGGATTATCCTCTTCATATGCAGGTGTTGTTTCTGTCAAAATTTAGAAAATGCTTTATCTCAGGATACTTTATCAATTACATCATCTGAGCAGCAATTTAGAACATGGAGTGAGTACTGAGAGTTCATATGACAGTAAAGATTCATTAACCTCCAAGGAAATACCATGGAATAGTATGATAGGGACTGAGGCAAATAATATTCGCAAGAAAATTTTATTTGATTCTGATTTCGAATCAGCACATAGCGATTCCAAACCTTCTATGATCAGTGAGGTATCCACACCTCCCTCCTCCATTATAGAGAGATGTAGTATAGAAACAAACACAGATTCAAACCCATGCGCGGACAGAATTGAAGACAAGTCCACACAAGTTAGCAAGGACGAACTGTGTAACTCGGATTGTGAGGATTCATCCACAACAACTACTCGAGACCGTAGTGATTCCAATAATAACTACCTTATCACCAGATCCAGGAAGAGGTTCTATAAAGACATATGAAAACTAGAATTTACTGTTTTAACTTTTTATTATACACAAGAATATCTTTATTGCAACATTTAATTAAGTGGATGTACCAAAAAGGAAAAAAAGAAATGAAAAATAATTCATCATTAGATACAGAGATATCCTACAGTAATATGTCGTCAAACCACCTCCCTTATGTTATAATGTCAATTAAAGATGATATTGCACACAGTTATATTTTGAAATGTTTTGAAATTAATCTTTTTAATATTTGAAGTCAACATATTGTACTAATATAACCAGTTTTTTTTTTTATTTTATTTTATTTTTTTTTATATATATATATATATTTAATTGTTAGCTTTGTGTTTAAGGCAATAGACACACTTAAATATCCAAAAGTAGATTGTTAGCATTCTGAAAGTTTGTAATTAGCAGAGACATATATAATAAGCTGTATAAAAAAATAGTGCATGCATTGGTCTCATTGTAAAGAATGTTCATTAAAGTAATATTAAATTTGAAAAAACCAAAACATCTGAATATTTATTTCTTGGCTAAGGTACTATGGGTGTATATCTAAAAAAAGAAAAAAAAACAAAACAAAACCTAGATACGACCTTTAAATGAGGTCAGTCCTTTCTGGAGTGCTTTCCCTGACGTTCGAAATTGTGGTATGTATGAGTGCTTTCCCTGACGTTCGAAATTTTGGTATATATATACATCAAGAGAGAGGCATATCATGTGTGTAAAGCAAGACCAGACTGCCAGATTGCTTATCTTTAAACTGATTCAAAATTCCCTTCAGTTATTATGCAACAAAGAAATCAAACAACCTACTCAATACGCTCCAGACTGTTTTCTAAAGCTGGAGGCTCCGCACTTGGTCTCATAAAGAGTATATCTGTAATGTCATCTTCCAAATCTTCATCACATTCCTTACATTTTAGGGGGGTTACCCTACGTCTTTCAACTGTGTAAGATGAACAAATAGTACAAAAAAATGGGCACATCTAGCTACAAAGGCCATTTCGAATCTGATGGGTAGGCCACATATTGTGCAAGACAAATTATTCCTTCGGCTCTGATAGTAATCCCCCCACCCTGGTGCCAAAGATTCCTCCAATTTAGTTGGTACAGAATTCAACAGGAAAGTATAGTAAAATGCCTTCTTAAAGTTTCTTTCATTAAGACACTCTAACAGAGACTGGGGATAATTCTGTCGAACATACACAGATGTGGGCACCCAAATGAACAAAGATGTGCTGTTTAACCTACTACAATTAAACAAAGCTGGTTTTGCAAAAAGATGACCTAACATCAGAGTTCTGCAGATAGGACATCGCTTTCTGGTGGTACCATTTTCCTTCCAAACCTTGCACAGTTGTGTGGAGCAGGTGACACAAAGGATATGGCCACAAGGATTAGTTAATACTATCTGTTCTCTGTTTAATGACTCGCTACATATACCACAGCTGGCTTTAGTAAGTTCCTCGATGAAATACTTTGAAAAATCTGGATACTTCTTGCTAAAATTAAACAAGATATAAATACATAAATTGATGTGAGATGCTAGGAGAAATTTATCGTGTTTAACAGTTTCATGCAGATTGAAAATTGGCACACTGAGAGAAGCGACGGGTCATTTATATATGATTCCGCGATGGGATCCAAATGCGATTGACCCGTCCTTGACATAGATATGTATTAGCCAATCAGTTTTTTTATTCTGCAAGGTTTTTTGGATCCCATCACGTGACATAATATACTGTATAAATAGTGAGGTGTTTAGCTGCAAATATTTCATCAAAACGTAGAGTCCAGATAAGTTAAAATACTTACATAAAGTAGTCCGGAAGTATCTCTCCCATCATTAGCAAGCAAGCAAACGCATTGTGGAAGGCTCCCTCATCTATATATTGAAGCAATTGAACAAATGTAACCATCACAGACGGCATATGAATGGGATAGTATATATTGTAGCGAGTACCTAAAAAAATGTTCATTTCATTCTCAATGAAGTGATCCATTACCTCTGAGTATTGATATTATTCCCAGTCTGTCTATCACAATGAAAATGGCTATGATCTAAGTATGATTTTATCCTTTAATACCACTGATGACTTGCATACACCTCAGATCCATCTAGCAGAGGAAGTTATCTGATAAAAGAGTCTCAGATTTTATATTTACAGATTTATACAGTGTGCATAGACCATGAAGGTTGTTAGCCATATATAGAGATTATACTAAACTAGATCTTTGGTTTATGTCCTTGAGATTATACATAATTCAAAAAGATATATAGAGATGAGTTGGGGTTATTAGTTTATCGTTATATGGGGATATCGAAGTCCACCTCCCCCATAGGTGCTTGGTCAATATCAGCGTATTCAATACATTTCAATTTATTATGACCTTTTTTTCCAGGTTCCATAATGCATGGTATGAAAGTAAAAATTTCCATCCTCTCCGCATATAATATATTAGAAATTTTACAAAATTCTCTCCATTGATTGAGTGTAAGGCTTATACCTAATTTGGTTGGAAATAAATCGCCTGAGGCACCTTTTTTCCACATCCTAATTGCCACAGTTTTGTAGGGACTGTTGGCTGAGCGATAATAAGAGGCCCCAATATGAATCTTGGTGTCCTGATCCTGAGCTCCTTTTAAAATTTTATCAATTGTATGATCGATTATCTCTACATTATGTAATATCATAAGAAACCTTGATAGGTTCAACTTAACCCCTTCCATTGTGACCTTCTCACCATCCCATTCTTTTATGTATATTTCCTCAATAATACCACCAGCGCCATAAAATACGACATATTTACGCCCACCCAGATGATAGTTCTTCCTATATATCTGATTAACGGTTTGGTTGACCTCCATGTGGTCCATGTCCGTACTTCCAATTAAATTAATGTCAGCTGAGGTTGAGCAATGAGATATAGCCTTTTTGTTCTTTGTCATTTGACTATTTTCTGATTTCCTCTTCTTTGTGTTACAGCCCTTAGGTTGCATAGATAGACTTGCCTCTGCCATTTCCTTAAATTTTATTCCGAGTTTTATGTCAAAATTACTTTAAAATCTTGTAAATTTGTAGGTTAGTTCTTGTATCTTCTTATCATTCCTTTGAAATGCAATTTCTGTCTTGGTCAGCCCAAAATGACCTGCAAACAGTATCAGCTTATGGCTTATATACAACATGAGCGTAATTTGTGTACTGGTCAGCAAAAATTCATGAAATATTTATATGTAAACGTATCTATGATATCCAAACATACCTGAGATTTTAAAAAAAAAATTAAAATTTAATTAAAATTTTTATGATTCCTGGGGTACACTTCGTATTTGGTTAACCTGAGGTAAATTAGATGAGATAGTACTGAGTTATGCGTACATATCTATAACCTTGAGGATTGAGCTGGGCTGAAAGATTCAGCATGCAATATATAGATAACTAGGATGTGGTAGGGTTAAAGGGTTATGAGAACAGAATGTATATAGGTTAATATAAGAAAACAATGTCCCATGATGTGGAGAAAATTTTATTTGTGAATAGTGCTATATTTACATAATTACATAGACAGTTATACATATATTATATTATATTCTATGATATTATCAGTCTCATCTGTTTAAAGAATGCTTCCATTATGTCGACAATAGACGGATCACAGCAATTTTCATGGCATAACCATGTCCAGATAGGAACAATAAGGAGAATGCCTTCTATGCTCCTCAAAGGGTAGATCATAAACTTCCCACTCAATTAACATCAACTTACACCAAGGGCATAATACTTTATCACCCTCTCCTGTGTATAGAAAACCAGCCCTACACAAATTTTCAGGACGTATTGGATGCGATTTAGGCCAAGATTTAAAGGTATCGTGTCTTCTTCTGTAGCTGGAGTATATGGACAGGTCATAAAATGATGTAAAGTCATTGTTGAGACATTTCCTCAGTGAATGTCCTAAAGTTGGAATTGGTGGGGAGGTGTGGTTGACAGCCCCTTTATATGTATACTTCATATTCTGATTATTCTGTAAAGAAAACCCAGCCATGATTCCTTGAGATGGTGGTTTAGAAGCAGGTCTAACTGCATCTGTAGCATCTTCAGGTTTACTTCTTTCATCTTTCTTATCAAAAATTGATTGATTAGCAAACATTTCTTTTTTTGTTGAAATGATTAAATTAAAGGATATTTAACTTGTATCTACTTGTATATTTGAGGTTAATAAATGATATGGGTTCAACTATGAGGGTCGTTTATATAGTGTTAGATATTTTGCTGATGTAGCATTCTGCAGTTATTGGGTTTGAGATATGACTTCACTTCGTCAGGTATTCAGTTGGAAACAGCTTATGCGAGTGAGTGTGTGTGTAGAGGTCGCTTGGGTATTTATATTGAAAACGGATTGTCACGTGATGGGATCCAAATGTGAGAGGGATCAAAATTCATCCATTGGAGGAGATGTAATTAGGTCAAGGTCGGTCAGATTGTGATTTGGATCCCATAGTTTTCTTCGGTAGGAGGTCTGTAGTTCTCGTGATTAGATTATTTACTGTAAAGTACATATATTGCTAGTGTTGAAACATACATACATACATACATACATACATAGTGTGTGAGAAAAAGGATATTTAATTAAAAATATGACACAAAATGTTATTCGCATTAGGTTCACATAGGTATTTCAATTATATAAATATTTAATTAATTAAATAAATAAATAAATTATTATTATTATTATCACTTTTCGTTTGTGGGTTGTTCCAAATTCCATTATTTAGGCTTTGATTATGGTTGAAGGAAATTATGATGTTATTACAATGAGCTTAGATTGGTCCCTGAGATGTAACATCATTGCAATAGGAGAAATAGAACCATGAGAAAGTAATTGTATGGTTATTATTATTATTGTGGGTTAGAGTTATTACATACCTGGGGTACATATCATGACTAAATGGTAGGGTTGATTATATTTGAGTTATACAAAGTTGTTGATATGAGTGTTATTGGAGGTTAAAGGTCTGGCTTAGGATTTTGTTTACTTAGTCGACAGTTCAGATGTTCAGGATTATTGAGGGTGGGGGTCAGGGTCAGATAGCTGGGGATAGGTAGATATTAGGGTTGGGGTTACATTCCTGGGATTAGGTCATAATTAATAGATATTAGGTTAGATAGTTAGGTTAGGTTAGATAAACAGAGATTCATTCCTGGGCTTAAATCATATGATGGGTAAAGGTTTACATAGGTCATGATATCCATTGACAAGAGATATAGATATGGGGGGTTACATTCCTCTGATTAGGTCGAGATTATTTGCTTTCAAAATATTTTTGGGGTTAGGGGTTGGGCTCTGATTATGTTGAGATTATTTGCTTTCAAAATATTTTTGGGGTTAGGGGTTGGGTTAGGGCTAATGAGATCATATGCTTGAGTTGTGTGTTTGGTAGTTGACAATAAAAAGCTTTTACAGTTGATTTACAAATACCCAATAGTGATCGTGTAACTGGTGTGGCACTTAGATTACTACTATAGAAGCATGAAATATACAATAAACTAACGAAGGGATACTCGACAAGCAATTTCATTTTAAAATATTTTGGTCTGTTCGAATTATAGCATTTTCTAAAAGTTTGTAAGAATACTAATTCAATGTATGATCAAAATGCTATGAATAGTTGTGCAAAGCATGATTTATAGCCTTATTTTTTTAGCGTTGCAGTCCATATTTTGTCATCATATGTAACATTTTGAAGGAAGAAACACTGAATTAATTATTAATCTTTATTATTAAATCCACTGCTTTTTCCTTCAAAAAAATCTTTTATGTTGACAAAATATGTACTTAAACCCCCAAAACAAGCCTGCAAATCACATATTGGATAGGTATTCAAATCATTTGGTGCACACATCCAACTAGTATTCATGCAAACTTTTTGAAAATGCTAGAATTCGTATTGAAGAAAATATTTCAAAATGTGATTGTTTTTCAAGTATTCCTTCATTAAGTTGTCGTATATTTTAAGCATTGTCATCCTAAAATATTTTCTACTTTTATGATTACAAAATTTAATTGGTTTTCGGTATGTATCTTAAACATGTTCGAGCGAGTTGCCGAATGTATATGTTACAGTAAATATGTAAAATCAGTAAATACGCGTATTTGCTGAAAATTTCAGTAAATACGCGTATTTACTGATTTATGACCTGTGTTATTTCACAAGTTTACTGGTTTGACTTTCAGTAAATATGTGAAATGAAACTTTGATGTTCACTGGTTGTAACTATATAATATTAAATGGTAAACCAAACTTTACATTGTATTGAAACATTTTACTCTATATAATATTAAATGGTTAATCAAAATATGAATTATATTGGAATATTTTACTCTGTTATGATGACTGTCAGAACATACTAAAGCATACTTCATTTCAGAGTACATTACATGCAAATATGTTGAAAAAATAGCACTGGGCTTTTAAATATTTATTTCTAAAAACTTTAGATATGTGCTTTCTGTAGATATTTCATTTAAGCTTCTATTATTTTCAATCCCACAGGTACTAAGGTCCTATGCCATCCCTACAAGTGATTAAAGATCATTTAGCTTTTCACTATTTTTATGTGACTGATTCATAAAAAGCATTTTTATTGGAAATAAATAAAAGTTAATTTAAATTTCCAAATTTTAACATATTTTAAATGTACCTTCATTCAGCAGAAATTTTACCTTATTAAGACAATATGATTTACACCCAAACAAATCTGCATGTATTCTCAAAGAATCTATTGTTTAACAGAGATTATTAGTAAGTGGTTTCTTTATTTTATTTCAATCAAGGCTTAATATTTTGCCATTTTCTGGTACATTTATGACTTTAATGTAGGTACTGGATACTTGATCAAAGAATTGTTGTTAGAAACAATGAAAAGACCAGCTAGCCTCTAATTGGATTTCATCATAGTCTTTCAGAGGGACTTAATCTTTTTTAAGGCATCTATGGTTATGGTGTGGCTTCCTCTATTAAAGGGACAACATTAAATGGAAGTTTTATTTAACCCTAATTGTAGATCTAAATTTTATTGGTTACCTTTGGAAAAGAAATACATTGTTAAAATACATTGTTAAAACTACAGTGAAAGTCAGTTCTTAAACAAGAAATGTATCTTAATCTTATTACCTTGCTTGTTGTTAATTATGCATAAAGCATCATAAATTGATAAATATTTGGATATTTAAATTTATAAACTTGTCTATTTACATTACAATTTATTTTAAATGAAGAAATATATTACAAGTTTTTATCACATATAACAAGCAAATGCTTTTGAAATTATAAATTGATGATAAATAGTTATCCCAGTGCTGGACTGTAAACAAATATCAAACATTGAGTATGACAAAGTCATTTAAAGTTTGAAATAACTGTTAATATGAAGCCATAGCAGATAACACCAAAGATATTTAAGATATAAATTCTTCACAATGATTTTAGTAAATACGTGTATTTACTGGACCAAAAAATCAGTAAATACGCGTATTTACTGAAATTTTCAGGGGATACATGTATTTACTGACCAAATTACTGCCCATTTACTGTAACATATACATCGGTTATAGTGCGTATGACGACGGTTAAATAGCCAAAGGGCGATATTAGCGTATTTGTTGACTAGCTTACCTTTATCATTTGGATTATTATTTTTGGTAAATATCTAGACGAAGTATTTTGTTTTGCAGGACCGAAGAAATCATTTATGTGGTCCTAGTACATTCATAAAAAGGGATATACCGTAACTATTTTATTATCGCCCAAAACTCGTAAAGTATACTATAGGAATAACGCCCTCCAAACCATGGTATATGCAGAATTTTACCATGGTTTGAGATTATAAGTTATTGCCTCAAACCATGGTAAAATTCTGCATATACCATGGTTTGGAGGGCGTTATTCCTATTCTAACATGACAAAACAATTAAAATACTTGTTATTTCCTTATATTTTGCAAAAAATCATGTCCATTTCACAAACGTTCGAAACAAATCAGGCTGTTCCAACAATTATACATTGTGGCAGTACATAGCATTCTCTCACTAAATATGCTGAAATGAAGAGTTTTTAAAATTTTTTATGTTCTATATATTTTTTTCATTATCAGAATTATATTCAATAAAAAACTGCTTTATCAATAATAATAAGTTGTGATCCTAAACTGTCAAAAAAAAAACAACAACAAAAAACGGAAGCATGTACTTGGTTATTGTTACTTGCGATGGGATGACAATGGAACAGCCAAGATGTATATCAAGGTTTTACCATAGCTCTCGACCAATCACAATCGCGGACACAGCCGTGTCATGTTAGAATAGAACTTTACAGTACCTGTCCTTTTTTCTTCATCCGTGCCCGTTATTGTCCGTATCCGTGATACCCTAGATCTTTTGGTATACAACAGTGAACTCACCCGTGTCCGTGATTAGGAAGGGAAAAAAAATCGTTTTTCACGGACACGGGCAGCTACTGCTTCCCTGCATAAGTTGGCCGCCCTCACCACAGCTTCCCAGGGCTTTAACATGAGTGGCCTACTACACCCTGAAACTATGTATTATAGTTAAACTTATTATATTCAACAGTTTTCATTGGTGTACAATAACCTATTTGTCTTTCTGGAGCCTGTAGTGGCATTCTACCAGTAAACGCCCATTCTGAAGATAATATATTGAATTTAAATTAGATTGACAGCTTTATATTTTATTCTTCTACCACCAGATTGTCATATGATATACACTACAATTATTATCCGAGATACATTTTGTTACATTTGTTTCAACACTTTATATTTTAACATTTTATCTGTATTATCGGCCGTTTTTACCGCAAACCGGAAATACCAGTGAACGCCCATTTTGTAGATATATAGAAGCATTTGTCCTTGACCTCTAACAAAGAAATAGAAGGCGGACGTTCACTGGTAGAATGCCACTAGATGAGCCGCGGCCAACTTATGACTGCGGCCAACTTATGCAGGGAAGCAGTAGTGCACTACTAGTATCCATGATGGACGGGTTTTCGATATGACAACGTAAATCAAGTTTATCAGTCATTTATAAAGTGAAAAATATACTTAATGTTAATTCCTTGAAACATCTTTATAATGCACTTGTATTGCCATATCTTTTTTACTGTTGTGAAGTTTGGGGAAATACATCTCAATATTTACTAGAAAGAGTGATAGTGTTACAAAAAAGGACTGTTAGAGTAATAAGAAAGAGTGAATACAGGGCACATACCCTCCCATTATTCAGCAAATACAAACTGTTAAAGTTTAATGCCATAGTTCAGTTCAAGACCCTGTTATTTATGCACAAAGCCAAAGAAGGTAGTTTACCTGATAATATTCAACTGTTTTTTAAATTAAAACCAAGAACTAATGTAGTTACTAGACAAGAGGGAAAGTTTTATGTTGTGTTTGCAAGAACAAAACTAAAATCCAAATGTTTTTCCATATATGGTGTAAAATTATGGAATAATCTAAGCAGTGACACCAGTGGAATAAAACCTTTTCAAAAATTTAAATCAGTGTTGAAAAGGTATATAATTGAGTCTTATAAAGAATAAGAAAATATAATCATATCACTCAACTCAGTTTATTATGGGCAGATAATTGTATCCACCGGAAGCATCCGGTGGATACTTTGGTTTAGCGTCCGCTACGCCGCCGCGCGTAGAGAGATTTTCGGCGTTAACGCTCTAAGAGGAAAACAACATCAGCTAGGTTCACCAAATTTGCAGGATATCTTCATTGGGGGGTAAGCTTCTCTGGGAAGGAAAGTAGCCTCATTCTGAAAAACAAGATGGCCGCCACGGTCATTTCTTTAAAAATAATCTACATTTTTCTACTGGCTCTTCCTCATAGGTAGAAGGTTGAATCTCTTCATAGGTGATACATATAACACATATACATGTCCTCTACAACCTTGCACACATTTGACCTTGAAGCTCCTAATTCAAGGTCATCCACGGAGTGCCGAAGTAACCCACATAGCGGACTTTAAAAGTGCTTATATCTCCCTTATTATTGGTCCTAGAGGTTTGCAATGTGAAGCCAACCTATAGGAAATCATGTGCTGTGAATCTTCTGATGTGGTCAGATTTGACCTTGGACCCCTCCTTCAAGGTCAAACGAGGATAGCCAAACTTATAAGTGCTTATAACTCGCTTATTATCAATCCTAGAGGTTTGGGGTGGTAAACCAACATATAGGAAATCATGGGCTGGGAATCTTCTGGAGTGGTGGATTTGACCTTGGGCCCCTCCTTCAAGGTCAAACGATGACAGCCAAACTTAAAAGTGCTTATAACTCGCTTATTATTGGTCCTAGAGGTTTGGGATGGTAAACCAACATATAGGAAATCATGGGCTGGGAATCTTCTGGTGTGGTCGGATTTGACCTTGGGCCCCTCCTTCAAGGTCAAACGAGGATAGCCAAAGGTAAAAGTGCCTATAACTCGCTTATTATTGGTCCTAGAGGTTTGGGATTGTAAACCAATATATAGAAAATCATGGGCTGGAAATCTTGTGGAGAGGTCGGATTTGACCTTGGGCCCCTCAATCAAGGTCAAACGAGGGCAGCCAAACTTAAAAGTGCTTATAACTCGCTTATTATTGGTCCTAGAGGTTTGGGATGGTAAACCAGCATGTAGAAAATCATGGGCTGGGAATCTTCTGGTGTGGTCGGATTTGACCTTGGGCCCCTCCTTCAAGGTCAAATGAGGATAGCCAAAGGTAAAAGTGCCTATAACTCGCTTATTATTGGTCATAGAGGTTTGGGATGGTAAACCACCATAAAGGAAATCATGGGCTGGGAATCTTCTGGTGTGGTCGGATTTGACCTTGGACCCCTCATTCAAGGTCAAATGAGGGCAGCCAAACTTAAAAGTGCTTATAACTCGCTTATTATTGGTCCTAGAGGTTTGGGATGGTAAACTAACACATTGGAAATCATGGGCTGGGAATCTTCTGGTGTGGTTGGATTTGACCTTGGGCCCCTCGGTCAAGGTCAAATGAGGACAGCCAAACTAAAAAGTGCTTATAACTCGCTTATTATTGGTCCTAGAGGTTTTGGTGCATTGTCTTTACGGTGGATGCAATTTGCATCGGTTTTCCGATGCGCTAGGTCTAGTTAATTACATGTATATATAGAAAAATTTTCTTAAATATAGTCATATTACATTCTACATTGTGTTCACGTTAAAAATTGTGGGAGCAGCACAACTTATAAGCTCAGCTTCAGCTGCCTCCCTTTCAATAAGCCAGTATTAATTATTAAGCGTCCCTGAAAGGGCGCTTATTTGTTTTCGCCTCAGTTTCCTCGCCGCAGCATTATGATCTCCCTTGAATATCTCCCGTATTATTAGAAGGTTTCAAACCATATTTGGCAGTTATATACCTTAGGCGTGGGAAAATTTTTCTGCATGCTTAAACAGAGCCTTATAATTTGACACACCTGTTCATACTATCGAAAACGCGAGCTGATTAGATTTTGGGAGCAATCCCTTGAAAAATGTCTCTTTTATGAGTGATTTTCTGACACCTTCCAATCTGAAAGCCTGAAATTTAGGCCAACCCACCTATTATCTTCTTAAGTATTGGATTTAGAGCTATAAAATGTACTGGGAGGTAATAGGAAACCATATGTGGAGAGTCTAAATAGCCGGTCAGTTTTACCCCACGGCCCCCCCTTATGGGTCAAACTGGGGTCATAAAATAGCTGATTTTGAGTTTTTGCCTTATATCTCCTTTATTGTTGCTTTTATAGCTTCAGACTGTATTAAGAGGCATTCGGAAAGCATATATGGAGAGTCTAAATAGCCGGTCAGTTTTACCCCCCGACCCCCCCCCTTATGGGTCAAACTGGGGTCATAAAATAGCCGTTTTTGAATTTTTGCCTTTATCTCCTTTATTGTTGCTTTTATAGCTTCAGAATATATTAAGAGGTATTGGGAAAGCATGTATGGAGAGTCTAAATAGCCGGTCAGTTTTACCCCCGACCCCCCCTTATGGGCCAAACTGGGGTCATAAATAGCTGCTTTGGAGTTTTTTGCCTTTATCTCCTTTATTGTTGCTTTATAGCTTCAGAATATATTAAGAGGTATTGGGAAAGCATATGTGGAGAATATAAATAGCCGGTCAGTTTTATCCACCAACCCCCCCTTATGGGTCAAACTGGGGTCATAAAATAGTTGCTTTGGAGTTTTTGCCTTATATCTCCTTTATTGTTGCTTTTATAGCTTCAGAATGTATTAAGAGGTATTGAGAAAGAGTATGTGGAGAGTCTAAATAGCCGGTCAGTTTTACCCCCCGACCCCCCCTTATGGGCCAACCTGGGGTCATAAATAGCTGCTTTGGAGTTTTTGCCTTATATCTCCTTTATCGTTGCTTTTATAGCTTCA
This sequence comes from Sabellastarte sp. h YS-2021, assembly GCA_964017235.1. NCBI lineage: Eukaryota > Metazoa > Annelida > Polychaeta > Sabellida > Sabellidae > Sabellastarte > Sabellastarte sp. h YS-2021. The sequence continues at coordinate 57,662,487 of OZ024930.1, read as the reverse complement.
GAATGTATTAAGAGGTATTGGGAAACATATGTGGAGAGTCTAAATAGCTGGTCAGTTTTACCCTCCGAACTCCCTTTATGGGCCAAACTGGGGTCATAAGTAGCTGCTTTGGAGTTTTTGCCTTATATCTCCTTTATCGTTGCCTTTATAGCTTTAGAATATATTAAGAGGTATTAGGAAAGCATATGTGGAGAATCTAAATAGCCAGTCAGTTTTATCCCCTGACCCCCCTTATGGGTCAAACTGGGGTTATAAAATAGATGCTTTGGAGTTTTGCCTTATATCTCCTTTATTGTTGCTTTTATACCTTCAGAATGTATTAAGAGGTATTGGGAAAGCATACGGGGCAGCTTTGTGCATTCTTAGCTTTCCAGCATGCTTATTAAAACCACAAAGCATTTTAAACTTTCAGGGATGCTTCGCTTTTGTTAGCAAAAGCATTCCTCTAGTTTTAATGCAAATCATGTGCAAAGCTAAGCACCTTAGCTGTAATACTTGTTGAGTATCATCGATCAGCAGAAATGAGTAAATGAAAAGACAATATAACATTTGTAAATAGTATTGTATTGTAGATTTTCTGAGGAGTTTGCAAATCTCTGAAATTTCATATACAATCTCTATTACCATTTAAACCAGAACTTGACCTATGTACTGTGATAAATATCAGCATCTTTCTGTCAATCTTTTCCATTTGATATATCCATACACCCACCCCCAGAATATCCCTAGATTATTACCCTTTCCTTAACCCAAGCCTATAAAGGCTGGGGTTATAGTCATCGCCTGCGCCCTCTGGGCGGCGGCGGGCATAAAAGCTTGTGGGTGTTCCACAGCCTAAACCCATGCACGGATTTTCACCAAATTTTCAGGGTATGTTTATCCTAAGAGGATCTAGAGCTGATTAGGTTTTGGGGGATATCTGGTAACAACTGTTGCCACGGGAACACTTTATGATTTTTTGGTCTTAAAATTTGTGGGTGCTCCACAGCCTAAACCCATACATGGATTTTCGCCAAATTTTTAGGGTATGTTAACCCTAAAAGGATCTAGAGCTGATTGGGTTGGGGGGGGGGGGGGGGGGGGGGGTATCCGGTACTGACTGTTGCCATGGCAACACTTTTAATATTTTTTGGTCTTAAAGTTTATAGTTTTTCCACAGCCTAAACACCTGCATGGATTTTCACCAAATTTTCAGGACATTTTACCCCAGGAGGATCTAGAGCTCATTATATCTTGAGGGGTATCTGAGAACTGTTGCCATGGCAACACTATTAAAAGTTTGGTGTCTTAAAGTTTGTGAGTATTCCACAGCCTAAATCCTGCACAGATTTTCACCACATTTTCAGGGTATGTTAACCCTAAGATGATCTAGAGCTGACTAGTTTTTTGGGGGTATTCAGTAACAACTGTTTCCATGGCAACACTTTTAAGATTTTCGGCTCTTAAAGTTAGTGGGTGTTATGCAGCCTAAACCCAAGCATGGATTTTCACCAAATTTTCAGGATGTGTTTACCCCAAGAGAATCTAGAGCTGATTAGTTGGGGGGGGGGGGGGGGGGGGTATCTAGCTGCAACCATTGCCATGGCATCTCTTTGAATATTTTTGGGTTTTAATGTTTGTGGGTGTTCCACAGCTTAAACTGATGCATGGATTTTCATGAAATTTTCAGGATATGTTAGCCAAAACAGGATCTACAGCTGAGTAGATTTGGGATGGTATCCAACAACACCGGTGGCCATGGCAACGGTTTAAATACTTTTTGGTCTTGAACTTCTTTTGTGAAAAAGAGGCGTTATTAAACAGATGTTACTACAGTTGCATTTAATCTCCCACTGGCCAAGGCCGGGATTCGGAGATTATGAAACGCCTTCCATGCATAAGAAATCATGGACTTTGAATCTTACGTCTTGACAACATTTGGTGGATTTTGTATACTTCTTACAATTGAAGTTGTTCCTTAGATTTCTCCAAATCACAATGTTGTTGCCCATTTAGTTGTACCTGCGCACTGGGGTTCTTGCCTGCTGAGGCTGGCTATTTTCCATACTGTCATTAGCTAAATGCAATGAGTTCCTTCTCATGGGAAAGATGTTGTGCCTGCAGACCAGTAGATTAAATAAGATTTAAATAAAATAATTACTATTAATAATTACTGCAGTAAAAGACAATTGTATGTTTCTCTGCAGAGGATGGCAGGGACAGAGGGCAATCAGTTACAGGAGCTTGGTGAATCAACATACCTCAGTGAACACAACTCCTTTAATGTTATGGATGGTATGTGTAATCCTGTATAACTTTTTTTTACTGTCAATAAATTTTGCACCAAAGTGGCAGTTAACAAAACATTTGATTATAACAGGTTTAAAAATTTTGGTTGTCATCTTAAATTTTCATAAATCCCCCATAATTGACAAGATGTAAGATGTAACAACTTTGTGAATTTAGACCCATGGTGTAGCAGTAGTAAAGCAATTTGTCAATATTGACAAACTTTTAAAAGTTATGTGGCCATCTTTGATTTTCACAAATTGTGAAAGTTATGAGATGGGATATTTATAAAATGATTTTATGGAAGCTACTACAGGGTACTTGAGCTGAAGAAGCCATTTATCAATCTTTAAAAAATTTACAAATGTTTAAGTGGATTATCATAAAAACCTTAACATAAGGACATGTAAATAAGTCATAAGATCTTTGTGTCAGCTGTCTTTATTATTGACTCCTCTTAAATGACAACACTTAAAGGGATGCTGGTTATAACTTAATAGCACAGTATTGTAGCCAGAAAGGTGGTACTCATCAATTTTTGTGAAAATTCCCACACTTTTTGACATTGCATTCTAGCGGGATGAGGCTATTTTCTATATTTGTGTGTATGTATAGTGTGTAATTTTGTACCTAATCCCACATGATTTAAGGCCTTTTTTGCTTGAATTTTTCATAATTTTTTTAAAAAATAATTTTTGAAGACCTTTCATGTAAAATTTCAACACTTTGTGGCCATTTTCTACTAAAATATTGAACAGATTTGTCAAGTATCTTACACATGAATAAAACTCTTGTAAATAGTAATGCTTCATCTTGGAAAGATTAAGCAAAAGAGTGCCTTCAGGCTTATTTTGAACCCTACAGACTACTGCAGTGCTGGAAATCATTATAAAATATTTTGAAAATTTTAATTTATTTACAATAATTGTGAAAATCACAATAACTGTGTGGGATACTCCAGTATCTAAATAATATTAATAATAAATTTGTTGTTAATGTGCTCTTCGTACAGTTTGTTAAAACATATAACAGGGACCTTTAAAAAATATATATACCCTGTGTGCTGCAAGGTCAAGAAGATGACAGTATGTTGGATGATCACAGAGGATCAGGAAAGGAACCTTTACGTGAACAGGTTTGGGATCACTCATATATGACTACTTTTGGTAGATTTTTAATTACACTGTATATTGGATATGTATTTATTTATTTGGGGTTTTACGTCGCTTTCAACACTGTACAGGTCATATCACGACGGGTAGTTGGAAGGGCAGAGGAAACCAGTACATAGAGTTCGCTAGGGTTGTGTACTGTAAACTGCCGACCAACGGCAAGCAACTACCAGCTTTCCCACTTAAGGCCGTCACGGGGATCGAACCCCGGCCTCAGAGGTGGGAGGCGAGAGTGTTACCACTCTGCCACCGTGGCCCCAATATTGGATATGTAATCAATGCATATAGAAAAGTGTTGTCTGAATATTGCCAATATAAATCTCTAGTGAACATCCACACATTTAGAAGCTATATATCCTAAATTGTATTTACCCAGATAAACAGGTAGTACACCTGCTTTATGATTATTATGTTTTTATCCCACAGGGCTGTGCAGATATTGTTTTCACTCAGGTGTCCAGATAAGCAGGCGGGCAGTAGGAAAAGCTTGTCCAGGCTGTATCTCAGAAACCATGAGGTATAAGATGTTGATACTTGGTAGGGACATTTATAGAGGGGTGTAGGTTTGCAGTGTCATGGTTTGACTTTGATTTGACCTTTAACTTTGCTGTAGTGATCTTTAAAGTCTTCTCCGGTCTATAAATCAGAAACTCTAATAGGTAGGAAGTTGATACTTGGTAGGAACATTTGTTAGGGAGTGTAGGTCAATGTCATGATGTGGCCTCGATTTGACCTTTCAGCTTGCCGTAGTGACGTTAACCTTTTTATATCTTGTCTGGGCCATATCTCAAAAATTGTAAGTAGTAGGAGTTGATTCTTGGACAGGTCATTGGTTGGGGAGTGTAGGTATGCTAAATCACGGTGTGACCTTTAACCTTGGCTCTGTCACAGTGTGTTCACCTGCCATATTTTAGACATATGTAAATAATTGTGTTATTTCCATTAACTGCTGTACTTCAGTTAATAAATTTTAGAACTTCATAATTTTTAGTTTACTGAGGAATGCTTTCATCTTGCTATTGAATGGTCTTGTGTTGAATTTTCATCTTGACATACATTTTATTCTCTTAAATGTTATTTTCTCTGCTTAAACATTACTAGAACCTTTATGCCCAGGTCACACAGTGGCGAGGGTGCTACGATGATATCTGCAAATATAGAAGAACAGAGGCGACTTCAAATTCGCCAGAATTCGCCAAAAAAAGCGGGAAAGTGTAGTCACATGATAAAATATCTTCATACTTCTACGACCCCTCTACGATGTTCTACGATGTCTTTCGAATGTCCTGAGGCAAAGAAAGAATATACAAAGAATACCCTACGAACTGGTGAAGATATCTGGCGAATTTACCCACGAATCAGCTACAAGTAGGGGAGAATGAATGCGATACTTGAGGAATCTTGTACGACAAAGGAAGAACCAGTTGAGAACAAGGAAGAATATTTTGTGAATTTACTGAGAACAAGAAGGTAGTACGATTTGCTGGAGAATGTCCTACCACAGAGCTACGATGTAGAAGAATCTGCTACCAATAGTGGCAAATTCTAATGGCGAACTAAAAAATGGCCACGAATCGGCAAATACCGGCGATAGTTTTGAACAGTTTAAAACTGTCGTAGCCAGATGACGATCCATGGAGAATGGTGGAGAACAGTGAAGATGGACCAAGAATATGCTACCAACAAGGACGAATTTCAGGATCGCGCATATTCACCACTAAACATCGCCACAGTGTGACCTGGGCATTACATAACTGACACTGTTTGCTGTGAAGATCTCCTGATCTTTGTACTCTTTCACTTCTTTTATATCTCATGATGTTGAAAACTATTACCCCAGTCTGTGGGATATGGGCATCTCTGATGCTATTGTGTGATGGTTATTTGGAAAGAAATATCCTTTTTTTCTTTTCGTTCATTATTTCTGTTGTACCTTTCACAATACAGGTTGTATTGATATGCTTTTATAGGACCACTTTTTACCGATTGCAAATGTTGCAAGAATAATGAAACATGCAGTGCCCAAAAATGGAAAAATTGCAAAAGACGCAAAGGAATGTGTTCAAGAATGTGTGTCTGAATTCATCAGCTTCATCACAAGCGAGTAGGTATTTTTAGATTTAAGAAGGTTAGTGGATTGACATCTTTGTATACTTTTAAATAGTTTGCAAGGTATTTCTGATAATATTCAAGGAATGAATATTGATGGAAAAAAACATTTTCCTTTGAACAACTTTTGTAAAGTTTAATATGTTTGAATCAGAGTGTGTTTAGAATCAAGGAATATTTGTTGTGGCAATGCATGTTATCGATTAACTTTTTAAGCTTCGTGCAAGCTACACTTGTTTGTATGTTGGAGAAAATTCCCGCAGAAGGGGCTGCCGGCTACTGCATTTTCTATGGGCCAAAACTAAACCATTTTTGGGGTTCTTTCTATTAAAATTCGGAATGTGTCTGTCTTAACCCTGAGGAAAAATTTCTGAATGTAGTGTCATAACATGTTGGCCACTCAGAGACGTTACATGACCAAAAATATGTTTTTAGGGGGTGTGTGTGTGTCTGGATGATAGGTTAACGAATGCTTCACTTATCCGCATGAAATTTGCAAGTAGATTTATTAGTGGAATTTTGATTCGAGTTATGTACTGTTCCGTGGCCGCGATTTTATATTGGCTGTTTAAGCCCTTAAATATCAGTATTCTGCATAGTATTTGTATACATATCTGTGCATTAAGGTGTATAGTATACACTCTGCCATTTTGATTATTTTTAATGTTTTTATTAAGATATATTTTATAAAGTAAAAATCTTGTCTGGCACTACGTCTGCCTTGGTGTAAAGACCCGTATGTCCTAGAAACTATTGTCTTTTGCATTGTCTTGGCCTACTCGAATGAGTCATTTTTAACAGTTTTGTCTGCTGGTATCTAGAAGTGAAAGTGTATGCGCAGTCATTTTAAATGTAAACTAGTTGTCTGTGCATCCCTAATTAAAGTATACATTTATTCGTCTGCTGGTTTATCACATAGTTACTGTTCAGGTAAAATCTTTGTCTGCACATATACGTGCCTTCATTCATTCATCGAAGCATGACAATTTATGAAGTATTTTTTATGAACCAATCACATAGCTTGACAGATATTTGAGTTTAAAAAATGTAGTTGCATGCTTACTCTTTTATCAAACAAATAAACCGCAAAGAAATTAATGAATAAAATGACGTCACGGTAGTATGAGACATTGGCCAATAAAAATATTTGGGGATGCGCAGACGACTTTATACAACAGTGACTGCGCAACACTTGAGGGTTATATTAGAAGTATTTACGAAAATGATATTTGTGAGTTACTTTGATTTTTGAAGTTTATATGTGTTGGGTATATGTAGTGGTTAGAAATATGACATGAAAGCTTTACAACTAAGGGGTATTCTGTGTATTAACTACTCAGTTTGAAAATTGATTTTGAAGGGAAAACACGTATTTTATGTTTGAAGCGTACACACAAAATAAGTTTAGCGAACTGGTTTATTTTTTAAATATAAAACTATATGGAAGACATAAATGTAAGTGTTATATGGCTATTTAACACAAGCAAACTGCAAGTATTTTTATAAAATATTCAACGATTTCATTTAAAATAAGAAAATATATTGCACGACACTTGAGGGTTATATATTTGAAGCATTTACAAATAAATTAACTCACAAATTTCATTGTTGTAAATGCTTCTGATATAATCCTTTCTGTGTCACGCAGTCATGTTAGTGTAAAGTCGTTGTCTGCACATCCCCCATATTTTTATTGCCTAATAGCTAGTAGATCTATTACTGAGTAGACGTTTGTAAACTGCGAATTCGTAGCATTTTCATTCTAAAGCAAAACATACCTTTTCCAGTTATATTAATTCCAAAAATTATATATTTTCCCACATAAAATATTTCTCAACTTCTTCCAACACTCTGAAACAGATTGACAGAAAAAAAGGAAATCATGTGATAACTTCTAGGAAATGGAAACAAGCGCCTTCAAGTGGTTGAATGTAGAACTACGGATTAGTGCATATTTTCATTGAATATCTCTGCCACAAATCAGTCTGTAGTAAAATAACTTGACACGCTTGTGTCTGCGATTCTGATTGGTCAAATCACAGTTGTAAAACCGAGCATAACCTCACAGCTAGTTTTACATAGGTGGGCGATAATCCCACTTCACTTTTTAAAAATTACGAAGTATATGCACTATAAATCTTCATCAAAACAATAAAATATAAAATGTCATGTTAGAATCAGAATAACACACTCCTGACGTGAGGTTCTGCAGTAAATTTGCAATTATTAAGGTCATCATGACACAGATCTGTAAACGTCTTTGCATGCGGTTTGCAAATGCGGGTGATAATAGAACAATTTACAGATTTCAGCACCCATTGCTGTCCTAAGATTCAACTCCGTGGTTGGCAGAAAGCCCGCCACTGCACCCTTGTTATATAGACGTCTGGAAATCATTCATTTTTGGAAGTGGTCTGGTATAAAATGGCTGATGTATTAACCATTAATTAAACATTGCAAATTTTCTTAATGATGAATTTCAAAATGAAAAAAAATCGGTATCATCTCAGAAACAGTGCGAGATGGAGCAAGTTCTGTTGAATTTTCAGGCCATATGGCTTTAGGTGAGTCACATGTACACTTTACTAAAATATTGTTCTCTTGCCATTGTGGCGGCCATCTTGAATTTCTTTGTAAAATACAAAAACCTATTTATCTCGGAAATGGCTAGGTTCCTTTCGAAATTGGTGTAATTCTGTCTGTTCATTTGTCTGTGTTTGTCCATTTGCCTGTCCGTCAACATTTCTGTTACCGGACTCTAACTCGAAAACGCTGTGTCCATTCAAATTCAAACTTGACATGGAGACAGATCACCATCGTAGCTAGGTTCCTTTTGAAATTGGTGTAATTCCATAGATTCATTTGTCCGTTTGTCAGTCAACATTTCCATTTCCAAACTCTAACTCGAAAACACTTTGTCCAATTGAATTTAAACTTGACAGGGAGATACATCAACATCATAGCTAAGTTGCTTTCGAAATTGGTGTAATTTCGTCCTTTCATTTGTCCGGTTATACCATAGATACAATTATGTAACCTAGATTGCAAGTTTTACATTTCTTAGCACGTCTAACACATTCACCTTAACTAGGTGACCTAACATTTCTTTCCTTGTTTCTAAATGTAATTACAGCAGTCGCTAATCTTATTGCTGCCTGCGCAACCCGCCTTTTGGGGCATCTTCGACCCTCTTGTTAATGGCCATCTTGAAATTCTGTGTAAAACACAAAAATTCATTTATCTCAGAAGCAGTGTGAGATAGAGCCATTTGAGTTGAAATTTTGACTCAGGGTGATGTGGCTCAAAGTCTGCTGTGCAGAAACAATTGTCTTTCTTTCAGAAAGAAATACTCCAGTATTGGTCCTACTTTTCCTTTGTATATATCTTGCATTGGGCCACTCTGTGTCCCTTGATCCGGTTTTAAAGTTTTAATTTATTCAGGTTGAAGTTGGCCATAAAAAGATGATCTGTTGTGTATTTCAAAGATCTGACTTATAAAGGATCTGCTTGGTATTAATTCACCAAGGAACTTTCGTAAATATTTGTGTTGGTGCTAGATTCAATAAAATGGTTTATTTCTTTACCAGGGCCAGTGAGAGGTGTCATCAGGAGAAGCGAAAGACCATAAATGGAGAAGATATTCTGTTCGCGATGTCTACATTGGGTTTTGATAACTATGTTGAGCCATTGAAAGTGTACCTGCAGAAATACAGAGAGGTAATAACTGGTTGTGATTGTATAAATCTGTGTTTTTAGCATAAAGATAAATTAGATAATTTAGTAGAATGTTGTTTGTGTAGTGGTGACACACCTGCCTCAGTTCCCTGAGGCTATGGAAACTCTTTAGTGGCCTTAAATAGAAAAGCTGTTTGTTAAACCTCAGTGAATCCTTAGTTTGAAAAATATTGATGACAATATATCATTAATAAAGACATCTTCACAACAAGATGCACTCAGAGAGAGCAAAACGCTCGACTCCATGTGACCAGTCTCTAAAGTGATATTAAGTATTGTAAGGAAGACAATAAAATAAAACCAAACATGTAAATTAATTTTCGAAGAAATATCAAGTAGAAAGCCAAATTCATTAAAAATACATTGAAATGGGACCTCTGAAAATTCTTGATGTTTTGTATCCAAAATAAGATCCAGATCTTTCTTTTAGTAACTTCTTCCTTTGGTCAGGTCTTACCCGCAAAAATTTTTAAATAAAGATCTGTTCATTAATTCTTGAGTAATCTAAACACCAAAAAAACCAGACAGACAAATAGACAAACAATTTGCACCCAAAAAACATAAACTGCTGGTGGAGGTAAAATATAGCTTAAAAGTCACTTTTTGGTGAAAATCACTCATGGTAAATTTTTGTGATGGACTGTCAAGGAATTGAAAGAAAAAAAGAGAAAATAAAAGCAGAAATAATAATTAATAAAAATGATGAATATACCACTCCCCTCTTTATTATCTTTGTGTCAATTTCAAGACATAAAATGAGAAGAAATATTTTTACTTAAAGACAGCAAGTAACACAAGCTAGGTTTGTGACCTCACAATGAGAATTGCATTGTGACATCATTAATGACATCAGAAAGCAAAATATTGATTTTTTACATATGTGAAGAGAAACAGTTTCACTGTGTATTCCCAATTAAAAATAAGTAAAACTGTCTCCTGACTTTAATTTCTAAACAAATTACACCAAATTTGGAAGAATCCATCTGTACCCCATGAAATAACTGCCCACCAAATTTGGGAGAGATTGATGTCATAGTTTTTGAGCTCTAAGGGCAAAACGGTGTACAGACAGACAGACAGAAAGACAGACAGACAGAAACAAACTGATTACAATAACTCTCTCCTATCGTCGAGCGTTAATTACTATACTTGATCCTATTTGAACTGTATTTTTCCAGTGTTATGATCAAACATCCTACATCATACAACATAGGATAATGGAATACGTTTCTGCAACATCATTCTGGCTGTCATCCCATATATTACACTGAGAATGGCATGTGCTGCTTTCAGCAGATTCTCAATCCATAAAAAGTTCACAAGTGAACAGTTGTTTTGTTTGCTAGAATAATGATTAAATTGTGGTTTATGAAATTTAGAATTGTACATAAATCACCTTCTGCAGCTCATAAATCTCTGTATAAACTGGACCTAAGAGTGATATATTGTGTGATCTTTCAACTTTCAAGTTTTAAATAATATTTATTGAAAATGGTTTAATTTCAGGGACCATCTTGTGCGTGTAGTATACACTAGTGTACATTGTATGAGTGTCAGCCTATTTTGATCTATCGATGTTTACTTTATTTGTTACTTTGTATTTATATTCAGAGTTGTAAATCAGACAAGTCAATGAATGCTACTTCAGAATATTATGTTGGTGAAGTGAGCGAAGATATGAGTAAGTAATATTTCAAGCCATCACATTTGTCTTAACTATAATGAGAATGCTTTTTACACCACAGCCCTTAAGGGCTGTCGGGGTATTGTTTTCACCCATGGTGTCCGTGGGTGGGTGGGTGTCCAGACGGCGGGAAAAAGTTTGTCCGGGCTGTATCTCAGAAAGTGTAGGGTGTAGGAAGTTGATACTTGGTAGGGACATTGGTTAGGGGGTGTAGGTGTGCAAAGTCATGGTGTGACCTTGATTTGACCTTTGACCTTGCCGTAGTGACCTTGACGTATAAAATCTTGTCCGGGCTATATCTCAGAAACCGTAAGGTGTAACAAGTTGATACTTGGTATGGACATTAGTTAGGGGTTGTAGGGTGCACCGTCATGGTATGACCTTGATTTGACTTTGCCATAGTAACCTTGACCTATAAAATCTTGTCTGGGCTATATCTCGGGAACCATAAGGTGTAGGAAGTTGATACGTGGTAGGGACATTGGTTAGGGGTTATAGGTTTGCACCGTCATAGTGTCACCTTGATTTGACCTTTGGCCTTGCTGTAGTGATATTGACCTATAAAATTTTGTCTGGTCTATATCTTGGCAACTGTAAGGTGTAGGAGGTTGATACTTGGTAGGGACATTGGTTATGGGGTGTAGGTTTGCAATGTCATGGTGTGACCTTGATTTGACCTTTGACCTTGCCGTAATGACCTTGACCTATAAAATCTTGTCCGGGCTATATCTCGGAAACTGTAAGGTGTAGGAAGTTTATACTTGGTAGGGACATTGGTAAGGGGGTGTAGGTGTGCAACGTTATGGTGTGACCATGATTTTTTTTTTTTTTTTTTTATTCCACTTTAATCACATTACAATAATTATAATAGTTTAACAAGAAGTGGTGTAAGCAAAAGTCATTTTTACAACCAACTTACTATTTATGCTTTTTATATTCCCATTAGTAAGAGAGCGTCTACAGAGGCACAATTTATAACAAGTACTATAATTATAGTTCTGCTTCATTTAACTATATTTTTATTCTATCAAAAGGCTTTTTAATTTATCATACAACTCATCATCCCCTCCCTCAACTGCAGGCATATTGATATTTTTATATAAAGACAATTTTGTCTTTGCAATTCTTAGGAATTCAGTAAATACAATATTTTATTGCGTTAATACATCCTATCCAATGGACAATTGCTAAACCGGTCGGCGCAGACCGGCCCGCCAAACGCCAGAAAAAGACGTCCTGTGTTTCCACTGGCTGGCCGGTCCCAGTACTGTGCATTCGCAAGGTGGCGCGTGGTATTTACTTCCTGTCTAGACAACATGACGTCATAGCATCTTTTTCGTTTGGCGCGTGTACTGTGCAGACGTGTTTTCATCATCTCCAGATATTTTAAGGAAAAGTGTGCATTATGACGGATTTTCAACCTTATATGTGGATATTTTCAGTGTAGAAGTTTTATCTACTGATCAAGCACGGATATACAGTTAGAAATCTGCTGGAAACGCTCCCTAGTTGACTCAATTTTATTTTGATGATAGGGCAGTAATCGACGAGAATTATGAAGGCAGCCATTTTTGCTAGTTTCCTCCCATTCAACCATTGTGTTGTTAGGGGCAGATCGACTTTATTGAGGAATTATGGATTTACTATTTGCAGGTATTTTTATCCGTGTCTTTGTTTGAATGTTCGATCTATAACCTTCCAGCTTCTGTCACCATGGTAACGTCTTAGAAATCACGGAAACCTCAGTCTATGTAGTTTTGAGCACTGTAAATAGAAGGAATTCCCCAAGGTGCATTCTTCATCAGAGCGCACTGGTACAGACTTCTCTGCTGTAAAGCATCAGTCACACCAGCCCAGCTCGAGTATTTTTCATCAGAAGCAAGAGATGAATTCTTCAGATTTCTTCAGAGCGCACTGGTCCAGACATGTTTGCTGTAAAGCATTAGTCGACCGGCAAGCTTATATATTTATTTATCTACACTGGAGGAATTCCATCAGAAGAGCATGAAGTCTACTATTGTGATATCAGTCCCTCCCTTGCGGACCCGGCTTTGTTGTCGGTAGTGAGGGTTGTGGATGGCCAGTTCACTGGTTTTATCACGAAAGGAAGAAGGAATTTCATCTACAAATCTTCAGAGCGCACTGGTCCAGGCTCCCCTGCTTTTAAAGCATCAGCTGGCCGGCCAGCTTAAAAGAACGCGACCTCTGACGTCATATCCAGTCAGCCAATCGCATTCCTTCCTTCCAACTCACGAAGCTGGTCACGTGTTTTCACCGACCAGGAAGGTCGGAAGTGTGTTCTTCAGAACTCACGTCTACTGTGACTACAGTCCCTGCTTTGCAGACCCGGCCTGGTTGTCGGTAGTGGGGTTTTGTGGACTGTAAAGTTGCAGGTAAAGCATCACACAAAGAACGCGAATACTGACGTCATCCCCAGTCAGCCAATCGCGTGTCCTTCCGAACAATCACGAAGCAGGTCACGTGTTTTCACCGACCAGGAAGGTCGGAAGTGCGTTCTTCACAACTCACGTCTTTTGTGATTCCAGTCCTTGCCTTGCAGACCCGGCTTCGTTGTCGGTAGTGGGGTTTGTGGATGAGCAGAATACTGCGTATTTGCATGTTTAAGTATCACAAAGGAACGTCACAACTGACGAGCTCCAATCAGCCAATCGCGTGTCTTCCGACCAGCAAGCTGGTCACGTGACACACCGAACACCAAGTGTTTCTAAAAATAGTTCACAAGGGCTTTCCCAGCAACTGTCAAATCTACAAATAAGACGTGCGATTAAAGAAATTCTTTAATTAATGGAGGAAACCTACAACAAGCTGAATTCAACACAGATGATAGTTGTAAAATTGCTTTAGCAACTGTGTACAGAGTGTACTGACTGGTAACACAGTTTGTACACTTCAACAACTGGTTACAGAGTGTACCGACTGGTACTGGCTACACAGCCTTGTACACTTGCTTCAACAACTGGTTACAGAGTGTACCGGCTGGTACTGACTGCACAGCCTTGTACACTTGCTTCAACAACTGGTTACAGAGTGTACCGGCTGGTACTGACTGCACATCCTTGTACACTTGCTTCAACAACTGGTTACAGAGTGTACCAACTGGTACTGGTTACACAGTCTTGTACACTTGCTTTAACAATGGGTTACAGAGTGTACCGACTGGTACTGGCTACACAGTCTTGTACACTTGCTTCAACCTACTGGTTACAAAGTCTACTAACAGGGTGTTGGCGACACAGTCCTTACTGTACAGTGCTTCAACCCAACTGGTTACACACACAAAAAAAAAAAAAAAAAAAAAAAAAGCTGGGTAAATATAGACCAGTAGCTGTCAAAATTCATGGATGACCCCAGCCTGCCAGTTTTTTATTACAGAGAATTACTAGTTACAGTAAAGTACCGAGTAGGGAGCCCGGGTACCGGACAGAGTTGCCTCAGGTTTATTTGGTTACAGAGAATTCTTAGACCAGTCAGTGGTCTTGGTGATATGACAGGGATATGACAGTGTCCCTTATCACACCTCTCAACAACCTGTTATCGGTGCTGGACTTGACTGCAGAGATAATAAATTTTGTCATCATGTCCGGCCAGGGGTCAGACATCTCACAAATGACAATTGCTCTGTAAATACTGCACCTTGCAGGCTGCTGGCCCGGGGCGAAGAGTCTATTAATGTGAAAAGTTGTGTCAGCAACACCGGACCACAATAAGAACAGAGAGACTGTTAACCTGGATCATTGTCACCAGACCGGACCAGTGTCCGGAGGGACAGAAAATGTTGGTCAGAATACCAAATGTCCCAAATGCGGCACACAGTCTGCCTATAGGTTCCAGACTAAGCCCTTTTTGGGAACATAGGAAGCCTTGGGGGCTGGACCCTAGGTAGTACAACTGTTGAAGGAGGGATACCTATGTCCATATACCTATACAAGAACAATCCAGGAAATGCCTGAGATTTCACATCCAAGGTCGGGCATACCAGTTCAAGGCCCTGCCATTCAGTTGGTCCACAGCTCCTTTGGAGTTCACCGTGATACCAAAGCAGGTGAAATGGATAGCCATACACAAGGATTTAAGAAGCCACCTGTACCTAGATGACTGGTTGGTGAGAGCCAGATCCCAATATACACAGGAACTAGTAAATAATGTGTCAGCAACTGGGTTGGCTGATGAACTTAGAGAAATCATAGCTGGAGCCCAAACAAGACTTCGATTTTGTAGGCTACCAGTTCGACTTCAGTTCTGATCGGTTCCGACCGACTCTGGACTGATGACAGAACCTTCAAGAGACTGTTAAAACTGCTATCCCTACCGGCTTGCCCGGTCCGGGAATTCATGTCCTTGATAGGTTACTAACATCTACAGAAAGCATGTTAATCTAGGCAGACTTCATATGAGACCCATACAGTGGCATCTCAAAAACAACTGGAGGGTATCCAGAATCACTGCAAAAGGTGATCCAAGTCCCCAGGTCCCTGCACCCCCATTTACAATGGCGGCTGAAGGAAGACAATGCACTTACAGGCCAACCATTACACCCAATAAAACATGCTCTGCAAATATTTACAGACGCATCAATAGAAGGGTGGGGCGCTCACTCAGATGAGCACTTAGCAAGAGCAACCTGGTCCCCTCCGGGAAGCAAGTTGTATATGAACTATCTAGAACTTAAAGCAGCCTTTCTGGCTTTAAAAGAGTTCCAAGACCTTTGCTCAACAAGATAGTACTTGTAGTACTTGTAGCAACTGACAACACCACAGTAGTGTCATACATAAAGGAAGGAGGAATGAGGTTGGGCCCACTTGTGCCCTACTATGGAGAATCTTGACCTGGTGTACCAGGAAACAAGTGACTCTAAAGCACGACACATTCCAGGCCGGCCTAATGTGGTAGCAGACAGGCTGTCCAGGCTAAGCCAGACCATCCCAACAGTGGTTTCTCCTTCCAGAGGTCTTCCACTCTATGCAGTAGGTGGCACCGGCCCAAAATAAACTTATTTGCCACGAGGTTCAACAACAAATCGCCTCTGTTTTGTGTCACCGGTACCGGATCCCCTGGCCACAGCAGTGGATGTGCTCAGTCGGCCATGGTAGGATCTAAAAGCATACACCTCACCATCAGCCATATTGGGCAAAGTGGTGGGGAAGTTGCAAGACTGCCCATGTAAGAGAATCATTCTGATTGCTCCGGGGTGGCCCAACATGCCTTGGTTTTGGGATCTAGTGGCCATGTCCAGCCACATCCCGCTGAGCCTGCCCAATCTGTCCAGCCTGTTCACAGCCATTCGATCAGATCCCTCACAGAAATCTGACAAATCTTAATCTCCATGCAGGGCTCCTAGAGCCTCAGCAATCGAGGAGCAGGACTTGTCTGAGGCAGTGGCAGCAAGAATTGAGGCTCCTCAAAGGGGGGTCAATCGGATCAGTCTATGAGGCAAATGGGTCATTTTTACCAAGTGATGTATCATTCATCAGGTGGACTTCGGGCACCACCTGTAAAGTCAGTTGTTTACTTCCTTAGGTACCTGTTTCAGGACAGGAAGTTGCAGCCCAGTACCATTGATGGTTACAGGTCAGCCATTGCTGATGGTCTAGAAATTTGCCCATCAATTTTAGTAAGGATGGAAATCTCACTCGTCTCCTGGATAGCTTCCACTGAGACAGACCCAAAGGCCGGAGGGTAACCCCTTCCTGGAACCTCTCCCTGGTTTTTGCACCAGCTGACAAGGTTCATTTTGAACCAATTAAAGGCCTCCTTGAAGCATTTGACCTTCAAGGCAGTTTTCCTCTTGGCCCTGGGTTCGGGCAAGCGTAGAAGTGAGATACATGCTTGGCAAACAGCCCAACACCATTGATGGTTATAGGTCACTCATTGTTGATAAACTGGAAATTCACCCTTTAACATCAGTAAGGACGAAAATCTCACTCGTCTCCTGGATAGTTTCCTCAGAGACAGACCCAGAGGCAGGAGTGGCATACCCTCCTGGAACTTCTCACTGGCCGTGCACCAGCTGAGACTCCTTTTGATCCAATCAAGGAGGCCCCCTTGAAGCATTTGACCTTCAAGACGGTATTCCTCTTGGCCCTTGGGTCGGGCAAGTGCAAAAGTGAGATTCATGCCTGGCCAAACTGATATTTTGGACACCAATCCGATTGGTCAAAGGTGTCCCTGTATCCATCACCCAGCTTTCTATCCTAGAATCAGCTGGCCATAGAGTGTCCAGTGTGGCCCCTGGGGCTATAACAGCCCTGGCCTCGACTCTGGATAGATCCCTCAAGTCTGACAGGTCCCTCTGTCCGGTCAGAGCATTATGCTACTATTTGGACAGGACCTCAGACATCAGGCAGAATAAGGAGGTGGTTTTTGTCTCCTTTAAGAAAGGTTTCAACAAAGACATCTCACCTGCCACTATCTCCTCTTGGATCAAGCAGACTGTGATCCTATGTTATGAGCTCTCTGACCAGGAGGCCCACATTTAACATCAGGTTAAAGCCCATGATGTCAGGGCCTTTGCTGTTTCTAAGGCCTTCCAGTCGGGAGTCTCCTTAGATCCAATCTTGTCAGCCTGCCACTGAAGTCACAATACCTTCACACAGTTCTATATGAAGGGTGGGGCTTGGGCTGATTCAGAGCTTTACCAATTGGGCTCGGTAGTGGCTGCTCAGCAGATCCACAAGTGGCCCTTAGATTGAGGAGATTTGTATATATGTATAAACGTTTTCTTCATGTACATAAGAATTAAGTGTGGCGTGCTTCCTTTGGGAGGTTTATTTGCATTCTGGGACTGAACTCATCCCTCTCTTCCCCTACCTCAGAGCAGGTTTGCAAAAAAGGGGGGGGGGGGGGCGACGGCGGTATAGCCCCGGTTAACCGGCTGCTGGCAACCGACCATGGCCTTGCAGGGTTTCCTGACCTTAAAGTCATCCCAGGCCTGGACCTATAGGTCTCCTGACGAAGTCAGCCTAGACCGTAGGTTAAAATTTGCTATTACTTGTGAGTTCACATAAGTCCCTAGTAACTTACCCGCCGACCAAGCGGTAGTTATTCAGCAATTGTCCATTGGATAGGATGTATTAACGCAATAAAATTGCAAATTTAATAAGTAAATTAAATTTTTATAAGTTAATACCCTATCCAATGGACACACAAGACCCTCCCACCGACCCCGCTATCAGCTTACTAGGGGTCTAATAGTTTTAGACAACGAAAAAGATGCTATGACGTCATGTTGTCTAGACAGGAAGTAAATACCACGCGCCACCTTGCGAATGCACAGTACTGGGACCGGCCAGCCAGTGGAAACACAGGACGTCTTTTTCTGGCGTTTGGCGGGCCGGTCTGCGCCGACCGGTTTAGCAATTGTCCATTGGATAGGGTATTAACTTATAAAAATTTAATTTACTTATTAAATTTGCAATTTTGTTCTTTTGATCTACAATAATTATATCCCCAGACGAAAGTCGGGGATATATTTGATTCAGGTCCGTCGCGCCGCCGCCGCCGCCGCCGTAGAAATTTCCTTGTGGACGCGATAACTCAAAAACAAATTAATTTTTTTTTTTTCAAACTTGGTACACATGTTAAGGGTGCCCAAAGGAAGATCCCTATTTTAAGGTGACCTTAAACTCCCAGTAAAAAAGAACTTATGGCCACGTTAAGGTCAGAAATTGGACTTTTGGCCACTTAGAGCCCTGTAGGTCACAAACTATGATGCTCAGCTGGCTGAAATTTTACCTGACAACACATTAATATGTTCTTAGTACATGTGCCGAAAATCACGACTTTAAGTTGAGGAGAAAATTGTCTTTGAGGCCCATAAATACCCCCACTTAGGGATTTTTTGCTATACTTTTCACATATTTTGCCCTATAATTTGGAAGTGGTAATTCTGATGAGTCTCAAACTGTGCTAGGTATAACTTTGATATGTAATCCTTGTCTGTAGAAAATTTTAGGGCTGTAGGTTTACCCAAAGGGGTCGACTTAAGGTCTCAAAAGTGCCCACAGAGACCCAATTTATGCACTTTTTGCCACTTTCAAGCACTGTAGCTTTCAAACTATGTCTCTCATCTAAGTTAAATATCATCTGGGAATATATCTATGTGTTTTCTTATATGTGCCCCAACATTTAGGCCTTTAATAGACAGTTAACCTGTGTATCAGGACCATAAACACCCACCCGAGTGACCCTTATAAGACATTTTTCACATCTTTTTCCCTGTAACTTGGAAATGGTAAGTCTGAGAAGTTTCAAACTGTATTAGATATATATTCTGTGTGTAATCTTAGTATGTAACAGATTTTAAGTCTGAAGCTTTAATTTTGAAGGTCAAATTGAGGTCTCTAAAAGGCTCCCAAAGACCCAATATTTGGACTTTTTGCTACTTTTAAGCCCTGTGACTGTCAAACTATGTGACTGATAGAGCTCAAATCCTATCTGGGAAGATATTAGTATGTTATTTATATATGTGCCAAAAATTAAGGCTTTAAGAAGACATTTAACCTGTGTATGAGGACCATAAATCCCCACCCGAGTGACCATTTTTAGACATTTTTCACATATTTTGCCCTGTAACTTGGAAATGGTAAGTCTAAGAAGTTTCAAACTGTATTAGATGCATATTCTATGTGTAATCTGACAAATTTTAAGTCTGCAGCTTTAATTTGAAGGCCACATTTAGGTCTCTAGAAGGCCCCATAAAGACCCAGTATTTGGACTTTTTGCCAATTTTAAGGCCTGTGACTGTTAAACTATGTGACTGATAGAGCTGAAATCTCATCTGGGAATACATTATTATGTTCTTTTTACATGTGCCAAAAATCAAGGCTTCAAGTAGACATTTAACCTGTGTATGAGGACCTTGAACACCCACCTGAGTGACCCTTTTAAGACATTTTTCACATATTTTGCTCTGTAACTTGGAAATGGTAAGTCTGAGAAGTTTCAAACTTTATTAGATACATATTCTATGTGTAATCTTAGTATGTAACAAATTTTAAGTCTGAAGCTTTAATTTGAAAGCCACATCGAGATCTCTAAAAGGCCCACAGAGACCCAATATTTGGACTTTTTGCCACCTTTAAGCCCTGTGACTGTTAAACTATGTGATTGATGGAGCTGAAATCCCATCTGGGAATGCATTATTATGTCCTTTTTACATATGGCGAAAATCAAGGTTTTTAGTAGACATTTAACCTGTGTATGAGGGCCATAGACACTCGCCCAAGTGCCTTTTTGGACATTTTTTCCGTATTTTGCCCTGTTATTTGGAAATGCGTAGTGTGACAAGTCTTAAACTGTATTATATATAATTTTTGTTTGTTATGTATGTCCCCCAAAAAGTTTCAGATCTGTAGTTTAATTGCTAAGGTCTCTTTAACAATTGTAAAATGCCCACAGAAACCCAATGTATGGACATTATGCCACTTTAAAGCCCAGTAACTGTCAAACTATGTGGGTTATAGAGCTGAAATCTTTGAATTTTTAAAAGGAAATGCCTGTCTATTTAAATTTTGAATATTAATAATGTTATGGCTATCTTAGTCTTTTAAGAACTTATTTTTGTGTGTTATACCTCTGCTTGCTGAGTTTTTAACTTTTTAAAATGAAACTGGTTAAACGCCGGTTAAACATATTCAAGTAGACAAAATGGACACTTTAAGTGAGCTTTAAGTCCCAATATTAATGAAATTATATCCGTATGTAGTAAAACTAGGGGATTTTTAACCCTCAACTAGCCCAGTTTTATTCAACTTGCCTCAGTTAATTTTGACACAGCTCCTACAGTTATGAACTCATTTCAGTTGATAATCACGGTGGACGGACGTTTCGGCCACGGACGTTTCGGCCTAGGACGTTTCGGACTAGGACGTTTCGGCCACGGACGTTTCGGCCAGGCCATTTTTAAGGGTGGACGTTTCGGCCAAATCTATATTTTTAGGAGATTTATATAATAAGAACATCTTTTAATGTCCTTGTGTCCAAAAAGGGAAAATCTATATCACTAAGTGACTTGAAAGGAGAGCTGTGAAAGCAAACCTTTTATGGTTTAAGGAAAGCAGTGTCTGCACAATTTTCTTTGATCAAGTTGAGGAAACAGGCAGACTGTTTCCCTTTTTGTGATTATCAATCATCAAACATCTCATTTTTACACATTTAATGGAATATTATCATTCTCCACTTATATCAGCAAACTTAACCTTTGTCAAGTTGCTATTTCATCTTTAAACCCTTTCCTGGTCTTTTTGTGCAGTAAATTTTAAATTCAGTTGCTTTTCATTTTAAAACCCTTTGAAACCCATGGACTTTTTGTTCACTGCCTCAATAAAAAGGTAACACCCCAAAGGGAAGCTATTTAATAGATACCTGCTCAGAATTGCACTGCTCAGGTGATTGATCTACAGTTTAGCAAGTAAATCAAGAGAACCTTTCTGATTGATGCCTGCTCAGAATTGCACTGCTCAGGTGATTGATCTACAGTTTAGCAAGTAAATCAAGAGAATCTTTCTGATTGATACCTGCTCAGAATTGCACTGCTCAGGTGATTGATCTACAGTTTAGCAAGTAAATCAAGAGAACCTTTCTGATTGATACCTGCTCAGAATTGCACTGCTCAGGTGATTGATCTACAGTTTAGCAAGTAAATCAAGAGAACCTTTCTGATTGATACCTGCTCAGAATTGCACTGCTCAGGTGATTGATCTACAGTTTAGCAAGTAAATCAAGAGAATCTTTCTGATTGATACCTGCTCAGAATTGCACTGCTCAGGTGATTGATCTACAGTTTAGCAAGTAAATCAAGAGAACCTTTCTGATTGATACCTGCTCAGAATTGCACTGCTCAGGTGATTGATCTACAGTTTTGGGGATAAGTAATATCAAATCTGAATTGCAATTGAGAAGCCCTTAGAGAATATATATAGGGGCAATTCTTACAAGACATCAGTATATTTTCATAGTGCATGATATAAGCTTCCAGAGTTGTTCTTGTATAGATTATTAGATTTCAGCTAGCATGGAGATTATAAGTACTAAAAGGGGTGGCAAAAAACTATGTCTTGATGGATATATGTATACTATCAAAAATATTGCCAAATCTAAGGATGAAGTGTCATGGCGTTGTGTAAAGCGTGATTGTGCAATGAAATGTTCTGCTATGTTAAAAACAAACAAAGAGTACACTGGTGCTAGGCTTGTGAAAGAACAGAGTCATCCAGCTGATGAGACAGGTGTTAGTGTCGAAAAGTGCCGCCATTCCATGAAGAGCTCAGCAAGTACAGCCAATGACAAGCCCAACCAGATACTCACATTTGCTGCAGCTGCTGCTCCTAATGAAGTCCAAGCCAGGCTTCCAGCTGCTGAAACTATCAAGAGAGTTCTACGCCGTGTCCGTGCACATCACCGACCCAAACACACTGCATGAGCTGATCATTGAAGGCCAGTGGAGCCAGACTTCTGGTGAACACCCAACCACATTCCTGAAGTATGACAATGGGCAAGATGCTGATGAGCGTGTGGTCATATTTGCCACTGATGCCCACTTACAACAGCTTGCTTCTTGTGAGGTCTGGTGCATGGATGGCACCTTTGCTGTTGCTCCTCGTTTGTTTCACCAGTTGTATGTGGTCCAAGGAAAATGCAATGGTGTTTTTCTGCCACTTGCCTATGCATTACTGCAGCGTAAAACTCAGACGTCTTATGAAGTCATGCTACGTGTCCTAGAAGAAGCAGGATGTGATCCTTCTGTTGTAATAGTTGACTTTGAACGAAGTGTCGAGCTGGCACTCCATGCAGTGTTTGGTGAACACGTGACTATTCAGTACTGCTTCTACCACTTGACCCAATCAATATGGCGTAAGATACAAATTCAGGAACCTTGTTGGCCAAAGCCACCCTACAGTGTGGAAACTGATTGAGTGTTTGCAAGCAGAGTGTGCCCGTGTATCTGCTGTACTTCTACAGGATGAGCGTGGTGTGAGACCAAAGAAGAGGATCAAGAAAGTATACACCGAACATGTAAACTGTGTAAAAAAGATGTAGAAGATGAGATACATTTTGTTTGTGTTTGTCCAGCTTTAGAGCTGATTCGTATGAAATATTTCAAAATTTTAAATATAGATAAATCTGAATTATTAATAGATCAATTATCAAGGGTATTAACTCATATGAATGTCAATATGGTTATTAATTTTATTTTTGATTTGTGGCAAGAAAGAAAAAGTAAATTATATTGGTAATTTTTATGTATTGAATTGCTGTCTTTATTTACTGTATCTTACCTCAAAATATGTTTGCTCTGTTTGTTATTAACTCTCTATTTAAAGTGACTTATAAGCCCATATAGGGCTGGGTATTACTTCAATGGTTTTTGTATAATCCTTGTCAACATAATACATGTCACTATAATAAACTAATAAACTAAACTAAGTCCCAACCCACATCCCCCACCCGGATTCCCCCCACCCACCTCTGGGACCTCCAGCTATATTGAGTGACACTAAATAAACAAAGGTATTTAATGATATCAGATGAGAAACAAAGACCTCAATGGGGTTGCAGATCTTGTGTAATAGTGAGACAGGTGTGGAGAAGGGGAGAGGGGTGGGGGTGGGAGGTGGTGGGCTTCATTACATATAACACAAAGGGGAGTCAGAACTGAGATTATGTCACATATTTAGGTTGCATATATATGGACCACATATATAGGTGAATTACCATATAGGTATAGAGGAAATGAATAACTGAAAACAATTTGCAAATTCTAAAAATAATATAATAAAATAATAATATAAATAATTTTTTTTTAAATAATATTTTATTTGTGAACAAATATAGAAACAGATATGCGCTTTTGGGATTATGAATTTTAGAATGGACATTGAATCATCAATCATTTAAATACTTTGAAGGAAGATTGAAAAGTATGATGAGTTGAGTTAAAAATAATATTTTATTTGTCAACAAATATAGAAACAGATATGCTCTTTTGGGATTATTATTTTAGAATGGACATTCAATCATCAATCATTTAAATACTTTGAAAATAGGTTTAGAGTTATCATTGCAGGAAGATTGAAAATATAATTTGAGTTATGTATTCGGCGTCTGGGGATACACCATCTTCCTTGGAAGATATAAACAGAGTAGATTGATGTGCTGAAGTTCATATAATAATGGGTAATTATGTTTTTAAAAATTCCCGATCAAAACCTGTGGCGTGAGTGATGACCTGTCTGGGGATATGTTGGCGCCGAGTTGGCCCAATCTAGTTAATAAACCATTTACCCCAACTGATGATCCAATTAATAATTGTAGTTGTTACATTTGGCTTTTTAAACAAAGAATAGCCAAACATTATTTCACAAATTGTGAAAGTTAGTTTTTCACTTAGCTTGAGTAAATCCACTAACCAGTTTTCCACATTTTCCCAAAATAATTTGCTAAAACCACAGAGATAAAAGTGGTGTTCAGTGGTATCAAAATGACTGCAAAAAATGCAAAAGGGATTTTCTTTAATGTTCCATTTATACAAGTTGTACTTACAATTTATTATTCTATGTATAACCTTGTATTGAAACGATTGTAAGTAGGTTTCAATAGCACAATGATGTACAGCATTAAAAATTTTATACCACTTTATTTCATGTAAAAACGGGTATAGGTCAATCCATGTATTGATGCCGGATGCTTGTATTTCTTTGTTTCCTATCAGCTCCCAACATATGTCCTTATTTTTCATTTGCATTAACTGATCAGTTGACCTCTAACTGACACTGTAATGTTGCTATATAAATTCATACTAGGTAAATTATCTAACATTTTCCTTTTCCATTCTGTAGGTAGGGAGCTTTGAATAATGTTATAGTCATGAATACTAATATTCCATTTCAGCCGTTCCTTTATTTCCCCTAAAGTTAAAAAACGTCCATTATCATTAATTATACATTTTACTGTTAATTCCTTGAGAGACTGGTGTACTCTTCTAAAATCCATTAGTTTTAAAGGTTTGTTATTTGAACACACAAACTTATTGGCAAATATATATTCATTATGAATTTCTTCCACATTTTGTGGTGGTCGGCTTTTAAATAAGAGCCAACACTCCATTAACTGTTTATGAAAAGGAGTTACACAATTTTTAATATAGCTGTGAGGCAATTTATGATTCAAATCATTTTTATCAAAGTTTAGCATGGTCCACATGAGTTTGGCCCATGTGGCATTAGTATTGAAGTCCATAGCTAATCTTTTGATCCAACTGATTTTTGCTTTTTTATGAACTATGAAAATATCTGGCATCCTTATCCCTCCTGCACTGAAGTTTGAAACAACTATTTCCCTTTAAATTTTGGGGGGTTTACCATCCCATAAAAAGTCAAAGATTAATTTATCAATTTTCTCTAAAGCTTCTTTTGGGCAATAAAACACTGAAAGGAGGTGTTGAATTAATGATAGAGCTAAAGTTTTAATAATTATAATTTTCCCTTTCAGTGACAGTTTTCTTAAAGACCAACTATGCAACAACTTTTCCAGTGACACAATTTTACTATCAAAATTTAGTTTTATCATTTCTTCAGTATTTTCTGAAAACCAAATTCCTAGTGTTTTAAATTCTTTGGAGATAACAGGTATTTTTTTACATTCCTTTGGAAGAATATGTTTGACAAATTTATTTAGGCCAATGGGAATAACAGTTGATTTTTCAAGGTTGACCTTTAAACCTGAAGTCCTCTCGAACTGTTTAAGTATTGTGAAAGCTAAACCAATTGACCTATTATCTTTCAAAAACAATGTTGTATCATCTGCCAGCTGGCATAATTTGATCTCAACATTATTAATCTTTATACCCCTTAATGATTTTTCTTGTCTAATTTTTATGGCAAGTGTTTCTGCTACTAAAATAAACAGTAGAGCAGATATTGGGCATCCTTGTCTAATTCCTCTTGTCAGGTTAAAATAACTGGAATAGAAACCATTATTTCCAACACAAGATTGAATATTGTTGTAAAATATTTTTATCTATTTGATAAAATTATTCCCAAAATTGTATGACTTCAAGCATTCAATTAAAAAAGACCACTCGACACTGTCAAAGGCCTTCTCAAAGTCTACTAAAACTATATAACCTGGAAGTTTTGAGATAGCAGCAGAGTTTTGAATATCATTAATAATTCTAGTATTCTGACCAATGTACCTACCTTTTATATAGCCAACTTGGTCAGGGTTAATTAATTTTGGCAATACTTTCTGAAGTCTATTAGCTAGAGCCTTTGTTAAGATTTTATAATCTGTGTTCAAAATTGTTACAGGTCTCCAATGACGAAGATATCTAAGATCTTTTCCTTTCCTTCTTTTGGAATTATGTTAATAATACCTCTTCGTTGGTCAAGTGATAAGAGGCCACTATGAAAGGAATACTTTATACTTTCGAAAAGCAAATCTTTAATATTTGGCCAGAAAAATTTATAAAAATTAGTAGAAAATCCATCATTCCCTGGTGTTTTGTCATTTGGAAGGTCTTTTAGTGCTTGACCGATTTCTGTTAGTGTGAGCTCCAAGTCGCACATTTCTTTTTCCATATTATCTAACTTTGGAATCTCAGGATTACTTGTGAAGTTGTTTGTGCTTGGATCAAGAGATACAGTACTTGCATACAAAGATTTATAAAATTTTTCCTGTTCTTGTAATATGTTTTCTGGTTTTGACTCTAACTGTCCATTTGGTAGTATCAAAGTTTTTATATGTTTTGCATTAAAGTTTCTTTTTTCTAAATTTAAGAAGTATTTTGTATTTTTTTCACCTTCTTCTGCACATTGGGCCTTTGACCTCATAATAATGCCCTCTGCCTTTTTATTTTGAAAGCTTTCCCATTCCAATTTTATTTTATAGTAATCTGGTAGTTTTGAAGGATCATTAACTATTTGCTTTTCCAGAAGGTCTAAACTTCTTTGTACTTCTAGTTCATGTTTCCTGGCTTCCTTGGCTATATATTTGCTGTAGGATATGGTTTTTGATCTAATTTGGCACTTTATAAAGTCCCATAAAAGTGTGACCTTGATTTGACATTTGCTGCAGTGACCTTGGCCTATAAAATCTTGTCTGGGCTATATCTCGGAATCCATAAGGTGTAGGAAGTTGATATTTGGTAGGGACATTGGCTAGTGGCAGTAGGTGTGCAACATCATGATGTGACCTTGATTTGACCTTTGACTTTGCTGTAGTGACCTTGACCTTTAAAATATTGTCTGGGCTATAGCTCAGCAACCGTAAGGTGTAGGAAGTTGATACGTGGCAGGGACATTGGTTAGGTGCAGTAGGTGTGTAATGTCATGGTGTGACCTTGATTTCACCTTTGACCTTGCCATACTGACCTTGACCTGTCTGGGCTATATCTCAGCAACCGTAAGGTGTAGGAAGTTGATACTTGGTAGGGTCATTGGTTAGGGGTTGTAGGTGTGCAATGTCATGGTGTGACCTTAATTTGACCTTTGAACTTGCTATAATGACCTTGACCTATAAAGTCTTTTTCGGGCTATATCTCGGAAACCGTTAGGTGTAGGAAGTTGATACTTGGTAGGGACATTGGTTGGAGATTGTAGGTGTGCAGCGTCATGGTGTGACCTTGATTTGACCTCTGATCTTGTCATAGTGACCATGAGTTTTAAAATCTTGTCTGGGTTTATTGGGTCTAGAAGGTTGACACTTGGTAGGGACATTGGTTAGGGGGTGTAGGTGTGCATCATGGTGTGACCTTTAGCTTTGGCTCTGCCAAAGTGTGTTCACCTGCCATATTTGAAACATTGTTCTCTTATGACAAAGACATATGGATTGCTACAACAGATTATTATATGCACTTTTACGTAATTGTGCTTTTTCCATTGACAGCTATTCTCCAATTAATAAGTTTTACAGCTTCGTAATTTTTAGTGTACTGATTAATGCTGTCATCTAGCAATTGAATTGTCTTGTTTTAATACTTTATCTTAACATACATTTTCTTTCTCATAGATGTTATTTTATCTACTTAAACATTATTTGGAGCTTTATATAACTGACAATGCCCTGAAAGTATCCCCATCTTTGTACTGTTTCACTACTTCTATATCTCATGGTGTTGAAATTGTTTCCCCAGGCTGTGGGGTACGGGCATCTCTGATGCTTTTTTACTGTACTAAAACGTTCATTGATTGTAAGATATTGTATAATACAGGCATTTATGGTTTACCCACCCTATATTTGGACCATCTTTGAATTGCAAAGTAAGAAAACATAGGAATTTGAAGTTTTTTGTTCAAACCGAAAAGTTTAAGATCTTTTGATATGATCATTGAGCTCCAAGATTAGATCAGTATCATGCATGACTCAAACGAGCATTTGTATGGACACAATGAAACATTGATTAGGATACTAAACAATATAAGTAGTAAGCAAACAAAATTTCAGGCGGTCACCCATCCCATTACAAACGTAAACACAAGAAGCGCAAGCATCGCTATAGGTCTTGCTTAAAAAATATTCAATCCAGA
Organism: Sabellastarte sp. h YS-2021; assembly: GCA_964017235.1. NCBI lineage: Eukaryota > Metazoa > Annelida > Polychaeta > Sabellida > Sabellidae > Sabellastarte > Sabellastarte sp. h YS-2021. The sequence goes on along the minus strand of OZ024930.1, from coordinate 57,633,976 downwards.
GTTTCAAAAAGTGTGTGTTGTCTATATGGGCAAGAGCAAAAAGACTATTTCTGTTTGACTTTGACCTTCAGTTTTTTTAGTCAATGCTGGCCTTCAGAAGGTCAGAAACACTGAATTGAAAACATTTAATATTAAATTTTTCAAATGTAAAAGTGGGTTTCAGATATAACTATATTGTGAAAGTAATATTTTATTTTTTTGTTGCACTAACAGGCATTCTGTACTCATTATTTAGCTTCTTTATCCGGAAGTATACTTGAAGATTCAGGCGCTCAGAACATAGTCTACTATCCAGGAGGAACGGTAATTATGGCTTTTCTACATGTATTTTGTTTTAAATCTTAAGACTATTCATATTTAAAGTGATAAATATAGAATTTAAAAAATCAGATTCATACAGTGTGAAATACATTGTGTATCTGCTATATATGTCATAGTAGAAAGTTCGGTAGAAAGTCCAATCTAGGAGATTTGGGTATTGCCCTAGGGTCCGAAATCTGATAAATGCTCCTGCAGAAGCAAAGGTGTTAATTGCTTAACTAAATGCAATGTAGGAAGTGACTGCTGTCAAAACTTAATTTACTACAGCTGTAGTTTTGTACAACACTTGTTATAGGAAATTTATCTCTTACATCAGTTATGTCCATATTACAGATTTCCTTTGAAAAATGGTGATGTGATTTGATGTTGACTGTAAAATTCTTGAAATAGACTGATAATTTCAGTTGCTGTCATGTTTAATTGTGTAAAATCTGTGTTGCAGTAAAATATCTGCTTTAATATGCATTTTCTTCATTTCTGAAAGCTGCACCTTGCTTAAATGACAGATTTATATGAATAGAAAGCCCACTTTTTGTGTTTCAGTTGGACTTTCTTTCGAGCTTATATTGAATTTCTACAAAGATTACATTCTGGTACGCAGAGCAATACCTAAATCTCCGAGATTTGAATATCTATCAAGATTTTTAGATTTTGGACCCCAGGGCAATACCCAAATTTCCCAGATTGGACTTTCTACCGGTAGAAACTACAATTGGACTTTCTACCAAGTTTATGTAGGTAGAAACTGTAATTGGACTTTCTACTGGTAGAAACTCTAATTGGACCTTTTACTGATAGAATTTGTAATTCTACCAGATTGGACTTTCTACCATGACATATATATTGTGTATCATATAATTTGATTTGTTTAATGTAACGATTGTTAACAGTCTGTATTTCAGAATATTGAAATATTTCGAAAGATTTTGCATCATCTTTACATTTTACAAAATTACTGCACTCATACAAATTGTTTTTTAAAAAGCAATATGAAAATAAAGTGGCTGGTGGTTATGAGATTCGTCAATGTCAGCTCTAAACGGGACATACACCCGTAGACAGTGAATCAGATGGGACAGTCCTGTCGGACACCAAAATAAATAGTGACCGATGTGTTTTTCTTGAATATTAGGGTTGGAATGAAATAAAGACATGTAACAGTAACGTAAAACACAAGAAGTATGTACTATTTGTTCACACATGTATTTATGCTTTTAAAGAGAACACTGGTAGAATCCATTTTTATTGCATAAAATACCCTTACCTTATCCTCACTAATGCTGTGTGTTGGCATGAGCAAACATCAACGACCAACCCGAATATTCAAACAAAATATTGTGATGGTGAGAGCTGATGTAACATGAAGTATGGGCTAGCAGTTTGGTTTGGAATCGTGGACCACGGCTAACTTAGCGATAATTCAGCCATTTAGGCTGAGAAAAGTGGTTTTTCACATGAGATTCCGACAAAAAGACTGATAAATAGCTAAAAATCTATCACACACTAATCTTTCACACCAACAAACCACTGATTATCCTCATATTATTTTTATATTTTAAAGAATTGTAGCTTTCGAAGTATTTCTGTTGTCAAACTAGCCACCATTGTTGTACAAGTGTATCACATCTGAAAGACTTTAAAGTAGGCAACAAACCATTCTTTTAAAATATTTGCAATATTATAATTTATTTAACTTGCATATTCTATGCATTTTTAGGTGATATTTGTTTGAATTTGGGTTAAAACTAACAGATTTGCGTTGGTACTATTTGCGGTAGGCTGGCGTAGGGACACAAGAAAACAGCCCTGAAATCTATATAAGGAGGCACTTCCAGTGGTTTTTGGCTTTCATCTGATGAGGCCGCATTTGCGTAACGCAAAATAAGAGGAAAACCCTCTAATCAATACTAACCGCAAATCTTGCGGCAAGTTACATACAAATCAAAATCACCGCAACCACACTCAAACCGCAAATCATTGAAATCTTCAAATTTACCCTTTTGCTGGTACCAGTGAATAGAATCAGATAAATTATCACAAACAAGACACTACAGCACTAAATTCAATTAAAATAGAGCTGTTTTGGCAGAAACATAGTTTCAGATGATAGAATTAAAGAAATTCTATGTGAAACTCTGAAACAGTGTCCCTTACTAATCAGCCAATGAAATAACAGATATAATTTAGTGTGAGACTGTAGTCCTTGACCTGGCTGAACTCACTTTGACCTTGGCTGATTTTTAAACATCTAGAGTACTCAACAATTTTAACTGATAAGCTTCTAGATTCACTTCAAACTGGGACTAGGTAACTTTTTATATTTTTCTTGAATAGCATATACCTTCTATATCTAGCTGGCATGCAATTTAATGAGTAATTCTGCTAGATAATGACATTTTTATATATCTCTGAACTGAATTTCTTGTTATTTTGAACTCTTGCGGCACATGTGTCCAACTGAAGTATTTATAGACTGATCTAACTCAATTTGCTGGATTTTACACCCTTAAAACATTTTCACTACCCCTGTTGGCATATAGTTGTTACATTGTGCGACTAAAACATCTGCATGATCCCAGCTAGCACATGAATTACTACATATTGTGACTCTTTACACATTTACATGATCCCAATTAGCAGATGAGTTGCTAAATATCCTAACCGTAAACACTTACATGACCCCAATTAGCATTTGATTTGCTACATTTTGTAAATTAGAACATTTAAATCTCCACAATTGTACATGGTTTGCTAGATTTATTACTTTAGTATTTCAATATACCAATATACAATGTTAAACTGTTAATAAATGTATATATATAAGTTTAATTGATCTTTCTGCTCTCTCTTGGCTTGGTTTAACACTTGCAGGTGAAGTTAGCATGCATCTTCATCCCACTCCAGATAACCAGCTGAGTGGAGACAGAAGTGGGATTAAATTATACTTATAGAATACTTTATTTAAGTATCTTGCCATACATTGTGTGACAACAAAAAGTATAATAGCCACGCAGTAGTCCTGCTGATACCTAATTTGGATTGCCATACCTCCTCATACTGATTGCCCAGTTGTTGAGTTTATATATTTCATTTTTGAACATATAGTTGTTTATTATTATTTGAGAGAGTGGTACTCAAGCCAACACAAAACAGTTCCAACAGAAGGTCTCGAGAGATAGATATTGTCTAATAAACTCTCTAATAATTGAAGTACCCTTTTGTTGAGTCACTTATGCATACATGGTGATCTGAATTCAGATACCCATTCCAAGTGACTACTCAATTTTATTGCGTTAAAATATCAAACTGCTAGTGGTCCTTTGGTGATTTTGGAGACCCAAACCACACTACCACACTCACACATAACTTTAACTTGCTGGAAATCCACAGGCCCACTGCAATATTTTTATCGGGAACCAGTCTATATTACATAATTATGTACAGCGCATGCTCCCGTGTCCCTAGTTCCCCGATATTCTTCACTTTTATTTTGGTTGTTGAAGAGCAAACATCTTGGATACAGTTTTGCATTTTGATTGTTTTCAAAATGGCGGAACTTCAAAAGGTCCAACATAAGATTAAAGAAGGTTCTATTTCGAAAGAACTGGAAGATTCTTTGTTAGGGGTTGATTCTTCTAACACTCCAGGTGCAACTTCTACTGGTAGTTCAACTTCTTCTCCATCTTCTGATGCTTTACAGCTTATTTTGTCAAAGTTGGAGAATATGCAGGGTAGATTGGCTTCATTGGAAAGAGGGTCTGTAAACAACTCTAGTTCTGCTACCTCTAGAGAGGCAGTTACAGCAGAAATTTCTAATGACCAGGAAGGTGACCAGGACCGGCTATGGGATCGTCACAGTACTCATCATTTGTCGACAGAAGAGTAAGATAACTCTTCAGTTCATGAAGTCTCTTCAGACATTAGATCCAAGAAGCATAGATTCCTGTCTCTGTCTTTTCCTGAACACAGGGAAGAAGAATTAGATAAGGATCCGTCATATAGGCAGATAGACATTCAAGATGGAAACTGCAGAGGTTATTCGAAACGCCATTTGCAAAGGGGAATGGGTAGTATCCATAGATTTGACAGACGCCTACTTCCATATCCCTATACACGAAAAGTCTCAACATCTTCTGAGATTTCATGTGGTAGGTCAAACGTACCAGTTCTGGGCCCTTCCCTTTGGTATTGCTACGGCTCCTGTCGAGTTCACCCAGGTAGTGAAGGAAGTAAAACTCATGCTACAAAACGGGAATTCGGATTCACCAGTATCTAAACGACTGGTTGCTTCATGCCCCATCAGAAGAAATTTGCTTAAAACACTCATCACCCACAGAAAAGAAATGGCAGATCTTGACAAAAGCCATAGAACAGTTACAAAACAGCTTGAACACTACACCCAGAATTCTAATGTCTTTCATAGGGATTCTGGCTTCTCTTGAAAAGACAGTGCCAATGGGCAGGTTACGTATGAGACCTTTCTGGTGGTACCTAAAAACCCATTGGAAGTATCCCCAATCTTTGGACATTCAGATACCATGTTCAGAGATTTTGAAAATTTATCTGATGGAAAAATTAAAAAAATGTGTTGATAGGTTGTCCTCTCCATGCAGAGGAACACAATCTGCTACTGTTCACAGATGTGTCCATCAAGGGTTGGGGTGCATATTTGCAAAACCTGACAGTCAGTGGAATGTGGTCGGACACAGAAGCAATTTGTGTATAAACATTCTGGAATTAAAAGCAGCGTTTTTGGCAATAAGGGCCTTTCAAACCCATCTAGTGAACAAGAGATTTCTGGTGTCCTACCTCAACAAGCAAGGGGGAACCCATTCTCTGGAAATGTGTCTAATGATATGGCGCCTGATGCCATTCTGCAACCCCAGGGCAATTTTGCTAAGGGCTCGCCACATCCAGGCCTGTCTAAATGTGATAGCAGACAGCCTTTCACACAGGGACAAAATCATACAAAGAGAATGGTCTCTTCATTCCAAGATTTTTCAGATGATTTGTCAAATTTGGCACAGACCAATGGTAGACATGTTTGCAACCAAATTGAAGAACAAACTACCTCTTTATGTTTCTCCAGTCCCAGATCCAAATGCAATGGCAGTAGATGCATTGAATATCTCATGGGGGCACTAGATGGTTATTCCTACTGTCCAATAGCTTTCCAAAGCCGATTCAAAAACTGAGAACCTATGCTTGCCAAATGATAGTAGTAGCCCCAGGGTGGCCAGGGTTGAGTTGGTTTTGGGACCTGATAGATTTTTCCACAAAGACTCCACTACTTCTTCCACATTGGGAAACTCTTCTCAAACAGCCATTCAGTCAAAGGTTTCACCAAAATTATACAATATCTCAATCTTCATGTTTGGCATCTGGACACGAGACCAAATTTTCTCAAAAATTCTCAGAGTCTGTGGCAGAGAGAATTAAGGCACCTTAAAGATTTTCATCCAGAAGGGTCTATGAATCAAGGTGGGCCATTTTTACCCCACAGCCCTTAAGGGCTGTCGGGGTATTGTTTTCACCCATGGTGTCCGGATGGGTGGGCGGGTGGCGGGAAAAAGTTTGTCCGGGCTGTATCTCAGAAACCGTAAAGTGTAGGATGTTGATACACGATAGGGACATTGGTTAGGAGGTGTAGGTGTGCAACGTCATGGTCTGACCTTCCTTTGACCTTGCCATAGTGACCTTGACCTATAAAATCTTGTCCGGGCTATATCTCGGAAACCGTTAGGTGTAGGAAGTTTATACGTGGTAGGGACATTGGTTGGAGGTTGTAGGTGTGGGCGGGTGGCGGGAAAAAGTTTGTCCGGGCTGTATCTCAGAAACCGTAAAGTGTAGGATGTTGATACACGATAGGGACATTGGTTAGGAGGTGTAGGTGTGCAACGTCATGGTCTGACCTTCCTTTGACCTTGCCATAGTGACCTTGACCTATAAAATCTTGTCCGGGGTATATCTCGGAAACTGTAAGGTGTAGGAAGTTGATACTGAGTAGGGACATTGGCTAGGGTGTATAGATGTAAAACGTCATGGTGTGACCTTGATTTGACCTTTGACCTTGCCATAGTGACCTTGACCTATAATGCCTTGTCTGGGCTATATTTTGGAAACCATAATATGCAGGAATTTGATATTTGGTAGGGACATTGATCAAGGGTTATATGTGTGCAACGTCATGGTGTGACCTGGATTTGACCTTTGATCTTGCATATCTGATGCTATTTTATGTCTCTACAAGGATATCTGATACCATTTATCTCTCTTATATCTCTCATATCTTTTTACTGGAATCTTAGTTGTTGCACCTTTGGGTGTCTTTTGGTGTAGATTAAGCACTGTTAAAGTCAGATTAGAAGTCATTTATTTTTGCAACTTCCCATTGTAACAGATGGTATTGCATCAAGTGAGCCATAGGTTTTGCCCCAATTCCACATAAAAGCATGTATTGCTACATCTGTATGTATGGGTAATATTCAAAACATCCAAACCATAATTCAACCATACAAATGAAAATCAAAATGGGAGAAGTCTTAAAGCTTCATAATTTTTAGTTTACTGAATTGTCTTGTTTTAATACTTAATCTTTACATGCAATTTCTTTCTCTTAGATGTTATTTTCTCTACTTAAACATTATTTGGACACTGACACTGCTCTGAAAGTATCCCAATCTGTGTACTATTTCACTACTTCTATATCTCATGGTGTTGAAAACTATTTTCCCAAGCTGTGGGGTACGGGCATCTCTGATGCTATTTTTGAATCATGGTGCAAAGAGAATCACAGTGGACTTCAAACAACCTTCTCTCTCCTCAATAGCAGATTTTTTACCTATCTCTTCAGTCTTCACTGACAAAAATCTGAAATCTACTACCATTGCTGGCTACAGGACTGCTATTGCTGATCATTTGGGCTCTGATTTTGACATCAGTAAAAATTTGGAGCTTAACAGATTATTGGCTAGTTTCCATAGAGATAGACCTGTGAAAGGTAAGGCTATTCCAAGCTGGGATCTTTCTTTAGTCTTGCTAGCTTTGATTATGCCTCCTTTTGAACCTTTAAGGAAGGCCTTACTGAAGATTTTGACTTTTAAAACAGTTTTCCTCATGACCTTGGCCTCTGGTAGGAGGAGGGGTGAGGTCCATGCATGGACGTTCAGGTCATTAAAACATAAAACTGGCTGGAAGGAGGTCACAGTGTCTCCATCTTCTGTTTTCTTAGCCAAAAATCAACTGGCTTCTGATGGACCTGAGGTAGTGCAACCGGTTGTGATTCCAGCCCTTAAACCTTCTTTGGTTCATTCTGTGAGTGAGGGTATGACATTGTGTCCGGTCAGGGCTCTTAGATATTATTTAGACCAAACTAAGGAGCTTAGAGAAAACAAACATCTTTTGTTTATTTCTTTCAAAGATGGGTTTTCTAAGGATATTCAAAGAGCTACAATTTCTTCATGGCTTAAGCAAACTGTGATTTTGGCATATGGAAGTTCAGATGTAGAGATTCAAACTTTATCAAATGTTAAAGCACATGATGTTAGATCTATGGCTGCATCTTTGGCTTTCAAAGGAGGGGTGTCCCTTGATCAAATTCTGGGGGCTTGTTTCTGGAAAAGTCATTCCACCTTTATGAATTTTTTTTCTGAAAGATGTAGCTTGGAAGTCAACTGAGGGTTCTGGTTTTTCTCTGGGGCCAGTAGTTTCTGTACAGCATAATGTACAATGTTAATAAAGGTACTATCTGGAATTTAATTTTCACATATCTGTCTTTAGTTTTCTCATTGTGAAGATATGTAATTAGTCAACTAAGTCAAATGCTTCTTCTTAATCTATTAACAGTTTCAGTTGTTATGGCTTGACAACCTTAGCATTGTGTGTATTTTTGTTGTACACCTACCAGGACACCATTTGTGGATAAATGTACAGTGTTTGATATGTTGAAGTAGCCTTTTGAACCAAGCAAGCAAGAATGATCAGAACTAATGTTTATTTAATATTTTGTTCAAACTACAACTTTATGGATAGAAAGGACATATTTTGAGGTTAGTGTATGAATTATATCCAATCATTTGGTTTGTTAGTTTTAAACTAATGTTGTCTAAAGTCTAAGGTTTGAAATGGATGTGGTTTTCTACACAGTTAACATGTTTTTGATCACATAGTTGATAATTTATCTTAAATATAACAAGTTGTAGTTGCTAAAATGTCTGTACTTTATCCTCACAATGCTTGATGTTTAGTACTTTTCCATTTCAACCTACTTTGGTGTAAAAAATTTTTAAAACCCACCACCTGTATGGTTGGAATCAAGCATTAGTGAGGATAAGGTAAGTGTATTTTATGCAATAAAATGCAAAAATTCTATTGTAATTTAACTTTTGGTAAGTTAAATACTTACCTTATCCTCACTGGATTCGGATTCCCGCCCATCCTTCCCCACTTTTAGAATTTTTGAGGAATATTTTTCATACACTCCCAAAATAAAGTGAAGAATATTGGGGAATTAGGGATGCAGGATCATGCGCACTACATAATTATGTAATATTCTAATTCTAATAGCACTTTTATAGCGCTTAATCTCCGTCAAAAGACAGACTCTAAGGCGCATCACACAAAAACATTGTTCAATATTCAAAAACCAGAGACATTGCAGGGGTCAGCACCGCGGAGAAAGCAGAAAGGAGATTGGAAATTTAGGGTGGGTATGCTTTTCCAAAGAGGTATGACTTCAACTTTGACCTGAAAGAGGCAAGTGAGTTTGCAGAGCGGACCTCATCAGGAAGGTCATTCCAAATCATAGGTGCGTCATACGCAAAACTGAGTCCAAAATGTTTTCGAGACTTGAAAATTGAACCAAAGTGGGGAACCTCAAGAAATATGCCATCAGATTGACTTCGACGAGTGTTATATGCACTATGTCTGGGAATGAGGAAGGGTTCAAAGTATTTGGGGTTACCACTGTGTAGGAACTTATATACCAGCATGGCAGTCTTAAAGATAGTACGGTACTTAATTGGCAACCAATGTAGTGCTTTTCTAACTGGAGTGATGTGTGAGTACTTGGTGGTGTTGGCAACAATTCTGGCAAGGCTATTCTGAACACATTGAAGTTTGCGCAGATCTAGAGCTGAGAGACCTCTGAACAGAGAGTTACAGTAATCTAGTCGACTTCCGACCAGAGCATTGGCAGCCATAAGAGTAGCTTCATGTGTCAGATGTCCTCGGAGTCGCTTAAGATCCCGGACATGAGCAAAACAAGCCTTGCAGACCTTCCTAACATGGCAAGAGAATGAGAAATCAGAATCAAACCAGACACCAAGGTTCCTAACTGCATCTGTTGGTGATATGAGATTACCAAGTATATTGACCGGGAAGGACTGATTAAGTTTTTCGCGCTGAGACTTTGAGCCAAACACAATGAATTCAGTCTTATCTGGATTTAGCTTGAGCTTATTTGTAGAGAGCCATCTCTTTACGTCTTCAAGGCAGTGTGACAGCTTATCAAGGGCAGAGGCAACATTTTTATGTGTGAGGTGTACATACAATTGTGTGTCATCAGCGTAGAACTGGAAACTAATACCAGGATGATTCTGTATGACTTTACTCAGTGGAGTAGTATAGAGTGAAAAAAGGATTGGCCCCAGGACAGAGCCTTGAGGCACACCATACAATAACTTTTTGGCATCAGATAAAATTGACCCAATCTTAATGCACTGAACACGGTCTGAGAGATAAGACTTAAACCAATCGAGGACAACCCCGCTCACACCAAACCAGGAGCTAAGAGAATTAAGTAGCGTATCATGATCAATAGTATCAAACGCTGCTGATTGATCCAAGAGAACGACAGCAGTAGCCTCACCTTTAGCTCCCTGACTGGTTCCTGATAAAAATATTTCGTTTGAAATATTCGGGTTGGTCGTTGATGTTTGCTCACGCCAACATACAACATTAGTGAGGATAAGGTAAGTATTTAACTTACAAAAAGTTAAATTACAATAAAATTTTTACAATTGGAGTCCAACACCACTGTCCTGTGCGATTCACCATCCACAGGTGTATATATTGTATGACATAACTTTATGGCATAAAAATATCTGAAATATCAGAATTTAGTTAAACTGTGGTTTTTGTCTTATCAGCCGAATGAGGGATTGTGACTTTAAAAAAATTAATGTTTTCCAAACAATGGCCTTAATCCCAGAAATAACATTGATGTAAACAGTTCAAGTCCAAAAGCTTTTGATTGATATTTACTCAACAAGCCAACTTACATATCATTACGTGACAGTGAATACAGGTCAACAGGGCAAAGTGGTTAGCAAATTTGGCATCTTATGTCACAGGCAGTCACCATTGTGGGTTTGATTCCCACAGGTAACTATGCTGAGGACCTGTCCCAATATAACCCTGGCTGTTGAACAGGATGTAAAACCCCAACTTTGACATTGTACAGTGGATATTCTTGTTCGTAAGAATGAAACATGGGAACAAAACTGTTACCACATTTTTCAATATACATTTAAAATGTACTATTTTAAATTTCTTTAATGCTATTTCATTAATGTTATTTTGCTTGCCAGTATCTGTTTTTTTTTTCAGTGCAGAATGTTGAATGATATTATACTCCGTTTCTGTTATCCCCTCAACTAACTATCGTCTGACATGTAATATGTTGAGGGTGATGATAAACTCAAATCTGCCAATGATTAACTTTACCTCTCACTTAACCTGTTTCATTGTATTTTACCCCTGTGTTTCAGGCTGTATCACAATTGAATTTTGGTTAAAAGCAGCACATGTTGATGTGTAAGCACAAAAACTCCATGAAATGGAAGAAATAACATTTGCCATTTTTGTAAAAATTGTCGGTATGGAAGTTTCATTTCAAGTGAATATAAATGTTCAGTATGAAAAAGTATGATGATTTACGGGGTTGGGGTCAAATCCTTGCAAAAGGATTTAAATCCAAATACAAATCCTTTGGTATTTTTCAAATCCAAATCAAATCCAAATCCTTTCTTTTTCAAAGGGATTTAAATCCAAATCCAAATCCTTTGTCAAAAGGAATTAAAATCCTTTAGAAATAATATGCTTAAATAAACCATGCACATTTATTTGAACTTGAACTTTATTCAGACATTAATAGGGATAATCTACTGTCATCATAAACAATATCATAAATTCAGGCAGCTAAAGCATCAGTATACATCAAAGAACTTTATATGTAATAAAAATGCAGTAAAAAGTCACAGATTTAATTTTCTTCACATTTTATCATCATGAGAGACTGGAACTTATTAGAGAGAGTAGAAATACAAGTACTAAGACCTCTTTCAACTATGCTCCCATTGCTGTTCACTGTTGATTTCTATCCTGTTTGTGAAATTTATTTTGTTTATTAAGTTTATGAAAGCTAAGTGCTATTTCATCAAAGTACTGAGGATTCTTTCGACTGTACTCCCTTTCCTACTCTCTTTAAGCTACAAAGCTTAAATTACATCTAAAGCAATAATTGTATTTTGTTTGGATACTTGCACCATGCACAACTTATTAGAATTTGTTAATATATTTATGAAAAGGCGAAAAAACATTAATCCATTACATATTAAAAATAGACACACCTTACGTCATTAAAATTTAAAGGATATTGTAAGGCAGAAGGATTTTGAACCAAAACAAAAGGATTTAAATCAATTCCAAATCCAAAATCCTTTTTTTTTTGCAAAAGGATTTCAAATCCTTTCAAATCCTTTGAAAAAAGGATTTAAATCCTTCAAATCCAAATCCTCAAAGGATTTGACCCCAACCCTGATGATTTATAACTAATAGGATTGTAACTAGTCTTGACTTTATGTTAACAAATATCAGAATATTGTATCCCAAAGTTGAGGTATAGTGGTTTTGATTTTCTAGTAAATTATCTCAAGGATCACCATTTATTAATGTCCTTTATATTCTAACCCTGGAGATGGAAAAACAAGAAGACTATTTTTTTGGTGACTTCAACCTTCAGTTTCATGGTCAATGATGGTCTAGAGAAGGTTAATTTTCAATGGGCCATAGAAGACTTTACCAGTGTTTGTGTTAGACACACTGCACTTTGTTGGACCAACCAACCAACAAGCATGGCTGATAAAAACTGGCCACATTTGTTGCTTGTTAATTGTATCCACTGGAGGCATCCGGTGGATACTTTGGTTTAGCATTCGCTACGCCACCGCCGCCACCACACACAGAGAGATTTTCGGTGTTAACGCTCTAAGAGGAAAACTATACCGGCTAGGTTCACCAAGTTTGCAGAATACCTTCATTGGGGGATAAGCTTCTCTGAGACTGAAAATAGCCTCATTCTGAAAAACAAGATGGCCGCCGCAGGCATTTCTTCAAAAATAATCTACATTTTTCTACTGGCTGTTTCTCATAGGTAGAAGGTTGAATCTCTTCATAGGTGATATGTATAACAGATATACATATCCTCTACAACCTTGCACACATTTGACCTTGAAGCTCTTAATTCAAGGTCATCCACAGAGTGCCGAAGTAACCCACATAGTAGACTTTAAAAGTGCTTATTTCTCCCTTATTATTGGTCCTAGAGGTTTGCAATGTGAAACCAACCTATAGGAAATCATGGGCTGGGAATCTTTTGGTTTGGTCAGATTTGACCTTGGGCCCCTTGTTCAAGGTTAAACGAGGATAGCCAAACTTAAAAGTGCTTATAACGGGCTTATTATTGGTCCTAGAGGTTTGGGATGGTAAACCAACCTATAGGAAATCATAGGCTGGGAATCTGTTGGTGTGGTCGGATTTTACCTTGGACCCCTCCTTCAAAATCAAACGAGGATAGCCAAGGTTAAAAGTGTTTATAACTTGCTTATTATTGGTCCTAGAGGTTTGGGATGGTAAAACAACCTATAGGAAATCTTGGGCTGGAAATCTTTTAGTGTGTTCAGGTTTGACCTCGGACCTCTCCATCAAGGTCAGATGAGGATAGCCAAAGTTAAAAGTGTTTATAACTTGCTTATTATTGGTCTTAGAGGTTTGGTATGTTAAACCAACCTATAGGAAATCATGGGCAGGGAATCTTTTGGTGTGGTCGGATTTGACCTTGGGCCCCTCCTTCAAGGTCAAATGAGGATAGCCAAACTTAAAAGTGCTTATAACTCACTTATTATTGGTCCTAGAGGTTTGGGATGGTAAACCAACATATAGGAAATCATGGGCTGGAAATCTTTTGGTGTAGTCAGATTTGACCTTGGGCCCCTCCTTCAAGGTCAAACGAGGATAGCCAAACTTAAATGCTTATAACTCGCTTATTATTGATCCCAGAAGTTTACAATGCGAAACCAACTCATACAAAATCTTGGGCTAGGAATCTTCTGATGTTAGATTTGACCTTTGGCCCCTCCTTCAAGGTCAAACGATGGTTCACTGGCTTTGGTGAGTTGTCTTTCTGGTGGATATAAATTTGCATCGGTTCTCCGATGCGTAGATCTAGTTCATCTTGTAATTACAAAAGACACAATGGAGGCCTTTCAGATTTGCAATGTAGGTTTCGAAAACCACGAAGTACATGGTTATGATATAAAGTACCTTGAGAACCTTTGTTCATATGACCTTTGATCCCTGCTTTGAGGTCCAATAAGATAGACTTGTAAGAAGGCCCTGTATTTCCTATATACATTGTTTCTAAGGTTTTAGAATGTCAAACCACTGATAGAAAAACTTGGGATGTGTTTCTTTTTGAGGGACAAGATATGACATTTTCCCCCTGCTTCTAGAGGTAAATAGGACCCAAATTCAGAATATCTACAGAACCTGAAAGAAATCATGGCCCACAAATGTTTTCAAAGGGGCCAGATTTGTTTCTTGAAAGTGTTTGGCTTACTTAGGAAAGTTCTCTATGTATTGAACAAGATTGAATTTGTCCCACCAGGGATATATCAATATACAATGTATATTTTTGTACAGAGAAAAATTCATAAAAGTATGGGATAGACTTTGCATTTTTAAGCTTGCAAATGGACTGGAATTGACAGTGTCACTATTTTTACTCATAGAGCCACATCAATATGTGAATTGATTAATCAGTAAAATGTAATTTATGACTAGGTATTTTTACTTAGTGCTCTAGCTTAATATCAGAACCAAAAATATGTACATAAAAAGTAATCAAAGTAATCATCTATTCACACTGATGTGATTTTTTTATTGCGTTAATACATCCTATCCAATGAACAATTGCTAATCCGGTCGGCGCAGACTGGCTCGCCAAACGCCAGAAAAAGACGTCCTGTGTCTCCACCGGCTGGCCAGTCCCAGTACTATGCACTCGCAAGGTGGCGCATCGTACTTCCTTCCTGTCTAGACAGAGTGACGTCATAGCCTCTTTTTCATTTGGCGTGCGTACTGTGCAGACGTGTTTTCAACATCTCCAGAGTTTTTAAAGGAAAAAGTGTGCATTATGACGGATTTTCACCTTATTGCAAATATTTTAGTGTAGAAGTGTTATCTACATATCAAGCATGGATATACATTAAGAAATCTGCTGGAAAAGCTCCCTAGCTGACTCAATTTAGTGTTGATGATAGGGCAGTAAGTGACGAGAAATATGAATTATGAAGGCAGCCATTTTGCTAATTTCCTCCCTTTCAACCATTGTGTTGTTAGGGGCAGATCGACAATATTAAGAACAATAATGGATATACTACTTACAAGGTATTTTTATCTGTGTCTTTTGTTTGAAAGTACCTTCTGTAACCTTCCAGCTATAATCACGAAAGAAACGTCAATCTTTTCTAGTTTTTTAACTATAAATAGAAGGAATTCCCCCATTTAATCATGGAAAACTTCAGTCCATGCAGTATTTAGCACAGACAGAATTCCCCAACAAGATATGCATTCTTCAGATTTCTTCAGAGTGCACTGGTACCGACTTCTCTGCTGTAAGGCATCAGTCACACCAGCCAGGTTGAGTATTTAGTGTTTTTCAACAGAAGCAAGAGGTGCATTCTTCAGATTTCTTCAGTGCGCACTGGTACCGACTTCTCTGCTGTAAAGCATCAGTCACACCAGCCAGCTCAAGTATTTAGTGTTTTTCAACAGAAGCAAAAGATGCATTCTTCAGAAATCTTCAGAGCACACTGGTCCAGACTTCTTTACTGTAAAGCATTAGTTGACCGGCAAGCTCCAGTTCAGCCGAACTTACAATAGAAGTGATATCAGTCCCTCCCTTGCAGACCCGGCTTTGTTGTTGGTAGTGGGGGTTGTGGATGGCCAGGTTACTGTTTTAAGTTGCCTGGTTTTATCACGAAAGAAAGAAATTCATCTAAGAACCTACTTCAGACCGGCACCGACCAGGACTTCACCTTCAGAACGCACTGGTCCAGGCTTCTGCTTTTAAAGCATCAGCCGACCGGCCAGCTCAAAGGAACACTACCTCTGACATCATCTTTTCCACGAAGCTGGTCACATGATTCACCGACCAGATCACGAAGCTGGTCACGTGCTACACTGACCAGGAAAGTTGGAAGTGCGTTCTTCAGAACTCACGTCTGCTGTGATTCCAGTCCCTGCCTTGCAGACCCAGCCTTGTTGTCAGTAGTAGGGTTTGAGGACAGTCAACTGCCAAATCTACAAATAAGACATGCGTTTAAAAGAAATACTTTAATTAATGGAGGAAACCTACAGTAAGCTGAATTCAACACAAAAGACAGTTGTAAATTTGCTACAGCAACTGGTTACAGAGTATACCGACCGGGTACTGGCTACACAGCCTTGTACAGCTCACCAGACCCAACCGGTTACAGAGTCATCCGACCCAGTCCATTCAACTCTCTGTTGATTCTGGGGCAGGTAGACAGCT
This sequence comes from Sabellastarte sp. h YS-2021, assembly GCA_964017235.1. NCBI lineage: Eukaryota > Metazoa > Annelida > Polychaeta > Sabellida > Sabellidae > Sabellastarte > Sabellastarte sp. h YS-2021. Next base: position 57,617,781 of record OZ024930.1, on the reverse strand, counting down.
AGTATCTACGATATGGCTTCAACCTACCGGTTTCAAAGTCTACCAACCGTGTGCCAGCTACACAGTCCTTACTGTACAGTGCTTCACCCCAACCAGTTTCATAGAAAAAAGTTGCCTAAACATAGACCAGTAGCTGTCTAAATTCATTGGTGACCCCAGCCAGCCAGTTTTTTTGCCGGTTACAGAGAATTACTGGTTACAGTGAATTACTGGTTACAGTGAATTACCGGTTACATAGTCCTGGTACCGAACAGAGTTGCCTAAGGTAATTCTGGTTACAGAGAATTTTTAGACCAGTCAGTGGTCTTGATATGGCAGTGTCCCAAGCTACTCCCAAGCAACCTTCCCTTATCACATCTCTCACCAGCCTGTTATCAGTGCTGGATTTGACTGGAAAGATAGTAGATTTCAACCTTACAATCAATTTGATAGACACAGGAAAAACCAATAGGTCATTTGAGCAGCACTTGGTCTGCAGTCAAACAAGTTTTCATCACGTCCGGCCAGGGGTCGGCCATCTTTCAAATAACAATTACTGTGTAAATGCTGCACCTTGCAGGCGGCTGGCCTGGGGCAAACAGTCTGTAAAATGTGAAAAGTTGTATTAGCCCCACCGGACCACAACAAGAACAGAGAGACTGTTAACTTGGTTCATTGTCACCAGACCGGACCAGTGTCCGGAGGGACAGAATATGTTTGTCAGTAGTGGTCCTACGATTAGACGGAAAATCGATTCATCGTCTATTTAAAACTTTCGATGTAGAAAATCGATTCTCATTTTAAGAATCGATTGTGAATCGAAAGTAAGACTTATAAACCACCTAATTTTCCCTTTTTCTACAGATGTTTAACATTTTATTTTCGTAACATTTGTTTACTTTTTTTGTTTTTGTTTGGGGTTTTACGTCGCTTTCAACACTGTACAGGTCATATCACGACGGGTAGTTGGAAGGGCAGAGGAAACCAGTACATATAGTTCGCTAGGGTTCTGTACTGTAAACTGCCGACCAACGGCAAGCAACTACCAGCTTTCCCACTTACGGCCAACATTTGTTTACATTATCTGCCATGTTTCTTTCACTGGTATCTACTTCCTGATGGTTACAACTAAAACTCAAAATTTAGAAGGTATTTAGATCTTTTAATACAATAAACTAAGTTCAACCTAAATTAAATTTAACTTTCACTGCTTCACACACAACATGTATACTCCCTATAAATGGGGAATAACAACCTTGGCCATAAATCAAGTGAAGAGAGATCACACTACTGTAATACTTCAGCAGTCTGCCATGAATATTTTTGAAAAATTTTGTTGAACAAGAAAACTAAAATGTTTACTACATTGCCATACTTAGAATTTTACAGTATCTAAGAAATTATAATTATATGAAATGAATAGGTCATGAAGATCTGCTTAAAAAAGGAAATTCATGGAATATTGTTTTCAGGATGAGAGAAATTTAACAGAATAATAGACAAATGCTTTACAGTAACATAAACAGGCAGAGAGAGAGTGAGGGGGGATCTGACTTCGTTGAAGCTGGTGGGAGATACTTAGCCTTGCCACAGTTGCTAACTGGGGAAGGTTTTAACTCAGGACACCCATGCACTGAAACACATACAAGTGCTAAATACACTTGATAAAATAACTGCACCATCCATTTATCAATGATACACAACTATTTATGTCATATATATGCTGTTTTGAGAAATTTTCATCATATTATTCCTGAGATAAGAGTCAGATTTTCCAGAGCCCATCCAATACACATAAACTTAAGTGACAATGCTGAAATATGCTGTTCACTTGTGCCAAACTGTTTCATATAACCTAGTATATATTACAAAACATCAATATTGACCAGAAACAATAAAAGTCACTCTTCCATTTGATTAATGAAAATAGCATGTCTTTGAAAAGTGTCCCGAGTTAAAAATGGAAGGAAAATTCCATGAACACATGTCTATGTATTGTTTAGTTCCCAAAGAAGCATTTTATTCAGGATAATTTTCAGAAGCTGCTTGGCAGTCACTGTTCTTGACATATGATAATGATAAGCAGATATTCTATTCTTCTTTGTTGCATATATACAAAGTGTCCTGAGTTCACAACACGGGTGTACCACATGGTGATGTTGAACAAAAGGGGTTGAAATAGACTTGCACCAAGTCTTTGTATTTCTCATCCCACTAAATCTGACATAGATGAAAACATTATACATCCACTTAAGGAGGGAAAAATCCTTCTCTATGCTGAAACAGTACTTTTGTCAGCCCCACATTCTAGTATAAAGTCACACAGTCCTCATATAATACCTTAGAAAAAAGGACTTGAAGAAAGTCTAGGGTTGAAATATTGTTTATTTTAAGCATGATTGGTTGCTAATCTGCTGATGTTACATTCAAACACTGTAAATGATTTAGCTGATGAAAAGGGAGAATGAAAATAAATATTATTTTGTAACTGTTAAGGCCACCTTAATAGATTATTATACTATTGCTGATACACATACTTGTTGACTCTTCAACCTACTGGTTTCCTAACATACCCCCTTCCCTACCCCAAAATGTAAACAAATAACCTAGATTTTTTTCACCACTGACCTATCAGAAGACTACTGTTATTATATTTGGTAAAAAAGAATATTCTGTCTTTCTTACAAAGCAAGCAGAAAAATGATTATAATCGATAATCGATTGCTCAGAGTTACCGATTAATCGATTCTGATTTTTTAGACCGATTCCTAACACTATTTGTCAGACTAACAAATGTCCCAAGTGTGACACAATCTGCCTGTAGGATCCAGACTAAATCCGTTTTGGGAACTTTGGAAGCCTTGGGGGCTGTACCCTAGGTAGTACAAATGTTGAAGGAGGGCTACACTCTCCCTTTCTAGTCCAGACCAAACTTGACAAGGTCACCAAAAATCATCAACTGCTATGTACGTTCTCACAGGAACCTATATTGGTTAGAGGCATTACATCAGCTTATGAACAAAGATGCAGTCGAGCCAGTTCAAAATCTCTGGGCTTCATCAATCGACCTTTTTTGGTTCCAAAACCAGACAGCCGTTGGAGACCTATTCTAGATCTGAGCAAACCTAACCTTTCGGAGACCATCAGGACCTCCCTCCAATAAGGGGAGTGGGTTACTTCAATAGATTGCAAGGACGCCTACTTCCATATACCTATACAGGAACAATCCAGGAAATACCTGAGATTTCACATCCAAGGTCAGGCATACCAGTTCAAGGCCCTGCCATTCGGTTTGTCCACAGCACCCATGGAGTTCCCTGTGATACCAAAGGAAGTGAAACTGATGACCATACACAAGAATTTAGGAATCCACCAGTACCTAGACGACTGGTTGGTGAGAGCCAGATCCCACCAGGCTTGTCTCCAACATACACAGGAATTAGTACAAATGTGTCAGCAACTGGGTTGGCTGGTGAACTTAGAGAAATCAGAGCTGGAGCCCAAACAAAACTTTGATTCTGTAGGCTACCAGTTCGACCTCAGGTCTGGTCGGGTCCGACTGACTCTGGACCGGTGGCAGAACCTTCAAGAGAAAATGCTGAAACTGCTATCCCTACCAGCTTGCCCGGTCCAGGAATTCATGTTCTTGATAGGTTTACTAACAGCGAGAGAAAAGCAAGTTCATCTAGGCCGACTTCATATGAGACCCATTCAGTGGCATCTCAAAAACAACTGGAGGGTACCAGTTCCCTGCACCCCCATTTACAATGGTGGCTGAAGAAGACAATGCACTTACAAGCCAACCATTACACCCAATTAAACATGCTCTGCAAATATTTACAGACGCATCAATGGAAGGGTGGGGCGCTCACTTAGATGAGCACACTACAAGAGGAACCTGGTCCCTTCCGGGAAGCAAGCTGCATATAAACTATCTAGAACTAAAAGCAGTCTTTCTGCCTTTAAAAGAGTTCCAAGACCTTTTCTCAAACAAGATAGTACTTGTAGCAACCAACAACACCACAGTATTGTCATACATAAACAAGGAAGGAGGCATGAGGTCGGGCCCACTTTGTGCCCTACTATGGAGAATCTTGACCTGGTGTACCAGGAAACAAGTGACTCTAAAGCCCGACACATTCCAGGCCGGCTGAACGTGGTAGCAGATAAGCTATCCAGACTAGGCCAGACCATCCAAACAGAGTGGTTTCTCCTTCCAGAGGTCTTCACTCAATATGCAGCAGGTGGCACCGGCCCAAAATAGACTTATTTGCCACGAGGTTCAACAAGTTGCCTCTGTTTGTGTCACTGGTACCGGATCCCCTGGCCACAGCAGTGGATGCGCTTAGTCTGCCATGGTAGGATCTGGAAGCATACACCTTCCCACCATCAGCCATATTAGGCAAAGTGGTGGAGAAGTTGCAGGACTCCCCATGCAAGAGAATCATTCTGATTGCCCAACATGCCTTGGTTTTGGGATTTAGTGGCCATGTCCAGCAAATCCCACTGACCCTGCCCAATCTGCCCAACCTGTTGACACAGCCATTCAATCAGATCCCTCACAGAAATCTGACAAACCTTAATCCCCATGCATGGCTCCTAGAGCCCCAGCAATGGAGGAGCAGGGCTTGTCTGAGGCAGTTGCAGCAAGAATTGAGGCTCCTCAAAGGGGATCAATCAGATCAGTCTATGAAGCAAGTGGGCCATTTTTACAAAGTGGTGCGTCACTCATCAGGTGGACTTTGGGGCACCCCCTGTAAAGTCAGTTGCTGACTTCCTTATGTACCTGTTTCAGGACAGGAAGTTGCAGCCCAGCACCATTGATGGTTACAGATCAGCCATTGCTGACAAACTGGGAAATTCACCCATCAGTATCAGCAAGGATGAAAATCTCACTCGTCTCCTGGATAGTTTCCACTGAGACAGACCCAAAGGTCGGAGGGGAATCGCCTCCTGGAACCTCTCCCTGGTTTTGCACCAGCTCACAAAGGTTCATTTTCAACCAATTAAAGAGGCCTCCTATCAGCTTACTAGGGGGTCTTATAGGTTTAGACAACGAAAAAGATGTTGTGACGTCACTCTGTCTAGACAGGAAGGAAATAGGATGCGCCACCTTGCAAGTGTACAGTACTGGGACCGGAGGGTGGTGGAGACACAGGACATCTTTTTCTGGCGTTTGGCGGGCCCATCTGCGCCGGCCGGATTAGGAATTGTCCATTGTATAGGGTATTAACTTATAAAAATTTAATTTACTTGTTAAATTTGCAAATTAGTAGTATTATTAAATGATTAGGAATTCTTATAACTCTTGAGTTGAGCAAGGCCATGATGACACAGTGGTGACACACTCGCCTCACAGCTGAGGTCTGCGGTTCATTACCCGGACCCTATGTAGGAAAGTTGGTAGTTGCTTACCATTGGTTAACCGTTTACAGTACAGAACCTTGACCAACTGTATGTATTGGTTTCCTCTGACATAAAACTACCTGTTATAATCTGATCTACACAATGTGTTGAAGGCGACGTTAAAACCTAAATCAAACTTTTTAATTTTAAATTTGACAGAGTTAGTGGGTCTATTAATTTTGTCAGTTCTGGCAAATGTTTGTGACCTTAGATTTTTATCCATGTTAAAGCAGCATACATATTGCAGGTATTTTATGATGTAGCATAACGATGTTTAAGTGTACCATTACCTCAGAGGTTGGTCAGCCCTCCTTGTTGTCAGTGAAGCAAGTTGTTTAATTTTGTGTATTTTACCATTTGTAATCAAGAAGTAGCAACATTAGATGGAGGAATACATGAAGGGTCATCTGATGATTTCTACTGTATATTATTGTAAATTCATGTGTAGAGCATTTATTTATGATTAATGTAAAATATACTTGTATGTGTCTTTTGTAGAAAATTATTTTTTAATATGAATAAAAACAGAATTATGTACAGTGTGTGATTGGTGGTTGGTTGTTTTGTGAGATCTGTGTTGTAATTTATACACTGAAGGAGCATTTTTCTCTTCTATCATTTTTAGACTGATAAATGTGCATAAGACAGGTGAATCTAAAAACCACTACTTGAGACAGAAATAACAATTTACAAGGAAATGCATTCAAGGCCACACAATTTGCAGACATAACAGTTATAATTTTGGATTGTACCCGAAAAGTCTTCAAAGCAGTTTTAAATACTTTATAGGCTTATTTGGATTCGGTAGAAGGGAAGTACTATTCTGGTGAAAAGTTGTCAGCATCTTTCAAATAAGATTGAGAAAGTTCACATTTTGAATTTTTGAGGTTTCATTTTTCCACTGATTTTGATCAGTTGCTCAGCTTAATATATTTTGTAGCTAGAACAGAAGAAACCTCATACCAAGGAGAAAAAAAGTATTGTTACTAAACTTTGTACACATTTGATACCTCTTGCATGATAAACCTGATAAAACATTACATTACATTAATACATCTTACATAAAGGACAATTTGCTATACTGGTCAATTCAGACTGGCCCGCCAAACATCAGAAAAAAAACGGCCTTTGTTATCCCCCAGCAGGACCGGTCTAGTACTGTGCCTTCTCTAGGTGCTAGTAGGTGACGCATTGTACTGCCTGTCTAGTGTGGAAGTGTTTTACAAAAGCTTTCAGAAGTTGGAATAACTTTTATATTTTTTACAGATTTGAACTTTATTTTCATTTCTACTACATGTTGTGACTATTATTAAGCGTCCCGCAAGGGACGCTTGTTTGTGTATGGGGGAGCTTCTGGCTCCGCCGGCTCCGCATTTTGTTTTCCTTATAACTCTGTAACCGTTAGGCAGATTCTTTTCAAATTTGGCAGGTTTAGGCAGTAGCCTTGGGGAATTTTTTTGAATATGCTGCAGTGACATTTCAACCAATCAGAGAGGTCACATGACCAAAAATGTCTTTTTTCGATGGGGAAGCTTGTCCGGATGATAACTTGAAAGGAATTTTATCAATTCACCTGAAACTTGGCAAATGCATTCATTCTATTAAAATCTGGAAATCATTAGATTTTGGCATTGATTGGTCAAGAAATGGCCGAGTAATTAATGATTAATTAATCATTACAAATTTTCCAAATAAGGAAAACACAAAAATGCTTATATCTCGAAAACCGTGCTAGATAGAGCGATTTCGACGAAATTTTTGACCCGCAGGGTATCTCTGCGGAGTAGTTTTCCCAGTTTTCAAAAAATTTTTGTCTCGTCCAAAATGGCGGCCATTTTGAATTTTCGAAATTTTCGCAAAAATTGCAAAACACAAAAATGCTTATATCTCAAAAACCGTGCTAGATAGAGCAATTTCGACAAAATTTTTGACCCGCAGGATATCTCTGCGGAGTACTTTTCCCAATTTCCAAAAAATTTTTGTCTCGCCAAAAATGGCGGCCATTTTGAATTTTCGAAATTTTCGCAAAAATTGCAAAACACAAAAATGCTTATATCTCGAAAACCGTGCTAGATAGAGCGATTTCGACGAAATTTTTGACCCGCAGGGTATCTCTGCAGAGTAGTTATCCCAATTTTGAAAAAATTTTTGTCTCGCCAAAAATGGCGGCCATTTTGAATTTTCGAATTTTTGCGCAAAAATTGCAAAACACAAAAATGCTAATATTTCGAAAACCGTGCTACATAGAGCGATTTCGACGAAATTTGTTATCTTCAGGGTATCTCTGCAGAGCACCTATCCCAAAGAGCTTTCACTTGGTGAAGTTTCAGACCCATAGCTAATTGCTCACCTACTCAAAATGAGTAAATGCGAATTACCTCTAAAAGTATTGCAGATGGCCAATTTTTCTCAAATAACTCATTCACCTACTTTTGGAAGAGCTTTCACATGGTGAAGTTTGAGACCCATAGCCAATTACTCACCTACTCAAAATGAGTAAATGCGAATTATCTCTAAAAGTATTGCAGATAGCCAATTTTTCTCAAATAACTCATTCACCTACTTTTGGGAGAGCTTTCACATGGTGAAGTTTCAGACCCATAGCTAATTATTTACCTACTCAAAATGAGTAAATGCTAATTATCTCTAAAAGTATTGCAGATAGCCAATTTTTCTCAAATAACTCATTCACCTACTTTTGGGAGAGCTTTCACTTGGTGAAGTTTCAGACCCATAGCTAATTACTCACCTACTCAAAATGAGTAAATGCGAATTATCTCTAAAAGTATTGCAGATAGCCAATTTTTCTCAAATAACTCATTCACCTACTTTTGGGAGAGCTTTCACTTGGTGAAGTTTCAGACCCATAGCTAATTACTCACCTACTCAAAATGAGTAAATGCGAAATATCTCTAAAAGTATTGCAGATAGCCAATTTTTGTCAAATTAATCATTCACCTACTTTTGGGAGAGCTTTCACTTGGTGAAGTTTCAGACCCATAGCTAATTACTCACCTACTCAAAATGAGTAAATGCGAATTATCTCTAAAAGTATTGCAGATAGCCAATTTTTCTCAAATAACTCATTCACCTACTTTTGGGAGAGCTTTCACTCTGTGAAGTTTCAGACCCATAGCTAATTACTCACCTACTCAAAATGAGTAAATGCGAATTATCTCTAAAAGTATTGCAGATAGCCAATTTTTCTCAAATAACTCATTCACCTACTTTTGGGAGAGCTTTCACTCTGTGAAGTTTCAGACCCATAGCTAATTACTCACCTACTCAAAATGAGTAAATGCGAATTATCTCTAAAAGTATTGCAGATAGCCAATTTTTCTCAAATAACTCATTCACCTACTTTTGGCAGAGCTTTCACTTGGTGAAGTTTCAGACCCATAGCTAATTACTCACCTACTGAAAATGAGTAAATGCGAATTATCTCTAAAAGTATTGCAGATAGCCAATTTTTCTCAAATAACTCATTCACCTACTTTTGGGAGAGCTTTCACTTGGTGAAGTTTCAGACCCATAGCAAATTACTCACCTACTCAAAATGAGTAAATGCGAATTATCTCTAAAAGTATTGCAGATAGCCAATTTTTCTCAAATAACTCATTCACCTACTTTTGGCAGAGCTTTCACTTGAAGTTTCAGACCCATAGCTAATTATTCACCTACTCAAAATGAGTAAATGTGAATTATCTCTAAAAGTATTGCAGATAGCCAATTTTTCTCAAATAACTCATTCACCTACTTTTGGGAGAGCTTTCACTCTGTGAAGTTTCAGACCCATAGCTATTTATTCACCTAATCAAAATGAGTAAATGCTAATTATCTGTAAAAGTATTGCGGATACCCAATTTTTATCAAATACTCATTCATCTACTTGTGGGAGAGCTTTCACATGGTGAAGTTTCAGACCCATAGCTAATTACTCACCTACTCAAAATGAGTAAATGCGAATTATCTCTAAAAGTATTGCAGATAGCCAATTTTTCTCAAATAACTCATTCACCTACTTTTGGGAGAGCTTTCACTTGGTGAAGTTTCAGACCCATAGATAATTATTCACCTACTCAAAATGAGTAAATGTGAATTATCTCTTAATAGTATTGCAGATAGCCAATTTTTCTCAAATAACTCATTCACCTACATTTTTCGAAGACCTTTCACACACGAAAATGAAAAATTGTGAATATCTCGGAAAAGCTATTTCTTCTGCTTTAATGCTCGGTGGGAGATACACACCACGGCAGTGGTTTTGACAAAAATTTTTGTCTCCCCAAAAATGGTGGCCATTTTGAATTTTCAAAGTTTTTGCAAAACACAAAAATGCTTATATCTCGAAAACCGTGCTATATGGAGTGAACTCAACAAAATTTTGGACCTGCTGGGAATCTCTGCAGAGTAGCCATGCCAATTTTCAAAATATTTTTGTCTCGCCAAATATAGCGGACATTTTAAATTTTTTTATTTTTTGCAAAACACAAAAATGCTTATATCTTGAAAACCATGCTAGATAGAGCAGACTGCGCTGACTTTGGTTGCCACAACAGTATAAGGCTAGAAACGAAGCATTTTCTTAATACTTTAGCACTCACCTTTATATCCTTTTCGGGACGCTTTGTTTTTGCTATGCAAAAACATTATCTTTTTTTTTGCGAGCGATCCTCTAGTTACACCTTTGAGCCTTTGATGCACCTTCACGATGTGCACACTGTTGTCACAAAGGCAAAAGGAATGACCCCTGTGTGATGCAGAAAGATTACCCACACTATAACCTTCTGACCAGCAAGCACAGCTTGCCACACCCTACTATAAACTTAAGAATTAAAAGCGTGATAGTAAAGCTGACAAGTCTGACAAAAAAGACACTGAAGACAATTCCACCTTAATAGGTCTGGTCTCAATGTAGGTTTTAGGTGCTATGAATCAGAACAGAAGCAGAAGTCTCCAGACAAGGATGAGGCTAAGGTTAGCCTTACTACGTCTTCCCACTTTGATAACCAGTTGAAGTCACTGGACCAAAAGTGGTCAGAAAAGTTTCAAAGCTGGAAGCTATGGTACTGGCAAAGTCCTTTGAGAAACCCCAGCAGGAACTGACTTTCCAGACTGTCAGGTGATACCTGCCAGCTGGTGCAGTGGAGACTTCTAAGCCTTTCCTACCACCGGCCCAGCCAGCACACAGACAACAGACTGTACAGCCGACCGACCAACCCAACATTGACTAGGTCCCTGCTCAGCAGTAACAGGTGCCCAGCAATTTGGCTGCAGACCCAGCACAGCTTGATAGTGACTCTGATATGGGAACTGACTGCTGCTGACCTCACCGACCAACCTAAAACTATTTGTCCTGAGGAGGAAGAAGGGGAATTGTTGGACCAGGAACAGAATCTGACCTCAACTGACATTGACCAGGCTCTCTTGGAAGGGCAGACTTACCAAGAGACAATGGGGGGTGTAAATCCTTCATGGGATGGACACACATGTCAAACTTTTACTACCCCATGTCTGCGGCTAATGGTAACCTGTTTGCCTGGCCAAAGCAGCAACCAGCAGGGAATTCAGTCAAATTACGAACTGATGAATTGCTGTGTAAAAAACCTAGTGGAAGACAACCCTTCTAAGAATTTAGAGGCAGGAGGTTTGCATAGGAGCCATGTCAAGACAGCAAAGAGCCAGAGCAAGCTGTACAACTTGTATACTGACAAGGAAAAGAACTCTATTAATGTTAACTTCTGGTACAAGGAGTGTGCGAGACTGAACAGCAGTTACAGTCGGATTGTTAGATCCTCAGGCTTATCCTCAACTCCAATGGAAAAACGACAGCACATGAAACCAGCTATATATGTAACCATTACAGAATATCCAGGGGCAGAGGAGGGGTTGAGAATGCATTTGGGATTATGGCATCCAGATTCAGGGTGCTGTTGACAACCATGGAGCAGCCCCCAGAAACAGTGAGAGAAATAGTATTGACCTGTGTGGTGCTTCAGAACATACTCAGAAGTCAGTACAATGGTCAGCTTGGTAGTCAACAACCAGAAGATGATGAGGTGACTGGTGCTGGTCGGTTGGTGGTGATGGTGACAGTGGTGATGACAGAAACCCTGCCAGAGAAGCCAAATGTCAGAGGGACTACCTGAGGGACTACCTGAGGGACTACTTTAACAAGGAGGGAGCAGTGGCCTAGCAAGATGACAGAATATAAATTTTTTTTTCAAAACTGCCATAAACAAGTCAGTCCTTAACTACCAATTATTCCAAAAACTATTAACATCTGTGCTTGTTCCAAAATACCCAAAAACAAAAAAAAAACAAAAAAAAACCCATAAACCAACGAACCAACCAATCCACGAACCAATAAACCATGTCCAAATGTACTCATATACATTATCCCCAATCTGTACACATTGAAACATTTTTATTTTTCAGGCAAAAAGTAACAACATATACCAAAGCATGTGTAATTTTTTTTTAAAAGTTTGACAGAAATTTAACACACAGTGAGTTTGTTGCCTACTGGGTTTGATGGCTTGTGCTATGTGGATCATAAAAATCATTTCCACTTGAACACTTGAGCACCTAATCTCTATCTCTATCAGAATCTAAGGCGCAACATAGAATCTGTTGATGACAGAGATTAATCAATTTAATCGAGGGGCATCCTCAGCGCTGAAGTGAGTGCGCGTGATGGGGGACGGTATGTACGTAACGGGGGACGTCCCCCACCACGTTATGTCCGTAATGGGAGACGCCTCAAAGAGAAATCATTATTTGATGAGAAAAAATAGAATCAATGAAATGTTCGGTTTTATTTATCACACAATACGAGTATAACATTAAGGAACACAAACTATTGATTCAGAAAAGATAGTAACAGATTTGGTCCCCCTCTCCTCCCCCCCCCCCCCCCCCCCCCATCCCCCACTGGGTACATAAGCCACTGAACGTCCCCCACTGGGTACATGGCAGAGACACTCCTCTCCTCCCTGTCTCCCACTAGGGACATGTGTCACTGAGTGTCCCCCACTGGGTACATGGCAGAGATACTCCTCTCCTCCCTGTCTCCCACTAGGGACATGTGTCACTGAGTGTCCCCCACTAGGTACATGGCAGTGATTCTCCTCTCCTCCCTTATCCCCCACTGGGTACATAAGCCACTGAGCGTCCCCCACTGGGTACATGGCAGAGATACTCCTCTCCTCCCTGTTTCCCACTAGGGACATGTGTCACTGAGTGTCCCCCACTGGGTACATGGCAGTGATTCTCCTCTCCTCCCCCATCCCCCACTGGGTACATAAGCCACTGAGCGTCTCCCACTGGGTACATGGCAGAGACACTCCTCTCCTCCCTGTCTCCCACTAGGGACATGTGTCACTGAGTGTCCCCCACTGGGTACATGGCAATGATTCTCCTCTCCTCCATTATCCCCCACTAGGGACATGTGTCACTGAGTGTCCCCCACTGGGTACATGGCAGAGATCCTCCTCTCCTCCCCCGTCCCCCACTGGGTACATAAGCCACTGAGCGTCCCCCACTGGGTACATGGCAGAGATACTCCTCTCCTCCCTGTCTCCCACTAGGGACATATGTGTCCCTGAATGTCCCCCACTGGGTACATGGCAGTGATTCTCCTCTCCTCCCTTATCCCCCACTAGGGACATGTGTCACTGAGCGTCTCACACTGGGTACATGGCAGAGATCCTCCTCTCCTCCCCCGTCTCCCACTAGGGACATGTGTCACTGAGTGTCCCCCACTGCGTACATGGCAGAGATCCTGCTCTCCTCCCCCGTCCCCTACTGGGTATATAAGCCACTGAGCATCCCCCACTGGGTACATGGCAGAGATCCTCCTCTCCTCCCCCGTCCCCCACTGGGTACATAAGCCACTGAGCGTCCCCCACTGGGTACATGGCAGAGATACTCCTCTCCTCCCTGTCTCCAACTAGGGACATGTGTCACTGAGTGTCCCCCACTGGGTACATGGCAGTGATTCTCCTCTCCTCCCCCATCCCCCACTGGGTACATAAGCCACTGAGCGTCCCCCACTGGGTACATGGCAGTGATTCTCCTCTCCTCCCCCATCCCCCACTGGGTACATAAGCCACTGAGCGTCCCCCACTGGGTACATGGCAGAGACACTCCTCTCCTCCCTGTCTCCCACTAGGGACATGTGTCACTGAGTGTCCCCCACTGGGTACATGGCAATGATTCTCCTCTCCTCCCTTATCCCCCACTAGGGACATATGTCACTGAGTGTCCCCCACTGGGTACATGGCAGAGATCCTCCTCTCCTCCCTTATCCCCCACTAGGGACATGTGTCACTGAGCGTCTCCCACTGGGTACATGGCAGAGATCCTCCTCTCCTCCCCCGTCCCCCACTGGGTACATAAGCCACTGAGCGTCCCCCACTGGGTACATGGCAGAGATACTCCTCTCCTCCCTGTCTCCCACTAGGGACATGTGTCACTGAGTGTCCCCCACTGCGTACATGGCAGAGATCCTCCTCTCCTCCCCCGTCCCCCACTGGGTACATAAGCCACTGAGCGTCCCCCACTGGGTACATGGCAGTGATTCTCCTCTCCTCCCTTATCCCCCACTGGGTACATAAGCCACTGAGCGTCCCCCACTGGGTACATGGCAGAGATACTCCTCTCTTCCCTGTCTCCCACTAGGGACATGTGTCACTGAGTGTCCCCCACTGGGTACATGTCAGAGATCCTCCTCTCCTCCCTTATCCCCCACTAGGGACATGTGTCACTGAGCGTCTCCCACTGGGTACATGGCAGAGATCCTCCTCTCCTCCCCCGTCCCCCACTTGGTACATAAGCCACTGAGCGTCCCCCACTGGGTACATGGCAGTGATTCTCCTCTCCTCCCCCATCCCCCACTGGGTACATAAGCCACTGAGCGTCCCCCACTGGGTACATGGCAGAGACACTCCTCTCCTCCCTGTCTCCCACTAGGGACATGTGTCACTGAGTGTCCCCCACTGGGTACATGGCAATGATTCTCCTCTCCTCCCTTATCCCCCACTAGGGACATATGTCACTGAGTGTCCCCCACTGGGTACATGGCAGAGATCCTCCTCTCCTCCCTTATCCCCCACTAGGGACATGTGTCACTGAGCTTCTCCCACTGGGTACATGGCAGAGATCCTCCTCTCCTCCCCCGTCCCCCACTGGGTACATAAGCCACTGAGCGTCCCCCACTGGGTACATGGCAGAGATACTCCTCTCCTCCCTGTCTCCCACTAGGGACATATGTGTCCCTGAATGTCCCCCACTGGGTACATGGCAGTGATTCTCCTCTCCTCCCTTATCCCCCACTAGGGACATGTGTCACTGAGCGTCTCACACTGGGTACATGGCAGAGATCCTCCTCTCCTCCCCCGTCTCCCACTAGGGACATGTGTCACTGAGTGTCCCCCACTGCGTACATGGCAGAGATCCTTCTCTCCTCCCCCGTCCCCTACTGGGTATATAAGCCACTGAGCATCCCCCACTGTGTACATGGCAGAGATACTCCTCTCCTCCCCCATCCCCCACTGGGTACATAAGCCACTGAGCGTCCCCCACTGGGTACATGGCAGAGATCCTCCTCTCCTCCCCCGTCTCCCACTAGGGACATGTGTCACTGAGCATCCCCCACTGCATACATGCCAGAGCTCCTCCTCTCCTCCCCCATCCCCCACTGGGACATATGTGAGTGAGTGTCCCCCACTGCGTACATGACACAGATCCTCCTCTCCTCCACCATCCCCCACTAGGGACATGTGTCACTGAGCATCCCCCACTGCGTACATGACACAGATCCTCCTCTCCTCTCCCATCCCCCACTGGGGACATGTGTTATTCAGTTACAAATAATGATGTATTTCCTATTTCTACGTTGACCACAGCAACCACCACCACCAGCACCTCAAATACCACCACCACTCGCACCCATACAGAGACCATAGAAGAAGGCACAACATGTGGGTCAGGCCATGGCTACTACAGAGAGAGGAGAGGGGGGCCGACCACAACATTATGGCTGAATTATATGCCAAGACAAGACTGAAACCACGTCTAGCCAGGTAGGCCACCAACTACAGAGCTCCAAATCAGTGTTGTCGAGAAGTTAGCCCTCATCCTCAGATATCTGGCCACTGGAGAGTCCTACACATCATTATCCTGTCAGTTCAGGGTTGGCAGATCCACCATCTCCAAGTTTCTAGAGGTCTGCAGGGCCATCCAGGATGAGTTCAGCAGGGAGCACCTCAGATGTCCCACTACTCCAGATGAGTGGAAAGAACTGGAGAGGGAATTCAGGATCAGATGGAATATTCCACATGCCCTGGGAGCCCTTGATGGAAAACATGTGGCCGTGAAGACACCCAAGAACACTGGAGCCCTGTTCCACAACTACAAGGGGTTCTTTTCCATTGTAATGTTGGCCCTGGTAGATGGCCAGTATAAGTTTAGATGGGTGGATGCTGGTACAGCTGGATCTTGCTCAGATGCCCAGATATTTAATGCCTCTCAGCTTAAGAGGAGGATTGAGGATGGCAGGATAGGCTTCCCTGACCCAGCACCTATAACCCAGGGTGGTCAAGATGTCCCCTACTTCATTCTGGCAGATGATGCCTTTGCAGTGAAGACCTGGCTCATGAAACCCTATGGTAGAAGGATGTTAACCAGAAAGGAAAGGATTGCCAACTACAGAATATCAAGGGGCAGGAGAGTTGATGAGGACCACCATTGAACTTCCCCCAGAAACAGTCAGAGAAGTGGTATTTACCTGTGTGGTTCTGCACAACATACTGAGAAGCCAGTATCAAGGTCAACATGGTGGTCAAGAGCCTGATGATGATGATGATGATGATGATGTGCCTGGTGATTGTTGATTGATTTGTGGTGCTGCTGGTGGTGGTCCAGACAGAAACCCTGCTAGAGAAGCCAAAAGACAGAGGGACTACATCAAGGACTACTTCAATAATGAGGGAGCAGTGGCCTGGCAAGATGGCAGAATATAACTCCTGCTGCAGTAATCAGTCCTTTTCAGGACTAATAACCAGTCCTTTTAAGGACTACCAAATATTCCAAAAACAATAAATCAGCTGTGCTTCTTCCAAATATCACAACCATTTCCTAACACTAGTCACCCATCCAACAAACAGACAAACCCAATGCCTTACAGAAGTCACCCCACTGACGAACAGACAAACACAATGCACAACAAAATTCAAACCACTGAAAAACAGACAAACCCAACACCTTACAGAAGTCACCCCACTGACGAACAGACAAACACAATGCACGACAGAACTCATCCCACTGACAAACAGACAAACCCAACGCCTTACAGAAGTCACCCCACTGACGAACAGACAAACACAATGCACAACAAAAATCAAACCACTGAAAAACAGACAAACCCAACGCCTTACAGAAGTCACCCCACTGACGAACAGACAAACACAATGCACGACAGAACTCATCCCACTGACAAACAGACAAACGCAACGCCTTACAGAAGTCACCCCATTGACGAACAGACAAGCACAATGCACAACAAAATTCAAACCACTAAAAAACAGACAAACCCAACGCCTTACAGAAGTCACCCC
Organism: Sabellastarte sp. h YS-2021; assembly: GCA_964017235.1. Classification (NCBI taxonomy): domain Eukaryota; kingdom Metazoa; phylum Annelida; class Polychaeta; order Sabellida; family Sabellidae; genus Sabellastarte; species Sabellastarte sp. h YS-2021. The sequence continues at coordinate 57,600,778 of OZ024930.1, read as the reverse complement.
ACTGACGAACAGACAAACACAATGCACAACAAAATTTAAACCACTGACAAACAGACAAACCCAACGCCTTACAGAAGTCACCCCACTGACGAACAGACAAGCACAATGCACAACAAAATTCAAACTACTGAAAAACAGACAAACCCAACGTCTTGCAGAAGTCACCCCACTGACGAACAGACAAACACAATGCACATCAAAATTTAAACCACTGAAAAACAGACAAACCCAACGCCTTACAGAAGCCACCCCACTGACGAACAGACAAACACAATGCACGACAGAACTCATCCCACTGACAAACAGACAAACACAACACCTTACAGAAGTCACCCCACTGACGAACAGACAAACACAATGCACAACAAAATTCAAACCACTGAAAAACAGACAAACCCAACACCTTACAGAAGTCACCCCACTGACGAACAGACAAACACAATGCACAACAAAATTCAAACCACTGAAAAACAGACAAACCCAACACCTTACAGAAGTCACCCCACTGACGAACAGACAAACACAATGCACGACAGAACTCATCCCACTGACAAACAGACAAACCCAACGCCTTACAGAAGTCACCCCACTGACGAACAGACAAACACAATGCACAACAAAATTCAAACCACTGAAAAACAGACAAACCCAACACCTTACAGAAGTCACCCCACTGACGAACAGACAAACACAATGCACAACAAAATTCAAACCACTGAAAAACAGACAAACCCAACACCTTACAGAAGTCACCCCACTGACGAACAGACAAACACAATGCACGACAGAACTCATCCCACTGACAAACAGACAAACCCAACGCCTTACAGAAGTCACCCCACTGACGAACAGACAAACACAATGCACAACAAAATTCAAACCACTGAAAAACAGACAAACCCAACACCTTACAGAAGTCACCCCACTGACGAACAGACAAACACAATGCACGACAGAACTCATCCCACTGACAAACAGACAAACCCAACGCCTTACAGAAGCCACCCCACTGACGAACAGACAAACACAATGCACGACAGAACTCATCCCACTGACAAACAGACAAACACAATGCACGACAGAACTCATCCCACTGACAAACAGACAAACCCAACACCTTACAGAAGTCACCCCACTGACGAACAGACAAACACAATGCACAACAAAATTTAAACCACTGACAAACAGACAAACACAACGCCTTACAGAAGTCACCCCACTGACGAACAGACAAACACAATGCGCAACAAAAATCAAACCACTGAAAAACAGACAAACCCAATCCTAAACATAAATCTCCTTAAAAAAAACCCAATGGCAAACATAACTTGCTAAATGGTATGCAATGTAGACTTACATTTCACTGAAATTATTTCCTTTACTGAATATCTTAAATTTTTTTTTTTTTACTCCACTTCAAGATTGTTTGGAAAATATAACCACCAAAGTGGTTCCTTTTACAATAATGGTGGGTTATGTTTGCAAAATAGTTTTCAGTTCTTTGTTTTGGGTTCTGTTTGATTTTGAGTTTGTCTGTTTCTTGGTTGGGGGGTTATGTTGGCTATTGGGTTTATGTGATTGTAAGTTGGGGGTTGGATTTGGTGCTGGGTTTGTGTGTTTCTTAGTGGGGGGTTATTTGTTTCATGTTTGGGGGTGGTGTGGGTGATGGACTTTTTTTTTCTTGTGATAAGTATTTGTACTGAACTGTTATGTTTTGGGAGGGGATTTTTAATAGAATACAGCTTAATAATTAAGTGGCCTGTCAGGGATGCTTATTTGTTTTCACCAAAGTTCGACTGATCACCGCCGCCGCCGCAGGATGATGGTCTCCCTTGAATAACTTCTTAGCCTTTCAAATATTTCTTTCCTTCTTATCTTTCTTTAAAACTATAGGGGCGGGAAAAAATTTTGGGATTAAGATTAAGATTTGCCAAAGGAATGTCCTGACTTTATGGTGACCTTAAACTCAAAATGTTAATGGACATATGGCCTGCTTAAAGTCATCAAAATGGAATAAAATCCTCTGGCTCCTTTCTTTTTCCATTTTTTATATCGAAATTATCACTGGTATTAAACTAGATAAAAAGAATACTTATGGTCACCTTAAACTCTCAGTATGAATGGAGTTGTAGCCACCTTAAAGTGAAATGAGGGGGTTTTCAGCCTCCAAGTATCTTATTGTTCGACTGACCTCAGTTAAACTTTGCACACCTATAAAAGATGGCAAACCAAAGGGTTATCCTGACTTTAAGGTGACCTTAAACTGTTAATATAATTTTGGCCCCCTAAAGTCATAACATTTGAATAAAGCCATCTGGCTCCTTTCTTTTTCCATATCTAACATATATTGATATTGAAGGGACATTCTCATATTATGGTCACCTTAAAGTCGAAATATGAATGAAGTTATAGTCACCTTACAGTGAAAAAGGAAGTTTCAGCCTCCAGCTATCTTATTGTTCAACTGACCTGAGCTAAACTTTATGCACTTATAAAGGATGAGAAAAGGGACATTCTTATTTTATGGTCACCTTAAAGTCCCAATATGAATGAAGTTATAGCCATCTTGCAGTGAAATTATGGAGTTTTTAATCTCCAGCTATTGTATTGTTCAGCTGACCTCACTTTAATTGTGCACACTTATTAAAGATGAAAATAGGGACAAGTAACATACACAATGCAATAAAGTTCACAGTTTCTATTGCCTATGATGCATAAGTTGACATCTTTTATGGGTGACTTCTTTTTCATCAGGGCCGCTTCGTTTTTGTCAGCAAAAACATTCTTCTAGTTGTTTTTGGAATATTTGGGTGGCCCTGAAAAGGGCCGACGGCAGGTCAAAGACCCACCCTGACTGGATGGCTACTGAGGAGGCTGCTGCTGTTGAGGCGGTGCTGTAGTGGTGATAGTGAAGAGTTGCAGCTGCTGCTGCTGCTGCTGAGGCTGGTCAATGATCTGTGTTGATGTCAGATCTGGTAGTTGACTTAGTATTCCACTTAGGTTGTGTCTACTGCCCTCATCCTGTACTGTTAGAACTGATGTATGGTTTCCAAAGCCAATGGGGCTGGGTGTGTAGTAGACATAACTGCTGCTAGCTGCGGCTTTAGTGGAACTAGATGCTTGTTGAGTGATTGTTGGCAGTATGTCGACCCTCTGGGACTCTGTGGTAAAAGTGGCTGATCTTCTTCGTAGTGGTTGATGTCTACGCTTGCTTTTAATGGTTTCAATGTCTCTAAAAATTCTGCCCTTGAGGTCCTCAAACTCCTCCTGGGTCATCTTTTCAGCCTCTGATGCCACATAGTCAAAGAAGGGCTGCCTGTCTGACTTCTGCTGCAGGAAACCTGAGATGAGTGTCCTCATCTGGTCAAAGTGCTTGAGTATCTTGGAGTCTGTTGAAACTGGTATAGATGTGAACATAGGTTGATTCCTACTCTCCCTCAGGACACTGGACTCAAGGTGGTCTGTATCAGTAGTAGATAGACGCGATTCCTCCTGCTTGCTGGTGTTGGGACTGGCCTCGAACCCAGAACTTCTGCTGGCACCCTTGTGTCTGATGTGGGTTTTAAGGAAACCCATCTGCTGGTAGACCCAGGACTGTCTCTTGGTCATCTCCCTTGGTGCTTGGCCAGATTGTAGCTTGGAGAGTTTGCCATAACACGTTCTCTGTGATTCGAACCATCTTCTGATATCAAAGGGCTTGATCTTCAGTTCTGCAGAAAGTACGGGCGGGCAGGCGGACGGGTGGCGGGAAAAAGTTTGTCCGGGCTGTATCTCAGAAACCGTAAGGGGTAGTAAGTTGATACTTGGTAGGGACATTGCTTAGGGGGTGTAGTTGTGCAACATCATGGTCTGACCTTGATTTGACCTTTGACCTTGCGTAGTGACCTTGACCTATAAAATCTTGTCCAGGCTATATCTCAGAAACCGTAAGGTGTAGGAAGTTGATACTTCGTACGGATATTGGTTAGGGGGTGTAGGTGGGCAACGTCATGGTCTGACCTTGATTTGACCTTTGACCTTGCTGTAGTGACCTTGACCTATAAAATCTTGTCCGGGCTATATCTCGGAAACTGTAAGGTGTAGGAAGTTGATATTTGGTAGGGATATTGGTTAGGGGTTGTAGGTGTGCAATGTCATGGTCTGACCTTGATTTGACCTTTGACCTTGCCATAGTAACCTTGACCTATAAAATCTTGTCTGGGCTATATCTCAGAAACTGTATGGTGTAGGAAGTTGATACTTGGTAGGGACATTGGTTAGGGGGTGTAGTTGTGCAATGTCATGGTATGACCTAGATTTGACCTTGGACCTTTCTGTAGTAACCTCGACCTATAACATCTTGTCTCGGCTACGTCTCAGGAACCACAACTTGTAGGAATTTGGTTAGAAGGTGTAGGTGTGCAACCTTGATTGACCTTTGACCTTCTCATAGGGACTTTGTCCTTATGGGTATCTCTAAGGCTATTTTGAGGATACTGTGCAGAAATGAAACACCTTGGGAGGAGGAGGATTCCAGTAATGTATGCAGTGTTGGATGCTTAATATTACATATCCTTAGTGGGTGATGGGAGAGAAGAGGAGGATCTGTGCCCTGTATTCAGTGGGGGACACTCTCTGATAAATATCCCAAACAGAAACTAGGGGAGGTGAGGATCTCTGCCATATACACAGTGGGGGACGCTTAGTAACACATGTCCCCAGTGGGAGATGGGAGAGGAGAGGAGGATCTCTGCCATGTATGCAGTGGGGGACGCTCACTCACATATGTCCCCAGTGGGGGATGGGGGAGGAGAAGAGGAGCTCTGCCATGTACGCAGTGGGGGACGCTCAGTGGCTGATGTACCCAGTGGGGGATGGGGGAGGAGAGGAGGATCTGTGTCATGTATGCAGTGGGGGACACTCACTCACATATGTCCCCAGTGGGGGATGGGGGAGGAAAGGAGGATCTCTGCCATGTACGCAGTGGGGGATGCTCAGTGACACATGTACCCAGTGGGGGATGGGATAGGAAAGGAGGATCTCTGCCATGTACGCAGTGGGGGACGCTCAGTGGCTGATGTACCCAGTGGGGGATGGGGGAGGAGAGGAGGATCTGTGTCATGTATGCAGTGGGGGACACTCACTCACATATGTCCCCAGTGGGGGATGGGGGAGGAAAGGAGGATCTCTGCCATGTACGCAGTGGGGGATGCTCAGTGACACATGTACCCAGTGGGGGATGGGATAGGAAAGGAGGATCTCTGCCATGTACGCAGTGGGGGACGCTCAGTGGCTGATGTACCCAGTGGGGGATGGGGGAGGAGAGGAGGATCTCTGCCATGTACGCAGTGGGGGACGCTCAGTGGCTGATGTACCCAGTGGGGGATGGGAGAGGAGAGGAGGGTCTCTGCCATGTACCCAGTGGGGGAGGCTCAGTGACACATGTACCCAGTGGGGGATGGGAGAGGAAAGGAGGGTCTATGCCATGTACACAGTGGGGGATGCTCAGTGACACATGTACCCAGTGGGGGATGGGAGAGGAAAGGAGGATCTCTGCCATGTACGCAGTGGGGGACACTCAGTGGCTGATGTACCCAGTGGGGGATGGGGGAGGAGAGGAGGATCTCTGCCATGTACGCAGTGGGGGACACTCAGTGGCTGATGTACCCAGTGGGGGATGGGGGAGGAGAGGAGGATCTGTGTCATGTACGCAGTGGGGGACACTCACTCACATATGTCCCCAGTGGGGGATGGGAGAGGAAAGGAGGATCTCAGCCATGTACGCAGTGGGGGATTCTCAGTGACACATGTACCCAGTGGGGGATGGGAGAGGAAAGGAGGATCTCTGCCATGTACGCAGTGGGGGACGCTCAGTGGCTGATGTACCCAGTGGGGGATGGGGGAGGAGAGGAGGATCTCTGCCATGTATGCAGTGGGGGACGTTCAGTGGCTGATGTACCCAGTGAGGGATAGGAGAGGAGAGGAGGATCTCTGCCATGTACCCAGTGGGGGATGCTCAGTGACACATGTACCCAGTGGGGGATGGGAGAGGAAAGGAGGATCTCTGCCATGTACGCAGTGGGGGACACTCACTGACACATGTACCCAGTGGGGGATGGGGAGGAGAGGAGGATCTCTGCCATGTACGCAGTGGGGGACACTCAGTGGCTGATGTACCCAGTGGGGGATGGGGGAGGAGAGGAGGATCTCTGCCATGTACGCAGTGGGGGACGCTCAGTGACACATGTACCCAGTGGGGGATGGGGGAGGAGAGGAGGATCTCTGCCATGTACCCAGTGGGGGACGCTCACTGACACATGTACCCAGTGGGGGATGGGGAGGAAAGGAGGATCTCTGCCATGTACGCAGTGGGGGACACTCAGTGGCTGATGTACCCAGTGGGGGATGGGGGAGGAGAGGAGGATCTCTGCCATGTACGCAGTGGGGGACACTCAGTGGCTGATGTACCCAGTGGGGGATGGGGGAGGAGAGGAGGATCTCTGCCATGTACCCAGTGGGGGACGTTTTCCGAGATTTAGTATCATAGCCCATTCGTACTGTGAACACACTATATATGTATATGTATTTGCAAATAATTGATTCTCCCTGTCCGTAGTGGGGGACGTCCCCGGTTACGTACATTGCTTTTGTTACTCACGTCAGCGATGCAGATCCTCTTGATTTAATCGCTATAAAAGCAATTGATACATTATTTATGTTAAAAATTAAGCATTTTTCTTTAAGCTTAAAAGAATCCCATGGATTTTAACTTTTAAATCTGTATATTTTATTGGCCATATCTGACTTGTTTCATTTTCATTTTTTTAAAATATCTAGCCTTTGTAATGTGTTTAACCATGGGTTATTTGATTAACTTTAGGAACGGTGTAAGTGTTGGGCTTTTTTATTTTTATTTTTGGGGGGTTTGTCTAAGTATTTACACTGAACTTTTTGGTATCAGGGTTTATAAACAGCAAAACCTAGCTTAGTAATTGTTTTTGGAAGAATTGGTGGCCCTGAAAAGGGCCTGTAGGGGGCTATCCCCCTAAGACTGACTGGCTACTGAGGTGGCTGCTGCTGCACTGAGGTGGTGCAGATGTGGTGATGAACAGTTGTTGTGGTTGCTGCTGTGGCTGCTGCTGGTCGATGATCTGTGATGATCGGTCCAGTAGCTGGCTAAGTATTCCTGATGGGTTGTGTCAACTTCCCTCATCTGCTACTTGCAGGTTGACTGATGAAGGGTTGCCAAAACCAATAGGATTTGGTGTGTAGTAGACACTAGCTGCTACCGCTGACTGCAGTGGTTTGACTGCTGGTAGATGGCTGTGCTGCTGGTGGCAGTATCCTGACCCTCTATGACTCAGTTGTAATAGTAGCTGACCTCTTTGGCAAGACTTGTCTTCGTGATGTTGACTTGACATTCTTTATAGCATTGAAAACTTGAAATTTTCATATTCTTCTGGAGACATCTTGTACTAGACTGGAGACATCTTGTACTAGCACTCTAGACTAATCCTGTCAGTGGTTGAACCTCAAGACTCCTCATGCTTCAGGAAACCCATCTGTTTGTAAACCCATGACTGTCTTTGGGTAAGCTTTCTGGGTGCCTGTCCAGACTGTTGCTTGGAAAGTTTGCCATATCTTGTTCTCTGGGACTCAAACCTACACTGAACATCTATGGCTGTCAGGTTCAATTCTTCAGCAATTTCTGACCACAAAGCTTCCTCTCTGTCCCTGTCATGGAATCTCTCATTCTCCTTGTTGTAAAGCTCAGGGTGTAAAGTTGTAAAATTCAACAATTGTGTCTCCTGACTGCCTGAGAAGACCGCTGAATCTTCCTCCTTGTACCTCTCTTCTTGGCACGCTTCTGCGCTAGTGGTCCCGCGGAAAAGAATCCGCCCTTAGTCGGTTCTTAATCCAAGACTTCATCAGGTGGCCTGGACTTCCGGGCACTAAAATTGTGTCTGTGGGGGCCTAAGAAAGTCAGTTTGGGTCGGCTTCTCTACATCGGACCTTAATCCAGGACAAGTATTTCTTAGTTGTAGGACACCTCAGATGGTCTGAGGCTTTCTGGGACTAAAAAAACCGATTATGCATTGTATGCGGAAAACTTTTTCAATTTTCCCTTTCCCATGGTGGGTCGGGGATTGATCTGGAAATAAGTCCAGGCCTCCTGGGATTAAGCTAAGGCATCCTGGGATTAAGAGTCGCAGGACATCTCAGACAACATAGGATTGTGTAAATTTGGGTCTAAGGATGCTGCAGGAAGCCTGAGACTGAAAAATCTCTTGGTAAGCGTGAAAGTGGGTTGGTTATAATTGTGCAAAATATCAAACATGTTTGATATTTATACTGACCACAACTGACCCAAACAGACTCAAGCCGACTTTCTAGGAGTCTACATTTTGTGGAAACTGATTCCCAAAATACCTTAGTCATGTGGTGGAACAAGGGCATCAGTGATATGGCATTTTGCCCTTGTTTGCCTTCCAAGGCCAACCTATTGCTTTATGTCACTTAAACTATTGTAATTACAGCTTTGGAACAAATATAGTGGTAATAGGAAACCATAACACTAAAAAGCCCATCAAAGTATTTACCTTAAAGGGTCAAACTAGCTAGGTTATTAAAAGTTAAATTTCTTTGATTTTGCAGTATATCTACAAATATATATCCTCAAATCCCATAAAGACTTCTTTGAATTATTGTTATCCAAGTGCAATTATATCATTATAGCAGGTTGATTTATTATTCTGATCAAGCTGAACATAAATTCATACATACTTTCATTGTGTGAATGGCCTTTCAGTTTTTCTTCGGGAATAAAATTCAGTTCTTCAGTGTTTTGGATAATATTCAAATTGTGTTTGATAAGCTTTTTAACATCAGGGTTTTAGGACTGAAAAGAGGATAAAGATTGCTGAATATGACAATCAAAATAATCAGTCACATCCAGATTAGACTGGATTGCTATTTATTATTTTAAATACTTTGGTGACTTTCCCATGAATAACAAGATGTTTAATAAATTTTTTTTTCACAACTCTTTTATTTTACCCTTTTTTACAAAGTGCAAATAGTCTGTGAGGGCGAGGGTAGCGAACCCACCATCAGATTTATACATGTGCAGGTAATTCACAAACAAAATATGCAACAAAAGAAACAGAATTCATATATAGCACAGAAAGGCTTTAAAATTGAATTACATTAAGAACATACAAATATAGGAAACTTATAAAAATAAATTAGCAAATGTTATCCAGTCTTTACAAAAGTCATGTTGTCTCATGTCGATTCTGGATAGGTATTCTTGTTCAACAAATTTTATTTTTAAGAAATTCTGATATTCATATATATTCAGGCTGTGTTTTTGACTGGCACAGTGAAAAATAAAGTACTTTGCCGAGATGTATATTGCATTTACTGGTAAAAAAGATTTTCTGAGTTCAGTATTGCCAAAAAGTATATTCCATGGATCTAGGCTTATGTCAAAATTAATAGATCTCTGTAACCAGGTTCTCACATTTTTCCAGGAAACTATTGTTTTTTCACAATTCACAAAAAGATGTAGTATAGTCTCGAATGTTTTTTCCACAAAAAGAACAGAAAGGATTTTTGGTTAAATTAATCTTATATAAATAATGATTTGTACCCAATATTCTAAAAATAACTCTGTATTGGAACCAAATGAGAACATTATCCCTGATAGAGTAGAAACAATTGGTATAAATGTTTCTCCTTGTATCTGATTCAATTCTTATATTGAGTTTAGTTTCCCACTTCTCAAAATGGTCAAAGGAATTTTTTGCAGATGAACATAATGTGGTATAAAAATCCTGACTACCTTTTTTCGACTTAGAAAGCATATTTATTGGTCTGAAATGAAATGGTCTCACAAATGGTTGTCATCTAATGAAATTCCTTTTAAATACCTAGTTAAGCAATGTTTCAATCTATAGTAACTTAGGAAATTTAAGGACACATTGTAAGATAATTCAATATTTCTTTTCGGCATAATTTTACCTATATTTGTAAGAACATCTATAGGAGACATAATACCCTTTTTGTACAATTCTGCTTCAAACAATGGAAGAGTAGATATTTTTGAGTTATACCAAAGTGGCCCATGCAGAACTTCAGATTCTGGGATTTTTTTTAATATACTACTCCAAGCCAGTATTACATCCTTCCAAAATAGATTTTTCATTTTTCCTGCTACTTTTTGTGACCATTGCGAACCTAAAAATAAAATTTTCTCTTTTTGACCTAAATTAGATAGAGTTATATGGACCCATGGTGCATTTGAGTCAAGATACAGTCTGAGTATCCATGTTATTTTTAAGGTTTTTATAAACGGTTCAAGATCAATCATTTTTAATCCACCTGCATTGTATGACTTGCAAATTTGAGATCTCTTCACTTTATCAGGTTTATCATTCCAAATAAACTTGTACATTATATGATTTAGCTGAGTTAGTTGTTCTAATTCTGGGTTAGGAAGTGACAAAAACAGGTGGTTAAACTTTGGTATTATTAGGGCTTTCAAAACTGCTATTTTTCCAATTGGTGTAAGATATCGACTTTTCCAAGCATTTAACGTTTGTTTAGTTTGACATATAGCAGCAGTATAGTTTAAACCAATCATCTCACTTAGGTCCACAGAGAACTCTATGCCCAGGAATCTGAATTGGGTATTTCCCCATAGTAAATTCCTATTTGTGTCAAATTTATCCCTTGAGTATCTTTTTTTACCTATCCAGATCAATTTAGTTTTGTCGGTATTTACCTTTAGGCCTGATAAATCACCAAAAATCTCTAGTGTATTTAATGCAGCTAATAAGGAGTCTTTTGTCCCATTCAGGATAAGAGATGTCTCGTCAGCAAACTGTGTTAGTTTCATATGTTTTTTTTTCTATTTTGATACCTTTTATCTGATTATTACATGTACTCATAAGATACAAAATCTGAGCACATAGTATGAACTCATATGATGAGATAGGATCCTCTTGCCTACATCCTCTTTCTATATCAAGAAACTCTGAAGTAATTCCACACTGAACTATTGTTGCTTTAATGTCATTGTTAAACGTTTTAATCCATTTCAAGATGCTAGTTCCAAAACCTAAAAATTTTAACACAGAGTATAGGAATTTCCAAAAAATGGAGTCAAAAGCTTTTTTAAAATCGATTAGGACAAGGAAACCAGGAATTTCATGTTGTTCAGTGTATTGTATTATGTCATAGATCAGTCTTGTGTTTTCACCGATGAAACGCCCACTGACAAAACCTGTTTGGGTTGTTGAAATTAACTGACTGAGGTAAGTTTTTATACGATTTGCTATCGTTGCTGAACCGATCTTGTAAACAACAGTTAATAACGATATTGGGCGCCAGTTCTTTAGGTACTGTCTCGGCTTGTTTCCTTTGGGCAAGCAGATTATTATGCATTGCCTCAAAGAAATAGACATTTTGCCAACATTATATGTATGATTTAATGCTCGAAGAACAAAGGTTTTTAGTTTTATCCAGAAAACTTTGAAGAATTCTGCAGGGAAGCCGTCAATTCCCGGACAATTTCCATTTTTTATTGATTTTAGGGTTGAACTTATTTTCTTTTCTGTAAGGATACCTTCTAACTGTTGTGATTCATCAATGGATAGTTTTCTTATGTTATGCATGTCTTGGAAAAGTTCATTTAAATTGTCTTCATATAGACTCGGTTCTTTTTTTTGAATAGGTTGGCATAAAATTTTTGTAGCTCTTTCAGAATTTGATTTTGGTCTATAATTACCTTGTTCTCTAATGTTACAACTCGCTTGACTGTTTTTTCCAGGTATTTGTGATTTTCAAGTGCACACAAAATTTTGAAGGCTTTTCACCATACTGAAGCCACTGTGCTCTTGAACGAATTATATTTCTATATAATTTATCTTCCCTAATTTTTTGTAGTTCCTTTTTTTGTCCTCAATAAGTTCTACATTTGCCAATTCTATTTTATCAAGAGTTTCAATATCAATCTGGAGTGCCCTCTCTCTTGTATCAGTTTTAGTCTTCAGTTCTGTTGCAAATTTAATTGTTTCTCCTCTTATTTTGAGGAGCAAAGTTTCAAGAAACTGTCCATTATTTATGATGAATTGTATATCTGAATCTGAGATATGACTTATATTTTCAATTCTGTAGACAGGTATTGCACAGATTTCTTTTTCAATTAAGGAGTTGACCATATTTAAATATTCTTTTTGTTTAAGCAGTGAGCAATTAAATTTCCATGTGCCCTTTCCTCTTTTAAATTTACACAAGGTCAATGTTAGTCCCACAATTGAGTGATCAGTCCTATATCCTGGCCTTATTTCACAACTGTTTACCAAGTCTAAAAGAGGATCTCAGATAAGAAAATAGTCTAGACAAGATTGTTTTAATGGATTTTTTCTACGCCATGTATATCTTCTAGTGTTCTTATGAAACATCCAAAACCCGTCCATTAAATTAAAATTAGACATCAAATCAATTACCGCATTCCTTGCATTAGGGTTATTAACATGCAGGTAGTTATTGGTATCAATGGCTGGATCTAAAGCAATATTGATATTGCCACAGATAATACAATAGGCCTGCTCATCAGAATCTAGCATTTCTCCTAATTTTGTAAAGAACCCTGGTGAATCAGAGTTTGGAGCATAAATATTTATAAGTCTAATACAAATTTCACCTAATAGAAGTTTGGCAGTTATTAGATTACCAGAATTGTCATTTTCACAGGATTCTACACTGTATTCAAAATTTTTTTTTTAGAATTGCCACACCCCTCGAGTTAGAACTGTTCCCACTTACAAAACAGTCGCCATTCCAAATTTGTTTTATTGATTGTAAATCATTATCAATCCAATGTGTATCTTGGAGACATACTATATTTGCTGGCGAACTGTAGAAGTAATCAAGTACATCCCTTCCTTTTTATAATTTCTTAGACCTTGACAGTTTGCTGACAGTACTCTCAATGTATCTCCTTGCATGGTTGCTTGTAATGGAAAGACCCCTTACCGTTGGTAAAATGATAAACCAGACCATGTAGTATACCGGTACTTTCAAAATAAATGCAAATCTCGCCTCCTGTTGCCTTTGTGACATGTGGACATGGTGATAAATGAATCAGGGTAAACGATAGAAAAGGGTATCTATATACAAAAAATAAGAAGTTATACTGTGAAGAAAAAAAAAGGAATGAACTATTGAGTAAGCTATGTACAAAAATAAGAAATAAGCAAAAGGAAAAATCAATATCTACAAAAACTATTTGGAGATAAAAAAACATAAACATGGTTGGCATCGAAGTGGTTCTGCTGTGTGGGAAATAGCAATAGAACCCTAAACTTTGTATCGTCTTGTAGTTTAACTGACTATTGATTTAATTAAGATTCAATAAATTTCTAATTTAGACTACAAGGTCGCATCATTACAATAGTCACTTCAATACACATTTTTTTATTGTTGATATTTTAATGTTGATATATTTAGATATTGTTCTTTATACAAATTGTGACTTGATCTTTTATGCGATGACTTTATTTCAGATCGGACATTTAAGTTGGATATTTAACTAAAACTTTTTTTCCTTTTCTTTTTCTTTTGCCTTGTTGAAACTGGATTGAATTTATCCTGTGAAGTTGATTCTTTTGAAGATAACATTGAGTCAATGGTTTTTTGTTTCAGGTTATCCATGGTATCCACAGGTGTACTTGTCATTTTAGCTCTTTGGCTATTGTCACTATTTAAGAGACACCTTTCAAAAGAATCCAATTTCAATGAGCCTGAAGACATGAAACTACAATAGTATTGGTCAATAAAGTTTTCCAACACACCCAAAGTTTTGTCTACTGAACTCTCATTTCTATCACTTGTAATTTCTAGTGCACTGGTATTCACTTCACTGTCTTTAAAAACACTGAAATAATATTGGTCAATTGTGTATTCCAAATCCTCCAATGTTTTGTTACAAACGCTTTCTGTCAAGCCAGACCTTTCATTTGACATTATTCATTAAAGTGTAACCCCTTGTCCAAACTTGTCCCCCTCTGTCCTTTTGCGGTAGTGATTTCAGCTTTACATGTAGATATGTCTTTTTAGACTCACATAAGCCCTTTTGACCTCCATAGATGCAGTCTTGCTATATTATAATAATATCAAATCCTTTATTTTTTCTCAAATTTCACAACAACAAACAGCTAACTTTTATCTTTTTTTCTTCAGATGCTATCAATATATATTCATAGTCACTATCCTCCACTTTTTACTCTTCAAGAAGGTATTATTCCATTATTTTTCCTCATTATTTCCCACACAGAAAAAAAAAACACAACTTCACCATACCATTATTAATCCCATATGTTTTATTAAAATTTAAATTTAGTACGAGTAGGGGAAGATAAAAATATGAGATGTGGAGACTTCTGCAATTATTTTTGAGGGATAATTTACACTGATATTTATCAATACTAATTAGGGACTGACAGAGTGCTCATTGATAATAAACAAGCACTGACAGAAACTTGTCACAAACCAAGATACCCCTTTGGGTAGGTCACTTTACATATTTCTGGGACACTCTAAATTTGTCCCATGAATGAGCATATTCATGGTGCAGGAATATCTGTATAAATAAATGATTCAGTTGTGTCATTAACTCCAAAAATATGTTTTCACTGATTAAACATTACTGTATATAATAATTTACTGAATATTGTGTATCCTACCTGTACAGATATATAATTTCACTATAGCATAATTTGCAGTTTTCTCTTAATAAACTGACTTTCTAGTTATATATTTGCCTATTTTCACTACTATCTTGACACTTGCCTCATACTTCTAATATAATACTAAAACATAGTGTGTGAGGGTGGACACTGCTGGCTTTAATTGTAAATGGTAGTCTTATTGGTAAGATGATAAACCATAATGTGCATGCAACAATTAATGACTACTTAAGTAAATGGTTATACATATAAGAACTTGCACTGCAGAACTGTCTGGGTGGCATGCACATGATGTGGACTCCAAAAACTGGAAGGTATTTGAGATCCACTTGTCCCAGTCATTATATTCCTTCCTACCATCTCCTGACTAAATTTTGAAGTTTGCTGTAACTGGTTTTTATCACCTTTAACAATATCTTGACATCAGCAGCTAAAATGTTTAATTTACAAATGTCATTTTAAACAGTATGTACACATGTTAATGGATAAGGTACACAATATACACTTAATGTTAACAAATGTCTTTAGATTTAGATCAAATCAAGTGTCAAACTGCCACATAATTTCTGAACATTAAATGCATTTTTAAAAAGACACACTAGTATATTACTAAAGCAATATATTTATACATATTTTAACATATAGTAAAATGATTTTTAAAAAATTTACAGAAAATTCACAGACCGGCAAACCCTAGTCTGGTGACCTTGACCCCTTTAATCTGCAATAAAGTGTCAGGTACCATCCACAATTTTGGACACTACACCTAGCAATAATAATGAAAAACGTAATAATAATGTATTTCTAGTTAACTCATTTGGTGCACATTTTAACATTATATACCCCTTCTGCTATAGAATGATATTGCAAAATAATTAAATAACACTTATCATAGTTAAAAAATGTGCATCAGTTTAAGTGCTGTGCATCTTTTATTGTCGCCTAGAAACACATATTTACTTTTAAAGATTAGTGCCAAGTTATTTTAATGCTTAATTAGCAATATTTGATGTTATAAGTTCCATAATATATGGTAAAATATTTTGAATGCATAGAATTCGATAAAAATACTTAAATAACGATCGAAATTTCCAGATACATGACAGATATATTAATGAAATCTGACACTGTTTGACACTGTTTGACAGTTTGACACTGCCTCACAACACAAAAAAAGAATACAGCATTAATAGGTAAAGGTCATTGTAGGCTTTACTACTCCCTTTATTTGACAAGAGTTTAGTCTATGTAAACCCAAGAACCCACTGCAGCCCAGAGAACATTTTTCTGTCGTTATAGTCTGACTTGCCCTTATTGCAAAGGATGATATATTTAAACCACTCTGCCATAGCATTCACAGCCCAGTTTCTGCTTCTTGGTATGATCACAATGCTGGATCTGCTTCTATCGTGTGTCCAACTCATCCAACACATTGGTCTGGGACTCCTTATAGGGCTCTATAGGTTGAGGAGAATTTTGCTCTGCAAGCTCAGGCTGCCTCTTCCTCTTTCCCTCACCAAGTTTCTGAGGCATAATTGTTTTTCAACGTTAACATTTTAATAAAAAACAGTGTTTACAAGATTATTGATATTTATTGAAACAGGGATGCACATCAGTCTTTCATACAGGATAGTTCTACATGGTAACTCTCTGGTAGCTCCCTCACAGTCTTAGTACAGTCTCAGCCAAAATTCTTTCTGCCTCTTCTTCTCGGCGGTGATTGGTATATCCAAGGGAGCATAGCATTGTGGCTTCCTCACAGCAAATTCACTGAAATCTGCTCTTTTTAGACTCCTCTCCTACATTTTAAAGATCAAACAATACAAAGAGAAATATTTATGTTATCAAAGAAAGGACTTTCAAAGGTGATGAATTCATATGGCAAATTTTATAGGCAAAGAATGACTACGATAATTTTTAATAAGAGGTTGTTGTTGGGGTGTTGGGGTGTGGTGGGGTTGGTTTGTTGGCATTAGGAAGAATGATGAAGAGCAGCGAGACTCCTATACAAGTAATTATACAGTAGTCAACTACCAACCAAAGCATTTACAGCCATAAGAGCAGCATCATGTGTGAGATAATGTCTGCTCCCAGATTTGTGTAAAAAGTAGTTGGTAAACACTCCTTAACCCCAAAAGTGGGTAACTGATCCAAGACTTACAAAGGTTCTGAATATGCCTTGAAAAACAGAATTCAGTGTCAAACCCAGGCCTGGGCAAAATGTATTTGTATTCGTATTCATAAGTATTCGAATACAATTAAAAAAGAATTTGTATTCAAATACTTTTGTGAAAAATGCTAAGTATTCGTATTCAAATACATTTCAAAAATATTTGTATACATGAATACTTTTATTAATACGTTTAATATTTTTCACTTTTTGTTGATTTTTTCACCCTGTACTGTCAAGTTTTAGATACAAATATGAAATTTGGCTGTCTATCATTATGTGCCTAGGTTTGTATATGCCCATGTTTGTATATTTTATTCAGAAATGTAAAATTATTAAGATTTATTAAAAATGATTGTATGAATTGGAGTTTAGTTAAAATGTATTCATAAATATATTCATAAATGTATTCGAATACTTTTGAAACTGATGTATTTGTATTCATATTCATGGAAATGAAAAGTATTCGTATTCATATACTTTTGAATATATTCGCCCCAGGTCTGGTCAAACCATATACCAAGGTTCCTGATCACATCAGTAGTAGAGAGGAAATATTAACTAAGAAATTGTTGAAATTGTTGCCCCTTAGAATCAAAATAATACATTCAATTTTATCCAGATTTAACTGCAGCTTCTTTGCAGACAACCAAATCTTGACATAATCTAAGTCGTTTTTCAATGTATCAATGACCTGAGCAACATTGTCGTGTTTAAGATAAACATATAACTGTGTATCGTCCACATAAAGTGCCTATAGAAACTTATTCCAGGATAATTTATAATTTCAAATAATTTTGTTAATAACTTAATAGTGTATAATGAAATGAGTATTTGATCAATGAGGACAGGGTCCTGCAGCACCCCATATGAGAGCTTCTTAGCATCATATAGAATAGAACAAATTTTAATGCACTGAGAACAACTGGAGAGGTAAGACTTGAAGCAGTCTAGACTATGCCACCAACACCAAACCAAGAACTCAGTCTATGAACGTGCCATGATCAATAATATCAAACACTACCAATTGGTTATGTAGCACAACAGCAGGACCCTTACCTCTCCTTCATTCTTAATCAACAGCACTGCAATTTCAACTGAAGTCACATTGTCATTTTTGTCAGGTGGTATTGAGGATTTTTTATATGTGGAGTGACAACAGCTTTCCTAAATCTGGCAGGAACAACACCTTCAGACAAGGAAAAAGTTTAGTGATAGAGGACAGAAGGATGTAAACACTCCATAACCAAAAAAGTGGGCAATAAATCACACAAACAAGATGTTGATGATTTCAATATTGCCTTTTGAATTTCTTAATCAAAAACTGTTTTAAAAAAGTCAAATTTAAATAGACCTGGAGGAGCAGAAAGTGTGAAAGAGATAATGTTATAGAGAGGGAGTCCCTGATCTTGGTAATCTTGTCTGAGAAAAAGTCACAAATTAGTTGGCAAGATTTTCTGAGTCATGAGAAGGAAGTACAATTTCAGGAATAGGGTGCAATGCATGCTGATCATAAGACCTTCCACAGTCTCTTTGAACCATACATTTTTGCCAACAAGAATTAGTTGGATTTATCCGTGGTGACTAAAGACTTGCAACAGGCAATGTGTTTGTGCAGTCTAGCTTGATTATGTGGTGACTTAACCTTGTGCTATATGCATTCAATCTGATGCCTGACAGCCTTTACCAGCAAATAGGAATCAAAAAGCCATTTAACAGTACCTTTGTTGAAACTGCAGAGCACCTCAGGTGCATTTGTATCAAGCATATCATTTAGATCACTTGTGTATTGCTCATAGAGAGCACTAAATGTATTTCCCAGCTCTTCTAATAAATGAACAATAAGCAAGATTACTACAAAAAACACACAAAAACACTTTAAAAATCACATAACATTTTAACACACTTATTTCTGCCATACAGTGTCAATGAATGAGGTAAACGTGAAATAAGGTGAACTGCATGTTCCTTCTCTGCATAGCTGCAAGAAGTCATCTGGATGGCAATGCATGAGATCTCTCCTACTAGAAATGAAGTCACTGTTTAGGCTTCAGTACAGTTCTCCTAAGTTCTCTAATGTCTTTGATGAAATATGAGCTCTCCAAGTTCAATCTACATATATTACAATGTTTCCAAAATAGCACAGCTAGAATTGTAACAAAAACCAGCAGATACACCATGCAGTATAACTCATTTTCTTATGAAATTGCATTTTCTTCTTGTTCAATATCACTTGCTGTTTAAAGCAGCCACACTTTCTTTACGAGCTTCACACTGCTTTCTTTAGTATTTTGTTTCATATATCTTTCTTCTTTTATTTGTTCTTACAGTATACTGGGCACAGTCAGATTGGTGGCAACTTCCTTGTTCTTCCAAAATTATACTCTTCTAATCAAAAGTCTGTCAAGCAATTTGGTTATAGCTTTACTTTTGATGCTCCCATTGTTTGGAAAGACCTTCCTGGTGAGATTTGTGCATCCCACTCCCTATAGCCTCTTTCAAACAGTAGCTTAAAACCTCATGTACACCAAGGCATCTCCACCTTAGTCTTAATCATCCCCTGGCATTGTCTGTGGTGGTTGACCTCTTTTATGTCTCTCGATACTGAAATTGGTTGACTTGCTTTGTGCTGTTGCACTTTTGTTTCCCTTCCGTAATGGGGAGTTTAATCGCCATAAAAGTCCAATTTGAATTAGAACTACATATATGCTCCATATGTAACAACATGGTAGATCATTGGTATTTCAGAGTCTGAATGCTGTTGTAGGTGTCTTACTCACACTATGGTGAACAAACAAAAATAATTTTATGCTCAAAACACTCATCAGTGATGAATGAATTTTTTTCAGTGTACTTAACGACAATTTGTGTATTGATCCAGATTTTTTTTCTTTGCTGAAACATGATATATTCAGAGTACAGGTAAATTTACACCTTGATCTGACCAAGTGACCTCTGGCTAATTATATGTGTATTCATTCAATTTTCCTTTGTGTTTCAAGATATTCATTTGGAGTTTACTACATCTTGACATGGGCTATTGATAACTTCTTCAACTTTGGAAAGTTTTTTCTCAGAATTTGTAGATTTTTGCTTTCTTTCTAAGTGAGAGAGATATAGTTTTCACTTTTTGTTTGTGACACTGTAAATTCTATTTTGAGAATGAAAAATTGCAGGAAAATGTTTATTTTGTGTGTGGATAGTAGACTTTTTATTACATTAAAATACCTTTTAGACCAGTCAAATAATATATATGATATGTACTGTGTATTTTTATAGTTTCTTGATACCTTAATGGGAACTGATAATTTATCCCATAAAGATTTTTTGCGGGAGTTTCGAAAGTTAACTTTAAAATTTTAGTCGTTTCCTATGGTAAACATACAAAACAAAATAATGAAGACATCAAAGCCATGTATGTTATATGTGCACAAACTTAACAGTGTTGTTTACTTTCGAAATTGAATTTAGACTGTTTGAAAGCCATTGTACAGTATACTGTAAACTGTGAATTGCCTGTTAAATCGACCGTGTCGGACACACCCCGAGGTCCTCAGTGGCCTACTGTAGTGGTTAGCAAGTTTGGCATCTAATGCTGCGTTCAGAGAGCCCGTGCACACGACCTGTGAGTTGGTACCCACCAGTGGAAAGTTTTGACCGTTCTTCACAATTTACCGCTGGTGTGTTTATGTGTGGATGTAAACAAACACAAATGACAAAGAGAAAGAAATAAAAGAAATCACAATGCTTCGTTATCCACCATACAAAAGATATATATTTCATTCGTTATTCGTTTTCTTAGGTTATTTATCAAAATCCTAAGTACCGAAACAGTTCATTTAGCAGGTTTTTTTATAACAAAAGCACATGTATTCTGCATCTTTGTTGTCACTAGAGGTGAAGGTCAAAGTTTGGAAAGTTTCTAGTGACACCCAACTCACCAGTGGTATATACCACCTGTGAGACCGTTCTTGACAAATTTACAGGCTGTGAAGTCGTGGTTACGGCCGGTAAGAACGCAGCATAATCATAGGCTGTCACCTCTGTGGGTCCGAATCCCACAAGTGGCAATTCTGAGGACCTGTCCCAATATGACCCTCCCTGTTAAACGGGACGTAAAACCCCAACTTTGACTTCGGACACATCCACACTGCGGTCTATTCAGTATGTACTGCTTCCCTGCATAAGATGGCCGCAGTCATAAGTTGGCCGCGGTTCATCTACAGGCTCCAGAAAGACAAATAGATTATTGTACACCAATGAAAACTGTTGCATATAATAAGTTTTAGTGGCTTAAATTTCTACCAGTAAACACCCGTCCTTAGATAAGATTTAAAATTTATTATACATTAGCAAGTTTAGCTTATATTCTTCTTTAACCAAATTATCAAATGATATACAGTACAATTAATACTTTGTTTCTGCTGTTCAACATTTCTTTGAAAGTGTTCTATTTTGACAATTAATCTTTATTATCGACCGTTTTTACCGCAAACCGAAAATACCAGTGAACGCCCAGTTGGTTTACAAATAGAAGCATTTGTCCTTCACCTCTAATAAAGATATATCAGGCGGGCGTTCACTGGTAGGCTGGCGTTCACTGGTAGAATGCCACTAACAATAATACATGGTTTCATGGTGTAGTAGGCCACTCATGTTAAAGCCCTGTGAAGCTGTGGTGAGGACGGCCAACTTATGACTGCGGCCAACTTATGCAGGGAAGCAGTAATGTAAGCCGTTAGTACTGCAGTACACGGGTGTCATTAATGTTAGACGTCATTAATGTTAGACAAGTTATTATATTGTACAAAGTACAACAGTTATTTAATATTTTAACTTCCATTTTTTTGGCAATTTAAGGTTTTTGCCATAATGCGAGACCAAGCAGTACTGCATGCCAAGCAATTGTGGTCAATACACCCGTGTTGCTAACTCGAGACACTTTTTGAACAATCTAATTTACTGCTTTGCAGGCGCAATATCTTCCCCGCAAAGGGGAACTCAGCGCGCTAAGTTAACAAAAGTCATTATCATAAGGAGAGTTGAGGGGTGTTCAATGTCAGAAATCCAAAATTGTGGCTGTGACCAAGAGGGAAGGAAACTAAGTTTGGAAACTGGAATTAAAGAGGTGGGTTTTGAGGTGTTTCCTGAAAGATGCTACAGAGCGGCTATTTCTTATTTGGAAGGGGAAAGAGTTCCAAAGAACCGGGGCATAGTGACTGAAAGAATTGGAGAAAAGTTTGGCTGATTTATAAACCTTACAGTCAAAATTGGGGGTGTGAAGGAACTTGAGTTTAGGGGTACTTCGCCTTGTATTCCTGGAAGAGGTGTAGGGATGAATTAATTCTCTTAAGTAAACTGGTTGACCCTGGTTGAGAATTTTGTATGTAATGAGACCAATTTTGAATTGTATCCTATATTTGACAGGGAGCCAGTGGAGTTTTTTCAGTTGAGGGGTAATGTGAGAGTATTTAGAGGAATGGGTGACAACCCTACAGAGTGAGTTTTGGACTAACTACAATCTTCTTAACTCAAAATCTGTAAGTGACAATAATAGGGAATTGCAGTAATCCAATCTTCTGCTCACCAAAGTATTTGCTAAAAGAACTGATGTATTAATGTGTAGAAGGGGACAAATTCTATAGAGGTCTCTCGCATGAACTCTGGTGGACTTTAAGACTTGTGACACATGGTCTGAGAATGAGAAATTGGAGTCGAACACCACTAACACTTTGTGCTGGTGAGACCTGATTACTGAAAATATTGATCGGAAAATAAGGAAGGAGTTGTTTACGGTTGTTTTTTGAACCTATCAGAATAAACTCAGTTTTCTCAGGGTTGAATTTTAATTTGTTTGCGAACATGAAATTTGGAATGTCGTTTAGGCAGTTTTTATGTCGTCACTCTGTGGCGTGGGTGTACGCGTTCGCGCGAACAACTTCTCCTCCTAAACTACAATACCAGAGACATGCTGTTTTTTTAAAAGATACCTTAACTATCGAGGATGAAAAATTGTTCAGGCCATGCAGATCTGTTCATTCGTCTGTTCCCCAGAGTCATTACAAGTCAGGTACCCCCACCCAAAGTGTGAAAATATCAACCCTTTATCACAATTTTCTCATTCACTATTGCCGGGATTTTTCTCATATCTTGCATATATGTACTAGGCTACTAGTAGATTACCTTGTGTGAGAATTAGACCTGGATCTGTCTTAATGTTTTTTTTATTAATTTTTAAAATAATTTTTAATGCAATAAAATTCATGAAATCATGCACTAAAACACTTATAACTTGAAAAATATTGCAGTTAGAGCATTTTGTTAAAATATGTTATTCAACTACTTTTTTCATAGCTACAACATGGTGAGTAACTTGAGTGTCTACCTCATATAATGAGTAAAATCACCTATAACTTGAAAACTATTGCATATACAGAATTTTGTATATATATGTTATTCAGCTACTTTTGGGTCAGCTACGGCATAGTAAAATTTCAGACCTATAGCTCAGTGCATAGCTGAGTAATACCTACTTTGCGGTTATCACTGTTGAGTAAATCAGTTCTAACTTGAAAACTATTGCATTTAGAGTATTTGTTTAAATATGTTATTCACCTAATTTTTGGTCAGCTATAACATAGTGAAATTGCAGACCTGTAGCTCTTTACATAGCTGAGCAATAGCTATTTTCAAGTTCTTACTGTTGACTGTTGAGTAAATCAGTTATAACTTGAAAACTATTCCATTTACAGTATTTTGTTTGAATATGTTGTTCACCTACTTTCGGGTTAGCTATAACATAGTGAAATTACAGACCTGTAGCTCATGGCACAGCTGAGCAATAGCTATTTTCAGGTACTGACTGTTGAGTAAATCAGTTTTAACTTGAAAAATATTGCATTTAGAGTGTTTTGTTAGAATATGTTGTTCACCTACTTTTGGGTCAGCTATAACATAGTGAAATTACAGACCTATAGCTCATGGCATAGCTGAGCAATAGCTATTTTCAGGTTCTCACTATTGAGTAAATCAGCTGTAATTTGAAAACTACTGCATTTACAGTATTTTGCTTAAATATGTTGTTCACCTACTTTTGGGTCAGCTATAACATAGTAAAAATTCAGACATGTAGCTCATTGCCTAGCTGAGTAATAGCTACTTTGAGGTTATCACTGTTGAGTAAATCAGTTGTAACTTGAAAACGATTGCATTTAGAGTATTTTCTTTAAATATGTTATTCACGTAATTTTTGGTCAGCTATAACATAGTGAAATTGCAGACCTTTATGTCATGGCATAGCTGAGCAATAGCTACTTTCAGGTGCTCACTGTTGAGTAAATCATTGTATCCACTGGATAGCTGCAGTGTGTAGAGATTTCACCATTACCGCTCTAACGAAAAAATATTATAGCTAGCCTTCTCAAGTTTGCAGGATATATTAATAACCATAAAATGTTGCCTGGGAATATTTTTGGCCTCATTTTGACAAACAAGATGGCCGTCAGGGATGTTTATTCGACTTAAAGCAAGGACTTTTGTTGGCCCCTAGAGCAAAGGATATTATATGTATAGATCTCAAATTGGCAGGATATGTTCGTCATTAAAAAGTCTTGACTGGAAGTATTTTTGGACTCATTTTGAAAAACAAGATGGCTGCCATGGGTGTTTCTTTGTCATTCATGAAAAGTGCTTATAGCTCACTTATTATTGGTCCTAGAGGTTTGGGATGGTAAACCAACCTATAGGAAATCATATGCTGGGAATCTTTTGGTGTGGTCAGATTTGACCTTTGACCCCTCCTTCAAGGTCAAACGAGGATAGCCAAACTTAAAGTGCTTATAACTTGCTTATTATTGGTCCTAGAGGTTTGGGATGGTAAACCAACCTAGAGGAAATCATGGGCTGGGAATCTTTTGTTGGGGTCAGATTTGACCTTTGACCCCTCCCTCAAGGCCAAACGAGGATAGCTAAACTTAAAAGTGCTTATAACTCGCTTATTATTGGTCCTAGAGGTTTGGAATGGAAAACCAACCTATAGAAGATTATGGGCTTGGAATCTTTTGGTGTGGTCGGATTTGACCTTGGACCCTGCCTTCAAGGTCAAACGAGGATAGTCAAACTTAAAAGTTCTTATAACTCGCTTATTAATGGTCCTAGAAGTTTGGGATGGTAAGCCAACCTATAGGAAATCATTGGCTGGGAATCTGTTGGTGTGGTCAGATTTGACCTTGGACCCCTCCTTCAAGGTCAAATGAAGATAGCCAAACTTAAAGTGGTTATAACTCGCGTATTATTGGTGGTACAGGTTTGGGATGGTAAACCAACATCATGGGCCGGGATTCTTTTGGTGTGGTCAGATTTGACCTTGGATAGCCAAACTGAAAATTGCTTATAAGTCGCTTATTATTAGTCCTACAGGTTTGGGATGGTAAACCAACCTATAGGAAATCATGGGCTGGGAATCTTTTGGTGTGGTCCGATTTGACCTTGGACCCCTCCTTCAAGGTCAAACGAGGATAGCCAAACTTAAAAGTGCTTATAACTCGCTTATTATTGGTCCTAGAGGTTTGGAATGGAAAACCAACCTATAGAAGATTATGGGCTTGGAATCTTTTGGTGTGGTCGGATTTGACCTTGGACCCTGCCTTCAAGGTCAAACGAGGATAGCCAAACTTAAAAGTTCTTATAACTCGCTTATTATTGGTCCTAGAGGTTTGGGATGGTAAACCAACCTATAGGAAATCATGGGCTGGGAATGTTTTTGTGTGGTCGGATTTGACCTTGGACCCCTCCTTCAAGGTCGAACGAGGATATTGTATTTGCAGTATTTCTTTAAATATGTTTTAACCTACTTTTTACACTTAAACAGTTACCTTGTTACTTTCCTTCATAATACCATTTGCAGGGCACAACTTTTGTGTCCTTTTCTTCTGTCACTTCTAGTATTTACATATAGTGGAGTACTAGTAGATTCTCTTGTGTGAGTATCGGCCCCACATCTGTCTTAATTTTTTTTAATATTTTTTTTGTGTTGAAAAACATGAAATTGCACACTTAGTCGCCATTTTTTCAGTCACTATGATAGGGATTTATCTGAAATCCTACATTTTTATAGCGAAATACTCCTACCATTTCCTAAAAGTAGCTATTATGTTGGAGCGATCCAACCCAATGGCCAACGCCAAAAAGCGTTTTTAAGGTTATATAACAACCTTAATCAGCCAAAGGGCTACATAGTAGTCCGTCCTCCCGCCACTAGGTCACCTGACCACTCTTTGTTTACCATATTTTGGTGGCCATCTTAGTAGTCAAGACGTGTTTTGGAAAGCTCTGATTGTGGACATTTTCTTTACAAAATGTCTCACAATATGGATTCTTATGACATATCAACAAGAAATAATCTTCATTTGGACACGTTATACAAGTAAATGCCTTACAATTCTGTGGATTTTTGGGTATCATGCGATCCATGCACAGTTTGGAGAGAGATTTGTGTCATGGTTTTGCTAGGAACTGGACTTCTACAGATACATTGGACGAAGGTTACTGAAGTTCTACAAATATATGCCTACCTTTTGCTGCTACTGTGGAAAAATGCTTATTTTAGCAAAATCCTTGCATTACACCACTACGGTGGTGAATGGAGGTAAAAAGTCTTAGGCATAGGACAAAAAGTATTTCATAAATATTTTATGTATGCATGTGTATAATATGAATGTGTACATATATGAACTTCAATTTACTTATTTTTATAGATTTTTTTGTACATTGCAAAACAGTGTTTGGGATTTACATGGTCCTTTAAATTTCAATATAAGTTTTGGAATTAACATTATCACAAGTGGCTTCATTGCTTTTTATTTTGCCTGATGCATCAAAGCCCAACTATTATGGTGTGAAATCTTTTGAAGTATATTAGATGTGGCTTCACAGCATTCTATCCTTTAAAATCAAAGAAAAACTTTGATGAAGTGAAATTGTATGAAGTATATTAGATGGCTTCACAACCTTCCCTCTTTCCAATCAAAGAAATACTATTATGAAGTGAAACCCTTTGAATTATAATACCTGTGGCTTCACTGCCTTTTAATCTTGTATCCTTTGCAATCAAAGAAAATCTATAATCTTTACTGTCACTCTGTCATCTCAGGAATAATATGGTAAAAAATATTCAAAAAGTATATTATTTTGACAGAGTTATGGGAAATACACTTGTGTAATATTGATAAATGAGTGATGCTATTATTTTTTTGAAGCTTTTACCCCACAGCCCTTAATGGCTGTTGGGGTATTGTTTTCACCCACGGTGTCCGGATGGTCGGGCGGGCGTCCGGGCTTGCGGGTTTTGGGTGGGCAGGCGGCGGGAAATAGTTTGTTCGGGCTGTATCTCAGAAACCGTAAGGTGTAGGAAGTTGATATTTGGTAGGGACATTGGTTAGGGAGTGTAGCTGTGCAACGTCATGGTCTGACCTTGATTTGACCTTTGACCTTGCCGTAGTGACCTTGAGTTTGAAAATCTTGTCCGGGCTATATCTCGGAAACTGTAAGATGTAGGAAGTTGATACTTGGTAGGGACATTGGTTAGGGGGTGTAGTTGTGCAACGTCATAGTCTGACCTTGATTTGACCTTTGACCTTGCTGTAGTGACCTTGACCTATAAAATCTTGTCCGGGCTATATCTCAGAAACCGTAAGGTGTAGGAAGTTGATACTTGGTAGGGATATTGGTTAGGTGGTGTAGGTGTGCAACGTCATGGTCTGACCTTGATTTGACCTTGCCGTAGTGACCTTGACCTATAAAATGTTGTCCGGGCTATATCTCGGAAACTGTAAGGCTTGGGAAGTTGATATTTGGTAGGGACATTGGTTAGGGGGTGTAGGTGTGCAACGTCATGGTGTGACCTTGATTTGACCTTTGACCTTGCCGTAGTGACCTTGACCTATAAAATGTTGTCCGGGCTATATCTCAGAAATCGTAAGGTGTAGGAAGTTGATACGTGGTACGGATATTGGTTAGGGGGTGTAGGTGTGCAACGTCATGGTGTGACCTTGATTTGACCTGTGACCGTGCCGTAGTGGCCTTGACCTATAAAATCTTGTCCAGGCTATATCTCAGAAACCGTAAGGTGTAGGAAGTTGATACTTGGTAGGGACATTGGTTATTGGCTATAGGTGTGTATTATCATGGTGTGACCTTAATTTGACCTTTTACCTTGCCGTAGTGACCTTGACCTTTAAAATCTTGTTGCACCTTTGGGTCTGTCTTTTGATGCAGATTAAGCAAAAGTCATATTAGAATTTATTAAGAATTTTACTTTCATAACTTCCCATTGTAAGAGATAGAATTTCATCAAGTGAGTCGCAGATTTTACTCCAACACCACACATAAGCATTCATTAAATGTATTACCACTTCTGTATGCATGGTAATATTCAAACCATCTAAACCATAATTCGGAAATGCAGATGTATATAAAGAGTGTTGAATTTTAGTTTACTGATTAATGCTGTCATCTTGTCATTGAATTATCTTGTTTTAATACTTCATCTTTGTATGCATTATCTTTCTTTTAAACATTATTTCTCCATTTAAACATTGTTTGGACCTTTATATAACTGACAGTGCTCTGAAAGTATCCTGAAGTTTGTACTGGTACAGTACTTCTATATCTCATGGTGTTGAAAATATTTCCCAAGGCTGTGGGGTACGGGCATCTCTGATGCTATTTTTATAACTTTTGTTAAGTTAAGCTTTTTATAAGTTTTGTTGAGTTAAAACCGTCCCGAGTTAGCAACACAGGTGTACAGCAGTTAAGGTCACCTACATGTTTCCTAAGTTTATTTCTAAATCTAAAAGTCTGAAGCTTAATCTCTGTGTCAAAATTTATTTCTATTAATGTATAAATTGAGGTACCACTTGCAGCAGTAGCTACAGCTTGAAACTTAAAATTAAGATTTTTGTAAGAAAAATTGGGTGGCCATAATTTTTGCCATATACAATGCCAAGTTACTACGTCCCAAGCAGTTATGGTGATTTCTAAATCATATGACTATAATTGCGTGGCAAGCAGTAACTTGGCTTTGTAACATGGCATACAGTATAGTTACCTTGGCTCTACTGTACTTGCGTGTATAGAGCCATGGCACGACCCCATATAAAACTGGAGATTTGCTGTATATACAAATACCTATAAATCTGTACACCCAAGTATTACCAAAACTATTTGTTATATTCCCCGACCTCAACATGCAAACATAATATAGAGTGAAAATAAATGGCATTTATGGTGATTTACCCATTTTTACCCCACAGCCCTTAAGGGCTGTCGGGGTATTGTTTTCACCCATGGTGTCCGGACGGGCGGGCGGCAGGAAAAAGTTTGTCCGGGCTGTATCTCAGAAACCGTAACGTGTAGGAAGTTGATACTTAGTAGGGACATTGGTGAGGATGTGTAGGTGTGCAACATCATGGTCTGACCTTGATTTGACCTTTGACCATGCCGTAGTGACCTTGAGTTTGAAAATCTTGTCCGGCTATATCTCGGAAACCATAAGGTGTGGGAAGTTGTTACTTGGTAGGGACATTGGTTAGGGGGTGTAGGTGTGCAACGGATTTGAATTTGACCTTGCCATAGTGACCTTAACCGATAAAATCTTGTCTGGGCTGTATCTCGGAAACCGTGAGGTGTTGGAAGTTGATACTTAGTAGGGCCATTGGTTAGGGGGTGTAGATGTGCAACGTCATGGTCTGACCTTGATTTAACCTTTGACATTGCCGTAGTGACCTTGACCTATAAAATCTTCTCCAGGCTATATCTCGGAAACCTTAAGGTGTAGGAAATTGATGCTTGGTAGGGACATTGGTTAGGGGTTGTAGGTGTGCAGCATCATGGTGTGACCTTGATTTGACCTTTGACCTTGTCGTAGTGACCTTGACCTTTAAAATCTTGTTGCACCTTTGGGTCTGTCTTTTGATGCAGATTAAGCACTGTTAAAGTCATATTAGAATTCATTAAGAATTTTACTTTTACAACTTCCCATTGTAACAGATGGAATTTCATCAAGTGAGCCACAGATTTTGCTCCAAAACCACACATAAGCATTCATTGAATGTATTACCACTTCTGTATGCATGTTAATATTCAATACATCTAAACCATAATTCGGCCATGCCAGATGTAGATAAAGAGTACATGCATTATCTTTATCTTAGACATTATTTTCTCTATTTAAACATTGTTTGGACCTTTATATAACTGACAGTGTTCTGAAAGTATCCTGAACTTTGTACTGATACAGTACTTCTATATCTCATGGTGTTAAAAATATTTCCCTAGGCTGTGGGGTACAGGCATCTCTGATGCTATTTTTAACATTTTTTTTGCAGATTTTTCCCCAAAATTGAAAATGTTCTTTCACTGTAAAAGTTGTGTGAAATGGCCTAGCTGTTATATTTTCTCTCTCCTTACATTAGTATAAATTGTTTTTAATTGTTTCAAATCAAATTTAGCCATTTATCTATAGTTTAATTCAATAGGAAAGTCTTTATGCAAATCTCCAGTTTTATGTGGGGTTTATGCCACGGCTCTACACACATGTAAAGTAGAACTGAGGTAACCACATCTACATACAGTACTGCTCCCCCTGTAATGTGGCACAACTTTCACACAAAAACTTAACCTTTGCGTGTTCAAGTGTAGCTACGTGGATTTCTTGTGATTAGCAAATGCTTTGACACAAACGCAAGTTTCAAATGGATGTAAATTCACCACTCTTTGGTTTTTCCCAATTTTACAGCACATACATGGAAAACATGTCGTTAAATATAAATTCAAGTTATTTTCAATATCTATTTCACCACAAGATTTTATCACCGATTTTTTAATATTTTCACAGTTTTTAATATATCTGTGAATAATGCACTCTTACAAGTGTCTTCAAAGAGTGTAAATTATGCAATTTTTAACAAGTATCAACAACATTTTACACTTCTCTGCTACAAACCTCTGAAAAGTTATATCTGTGTTAATAATTAAGCATCCATTGGAAAGGGCATTTATTTGTTTTCATGTTGAGTTTCCCCACCACTGCCTCATTATCGTCTCACTTGAATATCTCCATTATTAGCGGGCAGATTCTAACCATTTTTGGCAGTTATATACCTTAGGGAGTTTCAAAAAAATTTCCACATGCTTATTTTTGACCTTTATCAAGGTCACATGGTCAAAAAAAAGTTTTATTTTGTTTGGGTACACTCGATCATCGTCGCCACTCAACCAAAACTACTTACTGTAGAACGGTGTTCTTTTAAATGTATGTCAGTCTATCAAAATCTTGAGCTGATTAAGCGTCCCGCAAGGGACGCTTGTTTGTGTATGGGAAAGCTTCAGGCTCCGCCAGCTGCACCGGCTCTGCCGGCTCCGGCGGCTCTGCCAGCTCCGCATTATGCTTTCCTTATAACTCTGTAACCGTTAGGCGGATTCTTTTCAAATTTGGCAGGTTTAGGCAGTTTAGGGGAACTTTTTTGAATATGCTGCAGTGACATTTCAACCAATCAGAGAGGTCACATGACCAAAAATGTCTTTTTTCGATGGGGAAGCTTGTCCGGATAATAACTTGAAAGGAATTTTATCAATTCACCTGAAACTTGGCAAATACATTCATTCTATTAAAATCTGGAAATCGTTAGATTTTGGCATTGATTGGTTAAGAAATGGCCGAGTAATTAATGATTAATTCATCATTACGAATTTTCCAAATAAGGAAAACACTAAAATGCTTATATCTCGAAAACCGTGCTAGATTTGACCCGCAGGGTATCTGTGCGGAGTAGTTATCCCAATTTTCAAAAAAAATTTATCTCGCCAAAAATGGCGGCCATTTTGAATTTTCGAATTTTTCGCAAAAATTGCAAAACATAAAAATGCCTATATCTCGAAAACCGTACTAGATAGAGCGATTTCGACGAAATTTTTGACCCACAGGGTATCTCTGCAAAATAGCCATGCCAATTTTCAAAAAAAATTTGTCTCGCAAAAAATGGCGGCCATTTTGAATTTTCGAATTTTTCGCAAAAATTGCAAAATATAAAAATGCTTATATCTCGAAAACCGTGCTAGATAGAGCAATTTCGACGAAATTTTGACCCGCAGGGTATCTCTGCATAATAGCCATGCCAATTTTCAAAAAAATTTTGTCTCGCCAAAAATGGCGGCCATTTTGAATTTTCGAATTTTTTTCGCAAAAATTGCAAAACACATAAATGCTAATATCTCGAAAACCGTGCTAGATAGAACGATTTCGACGAAATTTTTGATCTTCAGGGTATCTCTGTAGGGCAGCTATCCCAAAGAGCTTTCACTCAGTGAAGTTTCAGACCCGTAGCTAATTGTTCACCTACTCAAAATGAGTAAATGCTAATTATCTCTAAAACTATTGCGGATACCCAATTTTTATCAAATAACTCATTCATCTACTTTTGGGAGAGCTTTCACATGGTGAAGTTTCAGACCCGTAGATAATTACTCACCTACTCAAAATGAGTAAATGCAAATTATCTCTTAAAAGTATTGCAGATAGCCAATTTTTCTCAAATAACTCATTCATCTACTTTTGGAAGAGCTTTCACATGGTGAAGTTTCAGACCCATAGCTAATTACTCCCCTACTCAAAATTAGTAAATGCGAATTACCTCTAAAAGTATTGCAGATAGCCAGTTTTTCTCAAATAACTCATTCACCTACTTTTGGGAGAGCTTTCACTCGGTGAAGTTCCAGACCCGTAGCTAATTACTCACCTACTCAAAATGAGTAAATGCTAATTATCTCAAAAACTATTGCGGATACCCAATTTTTATCAAATAACTCATTCATCTACTTGTGGGAGAGCTTTCACATGGTCAAGTTTCAGACCCATAGCTAATTACTCACCTACTCAAAATGAGTAAATGCGAATTATCTCTAAAAGTATTGCAGATAGCCAATTTTTCTCAAATAAATCATTCACCTACTTTTGGAAGAGCTTTCACATGGTGAAGTTTCAGACCCATAGCTAATTACTCACCTACTCAAAATGAGTAAATGCGAATTATGTCTAAAAGTATTGCAGATAGCCAGTTTTTCTCAAATAACTCATTCACCTACTTTTGGGAGAGCTTTCACTTGGTGAAGTTTCAGACCCATAGCTAATTATTCAACTACTCAAAATGAGTAAATGCTAATTATCTGTAAAAGTATTGTGGATACCCAATTTTTATCAAATAACTCATTCATCTACTTGTGAGGGTGCTTTGACATGGTCAAGTTTCAGACCCATAGCTAATTACTCACCTACTCAAAATGAGTAAATGCGAATTATCTCTAACACTATTGCAGATAGCCAATTTTTCTCAAATAAATCATTCACCTACTTTTGGGAGAGCTTTCACTTGGTGAAGTTTCAGAGCCGTAGCTAATTACTCAACTACTCAAAATGAGTAAATGCGAATTATCTCTAAAAGTATTGCAGATAGACAATTTTTCTCAAATAACTCATTCACCTACTTTTGGGAGAGCTTTCACATGGTGAAGTTTCAGACCCGTAGATAATTACTCACCTACTCAAAATGAGTAAATGCTAAATATCTCTTAAAAGTATTGCAGATAGCCAATTTTTCTCAAATAACTCATTCATCTACTTTTGGAAGAGCTTTCACATGGTGAAGTTTCAGACCCATAGCTAATTACTCACCTACTCAAAATGAGTCAATGCGAATTATGTCTAAAAGTATTGCAGATAGCCAGTTTTTCTCAAATAACTCATTCACCTACTTTTGGGAGAGCTTTCACTTGGTGAAGTTTCAGACCCATAGCTAATTATTCACCTACTCAAAATGAGTAAATGCTAATTATCTGTAAAAGTATTGCGGATACCCAATTTTTATCAAATAACTCATTCATCTACTTGTGGGAGAGCTTTCTCATGGTGAAGTTTCAGACCCATAGCTAATTACTCACCTACTCAAAATGAGTAAATGCGAATTATCTCTAAAAGTATTGCAGATGGCCAATTTTTCTCAAATAACTCATTCACCTACTTTTGGAAGAGCTTTCACATGGTGAAGTTTCAGACCCATAGCTAATTACTCACCTACTCAAAATGAGTAAATGCGAATTATGTCTAAAAGTATTGCAGATAGCCAGTTTTTCTCAAATAACTCATTCACCTACTTTTGGGAGAGCTTTCACTTGGTGAAGTTTCAGACCCATAGCTAATTATTCACCTACTTAAAATGAGTAAATGCTAATTATCTGTAAAAGTATTGCGGATACCCAATTTTTATCAAATAACTCATTCATCTACTTGTGGGAGAGCTTTCTCATGGTGAAGTTTCAGACCCATAGCTAATTACTCACCTACTCAAAATGAGTAAATGCGAATTATCTCTAAAAGTATTGCAGATGGCCAATTTTTCTCAAATAACTCATTCACCTACTTTTGGGAGAGCTTTCACTTGGTGAAGTTTCAGACCCGTAGCTAATTATTCACCTACTCAAAATGAGTAAATGCTAATTATCTCTAAAAGTATTGCGGATACCCAATTTTTATCAAATACTCATTCATCTACTTGTGGGAGAGCTTTCACATGGTGAAGTTTCAGACCCGTAGCTAATTACTCACCTACTCAAAATGAGTAAATGCGAATTATCTCTTAAAAGTATTGCAGATGGCCAATTTTTCTCAAATAACTCATTCACCTACTTTTGGAAGAGCTTTCACACATGAAAATGAAAAATTGTGAATATCTCGGAAAAGCTATTTCTTCTGCTTTAATGCTCGGTGGGAGATACACACCGCGGCAGTGGTCTTGTCAAAAAATTTTGTCTCCCCAAAAATGGTGGCCATTTTGAATTTTCAGTTTTTGCAAAACACAAAAATGCTTATATCTCGAAAACCGTGCTAGATGGAGCAAACTCAACAAAATTTCTGACCTGCTGGGTATGTCTGCAGAGTAGCCATGCCAATTTTCAAAATATTTTTGTCTCGCCAAATATAGCGGACATTTTGAATTTTCGAATTTTTTGCAAAACACAAAAATGCTTATATCTCGAAAACCGTGCTAGATGGAGCGAACTCAACAAAATTTTTGACCTGCTGGGTATCTCTGCAGAGTAGCCATACCAATTTTCAAAATATTTTTGTCTCGCCAAATATAGCGGACATTTTGAATTTTCGAATTTTTTGCAAAACACAAAAATGCTTATATCTTGAAAACCGTGCTAGATAGAGCAGACTGCGCTGACTTTGGTTACCACAACAGTATAAGGCTAGAAATGAAGCATTTTCTTAATACTTTAGCACTCACCTTTATATCCTTTTCGGGACGCTTTGTTTTTGCTATGCAAAAACATTATCTTTTTTTTTTTTTTGCGAGCGATCCTCTAGTTAGATTTTTGGGAGTGATTGGACCATAATTGGGCAATTAAAGGGCATTTTTATAAAAGGTAGTAATCAGAAAGCTTAAATTTATGAAAGCCCCAAGTTATCTCTGTTATCTTTTGCATTAAGAGTCATAAAATGTATTGGGAGGTGATAGGAAACCATATGCAGAGAGTCTAAAAAACTGCTCAGATTTACCCCCTGCCTCCCCCATATGGGTCAAACTGGGGTCATAAAATCACAGATTTTGGCTTTTATCTACTTTATTATTGCTTTTAGAGCTTTTGAATATATTGTGAGGTAATTGGAAACCATATACTGGGAGTCTAGAAAGGCGGCCAGATTTACCCCCTGGCTCCCTCTTATGGGTCAAGCTGGGGTCATGAAATCACAGATTTTACTGCGCTACAATAGCTTAACATGTTGAACTAAATGCTCGGATGACCACAGACGTCTGGCCAGTGTCCAAGAAAAGTAGACGGATAATACTGGCCTGATGCTTTCAATACGGAAGGTGAAACCCATAGTGAAATACCTCTAGACTTCTTTTTTCTCTTTGGCCGTGATATGTACATACATGTTTTTTTGCAAGGAGAGAAATTAATATTTTATATGGATATTCTTGTCATAGGACACTGAAACTACAGCAGTTTCTTTATTTTATAACATTAGAATCTTAATTTTGTGACAATACACAGAAAAGATAAGTATTTTTAACATATTTTGCAACTTAAGTTCAATCCTGGATTCACATTGTGAAGTAAAGAGTGGACGACCAGGACTCATGCTTGTAGCTTATATACAGCACCTATGCCTGTCAAAATCCAATAAAATCGAATATTTTAAGGGTTTAATCCCTACCTGCTACATTCTTTGACCATTTAAAGGGTTAAAATATAAAATAAAGTTCACAACCGAGTCCTTGTTGAAGGGAATCCCCGGGAAACCCCTTCCAAGATGATGAAGTCATCGTCTAGACAGCAATAGTTAAAGTTGTCCCTATTTTGTGCATTTTCATCAGGGATTAAACATATATTTCATATATACATGAATACTTAAATATTTAGAATATTTTACGCACAAGTATTTGTAAAATAGACAAAGTTTTAAGGCACTCTT
The DNA here is from genome assembly GCA_964017235.1 of Sabellastarte sp. h YS-2021. Classification (NCBI taxonomy): domain Eukaryota; kingdom Metazoa; phylum Annelida; class Polychaeta; order Sabellida; family Sabellidae; genus Sabellastarte; species Sabellastarte sp. h YS-2021. Next base: position 57,564,342 of record OZ024930.1, on the reverse strand, counting down.
GTAAGACAGTTGGCAAACATGCCATTTCGTTAAAGTAATAGTTCACTTTGTCTCCCCAATATTGCTTCAGTTTAATAACAAACATGGGTCGTTATATTAACTGTTGTAGCAATAAATCTCTACAGTAGTACTGAGTCGTGATCCTTCATACGGATTTGTTTGTTATTGGTGGATCAGATCACTGATGAGGATTCTAAACTCTGCACAAGCCGAGAATCCTACTTGCAAAAACATCCAATCCTCCAAAGAACTCAGATAAACCTATTGACAGAGTTGGCTGCCCCCCCCCCATCTCCCCCAGTTCATCCAAATGTATGAATTAGAAGCCCTCTCAGGGGTTCACTTAGAACAGAGGTTCACTCGAAACAGGACTCGGACAAGTTTCCAGTTCAACAAAAAAAAAGTGCAAGTCAAAAGTCCTCTAAACCCAGGGAGGATTCTTCTGAGCCATACCGTCAAAATCTGATCCAAATCAAACTTGACCCAGACCCTGTGTTAGAAAAAAAAATACAGAGAATTAGATGTGTCTGACCTGCCCTTACAATACACTGAGGACATTCAGACATTCGGGCAGATTCTAACCTCTCTGACCCTAGAGACAGTATCCAAGTGTCCTGTACCTCAGTGTGGAGTCTGAGCCAGGTGGTCCGACAACAGCTTAGGCCTCTACCTGAGGGTAAATCATACCCCCACCTCCCTTCTACTGCCAAGTAGTATAAATTGGGTCAGCCATGTTTTGAGGACAAATTACAAGAATTGAACACAGATTATCTCCTATCTAAGCCCTCTGGAGCTTCCATGGGTAAGGTCCCCAAACAGGTAGTCAAAATGTTTGAGCATCAGGCCAGGCAAAATCTCTGTACCCTTAATTTTTCTGCTGCTTTTTAAGTAGGTTTCATCTGAATGCAACTTAACTTTGGAAAAATGCCAAGACAGTACCAAGGGTAATGTCAGAAGGATCAGAAGCCAGATTCTGAAGGGAGCCAATCCTGAAAAAGCAGCCAGAAATGGTTATGAAAAGACCTGTGACTATCTAAATATCCTGAATAAGAGGATTATTCTTATTCAACAGAGAACCTTGGAATGTCCAAATAAGTTCTTAGCCCAAATTCTCCAGAGGAAAATATATACTTTGGGAAATTCAGTCCTTATTAGTCATGAGGTTGAAATGATCCATCTTCAACCCCATTTGGGAGGTACCAGACCTCAGGAACTTAGGAGCTCCCCATTTGGCCCCACTCCTTTGTTCTGTTCTTAATTGGCCAAGGAGGGATAAGAGTTCTTCCTTAAAAATGCACCCCTAAAAATACTCAAGGTTTGAACCCTATCAAAACCAGCCCTTTCATAGTCCCCACCACAATAAGAAAAGTGGCTCTCATAGGAAATGCCCCGATGGGGTTCAATCCACTCCAAGCAATAACCAATCATTTTCCTCAGGCAGGGGGAAATTGAGTAACAGAGGCTACAGAGGTCCTTTCCCAACTCAACCAAAGGGAGGAGGGCGTGAAAACCCCTCCTCCCAATGACTCCTTAGTCTCACTCAGTCCAAAGCCAAAATCTGTGATTTTATGACCCCAGTTTGACCCATATGGGGGAGGCAGGGGGTAAATCTGAGCAGTTTTTTAGACTCTCTGCATATGGTCGCCTCCGTTCTTTCAGAAGAGACTGGCAAACAGCTTTAGCCCTGGTGGGAGATTGTAAAATGCATCATGTGTGTATGCGTGTGTGCGTGCGTGCGTTAGTAATTTCTCCAAAACTAATACAGCTACACATTTTTTTTTTGTAAATTATTTGTCCTAATGAATTTTCATGCCCTTGAAATTTTTTTTTTGGTTTTGTGGACTTAGGCCTAAAGATAAGTGGGTAATAGCAATTTTAGCTACTTTGAGTAAAGGACTAATAACTCAAAAACTATTGGAGTTAGAGTGTTTCTTGAAATATGTTGTTCAGCTACTTTGTCCTTAGCTATAAGATGGTACATAGTTTGGGGTTCCATTGCATGCCATAAGTGAGTAATAGCTATTTTCTTATATGTAGCAAAATAATGACACAAGTAAATGTCAAATATCATCAAAAGTATTAAAGTTATTTCAATCTTTTCCATATGTTATGTGTCTAGATTTTGATAAGCTGTCGCATATTAAAGTTTTAGATCTGTTGCACATTGTATAGCTGAGTAATAGCTACTTTGTTATTCTTACTGTTGAGTTAAGCCATTGTAACTAGAATACTTTTGCAGTTAGAGTATTTTCTTAAAATATGTTATTCAGCTACCTTGTCCTTAACTATAAGATGATATATAGTTTGGGGTGTTATTGCATGCCATAAGTGAGTAATAGCTATTTTCTTATTTGTAGCATAATAATGACACAAGTAAATGTGAAATATCTTAAAAAGTGTTATAAAGTTAGGCAAATCTTTTCAAATATGTTATCCATCTAGTTTTTGATAAGCTATGACATAGTAAAGTTTTAGACCTGTTGTATATTGTATAGCTGCTTTGCTATTATTCTAATGAGTAAATTGCTTGTAACTTCAAAAGTATTAAATTTATCAAATATGTTGTTCATCTACTTTTTGATGTTCTGTGTCATGATGCCAACTGAGTAATAGCTACTTTGACATTTTGTCACTGAGTAAGTCACTTTTAAGTTCAAAGGTATTCAGTATAGAGGTTTGCTATGAAATATGTTATCCTTAGGGCACTAAGGACTACTCCTGTAAGACTTCTAAAAAATTTAGACTTGTCCGAAATTCAGCTGCCATCTTGAATTTTGGTACAAATGGAAAATCTGTTTATCTCGATAACCATAAGAGATGGAGCCACTTTGGGCAAATTTTATACCCCAGCGTACTAAGAACTACTCCTCTAGGACCTCTGGAAAAGTTAAACTTTTAAAAATTTTGAATCTTGAATTTTTGCGGAAGTGGAAAATGTAATTTATCTCGAAAACTGTAAGAGATAGAGTGATTTGGGGCAAATTTTGGACCCCCAGGGTAGTAAGGACTCCTCCAGTAGGACCTCTGAAATGTTTGGACTTTTTCGAATTTTGGCCGCCATCTTGAATTTTGGCGGAAATGGAAAATATCATTTATCTCAAAAACTGTAACAGAGCGATTTCGGGCAAATTTCAGACCCCCAGAGTAATAAGGACTACTCCTCTAGAACCTCTGAAAAGATTAGACTTTTCCAATTTTCAGCCGCCATCTTGAATTTTGGCGGAAGTGGAAAATGTTGTTTATCTTGAAAACCATAAGAGATAGAGCGATTTTAGGCAAATTTTGGACCCCGAAAAAGTTCGACTTTTCTGAATTTCAGCTGCCATCTTGAATTTTGGTGGAAATGGAAAATGTCATTTATCTCAGAAACCATAAGAGACGGAGCAATTTCAGCAAAATTTTGGGTAGAAAAGTACTCATCTTGTCTCTAAAAGTATTGTAAATAGGCAATTTCTTCTAAATAAGTCCTTCACCCACTTTCGGGTGATCTACCACATAGTGAAATTGCACAACTGTAGCTCTTTGCATAGCTGAGTAATAGCTACTAAGATGAGTAAATACCTTTTATCTTTAAAAGTATTGCAGATAGGCAATTTCTTCTAAATAAGTCATTCACCTACTTTCGGTGCTCTACCACATAGTGAAGTTGCAGAACTGTGTCTCTTTGGATGGCAGAGTAATAGCTACTAAAATGAGTAAATGTCTTTTATCTCTAAAAGTGTTAAAGATAGGCAATTTCTTCTAAATAAGTCCTTCACTTACTTTTGGGTGATCTACTACATAGTAAAGTTGCAGAACTGTAACTCTTTGGATGGCAAACTAATAGCTACTAAAATGAGTAAATGCCTTTTATCTTTAAAAGTTTTGCAGTCAAACATTAAAGTGCCTCTTGCTTATTGTCACTTCTACATCTTCATCTCACAAGAAAAGCTACATTACACTATCTTTAGAACATCTAATTTTAAACGGCGGAGATAAATGCATGCATCAGAATGCTTGTTACTAATGGTTATATTCTACCATTCATCACAAAAGCAATATAAACCAGAGTGCCCCTGATTCACTCAGGATTTAAGGCTCTTCCAAAAAATCTAGCTCTGGCCTCCTGTATCCAGTCTCTTCTGTCAAAGAACACTGTAGAAAAGGTGGAAAATGTAAAATTTCTCTGGTTTTACAGTCACCAGTTTCGAATCCCCAATCCTCACAAAGGTTGGGGCCAGTGATAGACCTAAGCAGGCTCAACACCTTCCTATTAGTAGAAAGGTTCAAAATGGAAACACCAGAGTCCATCAGGACCTCTCTGATTCCTGGGTGTCGTTGATAGACCTAGTTCCAGTTCCAGTTCAGCTGCCTCCCCTTCGGCCTAGCCACAGCCCCACAAGTCTTTATAGTAATTATCTCCCGCCCGGCGCGTTGGTACAGGAGTATCCTGTGCTCAAAGGAAAAATTTCAATTTTTGCCACTTTTGACGGCCATCTTGGATTTTAGCGAAAAATGAAAAAGTGTGAATATCTTGAAAACCGTAAGAGATAGAGTGATTTCGAGCGAATTTTTGACCCACAAGATGGTACAAGAGTATCCTATGCAAAGGGGAAAAATTTCAATTTTTGCCACTTTTGGCAGCCATCTTGGATTTTAGCGGAAAATAAAACATTGAAAATATCTCGGATATGGTAAGAGGTAGAGCGATTTCGAGCGAATTTTTGACCCACAGGGTAGTTCAGGAGTATCCTGTACTTAGGGGAAAAAGTGTGAATATCTTGAAAACCATAAGAGATAAAGTGATTTCGAGCGAATTTTTGACCCACAAGGTGGTACAATAGACTGTATAATTCGATTCAGCATTATTCGAATTTTGGTATTATTCGAACCGTCATTCATGCACGAACATTATTCAGTTAAAAATAAAGGGATAGTTAGAAAATTACAATCCGAATTTCAGTATATTTCGAACCTATTTTCAGGACAATAAAGCCATATTTCTAATGTGTTTTATAAGGGTAATTCGAACTACCACACAGGCTGACAAATATTTGTTTAGGGAGGGGATTAATTGGACCACGGGACCGTGTTGTGTTAATAGCGGTAAACATTACACAATAGACAAAGGGATTAAATGGCATTCATAGAATGTCAGATCTACTTACCTGAGTACATTTTGACACATCAAAGTTAACATTAACCTTTAGAAAAGCGAATTTTATCCATTGTTTTGAAGATTACATGGACGCCGCCATCTTTGATGTGCTTGGCGAGGTCTAAACTGTAAAACCCTAATCCTCCCCTGATTGGGATTAAGGTTCACGAGAAAACATTTCATCTGAAGATCATTGACTACCAAAGTTAAAAATAAAGCAGATCAATGACCTTTCAAGTGATTAATCACAAAAATCCTTAATTTCAATTAGACATGGCTTGTGTCTATATAAACAGGTCCAAATCTCCTTCACTTCATTCAGTTTAATACTTGTGATTATTCTGTGAACATTATGGCAACTAAAAGGAAACATTATTCAAAGCCAATGCATGAAAAGTATCAAGCTCTGCTTGAGGTTGAGAATGGTGGTAAAAAGAAGGACATAGCTGAAGAATATGGAGTCCCTCTCAATACCTTGAGCACATGGATAAAAAATGCCAACAAATTTAAACAGACTTTTTAAAGTGGTGACCAGAACCTTGCTAGCAAACGAATTAAAATAGGAAAATATGAAGAAGTGAGTGCAGCCCTAATTAAGTGGTTCACCAGTAAGATGGATCAGGGGGCTTCAATTAGTGGCCCACTGATGATTGAGAAGGCCCAAAAATTTGCTACAGACATGGGATATGATGACTTCAAGTGCTCCCAGGGTTGGCTGACCAGCTTCAAGGAGCGATACAACATCAAGCTGAGGTCCATCCAGGGAGAAGAGAGGGATGTGAAGACTGAAGATGTGGATGCCTGGCATCAGACAGTGTGGACAGAGATCCTTTAGGAGTATGAGGCCAAGGACATCGATAATTGTGACGAGTCTGGCCTCTTCTACAGGATCCTTCCAAACAGAACTCTCGCTTTCAAGGGCCAAAAATGTGCAGGAGGCAAAATGTCCAAGAGAGGATTTCCATCATGTTTTGTGCAAACATGGATGGGTCTGACAATGTACCTCTTCTTTGCATGGGGAAGTCCCAGAAACCAAGGTCCTTTCGAGGTCATCTGACTCTGCCTACTGAATACAAGGCCAATTCCAAAGCTTGGATGACCAGTGACATTTTTACAGAGTGGCTCAGGAAATTGGATAACAGGATGTCCCTCCAAAGGAGAAAGATTGCCCTCCTTCTGGATAATTGTTCAGCCCATCCTAAGACTGTGAGTGGTCTGAACTCTGTGAAGATGTTTTTTCTGCCCCCAGATTGTACCAGTGTCCTTCAGCCTATGGACCAGGGAATAATAAGATGCTTTAAACATCACTACAAGGCTGCTATCAACAGAAAAAAACATAGACCTTGGACAATGACACAGAGTTTAGTGTGTCATTACTGAAAGCCCTAAGAGAGGCCCAGCGTGCTTGGGCCAAGGTGACACCAGAGACCATCTCAAACTGTTGGATGCATATGGACTTCAGAGAGTATGGCTCTTCTAGGGAGTTCATAGCTCCAGAGAATGAGCAGCCAGGCCATTCTACTGAAGAATTTGAACAGTATGTTCCTGTGGATGATGAGCTGATAACATCTGAGATCCCTTCAGATGAAAATATTGTACAGGAGGTTAAGGGGAGACAAAATGAGGAGGAAAGTGACCAGGAGGAAGGAGAAGTTGAGGATGACTCCCATTCCTAGTAACAGAGAGATGAAGGAAATGTGCAAGAAAATGAGAAGATATATAGAGGCGCTGAAAAACACACATAAAGAACTAGAAAGTCTTGCTAATATAGAAATTTTTGTGAATACGACCACAGAAGCATCAAAGAGACAAATCAAAATTTTGGACTTTCAAAACATTTAGTAGTAACCTTGTGTGTAAATCTTAGTGATACGTTTGACATCCTATCTCAGTGGTGAAAGTGGAATGTAAAGTGTTTTTATGTTGAAATAATGGTTATTTTGTGTATGTATCTTATAGAAAATAGAAAACAAATACCTTTGGTGGTAAAGTTTATTTTACTTATGAGTTCATTTGGGTGTTTTACAATAAAAATCCTATTATCGCCCATGTGTTTACCGAGTTAACCCTGGAAGGCACCATCGCAAATTATTATGCGAACTTGGTTTAATTCGAACCATTTTAGCTGGATTTTACACATTCGAATTATACAGAGTCTACTGTACAAGAGTATCCTATGCAAAGGGGAAAAATTTCAATTTTCGCCACTTTTGGCGGCCATCTTGGATTTTAGCAGAAAATAAAACATTGAAAATATCTCGGATATGGTAAGAGGTAGAGTGATTTCGAGCGAATTTTTGACCCACAGGGTAATTCAGGAGTATCCTTTGCCTAGGGGAAAAATTTCAATTTTCGCCACTTTGGCGCCCATCTTGGATTTTAGCGGAAAATGAAAAAGTGTGAATATCTCGAAAACTGTAAGAGATAGAGCGATTTCAAACAAATTTTTGATCAACAGGGTATTATAAGAGTATCCTATGCAAAGGAAAGAAATTTCAATTTTAGCCACTTTGGCAGTCATCTTGGATTTTAGCGGAAAATGGAAAATTGTGAATATCTCGGAAACAGTATTTCTTCCCCTTTAATACTCAGCACCTAACACAGTCCTTAGGGTGGATAATCAATCAAGAGAAGTCCGAACTCAAACCCACTCAGGTGCTCTCATTCATGGGCTACCAATACCACCTAGGTTCAGCCCTCCACATAAATGTTCTAGAGTTGAAGGCATATCTCTGGCCCTGAAAAAGTTCAAGGACCAGTGTCATAATCAACCAGTGTTGGTTGTTACCGACAACTCATCAGTAGGAGCCTACATAAACAAACAAGGAGGAACCCACTCTCTCCTGTGGAAAATCATGACTTGGTGCCATCATTATCAGATAACCCTAAGGGCCAGGCACATTCCAAGGTGTCTGAATGTGATAGCTGACCTACTGTCCAGGTCAAACCAAGTCCAATCAACAGAATGGTCACTGCATATACAGGTATCAAAAGTGGTTCACTCCTCATGTAGATCTATTTGCCACTCGTCTGAACCACAAAGTTCCATTGTACATACCTCCAGTCCCAGACCAACATGCTTGGGACATAGATGCTCGGAATATAAACTGGTTGGGTCTCACTGCTTATGCTTACCCTGCCAAGGCTCTCCTTCACAGGGTGATCCAAAAAATTAGGAAAAGCAATTGCCTCATCATTCTAATAGCCCCCGGATGGCCAGGGATGCCCCAATTTTGGGACCTAGTGCAGCTCTCAATAGAGATCCCACTCCAGTTACCAGTGCCAACAACACTTCTCGAACAGTCAAACAAACAAGTGTTTCACAACAATGCACAACATCTGAACCTCCACCCGTGGTGTCTAGGAGTGGACAGCTCCAAGAACAAAGCTTCTCTGTGGAAGGGGCAGAGAGAATTGCCCCTCAAAGGTCATCAACAAGGACCATCTACAAACTATTTGAGAAATGGTGCAGAGCAAATTCGGTGGATTTCTTCACTCTCTTTGTGAAACAAGTCCGAGTCTTTTTCATGCACCTGTACCAAGATCTAAACAGGCACCCTTCAACCATTGCTGGATATAGGATGGCCATTGTTGACAATTTGGACCCAGTGGGGCACCATATTTCTCAAAGCTCCAACCTCAACAGGTTACTTTCACAGGGATCATCCCAAAAGTTCCAGGAATCTTACTAAGTGCAACCTTTCTCTTGTACTTACAGAGCTCACTAAAGCACCCTTTGTGCCTTTGAAAGACACAGACCTCAAACATCTTACCCTCAAAACTGCTCTCTTGCTAGTTTTGGCCTCCGTAAAGCGCCGCAGCAAAATTCATGCCTGGGTCGCAAACAAAGTATCTAATTTAGGCCAATGTGAAAAGGTAGCTTTGTTCCCCTTTTCAGATTTCATCATAAGCCAAAAACCAACTAGCAAGAGAACACTCTCAAAATGTGTCTCCAGTGACTATCCCTGCTTTGACTACCATTGTGGATAGACAATGCAAAGAAGACAGGACCCTGTGTCCGGTATGGGGGCTGAGGTACTACCAGGATCGAACCAAAGACCTGAGAGGGTCTCCATCTGTACTCTTTATTTCCTTCATTAAAGGTTATACCTCAGACATCAGACCTACTACTCTCTCTTCTTGGTTAAAACAAACTATCCTACTATGTTACAAACAAGCAGATCAACAGTCCTTGGACTTGGTCCAAGTTAAAGCTCATGACATTAGGGCCTTTGCGGCCTCTAAGGCCTTTTACGGTGGGGTTTCAGTGGACCAATCATGCAAGCTTGTCACTGGAAAGCTCACACCACATTTACAAAATTTTATCCAAAAGACCTTACTTGGTCAGATAACAACAACAATATGTATCGGGATTTAGAAGTAGCAGCTGAGGAAGTCCTAGACCCTTGCCCTCAGACTAGTCATCCTCGGAAAGAAAAGAAGGGGGGGGGGGGGGGGGGGGGGACATCAGCCAAGTCTTCAGGAGGCTAAATCCCAGTGTTTAGGTATATGGCTACCTAATCAGGATGATTGGTAAGGTCTTTTATCTTTTATATTATTAAAACAGTATTTAATATGTATAATGTATTATGTGTTTCCCCAGGTGACCCCATAATTATTAGTTTTCATCTTATCATTAGTGACAAAGTTAATGAGATTTTAAAGCCCAGGGCTTGTCGTCATTAGTAGTGAAGCCATTGGGGCTGTATACCGTATTAAGTGAGCGTGGCTGCACTTCTTCCTTCAAAATCCAGACATCCAGACAGTATCGTACTGTCATTTCAATTAGATTTTCTGATTTTTGGCTTCTTACAGGACTAGTTTCCAAAACCAGGTCACTGTAAGTGGAACTCAGACTGGTAAATTTTAACATACATTCTATTCTAATTTAATTCAAAATCTAAGAAAAATTGACAAATACCTCCAGTCTCGACTGTAATCCTTCCACCTAGTGTTTGGATTTATCATTCAGTTTCACATTATAAAATATTGTTGCGCAGTAAAATTGAAAATTTTAATTACCATGTGGAACTGAAGAGAGTCCCACCCTGCCTCTCCGCTGTGTTACAGCTGAGGGGGTAGGGGCAAAATTTACAACTCGAAGAAGGAAGTATACACTTCACTGTCAAGGTCACCTCAGCAATAAGGCATCAGGCCAGTATTATACGTCTATTTTTTCTTGGACATTGGCCATGATGCTGTGGCCATCCGAGATAGCATTCAGTTCAACATGGTAAGCTTGTAGCGAAAAAAGCCACATTTAAGTAATTCAAATTTTCAAATTTTACAGTATATGGTTTTCACCTTTTTACACCGTAACAGTTAACTTTGTACTTTACTTTGGAATACCATTTGCAGGGCACAACTTTTGTGTCCTTTTCTGCTTTCACTACTACTCTGAAACTCATAACACACAGTCAGCTGATACAGAGCCCGTTAGCGGGCACTGATTGCTTATTAACAAAACTCATTTTCACAGATGTTGAGTTTTTCAATTCTTTGATATGACATGTTTTTCCATTTCAGTGAAACAAGTAAATGCTACAGAAGTGAGCAGTGAATTGCAGTGTGACAATTATGGACAGAAGCTGGTGCAGAATCTACAACTGCTTCAGGTAACAATGGAAAATGCAGTGTTCGTTTGTCATGGACATGTTCATTATCTTTAATTATAATCACAGTCATTGATTTATCCAATTCTAAAAGTAATCATTTTTATAACACAGTGTAGTGTTTCAGAAACATAGCTTTAAGAAAATTGTTTGTTTATCTCTATAGATTGTGCATACAAGTAGCATACAAGTGTCAAAGAAAACTGGGTATCTTACATATGAAATGTAGTTATTGTAGCGTGCCGAGGGTAGTGATATGGTTCCAACATGAATAGTAATATTTGATTAATGGTTCATATTATAACTTCAAGATTTAAACATAATGAATTGTCTGAATTGTCTATTCTCATTTAGAATGATTTCCCTGAAAGACCAAGTTCAACCCACATTATTTAATTATTCTAGGTTCAACAAACTAACAAACACTATGTACAAATATGTACAACCCAGTATAACTGGGGCTGGCCACTTCCCTCCCTCTAATTCCCTAGATCATATTAGAAGAAAGGTTTAAATTGTATCCATGAAATTTACCTATCAATTTCCTCCCCCTTTTACTCCTAACCCAAGTTTACAAAATAAACCTCACCCTTCTTGTGCAGATCTGGGCATCTTGACAGTCTTTGGACTTTAATGCTTCAGAAGTGCTGTAGAAGTGCTGTCTCCTTAGGGAGAAAGTGAACCAGGAAGAAACACCCCAAAGTTGGCCCTTTTATAGGGAATAACTGGGTCAACAACTATCTAGCAGTAAAATGCATTTTTGTGATTGGATTAAAAATCCCCAAATGACCTGTTGAACTTTGGCATTTACCTGATTGGACAAGAGCTTGAGATGTTTAACCCTTGCAGTAGCAAAGATGGCTGACTTCCTGTCCTCCCACTTCAAAACTTTAACAACAAACTATGATTGAAGGAAGATATATAAACAGGTAAAAAGTATGTGAAATGTAATAAAGTAGCCAACATAATGTTATAAATGTACTTTCAATGTGATTTAATGTGATTAACGATGTAAAATTACCGGCAGTTGCCGATAGTTGAAACTCTGCATTAACGGCATCGCCGATACACGACAATACCCCCCACCAACTAAAGAGGGTTTGTCCCCAAACATAGCTGAAAAATAAACACATTAAAACAACATGACAAAAAAACAATCTTTATTCATACAAAATACAATAAAAAAAAAATACATTTAATAAATATCATTTCTGGTGAAACCTCGGGTCACCCTTCAGGTAGTACTCTGTATAACGGCATGGCCTGGGCAGGAAACTATACAGAGGTTTGGCAACATCTACATCAATAGGAGTTAGCTTCCACTGAACTGGTACCTGGCTTGGAGAAGCTGGACCCAATACATCACCTTTGGGTGACCCCCCTCTCAACTTGGATACACCACTGACATTGTTGTTATGGTCAATGTCATCCTCCACAAAATCAAAAAACTCAAACTCATCCACATCCGACATAGTCGGTGTTTTGGGTGGTGTTCCCCTGAGTGGAGAGTTTCCTGTCTGGACAGTAGGAGCGATCCCAATAGGGGACCTCGATCTGCTCCTAGGCCTGTCGCACATGATTGGGTCCCTATGCAGTAACCCTAAATGACACCTCTTATGGTGATCACGCAATAGACATTTTTTATGTATTGGGAATATAAAATTACACCCAAACCCACACTTTGCCAGCCTGTCATGGTTCTCCCTCTCATGCCTCTCAAGCACGTCTCTCTTAATGGTTATAAAACTGCATCTCTTGCAATTGAAGCGAGCTCTAAAAATATAAAAATGAAAACAAACATGCAATGTACATTTATAAAATGCTATTTTCAAACTTCTTAGGAAGTTTCACTTGTCTCCCTGAACGAGTTGTAACACACTCTGTAGATTTAGTCTTAGGACTACAATGTGCTTCTAAAACTTTTGACTTGGGACTTTCAATAGATTCTGCTACCCCATCTGTCCCATTTGATACATTTCCATCTGTTGTCTCAACCCTGCTTTGTGACTTACTATGCCCCAACTTAAGTCTATCATGATGTACAATCTTTATTTTGGACTGTGGACTTAACTGAATTTTGTACAGGAGATCAGATAATTTCCCAACAACTAAGTAAGGGCCTACCCACCGAGATTGAAGTTTTGGGCTAATACCTTTCTTTTTAGTTGGATCAAACAAGAAAACACTATCCCCAACATTGTAACTATGTGCATTGGCACGATGATCATACAATCTCTTTTGCCTGTCACAAGATTTCTCCAAATTTTCCCGTGCTATTTCATGAATTTCTTTTAATTTTTCCTTAAGCTCATGAAGATAGGGCAAATCTGATGACCTGTGTTTTTGATCTGGGAATAACCCTAACAATAAGTCTATAGGTAGAGTAACCTCCCGTCCAAACATCATAGCTGCTGGTGTTTGACCTGTTGATTCATGAATGGAGGACCTATAAGCCAACATCAACATTGGAAGATGACTATCCCAATCCCTCTGGTCACTAGCAATGTATTTACTCAACATATTTTCTAAGGTCAAGTTAAACCTCTCAACTAGTCCATCACTCTGAGGATGGTAGGCAGTTGTCCTTGTCTTATCAATGTCAAGCAATGAACAAAGTTCCTGGAACAAACTAGATTCAAACTGGGACCCTTGGTCAGAATGTAGGAGTAATGGTACCCCAAACCTACTTATAAACTCATTGTCCAAAACATTTGCAATAGTCACTGTTTCTTGATCGGGCATAGGATATGCCTCAACCCACTTTGTGAAGTAATCACTCACAACCAAAATATATTTATTTCCCAAGGAACTCTCTGGTAATGGCCCTAGAATATCTAAACCAACTCTTTCTAAAGGAAGACCTACAGCATACTTTTTAAGTGGATGTCTTGCCTTTTTATTAGGGGACTTGCGCCTCTGACATTCAGGACATTCTCGACATAACCTGTGAATATCAGCCTTATATCCTGCCCAGTACACACGTCTACGCATACGCCCTAAAGTTCTTTTGATACCTAAGTGACCTGACCACTTTTGCTTGTGCAATTGGGAAAATAAATCTTCCTTCATAGAAGGTGGAATGACTAATTGCAAAACAGGTTGTTTGACCCTTGGATCGAACCACTCCCTGTACAAAACAGTGTCCTTAAGAATCAATCTATTCCATTGTGACCAGTAATTCTTCAAATTGATACCTCTATCAGAAATATCCTGCCATGTTGGCCTTGTGTCCTTAAGTTTCCATTCAATGATAAGTTTTAGATCCTTATCCTTCCTTTGTTCAGTACAAATTTCATCCAACGTATTGCTTTGAAGCCATGACTCAGCTGTAAAGGTTTCTTGTCTGACATTTTTACAACTATTTAGAGTTAAAGGCTCTTTTATTTCAGAAGAATCATACCTTATACTTGGTAAGGTTTCAGACTTTTGAAAATTGTTTGCACCAGTAACCCTACTAGCAATATTGTCACTACCTTGAGATTGCTGATGACAACATGGTCTTAAATCTTCGTAATTTGTTTGATAAGCCCTGTCCTTACTTTCTACCCTGTCACAATATCTACAAGGTTCACATGGTCTTCTGGACAATGCATCGGCATTGCCATGTGACTTGCCACTACGATGAACTATCTCATAGTCATAGACTGCCAAAAACTCTGACCAGCGACAAAGTTGACCTTCAAGATTCTTAAAGTTTACTAACCATCTCAATGAACCATGATCAGTACGTATAACAAACTTTGTACCATACAAATATGTATGAAAGTGTTTTATGGAATCGACGACTGCAAGTAATTCACGCCTTGTGACGCAGTAATTTCGTTCACTCTTTGTCAAGACTCGACTGTAATAAGCAACCACCCTTTCTTTATCACCCTGCTTTTGCGACAAAACAGCACCAATGCCGACCCCACTGGCATCAGTGTCAAGTATAAATGGCTTTGTCAAGTCAGGATAAACTAGAACGGGAGTATTGACCAAACAAGTTTTTAATTTCTCAAATGCTTGATCACAATCTGATGACCAAATAAATTTGACATCTTTTTCTGTCAATCTTGTCAGGGGTTTCGCGATCGATGAGAAGTTTAAGATAAATTTCCTATAATAGGAACATAATCCTAGAAAACTTCTTACTTGTTTCACAGTAACTGGCTTTGGCCAATTCTTAACTGAATCTATTTTCTTTGGGTTAGTTGATATCCCCTCTTCTGAAACTATATGGCCTAAGAATTCAACTTTATGTTGAAATATAGTACATTTCTTTGGTGACAATTTCAAGTTTGATGACCTTAACCTGTCAAACACTTTCCCCAGATTAACTAAGTGTTCTTCAAATGTCTCACTCTTTATGATAATGTCATCTAAATACAGTAAACAAATGTCATACTGTAACCCTGATAAAACTTTTTCCATGAGACGTTCAAATGAGCTCGGGGCATTAGTTAACCCAAAAGGCATAACATTGAACTCAAACAACCCACTTTGGCAGGTAAATGCTGTTTTTGGCCTATCTTTAGGATCAACCTCCATCTGCCAATAACCACTAGCCAGATCCAATGTGCTAAACCACTTTGACCCATGTAATGACTGCAAACAGTCATTTGGATTGGGTAAACTGTATGAGTCCTTGATTGTGACACTGTTTAACTTCCTATAGTCAATACAAAATCTACAAGACCCATCTTTCTTGGTAACTAACACAATTGGTGATGACCATGGGCTACAAGAAGGTGTTATTATGCCAGTGTCTAACATTTTACTAACTTCCTCCCTCTCAACTGTTTGTTTTGCCAAAGGGACTCTCCTAGGTCGCTGTTTAATAGGTGGAGTATTCCCAGTATTAATTTCATGTTTGAACAGAGATGTTCTCCCTAAATCAGATTTTGATTTTGCAAATATATCTCTATAATCAAGCACTAGACTTTCTACTTCTTGTTGTTGTTTGACTGAAAGCAATGGTTGACATTTGGCCAACAAAGTTTGAAAATGTTCTGGTATTGAAGAGGTCTCAGTGTTTGTATTCATTTGATTCAGTTTACTACAATTTTGAATACCAGTTTCAATCTGTTCAACTATCTCACAAGACCCTAAAACTGTCTCTTTGAACAACTGCCTTGGTTGATCATGTGGATTTAACACCCTAACTGGTATAATATCTGTCCTTAAATTCACTAAAGACCTAGCCACCAATACCTGTTTATTTTCCAACAATTTGTCAGAACCTTCAAGCAAAGCACAGTTTGGCAATATGTCTTTGTCAGGATTGTTAAAATACCCACCCACAATCATTTCACTATTTGAAGGAATAGTAATAGTTTCAATCAACTTTATCCTAAACAAGGACAACAGTTTACTTTCTAAGCAACAATCAACTGTTTTCCCCTCTATCTGAAGTGTATTGTTTGTCAAGTCAATAACACATTGGTGTTTGTGGAAAAAATCATAACCCAATACTAAAGGTTCATTAGTTTCTGCAACCAGAAATTTTTGATACAATGTTCCTACATCAGGAATAAACAGTGGTAAGATAACCTCACCTAGTGGTTGAATTTTCCCCCCATCTGCCAATCTGATACTACTTGTTACTGTTTGTAACTTTGACCTAGCACTTTCTGAGATGGAATAGTATTTCTTTGGGTGGATGATACTTGTATTGGCACCAGTGTCAATCAAACAGTTTACTTTTACCCCAGAAATGGAACAAGGTAAATACAATCCATCATTACAAGAGTTCAGTTTGGGCCCCTCTGAGTAAACAGCTGACGTATGACCCCCTACTCCAGCTTTTGAATGTTTAAAGTTTCATCTTGTTTCTTTTTCTTGTCAAAGTATTTTTTGCGACAGTTTTTGGCAATGTGCCCAGGTTTATCACAATAAAAACACACTACTTTTGACTTGTTAGTTTTCTGTGTTTTATCCCTAACCTGTGGAACACTATTTGTCTCAGATTTTGATACATGAACAGATTTTAGTTCTTCCTCAAGTTTTGAAATCCTTAACTGAAGGAATTGAACTAAGTCATCATTTTGAACAAGTGAAGTTTCATTCTCCTGTTTAACTGACCTTAAAGGCACCCTTTTCTCTCTACTCCTATGAAAGGCTTCAATCTCAAGTGCTATCCTTAATGCATCTTGTAAACTTTTGGGTTGACTTTGAAAAACTGACAACTCCAAGTCTCTATCATTCAAAGCATCAAGAAAACTATCTTTTGCCATATTTTCTCTAATCTCTAATGGAACACCTGGGTTTGCATCCCTCACTAATCTTCTTATATCTTGGGCTAATTGTGGTAAAGGTTCATTCTCTCTCCTAATTCTAGATTTCAACTTTGCCCTATGAAGTTGTATTTGATTTTCAGGTTCAAACCTTGCTTTTAAAGCTTCCACTAGACTAGGGTAATGCCTTCTGTGTGAGAAATCTAGATCTGCTAAAACTGCTACAGCCTGATCTTTCAGTGACAAAGCAAGCTCTTGAGCCATTATTTCAATGTTCCAATTGTTAAATTCACTGACCATCTCAAATTGAATCAGGAAATCTTTGAAACTACTTTTCCCATCATAGGATGGACACTTTTTGAACTGTCTACCAGAACTAAAACTTTGATCATTAGGAACACCTGAAGACCTATTATGCTCTGGTGTCCTAACATAACCAGACTTATTATACTCTGGTGTCCTAACATAACCTGTCCTTGGGGGAGAGGCATAGGTCTCTTGCACCCTATCAGAGTAACTAGGTTTGTAATATTCTCTTGGTGACCTCGCATAGCCTTGATCATATGGGGACTTGACTTCATATTGACCACCAGAATAATGAGGCCCACCCCTTACATAACCTAATCTTGGTGGAGACCTAACCCTTTGTTGACCTCTATAATAACAAGGATCATCCAATACATCAGTTTCATACCTAAATGGTGTATACTTTGACCATTCTTGTTTAAAAACCTTCCCTCTCTCAATATCATGTTCCTCAGGTGACAATCTTGACCTTTCTTTTGGAAAAGTATATTCCCTATCATCATAGTATTCTGATGGATGTCTACCTGAATAGTATTGATTTTCCTGTGTATTATGAGGCACCCCCTTATCAAAGTTAACTGTTGGATGGACAGATTTCTTTGACTTGGTCTGACTCTTTTGTACTCCTTCGGAAGTACCTCTAACTTTATCAGTAACTACCCATTTACCACTTGGCATGTCATATACAGAATCTGTATCAGACCCTGAATCACTCTTCCTAGACATGATAAATTTACTTCTATTTTCACTTTACTGAACAACTTTATCATTAAACAAAGACAACTTTGTTCAAAAATGTGAATATTTACACATTATGTTGACACAGTATGAACCAATTCAATTTACACTATTCAAAAAAAACAAACACCACTGCCACCATTTTTATGTAGCGTGCCGAGGGTAGTGATATGGTTCCAACATGAATAGTAATATTTGATTAATGGTTCATATTATAACTTCAAGATTTAAACATAATGAATTGTCTGAATTGTCTATTCTCATTTAGAATGATTTCCCTGAAAGACCAAGTTCAACCCACATTATTTAATTATTCTAGGTTCAACAAACTAACAAACACTATGTACAAATATGTACAACCCAGTATAACTGGGGCTGCCCACTTCCCTCCCTCTAATTCCCTAGATCATATTAGAAGAAAGGTTTAAATTGTATCCATGAAATTTACCTATCAATTTCCTCCCCCTTTTACTCCTAACCCAAGTTTACAAAATAAACCTCACCCTTCTTGTGCAGATCTGGGCATCTTGACAGTCTTTGGACTTTAATGCTTCAGAAGTGCTGTAGAAGTGCTGTCTCCTTAGGGAGAAAGTGAACCAGGAAGAAACACCCCAAAGTTGGCCCTTTTATAGGGAATAACTGGGTCAACAACTGTCTAGCAGTAAAATGCATTTTTGTGATTGGATTAAAAATCCCCAAATGACCTGTTGAACTTTGGCATTTACCTGATTGGACAAGAGCTTGAGATGTTTAACCCTTGCAGTAGCAAAGATGGCTGACTTCCTGTCCTCCCACTTCAAAACTTTAACAACAAACTATGATTGAAGGAAGATATATAAACAGGTAAAAAGTATGTGAAATGTAATAAAGTAGCCAACATAATGTTATAAATGTACTGTGATTTAATGTGATTAACGATGTAAAATTACCGGCAGTTGCCGATAGTTGAAACTCTGCATTAACGGCATCGCCGATACACGACATTATGTTAATAAACAAATGTGAACAGCTGCACATAAATGTTAAAAACAGGTTTTATATCAATAAAATATGATAGAAAAGCTTCACATTTAGGTTTACATAAACACATTGTAAATGCTGATATATCAAGGATTATATGTGAAAGTAATATTGTGTAACCAGGAATTTTTAGAAATTTTGTAAAATTTCTGAGATATTGCAGCAGGAATTTCATGAAGTAGCTTTTTTACACCTGCTGGGATACTTCAGGAATTTCACAAAATTGCTAAAAACTGGGAGGACAAGTGTCTGGTGGACCATGAGGTGGAGGAAGTTCATACTTAATGGAGACATTTGTTTGGGGTGTAAGTGTGCAACATCATGGTTACCTTGATTTGCCCTTTGACCTTGCCGTAGTGACCTTGACCTATAAAATCTTGTCCAGGCTATATCTCGGAAGGGTAGGAAAGGGGTAGGAAGTTGATACTTGGTAGGGACATTGGTTAGGAGGTGTAGGTGTGCAATGTCGTGCTCTGACCTTGATTTGACCTTTGACCTTGCCGTATTATAAAATATTGTCCAGGCAATATCTCAGAAACTGTAAAGTGCATGAAGTTGACACTTGGTAGGGACATTGGAGGGGATTGTAGGTGTGCAACGTAATGGTGTGACCTTAATTTGACCTTTGACCTTGCCATAGTGACCTTGACCTTTAAAATCTTGTTGCACCTTTGGGTCTGTCTTTTGATACAGATTAAGCACTGTTTTATTAGAATTCATTAAGAATTTTACTTTTACAACTTCCCATTGTAACAGATGGGATTTCATCAAGTGAGCCACAGGCTTTGCTCCAACACCACACATAAGTATTCATTGAATGTATTGCCACTTCTGTATGTATCGTAATATTCAAAACATCCAAACCATAATTCGGCAATGCCAGATGTAGATAAAGAGTGTCATAATGTTTATTTTACTGATTAATGCTGTCATCTTGTTATTGAATTGTCTTTTGTTAATACTTCATCTTTACAAGCATTATCTTTCTCTTAGACATTATTTTCTGTACTTAAACATTGTATATACCTTTATATAACTGGCAGTGCTCTGAAAGTATCCTAAACTTTGTACTGATACACTACTTCTATATCTCATGGTGTTAAAAATATTGAAAACTGTTGAATTTAGAGAATTGCGTATACATATGTTATTCAGCTACTTTTGGGTTAGCTTTAACATAGTAAAATTGCAGACGTGAAGCTCATTGCATAGCTGAGCAATAGCTACTTTGAGGTTCTCACTGTTGAGTAAATCAGTTGTAAGTTGAAAATTATTACATTTACAGTATTTTCTTTGAATATGTTATTCACATACTTTTCAGTCTTCTATAACATAGTGAAATTACAGTTTTATTGCGTTAATACTTCCTATCCAATGGACAATTGCTAATCCGGTCGGCGCAGACCGGCCCGCCAAACGCCAGAAAAAGACGTCCTGTGTTTCCACCGGCTGGCCGGTCCGTAGTACTGTGCACTCCCCAGATGGCGCCTCGTACTTCCTTCCTGTCTAGACAACCTGACGTCATAGCATCTTTTTCGTTTGGCGTGTGTACTGTGCAGACGTGTTTTCAACACCTCCAGAGTTTTATATATAAAAGTGTGCATTATGGCGGATTTTCAACCTTATTTGCGAATATTTTAGTGTAGAAGTGTTATCTACATATCAAGCACGGATATACTTTGGGAAATCTGCTGGAAACGCTCCCTAGCTGACTCAATTTTGTGTTGACGATAGGGCAGTAATCTACCAGAAATATGTAGGCAGCCATTTTCTAGTTTCCTCCCATTCAACAATTGTGTTGTTAGGGGCAGATCGACATATTTAGAAATATAATGGATATACTTACAAGGTATTTTTATCTGTGTTTTTGCTTGAATGTACCTGCTGTAACCTTCCAGCTAATATCACCATAGAAACGTCCCTTCTAGTACTACAATAGAAATCACGGGAAACTTCAATCTACGTAGTTTTGAACACTGTAAGAAGGAATTCCCAGCAAGATGCATTCTTCATCTTCAGAGAGCACTGGTACCGACTTCTCTGCTGTAAAGCATCAGTCACACCAGCCTAGCTCGAGTATTTAGTGTTTTTTCATCAGAAGCAAGAGGTGAATTCTTCAGATTTCTTCAGAGCGCACTGGTCCAGACATCTTTGCTTTAATGCATTAGTCGACCGGCAAGCTCGTATTCAGCCGACCTCACCTAGTATTTACATAGAAGGAACTTCATCTTCATCACTCTCAGTCCCACCCTTGTGGACCTGGCACTTGTGTCGGTAGTAAGGGCAGTGGATGGCCAGGACACTGGTTTGAGTGCACAGCCGGCTGAGCAACCGACTTCAGACCGGCATCGACCAGGACTTTCATCTTCAGAGGGCACTGGTCCAGGCTTCAGCCGACCGGCCAGCTCAAAGAACGCGACCTCTGACGTCATATCCAGTCTGCCAATCGCGTGTCCTTCCGACTAATCACGAAGCAGGTCACGTGTTTTCACCGACCAGGAAGGTCGGAAGTGCGTTCTTTCAGAACTCACTTCTATGTGATTCCAGTCCCTTCTTTGCAGACCCGACCTTATTGTCGGTAGTGGGGTTTTGTGGACTGTAAAGTTGCCGGTAAGGCATCACACAAAGAACGCGAATACTGACGTCATCTCCAGTTAGCCAATCGCGTGTCCTTCTGACTAATCACGAAGCAGGTCACGTGTTTTCACCGACCAGGAAGGTCGGAAGTGCGTTCCTCAGAACTCACGTCTACTGTGATTCCAGTCCCTGCCTTGCAGACCCGGCTTCGTTGTCGGTAGTGGGGTTTGTGGATGAGCAGAATACTACGCATTTGCATGTTTAAGTATCACAAAAGAACGCCACAACTGACGAGCTCCAATCAGCCAATCGCGTGTCTTTCCGACCAGCAAGCTGGTCACGTGACACACCGAACACCAATTGTTTCTAAAAATAGTTCACAAGGGCTTTCCCAGCAACTGTCAAATAAGACGTGCGATTAAAGAAATACCTTTTTAATGGAGGCAACCTACAGCCAACTGAATTCAACACAAAATATAGTTGTAAAATTGCTTTAGCAACTGGTTACAGAGTGTACCGACCAGTACCGGCTACACAGCCTTGTACACTTGCTTCAACAACCGGTTACAGAGTGTACCGGCTGGTTCCTGCTACACAGCCTTGTACACTTGCTTCAACAAGCTGAATTCAACACACAAGATAGTTGTAAAATTGATTTAGCAACTGTTTTTTATTACTGGCTACAACTGGTTACAGAGTGTACCGGCTGGTACTGGCTACACAGCCGTGTACACTTGCCTCAACAACTGGTTACAGGTTACAGAGTGTACAGCCTAGTACACTTGCTTCAACAACTGATTACAAAGTGTACCGGCTGGTACTGGCTACACAGACTTGTACACTTGCTTCAACAACTGGTTACAGAGTGTACCGACTGGTATTGGCTACACAGCCTAGTACACTTGCTTCAACCTACGGGTTACAAGTCTACTAACAGGGTGCTGGCTACACAGTCCTTACTGAATAATGCTGCGAGCAAACTGGTTACATATATTAAAAAAAAAAAAAAAAAAAAAAATGGCTGGCTAAATATAGACCAGTAGCTGTCAAAATTGATTGGTGACCCCAGCCTGCCAGTTTTTTGCCGGTTACAGAGAATTGCTGGTTACAGTTAAGTACCGGGTATGGAGTCCTGGTACCGGACAGAGTTGCCTAAGGTTAATTTGGTTACAGAGAATTCTTAGACCGGTCAGTGGTCTTGGTGATGTGACATGACAGTGTCCCAACCTACTGCCAGGCAACCTTCCCTTATCACATCTCTCAACAATCTGTTATCAGTGCTGGACTTGGCTGGAGAGATAATAAATTTTGTCATCATGTCTGGCCAGGGGTCAGACATCTCACGAATGACAATTGCTCTGTAAATGCTGCACCTTGCAGGCTGCTGGCCCGGGGCAAAGAGTCTATTAATATGAAAAGTTGTGTCAGCCCCACCAGACCACAATAAGAACAGAGAGACTGTTAACCTGGATCATTGTCACCAGACTGGACCAGTGTCCGGAGGGACAGAAAATGTTTATCAAAATACCAAATGTCCCAAATGTGGCACACAATCTGCCTGTAGGGTCCAGACTAAGCCCTTTTTCGGGAACTTAGGAAGCCTTGGGGGCTGGACCCTAGGTATTATAAATGTTCAAGGAGGGATACCTACTCCCATATACCTATACAAGAACAATCCAGGTAATGCCTGCTATTCGGTTTGTCCACAGCACCTTTGGAGTTCACTGTGATACCAAAGGAGGTGAAATTTGTGACCATACACAAGGACTTAAGAAGCCACCAGTACCTAGACGACTGATTGGTGAGAGCCAGATCTCAGGCTTGTCTCCAACATACACAGGAACTAGTAAATAATGTGTCAGCAACTGGGTTGGCTGATGAACTTACAGAAATCAGAGCGGGAGCCCAAACAAGACTTTTATTTTGTAGGCTACCAGTTCGACTTCAGGTCTGATCGGTTCCGACCGACTCTGGACCGGTGACAGAACCTTCAAGAGACTATGTTAAAACTGCTATCCCTACCGGCTTGCCCGGTCCGGGAATTCATGTCCTTGATAGGTTACTGACGGCTACAGAAAAGCAAGTTAATCTAGGTGGACTCCATATGAGACCCATACAGTGGCATCTCAAAACAACTGGAAGGTACCAGAATCACTGGAAAGGGTGATCCAAGTCCCCAGGTCCCTGCACCCCCCATTTACAATGGTGGCTGAAGGAAGACAATGTTCTTACAGGCCAACCATTACACCCAATTAAGCTTGCTCTGCAAATATTTACAGACGCATCAATAGAAGGGTGAGGTGCTCACGTAAACGAGCACACTGCCGAAGGGACCGGGTCCCTTCCGGGAAGCAAGCTGCATTTAAACTATCTAGAACTTAAGCAGTCTTTCGGGCTTTAAGAGTTCCAAGACCTTTTCTCAAACAAGATAGTACTTTTAGCAACCGACAGCAACACAGTAGTGTCATACATAAACAAAGAAGGAGGCATGAGGTCGGGCCTACTTGTGCCCTGCTATGGAGAATCTTGACCTGGGGTACCAGGAAACAAGTGACTCTAAGCCTGACACATTCCAGGCCGGCTGAACTGGTAGCAGACAAGCTATCCAGGCATGGCCAGACCATCCAAACAGAGTGGTTTCTCCTTCCAGAGGTCTTCCACGCAATATGCAACAGGTGGCACTGGCCCAAAATAGACTTAATTGCCATGAGGTTCAACAAGTTGCCTCTGTTTGTGTCACCGGTACCGGATCCCCCGGCCACAGCAGTGGATGCGCTCAGTCGGCCATGGTAGGATCTGGAAGCATACACCTTCTCACCATCAGCCATATTGGGCAAAGTGGTGGAGGAGTTGCAGGACTCTCCATGCAAGAGAATCATTCTGATTGCTCCGGGGTGGCCCAACATGCCTTGGTTTTGGGATCTAGTGGCAATGTCCAGCCAAATCCCACTGAGCCTGCCCATCTGCCCAACCTGTTGTCAGCCATTCAATCAGATCCCTCACAGAAATCTGACAAACCTTAATATCCATGCAGGGCTCCTAGAGCCTCAGCAATCGAGGAGCAGGACTTGTCTGAGGCAGTGGCAGCAAGAGTTGAGGCTCCTCAAGGGGATCAATCAGATCAGTCTATGAGGCAAGTGGGCCATTTTTACAAGTGATGTATCATTCATCAGGTGGACTTCGGGGCACCCCCCCTGTAAAGTCAGTTGCTGACTCCCTTATGTACCTGTTTCAGGACAGGAAGTTGCAGCCCAGCACCATTGATGGTTCCAGGTCAGCCATTGCTGTATCATTCATCAGGTGAACTAGGAGGACACCCCCTGTAAAGTCAGTTGCTGATTTCCTTATGTACCTGTTTCAGGACAGGAAGTTGCAACCCAGCACCATTGATGGTTACAGGTCAGCCATTGCTGATAGACTGGGAAATTCGCCCATCAATATCAGTAAGGATGATAATCTCACTCGTCTCAAATGTGTAGCCCATTGCATAGTTGAGCAAAAGCTACTTTCAAGTTCTCACTATTGAGTAAATCAATTGTAACTTGAAAACTATAAATTATTGCATTTACAATATTTTGTTTGAATATGTTATTGAGCTACTTTTGGATCAGCTATAACATAGTATTATTAGTTTTTAATGCAAAGTTATTACAGGTACATGATGAGTTTTAATTGTGTAATGTACAAGTGTACATTATATAACCCTCTTAAAGCACAAACATAATACAGCACAATGAGAAAAACACCTTACTAAAAATAGTTATCACGGTCATGCAATCTATTCAATTATATTTGGAGAATAAATCAGTACTCAAAAGTGTTTCATCGTTTATTTCAGATACCTTGTAATCTTGTCAGTATACATTTATCATATCACAGACTAAGCTCAATTTTTGTTGTGTTAATACATCTTACCTAATGGCCAATTTGCTATATCTGTCGGGACAGACTGGCCCGTCAAGCATCGGAAAAAGATTTCCTGTATTTCCACCAGCAGTACTGAGCATTCACTAGGTGGTGTATGGTACTTTCTTCCTGTCTAGACAGCGTGATGCCACAGGATCTTTTTTGTTTGGCACGCATACTGTGCAGATGTGTTTTTGCTAGCACTGGATATTTGAAGAAAAGTCTTATGATTTTTACAGAAGTGAAGCTTATTTTCATTTGTAGCGAAGATATTATATTATTTACATACTATGGCATCTCCTGGACAGAAAAGAGGGGCTTGAAGCCATTTAATGGCAGCTTTTGATCAGCACACTTGTTGTGCAAGAAGCTGCGACAAGGGGCAAGGTGTGGATCCCTGCATGTTGAAAGAAGAATGCAGGTATTGTAATAGAAACTTCAGCTCTCTATCCCATCTTACAAATTAAAGAAAGAATGGAAGAATGAGAAATCTGACAAAAAGGCTTAGGTGAAACCTTTACTCTCTAGACCCAGATGTCATCTCTGTGGTAGAGAGTGTAAAATCAACCAAGTCCCCTGAATAAGTTAAGGATCAGAAGAGATCCAAGAAATCTACCCTGCAAAGTATACCTATAAGAATTACATCAAAGAACTAGATGCCAAGTGTTCAGAACATTTGTCACAAATCAAGGCTTTGCCGGTAGCGACAGTTGTGGAGAAGCTGGCTGATGTCGAACAGACCTTCCAGACTGGGAAAGTGGCTCCGGCTTAACAGCCACTGGACAGAGCAGAAGGCGAATTATCTGAGCACGACACGGAATCTGTCACTGCTGACAAGGACCTAATACTATCTGTCCTCCCACGAGCATTAGGCCATACATGGCATGGAGTAACGTACCAGATTTCGACTCTGCATCTTCCTCAGCCAATGATAGCCCGTTTGCATCTTCCAAACCTCAATCTACTGGCAGGATATCTGTGAACTTAGTTACTGATGACTGGCTGTGTAAAAAGTTTGATAGAATGGACTTGACTCTAGTTGAAGGTTATCCTTCAAAGTCATCTGATGCTGGTGGACTGCAGTGTGACCAGTTCATTAAAACAGCCAGGTCACAAAACAAGTGGTATGGGGTGCATTCAGACAAAGAAACTGCTGTTTACAAGGTAACCTTCTGGTGCAGCGAAGTGGCACGATTGAATAGATCTTATAGCCAGATCGCCAGATCTTTAGGCCTGCAAGCTACCACACAAGCATCTAGACCCATCTCCCATGAAGCCTTGAGGAAGTAGGAGAGGGCGGTGAAAGAATCCAGTTACATGTGTAATCAGGCCACAGGGTTCAACATATGCTTAATCAGAGTGCAGGATGCTATGCAAACACAGCTGTAGGTCATTCAAGGTGACCAGAGCATCAGTTTAGCAATGGCCAAGACTCTGCAGCATTTGTCGGACTTTGTGTATATTTCCTTGGTGAACTTCACGCTGGCAAGGTGAGATTTTTATCTTGATCATCTACAATCCGGCATTAAACAGGATACACTGAGTGCACTATGTACGCAGCTTCCCTTAACTTGGCTACACTCTTCCCATACAGTGTCTTGAAGAGAGCAGAGGAAGACATAGCACACTTTGAAAAAATAGGCTATTCAGGATCATCTTCTCACAAGAAGGGACATTATCACCCTTATGAGAGACAGAAGTCTTCCAAGGACACTGACCGGTCCCACTGACCAGCGTGGAAGAATATTAGCCATGGACACAAGAAAGGCCAGGGCAACACATCTAACTACACCTACTGACCTGCCAAGGATCAGTTGTGATATAAATGACAATTATTCTATAGCTCTAGTGTGTGTATGACACGACTGACCAGGAGCAAACACAGTGTATGGAACAGTACCAAACTTTAAATGTAAAGTCACTTGTTACAGATCTATACCTTTTGCTGAAGGGCAGCTGCCAAAAAAAAGCCTTTAAGTCCCATTATTGTAAACCAAGTAGAGTTATTAAAATATGTGAAAGATGTTTCCTGTGTAGATCAATTGAGTTTTGTCCAGAATGTCACCAGTGTCCCAGTTGCTGCTCTAGATCTACCTGTAGGGGCCAGATTGCACCAATTTCAGGAAACGAGGGCAACCTTAGGGGCCGACCCCAAGGTCATAAGAATTCTCAGAGAAGTCTCCCCTTCTGGATCCGAACCAATTTTGACATAGACCTAAGAAGTCTCCAAAATGAACTGGAATCCCTACGTCAACGGAAAATTAGGACATTGGTCTTGAGAAGTAAAGTTCAGTATTATGAAGAGGGGGAAAAGCCAACAAAATTCTTTTGTAATATAGAAAAGAGAAATTTTTCGAGTAAGTCCATTTTAAAATTAAATTTTAAAGGCCAGCTAATGTATTATCAGAAAGACATATTAAAGGAAATTAGGTCATTCTACAGTGACCTCTATAGTTCAAAGTGCTCAAATTCAACAAATTTAATGCAAACATGTTCTTAGACGGGAAAAATTTCAGGTCTAATAACTGGCAAAAGAGGTATTAAAAATATGAAAAATGGCAAAGTTCTGGGGAAGTGATGGCTTCCCTGTCAAATTTTATAAAATTTTTTGGAATGACATATGAAAATTCTAAATTAACAATTTAAATGAAACATTTACAAAATCAAAATTATCAGTAACCGAATGACTAGGAATTTTGACCTGTCTTCCAAAGGGTGGAAAATTGCAAGAATTCATAATCAACTTTCATCCGATCACACTTTTGAATGTGGACTATAAAATATTGTCAGGAATTTTGGCTATGAGAATGAGAAGAGTTTTACCACATATTATAAGCATTTCTCAAAAGAGATTCCTAAAAGACAGATACATGGGTGAAAATATTTGTTTGGTGTATGATATCTAAGTAGCATATTAAAAAAGAGAGGAAAAGAAGGACTTATTTTACTTATTGATTTTGAAAAGGCCTTTGACTCCATAGAGTGGGAGAACATTACCAAAATTTTGAAGGCTTACAATTTTGGAAGTTTCATAAAGTGGTTTAAAATTCTCTACACAGACTCTTGTCCATGTGTCATAAACAATGGATACCTTTCAGAACAGTTTCATCTGGGCAGGGGATGCAGACAAGGAGATCCTTTGAGTCCATATATATTTATTTTAGCTATAGAACCATTAGCTATGACGGTAAAAAATAATAACAATATCCAAGGTATAAAGATAGGGATTGTTCAGTACAATATCGGGCAATATGCAGATGATACTTTTTTAGATATATCAGAAAATTCTCTTATGGAAAGTATAAACATTTTTGAGAATTTTTTGGAGTCATAAAATAGCCAATTTTGTGTTTTTGGCTAATATCTCCTTTATTAATGCTTTTAGAGCTTTAGAATGTATTACGAGGTATTGGGAAAATTTATGTGCATAGTTTATACAATTGGTCAGATTTACCCCCTGACCCCCCTTATGGGTCTAACTGGGGTCACAAAATAGCTAATTTTGTGTTTTTGGTTTATATCTTCTTTATTATTGCTTTTGTAGCTTTAAAATGTATTAAGAGGTATTGGGAAACTATATCTGGAGAGTCTATTGAGCTGGTCAGATTTACCCCCTGACCCCCCCCCCCCCCCCCCTTCTGGGTCAAACTGGGTCATAAAAATAGCACACAATAGCAGCCTTGTGAGTATCAAGGCTGGATCTTAGTATTGCATTTACAGCATTTTGTTAAAATATGTTATTTAGCAACTTTTTCCATACCTACAACATGGTGAGTAACTTGGGTGTCTATTCCAATAGCTAAGTGAGTAATAGCTACTTTCTGATTTTTCAGTACCTTGCATAATGAGTAAAATCACTTTTAACTGAAAAACTATTGCATTAAGAAAATTTTGTATAAATATGTTATTCAGCTACTTTTGGGTCAGCTATAACATAGTAAAATTGCAGCCCCGTAGCTCATTGCATAGCCGAGTAATAGCTACTTTGAAGTTATCACATTGAGTAAATTGCTTATATCTTCAAAACTATTTCATTTCGAATATTTTGTTTAATATGTTTTTCATGTACTTTTGGGTCAGCTATAACATAGTAAAATTGCAGATCTGTAGCTCATGGCATAGCTGAACAATAACTACTTTGAGGTTCTCACTGTTGAGTAAATCAGTTGTAACTTGAAAACTATTGCATTTAGAGAATTTTGTTCAAATAAGTTATTCATCTACTTTTGAATTAGCTATAACATTGTAAAATTGCAGACATGTAGCTCATGGCATAGCTGTGTAATAGCTATTCTCAGGTTCTCACTGTTGAGTAAATTAGTTGTAACTTGAAAAATATTGCATTTTAAGTATTTTCTATAAATACTGGTGCCTCGCTCTGTATCACCCATGGGCAATGTGACCAAATATTTGCAAAAATTGGGGATGGACGTTTACGACAATGAAAACCAGCCTGGGGTTTCGAAAAAAATAACCCAAATTTAGGGAAATCGCGTTTTAGCACACATCGATTGGAAGTACAATATGCGGTTGTTAAACAAATCTCGATGTAATAAAAGTTGTCATAACTGCTGAAATAAGTAAAATTTTGTTGAAAATTGATATAAATTAATCACATTTACCGATTATTGGGTTAATATGGACACTGTTTACCTCGAAACGACATATTAGCAATTTATGAGTGATAACGTAAGATTGTGGATGGGCACTTTCAAAAGCATGAGCGTTACAGAGCGCGGCTATGGTATGTTGTTCACCTGCTTTTAGGTCAGCTATAACATAGTGAATTTGCAGACCTGTATGTCATGGCATAGCTGAGCAATAGCTACTTTCAGGTTCTCACTGTTGAGTAAATCAGTTGTAACTTGAAAACCATTGCATTTAGAGCATTTTCTTTAAATATGTAGTTCACCTACTTTTGGGTGAGCTATAACATTGTAAAGTTGCAGACCTGTAGCTTTTTGCATAGCTGAACAATAGCTACTTTGAAGTTTTTTCTGTTGAGTAAATCAGAGGTTCTCACTATTGAGTACATCAGTTGTAACTTGAAAAGTATTGCATTTAAAGTATTGTTTAAATATGTTGTTCACCTACTTTTGGGTCAGCTATAACATAGTGAAATGGCAGACCTGTATCTCATGGCATAATTGAGTAATAGCTACTTTCAGGTTCTCACTGTTGAGTAAATCAGTTGTAACTTGAAAACCATTGCATTTAGAGCATTTTCTTTAAATATGTAGTTCACCTACTTTTGGGTGAGCTATAACATTGTAAAGTTGCAGACCTGTAGCTTTTTGCATAGCTGAACAATAGCTACTTTGAAGTTTTTTCTGTTGAGTAAATCTGTTGTAACTTGAAAACTATTGCATTTAGAGGATTTTCTTTAAATATGTCGTTCACCTACTTTTGGGTCAGCTATAACATGGCAAAGTTGCAGACCTGTAGCTCATTCCAAACTGAGCAATAGCTCCTTTGAGGTTTTCTGTTTTAAGTTAATCAGTTGTAACTTGAAAACTATTGCATTTAGAGAATTTTGTTTAAATATGTTATTCACCTACTTTTGAATTATCTCTAACATTCTAAAATTGCAGAGTGTAGCTCAGATGTCATGGCATAGCTGTGTAATAGCTATTCTCAGGTTATCACTGTTGAGTAAATCAGTTGTAACTTGAAAAATATTGCATTTTTAAGTATTTCCTATAAATATATTGTTCACCTTCTTTTGGGTCAGCTTTAACATAGTGAATTTGCAGACCTGTATGTCATGGCATAGCTGACCAATAGCTACTTTAGGTTTTCTCACTGTTTAGGAAATTAGATGTAACTTGAAAACTATTGCATTTAGAGTAATCTGTTTAAATATGTTGTTCACGTACTTATGGGTATTGTACTTATATACGTACTTATAGTGAAATTGTAGACGTGTAACTCATGGCATAGCTGAACAATAGCTACTTTTACTGTTGAGTAAATCAGTTATAACTTTAAAACTATTGCATTTACCGTATTTTGTTTAAATATATTATTCATCTACCTTTGGACAGACCTGTAACTCATTGCATAACTGAGCAATAGCTACTTTCAGGTTCTCACTGTTGAGTAAATCAGTTTTAACTCAAAAACTATTGCATTTATTAAATTTTAAATATGTTATTCACTTACTTTTGGGTTGGCTATAACATAGTGAAATTGTAGACGTGTGTCTCGCAGCATAGCTGTGCAATAGCTACTTTGAGGTTATCACTGTTAAGTAAATCAGTTGTAACTAGAAAACTATTGCATTTAGTGTATTTTGTTTAAATATGTTATTCATCTACTTTTGGCTCAGTTATAATGTAGTAAAACTGCAGACCTGTAACTCATTGCATAGCTGAGCAGTAGCTATTTTCAGGTTTTCACTGTTGAGTAAATCAGTTATAACTTGAAAACTATTGCATTTAGAGAATTTCCTTGAAATATGTTATTTATCTACTTTTGGATCAACTATAACATAGTAAAGTTGCAGACCTGTAGCTTTGACGTAGCATAGCTGAGCAATGGCTACTTTGAGGTTCTCGCTATTGAGTAAATAAGTTGTAACTTGAAAACTATTGTATTTAGGATATTTTCTTCAAATATGTTGTTGACCTACTTTTGGGTTACCTATAACATAGTAAAATTGCAGACCTGTAGCTCATTGCACAGCCTTGGAATAGATACTTTGATCTTCTCACTGTTTAGTAAATCAGTTGTAACTTGAAAACTATTGCATTTACATTATTTTGTTTAAATAAATTATTCACCTAATTTGGGGTCAGCTATAACATAGAACTACAGACCTGTAACTCATTGCATAGCTGAGCAATAGCTACTTTTAGGTTCTCATGGTTGAGTAAATCAGTTTTAACTAGAAAACTATCGCATTTAGAGAATTTTGTTTAAATATGTTATTCACTTACTTTTGGGTTGACTATAACATAGTGAAATTGTAGACCTGCAGCTCATTGCATAGCTGAGCAGTAGCTATTTTGAGGTTTTCACTGTTGAGTATGTCAGTTATAACTTGAAAACTATTGCATTTAGAGAATTTCCTTGAAATATGTTATTCATCTACTTTTGGGTCAACATATAACATAGTAAAGTTAGCAGACCTGTAGCTCATAGCATAGCTGAGCAATAGCTACTTTGAGGTTCTCACTGTTGAGTATATCAGTTGTAACTTGAAAAGTATTGCATTTACAGTATTTTGTTTAAATATGTTATTCACCTACTTTTCAGTCAGCTACAACATAGTGGAATTGCAGACCTGTAGCTCATTGCATAGCTGAGCAATAGCTATTTTCCGGTTATCACTGTTGTGTGAATCACTTGTAACTATTGCATTTAGAAAATTTTCTTTAAATATCTTATTAATCTATTTTTGGGTCAGCTATAACATAGTAAAATTGCAGCATGTAGCTAATTGCAGAGCTAAACAATAGCTATTTCCAGGTTCTCACTGTTGAGTAATTTATTTATAACTTGAAATCTATTGCATCTACAGTATTTTTTAAAGTGTTATTCATCTACTTTTCAGTTAGTTATAACATAATGCAATTGTATACCTGTAGCTCATAGCATAGATGAGCAATAGCTACTTTCAGGTTATCACAGTTGATTAAATGAGTTATAACATGAATATATTGTATTTACAGTATTTTTTTTAAAAGTGTTGTTCCCCATTTTTGGATCAGCTATAACATAGGGTAGTAAAGTTGCAGACCTGCAGCTCATTGCATACATGAGCAGTAGCTACTTTCAGGTTTTCAAAGTTAAGTAAATCAGTTGTACCTTGACAACTATTGCACTTTAGTTAGTAACTATTGCACTTAGTAAAGTTCCAGACCTTTGATGAGCAATAGCTATTTTGAGGCTCTCACTGTTGAGTAAATCAGTTGTATCTTGAAAACTATTTCATTTACAGTATTTGGTTCAAATATGTGATTCACCTACTTTTCACTCAGCCATAACATAGTGTAATTGCAGACCTGTCAGGTAGCTCAGCTAATTGGAGATTATCACTTTTGATTAAATCACTTGTAACTTGAAATATATTGCATTTACAGTATTTTGTTTAAATATGTTTTCCACCTACTTTTTACACCTTAACAGCTAACTTTGTACTTTACTTCTGAATACCATTTGCAGGGCATAACCATTGTGACGTTTTCTTTCACTTCTACCCTGAAATTCAAAATACACAGTCTTATATCTCCTTTATGATTGCTTTTACAGCTTTAGAATGGATTCCATATATGGAGAGTCCATACAGCCAGTCAGGTTTACCCCTGACCCCATCTTATCGGTCAAACTGTGGTCATAAAGTAGCAGTTTTTGCCTTATATCTCCTTCAAAACTACTCTTCTAAACAACCTATAACATTTATTAAATTAACTTTTCGCAATGTATGATCATAGAAAACATAATAAAGCTTCCATTTTTCTTTCATGTTAATGTATAATCCTCCACACTATCTGCTTAGCTTTTACTTCTTCTCTCAGTGCTGCGTGTTTTTCTTTTCAAAAAGCTTTTTCTACTTTATACTATATTACATCTAACCTTTGGGGACGCTTTGTTTTTGGTAGCAGAAACATTTTTCTTGTTATTCTGGACAATATTAAATAAAATTCTATAATTAACATTAATAGTTTTTACAATAGTAAATCTAGTTCTGAAAGTACATTGTATAAGTACATGCTATATGTACTCCCTTTATATTGCATATGAGTATGTTTCTAATGTGACTGGTCTGGAGAAATAAAAAAAATTGACAAGGTGACCGACCATCATATGTGGCTATGTACATCCTCTCAGGAACAGCTACCTGGCAGAGGTATTACATGCGCTTATGTAAATGAATGCAGTAGAACTGATCAGAACTCAGAAATCTCTAGGTTTCTACAACCGACTATTTTTGGTTCCAAAACCAAACAACTGGTAGAGACCAATACTGGACATCAGCACTCTGAACCAATTTCTAAAGATAGAGAAATTCAAAATGGAAACACCATAGCTGTAAGGACCTCCCTTCAGCCAGGGGAGTTGGTAACGTCCAGACTTCAAGGATGCCTACTTCCACATTCCAATACTGACCCAGTCCAGGAAATACTTAAGCTTTCACATTCAAGGTCAGTCGTACCAATTCAAAGCACTGTCATTAAGTCTGTCCACAGCACCAATGGCATTCACAGTGGTGGCGAAGGAAGTCAAACTGATGGCTTTACACAGGGGTATATGAATCCATTAGTACCTAGACAGACTGGTTAGTCAGAGCCAGATCCCTCCAAACCTGTCTCCAGCATACACAAACTCAAGTAGCTCTGTATCAAGAACTAGGTTGGATGGTAAACATGGAAAAATGCAGAACTGCGACCCAAACAAGTCTTCGATTTCGATCAAACCAGTTCAACCTGAAAGTGGACAAGGTCAGACACACCCTAGAGTGTTGGCAGACCTTAAATGCAAAGATACAGAAACTGTTTTGATGTCCCATCACTGAAACTACAGGTGGTCCTAGAAGAGGAGATGGGTACTGTAGCATTGATATTTTTTCAGGACCCACAAATGCTGGCATCTTTTGACCGATTTCCAGAAATTATCTTAATGGAAACCAATACCAATAATCAGGATATGTCCCTTTATACTCTCCTAACCATAGATGGAAATGGTGAAAGCCAGGTGGCGGCATCCTACCTTGTGCAGAAAGATGAAACTTCTGTCTGAAAAATGCTACAGATCTTCAAAGAAAACAATCCCAAATGGAACAAAAAAATTTTGTTTTATTCATCAAACCTTTTTCAACTGATTAAATCACTTAATTCCCCTAATTTTGTTCAATGACACTGTGTATCAGTGTTTTTATAACACTTAATGTTTTATTGGGCATTTTCAGATTTCGGTCATGAACTTTACTTCAGACTAAAAACATCTCACTTTTAACCCCTCTACCGATAATAAGTCTATAATTCTATTAATTAAGCAGCCCGTCAGGGTTGCTTATTTGTTTTCACGTAAGTTCGACTGATCACCACCGCTGCCACCGGATTATGGCCTCCCTTGAATAACTTCTTGGCCTTTCAAATTTTACTTTCCTTGTTATATTTCTTTAAAACTATAGGGACCGGAAAAATTTGGGGGATATGTTGCGGAGACCTTAAGCTATACTGAAGATAACCTTGAGTATTTTTCAAAAACACCCTGTCATCACGTTTCAGAAAAAAACACAGACACCTGTGCTATAAAATTTATTGGGTACATTCCAGACCTAAATCCGCAGGTCGGAAAGGATTTTCTGATCAATCGGACCATAGATGCCTGAATGGGAGGCATTTTATTTTCGTAACTTTTTTTTTAAAAAATGGGTACTTGGTCTTTTTCTCAAAAAGAGTCAAGATTTTGGCGTTTTCTTGGAATCACTTATTCAGCCACTTTTTGATAATCTTTCACATGCCGAAGTTTTAGCCCTGTATCTGCAATCTTAAGGTCACGTTAATGTCCAAAAAGGGGGTTTTAGCCCACCAGTTCACTTAGGTTTTCACTTTTTTCAACCAAACTTGACATATATATTAAGATTTACCAAAGGATTATCCTGACTTTTTGGTAACTTTAAACTGTTAATATAATTGGAGCTATGGCCTCTCCTAAAGTCATAAAATTGGAATAAAGCCATCTGGCCCCTTTTTCGTTATCTAATGTACACTGATATTGAAGTAGATCAAAAGAAGACTCTTACTACCTTTTGATTTAAATATTAATGATGTTATGGCCATCTTAAACTTAAAATGTAGGGGTTTCCAGCCCTAAGCTCAGTTAATGTTTAATTTTTTAAAATAAAACTTGGCACACTTATTAAAATGACAGTAGGGACATTCTTATTTTCTTTCCACCTTGGACTTCCAATACAAGTACAGTCATGGCCATCTTGAAGTAAAATGAGGGTTTTCAGCTCCCAACTGACATACTGTTCAATGACATCAGTTCAACTTGACACATTGATTAAGCTTAAAGAAGATTTTCAATGACCTTTTTACTTAAAATTCCTGTATTTAAGAGACTTTGGCCATTTTGACATAATAAATATATGGTTTTTGCTCCTACCTCATTTATTTTAAGACTTTTTAAAACCACACCCGCCACATGTATACATAAAACAAAATTTCTGTTATCTGGCAAAGCTAACCACCTAGTGTTTTTGAAGTTATGGCATCTTTAAAGAAAAAGAAATGAGGTATTTAGCATGCATTGATGTGGTTTTTAATATATTGCAGCTGATCAGTGTTCATATAAAATAAATTCCCAATTTTAGGCACATTAAAAATCCCACATTCTTCTGATTACATTCTTGTGTAAGTGTGTGGATATGACTTTCCTTTTTAGGAAAAAAGCTTTAATTAATTCAGCTTTTGTTTAGCAGCAGGAGTTGTTGATCTAGCTACTTATTCACATGCACTATATAAATTGGTCAAATGTAGAGACTTGACTTCTTTCAGAAGATAAGATGACTGGGGAAAAAACACTTTCTCATAAGCAGTTTTTCTTCTACAGTATTTTATGTATCTCCTGCTAATTGAAAATGAATGAGTTCTCTTTTTTTTCCTCCTCCAACTCTGTATTTGCTTTTGTGTGATATTTTTCTGGAGGCAGATTCATGGCAAGTCCCAGTCACTCACTGATGCCCCACTGTGCTTTGTGTGTTAACATCTGTGTGTTACATAATGTGTGCACTGAGTGAAAATGTTGATAAGGGATATCAAGATGTATTCATTTCTTTTTATCAAGAGATATGCTTACAGTAAATCTTTTTGGGGTAAACAATTCAAACAAGGACATTTATCTTTAGGTTCATGGAAGTAGAGCCTTGTGGAAAGAATGCCTTGTCTGTTTTGAGAGTATGGAAAAAGCCTTAATAATATGTAAAAACCTTGGGCATTCATGATATTCAGATTTAGGGTCATGTGTGAATTAAAAATGTTAACAATAACATCTGACAACATGACTTTTTGTATTTTTTTTTACAATAGAACAATAAAGGATTTCACAAATATGATTATCTTAAGCATATTTATCTTATAAAAATATTAAATAGCAATGGAGATATACAACATATGAATGTCCCTATCTATAGCCAATTATAGTTTACTACAGTGTATCTTTATCATTATAAGTCAAGGATGAAATATCTCCTGGAAAAAAATTACGATCTCAAATTTACAGCAAAAATGATATATTCTTTTCATAAAGTATACCACTCTATGAAACACAATAAAGCTCACATTCTGCTTACAGTCTAATACTGCAACTGATACAGTTTTAAATAATCCATTTTTCCATCAGATTCAAAACACAGTAAACTTACCTTCTCCTTACAGTCTCATATGACACCTACTACAGCTTTATTAACTCAAGTCTCCATCCGGGCCACTCGTTTTTGTTAGCAAAAACCTTTTTCTAGTTTGTCTTATTCTTAAATATATTTCACAAAATATGTTTTTCTTTAAGCAAATCTACATGATCTATTTATTTCATACAAACAGGTCATTTGAATACATTACAATTCAAAGTATGATAATTGAGTAAAAATTAAATTTTTCTTATTGAATGAAATGTGCTAAAACTATACATGGCAAAAGGCTTAAGTTTTACAGTATATTTGAGTAACTTTTATTACATGATATCTGATCTCTCCCTTGATTGATAACCAAGGTTGTATTCCCCATTTATAGATAGAGTGTGTATGTTTTGTGTTTGGAACAAAGTGTTGTACAATGAAAAGATGGTATAAGATAAGTTCAACTTAATGTTGGTTTATTATGTTAAAATAATCTTCTAAAAATGGAGAGAAACATTCAATTCAACAGTTAAGTTTATTGTATCAACCATTCCCTGTGCTGCCGCACATGTGGAGAGATTTCGGCATTAACACTCTCAGCGGAAAACTAGACCAGCTAGCTTCACCAAATTTGCAGGATATCTTCATTGGGAGATAAGCTTCCCTGCAACTGAAATTAGCCTTATTCTGAAAAACAAGCCCTGGGCAATTCTTTGAAAGTTATCTACCTTTTTCTACTGGATGGTTCTTGTAACTAGAAGGTTGAATCTCTTCACAGGTGATATGTATAACAGATATTTATATCCTCTTCATTCAAGGTCATCCGTGGATCGCCAAAGTACCCCATGTAGTGCCTGTATCTCCCTTATTGTTGGTCCAAGAGGTTTGCAATGTTAAACCAACTTTTAGTATATCTTGGGCTAGGAATTTTCTGATGTGGTCATATTTGACCTTGGGCCCTTTCTTCAAGGTCAAATGAGGATAGCCAAACTTAAAAGTGCTTACTATTGGCCCTAGAGGTGTGCAATGTGAAACCAACTTATAGGAAACCATGGCCTTGGAATCTTTGATGTGGTCAGATTTGACCTTGGACCCCTCCTTCAAGGTCAAACAAGGATAGCCAAATGTAAGAGTGCTTATAAGTCGCTTACTATTAGTCCTAGAGGTTTGCAATGTGAAACCAACTCATAGGAAACCATGGGTTAGGAATCGTTTGATGTGCTCAGATTTGAACTTGGTCCCTACTTCAAGGTCAAATGGGGATAGCCAAACTTAAAAGTGCTTATAACTCGCTTATTATTGGATTTAGAGGTTTGCAATGGGAAACCAACTTATAGGAAATCATGGGCTGGGAATCTTTGGATGTGGTCAGATTTGACCTGGGGCCCCTCATTCAAGGTCAAACGGGGATAGCCAAACTTAAAAGTGTTTATAACTCGTTTATTATTATTATTTGGATTTAGAGGTTTACAATGTCAACCAACTTATAGGAAATCATGGGCTGGGAATCTTTTGATGTGGTCATATTTGACCTTGGACCCCTCCTTCAAGGTCAAACGAGGATAGCCAAATGTAAAAGTGCTTATAACTTGCTTATTATTGGTTCTAGAGGATTGCAATGTGAAACCAACCTATAGGAAATTATGGGCTAGGAATCTTCTGATGTGGTCAGATTTGACCGTGAGCCCCTCCTTCAAGGTCAAACGAGGATACCCAAAATTAAAAGTGCTTATAACTCGCTTTTATTGGTCCTAGAGGTTTGCATTGTGAAACCAGCCTATAGTATATCATGGGCTGGGAATCTTCTGATGTTGACAAATTTGACCTTGGGCCCCTCCTTCAAGGTCAAATGATGGTTCACTGGCTTTGGTGAGTTGTCTTTCCGGTGGATACAAATTTGCATCGGATCTCCAATACATAGGTCTAGTTTGTCTTTTATAGCACTAAAGTTATAGGTCGATGTTCACTAGCTGCCATTAATAGACAATTAGTCCCCCTCTAATCCCTTGTCAAATAAAACTTTGTGTTGATTTTGAGTTGTCACTTCAAAAACTAACATAAAATCATCTGTCTGTCTTCAATATAGGTTGGATGGGGCCACAGTGGCAGAGTGGTAACACTCTCGCTTCCCACCTCTAAGGCCGAGGTTCAGTTCCTGGCATGGCCTCAAGTTGGAAAGCTGGTAGTTGCTTGCCGTTGGTCGGCAGTTTACAGTACAGAGCCGCCCTGACAAACTGTATGTACTGGTTTCCTCTGCCCTTCGAACTGCCCGTCGTGAGATATGACCTGTACAGTGTTGAAAGCGACGTAAAACCCCAAATAAATAAATAATAAAAAAATCATTATAGGTTGGAATATGGCCTAAAATATAAATTCAAAGTTCTAGCTATGACCTGGTGGAAAGCCCATTTAGAGACTGTTTTTTTACAGCAAGTGTATGCAATAAATAGTTATGCACTAAAATATTGTGCATTGTTGCCTTGTAAGCCATGTTTGTTTCCAGTTACACCATTGTGCAGTAACTCCGAAAAATACTGGAGAGATATAATTAAACATTTCAAGGTAATTTGTTTAACTTGTGTGAAAACTCTCATAAGAATTATAATAATTATAACTTCTTGTTGTAAATGCTATACCTTTGAAAGAATACACACCCCCAGGTGTTCATTACAGTAATTTCAGTATGCTAAATTTTACAGTGCTGAATGATATGATATAATAACACTAAATGTAACATAAAATGTACCATAGAATCTACTATCAAAATACACAGAAGCATCTTTGGTACATAAAAGGACACACACACACCACCCCCCCCCCCCCCCCCCCCCCCCACCTCCCTGTCCAGGGATAGGGCTTTATTTTGACATTAGCAAAATCATGCATGCATGTCCTTTATTCATGTGTTGTGATAATTCCATGTTAAGTAAGGGTCACACTTATCCAATTTGACATCCCAGTTTACCCCCATTTTAAAATATGCCTAATTCTGCAGTTTTCCTGTTTCACCTGATGCATACAACTGACTTTTGAATCCATATAAAAATGCACCGGTTATGAAAAATAATGCTAAAATTTTGGAATTCTGATCTGAAAGATGTGACTTTAGGGTAATTTGGATGCATACAGAAAGACACAGTTCCTGAAGAAAAAGGGGAAGAATACTTTTGCATATGTTACACACAATCTCTGAAATTGCCTATTTGATGCTAAAATTCACAGGCAACAAATTCTTTGTTCACAGAACAAAATTGGAATGTAATTTTTAAAATATTCTAAATTTTACGTTTCATACACAGAATGCCAGAATTAAGTGGGTTTTTTTCATGAAGATTGTCAGATATTCCATGTAGTGTAATATAAATTACCTTCAGTTACAATGTTTATATTTACTTTATCAGCTTGTCCATATTCATTCCATAACAGTGGCGGAAACACTAAAGGCAGTGTTCTGTTGGATTTCAAGGGCAAGGGTCTGTGTTTCTTCAGGCAGTGCATAATATCTCTAGATAGAGTTTGGCCAACTTTAGTTTGTGTTATGTATGAATGATGAATTATGTAGTAGTTTACCCTTCAAGTTTAGAGGTAGCTGAAAATGTGGTGGTAAATGAATCACAGAATTTTGGCACTGCTCTTCAAATTTTACATAAGCGTAGCCTTCAAAAATTTTATATATTTTCAGAAATGTCTGCACCTATTGATAAACTAACCACAAAATGACCAAAATCCAACTTCAGCATGCGTATAACTTGGGTATCCCGACAGAAATACATTCCAGCATCAAAAATGGCTCATACACCTGTACTTATTTCAAGTGTGAATCACATTGAATCATGTTCAGTTGGCTCAAGAATTTTTTGAATGAAAAATATGTGTCATATATCCGGTTGTAAGCATTTGCATCACAATTTGAGGTTCTCAGTCTCCTAGTAATAACTTATAAGTAAGTTTTGCATCAAATCACGGGCTGCCAAATATATGTGGATTTGACTCCTCACAGGTGGCAGAAGTGAATGCTGAGGGCTTGTCCAAAGATGAGGCTGGCTGTTGCACAGGATGTAATACCACAACTTTGGCCTCTCCCATCCATTCTATTCAACTTGGTAAAACTAAAAGTACACTTTTTCATTCTCTTGCACCAGAGCAGTGTGATTGTACCTTTATATTTTTATAACTTTGAGATGTTAAGGCCACAAATGCCATATAAGGCCCAGGGTACTTTTACTAAACCTTAACAAGAGAAATTATTTATGCTGCAATATTTTAGTGAATTTTGTGATCTTGTATAGTGAACTATATGCTTAAAATTTCCAGTTGGAGTTGAAAACCAACAACATCTGCTTGATATACATATAGGTGTATATAATTTTCTTGAATAACTATTTTCTGTAACATATTGATTCAGACTCTGATATTTTATCATAACAGGAGAAAAATGTGGGACTACTTACAGTTTCTGTTAGACAAAAAAAAATTATTATCAGGAAGTACATAATTATTAGCATTGACTTGAATTTATTGACATAGAGGTGCATGTAAACAAAGTAGAATATTGTGCTACTTATCTCTTTCCAAGCAGTTTGTGAAACAAAAAACTTGAACAATGAATTTTGACACACTTTTAGTGTCTCATCTTGGAGAATTTGGCAAATATCAGATAATGATATTAGTTCTAGTATGCTCTGCAGGTATAAACTTTCGTTTCAATGACCTAGACTATGTCTTCAGTCGCATAACTCCTCCATTCAGATGCAGTGTTCCTGGCCTAAATCTACTGGCATCTAATCTTTCCTTCAATGAACTTACAAAATTAACATCTCCAAGTTCAAGTAGTGGAGTAGTTGATGCTTGTTCAGTGTATCAATACAATTACAGTCATCTCACTTTGGAAGAAGCAAAGATCTTAATAGTGGCTCGGAATATTACCCAATATTCATCAGACAAATGCTCAAGTTGGGTATATGACAAAGAAGAATATATAACCACCATTGTTACTGAATGGGACTTGGTGTGTGATAAAGAATGGTTTGTGACTGCATCACAGTCTGTCTACTTTGCTGGATTGTTTGCTGTGTTTGTTGGTGGGATCATATTGGCAGACAGGATTGGACGAAAGCCTGTCACTGTGGGATGTCTGATGCTTACACTAGCTTGTCGCATGCTCATTTCTCTATCGCCAAATGTCTTTGTATATATGTTGGGCCGCTTTCTGTTATCATGTGCAACTGTCAATTGGTATACCATATTGTGTATCTTTGCCATAGAAAATGTTGGACCCAGCAAGAGGACTCTTGCTGGATTATCTGTATACTTCTTTTGGACTGTAGGATATGTGATCTTAGCTGGCATTGCTTATTTTGTACAGAACTGGAGAACAAGGAACTTCATCTATCTTGTGTTTACTGTTCCATATTTGCTCCATATTTGCGTTCT
The DNA here is from genome assembly GCA_964017235.1 of Sabellastarte sp. h YS-2021. NCBI lineage: Eukaryota > Metazoa > Annelida > Polychaeta > Sabellida > Sabellidae > Sabellastarte > Sabellastarte sp. h YS-2021. The sequence goes on along the minus strand of OZ024930.1, from coordinate 57,521,052 downwards.
CCAAGAATCTGCAAGGTGGCTGAAAACTCATGGTAGAACTCGAAAAGCACTTGGTGTTATAAAATTAATGGCAAGTGTCAACAAGAAAGAACTATCAAGGCACATTCTGTCAGAGTGGATTAAGTCAGAGGCAATCAACACAATTACAGAGGAAAAGCCAAATTTCTTTTTAATGTTTAAATCTTGGTTATTTATCAGAATCACTTTGATTGCAATTACCATCTGGTCATGTGTGAATGCTGTATACTATGGTTTAACCTTCTACATTCCTTCTCTTGGAGGGAACATCTATATAAATGCATTGATATCATCAGCGTTAGAGTTTTCTGCCCTTCTGTTTGTTTATCTTAGTTTAGATACCAGGCTTGGAAGGAAATATAACATCTTTTCACTCTTTTTAGTATGTGGATTCGCGTTCATACTGATCATTTTTATTCCAGCTGATATGACTTGGTTAAGAATTAGCTTTGCTCAGATTGGTCGATTTGCCACGGCAGCTGTATTTGCTATAATATACATTTCTACAGCAGAGATTTTCCCAACAAGAATGCGTACCATTGGCTTAGCCCTTTGTTCCGTTTTTAGCCGCTTCAGTACAGTTGTTTCTCCGTACATAACAAGTTTGAGCAAAATTGGAGCCTTCATCCCACCCCTGCTGTTTGGTGGGCTTTCAATACTTGCCGCTTTAATGTACCTACTACTTCCAGAAACTCGGGGAAAAGAATTAAATGATTTAAACATTCAAACACAGAACAAAAGTCCTGATCAACAAAGATGTGATCTGTGTAATGGTGAAGACATAGTTTCAAAAGAAACAGACACTTTTGCAGAAAACATGGATATGACAGATGTTTAAAGCTTTGAACACTTGGATGGTTCTTCTGGTCAATCAGATTAAACCCACAGCATTTAGAGAACTAACTGAACACTTCATTAACAAAAGTCAACTGTTTTTTAGCTGTTTTACAGAAATCATGATTACAAAAAGATCCATGATGATCTTAAAATACAAATTAATGTAATTATAGTAAAGCGTGAGTTAGTGAAGTGATGAAAAATTTTAGTATCGGCAACCTTTAGTTACTCAATAATGAAAATATATCGCCCATATACCAGTATAATGCACAAGTGCCAAATATGAATTGCTGCAGAGATAATTATCTATTAAGAATCTTGTGTTGATCTCATTGTTGCAATATTTTTTTCTAGAGGTGAAGGGAAACTGAAGTTTTGATTGTATTATGTGCAGGGTTACTATGAGAAGTAACTTTTGCACTGTCATTTCTCCACATTTGAAAGAATACTCTCTGCTTGGTACAGAATAATACTGGGTAGTTTTTCATTGAAAATTGACAGAAATTGATCATTGTACAACCAACATATTTTTACAAACTGCTCGCATTAAAGTAGAAAAGAGCACTCTTAGCTTATATCTGTATTCTAATTTGTACTTTTGCACTGGTGTGCCACAATGTTTTAAGATATCCATTCAATATTTGCAACACTTTATGTATATAGCAAAAGGCCCCTTTTTAATTCAGGGTTTTGGCAGGAGCTGACCTTCATTTCTTAGTGTCTATATTGATGACATTCCTTTTGATTGCCCACACCAGTTGTCAGTTATAGTTAACATTACATTAATTAAGCGTCCCGCAAGGGACGCTTGTTTGTGTATGGGAGAGCTTCAGGCTCCGCATTTTGTTTTCCTTATAACTCTGTAACCGTTAGGCAGATTCTTTTCAAATTTGGCAGGTTTAGGCAGTAACCTTGGGGAATTTTTTTGAATATGCTGCAGTGACATTTCTACCAATCAGAGAGGTCACATGACCAAAAATGTCTTTTTTCGATGGGGAAGCTTGTCCAGATGATAACTTGAAAGGAATTTTATCAATTCACCTGAAACTTGGCAAATACATTCATTCTATTAAAATCTGGAAATCATTCGATTTTGGCATTGATTGGTCAAGAAATGGCCGAGTAATTAATGATTAATTAATCATTACAAATTTTCCAAATAAGGAAAACACAAAAATGCTTATATCTCGAAAACCGTGCTAGATAGAGCGATTTCGACGAAATTTTTGACCCGCAGGGTATCTCTGTGGAGTAGTTTTCCCAATTTTCAAAAAATTTTTGTCTCGCCCAAAATGGCGGCCATTTTGAATTTTCGAAATTTTCACAAAAATTGCAAAACACAAAAATGCTTATATCTCAAAAACCGTGCTAGATAGAGCAATTTCGACAAAATTTTTGATCCACAGGATATCTCTGCGGGGTACTTTTCCCAATTTCCAAAAACTTTTTGTCTCGCCAAAAATGGCGGCCATTTTGAATTTTCGAAATTTTCGCAAAAAATGCAAAACACAAAAATGCTTATATCTCGAAAACCGTGCTAGATAGAGCGATTTCGACGAAATTTTTGACCCGCAGGGTATCTCTGCAGAGTAGTTATCCCAATTTTGAAAAACTTTTTGTCTCGCCAAAAATGGCGGCCATTTTGAATTTTCGAATTTTTCGCAAAAATTGCAAAACATAAAAATGCTTATATCTCGAAAACCCTGCTAGATAGAGCGATTTCGACGAAATTTTTGACCCACAGGGTATATCTGCAGAGTAGCCATGCCAATTTTCAAAAAAATTTCATTCGCCTACTTTTGGGAGAGCTTTCACTTGGTGAAGTTTCAGACCCATAGCTAATTACTCACCTACTCAAAATGAGTAAATGCGAATTATCTCTAAAAGTATTGCAGATAGCCAATTTTTGTCAAATTAATCATTCACCTACTTTTGGGAGAGCTTTCACTTGGTGACGTTTCAGACCCATAGCTAATTTCTCACCTACTCAAAATGAGTAAATGCGAATTATCTCTAAAAGTATTGCAGATAGCCAATTTTTCTCAAATAACTCATTCACCTACTTTTGGGAGAGCTTTCACTTGGTGAAGTTTCAGACCCATAGCTAATTACTCACCTACTGAAAATGAGTAAATGCGAGTTATCTCTAAAAGTATTGCAGATAGCCAATTTTTCTCAAATAACTCATTCACCTACTTTTGGGAGAGCTTTCACTTGGTGAAGTTTCAGACCCATAGCTAATTACTCGTCTACTCAAAATGAGTAAATGCGAATTATCTCTAAAAGTATTGCAGATAGCCAATTTTTCTCAAATAACTCATTCACCTACTTTTGGCAGAGCTTTCACTTGGTGAAGTTTCAGACCCATAGCTAATTATTCACCTACTCAAAATGAGTAAATGTGAATTATCTCTAAAAGTATTGCAGATAGCCAATTTTTCTCAAATAACTCATTCACCTACTTTTGGGAGAGCTTTCACTTTGTGAAGTTTCAGACCCATAGCTATTTATTCACCTACTCAAAATGAGTAAATGCTAATTATCTGTAAAAGTATTGCGGATACCCAATTTTTATCAAATACTCATTCATCTACTTGTGGGAGAGCTTTCACATGGTGAAGTTTCAGACCCATAGCTAATTACTCACCTACTCAAAATGAGTAAATGCGAATTATCTCTAAAAGTATTGCAGATGGCCAATTTTTCTCAAATAACTCATTCACCTACTTTTGGGAGAGCTTTCACTTGGTGAAGTTTCAGACCCATAGATAATTATTCACCTACTCAAAATGAGTAAATGTGAATTATCTCTTAATAGTATTGCAGATAGCCAATTTTTCTCAAATAACTCATTCACCTACTTTTGGAAGACCTTTCACACACGAAAATGAAAAATTGTGAATATCTCGGAAAAGCTATTTCTTCTGCTTTAATGCTCGGCGGGAGATACACACCACGGCAGTGGTCTTGACAAAAATTTTTGTCTCCCCAAAAATGGTGGCCATTTTGAATTTTCAAAGTTTTTGCAAAACACAAAAATGCTTATATCTCGAAAACCGTGCTATATGGAGCGAACTCAACAAAATTTTGGACCTGCTGGGTATCTCTGCAGAGTAGCCATGCCATTTTTCAAAATATTTTTGTCTCGCCAAATATAGTGGACATTTTGAATTTTTTTATTTTTTGCAAAACACAAAAATCCTTATATCTTGAAAACCGTGCTAGATAGAGCAGACTGCGCTGACTTTGGTTGCCACAACAGTATAAGGCTAGAAACGAAGCATTTTCTTAATACTTTAGCACTCACCTTAATATCCTTTTCGGGACGCTTTGTTTTTGCTATGCAAAAACATTATCTTTTTTTTTTTGCGAGCGATCCTCTAGTTTGTTATTTAATTAAATATTGAATTAATACTTAATGTATAAATACTTTTCAAACTTGGTTAAAATTGTCAAAGTTTTAATATGATACTTGAACATGCTTACTCCATTAAATGATTTAATATTAATGACTTTTGTCTTCACTTGTATTTGTGATCTTGAATGTCAAACCTACTCAGAAATACAAAGTTTCAGTACTGTAACATGTGGGTCTTTTTAAACTGGGGGGGGGGGGGGGGGGGTTGTATTGGAATCCAAGTAAATGTACACTTCATTGGAATCTTGATCCACACAAATTTGATTTAATCTTTATTTATCTTTGATATGATAATCAAGGCTTTATTTCCATTAACAGCTGGAAATATCCTAATTTCACAATATTCATTTGAAGTACAGTTTTTAAGGCTTTATTTGAAAACCTTACTACTGTGTAATAATTGGGCTTTAAATCTTGTTCATCCATAAGTTTGACTTTGCCCTTAACTTTCAAACCCCTTGACTGATTTTCACCAAATTTGATGGAAATATGTACTTGTAAGAAATCTACAATTGGTAAGGTTTTTAGCAGGAATCACTAAAAATCGTGGTTGTAGCATCTTTTTATTGAAATTTTCTGGTGAGGGGATTTTTTTACTGCAGACAAAACCATTTGCCATATAGCTATATACCAAGTTTGGTAAACTGGATACACTAAGGAGGCCTACTCCACATTAAGTTTGGGGTAAGATGGAAAAAAAGTTGTTTGATTATTTAGATTTTGTTGCCACAGACAACCATTTCTGCAGATTTTCAGTGTTTCACCAAAGTTGGTGAAAAAGTGAACTGAAAGAGATGTATCAGCCTGATCAAATTTGGATATAATAATACAGTAAAATTCAATGGATATATATCGGGTTATATACCGATGACATGTAAAAATTATGAGAGGTAAGACATATCTATTTAAACTGTATCTTTGCCACTGTTTCAGATTGTATAATTAATGGCAATATGAATCTGTTGTTTTGATTAAAGTATATATATGTTGCATTGAATGTAGATAACCATTGAATGTATACATTCAATGGGTTAGTCATTGAATGTGTAGATTCAATGGCTTGGCCATTGAATGTACACATTCAATAGCAAGCAGTCATTGAATGTGTACATTCAATGGTTTAACTGTCGAATGTGTACATTCAATAGTCAAAGTCATTGAATGTGCATATGAACTTAAGAAATGGTAATAAGTAATTGATACTGCAGAAAATGTAACTTATTTTTACCATTTCCTTAATATCAAATCTGTTGCTATCAACTTAAAAATAAACTTTTGGAATAAGATCATTTTTAAAGTCAGTCATACTGTTATGGGTTATAACAAAAACTGTTTCTTGATTTTCCAAAAAAAAATTGTTCATCTTAAGCTGTTTCTAATTGTCCTAATAAACCTCTCCAATATTTTAGGGGTACGATTGTAGGGATAATTACAGTTAAATCCCCAAATTTCACACATAATGAAACAAATTAATTGCTATCACAGTGTAGAATCTTAAAGACCATAAAATTCCTTCTCTCAAGCTTGAAATGTTTCTCTTTCATTCTTTGATTGAGAGATCAAATTTTTTAATTAAGCGTCCCTGAAAGGGCGCTTATTTGTTTTCGCCTCAGTTTCCTCGCCGCCGCATTATGGTCTCCCTTGAATATCTCCCTTATTATTAGAAGGTTTCAAACCATATTTAGCAGTTATATACCTTAGACGTGGGAAAATTTTTCTGCAGGCTTAAATTTGACCTTTATGAAGGTCACATAGTCCCTTGAAAAATGTCTCGTTTATGAGCGATTTTCTGACACCTTCCAATCTGAAATCCTTAAATTTAGGTCACCCCCCCCCCCCCCCCCCTATTGTCTCCTTCTTAAGTATTGCATTTAGAGCCATAAAATGTACTGGGAGGTAATAGGAAACCATATGTGGAGAGTCTAAATAGCCGGTCAGTTTTACCCCACGGCCCCGTCTTATGGGTCAAACTGGGGTCATAAAATAGCTGATTTTGAGTTTTTGCCTTATATATCCTTTATTGTTGCTTTTATAGCTTCAGAATGTATTAAGAGGTATTGGGAAAGCAAATGTGGAGAGTCTAAATAGCCGGTCAGTTTTACCCCCAACCCGCCCTTATGGGCCAAACTGGGGTCATAAATAGCTGCTTTGGAGTTTTTGCCTTATATCTCCTTTATTGTTGCTTTTATAGCTTCAGAATTTATTAAGAGGTATTGGGAAAGCATATGTGGAGAATCTAAATAGCCGGTCAGTTTTATCCCCCGACCCCCCCCCCCCTTATGGGTCAAACTGGGGTCATAAAATAGTTGCTTTGGAGTTTTGCCTTATATCTTATAAATGTCATATATTTCATTGGATTATTTATGATGCATCAAGCCTTTCTGATCAAAGTCATTACAAAACTTTATTATAAGCTTTACTTTAATCCACAAATATTGAAATATTTGGACTCCCAGTGAAAGGATGAAAGAAAAATAGTTCAAGCCTGAGTAGCTACTTTATGGTCTTTCAGTGTATGATTCTAATATGTGATAGCAAGTAATTCATCTAATTAAGTGTGAAATCTGGGTATTTAATTGTAATTAGCCCCATGGTTGCACCCTTGTATTATTAGAGAGGTCCAGTGGGATAATATAATTAGAAAACAGATTAAGAGAAACAGTTTTTGTTATACTGCGTAACTATGAAACTGACCACAGATAATCAACTAATGCAAAAATTTATTTTAAGTTAATATCAACAGATGTGATTTATTAAGAAAATGACAATAATAAGTTCCATTTCACACAATATCAGTTATTTATTTCAATTTCTGAAGTTCATATACACATTCAATGACTTGGTTGTGAAATGTACACATTCCAGTTAAACTATTGAATGTACACATTCAATAACTAACCCATTGAATCTATACATTCAATGGTTATCTACATTCAATACAACATATTCAATACTGTATTTGCAAAAATTAAGTGAAGGAAATATTTAGTTGTTGAAGTCTGGTTTAATTTGGGTACCATTTTCCATTGAGGATAATGATAAATATGATTTTGTGCATAAAGTTTAGCTTCAAAAACACTACCCAAAAAGGATTTCACATATGGTATAGCTTTCTCCATTTCAATATTAAGGATTATTCATATCCAAGTAGGAATTTCATTGCAAAATGATGAGCCTTTGAAACATAAAAACAGGTGATGTTCAGTTATATCCACAAAGTCACAATTTGAGAAATTTAAATGAGGATTGTCTCTTATCTTCCATATATGTAAATTGTGTTAGTTTACATGACTGGAGACCACTCAGCATATTAAAAACTGATTATAAAACTTTGAGCCACTTGCCATCTATTTACAGTTTTTACCCCACAGCCCTTAAGGGCTGTCGGGGTATTGTTTTCACCCATGGTGTCCGGATGGGCGGGTGGGTCTGTATCTCAGAAATTGTAAGGTGTAGGAAGTTGATACCTGGTAGGGACATTGGTTAGGGGGTGTAGGTGTGCAACATCATGGTGTGACCTTGATTTGACCTTGCAGTAGTGGCCTTGAGTTTGAAAATCTTGTTCGGGCTATATCTCAGAAACCATAATTTGTAGGAAGTTGATACTTGGTAGGGACATTAGTTAGGCGGTGTAGGTGTGCAACATCATGGTGTGACCTTGATTTGACCTTGCTGTAGTGACCTTGACCTATAGAATCTTGTCCAGGCTATATCTCGGAAACCATAAGGTGTAGGAAGTTGATACTTGGTAGGGACATTGGTTAGGGGGTGTAGGTGTGCAACGTTATGGTATGACCTTGATTTGATCTTTGACCTTGTCGTAGTGACTTTGACCTATAAAATCTTGTCCGGGCTATATCTCGGAAACTGTAAGGTGTAGGAAGTTGATACTTGGTAGGGACATTGGTTAGGGTGTGTAGATGTGCAACGTCATGGTGTGACCTTGATTTGACCTTTGATGTTGTCGTAGTGACCTCGACCTATAATGCCTTGTCCAGGCTATATTTCGGAAACCATAAGGTGTAGGAAGTTGATATTTGGTAGGGACATTGGTCGGGGGTTATAGGTGTGCAATGTCATGGTGTGACCTGGATTTGACCTTTGATCTTGCATATCTGATGCTATTTTCTCTCTCTATAGGGATATGCGATACTATTTTATCTCTCTTATATCTCTCATATCTTTTTACTGAATCTTGGTTGTTGCACCTTTGGGTGTCTTTTGATGTAGATTAAGCACTGTTAAAGTCATTATAATTCATTAAGGGTTTTACTTTTGCAACTTCCCATTGTAACAGATGGTATTGCATCAAGTGAGTCACAGGTTTTGCCCCAACTCCACATATAAGCATGTATTGCCACATCTGTATGTATGGGTAATATTCAAAACATTCAAACCATAATTCCACCATACATAATTGTGATATTTTCATTAACAGCAATTCTCCAGTTAAGAAATTTTACAGCTTCATAACTTTTAGTTAACTGAATTGTATTGTTTTAATGCGTAATCTTTACATGCAGTGCTCTGAAAGTATCCCAATCTGTGTACTGTTTCACTACTTCTATATCTCATGGTGTTGAAAACTATTTCCCCAGGCTGTGGGTTACGAGCATCTCTGATGCTATTTTACCATTCTTGATTCACAGTCATCAAGCTGGGTATCTGAAATTAAGATACATGGGATAAAACATAACAATGGATGATATCTTGTCAGACAGATTTGAAATAATTGCCTGGATTTTTTATTTTAGGCCCTCCTCCAAAAGTCATTTAAAGTTGGACAAACGTTTGTGAGATTTATCCTTATACTTTACACAAAAATTAAAGCAATGTATAATTGCATGTGGGAAAAATTTTAAGGGTGTTTTTTTAAGGGTTTTTCAAAAACAGTGGGGTTTTTATGGTGGGGTTTTTTAGGTTCCCCAAAATTATGCCTATAAAAATAACAAAATTTTCAATGGTGTAATAGTGGGACGACAAGAATTTAAACCAAAATTTTATAGATATCTTGGGTTTGTCAAGGTAGCCGACTGTGAATAAATTGGTGCCAGACTTGAAGATTTAAAAATGATCATTTGCATTTAGCAATTAGAGGTCTGACTAAAATGAGGAAGTTAATGATGGAAAAATACACATATAAGATATGGATGAAATGCTAAATATTTGGAAAATTTACAACTCTTGTGGAAGGGCAAGATTTTAATTGTTAAATCTTTAGTGATAGATCAGGTACAGTAGCATTTATAATCATGTTATTTTCCATATAGTTTTGTACAAATGATTGATAAATTACTTTTTTTGCTTTTTATGGAATAATAAGATTGCAGAGAAAAAAAAGAAGCCCTGTCTAAACACTGACTTACTGGGTGGGTTAAAATTAAGATCCCAGACATTTTTGCCATTCTTTATAGTTGCAAGTTTAAAGTACATATTAGACAAATGCCACATACTTTTTGTAAACAAGTATTTGACTTTTGGCTAAAAATTTTTGACAATGCCAATTTCCACAGTAGAAGGCATCTATTACGAGCATTTCTTTGAAAATGGGTATGGCTTTTAGCTTTTGCCCTTAAAAGTTATACCTGAAACTTAACTGCAATGTTATAATGGAAATACTTGTATTTTATCCACTTTTAAGGTGTGTACTATGTTTATTTCCTTTCTGATAGGAACACAATATTCTGTGTGACTTGACACTGGTGGCTGAATCTGCAACTGTTCAGGTTCACCGTGTTGTGATGGCGGCAAGCAGTGACTATTTCAAGGCACTCTTAACACATGACATGAAAGAAAGAAGTCAGAAGGCAGTTCATCTCAAAGGTTGTAGTTTTTTCCCCAATTCCTAAAGTAATTATTATCTGTGGAGATACTGACGATGCATACAGAACATAAAGCACAAAATTAAAATATTACACTAAAGAAGAGGAGATTGGTTATTATCTCCCGCCTGGCTCGCCGGCGGGAGATTATAATTTGCACCATGTATGTGTACATGTGTGCGTGTGTCATGCAGTTTTCTCTGAAATTACTACAGTTACACATTTTTGGTAAATTACTTGTCCTAATGAATTTTTACGCTCTCCAATATTTTTTGGGTTTGGTGAACTTTGACCTACTTTTGAGTGAGTAATAGCACTTTTACCTAATATAATTATATGACTTATAACTCTCAAACTATTGCATTTAGAGTATTTTGTTCCAATATGTTGTTCAGCTACTTTCTCCACAGCTACAGCATGGTCAGTAGTTTGTTAGTGTATCTCCATAGCTAAGTGAGTAATAGCTACTTGCCAATTTTTAATGGTAACCATAATGGCCTGTATCTTCAAAAGTATTGCAGCTACACAATTTCTCTCAAATACGTTGTTCATCTACTTTTTTGTGAACTGCAACATATTTAAGTTTCACACCTGTTGCTCAGTGTACAAGTGAGTAATGGCTACTTTATTGCTAACTTTTAGTGGAAATGTGAAAAAAATCACAAATATCTCAAAATCCGTAAGAGATAGAGCGATTTCGAGCAAATTTTTTACCTACAGGGTAGTACAAGAGTAACCTATGCAAAGGGGAAAAAATTTCAATTTTCGCCACTTTTTCCGGCCATCTTGGATTTGAGGGGAAAATAAAAAAGTGTGAATATCTCAAAAACCGTAAGAGATAGAGGGATTTCGAGCGAATTTTTGACCCACAGGGTAGTATAAGAGTATCCTATGCAAAGGGGAAAGATTTCAATTTTCGCCACTTTTGGCGGCCATCTTGGATTTTACCAGAAAATGAAAAATTGTGAATATCATGAAAACCATAAGAGATAGAGCGATTTCGAGCGATATTTTGACCCGCAGGGTAGTATAGGAGCATCCTATGCAAAGGTAAAAAATTTCAATTTTCGCCACTTTTGGCGGCCATCTTGGATTTGAGGGCAAAATGAAAAAGTGTGAATATCTCAAAAACCGTAAGAGATACAGGGATTTCGAGTAAATTTTTTACCCACAGGGTAGTACAAGAGCGTCCTATGCAAAGGGGAAAAATTTAAATTTTCGCCACATTTGGCGGCCATCTAGGATTTTTGCGGGAAAATGAAAAAGTGTGAATATCTCAAAAACTGTACAAGATAGAGGGATTTCGAGTGAATTTTTGACATCAATTTTTGCCACTTTTGGCAGCCATCATGGATTTAAGCGGAAAATAAAACATTGAAAATATCTGGGAAACAGTAAGAGATAGAGTGATTCCGAGCAAATTTTTGACCCACAGGGTAGTACAAGAGTATCCTATGCAAAGGGGAAAAATTTCAGTTTTTGCCACTTTTGGTGGCCATTTTGGATTTTAGCGGAAAATGAAAAATTGTGAATATCTCGGAAAAGATGTTTCTTCCCCTTTAATGCTCAGCGGGAGATACACACCACGGCAGTAGTCTTGTTCTTAAAAGTTACTTGTTGAATAATAATTTCAAATCCAGAATAACAGATAACAAATCTTGCACTTACATAATGTGTTCATGTAAACATGTTATAGATCAATTTTACAGAGGATTTTGTATCAGTATTTTTAAAAATGTTTACTGTGGTTACTTTTGAGAATCGTATAAGAACAAATGAGTTACAACTTCATTGTTATTTTTAGGTGTTCCAGCCCGAGGTTTGTTAGAAATTGTCCATTTTGGATATACTGGAAAGCTGAGATGTACTCTGGATAATATATCAGACCTGCTGCTAGCAGCAACTCATCTGCAAGTGATAGAAGCTGTTGAATTGTGTGGCCGTTATCTTATCAACCTCACAGACATGAAAAATAGTGTAGATATGTACAATTTAGGCGAACAATTCAATCTTCCATCTCTGAAGAGCAAAGGAATGCATTTAATTTTGGAAAATTTCGAGGAAATTGCAGCAAATGGAGATTACCTACGATTCACTGAGAAATTTCTGGCTGAAATTCTTGAACACAACAGCTTATGTGTGTACTCTGAATTGAAGCTATTTGAATATGTTCTTGGCTGGATAAACCACAGCCGTGGAGAGAGGTTAAAGTATTTATACTATTTGATGAGCAGGGTAAGGTTCCCATTAATTCCAGCCGATAGCTTTGTGGATGCAGTTATGAGCCAGCAGTTGATGAAGAATGATCCTCAGTGCTTGGAACTTATTTTAGAGGCCAATAAATACCACCTGCTACCGAGTAAGCAGCCAGTCATGCAGACATTGCGAACCCAAGTGCGTAATGATTTTCCTAGCATTGTGGTTATGGACCTGGATGATGAAGGACCTAGAGTATATGATTTGGCTTCTGGGATCTGGTTTCCTACACAATTGGGTAATGTGGATACCTTTCATGCACAAGTTTGTACCCTGCAAAACTACATGTATGTTTGTGGAGGAATCGAGCTCTTCTCCACAAACAACCCTGTCAGTTCGAAATGCTATCGATATGATCCAAGGTTCGATGCCTGGTGCGAGGTTGCCCCTTTGCAAGAAGCAAGGCATAACTTTACGCTATGTTCTGATGGGAAATCTGTCTTTGCCATTGGAGGCTATTGCAATGGGATGTACATGGATATAGTGGAACAGTACATGTTAAAACACAATCGCTGGATTTGTAAAACTCCCATGTCAACCAGACTTTCATCTGCTGCTTCTACTGTACATGATGGAAACATATTTGTATCAGGAGGCCAAAATGATACAGGCATATCCCGCCATTTGTTTTGTTATAGCATTAGGTCTGACTGTTGGAAAGAGTGTGCATCAATGGTATTCCCTAGGATGGACCATGCTATGGCTTACCACAAGAACCATATCTGGGTATTTGGAGGCTACAACAAAAACATTGTCAAGGCTTTTGACATTAACAAAGTGGAATGTTACAATATTGAAATGAACCAGTGGACCATTATCCATGAAAACACTCCAAAGATTAGTGGAATCTCATCTTGTTCTGTTGGAAACCTTTTGTACATTGTGGGTGGTTTTAGTTATGACGAAAACAAGAAGAAAAGTGATATTTGGTGTTATAACATTGAGACCAATGAGTGGCAAGTTATTGCCAAGTTAATGGCACCTGCTATGTCTGTTCCTTGTTGTGTACTCTACATGCCAAGAAAAATTATACAAGACAACAGTGTTCAGTGATCAGACGTTCAAGTTGTAAATACATCAAAATACAATTATCTCGCAGTGATATACCATAAAAATTTATTGCTCAAACAAGTTTTGTAAATGATTAAATCTAGGGGTAATTAAGTGTCCCTGAAAGGGCGCTTATTTGTTTTTGCCTCAGTTTCCTCGCCGCCACCACCGCTGCCGCCGCATTATGGTCTCCCTTGAATATCTCCCTTATTATTAGAAGGTTTCAAACCATATTTGGCAGTTATATACCTTAGGCATGGGAAAATTTTTCTACATGTTTAAATTTGACCTTTATGAAGGTCACATGATCAAAAACTATTTTTTGAAGTACACCCCCCCCCCCCCCCCCGTCATCACAGTTCAGGAAAAACTACTTGCTACAGAGCCTTATAATTTGACACACCTGTTCATACTATCAAAAACGCGAGCTGATTCGATTTTGGGAGCAATCCCTTGAAAAATGTCTCATTTATGAGTGATTTTCTGACACCTTCCAATCTGAAAGCCTTAAATTTAGGCCAACCCCCCCTATTATCTTCTTAAGTATTGCATTTAGAGCTATAAAATGTACTGGGAGGTAATAGGAAACCATATGTGGAGAGTCTAAATAGCCGGTCAGTTTTACCCCACGGCCCCCCCTTATGGGTCAAACTGGGGTCATAAAATAGCTGATTTTATTACGCTACAATAGCTTACCATGTGGGACTTAATGCTGTTCTCGGGTTGCCACACCCGGGGCCAACGTCTTAGAAAAAAAGATCGTTCTTGTTAGCCACCGGATGTACTGGTAGTTGTCGTCACGTGATAACTTCTGACCAATCGCCCTACTTTTTCGTTGGCCACGATTGACTGGTAGCAGTTTGTAAATATACAGACATTTTCATTTATTTCTCAGACTTTACTTATTGTTGGAGGCTAATATTCGGATATTTCTTTTAATATATATCATAGATCATTCTGTAAAATTATTATCTCCCGCCGGGCGGGCGGGAGATTATAAAACGCATTCTGTGCATGTGTGCGTGTGTGCGTGAGTGCGTGTGCGTGTGTTTGTGTGTTATTGAGTGTGTGTCACGCTTTTATAAAGGGCTGTACATCACACTGGTTGTTTCTCCTTGGCCTTTTCAATGTTTTTGATGACCTTATTGCTTATGTCCTTTCATTTGATGCTGTTATTTCACACCTAGGACCATAGCTAAGTGAGTAATAGCAATGGTGGCTACTTTGAGTAAAGTGCTCATAACTCCAAAACGACTGCATTTAGAGTGTTTCTGTAAAATACGTTGTTCAGCTACTTTCTCCATGCCTACAAGATGGTACCATTTTTAGGGTTCTATCTTCATAGCTAAGTGAGTAATAGCTATTTTCTGTTATTAACAATGAGCAAAATGAGTAAATTGATTTTGTCTCTGTAACTGTTACTTACAATATTGGCCTGAAATATGTTGTTCAACAACTCCTTCATGTACTATATCATGGTGAGGTGTCCAAGGTGTAGCACCATAGCTAACTGAGTAATAGCTGTACTAAGTTTAACATTTGACCATTGAGCAAGTCACTTATAACTCAAAAACTATGGAATATAGAGGATTTTTGTTGAATATGTTGTTCACCTATCTTTTGGATATACTGTATTGTGAATTTTCACAGCTGTAACTCCATAGCTAACTGAGTAATAGCTACTTTGATGATAACCATAATGAGTAAATGGCTTATATCTTCAAAAGTATTGCAGCTACACAATTTTGTTCCAATATGTTGTTCAGCTACTATCTCTACAGCTACAACGTGGTCACTAGTTTGGAAGTGTATCTCCATAGCTAAGTGAGTAATAGCTACTTTGTCAATTTTTAATGATAACCATAATGAGTAAACGCCTTATATCTTCAAAAGTATTGCAGCTACACAATTTCTCTCAAATAAGTTGTTCATCTACTTTTTTGTGAACTGTAACATATTTAAGTTTCACAACTGTTGCTCAATGTACAAGTGAGTAATGGCTACTTTATTACTACTTTTGGTGAAAATGTGAAAAATGACAAATATCTCGCAAACCGTAATAGCTACTTTGTCAATTTTTAATGATAACCATAATGAGTAAATGCCTTATATCTTCAAAAGTATTGCAGCTACACAATTTCTCACAAACAAGTTGTTCATCTACTTTTTAAGTCATTCATCTACTTTTGGGAGAGCTTTCACATAGTGAAGTTTCACACTCGTAGCTAATTACTCACCTACTGAAAATGAGTAAATGCAAATTATCTCTAAAAGTATTGCAGATAGCCAATTTTTCTCATATAACTCCTTCATCTACTTTTGGGAGAGCTTTCACATGGTGAAGTTTCAGACCCATAGATAATTACTCACCTACTGATAATGAGTAAATGCGAATTATCGCTAAAAGTATTGCAGATAGCCAATTTTTCTCAAATAACTCGTTCACCTACTTTTGGGAGAGCTTTCACATGGTGAAGTTTCAGACCCATAGCTAATTACTCAGCTACTGAAAATGAGTAAATGCGAATTATCTCTAAAAGTATTGCAGATGGCCAATTTTTCTCAAATAACTCATTCAGCTACTTTTGGGAGAACTTTCACTTGGTGAAGTTTCACACCCATAGCTAATTACTCACCTACTGAAAATGAGTAAATGCGAATTATCGCTAAAAGTATTGCAGATAGCCAATTTTTCTGAAATAACTCATTCACCTACTTTTGGAAGAGCTTTCACATGGTGAAGTTTCACACCCATAGCTAATTACTCACCTACTCAAAATGAGTAAATGCGAATTATCTCTAAAAGTATTGCAGATAGCCAATTTTTCTCAAATAACTCATTCACCTACTTTTGGGAGACCTTTCACTTGGTGAAGTTTCACAGTCATAGCTAATTACTCACCTACTCAAAATGAGTAAATGCGAAGTATCGCTAAAACTATTGCAGATAGCCAATTTTTCTCAAATAACTTATTCACCTACTTTTGGGAGAGCTTTCACTTGATGAAGTTTCAGACCCATAGCTAATTACTCACCTACTCAAAATGAGTAAATGCGAATTATCTGTAAAAGTATTGCAGATAGCCAATTTTTCTCAAATAACTCCTTCATCTACTTTTGGGAGAGCTTTCACATGGTGAAGTTTCAGACCCATAGATAATTACTCACCTACTGATAATGAGTAAATGCGAATTATCGCTAAAAGTATTGCAGATAGCCAATTTTTCTCAAATAACTCGTTCACCTACTTTTGGGACAGCTTTCACATGGTGAAGTTTCAGACCCATAGCTAATTACTCAGCTACTGAAAATGAGTAAATGCGAATTATCTCTAAAAGTATTGCAGATGGCCAATTTTTCTCAAATAACTCATTCAGCTACTTTTGGGAGAACTTTCACTTGGTGAAGTTTCACACCCATAGCTAATTACTCACCTACTGAAAATGAGTAAATGCGAATTATCGCTAAAAGTATTGCAGATAGCCAATTTTTCTGAAATAACTCATTCACCTACTTTTGGAAGAGCTTTCACATGGTGAAGTTTCACACCCATAGCTAATTACTCACCTACTCAAAATGAGTAAATGCGAATTATCTCTAAAAGTATTGCAGATAGCCAATTTTTCTCAAATAACTCATTCACCTACTTTTGGGAGAGCTTTCACTTGATGAAGTTTCAGACCCATAGCTAATTACTCACCTACTCAAAATGAGTAAATGCGAATTATCGCTAAAAGTATTGCAGATAGCCAATTTTTCTCAAATAACTCTTCACCTACTTTTGGGAGAGCTTTCACTTGGTGAAGTTTCAGACCCATAGCTAATTACTCACCTACTCAAAATGAGTAAATGCGAATTATCTCTAAAAGTATTGCAGATAGCCAATTTTTCTCAAATAACTCATTCACCTACTTTTGGGAGACCTTTCACTTGGTGAAGTTTCACACCCATAGCTAATTACTCACCTACTCAAAATGAGTAAATGCGAATTATCTCTAAAAGTATTGCAGATAGCCAATTTTTCTCAAATAACTCATTCACCTACTTTTGGGAGAGCTTTCACTTGATGAAGTTTCAGACCCATAGCTAATTACTCACCTACTCAAAATGAGTAAATGCGAATTATCGCTAAAAGTATTGCAGATAGCCAATTTTTCTCAAATAACTCTTCACCTACTTTTGGGAGAGCTTTCACTTGGTGAAGTTTCACACCCATAGCTAATTACTCACCTACTCAAAATGAGTAAATGCGAATTATCTCTAAAAGTATTGCAGATAGCCAATTTTTCTCAAATAACTCATTCACCTACTTTTGGGAGAGCTTTCACTTGATGAAGTTTCAGACCCATAGCTAATTACTCACCTACTCAAAATGAGTAAATGCGAATTATCGCTAAAAGTATTGCAGATAGCCAATTTTTCTCAAATAACTCTTCACCTACTTTTGGGAGAGCTTTCACTTGGTGAAGTTTCAGACCCATAGCTAATTACTCACCTACTCAAAATGAGTAAATGCGAATTATCTCTAAAAGTATTGCAGATAGCCAATTTTTCTCAAATAACTCATTCACCTACTTTTGGGAGACCTTTCACTTGGTGAAGTTTCACACCCATAGCTAATTACTCACCTACTCAAAATGAGTAAATGCGAATTATCTCTAAAAGTATTGCAGATAGCCAATTTTTCTCAAATAACTCATTCACCTACTTTTGGGAGAGCTTTCACTTGATGAAGTTTCAGACCCATAGCTAATTACTCACCTACTCAAAATGAGTAAATGCGAATTATCGCTAAAAGTATTGCAGATAGCCAATTTTTCTCAAATAACTCTTCACCTACTTTTGGGAGAGCTTTCACTTGGTGAAGTTTCACACCCATAGCTAATTACTCACCTACTCAAAATGAGTAAATGCGAATTATCTCTAAAAGTATTGCAGATAGCCAATTTTTCTCAAATAACTCATTCACCTACTTTTGGGAGACCTTTCACTTGGTGAAGTTTCACACCCATAGCTAATTACTCACCTACTCAAAATGAGTAAATGCGAATTATCGCTAAAAGTATTGCAGATAGCCAATTTTTCTCAAATAACTCTTCACCTACTTTTGGGAGAGCTTTCACTTGGTGAAGTTTCAGACCCATAGCTAATTACTCACCTACTCAAAATGAGTAAATGCGAATTATCTCTAAAAGTATTGCAGATAGCCAATTTTTTCTCAAATAACTCATTCATCTACTTTTGGGAGAGTTTTCACATGGTGAAGTTTCAGACCCGTAGATAATTACTCACCTACTCAAAATGAGTAAATGCGAATTATCTCTTAAAAGTATTGTACTTAGCCAATTTTTCTCAAATAACTCATTCACCTACTTTTGGGAGACCTTTCACATGGTGAAGTTTCAGACCCATAGCTAATTACTCACCTACTGAAAATGAGTAAATGCGAATTATCGCTAAAAGTATTGCAGATAGCCAATTTTTCTCAAATAACTCTTCACCTACTTTTGGGAGAGCTTTCACTTGGTGAAGTTTCAGACCCATAGCTAATTACTCACCTACTCAAAATGAGTAAATGCGAATTATCTCTAAAAGTATTGCAGATAGCCAATTTTTTCTCAAATAACTCATTCATCTACTTTTGGGAGAGCTTTCACGTGGTGAAGTTTCAGACCCGTAGATAATTACTCACCTACTCAAAATGAGTAAATGCGAATTATCTCTTAAAAGTATTGTACTTAGCCAATTTTTCTCAAATAACTCATTCACCTACTTTTGGGAGACCTTTCACATGGTGAAGTTTCAGACCCATAGCTAATTACTCACCTACTGAAAATGAGTAAATGCGAAATATCGCTAAAAGTATTGCAGATAGCCAATTTTTCTGAAATAACTCATTCACCTACTTTTGGAAGAGCTTTCACATGGTGAAGTTTCACACCCATAGCTAATTACTCACCTACTCAAAATGAGTAAATGCAAATTATCTCTAAAAGTATTGCAGATAGCCAATTTTTCTCAAATAACTCATTCACCTACTTTTGGGAGAGCTTTCACTCAGTGAAGTTTCAGACCCCTAGCTAATTACTCACCTACTCAAAATGAGTAAATGCGAATTATCTCTGAAAAGTAATGCAGATAGCCAATTTTTTCTCAAATAACTCATTCACCTACTTTTGCAAGGGCCTTCACATAGTGAAGTTTCAGACCCATAGCTAATTACTCGCCTACTGAAAATGAGTATATGCGAATTATCTCTAGAAGTATTGCAGATGGCCAATTTTTCTCAAATAACTCATTCACCTACTTTTGGGAGAGCTTCAAACCAACCTGTGGAAAAGCACAGGGTAAGGGTAAGACCTTGGGCCCCTTCTTTGAGGTGGAATGAAGATATCCAAACCTTTTTAGTGCATATCTTACATGTACATAACTGCGGAATATGTACATTCAGTGGCTCTAACTCTGGAATGTGGCCATTCGATGGCCAAACTCAGTAATAGCTACTTTGACTTTTTTGATTTAAATAATTTATAACAGCAAAACTATTCAATTTAAAGGAGTTTTGTCAAATATGTTGTTGACCTACTTTTTGATGTAGTGCGGCGGGAGATCATACCACGGCAGTGGTCTTGTTATTTTCACAGGATAAGTATCTTTCTTGCTTTCGCGTGTTTTGAGTTTTCCTTGGTACAGGCAATTATATTGTACGTCTTTTATTGCGTTTAAAATGTCTCTCCACCAAGCGGATAAAGACAAACCGAGAGCTCAGAAATGCCGCCACTTTTGCTTTAGTTTCGACCTACACAACTACTGCCCTACCTGTAGGGAGGCTGGCAAGGGAGATGACCCCTGTGTCACCTTCGAAACTCCCTGTCAAATCTGTACATCTTTCACGGATGAACAGCTGAAGAAAATCCAGCACAGGAAACGTTATCTTAAAAAGCAAAAGGCGGAAATTAGTTCCAAAGATGATGAACTAGATCTTTTTGCCGAAGGCGACGGGATTCCTTCACTGGCTCCCCCCCGTCCTCAACCTCTTGCCTTCAGTTCGTTATCTTTAAAGACCCCAGCCAAGTCTGTTCCACCCACCCTAGGTACAGCTTTACAAAATAAAATCCAGAAAAATATTGAAAAATCCCTGGGTGATTCCTTAAATATACATTTACAGCAGCAAATGGGTTCCTTCCAGGCATCCATGTTGGAAGCTTTCCAGTCACTTCGAGAGGAGTTGATGACTAAAAAGAAACCCGAGGAATCCTCGTTTCCTGTTTCCAAACCTGGTACATCCAATGACAATGCTGCCCATCTGGACTTACCCCCTCCGAGATCTAGTACTAATATTCAGACCGAGGCAATGGATGTGGACTACGGTCCAGCACTCCCTCCTCGCCTAGTACTCAACCAAGATACCTCGGATCAGTACGTTGCTCCCTCTGAGGTTCTACCGAAAGAGGTCTCGTACTCTCACAAAAAGCAAACCCATAGGCAGCCAGTTGATCCGGGATCTGCCTCGGACCAACTATATGAGGATTCTGACAAACCTCGGATCCCTTCTTCTAGACCTAAAAAGCACTCTGATAAGAGCAAACACAAATCAAGGTCCACATATGTGTCATCTTCTTCAGGGGAAGATCAGTCCCCTGTAGCCAGACACAGGTCTTCTAAGCCCTCTACCCGTCGTGATATGACCTGTACAGTGTTGAAAGCGACGTAAAACCCCCAAATAAATAAATCTAAGCCCTCTAGGGCTCAGCCCTCAGGGGCTGCTTCTGATCAAGACCTCCCACAACATGATCCAGACCCCCCTTATTATAGGGAAGTAGCTTTGTCTGACATGCCCTCTCAATACTCTGAAGAAGTCGACGCCTTCAGGCGTATTCTTTCTCTCCCTGACCCCAGGGAATCTATGCCTAGGTCTTCAACTTCAGTGTTGGGTCTGGACGATGAAAAAGGCCGTCAAGAGCTCAGACCTAGAGGTCCTTCCTCTATTCTACCCCTTAGCTCAGTTATCAAGGATGCCTTTGATAAATTTCAAAATGACTTTAAGGCTGCCAATTTATCTGAGGGCAAATATGTCAATATGTCCACTTCTGAGTGGTACAAGGTGGGACAGCCCACATTTCAGGATAAAATTCAGGAGTTGAATACAGACTTTGCCAAGATCTGTATTACTCCTAGACCTCCTGGGGCCCCTGTAGCCAAAGTTCCCCTGCCAGTTCTCAAGGAGCTGGAACATCAGGCTAGACAAAATATCTCAACCCTCAATTTCACCGCTGCCTTTGCCAAAACTTCTTCTTCTTGCAATCCTTCCTTGGAGAAATGTCAACATAGCATCAAGTCAACTGTCAAGAAGATTAAATTTCAGATTCAGAAAGGTGCCAATCCTGAGAAAGCAGCAAAGGAAGTCGCTGAGTACATGGATATGAGGAAGTCGCTGAGTACATGGATTTCTGGAATAAGACGGTTCTTATTCAACACAGGGCCCTCACCTGTCTCAGCAAATCTGTAGCCCATATTCTCCAGAGGGAGTTATATTCTATGGCTAATACCGGCTTGCTTAGGGGCGAAGCCGAGATGACTCTCTTACATCCACAGTTAGCGGAAACGAGACGTCAAGAACTTAGGAACTCGTCCTTTTGGGACCCATCCTTGTTCGAGTCTTAACTTGTGAAGGAAGGTGAAGACTTCCTTCTCAAAAAAGGCACCTCAAAAGACTCTCAGGGTTTCGCACCCTACCAGAATAAGCCCTTTCATGGTCCCCACAAGAAAAGAGGCTCCTACAGGAAACGCCCCTATGGGGGCAATTCCTCTCAAAGCAGTAACCAATCCTTTCCCTCAGGAAGATGAAAACCCAACTTCAGAGACTCCAGGGGTCGTTTTCGACCCCACAATAGGGGAAGGGGGCGTGGAAACCCCCCTCCCCAATGACTCCTCCAAAGCCTCACTCAGTCCACCAGTAGGAGGTCGCCTCCGTTCTTTCAGGAGAGACTGGCTAACAAACAAATGTTCTCAAAACGTGTTAAACATTATCACCAATGGCTACGTACTGCCATTCCTTTCAAAGCCAAACTTGGTCAGATTTCCTCTGATTCTGTCAGAGTACACGGCCCAACAAAAAGACCAAGCCTTGGCCACTTGTATCCAGTCTCTCCTGTCAAAGAACGCTATCGAAAGGGTGGAAAATGTAAAATCTCTTGGGTTTTACAGTCGCCTGTTCTTAGTACCCAAGCCTCGCCAAAGGTGGAGGCCAGTCATAGACCTAAACAGGCTCAACACTTTTCTACACGTAGAAAAGTTCAAAATGGAAACTCCAGAGTCCATCAGGACCTCCCTGATTCCAGGGGAGTGGGTATCGTCGATAGATCTATCGGACACTTACCTACACATCCCCA
This sequence comes from Sabellastarte sp. h YS-2021, assembly GCA_964017235.1. NCBI lineage: Eukaryota > Metazoa > Annelida > Polychaeta > Sabellida > Sabellidae > Sabellastarte > Sabellastarte sp. h YS-2021. The sequence goes on along the minus strand of OZ024930.1, from coordinate 57,498,259 downwards.
TCCATCCAAACTCAAGGAAATACCTAAGGTTTTGCTACAAGTCACAGGTGTTCCAGTTCACCTCCCTCCCATTCGGACTAGCCACAGCCCCCCAAGTCTTTACAATGATTGTAAAGGAAGTGAAACTAATGGCCCTCTCAAGAGGACTCAGAATTCACCAATACCTGGATGACTGGCTGATCAGGTCCCAGTCTTGGGAGGAAGCCCAAGTGGACACTCAGGCGGTGGTAGACCTAACCCAGTCCTTGGGGTGGATAATAAATCAGGAAAAATCAGAACTGAAACCTACTCAGGTGTTTTCGTTCGTGGGCTACGAATACCACCTAGATTCAGCCCTTGTAAAACCCACTCAAGAGAGATGGCTCAAACTTCAGGATTTGATCCTACGACTCAAGTCAAAACGTGTTTTGACTGCAAGACGTTTGATGTCTAATTGGGTTGCTAGCCTCAACGGAGAAAATGGTCCCAGAGGGACGCCTTCACATGAGGCCCTTTCAGTTTCATCTCAAGGAGCACTGGAGATATCCTCAGTCGCTGGACAACCTCCTTCCTTGGACAGAAGCCATTGCAGCCCACCTAGATTGGTGGCAAAATCCCTCAAACGTGATGAAAGGTGCAGACCTTCATCCCAAAGACCACAGTATCCAACTCTTTACCGACGCCTCAAACGAAGGTTGGGGCGCTCACTTAGACCAAAATTCTACAAAGGGTCTGTGGTGAGATCGGGGAAAAAGGCTACACATAAATGAAGGCGGTCTCCCTGGCCCTTCGAGACTTCAAGGACCAGTGCCAGAACCAAACAGTGTTAGTGGCGACAGACAACTCAACAGTGGTAGCCTACATCAGCAAACAAGGAGGAACTCACTCGGCAGAGATGTGTGCTCTCCTGTGGAAGATCATAACCTGGTGCCATCACTACCACATAACATTAAAAGCCAGGCACATTCCAGGGTGCCTGAATGTGATGGCCGACCTACTCTCCAGGTCCAACCAAGTGCAGTCAACAGAATGGTGTCTGCACCCGCAGGTGTTCAAACAGATCTGCCAGAAACTTCCACTGTACGTATCTCCCGTGCCAGACCCAAGGGCTTGGGACATAGATGCTCTAAACATAAACTCTCCTTCACAAGGTGATCCAAAATATCAAGCAATGCCATTGCCTGATCATTGTAATAGCCCCAGGCTGGCCAGGGATGCCCTGGTTTTGGGACCTAGTGCAGCTCTCAACAGAGATCCCACTACAACTCCCAGTGTCAATGACCCTACTCAAACAGTCCCACAAGTATGTGTTCCACAAAAAACCTCAGCAGCTGAACCTCCACGCCTGGTGTCTAGGAGCGGACAACTCCAAGAACAAGGCTTCTCTATGGAGGTGGCAGAGAGAATTGCTGCCCCTCAGCGGTCATCAACAATGACCATCTACAAGTCAAAGTGGGCCCTATTTGAAAAATGGTGCAGAGAAAATTCGGTGGATTTCTCCACTCCATCTGTGAAACAAATCTCAGATTTTTTCATGTACCTGTACCAAGACCTGAACAGGCGCCCCTCGACCATTGATGGTTACAGGACTGCAATCATTGACACTTTGGGCCCAACGGCCCACCATATCGCACATAATGCAGACCTTCACAGGTTACTCTCCAGTTTTCACAGGGATCGTCCCAAAAGTTCCAGAAATTTACCCAAGTTGTACCTTTCTGTTGTCCTCAACGAGCTCACAAAAGCACCATTTGAGCCCATGAAAGACACAGACCTCAAACATCTTACTCTCAAAACTGCTTTCTTGCTAGCTTTGGCCTCCAGCAAACGCCGTAGCGAAAGCCATGCCTGGGTCGCAAACAAAGTATCTAATCTAGGCCAATGGGAAAAGGTCGCCTTGTTCCCTTCTTCTGATTTCATAGCCAAAAACCAACTAGCAAGGGAAGGTTCTCGAAGTGTGTCTCCGGTGACTATTCCTGCTTTGACTACCATTGTAGATAGACAATTTAAAGAAGACAGGACCCTGTGTCCGGTGCGGGCCCCGAGGTATTATCTGGACCGAACCAAAGACCTGAGAGGGTCTCGTTCCCTGCTTTTCATCTCCTTTAAGAAAGGACATACCTCAGACATCAGACCCGCTACACTCTCTTCCTGGTTGAAACAAACCATCCTACTTTGTTACAAACAAGCAGATCAACAAGCCTCGGACTTGGTCCAAGTTAAAGCGCATGACATCCGGGCCTTCGCGGCCTCTAAGGCCTTTTACGGTGGGGTATCGGTGGACCAAATCATGCAAGCCTGTCACTGGAAAGCTCACAACACATTTACAAATTTTTACCTAAAAGACCTTACTTGGTCGGACACCGACAACAATATGTATCTGGGACCCGTAGTGGCGGCACAACAAGTCCTAGATCCTTCCCCTTAGACCAGTTGTCCTCGGAAAGAAAAAGGGGGGGGGCACATCCGCTACAACCAAGTCTTCAGGAGTCTCTCCCAGGATCTAGGTATTCCTTTACCTTCAAGATGTTACGGGTAAGGTCATTTTATTTTTTAGTTCTCAAGTAATTTGTATTAAGGACTTATTAAATTGTCATTAATCTCATATTCAGGTGGCAAAAAATTTATGAGATGTCCAACCACTGGGTTGGTCAGTCACACGTGAAGGGCCCTCAGGGACCCTTAGACCTCGAAGTGAGCACTGCTGCACTTCCGTCCTACAATCAAACATCTAGACAGTTTTAGCACTGTCCTCATTTTACTTAGGTTTTTGGCTCGTTACAGGCCCGGTCTTCGGGATCGGGGCACTGTAAATGGGACTCAGACTGATATTTCTGGCACTATTCTATACATATTAATTCAAATCTTAGAAAAAAAATGGCATATCTTCCAGTCTCAGGTATAATCCCGCCACCGGGCGGTTGAATTCAGCATTAAGTTCCACATGGTAAGCTATTGTAGCGTAATAAAATTGAAAATTTTAATTACTTAAATGTGGCTTTTATAAGCTACAAGCTTACCATGTGGGACTTAGAAGAGTCCCACCCTGTCTCCCCGCTGTTTACAGCTGAGGGGTAGGTTTTAGAAAATTTCAACGAGAAAGTAGGGCGATTGGTCAGAAGTTATCATGTGACGACAACTACCAGTATATCCGGTGGCTAACAAGATCGATCTTTTTTTCTAAGACGTTGGCCCCTGGTGTGGCAACCCGAGAACAGCATTAAGTCCCACGTGGTAAAAAGTAATTAAAATTTTCAATTTTGAGTCTTTGCCTTATATCTCCTTTATTGTTGCTTTTATAGCTTCAGAATGTATTAAGAGGTATTGGGAAAGCATATATGGAGAGTCTAAATAGCCGGTCAGTTTTACCCCCCCGACCCCCCCCCCTCCCTTATGGGTCAAACTGGGGTCATAAAATAGCCGATTTTGAGTTTTTGCCTTTATCTCCTTTATTATTGCTTTTATAGCTTCAGAATGTATTAAGAGGTATTGGGAAAGCATATATGGAGAGTCTAAATAGCCAGTCAGTTTTACCCCCCATTTGTTTACAATGTGATTACTAGATACATTTTATTTACAATGTGATTACTAGATATATTTACAAACAATAACACTAATATCATGTTAAAACTTGAAACACAATAAGGTGGCCTTAAATTATGGAACCAATTTGGTATTAACTAACCAACTGGCCACCTAGGGTTAAGCCCTTTACACCACAATATAAGGTGACCTTAAAGCGCTGATTACTCAATATAAGGTGACCTTAAAGTGCTGATTACTATGCCATACTGTTACACTTTACAGATAAAGGAAAACTGATGGGGGAACTGAATACATGACTGATTCAGTGCAGAGGAAATTGACATTAAGGTAACCCTAGAGGTATGTTAAACTTTAGGAGATATTTGAGTACTACATGAAGTTGAACTGATAAGTTTACACTAAGATTTTACTTTATGAAGAGTAAGACTAGGACAAAACATTACAAACTTAGTAATGAGTATGGCCTTGTTAAGAATGAATAGGTAATTTATTGTTGAGGTGGAGTAGGGACTGTCCCCAAACCCCAAGTAGTGTACTATTGAAGTAGGGGCTGTTGAAAGGCCAAGGCCACCTTGTCTGATGCATCATGATTCTGAGTAATGTAGGACCAGACACAGTCCGACGTCCAGGTGCCATGGCTCTGGATATCCTGAATGGGAACCTCAGAGTTAAAGGCCATGGTGGCACCTGAACGCCGGAAGGAGTGGAAGGTGAGAGAGGACTGAGAAAGGTTAAGGGTAGTAATGATATTCTTAAAGTGTTTACGTAGTCAAGTATCAGAGAGAGGGACCCAATTTGACCTGAGTTTGACCTGGAAAAGAGGCTTATTACGACCTGATGGGGTAATGAGGAGTAAATTTTTGAGAGCCTGGACTGGGCACAAAGGGGAACTGCCCAGGTGAGGGATTTTCAATATCCTGGCTTGATTTTTGGACTGAAGGGTCTTGGACCAAGTGATTAAAATGTGGGCGCCTGGGTCGGCAAAAAACACATCAGCCCTAGACAAGTGCTTAACAGGGTCAAAAGTCTTAAGGGAATGGGGAACCAGGTTTGAAATTCTGAGAAAGGAGAAGAAGGAAAGAAGGTAGGCTGCCTTAAAAACCTGGCCCATTTAGGTTTTATCACATTGGGAAACTATTCTAAGTAGCAAGGGAATGTCAATTACTGCTTTGAGAGAAACCTTAAGTGAAGAAGTAAGAGTAATGGACTTAGTGAAGTATTTGATATGAGGATCATGAAAGGGGGATGTATGCAAGCCCAACATGGCAAATTTGGTCCTGACAGCTGACATGTGATTGGCAATAGCTGAGCTAGTAAAGTCATTATATGCCAGGAACTCTAAGAGTGACAGTAGGTCAAGGACAGAGATGGCAAAAATGTTAATATGAACAAAAACGCAAAATGATAGGAATGTGCAAAACATTTTGCTATAGGCCTTAGAGGTGGAAGAAGCCAGAGAGTGATGAAGCCTTCGGTGAGCTCTGGAAGCCAAGATAGCAGCCATGGAGGAGGTACCTGAAATTAAATGGATCAATTTAATTCAATTATGCTAGTAGGAAGATTCAACCAGACCGGATCTGGAACATGACTGTAAATACTTTGCATGTATCTGGCATCTAAAGACAATCTAGAGAGGGCATCAGCCACCACATTAGTCTTACCAGGTATATGGACAGTCTGAAGCTCAATATCAAACTTGGCACATTCCATCAAGATATTCCTGTGAATAGCAGCTAGTGTCAAATCCCTAGTCTTACTAGAAGCCATAATGGCCACCACAGCCTGATTATTACAATGGATCAAGATCTTATGATTTGCCCAATGGCCAGCCCATGCCCTGATAGCCACCAAGATATTTATCATCTCCAGATGAACGATATCATAATTGCAGAAGCCAGGGGTTAGGGGTATGGAATATACCTCATTACCACAAATTGCACCTAGGCCATTGAGGCAAGCATCCAAGTGGACCTGCAAGTCAAATTTCTTATGGCAGAAAAAAGTGGTGCCATTGAAAGTGGGCAGGAAAGATCTGAACCAATTTAAATCTTGTTTAAATGGAACTGTGAGGTGAATAAGATCCTGTTTATCAGAGGCCCTGAGGAGGTCTAACATCTGATTCAGAAAAGCCCTGGAGGTCCTGACACATTTGGAAATATACAATAACTGGCCCAATAAGGATTGAAGGTCCCTTTTGGAACAGGTGTTTTTGGTAGCCCAGAGATCACAGGTGCTACTAATTTCAGTAAGTTTTTCTTGGGGAACAGCTAGTGTGAAATTGACTGTATCAACTTCAATCCCCAAGCAAACAGCACAGGTAGTAGGCGAGATTAATTTCTTGTTACTGATCTGGAGACCAAGTTCCTGAAGAAGGGAGATTAAAGTATTGAAGGATTCATGTGCCTGGCTGGGCAGAGCATGCCCAATGAGATCATCTATATAATTTGTGATACTGTGATCTTTGGAGGTCATAATGAACCTAATAGCATCGCTTAATCTACGAAAAATCGAAGAACCATGCCTGAACCCGAATGGAAGGCAGGTATCAAGATATTAGTGGTCAAGCTTTAATCCTAATAAATAATAGTCTTTTGGATCAATCTTAACATGGCGAAATGCCCTAGAGATGTCCACTTTATAGATAAGAGATCCCTTTCCTAACTTTTTAATCTCATCAGTGATATTATCTAAACTTGGGAGGGTAAGGACAAACTGTGTGCCTAAATAATGATCTTTATGAACCCCAGCATTAACTGAATGGTTTGGAGGGTAACTAAGGTCAATTATGACCCTTCTGTTTGTAGAACCCGGTTTATCCCTAGTCATAAAAGGTGATATGTGTAAATCTGGGTATGGTGATTCGCTAAAAGGACCTAGGATAGCCTTATACTTTACTTCTTCCTCCAGATATGCATTAACATCTGGTACATGATAGTTGGCTGAGGGATGATTGACTTCCGTATGATTTAAATCAACACATGTATCAAAATCAAGGGGAAATCCATAACGAATAAGAAAAGGCGGCTGTTTGTCCCAGTAGTCAGTTAAGTAGTCATGCCAGGCATCTGGATTCAATTGTAAAGGTATCTGGATCTGAGCTCCCATAAAATTGTGATTACCTTCTTTAGAAACATCAAACCTGGCGTGAAGCAGACTACCTTGCAAAGGGATTTGTTTATCTGCACTAGGTAAGGCCAGCTCACTAAGGGGAATAAACCCGAATTTTTGGTGATTCTGCATATCCCACAGTTGAAAAATATCAGTATTTCTTGCATTATTAATGCGAGTCCTATTCTGAGGACGAGAAACTAAACTCAAGTCAAATTTGGTATTTGCTGAACTATCTACAGTACCAGCTTTATTCTTACTACTGGCAGTAATGGTTTCATAACGATTTCCGGACAGTGGACTAACGACGGAGTTGTCTTTAGCCAGGTTTGAGTGAACACTCACCTTTGTCACTGGAGTTGTACACGTCCGACTCATAACTGTATTACTCTGACATGTACCGTCATCATGAGCTACATTACAGTCATTATGCTCACCCATTTTTTCATTTTCCAGCAAAGAAAATTTATTTGCTGTGAAGAACTTGCTGAAAACCATACCATCCACGTGTGAATCATATTGGTTTTCACTATGAATAATATGATCATGAAATTCACTGACCTGATTATTCACCCTTACGACGGGGTCATGTTTTGGTTGATGAGTGACAGTTGTCACATTAACGCCTACTTTGTTGACATTGGAAATACAAGGTGGGCTATAGACAGCATGTTTTTCAACAGAAGAACAGCATACTTTTTTGGCACTATTATTTACCAATGTTTTACGTCTATTCACACCATTCTTTAATACTTGTGCATATGACATACCAACAAACCTGTAATAGTCGCCTTTCCAATTTTTACTACTTTGGTCAGAGGTACTGTTAATAACTACTCTAGCACTATATTTTTTAATTTTTGGCACTGCAATATTGCAGTGCCCTACCCGTTTTTTGGTTTCTTACAATCCTTGGAAGGGTGATTGTATGATTTGCCATTTTTGAAACACACAGAGCACACATGCAAGTAGGACTGACCCACATTCTCATGATCTTGGGACTGGCCACAAATTCCTTTCTGATCAAAGCGACGTGGGAGTGGAGTTCTGGACTTGACATTTTTCTTACTGCCAGATCCTGACACTTGGCCAGACTGAATTTTCTGGGCATGAGCCCTTCTGATTCTGTCTATTTTATTTATGTCCCCCCAAGCAACTTTACCTTCCTCCATCTTAACCAAAAGGACTGAATGGCAGCCCTTAGCAGCCTGTCCAGCCAAAATCATGCAAGTCCTCCATGAGGTCAGACATGTAATCCAACATTTGATTTTTGACAGTAAGGTCACTTTGTTCCCTAATGATTTGACAGAACCCTGCCACCCACTGAGACATTGAAAGATTGTCGTAGCTGGCCCTAGACTTAGTATTACCAGTAAGTATATAATTATGGGGCCAGGGAAGTTCATGTTTACAATATACACTATCAGAACCGCCCCTTTGGGACTTGAACTTGCCTTGTTTGTTTAGGGACCTGAGTTCCTGCAGTCTGGCATCCCCTTCCCTTTGTACCTCGACAGATCTCCTAAGCGTGGTGGCAGTGGGCAGAATGACTTCGTCTGCTGGCGGCTTAGATGCAGATTGAGGCAGTGTACCAACGTGTGCTGACGATGCCTTGCTGACATCCTGCTGTTCTACCTTCTTCTCAACTTCCTGAATTCTACCACTGAGGTGTTTGAGTTCTGTTAGGATCTGTATACTAATATCCTGGCTCATAGAGTTCGTATTTGATTGAATGTCACTGTCCATTGAACTGACAGAATCATCAGCTGACACATTTTGTCTTTGACACTTCGCATTAACTGATCTCTCATGCTTTTCCATACATTTATTACACTGGAAAAATTTCTGAGGCATCTTTCCACTGGAAAATAGAACAGAAATATTCTGATACATGCTTGCAGAGCTATAGATAAAATTGGAGTTCAAACACCAGAACACCTTCACAGGTGAAGATAGAATAAAAACAGCCCTTTATCAGCGCTCCAGATCCAGAGCTATACAAGCATGTCTCAAAATATTTTGAGTATCCGCAGGTCAACTAAAGCAGCGCATGTATTGGCTCCATCAACTTTGGTGCACTGCTCTTCAGACCTGCAACACAGGGAAACTTGGAAGTTTCATCCCACTGAAGCTCACAAGTTTCAAAAAGTTAAAAATCGAAAAGGAAAATCAAATAAAATTTGATGCTGCTTGTTCAGAGTTAAAATTTATAATGAATATGGTGGATTCAGGCAGGAGAATTAATATGAATAGGTCACACTGGACCAATGAGAAACTAGGTCAATTGGAATAAGACTAGTCTTCACAAAATACTACAATAAGGGTGTGCATTTGCCACTGAAGTCGAGGACACCTAGTGTGTCCTCACCCCACATAAAATAGCCGATTTTGAGTTTTTGCCTTTATCTCCTTTATTGTTGTTTTTATAGCTTCAGAGTATATTAAGAGGTATTGGGAAAGCATATGTGGAGAGTCTAAATAGCCGGTCAGTTTTACCCCCCGACTCCCCCTTATGGGCCAAACTGGGGTCATAAATAGCTGCTTTGGAGTTTTTGCCTTATATCTCCTTTATTGTTGCTTTTTAGCTTCAGAATGTCTTAAGAGGTATTAGGAAAGCATATGTGGAAAATCTAAATAGCCGGTCAGTTTTATCCCCCGACCCCCCTTTATGGGTCAAACTGGGGTCATAAAATAGTTGCTTTGGAGTTTTGCCTTATATCTCCTTTATTGCTGCTTTTAGACCTTCAGAATGTATTAAGAGGTATTGGGAAAGCATATGTGGAGTGTCTAAATAGCCGGTCAGTTTTACCCCCCCGACCCTCGCTTATGGGCCAAACTGGGGTCATAAATAGCTGTTTTTGAGTTTTTGCCTTATATCTCCTTTATTGTTGCTTTTATAGCTTCAGAATGTATTAAGAGGTATTGGGAAAGCATACGGTGCAGCTTTGTGCATTCTTAGCTTTACAGCATGCTTATTAAAACCACAAAGCATTTTAAACTTTAAGGGACGCTTCGCTTTTGTTAGCAAAAGCATTCCTCTAGTTTGCTTTGGCCATAGATTTTGTGATATATTCGTATTGAAACAGGGATATGGATAATGATAAGCCTAAAATTCCTCAGGTTGATGGAGGGAATGGTTGCAAATATGCATAAATTGTGTTCAGCCAATCAAAATTGGGGACACAGCCATTTCAGATTTCGAAAAATATTATAAAACGTGAACATTAAAGAATCTGTATCCTTTACAAACTATAAAAATAGCAAGTTTTAAGTGATAACAATGAGGAAATCTTGCATAATCATGGTAAAAGATCTGAGTTAACTTATTTCCCTTGGACAAAGATCTCATCCGAAGTGACATATGTGGTAACGTTACTGTATAAAACACAGCACTTTTGTCTGCAGTTTTTCTCTAAGTGAGCTAAAAATCATTTGTTTTCAGTCAAACTGAACACTGTGTACCTAAAGTTATATATAAATATTATAACAGAAATGACATGTTTGTTCATGTAAATGAAAAGATTTTACAGTTTATTTACATAATTCCTGTAATTCTTACTTTCAACTTTACACAATCGTCATGTGAATTGAAATATATGTTAGTATATTATCAAAAATGAATGCAACTATATAAACAAATAGTTTTACTTATCATTTCAGTTGATGTAACCTATTTTATGTGGAATTTGTTTTGAATTTAAATTAATTTCGACTGTTTGAAATAAAGTTTTTGAAACCATTTGTAATATTGTTTTCCTGTTAGTGTACATATCCAGGAAAGCAATTTGAGGACACAGTAATCACAAGCCTTTAGGTTAGCCATTAAAACTTGTTTATTGGCCTTTTCTTCCAAAGCTAGTCTCTCCCAAAATTACACAACATGGGGGATATGGGTCTACAATGTCATGGTGTATGACCTTACTTTGCTCTCTTACCAGTCTGTGAAGACCCTGACATGTAATATCTTTTGTGAGTTATATTTTGGAAACCAGAAGGTGTAGAAGGTTGTTACTTTGTAAGTATTGGTTGGAGGATCGAGGTATGCATTGTGATCAATCAATCAATCAGTTGTCCACGTGCTTAATCTCCGTATCAACGGATTTTAAGGCACACCATCCAATTCATAAGGCATAAGTCATAAGACATTAGACATGTTCCGAGTCGTTCCCAGAGAGGTCGTCCGGTGTTCGGTAGTAAGAAGCTATGGTGGGAATGATTTCTGAAATAGGTAGGTTTTGAGTCGACTTTTGAAACTGGAGAGATTTGGAGCACTGCGTATATCATATGGAAGATCATTGCATAACTTAGGGGCATCATATGAAAAACTATTGTTAAAATGGACCTTAGATTTATGGATGGAAGCACAGTAAGAGGGAACCTGAAGGAACAAATTTTTGGGATTTGAACGTCTTGTATTCACAGCAGATTTGTACAAGGGGAGATATGGTGCAAAATACTTAGGCTGGCCAGTGGTGAGGTACTTATAAACCAAAACTAGGGTTTTGAAAATAATACGTTGTCTAATGGGTAGCCAATGAAGTGTCCTAAGGGTAGATGTAATATGAGTGTACTTTGAAGTACCAGTGACAAACCGTGCAAGAGCATTTTGAACATATTGGAGCCTTGTAGCATTTCGGGATGACAAACTCGAAAAAGAGAATTGCAGTAATCCAAACGGCTACTGACCAGAGCATTTGCAATCACCACTGATGTATCCACAGAAAGAAACCTTCTGATGCGATGAAGGTCCCTGAGGCTAATAAAACAGGATTTGATAACAGAATTTACATGATTGGTGAAACAGAACTTTGCGTCAAACAGAACACGCAGATTGCGTACAACATCTGCGGGAGAGAGGCAATTACCCAGGATATTGACAGGAAATGAGTCACTGAGCCATTTGTGTCTGTCTTTGGCACCGAAGACTATGAATTCTGTTTTATCAGGATTTAGCTTGAGTTTGTTTTCAGACATCCAGACCTGAATATCATTCAAACACGATTTAAGACGGTCAAAAGAATTGAGACTATCGTCAGGGGATAAGTGAATGAACAGCTGAGTGTCGTCCGCATAGAAGTGGTAATGGACTCCAGTATATTTTCTGATGACTTGACCAAGAGGTGTTGTGTAGAGGGAAAACAGAAGAGGACCTAAGACAGAACCTTGGGGGACTCCAAACTTCAATTTGAACAAATTATGGTATAATCTTTAACTTTAGCTCTCCCAGAGTGTTTTCTATAATACCATTTGACACCTATTTTTTCTCTCACAAAGTTATGTGGATTGCTGCAACTGATCATTCTATCCACCGAATGGATTATGCTTGGGTATGCCGCAGTGCGTGTAGACTGTAGAAATTTTCTCATTGCCCCTGCCCGGTAAAAAGTATTGTTGTTATTCTTCTGAAAATTGCACGATATGTTCATTTGTATAAAAACTTTCCTGTAAATATTTTTGGTCTCATTGTCAAAAATAAGATGGCTGCCATAGGTGTTTTTTGGCAACCTAATTAAGCGGCCCGTCAGGGGCACTTATTTGTTTTCACATAAGTTTGACTGATGGCCGCCGCTGCCGCTGGATTATGGTTTCCCTTGAATAACTTCTTGGCCTTTCAAATTATTCTTTCTTTCCTTTCTTTCTTTAAAACTATAGGGGCGGGAAAAATTTTGGGGATACTTTGCAAAGACCTTAACCATTTTTCAAAAACACCCCGTCATCGTGTTTCGGAAAAAACCACACACACCTGTGCTATAAAATTTATCAGGTACATGCTAGGCCTAAATCCACAGGTTGGAAAGGATTTTCTGATCAATCGGACTATAGATGTCTGAATGGGAGGCGTTTTATTTTCGTAATTAAGCGGCCCGTCAGGGACGCTTATTTGTTTTCACCAAAGTTCGACTGATCACCGCCGCCGCCGCCGGATTATGGTCTCCCTTGAATAACTTTTTAGCCTTTCAAATTTTTCTTCCCTTCTTATCTTTCTTTAAAACTATAGGAGCGGGAAAAATTTTTGAGATACTTTGCGCAGACCTTAAGCTTTACTTAAGGTAACCTTAAGCATACCTCCAAAACACCTCGTCATTGCGTTTCGGAAAAAAACCACACACACCTGTGCTATAAAATTTATCAGGTACATTCTAGACCAAATTTCCAAGGTCGGAAAGGATTTTCTCATCAATCGGACCATAGATGCCTGAATGGGAGGCGTTTTATTTTCGTAATTTTTTTTAAAAATGGGTACTTGGTCTGTATCTCAAAAACGGTCAGGATTTCGGCGTTTTGTTGGAATAACTTATTCAGCTACTTTTTGATAATCTTTCACATGCCGAAGTTTTAGCCCTGTATCTGCAATTTTAAGGTCACCTTAATGTCAAAAAACGGGGTTTTAGCCCTCCAGTTCACTTTGTTTTTCACTTTTTTCAACCAAACTTGGCACATATATTAAGATTTGCCAAAGGAATGTCCTGACTTTATGGTGACCTTAAACTCAAAATGTTAATGGACATTTGGCCTGCTTAAAGTCATCAAATTGGAATAAAATGCTCTGGCTCCTTTCTTTTTCCATTTTTTTATGTCGAAATTATCACTGGTATTAAACTAGATAAAATAATACTTATGGTCACCTTAAACTCTCAGTATGAATGGAGTTGTAGCCACCTTAAAGTGAAATAAGGGGGTTTTCAGCCTCCAAGTATCTTATTGTTCGACTGACCTCAGCTAAACTTTGCACACTTATAAAGGATGGAAAACCAAAGGGTTATCCTGACTTTAAGGTGACCTTAAACTGTTAATATAATTTTGGCCCCCCTAAAGTCATAACATTTGAATAAAGCCATCAGCTAAACTTTGTACACTTATAAAGGATGACAAAAGGGACATTCTCATTTTATGGTCACCTTAAAGTCGCAATATGGATGAAGTTATGGTCACCTTGCAGTGAAATTATGGAGTTTTTAATCTCCAGCTATCGTATTGTTCAGCAGAGCTCGGTTAAATTTGTACACTTTTAAAGATGACATTAGGGACATTCTTATTTTCTTTCCACCTTGGAGTTCCAATACAAGTACAGTCATGGCCATCTTGACGTGAAAATGAGGATTTTCAGCCTCTAACTGATTTACTGTTCAGTAACATCAGTTTAACTTGACATTGATTATACTAAAGTAAGATTTTGTATAACATTTCACTTAAAATCCCTGTACTTAAGAGGCTTTGGCCATCTTAACATGATAAATATATACTTCTTGCTCCCTCCTCATTTATTTTAACACTTTTTAAAACCACACCTGGCATATGTATGCTTAAAGATATTTATGCTGTCTGGCAAACCTAATCTCTTAGTGTTTATGAAGTTATGACTTCTTCAAAGAAAAAAATGAGCTATTTATGATGCACTGATGTGGTTATTAACATATTGCAACTGATCAGTGTTCACATAATATAAATTCCCAATTTTAGGCAGATTAAAAAAAACCACATTCTTCTGATTCCATTCATTTGGAAATGTGGGGATATAACTTTTCCTTTTTGGAAAAAAAGCTTCAATTGATTCAACTTTTGTTTTGTAGAAGGAGTTGATGATCTAGCTACTTGTTCACATAGACTATATAAATTGGTCAAATGTATACACCTGACTTCTTTCACAATATAAGATGCTTGAAAAAAAATACTTTTTCTCATAAACAGTTTTTCTTGTACAGCATTTTATGTATCTCCAGCTGAGTGGAAATGAATGACTTGTCCTTTTCTTCTTCCTTCCCAACTTTGTTGTGTGATATCTATCAAAAGGCACATTCATGGAAAATCTTTCTATGCAGAAAGAACCCCCCAACTCCCCTTTAGTGCACACAAAAAGCAAGTGGAAAAAAGAATGGCCTCAGTGGGGGAAGTGGGGGGGGGGGGTTCATGGAGGGAGATGATAGATAGAGATATATGTATGTGTGTGTGAAGCAAAAGTGGAACAAAAAAAGTGGAATATTTATGCTGTTCTTTCGAATGTATATTGTTTTCTTTTCTTTTACTTTCTTCCATTTCACTTAGACTTCTACATTTAATTAATTTTAGCTCAAGTGGGAAATGAATTTTTGAAACTTTAATGCATTCAAATTCCTGAAGTGATGCACTAAATCACTTATAACTTGAAATGCGTTCACAGCATTTTGTTAAAATATGTTATTAGGCTACTTTTTCCACAGCTACACCAAGTCCAGTAACTTGTTTGGTCCTAATTTTGTGCATTATTGAAGTGTGGAATGGATCATGATCTCCTACTCTTATTCCTAAGCCTAGATTTTTAATTTCAATTGCTAAATCATTCATAAATATTGCAATATATAAACTCATACTTTTCTTTCCCAATAAATCCAGTAACATTTTTCTAGCACTATAGCTTGACTTGTTTGTAACTTGATTTTTCTTGTAAGCAATAACTCTGAAGCAAAATCAGTAACTTTTGAACAAAAAGTCTAACACACTTTGGTTCACTGGATTTTATTAGTGGTTTTGTTAAGTTTTTAGTTGAAGCACAACCAGCAATTTTAAACAATAGTTCTTAAGCATCTTAGTCCACTGCATTCAATTAGTGTTTTATACTTAAGTCTGATACTAATGACATTTTGAACAGAAATATCTGTGGTCAGTGTACCCTTTCACTTGAGACCTCTTCTCTGAGAACATTACCAAAGAATATAGGACATACTGAATCCGGGAAAAAAATGCCTCCTGGACAAAATGCCTCACAGAAAAAAATGCCTCCTGGAAAAAATGCCTCCTAGAAAGAATGCCTCCTGGATATTTTGTGACTAGGAAAAAAAGGCTCCTGAGAAAAAAAAAGTTATTATATCCCCAGACGAAAGTCGGGGATATATTGGATTCAGGTCCGTCGCGCCGCCGCCGCCGTAGAAATTTCCTTGTGGACGCGATAACTCAAAAACAAATTAATATTTTTTTTTCAAACTTGGTACACATGTTAAGGGTGCCCAAAGGAAGATCCCTATTTTAAGGTGACCTTAAACTCCCAGTAAAAAAGAACTTATGGCCACCTTAAGGTCAGAAATTGCACTTTTGGCCACTTAGAGCCCTGTAGGTCACAAACTATGATGCTCAGCTGGCTGAAATTTTACCTGACAACACATTAATATGTTCTTAGTACATGTGCCGAAAATCATGACTTTAAGTTGAGAAAATTGTGTTTGAGGCCCATAAATACCCCCACTTAGGGATTTTTTGCTATACTTTACACATATTTTGCCCTATAATTTGGAAGTGATAATTCTGATGAGTCTCAAACTGCGCTAGGTATAACTTTGATATGTAATCCTTTTCTGTAGAAAATTTTAGGGCTGTAGGTTTACCCAAAGGGGTCGACTTAAGGTCTCAAAAGTGCCCACAGAGACCCAATTTATGCACTTTTTGCCACTTTCAAGCACTGTAGCTTTCAAACTATGTCTCTCATCTAAGTTAAATATCATCTGGGAATATATCTATGTGTTTTCTTATATGTGCCCCAACATTTAGGCCTTTAATAGACAGTTAACCTGTGTATCAGGACCATAAACACCCACCCGAGTGACCCTTATAAGACATTTTTCACATCTTTTTCCCTGTAACTTGGAAATGGTAAGTCTGAGAAGTTTCAAACTGTATTAGATATATATTCTGTGTGTAATCTTAGTATGTAACAGATTTTAAGTCTGAAGCTTTAATTTTGAAGGTCAAATTGAGGTCTCTAAAAGGCTCCCAAAGACCCAATATTTGGACTTTTTGCTACTTTTAAGCCCTGTGACTGTCAAACTATGTGACTGATAGAGCTCAAATCCTATCTGAGAAGATATTAGTATGTTATTTTTATATGTGCCAAAAATTAAGGCTTTAAGAAGACATTTAACCTGTGTATGAGGACCATAAATCCCCACCCGAGTGACCATTTTTAGACATTTTTCACATATTTTTCCCTGTAACTTGGAAATGGTAAGTCTAAGAAGTTTCAAACTGTATTAGATGCATATTCTATGTGTAATCTTAGTATGTGACAAATTTTAAGTCTGAAGCTTTAATTTGAAGGCCACATTTAGGTCTCTAGAAGGCCCCATAAAGACCCAGTATTTGGACTGTTTGCCAATTTTAAGGCCTGTGACTGTTAAACTATGTGACTGATAGAGCTGAAATCTCATCTGGGAATACATTATTATGTTCTTTTTACATGTGCCAAAAATCAAGGCTTCAAGTAGACATTTAACCTGTGTATGAGGACCTTTAACACCCACCTGAGTGACCCTTTTAAGACATTTTTCACATATTTTGCTCTGTAACTTGGAAATGGTAAGTCTGAGAAGTTTCAAACTTTATTAGATACATATTCTATGTGTAATCTTAGTATGTAACAAATTTTAAGTCTGAAGCTTTAATTTGAAAGCCACATCGAGATCTCTAAAAGGCCCACAATGACCCAATATTTGGACTTTTTACCACCTTTAAGCCCTGTAACTGTTAAACTATGTAATTGATGGAGCTGAAATCCCATCTGGGAATGCATTATTATGTCCTTTTTACATATGCCGAAAATCAAGGTTTTTAGTAGACATTTAGCCTGTGTATGAGGGCCATAGACACTCGCCCAAGTGCCTTTTTTGACATTTTTTCCGTATTTTGCCCTGTTATTTGGAAATGCTTAGTGTGACAAGTCTTAAACTGTATTATATATGATTTTTGTTTGTTATGTATGTCCCCCCAAAAAGTTTCAGATCTGTAGTTTAATTGCTAAGGTCTCTTTAACAATTGTAAAATGCCCACAGAAACCCAATTTATGGATATTATGCCACTTTAAAGCCCAGTAACTGTCAAACGATGTGGGGTATAGAGCTGAAATCTTTGAATTTTTAAAAGGAAATGCCTGTCTATTTAAATTTTGAATATTAATAATGTTATGGCTATCTTAGTCTTTTAAGAACTTATTTTTGTGTGTTATACCTCTGCTTGCTGAGTTTTTCACTTTTTAAAATGAAACTGGTGAAACATATTGAAGTAGACAAAATGGACACTTTAAGTGAGCTTTAAGTCCCAATATTAATGAAATTATATCCTTATGTAGTAAAACTAGGGGATTTTTAACCCTCAACTAGCCCAGTTTTATTCAACTTGCCTCAGTTAATTTTGGCACAGCTCCTACAGTTATGAACTCATTTCAGTTGATAATCACATACTTAAAATTCTCAATTCTTTTTGTATTTGAGTACCCCTTTTATATAGATTGTTTGTTTACCATTTATGCTCAACCCACATCCCCCACCCGGATTCCCCCCACCCACCTCTGGGACCTCCAGCTATATTGAGTGACACTAAATAAACAAAGGTATTTAATGATATCAGATGAGAAACAAAGAACTCAATGGGGTTGCAGATCTTGTGTAATAGTGAGAGAGGTGTGGAGAAGGGGAGAGGGGTGGGGGTGGGAGGTAGTGGGCTTCATTACATATAACACAAAGGGGAGTCAGAACTGAGATTGTGTCACATATTTAGGTTGCATATATATGGACCACATATATAGGTATAGAGGAAATGAATAACTGAAAACAATTTGCAAATTCTAAAAATAATATAATAAAATAATAATATAAATAATTTTTTTTTAAATAATATTTTATTTGTGAACAAATATAGAAACAGATATGCGCTTTTGGGATTATGAATTTTAGAATGGACATTGAATCATCAATCATTTAAATACTTTGAAGGAAGATTGAAAAATATGATGAGTTGAGTTAAAAATAATATTTTATTTGTCAACAAATATAGAAACAGATATGCTCTTTTGGGATTATTATTTTAGAATGGACATTCAATCATCAATCATTTAAATACTTTGAAAATAGGTTTAGAGTTATCATTGCAGGAAGATTGAAAATATAATTTGAGTTATGTATTCGGCGTCTGGGGATACACCATCTTCCTTGGGGAGATATAAACAGAGTAGATTGATGTGCTGAAGTTCATATAATAATGGGTAATTATGTTTTAAAAAATTCCCGATCAAAACCTGTGGCGTGAGTGATGACCTGTCTGGGGATATGTTGGCGCCGAGTTGGCCCAATCTAGTTTCAACTTGTAAACATGTTACATATGAAACCTATAATGTATAATATCAAAAACATGTTAATTCCAGATATGTACAGTCAAAACCAGAACGTACAATATCGTGAAGTACAAATTACAAATATCTTCTTGAAAGGGTATCCCTTCAGCTGTACTCTGGAGCAGTTTAAAAGCAGGATTTATGGCTGTGAGGTTTCTTGATGAAATAGTTGTGGCCTTTATGGCTTACAATATGCATTCTTATCAAATTACAACATAGGTTATCCCCTCTGTAAGGAGTTGATCGCAGTTAGATGCACTAGGAGGGGCAGAAATGTAATTACAAGAAAAACATGACACCTGTCATAATGGAAACCAGGGATGAGCAGCCAGCCAAAAGAGTGAGAAGCACCAACAAAACCTTACAAGAGAAACTTACATACCTTTGTACAGCTAAGCAAAATGGGTAAAAGACTGTGTATTTTTGACAGGCATTGGCGACTATAAGACTCAAGTGGAAAAAATGAAGATGCCTCTGAAGTTGTAATGTGAACCTGTAGTGTTATAATACTTAAAAGAACTTTTTTTTCTTAGGAGGTATTTTTCCTGGTCACAAAATATTCAGGAGGCATTCATTCTACGAGGTATATTTCCTAGGAGGCATATTTTCTAGGAGGCATTTTTTCCAGGAGGCATTTCTTCCGCGCATCGGACATACATTCTTTTGAGAAGTATATTTCACACCTACAATTTCTCTTCTGCCAAGCTGTGGTCGTTCTTTCATTTGTTAAATATGGTAACATACACAATGCAATAAACTTTACATTTTCTATTCCTTGTGATGCATATCTTCACATCTTTTACGGCTTACTTCACACTTTTTCATCAGGGCCGCTTCGTTTTTGTCAGCAAAAACTTTTTTCTAGTTTTTTTTTAAAATGGGTACTTTGTATCTCAAAAACGGTCAAGATTTCGGCGTTTTGTTGGAATAACTTATTCAGCTACTTTTTGATAATCTTTCTCATGCCGAAGTTTTAGCCCCGTATCTGTAATCTTAAGGTCACCTTAATATCAAAAAGGGGGTTTTAGCCCTCCAATTCACTTAATTCTTCATTTTTTTCAACCAAACTTGGCATATATATTAAGATTTACCAAAAGATTATCCTGCCTTTATGGTGACCTTAAACTGTTAATATAATTGGAGCTATGCCTTCTCGCCCCCCCCCAAGTCATAAAATTGGAATAAAGCCATCTGGCCCCTTTCTTTTTCGTTATCCAACGTATATTGATATTGAAGTAGATCAAAAGAAGACTCTTCCTACCTTATGATTTAAATATTAATGATGTCATGGCCATCTTAAACTTAAAATGTAGGGTTTCCAGCCCTTAGCTCAGTTAATGTTTAAATTTTTAAAATAAAACTTGGCACATTTATAAAGAAGAGATAAGAGAGTGACTACTGAGTGCCAGGTAGTCGGATCATACCTACATGACTCAAACAAATTGGTTGATGCCAATGGGGGTTAGAGAGTGTAATTTGAAAATCCATGCTAGCTCAAGCCTTCTGCGCCTGGTTGTGCATGTATGTTCAAATTTTGGTGTACACCACTCTGAGAACAAGATATCTTTGTAATTATGTTCTTCACTTTTAAAGTGACGGGAGACTGGTGTAATCTGTCCTTCCTTTTTGTACTGAGAATTTGTGCTCATACATTCTTTTCCTGAATGCCCTGCTGGTTTCACCAACATATTGTTTGTGGCATTTCCTGCAAGAAATTAAGTATATGACATTGCTGAGCTCACAGGAAATATTTTTTGGTAAGTCATTAAGTTGAAATGACTTTTTAGTGAAGTTACATTGTACTGATTTAATCTTCTTTATTAAAGGGCAGTATGTGCATTTGCCTAATCTAGTGCAAATGGGTGGGGTTAGTGATGGTTGATCGCTGACGGGTGAGGGATATCTGATTGATGCTTTTGTAAGCATATCTCTGAGATTTGGTAGTCTCCTAAAATCCACTAATGGTTTGTCCTTGAATAAGTGTCCGCAGTCTGGACTGTTACTCAGAATGTTCCAATTTTTATGTATAATGTCCTTAATTTTTGGATTGTTAGGGTTGTAGTTTGTAACCATAACTGGGGTGTTGAGTGGTTTCTTTGGAATTACCTCTAAGAGTTGGTCTTGGGTAAATCCAGATGCTCTTTTATAGTGCTTTCTAAGGGCTTCTTCTGGATATTCCCTTTTGCGGCAATACTCAATTTTTCTGAATTTTTCTGGAAATCTTCATCATAAGTGCAAATTCTTCTAAGTCTCAAAAATCGTCCATATGGCCCCTTGGTTTTGCTAGGGGAATGATGTGAAATGTATAATGTTGATACAGGTGTGTGTCTGTTGGCTTTTTCATATAATGTAGTGTAAAGCCCTATCTTTATTGACTTTTACTGTAGTATCCAAGATATTCAGATGTGTTGTACTGTATTCATGTGTGAATTTGATTGAGGGGTGAATACCATTAAGGTAGGTGATAAATTCTTGTAATTTGTCTTCACCATGGGTCCATATCATGAATATGTCATCGATGAACCGTAGCCATAACAATGGTTTTAATGGCCAATTTATTAATGCCTTGGTTTCAAACCGGTCCATAAAAATGTTTGCATAATTAGGACCTGCTGCAGTTCCCATGGCTGGTCCACCTATTTAATGGTTGCCATTAAAGTTGAAGTTCATTGAATGCAAAACCAACTCTAGTAGTTTCAGTAAATGTGGGCCTATTTTTTTGTTTTTTCAGGGTCCTTTCTGAGATGTTCTGCCACTGCAAGAATTCCCTCATGATTTGGATTATTGGTATACAGGGAGCTAACATCAAGAGTGACTAGGAGTGCATCAGCTGGGATTCTCCCTAGTTGTTTCAACCTGCTAATAAAGTGCAATACTGTTCAATATGTTCATCAACAAATTTACTGATGTTAGATGTTGGATGATTAATGGAACTGCATATAGGTCTACCTGGAACATCCTTTTTATGGATTTTAGGTAGGAGGTAAAATCGAGCTTCAGTGGGATTTTTGATGTTAAGGTATTCAAAATTCTTCTCAGTAATCAGATTTAATGACCTCATTTTAATGAGTTGTTCAGCTATTTTATCTGAAACTTTGGAGGTAATGTCTGTAGGGATTTTCTGATAGAAGTTGGTATCCTGGAGTTGTCCATAGCCCTCTCTCAGATAATCAGTGGTGTTCATTATAACCACTGCTGAGCCTTCGTCAGCCTTTTTGATGATAATGTCTGGGTTATCTTTGAGGGCGTTGAGGCTGATTCTCTCATTTTTTGTGAGGTTATTGTGCTTAGAGTGTTTAGGTTTACTTTTGGGTATTTCTTGTTTCACAGATCCTCTGGAATATGTCTAGAGCTCTATTAGGTGGGTTAGGTCTCCATGTGGATTTGGTTTTGAACTTTTTTGTAGTTCTTTGTTGAGGGAATTTTCAGTATCTGAGTTATCAATTTCCTCTGCATTTTGATTCATGAAATCAATTATGCTCTGATTGGTAAGTAGGTCAGGTGTGTCCTGTTTATCCCTATTGCAGAATTCCAACAGTTCTAGTCATCTGTGGAATTCTTAAAAGACTAGTCATATCTGGGATTTGTCGGGGGGGGGGGCGCCAGGGGGGGGACAGAATGTTAATCAAGTGCCCTGACTTGCTCTTCACTCAGGGTTGTACTTGAAAGATTAATAACAGTACGTTATGAATTCCCATAACGCCCCAAAGGAAATCAAGGAATTTCTAACCATTAAACCCAAACCCACATCACAGGTTGGCTGCATCCCCTTAATTAGAAAAAGAGAAGGAGGAACCCAGACTGACCAACTAGCAGATGATCGCCTGAATTGTAAGAATGAGGGGCATTCTCCAAAGGCAAGCATACATACACATTGATGCGGTTAAATATCTTTCGGGGAAGTTTGTGAACCCAACAACATCACTGGAGGACAGACAAAGGATGGATTTGCCAAACAAATCGGCATATAAAAAGTGGATCGCAAAGCTTCAACAGGAAACCAGCATAAGAAGCCCCAGTACCTTCCAGAAAGCACCATCACCAGTCACCTTCACCAAGCCAGAAATAAAAAGTTCTAGCAAACCCTCAATGTCAACCTCAAGTGTTAGGAAACCCAGTGCGCTAACCATTGACAATGAGGTGTACGAGGCCATATGTAGCCGCAAACCAACTGGGCCATGCTCACCACTTCACCATGCCAAAAATTTGAGACACTTTAACAACAAATAAAGTAATTCTTTTTTATTTTATACTAAACATAAAAGACAATATTTGTACTCACATATTTATTGTTCATTTTACAATACTAATAAAATTTATTATGATAAATAAAATGACTAACCACGGTTAAGTGTATTATTGTGCAAATTAATAAATCACAACCATGTTTTATTGATATTCCTTGCTTAAACCTATAATCAAATCATAATAAATAAAGGACTATATCAATACCCAAGTGGCTTACCTTCAATAAAAAATGCTTCACAAAAGCAAGGAAATGAGCAAACCATACTGACCACTTACCCCGATGTATTGACTACATTAATAGCCCACCGCCTATATTATTACTGGTCAAATATAATGGATTAATAATAATACAATAACGGACTTAAATACATTTAAAAAGACGTATTTAAGCTGCACCTCACCTGGATCCAACAACACCAATAAAACATATGGTCAATTCCACAGAGTTAATTATATAAGGCAAATTATATTTTATTTACCTGTCTGTAGCATAAACAGGAAGTTAATTACTTTTGGTATTCACATTTATAAAGGTTGGCAGAAGGGACATTCTCATTTTATGGTCACCTTAAAGTCGCCATATGCATGAAGTTATGGTCACCTTACAGTTAAAAAAGGAAGTTTTTATTTCATAAAAATGTAATATACTCTACCAAATGAAAACACTTGGGTAAGCGTGGCTTGTCGTTCGGTCACCGCCACATACACCGTACATAGAATTTAAAATATGAGGGGAGACCCTCTTTAAACCTATATACTTGCTACCTTTGACCCCTGGTGACCTAATTCACTCTGCCATGCGCAGTAATACAGAAATAGTTCATTCTTTTTGTGGCGGTTGAAGTGTCGACAGGGGTTTTTGCTACCTCATTAAGTCCTGCATTTACACGTATTTGATGCTCTGTAAGTACACTTCTGCTGTTTTATTCACTCTTTCTCCATTTTATTTACCTTTTACTTCGATTTCTGGCGAATTTATTGTATACATTGTGCAATATTCTTACGTATTTCAGAATTCGTATTATTGCTCATTTGGTCACATGGTGTTAGAATGTCGGATTGCCTTTGGAGATATTCATTTCCTTGGTAAATTAATTCGTTTTATGCACTTCTACAGGCATTATAATTTTAATTTACTGTTTTCCTTCATTCTTTCCACGAAATTCTTTGTTTCACCACGTATTTTGACCATATTCAACTTGAGTGTGCATTGTTTTCACATAGTTACAAAGATTTCATTATCGCTCATCAGGTCACGTGGTGTCAGAATGTTGGATTTCCTTTGGGAATAATTATTTCTGCGGTGAAATATTTCATTTCTTCACTTCTACTGGCTTTATAAATGCCAATTTAGGTTTTCCATCATTCTTAATACGAAATTCTTCATTTCACCACGTATATTGACCGTAATTTTGAGCTTTTTACAAATCATTCACCAGGTCACGTGACGATGACGTCACATACAAAATGGAAATGGATTTTCAACCGATCGGTTGTCAGAAAATATTCATTTTCTCAGTGATTACAGCATTTCCAGGTTTGTGTATGCATTCCTTTTTCATAATTCTGTGATTATTATTCTTTCAGAGCATAATGTGTAATTATACCCATGTTTTACGCATAATTTTAACGTATATTTACGGTACTACACGTACTTACCATTCACGGTTCATTTCTTGTACAGGCCCTTTCAATTGACATTTCTGGGATACGGATCCTGGTTTCAGTGTTTTGGGGTACAATTCTGAACCCAGGGTTTCCTTTTTTAGCCTTACCCCACCTTCAAATCTGGAGGATGGTGGTTAACGGCTCATGTGGTTGACTTAGTCTTCCCCTTTGGAGACCCATCTCACTGTTCCCAGTTTCCTACATTCCAATTTTGTCAGTTGGTCTTTTGGTTTCTCTGTCCATATTCAGTCTTTTGGCCTCTTTTGTGCCTAAGGCTCAGCCTAATCAGGCTGTCTTTTTGGGCTGGGCTTACCTTCTCAAGACCATTTTTATTCAGGGCCCCTTAAGAAGAGTTTATCAGTTGAATCCAACTGATTTTGCTACTTCCTAAACACAGCTCCATCCATTTTCTAAATCTAGAAAATTTTTGTTTGGGGCTTGGTGGAAATCTTCTGTTACTCAACAGCTTTCTATTTCATTTTAGATCTGACTACCAATGGGCACATCTCCCTTTTTGGGTAGGTTGGGGTCCTTCTGTCTATAGTTATCCTTTAGGCATACTTCAGGGACCCTATTCCAACATTTTTGGTGCCAGTCTGTTGGACTATATGGATGCTTAGGACTTCATCCTTCAATCTTCTCCACAGAAGATTTTCAAGGCTTCCTGTCCAACAGAATTAGGGGATAAATTTGACTGCTCTTTCCTTTTGATCAGTCTTATTTTTCTCTAAGTCAACCACTTTTCCCGGGCTTAGAAGTTCCTTAGTGGGGCCAGATTCTTTCTGTCACTCATTCTTTTGGGATCTTCTCATTCTAAGTTTAAAAGGTTTGGGTAATTACCCAAGTTTACCTTCTAAAACTTACTTTTGTCAGGTAAAACCCTCAGGGTTTTTTGGGGTTGACTTGCTCAGGTTCCTGGGATCTAGCCTGGTGGGGTTCTTGAGATCTTCTCTTCCCTAGGCAGAGATCCTCTGCTATTAGGGGAGATCTGAGATGGACCTTCGAGTCCTTAGTACTGTGGGATTTTTTCCTTCAGTCCTGTTTTGTTGATCACTTATTCAAGTTGATTGACCAGACAATACTTCTCAGTGGTCTTTTTCATCCACCATGCTTTGGACATATTTTCAGTGGATCTTCCAGCTCCATTTTAGCTGGTTGATCTATGGCCTTTTTCAGCCATCTTTGCACTTTGTTTTGAGAGATTTCTTTATCCATTTTCCTCACTTGTGCCTAGTCACTTGGTAGGGCATTTTGGGCCAATTTTGGTCTTATTCTGTTTCAATAAAGACCTTTCTCCTTCCAACTAGGGAGTCTTCTCTCTAACTTAGTGCTTTAGGGATGTGGTTCCTTTCCAGGCTCCAACATTCTGATGGTGGAATGCCTTCCACAGGTAGAGGCTCAGCCTCAACCTCTATCATGGTGTCCTTCAGGAGATAGGAGTATTTTGTTATATTCAAACTTTCACTCTTACTTCCAGATCCCTCCTCCTGCCAGTGGGAGGTCAACTGATTTCTTCCATTTCATTTGAAATGTTTGGGTGTCAGCCTTTCTTTTTCCAGAAATCTGGAACTTGGTTTTCACCTTCCAGTGGTCTCTCAGATTCCACTTTCCTGATTTCATCTTCCGTCTTTCCTGATTTCATCTTCCTTTTTTTGCTTCTCAGAAGTATGCTGCTCTTTGTCATTCAGCCTCACACTTGCTGTTCGTAGGAGCAGTTCGAGTGCTTGGGCTCTTTTTTACCTGATTTTCTCAGGGCCCCTTTTTCCTTGACAAAGAGATAGAAGACTGGAAACCAGCATTGGATTTAGGTCATAGATTTGGATCTTTTACTGGTTCTCCAAACTATCAGGATGGAAACTTTTCAGTTGATCATTTTTTCACTTCTAATTGGCAAGTGGACCACTTCTCTTCCTCAATATGCCTCCTTTCTCTCCTTTGGTTCACTCTTGTTCAGAGTTTTGCTTTTGGGCAGGGTGTACCACTTTGTGTCAGTGCCTTAGGGCCTAGCCACTAGCCTTTCAGTATTTACTTCCTTAGTCAAGGAAGTAAGGAAAGTTGGCTTTGAGGTTGGGCATCTCAGTGCACATGTAACTACATATAGGCTCATTAGAGCCAATAGTTGTCAGAGGCTCATTTGGCAACTCTCTTAGAGTTGACTTTCAACTTGGAGTGGTTCTTAGCAGGAATTATTTAGATCTGTTCCTACAACAGGTCTCCTTCCTGGGTCAGGTTCTTAAATTACCTCTCGAACTGGGCACCTTTATTTCTCTTGGCTTCCACTTGGAAGCCATTTCTTCAAGGTCGCCTGTACTTGACACTTCTTCAGTGTCATCTCAGGACACTTTGATTTTCCTTCTCAAAGGTGCTCTGGATTATCCATTCTTTGATCCCTCTATGAAGGTTCATTTAAGATGGTACTTTCCTGGGAACTATGTCTTTGCATACCTCCCTTTAATTCCCTAGTTTTTACATCTACTTTCATGGATGTTTCACTTCAGGGTTTGGGAGTTCTTTGTGCTCTTTTGACCACCTAAGGTCCATCTTTGATGTAGCAGTCCAATCTGTTCATCACTTCTAGAGCTCATAGCTGTCCTTTTTGCTCAGACATTTGTTCCTGTATTATCCTTTCATCAAAGGATCATCCTTTCAGCCTCAAACAACGCAGATGTCTTGTTCTCAAGACATTTGTTCCTCAGATAGTTTCAGGTAACTCTGTTGTCTGTGCTTTCTTTTTTATATCAAGAGAGCTTCCACTCTTGGGACATGTTTATCTATTTTGGCACCTTTTGCCATTATTTTTACAAGAACAAGTCTGTTCTTCCACCTTCTCATGTTCCAGGGGCATGAATCCTTGGCAGACCATCTCTGGAGGTCTTATCTCACCTTTCATATAAAGTGGTCTCTCTATTCTTGGATCTTCAGATGGTAGTCTCAGACTTCTCATCTGATTTAGATCTCTTTTGCCATGTGATTCAATCACAAGCTGCTCTTGCATGTGCCTCCTGTGCTAGATCCTTAGGCTCTGGCAACAGATGCCCTGGAGTGCTTTGGTCCAGAGTACTTGTTTTACTCCTTCCCTCCTTCAGCTCTTTGTCCTCTATGGCCAGGAAGTTAATCAACTTTCAGAGCTGTACCATTCTTCTTGTAGCCTTCCTTGGCAAGTGCCAAGTTTTTGGCCTCAAGATCTCCTTTAAGAAAGCCATTGGCTCTTCCTCTTATTCTTCTATAACAATCTCATCTAGAGTTTTGTTATTAATTTTTATGGAGTTCCTTTCTTCAAGCTTTCTGACTGAAGTCTCCTTTAAGAAGAATTTTCACAGGAGGATTTTTATCCTCCATATCCTCCATTACTGTCTATGAGGCAATGTGGAACTGCTTCAAAAACTTGTGAGGAACATGGCCACTCTGCCATGCCTTAACTGTCCCTTTCATTGCTGTTTGTTCCTTTTAAGGAATTATTTTTCAGTCAATAGGGACACAGGTCAGGTCTCTCCAGGTACTACTTGGAGTTGGGTTCTTATAGGGAGCTTGGAAGTCTCTTTTAGAGCTTCTTTAAGTCCACAATAAGGGTAGTCGTCACCTTCCTTTTGGTACTTAAACCTTGGTTCTGCAGGCTCTTACCAAGGCTCCTCTTGAACCCTGTTTACTTGCTGAGCCAAGTTTTTCACATATTAGACAGTCTTTCTTACTCCCTTTCTTTGGGAAGGAGGAGTGATTTTGATTCCTTTATTTAAAGGTTTTCTCTCACTCTCTAGGGATGGCCTAAGTCATCCTTAAGTCAGATCTTACTTTCCTGGCTTAAGCCAGTTATCTTCAGAAGGCTCTTCCTGCTTTGACTTTTTGTCTTTGGCCAGGATGACTTAGAGGACCTCTCCTTTCCTACAGTCAGATTCCTTAGACACTATCTATCTAGCTATTCTGACTTTCTTAGGAGGATTTCTTCTTGGTCTTTCTTCTGAAGTTCAGAGAGGGTGATATTGCTGCTCAGACAATATATTTTTGGATAACATTTTATCCTTTATTCCCTCTAACTCTGTTCCACATGTGAAGGCCCATGATGTTTTTGCTCAGGTTTCATTCTGGTCTCTTCGGTGGTTTCCCACTGCTTCACATCATTGGGGGATTCCTCTCGGAATTCTTGCACTTCACTTATTTCCTTCAGAGATGTTGTTCTTAAGATTCTCTGTGATTTCTTAAGTGTAGTGGACTTTGTTTCCACTCAGCCAATTCTCTCTCTTTTCCACTTAAATTAATTAATTTAAGTCCATCTGAAACTTTTAGTTTCAGAAAAAGGGGGGTGGCATTTCCCTTTTAGGGACTCTGTTCTTCATCTCTATTTCCAGAACCGTGCTTCTTAGTGCCTCTTGGCATGTTCCTATTCTGAGTACAGTGGCATATTTATGCCCTCTCCTTTGAGCTGACCTAATAGGTGTAGACAGCAGTGCTGAAGTTCTTGCAGTGGTTAATTCTACTCATTTAACTCAGTAGAGTTATTTCTTCAGCACAGATGTTTTGGGTTCAATTGCACCAGGAAGTATCCTCTTTATGCAATTTAAACCTTATGGTGGTTTTCCTCAGTCTGTCTTTTTCCCACCATCCTTCCATGTGGGCATTCAACCCAAGTGTTTTCATATGGTAGAGTATATTACATTTTTATGAAATAAAGAAAAATGTATATACGTACCATATGAAAACAGCAAATCACCCTCCCACCTGCCCCGCTTTTAAAAGACCTTTTTCCAGCATTTATGTTTGTTCACAAAAAGAATGAACTATTTCTGTATTACTGCGCATGGCGGAGTGAATTAGGTCACCAGGGGTCAAAGGTAGCAAGTATATAGGTTTAAAGAGGGTCTCCCCTCATATATTAAATTCTATGTACGGTGTATGTGGCGGTCACCAAACGCCAAGCCATGCTTACCCAAGTGTTTTCATATGGTAAGTATATACATTTTTCTTCATAAAAATGTATTTTACATTTAAAAATATGAAATTTCAGCCTCCAACTATCTTATTGTTCAACTGACCTCAGCTAAAACTTTATGCACTTATAAAGGATGACAAAAGGGACATTCTTATTTTATGGTCACCTTACATTCCCAATATGAATGAACTTATGGCCACCTTGCGGTGAAATTATGGAGTTTTTAATCTCCAGCTATCGTATTATTCAGCTGTCCAATACAAGTACAGTCATGGCCATCTTGAAGGAAAAAATGCAGGAGTTTTCAGCTCCCAACTGACTTACTGTTCAATGATATCAGATAAACTTGAAACATTGATTAAGGTTAAGGAAGATTTTTAATGACCTTTTTACTTAAAATTCCTGTATTTAAGAGACTTTGGCCATCTTGACATAATAAATATATAGTTTTTGCTCCCACCTGATTTATTTTAAGACTTTTTAAAACCACGCCTGCCACATGTATACTTAACATTTCTGTTTTCTGGCAAAGCTAACCACCTAGTGTTTTTGAAGTTATGGCATCTTCAAAGAAAAAAAGAGGTATTTTGCATGCAGCGATGTGGTTATTAATATATTGCAGCTGATCAGTGTTCATATAATATAAATTTCCAATTTTAGGCACATTAAAAAATCCCACATTCTTCTGATTCCATTCTTGTGGAATTGTGTGCATATGACTTTTCCTTTTTGGGAAAAAAGCTTTAATTAATTCAGCTTTTGTTTAGCAGCAGGAGTTGTTGATCTAGCTACTTATTCACATACACTGTAAATTGGTCAAATGTATAGACTTGACTTCTTTCAGAAGATAAGATGACTGGGAAAAACTCTCATAAACAGTTTTTCTTGTACAGTATTTTATGTATCTCCAGCTAATTGAAAATGAATAAGTTCTCTTTTTTTCTCCTCCAACTCTATATTTGCTTTTGTGTGATATCTGTCTGGAGGCAGTCATGGCAAGTCCCACTGTCTCACTGATTGGGCAGTGATGCCCCACTGTACTTTGTTAACATCTGTGTCTTTCATAATTTGTGCACACCGAGTCAAAAGGTTGATAAGGGATATCAAGATGTATTAATTTCTTTTCATCAAGGGATATGCGAACAGTAAATCATTTTGGGACTAAACAATTCAAACAAGGACATTTATCTTTAGGTTCATGGAAGTAGAGCCTTGTGGAAAGAATGCCTTGTCTGTTTTGAGAGAATGGAAAAAGCCTTAATAATATGTAAACACCTTGGCTTTTCATGATATTCAGCTATAGAGTCATGTGTGAATTAATAATGTTAACAATAACATCTGACATGATTTTGTGTATTTTTTTTACAATGGAACAATAAAGGATTTCACAAATACGATTATCTTAAGCATATTTATCTTATAAAAATATTAAATAGCAATGAAATTTTCAGAAGCATAAAATGCCTCAAAGATATACAACATATGAATGTCCCTATCTATAGCCAATTATAGTTTACTACAGTGTATCTTTATCATTATAAATCTAGGATTAAGTATATCCTGGAAAAAAATTACGATCCCAAATTTACAGAAAAAATGACATTATTTTCATAAAATATACCACTCTACAAAACACAATAAAGCTCACATTCTGCTAACAGTCTAATACTGCAACTGATACAGTTTTTAGATAATCCACTTTTCCATTAGATCCAAAACACAGTAAAGCTTACCTTCTCCTTACAGTCTCATACCACAACTACTACAGCTTTATTAAATCGAGTCTCCATCCGGGCCGGTCGTTTTTGTTAGCAAAAAGCTTTTTCTAGTTTGTCTAAGCAGTCGATTGTTGCTGTCAATTTAAGGACTTCAAGATGGGGGATGGACCGTTCCATAGGCCACGCCCACTTCCTGGTTTACGGTATTTTAGTTGTCTCCATGTCAGGCCTTCTCTGACAAACAAATGGCGAAAATGGCGGGAAATGAAACGTAAACATTGAGTATTTCAAGATATAAGAGAAATAACACATATTTTAAATGATTGGATGTAGCATATAATTAGAAATTATATAATAAAGTATATTTACTTTATTGTGACAAAAATTATAAAATAAATAAATAAACAATTTATTGATCAAAACAAATCCTCGTGCATTGCAGTAAAATATAAACAATGGAAGCTTGGGGACATATATATACATTTCAGACATTTTAAAGTAGGTTGGATTGATGATATAATTTTTTTTTATGAAATTACACTGTGGTTTCTTTTTGTTCCATTGTCAGAAAGCAATAATATTTACAAATATGTCCCTAAAAATGGCCACGTTTTTGTGATTCAAAATGGCGCCGATGAAAATCGGAGGAAATGATTGGTTGTTGCCATTGTAGTAAACAGGATATATGCCGATTTGTGGTATTTTGATTGACACCGTGGAAAGGTCCATTGTGTGTCAGCAGAAGACAGGAACAGAATCTACTACCCACAGACAACAGGAAGACTCAAGGTTTGGTAGCACAGAGTCGGTGATACTTGTGTGAGGCTTTCTACCTCAGAATGACCATATTCACAAATGCTATAATTATCTCCCGCCCGGCTTGCCGGAGGGAGATTATAATTTGCACCATGTGTGTGCGTGCGTGTGTGGGTCACACAGTTTTCTCTGAAACTACTACAGTTACACATTTTTGGGAAATTACAAGTCCTAGTGAATTTTTACGCTCTTCAATATTTTTTGGGTTAGGTGATCTTTGGCCTACTTTTGAGTGAGTAATAGCACTTTTACCTAATATAATTATATGGCTTATAACTCTGAAACTATTGCATTTAGAGTATTTTGTTCCAATATGTTGTTCAGCTAGTTTCTCCACAGCTACAACATGGTCAGTAGTTTGGAAGTGTATCTCCATAGCTAAGTGAGTAATAGCTGCTTTGTCAATTTTTAATTTTTAAAAATCACAAATATCTCACAAACCGTAAGAGATAGAGCAATTTTGAGCGAATTTTTGACCCACAGGGTAGTACAAGAGTGTCCTGTGCAAAGGGTAAAAATTTTGATTTTCGCCACTTTTGGTGGCCATCTTGGATTTTTGCGGAAAATGAAAAAGTGTGAATATCTTGAAAACCGTAAGAGATAGAGCGTCTTGAAAACCGTAAGAGATAGAGCGATTTCGAGCGAATTTTTAACCCACAGGGTAGTACAAGAGTGTCCTGTGCAAAGGGGAAAAATTTTGATTTTCGCCACTTTTGGCGGCCATTTTGGATTTTTGCGGAAAATGAAAACGTGTGAATATCTCGGAAAAGGTATTTCTTCCCCTGTAATGCTCGGCGGGAGATAAATACCGCGGCAGTGGTCTTGTTAGCAGATGGCATAGTGGATTTTGTTCATAATAACAGAGGTAGAGCCCTACCTGTGTGAACACTGCAAGAAATAGAAAGGTGAAAACAATAAAATAGCCACCATATAGAGAGCATACCAGTCCTTTTCATAGACACCTATTAAGTGCCGCAGTTACCATAGATACCAAAAGATGCAGGGGTTGTTGCACATTGTCAAACCATATTGATGACAATCCGATACTGGTCGGCCAGTGAATTTCGTCACCCCAGTGAAGTTTGTCACCTGCCGTAAAAACGCCCAAAGACAGGCAATATTTACATTTAAATAAATGGAATAGCTTCTTCCAATGGCAAGGTATACATATATGCCGTAACTGGACAGTAAAAACTCTTTAATATTGTCATAAAATGCAGGTGACGAACTTCACTGGCTGGGCAGTACATCTGGTTAAACAGTCTGAAAGGTCTTCCATCATTTGTATATTTAAAAGTAACAGTCCTTTATTCGTTCAATAGATTTCAATCCTAAATTGTTGATTTGCAGTCTTCCTTTTTTATGAACTTGCTTGCCGATAGCTGGGTTTTCACTGCAAAATCTTGACCAACTGCATAGTATGCCCTTTTTTCATCCATCCCTTCAGCTGCACATAGTGATATGGCCACAGACCAATACATATTGTTTTGGAGGTGGTGTTAAACCCATATTAACCAGTGCCTTGATAAATACTTGACGGATAGGTGCGACAAGCTTAGGATGTTACTGCATGCTCTGACACCTCTAAATAATGATCTAAATCTAACTATTCTAAAACTCCCTAGCATCACAATTCCACTGTTGCAACCAAACATAAATAATGGCTGGTTTTAAAATTAGGATATTTTGACTGATCTTTATAAAAAAACTGACAGACCATATGATTGCTTCAGAGAGAAAAAACGGCTAAATTACTAAAGATACAACTATCAGTACTGAGGCCGAATTCTTCAACAATACTTTGCTAAGGTCACATTAGATCCAAGTTAGAAATGGTTTTCTACTAACCAAAGTATTACTTAGGTGTTTATTCATCAACCTCTACTTTGTTGAGTATCACTTGGATTTTAAGTAAGGAAAACTCCCTATACTTTGCACTGTGTTTGTAAACTTGGAAACCAGTATATCTAAGTTAGGAAGTGTCTTATTCAACAATTCTTACACAAGGTGTATTTTGTTTTTTACTGAATCATCTGCTTTGTTTGTTATAAATGGTGAAAAAGGGTATTACTCACCACAATATCTCCATATACTACAGGACTCAGAGCGCTATTTAACCCATCCGACTGCACAGGTACAGTCCCAACTGACAAGTAACTCACATTCCCCTAACTGAAAGACAGAGGCTCAATGATGACCATTTATCAACGTCCTTGAGGTTCTTTAGCCTGCCACTGGGGATAGGACCCAATGACAGAGGACCGCATGTTAAGTGGTCATCCAAGCCACTATGTATCTGCCTGTACCTGGGTTTTAACCCCACGTCCTCTGAATTCCTAGACAAGTGTGTTACCCACTAGGCCACAGTGGCAGAAAAGCTCATTTTCATGAGGGAAAGTGCTGCTTTTAATATTGTGTCACAGTTTAATATCAATAAAACACAAGATTCATTGTAATAATTGCGTATTTTAAAAACATTCTCTCAGCTATCTTTGATCTAAGTTCGTAAAAGCTTGAGAAAAACTTAGAATCCAAGTTAGGAACAGTCTTAATTATTGTTGAAGAATACGGCCCCTGGTCTCGTCTGTCTGGTTCATGAAATCATCACTTACACTAAGCACTCTTGTGCACTCCTGATCTTCTGGGGCAATGTAACTTGGCTCCATTTTCACACAAGACTGTACAAGATACAGACTTTCTCAAGTCCTTTTGTCTTGGGTATTATTATATGAGGGAGGGGGCCACGGTGGCAGAGTGGTAACACTCTCGCCTCCCACCTCTGAGGCCGGGGTTTGATTCCCGGCACGGCCTCAAGTGGGAAAGCTGGTAGTTGCTTGCCGTTGGTCGGCAGTTTACAGTACAGATCCCTGACGAACTCATGGTTTCCCCTGCCCTTCCAACTACCCGTCGTGATAGGACCTGTACAGTGTTGAAAGCGACGTAAAACCCCAAATAAATAAATATTAAATGAGGACTGAATGACTTTTTTACCAGAATGTGGGGCTGTATTTCAGACAAGTCTTTGTATTGTATGGATTCATAATGATTCCATGTATGTCAGATTTGGTGGAATAAAAAATACAAAGACTTGGAGCAAGTGTATACAAGATAGGCTGTAGCTTAGAAATTGTAATGAATATAAAGTTAATGTATTATATACAATTTTTATGGGTCACAGCACCAAAAAGATCGCTCGTAACAGCCAAATGATAAGCTGTAGCACCCTGAAGAGTATTTGTCTGAAACACTTTCCCATGTTAAATTATCAACATTTTATGCCAGATCATTGTTCTGCCTTAGTTTTACTGGCCTTTCACCCTTTGAATTTTTATCATATTACAAAGACTTTAACTGCATGGTGGAGAAATGTCTTGAAATGAAATTCTGGTGTTTTTTATCAACAGCATATATATAGTATGTTATGATTTTTTTCATAATTGAATGAATTTGTAACTAATCCAGAAAATAATTAATGTTTTAAACTGTAATTAATTTCAATTTCTTCATTTTTAGCATTTAAAACCATATTGCCCCAACCTAAAAGTAGGTACCTTAACAACAGTTTGTCAGGAGTACTCCGGAGAGAAATGAGTATTTATCTCCAGTGAAAGTTTATATTTTCAATGAGTGTCAACAATCACTGTGCACCTCTGACCCCAGCATGACTGAAAACGTGGTCTGACCAGGAAGATTAAACTCCACATTATTGGGGCAGTCGGGTAGCAAATTCACTACACTGGAATAGGGGTAATTTAGCGCTGTTACACTTGATCGATACTTGACCAATTGTAAATTTGCCTATTATATATCATACTCGATCGCCATATAAGAAGTCAATGATTCTATAGAAATACTTCAATTTGTCATTTCAAATGTAAAAATTTATTGGCTGAGTGATCTAGCTAGGTTTCCAATACCTGCATTATTGCCAGGATACTTGACAAATGATCAGTGACAACCATATTTTAATGCCATAAACAGCGCTTATCTTACGAGTATGAAACTGATGTAATTGGTTTTTAAAGTTCTCTCAAAATAAGAGTGCATCTAGTCCCCTTTTGGTATTTCTTATATTCCAAAAATGTCTCCGGCGACTTTTTAAAAATGACTTATTGCCAGTCTCACACATAAGTCAATTATTTGGTACTGGTCATTTGGATTATCTTACGAGTAGGAAACTGAGGTAAGGTTTTTTTTTAAGTTCTCCCAAAATAAGTGCGCATCCAGTCCCCTTTTGGTATTTCTTATATTCCAAAAAATGTCTCCAGCGACTTTTTACAAAAGGTTTATTGTTAATCTCACACATACGTCAATTATTTGGTATTGGCCATTTGAAACACTATAAGTGTTAAATTCGTATGAGAACCAGTAAACTTGAAAGTCGTGAAAAAATATACCATTGAATGACATAAACAAAGACAATACAAACACTGACAGGAATTGTTTAGAACTGGATGAGAGTTGCAGGGATTTTAGAAAAAATTGATGGTCAAGCGATTATGATTCTTCTGTGAGAATCTACCAAAGGTCGGTTTTATGTTCAACAATCCGTGACCAACCAAACGATGCATATGATATATTTTTGGAGTCAAACTAACAGGTCTCTGAAAAACACGATATTTCCATATTCTAGTGGTGTACATCATGAATTGCAGTATAAGAAAGGCTGTAAGTAAACATAATTTTGTCAATGAGAAAGGCCTATACATATCCAAGCCATGTTTGTCAATATTTAAACCGTCACACCCAAGCCATAATTATTGCAGCAAAGTATTTCTAGATGTTCTTTTATGATACTTTAACAGCACATAAACCAGTTACACATTCTTGCTCTTTTATACGTGTTAAATTTATGATGTAAAAGAAATATTTCCTTGTCATTCCTGTCAATTTGCTAATGATTGATGGTAGGCCAGATTCTTATTACACTGAACAGTATCGAATAGGTCAACTAATTGTTGTATAGAGGGATTAAGATGCCTTTTTGACAAACACTAGACAGTAAGACATAAATTATTTAAATCCAAAATAATGACACATTGTTTGAAGTAAATATCACTGCCGACTATGTATAGTTAATTTACAAATCAACCAAATATAATTTTACTTCACATAAACTGACTGTAAGAAAGTACAATATTGATTTATTTATTGACACGCATTTGAAATAAGTTATTCCACCTGTTACAACCAAGAGTAAAAGACACGCCAAATGACACACTTCAATGCATTTCAGATATTGATCATATCTGTACAACTGCAGCACATGCATGATAACAATTTTCGGCGGTTGCACTTAGAGTAATGGACAAAATTTAATGATTATCTTTATTTTGAGATTATTGCAAACCAAAG
The DNA here is from genome assembly GCA_964017235.1 of Sabellastarte sp. h YS-2021. Lineage (NCBI taxonomy): Eukaryota > Metazoa > Annelida > Polychaeta > Sabellida > Sabellidae > Sabellastarte > Sabellastarte sp. h YS-2021. Next base: position 57,460,764 of record OZ024930.1, on the reverse strand, counting down.
GTCATATATATATACAGCAGTGAAGCAAGGCTTTATTTGCAATGCTTTGCTGTTTTAATTATACAAAAAAAAATCTTAATATATAAAATTTGATGTTGGCAAAATGTGCAAATTAATTTCTGATAATTAAGGTTTGCAACTCTACTGATGAATAAGTCTCTAATAACTTTTCTTATACACAGTTTGTGTCAACACGAGAACTGGAAAAACAATGATTAAACACTGATAGCTAGTTCATAAGACCTCTTGCTTGTTCTTTTTGTATATGTTTGAAGGCTGGAGAAAGCTGTTGCCTCATGGTCAATACCATTGTTGTGACAAACTGCATAAAAGAACCTATTAAACCTGCATTGTGGAAATCTCACAGACAAGGAGAATGAAAGTCGTGTTCCAAGAAGTAAATAATTATTTTGTTTATTTGCTTATGACTTTTTAAGACGTTAGATGTAGCAGTTATATCATACCAGTTGGATAATCCATTGTTGCAGTAATTTGGAATGATGGACAGTAAAAGAGGATATCGTCTGCCCTCACAATGTTCTATTGGTATGTTCCTTATTTTATATGTATTCATTACATATTACTTCTAACAGAAACAAAAAGGAACCAAAGCAAATACCATAAGAGTATGAAATTCAAACATTGATATTTTATATGCATATATAATTTCAAGATGTATTACTAAACTAAAAAAAGTTTGTTTATGGCCATGAAAATAGCAATCTGTACTATTACATACACTGCCTGCTTTATTAAAGCTGACTTTTTCTAAAATTTATTCATATATAATGTAATAAATCTAAATATCAAACTAAAAACCACCAAGCACAATCAGAATGAAATTATGTGGGTTATATGTAACAGTTTGTATCCCATTTCAACCTATCATATGATTCCTGTGAATAATTCCAAATCACAACTAATAAAAACAATGATGCATAGTATGTTAGCCCAGATAGTCAAGTTTACATTGTTGAGTAAAGTCTAAACGTAGAAGAAATGTTTGTATTATATGTATACACCTTTCACGAGATTTTCAGTAAATTTGAATACTAATCTCCAAAAACCAATAACAACAAGGCCACTGCTGCAGCAGTTATCTCCCACCTTAGAATCAGTAATAATGGAGAACTAAGATATAAGGCCTTTGTAGTAAGATAACCCCACTTGACATTGAAGAGGGGGTCAAAAGTAAAAGTCAGCAATTGGAAAAGAGTCTCAGGCCTTGACTTCCTTTAAGTTGTTTTCACATTTAGAACCCCTAGTAGCAATGATAAGGGAAATATAAGGCCTTTTTAATAGGATAATCCTATTTAACATGTGATATGACGGTCATTTTGTTTTCAAAATTAGGCCAAATTACTATCAGGCTAACTTTCCTAGCCATATATATTTTGCCCATATTTGATGAACCTAGCTGTAATATTTCAAGTTTTAGAGCATCATAATGATTTTTAAATAATTGCCTATGACAGCCATTTTGTTTTTCAAAATAAGGCCAAAATTTTTCGAAGGCAAAACATTTGAAGTCCAGGACTTTTGATAGTCTGTCTTTATATTCTGAAGCCATAGCACTAATAATAAGAGAGAAATAAGGACATTTTAGTGTGATGACCCCATTTAACCTTGAAGCAGGGGTCAAAGGTCAAATTCAACACCTGGATAAGATTCCCAGGCCATGACTTCCTACAAGTTTTCACATTCCGAACCCATTTAACCCCATTTGAATTAAACATGTGATATGGCAGCCATTTTGTTTTTTGAACTAGGCCAAAATTACTATCAGGCTAGCTTTTCTAGCCATATATCTTTTGTGCAAATTTGATGAAGCTAGCTGGAATATTACAAGATTTAGAGTACCTTTATGATTTTCAAACAAATAGCTATGGCGGCCATTTTGTTTTTCAAAACGAGGCTAAAATTTTGCAGAGACAGGTTATCATAGCCATAAACATCCCCTGCAAATTTGGTGAAGATATCTTTATAAATGAATGAGATATTAAGGTTTATGCAAAAACGTGACAAACAGACGGACGGACAGACGTACGAACGTATGGAAGGCGTTTTATAATTTCCCGATCATTGCCCTTGGCCACAAGCAGGAGATAATATAAATACTCATGTAGTTTGTTTGAAGAAGGCTATGTCAAAATATACAAATGAACTTGTTTGATAGTGCATAGGCTAGCCAGCCCCATATTATACATTCATAATATACCCAGACTAAAGTCAAGGATATACTGGTTTCACCTCCATCGTGCAACTGCCGTAGTTTTGAATTGCGTGCAATAACTCAAAAACACTTTCACAGATTTCATTTAAACTTGGCACACACATGTATTTGGGCAAGGAAAGGAACCCTATTTTAAGGAAACCTTAAACTGCCAATAATAAAGAAGTTATGGCCACCTTAAGGTCAGAAGTTTGACCTTTGGCCACTTAATTAATGCCCTAAGGGTCAAAGATTATGTGGCTCATCTGGTTCAAATTTTATCTGGAACACATTAATATATTCTTCTTTAATATGCCAAAAATCGAGAATTTATGTTGAGGTTAAAATTGTGTTTTAGGCTCATAAAGACCCTACTTCCACATTCTGTCTACATTTTGTCACATATTTTTTTCCATATAGCTTAGAAATGGTAAGTCTGAAACAGTATTAGAAAAAACTTCTATACGTAATCGTTGTGAAAAATTTTAAAGTCTGTAGCTTCAATTTTAAAGTCACTTCAACGTCTTTAAAATGAATAACAGAGACCCAATTTATGGACTTTTTGCCACTTTTAAGCACTACAGCTGTCCAACTATGTGACTCATAGAGCTGAAGTTTCATCTGGGTCTATATTAATATATTCTCTTTACATCTGCCAAAAAACAGGGCTTTAAGTAGACATCTAACCAATGTATGAGGACCATAAAAACCCATCTGAGTTATCCCTTTTTTTTTCAACATTTTCACATTTTTGCCCTATAACTTAGAAATGGTAAGTCTGACAAGTCTCAAGCTGTATTAAATGTACCTGCTACATGTAGTCTTTGTCGTTAAAAAACTGAAGTCTGTAGCTTCTAATTTAAAGTCACCGTAAGGTCTCTAAATTGCCCACAGAGACCAATTTATGGACTTTTTTTCCAATATTTATGACCTCTAGTTGTCAAACTCATTAACTAATAGAGCTGAAATCCCATCTGAGAATATATTCATAGATTCTTTTTACATATCCCAAAAATCAAGACTTTAAGTAGACATTTGGCCTGTGTATGAGGACCATAAACACCTGCTCCGAATGACCCTTTTTTGACATGTTTTCTGTGTTTATCTTATCTTGCTCATAATTTATAAATTAAGATAAACAGAGTAATCCTTCTTTTTAATGTAAATCATGTGCAAATCTAAGCTCTTTAGCTGTGTTTATTTATTTAGTTTGTTTTTAACATCACTTTTAACATAGTATATAGGTCATATGATGATGGGTAGTTTTATGCAACTTGTTTATGGGTCGAGGAAACCAGTGCATGCAGTTGGTCAAGGCTCTGTACTGTAAACTACCAAACATTGCTAAGGAACTACCAACTTTCCCACTTAAGGTTGGGGGTTTGACCCGCAGGCCTCAGATATGGGAGGCAAGCGTGTTACCACTGTGCCATCACCCCCCCCCCCCCTTTTTTCTATGGGTATGCAAATATCTGGGGATTTTCATATACGATCGTTATTACCATTTTAACCAGAGCTGGACCTTGTACTGTGACAAATATCAGCATCTGTCAGCCTTTTTCTTCAATATCTCCTTACCCAGCCCCCCACCCCACCCCATTTTAGCATGCGTATGGACCTATGCATATTCTCTTTGGGATATATCTCACAAAGGTGGGGACAATGAGTGGACCTTCTGTTGCACTTGAATGTGATAAATCTGAATGTTTGTGTGATAATATGGGGGTGTGCCTGGGTATGTATGTTTTGTTTCTATACATAAGAAAGAAATCCAAAATTTCTGAGATATAAGTAAATCTGCAGTATGATTTCCTAATCACAGTATGATTTCATCTCTGCACGAATATATCAATGGCCCTACAAAAGTTTTGTGCTACTATTTCAGAAAGTTGTGAAACCCATCAAAATGTTTTGAAAGGGGTTAAATCTTATCATTGAAGGAAGATTGACCAAATAAATTAAAATGGTGTAGGATAATTGTGGATCTCACAAAACGGGTGCTACAAATATACCCAATGAATATCTGTGGCGTGAGATAGCCTGTCTGAGGATATTTTGGTGCTGAGTTGGCGCAATCTAGTTTTTGATTTTGAGGCACCATGAAGAATTATTTCTGACCTGTTGAAAAAATAAATCTTTATTGATTTTCTTTGAGATATTCCATATCATATGAATACAAATAACTTTGCTAATTTTCAATTTGAAAACAATTCTGTGACTTTCCCATTTGACATTGATTTGAGTGAAAATGTTAAATATCATGTTAGCATTTAACATCATGAATAACGACAGAAATAGGGTTTTATCAATTGTAAAATATAATTTTGTGACAAAAACATTTGTAACTGCATAAACATGATCTGCATTTGTATTTAAATATTATGGGGAGACATAGAATGTATGCCACATGATGATTCTGCTCTCTAACCCACTGAGTAAGCAAACAGTTGTAGATGTGCCCACTTAATTCTTTAATTTTAACCTGTGACTACAATGAGTTGAAGTAATTATGATATACACGTCTTATAAGTCTTGTCTTATTTTTGAAATGTTTGTATGGTAAATTAAAAATTGCTGTTTGAATCGATTTAATCTCACAATGCTGTCTTGGTGTAAAATTCTTTGTGAGTTTTCTTGGTTACTTTGGAGTGCATGAATATTTCAAATATGTAAGTGGATGGCTGACTTTTTTAAAGTCAAAGTTGTTGTTTTACGTCCCCTTCAACAACCAGGATCATATTGTGATAGGTACTGAGCTTTGTCACTTAATTGTGGGTGTTGGCTTTTTAAAATTGAATCCACCAGCCCATCCATATTATTTGATTTTTTTATTCAGTGGATACAGTGTGTAAGTAATTCATGTAACTTCCTCACACTGATGTTTTCTCAGTATTATTGTTAAGCATCTCATTGGTGCAGAAGTAGTCCATGAAGTATAAAACACACACAATTTTGATAACACAAGTTGCATTAAATATAAACAATATGAATTATTATCATGAATAACTGATCAAATTATATTTGGATAATAATTAATTAATTGACACATTTATATTTACATTTATGACACATTTCAATATGATACCAGAAACTTTGAACTCAAGTTTTAATCATAGAATTTCAAATTATTACAGACTTATCCATCACAAAATCTGAGTTTCTGACATCACAATTTAAATCTCTAGCATTGAGGCCATTGCTATAAGATCACCGAATCTCCTTTATTGCAAGGAATCCTTAAAAATTAAGTATTTTCTTTACTTTTTGTTCCTTCCTTTCTTTTGGTATTCAGTAAACTATCCTGAAACCAAGGAGTTTAACTTTGTTTCCTTAAATTTAAAGGAGACCTTAAAAACTTAGGGAATCCTTGATTTATTAGGAAGTTCTTAATTTTGATATTTACTTATCTTCCTTTGTTAAGAAATTCTTCCATTTTACCCTTACTATTCTAGGTTACTGTATGACTTGAAAGGGAATTTTAGTGGTTTTAATTTTAAGTTAAAATTTGATGTAACAGAACCCATATTCACTAAACATACTTTATTTCTAAGGCCTCTTTAGTGAAAAAAGGGGAAAGGAACGAAAGGAAACTTCAAATAAAGTATCTTTTGTTTAAGGAGTATAATCAGCAGTTACCTGCTTGATAAGGTGACCCAAAACTTTATTCACAAAGCTATCTTTCTCTTACTGAAAGAATATTGTGCATATTTCATTATTTACATATTAGTAATACCATTGCTATAATATGTATTTATGGTGATATCAATTATAATATATTATATTTTAAGAACAGTTTTTCTTACCAATCACATAACAGTGCTGACACCCTTTAACTAAGAATCTTTTATCTAAAGTTTCCTTACATAAAGAAACTATAAAGAAGCATTATCGAATAACATTTTTAAAGTCACCTTACCAAATGAAGCTGAAAATATCATTTGGTAAAGGGATCTTAAAAATACAGGATTTTTAGTAAATATGGTCTCGGATTTTAGGTTAATTTGAAGAAACATTTTTTCACCTCTTTTTATTTGCCCATTTACTTCTTTCTTTTAATCAACAACATTGCTGTTGTTTTAGTCCCCTTTATAGGATTAATTATATCTGCAATATTTTCTTTTATCAAAGCAATTATTTTAACTTCTTGTGCCTTAGTTTCACAATATCACTGATACATCTGTATCAACAATGGAGATTGCTTCAAAAAGAAATTAGTGAAGTGTTCAGCAAAATATCACAGCAAAAAAAATGCCTTGTTGAAATAAAATCTCAATTATTTATAAATATGGTGTTTTGTTTTCTGCATCAATTATTATTGAATTTAGAACTTTAGTCAATGAGCTGGTGGATTGACGTATTTCAGTAATTATGTATTTTATTGTTTTATGCTCTTTCCTCTAGTTCAGCATGTAGTTTTTTATACAAAGAATTTGACATTTATAATATTTTTAACAATATTCGGAAATCAACTTTAAAGAACATAAATGGATTGTGTGATGTCAGAACTTTAAATCCTGTACTTCAGACCAAATTATCCAGTTATCCAAAATAAATGAAGTTTCTAACATCACAACTTCCAACATGAAAATTCCATCTCAATTTAAAATTCTGATGGACAGCATATATACATGCGTAAAATTAATGAAAAAGAATATAGTTCCCAGCAGGCATGAAACTTCCAAATAAGGTTGAATCCAGTGGTAAAATGTGATTGAAATTCATGTAACATTGGTTAGGGGGTGTAGGTGTGTAATGCTATGGTGTGACCTTGATTTGACCTTTGACCTTGTTGTAGTGACGTTGACCTGTAAAATCTTATCCAGGCTAAATCTCGGAAATTGTAAGGTGTAGGAAGTTGTTACTTGGTAGGGACATTGGTTAAGGGATATAGGTATGCAACGTCATAGTGTGACCTTGATTTGACCTTTGACCTTGTCATAGTGACCATGAGTTTTAAAATCTTGTCTGGGTTATTTCTTTGATTCCATAAGGTGTAGAGGGTTGACACTTGGTAGGGACATTAGGGGGGGTAGGTGTGCATCATGTTTTGAGCTTTTTGCTCTGCCAAAGTATGTTCGCCTGCCATATTTGAGACATCTTTCTCTGATAACAAAGATATATGGATTTCTACAACTGATTATTATATGCACTTTTACATAATTGTGCTATTTGCATTGACAGCTATTCTCCAATTAATAAATTTTACAGCTTTATATTTTTCAGTTTGCTGATTCATACTTTCATCTTGCTATTGAATTGCCTTGTTTTAGTACTTTATCTTTACATACATTTTCTTTCTCTTAGATGTTATTTTCTCTACTTAAACATTATTTGGAGCTTTTTATAACTGACACTGCTCTGGAAGTATCCAGATCTTTTACTGTTTCGCCACTTCTATGAGCCATGGTGTTGAAAACTTTTTCCCCAGGCTGTGGGGTACGAGCATTTCCGTTGCTATTTTAGCTACAGATCTAGTCGTGTATACAGCAAGAAGCACTGATGAAATAAATCTGACCCTGACCCCATGACATTGCATAGCTAGTGTGTATCTATCATATACTAATTGTTTTAAGGATCACCAATATCCACCAAATGCAATTTCTTTCACTGCAGATAAAGTAAACATTATGTATGTTTCTCCAACATAAGGGTGGTTTTCATTGTAGAATAACAATTAAAATATGGATATTCAAATTTTTTTTCCACAAATGTCTGCTTTTATTCACTCTTTTTTCCCATTGCACTTGTGACATCCGGGGGGGGGCGAGAGTGGACAACCCCCCGTCGGTGTCTTACAAAAATGTCATATATACGCAGTATGACTTGTGATACTGACAACTGTTTTTAACATTGCGTTAACAAAATATGTCCTAATTTACATGTAGAGCTACAAACTTTCTATGCGTATTATTTTTGTTAGAGGGTATCATTATAAAGAGTGGTGATTTATTAGATTAATGACAAAAAAGTATATGGAAGTCATGTCTTCGGGGTTTGCTTATAACTTTAACCGGACGATTCAATACCATTTAAATATATATTTCCAAATGTTCCACCTTCTTTCGAATTGGGTCGAGTGTGAGTTTATCAGGCTTAATGTTTCTTATTCCAAATAAGTTTTTTAAATTTCTTTTTGAAGGAAAAAGATATTTAGTTTATAGTTATTTTTTGCACACCAGAATATATATTTCCGAGTAATCATAAGTATCAGGTTTAATGGCCAAAATTTTTGGTCATTCAGTAAATAGCCATGTAGTTTCATTAAATTTGTTAGCACTAGATTTACCCCAAGTTTATTATTAATCCATTGTTGAATATTGTCCCACAGCTGTGTCACTTCTCTACATTTGCAAAATAAGTGCTCCAAGTTTTCATCATACCTTCCGCAGAATGAGCATGCATTATTCATATCTATTTTCAACTTTTTTCCTAAAATGCCATTCAGTATGCGATACTGAAACCAAATTACATTGTTGTCGCATACAGAATAGAAGCAAATCTAGTATATTTGTTTCCATTTTTCTTTAATCTGTATGTCCAAATTTCTATTTTGAACAATATTTGTCCATTTTATTTCACAAGTTGGATTATCATTCAGAGCCTCTGCATTATTGAATACATGGTAGTAGTTCCTACAGCCACTTTTTACTTTGAAGAGCACGTCCAAATGAAAAGGATAAATAGGCCTTTCAAGGGTCAAATTACCTAAAAGTCTATACTTTGACGTGTATATTTCAGTTTTAGCTTTTATTGTATAGTAATTCAGAATATTTACATTTATATTAAATTTATTCCTTAAGTCTCTAATACTTATAAGCTTGCCTTCTGTATTTATTATATCATTTACCAAGTAGATACCTTTCTTGTACCAGTCAGGAAAAAATATTGTGTTTTTGGAGATTTTAGAATTGTACCAAATGCAATTTCTTAGTAGTTCAGATTCATTCTGTGCTTGTATTTTATTTGTGCCAAAATTGATTATCAACAGCTAAAGCCATTTCATTGTACCATTGATCTCCAAAAATTAAGGATTTGTTTATGTTTGCATACATTACTGTTAGTAGTTTGTGCCATTGTGAATTTGGTTGAGTAACTAGCTTCTTTATCCAGCTTCTTTATTTTAAGTGATTTATCGAAATTGTGAATGTTGATCATTTTCATACCTCCCTGCATATAGCTTAAAGAAATGGTGGATCTTCTTATTTTATCCGGCTTCCCATTCCATAAGAACTTGTACAGGATGGTGTTTAATGTTTTAAGAAATATTCAGAAGATATTCAAATTTGATTCTTATCTTTTGAGAGTAGAACTGAAATTGAAATACTGTATAATTATTGTATAAAAGGTGGTAATGTTATTATTTAATAAACATGAAATTTTCTGATAATTTCATAGCTAAACATATTGTAGAAAAAAGCAATTAACTTACCAACCTATAAAAAGTATTCTTTGAGGTAAAACACACAAATTGAAATAGATAATGGAAGAAAGTTGAATCAAAATTGTCTAGCTACATATGAAACAAAATAAAATGCTCGCCACTAAAAATGACGTACATTCCTTATGGAATCTAAACTTTTTAAATTATCTACTCTATAGTCAAATGTTTTTTTATAGTCAACATGTTTCCTGTTCTAAAATATGACTATTCTCCATATCAGCAGCCTAAACTGGATTAAGTGTTGATTATTCTTTCTGACATATGACTATACTTTGCCAGAAATCTAGATTTGGAAATTCTAATGTCATCATCAGGATTAATTGTCAAGACTAAATCACCAGGGCTGGTATTCACGAAGGGTCTTAGACTTAGCCAGGTCTTAGGCTTAAATGTGGTCTTAAAGTTGAGACTTTTGTCTCAGCTAAGTTTTATCTTAAATCCGTATTCACAAAAGGGGACTTAGCTGAGACTTTTGTCTTAACTCTTTAACACCACCAACATTAAAGTCACGCCTGCCATCCAATCAAATCTTCACTGACAATGTAGTGTGTGATTTTGTGTAAGGTCAAGGCTATGTAAACAAACACATATCATGTTAATATTTAAGCCTTCCACTTGCCAGTCTTAAAGTTAAGTCCTTGGCTAAGCCTAAGACCGGTCTTAAATTCTTTGTGAATACCACTAAGCCTAAGACAAAAATCTCAGCAGTTTTGGGGCACAAACTTGAGACAAAAGTCTCAACTTAAGCCTAAGCCCTGACTAAGACCCTTCATGAATAACGGCCCAGGATTTATTGTCTAACATATGACTACTTTTTGTGTCAGAAAACTAACTTAGATTTAGTTTTGAAAATATGTAAATAAATGTCAGGATTAATTTTTAACACTAAATATGTTTTAAAAGATTTGTTCCTGCTGGGTATTTAATACATTAATGTTAGATTTTTTGTTGGCAATAAGAACTCACAATTAAATCCAACCTTTACGTGCAATGATGGCGAACATATTCACTTGTATTTTAACATGCAAAGCTGCTAAAGGTTTGTGATTCAATGAAAAGGTTACTTGTTTTAAATAATTAAGTTAAATGCCAAATTCGAAAACCACCATACATGTAGGAGGAATGCAGCGTTCTTTATGGCCGTAAACACGACTGCACAGCTTGTAAATTGGTCAGAACGGTCTCACAGGTGGTATATACCACTCGTGAGTTGGGTGCTTCCAGAGAATTTCCAAACTTTGACCTTCACCTCTAATGACAACAAAGATGCAGAATACATGTGCTTTCGTTATAAAAACATGATAAATGAAGTGTTTCGGTACTTGGGATTTTGATAAATAACCTCAGAAAACGTGTAGCAAATGAAATATATATGTTTTGCATGGCGGATAGCGAAACATTGTGATTTCTTTTATTTCTTTCTCTTTGTGATTTGTTTACATCCACACATAAACACACAGGCGGTGGATTGTTAAGAACGGTCGAAAGTATCCACTGGTACTCACAGGTCGTGGGCACGGGCTCACCACCTCTTCTGAACGCAGCATAATGCAGCATTCTTACCAGCTGTAAACACAACCTCACAGCCTGTAAAATTGTCAAGGGCGGTCTCACCGGTCATATATACGACTGGTGAGTTGGGTGCCCATAAAAAAGCTAGAATGCCTTTTTATACGATTTCTATGCTCCAGAGACTTTCCAAACTTTGACCTTCACCCCTAATGACAACAAAGATACAGAATACACATGCTTTTATTATAAAAAAACATGTTAAATGAAGTGTTTTGGTACTCGGGAGTTTGATAAATAACCCCAGAAAACATATAACAAATGAAATATATATCTTTTGCATGGTGGATAGCAAAATATTGTGATTTCTTTTATTTCTTTCTCTTTCTGATTTGTCTTTGTTTACATACACACATAAACACACAGGCGGTGATTTGTTAAGAACGGTCAAAACTTTCCCCTGGTTGGTACCAACTCACAGGTTGTGTGCACGAGCTCACAACCTACTTCTGAACCCGACATAACTTTAGAGTTATCCGCCCCACAATTCTTTAAAAGCGGAAGTAAATATTTGTTTGGAGCAACGGATAGGCTTTCCCTTTAAAAATAATTAAAGTAAAATATTTAGCAGTGCTGGTTCATCATAGGTGGGAAAAGGGGATTTATGTGTAATGTATTAAAACAAATGATATATCCACACATCTCGTCCTAGTTACTGACTTGTACATTAAATGTAGGCCCAACGTTTGTAACTTGACATTTGAAACCCGCGGGTCCACGAAACTTGTTTCGTCTTGCAAACTACAATATATATCGAGAAATGAAGAGTATTTCAACTCTTCATTATAAATAAACTCATTGTTTCGACTGAATGCGCCTCCTTCTTCACTTGATCCAATATATCTCCTTGGAACACATTGGAGGAGTATTTTTGTAGAATATATTTACGGCAAGGTTATGTCCCGGGACGTCCCGATATGTAACGTATTGGCTATATGTCGGGAAGTGCTAAATTGTGAGAACTTGGAAGTGCTTCATATAGGGAAGTGCTTTATATCATGGGATGCCTTGTTTTATGATTGTGACAATATTTTACAAAATGAAGGCCTCAAAAAAGATCAAATATATTTTACACTCAAAACTCACGGCAGTACGCAGCACCAACTCATTAATATTCATGACAATATATGAGGTCATGGATTTCCCTGGATTTTCTTGCAATATTTTATAAAACTGAAGCTTAAAATATCTTAAACTCAAGAATTCACGGCAGTAGCACCAATTCATTAATATTCATGAGAAAATATGAGGTCATGGATTTCCCGGGATTTTCTTACAATATTTTATAGAATGGAAGCTTCAATGATGATTAAATACCTTACGTAAACTCGAGAACTCACGGCAGTAGTACCAACTCATTAATATTCATGAGAAGATGTAAGGTCACAGATTTCCCGACAAAATCAACCAATGAAATCATTTCCCGACATTTAGCCAGTAATTTACATATCGGGATGTCCCGTGATTTAACCACTGCGATATATTTAACAACATTTAACAATTCAAATGAAGTTTCCTATGAGCGGTAAAGCTGTCAATGCTGACCGATCGACTTAATGAGCATATCGACATAGCGATCATCTACTATATTTGAAGCAAGTCTCCAGTTTTATGTGGGGCCATGCTACAGCTCTTCATGCAAGTAAAGTAGAGCTTTGGTAACTACGTCTATGTGAATTGGGGACATGACCATGATAAGAAAATGATGATTAAGTTCCAAAAAGCTGCAGCTTAAGATTATGGGTGTAAATTTACTCGACGTCAAATAACATGATCAAGTGAAGAAGGAGGCGCATTCAGTCGAAACGCCACTAAAACATGGGTCGAGGGGGAGATCTTCCGTCGGTTTGCCGAGCGGCGCCTCTATCTTCACTTGTCCCGATATATTTTTATATTTACTGAAATAAACACTAAAATATTACCTCAATACAGAAATAAACCATCTGGTTTATTATAATACAACTAACATAAAATCTGTGTACATATTTTTGTTCGATAGATATAATTGATCATCTTGTAACAAATTTTTTTATCTTCTTGATCCCAATGAAAGTGATGGTACTGGATGATCGACTTAATGATCAATCCAACAAATGAAAGTCATTTTTCTGCATTTTCAAACCCAGGTTTGAACTTTCTGTTGAAAAAAAATCTTAGAAGTCTTGCAGCAGTTTGTTTATTTGCTTTATGAAGTCGTATTTTTCAATATACCTTAATATTTTGAGGTTGGTTTTAATTTTATCAAGCGAGAACAATCTTTCTTTATAAATCTCCCATAAGTGATCGACTTTACGATCATCCACTATACAAAGATTCTCGCCAACACCAGCGAATCTCGGCCACGCTACCACAGTTAAAAGTGATCATAGTTTTTCCACAGCTATTTGGTTATCTTTCCGTTCAACATGCAAACATAATTGAGTGAAAATAAATCACATTTACATAGTTTCAGCATTTTTTGAAAATTTTTCGAAAACATTGAAAATGTTCTTTGCTGAAAAGGGTTATATATTATGGTGAATTTGGTCCTAACTTTAAATTTCCTTCACAGGAACAAAGCACTTAATCCTTTAAATATCCACCAACAGTTCTTGCCAGCGTGACTTCAAATACACAACTGACAAATGTGGTCTATTTCTAGGAAGTCATGGTCACTCCACATGCTTTCCTTATGTAAGGTTAAATGTGTGTCAATTTAGTGTCCGCCGTGGCTCACTACAATATCATAATCCTTACATCAAATCAATTTGTTTTAAATGCCTAAAATGAAATTTAACCATTTATATAGTTGTAATCAGAAATAAATGAATACTATATAACCAATATTTAGTTATTTATAAAGCCTACCAAAGTTATAAATGGACGTTTTTCAGTAATATAGGTAAACTGACTTTTTGTACTCTATACAACGATTTGTAAATGGTCACCAACGACTATTTGATGGTTTTACAATACTGTATTATTTATTATTTATATCACTACATGGTATTATGAATAAAATTGAACACATAATAATATGTGTTTATTCATGAATAAAGAATATTAACATTTTTCCCTTGTATATTTTCCATGTGTTGACTATGAATAATACATGATGTAATTGATTATATGCTATCATATTATAAAATTTCATAGCCTAACTCATATACATGTACAAAAGCTGACAATACAATGGGGTGTTCTTCATCTCATATATATCAATTTAACACTCAGATGATTTAGTTATGCCCCGACTATCATCAAAACCATTTAGTATTACTACTTCCCCCTTGTGTCCATAAGCCAATCATATAAGATGTAACTAAACATGTAATAAAGGCCCACATATTATGGACTACAAATCAAGGATGACTTTTGGCAAAACTTAAAATGTGGACAAAACTTTCTAGGCACGAGTCTAATAATATTAACACACATAATGTGCTAGTATTACTTGGCACCACTATAAAATAATGTGCCTAAAAGTCCCCCCTTTATGCCATATCAACTTTTTGGAAAAAATAATGATTGGTACTAATCATATTATAATGTGCACCAAAAAGCCATGACTTTATGTTATTGCACTGGTGCACAGGTGCAAACCACCGGTGCGTTTGCACAAAAAATTGGTACTTCATGGAGGGATTTGCCATGAAACTCCAACCTCTGATGAGAAAGTTCACCCATTTACTTTCGAAACACAATATAGCATATACTGTTATTGTGTAAGACATATCATCACTGACATTATTCATTGTGAACAATATTTTTAAAATGACAAATACACTTCAGTGTGATTTTTTGTTTTTAACTATGAGTGTGATTTCTGTCACTTGACTTTGTTTACTGCTGGTTCTAGGCTCGATCTGCAGCCTGATAGCCTAGACCTGGGATCTGCTGACATTCCAATACCCAGAGATAAAAACCTCAGATGAGACCTTAAGTCTCCTTAATAAAGCCTACCCCAAGCATGATAAAACAGTCAGGAGCAAAACCAAGGGAACTGAATCATTATTGAAAACAGTAATGACTGTGCCCAGGCATTCCCTGAAAAGCTAATCATGGTTTCAAAAAGATTACCAAATCTTAGAGATATGCTTATGAAAGCCTCATTTTCATAACCATCCATGAAACTGAGACTAGAAAATAATGCCCACTCACTGTACTCACTGGGCAAATACACTTACTGTCCCATTTTCAAGAAAATTGATAATGTCACCTGCAAGATCACTGGTAAAAATACAACACAGTAAACTTACCTAATTAACTTTCATGATAACTTAGTAATGTCCTATATAATCCCATGTAAAAAATGTGATAAATATTATGTAGGGGAGAAAGGCAGACCATTTAGAATACAAATCTATGATCAGCAACTCTGTCACTAAACCTAAGGATTCCAGAATCAATCCAGTTTCTAAAATAATTTACTGGAAGTGGAACGGGACATTCTGTTAGGAATATGCAGTTACCAATCCTAGTTGGTGTTCTCCCAAGTACAACACTCCCAAACAGGTTCACAGTGAGCCCCCCTTGTTCCGTTTCATTTATATAATTCCAAAGGAAAGACTTTGGTGCAAATCTCAAGTTTTATTGTGTTAATACATCTTGCCCAATAGACAATTGTTATACTGGTCGGTGCGACCAGTACCGCCAAATGCAGAAAAAGCCATCCTGTGATATACACCTGCAGGACTGGTTGAGTAGTGTGCATTCGCTAGGTGATGCATATTGCACTTCCATCTAGTCCACTTTTCCCACATCAGAAATACCAGTGAATGCCAATCAGTTGTGATATATATCTAGAAGTATTTATCGTTGACCTCTAACAAAGCGATGTTAGGTGGGCATTCACTGGTAGGTGGGGGTTCATTGGTATAATACCTGTACAGCTCAGCCACTGAAGTGACATAACACCTGATTGTTGAAATTACTGAAAACACAAATACCATACAAATGTGTACACCCAACTGATTCCACAATTATTTCTTTATTTCCAAAACATGTAAACAGACTTGAGTAAAATTAAATGACATTTCCTTTTTTCTCAAGCATAAGCTCTAGTGAGGCTCGTGCTTCTAGTGGTCACTTTTTATGTCATCACTCTGCGGCGTGGGCGTACGCGTCCGCGTGAACAACTTCCTCTCCAAAACTACAAGGCCTAGAGACATGCTGTTTTTTTTAAAAGATACCTTATCTATCGAGGATGAAAAATTGTTCAAGGCATGCAAATCTGTGTGTTCGTCTGTTTGCTAGAGACATTACAAGGGGGGTACCCCCACCAAAAGTGTGAAAATTTCAACTTTTTATCACAATTTTCTCAGTGACTATTGCAGGGATTTTTCTCATATCTTGCATATATGTACTAGGCCAGAGGTAGATTCTCTTGTGTGAGTATGAGACCTGGATCTGTCTTACTTTTTTTTTAATAAATGTTTTTAATAATTTTTAATGCATTAAAATTCATGAAATCATGCACTAAATCACTTATAACTTCAAAAGTGTTGCATTTACAGCATTTTGTGAAAATATGTTGTTCAGCTACTTTTTTCATAGCTACAATATGGTGAGTAAGTTGGGTGTCTGTCTCAATAGCTAAGTGAGTAATAGCTACTTTTGGGCTTTTCAGTAACTTCCATTATGAGTAAAATCACTTGTAACTTAAAAACTATTCCATTTAGAGAATTTCGTATAAATATGTTATTCAGCTACTTTTGGGCCAGCTATAACATAGTGAAATTTCAGACCTGTAGCTCATGGCATAGCTGAGTAATAGCTACTTTTAGGTTATTACTGTTGAGTAAATCACTTATAACTTGAAAACTATTGCATTTAGAGAATTTCGTATAAATATGTTATTCAGCTACTTTTGGGTCAGCTATAACATAGTAAAATTTCAGACCTGTAGCTCATGGCATAGCTGAGTAATAGCTACTTTTAGGTTATCACTGTTGAGTAAATCACTTATAACTTGAAAAGTGTTGCATTTAGAGCATTTTGTTAAAATATGTTATTCAGCTACTTTTTTCATAGCTACAACATGGTGAGTAAGTTGGGTGTCTGTCTCAATAGCTAAGTGAGTAATAGGTACTTTTGGGCTTTTCAGTAACTTCCATCATGAGTAAAATCACTTGTAACTTAAAAACTATTGCATTTAGAGAATTTCGTATAAATATGTTATTCAGCTACTTTTGGGCCAGCTATAACATAGTAAAATTTCAGACCTGTAGCTCATGGCATAGCTGAGTAATAGCTACTTTTAGGTTATCACTGTTGAGTAAATCACTTATAACTTGAAAACTATTGCATTTAGAGTATTTTGTTTCAATATGTTATTCACCTATTTTGGGGTCAGCTATAACATAGTGAAGTTTCAGACCTGTGGCTCATTTCATAGCTGAGTAATAGCTACTTTGAAGTTCTCACTGTTGAGTAAATCAGTTATAATTGGAAAACTATTGCATTTACAGAAATTTGTGCAAATATGTTATTCAGCAACTTTTTTGTCAGCTATAACATAGTGAAATTATAGACCTATAGCTCATGGCACAACTGAGCAATAGCTATTCTCAGGTACTGACTGTTGAGTAAATCAGCTATAACTTGAAAAATATTGCATTTGGAGTATTTTGTTAAAATATATTGTTCACCTACTTTTGGGTCAGCTATAACATAGTGAAATTACAGACCTATAGCTCATGGCATAGCGGAGCAATAGCTATTTTCAGGTTCTCACTATTGAGTAAATCAGTTGTAGCTTGAAAACTATTGCATTTACAGTAGTTTGCTTAAATATGTTGTTCACCTACTTTTGGGTTAGCTATAACATAGTAAAATTTCAGACATGTAGCTCATTGCATAGCTGAGTAATAGTTCCTTTGAGGTTCTCACTGTTGAGTAAATCAGTTGTAACTTGAAAACTATTACATTTAGAGTAATTTGTTAAATATGTTATTCACAGAATTTTTGGTCAGCTATAACATAGTGAAATTGCAGACCTCTATGTCATGGCATAGCTGAGCAATAGCTACTTTCAGGTTCTCACTGTTGAGTAAATCATTGTATCCACTGGATAGCCGCAGTGTGTAGAGAGAGATTTCACCATTACTGCTCTGATGAAAAAAAATATGATAGCTAGCTTTCTTAAGTTTGCAGTATATATTAATAACCATAAAATGTTGTCTGGGAATATTTTTGGCCTCATTTTGAGAAACAAGATGGCCGCCACAGGTGTTTTTTGTCAGTCATGAAAAGTGCTTATATCTCCCTTATTATTGATCCTAGAGGTTTGGGATGATAAACCAACCTGTAGGAAATCATGGGGTGGGAATCTTTTGGTGTGGTCAGATTTGACCTTCAATGACCCCTCCTTAAAGGTCAAACAAGGATAGCCAAACTTAAAAGTGCTTATAACTCGCTTATTATTGGTCCCAGAGGTTTGGGATGGTAAACAGACAGGAAATCATGGGCTGTGAATCTGTTGATATGGTCCGATTTGACCTTGGAACCCTCCTTCAAGGTCAAATGAGGATAGCGAAAATTGAAAGTGCCTACAACTCGCTTATTATTGGTGACAGAGATTTGGGATGGTAAACCATCCCATAGGAAATCATTGGCTCAGAATCTTTTGGTATGGTCAGATTTGACCTTTGGACCCCTCCTTCATGGTCAAATGAGGACAGCCAAGCTTAAAAGTGCTTATAACTCATTTATAATTGGTCCTAGAGGTTTGGAATGGTAAACCATAGGAAATCATGGGCTGGGAATGTATTTGTGTGGTTAGATTTGACCTTGGACCCCTTCTTCAAGGTCGAACGAGGATATTGCATTTGTAGTATTTCTTTAAATATGTTTTAACCTATTTTTTACACTTAAACAATTACCTTGTTATTTTCCTTCATAATACCATTTACAGGGCACAACTTTTTTATCCTTTTCTTCTGTCAGCTTCGGAATTTCTTTCGAACTTGCTGTTCAGTTACCATTTACTGTATTTCTGTACAGCCCTTTTCCTGATAATTATTCTGTCCTCTAATCACCTTCACAAATCAAAAACACTCAGTCAGCTGACACAGTGCCCGTTCACGGGCACTCTCCTCTTGTTTATTTAGCCATTAAGGTTCTAAATGGACAACCGATGTATCTTCAACTTGTTGTTGGTTGGTTTTGTCATAAAAACCAACAACCACTTACATAAGGCAGATAAATCCTTAAAAAATTGTTTATAAATAGATCTATAGAGTTTGAGCATTTTTGAAAGAATTTTCCTTTTTTTCTTGGCAGGTACAAGAAAAAGGCAAGACATGGCTCTTGACAACAGTGGGCAATGGGCTGATGCCCTCCCACGTCTGGCTCAAGAAGCTGACCTACAGAAAATGCTTGCTGATGAAAAGATGAGGTCTGAGGCACATAAGACAAATTACCAGACATTAAAGGCAGAACACACAAGGTATGGATTGGTTTACTTTGTTTTTGAGGTGTTTTCCCAACCTTCTCACGGAATTTAACTTATTTACATTTCTGTACCATGTCCAGCTAGCTAGAAAGAACCCAGTATATATAACTTATTGGAAAACCAAAATTCTGTCGTATTATGCGGTTGCAAAATAGGTAAACTTGAGACTGATGATCTTCTATAACTATTCACTTTGCTGTCAATTGTATTTCCATGCAAATGACATTATAAACAACAATTATCAAATAATTTGATAAAGTAAGAAAAAATACATAAAAGCAATTTCATTTAAATACTAGTGGTGTGAATGATAAACCAGCATACCGCATTTTGTTTTGTTTAGGTAGAAATGACGAAATCCGCAAAGAATATTTAAGTACCAATTATTGAAAACGTCATTGTATTAGGCTTTCTACTGGTTAATACTTTGTCGAAACAATAAAGAACATATAAATTTGAGGAAACATCTTACATTTTTGCTTTATATTCATGGTAAATGATGTTTGTAAACGTCAAAATATCTCACAAAATATAAAGCTCATGTATGCTCGTATAAAATTGTTCACCATATAAGTGCTAACTTTCGAAATATCGAATTTTCTTCAGTTTCAAAGCCCCGGAAACTGGTTTTTATTGTCCCGACCACTATTGAATACATATATCATATGTTGCCTTATGTTTTAAGGTTACAAGATGAATATGTGCAAGTCCAGAGTGAGATGAAGGCCACTATTGAGGAGACAAAACTAGTACAGGAAAAATATAAAACTCTGCTGGACCAGGCTAAAAAAGACCTACAGGCTAAACAGGCAGAATGTGATGCTCTCAGAGAACAGGTCAGGTGCTCTTGTATATCCAAAAAAGAAAGTCCGAGTTCTATTGAGTTTGAGCTTATTGCACCCCTGCAGCTATTTCCTATCAGGCTTTAAATCTTCATATTTGGTACTGCACTAATATTGTGGTGGTCGTATTATTTACCAGTGTCGAGGGGGCCAGGGTGGCACAGTGTTAACTATCAGCTTCCACTTCTCAGGTAAGAGTAGGAATCCCAGCCTGACCTCATGTGGGAAGACTGGTAGTTGCTTGCCATTGGTCAGCATTTCCGAGAACAGAACAGAAAACTTCTTTGAGAGGTATTTTGAAGTTGATAAACTTCCTACCAAAAAAAAAACATTGTATTATTGTCCAAAGGGTTTATCTAAAAAGCCTATTGGAAATCATGGGCTGAAAATGTTTTCATAGTGCCACATTTAACCTTTAGCCCCCCCCCCCCCCCCCAAAAAAAAAAGACTTTGTTTCTCCTTGATTTTGGAATAACAAAAAAAAATTTAGGACTGTAAGTCTCTTTTCAGTGTCATATTTAACCTTTATTCCCTTCTTAAATGAGAGATGGGATGTACTTAATGCCTTTCATCTTCTTTATTGTCAGTCCCAGCCATGGGATGTAAAAACAAATTATACTTTCATCTTAAAATCTAAAATGTTGCTGGTGATTGATCTTGGTAGTAGCTGTAAGGCATCCATCTTTTATTATCATCCCTATAAAAATGTATAGATGTTATTGTAGTAAAATGCCTATAAGCAGTAGTGGGTGGACGATTAGACGAACGTTCGATTAATTGTCGGTGTCATGGTACAATCACGTTCAGTCACTGATAACTTCTGGAAATCAATTAAATCTTACCCTTCTTTATATGTGTCAATATCCACGTATTTTTTATATTTTAGACAGTTTCCTAAACTTTCTTTTAATAAATCAAGAGATTTGTCATGAATTTTGTGTTTGTTTATAACTACCGCCATATTTACTGGAAGTGAGTGCTTTTGGTGGGTACTAAATGTCGGAAACACCGTTATTCTTACCGGATTGACATATACTTCATCCCGGAATGTGTTTCAGGATATATTGGCCAACAGTGGAGTAAAAAAGTCGATTATGTGTCGATCATCGGTCGGAAAAATAGACGAATAATCGACCATCAAAATTGAGGCGATTCCACTCACTAATAAGCAGTGTTCGCTCTCGTCAAAAATGAATGCGAGACAGACTGTCTCCCTTCACTTGAAAAGGCGAGACAACTGATGAAAAAATGTGAGACATGTTTTGCGTCAAGATATTTTGAAATATTTAGTTCCAATTTGGGACTGCATAAAATCTTCTTTATTTAAATACTAAGAAATAGATGCTAAACTAAAAGTTCAAATAAATAAAATATTTAATTCTGTTTTTATTTGTCTTTTATTTTTTTTTAAATTTCACTTCTAAACCACATCTTAATGGCCTAATGGCTGGGTGCTACTGTTTTTTTTTTAAATTTTTTTTTTATATTACTGTTATCTGGATTCATCAAATAAATAAATAAATTGCATTTCTTCTCTTTTCTTTGAAGAAATATATATTTTGTCTCTTCTGATAATAGACGAATTTCTTTGGTCAGTAGTTGTTTCGACTGTTTCGCCTGTGACACAATATGCAGAAGACGAGTTAAAAAAGGAGAATACCTAAAATCTCGCGTGAATTACTGTTAGCTGGAGGTATCAAATAAAATAAACTCACTTTCATGTCTTTGTCACCTATTTCTATGAGGAAATATGTACGTCGTCGCTTCCGATAATAGACAAATTTCTTTGGTCAGTAGTTGTTTCGACTGTTTCGCCTGTGACAGTCACACTAAAAGCGGAAGACGAGTTTAAAAATCAACAAAAAGCATGGAAATCTCATGAGAATACCCGAATTCTCATGTGAATTACTGTTAGCTGGATATATAAAATAAAATAAACTGCTTTTCATGCTCTTCTCAAACATTTCTATGAGGAAATATGTACGTCGTTGCTTCCGATAATAGACGAATTTCTTCCGTCAGTTTTGAGTGTTTCGCCTGGTAGTGACAGCACAGACGCGTTGGCGAGTTGGTTTTGCGACAACTCGCCCCAGAGTGTGTACAAACTCGCGAAATCGCGCTCGAGAGCGTCCATTGTCTTGCAGTATATTGCATCAACATCTACTGTTGTACATCTGCATTGTAGTTCATGGTTATAAGATTAAAGTGGAAAAATACATCTGCATTTTGAGAAAAAGTAAAGAACCTGTTGGAAGAAAGGGGAAAAAAACTAATTTGATTGGGAACAGTTAAATAAGTTGGAAAAAAATTTAATACAAATATGACTTACACAATGTTTTTAGGCTGCAGTGCTAAGTTGAGAAGAGTAGAGTAGTAAAAGAAGTAAAACAAAATCAGAGAATTCTTACTCATGGCAGCACTATACAACAAGCTAAAGCATTTTATTAACTGTAATTTTTAAGTTTGATCTTTGACCTTGTAGAACATGAACCCGCAGAAGCTGGACACGCTTCGGATGCAGGTTTTGGAGGATGTGGAGAAACACTTCAGGCATAAACTAGAGGAGCTGAGTGCTGACTGTGACAAATACCGTAGTGACCATAACAAACTCAAGTATGAGTACAGCTTCCTTAAAGCAGAGTACGAACACGAAAAGGCAGAGCATCTCAGGGTCACTGAAGAGATGAAACTCAGGAATGAGGCTGAGGTATGTTCAGAGCAGTACAAGGTCTGAAGCAATGCAGGAAATTAGTGTGATGCTGTGACTTTAATGTAAATTAAGTACAACAAACTCAAGTATGATAGGATGTTTCAGATTCTGAGACAGAAGATTTCTCACCTGCATCCTGTATTGTATATCTAGTCTTATCAATATTTCATGTATTTCTAGGGTGCCTGTTTAATTTTTTAAAATTTTAAATGTATATCTGAGTAAATTCTTGTTTACCTGTAAGAAACTATTTCAAAGATAATCAGACTCAACAGCTGTTATTCCTCTGGGACAAATTTTAAATCCATGTACATTAATTGATCATTAAATATTTATGAAAAATATGGAATTTAACTTTTGGATTAGCTAACTAAAATAAGTGAAGCCTCCAAGAGACTTCACAGAACACTGCTGGAGCCCTGGGAACATATTCACCAAACATGGAAGGATCAATTAAGGGAAGAAAAGGCAAGGGTGTTGATCAGGTGTATTTCTTTGCACCATTAAGATTACTCACAATCCGATGACTCCACAATACACCATTTTGCATGTTTTCTCCACTGTCCAGTCACTGGTTGTTGTTTTCATTTGGTTGTATATAATAATAGAAACTGCATACATTGTTCAGAACCATTTGTTGAAACCATTTATATTTTACCTCTTTAAATGGCTGATCTTTTGTGAAGCCTATATATAAAATACCTGCAGTTTGTTTCAAAA
This sequence comes from Sabellastarte sp. h YS-2021, assembly GCA_964017235.1. Classification (NCBI taxonomy): domain Eukaryota; kingdom Metazoa; phylum Annelida; class Polychaeta; order Sabellida; family Sabellidae; genus Sabellastarte; species Sabellastarte sp. h YS-2021. Next base: position 57,436,836 of record OZ024930.1, on the reverse strand, counting down.
AATGGGTTTGTGAAGTTTGACCTATTCAGGGATATCATTTCTTCGAACCCCCTGAACCCCCCCTGGATCCGCTAGTGCTATTCATCCCCGGAACAGTGACAACCAAATGGAAATACTGGATTTTGATTATCTTGTGGTCCTGTTGAACCTAATTTTGACTTATAAAAGTGATAACATGACTGGCTATGCTTTCACTTGGTGTCTCCATTATCGGTGTATATGCACGACAACATCGTCATTTTCACAGGTGATAAATCTGCGTAAGGAGAGGGCCAGTATGTTGGAACGTCTCCAAGGAGAAGGTAATGCCGACACCCAGCGACTGAGGGCAGTGCAGCGAGAGAATGCTCAGCTTCAGTTGAAGATCAAAGGGCTTTTAAGTGAGCTGGATGAAACAAGAGCTCAAAATGAACACCTGGGGGTGCAGAATGAAAGCGTGACCCGCCTGCAGACCAAACAGCTGGCAGAGAGTGCGGCCAATATCAAGGCACTTGAGGTAGGGTGATCTGAGGGTGCAGAGTTGTTGATATGAGCTTGCAACAGATATGAGCTGTGACAGGTTGACCAGGTACTTGAAACATCGACCAACTACTTTGACAAACCAGATGTAAAATGGCAAACATAGTACTTTATAATTATTAAATAGTAGTAACACCTGTAAATATTAGATAACATGTGTGAAACCTGATAGTCAGTGCGATTTGTCTGTCAAATATTTTCAGTATATTGTTGTATATTTTTGGCTCATAATCAGCTGTGTATTCACAGGTATTTGACAATTTTTGGACACATTTGTTTGCATAAAACGCCATATTTAAGTTACTGGTACCCCAGGTGGTTACTATTAATATGTGGGTAGCTGTAATCTGGACAGTTATATTACAGAATTGATATTGGAGGTTGTGTTTTTTGTTGAAGAATTCTATGAAAGTAGTAAACTTTGGCTAAAAGTAATTTTAACTGACTGAACTTGCTAAAACATGGCATTAGAAAGGGAACAGAAAAAAGCACAAAGTGACATAAAAACGAGTGTGATCATCTAAAAATATGAAAGTAATGTAAATACCGATGTCTAACGAACACTTATAGATAATGGACATTTTATTGATAAGGAAATATAACTTTTAAAATTCTGATGAATTTATTGAATTATCTTTTGTTCATTTGTGTCCTTTGCATGATCTGTACATTTTGCACGTATTTAAATATTACATTTAAGTCATATCTATACCATTGTATTCACTGTATTTTGAACTTGTCTATTGGTTTTAGAAGTGATTTTAGAAGCAGTTTGATTTTGCTTCAATTTATGTCGGTTGTCTTTTTGGTAGTGAAATATCCGAAAAATTACCTGATTAGAGTTAAATTAAATTGGATATTGGAAGAAACTTTTGTAATAGTTTATAATATAAACTGTCTATCTGCATTCCATTATACAACATTAACTTCACAAAGTTAATAACTTTACAGGTGCAATTTTAGTGTCTTAAGACTCTTTATGTGGACAAGTATTTGAGGTGAACTTATAACCAAAATGTAGAGATAGACAGAGATTTTTTTGTAGAAATCTGAAATATTTTCATGAGTTGAATATTTACTCAGTCACCAAAAATCTATTTTCAATACCTGATAGTGTATACTCTTACTTCATTGTTAGTTTGTGAATAACAGAAATATTTTCTGATTTTCGGGCTTACAGATATACCTTAAATACCGCATTTAATAACTATATTATGTCTGGTAAATTTTATCTAATTAAGCGTCCCTGAAAAGGGCGCTTATTTGGTTTCGCGTCAGTTTCCTCGCCACCGCCGCATTATGGTCTACCTTGAATATCTCCCTTATTATTGGAAGCCTTTTAACCATATTTGGCAGTTATATACCTTAGGCGTGGGAAAAATTTTTCCACATGCTTAAATTTAACCTTTCATCTTTATCAAGGTCACATGATCAAAAAATAGTTTTTTCGGGTACACCCACCCGTCATCACAGTTCAGGAAAATCTATCAAAAACACGAGCTGATTAGATTTTGGGAGCAATCCGATGAAAATTCACCGATTTATGAGTGATTTTCTCACAGGTACCAATCAGAAAGCTTAAAATTCATGTGAACCCCCCTATTATCTTCTTAAGTATTGTATTTAGAGCCATAAAATGTATTGGGAGGTAGTAGGAAACCATATGTGGAGAGTCTGGAAAGCAAGTCAAATTTCCCCTCCGACCCCCCTGTAGGGTCAAACTGGGGTCATAAAATAGCCAATTTTGTCTTTTTCCCCTATATCTCCTTTATTCTTGCTTCTACAGCTTTAGAATGTATTAAGAGGTATTGTGAAACCATATGTGAAGAGTCAAGATAGCAGATCAGATTTATCACAACTGGAACCAAGGAGATTCTGGGTATGCAATGTCTATTACACTTACTAATTAACTATCATAATATTTGTCTATTCAGACAGAAAAGCAGACCCTGAAGGCCCAGTGTGAATCCCTGCAGAAGGAGATAACCCACAACACAGAGCTACAGACCCAACTGTCTGGGCGGATCCATGAACTGGAGAAAGACAACATTGTGCTGAAGAACCAGTCAGAGGAGGTGGTACACAGGAGTCGAGTGGAACAGACTAACCTCAAGATGGACATGTTGAGAGAAAGGGGAGAGCTAGAGAGACAGAGAGACATGGCCAGTAATACTGTGGAAGGTAATAGATGTGTAGTGTAATAATTAGGGCTGTGAATGGTTACCTGAGCCGCAATAGACATGCCAGTCATTGCTGGGACTTGAATCCATTTTAACTACTCGATTATTCACAGCGTATTGTATTATCACCAACGAAGTGAAAGATTTGTGTAAAATATACTACATTTTTGCATTTCCACCACATAATATCAATTAAAGTTGTGGTTTGGGCTTAAAAACATATAATTTACTCCATATTCTATAATACCTGGTTAAATAGATGACATTTTACTTCAAAAGTTTCACAACCATTTGTTTATAGAAGCCTTCTAATGGTAGATACTGAATCTTGCGGTTACTCAAATTTGGGTCGGTTGTCAGAGTGTGGGTACTCAAGAGTTGTTTTTAGCACCCGTCCCAGCTAACAGCAAAATGAACATGTTAAGAGAGAGACCTGACCAGTAATGTTGTCAAAGGTGAGGGGATGAAATGCAGGGAATTTAGTGGAATTATTAATTTTGGTCAGAGGATGTAATGTAGAAAAATGTATTAAATATTACATTATACTTATGGTAGTCCTTCTAATAGCCAAGCTCAAACACAGAGAGGGGAGGCTGACAAAAAGACATGGCAGTAATGCTGGTAACAGATAAGGAGATGTTGTGGAATGTGATAGAATTATTCATATTGTATTAAAGATTTTTAAATGCAGTTCAAAAGAATAGGAATTTTAGTCCGATTAAGTTTACTATTTGTGTATAGGGTGGTGCAAACAAATCTCAGTTGGGACGTGCTGAATGTGTGAAGGGAATTAGAGAAAGAGAGTCATGCAAAATTGATAATGATATTTTATTTATTTTATTTTTTTTTTTTTTGACTGCATACCCTTTGGAAGTCATCTTGACTACTGTAGTTGCTTGTTTAGAAGTTTCTCTACTTTGATCTTCTTGGGCTCCAGTTTATCCAGAACAGTCTTGTTAGATTTGTTGCCAACACCACCAATTACTCGCATATCACTCCTGTTAGACTCTTCATTAGTTGCATATCAAGCATCGCTCTGTTTTCAAGACGGCCTTTTTGGTGTACAAGTTCCAACAAAGTGGTTATTAGTGGGTGGACGATTAGACCAACATTCGATCAATCGTCGGTGTCATGGTACAATTGCGTTCGGTCACTGATAACTTCTAGAAATAGATTAAATCTCACCCTTCTTTATGTGTCTCAATATCCACATATTTTTTTATATTTTGGGCAGTTTCCAGAACTTTCCTTCAATAAATTAACAGATTTCTCGCGAATTTTGAGTTTGTTTATAACTACCGCCATATTTACCGGAAGTGGGTGCTTTTGGTAGCTTCTATATGTCGGAAACACTGTTATTCTTACCGGATTGAACTATACTTTATCCCGGAAGGTGTTTCATGACAGTGGAGTTAAAAAGTCGATTATGGGTCGATCATCGGTCGGAAAAATGGACGAATAATCGACCAATAAAAATTGAAGCAATTCCACTCACTAGTGGTTATCCTAAATACTTTGAACCTTTCCTTAAACCCAAACATAGTGTGTACAAAAATCATAAAAGTTAATCTGATGGCGTGCTTGAGGTCGCATACTTTGCATGAATATACAAGTCTAAAAAGAATTTTGACCCCAACTTTGCATATAATGCCCCAAGGATTTGGAATGATCTGTCTGATGATGTATGCTCATCCAAATCACCTCATTCAGAAAGAAGTTAAAAACCTATCTCTTTGCAAAGCATACCCTTCCGAGTTTTCTGATCTTATCTTGGTACAGTTATAATTATATCCCCAGACAAAAGTCGGGATATATTGGATTCAGGTCCGTTGCGGTGCCGCCGCCGTAGAAATTTACTTGTGTACGCGATTGATAACTCAAAAACGGATCAGTATTTTTTTTTCAAACTTGGTACACATGTTGAGGGTGCCCAAAGGAAGATCCCTATTTTAAGGTGACCTTAAACTCCCAATAATAAAGAACTTATGGCCACCTTAAGGTCAGAAATTTGACTTTTGGCCACTAAGAGCCCTCTAGGTCACAATCTATGAGGCTCATCTGGCTAAAATTTTACCTGAGAACACATTAATATATTCTTAGTACATGTGCCGAAAATCAAGACTTTAAGTTGAGGAGAAAATTGTGTTTGAGGCCCATAAAGACCCCACTTAGGAATTTTTTATTTTTCACATATTTTGCCATATAATTTGGAAGTGGTAATTCTGATGAGTTTCAAACTACACTAGATATAACTTTTATATGTAATCCTTGTCTGTGAAAAATTTAAAGGCTGTAGGTTTACCTATACGGTTGACTTAAGCTCTGAAAATTGCCCACAGAGACACAATTTATGCACTTTTTGCCACTTTAGAGCACTGTATACTTTCACACTATGTCTCTCATCTAAGTGAAATATCATCTTGGAATAGATCGATATGTTTTCTTATATGTGCCCCAAAATTTAGGTCTTTAATAGACATTTAACGTGTATATGAGGACCATAAACACCCACCCAAGTGACCCGTTTAAGACATTTTTCACATATTTTGACCTGTAACTTGGAAATGGTAAGTCTGAGAAGTTTCAAACTGTATTAGATATAAATTATATTTGTAATCTTTGTATATGACAGATTTTAAGTCTGAAGCTTTAATTTGAAGGTCACATTGAGGTCTCTGAAAGGACCACAAAGACCCAATATTTGGACTTTTTGCCACTTTTAAGCCCTGTGACTGTTAAACTATGTGACTGATAGAGCTGAAATCCCATCTGGGAATATATTATGTTCTTTTTACAGTGGCTAAAATGAAGGCTTTCAGTAGACATTTAACCTGTGTATGAGGACCATAAACACCCAACCAAGTGACCCTTTTAAGAAATTTTTCACATATTTTGCCCTGTAACTTGGAATGGTAAGTCTGAGAAGTTTCAAACTGTATTAGATATAAATTCTATGTGTAATCTTTGTATGTAACAGATTTTAAGTCTGAAGCTTCAATTTGAAGGTCACATTGAGGTCTGTAAAAGGGCCCAGATACCCAATATTTGCCACTTTTAAGCCCTGTGACTGTTAAACTATGTGACTGATAGAGCTGAAATCCCATGTGGGAATTTATTATTATGTTCTTTTTACATGTGCCAAAAATCAAGGCTTTCAGTAGACATTTAACCTGTGTATGAGGACCATAAACACCCACCCAAGTGACCTTTTTTAGACATTTTTCACATATTTTGCCCTGTAACTTAGAAATGGTAAGTCTGAGAAGTTTCAGACTGTATTAGATTTACATTCTATGTATAATCTTTGATTGTAAAAGATTTTAAGTCTGAAGCTTTAATTTTTAGACATTTTTCACATATTTTGCCCTGTAACTTGGAAATGGTAAGTCTGAGAAGTTTCAAACTGTATTAGATTTACATTCTATGTATAATCTTTGATTGTAAAAGATTTTAAGTCTGAAGTTTAATTTGAAGGTCGACCACATTGAGGTCTCTAAAAGGCCCACAGAGACCCAATATTTGGACTTTTTTGCCACTTTTAAGCCTGTGACTGTTAAACTATGAGACTGTTTGGGCTGAAATCTCAACTAGGAATACATTATTATGTTATTTTTACATATGCGAAAAATCAAGGCTTTTAGTAGACATTTAACCTGTGTATGAGAACCATAGACACTCACCCAAGTGACCTTTTTGACATTTTTGTCTGTATTTTGCCCTGTAATTTGGAAATGCTAAGTGTGACAAGTCTCAAACTGTATTATATATAATTTTTGTTTGTTATCTATGTCCCCAAAAAGTTTCAGATCTGTAGTTTAATTGCTAAGGTCACTTTAACGCTTCTAAAATGACCACAGAGACCCAATTTATGGCCATTGTGCCACTTTAAAACCCTGTAACTGTATGTCGAACTATGTGGCTCATAGAGCTGAAATCTTTGAATTATTCAAAGGAAGTGCCTGTCTATTTAAATTTTGAATATTAATGTTATTATGGCTATCTTAGGCTTTCTAGAACCTATTTTTGTGTTTTTATCCCTCTGCTTGCTGAGTTTTTAACTTTTTAAAATGAAACTGGTTATACATATTAAAGTAGGCAAAATGGACTGTTATTAATGAAATTATAGCCTTATGTAGTAAAAATAGGGGATTTTTAACCCTTAACTAGCCAAGTATTATTCAACTTGCCTCAGTTAATTTTGACACAGCTCCTGCAGTTATGAACTTATTCCAGTTGATAGTCACACATTTATAATTCTCAATTCTGAATTATTATTATAAATCTGTTCTTGTGGTTTAATAATTATGTCCACCCACTGGGGGGGTGGACATATTATTTCTGCTTTTTCCGCCATCCGGCGTCCCACTTGGTTTCCAGACGTTTTAGGCAACAGTTCTTATCCTATCTTTAACCAAATTTGGCATGCAGGTTTATTGGATTAATAGCTTGTATGGGATTGCTTTTGGTGATGATAGCTCTATAGCTAACTGAGTAATAGCTACTTTGCTACTTTTGAGTATCTCTTTGGTTTCCAGACATTTTAAGGAATGCTATTAAGCCTATCTTTCTGAAATTTGGTATGGAGGTTCATTGGGTTAATAGCTTGTATGGGATTGCTTTTGGGGGTAATTGCTTCATAGATGAGTGAGTAATTAATTAAATAAATGAGTAATTGGCTATTTTGAATACTGAAAAAGGCAAATGTGCTCATATCTCCTTAACCATGCGAGATAGAGCGATTTCGTTGAAATTTTCGCCCACAGGGTATCTAAGGAATGTAATCTGTGCAGTGTTCAAAAAATTTTCCCCTCCCCAAAAATGGCGGCCATTTTGAATTTTCGAATTTTTGCCAAAAATGGCAAAACACAAATTTGCTTCTATCTCCTTAACCGTGCGAGATAGAGCGATTTCGTCGAAAGTTTTGACCCACAGGGTATCTAAGGAATGTAATCTTTGCAATTTTCAAAAAATTTTCCCCTTCTCAAAAATGGCGGCCATTTTGAATTTTCGAATTTTTGCCAAAAATGGCAAAACACAAATTTGCGTCTATCTCCTTAACCGTGCGAGATAGAGTGATTTCGTCAAAACTTTTGACCCACAGGGTATCTGAGCATTGTACTCTTGGCAATTTTTGAAACATTTTCCCCTCCCCAAAAATGGCGGCCATTTTGAGTTTTCGAATTTTTGCCAAAAATGGCAAAACACAAATTTGCTTCTATCTCCTAAACCGTTCGAGGTAGAGCGATTTCGTTGAAATTTTCAACCCATAGGGTATCTAAGAAATGTATTCTTGGCAATTTTTAAAAAAATTTCCCCTCCCCACATATGACGGCCATTTTGAATTTTCGAATTTTGGCCCAAAATGGAAAAACGCAAATTTGCCTTAACCGTGCAAAATAGAGTTATTTTGGTGAAATTTTCGACCCACAGGGTATCTAAGAAATGTACTCTTGGCAATTTTCAAAAAATTTTCCTCTTCCCAAAAATGGCGGCCATTTTGAATTTTCAAATTTTTGCCAAAAATAGAAAAACACAAATTTGCTTCTATCTTCTTAACCGTGCAAGAAAGAGTGATTTCATCAAAATTTTCGACCCAACCAATGCAAAAAGGCATGAAGCTGAAATAATTTACATGTACATGAATAAATATTTAACCATCATTGATATACTTCACAAATGAAACAGGGTCTTGTAAGACTACTGTACAATTTTGGCAAAAGGTTCATGGGGTGGACATTACACATGATAATGTGTGTTCTTCTATGCTATCCTGTTTCTATTCATATGTCGCAGCTACTATCAACATGGCGTCCTATTTCTAGTTCATATTTAAATCTGGAGGTAAATTTTTCCTGTTGGATATTCCTTATTTATATATTTGATTTTTTTATTGGTCATAAGATTAACTAAGCTTTTTGGGGCAAGTTTATAAAATAGATAGCCTGAACCATTGATGATTTCTGAGTATTTTATTACCCCTTTTATAAATACGCGTATTTACTGATTTCACATATTTACTGTAACTTAATTAGATGTTCATCATACATCAATCAGATTTATACCATATCTTCTTTTTTTGCTCTACACAGATATATGAAAAGAGCACTCATCCTCTTTATTTAAGCAGTATGATAGTATAAAAAGGGCATATGTAAAAGGGCATGTGTAGCACTATAGAAACTAAAACTTCATTTTGTTTGCAAGGAACTGAGAAGTGATATTGTCAGATTTTACTGTTTCTTCTCATTATAAATGAAACTGTGAAACCAGCTTTAATTTACTTTGTAAAAGGCTTGGAAGGATACATGTGAAATTATGAAGAAGAAGAAGAAAACAAAATCTAATTGCATATTTGTTTTATAATATTTCATCTATCCAGTAATATATTAAAACATAGAAACAGATAAACTTGTGTGTGGATGTGTGTCCACAAGGACTCTTGCCCACAGGACCTTTGCCCAAAATGACTTTGCCCACCACATTTTTACAGGGGAAGAACTTTGCATAAAATAATGATATGAAATAATATCCACATAATTAGCTTTTTAATGTTTTATTGAAGTATAATATTAGTGTACGATATCTACCATATTAAAGGTCAGCTTCTTATTAATATGTTATTGAATTATAAGTGTGTAATGTTACAATGTAATAATATTCTCAATGACTGTTGGACTTTCTTGAAACCTTTTTTGTATACATGCATTCTTCATTGCAAAGGTTTTGGCCACCTCTGGTATTTTTATTGTTTCCATTTTGCAGTACTATGTAAATCTGTCAACAGTGAATTAAATGCTAATGAAATCAACTTACATACTTTATATAGTGCAACTTTAGTTCAGTTAATGTTTGCTTTTTCAACACTATATATCCTGATTAGTTATCTAAATTGATTGATTGATTGATAAAAAATGAAAATGTCTATGTGGTTAGAAAAGTTGTTGTGGGCAAAGTTCCTTGTGGGCAAAGTGCCTGTGGATAGAGTTTGCATTGGGCAAAGTTTTTGTGGGCAAAGTTCCTGGATTCACATCCGTTGTCTGTGGATACCATTTTGCTTGTAAAATAAAAATATTGTAGATTAAATTACTCAAGTTCTTATATAAGTGGTTGATTATGTTTTCCCTCAAGATTATATCACACAGAAGGGGTCCCATGGAAAATACCCAGTCAAAACATGTTGCGTGAGTGATGACCTGTCTGGGGATCTGTTGCGCCAAGTTGGCCCAATCTAGTTATAATAAGAATATTTTGATTTCCTCAATTGCTCTACCAATTGTGACAGAACCTGCTTGTACATATTGATGTTTTGGGTGCATATTGACAGTTTTTGCAGAGTTTTTTATCATGAGTTTGGATTCTTGGACCAATTACTCCACACAATATTTGTTTCAGAATGTGTACAGTTTTTTGCTTGAGAGATTTGGCACAGAGTGGGGTTTTGCTTTTTTTAAGCACTTGCATGACATAATTTATCATTCTTGTTGTTTCCTTACTTTGCATGGATTAAAGTTTTGCATTCTTAGCACTCATGGCTGGTGTAGTAGTTTCATATCTCTCCATTCTCTTTCAGACCTGCGTGCTCAGATAGAGGTGCTGAAACTAAGCGTGGAGAAGGAGCAGGAGTCTGTGGTGGAGAAAGAACGGGAGTGTGTGCGCAGAGTGCAGACAGCACGTGAAGAGGAGTGGACCAAGATACACACTCTTGAGACTGACAAGTTAGTGCTTCAATCTACCAGCTTGTTAATTTTCTTGTTCTAAATGGAAATGTAAAATTGAAAGTATGTTTAAAACTGGAATTTGCCAGTGGTTTTTTTGCATCTCAGAAATATTAAACATTGATTGCAACTTAAGGAGTAGGTCACAACTTAAGGAGTAGGTCACAACAGTGGAAATACAAGTTTGAAAGCAATTTTTGCATCTTAAATTAGTCTGTCTTTAGTATGTAGTATGTTCACATGAAACTGGAAAGCAGTTGTAAGGATTTGAAGGACAGTTTGCTAGCAGCTTCAGTTGTTTTATGTGTTCTTGAAAGGATGGAACTGGAGAGCAAGCTGCAAGAGTGGGAGAGGCGGAAGATAGATGAGGAGGCAAGAGTTCATGCAGAGAGAGAGAAGGCAGAGGACAGGCTCAATGCCGCCAAAGAGGCAAAAGAAAGTGCAGAGAAAGAAGTGCTGGTACTCAGGTGTGTAATTAAAGTGTAGTCTATTGCAAACTGATCAGCCCATATGTAATTAAAGTGTAGTCTATTGCAAGCTGATCAGCCCATATGTAGTTATAGTGTAGCCTGTTGCAAGCTGATCAGCCCATATGTAATTAAAGTGTAGTCTATTGCAAACTGATCAGCCCATATGTAATTAAAGTGTAGTCTATTGCAAGTTGATGAGCCCATATGTAATTACAGTGTAGCCTGTTGCAAGCTGATCAGCCCATATAGTTGTCTAATAAGTATACACAGGTAGTTAATGTGAAGATTGAAATCAGAGGATCTACTGATACACAGGTAACTGACATGTGCAGGCTGGGACAGTCAAACTTTTTATCATCAGAATGTAAACGTGGCTATTATGTCTCAAATTTATTATATCATGCCCTTTCATTTTGAAACACCCTTTTCACTTTTATGAACCATCTATTATTCAAAGAAAATCTTACAGCCCCAGTATGTTGAAATAATAGTGGTCCAGCTTCTACAGTGTTGAAGCATTTCTGACATCTCTAAACTTGGTTGACACTGTCATTTGTGTAGGATTACAAAACATTATATGGTTATGGAACAGTGAACAGGGATTTCAGTATAGAAATTCTTTGCTCAATATTAACAGAACCAAGATTTCCCATCACGAGTCCATGGTGCACCAGTTTGAACGAGAGCGTAATGAGAACTCAGACCTCAAGACCCGCCTTCACCGGGTGGAGTCCACATACCAGTCTCACAAGAACAATGAGCAGGATTTAATGGATGCCAATGTGCGACTGAAACGAGAGGTGGAGGTCCTTCGTGAAGATCTGCGCTCGGCAAAAGAGGAGATGAGTCGGAGTAAAGTGGAGCATGAAAAACAGATGGCGCTGCAGCAGACTGGAGTAGTGGAAGAGAAGCTCAACATGAGACACAGAGTGGAGGAGCTGGAACATGAACTGGTAGAAGCTCAACGGAAAAACCAGATCATGGTGGATGGAAATAAGAAGGTGGGGGAGTTACTCGTGTTGGAAACAAAATAAGTATGTATTGTGCAGAGGTTAGTTCATAAGGAAATGAGAAGTGAATGGTATACGTGTACATGTATCACTGGTGTCTGAAAAGGTCAGTTCATTTCTAGTTTGTGAAACACAGTAGTAGAATCTGGGATAGTATTGGCTGTAGGAATTGAAACAAATATCATGATGTTCCAGTATATGTTGAAGTGAAAATACAGTAACAATACAGTTTAAATTTCAGTTAATTACTTAAAAATGTAAGCGCATTAAATGTGAGACATATACTGGAAGAACTAAAACTTGAACTGGCAAATACTCTAAAGTAAATTACAACAACTATAATCAATTATGTACATGTTAATGCCTGTAATTTTAATACCAATTCATAAAAACACAAAATTTATGGCTTACATTTGAATTGTTTGGCTCTTACAGAGTATTAGATAAAGTACAGTTTTGCCTTTATTCTTGATTTTTGTTTCCAATGGATGGATTATGCATGAATACGCCGCCAACACTGTGTGTAGAGATTTTTCTGTTACCCCTCTAGAGGCCAAAATATTGTAGGTAAAGTTCTCAAATTTGCAGGATATGTTCATCATTGCAAAATCTTGACTGAGAATATTTTTTGCCTCATTTTGAATAAAAAAGATGGCCGACCACAGGCATTTCTTTGTCCGTCATGAAAAGTGCCTATATCTCATTAATGATCCCAGAGGTTTGGCACGTGAAGCCAACTATAGGAAATCATAAGCTGGAAATCTTCTGATGTGGTCAGCTTTGACCTTGGGCCCCTCCTTCAAGGTCAAACTAGAACAGCCAAACTTAAAAGTGCTTATAACTCGCTTATTCTTGGTCCTAGAGGCTTGCAATATAAAACCAACCTTTAGGAAATCATGAGCTAGGATTCTTCTGATGTGTTCAGATTTGACCTTGGGCCCCTCCTTCAAAGTCAAATGAGGATAGCCAAATTTAAAAGTGCTTATAACCAGCGTTCGACAGTAACGCTATCCCGCAGGCCCGTGGCCAGTAGAAATTGCAAAGGACTAGCGAATTTTAAAACTTACTGGTCCGATTGGCTAGTGGATTTTGTTAAAATAAGAATAAAATATTTTAAAATTGTCGGCTACCTAGTGTAAATGGAGCAATTTTACTTCAAACTTGATTGCTTCATCCGCGGCCATATTGGATTTCATCACTTCCTTCATGGCACCACCTCACGACTGTTTCGAGAACTATTCATTTGGGGAATTTTGTGGGAAACGTGGTTATATAGCTGGTTTTATAGCGTCATTCCCGCCAACTTTGCACGAGTTTTGCATAGGTTTGGTGAGTGACTGTGACATATTTTCAGAAGGTTTATGACTTCATTTCATTGTTTGGGGGTCTATACTTGTTATTTATAGTTGAATACTGTATTGGTGCCCATGTGTGCTTTGTCTGCTTTGTGAACTGGTTTGTGTCTATATTACAATAGGGTCCAACTAAAATAGCATTACTGGTAAACCATGTGGAAATTTTTAAATGTTTCAAAGCCAGAAGCAAAGAAAAGGAAAACCAGTGATGAGTTAAGGGAATCTCAAAATGATTATGACAAAACTAAGCATGAAAGAAAATTTAAAGATAGTTGGCAGAAAGAGTTTCCCAGGCTACTGTATGATCAGACACATGGACTTATGTATTGTAAGCCATGTCGGTCCACTTTCTCAAACCTCAGCAAAAGTAAGGTTAAGGAGTCCATCAGTATTCCTGACAAATATTCAAAATATATAGGGGGAACTTTTGTGACTGATGGTTGCAAAAATTTTAAGCATGATGTTCTTAAGGGTCATGAAAAAAGTGAGGGTCATAAAATAGCCCAGAGTGAGCTAGACAGGAAGATGGGGTTGATTGGAGCTTTTCCTGCCGAGAAATGCATTGAGTTGATGAACAAAGCAACTTTTGATAAATTAGATAAACTTTTTCGGTCTGCCCATGCAGTAGCAAAGAATTCTAGACCTTTTACTGATTTTATCTCAATATTCAAGTAATTCTCAACCATAGAAAAAGTTTTTAAAATGTTCATGTCCATATCTGATAACTCTTGTATGATCTCTTCAATAGCATAGAAAACTTGAAACATTTTATATGTCCATATAACTTTTTCTAAGGTTGAGAATTACTCAAATATTGAGATATTTTAATAAAAAGATGTGGAAAATAATGTTTTTGTTTTTCAAAGTAAGGACCACTAATTTATCTTAAGGACCAGCAGTTACGAAAAGTTACTGGTCCTGTGTACCAGCACCCAATTTCTGTTAATGTCAAACACTGCTTATAACTCACTTTTTATTGGTGATAGATGTTTGCAATGTGAAACCAACCTATAGGAAATCATGGGCTAGGAATCTTGAGATGTGTTCAGATTTGACCCTGAGCCCCTCCTTCAAGGTCAAATGAGGATAGCCAAAGTTAAAAGTGCTTATAACTCACTTTTTATTGGTGATAGATGTTTGCATTGTGAAACCAAACTACAGCAAATCATCAGCTAGGAATCTTGTGATGTGTTCAGATTTTACCTTTGGCCTCTGCTTCAAGGTCAAATGAGGGTAGCAAAACTTAAAAATACTTGCAACTCGATTATTGTTGAAAAATGCTGTTTATCTTCAAATCCATGTTAGTTGTCCTTTTCCGTAGGATACATCTTGCATCTGGCCACAGATGCGTCCTTGGTGTAGGTATTCCTGCAAACAAAATTACATAACTAGGAATCTATCTTTAAAACTTAGATAGCGCTGAAAGGTTGTTATGATTAATGTCAGACTTTGTGGTCATAGATTCTGATGGTATTTGATTTCAGAAGAAGAAAAAGATCTCACAGATTATCAGCAAGTTGAAGAACAAGTTACAGGTCTATTCAGCCAAAATAGAGGAACTCAAGATAGAAAGGGACACTCTCAGGTGTGGTGTTTTTACCAGGAGGATATTTTCTGTGTTTTTTCCTCCGATTCTACGGGTTGTTAAGTTGAGTTGAACCAAGTGTCTGTTTAATGTACAATTGTTTAAAAAATGAAAGAAGTCCATTCTAATTAAGAATAATTTTTTTTTTTTAATATACTAAATATTATAGGAAATTTGTGAATTCAGGTAATAGTTCAGAAATTTATTTGTACAAAAGAAAAGTACTTTTGAGAAATCCAAAATTCACATGACTTAAAACTTTAAATTCCTAGAAATTTTTCTAAAGAACTGGCTATCTTGTTAAAAAAAATCTTAGAACAAGAACAGTTTTAAGAATAAGAGAGTCAGTGTTGGATAATGAAGGATAATAAAGCAAGTCTCGTAAAAGGAAAATTGTATACATTACAAATCGTGATTTTCTTTTTTTATCTCCCGCTGGGCTTTAGCCCGGGAGGGAGATTATGAAATGATGTCTGTGTGTGCGTGCATGCGTGCGTGTGTCCGTTAGTTAGTCACACAGATTTCTCCAAAACTGCTACAGCTACAGATTTTTTGTAAATTAATTGTCCCAATGAATTTTCATGCCCTTGAAATTTTTTTTGGTTTTATTGTCTTAGGCCTAAAGATAAGTGAGTAATAGCAATCTTAGCTACTTTGAGTAAAGGGCTCATAACTCAAAAACTATTGCAGTAACAAGTTTTTCTTCAAATATGTTGTTCAGCTACTTTGTCCTTAGCTATAAGATGGTACATAGTTTGGGGTCCCATTGCATGCCATAAGTGAGTAATAGCTATTTTCTCATTTGTAGCTAAATAACAGAAGAAGTAAATGTCAAATATCTTCAAAAGTATTGAAGTTAGGGAAATCTTTTCAAATATGTTGTCCATCTAGTTTTTGGTAAGCTATCACATACTAAAGTTTCAGACCTGTTGCACCTTGGATAGCTGAGTAATAGCTACTTTGAAATTCTGACTGGTGAGTAAAGCGATTGTAAGTCCAAAACTATTGCAGTTAGAGTATTTTCCTAAAATATGTTGTTCAGCTACTTTGTCCTTAACTATAACATGGTACATAGTTTGGGGTCTATTGCATGCCATAAGTGAGTAATAGCTATTTTCTCATTTGTAGCTAAATAACAGAAGAAGTAAATGTCAAATATCTTCAAAAGTATTAAAGTTAGGGAAATCTTTTCAAATATGTTGTCCATCTACTTTTTGGTAAGCTATGACATAGTAAAGTTTCAGACTTGTTGCACCTTGGATAGCTGAGTAATAGCTACTTTGAAATTCTGACTGTTGAGTAAAGCTATTGTAACTAAAAAAGTATTGCAGTTAGAGTGTTTTCCTAAAATATGTTGTTCAGCTACTTTGTTCTTAGCTATAAGATGGTACATAGTTTGGGGTTCTATTGCTTGCCATAAGTGAGTAATAGCTATTTTCTCATTTGTAGCTAAATAACAGAAGAAGTAAATGTCAAATATCTTCAAAAGTATTAAAGTTAGGGAAATCTTTTCAAATATGTTGTCCATCTACTTTTTGGTAAGCTATAATATAGTAAAGTTTCAGACCTGTTGCACCTTGGATAGCTGAGTTATAGCTACATGTACTTTGAAATTCTGACTGTTGAGTAAAGCCATTGTAACTCCAAAACTATTGCAGTTAAAGTATTTTCCTAAAATATGTTGTTCAGCTACTTTGTCCTTAGCTATAAGATGGTACATAGTTTGGGGTTCTATTGCATGTCATAAGTGAGTAATAGCTATTTTGTTATTTGTAGCAAAATCATGACATAAGTAGATGTCAAATATCTTCAAAAGTATTAAAGTTAGGGAATTCTTTTCAAATATGTTATCCATCTACTTTTTCATAAGCTATCACATAGTAAAGTTTCGGATCTGTTGCACCTTGGATAGCAGAGTAATAGCTACTTTGTTCACCTACTTTGTCCTTAGCTATAAGCTGGCATGTAGTTTGGGGTTCTGTTGCATGCCATAAGTGAGTAATAGCTTTTTATGTCGTCACTCTGCGGCGTGGGCGTACGCGTCCGCGTGAACAACTTCTCCTCCAAAACTACAAGGCCTAGAGACGTGCTGTTTTTTTTAAAAGATACCTTATCTATCGAGGATGAAAAATTGTTCAAGGCATGCAAATCTGTCTGTTCGTCTGTTTGCTAGAGACATTACAAGGGGGGTACCCCCACCAAAAGTGTGAAAATTTCAACACTTAATCACAATTTTCTCAGTGACTATTGCAGGGATTTCTCTCATATCTTGCATATATGTACTAGGCCAGAGGTAGATTCTCTTGTGTGAGTATGAGACCTGGATCTATCTTACTTTTTTTTAAATAAATTTTTTTAATAATTTTTAATGCATTAAAATTCATGAAATCATGCACAAAATCATTTATAACTTGAAAAGTGTTGCATTTAGAGCATTTTGTTAAAATATGTTATTCAGCTACTTTTTTCATAGCTACAATATGGTGAGTAAGTTGGGTGCCTATCTCAATAGCTAAGTGAGTAATAGCTACTTTTGGGCTTTTCAGTAACTTCCATCATGAGTAAAATCACTTGTAACTTAAAAACTATTGCATTTAGAGAATTTCGTATAAATATGTTATTCAGCTACTTTTGGGTCAGCTATAACATAGTAAAATTTTAGACCTGTAGCTCATGGCATAGCTGAGTAATAGCTACTTTTAGGTTATCACTGTTGAGTAAATCGCTTATAACTTCAAAACTATTGCATTTAGAGAATTTCGTATAAATATGTTATTCAGCTACTTTTGGGTCAGCTATAACATAGTAAAATTTCAGACCTGTAGCTCATGGCATAGCTGAGTAATAGCTACTTTTAGGTTATCACTGTTGAGTAAATCGCTTATAACTTGGAAACTATTGCATTTACAGTATTTTGTTTCAATATGTTATTCACCTATTTTGGGATCAGCTATAACATAGTGAAGTTTCAGATCTGTGGCTCATTGCATAGCTGAGTAATAGCTACTTTGAAGTTCTCACTATTGAGTAAATCACTTGTAACTTAAAACCTATTGCATTTAGAGAATTTCGTATAAACATGTTATTCAGCTACTTTTGGGCCAGCTATAACATAGTGAAATTTCAGATCTGTAGGTCATGGCATAGCTGAGTAATAGCTACTTTAAAGTTCTCACTATTGAGTAAATCAGTTGTAATTGGAAAACTATTGCATTTAGAGTATTTCGTATAAATATGTTATTCAGCTACTTTTGGGTCAGCTATAACATAGTAAAATTTCAGACCTGTAGCTCATGGCATAGCTGAGTAATAGCTACTTTTAGGTCATCACTATTGAGTAAATCAGTTGTAACTTGAAAACTATTGCATTTACAGTATTTTGCTTAAATATGTTGTTCACCTACTTTTGGGTCAGCTATAACATAGTAAAATTTCAGACCTGTAGCTCATTGCATAGCTGAGTAATAACTACTTTGAGGTTCTCACTATTGAGTAAATCAGTTGTAATTGCAAAACTATTGCATTTAGAGAATTTCGTATAAATATGTTATTCAGCTACTTTTGGGCCAGCTATAACATAGTGAAAGTTCAGATCTGTAGGTCATGGCACAGCTGAGTAATAGCTACTTTGAAGTTCTCACTATTGAGTAAATCAGTTGTAATTGGAAAACTATTGCATTTACAGAATTTCGTATAAATATGTTATTCAGCTACTTTTGGGTCAGCTATAACATAGTAAAATTTCAGACCTGTAGCTCATGGCATAGCTAAGTAATAGCTACTTTTAGGTTATCACTGTTGAGTAAATCGCTTATAACTTGGAAACTATTGCATTTACAGTATTTTGTTTCAATATGTTATTCACCTATTTTGGGATCAGCTATAGCATAGTGAAGTTTCAGATCTGTGGCTCATTGCATAGCTGAGTAATAGCTACTTTGAAGTTCTCACTATTGAGTAAATCACTTGTAACTTAAAACCTATTGCATTTAGAGAATTTCGTATAAACATGTTATTCAGCTACTTTTGGGCCAGCTATAACATAGTGAAATTTCAGATCTGTAGGTCATGGCACAGCTGAGTAATAGCTACTTTAAAGTTCTCACTATTGAGTAAATCAGTTGTAATTGGAAAACTATTGCATTTAGAGTATTTCGTATAAATATGTTATTCAGCTACTTTTGGGTCAGCTATAACATAGTAAAATTTCAGACCTGTAGCTCATGGCATAGCTGAGTAATAGCTACTTTTAGGTCATCACTATTGAGTAAATCAGTTGTAACTTGAAAACTATTGCATTTACAGTATTTTGCTTAAATATGTTGTTCACCTACTTTTGGGTCAGCTATAACATAGTAAAATTTCAGACCTGTAGCTCATTGCATAGCTGAGTAATAACTACTTTGAGGTTCTCACTATTGAGTAAATCAGTTGTAATTGCAAAACTATTGCATTTAGAGAATTTCGTATAAATATGTTATTCAGCTACTTTTGGGCCAGCTATAACATAGTGAAATTTCAGATCTGTAGGTCATGGCACAGCTGAGTAATAGCTACTTTGAAGTTCTCACTATTGAGTAAATCAGTTGTAATTGGAAAACTATTGCATTTACAGAATTTCGTATAAATATGTTATTCAGCTACTTTTGGGTCAGCTATAACATAGTAAAATTTCAGACCTGTAGCTCATGGCATAGCTAAGTAATAGCTACTTTTAGGTTATCACTGTTGAGTAAATCGCTTATAACTTGGAAACTATTGCATTTACAGTATTTTGTTTCAATATGTTATTCACCTATTTTGGGATCAGCTATAGCATAGTGAAGTTTCAGATCTGTGGCTCATTGCATAGCTGAGTAATAGCTACTTTGAAGTTCTCACTATTGAGTAAATCACTTGTAACTTAAAACCTATTGCATTTAGAGAATTTCGTATAAACATGTTATTCAGCTACTTTTGGGCCAGCTATAACATAGTGAAATTTCAGATCTGTAGGTCATGGCACAGCTGAGTAATAGCTACTTTAAAGTTCTCACTATTGAGTAAATCAGTTGTAATTGGAAAACTATTGCATTTAGAGTATTTCGTATAAATATGTTATTCAGCTACTTTTGGGTCAGCTATAACATAGTAAAATTTCAGACCTGTAGCTCATGGCATAGCTGAGTAATAGCTACTTTTAGGTCATCACTATTGAGTAAATCAGTTGTAACTTGAAAACTATTGCATTTACAGTATTTTGCTTAAATATGTTGTTCACCTACTTTTGGGTCAGCTATAACATAGTAAAATTTCAGACCTGTAGCTCATTGCATAGCTGAGTAATAACTACTTTGAGGTTCTCACTATTGAGTAAATCAGTTGTAATTGCAAAACTATTGCATTTAGAGAATTTCGTATAAATATGTTATTCAGCTACTTTTGGGCCAGCTATAACATAGTGAAATTTCAGATCTGTAGGTCATGGCACAGCTGAGTAATAGCTACTTTGAAGTTCTCACTATTGAGTAAATCAGTTGTAATTGGAAAACTATTGCATTTACAGAATTTCGTATAAATATGTTATTCAGCTACTTTTGGGTCAGCTATAACATAGTAAAATTTCAGACCTGTAGCTCATGGCATAGCTGAGTAATAGCTACTTTTAGGTTATCACTGTTGAGTAAATCGCTTATAACTTGGAAACTATTGCATTTACAGTATTTTGTTTCAATATGTTATTCACCTATTTTGGGATCAGCTATAACATAGTGAAGTTTCAGATCTGTGGCTCATTGCATAGCTGAGTAATAGCTACTTTGAAGTTCTCACTATTGAGTAAATCACTTGTAACTTAAAACCTATTGCATTTAGAGAATTTCGTATAAACATGTTATTCAGCTACTTTTGGGCCAGCTATAACATAGTGAAATTTCAGATCTGTAGGTCATGGCATAGCTGAGTAATAGCTACTTTAAAGTTCTCACTATTGAGTAAATCAGTTGTAATTGGAAAACTATTGCATTTAGAGTATTTCGTATAAATATGTTATTCAGCTACTTTTGGGTCAACTATAACATAGTAAAATTTCAGACCTGTAGCTCATGGCATAGCTGAGTAATAGCTACTTTTAGGTCATCACTATTGAGTAAATCAGTTGTAACTTGAAAACTATTGCATTTACAGTATTTTGCTTAAATATGTTGTTCACCTACTTTTGGGTCAGCTATAACATAGTAAAATTTCAGACCTGTAGCTCATTGCATAGCTGAGTAATAACTACTTTGAGGTTCTCACTATTGAGTAAATCAGTTGTAATTGCAAAACTATTGCATTTAGAGAATTTCGTATAAATATGTTATTCAGCTACTTTTGGGCCAGCTATAACATAGTGAAATTTCAGATCTGTAGGTCATGGCACAGCTGAGTAATAGCTACTTTGAAGTTCTCACTATTGAGTAAATCAGTTGTAATTGGAAAACTATTGCATTTACAGAATTTCGTATAAATATGTTATTCAGCTACTTTTGGGTCAGCTATAACATAGTAAAATTTCAGACCTGTAGCTCATGGCATAGCTGAGTAATAGCTACTTTTAGGTCATCACTATTGAGTAAATCAGTTGTAACTTGAAAACTATTGCATGTACAGTATTTTGCTTAAATATGTTGTTCACCTACTTTTGGGTCAGCTATAACATAGTAAAATTTCAGACCTGTAGCTCATTGCATAGCTGAGTAATGACTACTTTGAGGTTCTCACTATTGAGTAAATCAGTTGTAATTGCAAAACTATTGCATTTAGAGAATTTAGTATAAATATGTTATTCAGCTACTTTTGGGTCAGCTATAACATAGTAAAATTTCAGACCTGTAGCTCATGGCATAGCTGAGTAATAGCTACTTTTAGGTCATCACTATTGAGTAAATCAGTTGTAACTTGAAAACTATTGCATGTACAGTATTTTGCTTAAATATGTTGTTCACCTACTTTTGGGTCAGCTATAACATAGTAAAATTTCAGACCTGTAGCTCATGGCATAGCTGAGTAATAGCTACTTTGAGGTTATCACTGTTGAGTAAATCGCTTATAACTTGGAAATTATTGCATTTAGAGTATTTTGTTTCAATATGTTATTCACCTATTTTGGGGTTAGCTATAACATAGTGAAGTTCCAGACCTGTGACACATTGCATAGCTGAGTAATAGCTACTTTGAAGTTCTCAATGTTGAGCAAATCACTTATAATTTGAAAACTATTGCATTTAGAGAATTTCGTATAAATATGTTATTCAGCTACTTTTGGGTCAGCTATAACATAGTAAAATTTCAGACCTGTAGCTCATGGCATAGCTGAGTAATAGCTACTTTTAGGTTATCACTGTTGAGTAAATCACTTATAACTTGGAAACTATTGCATTTAGAGTATTTTGTTGCAATATGTTATTCACCTATTTTGGGGTCAGCTATAACATAGTGAAGTTCCAGACCTGTGGCTCATTGCATAGCTGAGTAATAGCTACTTTGAAGTTCTCACTGTTGAGTAAATCAGTTGTAATTGGAAAACTATTGCCTTTACAGAAATTTGTGCAAATATGTTATTCAGCTACTTTTGGGTCAGCTATAACGTAGTGAAATTACAGACCTGTAGCTCATGGCACAACTGAGCAATAGCTATTCTCAGGCACTGACTGTTGAGTAAATTGGCTATAACTTGAAAAATATTGCATTTGGAGTATTTTGTTAAAATATATTGTTCACCTACTTTTGGGTTAGCTATAACATAGTGAAATTACAGACCTATAGCTCATGGCATAGCGGAGCAATAGCTATTTTCAGGTTCTCACTATTGAGTAAATCAGTTGTAACTTGAAAACTATTGCATTTACAGTATTTTGCTTAAATATGTTGTTCACCTACTTTTAGGTCAGCTATAACAGCAAAAATTCAGACATGTAGCTCATTGCATAGCTGAGTAATAGTTACTTTGAGGTTCTCACTCTTGAGTAAATCAGTAGTAACTTGAAAACTATTACATTTAGAGTATTTTGTGTAAATATGTTATTCACAGACGTTTTGGTCAGCTATAACATAGTGAAATTGCAGACCTCTATGTCATGGCATAGCTGATCAGTAGCTTCTTTCAGGTTCTCACTGTTGAGTAAATCATTGTATCCAACCTGTAGGAAATCATGGGCTGGGAATCTGTTAATATGGTCCGATTTGACCTTGGAACCCTCCTTCAAGGTCAAATGAGGATAGCCAAACTTAAAAGTGCTTATAACTCGCTTATTATTGGTCCTAGAGGTTTGGAATGGAAAACCAACCTATAGAAAATCATGGGCTGGGAATCTTTTGGTGTGGTCAGATTTCACCTTAGACCCCTCCTTCCAGGTCAAACGAAGATAGCCAAACTTAAAGTGCTTATAACTCGCGTATTATTGGTCTTGGAGGTTTGAGATGGTAAACCAACATATAGGAAATCATGGGCTGGGATTCTTTTGGTGTGGTCAGATTTGACCTGGGACCCCTCCTTCAAGGTCAATTGAGGATAGCCAAACTTACAATTGCTTAGAACTCGCTTATTATTGGTCCTACAGGTTTGGGATGGTAAACAAGCTACAGGAAATCATGGGCTGGGAATTTTTTTGTGTGGTCGGATTTGACCTTAGACCCCTCCGTCAAGGTCAAACAAGGATAGCCAAACTTAAAAAGTGCCTATGACTCACTTATTATTGGTCCGAGAGGTTTGGGATGGTAAACCATCCTAAATT
The DNA here is from genome assembly GCA_964017235.1 of Sabellastarte sp. h YS-2021. Classification (NCBI taxonomy): domain Eukaryota; kingdom Metazoa; phylum Annelida; class Polychaeta; order Sabellida; family Sabellidae; genus Sabellastarte; species Sabellastarte sp. h YS-2021. The sequence continues at coordinate 57,413,249 of OZ024930.1, read as the reverse complement.
CTTTGGCTGGGAATCTTTTGGTATGGTCAAATTTGACCTTTGGACCCCTTCTTCATGGTCGAACGAGGATATTGCATTTATAGTATTTCTTTAAATATTTTTAACCTACTTTTTACACTTAAACAATTACCTTGTTACTTTATTTCATAATACCATTTGCAGGGCACAACTTTTTTGTCCTTTTTTTCTGTCAGCTTCGGAATATCTTTCGAACATGCTGTTCAGTTACCATTTACTGTATTTCTGTACAGCCCTTTCCCTGATAATTATGCTTTCCTCTCATTATCACCATCACAAATCAAAAACATTCAGTCAGCTGACACAGTGCCCGTTCACGGGCACTCTCCTCTTGTTTCTTATTAGTAGCAAAATAATGACATAAGTAAATGTCAAATATCTTCAGAAGTATTAAAGTTACGGAATTCTTTTCAAATATGTCATTCATCTACTTTTTTGTAAGCTATCACATAGTAAAGTTTCAGACCTGTTGCACATTGCATAGCTAAGTAATAGCTACTTTGAAATTGTGACTGTTGAGTAAATCCATTGTAATTCCAAAACTATTGCAGTTACAGCTTTTTCTTCAAATATGTTGTTCAGCTACTTTGTCCTTAACTATAAGATGGTATATATTTTGGGGTTGTATTGCATGCCATAAGTGAGTAATAGCTATTTTCTTATTTGTAGCAAAATAACAACATAAGTAAATGTCAAATATCTTCAAAAGTATTAAAGTTAGGGAAATATTTTCAAATATGTTATTCATCTAGTTTTTGATAACCTATCACATAGTAAAGTTTCAGACCTGTTGCACATTGGACAGCCGAGTAATACCTACTTTAAAATTGTGACTGTAGGGTAAATGCATATAGTTTGGGGTTCTATTGCATGCCATAAGTGAGTAATAGCTATTTTCTTATTTGTGGCAAAATAATGACATAATTTTTCTCAAATAACTGCTTCATCTACTTTTGGAAGAGCTTTCACATGGTGAAGTTTCATACCCGTAGCTAATTATTCACCTACTCAAAATGAGTAAATGATAATTATCTCTAAAAGTATTGCGGATATCCAATTTTTATCAAATAACTCATTCATCTACTTTTGGGAGAGCTTTCACATGGTGAAGTTCCAGACCCGTAGCTAATTACTCACCTACTCAAAATGAGTAAATGTGAATTATCCCTAAAAGTATTGGGGATATCCAATTTTTCTTAAATAACTCGTTCACCTACTTTTGGAAGAGCTTTCACTTGGTGAAGTTTCAGACCTGTAGCTAATTATTCACCTACTCGAAATGAGTAAATGCTAATTATCTCTAAAAGTATTGTGGATATCCAATTTTTATCAAATTACTCGTTCATCTACTTTTGGGAGAGCTTTCACATGGTGAAGTTCCAGACCCGTAGCTAATTACTCACCTACTCAAAATGAGTAAATGTGAATTATCTGTAAAAATATTGCAGATATCCAATTTTTCTCAAATAACTCATTCACCTACTTTTGGGAGAGCTTTTACTTGGTGAGGTTTCAGACCCGTAGCTAATTATTCACCTACTCAAAATGAGTAAATGTGAATTATCTCTAAAAGTATTGCGGATATCCAATTTTTATCAAATAACTCATTCATCTACTTTTGGGAGGGCTTTCACATGGTGAAGTTCCAGACCTGTAGCTAATTACTCACCTACTGAAAATGAGTAAATGTGAATTATCTCTAAAAGTATTGCAGATAGCCAATTTTTCTCAAATAACTCATTCACCTACTTCTGGGACAGCTTTCACTTGGTGAATTTTCAGAGCCGTAGCTAATTATTCACCTCCTCAAAATGAGTAAATGCTAATTATCTCTAAAAGTATTGCGGGTATCCAATTTTTATCAAATTACTCGTTCATCTACTTTTGGGAGAGCTTTCACATGGTGAAGTTCCAGACCCGTAGCTAATTACTCACCTAATCAAAATGAGTAAATGTGAATTATCTGTAAAAGTATTGCAGATAGCCAATTTTTCTCAAATAACTCATTCACCTACTTTTGGGAGAGCTTTCACTTGAAGTTTCACACCCGTAGTTAATTATATCCCCAGACGAAAGTCGGGGATATATTGGATTCAGGTCCGTCGCGCCGCCGCCGCCGCCGTAGAAATTTCCTTGTGGACGCGATAACTCAAAAACAAATTAATATTTTTTTTTCAAACTTGGTACACATGTTAAGGGTGCCCAAAGGAAGATCCCTATTTTAAGGTGACCTTAAACTCCCAGTAAAAAAGAACTTATGGCCACCTTAAGGTCAGAAATTGGACTTTTGGCCACTTAGAGCCCTGTAGGTCACAAACTATGATGCTCAGCTGGCTGAAATTTTACCTGACAACACATTAATATGTTCTTAGTACATGTGCCGAAAATCACGACTTTAAGTTGAGGAGAAAATTGTCCTTGAGGCCCATAAATACCCCCACTTAGGGATTTTTTGCTATACTTTTCACATATTTTGCCCTATAATTTGGAAGTGGTAATTCTGATGAGTCTCAAACTGTGCTAGGTATAACTTTGATATGTAATCCTTGTCTGTAGAAAATTTTAGGGCTGTAGGTTTACCCAAAGGGGTCGACTTAAGGTCTCAAAAGTGCCCACAGAGACCCAATTTATGCACTTTTTGCCACTTTCAAGCACTGTAGCTTTCAAACTATGTCTCTCATCTAAGTTAAATATCATCTGGGAATATATCTATGTGTTTTCTTATATGTGCCCCAACATTTAGGCCTTTAATGGACAGTTAACCTGTGTATCAGGACCATAAACACCCACCCGAGTGACCCTTATAAGACATTTTTCACATCTTTTTCCCTGTAACTTGGAAATGGTAAGTCTGAGAAGTTTCAAACTGTATTAGATATATATTCTGTGTGTAATCTTAGTATGTAGCAGATTTTAAGTCTGAAGCTTTAATTTTGAAGGTCAAATTGAGGTCTCTAAAAGGCTCCCAAAGACCCAATATTTGGACTTTTTGCTACTTTTAAGCCCTGTGACTGTCAAACTATGTGACTGATAGAGCTCAAATCCTATCTGGGAAGATATTAGTATGTTATTTATATATGTGCCAAAAATTAAGGCTTTAAGAAGACATTTAACCTGTGTATGAGGACCATAAATCCCCACCCGAGTGACCATTTTTAGACATTTTTCACATATTTTTCCCTGTAACTTGGAAATGGTAAGTCTAAGAAGTTTCAAACTGTATTAGATGCATATTCTATGTGTAATCTTAGTATGTGACAAATTTTAAGTCTGAAGCTTTAATTTGAAGGCCACATTTAGGTCTCTAGAAGGCCCCATAAAGACCCAGTATTTGGACTTTTTGCCAATTTTAAGGCCTGTGACTGTTAAACTATGTGACTGATAGAGCTGAAATCTCATCTGGGAATACATTATTATGTTCTTTTTACATGTGCCAAAAATCAAGGCTTCAAGTAGACATTTAACCTGTGTATGAGGACCTTAAACACCCACCTGAGTGACCCTTTTAAGACATTTTTCACATATTTTGCTCTGTAACTTGGAAATGGTAAGTCTGAGAAGTTTCAAACTTTATTAGATACATATTCTATGTGTAATCTTAGTATGTAACAAATTTTAAGTCTGAAGCTTTAATTTGAAAGCCACATCGAGATCTCTAAAAGGCCCACAGAGACCCAATATTTGGACTTTTTGCCACCTTTAAGCCCTGTGACTGTTAAACTATGTGATTGATGGAGCTGAAATCCCATCTGGGAATGCATTATTATGTCCTTTTTACATATGCCGAAAATCAAGGTTTTTAGTAGAAATTTAACCTGTGTATGAGGGCCATAGACACTCGCCCAAGTGCCTTTTTGGACATTTTTTCCGTATTTTGCCCTGTTATTTGGAAATGCTTAGTGTGACAAGTCTTAAACTGTATTATATATAATTTTTGTTTGTTATGTATGTCCCCCAAAAAGTTTCAGATCTGTAGTTTAATTGCTAAGGTCTCTTTAACAATTGTAAAATGCCCACAGAAACCCAATTTATGGACATTATGCCACTTTAAAGCCCAGTAACTGTCAAACTATGTGGGTTATAGAGCTGAAATCTTTGAATTTTTAAAAGGAAATGCCTGTCTATTTAAATTTTGAATATTAATAATGTTATGGCTATCTTAGTCTTTTAAGAACTTATTTTTGTGTGTTATACCTCTGCTTGCTGAGTTTTTAACTTTTTAAAATGAAACTGGTTAAACGCCGGTTAAACATATTCAAGTAGACAAAATGGACACTTTAAGTGAGCTTTAAGTCCCAATATTAATGAAATTATATCCGTATGTAGTAAAACTAGGGGATTTTTAACCCTCAACTAGCCCAGTTTTATTCAACTTGCCTCAGTTAATTTTGACACAGCTCCTACAGTTATGAACTCATTTCAGTTGATAATCACATACTTAAAATTCTCAATTCTTTTTGTATTTGAGTACCCCTTTTATATAGATTGTTTGTTTACCATTTATGCTGTAGCACTCCATCTCTTTGAGAGAACATGTAAACTGTGTAAAAAAGATGTAGAAGATGAGATACATTTTGTTTGTGTTTGTCCAGCTTTAGAGCTGATTCGTATGAAATATTTCAAAATTTTAAATATAGATAAATCTGAATTATTAATAGATCAATTATCAAGGGTATTAACTCATATGAATGTCAATATGGTTATTAATTTTGTTTTTGATTTGTGGCAAGAAAGAAAAAGTAAATTATATTGTTAATTTTTATGTATTGAATTGCTGTCTTTATTTACTGTATCTTACCTCAAAATATGTTTGCTCTGTTTGTTATTAACTCTCTATTTAAAGTGACTTATAAGCCCATATAGGGCTGGGTATTACTTCAATAGTTTTTGTATAATCCTTGTCAACATAATACATGTCACTATAATAAACTAATAAACTAAACTAAGTCCCAACCCACATCCCCCACCCGGATTCCCCCCACCCACCTCTGGGACCTCCAGCTATATTGAGTGACACTAAATAAACAAAGGTATTTAATGATATCAGATGAGAAACAAAGACCTCAATGGGGTTGCAGATCTTGTGTAATAGTGAGAGAGGTGTGGAGAAGGGGAGAGGGGTGGGGGTGGGAGGTGGTGGGCTTCATTACATATAACACAAAGGGGAGTCAGAACTGAGATTGTGTCACATATTTAGGTTGCATATATATGGACCACATATATAGGTATAGAGGAAATGAATAACTGAAAACAATTTGCAAATTCTAAAAATAATATAATAAAATAATAATATAAATAATTTTTTTTTAAATAATATTTTATTTGTGAACAAATATAGAAACAGATATGCGCTTTTGGGATTATGAATTTTAGAATGGACATTGAATCATCAATCATTTAAATACTTTGAAGGAAGATTGAAAAGTATGATGAGTTGAGTTAAAAATAATATTTTATTTGTCAACAAATATAGAAACAGATATGCTCTTTTGGGATTATTATTTTAGAATGGACATTCAATCATCAATCATTTAAATACTTTGAAAATAGGTTTAGAGTTATCATTGCAGGAAGATTGAAAATATAATTTGAGTTATGTATTCGGCGTCTGGGGATACACCATCTTCCTTGGAAGATATAAACAGAGTAGATTGATGTGCTGAAGTTCATATAATAATGGGTAATTATGTTTTTAAAAATTCCCGATCAAAACCTGTGGCGTGAGTGATGACCTGTCTGGGGATATGTTGGCGCCGAGTTGGCCCAATCTAGTTATTCACCTACTCAAAATGAGTAAATGCGAATTATCTCTACAAGTATTGCAGATAGCCAGTATTTCTGAAATAACTCATTCACATACATTTTGGAGAGCTTTCAATTAGTGAATTTTCAGATCCGTAGCTAATTACCCACCTACTCAAAATGAGTAACTGCCTATTATCACTAAAAGTATTGCAGATAGCCAATATTTCTCAAATAACTGATTTACCTACATTTTGGAGAGCTTTCACATGCTAAATTTTTTTAATGAATTTTTTAAATAATTTTTAGTGCATTAAAATTCATGAAATCATGCACTAAATCAATTATAACTTGAAAAGTATTACATTTAGAGCACCTTGTTAAAATATGTTATCTTTAGTACATCTAATTTATATGGCGGGAGATAAATGCATGCGTCAGAATGCTTGTTTTTTTCTAAAATTGAATGCAACAGTTTGTGATACCTGGTTCATGGAAACCTTTAAATGAATGTTGCATAAATTTGTGTAAACAATATGCAAATGTCTTTATATTAGTAATTGAGTTGAAGTTTGAAATCTGTTTTCTTTATTATGAAACAAACTTAATTATTATGGCACAGCAGGGGTTGTCTCAATAACAGGAAAAGTCTCAGTAGGAATTACAGCATGATGACAAATAGTGGGGTATTGTTCCACAAATTACATTGTAAAACAGAATCTCACTTCCTTATAAAAGCAAATACTAGAGTTACAATAATTCCATTAAAGGCAGCTTGATTTGTTTTCATTACATTCTTATTGATAATTTAGGCAGATATTTTTATTATTCCTGTGTTCATTAGTCTACTCTGCTTTTTGATTTACTTTTTCAATCTCACTCCTTTGTCACCCATGTCACAGGAAATATGTGTCACCGGAGCAACATGTGACGTTAAAGAAGAAGATGAATGACTTAATTAGAAGACACAGGGAGTTCAGGACTATCATTCTCTCAGGTTTGTCCTTTTAAAAACTGTAACAAACGTCTGGGCTTAATGAGTAGTGTTATACATGCAAACAACGGTACTTGGGAAACCAAATAATAAAAGAAAGGTAAAAGTAATTTACATCATAAAATGTGAAAATTCAACTGATGTCTATTGCATGTTTTGTTCAGAAGTTGTTTTTTTGGGGGTTTTTTTCCTATTGAGAAAACAGAGGTCCTTAATTATCACAAGGGTTTTGTTGTTGCTGCAGTGAGTTTTTCTGAAGAAAACAAAGCAAATATTGATGTTCATTAACTAAAGTTCTGTTGTTGGTTGAAAAAGGATAGTGGATTCTCACAAAAGAACACACAAAAAAAGGTCCATGAAATGAATGATGTTTTCTGTCCTCAGTATTCCCTGCTAAACATTGTAGCTTTTGGGGATGTAAGTGTTGTATTTAATGAGCTTATATCCTGGTGGTTTTTATTTTTTTTTTTAAATGCTTTATTTTAATCAAAAATACTTTTTAACATGTCAGCTTAAATTATACTGAATTAAAAATATTTAATATTGGTGTGTTAACATAGATAATTGTGTGTCAGGTCCATCAGCGGTACTTTCGATTGTTCTAATTAAAACTAAGTAAATTCCACACAAAACTCTATGGCTCACGGGCATGGCACATTCAACAAACATTTGTAATTAAAAAAAAATAATAATAATAATATAAAAAAATAATAAAAAACTTGCCGCATAGGTGAAGGGGAATTTTTTATGGACTATTATCAGTGACATACAAGGTCACTGTTCTGTGCTGTATGTGAATCGTTGATATCAAAGTACTTACGTAAAAACTATCTGAGATTTTCTGTGAAAGGAGAAGCCATATTTTCACTTTTTCAGATTGAAATCTTAAAATAAAAATTATAAAAAGAAAGGGACATAAAGAATTACAGGATACAAGTCTACTTCATGATGTTGCACATTGGTTGTACTTGTAGGATAGATTGTTCCTTGTCTTGATTGGAAAACAAATGTAACTGAAATGGAGTTTAAGTCTGAACGTTACCCTTTGTGAATATGTGCTGATTTACAAAACAGCCATTGTATCCCTGAATTTGATCATTAAAATATATGCAAAGACATATATTCCAAAATGTATTTTTATAGGACATGTAATTTTTATGGAGGCAGTTTGTTAATGCTGAAAAACATTGTAGAGTAGATATTATTAAGACTTTTTGGTGTAAACCAAGGAGTGCTATGCCTTTGCTCTATAGACTCATTACTACCCTGGGAAAGTACTTGGCAGGCACTCTTAACATGTTTCGACAGTTTATTTATTCTTATTCTTAGAATTGTATATTGGCCTTAAATACATCTTTCTCTGAAAATTCTTCTAAGTATTTGGCATGTAATTAAGCGTCCCTTGCGGGACGCTTGTTTGTGTATGGGAGAGCTTCAGGCTCCGCCGGCTCCGCATTTTGTTTTCCTTATAACTCTGTAACCGTTAGGCGGATTCTTTTCAAATTTGGCAGGTTTAGGCAGTAGCCTTGGGGAATTTTTTTGAATATGCTGCAGTGACATTTCAACCAATCAGAGAGGTCACATGACCAAAAATGTCTTTTTTCGATGGGGAAGCTTGTCCGGATGATAACTTGAAAGGAATTTTATCAATTCACCTGAAACTTGGCAAATACATTCATTCTATTAAAATCTGGAAATCATTAGATTTTGGCATTGATTGGTCAAGAAATGTCCGAGTAATTAATGATTAATTAATCATTACGAATTTTCCAAATAAGGAAAACACAAAAATGCTTATATCTCGAAAACCGTGCTAGATAGAGCGATTTCGACGAAATTTTTGACCCGCAGGATATCTCTGCGGAGTAGTTTTCCCAATTTTCAAAAAATTTTTATCTCGCCCAAAATGGCGGCCATTTTGAATTTTCAAAATTTTCGCAAAAATTGCAAAACACAAAAATGCTTATATCTCAAAAACCGTGCTAGATAGAGCAATTTCGACAAAATTTTTGATCCGCAGGATATCTCTGCGGAGTACTTTTCCTAATTTTCAAAAAAATTTTGTCTCGCCAAAAATGGCGGCCATTTTGAATTTTCGAATTTTTCGCAAAAATTGCAAAACATAAAAATGCTTATATCTCGAAAACCCTGCAAGATAGAGTGATTTCGATGAAATTTTTGACCCACAGGGTATATCTGCAGAGTAGCCATGCCATTTCAAAAAAATTTTGTCTCGCCAAAAATGGCGGCCATTTTGAATTTTCGAATTTTTCGCAAAAATTGCAAAACATAAAAATGCTTATATCTCGAAAACTAGGGGTGGGACGAGTACAAATAATTCGGGTCGATTACTCGCAGATGAAAACTCGACTCGACATCGAGCCCTCGCGACATTTAGTATCCACCATAACAGGAAACGACATCCAATATGGCGGCTCCCGTAAACGAAAAAAATATAAAGATAAAAGCTTTGAAACGCTTGAATTAGCTATTGTCAGCACATAATATCATTAATTTTATGTTACAAATGGTTGATTATGCGATTTAATGAAAGTAAGGTATGCTATTTATGTTTAATTAACTAAAAAACGTAACTGGTTCTATAGGTTGTTATATATACACGAGTAATCGACCCTAAGAATTGGGGTCGAATTTTCGTGAAATTCGCCTCGCTCGGCGAGTGTCGACTGCTCGGTCGCACCCCTATCGAAAACCCTGCTAGATAGAGTGATTTCGACGAAATTTTTGACCCACAGGGTATCTCTGCAGAGTAGCCATGCCAATTTTCAAACAAAAAATTTCTCGCAAAAAATGGCGGCCATTTTGAATTTTCGAATTTTTCGCAAAATTGCAAAACACAAAAATGCTTATATCTCGAAAACCGTGCTAGATAGAGCGATTTCGACGAAATTTTTGACCCAGAGGGTATCTCTGCAGAGTAGCCATGCCAATTTTCAAAAAAATTTTGTCTTGCCAAAAATGGCGGCCATTTTGAATTTTCGAATTTTTGCGCAAAAATTGCAAAACACAAAAATGCTAATATTTCGAAAACCGTGCTACATAGAGCGATTTCGACGAAATTTTTTATCTTCAGGGTATCTCTGCAGAGCAGCTATCCCAAAGAGCTTTCACTTGGTGAAGTTTCAGACCCATAGCTAATTGCTCACCTACTCAAAAAGAGTAAATGCGAATTACCTCTAAAAGTATTGCAGATGGCCAATTTTTCTCAAATAACTCATTCACCTACTTTTGGAAGAGCTTTCACTTGGTAAAGTTTCAGACCCGTAGCTAATTACTCACCTACTCAAAATGAGTAAATGCTAATTATCTCAAAAACTATTGCGGATACCCAATTTTTATCAAATAACTCATTCATGTACTTTTGGGAGAGCTTTCACATGGTGAAGTTTCAGACCTGTGGATGATTACTCACCTACTCAAAATGAGTAAATGCGAATTATCTCTTAAAAGTATTGCAGATAGCCAATTTTTCTCAAATAACTCATTCACCTACTTTTGGAAGAGCTTTCACATTGTGAAGTTTCAGACCCATAGCTAATTACTCACCTACTCAAAATGAGTAAATGCGAATTATCTCTAAAAGTATTGCAGATACCCAATTTTTATCAAATAACTCATTCACCTTCTTTTGGGAGAGCTTTCACATGGTGAAGTTTCAGATCCATAGCTAATTATTTACCTACTCAAAATGAGTAAATGCTAATTATCTGTAAAAGTATTGCGGATACCCAATTTTTATCAAATAACTCATTCATCTACTTGTGGGAGAGCTTTCACATGGTGAAGTTTCAGACCCATAGCTAATTACTCACCTACTCAAAATGAGTAAATGCGAATTATCTCTAAAAGTATTGCAGATAGCCAATTTTTCTCAAATAAATCATTCACCTACTTTTGGGAGAGCTTTCACTTGGTAAAGTTTCAGACCCATAGCTAATTACTCACCTACTCAAAATGAGTAAATGCGAATTATCTCTAAAAGTATTGCAGATAACCAATTTTTGTCAAATAACTCATTCACCTACTTTTGGGAGAGCTTTCACTTGGTGAAGTTTCAGACCCATAGCTAATTACTCACCTACTCAAAATGAGTAAATGCGAATTATCTCTAAAAGTATTGCAGATAGCCAATTTTTCTCAAATAACTCATTCACCTACTTTTGGGAGAGCTTTCACTCTGTGAAGTTTGAGACCCATAGCTAATTACTCACCTACTCAAAATGAGTAAATGCGAATTATCTCTAAAAGTATTGCAGATAGCCAATTTTTCTCAAATAACTCATTCACCTACTTTTGGCAGAGCTTTCACTTGGTGAAGTTTCAGACCCATAGCTAATTACTCACCTACTGAAAATGAGTAAATGTGAATTATCTCTAAAAGTATTGCAGATAGCCAATTTTTCTCAAATAACTCATTCACCTACTTTTGGGAGAGCTTTCACTTGGTGAAGTTTCAGACCCATAGCTAATTACTCACCTACTCAAAATGAGTAAATGCGAATTATCTCTAAAAGTATTGCAGATAGCCAATTTTTCTCAAATAACTCATTCACCTACTTTTGGGAGAGCTTTCACTCTGTGAAGTTCCAGACCCATAGCTAATTACTCACCTACTCAAAATGAGTAAATGCTAATTATCTGTAAAAGTATTGCGGATACCCAATTTTTATCAAATACTCATTCATCTACTTGTGGGAGAGCTTTCACATGGTGAAGTTTCAGACCCATAGCTAATTACTCACCTACTCAAAATGAGTAAATGCGAATTATCTCTAAAAGTATTGCATAGCCAATTTTTCTCAAATAACTCATTCACCTACTTTTGGGAGAGCTTTCACTTGGTGAAGTTTCAGACCCATAGCTAATTATTCACCTACTCAAAATGAGTAAATGTGAATTATCTCTTAATAGTATTGCAGATAGCCAATTTTTCTCAAATAACTCATTCACCTACTTTTGCCAGAGCTTTCACACACGAAAATGAAAAATTGTGAATATCTCGGAAAAGCTATTTCTTTTGCTTTAATGCTCGGCGGGAGATACACACCACGGCAGTGGTCTTGACAAAAATTTTTGTCTCCCCAAAAATGGTGGCCATTTTGAATTTTCAAAGTTTTTGCAAAACACAAAAATGCTTATATCTCGAAAACCGTGCTATATGGAGCGAACTCAACAAAATTTTGGACCTGCAGGGTATCTCTGCAGAGTAGCCATGCCAATTTTCAAAATATTTTTGTCTCGCCAAATATAGCGGACATTTTTAATTTTTTTATTTTTTGCAAAACACAAAAATGCTTATATCTTGAAAACCGTGCTAGATAGAGCAGACTGCGCTGACTTTGGTTGCCACAACAGTATAAGGCTAGAAACGAAGCATTTTCTTAATACTTTAGCAGTCACCTTTATATCCTTTTCGGGACGCTTTGTTTTTGCTATGCAAAAACATTATCTTTTTTTTTGCGAGCGATCCTCTAGTTTGTTTTCTCATAATAATTCCAGCATTTTGCCATAATCACTCCAGTATATGATATATGGTCTGTTTTTCTGTAGTAACTGCAGTATTTTTAGCATAGACTATTATTTGATACGTCATCTGCATTCCCATAATATCTAATAACCATAGTATTTTGCCATGATCTCCAGTATTTGGTTTCTACTCCATGTTTTCAGAGGATTACTCGCCTACTGCTTGTAAAAACTGTAAAACTCAAGTAGTCGATGAGAAGCAGCAGACCTTACTGCGTAAACTGAAGGGTACTGTATTATCACTCACAGCTTTACAGAACTCTTGAGTGTGTGTCTATCTTAACCTGTGAAAATCCTCCTCTATGTTGTGCTGTTGGCTAACTTTTGTTTCTGTGTTAAACAACTCCTAATAGATTTGTGTTGCTTTTAATAACATTTAAGGGGTTTCAGGAGCCAGCTGAGAGATCTGAACATTTATTACTACCGCTTTGTCATAAAATTCTCATGTCTTTGGTGACAGATCGAGAAAACAAAAAAACAAGTAAAATGACGAAGCATTGAAGGTTAAATCGTTTTTATTGATGCTGTTTCAAGCATCTTTTGTGACCATAAGGGTTTACAGATACAGTGTACAGGAGCCTGTGAATGGAAGCCTTCATTCTGCTAATAAATATGTATGCTCTTAGTCAACTGTAAGTTAGTGTACTCTTGTGTAAATCAAAATTCACAAATATGATAAGCTACGATGATGGCAACAGTTTATATTTGGTGTTTTTATAATGTTTTTCCTCATTATTGAACACACTTGTGTAATTGTTATAAAGTCAAACCAACAATTGGCCGATTAATAAAACTATAAAAACAAATTATCTTGACATACAGCTAGTTTTCTGAATACACAAGACTCTCCTAAAACTACAACACATTTTCAAGATTTAACTAACATTTTTTCATGTTTGACCAAAACTCCAGGTATTAAAAGCGTAAATGGACCATCAGGTAAATATATTTTATGACACATAATATTAAACCCGCAAACTATAAGTACTTGTTAAAAGATTGTATTTTTATAATAATAATATTGTTGAAAGATTTTATTTTTATAAAATCTTTTATTGATAAGCACACACGCAAGCCTGGTTTTTGCAACTGTATTCTACTTAACTCCATCAAAGAGGGAACATGTAGACTATGTATTCTTCTTTTAATATAAGTTGTGTTTTTGCTTTATTGCTGACTAAAATGTTGACTATTTTGGATTGTTTCTTCTTTATAATAGTCTTGACAGTTAATTTTAGAGAGTTTTGGTTGTAAAAATGTAACCCTTGCATGTGTTTATGATGTTCATCACTAAACATTTGACTTTATTTAATGACTACCTATTGGGTTTATTAAGCCTTTTGTAAGTGAGAGCATAAGAACTGTCTCCCTGTTTTCATGACAAGTTTAAGGTAATAATTGATTTTAGAGAGGCTAGTGTGAAATCTATTTGTCAACAAGAACATTCAGAAAGTACTAATTTTGATGACATTCAAACGAGTATGACTCATTGTGGAATTGCTGATAGAACTTTGGGACAATCTGTGTGAACAAATTATGCTCTTTTTGGAAACAACTCTGTGATGTATCAGTAAACTCTTGTTAAATAAAGATTTAGAGTATTTAAAAGTTGATAATATTAAGACTTGTATTGCTATTGAAAAAGTCACACTTATTCTAAGAATTAATTAAGAATAAGAGAATATCGTAAGAATAAGAGTTTTAGAGATTATCATAAAGGTACATGTTAATGCAGCTTTTCCCAAAAAACTTTCCAGTTCCTCTACACTAGTCAACAAATATAATAATTGTACTGCCAGAGTAATAAGCCAACATTATTTATCTGCTGTGTGAAAATGTTTTTCTTTCTTGTACATACAGTTAAAATGTTCATACTATGTACTGCTATTAATATTAAATTTCTTTGTATTTCCACTTATCTTTTATTATTGTTTTAAAACTTTTCTCAGTTGAAAATTTTGACAAATTACATTTATTGAGACATATAAATCCTAAATTTTTATTTAAAAATTCCAGTTGATAATATCAAAAAAATATATATATATATTTACAAAAGACAAATTGTTATGTAGAAATCCATATCATTATTATTTCATTTGGGTAAAACAAAGTGAAGATTAAGAGAAGGAATAATCTTATTTCCTTTTGAAAGATATAACTGATGTGAGCTGAAGTGTTCAATTAGAATTGATTTCCTCCTGCCATTTAAAGCGTTTGCCTTTGTGAAATTATCAAACAAGTGATATTGTGGACCATACTTATTGTTCATTGTCACTGTCTTAGTTTCAAACCAGGAAAATGAACATAAATAGATATTACAGTGTTGATTAATATAGCTTGCAGGATTTCAATATCAATTCCCAAAGTGTAAAGTTCTATTTTTAATACCCAATGAAACAGTATTTTTATAACCTCTTTTAATATTGATCATCAAGTATTCAAATGTTGGAAGATCTATTCTCAGATTTATGAGGAAAAATGATGCATTTCTTGGCTTGAAAAAAATTGTTTCAAGCCAGAAATGCATTGTTTAGATCCACTGGTATGCAGAGGCAAATTTGAGTTTGATCATCAATATTGAAATTTTATTTCAATGCCTACAGAGTTTGAACCAATTTGGATTATGCTATACAGTAAAAATGTTTATCGGAATTTGTGTTTTATACTCTACAGGTGCTATGAAGGAAGTGCCAATAGGAGAGCTGTCTTTTGCTTCTGCAGATTATAACATGCAGAATGCCACATTTCTAGACATGGTAGGGAGTAACATATGTATTTTAAATAGAAATGGAATGCACTAGAAACTTTGTATTTGACAGTATTTGAATGTCAAAATAACATTAAATTGAACTCATTTGAGGTTAATGTATTCTGCCAGTTTTGGTTGCTATAAATACTACAAAATTCTAATTTTGAAGGCCAGTTCTACATACTTGTTTGCAACACAACAAACTGGTTTCAAGGTAAGTTCCTGCATGTGCCACCGTTCAGTTTAATAAGTTGATGTAATTTTTATTTCTGGGGTTCTCATGGTCCACATGGCCATTGCTTATTTTTTTGGTTCCCATAACCCGAAACAGTAAAATAACATTTCTAATCCTGTGAACAGGCTCCCAGTCTGTGGCTTGTTCATCTCCCTGACTAGTATTATGTCCACCCCCCTGGGGGGTGGATATATTATTTTTGCTTTTTTCGCCGTCCGATGTCCGATGTCCGGCGTCCGGTGTCCGGCGTCCGGCGTCCGATGTCCGGCGTCATGCATGGTTTCCGCTCATTTAAAGGAAAAGTATTAGAGCTATTGTCACCAAATTTGGTATGCAGGCTTATTGGGTCAGTAGCTTGCTTGGGATTGCTTTTGGCTGTTGTACCTCTTTTGCTTACTGAGTAATACTTAAGTACAGCTATTTTCAGTACCCATTGGTTTCCGTGCATTTAAGCCAAAATAATTAAAGATATTTTACTACAATTTTGAATACAATATTGTTATGTCCATAGCTCGCTTGGTATTGCATTTGGGACTGATAGCTTTGTCAGTACATGAGTAATAGCCATTTAGGTACTTCATTGTGTATTTTCAGTACTACTTTTGAGTAATTTGCTTCTATCTCCTTAACCGTGCGAGATAGAGCGATTTCGGCAAAATTTTCGACCCGCAGGGTATCTCAGGAGTGTACTCTTTGCAATTTTCAAAAAATTTTCCCCTCCCCAAAAATGGCGGCCATTTTGAATTTTCGAATTTTTGCCAAAAATGGCAAAACACAAATTTGCTTCTATCTCCTTAACCGTGCGAGATAGAGCGATTTCGTCGAAATTTTCAACCCGCAGGGTATCTGAGGAGTGTCCTCTTTGCAATTTTCAAAAAATTTTCCCCTCCCCAAAAATGGCGGCCATTTTGAATTTTCGAATTTTTGCCAAAAATGGCAAAACACAAATTTCCTTCTATCTCCTTAACCGTGCGAGATAGAGCGATTTCGTCGAAATTTTCGACCCACAGGGTATCTAAGGAATGTAATATTTGCAATTTTCAAAAAATTTTCCCCTCCCCAAAAATGGCGGCCATTTTGAATTTTCGAATTTTTGCCAAAAATGGCAAAACACTAATTTGCTTCTATCTCCTTAACCGTGCGAGATAGAGCGATTTCGTCGAAATTTTCGACCCACAGGGTATCTAAGGAATGTAATATTTGCAATTTTCAAAAAATTTTCCCCTCCCCAAAAATGGCGGCCATTTTGAATTTTCGAATTTTTGCCAAAAATGGCAAAACACTAATTTGCTTCTATCTCCTTAACCGTGCGAGATAGAGCGATTTCGGCGAAATTTTCGACGCACAGGGTATCTAAGCAATGCAATCTTTGCAATTTTCAAAATATTTTCCCCTCCCCAAAAATGGCGGCCATTTTGAATTTTCGAATTTTTGCCAAAAATGGCAAAACACAAATTTGCTTCTATCTCCTTAACCGTGCCAGATAGAGCGATTTCGTCGAAATTTTCGACCCACAGGGTATCTGAGCATTGTACTCTTGGTAATTTCTAAAAAATTTTCCCCTCCCCAAAAATGGCGGCCATTTTGAATTTTTGCCAAAAATGGCAAAACACAAATTTGCTTCTATCTCCTTAACCGTGCGAGATAGAGCGATTTCGGCAAAATTTTCGACGCACAGGGTATCTAAGCAATGCAATCTTTGCAATTTTCAAAAAATTTTCCCCTCCCCAAAAATGGCGGCCATTTTGAATTTTCGAATTTTTGCCAAAAATGGCAAAACACAAATTTGCTTCTATCTCCTTAACCGTGCGAGATAGAGCGATTTCGTCGAAATTTTCGACCCACAGGGCATCTAAGGAATGCAATCTTTGCAATTTTCAAAAAATTTTCCCCTCCCCAAAAATGGCGGCCATTTTGAATTTTCGAATTTTTGCCAAAAATGGCAAAACACTAATTTGCTTCTATCTCCTTAACCGTGCGAGATAGAGCGATTTCGGCAAAATTTTCGACGCACAGGGTATCTAAGCAATGCAATCTTTGCAATTTTCAAAATATTTTCCCCTCCCCAAAAATGGCGGCCATTTTGAATTTTCGAATTTTTGCCAAAAATGGCAAAACACTAATTTGCTTCTATCTCCTTAACCGTGCGAGATAGAGCGATTTCGGCAAAATTTTCGACGCACAGGGTATCTAAGCAATGCAATCTTTGCAATTTTCAAAATATTTTCCCCTCCCCAAAAATGGCGGCCATTTTGAATTTTCGAATTTTTGCCAAAAATGGCAAAACACTAATTTGCTTCTATCTCCTTAACCGTGCGAGATAGAGCGATTTCGTCGAAATTTTCGACCCAGAGGGTATCTAAGGAATGTAATATTTGCAATTTTCAAAAAAATTTCCCCTCCCCAAAAATGGCGGCCATTTTGAATTTTCGAATTTTTGCCAAAAATGGCAAAACACTAATTTGCTTCTATCTCCTTAACCGTGCGAGATAGAGTGATTTCGTCGAAATTTTCGACCCACAGGGTATCTAAGGAATGCAATTTTTGCAATTTTTCAAAAATTTTCCCCTCCCCAAAAATGGCGGCCATTTTGAATTTTCGAATTTTTGCCAAAAATGGCAAAACACAAATTTGCTTCTATCTCCTTAACCGTGCGAGATAGAGCGATTTCGTCGAAATTTTCGACCCACAGGGTATCTGAGCATTGTACTCTTGGTAATTTCTAAAAAATTTTCCCCTCCCCAAAAATGGCGGCCATTTCGAATTTTTGCCAAAAATGGCAAAACACAAATTTGCTTCCATCTCCTTAACCGTGCGGGATAGAGCGATTTCGGCAAAATTTTCGACGCACAGGGTATCTAAGCAATGCAATCTTTGCAATTTTCAAAAAATTTTCCCCTCCCCAAAAATGGCGGCCATTTTGAATTGTCGAATTGTTGCCAAAAATGGCAAAACACAAATTTGCTTCTATCTCCTTAACTATGCGAGATAGAGCGATTTCGTCGAAATTTTCAACCCACAGGGTATCTAAGGAATGTAATCTTTGCAATTTTCAAAAAATTTTCCCCTCCCCAAAAATGGCAGCCATTTTGAATTTTCGAATTTTTGCCCAAAATGGAAAAACACAAACTGGCCTTAACCGTGCAAAATAGAGTTATTTTGTTGAAATTTTCGACCAATAGGGTATCTAAGAAATGTACTCTTGGCAATTTTCAAAAAAATTTCCTTTTCCCAATAATGGCGGCCATTTTGAATTTTCAAATTTTTGCCAAAAATAGAAAAACAGGAATTTGCTTCTATCTTCTTAACCGTGCAAGATAGAGTGATTTCGTCGAAATTTTCAACCCAACCAATGCAAAAAGGCATGAAGCTGAAATAATTTACATCTACACTAACAAATATTTAAGCATCATCGATATATTTTACAAATGAAACAGGGTCTTGTAAGACTACTGTACAATTTGGGCAAAAGGTTCATGGGTGGACATTACACATGATAATGTGTGTTCTTCTATGCTATCCTGTTTCTATTCGCATCTACTATCAACAGGGCGGCCTATTTCTAGTTGGTACCTCCTTATACTCTTGTACACTCATAAAAATAAACCATATTGTCCAGAGGTAAAATCAAAATAACCTAAGTGAGGATTGAAACTTTGACTTTCTGTAAAGTCAACCACTACGCCACACTTTGTGTGTAATTGCCATTAATAAGATGACATTTTATGTTATAACACAGTAAGCATTTGTCTTAACACCATTTTGCTGGGTTTATGCCACTCAGTTAGCTACAGTTCTCTGTAATCTGGTTTTTCAGGCTAATCACCATGAGAAAGAGCTGATGGCCATTAAGGAGCGTCTAGACACATTAGACATCCACCAGCACAAACAGTTTGAAGAACTCAAAGGCGTATCTCCCATCACAACACCCAGGAAACATATCTATGACAGTACCAGCGAACACCACGACCTCTACTCAGAGGACGGGCTGGATACAGAGCCAGAACGTGACCCCAACAGTGCATTGTAGTCATAGCAACACAGAGATGCTTAGTGTTGTATGTGTTATTACTGTGGAGCCTCTATTGTCTGAATGTGTTGTCTGAACTGTTGCTATTTAAGCGAAAGGTACCTCCCAAATTAAAAGCTTCACTTTTGTAAGAACAGGTTCTAATTCAAAGGTTGTGTAAAAACTGAAAAAAAAAAATAGTTAATGATTCTAGTTTCCATATTTTCTGTAAAATATAGGAGTAACTTTAATGGCTTGGACTGTGGTCTGATAACAGAGGTTCGGATAACAGAGGCTCTACTCTGTACAATTGTTCATATATCCATGTTGTGCTAGTGTGTTATATGGGAATGTAGCTGGTCTATTTGTTATTTTTGTATATTATTATTGTTTTCGATCTTTTTTTTAAGGTTTTAAATTCTTCTCTGAGGTTTCTCAGGGACTTAAACAGCCTGTTTTTTTTAACTATACCCCACAGGGTTTTTACCACTGTGTGAAGGTGTATAGAGATTTACAACTTGTTACTTTATTTTTTCCTGTACAGCCAAAGCTCTCCTTATGTGCAGTTATTGTCAATAAATA
Organism: Sabellastarte sp. h YS-2021; assembly: GCA_964017235.1. Taxonomy (NCBI): domain Eukaryota; kingdom Metazoa; phylum Annelida; class Polychaeta; order Sabellida; family Sabellidae; genus Sabellastarte; species Sabellastarte sp. h YS-2021. The sequence goes on along the minus strand of OZ024930.1, from coordinate 57,393,373 downwards.
GAATCTCTTCCATAAAGTTTGTTGGATTGTCACTTTTCTCAAAAGATATACACGCTGCAGTTTTTACACTATTTACCACATATTATAAAAGATCATCAACCACACCCAACGTTTACTTGTTGTGGATTCAAGTTCTTGAGTTTGGCTTCAGGTAAAAAAAAGTTGGTAGTTTCTTGCCAAAGGTTGGTGATGTACACTGCACAGTCTTTATCTGATATTCACTAAAACTGCCCGTTATTATATAGCATATTTAAAGTGGCAAAACCAAATATATTTAAGCTCTGCTTCATTTACTTAATTTCAGATGGCTTCCTGATAAAAAATATGATGATATGTAACATGAGATGTGTATTTTTCAGACAGTTTTACATATTCATCTATTTACACATATCTGTACTGAGAAAGTGAAGGTAATTTGATACATGACAGCAGCTTATGTGATACTTTTTCTGTTAGTTTAGTTGTAAGATATTAAAAGTTACTGTCATAGTCCTGTGTTTATATCCCTACACCATGACATATGTTACATTCAATCGATATTGTAAATGAAATGTTTAATTTCAAGGTTCCAGAAAGGGAGTTTGCCAGTTGATTCTCAACTCATCCCCGGATTGATGTTAAGATTTTTTGCAAGTCACTTGTGCCAATGTCTGATCACAATATTTTTAGGTAGTGGCTTGGTGTGTAAAATGGTACCAAGTATTTACATTGTCAATACTGTCCTGACAACTGGGTACCTGTGGTTTAGTATTAACCGACTGAAAGTACAAGTCATACACATATAGCAGATGATGCAAACCTATTTATCAAGAAATAAAAAATCTTGAAAATAAGAAAAACTTTATGAAAACGAAAATTAGGTGGACAAATCTGACAATATCAGGTTTCATGCATATTAATAACAAATAAACAGTATTTTAATTGGATTAAGACTAAAAGAACCTGCTTTGCCAATTTGCACTTGGTTTCTCAACATCATCCATTTTGAGCCACCTTCAGACACTGTCATAACCCTATAATTTATAGCTTAATATTTTGCATTTAATCTTGGGAGACAATTTAAAATGTTTGTTAACTGGTGTTTCAAAATAGTAATTACTTTGGCTTTATTACAGGGATATTTTCCAAGACTCCTACCATGTTACAATACTCTCATGTGCAAGAAGTTTCATGGATGATATTTGAATGTAATTGTACTTCAGGCATGAATCATATTTTACTTTATGAATTTGTGATAAAGTTCATTCACACATTAAAGAATTAAGTATTTAAAGTATTAATTATTAAAGTAACCTGTCCAGCTGGGTATTGAATAGTTTTTCTCAGAATTTGTTCATTTGGAAATGGGTTATTTTTGAACTTCTTAAACTTTTGACAGATATTTACAATTCAATCATTTCTGGAAATGCCTGAACAGTTCAGCCATTTCACGAAAGGCCCAGGCATTTCACATAATGACCAAAATATAATTATGTATAATGCCTGGTTACACAAATTGTCTGTATTGTATACATATAATAATTCATCAATGGCAATATTGATAATGATAATGTGTTTATGGAAAGGTGTAGAAAAAGGAAATAAAATTGAAGAAAAAACAAAAGTTGTAAAAAAGAGAAAATGACAGATGTTATGAAAAATGAAAATAAACCCATTAACTGCATCGCATTATCTGTTGTCTTTAACATGTCTGTTCCATTTTTGTTACTTGCTTATTGGATTTTAATGTGTCTTTTATTTATCTTGTATATTATGTTTCTGTAATTATAATTTATTTTACCATTGTTTTGTATTCGTGCTAGTGTTTGCCCATATAAACAGGATCATATTTTCCTAAGTATTATATAAAATATGTCCAGTTATCCATTTTAATGTGGTTAATGACTTCAACAAGTATCAGTCGTGAAATATTTACTAACCATAGAGAGTTGAAGCCAGCCATTTGTCAATGTGCTGGATGTATCTGTAAAATATGTGAATATGGATTGAAATTATTTCTGAATATAACCAGGTGGCCAAAAAATAATAGCTGAGAACAGCTTCAGAGGAATTTTGAAAGATATGTATTAGGCCCTTCGGTATTTTATTTGTCTAATTCGGTGCATATATACATTTATCCTCTATGATGTAGTCCAAAATATTTTTGTAATTTGAAAATTAATTTCAAATGGCAAAAAAAATAAGAAAAAGTTAACCATAAATGTATTGTTTAATTGTACAAGAAAAGTGGATTTTGTATTGGCAATGTAGTATTTGGTGTGTAATGAAACCATCATGTAGTGTCACAATATGAGAAATTATTTGAAATAAACTCTTTGCAATATAGCATGTATTCTCTCTGAAGGTTGAGCATCATATTTGTGGTCCGCAGGATGAAAAATTGTACAACTACAGATCATACAAATGGCCTAAAACTGTGTCCGATTGACCCCTATAAGTCACAGTAAAAGCAGTGATAATTCTGAACAAAAGTACGCTATGTTTTGTTTGGGTATTGTATCAGCCAGCCTGAAGAGAAGTTTTTATGTTAAATGATTAGAAATCATATTTATACTTGGACCCAAAATCAAATTTTTTAAATGGGCCTTAAGCATTTTAATATTTACAGTTTTAGTGGTAACATTGCAAACTTTTGCATTGAATTTATATAAACAGATGTGATGGCCTTGGAATGGGTAAAAAATGAATACCAAAAGACCATGATAGACCTCTATATGAAATGAGATGGTATCTAAAGTGGTTCTGCTTTACAATGAAGTCACAGACAAGCTTTCATATAAATTGTAAAATTCTACTAGCCCATATAACTTGCTTGTGTCCTTATTCTCTGGCAATTGGACTCTTTCTACTCTCCTAAACTGGATGCCAGCCTGTTAGAAGTTTACCTCCCCAACTCCTTTCAGCACCCATTAGAACTCTTGTGAAGAGGGATGCATCTATAAAGTACCCTGTCCAACGTTACAGTATCCATGGCCTGACTTAAAGAGCAAACCCAGGACCTTCAGCTCTGAAATCCAACACTAACCACAAGGCTAGAATTCGTTTCACTGAAACTTTAATACAATTTTGTATAAGACCTTACTTTGATACCTATTCCTGAGAGTAAGGGGGTATCCCTATCTGTTGTCATCTAAAGGCAGTTGGTTCACTTTCAGGAAACCTGACAAATGTACTACTCCCAATTGTAACTTCACGCAAGCTGGATGTAAATATCTGTATTTAAGATAGTTTTAAGTGTACTAGCCTGGATTTCTATGGATTAAAATCTGCATTGACACAAGTGCAACCTTTAATTTATTTTAACAATATAAAATAAACCTTTCAAATGCTTTTTAAGGGGTATAATTTCTATTAGAAATCAACTGTTTTTGTTGTCACTTTGATTTCCTTAATTGGTATGCAAAAGTACACGAGTTTTACTGATGACGACCAAATGTTAATATTCAGTTTTCCTTTTTGTGCCATGTTGATGGGTGCCAAAATATGCCAAGCAGTACTTCCAGCAGACAATAGCTTGCCATGGATTGATAATTATTTTGGCCAGCTTCATTGATGAAATAGGATTTTGAAGCAGCCAACATAAAATAGTTTCACATGTAAATATGATGGAGGTCAGAATGAGTTTGTATGGAGATGTTACGTGCCTATTTCTTGATGGCACAAAAATTCTTTGAAAGCAAGCTTGTACATATTATCTCCCGCCTGGCTCGCTGGCGGGAGATTATAATTTGCACCATGTGTGTGCGTACGTGCGTGCGTGAGGGTGCGTGCGTGTGTCACGCAGTTTCCTCTGAAACTACTACAGTTACACATTTTTGGTAAATTAGTTGTCCTAATGAATTTTTTTGCTCTTCAATATTTTTTGGGTTTGGTGAACTTTGGCCTACTTGTGAGTGAGTAATAGCACTTTTAGCTAATATATTTACATGGCTTATAACTCTCAAACTATTGCATTTAGAGTATTTTGTTGCAATATGTTGTTCAGCTACTTTGTCCACAGCTACAACATGGTCAGTAGTTTGGAAGTGTATCTCGATAGCTAAGTGAGCTTATATCTTCAAAAGTATTGCAGCTACACAATTTTGTTCCAATATGTTGTTCAGCTACTTTCTCCACAGCTACTACATGGTCAGTAGTTTGGAAGTGTATCTCCATAGCTAAGTGAATAATAGCTACTTTGTCAAATTTTTATGATAACCATAATGAGTAAATGGCTTATATCTTCAAAAGTATTGCAGCTACACGATTTCTCTCAAATATGTTGTTCATCTACTTTTTTGTGAACTGTAACATATTTAAGTTTCACACCTGTTGCTCAATGTACAAGTGAGTAATGGCTACTTTATTGCTACTTTTACTGAAAATGTCAAAAATCAAAAATATCTCGCAAACCGTAAGAGATAGAGCAATTTCGAGCGAATTTTTGACCCACAGGGTAGTACATGAGTATCCTATGCTAAGTGGAAAAAGGTTTGGTGAACTTTGGCCTACTTTTGAGTGAGTAATAGCACTTTTACCTAATATAATTATGTGACTTATATCTGTCAAACTATTACATTTACAGTATTTTGTTCCAATATGTTGTTCAGCTATTTTCTCCACAGCTACAACATGGTCAGCGGTTTGGAAGTGTATCTCCATAGCTAAGTGAGTAATAGCTACTTGGTCAATTTGGAATGATAACCATAATGAGTAAATGGCTTATATCTTCAAAAGTATTGCAGCTATACATTTTCTCTTAAATATCTTGTTCATGTACTTTTTTGTGAACTGTAACATATTTAAGTTTTACAACTGTTTCTCGATGTACAAGTGAGTAATGGCTACTTTGTTGCTACTTTTAGTGAAAATGTGAAAAATCACAAATATCTCGAAAACCGTAAGAGATAAAGCGATTTCGAGCTAATTTTTGACCCACAGGATGGTGCAAGAGTCTCCTGTGAAATGGGGGAAAATTTCAATTTTCGCCACTTTTGGCGGCCATCTTGGATTTTTGCAGAAAATGGAAAAGTGTCAATATCTCGAAAACCGTAAGAGATAGAACGATTTCGAGCGAATTTTTAACCCATAGGGTGGTACAAGAGTGTCCTGTGGAAAGGTGGAAAATTTCAATTTTCACCACTTTCGGCGGCCATCTTGGATTTTCGCGGAAAATGAAAAAGTGTCAATACCTTGAAAACCGTAAGAGATAGAGCGATTTCGAGCAAATTTTTGACCCACAGGGTGGTACAAGAGTCTCCTGTGCAAAGGAGGGAAATTTCAATTTTCGCCACTTTCGGCGGCCATCACCACTTTCGGGGCCATCTTGGATTTTCGCGGAAAATGAAAAAGTGTCAATACCTTGAAAACCGTAAGAGAGAGAGCGATTTCGAGCGAATTTTTGACCCACAGGGTGGTACAGGAGTGTCCTGTGCAAAGGGGGAAAATTTCAATTTTCACCACTTTTGGCGGCCATCTTGGATTTTTGCGGAAAATGGAAAAGTTTCAATATCTCGAAAACCGTAAGAGATAGAGCGATTTTGAGCGAATTTTTGACCCCACAAGGTGGTACAACAGTGTCCTATGCAAAGGGGAAAATTTTCAATTTAGTATTTCTTCCCCTGCGGTACTCGGCGGGAGATACATACCGCGGCAGTGGTCTTGTTCTAGAGTATTTGTGTGAATGTTCAGGTCTGAAGATAAATTTTGGTTAGTACATGCTGATACCAAGTCAAAATTGACAAACAAAAATTCAGTGCAAGAGCAATAAAATATGGACTTATGGACGTTGGTTCTACTTTGTCTAATTTACAAAAACTGCTGTTCGGTGTACCTCAGGGTTCTGTTTTGGGTCCTCTGCTATTTTCTCTCTACACATCTCCCCTTAGTACACTGATTGGTAAACACAAAGGTGTAAACTTCCATTTTTATGCCGACGACACAACTTTATGTCCATCTCTCACACAGGAATGCCTCAGCTGCCTTTGAGAAGTTGAATAGATGCCTTCAAGATGTCAAAGAATGGATGTCGGCTAGCAAACTTAAACTCAATCCTGATAAAACTAAGTTCATACTTTTTGGCTCCAAGAAACAGAGAGAAAGGTTAAATGCATGTTTCCCAATTGATATCCTGGGCAAGCCCCTTCACTCCACCGAGTCTGTGAGGAACCTGGGTGTGTGGTTCGACTCTGATTTTTCCTTCTCTAAACATGTCCAGAATGTTTGTAAAGGCTGCTTTAGTCAACAGGGATTTTAGAAATATTAGGCAGTTTTTGACTCAGGATGCAGCTGTGTCTGTTGCCAATGCTTTTGTTAGTAGTCAGTTGGACTACTAACTCACCTTTCAGGAGTCTCTCTAAAGTTAATCTTCATAGATTACAGTCTATCCAAAATAGTGGTGCTAGAATTGTCACAAATTCGTGTAAATACACTCGGATAACTCCGGTACTCAGGAAACTCCATTGGCTCCCTTTTCAGTTTCGCTCAGAGTTCAAACTGGCTACCCTGGTGTACAAGTTTATTCATACTGGTTTCCCTAAATATTTCGCTCCATATCTATCCACATACCACACTACTTACAATACTAGACACAGTCAGTGTTGCCAATTTCCTCAATGTAGCAAAATTTCAACCTACAATTCACAAGTCCACTAAGCAGTTTGGCTTCAGTTTTGCCTTTGATGCTCCCTCTGTTTGGAATTCACTTCCTGAAGACATCCATGCATCACCCACTATTGCCTCTTTTAGAAAGAAGCTCAAAACCTATCTCTACGCAAAGGCATATCCTCCGCTCATTTTCTCTTATGGCTTCTCCGTGGTGCCGACCTGTTTTTGTCCCTGGACTTTGAATTTGCATATTGCTATTGTCTTGTTGCGCCTTAGAGTCCACTACTCAGTGGAGATTAAGCTCTATAAAAGTCAATTTAGAATTAGAATATTGTTTTATCCAGATCCTTGCACATGGTAATAAAAATTTTGAAATGACTGAGCTACTGTTGCCAGTAGCAAAAAGTAATGAATTGCACAACCAGCAACAGTTTAAAAATTCTGAAAGAATGCATTAGACTGAGGAGGTTAAAAATCACTAAAGATATTAAAACTAAGCATTACTGGGACCTTCTAAGATAAATGTGCTAAAAACTATGGTAATACCAAAGCTGGTGTGTCTATTTTTCTGTTCTACCAAATCGAAGTACAGCAATAATGGCTTAAGTAAAAGGCATATGTAAAGACTTTTTATGGGAAGGCAGACAATTTAAGATCACTGATGAGCAGCTGCAAAACCAATACTGGGAATGGAGGTCTAAAAAATTAACCTTGATGCTTTCAATAATTCATAAAAAATGTCTTGGGTTAAAAGACTATTAACATCAGGTAGGTGGTAACATATCTTTGAATCTCACATCTGAAAACAAGCAAGAAAAAACAATTTGGAACTTTACCCTAGGGCATTGGGTATGTTTATATCAGACATAAAGAATCTTTTCTGGGAAAATTCCATAGTCCGTTTGGAAAACTATAAACTATTAATGCCAGATAGTGCTGATCTCAGAACTCTTCCAACATCGATTGTAGCGGATGAAAATCCTATAAGATGTTTGTTTTAAAACTTCAAAATTAAGGAGTTGTGTATATAAACGACCTTATAACTGAGAGAAATGGCTATTACAGACCCCAAGATTTTATACAAAAATATCAACTGGCCATACATTTTCTGGATTTTCAAGTTCACTGCACTGCATCCCCAAACATAGAGAACTATGTATATCTTGAAAACTATGGAGATCAGGTGATGCGGTGCCCCTCACTCCCAGAGGACTGGTTGAAGGTTGAATCTGTCTTCCGCGTAGATGAAACATTCCACAGGACCAACCTTGGATAGTGCTCCAGAGTAATGACATTCCATATGAAAGCTGCAACCCAATGGAGGCAGCTAAAAGACAAAGAAATATTGTCAGGGATTATTTCATGAATGAGGGCCAGCTTCCCGGGCAACTGGAGAGAATTTAAAATTTAAAATACTGTGATACTGTGAGTTTTTAAATGTAAATACATTATTGCAAGTCTTTAATAGTAAAAAAACATTTAAAATGAAGTTTACAAAGGTATTGTGTACACTTTCATTGACAAAGCTAGTACGATGAACATTCTTCTCTTAAGTGATGTTTTGTATGCTTTTTCAGGTGTCATACATGATTGTCTGTGTCAATGTTTAATTGGCCTATGTCACTATTGCCAATGAAATGTTTGTTTTGGTTTTCCAAACTTTGATTTTGACTGCAACATGACTTCATCTTTTTGGCCAAGAACGAAATGGCATTACTCACTTGCATTACTCACTTAAGATAACTTAACAAACATAGCATTTGGTCACTGGTCAATGAGCACTTGTTATTGTTCACACAATGAAAACATAATGAAGAGGTTATGAAAAGACCTATTGGTAAAATGCCAAATATTGCATTCCTTTCTTCTGCTATTGTACACTAAAGGTGTGTCACCCAAATGTGTGGTGACAAAAGGAAAGGTTTGGGATACAATGCTTTGAAACAATGGACAAACAAGTAAGCAAGCATGCCCTCCTCCTGGGTACAAATGAATGATGGTGGAGTGATGGGTGTTCAGCATTCTCAACATGGGTTCAAACAAAAAGCTGGGGTGGGAGGGTTTCATTCACACCACCTTTTTGGGGCTTTTATTTTTCTTATTATTTTTCAAATAATTGTTTTTGGAAGATTTGGCGGCCCTAAGAAGGGCCTTTAAAAATTATCAGCTAGTGCTGATAAGTTGGCTGGCGGTGGCCGGCTACTGGAGCCCTGAGGCTGGTTGGTCTGGCTGATCTGGTTGGGTGGTTGTTGTGTCATCGACTGGCTGGAACTCAGGCGTGTTCATGGCACCAAAGCTGACATCTTGTGACGCGTTTGCAATGTTGCTGAAGTACGTGCTGTCAACTGAGGGTGGATTTGTTGGTGGTGAGAAGGCAGATCCGACTGGTGAGTGGTGGGCTGCTTTGCCTCCTAGTCTTTGTAGCTGTAAGTGGTGGTGACATGACGTGCTGCTGTGATGAAGTGGTGCTGCTGCTGCTGTTGTATCGGCAGATATGTTTGGATTGTCTGTTGCATGGGCTGCTGCTGTATCGGCTGATGTGTTTGGATTGGCTGTCGATTCTGCTGCTGCTGCTGTTGTATTGGCTGCTGTGACTGTATAGAATGCTGTATTGGCTGTGGTTGAATTGCCTGCTGCTGCTGCATTGGTTGCTGTGACGCTGACATCAGTGGCATGTGGTACTGTGGCTGCATGCTTTGCTGTGGAGCCTGGCCTTGGATCTGCTGTTGAGCTTGTGTCTAAGCTGTTGCATATGTCTGAGTGAATGTCTGTTGAAAGTGCTGCTGTGAATGTTGTAAATGCTGCTGCTGTGGAAGTACCTGTGGTACTTGTGTAAATGTCTCTTGCATCTGCTACTGTGGGGCCTACACCTGGGTGTGAGACAGAGGATACTGGTGTGAAGTCGAGGCCTGGCTGTATGTGGCGGTCTGGGCCATATTGGTGCCAGGTGCGTGTTGGAACCTTTGCTGCTGCTTATCCCTACATTTAAGTCTCATCACTAAGTTGAATGTTTCTTGTTGAAACTCATGATACAAGTCGCTTGTTAGTTGTACCACCTCCACCTTTAGAAAGTCGCAGAAGCCCAGTCTTAGATCATCAGGCTTGTCATCACTCAGCTTTTTAACCACAATGTCTTTTAACTCTGTTATCCCCCTCTGAGATTCTACAAGAGCTGATTGGAGGTCAGAATCTGCTTTACTCGAGGTCACACTGACGGCACACGATCTAGTAGTAGGCGTATATGTATCCAGGCGGGACAGGTCTGCTGGGTCATCAGTGGATTCTGGGTGAGAAGTATCCTGGAACAGTTCCATTTGCACAGTCTCCCGTCTAGATTATGAGCCCACTCCTGTGGTGGCTTGTGAAGTAGACCCCTTCGGAACCCTGAATTCACTTTTGGCTTTAAGATGGCGCATGGTGTGGTCCCTCAGGAAGTCAAAATTGTCTCTGGTCCATTTTGCTCTGGTCAACTGTGGTTCACCCTGGCCCGACCTCATGTGAGTGACCTTTCCGATGAGTGTGCGCTGGCTCTGAAACCATTTTGACAAGCATCTTTGTCCATGTTGTTCTCCTCACAGAACTTATCCCACATAGCCTCCATCTTTGACATATCCTTGTAGTCCATTGAACGCTTGTTGTAGAGATTTCATTGTTACGCAAAAAGTCCACCAATTTCTGCTCCTCCTCAGCACTGAACAGAACAGCGGGTTTCTTGCTCCTTTTGTCAGCCTTCTCTTCCAATACACGTTTCCCTTCCCTGGATGACGTGCTTTTGCCCTTGCCTTCTCCCTCTTGACTGCCTCTCCTCTTTGACCTTTTCTTTGGTGGCATTTTACAAAAATATTCACCAAATATTCCTTTCTAAAAAACAAAAGCCTCAATAATTTTGACTAAATATACTAGCAATATATATCCAGTATCTGTTGTAAAGTTGATTAATTGATGTATCCTCATCGAAATGCACAATGTGTATGAGCAATAGCCAAACTAAGTGCCCCTTATATAGGCTTTCTTCCATGAGAAAGTGTCTGGGAAACCACAAATCAATCAGTAAACCCAGTCCTTATTGTCCTTGAGGCATCATTATTATTCATAAACCCTGTCCTTATTGTCAGGGAACAGATCCGTGAATGTCCGTGTATATCAGCAAGAAATTTTTATTTCCTTGACCTTCCAGGATCATTCCTAGTGCTCTTTGGGGGTTTCCGGTAGTGTCTGTTAACATCTGGAGGCGTCCTTATAGCTATTGTGGTTATCCCAATAAGTTTTCCGAGCATTTATTGTCCTGGAAGAGCCAAGGATGTTACGGATATCTCAAGGACACCCCGATGGGTTTAAGGATGTTACAAACGTGTTACAGATGCATTACTGATGAGTTACGGATATCAATTACAGATAAGGTCCGCAAAGCAGTTTGATTTTTCCAGAGTGTCTTTGTGGACACATCGCATCTGTGGTGGATGCGACAAGGACATTGAGAACAAGCTCACGGATGAAAAATGTGATCTGTAAATCACTCAACAATTTCCATATTAGGCAACCTGGCACGATCCGGCGGACCCTCCTTGGATGTGTAACTGGGGTAAGTGGGAACCAGTTTTAGCCATGGACAAATGGAAGAAAATTTGTGCTATGAATTCTGAAACCTGAATGAAACCTCATTGAGAGCTTTTCAATTAACACCTTTCTGCAAATAACACCAACTAATAACTACAGGTATTTGGGAATGATATGTAAAGTTAGTGTGGGGTATATAAATACAAGCAACGTTTTGAGGATTTATGTTACACTGTGTAAAATGTATCAGTTTTACAAACATTAGACTCCAAAGGGTTTAATCTTAGAGCACTGTATGTTACCATTTCTCAAGGATTATCTTCAACTATCTTTTCAATTGGAGCCTACATCAAGTTTACTCAATGTATCTTTATGTTAATCCAAACCATAATAACGAGTTGCCCTCGGGTATAGTTTTAACAATAGATTAAGACAAATCTACAACACATATAAGTGAAAAGGAACAACAAACCTTTTGTAATACAAAATTTAAACAATGGCCTTAGCATACCTTGTTTTTCAGATAAAAATGTCAAGACACTTAAATATGTAACTAAAAATAGTTAATTTTTGATCCTGGATACAAACAAAATGCAATGCTTCAACTGCCTAGTTCAGGAAGTCAAAGAAATTGTTTTATAGTTTTCTTTTATATTTTTCTCTAACTCTTAGTCTGAGAGGCTACATTTTTCCTGTGTATCCACTGGATGACTAAAGTTTTCATTTGTAAGTTGAGCTGTGTGGATACAGAACTTGAAAGATGGATGAACAGCCGATACATGTGGTAATATAATGTTTTATATATGTACAAGTAAATATGATCAAACTGTGAAAGGATGAAAATACAACACAAGAAAATTTAACCAGTATTAGTTTTACAAACACTGGTTTTTTTGTCCTTTAATCAAGCAGAAATCTTTCATGAGATTTACAAGCTATATATATAATCCTTATATGGATTTAAATTGCATTAAATATCAGTATCAGGTATCGAATATTGGTGTCACCTAAGCTTGGATCTTATTTTAGGCTATTGTGTTTCAATTTTTGTAATGGGATGATAAAAATCAGCAAACTTAAAATGATTCTCCATGTGCCACTGTGTAAATCGCTCCTAATATGGCAATTTTAAGTGTTTTATGTTTGATACCATATTTAACTACAAAGCAATCATATAGGCGCACACCATTACCCAGACATATAAGTATGCAATATATCATCAGATCTCTCCCAAATCGTAATGACATTTTTGGGGGCTAAGCTATATATGTGCATAAATTTTTTAAAAGATCTGTGCAGTATTTTTGGAGTAATTTCAACCTCAAACCCTGAATCAGTTAAAATTTGACTGTTGTAAATTCGGTTTTTTTTTTGTATACACAGTATGATCCGGATCTCTCTGTAAATTTAAGATCAGACGCCCCCCCTCCCCCTATATAAATTTGGATTAAGATCCGTTCCTTTGTTTTGGAGTAATCATCAGACAGGCAAACAGATAAATGAATGCACCCATAAATAATAGCTATATCCTCCGTAACGGAGGTAATTAGTCCTAGTGTTCTCTTGATGGAATTTCAGCTTCAAAGTTTTTTAACATGTTCCCGGGGTGCCTAACGTCTAGTAGGAGGTTTTATTAATTTTTTTTTTAAATCCACTAGAAATTAGAAAGCACTCGCAGACCTCGACAAGGCAGCTGACTATCCCTATATAATAATTTTACCCATTTATAGTTTTAGTGGGTTTTTCCCCTTTAATTTTAACCCCCATAATTAGATAAGCGTGACCATGATATCATTCATCTCTTCCTTTGCTCAGACTCTATCTACATGAAAATTATATAAACATCCATTCATTTGTATTGGAGTAGTCACTTACATAGACAAAGGGACAGACCGACAAACAAATGGGGCCTAAAACATAGTCTGCTTGGCTGATGTAATAATTGAGAACAAACTTCAACAGTACAATACAAACAAGTTGAAAATTCAAGTTAATTAAAATTCTGTTAAGTACGTTCCGATCAGTTACATCAAATATATATGACTTGCAATTTGATGAAATTGTGACTTTGACAAGTTGGAACTGGTTTGCAATCAATGAAATAGGGAGGGTACTTTTGTAACAGTTGGGGGTCAATGTTTGTCATCGTCCTTTCTTGGCCATGGCGTTAATTGTGGATGTTTTCCCTGTCAACAGAGCCTTTTATCTGAGTAACAGTTGAGAACACACAAATACACATCGATGGAACAAACATGCTGGATGCATGGCATTCGTCCTAAATGTCAAACTTAGCATTTCCACATTTCAACCTGTTACTAAAAAGTCTGTCTTGGTAATCTTTTGATACGGCAATTGATTTATGACTTCAACAGAGATACTACTGATTTTAATGGTGAAAATTTTGAAAATGTTTAGGGTTATTGATATCTTATAACCTATATTAGTTTAGTTAATTCCTTATTCACAAGATAATTCAGGACAACTATTAGTTATCTTCTAGTGTATCCTACTTGTTTAAACACAGTAGGAAAAAAGTTTGTTAAAATCTATAACTGGTTAGCAGAAGCCTTTCATCAGCAATGACAGGTCTCATCTTTTACTGGAGCTTATAACACAGAAGTATTTGAGACCTGTAGGATAATAATAAATGTTGAAAATGAAATGCTATAAACTCTTAAGGGCTGAAATTCGAGGATGATCAATTGCTAAGGTATACTATCTTTGATATACATCTATATTTGATAATGTGAAAGGCTAAACATGTTTTATTGTTAAAGTAATACACAGCAATACGTATATATAAGTACCTCAAGGGGTTAACATTATGCATGAAAAATCTTTTTTTTCCTTATCATACATTTTCGTTTAAAATAAATAACTGTATTGATAGTGTCACAACACTGCTATGGTTCAGCTAGCAGCTAATACAACCTTAAAATTTAGATTTAGTCTTGTGTAAAGACTAGTGCTAGGAACATTTTATACCATCGAGTAGTTTAAAACGTGTTTTCACTGGTAAACTTTGATTTTCAATCACAAAGTCCTTGGTCACAGTATCAACTGTGATCGTATTGGAATAATATTGGAGTAATTTCTATCTGACCCTGTTTTTAGCAAAACTACTTTTTCTTCAGATGCCAAGGAAGCTGGTCCAGGATGGTTACCGTGGCTGGTATGGCTTTGAGTCTCGCTATGACACTGCTATTCGCAACAGTCTCAGCAAACTATGGAATCAAAATGCTAGGCTTGGTTTGGTGAAGGTACGTCACAAGAAAACGATGAAAGAACTAGAAGAACAGGAGAAGGCTTACGACATAAAACAAAAGCGAGAGAAGAGGAATACTCAAATGGAGCTGGTGGAGATGAGAGCTTATAGAAGAGTATACAGACAGTACAGTTTCACAGCATTTACCAAGTCTGAAGAGAAGAGACTGGAGAAACAGAAACAAGAACAAAAAGAAGAAGAAAAAAGGAAGAAGGACCAAGCAGAGAGGGGACGTGAGAATAGGGATGATACCAAAAAGATCACTGAATTAGCTAGTTTCATAGGGAAAAGATCAAAAGACGCAGGTAGACTATATCAACCAGAAACTCGAAGGAAGAATTCTCTCAATGATGATAAAGGTGACAAAGGGCAGAAGCAACGGGGAAAGGATAAAATAAAGATTAGACATTCCATCAAGCTACAGAGTTTGAGTGAAGTAAATGAAAAGAAAATCACACTTCACAGTCACAAGACAGACTTAGGTCCACTCGAAAAAGAAATGCTTACACAGAGATCTGAAATTACAAACAACACCAATTCACCTGAAATTGAGATAAATGGACATTTGGAGAGTAATCCGAAACCCAGTGATGATACAAGCAAGACAAAGAGACTCCCTTCCTCTGGTTATGGAACTCTATCCAAATTATTCATGACACAACCCATTCCAGAAGAAGATGAAGAGTATCTGAGCCACACTGACAGTGAAGTGTTTTCTAACTTTACCAGTCAAAGTACTGAAAGCATGCCTCATTCTGACTCTTCCTGTACAAAGGATGATATCTTTGATACCCAAACACCTAATGTATTGGATGTAGATGATTTCAGTGAGTATGACTTGCAGCATAAGAGAAACTCTGTGGCTACTGGAAATGCTTGGAAACTAGGATTGTTTCGCTCATATACATTTCACAACAGAAAGGATTCAGTTGCTGCCAGTTCATCATTCAGCAAGAGAACCAGTACAGCAGCTTGTGAGCCAGTGAACAACAATAGGCCCAAACTATGGGAACTGCCTTTGACCCGAGAGGATAGGAAGTCCAAGGTTTTCCCAACAAACTGCAGAAATGCCTTCAAGCTGCGGAGGATGATTGATGATAAAGCTGTGCAGTTGATGCAAGACTGGTCTCCTGAAAATGTCAGAAAAATGAAGGCAAAGAAAATCCTAGAACAGATGAGCCTCCCTGATCTTGTACAAAGGCAAAAACCCACTTCTGCCATTTTCAGGGACTTTAAGCATAATAAAGAGTTGCATGGGAGTCTGGATCAATATCAACATGTGATAAAGAGACCCGGATTGATGGCTCGCACTGATGTACTGAAGATTAATTAATGTTCCTGCAGATAACATTGGGATTAGATGACATTCAGGGAGGGTTAATGTATTTATGTCTTGGACATCACTGTATTTGCATCTGGTGTGATTGGTTGGATACGACAGATTGGTTTAGGTAACATGTAAATGATAAGAAAATAATCTCACTGGTACAGAACCAGTGAAATTACACTTTGCTAATGCAACTCTAACAATAACTTACATTAAACTCTGTATCACTATAAACATTATTAATAGTAGATTTGTCTTATAAGAGGAAGCAGTGTTACGTCACAGCACCAGAACATGCTGTATTTTAGTAGTTATATGTAGAAGTTAGTTATAACTAAAACTAACTTTTGTGTATATTAGGAGCTGTGATGGGCATGCTGTAATCAAAAGATTGTTGTAATTGAAAGTTGTATGCTACAAAGTCAAAGTTGGGGTTTTAGTTCAGGGCCATTTTGGAGTAGGTCCTGGCTCACACTGATTTACGCCATTTTGGAGTATGTCCTCAGCATTGTCACTTGTGGGAGTCTAGTCTAATCATTATGTTTCCCTTATTGCTGCCATCTTTCTGCTTTATCAGGGTTGACATACTTCTTTCTGCTATCATTAAACTTGCACAAAGTGCTATAATTGTTTCACACTGCAATGGCTATAACACCATGATTTACTTTGGGTATTATTTCTCCTGTGTTGAACTGTGTTTTCAACCGTGCCATACGTATGGCTAACATTCACTACGACAACCTTTCACTCTTCCAAGGTTTTTTGGTGGTGGAAGGGGGGGGGGGGGGTGCTAGAAGTCTCATGAAATAGTGTCTTATATAGAATAAACGCCATTCACTCAGCTTTTCATACCTAGAACAAAGGATACAGGTGAAAAAAACTAACTGCAAAGCAAAACAAGAGAGGAAAAAAGAATGACAGCGAGTTTGTGCCAAGGCTGATCTAGCTCAAATCACGAGAGTGGGACACCTATCCCCTGAAGGGATCAATGAAAGATGGGCTGTATACTGGAGTGGATTTTTCTCTCATCTCTTGTTGGTCCCTTTTGTGAATACTAAACATGTTCTTAAACTGTTCGGGACACTCAGTACAAAATTATCTGCAGTGATCTATGGCCAAACAATTGACGAATGAGCAAATGAGTAAGTTCAACTAACTGCTCTGTACTATTTAAAGTTTCTCAGAGCTAATATTGACATTAAGCTTTTAGAGCTGTAGTGTCAGTCAATAGAATTAAGTGAATACAATCCATTGGGCACTGTATCATTGGAACTTCTCACAACAGAAGTTAACTTTAGCTATCTTAGTTATGAGGTTGGAAAGGTGTCAATTAATTCATGTGATAGGTCATATCTGGATTAATCTCTTTGTAGTAGCTGAAAGTACTCAAAATTTTGTCCATGTAATAATAGTATTAATAATAATAACAATGGGTGAAATCGCCCTCAAGCTAACCAGCTAAAACATCAATGCAATATTTAGTCTTTTGTGTTTGGTCTCTTTTGTGCCTCAGATATTTCACGTGGTGTTCTTAATTGATAAATTGTGAAAGTGTGTGAAATTCTTACCTCAAAGTTGTCTATAGCTAGATTCTATAATCTTTTCTTTAATCTATAACCACTCATCAGGGAGTTCGTGTCAATTACTGTAACAAAATCCAAACACGGAGAAAGAAACTTTTTGACTTATTAAAGAGCAAAGATTGAAAAGCAATTTTTATTGCACAGTCTGATTTGTTATCAATTTAGAACCATGAGTCGGTTTGTTTTGTTTTTTTGGGTTTTTTTGGCACGAAGAAATTTAACACATATATTTACTTTTATTTATAATTTCTATTGATGAAATGAATGATGACTATAACTACTGAAATATACGTCATTAATGTGCTGAACAGTTTCTACATTCTACCATGTCAGAACTAGGTTCAACTTTATTTGTCACAACTTTTAAGATGAGAAAACTGTGGACACAGTCACCCAATGTTTGGTGACATTCTTGTCATGCTTGATGTGCCCTGAGACATCCTCTGAATCTAGATCTCTTTTGCCGAATACGTGTGAAACTTTGTTATTCAATAAATACTAAACGATACAATGTGCTGAGTTGGTAAAAGCTTTAATTTTCCTCAGTGAGGCCCGTGAATTATAGTACTTGTGCAGGTTTACATGTAGAGTTTTTGTTACGTTTATTAGTACATCTTTATTTTTACATTATTCCTGTAAAGTCAAGATACTCAAACATAGCATAAATATGTTATAACATGATTAACCAATAAATATCACTGTTGACATATTATAGCTACATTATTTGGAAATTATTATGTATAGTTTTATGTTCTTTTGAATCTGCTGGTATATACCAGGTAATGTGACCAGGTAATACAAACACAAAACAGAGAAATTGTTTGGATCACCACAAAACTTCTACAAATCACTTTGGGTGGATTATTTTCCAATGTAACAATCTGCCATAATCAAACTGTGTGTTATATGAAATAGGAATGGCCCAAAGAAACACAGAAGATACAGTAAATGTGACAAGTTATTTTCTTCTGGCATTGTATCATAGTTTACTTTATCAATTATTCAACAACAATGTGGCTTGCTCCACCTACATATCTTGTCATTATATTCCATGCTTTGAATAATATCACTTTATGAAAGGAACAAGCCGGGGTAAATTTCAGTTTGTATCTGTCAACACCCAGGTGATTTAGAACTGGCATTAAATTTGAAAGAAATACAATCTAAATCAAAGAGAACTGAAGTTACAACTTGAAGTAAATTGATTTATTAATTTTATTGGTGGCAAGTTTATTTTGTTTCAGTTTTTATCTTTTTATCCTTTCACTTGGGACAAATGACATGATCTTTCAGTTTTCTTTTGGTTGCCCGTAAAAATGGATCAGCGATATTAGGATCAACAAAATACAGAAATATGCCAAATGCAAGCAATATGGACATATCTGGACTATTTACTGGATGAACAGTTACAGATATAGTTACCCATTCTTATCATGTCAGCTGAATTATGCTGCAACTTACAATAAGGAATTTTGATCCATAAACTAAACAATAAAGATCACATCAACCAGACAAATGCATGCTGTGACGTGACACAGCAATTTTTTTAGCATAAACTTTGTTATATGACCGATAGATAATATTATAATTTAGCCAGATTATGAAAGCCGGTTCACTATAATTACAACTAATGTCTGTTGTAATGTCATATTAATGAACTGTATCATGTATCATGAGGCCTTTAGATCTCAGAAGTGTCTTCTTCATAATTGCTACGCAGTCACCAGCCAGGCCTGGGTAATGTAACACTGCTCATTTTTAGTGCAAGACACACTGGCCTATCAGATTGTGTTTTTATACCATGTTTCCCTGAGAAAATACATGTATATCACGTGTGGGATCTTTGTGTAGCAAATCAGAAGTATTCCAGACCTACTTCTGAGCACACTCGCAGTCGACACTTCTCTTTTGGTCAAGCATAATTTCAGGTGTCAAACTTTCAAATTCATTAGATCTTGAAGGCAGATGCAATAAGACTCTGTTATTAGTTGATTAAGTGTGGAATGAAGTTAGAAACTCGTATCTATCTCTTTTTATATCAAATAATGTCTCCGTGTACTTAGTAGGTAGATTAATTTGAATCTCCACCTTGGCATTCCATGGTAACATTCACAGCAGCTCGTCAATGGCTGGTAGTTTAGTCCAGCATCCTAAGACCAACTGATATATACAAGTCTTTTATACATTTAACATACGATGTAGGTGCACGGCTTCACAATTGGGTTATGGCCAGCACTTATATTATCCATTTATTTTTTTAATCCTGTGGTATATGCCCTTTTTCTTTCATCATTCAAACTGTCTGCTATGACATGACATAGTCTTTGCATCAAAATGCATCAAAATCAATGTTTATTCACACTTAAATAACACCTGAGAGATATTCTTTTGAGTGTTTATAATCTTTCACTACTGGGCACTTGTTCTGCTTTGTGATTTCGGCCATATATAGAAGCCTTTTTTACACATTTCCAAAGAAACCCATCTATTTTTATTTCAACTAAAATGATCACAAAAACCCAAAAATACACACCAGAAATATAAGAATCAAAAGTAAGGATGTTAAAAAACATCTTTAAAATTACAAATTAAGGAATAGTTATAATTTTAAAAGGTTAATAGCCTCGTAATAGCCCTTCGAAACCTCGTAAACAATCCATTATTTTATAATATTGGACACTTATTTGGCCATTAACCTATACCTATTTAACAACAAAAGCTGGTTGTCACAATAATTTAAACTGTACACAACCATCAGACCACAGATCCTAAAAAAACATTGGTTATGGTGCTGCAAATACTTTCTTTCTTGACTTTTCATATACTTTAGGAATCCACTACTGCTGATGTATTCTATCATGTTAGAATATATTGATCTGTGTGTCCAGTGTGACGTTACAACTTAAAATTGCAAACAACAACATAATGGACAATTTACACACCTTCACTTCCATTCAACCATAGGTGATTTTTAAATGGATTCGTCCCAGCAGGAGACAACAACCATGTGTATTAGATTCTAAGGCATCATTAAGCTATTACCAAATTTTCCAACTACAGCCAAGGGTCAGGTTCGAACCTATGACATAAGAATTGAGTATGTTACCAGTATACCACTGGAAGCCCTCCATCTCTTTACAATTTTCCCAACTCATTGTTATTTAGAAAAGACAAAGCACAAAGGTGGATAATTTATTCTTCTCATTGATCTTATTCTGATATTAAGTTACCAAGTTGTATTTTTTTTCATTTTCATTAACTCCAATCTCAATATGGAGCTGATAAATGACTTCTAGTTGCACTATCAGTTTTTGTCCTAACATATGTTCTATTTGGATAGATTTGTTTCAGTATAAACAAACTTACTTTCTGAAAGCTAATGTCTAAACAATTAGATGTTCACGTTAAAATATGTTAAAATATCCCCATATGTAATAGTCATTTTATTAGATTCTTCAAAACAGAGTCACTTGCACCAGAGGATGCAAGAATAAATGAATGGTGTAAAGTACTGGTCATAACCCAATTATGAAGCCTTGAAGCTACGTCTTGTAAAGGAACAAAGGACTTATCATTTTTAAAATGTATACTGAGAAGGTTTGTTTAAACTGAGTTATAATATAATTTAAATTGAATGAAATCTTTTAATGTCTGTATTGGATAAAAAAATGCATTTTCAAAAAAAAATAAATAAATAAAAAATAGCCACTGGTCATATAGTTTCTTCAACATTTTATCATGTTTTTGAAATGAACTTTTTTGTTTGTCAAAGGTATCGCTGATGTCTTCATAATGGTAATACTTAATATTATGAAGCTCTGATACAGGATTTTACTGAGGAAGTAAAGTTGCAGCAATTGTTTAAGTCTATCAGTCGCTTCTCATGGCTGTTTTTGTGACAATTAGCGCCACACCCAGACTGCAGACAATGGAATTTGCTTGTACAGTATATGTAAAGACTAGTTACCCATGTAAACATTTTATAACGGCAAACATTCGGCATATATAGCTTTTAGAAAGAGTTAAAACTAGAAATCTTTTGGAATTTATTCAAGACGTTAAAATGTGTAAAACACAAAACCCTAAACCCAGGTCAGGAGTTTGAACCTTCATCTACCACTGTGGTCTAGTGGCTATTACAATTGCCTAGGAACACAGAGGTCCTAGGTTCGAACCAATGTACAGGATGATACTGCTTAAAATTATGGTCCTCTGCCATTGGGTTCTTTCCACAATGGCAGGCTAAAGAACCTCAGTGACATTGATAAATGGTCATCTTTGAAGCCTCTGTCTTTCAGTAAAGGAATGTCAGCCACTTGAGAACTTAGGCTGTAGTTTTGCAGTAAGGATTGATGAAATAGTGCTTTGAGTTCTTTATAACAAACAGATATTATGTTGAGTATACAAAAATAAAATCCAGGGGCCGCATTCATGAAAGGTCTTAGCCAAGTTTTTGGCTTAACTTTTGTATAAAAATACAGCCAACTTAAGCCTAAGACTAAGACCTTTTGTGAATGCGGCCCCCGGCTTTAAATGGGAAAACTAGTAGTTGTTCTCTGACCTCTATTTCCTTTCAATGTAGAATGTTAACTGTTAAAATAAGCATGTACTGTTATTACGTATACCCACCTAGACAACTGCCTGTAATGATATAATACCTTCAATATATGTTAACACTGATGTCAAATCAAAGAAAGGAAAGATGGAATAATATAACAAAATATTTTTGTTATTGTAATAAAAATATTGAATATACACAATTAACTGGAGATTGACTGGATTTTGAAATGCTATGTTGAAGTCCAAAATTAAGAACACCCATTTAAGGCTTGCTGCAAATCTTGAAAGACAGCCAAATTTCCTGGAGAGGGTGTCACATGAGGTGTGGAACACAAGCGAGCTACTAGAACAATCAGCTTTGTGCAATGATCAGAATAATACTGAGTACTGAAGATCAATGCCTTGTAGTTAGATGATCTTTAAAGCTGTACCAAAGAGAAAAAAATGAAGACAAAATAGCTCTAGTAGATTGCTGCAAACGTTAAAATACAGTGAAATTTCTTGTAGAGGTGTCAAATGGAGAGAGGAACACAATTTGACCAGCAGAACAATACAGGGCTCTGTTATGATGTGTAGAATACTGAGTATAGGAGATCAATGTCTGGCAGTTCACTGGCTGTCTGGGTAGTTGGGGGTAGGGGGTCTGTTGAACAGGGGACTGGGGAGGGGGGTTTCTGCTGGGAGGGGGCGGCTCAGTGCTCAATGTGTCTGTGAATCTACACGAGCCAGCAAGTCACAATACCAGGAACTGAGTCTGGACATTTTCTAAATATTTCTGCAGGTTATTACACTTTTTCTTAAGTCAGGGATAATAATGAAAGAGAGATGGACACAGATAAAATAATGATGGAGCTGTATTAAATGCCATTTGTCAATCTGCATTTGCTTCTGTTAATGATTATATTTGTGGTAGCAATAAAAGAGAAAATATATCAAATGCTACATTGGAAAATATTAGGCGACCTGGATAAAATTTCACCGGAGAAAACGTAACTTATTAAAAACATAGTTTTAAAATTACTTAAAACGCATTAGTCAATCATAATTTGACTGTGTGTTAATGATTCTATTTGTGACTTGAATTTAAGGGGAAATATATGAAAAAAAATAACGTAGTGAAATTGTAAATGACACAGATTATATTTTCTACAGTAACAAAATTTGCCCAGAGCAACCAATCTACCTGCATATGTGTGGTACTGAACATAATTGTGCCACGACTTCATGATGTAATAAATACATTCTCCAGATGAACTGAAAATTGGTGTTTAAAGGAATATTCTAAATTAAGTTTGAATCTGCATATATAGTGTCAAACATTTACAAAAATACCCTAGTGTATTTATGAATGAAACAACAGACAGAAAGACACAGCAAGATAATGATATCAATAACATGGATATGAGTATGAAATAATTGAGGGTTATTAATTCATTAGTGGATGCTGAGAAAAACGTGGGACAGCTTTGAAACGTGTATACTTTGTTCCTGGTAATGGCCACCAACAATGACGCGTCAATGAAGAACAAACACAGGTACAGTCATCTGTAATCTCATGAAGTGTATTCAGGTAAAACCTAACCCTACAATAGCGCGAGAATTTTTTATAAAATATCGTTGATAAATTATACAGAAAGAGGACTTTAAAGAATCTATCCAATCAGCTCTAAATTACAAATATATCCATATATAAAGAAATATTTTTATAATGTTCAATATATTCTTAAAAGATTAAATCTTAAATCTTCAATTTAAAGCAGAAAATACAAATTCAAGTGTTGACATGAATTGTATATCTGTGGCTCAATTAATTGAGGGTAGTGCACTGTGATATTCTATGTCATGTGTGAAAGTTTAACTAAGAGCACTCAGAGATCGCAGACATCCTTCAATGCATGTAATAATAAGTAAATGGAAAATCCAGATTTTTTTTGTATCCAGACGGTGATCCAGATCACTCTCAAAATTTAATGGGATCTAAGTTATTTATTTATTTGGGGTTTTACGTCCCGTTCAACACTGTACAGGTCATATCACGACAGGTAGTTTTGTGGGCAGGGGAAATCAGTACATACAGTTGGTCAAGGTTCTGTGCTGTAAACTGCCGACCATCAGTAATCAACTACCAAGTTTCCGACATAAGGTCCAGGGTTTGAACCACAGAAACCACTCAGAGGTGGGAGGTGAGTGCGTTACCACTGTGCCACCGTAGGACCAACATCTATCTTCTGATTTTTTATCATGTTCCTGCCAGTAGTATTTGCATAATCCTAACAAACAAACAAGCAAACAGACAAACAAATGGTCATGGAAATAATAGTCCTTGCTACAGGCAATAAATATGGCATTTAAACTGAAATATAGCTAAAAATGTTTATCTTTCTAATATCTATTTGGGTTTTATGTGATATTTGTATATGATGAATATCAGAAAGTCCTAATTCTTGCTTTCTTTTTTCAAGCAATGTCTGTTTTATGCCTTTCTGTGTAATTTAAGTGGTGTTCAGTCTACATGCCATGAAATATATACATTAGACTTTGCATGGTGGTGGGGGAGCATACTCATCTCCCTCATCCAAAATCAGAGTTCGAATTCTTGCCCCACTTCATGTGGGAAAGCCAAGTAGTTTGCTTGCTGTTGCTCGGCAGCTTACAATACAGGACCTTGAGCAAGTGTACGTATGGGTTTACACTGTCTTTCTAGCTAACTGTCACAATAAGATAAGGTACTAGGGGTGACATAAAACACAAAATAAAAATAAATAGATATTGCATGTTTTTTATATACAGGGATTTGTTACAGACCCCCAGTAGCCCAATCATTTAAAAAGTTTCACAATCAGGTGTATTGACTTGCACAGACTAGTACTGGGTTCAAATCCATCCCATGGCATCATGTGACATTAACTGAAAGGCTATCTTTAATTAGTGGTGTGAAATGAATATAAAAACTCGCACTAAATGTTCATTAGTGAACAGTTTTAAAGGGAATTTAAAGTCCTGGTCTACAGAAAATTTTCTTGAATACAGATAATTGTCTGGCTACAAATCTGGCACGATCTAACTTGTAATTTAGAACTAATTTCCAGGTCCTTAGCCCCTAGAGTTGTAAGAGCCTTGTGTAGTCTGTTGAGACACAGAGCACTTCTGGCGATTCGTTCGCCAAAATATTTTATAGTTTTTAAGGTAAAAAGAAGAAAAATCTACATATACATAAGATGGAAAGCAAAAACATTTTAAAGAATGCACATCTGCGCGCCTATTTTCGATCAATAAAGAGTATAAAGTAAATGTATAAAATCTGGCTCTCAGAGAACAGGCCATTAGTACACACTGACAAGAATGCATTCTTTTGAAGATGTATGATTTAGTAGTTGTTAAAATTGTTTTGAAAAGTATATTGACATTTTGAAAGTATGCCAGTGTTTAAAGTTTTGAGGCCAATGGTCAAATACGAAAATGTGTTTTGAAAAGTAAGTACAATCACCTTGGAGTAAATGTTTTGAGAAAAGGATAATTTCTGCATATTTTAAATACTGTGTAAGTATTGGGTAACACAGTCATTTATAGAGAGGAGTTGTATTTTTAGGCGAAATGGATGACTAAAAATAATAATTCTATATAGCAATGTGTCAGTATTTTTTAACCTTAAAAAATAAGGAAAATATATGAATTTTACGAACTGAATTGACATGTCTTTACACTGTGAGCTTGATTCAGTGTAACAGATCCATCACAAAGTGTTGTAAAGGGGATATAAAATTCCTTGTATGTTCTTGTGATATGCTGGAAACACCTCAGGTTGCACTTAAATCACTCCCAAACTATTACCTTAATGACATCTGTTATTCTTAAACTCAGGGTATATTTCAAAGGTTCTGACACAGAGCTATAATTTAGTACTTTTGATCAAGGTTAGATTTTAGAAATGGTTAATGTCATGCTTGTTTATTATTGAGTTTAGATATGTGACAATAAATCACATTGATATTCATTATCACCACAATTGGTGCAGGGGCGATGTTTTGTGTCACAAATGTTTACAACATGACTTGTGGGTAAAATTACATTTTAGAAAGTAGGATGTTCATATCTTTTAAAAAAATTTTTTTTTATTTTTGCAGTTAATTTTACAGGATTGCTGTTTAAAGGTTTAAGGCAATGTACATACTTTAGTACATTTTCACGGGAAAGTATTTAAAGATAGAATTATAAACTTAAATCTAAGTTGTTATTTTTTTCTTGTTATTTCAGGTATTTCCCTGCCTTGGTGGTATTAGGAGGTAAAAGGGGAAAAAATACGTACAAGTTTACCGAGAAGGCTTTGGATATCACAGCCGAATCCTTTTGCATTATCTGTGAAGACTAATGCACTAATTCTAGAAGTCAGTTTGCATTAATGTCAGCGTAGTAGAACTTGTGATGGCCATGGAATCCCAGATTACAAGTGAGGTTACAACAAAAACCCCTCATAAATTGAATAACAGCCCCGAAAAGGATATTACTACTGGATTAGTGCTTGATAACAAGCTGTCAACTCCGGACCAAGAGGTTGTGAAGACCAATCAGTTTATCACATCTACTGAGGTATATGCTATCTCAAATGATGTCAGTCACCCAATCTCTGTGAATATTAGTCTTCCCCTGGAGGAATACACTGCAGGGTATGAGGCGAGTCAACCGGAAGTGCCAGGAGATTATACTTCCGTTTTGTCAAAAGGGCATCAAGAAGACACAACAGCTGAACCAGAACCAGAATTTGATACTGACAGTAATGATATTGTGGCATCTGAACCTGTCCCAGAGTGGACTGAGGCAAAACAAACGTGGGGTGTGGCATGGCATTTATATATTTATATTGCAGGATGTCTATTCTTAGTCATTGCCTTTTATGCCCTCTTGAGTCTTATTAGATTGAACAACAAAAGGAATCTTGTGTCAAAAGCATATTTCATTTCTCTGAACTTAATCTTGTGTCTAATGGGATCAACTAGGGCTATTTATTTCTTGGTGGATGCTTACAATTCAAATGGCACTTTTCCACACGTGGTGGCATTAATCCTATTTGGGACTACTTTTCCCTGTTTGAGTGGAGCCTTCAGTTTACAGTTCCTTGCTCTGTTACAGGCTCTCAGGGTCACCCTAATGAAGCCCAAAGTACAGAAACTCAGCAATCTAGCCATTGTTATTGGATTTAACTTCATCTTATCAGTGACTGCTGACATACTTGTGGGACTGTACCAAACTGCTAAAATATACATGCTTGTTTGTCAAATAATCCTTACATTATGGGGGCTATTTTTATCTGTGGCATATTTCTGTGTATTTAAAAGACTCGTAAGATCAGCAAAAAGGAGACAAAAAGAAATACAGACCTCAAGTCCATCAAATTTCCCTCAGGGGAAACCCAAATTGACCACGGTGTTGGCATTAAAAGTGACCCTGGTAACCAGTGTGTTTGGCGGAATAATTGTTGTCCTTCAAATCTACTCAATGACTGGGGTCTATGGGGTATTGTCAGAAAAAACTCCTCAAGCTTGGCCATGGTGGGCTTATCAAGTCATTTTTAGAGCAGTGGAGGTAATGATGGCATCTACTATGGTTTATGTAGCTAGCCAGCCCATCCGATACACAAAAGCAATCAACAATAGCACTAATCAACCTTCTGATCAATGCTCCATGCTTGTGCACTTACTGCTGCCGTGTTATCGACTGTTCTACCCAGCTAAATTAGAAGGGGGCTATGAAGGCGAGGAATTAAAATGGCTTGAGCATCATTCACAAATGGGCCTGGAGCAAAATGGGGCCCATAATCAGTACAGGACATTCCCTTTGCCATCAAACGGCACAAATAGAAATGCCAAAGCAAATGGAAATGTCAATAATTATAAAACAGGATCACTACAACATAATGCCAATCCTGGATTCCCTGGCCTAGGGGAACATGGCTCTCCAACAGAAAAAAATCACCATCATTCAATGCTGGTCAATGAGGATGGCTATATACGGTTTAGACAGGATGGTGATCCTATTCAGGACGTAATCACTTCAACCGATGATGACGAGCTGGATTACACAGCGATGGCCAGAAATAACAGAAAACACAGGTCCCTGATATGGGGTAGAATGGGCCTGAAAAGGCTCTCAAATGATCAATGCATAGACACATCGAGTGAGACTTCCAGCCACCACAATTGGCTTAGCAACAGGAAAAAACCTAAATGCAGAAGGAGCACATCTGTACCCAACACAAGCAGTAATACTCCCATGGGGTTTCTCACCCCCAAATCTCTTTGCAGCACTGATTTTGATGGCGCCAGTACATTTAGTTTCAAACCCCCTTCCTCTATTCATCTACGTGACAGCATTGACAAGGCATTGAACTACTTCCATTTTAGCAACAGAGATGCTGGTTCAGATTCCCAAAATCTCTCCGACTGTTTCTCAAGGACCCCGGATTCACTGGGCAGCAATAACCCCTGTTTTAAGTATGAAATGACTGATATCAAGTCACATAATGCAAATGGTCATCCACATCAAGCAAGTAGTCAACTGAAGCAATCAAAAACGCACTTGCTATGCCAAAACCTGGCAGAACTGAGGTCAAAGGGTGCTTCTACATTATCCCTGGGCGTAGAAATAGAAAGGGCATCCAGTTCAGAGGCCACTGAAGAGGACTTAGAATTTAGGGAGATCAGCAAACGAGCGTCACTGTGCAGAAGTAACAGTGACATTATTTTATTATAACAAACTTCGACTCCTTCACAAAAGTAAAGCTTATTTGTGTTACGGCTTGTGTTCACACTTTGTATTTACTAGCTCAGTGCATATATAGGTCCTTCATCAAGAATATAAATCCACCCAGTATGATCCAGATTTTTGGTTGTAAATGTTTTAATAGGTCACATACCAGAAATTCACCCTCTTCTGAAGTTGTTGCTTTGAATCGTGAACCAAACATAAGTGGATATTTTTGGGGTGGCTTTCAGGTAACAAGTAATACCTTCTTCTTTTCCCTTACCCAGCTGCCATTATATGTCAAGTACCATATGTGTTCAAAGTGGCATCAAATGAACACGTTTAATTCTCTTATGACTAGTAACGTTGTTGTTTTTTCTCATCCCTTTCAACATTTGAGATCCTGACAGCAGAGACACTCGGTCAATTCAAACATGTCATGGACATGGTTCGAACCCACAGTGACAAAGGTGAGAACCAAATGGTTAAATCCCAAGTGTGTTTACCACTTATCCACACAGACTAAGTTTCACTGTAGAGGTGGGAGGTGAGTGTGTTAAGAACTGAGGAATCCAGTGTGAACAGATCAAAATCCTGACGATTGGGTTAATTTTAGCCTGGTCACATTTAATAAAAGGACTTACGTGAGACCTTGGTATAATGTTAGACGTGGTGGTTTAAGTCTTGTGTTCACTTATGAAAGTTGAACCAGAAATAACTGACACAATTAAAATCTTTAATCATTGTTCCTTGTGGTTACATTCTCCCCTATATAGTGCTTATTTTCAGTGCTTATTTGACTTTATTTTCGCTTGGTAGATAATACATGTTTTATATATACTTGTGACTTAGTTGTGTTTATATTAGAACCAGTTTCTATGAAAACAGGTTCTCTTGACAATATACTGTTTCTCTTTTGAGTAACAAATAATAAACTGGCCATCATATGTGAAATTCGCGGGCAGTGCCACCCAATAAAATTAGCAAGGACAACATAATATTTAACAGAAATTCAACAAAGTACATTTTGACAAGTGTCCTAAAATTCTCACACAAACATCATGCATTTGTGCATAATGTCCCATAATTCAAATCAAATAAAGAGATTTCTTTGCTGATAAATTTCACAGTTTTTACATTCACATGAGAATGCACATCCTTATACTGGCTGATTTATTTTAAATTCAAATCCACCCGTGCATTGGTGGGTGGTGGAGATTAAGATACCTATTAAGTTGTCTGAAATGAAACAAGTCACAGCTGTAAATAAAAACGAGGAGTGCCTGATGGAGCACAAAAGTGGGATATCTGGAACCAGATATTTGTAAAAAAATTCTCTTAAAAATGGAGTCCCAATACGGATCTGGGTTATTTTTGAGAAGGACTGTACCACAGATAAATTCTGCCTGTGTGAACATTTGACCTTAATCTCATGTATAAGTTTTGAGTTTTGCATCCAAAGAAGCATGATTATAATACACTCTCACCTCCTGTTCGGGAGCGGTCTGGGGTGGTGTGTATACCCAGCTTTTAAAAGAGGATGATATTACAGTGGCGTAAATACTCGCCTTACACCTCTGAGGTTATCAGTCAAAATCTGAAGTTTAACATTCAAGTGAGAATGCTGGTAAGAGGTAGACTGCTCACTGAGCACAAAGCCAAAAAATATGTTACTTAATAAAATATTCCCTTGTAATGTCAGTTAGCTGTTATACAGCATATAGCATTTTGAATGTCTCTTTTGTTGTGTTTGTGTAAATTTTAAAGAGCTATTAGACATATTTTATCAGTTTTCTTACAATTACTTTAGCACTCAGCTCGGTTATATTTAATCAGGTTGAAACATACTTAACCATAACTTTTACTAACTTTGCCACAGAAAATGATAATGTACTCATTGTATCCACCGGATAGCATCCGTATTATATCTAGCATACTCAAATTTGTAGGATATGTTCCTCATTATAAGATCTTGACTGGGAATATTTTTGGCCTGATTTTGAAAAACAAGATGGCTGCCATGGACGTTTCTTTGTCAGTCATGAAAAGTGCTTATATATCTCCCTTATTATTGGTCCTAGAGGTTTGGGATGGTAAACCAGCCTATAGGAAATCATGGGTTGGGAATCTTTTGGTGTGGTCAGATTTGACCTTGGACTCCTCCTTCAAGGTCAAACGAGGATAGCAAAACTTAAAAGTGCTTATAACTCGCTTATTAGTAGTCCTAGAGGTTTGGGATGGTAAACCAACCTATAGGAAATCATGGGCTGGGAATCTTTTGGTGTGGTCAGATTTGACCTTGGACTCCTCCTTCAAGGTCAAACGAGGATAGCCAAACTTAAAAGTGCTTATAACTCGCTTATTATTAGTCCTAGAGGTTTGGGATGGTAAACCAACCCATAGGAAATCATGGGCTGGGAATCTTTTTTTTTTTTTTTTGTGGTCAGATTTGACCTTGGACTCCTCTTTCAAGGTCAAGCGAGGATAGCCAAACTTAAAAGTGCTTATAACTCGCTTATTATCGGTCCTAGAGGTTTGGGATGTAAACCAACCCATAGGAAATTATGGGCTGGGAATCTTTTGATATGATCAGATTTCACCTTGGGTTTCTCCTTCAAGGTTAAGCGATGATTGAATGGCTTTGGTGAGTTTTCTTTCTGGTGGATACAATTTGCATCGGTTCTCCGATGCGATAGGTCTAGTTAATTATTTTGGAATCAGTTTAAACTTCTCTCTGAATTAAGTGAGTTTTTCCCAATTTTTATGAGGTTAAAGATATTCTGAGCAACAGGATAATAACTACACCTGTTTGTGCTTAAATACAAATAGATCACTTGTTTACTATTAAAATATATGTGAATGGTAAATATTCATTTGTGTGAAAAAAGTACAAGTAACAGTGTTAGAACGAATAAGGTAACAGCAGCTTAAGATGCATTCTTATAGTATAGGTATAGTAGTCATTGTTATCAAATTCTCTGCAAAAAAGATCACTTAAAATGAAGAGGATGACCATGGTTTATTTTTGCTTGTTGTAACTACCACTGATTTAGATACAGATGAACAGCCAAGTAAAATATTTCTGTCATTATATAAAGTGACTTCATAAGGAGTTTGTATAAAATCCAGTCTTAAAGTATGTATTGGTGATGATGTTTGTAAACCTTGAAAATCTCTTCTTGAAAACGCCTGTGAACAAAATATAAAAGGATTATCTTCCCTTGTGTTTGTACTTTTGCTAGAAATTATTGTTTCATTTGTAAGATGAAACGTGTAATTGGGAGGTATATGAGTCCCTTTAACTTATAACATTTTTGTGCTGTGGTCTTATTGGTGGCCTTCACTCCCACCTTTCACGGTTTGAATCCTGTCTCTGACCCGATGTTGAGAAGTTGGTAATGATGTTCTCTGCCACTTCATAACACTGGCCATTTCAAAATGGCCATTGGCAAAATAAATAATCTAGCCATTTCAAAACCTCACTTGCCCAGGCTGTTTCGATAAATCCAATCATTTCAAAAAGTAACAAAATGGTAGTACTTCAGGGGCGCAGGAAGCAAATTTTGGTTGGGGGGGCGAGGAACCAGATTGCACCGACGCAACGCAACACCAACAATTTTGGTTAATTTTACAGAATGTATTGCATATAGGTAATATTCAAATGGTCCAATTAAAATATTTTAAAGTTCCTTACCAAAGGAAATCTTTGTGACGACATCAATCCTAAGTTTTCCTGACCTTGTATGGGTATAGAAATACATATAGTCACCTCTGCATTTGAAAGGTATTTCTAATATCTTCACTTCATGTTTCCAGAACCTGTGTCCTTTCCTTCAAGTGATGAGCTGATACAAGATCTATTTTTAGCAAGGTTAATCCCCAAATTGAGGGGGATGTATAATCGTTGGACTGGCCAGGTCCAATAAACACACAGTAAAGAAAGAAGAGATTTCTGGGAAAAATCTTATCAGCTGACAAATTGCTGTGCTAAGGAATTGCTCTGTGTGAATTTGAAACTACATGTCTAGGTTCTATTTTAAATTAGTAACATGGTAAATTAAATGTAGAATATTACTATATGTATGATTTTGGTCTGCATAAGTGAAACGTTTCACAGAATTTTACAAATCCCATGACAGGTTAACTGAAAATGCTCCTTTTTACAAATCATAAAAATAAATATTTTGCCATTCAAATGGTAGCTTACACAATGGTACATGTGAGTAGTGAACAAGGTAAAAGTGTAATTTGACCACATATTATTGAGTTACCTGTTAAAATTTACATAAACTTCAAAACTGGAGTTTAGTTCTTTTGCAAAAAGTTGGGGGGGGGGGGGCAAAAAGATATCCCCCCCAACTTTATGGTTGGGGGGGTGGGGGTGGCCACCCCCGCTGCCCCCCCAGTTCCTACGCCTATGGTACTACACTAATAAATATTGTGTGAAGGGTTAAATAAAAAGAAACACATTAATCATTCAAACTTTCCAAAAGGAAACATTCATGACACTGTCAGATTGACCTATTTTAACTTAACCCAGGGAATACTTTAACCTTGTTAGCAGAAAAAATATACTTGGAATTAGCCAGGAAGGTTTCACCTGAAATAAGTTTTCTTGGAAAATCTAACATTCAAGGACTATCTTCTTTATCTGACTCTTATAGAATCCTATACATCTCTATTGCAACACATGTGGATACACTGGAGATTTATGGACCAATTTAAGGGTCTTAAGAGTAAGTACAGAGATTTCACTTGCATCTTCTTAATGATGTAGTGCCAAATTGGCACAAGTCAAAAGAGGAGCTACAAAAAAAAATGAACGAGACAAAATATTACAAAGGGAAACTTGGAAAATTTCAAAAGTTGAAAATATGACCTGGAGTCGCCAGTCACTTGACAAGTTTTTTTTCATAAAATGACAACCAGACATCTTTCAGTTGTGAAAAAGAATATCATGGATATAACCTAAAATCCATAACTGTTGCTCTTGATTATATTTAGTGTTTATCACTGTGTTATGAATAGCCTTTTCTGGCTTTTTAAGACTGTCTTTGTTTGACTACTTGCCATTGTAGCATTAAACTCATGCTTTGACAATCTACCTTTTGAAACCATTTCTTTAAATCTTTTTTTAAAATTGTTACAGGCACATCAAACACTGAACCAAATTCCTTCATATCTTGACATGCAAGTGGTTTGCCATATCCAAGCTATGTCCACACTGGGCCATGATGAAAGATTTGTAGGGTTACAATCCAAGTAATAAATCCCCTTGTTTAAGTTAAAACCTCATCTGGAACACGCATGTCTAGTAAGTTAATAGGTGGTAGGTTTGAATGCAGACACAAGAAACTTTGCCAGTACAATGCTCAAACTGAAAGAAAGTGCCGGCATAAGCACTTTGCCACATTTTGTCAGTACAATTCTCAAACTGAAGGAAAGTGCTGACATAAGCTCTGCTCCAATTAAGATGACAAAATCATATTCCCAGAGAAGAATCTTAATATGTCAGTTTGAAAAGTGATCACAGTGCTTTGACCTGAAATTGTATGCAACTGTGACTGGATAGAATTATGATTTGGTCAGGGTAAGTTTAGGTGTCTCCTGTATTTGTTATTCTTTCATAATTCAGAAATGGTGTGTTTATGTCTCCAATCAGATTCAAAAGAGTTTTACACAATTCAGCTTATATCCGATGAGCAATGATCACTTGATGGTTGTGGGTAATATTTCAGATCTGCTCTATATAAGAGACATAAAGTTTAATGCTCTCAATAAAAATGAAAATACAGAACTGTTATCATATTTATGTAATAAGTAGCTAAGCTATCATTTATTTATTTATATTTTTCTTTCTTACTATTGCATGATTTTCACTATATTTGTACACTGCCTATACGGGCACCCTAAGCATAATTTGCTTGAATAAATAAAAGAAAGAGATGATATTGACACTTGTGAATTAGATTTTCAGAAAATGGACCAATTGTGGCATTATGTTTCCCTCTGTAACAAGAACATACAAGCCAATGTCCTCTGGGAGTGATTTTTTACGAGTCAAACACCAACAACAATCATAATCTACACACACAGGATAAAATAATCTGAAAATGTGAAAAAATCTGAGTAAACATTAATGAAAAGCCTTTTATAAGAATAAGAAGATTTAGAAGAGTTCTGTTACAGATCTAGTTAGATTTCATCTGTCCATGTTTAGCTGAAGTTTATATGAAACAAATAAACATATGCAATATAAGGAAAAGTAAAATTTTATTTGGTACCTTTCACTTTTTTCAACATAATGAAGACGTAACAACATTTTCAAGTTTATGACAACATATAAAACACCACAAATTTATAATTTAAAAAATATATGTGTATATTTCCCTTTACATAAAAATGAGCAATTGGTTTCAAACATCACCCAATGAGACATAAGACAAAGTCAGACTTTAAATTGAAACACAAATTAGTGCTAAAATTATCAAATCAAATATTTTATCCTATTGCTTCAACCTAAAGCAGGATTAATCTAAATTTGAGATTTTTAAAAATAAGTTAAAAAATTTTTCAAACTTAAATTTAGTATTTAAAGTGAAAATTAACCGACATGATAAACATTTCAATTACTTCTATCTTTGAGGAGTCAAAAATTGATGTTTTACATTCCTTACAAAAACTAAGATTCTATTCTGGATTTTCAGAGTCCTTAAACCTCTGTACACAGGCAGACATTAAAATCATATCAGAACAGGGCTTTGGTGGAAAACACGGGTTGTTTTCAAATTCACCACCTTTGTGGTGGGAAATAATCAATCATATGTCAAACTTGTTACCCACTACGACACTGAGGCCAAGTGTGTATCTTGACAGACTGTGAATCTTAGATCACCTATCACTGGTTATTGATACTTACACATAAATACAAAGGCACCCTTTTATTCATGTTGTTACCATACATTGCAAGGATCCTGTGTGTATACAGAAATCTGCCTGTATGAGGGCACAGAATGATGTACCGATTTAGCAGGTAATGGTTTTGTACAGAAACAGAACCTTTACCTTGGATTCCACATTATGAAGGGTCATAATGCGTCACTGTCCATTTGGAGGTCTGTATGGAAATTTCCCACACAACAGATCTTAAAACAGCTATCAGCCTATCACAGACGCTCAGACAAAATTTATATCAATTATACACCACAAACACCAAGCCACACTGACTTATAGCCTGACAAGCTTTAGAAATAACTATCTGTATCATATTCTGACTGACTGATCACTTAGTTTCAAATGATATCAGCTGAAGTCCAACATATGTTTTTGTTGATTTGATTTGAAATAAGCAAAAAAAAAAAAAAATTATACACACATCACTGTTATTTTTTGTCACCACAAATTTATATAAAATCTTATATTGGTCATAAAAATAACAGCAAACAAGCAGTACTTGAGAATGTACAAACTTTCATCTGCAGGTAATGCTGAAAAATATTTTAAAAATCTGTTTAATTGGCTTGCACTTAATGACCCCACTATATGACTTTCTTGTCTTAAACATCCATTTTTCTGTGCAATAAGCACCAACTATTTGCAAAAATTAAGGACAACAATCAATCTGGATTTAGATGTGAATCATCTTTAATGACTGAGTGATTTGTGGACTCCATATGGTATGAAATAGCCTAGATCCAATGTATAGTTTTTGGGTTATATGTACAGACAGACAGACAAACAAACAAACAGACGTGATTACTATACCCTCACCCCTCCCCTGTGGGTGGCGAGGGTAATAAATTTAACACTGCTTTATTGTTAACACTGTACTCTTTTCTTCACTATCCAGATATAAAATGAACCATTGATATTGTGCTAATAACTGAATGTCTTTCAGTGTACGATACATGTCATACACTATTATTGAAGTATCTAACCTAAATCTAATCTAATCTACTGCTTTGCAAGCGCAATATCTTCCCCACAAAGGGGAACTCAGTGCACTAATTAAACAAAATCATTATCATAGCGAGAGTCGAGGGGCGTTCAAGGTCAGTAATCCAGAATTGTGGGTGTGACCAGGAGGGAAGAAAACTAAGTTGGGAAACTAGAGTTGAAGAGGTGGGTTTTGAGGTGCTTCCTAAAAGATGCAACAGAGGGACTGTTTCTTACATGAAAGGGGAAAGAGTTCCAAAGGACTGGGGCATAGTGACTTAAGGAATTAGAGAAGGGTCTGATTGATTTGTGTACTCTCTGGTCAAAAGTGGGGGTTTGAAGGGAGTTTGGGGGTGCTTTGCCTTGTATTTCTTGAAGAGGTATAGGGGTGGATTAATTCTCTTAGGTAAACCGGTTGACCATGGTTGAGAATTTTACATGTAACAAGGCCACTGCCGCAGCATTTATCTCCCGCCTGGAATCAGTAATAATGGAGAACTAAATGAGATAAGGGCTTTATAGTAAGATAACCCCACTTGACATTGAAGAATGGGTCAAAGGTAAAAGTCAGCAGTCTCAGGCCTTTACTTCCTTTAAGTTGTTTTCATATTTGGAACCCCTATTAGCAATGATAAGGGAGATATAAGGCCTTTATAATAGGATAATCCCATTTAACATGTGATAAGGCAGCCATTTTGGCTTCGAAACTAGGTCAAATTACTATCAGCTTAACTTTCCTGGCCATATATATTTTGCGCATATTTGATGAACCTAGCTGCAATATTTCACGTTTTAGAGCATCTTAATGAATTTTAAATAATTGGATATGGTTGCCATTTTGTTTTTCAAAATAAGGCCAAAATTTTTCTCAGACAAAACATTTGAAGGCCAAGAGTTTTAATGGTCTGAACCTGTAAGAGCAATATTAGGGGAGATAGAAGGCCTCTTAAAATGTAAATTTGATGAAGCTAGCTGGAATTTTCCACATTTAGAACAACTATATGATTTTTAAA
This sequence comes from Sabellastarte sp. h YS-2021, assembly GCA_964017235.1. Classification (NCBI taxonomy): domain Eukaryota; kingdom Metazoa; phylum Annelida; class Polychaeta; order Sabellida; family Sabellidae; genus Sabellastarte; species Sabellastarte sp. h YS-2021. Next base: position 57,355,810 of record OZ024930.1, on the reverse strand, counting down.
CAATTGGCTATGGCGGCCATTTTGTTTTTCAAAATGAGGCCAAAATTTTGCATAAACATTCCTTGCAAATTTGATGAAGATGTCTTTATAAATGAATAAGATATTAAGGTTTATGCTGAAACCTGACAAACGGATGCACGGACGGATGCACAAACAGATGCACACACGCATGGAAGCTGTTTACAATTTTAGACCACAGCCTGTGCTTTTCATGGTCTGTCTTTACAATCTGAAGCCACAGCACCAATAATATGGGAGAAATAAGGACGTTTTAGTGTGACGACCTTGAAGCAGGGGTCAAAGGTCAAATTCAACACATGGAAAAGATTACCAGGCCATGACTTCGTACAAGTTGTTTTCACATTCCGAACCTATAGGAGCAATATTTGGGGAGATATAAGGCCTTTTTAATAGGATAATCCCATTTGACATTGAACATGCGATATGGCGGCCTTTTTGTTTTTGAACTAGGTCAAATTTATTATCAGGCTAGCTTTTCTAGCCATATAGCTTTTGTGCAAATTTGATGAAGCTAGCTGGAATATTTCAAGATTTAGAGCACCTTTACGATTTTCAAACAATGAGCTATGGCGGCCATTTTGTTTTTCAAAATGAGGCTAAAATTTTTCAGAGACAGGTTTTCATAGCCATAAACATTCCCTGCAAATTTGGTGAAGATATGCAATATTTGGGGAGATATAAGGCCTTTTTAATAGAATAACCCTGTTTGCCATTAAACATGCGATATGGCGGCCATTTTGTTTTTTGAACTAGGTCAAATTTATTATCAGGCTAGCTTTTCTAGCCATATAGCTTTTGTGCGAATTTGATGAAGCTAGGTGGAATATTTCAAGATTTAGAGCACCTTTATCATTTTCAAACAATTAGCTATGGCGGCCATTTTGTTTTTCAAAGTGAGGCTAAAATTTTTCAGAGACAGGTTTTTATAGCCTTAAACATTCCCTGCAAATTTGGTGAAGATATGTTCATAAATGAATGAGATATTAAGGTTTATGCAAAAACGTGACGAACGGACAGACGGACGGACGTACGGAAGGCGTTTTATAATCTCCCGACCACAGCCTTCGGCCGGCGGGAGATAATAAGGCCAATTTTAAATTGTACCAGTATGGTAAGTCATTAAACTGTTCATATAACTGAACGTCTTTTAGTGTATAATACATAGGTCTGTATTATTCATAGATAGGAAGCAATGACTTTGTCCTGATAGTTTAAAGTATAACAACATGACAATGTGTCAAATAGGAATCATATACACACATAAATAAATAAACATTATCACAGACAACAAAAACACCAGTAATTAACCACTTGTAAGACTAGAAACAGCTTTATAATAATAAATACATTAAGACAGTGAGTCAGATTAGAATACATATTTAAATTCAATGTCACAACATTTCACATAACATTCATTCTTAATACATTTTATATTCTTTGCATAATAATATTACTGCAACATCCACAAATTATTTTCCAGATACAACTTCTATCTAACTAAATTACCAAAAACCCAACCCAATAATTTCAATTTTATGAGATTATTTTTGCCCCAATTTTGGAATTTTGTATCTTCTGAGAATTTGAAAAGTTGTGATAATATTAATCCAGGTGAAAAGTTATGACATTAATCTGTTCACTCAAATTTTCAGAAGTGTACCAAAGAAATCTGATAACATGAGTAAACAGATTTATTGAACGTGGCCATAAGGTGAGATCCAACATTGTGAATATCATTGAAATGTACCTTCTGGCCTATTGCTATTTTCTAACTTTTACAAAATACTATATTTTCACTTGTGCTACTCAAAATCAAGACCTAAACATATACTACCTAAAATGTAAATAGTTTGAACAGGAAATACTCTCAAAGGTCAATAATACAAATAAATAGTACTGGTGATTTTGTCAGTATAGCATGATATTTTAATAGATATCTAAGAAGTACTTGCTATTAAACTGGGTGTATATTCCAGTGAAAATGATCAATGGTAATCCAATGTGAACTTTTTAAAATTTATTTTATTTGGGGGGGGGGGGGGGGGGTGACAAAAAGTAGAATAGTAAATTACTGCGATGATGTAAACTAAAATGCATCAGTAAGATAATAAATTTTGATACAATTTAGAAGGTATAAAAAATATTGTCATGTAAAAACCAGAGTTAACAGAAAAGATTTTTATTATCATGTGTAAACCAGAGTTAAGAGAAAAGTTTTATGTCTTGTCATTTTTTCATGTTTATGTATTTATGTTACGTACATGTAATGTAATACATGTAATGTAAAAAATGATTTTTACCTCAATAAACAATTAATCTGCATGAAGCTTTTATGTAAAAATAAATGTGAAAAACAGTATTTTCATTGATGGTTGCATAAAGGCTTGAAAATAAATATATTAAGTAGAAAAAGCTTTTGTGAACAAAAACAAAGAATCTAGAGGATCGCTTGCAAATCAAAGCGACTGTTTTTGCCATAGCGCCCCGAAAAGGAGAAATAATGGCAGCTTAATCATGTTTGAAAGTTCTGCTTATAACTCAACATGGCCAGAATATAGCAAAAGTGGTTCTTGGGCAGGGTAGTTATCTTGGATACAGTGTGTTTCAAAACTTTTGATGAAATTGCTCTATCTTGCACAGTTAAGGAGACAATTAAGGTGTTTTGCACTTTTTGTCACAAATTTGGAAATTGCGAATGACCCCCATTTTTGGGAAGGGTAAATTTTTTGGGAAAATTGGGTAGAGTAGTTTGCTTACATATCCAAAGAAATTGCTCTATCTTTCATGGTTATCAAGCATTTTTGTGTTTTGTATTTTTGAAAAAAATAGCACCAGAGATGCCCGTACCCCACAGCCTAGGGAAATATTTTCAACACCATGAGATACAGAAGCACTGTATCAGTACAAACTTCAGGATACTTTCAGACCACTGTCAGTTATATAAAGTTCCAAAAAATGTTTAAATGCAGAAAATAATGTTTAAAAGAAAGATAATGCATGTAAAGATGAAGTATTGAAACAAGTCAATTCAATAACAAGATGACAGCATTAATCAGTAAACTAAAATTCAACATTTTTTATCTACATCTGCATGGCCGAATTATGGTTTAGATGGTTTGAATATTACCATGCATACAGAAGTGGTAATACATTTAATGAACGCTTATGTGTGGTGTTGGAGCAAAATCTGTGGCTCACTTGATGAAATTCTATCTCTTACAATGGGAAGTTATGAAAGTAAAATTCTTAATAAATTCTAATATGAATTAACAGTGCTTAATCTGCATCAAAAGACAGACCCAAAGGTGCAACAAGATTTTAAAGGTCAAGGTCACTACGACAAGGTCAAAGGTCAAATCAAGGTCACAACATGATAATACACACCTATGGCCCCTGACCAATGTCCCTACCAAGTATCAACTTCCTACACCTTACGGTTTCCGAGATATAGCCCGAACAAGATTATATAGGTCAAGGTCACTACAGCAAGGTCAAATCAAGGTCAGATCATGACGTTGCACAACTACACCCCCTAACCAATGTCTCTACTAAGTATCAACTTTCTACACCTTACAGTTTCTGAGATATAGCCTGGACAAGATTTTATAGGTCAAGGTCACTACGGCAAGGTCAAATCCTGATCAGACCATGATGTTGCACACCTACACCCCCTAACCAATGTCCCTGCCAAATATCAACTTCCTACACCTTACAGTTTCCGAGATATAGCCCGGACAAGATTTTATAGGTCAAGGTCACTAAGGCAAGGTCAAAGGTCAAATCAAGGTCAGACCATGACGTTGCACACCTACACCCCCTAACCAATGTCCCTACCAAGTATCAACTTCCTACACCTTACGGTTTCTGAGATATAGCCCGGACAAGAGTTTATAGGTCAAGGTCACTACGGCAAGGTCAAATCAAGGTCACACCATGACGTTGCACAACTACACCCCCTAACCAATATCCCTACCAAGTATCAACTTCCTACACCTTACAGTTTCCGGTCAAATCAAGGTCAGACCATGACGTTGCACAACTACACCCCCTAACCAATGTCCCTACCAAGTATCAACTTCCTACACCTTACGGTTTCTGAGATATAGCCCGGACAAGATTTTCAAACTCAAGGTCACTACGGCAAGGTCAAAGGTCAAATCAAGGTCAGACCATGACGTTGCACAACTACACCCCCTAACCAATGTCCCTACCAAATATCAACTTCCTACACCTTACAGTTTCTGAGATATAGCCCGGACAAGATTTTATAGGTCAAGGTCACTACGGTAAGGTCAAATCAAGGTCACTCCATGACGTTGCACACCTACACCCCCTAACCAATATCCCTACCAAGTATCAACTTCCTACACCTTACAGTTTCCGAGATATAGCTCGGACAAGATTTTATAGGTCAAGGTCACTACGGTAAGGTCAAAGGTCAAATCAAGGTCACACCATGACGTTGCACAACTACACCCCCTAACCAATGTCCCTACCAAGCATCAACTTCCTACACCTTACGGTTTCCGAGATATAGCCCGGACAAACTTTTTCCCGCCGCCCGCCCACCCGCCCGCCCGACCGACAGGACGCCTGCCCGCCCGCCCATCCGGACACCATGGGTGAAAACAATACCGCCATTTTGGGCGAGTGACATATTCGTTAAAACTTGGAAAGACTAGTCTTCACAGATACCCTGTGGGTCAAAAATTTTACCGAATTCGCTCTATCTGGCACAGTTTTCGACATACAAGCAATTCGAAAATTCAAAATTGCCGCCATTTTGGTGGGACAAAAAATGTTTGCAAATTGGGTCAGCTATTCAGCAGTCACCCTGTGAGTAAAAAGGTTCGTCAAAATTGTTCTATCTGGTACGTTTTTTGAGATAAAAGCATTTTGGTGTACTGCATTTTTCAGAAAAAAATTCGAAACTTCAAAATGGCCACCACTTTTGGCAAGTAAAATATTCGTTGAAACTTTGAAAGGCTAGTCTTCACAGATACCCTGTGGGTCAAAAGTTTTGCCGAAATCACTCTATCTCACACGGTTTTCGAGATACAAATATTTTCGTGTTTTGCAATTTTTGCGAAAAATTCAAAATGACCGTCATTTTTGGCGGGACAAAAATTTTTGAAAACTGGGTCAGCTTCTCACCAGATATACCCTATTAGTAAAAAATTTCGTCAAAATCACTCTATCCAGCATGGTTTTCAAGATACAAGCATTTTTGTGTTTTGCACTTTTGAAAAAAATTCAAAAATTCAAAATGGCCGCCATTTTTGGCGAGTGAAATATTTATTGAAACTTGGAAAGGCTGGTCTTCACAGATACCCTGTGGGTCAAAACTTTTGCCCAAATCCCACTAATAAATTTTTATTTTATGAAGAAAATGGTTTCAAAAAGTACTTGTATATCACTTTATCACTTAGTATTGTTCTATAAGTGTACCTTATGGGCCTATATTTCCAATTTTGTGTTTTGCATTTTTTTGTCAAAAATTCGAAAATTGAATATGACCCCCATTTTTGGGAAGGAGAAAATTTTTGGAAAATTGGAGAGAGTAGTTAGTTTAGATACCCTGCGGATCGAAAATTTTGACGAAATCTCTCCATCTCACACAGTTGTGTTTTACTCATTAAGAAAATTGTTAATGCTTAATTAATCATCAATAACTCAGTCATTTCTTAACCTATCCCTGCCAAAATTTAATGTTGCCCAGATCTTTATATGATGAAGGTATTTGGTAAATTTCAGGTGAATAGATAAAATACTTCGTAAGTTATCATCCGGACAAGGATGCCCTTCCAAACGCATTTTTGGTCATGTCACCTCTCTGATTGGTGAAAATGTCATCGCAACATATTCAGAAAAAGTTCCCAGGGCTACTGCATACACCTGCAAAATATGAAAAGAATCCGCCTTATGGCTGCGACGTTATTGCGAAAAGAAAATGCAGATCCGGCAGAGTTGCTTCTCCCATATACAAACAAGCATCCCTCGCATGACGCTTAATAAATCTTAAAAATAGAAAGGAAATTTTCCCATCCTAAGGTATATAAGTGCCCAAAATGGGTAGAAAATGCCCACTTATGATAAGGGAGATCACAATCTGGCAGCAGAGGAAGCTATAGCAAGGAAACTCAACCCCAAAACTACTAAGCGCCCATTTCAGGGGCACCTTAGTAATTTTATCTGATGGGTAATATACACTGTACATTACATAAAATTACAACTGACATATTTTACAGTTAACTACTGACTAGATGGGACATCACAAATACTGTACAACATTTTATAGATTATGACAAATAGTTGCGGATAAATAGGGCTCAGCTGTTGACAATCTTTCATGTATTAATACTGGTAATTACTAAATATGTGGAGAAACCAATTCATTCTTAATATATCCATGCATCACCACATGTACATGTAAATTATAAAATATTTTGGCACAAAATCCCAAAATTGATAAAGTTAATACTATACAAAATCATGAACGCTTCATAACACAATACATTACACTTGAAATTTGACCACACCGCAAATAAAATACCTACAATAACATATTGTTGAGTATCTACAAAGTCATTTGAATATAACAAGAAAACTTTCCGAATGACATTATGCGTGAAGAAGACAATGTTATACAAGTGTGGTGTGTAGTGGACAATTCCTTCCCCCGTCCCTTAAAGACATCCCCCCCCTTCACTCCTGAGAAACATTCCTCCCATTAACCAATAATTTTACTTACAGTTATTTATTTTTCCCTTTCCAGAACCATCAAACATATAATAATGAATATTTAAAAGTATTGCACAAAATGGTATACATAATGATGATGATTTAGTGAGCAGCTCAAACAATCATGGGTGATTGCAGTCACAGATGTCTAGTTTTAGTGAAATTCACATAATTGATCAATGGGTGAAACGTAATTCCACTCACTATTACATAAAGCACATCTCAAAAACATATACAGATAAATATTTAACACTACAAATCCTAGTAATTGCAGGAGTCACATATCATATCTTGTTAAAAGCAAGAAAGGCGTCACTTTTACATGGTTTCAAGGGTCTTACGTCTGTGTTGTTTTACAGGAGAAGCTGATTTCCAAATTAAATGATGCACGTTTATATCTTAGTTTCTGAAATACACCTACTTCTGGTGCACCCCTGCTTCTCATTACCCTCTAAAAATATTTAATAGTGGAACAACAGATCATTTTCATTATGCGATACATTCAATATTTGGATCTTATATTTCCTTAACAATTGTCTGAACCTTTCCAAAGTCACTCGGTTAACTATAGCCTTCAATAAATTTATCAAAATAAGTAATTTTATACTAGTTTTTGCTTATGTTCAATTAGTTTGAATTAAAAAACTTAAGTTGGGGGCATCGGAAGGGAAAACATGGCTCATTAAACTATCTTCTCTCTGTACATATGGTCAAAGTTTTTCTACTAAGCATTTTTTTCTCTGAAAAACACACTGAATATACATTTTTTGTAGTTCTCATCCTTTTGTAAATTCTGATCTTACAAGAGTGTAAACATACAGATTTTGTGATTATTGCTAAAAATAAAACATTCTTACAAAAATATTGCAATTTTGAAACAATGCAAAACAATTTAATGGCCAGCGATTGCTACCTTTGAAGGATAAACAAAACAGAAGCATACTGTCATAACTCATTGTATAAACTCATCAAAAGTATACAAAACATTTCTATACATTGATGTCGAGCAATGTAGATAATACAAAATTTAATACAAACACCACCAGCATTTCTCAAGCAAATCATCAGAATATTTAATGATATGCAAATCAGCTCAGTTTATCATTTTGGTCCTACACAGGAAGATCCTCTACCCTTGTAAAAACAGGTGTATTCATATCTTCTATGCTTGATTTTCGTGCGGGGATCTGTCGTACATTATCGACATTGGCAGGATGTTGAACCTTTTGCAAATTTTCATCGTAGTTAACAGGCATCACTTTTGCAATAGATGGTTTTCGTAATTTCCCTAATCCTTTAATCATCCATTCAGACATGGTATCCTCTTTTGGCCTGACATCCAACAATTGTATTATGACTGCCTTAAAGATCTTGGAAATATCCTGGATTTTTGGCTCTCTACTTAATGCAGTTCGAAAGTTATTGATAACTTTCCCACATTCCACAGCTTTTACTTTCATGCACAACTCTTCTAGTTCAAGTCTTTCTAACTCAGGTATTTCATATGATTTAGGAGCTTTTGTTACCAACCAGCTGTAGTCGACCCCTGTTTCTTTGATACGGTCTTGCTGCGTTCGTTCTCGCATTGCTTCTTCTGCTTCCTGAATCTGGAAGTCTAGCTCCATCAATAAAGACTCTGACACAACCATATGTTCAGGCTTTTCTGGTGGTACACCATCAGAAGACCAACTTTTCAACCAAGCAGTCACGGAATGCATTGTCAATAAAACACAAAGTTTCACACAAAATTGATATCTTATTCAGGGCTTTCTCTCACAGTCAAATTATCCTTCTCAAAAATCAAATTTTCTGCATAACTTCTACTTCCTTTAAAGTCTTACGTAATCTGAAAAAAAATCAATAACACAATTTAAGTTAGATAATTGACTTATGGGTTTAGTATTGCATGTAAATCATGTAACATATCAGATGCATGTATTATTAAAAAGAAGAGCTATTGCTGTGAGGCATGATAAACTTTTGCAGGTAGCATCCAGGATACCATGTGTTACATTAGTTAGTTAATGGTCAAATCATCATATAAGAAAACTCATCAACACCACTTAAATATTAGCAGTGCCACCAGCAATGCCAGCTCAAAAGAACTAAGATTTTGTCTGTAAACAAATTCAAAGAAGTTGAATACTGCATTTATTAACTTACTGATTAGAATTTGCAAAATTAGCTGTTGTATGAGTCTAGAATGTTTAACGATTTAAAGAAAAAAAGTTTTAAAATTGCTTTTATAATTTTCTCAGTGATCAGTTTTCTTTGAAAACTTACTTTTGAAGTGTTGAGATAAAAGTGTATATGTTGTATTGAATGTAGATAATCATTCAATGTATAGATTCAATGGGTTAGTCATTGAATGTGTAGGTTCAATGGCTTGGCCATTGAATGTTCACATTCAATAGCAAGCAGCCATTGATGTGTACTTTCAATGGTTTAACTGTGGAATGTGGTGTTCGCAGGCAATAGATTCCTCCTTGGCTACACCACCGTGGTGTACGCTGGCAGTGAACTCTACCTTGGGTACACCACCGTGGTGTACGCAAGCAGTAAACTCTGCCTTGGGTACACCCCATGGTGTACTCAAGCACTGAGTTCTACCTTGGGTACAGCACAGTGGTGTACACAAGCACTGTATCCTACCTTGGGTACACCACCGTGGTGTACGCAAGCACTGAATTGTACCTTGGGTAGACCGATTAATCTGTCTCTCAGCCAATTTTTAAAAGATGGATGCATTGGCGAGAGACAGATGGCATAAGTATGCAAAAAAACATAAACGTCCTGAAGGGCAACAAATGGCATACATCCTGACATTAAACATGTACTAGGCTACCATCTTGAGTATCAAGAATGTGCCCACATTAAAAGAAATAAACTTTTTGCATAGTTAATGGATATATTTACCAAAATTTATTTCACTTACAAAATTTCATCATTGTTTATACAAACAGGAAGTGCAGAAAAAGTGTCTATATTACTGCAACCACAGACAATTGCGTTCCTGCATCTAAATGCTTTATACTGTTAATACATTTAAGTGGACATTTTAAAGTTTAAAGTGACAGTAATTTTCAGATATTGAAGTTTTTTGTGTGGCGAGGAACTCTGTCCCAAAATGCCATCCATCAGTTTTAAAAAGGCATATTTTGGGACAGAAAACTCGGTCTAACCTTGGGTAAACCACTGTGGTGTACACAAGCACTGTATTCTACCTTGGGTACACCATAGACCGAGTTTGTCCCGTCGCCAATTGCTATTGATATACTGATGGACACAATGGCGAGGGACAGAGCTCACATGTACCTGTTTTCTATGTAAATCTTGAACTGTGGGGAATTATTGCATTCACTTTAAAAAGTTATTATTATGTCTATTATAGCTGTATCTAGTTTCCATACATATGTTGTTAAATTAAACTGCTTTTAGAAGCCAGGAATTTGTTTGGAGATAACTATGTAATGTTGAAGGTTTGTTTACATTTTGAAAATTGGTTGAAATATATACATGCCAGTTTGATTGGCATGAAATATAAGTGAACGGCACATGTACATACCTTAAAGAAACCAAATAACACTTCATATTTGTGGTAATATGTGTACAAATATACCGTCCAAAATTTACACAGAAAACAGGTACATGTGAACTCTGTCCCTCGCCATTGCGTACCATCAGAAATATCAACAGCAATACGCGACGGGACAGAAACTCGGTCTAGGTACACCACTGTGGTGTACAAAAGCAGTGAACTCGACCTTGGGTACACCACCGCTGTGCACAAGCACTGAATTCTACATTGGGTACACCACCTTGGTGTAAATATCCTGTGCCGTTACCAAATGGAGCCTGACCACCCCCCACCCCCCCAGCACTTCTAGTGGTGGTCGACCAATTCACGCCCGGGTACCAATTCAGGCCCACCCCCAATTTTCTTGAAGATTTATAATTTTTCATAGAGAAGATGTATACCACATCATAGATAATCATCAAATTGATCATGTACATTTGTAATATATTGTTTAAATGTGATTGTTTTAGATAAATTTAGGGGTGGGCGTGAATACCCAGATAGCATGCTGACGTTGGGCCAACGTCGGCACATCCGTCGGCCCGACGATGGCTGCCGACGTTGGCCCAACGGCTTTTTGACCGGCGGCCCGACGTTGGCCCAACGTCGGCAAGCCACCGAAAAAAAATTACTCATTGTATGGCATCGACCAATCAGATTGTCCATAAACAACTTTTTCAGTGTGAATTTATAATGAGAATGTTATTTTTATTTCTAAAATTATGAAATAGTTGGTTAAAATTTGTGGGCTCACTGAAATATGATTTTTAGACATACCATAATAAATAATTTTTTACTAAGTTTCACAAAATCCCCTATTATTGCTCGCCACCATCTTGAATTAAAATCCACCGTTGGCCCAACGTCGGCAAAATGTAGAGATATATAACCAGACTTGTGGTTGGCAGTCAGCCGTTGGCCCAACGTCGGCAAAATCTGCCGACCTTGCGACCTGTGTTGCAAACTCGGGACACTTTTTGAACAAATAGTGTAAATACACAATAAAGAATAATAGAATATCTGCTTATCCTTATCATATGAGAAGACCAGTGAGAGTCTAGCAGTCACAGAAAATTACCCTGTATAAAATGCCTCCCTGTCTACTAAACAACAACCAATATGTATTCCTGGGATTTTCATTCTATTTTTAACTCAGGACACTTTTAAAAGATATGCCATTTCCGTAAATCAAAGGTAAACGTGATTTTTATTATATCCTGTGTTTATTGATGTTTTTTTACAGATACTATTTTGTATAAAATAAAGCATCACACAATTTAACTAGGATATATGCTGTGCCCAAGGGACACTGAGTTCAGCAATATCGCTGAAAATCTGCACTGGATGACATCTTAAAAGTGTCACTCTATCATCTTAGGAATAACATGGTAAAAATTATTAAAAAAATATATTATTTTGGTGGGTTATGACAAATACACTTGTGTATTATTAATATATGGATGGTGCCACTATTTTTATGAAGTTTTTATCATTTTTGTGTTTGGGTGTCCTGAGTTAAAACCGTCCCAAGTTAACACCATCTTGAATTAAAATCCATCGTTGGCCCAACGTCGGCAAAATGTAGAGATATATAACCAGACTTGTGGTTGGCAGTCAGCCGTTGGCCCAACGTCGGCAAAATCTGCCGACCTTGCGACCAACAGCCAACGTCGGTCCGACGGCGGCATGCTATCTGGGTAGGTACACGGGCGTGAATTGGTCCACGACTACCGAGAACTTCTCTGAGCTACAGTACACTGTGTATGTAATACCAGGTATTCTTTGGATTTCTTTGTTTTTAACTATAATGCACTAAGAATGGAAAACTAAATCAACGACAGAGAAAAAGTTCAATTTTGCATTTGCATTAGCACACCTGCATCTTCCTGCATCTTTTGTTGACGGAAGTATTGAATCGCCGTGTTGGTACTACTACTCGGAGCTTCTGTAGGGATATATTTTGATACACCGAACCTGTTTCAATTTTGCAGTATGTACTTCATTAATATAACATGTGTTTTAATGTAATATGTGTTATTTAGCGTCTCAAACTTAAGAATTGGTGGCATATATGTGTTTTGTATAATAGATTATACATAAAAATTACTTTGGATATTTAGAATCTCACTGTAAGAAATCACTCTCTTAAAGAATACAATACATGTATTCGATTCACAATAATTTAAGTGATCCAAAGTAATTTTTTCTATTCAATTGGGGCCTTTCATTTAACTAAAATCATTACACCAAGTGATCCTACGAGGGAGACTGATCACTTAGATCATGATTGAAGTGAACAAAGTGTCCCCAATTGAATACGAAGGTCCTCAGTGGCCTAGTGGTTAGCAAGTTTGGCATCTAATCATAGGCTGTCACCTCTGTGGGTTCGAGTCCCACAAGTGGCAATTCTGAGGACCTGTCCCAATATGACCCTGGCTGTTGAACGGGACGTAAAACCCCAACTTTGACCTTTGACCAATTGAATATGCGTAATAAAGATTGAACTAAAGTTTACCCAGGAACCTAACAGGCATGTTACTTTAAAATCAGGTTAAATCCAATGTTGAAATCTTGTTGAAATTCATGCAGATTTGGCAAACCATTTTTACTTGGATCCAACTGGTGAAACCATGTTGAAACCAATGGTGAAATCAGGTTTACCACAATGGGTGAAATTTGATTGAAATATATGTGGATTTTACAAACCGTTTTTAGTTGGCTTTAATGGTGAAATGAGGTTGAATCCACTGGGTAAAATCAGAATGAATACAATGGGTGAAATCAGGATTGAGTTGCTACAAGTTGTTTTTTAAATCCAATATTGAAATGTATTTATTCCAACTCAGGTGTAATGTCTTCATGGAATCATGACATTTGTACTTTAATTTATCATTCAGTAGATCATAGTAGATTATGTTAATTGGCAATTTTCCATTTAATCATAATGTAATGACATGACCACTGAGGATAGCTGTTCATAATGTTAGATGAGCAGTCAAACTTCGTTACTCTCCTTTTTTATATTCTGATCTTTCATATTTTACAACAAGATATGCATTATTTTTTATGCAATAAAATTACCAGAATCTAGTTTCCTGAATCTGATGACTTCTTTGTATATTTTTAAGCAAATTACATTTCTGTGAAGAAAGAACGATTATTACATACTCTGTGCATTATTATTTATGCAGTCAAGCTTGTTAAATATTAAATTATCCTTAGATTATAATAGCTATTGTAGTTATAACGAAACTGTCTAGCAAAAGTCCAATGTTTAGTTGTCCCTCTTTTAAAATATTCTGAGAACAACTTTTTCATGAACCTTGATGAAAACCACCAAGCTAAATGTGCATAACTTTATCCCTGTGCTGTCCCAGCTTAATTAATTTTCAGTTTGGTCACAGAAGAGTGAACCTAGACAAGACCACACCATGCAATTAAAGGGTTATTACACCCCCCAAAACAAAAAGGCCTTTAAAACATGTATTACTATATGATAAATCATTTCTCCAAACAGAATTTTGAAACACAGCTTAATTACTGAGTAATCAGCAATTAAAAAAATTACACCTTTGCCATATATGGCAAAACTGAGCCCAAACCACGAAAATTGCCGAGTGCACTGCTGCAGTACTATATGTGTGCACTGACATCATGCTTGCCCATGTATTTTCTCTGTTTTATGCACGGGTAAGTCATTCAGATATAGAAGTGTAAATATACTTGAAATGGCCTCATTTTAAAACTGAGAAAGAGAACCAAGATACTCTATATACTGCACCTTATCATGGCCTTATATTTTAGCTTGTAAAGAGATTAAATAACCTGACAAAATGACTAGAAAAGTAGTGAAACTATAACCCATTAATTGTAGTGGTTTTACTACCATAGTTAACACAGAGAGAATTGTACAAAAAAGATATGGGATGGATGATTTAATCATGTTTCCTATACTATGTTAACTATAATATAAAGTACATTAAGGGTGACTTAACAAGAAAGTAAATGTTGCAGTTTATGAACATTCTGTTATCAGATTTCTATGTGTGTTTCAAGGTATCAAAGACTCCCAGTATAGTTCAGTACAGTACTGGCAAGTGTTTTTTTCCCATGTTTTTCAGATATACACACACTGGAACCACACTGTGTGATCAGCTGAAGAAAATATCATTTTGTTCCTGTATGTCATAGTTTGATGTGGAATATTGAAAATATTTTAGCATTTAGGTCAGGTTATAAGCATGATAAGGATACTGAGGTGTCTTAAAGTTTTTATTATTTTGTGTACTTCATAGGTGGGACTAATAGCATTGATAGTTCTAAATTGAAATAAGATGCAGTATATCTCATTTATAAAGTTATATAAAGTTGTTATTACTGGTATATATGAATTTAAGTAAGTACATTGCAGTAATGGCACAAATAATCATTTTCATCCAAATGAAATTTGCTCAATTTTGTTCCTACTCAAAATATTTTCCACCTGAGTGAATCTTTTTTACTGAAATGTGAAAATAGACATTTTACCTTAAATAATTTTGTTTATAATTAGAGTTTACAATGCCTGCCCAGTATGTATCCCTATTCAGAAAAGTTGTAAACTTCACACATACAGGTGATTATACAAATATTAGAAAATAAGTAATAAATACTGGGCTCCACTACAAATCCATGATTTGAAAACAGTTAAAATTTATAGTATTGAATTGATCATATCTGAAAACCTAGCAATGTCATATGAACATCAACAATTCAATTCAGATGTGTTTCATTTTTTTTCATAAATTTATTTTTATCTGAAGAAATACTGAAGAAAATTCAGATGTCTGAATCTGATCTTTAATTTTTAAAAGGGGCCAAAATTTGACAAAATAACTACTTGTCATATACAAATCATTTTCACATATTTATTTCAATGGCCATTGAGTTGATTTTTCATATATTTTATTTTTTTCAGTGCAAATGACAAAAATATAATCAAATTCACTGCCAAAAGTATTTTTACAATGATCTTCACATTGCACACAACACTTGTAAAACATTACAAATTTATATACTTGCTAAAATTTTCTCCCTGTACTCCCATCTAAATTTTCTCTTTTTTGCATCTGGTAATTTTGAAGGTAGTAAATCATCTAATTTTCATCTTCACTAAACATTTGTTCAATCATGCTAATTATTACAACTTTGTTATATCACCATTTGTGAAGTATAAGCCCTGCTTGTATCTTTTTACTTATATTCTTTCAGTATTCTGTGTAAAGTTTTGCTGGTGTTTAAATATTTTAAAACAGCCTGTTTTTTATTTTTTTTCCTTCTGACATATATTCTTATGCATTCATCATGATAAAAAAATACTTTTAAATTCAATGATGCTGAAAGTAAGACATGTATACTGTACTAAGCACAGACATTGAGATAGGCTCTAGCCAGATTCATTAGTGGGGCACTGCTGATGTAAGAGCACTGGCTCACTGGTAAATTTGCCGAAGTGAGAAGTGTGTACTGTTACCTTGACAGGCTTGTAATAAAAGTCATTTTATAAAGTGTGTGCTTTGTTTTGAGAGTTCTAACTATTGGCAATGTATATAAATACATTAGAGGAGTTGATTACAAGAAAAAAAGATATAGTAAATTTTAGAGTATAGTAACCCTTTAAGATAGAGTAAACAATTCATTTTGTGTGAATATACCGGTTATTATGGGCTATTACTGCCATGCAAGGCAGGAGTGTATTTGTCAGTACTATTTTTGAAATCCCTGTCGGTGATAGTAGGCGTATTTCACAACCGTAATCAGTCGAATCTAGATTCAGATTTGGATTCTTTGGATTAGCTAGATCTGTGAAATACAATTTTCTGTAGATCTGAATCCAAATTTAAAACATAACATAAACAAACATAAATATCATATATTATTATAAATTATGATGCAGTAATATAATATTATAATATCACAGTATAATAAAAATTTGCCAAATGTTAAAATTTCCTGCCACATGTTGCCGCCATTATTTTTCAAAGAATTATGGGTAATGCAAGCAATCTGAATCCAGATTCAGATTCAAGTCACAACACAAGCGAATCCATTGATCTGACGAATCTAGATTCATCGGATTATGGTTGTAAAATACGCCTAGTGTTGTAAGTTTCATCACATTTATGCTAATAATAGGGATATTCCCGAAAGGGCCCAAACTAACCTTAACAAATGGGAGTCATTTGAATTGATGCATAGGTCAAGGAAATGTTCAAGCATTCTAAACTAGAAATAAAGACAATTAATGCATTTGCCAAAAATCAGCCATAGTTATTAGTCATAAATGAATTATCAAGCAGAGGGGAGGAGGAAAAACTCCCATGTGTTACACATTAGTGAAAACCAAAAATCTGGAGTGAAAACAATATAATCTCACCACTGCTCTTGCAAAGCTTGCACATGAATAATCACCTGCAGACAAGTTTTGTTATGTTATATATATATATATATTGCAACAAGGTGGAAAGTTTGTTTGGCCACAATATTTTGCAAAAACAGTTTTCTAACACTGTGTAGCAGAGAATATAAATGGCCTAAAGTTCTCCAAAATTTTATAAATTTCATAGATAGGAGTGTCAAATATAGAATGAAAAATATATGATTTTCTGCATGGTGAATTTAAATTATTATTAATGGCGAATTTTAAAATTGTTGTAACAATTTTTAGTTTTATTTCGGTATTTTAGTGGTTCTAATATTTGGCTGCGATAGTTAAATTTGAAATGGAATTTTCTTGAGTTTTGAAATTTTACATCCGCGTGATCCTATCCTTGGGGTCCGATCTTTAGGAGATCGTCGTCAAAAAAACAAAAGGAACATCAGCGCTGAAGTGAGGGTGGTACCATTATACCTGGGTCTAATGGTAACACCGCTAATAGTTGGGGAGCATTCATTATTTCCTCGATTACAATTTTAAGAACTTCTTTTTACCTCGCTAGTTCTTCCCTGGTGGTACAGTGGGACCCACCTCCTCTCTGCTTCTTCTCTAGTGGTACAGTGGGACCCGCCTCCTCTCTGGTTCTTCCCTAGTGGTACAGTGGGACCTGCCTCCTCGCTAGTTCTTCCCTGGTGGTACAGTGGGACCCGCCTCCTCTCTAATTTTCCCTAATGGTACAGTGGGAGCTGTCTTCTCTCTAATTCTTTCCTAGTGGTACAGCGGGACCCACCTCCTCTCTAGTTCTTCCCTATTGGTACAGTGGGACCCACCTCCTCTCTAGTTCTTCCCTAGTGGTACAGTGGGACCTGCCTCCTCCCTAGTTCTTCCCTGGTGGTACAGTGGGACCCACCTCCTCTCTAGTTCTTTCCTAGTGGTACAGTGGGACCCTCCTCCTCTCTAGTTCTTCCCTGGTGGTACAGTGGGACCTGCCTCCTCTCTAACTTTTCCCTAATGGTACAGTGGGACCTGTCTTCTCTCTAATTCTTCCCTAGTGGTACAGTGGGACCCACCTCCTCTCTGGTTCTTCCCTAGTGGTACAGTGGGACCTGCCTCCTCGCTAGTTCTTCCCTGGTGGTACAGTGGGACCCACCTCCTCTCTAGTTCTTCCCTAGTGGTACAGTGGAAGTAGGCACTTGCCACTAGGGAAGAAATCATGAAGTATGGAAGAATTTGAGCAGGAGTGGGGCCCACTGTGCCACTAGAAATATTAATTTGAATGTGGGGAAGAAGTTTCACAGGGATGGGTCCCACTGTACCATCAGGGTGGAATTAGAGAGGAGGCATGACCCACTGTACCACTAGGCAAAAATTCATGAAGTATGGAAGAATTTGTGCATGAGTGGGGCCCACTGTGCAACTAGAAATACATTTTGCATGTGGGGAAGAAGTTTGACAGGGATGGGTCCCACTGTACCACGGGGGAGAACCAGAAAGGAGGCAGGTCCAGATGTGTCACGTGGGAAAAAATTGTGAAGTAGGGAAGAAGTTGGGCAGATGTGGATCCCACTTTGCCACCAGGGATGAATTTGCATGTAGTGAAGTAGCTTGTCAGGATTGGGTCCCACTGTACCACAAAGGAGAAAGTGGAGAGGAGGCAGGGCCCATTGTACCAGTAGGGAAGAATTCGTGAAGTAGGGAAGAATTAGGGCAGAGGTGGGTCTCACTGTGCCACCATGGATGAATTTGCAAGTAGGCAAGTAGTTTGGCAGGACTGGGTCCTACTGTACCACTAGGGAAGAATTAGAGAGAAGACAAGTCCCATTGTACTGTAATGGGTCTGGGGTAGATCAGTTATTTTTTTCTTATGAATGTAATGAATTCATGACTTTAGGAACTTACAAAGTTATCCAAGTTACAGAATAGGTTTTTCTGATTATTTTTCACCAAACAGTTTTAAAATGTTATCTTACAGCCAGGCAGGGGTGCACCTTCCCACTAAGCTGTACAATCACTTGTGACCCAAATAAGGGTCACCCCTAAGTAAAGCATTTCTGTAGTACAGAACTTTGAGAGGGGGGGGATATTTTAACTCTGTACTCACTTTATTGATTTTCTAGGCTGAACATGCTTTCTTTGAATGTGTGTGTGTGTGTTTAGTTTCTTCAGTAAATCTCGATCTTTTAGTGGATTTGTTTCAGTACACACACTTGTGTAGAGTGAGGAATGTATTCTGGGGATAGTTTAGTATAAAACTGAATGTCTTTATTATGTCTCAAAAGTTATTTATGCATGTATATAAAATTGTACTTACATATTCTTGATGTATTGGGACATGTTTAATAATCTATGGTAATGTAATTTTACTATATTTTGGGGAGAAACTTTGTGCAAATAATTACTCTGAATGTCAGAGTAGAGTCAGAGTATGTCAGAGTAGGCTCAGCCAATCAAATGGCTTCTAGGCATTGTGGGTATCTATGTACTCTGGAAACCAGAGTAAGTCAGAGTAGGCCTTATAAATTGAGAGTAAAATAGGTAATTGGTGGAGTTTAGCTCAGAACTCCAGTGTGTAAACATCTCTCTTGAGAATTTACCAGCAGATTAGTCCACTCCACTCTGATAATTCCACACTTATCCACTGAGGTAATCTACAACCACAACTTGCTAGAAAGCTATCACCCCTCTATTCTTTGTTTACATATTATAACTGGCAGATGAGATTTTCCATATTTGGCTCCAACTTACTACATTGTTGTGACAGCTGTCAGATTGATATAAACTTATAGTATCACAGATATCTTATCAGAATACTCTTGGAAATCACTGTAAGTGCCTTTATTATTTTACCCAGTAACTTAATAGGTGATATTTAATTATTTTAGAGGGATAATTTTGATATACTGATATTTATCAGCAGTAATTAAGGCCTGACATAGTGCTCACTGATAATTAACAAGCACTAAGAGAAACTTGGCACAAGCTAAAATACCCCTTTGAGTAAGTCACTCTACAGTTTTCTGGGTGACTCATACATTTGGCCCATGACTGAGCATATTAACAGTACCGGAATATCTGTATGAATAACTGAATAGTACAATTCAGTTGGACCATTTAATTCAAAGATTGTTTTCTTCTTGTCATTGTCTAAACTTTAGATTGATTTTGCATGGACCGTTGTATATATTACACTGTATATAATATTTTACTGAATACTGTGTATCCCATCTGTACAGATATGTAGTTTCACCTTAGCATAGGTTGCTGTTTACTTTTTCACTGACTAAAAGTAACATTGATTCTGTATTACACTGTATATAATATTTTACTGAATACTGTGTATCCTGTCTGTACAGATATATCATTTCACCATAGCATAGGTTACTGTTTTCTTTTAATAAACTGACTTTATAGTTATATATTTGGCTCTTTTCACTACTATCGACACTGGCTCATACTTTTATTTACAATACTAACCAAAGCTGTGGAATCTGCTGAAGAGAAATTACTGTTATATAAGTACTAGCTAATACTCCTGACCACATAATACCCTTACACTTTGATATTAAGACTTAGACTGTGATCAGCACTGATGAGAAACTGGTTCCTGTGATATTGTATTGAGAGACAACTCTACTTTGTGACACTCAACCAGATTAAATTTAACTGGTGGCTTCAGAATTGAGACCCCAGTACAGAGATAACAGCTACAGAGATAAGAGATACAACACTTCCACTGGGCCGTTTCAGTACCATTAGGGAAAAATTAGAGAGGAGGCAGGTCCCACTTTATCACCAGGGAAGAACTAGAGAGGAGGCGGGTCCCACTGTACCACTAGGGAAGAATTAGAGAGAAGACAGGTCCCACTGTACCACCAGGGAAGAACTAGCGAGGAGGCAGGTCCCACTGTACCACTAGGGAAGAATTAGAGAGGAGGTTGGTCCCACTGTACCACTAGGGAAGAACTAGAGAGGAGGTGGTTCCCACTGTACCACCAGAGAAGAACTAGCAAGGAGGTGGGTCCCACTGTACCACTAGGGAAGAACTAGAGAGAAGGTGGGTTCCACTCTACCACTAGGGAAGAATTAGAGAGAAGACAAGTCCCACTGTACCACTAGGGAAGAATTAGAGAGGAGGTGGGTCCCACTGTACCACCAGGGAAGAACTAGAGAGGAGGTGGGTCCCACTGTACCACTAGGTAAGAATTAGAGAGAAGACAAGTCCCATTGTACCATTAGGGAAAAATTAGAGAGGAGGCAGGTCCCACTGTACCACCAGGGAAGAATTAGAGAGAAGACAGGTCCCACTGTACCACTAGGGAAGAATTAGAGAGGAGGTGGGTCCCACTGTACCACTAGAGAAGAACTAGAGAGGAGGCGGGTCCCACTGTACCACTAGGGAGGAATTAGAGAGAAAGTGGGTCCCACTGTACCACTTAAAAAGAACTAGCAGGTCCCTCTTTACTACTAGGGAAGAAATCGTGAAATAGGGATGAAATAGGGCAGAGGTGCGTCCCACTGTGCCACCAAGGATGAACTTGCATGTAGGGAAGTAGTTTGGCAAGACTGGGTCCCACTGTACCACTAGGGCTGAACTAAAGAGGAGGCAGGTCCCACTATACCACCAGAGAGGAACTAGAGAGGAGACAGGACCCACTGTTCCACTATTGAAGGACTAGGGAGGAAACGAGTCTCACTGTGCCACTATGGGGGCCCACCTCCTCTCTAGTGCTTAGTTGCATATGGGGAAGACGTTTGGCAGGGATGGGTCCCACTGTACCAGTGGGGGAACTAGAAAGGAGGCAGGTCCCACTGTGCCACTAGGGAAGAACTTGTGTCTTAGAGAAGAATTAGGGCAAGAGTGGGTCACTCTGTGCCACTAGGGACAAATTTGCATGTAGGAAAGACGTTTAGCTGGGGTGGGTCCCACTGTATCACTAGGGAGGAACTAGAGAGGAGGCAGGTCCCACTGTGCCACTAGGGAAGAAATTGTGCAGTAGGGAAGAGGTTTGCAAGGAATGGGTCTCACTGTGCCACCAGAGACGAATTTGCATGTAGTGAAGAAGTTTGGTGCCACTAGGGAGGAAATTGTGAAGTAGGGAAGAAATAGGGCAGAAATGGGTCTTACTGTGCCACCAGGGACAATTTGCATGTAAGGGGGAAGTTATGGCAGGGGTTGGTCCCACTATAGCTTTGGGGAAGAAGTAGCAAGGAGGCAGGTCCCACTGTACCACTAGGAGAGGAGCTAGAGAGGAAGCAGGTCCCACTGTGCTACTTGGGAGAAATTGTGAAGTAGAGAAGAAGTTTGGCAGGAATGGGTCTCACTATGTTCCCAGGGACGAATTTGCAGGCGGAGAAGAAGATGGACAGGGCTGGGTCCAACTGTACCACTAGGGAAGAACTAGAGAGGACATGGGTCCCACTGTGACACCAGGGAAGAAATCGTGAAGTAAGGAAGAACTAGGGCAGAAGTGGGTCCCACTGTGCCACCATGGATGAAATTGCATGCAGGGAAGAAGTTTGGCAGGGGTGGGTCCCACTGTACCACTAGGAAGGAACTAGAGAGGAGGCAGGTCCCACTGTGTCACTTAGAAGAAACTGTGAAGTGGGGAAGAACTGGGGCAGGAGTGGGTCCCACTGTGAAACCAGGGACGAATTTGCATGTAGGGAGGAAGTTTGGCAGGGGTTGGTCCCACTGGGGATGAACTAGCGAGGAGACAGGTCCCACTGTACCACTAGTAAAGAACTTAAATATTTTTCATGAAATAATAATTGCTCTTTACTGGGTCTCACTGTGCCACTTGGCGTTTGTTAAACGGGTCTCACTGTACCACTGGCACCATTAGACCCAGGTGTAATGGTACCCTCTCCTCTTTCTTCGCTGAACCAGGTCCTCCAAAAAAGGTAAACACGGAAGTAAAATGGCGTCAAGAGAACAAACCCAACAAATATCACAAATTCAAAGACAAATTCAACAGGATTGGGCAAATAGAGAATATATAGAAGTCATAACATGCAGTATTAAAAAGATAGCAGACTTTTTGAATTCTTTTGGTAATAAGAATTGTTTTTGGCGGTTTTTTAATGTTAATAGTGGGCGATAATTAGTTGATTTAATTGCACTCGGTAATGTTCAGGGGTTATGACACATGTCTTCAACATGCCTGTGGGTTGAAATTGTTTTGAATTGCTTGTAAGCACACAACACACACAAAAGCAATCAAGCAATCAGTGCATAATGCAATTGAGTTTTAACCTGTACTGCCTTGCTACCAATTATCGCCGGCTACCAATTATCGCCACCAGAAAATAAAACATTCATATTTCAGTAATGGTCATATATTTTAAAAGCTTTTTGTTGTGTATTTGTTCCATTCACTTAGGAAATAGTTTTACCTTATTTGCTAGACTTTGGATGCTATGTTGGTGAAGTTATATCTATTTGAATTCTGTCTGGCGATAATTGGTACCCGGCGATAATTGGTAGCAAGGCAGTAAACCCCAATCCAATTGTGGTCTGGGGCCGTATTCACAAAAGGAATCAAGCTTAACTTAAGATGATTTTTGGCTCAAGATAAGCTAAAAAATGGATCAAGCTACCATTCACAAAGAATTTGAGCTGATTTTTGGCTCAAATTTTGGCTTAACTTTGATCCAGCTAGGTTGGTGGATTAACTTTTGGATCAAAGTTTGTGGCTTTATAATTACGAAGTGGCTGGGGTACGGTAAATCACCGCACTCGAGAAGAAATTCTACAGTACGGTAGCATTCATTTCGCGTATTCCAGCAAATTGACTAGAGTGCGGTTCAAGCTGGTAACCTAAATATCCCATGGAGTGAAGGAAATATGAGGCTACTTGCACTTATACACTTGAAGACTCAAGAAAATATGAGACCATGATGGATTTTCTACCATTTTACAAACAGAAGTCTAGCAATATTTTACTCTTGCCGCACCTTCTATTGATAGTTTTCTAACAATATTTGACAATAGAATATCAAATGCTAGTTCTTGCACACACAGACTTAAGGAAATATGAGGTCACAATGGGGTTTCTAGCCATATTTTACAGAGGATCTAGGCAACCAGTCTACTTTTCGTCTGCAAACGTGATTAATTTAATTAACCAATGAAATAATTTGTTACTGAAACCTCACTCGAGACAAATATTTTACTCTTACCACAACTACTGTTGATGTTTTCTAGCAATACTTTACAAATAGAATATCAAATGCTAGTACTTGCACACACAGACTTAAGAAAATAAGAGGTTAAGATGGGTATTTCTAGCCATATTTTACAAATGGGGGGATATATATAGCCAATAGATAATATTTTTTTGTCTGCAAACGTGATTAATTCAATTAACCAATGAAAACAATTGTTACTGAAACCGCACTCAAGACAAAGTTCTGGAGTGCGGCAATCCGTACTGTAGCTTATTTTCTAGGGAACGGTTTTACCGTACCGCAGCCACGCCGTTATAATTATATCCCCAGACGAAAGTCGGGGATATATTGGATTCAGGTCCGTCGCGCCGCCGCCGCCGCCGTAGAAATTTCCTTGTGGACGCGATAACTCAAAAACAAATTAATATTTTTTTTTCAAACTTGGTACACATGTTAAGGGTGCCCAAAGGAAGATCCCTATTTTAAGGTGACCTTAAACTCCCAGTAAAAAAGAACTTATGGCCACCTTAAGGTCAGAAATTGCACTTTTGGCCACTTAGAGCCCTGTAGGTCACAAACTATGATGCTCAGCTGGCTGAAATTTTACCTGACAACACATTAATATGTTCTTAGTACATGTGCCGAAAATCATGACTTTAAGTTGAGGAGAAAATTGTGTTTGAGGCCCATAAATACCCCCACTTAGGGATTTTTTGCTATACTTTACACATATTTTGCCCTATAATTTGGAAGTGATAATTCTGATGAGTCTCAAACTGCGCTAGGTATAACTTTGATATGTAATCCTTGTCTGTAGAAAATTTTAGGGCTGTAGGTTTACCCAAAGGGGTCGACTTAAGGTCTCAAAAGTGCCCACAGAGACCCAATTTATGCACTTTTTGCCACTTTCAAGCACTGTAGCTTTCAAACTATGTCTCTCATCTAAGTTAAATATCATCTGGGAATATATCTATGTGTTTTCTTATATGTGCCCCAACATTTAGGCCTTTAATAGACAGTTAACCTGTGTATCAGGACCATAAACACCCACCCGAGTGACCCTTATAAGACATTTTTCACATCTTTTTCCCTGTAACTTGGAGATGGTAAGTCTGAGAAGTTTCAAACTGTATTAGATATATATTCTGTGTGTAATCTTAGTATGTAACAGATTTTAAGTCTGAAGCTTTAATTTTGAAGGTCAAATTGAGGTCTCCAAAAGGCTCCCAAAGACCCAATATTTGGACTTTTTGCTACTTTTAAGCCCTGTGACTGTCAAACTATGTGACTGATAGAGCTCAAATCCTATCTGAGAAGATATTAGTATGTTATTTTTATATGTGCCAAAATCTAAGGCTTTAAGAAGACATTTAACCTGTGTATGAGGACCATAAATCCCCACCCGAGTGACCATTTTTAGACATTTTTCACATATTTTTCCCTGTAACTTGGAAATGGTAAGTCTAAGAAGTTTCAGACTGTATTAGATGCATATTCTATGTGTAATCTTAGTATGTGACAAATTTTAAGTCTGAAGCTTTAATTTGAAGGCTACATTTAGGTCTCTAGAAGGCCCCATAAAGACCCAATATTTGGACTTTTTGCCAATTTTAAGGCCTGTGACTGTTAAACTATGTGACTGATAGAGCTGAAATCTCATCTGGGAATACATTATTATGTTCTTTTTACATGTGCCAAAAATCAAGGCTTCAAGTAGACATTTAACCTGTGTATGAGGACCTTAAACACCCACCTGAGTGACCCTTTTAAGACATTTTTCACATATTTTGCTCTGTAACTTGGAAATGGTAAGTCTGAGAAGTTTCAAACTTTATTAGATACATATTCTATGTGTAATCTTAGTATGTAACAAATTTTAAGTCTGAAGCTTTAATTTGAAAGCCACATCGAGATCTCTAAAAGGCCCACAATGACCCAATATTTGGACTTTTTACCACCTTTAAGCCCTGTAACTGTTAAACTATGTGATTGATGGAGCTGAAATCCCATCTGGGAATGCATTATTATGTCCTTTTTACATATGCCGAAAATCAAGGTTTTTAGTAGACATTTAACCTGTGTATGAGGGCCATAGACACTCGCCCAAGTGCCTTTTTTGACATTTTTTCCGTATTTTGCCCTGTTATTTGGAAATGCTTAGTGTGACAAGTCTTAAACTGTATTATATATAATTTTTGTTTGTTATGTATGTCCCCCAAAAAGTTTCAGATCTGTAGTTTAATTGCTAAGGTCTCTTTAACAATTATAAAATGCCCACAGAAACCCAATTTATGGATATTATGCCACTTTAAAGCCCAGTAACTGTCAAACGATGTGGGGTATAGAGCTGAAATCTTTGAATTTTTAAAAGGAAATGCCTGTCTATTTAAATTTTGAATATTAATAATGTTATGGCTATCTTAGTCTTTTAAGAACTTATTTTTGTGTGTTATACCTCTGCTTGCTGAGTTTTTCACTTTTTAAAATGAAACTGGTTAAACATATTCAAGTAGACAAAATGGACACTTTAAGTGAGCTTTAAGTCCCAATATTAATGAAATTATATCCTTATGTAGTAAAACTAGGGGATTTTTAACCCTCAACTAGCCCAGTTTTATTCAACTTGCCTCAGTTAATTTTGGCACAGCTCCTACAGTTATGAACTCATTTCAGTTGATAATCACATACTTAAAATTCTCAATTCTTTTTGTATTTGAGTACCCCTTTTATATAGATTGTTTGTTTACCATTTATGCTCAACCCACATCCCCCACCCGGATTCCCCCCACCCACCTCTGGGACCTCCAGCTATATTGAGTGACACTAAATAAACAATGGTATTTAATGATATCAGATGAGAAACAAAGAACTCAATGGGGTTGCAGATCTTGTGTAATAGTGAGAGAGGTGTGGAGAAGGGGAGAGGGGTGGGGGTGGGAGGTGGTGGGCTTCATTACATATAACACAAAGGGGAGTCAGAACTGAGATTGTGTCACATATTTAGGTTGCATATATATGGACCACATATATAGGTATAGAGGAAATGAATAACTGAAAACAATTTGCAAATTCTAAAAATAATATAATAAAATAATAATATAAACAATTTTTTTTTAAATAATATTTTATTTGTGAACAAATATAGAAACAGATATGCGCTTTTGGGATTATGAATTTTAGAATGGACATTGAATCATCAATCATTTAAATACTTTGAAGGAAGATTGAAAAATATGATGAGTTGAGTTAAAAATAATATTTTATTTGTCAACAAATATAGAAACAGATATGCTCTTTTGGGATTATTATTTTAGAATGGACATTCAATCATCAATCATTTAAATACTTTGAAAATAGGTTTAGAGTTATCATTGCAGGAAGATTGAAAATATAATTTGAGTTATGTATTCGGCGTCTGGGGATACACCATCTTCCTTGGGGAGATATAAATAGAGTAGATTGATGTGCTGAAGTTC
This sequence comes from Sabellastarte sp. h YS-2021, assembly GCA_964017235.1. Taxonomy (NCBI): domain Eukaryota; kingdom Metazoa; phylum Annelida; class Polychaeta; order Sabellida; family Sabellidae; genus Sabellastarte; species Sabellastarte sp. h YS-2021. The sequence goes on along the minus strand of OZ024930.1, from coordinate 57,328,413 downwards.
ATATAATAATGAGTAATTATGTTTTAAAAATTTTCCGATCAAAACCTGTGGCGTGAGTGATGACCTGTCTGGGGATATGTTGGCGCCGAGTTGGCCCAATCTAGTTAACTAAAATAGCAAACATATAAAAAATAAATCATTGGTTAATAATCTTTAATCCTTTATATTGTTAATTAATAAGTTTTTAATACTTTATTCCTGTTTTAAGTATGCTTATATTGATGTGTAAAATAGGTGAGATTTTGTTGTTGTTTTTCTAGATCAAAAGTGGGCGGAGCCTAAATTTTTGGATTAAACATCAAATATTTAAAAATTCTTAAGTGAAAAAATAATGAACCAAATTTATATTATTGCATATTTTGTGGAAATTTAGGCATAAAAATGCTGTTTACAATGTATAAAAGTAATTAACTTATGCGTTGCTATGTGAAATTTGTCAAAATTTTTGGCTCAGCTGATCCTTTGTGAATACAGACTTGAGCCAAAGATCAGCCATTTTCTTTGATCCTGATCTGATCTTGAGCTGATTTTTTGCTCGGCTTGATCCATGTTAGTGAATACAGGACCTGGCGCCTACAACAATAGCCTGTATAGTGACAAACAGTTTGGCCTGATTGTGAATTCCTGTACTTCCCCAGGCAGCATGTTTATGATTGCAATCTAGTTATCAAGAGGGAAAAATGATTATTTTTGTGTTATTAAAATGTAAATACTTGGAAGTAATTACTGGAATATGTTGCTTAATAATGTGATATTGTTTTACATATATATTGGTAAGAAAGAATTTATACATCGTCAATTGTGTAATTTTACCGTTAATTCTTAAAAGGGTATATCGGTAAAATAAGCTCTAAACTATTTTGCCGATAAACATTGGCATAATAGCCACTTTGTAGTTTTTTATAGGGATACGAGCATCACGTGACCAACAACTCTTACTGTACCCACAACTATTTTTCAAAGATGGTTGGACCACTTATATTTTCTAATTATATCCCCAGACGAAAGTCGGGGATATATTGGATTCAGGTCCGTCGCGCCGCCGCCGCCCCCGCCGTAGAAATTTCCTTGTGGACGCGATAACTCAAAAACGGATTAATATTTTTTTTTCAAACTTGGTACACATGTTAAGGATGACCAAAGGAAGATCCCTATTTTAAGGTGACCTTAAACTCCCAATAATAAAGAACTTATGGCCACCTTAAGGTCAGAAATTGCACTTTTGACCACTTAGAGCCCTCTAGGTCACAAACTATGAGGCGTATCTGGCTTAAATTTTACCTGAGAACACATAAATATATTCTTAGTACATGTGCCGAAAATCAAGACTTTAAGTTGAGGAGAAAATTGTGTTTGGGGCCCATAAAGACCCCACTTAGGACTTTTTTCCTAGATTTTTAACATATTTTGCCCTATAATTCGGAAGTGGTAATTCTGATGAGTCTCAAACTGCTCTAGGTGTAACTCTTATATGTAATCCTTGTCTGTGAAAAATTTAAAGGCTGTAGGTTTACCTGTTAGGCCGACTTGAGGTCTCAAAATTGCCCACAGAGACCCAATTTATGGACTTTTTGCCACCTTCAAGCACTGTAGCTTTCAAACAATGTCTCTCATCTAAGTGAAATATCATCTGAGAATATATCAATATGTTTTTCTTGTATGTACTCCAAAATTTAGGCCTTTAATAGACATTTAACCCATATATGAGGACCATAAATCCCCACCCGAGTGACCCTTTTTAGACATTTTTCACATATTTTGCCCTGTAACTTGGAAATGGTAAGTCTGAGAAGTTTCAAACTGTATTAGATACATATTCTATGTGTAATCTTAGTATGTGACAAATTTTAAGTCTGAAGCTTTAATTTGAAGGCCACATTGAGGTCTCTGACGGGCTCCCAAAGACCCAGTATTTGGACTTTTTGCCACCTTTAAGCCCTGTGACTGTTAAACTATGTGACTGATAGGGCTGAAATCTCATCTGGGAATACATTATTATGTTCTATTTACATGTGCCAAAAATCATGGCTTCAAGTAGACATTTAAACTGTGTATGAGGACCATAAACACCCACCCGAGTGACCCTTTTAAGACATTTTTCACATATTTTGCTCTGTAACTTGGAAATGGTAAGTCTGAGAAGTTTCAAACTTTATTAGATATATATTCTATGTATAATCTTAGTATGTGACAGATTATAAATCTGAAGCTTTAATTTGAAGGCCACATCGAGATCTCTAAAAGGCCCACAGAGACCCAATATTTGGACTTTTTGCCACCTTTAAGCCCTGTGACTGTTAAACTATGTGATTGATGGAGCTGAAATCCCATCTGGGAATGCATTATTATGTCCTTTCTACATGTGCCGAAAATCAAGGCTTTTAGTAGACATTTAACCTGTGTATGGGGGCCATAAACACTCACCCAAGTGACCTTTTTTGACATTTTTTTCCGTATTTTGCCCTGTTATTTGGAAATGCTTAGTGTGACAAGTCTTAAACTGTATTATATATAATTTTTGTTTGTTATGTTTGTCCCCCAAAAGTTTCAGCTCTGTAGTTTAATTGCTAAGGTCTCTTTAACAATTGTAAAATACCCACAGAGACCCAGTTTATGGATATTATACCACTTTAAAGCCCTGTAACTGTCGAACTATGTGGGTCATAGAGCTGAAATCTTTGAATTTTTCACAGGAAGTGCCTGTCTATTTAAATTTTTATTAATAATGTTATGGCTATCTTAGGCTTTTAAGTACTTATTTTTGTGTGTTATCTCTCTGCTTGCTGAGTTTTTAACTTTTTAAAATGAAACTGGTTAAACATATTCAAGTAGGCAAAATGGACACTGTTATTTTCTGGTGAGCTATAAGTCCAATATTAATGAAATTATAGCCTTATGTAGTAAAAATAGGGGATTTTTAACCCTCAACTAGCCCAGTTTTATTCAGTCTGCCTCAGTTAATTTTGACACAGTTCCTACAGTTACGAAATCATTTCAGTTGATAATCACATTCTTAAAATTCTCAATTCTGAATTATTATTATAAATCTGTTCTTGTGGTTTGATAATTTATATTTAATTCTGGAGGTATATAATTTTCCTGTTGGACATTCCTTATTTATATATTTGATTTGATTTTAGTGATAAGATTAACTGAGCTTTTTGTATTTGATTACCCCTTTTGTTTGTTTACCATTTGTGCTCTCTTTGTAGTCCCACCCCCCATCCACCTCTGGGACCTCCAGCTATTGAGTGACACTAAATAAACAAAGGTATTGAATGATATCAAATGAGAAACAAAGAACCAGACTTTTCAGTGGGGTTGCAGATCTTCTGTAACAGTGAGAGAGGTGTGGAGAAGGGGAGAGGGGTGGGTTGGGAGATGGGGTTTGCTTCATTATCTAATAAGACAAAGGGGAGTCAGAACTGAGATTGTGTCACATATTTAGGTTGCATATATATGGACCACATATATAGGAATTGAGGAAATGAATAACTGAAAAACAATGCAAATTCTAAAAATAATATAATAAAATAATAATATAAATAATATATAATTTTTAAATAATATTTTATTTGTGAACAAATATAGAACAGATATGCGCTTTTGGGATTATGAATCATTTAAATACTTTGAAAATAGGTTCAGAGTCACCCTTTGCAGGAAGATTGAAAAGTATGATGAGTTGAGTTAGAAATAATATTTTATTTGTCAACAAATATAGAAACAGATATGCTCTTTTGAGATTATTAATTTGGAATGGACATTCAATCATCAATCATTTAAATACTTTGAAAATAGGTTCAGAGTTATCATTGCAGGAAGATTGAAAATATGCTCTGTTGAGTTATGTATTCGGCGTCTGGGGATACACCATCTTCCTTTGGAAGATATAAACTTAGTAGATTGATGTGCTGAAGTTCATATAACTTTTCCCAAGATTTATGGCATACAAGAAATGGCTTACATAAAAAATTCCCGATCAAAACCTGTGGCATGAGTGATGACCTGTCTGGGGATATGTTGGCGCCGAGTTGGCCCAATCTAGTTTTGCATATTTTTGTTTTAAAATATTCCTAGGAAACATCACAGACTTCCGTCTCCTCACGTTTTCTAATTTGCATGATTTATTGTATCATTGTTCTAGGAAACCCCCATGGAATTCCATGACCTCATGTTTTCTAATTTGCATGATTTATTTTATCATTGTTCTAGGAACCCCCATGGAATTTCATGACCCCATGTTTTCTAGTTTGCATAATTTATTTTATAATAATTCTAGGAAACCCCCACGGAATTCCATGACCTCACATGTTCAAATTGGCATATTTTATTTCATTTTTTATAATTCGTGCTCTAAATTTGCGTAGAGCAGGGATTTTTATGGTATATCCCTATTCTACCATGATATGTCCATAATAAAATATTTTTATTACTTTTTTTGCATTGTATTTTACGTCGCTTTCAACACTGTACAAGTCATATCACGACGGGTAGTTGGAAGGGCAGAGGAAACCAGTACTTACAGTTCGTCAGGGTTCTGTACTGTAAAATTCCGACCAATGGCAAGCAACTACCAGCTTTCCCACTTGAGGCCGTGCCGTGAACCAAACCTCGGCCTCAGAGGTGGGAGGCGAGAGTCTTACCACTCTGCCACCGTGGCCCCCGCTGTCATGTTACAATATATGTTCTGCCTTGCTACCAATTATCACAGAGTACCATTCCAGAGGGAATGGGAACAAATGCACAAAAAAGGGCTTTCGTATTTTCAAACAAAGTGGCTGGAGTACTGTGTGGTGATCCATGGGGTTTTTGTGGTGGTAAAAATTTTTTGTATTTGTAATTTCTGACAACTTTGTGTAAATAAAGTTTTTAGATGGTTTAAAATCCACTTGCAGTCTCATTGCTGTATTTATATGCTTGCAGTGATAAGCCCTATTGATAAAAACCTTGCTCTAGTACCAGAGTAAAGTTCCAGCTTACGCAGTACATTGTAACAAATAATGTCAAACAGATTTTACTTCATCATTAATTATATCCCCAGACGAAAGTCGGGGATATATTGGATTCAGGTCCGTCGCACCGCCACCGCCGTAGAAATTTCCTTGTGGACGCGATAACTCAAAAACGGATTAATATTTTTTTTTCAAACTTGGTACACATGTTAAGGATGCCCAAAGGAAGATCCCTATTTTAAGGTGACCTTAAACTCCCAATAATAAAGAACTTATGGCCACCTTAAGGTCAGAAATTGCACTTTTGGCAACTTAGAGCCCTCTAGGTCACAAACTATGAGGCTTATCTGCCTCAAATTTTACCTGAGAACACATTAATATATTCTTAGTACATGTGCCGAAAATCAAGACTTTAAGTTGAGGAGAAAATTGTCTTTGAGGCCCATAAAGACCCCACTTAGGACTTTTTTCCTATATTTTTAACTTATTTTGCCCTATAATTTGGAAGTGGTAATTCTGATGAGTCTCAAACTGCACTAGATGTAACTCTTATATGTAATCCTTGTCTGTGAAAAATTTAAAGGCTGTAGGTTTACCTGTTAGGCCGACTTAAGATCTCAAAATTGCCCACAGAGACCCAATTTATGGACTTTTTGCCATCTTTAAGCACTGTAGCTTTCAAACTATGTCTCTCATCTAAGTGAAATGTCATCTGAGAATATATCAATATGTTTTTCTTGTATGTACTCCAAAATTTAGGCCTTTAATAGACATTTAACCCATGTATGAGGACCATAAACACCCACCCGAGTGACCCTTTTAAGACATTTTTCACATATTTTGCTCTGTAACTTGGAAATGGTAAGTCTGAGAAGTTTCAAACTGTATTAGATATATATTCTATGTGTAATGTTAGTATGTAACAGATTTTAAGTCTGAAGCTTTAATTTGAAGGTCAAATTGAGGTCTCTGACGGGCTCCCAAAGACCCAATATATGGACTTTTTGCCACCTTTAAGCCCTGTGACTGTTAAACTATGTTATTGATGGAGCTGAAATCCCATCTGGGAATGCATTATTATGTCCTTTTTACATGTGCCGAAAATCAAGGCTTTAAGTAGACATTTAACCTGTGTTTGAGGACCATAAATCCCCACCCGAGTGACCCTTTTTAGACATTTTTCACATATTTTGCCCTGTAACTTGGAAATAGTAAGTCTGAGAAGTTTCAAACTGTATTAGATACATATTCTATGTGTAATCTTAGTATGTGACAAATTTTAAGTCTGAAGCTTTAATTTGAAGGCCACATTGAGGTCTCTAAAAGGTCCCATAGAGACCCACTATTTGGACTTTTTGCCAGTTTTAAGGCCCATGACTGTTAAACTATGTGACTGATAGAGCTGAAATCTCATCGGGGAATACATTATTATGTTCTTTTTACATGTGCCAAAAATCAAGGCTTTAAGTAGACATTTAACCTGTGTTTGAGGACCATAAATCCCCACCCGAGTGACCCTTTTTAGACATTTTTCACATATTTTGCCCTGTAACTTGGAAATAGTAAGTCTGAGAAGTTTCAAACTGTATTAGATACATATTCTATGTGTAATCTTAGTATGTGACAAATTTTAAGTCTGAAGCTTTAATTTGAAGGCCACATTGAGGTCTCTAAAAGGTCCCATAGAGACCCACTATTTGGACTTTTTGCCAGTTTTAAGCCCTGTGACTGTTAAACTATGTGATTGATTGAGCTGAAATCCCATCTGGGAATGCATTATTATGTCCTTTTCACATGTGCCGAAAATCAAGGCTTTTAGTAGACATTTAACCTGTGTATGAGGGCCATAGACACTTGCCCAAGTGACCTTTTTTGACATTTTTTTCTGTATTTTGCCCTGTTATTTGGAAATGCTTAGTGTGACAAGTCTTAAACTGTATTATATATAATTTTTGTTTGTTGTGTATGTCCCCCAAAAAGTTTCAGTTCTGTAGTTTAATTGCTAAGGTCTCTTTAACAATTGTAAAATACCCACAGAGACCCAATTTAGGGATATTATGCCACTTTAAAGCCCTGTAACTGTCCAACTATGTGGCTCATAGAGCTGAAATCTTTGAATTTTTCAAAGGAAGTGCCTGTCTATTTAAATTTTGAATATTAATAATGTTATGGCTATCTTAGGCTTTTAAGAACTTATTTTTGTGTGTTATCTCTCTGCTTGCTGAGTTTTTAACTTTTTAATATGAAACTGGTTAAACATATTCAAGTAGGCAAAATTGACACTGTTATTTTCTGGTGAGCCTTAAGTCCCAAATATTAATGAAATTTTCGCCTTATGTAGTAAAAATAGGGGATTTTTAACCCTCAACTAGCCCAGTTTTATTCAACTTGCCTTAATTTTGACACAGCTCCTACAGTTACGAACTCATTTCAATTGATAATCACATACTTAAAATTCTCAATTCTGAATTATTATTATAAATCTGTTCTTGTCGTTTGATAATTTATATTTAATTCTGGAGGTATATAATCTTCCTGTTGGACATTCCTTATTTATATATTTGATTTGATTTTAGTGATAAGATTAACTGAGCTTTTTGTATTTGATTACCCCTTTTAAATTATAAGTGTTTGTTTACCATTTGTGCTGCAGCACTCCATCTCTTTGTAGTCCCACCCCCCATCCCCCACCCACCTCTGGGACCTCCAGCTATTCAGTGACTCTAAATAAACAAAGGTATACAGATCTTCTGTAATAGTGAGAGAGGTGTGGAGAAGGGGAGAGAGGTGGGGTGGGGGTGGGAGGTGGTGTTTGCTTCATTATCTAATTATCTAAGACAAAGGGAGTCAGAACTGAGATTGTGTCACATATTTAGGTTGCATATATATGGACCACATATATAGGAATTGAGGAAATGAATAACTGAAAAACAATGCAAATTCTAAAAATATTATAATAAAATAATAATATAAATAATATATGATTTTTAAATAATATTTTATTTGTGAATAAATATAGAAACAGAGATACGCTTTTGGAATTATGAACTTAGAATGGACATTCAATCATCAATCATTTAAATACTTTGAAAATAGGTTCAGAGTTACCCTTTGCAGGAAGATTGAAAAGTATGATGAGTTGAGTTAAAAATAATATTTTATTTGTCAACAAATATAGAAACAGATATGCTCTTTTGAGATTATTAATTTAGAATGGACATTCAATCATCAATCATTTAAATACTTTGAAAATAGGTTCAGAGTTATCATTGCAGGAAGATTGAAAACTATGATCTGTTGAGTTATGTATTCGACGTCTGAGGATACACCATCTTCCTTGGGAAGATATAAACTTAGTAGGTTGATGTGCTGAAGTTCATCTAACTTTTCCCAATATTTATGGCATACAACAAATGGATTAAATAAAAAATTCCCGATCAAAACCTGTGGCGTGAGTGATGACCTGTCTGGGGATATGTTGGCGCCGAGTTGGCCCAATCTAGTTTATAGTGTAGATGGCAGTAAGTTCAACTTAGGGTCTAGCATTTTGCATTTGACTTAAAGGACGTCCTCATAAATCAGTACTGCTGCACCTATTGTACTTTTTTAAGCTTGGTAACTTGTATGAAACATTAACGATAGCAACAAAATGCATCTGAAAAATTACCATGGAATTAGTTGTGTCACATCTGGTGACACTGTAATGGCTGTATGCCAAGAAAACATTGCTAGAAATTGGTGGAAACCTTATCTTTGACCATTTTTGGGTGTAAAATGTGCAGCATACATCAGCAAATAACATGGCATCTGTTTTTGTTGTAACATAAACCTGATCAGAGATATAATGCATATTAACAATAAGACGTTACATGGTTCATATGACAGTAACACTTGTGTTGGAGTCTCAAACTTACTTAAAGTTAAAATTTAAAAGAAGCTTAAGTTCAATGCATTGAACTAATTTGATCTCATTTCATGAAATTTACTGGTGTTTTAAGATGAAAATGGTCTTATTATAAAAAATTTACTTTCACTGTTAAACATGAAGAAAAAAATATCTCTATTTTAGACATGTCATGCAGATCACGTTTGGCTACATTGAATGAAAAATTGACCACTCTGGAAAGAAGAGTAGAATATATCGAAGCAAGGGTGAGTGTGACATTCTGTTTATCAGATAATACAAATGTAGTTTCACTGAGCAATTAAACTACTCAATTGAATTAGACAAGGTCCAAACTCATTCAGTGGGTTAATATGATGTTCCAGTCTGGCCTGGATGCTTTTATGAAAAAAATGAACTTTCACAAATTATATGTAGGTTAACTTGCAGTGAATCATTTTACATATTATACTGTAGAAATAAAGTCTGAGGGCAAGTACATAAAGTATTAACTTGAGGACATTATTTCCATTATAAAGACCGGTTTCATTTATCAATCCAAAATATTATTATAAATATGATTTTTCACACTCCTATTTGTTGCACTATATTTTGCCTGTATCGTTTTATTCTCTATTATTGATGATCATCTATTTATTGCTTCATATAAATGGATACAAAAATATGCGCACTGCATTGTTTTGTGTAGTCTGCTCACTTCCGGTCATTATAATGGGGTTTCTTGGAACTTCTGTAACCATATGCAAATACAGTGACCCTCTGCAGTGGTTAAACTCTTATTTACTGGGATTTAGATCAGCTTTTAACCAACCCTTTTCCTCCATATGTTCTATGCAGGATGTAATTACTCAGTGTGTACAAATCTGTCAGTTTCTGCATCACAGTTATTAAGTCACTCATCATTAACTTACAACTTATTAGATACTTGTTGAAACTGGGCGACCATATCTCATTTAACTCAAGGCTCTACATAAGTACCATTTAAATTTTCACATCCGAACTAATGTGTGTTGCTCAAGTGAAATAAATATTCATTTTTTTCAGAATGTATATTTTTTGGTATAAAAAGAAACACTTAATAATCTGTCTGTGACAAACAGTGCTTATCAGATATTTTACTGATGAAGGTCTGTGTGTCCAACTGGTAAATAAATTTGTCATTAAATTGCTTGGCTCTCACAGCTGTTGTTGTAGAAATAAAGTCCGAGGTTTTGTGATTTATAACCCTAGATAATTCACAAATTTCCGGCGAATAACGGACGCGCGCTATTTTGTGAATTATATTGGGTTATAAATTACAAAACTGCATGTATATATGAGGACTTTATTTCTATTATAAAGACCGGTTTCATTTATTAATCCATAAATATTATTGTAAATATGCTTCAAAACACTCCTACTTGTCGCACTATATTTTGTCTGTATCGTTTGGTCCTGCATTATCGACGATCGTCCAATTATTGCCTCAGATAATTGTACGCAAAAATATGCGCACTGCATTGTTTTCTGTAGTCTGCACACTTCCGGTCTTTATAATATGGTTTCAATCCAACTTATGACAACATGCAGGATGCATGGAGAACCTGTCCCAGTGTGACCTTAGCTGATCAAATGGGTGTGAACCCCAGACTGTCTCCTTCAGAATGTAAAGGTTTCAGAGCCAATTCTACAGGTTTCAGCATTCTGGGAATGGTTGAGACTGAAGTCATGTATCTGAGGATGATATTTTTTTTCATTGAAATTATTCTAATGTAGTGGTTTTTGTTGTCTTTCAGGTCACAAAAGGAGAAACACTTCCTTGACACCAAACAAAAATGAAGAGACTATTGCTTTTGTTTTTGAGGCCATGTTAAAGAATGACCTCAAGTCAAACTTGTTTAACTTACCTATTTCTTTGCCAATAGCAAATGGTAGTTGAATATCATTTCTGTCAGTGTTGTTTTATGTGAAGAGAGGTTGTTAAAGTTATTCCTCTAATGAAACTTTGAGTACTAGAGGTGTGCTTTCAAAGTAAATTGTGTCAGGTGTATTTAATTTGTATGTTGCTGCGGAAAAAATGATTTGTGTGCAATATAAATATATGTGTATTTTAGTAAAATAATTAACCAGTGACCACCATACTACACAAATATATCTATAACTAGCAAATCAGAATTTTATGCATCACTGTTTTCTGTTTGAAAACAAAAACTCCTTTCATACTTTGGTATTATTTCCATTTCGTTGAATGTTGGGAAATATATAAAGATGTAAGAATATTTTACACAAAGTTTCATCACTTTCTTTGAGGTACATTTTTAGACTAGGGGCCGGTTTCACGAAGCCTTCTTAAGATAAAGGTCACCTTAAATTTCCTTGAATTTTCTCCCTCATTTAAAAAAACCTGTTTCACAAAGCCTCCTTCGTTAAAGGAGACCTTGAAATTTCAAGGAAACTCCCTTGAATTTTAAGGAAGCCAAGGGCATAACTTAGATTTTAGAAAAATGTCCTTTAAGTAATTTTGGTACAGTAAAACTTCTATTCTGTGACCTTCTATTATCTAAATATTCAATTTTATGAACCATTTCAACTCTCCTACATTGTTTAATCCTTAGTGTTGTATATTAAAATTCCTCTTTTATATTATGAACCATCTGTTATCTGAACAAAATCTCACTCTCCCAACCTGTTCAGATAATAGAGGTTCCAACTGTAATAAACTATATATTTTATGTGAAGTTCATTATGAGTATAATATTGTTAATTTTTTTTTTTAATTTCTTCAATTATTTTAAATATAAGTGTGTATTTTATGAAATAATCGAGTTAAACTAAATGGATCGGAATTATGTTACAACAGGAATGTTTTATTTTCACATTTGGATATTTATAGTTAAATGTACTTGTGTACAACTATACATAGTGAATACTGTTAAAAGACTTCACAGTGGAATGTATAATGTTTCAGTGGATATGTGTTGATGTATACTGTAAAACTTGTCCACTGTTGACAATTTTATCAGAAAGGGATTAATTTTGCAGTACAAAGTCTTTTCAGTACTTAAAAACTTTTAAAAAAATTTTTTTTATAGAGCTGTTGTAAGCACTTTTGTTTATATTGAGCAATTTTCACCTTTGAAGTTGAGTAATATATTTCTGGTGGCTCTATTCAGACCAATTTTTGTGGTGTGTGTGTAACATTCTACAGCCAAAATCACTAGTTTTTACCCATTCTTTCAACTAAAGGAGGGAGGAAACTCACTCCATAAGTTTTAAGGAAGACCTTTGGAAAGGCGAGTTAAAGGAGGCTTTGTGAAACTGAAATTTTAATTCTAACATGACACGGATGTGTCTGTCGTTCTGATTGGTTGAGAGCGATTTCTAAGCCGTCTAAAATTCAGCATCAACAGTACGGCTGTTAACATGGCGGCGATAATTGGATAATTTTGTAAGGTTACAAGTGTTTCAAGTATTTTATTTTCAACAGTCATGTTAGAATAGGAATATAGCATTCAAAAGCCGTCTAAACGCAGAATTTTAGACGGGTTGACATGATCTAAGCACTCAGGCTTCGCCTTCGTGCTCATACCATGCCAACCCGTCTAAAATTCAGCGTTTAGACGGCTTTTTCATGCTATATTCCTATAGTGACCTTCCCAAAAGACAAAAACTTTCCTTCCTTTACCAAAGGAGGTCCTTTCTAAAGAAGTCATCATGAAATCGGCCCCTGATCTCAGAAACTGTAGGTCTGAACTATCATTAAGTGTCTATTTTGCGTAAATGTTGAGCACGGGTTGTTGGTGTTCATGGTCAATTTATTTTGACCTTTGGCATATGACCTTTATGCTTTTGTCAAAATCTGATAATCAAATAAATAAATATACCAAGTTTCTGTTACACACCTAAGTTATTGTTGGAGACAAATTAAAAAAAAAACTTTGTGGATATCCCTTTGGCAAAAAGGGGCAGAAAATGTTTTTTATTCAGATTTGGATTTTTCAATTAACTTCAGATATTCAGATGTAGAAAAAAAGCACAAAAAAGTTTTAGACCTAACTCTGGTCACAGTATCTTTTGTGTAAACAAGTGTAATAAGTTTTATCACTTTAAGTCATTTCCAATGTAATATTAGACATTAGATTTTTTGATATTATTAATGCTTTGTATTTTTTCAATTAACATTTAAAGAAAATTTTTATCAGTTTTCTGCACTGGAGTAGTAGTGGGATATTTGCCAACAAGAACTAATTCAACTCAAGATTTGCTTTTTAATTGAAGTTCTTTCTTTTCTTTGTCAATTGCACAAAATATACTTGGGAGTATGTCAAACATCAAGGTAGAATTTCATACCCCTAGACCAGAGCTAGTGTCATATTGGGACAGACCATTAGTATTACATCTGGTCATGGGCTGGATTTTATGACACAACCACATAGGGGAGAAATAATGTATCAGCTGCAGGGATGGGGTCAAATACATGAAGTATTTGTATTTGAAGTATTTAAATACTTTTTTCAAAGTAATTGAAAGTATTTAAATACATATACATGTATTTGACCCCATCCCTGATTCAGTTGCCAAATAAGTTCATCACTATTTGGCTGGGGACTCCCAAAAGTATGCCATGAGAATTAGTTAGATACCTCTCTTTCAATCTGAGCTATAAAAAGATTTTTACTAATGCAAAAACAAGGCATCCCTTAGGATATATGAAAGATGCAGAACATGCGACGGCAGCAACTCGCTACCATACATTGTGTGCTTCAAATTCGCAGAATTGTACTTGGGTTTCCAAGTGGTATTTTGTAAATAGAAATGCCACTTGAAGAGCAATTAATGTACGTTCAACACATGTACAGTAGAATAAACTTAATGTCAGTTTCCTATTTGCAGACCACATAACTCATTACTATTCATGTTACACTTACGGACACAGAATTCTGTGGGATTTCCTTACAATATTCTATTCATAGATATAAGAAAGGTTTTATTGTTTATACATTTTGGGGGGATTATCTATATATTTTCCCACCATGTGTTTGGTAGCAAGATGTGGTAGTGAGTTATTGGTAGTGGGGTGCCATGGTTGCGAGTCAAATATAAATCACAAATACAGTGTATACTGGTGAAAAAGGTAAAGATAAAGGCTTGTAATATACATGAATGAGGTTGTTAGTAGCAATACATAAAATTATTACAGGTTATATTAAAAGGCAAAATATACTGCTGCTATGTATATTTTCGAAATATCAATATCCATTTTGAAAGTGAGTCAATGCATCTCACTACATGATAAAACAAAAGATAACAAGGGGTGTGTTTATGTTGTTGGGGGGGGGGGGGGGGGGGGATGCCATCAAGTGACAAGTCTAAAGGAAGAGACATAAGATAATGATTTTGTGTCAGGTATTTAATTAGATATGCAAAAAGCACTGATAGGGGCGATGACAAGTTGAATATTTGCAGTGCCTGAAGTTTATTGGCTGTGTTTTGGTTCAAGATAAATTTGATGAAAGTTTCAGAATCCCAGGTCATAGTTTGCTTTTACACCCTCATACATACCAGAGCTGTAATTGTAATGCTCAAAGCAATACCTAAAAATCCAACCCATCCCATTTCGGGTTATAGAATTGACCTAGAAAAGCAAGAAGTATGCCAGAAGCTAAATGACTAGGTGTAAATAGTCCTGAATATAATTCAATGATGTCTGAGACTGGAGACATTTTTGTAGACATTGTAACATTCACAAAAATCAATATTATGACCCCAGTTGGACCATGGGGGTGGGGTGGTTGGGTGCAAATGTGCTGGAGTTTTTGGAATCCCAGGCATTGATTTCCACTACCTGCCCATAAATTACAAAGCTCTAATTGCAATAATAATGGATTTATTAAGCAAGAAATGAAAGGAAGGGAGGCCTGGAAGCATTGACCTGGAAAGGGAAGAAGGGGATATAAAACCAAATCACTAGGTCTGAATAGTCCTAAAGAATAATTCAAGGAAGTTTTGTAGGACTCTAGCCAATATCTTTGTACTGGAAAATACTAGAAATTCAACTTTATGACCTCTGTTTGACCTTGAGATGGGGTGGGGCTAATTTAATGGGATTTTTAAGGGCTGTCGGGGTATTGTTTTCAACCATGGTGTCCGGATGGGCGGGTGGGCAGGCGGCGGGAAAAAGTTTGTCCGGGCTGTATCTCAGAAACCATAAGAAGTAGGAAGTTCATACTTGGTAGGGACATTGGTTAGGATATGTAGGTGTGCAACGTCATGGTCTGACCTTGATTTGACCTTTGACCTTGCCGTAGTGACCTTGAGTTTGAAAATCTTGTCCGGGCTATATCTCGGAAACTGTAAGGTGTACAAATTTGATACTTCGTAGGGACATTGGTTAGGGGATGTAGGTGTGCAACGTCATGGTGTGACCTTGATTTGACCTTTGACCTTGCCATAGTGACCTTGACCTATAAAATCTTGTCCGGGCTATAACTTGGAAACCGTAAGGTGTAGGAAGTTGATACTTACTAGGGACATTGGTTAGGAGGTGGAGGTGTGCAATGTCATGGTGTGACCTTGATTTGACCTTGCCGTAGTGACCTTGACATATAAAATCTTGTCCGGGCTATATCTCGGAAACCGTAAGGTGTAGGAAGTTGATGCTTGGTAGGGACATTGGTTAGGGGTTGTAGGTGTGCAGCATCATGGTGTGACCTTGATTTGACCTTTGACCTTGTAACAGTGACCTTGACCTTTAAAATCTTGTTGCACCTTTGGGTCTGTCTTTTGTTGCAGATTAAGCACTGTTAAAGTCACATTAGAATTCATTAAGAATTTTACTTTTACAACTTCCCATTGTAACAGATGGAATTTCATCAAGTGAGCCACAGATTTTATTGCGTTAATACATCCTATCCAATGGACAATTGCTAATCCGGTCGGCGCAGACCGGCCCGCCAAACGCCAGAAAAAGACGTCCTGTGTTGCCACCGGCTGGCCGGTCCATAGTACTGTGCACTCCCCAGATGGCGCCTCGTACTTCCTTCCTGTCTAGACAACCTGACGTCATAGCATCTTTTTCGTTTGGCGCGTGTACTGTGCGAACGTGTTTTCAACAATCTCCAGATATTTTAAGGAAAAGTGTGCATTATGATGGATTTTTCACCTGAATTGCAGATATTTTGGTTTAAAAGTGTTCTCTACATATCAAGCACGGATATACATGATTAAATCTGCTGGAAACGCTCCCTAGCTGACTCAATTTAGTGTTGATGATAGGGCAGTTACGACGCGAAATATAAAGGCAGCCATTTTACTAGTTTCCTCCCATTCAACCTTTGTGTTATTTGGGGCAGATCGACAATATTGAGGAATTATGGATATACTACTTACAGGTATTTTTATCCGTGTCTTTTGTTTGAGGCTACAGTCACCATAGAAACGTCTTTCTAGTACTTCCAATAGAAATCACGGGGAACTGCAATCTACGTAGTTTTGAACACTGTAATAGAAGGAATTCCCCAGGCAAGAGATGCATTCTTCAGATTCTTCAGAGCGCACTGGTACCGACTTCTCTGCTGTAAAGCATCAGTCACACCAGCCTAGCTCGAGTATTTAGTGTTTTTTCATCAGAAGCAATAGGTGAATTCTTCAGATTTCTTCAGAGCGCACTGGTCCAGACATCTTTGCTTTAAAGCATTAGTCGACCGGTAAGCTTATATATATGTACATCAGCAGAAAGAGATGAATTCTTCAGATTTCTTCATAGCACACTGGTCCAGACATCTTTGCTGTAAAGCATTAGTCGACCGGCAAGCTCATGTTCAGCCGACCTCACCTAGTATTTACATAGAAGGAACTTCATCTTTAATCACTCTCAGTCCCTCCCTTGTGGACCCGGCACTTGTGTCGGTAGTAAGGGAGGTGGATGGCCAGGAAACTGGTTTGAGTGTACAGCCGGCTGAAAAGAAGAGTCGACTTCAGACCGGCCAGGACTTCATCTACAGAGCGCACTGGCCCAGGCTTCTCTGCTTTAAAAGCATCAGCCGGCCGGCCAGCTCAAAAGAACGCGACCTCTGACGTCATATCCAGTCAGCCAATCGCGTGTCTTTCCGACCAATCACGAAGCAGGTCACGTGTTTTCACCGACCAGGAAGGTCGGAAGTGCGTTCTTCAGAACTCACGTCTACTGTGACTACAGTCCCTGCTTTACAGACCCGACCTTGTTGTCGGTAGTGGGGTTTTGTGGACTGTAAACTTGCTGGTAAGCATCACACAAAGAACGCGAATACTGATGTCATTCCCAGTTAGCCAATCGCGTGTCCTTCCGACCAAATCACGAAGCTGGTCATGTGTTTTCACCGACCAGGAAGGTCGGAACTGCGTTCTTCACAACTTACATCTACTGCGATACCAGTCCTTCTCTCATGAACCGACCTTCGTTGTCGGTAGTGGGGTTTTGTGGATGAGCAGTATACTGCGCATTTGCATGTTTAATTATCACAAAAGAACGCGGCAAGTGACGAACTCCAATCAGCCAATCGCGTGTCCTTCCGACCAGCAGGCTGGTCACGTGACACACCGAATACCAAGTGTTTTCTAAAAATAGATTACAAGGGCTTTCCCAGCAACTGTCAAATCTTCGAACAAGACGTGCGATTTAAGAAATACTTTAATTAATGGAGGAAACCTACAGCAAGCTGAATTCAACACAAAAGATAGTTGTAAATTGCTTTAGCAATGGGTTACAGAGTGCACCGACTACAGCCTCAACAACTAGTTACAGAGTGTACCGACCTGTACCGGCTACACAGCCGTGTACACTTGCCTCAACAACTGGTTACAGAGTGTACCGGCCGGTACCGGCTATACAGCCTTGTACACTTGCTTTAGCAATTGGCTACATATGGCTTCAACCTACCGGTTACAAGTCTACTGGCAGGGCACTGGCTGGACAGTCCTTACTGTGCTGTTTTTTTCACCCAACTAGTTACATAAACTAACTAAATATAGTCCAACAACTGTTACAGAGTGTACCGGCTGGTACTGGCTAGACAGCCGTGTACACTTGCCTCAACAACTGGTTACAGAGTGTACCGGCTGGTACTGGCTACACAGCCTAGTACACTTGCTTCAACCTGCGGGTTACAAAAAAAAAAAAAAAAAAAAAAAAAATATATATAGACCAGTAGCTGTCAAATTGATTGGTCACCCCAGCCTGCCAGTTTTTTGCCGGTTACAGAGAATTGCTGGTTACAGTTAAGTACCGGGTATGGAGTCCTGGTACCGGACAGAGTTGCCTAAGGTTAATTTGGTTACAGAGAATTCTTAGACCGGTCAGTGGTCTTGGTGATGTGGCATGCCAGTGTCCCAAGCTACTGCCAGGCAACCTTCCCTTATCACATCTCTCAACAAACTGTTATCAGTGCTGGACTTGGCTGGAGAGATAATAAATTTGGTCATGTCCGGCCAGGGGTCAGACATCTCACGAATGACAATTGCTCTGTAAATGCTGCACCTTGCAGGCTGCTGGCCTGGGGCGAAGAGTCTATTAATATGAAAAGTTGTGTCAGTCCCACCAGACCACAATAAGAACAGAGAGACTGTTAACCTGGATCATTGTCACTAGACCGGACCAGTGTCCGGAGGGACAGGAAATGTTTATCAAAATACCAAATGTCCCAAATGTGGCACACAATCGGCCTGTAGGGTCCAGACTAAGCCCCTTTTCGGGAAGTTAGGAAGCCTTGGGGCCTGGACACTAGGTATTACAAATGTTCAAGGAGGGATACCTACTCCCATATACCTATACAAGAACAATCCAGGTAATGCCTGCTATTCGGTTTTGTCCACAGCACCTTTGGAGTTCACTGTGATACCAAAGGAGGTAAAACTTGTGACCATATACAAGGACTTAAGAAGCCACCAGTACCTAGACGACTGGTTGGTGAGAGCCAGATCCCAGGCTGGTCTCCAACATTCACAGGAACTAGTAAATAATGTGTCAGCCACTGGGTTGGCTGATGAACTTACAGAAATCAGAGCGGGAGCCCAAACAAGACCTTGATTTTGTAGGCTACCAGTTCGACTTCAGGTCTGATCGGTTCCGACCGACTCTGGACCGGTGACAGAACCTTCAAGAGACTATGTTAAAACTGCTATCCCTACCGGCTTGCCCGGTCCGGGAATTCATGTCCTTGATAGGTTACTGACGGCTACAGAAAAGCAAGTTAATCTAGGTCGACTTCATATGAGACCCATACAGTGACATCTCAAAACAACTGGAGGGTACCAGAATCACTGGAAAAGGTGATCCAAGTCCCCAGGTCCCTGCACCCCCATTTACAATGGTGGCTGAAGGAAGACGATGTACTTACAGGCCAACCATTATACCCAATAAGTATGCTCTGCAAATATTTACAGACGCATCAATAGAAGGGTGGGGCGCTCACTTAAACGAGCACACGGCAGGAGGAACCGAGTCCCTCCCGGGAAGCAAGCTGCACATAACTATCTAGAACTTAAAGCAGGCTTCCTGGCTTTAAAAGAGTTCCAAGAATTTTGCTCAAACAAGATAGTACTTGTAGCAACTGACAACACCACAGTAGTGTCATACATAGACAAGGAAGGAGGCATGAGGTCGGGCCCACATGTGCCCTACTATGGAGAATCTTGACCTGGTGTACCAGGAAACAAGTGACTCTAAGCCCGACACATTCCATGTGGTAGCGGTCAAGCTATCCAGGCTAGGCCAGACCATCCAAACAGAGTGGTCTCTCCTTCCAGAGGTCTTCCACTCAGTCTGCAGCAGGTGGCACCGGCTCAAATAGACTTATTTGCTATGAGGTTCAACAACAAGTTGCCTCTGTTTGTGTCACCGGTACCGGATCCCCTGGCCACAGCAGTGGATACACTCACTCGGCCATGGTAGGATCTGAAAGCATACACCTTCCCACCATCAGCCATATTGGGCAAGTGGTGGAGAAGTTGCAAGACTCCCCATGCAAGAGAATCATTCTGATTGCTCCGGGGTGGCCCAACATGCCTTGGTTTTGGGATCTAGTGGCCATGTCCAGCCACATCCCGCTGAGCCTGCCCAATCTGTCCAGCCTGTTCACAGCCATTCGATCAGATCCCTCACAGAAATCTGACAAATCTTAATCTCCATGCAGGGCTCCTAGAGCCTCAGCAATCGAGGAGCAGGACTTGTCTGAGGCAGTGGCAGCAAGAATTGAGGCTCCTCAAAGGAGGGGTCAATCAGATCAGTCTATGAGGCAAATGGGTCATTTTTTACCAAGTGATGCATCATTCATCAGGTGTACTTCGGGCTCCACATGTAAAGTCAGTTGCTGACTTCCTTAGGTACCTGTTTCAGGACAGGAAGTTGCAGCCCAGTACTATTGTTGGTTACAGATCAGCCATTGCTGATAGCCTGGAAATTGGCCCAGCAATGTTACTAAGGATGAAAATCTCACTCGTTTCCTGGATAGCTTCCACTGAGACAGACCCAAAGGCCGGAGGGGAACCCCCTCCTGGAACCTCTCCCTGGTTTTTGCACCAGCTGACAAGGTTCATTTTGAAAAATTAAAGGCTTCCTTGAAGTTTTTGACCTTCAAGGCAGTTTTCCTCTTGGCCCTGGGTTCGGACAAGCATAGAAGTGAGATACATGCTTGGCAAACAGCCCAACACCATTGATGGTTATAGGTCATCCATTGTTGATAAATTGGGAAATTCACTTTTCAACATCAGTAAGGACGAAAATCTCGCTCGTCTCCTGGATAGTTTCCTCAGAGACAGACCCAAAGGCAGGAGTGGCATACCCTCCTGGAACTTCTCACTGGCCGTGCACCAGCTAAGACTCCATTTGATCCAATCAAGGAGGCCCCCTTGAAGCATTTGACCTTCAAGACGGTATTCCTCTTGGCCCTTGGGTCGGGCAAGTGCAGAAGTGAGATTCATTCTTGGCAAAACTGATATGTTGGACACCAATCCGATTGGTCAAAGGTGTCTCTGTATCCATCACCCAGCTTTCTATCCTAGAATCAGCTGGCCATAGAGGGTCCAGACAGTGTGGCCCTGGGGTTATAACAGCCCTGGCCCCCAACTCTGAATAGATCCCTCAAGTCTGACAGGTCCCTCTGTCCGGTCAGAGCACTGTGCTACTATTTGGACAGGACCTCAGACATCAGGCAGAATAAAGAGGTGTTTTTGTCTCCTTTAAGAAAGGTTTCAACAAAGACATCTCACCTGCCACTATCTCCTCTTGGATCAAGCAGACTGTGATCCTATGTTATGAGCTCTCTGACCAGGAGTCCCACTTTTAACATCAGGTTAAAGCCCATGATGTCAGGGCCTTGGCTGCTTCTAAGGTCTTCCAGTCGGGAGTCTCCTTAGATCCAATCTTGTCAGCCTGCCACTGAAGTCACAATACCTTCACACAGTGATTTCTGAAGGGTGTGGTTTGGGCTGACTCGGAGCTTTACCAATTGGGCCGGGTGGTGGGCTGCTCAGCAGAACCACAAGTGGCCCTTAGAGTGAGGAGATTTGTATATATGTACATAATGTAACAGTTCTACAAGCACATAGTATAAAATGTGATGTGCTTCCTTCGGGAGGTTTATTGGCTTTCTGGGACTGAACTCATCCCTCTCTTCCCCTACCTCAGAGCAGGTCTGTTAAAAAGGGGGGGGGGGCGACGTCGGTATAGCCCCGGGTAACCGGCTGTTGGCAACCGACCAAGGTCTTACAGGGTTTCCTGACCTTAGGGTCAACCCAGGCCTGGGCCTATAGGTCTCCTGACGAAGTCAGCCTAGACCATAGGTTAAAATTTGCTATTACTTGTGAGTTCACATAAGTCCCTAGTAACTTACCCGCCGACCAAGCGGTAGTTATTCAGCAATTGTCCATTGGATAGGATGTATTAACGCAATAAAATTGCAAATTTAATAAGTAAATTAAATTTTTATAAGTTAATACCCTATCCAATGGACACACAAGACCCTCCCACCGACCCCGCTATCAGCTTACTAGGGGTCTAAGAGGTTTAGACAACGAAAAAGATGCTATGACGTCAGGTTGTCTAGACAGGAAGGAAGTACGAGGCGCCATCTGGGGAGTGCACAGTACTACGGAAAGGCCAGCCGGTGGCAACACAGGACGTCTTTTTCTGGCGTTTGGCGGGCCGGTCTGCGCCGACCGGATTAGCAATTGTCCATTGGATAGGGTATTAACTTATAAAAATTTAATTTACTTATTAAATTTGCAATTTTGCTCCCAACACCACACATAAGCATTCATTGAATGTATTATCACTTCTGTATGCATGGTAATATTCAAAACATGCAAACCATAATGTGGACATGCTAGATGTAGATAAAGAGTGTCGTAATGTTTAGTCTACTGATTAATGATGTCATCTTGTTATTGAATTGTCTTGTTTTAATACTTCATCTTTACGTGCATTATCTTCCTCTTAGACATTATTTTCTCTATTTAAACATTGTTTGGACATTTATATAACTGACAGTGCCTGAAAGTATCCTGAATTTTGTACTGATACAGTACTTCTATATCTCATGGTATTAAAAATATTTCCGTAGGCTGTGGGGTACGGGCATCTCTGATGCTATTTTTAGGCGGGTTGCGTGTAACCAACCCGCCTATTAGATTGATGTGTCCGACGTCCGTCTGTCCGTCCACATTTTTCGTTTCCGGACTCTAACTTGAAAACGGTTTGTCCGATTGAATTTAAACTTGACAGGGACATAGATCACCATCATAGCTAGGTTCCTTTCGAAATTGGTGAAATTCCGTATGTTCGTTTGTCCGTTTTTTGTCCGTTTGTCCATCCGACTTTCCGTCCACATTTTCGTTTCCGAACTCTAACTCTAAAACGGTTTGTCCAATCGAATTCATACTTGACAGGGACATAGATCACCATCATAGCTAGATTCCTTTCAAAACTGGTGTTATTCCGTCTGTTTGTTTGTCCGTTTTTCTGTCTGTTTGTCCGTTTTTTCTGTCCATCCGCCTGTCCGTCCACATTTTCGTTTCCGGACTCTAACTCGAAAACGGTTTGTCTGATCGAATTCAACCTTGACAGGGAGATAGATCACCATCATAGCTAGGTTCCTTTCGAAATTGGTGAAATTCTGTCTGTTTGTTTGTCCGTTTTTCATCCGTTTGTCTGTCCATTCGTCTGTTTGTCCACATTTTTGTTTCCAGACTCTAACTCGAAAACGGTTTGTCCAATCGAATTCATACTTGACAGGGACATAGATCACCATCATATCTAGATTCCTTTCGAAATTGGTGTAATTCCATCGGTTCATTTGTCCTTTTGTCCGTTGTTTGTCCGTTTTTCTGTCCATCCGTCTGTCCGTCCACATTTTCATTTCCGGGCTCTAACTCGAAAATGGTTTGTCGAAATTGGTGTAATTCCGTCTGTTCGTTTGTCTGTTTTTTGTTTGTTTTTCTGTCCATCCATATGTCAGTCCACATTTTCATTTCTGAACTCTAACTGGAAAACGGTTTGTCCAATCAAATTCATACTTGACAGGGACATATATCGCCATCATAGCTAGGTTCCTTTCGAAATTGGTGTAATTCCGTCTGTTTGTATGTCCGTTTTTCTGTCCGTTTGTCTGTCCATCTGTCTGTCCGTCCACATTTTCGTTTCCCAATTCTAACTCGAAAACGCTTCGTCCAATCGAATTCAGACTTGACAGGGAGATGCATCACCATCATAGCTAAGTTGTTAAGTTGGTGTAATTGCGTCCTTTCGTTTGTCCGTTTACAGCATAGATACAATTATGTAACCTAGATTACAAGTTTTACGTTTCTTAGCACGTCTTGCACATTCACCTAACTGGTTAAGCTAACATTTCTTTCCTTCTTTTGTAAATGTAATTACAGCAGTTGCTAACCTTATTGCTGCCTGCGCAACCCGCCTTTTGGGGCATCTGTGACCCTCTTGTTTGTAATTCACATGAGCAGAAGCACTGTAAGAACACCTTTCTAATGATATATAATACATACTTGTAAGTTACATACTTACTTGATATTGTTGAAAAAGCTAATCATTATCCATAGTACCAGGGCGCCGTTGTATACAAAAAAAATACTTCCTATACGTCTGTATTTCCGTGTATTTAGGGCAAATACGTCGCATGGTGGATAATAAATTATGCTGGATACACAAAAATAGTTGGCTGATGTGCATTATTTTGCAGATCCAGACCATCTTTCAGAAAGATTGAGTCATGGTGAAGCCCCACCTTGTTGAAAAATATAACTTAAACTGCTAGTCATATGACCATACAAATTAATGCATTGTGCAAGATGTCCTGTCTTGTCTGCCTCCCCTCTTCATGGAGGAAAGAAGGACTTATATTTGTCCGCCATTTTGTGGGAGAGCAAACAAGCAAGATCATTGTCTAATTTTGTGTTAGGTCACTTTACCATACAGGTCTTCTTCAGGACTTTTTATATCCACAACCTAGAAACAGAAAAAAGTATAGCCATGGCAACACTAGCTGCCAGATATTGCCGAAAAGCTAACCAGCTCTTATTCATGCAGGGGTTTGAAATGCAAAAAATCCACAGAAATATAAGTTAAAGAAACAGAAAGAAGTGTTGCCAGGTGTTGCCAAAAAACTAATCGGCTGAAATCTGTGCAGGGGTTTGGAATGCAAAGATACCCAAGAAAGATTTTTAAGCCCAAGAAACATAAAAAAGTGCCATGGCAACACTTGTTGCCAGGTTTTGCCGAAAAAGTTATCAGCTCCAATCTGTGCAGGGATATGGAAAACAAAGAACCCATAAAAATATTTGTAAGTCCAAGAAACAAAAAAAGTGTTGCCATGGCAACACTGGCAACAAGTGCATCAATGAAAAGCTAATCAGTACCAATCCATGCAGGGGTTTGGAGTGTAAAGAACACAGAGAAAGACTTTTAAGCCCAATAAACATGAAAAAGTGTTGCCATGGCAACACTTGTTGCCAGGTGTTGCCGAAAAACTAATCAGCTCCAATCTGCGTAGGGATATGGAAAGCAAAAAAGCATAAAAATATTTGTAAGTCAAAGAAACAGAAAAAAGTGTTGCCATGGCAAAACTTGTTGCCAGGTCTGCCCAAAAGCTAATCATCCCCAGTCTGTGCAGGTGTATTGAAAGCTAAGAAACCATAAAAGCCATGGTAACACTTGTTGCCAGTTATTGTTAAAAAGCTAATCAGCTCCAATCCATGCAGGGGTTTGGAATGCAACCCCCCCCCCCCAAATATTAAAGCCCAAGAAACATGAAAAACATGAAACATGAAAACACTTGTTGCCAGATATTGCCAAGAAAGCAATCACACACAAACTATCATGCCATTAAACCTCCACATCAAATTTAGCTGAGACACGTAAAAAAACTGTACCTGTAAATGAGCAGCAATGAAGGGTGATTGAGAGGGAAAGGCAAGTAATATCCATGTCCAGCAGGATGGATATAATAATCAAAAGAAGTTGTAACCTTAAACTCACTTCTTTAACTTTCAGGTTTTTATGGTAAAGACCCTGTTTTGGTCCAGATACATGTACATGTTTAATTTAAATGAAAACTCTCAACTATCATTTTAATATTGCCAAAATATCATAAAAATTTGTCCTAACCTTAAACTGAATGTAAGTCAATGTAAATGTTAAGAGTTTAATGTTAACCATGTAGACTCTGTTCAAGGTTACTTATAGCCAAAATTTAAATGTGCTTAAAATATATCGCACATAATTTGAGGTGTTATCCAAAATTTTAAAGGAAAAGTAATTATAATTATGATATTACTGAGAGTTAAAGGTCACCTCAATGTAGTCTTAGGACATTTCTGTAACATCAGTTACATGTACCTGCAAAATATAGATCAAATATGTCATGCCATTTTGGTATACTTTGTGGAATCATAGAAAAAGTTGATCTCAGTAACATTCTTTTACACATGTGAGTTTAAGGTCACCTTAAAATAGGGCACACCTTCAGGACTAGATACATCAAAATACCAAACTGAAATTAAATCTGTCATACAGATTTGAAATACTCTCCAGAAATTGAAAAATTAAATTCAATATAGTTATGTTATCACTAGGAGTTTAAGGTCACCTTAAAATAGGCCACACCTTGAAGACAAGTTACACCCACATACTAAATTTGATTTGAATCTGTGAATCCACCTTTAAGCAATTGCCTGCAAATCGCAAAATTAAAATTCAATATAAATGTGTTATAAGTGGTTATAAGAGTTTAAGGTCATCTTATAATAGGGCACATATTGAGGACCGGCAACACTCACATGCCAAATTTGAATTTCATCCTACAAGCAGTTTTTGACATTTTCCAGAAAAAAAGTGTGATGACTATGCTGGTCCTAGAGGTGATCTATCACACCTGAGTGACATCAAACTGTTACAACCTTAAACTCATAAGTTTCTAAAATATCAGCAATTTATTGTAATCTTACAAAAGAGACCTTTTTTTTGTCTAAATATATGTACATAGTGAATATCAATGAAAAAAATCTCAGCACATCAAATATCTTCCAAACACCAAAACAATTGTCCCAACCTTAAAGTCAATGTTAGTTTAAGGTAAGGAGTTTAAGGTTATCTTTTCCTAAAGGTTCTGTTCAAGGTTTGTTACACCCCCAACTGAAATATGCATAGAATTGCACATTATTTGAAATACTGTTAAAAAATTATCAAATTTAAAGTGATTATAATTCTGTTGGGAGCTTAAGGTCACCTTAGTGTATGACACTTATCCATGGCCAATTACATATACATGCAAAATTTGAATGAAAATTCTAAAGTATTCAACAAATAACTTTTTAATGCATGGGAGTTTAAGGTCACCTTAAAGTAGTGCATACCTTGAAAACCAGTTAAAACCATATGGCAAATTTGAATTGAATCCATCAACCCATTTTTTGAGATACTGTCTGGAAACGAAAAACCTTAACCTCAATATAAATATGTCACTACTGGGAGTTTAATGTCACCTAAAGTAGGGCACACCTTGAGGACCAGTTACATGCACATGCGAAATTTGAATTTAATCCATCATGGGCTGTCGGGGTATTGTTTTCACCCATGGTGTCCGGATAGGCGGGCGGGCGACGGGAAGAAGTTTGTCTGGCCTGTATCTCGGAAACTGCAAGGTGTAGGAAGTTGATACATGGTAGGGACATTGGTTAGGGGGTGTAGGTGTGCAATGTCATGGTGTGACCTTGATTTCACCTTTGACCTTGCCGTAGTGACCTTGAGTTTGAAAATCTTGTCCAGGCTATATCTCGGAAATCATAAGGTGTAGGAAGTTGATACTTGGTAGGGATATTGGTTAGGGGGTGTAGGTGTGCAACGTCATGGTGTGACCTTGACCTATAAAATCTTGCCCAGGCTATATCTCAGAAACCTCAAGGTGTAGGAAGTTGATACTTGGTAGGGACATTGGTTAGGGGATGTAGGTGTGCAACGTCATGGTCTGACCTTAATTTGGCCTTGCCATAGTGACCTTGACTTATAAAAACTTGTCCAGGCTATATATCAGAAACCGTATGGTGTAGGAAGTTGGTACTTGGTAATTCCATTAGTTAGGGGTTGTAGGTGTGCAAAGTAATGACGTGACCTGGATTTGACCTTTGACCTTGCTGTAGTGACCATAACGTATAAAATCTTGTCCGGGCTATATCTTGGAAACCATAAGGTGTAGGAACTTGATACTGGGTAGGGACATTGGCTAGGGTGTGTAGATGTAAAATGTCATGGTGTGACCTTGATTTGACCTTTGACCTTGCTGTAGTGACCTTAACCTATAATGCCCTTTCTGGGCTATATTTCGGAAACCATAAGGTGTACGAAGTTGATATTTGATAGGGACATTGGTCGGGGGTTATATGTGTGCAACGTCATGGTGTGACCTGGATTTGACCTTTGATCTTGCATATCTGATGCTATTTTATCTCTCTACAGGGATATCTAATACTATTTTATCCCTCTTATATCTCTCGTATCTTTTTACTTGAATCTTGGTTGTTGCACCTTTGGGTGTCTTTTGATGTAAATTAAGCACTGTTAAAGTCATATGAGAATTCATTAACTGTTTTACTTTTGCAACTTCCCATTGTAACAGATGGTATTGCATCAAGTGAGCCACAGGTTTTGCCCCAACTCCACATAAAAGCATGTATTGCAAAAAGCTTCATAATTTTTAGTTAACTGAATTGTCCTGTTTTAATACTTAATCTTTACATGCAGTTTCTTTCTCTTAGATGTTATTTTCTCTACTTAAACATTATTTGGACACTGACACTGCTCTGAAAGTATCCCAATCTGTGTACTGTTTCACTGTAGTGTACCATGTATTACCTGTCTAGTATGTGATGTACCACTTAATACATCTTCCTTTCACTTTGGAGGTGGGGTTTAAGTTTGGCCAGGATTAGACGATTGATTTCACAAGGACATTTTGGCAACCGACTTAACATTATAAAATACTAAATATTACTCCTACCAAGTTATTTTTATTTGAAAAGAGAAGTTTCAATAAAACGGGCATCTGTGAAGTGTCAGTTTATTTTAACAGAATTAAAAGTAACATGAAATAGCAGTGTAACAATTGTGTTAAGCATAACTGTATTGGTTAATTAGATTCTACACATAAAGTGAAGATGTGAGAATTTGACAGTTACACCAGTAGTGGCTATATGGATATACATGTACACAGTTTTTGTAAGGAATTGTTAATGCCTGCCACGCACACAAACGGCTGTATGGAGGTAAAAATCAACTCAATGAAGATGATGCACTAATAACATTAAATCCATATGACACAACAAACTTAGTTTAATCCTGAATTGACATTAAGGACAATAGCATTTCAATTTTTCAACAAATTTGTTCATACATAGATGAAACAACATATCTTATGAGTTGATTTTCTTTTATCTGCATACCAAGAAGTAAGAAAGTTGTATGATTGCATAACACAGAACATTTTGAGTAAAATACGATCCATATTACAAATTAACAAAATGGAGGAGCAGCCTTTTTACATGGCACCATAATAAGATACAAACTATATCTGACTAACACAGATAAACAATATGTCATTTGTTGGATATATCTATCCAAAAATTATACTTGTATGGTTAATCCGAATTCCCATCTTCAACTCAGACACAGATAAACAATATTTCATTTGTTGGATATATCTGTCCAAAAATTATACTTGTATAGTTAATCTGAATTCCCATCTTCAACTCAAGAACCTCAGTAATGTACAAGCACAATGACTCGACATTTGATGGATGGAAATCATATCTAACATACATTAAATGTTTCCAACAGTTAAACTTATTAAATATTGATTATATACAAAGAATATAACCCACAAATGGACGGGTATTTGCTGATGTTTATTAATAAGCTTATCTGATTGCCGAGTATACAATTGAAAAACTACATCACAATTTCAAGTTAAAACCAGATGGATTTATCTGATTTGTACGTGAGATTACGACCCCAAATAACGCATAAATTAACGACCCTATTCACAACTGAAATACGAAATTTTATTTCTAGTTTCTGATATTATCATTATTGACCCCATACACACCAAAAGAATGTTTTTAAATGCCTTAATTGAGAATTTGGCCAAATTTTGGGGGATTTTACACAACGCCAAGAGGTTTGGGACATCAATCCTACTGTTATGTACAGTTAAATACAAGCTTTTTCCATATATACCATCCTGATGTATGAAGTGAGACAACTATCCAAATACTACATCAAGTTTTCCAAATATCAATAAATATCAGTGGACGGAATCATTGTGGAGTTTTCAGACATAGAAGATTGTAAGTTTTAATAAGATTGTTATTTACAAGTAAAACTTTAACATTTTATGTATTATTCTATGCAGATATAATGTGTTTTTGATAAAATAAATCAATGATACACATACACGTAAAGATAAAATAATGAAATGAAAACCTCATCAATAAGATATAAAAGTATAACATCAAAAAGTACAAAAATCTTCAATATGTTTAACATTTACAGATAACAATATCTAGGAGTGATGAAAAAATAACATAGATATCCATGCATAAATTATCACAGGTATGCTAAAAATAACATTTTCATTAGATACACAACATAAATTTGTTAACTAATTACAAAACAAACTCAAAATGTATATGAAAAGATCTAAGTTGAAAACTAATCAATTGGAAACAACATGATAAAAAACTTCTATTTTGGTAACACTCTTAAAAATCAAATATCCATTGTTTATGTTTTTGTCACGGTATTCTTAATATTTAACACATAAACTGAATGTCATGCCTGATTACTTAACAGAGTGTTATTCTTGTTAATCTTGTTTTCAACTAAAATGCAGCAATTAATAATCTTTATCATAAGCAATTATATACATCATATGCACAAATTTAACTGAGATATGATAAAGCCTATTGTGTTTCATTTCAGATCTCTTTCTATCATTAATTATGCACTATTCATAGCACAATCTTGAAAGCTGTGGGCTTTTATTACACAATAAAATTGTATACTTTTCAATATTATTGCAGCAAAACACTAAGCTTCCTTTAAACTTTTCACAGGCAAGCGGCTCACAGAATTTCGAAATTGTGACACTGTAACCAATTACACGAACCAGCGATAAAGAGATGTTTTATGACTGATTTACAAAAAAAAAAAGAAACCTATTTTGATACATTTGGAGTTTTTGGTTTTCACAAACACCATTGCAACCAGGTGTTGACTTCAACTAGGGTGTATATTTAAAACATTGAGCAATAATGAAAAAAAAAATAGAAAAATTCTAAATCAGGCACAAGTTTCAACATGGGTCATGCTTAAAACTTTTCTTTTTTCACAAAATTCTGAGACACTGACCTATTTAAACCAGAGAGTCGCATGTGAGCTTATATAAAATGCATCCCATAAAAACCCAAGTGTAAGCCTTTCAATAACACTGCAAGACGTGTGTACTACTGTAAACATCTTATGTGTACACATCTACATTTTATATTTCATTGGTAGTGTCCTCTGTTAATTAAGAACTCTTATGTGTACACAAAAACAATCGCAAATCTCTACAGAAGCAAAGTCTGTATTTCTCCGACCAACTACAAGAAACTACACCAAATCAAGTAAACATTTCTAATGGTGATAAATAACATACATCTTTATATTTTCATCATAAAGATTTAGCTGGACATATTTTTTTACAAATATCACTTTTTTACATCTTCAGAGACATTTTATCCTCACTTAACCTAAGTGCATGATATCAAGTTTGACTAATATATACAGGTGTTCACATAAATAATGTAGTTAGAATACATAAACACTGTACAATTTAACCAGGTTTAAAAAGTCAGGTCTAATGGAATAACAAAAACAAAAGAATTTAAACACAGTTTCTACATCCATGTATATCACTCCTTTATCTTCAGAGACATTTTATCCTCAACTTACCTAGCCATATCGCAGTGTGAAGTTTGACTGGACACTGATGACTATATAAATGTGGTGCAGGTTAGATACAAAAACAATTCATCTGTCTTTAGAATGTCACTATCAAGGGCGTTGAAAACAAACGTCTAAATTAGCAGTATTCCCAGGGGCCTTATTTACAAAAGGTCTTAACCAAGTCTTTTAGGCTTAACTTTTGAATAAAAATAGAGCGAGGTTAAGCCTGAGATTTGGCCAAGTCCTTTTTGGAATATGGTACCAGATAAAGTGTATAATTAAGTAGAAGAAGCTCCCTAGGATACACAGAAGTACCTCTATTATCCGACAATTTGTTTTCTGAATATTCAAGTTTTATGGTCATATTACCACTTGTTTTTCTGTGTGGTTTTATTCCAAACTAGCCCTTCTGTTTGACAACTCTTCTATTACCTGACCACAATCTCACTCTCCTAGTACATTTTGATAATAAAGGTTTGCACTGTCTCAAAATTTTACTGCTAACTTGAAAGATCAGTATTCTCATCATCAGTGTAAATAACCATAGTCAGTGCTTTTCACTTTTATGTGTCTTTAGCTATATACTTAACTGAGTTAAGTTAACTTATATTTTTTTTTCTAGCATTGTAAAATCTTATCTCTTTGATAGGCAAACTGTGCCAATACCATGTCTTCTTTAATTTGTACTTCAGGCTGTTTAATTGACTTCAGAGTTTCTACTGTACTAATTTTACTCATCATTTGGATTACAGACACTCTTACGTTGTTTACTGGTAAAGGTTATCATTTAGAATGTGCTGGTTTTATTCAACTCTCCATGTGTCCTGATTAATAAGTACTTTTGGCCTTCTTTGCAGACTTTCCTCTCTTTGTAGTTGGTCCTGCAGGTGTCAGCTTTTGTGTATACGGGCTTTTGTATGTCTGGGATGCCGAGAATGGCCTCATGTCCACAGTAATCTTCTTCTCGTCTTTACTCCCACTCCGCATGAGAGGATGCTGATTGTTCTTTGTAAACAGGTTCTTCTTTCCAGACTGAGGACGTGCTGAGCCATTCATGTGTAGAGTTGTCGAGGTGGTGGAACTCTGTCGATGCAAGGCACTGCTTGGACGGTGGATCAGGTGACTACTGTCACCAAGACGAGGCCTACTAGAGCCCTCTATAATGACAGAAGTGATCATGAAACAATAGTGCCAATATAATCGTAAACTAGAAAACAATTCTGGAGTACAGACTTCAGCAAGCCAGCAGACTATTTCCAGATGGAAATTTCATCCAAATAATGCATTTTTATTATTATTATTTTTTTTTTTTGAATAATGTCAACCACAAACTGCAAATCTTTGAAATGTCAGTGTTAAAAATTTGGGATTTTGTCATATCCGGAATATGATCCAGATCTTCCCAAAATTTAATCACTTCTTTATTTACTAAAGCCCTACTGCATAAAGTTGTTTTATTAAGATAACTTCATTATTTTTTGAGTAATTGTGAATACAGACAAATAGACCAATTAATGCAATCAAAAACATAGCCACCCTGCAGAGGTTTTTGCTACTAAACAGAAATCTAGGGCATTCCACACAATGAAATGAAATATTGTGATAGCATTGTGTGAAATTGATGCAAATTAACTAAGATTGGAATTTCTCATTAGGTAGACCTTAGCTTAAAGGCGAAAAGGTCAAAGTATTGCCATACCATTGTCATAACTAGAAGAATGTTTTTGCTGACAAAAACGAAGTGGCCCTGATGTAAAAGAAGTCATCCATAAAAGATGTCAACATATGCATCATAAGCAATAGAAACTGTGAACTTTATTGCATTGTGTATGTTACTTGTCCCTATTTTCATCTTTAATAAGTGTGCACAATTAAAGTGAGGTCAGCTGAACAATACAATAGCTGGAGATTAAAAACCTCCATAATTTCACTGCAAGGTGGCCATAACTTCATTCATATTGGGACTTTAAGGTGACCATAAAATATGAATGTCCCTTTTCTCATCCTTTATAAGTGCATAAAGTTTAGCTCATGTCAGTTGAACAATAAGATAGCTGAAGGCTGAAACTTCCTTTTTCACTGTAAGGTGACCATAACTTCATTCATATTGCGACTTTAAGGTGACCATAATATGAGAATGTCCCTTCAATATCAATACATGTTAGATATGGAAAAAGAAAAGAGCCAGACGGCTTTATTCAAATGTTATGACTTTAGGGGGGCCAAAATTATATTAACAGTTTAAGGTCACCTTAAAGTCAGGATAACCCTTTGGTTTGCCATCCTTTATAGGTGTGCAAAGTTTAACTGAGGTCAGTCGTACAATAAGATACTTGGAGGCTGAAAACCTCCTTATTTCAGTTTAAGGTGGCTACAACTCCATTCATACTGAGAGTTTAAGGTGACCATAAGTATTATTTTTATCTAGTTTAATACCAGTGATAATTTCGATACAAAAAAAGGGAAAAAAAGGAGCCAGAGGATTTTATTCCAATTTGATGGAAGCAAGCCATATGTCCATTAATATTTTGAGTTTAAGGTCACCATAAAGTCAGGATATTCCTTTGGCAAATCTTAATATATGTGGCAATTTTGGCTGAAAAAAGTGAAAAACTAAGTGAACTGGAGGGCTAAAACCCCCTTTTTTGACATTAAGGCGACCTAGGCGACCTTAAGATTGCAGATACAGGGCTAAAACTTCGGCATGTGAAAGATTATCAAAAAGTAGCTGAATAAGTTATTCCAACAAAACGCCGAAATCCTCACCGTTTTTGAGATACAGACCAAGTACCCATTTTTAAAAAATTTACGAAAATAAAACGACTCCCATTCAGGCATCTATGGTCCGATTGATGAGAAAATCCTTTCCGACCTTGGAAATTTGGTCTAGAATGTACGTGATAAATTTTATAGCACAGGTATGTGTGCTTTTTTCCGAAACGCGATGACGGGGTGTTTTGGACTTATGCTTAAGGTTACCTTAAGTAAAGCTTAAGGTCTGCGCAAAGTATCCCAAAAATTTTTCCCGCCCCTATAGTTTTAAAGAAAGGTAACAAGGAAAGAAAAATATGAAAGGCTAAGAAGTTATTCAAGGGAGACCATAATCCTGCGGCGGCAGTGATCAGTCGAACTTCAGTGAAAACAAATAAACGTCCCTGACGGGCCGCTTAATAATAATAATCTGTCGTATGTTACATGATTCACACAAATAGCATTATTTCATATTTTTACATTGTATATTTTTTCCAGTTGTTCAGAAAACTCACCAAAAGCCTCCATGTCAATGTGTATGTCCCAGGGGTCTGGGTCTGGTAGGTTTGGGTTTTTTAAGGACTGAGCAAAAATGTAGCCCATAAAGTGTTCAAATGCTGGGTAGTCAAAGGCACAGTAACGACCTTTCCAGGCTATGTAATCTGAAAATACCAATAAAAACAGTTCTGGTCATGCTGCATACTTTTGTCTTGTAAAAATTATTCATTCAGACTTACATCGGGTAAGAAATCTAAAATTTGCCACATATCTAAAATTCGCTGCAAGTGGAAATACTAATGAAATAAATGAATTGAGGTGAGATTTGTGGAATGTTTAGTAGATTAAGGCTTTTTGAACTAAAAAATACCAAGTTTAAGACAAAACATTATTTTTTTTCATAGAATTAAGCAAGGTTTTAGAGGTGGCGAATTTTAGATTTTTGGCGAACTTTAGATTCCTAAGTCTATAAAACACAAACCAAACAGAAAGTGACAAGTTTTAATAGACAAACGATTTGAAATCTTTCAGATTATTTCAAATAGACTATTTTATCATGTGACAGGATTTTACAAAACACCATTTCTCACATATCTACTCAAAATAATGCAAACAAAACAGTGTGGCAGATACAGCAGAGCCTTAATATCTCAATATTCGATTTTATAAACTCTTTCCACTCTCTAAAACTTTTATTAAAATGCCTTTTTTATTTTATAACTCTTGTATATCAAAACTATCTAACACTTCCAGCATGTTCATATGATAAATATTTGACGTGCCATTACGTCAAACTTAAACTTTTCTGGGTTTTTTAAACATTGCAATTCTGGTTAACATTCAATAGTATATAACAGTTTGTGTTTTCAGTTTTATTCACATTTTACTGCAGTTCAAACCAAACAGGAAGTCCTTCAAATTTCCTGCTAAACAGATTCACTTTATAGCCTTAACTTCAGATTTTTATGAAGGTAATTATACAAATCTATTGGTCTGTCGCTTTTTCATCAATTTTGAAGGGAACATTCAAAACCAGACACAACTAGAGGATCGCTCGCAAAAAAAAAAGATAATGTTTTTGCATAGCAAAAACAAAGCGTCCCGAAAAGGATATAAAGGTGAGTGCTGAAGTATTAAGAAAATGCTTCGTTTCTAGCCTTATACTGTTGTGGCAACCAAAGTCAGCGCAGTCTGCTGTATCTAGCACGGTTTTCAAGATATAAGCATTTTTGTGTTTTGCAAAAAATAAAAAAATTAAAAATGTCCGCTATATTTGGCGAGACAAAAATATTTTGAAAATTGGCATGGCTACTCTGCAGAGATACCCAGCAGGTCCAAAATTTTGTTGAGTTCGCTCCATATAGCACGGTTTTCGAGATATAAGCATTTTTGTGTTTCGCAAAAACTTTGAAAATTCAAAATGGCCACCATTTTTGGGGAGACAAAAATTTTTGTCAAGACCACTGCCGTGGTGTGTATCTCCCGCCGAGCATTAAAGCAGAAGAAATAGCTTTTCCGAGATATTCACAATTTTTCATTTTCGTGTGTGAAAGGTCTTCCAAAAGTAGGTGAATGAGTTATTTGAGAAAAATTGGCTATCTGCAATACTATTAAGAGATAATTCACATTTACTCATTTTGAGTAGGTGAATAATTATCTATGGGTCTGAAACTTCACCAAGTGAAAGCTCTCCCAAAAGTAGGTGAATGAGTTATTTGAGAAAAATTGGCTATCTGCAATACTTTTAGAGATAATTCGCATTTACTCATTTTGAGTAGGTGAGTAATTAGCTATGGGTCTGAAACTTCACCATGTGAAAGCTCTCCCACAAGTAGATGAATGAGTATTTGATAAAAATTGGGTATCCGCAATACTTTTACAGATAATTAGCATTTACTCATTTTGAGTAGGTGAATAAATAGCTATGGGTCTGAAACTTCACAGAGTGAAAGCTCTCCCAAAAGTAGGTGAATGAGTTATTTGAGAAAAATTGGCTATCTGCAATACTTTTAGAGATAATTCGCATTTACTCATTTTGAGTAGGTGAGTAATTAGCTATGGGTCTGAAACTTCACCAAGTGAAAGCTCTGCCAAAAGTAGGTGAATGAGTTATTTGAGAAAAATTGGCTATCTGCAATACTTTTAGAGATAATTCGCATTTACTCATTTTGAGTAGGTGAGTAATTAGCTATGGGTCTGAAACTTCACCAAGTGAAAGCTCTGCCAAAAGTAGGTGAATGAGTTATTTGAGAAAAATTAGCTATCTGCAATACTTTTAGAGATAATTCGCATTTACTCATTTTGAGTAGACGAGTAATTAGCTATGGGTCTGAAACTTCACCAAGTGAAAGCTCTCCCAAAAGTAGGTGAATGATTAATTTGAGAAAAATTGGCTATCTGCAATACTTTTAGAGATAATTCGCATTTACTCATTTTGAGTAGGTGAGTAATTAGCTATGGGTCTGAAACTTCACCAAGTGAAAGCTCTCCCAAAAGTAGGTGAATGAGTTATTTGAGAAAAATTGGCTATCTGCAATACTTTTAGAGATAATTCGCATTTACTCATTTTGAGTAGGTGAGTAATTAGCTATGGGTCTGAAACTTCACCAAGTGAAAGCTCTCCCAAAAGTAGGTGAATGATTAATTTGACAAAAATTGGCTATCTGCAATACTTTTAGAGATAATTCGCATTTACTCATTTTGAGTAGGTGAGTAATTAGCTATGGGTCTGAAACTTCACAGAGTGAAAGCTCTCCCAAAAGTAGGTGAATGAGTTATTTGAGAAAAATTGGCTATCTGCAATACTTTTAGAGATAATTCGCATTTACTCATTTTGAGTAGGTGAGTAATTAGCTATGGGTCTGAAACTTCACCAAGTGAAAGCTCTCCCAAAAGTAGGTGAATGAGTTATTTGAGAAAAATTGGCTATCTGCAATACTTTTAGAGATAATTCACATTTACTCATTTTCAGTAGGTGAGTAATTAGCTATGGGTCTGAAACTTCACCAAGTGAAAGCCCTCCCAAAAGTAGGTGAATGAGTTATTTGAGAAAAATTGGCTATCTGCAATACTTTTAGAGATAATTCGCATTTACTCATTTTGAGTAGGTGAGTAATTAGCTATGGGTTTGAAACTTCACCAAGTGAAAGCTCTCCCAAAAGTAGGTGAATGAGTTATTTGAGAAAAATTGGCTATCTGCAATACTTTTAGAGATAATTCACATTTACTCATTTTCAGTAGGTGAGTAATTAGCTATGGGTCTGAAACTTCACCATGTGAAAGCTCTGCCAAAAGTAGGTGAATGAGTTATTTGAGAAAAATTGGCTATCTGCAATACTTTTAGAGATAATTCGCATTTACTCATTTTGAGTAGGTGAGTAATTAGCTATGGGTCTGAAACTTCACAGAGTGAAAGCTCTCCCAAAAGTAGGTGAATGAGTTATTTGAGAAAAATTGGCTATCTGCAATACTTTTAGAGATAATTCGCATTTACTCATTTTGAGTAGGTGAGTAATTAGCTATGGGTGTGAAACTTCACCAAGTGAAAGCTCTCCCAAAAGTAGGTGAATGATTAATTTGACAAAAATTGGCTATCTGCAATACTTTTAGAGATAATTCGCATTTACTCATTTTGAGTAGGTGAGTAATTAGCTACGGGTCTGAAACTTCACCAAGTGAAAGCTCTCCCAAAAGTAGGTGAATGAGTTATTTGAGAAAAATTGGCTATCTGCAATACTTTTAGAGATAATTCACATTTACTCATTTTGAGTAGGTGAGTAATTAGCTATGGGTCTGAAACTTCACCAAGTGAAAGCTCTCCCAAAAGTAGGTGAATGAGTTATTTGAGAAAAATTGGCTATCTGCAATACTTTTAGAGATAATTCGCATTTACTCATTTTGAGTAGGTGAGTAATTAGCTATGGGTCTGAAACTTCACCATGTGAAAGCTCTCCCACAAGTAGATGAATGAGTTATTTGATAAAAATTGGGTATCCGCAATACTTTTACAGATAATTCGCATTTACTCATTTTGAGTAGGTGAGTAATTGGCTATGGGTCTGAAACTTCACCATGTGAAAGCTCTTCCAAAAGTAGGTGAATGAGTTATTTGAGAAAAATTGGCCATCTGCAATACTTTTAGAGGTAATTCGCATTTACTCTTTTTGAGTAGGTGAGCAATTAGCTATGGGTCTGAAACTTCACCAAGTGAAAGCTTTTTGGGATAGCTGCTCTGCAGAGATACCCTGAAGATAAAAAATTTCGTCGAAATCGCTCTATGTAGCACGGTTTTCGAAATATTAGCATTTTTGTGTTTTGCAATTTTTGCGCAAAAATTCGAAAATTCAAAATGGCCGCCATTTTTGGCAAGATAAAATTTTTTTGAAAATTGGCATGGCTACTCTGCAGAGATACCCTGTGGGTCAAAAATTTCGTCGAAATCGCTCTATCTAGCACGGTTTTCGAGATATAAGCATTTTTGTGTTTTGCAATTTTGCGAAAAATTCGAAAATTCAAAATGGCCGCCATTTTTTGCGAGAAATTTTTTGTTTGAAAATTGGCATGGCTACTCTGCAGAGATACCCTGCGGGTCAAAAATTTCGTCGAAATCGCTCTATCTAGCAGGGTTTTTGAGATATAAGCATTTTTATGTTTTGCAATTTTTGCGAAAAATTCGAAAATTCAAAATGGCCGCCATTTTTGGCGAGACAAAATTTTTTTGAAAATTGGCATGGCTACCCTGTGGGTCAAAAATTTCGTCGAAATCGCTCTATCTAGCAGGGTTTTCGAGATATAAGCATTTTTATGTTTTGCAATTTTTGTGAAAAATTCGAAAATTCAAAATGGCCGCCATTTTTGGCGAGACAAAATTTTTTCAAAATTGGGATAACTACTCTGCAGAGATAGCCTGCGGGTCAAAAATTTTGTCGAAATTGCTCTATCTAGCACGGTTTTTGAGATATAAGCATTTTTGTGTTTTGCAATTTTTGCGAAAATTTCGAAAATTCAAAATGGCCGCCATTTTTGGCGAGACAAAAATTTTTTGAAAATTGGGAAAAGTACTCCGCAGAGATATCCTGC
The DNA here is from genome assembly GCA_964017235.1 of Sabellastarte sp. h YS-2021. NCBI lineage: Eukaryota > Metazoa > Annelida > Polychaeta > Sabellida > Sabellidae > Sabellastarte > Sabellastarte sp. h YS-2021. Next base: position 57,288,722 of record OZ024930.1, on the reverse strand, counting down.
GGGTCAAAAATTTTGTCGAAATTGCTCTATCTAGCACGGTTTTTGAGATATAAGCATTTTTGTGTTTTGCAATTTTTGCGAAAATTTCGAAAATTCAAAATGGCCGCCATTTTTGGCGAGACAAAAATTTTTTGAAAATTGGGAAAAGTACTCCGCAGAGATAGCCTGCGGGTCAAAAATTTTGTCGAAATTGCTCTATCTAGCACGGTTTTTGAGATATAAGCATTTTTGTGTTTTGCAATTTTTGCGAAAATTTCGAAAATTCAAAATGGCCGCCATTTTTGGCGAGACAAAAATTTTTTGAAAATTGGGAAAAGTACTCCGCAGAGATATCCTGCGGGTCAAAAATTTTGTCGAAATTGCTCTATCTAGCACGGTTTTTGAGATATAAGCATTTTTGTGTTTTGCAATTTTTGCGAAAATTTCGAAAATTCAAAATGGCCGCCATTTTTGGCGAGACAAAAATTTTTTGAAAATTGGGAAAACTACTCCGCAGAGATACCCTGCGGGTCAAAAATTTCGTCGAAATCGCTCTATCTAGCACGGTTTTCGAGATATAAGCATTTTTGTGTTTTCCTTATTTGGAAAATTCGTAATGATTAATTAATCATTAATTACTCGGCCATTTCTTGACCAATCAATGCCAAAATCTAATGATTTCCAGATTTTAATAGAATGAATGTATTTGCCAAGTTTCAGGTGAATTGATAAAATTCCTTTCAAGTTATCATCCGGACAAGCTTCCCCATCGAAAAAAGACATTTTTGGTCATGTGACCTCTCTGATTGGTTGAAATGTCTTGTAGCATATTCAAAAAAATTCCCCAAGGCTACTGCCTAAACCTGCCAAATTTGAAAAGAATCCGCCTAACGGTTACAGAGTTATAAGGAAAACAAAATGCGGAGCCGGCGGAGCCTGAAGCTCTCCCATACACAAACAAGCGTCCCTTGCGGGACGCTTAATAATCTAGATGTTAGCAGACTGATTGTCATTCAAATTTTTTTCATCAATTTGAAATCAAGAGACATGTGCTCACCTTCTGGGTGTACTATAATTATTGTAGGAACACCCTGTACACCAAATATCTCACACACATCAGTTGACTTGACTACCTCGTGTGCTGAAAGGAACAAACAATAAATATATAGTGCTGTGACAAAAACATAGCATTGGAGATGCCCATACCCCACAGCAAGGGGAAACAATATTTGACACCATGAAATAGAGAACAACTGAAATAGAAAAAGACCAGGAGACTTTTAGAGCAAACAGTGTTAGTTATATTAAGATCCAAATAATGTAAGTTGAGCAAATAACGTCAAAGAGAGAGAAAATATATGAAAGATAAAGTATTAAAACAAGACAATTCAACAGCAAGATGAGAGCATTAATCAGTAAACTAAAAATATGAAGCTGTAAGATTTATTAATTGAAGCATAGCTGTCATGAGGGAAATATGTCTCAAATACAGCAGGTGAACACATTTTGGCAGAGAAAAGGTTAAAAGTTACACCATGATTTAATATACCTATACACACCCCGACCAATGACTCATCCAAAAATCAACTTCCTATACCTTATAGCTTCTGAGATATGGCCCAGACAAAATTTAAAAGGTCAAGGTCACTAAAGCAAGGTCAAATCAAGGTCACACCATGATGTGCACCAACAGCCTCTAACCAATTTCCCTATTAAGTATCAACTTCCTACTACTTATAGCCCGGACAAGATTTTAAAGGTCAATGTTACTAAAGCAAGGTCAAAGGTTAAATCAAGGTCACATTATAAGATTTCGCCAATACACCCCTCAGCCAATGTCCCTACCAAGTATCAACTTCCAACATCTTATGGATTCCAAGATATAACCCAGACAAGATTTTAAAGGTCAAAGTCACTAAGGTAAGGTCAAATCAAGATCACACCATGACGTTGCACACCTACACACTCCAACCAATGTCCCTACCAAGTATCAACTTCGTACACCTTACGGTTTCTGAGATACAACCTGGACTAACTTTTCCAGCCCACCCATCCGGACGCCATGGGTGAAAATCATACCCACACAGCCCTGAAAGGATGTAGGGTAAAAACCTTAAAAATGTTAATGATTAAATACTCTGTTAACTATAATGTCCACATGCAAAAGGATTTTGTTGAGGTTACTGCTGTAAATTGTACATGTACTTCTATAAATACAGCATGTTTTATGCTGGCAACTGAAAGTCAGTTTCACTTGGCTATAAATTTCAATTTATACTGGTTTGGCTTTATTTTTGGGGGGTTTTATGTCGCTATCAACAATGTACAGGTTATACCTGGTTTGGCTTATACAGGATCAATTGTAATGTGTTTTTATTTGCAGCTAAAATTTATCTACATGGCAAAAAAATTTATCCGCTTATCAAAAAAAATTAAATTTTCGATGTTTTTATTTTACAGTGACATGTAGTCACAAGAGGGTTTTAATAGCCAAAACATGAATTACAAATTAATTACTTTCATCAAAATGCAAGTTTTACAATGGACATACATAATCAGGGATTTTGTGCAATTATTTATTTAAAAAATATGCTTCTTAGGTTGTCAATTTAAGTTTCATCTTTCAACTCTTACCAGATAAAATCAATGGAAGGTTGTATGTAGAAAAGTAAACTTAAATGGAAATGAAAAAAAAATCTACTTCTACAACAAACAAAGGATAGTCATTTTAACAATGATACAAATGAGAATTACAGAAACAGTATACATGCCATAACAAATGATAAAAACTGTCAGCATAAAACAGGTCAAAGACTTAAAACATAAATAAAAACTACAAAATCTAAGTGAGAAAATGTGTATAATATAAAATAATAATAATATCTGTAGAGACAGAATATATCCTTCTCTGCTTATTATCTGCACTGCCAAATTGTAATTACTGTAAATAAGGAGTGTTTTCTTAGCAGTGGACTCAGCATGACAAGAACCTCAAACATCCACAGAACCTGGACAGAAAAACTTTTTTTTATTTTGATTTTTTTTATTAGACCTATTTTTTATTTATTTATTTATTTTATAATATTTATTTATTTATTTATTTTTTTTTTTGGGGGGGGGGTGGGGGGGGGGGGGGGGGAGCTTAAATGATATACAGACAGTGGTACCTACTGTATTTATTGGTTCAGCTATAAATTTGACACATCCAAATTTAATGTGCAGTAATTGTTTCATTCTATTTACAGGGAATCAGGCAATAGGGATATGAAAGCCTTTGGAGAATTAAAATGGATCAATGACATCAACCATTTGGAAAACATAACTAGAAAAATGTTTTTGCTGACAAAAACGAAGCGGCCCTGTAGTGTCATAGAGAAGGAATGAGTTTCCACACAATTCATAATTGCAAAGGTATAAAACACTCAAGATATTGATAAGAGTGCTTTTTGTTGCACACTGAAAATCACAAACCAAACCTTGTAAACAAACATAAGCTTTTGTTTAAAAGAGGCCAGGCAAGAGGTAAAATAGCAGACACATTATGTAACAGAGGAAGCACAGCAGGGCTTAAGTGAGTGGAGGAGGGGCTTTATATGAATGTCCCTCAGATAGATAGAACAGACAAGCCAATACAGAGTAGTGCAGTAGCAGAAAGAAGGAAAGGGGCAACTTATTCATTTTCAATTAGCTGGAGCTCTATAAAATACTGTATAAGCAAGACATGGCCATGAGAAATCCCCCATACAGAGAGGCAATTCTTGTGTCCCATGCATTTTTATTTAAGTGAGGGGAATGCGGGATGGAGCAGATGAGAATAAAAGAAAGAGTCACTGAAATAAAATGCAGCTGTAAGGAAAAGATTATTTACTGCAGTAGAATGTTTAGGTTTCACAGCAATTACTTAATTATGCAAGGAGCTACAGATCTGAAACTTTACTACGGCTAAACCCCGCTTTTTTGACATAAAGGTGACCTTAAGATTGGAGATACAGGGCTGAAACTTCGGCATGTGAAAGATTATCCAAAAGTAGCTGAATAAGTTATTGCAACAAAATGCCGAAATCCTGACCATTTCTGAGATACGGACCAAGTACCCATTTTTACAAAATTTACAAAAACAAAACGCCTACCATTCAGATGTCTATGGTCCGACTGATGAGAAAATCCTTTCCGACCTTCTAAATTTGGTGTAGAATATACGTGATAAATTTTATAGCACAGGTGTGTGCGCTTTTTCCCAAAACGCGATGACCGGTTTTTAAGAAAAATGCTTAAGGTTATGGAAAAATAACATATTTGAACAAAATGCTCTAAACACAAGACTTTTCAAGTTATAAGTGATTTAGTGCATGATCTGAGGAATATTAATGCATTAAAATTTCCAAAATTCATTTCCAACTTGAGCTTAATTTTATTAAATGTACTAGTGTAACACAAAATGGAAGAAAGTAAAAGAAAACAATACACATTCTAAAGAACAGCATAAACAGCTAGACTTTTTTGTTTCCATGAAGTGCACACACACATATATTTATATCTCTATCTATCATCTAAACCACACTAATACCCACTCTCCCTCCATCCACCCCGCACATATAGAGGCAAATCTTTTTTCACCTGCATGTTAGTGCACTAAAGGAGAGTTGGGGGGGGGGGGGGGTTCTTTCTGGTTAGAAAGACTTTCCATGAATGTAACTCTAGATAGATATCACACCAAAGCAAATACAGAGTTTGCGGAGGAAGCAGAAAGAGACAACTCATTCATTTCCACTTAGTTGGAGCTACATAAAATACTGTACAAGAAAAACTGATTATGAGAGAGTGCTTTTTTTACAGTCATCTTATATTCTGAAAGAAGTCAAGTCTATAAATTTGACCAATTTACATAGTCTATGTGAACAAGTGAATTTCGAACAAGTACCTACATCCTCAACTTCTTCTGCAAAAGAAAAGTTGAATAAATTAAAGCTTTTTTCCAAAAAGAAAAAGTTATATCCCCACAATTCCAACACTGATCAGTTGCAATATGTTAATAACCACATCAGTGCATCATAAATACCTCATTTTTGTCTTTGAAGATGTCATAACATCATAAACACTAAGAGATTAGGTTTGCCAGATAGCATAAATATTTTTTAAGTATACATATGCCAGGTGAGGTTTTAAAAAGTGCTAAAATAAATGAGGCGGGAGCAAGAAGTATATATTTATCATGTAAAGATGGCCAAAGGCTCTTAAGTACAGGAATTTTAAGTGAAACGTTATACAAAATCTTACTTAAGTATAATCAATGTCAAGTTAAAGTGAGCATAAATATTTTTGAAGTATACATATGCCAGGTGTGGTTTTAAAAAGTGCTAAAATAAATGAGGGAGCAAGAAGTATATATTTATCGTGTTAAGACGGCCAAAGCCTCTTAAGTACAGGAATTTTAAGTGAAATGTTATACAAAGTGTTACTTAAGTATAATCAATGTCAAGTTAAACTGATGTTACTGAACAGTTAATCAGTTAGGGGCGGAAACCCTCATTTTCACGACAAGATGGCCATGACTGTACTTGTATTGGAACTCCAAGGTGGAAAGCAAATAAGAATGTCCCTATTGTCATCTATAAAAGTGTAGAAAATTTAACCGAGCATAAAGTTTAGCTCCGGTCAGTTGAACAATAAGATAGCTGGATGCTGAAACTTCCTTTTTCACTGTAAGGTGACCATAACTTCATTCATATTGCAAGTTTAAGGTGACCATAATATGAGAACGTCCCTTCAATATCAATATATGTTAGATATGGAAAAACAAAGGAGCCAGATGGCTTTACTCAAATTTTATGACTTTAGGGGGGGGGGTCAAAATTATAATAACAGTTTAAGGTCACCATAAAGTCAGGATAACCCTTTGGTTTGCCATCCTTTATAGGTGTGCAAAGTTTAACTGAGGTCAGTCGAACAATAAGATACTTGGAGGCTGAAAACCTCCTTATTTCAGTTTAAGGTGGCTACAACTCCATTCATACTGAGAGTTTAAGGTGACCATAAGTATTATTTTTATCTAGTTTAATACCAGTGATAATTTCGATATAAAAAAATGGAAAAAAAAGGAGCCAGAGGATTTTATTCCAATTTGATGACTTTAAGCAGGCCATATGTCCATTAACATTTTGATTTTCTTACGCTACAATAGCTTACCATGTGGGACTTAATGCTGTTCTCGGGTTGCCACACCCGGGGCCAATGTCTTAGAAAAAAAGACAGTTCTTGTTAGCCACCGGATATACTGGTAGTTGTCGTCACGTGATAACTTCTGACCAATCGTCCTACTTTCTCGTTGGCCACGATTGACTGGTAGCAGTTTGTAAATATACAGACATTTTCATTTATTTCTCAGACTTTACTTATTGTTGGAGGCTAATATTTGCATATTTCTTGTAATATATATCATAGATCATTCTGTAAAAGTTTAATTTTCACAGGATAAGTATTTTTATTGCTGTCGCGTGTTTTGAGTTTTCCTCAGTTCAGGCTAGTACATTGTACGTCTTTTATTGCGTATAAAATGTCGACACATCAAGCAAATAAAGACAAACCGAGAGCGCAGAAATGCCGCCATTTCTGCTTTAGTTTTGATTCTCATAATTTTTGCCCTACCTGTAGGGAGGCTGGCAAGGGAGATGACCCCTGTGTCACCTTTGAAACCCCTTGTGAAATTTGCACGTCTTTCACAGATGAGCAATTACAGAAAATCCAAAACCGGAAACGGTATTTGAAAAAGCAGAAAGCTACAACTAGTTCCAAAGATGAACTAGATCTTTTGGGTGAAGGCGACGGGGACTCCTTCACTGGGTCCAATGCAGACCTCGAGTGTGCTGCTGATAGCCTTTTTACCTCACCCCCCCGTCCACAACCTCTTGCCTTCAGTTCCCTGTCCTTGAAAACGCCAGCCAAAACGATTCCACCCACCCCTGGTACAGCTTTGCAAAATAAAATCCAGAAAAATATAGAGAAATCACTCGGTGATTCCTTAAATATACATTTACAGCAGCAAATGGGTTCCTTCCAGGCATCCATGTTGGAAGCTTTTCAGTCACTCCGAGAGGAGTTGGCTGTAAAACAGAAAGTCGAGGTACAGTCCTCGACTCTTGCTTCAAAACCTGGCTTGTCCAGTAATTCTGCTGCCCCTCTGGATTTGCCCCCTCCGAGATCTGGTACTAACATTCCAAGCGAGGATATGGATGTGGACTACGGTCCAGCTCTTCCTCCTCGTCTAGTATCTACTCAACCTTCCTCGGATCAGTACGTTGCCCCCTCTGAAGGTCATCCCGAAGAGGTTTCGTACTCTCACAAAAAGCAAAGCCATAAGCAGCCAGTTGACCCGGGCTCTGCCTCGGACCAACTAAATGAGGATTCCGATGAACCTCGGATCCCTTCTTCTAGATCCAAAAAACACTCTGACAAGAGCAAACATAAATCAAGATCTAGATACGTGTCATTTACCTCAGAGGAGGATCACTCCCCTGTAGCCAGACACAGGTCTTCTAAGCCCTCTAGGGCTCAGCCCTCAGGAGTAGCTTCTGATCAAGACCTCCCACAACATGATCCAGACCCCCCTTATTATAGGGCAGTAGCTTTGTCTGACATGCCCTCACAATACTCTGAAGAAGTGGATACCTTCAGGCGTATTTTGTCTCTCCCTGACCCCAGGGAATCTATGCCCAGGTCTTCCACCTCAGTGTTGGGTCTGGATGATGAAAAAGGCCGTCAAGAGCTCAGACCTAGAGGTCCCTCCTCTATTCTTCCACTTAGCTCAGTTATCAAAGACGCCTTTGATAAATTCCAACATGACTTTAAGGCTGCCAACTTATCTGAGGGAAAATATGTCAAGCCTCCTCCCTCAACTTCAAAGTGGTACAAGGTGGGACAACCAACTTTTCAGGACAAAATTCAGGAGTTGAATACGGACTTTGCTAAGATCTGTATTACTCCTAGACCTTCTGGGTCTCCAGTAGCCAGAGTTCCCCTGCCAGTTCTCAAGGAGCTGGAACTTCAGGCTAGACAAAACATCTCTACCCTCAACTTCACCGCTGCTTTTGCCAAAACCTCCTCTTCTTGCAATGCTTCATTGGAAAAATGCCAACATAGCATCAAGTCTACGGTCAAGAAGATAAAATCTCAGATTCAAAAAGGTGCCAATCCTGAGAAAGCGGCAAAGCGCGGATATGAGGAAGTAGCTGACTACTTAGATTTTTGGAACAAGACAGTACTTGTTCAACACAGGGCCCTCACTTGTCTCAGCAAATCTCTAGCCCATATTTTGCAGAGGGAATTATACTCTATGGCTAATACCGGCTTGCTCAGGCGCGAAGCCGAGATGACTCTATTACATCCACAATTAGGAGAAACGAGACGTCAAGAACTCAGGAACTCGTCCTTTTGGGACCCTTCCTTGTTCGAGTCTCAATTAGTGAAGGAAGGTGAGGACTTCCTTCTCAAAAAAGGCACCTCAAAAGATTCTCAGGGTTTTGCACCCTACCAGAATAAGCCCTTTCGTGGTCCCCACAAGAAAAGAGGCTCCTACAGGAAACGCCCCTATGGGGGCAATACCTCTCAAAGCAGTAACCAGTCCTTTCCTTCGGGAAGAGGAAAATCCAACTTCAGAGGCTCCAGGGGTCGTTTTCGACCCCACAATAGAGGAAGGGGGCGTGGAAACCCCCCTCCCCAATGACTCCTCCAAAGCCTCATTCAGTCCACCAGTAGGAGGTCGCCTCCGTTCTTTCAGGAGAGACTGGCTCACAAACAAATGTTCTCAAAACGTGTTAAACATTATCACCAATGGCTACGTTCTGCCATTCCGTTCAAAGCCAAACTTGATCAGATTTCCTCTGATTCTGTCAGAGTACAAGGCCCAACAAAAAGACCAAGCCTTGGCTACTTGTATCCAGTCTCTCCTGTCAAAGAACGCTATCGAAAGGGTAGACAATGTAAAATCTCTCGGGTTTTACAGTCGCCTGTTCCTAGTACCCAAGCCTCACCAAAGGTGGAGGCCAGTCATAGACTTAAGCAGGCTCAATACTTTTCTACACGTGGAAAAGTTCAAAATGGAAACTCCAGAGTCCATCAGGACCTCCCTGATTCCAGGGGAGTGGGTATCGTCGATAGATCTGTCGGACGCCTACCTGCATATCGCCATCCACCCAAGCTCAAGGAAATACCTAAGGTTTTGCTACAAGGCTCAGGTGTTCCAATTCACCTCCCTCCCGTTCGGACTAGCCACAGCCCCCCAGGTCTTTACAATGATCGTAAAGGAAGTGAAACTAATGGCCCTCTCAAGAGGACTCAGAATTCACCAATACCTGGACGACTGGCTGATCAGGTCCCAGTCTCAGGAGGAAGCACAAGTGAACACTCAGGCAGTAGTAGAACTGACTCAGTCCTTGGGATGGATAATAAATCAGGAAAAATCAGAACTGAAACCTACACAGGTGTTTTCGTTCGTGGGCTACGAATACCACCTAGATTCAGCCCTTGTAAAACCCACTCAAGAGAGATGGCTCAAACTTCAGGATTTGATCCTACGACTCAAGTCAAAACGTGTTTTGACTGCAAGATGTTTGATGTCTCTAATTGGGTTGCTAGCCTCAACGGAGAAAATTGTCCCGGAGGGACGCCTTCACATGAGGCCCTTTCAGTTTCATCTCAAGGAGCACTGGAGATATCCTCAGTCGCTGGACAACCTCCTTCCCTGGACAGAAGCCATTGCAGCCCACCTAGATTGGTGGCAAAATCCCTCCAAGGTGATGAAAGGTGCAGACCTTCATCCCAAAGACCACAGTATCCAACTCTTTACCGACGCCTCAAACGAAGGTTGGGGCGCTCACTTAGACCAAAATTTTACCAAGGGTCTGTGGTCAGACCGGGAAAAAAGGCTTCACATAAATGTCCTAGAATTGAAGGCGGTCTCCCTGGCCCTTCGAGACTTCAAGGACCAGTGCCAGAATCAAACAGTGTTGGTTGCGACGGACAACTCAACAGTGGTAGCCTACATCAACAAACAAGGAGGAACACACTCGGCAGAGATGTGTGCTCTCCTGTGGAAGATCATGACCTGGTGCCATCACTATCACATAACATTGAAAGCCAGGCACATTCCAGGGTGCCTGAATGTGATGGCCGACCTGCTATCCAGGTCCAACCAAGTGCAGTCAACCGAATGGTCTCTGCACCCACAGGTCTTCAAACAGATCTGCCAGAAGTGGTTCACCCCTCATGTAGACTTGTTTGCCACTCACCTGAACCACAAGCTCCCTCTATACGTGTCTCCTATCCCAGACCCAAAGGCCTGGGACATAGATGCTTTGAACATAAACTGGACCAACCTCACAGCATATGCGTACCCTCCTACGGCTCTCCTTCACAAGGTGATCCAAAAGATCAGGCAATGCCAGTGCCTGATCATCGTAATAGCCCCAGGCTGGCCAGGGATGCCCTGGTTTTGGGACCTAGTGCAGCTCTCAACAGAGATCCCACTGCAACTCCCAGTGTCAACAACCCTACTCAAACAGTCCCACAAGCTGGTGTTCCACAACAACCCCCAGCACCTGAACCTCCACGCCTGGTGTCTAGGAGCGGACAACTCCAAGAACAAGGCTTCTCTGTGGAGGTGGCAGAGAGAATTGCTGCCCCTCAGCGGTCATCAACAAGGACCATCTACAAGTCAAAGTGGGCCCTATTTGAAAAATGGTGCAGAGAAAATTCGGTGGATTTCTCCACTCCATCTGTGAAACAAATCTCAGATTTCTTCATGTACCTGTACTAAGACCTAAACAGGCGCCCCTCGACCATTGATGGTTACAGGACTGCAATCGTTGACACTTTGGGCCCAACGGCCCAACATATTGCACACAATGCAGACCTTCATAGGTTACTCTCCAGTTTTCACAGGGATCGTCCTAAAAGTTCCAGAAACTTACCCAAGTGGAACCTTTCTGTTGTCCTTAACGAGCTCACCAAAGCACCTTTTGAGCCCATGAAAGACTCAGACCTCAAACATCTCACTTTAAAAACTGCTTTCTTGCTAGCCTTGGCCTCCGGCAAGCGCCGCAGCGAAATCCATGCCTGGGTTGCTAACAAAGTATCTAATTTAGGCCAATGGGAAAAGGTTGCCTTGTTCCCTTCTTCTGATTTCATAGCCAAAAACCAACTAGCAAGAGAAGGTTCTCAAAGTGTGTCTCCGGTGACTATCCCTGCTCTGACTACCATTGTAGATAGACAGTTTAAAGAAGACAGGACCCTGTGTCCCGTGCGGGCCCTGAGGTTTTATTTGGACCGAACTAAAGACCTGAGAGGGTCTCGTTCTCTCCTTTTCATCTCCTTTAAGAAAGGACATACCTCAGACATCAGACCCGCTACACTCTCTTCATGGTTGAAACAAACCATTTTACTTTGTTACAAACAAGCAGATCAACAAGCCTTGGACTTGGTCCAAGTCAAAGCGCATGACATCCGGGCCTTCGCGGCCTCTAAGGCCTTTTACGGTGGGGTATCGGTGGACCAAATCATGCAAGCCTGTCACTGGAAAGCTCACAACACATTTACAAATTTTTACCTAAAAGACCTTACTTGGTCGGACACCGACAACAATTTGTACCTGGGACCCGTAGTGGCTGCACAACAAGTCCTAGATCCTTCCCCTCAGACCAGTTGTCCTCGGAAAGAAAAAAGGGGGGGGGGGCACATCCGCTACAACCAAGTCTTCAGGAGTCTTTCCCAGGATCTAGGTATTCCTTTACCTTCAAGATGTTACGGGTAAGGTCATTTTATCCTTTAATTATCAAGTAATTTCTATTAAGGACTTATTTAGTTGTCATTAATCTCATATTCAGGTTGTAAAAATTTTATGAGATGCCCAACCACTGGGTTGGTCAGTCATACGTGAAGGGCCCTTTTTGGACCCTTAGACCTCGGAGTGAGCACTGCTGCACTTCCGTCCTACAATAAAACATCTAGACAGTTTTAGCACTGTCTCTCATTTACTTAGGTTTTTGGCTCATTACAGGCCCGGCCTTCGGGATCGGGGCACTGTAAATGGGACTCAGACTGGTATTTCTGGCACTATTCTATACATATTAATTCAAAATCTTAGAAAAAATGACATACCTTCCAGTCTCAGCTGTAATCCCGCCACCGGGCGGTTGAATTCAGCATTAAGTCCCACATGGTAAGCTATTGTAGCGTAATAAAATTGGAAATTTTAATTACTTAAATGTAGCTTTTATAAGCTACAAGCTTACCATGTGGGACTTAGAAGAGTCCCACCCTGCCTCCCCGCTGTTTACAGCTGAGGGGTAGGTTTAAAAAATTTCAACGAGAAAGTAGGACGATTGGTCAGAAGTTATCACGTGACGACAACTACCAGTATATCCGGTGGCTAACAAGAACTGTCTTTTTTTCTAAGACGTTGGCCCCGGGTGTGGCAACCCGAGAACAGCATTAAGTCCCACATGGTAACCTTGTAGCTTATAAAAGCTACATTTAAGTAATTAAAATTTCCAAGTTTAAGGTCACCATAAAGTCAGGATATTCCTTTGGCAAACCTCATATATGTGGCAAGTTTGGCTGAAAAAAGTGAAAAACTAAGTGAACTGGAGGGCTGAAACCCCCTTTTTTGACATTAAGGCGACCTAGGCGACCTTAAGATTGCAGATACAGGGCTAAAACTTCGGCATGTGAAAGATTATCAAAAAGTAGCTGAATAAGTTATTCCAACAAAACGCCGAAATCCTCACCGTTTTTGAGATACAGACCAAGTACCCATTTTTAAAAAATTTACGAAGATAAAACACCTCCCATTCAGGCATCTATGGTCCGATTGATGAGAAAATCCTTTCCGACCTTGGAAATTTGGTCTAGAATGTACTTGATAAATTTTATAGCACAGGTGTGTGCTTTTTTCCGAAACGTGATGACGGGGTGTTTTGGAGTTATGCTTAAGGTTACCTTAAGTAAAGCTTAAGGTCTGTGCAAAGTATCCCAAAAATTTTTCCCGCCCCTATAGTTTTAAAGAAAGGTAACAAGGAAAGAAAAATATGAAATGCTAAGAAGTTATTCAAGGGAGACCATAATCCTGCGGCGGCGGCGGTGATCAGTCGAACTTCAGTGAAAACAAATAAGCGTCCCTGACGGGCTGCTTAATTACAAGATATACAAATATAGAAAATTTTATTTCAATTGAATATTAAAATAATCGTGGCATTTTCTGCATATTTTTGTTATGAACACGAAGCAGTCATTTACTACAAGCAGCAATTAATGTGTTACATTATGGTTTATAAGTTATATTATACCTTCTTCAGGATTGAAAGGACTTTCACCGATATTCATGACCAGTATCCCATCTATCTTCTCCATACTCACACAGCTGACAAAATTACCTGTGTTTTTGTGGCCCCATATATTTATGTTAGTATTTATTATAATTTAGTAATTGCAGGTTTAGTGTATTTTAAAAATTAAATACATGCTTTAGCTAAACCAGTGTTAACAATATGGTGAAAACTTATTCAAGTAAATTTTACATCAGATTCCTGTTATAATCACACCTATAGACAGGTTTTTATATTGAATTTAGTCTGGAATTTCTGGTTAAGTTCAAATGTTTCTCAGACCCCTAGAGTGTTAATTTAACAGGATTTGACTATTACTGATACAAAAGATTTCTCCTTTTAACAGACAAAAATGTCCTCTTTATGTTGAATTTATGCAAATATCTAGATTTCTGGAGAAGTACAAATATTTTAGAGGTCCATAGACTGTTGCTATCAGGCTCTCAGAGGGTCTTTTCTACTGAAATGTTACCTGGAATTTCCAGTTAAGAAGAAATATTTTCAGGGTTCGACTATAACTGTTACAGAAACTTCAACACGCTTCAACATGCTCAACATCGCACCGTACATTTGATTATAAAATGTAAATGTAAACATAAAAACATATGATACAACAGAAAAGAGTTAAAATACTCATGAAGTTAAAATCTACAAAAAGAGGCTTGTCATTCATACCAAATATACAGAAAGTGAATAAAAAAGCATACACACAGTGCTACAACTCTGCAAACAGAGATCTTATTTATTCAGAAAATTACACATTCACATCATGTTTTATCAAAATGTATAATCATAATGAAAACCTCACACAAGTCTTTTGTCTGACATTTACTATAAAGAAACTGTTTGGGTAATTGTCATGAATTTTTTGAAAAATTGTGAATCACCCAATAGGTTAATTCATGCAAATTTACCTCTGTTTTCCTGTCCTCCAATTTTCTTATTTTGTACAGACTTCATAAAGCGGTAAAACTTGATATACATCTGCTGGATAGCAAAGTTTTGGCTTCAACCTCACATGCAGTTAGAATGTTAAAAAAGAAGAGAGTTCCAACCTTTTTGTCTGTTATGATATATAGCCAACATAAAAAGTGTTCAATTAATAAAAAATGAAGTAGCAAGGAAATAAACAACAACAAAACTGCAGCAAACTACAGAAAACTCTCACCATGTTTCCAGTAGCACTGTTCATAGGGTTTTAGTGTGATTTCATTGGCCGATCTGCTGGTCACATGACGGATGCAGGTGTCCTCCCTCCACCCATTTTCTGAGATCACTTGCACTAACTCTTGTCTGTCAGTGGGGCTCAGTGAGGCAGGAGTGCAGGACACAGCCACAAACTCAAACTGTGAGGTAGACATGTACAAACATCAATACAGGACACAGTAAAATGAAACTCAAATAAAGAAAGGCATGAACTCATGCAATATCAGACACAAGCTTAACTGTGAAAAAGACATGTACAAAACTCAGTAAAGGACACTGGCTCAAGCTCATACTGTAAAGAAGACAAGTAGGAACTCATTATAAGACATATGCAAAAAGTAAAGCTACTCAAAACAGGACACAGCCACAAACCCAAATAACTTGTATTGATTTATCATATTCAACAAAGCTTCAGCAGTGCAGGCTAACATCAAATACTAGGTGGTGTAGAATTGTGCACTAGATCCCAATGAACATCAGCACCTAACTGGAATCTTTCCCTCTTAAGAGCAGCACTATGAAAACAAACCTATAACCTCACGGGAAATCCTTTCTATGTCAAGCACACTCTTGATTTGTATTACAGGAACATTACTTCTAAGTAATTTGCAATGATAGTAAAGCCATGACAAAATCATCTTAGGTGAAGTAGCAGCAGATTATCTTCCCTTTAAAGGTGGAAATACCTAACTCAAATGGTAAATGTATATACAGCACAAGATACAGAGAAACCTCATGCTAATTGAAGGTACATATCAGCAAACTTATCTTAATTCAGTCTTACCTGACTAGAGTGTCTTGTTGCATATTTCACAAACCAGCCCAAAGTTTTCCTGGATGAGTAGCACCTGAAGAAATCAGGAAAATAAGAAATGACTTGAATTAAAGGCACAAACAAATGTTGTTTTACTGAAAAATTTAAAAAAAACCATTGGCTTAGAATGTTATCTTATACTGACACTTCTCAGTACATAGTTTCTTAAAAAGTGGATGTTACATTTTAGTTTCATCCAATTCAAAATTTTGCTTAGAAGAAACTGTGTTTGTTACATTGGGATGTACAATGATTATACTCCAACATTGCCTCCATCCCCAATATACGCACAGGATATATGCTAGTACAAAAAATGTAGCACTTCAAAAGTCCCATTACAAATTAATTAAGCAGATGAATACATGCAAATCTGGCTTACAATTTAACGTGCAACAGAATAAAAGTTTTATAATTTAATTAAATTAAAGCAAGAATATGGCTTACTATAAATCCTTTAAAACAATTTTACCATCCAAAATATAGATGGTTACAATCTACTGCCTTACCATTTAGCCCAGAACAGAATGGCTGTGGGTTTCCTAGGTCCGGACGGTGGGAAGAGTGGGTGGTAGACACCCTGGAAGATATCCAGTAGTGTACATCCAGGTGGCGCCACTTTCTTTTTGATCAGGCCCTGACTCAGTGGCTTCTGGCCCTTCTGCTGTTTTCTCTCAAGTGCAAGTGCTTCCTGATAGCTAGGGCCTGGGCCACGGCTTCTACAAAATTGTTCAAACTTTATTTTACCCAGATTTTATTTCAGTTAGGGGTCAGACTAGTCTAAAAATAAATCAAATATCAATAGGCATAACAAAAAAATTTATCTGTGAGATAATTTAAACAATTTTTCCTTGGTTCCTGCAGTCAAGTGACAAAAATGAAGTCCTAAACAAATATTTGAACAGATTATGGAACTTAATATGTAAGATACATGATATTTAACTTCAGCTTATGCATCCAAATCAACTCGGCCAAAAATTCAGTTTTTAGCTTCACTCTGATTTGAGTCTAAGAAATTTTTAAGAATATTAGCCCTGATTTTAGTAAGATGCTATACGGGGGGAGATCCTTTAACTGGAGTTAACAATAAATGAAGAAAAATAATTGAGCATTTAATGGATTGTTATTGTCTGTCTCCCCTATTTAAGTACCTGGTATAACTTTGTAGAAATCAGATAATAACCATGACTATTTTTTGCTGTTAAGAGGATTTTATTAGTGGACTGTCAATTATTCAAACCTCTTGGGACAAAACTCGTGTTCAAATAACTCTGGATTCTAACTATAGTCTGGATTCTGGAAGTGAGAATGGACAAACAACAAAACCACGCGATACAGAAGGGAACATTATAGAAGACATCAGAAAAATTTTGTCAAGCAACATCTTTGGATAATCCAGGTCCAGATAAGCATGAGTGCACTGTGCATAGTTACTGGTCTGATCTAAATTCAATCACCTTCACCTTTCTAATGCCACTAACTTTCAGTCATGTGATAGTAATTAAATACGTTATTACTTATTCACCCTTGTCATGTCAATCAATTGGGGTCCTGTGAGATGAATTAAGTAGATTGTAATTTGTCCCATTCTAACTTAACACAGTCACCCTTGTTACGTCGCTTACTTTGGGTCCTGTGAGAGGAAGGAGAAGTATGTGAAGGGCAGGAAAGGCTCGGTGAGCAGTTCCACAGCATTGGACTCGTGGCTAGTGGTCTGGGGTCGGTCACACACTGACACCATACTCAGACGGTGAGATGCCTGGTTCAGTCCAAGCTGAAAGGTAACAAAGTAAGTAAAAAATATAAACAGTTAAATATTTATCATTACAAGTGATAATTAATCTATTTCGTATGAATTGAACAGAGAATTGTCCCGTATCCTACCTTAAACACTAAAATTTAAATTTTTAATCATGGTTAATATTTCCGAACAACTACAGTAACAGTTTTGTAATCTGCCATGCTTAGATCACATAAAACCTCATTAGTTCCTCACAGCTTTAATCCAACAATTATGTGCAAGAAAACTCCAAAATCTTGCAAAGAAAGTAATTGTAACAAATTTTATTGTAATTTAACTTTTTACAAGTTAAATACTTACCTTATCCTCACAAGTGCCTGTTTGGTTTTGTGGAGCAAAACGTATCGACCGACAAGAATTTTTTAAGGAATATTCTTGTCACAAGAGGTGACCCCTTGTCTGCGCATGTCCGCGCTTGCGCAGTAGTCGTTGTCGACAGACGAATGTCGAGAGCTCTTCATTGTATTTTTGGTCCCCAGAAAACAAATTATGCGGGGAGGTAGGGTGGGTTTATCCTTGTGAGGATAAGGTAAGTATTTAACTTGTAAAAAGTTAAATTACAATAAAATTTGTTACATTTTATTGCGTAAAATAGCCTTACCTTATCCTCACAAGTGCTTGAATACAACCATAACAGGTGGAGGGTATTTGTTTTGGCCACACTGTTAGATGATTGTCAGACAAGGGGTCACCAAATAAAGCACTGATAAGAGGATAAGATAAGCTTCCATAATCCACATCTTAGGTTATATATTACTTCTTCAACACAGATAAGTAATTTGCTAACCTCAACAAGAGATCCATGATGTGGTCGTCATTGTTGTTGCTGTTGCTGTTGTAGATAATTTTACAACAAATCATATAGCAGTATTAACCATCACCCAGTATTGGCCGGAGATGTCTGCATGACTCCCCAAACAAGATGTCATCATCTGACAATGAGAATATCTCCAAGCAGGCAAACTGAACTGCATAAACTGCAGATATGGGGCCATATGTAAGTCAAGAAAGACATATGTCAGTGACACAACACTTGTATAACTGGAGAGAACATAAATATGGGAGTCATATCAATAACATGTATAAATACACAAAATCTGATTACATGCTGAGGTGAATTCACAAGGCCCAAATTGTTCATGGACTGGTCATGGGATTGCCAAGCTACATCTTCGAGTGGAATGTAGCAAAGAATTGTGGGTCTTCCAATAACAAGAGTTTGATATCTGCTCAGGTAAGACCCCACTCTTGAAAACTAAAGAGGCAGCCATGGATGTAATATGTGTCTCAATGTATGGATTCTGAGAATCAGAATTAAAGGACTGGCAATCTAATCATGCATCCAGATTGATCCAGGAAGAGATAGCAGAACTCAAGATATCTCCGTCAAGCCTTCCTTAAAAGATATGAGCAAGAGATTCTTCACCTCCTTGAAGTACTTGTACTGTCTTGATAGTAACTAAGTACTGTAAGAGGGCAGAGTGTCACATCAGTCCAACGTCAGCTCAAGAAAGGTTTGTGAGCTGGAATGACCACCGGTTTGAGCCATCTGGGGCATCAGAAGCCAACTGATTGTTGCTAAAATCAGGAGAAGGAGACTTTCCCTTTTCTCCAAGCAGTAGTCCTGTCCAAGAAGGATGTAAGTGCTGTAGGAGGACAACGAATCATGTGTCTAGGCAATTTGAGTTCAGGAATGATGTAGAGCTGAAGAGACCACTGAAGCCAATCTAGACCAATTGAGGCTAATAGGTCCTTGCTGAAAAGGTAGGTAGGAGGGAGAAACTGTAACCTCCTTCCTATGAGGCTTGTGTCTGAAGGAGCCAAAGTCCCAGAATACACTTCCAATGTCATTGCAACAGTCTTGCAAGTCAAACTTTTTTAGACTGACCTCCTTTTAAAGGTTAATAAGGAGCCTTTTGTGAAAACCAACAGAAGCAAAGGCAAATCCCTTGATGCTGCACCTCTGTTAGCAGTGGGCTTCTCTCTATAACACTTGCAATAGGCCTATAAAGATGCAGGCTTTGGTTCAATTCCTGCACAAAAATGTAAATGATCAGCTATGGCTGCTGCAAAGCCAACAATAGTGACAGGTTTCAGATTTTTGCAAGTAAATGGCTCAAAAAATCTGGTATATTTGAGACCGTAGGCTCTGAGATGGCCACCTTATTCTGTGGGTACCAGAGCTCAAAATGGCCCATCATGACTCATACATTCCAAGATGAGGGTCCTTGAGATGCCCTAAATCTCTCTATCCCTTGCCCAGAGAATGATATAAGAGATTCTGAGTGGTGTTAAGGTGCCAAGCATGAAGGTGCCAATGTAACAGATTTAGATGGTATTTCTGACTGAATGGCTGTTTTTGAGACCAGTGAAGTAGCTGTAATGGAGGTTTGGTTGAATGACTCACCAGACCCCAAAGCCAATGCATCATGGGCCACCAAGGGGCCACTACAATCATTTTGCACCTGGTGTTCACTTGTTCAATGACTTTTTGGAATAAGTGGTATAGGACAAAAGGCCTAGCAGTCCAGAACCTCCAACAAGATGTTTAATTCATCTATGTTCAGAGCATTTGCATCCGGGACTGGCACCATAGAATGGAAGTTTGTGACTCATATTGGTGGCAAACATCTCTACCATTGGTATTTGACAAACTATGTAAATCAAATAGAATATTAAAGATGAAGACTCTCCTGTCTGTATAATTTCGTTCTTTATGGAGAGGCTGTCATGACATCTAGGCAACCCTGAATATATCTGGCTCATATGAGAATCTTTCAAGGATTGCAGTAGGCCAAGATGCAGCATACCTGCATAAAACACCTATAGTTGATTTGTGCCAAACTTGCACATTGTCTAGAACCATAAAGGGAGTAAGAACCATTCTGTACATATTACTTTTGTCCCTTCTGTAGGGAACATTGAGTATGACATTTAAGTAACCCCAGAATATTTCTGTCTCTTAAGAGTATATTTCAAGGATTGTAGTAGGCCAGGATGCGCCAAACCTTTATCCCTTCTGGAGATATGTTGAGTATGACCTTTAAGCAACCAAGAATATGTCTGTTATGAGTATATTTCAAGGATTGCAGTAGGCCAAGCTGCGCCAAACTAGGAGGTATACGCTCCCCCCCCCCTGTTTGTTCAGATAACCGAATACAGAGGTGTTGTCTGATGCTATCAGAATTCTTTTGTGTGGAATTTGTCTTGAAGGCTTTTAAGGGCTAAACACACTGCCTTCAGCTGTATGACCTTGAAATGTAATATATATACATTTTAACTGTCCAAAAGCCACTGACTGTTCTGCTTCTAAATGGGATCATCAACCCTGGTTTAATGCATCTACGAAAATAAGGGAATTGTGCCCCTGTGTATAGAAAGGGCATCCTATTTCCAAGTTTTTGGCATTTCCACCACTGAATATGCTTTTTCAGAAGGATTTGAAACAGGAATTCTCACAACTAGTGACTGGAGATATTGCCAGTTGTAGTAGATACCAGTGAAAGGCACACCTACATAACTGACCCATTGGTATAGTCTTTTCCAAAGATGGTCGTACCCCTACCTGGGATATAAGCAACCTTGGGGTCATTTGTGATGAGATCTCCATTTCCTGAAAAGATTTCTCAAGTTTTTAAAATTTATTTGTGTTAGAAAGATATTTCCTTGTACCAATATGCAGTGGTAACCTAGGAAATCGATCCTTGTGTGGACTCGAGCTTGGATTTTTATCAGAAACTAATCACAAAGCTGAGATGTTGAAGAATTTAGATGAATTCTTGGTTTGAAGCAAAAACTGGTTTATGTACTCTTAACAACAGTGGTCCAGGTATTGGTGAACTCATATTCTGCGAGACTGAAGAATGAGTTTTGCCTCTTTTACTACTGGTGTGAATACAAGAGGGGTGGTCGCTAATCTGAAGTTCAGTGCTTTGAACTGATAGGTTTGACCGTATACATTAAACTGAAGTAGATGTTGAAAATCTTGGTGAGTCGGTACATAGAAGAACGCATCTTTTATAACCGAAATTCTAATAATTTCTGCTGTCTCCAGTTTAAATGATGCGACAAGCAGGTATTTATTGACATAGTAAACGAACTTCACTCGTGGGCAATGACCGTTGAAGTCGTAGTTAGAAATCAATTCAGGATGCTGAGATGTATCAGAGGTCGCCATTAGCCGAGTTTCTATACAAGAAATAAACTGCCATAGAAACCTGGAGTTCTGCAATTCTTGAGTGGATAACTTGCTGTCTTTTGAAGCATTTCCAGCAATATTTCAGCGGTATTTACTGTAGCCATGTTTTCCTGTCTGACGTCATCGCTTTGCATTGTGGGTAGTACAGGTATTGGAGAATTCGATTGGTGAGTAACTCGACAATCCCAACTGAAGATTCGCACAACTCTGGGATGGCAATGAAAAAATATCCCATCACTGCCAGTAACACTGCAAGAAGAGCCTCCATGGTGACTTGTATTAATGTAGCCACGTTCTTCTGTATCCCTCTGACCTGGTAAACTAGGCAGAGTGGTACGACGATCTTTTGTGGTTAGTAGGGGAAAATTACTGGACATAGCTCCTGTCCTGAATATACTGTGCAAAATACACTGTAAAAGTTGGAAGCAAGGACTTCAACATATAATATAATATAGCATAAAATCTCATCTAGCCAGTTTGATCTTCGTTGAGTTTGCAGAAGAATTAACTCAAAAGTCACAGTATTCTTTCCAATGGAGACATGGCCATAGGAAGGTTTATTATCTAGTAAATAGTTATTGCAATTCTTCAACAGGGCTGAACAGACAAGCAGTGCACATACTGCCCCAAAGATGTCTGTTGGATCTTCATCCAAATTTACAGCAAAGGAAGGTAATCTGTCCATATTTTCATGTCTTGATAAGCAGGAAGTCCACTGTACCTGCTGGGAAGCAAAATAATAACAGCAAGGATCCGTGGATACGCTTCTGTAGTCGTTCTTTTGGAGGGAGACCTGTTACTGTACCAGGGTGGCGCTCCACCCACAGTAAAGAATCTACGACCTCCGCTGCCAAGACAACTGCATTCTTTCTTCTTTGCACAAGGTAATATTCATGGTTTGCCATCAAATAAGGGACCATAAAGCAGTTTTCCACTGAAAACTTTACAGCAAAATCTTCTCTGCATCCCTTTCATCGACAAGGAGGTAGTTCCAGTCGAATAATGGGCGAGTACAGCCGAAGATATACACCGTCTTCCACTGAAGACTTTACAGCAACATCTTCTTGGACATCTTATTCTGACCCTTTTCAGGACAAGGGAGGCAGAATTAGAGGTAGTACTAGTCGAATAATGGATAAATACAGGTAGGTGCACGCTTGCACGCTTCAAAACTTCATAGATCTTCATCCGTGAATGGACGATAATAAGGAAAAATACGTGCTGCTCCCATATCGACCAAAAATATAATGAAGAGCTCTCGACATTCGTCTGTCGACAACGACTACTGCGCAAGCGCGGACATGCGCAGACAAGGGGTCACCTCTTGTGACAAGAATATTCCTTAAAAAATTCTTGTCGGTCGATACGTTTTGCTCCACAAAACCAAACAGGCACTTGTGAGGATAAGGTAAGGCTATTTTACGCAATAAAAAGTATGTTTGAAACATTATGCAAAATTTGGAAAAATTACATACACTAACCCAATGCAGAGTATATAACACACAGTACTGACATTTTTTGTCATAAAATCTAATCTCTGGTACAAAAGAAGATGATCAGTATAAACATAGAAGGAAAGGACTTATAAACAAAAGTTTAAATTGAATAAGATACACCACATATTATAACCTGCAATGCAAGACACTTTCATACAAAATAAAGGTTTAATTGAGATCACATCGTGATGTTCCATTTGTGAAAAACAAAGTGAAGTGGAAGCATCCAGGTACTTTTAGTGTGGCCATAATTTTCAAATGTATGGGTCACATTAGGGTCATAGCACACTGTACAAACACATTTCATTTCCAATAATTGTCATACTAAAATTCTTGTGCCTTAGAGTGATACCCAATTTTGTACAGGGGACTGTGTCGAGGTCAACCTAAGGTCAGCATATCCTGATGTCCAACTACACCTTCTAGTCTATGTAAGGAAAACTACATCATAAAATTTCTATGAAATACTGTAGAATGTTGCTGTGTCAAGGTCAACCCAAGGTCAGCATATCATGATATACCACTATCCCTCCAACTAATGTTTATAGCAACACTTCATTAAAGTTTGCTTTGGATTACTTTGTAAAAAGGAAGAGAAGTTAGTAATTTTCTAATCTTAAGAAATTAACTAGAATTAGCTTTCATTGAAAGTCAATTTTACTTCAGAAAACACTTTTAATCTATTCCCTTGCAATTTTCACCATACAATTATTATTAATTACTGAGTGCAAAACTCCACTTCTGCTGCAGCTTGTACAATGTTATAGATGAAGCATTCTCAGTTTTATGATAGCTGGATAGCACAGGCAAGCAAACCAGCATTATTAAAAGAATGTGCATTAAACACTAAGCACAAACACAAAAATACTGTAAGCTCAATCGCCACAATGTATTTCTTAGAAAAGTTTAGTCAACAATCAAATTTTTTTCAGTGTATTTACATCATTTCAACAAGCGTTTTGTGGTAATATGTCTGACACTTCAGACATAAGTTTTAAAATGAAGTTGTGCACATTTGTTAGAAATATAGTCCCTTCCCAGTGAGTCACATTCCATATATTTTACATTGAAAAACTGAAAAGAACCGCATATATTTTGCGTGCTTGTCGGGTTACAAGTTGATCACTGCATAAGTTATTGCTGATTATATACATTGCGTCAGAAATGACATTGTCTTTATTTACATTAAAGTCTTGTAAACAATATATACATATCATTGTTGGTACAACACAAACCTTATCAGCTAGTTGTTTTATGGGAATCTAAAAACAATAGTAACAATTCTTTCACAAAAGTTTTCATGATGTAAAAAATAACTGAATATCTGGAGAAATACGTTTAACACTGTTCTTCTGCACTGAATTAATACTCCCTTCAAAAACTCTGTAAACTGGAAAATTTTACTCACGATTAATTTTAGATATTCTAGCTAATGAAAGTTGACAGTGGACATTAATTCTGAGTGAAACCAGTATTAATATTTTAACTTGAAATGGACAATCAGTTGGAATTAATTCTATAATTTCTAAAAATCTAAAAAGTATTGAAATATTTTTCCACTTAAAATTTTCACTAATACAGTGTACGACCCAGTGTACTTTGGGAAAAAAGATTTGGGAAAATATATTGAAGTTTTAACACCACCCACTTAATCAATTAAAAGACTAGCATAATCGAGACGTTTTCTTTGCAAAAGATCATAAGCAGATAAACCTCTGCTGTCCAAATTTAAAATCCAGAGTGGACAAAATTTGTGAACATGTTTCATTATCCCACAACTTTTCAACTCTTGTACATTTAAATAATATCTTTTGTTAACTTTATATCAACGAAACACAATAAATTTGAACTTGGTTCCATTGAACTAGATAATTAACTAAGAAATAGCTAGAAAACTACTTTTGACTGCTTTTGTTCCATCAAGATGTCACCACCTTGTCACCTTGATCCTGATATTACTCAGCAATACATCAGATAAATGACCAAAACTTATAGAAATGACAAAATTGGTCACAAAATTCCACAATTTACTGTGAAAAATAAGCAAGTTTTTCTCAGTGGGAAATTTCACATACTGTTATAAATTTTGTATTTTCTACTTTACTTCCATATTTGGGCTCCAGTGATGGTGTTTCATAATTCTGTTATTGTGAATTTTCTGAATGAGAACAGTTAGAGAAGAAAAGAAGCTAATGGTCAAAGTTTCACATTTCTTTCTTTTGCCACCTGTAACTTACCTTGATCCGGATATTTTTTACCCCTGCATGGAGCGTAGTGCCGTACTGTTTACCATCCACCAGTACTTTGTAGCCAGTGACCCTTACATCTGGATTGGACTGAGTACATGTCCAGCTGACATGGGCCAACAAGTGACCAGTGTAGTGGTTCAATGCAGACATACAGTCATCCAGTTTCTCCTCTACTTGAGCTAAACTCTCTGCAGCCTTAGCCATGACCTAGGAAGTACATAGGATTCGACATAGGAGTCTCCATTTTCTTTAAAAAATAATATGGCAATAATATCTCCATGCATGCAAAAAAATAACTGTCAGACAATAGTACCTATATATCTATAACCCATCTGTACACGTCTTTTAAGTTACGGTAAACCGTGTTCAACACAAAATAATAAATGATACTATTGTATAAGGTATAACTTGAACAAGCAATGAACTGGTATGAGTTTAAATCTGCACACATTTTTGATATAATCTCGATCAAGCTGTGATTTGTAAAAAAAAAAAAAACCATCTTAGCTTGTATAACTCGGCTGTATATGGTATGTTCAGTTACCTAGCGATTATTTCATCTATCATTAAATATCAATTTTATAGTTTATAATATAAATTTCTAAAATACTGTCCAGGTACAAACAATGCTAGCTGACAACTTGATTACAATGCTTTTCAGTTTTTTATATATTTCAGATACACATCTGGCTCACTTTACACCTGGATCTTTAACACTCATTTCATAAATTGGAAGAATATGGTTAGTATAAATGTCTGGTTGGTATTATGTTACAGGTAATTAATTATTATTCAACACAAAATCTAGACCTACACATCTGCAATGATTTCCATACTATTTGGAGGACAGCATTGATAATAGATAATCTTTCATACTGACCTGGTCTTCATCCTGATTTCTGCGAGGAGATGGACTGCGACTCTTGCTTTCTGCATTGCTTAGGATATTCAATAACCTGAAATAACAATAGTATGACTAATATTTTATGTATTTTGTCTATGTACCTTGTGTTTTAAATATTTGATGAATAATTTGGCTGACCAATTAAAAAAAATAATCATTTTGGTACTTTTGATTGATTGTTTTTCGTCAAAGTCATTGAAAATATACCGAAAAATGGAACCTTTGAAAATTCAGGTTTTTTTTTGTTTGTTTGTTTTTTTTGATACCCAGAATATGATCTTAATCTTTCCCAAATTTTCATCATTTCTTGCTTTGGTTGGGCCCCATCCAGATAAAAATGTCAGGAAGACCCGTTCATTTCTTATGGAGTTATTGCGAACATACACACAAACAGACAGACAGAGAGACAGATGAAGGAATTCACCAAAAAACTTAATCTCCTGATGCAAGTTATTAATATCAATTAATCAGTGTAAGTAAACAGATTGTACCTGTCCCTCTTGTTGATGAGACTGCAAGTGACCTTCTCAATCTGCCTCCTCTCTTCCAGTCCCACTACAGATACAGTGATGTGGGGAGGGTCCGGCGTGATGGCAGGCTTGATCTTCAGGATATCTGATTTCACCACGTCTGTGGTGCCATGAAGCTATAATTGAACAGGTAAATTCCAACATAACATGTTTTTCTGAAATTCCTCATTAAGTACACAGTCATATACTTGTTACAGATCTGAATCTAAATAATATTTTACTTTTGCAATTTATAATTTTTTTCACTTTTGCAATTTATCGTAGCCTGATGGATAACCAGGATGAAGGCAAGCAGTGTACACTAGCAACTTCAGATTCTGCACATACCAACTTCTTCAGTGAAGGTTGTGGCTATAATTTAAACCCATGTCCTAAGATGTGAGAGACGAGTGACTCACCCAGTGGCACTGCATCAAACGTTACATATAACTTTCAGTTTACAAAATCTGTGTCACTTTTGGGTAAATATGAGATATATTTTGAAATGACACTTGACTGAGTTGAATACCTCTATACAGAATAATCTTTGGAAATGATTTTCCTTTTATTCCAGCTTATTTTTATTATTATTATTATTATGTATTTATACTCAGCGCAATATCTCCATATACTACAGGACTCAAAGCGCTATTTAACCAATCCGACTGTACAGGTACAGCCCCAACTCACAAGTAACTCACATTCCCCTAACTGGAAGATAGAGGCTCAAGTATGACCATTTATCAACGTCCTTGAGGTTCGTTAACCTGCCACTGGGGATAGGACCCAATGACAGAGGACCGCCATTTTAAGTGGTCATCCGAGCCACTATGTATCTGCCTGTACCTGGGATTGAACCCACGTCCTCTGAGTTCCTAGACAAGTGTGTTACCCGCTAGGCCACAATAATTAACACTCAATATGTAAACAGAAAAAAAGAATAAACTCACATGCACTTCCAAGTAGACAATGTAACTGCCATGTTTGAGGTTCTGTAGCTCTGCCTCGTTGGATTCTGCATGGATTGGAGAAACAACCTGCACAATTCTCTGAGTGTCTTCATCCAAACACACCATCTATAAGCAAACAGAAAACACATGTCATCGCACAGTATGCATGTATAACCACAGAGAATGCACACTTAACCATAGAGAATGCACATTTCACCACAAAGAATGCACATATAGCTATGTGTTCACCCTGACTGCACAATGACCTTCACTGTTTCAATTTGACCACTATTTTTGCACTTACATTCACATCACTTATTCACCTTGACCAATGTATTGAACTGATTTTCATGGCTTATCCCTGACCACTGTTTTACACTGACCTTCATTTCACTTATTCACCTTGACCATTATATTAACTGATATTCATGGTTTCACCCTGACCACTGTTTTACACTGACTTTCACTTATTCACCTTTACCAATGTATTAAACTGATTTTCATGGTTTCATCCTGACCACTATCTTTGCATTGACATTCATTTCACCTCTTCTCCTTCCCAAATGTAATAAACTGATTTTCATGGTTTCTCTCTGACCACTGTTTTATAATGAGCTTCATTTCACTAGATCACCTTGAGCTTGACTCTCACTACACCCACCTTGTACTGCTTGATCTTGACGCCTTCTGTATTATCAGGGGTGTCCCACATGATTCTGATGCTGTTAGCACTGACAGAGGGCGCTTTCATCAGAGTGGGGGACTGTACACCGGGCCAACACACAACCAGAGGGTCTGATGGCTTGCTGTACAGTTGTTCATGTGTGGTCTGAGCCTGACAAGACATCATGCAGAGAAAGGTAAAATGATATACAGTACATGTTTGAGTGATTAGGATTTCACTTGAATCTTCCAATGAGTACACACATCATATTGTTTTAAAAATAATTGCAAATTTTATACACATGTATATTCATGTGGTCTGATACAACATACAACACAAGTTTCAGTAATTAGGTTTTTAATTGAGCTTTCAAAAATAACACTACTTAATTTACAAGTGGACAAATTTTTTTTTCAACATTTCTTCCTTTAAGTGACTTATTATCACTGAAATTACCACTGATGTAACCTTACCTGTACTTGGAAGCTGTACCCTTTACACCACTAAGTCTTGCCCCGTGTGAAGGCGTTAAGTAACCTGTTAACTGATATCACACCTGTAGTACAGGTACCTACCTGTACTTGGAAGCTGTTCTCTTTACACCACTTGCCCTGTGTGAAGGTGTAGGTAACCTGTTTACTGATATCACACCTGTAGTACAGGTACTTACCTGTACTTGGAAACTGTACTCTTTACACCACTTGCCCTGTGTGAAGGTGTAGGTAAACTGTTCAGGTCCCAGCACGGCTTCCACCACACCATTGACATACACCTTATAACCAGTCACAGCTGCATCTCCATAGTGACGTGGCTGTTCCCATTGAATTGCAATGTACTTGAAGTTACATGCCCTGAAAGATCAATGATTCATATTGTAAATATTTATGAACAAATATATAAACCAACAGAGTTGAATGAAAAGAAACCCCTTAATTGCTTTAAACATAATAATGATTGTAGATTCAGTAAATACATGTTTTGTAGTATGTTAATTTTGAGACAAGTATTAGCTTTGACATCACTGTTTGAAACAGAATCTAGGATATCTATATTTTATTTGAAAATATCTAATGAAATTCTACTTGATAAGGGTCCAGTTAGATTTTACAATTTTAAACATCAAAATACAGACATGGTAAGGGTATTTCGCTATACAAATTATGTATTAGACTTTATTCATGTTTGCCAGAATACATGAAATTAACCACCAAGGCAACCTTTTTATTTTACTTTTAATTAAAGGATAATATTTTCAAATGTGTGGTATATTTGTAACAATTGTAGATCATTTATAATATCTGTTGTTGCTGTTGTTGTCAATTTAGCTTCCTGTTGCTTAGTCTTCTCAATGGTTATTTTTAAGTACTATTGTGAATTTTTACCACTTTCTTTTACAAACCATACCTGACATGTACAGCAGGGGTGTCGGGTGCTGCGCTTGTCTGTGCCCGGATCTGTCGAGATTTATCCAGGATCCTGTCATCTAGGGCACAGGCATATACGCTGATGAAGTGGTTGGTACCCGGGTAGCACTTGTGGATGACACAACTCCTCTCACCAGCAGGCAGTTTAACCTCCTTTTCCTGGAATAAAGAGAAGAGATTTAAAAAAATATCTGTCAATTTAATCTGAAAGAGCATGTTGTGTACATGAAGGAGAGACTATTGGTGCGGTTGTAACATGCTTATCTCTCACTTTGGGGGTCATGAGTTCAAATCTTGGACCTGGTTTTGAGTAGGACAACCTGATAGATGTTCTACAATTAAGAATTTCTTTAGCAGAACAGGAAATAAATTTAAATCAACAGTTTTCAAAAAGTGGGAAAATATTGGGATCATAATAGAGTGCCAGAAAATTGAGGTTCAACTGTGAATAGAGACTTCATTACAAGAATGGCTTTCTTACTCAGATAATAGAAGCTGCTGAAAACAGAAAACAGTTTTATAACAGATGGTTTGGTGATTGAAGTTTCACTGCAGAAACTCTTTTACAGCAGGAAAATATAGCTTGAATATCAGAAGGATCCAATTATTGAAGAAGTATATGGAAAACAGATGGTCAAATAAAACAGGTTCTTACTGTGTCATATGCTTTATAACAACATGAATATTAAGATTAAATATTTGGTTATTGGCCTTTTTATGATTAGGAACTCCACTTAAAACAAATATTTCCTTACAGCAGGCTGGGCTGCTGAGCTCCAGACAACTCTATAGTGATGCATGCCTTCCACTTCTGTGTAGTTGGACCAATCCAAATGTATGGAGGACTCTGTGACCTTTATCACTCTCACTGGAAGGTCATCTGAGTCCCCCTCATATGGGGTGATAGGCCTGGAGACGTTTTCATCTGTCATATCCTGGGCACTGGGTTGAATGGATTCCCCACCTGTGTGAACCAGCAAGGTGTTTGAGATTTCTGAATTCTCATACATCACGTCATTAGGGATGGCTACCAGGTTCACCTTGTATTGCCTGCAAATAAAAAACAGCAAGAATTAACAAGTTTTAAGACCAAAACTTCAGAAACTAAATTTCAGAGATGTTTAATTTATGCCTTCTAATTTCAATGTTCAAAGATTTGCTTCTTACTTTATATAGACCACTGACTAAATACCATGAAAACTGCCGTACCAGTTTTAAAAATTGCTTTTTTTAACTAGGTTCAACTCTTTTTGTGAAACATATGCTGCAAAAATTTTAAAAAGCTGATGTCTCAGTTCTAATTACAGTGTCTAAAAGATGAAAAAAATGATGTACTGTGTGAACTACAAAACTGAACATTAAAAATATTAAACTGAAACCATTCAATTATACTTTCTTTCATGTTGAATTCTTTTTTTATACAACCTATTGTCATAACAACTAAATGTAAAAGCTTTATAACATCATGCATAGTTATCATATTTCCTCACCTCCTGGGTTTGCAGGGAATCACTGCCTTTCTGTGATGACTGTTGAGCATGTTGCCCACCTTCTTTCCATTCATGTGCACCTGGTAACCTTTGATCTTAACCCCATAGAGTCTTGGTTCAGCCCACTCGATGACAAACTCATTATTGGTGACAGACCGGGTCCAGATGACGGGAGCATCGCTTGTTCCAGGGATGAGGCACTGGACAATCTGAATATCTCCCACAGAAACTGATTTGTAATATTCTGCTTCCACGGTAACATCATACAGACACCTGAATGGAATACATTGCCCTTTAAATACCTCTTTGTTTTTTGAAGAATTGTTTTAGCAAGTAAATGGCCAGCCTTCAAAAGCCACACTAAAATAACATGCAGCAACAGTGTTTGAATCCAGTTTCCTAAACAGAAATCAATACGTCCAAAGCTGACCTTTTTTAACTACTTTTGTCAAATTTAACACATATCTATAATTAATTCCAGTTATTGTGTAAAAAACTTATGAAATACAGGAGTGGGAAAATTAATATTGACCCTAGAAGTTTTAAGAGATAGGGGAGTATAGGGGTCTGATCTGTTATTTGCCATGTATACTTTTTTAACAAATTGCTAAATGTCTTCACGAAGATCGTCTGCTAACTTTTACCCATCCATGATCTCCTTACCTTCTATGCTGTACTGGAATCAGGCAGGTTCTGACTTGGGAGTCTACAATCTTCCTCTGTACTGCCCCGTCAGCATGACAATGCCAACTCAGGTTCCACTGTTTGACCAGTGAGTCATCTCCCTGTACTGACCACTCCACTTTGAGGTCACCCAGGTCTTCTTCTTCTCCCTTCTTACTGCGATTACTGCTGTCACCACCTCCACCAGTAAACAGGCCAGCAGAGGGCAGATCATAGGCCACAGATACTTCCTTATGAAGACCTAAAGTATATTCAGAAGTAAGGCTGTACAAGACCTGAGTAAGGCATTATGTTCACAGCACCATACTGGTATAGTGTTTTTGATCTCCCGTCTGACCGAGACTACTGCCATAATAGTAGCTGGTAACAGAGTTGGAAAAGGCAGTTTAGCTCAATGTGGCTTCTTTCAGAAGGCCTACAGAATAATGAAAACAACACTCTACTCCTCCCTAAGATGTCAGTACCTTACTTTGGATAAAACGGGAAACAAACAAGAAAGATAGAGGAGTAAAGTGAATAGAGTTACATACAACCAACAAAATTCAGTCCGCTACAGTCACAGCCCTTCCGAGAGGGTCATGATATAACGATTATACTTGGCATCCTAGAGTGAGGTCACCTTTGCATGTCATATCCAAGGTCTTGAAAGATGATTCATCATTCTCACTCATTAGTTTCTGAAGTCTTTACATTAATTTAATTATCAATGACAGACACTCTATATATTGAGATCTTATATCACTGAATACTTTATAAGCCTTACCATCATGTGACCTTGGCAATGTCACATCCACAGGCTTTGATGGTGATTCATCATTCTCTAAATCCTCTGCAGTGGTCTCCCAGGCCATGTTAGAGTCTTTTGTGGACTGTCCAACAGTCGACTGGCTCAGTGTATCAGATGTCAGGCTTGCATTCATTCCACCTTTTGCTCGCCTCCTGCGCTCTTTTTTCACTTCCTCTGTGCAGGTCAAGGCCACTAGCACAATCTTGTATCTCTTTCCTCCCTTACACTTCACCAGAGTACAACTCTGGGCATTAGAGGCCAATCTCATATGAGGCTTACCATTGATCTCCAACCTAGATTATTAGAATTTGAATAAGTTTTGGTTTAACATCATTTTCAACAAAATGCATAGGTCAAGTACCAATAGATAGTTTATGTGGTGGGGAAAGCAGTGCATCTTACTGGTATTTGGTAGTGCATATTTTACCACGGTACTAGGTATCTGGGGGTCCAAATCAGGAATAGGTATCAAGATATTAGAGTTGCTATTATTTAAAAAGAAAAAAAAAAAAAGAATGCCATTGACCAAGAACGGGAAATGTGTGTTTGAAATATTCCCCCAAAGATTATAAGGGGGAGGGGAGAAAATTTGCTCACCATTATAACACTGATGAAGGTTCTGGTGGGAGTCCATCATGGTCAGACTATAATGGTGTGAACATAATTTGCTTTAACTTTACTTTGAACACAATCTATGGTTCATTATCACAACAGCCAGATTCAGTGATCTGATTAAGCAATCATTTGCGCAACTTAATAATAACTGGACTGCTGAAAATATACTCAACCCCAGACCTCTATATAAGTCACAATGATAGCAAATTGTAACCAAAATGAAAGGAAAAAAGACTGGTTTTACCTGTATCCCTCTAGTGAGTACTTGAGGTACTTTGGATTGCCATTGTCATCTTTTCCTATAACTGAGTAGAGTAGCGGCTTCTCCCAGTACAACTGTATGGAGTTCTGTGTATAGCCTGTCACTATTGGTTTTGGTGGTTCACAGGGAGCTCGTGTCCTCACAAACAGTGGGCGGGACATGACATGCGTAGTTCTGCGATTCATCTTCTCACCTTCTGGGTCTTTAACTTGAGATTTGAGAGTGGTTTTTACACTGACTACTGCCTCTACCACTACTTTGTATAGAATGCCTGGGTGTAGGCAATCAAGTGTCACCTGAAACAAAGATACTAGGGTTGTGGGACATGTGAAGTCAAACAGTACAGTAGCCACCGAATCGAATGAAATCAATACTTTGTACAGAATCCCAAGGTGTGGGTCATTCAGTGCCACTTAAAATAAAGATAAATGACTTGTTGGCACAACTCATCCACTACAGTAGTCATCCAATATCATCTGACTGAGTCAAAGAACATCAACAGTTTTTAAGATTTGGAATCTCAACTGATACTATTCAAAGTTGTGATGCATCCATGCAATGCTGTTTATTTTTGGCGTATAAAATACCAAGATACACATTGTCCAAATTGAAAATGAATACTCCAATTGAAAGTCCTGCTATTCAGGTATATTCTTTTACATGCATTTTTATCTAGTTGATTTTCACAACAGAAGTATCTTCACAATTATTACCTATATTTTAACAGTTTTTCAAATATTTTTACACTGACTACCATGTCTTGTAACCTACTTCCATTTCTCATCACATTCCGTGGTTTGTATCACCCTCCACAATCTCATGATGGGCTAGCTGATTGTCTTTCAGTCTTTTGAAAACTTCTGAATTTGTGGTTATTTCTTGTATCTTATTTCTGTATTTTACATTAATTCCTTGTACCTGAACAATTTCCCATGTCTCCACATTACCTTGTTCGTATCAGCCTCCACACTCCTATGATGTGCTAGCTGACTGTCTTCCTTGGATTTTGAAAACTTCCCCTCGGCCCATCTCACTATTGTCCCTTGTAGGCGGTTTGACCCGAATACAGAGGCAGGTTTCCAGGTCAAGGTTACAGAGTTAACGCTTGTTTTAACAATACGAAGGTCAGTGGGGGGAATCGTACCTGAAAATACATTTGTGGTGCAAAGTTCAAGATTTTGTATAATTTTTAACTTGTATCAACTTACTGATGCATATTATACAAGTTGTAAGATTTAAAAAAAAAATTCTTGTTGGTTCTACTGAGTGAACATCGACTTTAGAAACCATTTGCCTTTAACTGAGTAGTTTCTCTCAAACTTGAAATATTATTCCTCTTCTAAGTTTTTGTTCAAGTTACAAGGGGATTTAAAGAACAAATGTTACCCGAGACCAAAATAATCAACTGAGGGTTTGCCTTTCCATGTAAATCTTGTAAAACTTTTTTCATCCTCAAAGTGTTTTAATATTTAAGACAAAATATGTTAACTGAGAGGAAAACTCAAATCTTGAAAAATTTTCGATTTAAAAAAACCTCAGACTTCAGACCTACTGAGGATCCGTTTCAGGTCCTATCAACACTTTTTTCCCCACTTTTTAGTGAAATTTACTATAATATCCCAGTTTAGTCGACAAATTTTCACCTGTCCCCTGAGTTTTGACTTTACAAGATTAAAATGTATTCTGCACTGGGCAAATTTCATTGAATATGGACATTTTTCTGACACTTTCTGTTCTCAACATTTTAGAAAAATTTCCATAATATGATAAAATTTTCATGATTTCTAGGACATTTGCTTCATACCTAAAACTGTCTTCTTACATTTCTATTTTCCCCTATCACAAATAATAACAAAATTACCATCTGGAAACTTACATTTGTTATGAAAAAAATAATTAAAAAATAGAAACACAAATATATTACCGAATATTTAAGCAACATGTATACATATTAGCCATGTAATTACTGTTAACTGACAAGTCAGAGAGATAATCACAGTTTAATTTCTCACACAAATCCACATAGAGAATTATGTAAGAGGAATAACTAGGCTAAATTATCCTACACCAATCAGAGATCCACATAGAGAATTATGTAAGAGGAATAACTAGGCTAAATTATCCTACACCAATCAGAGATCCACATAGAGAATTATGTAAGAGGAATAACTAGGCTAAATTATCCTACACCAATCAGAGTAAGTACAGAAAGAAGAAAAGAAGAAAGATTCACATGTGAGAACACGTAAAAACAAATTAATTCTTTATAAGTTATTAGATCAAATAAATACACTATGTAATATATCCTTGCTAGACCTCTGTTCTATAATACATTCATTATATGGGTTCAATACATTAAACTTATTCATATTATAATGGCAGACATAGCTGTAATTTAAAGTCATAGAAAATTGGTTTGATGGTATTAAACTATTCACTGGGAAAATACAATGAAATCAATCAACTGTACTCTGTTTTCAACCTTTTTTTCTCCATCTGTTGGATTTTAAAGTTTATTTTTTTCTTTTTTAAAAGAGGAATATAACCTATATAAACTCTATTACATATAAATCCGTTGAGAAGAATTTTCTTCATGTAAATGTAAATATTGTATTGTAGTGTGTATTTATACTCAGCGCAATATCTCCATATACTACAGGACTCAAAGTGCTATTTAACCAATCCGACTGCACAGGTACAGCCCCAACTAACAAGTAACTGACATTCCCCTAACTGGAAGATAGAGGCTCAAGGATGACCATTTATCAACGTCCTTGAGGTTCTTTAGCCTGTCACTGGGGATAGGACCCAATGACAGAGGACCGCCATTTTAAGTGGTCATCCGAGCCAGTATGTATCTGCCTGTAACTGGGTTTGAACCCACATCCTCTGAGTTCCTAGACAAGTGTGTTACCCGCTAGGCCACAGTGGCAGAAATATCAGGATCTAAGATGTTTTTTTTTTCCCCGTCAAGATTTTCCTTGTTATCTTGAATTCTTAGTTAAGGAAAAATAAATTTCTTAATCTCAAGATTCTACTTAACAAATTCAATTGTAACTTAAAAATCTGATCAACAGAAAGCCACCCATCAACTGATTTAAATTCTAATTGAATTGTGTTTATCCAGAGACATATTAAGCTTGACAATGTCAGGATTACTGGTAGCCTGAAGGAACACTTGTACAAAATCTGAGATTAGCCTAGGCCAGATTAGGTGTCCATGTAAAAATAAAAGAATATGTCAAAAGACCAATGGTAAAACAGCAGGCAAGCCTAACACCTAGCAGTCTGCAGAGTTACACTAATGCACTTGTATTAAAAATCTATGGGCTAATAGCCAAGTCATTTGTGCAAAGGTTAGAATAGACAGAAAATGCTCAAGAACATCTAATATCTCTATGTCAGGGACTCAGGAGAGCAGATTCCATTAATTATATCATTTTATCAAAGATTTGTTAAAGTACGTGGAATCTTCATTTCAAAGAGTGTAAAATAATGAGGAACGCATGCATATTTAGTTATTTACAGATATAATAACAAATATATTTTTCACATCTATCAGGAATGTCGATATACATATGGATCTAGTACACATAAATCACTAGTGAGGATAAGGTCAGGAAATTGGCCACAATAAAACCTGAGGGACAGCAGTACCATGTCATTTAAAATGAATACTTGAACAATAGAAGTTCGGGTGACAGTTATTAAACTGTACTGCATAACACTATACTTACTGTTCCGAAGAAGCATAGACAAAGTTGTGACATGTTGTTCTACCATTTAAAATGCCACAGAAACTTACAGTAGGGAACATGGGTGAAAACCCCAGATTAATGAGGGAATTTTATATATAGACACACTGAAGATTATAGAAAAATAAGAAACAGTTAACAAGGAAAATGTCATCAAAGGACATATTAAACCATACAAGGCTAGAAAAAAAGAGAGAAATCAGTGGGAGTATATGTAAGATTATCGTTTTCTTGAATTTGTTAAAACTCATTTACCTGAATCTGTTTCAAACGCTATATAGTTAATACACACAATTAAAACCATTTAAGGTTACAAGTTTTAAATACAATATATGATGAAAAGATCAATGTTTTAGTTTATAATGTAATTATATTTTATAATTAATTAATAAGGAAGTTTAATAAGAGACACAATACAATAATTGGATATACTGTAAATGAAGAATGGTGGGGACTTAGGAGGTGTTATAAAAACTCACTATTTAATGAATAAAATGCACAGCATTCAGGAGAGAATTTATTAAGTGTAAATAAAATACACAAACTCCATTCTCCTTTATGCAAACCTTGCATAATTAGTACATCCAATATCCATGACTTTGGTCCAATTATGGAGAACTTCCACGTTTTTACCCACAAAAATACAAATTTCTAAACTTGTGATCCTCAAAGTGGTTCCAAATTATGCCGACAGTCAGTGTACACTGGTAGAGTAAGAAATCTAAAATTCGCCAGGAATCTAAAATTCGCCACCTCTAAAACCTTAGTTAATCTTATGGAGGAAATGATGTTTTTGTCCAAAAATTGGTATTTTTCAGTTCAAAAAGCTTTAATTTACTATACGTTCAACAAATCTCACCACAATTCATTTATTTTATTAGTATTTTCACATGTGGCGAATTTCAGATATGTGGCGAATTTTAGATTTCTTACTCTACATCCTGTACACAATATCCCCTGTTTAGTTTTAAAAAAATGGAAACTGAATTATCCCGCAATATTTTGTCTCAAAATCATAAGTCACAAGAAAAAGTAGTTACTGTGCACTATTTTATGCAATAATTTCAGAATTAGCTTAGAGTGAGCGATTTTTCAGAATTGTATATAACAAAATATTAAGTGTTCAATTATTCCTACAAACACTTCACACACTCAGAGAGACACTGGAGTATAAAGCCACTCAAAGTATCCACAATTTCAACAACACTTGGAAAAATACAGAGACTTTGTAGTAAGACGAAGAAAACTGAAATACATCAAGGGTTATTCTTACTTTTACATTTTACAATAAAATGGCTTTGTTCAATTTGTCATATAAAAAATATCCCAGATTGAACAAGGCCAAAAGTAATGAAATACAAAACCAAATCTGAAACTCATCAAAGCAATTGTAAAAATTTTAATGTCACTTTTGAAAACTTCCAAAAATCTCATCATGTAATTTTAAAACCTCCAAGAGCAAGCCAAAAAAATACCATAAAATAGAACTTTCATTTTAAAAAAGCCCTTCCAAAATTTATACCCAGTCTACTGAATTTTTGAAAATTCCTGGCCATACTCTAGAATAAAAAAATAAAATAGAGCAACAAAGTAACTTGAAACAAATCAATCAACTGTGAAATCATACCAGGAAATGTTACAGG
This sequence comes from Sabellastarte sp. h YS-2021, assembly GCA_964017235.1. NCBI lineage: Eukaryota > Metazoa > Annelida > Polychaeta > Sabellida > Sabellidae > Sabellastarte > Sabellastarte sp. h YS-2021. Next base: position 57,249,919 of record OZ024930.1, on the reverse strand, counting down.
TAGCAATTCCATAAGAAAGACACACAAGAAAGACACACAACAACCTGGATCCAGTAGTTCTTAACTTCCGATTTGAACAAAATTTACCTGATGTAGTCGCCAGCATAGTCACACTAGGTAGCCAGGCATCGTCTGGTGCCGCTTTGTTCTTGGGTAGTTGCCTGGACCGCCTCATTTCATTGCCTGGAGGGAGCTGGTCAAAGTATTCCTCTGTGATTGCAGTGACAGAGATGAGGTACTCTGTTTTCTCTGCAAGGCCGGGGATGACGGCACTTGTGGCATCAGCCATCACTTCCACACAGGCATGCCTCTCATGCTCTGTAGATTTCACTGCCACGGCATCCACCCGGATACCTGTTATGTGGAGGAGACATACTAAAGTCTACTTACAGATATGGATAAATATTAAATATTGAGGTCGTATTCACAAAAGCTATTAGCTGGTTCACACACTTATTGGAGAGGATCATCATTAAATAGTGGAACTTTTAGTAAATATAAATAGTGAAATATTTAGTTATTGTATAGATAAAGATTAAACAATGGTCTACTTAGTTGGAAAGAATATTATATAATTAATCCTTACTTAATTGTAAATAAAGGATAACTGTTACATAGTTAAACTTACTTATTGATAAGGATAAATGCTAAACAGTTGACTGCTTAGCTGATGAAGCTGATCTTGTGAGTGCATTTTAACAAGTACTGGATGTTGTACTTGAGTACTTTTGAAAAGGGGGGTTCCAGGTTAGTAACAGGATAATTATTATACAGTTTAACTTTTAAATAATGACAGCAATACCTGTCAATAGAGCAAATTTCAGATAGCGACAAAGATAGTGTTAAATAATGGACTTGTTAGTCACTGACAAGAACAACTAAGAACTTACAAAGATACTTGTAATATTGATGAACTCTTGCTTATTGACAATGGTGCCTGTAAAATGGTGAACTGCTTGATTTGGTTTTAACATTGTTTTCAACACATTTTAAAGGTCACATCGGATTACATAGTTCAGGCCAAAGAGAGGCTTTTGCTAGAATTTGCTAGTTAAATGATTACCTGTGACCTCTGCTCCTCTTTCTCTAGGTGGGTCCCAGCCCACCTGTATACTATTACAGGTGGTTGCCAGTATGCCTATGTTTGTGGGAGCTCCGGGTGGACTTGCTGTTGAGAAGCTGATCTTCTCTGTTTGTTCAGACAGGATAAAAGTCCCACTATAATGGTCATCTGGCTGGTCCTGCAAGTCTGTGTACTTCTGGGCCTTGCGTGCTTCCACGGCAACGTTATACGTAGTGCGGGGCTTCAGCCCAGTAATTAGTAGATGGTCTTCTGTAAATGGGATGATACAAGGCTTGAAATTATACAGTAGCTTGTTATCTGTAAATTGGTATACAATAGCTACGGTAATATTTTGTTAGTGATAGTCCAGAAATCGGTAGTGAGTTTTTATGAATGGGACAAAACATTTCTCTTGAATTTCTGGATGTGACGTTTTTTTGTGATCAACTGACCAACCGGTAATGAAAATATGGTAGTTGATGTTAATAAATTTGCACAATATCTGTGAAAACAAGGAAAAGTATGTTAAAACATGAATACTAGTCAGACAAAAATCAGACTGAATATCATGTTTCAGTCAAGTTATTTATGGATACATGTAATATTTTAATAGTTAGAGGAGTACGCTGCTCACTAATTTCCAATAGTTTCTTGAAAAGGTCGGCCTGTTGTTGGACACCTGGTAACCTTATCATGGCATATTCTGAAACAAGAGCACTGGGAGAGTGCCTACCTCCACCAAGGCATGTAAAAATAAGTACATGGGAAAATCTGCATAATGTTTCAGTATCCAAATGATGATCCAGATGACTCTCAAAATTTAATGGGATCTACGTTGGACCAAGACTCATCTCTCGCTAGTTTCATGAAGATCCAACCAGTAGTACTTACGTAAGCCTATTAACAAACAGACAGACAGACTGACAGATAAATGGACAAGTAAACAGACAATCATGAAAATAATACATCCATGACAGAGGTACTTAAGATTCACTAGGGGTTATTGTAAAGAACACAATCAGGTGATATCTCCTCTTTACAGGAAACATGTAACCAATCTGGACAAGGGCTGGAAAAACACATGATAGATGCAGTCACACTATCAGAGCAATTTTAATGGGCTTCAGTTGATGTCAGTACACCGTACTCTCTTGTATTAAACCCCAGAATATTTTACATTGACTTTCTTTTGTAAATTTAACAACAAACTTATTTATTGTTGTGTGCTAACTATTCATGGGTATTTGTCAAAATAATCATATATACCCTAATTATAAGATTTAATACAGGAGCCTTAATATCTTAAATTACAAAATACATCAAATACTATTAACACTTAAGTTAAAAAAATCTTAAGCAGTCATAATTGTTATTCTGACCAGGCTTGTGAAAATACAACACATAAATCAACCAATCTGGTCCATTTATTGTGATGAACTTGGCATTAAAATTTTAATGCTTATATACATGAAAATACATGAGATGCAGTAAACTTAACTAAATTAGCCATCATTATATACACCAGAAAGTAAGAGTTACTGAATCAGAGGTTTTTTCTGTATAATCAGAGAAAAAATAATCATTGTGCGGGTGATGCAAAATGGAAGGTAAACAATCGTAATAATTACCATGGGATCACAAACAGCTCAATTTTATATTGAAATATTATTTTGATTGTACTGAATAATTAAAAAAAAATCTTCTTGGTTTCTCATGTATAGCTTATGTAAAACAGTAATGAATATCGAGATGTTTAAGTGTATGTGTCAATTTGTATGTAGATGTGGCTTGTGATTAGAAAAAATCAAACAGTATAGATACAGAAGTTATTTGGTATCAAAATTTGTGTCTCGTGATGACCAAAATCAGATCAGAAATAAGAAAACTACAGGCTTTTAAAGAAATCTTACCTGTGTTATTTATGTTAATTTGTGACGCACCAAAAGAAAACCAATATATACGCAAGCCGCACATGAACAGCTACACTTAAGACTACAGTGAAACCAGTTTGAGCAGAACTTTGTAAAGTGGAATTGCCTTTTAAATAGATATCATTGTCAGGTCCTTTGGAGACCCTTACAGTAAATTTGAACCATTCACTTAAAAGTTCTGCTCAGGTACAACTATATTTCTGATTACATATCCATCAGCATTCTTATTCTCACAATAAGAACTTCTTTTAATTTATTATATTACATATTTTGTCAGAATAAATTTCAAAAATAAGAACAATTTCTCAGAATAACATTCTACTTTACAGGGTTCAATTATACTGGATTAGTGGGTGGGATAGGGGGGAAATGTTACACAAGATATACCCAAGATAGTCCTAGTTCTTTTCTTTTTATTCCGTGAAGGACACTCGAACACCACAACTAAACCAATAAAATCAGGCAATACAGAGGCTGACAATGCAATGGTAATATTTAACTAATATTTTACCTTTGAATTTCAGGTTTAAACACATTTTTTTACACATTCTAAAAACCGATTTTATGTTTCTATCATATTATGACAAGATAATTTCAGAGTAGGAAAAAATCTAGCACACTCAATTCAACATTAGAATTCCCTCACCCATTGTTAAATTGCAAAGCTGTTGCAGTTCAGATGGGACAAAGACTTCAAACCCACATAAAGAATGGAAGGCAATACTTGATTGAACAAATATAAATTTCATTTATAGTGCTTATGCTGTATTTTTGTATTATTATGAAAACTCCCAGGTTAATTAGAGGCCTCTTTTCTTATTTCTGTATACAAAATAATCTGTCACTCTACTCCTTAATAAGTACTTGAGTACTTTTTGTACACAGCTCTGACCAGCAGATAAACTTTACAGCGACTATATAGGTGTACCCCCATTTAATATGCAAACCCGTGTGTCAAACAAATCTGCAGTTTTGTTTTTATAACTATATGGTTAATGCAAAACCACCATACCTTTTGTCTGTTGTGAGTTGATGTCTTGGTCTGGTTTGTCTCCAGGCCACCAAGTCACCTGATAGTTGTCAGGGAAAACATAGTGTGGACGTGCTCGCTTCTCTGGAACAAATATTTAACAAAGATAAAAAATAGCATCAGAGATGCCCGTACCCCACAGCCTTGGGAAATATTTTCAACACCATGAGATATAGAAGTACTGTACCAGTACAAACTTCAGGATACTTTCAGAGCACTGTCAGTTATATAAAGGTCCAAACAATGTTTAAATGGAGAAATAATGTTTAAAAGAAAGATAATGCGTATAAAGATGAAGTATTAAAACAAGATAATTCAATGACAAGATGACAGCATTAATCAGTAAACTAAAATTCAACACTCTTTATATACATCTGCATTTCCGAATTATGGTTTAGATGTTTTGAATATTACCATGCATACAGAAGTGGTAATACATTTAATGAATGCTTATGTGTGGTGTTGGAGTAAAATCTGCGGCTCACTTGATGAAATTCTATCTCTTACAATGGGAAGTTATGAAAGTAAAATTCTTAATAAATTCTAATATGACTTTTGCTTAATCTGCATCAAAAGACAGACCCAAAGGTGCAACAAGATTTTAAAGGTCAAGGTCACTACGGCAAGGTAAAAGGTCAAATTAAGGTCACACCATGATAATACACACCTATAGCCAATAACCAATGTCCCTACCAAGTATCAACTTCCTACACCTTACGGTTTCCGAGATACAGCCCTGACGATTTTATAGGTCAAGGTCACTATGGCAAGGTCAAAGGTCAAATCAAGGTCACACCATGATGCTGCACACCTACACCCCCTAGCCAATGTCTCTACCAAATATCAACTTCCTGCACCTAACAGTTTCCGAGATAAAGCCCGGACAATATTTTATAGGTCAAGGTCACTACAGCAAGGTTAAAGGTCAAATCAAGGTCAGACCATGACATTGCACACCTACACCCCCTAATCAATATCCCTGCCAAGTATCAACTTCCTACTCCTTACGGTTTCCTAGATATAGCCCAGACAACATTTTATAGGTCAAGGTCACTACGGCAAGGTCAAATCAAGGTCAGACCATGACGCTGCACACCTACACCCCCTAAGCAATATCCCTACCAAGTATCAACTTCCTACACCTTACGGTTTCTGAGATATAGCCTGGACAACATTTTATAGGTCAAGGCCACTACGGCAAGGTCACAGGTCAAATCAAGGTCACACCATGACGTTGCACACCTACACCCCCCAACCAATATCCGTACCAAGTATCAACTTCCTACACCTTACGGTTTCTGAGATATAGCCCGGACAACATTTTATAGGTCAAGGTCACTACGGCAAGGTCAAAGGTCAAATCAAGGTCACACCATGACGTTGCACACCTACACCCCCTAACCAATATCCCTACCAAGTATCAACTTCCTACACCTTACGGTTTCTGAGATATAGCCCGGACAAGATTTTATAGGTCAAGGTCACTACGGCAAGGTCAAAGGTCATATCAAGGTCAGACTATGACGTTGCACAACTACACCCCCTAACCAATGTCCCTACCAAGTATCAACTTCCTACACCTTACAGTTTCCGAGATATAGCCCGGACAAGATTTTCAAACTCAAGGTCACTACGGCAAGGTAAAAGGTCAAATCAAGGTCAGACCATGACGTTGCACAGCTACACCCCCTAACCAATGTCCCTACCAAGTATCAACTTCCTACACCTTACAGTTTCTGAGATACAGCCCGGACAAACTATTTCCCGCTGCCCGCCCACCTGCCCGACCATCCGGACACTAGTGGTGGCATCGTTTACAGAAGTCAGAACCGGTTACCGGGGCTTTGAAACGAAACGAAATCCGGTATTTCGTATGCTAGTTCTGTGCATTGAAAATTATTCGCAGGCGTACATGAGCGATAACTTGCAAATGGAAGCGGCTTTCGCGATATATGATTAAGTAAGTAAAAATGATTTTTACTCAATATAAAGTAAAATTGTAACATATTTTACAAAATATATATATTTTTTGTCGTTTCTATGAAGTATCAGCCATTAGAAGCCCTGAAATAATAACTTTTACAAAAACCGGTTCCCAAATATTCTTTGCGGATTTCATTTTTTCTACTAAAACGAAACGATATTCCGCATACCGGGAAACCGTTAACAACACTACCGGACACCATGGGTGAAAACAATACCCCAACAGCCATTAAGGGCTGTGGGGTAAAAAACAACTGAAATGCTTAGAATTTCAGAATAATTATCTGAATCATTTTTGAACAAAAAGATAATCTTACTGAATAGTGCACCAATCTCAATTTCAAGTCGCAGATTGCTTGGAATTGAGTTACCTATACCTTTATGTTACATAAAAGAGGAAATATGTTTAGACAATAAATATTTTGATAAATCACAAAAGTTTTATAGCACTGTTGTAGTGTACTAACGGTGCCAGACACTAAAACTGACATAAAACTAGCTTTTCTACTACAAATGCCTACCTGACTGCCAGACAATCATGGCTGAGTGGCCTGTGACCTGTTCACACCATACTTTGGCCGGGGCCTGTACTAGTCCAGTATATACCAGACTCAACTTGGGACCCGGGGTGCAGGCAGAGTAACGCTCTCCATTGAAGATCTCTTTCGGAACTAAAAACAGAATATACACAATATTTAACAGCTTTCAGATAGCCTTTAAGATGGTCTTAATAGAGCCCTTGGTGCAATGTTCACTGTGTTGAATGACTTGCAAAATACGGTTCAAGAAAGTTATAAAACTAGATTGGGCCAACTCGGCGCCAACATATCCCCAGACAGGTCATCACTCACGCCACAGGTTTTGATCGGGAATTTTTTAAAACATAATTACCCATTATTATATGAACTTCAGCACATCAATCTACTCTGTTTATATCTTCCAAGGAAGATGGTGTATCCCCAGACGCCGAATACATAACTCAAATTATATTTTCAATCTTCCTGCAATGATAACTCTAAACCTATTTTCAAAGTATTTAAATGATTGATGATTGAATGTCCATTCTAAAATAATAATCCCAAAAGAGCATATCTGTTTCTATATTTGTTGACAAATAAAATATTATTTTTAACTCAACTCATCATACTTTTCAATCTTCCTTCAAAGTATTTAAATGATTGATGATTCAATGTCCATTCTAAAATTCATAATCCTAAAAGCGCATATCTGTTTCTATATTTGTTCACAAATAAAATATTATTTAAAAAAAATTATTTATATTATTATTTTATTATATTATTTTTAGAATTTGCAAATTGTTTTCAGTTATTCATTTCCTCTATACCTATATATGTGGTCCATATATATGCAACCTAAATATGTGACACAATCTCAGTTCTGACTCCCCTTTGTGTTATATGTAATGAAGCCCACCACCTCCCACCCCCACCCCTCTCCCCTTCTCCACACCTCTCTCACTATTACACAAGATCTGCAACCCCACTGAGTTCTTTGTTTCTCATCTGATATCATTAAATACCTTTGTTTATTTAGTGTCACTCAATATAGCTGGAGGTCCCAGAGGTGGGTGGGGGGAATCCGGGTGGGGGATGCATAAATGGTAAACAAACAATCTATATAAAAGGGGTACTCAAATACAAAAAGAATTGAGAATTTTAAGTATGTGATTATCAACTGAAATGAGTTCATAACTGTAGGAGCTGTGTCAAAATTAACTGAGGCAAGTTGAATAAAACTGGGCTAGTTGAGGGTTAAAAATCCCCTACTTTTACTACATAAGGATATAATTTCATTAATATTGGGACTTAAAGCTCACTTAAAGTGTCCATTTTGTCTACTTGAATATGTTTAACCAGTTTCATTTTAAAAAGTTAAAAACTCAGCAAGCAGAGGTATAACACACAAAAATAAGTTCTTAAAAGACTAAGATAGCCATAACATTATTAATATTCAAAATTGAAATAGACAGGCATTTCCTTTTAAAAATTCAAAGATTTCAGCTCTATAACCCACATAGTTTGACAGTTACTGGGCTTTAAAGTGGCATAATGTCCATAAATTGGGTTTCTGTGGGCATTTTACAATTGTTAAAGAGACCTTAGCAATTAAACAACAGATCTGAAACTTTTTGGGGGACATACATAACAAACAAAAATTATATATAATACAGTTTAAGACTTGTCACACTAAGCATTTCCAAATAACAGGGCAAAATACGGAAAAAATGTCCAAAAAGGCACTTGGGCGAGTGTCTATGGCCCTCATACACAGGTTAAATGTCTACTAAAAACCTTGATTTTCGGCATATGTAAAAAGGACATAATAATGCATTCCCAGATGGGATTTCAGCTCCATCAATCACATAGTTTAACAGTCACAGGGCTTAAAGGTGGTTAAAAAGTCCAAATATTGGGTCTCTGTGGGCCTTTTAGAGATCTCGATGTGGCTTTCAAATTAAAGCTTCAGACTTAAAATTTGTTACATACTAAGATTACACATAGAATATGTATCTAATAAAGTTTGAAACTTCTCAGACTTACCATTTCCAAGTTACAGAGCAAAATATGTGAAAAATGTCTTAAAAGGGTCACTCAGGTGGGTGTTTAAGGTCCTCATACACAGGTTAAATGTCTACTTGAAGCCTTGATTTTTGGCACATGTAAAAAGAACATAATAATGTATTCCCAGATGAGATTTCAGCTCTATCAGTCACATAGTTTAACAGTCACAGGCCTTAAAATTGGCAAAAAGTCCAAATACTGGGTCTTTATGGGGCCTTCTAGAGACCTAAATGTGGCCTTCAAATTAAAGCCTCAGACTTAAAATTTGTCACATACTAAGATTACACATAGAATATGCATCTAATACAGTTTGAAACTTCTTAGACTTACCACTTCCAAGTTACAGGGCAAAATATGTGAAAAATGTCTAAAAATGGTCACTCGGGTGGGGATTTATGGTCCTCATACACAGGTTAAATGTCTTCTTAAAGCCTTAATTTTTGGCACATATATAAATAACATACTAATATCTTCCCAGATAGGATTTGAGCTCTATCAGTCACATAGTTTGACAGTCACAGGGCTTAAAAGTAGCAAAAAGTCCAAATATTGGGTCTTTGGGAGCCTTTTAGAGACCTCAATTTGACCTTCAAAATTAAAGCTTCAGACTTAAAATCTGTTACATACTAAGATTACACACAGAATATATATCTAATACAGTTTGAAACTTCTCAGACTTACCATTTCCAAGTTACAGGGAAAAAGATGTGAAAAATGTCTTATAAGGGTCACTCGGGTGGGTGTTTATGGTCCTGATACACAGGTTAACTGTCTATTAAAGGCCTAAATGTTGGGGCACATATAAGAAAACACATAGATATATTCCCAGATGATATTTAACTTAGATGAGAGACATAGTTTGAAAGCTACAGTGCTTGAAAGTGGCAAAAAGTGCATAAATTGGGTCTCTGTGGGCACTTTTGAGACCTTAAGTCGACCCCTTTGGGTAAACCTACAGCCCTAAAATTTTCTACAGACAAGGATTACATATCAAAGTTATACCTAGCGCAGTTTGAGACTCATCAGAATTACCACTTCCAAATTATAGGGCAAAATATGTGAAAAGTATAGCAAAAAATCCCCAAGTGGGGGTATTTATGGGCCTCAAACACAATTTTCTCCTCAACTTAAAGTCGTGATTTTCGGCACATGTACTAAGAACATATTAATGTGTTGTCAGGTAAAATTTCAGCCACCTGAGCATCATAGTTTGTGACCTACAGGGCTCTAAGTGGCCAAAAGTCCAATTTCTGACCTTAAGGTGGCCATAAGTTCTTTTTTACTGGGAGTTTAAGGTCACCTTAAAATAGGGATCTTCCTTTGGGCACCCTTAACATGTGTACCAAGTTTGAAAAAAAAATATTAATTTGTTTTTGAGTTATCGCGTCCACAAGGAAATTTCTACGGCGGCGGCGGCGGCGGCGGCGGCGCGACGGACCTGAATCCAATATATCCCCGACTTTCGTCTGGGGATATAATTAATTGTTCATCACATTATTTGTCCTCCTGACAATGTACTTCAAACTTACCACTACAAACAAGTTACAAGGTAACTGGGCGACTCACTTTTATTATGTGTCCCATTTCCATCCCATATCATATTGTGTGGTCAGTTGGATCACCAACTGTTGACTGACCACTACATACAGACTGATCATTACAATCAAGTTATTGTGCACTAAATTTAATTTAATCTAATGTAGACTTTTATAGCCATTACTTTCCATCAATTGACAGACTGTAGGGTGCAACTGAACAAAAGCAAGGTAAATAATCGTAAGTCCAATGACACAGCCAGGTCATACCAAAGTAGATGCAGAGAAGACAGGTCTGAGGGAGACTATGGCGGATTGGCTTTTGCAAATAGGTAAGTTTAGAGCTTTTCCCTGAAGAGGGGAAGAGATGTTTCACTGCATACATTACCAGGAAGATCATTCTAAATCTTAGGAGCATCACAAGCAAAACTATGGCCAAAGTGCCTCATTGACTTGTAGAGTGAGGAGTGGAAAGCAGGATGATCAGGGTGACTACACCTGGTACTGTAGGAGCAGCAGCTAAGGGACAAGGATGGTCAATCATAGCTAGGAGAGCCACTGTGCAAAAATTTATAAACCCATGTTGGGTTTGAACATGCAGCTGTAATTGCCAGGCAGCCAGTGGAGCCGCTTTCTGCATTCATCCAAATGAGTAGTCATTGATGACCACTTACTACAGAGCATAGACTAAGCACAACAAATAATCAAGATGCGTCTTCTTCATTTTTTTGGCTTGGTAATACTGGCTGGTCACTGATGGCTACTTACTACAGACTGACCATAATAAGCAAGATGCCAAGATGTATCTTCTCCATGTCCTGGCCCAACTTGGTGGTCATTTATGACCACTTATTGCAGACTTACCACTTTATAGAAATTAACATATAAAAATTTACTCACTGTCACCCAAATGCGAGTCCTCTAATTCCATCCCACGTCCTACTGGATGGTCAGTGAGGGCCAGTAGCTGCAGAGTGATCTTTTCTCCAAGAGAGAGGCCACGGATATGCAGACTGTGCACATCAGCCGGGATGATGGATCCATACAGCTTGCCATTTTTCATCATCTGGTAGCCCTGGATGTACAAGGATATGGAGTTAAAAATAGCCAGCCTCAGCAGGCAAGAACTCCAGCCCGCGGGTACAGGTAAATGGCCAATGACATTGAGATTTGGAAAAATCTTAGGAACAACGTCCGTTGTAAGAAGTATAGAGGACCCACAAGATGTTCTACAAAAGATTCACAGGCCATGATTTCTTACAAGTAGTTTTCATATTTTGAAGCCCTAGAAACAATTATAAGGGAGATATAAGGCCTTTTTGACATGATCACCCTCCTATTTGGCATGAACGATGTGATATGGCGGCCATTTTGTTTCCAAAACAAGGACACAATTACTCTGAGACAAGCTTTCCTGTCCATTTACATTTTGTGTAAATCTGATGAAGCTAGCTACAATATTTTAGGTTTCAGAAAATAGTAAAGATTTTAGAACAAACTTTAAGACCCCAAATTTTAAATGTTGCCATGGCAACAGTTGCTGCCAGATACCCCCCAAAAACTAATCAGCTCTAGATGCTCTTGGGGTAAGCACATCCTGAAAATTTGGTGAAAATTTATGCATGGGTTAAGGCTGTGAAACACCCACAAACTTTAAGACCCGAAAATCTAAAGTGTTGCCATAGCAACAGTGGTAGCTGGACACCACCTAAAACCTAATCAGTTCTAGATCCTCTTAGGGTAAACATATCCTGAAAATTTGGTGAAAATCCATGCAGGGGTTAAGGCTGTGGAACACCCACCAACTTTAAGACATGAAAATCTTAAAAGGTTGCCATGCCAACAGTTGTTACCGGATACCCCCCAAAACCCAATCAGCTCTAGATCCTCTTGGGATAAACATCCCCTGAAAATTTGGTGAAAATCCGTGCAGGGGTTTAGGCTGTGGAACACCCACAAGCTTTATGCCCGCCGCCGCCGCTGACGCCCAGGGGACGACTATAACCCCAGCCTTTATGGGCTGGGGTTAAAAATGTGTCACCACAGTAAGTTCAATGCACCAGTGAGGCAGTCCTCTACTATTCTCATAACTTTTGGGAATTCTTTACACACATGTAAAGCCTACATAAGGTTTCTTATCTCTACTGATGCCAAAACTAGTATGCAGTTTGACTATTTTTTTCTTGCTTTTAAAGGGCACTCCCAGGTGTATACATTAAGTGTAGTGATCTTACTATACACGCAAAATATATGTCAGATGTAATAATATACTGACCACACAGATCTCTCCATTTTGGAACTGCCCTGCAAATACTCAAGCCACAGGAAAAATATTGGCTGGTGGATCAATTAGTAAAACATATCCTTGGATGATGAAGAACATGAATGCCAAAGAATGATTAAGAATTTAAAATGATTTAAATTAGGAGTGTGTTGTGTACAAATTATTGGGGTTGATTGCTCATGGATAAATATTTGACTTGACATTGAGCCCTCGCGAAGTTTAGTATGTACCTTGACAGGAAACAACATCCAATGTGGTGGCTCCCGTAATCAAAACATATATTGATAAAAGCCAAGAATCGATGGAATTAACTGATGTCCTAATGTAAAGTACTGAGTATTATGTCAAAATGTGCATTATGTGATTTAATGAAAGTAAGGTGTCTTATTAATGTTTTATTATGGGAAAATAATGAGTTAGACGGTAGTTTATATATACTCAAGCTCAAGCTTGATTTGACTTAAGATTGGCATCAAATTTGCATGAAATTTCACTCTTTTATCGAGTGTCAATTACTTGGTCGTACCACTTTTTCAAATGGTTTTACTTACTGAGACTTGTGCATCTCCAAATTGCTGTGGCATCTCCCAGGTAACATCAATACCCTCAGAGTGCATTCCCTCGAGTCGTAGATGTGGAGACCTAGGGGGAGCTGGGCACATGACAGAAATGCCGTGACTCATATCACTGTCACAGATACAGTAAACACTCTCTGACATGGAGTCAACCTTTTGCTGACCTGCAAATGCCTAGATTAAAAGAGTAGATAACAGGAATCAATACACTCACAGAATTATAGATCCAGTTTTCAGTCTCGTCAGATCACTAATGTCAGGCAATAATTTGTGTGGTTATTTCATCAATGAGTGACCATCAGGGGGAAATTCTTCTAATTACTGGCAAGGTACTTGTGGGGCCTTGGTACCTGACTGAATGTGGGCTCTATAAGTTTCAGTTTGCTATGATGAGAGTGTTTGAAAAAGAATATTACTGAACACAATCCAGAGTAGTGATGACAGTGTGATGTGATTTGTGGACTTCTTAAATGATAATTGCGTATTGAGCTTAGAGAGTCTTGCCCTTATAAAAATATTCCAATGACAAAAAATCCTTAAGAAAACTGCAATAGCTTTTCACTAAGCTACCAGTATTGAGCATGGGATTTCAATAAAAGAATATCAAAAGAATCACTTATCAGTGAACGTATTATGTGCTTTCTGTTTAACATCTATAAAGTAAGATATCGAACTTTTTGGTAAATGGTTCTACTTAACATACAGTAGCTCTAAATAATACAGTGACTGTTTCATTATTACGTTAACAAGCTCACTTTGACCGTGACATCATAAGTCTGCCCTGCTTGGAGGTCATTGAGCAAGTACTGGTATCCATTTCTGTTACAGTGAGCACAGGCCTTCACCTCACCATGCCAAACACCATCCAAGTAGATCCTACAAAATATCACATGACCCTAATGAATTACTTCACTAATTTATGAAAAGTTAATCTTATTACTTGAAAAGTTCAACATCTTTAAAACATATGAACATCATCAAAGTTTAGAGATTCTGTATGGTTTTTGAAACTCATGAAATTTTTAACAATTTTAAAACTAGAAAAATGATTTTAAGGTAACACTTCTTCTTAAATTTTAATTATAGACCGTAAATAAAACTTAACTGGAAAAACTAAAACTCCAAATTTTTATACCTTTTAAGCCTTGAAGTTTCCATCGCATTATCATTTAAAAATAATTCCTCTTCATTGCTTCCATGTTCAAAGCCACATAATCTTTCCCAGGCAACAGTCACTGTGCCTTTCTTGTAAATATTCTGTTTATCCTTTCAAAATTAACGTTTTTTTCTGAAAAACTTACCTGTAAAAGTAGATATCTTCTCCATAGTTTGCATGTTCAAACCCTTGAGGTCTTTCCCAGGCGACAGTGACAGTACCTTTCTTGTAGGAGGGCTGCTGTGAAATGCTAGGTGCGGGGGGTTTGGGTGGACAGTACACAAGGATGGTGTTAGATGGCTCACTGTCACCCATTGAAGAACTGGTCAAACTTTGCACCTGTACCTTGACCATTTTGCCTAAAATATAAAAGTTCTGGGTAACAAACTCAATACATGTAAACCCCTGCCTCTTGTTTTTCAATCCATTTTAAAATGAGTCAGCTTCATGTTATTCAATACACTTAACAAGATCACAATTGTGTATAACCTTACCACAACTTGAACTCTCCATTCAACGAGTTATAGAACTGTCTTTGACCATATTAGCATCAAATCAGTTGAGTCCTTAACCCGTTGCACATTACCTGTCCATGGTCTTTATATTTGTCAGATTGTCTAGGACCACATCATTGTTCTGCCTTCCTGTCTGTGACCTTACCAAAGGTAAATTTTATGCCCATGGCATAATCAGGGTTTACATTATTTATGATCATCAAACTAAGTGTTTCATCATCTATCTATGACTTATCTTGATGTTATACCATATCTCTGTGATCATATTGGGGACAGACGATCTGTCTATGACCTTATTAGAGGCCAAATTAATGTCTATTATCTTAAAGGGGTCAATATATACAAGATCTTACTATTGGTCAGATTACCTACAAATTAATTTGCATGACTATCTGTGACCTAACTACAGGATATGTACTTTTCAAATTGTCATTCCAGACTTTCAGGATACTACTGGTTGATAAAGTCTACATGACATCCTTACCCTGGCTGAGGTTGTCTATAACACTCTGTCTAGTGTTTGCACTCAGGATGGGCCCCAGCTGTTCTCCATCCACCAGAACTCTGAACCCTGACAGATTCATATCTCTGTGCATGGCCCCCGGCTCCCAGCCCAAGGTCACCTGAAGGTCAAACAGATGAGTACAGGTATTTCATCCTCCAAATGGAATATCAATAGTTTTACATGAATACAATTACACTGCTTCTTAGCTGACTGATTGAAGACACTGTTGAAGGAAACATCTGAACTACATAATTAAGTACCTTATTTCAGACATAGGTGCTACTAAAAAATATCATAAGTAAATAGAGTGGGATCTTACGAGGATTGGCCAAACTGAAGGTGTAATACTATTGAAATCAGATACTTTGTCTTGTAACCTACTTTCAAATATGCATTTAAATATACATACCTGGTACATGTCACTGTTGAGTACTTTGAGAGTTGGGGCATGAGGAGGTCCCAGGGTGGTGTAAGTGATCACTGCAGATTTTGCCTGAATCTCATATGGTTGGTTTGCATTGACCAGCGAGTAGTGGGCAATCACTTGAACTCTGAAATAAATCAGACAGAAACATTTAGTGTTTTGTGGCTTAATTTGGCATACAAAATCAATGTGGTTACCTTTGCTCACCAAGTAATATGTGGTCAACTGTGGTATCACTGGCGGAAACACAGGACATCTATCTCTGACGTTTGGCAGGGCCAGTTGGCACCGACAATATAGCTTACTGTCCATTAGATAAGATGTATTAACACAACAAAATTAAGGTTTTAGAATCAACTTAACCAGGCCAGTGTCACCAATCCCTTCTCCTGCCAAAAGATCACATGACCACACTTGTTTAGTTCATTAATTGCTGGTTACTGAGAGTGAGGATGTTTTTGGAGAGGTTGTATGTTAAACACTGACTTTAAAGCACAAATAGACAACTAATGCAAATTCATACACTTCATGTTGAAGCTTGAAACTATGTGATGTCTGGGCCATATCTTAAAAAAAAAATACAGAAAATGGAATTTAACATGAACTTTTTTTCTTGTTTTTGACTTCAAAATCTCATTTAAGTGCAGCTTGCTATTTTTTGAAGTAAAGTGGTAAAACTTTCCCAGGTGTCAACTTACTGGTAATCCAAGCCTGCACACAGTCCTGTGACTTTGATGGCGTTGGTGTGTGTGATGTTCCACCGATGCTGAATTGCATTCACCACAGAACCGTCATCAAGCTGTTGTTGCATACTCTCGTAACTAAAACAAAAAATAGGTAATTTTAGTCAGAAAAAGAAAAGCACAAAAGCAGATATGGGAAAACATTCAACCAAAAAAAAAAAAAAAAATGATTACACTCAATGCAGTTTACAAAGTTATTAACTTGAAATTATGTTTATTTAAATTCTTTCTAATAGAAGTGACTAAAAATTAATGCTGCTGAATGAAATACAACAGTTATAGTCATCAGACTCTTGCAACTACTTCAGTACATCTTTCCCAAGTAAATCAACTACAGCTTACCTGAGGTCACTATTGACAGAGGGCTTGAACTTGCGTCCCACCACACTGACCTCTGCATGGTCCAGTTTGTACACCGGCTCAGCACTCCTCTGGAAATGCCAGCTCACCTTCACATCCTCCCCTCCCAGACTCTCCACTGAAACTACTGGTGCAGGGAGCTTGTCATCCTGGAATCACCAGTGGTATTATTACAGTAAAAACACACTTAACAAGAACTTTGCTCAGCAGGAGGAATTGTAACAAATTTTATTGTAATTTAACTTTTTACAAGTTAAATACTTACCTTATCCTCACAAGTGCTTGTTTGGTTTTGTGGAGCAAAACGTATCGACCGACAAGAATTTTTTAAGGAATATTCTTGTCACAAGAAGTGACCCCTTTGTCTGCGCATGTCCGCGCTTGCGCAGTAGTCGTTGTCGACAGACGATTGGCGAGAGCTCTTCATTGTATTTTTGGTCCCCAGAAAACAAATTATGCGGGGAGGTAGGGTGGGTTTATCCTTGTGAGGATAAGGCAAGTATTTAACTTGTAAAAAGTTAAATTACAATAAAATTTGTTACATTTTATTGCGTAAAATAGCCTTACCTTATCCTCACAAGTGCTTGAATACAACCATAACAGGTGGAGGGTATTTGTTTTGGCCACACTGTTAGATGATTGTCAGACAAGGGGTCACCAAATAAAGCACTTGATAAGAGGATAAGATAAGCTTCCATACACCACATCTTAGGTTATATATTACTTCTTCATCACAGATAAGTAATTTGCTAACCTCAACAAGAGATCCATGATGTGATCATCACTGTTGCTGCTGTTGCTGTTGTAGACAATTTTACAACAAATGATATAGCACTATCAACCATCACCCGGTATTGGCCGGAGATGTCTGCATGTCTCCCCAAAAAAGATGTCATCATCTGACAATGAGAATATCTCCAAGCAGGCAAACTGAACTGCATGAACTGCAGATATGGGGCCATATGTAAGTTAAGAAAGACATATGTCAGTGACACAACACTTGTATAACTGGAGAGAACAAAGTATGCGAGTCATATGAATAACATGTATAAAAACACAAAAATTTGACTACATGCTGAGGTGAATCCACAAGACCCAATTTATTCATGGACTGGTCATGGGATTGCCAAGCTACATCTTCGAGTGGAATGTAGTAAAGAATTGTGGGTCTTCCAATAACAAGAGTTTGATATCTGCTGAGGCAAGACCCCACTCTTGAAAACTAAAGAGGCAGCCATGGATGTAATATGTGTCTCAATGTATGGATTCTGATAATCAGAATTAAAGGACTGGCAATCTAATCATGCATCCAGATTGATCCAGGGAGAGATAGCAGAACTCAAGATATCTCCATCAAGCCTTCCTTAAAAGATATGAGCAAGAGATTCTTCACCTCCTTGAAGTACTTGTACTGTCTTGATAGTAACTAAGTACTGTAAGAGGGCAGAGTGTCACAACATCAGTCCAACGTCAGCTCAAGAAAGGTTTGTGAGCTGGAATGACCACTGGTTTGAGCCATCTGGGGCATCAGAAGCCAACTGATTCTTGCTAAAAGGCAGGAGAAGGAGACTTTCCCTTTTCTCCAAGCAGTAGTCCTGTCCAAGAAGGATGTAAGTGCTGTAGGAGGACAACGAATCATGTGTCCAGGCAATTTGAGTTCAGGAATGATCTAGAGCTGAAGTGACCACTGGAGCCAATCTAGACCAATTGAGGCTAATAGGTCCTTGCTGAAAAGGTAGGTAGGAGGGAGAACTGTAAACTCCTTCCTATGAGGCTTGTGTCTGAAGGAACCAAAGTCCCAAAATACACTTCCAATGCCATTGCAACAGTCTTGCAAGTCAAACTTTTTTAGACTGACCTCCTTTAAAGGTTAATAAGGAGCCTTTTGTGAAAACCAACAGAAGCAAAGGCAAATCCCTTGATGCTGCACCTCTGTTAGCAGTGGGTAAACTTGCAATAGGCCTATAAAGATCCAGGCTTTGGCTCAACTCCTGCACAAAAAATGTAAATGATCAGCTATGGCTGCTGCAAAGCCAACAATAGTGACAGGTTTCAGATTTTTGCAAGTAAATGGATCAAAAAAATCTGGTATATTTGAGACCGTAGGCTCTGAGATGGCCACCTTATTCTGTGGGTACCAGAGCTCAAAATGGCCCATCATGACTCGTACATTCCAAGATGAGGGTCCCTGAGATGCCCTAAATCTCTCTATCCCTTGCCCAGAGAATGATATAAGAGATTCTGAGTGGTGTTAAGGTGCCAAGCATGAAGGTGCCAATGCAACAGATTCAGATGGTATTTCTGACTGAATGGCTGTTTCTGAGACCAGTGAAGTAGCTGTAATGGAGGTTTGGTTGAATAACCCACCAGACCCCAAAGCCAATGTATCATGGGCCACCAAGGGGCCACTACAATCATTTTGCACCTGGTGTCCACTTGTTCAATGACTTTTTGGAATAAGTGGTATAGGACAAAAGGCCTAGCAGTCCAGAACCTTCAACAAGATGTTTAATTCATCTATGTTCAGAGCATTTGCATCCGGGACTGGCAACATAGAATGGAAGTTTATGACTGATATTGGTGGCAAACATCTCTACCATTGGTATTTGACAAACTATGTAAATCAAATAGAATATTAAAGATGAAGACTCTCCTGTCTGTATTATTTCGTTCTTTGTGGAGAGGCTGTCATGACATCTAGGCAACCCTGAATATATCTGGCTCATATGAGAATATTTCAAGGATTGCAGTAGGCCAAGATGCAGCATACCTGCATAAAACACCTATTGTTGATTTGTGCCAAACTTGCACGTTGTCTAGAACCATAAAGGGAGTAAGAACCATTCTGTACATATTACTTTTGTCACTTCTGTAGAGATCATTGAGCATGACATTTAAGTAACCCCAGAATATTTCTGTCTCTTATGAGTATATTTCAAGGATTGTAGTAGGCCAGGATGCGCCAAACCTTTATCCCTTCTGGAGATGATGTTGAGTATGACCTTTAAGCAACCAAGAATATGTCTGTTATGAGTATATTTCAAGGATTGCAGTAGGCCAAGCTGCGCCAAACTAGGAGGTATACGCTCCCCCCCCCCCCCCCCCCGTTTGTTCAGATAACCGAACACAGTGGTGTTGTCTGATGCTATCAGAATTCTTTTGTGTGGAATTTGTCTTGAAGGCTTTTAAGGGCTGAACACACTGCCTTCAGCTGTATGACATTGAAATGTAATATATACATTTTTAACTGTCCAAAGCCACTAACTGTGATGCTTATAGATGGGATCATCAACCCTGGTTTAATGCATCTACGAAAATAAGGGAATTGTGCACCTGTGTATAGAAAAGGCATCCTATTTCCCATTTTTTGGCATTTTCCACCAGTGAATATGCTTTTTCAGAAGGATTTGAAACAGGAATTCTCACAACTAGTGACTGGAGATATTGCCAGTTTTTCTAGATACCACTGAAAGGCACACATACATAACTGATCCATTGGTATAGTCTTTTCCAAAGATGCTAGTATCCCTACCTGGGATATAAGCAACCTTGAGGTTAACTGTGATGAGATCGCCATGACTTGAATAGATTCTCAGGTATTTAATTTTTTCGAGGTAGAAAGAAATTTCCTGGTACCAAAATGCAGTGGTAACCCAGGAAATCGATATCACGAAGCCCAGTTGATGAATAATTGGATGAGTTCTTTGGTTTGAACCCAATACTGGTGTCTTTTACGTACACAAACCACCAGTAGTCTAGGTATATGGTGAAAGAAATTTCCTGGTACCAAAATGCAGTGGTAACCTAGGAAATTGATATCACGAAGCCCAGTTGATGCATAATTGGATGAGTTCTTTGGTTTGAACCCAATACTGGTGTCTTTAAGTACACTAAACAACCAGTGGTCTAGGTATATGGTGAACTCCTATTCTGTGAAACTGAAGAATGAGATTTGCCTCTTTACTACTCGCATGATACTGTAGAGGTGTCGCTAACCCGAATTTTATAATGCTTTGAACTGATAGGTTTGTCAGTGTACATTAAACTGAAGTAGATGTTGAAAATCTTGGTGAGTCGGTACATAAAAGAATGCATCTTTTGTAACCGAATTTCTAATAATTTCTGCTGTCTCCAGTTTAAATGATGGGACAAGTAGGCATTATTGACATAGTAAACGAACTTGACTCGTGGGCAATGACCGTTGAAGTCGTAGTTAGAAATCAATTCAGGACACTGAGATCTATCACAGGTCGTCATTAGCCGAGTTTCTATACAAGAAATAAACTGCCATAGAAACCTGAAGTTCTGCAATTGTTGAGTGGATAAATCGCTTTCTTTTGAAGCATTTAAGCGGTATATTTATATTTAGTACTGTAGCCATGTTTTCCTGTCTGACGTCATCGCTTTGCATTGTGGGTAGTACAGGCATTGGTGAATTCGATTGGGGAGTAATTCGACAACTCCGTCTCAAGATTCGCACAACTCTGGGATGGCAATGAAAATCTCCCATCACTGCCAGTAACTCTGCAAGAAGAGCCTCCACGGTGACTTGCATTAATGTAGCCACGTTCTTCTGTATCCCCCTGTCCTGGTAAACTAGGCAGAGTGGTACTACGATCTTTTGTGGTTAGTAGGACAAATAATTACTGGACATAGTCCTGTATATACTGTGCAAAATACACTCGTAAAAGTTGGAAGCAAGGACTTCAACACCATATCGCATCTAGCCAGTTTGATCTTCATTGAGTTTGCAGAAGAATTAACTCAAAAGTCACAGTATTCTTTCCATTGGAGACATGGCCATAGGAAGGTTTTATAATCTAGTAGATAGTTATTGCAATTCTTCAACAGGGCTGAACAGACAAGCAGTGCACATACTGCCCCAAAGATGTCTGTTGGATCTTCATCCAAATTTACAGCAAAGGAAGGTAATCTGTCCATATTTTTAAGTGGATACGCTTCTGTAATCGTTCTTTTGGAGGGAGACCTGTTACTGTACCAGGGTGGCGCTCCACCCACAGTAAAGAATCTACGACCTCCATTGCAAAGCCAACTGCATTCTTTCTTCTTTGTTTTCCACTGAAAACTTTACAGCAAAATCTTCTTTGCATCCCCTTCATCGACGAGGAGGTAATTCCAGTCGAATAATGGGCGAGTACAGCGGAAGATATACACGTCTTCCACTGAAGAGTTTACAGCAACATCTTCTTGCACATCTTATTCTGACCCTTTTCAGGACAAGGGAGGCAGAATTAGTGGTAGTACCAGTCGAATAATGGATAACTACAGGTAGGTGCACGCTTGCACGCTTCAAAACTTCATAGATCTTCATCCGTGAATAGACGATAATAAGGAAAAATACGTGTTGCTCCCATATCGACCAAAAATATAATGAAGAGCTCTCGCCAATCGTCTGTCGACAACGACTACTGCGCAAGCGCGGACATGCGCAGACAAAGGGGTCACCTCTTGTGACAAGAATATTCCTTAAAAAATTCTTGTCGGTCGATACGTTTTGCTCCACAAAACCAAACAAGCACTTGTGAGGATAAGGTAAGGCTATTTTACGCAATAAAAATATTATTATAATATGTCTCTGGTCAAGATTTTGCAAATTGTAAAATTTTGACAATGTAGATAATCTATCATAATCTATAAAACCTTGAATCATTGTTCCACAATTTTTAAAACACACAAAATGATATATCAACTACTGAAAATTTACACATGAATCATAGCTCACTAAAATCTCCTATCAATTGTTCACAAATTGTGAAATAAGACACAAATATTCATCATACTTAGGTTTATACATAAGCTCCATTGATTGTTCCACAATTTGATTTTTTTTTAAATGCAGGAAGACAAATACTGCCGATGTACACACCCCATCAAAAGCCCCTATCATGGGTGTGACCTGGACTTCAACCTCTTCTTTTGGAGTGATGGGCTTCTCTTCCACTTTGTGGCTGTCTGGCTGAACCTCAACAACTGCTGTCTTTGGAGACTTCTTTTTCTTCCTTTTTTCTAGAGGTTTTAAAAACATAAAACATGCTTCAAATATTGTGAACTAGTGCACCTGTCAATAGATTCTATAGATCAAGTCAACAGACAATTGTCAAGAGTCCACTAACAAGTGCTAGAGTTTGCCTCAGACCTTCAACTTTTTATCAATCAAAAGAGATATTGCAGATACTAAGTAAGAAATACACACAAAAGAATATGAATGTTATCTAGAGAAAACTCAAGAGCAGCAACAAATCACATTCATTAGATGTAGATAAGAAATGTGAATGATGCTAAAGTATGTCACCTTTCGCCACTAATGAAAGTGTCTTGTTTTACTTTAATTTTTATGCGATAAGCTGTTCAAATTTGTGATTTTTGTGACAATATCACGTAACTAACATAATATATTATTAAATTTTAGTGAATTTTGCTTTTAATTGCTTAATTGTAAGAAATAATCCCACAGACAAATTTCAAGTGCCCAGGGAATTTCACTCTTCTTATTTTGCCATATATATTTGCATTAACATCATCAAACCATAAAAAAAAATGTTTAAAACACTATAATTCAGCTAAATTAAGTGTTTCTAAATGGATTAGAAGAAAATGAAACATAAAAAAAAAGAAACAATATGTTAGGAAAAATGAAAACCTCTTATGAGTAAAGATAAAAAAAAAAGAACCCACATGTGGTTCAAAAAGGGTAATAAACAATACACAAGTAAATGCATGTTTGTAGCATTAATCCCACTGAAAAGTTTACGGGCAAAATGTCTGTTGAACAAAAATTAAATTATGCAAAGATAAACACACAGAAACTCACACAAAATGGAGATTTTTTATTAAAATAGGACACTTACCTTAAATTACTGACAGAAACAATGTAAAAGTAAATAACAATAAGACGTACTTACCTTTAGTTTAATACTGGTTCACTAAAAATAGACTTATAATATTTCTATAAAGTTAAAGCAGAGTTAACATCTACAATGGTGACATCTGATTTTACAATTACTGTCCCACTACACAGCTTCTTGTCGTTACATGGTATATGCTTACATTTACTTAATACACTAAAATGTTTCTCTTACAAAAAAAAAGATTCAAGCCAACTCATGCTAATTCAGACAAGAGAGGCATTAGCTTTATCTCTTTAAAGCATGCATATCTGAAACTCCTGAATCAAGTCTTACCATAAATGGCATATGGAGGATCGGGATCATGTTGTACTGTGATTTCTACAGGTATTGCAGAGTCCTTGGACTGTGCTTTCTCATGTTGTAACTGTTTTATAGTTTTGATGGACTCGTTTGCTTGTTTGATTTTACCTTCCCATTGGTCTTACAGAGCAGCATTGAAATAATTTATTAATATATTTTAACTATGGTAACAATATGATGAATAAAAAGGTATAAAAGTGAAATAGGTACTGATTTAATAAATTTACATCATTTTTTACTTCTATATGTATGTTATAGAAATATACATTGTTTTTTTTTCTCTGTATGTACTCCTTTATCAAGCATTAAAATTATAAAAAAATAACAACTAAATTTAGATATAGTTACCTCCGCCAAGTGGGTTATGTTTTCACCTGGGTTTGTCTAGCTGTCTGTTTGTGAACAACATAACTCAAAAACCTATGGACGGATTTTGATGAAATTTTCAGGATAAGTCCAAAATGGTAAAAGGAAGAAGTGATTAGATTTTGGTAGTGATCTGGATCACTGTCTGGATCTTCTGGATCCCTGAATTCTTTAAAGGAAGATAATTCGAAAAGTTATGGACGGATTCCGATGAAATTTTCAGGACATGTCCAAAATGGGACAAGGAAGAAGTGATTAGATTTTGGGTGTGATTTGGATCATTGTCTGGATCTTCTGGATCTAGGTATTTTTTAAAGGGAGATAACTCAAAAAGTTATGGATGGATTTGGATGAAATTTTCATTAAATGTCTGAAATGGGACAAGGAACAAAGCATAAAAAAATACAATATCAATGCTAATGGTAGGTTTTCAAAGCCCAGGAATTATTTTATGGAGTAGACACAGCGTTGGGGGACTGAGCTGCCTTGGCGGAGGTCTGGGCTCTCTGAGTGTTCTTGTTATATATTATTCTACTTGAATAATGATGAAGTTGAACGATTTATATATCAAATGTACCACATCTTATTTTTTAAATTTAGATTTTGAGTACTCCAAGTAGTTTCTTTATAAGCAAATATTTAATTTTATGAATTTCTGAATAAAGCCACAATATTTTTATGATAATGGTCAAACAGTGCTTTACATTCAACACTGACAGAAAGCCTACTAAACATGCTGCAGTGTATTTATTTTTACCTATTTTTTTCAGTGAACCTAAAGTGCAAAGTGGCATACCCACATTCATTTCCAATGTTCCAGTAAAGTTAAGATCAAAGAAATTAACTGTAACATCGACAATTGTGGATAAAACCTTAACGAGCATTACATTAGTGACTTTTCAATGATTAGTGACTTTGTGTGTATTGTGATGACATGCAGTATATAAGTGTTTATCGCATTATAAGTGCAAAACTGTGACCTTCAAGAAATTTAAACACTGGACCATCAATATGGCTTATAATGTGTAGCACCACCATTGAGAAATATCATACAAGTTAATCAGCCCTTCCCTTTCAATGAGAATATTTTTAGTTAATTTTGTAGGAAATATAAAGAGAACAAAGCTAAGTTAATTAATTTTTATGTGATATAATAATTTCCGAGAATTTGTGTTTATTTTTCTGTATTGTACTGCATTCGATTTCTGAGCCTCGCAGCCAATGATGAAAATCAATAACTCTGGAAGATTTCAGTAAGAAAATAAAGACTTTTAAAGGTTGTTTTTCAAAAGATTATTACCTGAGATTACACAACATTAATACGACTGGTGAAAAAAATAATGCAGAAATTACACAGTCCAAAGAAAAAGGTCTTCGACTGCATTAGGGCAAATACACTCATGCAATGACAATATATTGTGGTATACCTTACCATGCAGTGACTGTGATCTACTGAACAGCATTCTTCCCAGTTAACATGCCAATAACACTGATGCCTTACCTTGAGTTGTGTCTATAAGCTCATTTCCTTTTGATGGGTTGCCAGGCAACTCACCAGGTGACAAAAGGCGTTGACTGGGGACAAGAGGAGAGTTTGCTACATATGGTTCAACATACTTGGGAGTTTGAATACTGTTATTTAATGCAGCCCCACTCATAATCAAATTATAGCTATTGACAGAGTCATGCTGAGGTATTGCCAGTGGGGGAGCCAGCATGTGTGATGTGTGTGACTGTGGTTTCAGACTTTTTACATACTTTGCAACTGCAATATTCTTGGCTACAGCTTCCCAGTGAGATTTTTCCCTCTTCTTCTGTATGTGGGCCATGTTGAAATATGTCGTATCAGTATTACTAATATATTCAGGATTTGAATGTACATTTATTGAAGGCTGTGAAGAGTCTTCATCCATTTCTGAGGTAGAACTAAGAGAAGGGGAACAAACTAACAGGTCACCTTCCAATCGGTTTTGTTTTACAAAGGAATGAAAATTTGCATTCGATGCAAAATTTTGGATGTGTTCTAAAGGACCATTACTACTGTGTGAATATAACTTGGGGAGGGAATGAACATCCTTCAGTGGCTGACTCTTATTGCTGATAGGTGAAAGAATCTGAATACTTTCTTGGTAATGTGAATCAGTGAAAGGATAATGAGGTACATTATTGGCATCATACTGATTCTGAACTTGAAAATGAACTTTAGAGGAAGCTCGTAGTGTTTGCTTGCTAGGCATTGAATGCTTAATATCATTGTGCACTGGTGTGTCAGATACTGGTACATAATGCGGAACTTTTGGACCGTTAGAATATTGTGAGGTAGCGTGTACTTGTTCAAAGTCTTGCCTTGGGATATTGCTTGTAGTTGTTTCATTTGATAATTTAATGGGACTTGCTTTATCCATATTATTTACCACGTGTCCATTATCAACAACTTCTGGCAGTGGTTCTAAGACATGCTGATAACCATGTTCATGTAACATGTATGGGATGCTATTATATGCACTGTACCCCTCATCTTCACGATGCAGACTCTGTAACATGGACATCTCATGAACATTTCCCATTATATGACCATCATTGTCACTTGTATCAGATGTAATACTTATCCTTTTCTTTAGAGGTTTTGGAGCAGGGTAGTGCCAATTTGGATCTACTGTTAACTTTTTCTCTGCCTTTCCCTTTAAATCTATCTTTTCCCTATCCTCCTCAACTTTCATGCCTTTTAGATCATCCCTCAGAGATTTTAATAGATCTGCCATTGTACCAGTTGATTCTTCAACTGTATTTCCATCATTATAATTAATCTTTTCCCTGGGGCTATTCCCCCCATTATAAGACACACAGTCAGATGAGTCCCCAGCCTGCCGGTTGTCAATCTGGCGGTATGCCTGGTTGCCCGTCTGGTAGTATAAGGCTGGGTTGGCATTAGACTCCTCTGAATACCACTGAGGCATAACCTCACCTTCTTCCTCCTGCTCTGATTCAGGTTTTGGTGCCTGTTCTAATTTAGACTGAGCTGGGGGCACCTGCTGAATGACAGGGGGCACTTGCTCAGCTGCTTTTTGATTGATTGGTGCTTGCCCTTCGGCATCAGCAGCTAAAAAGAAGGGGTTAGTAACAGTGTTGTAAAAACAATGAAAAATGTGGTGAAAACTGTTATAAACATACCAGGTATTAAAAAAGTTCTGGGATAACCCCCACCACCACCACCAATAAAAAAAAAACAAAAAAAAACACAAAAAATCAAGACACTAAATTTAACATTATACAAAGGAAAAGACAGCAAACATTGACCATGA
The DNA here is from genome assembly GCA_964017235.1 of Sabellastarte sp. h YS-2021. Taxonomy (NCBI): domain Eukaryota; kingdom Metazoa; phylum Annelida; class Polychaeta; order Sabellida; family Sabellidae; genus Sabellastarte; species Sabellastarte sp. h YS-2021. The sequence continues at coordinate 57,222,336 of OZ024930.1, read as the reverse complement.
TACATAAGAAAATAAACTTGGCTAATAAATTAAAAAACTTAATAGTGTTGAATGTATTTACACCAAATATGTGAGATAAACATTGCAATTGTCCTTGTATTTAATATTCTCTTTATAACAGTATGAATATGCCATAAGGTTCAAGTATGTACATATTTTTTTTGTTTATATATATTTCTTTTTTTGTGATAGAGAATGTTTTTGTTTATATGCCTTAAGACAAATTCAATGTGGATCATTAAGCTGCACTTTCCAACTTTGTTAATTTAAGCCAATGTAATACCCGAAAATTTGGAAATGAAATGATTCACTGCACTGTCAACATTTAGTCCCCAATACCATGGTGTATAAAGACATTTTTCCTACCACCAGAGGTATATTTAAAGTGTGACATGCTCAACTGTGCTGGAAATCTTGAAAAGAAAGAAGCTGAAAGTTTGAGTGAGGAGCCTACATTAATTTAATTTGAGGCATTGGCTGTGAATCTGTGATTACTCTTATTCTATGTGTAACAAACCAAATAGTCATGCCTTCCATAATCATCTATAAAAATAACAATGCACGAGTCTTGTATTAGGAAAAAACACAAAGAAAACATATAACAGGAAAAAAGTAACAAATATACAGTAAGGTGCAGGCATTAAACTTTTTAAAAAAAAGTTAATTTATCTACAAAAAGATTCCAAAGACCATCTAATCATGTTACATATTTACACATCAACCAAAATAACTGTTTATAATAAAGATGATAAATAACTGAGGTCAATTGGAAGACTAAAACTAGAAATGTGAAGCTATAGCACATAGGATGTAATCTATAAATCCACAGCAACAATTAAAAAAACACCCAGAAATGCATACTGAACACTGTTTTAAGATTGAAATAGGCCGAAAATATGAATGAAACTAAAATTATTAGGACAGACTAAAATTATTTTAAAAGTTTACCAGGCTCACCCTGTTGGTATTGACAAAGTTTAGGGTTTTATTATCCACCACGCGACGTATTTGCCCTAAATACGGGGAAATACAGACCGGGATGTATTTTTTTTGTATACACCGGCGCCCCGGTACTATGGATATTGAGTGTGATTAACTTCCGGTTTTTCAACAATATCTCGGAAAGTATGTAACTTACAAATATGTATAATATATCATTAGAAAGGTGTTATTCTAGCGCTTCTGCTCATGTATGTTGCATAAATATCCATGCAGAAATGACTGAGATATTGCAAGGTAAAGATTGAAGTTTTATATTCAGTGTTGCTCATCCTTTTTGACAGTCTGTTTCACGTTTTCTCATTAAATATTCATATTATTTGACCCATAAATCGCACAAAATGGTGGATAATAAAAGTAAAACATCCCTCATCAGACATATACAGAAAAAATATATCACTCATGAAGATTAACAATATAATACTCGTGCTGCGCACTCGTAAAATATTGTTATCTTCATTCGTGATATATTTTTTCTGTATATGTCATTCGGGACGTTTTCCTATTATATGCCCAGATCCCACAGTGGCAAATTTTATTGGCGAATATCGGGGAGTAGCACAGTTTTCAATATTCTTTAGTTGGTGTATTCATCATCATTCTTCATTTATCTTAAGTTCATTATTCTCATTATTCGCCACTTCACGGCAACAACAACCTGAGGTTCAAAATTGTTGCTGGTATTTAACAATTTTTGGCAATTGTTAAGTGCGCCATGACAATTTGCCATTGCATGTAGCATATGTAGCAGATTCTTCTGTGTTGTAGCTCTGTTGTAGGGCAATTGTCATCCAGTCCTCACATGAAATCAAGTTCCACTTGTGAGTACACAATGTCAAACATTTTTCATAACAGTCTCTCACCCAGTTAGAGAGGTAGAGACAAAGACCTAAATCTATTCTACAATACTCTATCCATTACTTACACCGAGAGCATTGCATTTCAGATCTTGCAAAGACTTTAAATGGGTGAGTCTCATCGGTATCCTTCTTTTATCTTAAATTTTTTACAGGGATAGAACCATAGGGATTTGAAATATTTGAGTCTGACCACCAACAAAGAGGCCAGGGAGAAAATTACCTCAAGGTTAGAAAAAGTAATTAAGCCATGGACACGTGGATATGGACTTTACCTGGGTCTCCTGTGCCCTCCCTGATTTCAATGTGCTCTTTGTAGAGGTCGTCATCATCCAAACGCGACTCCAGAGGAGGCAGGGTGATCTGGTCTGAATCCAGTGGCAAGGTGACCACCACCTCATTTGACATCTTGGGACTGCCACCATCTGAAATATAGTAATAATAATACTAATAGAAACAATAATAATACTGGTACTCAATCATGTTTGTACAAGATCAATGAGTGATCCAAAAGCAAAGTTTGGTTCAAACATTTTGAATTTAGGCACTACAAACATTTAGAAATCACCAACATGGCACAAGAATGATATAAAACAAATGTTCTGTTAAACATATGACAGTTAAAAATTAAATTTTATGGTAAATTTCTGTACTTTTACTAGTGTTGAAAGCGTTAGTAAGATGATTGACCTAAATCAGAGTTTACTATTCTGTAGAAATATCAAACATTGAGCCCCAAATTCTACATGTCACATCACTAAATAATTACATTACACCCTGTAATACCTGACCATGATTTTGGAGAGAAAGATTGTGGTCACATAAAGGAATGCTCATAAGAGAGAATAGGTATTATACTATCAAATGACAAACAAATACAAATTCTGGAAACTGAGTGGAAATGAATTAAATTAAATGTAATTTAATATTCACATTATGGAATGTCAGATAAAACTCATAAAATGAGTAAAATTCCAGATTTTCTAAAATACAGTTTAAACATTTAACGTTTTATATTCAAGTTAAACATGATTAAATGTAGACAAGATATAAAAAATAAGCTGAAGCATATGAATAGGGCTCAAATTGAATGCAAGGTGTTTTTGCAGAAGGTGTTTATATCAACAAAGATTTTTTTCAACCCAAGCACTATTACAATGACTTTAAACTGTTGACAATTCTTTTATATGTTAATGCAAAAACCAGAACTTATCCCTCAAGGTTGTACTCTTTCACCTTTTGGTACTGCTGCTACCAGTATCTTGTAGACATAGTCAGTCTGACAGCCTTCAATGACCACCTTGCAGCGGTCACTATTAGCATCAGGAACCACCTGGTTTCCACATAGCTGACCATTCAGGTACACACGATAGCCCTCAATGGGGCTGTGGTCAGAATCAATCGCCATCCATACGATCGCCAATGTATCTGGCTTCTCAGTGGTCTCTAAGGAAACCAGAGGTCCTCCAGTTGTGTGGGTTTTGGAAATTTTTTGTTTCTACAAAATCACAAGGAAACCAAATACAACTGTAGAATAACTAAAACAATTAGACAATGCTGGTACTGCTGGAAAATTATTTAAAAATTTTTGGTTTGACGTTTGCTATCTCTATATACACTAGCAAGCTTCGATCTAGTTTGATCATCAACATTTTCATACCAGTAAGAATAGAGAAATCCGCCATAAATTTTATCACTGTGTTGAAAATATGATTTAAAAAAATAAATCCATATAATATTTTGTGAAAATCAAACTTCTACAAACATCATCCCAGCACTAGTATAAAGGTAGGGACGTCACAACTCCAAATATTTTATGTTGCCTAATCGGTAAGTACTATTCGTGTCGACACCGAATAGTCATCGAATTTATAAAACAACCAAAAATCTTAAGTTTCATATTGTAAAAAGCATTAAAAACGATAAATATGTGAAATAAAATGAAAATATGTGTATACAATATGTAAAGTTTAATAAATTTGTCGTTTTCCTGCAACTTCTGCTTCGTTTATTTCAGACAGGAAATGGGCGATATAAGAGGGATATGGTACTTCTGGTTTTACGTGAATGCATAAACAATGCAGAAAACGTGGCTGTTTTTTTTATTTTAGCTTATTTTAGGTGACATTCTAACATGACGACCTGCGCAGAAACGAGTTTTGAGTTCTATGCGCACACAATTATCTCGCAACAATCGCACTGCCCTTCCATTCGCCCTACGTATTTTGGTTGGGCTTTAGAAGTAATGTTGTTATGTTGTTTTTATTCATATTTCATTGAATATGAAATAGTTATTGAATTTTAAATACTATATATTATGTATATTTATATAAAATATTCCTGTATCAAAACATTGTAAATCTGCAATTGTAGGGTACAATGGATGGAACAGCCGGTTGCTAAGGTCACAACATTGTAAACAAACCTACGTAAAATAATTTATTCCTTGTAAAAATCAAAAATTAATGAAAAGAAGTCTGTTAAATAATTTTATATGTCATGTTAGAATAGTAATAATCCATTCGTGCTCATGGTTTGTGTTCGGCATTTAACCATGGTCCTTCCGGATAATTTTACGAAGCCGAAGGCTTCGTAAAATTATTACCGGAAGTACCATGGTTAAATGCCGAACACAAACCATGATCACTCATGGATTATTTCTACAATATGGACATATTACATAGATTCAGACCTTCTGCCATCTTTTACACTACATTAGGCGATTATTCCGACTTTAAAATATGAACCGGTAAATAACATTATTCTAACCATTGTCGATTACTTGGCTAGTCGTGACAGCCCTATATAAAAGAGCCTTGAATCATATATTTCAAAAGTTGAATATACCGCAATTGCTACAATAAATTGACAAGAAGAAGCTTACACAAAATTAAAGGAACCCAGGTGTAAGTATATTTACCAATTTGTTGGACTTGTGTGGCAGATACATAGGGTCATTTGGGTACACTTCAAGGTAAATCTCATAGACTCGATCACCTGCCAGGCCTGTCACACTCACAGAATTGTAACTGGGAGGAAACATCCCGCAGTATGTCACACCATTCAGAAATAACTGAAACACAAACAGTATAAACTCACAGTATGTCACACCATTCAGAAATAACTGAAACACAAACAGTATAAACCTACAGTATGTCATACCATTCAGAAATAACTGAAAAACAAACAGTATAAACTCACAGTATGTCATACCATTCAGAAATAATAACTAAAACACAAACAGTGTAAACTCACAGTATGTCATACCATTCAGAAATAACTGAAAAACAAACAGTATAAACTCACAGTATGTCATACCATTCAGAAACAACTAAAACACAACAAAACTACCTGTCATGATTTGACCTGTACAGTGTTGAAAACGCTGTAAAACCCCAAATAAATAAAAATAAATATTAAATTTGTAATCTTTCAAGCAATGACTAAGTACATCAGACACTTTAAAGGGTGAATATGCATTTTTATTTAATATTCAAGTTGACAAGTGTACAACTCCTACACTGAATCATATGAACATTTAGTTTTCTTGTATTCAAACTACCTAGGATAATTACATACATTGTATCCCTTGATGTAGGAGCGGGATTCGACCTGTGGATGTTCCCAGAACACTTCCATCACTCCAGGTCCCGTGACAACTGCCTTGATGGACGGTACACAGTTCCACCAATGCCACATTGCCTTCTGAAATGGAAGCAATTAAAACAATGACACAAGCAGTTATACAAAAACAAAGTAAACAAACCCTCAGAAAAATAATCAAGGACATAAACTTACAAAACTGACACATTACTCAGAAATGAGTTGAATTTAAAATAATTTAGAATTTTTCTGCAGTGATTTCTCCTTTCTTCCCTCTCAATGACTGAAAAGTAATCACTATAACCTTCTCTTAAAACCCCCTTCTATTTCAACTCATATTGTCAATATAAATTTGAATAAAGTGGACATTTTAAAATTGATTTTCCAATAAAATAACCACAGTACAAATAATTACGACAAATTAACCTTTAATGCATCATTTCATCTTCAATTATCACCTCAATACATAAATGTGTAAATGTTCTATATTGATTTAAGCATGCTGAATAGAAGCATAGCTTATAAATTATACCTATATTTGTGACAAATGTTCTGCATTACCTTTTTATCTTCATCCTCTACCTCCTCCTCCTCCTCCTCTGTGGATTCTGCTTCATGGTATGCACTGGCGTCTACATAGAAACGTCTATATGGGGAATAAAAATAAACTTGTAAATAAGTGAAAAAAATTACAATACATCACACTGACATGCATCTAATATTTTTCAGAACTATTCACTGAAAAGTCAAAAGTTCATCAGGCATGTAAGCATAAAACAGCAGTAAGGAGTGACACTGGGAAGGTTGAAACAGCTTGAAAGATGTTAAACAATATTATTTATATAGATGTTCTGAAATCATTCAAAAGACATTTCTTGGCTGTGTGTTAGTCTAATCCAATCATAACTTAATAGTACTTTATCTCTGGACTGTCAGACTTTAAGGCCCATCAAACAATCTGAATGTGGTGAAGCCATACCACCACATATATAGCATTGAGAGTACTTACTGTGAGGTCAAGAGTTCACTGGCTAGCTGATGTTCTCTCACAGCCACTGCTCTAATGACAAAGATCCCTGGGCTCTTCAACTGAATCCCTCGGGTTGTATCATACACCTGAAAAATTAACAGAGACATACCACAATTAAATCAGTTCAACCTCTAAATTAACCATCTTTCAACAAAAATCAATTAAGTATAATCACTCTTTCAGAAGAACTCGATTTTTTGGCCTTTCTTTAATCAATTTCTAAACTATTTTATACATGTTTTGGTTGAGTAGATCCTGAAGCATTTCTAATGCCCTTTCAAATTCAACCTTCAGTTTTAACTGTACTAAGTCACTGGTGCAGGAAATTATATAACAAAGCTTTCTTATCTAGGTGCAGTATTCACTAACATGGATTAAGATCACATCAAGATCAGATGAAATTTGAGAAAAAAGTTTGAAGTGAGCCGGAGTATCAAACAGCTATTCACAAACCATGGATCACTTGAGCTGAAAAGATTACATATTTAATCGATTTTGTGAAGTTCTCACAATTTTGAGAAAAGTGCCTGATTATTCAGGACAATATTAAAGGGTTTATTCAGCTAGTTGTGAAGTACCATCTGCTTCTGTAATGACTGATTAAAACATTCATTTAGACACTTACTACCTCAGCCAAGGAGGTTATGTTTTCATGTGAGTTGGTTTGTTTGTGAACAAGATAACTCGGGGCAATTTTACTTTACCGGTACGAGATCCGCCGTATTGGATATTATAGTTTCGGGGTAAATTTTATTCGACATTCTTTTGAAAAATAAATCGAAAAAATTATCGATAAAGTTTACAAATGAAATAGTTATTTTTTGTATCATTGGGGGAGGAACCCCCCCCAACCCCCCAAAAATAATGGGAATATGACCTAAATATTGATGAAATACTTACTTTAATCAAAAAGATCTGCACTGAGATCTAGTTCTTCCAGTGGCTCAATATTTTCTTTGTTGTTTGGTGATTTTGGTGTATATAATCTTTTAATAAGAGATAAAAATTCTATAAATTTGTCAGCACTACTATTTAAATATTTCTTTCGGATCACATACTCCCCAAAATACCCTTCATAAAGTTGTTTTTGAGAACCAGACTTGGGTGAGATTTCAAAGCATATGCCAGGTGGATTCTATCATTTGGGTATGGGCACCAGTTTCTGAATTAACAAATTCCTCAGAATGGTTAACAGTCAAGTGGAAATAACCTTCTTTTTCCAATGAAGAATATGATTTCCAACAATCAGAATGTATAATTGAGCCTTTTTTAATGTACTTTTTTATCAGTGGTATCAAAATTTCAGCCAATCTATTTTCAACAATTTCAAAAAAACACTTTTTTCCAACTCTTTCTATTCCCCCAAAGACCCAGCAACCATCAACTTTTCTTCCCCTATGATATTTTCTTTTACCAAATTTACTTTCGTCTACTTCTACAACAATTCCTGGTCCACCTATTTGTTCATTATCTAAAATTGCAATTTGCAAACACACTTCTCTGGCAAAATTGTATCAATCCACTAAGGTAGAACAGCTACCAATTTTTAGTTTTTCTTCCACAAAATTCTGTGGGATTTTATATACCCAGTAATATGTCAATTTTAAAATTTGTTTAAAAGAAAGATGGGAACCAGAAAACCAACTGCAATGATAAATAGATTGCTTAATGTTACACCTCCTGTTAGTGCACCTGTATACTACCTTGTCACTTGGGTATGAATTATCCTTTACTAAAATGAAAATATCCCTCACAACATCTATCACACAAAATATCCTGATAGTCAATTAACAATTCTTTATTTATTAACCATGTAATTAATTTATCATTATCTCTACAAATTTCATATTCATCATCATGTACTAATCTCGACAATTTCAACCGACATTTTAAAAGAATAGGAAAGAACGAGGTTTAGAAATCACCATAGCAACAATGGCAGCCTGCAGAAAAACTTTGCGAGAGAAAAGATTTAATGATTGGACAAAATTATTATTGGGATATTGAAGATATACAAATAAAATAGGTTTAAAATAAGTCATACCACAGGTATGACCCAATATATTGCGAAATATAGAATAAAAATAACAGGAACATTTAAAACGTCAATAATCGGATTATCACTCAACGAAATCTCGTACCGGTAAAGTAAAATCTAGCCGATAACTCAAAAACTTATGGACGGATTTTGATGAAATTTTCAGGATATGTCTGAAAAGGTACAAGGAAGAAATGATTCAATTTTGGGAGTGATTCGGATCATCTGGATCTCCTGGATCCATGAAATGTAATTTTTAAAGACAGAAAACTCAAAAAGTTACGGATCTGGATCACTGTCTGGATCCATGAAAAATACATTGGGAGTGATCCGGATCACCATTGGCAAAAATATGAAATAGAGGGGGAAAAAGCAATGGTAGGTTTTGAAAGTCCTAATGGTAGCTAGGTTTTGAAAGTCCAGGAATTAAGCTCCCGTGGTGGAGGTCTGCGCTCTCCGAGTGCTCTTGTTTTTTATCTGTCTTGATTTAAAAGTTAATCCATCAAGGTGCATGAACCAAAGGTAATCAAAAATTTGATCAAAAAAATCTGATCAAATGTTTCATGTTACTAATCTGAGCTGATCCAAAAATCTGATCAAAAGTGGATCATTTTTGCTCAAATTTAATCTGATCTTCTTTGATTCATGTTAGTGAATACCAACCCAGGTTCTTTTTTATTTGTTCTTTTTTTGTTATCTAACACGACATCTTTAAGTTCTATTCATTTAAACAAAAGTATTTTACCATCCATTTTCAGGCTAGAGAAAGATTCCATTAGTTCTACTGGCATTAAAGGGGAAAGTTTTCGACCCGGGACGAAAATCTCCTCAAATTACAATGATCATACATTTGAAGTCTTTATATAACATATATCAACAAACACCACAGCTTACTGGGATATAACATATCACCTTTGACAGCACTGATATACTCTTCCTTCCAGACTAAAAGGGCAGAAGTCCTCAAGGAATTTTGTTACTTGATGCAGTTTTTTTACTTTTTTAAAGTACACAAACTTTATTTAAATTTTCAACAGCAGATTCCTACAGAAGTCCTTCTGTACACAGCAGTTGTTAATTATCTGAGATAGGAGTATATTACAATGCACTTGCCATGCAACATTAGTTTATTTATTTTAGCATCACACTTGACAGAGGAATGAAGGTTCATAAATGCTCTTTGACCCCTGGACTTTGGGCTTTAAGTACTCACTGTATGATGCAGTATATAGTACTGATAAAATACACCTATATTAGTGGCTGAATTCTACATTTGGAACTAAATTTGTGAGATGGGCAGATGAAACAGTAAAATACTTTATTCCAATGGAATGTTGAGATATTGTTGAATCATCCAATTACTTTTTTGTCATAGCACAATAAAGTGTTTCCTAGTTTTGAAAGATTAAATTTCATAAAGTTAATATAAGTTCCATATCTTGGCTTATGTCAGAGTAACAAGCTCAGATTATGCCTTATAACCATAAATCCTTTCATAGTAAAGGAAAGATCAGCCATACATTTACAGAAAGCTATGTTATCAAGCAAAATAACACTTTAAAGCAAGAATATCACAATGATTTCAAAAGCACTAAACAAACAGTACTACATCAGGTTATTCTTACAGAACCAGCTTTCAGTTTCACTTTTAAACACACGTTTCACAAGTTATTAAGATGCTGCCTGTTATTTACCACACAATAGGTTGGGATTATTCACAACAGATGAAGTAAAGCTGAAATTCAGGTCATCAAATATATAAGCTTGAAAGATATAAGAATCAATTAAAACTTCAGTGTCAATCTGTACAGAGTAAGAAATTTGCAATTCACCACAATACTTAAAATTCAGTATGAGAAATTTTTACAATTTATATATATTGTTTTACGATTAAACTGGGCCACTGATGCATGTAAAGTTGGCACAATTAATTACATGTTTTTTGTCTTTCTTTTAAACGGTGACCCCGTGGAAGAATTTTACAAACTGTTACGAATTTCACATTTCTTACTGTAAATGTGTGGGCAAGTAATTATGCAAAAACGTATCTACTAGAAACAAATGAAATTAAGAAAAAGCTGAAAAAATGAGTAAAATTAAACAAAGAAAGAACTAAAAAAACCTATCAAACTAATCATCTGAAAAGAAAATTAACTGTTTAGTCATAGACACATGTGGAAGTTATTGTTTCTTTTCAGGTATTTCACTCAGATCCACTGCATCACAAACTTGAAAATAGATAGCAAGCCAAATATACTGAAAATACTGCCATAGAAACATTTCTGCCTTTTTTCACCATATATCTAGACCAAATAAATTAAGAGTGATAGAGATCAAGAGTCTTTTGTGCCAATTAGTAGTTGACTGTCATTATATGTGACACATATTAATGAATGACAATTATTTTTTTGCAAAGATAAACTCCCTAAAAGGTAGTTGAATAATTTTTTGTCTTTCCATTTGGAAAATGTGTCAGCTAAAGAAAATAACAAAAATGTGTGTCTATATCTATTGTGCACTTTATTTCTATGACAATACTGGATCTACTCTTAGCAATCACAGGTACTGTCAACAGATTAAAAAGAAAAAACACAAAAACACAATCATGGATCAACTGGTTTTTGTTTATAAACTCATCGGTTAGCAACCATAGATTGTATACCTCAGGAACCCCGAGTAAATGCTTTCTGATGTATGACAGTTCATAATATCGGGAGGTCTGAAATGTGAGACACACAAAAAAGTACAGTAATTTCTTCTTTTGTGCAAAACCATTGCGACAAAGCTCGGCTTTGTGACATCTCAACCACTTCATGCATAAATAGATAAATCGGCAAGCTAAGCATACTACACCAGATGAATAATTACCACAAATGAAAGAAAGTATAAAATAACTGTTGTAATATGTAATAGCTGGGATCTGTTTACATTGGATTTTCCCTCAGATATATTATTCTATAATAAGAGTATTTGTGACATTAACATAAGAGAGAAATACTAAAAAGGTAGAAAGTTAGCGTGCTTGTTTGATAAAAGTAAATAGGTTTGCATATATAGTAAGTACACTTCTACATCCAAGTGATTACATACATTAGCTACTGCATGTTTATTATTTGAAAGATAAATATCTAACAATTTCCATCATTAAAACTGTTAGGCAATCTAGTAGCTATTTAATTATCTAATGCATAAAGCAAGGGACAATCAGGGGTATTTCCAGTACTTTTGTGATGTCTCCGTCATTCCTTAAATACCTTCAACATGATGAGATAGTCACTGGAGTAAAAATTGCACAATTTACCACAGTGTGTTAAATTTATGACCGAGAAAACCTCCTAGAAATTCTTATCAAGTTTGTGATTAGGTGTGACAATGTTACGCCATTTATCTCACCTGATGCAGCATTTTAGCAAATTTATGTCTTGTTATTAATTTTACAGGATGGCCCAATAAAAGAAGTTATCATGCTGTGTAGTGGTGTGTCGATTAGACGTATAGTCGATTAATCGTTGGTGACAGTGTAGAATCGCGGTCGGTCATTAACGTTTTCTAATGATTGAATATTCAGCTTAAATCTTACATTTCCTGATTTATCTCAATATCCACATATTTTCCATATATATTACGAATTTTTACTTAATAAATCAACAGATTTGTCATGCATTTAGAGTTTGTTTATGTCTACCGCCATATTTACAGGAAGTGGGTCCTTTCGGTAGATTCCAAATGTCGGAACACCGTTATTCTTACCGGATTGACCTAGACTTTATCCCGGAAAGTGTTTCTTAAATAATAAACAATAAGGGAGTAAAATAATCGATTATGGGTCGATCATCACTCGGAAAAATGGACGAATAATCGACCATGAAAATTGGAGGCGATTCCCAGCACTAATGCTGTGGCATTTGTCCTATTCTTACTCCAGATTTCGGTCCTCTGAAAGTTGCATCATATTCTGATGATCCTTTCCTCATTTCTTCATAACACCTTGAGAGTGTCTAGTAAAAAGCTGTGTAAGCCCTGTGACTCTAATAAACCAGGTGAAAGCCAGGCTTCGAACACTTGTCTTTTTTTAAAACCAGACATAATAAAATTACATTATTGAAAACAGTAGAAACCATGTTAACTTGCAGCCTATTTACTGACTATGCATTTGCAGACTTTGTATAGTTTTGGTACAAACAATCTACAGTACATTATATAACAGACCTGTGTTTGTAAATTTATATTATTTAGTGAAACCTTGAGTAATTTAGTTGCTTTCCACCTGCGTACTCACTTTGCTGGAGAGTTTGTGGAGTTCTGGCACTGAGCCGTCTATGGTGTAGTATATCTGGGCCCGGTCTGTATCACAAGTCAGGTGAATCACATGATTCTTCTCAACAAAACCCTGCTTAACGGCCGATGTGATGTAGGGAGTGCCCGTCTTTATAGCTTGAAAAATATGGGTGAATATATGAAATGATTAGCAGAAGAAAAAACGTAAAAGTATCATTTGCTTTGCTTGGGTATTTAGAATTTGTCTTCACTGAACAAGGTATTAAGTTTATTTTTAGTAAATAAAAATGTAGCTTACTTGAAAAGTTAATGAAGCTATAATTTCTTTCACAGATTCAAAATTAACTCACTGGTGAGCAGAAATACACCTGAGTTATAAATTAACATTTGAGGGAACCACCACCTGAGATGTAAGTTTACAGGTTACAGGACTGCCAACCTCAGTATAATGTAACAGGTTCACAGTAAGACTCACCTTTATCCAGCACTGTAATTATCCCGGCATGTCCTGGGGCTCCCTGAGAAGCGACACAGAACTCCCCAGAGTCATCAAATGTGTACAGGAAGCTGTTTTTGGCCACTGGCTTGCCACTGTTAAAGGAACGGCCACCCTGGATCACACTCAATGGGGCCTGAAAAGTACAGGGTCACATGGAAAAAAATAACAAGCTCAGGATCATCAGTTCCTAAATAATTAAATATTGCCACAGTCTACATTAATTCCTGGATTAAACAAAAATCTGGTAGAGAATACTCTTATAATCACTTTTTAAACCTAAATTTTGTGCAACAATTATATTCTTTGTTCAAACAAATGTTAAATCTATTATAACTTGAAAATATTTAATATCTGGGCCATATTTGGGGCATATAAGATTCACTCAAGCATCAGGCAGGTAAAAAGAATATGTCAATTAACCTCACCACTGGGTGAGTTCTCACTGCAGTGATTGCCACTCATCTCACCATCTGGAGGGTTCAAACTGATAATATAACAACACCTCTGACTACTTAATGTGAGTTCACACTACTTTGATTACAACTCACCTCTCTATAAAATGGGTAGATCACAACTCAACTTGCTGTTGGAAGTGTTCTTACTGGTAACATATCCACTCATCTATGTGGTAGGTATGTCCAAGTTACCTCACTGAAAGTATCATCACTTGTCTAACTATAACACAGGTATGTCACAACTCACCTTGTTGGGAGGCTTCAGGTTGATAATGATACAACTCGTCTAAATACGAGGTTGTTCCATCACAACTCACCTCGCTGTAGGGTGGCTTCACACTGATACTAATACAACTCGTTTAAATATGAGGTGGCTACGTCACAACTCACCTCGCTGTTGGGAGGGTTTACGTTAATGATGTTGTGTGCTTCCTCCCCACTCTCTTTCCAGGTCCACAGTACACTCTGACCCTTCCTTACAGTGATACTGTTGGGATGGAAACCCTTTGAGTCCACACGCACTGTGGCCGAATCCAATGCATCATCCACTATCACTGTGGAAACACGAGTCTCCTCATCATCTGACTAGAAAAAATATCAAATAAACACATTTACATAATGAACAGTGTCACATTGAACCCCACAAAACTCAAAATACTTGTATAGTAGAACCCCTAGAATTCGACCCTCTATTATCTGAAATTTCAATTATCTGACCTCAAATTCACTCTGAGACTCCTAAATCCATGTAAGCCTGTTATTTTAGCCTTTCAATCATCTGACCCTTCTATTATCCGACCTAATTGTTACTACCCCAAAATAGGATAGAGCTTCTACTGTACTTACTGCGATTCCAAATAATATTAACAGTTTTTCATTTAAAACATATATCACATCACATGATGCATGTTATGAAATTATATTTCGATTGTGCTGTAAATTGCTATGAGAAGTGAAAATCTGAGCTCATAAAATGAAGATGAGGCATAGCTATCTGCATGTATGTATAAAACATTATAACTGAAACAAATTATATCTATATATAATAATTCTACTGTAACTTTTAAATATTTGCATTCTCCAGTTGCATATTTTTCACCAATAATATTCATAAACTCAGCTTTTCTCATTCTGTAAACAACAATAGTATTGATCAAGTAAGATATTAGAACTAGTTAGTATTTATTCAGTTAGCCAAGTTTCGGCAGATGGTTTAACATCATACAACTTACGTCTCTTCTGTTTTGGCGGAGGAAGGCTTTACTGGCAAAATGGTACACACCCCTCTCAGTAAACAGTCTGTTTAGACACCGTCTGTTGACACAAAGAAAATATATGTCAGAGCAATAATTATGAAATTTGCCATGGGCAAATCACCAGTCAATTCATTGAAATTTGCCCACAGAGTAAATATGTGGTTGCAGCTTGTCGAGCTTCATAAAGTGGCACAGTAGACCTGTTATTGCATCAATTTTGTGAGGCAGTAGTTCTAATTGCCCTACAGTTGTCAATATTACAACATCACACCCGCGCAGTTTGTTAGAACAGACTTATATTTTTGTGTAGCATATGGTAATAACCCTAGCAGCTTATCTGTGTTAGAGATAAATTGATCCTGTCATATCTACATTCTGAGATGGCAGCTACTAATTTCACAATATTACAGATCATAATACAAAGACAGCATCATGTCACACTTTTTCATGGTATCAAAATACCGCAAACATTGATATTTTTTCAGTGTTCTGACATACTCATTAGTACAACATGCCTATTTCCTGCCAACAACAGAATAAAACAACCGTTAATAAATCCAATAATACATACAGAGATTACAGATTTCTGACTGTTTTTGTAGAATGATATCATGATTTTGAAACTGCAATCACAATATCATACATTCAATGTGCCTTAAAATAATATCTAGACACTGCACTTAATGACCGCTCTCTACCTAGTATTACAACTAACAATCCTTTCTCACCTGGCCACAATGGCATTTGAATTGTGCTGGGCTGTAGTGAGTTGTTGCAGGGTGTCGCCCTGTTCTACATCGTGCTGTCTCAGACCTCTGTATGTCCAGGCCACCACATCATTCACCTTCACTATACAGGGATCTCGCACTATAGAGTTAGCCGTCACCTGGACTTCATGCACCTGTAAGGAGGGAGGGATTTGATGTGGGCCATAAATAGTATACCCAAGAATCCTAATTAACCTTTACAATGTATTTTATTTAGTTGATTTTATTTAAATGACATTTTTAACACATTATATAGATCATACTAACAGGTAGTTGAGGGATGTAAGGCAAGTTGTGCAAAGAAAAGGTCAAGATCATTCATGTACCTATCACATTACAAGAATAATCCTTTACAGTAGTATAATGGACCACCTTGTTTACATAATTGAGAAAATAATACTCATAATCTTACTTGTAAATTGGCAGTTTTTAATATTCAAATAAGAAATTTCATTTATGGGTAAAATTCTGTTTCTTTTCAATGAAAATGGCAGACTTATTGAAGAGTAGAGGCACAGTGCAAGAGTATTTATGTGAAAACAAATTATAATAAGGCTATCCTAAAGTCCATGTGCAGATATTAACTGGCTTATTTTGGACCAACAATTCTATTTTAAATTCTTCAGAGTCCACAAACATTTAATTAGATTAGACTTTAATTACCTGTGGCTGTGACGCGACCACCACAGCACCAAATGACTTGGCAATTGCATTGCTGACATAGTAGAAAACTCCTGGTCTGATGAACTGATGCATGAAAGCTGAGGGGCAGTCCAATGCAGCACCACTAGAGAAACCACCCTCAATGTGCACACCTTGATGAGACACCTGTAATAATGAAGTAGCATGAACTGAAACTACCTGAATCTGAGATGAAAAGCATATACTCAAACTGCCTGGAGCTGGGATGAAAAGCATAATTTCAAACTGCCTGGACCACACTACTCTGATTTTGGACCAACAAATCTGTTTTACATTTAATATTTATGATAGAGGTCCTTAATGTCTAGTGGTTAACAAATTTGATTGTGACCTGTGTGTGGCTTTCGACTCCCACAAGTGACAATGCTGAGACGCTCTCCCAATATGACAATGTCTACTGAATGGGATGTAAAAACCTAAACTTTGACCCTAACTTTAATACAGTGTGCTAATTGTATTTTCAAAATTGATGTCTGGTTCAAATGAATATCTGGTCCACTGAAATTTGAAAATAATTAATGCTCTGATCATTTTTATATGCATTTTGTATATATAGTAATAATACTAAGTGTTTTTATTTATCTTAAGTAAAAAAGATATCTATAAATTATTAAAATATCAATAAACCGGAATAATGTGGGATTTTCCAGTCTTTAATACAAGAAGGTGCCATTTTTTTCAACTTTTGTGTTGACAAAGTGCAAAAGGAAGACACAGAAGTGTAGCAGTACTACACATATAAAAGATATGAGTTTTAGTCAACTGTAATTACATATTTCCAGCTTACAATAAAAAACTTTAGACTTTGCATCATACAATCTGATCCATAGTATCAACTGTAACATCAACATTTTGAAAAGGGTTTAAAGCCAATACGTGCTTTTTTGTGATTGCATTGTAATTTGTATTGTATTTGTATTTATACTCAGCGCAATATCTCCATGTACTACAGGACTCAAAGCGCTATATGATCCATTGGACTATATTGGACTATTGCACAGCCCAACTGTCAACTTACTGACATTCCCCTAACTGAAAGACAGAGGCTCAAGGATGACCATTTATCAACGTCCTTGAGGTTCTTTAACCTGCCACTGGGGATAGGACTCAATGATGGAGGGCCGCCATTATAAGTGGTCATCTGAGCCACTATGTATCTGCGTGTACCTGGGACTGAACCCATGTCCTCTGTGTTCCTAGGCTAGTGTGTTACCCACTAGGCCACAGTGGATGATGACATTTGTAAAGCATAGTGAGAATATTTGTCGACTGATTTGATACTTTCACTTAATGCAAGTGAAAAAGTTTGTTGCCAAAAAATGTTTTACCATTTTTTAAAGTTTTGTATAAAAACTAAACTAATGTAAGAACATGCTACTCTGCAGAATTGTGCAGAACAATAGCAGGTATAAATTATTCATACATACTTTGATTATTACAACATTACTATAAAATTTTGCACAATATCTTTGACACAAGTTCTGTAAAAAAAATGTTGATGATGAAGTCGGTCAAACTGAATGTGAAAAAAATAACTCTCTCTTGTCGATAGTAGTACAGTACGAAAGAATCTACTTAACTTTTAAGATTTATTCATTTTCAGACAAATTTTAAGTTTAACACTAAATTCAATAATTATGTTGACAGGAAAACATTACAATAGATCTTGTAATTCAGTTTGAAATTTGTATTGTGAACCATTTCCAAGACTTTTAAGAGACAGGTATGCCATATTATGTTCTTCTTGTAAAAATTAAAACAGAATAGGACCAACTTCATGTAAATTCAATGTGAAAGAAACCCCAGAGATAAGATTCAGTATATATCCTCATTGTAATGACAAAATAATAAGAATGCCAGAAAAAATCTACCTACAAGACTAAGAAGGGCAGATTAATTCATCAATTTTATTTCAATACAAACTGTCATAATCCAAATGCATTTACATTTATTACCATAATTTTATAGAGTATGGTACAGCTGTCGGCTGACCTAAATCTTATATAATTTAAGATTTGAGGTACATTTGCCAACCAGAAAAAATATTGCTGAATTCAACAAAATTCAGCAAAAAAAAAAAAAAAAAAAAAACTATGAATTTAAAATGGTTTTGATGGCAAATCGTATTCTCAACATATCTCCATGAAAAGGGATATCAAAGTTGTTAAAATACCTCACCATTAATTAGATTCAAGTAAGAATCTATCATACTTTATTACAAGTATACACACTGAGACCCAGAGTCCTCCTTACACAGTAAAAAGATGTCACATTAATAATGCACATCTCAAGTGGATATGTTTGGTTAGTGTATTGACAAACAGCTCAAACTTGTGTGAGTGAATTACAGAGGATCAATGGAAATCTCTGGTACCTTTATGTCATTGGCTATGAAGGTAAAAAGGCTATATTAAGATAAAACTTAAGGTCGAATAAAGACACTTACTCGTTCACAAAAACCATGCACAACTGATTTAGAAGGTATTAAATGTGAAAATTCATGTGAAATAATGTAAGTCACTTATATTTTCCAATAAATGTCAATTATTTTATTTTAAATTCCTGCACAAAAGGTGTCAATAGGTATTTTAAGCATTCACTTTCTAACACACATCCAATCTGGATCACACACTTGAAGATCCAAGTGATTGTTAGTACTTTCTCAATGCATAACCTCTTCGACTTTGTCAATGTTTTAATACATTTGTATGGCAAGTTTGTCAATTACACAATAAACAAACTGACTAAAAATGTTGTTAGGGTAACATCCTAATCAATGACAAGACACCATTTTTTTACTTTTTACTCTTTGTTCTCCAGTGTTTACTCTTAGTTATTTACATTTTTTTCTTATATTGGAAATATATAAATTCTTATTAAAGCCATTACTTATGCCTCACAAACAATTTAAAAGAAAGTGAAGAATAACAGCTCCTTCAAAAAGCCAATCAATCATTTACTTGTAAAAAATGCAATCCTGTACAAATTGCTCCTCTTATAGCTTACCAAGTTACTATTATATATATTCACAATTAAAATGAACAAAGTTAACCCATGTTACATTATGAAGATTATCGGCTCAATTTTATTATATTTGTATTTTTTCTTTATTTTCTATTTGATATTAAGGTAAAGGACATACTTTAATGTGGTTCATTCAATATAGACATCTCACACAATAGCTTCACTACACAAAGAAAAAGTCTCACATGACTCTCTTTTAGCTCACTCATCCAGATATATATTGACTAACTGCTTAATTAACTATTCATTCCATTACTTGGACCCATTAGATAACATTTTTTAGTAATTAATCACTAAACTTCACACTACAAGCTCTTCAGTCACAGTGTAATAACGAGGCTCTTGACAAAGAAACTTTAATTTTTCTTCTTTTGGGAAAAGGAAGATATTCTGAAAGAGAAACTTGTGCCCCATTTAAATGCAATTTCTGACTTAAACACAGTCTTGTAATACAGCTAAACCCTCTAAAGTGGAATGTAAAATGACTGCTACAAAGAATTCTTCTACTTAACCAGAATTTCAAGATAACACGGTAATTTTGTTGCGCTACAATAGTCCTACCTATTGTAACAAATTGAATATACTTTACCGGTGGTTGACCACGGGAAGCTTCCAACCGGAGTAAAAGTTGAAAACTATTACCCGTGAAATTCAGATAGACGGGGCTATCCGGAACAGTGGTCACGGGGAATGCCGTGATATAGTACTGGTGCGGGTAAACACGCACCTGCTGGCTTGGCCACGTGACCTAGGGAACCTATCAGATTGCTCGCATGAGCTCTTCCTTCTTTTTGTTGGAAGCCATCTTGTCAAGTTGGCTTGCTTGTGACTCTCACTTTAGTGAATTGTTACAGCTATATAACTGTGGGTAGACAGTTAAATTTTGACTAAATTGTTTCATAACAGTTTATAGATCATTTTGGTAACATGGTAAAGACACCTCCTTACCAGAAAAGGGGCAAGTGTGACATTTTATGCCCCAGTTTGATAGTCATAGCTCCTACTTTGGCTGTAGAGCCAAATGCAAGGGACAGGACCCCTGTCTTCCACTTCAAAACCGGAAGATACTACAGAAGTTGGAGAACAGGCGGCACCCCCTAACCTCCCCTTCAGGAAATTGGTCCAAAAGGTTAGGGAGTTCTTGTCCATCCCTGACCCAGCAGCAGAAGAGGACTACAAGCTGGGCTCAGCACTGGGACGTGATCCCCTTCTCCTGCAACAGGAAAAGTTGGATAGACCCCCATCTATCAAGCTTCCGATGGTGCCCGACCTATCTAGTCTTCAGACTGCCCAGGACGATTCAGTCAAACCAAGCATGTCAAATACTCTGGCGATAGGCAAATTCCCAGGCATTCCACCACACAAGGGAAGCTGGTACAGTGTAGTGGACAATAAATTTGCACAGGCACCACAGGTGGTTCCCCAGGCTTTTTCTAACATTGCAAAGCCTGGCTATAGGAGTGGACCCCCGCCTTCAGTCCAACAGAAGGATCTAGTCAAGCTGGAATACATGACTCGGGAGAATATAAGTATTGCTAACTTCCTCTACACCTTCGGGATGGCCAGCGAGTCGTGCCTTAACA
Source organism: Sabellastarte sp. h YS-2021 (assembly GCA_964017235.1). Lineage (NCBI taxonomy): Eukaryota > Metazoa > Annelida > Polychaeta > Sabellida > Sabellidae > Sabellastarte > Sabellastarte sp. h YS-2021. The sequence goes on along the minus strand of OZ024930.1, from coordinate 57,201,245 downwards.
ATCTTCGTCTCTCAAGGGATCAGAGAGAGAGGTTGTTTGACCAGTTCCGTGCAACCACGTATGGGCCCACCAGACAGCAGATCATGTTGCAGCTCTTCTCTATGACTTAGCAGGAATCTGCCCAGATACAGTTTATGCTGGATATAAGTAGAAGTATGTCCAAGGCCTATGCAGACTTGGTATCCAAATTCCTCTCCACACTCACAAACCTGGTGCTTCTCAGGCGTGATGCCTATCTACGCCATGCTCACCCCAACCTGGATGCTTTTAGGGTACGCAATCTCCGCCCCACCCCAGTCTCAAGTGGTGACCTGTTTGAGAGGAGTCTCATGCAGGAATATGAGCAGCATTTGATACGACTAGAAGTGAAGCCTGGATCCAAGAAGGAGCAACGTTTCCACCGATATAAGAAAAACAAGAAGGGTAGGGGTGGACGTCAACAAGCTCCACAAGGGGTTTATTATCAACCCATGCCGGCGCCTCAATATATGGTGCAACAACCCTTCTTTCAGCCTCCACCCCAAGGTGGTCGCAGAGGAGGACGTGGTGGTCGCAGAGGTCAGCACAGGTGGTAACAAGCAGCAGCAACCTCCTCAATGACACTCAATACCAAGTGCTACCTTCACAAAACCCTGGATTAGAACTGACAATGCTTTCTGGAGATCCCTTACACTGTGTTTTCCCTGTAGCCCTTCCAGAGGGGGAGAAAACTCTGAGTGTGTGCAGACTGAGACTGTTCCTTCCAGAGTGGGAAAAACAAGGTGCAATGTTGGTGCACAGAAAAACAGGTGGACTTCAGGAATCCCTCTATAGGGGACATCTGCAACTTCTTCTGGTATCTGTTCAATGACTTAAATAGATGCCTTCTACTATGGAAGGTGACAGAACAGCCATCACAGATACCCTAGCAATACCAGACAAAACATTAGTACAAACACAGAGATTGCCAGACTAATAGCAAGTTTTCACAGGGATAAACCTAAGAGTTCCAGGTCCATTCCTAAGTGGAATCTGTCCCAGATACTCACCCAGCCTCCTTTTGAACCACAAGAGGAAGCAGATCTCAAATTCCTAACATTCCTCTGGGAAGAGGCGTAGTGAGATTCATGCCTGGACCCTAGATGGACTTTTATGCCTGGGCAACTGGGATCAGATCCAACTATCCCCCTCTCCCTCCATCATTGCCAAAAACCAATTAGCAAAGGAAGGACCGCAATCTATCTCACCAGTGGTTATACCAGCCTTGAAGTGTGATGTTTTCTTCCTGATGACCACATTGGGGGCTTCCTCCTTCATCCTGATCTCTGGATGCTCGCATCTGATGGTTGCTGCCTTTGACAGATGATGAATTTTTTAGCCAGTGTACTGTGAGTCTTCCCAGCCATCCAGAATGCTGGGATTCAGCATATTGTTACAATAGGTAGGACTATTGTAGGCTTTGTAGCGCAATAAAATTGAAAATTTTATTTTAAATGTAGCTTTTATAAGCTACAATACCTACCTATTGTAACAATAATACAGGCCCTCCCTGGTCCTCCCCGCTTGTTCCAGACTTACACTGGGCAAGGGGGTTTGGTTCCAACAAAAAGGAGGAAGAGCTCATGCGAGCAATCTGATAGGTTCCCTAGGTCACGTGGTCAAGCCAGCAGGTGTGTGTTTACCCGCACCAGTACTATATCACGGCATTCCCCGTGACCACTGTTCCGGATAGCCCCGTCTATCTGAATTTCACGGGTAATAAGTTTTCAACTTTTACTCCGGTTGGAAGCTTCCCGTGGTCAACCACTGGTAAAGTATATTGTTACAATAGGTAGGTATTGTAGCTTATAAAAGCTACATTTAAAATACAATTTCCAATTTTCATGGAAAGACATTCAATCGACCTGAAATATATGTATACTTAACATGGGATCTTACTCAACAGTTTTATTTAAAACACTGAGCAATGCAAAATTTTCAACTGGTCCAGAAAATATATTTAAATAGACCGCATATTTCAGAAATATTTAGTAGTTGTTGTGTGGAACTTGAATTGTATTCTTTTTCTTTTTCATAACATAATTATTCCAGTTGAATTGATTACCAAGGTTAACCTGATATTAGAATTGATCATTTGCATATGTATTTACTTATATTTCCATTCATTAGTGCATACTCCGCCAATACCTTAAACATTTTTTCCCACTTATAACTCAGTCTAATATTTAAGAATCTATCACTGAAATGAGGGAGTGAGTTTCATGAATAAATATTATTTATCAAGAGAAAAAAGAAGAGTTCCTCTTACTTGAACAAACAATATGTTTGCCCTGTTTATACGCCTTCTCGTATCTTGGAACAATTATGAACTTTGTTACACATGGACCCTTTCTTTTGTGACATGCTGAATATTGACCTGTGCATATTTACTAAGCAAAGAATTCCACACTCTGTCTTTTATTTCCAAGGTTTATTCTGCTAATCAAAGAGAGAGTCTGCTTCAAAGTAATGTAATATTTCACTAGTAAGTTGAGCAAAAGGTTGTGACTTTTAGCTGGAAATATTTATTATAAGTGACTGAAAGGTGAACTTAAGTTCAAACAACATTTACTGATGGCTTTAATATAATAAATTCAAAGAAAACAAATTTCACTGATAACATTACTTGAAATAGAAACAAAAGTTTACAAATGGTTCTTTTTTTGTAACTGTGTCAAAATATCATTATAATTGAAATATTTGTTATTTTGGAAAGGCAAATAAAAAAATAAAAAAAAAAGTTTACAAATTTTATTGAGACAGATACAAGGGCAAAACAACTGTTGGAGTTTTGGTCAATGGAAATTTTTTAATGGATGGTAACACACAGACAAGGAAAATGTATGTTATTATAAGGCTTTGTGCAAATCCAGATCTGAAAGTGACTTTTAATAGTTACACCTATGTAAGCAAGGTATTTTCACACATGTTGTGGGTATGCTAAATGTTCCTGAAAGGGTAAAATTCGCAGTTCCCCAAAAGAATTCCAACATGCAGTGAAGCAGCTGCAAAAAATGGATATTTTCTGAAACGTCATAAAACAATTTAGTGACTGTGAAACTGATTAGAATTTTGGGTTCGATATTTGATATATCTATGGACTAACAAACTTTGATCTAAATTAATTATGTAACGCTTTCCAAACTTGTAAATGTAAAGAAACCTGCAATAAAATCATGTACCTGTGTTAAAATATGGTGAAAAACAAACTAGATATTTTTTAAAAAATCACAATATTCTCAGTAGAATGTATGTTTTACTGTTGGCAAAAATAACATCTCTTGTGCAACATTTTGTGGAGTCTGAATTCCAATATTTGAACCTAACTTCATTTTGGGGGCAGTTATTGAGTTTATTTTCCATATCTCTACAAAAATTGTCATTACTCTGTAAAAATTTTATTACCAGTGAATTTTGCTTCTCTTTGGTTAAATTCTTGGTTGCTATTGGTGGCCAGATCAACATTTACAACATCAAGTAAATTGTGCTTGTTGTGGTTTTTTAATGTAAATTTCAATTAATAACAAAATTGTACTCAAAAACCTGAATTTTATTCCAGATGAAAAATTACATTGGGATAAAGATTTTTAACAAATTATCTCTACTTTTTAACATTATTAAACATTATATGACAAGACGTGAAGAGGACCAATGAATAATAAAATTTCATTTCTGGAGAATATCTACTTACAGTAAGTCAGTGTACTAAGTGATTAATGACAGATTTTCTGGCTTGTTGTCAACAATGGGAATGAATAATTCAGTAAACAATTCAATTTGCCAGGCAACCTAACCAGTGGTAATTTCTATGGATTTTTATTTCTCTTTTTTTCTTAAATATTCTTCCACCTGAACTTGAATTAATTCTGATAAAGGTTAGTATCATTCCAGGAGTGCTTTAATTAAATTTATGAAAACAAAACCTGCAAGGTATGGCAGTAAAGTAACTTAAAACATAAAAACATGAAGTTCAAGCTTTCTGTAATTGACCAATGTGACTTGATAAACTAGACATACAATGGGTATGAGGATATTTCCATGGTGATGATTAATAGAAGATCGGGGACAGTTTTAACTCGCTGACTAATTCGAAGAAGGAAATTAATATTTGACTTTGCTTGCTTACTTTAAAAAAGGAATTCAACATAAGGTTATGTACATTTGTGATTACGAAACTTTTACATTAACTTGAATTAACAAAATTAGCACCCAAAGACAGTGGTTTCATTGTATTAACACAAACACCCAACAATCTTATTTAAATTGCAATATTTCAATAAAATTCTTCAAAATGAGTAAATGGCTAAAATTTCATGAGCTTTAGTTCTATAAAAATCAAGCACGATAAATGGGAGCAGGGAAGTTTTCTTATGTTTATAACAGTACCAGTACTTCTACAAAACAGTCAAGAGAAGATAATGAATCAATAAATTATTTATTATTTAAATTATTACTTCCTCTGACCACAGAAATAATTCTGGAAAGTTCCTGGTCATTTTTATTAAATTGAAAATTTTAATTACTTAAATGTAGCTTTTATAAGCTACAAGCTTACCATGTGGGACTTAATGCTGATCTCGGGTTGCCACACCCGGGGCCAACGTCTTAGAAAAAAAGACAGTTCTTGTTAGCCACCGGATATACTGGTAGTTGTCGTCACGTGATAACTTCTGACCAATCGTCCTACTTTCTCGTTGAAATTTTTTAAACCTACCCCTCAGCTGTAAACAGCGGGGAGGCAGGGTGGGACTCTTCTAAGTCCCACATGGTAAGCTTGTAGCTTATAAAAGCTACATTTAAGTAATTAAAATTTTCAATTTTATTACGCTACAATAGCTTACCATGTGGGACTTAATGCTGAATTCAACCGCCCGGTGGCGGGATTACAGCTGAGACTGGAAGGTATGTCATTTTTTCTAAGATTTTGAATTAACATGTATAGAATAGTGCCAGAAATACCAGTCTGAGTCCCATTTACAGTGCCCCTATCCCAAAGGCCGGGCCTGTAACGAGCCAAAAACCTAAGTAAATGAGAGACAGTGCTAAAACTGTCTAGATGTTTTATTGTAGGACGGAAGTGCAGCAGAGCTCACTCCGAGGTCTGAGGGTCCAAAAGGGCCCTTCACGTATGACTGACCAACCCAGTGGTTGGGCATCTCATAAAATTTTTACAACCTGAAAATGAGATTAATGACAACTAAATAAGTCCTTAATAGAAATTACTTGATAATTGAAGGATAAAATGACCTTACCCGTAACATCTTGAAGGTAAAGGAATACCTAGATCCTGGGAAAGACTCCTGAAGACTTGGTTGTAGCGGATGTGCCCCCCCCCCCTTTTTTCTTTCCGAGGACAACTGGTCTGAGGGGAAGGATCTAGGACTTGTTGTGCAGCCACTACGGGTCCCAGGTACAAATTGTTGTCGGTGTCCGACCAAGTAAGGTCTTTTAGGTAAAAATTTGTAAATGTGTTGTGAGCTTTCCAGTGACAGGCTTGCATGATTTGGTCCACCGATACCCCACCGTAAAAGGCCTTAGAGGCCGCGAAGGCCCGGATGTCATGCGCTTTGACTTGGACCAAGTCCAAGGCTTGTTGATCTGCTTGTTTGTAACAAAGTAAAATGGTTTGTTTCAACCATGAAGAGAGTGTAGCGGGTCTGATGTCTGAGGTATGTCCTTTCTTAAAGGAGATGAAAAGGAGAGAACGAGACCCTCTCAGGTCTTTAGTTCGGTCCAAATAAAACCTCAGGGCCCGTACGGGACACAGGGTCCTGTCTTCTTTAAATTGTCTATCCACAATGGTAGTCAGAGCAGGGATAGTCACCGGAGACACACTTTGAGAACCTTCTCTTGCTAGTTGGTTTTTGGCTATGAAATCAGAAGAAGGGAACAAGGCAACCTTTTCCCATTGGCCTAAATTAGATACTTTGTTAGCGACCCAGGCATGGATTTCGCTGCGGCGCTTGCCGGAGGCCAAGGCTAGCAAGAAAGCAGTTTTTAAAGTGAGATGTTTGAGGTCTGAGTCTTTCATGGGCTCAAAAGGTGCTTTGGTGAGCTCGTTAAGGACAACAGAAAGGTTCCACTTGGGTAAGTTTCTGGAACTTTTGGGACGATCCCTGTGAAAACTGGAGAGTAACCTATGAAGGTCTGCATTGTGTGCAATATGTTGGGCTGTTGGGCCCAAAGTGTCAACGATTGCAGTCCTGTAACCATCAATGGTCGAGGGGCGCCTGTTTAAGTCTTGGTACAGGTACATGAAAAAATCTGAGATTTGTTTCACAGATGGAGTGGAGAAATCCACCGAATTTTCTCTGCACCATTTTTCAAATAGGGCCCACTTTGACTTGTAGATGGTCCTTGTTGATGACCGCTGAGGGGCAGCAATTCTCTCTGCCACCTCCACAGAGAAGCCTTGTTCTTGGAGTTGTCCGCTCCTAGACACCAGGCGTGGAGGTTCAGGTGCTGGGGGTTGTTGTGGAACACCAGCTTGTGGGACTGTTTGAGTAGGGTTGTTGACACTGGGAGTTGCAGTGGGATCTCTGTTGAGAGCTGCACTAGGTCCCAAAACCAGGGCATCCCTGGCCAGCCTGGGGCTATTACGATGATCAGGCACTGGCATTGCCTGATCTTTTGGATCACCTTGTGAAGGAGAGACGTAGGAGGGTACGCATATGCTGTGAGGTTGGTCCAGTTTATGTTCAGAGCATCTATGTCCCAGGCCTTTGGGTCTGGGATAGGAGACACGTATAGAGGGAGTTTGTGGTTCAGGTGAGTGGCAAATAGGTCTACATGAGGTGTGAACCACTTCTGGCAGATCTGTTTGAAGACCTGTGGGTGCAGAGACCATTCTGTTGACTGCACTTGGTTGGACCTGGATAGCAGGTCGGCCATCACATTCAGGCACCCTGGAATGTGCCTGGCTTTCAATGTTATGTGGTAGTGATGGCACCAGGTCATGATCTTCCACAGGAGAGCACACATCTCTGCCGAGTGTGTTCCTCCTTGTTTGTTGATGTAGGCTACCACTGTTGAGTTGTCCGTCGCAACCAACACTGTTTGATTCTGGCACTGGTCCTTGAAGTCTCGAAGGGCCAGGGAGACCGCCTTCAATTCTAGGACATTTATGTGAAGCCTTTTTTCCCGATCTGACCACAGACCCTTGGTAAAATTTTGGTCTAAGTGAGCGCCCCAACCTTCGTTTGAGGCGTCGGTAAAGAGTTGGATACTGTGGTCTTTGGGATGAAGGTCTGCACCTTTCATCACCTTGGAGGGATTTTGCCACCAATCTAGGTGGGCTGCAATGGCTTCTGTCCAGGGAAGGAGGTTGTCCAGCGACTGAGGATATCTCCAGTGCTCCTTGAGATGAAACTGAAAGGGCCTCATGTGAAGGCGTCCCTCCAGGACCATTTTCTCCGTTGAGGCTAGCAACCCAATTAGAGACATCAAACATCTTGCAGTCAAAACACGTTTTGACTTGAGTCGTAGGATCAAATCCTGGAGTTTGAGCCATCTCTCTTGAGTGGGTTTTACAAGGGCTGAATCTAGGTGGTATTCGTAGCCCACGAACGAAAACACCTGTGTAGGTTTTAGTTCTGATTTTTCCTGATTTATTATCCATCCCAAGGACTGAGTCAGTTCTACTACTGCCTGAGTGTTCACTTGTGCTTCCTCCTGAGACTGGGACCTGATCAGCCAGTCGTCCAGGTATTGGTGAATTCTGAGTCCTCTTGAGAGGGCCATTAGTTTCACTTCCTTTACGATCATTGTAAAGACCTGGGGGGCTGTGGCCAGTCCGAACGGGAGGGAGGTGAATTGGAACACCTGAGCCTTGTAGCAAAACCTTAGGTATTTCCTTGAGCTTGGGTGGACGGGGATATGCAGGTAGGCGTCCGACAGATCTATCGACGATACCCACTCCCCTGGAATCAGGGAGGTCCTGATGGACTCTGGAGTTTCCATTTTGAACTTTTCTACGTGTAGAAAAGTATTGAGCCTGCTTAAGTCTATAACTGGCCTCCACCTTTGGTGAGGCTTGGGTACTAGGAACAGGCGACTGTAAAACCCGAGAGATTTTACATTGTCTACCCTTTCGATAGCGTTCTTTGACAGGAGAGACTGGATACAAGTAGCCAAGGCTTGGTCTTTTTGTTGGGCCTTGTACTCTGACAGAATCAGAGGAAATCTGATCAAGTTTGGCTTTGAACAGAATGGCAGAACGTAGCCATTGGTGATAATGTTTAACACGTTTTGAGAACATTTGTTTGTGAGCCAGTCTCTCCTGAAAGAACGGAGGCGACCTCCTACTGGTGGACTGAGTGAGGCTTTGGAGGAGTCATTGGGGAGGGGGGTTTCCACGCCCCCTTCCTCTATTGTGGGGTCGAAAACGACCCCTGAAGCCTCTGAAGTTGGATTTTCCTCTTCCCGAAGGAAAGGACTGGTTACTGCTTTGAGAGGTATTGCCCCCATAGGGGCGTTTCCTGTAGGAGCCTCTTTTCTTGTGGGGACCACGAAAGGGCTTATTCTGGTAGGGTGGAAAACCCTGAGAATCTTTTGAGGTGCCTTTTTTGAGAAGGAAGTCCTCACCTTCCTTCACTAATTGAGACTCGAACAAGGAAGCGTCCCAAAAGGACGAGTTCCTGAGTTCTTGACGTCTCGTTTCTCCTAATTGTGGATGTAATAGAGTCATCTCGGCTTCGCGCCTAAGCAAGCCGGTATTAGCCATAGAGTATAATTCCCTCTGCAAAATATGGGCTAGAGATTTGCTGAGACAAGTGAGGGCCCTGTGTTGAACAAGTACTGTCTTGTTCCAAAAATCTAAGTAGTCAGCTACTTCCTCATATCCGCGCTTTGCTGCTCTCTCAGGATCGGCACCTTTTTGAATCTGAGATTTAATCTTCTTGACCGTAGACTTGATGCTATGTTGACATTTTTCCAATGAAGCATTGCAAGAAGAGGAGGTCTTGGCAAAAGCAGCGGTGAAGTTGAGGGTAGAGATATTTTGTCTAGCCTGAAGTTCTAGCTCCTTGAGAACTGGCAGGGGAACTCTGGCTACTGGGGGCCCAGAAGGTCTAGGAGTAATACAGATCTTAGCAAAGTCTGTATTCAACTCCTGGATTTTGTCTTGAAAAGTTGGTTGTCCCACCTTGTACCACTTTGAAGTTGAGGGAGGAGGCTTGACATATTTTCCCTCAGATAAGTTGGCAGCCTTAAAGTCATGTTGGAATTTATCAAAGGCGTCCTTGATAACTGAGCTAAGTGGAAGAATAGAGGAGGGACCTCTAGGTCTGAGCTCTTGACGGCCTTTTTCATCATCCAGACCCAAGACCGAGGTGGAAGACCTGGGCATAGATTCCCTGGGGTCAGGGAGAGACAAAATACGCCTGAAGGTATCAACTTCCTCAGAGTATTGTGAGGGCATGTCAGACAAAGCTACTGCCCTATAATAAGGGGGGTCTGGATCATGTTGTGGGAGGTCTTGATCAGAAGCAACTCCTGAGGGCTGGGCCCTAGAGGGCTTAGAAGACCTGTGTCTGGCTACAGGGGAGTGATCCTCCTCTGAGGTAAAAGACACGTATCTAGATCTTGATTTATGTTTGCTCTTGTCAGAGTGCTTTTTAGATCTAGAAGAAGGGATCCGAGGTTCATCGGAATCCTCATTTAGTTGGTCCGAGGCAGAGCTCGGGTCAACTGGCTGCCTATGGCTTTGCTTTTTGTGAGAGTACGAAACCTCTTCGGGATGACCTTCAGAGGGGGCAACGTACTGATCCGAGGAAGGTTGAGTAGATACTAAACGAGGAGGAAGAGTTGGACGATAGTCCACATCCATATCCTCGCTTGGAATGTTAGTACCAGATCTCGGAGGGGGCAAATCCAGAGGGGCAGCAGAAGAACTGGACAAGCCAGGTTTTGAAGCAAGAGTCGAGGACTGAGCCTCGACTTTCTGTTTTACAGTCAACTCCTCTCGGAGTGACTTAAAAGCTTCCAACATGGATGCCTGAAAGGAACCCATTTGCTGCTGTAAATGTATATTTAAGGAATCACCGAGTGATTTCTCTAAATTTGACTGGATTTTATTTTGCAAAGCTGTACCAGGGGTGGGTGGAGCGGTTTTTGCTGGCGTTTTCAAAGACAGGGAACTGAAGGCAAGAGGTTGTGGACGGGGGGGTGAGGTAAAAAGGCTATCAGCCGCACACTCGAGGTCTGCATTAGACCCAGTGAAGGAATCCCCGTCGCCTTCACCCAAAAGATCTAGTTCATCTTTGGAACTAGTTGTCGCTTTCTGCTTTTTCAAATACCGTTTCCGGTTTTGGATTTTCTGAAGTTGCTCATCTGTAAAAGACGTGCAAACTTCGCAAGGGGTTTCAAAGGTGACACAGGGGTCATCTCCCTTGCCAGCCTCCCTACAAGTAGGGCAGAAATTATGTGTATCAAAACTAAAGCAGAAATGGCGGCATTTCTGCGCTCTCGGTTTGTCTTTATTTGCTTGATGTGTAGACATTTTGTACGCAATAAAAGACGTAGAAAGAATTAGCCTGAACCGAGGAAAACTCAAAACACGCGACTGCAATAAAAATACTTATCCTGTGGAAATGAAACTTTTACAGAATAATCTATGATATATATTACAAGAAATATGCAAATATTAGCCTCCAACAATAAGTAAAGTCTGAGAAATAAATGAAAATGTCTGTATATTTACAAACTGCTACCAGTCAATCGTGGCCAACGAGAAAGTAGGACGATTGGTCAGAAGTTATCACGTGACGACAACTACCAGTATATCCGGTGGCTAACAAGAACTGTCTTTTTTTCTAAGACGTTGGCCCCGGGTGTGGCAACCCGAGATCAGCATTAAGTCCCACATGGTAAGCTATTGTAGCGTAATAAAATGTGGAGGCTCATGAAGTCAAAAATATTTGAACAGGAGTTTCTATATGTTGTTCTATGACCTAATCACTGCAAGCTCTTTGTGATATATAGAAATCATGTAAGTGTTGTCATGGCAATGGTTGTTGGCGAAAGCTGCCAACAAACCTACACAGCTCTAGAAATCATACTGTGCATATTTCCCAAATATTTAGCTCAAGTTTAATGAGAGATTTAATCTACAAGGCATCCTACATGTAAAGAAACTACAAAAATATAGCCATTGAAACAGTTGTTGCCAGGTATTGTCCAAAAGCTAATGAGTGTCATTCACTATGCAAATAAAAAAAAAATTGGTAACCTTTGTGAGAGTTTGGTCTGCAGAATGCTGAAGTAAAAATTTGTAAAAAATACAAAAAAATTTTGCCATGGCACCAGTTGAAGCCAGATCTGGTAGAGTTCCTCTCTGAATAAAACTTTGGTGAGCATGGAACAGGAGTTTGATCTAAATGGTGCCAACAAATCTTATGGAAGACAACCCGAATCTTTATGGACTAGGATTTAAAATAGCAGCAATAATACTGATTCAGCATTGGTATTAAATAGGGCATGGGTCAGTGCCAAAAACGTGTAGATCAGAAGGTCACCAATGTAAAACCATTCTGATTCCCAGACTCCGAGTTTTAGTACACTACCAGGTGACAGGAAGAGAAACATGTGAAACCAAAGCATGGTAGTTTCCTTTCAACAAAATTGCAAAAAAGTACCCAAATGTACAAAAATATGGGAGGAAAGTGTGCAATTTCTTAAAATTTCTGGTTTATTTCCAATATTTTAAGTTTCCTTGCATTATATGTGTTGACAAACGAGATGGAAGTTATAAAATGTCATCACTTATTTACCAAAATATGACAGTTCCACTCAACGAAATAACTATAAAAGGCTGCAAAATGCAACACAAAAATATGGGATAAAAGTGTAATTTCTTCAGATTTGTGGTTTGTTTCCAATATTTTAAGTTTTCCTTCAATGATATGTGTCAACAAGTGAGAAATCTCTGTATTTCAGTAAAATGCTCTTGATACGGAGACACAAGGGCTATCAACCCATCTCTAGTATATAAAACCATTATTCACTATACCTGAATGATATTGTGTTGCTTTGTACCATCTTGCCAGATCCACCAAATTCTGTCTCCTGGATAAATGGTCACCACTTTGGGCTCAAACCCCTGATCTGTCACGTGAATAGTGTGGTTCTAAAACAGAGATTGTTAGAATGTATTTCAAACGAACTTTTTAAACATCCTTGACAACTTCAACAGAGCTTGTTTAGAGACTACCAAGAACTAAATAATAACATTAAAGTCATGTTTGACCTATTGACCCTCCTCTGTGAGACTTTGAACAATTCCAAAGTTTAAGACAGAGATATTAAAATACTATGACCAGCTTTTGTAACTACATCTAAGTTAAGAAAGTGCCTACAATACAAGATCAATTTAATATTAACAAAAGATAAGCTTTTCTCTTTTTTGTTATTTGCTCAGGTCAACACTCCATACTTGGTGTCCATTGTTTACCAAAAGGAAATAATCTGTGCAGTCTAACAGTGGCTCTGTAGATATGACACTTAAGAAAGATGGTTTTCCTTACCCTTTACCGAGTTGAATATTTGACATATTTTAACGAATATAAAGTAATTGTGTGAGCTATTTCTTCATGTTTATATGTTTTTGTTGTTTTGATGAAATATTAGCCATTAGAAGGCCTAAAATAATGATGTTTTTCAATAACTACTTCATAAATCTTCTTTGCAGATTTTGTAATTTCTATCACAATTGAATGAAAAGTGGAATACTATTTTAATGTTCATATTAATATACACACTCACCCTGTGCCCTCCCTGTACCACTACAGAGCAGGTACTGAGCACTGCAGCCTGGTTGGACACCCTGTAGTGGTACACGCCTATATTGGCAGGCTGTACAGTGTCTAGTCCTGTTTCTACCTTAATGTGTTCCAAATCCTCATCCATGTAACCTCCTTCACCTGGAAATAGATTTATTATGCAGAATCTGCAAAAACTAGAACTGCAAAATCCATAGGTTTTAATTACTGAGGGTTAACTACCAGTCACTAGATATACACACTTATTATTTCTATGTTTTAGTTATAGTTGTAAAATTCCATTTATATCATGAATACAATTCGAACATGGTACTTTACATGCATATGAAGATTATCTGTCTATCAACATCTGGACAAATCGCAGAGTACAATGTAACATACTCCAGTCCCATCATGACCAGGACATATACAGGTTTTTGCGGACTTGCCTATATATACCCATGCATTAAATAGGAAAGCTCTATGTTAAATACACTTTTTAAAGAAAAAAGGAATCATGACTTCAATTTAGTTATTGATGAAGAAAGTTAGAAAAGTTTGCGATCACATAACACCTGATAATGACTTAATTTGGTTCCAACTAAGAAATGTATATAGAATTTTTGGGACACTGTATTACCTTAAAAGAGTAGGGGTTTTCTGATTCTAAAAATTTTCAAAAATGTCACACATTTCCAGAAACTCTTCTACACATATTTGTAGGTTGTTTTTACACACAAAGGTTTATGAACAACCTTGCCAAGCATGTTTTTGATTAAAGATAAATTACACCATAAAATGATCAATGATAAAAATTTGGAACCACTCAATAACTTTCTGTTAAGTTCTGTATATATTTAATACAGCTAAATCTAACAGGCCTTTAAGCTTGCATGGTACCCAACACAAACTAAGTCAAAGTTTTCAGTAAATGCAATATTTCACCAGGTTGTCAAATTCTGTAAAAGTTTCTGAAAAAAAGGTAAACTGGCAACCAGTTTATACTTCATTTAGTTAGTACTGCATATCTTTCTGCCCAAATCAATCAATTAAGCTGTATAAAACAATTTACTCATACAGTAATGCAATGAAGTTTTCTGCTGTTGTTGTTACTTTGTCTCAGATAAATCTGTTGCTTGCATATATTTAATATTAGTAGTTATCTTGTCTGTATAGATTTATAAGAAAAAGTAAAATTAAAAAAAACCAAAACAACAGATTTCTGAGTTATCATGCCTGAAATGAAATCTCTGCAGTGGTAACATGTCAAGCTGAAAACAAAAATATCCTCGATTTTTATCTGCAGACATAATTATTGCAAGATATATAGGTCATGTATTGAATGTATTCTGTACAACACTAATGTATATGTGAATTAAGATAAAAGAGAAAACACAACAACAAAAAGTCAACCTTTTGAGTTGTTTCGTCATGTTTGGGCTATAGTGAAAGAGTTGGTGCAATATAGCAGTGACATTCCATAAACATCAGCCATGTAAGTACTGATATACTCATTAAAGAATGAATTAATAATCTATTTGGAGGAAAAATTGACAAAAGGGGAACTCCAGTATTTCTGACAAAATTGACTTCAATGAAACAGTTTCAATACATCTTTGAAGAAAAATATAAAAATTTTTGCCCTTTGTATGATAAACCAGACAGAACAGGCAAGGTAGCCAAGTGTGGAGAATATGATACAGAATGTAACCAATTGTTTCTTTGGTCTGGCCATATGCATAAAAAAACATTTCTGAAAGATCTGTTCAATATTTTGCAGTAATCTTAACTACAAACCCAAGTCACTGGAAATGAGACTGTTGATAATTCAGGACTTTTTTGTCATCCAGAGTAAGTTCCGGATCTTTCCCAAAATTTAGTAACTTCTTCCTTTGGTCAGGCACTGGCCGCATAAAACATTCAAAGAGATGGATTCATTAATTTTGGAGTAATTGCAAACAGAAACAGATAAACAAATGAAGAAACAGTCAACTGCACACAAAAACATAACTTTTTAGCGGAGGTAAAAAGTATTCATTAAAAAGTTACGCTGAAAAGGTAGTTATGTAGAAATATTATGCATCATTTGAGCTTTAGACTATTACTCACTGTCATCAGGGGGTTCAATGGCTGGTCTTCCACCCAGTGGACTGATACACTTCTCCACCTCCACAATATTGAACACAGAGTCCACCTCATCAGAAGCCCACGTCCACCACAACCTGTCTCCAGTCCGCAGGTACAGTAAGTCTACAACAATAAACATGTGTTTATAATACATAGTAAACTCCACATTCCATAGTGGAGGGATCATTAACAATAATGAAAACCGGTTAACAGGGCTTTGACGGAAGTATGATGCGCCCACCTTGAGAATGCACACTACATGACCGGTCCTGCCAGTGGATAACACAGGACAGCTTTTCGATCGTTTGGCCGGACCGTTTGCGCCGACTGGTATAGCAGTCGTCTATTTGATAGGATCCATTAACATAATAAAAATGTGTTTATACACAGTAAACTCCACATTCCATAGTTGTGGATCATTTACAAAAATTAAAACCAGTTAAAAGTGCTTTGAAATGAAAGAAATTCGGTATTTCATGCACTTTTCACTGATATCGTGAAAATTAACTCCCAGCGTACATGAGCCATACTTTACAAATGGAAATGTCTTTGGTGAGATATTATTGGATGCAGAAATCAGTTTTACACAGCATAAGGTAAAAGTGTGGCATATTTCATCAAGTATATACACTTCTTGTTGTATTGATGAAGCACCAGCCATTAGAAAGCCTAATATTAACAACGCTTTCAATAACCGGTTCCCAAAATTTTTTGCTGTTTTCTTTGCTTCTGCCACAAGAAAAGGAACAAGAGGGTCAGAGGTGCCCCAAAAGGCGGGTTGCGCACGCAGGAAACAAGGTTAGCAACTGCTCTCATTAAATTTAGGAACAAGGAAAGAAATGTTAGGTTACCCACTTAAGGTAAATGTGTTCGACGTGCTAAGAAATGTAATACTTCTAATCTAAAAACGAACAAATGGACAGAAAAACAAGACAAATGAACAGACGGATTTACACCAATTTCGAAAGGAACCTAGCTATGATGGTGATGTATGTCCCTGTGAAGTTTGAATTAGATTGGAGTAACCGTTTTCGAGTTAGAGTCCGGAAACAAAAATGTGGACGGAGAGATGAATGGACAGAAAAACGGACAAAAACGAAGAAATGGACGGAAAGACGGACAAACAAACAGACGGAATTTCACCAATTTCGAAAGGAACCTAGCTATGATGGTGATCTATCTCCCTGTGAAGTTTGAATTTGATTGGTCAAACCGTTTTAAAGTTAGAGTCCGGAAACGAAAATGTGGACAAACAGATGGATGGATAGACAAACGGACGAAAAACGGACAAACAAACACACGGAATTTCACCAATTTCGAAAGGAACCTAGCTATGATGGTGATCTATCTCCCTGTGAAGTTTGAATTTGATTGGTCAAACCGTTTTAAAGTTAGAGTCCGGAAACGAAAATGTGGACAAACAGATGGATGGATAGACAAACGGACGAAAAACGGACAAACGAACAGACGGAATTTCACCAATTTCGAAAGGAACCTAGCCATGATGGTGATCTATCTCCCTGTGAAGTTTGAATTTGATTGGTCAAACCGTTTTAAAGTTAGAGTCCGGAAACGAAAAATGTGGACGGACAGACGGACAGACGGACAGACAGACAGACGGACGTCGGACACATCAATCTAATAGGCGGGTTGGTTACATGCAACCCGCCTAAAAATCAACACCCAGTTTATTGTTCACACCACTAACATACCACCAACGAGAAAGACAGATAAAACATGACTGCGTGTTCAAACAAAGCAAAGCACTGTCTTGAAAATACATTTGCCAAAATACAATTACAATCCATCTGAAATATCCCTGCACATTTTTTATGGTCTAAATTCGTTTTAGCAATAAAGGGTCCCAGATATTCAATTACAAGCAGATCAGTCATTAATCAGAATCAGGCATTTCATCATGATCTATCACAAATATTTAAAAACAATGGAAATAAAATAGATATAACTTCAAATTTGTTTCTTGTCTTTTTTTCACTTTTGATAAATTTGACAAACTGGACCATTTGTTTTGTCTTTATTGTACCTGGTGTAAATCCATCTGGATTGATCTCCACAAAGTGTTCATTCTGCTTGGGTTTGACTATAACTGTTCCAAGGTACTCGGCAGCCTCCTGGAGGTTATGGTCACTGAAGTAGTACACACCTGGCGTGAAGAACTCATGTGACAGGAGGCCACTAGGACTGGAACACAATTAAGTACAAAAGTACAATTATCATTGTTTTTATTTCAACAGATTTCCAGTTCTTATAATTTCCCTTTGGAAGTTGTGATCACTAAAACAGTAGACATTCAAAAACTACAAGACTGCTCCCCTTTAAGTGTTAGGCTGTCCCCAAAGTAGCACACAGAGGACTGGGACGCATTCTGAAAGATGGCATGATGAATTATGTTGTTTAAAAATTACTCAAATGAGGCAATTTTTGATCCAGTAAAACTCAAGCTTCATCAATTTTTTGTCACTTTGGAATACGTTACTTGTGTATTTAATCATGTTTTAACTTTACCATGATACTTCATATAATGTGAGACTTGTGTAGCACTGCAATACATAGTAATATATATCAAAATGAGAAAAGCAGAAATATACCATTTTTTTATACCATACTTTCTGTCTTTAATGTTTAACTGAGGGGCCACTCGTATGCTTTGAAACCAAGATGTGTGACAACCCCCTTAGTATTAGGGACGTCACGACTCCAAATATTTCATGTCAGCTAATTGCCAAGCACTCTTCGTGTCGACACTGCATAACCGTCGAATTTATAAAACAACCAAAAATCTTCAGTTTCATATTGTAAAAAGCATTGAAAAACGATAAATATGTGAAATAAAATGAAAATATATGTATATAATCTGTAAAATTGAATAAATTTGCCGTTTTTCTGCAACTTTTGCTTCGTTTATTTCAGACAGGAAGTGGGCAATATAAGAGGTATAAAGTACTTCCGTTTTTTTGTGAATGCATAAACAATGCAGAAAACTTGGCTGTTTTTGGATTTTAGCTTATTTTATGTGAAAATATGGACATGTTTTATGGATTCAGACCTTCTGTCATATTTTACACTACCTTGAGCGAATTTCCGACTTCAAAATATGAACCGGTAAATAGCACTATTCTAACCGTTGTTGATTAGTCAGCTAGACGTGACGACCCTACTTAGTATACGACTTACCTAGGTGAGGGCCACTTGAAGCCGTTTCTGATTGGTTTGAAAGACTCGTCTACAGGATGGTCCAGTGGTGGAGGTTCCACTTGGTAGATGCAGTGAGGCTTGGTGCACTGAGGGAAAACACAAAGTATTTGATTAATATTCAGAATACTTACTTCAATTTATCTCTTACATTCATATACACATACCTGGTTGTACAAAGTCAAGCTCATATGTCAGAACTATTTATGTGATTTAATACTATTCGGTTTAGCTACAATTTTCATAATTTTCAAAGTTTAAAATATATTACTGGGATTAATTTTCACTTTCTATGAAAAAGATAAATATAGAAATTTTTAAATTTCACTCAGAATTAAGTTTCAAGTCCAATGAAATTATGCTGTTTTAGTGTATAACTTTTAGTGAAAGTTTAACAAATTATGTTAGACATTTAATCACATTTTCACAGGTGTGGTAAAAATTTAACCCTTTCGCTACTGAAGGAACATTATTCCATGGGACTGTAGCCATATGACGTCATATCACGTCAGAAATGCCATTGAAGTAAAATAATAACTCACTACCTTATGCACTTTATTTGCGGTATTTTTCGGCATATTTCATTAGGAATTGATGAAAGTCGAATGGGAAAATTCGTGGGAATTCCCCAAATAAAAATAACCACGAGTAAACAATATGCAACAATATGCAGCTATATGCGGTAAATACGGCAATATATACAGAAACCAGTTAAAATAGGTGAAATGGTGAATTTTTTTTAAAAATATAGCTTAACTTTCGTATAAAATACTTTAAAAATCGGTTTAATACTGATACACCAAAGAAAACGTATAACGGTACACTGAAGGGAAAGAAGAAATATATATTATTGCCGTCGACCGCTAGTCGACAGACATGGTCCCTTGTAATACATATTGATGTCGACTGCTAGTCGACAAACATGGTAGCGAAAGGGTTAATGGAAAGTCAAAGAAGTAACAGAAGTGTTAGATTTAAAGGTAATACTAAAAATAAGTTCAGTAACAGTAATGGATTTCAAATTTCGAAATTTAATGGTAATCACAATAGATGGCATACCAATAGTAGTAGGTTGCTTGTAATAGACCCTATCTCTGACACTGACTTAAATAGCTGATAAAATTACCTTGTGAAAATTTCCACTTACAGGTGGTATTCACAAATATTGGTTCTACTTTGTACAACCACATTTAGCTAAATATTCACAGGATTTTGTTCAACCTGGTACAAAACATGAGAGTACAAATTATATTTTTATTGGGTAGTTGGTTTTGTACAGTTCATACAATCTGAACCTCTACATCACACCAATCATATGTACTGCATTTAATGCTGTACCCTCTGTAACCTCTGAGGCCGGGGTTCGGTTCCCGGCATGGCCTCAAGTGGGAAAGCTGGTAGTTGCTTGCCGTTGGTCGGCAGTTTTCAGTACAGAACCCTGACGAACTGTATGTACTGGTTTCCTCTGCCCTTCTAACTACCTGTGGTGATATGACCTGTACAGTGTTGAAAGCGACGTAAAACCCCAAATAAATAAATTAATTAATGCTGTACCAGTATATAAATTACAGGACAATATGTTTGTGGGCTGTCTAACTATCTGGTGACAATAACATATGTTGGTTTATCAAGTTCTTCAGTTTGCATGTTTCCAGTTTGCAAGTTCCATTTTCTACTTTCGCAGACAAACATAAAGATCTATGCTTGGTGACTGATAAGGTACATCAAATGGGGTTATAATGTAATAAATATATCTGTAGAATTACACAGTTTTTCAGATCAATTTTCTCCTCAACTTAAAGTCTTGATTTTCGGCACATGTACTAAGAATATATTAATGTGTTCTCAGGTAAAATTTGAGGCAGATAAGCCTCATAGTTTGTGATCTAGAGGGCTCTAAGTGGCCAAAAGTGCAATTTCTGACCTTAAGGTGGCCATAAGTTCTTTATTATTGGGAGTTTAAGGTCACCTTAAAATAGGGATCTTCCTTTGGGCATCCTTAACATGTGTACCAAGTTTGAAAAAAAAATATTAATCCGTTTTTGAGTTATTGCGTACACAAGGAAATTTCTACGGCGGCGACGGACCTGAATCCAATATATCCCCGACTTTCGTCTGGGGATATAATAAATATATCTGTAGAATTACACAGTTTTTCAGATCTATTTCAAAGAGTGTTTATGTGTTTTATGTGCTTTTTTTCATTGAATTTTACTTGATGCTGCTCAATTTATAGGACAGGTCATACTCAAGTGTATCCAATGGGAAATATCTTCTTATTGTACTCATATCTTCATTTACAACTAGCCGTTATGAGTTTATCCATTTATTAACCTGATGCAGTCTTTGTTATCGCTATTCAGAGACAGTTCAGTTACTTTTCACTTTATTGCCTGGAAGATTAAAGTCAATGACTCATGTCTTTCCCAGAATGACCTTATAAAGTAAAGAAAAATCCTGTAACCTTAATACATACAAATTTCAAAATCTTAATTGTCAATTTCTCTAGAGCAAGAGACAAGTAAGTCGACCCATAATTTGTGTATTACTTAAAATTTATGACCAAAGGGTGTGTTTGAAAATTTGTTTAAACAGGAACCTTAGCAATAATACAAAGGTCTTTAAAAACAAAGGTAGAGTACAAAATTAAGCCTAGGATTAATTCAATCTAAACACACAATTTGCATCAGGGCAAATCAATAGAGTCAAAAGAAGAGAGATTGTTGCTGAACAGACATTCATAATTTATTATTACACTTGAGTGGGCCTGCTTCTCATGACTAGTCATTAATCCAACACAACTCACAGACTCTGGTTAACATAACATAAAGAGCTTGGTATAAAATGGTCATTAACTTATTCATGAAATTAAATAAAATATACACATCATAAAGTGGTATCAGAAATTAAATAAATAACCTTCAATTAAATATACATTGCATAAGCCAATTTCGTGGAAAAGTGTATATCTGGTGTTTAAGAAGTGGGATAGCAGAAGTTTTTATTGAACCCACTAAAAGCAATCTAGTGCCAATTAATGTATAATTACCTGCCATATGGCCGGATATTCAACAAGTCACAAGGCACAAAACATGTTCCTGCTTCTGCTACTTGTGGGTCCAATCAATTCTTGGAAAAACTTTTATTTCATGTTACAGAATGCCTTTTTCACACAAATGCTACTTGCAAAACAAAATATTCTTTGGGCTGGTAATAACAGTAGTTTTACAGATATATTTTTTGAAAAAAACTGATCTCAAATGAACAATTTCCTGCAACTTTTATTAGAAAATCACATAATTTCATGTTATATTTACCCCAAAGGAGTATTTGTTACAAGGTTCAAAGCTAGGGTTACAAAGATTAAAGTTGTTTATGTCCCTTCATATCAGGAAAGACCATTAATGATTTCCACATGATGCCTAACGCAATCCACACCTAAAGTCAAACTGCACTTCTGTAACTTTGTGGGGGGTCTGGTAGAGAAGACATAGTTATAGTGAAAGTATACTCAAGTTTGGGATTCTCTCTACCAAGAAATGTAAGATTTAAAGAGTATGACTATGAGGTATGTGGCAGGAAGGAAACCATTTTATTCGACTTTGAATTTATTCTTATCAACTTTTGATTGCTGTAACGATTTTATGTGGTCTTTTTCCAAAACCCATTTGTATGTACACTGTTGTTTTAATACTCATTTCTACCACGATTCAGCTTTACAAGTGAACAAACAGTTCTGCACTTCTTTTATTGTTATATGCCCCGCAACATATGGGAAATTATCAAGTAAAAGAATGTGATCTTTAGCATTGTCCTTGTTCCATTCTCACAGATGACTGATCCCCAACCTCTTTACCACATCTACAGGAGGCCTGAAGGCTCTGTACTTTAATAACTCAATAGATGTGACAAAACATTTCCTATTCCCAGGCCTACTCTGCCAACATGTTGGAAAAGTTTTAGTCTATGTACATTAGTAACTCCATAAAAAAGAATGGCCCTACGTCATCAGCATCATGCGGGAGTTTGAGGCTCTGTGTTATAATACAATGTCATTGTATCAACCCTGGAACATTATGACAAAGAATTGTTTTTACCTTCTCCTTATTCCACTCCCACCAGACCCTGTCACCTTCCTCTACAACTACTATGGGAGGGTTGAAGGCTCGGTCCAATACTTCAATCTTGTACTCGTGTTGTCTCTCCCTCACATGGACTACAGTAGAGAACGTCTCACCAGGGTGACTTCCCTCTGACTGGAAGTAGTACAGGCCTGGTTTGCTGCAAAAATACACACAAAATCAAGATACAGAGAGACAATTACAAACTGGAAGAAATAAAAACACATACAACTGATGAGACTAGAATTGGTTCACCCAGGCTTTGGGGGAAATTACACAGAAAAGTAATAATAAAGTTCAATCATGTAACTTAAAGTAGAATGCTGGATGTCCCTGTTAAGTAGAACAGAATATCAGCCCATATAAAGACTGTCAATTCATTGGCTAACAGAACTGAACAGATTTCATATAACTAATTTATATACGAGTGCCAAATATATGTTGATACCCTCTGAGGCATTGACTGTCTAAGAAGAGAAAGTGCAAAAACAGGGAACAGGGCAACACACAAAAAAACAGCATCCACCAGAGGAAACTGTGAATAGCAGATACAAACATATTTCAAAAGGATTTGTTAATATATAGACTTTAATATAGACTCCTTACTCACTGGACGAGATTTTCATGGAACTTCATCAATTACGAAATTTAACAAGATTCTCACTTAAAGTCTCGCTTGTAGACTCCTGACTTTGTGGGAACCAGTCTTGCATCAGATGTTTTGGGGACAACTGCACCCAGTTTGTGTGAATACTTCATCTCAGTCACACAGCGAGGTACATTATTGTCAGTCCAGTTCCATTGCACAGAATTCCCTTCATCCAAACGCACCACACGGGGTACAAACCCAGAGTCACTCAGTGCACACTCTATGTGCTTACGCCGGTAGACTTCAATGGTCAGGGGAGTACAGCGGATACCAGCACTGGAGAATAGACAAAATAGGAGAAAATCAGAAACACAATAACATCACACTGCATGAAATGGTGACACTAGATTCTTTCCTTTGCTCACATTTTTATATCAGGTGAATTCCATGGTTAATATGAAGGAGATGAAAGGAAGGTTATCTTAAAACACATTCACTGAAACATTAAGCTTCAACTAAATGGGGAAAAAACATGTAATTTCTTGTGACTGTATACTTCATTAAATCACTGTCAAAAATTGGCTAAAATTTTTTTTAAAAACCAGAAACAAGAAAAAAAGGATATTTAGAAGGTTCCTGGTGTATGAATTACATCTCAGAAAACCTCTTGCTTGAAATCTCCACTCAGGCCTTGTATTTATCATTTCATTTAACTACAACTCATATTTATTTGACAAAACACTGACATTTCAGCAAAATTTTATGTGACAAAAAAGTATCAAGCGTCTGATAATGGGTCATTTTGAAACTCAGAGTGATTTTTATTTTCCTTTGGCTGATTATTAGTTTGCCATCATATTAATCATCTAATGGGTATCTTAATTACACACAGAATAAACTTTGTTAATTACTGACTCAGTATTAGATTAATAGAACTGATGTTAACTGATCAAAACCACTTCCCGCTATAAATTTGTATTTTCAATGTCAGACATACTTGTACTAGTGTAAATTATATCTACATTAATTTATATCATAAACAGTGTCTTGAAGTCAATATTATAGTTCCTTATACTTGCTGCTACTAAATGAGGCCATACTACAACCTGGCTTATACAAACGAAGCATATTAAATCTAACTTTAAACCCATAACTTTTTAATATCTTTATAATCTTTATAACTTTTTAATATCTTTATGATCTGATGACCAGAAATTGTATTTATGATTTTATGTTAAAACATTATTTGGGTAATTTGGTCAATTTTTCAGCTTTAGTTCCACTCGAGGAAAAATAAGTTACATGTATTTCAGTCACATAATTTTTTTGTTTTGTTTTAGATTCATCACATTTCATTATTTTCAGCAATTTAAAGTGACATACAATCCCATGTGGGCTAGGTAACTGTAGTAAAAAATATGATTTATTTGTTTGTGCATTATGTTACATGTCACCATAATAAATAAAATGCTATGTCTCAATTATGTAACAAACATCAAATACCAATGCAGAATAGGTAATAAATATCAAGAGTTGGAAGATAAATTCTGAGTGCTGAGTATCACTGCTGAAAGTTAAAAAGAGTTATTCATATTAATAGCTGAAATGTGTCACAAAATGACATTTCTAAAGCATGCAAGAACCAATGGACGGTTAAATGTACATATTTCACTTTTTATTTTGCTTTAACATTTAAAAGGGGACAAATCCAATAAATAGGCCTCTTAAAACCTGACTGATGTAAAAACCATGAATGACAGAAAGGTTCCCCGACAGAAATTGCAGGAGAGATTGAAACCAACTGTACGAATGAACACAGAATTGGAGCTTTTTCAGTAGTGGCTTGTTATCATGTAAACTCTTCTATCCAGAACAGGCAAAACAACACCAATCCTCCAGAGAGTAATGTATTGATTTTATGTTGAATAGTGTAAACAAACTCTATTGTCCTGACACAAAGCTAAGCTTTTATTTATTTCTTACTCACAGAATTCTGGCTGAGCAAGATTAGCTTGTCTAATCGAATACTTTGCAGGGTATTAAATAAACTGCTCTTCTTATTTTTGACTGAATTAACTGAATGCAAATATGCATGTGTAATAGTACACTAGCATATTATTTTATTTAAAAAGACAACATTGTTTAATTATATGAGAGCAAAGGAATTCTTATTCTGAAATAAAAACAAAGAATTGTTATAATCTAAATGAGTTTCAGGGAGAATAATACCCAACATGTTGAAACAAGAACCAAACACACCTAATGTGTTATATATTTCACACTATATACAGTTCTTCCAGTTAAAAAAGTCTGTTTTATAAAAATGATCATACCAGTCTTTTAGTCCTTCAATCTTAACATACAACCATTGGCAAAACATGATAATACATCTATATCTCATTTATTTAATGCTTCTACAAATTAAACGGTCTATGAATGATTTTTCACAAACAGTTACAGCATAATTTTATCTTCCAATCTGAAAGAGTTATATTGATGTAGGCATTGATAGAGATTCATTAATATTTACAACATTTATGGACTAGGTGCTTAATGACCAGATGTCATGTTTTAATCACAAGTTCATCAACCTTCAACAAAATAAAGGACAACTACTCTGGTAAATTATTAATATGTTTGTTTGTTGTCATCAACTATTATAAAACATTGATGCTAAAAACTATTTCATAGGCTCTTTTCTGGTAAATGGATACTTTTTTTATGAATAGAATAGAATATAAAATTGTTTTTTTTAGTGTCCTGTTTGTAATTAACAATAACAGTAAATTTCACACTTTTTAAAACAAACCCAGCCTCATTTGGGCTTATAAGACACTTTAATCATACAATATTTCAAACAACGTGACACTGAAAGTAAAAGAAAAGTAACAGAAACATACAAATTATTTGAATCATATTATAAGACAATAACAGACCAATGAGAAAGATATACACATCTGTTTTCAACAGGTAGAGAATTTTAGTTATTCTTTCACAACTTTCAGAGACAGAATCTGTCAATTCATTGTAAATTGTACACAAATATTCTTCTTTTATACCATGTGTTACTAACCCAAGATGCCAAACAGTAAATCTTATTTGTAGTCATGATTTTTACAAATAATTCATCAAGACATTCATTTTATTCTATATTTAGTTCCCTGTAGAGTTTCTGTCTAAGATCATCATAGAATAAACATACACATATAAAATGCTTTTCATTCTCTATTAAGTTACTATACACAGAATACATAATCTGTCTTCAGGTGGGATTTTTCTAAATCTGCCTGTCTCAATGGCAAGTGGCAACATACCGGTTCTTAACTTAGCGATTAGAGACCTTTCATGTCTACTTAAGTTGGCCATGAGATATTTCTCAGTCTCAATATTTCTTTTAAATAGTTTATACAGTCGTAACTTTGTTTTATCAAGTGTTTTCTGCTGAAACTCCTCGTTATTGATGTTCATCTTTATGTTCCCACAAGTGAAACTAAAAGCCTTTACCTGACAAATTTATATTCTCCTTCCAGATTAAACTGCTGTTCATAGAATCCCTCTCGTTTCACCGGCCCGCTGTTGAATCCTCCAGTGACAGGTCTGTATTGCTCTCCATCATGCATTACCTACATAATGCAATGTGATCAAAAATCTAAAATCTAAAAGTGTATTCGGGGGTCAGGAAGTGTTGATGACTACATAGTTTTTATCTTTTGAGGTATCGATAGCTACAACAGGATAATCCAATTACCAGAAAGTTTCTATCTCCATGTTAGTGACTGATAGGGTACAAGACTATGGAGAGAGATATGCTAGTTTGATTCTGTTTCAATAGGTCATTTACTGCCATTTGAACTGCAAAATAATACATTATTTTACTCACATGCTCAGGTGCATAAAGTTCAGTTTAAGGTTCATACAAAGGAAGTTCAACTTCTTCCATCCATGACACTACCGATACACAATATGACCTAAAATTCATATTTACCATAACAAATAATAAATACAAACCTGAGTGACATTAAATCCATTTCCAGAATCTGTATACCACTCAAAAGTGACAACCTACAAATACATATTAGTAGATGGTATGCACTCCTCAAAGTTATTTTAAGAAAATTTGGAAACAAATTCTTCAAGAGAGAAAAAAAAAATTACACAAATTTAAAGCTAGAATATTTTTCATACTGATTCTAATGGCAAGTATCTATATTCCAATAAACTTACAGAAACCTACTGATATGTGTACAAATAATACAAGAATTGGAGTCCAAGGTACTCAACCCACTAAAAGTTTAAAAATAATGTATTGATGCATAAATGTGAATTCTAACATGACGAGTTGCGCAGAAACGAGTTTTCAGTTCTCTGCGCACACATTATCTGACAACAATCGCACTGCCCTTCCATCCTGCGTTCATATTTTTTACTAATTTTATAAGGTACAATTTTATAGTGTGAAGTAACTGAAGTTGTGTCAAATTTTATTATGTTTTATTTTATAGTGATATTTTATGGTGATTTATATATTTTTGTACATATTTTATATCAAATTAAAGCTACAATGGATGGAACAGCCGGTTGCTAAGGTCACCAGAATGTAAACAAATCTACGTGAAACAATTTATTCCTTGCAAAAATTTTTTAAAAATTTAAAAAGCCTCAAAAATAAGCTTAAATGTCATGTTAGAATAGAAATAATCCACTCGTGCTCATGGTTTTACACGGCATTTAACCATGGCACTTCCGGTAATAATTTTACGAAGCCGAAGCCATGATCACTCATGGATTATTTCTACAATAACACCATATTTAGTAATGTGAAATAAATTAAATTACCTGTCCTTCACAGAGCTGTATATGTTGGTAAGAAAATCCAGTCTTTGATATCTGAACTACACAAGCACTTTTTCTGCCTAAACAAAAAAAAAAAAAAAAAGGACAAGCAATCAGTGAGCCTGAAAAGACTCTGTGTCAGCTGACTTTGTGTTTTGAGCTTCACAGTACAAGTGAAAGTAAGGAAAAAGGATTAAAAGTAGCAAGGACTAATTTGACCTTCAAAAGAGAGTCAAAGATCAAATCCGACCAAACAGAAAGACTTGGGGAATATGATTTCCTGGAAGTTGTCGTCACATCCCAAACCTCTGAGAATAATAAAGGAGATACAGGGTACTAAGTATGAATGACCCCATTTAAGGGGCAAAAGTCAAATCAGACACACCAAAAGATTCAGGGCACATGATTATAAGATATAAGCTATGAGCTGTATTCACATCCCAAACTTGTAGGACCAATTAAATATGAAGGAGGTACAGGGCACTGATAGTATCAACACCCCACTTGACCTTGAAGGAAGGGTCAAAGGTCAAATCTCTGGGAACCTTTTATCTGGACAGTTATATCTTATCCATCTTATCCTCCACAACGAATAGACAGATGAGGACTGAAATAGCTGGATGACCAATGTGAAGAAACTTATAAACCAAAGTGGCAGTTTTGAAAATACACCGAAATTCAACTGGCAGCCAATGGAGTTGTCCGAAAATGGGAGATGCCTGTGAGTATCTACTGAAGTTTGTGACAATCCTTCCGAGTGTGTTTTGAATACACTGAAAATCACAACAAATAAAAAATAGCATCAGAGATGCCCATACCCCACAGCCTAGAGAAATATTTTTAACACCATGAGATATAGAAGTACTGTATCAATACAAAGTTCAGGATACTTTCAGAGCACTGTCAGTTATATAAAGGTCCAAACAATGTTTAAATAAAGAAAATAATGTCTAAGAGAAAGATAATACATGTAAAGATGAAGTATTAAAACAAGACAATTCAATAACAAGATGACAGCATTAATCAGTAAACTAAACATTACAACACTCTTTATCTACATCTGGTATGGCCGAATTATGGTTTGGATGTTTTGAATATTACCATGCATACAGAAGTGGTAATACATTCAATGAATGCTTATGTGTGGTGTTGGAGCAAAATCTGTGGCTCACTTGATGAAATTCCATCTGTTACAATGGGAAGTTGTAAAAGTAAAATTCTTAATGAATTCTAATATGACTTTAACAGTGCTTAATCTGCATCAAAAGACAGACTCAAAGGTGCAACAAGATTTTAACGGTCAAGGTCACTACGACAAGGTCAAAGGTCAAATCAAGGTCACACCATGATGCTGCACACCTACAACCCCTAACCAATGTCCCTACCAAGCATCAACTTCCTACACCTTACGGTTTCCGAGATATAGCCCGGACAAGATCGTATAGGTCAAGGTTACTACGGCAAGGTTAAAGGTCAAATGAAGGTTAGACCATGACTTTACACACCTACACCCCCTAACCAATGTTCCTACCAAGTATCAACTTCCTACACCTTATGGTTTCCGAGATATAGCCCGGACAAGATTTTATAGGTCAAGGTCAATACAACAAGGTCAAATCAAGGTCATACCATGACGTTGCACACCTACACCTCCTAACCAATGTCCCTACCAAGTATCAACTTCCTACACCTTACGGTTTCTGAGATACAGCCCGGACAAACTTTTTCCCGCCACCCGCCCGACCGCCCGCCCATCTGGACACCATGGGTGAAAACAATACCCCAACAGCCCTTAAGGGCTGTGGGGTAATAAAAAACCAATAAAGGTCTGCACTGTCATCTATTCTAGAAAATTCTTAAATTTAAAAAAAAATACCCAGAACAAAGGGTCTATACACAATAGCCAAGATAAAATGGCAATCTTCAAAAAGAGATGATATGTTTTCAGTTTCAATGTGTTTAGAATCTTTAATAGTTATTTTTTCAATTGTTCAGTTTTTTCAGTACCTTCAAAAATGTGGAATGAAATGCAAAACATTTACACTGTTATCTTATATATGTACATATATAGATTATATAAATACAGAAGCAAAAAGCAAAAACAATGAATAGCCTGTTGTGGGTTCTTATCCAGACTCCAGTGCATGAAAACATGTACTGAGGGTCTGTTCTAAGGTGATTTTCACTAAGTATTTGACATACCTAAAGCAGCAGCTCTTTCCTTTCTACTGTCACTTCTTTTCAAAGATCCAGATTTAACAGCTTCTCTCCATGAAGCACTGCGGGTGCTCCTTCTACTGCTTGTCCTAGATAAAGCACTTTGAGGTCGCCCTCTTTCTGAACGCATACTGGTTTGTCTTGCTGAGTAACCTCTTGCAGATGCTGACCTACTTCTACCAGAAGGGGGAGGATGTGATGGTCCCTGGGAAGGGGGCCGCCCCTCCATAGAAGTACCAGATCCCATTTTAGTCTAGATGTTTGTTTACCCTCTTGTTCTAAAATCAACACATCAACACTTGATCTTACATATTGTCAGTAAAGTGGTAAAATGAAGATTAATTCCTAGGCACTGTTATATTATTCTCAATCGATACAAATGTCACATAAATCGTATCAAAGTGGTTCAACAGAACTGGGTCAAATAATTGATCAAAACGTGCTGTATGACTTCTGACCAGCAGGTGCTGTGGTGAAATTTCTTGCAACATATTGGTTTGCTACATTTTAATTCAATATTTAATTGTAATACTGATGAAGAGCATTTTAACATCAGGTACATTTTGATGCCTTCAAGGCTGATGATATTATCCTGTTGCTACATATAGCACTATAATTAATAAATCACCAGAACTGCAAGCAAGTTAAGCAACTAAAACTAAAGATTTATCAATGCTTTCTGATCAACTTTGATAGCATTGCACTTAATTTTATTTGGTTGGCACTATCGGAAACTAACTGTAACATTTTAAATTATCAGCCTGTTTGATAACAGCTATAGTTTTATTATATACTTTATATTATAATGACACATACTCACAAAAAAAAAAAACAGAATTCTCCTGAGCACTTCACTAACACTACAACTTACAACCAGCAAACTCTCTCATAAGCTTTTCATATAAACATATTTATACACAACACTTTGTTCATCTTTACCTCAAGAATTAGTACCAGGTAAATTACTTAGTTATACTGTTACTTTTGTGACTGTACAATGGTATTTGATACATCTGAATAAATACATTGTTCATTTGTGCCTTGGAGTCTGTCACTTGATGGAGATTAAGGGCTATAAAAGTCCACATTAGATTAGATAGAAACACCCCCCCCCCCCAAAAAAAAAAAAAATTGTAGCTAAATGGATTAACTACAGCATACAATAATTTCCAATTAAGGGCATTGGGGTATACTCAAATAGAATGACAGATGTGCAGGGAAGTAAGAAATAAATGTTGTCAAGTTTATTTCATTAAACAGAATTATATCAATACATCTTTATTTTTACCCTTGCCATTGCTTGTAAAACCCAGCAAAAATTATCCGATCAGAAGGAATGCATAAAACAAAAAAATTTCTAAATTCATAGCAAAAAAATCAAAAACTATATTCTGTCACTGCATGAATAGCAAATTTAGCTTCTGTTGCTATAAAAGCCTTTTTATACACTGATGTGCAGCTAAGAGCAACAGAGTACAACTATATAACACAAAACAATAATGCTTTTTACCAAATTTTGATAAATTATGGTTCTATTACGGTTATTTAACAATACTTTCTCATGTTTGGGTGACACAAACTGCTCTGTGCAAATTTGACAATATTTAACAATAATAATTAACTCCACACAGGTGATTTCTATCTGGCACAAAAGATGGCCTTTATAACTGAACACATGTTGTTTTGTGTACACTTAAGTAAAGAAAAATAATAAAATAGCAGTTATCTCAATAAAATACTGCTGAAAACCTCCATCAAATTCTATGACCTTATATTGTTTGTGCATGTGGAGACAGCACCCAGAAAACAAAAACATGGTCGACAAATGAGAAGAAACTTAAAACATATTTGCTAATGATTGGCTACAAAGAGTGATACAGACACAAAAATGAAAACATTTCAAACTAATTTTTACATTTTTTACAAAAACGTTTTCAATTGAAATGTCACATTTGCTGAAATTATATACTTAAATTGTAGGTTTTTGAGTACAACCGTGCATATCATACTACTGTGCATCATTATTGAACAAAGTTATTGTGAAAAGTTGAAAACTATGAATTAAAGTTATAAAAAATCAACAACCAAAGCATAATGATAAAAATACACCAAAATTCAATAAAATGATATATATTGATGGCTTATTTATTGCTGAATAGGTTTTCTAAACAGAAATGCACAGTATTATGACATGCATCTATTGTGACCACCTCTGTACAAGAAACTCGGTCACTATGGTTCACACATAAGTGCAAAATGGCTACAACACAAACTCGGGTCTACATGACTATGTTTAAAATATCACTGTAAATTTTTTTAAAAAGTCAAATTTAAGCCTATTTGCAGTGAGTCTGGTATTAACACCATTTTGGTGATTTATTATCCACCACGCGACGTATTTGCCCTAAATACGGGGAAATACAGACCGGGATGTATTTTTTTTGTATACACCGGCGCCCCGGTACTATGGATATTGAGTGTGATTAACTTTCGGTTTTTCAACAATATCTCGGAAAGTATGTAACTTAAAAATATGTATAATATATCATTAGAAAGGTGTTATTCTAGCGCTTCTGCTCATGTATGTTGCATAAATATCCATGCAGAAATGACTGAGATATTGCAAGGTAAAGATTGAAGTTTTATATTCAGTGTTGCTCATTCTTTTTGACAGTCTGTTTCACGTTTTCTCATTAAATATTCATATTATTTGACCCATAAATCGCACAAAATGGTGGATAATAAAAGTAAAACATCCCTCATCAGACATATACAGAAAAAATATATCACTCATGAAGATTAACAATATAATACTCGTGCTACGCACTCATATAATATTGTTATCTTCATTCGTGATATATTTTTTCTGTATATGTCATTCGGGACGTTTTCCTATTATATCTGTGACAATATTTACTGCACAACTTGAATTAGGAAACCCTCTTTCGTGTCGTTTTGTACAACCACTAAATGAGTCGTGTTTGGTCGACTATCCAGTTTTCTTGCTAGAACTAGGTTTTGTATGTTTGCAACTTATTTTACAATATTTCAGCCAATATAAAACAACATTTCTTCAAAAATAAAGAAAACTGTCAAAATCTACTAACATTTGTCTTTAAATTACCAGTTTTGTCATTTGTGTAATTGAATCAGGTACTTGGAAATCACATATCAAACCCTTTTAGATCTTATTTTGGGTTCAAACAACACTTTGTTTGCCAATAAATTTTTTATCCGTGTAATATGATATTTTGTTAATCTTCAATTGCTTGTAAAACCATTTTTCACAATTAAAACACCATTGGAAATATTATTACATACAGAGTTTCACAATTATGCCTTTTTTCTGTATATTATTGTGTAAAAATTATTTAAATTTTAAAGTTTCTGAAACAGCCGACAGATAGCATGAAAACTAGGTCAGTAACCCTGTGACATATAACCTTTGATATTCAAAACTAAATGAATGAAACAAATTTTTTTCAGCATTTTAGGGGATATTTTTTCTTTATAATTTGGCATAAATAATGCCTGAAGTATTTTAACTATTTTATCATTGTTGCGAACTTAATGCAGATTTGTTTCATCATATGCTTTATTGATATTTTGATTAATTAGCATGATTACTAGTGCAGATGACATTTATTCAGTAAATAAATGGATGCAGTAACTAAATAATGCTGAAAGTAGAATTAAATAATAGTTGTCTGAGTTGCTTCTTTGGAGATATTTGTACATTAACAAAATAAACTTTATACCTGGGTATTTTGCCATTAAATCAACCAAAATTTGACGACATTTGGTTGTTTATGGAGAGAAAAATCAGTCAAGGTTAAAATTTAACTTCAAAACTTTTGGGGGGATTTGTGTATTAAAGTTCTGTTTTTAAACCTATTAAACATCAAAGCGTTATTCTGGGTTTTGAAAGTATAAATTTACAAAAAAACTGATTTCATATGCTAATAATTAGTGTTGGGACTCCCCTCCAACTTTCATGGTTGATTATTTGTCCATTTTCCAAACGATGATTGACCCCTAATCAATTTTTTACTCCACTGTAGGTCAATATTTAAGAAACAATTTCCAGAATAAAGTATAGGTCAATCCGGTAAGAATACCGGTGTTCCAATTTAGAATCTACCAAAAGTATCAGCTTCCTGTAAATATGGTGGTGGATATAAACTAGTGTTGGGACTCGCTTCCAACTTTCATGGTCGATTATTCGTCCATTTTTCTGGCTGACAATCAACCTCTAATCGATTATTTTACTCCATTGTTAGTTACTCCCTTGCTACCAATTATCGCAGGCAGAATTCAAATAGGTACAACTTCACCAAAAGTAGCATCCCAAGTCTCGCAAATAAGGTACAACTATTTCCAATTGAAAGTGAATGGAAGAAATACACAACAAGCTTTCAAAATATGTGGCCATTACTGAAATATGAACGTTTTATTTTCTGGTGGCGATAATTGGTAGCCGGCGATAATTGGTAGCAAGGCAGTATTATTTAAGAAACACTTTCCAGGATAAAGTATAGGTCAATCCTGTAAGAATAACAGTGTTCTGATATTTAGAATCTACTAAAAATAGGGCAGGGTCTGTAACACCAATATCTCGGTATCAACACCAATTCACTTCAACACCGTTGTGACACTTTACAGCCAGTATTTCGAAAGTCAGCATATAATATTGTGAGAAAACGTAAAGTATTAGAAACAAACCTTAAATCTGAAGAAATTACAGAATTTTATCCCAAATTTTTATATATTTCAGCACTTTTATAGTGGTTTCTTTCAGAACTGCAATGTTTTCTTTTCGAGAATCTTACTTCCGGTTGGAGGACCTATTCGATTGGGAATATGCTGGAACGCAATT
Organism: Sabellastarte sp. h YS-2021; assembly: GCA_964017235.1. Taxonomy (NCBI): domain Eukaryota; kingdom Metazoa; phylum Annelida; class Polychaeta; order Sabellida; family Sabellidae; genus Sabellastarte; species Sabellastarte sp. h YS-2021. The sequence goes on along the minus strand of OZ024930.1, from coordinate 57,166,496 downwards.
TCTTCTTTCGGTATATCCGGAATAGGTACAGTTTTACACAGGTAGGATAGCGAAATGGAAAATCTGCTACCGACCCTGCCCTAACTAAAAATACCCACTTCCTGTAAATATGGTGATAGACATAAACAAACTCGAAATCCATGACAAATCTGTTAAGTTATTAAGTAAAATACGTAAAATATATAAAAAATATGTGGATATTGAGAAAAGTAAAGAAAGGTAAGATTTAAGCAAAATAATCAATCATTAGAAAATGTTTGCAACCAACCATGATTGTGCACTGTCACCGACGAGTAATCGAGCACATATCTAATCATCCACCCACTAATATAAACAATGTCAAAATTCATGAAAAATTAGTCAATTTATTAAGTAGTAATACCTTAAATATTCTAAATATACATGGATAATATCCATTGGATATTGTACGGAAGCCTATAAGGTTCATGCAGGAGAACTATTTTTTTTAAATTTCGACTATTATAACTTGAAATTTTGACTTTTAAACTCAAAATTTCGACTTACAAACTCGAAATTCTGAGTTTAAAAGTCAAAATTTCGACTTACAAACTCGAAATTTCGACTTTTAAACTCAGAATTTTGACTTTTAAACTCAGAATTTTGACTTACAAACTGAAAATTTCGACTAACAAACTCGAAATTTCGACTTTTAAACTCGAAATTTCAACTTTGTAACTCAAAATTTTGACTTTCAAACTCAAAATTCCAAACTAGAAATTTTCGAGTTTAAAAGTCGAAAGTTTGAGTTTGTAAATCGAAATTTCGAGTTTGTAAGTCAAAATTTTGAGTTACAAAGTCGAAATGTCAAGTTTGAGGGTCAAAATTTTGAGTTTGTAAGTTGAAATTTCAAGTTTCAAAGTCAAAATTTTGAGTTATAAGAGTCAAAATTTTGAGTTTGAAAGTTGAAACTTCGAGTTTGAAACTCGTAATTTCGAGTTATAAAAGTCGAAATTTCAAAAAATATTTCTCATACATGACCCTTATAGGCTTCCGTAATATTGAGGTACACTAGGAAAGGCAAGATTTAAGCTAAAAATTAGATTATTAGAAAATGACAGTGACCGACCATCATTGTACACTATCACCGACGATTAATCGAGCACACGTCTAATCATCCCAACATTACTAATAACACAATTAAACCACTCTATGTCACTATAGCTGACCTTAATGGTGATTGAAAAAAAACACTGATGTTGAGATTTTGTGATTGTACGGATGACAAACCCAATCTCGTAAGCATCTTAACTATTAAGGGTGGACTTTTCTTCAGGCAGGACAGTCAAAACGGACATAAAAATAATTCACTACGCCTGTTAATTGTATGTACTTTGCAGCTGAATTATGGAATGAAAGAAATAATTTATTGTTAATGTATTGTAACAATATCTAAAAGAAATCCACCATACAACATCATTGTACTGGAGTAACTGTATTTCATAGTGACTTATTAGTGGTGGTGGACCAATTCACGCCCGGGTACCAATTCAGGCCCACCCTCAATTTTCTTGAAAATTTATAATTTTTCATAGAGAAGATGTTTACCACATCATAGATAATCATCAAATGGATCATTTACATTTGTAATTCATTGTTTAACTGTGATTATTTTGGATAAATTTGGGGGTGGGCGTGAATTGGTACCCGGGCGTGAATTGGTCTACCACCACTTAGGGATGGGTCGGTATGAAAAATATGTACATCGGGAGGTCGCCAATGCAAAACCGTACCGATTCCGGAATTCCGCGTTTTAGTACACCCCAAACAAACATGGATGTTTCCTCTTCACGACATCACAATAAAAGTGATCAAATGGACGAAATACGTGATAAAAGCTTATAATTTCTTCAGATTTCTTGTTTGTTCCCAATATTTTAAGTTTTCCTTCAGTTATATAAGCTGACAAGCGAAATTGAGGTTATAAATTGTCGTAACCTAAACATGGCAGTTCTGCTCAACGTAATCGATAGTACTGTATAAAGTCTGCAAATGCTGGAAAATATGGGACAAAAGCTTATAATTTCTTCAGATTTTGGGTAGGTTTCTAATATTTTAACTATTCCTTCCATTATATGTGTTCACAAGCGAAGTGGCGGTTGTAAAATCTCATCACGGTATTTCAGTAAAATGCTCTCGATACCGAGATACCGGAACTACCGACCCGTCCCTACCACCACTAGTGGCTTTCTACCAGTGAACGCCCGCCTACCAGTGAACGCCCGCCTTATATATCTTTGTTAGAGGTCAAGGACAAATGCTTCTATAAGTCTACAAAATGGGCATTCACTGGTATTTCCGGTTTGCGGTAAAAACGGCCGATAATAGAGATGAATTATGAAAATATAAAGCTTTGAAACAAATAAAACAACATGCGCCTAAGTTATTAATTGTAGTGTATTTCATTTGAAAATCTGTTCTTAGAAGAATAAAATATAAAGCTGTAAATATAATTTAAATTTAATATATTAACTTCAACATGGGCGTTTACTGGTAGAATGCCACTAGCCCTTTAGGGGCTGGCTGATTTTGCTAAAATTGTTTAGTATATTTATATGATGAAATTGTACATCACAGTGTCACTATAATAACATTAAAATATAATATATCACTGCCCTATCCGTTAAACTGTCCATCCCAGAACCAGTACAGAGTTGGCTTTCTCCAAATGGTACTGTACCTCCAAATTGGCTTTGACAGAACGGAACTCGGCAGGACAGGTCTAAGTGCAAGTGATCTTAGGTAAAAAAAATTATATGACAGGAACATAAATAGCCTTAAAATTATGTCACTTTTATATGATTAGAATCCTGAACTTACACTTATTTTAGATAAATATTATACTCCAAAATACGTCAATATATGTTAATCCTGTCCATCACTGTCACAACTTCACGGCCATAATGTTTTGGCCTCGTTGAGGTTGTTGTTGAGGAAACACATATCACGTGACGTGGTGGAAGCGGCATCGAGATATACCTAAATAATACAATTCTGTCTAAAGGTCCGTAAACTCCAGAACAAAAAAAAAAAAAAAAAAAAAAAAAAAAAGGGGGGGGGGGGGGGGGGGGTTCCAGTATAAATTATATTATATCGACTCGACATGATACATAAAATATGTATACCTGTGATACTCATTATTTATATGTAGCCTTAATCGTATTCTAGTATGAAAAGCTTACACCTAGAAATGTATTCACAAGGGCTCCTTTGTAGCCAACACAGAGGTGACAGCCTGTTATTAGATGTCGAAGTTGCTACCCATTAGGCCACTGTGGACCCGTTGTTGCCATTTAAAATATAAAACTTTACAGTTCATGGAATAAATATTGTCCTCCTTAAATATTGCCCTTGGTAAGAATGAATTTAACCAATATCAACTAGAGGAGTCACCGATTATCAGTTGTTAGCAAAAAGTTAACACAGATTAAATTTTGATGTCTTTATTATGAGATTACAAGACCTCCTAATCCCATTCCCATCTTCAGACTGACTAGCATGGGCTAACAAGAAGCTAATAAAAATGTCAATTTCCACAAAAACTAGCCAATCCAAGGACCACTGTAATGCCACATTGAACTTTTAGAAATACAGCTGTCTAGCTAAAGGGAAATGCCTTGTCATGGTTTTAGATCAAGAGGATATGGTATTGATTGTGTACAATGCTCATTGCTGAATAACTCATTTTATAATTATAATCACAACTAAGGGCCACGGTGGCAGAGTGGTAATACTCTCGCCTTCCACCTCTGAGGCCAGGGTTCGATCCCCGTCACGGCCTTAAGTGGGAAAGCTGGTAGTTGCTTGCCATCGGCAGTTTACAGTACACAACCCTAGCAAACTCTGTACTGGTTTCCTCTGCCCTTCCAACTATCCGTCGTGATATGACCTGTACAGTGTTGAAAGCGACGTAAAAACCCCAAATAAACAAATATAATCACAACTAGGTAATAAACCTATAGCATTACATTGCTATCACATCATGTTCTGTACCATAGATTTGTTCAATCTCTATGCTCTGGATAATGTCCAAATTTTATGACCATGTTCCACTCTATACTGTCTTGTGTTTGGATTACCTAAATGATGTTGCCTTCTTGGGGATATGACTTAAATGCAGTCATGAATTCAGGAGCATAACTTAGGTAATAGTAGACACTCAGCAAAAATATTAAAATGTACCTCTGTGGGTGAACCTTTCTCTCCTTAGTATTCACAACTTTTATGTCATAAGGCAGGTATAAAAAAGCTTCTATAGGGACACTATGAGTTAATCTGGGGGTATAACAATTTTAGGGTGCTACACCTGTGTATTCTCTTTTGGACAGGATAAGTTGTAGAGCACCCAAAGTTTAAAATTGGCTATGTCTTATGATAATTTGCAACAGTGAAACACACGGGGGCCACAGTGGCAGAGTGGTAACACTCACCTACCACCTCTGAGATCGGGGTTCGGTTCCCGGCCTGACCTCAAGTGGGAAAGCTGGTAGTTGCTTGCTGTTGGTTGGCAGTTTACAGTATAGAACCTTGACCAACTGTATGTACTGGTTTCTTCTGCCCTCCCAATTACCCGTCGTGATATGACCAGGTTTGTTGGATTTCTTACTTGTAAAGACAGCCACTTTTTTCCAGTCCATTATTGCATGTATGTCAATTGGATATTGTGTGAATTTCATTGGAAATATGCAGATTTAAATTGTAGTTCAGTTTAACAATTTTTTTTTCAAAAGTACCCATATTTTCCCAAGAGTTTTATTACCACCATCAAGGAGTTATTTTCACTTAGCAGGATTGCACAAATACTACTTGCTGAAACTTTATGAAAAAAATTCAGAAGATTGGTCCTGGCCAAACTTAAATCTATTAAATTTTGAATGATCTGCCAGCAGGTCTGAATCACCATTTATATATAAAAATAATCCAGAATTACTGGCACCTTTAAGAAATATTTATGAGGTTTACCTCCTTTAGACCAATGGCTTAAACTAATATAATCTAATTTACACACTTATTATGCATTTTCTTTAAGGTCTCAGGGATGACAAAAGAAAAAGTGAAAAAAAGAATTGCCCAGGACAGACAAGTTATGGCAGAAAACCTAAGTCAAAAAGATAAATCTAATCTATTCTACTGCTTTGCATGCATAATATCTTTTCCATAACGCAGAACTCAATGGACTAAATTAACAAAATAACAAGAGCACTCGGAGACTGCAGACCTCCGCCAAGGGAGCTCAATTCCTGGACTATCATCAAAATCCACCCTAAAATTATCTTGCTATAGCTTCATCTAAAAAAGCCTGGATCCAGAGGATCCAGACAGTGATCCAGATCACTCCCAAAATCTAATCACTTGTTCCTTGTTCCATTTAGAACATTTCCTGAAAATTTCATCCAAATCCATCCATAACTTTTTGAGTTATCTCTCTTTAAAAATTACATTTAATGGGTCCAGAAGATCCAGATAGTGATCCAAATCACTTCCAAAATTTAATCATTTCTTCCTTTTACCTTTTCAGACATATCCTGAAAATTTCATCAAAATCCGTCAATAAATTTTTGAGTTATCTTAGTAGTATATATTGAGTCAATATCGAGTCGAGTTTCCCATCAATCATGTCACTTTTTGACAGCTGTGCAGCTGCCTGGGGCAGAGGGTAGACGGATGGCTAGGTAGGGTAGGGGTCGATACTATCTCTATACAGGTTATTGGGCTCTATACAGGTTCTTTGAGACTGGTTCTATGGGGATCTTTATTGTTTGATAGTTTATAGCTATTACTCAGCTGAATCATCATCATCCACACAGCTGTTGCTGTTTAATGGGCAAGCTCTTTGTCTGATTTTAATGGGTTTGGCTTTTGTCTACTAGCCATGTGATAAATGGGGCTTTGTCTGCTAGCCAAGCTTTTCAATGGGGCTTTGTCTGCTACCCATACTAGATCAATATTACTTCTGAAAAAAAATGAATCATCACACCAGCTGTGGGTTTTTAATGGGACTTTAATGGGGCTTTGTCTGCTAGCCAAGTTTTTTAATGGGGCTTTGTCTTCTAGCCTACTGCATTATATGACTACTGAAAAATGAATCATTACGCACAGCTGTGTTGTTTAATGGGGCTTTGTCTGCTGATGGGGCTTTGTCTCCTAACCCAAGCCTGTTTTAATGGGGGAGGCTCTTTGTCTGCTTAATGGGACTTGTTTTATTTGTCTGATTTTAATGGGTTTGGCTTTTGCCTGCTAGCCATGTGATAAATGGGGCTTTGTCTGCTAGCCAAGCTTTTCAATGGGCCTTTGTCTGCTACCCATACTAGATCAATAATACTTCTGAAAAAATGAATCATCACACCAGCTGTGGGTTTTTTAATGGGACTTTAATGGGGCTTTGTCTGCTAGCCAAAGTTTTTAATGGGGCTTTGTCTTCTAGCCTACTGCATCATATGACTACTGAAAAATGAATCATCACGCACAGCTGTGTTGTTTAATGGGGCTTTGTCTGCTGATGGGGCTTTGTCTCCTAACCCAAGCCTGTTTTAATGGGGGAGGCTCTTTGTCTGCTTAATGGGACTTGTTTTAATGGGGGTAGAACTGTTTTAATGGGATCTTTCTCTGCTACAAATGTTTAATGGGGCTTTGTCTTCTAGCCTACTGCATCATATGACTACTGAAAAATGAATCATCACGCACAGCTGTGTTGTTTAATGGGGCTTTGTCTGCTGATGGGGCTTTGTCTCCTAACCCAAGCCTGTTTTAATGGGGGAGGCTCTTTGTCTGCTTAATGGGACTTGTTTTAATGGGGGTAGAACTGTTTTAATGGGATCTTTCTCTGCTACAAATGTTTAATGGGGGGCTTTGTCTGCTAGCCAAGTTTTTAATGGGGCTTTGTCTTCTAGCCTACTGCATCATATTACTACTGAAAAATGAATCATCGCACAGCTGTTTTGTTTAATGGGCCTTTGTCTGCTAGCAAATTTTTAATGGGTCTTTGTCCGCTAGAAATGTTTAATGGGGCTTTGTCTACTGAGACTGTTTCATGGGGCTTTATATACTGAGACTGTTTTATGGGCTTTGTCTGCTAGCCAAGCTAGATCAATATAACCTTTGCCAAAAAATCTGAATCACAACTAGCTATAAATTTTTAAAAATGAAATAAATCTAGACAAAGCATCAGCACTTGCATTTGATATCTCACACAATGTATACAAGCTACATTGGAGGTCTGTTGAAAATCCCATTCCCAATTAAAATTAACGGGAAATTTCGAACCCCCGAGTAAGCACACGAACGCAATCTGTCGCCTCATATACACTCACAGGTTATTGTCCTGCTTTCATGCACACTTTGTGATTAGGGTTAGGGCTTTGGGGTTAGCTGATAATCACTCTATAGTCGCAGTTTACTCTCCTACTTTCATGCACATTTTTGATTAGGCTTAGGGCTTTGGGTTAACTAATATTTCTCGCCTGATATACATTATCAATATGACTTGCTTAATGCTCTGGGTTTATGAAAACAAAAACCAAGAAAAAAAAAACAAAAAAAAAACAAAAAACAACTACTCTCTATGATATCTGACATTTTGTACAACGAATCTTTAATGATATGTCTATTTGGTTAAGGGCTTTGGTGTTAGAGATGATAATGTTAATTGAACAAACTCATACGAAAAAGTAAATCTCATTTGCATCCAATACTTTAATTTTCTTTACATCACAAAGACCGTTAAATCAGATAATGCACTAGATATATAAAAATTTAATATCAAATCTGAATCTACTCTCCTTTGTTACTCTATTTCCTTTGTATGGTTTCCAACCAATCTGTTACCCTCTCACCTGTTCCCTTTTATATTTCCCACATCTGCATCTTTGACAGAAGCCCCATTGTTCTATTAATAAAAATGTGTCACTTATTTTATCATAATTTTTACATAAATATTATAGCCCTCACAAAGACCTCCCCAACCCCCCTCTAACCCACCCTTTCGTATTTCTCACCTCTATCTCATTATGTGACTGTCATTAGGAGCTCATACGTTAACTGACAAATACCTCTCTAGCACAAAGACTGCCTAAATTTTATTTTCCTATATTTAAACTTTCTCCTTTCACTCACATCTGTCTAATAACTCTTGTTTTATGTAATACGGGCTATTTATACTGGTAATGAAATGCTGAGCTTGCTTTTGTTTATATAATTTTTCTCTGACATAAGGATCCTGACACTTTTTCAACACATTTACTAAAAATGCTGATAAGACTAAATCTTTTCTATAGTAATTATAAACTCCCCAGTCGCTATATAAACCCTGGGAAATCTGTTTTTGTGAAAAATTAAATGCTTATCACTCATGCGGAATTCTGCAAAAATTATTTTGATATAAAAAAGAATTGTTAGAAATGTCTCAATCAGGATTAACTCTTAGGGATCTATTTCTACAGGTGGGAGATATGAACCTTCAGCACCCAGATTATTTTTTAGAGATGGCACTCAATACCTTTCATATTAAAAATTGTACATGCCTAGGGGTGTCATTGTTTTATGTCTCATGCTTCATCTGGCATTATCCATCCTATACTCACAGGATTCTTCTTACAGCCTTTAGAGCCTACAAGAACAAACTTATTAAATCCTATTTAGGATGGAGAAAGAGGATGAAAACATATTCGACTCAGGCTCAGCAAATGCGAAGAATTATGATTAATAGAATGGTTTCAGGACAGAGAATGCGTAGACAGGTTATGAGACAGATGGGAATGGAAATCAATGATTCAGACTCTGAAGACGAAGGCATTCACTCTGTCTAGAAGTCATTAATCATCTGAAATCTTCAACAAAATCAATAATAATAGCAAGACACTCCCCTATATAAACTGGAAAATCTTCAACATATTATGTTATCTCCTTATATTTTCATATCTGAATACCTCTACCATGGAGTGTAGATGTTCTTTATGTGGTTCTAACCTTCTGAATCAGAAAAATCTACTTCATCATCAGAAGTTTTGTCACCAAGTAACAGATAAGATACAAGAGAAATGCAGGATATGTGATGGACAATTCCATGATAACCAGGCCTTGTGTTTACACCTTCAAAAATGTGGAAAATATATCTGTAGGAGCTGTAATCTTCCTTTTCTTACAACCGAGGCCCTCAACTTTCATGTGGAGACATATCATAAGAAATCTACAGCTGCTAAATCTTACAGATGTGGCATTTGTAAATGCGCTTTTGAGGGTAGGAGGGCACTGTACACCCATAGAATGAGACAACATGGAGGCAACAATGATGACCCTGTCCTACCAGCCTTTATTGTAGATAATGATGACGAAAATTTACGTGAGATTTACGTTACAAACATAGATCATATACAGGCTGACCATCAAGAGACTGAACTTAAGAATATCTACAATTTTTCAACCAATAATCTGCATGGGGGTTACAGGGAGATTCGAACCCAGGTGAGGGAAATCTATCAAAGCCTACACAATGCCTTCAGGATTAATCTCGCCTTTGGAACCATTTTATTTAACAATGAAACAAGGGAATACAGATATTTTGTTCCACAGTATAACAGTAAGATACTTCAATATCCTTTTCGAATTTCGAATATGAATAGTATTCGCTTTTTGATGAATAAGTTAGCAGGAATCGATATAATTACACAAGCAAGATCAGATAGACCCTCTACTACCTGGAGCCTCGCTTTCATCACTAATGTGCAGTATCTAGTTTTTAAAACAGACTTTCCCTTGGGGAATGCTGAGGACCTGCCAGATTACATCAAACAGAATAGGTACCTGAAGACAATGTATATCGACAAATGGACTGGCAAACCATATACAGACAATCTGTGTTTCTTTAGATGTCTTCGACAACATTTTAAGGCTAACAAGGATTTCCTCGAATATTTTCGTGTATGGATGAATTTTAAAAAATCAGAAAAATTAGGAAATTGTACTGGACAATTTACTGGTGTGACTATGGACGAGATGATGGATCTAGAAAGATGTTTTAATGTTAAAATTTTGATATATTCTCTGTCTCCAGATGGAGTTGTCTCTAATCTGTATAAATCTGTAAATAATTATGATTGTAAGATGTATCTTAATGTACATGAAAACCACCTTAGTTATATTGTAGATATAAATAAATTTGCCAAAAAATTTCAATGTGAGAAATGTCTCAAGTTGTTTACAAGAGAGTGGAACATGCAAAGACACTACAAAGTATGCTATGATAGAACTATCTACCAGTTTCCAGGTGGCTTCCATAAGTCACCCTTAACCATATTCGAAAAACTCGAATCTCTAGGAATACATACCTCTGAGCAATCTAGATATTATAAACTCTTTGCAGTATGGGATATGGAAGCCATGCTTCAAAAAACAAACCACAGCACCACGAGTAAATTGACCTGGATATCCAAACATGTTCCCATTAGTGTGAGTGTAGCCTCCAACATAACCAATTTTGATTCGCCGAGGTGTTTTATCAATCCGGATCCGACAATTCTGATTCAAAATATGATGGAATATCTCAGACTGATTAGCATAGCTGCTCGTAAACAAATCTCCAGCAAGTATTTTCATGTTTTATATGAGCTGGATGAGCTCATTCAGAAATATAAAGAGGATGGGGAGCAGGCGGATTCGGATTTCGAATCAGAGGACTGGGAAGAGGAACTCGAGTCGGACGAATCTGATTCAGAATCCGATATTGTCTTTACTCCAAGTAAAAAGATTCTGTCACATTTCATTTCCAATATTCAACAAGTTAAGAAAGAGTTTCTTACTTATATTACCCAACTGCCTGTTATAGGATTTAATTCAGGTAGATACGATCTTAATTTAATTAAGACTGATATACTCAAGTATATAAGTTTAAATTACACAGAAAATGAAATCTTCACCATCAAAAAAGAAAACAGTTATCTCACAATAGGTACTCCACATATGAAATTTTTAGATATTTCTAATTATTTAGCAGCTGGATGTTCCTATGAGAAGTTCCTTAAAGCCTATGGTTGCGACATTCCAAAAGGTGTTTTTCCTTATGAATGGTTTGATTCTCTTGAAAAATTAGAATGCACCTGCTTACCGGAAATGAAAGATTTCTATTCTACAATGAAGATGTCTAACCCATTAGAATCTGAGTCTGAGTATGAAGAGCTTAGAAATCTTTGGAATAAGAATGGTATGAGGACTTTTAGGGATTATTTAATACATTACAATAATCTAGATACTGGACCCTTCTGTGAAGCCCTCACTACTTTCATAGATCTTTATGTATCGGAAGGGATAGATATTTTTAAAGATTACATCACCTTGCCTGGTGTAGCCAGAAAAATGATCTATACCTCCTCAGAGAGTAATTTTGCACTCTTCAATTCAGATAACGCAGACCTATACTATACATTTAAACAAAATATTGTGGGAGGCCCTAGCATAATTTTTACCAGATATCAAGAAAAAGGGGTAACAAAAATTAAAAATGTGGAAAATAACTTATGTGAGAGCGTGGTGGGTTATGACTGTAATGGCCTCTATTCCTATGCTATCAAGCAGCTAATGCCAAGCGGTGTGTATGTAAGAAGATTCCCTGAAAACCATTTTAGACCAGAGGTTAGCGAAAGATACATAGATTCATACGTTTGGTTAGATTATCTCAGCTGTAAAGAGGGAATAAAAATTCGACATAAATTAAATAATCAGAAAGAGGTGAGAATAGGGAACTTTAGGGTAGATGGTTTTTGTTATCAAAATAAAACAGTTTACGAATTTAACGGATGTTATTACCACGGTTGTAAATTTAACTGTTTTATAGTTAAAAATTTAAAAAACAAAACCTGGTCAGAAAGACTGAAAAAAGTGCAACAGAGGGATAAAGCTAGAAAGGACTACATAATTTCACAGGGTTATAAATTTGTCGCTATCCAGCAATGTCAATTTATCTCCAAAATAAAACCCAAATGCCTCCGATTTTATGAACATTACCTTCCATCTTACTACAGAAAAAATAAGGAGACTTTAACAGAGTCAAAAATTTTAAAAGATGTTAAAAATGGAAAATTATTTGGCGCATTAGAGGTGGATATCCAGGTGGAGGAGGGGCATGAAGATTTCTTTGAAGAATATCCCCCCTTTTTTGCTACCTGTGAGGTGCCGATGGAAGCAATTGGCTCACATATGCTCTCCTATTGTAACGCCAATGACATTCAATTTAAAAGTAAAAGACTTCTGATCAGCGGGCTTAAGGCTCGCAAAATGTTACTTGCCACCCCCCTTTTGCAGTGGTATTTGAAAAATAACTGTCAAGTCTCAAAAATTTATCAGATAATTGAATTTCAGCCTAAACCCTCATTCACTTCTTTCATAGATAAGGTGACCCATCACAGGATTCAGGGTGAATTAGAGGCTGATAAAGCAATTATAGGGGACACCTTCAAATTGATTAGTAATTCCAGCTATGGTTCCTTTCTCATGAATAAAGCTAAGCATTCTAATGTCAGATATCTACTGGATAAGAATAAAGTCCGAAAAATAATAAACTCAAGCAATTTTAAAGATATGCAGGATATTAATGGTGTTTATGAGGTAGAGACTTATAAGTCTAGAATTGTGATGGACAACCCTATACAAATTGGTTTTTTTATTTTACAATATGCCAAATTAAGAATGCTGGAATTTTATTATGACTGCTTACTGAAATACCTTAGACCTCACTCTTTTGAATTAACGGAAACTGACACCGATAGTCTGTATATGGCTATAAATCAATCTGATCTAGATCTTTGTGTCAGGGGTAGATACCGACAGAAATATCATAAGGAAATTTTTGATTCCTGTTCTGATGAGGTGAATGCACTCTGGTTTCCAAGACGCTGCTGCCCCCACCATATCACCATAGACAAGAAAATCCCAGGGATTTTTAAGAAAGAATTCTCTGGATTTCGAATGTTATCACTCTGTTCAAAATCCTATATCATAGAGGATCAGGATGGTAAACAAAAAATATCTTCTAAAGGTATTTCTAAAAAAAATTTAACTGATGCTATGGCTAAATTTTCTCACACTCTAAGCACTGGGGAGACGAGTTTCTCCACCAATTTAGGATTTAGAATGAGGGATGCTAATATCTTTACCTATTCACAAACTAAAATAGGATTCAATTATTTTTATTGTAAGAGAGAGGTCCAAGACGATGGAATCACAACCAGACCTTTAAATATAACCCTCTCACCATGGGAAAGAGAATCCCTAGTAGTATCAGAGGTACAGGATCCATTATCTAATCTGTACTATTCTCACATGAGAGTAGACGCCTTATCTTATCATTCAATTGAACAAATGTTTTATCACCTTCTGGCTAAACATTACAAAAATATTACACTTTGTCACAAGATTTTGATGGAAACAGATCCCCTTAATGTGTACAATCATCTTGACAAAACATTTATCTCAAAAACTAGAAATGAAGAAATTAAGAAGGATATTATGAACCTATGTGTCTCTGTAAAGTTTAGGCATTGTCAAAATTTTCGAGATCGACTAGAATCTGTTAATGGTAAGGTTATTTTTTATAAGCAGGCTAATTACAGTAGAGAGGATGAGACCTATTGGGGTGTCAGTAACCCCAGTAAACTTATTTCTGTGCTTCCCCCTAATTCTCTAGCCGGGAATAACATCATGGGTGAATTACTTATGGATTGCTGTCGAAAATTATCTACTGAAATCTCCATTTCCAATTAAAATTAACATGATTTTTCGAAACCGAAGGTAAGCACCCGAATGCATTGCCTCTGAAATCCTGTCACTTGTTGCTGCGACAGTACAGACTGAGGAACTCTGTTGAAAATCTCCATTCCCAATTAAAAATAACAGGAAATTTCGAACCCGAAGGTAAGCACTCGAACGCATTGGTTCTGAATACTTGTCACCGTATTGTGACAGTACTGACTGAGGAACTCTGTTGAGCAGGTCACAGATGATTCAAGTATGCAAATATTTTTTGAAGAAATAACAGAGAAAATATGTTTTAATCTAATACCTTTATTTCCTATAGTGAATCGTTACTTTACAAAGTTATTATTAAAAAAACTAATGATCATCTCCTCGTTACTCTTTAGGTTTACTGAAAAATCTGATAAAATACTTTGCATGGTTCTTCCTCTGCTACTGTGATAGCTATAATACAAACAAAATAATCCACATGTATCTGTCTGATAATTTTGCAATCTCTTATTATTGTATTTGTATGATAATGCATTACTGAATAAATTATTAACTATGTCTCTCTTTGGTTGTTTTCCTGCTGAATCGAAGTGTTCCACAACCTCATTATTCACCCGATGCAATACCACCCAATGGCTTCCCTTGTCAGTGGAGTAATCCAGATTAACAATAACTAGGGAGGGAATGGGTAGTTTTTTAGGGATAAGGTCTAGGGAATATACCCCATAGAATTGATCTCGAATTTTTTCATCCAACCTCATATACCTTGCAATTTTGTAGCTATCCATCACCCAACATTTACCATTCTAGCTTGATCTATCTTTAATATTTCAGGGAATTTTGCGTAGACAATAATATTTATAGTTTCTGGAAGGGCAGTCCCAAATCTTAGACTTAATCTCACATGTCCACTTCCGGAAGTTGTCATCACCTGACCAGATAGGAAACTCTGTATGTCGAATTGGTACAATGCATATCCCTTGGGATAATCTGAAAGTTGAATAATCAGACCATTTTTCCGATCAGAATCGTTTGGTACCAGACTTAGATAAGAGGCTACATAATCTTTTTCATTGAAATTGGGTTTAAAGGGTCTATTTGGTACGGGCTGTCCATCCACACTCAATTCCATATAATTGAGATCCATATTTTGAAAGTTAAACGGATTTTTAGTGTAATCTCCAGAATAGGCTGCATTTGAAACTAAACCAACCACAATCTTGCTGGGAACTTTACCATGGAAGATATTATCAGTCATAAATGTGTGAGATCCTTTTGCAATACTGAAGCTTTTAATATCACTTCTCCAGAAGGGGTAGAGTGCAGGACTTGTTTTCAAAGCCTCATTATGGGCGACTAACATATCTGGATTCAAAGAGATATAACAAACTTTTAAAATAGCCTCTGTGATTTTTAACCTCAACTTTTCTTTCCCATCTCTCATTAATCTGAACTCATTGAAGGATTGAAAAAACTTCAAGGTAACCGCCACCCCATTTATTATAGCCCTGGGTTGATCTATTCCAAAGTCTGTATAGAGTAAACCCTCCACACTAGCCGTTCCTCCACTTCTAGTTGGTCTGCCTCTCTCTGTAAAGCCTGGATTACCCCCTGTGTAGGTGATAGCCTCCATGGCCCCTGGTTGATCTTTATGAAACAATGCTGCCTCACCCTCTGATTGAACCATGTTGTTGTTGGTTGATAGAAGAAAATCAATCATTGCCTTATACGGATAATTAGCACCCACATCTGAGGATACTACTTTTTGATTTAATGCAATATCAACCTGTCTAAAAATTGAATGGAGTGTTAAGTTTATAGGCGCCACCTGGTGAGTAGGGGTTGCAGGTTGACCAGCTGATGGTGGCTTATTATGAATAGGAACCCCCTTCTCATCTGTAATGATGTATTTTACATGTAACCTGGTTTTAGCTAAATTGATATAATCTACTGAGGTCCCTGGGATATTAAATTCTATTACACTGCTATCTGTGATAGCAGCAATTGGATTGAACTCCACCCAATACTCTTTCTGAATCGTCTTATCTATGGGAGGTGGCTGGAAGATGGTTAAAGGAGTTTGAATTACATCCATAATGAGTGCGAATTATTTTTTTTCTTCTTAGTCTTTACTTTCCCCCCCTTCTGGCCAGCTGATGGTGCTCTCCTAGTGCTCTTACCTTTCGAAATTTTATTTTTATTCTTGCTATAAATTTTTCTTGAGGATTTCTTTGTGATCTTACTCTTTCTAGTCTTTCCACCAATCTGTCCTTTGTGGGTTCCAGCCATGCTATTTATAGCTTTTTTCAATTTTATTTCACTCTTAGCCTGCTCCACTGTCGCCTCTGTAGGTGTAACTAATGTAACCTCCACGGGTTTGTCATTGACTCTATCTGTTTCTGAATTTTTAGGATTTAATTCATAAAAATTTGGGTTATATCCGACTTTTCCCTCAATACATTTCTTGCAAAAGTTTAAATATTTATCCATTTTCTTTTTTAAGGTGTAATGTGAGCTGTAGCTCCCCCTTTAATGTTACAGCATTGTTAAAACAGCTATCTTTTATATAGATTTTGATTCGTCCTAGATTCGACTGCCTCACCCCCAAATAAAACCTGTCTGAAAAAATTTGGCTTCTTTTATTATTTGGCATTACCATTCTTAAAATTGGTTCTAACGAATCTCTAACAAAACTATAGTCGCAGATATCTGAACAGACCATCAGGGTGTCTGATATTTTTTCATTAAAAAAAATATCACAGAGCGCCACTTTCCAATTTCCTCTCAATTCCACTCTCTCAGGAAGTTCCACAGTGAAGTTATAACCCTTGTTATCAGGATGAAACCTTAAGGAATCCTTCGAACTTAAGAAAATATAAAAATCTCCCTCTGTCATCGTCCCTCTTTTCATACAACTATGATTGCCTTTATGCAAACAGAGGGTAGCATTGAACTATTTATAGATCCTCCATATCACTCTCTGCTATCCAGGAATTAAATTTGCTAGGCCATCCTTTCCATTTCACCAGCACCTCTGATATACCCTTTCTTTTCCTTTTTTTAAGAATTTTTTCTATTTTGTAGATCATATTTTCATCCAAGAATGCTATTTGTAATTCAGGCTCGTAAAAAAATGATGTTATAACTTCATTTTGGTAATCCTTTAGTTGATACATTGGAATATCTTGGTTTAATTTTTTATCAATGATGGTGAAAATCTCACCAGACCATTTTTGAGCATATTCTCGATCGAAACTGTTCTTTAGATAACTTATTTTAACCCTATCACCCACCTTATACTTAAATTTCACCCTTTTAGGGTTAGATCTAGTCTTCCTCATCGTCATTTTTTCCTTCTTAATACCCTTAGATTTAAGGCCGTATTGATAAGACCATACGTCATACTGGCTTGAAGTCTGAGCTTTTGTGGGACTCATCTTAATAGATCTATGCCTGGTGTTGTTGTAACTAACCGTAAAATTTTGTAAATTATCCACCCATCTGAAGGATTCATTAGCTGTTAAAAATTTGAATATTTTGAGTTTAATCGTTTTTATTACTCTCTCTGCATAATTGGCTTTAGTTTCATAATAAGTAAATATCTGATCCACCTTTGAGGTTCTCAAAAATTTGGTCACCTCCGAATTTTTATATTCACTACCTTGATCACTTCTTAATTTCTGTGGTTTCACCCCTGATTCCTCAAAAATATTAGACATCACTTGCTTCATTTCCTTTCCTGTGAGAGTATACATTGGTCTGGTATAGAGATAACGAGTAAATATATCGATGAAAACTACAAAATAGGCATAATTATCATTCAATTTCCTGTATTTCACCATATTAGCAGTATCTGTATCCCATTGATAATTTTTAGAGAAGGAAAGGACCTTAGGTCTCTTAAACCTTCTCCGGACAGGATGATGTGATGTATAGGCCTCCTGTTTAGCTAGCCACTGTTTAATAGTTCTCCTTGAAATCTTGTATTGACCATTTTTTTTCAAAAATTGGTACAATTTTTCATACCCACTGAAGGAGGCGGGACTACTGGGGTTATAATATGCCTCTTTAAGCACTATCTCCACATCAGGAGAGATTTTTATTCCAGAATTTAATCCATGCTGGTTTGCGCTCTCTGATAGACTCCCTGTCTCCTCCCCTCTGTTTTCTAGTCGATCCTCCTTGCTGTTTAACCCTTCCTCCATTGGGATTATTTGGGGTTTTTTGACCGCCAGTCAATCGCTTATCTACACTACTCTCAGGCAATCCTGGTGGGGGTGACATATATAGGCTCTCATTGCTTCCAGTCTCAGCCTTGGACGATGTTACAGCATTATTCAACTGCTCAGATTCCTCATCAGCTGTATTGCTTTTATACGAGCCTTGTTTTTCAATTTCGAGATATTTTTTAAATTTCAAAAATTGTTCATGAGGTACCATTACAAATTTATTCATTGTAAAATTTGGTTGATATATTTCCTTATGCTATATAATAATTCTGAAAAAATTGTGTGATGCTTCTTCAGTAATTGAAGCCGCCCTCTAACCCTTCTTAGAAATCGTTTAATCAAACCAGAATATTTTTCAAATTTTGCCTTGATCTTTTTACTGAGTGGCAGACGAAAAATATTGAAGAAAATCTCTGCAATGGCTTTTATTTGTGACTGATTAGCTTCTGAAAAGATATACTTGTTTAAATTTTTATTGTTATCCAATATAACCTTTAGAAAATGCTTTGCTCTAAGGAGATTAGAAGACATACTGATCAGTAGTCTTTAATCTAGCAAGTATTTATAGCTATTTATATACGGTTAGGTACTCATCAGGAAAAATATGGGTACGTAACCAGGAGGTCTTATCTCTGGTAGGAGATAGATCTATCAGCAAGTAACTGAAAGATTCTGTAGTGGCGTCTTCATAGGCCAGACAGACCTTATCACACATTCCTAACTGATTTCCTAAGATTTTTATTTGATTGATATCCCTAGGATTTTTAAATAAAATAAAATAATGTGTATTCAGGGTAATGTCTCTACTATATTTTCCCGAATGGTAGAGATTTTGTAAAATCAAAAAGACGCTCAGATTTCTGTGATGTGATTCTCTACTAAATAGATTGGTAATAGAGGGACTATTCACTGCTGACATTTGTAAATCATCAATAATAATCAGATTATGCTTAGAGTCGGCAATTTGCTTTATTCGAGCCTCATCTGGAACTCCTTGAATAAATTCTAAATTTTCAATTATTTTGTTGTCAAAGGATTTCTGCCATACCCCATAAAAGTAGTACACCTTCTCCACAGGAACCTCAAACATAGCATTTAAATTCTCCAATACCTTAAACACAAAGTTTGTCTTTCCAGAGCCCGTAGGACCTGCAATCATTGCAGTAGTGGGTGAAAAAAATCTGAACATTGTTATCTCTATCTTATCTCGTGAGTCACATAGTAAACAATCAGAAAGCTGGTTAGTCTCCTCTCTATTTATATTATTTTCACTTGCCAAGATTACAATCGCCTGCTTGCCAGTTACCTCAATACCTGCCAGATATCCTACACAAAAGATTTTGTTTTGTATTATTTTCAGGTATTGTTGTGGCATAGAGTACATACAAATCAGAAAATGCAGGCTCAAATATTTATACTCTTAGGCTTTTTAGTCGGATTAATATATTGTAAAGCTTGTTTCCAGAGAATGTGTAACTGTGAGAATGATATGGCTGTTTGTATAGATGTTATATGGGTGGAATTTAGCTATAATCCAAAAATCCGTATTTTATATCTGAAACAGTTGGAATATCTAGATATCCATCTAGTCTTGAAAAATTTTCCCTCTTTAAAATATTGGGTAATGATGGATATGATGTACTTCAACTGCAGTTGGATTAAAGAAATTCCATTGCAAATTAAAGTATCCACTAATATGTGCACAGACAATCTCCAGAAAGGTGAGTTTATTAACCTATGCAGATAAAAATGTAATCTAATAGTCAGAGAAAAAATGCCTTTGGGGTGCGTAGACTCGGGTTCGAAATTTCCTGCTGGTTTTTAATCGGGATTGGAGATTTTTAACAGATTTCCTCAGTCTGTACATTCACAGCTTACTCTCATCGCCTCCAAAGAAGCACAGAGGATAGCAATGCCTCATTAATATGTTTATGAGGTGCTTACCTACGGGTTCGAATTTTCCTGTTAATTTTAATTGGGAATGGAGATTTTCAACAGACTGAGAGTTCCTCACTCTGCACCTTCACAGCCTACTGTCATTGCGTCCACAGAGGCATACAAAGCATTACCTCATTAATATGTCTATCTGGTGTATCTTCGGTTTCGAAATTTCATGTTAATTTTAATTGTGGATGTAGATTTTCAACAGACCTCTACAGCAATTTTTTCCCTTTTTTATTAGCTACAACAGAGAGTGAGATATGGGAGGATACCCAGTCCCTATTACCATCAACAGGTCTCTGGGAATCTACTACCTCTGCCCAGTATTTGTCAAATAATTCTATCCATAATGTGACAAAAATTAGAGATTACAGAGGCAGTCATAGCCAAAGGTACTACTGGATTTTCTTCTCGGGCACAATCTCGTGCATTATGGCTGTATTCCTATTTGCATGGATTTTGAGAAGAAAATTAGTATGCCATAGGGTTCAAAGAAATTCGAATAATGAAGCAAATCCCATGGAAATGTCAGATGAGAAACATACTGGGGATGAGGAGGCTGAGACCAACCCATAAAGGTAAGAAATTTCTTATGAAATTGTATAATGATAATTTTTATGCGCTTAAATTAGGGATTGTGACGTCACATTGCAGGGATATCTACGTCATAAAATTATGACGCATCTCTTACGCAAATAATAACCTATGACCCTATTTCATCTTGAGTTTTGTTTATCTCTCAGCGTTCATTTCATTCATTAGGATTATGGCTTCGTTAATTTATCTTTTGTTAATAGTACTAGTGTCAGATATTGTTACCAGTTATCACATCGAATGTAACTACGATGAAAAGAGTCAGGTTTTATCCATTGTCGGGATTAACTCTATCCAGGATTTTCAAGATTATGGAATAAAATGTGGTGACTATATGGCTAGGACACTTGAATATCTAGAATGTTATCTTGGAGAAATAAGGCTACCCCTGAAAAAAATACAGGTGAATTATCCCACTTTGAGGGAGATATACTGGAGATGCGCTGGTTACTGTATAACGGAAGGATCAGGGATAGATGTCTTTGGATGTGAAACCGGTAAGACATTTGGGTATTATATTTGTCTCAGATAATATGATCTGTCTTATTCTAATTATGATTTCCTAAAGATTTGTGCTACACTTGCTGTAGGCTGAGCCTCTGATCTATCCAGAGATAATATAAAAAATATGCAATTTTAATCGCAAAGATTGTGATTGCGTTCTAGGTCTTTCCCTGACGTTCGAAATTTCACGTTAATTCTAATTGGGAATGGAATTTTCAACAGAGTCTCTTCTATTAAATAGACCCATTACATAGGGTAGGTGTGATATTCATTTTTTCCTAACTAACGGATATCCTGATCTTATAAATTTTACACTAATTCCTGTTTATTTTACTTTATTTTCATTTAGACCAGACTGGACAGACCCAGCACAGGTGTCAGGATGGGAGCTGTCAGGATGAAGACGAGGCTGTCAAAGATGGTAAAGATGATGATGATGATGATGATGATGATGATCTCTATGCTCTTTTTGTCATACCTATTTTAGCTATTATTGGTGGAGTTCTGACTTATGTATTTAAAAGATACAGGAATGTGATTTTGATGAGGATTCTTAATACAGTGATGGATTGGATTGATGCTGACGAGAGAAGAGTTTCAATGGAGGGTGAGACTGATCCCAGCACCTCGGAAAGTACATTGGTGAAAGAAAGACTGAGGGTAAATCAAAATTCAGTCATTTCTACTTCCAGTTTATCAAGTCATATGTGGAATAATAGGTTGTCAACTGATGCTCAAAAAATATACTTAAACATTATGGAGGATATGACAGATGAGAGTGATCAATCCTCAGGAACAGCTGTAGAGATGAGGGATATTGGAATCCAGATCAGTTTGTCCTCCGAAACAGAGGAACAGTTTGAACCTTTAGACATGTCAATGAGTTCTGATCAAGAGTTTCCAGAGATTGCGATAACAAGTTCTTTGGAAACCAGATCTGGACAAAAGTATCAAAAAGATTTTATTATTAAAAAGTAGACATTTCTCTGTAACCAAGATGTTTATCCTAGATTTTTACAGACCTTTTTATTGTAATTGTATATGTAATTTGTATCTTACTGGGACTCTTTTTTCTGTGGGTTTTATTTATTCATTCATTTTTAATCAGTCAGAGATTGTAATCATTATTGTCAATGGTTATCCTGTATAGTTATTTTTTCATGTAATTTACTATGTGGAAACTTGTGGTTTACTAATATTGTCAATGGTTATCCTGTATAGATATTATTTCATGTAATTTACTATGTGGAAACATGTGGTTTACTAATAGTGTCAATGATTATCCTATATAGATATTATTCCATGTAATTTACTATGTGGAAACTTGTGGTTTACTAATATTGTCAATGGTTATCCTGTATAGATATTATTTCATGTAATTTACTATGTGGAAACATGTGGTTTACTAATAGTGTCAATGATTATCCTATATAGATATTATTCCATGTAATTTACTATGTGGAAACTTGTGGTTTACTAATATTGTCAATGGTTATCCTGTATAGATATTATTTCATGTAATTTACTATGTGGAAACATGTGGTTTACTAATAGTGTCAATGATTATCCTATATAGATATTATTCCATGTAATTTAATATGTGGAGATTTGTGATCTAAAAATAACAAGAATATCTTATACATTTCAGAATTTTATTAAGCAATCCACTGCAAATCCCTTTTACATCATACATAGGAGTTTATATAGTAACAACAAGAATATAGACGAGCTACAGATTCTTTGACTCATAATGAGACATCTTTGACTCCATTTTTATAATAATAACAATAAATAAATAAAACAGTCATAGAAAGGGTATATTTTGTAACACATAGAGATACATAAGATTTATGTATTCATTAAGAATGCCATTGAATTATTTCTTTGTATTACCTCCTTTTACGTAAACAGTTGAGAGGTGATAAATCAGCTACATTATGTAAAATTACATTGAGAGATAGAGAGACGGATAGCTATGTGATATACAAAGAGGAGAAAAAAAATTTAATGAGCTCTCAGACAAAGTAACCATGTAAATCACCTTCATGATAGAGTAACTATTACATAAAGATCGTAGCAATTATAAATATTTACATAGGCATATGAAATATGAGGTTAGATATTAACTATATACATATGACTTTCCAATTTCTTTGTTAAAAAATATATTAACCATATGCATATGAAGTCAAAGTTCTTTGTCAATAGATCTACCTTTTCCGGAATTTATTTAGAGTCCTTCATATGTTCCTTCATTCTGTTGAAAAACTGATCTTGATATCCTAGTCTGTCTAGAGGAATGCTGATGCTCTGTATGAAGAGTAATTGTCAATTTTTCCAGATGTGGTAGGAGATTAGGGAGGGGGGCCTGAGAGTGGAGTCCATACTTCAGAGCGAATTTTTTTTTTTTTAAATTTTTTCACTGTTAACCCTAGGTGTCTCTGGGATTGTTAAAAATTTAGAAAAAAAAAAATTTAAAAAATTTTGACTAGTGTTAAACCCTAGTTGCCTGTGGGACGCAAAATGCTGCAACCACTAGGGTCAGGATGCCATTGAGTGTTACACTCTAAACAGCGACTCGCCCTATGGGTTAAATTTCCTGAAATCAATGCTGCGCATGAGGTACAGTAAAAATGATAACAGGAGCTCATAAAAGCTCTTGTCAATGGTAAATCTATTTTGCAACATGCACATGTTAAGTGGGTAACACGCTGTTCATAATAGGTGGTCCAATCAGGGGCTATCATTGTCTCCACTTCATCTGGTTTTTTGCCTAAAAAAAAGGCGCAACCAAAGGCCATTTCGAGGTCTCTATTTGTTAGAGCCTCAATGAGCAGTTGTTCGTAATTGGTGTTCATATACATGGATGTGGGCACCCATGTAAATAGTGATGTACTGCTCATTTTAGAGCTCCTGATGGAATAGGCTTTGGTAAATTTGTGGTCTAAAAGTATGGTCCTACATATGGGACACCTCAGTTCAGGCTCAGCCCCATCCTGCCACATCCTTGATAACTGACAAGAACACTCCACACAGAGCAAGTGTCCACATGGGTTGGTCAGTATGATGTCTGCCTGATCTAAGGCGTCTTTACAGATAGCACATTCAGCTTTTTCTAGGAATTGGGTCACAAATTGAACGAAATCTGGATATTTCCGCCTGAAAAATATAAAAATTAGAGAAATTTTAGTTATTTGACTAAATAGCAGAGATTAGTCAATACAAAATTGGGTTGAGAAAAGGAAATTTTGTTCCTGTGCATACCTGGGATTTCGAATTTCACGTTATTGCTTATTGTGATTGGAGATTATCAACAGTCCTCACCCTAGGGAAATGCCTCCGATTGTTTGTCAGAATACTGCAGTATTGCAGAGCTATGATTCTCTGTTGAAAATCTCCATTCCCAATTAAAATTAACAGGAAATTTCGAACCCGAAGGTAAGCACCCTGACATACATATTAATGAGCTTAAGTCTTCTCAACCTCTCTGGATGTTGTGGAGCAACTATACTCAAGAACGAGGAATACTGTTGAAAATCTCCATTCCCAATTAAAATTAACGGGAAATTTCGAACCCGAAGGTAAGCACCTTGACATACATATTAATGAGCTTATGCCTTCTCAATCTCTGTGGATGCTGTGAGAGCAAGTATATCAGAGGAATACTGTTGAAAATCTCCATTCTCAGTTAAAATTAACATTGACAATTTGCATATTGAGGATAGAGAAACCCTTTTCGAATACTATCTCTCACTGACAAATTACACATGTTTTACCAAAAAAGCTTCACTAGGATAAAAAATACAAATTAATTGAGATAGTTTAGCGAATAAGGAAATACATCAAATTTAGGAGATTTATCTAACTAGACCCTAAATTTCCCCCAGTTGGTTTTTTATTAGAGCTGTCATGAGAGAAGATAATTTATTGACATTTATTAACATTTCATTAAAATTCTTACTTCAATGAATGGTGTTACGCCTAAGAGGGGGTCTATACAAAGCTAGTTCTACAATAGCCTCACAGCTCCACCTCGTTACATTGGAATAAGTCCTCTCTAAAATTTTATGTAAAAAATTAAATTAAATAAATATTTGGTACTTACACAATAAAGGCCGGTAGAATGTCGTTGAGCAGGATGTAACAAACCATCGCCTGCTGGTAGTGTCCATTGTCAATCAGCATCAGTAGTTCACAAATGGTTATCATATTGGAAATCAGATGATTGGGTCGAAAGAGATCAATTCTTCTACCAATTTGAACAAAGTTATCCATTTTGAGATTGATTGAACAGCCTATTTTGATTCAGTAAAATTCTGGGGCCCAGAATGGGTTTGATGCGGGGTTTTATAGTGAAATTTTGGGTTGAAAGCTGTTGCCATTATCTGATAATTAAAAATAAAAAAAGTGATTTAATGTCAATTTGTCCCTGAATAATTAAAGGGGTATTTCCACGTCTACCTCCCCTTTGGCTGATTCATCTAAATGCGAACATTCCTCACATGTCAATTTTGCATGGTTAGGTTGATCAGGTTGAATTAAACATGGAACATATGTATATATTTCCATACGTTCACTATACATCTGGTTACATACTTTCAAAAATTCTTCCCATTCTTTGGGTTTGCAGGACAGCCCTTCAGTGGTGGGAAACAAGTCTCCCTTGGCATTGGTCTTCCATTTCCTGATACCTACAGATTTATAGGGACTATTACAGGCTACATAGTAGGAGCCACCTATATGTACTTTCTTCTCTATTCCTTTGTCTCCTTTAAGAATAGCCTGCAGTGCATGGTTAATTAGTTCAGAAAAATGAACTAATACAACCAATTTTGAGATATTGATCTTGATTCCTGGGTTGGTGACATTCTGACCATCCCATTCCTTTAAATGAATAGTCTGCACTTGACCAGTTTCACCATGAAACACCACATACTTCTTGGAGCCTAGATGAAAGGTTCTTCTATAGGTGACAGATAGAGATGCCTCTGAATAGTTCATTGCGGACATCGCCCCATGGCTTTGAGGTTCTATAAGATGATCTTTCTTCTTATTTTTAATCTGTAGAGATAGATCTTTCTTATTCTTCTTCAGAGCAGGTTTCCCTAAAACTTGAGCCTCTGCCATATTCAGTGAATGATTTCGTCCTATTTTTTAATTCCTAGATTACAGCTTCAGATGATGTGTAAGGGTTAGAGCGAGAGGGTGGCTTTTTATAGACTTTGAGGTGAGGGGGAGAATATATCAAGATTCAGCATATAGGATTACTTAGTCAGCAAAAGCTTTGTGTAGGAAAAATTACTTACTCAGCAAAGGTTTTGTGTGAGGAGACTTAAAACAGACTAGTATAACTGATCATTAAGGGGAACACAGAAACTACAATAGTAATTAAAAACAGATTTTATTGATAATTAAATGCAGATAAAACAGACAAGTTTATTACTTAATAATTGTAAAGTTAAAGTGACAAAAAGGTTAGTATATCAGACAGACATCTGCCCGTCCTTTACATCTGTGTCTAACTAGAATTTATAAATAAGTTTTCATCTACTTGGATTTTAGAACATAATGAACATTTATCATTGGTAGAGTACTGTTCTAAAGTCACAGGTGTCTGTCTTCCATCTGTCTTAGGTAGAGTATTTTTGTAAAATTCACAGCTGACTGTCTTCCATCTGTCTTAGGTAGAGTATTCTTCTAAAATTCACAGGTGTCTTTCTTCCATCTGTGTAAGGTAGCATCTCGTAACTATTCAATTCATTCAATAATTTTAATGTCTCTTTAACTTCAGGAGGTAGGAGAGAAAAAACTATTTTTGGGCATTACCATTTTCACAAATTCACAGGTGGGTGCATGCCTCTTATGTTCGTCCATTGGTACATCATATGTCTCCCATTCAATAAGAGATATTTTACACCAGGGGCAGGTAACCTTGTCCCCCTCCCCTGTATAGAGGAAACCAGCACGAGTTAGGGCATCTGGGCGAATGGGGTGAGACTTCGGCCATGTTCTAAATGTAGCATATCTCTCATCATATCCAGAATAATCAGGAACCTTAAATATCCATCTTCCCACATAGGGTGTGGGTTTATGACATAAATGTAACCCAGCAGAGTTACCACAGGGTGGTTGAATTCTTGGATTGGAGTTATATCTAGCTGAAGAATTCAATGAAAAGCCTCCAACCGAGGCTGCAGATTGAGTAGAGGCAGACTGTAGATAAGATGTCCTAGCATCAGTCTGGTCTTCCACTGGTTTACTTGCTGGATGAACTATCTCACTATCCCTATCATTTATGTTGGATGCAGTATTAGAAAACATGTTGCTAGAAGATGCTGTTAGCTTGATAGTAGGAAAACCTATTGAGTTTATAACCTGATTTTTAGCGTTTATATAGACTGATAAAATTCTAGTATTCAGCAGTTTTCCAAAGAAAACCCAGGACTCAGTGATTATTAGTTAACCCAAAGCCCTAACCCTAATCAAAAGTGTGTATGCAAGTACGAGATTGAAATGCGACTGTATATGAGGCGAGTTAACCCCAAAGCCCTAACCCTAATCAAAAGTATGTATGAAAGTACGAGATTGAACTGCGACTGTATATGAGGCAAGATATTGCGTTCGTGTGCTTACTCTGAGGTTCGAAATTTCCCGTTAATTTTAATTGGGAATGGGATTTTCAACAGACCTCTGATGTAACTAGCATACATTGTGTGACAAATCAAATATAGCTTTGGTGATTCATTTTTTCACAAGTAATATTGTTCTAGTAGGGTAGTATACAAAGCCCCCCATTAACCATTTGTAGCAGAGAAAGATCCCATTAAAACAGTTCTACCCCCATTAAAACAAGTCCCATTAAGCAGACAAAGAGCCTCCCCCATTAAAACAGGCTTGGGTTAGGAGACAAAGCCCCATCAGCAGACAAAGCCCCATTAAACAACACAGCTGTGCGTAATGATTCATTTTTCAGTAGTCACATAATGCAGTAGGCTAGAAGACAAAGCCCCATTAAAAAACTTGGCTAGCAGACAAAGCCCCATTAAAGTCCCATTAAAAACCCACAGCTGGTGTGATGATTCATTTTTTTTCAGAAGTAATATTGATCTAGTATGGGTAGCAGACAAAGCCCCATTGAAAAGCTTGGCTAGCAGACAAAGCCCCATTTATCACATGGCTAGTAGACAAAAGCCAAACCCATTAAAATCAGACAAAGAGCTTGCCCATTAAACAGCAACAGCTGTGTGGATGATGATGATTCAGCTGAGTAATAGCTATAAACTATCAAACAATAAAGATCCCCATAGAACCAGTCTCAAAGAACCTGTATAGAGCCCAATAACCTGTATAGAGATAGTACCGACCCCTACCCTACCTAGCCATCCGTCTACCCTCTGCCCCAGGCAGCTGCACAGCTGTCAAAAAGTGACATGATTGATGGGAAACTCGACTCGATATTGACTCAATATATACTACTTATCTTGTTCACAAACGCACAAATTCACAAACAAACCCAGGGGAAAACATAACCTCCTTGGCGGAGGTAATTATTTATTAGGATGGTCGAGGGCCGGTCAAGGTCGGTAGTCCGGATTTATTGGCGTAACCAAAGGGAAGGAAACTGAGTGGGGACACTAGAGTTAAAGAGGAGAGTTTTCAAATGTTCCTGAAGGATGTGACAGAAGGACTATTTCTTATTTGGAAGAAGAAATAGTTTCAAAGAGCAGTGATTTGTGTACTCTGTGGTCGAAGGTGGGGGATCTAAAGGAACTGCTGCATGCATCTGGTATTTCTAGAAGAGGTGTAGGGTGCACTGATTCACTTAGGTATACTGGTTGGCAGTGTTTTAGAATTTTGTATGTGATAAGGCCTGTTTTAAATTGTACCCTATACTTAACTGGCAGCCGCTCAAGTTTTTCAATTTGGGAGTGATATGGAAAAATTTAAAGGAGTGACTGACAACCCTGCAGAATGAGTTTTGGATGCAGTGAAATCTTCTTAATTCAAAATCAGTGACTGATACAAACAGAGAATTGCAGTAGTTCAATCTGCTGCTCACCAAAGCATTTGTCAGGAGGACTAATGTTTTAAGGTCCAGGAGGGGAAAAATTCTATAAAGGTCTGGTGGACTTTATGACTTGTGACACATGGTCAGAGAGAGATAGGTTAGAATCAAACACCACTTCAAGGTTCTTCACATTTTGAGCTGGTGGGACCTGATTGCCCAAAATATTGATTGAAAAGTGTGGGAGAAAATGATTATAATTGTACATGTTTTAGAGGCAAATCTTGAGGCAAGAGGAATTCCATAATCTAGGATTGGATTGGTTAAAGTTATTGTTGAAGGTTCTTTTTTTGTTTATGAAGTAACTGATGGACAGGGACCTGTATTTATTTTATTTATTTATTTGGCGTTTTACATCGCTTTCAACACTGTACAGGTCATATCACGACGGGTAGTTGGAAGAGGAAACCAGTACATACAGTTGGTCAAGGTTCTGTACTGTATACTGCCAACCCATATTTTGATTGTAAATTACTGATATATTTCTTATCGCTTTCCAGCTAATTATAGTTTTATTCCATTTCTTTTAAATTATGACATAATAAATGAAATTCATACACACATTCACTTACAAGATATATTACAGGGTACCATCGATAGCTAGCGTTTCTAATGAACAGGGACCTGGGAACAGATTCACAAAACATTCTTACATAAGGTAACCTTAGATCTAAATAAAGGAAGGTTTTTACTTAGTACTAGTATTCTTAAACAATAATTAGATAAGGTCACCTTAGATTTTAAGTAAGGAAAAACCTTTCCTAACTCTTAAGTTACAGTTACAGAATCTGATTGGTCAGAGCTATGGAAAATTTAGTTTTTATATTTTTTTGTTTATGATAATATACCCTCTGAAAAGACTATTGGATGTAAAAGTTATATTTTACTTTGAAATTTTTAATAGTTATTCATGTTAAGATAGTGCCATGTTGATAAATGGAAAATTGCTTTTAAAAAATAATTACAAAATTCACCTCTTTTCTTTTACACTCAAAAAAGATTAATTGGCAATTGTTTCCTGATGGGAAATGCACAAAAATATTGTATTAGTCGCCTTTCATTATCTTTAACTATTTTAGCTGATGAGCTTGGAGAGTGAAAAATAATTCCTAGTGCATTTAATTCTACATTAATATCTCAAGTAGAATCTAGCCATTTGTGAAAATTAATTGTAGTGAATTTTACAAAAATTAAGAATTAGTGAAATTTTCTTCCAACTAAAATTTTAGTAACTGCTTTGATACATACACCTCCCTATCCAAAAGAACACCATTATTGCGTAATATTTACACACTAAATCATCTGATACCAGTATCCTGTCCTGCTAAGGAAGCTTCCAACATAACTTAAAATCGAAATGTTTAAGGGTCACCTTAGACATAGCAATGTTCGTGAATACGGTTTCACAATTTCTTACTTGAAATCTAAGAAATACTTAAAATCTAAGTTAGGAATGGTCTAAGTTATGTTTGTGAATCTGGCCCCTGATCAAAAACGCTTTCTTTTTATAATTGCCATAAATAAAGACTCGTGACTTTCTTAGTCTGTTTTCCTTCAAATATACAGTAGTAATTCATTACCCGGTTCCACCATACCAGTCTTTAACCAGGAAGTAAAACGACATCCTGTTTGTTTTAGGAAGTTGTTGTGTTGTTTATCCTCCTTATCCAGTTGTTTTGTCACAGTGTCATTGGAAATAAACGAGTGAAAAGTATTTGGGATATAATTTTAACTTGGCATCAAGGACTAAGTGTGCGAAAATAAATAATTTGATTGTTGTTACGCCTCACTGATTCTGATGTTACTGTACACCAAGATAAAATGAAAGGTAAATTTGGACAATTATGATATTGGGAATTACCTGCAAGTCGCCGACAAGACAACTCGCTGACAGATGATTTACTTATATAAATGACACATGTAGCTTTTGTAGCACTAAATTATCGCCATAAATTGTTCTAAAATGTATTAAATATCTGCAATCATTCATTTCCCTCCAAAAAATATGTTAATTAAGTGGCACTGTATCGGGCCGTTTAGACACCAGCGCCGGGTCGAAACGGCTCACTGCGCCGTTTCAACACCATGGTTAGTTTACGTGGCCACAATGGGGGTTTCTACATTTTAGAAAATCTGACAATATTTTACAGTACACACAAACACTTAAGGAAATATGAAGCCACAATGGATTTTCTAATAATATTTTACAAACAAAAGTCTAGCCAACAAGCCTATTTTTTGTCTGCAAATGTTATTAAATCGGAGTGGTTATTTACCCAACGGCTGTGTACGCTAGCTGTGATATTGGTCTAGCGTACCCAACGGCTGTGTATACAAGATTTATATCATCGCTAGCGTACCCAACGGCTATGTACACAAGATCAGTGCTAGTGTACACATATTTTAATCATTTCTTCCTTAAATTAACTTTGTTAAAATGTAACAATAAGCTGAATAAGTCTAATTCAGAGAGTGCTCCTTGGCCCATTTCTGACTACTCAAAAAATTCCTTAAAAACTAATTACTTCACAATGCCTTGGATACAGACCTGTTGAGTACGCTATGAAGGGTACTGATATCGAGTGCACAACCATTAAGTGTAGTGTTGGTATCAAATAATAATATGTATACCGATATCAAACCATATTTTTGCTTCTGTATCAATTGATA
Source organism: Sabellastarte sp. h YS-2021 (assembly GCA_964017235.1). Lineage (NCBI taxonomy): Eukaryota > Metazoa > Annelida > Polychaeta > Sabellida > Sabellidae > Sabellastarte > Sabellastarte sp. h YS-2021. Next base: position 57,134,744 of record OZ024930.1, on the reverse strand, counting down.
TTGAAATATCGGGTCATGGGTGTTTTCCGAGAAAGAGCTTCCAAACCCTTTCACGAGTTTTAGAAGTTTCCCGAAACGTAAACAAATATGGTGCTTCCGGTTTAGCGGTCAGTGAAATTTGAGAAAAAAATGATAGGAAAACCAATATATTTCTTAACTTTTATATTTTATTTACATGGAAAACAGCTTAATTGCATCTATTTAGTAGTATGTTACGATATTGATATTGTATCGATATCAGTATATTTAGCATGGATCGATAAATATTTCAATATCGATAAACAATACCAGCACTAATTGAGTGCATACTACCTTGGGTAATGAAAAATTGGGCAGGCTGTGAAAAATTTGGAGTTGTTGGGTACACAGCGATATAGATCTTGTGTGCACAACCACTGGGTACACAAGACCAATATCACAACTGCTGGGTACGCTAGCAGTGATATGGATCTTGTGTACACAGCCACTGGGTATGCCAGCAATGATACTGATCTTGGGTGCAAAACCATTGGGAACACAGAGTTTACTGCCTTGGGTACAGGGTAGTTGGGTATGCCAGTACCTTAAACAGCTTTTGGTTACACTAACAAAAGAAAATATCAATGACGTTAATCTAGCGTACATAACCATTGGGAAATCAGAAATTAGTGCTTTAACTGGATGCAGGAGAGTTGCATATGCCATTAGTGTACATACACAGCCATTGGGTATGCTAGCAGTGATATAGATCTTGTGTACATAACCGTTGGGTAGGCTAGACCGATATCACAGTTAGAGTACACAACCGTTGGGTACACTAGCAGTGAAATACATCTTGTGTACACAACAGTTGGGTACACTAACAATGCTATTGATGTAGGGTGCACAACCATTGGGAACAAAGGGTTCACTGCTTTGATTGCAGGATAGTTGGGTATGCCGTTAGTGTACATACACAGCTGTTGGGTATGCTAGCAGTGATATGGGTCTTCCATACACAGTCTTTGGGTAAGCTAGACCCATATCACTGCTAACGTACACAACCGTTGGGTAGGCTAGCAGTGAAATAGATCTTGCATACACAACTGTTGGGTATGCTAAGAAAGCTATTGACCTAGGGTGCACAACCATTGGGAACATAGGGTTCACTGCCTTGAGTGCAGGGTAGTTGGGTATGCCAGTAGTGTATGTATACAGCCATTGGGTAGGCTAGCTGCGATATAAATCTTGCATACACAACCGTTGGGTATGCTAGACCAATATCACTGCTAGCATTCACAACCGTTGGGTACGCTAGCAGTGAAATAGATCTTACATACACAACCATTTGGTACACTAGACTGAGACTGATATACCTGCTAGCGCACAGAACCGTTGGGATCGCTAGCAGTGTAATAATCTTGCGTACCCAACCATTGGCTACACTAGCAGTGAAACTGATCTAGTGTACACAGCCATTGGGAACATAGGGTTCAGTGCCTTGGGTGCAGGGTAGTTGGGTATGCCAGTAGTGTATATACACAGCTGTTGGGCAAACTAGCACAGATATCAATCTTGCATACACAGCCGTTGGGTACGATAGACCGATATCCCTGTTAGCTTACCCAACCATGGGCTATGCTAGCAGTGAAACTGATCTAGTGTACACAGCCTTTGGGAACATAGGGTTCAATGCCTGGGGTGCAGGGTAGTTGGGTATGCCAGTAGTGTATCTACACAGCCGTTGGGCACACTAGCACTGATATAAATCTTGGGTACACAGCCGTTGGGTACGCTAGACTGATATCTCTGTTAGCGTACCCAACCGTTGGGTACGCTAGCAGTGATATAAATCTTGGGTACACAGCCGTTGGGTACGCTAGACTGATATCTCTGTTAGCGTACCCAACCGTTGGGTACGCTAGCAGTGATATAAATCTTGTGTACCCAACCGTTGGGTACGCTAGCAGTCAAATAGATCTTGCGTACACAACCGTTGGGTACGCTAGCAGTGAAACTGATCTAGCGTACACAGCCGTTGGGTAAATATCCTCTACCTTATTAAATTAAGCAACCAATGAAAACAATTGTTACTGAAACCTCACTCAAGACAAATATTTTATTTTTACTGCAACTACTAATGACGTTTTGTAGCAATATTTCACTTGGCACATACAGACTTAAGGAAATATGAGGCCACGATTGGGTTTCTAGCCATATTTTACAAATAAAAGATCTACAGTAGTACTATCAAGTGTTGAAACGGCGCACATGTTGAGTGCGCCAGGTCGAAACAGCGCATGGAGCTGAAACGGCCCGTAACAGCACTACTTTATCTAAAATCTGTCGGCGAGTTGATGTCTGTCAGTTGTCGGCGATTTGCTCATATACCGATTTTGGGTTAGTATTAGATAAACATGGTATTACGTGTTACTATGATGATTTTACTGTACTGTACCAATACATGTTTTTACCAGCTAGATTACTCATTGACAAACCTTTCACTTTTACTTTCTTTTTAGTCGAATCTTTGATTCGAGTTATGTACTGAGTTGCGGCCACGATTTTAAATTGGCCGTTTAAGCCCTTAAATATCAAATTCTGAATAATATTTCTTCATATATCTGTACATTAAGGTGTATATTATACACTCTGGCATTTTGAAGATTTTTAATGCCTTTATTAAGTTATATTTTATGAAGTAAAAAGCATGTCTGGCACTACGTCTGGCTTTGTGTAAAGTCCCGGATGTCCTAGAACCTATTGTATTTCCATTGTGATTTTCTACTCGAACGAGTCTTTTTTAACGGTTTCGTCTGCTGGTTTCTAGAGGTGAAACCCCAATTAATTTATTTGTCTGCTGGTGTATCACGCAGTCACTGTTAATGTAAAAATGTTGTCTGCGCATCTACCCATTTGTCAAACAAATAAACCGCAAAGAAATTAATGAATGAAGTGACATCACGGTAGTACTACACCTTTGTCGTTCAGCCAATCAGAATCGACAATGAAAATATTCAAACTCCGTAGTTCTACATTCAACCACTTGAAGGCGCTTTTGCATGTCCTAGAAGTTATCACGTAAAATACACCATAATCTATGGTTCCCTATTTTCGCTCATTGTGGCTATTCGTAGAAACAACACACGAATATTTTATTTGAATACTTACAATTTGCTTCTGTAAAATATCCAGGGACAATGCGCCTCTTTCTTCACTTGATCCAATATCCATATTTCCTCGTCCTTTATTAGAGGTTATTTTTGTGATTGAATCGCCAATAAAGTCCGCGCAATATGCTGGTAGTTTTCATCTTAAACCAGCCTTGTAAAAGGAAACCCCCACAAAGAACTGCCGTGACTGCGCATATTTGCTCATTAATATTAATGAGGCAAGTCTGTGAACAGGAAAAATGCTGGTAGTTTTCATCTTAAACCAGCCTTGTAAAATATATTGTCGGAAAACCCCTTCAAAGAACTGCCCTGACTGCGCATGTTTGCTCATTAATATTAATGAAGCAAGTCCGTGGACAGGAAATATGCTGGTGGTTTTCATCTTAAACCAGCTTTGTAAAACTGCGCATCTACAGACCCTTTATATTTGTAAGCAAATACCCATCTCGAGACACAGATCTGAAAACTTCCGTGAAAGCGGTTTCCAAATGCGGGCGATAATACAGAGTTTACAGATTTCAACACCCAGTCCTGTCCTAAGATTCGACTCTGTGGTTGGGTGAAAGCCAGCCACTTTACTCTAGTTTTTTTTTTGGACTGACTCCAGACCGCTACAGTACTACTCAGCCAGTGAATTTCGTCACCCCAGTGAAGTTCGTCACCTGCATTTTATAGCAATATTAAAGAGTTTTTGCTATGAAATTTCAGCATACATGTGGATTTACATGTAAATCGCACCCACTTCAAATTGTTACCACTAACTTGCACCCGCAAATTGCACCCAATTTTTTTATTTTATCTTTTTCTCCTTTGTCTTTTATCACGTTTTTATATTGGGGCATTGATTCACTGAAATAAAATAAGTTTAAATATGTTGGGAAACCCCACAGAATACAGTGAATCGTCAAATATTTCCTATGTGTGCACAAATATTCCAGTGACCTCATCCGCGACCTCATGAATATTAATGAGTTGTCCGTGAATTTTGATCTTGAAGTAGCATATTTTCTACACATACATGTATTGGGAAACCCCACAGATTTCTGTGACCTCATATATATTCTATGTGATTGTCAAGCACATCTACTGCCAGAAATCCTATCATAAAATATCATTTTTAAAATGGGTGAGATTTGTGGGTGCGAGTTAGCGGTAGCGATTTGAAGTGGGTGCGACATGCACGTATCCCTATCCCTCCTCGCGTTTTTTTTCTAATTTGCTTAATTTATCATAAAATATCATTTTTAAAATGGGTGAGATTTGTGGGTGCGAGTTAGCGGTAGCGATTTGAAGTGGGTGCGACATGCACGTATCCCTATCCCTCCTCACGTTTTTTTTCTAATTTGCTTAATTTATCATAAAATATCATTTTTAAAATGGGTGAGATTTGTGGGTGCGAGTTAGCGGTAGCGATTTGAAGTGGGTGCGACATGCACGTATCCCTATCCCTCCTCGCATTTTTTTCTAATTTGCTTAATTTATTTTATAATACTTCTAGGAAGTCCTCTGAGAATTCCATGACCTCACGTGTTCTAATTTACATGTTTTATTTCATCATATTGCTAGGCAACCCCCACGGAAGTCCGAGAATTTGAAGTATTTGATCTCTAACCGATAATATATAAAATATTGTTAGAAAACCCCACATAATTGGGTGATCTCATATTTCTTCATATTTCTTCATAAATATTATGAGCTGCATACTGTATATACAAGTACTCCGTACTTGATATTCAAGCAAAAAGAATTTTTATTCTTATAAAATGTTTGTGTACGAGTTGTGGGTACAAGTTGTTGGTCATGAGATGCTGTGGTCACGAGTTGCATGTAAATCATTTTTACGGCAGGTGACGAACTTCACTGGGGTGACGAAATTCACTGGCTGAGCAGTAGCAGTGATACAGCACAGATCTTGTGTACACAGCCACTCGGTACGCCAGCAATGAAATTGATCTTGGGTGGACAACCATTGGGAACATAGATTTCACTGTCTTGGGTACAGGGTATTTGAGTATGCCAGTTCTGTACACAGCTGTTGGGTATGCTAGCAGCAACAAAAATCATGTAGTGATATAATTTGTGTACACAGCCATTGGTATGCTGATTACCAGACGTTTCGACCCGCTTTTTCCCAGATGTTTCGACCTACTTTTGCAAATTCAACCCAATGTGGAAGCTTAGAGAAGATCAAATACTTCAATCTCAAGAACTCACGGCCATATAAAGTATTCATGGACTTTATCAAGTATTGCAAGGAACTGACAGGGGAAATCTGTGACCTCATATCTTCTCATGAATATTAATGACTTGGGTGCTATGGCTGTGAGTTCTGTAGTTTAAAGTATTTGATTATCGTCCATGCTTCTATTTTATAAAAATTGCAAGGAAATGCTAGGAGAATTCCATGACCTCATATCTTCTCATGAATATTAACGACTTGGGAGCTATGGCCGTGAGTTCTCGAGTTTGAAGTATTTGATCTTCGTCTATGCTTCCATTTTTACCCCACAGCCCATGGTGTCTGGGCGGGCGGGCGGGTGGCGGGAAATAGTTTGTCCGGGCTGTATCTCAGAAACCGTAAGGTGTAGGAAGTTGATACTTGGTAGGGACATTGGTTAGGGGGTGTAGGTGTGCAACGTCATGGTATGACCTTGATTTGACCTTTGACCTTGCCGTAGTGACCTTGAGTTTGAAAATCTTGTCCGGGCTATATCTCGGAAACCGTAAGTTGTAGGAAGTTGATACTTGGTAGGGACATTGGTTAGGGGGTGTAGGTGTGCAACGTCATGGTATGACCTTGATTTGACCTTTGACCTTGCCGTAGTGACCTTGAGTTTGAAAATCTTGTCCGGGCTATATCTCGGAAACCGTAAGTTGTAGGAAGTTGATACTTGGTAGGGACATTGGTTCGGGGGTGTAGTTGTGCAACGTCATAGTCTGACCTTGATTTGACCCTCGTAGTGGCCTTGACCTATAAAATCTTGTCCGGGCTATATCTCAGAAACTGTAAGGTGTAGGAAGTTGATACTTGGTAGGGATATTGGTTAGGGGGTGTAGGTGTGCAACGTCATGGTCTGACCTTGATTTGACCTTTGACCTTGCCATAGTGACCTTGACCTATAAAATCTTGTCCGGGCTATATCTCGGAAACCGTAAAGTGTAGGAAGTTGATATTTGGTAGGGACATTGGTTAGGCTGTGTAGGTGTGCAACGTTGTGGGCTGACCAGGATTTGACCTTTGACCTTGCCGTAGTGACCTTGACCTATAAAATCTTGTCCGGGCTATATCTCGGAAACCGTAAGGTGTAGAAAGTTGACTTGGTAGGGACATTAGTTAGGGGGTGTAGTTGTGCAACGTCATAATCTGACCTTGATTTGACCTTTGACCTTGCCATAGTAACCTTGACCTATAAAATCTTGTCCGGGCTATATCTCGGAAACTGTAAGGTGTAGGAAGTTGATATTTGGTAGAGACATTGGTTTGGGGGTGTAGGTGTGCAGCAACATGGTGTGACCTTGATTTGACCTTTGACCTTGCCATAGTGACCTTGACCTATAAACTCTTGTCAGGGCTATATCTCGGAAACCGTAAGGTGTAGGAAGTTGATACTTGGTAGGGATATTGGTTAGGGGCTATAGGTGTGTATTATCATGGTGTGACCTTAATTTGACCTTTTACCTTGTCGTAGTGACCTTGACCTTTAAAATCTTCATGGACCTTTGGCTCTGTCTTTTGATGCAGATTAAGCAAAAGTCATATTAGAATTTATTAAGAATTTTACTTTCATAACTTCCCATTGTAAGAGATAGAATTTCATCAAGTGAGCCACAGATTTTGCTCCAACACCACAATAAGCATTCATTAAATGTATTACCACTTCTGTATGCATGGTAATATTCAAACCATCTAAACCATAATTCGGCCATGCAGATGTAGATAAAGCATGTTGAATTTTAGTTTACTGATTAATGCTGTCATCTTGTTATTGAATTATCTTGTTTTAATACTTCATCTTTATACGCATTATCTTTCTTTTAAACATTATTTCTCCATTTAAACATTGTTTGGACCTTTATATAACTGACAGTGCTCTGAAAGTATCCTGAAGTTTGTACTGGTACAGTACTTCTATATCTCATGGTGTTGAAAATATTTCCCTAGGCTGTGGGGTACAGGCATCTCTGATGCTATTTTATAAAATATTGCAAGGAAATCCCAGGGAAAGCTGTCTGATAAAAGTAGGTAGCAACGTCTGAAAAAACAGTCAAAACGTCCGGTGGGTCGAAACATCTTGATACCGGTATGCTTGCAGTGATTTCATACACAGCTTTTGGGTACACTCACAATGATATAAATCTAGGGTGCACAACTGTTGGGAAAATAAACTTAGTGCCTTAATTGGATACAGGATTGTTGTGTGTGCCAGTAGTGCATGATTGGGTATGCTAGTAGTAAAATAAAATAACCCCCCCCCCCCCCCCTTATGGGCCAAGCTGGGGTCATAAATAGCTGCTTTGGAGTTTTTGCCTTATATCTCCTTTATCGTTGCTTTTATAGCTTCAGAATGTATTAAGAGGTATTGGGAAAGCATATGTGGAGAATTTAAATAGCCGGTCAGTTTTATCCCCCGACCCTCCTTATGGGTTAAACTGGGGTCATAAAATAGTTGCTTTGGAGTTTTGCCTTATATCTCCTTTATTGTTGCTTTTATACCTTCAGAATGTATTAAGCTATTGGGAAAGCATATGTGGAGAGTCTAAATAGCCGGTCAGTTTTACCCCCCGACCCCCCCTTATGGGTCAAACTGGGGTCATAAATGGCTGCTTTGGAGTTTTTGCCTTATATCTCCTTTATTGTTGCGTTTATAGCTTCAGAATGTATTAAGAGGTATTGGGAAAGCATACGGCGCAGCTTTGTGCATTCTTAGCTTTACAGCATGCTTATTAAAACCACAAAGCATTTTAAACTTTCAGGGATGCTTCGCTTTTGTTAGCAAAAGCATTCCTCTAGTTCTTCTAAATAAATAGGGATAAAGTGTCAATTTAACAATATGACTCACTTTCATCCAAATTTCTTTCAACTGAAATAAGCCCCCCTGACAAAAGCCCCCCCTGGTCAACCCGAATCCAGGACAAAATGTCGGTGGACAAAATGCCGGTCAAAATTGCATAGTTGGACAAAATGCCGGCTAGTTTTGGGGCAGGGTGGACGAAATGCCGGTCTCTGAAAATTTTTAATTACTTCATATCTTCTTATTTGTATAGTTATACATGCAAATTAGTTTTACATGGAATAGTTCCTTTCAAGACTATTTATATTGTTTGAAAAAATGTATTTTAATTAAACATAATTGGGCATTTGAAAATAAAGCAGAAATGACCATGGAGGTTCATCGATCATTTGAGAGATGATGCAGCTCTGGCAATTACCCATTGCTTCAAGCTGCCCATGGACAACCCGCCCAAGAAAAGACAGAGAAAATGTACAAGAGATCTTTAAGAGAAACTTTTTTAACCTATGTGTGCAGAGGTCAAACCAAACCATCTTATTTTGCAACAGAAATGTGTGATATAAGTGTTAAATATATTGGCATCAATGTCTATTTTGTTACAGAAATGTGTGATATAAGTGTTAAATGTATCAATGATGAATGTTCATTTTTTTCCACATATAATGTGCCAATAGTATTTAAAAATGTATTTCTGTGTTACAATGTTTGTATTAAACTGTTTATTCAGCTTTATTTTTAATTGACATATGATTTGATGAAACCAGCATTTTGTCCACCCTTCCCCAAAACTAGCCGGCATTTTATTCCCCTATGCAAATTTGACCGGCATTTTGTCCACGGGCATTTTATCCACCGGCATTTTGTCTGTGCACCGGTCTACCTGGGTGGGGCATAAGCCCCCCCCCCCCCTCCCGACCAAATCCCCCCCTTCTGTAGAACCAAAGCCCCTGCTATAAGTAAAAGAAATACAACATTTTTATTTCAATTTATCTATTTAAAAGTTTAAATTTCAATATTATTCAACATAGTAGTGCTGTATGGTGCCTTGATTCTTTAATCACTTTCTCACAGGTCATATTAAATCTTGCTGATGCCTGTTACCTGTTAATTAGAAGTGCCATGAAGTACAATTTGACTAGAAATAAATTATATCAGGAAACAGTTGCAATTATACAAAAGCAATCAAGCAAAATAAATATTACCTAAACATTCTTTAATTACATTCTCACTGGTCTTTTTAAATGTTCTGATGCCTTTCAGCTGTTAATTAGAGGCACCATGAAATATAATTTGACCAGATTAAGATGCCTTAACATAACCTAACAGAGTTCACCTTTTTATGATACATAAAAGCTTTTGGCCACTTTAACAGAGGACTTAAAAGAGAAGTTAATCTCAAATGTAAAAGCGGAGCAATTACAATGCAGGGGGCTTTGCCCTAGTTCTCTGAAAATGGGGGTGGGGGTGGGGGGTGGGGTGTGTGTGGCTGTGTGTGTTGGGGGGGGGGGGGCTTATGTCTGTTCCCCCCGGTTCTATGTCAACCCTGAAATATATGTATTCGAATTTTTACAGGGTTGTAACATAGTCTTTAATTTCTCAGTATTATTTAATTGGGCGATTTTGTCTGTGGAAGTTGCTGCTCAGTATTTTACTTTCACAGTCAATACGTTCTACTTAGTTTTTACTTTAACTATAAAACATTCTAAGTTTAATAAGGGGCAGTTTAGTGGTTGTCTTAAGATCATAAGATCACCGAAATAGTGAGTATTTGACAGGCATTAAAACCTAGGCTTTGATTTCCAGGTATTGTTTAATTGGAAGATTTTTTTTATCTGTGGGTGTTGCTGCTTAGTTTTCAGTTTAAAAAGCTATAGATAAGTATTTTACACATAAAGGGGAACAATCTAGTGGTTGTCTTACTAAAATCGCTGAAATACAAACTATTTTACATGTCATAGAATTTGATTTCCCAGTGCTTTTTAAGTGGGTGATTTTTATGTCAGCTGACTTGTCAGTCAGCTGACATTATGTCGTCACTCTGCGGCGTGGGCGTCCGCGTCCGCGTGAACAACTTCTCCTCCAAAACTACAAGGCCTAGAGACGTGCTGTTTTTTTTAAAAGATACCTTATCTATCGAGGATGAAAAATTGTTCAAGGCATGCAAATCTGTCTGTTCGTCTGTTTGCTAGAGACATTACAAGGGGGGTACCCCCATCAAAAGTGTGAAAATTTCAACACTTAATCACAATTTTCTCAGTGACTATTGGAGGGATTTCTCTCATATCTTGCATATATGTACTAGGTCACAGGTAGATTCTCTTGTGTGAGTATGACACCTGGATCTGTCTTACTTTTTTTTTAATAAATTTTTTTAATAATTTTTAATGCATTAAAATTCATGAAATCATGCACAAAATCATTTATAACTTGAAAAGTGTTGCATTTAGAGCATTTTGTTAAAATATGTTATTCAGCTACTTTTTTCATAGCTACAATATGGTGAGTAAGTTGGGTGCCTGTCTCAATAGCTTAGTGAGTAATAGCTACTTTTGGGCTTTTCAGTAACTTCCATCATGAGTAAAATCACTTGTAACTTAAAAACTATTGCATTTAGAGAATTTCGTATAAATATGTTATTCAGCTACTTTTGGGTCAGCTATAACATAGTAAAATTTTAGACCTGTAGCTCATGGCATAGCTGAGTAATAGCTACTTTTAGGTTATCACTGTTGAGTAAATCGCTTATAACTTCAAAACTATTGCATTTAGAGAATTTCATATAAATATGTTATTCAGCTACTTTTGGGTCAGCTATAACATAGTAAAATTTCAGACCTGTAGCTCATGGCATAGCTGAGTAATAGCTACTTTTAGGTTATTACTGTTGAGTAAATCGCTTATAACTTGGAAACTATTGCATTTACAGTATTTTGTTGCAATATGTTATTCACCTATTTTGGGATCAGCTATAACATAGTGAAGTTTCAGATCTGTGGCTCATTGCATAGCTGAGTAATAGCTACTTTGAAGTTCTCACTATTGAGTAAATCACTTGTAACTTAAAACCTATTGCATTTAGAGAATTTCGTATAAATATGTTATTCAGCTACTTTTGGGCCAGCTATAACATAGTGAAATTTCAGATCTGTAGGTCATGGCATAGCTGAGTAATAGCTACTTTTAGGTCATCACTATTGAGTAAATCAGTTGTAACTTGAAAACTATTGCATTTACAATATTTTGCTTAAATATGTTGTTCACCTACTTTTGGGTCAGCTATAACATAGTAAAATTTCAGACCTGTAGCTCATTGCATAGCTGAGTAATAACTACTTTGAGGTTCTCACTATTGAGTAAATCAGTTGTAATTGGAAAACTATTGCATTTAGAGAATTTCGTATAAATATGTTATTCAGCTACTTTTGGGTCAGCTATAACATAGTAAAATTTCAGACCTGTAGCTCATGGCATAGCTGAGTAATAGCTACTTTTAGGTCATCACTATTGAGTAAATCAGTTGTAACTTGAAAACTATTGCATTTACAGTATTTTGCTTAAATATGTTGTTCACCTACTTTTGGGTCAGCTATAACATAGTGAAATTTCAGATCTGTAGGTCATGGCATAGCTGAGTAATAGCTACTTTGAAGTTCTCACTATTGAGTAAATCAGTTGTAATTGGAAAACTATTGCATTTACAGAATTTCGTATAAATATGTTATTCAGCTACTTTTGGGTCAGCTATAACATAGTAAAATTTCAGACCTGTAGCTCATGGCATAGCTGAGTAATAGCTACTTTTAGGTCATCACTATTGAGTAAATCAGTTGTAACTTGAAAACTATTGCATTTACAGTATTTTGCTTAAATATGTTGTTCACCTACTTTTGGGTCAGCTATAACATAGTAAAATTTCAGACCTGTAGCTCATTGCATAGCTGAGTAATAACTACTTTGAGGTTCTCACTATTGAGTAAATCAGTTGTAATTGCAAAACTATTGCATTTAGAGAATTTAGTATAAATATGTTATTCAGCTACTTTTGGGTCAGCTATAACATAGTAAAATTTCACACCTGTAGCTCATGGCATAGCTGAGTAATAGCTACTTTTAGGTTATCACTGTTGAGTAAATCACTTATAACTTGGAAACTATTGCATTTAGAGTATTTTGTTGTAATATGTTATTCACCTACTTTGGGGTCAGCTATAACATAGTGAAGTTCCAGACCTGTGGCTCATTGCATAGCTGAGTAATAGCTACTTTGAAGTTCTCACTGTTGAGTAAATCAGTTGTAATTGGAAAACTATTGCCTTTACAGAAATTTGTGCAAATATGTTATTCAGCTACTTTTGGGTCAGCTATAACATAGTGAAATTACAGACCTGTAGCTCATGGCACAACTGAGCAATAGCTATTCTCAGGCACTGACTGTTGAGTAAATTGGCTATAACTTGAAAAATATTGCATTTGGAGTATTTTGTTAAAATATATTGTTCACCTACTTTTGGGTTAGCAATAACATAGTGAAATTACAGACCTATAGCTCATGGCATAGCGGAGCAATAGCTATTTTCAGGTTCTCACTATTGAGTAAATCAGTTGTAACTTGAAAACTATTGCATTTACAGTATTTTGCTTAAATATGTTGTTCACCTACTTTTACGTCAGCTATAACAGAGCAAAAATTCAGACATGTAGCTCATTGCATAGCTGAGTAATAGTTACTTTAAGGTTCTCACTCTTGAGTAAATCAGTTGTAACTTGAAAACTATTACATTTAGAGTATTTTGTTAAATATGTTATTCACAGACGTTTTGGTCAGCTATAACATAGTGAAATTGCAGACCTCTATGTCATGGCATAGCTGAGCAATAGCTTTCTTTCATGAGCTGGGAATTTTTTGGTGTGGTCGGATTTCACCTTGGACCCCTCCTTCAAGGTCAAATGAGGATAGCCAAACTTAAAAGTGCTTATAACTCGCTTATTATTGGTCCTAGAGGTTTGGAATGGAAAACCAACCTATAGAAAATCATGGGCTGGGAATCTTTTGGTGTGGTCGGATTTCACCTTAGACCCCTCCTTCCAGGTCAAACGAAGATAGCCAAACTTAAAGTGCTTATAACTCGCGTATTATTGGTCTTGGAGGTTTGGGATGGTAAACCAACATATAGGAAATCATGGGCTGGGATTCTTTTGGTGTGGTCAGATTTGACCTGGGACCCCTCCTTCAAGGTCAATTGAGGATAGCCAAACTTACAATTGCTTAGAACTCGCTTATTATTGGTCCTACAGGTTTGGGATGGTAAACAAGCTACAGGAAATCATGGGCTGGGAATTTTTTTGTGTGGTCGGATTTGACCTTGGACCCCTCCGTCAAGGTCAAACAAGGATAGCCAAACTTAAAAAGTGCCTATGACTCACTTATTATTGGTCCGAGAGGTTTGGGATGGTAAACCATCCTAAATTCTTTGGCTGGGAATCTTTTGGTATGGTCAGATTTGACCTTTGGACCCCTTCTTCATGGTCGAACCAGGATATTGCATTTATAGTATTTCTTTAAATATTTTTAACCTACTTTTTACACTTAAACAATTACCTTGTTACTTTATTTCACAATACCATTTGCAGGGCACAACTTTTTTGTCCTTTTCTTCTGTCAGCTTCGGAATATCTTTCGAACATGCTGTTCAGTTACCATTTACTGTATTTCTGTACAGCCCTTTCCCTGATAATTATGCTTTCCTCTCATTATCACCATCACAAATCAAAAACATTCAGTCAGCTGACACAGTGCCCGTTCACGGGCACTCTCCTCTTGTTTCTGTAAAAGCTGCTGCTTTAAACTTCCTTTAAATGTAGCTTAGGCAATATTTGGGTGATTTCTAGGAAATATATAGGTGATTTTCTTTTTCGCACAATCCAAATTCCAAACTTTAGAATCAACCAGTTGGAGTTTGATGTAATTGTATCACCTTTCATCTTTAATGGTTTTGTGGTGACTCATGTCCCAACACTTACTGACCGATACTTTGATGGTCAATCGTAACATATAATAATAGGCATTTATTGAAACCTTAATGTTATTTTATGTACCTATAATAACCTTAACTTTGAATCTAAACCAAAGTGAAACTAAACTACAAGGCAAAATAAGTATAAGGAAAATAGAAATATATGTATATGAGTGGTGAAGAAACTGCCTTGGCATTTGGAGTTTTTCACTACTCGTACACACTTTTTATTACCGTAACATTGTAGGGTAATATTAGTGTGAGACAGCCCTAAGCACTTCTCTCAATCAACTGGATGTTGAAGCTAGTACCACATTTAGAATTCCTTAGGGGACACCAAACCGAAAAAATTACTCTCAGCATCGAGAGCCTGGTCATACTGTCCACTATTAAAGTTGATCACACCAATAGATTAACCCCTATTTCAGACTTGGGGTCAAGTACTTTTGAAGTGTGTAAATGTAAATGCAAATACTTTTCATATTTTCAAATACTTTAAGTTTTATATATGAGCGTACATATTAAATGTGAAAAGTATAACGCACATTAAGTGGAGATTGAATATTTCAAAGTATTTGAATTTTTTTTTAAAGTATTCAAAATGCATTTAAATGCAAATACATTTGCATTTGACCCCATGTCGGCCGTATTTCAAGACAGTTCACACTGAAAAACTATTTGTAAAAAAGTTTTAAATTTTGCGCTAGATGGGAAATGATACCAACCCAAATAGCACAAAGAGTTGCAGAGACCATGAGTTATTTTATATTATAGCATTTCCCACCCTGCACCCACAAACATTAATGTGTTTATGTAGGCTTTATGGTTCACTCTGAACTGCATTCCTTGCATCCTTACCCAGATGTAACTTTTTCAACTGTATTTAGATATATGTATCGCTAGTGTGTGAAAGTACAATAAAAAAAGAGAAAATAAAAACAGAAATAATAATTAATTAAAATGATGAATATACCACTCCCCTCTTTATTATCTTTGTGTCAATTTCAAGACATAAAATAGCATCAGAGATGTCCGTACCCCACAGCCTAGGGAAATATTTTCAACACCATGAGATACAGAAGCACTGTACCAGTACCAAGTTTAGGATCAAGGTCACTACGGCAAGGTCAAAGGTCAAATCAAGGTCACACCATGACGTTGCACAACTACACCCCCTAACCAATGTCTCTACCAAGTATCAACTTCCTACACCTTACGGTTTCCGAGATATAGCCCGGACAAGATTTTATAGGTCAAGGTCACTACGGCAAGGTCAAAGGCCAAATCAAGGTCAGACCATGACGTTGCACACCTACACCCCCTAACCAATGTCCCTACCAAGTATCAACTTCCTACACCTTACGGTTTCTGAGATACAGCCCGGACAAACTTTTTCCCGCCGCCCGCCCACCCGCCCGCCAGACAGGACGCCCGCCCATCCGGACACCATAGGTGAAAACAATACCCCAACAGCCCTTAAGGGCTGTGGGGTAAAAACAGAAAACTTTTTACCATTCTCTCAAAACAGACCAGGTAATCTTTCCAAAAGCCATTTTTTTGCCAAGGCTTTTTGCGCATCATAAGCCCTGATTGTCCAGCCATGAGATGACCAAATTCTCCCTGAAACAAGCCCCCACCCACCCCTTTAAGTTAATAAACACAAAATCTGTGACATGAAACATTTTAAAGGGTAAATTAAACTACATATAGTTTTAATTATCATAGAGTAATTGAAATCCCTTTGTTCTCTATGTGGTCAGCTTCACATGATTGAAGAAGATGGACAACAAGCTAAAAAGATACTTTAAACTATAATAAGCTCTTTACTCTTTAATTGAAGAGTACACTTTAAAATGTAATTATCTTTAGTGCCAGAGTACACATCAACAGTTTTTGACGGGGTATTGTTTTCACTTTTCGACCATTGACCTTGATTTGACCTTTGACCTTGCCGTAGTGACCTTGAGTTTGAAAATCTTGTCCGTGCTATATCTTGGAAACCGTAAGGTGTAGAAAGTTGATACTTGTAGGGACATTGGTTAGGGGGTGTAGGTGAGAAGTGTCATGGTGTGACCTTGATTTGACCTTGCTGTATTGACCTTGATCTATAAAATCTTGCCCGGGCTATATCTCGCAAACCATAAGGTGTAGGAACTTGATACTTGGTAGTAGGGGTGCGACCGAGCAGTCGACACTCGACGAGTGAGGCAAATTTCATGAAAATTCAATCCCAATTCTCAGGGTCAAGTGCTCATGCATACATAACAACCTATAGAACTGGTTATGTTTTTTAGTTAATAAAACATAAATAACACACCTTACTTACATTAAATCGCATAATCCATCATTTTTAAAGTAATATTATTGATATTATGTGCTGACAATAGCTCATTCAAGCGATTCAAAGCTTTTATCTTTATATTTTTTTCGTTTACGGGAGCCGCCATATTGGATGTCCTTTCCTGTTAAGGTGGATACTAAACTTCACGAGGGCTCGATGTCGAATCGAGTTTTTATCTGTGAGCATTCAACCCGAATTATTTATACTCGTCACACCCCTACTTGGTAGGGACATCGGTTAGGGGTTGTAGGTATGCAACGTCATGGTGTGACCTTGATTTGACCTTGCCGTAGTGACCTTGTCCGGGCTTCATCTTGGAAACCGCAAGGTGTAGGAAGTTGATACTTGGTAGGGACATTGGTTGTAGGTTGTAGGTGTGCTTGTGATGGTGTGACCTTGATTTGACCTTTGATTTTGCTGTAGTGACCTTGACCTATAAAATCTTGTCCGGGCAATATCTCAGAGACCGTAAGGTGTAGGAAAATGATACTTGGTAGGGACATTTGTTGGGAGTTGTAGGTGTGCAACGTCATGGCGTTTCCTTGATTTGACCTTTGACCTTGCCATAGTGACCTTGACCAATAAAATCTTGTCCGGGCTATATCTCGGAAACCGTAAAGTGTAGCAAGTTGATACTTGGTAGGGTCATTGTTTGGGGGTTGTAGGTGTGCAACATTATGCTGTGATCTTGATTTGACCTTTGACCTTGTCGTATTGAACATAAGTTTTAAAATCTTGTCCGGGCTCTAAAATTCAGTAAGGTGTATAAGGTTGACACTTGGTTAGGACAATGGTTAAAATCTAATCTGAAAAAATACCCAAGGTCCAAAAATGATTTCATTCAGTGATCAAATATTTTCTAGAAGGGTAAAGATATTTGTGTATGGACGCCGTATTAATGACCAGGCATTTGTAATTTCTATCTTTCACACAGTTACATCATTTAGCAAAGTTTATATCAACTCACACAACTCTACCACCCCCATCCCTCCACCAACCCCCTTGGTTTTCCCTCTACTCCCACTACCACCCTCTCTGTTTTTCTTTGTGTATCTTGGCAAAAAATTAACTTGTATATGCATGATTACATTGATTAGTGATATGTACATAATATGTGATGTCAATAAATATAATGTTTTCTTTTAAAGAGGAATAAATCAACCAGTAATTGAAGGAAGTAAAAAAACCCATAATTTCCCTCAATTAACATGCTTCAGTATAATTGTTCTCCCATATTTGAAGGAAATAAATGTATATTTATTTAGAAAGAATATTGAATTTTTTTTTCAATCTTTCATCTCTCTAGTAGCTAACATGTTAAATGCATAGAAAACAGATAAAAACCTCTTGGGTTACCATTTTACAATATATAGCTAACTATGTAAATACAATGTATGGTGTATTGGACAAAATATGAATCTTAATATAGGAAGATTGAAAATAAATAGGGGTGGGACGAGTACAAATAATTCGGGTCGATTACTCGCAGATGAAAACTCGACTCGACATCGAGCCCTCGCGACATTTAGTATCCACCATAACAGGAAACGACATCCAATATGGCGGCTCCCGTAAACGAAAAAAATATAAAGATAAAAGCTTTGAAACGCTTGAATTAGCTATTGTCAGCACATAATATCATTAATTTTATGTTACAAATGGTGGATTATGCGATTTAATGAAAGTAAGGTATGCTATTTATGTTTAATTAACTAAAAAACGTAACTGGTTCTATAGGTTGTTATATATACATGAGTAATCGACCCTAAGAATTGGGGTCGAATTTTCGTGAAATTCGCCTCGCTCGGCGAGTGTCGACTGCTCGGTCGCACCCCTAAAAATAAACAAATGCAAAATGTTCCGAACCTTAGATTTGCATTTTTAAACATTTATCATTGCAGAGAGACTAAAAATGAGGCAATGCAAAATATGTCATAACAATTTTGACATGTAGAAAGTACCCAAGCAAAACCTGAAGTTGGTCCATCTCTTTTTTTTTGGCATCAAGTTGGTGCTATGTAGTTGTATCCACCGGATGCATCCAGTGGGTACTTTGGTTTAGCGTTTGCTATGCTGCTGCCATCCCGCATAGAGAAATTTTAGCCGTTAACGCTGTCAGCAGAAAACTACTCCAGCTAGCTTCACCAAATTTGCAGGATATCTTCATTGGGAGGACTGAAATTACCATCATTCTGAAAAACAAGATGGCTGCCCTGGGCATTTCTTTGAAAATTATTAAATTATTTTTTTTACTGGCTGGTTCTCATAACTATAAGATTGAATCTCTTCATAGGTCATATGTATAACAGATATATATGTCCTCTACAACATGCAGACGTTTGACCTTTAAGCTCTTCATTCAAAGTCATCCACAGAGTGCCAAGATACCCAACATAGCAGACTTAAAAAGTGCCTATATCTCCCTTATTATTGGTCCTAGAGGTTTGGCATGTGAATCTAACCTATAGGAAATCATGGGCAGGGAATCTTCTAATGTGGTCAGATTTGAAATTGTGCCTCTCCTTCAAGGTCAAATAAGGATAGCGAAATTTAAAAGTGCTTATGATTCGCTTTAATATTGGTCCCAGCAGTAGAGGTTTGCAATTTGAAACCAACTTTTAAGAAATTATGGAATCTTCTGATGTCAGATTTGCACCTTGGGCCCCTCCTTCAAAGTCAAACAAGGATAACCAAACTTAAAAGTACTTATAACTCGCTTATTCTGAGTCCTAGAGTTTGCAATGTGAAACCAACCTATAAGAAGTCATAGGCTAGGAATCTTCTGATATGTTCACATTTGACCTTGGGCCCCTCCTTCAAGGTCAAACACGGATAGCCAAACTTAAAAGTACTTATAACTTGCTTATTGTTGGTCCTAGAAGTTTGCAGTATTAAAGCAACCTCTAGGTAATCATGCATGGGCTAAAAGTTAAAAGTCCTAATAACTCGCTTATTCTTGGTCCTAGAGTTTTGCGATGTTAAACCAACTTACAGAAAATCATGGGCTAGGAATCTTCTGATGTGTTCAGACTTGACCTTGGGCCTCTCCTTCAAGGTCAAATGAGGATAGCCTAACTTAAAAATACTTATAACTCGCTTAATATTGGTCGTAGAAGTTTGTAATGTGAAACCAACCTCTGGGTAATCATGGGCTAAGAATCTTCTCAGATTTGACCTTAGGCCCCTGCTTCAAGGTCAGATGAAGATACCCAAACTTAAAAATACTTATAACTCTCTTATTCTTAGTCCTAGAGTTTGCAATGTGAAACCAACCTATAAGAAATGATGGACTAGAAATCTTCATATATATTCAGATTTGACCTTGGGCCCCTCCTTCAAGGTCAAACGAGGATAGCCAAACTTAAAAAGTCCTTATAACTTGCTTATTCTTGGTCCTAGAATTTTTAAATGAGAAACCAACTTATAGAAAATCATGTGCCAGGAATTTTTTATGTGTTCAGACTTGACCTTAGGCCTCTCGTTCAAGGTCAAACGAGGATAGCCAAACTTAAAAATGTTTTTAACTCGCTTATTATTGCTCCAAGAGGTTTGCAATTTGAAACCAACCTATAGGAAATGATGAACTAGGAATCTTCTGATGGGTTCAGATTTGACCTTAGGTCCGTGCTTCAGGGTCAGATGAAGATAGCCAAAAAATAAAAGTGCTTATAAGTCACTTATTATTGGTCCTAGAGGTTTCTAAAGTGAAACCAACCTATAGGAAATCATGGGCTGGGTGTCTTCTGATGTGGTCAGACTTGACCTTGGGACCCTCTTTCAAGGTCAGACGAGGGTAGCCAAACTTAAAAGTGCTTATAACTCCTACAGATTTGGGATGTGTAACCAACTTATGGTAAATTACGGACTAGGAAACTTCTGATGTACTGCTGACTGGCTTTGGTGAGTTTTCTTGTCGTGAATACCATTTGCGGGATTCTCCGATATGCTAGGTCTAATTGTATCCTCACACGAAACTGTCACAAAATTCAGGGAAACTTTCTCAAAAGTAACAGAGCACAGGAAATCATGGTCTACGCCTCTTTTCCAAGTGTTAAATGTGACCGTGTGTCCTGGTCAAGTAGGGTCATCATACTATAAAGGCCTTCTATATAAATATATGTATCTATTATTCGACCTTGGGTTTGAGATAATCACCAAGGCGTTGGTCTTATTCCCTATATTTTTGGATATTTTCATTTATTAACTCCTTTATTATTGGTCATAGGGGTTCAGAATGATAAATCAACTTTTTTGAAAAATAATATTTTGGTACTTGGGTGAATGTAGGCAAAGCCTTCTTAAGCTCGGAGCCTTTTGTTTTGTGGCTTTTACCTTCCACTAAGACCTATGACAGCCTTTTTAAATGTCAAACCCAAATATGTTGAAGTTCTATATATTTACATATCACATGTAGGACAGATCATCCTATGGATGATCAATATTACAGATTTTCTAAGAGGATGTCTAAATTATTTTAGTGATTTACAAATACATATACTTCCTTATTAGGTTTTCTGGTAATGTTTAGGCAATATCTGACAACAACTGTTTTCATTTTCTTTTTGAACTATTAAAGATCATTGCTTCTCTAAATCTTGAAATATTGAATCAACGCACAAAACAGCTACATGCTAATAAATCCTAATAAAACCTCACCCAGAGGTGTTGCTGTGGTGCATCCTTGGTCCAGTTGTTTAAAATTTTAAAAAAGCCTCACGTTGACCAAGACCATCATTATTCTTCTCCCACTTTAATTGGTTTGCACTTAATCACCCCACCATACACTTTCCTTCCTTAAAGGTAGGGACAAGAGTATAGTAACTGGGTCTATATATATCTCTCTCTGCCTGTGTGATAACTGAATAACTAGAAAACTATACTTCTGATCTGGGTTTACACAAGGTGGAGTGGGGTTTGTCCATTGCTCGCTTCTCCTCAAAGATGAATCAGATCCCGATCAAGTCTCAAGTATTTTTTCCCTTATTATCTCCCACCGGGCTTTAGCTTATGAAATGATGTCTGTGTGTGCGTGCGTGCGTGCGTGTGTGCGTGCGTTAGTTAGTCACACAGATTTCTCCAAAACTGCTACAGCTACAGATTTTTTGTAAATTAATTGTCCCAATGAATTTTCATGCCCTTGAAAATTTTTTTGGTTTTATTGACTTAGGCCTAAAGATAAGTGAGTAATAGCAATCTTAGCTACTTTGAGTAAAGGGCTCATAACTCAAAAACTATTGCAGTAACAACATTTTCTTCAAATATGTTGTTCAGCTACTTTGTCCTTAGCTATAAGATGGTACATAGTTTGGGGTCCCATTGCATGCAATAAGTGAGTAATAGCTATTTTCTCATTTGTAGCTAAATAACAGAAGAAGTAAATGTCAAATATCTTCAAAAGTATTGAAGTTAGGGGAATCTTTTCAAATATGTTGTCCATCTTCTTTTTGGTAAGCTATCACATACTAAAGTTTCAGACCTGTTGCACCTTGGATAGCTGAGTAATAGCTACTTTGAAATTCTGACTGGTGAGTAAAGCGATTGTAACTCCAAAACTATTGCAGTTAGAGTATTTTCCTAAAATATGTTGTTCAGCTACTTTGTCCTTAGCTATAAGATGGTACATAGTTTGGGGTTCTATTGCATGCCATAAGTGAGTAATAGCTATTTTCTCATTTGTAGCTAAATAACAGAAGAAGTAAATGTCAAATATCTTCAAAAGTATTAAAGTTAGGGAAATCTTTTCAAATATGTTGTCCATCTACTTTTTGGTAAGCTATCACATAGTAAAGTTTCAGACCTGTTGCACCTTGGATAGCTGAGTAATAGCTACTTTGAAATTCTGACTGTTGAGTAAAGCTATTGTAACTAAAAAAGTATTGCAGTTAGAGTGTTTTCCTAAAATATGTTGTTCAGCTACTTTGTTCCTAGCTATAAGATGGTACATAGTTTGGGGTTCTATTGCTTGCCATAAGTGAGTAATAGCTATTTCCTCATTTGTAGCTAAATAACAGAAGAAGTAAATGTCAAATATCTTCAAAAGTATTAAAGTTAGGGAAATCTTTTCAAATATGTTGTCCATCTACTTTTTGGTAAGCTATAACATAGTAAAGTTTCAGACCTGTTGCACCTTGGATAGCTGAGTTATAGCTACTTTGAAATTCTGACTGTTGAGTAAAGCCATTGTAACTCCAAAACTATTGCAGTTAGAGTATTTTCCTAAAATATGTTGTTCAGCTACTTTGTCCTTAGCTATAAGATGGTACATAGTTTGGGGTTCTATTGCATGCCATAAGTGAGTAATAGCTATTTTGTTATTTGTAGCAAAATCATGACATAAGTAGATGTCAAATATCTTCAAAAGTATTAAAGTTAGGGAATTCTTTTCAAATATGTTATCCATCTACTTTTTCATAATCTATCACATAGTAAAGTTTCGGATCTGTTGCACATTGGATAGCTGAGTAATAGCTACTTTGAAATTCTACAGTTGAGTAAATCCATTGTAACTCCAAAACTATTGCAGTTACAATATTTTCATAAAATACGTTGTTCACCTACTTTGTCCTTAGCTATAAGCTGGCATGTAGTTGGGGGTTCTATTGCATGCCATAAGTGAGTAATAGCTATTTTCTTATTAGTAGCAAAATAATGACATAAGTAAATGTCAAATATCTTCAGAAGTATTAAAGTTACGGAATTCTTTTCAAATATGTCATTCATCTACTTTTTTGTAAGCTATCACATAGTAAAGTTTCAGACCTGTTGCACATTGCATAGCTAAGTAATAGCTACTTTGAAATTGTGACTGTTGAGTAAATCCATTGTAACTCCAAAACTATTGCAGTTACAGCTTTTTCTTCAAATATGTTGTTCAGCTACTTTGTCCTTAACTATAAGATGGTATATATTTTGGAGTTGTATTGCATGCCATAAGTGAGTAATAGCTATTTTCTTATTTGTAGCAAAATAACAACATAAGTAAATGTCAAATATCTTCAAAAGTATTGAAGTTAGGGAAATATTTTCAAATATGTTATTCATCTAGTTTTTGATAACCTATCGTATAGTAAAGTTTCAGACCTGTTGCACATTGGATAGCCGAGTAATACCTACTTTGAAATTGTGACTGCAGGGTAAATGCATATAGTTTGGGGTTCTATTGCATGCCATAAGTGAGTAATAGCTATTTTCTTATTTGTGGCAAAATAATGACATAATTTTTCTCATATAACTGCTTCATCTACTTTTGGGAGAGCTTTCACATGGTGAAGTTTCAGACCCGTAGCTAATTATTCACCTACTCAAAATGAGTAAATGATAATTATCTCTAAAAGTATTGCGGATATCCAATTTTTCTTAAATAACTCATTCACCTACTTTTGGAAGAGCTTTCACTTGGTGAAGTTTCAGACCCGTAGCTAATTATTCACCTACTCAAAATGAGTAAATGCTAATTATCTCTAAAAGTATTGCGGATATCCAATTTTTATCAAATAACTCATTCATCTACTTTTGGGAGGGCTTTCACATGGTGAAGTTCCAAACCCGTAGATAATTACTCACCTACTCAAAATGAGTAAATGTGAATTATCCCTAAAAGTATTGGGGATATCCAATTTTTCTTAAATAACTCATTCACCTACTTTTGGAAGAGCTTTCACTTGGTGAAGTTTCAGACCCGTAGCTAATTATTCACCTACTCAAAATGAGTAAATGCTAATTATCTCTAAAAGTATTGTGGATATCCAATTTTTATCAAATTACTCGTTCATCTACTTTTGGGAGAGCTTTCACATGGTGAAGTTCCAGACCCGTAGCTAATTACTCACCTACTCAAAATGAGTAAATGTGAATTATCTGTAAAAGTATTGCAGATATCCAATTTTTCTCAAATAACTCATTCACCTACTTTTGGGAGAGCTTTTACTTGGTGAGGTTTCAGACCCGTAGCTAATTATTCACCTACTCAAAATGAGTAAATGTGAATTATCTCTAAAAGTATTGCGGATATCCAATTTTTATCAAATAACTCATTCATCTACTTTTGGGAGAGCTTTCACATGGTGAAGTTCCAGACCTGTAGCTAATTACTCACCTACTCAAAATGAGTAAATGTGAATTATCCCTAAAAGTATTGGGGATATCCAATTTTTCTTAAATAACCCATTCACCTACTTTTGGAAGAGCTTTCACTTGGTGAAGTTTCAGACCCGTAGCTAATTATTCACCTACTCAAAATGAGTAAATACTAATTATCTCTAAAAGTATTGCGGGTATCCAATTTTTATCAAATTACTCGTTCATCTACTTTTGGGAGAGCTTTCACATGGTGAAGTTCCAGACCCGTAGCTAATTACTCACCTAATCAAAATGAGTAAATGTGAATTATCTGTAAAAGTATTGCAGATAGCCAATTTTTCTCAAATAACTCATTCACCTACTTTTGGGAGAGCTTTCACTTGGTGAAGTTTCACACCCGTAGTTAATTATTCACCTACTCAAACTGAGTAAATGCGAATTATCTCTACAAGTATTGCAGATAGCCAGTATTTCTGAAATAACTCATTCACATACATTTTGGAGAGCTTTCAATTAGTGAATTTTCAGATCCGTAGCTAGTTACTCACCTACTCAAAATGAGTAACTGCCTATTATCACTAAAAGTATTGCAGATAGCCAATATTTCTCAAATAACTCATTCACCTACATTTTGGAGAGCTTTCACATGCTAAATTTTTTTTAATGAATTTTTAAAATAATTTTTAATGCATTAAAATTCATGAAATCATGCACTAAATCAATTATAACTTGAAAAGTATTACATTTAGAGCACCTTGTTAAAATATGTTATGTTTAGTACATCTAATTTATATGGCAGGAGATAAATGCATGCGTCAGAATGCTTGTTTTTCACTCTTTCAAGTCATCTAGTAATATCATGGTTCAAGATTGTTGGGCCAATATTTCCTTTGATGTTATGCTCAGGTGTAATTGTTAGTCTGTATATTTTATTTGTTGATTTGGAATATATTGTGGACTTCCTGAGCCACCTTATTTTTCATAATTAAGCCTCCCGGAAAAGGGCGCTTATTGGTTTTCGCTTCAGTTTCCTCGCCGCTGCCGCATTATGGTCTCCCTTGAATATCTCCCTTATTATTGGAAGCTTTTTAACCATATTTGACCTTTGATCTTTATCAAGGTCACATGATCAAAACATAGTTTTTTGGGTACACCCGCCCGTCATCACCGCCCAGCAAAATCTACTGACCACAGAGGCTTGTAATTTTATACATATGCTCATACTATCAAAAACGCCAGCTGATTAGATTTTGTGAGCGATCTGATGAACATTGACTAAGTTATGAGCGATTTTCTCACAGGTACCAACCACAAAGCTTAAAATTCATGTGAACCCATAAAATGTATTAAGAGGTAGTAGGAAACCATATGTGAAGAGTCTCGATAGCCAGTCAGATTTACCCCCTGAGCCCCCTTATGGGTCAAACTGGGGTAATAAAATTGCCAATTTTGACATTTTGCCTTATAACTCCTTTATTCTTGCTTTTAGAGCTTTAGAATGTGCTAAGTGGTATTGGGAAACCATATGCGATGAATCTAGATAGCTGGTCAGATTTACCCCCTGACCCCCCCCCCCCCCCCCCCTCCAATTATTGGTCAAACTGGGGTCATAAAATAGCCGATTTTGTGTTTTGCCTTATATCCCCTTTATTCTTGCTTTTAGAGCTTTAGATGTATTAAGAGGTATTGGGATGGGAAGCCATATGTGAAGAACCTAGATAGCCGGTCAGATTTATCCCCTGACCTCCCCTTATGGGTCAAACTGGGGTCATAAAATAGCCGATTTTGTATTTTTGTCTTATATCTCCTTTAGTTTTGCTTTTAAAGCTTTAGAATGTATTAAATGGTATTGGGAAACCTTACGTGAAGAATCTAGATGGCTGGTCAAATTTACTCCTGACCCACCCTTATGGGTCAAACTGTGGTCATAAAAGAGCAGATTTTGTGGTTTTACCTTATATCACTTTAAAACTACTCTTCTTACAAACTATAACATTTATTAAATTAACTTTTCGCAATTTATGACCATAGAAAACAAAATAAAACTTAAATTTTTCTTTCCTGTTAATGCATAAACCTCCACATTGTCTGCTAAACTTTCACTTCTTCTCTCAGCGCTGCATGTTTTTATTTTCAAAAACCTTTTTTTACTTTATGTTATATTGCATTTAACCTTTGGGGATGCTTTGTTTTTGTTAGCAAAAACATTTTTCTAGTTTGTGTTCTAATTCACAGATTGTTGGTGAAAATAGAAAATGGCAGAGTCAAACCACAATCCGGAATTAAATGGGCTGTCTTATTACCATAAAGATCTTAAAAGCATAGAGGATGTAAGTATTGCATTGTGTGTATATTTAGATAATCATCACTGACATTATGGATATAGATGTGGATTTACTTCAATGACCATACTTCTATCAGTTCAGTTAATGGTGGGAACATATTTAATAATTATATCCACCAGATATATAAAGTAGATGCATTAGTTTGTG
The DNA here is from genome assembly GCA_964017235.1 of Sabellastarte sp. h YS-2021. Classification (NCBI taxonomy): domain Eukaryota; kingdom Metazoa; phylum Annelida; class Polychaeta; order Sabellida; family Sabellidae; genus Sabellastarte; species Sabellastarte sp. h YS-2021. Next base: position 57,107,675 of record OZ024930.1, on the reverse strand, counting down.
CATTACTATGCTCCCACTGCAGTGTGTGTAGATATTTTACCCATTACCCATCTGTACGAAAAACCATTATGGTTAGCACTGGGTAAATTGTTTGGCTGTGTGGATATTGATATTAAATGTAAAAATATTTCAATATGGGCCAATATTGAAGCCAATGTGGCTTGCATATTATGGTTGGTTCAGATTTGACTTTTGACACCCCCTTCAAGGTCAAATGGGATTGCTGATACTTTCAGTGCCCTGTATCTCCTTTATTTTTGGTCGTACAATAGCTGAGTAATAGCTGCTTTCTCACTTTTCAGCAGTAAGCATAATGAGTGAATAGCTTCTGTCTTAAAGAAGTAGTTAGATTTTTAAAATTTTTATTGTGCTTTTAAATGACCATGCTATGTCATAGTGAAAGTTCAGACTGGTTCTATATATATAAGTGAGCATCACAATAGCTAAGTGAGTTATAGCTACTTTCTCATTTTCAGTAGTTACCCTAATAGTAAATCTAGTAAATGGCTTATGTCATCTTTATCTTGAAAACTGTTTTGGGCCCCCCTGAGTGGTAAGGACTACCTTTTAATTAGTGCTGGTATTGTTTATCGATATTGAAATATTTATCGATTCACGCTAAGTTTCCCGATATCAATAATGTAGAGTGCCATATCAATATCGAAATATACTACTTAACAGGTACAAATATGGGGTTTTTCATTAAAATAAAGGACAATATTTGAAGAATACATTAGTTTTCATATAATTTTGTCAACTTTCACTTACCGCTAAACCGGAAACGCCATATTTGTTTACGTTTCGGGAAATACTAAACCTCGCGAAAGAGTTTGGAAGGTCTCTCCCAGGAAAGCATCTAATACCCCGATATTTCAATATCGATCGATACGAAAGGCAAAAATATGGTTTGATATCGATGTGCATATTATCATTCGATACCAGCACTACTTTTAATACCTCTGAATTAGTTAAATCTCTGCTTTTTAGAGGAGTGATTTCGGGCAAATTTTGGACCCGTTGGATAGTAATTTACTACTTTTCTTAAGTCTGAAAAATTTTGAGATTTTGAAATTCTAGCTGCTATCTTGAAAATAGAAAATATTGTTTAATATCTGGAAAACTGTTACAGACAGAGCAATTTTGGGCAAGTTTTGGATCAGCTACATATCAACTACTTCTTTAATGCTTCTGAAAAAAGTTTGGATTTTGTGAATTTCAGCCACCTTCTTTGAATTGCATAGAAATGAAAAATGTTTTATATCTCGAAAACCATTTGGGATAGAGGTATTTCGGGCAAATTTTGAACCCATGTGTAGTAAGGACAGCTAATTTTTGACATTATGACATGGCTCTGTGGCGTCTGCATGGACAACTTCTCCTCCAAAAATACAAGGCCCAGAGAAATACTGTTACTTTTAAAAGATACCTTATCTATCAAGGATGAAAAATCGTAAAATCCATGCAGATCAGTCTGTTTGTCTGTTCCTCAGAGCTGTTAGAAGATAGGTACCCCCACCCAAAGTGTGTAAATTTCAACACTTTAGTATAATTGTCTCATTGACTATTTAAGGGATTTCTCTCTTATCTTGCATATATGTACTAGGCCACAAGTAGATTCCCTTATGTAAGTATCAGGCCTGAACCTTTCTTAATTATTTTTTATGAATTTTTAAAATAATTTTAATGCATTAAAATTCACAAAATCATTCGCTAAATCACTTATAACTTAAAAAGTATTGCATTTAGAGCATTTTGTTAAAATCTGTTATTCAGCTACTTTTTAACCCCAGCCCATAAAGGCTAGGGTTATAGTTATCCCCTGCACCGTCGGTGTTGGCGGCGGCAGGCATAAAGCTTGTGGGTGTTCACAGCCTAAACTCCCTGCTCGAATTTTCACCAAATTTTCAGGATATGTTTACCTCAAGAGGATCTAGAGCTGATTAGGTTTTGGGGGGTATCTGGTAACATCTGTTGCCATGGCTACACTTTTAATATTTTCGGGTCATAAAGTTTGTGGTTGTTCCACAGCCTAAACCCCCGCACGGATTTTCACCAAATTTTCAGGATATGTTTACCCCAAGTGGATCTAGAGCTGATTAGGTTTTGGGGGGTATCCAGCAGCAACTGTTGCCATGGCAATACTTTTAAGATTTTCTATTTTTCCATAGCTACAACATGGTGAGTAACTTGGGGTTCTTTCCCAATAGCTAAGTGAGTGATTTTTTGAGTAACTTCCATAATGAGTGAAATCACTTGTAACTTTAAAATTATTGCATTTGGAGAATTTTGAAAAAATATGTTATTCAGCTATAATATAGTAAGCTATAATATAGTAAAATTGTCGACCTGTAGCTCATTCAATAGATGAGCATTAGCTAAATTCAGATTTTCACTGTTGAGTAAATCAGTTGTAACTCAAAAACTATTGCATTTAGAGAATTTTGTTTGCATTATGTAATTTGCCTACTTTTGGGTCAGCTATAACATGATAAAATTGCAGACCTGTAGGTCATTGCTTAGATAAGCAAAAGCTATTTTCAGGTTCTCACTGTTGAGTAAAGCAGTTGTGACTTTAAGACTATTGCATTTACAGTATTTTCTTTAAACATGCTTTTCACCCATTTTTGACTTAGTACAGTACTTCTGAACACCATTTGGAGGGCACAACTTTTATGTCCTTTTCTGCTTTCACTTCTACTCTGAAACTAAAAACACACCTGACACAGAACCCGTTCACTGGCACTGATTGTTTGTTCAGAAATTGCAGTGTATTTGGAAAACTATTTATCACACCAGTCCTTTCAAACACTATTTGAAGACACAAAATGTCATTCTGTGCTATTGGGAGGACTTTTAGAAATATTTCTTGTTAAAGTAAAATATTTTAAATCTCTGTTATTTAGAAAACAAAATGATAATCAATAAAAGATAGTTACAACCACTTAATCCCAACCCTCAAAAAGACACCATAGAAATGAACCTGCTTTCAGTTTTCACTGTAGAAATGAATATGCTTTCAGTTTTCTTTTTGGTTGGGGAAGTAAAATGTAAAAAAAAATTCAAAACCGAGGATATTTTTATTAACTTTTTAAAAAATATAAATTTATACATATATATATATTTATCTATTCATTGACCTATGTTATATGAATTTACAGGCTTGTAAACCAAACTTGCGGGTTTTCACTATTGATTGGTATTTGCAATAGTAATCAGTACTGGACACTTTCTCGGCTTGACCATTTTGGGGGAATTAATTTATTCCGGTAAACAGAGAAATCATGGAATTTGGGGACAAATTATCATATATCTTGGGACCAGGCACTAAATAGTAAATAGTATATATACTATATAGTGGAGTTTACAACAGGCTGTTGTCAACAGCCAAACTAGAAAATATTGAAAATCTCGGCCCTATCTGGCCTCTCTCTCTAACATTTTCTGGTATTGGTCACTTTTTCATAGTTTAACCTGTAGTCGTAGTTGCTATATTTTTCAGTTAAATAACTTTTCTATTTTTCTTCATGTTACACAAAAGTTGACATAGCTCAAATCACAGAAAAGTTGGTTTCATCAAAAAAAGTTTTATCGATTATCTCTTAACTTCCAAGTGTAATAGTCTATTTAGTATATTTTTCTATATGAAAAAAATGTGTCATTCTTTCTTTGCTTTGACAGGTTGACTTTATGTTAGCCTATTTAAAACTTTTCAGAATTTTAGAGGTTATTCACTGACAGTAAGATTTTGTGCATAAAACTCCTGCTATATCCGGTATGTTGAAAGCATAAAGACAACGTCAAAAATAGCTACCCTGATTTTTATCCACAATTAAAACACTAGATCTCACAGTGAAAATATTGATGTAGCATGCTGTGCACTCTGTGCAAAATTTATAAATGGTTCAAAAGTGATTAAATTACAGAATATGTAAATTTTGAGAAGACAATAATAGTAGTGAGTTTCGTGGGTTTTGTTGTTCACTTGAACATACAAAATGTATTTTTACACAAAGATGTAATTGTTATTCTGGAGTTGAGGGGTCAGAATTATCTGGGGAAAAGTTCCGATAGATCTTATTTTTTTCAGGGAAATACTAAATAATATCTGACAGTCAATAATCTGCATCTTTTAATTGAAAATTCATAACCTTTAGTTTGGGCAGTAAGTGTAATGATTGTTGTTTGAATAAAATCAATATTCCTTCTACTGGAACTTGAGATTTACATTTACATTTTTTTTGTGGGGCAGTATTGTCACATAGATTAGGTAGTTGGGAATATACTGATTTCACCTCCATTGTGCCTCTGCCAATACAGCCGTACGTTTTGACTTGTGTGCGCAATAAGTCAAAAATGCTCTCATGGATTTTATTCAAACACACATGTATTTGGGTCAGGAGAGAACCCTTTTTAAAGATGACATTAAACTCCTGATAATAAAGAATTTATGTCCACCTTAAGGTCAGATATTTAACTTTTGGCCACTTAATGCCCTCTGGGTCAAAAACTATTTATCCCATCTGACTCAGATTTTACTTTGAACACATTAATATATGCTTCTTACATACGGCAAAAATCAAGACTTTATGTCAAAGTTAAAATTGTGACCCTATTTTAGACATTTTTCAACATTTTTCACATATATTGCCCTGTGACTTAAAAATGGTAAGTCTGACAAATCTCAAACTGTAGTAGATATGAGTTTTATATGTAATCTTTATCTCTAGCTTTATTTTTAAGGCCACCTTAAAATCTCTAAAATGCCCACAGAGACCCAAGTTATGGACTTTTTGCCACTTTTAAGCCCTATAGCTGTCAAACTTTGTGACTGACAGAGCTGAAATCTCATCTGAGAATATATTAAGATGTTCTTTTACATGCATGAAAATCAAGGCTTTAAATAGAAATTTAACTTGTGTATCAGGACCATAAACACCCACTTGAGTGACCCCTTTTTGACATTTTTCAGAGATTTTGTCCTGTAATTTTAGAAATGGTAAGCCCGAGAAGTCGCAAACTGTATTAGATGTAAATTCTAAGTGTAGTGTTTGTATATGAAAAAATTTGAAGTCTGTAGCTTTAATTTTAAGGTCACCTTAAGTTCTCTAAAATGTCCACAAAGACCCAACTTATGGACTTTTGGCCACTTTTAAGCCCTTTAGCTGTCATACTGTGTGACTGATACCGTTGAAATCTCATTTGGGAATACATTAATATTTTCTTTTTACATGTCCCAAAAATCAAGGCGTTAAGTAGACATTTAACTTGTTTATGAGACCCTTGAAGAACCTACTGTGAGGATATTTTTATCTCCTGCCCGGCTCGCCTGCGGGAGATTATAATTTGCACCATGTGTGTGTGGGGGTGCATGCCTGAGTGTGTCACGCAGTTTTCTCTGAAACTACTACAGTTACACATTTTGGGTAAATTACTTGTCCTAATGAATTTTTATGCTCTTCAATATTTTGGGGGTTTGGTGAACTTTGGTATACTTTTGAGTGAGTAATAGCACTTTTACCTAATATGATTATATGACTTATAACTCTCAAACTATTGCATTTAGAGTATTTTGTTCCAATATGTTGTTCAGGTACTTTCTCCACAGCTACAGCATGGTCAGTAGTTTGGAAGTGTATCTCCATAGCTAAGTGAGTAATAGCTACTTTGTCAATTTTTAATGGTAACCATAATGAGTAAATGGCCTATATCTTCAAAAGTATTGCAGCTACATAATTTCTCTCAAATATGTTGTTCATGTACTTTTTTGTGAACTGTGACATATTTAAGTTTCACACCTATTGCTCAATGTACAAGTGAGTAATGGCTACTTTATTGCTACTTTTAGTGGAAATGTAAAAAAATCACAAATATCTCGAAAACCGTAAGAGATAGAGCGATTTCGAGCAAAGTTTTGACCCACTGGGTAGTACAACAGTATCCTATGCAGAGGGGAAAAATGTCAATTTTCGCCATTTTTGGCGGCCATCCTGAATTTCAGCGGAAAATAAAACATTGAAAATATCTCGTAAACGGTAAGAGATAGAGTAATTTTGAGCGAATTTTTGACCCACAGGGTAGTTTAGGAGTTCCCTCTGCCTAAGGGAAAATTTCAATTTTCGCTACTTTTGGCAGCCATCTTGGGTATTAGCGGAAAATGAAAAAGTGTAAATATCATGAAACCATAAGAGATAGAGCGATTTTGAGCGAATTTTTGACCCGCAGGGTAGTACAGGAGTAAAAAGGGGAAAAAATTTAATTTTCACCACTTTTGGCAGCCATCTTAGATTTTAGTGGAAAGTAAAACATTGCAAATATCTCGTAAACGGTAAGAGATAGAGCGATTTGGAGCGAAGTTTTGACTCGCAGGGTAGTACAGAAGTATCTTGTGCTTAGGAGAAAAATTTCAATTTTCGCCACTTTTGGCGGCCATCTTGGATTTTAGCGGAAAATAAAACATTGAACATATCTTGGAAATAGTAAGAGATAAAGCGATTTCGAACGAATTTTTGACCCACAGGGCAGTACAGGAGTATCCTGTACCTAGGGGAAAAAGTTCAATTTTCGCCACTTTTGGCGGCCATCTTGGATTTTAGCGGAAAATGAAAAATTGTGAATATCTCGGAAAAGGTATTTCTTCCCCTTTAATGCTCGGCGGGAGATACACACCGCGGCAGTGGTCTTGTTTTTTTTTTGAATTGACAAAAAATAACAAAAAAAAATACTGAAAAATTGGTTTGACCAAAAAAAAATACTAAATAACAAGACTACTGCCACAGTGGTTATCTCCTGTCCTAAGATCAGTAATAATGGAGAACTAAGGGAGATATAAGGCCTTTGTACATTTTGTTTTGGAAACTAGGTCAAAATAACTATCAGGCTAGCTTTACTAACCATGTCTGTTTTGTGCAAATATGATGAAACTAGCTACAGTATTTCAAGATTTATAGTATCCTAATAATTTTCAAACAATCGGCTATGGCGGCCATGTTGGCAAACTTTTTCACAGGCAAAAGATTTGCAAGCCAGGAGTTCTCATGGGCTGTTTTACATTCTGAAGCCCTAGCACCAATAATAAGGGTGATATAAGGATGTTTTAGTATGATGACCCCATTTGACCTTGAAGGAGGGGTCAAAGGTCAGATTCAACACTAGCAAAAGATTCTCAGGCCATGACTTCCTGTAAGTTGTTTTCACATTCCCAACCCCTAGGAGCAATGGTAAAGGAGATGTAAGGCCTTTTTAATAGAAAACCCCCATTTGACATTAAACATATGATATGGCGGCCATTTTGTTTTGGAAACTAGGCCAAAAGTACTATCAGGCTAGTTTTCCTAGCCATATATATCTCTTGTGCAAATTTGTTTAATCTAGCTGCAATATTTCAAAATTTCGAGCATCTTTATGTTTTTCAAACAATTGGCTGTGGCGGCCATTTTGTTTTTAAAAAGGAGGCCAAAAGTTTGCATTGACATGTTTTTATAGCCATAAACATTCCATACAAATTTGGTAAAGATATCTGCATAAATGAACAAGATATTAAGGTTTATGTAAAACGTGACAAACAGACTCACCCACCCATGGAAGGCATTTTATAATCACCCGACCATGGCCTTTGGCCACTGATAGGAGAGGAGATAAAAATTAATGAAAAATAATGTATAATAATTGTGAATCACACAAAGTGGGTGCTACAAAAATACCCAGTGAATGCCTGTGGCATGAGAGATGGCCTGTTTGGGGATATGTTGGAGTTGATTCAACACAATCCAGTTTCCTTTGTCCTGGAACCAGATGTAAATATAAAATTACAAATTCGGTGTTAGAGACTCAGTGTATAAAATTAACACGTCTGTTGAGTGGCAGGTTTACCATTTTCTGGTAAACTTTGTACACTGGAGAGACTTGATGCTTTTAGCAGCATCCCTCTTGAATTATACTTTCATATTTAGTAAATAGCATTCTAATGTAGTATACTGATTGTGACATTTCTGTTAACTACATGTTTGTGATTGATGTTGTCATTGTTAATTCTGTGAACCAAATATTTCTTTAATAATGAAGCAAATGATGACAAAGTGATGATTTTTGCCATACTTAAAAGTATATACTATGTAGTAGAGTATAAGTTAATTTTTTTTAGGTAAAATCATTGATGATAAACTACCTTGGCAAAGATGGAGCCTTTCTGGTCAGAAATAGTTTTTCAAGACCTGGTTGCCTGACAGTCTCTGTAATGTAAGTGCAAGTACCAATATGTTAAGTAAATATTACTTTTAGCTTTCTGTAAATTATTTTTAGATATACTGTTTGTACTATTGTCACAATAATGAGACTCACCTGATGAAAGATAAATTTCTAAAAATTGTGTGACATAATTTTGAAAGATATAATGCAAAAAGGGTTTTTATTAGATGTTTGATGAATGTTTTGTCTAATAAATTGTTATCACATGAAATCCTAAGTTCAACAGAACATGTTCATTTCAGGCATGATAATGGAATCAAGCATTTCAACCTGGCAAAACAGAACGATGAATACTTTGTACAGGATGTAAGATTCAGCACAGTCAGTGACTTGATTACTTATTATGGCCATAACGATGTGCCAAATCAAGAGTGTGTCAAACATGTCAAACTGACATACCCAATACTCAATCGACAATCTGTGCCTTTACCTTCAGTGTTATCTACAAAGTCGTTACCAAGATCAATCAGTTCCAGTCGCAGCATCAGCACAAGTGGATCGCCATCATTACTACGAGATACCTTCACATTACCAAGAACCAGAGACACTTCTGGTACAAATTCAAATGGTCCAACAGTAAGCCACGAACGGCACAAGAGTGTTCCTGAGTTACCTCTACCACACCCACCTAAGCCCCAGCGTGGCTCTTCATTGGACCAGCATAGTCCAAAACAGAAGAGCATCTTCAGGTTCTTCAGAGGTAAGAAGAAATCACATGAGGATGATTCAGCAGAGGAAAAAGATAGTGAAACTGATGGTCAGCCTGGAGCAAGTCGCCTCCGAACAGTGTCAGACTCCTCCATTTCAGATAGAATGAGTCTTAGACCCCCTGTTCCCTTACCTCCAGAAGCTGCGAGAAAGTCGCCAGAGCAGCAGAAAGATGGAGAGGCATATCAGTATGAGAGTGTGCGTGACACCGAGGTAAACAGAGTTAAAGAGTTAATACAGACCTTAAAAAGCACAGACTCCTATGCGCAGAACATGGAGAAGTGTGAATGCGGTCTGTCGTTCGAGGAATCAGAGCTTCCTCGGGGATGGAGCATGCATATCAGTCATGATAGACTTACAAATGGACGTTTGTTCTTCATGGGTCCAAATAAAGACACCGCATGGAATCTCCCTCTGGATGTTTCACTGGAGCTGTCTCCAGACCAACAGGAGAGAATCAGAGATCTACTAGAAAGGTCAGACCATCCCATTGCCCAATCTGGGGCAGAATCTGGTGAGTCACAGATGGGAAGTTTACCAAGTGCAGCAGTCAACTACTCAATAATGTCCTTACCAGATGCCAGTGCAGTTATAACCCAACAGCAACAGCAACAGAATATGCTCACCTCTATAGATGAATGTGGAGGAGGAGCCAGTTCAATAGCCAGCTCATTACCACAGGCAGGAAGGCATGCTACTCAGCACAATGAGCACACCGGCTCCACAGAGTCTCCATGTTTGAGACTGGGACCATGAGTTCAAGGTATGTGTGTAAATAGATTATCTATCATAATGAGCATATGTGACATCAAAATGGCCCCAATGTGGCTGTCAATACTGAAACAGTTTGCTGTCTTAATTCTTATGAACCCTGTGAAAGTAGGTGCATATTGAGTGAGTGAGTCATAAAGGATAAATATGACATCAGAAAGACATCATCAATATTATTGTCACTGCGGTAGTGGTTGCTTAAGTCTGAACCTATGGTCATACAATTGGAAAGGCTGTGGGCTGCATCCATGCTAATCCTGTGGAAGCAAGGTATGTGTACACTACATTAATACAGGTTCATTGTTGGTAAGAGTCCATCGATTGGGTCCCTGTTCCTGAGCCACTTTGATATTAAAGTGGGTAGACGAAGGAGTCATGAGATAATTTGTGCAAAAAATGACACTAAAGTGGTCTCACTAATGGAAAGAATTATTGACTGATTCCTTATGTTAAAGAATATCAGTGTGTATGCATTCACTGAGTTCATGGTTGAAAGACAAGTAATATAGAAACCCTATATTTCCATGTGGGTGCATGATTATAAATCTGAGCACTTGGAAAAATGGTGAATATGTCAAAATATACATGAAACATTTCGAGATTCTATAATTCACAAAATATTCAAGCCTCCCTTGCTGTGTAGTTATCAAGTTTAGTGAAAACTAGTAACATGGGCTAGAATACAACGTGCATGATTCACTGAAGGATTCTCATGATAGGACTTTCACTGTTAAACCTTGGGGGACATAAAAAGATCCTGTAACCTCCATTTCTGCACTTTATTTTGTCTAAAAATTAGAGAGTGTGTGTGGGTATATGTGTATGTCAAGGTTATAAATAGAAAGTTAATGCATCTGGCTATTAGTTGGGTTTGTCATGAGAAAAGAAGGGGGCATCATAAAAACTTAGCACTTGGTTGAAATACCATGTAAACTTCACTTGTTTTTATCTCCCGCCTGCGGCCGAAGGCCGAGGTTGGGAGATTATAAAACGCCTTCCGTACGTCTGTCCATCCGTCCGTCTGTCCGTCCATCCGTTCGTTCGTCACGTTTTTGCATAAACCTTAATATCTCATTCATTTATAAAGATATCTCCACCAAATTTGCAGGGAATGTTTATGGCTATGAAAACCTGTCTCTGCAACATTTTAGCCTCGTTTTGAAAAACAAAATGGCCGCCATAGCCAATTGTTTGAAAATCATAAAGGTGCTCTAAATCTTGAAATATTCCAGCTAGCTTCATCAAATTTGCACAAAAGCTATATGGCTAAAAAAGCTAGCCTGATAGTAATTTTGGCACTGGTTCAAAAAACAAAATGGCCGCCATATCACATGTTTAAAGTTTGGCACGTTTTTGCATAAACCTTAATATCTCATTCATTTATAAAGATAATGAAGATATCGTATATCACATGTTTAAAGTTTGGCACGTTTTTGCATAAACCTTAATATCTCATTCATTTATAAAGATAATGAAGATATCTTAAAGATATCTTCACCAAATTTGCAGGGAAAAATGTTTATGGCTATGAAAACCTGTCTCTGCAAAATTTTAGACTCATTTTGAAAAACAAAATGGCCGCCATAGCCAATTGTTTGAAAATCATAAAGGTGCTCTAAATCTTGAAATATTCCAGCTAGCTTCATCAAATTTGCACAAAAGCTATATGGCTAGAAAAGCTAGTCTGATAGTAATTTTGGCACTAGTTCAAAAAACAAAATGGCCGCCATATCACATGTGTAAAATTCGGCATGTTTTTGCATAAACCTTAATATCTCATTCATTTATAAAGATATCTTCACCAAATTTGCAGGGGATGTTTATGGCTATGAAAACCTGTCTGCAAAATTTTAGTCTCATTTTGAAAAAATAAATGGTCGCCATAGCTAATTGTTTGAAAATCATAAAGGTGCTCTAAATCTTGAAATATTCCAGCTAGCTTCATCAAATTTGCACAAAAACTATAAGGGCTATGAAATCTTGTCTCTGCAAAATTTTAGCCACATTTTGAAAAACAAAATGGCCGCCATAGCTAATTCTTTGAAAATTATAAAGGTGCTCTAAATCTTGAAATATTCCAGCTAGCTTCATCAAATTTGCACAAAAGCTATATGGCTAGAAAAGCTACCCTGATAGTAGTTTTGCCACTAGTTCAAAAAACAAAATGGCTGCCATATCACATGTTTAAAGTTTGTCATGTTTTTGCATAAACCTTAATATTTCATTCATTTATAAAGAAATCTTCACCAGATTTGCAGGGGATCTTTGCGGCTATGAAAACCTGTCTCTGCAATATTTTAGCCTCATTTTGAAAAACAAAATGGCCGCCATAGCTAATTGTTTGAAAATCATAAAGGTCCTCTAAATCTTGAAATATTCCAGCTAGCTTCTTCAAATTTGCACAAAAGCTATATGGCTAGAAAAGCTAGCCTGATAGTAATTTTGGCCTAGTTCAAAAAACAAAATGGCTGCCATATCACATGTTTAATGACAGGTTATCCTATTAAAAAGTCCATATATCTGCCCAAATATTGCTCCAAGAGGTTTGGAATATGAAAACAACTTGTAGGAAGACATGGACAGGGAATCTTTTCCAGGTGTTGAATTTGACCTTTGACCCCTGCTTCAAGGTTAAATGAGGTCGTCACACTAAAACATCCTTATTTCTCCCTTATTATTGGTGCTATGGCTTCAGAATATAAAGACAGGCCATCAAAAGTCCTGCCCTTCAAATGTTTTGCCTCAGAAAAATTTTGCCTTATTTTGAAAAATAAAATGGCCGCCATAGCCAATTATTTAAAAATCATTAAGATGCTCTAAAACTTGAAATATTGCAGCTAGCTTCATCAAATATGCGCAAAATACATATGGCTAGGAAAGTTAGCCTGATAGTAATTTAGCCTAGTTTCAAAAACAAAATGGCCGTCATATCACATGTTAGATGGGATTATCCTATTAAAAGGCCTTATATCTCCCTTATCATTGCTACTAGGGGTTCCAAATGTGAAAACAACTTATACCAAGTCATGGCCTGAGACTATTTTGAAATTGCTGACTTTTACGTTTGACCCCTTCTTCAATGTCAAGTGGGGTCATCTTACTTCAGAGGCCTTAAATCTCCTTTAGTTCTCCATTTTTACTGATTCTGAGGCGGGAGATAACTGCTGCGGCAGTGGCCTTGTTTTTTTTTTGGAACTAACAGCTAGTTTTGGAAAAATGAAAAACCAACTAAAGGCCTGATGTATATAAATATTGTCTGTGTATTATATAAAGTACAAATTTTCAGTGAAAATCTTCATCCACAACAGTGCATTTGTTGTAAATAGTGTCTTTTGTATATAATAAACACATTATAATATTGACATGTTGGGTGATACTGTCTGCTTGTGACAGAACATTGTGTTGAGGCTGCAATAGACATATCCCCCTAACATTTGTCTATTGAAAATTTGCAATAATACAAGCTTAATATATCCTGAAATATTTTAAGGCTATTATTTTCAGTTGAATGCAAGTGTATCTATGTTTACTTTTAAAGTTTGTAATTAAGTGGTAGATATTTGCAAATATGTACATGAAATTACACCCAATTCAGAATTTAAAGGCAGTTATTTTACTGTATATTAAAAAGTGCTGATTTACTATTTTATGTTAAGTTTAGCAATTTTTTACAGCGTCACAGTATCCTGTTGCTTGTGGTAGATATATTATGGGTAATTTTGGAATTTTTAACACATTTAAACTTCCTTTTTCTGGGTATATGTTTAATTAGAATTAAGTGGAGGAACATAAATAAGTTATGTTAGCACTATATATGCATGGGTAGAAATTTTAAAATAAATTTTGTTTGACTAAGTGACCTCATTTTACATGACACAAATGTCTCTTTTTATCATGCTGCTATAACGGAAATATATATTTACAGTAATAATAAATAAATATGCTAAATTACATGCATCTGTATATTTATAGTTGACAACCTATCGTTATTAGTTTTTCCCAATAGGCAGGTTTACTCATGAAATGTATTTGAATAAAGATAGTGGTTAAACATAAGAATGTGGGGTATGGAAAGATCAATCAGTTACAGTTGTAGTTTGAAATTATAAGATTTGTACATTTCAAACTAAATGATATTGAGACATGTTTTAAATGGACTTGTGTTTTGATGACATTAGGTCCCTACTGACAGGAATGTACCGTAAATGACCTATTTAGCGCACAGTGCGCTAAGGAAAGACTTTTTATTCAGTATTTTGATGGGAATAGTTCCCCTTTTAGCGCACCCATCATGAAACACTTTCCGGGATGAAGTATAGGTCAATCCATCAAGAATAACGGTGTTCCGACATCTAGAATCTACTAAAAATACCCACTTCCTGTAAATATGGCGGTAGATATAAATAAACTTGAAATTCATGTAAAAAATGTCAATTTATTAAGTAAAAATACGTACAATATATAAAAATATGTGGATATTGTGCACTGTCGCCGACGAAAAAAGAGAGAGGGTGCGGTTACAAGGGCAGATGCGCTAAATAGGTCATTTATGGTAAATAACAAAAATATGTGCTTGTATATAACTGTGTTACCACTTCTCATTCAGTATTTCACAAGAATATGTGTCATTTGTACCATTGGACTAAAAATATTTGAAAGTTGAATTGTTTATACATAAATTTATGCAAGAAGATTAATTATTTTTTGCATGTTTAGTGCAAATGACTACAAATGAGGTCAGAGTTTCTTTATGAGAATTATGGCTTTTTGTCCCGTGTATCTGTACACCCGAATCAACAAGTGTGTTTTGTAATTTGTATCTTTACCTTTGATGCTTCAAATCAAGAGCAAATAGTACCCATTGTTTGAAAAATTGAACGTAAAGAAAAACGGTAGTCTCAAATAGACAGAAATTTAACTTTAGGGATAGAAAAAGGCTTTCATGTTTTTAGAATACCATAAATTTACCCAGTGATATCATCATAAGTCACTACACATCGTGATATCTTCACATATTGTTGCACTAATAATAGTTACAGTTGTGATACCTTGATTACAAATTTATCACATGTTTAAGACAGTTACTATATTCATTGAGTACATCTATCTCTATTAGACACTTAAGATGTTTGATTTTATCAAATGCTTTGCATAGAAAGTTACTATATACTGAAAGCCACTTACAGATGTTACACCTTCAATATGATATGACAGTAACAGGGTGGTACCAGAAACTAACAATAACAAGTAGATGAGTTTACACAGAGTTTGATTATAAAACATTAATTTGTATTTTTAAGATTTCTTGGGAATTACATTTGAACTATTTGGGTTCACTGTATATTAGTGCTGGGAGATCACCACAATTTTACTTGTCAGTATTTATGATGGAATAATCAGAATAAAAGAATGAGCTTTGCCAGTCATGGAGTCAAAAGTGTGAACAAGACATAAAAAAAATCAAATATTAAACTAGACCTACGCATCGGAGAACCAATGGAAATTTGTATCCACCAGGAAGACAACTCACCAAAGCCAGTGAACCATCATTTGACCTTGAACAAGGGGACTATGGTCAGATCTGTCCATATCAGAAGATTCCAAGCGCATGATTTCCTGTTGGTTGGTTTTACTTTGCAAACCTCTAGGACCAATAATAATCGAGTTATAAGCACTTTCAAGTTTGGCTATCCACATTTCACCTTGAGGGAGGGTCCCAAGGTCGAATCTGACCACATCAGAAGATTCCTAGCCCATGATTTCCTATAGGTTGGTTCCATATTGCAAACCTCTAGGACCAACAATAAGGGAGATATCAGCACTTTTCATGACTGACAAAGAAATGTCCATGGCGGGCATCTTGTTCTTCAAAATGAAGCCAAAAATAATCTCAGGGAAGATTTTATGGTTATGAATATATCCTGCAAATTTGAGAAGTCTAGCTATAATATTTTTTTCGTTACAGCGGTGAAATCTCTTTACACACGGCGGCGGTTTAACAAAGCGAAATCCATAGTATCCGATACAATAAAAACGTTGAAACTAGACACAAATCAACACAAATAGAACCAAAATATAACCAAAATGCTTTCACAAATCTCTCCCTCACTCCACACCATACTTTATCAATCCTTGCTTGTGATTGGCTGATTTTATGGTCACCTTGACAACAGTGGGGAAATCCAAAGGTGTTTTCGGTTTACTTTATATTTTGGCATTTATGGCTAGTTTTGTGATCTTAACTGGTGACTGTACAACATTTTATCAACTATGATTTTTAATGTGCCAAAAAGGCTAGAAAGAATGAGTTGTATTTAAATTTTATCAGTCATTTTTCGGTAATAAGCGAGTTAGCGATAATACTGATGTGTGCAAACATCGCGCCAGCACTGGTTGATATACTAGTTTGAATATATTCACAGTTTCACACTATGTTGTAGTTTTAATACTGGATGTGCAAAATTTTGTTGAAGGACAAAAATAATTTTTATGATTAAATCATCTCAGGATCTTTTGCATTTTTATTCCAATTTTCACAATGTTGTTCATTAGTTGTAATAATATAAACTTAAGTGACACCACATGGAATATATTGTCTTCATATGTGCAGTGATACAACAAAAAATATCTGCATACTGTTTTATAAAAACTGACCCAAAAACTAGATTAAGTAATGAAAGTGAAAATACCCTCATAGTATGAAATTTTGTCAGTTTTAAAAACAAACCATTACATTTAAGTATGTATTTGTATTTACTCGTGATAAATTTAAAAATATTTGTCACTGGGTTAATGTTTTTCAGTTACAGTCAGTCTCTGTTTTGTTGAGGAAATAAATATATCTCTTTTTGCCCAAATTTGTTTTGACAAAATATTTTAATTTCTAATTGAAAGCAAACATTGCATATTATGATCAGTTTGAATTTGATAGTTGTTTTAAATACATGTGTAGTACCCTTTTCATCTTTTACTGTACAAATTATTCGTTTTCTTATAATAGTGTTACAGTATGGTCACTTCAAAATATCTTCTATTTTATCACTAAAGTAAAGCTTTTAAGACATTTTAAAAAATCTGTTAATACCTGACCATTATATAATTTAATGGTTAATTAAAGTTAATACATTGACTGTATTTAGAGGAGAAGATTTGTATAGGTGTCAGTGCTATAATTCCGTGTAACTGGATTGAAGTGAGGCACAGTGCTCCTGTTTATGAATAGAACAGAGATTATTGAGTTTTCGTTTTCTATTCAGAAGGCAGCAGTAGACCCTGTAGACCTGTTATTTTGAATTCAGGTATAGATGTTAAACATGTGTACAGAAAGTGTAACCCCAGCAGGATGTTAATTGTGCAAGAACTAAGTACTTATATGTATGGTAGACACATTATTGATCTTTCAGAGAGAAACTGTGACATTCCACTCAGTCAGACCCTTTTTGCTTGGATAAATTTCACAAAAGAAAAAAAAAACAGAGTTTTACTGAAGATCATCAAAAATAATTTCAGCTTATTTACAGGTAATCATGATATAAGATATCACAAAATGTGTCACCAAAAAATATCAACAATTTTATCTTGCCTCTTTGTTAAACAATTTTTTTTTACCTACACACATTAATGTGCCATCTGTATTCTAAATTTTTAAGTATTAATTAAATATGTCAATCAAATGGTCAATACTATTATTCTTTTTATTACATTTTAAAGCATAAGGTCAGTATTGTGATAATGTTACATATATTGTCTATGGACACGTTACTTTTTAAAAAGTTTCCTTCCACACTTGAAGTCTCAAATTTAAACCTTTGTAATTGCAATATTTTAAAATGCAAATCATGTAAATGAATGCAATTTGTTTGTTATTGTGTATTAACATACATGTACATATGTATTAATGTATTTTGGATTGTATTCAATCATTTATTGGTGCTATTGGTTGTCTGGGGTGGCCAGTGTCAGTGAAAATATATTTGAGAAAATTGCTTTTATTTTTCTGTGTATAAGTTTGCACAAAATTCTAGGGGCATTTGATTATGTATCATTAAGCCCCCCACATCTACGCAGATTGAGATTTACTTTGTTCACTGCTTGTCAACTTGACCTGTTTACTTCATTAAATTTTATCATGTGTTCGTTACCACGAAATCTTGAGTGTAACATTATTTAGCCTCATGAAGACCATAACCACAACATTGTCATCACTGTGTTCTGTAAATGACCAGATTGTTTGAGGCTATGGTTTTACTATCGTGCAAAATATCCTGTTGGGCTGGTGAAAACAACTGCCGACCATCATCCACTGGTTTTACATTGCCTGATCAAATATTTTCAGGTATTTAGGCTTTAAGAGGTGGCTTCTTTTGATAAAAGGTCTGGCCGACAACAAATAAGTGACACAACTTGCACTGAATGATATTTGTTTTTGAGACTTTGCCCAGATTAGGAAGTGTGTGTTATTCTTGCTATCAGCATGTCACAGTTGTATTTCCTAAAGTTTTTAAAATTCTGTTTTAGAAAGATGAATCATTGTATTATGTAATAATATTTTTGGCAAGATTTATGAGTAACAGCTATTTATCTGTAGTCAATGTTTGATGGTTTCTAATTATGGATTGCTGTGAATCTCTTCTCTTCTAAGAATTTTAAGATATCCAATTCACACCAAAGATAGGACAACAGTATTTACATCGTTTTATGCATTTTAATTTTACTCTCACATCAGAATATTCAGCAAGTCTAGTACATTGTGAAAACTAGGTCAAGCATTGTATCAACAGCTGTGGACTGTGGTTAATTTAATTTCTCCTAGACCCTGAAAGACAAGTGTCCACTCGTATTTCAAAGGTGTTGAGAAGCTTTATCAAAAAGTACAGTTTTTGTATATTGGTACACCAGCTCATAACAGGCATAACACTTATCTGTTGCTTAGAAGCCAGATATACAAGTCTTAATGAAGCAAACAGGCCTGTGCTTTGTGGAGGCCCTCGAATTTGGGTTCCATTGATTGCCTTTGTTAAAACATAAAATATTGTGTTTTCAAGTTTTTGCTTGTATCACATTTTAGATCATGTTTAATCAAAAGAATATCCGCTTCAGTTATATGAATATGATGTTGTTGTAGGGGTTTTAATATTCAAAGCTCGCCTTGGTGTTGAAATTGGGTCCTTTGAGACAAACCTCTGTAGTTGTCTTCAATACATAGAGTAAAAGTTTAAGCTCTAAAAATTTATTTTTATGATCCGTTTTGGGGTAAAAAAATTACAATCATAACACCCATCTTGAAAAACAGTTGCATTTATTTAATTATGTAAAATATTTTAAAATTTGACAATTGTTGGAAATGCAAGGACTGAATGTTTTTTTTTTTGTTGATGTTGCTACAAAAGGCATTCTCTATATGGTTCATATTAATTGAGGGAAGGGCCAGTGGCTTTAAATTTGACCTCATAATTTTGGTGTGAGGTCATAAAGGTCATTAGCTGTTAAAAAGAAGAGAAAAAGCAATCCCAGCCTGTCTAAGGCTAAATGAGGATTTGAATACTGTTATCTCTTCATATTTGACTTCATGTTTCTGAACTCAATTGTTAATATAAACAATATAAACAGGTTTTATCTCCCGACTGATATCCACCCACCTGGTTCTGTAAGCCATACAGACAGGAAATGTTTGTTTGTAATGGGTGTAGGACGCAGAAATAACTGTTTTTGCAGTATAAATACATGTACATGTGTAGGACAGAGAAGTTGCTGTTTTTACAGTGGAAATACATGTATTAAGATTAGCCTTGCTATTTGGCTCCTTTTTGTAGCAAATGCCTTTTCAGATATGTATACAAATCCTGTGTTTTTACAAGGGTTTTTGACTTAAGGCCGTTGCACATATACACGGCGCGGTACGATTTTTACTACATGCTAAGCAGTCGAATTTTCTTTATCTTGCACATTTGGGCGATTTTTCCCAGCGTTTTTTATATTAAATTGACACAAATATTAAACTACAACAAAAGTGACTACAAAAGTTAAAATAATCACATATAATTAAACATCTAACACCCCACAGTACATTTCCACACCTATCCTACCCTTACATACATTTAATCTCTCTACAATGAAGAGCTTTGCCCTTGACCAGTGTCCCTTTTATAATACTGATTACACCCCTTTTAATTAATTACCTTGTGGCTGTGCTGTGTATGCATATATTGCCATACACCTAACTTGACATCCCTTTCTCCATTATAAGTAATCAATCCATCCACAAACAAGATACTGGCCCTTTTAGAATTACTGGTAATTGCAATCCTCATTCAATTAAACCCTCTTATGTGTCTATGGAAACATACACAAATTTTGTCATCTATCTCCCATTAATTAATCCCTTCACAATAGGCCTGAGGACTTTGCATTTTGTTTTCCAATTACTAGTAATATATTTGTGTATAGTTATGTGATATACTACCATTTTTTTTTGTGGGAAATCCAAATATCTATGAAAACTTGGGGAAAACAGTGAAAAAAGCCGCGCCTTTTTTTGAAAAAAATATAAAATTTTCTAAATGGAAAAATCCGCACCGCTAGCTGCCGTGACGCACATATGTATAAGCAGTGAACTACTTCCTTTATTTCTATTTTATTTAGCCGCGCTGCACCGCACCGCGCCGTGCTAGTGTACAATGGGCTTTAGGGAGAAAAATAGGGCCCGGTGTAAGCCCCCAGATTATACACACCCCCCCCCCCTTCATTTTATACCCAGGTAGATTCTAGGAATGCCCAAAATCTAAGAAGGGTAGATTCTGGGGCTCCACCAGAATCTACCCAGGTATAAAATGAGGGGGAAGGGGGTTATATTTTCAGAGTTTACACAGGTATCCATTTCTCTGTGGCCGTCCCAAATCTAGAAAACTGTATTTTAGTTGTTTCCAGCTGGAAATAGCAATGAATTAAACATGGAGTGTGACATTAACAAATTTATCAAAAATAAAACGATAAATGTCTATGGCATTTTGGAAAGTTACCTGAAAAAACTATAACTGGGTAGACACATCTGGTTAAATATTAGGGTTGCCCATCATATATGTTAAAATAAGCAATATTGTAGTGGTTTTATATATAGTTCCCAGGTTTACTAAACTGCATTCGCTTTTTCAACAAAGATGACCCGTTTTCCAAGTATCCAGGAACCCGTTCATAACCTTCCTTCATAAAAAGCAGTCCTGCATCTAAATTCAAGTTTATGTAAGACTTCATTGTATAAAATGAAAGTTATATTCCTGATTGCAAAGATACTGGGGTGTTAAGCCAGGCTAGTTGTAAACCTATCTCACTACAATTTTTGCCCTGTTCTTAATTTCTTATAATTTTGTTTACAACAGTCAAAAACTTTCAATCTCCTTGTAAATAAATTTTTTTTAAAAAATTTTTTTCATTGACATTACCCCCATTATTTGGAGTACCATGATAAGCTTAGTTTATTTCTGATCCATTGTGATGAACTGTATTCAAACTTTATGACCTTATTTAGACGTCAGGTCTTTGAAGGCACTTCTTCGTTTAGATTGATCCCATTGCTTGAATATCTAGTTAAGGAGAAGTTCTTTAAATGATAGTTTTAAGATTTGACTTAACATGGTTCAACTGTATGACTTTCAGAATCTGGAATTTTTATCTTTTGTTCTTTTTTATCAGAATACTGATTGATTAGGTACATCTTTAGGGATATTTTTAGAATCTAGTAGTCTTGTCAGAGAGAAGGTATTTATCTCATGTGGCTATAGTTTCCCATTTCTGTTGTTTTTGTTAAATCATGCAAGTAACATGCAAGTTATAAAGGCACTGAATACTCCGTGTATATGTGTTTGTAATTCAAGTCTTTGTGGCAATATTTGGGGCAGTTTTGTGGAACCCTGTGTCATGTGTATGAATGTTTGTTTTTTATAAATATTTTTAAGAAGACATAATGCAGCTAAAATTAAAGACAAGGCAAATGATTTACATGATGTTTTAACTTTACTTGGGTTTCCTCTAATTTTGAAAATCCTTCTTCAAAACCTTTATAGTAAATATATGTGTAATAAATCACTGGCTTAATATTTATTATGTATGCACAACAAATGCCAAACTGTTTGACTTGCCATTTCTGTATATAGTGGTTAATTAATCAATAGAGATAGAGGTATGGATGTATATCCATATTTTATACTATTTATAATATTTTAACTGGAATGCTTTGGTACACCCAAGTCCAGTTTATTACTTGGTGTAGTAACTTGGCACACTTTGTGAAGACACACCCTTCATTTGCACATTGTGTCACTCAATGCCAGTTTTCTTTTCGTTAAATATACATTGAAACAAGAGAAATGTAGATGTGTGCATATACAGTGTATATACAGATAAATCTACACCAACAAACATTTCAGAAATACATACGGACTTTCTATTTCAATGCACTTGTATATAATTTTACTTTGTTGAGTATCTTTTTTGTTATACGAGTACATAATGACTAATTGAACATACATGTATGTGTGCATTTTACCTTTTACCAATTTTTGTTATTTGGGTGTTAAAACTGTACAGTGTCAATGCTGTTGTATTTTATAAGATGTCTGGTGTAGAATATTGTAATGTTTTCAAAGTGGCACACATTTGTAATCATTCTTGCAAGAACTGATGGAGAATTGTTATACATACAAAATTATCTTTTAAAATATGATTTGCATGCATTAATACTGATTTAAGATGACAGTATTGTTTAAAGTATACCAGTTTCATGCTTACAGACTTCTACATGATCATTATTTTTATAAACACGTGTGTATCTCAAATTTTACACTTTGATTTGATTCATTATCATGTGATGCAAATGTAAGCCAAAAAGCTAAGTTTTTAAGAATGAGAATTGTTAATTCCATACACTAAATGTCACACACTAGCCAGTCACATTAAAATGTTTCAAAGACTTGACGCGTTTAGCATATGTCATTATGTATTCAAATCAAAAGTTAAAATTCAAACAAGTGTATCAAGGATTACTTTTGCAATGTAAATATACCACACTGTACCAAAAAAATGTCTGTAAAGTATTATGTTTTGATTGAAAAAGCTTGTTAATAAAAGTAAAAAGATCTACTGTTTTCTTGATTCAATGGTTTTATCACTTGAAAAATTTAATTATTTTAATTGATATTTGGTTGCTGTGGTGTATAGGGTGTTGCATCACAAGACAGAAGGTTTGGGGTTCAGTTCTCTCTTGGGTCATTAAAATTGTACTGTTGTTATCCCTGTGAAACTGGGTGCTTAAAATACTTCAGGCCTAGTGGTCAAGTTTGGCTTTGAACCTCTTGACTGTCATTTCTGTTATTGACCACAAGGTAAAGTTTAGGATTCATTGAGAGCATCTTCTAATATACTAGCTTTTAAAAGAGATTAAAAACTGCATTTTGACTTTTGTTTTTAATTGGATATCTGCCAGAGAGGGGTCGTGAGCTATAGTACCGGTGTTGCAGCTCAACTGGTGTACTCCAAAGGGAGTACCACTATACTAATGATTAAAAGTTACAGATGTAGATTAAAGTTACAGATTTACACAAAATCGAACATGAAAATAATCTTCTTGGCAAAATAATGGTGTACTCCAAAGGGAGTACCACTATACTAATGATTAAAAGTTACAGATGTAGATTAAAGTTACAGATTTACACAAAATCGAACATGAAAGTAATCTTCTTGGCAAAATAATATCAATTAAATGTTTATATACAGCCCAGGAAGATTGCATTATCAAATCTTGCCTGGTTCCAGAAATTTTTTCAAAACACATTCGAATCCCTTTGAATAAAATGCTTGTTCAGAGTTCCCTTTGATTAGAAATAAGTACTGGGTCACTGGAGTGATTTTTTCATGAAAATGTAATGTTCTTTAGAATTTCTTGGAAAGAGTATTTTGTTGGTTCTTTTTTACCCCACAGCCTTTAAGGGCTGTGCGGATATTGTTTTCACCCATGGCATCTGGATGGGTGGGCAGGCGGCAGGAAAAAGTTTGTCTGGGCTGTATCTCAGAAATGATGAGGTGCATGATGTTGAAACTAAGTTGATACTTAGTAGGGACATTGGTTGGGGGGTGTAGGTGTGCAAACGTCACAGTGTGACCTTAAATATGAAAATATTGTCGGGGCTACATCTCGGAAACTGTAAAGTGCAGGAAGTTGATACTTGGTAGGAACATTGGTTGGGGGTGGGTGTGTGTGTGTGTGTGTAAGTGTACATCTTCATGGTGTGACCTTGATTTGATTTGATCTTTGACTTTGCTATATCGACCTTGACCTTTAAAATCTTGTCCAGGCTATATCTCTAAAACCATAAGCTGTAGGTTGTTGAAACATGGTAGGGGCATTGGTTGGGGTGTGTAAGTGCGCTATGTCATGGTGTGACTTTGATTTAACCTTTGACCTTGCTGTAGTGACCTTGACCTTTAAAATCCTGTGCGGGCTATATCTCAGAAACAATAAGGTGGAGGAAGTTGATACTTGGTAGGAACATTGGTAAAGGGGTGTAGGTGTGACCTTGATTTGACCCCTTCTGTGCCGTAGTGACCTTGATTTTAAAAGTCTTGTCTGGGCTATATCTCAGAAACCATAAGGTGTAGCAAGTTGATTGTTGGTAGGGAAATTGGTTGGGGGTGTAGATATGCAATGGTCATGGTGGGACCTTGATTTGACCTTTGACCTTGCTGTAGTGACCTTTAAAATCTTGTAAGGACTATATCTCAGAAACTGTGAACTGTAGGAAGTTGATACTTTGTAGGACATTGGTTAGGCAGTGTAGGTGTGCAACATCATGGTGTAATCTTGATTTGACATTTGAGCTCGCTGTAGTGACCTTGACGATTAAAATCTTGTCCAGACTATATTTTGGAATATGCAAGGTGTAAAAGATTGATATTTGGTATGGACATTAGTAAGGGTTTGGGTATGCAGTGTCATCGTATGACCTTGATTTGATCAATTAACTTTTTACCTTTGCAGTAGTGACCTTGAACTTAAAAATCTTGTCCAGGCTTTATCTCAGAAACCATATGGTGTAGAAAGTTGATATTTGCATGATCTTTAACCTTGGCTCTATCACAGCATGTTCACCTGTCATAATTGATAGATATTTCTTGTATGACAGCCATATATGGTTTGCTGTAGCTGAGTATTATATGTATTTGTACTTAAATCTGCTATTTCTATTATTGGTAGCTATACTTCAATTAATAAATTTTACAGCTTCATAATTTAGTTATTTTCTCTACTAACATTATTTGAACTTTTGCATAACTGACATCAATTGGTGTGAAAGTCTCCTGATCTTTGTACTGTTTCATTTCTTTTGTATGTCATGGTGTTGAAAACTTATTCCCATGGCTGTGGGGTACAGGCATCTCTGATGCTATTTTTTTAAGTTCTACTTCTAGCATTCCACCATATATTCCATATTTGACTTTCACCTGGTTTTGATGTTTTAATATGAAAGAGGCATGTTTAGTGGTGGAGGCCAACCATGTTCAAATTTTGCAAATCACCAGACCACTGCAAATGCCTGACTGACCTCATGCAAGATGACATTTGAGATGACTTCCACTTACTTACTAAGAAGCAAGAATATGAGAATGGTGAAATTAAGTGAAATATCTATTCACATTTGACCATTCTTTATTTCTTTTACTTCCAGTGAACAAGCATTGAAACTAGTTCACAGAATATTCATTAAATTTGCTTCCATGGAGAAATGAAGTGAGATGTTGGGATTGAGTGTGGATTATTGCTTGTTTCCCTGTGCAGGGGATATCCAATATATTGCACACTAAGTGTATGGAATAAATAAGATGGGACAGGGTGGTGTTCCCTCTGTTGACTAGCAAGTAGGCAGTAGCCTTAACACGGCTCCCGCTGAATGTGGGAAAGAAAAAAATTTAAAGTGCATGTAACTATTGGCTGTCATTAGTGTTATGGTTAGAATTTTGGTTCACAGCACAGAAATTCCATATAATTATCTCCCGCCTGGCTTTATAATATGCATCATGTGTGTCTGTGCGCGTATGCCTGCATGTGTGCGTGCATTAGTGTGTCATACAGATTTCTCCAAAACTACTACAGCTACAGATTTTTTTGTCAATTATTGTCCTAATGAATTTCCACGCCCTTGTTATATATGTCAGGACACTAGACGATAGTTCAAATCTTCGCTTGGTAGTGATGCTTTCTTTATGAGGGGGGAGGTTACATATTAAGATTGCTTACATTCCTTTTAAAAGTTGGCCATTGGTAATTATTTCCAATGCTTTACCATGAGGCTGATTCAAACTAAAACCACTGAGGTAAGAGCAAATGGATCATTTGTCTTCTTTGTTATGCATGCATCCCACAAGGATGATCTAAAATCAAGAAATCTCAAGTGTTCACCTCAAATATAAAGTATGAAAATCAGCCAATTTTTAGAGGCTAACTACATCAGACCTATTTCCTCTCAGAAAAAATTACAATGTGAATGTGCTAGACCCATTCAAGAAATAAGCACTAGCCATATGAATAGTTATTCTTCAAAAAGACTTTACTTGAGATAATTAAAAATTCCCCTACCAAATCATGTCTTTTAGATCCAGTGCCTACTTTCATTCTTAAAGATTATGTGGATATTTTACTTCCATCAGTTACAAAACTTGTGAATTTATTCTTTGGCTGAGGATGTTTTCCCCCAAATTTTTAAAAGGCTGTTGTCGCCTCCCCCCTCATAAAGAAAGCATCACTACCACTGAAGTATTGTCCAGTGTCAGGACTATGTTTTGTGTGTAAATTAGTGGAGTAGGTAGTTGCGAAACAGCTCATACATCATATCAACAGTAATCTTGACAATCATCAGCGATCTGCATATAAAACTGCCTTTGTGAGTAGACGTCTTGGTTATTGCAATTCTCTCTTCAGAGGTCTGTCCAGTTTCAACATGCATAAACTCCAGTGTATCCAGAATGTCCCTGCTAGGATTTTCACAAGTTGTATTAGATACACATGGTCATCTCCTATTCTCAAAAGACTCGATTAGTTGCAAGTTTAATTTCATTTTCACAATGGGCACTTTGGTTTGTAAGTTTCTTCACAGTGGGTCGCTTTTGTCTATTTGTTGTGGTAGATATGGTACAAGATACAACTGATGGTACAAGATACAACCGTCCCGATAAAGGTTCTTGGAGGTTCCTCAATTCTGTCCATATGTAAATTAATAAAACACAACTTGGCAATAGCTTGCTTGTGATGCTCCCACAGTTTGGAATGGTTCATTCTTCCCCAACTCTTGCCAGTTTAAGGAAAAAGCTAAAATCATATTTCTTCAAAAAGGCTTTCCCACCTTAGCATATAAACTACCCACCGTTTCTGAGGTATCGACCTGGTTATGTCTATGGAATAACCACTATTGAATTGGTTTTTGGTGTTGCGTCTTAGAGTCTGCCTAGAATAGAATATAATGTTTGAGGTTTGAAATAAATTAAGCAAGTATTAGTTGAAAGCAAATCATAAATTTCCTTGTGGAAGATGTTTAAAAGTGAGATAGTACAGAGAGTATGTACATGTATGTGCCATGTACCTGGTGATAGTTCTAGGCTTCAACAAAAACAATTTCTTTCGTGAGAATTCTGTTTAGTATCCTATCCTTTGAGGACATATTCCACTTGAATGACTGGTAAACTAGAATTGTAGAAGTATAGTTGTGGTTCCTTGGCCTTCCACTTGACAGGTTTCTATATTCCTCAAATGCTGATGTTCACAAAGGTAAAGTCTATTCCAAGAAACGGTTATAATCTGTACAGCATCCAAGCAGGGAGTGACTGGGAAGGACAATAGGCTTGTCTGAAGAGATGGGTCTTTAGTTAATTTCTGGTATTGGATACAAAGTTCCGTGACTTGACAACCTGGTATATACTCCCAGTGAAGTCTGTATTTCTTTGCGTTTTAAAAAATATTTAACAGACATCTAAAAATATATCGCCAAGAGTTGGCATCTTTATTGCTAAAAGACTGACAACTGTTGTAAAGAGCACTGAACATGTAACATCCATAACTCAGCCAAGGATAAGCCATTGAAAAAGTAATAAAATATAGGGATGTGTAGGGGAGAATCCTTTCACAATATACAAAGTAAATGAAGTATTGAATGCTAAGTTTTCTTGCCGTATGGCATATTCAGTTGTTGTACAGTCTTTACCCAAATCTGCTGGTGGTAGTGGGGCTGAAGTCATTGAAGAACAGTTGCCATGGAGTAAAATAAATGTACGCTTCATTGTAAGGCTTGTAATAAGGAACGTGTGACACAGAATTATTAACTCCCCCTCCAGCTTCCAGTTTCTATTTTTTTGTGCTCACATTGTCCAAGATATGCAATTTCTGAAATTTGGCAAACATGCTGGCCTCTTCACATATTTTTTTTTGATTGAATACTTCTAAATAAACAAGTTTAAAAGGCAAAATGTATAAAAATTATTAATAACAGTTTTCTTTCCAAATAAATGAGGTTTTTAAGAGTAACAAATTGAAGGCATATGTTGCTTTTCCACATGGATTACTTGCAAATGATTCAGTCGACAAGCAGAATTCACATGTAGTAAAACCATCAAACATTTGCCAATATTTGATTTGGCAGTTTGTCAATAGTGGCTAGTAACTGAGGTGCCCATTAGCTACAGTGCCCATTTAATTGGAAAAATCCAGTAGATTATGTCTCTGCTATTTCTTCATTTGTAAAAATTCATCAGATCTAATATTTGGGAAATAGCACCAGGGAACCATTTTGTATCAGAATGATTTCATGAAAGTGCAGTTATAAACACAGTCAAGCTCCTCCAAATATAACTCTGTTTAGTGGAATTACCTCTTAAGTAGAATTAATTATCTGGTCCGAAATGAGACATCTCTAAAGTATATTACATTGTATATATGCTGTGCCAGTTGGAATTTTAACTATGCACTAATTTTGGCTATTTTAGCTAATAAGCATGGACAGTGAAAATTAATTCCAAGTGAAACTTTAAATCTGTATTAATCTCTAAAATATAAACTAAACCATTAGTGAAAATTGATTCTAGTGAATATCGTAAAAATTGGAAAGTTGTGAAAATTTTTGATAGCTAATATTTCTTCTTCTACAGTTTTTTAATATCGTGAATTTTTGGTTCATCACAAGAATTTTTTTTCAGTTCCTTTATATTGGACTAAACAGGGTTTATCTGTGTGTACATGTATGCATTGTACAATCTGTCCATTTTAAGTTCACTGTAAGTTTATGTCTGTGAGAATATTCTGCAAGAGATGACTCTGCATGGCTACATAAATCCCTTCTAATTGGTATGGAATACCCTTCAAGATATTTTCCATGAACTGGGAGACCCTGCTTTATTTCTAGATTTGGTCAAATGACTACACTGATGGCTCACAGAGAATAAAGAGACAAAAACATGGCTCCTATTTTCAAGCTACACTGGAGCTCAATTTTATAATGTCATTTTGTCGCAGACAAAAATGACTGGTTGTAATTGTTGTGATTATTTCATTCATGTTTTCAGCAATGAATTCTGAAAATTTTAAGTTGGTATTTAAGAAATATATTTACTGTGAAAAAAAAACAACAGAATTTGATTAAAAAACTATAGCTGAACATTGTTTCAGCAAACATTTGGCAAAATGAGGTCTAGATAGGTCCTTGCTTTAACGTAGTCTATGTGAGCAGGAGCTTCATAATTCTTGCTGCTGGGATACCCAAAGGATAGATTTTTATGTGATATGTCAAACCTCATTTTCTCGTGAAGATATTTTTGCCATAAAATGTACAAAGTTTCAGATTTCTCTCTGGAAAAAAATAGACATATGAATAAAAAGATTGTGAATGCATATTTATTCAGTAAGACTGATTTTCATTGCTGAGGAAAATGTGGATGTTTCAGACATTGGGAAGTGTTTTTTTTCTCAATTTAATGGATTGATTTACATCAAGAAAACTAAGAGTACAATTATAGTTATCTGGGAGAGTGAAATTGGACTGGAAACAACCATATTTAGTTAACTACATTGTATTGATGTAGCAAGGTACAAGCAGTCACTCTTTCTGGATCCAAACTTCAATGAAAATATTTAAACATAAAAGAGAGAATAAGTTGGGGACAGGAAACTGTTCAATCAGCTCTTATGATGCTTATAGTCTACCTTTAAATGATGCATTTTACAGTGATAACACTTAGGAATTCTATTGGAGGATAGACTGTCTAATTGGAGGAAGGAATGTGACATTTGTCACTGGGAGTATACTTTGAAATTAAATTAACTATCAGATGGAGGTTTCACTCTACTTTTGTAACAATGACCAAATATTGTGACTAAATTCATAAGCTTCAGAAGACTGTCATAATATCATAATTCAAAGTAAAAAAAAATAAATAAATAAAACTGAGCAATTTCACATGTAAACTTTTCAGGTATTCTAGTAAATATTCAATAACTGAGATAATAGTGTGGGAAGATGACATTTATGAATGAAACTCAGAAGTCAGTTGAACAATTCAGTTCAAACACACTGATGAAACTCATTAGCTGTGTTGCATTCATAAGCACAGGGATTGTGCAAAATGCTTACTTAATCTATCTGATTTTGTTGAAGATGAATAAGATCTACTTGAAGCCAATGACCTATTTATTCAGCCTGTGTGTCTGTGATATTTTGTTCTGTAGCATATGCCTACCTGTTGTGCTCTCTGTGGTAATTAATCAGCAGGGATGGCTGTATGGTCAGTTGGGATGCAAGCTCTATGCATTTGCTAATGTATTTTTGCTCTTTGGAGGACACTTGACCACTTTTGTGATGTCTATAGACAGGTACATCTACACTTGTCACTGGAAATTTTACTGCAAACGCTTTCATCTCTCTGGAGCCATAGTCAGCATCCTTGTAGCTTGGCTCATAGCATTTCTTCTGGCTTTTCCACCAGTGTTTGAATTTGGAAGCTATGACTACATCCCTGTTGAGGGCCAATGTTCATTAGATCACAGATTTTATACAGATAATGACACACTGGGGTACTTAATGTTACAGACAGCGGCTTGTGTGACTTGCTTCTTTGTATATTCCAAGATATTTTTGTACTTGAGAAATCACAGGAAACTAGCACTAGTGAAAAACCCAAATCCTCTAACCAGTGATGACTGGTCCTTTCATGGTCCAGTGCAAGGTCATCAAGTGCAGATGAACAATCAAGGTCAAATACAGCTTGGGATGATCAGAACAGTGACCAATAATGGAGCGCCATTCAATAACAATCCCACTTTAAATGCAAACTATTGTACAGGAAGTGATGTCAGAGCTGCCAGTCTGAAGCTGCATCTTACGAGGTTGTATTTCTTAATGACTTTAATTTATTATATATTATGGGCACCATATATAGTGAAATCATTTTGGAAAGTTTTGAGCAGTTCCAAGCCTGTGAATACTGTGTTTGAATCTGTTGCCACATGGTTAGTCTACTGCCACCCTGCATTATTGCCATCAGTATATTTTGTGAATAATACTGGTGTTAAAAAGAGAAGAATCCACAGACACAATCTTATTGAAGACTATGCAAATGAAACTGAAACTGTGATGTAACCAAAAGTACATGAAGTGTTTACATTCTTCAGTATTGTTATTATACTTATAATTTTGGCAAAATCATACAAGACATAAATCTTTGCAAGTGAAACAAACTGTTCAATGACATTTTCTGCTAAACTTTATTTAAGCCTGTGATGTTTTGTTCAAATTCTGTGTTACTATTGTGATGCATGTATTTATAACTATCTTAATTTTGTGGAACCTCTTTTGTATTATGAAAGACTAATCACATTTTAGAAAAATAAAAGCCATGATCATTTTTAGTACAAAATAATTATAACAGTACACAAATCTGAGAGAGGGAAAATTAAAGCATAAAATCAAATATTAAACCAACAGAAGGTCAGATAATAGAGGTTCTACTGTATAGCATGTCATAAACACAAAACTAGCATCAGACATGCCTGTACCCCACAGCCTGGGGAAATAGTTTTCAACACTATAAGATATAGAAGCAGTGAAACAGTATAAAAATCGGGATACTTTCAGAGCAGTGTCAGTTATATTAAGGTCTCAATGATGTTTAAGTTGAGAAAATAACACATAAGAGAAACAAAATGTATGCAATGATAAAGTATTAAAACAAGACAATTCAATAGCAAGATGACAGCATTAATCAGTAAACTAAAAACTATGATACACACCTACAACCCCTAAGCAATGTCCCTACCAACTATCACTTTACAGTTTCAGAGATATTGCCTGGACAAAATTTTATAGGTCAAGGTCACTACGGCAAGGTCAAATGTCAAATCAAGGTCAAACCATGACATTGCACACCTACAACCTCCAACCAATGTCCCTACTAAGTATCAACTTCCTATGCCTTACGCTTTCTGAGATATAGCCCGGACAAGCTTTTATAGGTTAATATCACTACAGCAAGGTCAAAGGTCAAATCAAGGTCACATGATGTTGCACACCTGTACCCCCTAATCAGTGTGCCTAGCAAGTATCAACATCCTACACCTTATAGTTTCTGAGATATAGCCCAGACAAGATTTTATAGGCCAAGGTCATTATGGCAAGGTCAAAGGTCAAATCAAGGTCACATCATGACGATGCACACCTACAAACCCAAACCAATGTCCCTACCAAGTATCAACTTCCTACACCTTACGCTTTCAGAGATATAGCCCAGACAAGATTTTATAGGTCAAGGTCACTACGGCAAGGTCAAAGGTCAAATCAAGGTCACACCATGACGTTGCCCACCTACACCCCCTAACCAATGTCCCTACCAAGTATCGACTTCCTACACCTTACGGTTTCCGAGATATAGCCCAAACAAGATTTTATAGGTCAAGGTCACTACGGCAAGGTCAAAAGTCAAATCAAGGTCACACCATGACATTGCCCACCTACACCCCCTAACCAATGTCCCTACCAAGTATCGACTTCCTACACCTTACGGTTTTCGAGATATAGCCCAAACAAGATTTTATAGGCCAAGGTCACTACGGCAAGGTCAAAGGTCAAATCAAGGTCACACCATGATGTTGCACACCTACACCCCCAACCAATGTCTCTACCAAGTATCAACTTTCTACACCTTACAGTTTCCAAGATATAGCCCGGACAAGATTTTATAGGTCAAGGTCACTATGCCAAGGTCAAAGGTCAACTCAAGGTCACACCATGACGTTTCACACCTACACCCCCTGGCCAATGTCCCTACCAAGTATCAACTTCCTACACCTCACGGTTTCCGAGATATAGCCCGGACAAGATTTTCAAACTCAAGGTCACTGCGGCAAGGTCAAAGGTCAAATCAAGGTCACACCATGACGTTGCACACCTACACCCCCTAACCAATGTCCCTACCAAATATCAACTTCCTACACCTTACAGTTCCCGCCCGCCCGCCCATCCGGACACCATGGTTAAAAACAATACCCTAACAGCTCTTAAGGGCTGTGGGGTAAAAACATGTACAAAGATCCATGTAATGAAATATTTACTCTAAGTGTACAATGCATGAACTCATGCTTGTATGTGTCAGGCCTGAATATTTGTAAGATGGTTTAATTCTTGGAGAGTTTGTTTTGCCTTCTCTAAGTACCCGTCCATACCGTAGTTATGTCTGATCATGCATCCAAACAATCTGTAGAGAAGCTTTCTATTGTCATAACCTTCTTCCTTTGGCATAACATCAAAGTAAGCATCATAAAATGCTGGTGTAAAGTCATTGGTGAGGTAGGGTTGTGTTAAGTCAAATTCATAATGTCCATAGAAGCAATATGGGTCAAACAAAACTGAAAAACAATGAATTTACACATTATATTCTGTGAAATAAACATTGGCAATATTCAGCAGTATAGCAGTGCTAAGTGCCAAGTACACCCAAAAACAGGACATTATCAAAAAATTTAATGGAAAATTGGCTAGGTAAATTGTTTTCAAAACTAGTCAGTTTCTAAATCCCAGAAATTCTTGTCAGTTGTTTGAAGTTCATTTTGGTATTATAATTTTTTTCAATTCTACATGGCAAATACTTTAACACACAAACAAAAAAAAACAGTGGAAAGAAATTGCTTCTCTAGAGTAATAAAAAACAATCTAGTTATCGACCATCTTTTCCAAGTCAGTCATGGAAAATTCTGACCCTTTCTTTCTTTTTTAGTGTTCTTTTTGAAAAGTTAAAAATCATTGTATCTGTTTGATCCATAATCATAATTTGAGTACACATCATATAAAATGAAGAACCTACATAAGAAACATATTGTCAGTTTTAACTTTGTTCTAGTGCACGATAATACATACCAGGCTCATTTCCAAGCTGCCCTGCATTATCAGAACCAACATCCCCAACACATAGTGATGGTAAAACAGACACTGTTCTGAAGAACCAACTGACTTTTGGCTTTAACATTTCCCATAAGTTCCATAACTCCTCATCTGCCAACTGTATAGAATTTATAAAGAATATAAATATGTCAAGTTAATTAAATGAAAAATCAGTTAAGTTATAAAATTGATCTTATGTATTTTATTAAAATAATATGCCTACAGTTAAATCTTAAGAAAGCAGAAAGGCCTCTGTTTTAAGGAGTCAGAAGGGACAAGACTTTGCAATGCAATTGGTAACCAGTTGGAAAACAATTGGAAAACAAACATCTCCAAAACTAATATACAGGGCATTATAAGTTTATATGAAAATTGAAGAATAAATATTTAAAAAATTACATCTATGAGTTCTGGCCTACTCTTACTATTAAATATCTATTAAAGAGTGAAAAATATATTATTAGTCGAATCTTTGATTCGAGTTATGTACTGAGTTGCGGTCGCGATTTTAAAAGGGCCGTTTAAGCCCTTAAATATCAAATTCTTCATAATATTTGTTCACATATCGGTACATTAAGGTCTATACTATACACTCTGCCATTTTGAAGAGTTTTAATGCTTTTATTCAGTTATATTTTATAAAGTAAAAAGCATGTCTGGCACTTCGTCTGGCTTTCTCCAAGGACCTGTATGTCCTAGAACCTATTGTATTTCTATTGTGATTTTCTACTCGAACGAGTCTTTTTTAACGGTTTCGTCTGCTGGTTTCTAGACCTTAAACCCCAATTAATTTATTCGTCTGCAGGGTTTACCACGCAGTCACTGTTAATGTAAGATTGCTGTCTGCCCATCTACGTGTACTCCATTATTTGTCAAACAAATAAACCGCAAAGAAATTAATGAATGAAGTGACGTCACGGTAGTACTACACATTTGTCATTCAGCCAATCAAAATCGAGGACACCTCTGGCAGAGACCATGAAAATTCAAACTCCGTAGTTCTACATTCAACCACTAGAAGGCGCTTTTGTATGTCCTAGAAGTTTTCACAATGGGGTTTCTAAACGTGAGGCTACGATGGGGTTTCTAACAACATTTTACAAATATATAATCCAGCAATATTTCTGTCTTCTCGCAATATTTAAAACAAATAAAATATCAAATGCTGGTAGTTGTACACCCACACAGTGATGAAAACGTGAGGCTACAATGGTGTTTCTAACAACATTTTACAAATATATAATCCAGCAATATTTTACTGTCACCGCACCTCACTCTGTCTTCTCGCAATATTTAAAACAAATAAAATATCAAATGCTGGTAGTTGTACACCCACACAGTGATGAAAACGTGAGGCTACAGTGGGGTTTCTAACAATATTTTACAAATATATAATCCAGCAATATTTCTATCTTCTCGCAATATTTAAAACAAATAAAATATCAAATGCTGGTAGTTGTACACCCACAGAGTGATGAAAACGTGAGGCTACGATGGGGTTTCTAACAACATTTTACAAATATATAATCCAGCAATATTTTACTGTCACCGCACCTCACTCTGTCTTCTCGCAATATTTAAAACAAATAAAATATCAAATGCTGGTAGTTGTACACCCACACAGTGATGAAAACGTGAGGCTACAGTGGGGTTTCTAACAATATTTTACAAATATATAATCCAGCAATATTTCTGTCTTCTCGCAATATTTAAAACAAATAAAATATCAAATGCTGGTAGTTGTACACCCACAGAGTGATGAAAACGTGAGGCTACGATGGGGTTTCTAACAATATTTTACAAATATATAATCCAGGGGCCGATTTCACTAAAGGTTTTTGGCTAAGTCAGGGACTTAAATCTAAGACATTGGTCTTAACTAGGCCTGGGACTTAAAATGGATTTCACAAAGGTGACTTACCTAAGTCCAAGCTCATCATATAACCACAGTGGTTTTCTGTGTCATGTGACTTTTTATATCCTTCATTTAATGCATTTTATCTAAGGATAAGTGCTGTTTTGAAATGGAAAACCTTGTTCCCACACATAACTTCCTAAAGACTACTTCAGTAAGGTGTTCTGTGTAATTATACTTTTTTTACAGCCCTTTCAAACTTTGAAGTGGAGAAAAGTTTATGGCGGCCATATTTAAGTCCTCTTTACAAAATTTAAGCCCACCACCTCCCAGACTTAAATCTAAGTCCACTGACTTAGCAAATCCATGGACTTAGCCCCTTTGTGAAATCCACTAAGTCTAAGCCCACTGACTTAGCACATTTTTGACAGAATTTAAGACCAAAGTCTTAAACTTAAGCCCAAAACCAGGCTTAAGACCCTTCGTGAAATCGGCCCCAGCAATATTTTACTGTCACCGCACCTCACTCTGTCTTGCGGGCGATAATACCAAGTTTACAGATTTCAACACCCACTGCTGTCCTAAGATTCGACTCCGTGGTTGGCAGAAGGCCAGCCACTTCACCCTAGTTAACAATGGTAAGATCACTGTACTTATGGACTTAAAACAACAGCATTAGCTTGTAAATCCCTAAATCATGATTGTAATGAAACTAAAGCTCTTACTTGTCTAATTACTGGGTATATCCAGTCACAGAAAAAATGGAAAAGTCATGGAATTCCATTATTTTTTTCCAGGCCTGGAAAAGTCATGGAAATTGACTCCAGGTTTTGGAAAATCCATAAAAAGTCATGTAAATTGAAAGGCATCCTTTCACGAAATGGCATTGTTCCTTTCTGTCATCCAGCATTTCCATACAAGGATACATTTATGTAACCAGATCATATTTTGGTGTCTTCCACATCTTCCTGTACTGTAACTGTAACCTTGTGAGTGGTTCTCAAAGGCAAAACTGGCGGGAGTTTGTGGCCTTGGTAGATGTTTCTTTCATGCCACGAAGCATGTAAAAGGTCCTTAATTTTAAAGCTTTGGTTATGGAGAAGCCATGGAAAATTCATGGAAAAATATTGAAATTTAGTGGATACACCCTGTGATTACACAGTATCAAGCAAAGTTTCTCTGATGCTCGCAAGCTACCTATGGACATTGGTTCAAGCCAAGCTTTTTATCACTTTCAACACATTCATCAAATTCCACCTGTTGGTATGTGTAGGACTGGAAACTATGACCACAGAGGTCAGAGCTAAGAGATTTGTTAAGCACTCCCATACTAAGGCTTCTGTAATTATGGAAGGAATTACCCCTTGTTATAAATTCTCCATCTCTTTAATCTGCCAACTAAGCCTTTGCTTATCCAATGATTACATGAGTTTGGTATTTTACATTTTGGGCGGGTTGCATTTAAATTGGTACCATTTCGAAAAACAAGATGGCCGCCATCTTAAAATTCCATTTCTGGACTCTAACTCAAAAAATGTTTCAGCCGATCAATTTAAAACTTAACAGGGAGATAGGGCACCACCTATGTTAGGTTGCTTTCAAAGTTGGTGCCATTTGGACAAACAAGATAACTGCCATCTTGAAATTCCATTTTTGGACTCTAACGCGAAGACGCTTCAGCTGATCGATTGAAAACTTAAAAGGGTGGTAGGACACCACTTAGGCTAGGTTGCTTTTGAAATTGGTGCCATTTGAAAAAACATGGCTGTGATCTTGTAATTCTGTTTTCGAGCTCTAACTTGAAGATGCTTCTGCCTATCAATTTCACACTTCATGGAGTGGTTGTCTGGTGCCCTTCTCTTTTTGGGGCAAAGAAGGGTCCGGCATTGCCCACTATTTTATTCTCCCACTTCCTACCTTCATTTTAGGGGTCAGTATGTTTGTTTGTTTACTGGACAACAGAAGGAAGACTAGAGCTCTGCACATCCTCAGTGTAATTTTGTACCTTAATTAGGCGGGTTGCTTGTAACCAACCTGATTATGATATTGATGTGTCCGGCTGTCTGTCTGTCCATCACCATTTTGGTTTCAGGACTCTAACTAGAAGATGAATTGTCCCATCAACTTTAAACTTAACAGGGTGATAGGAACCACCAGGGCTTGGTTGCTTTCGAAATTGGGGTTGGTTCATTTGCCTATTTTGGGCTCATCCAAAATATTTTGGTTTCCGGACACTAACTCAAAGATGCTTTGTCCGATCACCTTGGAACAGGGTAACTGGCCACCACCAGGGCTTGGTTGCTTTCAAATTGGGGTTGGTTCGTTTGCTCGTTTTGGGCTTGTGCTCATCTGAAATATCTTAGTTTCCAGACTCTAACTGGAAGACGCTTTGTTTGATCAATTTGAAGCTTAACAGAGTGATTGGACACCACCAGGGCTGGGTTGCTTTTGAAATGGGTGTCTTTGAATCTGCCCATTTTGGACGTGTGCTTATCCAAAATGCCAGACTCTAACTTAAAGACACTTTGTTCTTGCATCTGATTAGAAAAAAAGTAAATAAAAAATATTGTTGTGAAATTGCTAAAGGCTGTAGCACTGAAGGGGAGAGGTTTTACAACTATATGTTGCAGTTTATCTCTATCATCAACCTAGATGATACTTTGGAAAAGTCTGGCAGGCACTGCAATACTTCATTCCCTCATAGAGTCTAGTATATGATTTATGCATTATTATTTCTCTTTAAATAAGCAACAGCAAAATCACAAAAAAAAAGAAAAAAAACTCAAGATTCAGATCTACATTTTGTTGGCTGAATGTAAACTGTGGCTGCATCATTTCCTCACTGAAGTACTGATCCCACTGATCGTGCCATGTTTGTCCTGGTACACAAAAGTGAGGCCCAAAGAAAACTTGTTCGTCAGAACCAAACCTTGTTACTGGACTATTTTCAGGATAAGGGACTGCACTGTCCCTTATCCCGGCTATTTTCGTCATGTTATCCTGGTGTAATCTGAAACATATAAAACAACAACAGCAACAATCTTTAATGATAAAAGGGCATAAAATGAATGTGCCAATGTTGAAAATATGAACAATGGATATGTTAAGAACACTGATTTGAATCTTATTCTGGATGATATCAACACTTTTCATGGATCACTGTTTGTAAGCCAAATTTAGTAGTGAGAAAATCTATACACAAGACTGGGAACAAGACCACTCGGTTCCATTTTTACTGGAGTGTACAAGACAGGTCTTACCAGGCAAAAAAATAATAGATTGTAAAATGCCTAAAGAGTAGTTGTAGCACACTAAAGATTAGTGGAGTAATTGTTAGAGTAAGAAATCTAATATTCGCCAGGAATCTAAAATTCGCCACCTCTAAAACCTTAGTTAATTTTATGAAGAAAATGATGTTTTTGTCCAAAAATTGGTATTTTTCAGTTCAAAAAGCCTTAATTTACTATACAGTCAACAAATCTCACCACAATTCATTTATTTTATTAGTATTTTCACATGTGGCGAATTTCAGATATGTGGCGAATTTTAGATTTCTTACTCTATATGACCAAAAAGATCAGTCAGGAATACTCAAGACAGAAATTCTCTCTCACAAATGTTTCTGAACATGTTTAATATTTTCGACAATTACAAAACATCCCCACTATTTGCTCCTAATCTTCATGAGTGGAAAGAAAATGCCACTAAGATTATGCTAGAAACTACATTATTGCGGCAATCAGGAGGCAAACTGATAACAGTGGAATAGAGGTATTAAGTGCAGGTATGAGATTCATACAGCCTGAAGTATCATACTGCCTGAATGAAAATAGGCTGCACCTAGCAACAGTTCCCAAACCAAAGTAAGACCTTTCCTCTAATTGTTCATGCAATACCAAGGTAGATCAGTTTATTATATTTCTGTTGGTTATACATCCAATGAATGAGAGAGTGTTCCATATAAATACTAAGAACACAAAGCTGCTGGTTCATTCTTAGCCATGCCTTCATTCATTTTATTTTCATATTCTTTCTTGTAAACTCTACACAAAGTCTCACTTACTAGTGGAAACTGGAACGACTGAAAGTAATGACTAGATTTTGGAAAAAATGAAAAATAATGAATATATGTTTTGGGAAATACATGTATTTATCTTTTACTGACCCCACTGAGCTACACTCTCATTGAGCTTAGCAGTGAAACAAGTAAATGTGTAGTTTTCAATATTTCCAACAAAATAATATCCAACAAAAATCATGGGAAGTCACTTACTTAGCCAGTGCATGCGCAAAGTCAGTGCAGCAACTTGTAAGGGGCTGGAGGTTTTCCAGATATTCAAGTACAATAAAAGATTCAATACTTCCTCCCACTTGTCCAACCTGCCTTATGGAGAACAATTCAATATTATTACAATTGATTCTGTACAACTACACCTGGCAACACAGAAAGGATCTAGTTCAACTTATACCCAACTCCACCTTATTCTGAATTACTTGTTTTTCAGACTTCTTTTTTTAACATTAAAGCTGAATATACAATGACAAATAAATTTAAAGAAAATATCAGTCAAAAACATTTAACTTTAGAACCATTAATTATGATATAAAAATTATATTATTATGATAGAAATTCAAAATGAGAAAGCAAATATATGCCTCAAATATATTCATGGTATTAGGTTTCATATTACTCTGGCTTCCACTAGTACTTGCAAAAAAAATTATGTTTCCAGATGATAATCATGTTCAAACTAGTAATACCAAATTTTACTTTACTTTGGTTACAATTGTACAAAGTAAACAATAATAGTAATATATTGTTGTAATGTGTTGGTTAATTATCAAATTGTTACAG
Source organism: Sabellastarte sp. h YS-2021 (assembly GCA_964017235.1). Lineage (NCBI taxonomy): Eukaryota > Metazoa > Annelida > Polychaeta > Sabellida > Sabellidae > Sabellastarte > Sabellastarte sp. h YS-2021. The sequence goes on along the minus strand of OZ024930.1, from coordinate 57,066,784 downwards.
CTAGGAAGGAAAAGTAATACATGTAAGATAATGGGGAACTTTTTACACTCCAAAATCAATGCATGAAAATATAGTGACATGGAAACAGTACCATAAATGGTTTTGGAATCCTGATAACATTCACGTTTTGCAGCAGCTTCAAACCTTCATATTCAGTGTGAAATACTTCTTTAGACTGATACAAAAAGATAAAATAATAAAGAAAAATTCCATAATTTGGTTTTGTTTTGTGCAACACCTTTTTGTTGATACACATTTATCCAGATATATGTGCAACAAACTGCACCATACATAAAATTGATATTTGATGGATTTAGTTCAAAGTAAAACTAGAGGATCGCTCGCATAAAAAAAGATAATGTTTTTGCATAGCAAAAACAAAGAGTCCCGAAAAGGATATAAAGGTGAGTGCTAAAGTATTAAGAAAATGCTTCGTTTCTAGCCTTATTCTGTTGTGGCAACCAGAGTCAGCGCAGTCTGCTCTATCTAGCACGGTTTTCAAGATATAAGCATTTTTGTGTTTTGCAAAAAATTCAAAAATTCAAAATGTCCGCTATATTTGGCGAGACAAAAATATTTTCAAAATTGGCATGGCTACTCTGCAGAGATACCCAGCAGGTCAAAAATTTTGTTGAGTTCGCTCCATCTAGCACGGTTTTCGAGATATAAGCATTTTTGTGTTTCGCAAAAACTTTGAAAATTCAAAATGGCCACCATTTTTGGGGAGACAAAATTTTTTGACAAGACCACTGCCGCGGTGTGTATCTCCCGCCGAGCATTAAAGGAGAAGAAATAGCTTTTCCCGAGATATTCACAATTTTTCATTTTCGTGTGTGAAAGCTCTTCCAAAAGTAGGTGAATGAGTTATTTGAGAAAAATTGGCTATCTGCAATACTATTAAGAGATAATTCACATTTACTCCTTTTGAGTAGGTGAGTAATTACCTACGGGTCTGGAACTTCACCAAGTGAAAGTTCTCCCAAAAGTAGATGAATGAGTTATTTGATAAAAATTGGGTATCCGCAATACTTTTAGAGATAATTCGCATTTACTCATTTTGAGTAGGTGAATAATTAGCTATGGGTTTGAAACTTCACCAAGTGAAAGCTCTCCTAAAAGTAGGTGAATGAGTTATTTGAGAAAAATTGGCTATCTGCAATACTTTTAGAGATAATTCGCATTTACTCATTTTGAGTAGGTGAGTAATTAGCTATGGGTCTGAAACTTCACCATGTGAAAGCTCTCCCACAAGTAGATGAATGAGTATTTGATAAAAATTGGGTATCCGCAATACTTTTACAGATAATTAGCATTTACTTATTTTGAGTAGGTGAATAACTAGCTATGGGTCTGAAACTTCACGGAGTGAAAGCTCTCCCAAAAGTAGGTGAATGAGTTATTTGAGAAAAATTGGCTATCTGCAATACTTTTAGAGATAATTTGCATTTACTCATTTTGAGTAGGTGAGTAATTAGCTATGGGTCTGAAATTCCACCAAGTGAAAGCTTTCCCAAAAGTAGGTGAATGATTTATTTGAGAAAAATTGGCTATCTGCAATACTTTTAGAGATAATTCGCATTTACTCATTTTGAGTAGGTGAGTAATTAGTTATGGGTCTGAAACTTCACCATGTGAAAGCTCTCCCAAAAGTAGGTGAATGAGTTATTTGAGAAAAATTGGGTATCCGCAATACTTTTAGAGATAATTCGCATTTACTCATTTTGAGTAGGTGAATAATTAGCTATGGGTCTGAAACTTCACCAAGTGAAAGCTCTCCCAAGAGTAAGTGAATGAGTTATTTGAGAAAAATTGGCTATCTACAATACTTTTAGAGATAATTCGCATGTACTCATTTTGAGTAGGTGAGTAATTAGCTATGAGTCTGAAACTTCACCATGTGAAAGCTCTCCCACAAGTAGATGAATGAGTATTTGATAAAAATTGGGTATCCACAATACTTTTAGAGATAATTTGCATTTACTCATTTTGAGTAGGTGAGTAATTAGCTATGGGTCTGAAATTCCACCAAGTGAAAGCTTTCCCAAAAGTAGGTGAATGATTTATTTGAGAAAAATTGGCTATCTGCAATACTTTTAGAGATAATTCGCATTTACTCATTTTGAGTAGGTGAGTAATTAGCTATGGGTCTGAAACTTCACCATGTGAAAGCTCTCCCAAAAGTAGGTGAATGAGTTATTTGATAAAAATTGGGTATCCGCAATACTTTTAGAGATAATTCGCATTTACTCATTTTGAGTAGGTGAATAATTAGCTATGGGTCTGAAACTTCACCTAGTGAAAGCTCTCCCAAAAGTAGGTGAATGAGTTATTTGAGAAAAATTGGCTATCTACAATACTTTTAGAGATAATTCGCATGTACTCATTTTGAGTAGGTGAGTAATTAGCTATGGGTCTGAAACTTCACCATGTGAAAGCTCTCCCACAAGTAGATGAATGAGTATTTGATAAAAATTGGGTATCCACAATACTTTTAGAGATAATTTGCATTTACTCATTTTGAGTAGGTGAGTAATTAGCTATGGGTCTGAAATTCCACCAAGTGAAAGCTCTCCCAAAAGTAGGTGAATGATTTATTTGAGAAAAATTGGCTATCTGCAATACTTTTAGAGATAATTCGCATTTACTCATTTTGAGTAGGTGAGTAATTAGCTATGGGTCTGAAACTTCACCATGTGAAAGCTCTCCCTCAAGTAGATGAATGAGTTATTTGATAAAAGTTGGGTATCCGCAATACTTTTATAGATAATTAGCATTTACTCATTTTGAGTAGGTGAATAATTAGCTATGGGTCTGAAACTTCACCATGTGAAAGCTCTCCCTCAAGTAGATGAATGAGTTATTTGATAAAAGTTGGGTATCCGCAATACTTTTATAGATAATTAGCATTTACTCATTTTGAGTAGGTGAATAATTAGCTATGGGTCTGAAACTTCACGGAGTGAAAGCTCTCCCAAAAGTAGGTGAATGAGTTATTTGAGAAAAATTGGCTATCTACAATACTTTTAGAGATAATTTGCATTTACTCATTTTGAGTAGGTGAGTAATTAGCTATGGGTCTGAAACTTCACCATGTGAAAGCTCTTCCAAAAGTAGATGAATGAGTTATTTGATAAAAATTGGCTATCTGCAATACTTTTAAGAGATAATTCGCATTTACTCATTTTGAGTAGGTGAGTAATTATCTACGGGTCTGAAACTTCACCATGTGAAAGCTCTCCCAAAAGTAGATGAATGAGTTATTTGATAAAAATTGGGTATCCGCAATAGTTTTAGAGATAATTTGCATTTACTCATTTTGAGTAGGTGAGTAATTAGCTACGGGTCTGAAACTTCATCGAGTGAAAGCTGAAGATCAAAAATTTTGTCGAAATCGCTCTATGTAGCACGGTTTTCGAGATATTAGCATTTTTGTGTTTTGCAATTTTTGCTCAAAAATTCGAAAATTCAAAATGGCCGCCATTTTTGGCAAGAAGATTTTTTTTTGAAAATTGGCATTGCCACTCTGCAGAGATACCCTGTGGGTCCAAAATTTCGTCGAAATTGCTCTATCTAGCACGGTTTTCGAGATATAAGCATTTTTCTGTTTTGCAATTTTGTGAAAAATTCGAAAATTCAAAATGGCCGCCATTTTTTGCGAGAAAATTTTTTTTTGAAAATTGGCATGGCTACTCTGCAGAGATACCCTGTGGGTCAAAAATTTCGTCGAAATCACTCTATCTAGCAGGGTTTTCAAGATATAAGCATTTTTATGTTTTGCAATTTTTGCGAAAAATTCGAAAATTCAAAATGGCCACCATTTTTGGCGAGACAAAAATTTTTTTGAAAAGTGGGATAACTACTTTGCAGAGATACCCTGTGGGTCAAAAATTTCATCGAAATCGCTCTATCTAGCACGGTTTTCGAGATATAAGCATTTTTGTGTTTTTCTTATTTGGAAAATTCATAATGATTAATTAATCATTAATTACTCGGCCATTTCTTAACCAATCAATGCCAAAATCTAATGATTTCCACATTTTAATAGAATGAATGTATTTGCCAAGTTTCAAGTGAATTGATAAAATCCCTTTCAAGTTATCATCCGGACAAGCTTCCCCATCGAAAAAAGACATTTTTGGTCATGTGACCTCTCTGATTGGTTGAAATGTCACTGCAGCATATTCAAAAAACTTCCCCAAGGCTGCTGCCTAAACCTTCCAAATTTGAAAAGAATCCGCCTAACGGTTACAGAGTTATAAGGAAAACAAAATGCGGAGCCGGCGGAGCCTGAAGGTCTCCCATATCAAACAAGCATCCCTTGCGGGACGCTTAATAACTAGTTTGATATTGCTCATCATTACACTGATAGTTGAAAATACATTTGCTTAATAAAATGAAAAAAAAGATGAAAGTGCCCTCCTAGTATTTTGTCAGCTGACATATTTAGGAAACATGTCAGTCCTGTATGCTGGCAAAAAGTTTAGCCAAAATGATTCTTTTTAAATGATTCCAAGCCAAACCTGTATGTTAAAATATCTCAAGATATTCATGATTTTCTAAAAAAACAAAAAAAGGTAAAAAAAATCTGCACAAAATGAAATTTTGTTTAATGATTCCAGCATTGATGAGTATAACCCATATGATTGAAAAGCAGCTCAAAATTGCTATATTTCTTACCATTTCCTGTGTACTCAATGGTTTTTTAATACATTGTAAAATTGCACAAATTAAAAAACTTGCAAGCCCAAAAAAGGGTATAATTTGTATAAATATTCTTCACATAGATAAAAAGATTTAGGAAGATAAGAGCTCTAATTAACTTACACAGTATAAAAACAATATGCATACAATCCTTGCACATAATTTCCCAAATATTCCTCACCCAAGTTGCAAGAAAGTGATGAAACAGCATCAGAGATACCCGTAGCACAAAGCCCAGGGAAATAGCATTGAACACCATGAGACATAGGGTAAAACAGTATAAACATCAAGGGACTTTCAGAATAGATATGAGAATATAACAGGTAAGAGAGCAACCATAGATTATCAAAACAAGGCAATTCAATAGCAAGAAAATAACACTGGAGATGCCAGTACCCCACAGCCTGGGGAAATAGTTATCAATACCATGAGAGATGGAATAAGTGAAACAGTAAAAAGATCGGGAGACATTCAGAGAAACAGTGTCAGCTTTGTAAAGGTCCAAATAATGTTTAAGTGGATAATATGATGTTAAGAGAGAGAAAATGTACCATGATGATGTACACCTACACCCCCAAAACTGCTGTCCCTTCCTACACCTTACAGTTTCTGAGATATGGCCTGGACAGGATTTTAAAAGTCAGGGTCACTACAGCACGATCAAAGGTCAAATAAAGATCACACCATATGACGTTGCACACCTACATCCTCAACCAATGTCCCTACCAAGGATCAGCCTCCTACACCTTACAATTTCCGAGATATAGATCAGACAAGATTTTAAAGTTCAAGGTCACTACAGTAATGTGTAAGGTCAAATCAAGGTCATAACCATGACGCTGCACACGTACACCCCCTAGCCAATGTCCTTACCAAATATCAACTTCATACACCTTATGGATTCCAAGATATAGCCCAGACAAGATTTTAAAAGTCAAGATCACTACAGCAAGGTCAAAGGTCAAGTCAAGGTCAGACCATGATGTTGCACACCTACACCCCCCAACCAATGGCCCTACCAAGTATCAACTTACTACACCTTACAGTTTCTGAGATATAGCCCGGACAAAATTTTAAAGGTCAAGGTCACTACAGCGCCCGCCCATCTAGATCTGGACACAATGGGTGAAAACAATACCCTGACAACCCTTAAAGCCCAAAGTCAAGGTCTCAAAGAACCTTCATTCCTCTGTCAATTGTGATGCTCAAAATAAACAAACTAATGTTGCATTTCAAGTGCATTGTAATGTACACCTATCTCAGATAATTAACAACTGCCATGTACAGAGGGACTTATGTGGGAATCTGCTGTTGAAAATTTAAACGAGCACTCAGGCCGCGGCTGAGTGGTAACTTCGAAATCTTGCTGCAATCTACTAATAACTTGCTGCAAATTTGGCCAAATTTGGCCAACTCAAAGTAGCTATTGCTCAGCTATGGAATGAGCTACAGGGCTGCAATTTTGCTATGTTAAAAATCTAAAAGTAGGTGCATAACATATTTCAACAAAATACTCTAAATGCAATAGTTTTAAAGTTACAAGCGATTTACTCAACAGTGAGAACCTCAAAGTAGCTATTACTCAGCCATGGAATGCGCTACAGGTCTGAAATTGTACTATGTTACACCTGATCTAAAAGTAGGTAAGTAACATATTTCAACAAAATACTCTAAATGCAATAGTTTTAAAATTACAAGCGATTTACTCATCAGTGAGAACCTTAAAGTAGCTATTGCTCAGCTATGGAATGAGCTACAGGTCTGCAATTTTACTATGTTACACCTAACCTAAAAGTAAGTGAATAACATATTTCAACAAAATTCTCTAAATCCAATAGTTTTTAAGTTACAAGTGATTTACTCAGCTATGGAATGAGCTACAGGGCTGCAATTTTATTATGTTATAGCTGATTCAAAAGTAGCTGGATAATATATTTCAACAAAATACTCTAAATGCAATAGTTTTAAAGTTACAAGTGATCTACTCAACAGCGACATCCTGAAAGTAGCTTTTGCTCATCTATGGAATGAGCTACAGGTCTGCAACTTCATTATGTCATAACTTACCCCAAAATAGTAAATTATGTATTCAAAGAAAGTCACTATGTGTGATACTTTCAAAGAAATTGGACACATTCTCATTTTTAAATTGTGCTACAAATCAGGAAGTAGCTATTACCTGCTTAGCTAATGCAACAGAGCTCCAAACTATGCACCATCTTATAGCTAAAGATAAAGTACCTGAACAACATGTTTAACAGAAACACTCTAAATGCAAAAGTTTCAGAGTTATAAGTCATATACTCAGAGTAGCTAAAATGGTCATAGCTATGTTAAAATGCTACCAATTTTGTCGAAATTCAGTCCTTCTCTATTCTGACACCTGACAATATTATAGGGGAAAAATGAGAAACCTAGCTTCAAAATTGTGGCCTAGAACGTGCTAACAAACATACATACATACACACAAACAAACATACAAACCGACTGACCAGCATACTTCAAAATCGAAAGATTTCGAAGTAATAAAGTTTGTGTACTTCAAAACAGTAAAAACAAGGCCACTGCCACAGCAGTTATCTCCCGCCTTAGAATCAGTAACAATGGAGAACTAAAGGAGATATAAGGCCTTTGTAGTAAGATAACCTCATTGACATTGAAGAAGGCGTCAAACTTTCCTAGCCATATATATTTTGTGCATATTTGATGAACCTAGCTGCAATATTTCAAGTTTTAGAGCATCTTAATGATTTTTAAATAATTGGCTATGGCGGCCATTTTGTTTTTCAAAATAAGGCCAAAATCTTTCTCAGGCAAAACATTTGAAGGCCAGGACTTTTGATGGTCTGTCTTTTTATTCTGAAGCCATAGCACCAATAATAAGGGTGAAATAAGGACATTTTAGTGTGACGACCCCATTTAACCTTGAAGCAGGGGTCAAAGGACAAATTCAACACCTGGAAAAGATTCCCAGGCCATGACTTCCTACAAGTTGTTTTCACATTCTGAACCTCTAAGAGCAATATTAGGGGAGATATAAGGCCTTTTTAATAAAATAACCCCGTTTGACATTAAACATGTGATATGGCGGCCATTTTCCTTTTAGAACTAGGTCAAAATTACTATCAGGCTAGCTTTTCTAGCATATATCTTTTGTGCAAATATGATGAAGCTAGCTGGAATATTTCGAGATTTAGAACAACTTTACGATTTTCAAATAATTGGCTATGGCGGCCATTTTATTTTTCAAAATGAGGCTAAAATTTTGCAGAGACAGGTTTTCATAGCCATAAACATTCCCTGCAAATTTGGTGAAGATATCTTCATAAATGAATGAGATATTAAGGTTTATGCAAAAATGTGACGAACGGACGGATGGATGCACGTACGGAAGGCGTTTTATAATCTCCCGACAATGGCCTTCGGCCGCAGGCGGGAAATAAAAACTGCATCAAGTAACAAAATTCCTTGAGAACTTATGCCCAGTAAACTGTGGTGTTTGTTGATATTTGTATATAAAGACTTCAAATATATGATCTTTGTAATTTGAAGACATTTTCGTCCCGGGTCAAAAACTTTCCCCTTTAAGGGCTGTGGGGTAATAACAGGATTAATTAGTTATCTAAAAGTTATGAAGCTGTAAAATTTCTTAAGTGAAATATAGCTGTCAAAGGAGATAGTTAGATAATTAGGTAAAAATACATACAACACTCAGTTCCAGCAATCTATATATCTTTGTGGTAGAAATATGTCTCGGAAAACATTTGGCAAAGCCAAAGTCAAACATTATATACCAAAGTCACAGCATAATGTTGCACACCTATCAATGACCAAAGTATTAACTTTTCTGCACCTTTACTGTTTCTGCGATATAGCCCAGATAAGATTTTAATGGTCAAGGTCACTATGCCAAAGTCAAAGGGCCAATGAAGGTCACACCAATGACACCCTGATGTTGGACACCTGCACCACCAACCTATGTCCTTGTCATGTATGAACATCCTACACCTTATGGTCTCCGAGATCTAAATCTAAATCTACTGCTTTGCAGGCGCAATATCTTCCCCGAAGGGGAACTCAGTGCGCTAACTAATCATATATAATATCCGAGTCATAAGTGGGGGACGTGTCCAGGTCTGTATTCCGATGGTTGTGGGTGTGAACGTGGGGAAGAAAGCTAGGTTGGAAAAGCAGATTTGAAAAGGTGGGTTTTCAGGTGCTTCCTGAAGGATGTGACAGATGGACTGGTTCTTACATGGACAGGAAGTGAGTTCCAGAAAACAGGTGCATGATGGCTGAAAGATTTGGTAAGATACTTATGAGACTTATGTATTTTAGAGTCAAAAGAAGGAACTTGAAGGAATTTGTATTTTGGACTGCTACGTCTGGTGTTCCTTGATGAGGTATATGGATGAAGTTTATCCTTGAGGTACACAGGTTGACCATTCTTAAGGACCTTATATGTGATCAACCCAATTTTGAAAAGAACCCTGCATTTGACTGGTAGCCAATGTAGTTTTTCCAGATTTGGAGTTGCATGAGTGTACCTCGAGGATCTAGTGACTACTCGACAGAGGGAGTTTTGAACACCCTGGAACCTCTTGAGCTCCGAAAGAGTGAGTGAGGCAAAGAGGGAATTACAGTAGTCAATTCAGCTACTGATGAGAGCATTTGCAAGGAGTATTGCTGTGTTAAGGTCAAGGAGATGACGAATCCTATATAAATCTCTAAAGATATAGCCCAGAGATATAGCCTGGACATGATTTTCAAACTCAAGATCATAACAGCAAGGTTAAAGGTCCAATCAAGGTCACACCATGACACTGCACATCTATATTGCCAAACAAATGTGCCTACCAAGTATTAACTTCCTACACATTTTAGTTTCTGAGATACAGCCTAGACAAGGTTATTATTCCTGCTTCCTGCTAGTCCAACCACCCACCTGCCCACCAGGTTGGATGCCATGGGTGAAATCAATATCTGCACAGCCTTTGAAGGTGTGGGGTAAAAAAGTAAACAGATCAACAGAGAGATTTGGATGCTACAAACAATGTTTGAAGCTGGGATAATACCATCAGCATCTGCACCATGTATAATAACATTCAAAAATGGAATCACCACTTTAGTTTATAACAAAATGTTATAAAGCTGACCCACCCTTTGTTTGTCTAGTTTCATATCATATATCATCAGATTAGCATCCTGCTAATATTTTAGTGAATTGCTATAAAAGACAATTCTACTACGAAAGTCAAGTTGGATTTTCACATCCCTTTTAATAACTAGGGTCACATTGAGATTGGTCATCAATACATGTACTTCCCATGTTGTTATGGGGTGGATTTGATCTCATAACCATAGTCCAAAACATTATTTCCCAAACTTTATAACCATTGGGCACGGTTTACAAAAGGATTTAGTCTGGACTTAAAGATAAAACTTTTACCTTTGACTTAAGCTAATCTGTGATCTTAAACTCAGTAGATTTCAAAAGGCTCAGATTGAAGTCCCTGACATAACCTAAGAATTGCTGAGACTATTGTGCCCCCCCCCCCGCCCCCTTTACCAAGACAATAAACTAGGTTTTTGGTTTAGGTTATCTTGGTGCTAAATCGCAATAGCCCACTCTAATTTAACTGCTGTTGCAAAAGATATTTTGGCTTACAAAGAAACAATTCTTTGATGTGCCATAAATCCCGAGTTGGCCGCCATGGAAAATTGAGATAACAAGACCAAACTGTTACATTTGGAAGGTTGTTCCACTTGATGAAGTATTTCCCTCTGTCTGTATTCACAACAAAATTTTTGTTCACAGTTTCTCCTTCAGTTTCTGACACTTTTGCCATCCAGGAAAATCCCATTGCTTTTCTGATAGCATCTTCCATATTTCTCTGCCAACATAAAAACATAAAGAATTAAGCTATATATCCAGATAATTTATTGATTTATTACATAAAAATAAATTGTTTCTGTAAGCAGAAGACAATTTTAAATGTTAATTTTGTTGACAAATAGTCATAAAATATTCATATACTGAAAATGTACTGAATATCTATTATGATTATTGATAACCCAGTAAGTACATTAATTGCCATATGGTCTTGATGATCATCTTTTCCAATGAATTGCAAACTATGGCGCAATCTTTACTGTAAGAGCCCATTATGATTTGATCAGATGAAAACACGTTTGTGTTATTTCAAAGTTCACGATTAATTATTGTACAGTATTTGATCATTTCTTGATGGATAACAAAGAGTGTGAAGAAAGTGATATTTATGCACAAATTTCCAGTTTACTCTTACAAGATGGGGGAGCTGGACAATGTGAATTTCGTGGTGAAATCACTGGTGGTATCATCAACAAGGCAGGACTTTTCAATGTGAACGGAAAAGAGACATTTGTGAAGTATGCAACACGCCAAAATGTAAGTACATGTACTACTACTATAGTACTGTATACTACTGTAAAGGAGTACTTACACGTTTGTATAATACGTCAGTATATAGCAATTCCATTAACACTTCAGCTCAAATACTGTACCGTACATAGAACTTTTGTTTTTGCCATTTCAAACTGGTTTTGCAAATTGTCAAGTATAAAATTACACATTCCACATTTGTTGTTGATTACGTTATTGATTTTTATTGACGTTTTTTAAAGCTCTAGCTGTTTCATACGGAGCCTATTTTAGGACATAAAAAATATATTACATTTTAAGTCATTTGGGTATACTATATAAATCACTTTTATATAATTGCTCAGGGTTTATTGATCTTGTTCATTAAGTTTTAATTAAAATAACAAAATCATAGTTACCTTTGTTTCACACACAAGTCCCTATAAGGACTTTAAAATAGTTATATTTTTTCAGTCATTTCGGCTAGTCATTATCACCAGATGATGTAGTAGTGATAATAATGAGATGTTTAGGTAATTATGAAAAAAAATTTAAGTGTCGATCACCACATATAATTTGGGCCTAGACCTGATTTCCAAACCGCATAGTTTGGTGATCACTAAATAATTAATTGTGCTCCAGAGATCTTCTGTTGATCATCACTAATACAAATTAGTACATATTAAAAATTAAAATTACAGTGACCAAATATTAAGTGAAAATAACTTAAACTCAAAAATAACTCGTAACTTGAAAATATCGAAATATATATGGAAATGGACAATTTATGAAATGTAAAATATATATTTCATCCACATGTTTATTTATACGAATAAAAATTATGGGCAATTCTTAGTATTCATAATATCTTCAGTACACATATATTGCTCAATTATTGGGGGAATTAGAAATGATATTGGTTTAACCTATAATAAAATCAGCTAGCTAGATTCACCAAAAATCTTCTATTTCTAGGCATTCCGAATGTTTTCATCTGAAAAGGAAAGTCTGAGGTTAATACAGAAAACCAACATAATAAGAGTGCCTCACCCAGGTGAGGTGTTCAGCTTACCTGTCTCAGGTGGAGCATGCTTTGTGCTGGAGTATCTGCCTGGTTTATCACCAGTCTCTACAGAATGGGCAGCACTGGGAGAGAAACTGGCAAGGTAAGCCTGTTGCTGTGAAGTCCTCATGTATTTTAGCAGTAATAATATTGCAGTTCCACTGTCATGAATTTGCCTCCTGGCCACCTGGATAATACAGTCAAGAACATATTCCCCTTGGTTTTGTGAACTATCTTCACAATCTTGAAGGTTTGGAACATAATTGTGGTGATTGTTGAGAGACATTCTCTTTTTTTCACTTTTTTTTAGGTGAGAGCTAGTGTGCATTTCTGTCCTATCTTTTACATTCACATTTATTATTAGTAATAGCTATTATAACCCATCTATTGGGTAATACAATCTATGTTAATGGTCACAAGGCCAATCTTGTCCACACTTTTCATGGTAGGATTAATCTTCCTGTTAAAATGGAGTGAAATAATCTTGTCCCATGTGGAGATGGGTCTTATCTCTGTTTTACCAAAAGTGACTGAGATTTGGTTTTATGAGTTTTCTTCTTAAATTGGGGTTTTTCAGGAGGAGATCACAGAGTACAGCTTTTAAGGTAGTAATGTGATAAGATTTTAATTAGTAACCCACTTTTTAAGGGACTTTAGGGGAATTGTTTTTGTTCAATACATTATTAAACAGGAGCACTCTGAGAACTCATGCCTCCACTTGAGCTCAACACCGGCGATATTGCTGCTGACTGCAATGATAAAAAAATCCTTTGAAAAATTCCTTGATCCAGATGGTGATCCAGATCACCACCACATTTAGATCATCTGTTCTTGTGCCATTGTAAACATTTCCTGTAAAATTCATCAATGTCCAGCCATATCTTTGCAAATTTAATATTTTGCAAACAAACCAACAAAAGCATGCCACCAAAAACATAACCTGCTTGGGTAAAGTAATCGCCAGACATGGTTTTGTTTTACTTTTGTGTACATTGGGTGACACGTTTTTGATTCTGTGGTGCAGTAGATTGTCTATAAGGTGTAGTTCATCAGCGAGTAAACCAATTGAGTTTGTGGGTGTAATGATGTAGTCATTATAGTCATGTAAGATCTGAGGACAGATTTTCAGTGATGGGAGGTATGTGTAGAATCCTTATATGCACTGGTGCTAATATTAAAGTTAAAGTAAGTATTTTACATCCTATTCAACAGCCAGGGTCGTACTGGGGCAAGACCCTCAGCATTGAAACTTGTGGGAGTCGAATCCACACATAGGAGTCAGCCTGTAATAAGAGTTTTATTTTACATGAGGAATAATAGATTACCTACAAACTTTACAATCTTTTTATGTAATTTTCAGAGCTATTTGGATATTTTACTATTTTTTTTGTCAAGGTGAGTATTTGTTTTAATATGTTTTCAAAGTCAACCTATTGTTTTGATCTATGTATTTAAGGTCATTCTGCATTCTTATAAAACTCCAGAACTGAATCTCTGTGAAGGAAAAATAACATGTTCATGTTGTACAGATTGCACAAGTATAACCTAGACCTGATTTCCAAAGCATCAACCAATTCTTCTATACACAAAGGTGATGATGCACCAGTCAGAAGGTTTGGATTTGACCATCCAGTGTATATTGGGTCTGCATATGTTGTAGAACCAGTCTGGGAGGATGATTGGTTGGTAAGAACAAAAAAGTCATCATTTTACAATTATAATCATAATACAAACATTTGTGTAGTGCAAAATTGATGGAGATCCTCTGATGTGCTGGAGTCCAAAAGGTACAGTCCTTAAACCTAGCGAAATTGTAATCCAGGAAGCGCCCTCCAGGAGAGGATGACTATTTATACACAAGAATCTTTTAATAAGTGTGTGTTTTACACTATTTTTTCAACCAACCAGAAAACATTTATACCTAGCCACCAATATTTCTATTTTATATTTTGGAATATGTAAATATCTTAAATACTTCATCGGTAAAATGAGAAACTTGCTAAACCAGTTTTCCAAATTTAAAGGGTTACTATCCTCCAAAAATTACTATATCTTTTTTTTCTTGTAATCAACTCAACTAATGTATTTATATACATTACCCACAGTTAGACCTCCCAAAACAAACCACACACTTTATAAAATGACTTTTATTACAGGCCTGTCAAGGAAACAGCACACACTTCTCACTTCGGCAAATTCACCAGTAAACAGGTGCTCTTACGTCAGTAGTGCCCCACTAGAGAATCTGGCTATAGCCTATCACAATGCATGTCTGTGTTTAATACAGTATACATGTCTTATTTTCAGGATCATTTAATTTAAAAGTATTTTTTTATCACAATAAATGTATAAGATAAATGTCAGAAGGAAAAAAAATAAAAACTGGCCCTTTTTAAGTATTTAAAAACAGGATAACTTTACATACAGTACTGAAAAATTGCAAGTAGAAAGATACAGCAGGACATATCCTTAATAAAAGGTGATATAACAAAGTTATGTTCTTAACATAATTGAACAAATGTTTAGTGAAGATGAAAATAAGATGATTTACTAACTTTACTAACTACCAGATACAAAAAAGAGAAGAATTTAGATGTGAATGTGTAGAATTTAGAAGAATTTAGCAAATATATACATTTGTAATGTTTTACAAGTGTTGTGCAATGGGAAAAACCTTGTAAAAGAGATTTTTACAGTGACTTTGATTATATTTTTGTTATTTCCATTGAAATAATAAAATATAATAACTCAATAGCCATTGAAATAAATATGTGAAAAGGATTTGTATATGACAAGTAGTTATTTTGTCCAGTTTTGGCCCCTTTTAAAAAATTTACAAAGAAGATTAAGACATCTGAATTTTCCTCAGTATTTCTTCTGATAAAAATAAGTTTATGAGATAATGGAATTCATATGGACTGAATTATTGATGGTCATATAACATTGCTAGTTTTTGAGAAATGAGCAGTTCAATACTATGTTTTTTTCTTACCTGTGTTCAAACCATATCCTATGTGGTGGAGCCTAGTATTTATTACTAAATAAATTATTACTAAATATTGTCTCATATTTGTATCATCGCCTGTATGTGTGAAGTGTATAACTAAACTGGATAAGGATACATACTGGGCATTCATTTTTTAAACTCTAATTTTAAACAAAAAATTCTTCAGGGTAAAATGTGTAATTTTCATATTGCAGTAAAAATTCACTTAGGTGGAAATGTTTTGGATAGATACTGATGTGACCCTATGAACAAAACTGGAAATTGCATTTGGATGAAAATTATTATTTGTGGCATTACTGTGATGTACTTACTTAAATTTATATGTAGTGGTAATAACTTTTATATAACTTTATCAATTCGATATACAATATCTCATTTCAATTTAGAATTATGAAATATACAAAACAGTAAAAATTAGAAGACTCCTCAATATCATTATAATTAATACTTATAACCTGACCAAAATGACCAGTATATTTTCAATATTCCACATCAAACCATGAGATACAGGAACAAAATGATATTTTCTTCAGATGATCACACAGTGTGTGTGATGAACAGGAAAAAAAACACTTGCCAGTACTGCACTGAACTATACTTGGAGTCTTTGATACCTTGAAGCACACACAAATCTGATAACAGAATGTTTATAACTTACAAAATAAACTTTCTTGTTAGGTCACCCTTAATGTACTTTGTTATGTAGTAATGTATAGTAATGGAAACCTGATTAAATCATGCATCTGTCCTTTTTTACAATTCTCTCTGTGTTAACTGTGGTGGTAAAACCACCACAATTAATGGGTCAGTTTTATTACTTTTGTCATCATTTTGTCAGGTTATTTAATCTTTTTACAGTCTTAAACATAAGGCCACGATGAAGCACAGTATGTATAGTATCTTGGTTCTCTTTCTCAGTTTTAAAATGAGGCCATTTCAAGTATATCTAAGCTTCTATATCTGAATGACTTACCGGTGCATAAAACAGAGAAAATACATGGGCCATCATGACGTCAGTGCACACACCCACTACTACAGCAGTGCACTCGGCAATTTCCGTGGCTTGTGCTCAGTTTTGCCATATATGGCAAAGGTGTATTTTCTTTAATTGCTGATTACTCAGTAATTAAGCTGTGTTTCAAAATTCTCTTTGGGGAAATGATTTACCATATTATAATAAATATTTTAAAGGCCTTTTGTTTTGGGGGTGTAATAACCCTTTAACCACTTAGCTAGATCAGGGTGAGTAAGTGTATATTTTTTGTGGTAATATATATGAAACAGTCGACATAAACTGATATAAACATATGATATAAAGAACCTTACAGAATTATGGTGCATAGAGTTTAACCATGACGTCTGGCTGGGCCAGATTTCCTGGGGCCGAATTCACAAAGGGACTTAAGTCCAGATTTAGACTTAAATTTAAGTCTTTGATCTTAAATTTATTTTCTCAACAGAATGTTAAGTCTGTGGTCTTAGACTTAGCAGATTTCACAAAGCAGCTAAGTCCATGAAATTGCTAAGTCAGTGGACTTAACTTTAAGTCTGGGAGGTAGTGGGCTTAAATTTTGTAAAGAGGACTTAAATATGGCCGCCATAAACTTTTCTCCACTTCAGAATTTGAAATGGCTGTAAGTAAAGTATAATTATACAGAACACCTTACTGAAGTAGTCTTTGGGAACTTTATATGATGTTACAAGGTCTTCTATTTCAAAACAGCACTTACCCTTAGATAAAATGCATTAAATGAAGGATATGAAAGATCACATAACACAGAAAACCACTGTCGTTATTTGATAAGCTTGGACTTAGCTAAGTCACCCCTTTGTGAAATCCATTTAAGTCCCCGACCTAGCTAAGACCAAAGTCTTAGAATTAAGTCCCTGACTTAGACAAAAACATTGGTTAAGTCTAAGTCCCTTTATGAAATCGGCCCCAGAACTATAAAGTGCAAGAAGTCGAAACTTGTCATGGAAGTTCTTTGGGGGATGTAATTGTGCAATGTAATGGTGTGACATTAGTGTTACCTTTAAAATTGGGTCTGTGACCTTGGACACATAAAATTTAGACTTTGGACTTGAAAATATTTTCCAGACCAGATCTCTCTTAACATTCATTTTACAACTCATAAATGTTCACAATGATCTGTATTCATATGTTTCATGTTGTGTCCACATTGCTTAATTTCAGTTTTATTTATTATTTGATTTTACACTTTGCATACCAATCCATTGATTCATTTTATTATTCACTCCAACATCATGTCAACATTTTATTGTTCTTTATTTTGAATCTGTTTCAAGTTCAATTTACATGTCAGTCTGTCAGTCAGTCCTAACTTGGTCATAACTTAGAGAACTGATCAAGGAGAATGAGAAAGACTGCATGAGTTTATATACTGGGCGCTGTTTTGTTTGCTTGTACTGTGGGTTCTTATTGGATGAGGCAGAGTAGAGAAATTATAATACATATGTGTAGAATTTTGTAGGTGTTGACGTAAATATTACCGTATCAACAAAATGCTAGGCTCTGCTAATTAAGCGTCCCGCAAGGGACGCTTGTTTGTGTATGGGAGAGCTTCAGGCTCCGGCGGCTCCGCCGGCTCCGCATTTTGTTTTCCTTATAACTCTGTAACCGTTTGGTGGATTCTTTTCAAATTTGGCAGGTTTAGGCAGTAGCCTTGGGGAATTTTTTTGAATATGCTGCAGTGACATTTCAACCAATCAGAGAGGTCACATGACCAAAAATGTCTTTTTTCGATGGGGAAGCTTGTCCGGATGATAACTTGAAAGGAATTTTATCAATTCACCTGACACTTGGCAAATACATTCATTCTATTAAAATCTGGAAATCATTAGATTTTGGCATTGATTGGTCAAGAAATGGCCGAGTAATTAATGATTAATTAATCATTACGAATTTTCCAAATAAGGAAAACACAAAAATGCTTATATCTCGAAAACCGTGCTAGATAGAGCGATTTCGACGAAATTTTTGACCCACAGGGTATCTCTGCGGAGTAGTTTTCCCAATTTTCAAAAAATTTTTATCTCGCCCAAAATGGCGGCCATTTTGAATTTTCGAAATTTTCGCAAAAATTGCAAAACACAAAAATGGTTATATCTCAAAAACCGTGCTAGATAGAGCAATTTCGACAAAATTTTTGACCCGCAGGATATCTCTGCGGAGTACTTTTCCCAATTTTCAAAAAATTTTTGTCTCGCCAAAAATGGCGGCCATTTTGAATTTTCGAAATTTTCGCAAAAATTGCAAAACACAAAAATGCTTATATCTCGAAAACCGTGCTAGATAGAGCGATTTCGACGAAATTTTTGACCCACAGGGTATCTCTGTAGAGTAGTTATCCCAATTTTGAAAAAATTTTTGTCTCGCCAAAAATGGCGGCCATTTTGAATTTTCGAATTTTTCGCCAAAATTGCAAAACATAAAAATGCTTATATCTCGAAAACCCTGCAAGATAGAGCGATTTCGACGAATTTTTTGACCCACAGGGTATATCTGCAGAGTAGCCATGCCAATTTTCAAAAAAATTTTGTCTCGCCAAAAATGGCGGCCATTTTGAATTTTCGAATTTTTCGCAAAAATTGCAAAACATAAAAATGCTTATATCTCGAAAACCCTGCTAGATAGAGCGATTTCGACGAATTTTTTGACCCACAGGGTATCTCTGCAGAGTAGCCATGCCAATTTTCAAAAAAATTTTGTCTTGCCAAAAATGGCGGCCATTTTGAATTTTCGAATTTTTGCGCAAAAATTGCAAAACACAAAAATGCTAATATTTCGAAAACCGTGCTACATAGAGCGATTTCGACGAAATTTTTTATCTTCAGGGTATCTCTGCAGAGCAGCTATCCCAAAGAGCTTTCACTTGGTGAAATTTCAGACCCATAGCTAATTGCTCACCTACTCAAAAAGAGTAAATGCAAATTACCTCTAAAAGTATTGCAGATGGCCAATTTTTCTCAAATAACTCATTCACCTACTTTTGGAAGAGCTTTCACTTGGTGAAGTTTCAGACCCGTAGCTAATTACTCACCTACTCAAAATGAGTAAATGCTAATTATCTCAAAAACTATTGCGGATACCCAATTTTTATCAAATAACTCATTCATGTACTTTTGGGAGAGCTTTCACATGGTGAAGTTTCAGACCCGTAGATGATTACTCACCTATTCAAAATGAGTAAATGCAAATTATCTCTAAAAGTATTGCAGATAGCCAATTTTTCTCAAATAACTCATTCACCTACTTTTGGCAGAGCTTTCACATGGTGAAGTTTCAGACCCATAGCTAATTATTTACCTACTCAAAATGAGTAAATGCTAATTATCTGTAAAAGTATTGCGGATACCCAATTTTTATCAAATAACTCATTCATCTACTTGTGGGAGAGCTTTCACATGGTGAAGTTTCAGACCCATAGCTAATTACTCACCTACTCAAAATGAGTAAATGCGAATTATCTCTAAAAGTATTGCAGATAGCCAATTTTTCTCAAATAAATCATTCACCTACTTTTGGGAGAGCTTTCACTTGGTGAAGTTTCAGACCCATAGCTAATTACTCACCTACTCAAAATGAGTAAATGCGAATTATCTCTAAAAGTATTGCAGATAGCCAATTTTTCTCAAATAACTCATTCACCTACTTTTGAGAGAGCTTTCACTTGGTGAAGTTTCAGACCCATAGCTAATTACTCACCTACTCAAAATGAGTAAATGCGAATTATCTCTAAAAGTATTGCAGATAGCCAATTTTTGTCAAATTAATCATTCACCTACTTTTGGGAGAGCTTTCACTTGGTGAAGTTTCAGACCCATAGCTAATTACTCACCTACTCAAAATGAGTAAATGCGAATTATCTCTAAAAGTATTGCAGATAGCCAATTTTTCTCAAATAACTCATTCACCTACTTTTGGGAGAGCTTTCACTCTGTGAAGTTTCAGACCCATAGCAAATTACTCACCTACTCAAAATGAGTAAATGCGAATTATCTCTAAAAGTATTGCAGATAGCCAATTTTTCTCAAATAACTCATTCACCTACTTTTGAGAGAGCTTTCACTTGGTGAAGTTTCAGACCCATAGCTAATTACTCACCTACTCAAAATGAGTAAATGCGAATTATCTCTAAAAGTATTGCAGATAGCCAATTTTTGTCAAATTAATCATTCACCTACTTTTGGGAGAGCTTTCACTTGGTGAAGTTTCAGACCCATAGCTAATTACTCACCTACTCAAAATGAGTAAATGCGAATTATCTCTAAAAGTATTGCGATAGCCAATTTTTCTCAAATAACTCATTCACCTACTTTTTATGAGAGCTTTCACTCTGTGAAGTTTCAGACCCATAGCTAATTACTCACCTACTCAAAATGAGTAAATGCGAATTATCTCTAAAAGTATTGCAGATAGCCAATTTTTCTCAAATTAATCATTCACCTACTTTTGGGAGAGCTTTCACTTGGTGAAGTTTCAGACCCATAACTAATTACTCACCTACTCAAAATGAGTAAATGCGAATTATCTCTAAAAGTATTGCAGATAGCCAATTT
This sequence comes from Sabellastarte sp. h YS-2021, assembly GCA_964017235.1. Taxonomy (NCBI): domain Eukaryota; kingdom Metazoa; phylum Annelida; class Polychaeta; order Sabellida; family Sabellidae; genus Sabellastarte; species Sabellastarte sp. h YS-2021. The sequence continues at coordinate 57,046,030 of OZ024930.1, read as the reverse complement.
TTCTCAAATAACTCATTCAACTACTTTTGGGAGAGCTTTCACTTGGTGAAGTTTCAGACCCATAGCTAATTACTCACCTACTCAAAATGAGTAAATGCGAATTATCTCTAAAAGTATTGCAGATAGCCAATTTTTCTCAAATTAATCATTCACCTACTTTTGGGAGAGCTTTCACTTGGTGAAGTTTCAGACCCATAGCTAATTACTCACCTACTCAAAATGAGTAAATGCGAATTATCTCTAAAAGTATTGCAGATAGCCAATTTTTCTCAAATAACTCATTCACCTACTTTTGGGAGAGCTTTCACTTGGTGAAGTTTCAGACCCATAGCTAATTACTCACCTACTCAAAATGAGTAAATGCTAATTATCTGTAAAAGTATTGCGGATACCCAATTTTTATCAAATACTCATTCATCTACTTGTGGGAGAGCTTTCACATGGTGAAGTTTCAGACCCATAGCTAATTACTCACCTACTCAAAATGAGTAAATGCGAATTATCTCTAAAAGTATTGCAGATAGCCAATTTTTCTCAAATAACTCATTCACCTACTTTTGGGAGAGCTTTCACTTGGTGAAGTTTCAGACCCATAGATAATTATTCACCTACTCAAAATGAGTAAATGTGAATTATCTCTTAATAGTATTGCAGATAGCCAATTTTTCTCAAATAACTCATTCACCTACTTTTGGAAGAGCTTTCACACACGAAAATGAAAAATTGTGAATATCTCGGAAAAGCTATTTCTTCTGCTTTAATGCTCGGCGGGAGATACACACCGCGGCAGTGGTCTTGACAAAAATTTTTGTCTCCCCAAAAATGGTGGCCATTTTGAATTTTCAAAGTTTTTGCAAAACACAAAAATGCTTATATCTCGAAAACCGTGCTATAAGGAGCGAACTCAACAAAATTTTGGACCTGCTGGGTATCTCTGCAGAGTAGCCATGCCAATTTTCAAAATATTTTTGTCTCGCCAAATATAGCGGACATTTTTAATTTTTTAATTTTTTGCAAAACACAAAAATGCTTATATCTTGAAAACCGTGCTAGATAGAGCAGACTGCGCTGACTTTGGTTGCCACAACAGTATAAGGCTAGAAACGAAGCATTTTCTTAATACTTTAGCATTCACCTTTATATCCTTTTCGGGACGCTTTGTTTTTGCTATGCAAAAACATTATCTTTTTTTTTTGCGAGCGATCCTCTAGTTATATTTACATTCTGTATAAATAAAATTACGATATTACGAACATCAGATTTTTTATGTTGTAGACCTACTTCATCCGATATCATTTAAAGTCTCATTTGGAGGCGATTGAACAGAAGGTGAGTTTGTGGTGATGTAAGGAGATCAAAGTGTATATTTCCATTTTCATCAGTTGTAATTTATACCCCAGAGCCCTTTAAAAAAAATTGTCTGGGCTGTATCTCAGAGACCATAAGGTGTAGTCAGTTGATACTTGGTAGGGCTATTGGTTGGGTGTTGTAGGTGTGCAATGTCATGGTGTGACCTTGATTTGACCTTTGACCTTGTAGTAGTGACCTTAACCTTTAAAATCTTGTCTAGGTTATAACTCAGAAACCGTAAGGTGTAGGAGGTTGACACTTGGTAGAGACATTGTGCATCATCATGGTGTGACCTTGATTTGACCTTTGACCTTGCTGCAGTGACATTGAATTTGAAAATCTTGTAAGGGCTGTATCTCGGCTTTGGTTGTGCGCAACATCATGGTGTGACTTTGATTTGACTTTTGATCTTGCTGTAGTGACCTTGACCTTTTTGTCTGGGCTATATCCTGGGAACCATAAGATATAGGAAGTTGATACTTGGAATGGACATTGGTAAGGGGGTGTATATGTGCAGTGTCATGGTGTGACTTTGATTTGACCTTTCACATATTCATAGTGACCTTGACCTTTAAAATCTTCTCAGGCCTATATCTTTGAATCTGTAAGGTATAGGTAAGGTAATGTCCAACATGATGTGACCTTGATTTGACCTTTGATCTTATTGTAGTAACCTTGACCTTTAAAATCCTATCCGGGCTGTATCTCAGAAACCGTAAGGTGTAATAGTTAATACTTGGTAGGGACATTGCTTGGGGTGGGGGGTGGTGGTGTATGTGTGCAACGTCATGTGACCTAATTTGACCTTAAGTTTGACCTTGCTGTAGTGACCTTAACCTTTAAAATCTTGTGCTGACCATATCTCAGAAACTGTAAAGTGTAGGAAGGGACATTTTCTCTCTCTGAAATATTATTTTTTCACTTAAACATTATTTGGACCTTTACAAAGCTGTTTGTACTGTTTCACTTATTCCATATCTCATGGTGTTAAAAACTATTTCCCTAGGCTGTAGGGTACGGACATCTCCGATGCTATTTTTTGATGTCTGTACACCTAAGTGGATTAATTCTAAGTAGAATCCCAACAATAATAAAACACAGCTTTGAATAAGTATGCAATCAATACTAAAACAATACACTTGTCTGATCTCAGTCTGATGTCACCATTTGGGAACTTATTCAGTTATTTGGATGCACATCTTTTATATCAAAGGAGAACTAATCTTCACAAATTGCCCTTCTGCAGGTCCGGAATAGAAATTACACAGCAAGTCAAATAGATATTTACCCATGTTACTGTTTTATTCATAGGTGAATATTGATTTGTATTGTATAAAATGTATTTCCTTCTACATGGTAACAGTTAGGCTAAACTAGATCAAATCTGAAAGCTATGGTTGTCACAAGTAACTTTTGGCATCTTAATAATATCAGTTGAATTAAAGCAGTGAAAATATATGTAAAACTTTATTCATATTGCAAAACATTCAGATGTCTTCTGTTTGGTAAATAATATGAGAAAACGATGAAACACAAGTTCTTAGCAAACAGTTCTCTTTCATTTTCATAGATTTTAGTTAGTTAGTTTTTGACATTGTTGTGGTATTCTTCTGAGGATTTTTCACCTTGAAGGTGTTGAAGGAGATTGGCACTGTTAATGAAGTAAATTCAGTGAATTTTGCTTGTGAGGAAGTTTCCTGTTCCTTTCACTTGTAGGAGGTTCTTTACACATTTGTTACATATGGCTTCACTACCAATGATGCCAAATTTGCTCAAATTTGGATTATTTTGTCTTACTTTTAAAAGGTGTCCTGCAGTGGCAGATTTCACACACAGTCACAAAATTCACATTTCTTTCTCTGCAGTAGAATTCTTATATTCTTATTTTTATCTCCCCGCCAGCAGCCGAAGGCTGTGGTCGGGAGATTATAAAACGCCTTCCGTGTGTGTGTGACTCCATCCGTCCGTCTGTTCGTTACGTTTTTACATAAACCTTAATATCTCATTCATTTATACAGATATATTCACCAAATGTGCAGGGATTGTTTATGGCTATGAAAAAATGTTGGTGCAAAATTTTAGCCTTATTTAGAAAAACAAAATGGCCGCCATAGCCAATTGTTTGAAAATCATTTAGATGCTCTAAATCTTGAAATATTGCGGCGGGCTTCATCAAATTTGCACAAAAAATATGTGGCTAGGAAAGCTAGTCTGGTAGTAACTTTGGCCTAGTTTGCAAAACAAAATGCCCGCCATATCGCATGTTTAATGTCATATGGAGTTATCCTATTAAAAGGCCTTACATCTTCCTTACAATTGCTCCTAGGGGTTTGGGATGTGCAAACAATTTGTAAGAAGTCAAGGCCTGTGAATCTTTCCCAGGTGTTGAATTTGACCTTTGACCTCTGCTTCAAGGTTACATGGGATCATTATACTAAAACGTCCTTATATCTCCCTTATTATTGGTACTAGGGCTTCAGAATGTAAAAACAGCCCATGGGAAGTCCTGGTCTGAAAATGTTTTGGCTGTGAACAATTTTGGCCTCATTTTGAAAAACAAAATGGCCGCAATAGCCAATTATTTGAAAATCATTAAGATGCTGTAAAACTTAAAATATTTCAGCTAGTTTTTAAATAAAATACTATGTGTTATGAATTCAGTTTCATCCATTGGCTTTTTTAGTTTTATAAACTCTTCATTATCCCAACAAAATATTTCAGTCTCAACATGTATAAACCACAGAGATATTCCAATAGGCCAGCGGAGATAAACTATAATGCTTTAAGTCAGGTTTCAATGATGGGGTGTTCTGATTTCGAGATGCAAAAAATACATGCAAGTCTGGTTGTTTGATAGGTTGAGTTAAAGAGGAACCCCCAGATGTTTTACTGTGATTAGAGATAATGAGGATAACACAGAAGTTTTAATGTGAATCTTGGTGTATTTCAGACCGGTCATGCAGAGTTCCGTGAAATCTGGTCAGAGCTTCAGTTGACGTTTCACAAGCCATTCAATGAGATTAAAGTCTCACCTTCTATTATACACGGTGATTTCTGTACAATAAACATAGGGCAGTGGCAAGGACAGCCAGGTAATGGAACGTATGGGAAAAAGTTGTCCTCAATAAATGGAACATGAAAAAACACTAGTAAAACATTGTAGAATACTAGTAAGTTAGTAACACATGGAAGAATACTAGTAACATATGGAAATATATATGGAAGAGAATTTTTTTAAATTTTCAAATGTTAGAAATTGACTGGAATACATTTTAAGTACTGATCCTTTTCTCTTCAATTCAAGTTTTCCAACTTTGCATTTTCCTCTTGTTAACACCTGCAACCCTGCTGGATTACTGACCTAAAACATCCCTTGACTGTTACTCTTTTTGCCCTTTCTGCTGTTAGTTTAGTGCACGGAGTTGCGTAATTACCCTTTGTGGGGAAGATATTGAACCTGAAAACAGTAGATTTTGCTTGCAAGTGCAATATCTTCAGTATAACTGTTTTCAGGCAGTGTTTACAACAGAAAATTTTTCTGCATTACATTTCCTTTGTTCCCTGGTGTGTGGCTTACAACTGATTTAAAGCCGTTATTTATGGCTTCTTGAATTTTAAACTTGATGTTATACCCCTGTGCCTTAGAATCTTCTAATACAATGATTAAGTGCAATAAAAGTAGGATTACATGTTCAGATGTACTGGAGGAGACTTTGCAGTTACAGAGTTTTTCAGCTTCAGTTGTTAAACTCATACTATAGGAGTTTCTTGTCATCCATGTAAAATAAATAACAACACGGATGTATCAGTTGTTGGTTAACAGATAAGGTCATGAAGGGTATTGTTTGAGATATGGGGGATCTATTAGTGCCTGCATATACAGTACATGTGCACTTACTATCATTTATTTGTGTATGTATTTTTATTCATACAAATGTTTTACATTTGCAAGAGAAAGAAATATTATTGATAAAAAAAAAGAAATATGAAAAAACAATCCCAGAAATGCAAACCTGTTTGTAAAGAAAGCAATCATCATAGTAATTCCAACTAGTGAGAACACTAAATTTCTGCAATCTCTCATTTGTATTAATCCTATTATATTTGACAAAAACTACATAATCATAAATACTGAATTTACCACACTTTAACATTACATTTGACTGACTATGAATGACCTTTAATCCTTCAACTCTGGGCTCTACGAGAGCTCATCTGTATTTATAGATTACCATGTCTTCTCTTTCTTAGTTCTTTATGATCCTGGATGCTATTACGGCCATTCAGAAGTAGATTTCATCATTCCAGCCATGGAGAACAACTTCCCACCGGAGTATTTTGAAGCTTACTTTAATGTAAGTCTAAAATCTGAATTGTCCATTTTCAGTTTACTTTCCTTTTAAGACTAGTGTCCGGATTGATAAAGCCGCCTTTGGAAAGAACCTGCTTGAGTAAAGGAAGGTCAGTTCTTTTCTTTGGGAAGGTCAACTCACAATTCAGCTTAAAAAAGCTTCCTCTAACTCTCCTTACAAAAGGTCTTCCTTGAAACTTAAGGAGGCAGTTCTTCCCAAGGAAGGTGGTGTTTGTGTTCGACTTAGATTGTTTTTTGCAAAGTATGTGTAGAAATACATTGAAAAGTTTGTATTTTTATTCTAAAGGAGAGAGAAATTCAAGGAAAACCTTAAATTTAAGGTGACCTTCATCTTAAGGATGTGTTATGAAACTGGGCCCAGGGATTATATTGGGACAGACCAACAGTGTTTCCCATGTGTTATGAACTGGATTCAAAGTCACTGAAATTTGAAAAATTTTGTTGTAATTTTAATTTTTATTAGATAAATACTTACCATTTCCTGACCATAGCTATTTGTTGGTGCCATCCAACTCACTGGCCAACGTTGAGAAACGTTTTATACTACCTTAAGAAGCCAGTGAGTGAGTGTGGAAGTAGGAAGCCCCCCAATGGTCATGTGACCACGCCAATAGGCGCCATTCATTGTTTTTGTTGCAAAGCTCACCCCTAGTAACCTAGTACTGAATCCGCGGGGAGGCTGGGGGGGACTATCCTGGTCAGGAAATGGTAAGTATTTATCTAATAAAAATTAAAATTACAACAAAATTTTTCAATTTTATTGCGAAAAATACACTTACCATTTCCTGACCATAGCTGAATTCAGCCTTCATGGATGGCGGGTAGTACTAGAATATAAAGACCCTAGTTACAAACCAAATGAACAGTAATAAAGCACACCACAAGCATACAAGCATTCATACCCAGACTCACCTCAATCACGAGGAAGCCGATCTGTTGAGTATTACTGTGGAAGCCATAATCCATCTATTGATACCGTTCATACCACCACCACTAACATCAAGAAAACAGGAAACTAACAGCAAACTGGAATATTTACAGCTGTACACCCATCTCAGAACTCATCTGAAAAACAAGAAGCCAAATATAAGAAAACAATACAAATACTGGCTTCAAAATACAATAACATAGTCCAAATAGAATGACATTATAATAATAGAATACTAATAATGACATTACCTATTAACAATTTACAACATGTTGAGCCGCCACCACAGGCCCAATTTTCATTACATCACCATTATGCCAGCACAAATCTTTCAGATAAAAATTTGTGAATGTTGAATGGCTTCTCCAAAAGCAAGAAGCCATTATCTCATCTAGAGCAACTCCTCCCTTAAAAGCCAAAGAGGCAGCCAAAGCTCTAACCTCATGTGCCTTGACCTGGGAAACATTTTGAACCTCCTGATCAGACTTTTGGTAGGCCAAAATGATAGACTGTTTGATCCAAGAAGATATAGTAGCCTTAGAGATATCTTTTGAGTAGCCCTCCTTAATAGCTACAAAAAGAAGTTTCTTGCCTTTCCTGAGATCTTTTGTTTTGTCAAGATAATATCTCAAAGCTCTCACTGGACAAAGAGACTTATCCTGAATCAAGGAAGGATCCAATGTAGGTTTCAAAGCAGGGATCACTACCGGTTGAATAGCCAAAGGACCCTCAGAAGCCAACTGATTTTTAGCTATGAAAGCAGTTGAAGGCGAAAAAGTCACCTGAGACCAGTCCCTTTTCCTACTGAAGGAGTCAAAAGTCCAAGCATGAATCTCACTACGCCTTTTACCAGATGCTAAAGCCAACAGAAAAACTGTCTTAAAAGTCAAAATCTTAAGATCAGCTTTACCCAAAGGTTCAAAAGGAGCCCGAGAGAGGGCAAGTAGGACCAAGGACAAGTCCCAGTTAGGAATAGACCTATTTGCCGAAGGTCTGTCCCTATGAAAACTAGCAATCAAACGATTCAAATCCAAACTTTGAGAAACCATTTGACCTGCAGAGCCTAACCCATCTGCTACTGAGGTTCTATAACCAGCAATAGTTCTAGGCTTCAAGTTCCTATCAGTGAAAAGATGATTCAGAAAATCAGCTATCTGAGGAATAGTTGGTTTTGTGACATCCACCTGATTCTCCTGGGCCCACTTTTGAAATATGGCCCACCTTGAATCATATACTCGCCTTGAGGATTCTCTCTGAGGTGCCTTAATTCTATCTGCCACCTCAACAGAGAATCCTCCTTGACCTTCTTGTAGGAGTCCAGATACCAAGCATGGAGGTTCAGATACTCCAGATTCTTGTGGAATCTGAGACTGAAGGGTTGCTTCAGGAGATTGTACACTTGAGGAAGCCTCAGTGGAACCTTGGCTGACAATTCCACCAGATCCCAAAACCAAGGCATCCCCGGCCACCCTGGTGCTATCACAATGACTCTGCACCTGTAGGTGATCATTTTCTGAACTAACTGAGGAAGGATGGCTACTGGACAAAAAGCATAGGCGTCCAGAGCCTCCCAAGAGATGTTCAATGCATCTATCTGCCAGGCCTTGTCGTCTGGGACAGGAGATACGTAGGTTGGAAGCTTGGCATTCAAGCTGGTGGCAAACAGATCCACCATTGGCTTGTGCCAAACTTGGCAAATTCCTTGAAAGACCTGAGGATGCAAAGACCACTCCGTCTGAATGGCCTTGTCCCTCCTGGACAGGGAATCTGCTATCACATTGAGATTCCCTGGAATATGTCTGGCCCTGATCTGGATCTCCCTGGCATTGGACCAAGCCAGAATTCTCCACATCAAAGCACACAGTTCGAAGGAGTGAGTGCCTCCTTCCTTGTTGATATAGGAGACCACAATTGAGTTGTCTGAAGAAACCAACACTATTTTTTGCCTTAATTGTCCTTGAAAATGTTTCAGAGCTAGAAAAACAGCTTTCAGTTCCAAAATATTGATATGGAAGTCTTTTTCTAATGGCTGCCAGAACCCACTTACAGTACAATTGTTCAAGTGAGCCCCCCAACCCTTCTCTGATGCATCTGTGAACATCAGAATGTTGTGTTCTTTCTGATGCAGATTCGAACCCTTGAGTAAGTTTTGAGGATCCATCCACCAAGCCAGATGGTCCTTTATCAACTGAGAAATTGGAACCACCTTGTCCAATGACTGGGGAAACTGCCAGTTGGTCTTCAGAAACCACTGAAACGGTCTCATATGGATCCGACCCAAAGGAACTGTTTTCTCCATGGAAGCCATGACCCCAATTAGTGACATGAGCTTCCTTGGAGTAGTGTTGTGACCTTGCAAAATGGAAACTGCCAAAATTTTGAGCTTGTCCAATTTCTTTTGATTTGGGTAGACCAAACCTTCTCGAAGGTTGAACCGATAACCCAGAAACTCGAGATCCTGAGTTGGATTGAGTTCTGATTTTTTCAAATTGACAATCTAACCCAACTTTCCGACTAGACTGATCAATTTTTGAACATCCCGAGCACAAGAATCCGGATCTTTGGCCCTCACCAGCCAATCGTCCAAATACTGATGGATTCGAACCCCTTGTGAAAGAGCTATGAACTTGACCTCCTTCACCACTCGAGTGAACTCCAATGGAGCTGTCGCAATCCCAAAGGGTAGGGCTCTGAACTGGTACGACTGACCCTGTACATGAAAGCGCAGATACTTTTGAAACTTTTGGTGTATGGGTACATGAAAATAAGCATCGGTGAGATCTATGGAAGCGACCCACTCGCCTGCTTGAAGAGAAGCCCGAATGACTTCTGCAGTTTCCATTTTGAAAGTGGGAACATGTAAGAATGTATTTACCACACTGAGATCTATTACTGGTCGCCATTTGTTTTCTGGTTTTGGAACCAGAAACAAACGACTGTAGAATCCGAGAGAGTTCTTGTTTTGAACCGGAACCACTGCCCTTTTTTGAACCATTTGTTGAACCGCTTCCAGCAAAGCTTTTTGCTTCACTGGAGCCGAATAACTGCTTTTGATGGTCGGAAACCGGGTCAGAAGTGGTTTTTCTTTGAATGGAAGACAATAGCCCTGTTTCAGAACAAGAACTACCCTCGGATGCACCTTGAAACTTTCCCACACTTTCCAATAACCTTGTAAACGGGAACCAGGAAACTTTGTGCTTACCTCCATGCAGTCACTTCCTCCTGCCCCTACCCCCTCGGGCAGAGCCTCTGTTAGAATTGTAGGAACCAGACTGTCTTTTGTTCTGATCACCTTGCTTGTTTTGCTGACGAAAATTCTGAAACGCAGCATTCTGGTACCTGTTTTGTGACTGATCTTTCTTGGAATCTGCGAAATTTCGGGAACCATAAGATTCACTTCTGTGTTTCTTGAAAGCCGGCTCCCGGTTGATTTGACTCCATTGGATGAAGTTCTGTTCAACCTCAGACAACACTTTAGAATTAAATAATTCTTTCTTGGTCAAAGAAGCATTTCTTAGTTTAGCAATATCCTTATCTGTGACATCTCTATGACACAGTTTGAGAAAATTGTCCCTTCTATTCAGCAACATATTAGAAGCCAAAGACATTGAAGTATCCAAAACATCATCCAGGGCCTTACCCAAGCACCCCATAGTGGTAGACTGGAGATGAAGACAATTTTGCAAGAAATTCATACTTTGTTGAATGTCTTCTTGATCCACTGACTCCTTCATCTTAGACACCTCCGAAAACATTTCATTTGTAGACTTTTCAATTGCAGACTTAAACCAAAACACATGATTCAAAATCTGAATAGTCTCCCTCGAAACTGATTCCCAAGCCAAGTACTGTTTCATTGGAGTGACAACTGAGGTAGGAGCTTGATAGGGAGAAGCTGCAATATTCTTGAAAGCATCCTGAATCCTAGGAGCAGCTAGAGAAAAAGATTGAGGAGATACTTGATAAAAGCGCATTTGAGGCTTTGGAAAAGACAAAAACTGTCCTTTAGACAAAGGAGGGTGATGGGGATCATTGTCATCCACATTACTACTTCCTAATGCTGAAAACTCTTTATATTTCCAAAGTTCTACCAAAGGTTGAGCCGGAGGCAAAGCCATTGACTGTTGTGCAGACTTTTTAACCTGATCCCTTCCAGAAAACACTGAGGGAGGTACAAAGCATTCCACATCCTTGACTTCCAGATCCAACCACTTTTTAATGGTTTCTAAAGTCTCAGAATAAGCTGGAGAATCATCCTCCAAAGAGGTAATTTCACCTTGTTCCACATCCGGATCCGGTTCCTCAGAAGATTGAGACAAAGTCCTCTTCCTAGAAGAAACCAAACCGGTTTCCTGATGAGTGTGAGAAGCCGAAGCTTGCTGTTCAAACTCTGTCCTAGTCATAGTGGCTGACCTTCTCTCCAGTCGACCGGGAAGCACAGACGAACTGGCAGAAGCCGAAGCTTTAGAAATCTCCACCGGTTGCTTAGCAACCTGTAAACTGTCCCTGCCAGAGTTACGACTGCTGACAGTTTCAGTCCCTTTCTGCTCTAAATTCTGCAGTCTTTGAGAAAAAGAAGCAAATTGAGTAAAAAACCTGTCCAACTTGTCTTCTAAAGACTTATTCTTTTGAGAAGAAATAGCTTGAGAAGCCACAGAAGCCGCAGATTCGTCCTCATCCAACAAAGAATCATCAATGTTCACCTCTTTATTGTTATCCACAAAAACAGAAGAATTCTGATCCTTCTTGCTTTTATATCTGTTCCTATTCTTAATTTTCTTCTTCTGTTCTTCAGAAAACGAGGAACAAACAAGGCAATCTGAAGAATTAGCACAGGGGTCGTCACCCTTATAGTCATCTCTGCATTTAGGACAATAATGGTGGTCGTCCCAATCTGCCATAAAATGGCCACAAAAAGAACTTTTCCTTTGTCCTTTCTTAACTTTATCCTGAGTAGACATTGTTAAAACAGATGCCTTACCTCAGAACAAACACAATCCACAATAAATCCACAAAACTTCCACAAAATTGCAAATTTAATAAATAAATTAAATTTTTATAAGTTAATACCCTATCCAATGGACAATTGCTAACTCCGGTCGGCGAGACCGGCCCGCCAAACGTCAGAAAAAGACGTCCTGTGTCTCCACCGGCCAGCCGGTCCTTACTCTGTGCACTCGCTAGGTGGCGTGTCGTACTTCCTTCCTGTCTAGACAGAGTGACGTCATAGCATCTTTTTCGTTTGGCGCATGCTCTGCTGCACGGAATTTTTTGTGACAACAACTCACGACAATAAATCACAAAATCCTTGAAAATAAGATTCCACAAAAAATTCCGTGCAGCAGAGCATGCGCCAAACGAAAAAGATGCTATGACGTCACTCTGTCTAGACAGGAAGGAAGTACGACACGCCACCTAGCGAGTGCACAGAGTAAGGACCGGCTGGCCGGTGGAGACACAGGACGTCTTTTTCTGACGTTTGGCGGGCCGGTCTCGCCGACCGGAGTTAGCAATTGTCCATTGGATAGGATGTATTAACGCAATAAAAAACGAATATTTCCAAAACACATCCACACTCAAGGATGGCCAACAAAAACAATGAATGGCGCCTATTGGCGTGGTCACATGACCATTGGGGGGCTTCCTACTTCCACACTCACTCACTGGCTTCTTAAGGTAGTATAAAACGTTTCTCAACGTTGGCCAGTGAGTTGGATGGCACCAACAAATAGCTATGGTCAGGAAATGGTAAGTGTATTTTTCGCAATAAAATTCATTACTCAAATGAGTACATCTTACACTGTACAATGTACTGTATTGTACACCAACCAGCAAGCAGGATTAGCTCAAGTTGTTCCTTGATTTAACTCTCAGGATGACATTGTGGCAAACAGTTGTGTAGGTGCAGATGTGCAGGCCATATCAAGTTGTGGCTACTCTTAATTAATCTGTGAGTGTCCAGTACCAGTCAATGACCAAATCACTTGTGTTAATTAACTACAATGGGGGTCTCTTTCATAAGGTGCAGCTGTACCAGCTTAATCCACAATTGTAATTGGCTAAATATTTACCACAGTGTCACTTATGGCTTGAACTAGTTCAGCATAAGTGGCAAATTTCCAAGTATATTTGACTTACCAGACATGTACACTCAGTTTAATTATCTCACTAGTAGTTGAATCTTTGCAATAACTCATTCCAACAAGTTGGCCCAAGAAACAACTTGGGTCGTCCCATGCTACCAGTTAGGGTAAAACAGCTACACACTGTGAAAACATTTATACCAGACTATCTAGAAAAATACAATGATTCTACCCCTTCCATAGAAACACTGATACACATCAGCATCAGACTTTAATTCAGAAGGATGGAACTTGAATTGTCTAAGCAGAAAATTTCTTAATTTTTCCCTCTAAACTTAAACTTTTCCTACTTTCATGAATGCTCTACTACATCAGCAAAATTTCACATTTATAATTTCATGAGACAACAATATCACTGTTATTATCATTGCAGTGTGATTCCATGGTCTCATAAACCTAGACAAGTCCACGTATCCATGTATATCAAGATTGGGAACTACAATTTCAGTTGTCTCTTAAACCATGTATATGAATTGTGATAGTAATTAGACCAATAGTAACTGTTTTAACCCTTCCTATCACATGACAAATATCGACAAGAAAAAAATTGGTTTGTCTGAATCAATTTTTTTTTTTTTTTTTTGCTTCTGCAAATTGCCCTCCAACCTCCAATATATGAAAACCCTTGCTACAATATCACAAGGACATCAAAAATATCTTCACCAAATGCCAACTGTATTCATGAAAACATATGTAAGAGATCATCTGTAACAATTCAGTAAAATTGTGACCATCCTTTGTTTTCGTTTCACAGGTTCTTCCCAAGGAATCTAAAGGCTTTGAAGAGCGGCAGGCACTGTATGTGTTTTCAGCATACTGTATGATTCATGTCCAGCAACTAATCAAAGATGATCAGAGTTTCAGACAGGCTGCTATTGACTCTGGGAAGCATTTATTACAATTATTACAACAATATTATTAGACAGTCCTAGTAGACACTTGACAGAGCAAGATTCAAACACATTACCATGGAGATGGACCCAAGTGATGAAATGCTAAATTTGTAAACAAGCAGCCAGTTAGGACTACTGTATTAAATGTCACATCAGTCAGAGACCGCTTCAGTGCAACTCAAAAGTTAACAAATATAGCATTTAGCCAGATGGCTGTCCCATCTGTATATGGGCTCAAATACAGCTCCAGCATATGGAAATGACTGACCACCTGTCACAGTTTGACTCTTCCTGTTAAAAAGGCATGAAAACCCAAGGAAGCAGCTTAACTTAAGTACGAGTGAAGAAATATTCTTCAAAACTGCCATGTTACTGGGCATCATATGACCACGAAAGCCAACAACAGCAAATTATCATAATTACAAGAAAGAAGTGATTTTCAAAGCATAAATAAATTTGTGGTTTTATTGATTTTTGCAATAAAACACCAAAATGCATGCACAATATTGTTAGGTGAAATAAGATTTTATTGTGAATTTTTAAATTTCCAAGTGAAATCACTTGAAGAAGATTTGCATCACCAAACTTACTGGGAGCAATACCACGCACTAAAAGGCATTTTAAGTTTGCGTGTGGCTTTTTGACCTTCAAATAGTAACCCAAAGTAATATCTGTCTACATCAAAAGAATCCCAGCTGTTTTTTTACAGGTTGGCTTTGCATTCCAAACCTATTGGACCAATAACAACCAGGTTATAAGCACTTTAGTTTGGCTCCTTTTTTGACCTTAAAGAAGGGGTCCAAGGCCAAATCTGACCACAAAAAATTCCAGCGTATGATTTTCTATAGCCAGGTTATACATCCCAAACCTCTGGAACAAATAAGCTAGTTATAAAAACTTTTAACATTTGGTACTTTTTCTGAAATTGAATGTCCCAATGTCAAATCAGACCATAAAGATCCCAAACCCCTAGGACCAATAATTTATTCGAGATATCGGTACTTTTATTTTTGACCTAAACTGGCAGTGGCAGCCATATTGTTTTTAAAAGAAGGTGAAAACATTCTCAGGCAAACTTTTTAATAAAGCACATATGCTGTAAATTAGATAAAGTGCAGGTGAAAAAACTTTTCATGAGAGTTTATTTTCAAATACATCTTCCAATAAGACACCAACTTTAGCAAATGTATAAACAAATTCTGCAGGTAGATTGTAGGTAAAGATATTGGGAGCCTTAACACATACTTTTGGACAGAGATGGCATCACACTAAATATTTTGTACTGTCTGCCTGACTGCGGTCAAAGTATTTAAGTGTCATTTATTGAGAGGCAACAACACATTCTATCACAGAGACCACATTTCAATTGGTAGAGTACACCAGTACTGTGATTGCTGTACAAAAAGTGTCCATGGATGGATCCAATGAGATTTTCTATGTGAAGGAAAAATGGGATACTGTGATCTAATTTATTCCTTGTTGTGGTTAACACAATTGTGGATTCTGAGAATCAGACTGAGATGTTTTGAAAAAGACATAAGCCATTTACTTTGGACATAATGCCTGGATCTGTAACAAATGCCTAAATGAGGGAGATAACACCTAGATTTGAGGAATATTTTAGCGAAATAACAATTTTAAAGCAAACAATCTTAAATTGGTACAAGAACATTTTACTTCACTAAGTTCTGAAACAAGAATACAAAATAATAGGCCATTGTGAGATTACAAAACATGAAAGAACAATGCATTCTAAAAAGTACTCATCAATAAAAAGCACAGCTACTGTATTTTTACAGTTTAAAGTACATCTACTTCTGAACATATCTCTTCACTGTAATTTTTACAATAATAACTATGGTTTAATTTTTTCTTGTTTTCTTCATAATAAATACAATAAACATTTACTTTTGCACACACAATAAGCTAGCTGTTAAACAGTTCATCCTTTGATACTTTTAGTTACACCTATTCTAATGTTTCAGAAATCTGAAATCAACCACTGGAGCTGATCCCCTAAAATTTAATGGCATAAAAAATATTCAGGAGAAAAATTGCAGTTCATCCAATAAATTGCCTAAAAATTGTCAGAAATCCAAAAATTTATAAAGATGTACAATAATTGCAAGTAAAAGACTTTCTAAATACTTACTCCATTTCCAAGTTTCAGTTCATTATAGACTGTAAAAGACTACACAAGCATACAAATGGAGTAGTCCTGCATTTTATATGCAACAAAATTGAATGTGGGATATCGGTGGTGTTACTGGAACTAAACTCACATTTCTGGAGATATGAGATCAATGACCCTAATGTGGACATTAGGTGTTGAATACTCATGTCTGTAGTACAGAGTCTGTAATCTATTAAGCAGTGTTTTCTTCCAATCTCTCAATTGAAGGCCTATAGAATATGCTGAAACTAACAACAACACACTTAAGATCCATACATATGAAATAAGTAGGTGGCAGTTCTCTTCAAGGTGGGTATCGGGAGGCACGCATGTTTAAAGTTGGGCCAAAATGAAAATGAAAAAGTGAAACTACAACTACAAAATCTGCCACCAGAGTATGAACAACATTCTTCAATATGGCAAGACAACTTCTGTGACACAAAGTTAATCTCATCAAAACTTTGTTTTCATTCTTAACAATAAACTGACTTTTCTGACAAATTAGCTGTACACATACACTTGACACAACAGGTTTACAGACTTACAAACGAAACCTGGCAAAAACAAGTTCCTGAATTAGCTATAATCAGACCATTATAGAAGGTTTGGAATCTAGACACTGTGTGGAAAAACTAGGAATTTAGAAATCTCACAAATGGATAGAATAAGGAAAACATAACATACCCTATATTTTGACAGAAAAGTTTAAAAATATCTAGTGATTACCTTGACTTTCAGTCACATATTAAATTACATATTTAACGACAAATTAACACCTTAAAATATATTTGTATCTATAACATATTACAACAATAATTGACAGTAAAAGTCTGATAAAAATGACCAATTAACATTCAACAGCCACCCTATCAGCTACTCAATAATGATTATAGCACATGGAATTTCACTCGTCAAAACAAAGACCGAAAAATTCTGGAAAGGTTGATATAAATAAACAGTAAAAACATCAAACAGTTTTCAAGTTTGCATAAAGATCAGATTACCAGACACATCTAAACAAATTAATACTGAATCATTAGTAATTTAATAGTCAATACAACAAAAACTACCCTTTACTTTTTAAGTAATGCAAAGTCAATCAAACCAATTCTTTTAAATATTTTTTTTGCCTGCATCCTAAAAGTGTCAAATTTACCGTACTTTTCAATTAAATATGTTCTCCCAATACTCTGCCAATAAAATATTTTTGAATAACCTGTTTTTTTTTAACGAACTGTCATCATCGAAATTTCAGATAATTCCTATCACTGATTTTCCTCTGTAAATATGCTAATCTAATATTTTCAATTATTTCATGCTAATTGCAGAAAAACTACATTGGTTCACAGTAGTATCCACAGAATTACTTGTTATATTATTTGGTAACCACTATGGCAGACTAGTGAAAGAACTTCACTGAACATACTAGGTAATACATGTTTTACTCCTACATAAGTAATATCCTCGGGAATATGTACATTATATTTACATCTTATTTACAGTAAATATATACACATGCAAGCTTACATTACACAGAAAACCAAATATTGGCAAATCATAAGAAAGACAATTTATACATGCAAACTAATTAAGTACTACACTGGCTATGTTCAGTATAAATATATATGTTTTCAATGATGTTTATTATAGAGTGGCAAGCATATTTATTTAGTAATATTTAATTTACATAATAAGAAGCCCTGATGTTCCATCTGTTTGGAAGTAGGTTTTAAAAGTCAGACTTTTATCACACTGACTTCTGGGGTGTGACCTGTTTTAGGGTCTGTAGGAAAAATTTTTGATACAGATGAAAACTATTTTTGCATAAATCTGAAATGTGGCTGTATTTTTCATGATTTTATGTTAGGATAACATTTTAAAACTTTTTTGATCCTTTAGGTATGTCTTACTGCAGTAATTTCAATGTTTGACCAACATCAGTGATACATTCCAGTATGTTAGAACTAGGAGATTCTGTTCCATTGTGACTATATAAAATAAGCTGGAAATTTTCATCTACATTTGTGACTTATTGCAGATTTCCCTCAGTTTCCTCATCCTAATATATAGTGGCAAGACAAGAAGTGAGTTGACAGACTGGAGATATGCACACCAGGCAACCATTAAATGTCATCTCAG
This sequence comes from Sabellastarte sp. h YS-2021, assembly GCA_964017235.1. Classification (NCBI taxonomy): domain Eukaryota; kingdom Metazoa; phylum Annelida; class Polychaeta; order Sabellida; family Sabellidae; genus Sabellastarte; species Sabellastarte sp. h YS-2021. The sequence continues at coordinate 57,028,032 of OZ024930.1, read as the reverse complement.
AAAACACTTCTAATGCAAAATGGCTGCAAGTTACAGTCATTTGGCATTAATAAACTGCCATTTGTTGTTGCTCTACAAATCTAGCAAATATTTTCCCTCATTTAACATGGCTTTGATTATTAGTAAAGTTTTAAAAAGTTATCTGATGGTTTATTTTTCACATCTTTATATGGAGTATGTATTATACAGATATCTCTGAATGCAATATAGACATCAAGACACAACAACATGTTACAGTTGAGTAGTTTTAGTGAGTTTGTATACAGTTCATCTTGAAAAATTACATGTATTACCGGGCTGTAAGAATGTAATACTCTTCAGAATGTAAAAATTAATCAATATACATGACACATTGTAGAAGCGTTAATACAGGTGTATAAAATGAGATTATTTCAACAATTCACAACATTGAATAAATCTGGTTTTCACTGAAACTCTCTTTGATACACTTGTACAAAAACATATAATTATCTTCTTTCTTAAAAAATAGAAAACTAAATTTTAATCAGATACAAGGATTTATAATCTTTGAATTTGCGTCCAACAAAATATAATCTCCTCTTTGAATTTTTAAAATCTGTGTAAAACTATTTGTTACCAAAAAATCACAGTCATTAACTATGAGTTATGGTTGGTTGCATTTAAAGAGGTTATAAGAAAATCTAGAATGGCTTACAATATGGCATCAATAGGTCAGTCTCCCCAATAAGGGCAGTGACAAGGCAACTGGGTGTGAAGCTTAAAGCTTAGAATACTGTGTGATACATGGTGTTCTTGATGAATTCGGTTTTGTTCACTTAAATTCTGTTACTTCTGTTGTTTGGCTATTCTAAGAATTACAGTAATTTACGGGGAACAATTTGAGCAAAATAGATGCCAAATAGAGCATCAGTGTTTATTTATTCCATTCACTAGAAATTCAATTTGATTTTAGTATCAATATGTCACAATTACATATCACTATATATTACATCAACCATGCATTGGAACCAGATAATAATATAAAACTGAAAATTATTTCCACAGTTTATAAAACCCATCTAAAGTTGTCTGATTTTTTGAATTTTAAATCCTTGATATTTACATCAGCATTATGTATCTGACCATTATTTTTCTAATTAAAAATAATTTGTAGCTGGTTAAAGACAACTCAAAATGAGAGATTTATATTTTCACTCGACACTAACTTTCACTTTGTAAGTTATTGGCAACACTGGCTGTTTTATAGTAAAAAAAAACAAAAAACCAAATAATTGTATCTGGTCCATATTGCATATGACCTTCAAATTTATGGAAATACAAAACCATTCCTGTTGCATTATATGCTAAATACTTTCTTCAATCTTCCTTATACCCCATTCACACTACAGGCAGTATATCCCGCGGTGAGGGTTTTACTCGGCGGCAGAACACCTCCCAGGACGCCTAGTATCTTCAGAGATTTGGTGTTTCCATAAGGTATGACACGCATACCACTGATTGGACACAGTGTATAACTGTAAATAACAGTAGAATGGCAGTTGGACAATAGTAGTACAAACGTGTATCACTGAGAGACAACCTCCCTTTATCTCCACCCACTTTATGTCACTGTATGACACGAAAACACGACCGAGTCACAACCTCATGTACACAGTGGACCACACCTTCAGTTACCATGGAGAAAAGTTCATCTGCACATGACCATGGTACCAAATTCAGAGGTGGAAATTTTAAATATTTTAAAACTTCCGTAGCACATGCAAGGAATTGTACGTTTCGCCAATGTGTCACATGTTTGCATACATGCCTCTACTACCACAGCCTACTACCACGGGGTGTATTGCCTGCAGTGTGAATTGGGCGTTACTCAATCTGTTAAAACTTTTTCTTCACAAAGCAATATTGAAACACCAATTTTGCAATACTTTAAAGCATACAAAAATACTTAAATATGACAAAACTATATAATCTGTGTATTACAATAATTATAAACTACATTTGTATACATCAAAGTTGAAATTTGTATTCAAGATATCTGATATAATCTAATCCATATATCTTCATTACGACACTTGCACAATTGTTTAAGTATTTTATGTGAAAGCCTACATAATTTTCAAGTATTTAAATCAACACATACCCTATCTCAACCGTTGTGATAAAGTGCCCTAATGTTCCTACATTTGGAAATATGTCTAAGTAGTCTGTTCTGCAAAAAAAGTTTGTGGCCTGTTTTCGAATAGGTAAGAATTTGCTCCAGATATACTGTAATGTTGAAAGGCTTCCGGTGTAAATTCATAAGGTGTTTCCTTTGGCTGTTTTTGCTCATGGAAGAATCACATTTCCAAACTTTCCCTAATACTTTAGGAAATCATGTTTAATATGAACATAGTAACTGTATTAGTAATACTTTGTAATATGTTCAAATTATGATAATCTCACTTTAAGGTGAAATTAAAAAAATATATATGTACATATTTACACATAATAGTAATAATTTTGCAGATTTTCACTCCGTAATCTTACCTGTCTCATTGGACCGTGTCATGATCACATCAGATGACATACTGTAAATGTGTTAACCTTCTTTTTTCAGTTTCCAAACGAGTATTTTTCACACTGTATGTTTACACAAATAATTTTGCTGAGATACTGAAAAAAGCACACCTAAAATCATAAGCACATACAACCATTAGATATATTGAGATAAGAAATGTACAACTTCTCAGGGGCAATCATATTCTCATTTGATTCTGAAGCATAATTTTTTTGCTATTCATCTGACCTATGGCAGAAATTACAGGAATTTTAATATCTTTATCTGATCTGGAACTGGTACAGAATTTTAGGCTAATCTGACCTATGGCAGAATTTAGAAAAAGAAAAATTTTGGCCTGTTTATCTGATATGAGACAGAAATTCAGTGAATTTTAGGTTATTCATCTAACCTATGGCAAAATTTAGAAGAATTTTGGCCTGTTTAACTGACCAAAGACAAATATTCAGTGAATTTAGGCTATACATCTGACCTATGGCAAAATTTAGAATAATTTTTGGTTGTTTAATCGACCTGTAGTAGAATTTTAGTTTTTTCTAGGCTGTTTATGAGACTTGTAGCAAAATATCAGTTAATATTGGGACCTACTGCTTTTGTTTTAAGAGGATTACCTCAACAATAAGGCCCTCATTTCTTACTCAATATACCTTATGCCTGATATTTACAAAAAAAAATGTGAAAAACACAGAATCAAATGCTCTATAAACAAGAACTACAGACGTTAAAGCAGAACTACTATGTCTATGTTACAGTGTCAACAGATCTGCATGTAATTAGTGTCAATTATTGTAAAAAGGTAAGAACTGGAATTAATTCTTATTCTTAAAATGGCTCCAATGGACACAAAACTGGAGGTGATATGGGGATTGTAGATGTACATCATGACATGGAAATGTACAGTTAAACAAGTGGGTACTATTTTCATTGGGACTTTATTTTGCTGAAAGTGAAAACTGTATTTCAATAGGAGAGTTTAATATGCCATTTGCTTTGAACTTAGAACGTATTACACTATATATTCTATTCTATACTTTCACAGTGCTTAATCTCTGGGCCAAAGCTGACTCTAAGGCACAACACCAGAAACTCATTCACTAATCATTATTCCATTGACATAGTCAGGTTGATACCATTGAGATACTAGGTAGGTTATGCACTAAGGTGGGAAAGTGGGTAATGACCTGGATATGACTATGAAATTGTAACAAATTTTATTGTAATTTAACTTTTTACAAGTTAAATACTTACCTTATCCTCACAAGTGCTTGTTTGGTTTTGTGGAGCAAAACGTATCGACCGACAAGAATTTTTTAAGGAATATTCTTGTCACAAGAGGTGACCCCTTTGTCTGCGCATGTCCGCGCTTGCGCAGTAGTCGTTGTCGACAGACGATTGGCGAGAGCTCTTCATTGTATTTTTGGTCCCCAGAAAACAAATTATGCGGGGAGGTAGGGTGGGTTTATCCTTGTGAGGATAAGGTAAGTATTTAACTTGTAAAAAGTTAAATTACAATAAAATTTGTTACATTTTATTGCGTAAAATAGCCTTACCTTATCCTCACAAGTGCTTGAATACAACCATAACAGGTGGAGGGTATTTGTTTTGGCCACACTGTTAGATGATTGTCAGACAAGGGGTCACCAAATAAAGCACTTGATAAGAGGATAAGATAAGCTTCCATACACCACATCTTAGGTTATATATTACTTCTTCATCACAGATAAGTAATTTGCTAACCTCAACAAGAGATCCATGATGTGATCATCACTGTTGCTGCTGTTGCTGTTGTAGACAATTTTACAACAAATGATATAGCACTATCAACCATCACCCGGTATTGGCCGGAGATGTCTGCATGTCTCCCCAAACAAGATGTCATCATCTGACAATGAGAATATCTCCAAGCAGGCAAACTGTACTGCATAAACTGCAGATATGGGGCCATATGTAAGTTAAGAAAGACATATGTCAGTGACACAACACTTGTATAACTGGAGAGAACAAAGTATGCGAGTCATATGAATAACATGTATAAAAACACAAAAATTTGACTACATGCTGAGGTGAATCCACAAGACCCAATTTATTCATGGACTGGTCATGGGATTGCCAAGCTACATCTTCGAGTGGAATGTAGTAAAGAATTGTGGGTCTTCCAATAACAAGAGTTTGATATCTGCTGAGGCAAGACCCCACTCTTGAAAACTAAAGAGGCAGCCATGGATGTAATATGTGTCTCAATGTATGGATTCTGATAATCAGAATTAAAGGACTGGCAATCTAATCATGCATCCAGATTGATCCAGGGAGAGATAGCAGAACTCAAGATATCTCCATCAAGCCTTCCTTAAGAGATATGAGCAAGAGATTCTTCACCTCCTTGAAGAACTTGTACTGTCTTGATAGAAACTAAGTACTGTAAGAGGGCAGAGTGTCACAACATCAGTCCAACGTCAGCTCAAGAAAGGTTTGTGAGCTGGAATGACCACTGGTTTGAGCCATCTGGGGCATCAGAAGCCAACTGATTCTTGCTAAAAGGCAGGAGAAGGAGACTTTCCCTTTTCTCCAAGCAGTAGTCCTGTCCAAGAAGGATGTAAGTGCTGTAGGAGGACAACGAATCATGTGTCCAGGCAATTTGAGTTCAGGAATGATCTAGAGCTGAAGTGACCACTGGAGCCAATCTAGACCAATTGAGGCTAATAGGTCCTTGCTGAAAAGCCTCATAGGAGGGAGAACTGTAAACTCCTTCCTATGAGGCTTGTGTCTGAAGGAACCAAAGTCCCAAAATACACTTCCAATGCCATTGCAACAGTCTTGCAAGTCAAACTTTTTTAGACTGACCTCCTTTAAAGGTTAATAAGGAGCCTTTTGTGAAAACCAACAGAAGCAAAGGCAAATCCCTTGATGCTGCACCTCTGTTAGCAGTGGGTAAACTTGCAATAGGCCTATAAAGATCCAGGCTTTGGCTCAACTCCTGCACAAAAAATGTAAATGATCAGCTATGGCTGCTGCAAAGCCAACAATAGTGACAGGTTTCAGATTTTTGCAAGTAAATGGATCAAAAAAAAAATCTGGTATATTTGAGACCGTAGGCTCTGAGATGGCCACCTTATTCTGTGGGTACCAGAGCTTAAAATGGCCCATCATGACTCGTACATTCCAAGATGAGGGTCCTTGAGATGCCCTAAATCTCTCTATCCCTTGCCCAGAGAATGATATAAGAGATTCTGAGTGGTGTTAAGGTGCCAAGCATGAAGGTGCCAATGCAACAGATTCAGATGGTATTTCTGACTGAATGGCTGTTTCTGAGACCAGTGAAGTAGCTGTAATGGAGGTTTGGTTGAATGACTCACCAGACCCCAAAGCCAATGTATCATGGGCCACCAAGGGGCCACTACAATCATTTTGCACCTGGTGTTCACTTGTTCAATGACTTTTTGGAATAAGTGGTATAGGACAAAAGGCCTAGCAGTCCAGAACCTCCAACAAGATGTTTAATTCATCTATGTTCAGAGCATTTGCATCCGGGACTGGCAACATAGAATGGAAGTTTATGACTGATATTGGTGGCAAACATCTCTACCATTGGTATTTGACAAACTATGTAAATCAAATAGAATATTAAAGATGAAGACTCTCCTGTCTGTATTATTTCGTTCTTTGTGGAGAGGCTGTCATGACATCTAGGCAACCCTGAATATATCTGGCTCATATGAGAATATTTCAAGGATTGCAGTAGGCCAAGATGCAGCATACCTGCATAAAACACCTATTGTTGATTTGTGCCAAACTTGCACGTTGTCTAGAACCATAAAGGGAGTAAGAACCATTCTGTACATATTACTTTTGTCACTTCTGTAGAGATCATTGAGCATGACATTTAAGTAACCCCAGAATATTTCTGTCTCTTATGAGTATATTTCAAGGATTGTAGTAGGCCAGGATGCGCCAAACCTTTATCCCTTCTGGAGATGATGTTGAGTATGACCTTTAAGCAACCAAGAATATGTCTGTTATGAGTATATTTCAAGGATTGCAGTAGGCCAAGCTGCGCCAAACTAGGAGGTATACGCTCCCCCCCCCCCCCCCCCCCCCCCCCCTGTTTGGTCAGATAACCGAACACAGTGGTGTTGTCTGATGCTATCAGAATTCTTTTGTGTGGAATTTGTCTTGAAGGCTTTTAAGGGCTGAACACACTGCCTTCAGCTGTATGACATTGAAATGTAATATATACATTTTTAACTGTCCAAAGCCACTAACTGTGATGCTTATAGATGGGATCATCAACCCTGGTTTAATGCATCTACGAAAATAAGGGAATTGTGCACCTGTGTATAGAAAAGGCATCCTATTTCCCATTTTTTGGCATTTTCCACCAGTGAATATGCTTTTTCAGAATGATTTGAAACAGGAATTCTCACAACTAGTGACTGGAGATATTGCCAGTTTTTTCTAGATACCACTGAAAGGCACACATACATAACTGACCCATTGGTATAGTCTTTTCCAAAGATGCTAGTATCCCTACCTGGGATATAAGCAACCTTGAGGTTAACTGTGATGAGATCGCCATGACTTGAATAGATTCTCAGGTATTTAATTTTTTCGAGGTAGAAAGAAATTTTCTGGTACCAAAATGCAGTGGTAACCCAGGAAATCGATATCATGAAGCCCAGTTGATGAATAATTGGATGAGTTCTTTGGTTTGAACCCAATACTGGTGTCTTTTACGTACACAAACCACCAGTAGTCTAGGTATATGGTGAAAGAAATTTCCTGGTACCAAAATGCAGTGGTAACCTAGGAAATCGATATCACGAAGCCCAGTTGATGCATAATTGGATGAGTTCTTTGGTTTGAACCCAATACTGGTGTCTTTAAGTACACTAAACAACCAGTGGTCTAGGTATATGGTGAACTCCTATTCTGTGAAACTGAAGAATGAGATTTGCCTCTTTACTACTCGCATGATACTGTAGAGGTGTCGCTAACCCGAATTTTATAATGCTTTGAACTGATAGGTTTGCCAGTGTACATTAAACTGAAGTAGATGTTGAAAATCTTGGTGAGTCGGTACATAAAAGAATGCATCTTTTGTAACCGAATTTCTAATAATTTCTGCTGTCTCCAGTTTAAATGATGGGACAAGTAGGCATTTATTGACATAGTAAACGAACTTCACTCGTGGGCAGTGACCATTGAAGTCGTAGTTAGAAATCAATTCAGGACACTGAGATCTATCACAGGTCGTCATTAGCCGAGTTTCTATACAAGAAATAAACTGCCATAGAAACCTGAAGTTCTGCAATTGTTGAGTGGATAAATCGCTTTCTTTTGAAGCATTTAAGCGGTATATTTATATTTAGTACTGTAGCCATGTTTTCCTGTCTGACGTCATCGCTTTGCATTGTGGGTAGTACACGCATTGGTGAATTCGATTGGGGAGTATTTCGACAACTCCGTGTCAAGATTCGCACAACTCTGGGATGGCAATGAAAATCTCCCATCACTGCCAGTAACTCTGCAAGAAGAGCCTCCACGGTGACTTGCATTAATGTAGCCACGTTCTTCTGTATCCCCCTGTCCTGGTAAACTAGGCAGAGTGGTACTACGATCTTTTGTGGTTAGTAGGACAAATAATTACTGGACATAGTCCTGTATATACTGTGCAAAATACACTCGTAAAAGTTGGAAGCAAGGACTTCAACACCATATCGCATCTAGCCAGTTTGATCTTCATTGAGTTTGCAGAAGAATTAACTCAAAAGTCACAGTATTCTTTCCATTGGAGACATGGCCATAGGAAGGTTTTATAATCTAGTAGATAGTTATTGCAATTCTTCAACAGGGCTGAACAGACAAGCAGTGCACATACTGCCCCAAAGATGTCTGTTGGATCTTCATCCAAATTTACAGCAAAGGAAGGTAATCTGTCCATATTTTTAAGTGGATACGCTTCTGTAATCGTTCTTTTGGAGGGAGACCTGTTACTGTACCAGGGTGGCGCTCCACCCACAGTAAAGAATCTACGACCTCCGTTGCAAAGCCAACTGCATTCTTTCTTCTTTGTTTTCCACTGAAAACTTTACAGCAAAATCTTCTTTGCATCCCCTTCATCGACAAGGAGGTAATTCCAGTCGAATAATGGGCGAGTACAGCGGAAGATATACACGTCTTCCACTGAAGACTTTACAGCAACATCTTCTTGCACATCTTATTCTGACCCTTTTCAGGACAAGGGAGGCAGAATTAGTGGTAGTACCAGTCGAATAATGGATAACTACAGGTAGGTGCACGCTTGCACGCTTCAAAACTTCATAGATCTTCATCCGTGAATGGACGATAATAAGGGAAAAAAAACGTGTTGCTCCCATATCGACCAAAAATATAATGAAGAGCTCTCGCCAATCGTCTGCTGACAACGACTACTGCGCAAGCGCGGACATGCGCAGACAAAGGGGTCACCTCTTGTGACAAGAATATTCCTTAAAAAATTCTTGTCGGTCGATACGTTTTGCTCCACAAAACCAAACAAGCACTTGTGAGGATAAGGTAAGGCTATTTTACGCAATAAAAATAGAAATCAATACCTCTATGCACAAATGAGTGTTCCAAGAAATAAATCCCAATTGTTCAGTACAACTTCTAAAACCAGAAAGTATTTGTAGAGTTGACACCTCCAGCAGCAGGGGAGATTTTTGTGTGTGTTCAGATTATGATCCAGATCTTTCCCAAAATGTAATAACTTCTTCCACTGGCCATGCCCTACTCATATAAATACTTTCATGAAGATCTGATCATTACTTTGGAGTAATGTCAACCAAAAAGTCATTAAAAGTTATTAAAAGCCAGAAAGATCATTGAAAATATATTGAACATGGAACATGAAAATTTGGGGTCTTGTTTAGTATCCAGAATACGATGCATATCTAATTTAATCAATTCTAGCAACCCCCCCCAAAAAAATTCATCAACATCTGTTCATTGCTTCTGAAGTAATTGAAAACACACAAAAATGAACATGTGCACCCGAAAGCATATCCTGGTGGAGGTAATAAATAAAATTACAGCCAAAGCCATTACACAGAACCCTGTCAAGTACAGATCCTTGTAAGTAGAAGAAAATACTATCTTCTTAAAGGGTCATCATTAACATATTTATGCTGCTGTCTGTAACATTTCTAATTAAGCAGAACTTGTTTTGCAGTTTCTTGAGATTCCAGTTTACATACTTCATCTGGACAGAATATAAATACAAATTTGCAAATGCAAGCAGACATATTGTATTCAAATAATTTATAACTAGACCTAGCGCATCGGAAAACCGATGCAAATTGTATCCACCGTAAAGACAATGCACCAAAACCTCTAGGACCAATAATAAGCGAGTTATAAGCACTTTTAAGTTTGGCTGTCCTCATTTGACCTTCAAGGAGGGGCCCAAGGTCAAATCCGACCACACCAGAAGATTCCCAGCCCATAATTTTCTATATGTTGGTTTACCATCCCAAACCTCTAGGACCAATAATAAGCGAGTTATAAGCGCTTTTAAGTTTGGCTGTCCTCATTTGACCTTGAAGGAGGGGCCCAAGGTCAAATCCGACCACACCAGAAGATTCCCAGCCCATGATTTTCTATATGTTGGTTTACCATCCCAAACCTCTAGGACCAATAATAAGCGAGTTATAGGCACTTTTACCTTTGGCTGTCCTCGTTTGACCTTGAAGGAGGGGCCCAAGGTCAAATCCGACCACGCCAGAAGATTCCCAGCCCATGATTTCCTATATGTTGGTTTACTATCCCAAACCTCCAAGTCCAATAATAAGCAAGTTATAAGCACTTTTAAGTTTGGCTGTCCTCACTTGACCTTGAAGGAGGGGCCCAAGGTCAAATCCGACCATGCCACAAGATTCCCCGCCCATGATTTCCTGTATGTTGATTTACCATCCCAAACCACTGGGATCAATAATAAGTGAGCTATAAGCAGTTTTAAGTTTGGCTATCCTAGTTTGACCTCGAAGGAGGGGCCCAAGGTCAAATCCGACCACGCCAGAAGATTCCCATCCCATGATTTCCTATAGGTTGGTTTACCATCCCAAACCTCTAGAACCAATAATAAGCGAGTTATAAGCACTTTTAAGTTTGGCTGTCCTCATTTGACCTTGAAGGAGGGGCCCAAGGTCAAATCTGACCACACCAGAAGATTCCCAGCGCATGATTTCCTATATGTTGGTTTACCATCCCAAACCTCTAGGACCAATAATAAGTGAGTTATAAGCACTTTTAAGTTTGGCTGTCCTCATTTGACCTTGAACGAGGGGCCCAAGGTCAAATCCGACCACACCAGTAGATTCCCAGCCCATGATTTCCTATAGGTTGGTTTACCATCCCAAACCTCCAAGACCAATAATACGCGAGTTATAAGCACTTTAAGTTTGGCTATCTTCGTTTGACCTGGAAGGAGGGGTCTAAGGTGAAATCCGACCACACCAAAAGATTCGCAGCCCATGATTTTCTATATGTTGGTTTTCCATTCCAAACCTCTAGGACCAATAATAAGCGAGTTATAAGCACTTTTATGTTTGGCTATCCTCATTTGACCTTGAAGGAGGGTTCCAAGGTCAAATCAGACCATATTAACAGATTCCCAGCCCATGATTTCCTACAGGTTGGATACAATGATTTACTCAACAGTGAGAACCTGAAAGAAGCTATTGCTCAGCTATGCCATGACATAGAGGTCTGCAATTTCACTATGTTATAGCTGACCAAAACGTCTGTGAATAACATATTTAACAAAATACTCTAAATGTAATAGTTTTCAAGTTACAACTGATTTACTCAAGAGTGAGAACCTCAAAGTAACTATTACTCAGCTATGCAATGAGCTACATGTCTGAATTTTTGCTCTGTTATAGCTGACCTAAAAGTAGGTGAACAACATATTTAAGCAAAATACTGTAAATGCAATAGTTTTCAAGTTACAACTGATTTACTCAATAGTGAGAACCTGAAAATAGCTATTGCTCCGCTATGCCATGAGCTATAGGTCTGTAATTTCACTATGTAATAGCTAACCCAAAAGTAGGTGAACAATATATTTTAACAAAATACTCCAAATGCAATATTTTTCAAGTTATAGCCGATTTACTCAACAGTCAGTGCCTGAGAATAGCTATTGCTTAGTTGTGCCATGAGCTACAGGTCTGTAATTTCACTATGTTATAGCTGACCCAAAAGTAGCTGAATAACATATTTGCACAAATTTCTGTAAAGGCAATAGTTTTCCAATTACAAGTGATTTTACTCAACAGTGACAACTTCAAAGTAGCTATTACTCAGCTATGCAATGAGCCACAGGTCTGGAACTTCACTATGTTATAGCTGATAACATATTGCAACAAAATACTCTAAATGCAATAGTTTCCAAGTTATAAGTGATTTACTTAACAGTGATAACCTAAAAGTAGCTATTACTCAGCTATGCCATGAGCTACAGGTCTGAAATTTTACAATGTTATAGCTGACCCAAAAGTAGCTGAATAACATATTTATACTAAATTCTCTAAATGCAATAGTTTTCAAATTATAAGTGATTTACTCAACATTGAGAACTCAAAGTAGCTATTACTCAGCTATGCAATGAGTCACAGGTCTGGAACTTCACTATGTTATAGCTGACCCCAAAATAGGTGAATAACATATTGCAACAAAATACTCTAAATGCAATAGTTTCCAAGTTATAAGTGATTTACTCAACAGTGATAACCTAAAAGTAGCTATTACTCAGCTATGCCATGAGCTACAGGTCTGAAATTTTACTATGTTATAGCTGACCCAAAAGTAGCTGAATAACATATTTATACTAAATTCTCTAAATGCAATAGTTTTCAAATTATAAGCGATTTACTCAACATTGAGAACTCAAAGTAGCTATTACTCAGCTATGCAATGAGTCACAGGTCTGGAACTTCACTATGTTATAGCTGACCCCAAAATAGGTGAATAACATATTGAAACAAAATACTCTAAATGCAATAATTTCCAAGTTATAAGCGATTTACTCAACAGTGATAACCTAAAAGTAGCTATTACTCAGCTATGCCATGAGCTACAGGTCTGAAATTTTACTATGTTATAGCTGACCCAAAAGTAGGTGAATAACATATTTAAGCAAAATACTGTACATGCAATAGTTTTCAAGCTACAACTGATTTACTCAAAAGTGATGACCTAAAAGTAGCTATTACTCAGCTATGCCATGAGCTACAGGTCTGAAATTTTACTATGTTATAGCTGACCCAAAAGTAGCTGAATAACATATTTATACGAAATTCTGTAAATGCAATAGTTTTCCAACTACAACTGATTTACTCAATAGTGAGAACTTCAAAGTAGCTATTACTCAGCTATGCCATGACCTACAGATCTGAAATTTCACTATGTTATAGCTGGCCCAAAAGTAGCTGAATAACATATTTATACGAAATTCTCTAAATGCAATAGTTTTGCAATTACAACTGATTTACTCAATAGTGAGAACCTCAAAGTAGTTATTACTCAGCTATGCAATGAGCTACAGGTCTGAAATTTTACTATGTTATAGCTGACCCAAAAGTAGGTGAACAACATATTTAAGCAAAATACTGTAAATGCAATAGTTTTCAAGTTACAACTGATTTACTCAATAGTGATGACCTAAAAGTAGCTATTACTCAGCTATGCCATGAGCTACAGGTCTGAAATTTTACTATGTTATAGCTGACCCAAAAGTAGCTGAATAACATATTTATACGAAATTCTGTAAATGCAATAGATTTCCAACTACAACTGATTTACTCAATAGTGAGAACTTCAAAGTAGCTATTACTCAGCTATGCCATGACCTACAGATCTGAAATTTCACTATGTTATAGCTGGCCCAAAAGTAGCTGAATAACATATTTATACGAAATTCTCTAAATGCAATAGTTTTGCAATTACAACTGATTTACTCAATAGTGAGAACCTCAAAGTAGTTATTACTCAGCTATGCAATGAGCTACAGGTCTGAAATTTTACTATGTTATAGCTGACCCAAAAGTAGGTGAACAACATATTTAAGCAAAATACTGTAAATGCAATAGTTTTCAAGTTACAACTGATTTACTCAATAGTGATGACCTAAAAGTAGCTATTACTCAGCTATGCCATGAGCTACAGGTCTGAAATTTTACTATGTTATAGCTGACCCAAAAGTAGCTGAATAACATATTTATACGAAATTCTCTAAATGCAATAGGTTTTAAGTTACAAGTGATTTACTCAATAGTGAGAACTTCAAAGTAGCTATTACTCAGCTATGCAATGAGCCACAGATCTGAAACTTCACTATGTTATAGCTGATCCCAAAATAGGTGAATAACATATTGAAACAAAATACTGTAAATGCAATAGTTTCCAAGTTATAAGCGATTTACTCAACAGTGATAACCTAAAAGTAGTTATTACTCAGCTATGCCATGAGCTACAGGTCTGAAATTTTACTATGTTATAGCTGACCCAAAAAGAGCTGAATAACATATTTATACGAAATTCTCTAAATGCAATAGTTTTGAAGTTATAAGCGATTTACTCAACAGTGATAACCTAAAAGTAGCTATTACTCAGCTATGCCATGAGCTACAGGTCTAAAATTTTACTATGTTATAGCTGACCCAAAAGTAGCTGAATAACATATTTATACGAAATTCTCTAAATGCAATAGTTTTTAAGTTACAAGTGATTTTACTCATGATGGAAGTTACTGAAAAGCCCAAAAGTAGCTATTACTCACTTAGCTATTGAGACAGGCACCCAACTTACTCACCATATTGTAGCTATGAAAAAAGTAGCTGAATAACATATTTTAACAAAATGCTCTAAATGCAACACTTTTCAAGTTATAAATGATTTAGTGCATGATTTCATGAATTTTAATGCATTAAAAATTATTTAAAAAATTTATTAAAAAAAAAGTAAGACAGATCCAGGTCTCATACTCACACAAGAGAATCTACCTCTGGCCTAGTACATATATGCAAGATATGAGAGAAATCCCTGCAATAGTCACTGAGAAAATTGTGATTAAGTGTTGAAATTTTCACACTTTTGGTGGGGGTACCCCCCTTGTAATGTCTCTAGCAAACAGACGAACAGACAGATTTGCATGCCTTGAACAATTTTTCATCCTCGATAGATAAGGTATCTTTTAAAAAAAACAGCACGTCTCTAGGCCTTGTAGTTTTGGAGGAGAAGTTGTTCACGCGGACGCGGACGCCCACGCCGCAGAGTGACGACATAAAAATTGGGTATCCGCAATACTTTTACAGATAATTCGCATTTACTCATTTTGAGTAGGTGAATAAATAGCTATGGGTCTGAAACTTCACAGAGTGAAAGCTCTCCCAAAAGTAGGTGAATGAGTTATTTGAGAAAAATTGGCTATCTGCAATACTTTTAGACATAATTCGCATTTACTCATTTTGAGTAGGTGAGTAATTAGCTACGGGTCTGAAACTTCAGCAAATGAAAGCTCTCCCAAAAGTAGGTGAATGATTTATTTGAGAAAAATTGGCTATCTGCAATACTTTTAGAGATAATTCGCATTTACTCATTTTGAGTAGGTGAGTAATTAGCTATGGGTCTGAAACTTCACCAAGTGAAAGCTCTCCCAAAAGTAGGTGAATGATTTATTTGAGAAAAATTGGCTATCTGCAATACTTTTAGAGATAATTATCATTTACTCATTTTGAGTAGGTGAGTAATTAGCTATGTGTCTGAAACTTCACCAAGTGAAAGCTCTCCCAAAAGTAGGTGAATGATTTATTTGAGAAAAATTGGCTATCTGCAATACTTTTAGAGATAATTCGCATTTACTCATTTTGAGTAGGTGAGTAATTAGCTATGGGTCTGAAACTTGACCATGTGAAAGCTCTCCCACAAGTAGATGAATGAGTTATTTGATAAAAATTGGGTATCCTCAATACTTTTACAGATAATTAGCATTTACTCATTTTAAGTAGGTAAATAGTCTGAAACTTCACCATGTGAAAGCTCTTGCAAAAGTAGGTGAATGAGTTATTTGAGAAAAATTGGCTATCTGCAATACTTTTAGAGATAATTCGCATTTACTCATTTTGAGTAGGTGAGTAACTAGCTATGGGTCTGAAACTTCACCATGTGAAAGCTCTTCCAAAAGTAGATGAATGAGTTATTTGAGAAAAATTGGCTATCTGCAATACTTTTAAGAGATAATTCGCATTTACTCATTTTGAGTAGGTGAGTAATTATCTACGGGTCTGAAACTTCACCATGTGAAAGCTCTGCCAAAAGTACATGAATGAGTTATTTGAGAAAAATTGGCTATCTGCAATACTTTTAGAGGTAATTCGCATTTACTCATTTTGAGTAGGTGAGCAATTAGCTATGGGTCTGAAACTTCACCAAGTGAAAGCTCTTTGGGATAGCTGCTCTGCAGAGATACCCTGAAGATCAAAAATTTCATCGAAATTGCTCTATGTAGCACGGTTTTCGAAATATTAGCATTTTTGTGTTTTGCAATTTTTGCGAAAAATTCAAAAATTCAAAATGGCCGCCATTTTTGGCGAGACATGTCTGAATTTTTGCTCTGTTATAGCTGACCTAAAAGTAGGTGAACAACATATTTAAGCAAAATACTGTAAATGCAATAGTTTTCAAGTTACAACTGATTTACTCAATAGTGAGAACCTGAAAATAGCTATTGCTCCGCTATGCCATGAGCTATAGGTCTGTAATTTCACTATGTAATAGCTAACCCAAAAGTAGGTGAACAATATATTTTAACAAAATACTCCAAATGCAATATTTTTCAAGTTATAGCCGATTTACTCAACAGTCAGTGCCTGAGAATAGCTATTGCTTAGTTGTGCCATGAGCTACAGGTCTGTAATTTCACTATGTTATAGCTGACCCAAAAGTAGCTGAATAACATATTTGCACAAATTTCTGTAAAGGCAATAGTTTTCCAATTACAAGTGATTTTACTCAACAGTGACAACTTCAAAGTAGCTATTACTCAGCTATGCAATGAGCCACAGGTCTGGAACTTCACTATGTTATAGCTGATAACATATTGCAACAAAATACTCTAAATGCAATAGTTTCCAAGTTATAAGTGATTTACTTAACAGTGATAACCTAAAAGTAGCTATTACTCAGCTATGCCATGAGCTACAGGTCTGAAATTTTACAATGTTATAGCTGACCCAAAAGTAGCTGAATAACATATTTATACTAAATTCTCTAAATGCAATAGTTTTCAAATTATAAGTGATTTACTCAACATTGAGAACTCAAAGTAGCTATTACTCAGCTATGCAATGAGTCACAGGTCTGGAACTTCACTATGTTATAGCTGACCCCAAAATAGGTGAATAACATATTGCAACAAAATACTCTAAATGCAATAGTTTCCAAGTTATAAGTGATTTACTCAACAGTGATAACCTAAAAGTAGCTATTACTCAGCTATGCCATGAGCTACAGGTCTGAAATTTTACTATGTTATAGCTGACCCAAAAGTAGCTGAATAACATATTTATACTAAATTCTCTAAATGCAATAGTTTTCAAATTATAAGCGATTTACTCAACATTGAGAACTCAAAGTAGCTATTACTCAGCTATGCAATGAGTCACAGGTCTGGAACTTCACTATGTTATAGCTGACCCCAAAATAGGTGAATAACATATTGAAACAAAATACTCTAAATGCAATAATTTCCAAGTTATAAGCGATTTACTCAACAGTGATAACCTAAAAGTAGCTATTACTCAGCTATGCCATGAGCTACAGGTCTGAAATTTTACTATGTTATAGCTGACCCAAAAGTAGGTGAATAACATATTTAAGCAAAATACTGTACATGCAATAGTTTTCAAGCTACAACTGATTTACTCAAAAGTGATGACCTAAAAGTAGCTATTACTCAGCTATGCCATGAGCTACAGGTCTGAAATTTTACTATGTTATAGCTGACCCAAAAGTAGCTGAATAACATATTTATACGAAATTCTGTAAATGCAATAGTTTTCCAACTACAACTGATTTACTCAATAGTGAGAACTTCAAAGTAGCTATTACTCAGCTATGCCATGACCTACAGATCTGAAATTTCACTATGTTATAGCTGGCCCAAAAGTAGCTGAATAACATATTTATACGAAATTCTCTAAATGCAATAGTTTTGCAATTACAACTGATTTACTCAATAGTGAGAACCTCAAAGTAGTTATTACTCAGCTATGCAATGAGCTACAGGTCTGAAATTTTACTATGTTATAGCTGACCCAAAAGTAGGTGAACAACATATTTAAGCAAAATACTGTAAATGCAATAGTTTTCAAGTTACAACTGATTTACTCAATAGTGATGACCTAAAAGTAGCTATT
The DNA here is from genome assembly GCA_964017235.1 of Sabellastarte sp. h YS-2021. Classification (NCBI taxonomy): domain Eukaryota; kingdom Metazoa; phylum Annelida; class Polychaeta; order Sabellida; family Sabellidae; genus Sabellastarte; species Sabellastarte sp. h YS-2021. Next base: position 57,010,041 of record OZ024930.1, on the reverse strand, counting down.
ACTCAGCTATGCCATGAGCTACAGGTCTGAAATTTTACTATGTTATAGCTGACCCAAAAGTAGCTGAATAACATATTTATACGAAATTCTGTAAATGCAATAGATTTCCAACTACAACTGATTTACTCAATAGTGAGAACTTCAAAGTAGCTATTACTCAGCTATGCCATGACCTACAGATCTGAAATTTCACTATGTTATAGCTGGCCCAAAAGTAGCTGAATAACATATTTATACGAAATTCTCTAAATGCAATAGTTTTGCAATTACAACTGATTTACTCAATAGTGAGAACCTCAAAGTAGTTATTACTCAGCTATGCAATGAGCTACAGGTCTGAAATTTTACTATGTTATAGCTGACCCAAAAGTAGGTGAACAACATATTTAAGCAAAATACTGTAAATGCAATAGTTTTCAAGTTACAACTGATTTACTCAATAGTGATGACCTAAAAGTAGCTATTACTCAGCTATGCCATGAGCTACAGGTCTGAAATTTTACTATGTTATAGCTGACCCAAAAGTAGCTGAATAACATATTTATACGAAATTCTCTAAATGCAATAGGTTTTAAGTTACAAGTGATTTACTCAATAGTGAGAACTTCAAAGTAGCTATTACTCAGCTATGCAATGAGCCACAGATCTGAAACTTCACTATGTTATAGCTGATCCCAAAATAGGTGAATAACATATTGAAACAAAATACTGTAAATGCAATAGTTTCCAAGTTATAAGCGATTTACTCAACAGTGATAACCTAAAAGTAGTTATTACTCAGCTATGCCATGAGCTACAGGTCTGAAATTTTACTATGTTATAGCTGACCCAAAAAGAGCTGAATAACATATTTATACGAAATTCTCTAAATGCAATAGTTTTGAAGTTATAAGCGATTTACTCAACAGTGATAACCTAAAAGTAGCTATTACTCAGCTATGCCATGAGCTACAGGTCTAAAATTTTACTATGTTATAGCTGACCCAAAAGTAGCTGAATAACATATTTATACGAAATTCTCTAAATGCAATAGTTTTTAAGTTACAAGTGATTTTACTCATGATGGAAGTTACTGAAAAGCCCAAAAGTAGCTATTACTCACTTAGCTATTGAGACAGGCACCCAACTTACTCACCATATTGTAGCTATGAAAAAAGTAGCTGAATAACATATTTTAACAAAATGCTCTAAATGCAACACTTTTCAAGTTATAAATGATTTAGTGCATGATTTCATGAATTTTAATGCATTAAAAATTATTTAAAAAATTTATTAAAAAAAAAGTAAGACAGATCCAGGTCTCATACTCACACAAGAGAATCTACCTCTGGCCTAGTACATATATGCAAGATATGAGAGAAATCCCTGCAATAGTCACTGAGAAAATTGTGATTAAGTGTTGAAATTTTCACACTTTTGGTGGGGGTACCCCCCTTGTAATGTCTCTAGCAAACAGACGAACAGACAGATTTGCATGCCTTGAACAATTTTTCATCCTCGATAGATAAGGTATCTTTTAAAAAAAACAGCACGTCTCTAGGCCTTGTAGTTTTGGAGGAGAAGTTGTTCACGCGGACGCGGACGCCCACGCCCACGCCGCAGAGTGACGACATAATGTCAGCTGACTGACAAGTCAGCTGACATAAAAATTGGGTATCCGCAATACTTTTACAGATAATTCGCATTTACTCATTTTGAGTAGGTGAATAAATAGCTATGGGTCTGAAACTTCACAGAGTGAAAGCTCTCCCAAAAGTAGGTGAATGAGTTATTTGAGAAAAATTGGCTATCTGCAATACTTTTAGACATAATTCGCATTTACTCATTTTGAGTAGGTGAGTAATTAGCTACGGGTCTGAAACTTCAGCAAATGAAAGCTCTCCCAAAAGTAGGTGAATGATTTATTTGAGAAAAATTGGCTATCTGCAATACTTTTAGAGATAATTCGCATTTACTCATTTTGAGTAGGTGAGTAATTAGCTATGGGTCTGAAACTTCACCAAGTGAAAGCTCTCCCAAAAGTAGGTGAATGATTTATTTGAGAAAAATTGGCTATCTGCAATACTTTTAGAGATAATTATCATTTACTCATTTTGAGTAGGTGAGTAATTAGCTATGTGTCTGAAACTTCACCAAGTGAAAGCTCTCCCAAAAGTAGGTGAATGATTTATTTGAGAAAAATTGGCTATCTGCAATACTTTTAGAGATAATTCGCATTTACTCATTTTGAGTAGGTGAGTAATTAGCTATGGGTCTGAAACTTGACCATGTGAAAGCTCTCCCACAAGTAGATGAATGAGTTATTTGATAAAAATTGGGTATCCTCAATACTTTTACAGATAATTAGCATTTACTCATTTTAAGTAGGTAAATAGTCTGAAACTTCACCATGTGAAAGCTCTTGCAAAAGTAGGTGAATGAGTTATTTGAGAAAAATTGGCTATCTGCAATACTTTTAGAGATAATTCGCATTTACTCATTTTGAGTAGGTGAGTAACTAGCTATGGGTCTGAAACTTCACCATGTGAAAGCTCTTCCAAAAGTAGATGAATGAGTTATTTGAGAAAAATTGGCTATCTGCAATACTTTTAAGAGATAATTCGCATTTACTCATTTTGAGTAGGTGAGTAATTATCTACGGGTCTGAAACTTCACCATGTGAAAGCTCTGCCAAAAGTACATGAATGAGTTATTTGAGAAAAATTGGCTATCTGCAATACTTTTAGAGGTAATTCGCATTTACTCATTTTGAGTAGGTGAGCAATTAGCTATGGGTCTGAAACTTCACCAAGTGAAAGCTCTTTGGGATAGCTGCTCTGCAGAGATACCCTGAAGATCAAAAATTTCGTCGAAATTGCTCTATGTAGCACGGTTTTCGAAATATTAGCATTTTTGTGTTTTGCAATTTTTGCGAAAAATTCAAAATGGCCGCCATTTTTGGCGAGACAAAATTTTTTTGAAAATAGGCATGGCTACTCTGCAGAGATACCCTGTGGGTCAAAAATTTCGTCGAAATCGCTCTATCTAGCACGGTTTTCAAGATATAAGCATTTTTATTTTTTGCAATTTTGCGAAAAATTCGAAAATTCAAAATGGCCGCCATTTTTTGCGAGAAATTTTTTTTTGAAAATTGGCATGGGTACTCTGGAGAGATACCCTGTGGGTCAAAAATTTCGTCAAAATCGCTCTATCTAGCAGGGTTTTCGAGATATAAGCATTTTTATGTTTTGCAATTTTTGCGAAAAATTCAAAAATTCAAAATGGCCGCCATTTTTGGTGAGACAAAATTTTTTTGAAAATAGGCATGGCTACTCTGCAGAGATACCCTGAGGGTCAAAAATTTCGTCGAAATCGCTCTATCTACTACGGTTTTCGAGATATAAGCATTTTTAGGTTTTGCAATTTTTGCGAAAAATTCGAAAATTCAAAATGGCCGCCATTTTTGGCAAGAGAAAATTTTTTTCAAAATTGAGATAACTACTCCGCAGAGATACCCTGTGGGTCAAAAATTTCGTCGAAATCGCTCTATCTAGCACGGTTTTCGAGATATAAGCATTTTTATGTTTGGCAATTTTGCGAAAAATTCGAAAATTCAAAATGGCCGCCATTTTTTGCGAGAAATTTTTTTTTTGAAAATTGGCATGGCCACTCTGCAGAGATACCCTGTGGGTCAAAAATTTCGTCGAAATCGCTCTATCTAGCAGGGTTTTCAAGATATAAGCATTTTTATGTTTTGCAATTTTTGCGAAAAATTCGAAAATTCAAAATGGCCGCCATTTTTGGCGAGAAATTTTTTTTTGAAAATTGGCATGGGTACTCTGGAGAGGTACCCTGTGGGTCAAAAATTTCGTCGAAATCGCTCTATCTAGCAGGGTTTTCGAGATATAAGCATTTTTATGTTTTGCAATTTTTGCGCAAAAATTCGAAAATTCAAAATGGCCGCCATTTTTGGCGAGACAAAAATTTTTTGAAAATTGGGAAAACTACTCCGCAGAGATAGCCTGCGGGTCAAAAATTTCGTCGAAATCGCTCTATCTAGCACGGTTTTCGAGATATAAGCATTTTTGTGTTTTCCTTATTTGGAAAATTCGTAATGATTAATTAATCACTAATTACTTGGCCATTTCTTAACCAATCAATGTCAAAATCTAATGATTTCCAGATTTTAATAGAATGAATGTATTTGCCGAGTTTCAGGTGAATTGATAAAATTCCCTTCAAGTTATCATCCGGACAAGCTTCCCCATCGAAAAAAGACATTTTTGGTCATGTGACCTCTCTGATTGGTTGAAATGTCACTGCAGCATATTCAAAAAAATTCCCCAAGGCTACTGCCTAAACCTGCCAAATTTGAAAAGAATCCGCCTAACGGTTACAGAGTTATAAGCAAAACAAAATGCGGAGCCGGCGGAGCCTGAAGGTCTCCCATACACAAACAAGCGTCCCTTGTGGGACGCTTAATTATAAGGGAGATATAGGCACTTTTAAAGTCCTCTATATGGGTTACTTCGGCACTCCGTGGATGACCTTGAGTTAGGAGCTTCAAGGTCAAATGTGTGCAAGGTTGTAGAGTACAGTATATGTGTCATACATATCACCTATGAAGAGATTCAACCTTCTACCTATGAGCAACAGCCAGTAGAAAAATGTAGATTATTTTCAAAGAAATGCCCGTGACGGCCATCTTGTTTTTCAGAATGAGGCTATTTTCCTTCCCAGAGAAGCTTACCCCCCAATGAAGATATCCTGCACATTTGGTGAACCTAGCTGCTGTTGTTTTCCTCTTAGAGTGTTAACGCCGAAAATCTCTCTACGCGCGGCGGCGGCGTAGTGAACGCTAAACCAAAGTATCCACCGGATGCTTCCGGTGGATACAATAATCAACATATGTCTTCCATGCACTGTCTTGCTCTTCCTGATTAGAGTTTGGACTGTTTACACTTTAAAGTCATGAACTGCTTCTGTGGAATGCATACGAAAACCATCCCAGAAATCTACAAGCTTCCAGAAAATGTGTAGAGTAAGAAATCTAAAATTCGCCAGGAATCTAAAATTCGCCACCTCTAAAACCTTAGTTAATTTTATGAAGAAAATTATGTTTTTGTCTAAAAATTGGTATTTTTCACTTCAAAAAGCCTTAATTTACTATACCGTCAACAAATCTCACCACAATTCATTTATTTTATTAGTATTTACACATGTGGCGAATTTCAGATATGTGGCAAATTTTAGATTTCTTACTCTAATGGTGCTCTATAACATGCGAGTCGGGAAAACCTGTTACCTGGGCCTTTTTGTTCACATGACAGAAAGTTAATAATAAAACTGTTTTAGGAAACAAACCAATAAAGCATCCCTGGACCCCATTCTCAATACTGCAATTACTTTGAGTATATATGTATTGTTACATTAGTTTTTGTTTTGCTAGTGCAGTTGCACCTCAACTACTTGAGCTTCAGTTATCCAAACATATAACTATGAATTCAGTTTCATTACTCTCTCAAATTAGTATGGTACTGTTGCTTTATACTAAAATGCATCTTCTGTTTATCAACCTTCCACTATCACCCTCTCTCAAGATATTTGGATAATGTTCAAAGGCATGAAAATTGTGCAAAATTTGATCTAAAACAGTCCCAAACACCAGCCAAAAATTATTTGGACATTTTCTATTAATATTACCACTTTATATACTCCTAATTCAATCAAAAACTATCATTTTACCAAGTATATAAACTGAAGAAACTTCTCTAGTCCTTTGTATGTCACACAATTTTTGTAAGTATTTACATTGTTGGTTTACTTTTACCCTTCTTCAGGTAGTAATGACTATAAAACTTCCATAACATGGCTGTAAATGCATTGTCATATCATTGGATATTTATACACAGAATGAAAATAAAATCACTACAAACCAAGCCAATTGTACAAAAATACAAAAAACAACAAGAAGAAACATCGATTAACACCTCCAAACAATTGCAAGTTACGGTCAAGTAAATATTATTACATTAACATTTCATGTTAAAAATGCAAGGAAATCTATAACTGAAACTATAAACCCAATTAACTCCTTTACCTGGTTTATTTTATTTTGGTGTTGTATTAAGTTAATACATTTATACAGCTGACTCTGCATGACAACCAAAAAAACACAGGATTTGTTTCTAGTTATGTCAAACATGTACCCAACAAATAAGTGCATTTTCTGCTTGCAGGTCCTCAATAACCTGGTTCTATGTAAACCAAAGTTCAACATAACCTTATGCCATATATATGGCCCTGTATTAACCTTTTATGTTACACATATGTACAAATGTGTAAAAAAAAAAAATAAATGGTAAGCCCAAGCTGCTCACTTCATTGGTTCTTTTTTTAACAAGAAAACATTACTGTTAAATATTACACTAATAAAATAGGTAGGTTTGGAACTGTATAGTAAATTTTAAAAAAAAGACACCCTAGAAAAAAGTTAACCAAACATATAGAGATGAACATAAATATAATAATAAACACACTGGCATCTTGACTATAGTGTAACAATATATTTATCGAAACTATCCCTCAAGCTTCTTACTCATTGAGAGATTCCCTCGGTGCTAAAAAGATGGATCCCTCTGGCTTCCGATTCTTTTTTTGGATTTCCTCAGTACATAAAGTATCTGAGGGATTCCCTCACAGTTACACAGTCTCTTTGAAGGATTCCATTAAAGTCATACAACGTCTTAATGAGGCATCCCGTCTGTGTTCTATACAGTCTCGCTGAAAGGATTCAATCAGGCTTCTGACTCTTTGAGGGATTCCCTCATAGCCTCACTCTGGCTCCCTCTGACTAGTGTTGAGCTGCGACTCATTGATCTCACCACTGCCGGTGGCGGCATTTTGTCTGGGGATCGTGCTGATGGGATTGGGTCTAAAGGTAGGATTGTGTCCCGGTTTAAGGTGTTGTTTTGGTAATGGTGCACCCCATTACCAATACCAGAGTCTCTATCTGTACCAGGGCAGCTCATCTCAATGTAACTCTCCATAGCCTTGTATAGGAACATATAGGCATCCTGGAAGATATTCAAAGATTATGTCAGGACTGGAAATTTATAAGTAATTTAACTACATACAAATGTTTAGGTTGTTTAATATGAATTATTAAAATAGCTTACTAAGGATTAAAATAGGAACTTTTGACCTTTGGTGTAAACTAGTGTGATTCTGTGTGACTTAATTATTTATTTATGTAACCTTCAAAACAGTATTGGTGACATGTGGTCAGTGTGACATATTATTCTATAGGTGTTATAAATGTACATTCTGTGGAGTCTAATTAATGCTAGCTGTTGGCTACCTCACCATAATTTGTGACAGGAGTACATAATGTAGAATTGTTCCATGAATAGAAGATTTGGTGTCTCACTGTGAGCAGGGGACTTTGTGTCCCACATAGGCAGGCATTGACCACCTTGTTATGATGTCATATATAATAATGGTTTATTGTGGTTATAAATAATTAAGGCATGACATCTGTTGTAAACATGCATCCACTAGTGTCACCAGATGTTAAAATGGTCATCAGTTCTGGGTATAAATAGAGAGGTAAACTAGTTCAAAAGAGAGAGAATACTAAGAGAAGTAGAGAACAGAATGAGAGATTAAATATAAGAGAGATAGATTAGTTTAGAGTTTTGTTTTATGTGAGGTGATATTTTAATGTAACAGTGAGTTGTTGAACAGTGGAATAATATTAGAACTGACTATCATAAAGACTTTTCTGTATTACTTTTGTATAACATCTGAAAATCTGTTATAGTTTATTAAAAATTAAATGAACATTACTTATAACAATAAGAAAATCTTCCTTCATTACATTTATTATCAGGCTGTATTTTGGTCATATGTGTGTGAAAAATAACTCCAGTAAACTTGGATATCCAAATACAGGGAATATTACCACAGAAACCTTCATGTGATTGATATTTTCTTCTGGTTAAGGAAGGGGTGGGGTATTGGACTTTATTGGCCTTCATCCTTTTTGTGATTCAATAACCAATAAAGTCCACGCGTATGTAGTTCATTCATACGTTACAATACTTAAGGTGTCCACTAGGATACTTAGGATATTGTTATGAGTACAATTTGATGACCATGGACCTCATGTATAAGTGTTCAATTTGTAAACATGATAACTATATTAGGTCACTTTGGCTCAGTGCAGCTTTTATGTTTACCTCATGTTAAATTCATGTTATTCTATTCTGTAAATCATTTATTAAATACTACAATTAACTTAATATAATTCTCTGCCTTTTCTCAAACTATTTACATACACCTATCCCTGTTGGTTTAAGAGTACAATGACGTAAACATTTTTGCCATATATGTAGCTTTTTCTTTATATTTATTTGAAACATTTTCCAGTTTACTGTCTGACGTAGCTGCACTGAGGCCACATGGTCTCTTCAGACACCTGAGCTTTGTATTGAACATATTATATATCACATTTATTTCATTGTAACTCTGTATTTACGTTACCTGTCCTTGTTGGCTCTCTGACGTAGCTCCATTGAAGATTCCCGGCCTCTTGAGGTGGTAGAGCTTGGCAGTGCAGTAAACATCCACACTGTGTTCCTGGTCTACTTGTTCCTTCAGAGTAGTCAGCGCACAGAATGTTGCTGCTTCCTGGCCCCCATGACTACATCCAAAATAAAAAAGTAATAATTGTGAGGTTTAAACAAATTTTTAAGAGCGAGCTCCAGCAAGGCTCATGCTTCATACAATGTACAGGGCAATGCGGTATTATAATATAAAAGTATAGGGAATCATAAATTCAGGAGAGGAGAATTGGCATGAGGTTTCTTCCGTACCTTCTTCTGTTATTCAATTGTTCTCTGTACAAGTTAATATCTACATTTCTACAGCCTGTATCTACACAACTACTATACAGTAATTCTTTACACAATTAAATAACAAACGGGTATTAAATTTATTAAATTTTATAGCTTACCTGTCTGCACCCTCTTCACCTCATCTTAACTGTGCCAGTGCATTTTTCAAATATTTATTTTCTGCGTTACTAATCACAAAACATTAAAATTTTTCAATCTCTGATCAGTATATACTAGCTTAGTGTACATAGTTCACACCATATGTTACATACCTTCTGATCATGCTAGGTCCTTTCCTTATATCTCAAATATGCCATTGTTTGTACATTTATATGTTATAAACTTAACCAATTACTTCGCACAACACCATATCTTTACTGTCTAAATCTGCTATAAACCCCTCAACACCCTGATGAACACACTACTTTTTGTATACACTAAAGTGACATAATATAGCCTCTATATCCCACCTGTCTACAACCACTATGGGTCCCTCCACATCATGCTGGTTGTGCCAGTGTTTTACACAGTCCACCAGATCAAACACGGTGTGTACAGGGTTACAGCTGCTAGGCCAGGGAGTGATGGTGGAAATCAGCCGGGTAGTACACTCGTAGTCATCCTAGACAACAAAACAATTCACAGGACTACATATTCACTTCTACTTATAAAGGGAAATTCTAGTTACAAAGTCAGGATGGATTTGTACTAACTATATATAACAGTTGTGGAAATCACTTAGACTTTACATTTGTCATTCTGCAAAGTAATTACATTTTTGGTCATTATGGAGTCAAGTTTGAGTGGACACTAATGATGCCCAACCAGGAAATCAATGGAAAAGGGACTCTAGTGACCTGGTATTTCTACTTAACAGTGTCCGGCATAAATGGGTTCAACTGCATATAAACAAGCAGTAGAAAGAAACAGATATTATATAACATTTGGAATGATTTGAACAAGTTATAAATCTTTAGATTTGATGCTAAAAGGACCACAGATATACTCATACCTGAAATCAAGATTTCCAGATAAAGTTAAATTTCGATAAAGAAGGTATTTTGTTGTACTATCTACAATTTTCTTCTACGTGAAAGCAAACTTCACTTGTCAATGTTAAAATAAAATAGAATTGGTTGCGTACTATAGTTGTGTCATCTGTTACAAAAATCATAAACAGTTTCCTGTTATATTTTTAATGATATGGTAACAATTGTTATATACAGGAACCATAAACTGACATTGTGATACTTTTAAAGTTGATAAACAAAACTTTGTCTCAAAATATAATCACTGTTGCAAAAGCTGATAAAATATGTAATGTTAGTGTTTGAAGTTCTCCTGAGAAACAAAAGTTCATTCAAGCATTACTGGCTGACAATTTAATTATGTATAATAGTGAATGTGTGTTTTTTGTTTACATGAGATGTGAACTTAACACAGGGGAAACAGTATTATATTGCATTTTAAAAACCTCTTTCTCATCAACTAGATTTTACAATTAAACTAGTACACCTGTATTCTTTTAAATAGCACTGACACATTACCTGTGTAGAGGTTAGGACCAGGAACCTCCTTATACTCAATAAGGAATTCCATTTGTAAAAATAAGGTTAAAGTAGAATGGACAGTTAATTAGAGAGATTAACAGCACTGTAATGTAACATGAGCTGAAAATGAAACAGATAACGTCATCATTCCCTTGACCACAAGTTTTAAAACTTCCAAACCACAAGCAAAAGACTGGAAAAAAGCCATTCTTGACATGGTCTTAAAATATGTCACAACCCCACAAGCCAAGGACTTTCATAATTTATCGCTTTTTCATCATCATAAGTGACATTTCCTGAGTTCCTGCTTTATTTCATGTAGCGCTCTTACCTTCAACAGAAAATGCAAATATAAAAATATACCATATAAAATACCATATACCATATAAAAATGTAAATATAAAAAATATACCACTACCTGTAGATTTTTTTTTTCTGTAGTACACATATTTGCAATAACAGGAATCTTAAACTCTCTATTACCTGTGTAGACTGAAGTAAGAAGTCTCTACACAAGAAGTTTCCTTGCTGAGACTCGCCAGTGAAAGCAATCTGGAAGTGACCATACTCCTTATCTTCTTCTTTGTCAGGCCAGAAACTGGCATACTCCTGAAGTGTAGACATAAACTGAGTGAAAATTGCTAGGTATTGCTAATTTTAAACAGAGATGAAAACGGTCATGTGGAATCTCTAAAGACCTGAAAAATACTTGCACTGAAGCAGGAATGTTAGATAACAAGGTGAATTTCAACAGAAAGTTTTCCCTGCTTCTAGTTAAAAGGCAATTCTACTCAACAGAATTCTACTTAAGGGTGTTTCACAATATTTCTTGCAACACAATATTATTTAGCTATGAAAATACTCATCTTGCAATTTAATATTTTTGGTTTTCATCGTGTAGCAACAGTTTTACAGAAATGATTTTATAAGATTTTGTAATATTTGAATAGATTGCTTCAGCTCTGTCATCTTTAGAAATTGCCAAAGGGTTATATGTTACAGAAAATATGTGAAATCAGTAAATACGCATTCACTGAAATTTTCAGTAAATACGTGTATTTACTATTTTTCTTTTGGTCCAGTAAATATGTGTATTTCAAATCATTATAAAGACTTTATATCTTTAATAGTTGGGTGTTATATGCTATGTCTTCATATTAACCGTTAATCTGAATCAGTAAATATTACTGATTTCACATATTTACTGTAACATATGCCATTAACCTTTTCAAACATTTGATTTCCTGCCAGTTTTCAGTGAAACATGGGTCTAATTTCAGATCCCTATATAACATCTCACTCTGAGCTGGCTAAGCAATGCAAACATTTGACTTCCTGCCAGTTTTCAGTGAAACATGGGTCTAATTTCAGATCCCTATATAACATCTCACTCTGACCTGGCTAAGCAATGCAAACATTTGACTTCCTGCCAGTTTTCAGTGAAACATGGGTCTAATTTCAGATCCCTATATAACATCTCACTCTGACCTGGCTAAGCAATGCAAACATTTGACTTCCTGCCAGTTTTCAGTGAAACATGGGTCTAATTTCAGATCCCTATATAACATCTCACTCTGACCTGGCTAAGCAATGCAAACATTTGACTTCCTTACTTCAATTTGCTGAAACTGTATAACGGATTAAATCAAATGATTCAAATTGTTACTAAAATTGTAACAAATTTTATTGTAATTTAACTTTTTACAAGTTAAATACTTACCTTATCCTCACAAGTGCTTGGTTTGGTTTTGTGGAGCAAAAGCATCGACCGACGAGTCTTTTAATAAAGACTTTTCTTGTCGAGAAGTGACCCCTTTGTCTGCGAATATCTGCGCATGCGCCGACATCGTAGACGAGAGTAACTGTCTAGAAACTCTTCATTATATTTTTGGTCCCCAAGCTAACAAATTTTGCGGGGAGGTAGGGAGGGTTTATCCTTGTGAGGATAAGGTAAGTATTTAACTTGTAAAAAGTTAAATTACAATAAAATTTGTTACATTTTATTGCGTAAAATAGCCTTACCTTATCCTCACAAGTGCTTGAATGCAACCATAACAGGTGGAGGGAATTTGTTGTAACCACACTGTTAGATGATTGTCAGACAAGGGGTCACTGTATAAAGCACTTTGATAAGAGGATAAGATAAGCTTAAGTACGCCACATGTCAGATTCAACAGTACTTCTTTGAATAGAAAAAGATAAGTAACTTGCTAACCTTGGTTCAAGTGGCTGAAGTAGTTGTAGTTGTCATCAGTTGTAGTGCAATAAATTGATGTTGTCCTCTTAACTAGTCAACAGTGAAGGTCAGAGGAGTCTTCCTATACCCTCAGGCTAGCTGCCTTCATCCTATAAAAAGATGCCTCCGAGCTGGCGCTGTAATCCTAACTATAGATGATTATGGAGCCATCTGTAGAGAAAATAAAATACAAAATGTCAGTACAAATACTGGTATGTATGGAGAAAAGAAATATGTATGTCAAATGTTGAAATAAATACGTACTTAAACATTGACAATGTGCTAAGCCGAGACCACTGGACCTAACTTGTAATCTGACTGGTTATGAGACTTCCAAGCTACATCCTTTAAATAAAATGTGGTGAAGGTGTTGTGACTCTTCCAATCGCAGGAGCCTAAAATCTGCTCAAGTGAAGTCCCACCCTTGAAAGCTAAAGATGCAGACATGGATCTGACATCGTGTGCTTTGACATGAAGATCCTGAGAATCTGAATTAGAGGATTGATAGGCCAGTAAAACAGTCTGTTTAATCCAAGAGGATATAGTAGATCTCATGATGTCTTTATCAAAGCCCTCCTTAAATGATATGAACAGGAGGTTCTTTCCTTTCCTCACATCCTTGGTTCTGTCTAGATAGTATCTAAGTGCTCTGACAGGGCATAATGTCATGTCTTCAGTCAAATCTGAGCTCAGGAAAGGTTTCAAAGCTGGAATGACCACTGGTTTTAGTAAGTCTGGGCCATCTGAAGCCAACTGATTTTTTGCTAGAAACGCAGGAGAAGGAGAAATAGTAACCTCCTTCCACTGTGGTTTGTGTCTGAGAGAGGAGTATGTCCAAGAATGCACCTCCCCCCGTCTTTTGCCAGAAGCTAATGCCATCAAGAAGACAGTTTTGAAAGTCAAAGTGTTCAGACTTGCATCTTTTAATGGTTCAAAAGGAGCCTTTGTCAATGCTAAAAGTACCAAAGATAAATCCCATGAGGGTATTCCTCTGTTAGCACTAGGCTTATCCCTGTAAAAGCTGGAAATAAGCCTGTTCAAGTCAAGACTCTTGCTCACCTCCTGGCCGAAGTGACCTAAATGATCAGCTATAGCAGTTCTGTACCCAGCAATAGTAGCAGGTTTGAGATTTTTGACAGTAAAAAGATAGTTCAAGAAATCTGCAATTTTTGAGATAGTAGGCTCTGAGCTGACCACCTGACTCTGTTGGCACCAGAGTTCAAAAATGGACCACCTTGATTCGTACAATCTTCTAGATGAGGGTCTTTGAGGTGCCTTAATTCTCTCTGCCACCTGCTCAGAGAATGATTCAAGTGATTCTGAGACACAAACATGAAGATTCAGATACAACAGATTCTGATGATATTTGTGACTGAATGGTTGTTTTAACAGATGAGGCCAGTGAGGTAGCTGCAATGGAGGTCTGGTTGACAGATTCACCAGATCCCAAAACCAATGCATCATGGGCCACCCTGGTGCTACTACTATCATTCTGCACCTGTAGGTGTTCATTTTCTGTATGACCTTTGGTATGAGAGCTACAGGACAAAAGGCATAGCCGTCCAGACCCTCCCAGGAGATGTTCAATGCATCTATGTCCAGGCATTTACATCTGGGATCGGGGAGACATAGATTGGTAGTTTGTGATTGAATTTGGTGGCAAACATGTCCACCATTGGTTTGTGCCAAACTTTGCCAATTAGACTGAATATTTGAGGATGAAGTGACCATTCTGTCTGAATAATTTTGTCCTTCCTGGAGAGACTGTCGGCTATGACATTGAGGCAACCCTGAATGTGCCTGGCTCTTATGAGGATATTTCGAGGGTTGCAGTAGGCCAGGATGCGCCAAACCAGGAGACACATGTCCCATGAGTGTGTTCCCCCCTGTTTGTTCAAGTAACTGACCACAGTGGCGTTGTCTGTTGCTATCAGAAGTCTTTTGTTTTGAATGAAGTTTTGAAAGCTTTTAAAGGCTAGAAATACTGCTTTTAACTCTAGAACATTGATCTGAAGAGATTTTTCCTTCATTGTCCAACTGCCACTGATAGTCATGGTATCTAGATGGGCTCCCCAACCCTGGTTTGACGCATCTGTGAAGATGAGGGTGTTGTGTTCCTCTAAATGTAAAGGGCACCCTAAATTGAGATTGTTTGGGTCTTTCCACCACTGAAGATGCTTTAACAAGAGGTTTGAAACTGGAATCTTCAGATCTAGAGACTGGGGGTATTGCCAGTTTGTTTTGAGATACCACTGGAGGGGGCGCATGTGTAACCGACCCATTGGTATAGTCTTTTCCAGGGATGCTAGTACCCCTATCAGGGACATTAACAACCTTGGGGTGGTTTGAGATGAGACCTCCATGTCCTGAATCGACTTTTGTAAAATTTTCAATTTCTTTTTTGTTGGAAAGACTTTTCCTTGATACAGATCGAAATGGTAGCCAAGGAAATCGATTTTTTGTGTAGGTTCGAGTTCTGACTTTTCGAAGTTTATCACGAACCCTAGTTCCTGGACTGTACGAAGGAGTTCTTTTGTCTGGCTCATGCACTGGTGTTGGGAGCTTGCCCTTAACAACCAGTCGTCCAGGTATTGGTGAACTCGAATTCCGCGGGACTGAAGTACGAGCTTTGCTTCTTTTGCAATCCGCGTGAACTCTAGTGGTGCTGTTGCTAAACCGAAAGGCAGAGCCTTGAACTGGTACGTTCTCTTGTCTACATGGAAGCGTAGCAAGTGTTGAGAGTCCGGATGTATGGGTACATGAAAATATGCGTCTTTTAGATCTATGGAGACTACCCATTCGCCATTTGTCAGGGAATTTCTGATAATTTCCGCGGTCTCCATCTTGAAGGTTGGTACATGCAAGTAGCTGTTCAGGACACTGAGATCTATTACTGGCCGCCATTTTTTGCCGGGTTTCGGTACAAGAAATAATCTGCTTGAGAAACCTAGAGTTGTGCAGTCCTTGAGATGGTAAATTGCGTCTTTTTGAAGCATTTGAACTACGCAATCTTGAAGGAAGCCATGTTTTTCCTGTCTGTCGTAACCGCTTTGAATTATGGGATATACAGACAGGGGCGGATTCGATTGGAGGAGGATTCGGTAACCCGACCTCAAGATCTGCACAACTCTGGGATGACAATAAAGATTCTCCCATACCTGCCAAAAATGCATTCAGGAAAAAATGAACATAAGAGAGGATCTGTATATGTTCTCTGCTCACAGTTTCTAACAGAATATGCTGCTTCATGGGTACACGAACTGAAGACGTCATAGGCCCCGGGAATGAAGAGCGGAAAGAATCCTGACATCTTGGAGCCTGGAAAGAAAACTCTGCTGAGGTAGACTTGTAGAACTTCATTGGAGCCCTTGTGAAATATAAATAATTATCATAGTTCAAAGGGTTAGTTTTGAGAAGGTGTGGTTGATCTTGTTGAGGATTTCCAGAGGACTTCTTTTCATAAAAATCCCATCTTTCTAAAACCCCATCTACAGGGGGCATAACCATAGGTAGCAAAGAAGACTTACGCTTGTCTTTACTTCTGCCACCAAATATTCGAGACGGTTGTTCCGAGAACTCCTCAGGAATGGTGAGATCCAATAAAGAACGCACCGCAGCTAGGGTTTGTCTGTACGAAGGGTCGTCTTCAATGTCATCAGGTGAGGGTGATCTATCACGTTTCTTTGAGTTGCTCACCTCTTGAAGGGAGGGATCTTCGTCTGAGGCTTCACCTTCCTCAGAGTGAACAGAGGCAATAGAAGCAGAAACCTCGCTGTTTCTGTCTTTAAGAGCAGTTAATTGGCCCTGCATATCATCTAATCTTTGCAAAATAGTCTGAAGGGGATCTGTCGTATTTCCTTCAGTCGTAGGTAGTGGGTTTGTTGAAACTGAGCTTTGGTGGCACTCCACCCCCAGCAAAGCATCCTCAATTTCTTGTGACACCACGCTAGGTGTAGATTTTTCTTTTCTTTTATTCTTATGGACCAGTTTTCGCTTCTGATCCTCAGAAAACTGCAGACAGATAAAGCAATCTTCCTCTTTAGATTTTACACACATGTCGTTACCACGACCTTTTTCCCTGCACGGGAAACAAAATTGATGACAATCCCAGTCGAATAATG
This sequence comes from Sabellastarte sp. h YS-2021, assembly GCA_964017235.1. Taxonomy (NCBI): domain Eukaryota; kingdom Metazoa; phylum Annelida; class Polychaeta; order Sabellida; family Sabellidae; genus Sabellastarte; species Sabellastarte sp. h YS-2021. The sequence goes on along the minus strand of OZ024930.1, from coordinate 56,993,258 downwards.
GATGTCCGCATCCTGGTGCACGTTTAAGTTCCCTCGAGTTCTTGACCTGTGCATCAGCCATAATGGTAGAAGAAGTAAATGATGTTGCTCCCAGTACGACCAAAAATGTAATGAAGAGTTTCTAGACAGTTACTCTTGTCTACGATGTCGGCGCATGCGCAGATATTCGCAGACAAAGGGGTCACTTCTCGACAAGAAAAGTCTTTATTAAAAGACTCGTCGGTCGATGCTTTTGCTCCACAAAACCAAACCAAGCACTTGTGAGGATAAGGTAAGGCTATTTTACGCAATAAAAAAGATATTTGATAAGAATCTGCAATAATTTACACAAAAACAGCAGGGGGTGGGGTGATCATATTCGTGTGTTACCTGTTCATTTGAGTGGATTAAGTGTTCAGACAGAAGCACTACAGTCATAGAGTTGTGGTCCCACACCATTCTCCAAAAGTCTTGCACTGTGCTCACCAGAGGGTGTTGTGTCACGATAAACTCCTCTGTCTTGTTGTAACCCTAGATAAACAGACATTAAGAGTGAACACTTCTAGGATCCATATTCATTATAACATTCTAACTTTTAGAATTTACCAAAAATAAGAGATAATTCTTAGAATAAGTTTTTTTATAATTCCTAAAGAATGTTTAAATTTATTTAGGAAATGACATTCTGAAAAGAAAGAGCTATGACAAAAACAGTACTCGTCCCATCACTGAAGTTAAGCAGAAATGGGCTACATCAGAACATGGATGGGTCACTGTCTGAATTCTAGTCCAGATATGAGATGTATCTGACTTGGAATTCATTTTGTTACCAGACTTTCATAAATTCTAGTGCACTACTTGTGTCTCTTATGCCTTTGTAGCTCACACATGTAGATGCACGGTTTTCTAAGAAAATCCATCGTATCTCTGTGAAAACTTGAAAAACCCTGAAGCCAGTGATATTCAGATTTATTTGGATTGCAATATGCAATTAAAATGTTATAACAGGATACAACAGACCCAATAAATAAGCAACAATACACAAGTAACAATACTGTTACCTATTTCCCTTCTCTCATATTACCTGCAGATAGCTGGCATTGATGTAATCTGAGCCTGGTACTCCAGGTTTCATGGGTAATCGAACTCTGCTAATCTCATCTACAAAACCAAAGCATATATATTAAAAATTGATGTACTTGTCAAGGGGACTGATATTAAAGATATTCTCAGCATTAATAGAGTGGAAGAATAGAACACAAATGGTGGAGTATTTACCTTTTTCCAAAAAAAAAACATACGGGCCAGATATTAATTACTTTGAAACACTGAAGTCAAGTGTTAATTGGAATAAGGTACAAATTTACAATTATCTGATAGTATGTGGTAATTTTATCCAGGTGTAACTTTAGGAATTGAATATGACTTACCTGGCACTATACACAGTGACCTGTTCTTCTCTTTATTCATCTCAGCTTGGGATGAGAAGATGTGGAAGTCCTTGGGTTCAAAACTCGTCACCAGCTGAGTGTAAACACAAGAATATCATATATCACTGGAAGAACACACACAGTAATAGTGTTGGTATCGAATAATAGTATGCATATCGATATCAAACCATATTTTTGCCTCCCGTATCGATCGATATTGAAATATCGGGGCATGAGATGCTTTCCTTTGGGAGACCTTCCAAACTTTTTCGCGAGGTTTAGTATTTCCCGAAATGTAAACAAATATGGCGTTTCCGCTTTAGCGGTAAGTGAAAGTTGACAAAAATAATATGAAAACCAATGTATTCTTCAAATATTATCCTTTATTTGAATGAAAAACCCCATATTTGTACCTGTTAAGTAGTATATTTCGATATTGATATGGCACTCTACATTATTGATATCGGCAAACTTAGCGTGAATCGATAAATATTTCAATATCGATAAACAATACCAGCACTACACAGTAATATGTTCTTACATTACACAATGTCAAAAGTCACAAACAATTTACAGTCTAATGTAAACCTACTTGCTTTGGACAATATTTAATGTATATAAGATATGTGCAGATGGTAGATGTTTCAAAAGTCATTGCCTGCCAAATGCCAAAAGAATTTATTTAGAAGTAGATACCGAAAGGGTTAAGAATTACTTTAATATGAAGTTGTGACCTGTACTGTACAGGGATATGAATACTTGGTAACTATTAGAAAAGACCTTGACAGTGTAAAATGAATAGTCTTTATATTGAAGTGATTAACATATTTGCCTGGAGTCTTGGCTTGTGGTCTGACATGTAGGCCTTGAAATAGTGTACTGAAGTCCTGGCTAGAACAATAGATGTATATTTTTAACACATTTTTTTTGTGGGGAACTCAACAAGATCTACCTACTTACTAAGTCTGAAGTTACCTCTCTTTTACGTACATCTAAAAATACCATTTATTTTTCAAATTTTCAAAATGTGATGTCAAACTTGTCTGATTATAACTTAAAATTTTAAAATTAACTTTCATACAAAATTTGAAATTTTTCGAATGAATATATAATACAAACGCAAGTAGAATATAAGCAGTTAATTGTGGCACTCACTTTGTACTGTTTCTCCAGCAGACTACCCTCTGTGGGGTCACGTTTAATCAGATCTTTGATGTACTGCACTATGCCGAAGTCTTTGACCTCTGTCTCACCACTCTGGATGTACTCTAGCAGTACATCGTGAATAAACACATACTGGTCCTGCAAAACATACGCAAAACTTGAATGATGACGTTGTCAGTATATGTTGCACCAGTATCATCCTCGGATCAGTACACAAGAAAATACCAAGCAACACAAATTCATTAAATCAAAAGGAATATTTTAACTGGAAAACTGATAACAAATGTGCAAGTAAAGAATAAGAGGGCCCTGTGAACAGAACATAGACCCTAGCCTTTAAAGAAACATGAAAAAACAGTATTTTTCCAGTAGTTTTTCAGAGGTGTACCAGTACTTGCCCAATAACTTCCCAGTAGTTTACGGAGTGTTTTCTAATACTTTCTCAGTGGATTAAGTACTTTCTCCGTTCTCTTTGCAATAAATGACCCAAGCTCCTCTGATGGTTATATCTGCCACTGTGGCCTAGGGGGTAGCACACTTGTTTAGGAACTCAGAGGATGTGGATTCAAACCCAGGTACAGGCAGATACATAGTGGCTCAGATGACCACTTAAAATGGTGGTCCTCTGTCATTGGGTCCTATCCCCAGTGGTAGGCTAAAAAACCTCAAAGACGTTGATAAATGGTCATCCTTGAGCCTCTATCTTCCAGTTAGGGGAATGTCAGTTACTTGTGAGTTGGGGCTGTACCTGTGCAGTCAGATGGGTTTAATAGCGCTTGGAGTGCTGTAGTATATGGAGATATAGCACTGAGCATAAATACACAATACAATACAATATCATAATGAAAAATGAATCTGTTTTATGCCTGAGAACTGGTTGGTACAGAGATTCATTGTCCTATCCATCTGATTGAGTGAGAATAGTCTCCGTTACCTCAGTCTGAACCATGTAGTTCCTCTGGTTGCGTATGTGAGAGAGGAAACTGAACACATTCACTGTGTTTTTGGCCTGTATCTGCTTCATCATGCTGTCTATCACAATGTAGGTGCCTGTCCTACCCACTCCAGCACTGTGCAAAGCAAAATGACAAAACTCAGTTCAAATACGTATACCAATACTTGTAATGTATAGCATGTGGGGCTGCACTATTATATTTACCTGTAATAATTAATTTTTAAGTCTTTATCATTACTTTTGTACATGTGTACCTCAAGTACTATGTTATCATTTTTAACTACATTACCTAGTATGATGTATAACAGGTGTGGCCATCTTTACTTGACTAAAAAGATTAATCTGTCTCTATAATTTTTCCTGCAGTTTATGAACTTCTGTTTTATTGTTAACTTGCCATGTATGACACATCTACCTAGATTGTTTACCCAAATTTAGGACACATGTATATTCAACTTTTAACTGTCACATGGAAGAAAATTCTTGTAACCTACTATATATACAGCAGTCTACCTGTATTACCTTTACCTGCAGTACATTACAAACTTACCAGTACATTATTTACCTACAATATGACAAATCTACCTGCATATTATTCACTGCAGTCTATGACAAATCTACCAGTCCATTATTCACCTGCAATCTGACAAACCCATCAGTACATTACTTACTTGCAATATGACAAATGTACCAGTAAACTATTTACCTGCAGTGTATGACTGGTGGGCCACTGCTGTCTGGGATGGCTGCTATGGATTTCATGACAAACTGGAGCACTGGCAGGCTGTAGTTTGGTACACCATGGTCCGGCCACTCTGTGAAGTGGAACTGGATGATCTCTCGGTCTGGGTGCAGCTTCTGTAATATTTGAAACAAAATCAAGCTTAGATAATTTCTTGTTTATGCTTCTGTGATCATCTCTAACAAAATAAATGACTGCAAGCTTCATTGTATACACTGTGGAATTGTGTCACAGTAAGATTTTTTGTGGAATTCAAATTCAATATGCTTCTTTGACAGTCTCTGAAACACATATGAATCTTACCTGATCTAATCTACTGCTTTGCCGGTGCAATATCTTCCCAACTATGGGGCACTGGGTTAACAAAAGTAGTGTTCAAAAACATAGTCAAGGGACAGTCTGGGTCAGTTATTCAGGATTTCGGGTGTGACCAGAAGAAAAGTGTCAAGTTAGTGCAACTTGAGTTGAAAAGACGAGTCTTAAGATGTTTCATAAAGGCTGTAACAGAGGGCTTCATTGATGTTATTTCTGAGGGCTATTTCTGACGTGGAGAGGCAGAAAGTTCCAGAGGGCTGGGGCATAATGACTAAGGAGTTAGAAAAGCGTTTGTGTGATATATAAACTTCACAGTCAAGAAAGGGAGATACAAAACAGCTTAAGTTTTAGGCTACTGTGTCTAGTATTTCTCGATGAGGAGTTTGGGTGATTATTTCACTAAGATATACTGGTTAGCCGTGTTTGAGAATTTTGTACATCATAAGCCCTACATTAAAATGTATCCTGTATTTAACTGGAAGCCAGTGAAGTTTTTTTCAATTGGGGTGGGACAACCCTTCAGAATCAGTTTTAGACAAGTTGCAGTCTTCTGAACTCAAAATCAGCAAGTAATGCAAACAAGGAAAGATACAGTTTCAGTAATTTTGTTCAGACATGGATTTGAAATGTTGCCAAAGGTGGACAAAATGCGGATCTTTTCCTGAATAATTGTGAACAAATATCCTGGTCTGGCCAAAAATGCAAATCTCAAACTTAGATATTTCTGTGCAGGAGGCTAGTATTCTTTGCCTCTTCTGATCCACATTGAAGGTTGTTTCTCAACAAATGTATTTTAAAGTACCTCTGAAAATGTTCACAGACTGTAAGTGGACCTAGGCTCAGCAAACAGATGCATATTGTATGCACCAAGTATGAAGGAAAAGCTTGCTTGTCAAACACTGGCCAATTCTTCATTCCAATACCAGTCAGTTAGGTTGTATATAAAAATACACACTCAAATTACCTGCCTCTCCAAATGATTCATATGAAATAAGTAATTAGTTTGAGTTTGATTAAGTCTTCCACAGTAGTTATCTTAGAGGATCCAAAAATTTTTTAAGCATGAGTTCTAGCAAGGCTTGTGCTTCTAGGAATCATTTTTTGTTTTTTTTTGTTTTTTTTTTTGTTTTTTTTGTGTGTGTTTTCTTTGGTTTCCAGACTTTTGATGGTTTGTGGTGTAGTGTGAGGAGTACGTGTCTCTCCATTGAAGTTAAGCGGCAATGGGCTACATTAGTACTGGGATGGGTAACCGCTTCAGTGCACCACTTGTCTCTGATGGCTTTGTGGCTCGTGTAAGTAGATCAAAACCGCTTTTTTATTCAGTAAGAAAATTGATCCCAATGTAGTTTTATATGAACCGGGTAACATAATACTAAGTAGAATAAAGTAGAATTCTAAATCTTTAGATTACTTCCAAAGGGAACAGGGATCTTTCAAAATGGGAGTCTACCATGTAAAATGTAATCTTACTTTGGAGTTACAATTGATGAATCTTGTGACTCCTCTGTTAGTCAACCTGTTATTCAACTGTATGACCTAATAACCCTTTTTGTTTTTTAACTTAATACCTTTTCTATTTTAAAAATCTTCTTTAGTGTAAAGAAAATCTTACTCATTCACCATGCATAGTAAATAGTGCTTTGATTCCTACCTTTTTAAGTGAGAGTCTGTCCTTGGAGTACTTGACCTTGAACTTGCGTACAATGTAGTGAGCAGTGACAGATTCCTCTAGCAGGATGACATGGATGTTGTTGTACACATGTTCTCCTTCTGTGGGCCAGTACTGGTCACATTTTCTCTGAAGACATATTTTATTTGTTACGTTTATTTGCATGTACCATACTTTTCTGCAATATGGCCCAGGCATTAATTATTTCTTAACACCAGCAGACTAGGCATGAATTTGAACTGGACATCTATTGACGAGCATAGTGCTAAAACTGTAACTTACCTCTGTAAGACTTCCTATCATGACAACACAGTTTTCTGTGGGCTTTCTTTTTATAATCATATTAAAACTAGACATGGATTGATACCGTAAAAGAATATTTCACTTGTTTAAACGTTTCATATTACTAATCCACCTCTTGTAATCATAGCACTGATTGCTCAAGTCAGCTCTCAAATAACTAGTCAGAAATCATAAAACTAGTTGACACTTGGTATACATGTGAAACTTTAACATTTTTGGTCAATTGATATTTCTCAGTAAGATTTGACAATGACCCCACTTAGCCATTCCACTGCTTATATTTGAGTTGTGACAGGCTGAGTATCCACGATAAGAGATTTCAAGTCAGTTTTGGGTGTAAATACAAGGTAACCACAACATTGTTGTAGTTTTAGTTGCCATAGTTATGAAGTTTTGATTTATCATTTATCAGTGATTCCAGATTTTGCTAAGCAATTCAACAATTTAATGGCATTTAATTGATATACAATTCAGATGTTTTCTATTGTTAATTCCCTGTACAAAGCCACCCTTTCTCAGTGAGGATTATGATCATGAGGATGACTGAGGTTAAACACTTGGTTTTTTGACAGACCGATCCACAGTCACTATACTTCTAACCAGTGACTGTTTCTATGGTTATCTAAATTATTTCCTGTACTCACTCGCCCCTTTTCAGTGAGGTTTGTGATCATTACAATGACTGTCACATTCTGTTCCCACACCAATCTCCAGAAGTCGTTAAATGTGTTGGTGAGTGGGCCCTGTGTGGCTATGTAGGCCTGCGGCTTCTCAAAGCCTTCTATGTAGTTGGCGTTGATGTAGTCGGAGTGCGGAGTTCCACCGATACTACGCAGGGGCACTCGTGTGTGGTCATCTGGAAATATAATATTCAAATTAATGTTGCATAATAAACCACTTTATTCTGGGCAATATAGATTAAGCCAATTGAATTAATAGTCACGATCAACTGTTCATCAGCTAAAATTAATGGCTAGTGGTAATTTCATGTTATGCAGTTTTTAAAAGTGAATGTTCAAGAGTATTATCTTCATGACCCGGGTAATGATCAATATCCAGCCCTTCTGCTCATAAGTCCACCACACTTACCACAAAGCAAAGATACCACAAAATGTAGAAGTACAGACGATGCTTCATTGCTCATATTTCTCATCCAAGTCTATATGAATGCCTTTAATAGTTTGTCTTGAACCACAAGTTACTACTCCCCTCCTAAATACTGTACATGTGACTCAACCTTCTGGATCCTGGTACAATGTGGAAACCAATATGAATTTTTTAAAATATCCTAAACTAATCATACTTCAACACAGAAACAGGGTTGTTAATAAGAAAATGAAGTGCATGTATTTACAGTTTTGTCTGTACTTACAGGCCAGGATGTTGATGTATCTGTTCTTGATTCTGTTCTCTAGCTCCAGTGAGTGTTTACTGGTCAGATCCGTTCTTGTATTCTGATTGATGTCCTGTAAAAACATCACAGCAATTTTACTCAATGGAAGGACCAGACACAAATATTATAAAATAGTGCAAATAGTTCAAAGAAAACATCATTTTTTATTACTGTGATGACATACAAATCAAACATCACATACTTGTGCACTATGAGATAGAAACATGTGACATTTATTTTGCAAATGTAATGACAATTTACACATCAAAATTAATCACAAAACCACAAAGAATTGTTTAAATTGTTATTTCCATTTTAACCAAGCAAAAATAATCTATTATGTTTTAAGTAAAAGGTAATATTTTCAAATGCAAGCACATTTAACATTTCCTAAAAGGGTGCAACTAAGTAACTTATATAAAAGTTTATTATTAAAATAAATTCTTAAATATTCATGCAAATTCACCACTGAGCTTCTACATCTAATGCAAACAAATTTACCATTTATCCCCAACAACATTCATAGCATAAGAAAAGGAGACAAGTCATGTTCAATGTGACGCACGAGTGAATTTAAATTTTTCAACTCATTCTTCCCTGGAGAGCTGGGAATAACTAATAAAGGTATGCTTAAATATATTGGGTTATTTTCTCGATATATAACAAAATATAAACAAAGATAACACCTAGTCAGTAAAAACCTCATAAAACACTTCTTTATACAAAAAGTGATTTTACTTCAGATTAAAACTCACAAGTATTGCTCTGCGTTGTAATTTTAACATAATAAATTACAATAAAACAAAAGAAACTTTTGTAAATAATGTGAAATTATTTCCTTCTTAAACTCTGATTTTACTTAAGCATAAAACAAAAAAATTTTCCCTTAAGTTTGATGTTTAGAAAGTTTTTAAATGTAAACCACAAACCTTGTTATAAGCCACAACATGCATGTCTTGAGACTTTTTTACAAGCCACTATGGATTGACTGTAGTATTTTTAAGTGCAATAACAGAAGGATATGAGAAGTAAGATACTTTGAAATATTACTTCTATGATCACTGATTAACTGTTTAATTGTCACTTCTAGTACATGTACATGTTTTCATGCCATACTATGTTATTGGAGTTTTCATATGGAGGAAAGCAGTGCGGGTTAGTTGGTCAAACTTCCCACACTGAAAAACCATCATCTGCCACAAAGAGTGCATTATACTTCTTGTGAATAAAAAGGACAGTAAGGACTGTGAAATTTGCCACAGTATGTTAAATTGGCCACAGTATAACTGAAAGTGAAATTTGTCAAAGTATGTTGAATTTTTCAGTGTACGTGAAAAGTGCCTAAGTATATAAGTACTGATATAGTAATAAGTAATATAAGTATACATCATACTAGCATTTGCCAGTATGTCAAAATTGCAATAGTATGGGACATTTCCAAAAGTGTGAAGTTTTACCAGCGTGTGAAATTTTCCATTCAGGAATCCCACTTACTTTTCTATAAACAGGTCTGTAACAATCTTACAAAATATTTATAATTTTCAGAACATTTTCGGAATATTTCTCTAATATGGTGCATAATTTCTGGAAGTTTTTGCAACTGGCATAGATACAGAAATAAAACTACAAATCGTACCTTTAAAAATTTTTTGTATGTCGCATTTGCCACAATATTTGACATTTTAGTAAATTACTAAATACTTTTAGTACGGCCATTTTTTCATTACTGGCAAATGTCAGATATTTTACTCAATAAGTAAAACACAAAAACACTCTTGAAGAGCCTGTAGTACATACATCATACTCCTCAGAAAATTTGAGATCACCATCAGTGTGGTACACAGCTACTAGATCACTGAATTTCTCTACTGGGATAGCATTATATCTCTCAGATTCTGTGTACACATAAAAACATACACAAACACTGCATGCAAAAGACACGACACATGCCAAACACAAAACTGGGTTTTCAACTTAATGGTACTGGGTTTAAATCAGCTCAAACTGTCACAAAAACTGAGGCATAGTATTTATATTTTCAAAACATCAAAGTAATTACTGTCAAGTCCTAAGAGAGCTTTTTCCCATTGAAATTCACTGTTGTTTGGAATTCTTGGGCTTTCAATCATAAACACATCTAATCTCAAACTCAAATATAATTCCTGAAAGTAAGGGTTTAAACCTATTATTCGAGGTTTAAGTCATATTCAATTACGAGTTTTAGGATACATACTTTGGATAATAGTTTACGTAATACTAAACTGGAGTTTATACTTATTTTGGGTCAAGATTCGGCATTAAACAGTGAGTCTGGATTTAAGACTGAGTGTGAGGTTTTGTACGAATATCAACTTAGTTTCCTTCCCTCTTGGTCACACCCACAACCCCGGATTACTGACCTTGAACGCCCCTTGAATTTCCTTATGATAATGATTTTGTTAAGTCAGCGCACTGAGTTCCCCTTTGTGGGGAAGATATTGTGCCTGCAAAGCAATAGATTAGATTAGATTAGATTAGAACCCAACTTTTTATGAAGCTCAAATGACATCCTACCCAAGTAGAAGTTGAAACTTAAATTTGAGTCAGAGTATAACCTCAACTACAAGACTTAAAACCTATATATTTGGGATTACACTACAGTTTGACTGACATATGTAGTTTGAGATTGATGAAAATCTGAAATGTCTGAATTTGTGTGAGAGATTTAAACCATCAGCACCAGTATAAAGAACTCTACAGAACGGCTTCAGAATCTCAGGATAAGCAGAAGTCTGAGTAAAGCAAAAAAAAAAAAAAAAAAAAAACCTGGCAACAGACCCCTGTGTTCAAAATTTAAACTCAAAATTCTGAAAATCCAGAGATTTTGATGTAAGATATGAAGTCAAAAATTCTCCTCAAATCTGACTTCATATTTCCAATATATTATATTGAACAGCAAGTTATATACAGTCAAACAAACAGAATTGAATTTCAGTTTGAGTGCTGGTTTTACAAAATACAATTACATTAAACAGAAGACAGCAATGATGCACAACAAATAACAAAACTAATCCACATCAAAAAACGTTATATGTTAAAAAACAAACGAGAAAAAACACAAGCAAGAAAACATAAACATTCAAAAATTCCAGCCTTACTTCCTGTATATATATTGACAAATATTCCTACAATAAGTCATAGGTTAGATAAATTACATACAGAAAATTTTTGATGACTAACTTTCTGTACAAGAGTAATTTGTATGACTTTTCTTGGAGAATAATTTGCATTTTTTCCATTTTAAGTGATAAAGCAAACTTAAATGTGTGGGTTCTTGCAAAACAAACCCGCAACAATTTTATCAATTACACATACAGGTGGCGGGCTGGAGAACTAACAATACCACAGACTTCTGAAATGTTGCCAATAGTCAAATAGATGCTTTGTTCAACTAACTGTCTGGTGTAAGATACGTCCAATATGTTTTTGTAACCCTCGATACAATTCAACCTCTGTTATCTAACCATGTCAGGAGAGAAATATTGTGACTGGACTACAGAAGATTTGTACTATTAAAAAGGTGTTTTAATGCAAAACAACAGGGAGATAAAAGATTTGGGAGAATAAAAAGGTAAAAAAAAATCAAATCTTTGGAAAATATAAGAATGCATGATACAGGTTCTACTGTGTGTATTTGGGATAAATTCCTACTTTAAATGAATGGTGATCTTACTGCTGCAATTAAATAACTTTCAGGCCACATGTTAGAAGAATATGGAATGTTACATACCACAAACAAAACAAAAGAACAATTCAGAGTGAGTGTGTCGTTATCTTATATATATATATAAAAACACAACGGAAAACTCATCCACCAACACCCCCCCCCCCCCCCCAAAAAAAAAAACCCACTTATGTTATCTGTCAACATTTGCAAGCAATGTTTGTATGTTTTCTTCTTTCACAATAGGTTCATAACATACGGAGTAAATTGAAAGTTAAATGGTATAATTTTGCAAATGATGACACACATGTGGATATTTTTTTAATTACATATTTAAACCAGTTACTGGTCTTCAAATATTGACAAGAACTGAAATAGTTTACTCTCTATTTAGCCCATATATTCCTAAAATATTCTCAATATATTCTTGTTCATGTCGCTTATGACTACATTCATTTCAAATTTTAAAGTCATTTATAGTTTCACTGGTAGCACATATCTCGTTGATCTGAATAAGTCAGCTATTGCTGGCCAGTAAAAGTTTCCCTTCATAAACTGATTACAGAAAACCTGTCAGAAAGACTACTGATTAATGGATGAGTTATTCATCATCATGTCTTACAACATCAAAGGATAAAATGCACAAATTGCACTTGATTTGAATATCTAGTAACGCTGATGTATATTCCTTCACCCAGTCCAGATAACAAAGTTCCTGTTATCAAAAGAACGTATGATGCAAATACTACTGCAGTACCTCAATTATCTACATCTGTTGAGATGGAAAATAAATAATTTCTTAAAATAAAAGAGACATTTTTCAGCACACAACACAGCAGAAACATCCTTTCAAAAATGGAAATCTCAAAAAATTAGATAACTGAGGTTCTACTATGTTTGGTGGTTCATATACTTGGTCAACTAAGAAACTAATCTTGTTGTTCTTCTTGTATAAAATTAGTTTTGTAACCAAAACAGCATTTAGAGTCCCAAGCTAAATGCAAAGAAAAGTGTATTTCTTCCAATAAAATAGCATATCATTTTTCCTTTTTGTTTAATCCAATTTTTGGTAAGTAAAAGAAATAATATTTTGAGCTCTATCTTTTTACACAAAAAGAATAACACACTGGGCTTCAAACTAAGTACCGATATATACAGGGGGGGGGTCAGCAATCTACCATGAGATTTAAAACAATGGACAGTATGGGGACAGGGTTCATCAGTGGTTAGATGATCATTCATTTATTCATATATTAAAATTAGTGGGGTGTTGGAACCCTGTGGTCCTGCTATCTATCTTTTTAATGTATGGTAGATTGCCGTTAGCTATGGATGTCCCGTTTGCTAACGTGCCCCCCCCCTGTAATATAGCCCAGTATATAGAAGTCCACATTTTGACTACAGGCTACAGTGAGAAGAGGGCATGCTTTTCACTACACCACGGATTGGCCTCAAGCCTAGATATACACATGTTTATATATATACGTTAGCATACATCAAACTCCTGTGAAAACTGCAAGTCACCGTCCGCATGATTCTTGGTCACATGACGCTCAAACTCACAGATCGGTATACAGTCTCGACGTGGGGGAGTGTCACCTAGAGTGAGAGAGAACGATAGTTAATGTATGTAAATAGTTTATTTGATTATATATTATGAAAAATAAAACATTAAAAGGGTAATTAACAGGACAGCATAGAGAAATGATCAATATACATGAATACAATGTACTCGACAACTGATAGTATCAATTTTAGGCACCCCAAAAATTATATAAAAGTGTGGATTATAAATTAGATAATGTCAAACTATTTTAAAACATGTTAACATGACACAATATCCAGAATGTATTAGAAAATGTACCATTACATGTCGATATTATAAGGTGTGCAGAAGATCTCAAAGTCTGTAGAAAATGTTTGACAACTCATTCCGATTTTAAGATGTGCAAAATATATATATATATATATATGGAATGTAACTTACAATGTATCAATTATGAAAACTATAATGGAAAAATAATCCAGGGAGCTGATAGAACATGTCGGGTAATGAAATTCATTAAAATTAATATGAACTATGTGGCACAGAATTGTCAAAAGAGCCAGAAGAATTTTCTGGTAATTAATCGTATTATAATAAAGGGTAAGTTTATAATCTATAATGTCAAGTATATAATCTTTAATATTATGCTACACACAAATTGTAAAACAAATACATTGTCTCTGTAAAATCTATTGCAGCCATACATCAGGAAGTTTTTTAAACAAGTACGGTAAGTATTTGATGACTTAATATGTTAATATCAACTATAAATCTGAAAAATTGATTTCTACGTCTCATTTCATAGCTAAGGTCATATTTCATTGGATTATTACATAATAATATAATATTCCCACATGTTTCCTATTTTAGGATATTTAGGCACTCATTTACAATTAATTATATATTGACAGACTTTATCAAAAAAAAAAAACACACACACAATAAATTTAGAGAGATACAATTCTGCTGGGAATATTGTCTCAAGAACACAAGTAACACAGCTGACATTGTCAACACACAAAAAAAATTAGTAACATAACTCAATATTAACACACACAAGGAAGATTAAGATATTTTAAAAAAAGTGTATAATGAACAGAATTGCCAGGCTTTGAGTTTACATTCCCTATGACTTTGCATACCAAACAATCCTTTGAACATGTCAAGAAATCCAGTTAGTGCTGTCAATACAGATTCCATGTATCCTCGAATGATGGCCAAGTATATATGAAAGAAACTTTTTGGGAGTTATACACTGGTAGATATGTGCTATAAACCTGAATATTATAATTCTGAAGTTGGGTCATCTTATTACTCAGTGTGTACCATGTCTATTTGTTTATGTGTCCCCTCCTCTCATTAACTCTCCTTTGTATCAGTAATTCTATATATCTAATGAGACATAGAATTATCAGTTATCACTCATGACATTTGTATGGGGCTTATTCATTACTTTTTTACAATATACTTCCTTATCTTAGACTAATGCCTGATCCATTTATTGGCTGGTCAATTCGGACAGAAAATGGTGAACACCTGATTTAAGTAAATCATTTCTAGTGTTAAGTGATCAGAAACTCGTATAAATCAGACTGTATGGTCTATACAAACTCCCCACATATACTAAGTATTTAATATGAAGATTCCATAATAAAATAAACAGAGAAATTCAACAGAGAGAGCATATTACAGTAATTACCTTCAGGTCAGCTGTAACAATTTGAAAAACATCACCTTACCATATAACTTTGAAATGAAATTTTTTTGAAACAGCTCAAGAATGACAATCCAATCCAATCAATTTATTCAATCCCTTTTCTCAAGACCCTATACTTTGTAATCTTTGGTATTTTTTTAACTCCATGGGTCAGCATGAAGTGGGTCAATTTAAACGTATTTTCAGTCTGACTTGTGGAAAAACTAAATAGTATGAGAATATGACATGTGACAGATGTGTTGAAGAAAGTAATAGCAGTATCAACGTATACATAAACTAGACAAAAGTTTTTGTACACAAAAACAAAGCGTCCCTACAGCTTTTAAGTTTTATAAGAAATGCTAAAGGACCAATGTGAAGAGGTAAATGTTATTGGTGAAGAGAAATTCTCCTGAAAGGACCATGTTAGGGTCACAAGAGTGATCTTAAAACGAAAAAAGCAATCAGTGCCTGTGAACAGGTTCTGTATCAGCTGACTGTGTCTTTTAAGCTGCAAAGTAGAAGAAGCATGTTTAGGTTTGGCTATGCTCGTTTGACCTTGAATGAGAGGCCCAAGGTCAAATCCGTCCACACCAGAAGATTCCCAGCACATGATTTCCTACATGTTGGTTTCACATCCCAAACCTCTAGGACTAATAATAATCGAGTTATCGAACTTTTAAGTTTGGCTATGCTCGTTTGACCTTGAAGGAGAGGCCCAAGGTCAAATCAGACAACACCAAAAGATTCCCAGCCCATGATTTCCTATATGTTTGTATACCATCCAAAACCTCTAGGACCAATAATAAGCGAGTTATAAGCACTTTTCAGTTTGGCTATGCTCATTTGACCTTGAATGAGAGGCCCAAGGTCAAATGCGACCACACCAGAAGATTCCCAGCACATGATTCCCTATATGTTGGTATACCATCCCAATCCTCTAGGACAAATAATAAGCGAGTTATAAGCACTTTTAAGTTTGGCTATCCTCGTTTGACCTTGAAGAAGAGGCCCAAGGTCAAATCCGACCACACCAAAAGATTCCCAGCCCATGATTTCCTATATGTTGGTATACCATCACAAACCTCTAGAACCAATAATAAGCGAGTTATAAGCACTTTCAAGTTTGGCTATACTCGTTTGACCTTGAAGGAGGGGCCCAAGGTCAAATCCGACCACATCAGAAGATTCCCAGCACATGATTTACTGTATGTTGGTATACCATCCCAAACCTCTAGGACCAATAATAAGTGAGTTATAAGCACTTTTAAGTTTGGCTATGCTCGTTTCACCTTGAAGAAGAGGCCCAAGATCAAATCCGACCACACCAAAAGATTCCCAGCCCATGACTTCCTATATGTTGGTATACCATCCCAAAGCTCTAGGACCAATAATGAGCAAATTATAAGCACTTTTAAGTTTGGCTATGCTCATTTGACCTTGAAAGAGAGGCCCAAGGTCAAATCCGACCACACCAAAAGATTCCCAGCCCACGGTTTGCTATATGTTGGTATACCATCCCAAACCTCTAGGACCAATAATAAGCGAGTTATAATCACTTTAAACTTTGCCTATCCTCGTTTGACCTTGAAGGTCAAGGTCAAATGCGACCACACCAGAAGATTCCCAGCCCTTGATTTCCTACATGTTGGTATACCATCCCAAACCTCTAGGACCAATAATAAGCGAGTTATAAACACTTTTAAGTTTGGCTATGCTTGTTTGACCTTGAAGAAGAGGCCCAAGGTCAAATCTGACCACACCAAAAGATTCCTAGCCCATGATTTCCTATAGGTTGGTTTACCATCCCAAACCTCTAGGACCAATAATAAGCGAGTTATAAGCACTTTTATGTTTCGTTATGCTCGTTTGACCTTGAAGGAGGGGCCCAAGGTCAAATCCGACCACACCAGAAGATTCCCAGCCCATGATTTCCTACATGTTGGTATACCATCCTAAACCTCTAGGACCAATAATAAGCGAGTTATAAGCACTTTTAAAGGTCATAGGAAGTATTTTCAAATCATTCATTAGTGATTACATATACATATGTAAGTTCAATTTCTGTGAAAAAAAGATGCGTCTGGACAAGGTTACATGGTATATTCAATCACTTTCTGGCTGTTTTTTTCAAGATTTTTACAACTGTTGCCATTATTTTTCACTTGACAACTCCCGTAGAAAATACTAGCCTTGACGTCACAGGTTCATGACAATGTAAACAAACGATTATTTCCGTAAGCCTTTTAATACATACATATATATTTAAAAGATTGCATAATGTGTTTTTATGAAGTTTATTTGTTTATAAGACATCAGTCTGCCACAGTAAATTTTTGAAATAGCCTTCAGAACATCTTTTATTTTTGTTCTCAAATAAAAAATATTTAGAGAGGTATTAAGCAAGTTGCATAAAAATCACCAAACAATGCAGTCAACCAGGTTCAACTCTGAGATGAATTTTGATAGTTATTTTTTTCAATTTTGAAAACACTATTGCCAGGAGATGAAATAAATACAACATAAATGTCTTTAGAACAAGGCCTCAAGCAAGGATAAATCATATATGTTCCCCAAATTAGTTTCCCATCAAAACTGTAAACAATACTGCTTTCATAGTATACATAATGCGTCTAGCCATCTAGTGTTGATTACAGTTCCCCTAAACACATATCCTTTTTTTTGGTCTCAACAAAGGCTTAAATTGAGAATAAAATGTCACCAACTAATTTCCAAAACTTTAAATTATCCAAACTTAAGGCCAAGAAATACTGAACTAATATCTTAAGGAAAACTCATATACTGAATTATTTCATAAACTGATAATGTAAAAGTTAGAACTTCAAACATGATTCTTTCAGAATAAATTCAATAAATTTGACTACAACAGCATGCTTTTATAAATTATTGATGCAAATGAAAACAAATTGTGTATTTTGATTTCACTTTACATCATGCCTTTTCTTGATAGAAATGCTGGTGATTAAAGGCAAAAAAACAGTATCCAGTAAGTTCAAATGACCACTTTTGAATTTATCAAGAGATTCTTAGTTTTGTGTAAATTTATCTAACTTGAAAGGCTACTTTCTCATCACAGTTTAAAAACCTGGAAAAAAATGATGGAAGGAGGCAAAATCTCATACATATGTTTACGCTTTCTGCATTCCAAGACAAGCCTACTTACAGTATATCTGTGTTTGTTAGAACTGTCAGTGATTAAAAGTTAGGTAAAACTTGAGAAAAAAACAGCATCTAGAAAAAATAGAGGCTAGTCAGCTTTTTTGGCAAAGGAAAATGTTATCTTCCTTCAGTTTGGAAATATATATACAATATCTCCAACTACACGGAACTTCATTATGAACCTGTGACGTCATCAATCATCTACTACGAGAAAAACAATATGTCCACTTTTTACTCCATGTTCGGTTCTCGCCTCCAACCTCTGTGGCCGCCGGTTCGAATCTCGGGCCGGGCGCTTCATGTTGGAAAGTTGGTAGTTACTTGCCTATGCCCAGTGGTTTACAGTGCACTATGCACTGGTTTATTCCACCTGTAAACTACCCGTCGCAATATGACCCTGGCTGTTGAACGCGACGTAAAGCAACAAATAAATAAATTTACTCCACGTTCGTGATATTTATTTTTATAATGCTATTTATGGCTCTTGTACCATATATTTCTTTAAATAAACCACATTTTCATTCTTATAGGTTGTTTGTCTACTGAATGAAGTTAACTTCATAATTTTTGTGAAAAATGTTTCCTATGACCTTTAAGTTTGGCTATCCTCGTTTGACCTTAAACGAGAGGCCCAAGGTCAAATACGACCACACCAGAAGATTCCCAGCCCATGATTTCCTATATGCTGGTATACCATCACAAACCTGTAGGACCAATAATAAGCGAATTATAACCACTTTTAAGCTTGGCTATGCTCATTTCACCTTCAATGAGAGGCCCAAGGTCAAATGCGACCACACCAGAAGGTTCCCAGCCCATGATTTTGTATATGCTGGTATACCATCCCAAACCTCTAGGACCAATAATAAGCGAGTTCTAATCACTTTTAAGTGTGGCTATGCTCGTTTGACCTTGAATGTGGGGCCCAAGCTCAAATCCGACCACACCAGAAGGTTCCCAGCCAATGATTTCCTACATGTTGGTTTACCATCCCAAAGCTCTAGGACCAATAATAAGCGAGTTATGAGCATTTTTATGTTTGGCTATCCTCATTTGACCTTCAAGGAGGGGCCCAAGGTCATATCCGACCACACCAAAACATTCCCAGCCCATGATTTCCTATATGTTGGTATACCATCCCAAAGCTCTAGGACCAATAATGAGCGAGTTATAAGCACTTTTAAGTTTGGCTATGCTCGTTTGACCTTGAAGGGGGGGCCCAAGGTCAAATGCGACCACACCAGAAGATTCCCAGCACATGATTTCCTACATGTTGGTATACCATCCGAAACCTCTAGGACTAATAATAAGCGAGTTATAAGCACTTTTCAGTTTGGCTATCCTCGTTTGACCTTGAAGGAGAGGCCCAAGGTCAAATCTGACCACACCAAAAGATTCCCAGCCCATGGTTTCCTACATATTGGTATACCATCCCAAACCTCTAGGACCAATAATAAGCGAGTTATAAGCACTTTAAACTTTGCCTATCCACGGTTGACCTTGAAGGAGGGGCCCAAGGTCAAATCTGACCACACCAGAAGATTCCCTGCACATGATTTCCTATATGTTGGTCTACCATCCCAAAGCTCTACGACCAATAATAAGCGAGTTATAAGCACTTTTAAGTTTGGCTATCCTTGTTTGACCTTGAACGAGAGGCACAAGGTCAAATGCAACCACACCAGATGATTCCCAGCACGATTTCCTATATGTCGGTATACCATCCCAAAGCTCTACGACCAATAATAAGCGAGTTATAAGCACTTTTAAGTTTGGCTATCCTCGTTTGACCTTGAACGAGAGGCCCAAGGTCAAATCCGACCACATCAGAAGATTCCCAGCACATGATTTCCTATATGTAGGTATACCATCCCAAAGCTCTACGACCAATAATAAGCGAGTTATAAGCACTTTTAAGTTTGGCTATCCTCGTTTGACCTTGAAGGATGGGCCCAAGGTCAAATGCGACCACACCAGAAGATTCCCAGCACATGATTTCCTATATGTAGGTATACCATCCCAAAGCTCTACGACCAATAATAAGCGAGTTATAAGGACTTTTAAGTTTGGCTATCCTCGTTTGACCTTGAAGGATGGGCCCAAGGTCAAATCCGACCACACCAGAAGATTCCCCGCACATGATTTCCTATATGTTGGTATACCATCCCAAACCTCTAGGACCAATAATAAGCGAGTTATAAGCACTTTAAACTTTGCCTATGCTCGTTTGACCTTGAAGGAGGGGCCCAAGGTCAAATGCAACCACACCAGAAGAATCCCAGCCCATGATTTTCTACATGTCGGTATACCATCCCAAACCTCTAGGACCAATAATAAGCGAGTTATAAGCACTTTTAAGTTTGGCTATCCTCATTTGACCTTGAACAAGAGGCCCAAGGTCAAATCCAACCACACCAGAAGATTCTCAGCCCATGATTTCCTACATGTTGGTATACCATCCCAAAGCTCTAGGACCAATAATAAGCGAGTTATAAGCATTTTTATGTCTGGCTATCCTCGTTTGACCTTGAACGAGAGGCCCAAGGTCAAATCCGACCACACCAGAAGATTCCCAGCCCATGATTTCCTACATGTTGGTATACCATCCCAAAGCTCTAGGACCAATAATAAGCGAGTTATAAGCACTTTTAAGTTTGGCTATGCTCGTTTGACCTTGAAGGGGGGGCCCAAGGTCAAATGCGACCACACCAGAAGATTCCCAGCACATGATTTCCTATATGTTGGTATACCATCCCAAACCTCTAGGACTAATAACAAGCGAGTTATAAGCACTTTTCAGTTTGCCTATCCTCGTTTGACCTTGAAGGAGACGTCCAAGGTCAAATCTGACCACACCAAAAGATTCCCAGCCCATGGTTTCCTATATGTTGGTATACCATCCCAAACCTCTAGGACCAATAATAAGTGAGTTATAAGCACTTTAAACTTTGCCTATCCTCGCTTGACCTTGAACGAGGGGCCCAAGGTCAAATCTGACCACACCAGAAGATTTCCAGCACATGATTTCCTATATGTTGGTATACCATCCCAAACCTCTACGACCAATAATAAGCGAGTTATGAGCATTTTTATGTTTGGCTATCCTCATTTGACCTTCAAGGAGGGGCCCAAGGTCATATCCGACCACACCAAAACATTCCCAGCCCATGATTTCCTATATGTTGGTATACCATCCCAAAGCTCTAGGACCAATAATGAGCGAGTTATAAGCACTTTTAAGTTTGGCTATGCTCGTTTGACCTTGAAGGGGGGGCCCAAGGTCAAATGCGACCACACCAGAAGATTCCCAGCACATGATTTCCTACATGTTGGTATACCATCCGAAACCTCTAGGACTAATAATAAGCGAGTTATAAGCACTTTTCAGCTTGGCTATCCTCGTTTGACCTTGAAGGAGAGGCCCAAGGTCAAATCTGACCACACCAAAAGATTCCCAGCCCATGGTTTCCTACATATTGGTATACCATCCCAAACCTCTAGGACCAATAATAAGCGAGTTATAAGCACTTTAAACTTTGCCTATCCACGGTTGACCTTGAAGGAGGGGCCCAAGGTCAAATCTGACCACACCAGAAGATTCCCTGCACATGATTTCCTATATGTTGGTCTACCATCCCAAAGCTCTACGACCAATAATAAGCGAGTTATAAGCACTTTTAAGTTTGGCTATCCTTGTTTGACCTTGAACGAGAGGCACAAGGTCAAATGCAACCACACCAGATGATTCCCAGCACGATTTCCTATATGTCGGTATACCATCCCAAAGCTCTACGACCAATAATAAGCGAGTTATAAGCACTTTTAAGTTTGGCTATCCTCGTTTGACCTTGAACGAGAGGCCCAAGGTCAAATCCGACCACATCAGAAGATTCCCAGCACATGATTTCCTATATGTAGGTATACCATCCCAAAGCTCTACGACCAATAATAAGCGAGTTATAAGCACTTTTAAGTTTGGCTATCCTCGTTTGACCTTGAAGGATGGGCCCAAGGTCAAATGCGACCACACCAGAAAATTCCCAGCACATGATTTCCTATATGTAGGTATACCATCCCAAAGCTCTACGACCAATAATAAGCGAGTTATAAGGACTTTTAAGTTTGGCTATCCTCGTTTGACCTTGAAGGATGGGCCCAAGGTCAAATCCGACCACACCAGAAGATTCCCCGCACATGATTTCCTATATGTTGGTATACCATCCCAAACCTCTAGGACCAATAATAAGCGAGTTATAAGCACTTTAAACTTTGCCTATGCTCGTTTGACCTTGAAGGAGGGGCCCAAGGTCAAATGCAACCACACCAGAAGAATCCCAGCCCATGATTTTCTACATGTCGGTATACCATCCCAAACCTCTAGGACCAATAATAAGCGAGTTATAAGCACTTTTAAGTTTGGCTATCCTCATTTGACCTTGAACAAGAGGCCCAAGGTCAAATCCAACCACACCAGAAGATTCTCAGCCCATGATTTCCTACATGTTGGTATACCATCCCAAAGCTCTAGGACCAATAATAAGCGAGTTATAAGCATTTTTATGTCTGGCTATCCTCGTTTGACCTTGAACGAGAGGCCCAAGGTCAAATCCGACCACACCAGAAGATTCCCAGCCCATGATTTCCTACATGTTGGTATACCATCCCAAAGCTCTAGGACCAATAATAAGCGAGTTATAAGCACTTTTAAGTTTGGCTATGCTCGTTTGACCTTGAAGGGGGGGCCCAAGGTCAAATGCGACCACACCAGAAGATTCCCAGCACATGATTTCCTATATGTTGGTATACCATCCCAAACCTCTAGGACTAATAACAAGCGAGTTATAAGCACTTTTCAGTTTGCCTATCCTCGTTTGACCTTGAAGGAGACGTCCAAGGTCAAATCTGACCACACCAAAAGATTCCCAGCCCATGGTTTCCTATATGTTGGTATACCATCCCAAACCTCTAGGACCAATAATAAGTGAGTTATAAGCACTTTAAACTTTGCCTATCCTCGCTTGACCTTGAACGAGGGGCCCAAGGTCAAATCTGACCACACCAGAAGATTTCCAGCACATGATTTCCTATATGTTGGTATACCATCCCAAACCTCTACGACCAATAATAAGCGAGTTCAAGGCTTAATCTTAGCAAAATTTTTATGAACTTATAATCAATCACCCGTCAATCGGTCAATTATGGCCCGACTGATCCCAATATCGACTGGCGCCTAGATTCTTCCCTCAGGAATGTGCATACCAAATTTGGTTGACCCACACGCAGTACTTTCTGAGGAAATCTAGTGAAAAGGAAGTAAATTTTTTTTTGAATTTTTGATAATGTGACCTTGATAAAGGTCAAAGGTCAAATTTATGCCTGTCAAAAAATTTCCCCACGCCTATAGAAGAACACTGCCACATATCATTTGGATAGGCCTAATAACAAGGGAGATATTCAAGGGAGACGATAATGCGGCGGCGGCGGCGGCGGTGGCGGCGGCGGCGGCTGACTGAAAACCGGGGGTGAAACCAATAAGCGTCCCCTTTTCAAGGGACGCTTAATTATACAACCGTTGCTTGCTACAACTGAAACTGTACAAAATCTTTGAGAAAGTTGCAGACAAAATGTTCGTGAAATGGATCAACCTGTTTGTAAAAAAAATATATCTTTTATATTAATGGAGTACAATGTGCATTTATCATTTAACTTTATTATATTTAAAAACTAGAAATAGGATGCCCTGTTGCTTGTAGCTGCGACATATGAATAGAAACAGGATAGCATAGAACAACACACATTATCATGTGTAATGTCCACCCTATCAACCTTTTGTTAAGAAGATAGAAGCAAATTCCTGTTTTTCTATTTTTGGCAAAAATTCGAAAATTCAAAATGGCCGCCATTTTTGGGAAAAGGAAAATTTTTTGAAAATTGCCAAGAGTACATTTCTTAGATACCCTATGGGTCGAAAATTTCAACGAAATAACTCTATTTTGCACGGTCAAGGCCAGTTTGTGTTTTTCCATTTTTGGCAAAAATTCGAAAATTCAAAATGGCCGCCATATGTGGGGAGGGGAAAATTTTTGGAAAATTGCAAAGAGTACATTTCTTAGATACCCCTTGGGTCGAAAATTTTGCCGAAATCGCTCTATCTCGCACGGTTAAGGAGATAGATGCAAATTTGTGTTTTGCCATTGTTGGCAAAAATTCAAAATGGCCGCCATTTTTGGGGAGGGGAAAATTTTTTGAAAATTGCAAAGATTACATTTCTTAGATACCCTGTGGGTTGAAAATTTCGACGAAATCGCTCTATCTCGCATGGTTAAGGAGATAGAAGCAAATTTGTGTTTTGCCATTTTTGGCAAAAATTTGAAAATTCAAAATGGCCGCCATTTTAGGGGAGGGGAAATTTTTTTTAAAATTGCCAAGAATACAATGCTCAAACACCTGTGGGTCGAAAATTTTGACGAAATCGTTCTATCTCGCACGGTTAAGGAGATAGAAGCAAATTTGTGTTTTGCCATTTTTGGCAAAAATTCGAAAATTCAAAATGGCCGCCATTTTTGGGGAGGGGAAAATTTTTGGAAAATTGCAAAGAGTACACTCCTTAGATACCCTGTGGGTTGAAAATTTCGACGAAATCGCTCTATCTCACACAGTTAAGGAGATAGAAGCAAATTTGTGTTTTGCCATTTTTGGCAAAAATTCTAAAATTCAAAATAGCCGCCATCTTTGGGGAGGGGAAAATTTTTTTAAAATTGGCAAGAGTAGAATTCTCAGATACCCTGTGGGTCGAAAATTTTGCCGAAATCGCTCTATCTCGCACGGTTAAGGAGATGGAAGCAAATTTGTGTTTTGCCATTTTTGGCAAAAATTCGAAAATTCAAAATAGCCGCCATTTTTGGGGAGGGGAAAATTTTTTGAAAATTGTAAAGATTACATTCCTTAAATACCCTGTGGGTCGAAAATTTCGACGAAATCGCTCTATCTCGCACGGTTAAGGAGATAGAAGCAAATTTGTGTTTTGCCATTTTTGGCAAAAATTCGAAAATTCAAAATGGCCGCCATTTTTGGGGAGGGGAAAATTTTTTGAAAACTGTAAAGATTACATTCCTTAAATACCCTGTGGGTCGAAAATTTCGACGAAATCGCTCTATCTCGCACGGTTAAGGAGATAGAAGGAAATTTGTGTTTTGCCATTTTTGGCAAAAATTCGAAAATCAAAATGGCCGCCATTTTTGGGGAGGGGAAAATTTTTTGAAAATTGTAAAGATTACATTCCTTAAATACCCTGTGGGTCGAAAATTTCGACGAAATCGCTCTATCTCACACGGTTAAGGAGATAGAAGCAAATTTGTGTTTTGCCATTTTTGGCAAAAATTCAAAATGGCCGCCACTTTTGGCGAGGGGAAAATTTTTGGAAAATTGCAAAGAGT
This sequence comes from Sabellastarte sp. h YS-2021, assembly GCA_964017235.1. Taxonomy (NCBI): domain Eukaryota; kingdom Metazoa; phylum Annelida; class Polychaeta; order Sabellida; family Sabellidae; genus Sabellastarte; species Sabellastarte sp. h YS-2021. Next base: position 56,967,747 of record OZ024930.1, on the reverse strand, counting down.
ACACTCCTTAGATACCCTGTGGGTTGAAAATTTCGACGAAATCGCTCTATCTCACACAGTTAAGGAGATAGAAGCAAAAATTCTAAAATTCAAAATGGCCGCCATCTTTGGGGAGGGGAAAATTTTTTAAAAATTGGCAAGAGTAGAATTGTCAGATACCCTGTGGGTCGAAAATTTTGCCGAAATCGCTCTATCTCGCACGGTTAAGGAGACAGAAGCAAATTAGCGTCTTGCCATTTTTGGCAAAAATTCGAAAATTCAAAATGGCCGCCATTTTAGGGGAGGGGAAATTTTTTTTAAATTGCCAAGAATACAATGCTCAAACACCTGTGGGTCGAAAATTTCGACGAAATCGCTCTATCTCGCACGGTTAAGGAGATAGAAGCAAATTTGTGTTTTGCCATTTTTGGCAAAAATTCGAAAATTCAAAATAGCCGCCATTTTTGGGGAGGGGAAAATTTTTTGAAAATTGCAAAGATTGCATTCCTTAGATACCCTGTGGGTCGAAAATTTCGACGAAATCGCTCTATCTCGCACGGTTAAGGAGATAGAAGCAAATTTGTGTTTTGCCATTTTTGGCAAAAATTCTAAAATTCAAAATGGCCGCCATTTTTGGGGAGGGGAAAATTTTTTGAAAATTGTAAAGATTATATTCCTTAGATACCCTGTGGGTCGAAAATTTCGATGAAATCGCTCTATCTCGCACGGTTAAGGAGATAGAAGCAAATTTGTGTTTTGCCATTTTTGGCAAAAATTCAAAATGGCCGCCATTTTTGGGGAGGGGAAAATTTTTGGAAAATTGCAAAGAGTACACTCCTTAGATACCCTGTGGGTTGAAAATTTCGACGAAATCGCTCTATCTCACACAGTTAAGGAGATAGAAGCAAATTTGTGTTTTGCCATTTTTGGCAAAAATTCTAAAATTCAAAATGGCCGCCATTTTTGGGGAGGGGAAAATTTTTTGAAAATTGCAAAGATTGCATTCCTTAGATACCATGTGGGTCGAAAATTTCGACGAAATCGCTCTATCTCGCACGGTTAAGGAGATAGAAGCAAATTTGTGTTTTGCCATTTTTGGCAAAAATTCGAAAATTCAAAATGGCCGCCATTTTTGGGGAGGGGAAACTTTTTTGAAAATTGCAAAGAGTACATTCCTTAGATACCCTGTGAGTCAAAAATTCTGTCGAAATCGCTCTATCTCTTACGATTTCTGAGATATTAGCACATTACTCAAAAGTAGTACTGAAAATACACAATGAAGTACCTAAGTGGCTATTACTCATGTACTGACAAAGCTATCAGTCCCAAATGCAATACCAAGCGAGCTATGGACATAACAATCTTGTATTCAAAATTGTAGTAAAATATCTTTAATTATTTTGGCTTAAATGCACGGAAACCAATGGGTACTGAAAATAGCTGTACTTAAGTATTACTCAGTAAGCAAAAGAGGTACAACAGCCAAAAGCATTCCCAAGCAAGCTACTGACCCAATAAGCCTGCATACCAAATTTGGTGACAATAGCTCTAATACTTTTCCTTTAAATGAGCGGAAACCATGCGTGACGCCGGACATCGGACGCCGGACATCGGACGGCGCAAAAAGCAAAAATAATATATCCACCCCCCAGGGGGGTGGACATAATTCAGGAATAGTAGTTACAAGAAAGAAAATATCGTTGCTGAGAAAGTAGTTTTGTGAATATGTCAAGATGTTATTGTAGCTAGGAGAAAAATTTAAAAGTTTAACAGCTTTATTTTTTCTTAACCTCTCATTGTTGGGATATGGTTTCCATACATTCATTTTGAAGAGTTTATGATACAGGAAAGTGGTGAAAAACATCATGATCCACTTCATGTTAACCCAAGTCATTGCGAATGTATAAGAAAGAAGTGTGGAGCTTTCCCTTTCAAAATGTGACATTTTTTCAACAATTTTAATCTTTAGCTTTTTCCTTCGAAATTGAAAAACCATGATGCCTTAAATACAATCTTAGAGAGACGGAGAAATAAGCGTGGAACTTTCTACTTTTGTTAAAAATATGGATGGCCGATTCTTTGAATATCCTTGGTGTGTAACATGTATGAGTTTTGTGACCTTATCAGGCAAATTTGAGATATCAGGCAAATTTGAGCCTTACGCAAGGCTATACAGGTATCACAATGTTTCTTGGATTGGGAATACTTGTGAGGTTAATAAATAGAACTGACAGTAACTTATAATAGATATTAAAGTTTCCTTTAAAGACTGCATATAAGATTTGTTACCTGAGCTGAGGTATATTTGCCTTTGTGCAAAATATTTTGATACAAAAGATATTGTCTAAAGCTAATATTGATACGAATCATAAACAGAAAGATGAACATAATGTTAATTACCATCCATTTACTCAGCATCCTTATACCAAAATTGATTCAATGATTTATTTTGAAGAAATAATGCCTTTTATTACAATAGCTATAAACTACTTATAATTTGGTACTTGAATCAATTGCCCAACAAAAATCAACATAAAAGCAAAAACTAAAAGTACAGGTCAAGCATGCAGGACCATTCAGCATCAGCAAAAATGATAATGTCAATTTGTGTCAAGGTCACCAAAAAGCAACATATGTATAAGAGGAAAGAAAAGCATCTTTTCTCAAATGATACTTTAGGAAGTAAAATTACAACAAAGCTGAATAAATTTAGAGAGGCAAGCCGTGCTTACATCTAAACTAATGTATATTTAGAGGGTTGTCTCGATGAAAGTAAATTCTTAAATTCTTTTTGATTTCTAAATTTGTTTTAAGCAATCAGCTTAAATAATTTCAAGACATCAGCTTTTAGCAACAAAGATCTGTACAATACTTAGCTGATGATTAGTTGATGTGATGAAATTCATAGAATATTGCTTGTAAATTTGCATACGCTATTCAAAGTGGTGAACAAACCAGGGTTTCCTGCCTTACTTTTTCCTTGATTCATGGCAAGCATCTCTGGTTAATGGCCCACACAATGATCCTAAATGACTTTTGAACCAAATATGATTACGCTAATACAGAGATTAAACTACATAAAAGTGTGATACAATTAGATTAGTAGACAAAGGTCAAGCTTGGGTTTTAATGGCTGTTAACATTATTGTATATTTTTGTATTGTATATTCATACTTAGCACAATATCTCCTTTACTCCAGGACTCAATGTCATTCAAAGCACTATTTGACCCATATGACTTACAGCCCCAGCACTATTCGCTGACATTCCCCTGACTGGAAGACAGAGGCTCAGGGATGACCATTTATCAATGTCCCCGAGGTTCTTTATAGACTGGGGATTTGACTGGGGATAAGACTCAATGACATAGAATTGCAATTTTAAGTGGTCATCTAAACCAATAGGTATCTGCCTGTACCTGGGATTGAACCCATATTATCTCTGTTCCTAGGTGAGTGTTACCAACTAGGCCACATTGTTACCAAAAATAAGTGAGTTATAAGCACTTTTAAGTTTCGCTATCCTCATTTGACCTTGAAGCAGGGGCCCAAGGTCAAATTGGAATATACCAGAAGATTCCTAGCCCATGATATCCTATTGGTTGGTTTCACACTCCAAACCTCTAGGAGCAATAATAAGCAAGCTATAGGCCTTTTAAGTTTAGTTACCCTCATTTGACCTTGTAGGAGAGGCCCAAGGTCAAATCTGACCACATCACAAGATTCCCAGCCCATGATTTCCTATAATTTGGTTTCACATGGCAAACCTATAGGACCAATAATAAGTGAGTTATAAGTACTTTTAAGTTTCGCTATCCTCGTTTGACCTTGAAGGAGGGTCCCAAGGCCAAATCTGACCACATCAGAAGATTCCCAGCCCATAATTTCCTTAAGTTGGTTTCACAATTGCAAACCTCTACGACCAATAATACGCAAGTTATAAGCACTTTTAAGTTTGACTATGCCCATTTGACCTTGAAGAAAGGGCCCAAGGTCAAAACTGACCACATCAGACGATTCCCAGCCCATGATTTCCTATAGGTTGGTTTCACATGCCAAACCTTGCAGGACCAATAATAAGGGAGATATAGGCACTTATAAAGTCTGCTACATGGGTTACTTTGGCACTCCATGGATGACCCTGAATGAAGAGTTTCAAGGTCAAATGTCTGTAAGGTTGTACAATTAGCCTTATTTCTCTGTGAATACTAACCTTCATCCTAATCTTAGTTTTTATTTAACAAATGATAATTTTTCACTGATCTTTCACTTATCCCTTTTGCTAATACAGACCCAGGGGTCTTTGGCATTTCAAACTAATAAATACTCTGGTCATATTTTGGAGATATGCAGAATTACTTGTTAACAGGTATCCTCTCATATATATTATTAATAAGTGAAAATTTCCATGCTGCGAATTTCAGAACCAGTATAAAAAGCTACAAGTATCAAATTGATGACACCAACACTTTACAGACATAACAACTAAAACACAAATGGAAACACCAAAACTAAAAATCTGGGCACATACAACAAAGAAAGAAATACAAAAATATGTAACACACATTTAAGGCAGCAGAGGATATTTTTTAAAAAAGAAGTTTCCAAAAAAAAAAAACACCCGCTGAAAAAAAAAAAATGATAACCAAGCAAGGCATCTCTTACTTTTTAGTGATCTCCGACGGGTACCTAAACATTTAATAATAGAAAGTACATCAAAATCACATGTTCATGTAAAACACTGGTTAGCTGCATTTTATTTTCAAACTCTTACATTCTACCATACTGTAAATTTCCGAAATTTTGAGCCATTAAAATTTAATGCTTGATTTAAATGAACAGAACAATGTGCAGGATATGTCTGGGACAACTTTTTTTGTAAATATTTTCAGTTCAATTTCTTGGACAGTATCCACAAAGATTCTTCATTTACCCATAGCTATAAACAATACATTTTTATCTCCCGCCTGTGCCCGAAGGCCGTAGTCAGGAGATTATAAAATGCCTTCCGTACGTGCATCCGTCTGTGCGTGCATCCATCCGTTCGTCACGTTTTTGCATAAACCTTAATATCTCATTCATTTTTGCAGGGATTGTTTACGGCTATAAAAACCTGTCTCTGGAGAATTTTAGCCTCATTTTGAAAAACAAAATGGCCACCATAGCTAATTGTTTGAAAATCATAAAGGTGCTCTAAATCTTGAAATATTCCAGGTAGCTTCATCAAATTTGCACAAAAGCTATATGGCTAGAAAAGCTAGCCTGATAGTAATTTTGGCCTAGTTCAAAAAACAAAATGGCCGCCACATCACATGTTTAATGTTTAATATCTCCCCAAATATTGCTCCTAGAGGTTCGGAATGTGAAAACAACTTGTAGGAAGTCATGGCCAGGGAATCTTTTCCAGGTGTTGAATTTGACCTTTGACCCCTGCTTCAAGGTTAAATGAGGTCATCACAATAAAACGTCCTTATTTCTCCCTTATTATTGGTGCTATGGCTTCAGAATATAAAGACAGACCATCAAAAGTCCTGGCCTTCAAATGTTTTGCCTCAGAAAAATTTTGGCCTTATTTTGAAAAACAAGATGGCAGCCATAGCCAATTATTTAAAAATCATTAAGATGCTCTAAAACTTGAAATATTGCAGCTAGGTTCATCAGATATGGGCAAAATATATATGGCTAGGAAAGTTAGCCTGATAGTAATTTAGCCTAGTTTCAAAAACATAATGGCCGTCATATCACATGTTAAATGGGATTATCCTATTAAAAAAGGCCTTGTATCTCCCTTATCATTGCTACTTGGGGTTCCAAATGTGAAAACAACTTACACAAAGTCAAGGCCTGAGACTATTTTCCAATTGCTGACTTTTACCTTTGACCCCTTCTTCAATGTCAAGTGGGGTTATCTTACTACAAAGGCCCTATATCTCCTTTAGTTCTCCATTATTACTGATTCTAAGGCGGGAAATAACCGCTGCGGCAGTGGCCTTGTTCACATGAAATTATTTTCTTTAAATTTTTCAGGATGGTGATTTGTTTTAACATCTCAGAAAAGAAAATTTGCAGAATTTACTAATCACTGTTATTTAAAAGATGAATGTCTACATTAAATAATGAAAGGACAGTTGCTTATTTAATATGAATTTTCAAGGTTTCCTGTCAAAATCGATCAATTTTGTACGAAGAATTATCCATTTAAACTAGAAATAGGACGCCCTGTTGATAGTAGCTGCGACATATGAATAGAAACAGGATACCATAGAAGAACACACATTATCATGTGTAATGTCCACCTCATGAACCTTTTGCCAAAATTGTACAGTAGTCTTACAAGACCCTGTTTCATTTGTAAAATATATAAATGATGCTTAAATATTTATTAGTGTACATGTAAATTATTTCAGCTTCATGCCTTTTTGCATTGGTTGGGTCAAAAATTTTGACGAAGTCACTCTATCTTGCACGGTTAAGAAGATAGAAGCAAATTTCTGTTTTTCTATTTTTGGCAAAAATTCGAAAATTCAAAATGGCCGCCATTTTTGGGAAGAGGAAAATGTTTTGAAAATTGCCAAGAGTACATTTCTTAGATACCCTATGGGTCGAAAATTTCAACGAAATAACTCTATCTCGCACGGTTAAGGAGATAGAAGCAAATTTGTGTTTTTCCATTTTGGGCAAAAATTCGAAAATTCAAAATGGCCGCCATATGTGGGAAGAGGAAAATTTTTGAAAATTGCAAAGAGTACATTGCTTAGATACCCTGTGGGTCGAAAATTTCGACGAAATCACTCTATCTCACATGGTTAAGGAGATAGAAGCAAATTTATGTTTTGCCATTTTTGGCAAAAATTCAAAAATTCAAAATGGCCGCCATTTTTGGGGAGGGGAAAATTTTTTGAAAATTGCTAAGAGTACATTTCTTAGATATCCTGTGGGATGAAAATTTCGACAAAATCGCTCTATCTCGCACGGTTAAGGAGATAGAAGCAATTTTGTGTTTTGCCATTTTGGGAAAAATTCGAAAATTCAAAATGGCCGCCATTTTTGGGGAGGGGAATTTTTTTTTGAAAATTACTAAGAGTGCATTTCTGAGATACCCTGTGGGTCGAAAATTTCGACGAAATCGCTCTATCTCGCACGGTTAAGGAGATAGAAGCAATTTTGTGTTTTGCCATTTTTGGCAAAAATTCGAAAATTCAAAATGGCCGCCATTTTTGGGGAGGGGAAAATTTTTTGAAAATTGCTAAGAGTACATTTCTTAGATATCCTGTGGGATGAAAATTTCGACAAAATCGCTCTATCTCGCACGGTTAAGGAGATAGAAGCAATTTTGTGTTTTGCCATTTTGGGAAAAATTCGAAAATTCAAAATGGCCGCCATTTTTGGGGAGGGGAATTTTTTTTTGAAAATTACTAAGAGTGCATTTCTGAGATACCCTGTGGGTCGAAAATTTCGACGAAATCGCTCTATCTCGCACGGTTAAGGAGATAGAAGCAATTTTGTGTTTTGCCATTTTTGGCAAAAATTCGAAAATTCAAAATGGCCGCCATTTTTGGGGAGGGGAAAATTTGTTGAAATTGCCAAGAGTACATTGCTCGGATACCCTGTGGGCCGAAAATTTCGACGAAATCGCTCTATCTCACACAGTTAAGGAGATAGAAGCAAATTCGTGTTTTGCCATTTTTGGCAAAAATTCGAAAATTCAAAATGGCCGCCATTTTTGGGGAGGGGAAAAGTTTTTAAAAATTGCCAAGAGTACGATGCTCAGATACCCTATGGGTTGAAACTTTCGACGAAATCGCTCTATCTCGCACGGTTAAGGAGATAGAAGTAAATTTGTGTTTTGCCATTTTTGGCAAAAATTCGAAAATTCAAAATGGCCGCCACTTTTGGGGAGGGGAAAATTTTTTGAAAATTGGAAAGATTGCATTCCTTAGATACCCTGTGGGTCGAAAATTTCCACGAAATCGCTCTATCTCGCACGGTTAAGGAGATAGAAGCAAATTTGTGTTTTGCCATTTTCTATCTTGCACGGTTAAGGAGCAAATTTGCCTTTTTCAGTACTCAAAATAGCAAATTACTCATTTATTTAATTAATTACTCACTGATCTATGAAGCAATTTCCCCAAAAGCAATCCCATACAAGCTATTAACCCAATGAACCTCCATACCAAATTTCAGAAAGATGGGCTTAATAGCATTCCTTAAAATGTCTGGAAACCAAAGAGATACTCAAAAGTAGCAAAGTAGCTATTACTCAGTTAGCTATAGAGCTATCATCACCAAAAGCAATCCCATACAAGCTATTAACCCAATAAACCTGCATGCCAAATTTGGTAAAGATAGGATAAGAACTGTTGCCTAAAATGTCTGGAAACCAAGTGTGACGCCGGATGGCGGAAAAAGCAAAAATAATATGTCCACCCCCCAGTGGGTGGACATAATAAAGAACTAGAAATAGGCCGCCCTGTTGATAGTAGATGCGAATAGAAACAGGATAGCATAGAAGAACACACATTATCATGTGTAATGTCCACCCATGAACCTTTTGCCCAAATTGTACAGTAGTCTTACAAGACCCTGTTTCATTTGTAAAATATATCAATGATGCTTAAATATTTGATAGTGTAGATGTAATTTATTTCAGCTTCATGCCTTTTTGCATTGGTTGGGTTGAAAATTTTGACGAAATCACTCTATCTTGCACGGTTAAGAAGATAGAAGCCAATTCCTGTTTTTCTATTTTTGGCAAAAATTTGAAAATTCCAAATGGCCGCCATTATTGGGAAAAGGAAATTTTTTTGAAAATTGCCAAGAGTACATTTCTTAGATACCCTATGGGTCGAAAATTTCAACAAAATAACTCTATTTTGCACGGTTAAGGCCAGTTTGTGTTTTTCCATTTTGGGCAAAAATTCGAAAATTCAAAATGGCTGCCATTTTTAGGGAGGGGAAAATTTTTTGAAAATTGCAAAGATTACATTCCTTAGAAAACCTGTGGGTTGAAAATTTCGACGAAATCGCTCTATCTCGCATGGTTAAGGAGATAGAAGCAAATTTGTGTTTTGCCATTTTTGGCAAAAATTCGAAAATTCAAAATGGCCGCCATTTTTGGGGAGGGAAAAATTTTTTGAAAATTGCAAAGATTGCATTCCTTAGATACCCTGTGGGTTGAAAATTTCGACGAAATCGCTCTATCTCGCACGGTTAAGGAGATAGAAGCAAATTTGTGTTTTGCCATTTTTGGCAAAAATTCGAAAATTCAAAATGGCCGCCATTTTTGGGGAGGGGAAAATTTTTTAGAAATTGCCAAGAGTACAATGCTCAGATACCCTGTGGGTCGAAAATTTTGCCGAAATCGCTCTATCTCGCACGGTTAAGGAGATAGAAGCAAATTAGTGTTTTGCCATTTTTGGCAAAAATTCGAAAATTCAAAATGGCCGCCATTTTTGGGGAGGGGAAAATTTTTTAGAAATTACCAAGAGTACAATGCTCAGATACCCTGTGGGTCGAAAATTTTGACGAAATCACTCTATCTGGCACGGTTAAGGAGATAGAAGCAAATTTGTGTTTTGCCATTTTTGGCAAAAATTCGAAAATTCAAAATGGCCGCCATTTTTGGGGAGGGGAAATTTTTTTGAAAATTGCAAATATTACATCCCTTAGATACCCTGTGGGTCGAAAATTTCGACGAAATCGCTCTATCTCGCACGGTTAAGGAGATAGAAGCAATTTTGTGTTTTGCCATTTTTGGCAAAAATTCGAAAATTCAAAATGGCCGCCATTTTTGGGGAGGGGAAAATTTGTTGAAATTGCCAAGAGTACATTGCTCGGATACCCTGTGGGCCGAAAATTTCGACGAAATCGCTCTATCTCACACAGTTAAGGAGATAGAAGCAAATTCGTGTTTTGCCATTTTTGGCAAAAATTCGAAAATTCAAAATGGCCGCCATTTTTGGGGAGGGGAAAAGTTTTTAAAAATTGCCAAGAGTACGATGCTCAGATACCCTATGGGTTGAAACTTTCGACGAAATCGCTCTATCTCGCACGGTTAAGGAGATAGAAGTAAATTTGTGTTTTGCCATTTTTGGCAAAAATTCGAAAATTCAAAATGGCCGCCACTTTTGGGGAGGGGAAAATTTTTTGAAAATTGGAAAGATTGCATTCCTTAGATACCCTGTGGGTCGAAAATTTCCACGAAATCGCTCTATCTCGCACGGTTAAGGAGATAGAAGCAAATTTGTGTTTTGCCATTTTCTATCTTGCACGGTTAAGGAGCAAATTTGCCTTTTTCAGTACTCAAAATAGCAAATTACTCATTTATTTAATTAATTACTCACTGATCTATGAAGCAATTTCCCCAAAAGCAATCCCATACAAGCTATTAACCCAATGAACCTCCATACCAAATTTCAGAAAGATGGGCTTAATAGCATTCCTTAAAATGTCTGGAAACCAAAGAGATACTCAAAAGTAGCAAAGTAGCTATTACTCAGTTAGCTATAGAGCTATCATCACCAAAAGCAATCCCATACAAGCTATTAACCCAATAAACCTGCATGCCAAATTTGGTAAAGATAGGATAAGAACTGTTGCCTAAAATGTCTGGAAACCAAGTGTGACGCCGGATGGCGGAAAAAGCAAAAATAATATGTCCACCCCCCAGTGGGTGGACATAATAAAGAACTAGAAATAGGCCGCCCTGTTGATAGTAGATGCGAATAGAAACAGGATAGCATAGAAGAACACACATTATCATGTGTAATGTCCACCCATGAACCTTTTGCCCAAATTGTACAGTAGTCTTACAAGACCCTGTTTCATTTGTAAAATATATCAATGATGCTTAAATATTTGATAGTGTAGATGTAATTTATTTCAGCTTCATGCCTTTTTGCATTGGTTGGGTTGAAAATTTTGACGAAATCACTCTATCTTGCACGGTTAAGAAGATAGAAGCCAATTCCTGTTTTTCTATTTTTGGCAAAAATTTGAAAATTCCAAATGGCCGCCATTATTGGGAAAAGGAAATTTTTTTGAAAATTGCCAAGAGTACATTTCTTAGATACCCTATGGGTCGAAAATTTCAACAAAATAACTCTATTTTGCACGGTTAAGGCCAGTTTGTGTTTTTCCATTTTGGGCAAAAATTCGAAAATTCAAAATGGCTGCCATTTTTAGGGAGGGGAAAATTTTTTGAAAATTGCAAAGATTACATTCCTTAGAAAACCTGTGGGTTGAAAATTTCGACGAAATCGCTCTATCTCGCATGGTTAAGGAGATAGAAGCAAATTTGTGTTTTGCCATTTTTGGCAAAAATTCGAAAATTCAAAATGGCCGCCATTTTTGGGGAGGGAAAAATTTTTTGAAAATTGCAAAGATTGCATTCCTTAGATACCCTGTGGGTTGAAAATTTCGACGAAATCGCTCTATCTCGCACGGTTAAGGAGATAGAAGCAAATTTGTGTTTTGCCATTTTTGGCAAAAATTCGAAAATTCAAAATGGCCGCCATTTTTGGGGAGGGGAAAATTTTTTAGAAATTGCCAAGAGTACAATGCTCAGATACCCTGTGGGTCGAAAATTTTGCCGAAATCGCTCTATCTCGCACGGTTAAGGAGATAGAAGCAAATTAGTGTTTTGCCATTTTTGGCAAAAATTCGAAAATTCAAAATGGCCGCCATTTTTGGGGAGGGGAAAATTTTTTAGAAATTACCAAGAGTACAATGCTCAGATACCCTGTGGGTCGAAAATTTTGACGAAATCACTCTATCTGGCACGGTTAAGGAGATAGAAGCAAATTTGTGTTTTGCCATTTTTGGCAAAAATTCGAAAATTCAAAATGGCCGCCAATTTTGGGGAGGGGAAAATTTTTGGAAAATTGCAAAGATTGCATTCCTTAGATACCCTGTGGGTCGAAAATTTCGACGAAATCACTCTATCTCGCACGGTTAAGGAGATAGAAGCAAATTTGTGTTTTGCCATTTTTGGCAAAAATTCAAAAATTCAAAATGGCCGCCATTTTTGGGGAGGGGAAAATTTTTGGAAAATTGCAAATATTACATTCCTTAGATACCCTGTGGGTCGAAAATTTCGACGAAATCACTCTATCTCGCACGGTTAAGGAGATAGAAGCAAATTTGTGTTTTGCCATTTTTGGCAAAAATTCGAAAATTCAAAATGGCCGCCATTTTTGGGGAGGGGAAAATTTTTGGAAAATTGCAAAGATTGCATTCCTTAGATAGCCTGTGGGTCGAAAATTTCGACGAAATCGCTCTATCTCGCACGGTTAAGGAGATAGAAGCAAATTTGTGTTTTGCCATTTTTGGCAAAAATTCGAAAATTCAAAATGGCCGCCATTTTTGGGGAGGGGAAAATATTTTGAAAATTGCAAATATTACATTCCTTAGATACCCTGTGGGTCGAAAATTTCGACGAAATCACTCTATCTCGCACGGTTAAGGAGATAGAAGCAAATTTGTGTTTTGCCATTTTTGGCAAAAATTCGAAAATTCAAAATGGCCGCCATTTTTGGGGAGGGGAAAATATTTTGAAAATTGCAAAGATTGCATTGCTTAGATACCCTGTGCGTCGAAAATTTTGCCGAAATCGCTCTATCTCGCACGGTTAAGGAGATAGAAGCAAATTTGTGTTTTGCCATTTTTGGCAAAAATTCGAAAATTCAAAATGGCCGCCATTTTTGGGGAGGGGAAAATATTTTGAAAATTGCAAAGATTGCATTGCTTAGATACCCTGTGCGTCGAAAATTTTGCCGAAATCGCTCTATCTCGCACGGTTAAGGAGATAGAAGCAAATTAGTGTTTTGCCATTTTTGGCAAAAATTCGAAAATTCAAAATGGCCGCCATTTTTGGGGAGGGGAAAATATTTTAGAAATTACCAAGAGTACAATGCTCAGATACCCTGTGGGTCGAAAATTTTGACGAAATCACTCTATCTGGCACGGTTAAGGAGATAGAAGCAAATTTGTGTTTTGCCATTTTTGGCAAAAATTCGAAAATTCAAAATGGCCGCCATTTTTGGGGAGGGGAAAATTTTTGGAAAATTGCAAATATTGCATTCCTTAGATACCCTGTGGGTCGAAAATTTCGACGAAATCGCTCTATCTCGCACGGTTAAGGAGATAGAAGCAAATTTGTGTTTTGCCATTTTTGGCAAAAATTCGAAAATTCAAAATGGCCGCCATTTTTGGGGAGGGGAAAATTTTTTGAAAATTGCAAAGATTGCATTCCTTAGATAGCCTGTGGGTCGAAAATTTTGACGAAATCGCTCTATCTCGCACGGTTAAGGAGATAGAAGCAAATTTGTGTTTTGCCATTTTGGGCAAAAATTCGAAAATTCAAAATGGCCGCCATTTTTGGGGAGGGGAAAATTTTTTGAAAATTGCAAATATTACATTCCTTAGATACCCTGTGGGTCGAAAATTTCGACGAAATCACTCTATCTCGCACGGTTAAGGAGATAGAAGCAAATTTGTGTTTTGCCATTTTTGGCAAAAATTCGAAAATTCAAAATGGCCGCCATTTTTGGGGAGGGGAAAATATTTTGAAAATTGCATAGATTGCATTGCTTAGATACCCTGTGCGTCGAAAATTTTGCCGAAATCGCTCTATCTCGCACGGTTAAGGAGATAGAAGCAAATTTGTGTTTTGCCATTTTGGGCAAAAATTCGAAAATTCAAAATGGCCGCCATTTTTGGGGAGGGGAAAATTTTTTGAAAATTGCAAATATTACATTCCTTAGATACCCTGTGGGTCGAAAATTTCGACGAAATCGCTCTATCTCGCACGGTTAAGGAGATAGAAGCAAATTTGTGTTTTGCCATTTTTGGCAAAAATTCGAAAATTCAAAATAGCCGCCATTTTTGGGGAGGGGAAAATATTTTGAAAATTGCAAAGATTGCATTGCTTAGATACCCTGTGCGTCGAAAATTTTGCCGAAATCGCTCTATCTCGCACGGTTAAGGAGATAGAAGCAAATTTGTGTTTTGCCATTTTGGGCAAAAATTCGAAAATTCAAAATGGCCGCCATTTTTGGGGAGGGGTAAATTTTTTGAAAATTGCAAATATTACATTCCTTAGATCCCCTGTGGGTCGAAAATTTCGACGAAATCGCTCTATCTCACACGGTTAAGGAGATAGAAGCAAATTTGTGTTTTGCCATTTTTGGCAAAAATTCGAAAATTCAAAATGGCCGCCATTTTTGGGGAGGGGAAAATATTTTGAAAATTGCAAAGATTGCATTGCTTAGATACCCTGTGCGTCGAAAATTTTGCCGAAATCGCTCTATCTCGCACGGTTAAGGAGATAGAAGCAAATTAGTGTTTTGCCATTTTTGGCAAAAATTCGAAAATTCAAAATGGCCGCCATTTTTGGGGAGGGGAAAATTTTTGGAAAATTGCAAAGATTGCATTCCTTAGATCCCCTGTGGGTCGAAAATTTTGCCGAAATCGCTCTATCTCGCACGGTTAAGGAGATAGAAGCAAATTTGTGTTTTGCCATTTTTGGCAAAAATTCGAAAATTCAAAATGGCCGCCATTTTTGGGGAGGGGAAATTTTTTTGAAAATTGCAAAGATTGCATTCCTTAGATAGCCTGTGGGTCGAAAATTTCGACGAAATCGCTCTATCTCGCACGGTTAAGGAGATAGAAGCAAATTTGTGTTTTGCCATTTTTGGCAAAAATTCGAAAATTCAAAATGGCCGCCATTTTGGGGGAGGGGAAAATTTTTTTAAAATTGCAAATATTACATTCCTTAGATACCCTGTGGGTCGAAAATTTCGACGAAATCGCTCTATCTCGCACGGTTAAGGAGATAGAAGCAAATTTGTGTTTTGCCATTTTTGGCAAAAATTCGAAAATTCAAAATGGCCGCCATTTTTGGGGAGGGGAAAATATTTTGAAAATTGCAAAGATTGCACTGTTTAGATACCCTGTGCATCGAAAATTTTGCCGAAATCGCTCTATCTCGCACGGTTAAGGAGATAGAAGCAAATTTGTGTTTTGCCATTTTGGGCAAAAATTCGAAAATTCAAATTGGCCGCCATTTTTGGGGAGGGGAAAATTTTTTGAAAATTGCAAATATTACATTCCTTAGATACCCTGTGGGTCGAAAATTTCGACGAAATCGCTCTATCTCGCACGGTTAAGGATATAGAAGCAAATTTGTGTTTTGCCATTTTTGACAAAAATTCGAAAATTCAAAATGGCCGCCATTTTTGGGGAGGGGAAAATATTTTGAAAATTGCAAAGATTGCATTGCTTAGATACCCTGTGCGTCGAAAATTTTGCCGAAATCGCTCTATCTCGCACGGTTAAGGAGATAGAAGCAAATTAGTGTTTTGCCATTTTTGGCAAAAATTCGAAAATTCAAAATGGCCGCCATTTTTGGGGAGGGGAAAATTTTTGGAAAATTGCAAAGATTGCATTCGTTAGATCCCCTGTGGGTCGAAAATTTTGCCGAAATCGCTCTATCTCGCACGGTTAAGGAGATAGAAGCAAATTTGTGTTTTGCCATTTTTGGCAAAAATTCGAAAATTCAAAATGGCCGCCATTTTTGGGGAGGGGAAATTTTTTTGAAAATTGCAAATATTACATCCCTTAGATACCCTGTGGGTCGAAAATTTCGACGAAATCGCTCTATCTCGCACGGTTAAGGAGATAGAAGCAAATTTGTGTTTTGCCATTTTTGGCAAAAATTCGAAAATTCAAAATGGCCGCCATTTTTGGGGAGGGGAAAATTTTTGGAAAATTGCAAATATTACATTCCTTAGATACCCTGTGGGTCGAAAATTTCGACGAAATCGCTCTATCTCGCACGGTTAAGGAGATAGAAGCAAATTTGTGTTTTGCCATTTTTGGCAAAAATTCTAAAATTCAAAATGGCCGCCATTTTTGGGGAGGGGAAAATTTTTTGAAAATTGCAAAGAGTACACTCCTCAGATACCCTGCGGGTCGAAAATTTTGCCGAAATCGCTCTATCTCGCACGGTTAAGGAGATAGAAGCAAATTACTCAAAAGTAGTACTGAAAATACACAATGAAGTACCTAAATGGCTATTACTCATGTACTGACAAAGCTATCAGTCCCAAATGCAATACCAAGCGAGCTATGGACATAACAATCTTGTATTCAAAATTGTAGTAAAATATCTTTAATTATTTTGGCTTAAATGCACGGAAACCAATGGGTACTGAAAATAGCTGTACTTAAGTATTACTCAGTAAGCAAAAGAGGTACAACAGCCAAAAGCAATCCCAAGCAAGCTACTGACCCAATAAGCCTGCATACCAAATTTGGTGACAATAGCTCTAATACTTTTCCTTTAAATGAGCGGAAACCATGCGTGACGCCGGACATCGGACGCCGGACGCCGGACATCGGACATCGGACGGCGAAAAAAGCAAAAATAATATATCCACCCCCCAGGGGGGTGGACATAATAATTCTTTAAATGTAAGAAAAGTTTTTCATTAAAAGGTAAGAATAGACCATGTTCACTAACATTCTTATGCTTAGAATATTCAGAGAAAACAACCATTATGTCAGAAAAATTCTTAAAATAAGAAAAAAATGTAAGATTAAGAATTTTTAAATTGATGGGAACATTTGTATTTCTTAAGGTAAAAATGACAATGTGGTTCCAACAACTGTGTAAAAAACAGGCAAAATCAATATTATTTAAGCATAAACTGCAAGGTATTATTTGTAGAAACAAATTTTCGTTGCAAACATAGTTTTAATGAAAATTTCGAAAAAATTTCTTATTTTTAGTACTTTTTTATTATTCTCGGAAAGTTTTTCTGTGAAAATGTCTATATTCTAAGGAAGTTCTTGATGGAATTATAAAAATATTAATAAATATGGGGTCGGGAATCTTCTTGTGAATACAGCCTCGGTTTGTTTTGGGGCCGCAAATCACACAAGGGACTAAGAGAGAGATGAGACAGAAATGTGTCCACGTTTACACAAACGACTTTACACTCATAAACTGACTCTGTGCTGATCTTTTACTGATCAGTGTTGTGAACTGTGTCCCCCATCAAGGTATTCAAAAAATAACACTCCTATTTTGGACCCCCAAAAATACCACAAAGATGTAAAAATTATCAATAAAATACAACTAATGTATATGGTTGAACACAACATAAACAGGATTATATATTGACATGAGTTAATGTTACTAACAAATGTAGTGTGCATGGGAATCTTTGTACTCTACAAACATTAAACATGAAACTGGTTGATACTTTCTTCATAATCTGGTAATGTAGATTGTATCTTTCTCAAATTCTTAGGGAACATTTGCAATACACCATACATGACTTACATATCAACTGTGATTGTTGGAGAAAGAAATTTATCCAATGAAATTGAAGGAAAATGCAAGTGTAACACCAATAAGGGTTACTTGTGTCAGTAAATCACTCTGGAACTACTTGAACTACCCAGTTCAAAACCTTCAGAATTAGGGACTTCTGGAAAGAAGTTGTAAATACTAACTAAACCAACTGTATTATTGAAAAACTTCTGTTCTGGGAGGTTCAAGTTTAACCTTCAACATTTACAGAATGATATTCATAGTGTCTCACCACTGGCAAAAGTTCTTGTTTCACTGAATTCAATACCTTAGTATCCATCAAAAAGAACAATTCATTCTGTATGTTATTTAAAAATCAGCTTCGTTATTCATTCAAGTGTGAGGGTGATCAATTAATAAACAAATTCAGTCTGCCTGTGATTAGATGCCAAACTTGCTAACCATTAGGCCACCATGGACCTCTGACACTTGTACATACAAATCTGGAATTCACAACAAATGGGGGATGACTTACTCTATCACATCTTCTAAACATTCAAAATTTCCCAGAGAACACTAGAAATATCCTTACACACAGGTAAAACCTGCAGACACACCACAAGTAATAGAATATTTACCATAGGTACTGGCCACTGGTACTAAGTCTACATTCTGCTCAACCTCTTTGTAGTCATGTTTCTTCTGTAACCTCTTCCTATATACATACATACACACAGTACATATAAACAGAAACACATACACACACATATATATTTTCACATAAACTCTGCAAGGGATTATTTATTGACATTTTAATGTAGACTGATACAGTGCACTGAATTTCAAGATTGATATCTTAAATCTCAATTTCGTTTCTAGCCACTCACACGAAAGTAGTTTTAAATAACTATTTAATTGATCAGTTGAATATATTTTAACCATCAATATTCATACACTCAATGATATACATTTTGTATTCTGAGATATTGACTGAGTTGCTTCAGTTGCATATTTAGCCAGTTTATGTTAAATTTATCATCATTTCATTTTGCTTGTATATTTAAGCTATTCTACTGAGGGATAAGTAGCTGTCAGATGATGTATTTTATGATTTTACAGTATTAAATAACATTTGAGTAATGATCAAAATGCAAAGCCAAATAAGAGTTTGATATCAATACTGAAATTGCAGTTTTACCCTTACATCTATATATACAGAAGACTCTGTATAACTAGAACCTCCAAAATCCAAAGGATGTAGTACACTACTTCTTTCTCTTCATTTTGGAAAACATTTCGAAAAAAATGTAATATTTCAGCACATGTGTAAAACTACAAATGCAGAAAGCTGGAATATTCTGGGATGTGACCATTATGGGTTCAGATAGATGAAACTTAATGTAATTTGAATCTAAGGGGACTAGAAATATATTTCTGCTCAACCAATAATTAAGAATAACAGTTTAAGTTTGAGCAGAAAAAAAACCTTTCGAGGACCCTAGCATTTACTTCTTATTAAGGAAGGGAATTTTCCTAAACATAGTTCTATTAAATGGGATTTGATTGTAAACATAAACACAAAAAATACCCACAAAAAAGCGGAAGAACCTTCTATTTAATATATTTGCTCTAATGAGCTCATTTCCATGCTTCCTATTTCCCAAATTTGTATCCCCATATTGTAATAGGAATATAGCATGAAAAAGCCGTCTAAACGCTGAATTTTAGACGGGTTGGCGTGGTATGAGCACGAAGGCGAAGCCCGAGTGCTTAGATCATGTCAACCCGTCTAAAATTCTGCGTTTAGACGGCTTTTGAATGCTATATTCCTATTCTAACATGACTGTTGAAAATAAAATACTTGAAACACTTGTAACCTTACAAAATTATCCAATTATCGCCGCCATGTTAACAGCCGTACTGTTGATGCTGAATTTTAGACGGCTTAGAAATCACTCTCGACCAATCAGAACGACGGACACATCCGTGTCATGTTAGAATGAGTACTAAAGTACTTCTTCTATTTTACAACTCTTCTGCTATTTGATTGAAATTCGGCTGTATCCCATAATCAGAAGATAATAGAGCTAGTACTGTATACACAGCAGAATCTGCTGGAACCTCCAATATATCCACCAGATTTGGTTCTTGTTAACTCACTCCAACAAATTTGTACCCAGTAGTCTCTGTTCACTTAGACCTTCCAATATATCTACAGTATTTGGTGGCAGCAGTATATTGCAAAGTGTCTTTGCTCACTTAGACCCTCCAGTATATCCATAGGATTTGGTGCTTATTGTGACATTGCAACAAATTGTAAACAATATCCTATGTCCAGTTAGACCTTACAATTTATCAACAAGATTTTGTTCTGATCACAGCAAACTTTTTACAAAGGACATTGAACTAATTTAACTAAAAGGAATTGGTTCTGATTATGGCTTTCTTCTACTTATACTTGTTAAACTACTGTATTTCCCGATGATTGGAAATGCTGGTTTCAATTACAGGTCAATGAGACCTGTATTGGTTCTATTTATACAGGTTTTGCTGTATCAAAGTCAAAGGCACTGTGACCTTTTCGCAGATGCATAAATGCTTCACAATATTTAAACACACATATTATGTGCAGCTGCATGATTATTACTAAGTAAGCTAAGAAAACAGTGTGCTGAGGTATATGAACATATAAAGCTATTAGTACTACAAAAGTGTTTGTAGAAGTTTGATAGTTCACTTGATAAATGCCCCAAAATTTCTGAAAACGAAGTTCTGTTCAAACATTTCAAAAACCAACTCAACAAAAGGTAAAAAAAACTAGAGGATCGCTCGCAAAAAAAAAAGATAATGTTTTTGCATAGCAAAAACAAAGCGTCCCGAAAAGGATATAAAGGTGAGTGCTAAGTATTAAGAAAATGTTCCGTTTCTAGCCTTATACTGTTGTGGCAACCAAAGTCAGCGCAGTCTGCTCTATCTAGCACAGTTTTCAAGATATAAGCATTTTTGTGTTTTGCAATTTTTGCATTCAAAAATTCAAAATGGCCGTTATATTTGGCGAGACAAAAATATTTTGAAAATTGGCATGGCTACTCTGCAGAGATATCCAGCAGGTCAAAAATTTTGTTGAATTCGCTCCATCTAGCACAGTTTTCGAGATATAAGCATTTTTGTGTTTTGCAAAAACTTCGAAAATTCAAAATCGCCACCATTTTTGGTGAGACAAAAATTTTTGAAAACAAGACCACTGCCGCGGTGTGTATCTCCTGCCGAGCATTAAAGGAGAAGAAATAGCTTTTCCGAGATATTCACAATTTTTCATTTTCGTGTGTGAAAGCTCTTCCAAACGTAGGTGAGTTATTTGAGAAAAATTGGCTATCTGCAATACTTTTAGAGATAATTAGCATTTACTCATTTTGAGTAGGTGAGTACTTATCTACGGGTCTGAAACTTCATCATGTGAAAGCTCTCCCAAAAGTAGGTGAATGCGTTATTTGAGAATAATTGGCTATCCGCAATACTTTTACAGATAATTAGCATTTACTCATTTTGAGTAGGTGAGTAATTAGCTATGGGTCTGAAACTTCACCATGTGAAAGCTCTCCCAAAAGTAGGTGAATCATTTATTTGATAAAAATTGGCTATCTGCAATACTTTTAAGAGATAATTCGCATTTACTCATTTTGAGTAGGTGAGTAAATATCTACGGGTCTGAAACTTCACCATGTGAAAGCTCTCCCAAAAGTAGATGAATAAGTTATTTGATAAAAATTGGGTATCCGCAATACTTTTACAGATAATCAGCATTTACTCATTTTGAGTAGGTGAATAATGAGCTACAGGTCTGAAACTTCACCAAGTGAAAGCTCTCCCAAAAGTAGATGAATGAGTTATTTCAGAAAAATTGGGTATCTGCAATGCTTTTAGAGATAATTCCCATTTACTCATTTTGAGTAGGTGAGTAATTAGCTATGGGTCTGAAACTTCACCATGTGAAAGCTCTTCCAAAAGTAGGTGAATGAATTATTTGAGAAAAATTGGCTATCTGCAATACTTTTAAGAGATAATTCGCCATCTAGCACAGTTTTCGAGATATTAGCATTTTTGTGTTTTGCAATTTTTGCGTAAAATTCGAAAATTCAAAATGGCCGCCATTTTTGGGGAGTCAAATTTGTTTTGAAAATTGGCATGGCTACTCTGCAGAGATACCCTGCGGGTCAAAAATTTCGTCGAAATCGCTCTATCTAGCACTGTTTTCGAGATATAAGCATTTTTATGTTTTGCAAATTTTTGCGAAAAATTCGAAAATTCAAAATGGCCGCCATTTTTGGCGAGACAAAAATTTTTTCAAAATTGGGATAGCTACTCTCCAGAGATACCCTGTGGGTCAAAAATTTTGTCGAAATCGCTCTATCTAGCACAGTTTTCGAGTTATAAGCATTTTTGCGTTTTCCTTATTTGGAAAATTCATAATGATTAATTAATCATTAATTACTCGGCCATTTCTTAACCAATCAATGCCAAAATCTAATGATTTTCAGATTTTAATAGAATGAATGTATTTGCCAAGTTTCAGGTGAATTGATAAAATCCCTTTCAAGTTATCATCCGGACAAGCTTCCCCATCGAAAAAAGACATTTTTGGTCATGTAACCTCTCTGATTGGTTGAAATGTCACTGCAGCATATTCAAAAAAATTCCCCAAGGCTACTGCATAAACCTGCCAAATTTGAAAAGAATCCGCCTAACGGTTACAGAGTTATAAGGAAAACAAAATGCGGAGCCGGCGGAGCCTGAAGGTCTCCCATATACAAACAAGTGTCCCTTGCGGGACGCTTAATTACCAAACGTTCACAATGTATGCTATTTTAGACCAGATGTAAAATATACATTCTGTGTGAGAATATGGCAAATTCAAAATACCTTTGGATGATACGTTGTTACTATGTTTTAATATAGTTACAAGACATTTTTAATAGGTTTCTGTGCTTAAACTAGCTTTGAAAGTGTTACTTAGATGATCAAACTAGAATGACATTCATTATTTTGTAAAGACACCAAATATTGAACCCAAAATTCTGAACAATTTCACAGCACTACAAGCTATTAAGTAAGACACTATCTGACTATAGATTTTACCCATACTGCCAAGTTTATTCCAATGGTAAAGCAAATCACACATGCATTAAACTGTTTTGAGTGCTGATCAACAGATAACAAACACACATGATTCACTGCAATATACATTAAAGGTATTATGTTTTTATTTAATACAATTAAATATCACAGAAAAGACTCACTGACTTGTATAAATTTTTTTTTTCCAATTGATGAAATACAAGCCACATTGTACGGCATTGCAAGCCACATTCTATATCCTTATTTAAAGTGTCTACATTAGAAGCTTGTGATATATATAGGTCTAACTGCATACTGCATAAACCCGTAAATCATGAAACACTTGTGACTCATTAAAGTTTACCAGGACAAAATATTGCAAATTTAATAAGTAAATTAAATTTTTATAAGTTAATACCCTATCCAATGGACAATTGCTTTACCGGTCGGCGCGACCGGTCCCGCCAAACGCCAGAAAAAGACGTCCTGTATATAATACCGGCAGGACCGGTCAGTAGTGTGCATTCGCTAGGTGGCGCATCATACTTGCTTCCTGTCCAGACAGAGTGACGTCAGTTCATCTTTTTCGTTGTCTAAACAGATTTAGACCCCTAGTAAGCTGGTAGCGGGGTCGGTTGGGAGGGCCTTGCCTGTCCATTGGATAGGGTATTAACTTATAAAAATTTAATTTACTTATTAAATTTGCAATTTTATTGCGTTAATACATCCTATCCAATGGACAATTGCTGAATAACTACCGCTTGGTAGGCGGGTAAGCAGCTAGGGACTTCTGTGAACTCATAACAAAACAAAATAGTACAGGCCCATTTGACCTAGGGTCAGAGAACCCTGACAGGTCAAGGTCGGCCACCAACTCACCGGTTAACCGGGAGTCTACCGACGTTGCCCCCCCCCCCCCCCCTTTTTCTTTCCTTCCAGAGTCGGTTTGAGAAGGGAAAGATAGAGAGAGAGGGGCTGAGTTCAGTCCCAGAAGAAATAAACTTCCCAAGGGAAGCAAGTCACAGTTTTTTTTTTTTTTTTTTTTTTTTTTTTTTTTTATAATATGTACATATTTACATATATACAACATCCCCTCACTTCTGGGCCTGGTGGTGCACCTGCTGGGCAGCCACTACAGGACCCAGGTGGAAAAGCTCCGAGTCAGCCCAGGCAACATCCTTCAAATAGAATTGGGTGAAGGTGTTGTGTGATTTCCAGTGGCAGGCTGACAAGATCTGATCTAAGGAAATCCCTGATTGGAAGGCCTTAGAGGCAGCAAAGGCCCTGACAACATGGGCTTTAACCTGATGAAAGGTGAGGGCCTCCTGGTCAGAGAGCTCATAGCACAGAACCACAGTCTGTTTGATCCATGAGGAGATGGTGGCAGGTGAGATCAAAACCCTTCTTGAAGGAGACAAAGACTAACTCCTTATTCTGCCTGAGGTCTGCAGTCCTGTCCAAGTAGTAGCGCAGGGCTCTAACTGGACATAGGGACCTGTCACCTTTGAGTGACCTATCCAGAGATGGTGCCAGGGCTGGGATGACCACTGGAGCCACACTATCTGGACCTTCCTTAGCCAGCTGGTTCTTGGATAGGAAGCTGGGTGAGGGGTACAAAGACACCTTAGACCAGTCTGACTGGTGTCTGATGTTCTTATGTAACCAAGCATGGATCTCACTCCTGCGTTTACCTGAACCCAAAGCCAGCAAGAAAACAGTCTTGAAAGTTAAATGTTTCAAGGAGGCCTCTTTCAGGGGTTCAAAGGGAGCCTTTGTGAGCTGATGTAAAACCAGTGAAAGGTTCCAGGAGGGGATGCCCCTCCTGCCCTTAGGTCTGTCTCTATGGAAACTATCCAGGAGACGAGTGAGATTCTCATCTTTGCTGACATTAATGGTGGAATTGCCCAGTTTGTCAGCAATGGCGGATCTGTAGCCATCAATAGTGCCTGGTTGTAACTTCTTCTCCTGAAACAAGTGCAGGAGGAAGTCAGCAATGGCCTTCAGAGGTGGTGCCCTGAAGTCCACCTGATTACTGAGGCACCACTTTGTAAAAATGGTCCACTTTGCCTCATAGACAGATCTGGTTGATCTTCTTTGAGGAGCCTCAATTCGTGCTGCCACTGCCTCAGAGAAGCCTTGCTCCTTGATTGCTGAGGCTCTAGGAGCCAGGCATGTAGGTTCAGATTCGACAGGTTCCTGTGAAGGACCTGGTTGAATGGCTGAGACACTAGGTTGGGTATGCTAGGCAGACACAGTGGGATCTGGCTTGACATTGCTACCAGGTCCCAAAAACCAGGGCATGTTGGGCCACCCTGGAGCAATCAGAATTATTCTGTTGCAGGGGTAGTCCTGGAGCTTCTCCACCACTTTGCCCAAGATGGCTACCGGTGGGAAGGCGTATGGGTCCAGGTCCTCCCAGGAGAGGCTGAGTGCATCCACTGCCCAAGCCTGGGGGTCTGGTACCGGTGATACAAACTGTGGTAGTTTGTTGTTGAACCTGGTGGCAAACAGGTCCACTTGTGGCTGATGCCACCTCGAACATACAGCTTGGAACACTTCTGGTTGAAGTGACCACTCTGTTTGAATGGTCTGGCCAAGCCTGGATAGCTTGTCTGCTATCACGTTCAGCCGGCCGGGGATGTGACGTGCCCTGAGGGTTACTTGCTGCCTGGTGCACCAGGACAGAATTCTCCACAGTAGGGCACACAGAGAGCCCGATTTCATCCCCCCTTCTTTGTTGATATAGGCAACCACTGTTGTTTTGTCTGTAGCTACCAACACTGTCTTGTTGAAGACTAGGGTTTGAAACTCTTTTAGAGCTAGAAATACTGCTTTCAGCTCCAAGTGGTTTATGTGTAACTTGCTCTCTGGTAGGGACCACTGTCCCCTTGCAGTGTGCTCGTCTAAGTGAGCCGTTAACTCTAGGTAGTTTATGTGCAGTTTGCTTTCTGGAAGTGACCAGTTTCCCCTTGCTATGTACTCGTTTAAGTGAGTGCCCCACCCTTCTTTTGATGCATCCGTAAAGATTTGCAGAGCATGTTTTAGAGGGTGTAATGGTTGACCTAGAAGCACATTGCTTTCCTCCAGCCACCACCTTAGATGGTGGTGGAGGGATTTGGAGACCGGGATCACCTTTTCCAGTGACTCTGGGACCCTCCAGTTGTTTTTTCAAGTGCCACTGTATGGGTCTCATGTTAGTCACCCTAAGTGGACTTGCTTTCCTGTTGCTGTGAGTAGACCTATGAGGGACATGAATTGTCGGACCGGGCAAAGCGGATCCGACAATATTGATCTAATCTTGTGTGTCAAGGCCTGCCAACGTTCTTCTGTTGGTCTGACCTTGTCCTCTTTCAGGTCGAACTGGTAACCTACGAAGTTGAAGACCTGTTTGGGAACCAGCTCTGACTTTTCCTTGTTCACCAGCCCCCCTAATTCCTGACAAAGTGTGACTAGGGTTTGAGTATGGTGGAGACAGGTGTGGTGGGTAGAGGCTCTCACCAGCCAGTCGTCTAGGTACTGGTGGATCCTTATACCCTTCTGAAAAGCCACGATTTTGACCTCTTTGGCCACCACTGTGAACTCCATGGGAGCTGTGGACAGGCCAAAGGGAAGGGCTTTGAACTGGTAGGACCGACCCTGGAGGTGAAAGCGCATGTACTTCCTGGACTGACTGTGAATTGGTATGTGGAAGTATGCTTCTTTGAAATCTATGGATGTGACCCACTCCCCTGCTTGGAGGGAGGTTCTTATTGTCTCTGGGGTTTCCATCTTGAACGTCCCTGTGTTTAAAAAGGTGTTCAAGGTGCTCAGGTCTAGGATCAGTCTCCACCGGTTGTTGGGTTTGGGTACCAAAAAGCCGGTTGTAAAACCCCAGTGAGTTTTGATTTTCCACCGGTTCGACTGCATTCTTGTTTATCAGCTGATACAGTGCCTCTAAAAGGAAGGACTGTTTGGTTGGATTGTGGTAGTTGCTTATTACAGTCGGTGACCTCGTCAAGTGGGGTCTGAACCGGAAGGGGAGAGTGTAACCCTCCCTCAATCTCTAGCCACTGTCTGACCAGCTGGGACCCGAAAGGGTAGGCTGGCTGACTGGTCAGGTAGCTTGACAGGCATTTCACCGGCACCACTGACTGATCAAGAATTCCTCTGTAACCAGTTCCTTAGGCTGCCACTGGTTGGCCTAAACAGTTGTTTTGGCCTTTAAGGAACTTCTGCCGGTCTGTCAGTCAGTCCTGGAGACCTGCCCAGTACCAGGCCTTAAACGGTTATATGCGAGGCAATGCTCTGTAACCGGTTCCTGGTGGCTCCACAGTTCTGCATAAACTCACCGGAGTTGGCAGAACTGGGTGAACTACTTCTTAGCAAGGATAGGCTCATATGAAGTTGCCTTCTTCCTGTCCACAGCGGTGGTTCAGCAGCTTTTCTCTGCAATCAAACAGGCTCTGTAACCGGTCAAACCGGTAGGCTCTGAGAGAAGGCTAACTGTTGAACCTGTTCTCAGCACTGAATTTGAAGCTGCTTCCTTGCCAGTAAGGATGGGAACAGCAGATTTCTTGTAACCAGCAGCACTACGGTTCCGGAACCAGCAACACTCCGGAACCGGCAAGTCTCTGTAACCGGCAAACCTGTTGTCAGCACTGGATTTGGAGCTGGTTTCTTGCCCTTAAGGATGGGTACAGATTCCTCTGTAACCGGTAACACTCCGGAACCGGTAACACTCCGGAACCGGCAACACTCCGGAACCGGCAACACTCAGGTAATTCTCTGAACCAGTAGCCCTGCTGTAGGTCACCAGCAACTCTGTGTAACCGGTAATCCTGTTTAACCAGTAGCCCTTGCTGGATTTCTGTGACCACAACCGGCAGTCTGAACAGAACTGGTGCCGGTATCCCTCATCACTGGCTGGCTAGTGACCCTACCGGTAGCCTGAACAGGACCGGTACCGGTCCAAACTTCTGCACAGGGAAGATAAGGGTCTCAATGGTCACCGCAACTTCTGGTAGGTGAACCCTCTGAGCAGCCGCACCGGTGGTCTGAACAAGACTGGAACCGGTACCCCCAACAGTCACACCAGTGGAAAGGCCTCTGGTGGAGGTTCCAGTATCAAAACAGGGCTGATCACTGGTAACCACTGAAGGGGGGTTCCTTGACAGCTTCACAGGAACATGACTGGAACCGGTACCCCAACAGTCCCACCAGTGGGGAGGCCTCTGGTGGAGGTTCCAGGATCAACAAGGGGTGATCACTGGCAACCACTGAAGGGGTTTCTTCACAGGAACAGCACCCACCGGTAGTCTGTACAGACCGGAACCGGTACCCCCAACAGTCCCACCAGTGGAAAGGCCTCTGGTGAAGGTTCCAGTATCAACACAGGGCTGATCACTGGAACCACTGAAGGGGGGTTTTCACAGCTTCACAGGAACATGATTGGAACAGGTACCCCAACAGTCCCACCAGTGGAAAGGCCTCTGGTGGAGGTTCCAGGATCAACAGGGCTGATCACTGGTAACCACTGAAGGGGTTTCTTCACAGGAACATGACCCACCGGTAGTCTGTACAGACTGGAACCGGTAAAACCCATCACTAGTGCTCCCCACCGGTAGTCTGACCAGAACTGGTACCGGTAAAACTCATCACTTCTTGTCAGCTGAACCAGTCACGCTTGGGGATTTGCTTGCCGGTAGTTGTGTTGAGATCTGTGAAGTCACATGACCGGCACCGGCAAAATTTGCAGAATTCAAAGACTATTTGACATCTAACTTCTTCAGGTCAACAGACGAGTTGCTGGATTTCTTCTTGCCAGTTAAAAAGTGGTTGTAGAGTGACAAATACTTGTCTTTTCTTCTAAAACTTCTGTTGAAAACACGATTCCTCCATTGTTAAATGCGTATCACGTGACCTCCATTGTTGAATGCGTATCACGTGACCAGGTCCGTGTCACGTGACAAGCATAAGCTGAAAGTGATGACGTCAGACGATGCATTCTTCTTTCCTTCTAATTTCTTCTCGTCGACATACACGCAGTGTTACTCGACAATGTAGAATTAAATGGAGGGTGAATCGTGGAGATTACACGCTTCTGACCAGCAGAAGGAATGCTGCAGGGACGACACACGACCTCTCACCCACGATTCCTCTCGACGACAAGTACACAGAAATTCTTCAAAACTGGCTATAAAACACTGGATAATGCCTCGTTTAAGTCCTGGAGAGGCCATAAAATGTATGTAACACAATAAATATATTTTCAGATGAAAATAAGCTTTAATTTCGTAGAATAAACCGCGTTTCCTTCAAACTTGGAAATAAATTCAAAACGCGTCTGCACACTACACGCGCCAAACGAAAAAGATGAACTGACGTCACTCTGTCTGGACAGGAAGCAAGTATGATGCGCCACCTAGCGAATGCACACTACTGACCGGTCCTGCCGGTATTATATACAGGACGTCTTTTTCTGGCGTTTGGTGGGACCGGTCGCGCCGACCGGTAAAGCAATTGTCCATTGGATAGGATGTATTAACGCAATAAAAAGAGTGTTTCTGAGAATAGAATTAAGTCACACCAGAACCTTTATAAAAACATTCTCAGGTGACCACTAAGCCACAAAGGTTTGTACTGTTCAGTGGTACTGTGGCATCAAATGTCATTAGGAAAAATAGCATCAGAGATGCCCGTACCCCACAGCCTAGGGAAATATTTTTAAAACCATGAGATATAGAAGTACTGTATCAGTACAAAGTTCAGGATACTTTCAGAGCACTGTCAGTTATATAAAGGTCCAAACAATGTTTAAATGGAGAAAATAATGTCTAAAAGAAAGATAATGAATGTAAAGATGAAGTATTAAAACAAGATAATTCAATAACAAGATGACAGCATCAATCAGTAAACTAAAATTACAACATTCTATATGTACAGATTTTATAGGTCAAGGTCACTACTGCAAGGTCAAAGGTCAAATCAAGGTCAGACCATGACGTTGCATACCTACACCCCCTAACCAATGTCCCTACCAAAATATCAACTTCCTACACCTTATGGTTTCCGAGATATAGCCCGGACAAGATTTTATAGGTCAAGGTCACTATGCCAAGGTCAAAGATCAAATCAAGGTCAGACCATGACGTTGCACAACTACACCCCCTAACCAATGTCCCTACCAAGTATCAACTTCCTACACCTTATGGTTTCAGAGATATAGCCCGGACAAGATTTTCAAATTCAAGGTCACTACGGCAAGGTCAAAGGTCAAATCACCATGGGTGAAAACAATACCCCGACAGCCCTTAAGAGTTGTGGGGTAAAAATCATGGGTACCATAGATTCAAAAGTTTCCTACTGCTAATAACATTTTTATCACTTAAAACCAATGTCACTGCTTTATGATCACTCTATTTATTGGTACTACTAGAAGCAGCTAGAGCCAGAGCCATGTAACTAGATTGGGCCAACTCGGCGCC
The DNA here is from genome assembly GCA_964017235.1 of Sabellastarte sp. h YS-2021. Taxonomy (NCBI): domain Eukaryota; kingdom Metazoa; phylum Annelida; class Polychaeta; order Sabellida; family Sabellidae; genus Sabellastarte; species Sabellastarte sp. h YS-2021. The sequence continues at coordinate 56,937,874 of OZ024930.1, read as the reverse complement.
AACATATCCCCAGACAGGTCATCACTCACGCCACAGGTTTTGATCGGGAATTTTTTAAAACATAATTACCCATTATTATATGAACTTCAGCACATCAATCTACTCTGTTTATATCTTCCAAGGAAGATGGTGTATCCCCAGACGCCAAATACATAACTCAAATTATATTTTCAATCTTCCTGCAATGATAACTCTAAACCTATTTTCAAAGTATTTAAATGATTGATGATTGAATGTCCATTCTAAAATAATAATCCCAAAAGAGCATATCTGTTTCTATATTTGTTGACAAATAAAATATTATTTTTAACTCAACTCATCATACTTTTCAATCTTCCTTCAAAGTATTTAAATGATTGATGATTCAATGTCCATTCTAAAATTCATAATCCCAAAAGCGCATATCTGTTTCTATATTTGTTCACAAATAAAATATTATTTAAAAAAAAATTATTTATATTATTATTTTATTATATTATTTTTAGAATTTGCAAATTGTTTTCAGTTATTCATTTCCTCTATACCTATATATGTGGTCCATATATATGCAACCTAAATATGTGACACAATCTCAGTTCTGACTCCCCTTTGTGTTATATGTAATGAAGCCCACCACCTCCCACCCCCACCCCTCTCCCCTTCTCCACACCTCTCTCACTATTACACAAGATCTGCAACCCCATTGAGTTCTTTGTTTCTCATCTGATATCATTAAATACCTTTGTTTATTTAGTGTCACTCAATATAGCTGGAGGTCCCAGAGGTGGGTGGGGGGAATCCGGGTGGGGGATGCATAAATGGTAAACAAACAATCTATATAAAAGGGGTACTCAAATACAAAAAGAATTGAGAATTTTAAGTATGTGATTATCAACTGAAATGAGTTCATAACTGTAGGAGCTGTGTCAAAATTAACTGAGGCAAGTTGAATAAAACTGGGCTAGTTGAGGGTTAAAAATCCCCTACTTTTACTACATAAGGATATAATTTCATTAATATTGGGACTTAAAGCTCACTTAAAGTGTCCATTTTGTCTACTTGAATATGTTTAACCAGTTTCATTTTAAAAAGTTAAAAACTCAGCAAGCAGAGGTATAACACACAAAAATAAGTTCTTAAAAGACTAAGATAGCCATAACATTATTAATATTCAAAATTTAAATAGACAGGCATTTCCTTTTAAAAATTCAAAGATTTCAGCTCTATAACCCACATAGTTTGACAGTTACTGGGCTTTAAAGTGGCATAATGTCCATAAATTGGGTTTCTGTGGGCATTTTACAATTGTTAAAGAGACCTTAGCAATTAAACAACAGATCTGAAACTTTTTGGGGGACATACATAACAAACAAAAATTATATATAATACAGTTTAAGACTTGTCACACTAAGCATTTCCAAATAACAGGGCAAAATACGGAAAAAATGTCCAAAAAGGCACTTGGGCGAGTGTCTATGGCCCTCATACACAGGTTAAATGTCTACTAAAAACCTTGATTTTCGGCATATGTAAAAAGGACATAATAATGCATTCCCAGATGGGATTTCAGCTCCATCAATCACATAGTTTAACAGTCACAGGGCTTAAAGGTGGTTAAAAAGTCCAAATATTGGGTCTCTGTGGGCCTTTTAGAGATCTCGATGTGGCTTTCAAATTAAAGCTTCAGACTTAAAATTTGTTACATACTAAGATTACACATAGAATATGTATCTAATAAAGTTTGAAACTTCTCAGACTTACCATTTCCAAGTTACAGAGCAAAATATGTGAAAAATGTCTTAAAAGGGTCACTCAGGTGGGTGTTTAAGGTCCTCATACACAGGTTAAATGTCTACTTGAAGCCTTGATTTTTGGCACATGTAAAAAGAACATAATAATGTATTCCCAGATGAGATTTCAGCTCTATCAGTCACATAGTTTAACAGTCACAGGCCTTAAAATTGGCAAAAAGTCCAAATACTGGGTCTTTATGGGGCCTTCTAGAGACCTAAATGTGGCCTTCAAATTAAAGCCTCAGACTTAAAATTTGTCACATACTAAGATTACACATAGAATATGCATCTAATAGAGTTTGAAACTTCTTAGACTTACCATTTCCAAGTTACAGGGCAAAATATGTGAAAAATGTCTAAAAATGGTCACTCGGGTGGGGATTTATGGTCCTCATACACAGGTTAAATGTCTTCTTAAAGCCTTAATTTTTGGCACATATATAAACTAGAGGATCGCTCGCAAAAAAAAAAGATAATGTTTTTGCATAGCAAAAACAAAGCGTCCCGAAAAGGATATAAAGGTGAGTGCTAAAGTATTAAGAAAATGCTTCGTTTCTAGCCTTATACTGTTGTGGCAACCAAAGTCAGCGCAGTCTGCTCTATCTAGCACAGTTTTCAAGATATAAGCATTTTTGTGTTTTGCAAAAAATAAAAAAATTAAAAATGTCCGCTATATTTGGCGAGACAAAAATATTTTGAAAATTGGCATGGCTACTCTGCAGAGATACCCAGCAGGTCCAAAATTTTGTTGAGTTCACTCCATATAGCACGGTTTTCGAGATATAAGCATTTTTCTGTTTTGCAAAAACTTTGAAAATTCAAAATGGCCACCATTTTTGGGGAGACAAAAATTTTTGTCAAGACCACTGCCGTGGTGTGTATCTCCCGCCGAGCATTAAAGCAGAAGAAATAGCTTTTCCGAGATATTCACAATTTTTCATTTTCGTGTGTGAAAGGTCTTCCAAAAGTAGGTAAATGAGTTATTTGAGAAAAATTGGCTATCTGCAATACTATTAAGAGATAATTCACATTTACTCATTTTGAGTAGGTGAATAATTATCTATGGGTCTGAAACTTCACCAAGTGAAAGCTCTCCCAAAAGTAGGTGAATGAGTTATTTGAGAAAAATTGGCTATCTGCAATACTTTTACAGATAATTCGCATTTACTCATTTTGAGTAGGTGAGTAATTAGCTATGGGTCTGAAACTTCACCACGTGAAAGCTCTCCCACAAGTAGATGAATGAGTATTTGATAAAAATTGGGTATCCGCAATACTTTTACAGATAATTAGCATTTACTCATTTTGAGTAGGTGAATAAATAGCTATGGGTCTGAAACTTCACAGAGTGAAAGCTCTCCCAAAAGTAGGTGAATGAGTTATTTGAGAAAAATTGGCTATCTGCAATACTTTTCGAGATAATTCACATTTACTCATTTTGAGTAGGTGAATAATTAGCTATGGGTCTGAAACTTCACCAAGTGAAAGCTCTGCCAAAAGTAGGTGAATGAGTTATTTGAGAAAAATTGGCTATCTGCAATACTTTTACAGATAATTAGCATTTACTCATTTTGAGTAGGTGAATAAATAGCTATGGGTCTGAAACTTCACAGAGTGAAAGCTCTCCCAAAGGTAGGTGAATGAGTTATTTGAGAAAAATTGGCTATCTGCAATACTTTTCGAGATAATTCACATTTACTCATTTTGAGTAGGTGAATAATTAGCTATGGGTCTGAAACTTCACCAAGTGAAAGCTCTGCCAAAAGTAGGTGAATGAGTTATTTGAGAAAAATTGGCTATCTGCAATACTTTTAGAGATAATTCGCATTTACTCATTTTGAGTAGGTGAGTAATTAGCTATGGGTCTGAAACTTCACCAAGTGAAAGCTCTCCCAAAAGTAGGTGAATGAGTTATTTGAGAAAAATTGGCTATCTGCAATACTTTTAGAGATAATTCGCATTTACTCATTTTGAGTAGACGAGTAATTAGCTATGGGTCTGAAACTTCACCAAGTGAAAGCTCTCCCAAAAGTAGGTGAATGATTAATTTGAGAAAAACTGGCTATCTGCAATACTTTTAGAGATAATTCGCATTTACTCATTTTGAGTAGGTGAGTAATTAGCTATGGGTGTGAAACTTCACCAAGTGAAAGCTCTCCCAAAAGTAGGTGAATGAGTTATTTGAGAAAAATTGGCTATCTGCAATACTTTTCGAGATAATTCACATTTACTCATTTTGAGTAGGTGAATAATTAGCTATGGGTCTGAAACTTCACCAAGTGAAAGCTCTGCCAAAAGTAGGTGAATGAGTTATTTGAGAAAAATTGGCTATCTGCAATACTTTTAGAGATAATTCGCATTTACTCATTTTGAGTAGGTGAGTAATTTGCTATGGGTCTGAAACTTCACCAAGTGAAAGCTCTCCCAAAAGTAGGTGAATGAGTTATTTGAGAAAAATTGGCTATCTGCAATACTTTTAGAGATAATTCGCATTTACTCATTTTGAGTAGGTGAGTAATTAGCTATGGGTCTGAAACTTCACCAAGTGAAAGCTCTCCCAAAAGTAGGTGAATGAGTTATTTGAGAAAAATTGGCTATCTGCAATACTTTTAGAGATAATTCACATTTACTCATTTTCAGTAGGTGAGTAATTAGCTATGGGTCTGAAACTTCACCAAGTGAAAGCTCTGCCAAAAGAAGGTGAATGAGTTATTTGAGAAAAATTGGCTATCTGCAATACTTTTAGAGATAATTCGCATTTACTCATTTTGAGTAGGTGAGTAATTAGCTATGGGTCTGAAACTTCACAGAGTGAAAGCTCTCCCAAAAGTAGGTGAATGAGTTATTTGAGAAAAATTGGCTATCTGCAATACTTTTACAGATAATTCGCATTTACTCATTTTGAGTAGGTGAGTAATTAGCTATGGGTCTGAAACTTCACCAAGTGAAAGCTCTCCCAAAAGTAGGTGAATGATTAATTTGACAAAAATTGGCTATCTGCAATACTTTTAGAGATAATTTGCATTTACTCATTTTGAGTAGGTGAGTAATTAGCTATGGGTCTGAAACTTCACCAAGTGAAAGCTCTCCCAAAAGTAGGTGAATGAGTTATTTGAGAAAAATTGGCTATCTGCAATACTTTTAGAGATAATTCGCATTTACTCATTTTGAGTAGGTGAGTAATTAGCTATGGGTCTGAAACTTCACCATGTGAAAGCTCTCCCACAAGTAGATGAATGAGTTATTTGATAAAAATTGGGTATCCGCAATACTTTTACAGATAATTAGCATTTACTCATTTTGAGTAGGTAAATAATTAGCTATGGGTCTGAAACTTCACCATGTGAAAGCTCTTCCAAAAGTAGGTGAATGAGTTATTTGAGAAAAATTGGCCATCTGCAATACTTTTAGAGGTAATTCGCATTTACTCTTTTTGAGTAGGTGAGCAATTAGCTATGGGTCTGAAACTTCACCAAGTGAAAGCTCTTTGGGATAGCTGCTCTGCAGAGATACCCTGAAGATAAAAAATTTCGTCGAAATCGCTCTATGTAGCACGGTTTTTGAAATATTAGCATTTTTGTGTTTTGCAATTTTTGCGCAAAAATTCGAAAATTCAAAATGGCCGCCATTTTTGGCAAGACAAATTTTTTTTGAAAATTGGCATGGCTACTCTGCAGAGATACCCAGTGGGTCAAAAATTTCGTCGAAATCGCTCTATCTAGCACGGTTTTCGAGATATAAGCATTTTTGTGTTTTGCAATTTTGCGAAAAATTCGAAAATTCAAAATGGCCGCCATTTTTTGCGAGAAATTTTTTGTTTGAAAATTGGCATGGCTACTCTGCAGAGATACCCTGTGGGTCAAAAATTTTGTCGAAATCGCTCTATCTAGCAGGGTTTTTGAGATATAAGCATTTTTATGTTTTGCAATTTTTGCGAAAAATTCGAAAATTCAAAATGGCTGCCATTTTTGGCGAGACAATTTTTTTTGAAAATTGGCATGGCTACTCTGCAGATATACCCTGTGGGTCAAAAATTTCGTCGAAATCGCTCTATCTAGCAGGGTTTTCGAGATATAAGCATTTTTATGTTTTGCAATTTTTGCGAAAAATTCGAAAATTCAAAATGGCCGCCATTTTTGGCGAGACAAAAATTTTTTCAAAATTGGGATAACTACTCTGCAGAGATACCCTGCGGGTCAAAAATTTCGTCGAAATCGCTCTATCTAGCACGGTTTTCGAGATATAAGCATTTTTGTGTTTTGCAATTTTTGCGAAAATTTCGAAAATTCAAAATGGCCGCCATTTTTGGCGAGACAAAATTTTTTTGAAAATTGGGAAAAGTACTCCGCAGAGATATCCTGCGGGTCAAAAATTTTGTCGAAATTGCTCTATCTAGCACGGTTTTTGAGATATAAGCATTTTTGTGTTTTGCAATTTTTGCGAAAATTTCGAAAATTCAAAATGGCCGCCATTTTGGGCGAAACAAAAATTTTTTGAAAATTGGGAAAACTACTCCGCAGAGATACCCTGCGGGTCAAAAATTTCGTCGAAATCGCTCTATCTAGCACGGTTTTCGAGATATAAGCATTTTTGTGTTTTCCTTATTTGGAAAATTCGTAATGATTAATTAATCATTAATTACTCGGCCATTTCTTGACCAATCAATGCCAAAATCTAATGATTTCCAGATTTTAATAGAATGAATGTATTTGCCAAGTTTCAGGTGAATTGATAAAATTCCTTTCAAGTTATCATCCGGACAAGCTTCCCCATCGAAAAAAGACATTTTTGGTCATGTGACCTCTCTGATTGGTTGAAATGTCACTGCAGCATATTCAAAAAAATTCCCCAAGGCTACTGCCTAAACCTGCCAAATTTGAAAAGAATCCGCCTAACGGTTACAGAGTTATAAGGAAAACAAAGTGCGGAGCCGGCGGAGCCGGCGGAGCCGGCGGAGCCGCCGGAGCCGGCGGAGCCGGCGGAGCCGGAAGCTCTCCCATACACAAACAAGCGTCCCTTGCGGGACGCTTAATAACATACTAATATCTTCCCAGATAGGATTTGAGCTCTATCAGTCACATAGTTTGACAGTCACAGGGCTTAAAAGTAGCAAAAAGTCCAAATATTGGGTCTTTGGGAGCCTTTTAGAGACCTCAATTTGACCTTCAAAATTAAAGCTTCAGACTTAAAATCTGTTACATACTAAGATTACACACAGAATATATATCTAATACAGTTTGAAACTTCTCAGACTTACCATTTCCAAGTTACAGGGAAAAAGATGTGAAAAATGTCTTATAAGGGTCACTCGGGTGGGTGTTTATGGTCCTGATACACAGGTTAACTGTCTATTAAAGGCCTAAATGTTGGGGCACATATAAGAAAACACATAGATATATTCCCAGATGATATTTAACTTAGATGAGAGACATAGTTTGAAAGCTACAGTGCTTGAAAGTGGCAAAAAGTGCATAAATTGGGTCTCTGTGGGCACTTTTGAGACCTTAAGTCGACCCCTTTGGGTAAACCTACAGCCCTAAAATTTTCTACAGACAAGGATTACATATCAAAGTTATACCTAGCGCAGTTTGAGACTCATCAGAATTACCACTTCCAAATTATAGGGCAAAATATGTGAAAAGTATAGCAAAAAATCCCTAAGTGGGGGTATTTATGGGCCTCAAACACAATTTTCTCCTCAACTTAAAGTCGTGATTTTCGGCACATGTACTAAGAACATATTAATGTGTTGTCAGGTAAAATTTCAGCCAGCTGAGCATCATAGTTTGTGACCTACAGGGCTCTAAGTGGCCAAAAGTGCAATTTCTGACCTTAAGGTGGCCATAAGTTCTTTTTTACTGGGAGTTTAAGGTCACCTTAAAATAGGGATCTTCCTTTGGGCACCCTTAACATGTGTACCAAGTTTGAAAAAAAAATATTAATTTGTTTTTGAGTTATCGCGTCCACAAGGAAATTTCTACGGCGGCGGCGGCGGCGGCGGCGGCGGCGCGACGGACCTGAATCCAATATATCCCCGACTTTCGTCTGGGGATATAATTACTGACTGATGGGAAGTATCCAGCTCAAACTGTCCCACATAAAGGAAGCCATTTAAAGCCTCAATCCTTATAGGTGACAAGACAGTGACCTTTACATCCCCCATGGGGGGACAAGTAGGGTTAGAACCCAAGCTTTTGTGTGGTGACAGTGCAGTGACTATAATATCTGGCATTAGGTAAGAAATAAGGTCACAAATGGGAGAGAAACCAGTGACTGTACATCGGTTGCATATTACATACCTGAGAAAGAGGAATCCAATGATTAGCACAATAAGCAGTATCAGTGTAATCACAACCCCCACTATAGCACCCACAAGACTGCCCTTCATTGATTCTGGTTTCCTGCCATCTGATTATTATGAAAAAAAGAAAAACACATGCTGTCAATTTCGCAAATATTGTTAGACTTTAAGTTGATACTTCGTTAAAGTCAAAGTTGGGTTTTTATGTCTCATTTAACAGCCATATTGGGGTCATATTGGGACAGTTCCTCAGAACTGTCACTTGTGGGAGTTGTACCCACACAGAGGTGATAGCCTGTGGTTAGATGCAAAACTTGCTAACCACTAGACCACTGAGGACCTCTACACTTAGTTAAAAGAATTATTACAGAAAACTATTCACACAATATTTACAATTTAGTTATTTTTATGTATTTTAATTATTGTATAAACATTTCATATCAGGTATTAGCCAGTTTACCCAATGTCTGTTGGTGACTTACTCATGGTGTGAATAATTTAGTGAATTAACGCTAAGCCAGATACTGATTATCTGCCACTGTGGCCTAGCGGGTAACACACTTGTCTAGGAACTCAGAGGATGTGGGCTCAAACCCAGGTACAGGCAGATACACAGTGGCTCGGATGACCACTTAAAATGGCAGTCCTCTGTCATTGGGTCCTATCCCCAGTGGCAGGCTAAAGAACCTCTAGGACATTGATAAATGCTCATCCTTGAGTCTCCAGTTAGGGGAATGTCAGTTACTTGTGAGTTGGGGCTGCAACTGTGCAGTCAGACGGGTTAAATAGTATAAATGAGTATAACAATACAATACAATAAAGATAACGATTATATAAGATCTTACACAATGACTGACACAGTGGCTTACTGAGGCCCTGTATTAAATAAATGACTAAATTGTGAGGCATATCCCACAACTTACTAATAAGTCACATACTGAGCAGAGCAGTCAAGTGGCCTATTCTTACTATGTAAAGAGACTATATTACTTACCCAGTGAATTATAAGCTCCAAAAACTCACTCAGTAACTTACTGAATGATTTACATAACTCCAGGATTCATTGATAAGCCACATACTTTTCAGTGCTGGCTATAAAGCTTACCCAGTGATACACTTGTGATTCAAACAACTCACTTGATGACTTACTCATCAGCTGAATGGACTGAAGGGAGCTGTATGGTCCCCAGTATATGAGTGGCATCTCTCTGTTGCCCTCTTTGTAGTGGAAAAGACTCTGACTTCCTGCTGCCATCTGCACCTGGTATACAGCATTCTCACGTAACCCATCCAGGTATACCTGCAAGAAATAAAGGATTCACTGATCCATTGATTATTCAATTTGCTTTGTTTGGTGACTCTTGATATGACCATTAAACCCTGTGTTCACTTTGATGGGATTTCAAATTTTAGTGCACTTTACATACAATTTCAACAGAAACATTGTACAAAACTGACAGTTTCTTATTAAGTTTACTTTTGAATTTCATAAAACTCTATTTTTTTTAAAAGAAAAAGTAGCTGACATTTTTGAGTTCACAATGGGCAAACTCTATGATACAGTTTAACCACTCGTGTTAAAATTTGGATAGCAGATATATTACCATACAAACAAGTCTTAATTAGTACTCCACGTTTGGCAGATTTTTCAATGGACTCACCTCAAAAGCATCTTGCATTTTCTTTTCCTCAGTGTCCATGGGTTCCAGCCTCTTTGCCAGCTGGCCCTCCACAATGAAGGAGATCATATAGAAGTCTATTTTCCCCGAGTGAGACTTGGGTCGGTTCCAGCGGATCAGCAAGCTGCTGGATGAGTTGGAACTGATGTTCACATGGGCGAGTTGTCCTGGCACTAAAAACCAGAAAGTACAAGGCATTAAGGTGTTTGTAAACCAGTGACTGAAACCAAGGACACTTGTGTAGCATAAGTGAAACAAATAATATCAGAGATATTAAGATGTTTGTAAGCAAGTTGCAGTAGCTAAAACCAAATAAAATGAAAGATTACGGGGTTTATAAACAAGCAATAGGAACAGAAACCAAAGGCAAATAATATAGTGAATGCCTAGAACTGAAACCAAGGATATCAGAAATATTGAGGTGTTTGTAAACAAGTGTCAAGGACAGAAAACAAGGAAAAATTTCTCTTTTAAAACTTTTTAAAATAAATTTCTTCAGAGAACAGGCACTAATATATAACTAGAGGATCGCTCGCCAAAAAAAAGATAATGTTTTTGCATAGCAAAAACAAAGCGTCCCGAAAAGGATATAAAGGTGAGTGCTAAAGTATTAAGAAAATGCTTCGTTTCTAGCCTTATACTGTTGTGGCAACCAAAGTCAGCGCAGTCTGCTCTATCTAGCACGGTTTTCAAGATATAAGCATTTTTGTGTTTTGCAAAAAATTAAAAAATTCAAAATGTCCGCTATATTTGGCGAGACAAAAATATTTTGAAAATTGGCATGGCTACTCTGCAGAGATACCCAGCAGGTCAAAAATTTTGTTGAGTTCGCTCCATATAGCACGGTTTTCGAGATATAAGCATTTTTGTGTTTTGCAAAAACTTTGAAAATTCAAAATGGCCACCATTTTTGGGGAGACAAAGAATTTTTGTCAAGACCACTGCCGCGGTGTGTATCTCCCGCCGAGCATTAAAGCAGAAGAAATAGCTTTTCCGAGATATTTACAATTTTTCATTTTCGTGTGTGAAAGCTCTTCCAAAAGTAGGTGAATGAGTTATTTGAGAAAAATTGGCTATCTGCAATACTATTAAGAGATAATTCACATTTACTCATTTTGAGTACGTGAGTAATTAGCTATGGGTCTGAAACTTCACCATGTGAAAGCTCTCCCACAAGTAGATGAATGAGTATTTGATAAAAATTGGGTATCCGCAATACTTTTACAGATAATTAGCATTTACTCATTTTGAGTAGGTGAATAAATAGCTATGGGTCTGAAACTTCACAGAGTGAAAGCTCTCCCAAAAGTAGGTGAATGAGTTATTTGAGAAAAATTGGCTATCTGCAATACTTTTAGAGATAATTCACATTTACTCATTTTGAGTAGGTGAATAATTAGCTATGGGTCTGAAACTTCACCAAGTGAAAGCTCTGCTAAAAGTAGGTGAATGAGTTATTTGAGAAAAATTGGCTATCTGCAATACTTTTAGAGATAATTTGCATTTACTCATTTTGAGTAGGTGAGTAATTAGCTATGGGTCTGAAACTTCACAGAGTGAAAGCTCTCCCAAAAGTAGGTGAATGAGTCATTTGAGAAAAATTGGCTATCTGCAATACTTTTAGAGATAATTCGCATTTACTCATTTTGAGTAGGTGAGTAATTAGCTATGGGTCTGAAACTTCACCAAGTGAAAGCTCTCCCAAAAGTAGGTGAATGAGTTATTTGAGAAAAATTGGCTATCTGCAATACTTTTAGAGATAATTAGCATTTACTCATTTTGAGTAGGTAAATAATTAGCTATGGGTGTGAAACTTCACCATGTGAAAGCTCTCCCAAAAGTAGGTGAATGAGTTATTTGAGAAAAATTGGCTATCTGCAATACTTTTACAGATAATTCGCATTTACTCATTTTGAGTAGGTGAGTAACTAGCTATGGGTCTGAAACTTCACCATGTGAAAGCTCTTCCAAAAGTAGGTGAATGAGTTATTTGGGAAAAATTGGCTATCTGCAATACTTTTAAGAGATAATTAGCATTTACTCATTTTGAGTAGGTGAGTAATCATCTACGGGTCTGAAACTTCACCATGTGAAAGCTCTCCCAAAAGTACATGAATGAGTTATTTGATAAAAATTGGGTATCCGCAATAGTTTTTGAGATAATTAGCATTTACTCATTTTGAGTAGGTGAGTAATTAGCTACGGGTCTAAAACTTCACCAAGTGAAAGCTCTTCCAAAAGTAGGTGAATGAGTTATTTGAGAAAAATTGGCTATCTGCAATACTTTTAGAGGTAATTCGCATTTACTCATTTTGAGTAGGTGAGCAATTAGCTATGGGTCTGAAACTTCATCAAGTGAAAGCTCTTTGGGATAGCTGCTCTGCAGAGATACCCTGAAGATCAAAAATTTCGTCCAAATCGCTCTATGTAGCACGGTTTTCGAAATATTAGCATTTTTGTGTTTTGCAATTTTTGCGCAAAAATTTGAAAATTCAAAATGGCCGCCATTTTTGGAAAGACAAAATTTTTTTGAAAATTGGCATGGCTACTCTGGAGACATACCCTGTGGGTCAAAAATTTCGTCGAAATCGCTCTATCTAGCACGGTTTTCGAGATATAAGCATTTTTATGTTTTGCAATTTTGCGAAAAATTCGAAAATTCAAAATGGCCGCCATTTTTTGCGAGAAATTTTTTTTTTTGAAAATTGGCATGGCTACTCTGCAGAGATACCCTGCGGATCAAAAATTTCGCCGAAATCGCTCTATCTAGCAGGGTTTTCGAGATATAAGCATTTTTATGTTTTGCAATTTTTGCGAAAAATTAGAAAATTCAAAATGGCCGCCATTTTTGGCGAAACAAAATTTTTTTGAAAATTGGCATGTCTACTCTGCAGATATACCCTGTGGGTCAAAAATTTTTTCGAAATCGCTCTATCTAGCAGGGTTTTCGAGATATAAGCATTTTTATGTTTTGCAAGTTTTGCGAAAAATTCGAAAATTCAAAATGGCCGCCATTTTTTGGCGAGACAAAAAATTTTTCAAAATTGGGATAACCACTCTGCAGAGATACCCTGTGGGTCAAAAATTTCGTCGAAATCGCTCTATCTAGCACGGTTTTCGAGATATAAGCATTTTTGTGTTTTGCAATTTTTGCGAAAATTTCGAAAATTCAAAATGGCCGCCATTTTTGGTGAGACAAAATTTTTTTGAAAATTGGGAAAACTACTCCACAGAGATATCCTGCGAGTCAAAAATTTCGTCTAAATTGCTCTATCTAGTACGGTTTTCGAGATATAAGCATTTTTGTGTTTTGCAATTTTTGCGAAAAATTCAAAATGGCCGCCATTTTTGGCGAGACAAAAATTTTTTCAAAATTGGAATAACTTCTCTGCAGAGATACCCTGTGGATCAAAAATTTCGTCGAAATTGCTCTATCTAGCACGGTTTTCAAGATATAAGCATTTTTATGTTTTGCAATTTTTGCGAAAATTTCGAAAATTCAAAATGGCCGCCATTTTTGGCGAGACAAAAATTTTTTGAAAATTGGGAAAACTACTCCGCAGAGATATCCTGCGCCTCAAAAATTTCGTCGAAATTGCTCTATCTAGCACGGTTTTTGAGATATAAGCATTTTTGTGTTTTCCTTATTTGGAAAATTCGTAATGATTAATTAATCATTAATTACTCGGCCATTTCTTGACCAATCAATGCCAAAATCTAATGATTTCCAGATTTTAATAGAATGAATGTATTTGCCAAGTTTCAGGTGAATTGATAAAATTCCTTTCAAGTTATCATCCGGACAAGCTTCCCCATCGAAAAAAGACATTTTTGGTCATGTGACCTCTCTGATTGGTTGAAATGTCACTGCAGCATATTCAAAAAAATTCCCCAAGGCTACTGCCTAAACCTGCCAAATTTGAAAAGAATCCGCCTAACGGTTACAGAGTTATAAGGAAAACAAAATGCGGAGCCGGCGGAGCCTGAAGGTCTCCCATACACAAACAAGCATCCCTTGCGGGACGCTTAATTACATTGAAGGGATATTATTTAGATATTAAAGTGGGTATCTAGGAATATACCTTGTACATCTGTATGTCCAGAGGTCTCTACAGCTGGTCCACAAGGCTGTCCAATACAGGCTGTCAGTTCAAGGGTATACAGGGTGTCTGAGGCTGTCAAATACAGCAGTATACAATATGTATACAAGAGCACTCATGATTCAACGATAGCTATGCTATGTCTATGTTGGGCGCCAACTCGTGTCAGGGAACAACACGAGTTGTACCTTGCGCCAACTCGCGGGAATGAGTTGTGGCAAGCATCTCGAGATGTACTGCCACATCTCAAGTGGGTGCTGCGCCAACTTTACCCTATAATTCAAACTAATCATACTTTTATAGGGCTTAATCTCTGGAGAAGAAAAGAGGTAATGTAGACAATCAAAGGTGTTGAAGTAGAGTAACTTTTTATTATATTCTGATTGATGTTTCTTAATTGCATTTACGGATTTCTTAGGATTATGTTTTTGCTCAGTTTTTTACATAAATAGGAAACCTTTTAGGTGACTGCCATAACTGGCTTGTCTCTTAATTGCTATTAGATTTAAGATTGTTTTGTCTAATGATTATCACTGGGGGAAAAAGCTGCTGAAACACCAATACATTAGTGAATTAATATACAATATATGAAATATAATGAATTTTTCTTTTGTATTTGTTAAACTCCTGTAAAGAATTATATGTTGTTACCTTTACACTGACTCTGAAGTTTATCCATTTAAATATTATTTAAAAGCAATTTAATTTTACCTTTTCCTTTATGTAAAAGTACATTGTATTCTATACTAGTAAATGCCTGTATATCATTTTAGTAAAAGTTTAAATAAGTATGGAAACAGTACAGATAAATAATAAAATTAACATCAGTTTACAGGTACTGACCTACTGAAAGACAATAAATATTTTCTTTTGTTACAGATTTTTCTATATCTCTTATCATTTATTTAGAATATATAAGCTTATCCTCTATAGAAAGCTACCAAAATCAGGTTTTAAAAATTTTTGAAATATAGTTAGTTAAGCAACTAAAGTAGGACTATATGGCTAGCAAATTAATTACAATTAGAAGTCTACCTTGCATACTTTACAACTCCCAGCTCAAAGTTGGTGTCATTATTTAGCCAATTATAGTAGAGGATTAAGTTGGCCCAGTCACAACTTAAGAAAGAAGCCACATTTGGGGGTCAATAATTAACCAATCAGAAGCCATGTAGTCACTGACCAGTACTGTACATTAGGGGATTAAGTTGGAGCAGCCACAACTCAAGATGGCGTGCACATCTCGAGATGTTTGCCGCAACTCGTCCCCGAGAGTTGGCGCAAGAAACAACTCGAGTTGTTCCCCGCCGCGAGTTAGCGCCCAACATCTATATTATTCTAACCACCTGACAGACCACTGAAAAGTTAAATTTCATTGGTCAAACAGTCCTAGATCCTTAGTTACCCATCACCTATTTGCCATATTTTGAGTTACTCAGTTACACGATAACATATTCTACAGGACAACATAAAGTCAGAAGTGTGAAATTCAGTACACTATCAATAAGCTTCGTGCAAGTATTTTCCACACAAAATTATGTTATTTTCTGTGAAACCATAACAGAACATTTACAAAAAAAATGTTTAATATTAAGGATTTAAGGTGATAGCGTAGGACATTTTAAAAGGAAAATCATCCTATATATGTTACAGGCAATATGTGTAACCAGGCATTACGTGTTCAAAACATTACATGTTCATAACAGTTCAGGCATTTCGTGAAATGCCTAGGCTAGGATATGTCAAAATATAGCTTCATTAATTGTAATATAGTTAAAACTACATCTTGAATTGCTTATAGCAAGAAATAATCATATTCCATCAAAGAGATACTTTAAAAAGATCATTAGTTACACAGGTTGCCTGAAATCTCAGATACTTGTTTAGGCAATCTGTGTAACACTGAACCTTACATTTCAGTCATTACGTGAAATGTCTAGACATTTCACAAAATGGCTAAACTGTTTAGACATTTCGCAAAAATGACAGAAATGTTGAGTCATTACGAGTAATGCCTTGTTACACAGACTGCCTGTAACATATATAGGAAAAGTCCAGGTTATTCTTATGTCAATATCTGCTTAACCTAAAATATTATATTCCAGCCAGTACAGCTTTACTCATGTTAAAATTCTTATTTAATAAACACTATCACTTCCATATTCAACATATTACAGGTGACATCTATAGTAGCTGTAACAGGTTTGTGACAGTACCATACAGATAGGCACAAACAAATGCAAGTAGTTGGCAGAGAAAGACTCACTCACATAGGTTTGCAATCATAGAGTAAGAAATCTAAAATTCGCCTCATATCTGAAATTCGCCACATGTCAAAATACTAATAAAACTAGAGGATCGCTCGCAAAAAAAAAAGATAATGTTTTTGCATAGCAAAAACAAAGCGTCCCGAAAAGGATATAAAGGTGAGTGCTAAAGTATTAAGAAAATGCTTCGTTTCTAGACTTATACTGTTGTGGCAACCAAAGTCAGCGCAGTCTGCTCTATCTAGCACGGTTTTCACGATATAAGCATTTTTGTGTTTTGCAAAAAATAAAAAAATTAAAAATGTCCGCTATATTTGGCGAGACAAAAATATTTTGAAAATTGACATGGCTACTCTGCAGAGATACCCAGCAGGTCCAAAATTTTGTTGAGTTCGCTCCATATAGCACAGTTTTCGAGACATAAGCATTTTTGTGTTTTGCAAAAACTTTGAAAATTCAAAATGGCCACCATTTTTGGGGAGACAAAAATTTTTGTCAAGACCACTGCCGTGGTGTGTATCTCCCGCCGAGCATTAAAGCAGAAGAAATAGCTTTTCCGAGATATTCACAATTTTTCATTTTCGTGTGTGAAAGGTCTTCCAAAAGTAGGTGAATGAGTTATTTGAGAAAAATTGGCTATCTGCAATACTATTAAGAGATAATTCACATTTACTCATTTTGAGTAGGTGAATAATTATCTATGGGTCTGAAACTTCACCAAGTGAAAGCTCTCCCAAAAGTAGGTGAATGAGTTATTTGAGAAAAATTGGCTATCTGCAATACTTTTAGAGATAATTCGCATTTACTCATTTTGAGTAGGTGAGTAATTAGCTATGGGTCTGAAACTTCACCATGTGAAAGCTCTCCCACAAGTAGATGAATGAGTATTTGATAAAAATTGGGTATCCGCAATACTTTTACAGATAATTAGCATTTACTCATTTTGAGTAGGTGAATAAATAGCTATGGGTCTGAAACTTCACAGAGTGAAAGCTCTCCCAAAAGTAGGTGAATGAGTTATTTGAGAAAAATTGGCTATCTGCAATACTTTTAGAGATAATTCACATTTACTCATTTTGAGTAGGTGAATAAATAGCTATGGGTCTGAAACTTCACCAAGTGAAAGCTCTCCCAAAAGTAGGTGAATGATTAATTTGACAAAAATTGGCTATCTGCAATACTTTTAGAGATAATTCGCATTTACTCATTTTGAGTAGGTGAGTAATTAGCTATGGGTCTGAAACTTCACCAAGTGAAAGCTCTCCCAAAAGTAGGTGAATGAGTTATTTGAGAAAAATTGGCTATCTGCAATACTTTTAGAGATAATTCGCATTTACTCATTTTGAGTAGGTGAGTAATTAGCTATGGGTCTGAAACTTCACGAAGTGAAAGCTCTCCCAAAAGTAGGTGAATGAGTTATTTGAGAAAAATTGGCTATCTGCAATACTTTTAGAGATAATTCGCATTTACTCATTTTGAGTAGGTGAGTAATTAGCTATGGGTCTGAAACTTCACAGGTGAAAGCTCTCCCAAAAGTAGGTGAATGAGTTATTTGAGAAAAATTGGCTATCTGCAATACTTTTAGAGATAATTTGCATTTACTCATTTTGAGTAGGTGAGTAATTAGCTATGGGTCTGAAACTTCACCATGTGAAAGCTCTCCCAAAAGTAGGTGAATGATTAATTTGACAAAAATTGGCTATCTGCAATACTTTATGAGATAATTCGCATTTACTCATTTTGAGTAGGTGAGTAATTAGCTATGGGTCTGAAACTTCACCAAGTGAAAGCTCTCCCAAAAGTAGGTGAATGAGTTATTTGAGAAAAATTGGCTATCTGCAATACTTTTACAGATAATTCGCATTTACTCATTTTGAGTAGGTGAGTAATTAGCTATGGGTCTGAAACTTCACCAAGTGAAAGCTCTCCCAAAAGTAGGTGAATGAGTTATTTGAGAAAAATTGGCTATCTGCAATACTTTTAGAGATAATTCGCATTTACTCATTTTGAGTAGGTGAGTAATTAGCTATGGGTCTGAAACTTCACCATGTGAAAGCTCTCCCACAAGTAGATGAATGAGTTATTTGATAAAAATTGGGTCGAAAATTCGTCGAAATCGCTCTATCTAGCAGGGTTTTTGAGATATAAGCATTTTTATGTTTTGCAATTTTTGCGAAAAATTCGAAAATTCAAAATGGCCGCCATTTTTGGCGAGATAAAATTTTTTTGAAAATTGGCATGGCTACTCTGCAGATATACCCTGTGGGTCAAAAATTTCGTCGAAATCACTCTATCTAGCAGGGTTTTCGAGATATAACCATTTTTATGTTTTGCAATTTTTGCGAAAAATTCGAAAATTCAAAATGGCCGCCATTTTTGGCGAGACAAAAATTTTTTCAAAATTGGGATAACTACTCTGCAGAGATACCCTGAGGGTCAAAAATTTCGTCGAAATCGCTCTATCTAGCACGGTTTTCGAGATATAAGCATTTTTGTGTTTTGCAATTTTTGCGAAAATTTCGAAAATTCAAAATGGCCGCCATTTTTGGCGAGACAAAAATTTTTTGAAAATTGGGAAAAGTACTCCGCAGAGATATCCTGCGGGTCAAAAATTTTGTCGAAATTGCTCTATCTAGCACGGTTTTTGAGATATAAGCATTTTTGTGTTTTGCAATTTTTGCGAAAATTCCGAAAATTCAAAATGGCCGCCATTTTTGGCGAGACAAAAATTTTTTGAAAATTGGGAAAACTACTCCGCAGAGATACCCTGCGGGTCAAAAATTTCGTCGAAATCGCTCTATCTAGCACGGTTTTCGAGATATAAGCATTTTTGTGTTTTCCTTATTTGGAAAATTCGTAATGATTAATTAATCATTAATTACTCGGCCATTTCTTGACCAATCAATGCCAAAATCTAATGATTTCCAGATTTTAATAGAATGAATGTATTTGCCAAGTTTCAGGTGAATTGATAAAATTCCTTTCAAGTTATCATCCGGACAAGCTTCCCCATCGAAAAAAGACATTTTTGGTCATGTGACCTCTCTGATTGGTTGAAATGTCACTGCAGCATATTCAAAAAAATTCCCCAAGGCTACTGCCTAAACCTGCCAAATTTGAAAAGAATCCGCCTAACGGTTACAGAGTTATAAGGAAAACAAAATGCGGAGCCGGCAGCTCTCCCATACACAAACAAGCGTCCCTTGCGGGACGCTTAATAAATGAATTGTGGTGAGATTTGTTGACTGTATAGTAAATTAAGGCTTTTTGAACTGAAAAATACCAATTTTTAGACAAAAACATCATTTTCTTCATAAAATTAACTAAGGTTTTAGAGGTGACGAATTTTAGATTCTTCGCGAATTTTAGATTTCTTACTCTATTTCAAAACTGGAAGGACTGTCAACAATCAAGATGATTATGTTCACAGTTATTTACTTATTTATTTTTTTTTTGTTTTACATCGCATTTAATATCCAGGGTCATATTGCGCTGGGTAGTTTACGGGTAGAGGAACCAGTGGATACTAGTTGGTCAAGATTCTGCAATGTAAACCATTAGGCATCGGTAAATAACTACCAACTTTCCAACATGAAGTGCCCAGGAAAAGATTCGAACCAGCAACCTCAGAGGTTGAAGGTGAGCACTCTAACCGCTACACCACCGAGCCACCTAATTTCACTCATAGAGACCATAGCAAAATTACACTTGTAACTCCATTACCTCCAAAATTGGGAGCTATATTCATGACCAAAGAATGTGACTATTATGTCTGTGCCACATTTTATAGAACTATCGTCGTTGTACGGAAATTCAATCGCTTAAGAAAATTGATGTCAAATATACAAGTAAAAGTCTAATAAAAAAGTGTTATTAAATGTTGAAACGTACAATATGCGTAAAAATATCTATATTTTAGTTTTGCTAAGTTGTTTTTATTTGAGATTATCTAAAATATAACAATTTTATTCATATTTAAAAGATCGCATTTCCTTTAACTGTTGTCATAGGGGACAGAGATGTACAAAAAATCGATCATATGGTACACACCTCTTTATCGGGGGAAGGAAGTGGGAAAACACAACTAAATTTTGAAAAAGGTAGTTATATCAATTGATTGATTTTTTCATCTCCATCAGGTAAGTAAAACATCTCTAATAAAAATGCAATTTCTTTAAATTTTGCAATGGAAAGTTCTTTAAAAACAATTTTCGATTGTGCAACAATTATTACATCTATTTTTGCAAAGGAAAAATAAAAATACCTGTATTTTGACATCAGAATAAAATAATTTTTTCGGTAAGATTGATTACATTCGAAACACCAGCAGCCTTCCGTTCCTCATACAACCATTCAAAACGAAGTGGATCGGAAGAAAAGGAAGCCGATCGACATTTTGTCTATATCGAACTTACATACATTGACGATATACATTCCAAAAATACTCACAAAGTCCAGTGAGATTGTATCGTAGTGGTGATTGTTTGATTTCATTCACATAGATATCCCTGTTCTTGTGCTCGTTGTTTTTCTTAGAATCCCACTGCAGTACATATCTTGTAATTAACCCATTTGTTACATCTGGAGGATTCCAGCGTATTTCAAAGGAGGTGGGCATCTGACTGGTAACCGCAAGGATGGTAGGTTTGGATGGCACTGTAAATAATAGAATAGATGCAAACCGTTGATTTTTTCAATCTCAAGGAACCAGATTCTTACTTCTAGTAAACCATCATCCCATTACCATATCTGTAAACCAGTGGCCTAATTTATATGACATAAGAACATATAAGGATTGATTACTGAGTGCTTAGTAATCGGGATCATATTATCATATGGTTAATGCCAACGGGGGCTAGAGAGTGTAATCTGAAAATCCATGGCAACTCAATACGCCTTCGTTTGGAAGTCATGGATGTTTCAAATTTTGGTGTACACCACTCTAGAAGGGTAAACTGCATGTGTTTGTGGTTATGTCCTTCACTTTTGAAGTGTCTGGA
Source organism: Sabellastarte sp. h YS-2021 (assembly GCA_964017235.1). Taxonomy (NCBI): domain Eukaryota; kingdom Metazoa; phylum Annelida; class Polychaeta; order Sabellida; family Sabellidae; genus Sabellastarte; species Sabellastarte sp. h YS-2021. The sequence goes on along the minus strand of OZ024930.1, from coordinate 56,916,755 downwards.
GACTGGTGTTTCTTGTCCATCCTTTTGGACTGTAGCTTTATGTTCATACATCCTTCTCCTAAGTGCCCTACAGGTTTCTCCTACATAATGTTTTTGGCATTTAGTACAGCTAATCAGATATATGACATTACTTAGTTCACATGTGACTTGTTTTGGTAAGTTTATTGGTTTGTGTGACTTTTTGGTGAAGTTACATATGATTTCTTATTTCTTTTTGATCAGAGGGCAATATGTGCATTTGCCTAATCTGGTGCAAACTGGTACATATGGTGAGATAGATGTGTTTTCTTGGGGTGGATATACTGTAGTTGAGCTTGTGAGCATATCCTTTAAATTTGGGAGTCTTCTGAATCCTACTATTGGTTTGGTAGTAAAGATTGGTCCACAGTCAGGGCTGTTGGAGATAATGTTAAAATTTTTGTGGATTATTTCTTTAATATTAGGATTTGAGGGGTTATAATTGGTAACCATTACTGGAGTGGTTGTTGGGGTTTTCTATTTTACATCCAGTAATTCATCCTGAGTGAATTTTGAGGCTCTTCTGAGGTGTTTTATAAGGGCCTTTTCTGGATAACCTCGTTTCAGATAATATGTGAACAATTTATCTGATTGTTCATAAAAGTGAGTGTCATCTGTGCAGATCCTTCTTATTGTTAGGAACTGTCCATATAGTCCCTTTGTTTTGCATGGGCCGTGATGGGAAGAAGTGTAATCAAGGTATAGGTGAGTATCAGTTGGTTTTTTCTGTTCTCATTTATTTTGACAGTGGTATCCAGAAAGTTGATACTGGAGTTACTAACTTCATGTGTGAATTTAATCGTTGGAAGGAGATCATTGAGGTAGGTAATTCATTTAAATTATCATCCCTGTGTGTCCATCATGAAGATGTCATCAATAAATCTAAACCATATTAGTGGTTTGAGTGGCCAATTCTTTAGAGCTTTTGTCTCAAAGCGATCCATAAATAGGTTTGCGTAGTCTGGTGTTACACCTGTGCCCATAGCTGTGCCTCCCACTTGGAGGTAGTGGTCGCCATTGAAACTAAAGCTCATAGAGTGTAAAACTAACTTTAATAGTTTTAATAAGTGTGGGCCTATTTTTTGTTTTTCAGGGTCTGCTCTTATGTGATCTGCTACTGCCAAGATCCCTTCTCTGCTGGGAATGTTGGTGTAGAGGGAGCTACATCTAATGTGACCAAAAAAGCACCTTCAGGAATTTTGCCTAAGTGTTTCAATCTGCTGATGAAGTGCTGTGTGTCTCTCACATAAAATTTTGTTCTTGGAACACATTTTTTGATATGTTCATCCACAAACTTAATGATGTTTGAAGTAGGATGGTCGATAGAGCTGCATGTTGGCCTACCTGGAATGTTCTTTTTGTGAATATTTGGTAGTAAATAGAATTTTGCCTCTTTTGGTCCTTTGATATTGAGGTATTCAAAATTCTTCTCAGTGATTAAACTAGAGGAATGCTTTTGCTAACAAAAGCGAAGCATCCCTGAAAGTTTAAAATGCTTTGTGGTTTTAATAAGCATGCTGTAAAGCTAAGAATGCACAAAGCTGCGCCGTATGCTTTCCCAATACCTCTTAATACATTCTGAAGCTATAAAAGCAACGATAAAGGAGATATAAGGCAAAAACTCCAAAGCAGCTATTTATGACCCCAGTTTGGCCCATAAAGGGAGGGCGGGGGGTAAAACTGACCGGCTATTTAGACTCTCCACATACGCTTTCCCAATACCTCTTAATACATCTGAGGCTATAAAAGCAACAATAAAGGAGATATAAGGCAAAACTCCAAAGCAACTATTTTATGACCTGAGTTTGACCCATAAGGGGGGGTCGGGGGATAAAACTGACTGGCTATTTAGATTCTCCACATATGCTTTCCCAATACCTCTTAATACATTCTGAAGCTATAAAAGCAACGATAAAGGAGATATAAGGCAAAAACTCCAAAGCAGCTATTTATTACCCCAGTTTGGCCCATAAGGGGGGGGGGGGGGTCGGGGGGTAAAACTTACCGGCTATTTAGACTTTCCACATATGCTTTCCCAATACCTCTTAATACATTCTGAAGCTATAAAAGCAACAATAAAGGAGATATAAGGCAAAAACTCCAAATCAGCTATTTTATGACCCCAGGTTGACCCATAATAAGGGGGCCGGGGGTAAAACTGACCGGCTATTTAGACTCTCCACATATGCTTTCCCAATACCTCTTAATACATTCTGAAGGTATAAAAGCAACAATAAAGGGATATGAGGCAAAACTCCAAAGCAACTATTTTATGACCCCAGTTTGACCCATAAGCGGGGGTCGGGGGATAAAACTGACTGGCTATTTAGATTCTCCACATATGCTTTCCCAATACCTCTTAATACATTCTGAAGCTATAAAAGCAACGATAAAGGAGATATAAGGCAAAAACTCCAAAGCAGCTATTTATGACCCCAGTTTGGCCCATAAGGGGGGTTGGGGGATAAAACTGACCGGCTATTTAGACTCTCCACATTTGCTTTCCCAATACCTCTTAATACATTCTGAAGCTATAAAAGCAACAATAAAGGAGATATAAGGCAAAAACTCAAAATCAGCTATTTTATGACCCCAGTTTGACCCAATACCTCTTATTCTCACACATTGTTTCAACATTTCTCAATATAACTAGTTAACCCAATAACTTAAATAAAATTACAACCAAACAATATCACACCTTGTCCATTTTTCAGCATAACTAGTTAACCCAATAACTTAAATAAAATTACAACCAAACAATATCACACCTTGTCCATACTAATCCTGCACCAATCTTTTTAGTGTTCTTAAACTTACTTATCTATGGTTTGCTGTTTAGACAGGTGGGTACACAGGAAAGGTAGGTTCATCTTTTTCTAGTTTTCTGTTCTTTTTTTTTTTGGTATTTCTTTTGGACATGCATTGCACTTTCTGGCTCTGTCTTTACTTTTTGCTGGTTGCTCGAGCAACCAATACCACCACTGACAACCCTTCTACAACACCAATTCCTGTTGCCTCAAGTCTGCCTTTTTCTTTCGCCACCAATTCAACCATATATTTTGCTTCTGGCATTCACCCATGTCTAAATGGGGTCAATTATGCCTTTTTGGCTATACAAGGACATATTCGTAGGGTAACACATTCATATAAACATGTCAGCCCATGGGTGTCCATCTTGTTGATCCTCTCAGGGGATGTCAGTATAAATCCTGGCCCAAATACTAGCCTTCTAACTGGGAGTCTAATAAACATTAGATCCATTAGAAACAAGTCTGTTGCTCTTGCAGAATTTATCAATAGCAATAAGTCTGATATTATTGCGGTCACTGAAACCTGGCTTCGACCAGACGACACAGACAGCTTTATAGCAAGTGTCACTCCTCCGGGCTATAAATGTACTCATGTTCCACGCCAGCAGGGGAGAGGTGGTGGTGTCAGGTTTTTCATCCGTGATGATATTGATTTTAAGGTTCTGCCTCAACCGTGTTTCAATACCTTTGAGTCCATATCTGTTCACCTATCCACAGGCAATGCTCAGGATATTGTTTTCCATACTGTGTATAGGCCCCCCAATGTTTCCAAAGCCAATTTCATTGAGGATTTCAGTTCCTTTGTCGAAGGTGCTGCCTTATCATGTTGTGAAAATGTAATATTAGGTGATTTAAATCTACACCTGGATAAACAGGATGGTTGGTCGCAGAAATTCAATGATTCCCTCTGCCAATATAATTTCACCCAAATTATTGATTCCCCAACACACATTCATGGCCATATATTAGATGTCATATGTGTGAGGGACACCTTTTCAAAGGCACTCTGCGCTAAGGTTATAGCTGGGCTATCTGACCATCTTGCCATCACTTTTTCGGTCAATATACCTATTGAGGTTCCCTGCAAATTTAGACAAGTTAATACCCGGAAAATTCACAAGATAAACATCATGGATTTTAAAGAGGACATCCTGAATTCTGATCTAATCAAGCATCCTCACAGAACAGCCAGTTTGCTCAGTCACCAATATTTCAACACCTTGCGCAGCATTCTAGACAAGCATGCCCCAATAAAGAGGAAAATGGCTCCAGTGCACCCCGACAAAGGCTTTGTGAATTCAGACATCCTCTCAGCAAAGCGTCTGAAGCGCAAGTGTGAGCGAGTATGGCGCAGTAACAACTCTGCAATCAACCGGAGAAGATATTGAGCTGCTGTCAATCGCTACAATTTCCTACTGGAACAATCAAGACGCAGGCACTATTCCACTGTCATTGCTGAAAATAATGGCAACCCCAAGGCTCTGTGGAACACTTTCAAGAAAATCTTGCACAAAACCTCAACTACCATCCTACCCGATCATATTAGTCCTACTGATTTAGCTAACACTTTCGGTCATTTTTTCAGTGACAAAATTGTGAAAATCAGAGTTGCTTTAGAGTCATCAGTGCCTGTTTCCCTCACAATACCGAAGAGTAATAGCAGTGCCCTGACCTCTTTTGAGCCTGTATCTGAGGATGACATCCTCAAAATCCTAAGGTCATCCAACACCAAATCATGCGACCTGGACCCAATACCTACCGCACTAGTCAAAGAGTGTGCGGATATTTTGGTCACTCCAATCACCAATATTATAAACTATTCACTCAAAGAAGGGAGTTTCCCAAACTGTTTTAAAACAGCATATGTCACCCCTCTTCTCAAGAAACCAAACTTAGACAGAAACCTCCTAAAAAACTATAGACCGGTATCCAATCTTAGTTTTTTATCCAAACTGATCGAAAAAGTAGCTGCCAAACAGTTAAATAATTATATCGATAGCGAGGGGCTCTCCAATGTCAACCAATCCGCTTACAGGAGACTCCATTCCACAAAATCAGCGCTGTTGAAAATCCAGAATGACATTGCTGCTTCGTTGGACTCTGGTAAGGCTGTTGCACTCACATTGCTGGACCTCTCAGCGGCATTCGACACTATCGACCATGACATTCTTTTTAATTCCCTAAGAGATTGGTTTGGGGTTGATGGCACTGTGTTGAGGTGGATCAGATCCTATCTCTCAAACCGGAAACAGAAGGTTAAATTAGGAAATAGCTTTTCAGATGTGTTCTCACTTCCGTATGGTGTGCCTCAGGGTTCTGTCCTGGGCCCCCTCCTTTTTACCCTTTACACAACCCCTCTCAGTAATATCATTTCCAATTTCAATGTCACCCACCATCTATATGCTGATGACACCCAAATATATCTAGCATTGGACAATAGGAATTTTGATTCCAGTTTCGCTGAGCTTACAGAGTGTCTCACATGTATCCAAAACTGGATGGCTGGCGTGAAATTGAAACTCAATCCCGAGAAAACTGAATTTATTATAATAGGTGATAGACAAGCCAGAGAGTCCCTCATAAATAAATTCCCTACTCAACTTCTCGGAAATTTTATTTTCCCTACCGATACAGTCAAGAACCTGGGTGTAATTTTTGACTCTGGAAACACCTTTTCCAACCACATAACTAATATGTGTCGAGCCTGCTACTACCACCTTAAGGACCTAAGACGTATCCGTAAATTCCTCAGTGTGGAAACTGCAGCCTTGCTTGCAAACTCAATGATCAGTAGTCGACTTGACTACTGCAATTCCCTACTCTATGGCATCAGTAAGTACAATGTTGCTAAACTCCAAAAGATACAAAATGCCCTTTGTAGAATTGTTTTTAGACTTGATAGAACTAGCCATGTCACTCCTTTCCTTCAAAAACTACACTGGCTTCCTATCACTTACCGTATCTTGTTTAAGTACAATCTAATTACTTTCAAGGCTATAAATTTCTCTCAACCCATATACCTATCATCCTTGATCAAAACCAGTTGTCTAACACGTGGAAATCGTCTTTCTCTTTCCTCAGCCTCTCACAAAAAGGCCATCGGTAGGAGAGGTTTTGCAGTGGCTTCCCCCATAGAATGGAACAGACTCCCACAATCAGTACGATCACAACAAACAATAACAGGTTTCCGAAGCCAGCTAAAGACCTACTTGTTTAGATTAGCATATCCTCCACCATAGTACATCTCCCTGGCGGGCGCTAACCTTGGATCATGACCTTGAACGTCCCTCGACTTTCCCTTTTTGATTTCAAGCGCATTAGAGGATGTTGCATCAATTTTGCGCTATATAAATGTTTCTATTCTATTCTATAAGGGGGGGCCGTGGGGTAAAACTGACCGGCTATTTAGACTCTCCACATATGGTTTCCTATTACCTCCCAGTACATTTTATGGCTCTAAATGCAATACTTAAGAAGATAATAGGGTGTTGACCTAAATTTAAGGCTTTCAGATTGGAAGGTGTCAGAAAATCACTCATAAATGAGACATTTTTCAAGGGATTGCTCCCAAAATCTAATCAGCTTGCGTTTTCGATAGTATGAACAGGTGTGTCAAATTATAAGGCTGTGTAGCAAGTAGTTTTTCCTGAACTGCGATGACAGGGGGATGTACTTCAAAAAAATTGTTTTTGATCATGTGATCTTCATAAAGGCCAAAGGTCAAATTTAAGCATGCAGAAAAATTTTCCCACGCCTAAGGTATATAACTGCCAAATATGGTTTGAAACCTTCTAATAACTAGATTGGGCCAACTCGGCGCCAACATATCCCCAGACAGGTCATCACTCACGCCACAGGTTTTGATCGGGAATTTTTTAAAACATAATTACCCATTATTATATGAACTTCAGCACATCAATCTACTCTGTTTATATCTCCCCAAGGAAGATGGTGTATCCCCAGACGCCGAATACATAACTCAAATTATATTTTCAATCTTCCTGCAATGATAACTCTAAACCTATTTTCAAAGTATTTAAATGATTGATGATTGAATGTCCATTCTAAAATAATAATCCCAAAAGAGCATATCTGTTTCTATATTTGTTGACAAATAAAATATTATTTTTAACTCAACTCATCATATTTTTCAATCTTCCTTCAAAGTATTTAAATGATTGATGATTCAATGTCCATTCTAAAATTCATAATCCCAAAAGCGCATATCTGTTTCTATATTTGTTCACAAATAAAATATTATTTAAAAAAAATTTATTTATATTATTATTTTATTATATTATTTTTAGAATTTGCAAATTGTTTTCAGTTATTCATTTCCTCTATACCTATATATGTGGTCCATATATATGCAACCTAAATATGTGACACAATCTCAGTTCTGACTCCCCTTTGTGTTATATGTAATGAAGCCCACCACCTCCCACCCCCACCCCTCTCCCCTTCTCCACACCTCTCTCACTATTACACAAGATCTGCAACCCCATTGAGTTCTTTGTTTCTCATCTGATATCATTAAATACCTTTGTTTATTTAGTGTCACTCAATATAGCTGGAGGTCCCAGAGGTGGGTGGGGGGAATCCGGGTGGGGGATGTGGGTTGAGCATAAATGGTAAACAAACAATCTATATAAAAGGGGTACTCAAATACAAAAAAGAATTGAGAATTTTAAGTATGTGATTATCAACTGAAATGAGTTCATAACTGTAGGAGCTGTGCCAAAATTAACTGAGGCAAGTTGAATAAAACTGGGCTAGTTGAGGGTTAAAAATCCCCTAGTTTTACTACATAAGGATATAATTTCATTAATATTGGGACTTAAAGCTCACTTAAAGTGTCCATTTTGTCTACTTGAATATGTTTAACCAGTTTCATTTTAAAAAGTGAAAAACTCAGCAAGCAGAGGTATAACACACAAAAATAAGTTCTTAAAAGACTAAGATAGCCATAACATTATTAATATTCAAAATTTAAATAGACAGGCATTTCCTTTTAAAAATTCAAAGATTTCAGCTCTATAACCCACATAGTTTGACAGTTACTGGGCTTTAAAGTGGCATAATATCCATAAATTGGGTTTCTGTGGGCATTTTACAATTGTTAAAGAGACCTTAGCAATTAAACTACAGATCTGAAACTTTTTGGGGGACATACATAACAAACAAAAATTATATATAATACAGTTTAAGACTTGTCACACTAAGCATTTCCAAATAACAGGGCAAAATACGGAAAAAATGTCCAAAAAGGCACTTGGGCGAGTGTCTATGGCCCTCATACACAGGTTAAATGTCTACTAAAAACCTTGATTTTCGGCATATGTAAAAAGGACATAATAATGCATTCCCAGATGGGATTTCAGCTCCATCAATCACATAGTTTAACAGTTACAGGGCTTAAAGGTGGTAAAAAGTCCAAATATTGGGTCATTGTGGGCCTTTTAGAGATCTCGATGTGGCTTTCAAATTAAAGCTTCAGACTTAAAATTTGTTACATACTAAGATTACACATAGAATATGTATCTAATAAAGTTTGAAACTTCTCAGACTTACCATTTCCAAGTTACAGAGCAAAATATGTGAAAAATGTCTTAAAAGGGTCACTCAGGTGGGTGTTTAAGGTCCTCATACACAGGTTAAATGTCTACTTGAAGCCTTGATTTTTGGCACATGTAAAAAGAACATAATAATGTATTCCCAGATGAGATTTCAGCTCTATCAGTCACATAGTTTAACAGTCACAGGCCTTAAAATTGGCAAAAAGTCCAAATACTGGGTCTTTATGGGGCCTTCTAGAGACCTAAATGTGGCCTTCAAATTAAAGCTTCAGACTTAAAATTTGTCACATACTAAGATTACACATAGAATATGCATCTAATACAGTTTGAAACTTCTTAGACTTACCATTTCCAAGTTACAGGGAAAAATATGTGAAAAATGTCTAAAAATGGTCACTCGGGTGGGGATTTATGGTCCTCATACACAGGTTAAATGTCTTCTTAAAGCCTTAATTTTTGGCACATATAAAAATAACATACTAATATCTTCTCAGATAAGATTTGAGCTCTATCAGTCACATAGTTTGACAGTCACAGGGCTTAAAAGTAGCAAAAAGTCCAAATATTGGGTCTTTGGGAGCCTTTTAGAGACCTCAATTTGACCTTCAAAATTAAAGCTTCAGACTTAAAATCTGTTACATACTAAGATTACACACAGAATATATATCTAATACAGTTTGAAACTTCTCAGACTTACCATTTCCAAGTTACAGGGAAAAAGATGTGAAAAATGTCTTATAAGGGTCACTCGGGTGGGTGTTTATGGTCCTGATACACAGGTTAACTGTCTATTAAAGGCCTAAATGTTGGGGCACATATAAGAAAACACATAGATATATTCCCAGATGATATTTAAGTTAGATGAGAGACATAGTTTGAAAGCTACAGTGCTTGAAAGTGGCAAAAAGTGCATAAATTGGGTCTCTGTGGGCACTTTTGAGACCTTAAGTCGACCCCTTTGGGTAAACCTACAGCCCTAAAATTTTCTACAGACAAGGATTACATATCAAAGTTATACCTAGCGCAGTTTGAGACTCATCAGAATTATCACTTCCAAATTATAGGGCAAAATATGTGAAAAGTATAGCAAAAAATCCCTAAGTGGGGGTATTTATGGGCCTCAAACACAATTTTCTCCTAAACTTAAAGTCATGATTTTTGGCACATGTACTAAGAACATATTAATGTGTTGTCAGGTAAAATTTCAGCCAGCTGAGCATCATAGTTTGTGACCTACAGGGCTCTAAGTGGCCAAAAGTGCAATTTCTGACCTTAAGGTGGCCATAAGTTCTTTTTTACTGGGAGTTTAAGGTCACCTTAAAATAGGGATCTTCCTTTGGGCACCCTTAACATGTGTACCAAGTTTGAAAAAAAAATATTAATTTGTTTTTGAGTTATCGCGTCCACAAGGAAATTTCTACGGCGGCGGCGCGACGGACCTGAATCCAATATATCCCCGACTTTCGTCTGGGGATATAATAAGGGAGATATTCAAGGGAGACCATAATGCGGCGGCGGCAGCGGTGGCGGCCGCGGCGAGGAAACTGAGGCGAAAACAAATAAGCGCCCTTTCAGGGACGCTTAATAATCACTTTATTTACCACAGTTTGACAATTAGCAGGAAGCAGATTTTTAAAATTTATATGACATGCTGTTACATGTCTTGTCCAAGGCCCTTGTACAGCACTGATAAGATTTCCTTTCAATCAGCTGAACAGAAAGTTTTCTGGACATTCACAGTTATTGCATTGCTTAATTATTTTGTTTAGTCATCTAACATCAAAAATGCTGATACCCGAGTACTGTGACCTTAGGAGTGAACAGTATAAACTGGATTTCCACTTTAAAACTATCTAATGACTTATCTGTGAATATAATAAGACTATAGAAAACAAGACCACTGCCGCGGTGTGTATCTCCCGCCGAGCATTAAAGGGAAAGAAATACCTTTTCCGAGATATTCACAATGATTTTATAGGTCCAGGTCAGTACAGCAAAGGCAATGGTCAAATCAAGGTCAGACCATGACGTCGCACACCTACACCCCCTAACCAATGTCCCTACCAAGTATCAACTTGTACACCTTACAGTTTCCGAGATATAGCCCGGACAAGATTTTATAGGCCGAGGTCACTACAGGAAGGTCAAAGGTCAAATCAAGGTCAGACCATGACGTCGCACACCTTCACCCCCTAACCAATATCCCTACCAAGTATCAACTTCCTACACTTTACAGTTTCCGAGATATAGCCCAGACAAGATTTTATAGGTCAAGGTCACTACGGCCAGGTCAAGGGTCAAATTAAGGTCAGACCATGACGTTGCACACCTACATCCCCTAACCAATGTTCCTACCAAGTATCAACTTCCTACACCTTACGGTTTCCGAGATATAGCTTGGACAAGATCTTCAAACTGAAGGTCTCTGCGGCAAGGTCAAAGGTCAAATCAGGGTCAGACCATGACGTTGCACACCTACACATCCTAACGAATGTCCCTACCAAGTACCAACTCCCTACACCTTACGTTTTGTGAGATACATTCTGGACAAACTTTTTCCCGCCGCCTGCCCGCCCATCCGGACACCATGGGTTGTCGGGTAAAAAATAGATGAACAACATATTTGAGAGAAATTGTGTAGCTGCAATACTTTTAAATATATAAGCCATTTACTCATTATGGTTATCATTAAAAATTGACAAAGTAGCTCTTACTCACTTAGCTATGGAGATACACTTACAAACTACTGACCACGTTGTAGCTGTGGAGAAAGTAGCTGCACAACATATTGGAACAAAATACTCTAAATGTAATAGTCTGGAAGTTATAAGCCATATAATTATATTAGGTAAAATGCTATTACTCACTCAAATATAGGCCAAAGGTCACCAAATCCAGTACAATAGGATACTCTTGTACTGCCCTGTGGGTCAAAAATTCGCTCGAAATTGCTCTATCTCTTACAGTTTGCGAGATATTTGTGATTTTTCACATTTTCACTAAAAGTAGCAATAAAGTAGCCATTACTCACTTGTACACTGGGCAACAGTTGTGAAACTTAAATATGTTACAGTTCACAAAAAAGTAGATGAACAACATATTTGAGAGAAATTGTGTAGCTGCAATACTTTTGAAGATATAAGCCATTTACTCATTACGGTTATCGTTAAAAATTTAAAAAGTAGCTATTACTCATTTAGCTATGGCGATACACTTCCAAACTACTGACCATGTTGTAGCTGTGGAGAAAGTAGTTGAACAACATATTGGAACAAAATACTGTAAATGTAATAGTGTGGAAGTTATAAGCCATATAATTATATTAGGTAAAGTGCTATTACTCACTCAAATGTAGGCCAAAGGTCACCAAACCCAGTACAATAGGATACTCTTGTACTGCCCTGTGGGTCAAACATTCGCTCGAAATTGCTCTATCTCTTACAGTTTGCGAGATATTTGTGATTTTTCACATTTTTTCTAAAAGCAGCAATAAAGTAGCTATTACTCACTTGTACATTGAGCAACAGATGTGAAACTTAAACATGTTACAGTTCACAAAAAAGTACATGAACAACATATTTGAGAGAAATTGTGTAACAAAATACTCTAAATGCAATAGTTTGAGAGTTATAAGCCATATAGTTATATTAGGTAAAAGTGCTATTACTCAGTCAAAAGTAGGCCAAAGTTCACCAAACCCAACAGCATAGCATACCGTTGTACCACCCTTTGGCTCAAAAATTCGCTCTAAATTGCTGTATCTCTTATGGTTTGTGAGATATTTGTGATTTTTCACATTTTCACTAAACGTAGCATATATAATTAGCTACGGGTCTGAAACTTCACCAAATGAAAGCTCTCCCCAAAGTAGGTGAATGAGTTATTTGAGAAAAATTGGCTATGTGCAAAAAATTTAAGAGATAATTCGCATTTACTCATTTTGAGTAGGTGAGTAATTACCTACGGGTCTGAAACTTCACCATTTACTCATTTTGAGTAGGTGAGTAATTAGCTATGGGTCTGAAACTTCACCATCTGAAAGCTCTTCCAAAAGTAGGTGAATGAGTTATTTGAGAAAAATTGGCTATCTGCAATACTTTTACGAGATAATTCACATTTACTCATTTTGAGTAGGTGAGTAATTAGCTATGGGTCTGAAACTTCACCAAGTGAAAGCTCTCCCAAAAGTAGATGAATGAGTTATTAGAAAAAAAATGGGTATCCGCAATACTTTTAGAGATAACTAGAGGATCGCTCGCCAAAAAAAAAGATAATGTTTTTGCATAGCAAAAACAAAGCGTCCCGAAAAGGATATAAAGGAGAGTGCTAAAGTATTAAGAAAATGTTCCGTTACGACCCTTATACTGTTGTGGCAACCAAAGTCAGTGCAGTCTGCTCTATCTAGCATGGTTTTCAAGATATAAGCATTTTTGTGTTTTGCAATTTTTGCAAAAAATTCAAAATGGCCGCTATATTTGGCGAGACAAAAATATTTTGAAAATTGGCATGGGTACTCTGCAGAGATATCCAGCAGGTCAAAAATTTTGTTGAATTTGCTCCATCTAGCACAGTTATTGAGATATAAGTATTTTTGTGTTTTGCAAAAACTTCGAAAATTCAAAATCGCCACCATTTTTGGTGAGACAAAAATTTTTGAAAACAAGACCACTGCCGCGGTGTGTATCTCCCGCCGAGCATTAAAGAAGAAATAGCTTTTCCAAGATATTCACAATTTTTCATTTTCGTGTGTGAAAGCTCTTCCAAACGTAGGTGAATGAGTTATTTGAGAAAAATTGGCTATCTGCTATACTTTTAAGAGATAATTCGCATTTACTCCCAAAAGTAGATGAATGAGTTATTTGATAAAAATTGGGTATCTGCAATACTTTTAGAGATAATTAGCATTTACTCATTTTGAGTAGGTGAGTAATTAGCTATGGGTCTGAAACTTCACCATGTGAAAGCTCTTCAAAAAGTAGATGAATGAGTTATTTGAGAAAAATTGGCTATGTGCAATACTTTTAAGAGATAATTAGCATTTACTCATTTTGAGTAGGTGAGTAATTATCTATGGGTCTGAAATTTCACCATGTGAAAGCTCTTCCAAAAGTAGATGAATGAGTTATTTGATAAAAATTGGGTATCCGCAATAGTTTTACAGATAATTAGCATTTATTCATTTTGAGTAGGTGAATAATTAGCTACGGGTCTAAAACTTCACCGAGTGAAAGCTCTCCCAAAAGTAGGTGAATGAGTTATTTGAGAAAAATTGGCTATCTGCTATACTTTTAGAGGTAATTCGCATTTACTCATTTTGAGTAGGTGAGTAATTAGCTATGGGTCTGAAACTTCACTATGTGAAAGCTCTCCCAAAAGTAGATGAATGAGTTATTTGAGAGAAATTGGCTATCTGTAATACTTCTAGAGATAATTAGCACTTACTCATTTTGAGTAGGTAAATAATTAGCTATGGGTCTGAAACTTCACAAAGTGAAAGCTCTCCCAAAAGTAGGTGAATGAGTTATTTGAGAAAAACTGGTTATCTGTAATACTTTTAGAGATAATTCGCATTTACTCATTTTGAGTAGGTGAGTAATTAGCTATAGGTCTGAAACTTCACCATCTGAAAGCTCTTCCAAAAGTAGGTGAGTGAGTTATTTGAGAAAAATTGGCTATCTGCAATACTTTTAGAGATAATTAGCATTTACTCATTTTGAGTAGGTGAGTAATTATCTATGGGTCTGAAACTTCACCATGTGAAAGCTCTCCCACAAGTAGATGAATGAGTTATTTGAGAAAAATTGGGTATCCGCAATAGTTTTAGAGATAATTAGCATTTACTCATTTTGAGTAGGTGAGTAAATAGCTACAGGTCTGAAACTTCACCGAGTGAAAGCTCTCCCAAAAGTAGATGAATGAGTTATTTGAGAAAAATTGGCTATCTGCAATACTTTTAGAGATAATTAGCATTTACTCATTTTGAGTAGGTGAGTAATTAGCTATGGGTCTGAAACTTCACCATGTGAAAGCTCTTCAAAAAGTAGATGAATGAGTTATTTGAGAAAAATTGGCAATGTGCAATACTTTTAAGAGATAATTAGCATTTACTCATTTTGAGTAGGTGAGTAATTATCTATGGGTCTGAAATTTCACCATGTGAAAGCTCTTCCAAAAGTAGATGAATGAGTTATTTGATAAAAATTGGGTATCCGCAATAGTTTTACAGATAATTAGCATTTATTCATTTTGAGTAGGTGAATAATTAGCTACGGGTCTAAAACTTCACCGAGTGAAAGCTCTCCCAAAAGTAGGTGAATGAGTTATTTGAGAAAAATTGGCTATCTGCTATACTTTTAGAGATAATTCGCATTTTAAATAGCTACAGGTCTGAAACTTCACCGAGTGAAAGCTCTCCCAAAAGTAGATGAATGAGTTATTTGAGAGAAATTGGCTATCTGTAATACCTCTAGAGATAATTAGCATTTACTCATTTTGAGTAGGTGAATAATTACCTACGGGTCTGGAACTTCACCATGTGAAAGCTCTCCCAAAAGTAGATGAATAAGTTATTTGAGAAAAATTGGCTATCTGCAATACTTTTAGAGATAATTCGCATTTACTCATTTTGAGTAGGTGAGTAATTAGCTATGGGTCTGAAACTTCACCATGTGAAAGCTCTTCAAAAAGTAGATGAATGAGTTATTTGAGAAAAATTGGCTATGTGCTATAATTTTAAGAGATAATTAGCATTTACTCATTTTGAATAGGTGAGTAATTATCTATGGGTCTGAAATTTCACCATGTGAAAGCTCTTCCAAAAGTAGATGAATGAGTTATTTGATAAAAATTGGGTATCCGCAATAGTTTTACAGATAATTAGCATTTATTCATTTTGAGTAGGTGAATAATTAGCTACAGGTCTAAAACTTCACCGAGTGAAAGCTCTCCCAAAAGTAGGTGAATGAGTTATTTGAGAAAAATTGGCTATCTGCTATACTTTTAGAGGTAATTCGCATTTACTCATTTTGAGTAGGTGAGTAATTAGCTATGGGTCTGAAACTTCACTATGTGAAAGCTCTCCCAAAAGTAGATGAATGAGTTATTTAAGAGAAATTGGCTATCTGTAATACTTCTAGAGATAATTAGCATTTACTCATTTTGAGTAGGTGAATAATTACCTACGGGTCTGGAACTTCACCATGTGAAAGCTCTCCCAAAAGTAGATGAATTAGTTATTTGAGAAAAATTGGCTATCTGCAATACTTTTAGAGATAATTCGCATTTACTCATTTCGAGTAGGTGAGTAATTAGCTATGGGTCTGAAACTTCACCATGTGAAAGCTCTTGCAAAAGTAGGTGAATCATTTATTTGATAAAAATTGGCTATCTGCAATACTTCTAGAGATAATTCGCATTTACTCATTTTGAGTAGGTGAGTAATTACCTACAGGTCTGGAACTTCACCATGTGAAAGCTCTCCCAAAAGTAGATGAATAAGTTATTTGATAAAAATTGGGTATCTGCAATACCTTTAGAGGTAATTAGCATTTACTCATTTTGAGTAGGTGAATAATTAGCTACGGGTCTGAAACTTCACCAAGTGAAAGCTCTCCCAAAAGTAGATGAATGGGTTATTTGAGAAAAATTGGCTATCTGCAATACTTTTAGAGATAATTCGCATTTACTCATTTTGAGTAGGTGAGTAATTACCAACGGGTCTGAAACTTCACCATGTGAAAGCTCTCCCAAAAGTAGATGAATCAGTTATTTGATAACAAGAGGAGAGTGCCCGTGAACGGGCACTGTGTCAGCTGACTGAGTGTTTTTTGATTTGTGAAGGTAATAATGAGAGGAAAGCATAATTATCAGGGAAAGTGCTGTACAGAAGTATAGTAAATGGTAATTGAACAGCATGTTCAAAAGAAATTCTGAACCTGACAGAAGAAAAGGACAAAAAAGTTGTGCCCTGCCAATGGTATTATGAAGGAAAGTAAGCAAGTTATAAGCACTTTTAAGTTTGGCTGTCCTTATTTGACCTTGAAGGAGGGGTCCAAAGGTCAAATCTGACCACACCAAAAGATTCCCAGCCCATGATTTCCTATAGGATGGTTTACCATCCCAAACCTCTAGAACCAATAATAAGCAAATTATAGGCACTTTTAAGTTTTGCTATCTTTGTTTGACCTTGAAGGAGGGGTCCAAGGTCAAATCCGACCACACCAAATGATTCCCAGCCCATGATTTCCTGTAGGTTGGTTTACCATCCCAAACCTGTAGGACCAATAACAAGCGAGTTATAAGCAATTTTAAGTTTGGCTATCCTCAACTGACCTTGAAGGAGGGTCCAAGGTCAAATCTGACCACACCAAAAGAATCCCAGCCCACGATTTCCTATATGTTGGTTTACCATCCCAAACTCTAACACCAATAATAAGCGAGTTATAAACACTTTTAACTTTGGCTATCCTCGTTTGACCTTGAAGAAGAGGTCCAAGGTCAAATCGGACCACATCAACAGATTCCCAGCCCATGATTTCCTATATGTCTGTTTACCATCCCAAACCTCTAGGACCAATAATAAGTGAGTTATAAGCACTTTTAAGTTTGGCTATCCTCGTTTGACCTTGAAGGAGGGGTCAAAGGTCAAATCCGACCACACCAAAAGATTCCCAGCCCATGATTTCCTACAGGTTGGTTTACCATCCCAAACCTCTAGGACCAATAATAAGGGAGATATAAGCACTTTTCATGACTGACAAAGAAACACCTGTGGCGGCCATCTTGTTTTTCAAAATGAGGCCAAAAATATTCCCAGTCAAGATTTTATAATGAGGAACATATCCTGCGAATTAATTTGAGATCTCTACCTATAATACCCTTTGCTCTAGAGGGCCAACAAAAGTCCTTGTTTAAAGTCGAATAAACGTCCCTGGCGGCCATCTTGTTTTTCGAAATGAGGCCAAAAAATATTCCCAGGCAACATTTTATGGTTATTAATATATTCTGCAAACTTGAGAAGGCTAGCTATAATATTTTCTTAATTAGAGCGGTAATGGTGAAATTTCTCTACACACTGCGACTATCCAGTGGATACAATGATTTACTCAATAGTGAGAACCTGAAAGTAGCTATTGTTCAGCTATGCCATGACATAGAGGTCTGCAATTTTACTATGATATAACTGACCAAAAATTATGCGAATAACATATTTAAACAAAATAAATACTATAAAAGTTACAACTGATTTACTCAACAGTGATAACCTCAAAGTAGCTATTACTCAGCTATGCAATGAACTACATGTCTGAATTTTTAC
The DNA here is from genome assembly GCA_964017235.1 of Sabellastarte sp. h YS-2021. Taxonomy (NCBI): domain Eukaryota; kingdom Metazoa; phylum Annelida; class Polychaeta; order Sabellida; family Sabellidae; genus Sabellastarte; species Sabellastarte sp. h YS-2021. Next base: position 56,899,035 of record OZ024930.1, on the reverse strand, counting down.
TATATTATAGCTGACCCAAAAGTAGGTGAACAACATATTTAAGCAAAATACTGTAAATGCAATAGTTTTCAAGTTACAACTGATTTACTCAATAGTGAGAACCTGAAAATAGCTATTGCTCAGCTATGCCATGAGCTATAGGTCTGTAATTTCACTATGTTATAGCTGACCCAAAAGTAGGTGAACAACATATTTTAACAAAATACTCCAAATGCAATATTTTTCAAGTTACAATTGATTTACTCAACAGACAGTACCTGAAAATAGCTATTGCTCTGTTGTGCCACGAGCTACAGGTCTGTAATTTCACTATGTTATAGCTGACCCAAAAGTAGCTGAATAACGTATTTACACAAATTTCTGTAAATGCAATAGTTTTCAAGTTATAAATGATTTACTCAACAGTGATAACCTCAAAGTAGCTATTACTCAGCTATGCCATGAGCTACAGGTCTGAAATTTTACTATGTTATAGCTGACCCAAAAGTAGGTGAACAACATATTTAAGCAAAATACTGTAAATGCAATAGTTTTCAAGTTACAACTGATTTACTCAATAGTGATGACCTAAAAGTAGCTATTACTCAGCTATGCCATGAGCTACAGGTCTGAAATTTTACTATGTTATAGCTGACCCAAAAGTAGCTGAATAACATATTTATACTAAATTCTCTAAATGCAACAGTTTTGCAATTACAACTGATTTACTCAATAGTGAGAACCTCAAAGTAGTTATTACTCAGCTATGCAATGAGCTACAGGTCTGAAATTTTACTATGTTATAGCTGACCCAAAAGTAGGTGAACAACATATTTAAGCAAAATACTGTAAATGCAATAGTTTTCAAGTTACAACTGATTTACTCAATAGTGATGACCTAAAAGTAGCTATTACTCAGCTATGCCATGAGCTACAGGTCTGAAATTTTACTATGTTATAGCTGACCCAAAAGTAGCTGAATAACATATTTATACGAAATTCTCTAAATGCAATAGTTTTCCAATTACAACTGATTCACTCAATAGTGAGAACTTCAAAGTAGCTATTACTCAGCTATGCAATGAGCCACAGATCTGAAACTTCACTATGTTATAGCTGATCCCAAAATAGGTGAATAACATATTCAAACAAAATACTCTAAATGCAATAGTTTCCAAGTTATAAGCGATTTACTCAACAGTGATAACCTAAAAGTAGCTATTACTCAGCTATGCCATGAGCTACAGGTCTGAAATCTTACTATGTTATAGCTGACCCAAAAGTAGCTGAATAACATATTTATACGAAATTCTCTAAATGCAATAGTTTTGAAGTTATAAGCTATTTACTCAACAGTGATAACCTAAAAGTAGCTATTACTCAGCTATGCCATGAGCTACAGGTCTGAAATTTTACTATGTTATAGCTGACCCAAAAGTAGCTGAATAACATATTTATACGAAATTCTCTAAATGCAATAGTTTTTAAGTTACAAGTGATTCTACTCATGATGAAAGTTACTGAAAAGCCCAAAAGTAGCTATTACTCACTTAGCTATTGAGACAGGCACCCAACTTACTCACCATATTGTAGCTATGAAAAAAGTAGCTGAATAACATATTTTAACAAAATGCTCTAAATGCAACACTTTTGAAGTTATAAATGATTTTATGCATGATTTCATGAATTTTAATTCATTAAAAATTATTAAAAAAATTTATTAAAAAAAAAGTAAGACAGATCCAGGTCTCATACTCACACAAGAGAATCTACCTCTGGCCTAGTACATATATGCAAGATATGAGAGAAATCCCTGCAATAGTCACTGAGAAAATTGTGATTAAGTGTTGAAATTTTCACACTTTTGGTGGGGGTACCCCCCTTGTAATGTCTCTAGCAAATAGACGAACAGACAGATTTGCATGCCTTGAACAATTTTTCATCCTCGATAGATAAGGTATCTTTTAAAAAAAACAGCATGTCTCTAGGCCTTGTAGTTTTGGAGGAGAAGTTGTTCACGCGGACGCGTACGTGGACGCGTACGCCCACGCCGCAGAGTGACGACATAATGTCAGCTGACTGACAAGTCAGCTGACATAAAAAGGTCACTTGGGTGAGTGTTTATGGCCCTCATACACAGGTTAAATGTCTACTAAAAGCCTTGATTTTCGGCACATGTAGAAAGGACATAATAATGCATTCCCAGATGGGATTTCAGCTCCATCAATCACATAGTTTAACAGTCACAGGGCTTAAAGGTGGCAAAAAGTCCAAATATTGGGTCTCTGTGGGCCTTTTAGAGATCTCGATGTGGCCTTCAAATTAAAGCTTCAGATTTATAATCTGTCACATACTAAGATTATACATAGAATATATATCTAATAAAGTTTGAAACTTCTCAGACTTACCATTTCCAAGTTACAGAGCAAAATATGTGAAAAATGTCTTAAAAGGGTCACTCGGGTGGGTGTTTATGGTCCTCATACACAGTTTAAATGTCTACTTGAAGCCATGATTTTTTGCACATGTAAAAAGAACATAATAATGTATTCCCAGATGAGATTTCAGCCCTATCAGTCACATAGTTTAACAGTCACAGGGCTTAAAGGTGGCAAAAAGTCCAAATACTGGGTCTTTGGGAGCCCGTCAGAGACCTCAATGTGGCCTTCAAATTAAAGCTTCAGACTTAAAATTTGTCACATACTAAGATTACACATAGAATATATATCTAATACAGTTTGAAACTTCTCAGACTTACCATTTCCAAGTTACAGGGCAAAATATGTGAAAAATATCCAAAAAGGGTCACTCGGGTGGGGATTTATGGTCCTCATACATGGGCTAAATGTCTATTAAAGGCCTAAATTTTGGAGTACATACAAGAAAAACATATTGATATATTCTCAGATGATATTTCACTTAGATGAGAGACATTGTTTGAAAGCTACAGTGCTTGAAGGTGGCAAAAAGTCCATAAATTGGGTCTCTGTGGGCAATTTTGAGACCTCAAGTCGGCCTAACAGGTAAACCTACAGCCTTTAAATTTTTCACAGACAAGGATTACATATAAGAGTTACACCTAGAGCAGTTTGAGACTCATCAGAATTACCACTTCCAAATTATAGGGCAAAATATGTTAAAAATCTAGGAAAAAAGTCCTAAGTGGGGTCTTTATGAGCCCCAAACACAATTTTCTCCTCAACTTAAAGTCTTGATTTTCGGCACATGTACTAAGAATATATTAATGTGTTCTCAGGTAAAATTTAAGCCAGATACGCCTCATAGTTTGTGACCTAGAGGGCTCTAAGTGGTCAAAAGTGCAATTTCTGACCTTAAGGTGGCCATAAGTTCTTTATTATTGGGAGTTTAAGGTCACCTTAAAATAGGGATATTCCTTTGGGCATCCGTAACATGTGTACCAAGTTTGAAAAAAAAATATTAATCCGTTTTTGAGTTATCGCGTCCACAAGGAAATTTCTACGACGGCGGCGGCGGCGCGACGGACCTGAATCCAATATATCCCCGACTTTCGTCTGGGGATATAATTAGCATTTACTCATTTTGAGTAGGTGAATAATTAGTTACAGGTCTGAAACTTCACAAAGTGAAAGCTCTCCCAAAAGTAGATGAATGAGTTATTTGAGAAAAATTGGCTATCTGCAATACTTTTAGAGATAATTAGCATTTACTCATTTCGAGTAGGTGAGTAATTAGCTATGGGTCTGAAACTTCACCATGTGAAAGCTCTTCCAAAAGTAGGTGAATGAATTATTTGAGAAAACTTGGCTATCTGCAATACTTTTAAGAGATAATTCGCCATCTAGCACAGTTTTGAGATATTAGCATTTTTGTGTTTTGCAATTTTTGCTTAAAATTCGAAAATTCAAAATGGCCGCCATTTTTGGTGAGTCAAAATTTTTTTGAAAATTGGCATGGCTACTCTGCAGAGATACCCTGTGGGTCAAAAATTTTGTCGAAATCGCTCTATCTAGCACGGTTTTCGAGTTATAAGTATTTTTGTGTTTTCCTTATTTGGAAAATTCATAATGATTAATTAAAACATTAATTACTCGGCCATTTCTTAACCAATCAATGCCAAAATCTAATGATTTCCAGATTTTAATAGAATGAATGTATTTGCCAAGTTTCAGGTGAATTGATAAAATCCCTTTCAAGTTTTAATCCGGACAAGCTTCCCCATCGAAAAAAGACATTTTTGGTCATGTGACCTCTCTGATTGGTTGAAATGTCACTGCAGCATATTCAAAAAAATTCCCCAAGGCTACTGCCTAAACCTGCCAAATTTGAAAAGAATCCTCCTAACGGTTACAGAGTTATAAGGAAAACAAAATACGGAGCCGGCGGAGCCGCCGGAGCCTGAAGGTCTCCCATACACAAACAAGCATCCCTTACGGGACACTTAATTAGCATTTACTCATTTTGAGTAGGTGAACAATTAGGTACCGGTCTGAAACTTCAAGTAAAAGCTCTCCCAAAAGTAGGTGAATGAGTTATTTGACAAAAATTGGCCATCTGCAATACTTTTAGAGATAATTTGCATATACTCATTTTGAGTAGGTGAGTAATTATCTATGGGTCTGAAACTTCACCATGTGAAAGCTCTCCCAAAAGTAGATGAATCAATTATTTGAGAGAAATTGGCTATCTGCAATACTTTTAGAGATAATTAGCATTTACTCATTTTGAGTAGGTGAATAATTAGCTACGGGTCTGAAACTTCACCATGTGAAAGCTCTCCCAAAAGTAGATGAATGAGTTATTTGAAAAAAAATTGGCTATCTGCAATACTTTTAAGAGATAATTCGCATTTACTCATTTTGAGTAGGCGAGTAATTATCTACGGGTCTGAAACTTCACCATGTGAAAAGCTTTCCCAAAAGTAGATGAATGAGTTATTTGATAAAAATTGGGTATCCGCAATACTTTTACAGATAATTAGCATTTACTCATTTTGCTCTTACGGTTTGCAAGATATTTGCAATTTTTCACATTTTCACTAAAAGTAGCAATAAAGTAGCCATTACTCACTTGTACACTGAGCAACAGTTGTGAAACTTCAATATGTTACAGTTCACAAAAAAGTAGATGAACAACATATTTGAGAGAAATTGTGTAGCTGCAATACTTTTAAATATATAAGCCATTTACTCATTATGGTTATCGTTAAAAATTGACAAAGTAGCTATTACTCACTTAGCTATGGAGATATACTTCCAAACTACTGACCATGTTGTAGCTGTGGAAAAAGTAGCTGAACAACATATTGCAACAAAATACTCTAAATGCAATAGTTTGAGTTATAAGCCATATAATTATATTAGGTAAAAGTGCTATTACTCATTCAAAAGTAGGCCAAAGTTCAGCAATCCCCTTAGCATAGGACATTGTTGTACCAACCTGTGGTTCAAAAATTCGCTCGAAATTGCTCTATCTCTTACGGTTTGCAAGATATTTGTGATTTTTCACATTTTCACTAAAAGTAGCAATAAAGTAGCCACTACTCACTTGTGCATTGAGCAACAGTTGTGAAACTTCAATGTTACAGTTCACAAAAAAGTAGATGAACAACATATTTGACAGAAATTATGTAGCTGCAATACTTTTGAAGATATAAGCCATTTACTCATTATGGTTATCATTAAAAAGTGACAAAGTAGCTATTACTCACTTAGCTATGGAGATACACTTCCAAACTACTGACCATGTTGTAGCTGTGGAGAAAGTAGCTGAACAACATATTGCAACAAAATACTCTAAATGCAATAGTTTGAGAGTTATAAGCCATATAATTACATTAGGTAAAAGTGCTATTACTCACTCAAAAGTAGGCCAAAGTTCACCAAACCAAAAAATTTTTGAAGAGCTTAAAAATTCATTAGGAATTTACCAAAAATGTGTAACTGTAGTAGTTCCAGAGAAAACTGCGTGACCCACGCACGCATGCACGCACGCACGCACGCACACACATGGTGCAAATTATTATCTTCCGCTGGCGAGCCGGGCGGGAGATAAAAAGTTATGGAAATACCATAACATAAGACTGCAACAGAGAGCAGGTGTGATAATTTATAAGAGGCTTAAAAGGCTTAGTTGTTGCGTTATGTGATGAGTACTTTAGTAGCGCATATTTTCCAGTATATGACAGACCCAAAATCCCAATCTGGTGTGTCTACTCACCCCCTGTTCTTGTCGTATAGGTTTCCTCCAAGGGTGGGCCATGCAAATCCAAATCATTGATGATTTTCAGATTCACAATGTACACTGTAAAAGGTTCCAAGCCTCTTATTGTATAGCTCTGGAAAACAAACCATACACTACAACGGAACCTCATTTTACAGACGAAATACACTAGTGTTGAGCAGATCGCACTAACACTGTCCTCATTAGCATTTTAACGTGATATTTGCAAGGCGGAAGATAGTTCTTCTTCAAAATGTGTTTAAACTGTGGTATAAATTACATTAAGATCCCCACATTGCATTACATGGATTATTAGCTTTGAATTTATAACAATGATGTGGGACCCCATTTTTCCAACATAATAGGGTCCCCCAGAACTCAAAAAATTTTAAGGCTAATGCAAAGACTGTGGAGTATACAGAAATGACAAAAGTTTTAAATATATATATTTTTTGGTTGAATTCACAAGATTGTATCTTCCTAGAATACCAAATATTCAAATTTTGAAGATTAAACCTGATAGTTTTAATGAGATATACAATGAAAAGCAACAATAATGTAAAGGCCACACTATTAATTTTTGTTCAAATAACATTTCAACAGTACAGCAAGGAAATGTCACCATTTTATCTTTTGTAAGTGAATTATATTTCCTTGTCCCTCTACAGTAAGTCACTTTTGTTTCCTTGATCGCATAGAATAAATGATTTATGATTCCTTGCTTACAACTAGATTGGGCCAACTCGGCGCCAACATATCCCCAGACAGGTCATCACTCACGCCACAGGTTTTGATCGGGAATTTTTTAAAACATAATTACCCATTATTATATGAACTTCAGCACATCAATCTGCTCTGTTTATATCTCCCCAAGGAAGATGGTGTATCCCCAGACGCCGAATACATAACTCAAATTATATTTTCAATCTTCCTGCAATGATAACTATAAACCTATTTTCAAAGTATTTAAATGATTGATGATTGAATGTCCATTCTAAAATAATAATCCCAAAAGAGTATATCTGTTTCTATATTTGTTGACAAATAAAATAGTATTTTTAACTCAACTCATCATATTTTTCAATCTTCCTTCAAAGTATTTAAATGATTGATGATTCAATGTCCATTCTAAAATTCATAATCCCAAAAGCGCATATCTGTTTCTATATTTGTTCACAAATAAAATATTATTTAAAAAAAAATTATTTATATTATTATTTTATTATATTATTTTTAGAATTTGCAAATTGTTTTCAGTTATTCATTTCCTCTATACCTATATATGTGGTCCATATATATGCAACCTAAATATGTGACACAATCTCAGTTCTGACTCCCCTTTGTGTTATATGTAATGAAGCCCACCACCTCCCACCCCCACCCCTCTCCCCTTCTCCACACCTCTCTCACTATTACACAAGATCTGCAACCCCATTGAGTTCTTTGTTTCTCATCTGATATCATTAAATACCTTTGTTTATTTAGTGTCACTCAATATAGCTGGAGGTCCCAGAGGTGGGTGGGGGGAATCCAGGTGGGGGGATGTGGGTTGAGCATAAATGGTAAACAAACAATCTATATAAAAGGGGTACTCAAATACAAAAAGAATTGAGAATTTTAAGTATGTGATTATCAACTGAAATGAGTTCATAACTGTAGGAGCTGTGCCAAAATTAACTGAGGCAAGTTGAATAAAACTGGGCTAGTTGAGGGTTAAAAATCCCCTAGTTTTACTACATAAGGATATAATTTCATTAATATTGGGACTTAAAGCTCACTTAAAGTGTCCATTTTGTCTACTTCAATATGTTTCACCAGTTTCATTTTAAAAAGTGAAAAACTCAGCAAGCAGAGGTATAACACACAAAAATAAGTTCTTAAAAGACTAAGATAGCCATAACATTATTAATATTCAAAATTTAAATAGACAGGCATTTCCTTTTAAAAATTCAAAGATTTCAGCTCTATAACCCACATAGTTTGACAGTTACTGGGCTTTAAAGTAGCATAATATCCATAAATTGGGTTTCTGTGAGCATTTTACAATTGTTAAAGAGACCTTAGCAATTAAACTACAGATCTGAAACTTTTTGGGGGGACATACATAACAAACAAAAATCATATATAATACAGTTTAAGACTTGTCACACTAAGCATTTCCAAATAACAGGGCAAAATACGGAAAAAATGTCAAAAAAGGCACTTGGGCGAGTGTCTATGGCCCTCATACACAGGTTAAATGTCTACTAAAAACCTTGATTTTCGGCATATGTAAAAAGGACATAATAATGCATTCCCAGATGGGATTTCAGCTCCATCAATCACATAGTTTAACAGTTACAGGGCTTAAAGGTGGTAAAAAGTCCAAATATTGGGTCATTGTGGGCCTTTTAGAGATCTTGATGTGGCTTTCAAATTAAAGCTTCAGACTTAAAATTTGTTACATACTAAGATTACACATAGAATATGTATCTAATAAAGTTTGAAACTTCTCAGACTTACCATTTCCAAGTTACAGAGCAAAATATGTGAAAAATGTCTTAAAAGGGTCACTCAGGTGGGTGTTAAAGGTCCTCATACACAGGTTAAATGTCTACTTGAAGCCTTGATTTTTGGCACATGTAAAAAGAACATAATAATGTATTCCCAGATGAGATTTCAGCTCTATCAGTCACATAGTTTAACAGTCACAGGCCTTAAAATTGGCAAAAAGTCCAAATACTGGGTCTTTATGGGGCCTTCTAGAGACCTAAATGTGGCCTTCAAATTAAAGCTTCAGACTTAAAATTTGTCACATACTAAGATTACACATAGAATATGCATCTAATACAGTTTGAAACTTCTTAGACTTACCATTTCCAAGTTACAGGGAAAAATATGTGAAAAATGTCTAAAAATGGTCACTCGGGTGGGGATTTATGGTCCTCATACACAGGTTAAATGTCTTCTTAAAGCCTTAATTTTTGGCACATATAAAAATAACATACTAATATCTTCTCAGATAGGATTTGAGCTCTATCAGTCACATAGTTTGACAGTCACAGGGCTTAAAAGTAGCAAAAAGTCCAAATATTGGGTCTTTGGGAGCCTTTTAGAGACCTCAATTTGACCTTCAAAATTAAAGCTTCAGACTTAAAATCTGTTACATACTAAGATTACACACAGAATATATATCTAATACAGTTTGAAACTTCTCAGACTTACCATTTCCAAGTTACAGGGAAAAAGATGTGAAAAATGTCTTATAAGGGTCACTCGGGTGGGTGTTTATGGTCCTGATACACAGGTTAACTGTCTATTAAAGGCCTAAATGTTGGGGCACATATAAGAAAACACATAGATATATTCCCAGATGATATTTAAGTTAGATGAGAGACATAGTTTGAAAGCTACAGTGCTTGAAAGTGGCAAAAAGTGCATAAATTGGGTCTCTGTGGGCACTTTTGAGACCTTAAGTCGACCCCTTTGGGTAAACCTACAGCCCTAAAATTTTCTACAGACAAGGATTACATATCAAAGTTATACCTAGCACAGTTTGAGACTCATCAGAATTACCACTTCCAAATTATAGGGCAAAATATGTGAAAAGTATAGCAAAAAATCCCTAAGTGGGGGTATTTATGGGCCTCAAAGACAATTTTCTCCTCAACTTAAAGTCGTGATTTTCGGCACATGTACTAAGAATATATTAATGTGTTGTCAGGTAAAATTTCATCCAGCTGAGCATCATAGTTTGTGACCTACAGGGCTCTAAGTGGCCAAAAGTCCAATTTCTGACCTTAAGGTGGCCATAAGTTCTTTTTTACTGGAAGTTTAAGGTCACCTTAAAATAGGGATCTTCCTTTGGGCACCCTTAACATGTGTACCAAGTTTGAAAAAAAAATATTAATTTGTTTTTGAGTTATCGCGTCCACAAGGAAATTTCTACGGCGGCGGCGGCGGCGCGACGGACCTGAATCCAATATATCCCCGACTTTCGTCTGGGGATATAATAATAAGGCATCTATATAACAAACCTACTTGCCAAATTTCATGTGAATATGTGAAGTACGTTTTAAGTTATCATCTGGACAAGCACACCCCTTTCAAAAACATATTTTTGGCCATGTGACTACTCTGATTGGTTGAAATGTCATGACACCATATTCAGAAATTTTCCTTAGGGCTACTGCATAAATGTGCTAAATTTGAAACAAATCTGCCCAGTGGTTGCCGAGCTATAATGCCCTTGTTCCACCAAAGGATTAAGCCCCGATCCTGTCGGCGACCCTTAATCGTGCACAGTCGGTTGAAAAAAGACAAAAATGGGCGGGAATACTGGGTCGGTACTGAAGTCTGGGATTAAGAACAGATCGTCCCCAGGACGCCTCAGGACACCTCAGGACGCCTCAGGCGGCCGCAGACAGTCCCCGACTGGTCTGGGACTAAGAACCGACTAAGCCAGTTTTCGGGTCGGTTTCAACCACGATCCTGTCGGACACAAACCGACTGGGTCCCAGGACGCCTCAGGCCTCCTGGGACTAAGAGCCGACTAACACACGATTAACTACCGGCGTCCTCAGGCGTCCTCAGGCCTCCTCAGGCCTCCCCAGACCACGATCCCCGATTATTGTTTTGCAAAGTTGCTGGATTTTCTGGGTATATATATATAAAATTTGCGATCTAATCATCATTGCTTTTCTAGGAACACACCAGGAACACACCAGGATGCCACCTTTTAATGGAAGACAGATTCAACAACAACTTAGGGCTTTCTTGGTTTTTATTCAGTTACAAATAATCATGTATTTCCATTTTTTACGTCAAGCACAGCAACCACCACCACCACCACCAGCACCACCAGCACCCATACAGAGACCTAGAAGAAGGCACAACATGTGGGTCAGGCCATGGCTTCTGCAGAGAGAGGAGAGGGGGGCCTACCACAACATTATGGCTGATCTGTATGCCACAGACATTCCAGGATTCACCAACTACATGAGGATGACCCCAGAATTCTTTGAAATGATGAAGACCAGACTGGAACCACGTCTAGCCAGACAGGCCACCAACTACAGAGCTCCTATCAGTGTTGGGGAGAAGTTAGCCCTCACCATCAGATATCTGGCCACTGGAGAGTCATACACATCATTATCCTGTCAGTTCAGGGTTGGCAGATCCACCATTTCCAAGTTTCTACCAGAGGTCTGCAGGGCCATCCAGGATGAGTTCACCAGAGAGTACCTCAAATGTCCTACTACTCCAGATGAGTGGAAAGAACTGGAAAGGGAATTCAGGATCAGGTGGAATGTTCCACATGCCCTGGGAGCCCTGGATGGAAAGCATGTGGCCCTGAAGAAACCCAAGAACTCTGGAGCCCTCTACCACAACTACAAGGGGTTCTTTTCCATTGTCATGTTGGCCTTGGTAGATGGGCAGTACAAATTCAGATGGGTGGATGTGGGTACAGAAGGGTCTTGCTCAGATGCCCAGATATTTAATGCCTCTCAGCTGAAGAGGAGGATTGAAGATGGCAGGATAGGCTTCCCTGACCCAGCTCCTATAACACAGGGTGGTAGAGATGTCCCCTACTTCATTTTGGCAGATGATGCCTTTGCCCTGAAGACCTGGCTCATGAAACCCTATGGCAGAAGGCTGTTAACAAGGGAGGAAAGGATTGCCAACTACAGAATATCAAGGGGCAGGAGAGTTGTGGAGAACGCTTTTGGCATCCTTGTGTCAAGATTTAGAGTCATGAGGACCACCATTGAACTACCCCCAGAAACAGTTAGAGAAGTGGTCATGACCTGTGTGGTTCTGCACAATATACTCAGAAGCCAGTATCAAGGTCAACCTGCTGGTCAGCAGCCTGGGGGGGATGATGATGATGATGATGTGCCTGGTGATTGTGGATTGATTGGTGGTGCTGCTGGTGGTGGCCAAGACAGAAACCCTGCTAGAGAGGCCAAAAGACAGAGGGATTACCTGAAGGACTACTTCAATAATGAGGGAGCAGTGGCCTGGCAAGATGGCAGAATATAAGTCCTGTTGCAGTAAACAGTCCTTTTCAGGACTAACTATAACAGTCCTTTTCAGGACTACCAAATATTCCAAAAACAATTAATCAGCTATGTGGACAAACAGACAAACCCCATGCCAAACATAACTTGTTGAGACGGACAAACAGACAAACCCCATGCCAAACATAACCTGTCGAGACGTACAAACAGACAAACCCCATGCCAAACATAACTTGTTGAGACGTACAAACAGACAAACCCCATCCCAAACATAACTTGTTGAGACGGACAAACAGACAAACCCCATGCCAAACATAACTTGTACAGACGGACAAACAGACAAACCCCATGCCAAACATAACTTGTTCAGACAGACAAACAGACAAACCCCATGCCAAACATAACTTGTTCAGACAGACAAACAGACAAACCCCATGCCAAACATAACTTGTTCAGACAGACAAACAGACAAACACAACTTACTCACCCAACAAACAGACAAACCCACTGTTAAACAAAAGCGAAACACAAAGTGACACATAATATCCTAAATTGAATAATTATTTTATATATTTTCAAATCCACATCATAATTTAAACATTTTTCTTTTTTCATGGCTGGGAAACTTATTTGTAGCAGAAATTTTTTTATGGAAATATTCAATTTTAAATATTCATTTCTAATCACAAAAATTTGGAAAATATAACCATGGAACTAGTTTTGCTTTCAATAATGGGGGATTGTGTTTGCTAAATAGTTTGTCAGTTCGTTGGCATGGGTTCTATCTACTTTTGGGTTTGGGTGTTTGTTGGTTGGTGGTTACTGGGGTTGGGTTTTTTGGGGTAGTTGGGTATTAGGTTTGGTACTGGGTTTGTTATTTGGGGGTTATGTTTGGTATTGGGTTTGTCTGTTTGTGGGTTGGTAAGTATGTAATTATGCCTTTTAACTCTAGGGAAGGTGCAAGTGTTGGACTTTTCAATTACAGATTTTAAACTATCCCATGGATTTTAATCTAAAAATGGGCTGATTAATGGCCATATTGGGAGTTACTTTTAATATTTTTTTTATGTGGCCTTTTTGGTTATGTGTAGTACCATGGGTTATTTGTTTCATGTTTGGGGTGGTGTAAGTGTTGGACTTTAATTTTTTTTTTCTTGTGATAAGTATTTGTACTGAACTTTTTTGTTTTGGGAGGGGAATTGGAAGAACACGTAGCTGAATAATTGTTTTTGGAAGAATTGGTGGCCCTGAAAAGGGCCTGGCAGGTCAAAGACCCGCCCTGACTGGATGGCTACTGAGGAGGCTGCTGCTGCTGTTGAGGCGGTGCTGAAGTGGTGATAGTAAAGAGCTGCTGCTGCGGTTGTTGCTGCTGCTGCTGAGGCTGCTCGACGATCTGTGTTGATGTCAGATCTGGTAGCTGGCTTAAGATTCCACTCAGATTGTGTCTGCTCCCTTCGTCCTGTACAGTTAGGACAGATGTAGGGTTGCTGAAGCCAATGGGGCTTGGTGTATAGTACACAAAACTGCTGCTAGGTGCTGCTTGAGTGGAACTTGACGCCTGTGGAGTGGTTGTTGGCAGTAGGCCGACCCTCTGGGACTCCGTGGTAACAGTGGCTGATCTTCTGGGCAATGGCTGACGTCTGCGGTTACTCTTAATATTTTCGATATCTCTGAATATCTTGCCCTTTAATTCTTCAAATTCTTCTTGAGTCATCTTTTCGGCCTCTGATGCCACGTAGTCAAAGAAGGGCTGCCTGTCTGACTTCTGATGCAGAAAACCTGAGATAAGTGTCCTCATCTGCTCAAAGTGTTCGAGAATCTTGGAGTCTGTAGTTGAAACGGGTGTTGATGTAATGATGGACTGACTCCTCTCCCTCAGGACACTGGACTCGAGGTGTTCTGTGTCAGTAGTTGACCCACGTGATTCGTCCTGCTTGCTGGTATTTGGACTGGCCTCAAAACCTGAACTTCTATTGGCCCCCTTTCTTCTGATGTGGGTTTTAAGAAAACCCATCTGTTGGTAGACCCAGGACTGTCTCTTGGTCATCTCCCTCGGGGCTTGGCCAGATTGGAGCTTAGACAGCTTTCCATAACGGGTTCGCTGGGACTCAAACCACCTTCTCACATCAAAGGGCTGGAGCTTAAGTTCTGCAGATATTTCTGCCCAGAGAGCCTCTCTTCTATTCCTGTCGTGGAAACGTGAATGTTCCTTGTCATACAGTTCAGGGTGCAGCTTGACGAATTCTACAATGGAAACTTCATCACTGTCTGTAAAAGTGGCACACACCCTGGCTCTCTTGGCTGAAGAATGGCACTCCGGATCTTCCTCACACCTCTCTTCTTCTTCTGCCACAGCTTCCCCAATAGCTGGATCTTCCTGAATCTCCTCCTCCTCTCTCCTCTCACTTCCTTCTTCTGTAATAACTTCACTCCTCTCCTCTACTTGACTTTCCTTCTCCCTCTCATCCATCTTTTTCCTTCCTCTCTTCCCTCCTTTCTCTTTTCTCATGATCCAGTCGACAAAATAATAAAAAAATAGTAAAATGTGTCTCCTAACTGTGAAATTTGCCTTAAGCTCAAGTATATAAAATGTAAAATAAAAATTGAAAACCCCTACAAATCAGTGACACACGTCTCTCAGTAGCCAAACAGTCAGTAACAATGACAAAGTGTACGCGGTCGCTTATATAGTCCCAGACCTGCTCATTGCCTCGTTTTAATTTCCAACGCGCGGAAAACAGTCGGTTCTTAATCGGTTGTTAGTCCCAGGCCGCCTGGGGCGTCCTCAGGCCGCCGCAGACTGAAAATGCGTGGTCCCAGGCGTCCTGGGGAGGCCGGTTTGGATCGGTTAGGGTCGGTTACCCTTAGTCGGTTCTTAGTCCCAGACCTTGATTTTTGGGTCGCAGGACACCGCAGACGGTCTGAGGCTTCCGGGGACTAATGAAACCGACTCACTTTCAGACGCATGAAATTCATACGCATCATATTTGAGTCTGGGATTAAGAACCGGCCGCCTGGGACTAAGCTACGGAGGTCTGGGACTAAGGGTCGCAGGACGCCTGGGACAACAACCGACTCTGTAAATTTGGGTCTGAGGAGGCCTGAGGACGCCTGGGACTGGACATTTTGTTGACGGCGGGAAATAGGAATCGGTTGTAGTCGTGTGAAATATCAAACATGTTTGATTTTTCACACGGCCCCAACCGACCACAACCGACCCTTACAGAAGGTCTGGGACTAAGCAAATATTTCAAACCGACCCCCAAAAACCCTTAATCGGGAGCCTTAGTCGTGTGGTGGAACACCCACATAAGCAACAGAAAATGCAGCAGCTGCCGGAGGACCCTCTCTATCTCCGCTTTTGCGGGATGCTTAATTACATATGATATATATATGTCATGTATAAAATCATTTTCTTTTTGGTAGATAATGAAAGTGACTTACATTTCCTTGTTCTATCACTGTTGCTGTCCAGTTGATCTTATCACTCGCCCTGTGTTTCAGGACATACCCCTTGAATTCTCCATTAATTTCTGAGTCCGGTGGCTTCTTAAACACCAAAGTGATTGAAGTGTTAGTGATTTCTGTGTCTATAATCACAGGCAGGGCTTTTATGGTGGGAACTGAAACAGATGTCAAAGTTGGGTTTACCTTTTAACATCCACAGCTAAGAACTGTCATAGACTACCGGGTTAACTGAACACAGCTCCAATACAATGGGAAACTGATCACAAAGAAGCAAAGCGGGTAAGAAAAACAATTAAAATATAGTTTATAAACCACTCGGATAAACTTAAGTATTCTGTCAAATATGCCTACCTAGTATAAGTTTTTCTTCCCCTCAATTTTTTTCAGAGATGTTTAACATTTTATTTTATTACACTTATTTACATCTTCCCACAATGTTTGCTTCACTGGTAGCTAGAATTGGTTACGCCTAAAACACAGTTACCCAAATCTGGAGCGGTCCTTTCCGCATAAATACCCAATCTCACTTTTTTATAATGTAACAAACCAGCAGCATTTACTGTAATTGCTGGGTTTGAACCCAGTACCACATAGAAAAAAGCCAAGAGATCATTTGCCAAACAATTTTTCCAACTAAAAATGTTCTCCCACCTGGGATGTACATACTTCACACAGTCTAGATTGCAATTTGGCTTTTTTCTACAAATGTTCCTTTTTAATTAATATTTTTTGCTTCTAGTATATATGCACTGTAATAATGCTGATTATTTAATGAGAAAGAATACTACTTGATGATATCCTTATCAATTACTTTTACAGTAGTGTCACAAATATTGTCTTCAGTTGGTTGTTTAACTATAGAGTAATTTTTTTTTTCAATGAGACATACTGTTAATTTATCCAATATTTAACCGGAGCTAAACTTTGATTTTCTTTCAAGCAGGAAATATTTTACACAAGTAATTTAGAACACTGGAACCTGATACTTTTGTTTATAAATCAGATCAAAATTTAGTTCACATAAATCAATGACACTGATCATCAGTAGCTGATGCAGTGTGTTTAACAAAAATATCAAAGCTTTAAACTATGGCAGGAACTTGTATGATATTTAATATGAACCTCATTCACCAATATCCAAGTCTAGTTACACACTAAAGTATTACTCTAATGTTCTGACTGAGAAATATTTAACTGGTCAAAGTCTCAAAACTAAACCTATCCTTGGATATTCTTAGATAAAAAGTGAAGTATGGTTAAGCACACACACAGTAATAAAGTGTGCCATGTACAGACCTCCAGAAAGAGTTCTGACTGGCTGTGACCAGCCTGAGGACTGCATACTCTGGCCTACTGCATTCTCTGCCCACACCCGGACTGTGTATACTGTGTAAGGATGTAGATTGCTCAGCAGAAGTTCTGTGTCTTCAGATTTCCTAGTGTCACGAAAGTCACTCGAACTACAGAGGAGAAAAGACACACAAGTGATACTCTATTCATTGATTATGAATATAGTATATTTATTTGGGGTTTTACGTCGCTTTCAACACTGTACAGGTCATGTCACGACGGGTAGTTGGAAGGGCAGAGGAAACCAGTACATAGAGTTCGCTAGGGTTGTGTACTGTAAACTGCCGACCAACGGCAAGCAACTACCAGCTTTCATGAATATAGTATAATAACCATGATCATGAGACAAAAAGAATCACAGTCATAAAAATAATACCTCCCTGGCGGAGGTAACAATAGCCAGTCTGAGATGCTGATTAACCAGAGATAGCTTTGTGTTTAAAGACAAAAATAGACAGAGATAGTACTTTCAAACAAAGCTGCTCAATATATGGTGTCACAAAAGGATACAAAAACAACAGTGTCCAGAATCCTCAGTGTGTGGCTGAAGTTACTGAAACCAATGAGGAAAAAAACAAAACAGCTCATAGTCTCATTCAAAAAATGATTTAATATGATGTGATGGCAGTTCACCAGATATGTAGTCCACTAGCAACACAAGAAGACCCCACACATACTCTTTTTATTGTACAAATAGCTATACAGTAGCATGTGTAAAGACAAAAATAGCATCAGAGATGCCCGTACCCCACAGCCTTGGGAAATATTTTCAACACCATGAGATATAGAAGTACTGTACCAGTACAAACTTCAGGATACTTTCAGAGCACTGTCAGTTATATAAAGGTCCAAACAATGTTTAAATGGAGAAATAATGTTTAAAAGAAAGATAATGAGTATAAAGTTGAAGTATTAAAACAAGATAATTCAATGACAAGATGACAGCATTAATCAGTAAACTAAAATTCAACACTCTTTATATACATCTGCATTTCCGAATTATGGTTTAGATGGTTTGAATATTACCATGCATACAGAAGTGGTAATACATTTAAGGAATGCTTATGTGTGGTGTTGGAGTAAAATCTGCGGCTCACTTGATGTAATTCTATCTCTTACAATGGGAAGTTATGAAAGTAAAATTTTTAATAAATTCTAATATGACTTTTGCTTAATCTGCATCAAAAGACAGACCCAAAGGTGCAACAAGATTTTAAAGGTCAAGGTCACTACGGCAAGGTAAAAGGTCAAATTAAGGTCACACCATGATAATACACACCTATAGCCAATAACCAATGTCCCTACCAAGTATCAACTTCCTACACCTTACGGTTTCCGAGATACAGCCCTGACGATTTTATAGGTCAAGGTCACTATGGCAAGGTCAAAGGTCAAATCAAGGTCACACCATGATGCTGCACACCTACACCCCCTAGCCAATATCGCTACCAAGTATCAACTTCCTACACCTTACGGTTTCTGAGATATAGCCCGGACAACATTTTATAGGTCAAGGTCACTACGGCAAGGTCAAAGGTCAAATCAAGGTCAGACCATGACGCTGCACACCTACACCCCTTAAGCAATATCCCTACCAAGTATCAACTTCCTACACCTTACGGTTTCTGAGATATAGCCTGGACAAGATTTTATAGGTCAAGGCCACTATGGCAAGGTCACAGGTCAAATCGAGGTCACACCATGACGTTGCACACCTACACCCCCTAACCAATATCCGTACCACGTATCAACTTCCTACACCTTACGGTTTCTGAGATATAGCCCGGACAACATTTTATAGGTCAAGGTCACTACGGCAAGGTCAAAGGTCAAATCAAGGTCACACCATGACGTTGCAAACCTACACCCCCTAACCAATGTCCCTACCAAATATCAACTTCCCAAGCCTTACAGTTTCCGAGATACAGCCCGGACAACATTTTATAGGTCAAGGTCACTACGGCAAGGTCAAATCAAGGTCACACCATGACGTTGCACACCTACACCCCCTAACCAATATCCCTACCAAGTATCAACTTCCTACACCTTACGGTTTCCGAGATATAGCCCGGACAAGATTTTATAGGTCAAGGTCACTACAGCAAGGTCAAAGGTCAAATCAAGGTCAGACTATGACGTTGCACAACTACACCCCCTAACCAATGTCCCTACCAAGTATCAACTTCCTACACCTTACAGTTTCCGAGATATAGCCCGGACAAGATTTTCAAACTCAAGGTCACTACGGCAAGGTCAAATCAAGGTCAGACCATGACGTTGCACAGCTACACCCCCTAACCAATGTCCCTACCAAGTATCAAGTTCCTACACCTTACGGTTTCTGAGATACAGCCCGGACAAACTATTTCCCGCCGCCCACCCACCCGCCCGCCCGGATGCCCGCCCGCCCGACCATCCGGACACCATGGGTGAAAACAATACCCCAACAGCCATTAAGGGCTGTGGGGTAAAAACTGAATGGGAATTATAGTTCATTGGCTGGGTGTCCAAAGAATTCTCATTGACTTTGGTTGCTGGAACTATCAGAGAACATTCAAACTAGGGCTGTCCCGAATAGTCAACTAATCGACAACGGTTAGATTAGTGCTGTTTATGGGTTCTTATTTTAAAGTATGAATAATCGCTCAACATATTGTAAAACATGGCAGAAGGTCTGAATCTGCATAATATGTTCATATTGTCACATAAAATAAGATAAATCGCCCACTTCCTTACTGAAATAAATGAAGCAGAAGTTGCAGGAAAACAGCAAATTTATTAAATTTTATAGATTATATACACATATTTTCATTTTATTTCACATATTTCTCGTTTTCATTGCTTTTTACAATATGAAACTTAAGATATTTGGTTGTTTTATAAATTCAGCGGTTATTTGGTGCCAACATGAAATATTTGGAGTCGTGACGTCCCTAATTTGAAACACTTACTTGTAATGTACTCTGTAGTTAGTAACTGGGCTGCTACTGTCTGCCTCACTGGGTTTCCAGCTAACTTTCATGGTAGTGTTTGTGATGTCTGAAAAGATTGGTGGTTCAGGCGGGGCTGATGGCTTCGCTACAGAACAAACACTATAAATTTACTGAAATGAAGTGATTGTTAGCAACTGAACTTCTTTCAGATCATCATAAAATAGATGTTCCCGTTAGACCCATGCACACTTACATACCAGAAATGAATCAAATCTATCGAGTGGTTCTGGACTCATTGACAAAGAAAATGTGACACACCCTTACATGCCTGTGGATATTTAACAGAGGCTTCAGTGACCAAGTAATTGTTTAAATTTGACAAACAATTACCTGACCCTCACAACTCTGATTTGAACCAATCTCATGTGCAAAGTACTGATGCCCTCTCCCAGGATGACCCTAGCTGCATTAAACTGTGTAAATTTATTTATTTATTTGGGGTTTTACATCGCTTTCAACACTGTACAGGTCATATCACGACGGGTAGTGGGAAGGGCAGAGGAAACCAGTACATACAGTTTGCTAGGGTTCTGTACTGTAAACTGCCGACCAACGGCAAGCAACTACCAGCTTTCCCACTTAAGGCCATGAAGGGGATCGAACCCTGGCCTCAGAGGTGGGAGGTGAGAGTGTTACCACTCTGCCACCATGGCCCCTTAAACTGTGTAAAATCTAAGGCTTAAATGATTAAGCAAACTAGCTTAACAATGGATTATCCAAGCACTAGCTGGTGCCAATATTGCTGAATTGGTGAACTGTTTAATCACTTTTTGCGAGATCATTAGAATCCTTAATATTTGGAGTTTAAACCTAAAAACAGAGGAAAGAATACTTAATTGGGAAGATTGAGTTGAAAAGATGAGTTAACAACTTAATATATGTTAAAACATAGTTTTGGTGTAGAAAGAGTACTTTTACTTTTTGTAGAAGAGTCGGCAATAACTCAGCACAAAAGAAGGTAGTCTCTTTATATTAATTGTTTGCTGTTTTGCATATACTAGAGGGGATGTTATGTCAATAATTTTATGCAAATAATAAAATATTACGGATGGGTCATATATCTAAAAACGGCTTCTGTAGTAACCTATTAAATGTATGACAAATTTCAACACCATTTAACCAACTGTTGAAAAGTAACTTACAAATAATAGTGACATCCACTGTGTCTGTGAACACTGTTGTTTTCTCATCTGTTGATGTACCATTTGTAGAAATAATCCTCTGATGTGCAATACATTGATAGATGCCTGTCATGTCAACATCTGTCTCGCTTATAGACAGAGACTTGTTTGGTAGAAGTGAATAGCCATCAGGAATACCTGGGAACATCCAAACCATGTCAAACTATTGCAGTAAATGATTTGACAACATACTTCTATGAACTGTGTATTCTATTTTTTCATACTTCTAAACATATTTTACAGTTCCTGCCAATACTAGGGATGGGTCGGTAGGCTCGGTATCGAGACCAATTTTTTACTGAAATACCGTGATGAGATTTTACAACCGCCACTTTGTTTGTGAACACATATAATGAAAGGAAGGGCTGAAATATTAGAAACATACCCCACACCTGAAGAAATTATAAGCTTTTGTCCCCAATTTTCCTGCATTTGCAGACTTTATACAGTACCAGCGTTTATGTTGAGTAGAACTGCCATGTTTTGGTTATGACAATTTATAACCTCAATCTTGCTTGTTAGCTCATATAATTGAAGAAAAACTTAAAATATTGGGAACAAGCAATCAAGAAATTATAAGCTTTTATCTCATTTTGTATATTTGGTCACTTTTAATGTGACATTGTGAAGATCCACGTTTATTTGGGATCTACCAAAATACGGAGTCCCGGAATTGGTACGGATTTGCATTGGCAACCTCCCAATGTACACATTATGGTACCGGCCCAACCCTAGCTAATTTGTACATAATCATCTCTTTTATTGTATGCGACAGGTCTAAAGTTACTTTTTGTTAACAATAAACCTAACTTTGAATTCCTTTGCTGCATAATACTTTCACCTCATTTCCCAGTTTTTTTATTTTACAAATTCATTTTCCACATCACTATTAATCTTTACAAAAGTTTTTGTTCAATTTCACCTTTTAAATAATTACATGAAGGAAATGGTAAACAAAATCTGATGAGAAAGCAGAATCTAGTACAAAAAATCCCTTAACATTAACTCTGGTCAATGATTTCTTTTTCTTTTTAAATAGAAGTAAATAAATATCAGGGTCCTACAGGGAATTGTCAATATGACTGAAATGTACCATACACTAGAATTCTTGGTTACAAAGAAAAACTAGAAATAGGCCGCCCTGTTGATAGTAGATGCGAATAGAAACAGGATAGCATAGAAGAACACACATTATCATGTGTAATGTCCACCCATGAACCTTTTGCCCAAATTGTACAGTAGTCTTACAAGACCCTGTTTCATTTGTAAAATATATCAATGATGCTTAAATATTTGTTAGTGTAGATGTAAATTATTTCAGCTTCATGCCTTTTTGCATTGGTTGGGTTGAAAATTTTGACGAAATCACTCTATCTTGCACGGTTAAGAAGATAGAAGCAAATTCCTGTTTTTCTATTTTTGGCAAAAATTTGAAAATTCAAAATGGCCGCCATTTTTTGGAAAAGGAAATTTTTTTGAAAATTGCCAAGAGTACATTTCTTAGATACCCTGGGTCGAAAATTTCAACGAAATAACTCTATTTTGCACAGTTAAGGCCAGTTTGTGTTTTTCCATTTTGGGCAAAAATCCGAAAATTCAAAATGGCTGCCATTTTTGGGGAGGGGAAATTTTTTTGAAAATTGCAAAGATTACATTTCTTAGATACCCTGTGGGTCAAAAATTTCGACGAAATTGCTCTATCTCGCATGATTAAGGAGATAGAAGCAAATTTGTGTTTTGCCATTTTTGGCAAAAATTCGAAAATTCAAAATTGTCGCAATTTTTGGGGAGGGGAAAATTTTTTGAAAATTGCAAAGATTGCATTCCTTAGATAACCTGTGGGTCGAAAATTTCAACGAAATCGCTCTATCTCGCACGGTTAAGGAGATAGAAGCAAATTTGTGTTTTGCATTTTGGGCAAAAATTTGAAAATTCAAAATGGCCGCCATTTTTGGGGAGGGGAAAATTTTTGGAAAATTGCAAAGATTGCATTCCTTAGATACCCTGTGGGTCGAAAATTTCAACGAAATCGCTCTATCTCGCACGGTTAAGGAGATCGAAGCAAATTTGTGTGTTGCCATTTTTGGCAAAAATTCGAAAATTCAAAATGGCTGCCATTTTTGGGGAGGGGAAAATTTTTTTTAAATTACCAAGAGTACAATGCTCAGATACCCTGTGGGTCGAAAATTTCGACGAAATCGCTCTATCTCGCACGGTTAAGGAGATAGAAGCAAATTTGTGTTTTGCCATTTTTGGCAAAAATTCGAAAATTCAAAATGGCCGCCATTTTTGGGGAGGGGAAAATTTTTGGAAAATTGCAAAGATTAGATACCCTGTGGGTGGAAAATTTCGACGAAATCACTCTATCTCGCACGGTTAAGGAGATAGAAGCAAATTTGTGTTTTGCCATTTTTGGTAAAAATTCGAAAATTCAAAATGGCCGCCATTTTTGGGGAGGGGAAAATTTTTTAAAAATTACCAAGAGTACAATGCTCAGATACCCTGTGGGTCGAAAATTTCGACGAAATCGCTCTATCTCGCACGGTTAAGGAGATAGAAGCAAATTTGTGTTTTGCCAGTTTTGGCAAAAATTCGAAAATTCAAAATGGCCGCCATTTTTGGGGAGGGGAAAATTTTTGGAAAATTGCAAGAGTACACTCCTTAGATACCCTGTGGGTCGAAAATTTTGCCGAAATCGCTCTATCTCGCATGGTTAAGGAGATAGAAGCAAATTTGTGTTTTACCATTTTTGGCAAAAATTCGAAAATTCAAAATGGCCGCCATTTTTGGGGAGGGGAAAATTTTTTAAAAATTACCAAGAGTACAATGCTCAGATACCCTGTGGGTCGAAAATTTCGACGAAATCGCTCTATCTCGCACGGTTAAGGAGATAGAAGCAAATTTGTGTTTTGCCATTTTTGGCAAAAATTCAAAAATTCAAAATGGCCGCCATTTTTGGGGAGGGGAAAATTTTTGGAAAATTGCAAAGATTGCATTCCTTAGATACCCTGTGGGTCGAAAATTTCGACGAAATCGCTCTATCTCGCACGGTTAAGGAGATAAAAGCAAATTTGTGTTTTGCCATTTTTGGCAAAAATTCGAAAATTCAAAATGGCCGCCATTTTTGGGGAGGGGAAAATTTTTGGAAAATTGCAAAGATTGCATTCCTTAGATACCCTGTGGGTCGAAAATTTCGACGAAATCGCTCTATCTCGCACGGTTAAGGAGATAGAAGCAAATTTGTGTTTTGCCATTTTTGGCAAAAATTCGAAAATTCAAAATGGCCGCCATTTTTGGGGAGGGGAAAATTTTTGGAAAATTGCAAAGATTAGATACCCTGTGGGTGGAAAATTTCGACGAAATCACTCTATCTCGCACGGTTAAGGAGATAGAAGCAAATTTGTGTTTTGCCATTTTTGGCAAAAATTCGAAAATTCAAAATGGCCGCCATTTTTGGGGAGGGGAAAATTTTTGGAAAATTGCAAAGATTAGATACCCTGTGGATGGAAAATTTCGACGAAATCACTCTATCTCGCACGGTTAAGGAGATAGAAGCAAATTTGTGTTTTGCCATTTTTGGTAAAAATTCGAAAATTCAAAATGGCCGCCATTTTTGGGGAGGGGAAAATTTTTTAAAAATTACCAAGAGTACAATGCTCAGATGCCCTGTGGGTCGAAAATTTCGACGAAATCGCTCTATCTCGCACGGTTAAGGAGATAGAAGCAAATTTGTGTTTTGCCAGTTTTGGCAAAAATTCGAAAATTCAAAATGGCCGCCATTTTTGGGGAGGGGAAAATTTTTGGAAAATTGTAAGAGTACACTCCTTAGATACCCTGTGGGTCGAAAATTTTGCCGAAATCGCTCTATCTCGCACGGTTAAGGAGATCGAAGCAAATTTGTGTGTTGCCATTTTTGGCAAAAATTCGAAAATTCAAAATGGCTGCCATTTTTGGGGAGGGGAAAATTTTTTTTAAATTACCAAGAGTACAATGCTCAGATACCCTGTGGGTCGAAAATTTCGACGAAATCGCTCTATCTCGCACAGTTAAGGAGATAGAAGCAAATTTGTGTTTTGCCAGTTTTGGCAAAAATTCGAAAATTCAAAATGGCCGCCATTTTTGGGGAGGGGAAAATTTTTGGAAAATTGCAAAGATTGCACTCCTTATGTACCCCATGGGTCGAAAATTTCGACGAAATCGCTCTATCTCGCACGGTTAAGGAGATAGAAGCAAATTTGTGTTTTGCCATTTTTGGCAAAAATTCAAAAATTCAAAATGGCCGCCATTTTTGGGGAGGGGAAAATTTTTGGAAAATTGCATATATTGCATTCCTTAGATACCCTGTGGGTCAAAAATTCTGTCGAAATCGCTCTATCTCTTACGGTTTCTGAGATATTAGCAAATTACTCAAAAGTAGTACTGAAAATACACAATGAAGTACCTAAATGGCTATTACTCATGTACTGACAAAGCTATCAGTCCCAAATGCAATACCAAGCGAGCTATGGACATAACAATCTTGTATTCAAAATTGTAGTAAAATATCTTTAATTATTTTGGCTTAAATGCACGGAAACCAATGGGTACTGAAAATAGCTGTACTTAAGTATTACTCAGTAAGCAAAAGAGGTACAACAGCCAAAAGCAATCCCAAGCAAGCTACTGACCCAATAAGCCTGCATACCAAATTTGGTGACAATAGCTCTAATACTTTTCCTTTAAATGAGCGGAAACCATGCGTGACGCCGGACATCGGACGCCGGACGCCGGACATCGGACATCGGACATCGGACGGCACAAAAAGCAAAAATAATATATCCACCCCCCAGGGGGGTGGACATAATAACTTTCAATTTGGTTCCTTTGGTTCCCACTGTTGTCAAGGTGATTATAATATCAACTAATCACTAGCGAGGATACAGAAAGCATGGCATGGAGTGGGGTAGACGTTTGTAAAATACTTTTAGGTTACATTTTGGTTATATTTGTGATAATCTGAGTCCATTTTCCTTGCGTTTATTTAATATTTGATTCTTTTTTGTTTGGTTCATGCTGCACTGCACGATCGGTAATGATTAATGTTTGTTCACATTATTCTGATTCGAGCATCCACAGGTAAAATCACGGCGATCTCCCAGCACTAATAAATAGTGATAAAGGCACAATTTCTAAAGACTATCATGTTAATTGTAACACTCACTATTATCAATAGCATTGTCTGTACTCTCAGCATTCCAGGTTACCAGTGTTTCTGGTTCTTGTGAGTCAAGTGACCTTGTCCAGATCAACTGTGTATAATTTCCCTCACATATCACTGCTGAAGCACAAGGAATCACTGCACTGGATCCACTTCTTAATACAGCCTTCTCCTCGTCAACGTTCGTGATACATTCTGTGCGTACTAATAAGTGAGAAATATACAAAGAGAAGAGTTATCCTTTCCACTTTGACAAGTTCATGAATAAACTTACTTAAAACTCTTAAAATATATATCGTCAAAAGTTTTGTTTTGTTTTACAAAGGACAACATGACTTAAACTGTAACCCAAATTATATTCTGCAAGGATTACTAGCATAACCTAATCACTGATCACTAATTTGAAATCTAATTTCTTTCTTCAAAATGTTTATAGATGTACAGGCAAAGAACACTTTCCTGACTAAAACCAAAAATCTGGAGACACACACACAAAAAAAGCAATCTCTAGAAGCAAGCCTCACTAGAGTTCGCGCTTAATACCTTGCAGGTCTACACAACTGAACCATATATCTGCTAAAAACTAAGCATAATCAGAATTTCCATAATCTATAAATATTATTCAGTTTAAACACTTTGTAATCTGTTTCAATTTGAAAAGTGTCAACATAAAACTTGCATTCAGAATTATAAAATAAAGATGTAACATGAATTACTGTATAAGTTGATATTTTCACTTGGAATTTTAGCTAGCCTATTTTAGTTAACAAGTTTGGATAGTGAAAATTAATTCCTGGTAAAAATTAAAAGTTATATTATAAATATCTCAAAAAATAGTCACTAGCGAAAATGAAATTACAGTGGATTTCTTAACAAATGAACCAGTGAACTTTTCTTCTAGCTAAAATTCTACTTTTACAGTAGTTGGAAAAAAGGATTTTTGAAATATTACCTGTACTGATGGTGCACAAACTCCATACAAACCAATACAAAACCTTCATTTCATCAAATCTGTAACAATATTACAGAAAAAACATTTAATAAAATTAGAGCTATAGGGCTCAAAGGTGGCAAAATGTCCATAAATTAGGTCTCTGTGGGAATTTTAGAGACCTTAAGGTCACCTTAAAATTAAAGCTACAAAGATTACATATAAAGATTATATCTAGTACAGTACTACAGTTTCAGAATCATTCAAATTACCATTTCCAAATTATAGGGCAAAATATATAAAAATAGCATCAGAGATGCCCGTACCCCACAGCCTGGGAAAATAGTTTTCAACACCATGAGATATAGAAGTAGTGAAACAGTACACAGATTGGGATACTTTCAGAGCAGTGTCAGTGTCCAAATAATGTTTAATTAGAGAAAATAACATCTAAGAGAAAGAAATTGCATGTAAAGAATAAGTATTAAAACAAGACAATTCAGTAAACTAAAAATTATGAAGCTTTAAGACTTCTCCCATTTTGATTTTCATTTGTATAGTCGAATTATGGTTTGGATGTTTTGAATATTACCCATACATACAGATGTAGCAATACATGCTTCTATATGGAATAGGGGCAAAACCTGTGGCTCACTTGATGCAATACCATCTGTTACAATGGGAAGTTGCAAAAGTAAAACAGTTAATGACTTCTAATATGACTTTAACAGTGCTTAATCTACACCAAAAGACACCCAAAGGTGCAACAACAAAGTTTCAAGTAAAAAGATATAAGAGAGATATAAGAGAGATAAATAGTATCCGATATCCTCATAGAGACATAAAATAGCATCAGATATGCAAGATCAAAGGTCAAATCGAGGTCACACCATGACGTTGCACACATATAACCCTTGACCAATGTCCCTACCAAATATCAATTTCCTACACCTTATGGTTTCTAAAATATAGCACGGACAAGGCATTATACGTCAAGGTCACTACGGCAAGGTCAAAGGTCAAATCAAGGTCACACCATGACATTTTACATCTACACACCCTAGCCAATGTCCTTACTCAGTATCAACTTCCTACACCTTACGGTTTCCGAGATATAGCCCGGACAAGATTTTAGAGATCAAGGTCACTACGGCAAGGTCAAAGGTCAAATCAAGGTCACACCATGACGTTGCACACCTACACCCCCTAACCAATGTCCCTACCAAGTATCAACTTCCTACAGCTTACGGTTTCCAAGATATAGCCGGACAAGATTTTCAAACTCAAGGTCACTACGGCAAGGTCAAAGGACAAATCAAGGTCAGACCATGATGTTGCACACCTACACCTCCTAACCAATGTCCCTACCAAGTATCAACTTCCTACACCTTGCGGTTTCTGAAATACAGCCCAGACAAAAATTTTCCCGCCACCTGCCCACCCACCCATCATGGGTGAAAACAATGCCCCGACAGCCCTTAAGGGCTGTGGGGTAAAAATGTAGAAAAAATCCCTAAGTTGGTAGGTGATACAAAGTAGCCTATTTATGAGCCTCAAACAAAATAACTTAGTTTTAACCATAGTTTGTGACCAAGAACCCATTAAGTGGCCAAAGGTACAAGAATGATAATAACAATCTTGTGAATAATTTGAACACTTAAGTTTAGAACAGTTTCCATTTTTTATTTTCCTCCAGAGAATAACTGTCATAAAAATAGTCACTTGCAACTGAAAATCATTTGCTGAATGTGTTTATTTATCTTTAAATGATTAGCTGTAATGTGTCTGCGACTCACACCTTGTGGGTAACACATCTGCATATTAACACAGAGGATAAAGGTTCGAACCCAGGTACAGGCAAATACATAGTGGCTTGGATGGTAATTTAAAATGGCGGTCAGCTGTCATTGGGTTCTATTCCCAGTGACAGGTTGAAGATCCTCAGGGATATTGATAAATAGTCATCATTAAGGCTCTGTCTTTCAGTTGGGGAATGTCTGTGCTGTTGGAATGGGGTCAAATAGTTCTCCAAGTAAGTAGATATTGTGCTGATTATTAATATACAATACTTTACATTCTAGAACAGGCAGTAATCCGTCAAACAGTTTGATATGTTTTCTCTTCTGTAAAATGTTGAAGAGATAAAATAGGATCATAAAAGGATGAAGCCAGATCTAAATAATTTGAATTACAAAACCAAAACAATAATTAATTTTCAATGGGCAAAAAAATCTTTATTTTACTAATTTATTGCTGATTTGTTCTTGTAATGTTTATTCAAGAAAAAAATAACATTTTATATTGGTATAGAAAAAACATTAAACCATATACCACATTGATAGAGAAACTTAATGGCCTTTTGCTAATGGTTCCTGATAGGAATAATCTGTAATATATGTATTTATATACCATGTGTGTACATATAATTATCAATTATACTTATCAGTTTCTCCACTGATAAAGATAACATCTGCAAACAAAGGCAAAAAAATAGCATTAGAGATGCCCGTACCCCACAGCCTGGGGTTATAGTTTTCAACACCATGAAATATAGAAGCAATGAAACAGTACAAAGGGTGTGATACTTTCAGTGCAATGTCACTTATATAAAGGTCCAAATAGTGTTTAAGTAGATAAAATAACTTCTAAGAGAAAGAAAATGTATGTAAAGATAAAGCATTAAAACAAGACAATTCAATAACAAGATGACAGCATTAATCAATTAATTAACCCTTTCGCTACAATCTATGACGCAAGGTTGGGTTTTTTCCGGATAAAATCTATTTTTTCTGGGATGGTGGAAAAAACTGGATAAACCACCTTTTTGCCGGTTTAAACCGGACAATACTGGACAAAACTGGAAAAAACTGATTTAAATTAAATATAACTATACAAAAATAATATTACATCACATATAAAGTGGTTAAAAGTACTTGATACTAATTACAACAATTACATGACAAAACTTATTATTTAAACAATTAAAAAGTTCCAAATGTTAGGGTTTTTTTTAAATCAATCAGAGCCCAAAGGCAGACTGATACTTAAAGTGACAAACTTGTAAACTGCGACCTTGAAAGAATAGGACATCTGTTGGACATGTGTGCCCATTTGCAGTAAAAAAATATTTAAAAAGATGTTTCCATTGGGGTTATGAGATTTAAACTAGAGGATCGCTCGCAAAAAAAAAGATAATGTTTTTGCATAGCAAAAACAAAGCGTCCCGAAAAGGATATAAAGGTGAGTGCTAAAGTATTAAGAAAATGCTTCGTTTCTAGCCTTATACTGTTGTGGCAACCAAAGTCAGCGCAGTCTGCTCTATCTAGCACGGTTTTCAAGATATAAGCATTTTTGTGTTTTGCAAAAAATTCGAAAATTCAGAATATCCGCTATATTCGGCGAGACAAAAATATTTTGAAATTGGCATGGCTACTCTGCAGAGATACCCAGCAGGTCAAAAATTTTGTTGAGTTCGCTCCATCTAGCACGGTTTGCGAGATATAAGCATTTTTGTGTTTTGCAAAAACTTTGAAAATTAAAAATGGCCACCATTTTTGGGGAGACAAAAATTTCTGACAAGACCACTGCCGCGGTGTGTATCTCCCGCCGAGCATTAAAGGAGAAGAAATAGCTTTTCCGAGATATTTACAATTTTTCATTTTCGTGTGTGAAAGCTCTTCCAAAAGTAGGTGAATGAGTTATTTGAGAAAAATTGGCTATCTGCAATACTATTAATACTATTAAGAGATAATTCCCATTTACTCCTTTTGAGTAGGTGAGTAATTACCTACGGGTCTGGAACTTCACCAAGTGAAAGTTCTCCCAAAAGTACATGAATGAGTTATTTAATAAAAATTGGGTATCCACAATACTTTTAGAGATAATTCGCATTTACTCATTTTGAGTAGGTGAATAATTAGCTATGGGTCTGAAACTTCACCAAGTGAAAGCTCTCCCAAAAGTAGATGAATGAGTTATTTGAGAAAAATTGGCTATCTGCAATACTTTTAGAGATAATTCGCATTTACTCATTTTGAGTAGGTGAGTAATTAGCTATGGGTCTGAAACTTCACCATGTGAAAGCTCTCCCAAAAGTAGATGAATGAGTTATTTGAGAAAAATTGGCTATCTGCAATACTTTTAGAGATAATTCGCATTTACTCATTTTGAGTAGGTGAGTAATTAGCTATGGGTCTGAAACTTCACCATGTGAAAGCTCTCCCATAAGTATATGAATGAGTATTTGATAAAAATTGGGTATCCGCAATACTTTTACAGATAATTAGCATTTACTCATTTTGAGTAGGTGAATAATTAGCTATGGGTCTGAAACTTCACGGAGTGAAAGCTCTCCCAAAAGTAGGTGAATGATTAATTTGAGAAAAATTGGTTATCTGCAATACTTTGAGAGATAATTCGCATTTACTCATTTTGAGTAGGTGAGTAATTAGCTATGGGTCTGAAACTTCACAAGTGAAAGCTCTTCCAAAAGTAGGTGAATGATTTATATGAGAAAAATTGGCTATCTGCAATACTTTTACAGATAATTCGCATTTACTCATTTTGAGTAGGTGAGTAATTAGCTATGGGTCTGAAACTTCACCATGTGAAAGCTCTCCCACAAGTAGCTGAATGAGTTATTTGATAAAAATTGGGTATCCGCAATACTTTTACAGATAATTAGCATTTACTCATTTTGAGTAGGTGAGTAATTAGCTATGGGTCTGAAACTTCACAAGTGAAAGCTCTCCCAAAAGTAGGTGAATGATTTATATGAGAAAAATTGGCTATCTGCAATACTTTTAGAGATAATTCGCATTTACTCATTTTGAGTAGGTGAGTAATTAGCTATGGGTCTGAAACTTCACCATGTGAAAGCTCTCCCAAAAGTAGATGAATGAGTTATTTGAGAAAAATTGGCTATCTGCAATACTTTTAGAGATAATTCGCATTTACTCATTTTGAGTAGGTGAGTAATTAGCTATGGGTCTGAAACTTCACCATGTGAAAGCTCTCCCATAAGTAGATGAATGAGTATTTGATAAAAATTGGGTATCCGCAATACTTTTACAGATAATTAGCATTTATTCATTTTGAGTAGGTGAATAATTAGCTATGGGTCTGAAACTTCACGGAGTGAAAGCTCTCCCAAAAGTAGGTGAATGAGTTATTTGAGAAAAATTGGTTATCTGCAATACTTTGAGAGATAATTCGCATTTACTCATTTTGAGTAGGTGAGTAATTAGCTATGGGTCTGAAACTTCACAAGTGAAAGCTCTCCCAAAAGTAGGTGAATGATTTATATGAGAAAAATTGGCTATCTGCAATACTTTTACAGATAATTCGCATTTACTCATTTTGAGTAGGTGAGTAATTAGCTATGGGTCTGAAACTTCACCATGTGAAAGCTCTCCCACAAGTAGCTGAATGAGTTATTTGATAAAAATTGGGTATCCGCAATACTTTTACAGATAATTAGCATTTACTCATTTTGAGTATGTAAGTAATTAGCTATGGGTCTGAAACTTCACCATGTGAAAGCTCTTCCAAAAGTAGGTGAATGAGTTATTTGAGAAAAATTGGCTATCTGCATTACATTTAAGAGATAATTCGCATTTACTCATTTTGAGTAGATGAGTAATTATCTACGGGTCTGAAACTTCACCATGTGAAAGTTCTCCCAAAAGTACATGAATGAGTTATTTGATAAAAATTGGGTATCCACAATACTTTTAGAGATAATTAGCATTTACTCATTTTGAGTAGGTGAGTAATTACCTACAGGTCTGAAACTTCACTGAGTGAAAGCTCTCCCAAAAGTAGGTGAATGAGTTATTTGAGAAAAATTGGCTATCTGCAATACTTTTAGAGGTAATTCGCATTTACTCATTTTGAGTAGGTGAGTAATTAGCTATGGGTCTGAAACTTCACCATGTGAAAGCTCTTCCAAAAGTAGATGAATGAGTTATTTGAGAAAAATTGGCTATCTGCAATACTTTTAAGAGATAATTCGCATTTACTCATTTTGAGTAGGTGAGTAATTATCTACGGGTCTGAAACTTCACCATGTGAAAGCTCTCCCAAAAGTAGATGAATGAGTTATTTGATAAAAATTGGGTATCCACAATAGTTTTAGAGATAATTAGCATTTACTCATTTTGAGTAGGTGAATAATTAGCTACGGGTCTGAAACTTCACAGAGTGAAAGCTCTTTGGGATAGCTGCTCTGCAGAGATACCCTGAAGATGAAAAATTTCGTCGAAATTGCTCTATGTAGCACGGTTTTCGAGATATTAGCATTTTTGTATTTTGCAATTTTTGCGCAAAAATTCGAAAATTCAAAATGGCCACCATTTTTGGCAAGATAAAATATTTTTATTAATTACTCGGCCATTTCTTAACCAATCAATGCCAAAATCTAATGATTTCCAGATTTTAATAGAATGAATGTATTTGCCAAGTTTCCGGTGAATTGATAAAATTCCTTTCAAGTTATCATCCGGACAAGCTTCCCCATCGAAAAAAGACATTTTTGGTCATGTGACTGGTTGAAATGTCACTGCAGCATATTAAAAAAAAATCCCCAAGGCTGCTGCCTAAACCTGCCAAATTTGAAAAGAATCCGCTTACAGTTGCAGAGTGATAAGGAAAACAAAATGCGGAGCCAGCGGAGCCGCCGGAGCCTGAAGGTCTCCCATACACCAACATTAATTAATTAATTTGTTTCTGGAAAGTAGTAGAAAAAAAATGTCACCATTTTATACAGTTATTTTTTACATTTAAAACACACATTCACTTGCCCTCTGCATTTATGTAAAGTCACTAAAAGTCCAGTGGAGCAGGGCAACATTTATGATTGATAATTCTGTTTTTGTTAATTATATTTACAGGGGACTAGAAAATTAAAATATATAACAACACTAAAAAATACATAAAGCATTATCCAACAAGATGCACTCAGAGAGAGCAAAACGCTCGACTCCATGTGACCAGTCTCTAAAGTGATATAAAGTATTGTAAGGAAGACAATAAAATAAAACCAAACATGTAAATTAATTTTCGAAGAAATATCAAGTAGAAAAATACATTGAAATGCACTTCTGAAAATTCTTGATTTTTTGTATCCAAAATAAGATCCAGATCTTTCTTTTAGTAACTTCTTCTTTTGGCCAGGTCCTACCCACAAAATTTTTTAATAAAGATCTGTTCATTAATTCTTCAGTAATCTAAACACCAAAAAACAGAGAGACAGACAAATAGACAAACAATTTGCACCCAAAAACATAAACTGCTGGAGGAGGTAAAATATAGCTTAAAAGTCACTTCTTGGTGAAAATCATTCAAAGCAGAAGCAGTTTCACTGTGTATTCCCAATTAAAAAGAAGAAAAACTCTCTCCTGACTTTAATTTTTAAACAAACTACACCAAATTTGGAAGAATCCGTCTGTACCCCATGAAATACCTGCCTACCAAATTTGAGAGAGATTGACGTCATAGTTTTTGAGCTATGAGGGCAAAACGGTGCACAGACAGACAAACAGAAAGACAGACAGACAGAAACAAAATGATTACAATAACCCTCTCCTATCGTCGAGCGTTAATAAAGTGTATGTAGAATTTTAATTTCATATTTAATTCATTTCACGATTGGAGAAAATTAGTGATATAACTCAGGTGTAACATATGTCAGATTGATTCAATCACCTGATGCGCCTTGGGCTAAACTCTTTTCAAGTTTAATCTGTGCTGAAAAGTTCTATTTATTGGGCCCTCTTTGGACCAAAATCACAGCTAGTAATATTTCAAATGATTTCTGGAAGGAAGTTTTCATGGCATGGGGCTCCTTGCTGGATAAGAGGGAGCCTCCTAAATTTGAATTGCTATATTGTCCAATCTGGTACAATTCCAGGATTTCAACAGAGCCGCTCTTCTACCCCCACTGGTACAAGGCTCAAGCCTTGGTATTCTAACACCTCTCGATTTGCTAAACAGTGACGGTAACCTAAAAACCTTAGAGGAAATCAGGCTTCAATATGGAGTTAAATCAAAATTTTTAGAGTATTTGAGAATTCAGAGATCTTTGAAAGGGTTCTTAAATAACTATGATCTCAGTGAGCTCGATCTTACAAGACCTTTTTTGCCTCTCTACATAAAGCTGCTTTTGTATCGCAATAAAGGCTGTCAGCAATTCTACAAAATTTTGCTGGAGGAATTTGATAATCACACTCTCAGAAATAAATGGTGTAACATTTTAAACATTGATATAAGCAAAAATGATTGGACTAATATATTCAAAATTTGCTTTAAAACTTTGCAAAGAAACGATTTAATTTGGTTTCAATACAGGATTATTCACAGATTACTCGGAACTAAAGCATATTTGAAAAAGCTAAATATATGTGCCACTTCATCCTGTAATTTTTGCAACTTGTCTGAAGAGACATTTCTCCATCTTTTTACTTCATGTCCTGTTGTAACAGAATTTTGGAATAGCTTAAAAACTTGGCTCCAGCAAACTTTCGGTCTGTACCTTGAACTCAATCTGCAGTTGATTATATTTGGCGTTCTGGAAAATGATTTAGATTTTTTCCCAAGAAATTGCATTATTCTGACTGCTAAAAAATTTATTTTTGACAGTGCAAAAAATTCTAAAGTATTGAATTTGAATAGAATTAGAGCCTACTTTAAAAGTATATTTAGTGACCAAGAATATATTGCTAAAATTAATTGTAACACTGAAAAATTCCAGGCAAGTTGGTCTGTATTTCACAGACTGAAGAATATTTGAGTATTATTCAGTAAACTTTGCTTTGTATTCCTCCGTGTACATAATATTTCTATTGTGAGAAATTGTTTTTGTGTGCTGATTGATTTTTATTGTTAATGTGTGAACAATATATGTGCTAGTTTTGCAATTCTTGCATGCCATTTTGTTTGTACATATGTTACTTAAAAAAGAAATAAAAAAAAAAAAAAAAAAAAAAAAACTACTACTACTATTGTGAGAAATTGTTTTTGTGTGCTGATTGATTTTTATTGTTAATGTGTGACCAATATATGTGCTAGTTTTGCAATTCTTGTATGCCATTTTGTTTGTACATATGTTACTTAAAAAAGAAATAAAAAAAAAAAACTAAAAAAAAAAACTAGACCTAGCGCATCGGAGAACCGATGCAAATTGTATCCACCCTAAAGACAATGCACCAAAACCTCTGGGATCAATAATAAACGAGTTATAAGCACTTTTAAGCTTGGCTGTCCTTATTTGACCTTGAACGAGCGGCCCAAGGTCAAATCCGACCACACCAGAAGATTCCCAGCCCATGACTTCCTATAGGTTGGCTTACCATCCAAAACCTCTAGGACCAATAATAAGCGAGTTATAATCACTTTTAAGTTTGGCTCTCATTTGACCTTGAAGGAGGGGCCCAAGGTCAAATCCGACCACACCAGAAGATTCCCAGCCCATGATTTTCTATATGCTGGTATACCATCCCAAACCTCTAGGACCAATAATAAGCGAGTTATAAGCACTTTAAAGTTTGGCTGTCCTCGTTTGACCTTGAATGAGGGGCTCAAGGTCAAATCTGACCACACCAAAAGATTCCCTGCCCATGATTTCCTATAGGTTGGTTTACCATCCTAAACCTCTACGACCAATAATAAGCGAGTTATAAGCACTTTTAAGTTGAGGTACCCTCATTTGCCCTTGAAGGAGGGGTCCAAGGTCAAATCTGACCACACCAAAAGATTCTCAGCCCATGGTTTCCTGTAGGTTTGTTTACCATCCCAAACCTCTAGGACCAATAATAAGCGAGCTATGAGCACTTTTAATTTTGGCTATGCTCGTTTGACCTTGAAGGAGGGGTCCAAGGTCAAATCCAACCACACCAAAAGACTCCCAGGCCCTGATTTCCTATAGGTTGGTTTACCATCCCAAACCTCTAGGACCAATAATAAGCGAGTTATAAGCACTTTTACGTTCGGCTATCCCCATTTCACCTTGAAGGAGGGGTCCAAGGTCAAATCTGACAACACCAAAAGATTCCCAGCCAATGATTTCCTATAGGTTGGTTTAGCTTCCCAAACTTCTAGGACCAATAATAAGGGAGTTATAAGCACTTTAAAGTTTGGCTGTCTTTGTTTGACCTTGAATGAGGGGCCCAAGATCAAATCCGACCACACCAGAAGATTCCCAGCCCATGATTTTCTATATGTTGGTTTACCATCCCAAACCTCTAGGACCAATAATAAGCGAGTTATAGACACTTTTACTTTTGGCTGCCCTTGTTTGACCTTGAAGGAGGGGTCCAAGGTCAAATCCAACCACACCAAAAGATTCCCAGGCCCTGATTTCCTATAGGTTGGTTTACCATCCCAAACCTCTAGGACCAATAATAAGCGAGATATAAGCACTTTTAAGTTTGGCTATCCTCATTTCACCTTGAAGGAGGGGTCCAAGGTCAAATCAGACCACACCAAAAGAATCCCAGCCCATGATTTCCTATAGGTTGGTTTACCATCCTAAACCTCTACGACCAATAATAAGCGAGTTATAAACACTTTTAAGTTGAGGTACCCTCATTTGACCTTGAAGGAGGGGTCCAAGGTCAAATCTGACCACACCAAAAGATTCTCAGCCCATGGTTTCCTGTAGGTTTGTTTACCATCCCAAACCTCTAGGACCAATAATAAGCGAGTTATGAGCACTTTTAATTTTGGCTATCCTTGTTTGACCTTGAAGGAGGGGTCCAAGGTCAAATCCAACCACACCAAAAGATTCCCAGGCCCTGATTTCCTATAGGTTGGTTTACCATCCCAAACCTCTAGGACCAATAATAAGCGAGATATAAGCACTTTTAAGTTTGGCTATCCTCATTTCACCTTGAAGGAGGGGTCCAAGGTCAAATCAGACCACACCAAAAGAATCCCAGCCCATGATTTCCTATAGGTTGGTTTACCATACTAAACCTCTAGGACCAATAATAAGCGAGTTATAAGCACTTTTAAGTTTGGCTATGCTCGTTTGACCTTGAAGGAGGGGTCCAAGGTCAAATCCGACCACACCAAAAGATTCCCAGCCCATGATTTCCTATAGGTTGGTTTACCATCCCAAACCTCTAGGACCAATAATAAGCGAGATATAAGCACTTTTAAGTTTGGCTATCCTCATTTCACCTTGAAGGAGGGGTCCAAGGTCAAATCAGACCACACCAAAAGAATCCCAGCCCATGATTTCCTATAGGTTGGTTTACCATACTAAACCTCTAGGACCAATAATAAGCGAGTTATGAGCACTTTTAATTTTGGCTATGCTCGTTTGACCTTGAAGGAGGGGTCCAAGGTCAAATCCAACCACACCAAAAGATTCCCAGGCCCTGATTTCCTATAGGTTGGTTTACCATCCCAAACCTCTAGGACCAATAATAAGCGAGATATAAGCACTTTTAAGTTTGGCTATCCCCATTTCACCTTGAAGGAGGGGTCCAAGGTCAAATCAGACCACACCAAAAGAATCCCAGCCCATGATTTCCTATAGGTTGGTTTACCATCCCAAACCTCTAGGACCAATAATAAGCGAGATATAAGCACTTTTAAGTTTGGCTATCCCCATTTCACCTTGAAGGAGGGGTCCAAGGTCAAATCTGACCACACCAAAAGATTCCCAGCCAATGATTTCCTATAGGTTGGTTTAGCTTCCCAAACTTCTAGGACCAATAATAAGGGAGTTATAAGCACTTTAAAGTTTGGCTGTCTTTGTTTGACCTTGAATGAGGGGCCCAAGATCAAATCCGACCACACCAGAAGATTCCCAGCCCATGATTTTCTATATGTTGGTTTACCATCCCAAACCTCTAGGACCAATAATAAGCGAGTTATAGGCACTTTTACTTTTGGCTGCCCTTGTTTGACCTTGAAGGAGGGGTCCAAGGTCAAATCCAACCACACCAAAAGATTCCCAGGCCCTGATTTCCTATAGGTTGGTTTACCATCCCAAACCTCTAGGACCAATAATAAGCGAGATATAAGCACTTTTAAGTTTGGCTATCCTCATTTCACCTTGAAGGAGGGGTCCAAGGTCAAATCAGACCACACCAAAAGAATCCCAGCCCATGATTTCCTATAGGTTGGTTTACCATCCTAAACCTCTACGACCAATAATAAGCGAGTTATAAACACTTTTAAGTTGAGGTACCCTCATTTGACCTTGAAGGAGGGGTCCAAGGTCAAATCTGACCACACCAAAAGATTCTCAGCCCATGGTTTCCTGTAGGTTTGTTTACCATCCCAAACCTCTAGGACCAATAATAAGCGAGTTATGAGCACTTTTAATTTTGGCTATCCTTGTTTGACCTTGAAGGAGGGGTCCAAGGTCAAATCCAACCACACCAAAAGATTCCCAGGCCCTGATTTCCTATAGGTTGGTTTACCATCCCAAACCTCTAGGACCAATAATAAGCGAGATATAAGCACTTTTAAGTTTGGCTATCCTCATTTCACCTTGAAGGAGGGGTCCAAGGTCAAATCAGACCACACCAAAAGAATCCCAGCCCATGATTTCCTATAGGTTGGTTTACCATACTAAACCTCTAGGACCAA
This sequence comes from Sabellastarte sp. h YS-2021, assembly GCA_964017235.1. Classification (NCBI taxonomy): domain Eukaryota; kingdom Metazoa; phylum Annelida; class Polychaeta; order Sabellida; family Sabellidae; genus Sabellastarte; species Sabellastarte sp. h YS-2021. The sequence continues at coordinate 56,859,136 of OZ024930.1, read as the reverse complement.
TAATAAGCGAGTTATAAGCACTTTTAAGTTTGGCTATGCTCGTTTGACCTTGAAGGAGGGGTCCAAGGTCAAATCCGACCACACCAAAAGATTCCCAGCCCATGATTTCCTATAGGTTGGTTTACCATCCCAAACCTCTAGGACCAATAATAAGCGAGATATAAGCACTTTTAAGTTTGGCTATCCTCATTTCACCTTGAAGGAGGGGTCCAAGGTCAAATCAGACCACACCAAAAGAATCCCAGCCCATGATTTCCTATAGGTTGGTTTACCATACTAAACCTCTAGGACCAATAATAAGCGAGTTATGAGCACTTTTAATTTTGGCTATGCTCGTTTGACCTTGAAGGAGGGGTCCAAGGTCAAATCCAACCACACCAAAAGATTCCCAGGCCCTGATTTCCTATAGGTTGGTTTACCATCCCAAACCTCTAGGACCAATAATAAGCGAGATATAAGCACTTTTAAGTTTGGCTATCCCCATTTCACCTTGAAGGAGGGGTCCAAGGTCAAATCAGACCACACCAAAAGAATCCCAGCCCATGATTTCCTATAGGTTGGTTTACCATACTAAACCTCTAGGACCAATAATAAGCGAGTTATAAGCACTTTTAAGTTTGGCTATGCTCGTTTGACCTTGAAGGTCCAAGGTCAAATCAGACCACACCAAAAGAATCCCAGCCCATGATTTCCTATAGGTTGGTTTACCATCCTAAACCTCTACGACCAATAATAAGTGAGTTATAAGCACTTTTAAGTTTGGCTATGCTTGTTTGACCTTGAAGGGGGGGTCCAAGGTCAAATCTGACCACACCAAAAGATTCCCAGCCCATGATTTCCTATAGGTTGGTTTACCATCCCAAACCTCTAGAACCAATAATAAGGGAGATATAAGCACTTTTCATGACTGCAAAGAAACGCCTGTGGCGGCCATCTTGTTTTTCAAAATGAGGCCAAAAATATTCCCAGTCAAGATTTTATAATGAGGAACATATCCTGCGAATTTGAGATCTCTACCTATAATACCCTTTGCTCTAGAGGGCCACCAAAAGTCCTTGTTTAAAGTCGAAAAACGCCTGTGGCGGCCATCTTGTTTTTCAAAATGAGGCCAAAAATATTCCCAGGCAAGATTTAATGGTTATGAATATATCCTGCAAATTTGAGAAGGCTAGCTATAATATTTTTTTTGTTATAGCGGTAACGGTGAAATCTCTCTATACACTGCGGCGGCGGCGTAGGCGTAACGAAGTCCAATCCATAGTATCCACCGGATGCTATCCGGTGGATACAAAAACATATGTCAGCCTAAATGACAATACAAATGATATTTCTGGTTTAATTCAGGAGACAAAGACATATTAGGCGTATTCCGGTGGTACGTATTTCTCTAAACCACGCCCACCTGCGCAATGGATAAAATAATTATTGCAATAAGTACCAACAGAATGAAATAAGTAAGTACTGGGTATATAAAATGGCGGCAAATGATCCTATTGGTAGTTCTGTTCTTAAAGTGTAAACAAACCTTGGACAGCACATAAACAAATACACATGGTTGGTGAAAATAGGTGAATTTTGTGTCTCCATCTGCATAACTAAAATGACTATATCTGAAAATACTTTATGGATTTTTACCAAATAAAAAACAACAGAAAATGAAATAAATTTCCTTTGATTGGAACTAGAAATATTGTTTATATTTGTAAATTTTCATTTATGCTAATTTTTGTCGTATTTACGTCTCAATGATTGAAGAGTGATCATGTGACCTATTCACCAAGAAATCTGGCGAGATATGTCTATCACTTCAATACTTATTTTAGTTATTCGAAAGTGCCACCGGAAGACAAATAAATAAGTATTGTGAACAAAAATAAGTATTGAAGCGACCACCGGAATACGCCTATTGTGATGCCCTTTTGTGTTATTAAACCCATTCTTTCAGAAGCAGTTTAGTTCTGAGGGGTTTATCCAAGGAGTTTATCTACCCCAGGGTTATTTCTAGTAGCTGACACTTGAGGAGCTGAACCCCAGCTACTAAATCTCAATTGCAATTGTGCCCAGACAATAAAGTTAAGGCAATCAAATAAAAGTTTGTGGGATTTGGTGTTTACTATATTCATGTATTTATAATCCCTTTCCCCTATCCTTTTATGTTTTAACATTTAGTGTATTGTACACATAGACACTGCTTCTTTTAAAAAACTTGGAAAAAGATGTGGCTACATAACTAGAACTGGAATTAAACTTTTTAAAGTTAAGGTGCTTACACCACTGCACATTTTTCACTGTAATTATGTTAATGTACTTCATAAGATTATACACATACAATAGTATATTTAAATAGGAATCCTAGAATCTACATTAAATAACCCAGTGTTTAAGTGAAAATGTTACTGAAATGCATGTCCATGTAATGTATATGTTATGTATATATTGTGTATGTATTTATGTAAATGTAAGGGCATGGGGATAATTAACACATTACATAAAACATATAATATAGAATATAATAAAGGTATAAATATGTAATAAATGTATAAGAGCTACTATTCTTCTAACATTTAAATGTAAAAAATAAAATTAATGATTTTGTATGATTCTGGGTTTTCAGTTGTTGTATTTAATTTATGAAGGTTTTTTTTTTCCGGTTTTGTCCAAAATTGGATAAAACCTATTTCTTCCGGGACGGTAAAAACCGAAAAAAAACAGGTGGAAAAACCGCTTTGGAAAAAACTGCCAACCTTGCTATGACGACTAGCAGTCGACACTAATGTGTATTACAAGATACCATGTCTGTCGACACAGGGTCGACAGCAATAATATTGATTTCTTCTTTCCCTTCAGTATACTGCAGTACGTTTTCTTTGGTTCATCAGTATTAAAACGATTGCTTAAGCAAAATATATGTAAGTTATGCTGTATTTTAATAAAAATTCACCATTTTACCTATTTTAACTGGTTTCTGTAGATATTGCCATATTTACCACATACAGCTGCATATTGTTTTCTTGTGGTTATATTTATTTGGGGGATTTCCTGGAGTTTCCATATTCGACATTTCATCATTTCTGGAATCGCTTTATCTCTTACAATTTTTGAGATAAACAACATTTTCCATTTCCGCCAATATTCAAGATCGAGGCCAAAAAATCGGAGAAGTCTAAATTTTTCAGAGGTGTTAGAGGAGTAGTACTTAGTACCCTGGGGGTCCCAAATTTGCCTGGAATCACTCTATTTCTTATGGTTTTTGAGATAAAAGACATTTTCTATTTCCATCAAAATTCAAGATGGCAGCCAAAAATCGGAGAAGTCTAAAATTTTCAGAGGTGTTAAAGGAGTAGTACTTAGTACCCTGGGGGTCCAAAATTTGCCTGGAATCTCTCTATCTCTTATGGTTTTCGAGATAAATGACATTTTCCATTTCCGCAAAAAATTCAAGATGGCGGCCAAAAATCGGAGAAGTCTAAATTTTTCAGAGGTGTTAGAGGAGTAGTACTCAGTACCCTGGGGGTCCAAAATTTGCCTGGAATTGCCCTATCTCTTATGGCTTTTGAGATAAAAGACATTTTCTATTTCCACGAAAAATCAAGATGGCAGCCAAAAATCGGAAAAGTTAAAATTTTTCAGAGGCGCTAGTGTAGTACTTAGTACCCTTAGGATAACATATTTTATAGCAAACCTCTAAACTGAATACTCATGAACTTACTCAGTGGCAAAATGTCAAAGTACCTATTACTCAGCATTATAGCTACAGCTCTAACAATTTATCATGACACAGAACATAAACAAGAGGAGAGTGCCCGTGAACGGGCATTGTGTCAGCTGACTGAATGTTTTTGATTTGTGATGGTGATAATGAGAGGAAAGCATAATTATCAGGGAAAGGGCTGTACAGAAATACAGTAAATGGTAACTGAACAGCATGTTCGAAAGATATTCCGAAGCTGACAGAAGAAAAGGACAAAAAAGTTGTGCCCTGCAAATGGTATTATGAAATAAAGTAACAAGGTAATTGTTTAAGTGTAAAAAGTAGGTTAAAAATATTTAAAGAAATACTATAAATGCAATATCCTCGTTCGACCATGAAGAAGGGATCCAAAGGTCAAATCTGACCATACCAAAAGATTCCCAGCCAAAGAATTTAGGATGGTTTACCATCCCAAACCTGTCGGACCAATAATAAGTGAGTCATAGGCACTTTTTAAGTTTGGCTATCCTTGTTTGACCTTGACGGAGGGGTCTAAGGTCAAATCCGACCACACAAAAAAATTCCCAGCCCATGATTTCCTGTAGCTTGTTTACCATCCCAAACCTGTAGGACCAATAATAAGCGAGTTATAAGCAATTGTAAGTTTGGCTATCCTCAATTGACCTTGAAGGAGGGGTCCCAGGTCAAATCTGACCACACCAAAAGAATCCCAGCCCATGATTTCCTATATGTTGGTTTACCATCCCAAACCTCCAAGACCAATAATACGCGAGTTATAAGCACTTTAAGTTTGGCTATCTTCGTTTGACCTGAAAGGAGGGGTCTAAGGTGAAATCCGACCACACCAAAAGATTCCCAGCCCATGATTTTCTATAGGTTGGTTTTCCATTCCAAACCTCTAGGACCAATAATAAGCGAGTTATAAGCACTTTTAAGTTTGGCTATCCTCATTTGACCTTGAAGGAGGGGTCCAAGGTGAAATCCGACCACACCCAAAAATTCCCAGCTCATGATTTTCTATAGGTTGGTTTTCATTCCAAACCTCTAGGACCAATAATAAGCGAGTTATAAGCACTTTTATGTTTGGCTATCCTCATTTGACCTTGAAGGAGGGTTCCAAGGTCAAATCGGACCATATTAACAGATTCCCAGCCCATGATTTCCTACAGGTTGGATACAATGATTTACTCAACAGTGAGAACCTGAAAGAAGCTATTGCTCAGCTATGCCATGACATAGAGGTCTGCAATTTCACTATGTTATAGCTGACCAAAACGTCTGTGAATAACATATTTAACAAAATACTCTAAATGTAATAGTTTTCAAGTTACAACTGATTTACTCAAGAGTGAGAACCTCAAAGTAACTATTACTCAGCTATGCAATGAGCTACATGTCTGAATTTTTGCTCTGTTATAGCTGACCTAAAAGTAGGTGAACAACATATTTAAGCAAAATACTGTAAATGCAATAGTTTTCAAGTTACAACTGATTTACTCAATAGTGAGAACCTGAAAATAGCTATTGCTCCGCTATGCCACGAGCTATAGGTCTGTAATTTCACTATGTTATAGCTAACCCAAAAGTAGGTGAACAATATATTTTAACAAAATACTCCAAATGCAATATTTTTCAAGTTATAGCCGATTTACTCAACAGTCAGTGCCTGAGAATAGCTATTGCTCAGTTGTGCCATGAGCTACAGGTCTGTAATTTCACTATGTTATAGCTGACCCAAAAGTAGCTGAATAACATATTTGCACAAATTTCTGTAAAGGCAATAGTTTTCCAATTACAACTGATTTACTCAACAGTGAGAACTTCAAAGTAGCTATTACTCAGCTATGCAATGAGCCACAGGTCTGGAACTTCACTATGTTATAGCTGACCCCAAAATAGGTGAATAACATATTGCAACAAAATACTCTAAATGCAATAGTTTGCAAGTTATAAGTGATTTACTCAACAGTGATAACCTAAAAGTAGCTATTACTCAGCTATGCCATGAGCTACAGGTCTGAAATTTTACTATGTTATAGCTGACCCAAAAGTAACTGAATAACATATTTATACTAAATTCTCTAAATGCAATAGTTTTCAAATTATAAGTGATTTACTCAACATTGAGAACTTCAAAGTAGCTATTACTCAGCTATGCAATGAGTCACAGGTCTGGAACTTCACTGTGTTATAGCTGACCCCAAAATAGGTGAATAACATATGAAACAAAATACTCTAAATGCAATAATTTCCAAGTTATAAGCAATTTACTCAACAGTGATAACCTCAAAGTAGCTATTACTCAGCTATGCCATGAGCTACAGGTCTGAAATTTTACTATGTTATAGCTGACCCAAAAGTAGGTGAACAACATATTTAAGCAAAATACTGTACATGCAATAGTTTTCAAGTTACAACTGATTTACTCAATAGTGATGACCTAAAAGTAGCTATTACTCAGCTATGCCATGAGCTACAGGTCTGAAATTTTACTATGTTATAGCTGACCCAAAAGTAGTTGAATAACATATTTATACTAAATTCTCTAAATGCAATAGTTTTGCAATTACAACTGATTTACTCAATAGTGAGAACCTCAAAGTAGTTATTACTCAGCTATGCAATGAGCTACAGGTCTGAAATTTCACTATGTTATAGCTGACCCAAAAGTAGGTGAACAACATATTTAAGCAAAATACTGTAAATGCAATAGTTTTCAAGTTACAACTGATTTACTCAATAGTGATGACCTAAAAGTAGCTATTACTCAGCTATGCCATGAGCTACAGGTCTGAAATTTTACTATGTTATAGCTGACCCAAAAGTAGCTGAATAACATATTTATACGAAATTCTCTAAATGCAATAGTTTTCCAATTACAACTGATTTACTCAATACTGAGAACTTTAAAGTAGCTATTATTCAGCTATGCCATGACCTACAGATCTGAAATTTCACTACGTTATAGCTGGCCCAAAAGTAGCTGAATAACATATTTATACTAAATTCTCTAAATGCAACAGGTTTTAAGTTACAAGTGATTTACTCAATAGTGAGAACTTCAAAGTAGCTATTACTCAGCTATGCAATGAGCCACAGATCTGAAACTTCACTATGTTATAGCTGATCCCAAAATAGGTGAATAATATATTGCAACAAAATACTGTAAATGCAATAGTTTCCAAGTTATAAGCGATTTACTCAACAGTGATAACCTAAAAGTAGCTATTACTCAGCTATGCCATGAGCTACAGGTCTGAAATTTTACTATGTTATAGCTGACCCAAAAGTAGCTGCATAACATATTTATACGAAATTCTCTAAATGCAATATTTTTGAAGTTATAAGCGATTTACTCAACAGTGATCACCTAAAAGTAGCTATTACTCAGCTATGCCATGAGCTACAGGTCTAAAATTTTACTATCTTATAGCTGACCCAAAAGTAGCTGAATAACATATTTATACGAAATTCTCTAAATGCAATAGTTTTTAAGTTACAAGTGATTTTACTCATGATGGAAGTTACTGAAAAGCCCAAAAGTAGCTATTACTCACTTAGCTATTGAGACAGGCACCCAACTTACTCACCATATTGTAGCTATGAAAAAAGTAGCTGAATAACATATTTTAACAAAATGCTCTAAATACAACACTTTTCAAGTTATAAATGATTTTGTGCATGATTTCATGACTTTTAATGCATTAAAAATTATTAAAAAAATTTATTAAAAAAAAAGTAAGACAGATCCAGGTCTCATACTCACACAAGAGAATCTACCTGTGGCCTAGTACATATATGCAAGATATGAGAGAAATCCCTCCAATAGTCACTGAGAAAATTGTGATTAAGTGTTGAAATTTTCACACTTTTGGTGGGGGTACCCCCCTTGTAATGTCTCTAGCAAACAGACGAACAGACAGATTTGCATGCCTTGAACAATTTTTCATCCTCGATAGATAAGGTATCTTTTAAAAAAAACAGCACGTCTCTAGGCCTTGTAGTTTTGGAGGAGAAGTTGTTCACGCGGACGCCCACGCCGCAGAGTGACGACATAATGTCAGCTGACTGACAAGTCAGCTGACATAAAAAGTAGATGAACAACATATTTGATTAAAAAATGACTAATCTTAATACTTTTGAAGTTACAAATGATTTACACATTAGCAAAATAGCAAAGCAACTATTACTCTTTTAAAGATATTGGACATTTACTTCTTCTGTGATTTAGCTATAAAAGAGAAAATAGCTATTACTCATTTATCATATGCAATGGAGCTCCAAACTATGTACTATCTGGTAGTTCAGGACAAAATAGCTGAACAACGTATTTTAGGAAAATACTCTAACTGCAATAGTTTTGTAGTTACAATGGATTTACTCAACAGTAAGAATTTCAAAGTAGTTATTACTTAGCTATAAAATGTGCAACAGGTCTGAAACTATATCATGTGATAGCTTATCAAAAAAATAGCATCAGAGATGCCCGTACCCCACAGCCTAGGGAAATATTTTTAACACGGTGACCATGAGATATAGAAGTACTGTATCAGTACAAAGTTCAGGATACTTTCAGAGCACTGTCAGTTATATTAAGGTCCAAACAATGTTTAAATAGAGAAAATAATGTCTAAGAGAAAGATAATGCATGTACTTTTTATCTACATCTGGCATGGCCGAATTATGGTTTAGATGTTTTGAATATTACCATCCATGCAGAAGTGGTAATACATTCAATGAATGCTTATGTGTACTTGATGAAATTCCATCTGTTACACTGGGAAGTTGTAAAAGTAAAATTTTTAATGAATTCTAGTATGACTGTAACAGTGCTTGATCTGCATCAACAGACAGACCCAAAGGTGCAACAAGATTTTAAAGGGTCAAGGTCACTACGACTAGGTCAAAGGTCAAATCAAGGTCACACCATGATGCTGCACACCAACAACCCCTAACCAATGTCCCTACCAGGCATCAACTTCCTACACCTTACGGTTTCCGAGATATAACCCAGGCAAGATTTTATAGGTCAAGGTCACTACGGCAAGGTCAAATGTCAAATCAAGGTCACACCATGACGTTGCACACCTACACCCCCTATCCAATGTCCTTACCAAGTATCAACTTCCAAAACCTTACGGTTTCCTAGATATATTTATTTATTTATTTGGGGTTTTACGTCGCTTTCAACACTGTACAGGTCATATCATGACCGGTAGTTGGAAGGGCCGAGGAAACCAGTACATACAGTTCATTAGGGTTCTGTACTGTAAACTGCCGACCAACGGCAAGCAACTACTAGCTTTCCCACTTGAGGCCGTGCTGGGGATCGAACCCCGGCCTCAGAGGTGGGAGGCGAGTGTTACCACTCTGCCACCGTGGCCCCTGTTTCCGAATTATAGCCCGGACAAGATTTTCAATCTCAAGGTCACTGCGGCAAGGTCAAAGGTCAAATCAAGGTCACACCATGACGTTGCACACCTACACCCCCTAACCAATGTCCTTACCACGTATCAACTTCCTAAACCTTACGGTTTCCGAGATATAGCCCATACAAGATTTTCAAACTCAAGGTCACTGCAGCAAGGTCAAAGGTCAAATCAAGGTCACACCATGACATTGTACACCTACACCCCCTATCCAATGTCCCTACCAAGTATCAACTTCCTACACCTTACAGTTCCTGAGATACAGGCCAGACAAACTTTTCCCGCCCACCCGCCCATCCGGACACCATGTGTGAAAACAATACCCCGCCTGCCCTTAAGGGCTGCGGGGTAAAAACATATTTGTTCATTTACTTGGAGCAAAAACTCCCATAAAAAAAAGTAAAAACTAGAAATAGGACGCCCTGTTGCTTGTAGCTGCGACATATGAATAGAAACAGGATAGCATAGAAGAACACACATTATCATGTGTAATGTCCACCCTATCAACCTTTTGCAAAACTTGTACAGTAATCTTACAAGGCCCTGTTTCATCTGTAAAATATATCAATGATGCTTAAATATTTATTAGTATACATGTAAATTATTTCAGCTTCATGCCTTTTTGCATTGGTTGGGTAGAAAATTTTGACGAAATCGCTCTTTCTTGCATGGTTAAGGAGATAGAAGCGAATTTCCGTTTTTCAATTTTTGGCAAAAATTCAAAATGGCTGCCATATGTGGGAAGAGGAATATTTTTTGAAAACTGCCAAGGGTACACTGGTCAGATACCCTGTGGGTTCATTGAAATCGCTCTATCTCACACGGTTAAGGAGACAGAAGCAAACTTGCGTTTTTTCATTTTAGGCAAAAACTGAAAAATTCAAAATGGCCGCCATTTTTGGGGAGAGTAAAATATTTTGAAAATTGCCAATAGTACATTGATTAGATACCCTGTGGGTTGAAAATTTCTACGAAACAAGATGACTGCCAAAAGTGGCGAAAATTGAAATGTTTCAAATTCACATAGAATACTCCTCTACTACCATATGGGTTAAAAATTCAGTTGAAATCGCTCTATCTCTTACGGTTTCCGAGATATTAACATTTTTGGGTTTTCTGCAAAAATCCAAGATGGCCGCCAAAAGTGGCGAAAAAATTGAAATTTTTCAATTTTGTATAGGATACTTTGCTATCACCCTACGGGTCAAAAATTCTGTTAAAATCACTCTATCTCTTGCGGTTTCCGAGATATTAACATTTTCAGTTTTCTGCAAAAATCCAAGATGGCCACCAAAAGTGGCGAAATTGAAATTTTTCAATTTCACATAGAATACTCTCTCCATACCCTGTGGGTCAAAAATTCTGTCGAAATCGCTCTATCTCTTACGGTTTCCGAGATATTAACATTTTTTGTTTTTCCGCAAAAATTCAAGATGGCCGCCAAAAGTGGCGAAAATTGAAATTTTTCAATTGCACATAGAATACTCTACCACTACCATGCGAGTCAAAATTTCTGTGGAAATGGCTCTATCTCTTACGGTTTCCCAGATATTAACATTTTTTGTTTTTCCGCAAAAATTCAAGATGGCCGCCAAAAGTGGCGAAAATTGAAATTTTTCAATTTTGTATAGAATACTTTCCTACTAACCTACGGGTCAAAAATTCTGTCCAAATCGCTCTATCTCTTACGGTTTCTGAGATGTTAAGATTTTTTGTTTTTCGCAAAAATTCAAGATGGCTGCCAAAAGTGGCGAAAATTGAATTTTTTCAATTTCACATAGAATACTCTGCTACAACCCTATGGGTCAAAAATTCTGTCGAAATCGCTCTGTCTCTTACGGTTTCCGAGATATTAACATTTTTTGTTTTTCCGTAAAAATTCAAGATGGCCGCCAAAAGTGGCGAAAATTGAAATTTTTCAATTGCACATAGAATACTCTACCACTACCATGTGAGTCAAAATTTCTGTCAAAATGGCTCTATCTCTTACGGTTTCCGAGATATTAACATTTTTTGTTTTTTCCGCAAAAATTCAAGATGGCCGCCAAAAGTGGCGAAAAGTGAAATTTTTTTATTTTGTATAGAATACTTTCCTACTACCCTATAGGTCAAAAATTCTGTCCAAATCGCTCTATCTCTTACGGTTTCTGAGATATTCAAATTTTTTCGCTTTTCGCAAAAATTCAAGATGGCCGCCAAAAGTGGCGAAAATTAAAATTTTTTAATTTTGTACAGAATACTTTTCTACTACCCTGTGAGTCAAAAATTGTGTCGAAATCGCTCTATCTCTTACGGTTTGTGAGATATTAAGATTTTTTCGCTTTTCGCAAAAATTCAAGATGGCCGCCAAAAGTGGCGAAAATTGAAACTTTTCAATTTTGTATAGAATACTTGCCTACTACCCTATGGGTCAAAAATTCTGTCCAAATCGCTCTATCTCTTACGGTTTCTGAGATATTCAGATTTTTTCGTTTTTCGCAAAAATTCAAGATGGCCGCCAAAAGTGGCGAAAATCAAAATTTTTAAATTTTGTACAGAATACTTTTCTACTACCCTGTGAGTCAAAAATTCTGTCCAAATCGCTCTATCTCTTACGGTTTGTGAGATATTAAGATTTTTTCGTTTTTCGCAAAAATTCAAGATGGCCGCCAAAAGTGGCGAAAATTGAAATTTTTTAAAATTTTGTATAGAATACTTTTCTACTACCCTGTGGGTCAAAAATTCTGTCGAAATTAAGGCTGCGACGAGTGGTTAAAATCCACCCCGGTAACCAAGCTACCTAAATTCGTCCCGCAATTCGGTATTCGCGTAGTTTAGTATACACATTTTTTTCTCTCCATAAACACAATGGTGGTTTCCGGAAACGATCTCTTTGCATTGAAATAGTTGTGAAAGGTATGTAAAACTTATTATATTGTTATAAAAAGGGGAATATTATGTGAAACTCTCTTATGTACAAAGTATCCTGACGCTTTGAAGTGTTGTCATGTTTTCTGTTACCAAAAAACGTAAGCTAGTGGGCGATAATATAATATATTGTAGTATCGACTATCGAGTGGATCAGAAAGCACTCGAGATCTCCCTAAATCGACCCCAATCACGAATACCGACCACCCGGTCACAGCCTTAGTCGAAATCGCTCTATCTCTTACGGTTTCTGAGATATTAGCAAATTACTCAAAAGTAGTACTGAAAATACACAATGAAGTACCTAAATGGCTATTACTCATGTACTGACAAAGCTATCAGTCCCAAATGCAATACCAAGTGAGCTATGGACATAACAATCTTGTATTCAAAATTGTAGTAAAAAATCTTTAATTATTTTGGCTTAAATGCACGGAAACCAATGGGTACTGAAAATAGCTGTACTTAAGTATTACTCGGTAAGCAAAAGAGGTACAACAGCCAAAAGCAATCCCAAGCAAGCTACTGACCCAATAAGCCTGCATACCAAATTTGGTGACAATAGCTCTAATACTTTTCCTTTACATGAGCGGAAACCATGCGTGACGCCGGACATCGGACGCCGGACGCTGGACGGCAGAAAAAGCAAAAATAATATATCCACCCCCAGGGGGGTGGACATAATCCCTCCTGTGTAGAGTAAATGGAGCAAAAACTCCTGTACATTGGCGTTCGCTCCAGTGCAGAGAATCCTCTCTGGAGCAAAACCACTTGCTACCCCTCCTTCCATCGAGCTTTATCTTTTCATACTAAGACTTAGCTGTTGAACGGGACGTATAATCCAAACTTTGACCTTGATACTAAGACTTGATTTGGGGTGAATTGTCTGCTTTTAAAAATGGGGAGAGTTGAACACTGGGGGAATCGTCCTGATACCAAGTAATTCTAATTCTAATAGCACTTTTGTAGCGCTTAATCTCTCTCAAAAGTACTTGACCTTGAAACAGAAAATGTAGTTGGGACACCCCACAGAATTCCATGACCTCATATATTTTCGATGCAATTGCAAGCACATATATCAATAATAAATCAACACAGTTGTCATGACTTTGATTTCCCGTGCAATGCCATAACTTTAGACAGAACATTAAAACTATGATGCTGTGGGTGTACGGACAAGTTCCCATCACCTACGTTCCCATCAGGACAAGTTCCCATCAGCAAAATTTGGGGGTAGGACAAGTTCCCATCAAAACTAGAGATTGCGTCTCGACGCAGTGTATCCCCGGACGGGACATAGTTAAGGCGTGAATATGTCGGTCTTGAGCCTGTTTCCTGGAGCACCAGGTCAGGATTCTCCATAGTACCAGATTACTCCCAAAAGCTAATCACTAGTTCTTTCACTCCGGATCACTTCCAAAATTCAATCATTTCATCCTTTTACCTTTTCAGACATATCCTGAAAATTTCATCAAAATCCGTCCATAAGTTTTTGATTTATCTTGTACACAAACACATCTGGCATCCTGGATCCACATGATCCAGACAGTGATCCAGATCACTCCCAAAATCTATTCACTTGTTCCTTGTCCCATTTAGGACATTTCCTGAAAATTTCATCAAAATCCACCCATGACTTTTTGAGCTATTTGTCTTTAAAAATTATATTTCATGGATCCAGAAGATCCAGACAGTGGTCCAGATCACTCGCAAAATTAAACCATTCCTTCCTTTTACCATTTGTAACATATCCTAAAAATATCATCAAAATTCATCCTAAAATTCTGTTGCAGCCTGGGTCCAGATGATCCAGATCACTCCAAAATGTAATCACTTGTTCCTTGTACCATTTAGGTCATTTGCTGAAATTGTCATCACAATCCATCCATAACTTTTTGAGGTATCTGTCTTTAAAAATTACATTTCATGGATCCAGAAGATCCATATAGTGATCCGGATCACTTCCAAAATTCAATCATTTCATCCCTTTTACCTTTTCAGACATATCCTGTAAATTTCATCAAAATCCGTCCATAACTTTTTTATTTATCTTGTACACAAAACATCTGGCAGCCTGGATCCTGATGATCCAGATCACTCCCAAAATCTAATCACTTGTTCCTTGTCCCATTTAGGACATTTCCTGAAAATTTCATCAAAATCCACCTATGACTTTTTGAGCTATACTGTACACAAACACATCTGGCAGCCTGGATCCAGATGATCCAGACAGTGATCCAGATCACTCCAAAAATGTAATCACTCGTTCCTTGTCCCATTTAGGACATTTCCTGAAAATTTCATCAAAATCCACCTATGACTTTTTGAGCTATACTGTACACAAACACATCTGGCAGCCTGGATCCAGATGATCCAGACAGTGATCCAGATCACTCCCAAAATCTAATCACTTGTTCCTCGTCTCATTAAGGACATTACCTGAAAATTTTATCAAATAGCACCCATAAGTTTTTGAGTTATCGGTCTTTAAAAATTAAATTTCATGGATCCAGAAGATCCAGACAGTGATCCGGATCACTCCCAAAATTTAATAATATCTTCCTTTTACCATTTTGGACATATCCTGAAAATTTCATCAAAATTCATCTGTCAGTTTTTGAGTTATCTTGTTCACAAACAAACAAACAAATAGAGGGCCAAAAATGACCCCCGGTCAGGTACTTTGGCGGTCAGTGGATGACCTTAAATGAAGATCTGTAACCGGTAAGCCTGCATGCGGGTACTCCATCATGTACTCAACCTCCAAAGCCATTTTCATTAGTTTCCATGCAATGTAGTCAGCATTAAGTGAAAATATCTCCAAATATGCCAAAAATGACCCTCGGTCAGGTACTTTGGCGGTCAGTGGATGACCTTTAATGAAGAGCTTCAAGGTCAAATTTCTGCATGCTTACAGAGGACATATATATGTATTATATATACCAGCCATAGGATGATCTGACTTTCTGTATATGAGTTAAGTGTGAAAATATCTCCAAAAAGGCCAAAAATGACCCTCGGTCAGGTACTTTGGCGGTCAGTGGATGACCTTCAATGAAGAGCTTCAAGGTCAAATTTCTGCATGCTTACAGAGGACATATATATGTATTATATATACCAGCCATAGGATGATCTGACTTTCTGTATATGAGAACTGGGCGAAAAAGTGAAAAAATGGCCAAAATCTGACCTTTAAGTGACCACCAGTGACCTTGAGATTGAATGTCAAGGTCACAAAACAATAGCATTCGTGGCATTGCCCATATCTACCCACATACCAAATTTGAAAGTTCTAACTAAATTATTTTTTAAGTTATCGCGTCCAAAAGGAAATCTCGGCGGCGTGACCGTACTGAATCCTAAGTATCCCCGACTTTCGTCCGGGGATACAAAAATATGTAGAATTAAAAGCCTTTTGTTTGTGTTGCATTGTGTTTTTTTTTTGTTGAATTAATTTCAGTGGTAAAAGTTTTCCATCAAAGAGAGGGTTTTTTCAAAGTTACAATCAAAGAAACTGTTTCTATTGACCTTAGTAATCACAGGACCTGAGTTTCTATTGATCTTAGTAATCACAGGACCTGAGTAGTTAGTTGTATCTACTCAGTTACAATCAAAGAAACTGTTTCTATTGATCTCACTAATCAGAAGACCTGAGTAGTTAGTGCGGAGACTCTACTCAGTTACAATCAAAGAAATTGTTTCTACTGTTCTTAGTAATCACAGGACCCGAGTAGTTAGTTGTGAGTATCTACTCAGTTACAATCAAAGAAACTGTTTCTATTGATCTCACTAATCAGAAGACATGAATAGTTACTAGTTAGTGCTGAGACTCTACTCAGTTACAATCAAAGAAACTGTTTCTACTGATCTTGGTAATCACAGTACCTGAGTAGTTAGTTGTGAATATCTACTCAATTGCAATTGTTACTCCAGTAGGTGTATAAAATGGGGCCAATTAATCATGATCGTCAGTTATTTGTTAGTTGTCAAAAGTACAATGGAGATCATCAAAAATATAAGAGGAGGTCAAAAACTTTGATGAGATGACCAGGTTCCACTGAGAATGAGGAAAGTATCACCCTTGTTTAGTGTGGACATCTGGAATGTTCATGATATGACATTGAAAGGTGGCCACCGCACAAATAACAGTTGTGAGGCTTGGAACCATGGTTTTCATCAGATGATAGGAAATGACCACCCCTCCATTTGGGTAGCCATTGAATCTCTGAAAAAAGATCAGGCACATGTAGTTACACAGCTGTTGCAGGCAGCTAGGGGTCAACCTCCAAAGAAAAGGGTGAGGTGTGCTACACAATTATGTCATGAGTTTAGTAAAGGTCAAAAGACAATTGAAGAGTTTTTGAAAGGTGTAGGCCATAATATTAGATTCCATTAAAAGAATGTGAAATGAGATGACAACTTCAAGTATTAAGAATTGTAATAATAATGTAAACAAATTTTATCACTGTAAAACTTGTGTCATTAACCTGTTCGAAAGTGTTTATAGTGATAAAGTGTTTTTATTGTGTAAAGAGCATTATTTGTTGGATGTATTATTTGTTTTAGTAATAAAGTGCATATATTGTGTAAAGAGCATTATTTGTTGTTGGAAAGGTATTATTTGGGGTTTTTTTGTTTTTTTTTTGTATTGAACTGCTTATATTGTGTAAAGAGTGGTATAAAAAATAAAAAAATGTTTGTGAAATTTTGTATTATTTGTTTTTAACAACAAACTTTTAACTGAAAAAAGTGCAGATGGGAACTTGTCCTACCCCCAAATTTTGCTGGTGGGAACTTGTCCTGATGGGAACTTAGGTGATGGAAACTTGTCCTGATGGGAACTTGTCAGGGATTTAATGCTGTGATAGGTGTCAAATTGAAGAGTTTATGAAATGACTCCTGTCATCATGGCATCGTGGTTTTAAGTTTTCGTCAAAAGTCAAGGCATCCCACTAAAAATCAACGAATTTCAACAACTCAGTTAATTTATAAGCGATACATTCGTTTGACAATTGTTTAGAACATATATATGTGATCATGGGGTTCCGTAGGGTTTCCCCAACAATGTATGTAGAACTTCACTTGATCAAAATTCATAGGTCCTCAGTGGCCTAGTGGTTAGCAGGTTTGGCATCTAATCATAGGCTGTCACCTCTGTGGGTTCGAGTCCCACAAGTGGCAATTCTGAGAACCTGTCCCAATATGACCCCGGCTGTTGAACGGGACGTAAAACCCCAACTTTGACCTTTGATCAAAATTCACAGACAACTCATTAATATTGATGAGGTCACGGATTTCCATGGTGGTTTCTTAACAATATTTTCTGCTTTAAGATCAAATACTAGATGGACTACACAGCTCATGAATATTTAGATATGCGTAGGAATTATTTGACCATTCCATGGCATTTTTAACAATACTTTACTTGAAGATCAAAATTTGTGGACTACGTACTTATTAATATTCATGATGTCACGGTAATGTATGGGGTTTTCTAACATATTTTATTTGTGTGAATTGATAGTATTATTTGCGATGCCGTGTTTTAGACGAAAACTTCAAACCACGATACCATGACAGGAGTCACTTTGAAGAGTTTAATGTCGCCTCTTATTTGTAGCAGGATTTTACAAAAAAAATTTATCCTTCACAAATCATGTAAAACGGTTGAACTATGTTGTAACAATGAAAGTACACAAATAAGCAACGCGCCGAAGTTCTACTGCTACCCTACATAAGTTGGCCGCAGGCATAAGTTGGCCGCGGCTCACCTACAGGCTCCAGAAAGACAAATAGGTTATTGTACACCAATGAAAACTGTTGCATATAATAAGTATAACAATAATAGTGGTGGTGGACCAATTCACGCCCGGGTACCAATTCAGGCCCGCCCTCAATTTTCTTTAAGATTTATAATTTTTCATAGAGAAGATGTTTACCACATCATAGATAATCGTCAAATGGATCATTTACATTTGTAATTTATTGTTTAACTGTGATTGTTTTGGATAAACTTAGGGGTGGGCGTGAATTGGTCCACCACCACTACATGATTTCAGAGTGTAGTACGTAGGCCACTCACATTAAAGCCCTGTGAAGATGTGGTGAGCGTGGCCAACTTATGCCTGCGGCCAACTTATGAAGGGTAGTAGTATATGCGTATAAGTTGTACTGTATGTGTAATAATACGGACGATACCGGTACTCACGGAGTAGTCCAAAGCTTATAGACGTATCACGGCCGTGCGTGTACACGTAGCGGGCGTCAGCGAAAAGCGCAGTGATAAGTCTAAAAGATTTGGACTACTCACGGAGGGGACTGTACTTCAATACACTGGTGAAAAGTGTTGTTTTGTTGTGGGGGGAAGAAATATTACACACACCGGTATTCCATATTGTATCATAATATCCAGAGAACACCATAACACATATTTTGTTGCTATGGGGAATGATCTTTGTTTCTACTCTAACAACTTATAAAACAAACCAACAAAGAACACATTATCTATTTCCTGTTTTGAGTCTGTAGTCTCATAAAAAAAGCCGTCAAAATTATTATTTTTAACGGCTCAGAATCAATTAAAATTTCCCACCGCAGATATTTTATTACTGGCACGTAAGGTTTTACATTTATGTTTAAATCCATGTAGGAGATATTGTGCCATTATTGTTTCATGTTCTCTGGATATATAAAAGTATAAGTGAAGAATTTTGCATTGGTAATACCTAAAGTTGGTTACAAATCAAAAATAAATCTCCTTGCTATGTTTCATGAAGTACATTAATGCCAGAAAATTGATCATACCTTTTTATATCACATTAGATTATATTTATGCCGGAAAATTGAAGTTTCTCCATCATTAAGTGCAATGTATAAAAAACTATACTGAGATAATTAATGGAAGATTTTGCAGTTACATATCGATAATTAGTGGTTTCCACTGTGGGCGTTCAACAAATAAGTTTCCTTGTTGTTTGGTCTCACCATTTAAATTATAGCCTGTCACCTAAACAACATACGGACAAATGCAAAAATCCAATAAAATAAATAAAATACTAAACTAGTATATACTGATCTATTATGGTTAGCCAGCACTCACTGGTGCAGTAGGTGACACACTTGCCTCTAACCTCTGATATCACTGGTGTTTGCCTAGCACTTTGCAGAGTACAATCTTGATCAATTAGTATGTACTACTTTATTCTACCCTTTAAACTACCCATCGTGATATAATCTTGCAAATTTCTTGACAACTAAGAGAAACATGTCTCAAATAAGGCAGGTGAGCACCTTTTGGCAGAGTGAAAGTTAAAGATCACACCTAAGCCCCCTAACCAAGTGTCAACATTCTACATCTTATGGAACCCACAAAATAGTCTGAACAAAATTTTAAAACTCATGGTAACTAGGACAAGGTCAAAGGTTAAATCAAGATCACACCATGATGTTACAGACCTATACAATCCTCAACCAATGTCCCTACAAAGTATCAACTTCCTACACCTTACAGTTCCAAGACATAGCCTGGACAAGATTTTAAAGGTCAAGGTCACTACAGCAAGGTCAAATGTCAAACTAAGGTCACACCATGACATTGCACACTTACAACTCCCAACCAATGTCACTAACAAGTATCAACTTCCTACACCTTACAGTTTCAGAGATACAACCCTTCTCTGTAGTGACCTTGAACGTAAAAATCTTGCCTGGGCCATATCTCAGAAACTGAAAAAGATAAAGTTGTAAAAAGGTGAACAAAGTTGATTCTTGGATTGGTCATTGGTTGGGGATGCAAATATTTCAATTCCAATTCCAGTTCAACTTTTATAGCGCTTAATCTCTGCCAAAGTGACAGACTCTAAGGCGCAACATCATAAGCATAGTCACAAAAAATCAATGTCCTTATCCATAGCAATGGTTGACATCACGGAGAACACCATATGGGGTGGAAAGTATTAAGGAGGATAAGCTTGGCAGAATAGGTATGCCTTAAGTTTTTTTCTGAAGGAAGCAATAGAAGTGGCAGATCGTACATCATTCAAGAGTTCATTCCATATTTTGGGAGCATCATATGCAAAGCTTAGACCAAACTGCTTTGTGGATTTGTAAATAGATGGTTGGTATTGAGGAACATGTAGAATTATACCATCAGATTGACTCAACCGAGTATTATAAGCACATTGTCTATAGTGCTGTCGCAACACTCGCTACTTCTGATACTATTGTTTGCTAGGTCTATTATGAGCGATAATCAGATGCGTTTTTTCAAATCCAATTGCAAAGATATTAGCATATTTATATAATAAAGATAGAATATCTTTTAAAAGTGAAGGTTTATTCAGCATTTTAAAATATATTTTCGGTCTTTTGACAACATAGTACGTACAAATCTAGTCACATGACCTACCAGGAAAGTTAAACCATTGCTCGAATGTAGTTTCGGAATTGCATCTTTATTTTTTTTTCATGCTTATTAAGTCAATTTAATTGATGTAAAGCTTTCAAATAATCTTTAAAAACACTGTAGTTGTATTTATTTTAGGCGTACATGATATTATAATGTTATTATGCAGCACTTTATAAAGTCGGAATTAGATAATTATTTTAATATACTGACGGTTTTCAAAGTGTTCCTTCGTTTGACAATGCATAAACAACCGAAATAAAAGGACAAATATGACCCTAAAATGATGTATTCGGGTGAGAAACAATATATTATTTTACATTTGAATTAAATAGTTTTGTTTTGAGGTGAGTTTATAAAGTCGACATATGTCGATACTCGGTCGGCCAACGTGGGCGATATTCGATGTTAAGTTGCACTAGCAAGTGACAGCACTAATTGTCTAACTTTGAGGAATAGGCTGAAATATTTTGGACAGTTAGTATATGTAGGTATTTGTACACCAGCAAGGCAGTCTTGAAGATGCAACGGTGCCTTGTGGGTAGCCAGTGAAGGGCTTTTCTTAGTGGAGTGGTATGAGAAAGACAAGTGGCTCTACAAACAATTCTGGCCAGACTGTTTTGAACACATTGTAGCTTGTGTAGGTTAGAAACAGATAGACCCCTAAGCAAGGAGTTACAGTAGTCAAGTCTACTCCCCACAAGTGCATTTGCAGCCATAAGAGCAGCATCACGAGTCAAGTACTGTCGAATTTGTCTAAGATCCCTCATCTGGATGAAACAAAGTTTACATACACTTTTAACATGTTTGGTGAAGGAAAAGTCTGAGTCAAACCAGACACCCAAATTCTTAACAGCATCTGAAGGTATCAGTGATTCACCCAATATGTTTACTGGAAAGAATGGGTTTAACTTATCTTGTTGAGACTTGGAGCCAAATATAATGAAGTCGGTCTTATCGGCATTCAGCTTTAGTTTATGCGAAGTCATGGTGTGATTTTTAACCTTGGGTCTGCAAAAGTTTGTTCACCTGCCAAAATTGAGACATATTTCTCTTATGACAAAGATATATGGATAGCTGTAACTGATGATTATTTGTGCTTTTTCTTAGTTGTGCCATTTCTATTGGTAGCTATGCTTCAATTTATAAATTTTCCAGCTTCATGCAGACATTTGCTCTCTGAAACGCTATTTTCTCTACTAACATTATTTGGACCTTTCATAAATGACACCATTGGCTGTGAAATAAATAAATGACATAAATGACACCATTGGCTCATGGTCTTTGTACTGTTTCATTTCTTCTATATCTCATGGTGTCAAAAACTATTTTCTGAGGAATTGGGGTAAGGGCATCTCCGATGCTATTTTTAGTATGATGACCCCACTTGATCTTGGAGTAGGGGACAAAGCTCCAATTCAACACCTACAAAAGATTTGAAGGCCATGATTTCCAATAAGTTGTTTCGGATTCAGAAGCCCTAGAACCAATAATAAGGGAGATATAACAGTCTTTTAGTGTGAAGATCCAAACGTACCTTCAATAAGGGGTCAAAAGGCCAAATTTGGCATTTGCTAAAGATTTGCAGGCCATCACATCTAACATCCATTCTCTGCAAATTTGGTGAAGATACTTTCCAAAATGAATGAGATATACAGATTTATTTAAAAATATGATGAATCGACACAAGTATGGAAGGCATTTTATAATCTCCCAACCCAAGCTTTTGCCGGTAGAAGATACAAATGGAATTGTAGTAACAGTTTCAGTTAAAGAGTACCCTTTTCTAATTAAGCACCCCTTTCATCCCCTGCCACCCCTGCCACCGCTATGATCTTGCTTTAATATCTCCCTTGATATTAAGCCTATCAAAATTACATTTGGCAGCTATCTTCTGTAGGTGTGGGAAACATTTTAGACTGGCATAAACTTGACCTTTGACCTTTATCAAGGTCACATGAGCAAAAACAACTTTCCCTTGTACTTCCATTCCAGCTTTTCTCAGAAAGTACAGATTGTAGGTCAACCAAATTTGGTATGCATATTCATCACATCCAATCAAGACCTCAGTCTATTTTGAAATCAATTGGGCCACAATTGACTGATGGAGGGGCAATTGATTGGAGGTTGGTCAAAAACATGTTCTGCCTCTTTGCAGGAATTAAGGAGCCGAAAAATGTTCAATATCATGTTGAATTATGACACTTGGATGCATAGGTTTAAAAAAAGGCAACCTTTTGTTAAGTCTACCTTAAAATCAACCAAATCAGGCACCTTTCCTATGCTGTGTTCACGTGGGAAAGATAGTTAAAATGTTAAATATATCCTTTACTAGATGGTTTAAAGCTTTGGAATGTTTTGGGAGGTAATAGGAAATCACAGGCTTGGTATCTTCTGATGGGGTCAGATTTGACCTTGGGCCCCTCCTTAAAGATCAAATGAGGATAGCCAAACTTAAAAGTACTACAGTTTTGCTATGTGGTCCCGAACTCTAGGAAATCATGGAAGTCTGCTTATGTGGTCAGATTTGACCTTGCCCCCCTCAAGGTCAAACAAGGATTGCCAAACTTAAACATGCTTATAACTCACTTATTATTGCTTGTAACTCACTTATTATTGGTCCTAGAGTCCTAGGTTGTGGAACACCCACAAACTTTAAGACCCAAAAATCTTCAAGGTGTTGCAATAGCAATAGTTGTTACTAGATACCCCCCGAATCCTTATCAGCTCTAGATCCTCTAAGGGTAAGCATATCTTGAAAATTTGGTTAAAATCCATGCATGGGTTTTGGCTTTGGAATACCTAAAACCTTTAAGTTTCCAAAATTGTAAAAGTATTTCCAGACACAGCTGCCTCGGCCAATGTCACCCAGAAGGCGCAGGGGATGACTTTTACCCCACTCTTTCTGGGCTAGGATTAAAGAGTGCTTATAACTTGCTTTTTATTGTGCTTAGAGATTTGGGATGTTAAGCCAACCTATAGGAAATCCTTTGCTTGGAATCTGTTGATGTTGTCACAATCGACCTTTAAAGTCAAACAAGGGTAGTCAACATTAAAAGTGCTGATGACTTACTTATTATTAGTTTGACCAGTTTGGTATATCAAAGTATTCAAATCATTTGACCTTTGAAACCTCTTTCAAGATCAAAAAGGGGTTGCCAACCTCAAAAGTTACAAATCTCCCTTATTACTGGTCTGAGGCGTTTGGGGCAGATCTTCTCATTTTTAAAATGGCCGCAGTAGGATGCTCAGTCTTAAAGGATACCTTGCTCAATTTTTATAATGAAATACTGCATGCTCTTTATTTGGTTGAATGGTCTACCCATCATGCTTCTCTGATGCTGAACTGATTTGTTTCGGTTTGTTTTGATCAACTGATGTTGTTGCAAACTTTTACCAACTGGGTAATTTTATCTGTAAAATATTTCTGGGCTGATTCTAATCCATTTTTAATTCGAATGTAATCTGTTTGTGATCTTGATTTATATTGACTGTATTGGGTAATGGTCATGAAATTGTGGGCCCAGAGTGAAGATTTGAACCTGTTTCTAGACTGATAAATAGATTTCCCTTGATTGGTAGTGATGTGACAAAAATTTTAACCAATTCATATGTATATGCTTGACAATGTGACACAATATTTTAAATTCATATTATGTGTGGTATGTGGTCAGTGTATAACTTAGGTTGATGTAATTATGTGGAGCCAACTCTAATTAAGACTGAACTTTCTTTTGGTTTTCATGTCTGAGCTGTAAAGCAGTCAGAGACACAAGTTGTGCACTAGAGAAGTCCAGAGACAAACAAAAGTGATCTCTAAGAAGTGCGAGTGTTGGAGAGTGCTCGAGCTTAAAATATAATATAACTTTAAAACGTTCCCACTGTAGACAATATATGATATTTTAGGGCATAACTCACCACAAATCGGAATAGTTTCTATTTTTTCAGATGCATTTCTATGCTGGACAAAATAGTGACATACTAAAATTTGGTCAAATTTGCATGAATCCAATATGGCCACCATAGGCCACAGCATGACAATATAATTCTTTTTATGAAGTATAGTACCTTTAATATTTCACAGTTATAATATTTTTGTTACTTTTAACGTGTACAATTAAATACAAAACAATTTACCAAAAGCAATAAAAAGCAATCAGTGTCTAGCAAAGGGCACTGTATCAGCTGACCGAAGTTCTTAGGCTTCAGCATTCTGTCAAAGAGGTGTTATTTTTCACCAAAATCTAACCTATCAACTACTCAGTTTTACGACTGCAATCATGACAAGTAAGTACCAATGTTTAAGTTGATAGCTTTAGAAGATTTGCAAACATACCCCCAAAAAGAATCCCCTAACAATATAATTGAAAATGTTGAAGTATTCACTGAATGAACTCCCAGTTCAGAACTGGGAGTTATATAAACATTATGGATAAAAAAGCAGTTCATAAAAGGAGATCAACAACGTGACTGGGGATTAAATTCTCAATGAGTTAATTGCTTCCATATTTAGCTGCAAGTGAACATACACTTGCAAAACAAACAATTTATTTACACCTCCAGAGAAGATAAATATGCAAGTCATCATTAAAAATCTGTGCATACTGTGATGTGTTCTAGCAATAGATTCTGAAGTGGTCTTTATCTTGACCTAAACAAAAATATTAAAATAAAAAATAAAATCAGCCAAGGCAACAGGTTGTCTGTCTAGTCAATATCAAAGTTAGTGTGTTACATTTGACTCAAAAGCCAGAACAACAGGAAGAACCATAAATGAAGTACAGCTTCTTGTGTGGCTTTTGTCCAGGCCAATAAATTTTAAAGTGAACAATGCCATACAGGACTAATTATCCTGTGTGTCAAAAGTCAAAGTTTGTGCATTATGTCCTGTTCCACAGCCAGGGTCATATTGGGACAGACTCACAGAATTGTCACTTGTGGGAGTCGAACCCACACAGAGGTGACGTATGATTAGATAACCTGTGTGTCACACAGTACAAGTTATCAATACTTATGTTTGTCAGTGTTTGCTTTATGCCTGATTCTGTGGCTACCCACACAGAAGTTAAAAATAGCATCAGAGATGCCCGTACCCTACATCCTAGGGAAATATTTTTAACACCATGAGATATAGAAGTACTGTATCAGTACAAAGTTCAGGATACTTTCAGAGCTTTCAGAAAGTCAGTTATATAAAGGTCCAAACAATGTTTAAATAGAGAAAATAATGTCTAAGAGAAAGATAATGCATGTACTTTATCTACATCTGGCATGGCCGAATTATGGCTTAGATGTTTTGAATATTACCATGCATACAGAAGTGGTAATACATTCAATGAATGCTTATGTGTGGTGTTGGAGCAAAATTTGTGGCTCGCTTGATGAAATACCATCTGTTACAATGGGAAGTTGTAAAAGTAAAATTCTTAATGAATTCTAATATGATTTTATCACTGCTTAATTTGCATCAAAAGACAGACCCAAAGGTGCAACAAGATTTTAAAGGTCAAGGTCACTACGACAAGGTCAAAGGTCAAATCAAGGTGACACCATGACGTTGCACACCTACACCCCCTAACCAATGTCCCTAGTAAGTATCAAATTCCTACACCTCACTGTTTCTGAGATATAGCCCGGACAAGATTTTATAGGTCAACGTCACTATGGCAAGGTCAAAGGTCAAATCCTGGTCAGACCATGACGTTGCACACCTACACCTCCTAACCAATGCCCTTACCAAGTATCAACTTCCTACACCTTACAGTTTCCGAGATATAGCCCGGACAAGATTTTATAGGTCAAGGTCACTACGGCAAGGTCAAAGGTCAAATCAGGGCAGACCATGACGTTGCACACCTACACCTCCTAACCCATGCCCTTACCAAGTATCAACTTCCTACACCTTACAGTTTCCGAGATATAGCCCAGACAAGATTTTATAGGTCAAGGTCACTTCGGCAAGGTCAAAGGTCAAATCAGGGTCAGACCATGACATTGCACACCTACATCCCCTAACCAATGTCCCTACCAAGTATCAACTTTCTACACCTCACGGTTTCCGAGATATAGCCCGGACAAGATTTTATACGTCAACGTCACTATGGCAAGGTCAAAGGTCAAATCAGGGCAGACCATGACGTTGCACACCTACACCTCCTAACCCATGCCCTTACCAAGTATCAACTTCCTACACCTTACAGTTTCCGAGATATAGCCCAGACAAGATTTTATAGGTCAAGGTCACTTCGGCAAGGTCAAATGTCAAATCAGGGTCAGACCATGACATTGCACACCTACATCCCCTAACCAATGTCCCTACCAAGTATCAACTTTCTACACCTTACGGTTTCCGAGATATAGCCCGGACAAGATTTTTACACTCAAGGTCACTACGGCAAGGTCAAAGGTCAAATCCTGGTCAGACCATGACGTTGCACACCTACACATCTTAACCAATGTTCCTACCAAGTATCAACTTCCTACACCTTACGGTTTCTAAGATACAGTCCGGAAAAACTTTTCCCTGCCACCCGCCCACCCATCCGGACATCATGGGTAAAAACAATACCCCGACAGCCCTTAAGGGCTGTGGGGTAAAAACTGTTTAAAATGTTGAAGTGTTTGTTTGGCAGTGTTTTTACTGGCAGTTTACATGATTTTGAGAACATATAAACTAAAGAAAATACTTCCTATATAGTGATAGGGGCACAAAACAGGCAACGACAAGAATTATCATTTTTTTAGAGAAGTTTCACTGATAAATCCAATTTAAACAATATCACCATTCGAGATTCAGCTGAAAACATCGTAAAATGCTCATAATGCCAAACAAACTGGTCATAATTTTGAATTTCATGGTGGGCAAAATGCACAATTGCTTTCCAGTGACTGATAACATCAGGCGTAAAAAGGCTCATTATCAGAAATATTTCAAAAGGAAATACCAAGCTTCCCACCAGCTATATTTGACATGAAGTTATTGAAAGCAACCAATAAAGAAGTATTTGCCATAGCTATCTGATCAGTCAGGATACAACAGAGCCTGCATCCATCAACATGAGTTTGAACTTAGTGCTAGATCAACGAACCACAGAATACCTTTGCAGAAAGGTTTAACCTACAAAACGATGTGGCAGCCATGTGAGTTGCATAAATTAAAATCACCAAAATGTTACTGTAGTTTTTGTTGGATATGGAACTAGACCATCCACAGAAGAAAAACCCCAGTTACAAAGAGTTTATGAACAACTGAAATAAGTCCATGTTTCTGAACTGACTGTTACGAAATGTCAGAAGCATGTATTTCTCAAAATTGTCATAGCCTTTATAAATCTTCATTAAAGTTCTCGAAGAGAAACGATAGTTACTACAAGTATAAAAGAGGCAAAAATACTAGCTATACAATAGTATTAAATACAAAAAGCAGATCCTTAGTGCATAGGTATATGAGAAAATACTTTTTGTGCTTGCCTTCTTAGTTGCGATACCACATCAAGAGATTTGGGCGTTGGTGATGGGGTAGATTCAAGATATTTAAGGAAAAGTAATGAAGTCATATTGCAGGCTATGACATTGAAGGGGTGCAACTGATGACATAGAGACAATAAGGGAAACCTCATTAGTGGATTTTAACACTGGAAGTCAAAAGGAAGAGTCACCAGATCTGGGAAATTTCATCTAAAAATGTTATCAAGCAAAAGAGTTGGACAACAGGCATCCTCTGGTACATTACTTGACTTCAGATTTCATTTTCCCAGATTACAGTAGATCTTGGAAAAAGATTTGATTTGCCACTTACAGGTTGGAAGTTAAACTAATCTAGCCTTTCTAAGTAATGACTGATAAAGAAATATAGAAATAGTACCAAAGGTTTGGTTAGAAGTGATCCAATGCCCATGGAAAACAACTGTTCCTGCTAGTCTTGATTGTTCTGTATTTTTTAAGTTTAGGGATTATGTTTTAATGCAGTATCTGAAGCTAGAAAATCTAGATAATTAGATAATGCGGTGTAAATGAGATGCTTATTGTGGTATTTCTGATATCAGATATGGAACTCTTAAATAATTAACTCAAATTAATTAAATTGAATTGAAAAATATGTTCATGCAGTTTCATTTACTGATATATTTGATAGATCACATGGAGCAAAGAATATTCTGACACATTATTCGCAGAATCTAGATAAAATTTTCAATCAGCTGATACAGAGCCCATCTGGAGACAATCTAAATTCCTTCTCTGTCGTGGGTTGGTTGACAGTCCCAAGGCCCAAAGTGGAGGAAGGTAAAGGTTGACAGTTGGTAAGTCATGGCTATTAACAAGACTGCAATGCGGAATAAAATTTTATTTTATTTTATATTATTAGTAATGTTAGTAATTTACATGTACAACTACACCTACATAACTAGAGTTGCAAGTGGTGACCTTGGAAAGAGGTCACCCAACAATTAAACGTTTAAACTGCATTATAATTAATTGCAACTCATTATATTAAATTTAACATTAGAGTCCAGCATGTATTTGTTTGTAAAAGTAGACACACAGTACAGCACTAAGAACACATAAAATTGGTTATATTCATAAGATGCATCATAAGAAATTACTGAGTGAAATATATACAGAAATGCACGACTCAGCATAGTATAAGACATGTAATTTGAATCACTATTTCAATAAGAACTGTACAGCGAAGTTACACTTGAAATAAGCATGAGTACACATTACAGCAAGTTACTGGGTAGTACGTTAAACTCTGCAAATGTAATTTAAATCAATACTTCAAACAAATAAGATATGTACAGAAAGTTTGTAATTAAAACACATGTAAAAATAATTACATCACAGATAGTTCAACACAGAACTGATAAAGCATAAAGCTCTCTTAAAGGGGTAGATACACATTGATAATGCACTCATTTCAATTTTTATGTCAGCTGCTCATGTAAGCACATTAAGTTAATAACCTCTTGTTAAGAGTTGTAAATACATACATAAGTGAGTTGAAAGATGTAAATAAATTGTAACTCACTAAAAGAACGCACTCAATGAAATAACCATCCATCCAAAGCTTACCAACTGTCAAGAAAAAGGGGGAAGGGTGGGAGGGGGGGAATTTGAATTATCCTGGTCGCAAGCTAATTTCAAAGTGCACAAAGAAAGGCGGGAATTAGCTTAAATCAGGAGAGGTGTATGAATACAGAGTTAAATGGGACAGGTAATTACTAAAACACAAATGAGGAGGGCCAGTGACTGAACCACCTTTCCTTAATGAGGTAAGGTAGCTATTGGAGTACAATTGCTAGCCTTTCCATTTTATGCCAAGGAGAACATTTATGTCCAGGGATACAAGAATTGACAAGCAAATGTCTAGCCAATTATCCACTAGGTCATACCACAATTCTAGTCTCACGAGTTTGTCTCATGGGTGCCCCATTCATGTAGTTCAAATAAAGAGTAATCTTGTTGAATGTACAACCTATCTTTTCATCCATAAAGGACAGATGCATAATCGGGGGGATCACACACACACATTTCGTTATTTTTGAAACATGCATTTAAACCTGTAAGTAATAAAAAGTAAGTATATGTATCCCAAGTACTCCTGACCAATCTTTTGAGTCGTAAGTATTTGAGTATATTGATGGTACTGTGACATTTATTTCCTGTCATACAACTTACCTTTTCATTTTGGACAAACCACATGTTATATAAGTTTCCAGCTTATTTTCAACACTTTAGTCGTGGCAGCGTTAAAATTTATAAATCAACTGGTTTTGCCATCAAGGACATCCAGGACAGAGTCTCGACTTTAGAAAAGGTGGAAAGTATCCACAAGAGTGCAAAAAAGTGTGAAAAAGACAATTCAATTGCGTCTCAAACACTGTGATTACACTAGGAGTTAAAAGACTTTTCTGGGACCCAATTCCGACCAATATCAATAGAACTTGGAGTACCCGGGACTTTTAACCTATGATTTCAATACAATTTCATGTTTGAGTTTATTATTCTCAATAGATACAGCACACTTCTAGAGACATCTCATAATCAGTTTGGTTTCAAAAGCAAATCATCCACAGATTTGTGTATCTATACAATGAAACAAGTAATTGAATATTACAGAAATCAATCCAGCTGTGTATATGTGTGTTTTCTTGATGCCAGTAAAGCGTTTGACAGGGTTAACCACTGGCTTTTGCTGAAAAAATTAATTGAGAGGGATATTCCCCCCTTTGTTATTCGTTTACTTATGTTTTGGTATACTGAACAACTATTCTGTGTAAGATGGGGCAATACAACGTCCAGTAACTTTCATGTGAAAAATGGCCTAAGACAAGGTGGGATTCTATCTCCTATCTTTTTTAATGTTTTTATTGATGAACTCAGCATACAACTTACATCATCCAACACAGGATGTAAATTGCTAGGTATGACTATGAATCACCTCATGTATGCAGATGACATGACACTCATTGCCCCTTCTGCAAAGGGTCTGCAATCATTACTACATACCTGTGAAAATTATGCAATTAAACATGAGATAATTTTTAACTCAATCAAGTCTATGTGTATGTGTGTCACTCCAAAATGTCATAGACCTAGTCACATACCTTCTGTGAGGTTAAATAACCAGCAATTGGAATTTACTGATACTTTTAAATACCTGGGCTGCATTATTACTAATACAATGGATGACACTCTAGATATTTCTAAGCAAATGAGAAGCATATATGCCAGGTCTAACATGCTTAATGTAAAGTTTGGTTGTTGTACTAAGATTGTAAAATCTCTGTTATTTCAGTCATACTGTACAAACCTGTACTGTTCTCATATTTGGTGGAACTATCGGCGTGATATGTACAAAAAAATTATGGTAGCCTACAATAATTGTTTTAGAAGGTTTATGGGCTACATGTATGATTCAAGTGCCAGTCAGATGTTCCTGGAAAATAATGTTCTTCATTTTAAAGTTTTAAGAAGAAAATGTTTGCAAAATTTTATGAATCGTTTGAACTCATCTGAGAATAACCTCATAAAGCATATTTTAGCAACAAATTTATTGTATCATTCCACTTTTTACAAGGAATGGTGTACCATAATGTTTTAGTATTGTTTAACATCTTTAATGTTGTAGATAGTGCTGTAATAATAATTTTATAACTATTATATGTCTTTGCAAAAAATTTTGTCTACACGTATATACTATTGTTGTAATTATATGGACCATGAGTCTGCAATAAATAAATAAATAAATAAATAAAAAATACAACCAGACCAATTACTGATAGGACATGATGGATTTGAATTCCAACCCTCCTGATCCTGAGGAGGGCAAATGATGGTCAGGAGATGGCAATCATGTAGCCATCCCATTTCAGAATTTTGGTCAGTTAGACACACATGATTTTAATATCATTAGCCGTAACAGTAATATGATTAGATGTATATGTATCTGTCTGGAGTGTGTCATGATTTCTACAATCTGACTTAATGATATCAAGATAACTCGGACTGAAGGTCCTGATTTTGGAGGTCGGGAAAGCAAGTCAATGACATTTTCAAAAAATATTGATCATGTTTGATATTCTCCTGATTTTTGCCAACCTTCAAAACTTGGCTTCTTAATGAATAAAATAGCATCAGAAGTACCAATACCTCACAACCGGGGGAATAAGTTTTCAACACCATGAAAAACAGAAGTAGTGAAACAGTACAAAGATCGGGAGACTTTCATAGCAGCGTCAGGTATATAAAAATCCAAATAATGTGTAAGTAGAGAAAATAAAACCTAAGAGAAAGAAAATGTATGAAAAAATTAAGTATTGAAACAAAGTATTTCAAGATTTCCCTTCGAGAACTTTAATGAAGATTTATAAAGGCTATGATAATTTTAAGAAAATACTATAGCAAGATGCTAGCATTAATGAGTAAACTAAAAATTATAAATCTGTAAAATTTATTAATTGAAGTATAGCTGTCAATGGGATAAGCACAAATACATATAATTATCAGTTGCAGCAATCCATATATCTGTGTTATAAGAGAATATAGCATGTCTCAAATATAGCAGGTAAACAAACTTCGACAGAGCTTAACTACTGTACGAACCAGTATCACCTCCCTACACCTTACAGATTCCAAGATAAGGCCCAGATAAGATTTTAACGATCAAGGTCACTATGACAAGGTCAAAGGTCAAATTAAGGCCACATCAGCACATTGCACACCTACACCGCTAACTAATGCCCCTATTAAGTATCAACTTCCTACACCTTCTGGTTTCTGAGATATGACCCGGATAAGATTTTTAAAATCAAGGTCACTATGACAAGGTCAAAGGTCAAACCAAGGTCCAACCTACATCCTAATCAATGTCCCTACCAAATATCACCTTTCGTACAACTTACGGTTACCGAGATATAGCCCTGATAAGACATTTAATGTTGAAGTTACTATGGCAATATCAAAGGTCAAATCATGGTCACACCATGACATTGTCATACCCATTGTACCCCCCAACTAATATCCCTACCAAGTAAAAACTTCCTACACCTTACAGCTTCCGAGATGTAGCCCAGACAAGATTTTTAAGCTCAAGGTCACTACGGCAAGGTCAAAGGTCAAATAAAGATCACACCATGACGTTG
Organism: Sabellastarte sp. h YS-2021; assembly: GCA_964017235.1. Taxonomy (NCBI): domain Eukaryota; kingdom Metazoa; phylum Annelida; class Polychaeta; order Sabellida; family Sabellidae; genus Sabellastarte; species Sabellastarte sp. h YS-2021. The sequence goes on along the minus strand of OZ024930.1, from coordinate 56,826,040 downwards.
CACACCTAAAACCCCCAACCAATGTTCTTATCAAGTATCATCTTCCTCCATCTTACAGCTTCTGAGATATAGTCTGGACAAGATTTTAAAGGTCACGGTCACTGCAGCAAGGCCAAAGGTCAAATCAAGGTCACACCATGACGTTGCACTCTTACGTCTTATGGTTTATCTTATGGTTCCTCAGATATAGCCCTCACAAGACATTTAATGTGAAGGATACTATGGCAATATCAAAGGTTAAATCAAGGTCGCACCATAATGTTGCATACTACAATGCCAAACCAATGTCCCTTCCCAGTATGAACTTCCTACACCTTACAGGTCAAAGGTCAAATCAAGGTCACACCATGACGTTGCACACCTACACCCCCAACCAATGTTTCTTCCCAGTTTAAACTTCCTACACCTTACAGGTCAAAGGTCAAATTAAGGTCACACCATGACGTTGCACACCTACACCCCAACCAATGTTCTTACCAAGTGTCAACTTCCCCACTACCAGGCTATGCTCATACTTTTCAACTATATTTGCAGCACCCTTATGTGCGAATTACGTTGGGATGTAAGAGAAGCTTAACTGACGTTTATCTGGGGATATAATAAGTACATCATGATATATAAAACTCCATTCCACATCTCATATAACACTACAGTAGAATATCTTTTTCATGTTAAATTTGACACGTATAATTAAAATTAGTTTACCAACACACACGAATATATCTTCTGTTCACACAGTCCTTTAATGCTTAATATTAATTTCTTGTTTTTTTTATAGATCAAAACCTGTGGCCTGTGTTTGGCATAAAAGTGGAAAACTAATTTTTACCCTAACATTCGAATGCATTAAGTATATGACAAAAAACTTCATCAACACATGGATTTTAAACAAAGACCTCTATTGGTACGTTGTAAAGAAACAAATAAATGGACTGCCACTGTTTGGCCATAACCGTAATATTTATTCAAAAGGCCACTAAAATCCCGTCAATATTGACCATTAATGTTTTTGTTTTATGAGATAATCCACACAAAATCGCCCTCAATGTGTATTCAGCAATCATAAAAGCAAATCTTCTTTGAGAGTGCTATTATGTTTACATACAAATAAACACACATAAAACACCAACAAAATAAAGTGATTTCTCCAATTACAAATCCCAAAGTTTGACTGGCTTACGAAATACCGGGAGGGTCAATCTTTTAATAGAGAGGTTGCGAACAACGTTTCATAAACGTCCCTTGTGAAAACACGCAACATAATTAATCAATACGGGAGAAAGCCATTGAGGGGGACAGTTTTGTTTGCGAACAGCGTTTGAACCAGGACTTTTACATGCATTTCATTTAAACTAATTGGCAATTATACAAGTCAATAAAGATAATTTTCATTGGTTTTATTTATCTACAGTACTGAATGAACTGGGTACTGATATATAATACAAACTTAATTGGCCCAACAAGCAGTAAACCCACAAGTTTAATAGCTTATAAAACACACGCAAATAAAACTTTCGAAGATTCTGTTCATTACCTCAAAAAAATTAAGGAAAGGGGATGAAAAAAGGCTGGTCGTTGTACACTTGGGTTCCTCAAAAACTGACAAAGTTGCTAAAAATAATCTACAGTATCTCAAGAACTCTGTACTGACATGTAAAACACACTTTATTGCTCCAATAATTAATAAATCCACAAGGGAAAAAGATTACGTGGCAAAGCCATTTGCTACGTAAAAAACGTAACCTTATGCAGTTAAAACCTTATGAAATGACATCACACACAAGAATCAATGACGTGTAACGTAGCGGAAAGTAGATACGGGTATCAAAAACGTTGTTCGCAAACTCTCTATTAAAATAATTATTCTGCGCCTTGACTTAGTATGTACAGAGACCAAAAGGGGACTCAGTTTTAGGACACGTCATCAGTTGTAATAAGCTGGAATAGAACTCAGAATCACATGGGTTAAAAAAGTTATAATTTAATTCTAATTCTAGCCAACTTTTGTAGTGCTTAATTTCCACTAAGTCACAACTAACAGATATAAATTCCATTTTCAAAATCTACAAGGGGCCAGCACTGTGGAGAATAACTAAAAACAAATAAATAGGATATGTTTGATTTCTTTAATGAAAGAGAATACACTCAGTTTCTCTTAAACCAAAATCCAGAGGACAACTGTCAAACTTAATAGCCACTTAATAGGAGGGATAGACTTGCTCCAAGTCTTTGTATTTCTTGTTCCACCAAATATGACATACATGGAATCATTATGAATCCACAAATGGGTGGGGATATTACTGTCAGAGATGTCAGCCCCACATTCTGGTTAAAAAGTAATACAGTCCTCATATAATACTTTAGACAACAGGACTTGAAGAAAGTCTATAGGAGGGAGGGTTATTCCGAAAGTTAGGGGATTTAAACACACAACTACTTCAGTCATATTAAGACAGACCTTCTGTTAACCCAACATGCATCTTTATAGGCTGAATTCAAAGCGGTGACAGTAGGGTGAGAGTCTAGTGATACTATGTGAAAGTTGTATCCAGGGACATCCATCATAATTACTGGATGGTGTTATCTCATAATTATCATGTACATATCACATATACAAGAAATATTTACTTGCAATTACCAGGAAAATACATTTTCTTGTAGTTATTATATTAATTAGTATACCTGTTATAAACAAATAAAACGCTGATTTTCTTCAGTCTTCACATATTTCAGTAAGATTTCACAATTAGTCCAGATCTTTGATCAATACTCCCTGGTGGGTTTATTAAAATTTTAATGAATTTTAGTTCAAAGATAGCAATAAACATTTGACACTTTTCCTATTTGACAATTTGTTTACTTCAAAATTTCAAGTATGAATTAATTATCCCGACATTAATACAATACTGAGATATTATTTGTAATGGACATATTCAATATAGAACTTCTCGTTTTGTTATAATTGTATTATGACATTCTCCTGTGTTTGTTGTGTCTTTTCTATGGCGAGTTATTCATGTGTTATTCTTGTAATTAACAATTTGTGTTTTTGGTTAAATTATAACCACATGTTAGTCAATAAAGCTAATGCTTAATAAGTGTAATATAATTGGGACGACTTAGCTGAGTGGGTATTACACCCATGAAACTTCCATCGGCTTCTGAATAATGAATAAATTGTAGGTAGATATCTAGCCTGTGTAAGGATTAAAATTTAAAGATTTCTTGCTTCAAAAACCGAACTAATAACAATAAAGTATTCTAACTTCCAATGCATTTAACATAACATGAGCTAGATCAGTACCCACACCAACAAGAGGTAGCGCCTCACAATTGAATCCTAAACAAGGTAATCACTGTGAAATTGAGGTCGGCCATGCTATTGATAGCATCAAATTCTGAGCCTTCACCAGGCTACCGCAATGGGCTTTCATTGCTGGGTACAAAAGTTATTAGGGTTAACATACCAGGGAATGGGGCATTGAAGGTTTCTGTTCTTGTTATTGACAAGTGACATGACACTGAGCTTCGAATTACCCTAAATCTATACATATCTCTGTTTCCATTGATTTATCCTCGCATCCATTGATTCCACCAACTACCATCTTTTGATCCAGACTGCTTTTGTCAATAAATCGTGAATATTTGCAGGAGTTTTCTACTTAATTTACAACTGTAATAGTATTAGTACTAATCAGCAAATAGTTATGAAGTAGTGTTTACTATAAGGGAAAATATATATCATATAAGGGACACATACACAAAAAGATTACAACAAATGTGCACACAAATGAAATTGGGGTTTTGGGGTCACCTGTCTAACTTATATACGTGTATATTGAGGTCTTTGTAATTGCACCTACATGGTGTACGTGTTTTGATATCTGAAAATAAAAAGATAACTGCAGAACATAGAACTTGGAATCATTAATGGAGAAATTTGGACTATCATTATTATTCAGTTAACAATTTGACAGAAAACAAAAGAAAAGAAGTACTGTGGTTAGGTTTTATTCGTGGTTTAGTTTTTACCCAAAACAGAAGGATATTATGAACCTCGTGTGAATACTCTTAATGTAGTAATTAGTGTATTAATACAGGATACCTACAGCCAACATGAGGGTCTTAATGAAGGCTGCAATTCAAGCATTTACGGTACAAAAGACTCCTGGTGTGCTACAAGAAAATCATTATTAAACACTTCAGGTCTTTTATGCCTAGTTAGAATTAGCATCAGTATAAAACCATGTCAGGAAAAGACGGAATTTAAAAATGTATAATGTTTTATTAGAACTATTATAATTACAGAGGTTTATCAAGGAACGACAAGAGTTTAAATGTGTGGATATTTCAGTGGACGTCAAAACATCATTTGAGATGTAGTAAAAATTGGTGACTGTTTGTGGCAAATAATTTAGATATTTACTGAAATTACGGATACAAACATATTGAGATAAAAAAATCATCTAAAAGCGGTAGAATGTAGACGAATTAGTTTATTTATTTTTCAGTACATTTGCAAATGACAAAATCTTTGGAATAATTTTGATACCAAACTTAGGAAATCATTTGTATTTCTTTCAAGTGGATACAATATCACAGCAAAAGTATAAAAAGTAATTCACAGTTAAAGCATTTAATAGACTTTCTGGTTGGGACATTTAGTATGCATGAAATATATAAATATCATAAGGATGATAACGTTAATTTTAGCATTTAAAATACAATAATAACAGTTATGTATATACATACCATATATACACACATAACGGTAATTATATACAGCATTCTTAAACTACAGGATCATCTGGCAATATAGAAGTTAATGTAATAGATGAACATATGAAGACGGAGATTATGGCAAAAAGACAAAGCAGTTTGCTTGAATTGGTCAGCACTTTAGTTATACTGATGACAATATTTCAAGTTGATCCAGTAACTTGCCAATGGTATGCACATGAATACTGGAACAGTCGTTATGACGGTAGAGACGGATATAGTCCATACTCTACTGGTAAGTACTGTGTTTAGCTCCACTAGGAAGTTATATTTTTGTGTCATTCCTCTATCTGTCTGTGTTCTGAATAACTCCAAAACTAAGATGAATGAATCTTTCTAAAAATATAATGTGGGAAGGGCCAATTAAAGGAAGAAGTGGTTAAATTTTGGGGAAAGATCCGGTTACAAAACAATCCTGAATGTTAAAAAGTCATAATATCAATGTCTCTAAATGCCAATGTCTGTCAATTACTCTAAAAGTACGCGAGTGGATCACCCTGAATATTTTATGTAGGTAGGGCCTGGCCAAATGAAGAAGTCATTATACTTGAGTAAAGATTGGGATCTTATTTTGAATGCCAAAATATGAGATATTTTCAGAAAGGGCCTGGTTTACCAGTAGTTGCTATAATATTATAATGCCTTTTCATTATAATGCCCCTACATACATTTCATTACTATTATATAGTTTAGCATCACTCTCAACACATTGGAAAATCTAATCTCTATAGGAAGTTGAGGGTATAAAGGAACTCAGTATGTACCAGTTGATAAAAATTCTGAAATGTAAACCAACAAGAATTGGTACATAACTAGCAACTTCAGCAAAGGAAACCAGGGCTGAAAATCAAACCAAGGATTGCAGTATCCAGAAATAATAATCCAAATTTTATCTTGGGGCTAAAGGGGGCCATGGTGGCAGAGTGGTACGTAGCACTCTCGCCTCCCACCTCTGAGGCCAGGGTTCGGTTCATGGCTCTACCTCAAGTGGGAACACTGGTAGTTGCTTGCCGTTGGTCGGCAGTTTACAGTACAGAACCTTGACCAACTGTATGTACTAGTTTCCTCTGCCCTTCCAACTACCCGTTGTGAAATGACATGTGCAGTGTTGAAAGCGACGTAAAACCCCAAATAAATAAATAAAATCTTGGGGCTAAACACACTCTTATACATCTGCTATTTTTTTCAGCGATAAGATTTTAAGGAAATAAACATCTCTAAAGTTAGTCTTAGTTACTTAGATAGAAGTCTATAATGTTAAGACTACATCAACATTTTTTGCCAGGTACCAGTACAGTGGTTTTCTCTGTCTTGTGACCTATTGGTTCACTTTATGTACTTGAACAGTAAATATGCTGTTGTTCATATTCTGTTTCAGGAAACATAATAATGTCAAGAAAACATATGGTTATTTTTTAAAAGACTTTCTTGATAAGAAAAAAATAAGGAGATCCAGAGATATAGACTATGTTCACTTAGTTTTGACACCTGTATTTCAGATACATATTGTTTGCATGTTAACTCTCTTTTAGACATTTAAACTTAGTTCTTGTCAAATATTATCAAGTGCTTTAAGGCTATATCAAAGACCGTACCTCTGATGAAATAGGGTCAAGTACTTTCGCTCGACTTGAAGTACAGCCCATTTTATTGGATTCACATGTATTTTTCTCAAGTCAGTTAATTGTCGCTGTAGTGTAGTAATTCTGACTTTTTTTTCTTATTTCTGCTTTTATATAAATCAGAAGTTCAATTTTGCTACCTCTTCTTGCACACTGCAGCGAGGCTTTGATGTCACCCTGAAAATAACCATTAGACTTTTGCCTGCGCCTTTCTTGACTTTGTGAAACAAGTCTGAAAGTCTTAATATTTTCTATGGAGCTCAGCCCCATCACCAATCCATCTTCTTGACGCTATTTGGTTTTATGAATTGCAAGCTTAAAACTTGAATAATGATTTCTTAGATTATCCTTTCAATATCACTTCTGAATTCAATTAGATTAATGTCAAACAAGCTTTAATCGAATCTTGCAGATGAAAAACTCGTCCATAACGTCCACATATATGTTGATGGCTTTTTCCTCTGGCGGAACTACTTGCAAACTAGAATCATAACAGTGTACAGTTACAAAATGTTACAGTGGTTATAGCATATGCAGGGGTAGACATAAGATTATGCCACCCAGTCAATCTGATTTGGTTTCCATGCCATGTCACGAGTTGTAACAGATTTGGAATCAAATAGCATGGCTACCAAAAAAACACTCCTGCCAGGGTTACTTTGAAATCTTTGAATCCTCACATCACTGGACTAAATGGCGACTTTACTTGACCCCGAGTTCCATAAGGTTACATTTAAAAAAAAGAACTTCTGTCAACAGGTTTAAAATGCAGGAATATACATGGTCTCACAAAATAAACCGAAGACGTGTAGCATTGTAGAACTTTTGCCATTCTAATGTAAATATACTTGTTTCTTGTATCTACTAGTGGAAACAGGCAATGGGATGTGGTCAGACCAAGGATCATTGCGTGCACCGTACATGTTGGACAGTTCTCTGTACAGTGGAGAGGATTGTACAGGTTGTGTGTGTGAGGACAGTACAGTGACCCAGTGTACATCTGATGTGTAAGTGTAGCTAAACATTGAACTCATCAAATCTCACAGGGATCAACTCCATGATAGCGTCATGACACACGCTTTAATATTCTCCGCGATTGAGAAGACAATTGAATGGTGGATGATGTACTCATTCAAAGTTTAAAAAAACACATTTATGGTATGGTTCTAGTAACAAAATTGAGGAGCTCTGCACCTTCTGAAAAACTCTCTCAGAACTCAATTTCATCCCAAAAATGTAATAAAATAAAAGACATATTTGACAAGATAAAAACAAGTCACCTGAATCCTTCCAACCACGGACATTATAAGGGTCATATACAATAAATTATTCTTGTGTTTTCACAGATTATTGAAAAACCAGCCCATGCAGGAATTAACCAACCACAGCTTTCCAGGTGCTTCTGCCATAACTTCTGTGTAAGTAGAATATCCATTCAGTACAATATGCAGATATATTGCACATTAAGTCAGAAACTGGAGCATTTAGAGAAGTTTGACCATAAGAAAGCTGCAGTAACATGATTTCTTCATTAATATTTATGCATATTACAAATGTGAATGTATAAATGTCAGCTATCCTTTCACAGTTTCATGGTTTGCAGCACATCAATACACATCTTAATACCTGAATACACTGAGTGAAATACTTGAATGAGTAGCATAAAAGTGTACCACTTTTAGATTTTAAGCCCGCCCCTGTGGAGAGCATCCCAAAAATGTGAGAATTTGATTGGCTAGCGGTTTCTGATGAATGGGAGGAAAGGCTTCTGGATTTATTCATATAGATATCTGTATTACCATTTTATTCTGTTTATTATATCAACTACAATTATAGCTCATTTGATTTCAGCTTTCCTGATTTTGTTACTTTTCAGTACTATACTCGAGTGTTCCAGTCTAGCAGATATAGGAGGGGAAGACATGGACGCCTTTTCACAGCTCACCAGTTTAACAACATTGTATGTATAATTAACCTCTGTTAAATGTAGTTTTGTGAAATAATAATTGTACTATTGAGAGTGGTTGAACCTCGGAGAATTATGCCTACAAAGTCAGCTGAAAATAATAAGATTTGCTCTGTTCTCAAAGCGTATAACCACCACAGCCTCTTCATTGATTCTGCATCTCCATCTGGTTACTGTCATGCTGACCTTTTTTGTTGTCCCTGGGTGATTTGAAATGGTATTTGTTCTTGGTTATTGCAACTTAGAGTTTTGCTTTTTAGTGGAGATTAAATGCAGTAAACATTTGTTTGAATTAAAATGGTCTACAAATAGCTTCATGTCATGCACCTGAATAACCACTATTGAACTTTTTAATGCTGAATGTTTTTTATGTTCTACTCTTGATTACCATTTAGTATCTACCTTACCCAGATTTTAGATCAGTAAAGCATTCCAAAGACTCTACTAATTTGACTGATATAATAGTAAATATTTTAAGTTGTTAGTTTAAGGATCAAATGACATAAACCTATGATTTTGTACAACTTTTATATGGGGTTTTCTTCGGTCTTTTTCATGTTCTTGTAAATTGTAATTTTATTCAATACAAAGATATTGAATAGAAAAGTAGCATGATTTCAGTTCGTTCAGTGATAAATAATAATGAAAATTCACAACTATACTGTCTTAATTTGTTTAATTTTCAGGATAATACAATACACTAGTATCAAGGATTTCCCTGAGGTTTCAGCAACAAATCTAGAAATTTTGTGAGTGTTTTAAAGTTACATATTCTTCATGTTCACATCTTACCTGTATGTATTTAGGCTAAGAAAAAAAAAGAATAGAAACTAAAAAAGCTAAGGGCTTCTTTTTGTTTTTTTGTTTAAAATTCTGTCATACTCATTTTGAATATTAAATGTTAGTCATGTTGCCTCGTTTTATCAGAAAATTGTTAACTCTAAATTAGAGGATCTCACATTTCCCAGTTGTTTAGTCCAAGCCAGACAAAACCTTGTAGATACTCTTTATCATAAAATATAACAATAACCAGCCGGAGAAAAGCTTTTTTGAGTAAAATATCTGTAACAGTGTCTTAACCAAACTACAGGTATATTGTGTTGCTGACTGGAACTCTCTCCAAACTGAATTGGAAAGACTTGAACAAGGGCCCCAAAGACCATATAAAACCATGACAGCTTTTGTTGTACTTTGCCCAATTGTTTTGAAAATTTGTAACGTAGAAAGATTTGCATAAGTGAATTTTTGTATCACCTGCCAAAGCTGTTGCAGTTTTTTTACCTTGATGTTTAATTGCAACTGCCACATTGCCTATTTATGTTGTTGGTATTATCTACCTCAAAGCTACTCTTACAAGGGTGCTGACGGTGATACATGACTTGTGAGGATACCGAGATCTGTTCATGTTAACTGACAATTTAGACTACATGTATTTCCAAACCTCAGCCAGCCGGCTCATTTTCCCAATGGTATTGTATTCTTATTACCGCTACCAAGGAGGTATTACTTTCATTACTGTTTGTCTGTCTGTTTGTTTGTTAGTGTGATTACACCACTACTACTGGTTGCAAACTTCATAAAAATCAGAAGATGGGTCTTGGTCCAACTTTGATTCTATTTAATATTTTGAGACTGATCTGGATCAGTGTTTGGATACAAATAAAATCCGGGTTTTCCCATTTACTTATTATTATGTGCCTTTGCCGAGGTTTGCACTCTGTGAGTGCTGCTGTTTGTTATTTTCAAGACTTAGTGTAACAATATTTCCGGTGGTTTTACAGGAACCTTGCTGGTAATGTGATTGAGTTCTCTATAGCTACATGGAGGAATCAAGTGTTTCCAGCATCATTAACACATGTGTGAGTTTATTATGTTACACTGCATTGTTCCACCATAAAAGCCTCTGTGTTTTGTTTAATTACTGCTGCAATTAAGGAACCTGCCGTTAGATGTTAATTTCTTTTAGAGAATAACTACAGTAATAATTTTTATACTTTTTTTTATGTTATTACAATCACATGCAAATACAATACATGTATATGGTTAAAACAAAAACAAGTGTCACATGTTGCCCTGCCTAAGCGGAAATTCCTGCCTTAAGTTCAACTTCTATAAGGTATTGTGTCAAATCCTTTTCACAATTTTCAGAAAGAATGCCAGAGCTCTTGCTGAAATGTTTTTCGAAATATTATTAAGTTGCAGCATGAGCAGTATTAATTAGCAAGATAAGCATTTTCCTTAATCTACAATTTATTGATATATCTAACTATTAATTAGCAACATGAACATTTTCCCACAAGCTACAATTTATTGTTACATTTAAATTCTGAGCCCACTCTAATCAACAGTTATATGATAGCATTTTAAGAAAAAGATGAATTCATAAGGGATATATTTTAATGCATTTCTTTACTACTGTATTTGAAAGAAAATAATATTTTGAAAGAAATGTCAGTTATAAGCCATGAAGTTAAAGTATGTAATTTAGAATTCAGTTTGGTGAAAGATAAAAGAAAGTAATTATTCAGACACTTAATACTTGATCCTGTTGTTAAGTCATGAGAATGAAGTACAGTAAGTCAAGGTCAAAATGGGTATGTGTAATGTTGCTTGTCCAAGGACACAGTTTTCCTAACTGATAACTGATCTAACTGCAAACCTGAGCATTGGTTGTCCAACATTGCAACAGTTAAGTCTCAGAACTTGTGCTAATAAAACTACATATTTTAAGTGGCTTTTCCAAATTTCCGACTTTGGTTCTGGCTGTGTTGATTTTTAAGAAGGGGCCAAAATTTCAGCAGTGATGTATTTTGGGATCATAATATCAGGTAGGTCAGCAAAAGTTGGGAGAATATCAAGCATGTTTGACATTTAGTGAAAAGTTGGTGACTTTGCTTTGAACCAGTTTGGGATATTCAGCCTAACCTATCTTAATGACATTAAGTCAAATTGCAGAGATTGGAAGGCACTCCAGACACATTGTATTCCCAATACATCAAATTGTTTGAAATCAGATTTGAAATCAGATTGAAATCATTTTGGTCAGGACTTATCTGTCCCCAACTTTTACCAAAATAAAGAAATGGAATGGCTATATGCTTGACATCTATCAATTTTATTGCCGACAGATTGACAGGGTCAGGGATATGAACCCATTATATTGTATCAGCAGTCCATCTTATCACTAATTTTTATCTTAAATTTTATTGGTTGGGTTCACAATCCCTGAGGACTTCCGAGTTTGGTCAGGAATGTTGGGGACAGGTTCCCAGATGAAAAGGTAGTTTCTAGTCTGATCTCCAGGGTCAAGATGCATCTGAATTTTCACTCCCTTTGTGGCAATTTTCTGACTCCTATTGATTTTAAGTCCACACATCTATCCTTACAGTCCTTGAAAATAGAATCAGGCCTTTTAGTTTAATTATATTAAATCACAGTAGATGCAGGAATTTATTAAAGTAATGTAAATAATAGTTTTAAGTTATTTAAATGCACATAGACATGACCTTAAGGAGATAAGTGATTTTTATAAATACCAGCAATGCTCATGTTTTTCCAGAGCCCTTATGAACAACCAGATACGCTGGGTTCCACCTGGACTGTTTTCGAACAGCAATATTCAATACCTGTAAGTTTGTGTAGATTTTATAATTTTCCAATGGGTTTAGATCATGTAAACAGAGGAGCATTTTTATTTTCACCTATTTGTGTATCATATGAAGATTTTAAAAATGACAATGTTAAAAATTAAGTACATTATTATTTTTGCAATTTATTCTTTCACAATGGTGTCCTTGTATCATTAGTAGAACCGTGGCAGTAGAATATTTTTGGAATATTTCCAGGATTTTAAACCATAGGAATACTCATGTTTAACATTTTCTACTGTGGTGGTTTGGTGATGGTCATTAATGTAAAATATTTTCCAAATGCAATCATACTGTACATTTTACCAAAGCATTTATAATTTTTTTCCCACAATCATATTTTCACATCATAAGGGCTATTACATGCAGATATATTGCTATGTTTACAGGAGTCTGAGTAATAACCAGATTACATCATTTCCTTACAAAGCTTTGGAGGGCATGACCAGTCTGCTATATCTGTGAGTAAAGTGAATTTATTTAGTTTTTACAAGCTACTGATGTGAAAAAGGAATGATATTGCCATTGTATGTTTCAAATTATATGCATGTTTTAAAGTGACATATTAAGCCAATCTGGCCTCATTAACTTGTATCTTATGTTATTGTCCTAAATACTAAAATAGTAGTAATATGTTTAAAATATTCTTGTTTGACAGGTGACCCATTGTCTGCATAAGCGCATTCATGCACATGGCACAATATAAGTCCTTATCGAGAGATCTTCATTATAATTTTGGCAGTTACAGGACCAACATGTGTATCTACAACTTCAAACTCTAACTGTCTCTTATAATGTCACTTTAATTCTCAAGAAACGTCGGACAAATGATGTCTTAAAGATCATCCAGAATTTTAAAAAGAGAGTTTGTTTTAATGATACCAATTTAGAAAGACATTTGTCATTGGTTCCTTTCCCCCATAATCAAGAAACAAGAATTAAAATTTTACAAAATTAAGCATTAGATCAGATAAGCTATAATACAAGTGTTCACTTCTTGTATTGTCAGAGATGGGACAACCCTATTAAAGTAAGCAACAATAAGCAAAAATGGTAGCACTTCTGAACAATATGAGATGTGTAGCTGGTACAAACTTAACAAAGTTGACGCAAACGTGCCATAATTTTTTAAAATCATACAGTCTCATTAATGACAAATTTCTCGTTATTTCTTGTTTTATATTTTATCACAGAGGTTTGGATGGCAACCAGATTTCCACAATAGCATACAGTCAGCTGGCAGTGCTAACAGGAAACCCCCTGCAACATTTGTAAGATTTATTGATTAATTTATAGTTCTACCTCTATTATACAAACATGCTGGGCAAGTGAGACTTAATTTAGATAACAGAAGAATTGTAAAAATACAGTAGATATTTATAGACTTGGAAGAATAAATCTCTCTTGTATTTACAAAGTCAAATATGTGGAAAATAGAAGTTTGTATAATGAAGGTTCGGTTATGTTTGATTTTAGTTAAATACTACTCCAATACATGATACATAGTACATTATCTTGAAGGATATTTATGAAGGAGGAGAGCAGTGTTTGGTCTACATTTTGAACTCTACATTTACTGTAGTGGACATTAGCAATTGTTCCTGGCTATAATCTGGCACCACTTCCTCACAAATCCCCATATATACATGTTTTAGGTATAATTGTGTAGATTTCTACCATTAGAAGTCTTCTGTACACAAATAGTCAATTCTGGTAACGGAACTTTTGAAGAAAACTGTCTTCTGTTTAACCAGATATCATAGTATATTGAGTAAATTAAACATTTTTAAGTGAAAACCACAACTTTACTTTGTACTATGTGGCGGAAAAATGCAGAAATGTAGCATATTTTGCACAAACGTTTCATTACACGGGTGATAATACAATACCTTGTGATTAACCAAGTTTTAGTAGAAGTATTTTCCTGTCCTCTTGAGATTCTGCTTTTTAGAGTTTTACAGTATTACTGAAAGCAATGTCTCATTAACGTTATTTAATCTGTGGAATTACATTTTTGAATTTTTGTTCCTCTATATATGTTTTCCTTGCAGAAATATCAGCAACAACAATATCAGATTTATTGAAAGACTTGCCTTGAGTCAGTTAACAAGCCTTGTGATTTTGTGAGTATGGCAGAGTAACGCAGGGAGCATATTTGTATACGGGACTGGTAAAAAATGAACCCCCCCAAAAAAAACAGAATGGATTTAGTGTAAAAAGACTGATTTTTTTTGCTTAACTTTAGCAGAGCCCCTTTTGTAGATACTAGCCAGGTGTGTGATAATGTTTATCCAGCATTTGTCTGGTTGTATGTATGCCTGATGGTAGCTACAAACAAACAGTAAAAAGAACAGAAAAAAAATTAAATTTGATGAATGGTTGAGAAAATAGAAAGCTTAAGGCATGAAGAATGATAGAATTTTTAAATATGACAACAGAAACTTTTATTAAATAACTATAAAATCAAATTTACTCCCCAGCAAGCATGAAGTACCTATGATGCTATGAAATGGACAGTGCTTTTCACTTTGTTAAGATTTGCAAATCCAAATTATTTAAACAGACTGAATGCTTGAATAATCAATCAACAGTATCTTTATTTGTGATTAATGTAAAAAGATCGGCTGTATATGTTTAGAGCATTAAATATTTCTTAAAACAATTTCCATGACTTTAATGAGATATATAATTTGTTGAAGTGAAGATGCATGACTTTAGAAATGAATATAAACCGTTCCAAGTGATACCCACTGTGATGCTGTGCTATATGTTATTATGGTTTCTTGTTGTACACTGTGAAGTTGTACACTGTGATTATGATGTCTTTTCTATGTATGGAAATAAAAATATATTTAAAAATATCGATAAATGCCTGAAGTTAAGTGCTTACACTGGTTTGTTATACCTGGGTATAACATCTGTAATTTATGGACATGAATCTACATTTTAAAGTTTTGTTGTTTATTTATTACTAGCCCAAAAGCCTCATGTCTTGTGCCTTATTAGTCCCTGTGGAGGGCCCACATCAAAGCACTGAGATTTGATTGGCCATTGGGTTCAGATTGATGAATGGACACACTTTCACATTTATTACTGTAGATGTATAATGATATATTTCAGAGAAGCTCACAACAATCATCTTGCAAGTTTACCAGCCCAGACATTCCATAACATTCCAGCGTTACTACATTTGTAAGTAAAAGTTAACATGAAATTTGCCATAGTCTGTGAAATCAACCATGGTATCAGCCCTTTAAATGTTCAAAACAACAAGCCAGTTTCACACATTTCAAGCAGAATTATGGGGGTTTTCCCAGAGATGAATTGCACATTTCTTACTGTGTTATATATATATATGTGTGTGAGTAACTATATTTTCAAATCTAATTTTAAATCACGTTCCTCTTGAAATTTGCCTCGTCATGTGGAAATTCTTGTGAAGTCAAACTATTTCTCCGGTCACTTTAGAATTAACTGAATATGTTCAACTGTAAATAATTTTAATACAGATTGTGATTCTTTATCAGAATATATCACACTTTTAAAATCTAGCTATGATGTTCAAACACAAATAACAATGCAGACAGTCATGAATTTAATTGTCCAGTGTTAACACTGCAATATGGATGAGACACCAGTGGAACAGTTTTTTAAAATAATTCAAGAAATAGAAAAGTTTTGGCCGTTTCAAACAAATTATTATCTCAATCTTTAGACAAAATCAGATGCTGGCCACACTCAATGACTGTCTTGAAAAAAGACCTCAGATTAGGCAAATAATGCACAGTAGGGCATTAATACCTGGAGTACCCTCATACATGTCAGTCCTGTTAATGCTTTGCACTTCTGGGAATTTTCTTTAGCTTCTGTTTAAGTATGCGGAAAGTGTCCAGTGTGCCCTTCTCCATTAGTTATCTTTTCACACATTTGTTCACTACATCACTTACTTGAGAGATTATTTGAAACCTATTTGATAGGGACCTCAACTATAATTACCTGAACAGACTGTCAGAACTTGCACTCAGTGACCTACCAAAGCTTGTCACTCTACGTCTTCACTCACAGCAGAATGGTGGATTACAAGTCATCGAGTACAATGCCTTCCAGAACATAAACCAGTCCCTGGAGTACCTGTGAGTTCAGTGAAACTTGTCCACAGATTGTGATGAAGGTGTTTGAGTATATGAAATACTCCCCAATTTTTGTATTTGGAAGCAAAATAAAATATGTACTTGTGTGGACATAATATATATTTTATTCTCAGTAACAAATGATTTATTTGCATGTACAAATAAATCCCCCATGACAAATTTTATTTTTATTTACAATTGAATCTGTATATAAAATGAGCATCACACTGAGGTACGCTTTTATTTCCCCCTCCCCATACATACAAAGATAAAATACCTAATTGCATAACATTACAGTCCAACCTGCTCGAGCAACCACCTGCTCGAGCAACCACCTGCTCGAGCAACCACCTGCAAGGAGCAACTACCCTGGAAAACCACCAAGGCATTTTACATTAATTTGAACCTGCGAACAGCAACCACCTGCTACCTGCAACCAGCAACCACCCTTTTTATGCACCACTGTATTTCATCCTGTTGCTTTGAAGATGTTTAAAGCATTTGAGATTTTCTGCATATATTTAACTGTATTTGATTCAATTTATATAACTATTCAAGATATTGCCCAATTAAGTTTAACATATGGTATAAATAAATACCTGTTGTTGAATACCTCAGCTTGAATTTCATAAAACTATTTTGATTCAGAATTGAGGTTCCAGATTAACTAAAGCCTCCAAAAGTGTTATGGTTGCATCACATTACACACCAGTGCTTCATATTTTCTCTTTATTTCAGGTGGATCAGTGATAACAATCTGGATACTTTTGCTCACCAAGTGTTGAGTGAGGAGTTTTATGATGTTATTGATACACTGTAAGTATAACAAGTTGTCCTTTTGGTTTCTGTCACTTTTTGTATTGACATGTTTTTGTCATTTCCTGGCAGTCAAATATATTTGTTTCTTTATATTGTATTTTGTACTGTTATAATACTTACGCTTTAAGTTAGTTTAAGTCCAAGATCTTATTAATTCTCGGTGAACTTTTGGTCTTTATCACGGAAAATGTTACAACAAAATTCAAAAATATACAGAGATGCTGATAATTTTGTGCCATTTCAGTCTTATCAGTGTCTTTAGCTGCACAGCAGCTTTTGCAGATCCTCCAGCAATACAGTGTTCTGTCTCACTATAACCAGTCCCTACAGGATCACATAACCGAGCTCTCCATAAAATCTCCTGGTATAAAGTACATGCATTGAAGTCCTATTCACTTTGTCATTTTACAATAAAATACAAGCTCCATAAGCTCACTTTAGAATTTTTTCAACCAGTGCAAGCAAAATGTAATTTATTAATTTGAATGAATTTGTAAAATTGTTTAAACATTACTTCATCTAATTTTGTTATAATTAGCTTGTTGTATTTCATCTTTGCATTCTTATCAGCTGTTATTTTGCTATTGATGTTCTTGGCTATTCACTTGTCAAATTAATGTTGTAGGTGGGCTGACAATAATAATATCACCTCTGTGAGGATGTTTGGACAAGAAGCCTTCCCGACTCGCATGACTCAGTATTATGAAGCCAAGAACAGTTCCTTTCTACCATTTGAGACTATCTACAGGATGAAAATATTGTGAGCAACTAACATAATGTTACAGAGTACCCTTGCTTAAGGTTCAAATTTGTAGCACATGTTTTTACACATGTACACAGATATTTGGTATTCATAAAGCACCCATACATGTTAGGAGACATAAGCTGAGCAGACAGAGAAGCCATATGCTTGTGTAAAATCCAGTATATGTAAATATAAGAGTATATTATATATGCAATCTGAACATTTTTTTCTGGGGCCGTATTCACAAAAGGGATCAAGCTCAAGTTGAGTCAAAAATCAACTCAAGGTTACAGCTGTTTATACTAAAGTTGAGCTGATTTTTGGCTCAACTTGATCTTGATCCCTTTTGTGAATACGGGCCCGGTGTATCTTCCATTAATTACAAAGATATTCAGGCCGTTAGCAAGGCTAGGTACACTGTATCTCACTTAAAACCCCTTTCACACTGGAGGCAATATAACCCGCAGTTATAGGTGTTAGACAAAACTACCCTGTCCTTCAGCTACCGTTTGATGTTCTTCTGCGAACTTGTGATATGGTGGCCCACCGCCCCATTCTTTGAGCATCCTATGGAAATTTTAAAATGGTTAAAATTTTCACCTTTGAATTTCTTACTGTGACTTTCCACAGATAATTTTTTTTCGTATGATAGCTGAAGGAGACGTCTATTGTTTATGTAAGGTTGTGACTCAGTCATGTTTCGGTAGCACATGTTCGTCCGATGGCTACCGAGGGTGAGTTGAGGTTAATGGAGGTTGTCTCTCGGCGATCAATGTTTGTAATACTGTCGTCCTACTGTTATTGATGGTTACAAACAGTGTCAAATCAGTGGCCATACATGTGAATAGCACAAATCTCGAAGATATCAGGCCTCCTAGGAGGTGGTTCCACTGCCAAGTAAAGCTTTTAACCACAGGGTATACTGCCCGTAGTGTAAATGGGGCATAAAGTAATGTTAACCTGTAGATATAAAAACAAAGAAGCAAGTGCTACAAGTTTTAGCCGAAGACACAGTCTAAAATGAAATTAATTAATTTCATGGAATTCATTTCAAAGAAAGGATTATGGACACAAATACAAGTTTATTATTTTCTGAGTGATTCAAGATAACTTTATTTTGTCTATACAAATAACTTTTAAGAAACAATACTTAAAACCTTCCTGTGACACTTAATTGTTTACATTTAGATTATTGCTTCAGTGAAACTGTGTCTGCAATTGGGATTGGTTGGTGTGATCAAAACTTGTATTATTATGTTTTGCTTCCTGTTTCTGCCAAACTAGATAGATTGCCAAATCAAAGTAGTCATATACATGTACTATTCTTAAGACTGGGATAATAACAAGTGAGAAGATTTAATAAAATAGTAGGGTTACTCTAAATTTTAACAAAGTTATATGGCCCAGATTCTATTATCTAAACATAATGAGTTGTATGTGAGAGTAGACGTGAGTTCATAAAGTTAAATCTTCAGATATTAGAAGGTCATATAAAGGAGGTTTCCCTTAAAAACATTTCAAAATATTCCAGGCACTTGGAGACAAATCAGATTAGTTCTTTGGGTGACCTTGACCTCTGTGCTAGCCCTGACCCCTGTCACCTTGAGGAGCTGTACTTGGATGAAAACCTTCTGTCAGAGGACACCATTCACAGCGAGGCTTTCAAGTCTCAGCCAAACCTCCGCATTCTGTAAGTTTGTGTATTTTTACAGATATTTATTTATCTTATCAGTTGATATTAAATGTTAAAGTATCTTTCATATAATCTATTTATGTTTTTTTAAATACAAGTGGAGTGCTGAACTCTATCGAGAGAACTCTATTTTAGCATACCCGGGAACATTTTCACTTGGAAGTAATCTTTTTAGTCTTTGGCTTTACTTTTGCATGATGTAAGAGATGTCAAATTAAACACAGTATGTTAAACATTGTCTCATTTAACATTTAACATTAAGGTGAAAAGAAAAAAATTAATAAGACTCTTTCAAAGATTAAATGAATGACACAATATTGTCACAATGAGAACAAATTTAGTACGAATATTCGATAATTCAAGATAAAGTAAGGTGGTCTTCAAAGTGACCAGTTCCACATATTGTGTTGGATTTTGGAGCCTAGCTTATTAGTTACCTATTATAAAGTTTTTCTGTATTAATATGCTTAGTCACAGAGCAGTGGTTAACCACCCATGTTTAATAGCTGTACAATTTTGAAACAAATGTTTTCTTCACTGAGCCTTTGAATATGCAGGTTCAAAGATTAAATGCTGTAAAATCTTATTAGATTAGATTTTACAAGTGTTCCAAATTTAAAAAGAATAGTCCATTCATCAAAGTAAAATCTAATTTTACATGTTTAGATGAAATGAATCCTTAGATTTTAAGTATTAAAGACCAAAGCCTTGTGAAATCTCCCATTAAAGACAACAAGGAGCTAAGTTCAGTAAAATTGTGCAATGGATAGTGAGTTTAATAAGCTCTTTTTTCAGGAGTTTAAACCAAAACTTGATCCAGTACATTCCTGAGGCCGTGAAGTACAATGAGTCCACACCAGCTTTGGTAGAGCTAAGGATGACTAACAACTACCTAACGTTTGTTCCTCAAGGAGCATTCACTGACCTACAAACACTGCAGATTATGTGAGTGCATCAATAAATAAACTTACTGATATTTGAACAAAGTTTTACTCTGCTGAAGTTATTATTCATTTACTTTTTACTTGAAAATACTTCCTTCTGTTTTTAACCTTTTATTATACAAATAACACGTTGTTCTCCTAGTATGTTTCAATAACTGTATAGTATTTTGTATTGGTAAATTTTCTATATAAAGTTGGAAGGCTCAGTAATCTGGTGATGAACAAGTCTGGCAGTCAGTGGGCTCACATCTCTGGTCATTGGTCCAAATCCAGCTCCTGACATTTAAAAAAAAACTGACTTTGAAAGAGGATGTAAAACATAACTTGAACTATGATATACAATAGGAAAAAACTTCCTGAATGACATATCCATAAAAATATATCACAAATGAAGATAACAATATTATACGGGTGTATAGCTGGAGTATTATATTGTTATATTAATGAGTGATATATTGTTTCTGTAAATGCCTGATGAGGGATGTTTTACTTTTATTAGCCACCATTTTGTATGTTTTATGATTTAATTAAATCCATATTTAAAGAGAGAATGTGAAGAAGGCTTTCACATATACAGGGCTCTCCAGTGAATATAAAACCTCAGTTTTAACTTGCGATTTTCATGCAACAAAAATGATTAAAAGCACTGTATAATGTTTGAGATAGTAATAAAAAGACGGGACTTGTTAATACAAATTATCCATGGTACAAAGGTGCCGTTGTACACAGCCCCTCAGTATATCCCTGTATATAGGTCATATAATACTGATGGTGGATAATAAATGGAAAAGGAACAATTAGTATGATCCTTCTTTTCCCATGTTACCATGAATTAGTTTCAAACACACAGATACAGATAGAGTTTTAAGTGATGATTATACCATATTAATTAGCTGCCATGCTGTCAAAAGTATAATACTATGGAGTATAGAATACTATCTTGTGGAACTCATTTGAGTAAAATTTGGATTTTAAACTTCCCTGTTTAATAGAAGTAAATTTCAGGTTATCTGTAAATTGAAAATAAATATTTTTCTTGTCTGTTCCAACTAGCAATATGACATCCATAGGCTAATTATGTTTGTGCTTCCCCTTAAGACACCTGAAACATCTATTTGATGCAATAAAAGGTGTACTACTTAATAGAGATTGTGGACATGTATCTTCTCCTAGACTAAGTTACAAGAGTATCATATCAGCACAAAATGGAATTGCATGTTGATTTTCAGAGATCTGAGCTACAACAGCATTATATCAGTGGAAGATGGCAGTTTTCCTGTGTCCAGTCTGTCAGAGATTCACCTGGGTCACAACAGCTTCCGCTTTCTTCACCAGCACCAGTTTGGTGAGCTGGTGGGCCTGTCACACCTGGACCTGCAGTTCAATGACATTACTATCATCCCAGACTCAGCCTTCCACAATATGTCCAACCTCAGCACCGTGTAAGTTCTGGTACAAATGTTAAAGGGTTTACAGTTACTAATATGAGTCAATTTAAAGGTGATAATTACAGCTGATCCCACGAAAAACAGTTTTTGTAGAAAGGTGAGAGCTTCCATCACATGACCAGCTTAAGTGTTCAGTAGGCAAAAATATACTGTTAATTTTTGGGTTCATTTTCACTGACATTCTTATTCTTAGAATAATAATTTTCTTCAAATATCACATGTTTTTAAAGAAAATCTTAGAATAACATTTTCTAAAATTTAAATAAGAATCTTTAAGAATTTTTACAGAATGTATATTTGCACTATTTTTTTTCTTAAAATTATACCTTAATAATGATCAAGAACTTAAATACTAATTGCAGTGAACCAGTGTATTTTATTCATCATTTTAGTGAGCTTTCTGAAATAAAATAAATTGGCAAAATAAATCCAGTTCCCTAATACTTTTTTCCTTGGTATTCATTTCAGATTACTGAACAACAACAACATCAAAAGGATCTTAAAAACTCATTTCAAGGACAACCCTTTGAGTGGAGATGTTGCTTTGAATGACAATGACATAGCCTTTATAGAGGATGGTACATTCAGCCATGTTACAGAAATCAATTCCATGTAAGTTTACAGGATTCAGACTTAGTTCCACCCATTTTCAGTTCCATTTCAGCAAAGTTTACAATATGTGCCAATAGAAAAGCAACACCCTGACAAATCTTTATACAAAGATTTGGCAATAGGTGTTTTTGCTGTCTGTTTTTACCTTTGCTTTTGGCTAGTGATGGGTCAGTAGCATATTTTTATTTCAGTATATTGCCAATGCACAACCATTGCGATTCCAGAATTCTGAAAGTGGTGCATTTAGCACATCCCCAAATGTAATAGCCCTACTAGCAGGAAGTAAAACTCATGAAACCAAACCATGGCTGTTCTGCTGAATGAAATTGATGGTTGTAAAGGATCATCACAGTATTTCAGTGAAATCTCTTGATACTGAGATACTGTATCCAGCAACCCATCCCTGCTTTTGGTACACTGTATTGGTAATATCACCAAGAGTAGTTTTATTGTTCAGTTCATCTAGTGTGCCAAGGTTTTTGATTCATTCAGTAAGGCATTATAAATCTGGAAGAAACTACCAACTTTCTCACTTAGGTTGGGCCACATTTACCCAGCAATGTACATGTGAAACTAATGAAATTTCACATCTAAACATGAAAAAGTGACTTGAAAATGAAATTGTGTTTAATATTCTTTTTTGTTGTTGTTGTATAACTCATTCTCCTTTATTTTACCTTTCTGGGCTATCAGGATAAGTTATAATCATTCTTGTCAAGTATGTTTCAGAGTATTTTCCATGATATTAGTTCTACAAACTCAAAATAATGGTACATAAATTGATTGAAAATATAGCATTACAGCCAAACCCCTAGAATTAAAACTGTTGTTGTAGAAGTCCCTTCTAGATACTCTTAAATGTGAACTATATTTACCCCATAATCTTGTGGGATTGTGGAGGTATTGTTTTCGTCCATGGTATCCAGCTCGATGGGCGGGCAGATGGGCAGTGGGAAAAATCTTATCCAAGCTGTCTCTCAGAAACCATAAAATATAGGAAATTCATACTTGGTGGATGGACTGGTTGGGAGGGAAAGGGTGTTTAGCTTCCTGGTCTGACCTTGATTTGACCTTTGGCCTTGCCATAGGGATATTGACCTTTAAAATGTTGTCTATATATTGGTTGGAGATTGTAGGTGTGAAATGTCATTGTGTGACCTTGGTGTGACCTTTGACCTTGGCTTTGCCAGATTGTGTTCTGCAGCCACATACTCAGCCTCACTGCACTGTAGACATATTCATCTGTCATAAAGCTATATGGGTTGTTGCAACTGATTATTATATATATTTTACTTTTATCTCCATTGACAGCTGTACTTCAATTAATTATAAACGTCAGATGAATTATTAAATTCATAACTTTTTTTACAACTTCATAACTTTTAGTGTATAAATCAATACTATCATCTTGCTATTAAATTGTCTTGTTTTGATATATTGTCTTTGCATACATTTTTATCATTCTTTTCTGTTATTTCTCTTGCACCTTTACATAACTTACACTTGTCTGTTCTGAAAGACACCTCATCTTTGTACTTTTCCAAGTCTTCTATATCTCATGGTATGCAATGCTATTTCCCCAGACTCTGGGATATGGGCATCTGGGATGCTATTTTTAAGTACATGTATATTTCTTTGAATTGTAACATCTTATTTACAATTTTGGTTGGATGGAAAGAGTTTTTCAATCCATATGTCCTGGTATTTAGGTCAAGTATGGCACATAATGAATAATAAACATATAATTATGTATTTATTTCTATGTTTCTGTTCATGTATGTATGGTATGAAAATTCTGACACAATTTTAATGTGTATGCAGGCAGCTTTTTGTTTTTTACATATTTACAGATCATTGGATAACAACTTTCTGACTGCACTGCCTTATGGGGGAGATTTTCAGAACATGGAAATGGCAGGAAGTTTTAGTGCTGATGGTAATTATATCACATCGATACAGCAGGGAACATTCTACAACTTCAGCTGTACTTCTGTGTAAGTTTCTGGTAATATTTAGTAAGGCCAAAGTTCAAAGTTGGGGTTTTTACATACTGTTTAATCCCCGGGGTGGTATTGGAACACAAACCCCATCATAACCAGTTGTGGGAGGTGAGCCCACACAGAGGTGACAGCGTGTGATTAGACTGGAATATTTAGTAGACTGTAAGGGTATTTATATATAGTAAGAGATGTTCAGATAGTGAAGTAAATGAGAACTGCCCTTGTCTTCATTCCCTTTGAACAGATAAAATAAAAATGCTTCAAGACATTGTTAAATTTGAATGGCAGTTTTTCAGTATATTTGTGTATCCTTATCATTGTCAGTCCTTCTCATTCTGCTTCAAAACTTGATGACCAATACCTTGAATATTTATGGAAAATATTCTTGTCAAGACTATGCAATTAACATGTGGTGAATTAAAGGGTATTTCTTCCTTATAATCCTAATAATACCTCCACTAAAGTGATATTATTACTTCATATATGTTTTTTAAACGCTTTAGCCAAGCTGGATCAGTTAGTCATTAGCACCAGTATAGTAATGTATAGCTTCCAGGGTAATGAAAGATTTAGCATTTATAATTTACATGTTAATACTGTACATTTATGAAAATTTTAGCTTCAGTTAAATTTCATCGAGTAAACTTTCAAATTTTAAGAAATTCACTGGAGTACTTTGAGGAAAGTTGTTACTGAAGAGTGTCATAAAGATTTACAATGCAACTGAGAATTAGTTAACACTATCTAAACTAAAAATTACCTACTGTTCCTAAAATTAGTGTGAAATGAAAACTTCTACTGATGCAATGTATCTATATAACCTTTTTGTAAGGCATATCATGGAGTATATAAGTAATCTTAAAAAATGGTTATGATGTTGTACATATTATATTTGTGAACAGGTCATTGGTCAACAATAAGATCAGCAGAGTGCACACAGAAGCATTTGTCAATGTGGAAACGCAGAAAGATGTATATCTCACAGACAATCCGCTGAGGACCCTGGATTCCCAAGCCTTCAAATCTTTAAAGCATAGACATCTGTATTTGAATGGGTTAAATCTAGGAACTCTAGTGAGTCAGTCATTTTTTGATGTCTCTGCTGAAGATGTGCACCTAGAGAGTTCAAATATACAAGCCATTGAAGAAGATGCATTTTCAGGCATTCAACTTTCAGGAAGTTTGTAAGTACATTAAATTATGTATGGTAAGTTATCCCTGTTAAGTTGGATCACAAGAAATCAGGGGTTGTATTCACAAAGATGGATCACATTCAGCAAAAAATTAATGTGATCAACTCAGAATGGCTCAAATTGATATTCACAAAGCTGAGATCAGCTGAGCAAACATACTGAGAGGTTTTATCTAGCAACATGGCATAGAGTAATTATTAATTACACAATATAGTTTAGTAATTGGTTCTATAAAAATCATGACTGTTAATGTCTTTCTCAGTATATATTACAGAGAAAATGAAAATTTGACCCTTCTATAAAACTAAGCTCCCCCATATTAAATTTAATCTAAAAATTGAGCCCAAAATCAACTTAACTTCTTTTTGAATGCAAAGTTAATCCTGGTGCATTTTTTAATGTCAACTTGAGCTAATTTTTGGCTCAACTTGAGCTTGATCCCTTTTGTGAATAAGAACCTTGGAAAATAATTCTAATAGGGTCTCTGATGACAAATTAAAACTTCCTTGAAAAAGTTACCTCTATAATAGCTTTAAGTAGGATTCCCTGATTAGTAAGTGAATATTTCAGGCCATTTTTCAGTGAAATATATTGTGTTATTGGGAAATCCAGGGTAAGTAGAGGAATTTTACTATTATTTTTTGGTTAATGATATAACTACATTGCCCCTACTGCAACCCCATAGATAAACTAGATAATGTGAGATTGGATTTAAAAAGAAATTCTCATCCTTTTTCCTGACTGTGGAACTACAGACAACCAAATTTTATACTTTTTATTTTGCTGTACATCAGATTAATATAATTTTACTTGAACATTTTTATGATATATGCCGAGTATTTTACGTTTTATGCAGTACACTGGTGGAACTAAATGTAGCAATATTTCTGCTTTTTTGGAATCAATATGCTTCCAAGTTTTTTCTAGGCTACAAATTTTTCGAAAACGTTTGACATATTAACAAATCTTGTACCTTCTCGGTATTTCTACAGACAGGAAACATTGATAATTGCTTTGAGTCCTCCCTTTAATGCTTTTACATAGGATGACCACTATTGCCAACTGAGATGATCGCAGAATAGGATTAGCTTTATACATGTATGATCCAACTGACTGCATTATTTTGTCCTGCCAGCCTGCAGGACATGAGATTGTAAAATGCTACGTGTATGTTCTTGCCTTGTGGAATTCAGTTATATTGAATATGTGCATTAACATAGGTCTCAATAAGATGCCCATGTTATGCTGACCTTACAGTCCCAAAGATGACTTAATCATAGCAACTTTAAGGTTACCACTTTAATAGCTAATATTACAAAAAGTGCATTATGGATTTCATTTATATTTCTGAGATTTAAATTATTGGAACTAACAGCCACGGCAACAGTCTTGTACAGTTGTTTACAATCGTTAATGCAAGGAATTATGGTTGGCTGTATTGTGATTATACATTGTTTCCTCAAATTGTTAAGTACATTTCCTTCTCAGTGACTGCTAATGGTATGAAAGGATATTTTTTGCACATTAATACTTAATGATGATTAAATAACATATTAATAATTCTAGGTATTTGAACAACAATGGCCTGCAGTCTGTGAGTGGGACTATATTCAGCAATGGTTCCACTATTTCTGAATGGCTGTACTTGAATGACAACAGTCTGACATCTCTACCAGTTGGAGCACTGAATGATCTTACCGTCAACAAAGTCAACCTGGACAACAATAACTTCCTGGTTTATCCGGGGAAAGCACTGACTGGATTGAAGGTCACAGAACTGTAAGCAAATGGGATAAAACATATTCAGATGATAGTATGCCCTAATATTCAGGAAATGTCAACAATGGCACAAGTAATAAAGTAAGAAATCTAAAATTCGCCACATATCTGAAATTCGCCACATGTGGAAATACTAATAAATTAAATAAATTGAGGTGAGATTTGTTGAATGTACAGTAAATTAAAGCTTTCTGAACTGGAAAATACCAATTTTAAGACAAAACATTATTTTCTTTATAAAATTAACTAAGGTTTTAGAGGTGGCGAATTTTAGATGCCTGGCGAATTTTAGATTTCTTACTCTAAATGATTAAATTTTGGTGGTGGTATGGATCACTGTCTGGATCCAGGAATTTTCAATGGATTTTATATCATTGCACTCGTATGTAGTATTGGATGTTTTAGGCCTTGGTGGAGGGTCTGTACACTGTGAAAACAGTACAGTGTCTACTGTATGTATACTTCATTATGAATGAAAGAACACTAAGTCTTGAAATAAACAGTCCTCTGCAAATGTAATTTAATGTAAAAGTAAAACAATAAATACCATATTTCAATCATTCTATGTAGAGTGTCACCATACTTTAAATACTTAATCATTCTTACATGAAGATATTTTTCCTACTTTTAAATTATCATCACCAGTGCTGTTCCTTCAGATACATACGGAGTAACCAGATAGCTGAGGTAGCTGTGGGCTCTTTTTCCAGCACAAATATTGACATACAAATACTGGACCTGTCATCCAATCAGATTGCTGTAATACCGGAGGATGTCTTCTCAGAACTCACCAACTTACAGGAATTGTAAGATTTATTCTGTAACATTTTCTTCTTTCTAAATCAGTAGTGTTGGGCAGAGTCCAGTATTTACCAATAACTGGTCCTACCTACCAATGAATGAAATGGTCATTATGGTTTATTTTCCTTATTTTTTTGTTTTGCCACAGCAGATATTTCAGGATAAAGTAGTGGTATTCTACCAGTGAACGCCTGCCTACCAGTGAACGCCCGCCTTCTATTTCTTTATTAGAGGTCAAGGACAAATGCTCTTATATATCTACAAAATGGGCATTCACTGGTATTTCCGGTTTGTGGTAAAAACGGCCGATAATAGAGATAAAATATAAAGTTTTGAAGCAAATGTAACAAAACGTATCTCAAATAATAATTGTAGTGTATATCATTTAACAATCTGGTGGTAAAAGAATAAAATCTAAAGCTGTCAATTGAATTTAAATTCAATATATTAACTTCAGCATGGGCGTTTACTGGTAGAATGCCACTATTTGTTAAGCCAGTTCAAATTTTTATTGTTTTTGAGATTTACTACCAAATAGCCACTCTTTTAAACTTCAGCAGTTTATATTAATGAACTGATAATCTAAAATTTATGTTATTTAAAAACCTCTAACTTTTAACTTATTTCAGAAGACTTACAACATTTATAAAATTGCATGTCATATTTCTAGGTATTTACATGACAACAGTCTGAAACAAGTACAACATGGTGCATTCAGAGACCTTGTGTCACTGAAAAAGCTCCACCTACAAAACAATGACCTGAACTACTTACCAGCTCTGACTGAACTGCCTGCTTTAAAAATAATACAACTGCAAAATAATGATATTGAGAACCTGGCATCTGAGGCATTTGCTAGTGCAAGTCAGTTGGAAGAAGTGTAAGCCAGATTTTTATTATGTTAATTAGCAAATGCTCTCATTTGATACATTTTACTTGGAAAGGTACATCTTGTTTGCCAGTACAGGCTATATAAAACTGATGGGCAATTTTAGCATTCAACCCTGTTTGTATTATCCCTCAATATTAATTCAAGTGTCACAGGACCAAGTTTACTGGGGAATAGAACCCACTAATTCTCCCTCTAGAGGCCCAAATTCTACCAAGTGAGCTATAAAGAAAATCCCTGCTGACAAAGCGTTTAGTAGTGATTTATTCAGTTCTTTGCTTCTGTCACTTTCTCTCATCCACGAATGAAACCTGTCCCAGAGTTCCCACCTGTTCACAGCAATCAGAATCACTGGCTTTCCACTGTGTGATTTATCCAACCACACTTATCAGTCTTTTTTGGTGGCAGAATATCACAGGACCAGATTTCCAGTGAAATTTGCAACTGATACCCACAGCCTCTCACTCTGGATGGCCACATTTTACTACCCAAGCCTATAGTGGTGATTTTGTTCTTTTTTTACTGTTACACAAGTAACTTTTATGTAATTGTGCTATGTCCAGTGACAGCTAAACTTGAGTTAATAAACAGATTACTTAATAAATTTTACAGATTCATAATTTCCACTAGTTCATAAATTTATGATGTGATCTTGCTCTTAAGTTTTCTTGTTTTGTTAGTTTGTCTTACATAAAGTTTTTCTCAAGTGATATTTTTCTGCACCTTAACATAACTTACACTATCTGTTCTGAAAGACTCCTTATCTTTGTACCTTTGTTTAAAGGCTTGTAGTAACATTGTTTCCACTGGCTGTGGGGTATGAGCATCCCAAAGGCTAGTTGTGATAATTTATTTAATTAAACTATAAGAGAAAAATTGAATTATGGATTTTAATTTTACTAATTTATCTTCCATGAAAATTTATACATCACTGGGATAATCATGATGTTAAGTTTTTAATTATAATATTATTTTGTGTATGATCAGCTACCTGCAGAATAACCAGCTATCATGTGACTGTGAGTTGTACCATACAATGTCTGTGTCAAAGGATGCCATCCAGTCAGCAGAATGCAGTAGTCCAACCAACCCAAACCAGGCTGGCTATCAGTTTAACATTGATAATGAGGATGATTCAAACTACTTCTTAAATGGATTCACAAATTATTTCATGTGTAGTAAGTGATAGATTTCATGTGTTTTTGGCTATAGTTGACTCCACTTTATAGTGTCATGGTTGACATAGCTTTTGTGGTGAAACAATATAGAGTAAGAAATCTAAAATTCGCCACATATCTGAAATTCGCCACATGTGAAAATACTAATAAAATAAATGAATTGTGGTGAGATTTGTTGAATGTATAGTAAATTAAGGCTTTTTGAACTGAAAAATACCAATTTTTAGACAAAAACATCATTTTCTTCATAAAATTAACTAAGGTTTTAGAGGTGGCGAATTTTAGATTCCTGGCAAATTTTAGATTTCTTACTCTAACATCTTTTTACCAGTACTTTTTTCTGTGATACATAATTTTAGTGTAAGTGAACTACTTTTACCATAAGGGGGTAAATCTGATGTTTGTTGTATTTGTATGAGCTTTGAATTTTAATTTAGAAGCCTATAGTCTGAAGTAAATCAAGGAGTTTTATCTGGGGTTAATTCCACATACTGAGTGGAATATGACATTCCTTACTGCACCTACTACTGGGAAACCACCCATGCTGTGCCCAAGCATTATAAATATTTGTTCATTTTTGACCATTTTTCCTTAACTGTGTTAAAGGTATTTCTGTAATTTTGTCCAGATACTGCATATTAAACCTTTCAGATTAATTTTGTTAACTGGGGAAGTTTATAGTTGACAGTGCACACTAGTTTTTCATTGTAGAATGTTGATTAGCTAGTCTGCACTGCCTCCCAACCATTCTCTCAACTACCAACCATTATATGACCTATAAAATGTGTTGAAGGTGATGATAAACCAGAATCAATACATCATTTAAACTATAGGCCAAAAGTCTGTATTTTTGCTCAAGCTAGATACTAAATGGAAGTACAAGGTCACACATATTTAATTATATGTATACTACAATCTCCTAATGCAAAAGAACCAAATGTGGGAGTGACCTGGTCTCAAACAACAATGTTAATACAAATCCGCTGTACATTTTCAGCTGGTCAGAATGTTACTGTCAGTGCACCAGGTGATTACCAGCTACAAGTGAGTTTCTCTGCCCCGGCCTATCTCTTCCCAGCCGGCAGAGTGAGTGGTACTGAGGGGCCACAGTACAGAGATCCAGGAGACACGACACCCTGGTATGGCTAATCTATGCAAGATTACCTTGATTTAAACAAGAACATTCTTATATTGTTAAGCCAAACTTGTGATCTTGATGAAAAAACTTAGGTTTGAGACACTATCTGTTGTTCACCTAATCTCCTGATGTAGCTGACAAAAGAGCTCAGATTTAAGACATAGATCCAAGGCATAACTAATTTGATAAGACCTCCCAGTTTCAGACATTTTCAGGTAGACTTCACCAGGTAGATTTCACCATATGATGTGAGCTTTTTTATTTGTTCACCTGAATGCTTCATTTCTTCATTTCTAGCTTTATTCGTAAGACTAAAACTGTAAGAAATCACTTTCAGAAATTGGTAGTATCTTGTGGCATGAGAATAAGTAGAAATATTAATTATATACTCCATAATGCAAGATTCAAAGTGTATGTAAGAAAAGAAAGTGCATTTCATTCAAAGAAGACACCTATAATGATGTGGTGATGAAAACAATTAAAAATGCACTAAATGAAGTTTCTAAATGTATTATTTTTAACACAGGGTCTACACTGTTAAATGCACTAGTGAAGCGGCAGCCACTCTGGAAGACACCGTTAGTGATAACAGTGGTGGGGTGACAATGACAGATGTCACTGTACTCTTTGAACAGTCTGATGGGGTAGAGCCAGGAGTGGAGTACTCATGTAGGGTAAACTTAGAAGTGGATGGAGACAACAGTGGGTGGAGCTATCCAGTGTCAATCACTACAGTCACTGTATTAGGTGAGTAAAAAAATGGGTGTTACAACCCAGTATCAATTTGTTCATTCACTGTAATATGTATGGAAAGAGTTTCTTGAACCAGCCAGTGTCCATCACCACAGTCACTGTATTGGGTATGTAAAGATTTGCTGGAGATAGTATCAATCAGTACATTGACTATATTGAACAATGCAAACAATTGGTGGAGCCATCCATTTTCAATCATAGCAGTCAGAACATGAGGTATATTAATGTGGGTGGAGCTACAAAGTGTCAATTATCACAGTCATTGGCTTTGGTTATAATGTAAAGAGTTGGTGGAGTCACAGATATCAGTCACAACATAAATTATTTGTTTATAACTCCATATTTTTAACTTAATAAAATTACCAGAAATAAACTAAACCCAAAAATTAATCCCAAATCATTCCCACCTCTTACACATACAAATCTATAGCAGTTTCTAAGGAATTTACTTTGAAATATTTTTAATTTGCTGTAGATGTGAGTGGATCTGCTGGTCCGAATGACTTTGTGTTGGATGTCACATACAGAGACTTCAGTGTCACACATGATGACTTCACTGGATATGCAGGTAAATTCACAACAAAATCCAACAAAAAATATGTTAATTTGAAAATAAACCATCTTGAATATATATGTTGAATGTAACATAAAATGTTGCTTATGGGAAAGCCTGTTATAACTTATTTTGTTTTGTGTTACTTATTTTGTACATATTTCTCGCTAATATTTCTACCGGCATCTTCAGGATATCAGACTAATTGTTTGCATTTGGGAATTTACATAATACTTACTTAATTTCATTTATAATTACTATGCTGATATGTTTTTGGACCTTTGAATGGCAGTTTAATAGCAAGAAAATTACTGTGAATATAATGTAATTACATGTAGTCTGAAGCAACACAACACATTTGACTGAATCAATATTATTATTGTAGTTATAATAACGAATTTGACATGTTATAGCGAGGCTCTTACCCATGGTTGTTTGTTAGATTCCAGCTCACCTTAGCCTTTAAAAAGAATACAAAACAATAAAGAGAAAATTTAACATAAAAGTCCTTTAATAGGTGCCTCAAGGTAAATGTAATTATTCAGTTAAAATTTTCAAGAATTTTGTAATGTCGCATCCTTTCTATTTCCCAGAAAATGAACATGTGGATGTTGCCCATGTATGTTCAGTCTGAAAATTTTTAAAAAGTAACATCAATTTCCATGCTCTGAAATTTTGTTGACAAAAATACAATTTTACTTAAGGATTATTAACACAGTGGAACTTATTTTATCTTACCATATCAGGAGAGCAAGGTTTTGGTTGTAAAATAAGAGCGTTAGGAAATAAAAGAGGTAATTTAGTATAAAACAATAGGAAAATGACTTGACTTATCTGTCAGTAAATAGAAACATATATGCCTCATTTACATGTGTCAGGTAACATTCACATATAATTCCAGAACATTACTCTATTCCAGACAATGAGTATACAGATGTTGTCTACATGCCCAGTCCATATGGAGGCTGGCTCACTGACCAGGCCTCCCCACTGAGTAGTTCCATGTCTGAGTGGTACAGAAGAAAGCCAGGTACAACTGGTATTGAAGTCACAGGGAACATCATTCTGACCTACAGCAATTCTGATGCACATAACAGGTTGCAACGAGTTCTATTTAAAGTAAACTTATGAACATTTGAGAAACATTTGTGAACAGGACAACTTGGTACAATGGATATTGGATGTTCAGACATTTGAACACCTGTAAATAGAACCCTGTTGACTAGAATTGCCCTTTAAATAGAAGTAATATATCAGGTGGTCACATGTTTTTTTTAATTGAAATTTATGTTGTTATCTAGAAATCCTGGTTAAAAAGAAGTGAGTTTTCAGAATCTTTCTTGAATACTCAAAGTGTATTAGATATAAAAGATATTGAAAACTAAATAACCTAAGTTTACTTGTTTTATGTCTTTTTTATTAGTATATTTCAAGTATCTATAATATTTTGAGTTTTAAAATAAATTTGACATTCTTGTTAATAGTGACTTGTTGAGAAACTCCAGTACTTGATTGAAGTTTTACAGTAATTTCCTATTCAAATTAGTGTACTCAAGTATAGAACTTACTGAAGTACATTTACACAGGTTTTGGAGCTCATCCTTTTTCCCACTAGACACACTTGGTTATTCCCATGAAAACCAGAAAGATTGTACATCAGTGCTCCATAACTTTGGGTAAGTGAAAATTATTTTTTAGTACTTAACTTGACAAGTTAAGCTTTTGTTTTCATTATTGTTTGTCAGTATTGTTCACCATATTGATCATGAATTTGATGTTCTTTACAATTTTAGATGAAAAAGTTTAGGTAATTGTATGCGTTAATAAAAACACAGTACAATTGGGGTGATCATTTAAATAAAAATAACTAAAATTGTAAACAGTAAGAACCCACAGAGTGACACAAAACCCTTCCTGTACAATGTGACCTCATTACATAGTGTTTAGTCCCCGTCAAGCAATACTGCATATAAATAAAAATTTCGCATGGCTCTTTTTACCTATTTTAGCTATATATATTGAATACTGAATTTTTTGTGAAATTTTAAATCTGTGCTATTAATCTCTTACATTAAAATTGGAAACTGACAATTAATAAAAACATAAGTCCTGTGAATTCCTTAACATTTAAGCATAAGTGACTTTCTTTTCATGATAAACTTCCCTCTACAGTGGAATGTGTAGCTCTATAAATTCAATGGATTTGAATAATTGATTTAATTTACTATGTCATACTTTATTTCCAGTAATTATTGAATTATACAGACATTAGCAGTGAATAACTAAGTAAATCCCTTGAGATAATCACAGGGTTCAACTTGAAAATGCTCTGTTGATGTAGGTTCACAAGTGCTATAAAGGGAGGACTGGTATATGAGGGTACAGGGACAGTCAGTATTGGCGGTGGGGACCAGATCTGGCTAGCTGTCAATAAAACCATCCTCACAGAGATGCTGTTTGATCCAGACAATGACACCCTGACCTGTGTGAAAGTGGATCTGACTCCTGCTGCTAATGGTAGGTAGAGGTCTTATACACTAGAACCTCTGTTGTACGGACTTGTTGGATATGGAATTTACTGAGAACCTGTCACGGCTTGTCTTTAGCTGTTGAAAGGGACATTAAAAAAGGTTAACATATAAAAAATATAAATGTATTTGCAATTTGGTGTGATTTGATAACATTACTGACCTAGTGTAGGAAGAGTGTATTTTACTCAGCAAAAACAGTCTTTAAATTATACTTTTACTGCTTGCTACATTATAAGGCCTAAAATATGGTAAAGTGGGTTGCAAGATTGTTAACACTGAAAACAAGCCTTCTTTCATTCTTGACATCATAGTAATATCATACTGTGAAAAATTAGGAAAAATACCCTTAGCTGTAAATATTCATAAATTCTGTATATTGAGCATGTGTCGTTCATATTTTCATTTACTATTCATATATGTACTTCAGCTACTTTGTATTTTTCTGGATATTAGGCAGAGTCCTTATATGTTAAGGTTACAATGTAAATTTTAGCACATTAAGTTCTAAGTGGGCATTTTCTAATGTTGTCATAAAAACACACCAAGTCAGTTTCATAAATGAAGAATGTATATCTGTTAGAACAATGCCCCTTTTCATCTTAATTTCACAAAACACATATTACTCTTGACTTTTGAAAACAACCATATCTATATTTCCACTCCAATAAATGTGTCTTCTCTGTAAGTAGAATCTATGTCCATGTTTAATCAAATCTTTGATATAAAGATATAAAGACTAGTGCATAAAATGTATTTATTGTCCCTAGAAGTAAATCACAAGAAATAAGCCAGGGGCCGGTTTCATGAAAAGTCTCAGTTTGAGACCAGTTTTGGGCTGAGTCTTGGTCTCAAATCTGAGACTTTTGTCTCTGCTGAGTTTTTGGCTCAAACTGATTTCACAAAAGGTGACTCAGCTGAGACTGGTCTCAAGTCATAGTCTCAACTTTTAAATTTCATTTAAGACGCTTCCTTGGTTTGTTTTTTTATGCAAGTGCATTTATTTCATTGTCATTATCGATTTAAATTGCATTAACACTGATAACACATGAAAAAAATTGATATAATATTATTGGTAACAAGCCAATTGTTTGAGACTCAACTGAGGCCGAGTCAAGCTTTGAGTCCCCTCTTGAGACTAGTCACTTGACAATGATCAAAAAAGCATGTCAATTCCGTTGACTTTTCTTATTATGAATATTGAATATGTAGTTGTAACTAGTAAGCAAAATAAAAATATAATATTTCAAGGTTCAACAAATTCATTTTCATGCAAATTATATTGCTTTATACACAAGTATTTAGATGACAAACTTAGGACTCAAAATTTGAGACACCTCCTTGGTGGGCTCAAAATTGAGCCCATGACTGAGCCAAATCTCAAGTTGAGCCTGTTTGTGAAATGCTTTGAGTCTGAGTCCACAGACTCAGCAAAATATTTACAATATTTGAGCCCAAAGTCTCAGATTTGAGCCTGAGACCAGACTTAAGTCCTTTCATGAAACTGGCCCCAGTATTGTCATTAAAATGTATTTAGGGAGAAACACCTGGAATCAAAGCTATGTACTGTAAAACTTTTATTGGTGGCATCACTATTAATTTGTGTATGATGTACAAATAGCACACTGCTATTACAAGAACGAAGGTGATTGCTCCTCAGAAGTAAACTTAGAACAAATACCCCATTGTCAATTGTAGAAACACCACCTGGCTGTACCTTATGTAAATTGTCGTATTGCTTAATTAGAGGCTTCATGTTCTGGGGTCAGTCAGAGCTCTTGTAAAATAACCACAGTAAGCAGTGAACCTGCACTGTCCCCTGAGTGGTCAGTGACCCAGCCAATGACCTTACAGGTCACAACATGTGACCTGCTTTCTGGCCAATAGTTATGGCACCAAATCATATTTTAGACAACTTTACTAATTTTAATGTCCAGGGTTGAATATATAATAGAGGAACAGAATAAGAAAAGGGTTAGAAAGAAGAGTGAGTTAATGAGAAAGAGATAGAGAGATAGTTAGTCAGAAAAGTGTAGGATTGATAAGTGAGATAGTTAATTAGATAGAGAAGAGCATGATCAGTCAATTAGTGAGATAAAAAGACATAGAGAGTTAGAGAATAAACCAGACTATCTGTGAATCAACAGGATTATGTATATCTGATTGTGTTAAAGTTGTGTGAAAAGTGAAAAGAAGTGAAGTGAAAGTTTTACATTTTTATTGCGTAAAATAGCCTTACCTTATCCTCACAAGTGCTTGTTTGGTTTTGTGGAGCAAAACACATCGACCGACAAGAATTTTTTAAAAAAATATTCTTGTCACAAGAGGTGACCCCTTTGTCTGCGCATGTCCGCGCTTGCGCAGTAGCCGTTGTCGACAGACGATTGTCGAGAGCTCTTCATTATATTTTTGATCGATATGGGAGCAACACGTACTTTTTCTTATTATCGCCCATTTCAGATGAAAATCTATGAAGTTTTGAAGTGTGCAAGCATGCACCGAGCTGTAGTTATCCATTATTCGACTGGTACTACCACTAATTCTGCCTCCCTTGTCCTGAAAAGGGTCAGAATAAGATGTGCAGGAAGATGTTGCTGTAAAGTCTTCAGTGGAAGACGGTGTATATCTTCGGCTGTACTCGCCCATTATTCGACTGGAACTACCTCCTTGTCAATGAAAGGGATGCAGAGAAGATTTTGCTGTAAAGTTTTCAGTGGAAAACTGCTTTATTGTCCCTTATTTGATGGCACACCATGAGTATTAGCTTGTGCTCGAAAACAAAGAAGAAAGAATGTAGTTGTCTTGGCAATGCAGGTCATAGATTCTTTACTGTGGGTGGAGCACCACTCTGGTACAGTAACAGGTCTCCCTCCAAAAGAACGACTACAGAAGCGTATCCACTTATCCTTGCAGTTATTATTTTGCTTCCCAGTGAACTTCCTGCTTCTCAGACATGAAAATAGGGACAACGTACCTTCCTTTGCTGTAGATTTAGATGAAGATCCAACAGACATCTTTGGGGCAGTAGGTGCACTGCTTGTCTTTTCAGCCCTGTTGAAGAATTGCACTAGCTATCTACTAGATAATAAAACCTTCCTATGGCCATGTCTCCAATGGAAGGAATACTGTGACTTTGGAGTTAATTCTTCTGCAAACTCAACGAAGATCAACTGGCTAGATGAGATTTGGTGTTGAAGTTCTTGCTGCCAACCTTTACGAGTGTGTTTTGCACAGTATATACAGGACAGGGGCTATGTCCAGTAGTTATTTGTCCTGTTAGCCTCCGATATGTAGAAGGAAAACATTGAGATCCAGGACTAGCAGTAATTTTACAGATCTTCATATAATCACTCTTCCTAGTTTACCAGGAGAGATGGATACAGAGGAACATGGCTACAGTAATGCAAGTCACCATGGAGGCTCTTCTTGCAGTATTACTGGCAGTGATGGGATATTTTCATTGCCATCCCAGAGTTGTGCGAATCTTGAGATGGAGTTGTCAAATTACTCCCCAATCGAATTCACTAATGCCCGTACTACCCACAATGCAAAGCGATGACGTCAGACAGGAAAACATGGCTACAGTAAATACCGCTTAAATACTGCTGGAAAATGCTTCAAAAGAAAGCAATTTATCCACTCAAGAATTGCAGAACTCCAGGTTTCTATGCTAGTTTATTTCTTGTAAAGAAACCCGGCTAATGACGACCTGTGATAGATATCAGTGGCCTGAATTGACTTCTAACTACGACGTCAACGGTCGCTGTCCACGAGTGAAGTTCGTCTACTATGTCAATAAATACCTGCTTGTCCCATCATTTAAACTGGAGACAGCAGAAATTATTAGAAATTAGAAGATGCGTTCTTCTATGTCCCGATACACAAGATTTTCAACATCGACTTCTGGTTAATGTACACGGTCAAACCAATCAGTTCAAAGCACTGAACTTCAGATTAGCGACCGCCCCTCTTGTATTCACCAGTAGTAAAAGAGGCAAAACTCATTCTTCAGTCTCGCAGAATATGAGTTCACCAATACCTGGACCACGGTTGTTAAGTGTACATAACAGACACCAGTTTTTGCTTCAAACCAAGAATTCATCGAAATTCTTCAACATCTCAGCTTTGTGATTAGTTTCTGATAAAAATCCAAGCTCGAGTCCACACAAGGATCGATTTCCTAGGTTACCACTG
Source organism: Sabellastarte sp. h YS-2021 (assembly GCA_964017235.1). Classification (NCBI taxonomy): domain Eukaryota; kingdom Metazoa; phylum Annelida; class Polychaeta; order Sabellida; family Sabellidae; genus Sabellastarte; species Sabellastarte sp. h YS-2021. Next base: position 56,786,629 of record OZ024930.1, on the reverse strand, counting down.
CATATTGGTACAAGGAAATGTTTTCTAACACTAATAAATTTTAAAAACTTGCGAAATCTTTTCAGGAAATGGAGATCTCATCACAAATGACCCCAAGGTTGCTTATATCCCAGGTAGGGATACGAGCATCTTTGGAAAAGACTATACCAATGGGTTACTTAAGTATGTGTGCCTTTCAGCGTATCTACAACAAACTGGCAATATCTCCAGTCACTAGTTGTGAGAATTCCTGTTTCAAATCCTTCTGAAAAGACATATTCAGTGGTGGAAAATGCCAAAAAAATGGGAAATAGGATGCCTTTTCTATACACAGGTGCACAATTCCCTTATTTTCATAGAGGCACTAAACCAGGGTTGATGATCCCATCTAAAAGCATCACAGTCAGGGGTTTTGGACAGTTAAAAATGTATATAGGCCTACTGCAATCCTTGAAATATACTCATAACAGGCAGACATATTCTTGGTTGCTTAAAGGTCATACCCAACATCATCTCCAGAAGGGATAAAGGTTTGGCACATCCTGGCCTACTGCAATCCTTGAAATATACTCATAAGAGACAGAAATATTCTGGGGTTGCTTAAATGTCATACTCAATGATCTCTACAGAAGGGACAAAAGTAATCTGTACAGAATGGTTCTTACTCCCTTTATGGTTCTAGACAACGTGCAAGTTTGGCACAAATCAACAATAGGTGTTTTATGCAGGTATGCTGCATCTTGGCCTACTGCAATCCTTGAAATATTCTCATATGAGCCAGATATATTCAGGGTTGCCTAGATGTCATGACAGCCTCTCCACAAAGAACAAAATAATACAGACAGGATAGTCTCTTCATCTTTAAATATTCTATTTGATTTACATAGTTTGTCAAATACCAATGGTAGAGATGTTTGCCACCAATATGAGTCACAAACTTCCATTCTATGTTGCCAATCTCGGATGCAAATGCTCTGAACATAGATGCATTAAACATCTTGTTGGAGGTTCTGGACTGCTAGGCCTTTTGTCCTATACCACTTATTCAGGGGGCCACGGTGGCAGAGTGGTAACACTCTCGCCTCCCACCTCTGAGGCTGGGGTTCGATCCCCGTCATGGCCTGAATTGGGAAAGCTGGTAGTTGCTTGCCGTTGGTCGGCAGTTTACAGTACAGAACCCTAGCGAACTCTATGTACTGGTTTCCTCTGCCCTTCCAACTACCCGTCGTGATATGACCTGTACAGTGTTGAAAGCGACGTAAAACCCCAAATAAATAAATAAAAAAATATACCACTTATTCCAAAAAGTCATTGAACAAGTGAACACCAGGTGCAAAATGATTGTAGTGGCCCCTTGGTGGCCCATGAGCCATTGGCTTTGGGGTCTGGTGAGTCATTCAACCAAACCTCCATTACAGCTACTTCACTGGTCTCAGAAACAGCCATTCAGTCAGAAATACCATCTGAATCTGTTGCATTGGCACCTTCATGCTTGGCACCTTAACACCACTCAGAATCTCTTATATCATTCTCTGAGCAAGGGGTAGAGAGATTTGGGGCATCTCAAGGACCCTCATCTTGGAATGTATGAGTCATGATGGGCCATTTTGAGCTCTGGTACCCACAAAAAAGGTGGCCATCTCAGAGCCTACTGTCTCAAATATACCAGATTTTTTGATCCATTTACTTGCAAAAATCTGAAACCTGTCACTATTGTTGGCTTTGCAGCAGCCATAGCTGATTATTTACATTTTTTGTGCAGGAGTTGAGCAAAAGCCTGGATCTTTATAGGCCTATTGCAAGTGTTTATAGAGAGAAGCCCACTGCTAACAGAGGTGTAGCATCAAGGGATTTGCCTTTGCTTCTGTTGGTTTTCACAAAAGGCTCCTTATTAACCTTTAAAGGAGTTCAGTCAAAAAAAAAAAAGTTTGACTTGCAAGACTGTTGCAATGGCATTGGAAGTGTATTCTGGGACTTTGGCTCCTTCAGACACAAGCCTCATAGGAAGGAGGTTACAGTTTCTCCCTCCCACCTACCTTTTCAGCAAGGACCTATTAGCCTCAATTGGTCTAGATTGGCTCCAGTGGTCACTTCAGCTCTAGATCATTCCTGAACTCAAATTGCCTGGACACATGTTTCGTTGTCCTCTTACAGCACTTACATCCTTCTTGGACAGGACTACTGCTTGGAGAAAAGGGAAAGTCTCCCTCTGCCTTTTAGCAAGAATCAGTTGGCTTCTGATGCCCCAGATGGCTCAAACCAGTGGTCATTCCAGCTCACAAACCTTTCTTGAGCTGACGTTGGACTGATGTTGTGACACTCTGCCCTCTTACAGTACTTAGTTACTATCAAGACAATACAAGTATTTCAAGGAGGTGAAGAATCTCTTGCTCATATCTTTTAAGGAAGGCTTGATGGAGATATCATGAGTTCTGCTATCTCTTCCTGGATCAATCTGGATGCATGATTAGATTGCCAGTCCTTTAATTCTGATTCTCAGAAGCCATACATTGAGACACATATTACATCCATGGCTGCCTCTTTCAGTTTTCAAGAGTGGGGTCTTACCTGAGCAGATATCAAACTCTTGTTATGGGAAGACCCACAATTCTTTACTACATTCTACTCGAAGAAGTAGCTTGGCAATCCCATGACCAGTCCATGAACAAATTAGGCCTTGTGGATTCACCTCAGCATGTAGTCAATTTTTGTGTATTTATACATGTTATTGATATGACTCACATATTTATGTTCTCTCCAGTTATACAAGTGTTGTGTCACTGACATATGTCTTCTTGACTTACATATGGCCCCATATCTGCAGTTTATGCAGTTCAGTTTGCCTGCTTGGAGATATTCTCATTGTCAGATGATGACATCTTGTTTCGGGAGTCATGCAGACATCTCCGGCCAATACCGGGTGATGGTTAATACTGCTATATGATTTGTTGTAAAATTGTCTACAACAGTAACAGCAGCAACAATGACGACCACATCATGGATCTCTTGTTGAGGTTAGCAAATTACTTATCTGTGTTGAAGAAGTAATATATATAACCTAAGATGTGGCGTATGGAAGCTGATCTTATCCTCTTATCAAGTGCTTTATTTGGTGACCCCTTGTCTGACAATCATCTAACAGTGTGGCCAAAACAAATACCCTCCACCTGTTATGGTTGTATTCAAGCACTTGTGCGGATAAGGTAAGGCTATTTTACGCAATAAAATGTAACAAATTTTATTGTAATTTAACTTTTTACAAGTTAAATACTTACCTTATCCTCACAAGGATAAACCCACCCTACCTCCCCGCATAATTTGTTTTCTGGGGACCAAAAATACAGTGAAGAGCTCTCGACAATCGTCTGTCGACAACGGCTACTGCGCAAGCGCGGACATGCGCAGACAAAGGGATCACCTCTTGTGACAAGAATATTTTTTTTTAAAATTCTTGTTGGTCGATGTGTTTTGCTCCACAAAACCAAACAAGCCCATTTAACTTGTAAAAAGTTAAATTACAATAAAATTTGTTACAATTGTTCTGTAAAACTTATTACATTTGGTGTATACAACTGAAGGACTATTTGTGAAAATAAATAACTGCTTAAACTTTATCATCGACATTGAATGTGTTTATCGTCTATGAGCTACACCCCTTCCATCAAAATCAACAAACTATAAATAAACACTTAACAAACTATTTATGAACAGTTAAAAACATTAAAAAAAAAACAAAAATTCAACTGTGATAGTAAACTGGGTCATGAATGTTGAGGTTTACTATAAAAGTTTGTCCCTGACATTTTATGATGGAGTTTTCTCTTTATGTTATGTTTGTAACAGAAAACACTAGTTAAGAAATACGTAAGTGGACACATGCAGCCTGTTTAACACGAATACTGTATACAGCATCATTTCTACAATCAGTTTTGTTCTGTAAATGTTGTATATTTGGATACTTAGTGTAGGCTTATGCAGAGTACCACACTCTAACATATGACAATTTGTGACAGGTGGGGGCTGGATTGTACCAGTGAAAGGCATCATAAACACTGTCACATCTACTTGTGATGCCACTGAATCACTAACTGATGCCAAAGTGTGGCTGCAACTTGAGGTAAGGTACTAACTATATATAGCACAAATAACCTGTAGATAAAATATCTTAACAGGAGTGTTAGAAATAAAATACTGCTGCCAAGGGCTTTGTATTGCAGTAAACAGAATCTTGAAATTCCAACTCAAACACAGCACTAAAAAAGATGTATCTAAATAATTTTATGATTTATTTCTCTTAGTTGAACTCAGACAACTGCTACTGTAAAAACTAGCAATATTATAAATAGAAGTTCAGTCATAAATTACTAATATAGTCTTTCTTGTGAAAGTTGACAATTTTGTAAATAAATGTCAGCATCGCAAAGTCACTTGTGAGGAGTCTTGTGGTTATGCAATGCAAAATAATGTGCATAGGGGATATCCTCACTAAGCATTAAATATCTTAATACAAAGAAATGTTTCACAACTACAGTTTGTGCTTTTGTTATCATTGACATTATGATGTCTTACTCACTTCTTAGTGACATAACTCACCTGTCTCCACTTGTTTTATCAGACTGGCTTCACTTACCACTTTGAAGTGTTTCATGTAGAGAGGAGACCATGTAAATCAAGCTTGTTTCTGGACACTGTAGGGATTTCTTTCTATCAGTTGGGTGGGATAGATTTCCCACCAATGGATTACTTTGCCTATCCAACAGAAGACCTACATCTTCATGCTATCATTGCTGAACTGGACCTTTCTGACAGCTTCAGTACTGGTCCATCATTTGATGTCAGTATTCTTCAAGGTATGTATTATATTATCTTGTAATAAATTCTTTTATCAGGGCATCAGAACATCCCCAATTGTATTGTCTTTTAGCATACATATACTGTGTATTATATAAATTACCTTTAAAATTAGAGTAAGAAAGGTAAAATTTGTGTGGGACTACAATTCACTGAAATTGTGGAACAAATTAGTTTTAAATGGTATAACACTGTTACAAAAGTGTCACAAAATCAGAAAGAGTAGAAAACAGGATATCATAATTCAAAATAAAGGGTTTCATCAGTTTATTTTAAATTTACAGGTCATATTTTTCCTTCCCAGGCATGTGAAGATGGTTGGGTTTGGGATGAGTCAGAATTTTTAAACTATTTTTCTAGTAATAGCCTCCATCAAAAATACCTTTCGTCTACTTGCCGAGCAAGAATTGTTTCCCTGAATTTGAACACAAACAATATTTATGTCACATTTGACATTCTTAAATTTTATTGTTATTAACTGCTTTTAAACAGTTACATTAGTGTTATATATAAATTGAATATTTAATTTAATCAGCGTGTTTGAACACCCAGCATCATCAACCTTCTTTTACAATATCAAGACTTTTTTGATAGAAGTTGGGAAATGATCTAAAGCTTCCACAGTTCAAAATTTTTAGGTTGCTAATAACCAGAAACATAAGGCACTTTACATAAGACACATTACTCAAGTAATTATTAATAATATAGTTGATTTTGACTGTATTTCTAAATTTCAGGTAATGAGGCAAGGCATTTTACAGTAAAAGAAGACACATCTGTGATTCGTAGTGATGCTGAACCTCCTGCATCCGCTAACTATACATACACAGCACTAGATGGGGTGGACGTGTTGTTTGTAGGTGAGTAACCTCTGACATTTAGTAGTTTGTAAGTTCAGCTCATGACAACATGTGGCAAACACTGATGGTCTGACCCTGTGTGACTATAACTGCAAAATGATTTTTATATATGAGCAACTTTTGATATTTAATGACTGTAGATGAGTAAATCTTTGTTGGCGAGCAAATGTTAACATTAAGTATCTATGACAGTAAAGTTTATAGATTTTCAATAATTGCACAGCTAATACAGTTGAGCCATGTCTCCAGGGATACCAGAGAAATGCTAACAAAACCGAAGTTTTCAGATCAAGTCAATAAATACAGTATATGGATGCACTTGTCCAAAATGTAAGCTTCTTCAAGTCCCCTCTTTTGACTATAAAGACCACAAATCCCACAATTTCTCCTTTTGACTATAAAGGCCACAAATCCAACAACTCTTCAACTCAAGCTTCCCCACTTAATTTTTTCATACCTCAAACTTTTTTTCAGTACAATTTATTTTGAATATTAATGTGGTTAATTGATGAAAGAACAGTGACATGTTATATATTCACTGCTTTTAAGTTTTGTTGTGCATATTTCAGAATGTAGTTCAGTGAGTGTTGCTTCTGTAGAACTCAATGTTTCTGGGGTTGAAAGCTTCACAGTATCCACTGAGACTGCTCTGCTTATTGTCAACTCTAGTCTGGACTATGAGGTGGAGGATTTCTATGTCCTCATTCTCCAGGTTGTGGACACTGCAGCATCTCCACCACAGACAGGGACTATTGTCATCAGGGTACGGGGTTTGCTTTAGAGGTGATGGGACTGGGAGGTATAATGGTAAATGACCCCTTCCCTCCTGTGATATATTCTCCCCAATCTTCAGTGGGAAAATTGCTAGTTACTAGCTGATGTCTCGAGGTTTTTAATTAAAGGATCTTAATCACTTCTGTACACTCCTGTTTTCCACCCCTAAAACAGCCCAGTGTGGTATGACCTATATAATTTCTTGACACTAAACCCATATAAATTCAAATTAATTGCTATGATTTACAATGAACATTCTCAATTAAGCCCATGTTTAGATAAAACCCTCTCCGATTCTCTGATCAAGTATTATCAAAATGTGGCCTGTACACATCACAGTTCATCCATTAATCCACTGTTAATGGATAAGTTGTAGTGTGTGTTAAAGTTGACAACACATGAGGTTTCCAATTGAATATGCTCTATATAGTTTGATACTTGCAGTATGTTTTATCTTTTAGATAGCAGTTTCTGATGTGAATGATAACTGTCCCATCATCTCGCCATCTAACTTCTCCTTTGCACCGATTCCTGCCCTGCAGACTGGCTCAGTGCTCACTGTTACTGCACAGGATGCTGATAGTGGTAACAATGGGGATGTGTACTTTGTGGCAGCCATTCCAAGGCCAGAGTATGTATATAGGCTCTCATTCACTTGAATATTTGGAAGTTAATCCCTAATTAGTAGAATTCACATTTTTATTGCGTTAATACATCCTATCCAATGGACAATAGTCCGTAGTACCAGTGCACTCGCCAGATGGCGTGTCGTACTTCCTTCCTGTCTAGACAGAGTGACGTCATAGCATCTTTTTCGTTTGGCGCGAACCAGTGCACAGTGGAAAATTTTATATCTGCCAGAAATTGTGTTTTTTGATAGTTATTCGCTTGGATTCGTCCTGAATCTTATTAAAGTGACTTTACAAGTTTATTTCATGAACTATGTCTTCACCTGGTCAGAAGAGAGGGAGTTGTGGCCACGCAATGGCTATTTTTGACGGACATGCATTTTGTGCACGTTGTAGGGAAAATGGGAAAGGTGAGGAACCGTGTGTTGCTAATAAAGACACTGCAGACTGTTCTCTATGTAATTCATTCACCCCTGAGCAACGTACCCAGATCTCTACTCCGTCTTACAAAATTAAGGAGGATAAAAGGGAGGCAAAACGTATGGATAATACACAACCCACTGACGAACTTGTAGACCCTTCCAGTGTCTCCGTTATTGGGGTTGTGAGTGGGCCTAGTGCGGATAAATCGCCTGCCCCTCCTGACAAGAAATCAAAAAAGGAAAAGTCCCCTGCTAAATCAAAGAAATCATCATCTTCAACTCTCTCTTCTGCCACGGAAGAAAAGTTTTCAGCCCTTGAGGACGAATGGGCGGATCGTTTCAACAGGCTAGAAGCCTTACTTTTAGCCAGATCCATAGAACCTACTTTCTCTTCAGATGTCAGGGTCGCTCCAGATCATCCCCCACCAGGAAATGTTACACGAGACTCTGAACCCTTTTTTCATCCAATTGATAAGCCTCTGGACACGTCTCAGCGCACTGGCCCAGACTGTAGTGCTGCCTTGCAGCCGTCGGCCGGTAAGCTACCCTCAGAGCATGCATCACAAGGTTCTTCAACTGTTAAGCGCACTGGCCCAGACACTATTGCTTCACAGCAAAAGTCGGCCGGTAAGCTGAAAGCCAAAGTCAACATTTCTACACAAGGGCGCACTGGTCCAGACACCGCTTCTCAGAAGCATAAGTCGACTGGTAAGCCTAGCTCAGACTCTCACCGACCTTCAACTCTTCCTGCTGAGGCATCCGACCACCCTCCCTCCGACCGACCTTTTACTTCAACCGGCTCCTTTTCACCGACCTCTCAGAAGGGCAGGAAGGACAGTATTTCTAGTTTGTACTCGGATACCCAGAGTCAGCTGTCTGATACTCCTCCGGTGGAACTGTTTGTAGAGGAGGGAGATTTGTCCGACGACCAGGAATTTGATCAAGAACTCCCGACGTCAGAAGAGCAAACCTACCGGGAAACTATGAGAGGCATACGATCCTTTATGGGGTGGTCGCATATTCCCGATATGGACAGCTCAAACCCCTCTGACGACAACCCTTTCGCGGGACCCAAGGCTCCGGCACCCAGCAAGATTTCAGTACAAATGCCTACAGAGGACTGGCTCTGCCGAAAATTAGCTAAGCTCAACCTTAATATGACTGAGGGATACCCCTCCAGAACCACTAAAGCCAGTAGCCTTCCTATGGACCATTTCCTCAGGCCTCCAAAACCACAGACCAAATGGTATGGTCTTTACTCCGACCAGCAATTAGACCCGACCACAGTCACCAGTTGGCATACAGGCCCGGCCAAGTTAAACAACAGCTTCGGGAGAATAGCCAGGAAAGCCGCCTTGGCAGCTACACCCCCAGCTTCCCGTAGAATCTCACAAGATACGCTTAGGCCTCAGTAGTGTGCAATCAGACGGCCAGCTTCAACCGCTGTTTGTTCAAAGTGCAAGGGGACATGCAGGCACAGTTGAAAGTCATACGTTTGGATAATTAGGGTAAAGTCTCCAAGAAACTGTCCGACGCCGCTGAAGAATTACAATTCCTTATGGAATTCAACTCTAGCATCACACAAGCCACAGCCAAGGCAATGGAACACTTAACAGACTTTGTTTTCATTACCATGGGAAACCTTGCCTTGGCCCGTCGAGATTCATACCTCAGCCACTTAAAGAACGGAGTGAAACCAGACACGTTTGCTGCCCTTAGGACCGGCCCACTCCATATAGCCACCTTGTTTGCAGAAACAGTTGTTAAAAAGGCTGAGGAGGAGATTGCCCTGTATGATAACAAGAGTCATCCAACGGCCACCACTTCACATACTAGACACCGCTTCCACCCGTATGAATGGCCGGATAAAAAGCAGGAGAGTCGGTCGGAGGGAAAACAGGACAGACCCGCCTGGAAGAATATCAACAGGCGTCCTTTCAAGCGAGGCAGGGGCAAAGCCTCTAACTTCTCTTCCCGACCTTCCCGCGGTCATCAACACTATAAATGACAATTATTGTGTACACAAGAATACAAGTCAGTTGCTGGCCTGAACTTTTCACACAGACGAGACAATGAACAATCTATTAACTTTAGATGTAAAGCCTCTTGTTGTCAAATTTGTTCCTTCTGCACCCGGGCTTCCACAAAGGAAAGGGATAAGTCCCGGAGTGCCAGAATGTCAATTAAAAAAGTGTCAATTAAAATCTGTGAAAAGTGCTTCTTGTGTCACTCAATTGTCTTGTGCAAATTATGTTTCAAATGTACCAAATGTTGCCCTCACTCTGCCTGTAGGGGCCAGACTGCAAAAATTTTGGCGGACCTGGCTGGACCTGGATGCCGGTCCAAAAGTGGTTCAAATCCTGCAAGAGGGCTACACCCTCCCCTTCCGGATCCGACCAAAACTCACAAGAATTCCTACAGTCATAAGCTGCTATGCCAATCCTCTCAGGAACAGCTACCTGTTAGAGGCATTGCATCAGCTTATCGACAAAAATGCTGTAGAACAGGTTTCCAATCAGACCTCGTTGGGGTTTTACAACCGACTCTTTTTAGTCCCCAAACCCAACAACAAATGGAGACCGATATTAGACCTCAGCCATCTGAACCAATTTCTCAAAGTAGAAAAATTCAAGATGGAAACACCGGAAACCATCAGAACCTCCCTCCTACAGGGGGAATGGGTTACATCGGTGGACTTCAAGGATGCTTATTTCCATATACCGATACAGGAACAGTCCAGGAAATACCTCAGATTTCAGGTCCAGGACCGGACCTACCAGTTCAAAGCTCTACCTTTTGGTCTGTCCACAGCACCCATGGAGTTCACTGTAGTAACAAAGGAGGTCAAACTAATGGCCATACACAAGGGTATAAGAATCCACCAGTACCTAGATGACTGGTTGGTAAGAGCCAAATCCCCCCAAACCTGTCTCCAACATACTCAGATGTTGGTCAAAATATGCCAGGATCTAGGCTGGTTAGTGAATTTGGAAAAATCAGAGCTGGAACCCAAACAAGTCTTCAACTTTGTAGGCTACCAGTTCGACCTCAAGTCCGGCCGGGTCCAACCGACACCGGACCGGTGGCAAAGTCTCCAGGGAAAGATACAAGCACTTTTGTTACTACCGGCCTGTCCGGTCCGACAGTTCATGTCCCTGATAGGTCTGCTAACAGCCACAGAAAAACAAGTTCACTTAGGCCGGTTACACATGAGACCCATTCAGTGGCACCTCAAAAACAACTGGAGGGTACCGGAATCTCTAGAGAAGATCATCCCTCTACCCAGGTCCCTGCACCCACATTTACACTGGTGGCTGGAAGAAAGCAATGTCCTCCAAGGCCAACCATTACACCCCATAAAGCACGCTCTGCAAATATTTACAGACGCTTCAAAAGAAGAGTGGGGCGCTCACTTAAACGAGTTCACTGCAAGAAGGTCCTGGTCGGTGCCGGAAAGCAAGCTGCACATAAACTACCTAGAACTCAAAGCGGTGTTTCTGGCCCTCAAAGAGTTCCAAAGTCTCTGTGTAGACAAAATAGTTCTAGTGGCAACCGACAATACTACGGTGGTCGCTTACATAAACAAAGAAGGCGGCATGAGGTCAGGCCCTCTATGTGCCCTACTGTGGAGAATCTTGACATGATGCTCCCAGCGGCAGGTGACGCTACAAGCGCGACACATCCCAGGCCACTTAAATGTAATAGCAGACAAACTGTCCAGGCTGGGTCAGACCATCCAGACAGAGTGGTCCCTACTTCCAGAAGTCTTTCATCAGATCTGCAGCCAATGGCACCGGCCTCAAATAGATCTATTTGCCACGAGGTTCAACCACAAGTTACCTCAGTTTGTCTCTCCAGTACCGGACTCCCTGGCTATAGCAGTGGATGCACTTACTCTGCCATGGGACGATCTGGATGCATACGCCTTCCCACCGACCGCCATATTGGGCAAAGTGGTGGAGAAGCTACTGGACTCCCCGTGCAAGAGACTCATTCTGATTGCCCCGGGGTGGCCCAACATGCCTTGGTTTTGGGACCTAGTGACCATGTCCAGTCAGGTCCCTCTCAGCCTGCCCAACCTGCCCAGTCTGCTAACACAGCCCTTCAATCAGATCCCTCACAGAAATCTGACAAATCTAAATCTCCATGCCTGGCTCCTAGAGCCTCAAAAATCAAAGAACAGGGCTTCTCTGAGGCAGTGGCAGCAAGAATTGAGGCTCCTCAAAGAAGATCAACCAGATCAGTCTATGAGGCAAAGTGGACCATTTTTACAAAGTGGTGCGACGCTAATCAGGTGGACTTCAGGTCACCACCTGTAAAGTCGGTGGCTGACTTCCTAATGTACCTCTTTGAGGACAAGAAGTTACAGCCCAGCACCATTGATGGATACAGGTCTGCCATTTCTGATAAGCTAGGTGATACAACAGTCAATATCAGCAAAAATGATAATCTCACTCGTCTCTTGGAAAGTTTCCAGAGATAGACCCAAAGGGCAGAGGGGAGTACCCTCCTGGAACCTTTCCCTGGTACTACACCAGCTAACAAAGGCTCCTTTCGAACCTCTTAGGGAGGCATCTCTGAAGCATTTGACCTTCAAGACTGTCTTCCTTTTGGCCCTGGGTTCTGGTAAAAGAAGGAGTGAGATCCATGCATGGCAGCACAAGAACATCCGACACCAAACCGATTGGTCTAAGGTGTCCCTGTTTCCATCTCCCAGCTTTCTTTCCAAGAATCAGCTGGCCAAAGAGGGTCCAGAGAGTGTAGCCCCAGTGGTCATACCAGCCCTGGCTCCTACTCTAGATAAATCCCTCAAGTCTGACAGATCCCTTTGTCCAGTCAGAGCCTTGCGCTACTATTTGGACAGGACTTCAGACCTCAGGCAGTACAAGGAACTAGTCTTTGTCTCCTTCAAGAAAGGTTTCGACAAAGACATCTCCCCTGCCACTATCTCCTCGTGGATCAAGCAAACAGTGATCCTATGCTATGAGCTCTCTGATCATCAAGCCCACACCCTGCATCAAGTTAAAGCTCATGATGTCAGGGCCTTCACTGCTTCTAAGGCCTTCCAGTCGGGAGTCTCCTTGGAGCAGATCTTATCAGCCTGCCACTGGAAATCTCATAATACCTTCACCCAATTCTGTCTGAAGGATGTGGCTTGGTCCTGTTGTGGCTGCTCAACAGATCCACCAACAGACTGGTACCTAGAGGAGATCTGTACCTATGTAAATAGCCTACACATTTGTATATATGCACATATAGTTAAGGAGTAACAAAAAAAAAAAATCTCACACACTTCCTCCGGGAGACATAATTTTATGGGACTGAACTCATCCCTCTCTTCCCCTACCTCAGAGCAGGACTGTCAAAAAGGGGGGGGGGGGAAAGACAAGGTCGACTCTGACGGTTCCAACCGGGTTAACCGGATGATGATATTCGACCATAGCCTTAAGGGTTTATGACTTCAAGGTCTACCCAGGGTTTCAGAAGGAATTTTCATTATTTCTAACATGAGTTCACACAAGTCCCTAGTAACTTACCCGCCAACCAAGCGGTAGTTATTCAGCTATTGTCCATTGGATAGGATGTATTAACGCAATAAAATTGCAAATTTAATAAGTAAATTAAATTTTTATAAGTTAATACCCTATCCAATGGACACACAAGACCCTCCCACTGACCCCGCTATCAGCTTACTAGGGGTCTAATAGGTTTAGATAACGAAAAAGATGCTATGACGTCACTCTGTCTAGACAGGAACGAAGTACGACACGCCATCTGGCGAGTGCACTGGTACTACGGACCGACCTGCCGGTGGAGACACAGGACGTCTTTTTCTGATGTTTGGTGGGCCGGTCTGCGCCGACCGGATAAGCTATTGTCCATTGGATAGGGTATTAACTTATAAAAATTTAATTTACTTATTAAATTTGCAATTTAGTAGAAATACATTATGACACATGCATTATCTTGAATTTCTAGTTAAAACTGTATTGGCTTGATCCATCAAAATTAGGTTTAATACGGTTAATGTATATTAAGATATTTACAGTGCCATTACTAAGTAAGATTCTAGACATACAGAAAAGTATAATGATATACTTTAGTTTCCCCGAAATGCCCTGAAAATTTGTTGTCAATATAAACTCTCCTCATAGTATCACTGCACAATAGTATACAACAGCTAAAATATTTCACATATTAATACAATCTCGACCAACTAGCCTCCACTTCTTCCCTTTATCCTTTAAACTAGCTGTTATGGTAGAAACTACTCAATGATTTGAAAATAGTGTTAAACCCATTTTAACCAAGTCTCAAAATCTCTGGGCTGTAACACCAAAATACTTTGAATTAGTTTTTTTTGTAATTTGCCTTTACATTCTGTTTCTGTCCAGCTCTTCCATCCTTCAGTACAATGACAGCATGGATTACTGGATTGATGTCTCTGGTAATAAGACAGAACTTATCATACAGATTGCTGCCCTGGATAGAGGAGTGAACCCAACAAGAGGCTCGGTGTCTGAGATCAGGGTCACCTTAAGTAACACGTGCCTCCTTAGCGTGTTGTTTGAAACTATTGAAACAGAAGCTGAGGTTAATTCTTCCACAGGAGAGGTGTATCTAAGAGTGCCTGGCCATTATGTGGAGGACTTTGGTAAGTACAGAATTTGCCTCAATGCTGGGAAGTGTAAAGTGAAACCCTGTAACAATATGAATTTTAAGGGACTACGTAGATATTCATAAATTCTAAGTGAAATAGCTGAAGTATATAGGAATATATCAAGCTTTCAGGAAACAATTGTAAAGGTCAGCCCAGCAGGTAAGATTTTTCTGCTAGAGACACAGAAGACATAACCTTCTCTGAAAGTTTGCAACAAATCAGATGAAGTGATCTTGAAGTGTCATAAAAATCACATGATTTACAAGAATATTCCTCAGTTTGTAATATAATTAGGTGCTTTCCTGTGCTGAATTGTGAATTTCATATGTAGAGACAGATTTTCATACTCATACTTTAGTGAGATGTAGGCAACCTGCCAAAGCTTGGCTCAGTTTGAATTGTTGGACATTTTTGTGAGTTAATTTATCGAATTTGTTAATATTAAGAGTGTCTATTTCACTGAACTTTTCTCTCTTTTCAAGAATTCTTTGTTAAACAGAAGTAGTTTTCCATCACAGTTCAGGTTGATACCACAGAGTTCAGCTGTACAGGGTCAGTTTAAAATGTGTGACTTAATTATCAGATCGTTAATTTCAAAGCATTGAAACACATTTTTAGGCAATTATCAACAATGGTTGCTTTGTTATTTCATTTGCTAACAGCCTGTCAGAACATCATAGGGTTGTCCAGTGGGCATGTGATTGACTCTCAGATTACAGCATCTAGTTCACAGAGTGACAGCACACTTCCAGCACGGGCAAGACTCAACAATACCTTTGGTATGTTAATATGGTCTTATCTGATTTGATATTGTACATAGCTTTACACAAGCATGGGTAACCATTGTTAATGTTGAAAATACTGGTTAAGGATTAAAGGTTATGCTTAAGAGGCTGGGCAGTTTTGTATGGTGGATGAAAGGGTTCTAAACAAGTGATTACAGAGTTTAGTGTTAGTTATAATTCTGCACCTAGCCGTCCAACATAATAATTGCTAATAAGCTGCCAACGATCCCAGGAACTTTGGGATAGTAGGTGCGACAGTGCAATTTGTAGTATAAAGCTTACAAAATTTATATGCATGGACGGTTTTACTGGTGGAGAAAACAGGAGCAGAATAGTTGATACAAAAATGCCAATCAGGGTCTTGCATAGAAATCAGTGAAATAGTGTTGGAGTCAATGTAAAGTGAAAACTTGTAAAACCACTAAATTTTTTGGTGGTGAATTGATGATGGCCTCAGATTTGTGCTTCTTGCATTGTATTTTTAATATGGCCGTGACTTCCAAATTGATTTCCTCTAAATTTATAGATTAGTAAACAATGCCATCTTTTCCATGTATACACAGCATTTGCTGCTGAGGATATCCCTTAATTATTTTAATTCAGGCAAAGGAAACAAAATGTACAATAATTCTTTATTAAAAAGACACAAAAAAGTCACATAAAAAACTAAAATTTCCCATAATTTCCCCCCAAAATGGAGAGTTTTTAACGACAAATTTCACATTTTTGCTGAGTGTATGATGTTCTAAATGATGTTTATGAGTGTTCTGTATTGCAGACAACATAGGTCTGTTTGCTGGGGGCTGGGTGGCAGGTACATATGACAGCCTGCAGTGGCTACAGGTGGACATGTTAGAGCCTTACAAGTACCAGGGTATTCAGATCCAGGGCAGAGAAGATGTCGAGATGTGGGTTGAAACTTTCAGTCTACTGCATTCTGCAGATGGAGTCAGCTTCACTGAATATAGTGATGAGAATAATAACACTGTAAGTAAAATTACTAGGATTTGTATAAAAAATTCTTAGAAAACTGTACTACAGTCAAATCTGTGGTAATGGGATATTGTTAACTTCATACAATTTTGAATGGAAATATTAGGTCCCTAGATTACCCCAGAATTTCTAATTAATTTGAAAATTTTCTGGCCCTTGAAATTTAACTTCAAACAGGTTCCAAATGTATCAACCCTTAACAGACATGTTTTATATTTATCCTTCATGAACCAGAATCCGATCCATTCCTGTCTAAGCAGTTTTAATGTCAGACTTAATAATATTTAATGAATCAAAATATTAACAGAAGCTATATATTCTTATATAGAAGTATTGTTTGTCATACACATGATACTGTGTGACATGAAAACTGCATTAAAATGTTTCAAATGTTACACACTGTACAGCTTGTGTAGAGTAAGAAATCTAAAATTCGCCAGGAATCTAAAATTCGCCACCTCTAAAACCTTAGTTAATTTTATGAAGAAAATGATGTTTTTGTCTAAAAATTGGTATTTTTCAGTTCAAAAAGCCTTAATTTACTATACCGTTAACAAATCTCACCACAATTCATTTATTTTATTAGTATTTTCACATGTGGCGAATTTCAGATATGTGGCGAATTTTAGATTTCTTACTCTAATAGAATTGAAATAAGTATAACAACCATATTATTAATTTCAAGCTCAATTCAGAGTGTTCATCCCCACCAAGCTATACAAATGTGGTTTCAAGTGCTATGAGGTATCTGAAAACACCAAATATTATTGTTCACATTGTGAACTTCATTATGAGAAGATATAAGGCGAAGAGATGTTGGACATGACTTGTGTCCTAGTGGCAGATGAATCAGATGGTCACCAATAGCAATTTCTGAAGAGCATTTCAGTTCTGGAATAAAACCTTCTTTCATTTGTTTAGCATGACAGTTTTGAATGCACACATCTTCCTATCTGAAGAATAGGGTTCCATTTTTAAATGAATGTTCATTGCACCGGGGTGTGTCTTCCTTCATCCCATTTTTCAAACAAATTTGAAAACCTTCATGGGTGAGCTTTTCCCTCCTGACCAGTCGTGTCTAATCTGTTTGGTTTTAATAGTGGCACGACTCTTATTTTGGGTGTGACAACTTATCTTCCTATTTGTACGACCTGAGATAACCTTGTTTCTCAAGGATAGAACTTAATAATGTTGTTCCAGAAGAAGGTAAGTCACATGACTTGACCAATTTATTCCCTCTACTTTCTGAAAGTGATGGTTTAACTTCACTCTTGGTTCTTGGTGTTATGAGTCATCTTTATAAATCGTGGCAGGTTTTATCTGTGAAATTACCACCCTGTTTATAAGATTGCTCCCAACAATACCCCCCCCCCCCCTCCCCCCAACCACGAGTTTATAACCAAGAACAAGTTCATTTATTAATCAAACATCATTGACCAGTGAAAAAGGCTATTATGCTTTGTTAATTGATTTCACATCAGTAACATTGTCAGTAAATCAGACCAAAAAACATTGCTTCTAAATCAAACGTGGACTTGTTTCTTTGTTCCAAAGGAATAGCGGAGAGAAGTGTGCAGTTGTTCTGAAAATGACTTTAGTGTGACAAAATGTAAAACGCTGTAAATCTTCACAGTGTGTTTTGGTGTATGATGCTGTAACAATATGAAAATATGTTGTGGAGTAATTATTCACTCAGAATGGATTGTTCTTTTTGCAGATTTCAAGATGTCTGTATGTTGTTGATAGATATTAATTTCGTGACTACTCACACCTGAAACTCTAAATGGCATTGTATAACTTTAAATAGTATTAATATAAAAGAATTATTTATTTTATTATTATTTTTTGTTTATGGATTAAGTTATTTCACCATGGTATCAGTGTTGTAAAATGATCAAAAATGTTGTTTTCTATGAAAGGTGAACTTCCTTGTATATATGTTTTGAAAATAATGAATTTCTTGATACTGATGGGACATGGTGTGTTAGCAGTAACAGTAGCATTACAGTAGTGCAAATGTCTATCACTGAGAGACAACCTCCATTTACCTGCACTCACCTTGTATAACCATAGGAGGAACACATGATACAAAAGCAGGAACGAGTCTCAACCTTCTATAAACTGCAAACACTACTGTATTAAAAATATATATATGGAAGGTCACTGAAATGGATGGGGATGGTCCCATATATAAAGGAATAGTGATAGGGCACCAAAGAGATGGTGATATGATGGTGAGAAATTCAGAGGTGGTAGTTTTGAACATTTCAAAACTTCCATAGGAAGCTCGAGTAACGGGATAGTTGGCCACTGTGTTACAAGTTCATATACGGACATCAGATGGTATTTTAAGGACAAGGGTGTTTATCTAATGCCTATACGCATGGGTTATACTGCCTGTAGTATGAAAGGGTATTAGATTTAAATGATTTGTGTTCAGGTAATTAAGAAATAGATACCTAATGTATGTAGTCATCTACCAAGGAAACAAACTGTAGACCTTTGTTTAGAGAGAAAACATCAGTGGTGATTGTACAAAATTTGTGGTTCTTTCATGATTATTTGTTTCAAACAATACCAGTTTTGATTTAATATAAAAAATTACAAGGAGATTTATCACAAGAATTGCGGATGTTTCCGACACATGCTGGTTAACTACTTAATGGTAGATTGAATGTGGTCTGTTAGATCCCTGTAGTTATGTAATTCACCATTTTATTAAGCCTCTCACATGGCATACTTGTTTGTATACAGGAGAAACTTCACATAAAAGGGGCCACTGGCTGCATTCGCTTGACCAGCTCCCACATTTTCCACAGTAGCCCTGGGAAAATTTTCTGAATATGATGTCATGACATTTGAACCAATCAGAGGAGTCACATGATCATAACAATATTTTTACCCCACAGCCCTTAAGGGCTGTCGGGGTATTGTTTTCACCCATGGTGTCTGGATGGTCGGGTGGGTGGGTGGTCGGTGGGAAAAAGTTTGTCTTGGCTGTATTTCAGAAACCATAAGGTGTAGGAAGTTGATACTTGGTAGGGACATTGGATAGGATATGTAGGTGTCCAACATTATGGTCTGACCTTGATTTGACCTTTGACCTTGCCATAGTGACCTTGAGTTTGAAAATCTTGTCCGGGCTATATCTCGGAAACCGTAAGGTGTAGGAAGTTGATAGTTGGTAGGGACATTGGTTACAGGGTGTAGGTGTGTAACGTCATGGTCTGACCTTGAATTGACCTTTGACCTTGCCGTAGTGACCTTGACCTATAAAATCTTGTCCGGGCTATATCTCGGAAACTGTAAGGTGTAGGAAGTTGATACTTGGTAGGGACATGGGTTGGGGATTATAGGTGTGCAGTGTCATGGTGTGACCTTGATTTGACCTTTAATCTTGCTGTAGTAACCTTGGCATTTAAAATTTTGTCCAGGCAATATCTCTGAAACTGTAAATTGTAGGAAGTTGTTAGTTGGTAGGGACATTGCTTAGGGGTTGTAGGTGTGCATCATAATTTTTAGTTTACTGATTAATGCTGTCGTCTTGCTATTGAATTGCCTTGTTTTAATACTTTATCTTTACATACATTTTCTTTCATTTAAATGTTATTTTCTCTATATAAACATCATTTGGACCTTTTTGTAGCTGACACTGCTCTGAAAGTATCCCGATCTTTGTACTGTTTCTCTACTTCTATATCTCATGGTGTTGAAAACTACTTCCCCCGGCTGTGGTGTACGGGCATCTCTGATGCTATTTTTACAGAATATTGTTTTCATAGTCAAACCTATAGATGTTTTGTATAAATCTACCAATCCACTAAGCCCAAAGCCAGTTTTCACAGCATATTTTTTGATATTCAGATCTTCCAAGGCAGCCGTGACCAGGATACCATTGTAAGTGTTACACTGAGTCCACCCATTTTGAATAGATACATCCGAATCAATCCACTTACCTGGCACATAGGAATCTCTCTCAGGTTGGAACTTATTGGCTGTTCCCAGGCACAGCAGTATTTTTGTAAGTATGGCTTCATCAGATAAACAACTATTATGATAAAAAAGCCCTTATATTGTACCAAATATGTAAATCTCCACTACCGCGCTATGTGTTCAAGTGGAGTACCAGACCTCTGCTGAGATTTGATATCTTTCTGAGTAACACATGGAGATGGAGCTGCAAAAGAATCCATGAGAAGTAATTTTTGTACTCTACTATTCTTTTAACATTACTCTACTGTACAACGAACTCTATCTTTACTAATAAAATCAATAAATTGTGCCTCTTTTTCTTTAAAGGTAACAGAACTTGACCTCTTCATGTTATTATTTTCTGTGAATGCTTTGGTAATTGCAATAGTTAAGTGGAAAAGAGTACTCCAATCCTGTACATTTATTTACCCTTGAGTACACTTAAACATCAAGTAACTTATACCTATGCAAGACTAAAGAAAGGTAACAGTTGATTTAAATCTTTCAGCAGAACACTGTTAAAGATTACCCCTTTTTAGTTATCAGTTTATTTACAGTCTTTTTATCTCCCGCCGGGCTTTAGCCCGGGAGGGAGATTATGAAATGATGTCTGTGTGTGCGTGCGTGTTCTTGTTTATGCATTTAAACTGAGGACATGACCCTGGTTGCACACCTTCTAACTGAGGACGCACTGCCAACCGAGGACGTCCTCAGTTAGAATCTTGTTAGAAATCCAATAAGTATACACTAAATAACCTTTTCTCAACTTTTCATTGAATTCTGAGATATGTCCTCAGTTAGACTGTAAAACACCTAGCACATATGTATGGAGTTATAGGAATTTATTAAAAGCCGTTAATATTCTCCATGCACTCCATGTCCTCAGTTCCTCCATAAAAATCCAAGCACCATCCATGTCCTCAGTTATACATAAAAATTCCTGCACAGAATTCTAGTGATGTCCTCAGTTATACAGGTTAATACTTGGACACCTATGTCCTCGTGTTGGTATTAAAATGCCAACTGTGTGCTTAAATTGGATATTTTGAATTTTTCATCTCTAAATAATGCACAGAGATATTGCTATATATTTATATGAGGGACAACTAAAGTTAGTATATTGATCTCATAATTATTGTACCAAAACTTGTTTTTTTTATTTTTTTTAGTAATAAATGATTAAAAACAGATTGTAGACTACATGTCTTAAACACCAGCCATGTGGTAAGATATCACAATAGATATATGCCTAATTTATCCTCATTTTAGTGGTTAGAATTGATATATAAATTAATAAAAATAATTAAACTAATTAAGCAGATTTATTCTTTCAAAATATAAATTGGCCTTTAGTGTTGAGTATGTGATGAAAATGACAAATATTAATACTTGTTTCATTTAAAATTGATGGATGCTCTATAATGTAGGTAATTCCATACCAATTTATTCAAGGAATAAAATGAAATTAACATATTTATGAATTTGCTAAGTTTTTAAAAAGATAGGGAGACAGAAATAACAAGAATATGGGCTATGCAAAAGTAAAATAACTTAACACAAGAAAGAGTTGAATATGTTTTTGTCCGTTATGTGGCTTTTCCATAATTAAGATGAAGTAGGAATACTCCTTTGTGCAGGTTATTTAAATCAAATTCTTAATGAAAAACAATAATTTGAGTGACCTTGAATGTGTTTTTATCAGAAATATAATCAGATAATCCTATCATTTGATTTCTGATTACCTCCGCCAAGGAGGTTATGTTTTCGCCTGGGTTTGTCTGTCCGGTTGTCTCTCTGTTTGTTTGTGAACAAGATAAGTCAAAAACTTATGGACGGCTTTTGATGAAATTTTAAGGATATGTCTGAAAAGGTAGAAGGAAGAAATGATTAAATTTTGGTAGTGATCTGGATCACTCTCTGAATCTTCTGCATCCATGAAATGTAATTTTAAAGACAGATAACTCAAAAAGTTATTGATGGATTTTGATGAAATTTTCAAGAAATGTCCTAAATGGGACAAGGAACAAGTGATTAGGTTTTGGGAGTGATCTGGATCACTGTCTGGACCATCTGGATCCGGTCTGCCAGATAATTGTATCCACCGGAAGCATCCGGTGGATACTTTGGTTTAGCGTTTGCTACGCCTCTGCCCCCCATTTTCGGCATTAACGCTCTAATAGGAAAACTACACCAGCTAGGTTCACCAAATTTGCAGGATATCTTTATTGGGGGGTAAGCTTCTCTGGGACTGACAATATCCTCATTCTGAAAAACAAGATGGCCGCCGCGGGCATTTCTTTGAAAATAATCTACATTTTTCTACTGGCTGTTTCTCATAGGTAGAAGGTTGAATCTCTTCATAGATGATATGTATAACAGATATACATGTCCTCTACAACCTTGCACACATTTGACCTTGAAGCTCTTAATTCAAGGTCATCCATGGAGTGCCGAAGTAACCCACATATTGGACTTTAAAAGTGCCTATATCTCCCTTATTATTGGTCCTAGAGGTTTGCAATGTGAAACCAACCTATAGGAAATCATGTGCTACGAATCTTCTGATGTTGTCTGACCCTGGACCCCTCCTTCAAGGTCAAATGAGGATAGCCAAACTTAAAAGTGCTTATAACTCACTTATTATCGGTCCTACTTTTTTTCAATGTCCCAACTTTAACATTTTAACTAACCTTGTGTTCTGCATTTGATGAGTCTAATAAACTGTATTTCTTCAATTGCTATAAACCCCAAACCAATATCCTCCATTTGATAGAAGATATAATACATTGTGGGTCCTCTATTTTACCGAAAAAATATTTTAGAAACTGTGTGTCCTCTGTTGGCCATAATAAATCTCAACTTGTCTGTTCTGTAATACTACTTCTGGCATAAAGTGTGTGTCCTCGAATTGCCATGACAAATCCAAAACTGTGCATCCTCTCTTTACCATAATATATCTCAAACTGTGTGTCCCCTATTTCATAGTGTGTGTCCCCTTTTGGCCCAAATAAATCACTAACTATTTGATGCTACACATTCATTAGTATGTGTCCTCTATTTGTTGTGATACATCCAAAACTCTGTGTCCTCTATTTGATACTACATATCTTAAAAATAGTGTGTCCTCCATATGATATGATAAACCTTAAACGGTCTGTCCACTATATAAAATTAAGTATTAGTATTAATCAAGTGTGTCGTCTATATGACATGATTCATCAGAAGCTGTGCATAATTGTATCCCTGGACGAAAGTCGGGGATACTTTGGATTTAGGACGGTCACACCTTAAAATAAGTGCTCATAACTCACTTATTATTGGTCGTACAGGTTTGGGATGGCAAACCAACTTCCAAGAAATCATGGGCCGGCAATCTTTTTATGTGGTCAGATTTGACCTTGGACCACTCCTTCAAGGTCAAACAAGGATACCCAAACTTAAAAGTGCTTATATCTCGAAACATATTGCTTACTTAGTGTCAGTACAAGTTGCTCCCATAAACACTTATGTCCTCTCCCCAGAGGGGTATATTTGTGTCAACCATAATACTCTGTATGTCACGCTTCAACCATGTCCAGTCCGGGGATACACTGAGTCGAGATGCAATCTCTAGTCTATTGGATGATGTACATTGAATAAAATGCGTGGACATTCTTGTTATTATATATCTCTATTTGATATTTTATTATTATACAGAAATTCTGCATCCACTATTTGATCTTACTGATCCTGAAATGTGTTTCTCCCATTTGCTCTGATAAATTAACAATTTTGTGCTCTCTATTTTGTAAGATAAATCCCAAACTATTTTTATCTCCAGCCTGCGCCCGAGGAGAGATTACATTACGCCTTCCGTAAGTGCGTCTGTGAGTCCGTCCGTCCATCTGTTCATCACATTTTTGCATAAACCTTAATATCTCATTCATTTATAAAGATATCTTCACCAAATTTGCAGGGAATGTTTATGGCTATGAAAACCTGTCTGTGCAAACAAAATTTTAGCCTCATTTTGAAAAACAAAATGGCTGCCATCGCGAATTGTTTGAAAATCATAAAGATGTTCTAAATCTTGAAATATTCCAGCTAGTTTCATCAAATTTGCACAAAAGCTATATGGCTAGAAAAGCTAGCCTGATAGTAATTTTAGCCTAGTTCAAAAAACAAAATGGCCGCCATATTGCATGTTTTATGTTAAACAGGGTTATCCTATTAAAAAGGCCTTATATCTCCCCTAAAATTACTCCTAGAGGTTCGGAATGTGAAAACAACTTGTAGGAAGTCATGGCCTGGGAATCTTTGTGTTGAATTTGACCTTTGACCCCTGCTTCAAGGTTAAATCGGGTCATCACACTAAAACGCCCTTATTTCTCCCTTTTTATTGGTGCTATGGCTTTAGAATATAAAGCTAGACCATGAAAAGTCCTGGGGCCAGTTTCACGAAGCCTCCTTAAGATAAAGGTCACCTTAAATTCTAGGATTTCCTTGATTTTCTCCCTCCTTTAAAAAATCTTAGTTTCACAAAGCCTCCTTCCTTAAAGGAGACCTTAAAAACTCCCTTGAATTTCAAGGAAGCTAAGGACCTACCTTAGATTTAAGGAAGTGTCCTTCAAGGAATATTTATTAACTTTAATGAACATTTTAAGGTGAATCTACCTAAATATATAGAACTTGAAACATTATTGTCAAACCTACATCCACAAACAATGTTTTGCTGTTTATTTCATACAATTTGGTTGTTTAAATTCTTGAAAGATTGATGTTCAAACTTTTGAAGTGAGAAACATATTCATGGAGTTTCCTTGAACATAAAGGCCCCCTCCCTTACTTTGGGTAAAAATTGTCACGTGACCTACTGTATTAATTTGCAAAATATAATCACAACCAATCAGCATTTTACAAAATTTATTAAAATATAGTAAAATATAGATTTACTGACTTTACTGATCTTAAAGGGGGCTCGGTGGTGTAGCGGTTAGAGTTCTCGCCTCTAACCTCTGAGGCCGCCGGTTCGAATCTCGGGCCGGGCGCTTCATGTTGGAAAGTTGGTAGTTACTTGCTGATGCCCGGTGGTTGACAGTGCAGTAGGCACTGGTTTCCTCCACCTGTGAACTACCCGTCACAATATGACCCTGGCTGTTAAACGTGACGTAAAACAACAAATAAATCTAAATCTAAATTTACTGATCAAAAAACTTACAATAAGGACATTCCCTCCATTAGGTAATTTAGGTACAAAACTAGAGGAATGCTTTTGCTAACAAAAGCGAAGCGTCCCTTAAAGTTTACAATGCTTTGTGGTTTTAATAAGCATGCTGTAAAGCTAAGAATGCACAAAGCTGCACCGTATGCTTTCCCAATACCTCTTAATACATTCTGAAGCTATAAAAGCAACAATAAAGGAGATATAAGGCAAAAACTCCAAAGCAGCTATTTATGACCCCAGTTTGGCCCATAAGGGAGTGTCGGGGGGTAAAACTGACCGGCTATTTAGACTCTCCACATATGCTTTCCCAATACCTCTTAATACATTCTGAAGGTCTAAAAGCAACAATAAAGGAGATATAAGGCAAAAGTCCAAAGCAACTATTTTATGACCCCAGTTTGACCCATAAAGGGGGGTCGGGGGATAAAACTGACCGGCTATTTAGATTCTCCACATATGCTTTCCCAATACCTCTTAATACATTCTGAAGCTATAAAAGCAACGATAAAGGAGATATAAGGCAAAAACTCCAAAACAGCTATTTATGACCCCAGTTTGACCCATAAGGGGGGGGGGGGGTCGGGGGGAAGAACTGACCAGCTATTTAGACTCTCCACATATTCTTTCTCAATACCTCTTAATACATTCTGAAGCTATAAAAGCAACAATAAAGGAGATATAAGGCAAAAACTCAAAATCAGCTATTTTATGACCCCAGTTGACCCATAAGGGGGGGGGCCGGGGGGTAAAACTGACCAGCTATTTAGATTCTCCACATATGCTTTCCCAATACCACTTAATACATTTTGAAGGTATAAAAGCAACAATAAAGGAGATATAAGGCAAAACTCCAAAGCAACTATTTTATGACCCCAGTTTGACCCATAAGGGGGGGTTGCGGGATAAAGCTGACCGGCTATTTAGATTCTCTACATATGCTTTCCCAATACCTCTTAATACATTCTGAAGCTATAAAAGCAACAATAAAGGAGATATAAGGCAAAAACTCCAAAGCAGCTTTTTATTGCGTTAATACATCCTATCCAATGGACAATAGCTTATCCGGTCGGCGCGGACCGGCCCGCCAAACGTCAGAAAAAGACGTCCTGTGTCTCCACCGGCTAGGCCGGCCCAGTGGTGTGCACTCGCCAGATGGCGTGTCGTACTTCCTTCCTGTCTAGACAGAGTGACGTCATAGCATCTTTTTTGTTTGGCGCATGTGTGTTGTGCACGAATTTTATGAGTTAACAAATTTTCAAAGATATTCACAGTTTCTTTAGAGGGTGACTTTTATTTTATATATATATTTGTTCAAGAGTGTGTATAGATCATTTTGGACTATCTTTTGTCACGGATCGTCATGTCTTCCCCTGCTCAGAAGCATGGAAGTTGTGGCCATATCATGGCCAGCTTCGACAGTCACAGTTTCTGCGCACGTTGCAGAGAAAAGGGTAAGGGGTCAGATCCTTGTGTTTTAAAGAATGATTGCAACTCTTGTAACATTTTGTCTGAGGACCAACGCTTGCAGTTGTCCACTCCATCTTACAGACTAAAAAAGGAAAAGCGTGATCTCAAGAAGTCCGCGGATACTCCTAATAAGGACTCATCCAGTTCCTCTCTCATAGATCCATCTTCAGTGATGGTGGTGGGAGTTGTGGATGATCAAGGGATTGTTAAATCCCCTGGTTCGAGTTCTGAGAAGAAGAAACAGAAAAACAACCAACCTGATAAACCTTCTAAAGATTCCAAAACTTCTGCTGATAAGCCCTCGAAGTCGCTTTCCAAGACTCACAGATCCTCACCGGATACTAGGATTGAGGAGTTAGACCAGAAATGGTCGGACAGGTTTAACAGACTGGAGGCTCTCCTTTTATCAAGGTCTTTGGATAAGGAACCTACTTTTTCCTCAGTGAAAGTGGCTCCAGCCCACTCGCCTCCTCAGAGTTCGGCTATCTCTTCCAGACCGTTCATTGAACCCGGTCAAACTTCAAGTCAGTTGGCTACCGACCTCACCTCTCAGAGACCGGTCACCGACCATACCAGGAATTCCCCTTCTGCTCACCGACCCTCAGATTTGCCTGGTGTTACTCAGACTGTCTCCAAGTCGACCGGCAAATTGTCCAAGGGAAAGGTGTCTGCCGACCAACATTCAGATGTAGCTGGTACCGATTCTCCCTCATCTCAACAGGTACCCAGCAGATCATCAACAGCACTGACCAGGCGGCACAGTGTTTCATCAATGGACACGGACTCAGAAACGGACCTTTCGGACCGTCCCCCAGTAGACCTCTTTGTTGCTGAGGAAGGGGAGCTATCTGATCAAGAACTGGAAGCCTCTTTAAATGATCCAGACCTTACCCTCTCGGAAGAGCAGAGCTACCGTGAAACCATGAGTGGTATCAGGTCGTTTATGGGGTGGACTCACATCCCAGAAGTCGATAGCACAGCTTCCAGATCTGAAGATAATCCCTTTGCCGGCCCTAAATCTCAACCGACAGGAAAGGTCTCAGTCACCATGCCCACGGATGAGTGGCTTTGCAACAAATTTGGGAAATTAAATGTTACTCTCACAGAAGGGTATCCATCACGCAGCTCAGAGGCTGGAGGGCTCCTCAAGGACCAGTTCGTCCGCCCCCCAAAATCGCAAGCGAAATGGTATAGCTTTGCACCTAACCCACAGAAGAGTGATCAGGAAGCGGCACAGACTGTAACTACTTGGAACACGGACGTTTCTAAAGTTAATAGTTCCTACAGTCGCATAGCCAAGGCGGCCGGCATTGCTTCAACCCCTCCTGCTTCCCGTCAAATATCACAGGATAATTTACGCAGATGGGAAAAGGCGGCCCGCGAAGCTTCCACCACTTGCAACCAGGCGGCTGCATTCAACAGGTGCCTATACAAGGTCCAGGGAAACATGCAAACTGAACTCAAAACCATTAGATCAGAGTTGGGTAAAGGGAAATCGGCAGGAAAGATGTCCCGTGCAACAGAGGAAATGCAGTTCCTCTTGAACTTCAATTCAAGCATTACCCAGTCTATGGCGAAAACCCTTGAACACTTAACAGACTTTGTTTTTGTGATGGTCGCCAATACTACCCTGATTAGACGAGATTCGTATCTCTCCCACTTAAAGATGGGTATCAAGCCAGACACTCTGTCCGCTTTGAGGACTGGACCTCTTCACACTCCAACCCTGTTTCCAGATGCTGCCTTAAAGCAAGCGGAGCAGGACATTGCCAATTTTGAAAACAGTCTCAACCCCAGTCGGGCAAGAAAGGTCGCTTCCATCCATACGAACGAACCGACAAGCGTTCGGATTACAGGAAATCAGACCGACCAGCTTGGAAGAATATTGGCAATAAGGGACAGGGCAAGAAGAACAAGGGAAAGGCCTCATTCTATTCCTCGCGACCAGCCAAGGGCCAGCAGTCATATAAATGACAGTTATTGTGTAACCAGTTTACCAAAGGGACTGCTGGCCCGGAGCAAGACATTAGTACAAGAAAAGACACTAAATACTGTAAACTTTCATGTTGTAACAGGTGTACCTTCTGCTCCCGGGCACTCCCAAAAGAGAGAGTTAAGTCCCGGGGCAGCAGATTGTCAAATATCAGAGTATCACAAATTAAAGTATGTGAAACTTGCTTCTTGTGTCACTCAGTTGTCTTGTGTCCAATCTGTAAACAGTGCCCCAAATGTTGTACAAAATCTGCCTGTAGGAGCCAGACTCCAAAACTTTTGGGAAACTTGGTCAAAACTAGAAGCCGGCCCCAAAACCCTTCAAATACTGAAGGAGGGCTATACCCTCCCTTTTCAAACACGACCAAATCTTACAAGGTCTCCAACTGTCATAAGTTGTTATGCCAATCCCCACAGGAACAGCTACCTGATGGAGGCATTGCATCAGCTTACGGACAAAAACGCAGTCGAGTTGGTCCGCAATCAAACATCCTTGGGTTTCTTCAACCGACTTTTTCTAGTGCCCAAACCCAACAACAAATGGAGGCCAATACTAGACCTGAGCAAACTAAACCGTTTCCTCAAGGTGGAGAAATTCAAAATGGAGACACCGGAAACCATCAGAACATCTCTCCAACAGGGAGAGTGGGTCACCTCAGTAGACTTCAAGGATGCCTACTTCCACATACCAATACAGGAACAATCCAAGAAATATCTCAGATTTCATATCCAGGGCCGGACTTATCAGTTCAAAGCTCTTCCCTTTGGCCTGTCCACAGCCCCCATGGAGTTCACTGTAATAGCCAAAGAGGTGAAACTGATGGCCGCACATCAGGGTATAAGGATCCACCAGTACCTAGACGACTGGTTGGTGAGAGCCAGATCCAAGCAGGGTTGCCTCCTCCATACCCAGATTCTAGTCAGAATGTGCCAGGACCTCGGTTGGCTGGTGAATTTAGAAAAATCAGAGCTGGAACCCAAACAAGTCTTCGACTTTGTAGGTTACCAATTCGACCTCAGGTCCGGCCGGGTCAGACCGACTCCGGACCGGTGGCAAAGCCTTCAGGACAAAATACAAGCATTGCTCTTACTACCGACCTGTCCGGTCCGACAGTTTATGTCACTAATAGGACTCCTAACGGCCACAGAAAAGCAAGTTCACCTCGGCCGCTTACACATGAGACCCATACAGTGGCATCTCAAAAATCATTGGAGAGTACCAGAGTCACTCGAAAAGATCATTCCACTACCCAGATCTTTACACCCTCACCTACAATGGTGGCTGGAGGAAGACAATGTCCTCCAAGGTCAACCCCTACACCCAATGAAGCATGCTCTGCAGATTTTTACAGACGCATCAAAAGAAGGGTGGGGCGCTCACTTAAACGAGCTCACTGCAAGAGGCTCCTGGTCAGTTCCAGAAAGCCAGCTACACATAAATTACCTGGAACTCAAGGCAGTCTTTCTAGCCTTAAAAGAGTTCCAAGATCTTTGTGTAAATCAAATAGTCCTAGTGGCTACGGACAACACGACAGTCGTAGCATACATAAACAAGGAAGGCGGCATGAGGTCGGGCCCTCTGTGTGCCCTCCTGTGGAGAATCTTGACCTGGTGTTCCCAGAGACAAGTCACTCTAAAAGCCCGTCATATTCCGGGCAGGCTAAATGTGATAGCCGACAAACTATCCAGACTGGGTCAGACCATCCAGACGGAGTGGTCCCTTATTCCGGAAGTATTTCGGAGCCTGTGCAGGAGGTGGCACCAGCCTCAAATAGACCTCTTCGCCACCAGGTTCAACTGCAAACTACCTCAGTTTGTGTCTCCAATTCCGGATCCCCTAGCGGTGGCAGTGGATGCTCTCACCCTGCCATGGGAGGATCTGGATGCTTATGCCTTTCCACCGACCGCCATCTTGGGCAAAGTAGTAGAAAAGCTACTGGACACCCCATGCAAAAGATTGATTCTGATCGCTCCGGGGTGGCCCAACATGCCCTGGTTTTGGGACTTAGTGGCCATGTCCAGCCAAGTTCCCCTGAGCCTACCACAGCTGCCCAACCTGTTGACACAGCCCTTCAACCAGATCCCTCACAGGAATCTGACCAATCTAAATCTCCACGCTTGGCTCCTAGAGCCACAGCAATCAAGGAGCAGGGCTTCTCTGAAGCAGTGGCAGCAAGAATTGAGGCTCCTCAGAGAAGGTCAACCAGATCAGTCTATGAGGCAAAGTGGACCATTTTTACGAAATGGTGCATCACTAATCAGGTGGACTTCAGGTCACCACCTGTGAATTCAGTGGCTGATTTCCTACTTTACCTCTTTGAGGTCAAAAATCTTCAGCCCAGCACCATTGATGGATACAGGTCTGCCATTGCGGATAAACTGGGTAATACCACAGTCAATATCAGCAAGGATGAGAATCTCACGCGTCTCCTGGACAGTTTCCACAGAGACAGACCCAAGGGACGGAGGGGTATACCCTCCTGGAACCTTTCACTGGTATTACACCAGCTCACAAAGGCCCCCTTTGAACCCCTCCGAGAGGCGTCATTGAAGCATTTAACCTTCAAGACTGTCTTCCTTTTGGCTCTGGGTTCGGGCAAAAGAAGAAGTGAGATCCATGCTTGGCAGCACAAGAATATCAGACACCAGTCGGACTGGTCCAAGGTGTCTCTGATTCCATCACCCAGCTTTCTTTCCAAGAACCAGCTGGCCAAAGAGGGTCCACAGAGTGTAGCCCCAGTGGTCATACCAGCACTGGCTCCTACTCTGGATAGATCCCTCAAGTCTGACAGATCCCTTTGTCCAGTCAGAGCCCTACGCTATTATTTGGACAGGACTTCAGATCTCAGGCAGCACAAGGAGTTAGTCTTTGTCTCCTTCAAGAAAGGCTTCGACAAAGACATCTCTCCTGCCACTATCTCCTCATGGATCAAACAGACTGTGATCCTATGCTATGAGCTCTCTGATCAACAGGCTCACACCCTACATCAAGTTAAAGCTCATGATGTCAGGGCCTTTGCTACTTCCAAGGCCTTCCAGTCGGGAGTCTCCTTGGAACAGATCTTAGCAGACTGCCACTGGAAGTCTCATAACACCTTCACTCAATTTTACCTGAAGGATGTGGCTTGGGCCGATTCAGAGCTCTACCATCTTGGCCCTGTTGTGGCTGCTCAGCAGATCCACCAACAGCCGAGGACTTAGAGGAGATCTGTGCATTTGTAAATAAGTGTACTTATTTGTATATATTACATATATAGTTAAGCAGCAAGATAAAAAAAAAAAAAAAAAAAATCTCTCACGTACTTCCTCCGGGAGAGCTAATTTTATGGGACTGAACTCATCCCTCTCTTCCCCTACCTCAGAGCAGGTCTGTTAAAAAAAGGGGGGGGGGCGCAAGGTCGACTCTGACGGTTCCTTCCGGATAACCGGATGATGATAATCGACCACAGCCTTAAAGGTATCTGACTTCAAAGTCTACCTAGGCTGTAAGGACAGAAGAAATGGTCATTTTTTCTAATATGAGTTCAACTTCTTTAGTCCCTAGTAACTCACCCGCCATCCAAGTGGTAGTTATTCAGCTATTGTCCATTGGATAGGATGTATTAACGCAATAAAATTGCAAATTTAATAGGTAAATTAAATTTTTATAAGTTAATACCCTATCCAATGGACACACAAGACCCTCCCACCTGACCCCGCTATCAACTTACTAGGGGTCTATATATGTTTAGACAACGAAAAAGATGCTATTACGTCACTCTGTCTAGACAGGAAGGAAGTACGACACGCCATCTGGCGAGTGCACACCACTGGGCCGGCCTAGCCGGTGGAGACACAGGACGTCTTTTTCTGACGTTTGGCGGGCCGGTCCGCGCCGACCGGATAAGCTATTGTCCATTGGATAGGGTATTAACTTATAAAAATTTAATTTACCTATTAAATTTGCAAATTTATGACCCCAGTTTGGCCCATAAGGGGGGGTCGGGGGGTAAAACTGACCGGCTATTTAGACTCTCCACATATGCTTTCCCAATACCTCTTAATATATTCTGAAGCTATAAAAGCAACAATAAAGGAGATAAAGGCAAAAACTCAAAATTGGCTATTTTATGACCCCAGTTTGACCGATAAGGGGGGGTCGGGGGGGGGGGGGGGTAAAACTGACCGACTATTTAGACTCTCCATATATGCTTTCCCAATACCTCTTAATACATTCTGAAGCTATAAAAGCAACAATAAAGGAGATATAAGGCAAAAACTCAAAATCAGCTATTCTATGACCCCAGTTTGACCCATAAGGGGGGGGCGTGGGGTAAAATTGACCGGCTATTTAGACTCTCCACATATGCTTTCCCAATACCTCTTAATATATTCTGGAGCTATAAAAGCAACAATAAAGGAGATAAAGGCAAAAACTCAAAATCGGCTATTTTATGACCCCAGTTTGACCCATAAGGGGGGGGGGGTCGGGGGGTAAAACTGACCGGCTATTTAGACTCTCCATATATGCTTTCCCAATACCTCTTGATACATTCTGAAGCTATAAAAGCAACAATAAAGGAGATATAAGGCAAAAACTCAAAATCAGCTATTTTATGACCCCAGTTTGACCCATAAGGGGGGCCGTGGGGTAAAACTGACCGGCTATTTAGACTCTCCACATATGGTTTCCTGTTACCTCCCAGTACATTTTATAGCTCTAAATGCAATACTTAAGAAGATAATAGGGGGGTTGGCCTAAATTTAAGGCTTTCAGATTGGAAGGTGTCAGAAAATCACTCATAAATGAGACATTTTTCAAGGGATTGCTCCCAAAATCTAATCAGCTCGCGTTTTCGATAGTATGAACAGGTGTGTCAAATTATAAGGCTGTGTAGCAAGTAGTTTTTCCTGAACTGTGATGACGGGGGGGGGGGGGGGGGGGTGTACTTCAAAAAGTAGTTCTTGATCATGTGACCTTCATAAAGCTCAAAGGTCAAATTTAAGCATGCAGAAAAATTTTCCCACGCCTAAGGTATATAACTGCCAAATATGGTTTGAAACCTTCTAATAATAAGGGAGATATTCAAGGGAGACCATAATGCGGCGGCGGCGAGGAAACTGAGGCAAAAACAAATAAGCGCCCTTTCAGGGACGCTTAATAAGCGCACAAGTACACATGTACTTACAGTGAAAGAAAAACATTGGTATGGTTATAGGTTTTGGAAACAACTCCTAAAAGAACTAAAAATGCACATAATGTATCTGAAAATGAAAATGTACCTCATGTACCAAGTTCAAAATAATTAAAATGCTAAAATGAAATTTACTCTCTTAACATTTAAAATAAATTGTGTGAAGGTTATACATGTAATGGAGGGGAAATTCCAAGCAGTGTGGTTATACGGGGAATCACCCTTCCTTTGTTTTAAGGAAAATCTTTGGTAAGGTGGAATAAAGGAGGCTTTGTGAAACAGGATTTAAGGGAAGCCTTGCCAAAGGTTAGAAATCCCCCTTCCTTTATTTTAAGGAAGGAAAAAACAAAGGAGGCTTCATGAAACCGGCCCCTGGCCTGCAAATATTTTGTCTGAGAAAAATTTTGGCCTTATTTTGAAAAACAAAATGGCCACCATAGCCAATTATTTTAAAATCATTAAGATGCTATAAAAATGGAAGTATCACAGCTAGGTTGATGAAATTTGCACAAGAGATATAAGGCTAGGAAAGTTAGCCTGATAGTAATTTGGCCTAGTTTCGAAAACAAAATACCCATCATATCAGATGTTTAATGTTAAATGGGATCATCCTATTAAAAAGGCCTTATATCTCCCTTATCATTGCTACTAGGGGCTCCAAATGTGAAACAACTTAAAGGAAGTCATGGCCTGAGACTTTTCCAACTGCTGAGTTTTTTACCTTTGACCCTTTTTCAATGTCAAGTGGGTTTATCCTACTACAAAGGCCTTATATTTCCTTTAGTTCTCTATTATTACTGATTCTAAGGCGGGAGATAACTGCTGCGGCAGTGGCCTTGTATATTTTGCAATTGATTTCAAATAAACAGTGGCATATGTTATAAACTACAAATTTTATCAAGTAAATTTAATCAGTGATATTGTTAAGATCATTGATTGTTTGACAGATCATCTTGCAAATGTATGTCCTCTGTCATATAGATTAATTCATGTATGTGTGTCCTCAGTTTGGTGGCAAATGTACCATATAGTGTGTCCTCAGATTGGCAGAATACATGTGTGTCCTCTATCGTATGTATTAATTCCTATACTTGTGTGTCCTCAGTTGGCTGTAATACATAACTAAGTGTGTCCTCAGTCTGATAGATCATGTATAAAGCGTGTGTCCTCTATCATGGGTATTAATTCCTGTACTTGTGTGTCCTCACTTTGCTATTAAATATATTACTTAGTGTGTCCTCAGTTTGACGGATCATACATACAGTGTGTGTCCTCTATCATGTGTGTTAAGTCCTCTACCTGTGCGTCCTCAGTTTGCTATTAAATATATAACTTAGTGTGTCCTCAGTTTGACGGATCATACATACAGTGTGTGTCCTCTATCATGTGTGTTAAGTCCTCTACCTGTGCGTCCTCAGTTTGCTGGTAAGAGTACAACTAAGTGTGTCCTCAGTTTGACGGATCAGTTTTGAA
Organism: Sabellastarte sp. h YS-2021; assembly: GCA_964017235.1. Classification (NCBI taxonomy): domain Eukaryota; kingdom Metazoa; phylum Annelida; class Polychaeta; order Sabellida; family Sabellidae; genus Sabellastarte; species Sabellastarte sp. h YS-2021. Next base: position 56,751,394 of record OZ024930.1, on the reverse strand, counting down.
ATGTGCGTCCTCAGTCATATGCATTAATTCCTACATACTTATGGTCCTCAGTTGGATAGTAAACATACAACTAAGTGTGTCCTCAGTGGTCTTGTAAAAAACCACCTTCTAGAAAATAAGTTTTTTCTCAGATTTAAATACATGGGATGATATAAAATAATTCATTTTATGCATATCAATCAAAATCTGATGTTTAAACACAAAAATAAAGATGTCCTCGGTTGGATAGTAAAAAACCAGCGTCCTCGGTCAACACCATAAACCTGTATGCGTGCGTGCGTGTGTGCGTGCGTTAGTTAGTCACGCAGATTTCTCCAAAACTACTACAGCTACAGATTTTTTGTAAATTAATTGTCCCAATGAATATTCATGCCCTTGAAAATTTTTTTGGTTTTATTGACTTAGGCCTAAAGATAAGTGAGTAATAGCAATCTTAGCTACTTTGAGTAAAGGGCTCATAACTCCAAAACTATTGCAGTAACAACTTTTTCTTCAAATATGTTGTTCAGCTACTTTGCCCTTAGCTATAAGATGGTACATAGTTTGGGGTCCCATTGCATGCCATAAGTGAGTAATAGCTATTTTCTCATTTGTAGCTAAATAACAGAAGAAGTAAATGTCAAATATCTTCAAAAGTATTGAAGTTAGGGAAATCTTTTCAAATATGTTGTCCATCTTCTTTTTGGTAAGCTATCACATACTAAAGTTTCAGACCTGTTGCACCTTGGATAGCTGAGTAATAGCTACTTTGAAATTCTGACTGGTGAGTAAAGCGATTGTAACTCCAAAACTATTGCAGTTAGAGTATTTTCCTAAAATATGTTGTTCAGCTACTTTGTCCTTAGCTATAAGATGGTACATAGTTTGGGGTTCTATTGCATGCCATAAGTGAGTAATAGCTATTTTCTCATTTGTAGCTAAATAACAGAAGAAGTAAATGTCAAATATCTTCAAAAGTATTAAAGTTAGGGAAATCTTTTCAAATATGTTGTCCATCTACTTTTTGGTAAGCTATGACATAGTAAAGTTTCAGACCTGTTGCACCTTGGATAGCTGAGTAATAGCTACTTTGAAATTCTGACTGTTGAGTAAAGCTATTGTAACTAAAAAAGTATTGCAGTTAGAGTGTTTTCCTAAAATATGTTGTTCAGCTACTTTGTTCTTAGCTATAAGATGGTACATAGTTTGGGGTTCTATTGCTTGCCATAAGTGAGTAATAGCTATTTCCTCATTTGTAGCTAAATAACAGAAAAAGTAAATGTCAAATATCTTCAAAAGTATTAAAGTTAGGGAAATCTTTTCAAATATGTTGTCCATCTACTTTTTGGTAAGCTATGACATAGTAAAGTTTCAGACCTGTTGCACCTTGGATAGCTGAGTAATAGCTACTTTGAAATTCTGACTGTTGAGTAAAGCCATTGTAACTGCAAAACTATTGCAGTTGGAGTATTTTCCTAAAATATGTTGTTCAGCTACTTTGTTCTTAGCTATAAGATGGTACATAGTTTGGGGTTCTATTGCTTGCCATAAGTGAGTAATAGCTATTTTCTCATTTGTAGCTAAATAACAGAAGAAGTAAATGTCAAATATCTTCAAAAGTATTGAAGTTAGGGAAATCTTTTCAAATATGTTGTCTATCTACTTTTTGGTAAGCTATAACATAGTAAAGTTTCAGACCTCTTGCACCTTGGATAGCTGAGTTATAGCTACTTTGAAATTGTGACTGTTGAGTAAAGCCATTGTAACTCCAAAACTATTGCAGTCAGAGTATTTTCCTAAAATATGTTGTTCAGCTACTTTGTCCTTAGCTATAAGATGGAACATAGCTTGGGGTTCTATTGCATGCCATAAGTGAGTAATAGCTATTTTGTTATTTGTAGCAAAATCATGACATAAGTAAATGTCAAATATCTTCAAAAGTATTAAAGTTAGGGAATTCTTTTCAAATATGTTATCCATCTACTTTTTCATAAGCTATGACGTAGTAAAGTTTCAGATCTGTTACACATTGGATAGCTGAGTAATAGCTACTTTGAAATTCTACAGTTGAGTAAATCCATTGTAACTCCAAAACTATTGCAGTTACAATATTTCCGTAAAATATGTTGTTCACCTACTTTGTCCTTAGCTATAAGCTGGCATGTAGTTCGGGGTTCTATTGCATGCCATAAGTGAGTAATAGCTATTTTCTTATTAGTAGCAAAATAATGACATAAGTAAATGTCAAATATCTTCAGAAGTATTAAAGTTACGGAATTCTTTTCAAATATGTCATTCATCTACTTTTTTGTAAGCTATCACATAGTAAAGTTTCAGACCTGTTGCACATTGCATAGCTAAGTAATAGCTACTTTGAAATTGTGACTGTTGAGTAAATCCATTGTAACTCCAAAACTATTGCAGTTACAGCTTTTTCTTCAAATATGTTGTTCAGCTACTTTGTCCTTAGCTATAAGCTGGCATGTACTTTGGGGTTCTATTGCATGCCATAAGTGAGTAATAGCTATTTTCTTATTAGTAGCAAAATAATGACATAAGTAAATGTCAAATATCTTCAGAAGTATTAAAGTTACGGAATTCTTTTCAAATATGTCATTCATCTACTTTTTTGTAAGCTATCACATAGTAAAGTTTCAGACCTGTTGCACATTGCATAGCTAAGTAATAGCTACTTTGAAATTGTGACTGTTGAGTAAATCCATTGTAACTCCAAAACTATTGCAGTTACAGCTTTTTCTTCAAATATGTTGTTCAGCTACTTTGTCCTTAACTATAAGATGGTATATATTTTGGGGTTGTATTGCATGCCATAAGTGAGTAATAGCTATTTTCTTATTTGTAGCAAAATAACAACATAAGTAAATGTCAAATATCTTCAAAAGTATTAAAGTTAGGGAAATATTTTCAAATATGTTATTCATCTAGTTTTTGATAACCTATCACATAGTAAAGTTTCAGACCTCTTGCACATTGGATAGCTGAGTAATACCTACTTTGAAATTGTGACTGTAGGGTAAATGCATATAGTTTGGGGTTCTATTGCATGCCATAAGTGAGTAATAGCTATTTTCTTATTTGTGGCAAAATAATGACATAATTTTTCTCAAATAACTGCTTCATCTACTTTTGGGAGAGCTTTCACATGGTGAAGTTTCAGACCCGTAGCTAATTATTCACCTACTCAAAATGAGTAAATGATAATTATCTCTAAAAGTATTGCGGATATCCAATTTTTATCAAATAACTCATTCATCTACTTTTGGGAGGGCTTTCACATGGTGAAGTTCCAGACCCGTAGCTAATTACTCACCTACTCAAAATGAGTAAATGTGAATTATCCCTAAAAGTATTGGGGATATCCAATTTTTCTTAAATAACTCATTCACCTACTTTTGGGAGAGCTTTCACTTGGTGAAGTTTCAGACCCGTAGCTAATTATTCACCTACTCAAAATGAGTAAATGCTAATTATCTCTAAAAGTATTGTGGATATCCAATTTTTATCAAATTATTCGTTCATCTACTTTTGGGAGAGCTTTCGCATGGTGAAGTTCCAGACCCGTAGCTAATTACTCACCTACTCAAAATGAGTAAATGTGAATTATCTGTAAAAGTATTGCAGATATCCAATTTTTCTCAAATAACTCATTCACCTACTTTTGGCAGAGCTTTTACTTGGTGAGGTTTCAGACCCGTAGCTAATTATTCACCTACTCAAAATGAGTAAATGTGAATTATCTCTAAAAGTATTGCGGATATCCAATTCTTCTTAAATAACTCATTCATCTACTTTTGGGAGAGCTTTCACATGGTGAAGTTCCAGATCCGTAGCTAATTACTCACCTACTCAAAATGAGTAAATGTGAATTATCCCTAAAAGTATTGGGGATATCCAATTTTTCTTAAATAACTCATTCACCTACTTTTGGAAGAGCTTTCACTTGGTGAAGTTTCAGACCCGTAGCTAATTATTCACCTACTCAAAATGAGTAAATGCTAATTATCTCTAAAAGTATTGTGGATATCCAATTTTTATCAAATTACTCGTTCATCTACTTTTGGGAGAGCTTTCACATGGTGAAGTTCCAGACCCGTAGCTAATTACTCACCTACTCAAAATGAGTAAATGTGAATTATCCCTAAAAGTATTGGGGATATCCAATTTTTCTCAAATAACTCATTCACCTACTTTTGGAAGAGCTTTCACTTGGTGAAGTTTCAGACCCGTAGCTAATTATTCACCTACTCAAAATGAGTAAATGCTAATTATCTCTAAAAGTATTGTGGATATCCAATTTTTATCAAATTACTCGTTCATCTACTTTTGGGAGAGCTTTCACATGGTGAAGTTCCAGACCCGTAGCTAATTACTCACCTACTCAAAATGAGTAAATGTGAATTATCTGTAAAAGTATTGCAGATATCCAATTTTTCTCAAATAACTCATTCACCTACTTTTGGGAGAGCTTTTACTTGGTGAGGTTTCAGACCCGTAGCTAATTATTCACCTACTCAAAATGAGTAAATGTGAATTATCTCTAAAAGTATTGCAGATATCCAATTTTTATCGAATAACTCATTCATCTACTTTTGGGAGAGCTTTCACATGGTGAAGTTCCAGACCCGTAGCTAATTACTCACCTACTGAAAATGAGTAAATGTGAATTATCTCTAAAAGTATTGCAGATAGCCAATTTTTATCAAATAACTCATTCACCTACTTTTGGGAGAGCTTTCACTTGGTGAATTTTCAGAGCCGTAGCTAATTATTCACCTCCTCAAAATGAGTAAATGCCAATTATCTCTAAAAGTATTGCGGGTATCCAATTTTTATCAAATTACTCGTTCATCTACTTTTGGGAGAGCTTTCACATGGTGAAGTTCCAGACCCGTAGCTAATTACTCACCTACTGAAAATGAGTAAATGTGAATTATCTCTAAAAGTATTGCAGATAGTCAATTTTTCTCAAATAACTCATTCACCTACTTTTGGGAGAGCTTTCACTTGGTGAAGTTTCACACCCGTAGTTAATTATTCACCTACTCAAAATGAGTAAATGCGAATTATCTCTACAAGTATTGCAGATAGCCAGTATTTCTGAAATAACTCATTCACGTACATTTTGGAGAGCTTTCAATTAGTGAATTTTCAGATCCGTAGCTAATTACTCGCCTACTCAAAATGAGTAACTGCCTATTATCACTAAAAGTATTGCAGATAGCCAATATTTCTCAAATAACTCATTCACCTACATTTTGGAGAGCTTTCACATGCTAAATTTTTTTAATGAATTTTTTAAATAATTTTTAATGCATTAAAATTCATGAAATCATGCACTAAATCAATTATAACTTGAAAAGTATTACATTTAGAGCACCTTGTTAAAATATGTTATCTTTAGTACATCTAATTTATATGGCGGGAGATAAATACATGCGTCAGAATGCTTGTTTCCATTGAAATTTACCTCATTATCTGGAATTTTGGGTTTAGTAGAAGTATCTTCTTTCCATTAAGATTTTGGGTAAAGTTAACATGGTTCAATTATGTATATTTTAGAATTGTTATTTAATATAATTCCCAGATGACAGCGGATGTCAGCGCTGTGAGGCAGGGTACTTCTGTACTGGGGATGGTCTGCATAGACCTTGTGGCTGGTGTGACCCTGATATAGAACCTGGAGAATGTGAGAAAAACCCCACAGAACACTCGTTTGGAGCCTTTAGTCAGTGTGTGGAGTGTCCTGCTGGATGGGTAAGCTTTAGAATGTACCACATAACACTTGTTTGGAACATTCAGTAATGTGTGGAGAGTACCACTGGATGGGTAAGTTTTAGTATGTACCTCAGAACACATATTTCAAGGTTTCAGTCAATCTGTTGAGTGTTCTGTATGATGGGTTTAAGTTTGCACAATACTTTGGAGAACACTTTGGAGCATCTAGTCAGTGTGTGAAATGTCGTAACACATAGGTAAGTTTTAGTATGCATCATAGAGCACACATTGAATCAGTGTGTGGAATGTCCTATATGAATGGTGACTTTTAGTATGCACCGTAGAGCACTCATTTAGACCATTGCATCAGTTTGTGGAATGTTCTTTATGATGGTTAAGTTTAGCATACCCCACTGAGCACCCATTCAAAGCATTGAATTAGTATATTGAATGTTTTGTGGGATGGTTAAGAGTTTTAGAATGTGCCACAATGCACTTGTGTAGAGTATTAAGTCAGTATGTAGAATGTCCTTTTAAATAGGGTAGGTTCCAGTCAGCACCATAGCTCGCATGTTTGTACAAATCTGTCATTGTATGTAATGCCCTACATAATATTACTTGTAAGTTTTAGTATACAGTATGGAGAATTTATTTGGAGAATTCAGTTATAATAATGTTATTATCAGTTGTTTTTTTATTGCTTTTTTATTTCACAATACAATTACATCTGTATACACAACATATCCTGTTATTTTACATAAATATAACCATTATATAATAAGTTAAAGTTAAGCATTAAATGAAAAGATACCTTTCTTAAATACCATTTTGTAAGGTCTCATGAAAAATCTGAGAAAATGACTATGACTTTCACTTGGGACAAATCACATGGTGTGTCATTTTCCTCCCACTTTTTGGACAGCATCAGTTGTAGCAGCATTCATGTTTAAAATGGAGTTGGTCTTTCAATTCGTTCTGACAATGGAAGAGTAATACAAGGTGGCCGTTTTAAAAATCTAAATAGTGTAAGTACTCAGTATACAAAGTTGTAAACACAATCTACACTAAAATTATTACAAAGGTGCACAAGTTATGGATATGGATGCACCACAAAAAATGAAGCAGGTATGATCCGATAGAATTCTGATCAATATTGTTTTTATCCCAGCATTGTTTTCATCCATGGTATCTGGCTGGGTGGGTGGTTGGGGGTAGGGGTGGGTGGACAGCCAGCAGGAAAAATCTCCACCAGACTGTATCTCAGAAACCTTGAGGTATAGACAGTTCATACTTGGTGGGGACATTGGTTGGGGGGTGTAGGTGTGTGACATCCTTGAATAAATCTTTGACCTTGCCATAGTGACCCTGAATTAAATCTTGTCCAGGCTATTTCTTAGAAACTGTAAGGTGTAGGAAGTTTATACTTCATAGGAATATTGGTGGGAGGTGTGCAACAACAGAGTGTGACTTTGATTTTACCTTTGACCTTGCAGTGACATTGACCTTCAAAATCTACTCCCGCATGTATCTTGGAAATATATGGCTGTACCCCCCAGCTGTGGGATACGGGCATCTCTGATTCTGTGTCACTCTACATATATTATTAAAATTGTTATGTTAATATTATTTTACTTTGTATAAATCATGTCATTCTTATGTTTCCTAAACACAAATATAATGTTTTAAAACAGTTTCTCTATTTATAACTATCTTCCAACTCATTTTAGTCATTTAGATTTTTCACATCAAAATAACCAATTTTTCTGAGTACATTCTCCACTCTTGGCACAAGTGTTGGTGCATATCTTGCCAGGTAGAGGTCCTCAGTGGTCTCATTTAGCGTAGCCATACAACCTTCATTGTTTCCATGTGAAGGATCACAATGTTTCCTGTAATGGTGTATAATGATATCCTCTGGAGGGAAATAGCCCTGAGTAGACTGTTTTCTAGGGTGATGTGATCCCCTGCACATGTGGGATCCGGATGTGACGAGACGTCTCATTTTGTCAAAACTTTTACTCATACCGATACCCCCCTGACCTGGAATTCCAAAAGGTTCTACTGGATACCTCTGTGTCATTTTCAGAAGTGGCACATAATCTGGATAACTGTTCTCTTTACTTGGCAGAATGCGATAGAAGTACTGACTACGTACTGATAGGCAGTCTAATTCTGATGCAGTCGTATTGTTCAAAGTATAGTTTCCAATGTATTCAACATAAGTGGGATGTTTCTTTGGAACCACAATTTCATCCATGTCATGTATTAATACGTACCAATATTTTTGGATTTTCCTGTAGAAACAGTCACTCACTGCTAACTGCTTAATCGAATAAGAACCAGCATGTTCATCCCATGCTGTTCTGACAATGGGATTAACAATAGGATAGTGAGTAATTGTTAGAAATCCTGAATCCTCATAATATTTAAATGCCCTTTTTATTAAATCCCCTGACACAGTTAATGAAACATTTGTCACAGTAACTTCACTGGCTCCAAATATCCTTATCATCTCTAACCATGACACAATATAGGCAACATCATTATCATCCATAGTTCCAAACATTGGCTGCACACAAACACCTATGTCTCTTGCAGCAGGATGCCTTCTTGGTTCTGGGTACAGAATTGGCTTGTAGGTGAGAGGCTTTTCACATGGTTTAGACACAAGTGATATATTGACAGGAGTCATACCAATCTCAGGATATTTGCATGACATGACCATTTGATAATAAAATGAACCACTTACATTCATCAAGAGGTAGGCTGCATCTTGTGCGTAGCAAGGTGAGGAGACCGGGTTCTTGTAACCTTCATACCAAAACAGACCATACTGAGTGGTTTCTTCTGTTTTCCACAAGAAATTCAACACTCGGTCTTTTTCAGACTCAAGAAACAAACACCCTGGCCCTTTAATAGTCATTACCGTCCTCACCAGCCTTGATCCAAGTTCAACAAACCTGTTATCATAATAGAAGTTCAGGAACCACACAGGCATTTCTTCACTGCCCTTTTGATCATGCTTTATAGTGATATTAATGTGCTGGTAGACATTCTTGTATGTGCTGATCTCATCTGGATCAGGTCGAGTGGTTTCTGGACATGCCTGAACAATAAATGTTCTTCTGCTATCCCTGCCTTCAAAATGATTCTTCCACTGAGCTCTCTCATCATTCTTGAAGAACCTCATGTATTCCTGCATATCCACCAAGTATGGCTTTTCAGCCAATTTGTTTTCCTTCAACTTAGGACTTATTTTGCGATTCAGTCGAAGGAGTCTCTCCATATTATTGTTATAGTTATTTTGCACTGGGTTGGCCACAAATCCATCACTCAGTCTACTCACCAGATCTTTGCCCACTGACGCTGGCTCTTGATTTTCATGTAGTGATATTTTTTGTTGAAACAAGAAGTAAATTTGCAGAATAAAGAAGAGTAAAATGTTTGCTGAACATATGACCAAGAAGTATCTGCATTTTCTTGCCATGTTAAATAACTGGTGCTTTTAGAGTAATGGAACTTTGCAATGCTACAGTAAATATATTCAGAATTTATTTTGTAAGTATTCCTCATAAAAATTAATAGAAATACTTTAATCCAGTGTACATAATATTATTTACTTCTATACAGCCAAAAAATAATTATCATCTGCAGTCTTGTTGCTATCTTTTTCTGGTTCATACAGAAATATGGAAAAACTTGAGGCTTTTCAGAAATTGTAGATGATTAATTGATTTTCAAGAGCATCTGGTTTCTTTGATAAATAGAAGCAAAAGTTTTGTTAAGTGCTTGTATTATCTTTTTGACAGTCATGTAAAAGACAATTTTCAAAAAGGCTGACATCAAGATGATAAATTAGCTAACTTCTATCTGACACATTTGTACGTTCCAAACACATGTGCACATAGTTTTCAATCATAATGTAAAACATTGGAAAAATTCCTGAAAAAATTGCAATGTCCACTTTCAATACCTATTAATGTCTAAAATGAAAAAAATTTGAGCATTCTTACCACCAATAACATAACCTGTTGAATTCATGAAATGTTGTGAAGTTTATTTATATTTTTATTTTGTAAGTACTATGAGTATTGTCTGAACATTGTCTGATGAGGATTCCTAGTCTCCAGACACCCTCCCCTCAAAGGCCATAAAATGACGGCTAAGAGAAATTTAGTTTATTATACACAACATATGTATGCTTAATAAAATACAATAAAATACATTATAAAAGAAGTCAGTAAATACAACTAATACTACTCATGTATGATACAACTGATGACAACTTTAAAACAACATCAAGTCATATAATGCAAGCATGATGATTTAAAGTGTTCTTGACTCCATTCACTGTCATGCCATACTCTAACATTGATTATTAATTACATGAAAACATGATAGCAATTACAACTAATGGTTACAACTGAAAGAACCAAAATTATCATGAAAGATGTGTATGCAAACGTGATATATTAATACACATGCTGTTACAATTAAAATACCAGAGATTTACAAAAGATGTAGAGCCCCTTGCATTACAGTCCCTTTGAAGCCAAACTTTAAACTCAGTTATCTGAACAGGAGGGATGAACTTAGTATTGCAAAGGTCAATTTAGAAATTATTTTAAGGAGACCATCAGAGCAAGGAGCACCAGAGCTTTTGGATACTATACATGCGTGAAAACTAGCAAAAAATTGAGCACTCAAACCCAACAGTAAGAGTAGTGATAACATCTAAAAACATTTATATATTAAAAGACCTTTGACAATATGCATTGAAAGGAGCAAACTGCAAACCAGTGTCTTTGTCCATGGTGATGTACCTCTACATGCAGTCCGATGTCCAGGTGCCGTGCTGCTGGATATCCTGAATGGATACTCTGTTTCTTGTAAGCAAGCATGGCACCTGAACACTGGAAAGCGTGGAATGGGTAGTGGTTCTTTGGCAATCCCATGGCCTGGTTAAGGGAATCCAAAGCCTTCCTTACCCTGGAATCCGACTTGACTGGTATCCTAACAATGTCTTGCATTTGAAAAGCAGCTCCATCCCAGAGGGGTGATATAACTGGATTATGTCCCTTTCAGCCCCATAAAGGGCAGATACTGCCCTTACATTCCTGCTAATTTTTTCACATCCAAAGGAAAACATAGTCCCAACAGAGTTGCTATCTGCAGCTGCAGATACACTTGAAGTCCATTCTCCAATTAAGCATGTAAATATAAAACACTAAAACATGATAAAATGTCCGCCAGATGAAATTAAAACACAGTAGTGTCTGTTAACAGATAACAGTCCACTGGTGGCCCAATGGCAAATCTGTTGGCCCACCGGAGGCTGCCACCGTCTTTTTGTCTGTTGGGACAATGTTGGCCCACTGGTGGCAATACGCCGGTTGAAATTCTGTAATAGAATCAGCCAATCACATCACAGCCTATAGTTATATGGCCATTTGTGGATAAGACAAATGATTGACAGGTTTTACGCCGTTGGACCACCAGTGGAATATTATCTGGGTTGATGCTTGTAGTTAATATCATGAAATCTCCGTTGGATAAATGTACTTTAATGCAAGAAAACACTGTAAATGTCTGTTAATTCTTGCACTTTTATGCAAGAAACTGTAATGAAATGTCTATTAATTCAAGCATGTTTGTGCAAGAAAAATCAAATCGATGTTTCCATCTCAGTTTTCGACACAATAATAAAACACGTCTGCCAACAATAAGGTCAACAATATAAACTGCCCAATCAGGACGTAGCTTACATATGTGGGGGCAAATTGCTTATCAACATAGAGTGAGGCAACAAAACCAAATGCCTGCATGATAGACTGGTACCCTCTTGAGTTTACAATACTCAGCCACCCCAGGGGGAGATGCCAGGACCTGACCCCTCCAATGCCTAAACAATGGACAAGATAATTTCAATTATGCAAAACTAAGGCTGTGTTTTATTTCTGTGCTGTTTGTCTTTTTTTGTGAAAAAAGGTTAAAATGGTTGATTATCAACTTTTAGCAGAAAACATACAGGGTAAAATATGTTAGATATATTTTGTTAAAGTGAAACAACATTGAAATTAATACTTAGTCAGTACTTATAATTATTGATTATAGCGAGTAATGTGTCAGTGACCAAGGTTATTACAAATCAAACCTTTCACTTTATATAAATTTGTACAAACACTTAATCTGGTGTAATGCAAAAAACTACTGCGCAAAATCTCTGTTTCATGAAAGATGATGTTATATAATATAATTGAATTCTTGCTGATGCTTAGACATAGTTTTGCTTATATTCTAACAACAAATCCATCCAAATCTACTCCAGGCTTTTGAAACAAGACAAGGTAGTCAATGGAAAAGGAATTTACAAGGGAAATAATTAAGTCCCGGAATACATTTTATTAGTTAAAATGTATGTATTTGTTAAATTCTAATTATAATAGTACTTTTATAGCGCTTAATCTCTATCTAATGATAGACTCTAAGACGCAGAAAGCCAAAATCAGAGATCGTAATCGTTAAATCAGGGACATTGCAGGGGTCGACACCACGGAGGGGTCTTCATGTTTTTGTGAAAATTATGAAATCTGATGCATTTTCCTAAAGTACTAGCTAAAGCTATTAATATTGAACTTGGCTGTCAGCACATATGTAGCCAGGATATGCAAAAACTAGGCATCTTTGTATTCAATGGAACTGAATTTAGTTGAACAATAGTTGATAATAAATGACAATTAACAAATAATGCTCCATCTAATACTTTGATGTTTAAAAATGAATTGAATAATACATCGTAACATTGACAGCTGTATACCCAACAGTTGTAAATTGTACTAGAAAGGTTGAAATTTGCAATTTAGTTATGCATTTTAAACAACCTTTATATACTTTAGCAATTTTATTATTATCCTCAGTAAAGATATTTTTACCTAACCATCAGCGAAGCAAATTTTGATATCAGTAGTTTGTGATATTCTATCAGCCAGCCTGTACATCACATGTCTTTCAGTACCCTGAGGCTGATTTAGGGCTTAAGTTGGGTGGAGGGGTGTTATCAGAGGGCATAATTGTAATATTCATCATATTTATAGGGAAGCTTCCTGCTGCTGGATTCTCTGAAGAACTTAACTTCCTAACTTAAGTGTAAGCCCTGGCTTAAATCTGAGACTTTGGTCCCATCTTAGTTTAGGTTGATTCTTAAAGGAACTTAAGCCAAACTCAACTGAGACTTTGTCTTAGGTAATTCCCACAGAACCAATGCTTAAATACAATAAATACAGCTTAAATAAAGTCAAAATACCCAACTTAACTAACATTTTTTTCACAGGAAGTAAAAAACTATATCAAATGCAGTGGGTGGTACTGATAAAATCAATTTGTATTTTCCAAAGTATTTGGGGTAATAGGGGTTGTATAGTTTTAAATGTGGGCTTATTAGAACAGCTTGTCAAATGATGAAGAAAATATATTAAAAATACATTAATCTTTGTACCTTTCTTGAAGACTTAATTACTCTTTGTGCACAAAGTTAAGCTGACACTTTAGTGTAAACAAAAGGAATTTTCCCTTTTGTAAATCCCAAAACAAAATTTTAATTTAAATCTAAGATAAAGTCTAAAGTTAAAACAAAAGTCTTAATTTGAAACAAAAGTCTTTGATATAAGAACAAAAATGGACCAATGTCTTTTGGTGAATCACTCTCCTCCTAGCCCGCGCTCTCTGTCACATACTATATTAATTATCTTTTCTTTAAGCTTCTTATACCACCTCACATTCTATGCTTCTGTTTCTCATCTTTGCAGGTCTGTGATTCTGGGCTAGCCAACCCCTGTCCTTTGTATCACTATGCTGAGTGTAACTCCACCTCGTGTATTGCTAACTGTACACCGTGTGAGGCAGGATCTGCTTGTCTGGGAGGCATCAAAACCAAATGTGGTCCTGGAACTTATGGAGATGGAATGACAGGTAAATCATGACTAGATTGAACTACAGGGAAATTGTTACCAGAAGGATATTGAGGTAAATTGGTACTAGATTGAACAACAGATCAATTTTGACTGCATGACACACTGGGTAAATTTTAACAATGTGATATATTGGGCTTAATTGTCAAGGATGGACCAACAGTTAAATAAATTTGTTATAACTAAATGGAACAAAAAGAAAATTTTTACTGGGTGATACAACTGGTAAATTGTTACTAGATAAAACAATATATAAATCGTTACTGGATCACTAGGTGACCCTACCGATAAATTGTTACCAGTAGTCATAACAGATAAATTGTTACTAGATGAAAGAGATCAATTATTTATAAATCATACAAGTCCCAGTCAGGGTTTGGACATCCATTTCCACAGCTAACCATATATCAAGACAGGCCCTACATCACCCGGATCTGAACTATATATGTTAAAACCAGTTGATCAAGTCCCACACTTATTAACAACTCAGCTCTTTTGGTTACAAAACATAACAATAGATAAGATAAATTATTACCAAATCAAAAATCAGTTAATTACTAAAAGTGTCAAAAGATGAGACAATAGATAAATTGTTAGCTTTTGTTAAGAAGGTGGTATTTTATACTCTTATCAGTTGAGATAATGAGTCCAAAGTTAGTTTTCACATCTGAATTAATTTAAAAGATAGCAATGTATGATTTAGATCAAGTTATTTGTGATAGAAGTAGCCGAGGCAATATTTAAATGTAACTGCAGTGTAAGAAACACAATTTTCAATGAAAAAGGCTTTCTGAAAATCTGATATTTTACTGTAATGGAATTTTGTGTTGCACAGTTAAGAGTTTCAATCCAATATATATGTTATATAGACTTAGCCTTTTGTTTTCTTTGTTACAGAGAGCTGTGTGTTGTGTTCTCCTGGAACTTTCCAGAATGTCAGTCTTCAGACTGCCTGTATGGATTGCCCAGCTGGCTACAGTTCTGCTTCAGCTCAGAGTACCTGTGTTCCCTGTCCCAGAGGCACCTTCTCCACTGGAGGGGGATCACTGTGTAACCCATGTCCAGGTAAAAAATTATACATATAAAATTATAAATTTGAATTTTTCTTTTGTGTTAATAAAGACATGTTGTCATTTGCATATGTTTCGGTTTATTATTGATCATAGTTCTGGTTATACTCAATGGAAATGAATTGAATTTGTTGTGGAAGTTGAAAAAGCCATTAGATATTTCAATTCTGCATTTTGAACTTGGTTATTAATTTCAAGGTCACTTCATACCCAATCTTGTAATATCCAATTACATTTCGTCTATTGGTCCTTATATTTTGCTCATTATTGCACCTGAAGGAAGAGAACAGTATCATTAGATTTGCTCTTGAAGATTTCCTAGAAGGTCAAATGGTATATAAGTTTGGGATATTAAAAGAATGTGTAAGAAGTCATGTAGTGCACGTGTCAGGGTCATAATTAACCTTTTGATCAACACTTCAAAGTTACAATGTGGGTAGTGACACATGAAAGTCCTTATATTTCTTTACTATTATTCCCACAGGTTTGTAAGACATTTTAGTGTGACCTTTGGCTTCTTCTTCAGACAAAGCCGCAGCTAAAGGTCCTTATAGCATGCTTATTATTTACCACAGAGAATGGGATATGAAGACAAATCTTTCCATGTAGTTCCTTGTACTTTTGGCTGTTTCGAATGTTGTACTGAATAGGTCTCGTCTGCAGATGCACTGCAGAGAACCAAAATTTCTGTTTCACTAGGATACACCATGCTTGGAGAGAGTGAACTTTAATCAAGATACAATTATTCGTTTAATAACAGCTAATGTTTGCTGTGCAAAATTAATCTCCCAAATAGCTTACTTTCAAATTATTACTCTGATCATCAATAAAATTTCAATATTTTTTTTTGTAATATATTGTACCTGGTTCATTAATTCTCAAATAAAAGAAGTAATAAAGTTATGTCACAGATTTTGATAAATTTTTTGGGAAAAAAATATAAAATATGTTCATCAAATGATGAAGTGACCACAGTATTTATCTACTCTACATTTGTTTTTATTCCCTGTCAATTTGTTTGCAGATTCTCTGTCTTGTGCCTGTGAAGCCTCTTCTTTCCCATGTTTTGGAGCAGTAAGTGATTACCTTTCATACAGTTGAAGTTTGTTCAGTTAAATCATAAAGTATTTGAAAATCCTTTACAATTTGATCATAAAAGAAGACAAATATGCACCATATGATTTTGAAGGGTTTTTGACAAGGGTTATTTTACAAATCATTTTTCAAGTGTTGGCATGAATTGGTATTAATTAAGGGAAACCTGGAATAAAAAAAGCCTCACTCAGATATGTCCAACACCTTATTATCTCAAGATCCTATTGGGTTAGATATATCCTAAAAATTTATGGTACACTGTAAACAATTAAAGAGTTCAGAGGAATTTGCTAACGTAAACATATATCTAAACACAGAAAGTAGTTTTGTGACATACAACAGTGAGACCTAGTGAATGAAATATGCAAATGAAAACAGGTGCTTGCAACAAGTCCACTGACCCTTAAAGGTTAAATACATTGAGTGTTGATAATTACCGGTAAGTCTAGTAACGGGGAAATACAAATTAGGGAGCATGGATATGAGTTCATAACACTGAACATTTGAACAATAGGAAATCCCATGATAGAGGCTCTGCTGTATTTCAGCAGGAATTGAAAGGACCTGATATGATTTACTAACACTTAAAAGGAATTCCACTGAATGGGTTTGGACTATGTGTCATTTGGCAGTCAGACCTTGTCAGACATTTCCATGGTTAGGGACCCATGTTTGATAACAAGCGCTAAATGATTTTACTAGAATGATGATGTGGTTTTTATTCCCCTTTGAATCTCCCCATACAGGTATTCAGTATTTTACAATATGATTCTTGATAAACCACTTCTCCTGTTTGTAAAAACACACCAACGGTTGTGTTGTTACATGGTGATGATATAGTTTTAAATAAAATGAAACACCCAAGTCTTATGTTAACTGATTGGGTGGAAAGTCACTCTATATTTTATTGCAGTATGTTTTCACCGATGATTTTTAACAGTAGATGAACATTGCAGTTGAAACTGAATTAAGAATAAGAATTCATGTAATATGATGTACTTGATGCAGTTAATAACTGTAATTTAATACAGTAAAAACGTAAATCAATTTGTATAATATAAAAAAAAAAAACAATAACCTTTTTGAAAAGGACCCTTTATTTTTCTAATTCTTGAGTAGATGGTATTATCACATTATCAGTGTTTCTACAATAACTTGACTTTGTATAAGGGATATCATTACTTGATTTAATGTTCACCTTTATACAGTAACAGAATACTTTCACACTAGTATAAACACTAAGGTCTCTGAAATGGGATAATATGTTTGTTTTAACTAAAACCTCTTACTTGAAGAGGTGGCTGTCAATGTAAGTGTTAAAAAAATAATTGTCAAATATGGAAACTCAGACTTGAGTTATTCATGTTAAGTGCTTTGTTTCATGCCCTGTCAGATAGTTACTTGATAGAAAGAAATTTGAAATTCACCGCAGAATGTAAAATTCATCACAAAGGAATCCTGCTCTCCCAAATTTCTTTGAATTACATTCTGGTCCGCTTTGTGATTTTTTTATTTGGATTTTTCTCTCATTCTTCAATTCTCGATGCCTGTTGAATAAATCCACTGACAAATTTCACACAAATTTTATTATCTTAAAGACAACCTCAATGTTGATTCCCCACCAAAAACATTTGGTGAATCTATATAATAACAAGAACATTACAGTAATGTGATATTTTCATCAAACTGCTTGCCTAGTGGAACCTTTATCAATATTTCCTTTGAAATCTTGACAGAAACTTGGACAAAAACTTACATCAATACTGATAACAATATTGTATTGACCAAAGAAAATTTCTCAATCTATTAGATACCTCTAATCTTGCCCAGAATGTTAATAAAGCTACCCACTTGCATGGTCATACACTGGGGATCTGATACTTAGCCCAAGCGATTCCTCCTTCGTCAGTAATGTGACAGTTGGGGAAATGGTCTCAGATCATGCACTGGTGAAATGTCATTTGGATTTTGCATGCCCTGCAGTACCGAAGGTTGACAGTATTTCTTACCGCAGGTACCATAAAATCAATATGAAGAGCTTTTGTGAGGATCTTGCAAACACATCCTTTGTCACATCTCCTGCTATAGTGGCTGCAGACCTGTATGACCAGTATATTCGTGACCTTGGTGGTGTGTTGGACAGGCATGCACCATTGATTTGTTGAAGAGCTAAGAAAACACCAGCTGGATGGCTGTCAGATTCTTACCGTAGGGCCAAATCTCTTAGGCGTCAATTTGAGCGCATGTGGCGTAGGGATAGGTCACAGTTGAGCAGAAGTAGATTGCGCAGACAGATTGCCCGGTGCAATGCAATCATAAATAGAGACAAGGCTGAATACTATAGCACCATCATTAGTGATAACAGCCGTGACCCAAAGAAGTTATGGCATACACTTCGTCAAGTCCTCAATAGTGGTCAAGAGAGTACTCTCCCTCCTCATCAGTCTGAGAAATCCTTAGCTAACAAATTTGCTTCCTTCTTTCATAAAAAAATCAAAAGGATTCGTGATATGTTCACAGCCTCTTCGGCAACTGTCATATCACCCATGTGTACACCTCCCAACCTACCTTCCTTCAATGAGGTCTCGGAGGACGAGGTACTAAAAATCATCAAAAATTCCCCTACAAAATCATGTCTTTTAGATCCAGTCCCTACTTTTCTTTTGAAAGATTGTGTGGAAATTTTACTCCCGTCAATTACAAAACTTGTCAATCTGTCATTGGCTGAGGGTGTATTTCCTCAAAAATTCAAGAAGGCAGTTGTCACTCCTCTCATTAAGAAAGCATCACTTCCAAATGAGGATTTGCAAAATTATCGACCGGTATCAGGACTATGTTTCATGTCAAAATTGGTGGAGCGTGTAGTTGTTAAACAGCTCATGCAACATATCAACAGTAACAATCTTGATAATCCTAGGCAATCTGCATACAAAAGTGGTCACTCCACAGAAACCGCCCTGCTGCTTATCAAAAATGAGATCCATCTCTCACTATCACAGGGCGAGCCTACTGCATTGGTCTTACTGGATCTGTCAGCTGCGTTCGACACAATTGACCACCCGACTCTTCTTAATTGTCTTAAATCATGGTTTGGTGTGTCTGGCACAGCCTTGAAGTGGTTCACGTCCTATCTCAGCCACCGTTTCCAGGCAATTAAAATTGGGTCAGCCCTCTCTGATTTGCATGAGCTGTTGTTTGGCTCCGTCCTTGGTCCTCTGCTGTTCTCCTTATACACCACTCCTTTGAGCAAGGTTATTGGAACGCATCCTGACATCAAATACCACTTTTATGCAAACGACACGCAGTTGTTTATTCATATCTCTCACAAAAATGCAGCCCTGGCTTTTAACAAACTGAATTCTTGTCTTCTGGATGTTCAAAAATGGATGTCGTCAAGTATGCTCAAACTAAATCCTGACAAAACAGAGTTTATTATCTTTGGATCCCATGCACAACTCAAGAAATTAGATCCCTATCTCCCAGTTAAGATATTTGGTAATTTCATGCATCCTGCAGTTGTTGTTAAGAACCTTGGTGTCTGGTTTGATGCTAATTTTTCCTTTGCTAACCATGTCCGCAATATTTGTAAGACATGCTTCATTCAAATTTGTGATCTCAGGCGGGTTAGAAAGCACTTGACTGATGAGGCTGCTATCCTGGCAGCTAATGCCTTGGTGAGCAGTCGCCTTGATTACTGCAACTCTCTCTTCAGGAGTCTGTCCAGTCTCAATATGCATAAACTACAGTGTATTCAAAATACACTTGCCAGGATTGTCACAAACTGTAACAAATACACGCGGGCATCTCCTATTCTCAAATGACTCCATTGGCTCCCAGTTGAATCTCGCTGTATCTTCAAAACTACCACTCTAGTTGATAAGTTTCTTCACAGTGGTCATCCCAGTTACTTTGGTCCTCTTCTGCCCACTCGTTGCGGAAGATATAGTACAAGATACAACCATCCAGATAAAAGGTTCCTGGAGGTTCCTCAATTCTGTCCATCTGTACATAAATCCAAAAATCACTTTGGCCACAGCTTTGCTTTTGATGCCCCCACAATCTGGAATCGTTTGCCTAATGAGGTACGTTCTGCCCCAACTCTCACCTGTTTCAGGAAAAGGTTAAAATCGTATCTCTTCCACAAGGCATTCCCTCCTTAGCATACACTCTATCCGGCGTCTCCGTGGTACTGGACTTGGCAACGGCTATGGACAGATGATTTCTTAAACTTGATTTTTGGTGTTGCGCCTTAGAGTCTGCCTTGCAGAGATTAAGCGCTATAAAAGTACAGAATAGAATAGAATAACCAGTTTTGAAAATTTACAACTGGCTGCTTGTTGTTACAACCAAGGCAACCCATAACCAGATAAACCATTTTTTAGGCGGGTTGCGTGTAGTTGCGTGTAACCAACCCGCCTATTAGATTGATGTGTCTGACGTCTGTCTGTCTGTCGGTCTGTCCGTCCACATTTTTTGTTTCCGGACTCTAACTCGAAAACGGTTTGTCCAATCGAATTCAAACTTGACAGGGAGATAGATAGGTTCTTCATAGCTAGGTTCCTTTCGAAATTGGTGAAATTCCGTCCACTCGTTTGTCCGTTTTTCGTCCGTTTATCTGTCCATCTGTCTGTCCATATTTTCGTTTCCGGACTGTAACTCAAAAACGGTTTGTCCAATTGAATTCAAACTTGACAGGGAGATGCATCCCCATCAATCAATCAATCAATTAGTTGTCCAAGTGCTTAATCTCCGTATCTACGGTTTCTAAGGCACACCATCTAGTTCGTAAGGCATAAGTCGTAAGACATTAGACATGTTCCGAGTCGTTCCCAGGGAGGCGGTCTGGTGTTCGGTAGTTAGAAGCTATGGTGGGAATGATTTCTGAAATAGGTAGGTTTTTAGTCGACTTTTGAAACTGGAGAGATTTGGAGCACTGCGTATATCATATGGAAGATCATTCCATAACTTAGGGGCGTCATATGAGAAACTATTGTTAAAATGGACCTTAGATTTATGGATGGAAGCACAGTAAAAGGGAACCTAAAGGAACAAATTTTTGGGATTGGAACATCTTGTATTCATGGCAGATTTGTACAAGGGGAGATATGATGCAAAATACTTAGGCTGGCCAGTGGTGAGGTACTTATAAACTAAAACTAGGGTTTTGAAGAGAATACGTTGTCTAATGGGTAGCCAGTGAAGTGTCCTAAGGGTGGATGTAATGTGAGTGTACTTTGAAGCACCAGTGGCAAACCGTGCAAGCGCATTTTGAACATATTGGAGCCTTGTAGCATTTCAGGATGACAAACTGCGAAAAAGAGAATTGCAGTAATCCAAACGACTACTGACCAGAGCATTTGCAATCACCACTGATGTATCCACAGAAAGAAACCTCTTGATGCGATGAAGGTCCCAGAGGCTAATAAAACAGGATTTGATAACAGAATTTACGTGATTGGTGAAACAAAACTTTGCATTAAACAGAACACCCAGATTGCGTACAATATCTGCGGGAGAGAGGCAATTACCCAGGATATTGTCAGGAAATGAGTCACTGAGCCATTTGTATCTGTCTTTGGCACCAAAGACTATGAATTCTGTTTTATCAGGATTTAGCTTGAGTTTGTTTTCAGGCATCCAGACCTGAATATCATTCAAACACGATTTAAGACGGTCAAAAGACTTGAGACTATCATCAGGGGATAAGTGAATGAACAGCTGAGTGTCGTCCGCATAGAAGTGGTAACAGACTCCGGTATGTTTTCTGATGACTTGACCAAGAGGTGTTGTGTAGAGGGAAAACAGAAGAGGATCTAAGACAGAACCTTGGGGACTCCAAACTTCAATTTGAACAAATTCGAAAGACTGGAACCAACGAACATGGAGGTAGGATCTAAACCATTTTAGTGCCAATCCAGCAAAACCAAATCTAGACGACAAACAGGATAGGAGTGCGTCATGATCGATAGTATCAAAAGCCGCTTAAAGCTTTTTGATCATTTGTTTCCTGCAATTGGAACAAAGTTATGGAATGCTCTTCCATCTAGTCTGAAGTCTCTTAATACAATAAGCTCATTTAAAAAAGAACTGCAAAAATTATATTCCCCCATCAATTCATCCCATAAACTTCGGCAAGAATTGTATGGTCGTGGAAGTCGATATGAAAATGGAGTTCATTCTTGTCTCAGAATGAGATGTAGCAAACTAAAAGTGCATCTCAAAAATAATCTCCATGTTATTGATGATGAGTCATGTAGTTGTGGATACCCAACTGAAGATGTACAACACTTTTTATTCTCTTGTCCATTGTATGACGATATGCGCAACAATTTATTACATTCTGTCCAGGCAGTAACAACTGCTGAGGTAACTACCGATTTATTACTATTTGGCAGTGAAGAGTTAACCAAAAATCAAAACTTTATCATAATAGATGCAGTCCAGTTATTTCTTAAAGATACAAAACGTTTCTCATAGACTAGTACCACCACCCAATCATTTCTGTGCTCATTCATTCCAACCATTATCACGTTCCATTTGTAAATATATCATTCAGCAAAAGGACTTGATATAATTGTACTTATACGATTGTTGTCCAATTGCAAATAAATATGTTTAAATAAAAAGCCGCGGACAGGTCGAGTAGCACTAGTGCTGTAGGCATGCCCTTGGACAGAGATAAGTGAATCTCATTTTCGATGCACAGCCAGGCAGTTTCTGTTGAGTGCCCCAACTTATAGGCTAACTGGAAAGTGTTACCAAGATCATGAGAATCCATGTGAGATCTGATTTGGGCAGCCACAATTCGCTCGACCAATTTTGTCAAGAAGCTAAGACCAGACACCGGTCGATAGCTCTTCAAGTCCTCTTTTGAAATGGTGGACTTTTTGAGGAGGGGTGTGACAATAGCCTGTTTGAAAGGTTTAGGGGAAATGCCATTTTTGAGGGACAAGTTAACCAGTTTTGTCAATGAAGGGAGAAGAATGTCAATACATTGTTTCACAATATGAGTGGGGCATGGATCAAGGGAGCAAGTTTTGAAGGGGATTCCTTGATAAACTTAAGGACTTCAGTATCAGTGACAACTTGAAAGGAACTGAAAGTTGGCAGCTCCTTGTCCGGGTGAAGAACCTGTGATCGGGTGTATTTAAAGGTGTCTCGAATCTTTTTAATTTTATCAATGAAAAATGAACCAAATCTGTTTGCTAAAGATTTTTCATCATCAAAGGATGGGAGGACAGTAGAATTTAACCGACTCAATATTCTATTTAGTGCATGCCATAACCTCTTACTGTCACCGCAATTTTCACTAACTAGATCACGGTAGAAACACCCCTTGTTTCTATTTAGAATGTGGTTACATCTGTTTATCTGCCGTCGAAGGCAGGAACGATTTTCAGAGGATTTGTCTCTTCTCCAGGCATGTTCATACTGCCTTCTCCTGAACTTGGCAGTTCTATACTTATCAGTTATCCAGATTGGCGCTGGTTTGATGAGCTGTTTAGTCTTCACTGGTGCATGAATATCTAGAAGGCCAGACAAACCAGACATGTACTGTTCATGCAATAAATCTATATGTCATCAGATGGTGAACTAACAAACGGAATAGTCAGGAGGTCACTTCTGAATTTATCAATATTCAATTTATGATACTGACGGAAGGTAACAACTTTCTGCATTGGTGTATCCAAAGATGGAAAGTCAACCACACAAGAGATAATTTTGTGATCACTAATGAAGCCTGAACCTTTTACATCAGAAATTGCAGAAAACTCGGATGGAGCCATCAACAAATCTAAGGTATGACCGTGAAGGTGAGTTGGAAAATCAATGTACACGTATTGGGACAGACAGCAAGAATCAATGACTGATTTAAATTCAGAGACCGTTGGAGACATAATGTCGACATGAAAGTTAAAATCACCACAAATGACAAAGGAGGAGGATAAGGAAGACAAAAAACCCACATATGACAGAAAATCTTCAAAAAATTTTACTACAGACGAGGCAGGGGGCCGGTAAATGACCCCAAGAAACAAGTGACGCCCATCGAGTGAGAGAGACAGTGTGATTTTCAAGGGAGGAGAACTCAGGGGAATGGATGGTTTTAAAATCAAGAGCAGATTTAATAAAAGAGCCAACACCAACACCACGTTTGTTTTCTCTGTTGGTGTGAACAAGGGAAAAATCTTCAGGCGTTAACTCATTTAGAAATGAGGGATTGTCTAGAGCTTTACTATGGGTCTCAGTGAGACCAAAATCATCAAAATTTACAGTTTGGATTTCATCACAGAGAATTGGACCTTTATTCCTAATGGACCGGCAGTTAGCAAACCCAAACTTCAGTGGCCCAGGGTTTAGAGCGACATCGCCTGACAGCAGAACCAGAGCAAGCTGCCTGAACGACGCCTTTTCACAAAAAGTAACTCTATGTGTCCTGACATAAATGAACAAAATGGATTTGGCAGTGGGTCCATCATATTTACATCCAGGCAGGCCGACATCGCACCTACTCTGAATTCTGTTTTGACTCTTATGGCAATGTACAAAGAGGCCAACAATACAAAGAAGGAGTCTTAACAATTCGCATCATAAGGAATCACAAACCACATACAAAATGGAACATGCAAAAATTCACAGCAAAAACATTAAAAGACAATAAAATACAAACTGCAACCAAAAATGACTGAGTAACTCTCGGTAGAGGACAGTGATTGCCGTAATATCAACTAGCAAAATATTCAAACTGTAAATCACAACCAAAAAAAACACCGAGTAACTCCCGGTAGTGGGCGATAATACCCGCAATATCAACTAGCAAAACTATTATACAGTTAAAAACATTCAGAACAACATAAAAATGATAAATAATTGAAGGTATATCATGGAAAGCAGTAATAATAACAAAAAGTACGACTAAAAGCCCAGATTATTTGATATTTTCCATCAATTTTACTATATTATTAAATTTAAATATGCGTCCGTTACGGTCCTACCGAACTACCGATCACCATCATAGCTAAGTTGGTGTAATTCCGTCCTTTTGTTTGTCCGTTTATAGCATAGATACAAGTATGTAACCTAGATTACAAGTTTTACGTTTCTTAGCACGTCTTACACATTCAACTTAACTGGGTGACCTAACATTTCTTTGCTTGTTTCTAAATGTAATTACAGCAGTTGCTAACCTTATTGCTGCCTGCGCAACCCGCCTTTTGGGGCATCTGTGACCCTCTTGTTTTCATTTACAACCTTAGTTTAAATTGACTGTTATTTTTTATTTTTCTCACTGCATTTGTAACAGAACACTTCCAGGCCTGTTGAATGTTTAAACTTGGCAGATGATGGAGTGAGTTACAGTTGTGAAGAGTGTCCACCAGGCTTCACTGGAGACGGAGTCACATGTCATGATATTGATGAGGTGAGCACATGTAAAATATGGTTCCTATATCCTTTTATGTTTTTGACTGCATTAAAATAGCCTTAATGATCATATCACTGTTACTAACAGTGTGGTTATTAAAATTTGATCAACTTACTAAAATATTAAGTGAACTGTTCTTGTTCCACACTATACAGTAAAGGAGTGTGCCAGAGTGTTTGCTAAAACCACCTTACTCTTCATATTTAATTGGGTCACAAAAGTTTCGACTTGTGTATCAACAATTTAACATTTTCAGTATTTTATCTCAATGAAGGTAAGGGATATATTGGCTTTGAACCCTTTAAGGAACTACTGCATACTGCCTTTTAGAAATGATAACTCAGAAAGTTATCTGACATAGAGCTTTCATATTTGATGTTTAGGTATATTTGGCAAGGGCAAATGCAATTGAACTCTATTTCTTGCAGGTTATTCTTACTATAAATGCCTTGTACCTCCCTTATTGTACATCCCAAGGATTTTGAATGTCAAAATAACTTATTAAATATATATAAATCAGAAATCATGGCATGTAAATATTTTCATTGGGTCAGATTTGACCTTAGACATTTCCTTCAAGACCAGATGACATCAACATACTCACCCAGTAATGTACTGAATTTGTGAAGACACAATGTCTTGTTATAACTGTATCAGTGATATTTAACAACAATGAGTACTGACCTGCATATGGTATTAAAAATGTACTTGCTGTGATATTGTAGCATTGGATTCTTGTTTTTAATTAACATAAATGACTATATTTACTCAGTTCAATGTATTATGTTTGAATTTAACAAACCTGTAATGTATTTGTCCTTTGCAAATTTTTTTGTTCAATACACTTTGTTGTTGCTATCTTTTGGCAATATGGTAAGCTGAAGTCTTTTATTTATGCCCACATGACTTTGTAGAATCTTGTCAACAGAAAACTTCATTGGTAGCTTCTGTACAAGTGAATGTAAAAATGCTGTCTCTGTGGCCTCATAAGAATTGGACCAGGTTCAGTATTTACATAGCCCTTTGAAATTGCATCTTTTGGACGAAAATACTTTGTGCTTATTTGTGTTCAAAGCCATAAAACTTGATTGGAAGGAAACCAAACTTTTGGACTAGCATTAGACAAACTGGAACCCCCTTGAGGGCAGTAGAAACTGTTGAATACTGTAGAAACTAGAAAATTTATGCAAAGGGTGTATCTATTATTTGACACTTGCTTCAGTGGTAACAGTATAAATACATGTCCAGACCACCAGACCTGGTTATATTAGCCTATATCTATGTATATGATTAGCGTATGTTATTTTGTGTATTTTATACTTGGATTTTATACATTATATATCATGTTCTTTGTATTTCATACACTCTAACTATTTCAGTGTACAGACCATGATCCGTGCTTCAATGGTAGTTGTATCAACACCACACCAGGCTACCAGTGCAAGCAGTGTCCTCGTGGATACACTGGTCACTTCAGGGATGGGATAACCATAGGAATGAAAGAGAGGCTGTTCTCTTGTGATGGAGGAACCAGTGATGTCATAGTGCAGCAGACATGTGATGATATAGACGAGTGTGAAAACATGGAAAATATAAGATGTGATGTCAATTCTGCCTGTATAAATACTATGGTAAGATAGTTCTAGATACTATGGTTTAAGTTATAGGTAAGTTATTATATAAGTAAAAATAGGTATTTTGTGATATCAGTTTTTGAGAAAAAATACTAGAGTACTTGTTAAAGGATGGGGTAATGAATATTCTGAAGTACAAAGTTGAACGAAGATTAAGTACGGTTTTCTCTTTGAATTTTGTCAACATTCACCAACAGATGGTGTAAAATCAGTCAATTTCAGACATATTGCACAGGAAAATGAACCAATTTTGTAGTTTTTATGAATGAAAAGAGAACTTGTTAAAGAGGAGGGTGAGGGTGAAGTTTTAGCTCAGTATGTAAACATAAAAAATTATAACAACTGAAATATGTTCTGCCTGACAGGTATAAATCCATGGTAAGATTTGTTGCTGTGGCCAATTATCTAAAACACAGAAAATGTAGGATGCTTTGTCAGTTCTGTCTGTATAAATGCCCTAGTAAGGCATGAGTACATAAGCATAGAAAATATAGTATGTGATATCAAATCTGTGTTAATACCTGTTGGTGAATAAATTTTGCAAGCCTAAAATATCAGATGTGTTATACTGGTGACACACTTTGTATTGCCCATGCTTTCAAAAGCATTGCCCCCATTTTCAACAGAAATTTCCTTATTTTATTGCGTAAAATAGCCTTACCTTATCCTCACAAATGCTTACTTGGTTTTGTGGAGGCAAAACGCGGCGACCAACAAGAATATTTAAAAATTATTCTTGTTTGAGAGGTGAACCCCGTAGTTAGTGATAGGTGCGCATGCGCACAACACATTGTCGGTTGGACTTTGTCGAGAGATCCTCATTCAATTTTTGGTTGTCGAGGAGGCAACGCGTGAATTCTTTTACATTCTGCCCATTTCTTAAACGGCAGATGTGTTCTTTCGGAATTCATAGAGTTCCAACCAAGAAGAAAGAAGTTTTAGACTTCCTATTCTACAGAAGTACAATTTTTCATGCTGAGGGTTGTGTAATCCCATGACAGCATTTTTAGATCCCCCTTGGCTGTAAAAACAGTCTTTGGTAGAGGATCTACTGCAGAAGATTCTTCGATTTTTTGGTTCAAGTTATCTACCTCTTCATGTATGAGGGATGTCCAACAGAAGTCTTTGAACTGGCCACATTTTCCTGAAATGACAGTATTAAGAGGTCTCCTGTGACTGAAAAACTGTCAACACTAGAAGATCTACTGCAGGTTTCTTCTACAACATCATATGATGTTAAGATCTGATAGCTGGGCAGATTTAAATTCGTTTTCTGGGGTCAGTAATTAAACCTCCAGAATGCTGGTAGCTTCTCCACTTGGTGAAAACAAAGAAGATGACCATTCATCTCGATTCCAAAATATTTATCAGTGCTTCTAATGGGAAGCCCCTCATTGAAGTCCTGGTGAAGTTTATGAAGAAGGTCGGCAGTAAAACATTCATTATCTGAAGGATCTTCCCCTCTAAGAAACACAAATTGCTTTCATAGTGTGGAGTTCAATATTACTCTGCCATAACAGTATTTAGCAGTTTTTCTGTAGCCTAGAAAACAGTCAGTCCTAGAAGATCTACTACTACAGAGGTTTTATCAAGGTTTGCCATCACCTTATTAACCAGGCATCAAGACAGTTACATTCCTCCATTGCCTTGTGTTAAATCTACAACTGGCTTGTGGACCATTTACTAGTTCTTCTATTCATAGTTCATTACAGAGAAGATAACACATAAGTTTTCCCACCCTTATCCTCAATGAAACGGGGATTCTGGTGTAGTAGAAGAAATATGTATAAATAGCTATGTTATATGAAAATATCATTGCCATCTCAGAGCTGTGCAGTTTTTGAATGGGTGCTTTGTAGCCGTCCAATCAAAACTCCCCTTTCATGTGGCTCTACTGCAGGTGCTACAGACAGGAAACAATCCACCATGCTGCTAAAAATATTGTGTTGCATTTATTATGTTATTTACACACAATTTCTTCTGCAAAAGACTACAAGTTGCAGAATTTTCTCAGTAAAATAGTTTCCTCTATCATATCTGACACAATGCTGCTTGTTTTAGATGGATACATTTGCTTTTTTCAAGACATGGATCGTTGGTGTGTTGTGTGCTTTATAAAATGTATAGTACGGATAGCCTACACAAGAAGTTTAGTCTATTCAAGGAAGTTAATCAGCATTGGGCAAGGTTAGTGAGTGGATAGATGACTATTCCTGTCATTTTCTTTGCATTAATCTCACAATATCATTGGCCAGTGGGGATCTCTGTGTCCTGAATATGCATACGTCTCTCCAAGCTGTGAAATGGAATCGACAATTTTTATTAACAAACACGGTCACAAAAGGTTAATGGCTAGTTTCAACAGATCTCCATACCTAATACAAGGGTTGTGCAAATCGTGAGACGGCTTATCGAATAATATTCCAGTCGAATCCGCCCATGTCTGTACATCCCATAATTTAAAGCGGTTACAGACAGGAAAAACATGGCTACCTAAGAGTGTCGAAAATGCTTCAAAAAAGGCACAATTTACCATCTCTAGGATTGCACAACTCCAGATTTTACAGCAGATTATTTCTTGTATCAGAACCCGGCAATAAATAGCGCCCTGTGACAGATCTCAGTGTCCTGGACAAATGCCTGCTAGTTCCAACTTTTAAGATGGAGACAGCAGAGATAACCAGAAACTCGGTCATTTAAGGTGAATGGCTAGTTTCGATAGACCTGAAAGATGCGTTCTTTCACGTGCGCATACACCCAGATTCATAACATTGGCTATGTTTCCATGTAGACAAACAAACGTATCACTTCAAAGCACTGCCATTGCGGTTGGCGACTGCACCCCTATAGTTCACGCGGATTGTAAAAGAAGCAAAGCTCATTCTTCAGTCTCGCGGAATTTGAGTTCACCAATACCTGGACTACTGGTTGTTAAGAGCAAATACCAGACACCAGTGTCAGCTCCAGACAAAAGAACTCGTCCATACGATTCAAGAACTCGGCTTTGTGATAAATTTAGAAAAAACAGAGCTCGAAACTACATAAAAAAAAAAAAAAAAAAAAAAAAATCGACTTTCTGGGTTACCATTTCGAGTTGATACAGGGAAAAGTCTTTCCAACCGAAAATAAGTTGAAAATTCTAGGAAAATCTGTTCAGGACATGGAGATCGCATCACAAACAACCCCAAGGTTGCTTATGTCCCTGATAAGTGTACTAGCATCCCTAGAAAAGACAATACCAATGGGTCGGTTACATATGCGCCCTTTCCAGTGGTACCTAAAACAAACTGGCAGTATCCCCAGTCACTAGACCTGAAGATTCCTGTTTCAAACTTTCTGAAAAGTCATCTTCAGTGGTGGAAAGATCTAAAAAATCTAAAAAATGGGTTATCCTTTTCATCCACAGGAACACAATACCCTTATTTTCACAAATGCATCAAATCAAGGTTGAGGAGCTCATTTAGAAAACATGACAGTCAGTGGTAATTGGACAGATCAAGAAAATTGCTTCATATCAATGTCCTAGAGTTAAAGGCAGTGTTTCTGGCCTTAAAAGAGCTTTCAAAACAAACTTCTAGACAAAAGGGTTCTGATAGCAACAGACAATGCTACTGTAGTCCGTTATCTGAGCAAACAAGAGGGAACACACTCTTGGGACAGGTGTCTCCTGGTTTGGTGCATCTTGGCCTACTGCAATCCTCGAAACATACTCATAAGAGCCAGACACATTCAGGGTTGCCTCAATGTCATAGCTGACAGTCTCTCCAGGAAGGACAAAATAATTCAAACAGAATGGTCACTTCATCCTCAAATATTCAGCCTAATTTGCATAGTTTGGCACAAACCAATGGTGGACATGTTTGCTACCAAATTGAATCACAAACTACCAATCTATGTCTCACCAGTCCCAGATGCAAATGCTGTGAACATAGATGCTTTGAACATCTCCTGTGAGGGTCTGGACGGCTATGCCTTTTGTCCTGTAGCACTCATACCAAAAGTCATACAGGAAATGAACACCTACAGGTGCAAGATGATAATAGTAGCACCAGGGTGGTCCAGAATGCATTGGTTTTGGGATCTTGTGAATCTGTCAACCAAACCCCCATTACAACTATCCCACTGTCCTCATCTGTTAAAACAACCGTTCAGTCAGAAGTTCCATCAGAATCTCATGTATCTGAATCTGCATGTTTGGCACCTAGACACCACTCAGAATCTCTTGAATCATTCTCTGAGGAGGTGGCAGATAGAATTAAGGCACCTCAAAGACCCTCATCTATAAGATTATATGAGTCAAGGTGGGCCATTTTTGAACTCTGGTGCCAACAGAGTAAGGTGGTCAGCGCAGAGCCTTCTATCTCAGACATAGCAGAATTTTTTAACCGTCTGTTTACTGTCAAAATTTGAAGCCTGCCACAATTGCTGGCTACAGAACTGCAATTGCTGACCATTTGGGACCTTTTGGTCTGGAAGTAGGCAAGAGCATGCACTTGAATAGACTTCTTGCAAGCTTTAATAGGGACAAACCTATTCTAAATAGGGGTATTCCCTCGTGGGACCTATCTTTGGTTCTTATGGCTTTGACTAAGGCTCCTTTTGAATTTTTGAAGGATGCAAGTCTTAACATTTTAACTTTCAAGACTGTTTTCTTGATGGCTTTGGCATCTGGCAAAAGGAGGGGGGAGGTGCACGCTTGGACATTCTCTTCCCTCAGGCATAAACCTCACTGGAAGGAGGTCACTATTTCTCCTTCTCCTGCCTTCTTAGCAAAGAATCAGTTGGCTTCTGATTGCCCAGATTCACTAAAACCAGTGGTCATTCCAGCTGTTAAACCTTTTTTGAGTTCAGACTTGACAGGGGATATGACTTTATACCCTGTCAGAGCACTTAGATACTATCTAGACAGAACTAGTGCTTTAAAGAAGGGAAAGTATCTCTTGTTTATGTCCTTTAAGGAAGGCTTTGACAGAGGTCTCATGGGATCTACGATCTCTTCTTGGATCAGACAGACTGTCTTATTGGATTATCAGTCATCCAATTTTGATACACAGGACCTACAGGTTAAGGCACATGATGTTAGGTCCATGTCTGCTTCTTTAGTATTCAAGGATGGGTGTCCCTAGAGCAGATTTTAGGCTCCTGCCATTGGAAGAGCCACAACACGTTTTCTACCTTTTAAGCTATGTGTCTTGGCAGTCCACAGACCAAACAGATTACAATTAGGCCCAGTGGTTTCTGCTCTGCTTTGGCTTTGAGTATGTTCTTGAGTATTTCATATGGCTTACATACTTTACTCTTCCTTCCATACCAGTATCTTGTACATATGTCTTCTTCTGTGGCAGATGGCCTCATGACTGTATTTTGTAAAACACAGAAGCCAGCTTGGGGTGCCTTCTTGCTGGATGACAGCTCCCAGCTCGAGGGACCCAGGAAGCCATCCCCGACCACACAGTTATGGGTGATGGTTTAGATATAGGACAACTTTATGCTACATTGGACAAGTGTCAACTACAACAGTACATCATGAATATTCATGAGATTACCTATCATTACTTATCTTTACAGATATTTTACAGTAATGGAAAATTCTGTTGTAGCATACTTAACCTTATCTTATCCTCTCCATCAAATGCTTTCATGGTGAACCCCATAATCTATTAACAGGGAGGTTGCAAAACAAACCCCTCCTCCTGTTATGGTTGGAATCAAGCATTTGTGAGGATAAGGTAAGGCTATTTTACGCAATAAAATGTAACAAATTTTATTGTAATTTAACTTTTTGTAAGTTAAATACTTACCTTATCCTCACAAGGACAGACCCACCCTTCCTCCCCTCACAAGTTTGTTTTCATAGGGGACCAAAAATTAAATGAGGATCTCTCGACAAAGTCCAACCGACAATGTGTTGTGCGCATGCGCACCTATCACTAACTACGGGGTTCACCTCTCAAACAAGAATAATTTTTAAATATTCTTGTTGGTCGCCGCGTTTTGCCTCCACAAAACCAAGTAAGCATTTGTGAGGATAAGGTAAGTATTTAACTTACAAAAAGTTAAATTACAATAAAATTTGTTACAATTTGTGAGTTGTTTTATGGTTTATTGCGGAGGGATTTGTTTACATTAACCACACTTTACTTACAGTTGGTGTACGCTACAATATGAGTACCCAAATTCCGGTCATTTTTTAAGGAACACCTGTCTGGTTTTCATTGTTTTGCAAAGATTTGGTTACAAAGCCCAAGGGTGCTTTAGAGTGCAACACAGGCAATATCCATCTATGTTGTTTGGTTTTCTACTGTTTAAACTGAAAAATCTGTTGAAACATGAGGCTTTCATTGTTATTACAAAATCTTCCTCCCAACCTGTCTCTACAGTAGTATTTTACCTATTGTCACTAAAGCCAAGCAAAGTATATCACCCATGGTGCTGTATTATTTGTTCTTGTATGATATGACATCAAATCAGTCACTGTATTACAATGTTTTGGGTAGATACATAGGAGACTGTGATACAGTGTAACCAGTATTATTCAGACGTATTACTTTGTTCAACAGAGGCTTTGAAAAATAGAAGAGACCTTGGAGTGCAAAACTACAAATAAAATATACCAATTTTACAGGTTGGAAATTGATTTCATATAATTGAATATAAATTGAAAATATTGGGGCAATATAAGATCAGATAACAGTTATTTAATATGATTGTTTTTCAGGGTAGTTATACATGTGGTGCTTGCAAGAAGGGTTACTTGGGAGATGGATATAATGGTTGTTATGATGATAACTACTGTGAGAGTGATAGACATACTTGTAGTGATGTTGCCACTTGCTACTACACGGGACCAGCTACTTACAGATGTGAGGTAAAAAACAGCTTTATTTACTCAATACAGGTGTATTTTGAAAGTATTATGGTCCAATATTGAAAGAGAATCAGTCTATTCTATTGAACAGGCTGCTTCTGCTAGGACAGATATACCAGTACACCTTACTTTTATGAGAAAATAAACATCAAGCACTGTGCATTAATTTGACAAATAGTTCCCTAGACATTATTTTTAAATGGATCATTATTTACATGGTTACATTTAATGTTGATGGTGTGTGTAACATTATTTTATCTACCATTGGCTCTAATTGGTGCAGTTGCTTCTGAGAAAAATGTAAAGTTTGATGAACAAGGTACTTTAAAATTTGAACTTTCAGTATTTAACACCTTTAACAGGTTTTGGACAAAACTGTATTTTGGGTTTTCTGTATTGTGTGTTGATTGCACTGTGCGTCCACATTCACGCAAACTTCTTATACATGCAACCCTTCAGAGTCTCAAATCTTAAGGGTGTTGAAATATATTGCTACATTACCAGGATCCCCAGATTCAAGGCCTCCTTTTGGTAGAAAAAAATCCTCTATAAATAAATACTTTTTGCCCCACAGCCCTTAAGGGCTATCGGGGTATTGCTTTCACCCATGGTGTCCGGATGGGCGGGTGGGAAAAAGTTTGTCCGGGCTGTATCCAGAAACCGTAAGGTGTAGGAAGTTGATACTTGGTAGGGACAGTGGTTAGGAGGTGTAGGTGTGCAACGTCATAGTCTGACCTTGATTTGACCTTTGACCTTGCCGTAGTGACCTTGACCTATAAAATCTTGTCCGGGCTATATCTCTGAAACCATAAGGTGTAGGAAGTTGATACTTGGTAGGGATATTGGTTAGGGGCTGTAGGTGTGCAACGTCATGGTCTGACCTTGATTTGACCTTTGACCTTGCCGTAGTGACCTTGACCTATAAAATCTTGTCCGGGCTATATCTCTGAAACCATAAGGTGTAGGAAGTTGATACTTGGTAGGGATATTGGTTAGGGGCTGTAGGTGTGCAACGTCATGGTCTGACCTTGATTTGACCTTTGACCTTGCCGTAGTGACCTTGACCTATAAAATCTTGTCTGGGCTATATCTCTGAAACCATAAGGTGTAGGAAGTTGATATTTGGTAGGGATATTGGTTAGGGGCTGTAGGTGTGCAACGTCATGGTCTGACCTTGATTTGACCTTTGACCTTGCCGTAGTGACCTTGACCTATAAAATCTTGTCTGGGCTATATCTCGGAAACCGTAAGGTGTAGGAAGTTGATACTTGGTAGGGACATTGGTTAGGGGTTGTAGGTGTGCAACGTCATGGTCTGACCTTGATTTGACCTTTGACCTTGCCGTAGTGACCTTGACCTATAAAATCTTGTCTGGGCTATATCTCTGAAACCATAAGGTGTAGGAAGTTGATATTTGGTAGGGATATTGGTTAGGGGCTGTAGGTGTGCAACGTCATGGTCTGACCTTGATTTGACCTTTGACCTTGCCGTAGTGACCTTGACCTATAAAATCTTGTCTGGGCTATATCTCGGAAACCGTAAGGTGTAGGAAGTTGATACTTGGTAGGGACATTGGTTAGGGGTTGTAGGTGTGCAACGTCATGGTCTGACCTTGATTTGACCTTTGACCTTGCCGTAGTGACCTTGACCTATAAAATCTTGTCCGGGCTATATCTCTGAAACCATAAGGTGTAGGAAGTTGATACTTGGTAGGGATATTGGTTAGGGGCTGTAGGTGTGCAACGTCATGGTCTGACCTTGATTTGACCTTTGACCTTGCCGTAGTGACCTTGACCTATAAAATCTTGTCTGGGCTATATCTCTGAAACCATAAGGTGTAGGAAGTTGATACTTGGTAGGGACATTGGTTAGGGAGTGTAGGTGTGCAACGTCATGGCGTGACCTTGATTTGACCTTTGACCTTGCCGTAGTGACCTTGCCCTATAAAATCTTGTCCGGGGTATACCTTGGGAACCGTAAGGTGTAGGACGTTGATACTGAGTAGGGACATTGGCTAGGGTGTGTAGATGTGCAATGTCATGGTGTGACCTTGATTTGACCTTTGACCTTGCCATAGTGATTTTGACCTATAATGCCTTGTCTGGGCTATATTTTGGAAACCATAATATGTAGGAAGTTGATATTTGGTAGGGACATTGGTCAAGGGTTGTATGTGTGCAACGTCATGGTGTGACCTGGATTTGACCTCCTGATCTTGCATATCTGATGCTATTTTATGTCTCTACGAGGATATCTGATACTATTTATCTCTCTTATATATCTCATATCTTTTTACTTGAATCTTGGTTGTTGCACCTTTGGGTGTCTTTTGGTGTAGATTAAGCACTGTTAAAGTCATATTAAAGGTCATTAACTGTTTTACTTTTGCAACTTCCCATTGTAACAAATGGTATTGCATCTAATGAGCCACAGGTTTTGCCCCAATTCCACATAAAAGCATGTATTGCTACATCTGTATGTATGGGTAATATTCAAAACATCCAAACCATAATTCTACCATTCAAATGAAAATCAAAATGGAAGAAGTATTAAAGCTTCATAAATTTTAGTTTATTGAATTGTCTTGTTTTAATACTTAATCTTTACATGCAATTTCTTTCTCTTAGATGTTATTTTCTCTACTTAAACATTATTTGGACACTGACACTGCTGTGAAAGTATCCCAATCTGTGTACTAGCGCTGTTTCACTACTTCTATATCTCATGGTGTTGAAAACTATTTTCCCAGGCTGTGGGGTACAGGCATCTCTGATGCTATTTTTATTTACTTCTACTTAAAAGAGCATTCTACCTCTCACAGTTCCACTCAAGGAATTTGATGGGCCTCTCTTGTCTTGGTGACAAACAATCACTTGGCTCTCACCACTGTAGTCATGGGTTTGTATACAGGTCATGGCGACATGTTGGAAGTTCAAATTAATGCAAAAAACCCCAAGAGATGTTGGTAGACTGTCTTTGATGTAAACAAAAATGTGTGTGCAGAAGTGGGGGTGAACTTGTGTGTGCTTGTTGTTGTGATGCTCACAATAGAATCTTCGTTCTTTGAAGTTTTTAAAAATAAATCAAACTTCACCACAGCACATGAAATTTGCCACTGTGGGGCACCCTTACTAAGCAATATGATTTAATAAAAAGATGTGCACCAGTTATTCAGCAGAGTCAACTGGAGGCTAATGTCATAAAAATCACAAGTGTGTGTATAAATCTTCCTGCATGTCCAGGAAACAGGGGTTTATACTCTGCCTTCTAGAAAAGTATCCTTGATA
The DNA here is from genome assembly GCA_964017235.1 of Sabellastarte sp. h YS-2021. Classification (NCBI taxonomy): domain Eukaryota; kingdom Metazoa; phylum Annelida; class Polychaeta; order Sabellida; family Sabellidae; genus Sabellastarte; species Sabellastarte sp. h YS-2021. The sequence continues at coordinate 56,714,334 of OZ024930.1, read as the reverse complement.
GACTAAACCTCTCTGTTTATGAAATGTAACACAATAGTTTTGCTCATTTCAAAACTAAGACAGTAGCCTACGAAATGGATAAGACCTGTCCTACTTTTTGGGACAGAGTTATAATTTTATGTCATGATTTCCAAACAGAGGTTTATGCAACATTGGAGTGGAGAAATGAGGCAGGTATGTAAAGGGTTGTGTTGGTGTTCTTCATTTCTCAGTGTCCAGATGGCTATGTGGGTACAGGAGAGGAGTGTGGTAAGGATTCAGATCTTGATGGACATCCAGACAACTCACTCAGTACCTGCCTTGGCTTTGGATGTCAGCTTGTGAGTATGCTGTTTATGTTTACCCCCGTACAATCCCATTTATTAAATACATTTCATACATAATTCCATAACTAATTATTGCTCTTGTTTTCCTTGAATACAGTGAATGATTTGACCATTTTAAATTTAAAACTTTTCCAGAAACTAATAGTGTGGCGTATCTATGGTACAATTTCCCATTCTTAGAATTCTGCTAAAAATGTTTCTTTTCAGAGAAACTTTTATCTGTAAGATTGATAGTCAATACTGGTTCAGATTTCTTTTATGTGGTCTATGACAATCAGATAAAAGTGACTTGTTTTCAGGACAATTGTCCAGAAGTTCCAAACAGTGGTCAAGAGGACTGGGACACAGACAGAGATGGGGACAGCTGTGATTCAGATGATGACAATGATGCTGTTTTGGATGAAATGGTGAGTTTTTTTAATCTTTCTTGGCATCAGTATATTTTAATGTACATGAAGTGTGGTAAATTCTCAAACATTACATTCTAATTAACTGTAAATAATTAGATTGTGTAATGCATACTCTTGTAACATATAACATTTTTGGATAATAAATTGAAAAACTTTTTAAAGCTCTTATCAGATATCAACATATCCAGACATCTTTTCCTGTACAGTCATTGATATAACATTTTAGCCCCGCATCCTGTAAAGGATGTGTGGGTATTGTTTTCACCAATGGCATTTGGCTTGGTGAGAACAGTAATCTTGTCCAGGTTATATCTTACAAAGCATAAGGTTTATGAAGTTGATACTTGGTATTGACATTGCGTGTGGGGTGTAGGTGCGTGACGTCATGGTGTAACCTTGATTTGACCTATCACCTTGCTGTAGACTGTGGCCTTTAAAATCCTGTCTGAGCTATGTCCAATAATTTGTAAGATATAGAAAGTGGATACTTGCTAGGTAAATTAGTTGGGGGTGTAGGGATGCATTGTCATGAAGTGAGCTTAATTTGATCTTTGACCTTGCTGTAGTGACCTTGACCTTTAAAATTTTGTCTGAGCTATATCTCAGAAACTGTAAGGCATAGAAAAATGTTAATACATGGTAGGATTATTGGTAGGTGGTTGTAGGTGTGCAACAACATTAAATGACTTTGATTTGACCTTTTATCTTGCTGTAGGGACCTTGATCTTTGAAATATTTTCCAGACTGGTTTAGGGTAGGTGTCCAAACTCATGGTGTGACCTTTGTTTGACCTTGCTGTAGTGACCTTAACTTTTAAAAAAAATCTTGTCGAGGCTGTATCTTGGGCTGTAAGGTGTAGGAAGTTGATACTTGGTAGGGACATTAGTTGTAGGGTGTGGGCATGCAGAGTCATAGTCTGATATTAATTTGGCCTTTTACTTTGCCCCTAGTGACTTTAACCTTTAAACTCTTTACTAGGCCTAAATACATTCTACACAATCCCAATTGTACTTGTACTTTTATGTAATCATCATACACATGATATTACAATCAGAAGACAGTGTTTTTTGCATTTATTTTATGAATGTGGCAAGTGAGTGTGTAAAAATCTGGTAGCAGTGGGTCAATATATATGTGAAAGATACATGCTGGCAGTGCAGTCAATATTTGGTTCTTATTGCATAAGTTCATTTAATAGGTACATAAGTACCACAACCCCTGCCATAAAATTAGCACTGAAATAATGTTTCAGCCAGTTTTGTGAGAAAATACAGGTTTTACATGAGAGCTTATAAAAAGTTAGTATTTTAACCCATTAGGTGCCAAAGAAATATTAAAAGGGAAAAAAGCATGATTTTTACCAGCTGTTCATGAGAATCTCTCTTTGTGGCAATAGAAATCTGACAAACATTAAATTCCAGCTATCCATCACTTATTGACATCATGCTAGTGGAAGATGAAGCAGCTTATCCATTATGCTTTTAAATATTCACACTACCGGCGTATATACCCCTTCAAATTAAGGAGGAAAAGGCATTGACCTTAATATTAGATGACTAATCTTCATAGAATGCTAGCACTTGATGGGTGCATCATTATCCTGTGTTTTTATTCTAGTGTATAAAATAGGAAAACTTCCCGAATCATAGAGTAAGAAATCTAAAATTCGCCAGGAATCTAAAATTCGCCACCTCTAAAACCTTAGTTAATTTTAAGAAGAAAATGATGTTTTGTCTTAAAATTGGTATTTTTCAGTTCACAAAGCCTTACTTTACTGTACAATCAACAAATCTCACCTCAATTCATTTATTTTATTAGTATTTCCACATGTGGCGAATTTCAGATATGTGGCGAATTTTAGATTTCTTACTCTACTTCTCATGATAAAAAATACATGTTTGTGGGTTACATAGTTTTCAAGATATTAGCGAAAACCGGAAGTTATTGACACTAATCATCTATGGTACAGAAGTGCTGTTGTATCCAAAAAATCCCTCTGTATATTTCAAATACAACTCGCAGTGGATAATAAAACAGGTAGTAAAGTGTTTTTTAGTATAAAGTACAAACTATACCAAAAATAATCTGACATTTATTTATATAAATTAGTTTCAGTCTTTGATAAATTATGGAAAATATTTTTGAGATTGAAATATTCTCAACTTTGACATTATCAGTTCAAAAATATGAAACACCATATATAGTCACACCCTGTTTATATTTATTCTTAGTACATCAGAAAAATACTTCTACTCCTTTAGTGTGGCTGTATTCACAAAAGAGATCAAGCTGAAATTGAGTCAGAAACACAGCTCTCATGTTAAGTTAAAACTAGTTCAGGATTAGGTTGCTATCTACAAAGAAGTTTAGCTAATTTTTGGTTAAATTTCTGGATTAACTATGAATCACTGAGATAGATGGTTTTAATTTCACATAAAATGTAATTGAACATAATACAAAAGCTGAATATTAATTTAAGCCAAAGATTAGTTTGATCATTTTCTGTGGATTTTAATCTGATTTATTACTTAGCATTATTCCTTCTTTACCAATAAGGTACCAGGAATATGAAATGGAAATAGTACACTCTGAGGAATTAACATTTTGTGCTACTTTAAACAGGACTTAACTTGATATTGTTATACCTGTTTCTGATATGACCTATGTTAATGGACCAATTTTTATTCAATATCTTTATGAATAGCTGTGCCTTAGAGTTTGTCACACAATCGAGATTTTGCACTGTAGAAGTCCTTATTATATGAGATAAATTTAATAGTTGACAGGGATTTAACTGTAACAATAGAGAACTTTTTAAAAATTATTATACTATACAGCAAATCTAAACCCAATATTTACATTTAAAGATGATTTACATACTACAGCAAAACAAGTTGTAACAAGAGCACTCAGAGAGTGCAGACCTCCACCAAGGGAGCTCAGTTAATGGACTATCATCAAAATCCACCGTAAAATTATCTGGCTATAACTTCCTTTAAAAAAGCCTGGACCCAGATGATCCAGACAGTGATCTAGATCACTCCCAAAATCTAATCACTTGTTCCTTGTCCCATTTAGAACATTTTCTGAAAATTTCATCAAAATCCATCCATGACTTTTTGAGTTATCTGTCTTTAAAAATTACATTTCATGGATCCAGAAGATCCAGATAGTGATCCGGATCACTTGCAAAATTGAATCTTTAATTGCACTACAATAGCTTACCATGTGGGACTGAATGCTGTTATCGGATGACTGTAGGCATCATGGCCAACATCTAAGAAAAATAGACATGTATAGTTGGCCGTACCCTCAGGTTGTCGTCTCGTGGTACCATATGAGATCTCGTCCTTTCTCGTTGGCCGCTTGAATTGGTAGCGTCTGTCACTTCACAGATATTTTCATCTATTTCTCAGCACATACGTATTGTGGAGTTTAATTTTTGGTCATTTCATGTTTTATATCATAGCTTATTCTGTGAAAATTGTGTTTTTACAGGATAGTTTATGTAACTTTCCTTATTTTGGTGTTTTTGAGTTTTCCTCGGTACAGGCTTTTCATCTATGTTTTTTATTGAGTTTCAAGATATCTGCCCACCAAAGGAATAAAGACAAACCAAGAAGTACTAAGTGTCATCACTTTTGTTTTGCTTTTGACTCACATAATTACTGCCCTACCTGTATGGAATCTGGCAAGGGGGATGACCCCTGTGTCACATTTGATGCACCCTGTGAAATTTGTGCTTCTTTCACAGAAGACCAAATGATAAAAATTACACACAGAAAACGGTAAGTTAAGCAAAAGAGAGACCTTAGTACTTCAAAAGATTATGAACTTGATTTTTTGCGTGACGAGGACGTGGGGTCCTTTACTGGTTCACATGCAGACCTTGAGAGTACTGCAGACAACTTATTTAACTCACCCCCACATCCTCAGCCCCTACCCTTCAGTTCATTTTCTATCAAAACACCAGCTAAACTGCCCCACCCACTCCAGGTACTGCCTTACAGCAGAAAATTGAGCTAATTTAGAAAAATCCCTGGGTAAAACGCTTGACATACATCTCCAGCAACAAATAGGGTCCTTCCAGGCTTCTATGTCAGAAGCTTTTCAGTCTCTCCAAGATGAATTGTCAAGTATAAAACAAGTGGAGGTGGATCAGACCTTGGCTCCAGCTTCTAAGCCTGGACCCTCGGATAGTGCTGTTAATCTAGATCTACCCGTTCCGAGACCTCAAACTAATTCTCATGTTGAAGAAATGCAAGTGGACTATGGTCCTGCTCTTCTTCCACGTGTGGGTGCTGATCGTCATAACGCATTAGATCAGCTTTCTAGTCCATCTGAGGAGCCTAAAAGGCTTCGGATAGACCTAAAAAACACTCTCACTCTCATAAAAGGCATGATGTTGAACAGAGGTCCGTCTCGAATCAATACTATGATGAATCCGATGAACCTCGGATTTCATCTTCTAAACCCAAAAAACATGCTGACAAGAGTAAACATAAGGTTAGGTCTAAATACTTGTCATCTTCTTCAGAGGAGGATCAGTCCTCTGTAGCCAGACACAGGTCTTCTAAGCCCTCTGGGGCTATCTCTGATCAAGACCAACCTCAACACGATCCAGACCCCCCTTATTATAGGGAAGCAACTCTGTCTGACGTTCCCTCCCAATACGCTGAAGAAGTGGACACTTTCAGGTGCATTCTTTCCCTCCCTGACCCCAGGGAGTTCATGCCTAGGTCCTCAACTTCAGTCATGGGTCTGAACGATGAGAAAGGCCGTCAAGAGCTAAGACCAAGAGGGCCTTCCTCTATGCTCCCCCTCAGCTCAGTTGTCAAAGATGCCTTTGATAAATTTGAGCACGACTTTAAGGCCGCTAATTTACCTGAGGGTAAATATATCAAACCTCCTCCTTCCACTGCAAAGTTGTACAAGTTGGGACAACCCTGTTATAGGAGAAAATACAGGAGTTGAATACAGATTTTGTCTGTATTACTCCTAAACCCCCTGGGGACCCTATGGGCAAGGTTCCCCTACCAATTCTTAAGGAATGGGAACACCTAGCTATGCAAAACATATCCACTCTTAACTATACTGCTGCCTTTGCCAAGACTTCATCTTCTTCCAGTGCCACTCTTGAGAAGTGCCAACATTGTCTGAAGTCAACCTTTAAGAAGGTCAATTCTCAGATCCAGAAAGGTGCCAATTCTGAGAAAGCAGCCAAACGTGGATACCAAGAAGCCTGTGAATACATAGATCTATGGAATAAGACTATTCTTATTCAACACAGAGCTCTCACATGCCTCAGCAAATCCTTAACCCATATACTTCAGAGGGAGCTATTTTCCATGGATAACACAGGCTTGCTCAGGTGCGAAGCCAAAATGCGCAGGAACTCGGGAACTCGCCCTTTTGGCATTCCTCCTTGTTCCAGTCTCAACTTGTGAAGGAGGGAGAGACTTCCTCCTCAAAAAAAGGCACCTCTAAAGACTCACAGGGTTTTTCCACCCTACCAAAATAAGCCCTTTTGTGGTCCCCACAACAAGAAAAGAGGCTCCTACAGGAAACGCCCCTATGGGGGCAATTCCTCACAAAGCAGTAACCAATCGTTTTCCTCAGGAAGGGGGAACTGAACTTCAGAGGCTCCAAGGGTCGTTTTCGACCCCACAACAGGGGACAAGGGTGTGGAACCCCTCCCCCAATGACTCCTTCAAAACCTCCCTCCGTCCACCAGTAGGAGGTCGCCTCCATTCTTTCAGAAGAGACTGGCAGACAAACAAATGTTCATCAAAAGTGTTAAACATTATCACCAATGACTACGTACTGCCATTCCTCTCAAAACCAAACTTGGTCAGATTTCCTCTGATTCAGTCAAAATACAAGGCCCTTCAAAAAGACCAAGCTCTGGCCACTTGTATCCAGTCTCTTCTGTCAAAGAATGCAATCGAAAGGGTGGAAAATGTAAAATCTCTCGGGTTTTACAGTTGCCTGTTTCTAGTCCCCAAGCCTCACAAAAGGTGGAGGTCAGTAATAGACCTAAGCAGGCTCAACACTTTTCTACATGTTGAAAAGTTCAAAATGGAAACTCCAGAGTCCATCAGGACCTCCCTGATCCCAGAGGAATAGGTATCGTTGATAGACCTGTCGGACGCTTACCTTCACATCCCCATCCACCCAAACTCAAGAAAATATCTAAGGTTTTGCTACAGGTCCCAGGTGTTAAAAGTTCATGGCCCTCTCAAGGGGACTCAGACTTCACCAATACCTGGACGACTGGCTGTTTGATATTGCTAATTGGGTTGCTTGCCTCAGCGGAGAAAATGGTCCCGGAGGGAGGTCTTCACATGAGGCCCTTTTAGTTTTATCTTAAGGAGCACTGGAGATATCTTCAGTCACTGGACAGCCTCCTTTTTTGGACAGAAACCATTTCTGCACACCTAGACTGGTGGCAGAACCCCTCAAACGTGATTAGAGGTGCAGACCTTCATCCCAAAGACCACAACATCCAACTCTTTACAGACGTCTCAAACGAAGGTTGGGGCGCTCACTTAGATCAAAGTTCTACAATGGGTCTGTGGTCAGACAAGGAAAAAAGGCTACACATAAACGTTCTAGAATTGAAGGTGGTCTCACTGGCCCTTCGAAGCTTTAAGGACCAGTGTCAGAACCAAACAGTGCTAGTTGCAACGGACAACTCAACAGTGGTAGCCTCCAGTGGAGGAACTCAGCAGATGTGTGCTCTCCTGTGGAAGATCATGACGTGGTGTCATCACTATCACATAACATTAAAAGCCAGACACATTCCAGGGTGTCTGAATGTGATGGCTGACCTTCTGTCCAGATCAAACCAAGTGCAGTCAACAGAATGGTCACTGCACCCACAGGTGTTCAAACAGATCTGTCAACAGTGGTTCACCCCTCATGTAGACCTATTTGCCACTCATCTGAACCACAAACTTCCACTGTACGTGTCTCCAGTCCCAGACCAAAATGCTTGGGACATAGATGCTCTGATCATAAACTGGACATTTCTCACTGCCAATGCTTATCCTCCGAAGGCTGTCCTTCACAGGGTAATCCAAAAGATCAGGCAATGCCATTGCCTGATTATCGTAATAGCCCCAAACTGGCCAGGGATGCCCTGGTTTTGGGACCTAGTGCAGCTCTCAACAGAGATCCCACTTCAGCTCCCGGTGTCAACAACTCTTCTTAAACAGTCCCATAATTATGTGTTCCACAGCAACCCACAACATCTCAACCTCCACGCCTGGTGTCTAGGGGTGGACAACTCCAAGTACAAGGCTTCTCTGTGGAGGTAGCAGAGAGAATTAGAAGGACCATGTACAAGTCAAAGTGGGCCCTATTTGAGAAAATGGTGCAGAGAAAATTCGGTGGATTTCTCCACTCTTATCTGTGAAACAAATCTCAGACTTTTTCATGTACCTTTACCAAGATCTAAATAGGCACCCCTCGACCATTGACGGTTACAGGACGGCTGTTGTTGACATCTTGGGCCCAGCAGGCCACCATATTGCACAAAGTTCACACCTTCACAGATTACTCTCCAGTTTTCACAGGGATCGTCCTAGAAGTTCCAGGAATCTTCCAAAATGGAACCTTTCTGTTGTTCTCAATGAGCTCACAAAAGCGCCCTTTGAGCCTATGAAAGACACAGACCTCAAACATCTTACTGTCAAAACTGCTTTCTTGCTAGCTTTGGCCTCCGACAAGCGCTGAAGCGAAATTGATGCATGGATTGCAAAGAAAGTATCTAATCTTGGTCCAAGTTAAAGCACATAACATTAGGGCCTTCATGGCCTATAAGGCCTTTTACGGAGGGTATCAGTGGACTAAATCATGCAAGATTGTCACTGGAAAGCTCCCAACACATTTACTAATTTTTACCTAAAAGACCTTACTTGGTTAGACAATGACAACAGTATGTATCTAGGTCCAGTAGTAGTGGCACAACAAGTCCTAGACCCTTCCCTTCAGACCAGTTATCCGCAGAAAGAAAAGAAGGGGGAGGGGCACACCCGCTGCAGCCAAGTCTTCAGGAGTCTAAATCTCAAGTTCTAGGTATATGTCTACCTCCTCAGGATATATGGGCCCGTAAGGTCTTTTATCCTTACTTCAGTATATACTTGTATAATGTATAATGGACTTATTCAGGTGTTCCCATAATCTCATCATAAGGGTGGCAAGTTAATGAGATTTTCAAGCCTAGGGCTCGTATTCATTATGGTGAAGACCTTGGGGCTATACACCACATAAATGAGCATGGCTGCACTCTTTTTCTTCAATCTAAATATCCAGACAGTTTTAGCACGGTCATTCATTCACTTTTGTGGTTTTGGGCTTCTTACAGGCCTGGGTTCTGGTACTGGGGCACTGTAAGGGGGACTCAGACTGGTCTCTCTAAACATTCATTCTAATCTAATTAATTCAAAATCCAAAAAAAATTGACAACACTTTCAGTCTCAACTGTCATCCCTCTGTCTAGCAGTTGGATTCAGCATTCAATTCCACATGGTAAGCTATGGTATTGCAATAAAGTTGAAATTTTAATTACTTAAATGTAGCTTTTATAAGCTGCATTGTATCCAACATTTCCTTTCACAGATGTTTCAGTTATGGTTTCAGATGCACTGGTCATTAGTTATCTGGATTGTTGCAATTCTCTGTTTCATGGTTTGCCTTCCAAGAACATTACAAGCCTCCAGAATATCAACACTTTGTATCTGGTGCTTCCAGATTTTCTTATGCAAAATCTTCTTGTACAAAAATACATCACCACTGCCAAACCAAAGTACTTTCCCTCATATTTGTCTTTGTATACATAATGTTAAAACAAGATGTAGCAATCCAGAAAAGGTGTTTCTCAAGGTTCCTTTTTACAGCTCCTCAGTTCATAAATCTCAATTTCATTTCAACGAGTGATTCTCATATGACCCTCAAAAACTCTGGAATGATTTGCCATTGGAAATTTAAACTACTCGATCCTACACTTTTATGTTTCAAAATGCAATTTAAAACCTATCTGTTTCAGAACTCTTTCACTCCCTACTTCTTTTGGCTACCAAACAAACAATGATCCTCTTGGTGGCAACCCGATTATGTTTTACGACTTTATGATTTGTGCTTTACGATTTGGATGGTGTGCCTTTGAATCTGCCAGTTCGGAGATGAAGCACATTCCTGTTTACAACCCAGGAGTTCCAAACTTTACCCCAAAATTGTACTATCTCTTATGGCTTTTGAGATAAACAACATTATAAATTTCTGCTTAAATTCAAGATGGTAGCAAAAATTCAGAAAATTGATGCTTTTTCAGAGATGAGAAAAAGGCAGTCCTTTATGCCCAGGGGCTCAAAAAAATTGTCTAAAATCACTCTATCTCTTACAGTGATTGAGATATAAAACATTTTTGATTTTCACCAAAGTCACAATGGCCACCAAAATAAAATTTTCAGAGATGCTAAAGTAAGTAGTACTTTGTACTAAGAGGGTCCAAAACTTGCCTAAAATCACTGTGTCTGTTGCAGTTTTCAAGATTAACGACATTATCAATTTCCACTGAAGTTCAAATTGCAAAAGTAGTCCTTACTAGTGCTGGGTAGTGCTGCGACGAGTGATACTCGAGTCCAACTCGGTGGGTGATAAATGAGTAACACTCGATTTTTGTCATCACTGACTCCATAATGTCACCCAACTAATGTCACCCAACATGAGTTCCACTTCTTTCTATTTTTATTGTTTTTTACCCCACAGCCCTTATGGACTGTCGGGGTATTGTTTTCACCCATGGTGTCCAGATGGGCGGCCGGGCGGGTGGCTGGAAGAAGTTTGTCCAGCCTGTATCTCAAAAACTGTAAGGTGTAGGAAGATGATACTTGGTAGAGACATTGGTTAAGGGGTGTAGGTGTGCAACGTCATGGTGTGACCTTAATTTGACCTTTGACCTTGCAGTAATGACCTTGAGTTTGAAAATCTTGTCTGGGCAATATCTCGGAAAATGTAAGGTGTAGGAAGTTGACACTTGGAAGGGACATTGGTTAGGGGGCGTAGGTGTGCAACGTAATGGTGTAACCTTGATTTGACCTTTGACCTTTCCGTAGTGACCTTGACCTACAAAATCTTGTCCAGGCTATATATCAGAAATCGTAAGGTGTAGGAAGTTGATACATGGTAGGGACATTGGTTAGGGGTGTAGGTATGCAACGTCATGGTGTGTCCTTGATTTGACCTTTGACCTTGCCGTAGTGACCTTGACCTATTAAAACTTCTCCAGGCTATATCTCGGAAACCGTACAGTGTAGGAAGTTGATAAAAGTTTTTGCCTAAGAAACCTTACTTGGTCAGACAACAACAACAATATGTATCTGGGACCAGTGGCAATGGCACAACAAGTCCTAGGCTCTTCCCCTCAGACCAGTTATCCTTGGAAACAAAACAGGGGGGGGGGGGGGGGGGGGACACATCCGCTACAAACAAGTCTTCAGAGTCTAATCCCAGGGTCTAGGTATAGGTTTACCTCTCAAGATGTTACGGGTAAGGTCATTTTTGTATTATTAGTTTGTAAGTATTTCATGTATTAAGGACTTATCAAGGTTGTCATTAATCTCATGTTTAGGTGGCAAAAATTTATGATAATTCCAACCATAGGGCTGGTTTGCACTCATGGAAGGGTCCTAGGGCCCTTACTCTTAAGTGAACACGGTTTCACTTCTCTCCTACAATCAAAACATCTAGACAGTTTTTTAGCACTGTCATTCATTTATTCAGGTTTTTTACTTTTTACAGGCCCGGTCTTCAGGATTGGGGCAATGTAAACGGGACTCAAACCAGTATTTCTAAACATTCATTCTATTCTATTATTTCAAAATCTAAGAAAAAATTAGACATATCTTCCAGTCTCAGCTGTAATCCCGCCACCGGGCGGTTGCATTCAGTCCCACATGGTAAGCTATTGTAGCGCAATAAAATTGAAAATTTTAATTACTTAAATGTAGCTTTTATAAGCTACAAGCTTACCATGTGGGACTCAGAAGAGTCCCACCCTTCCTCCCTGCTGTATTACAGCTGAGGGGTAGGACGAGATCTCATATTGTACCACGAGACAACAACCTGAGGCTAAGGCCAACTATAAATGTCTATTTTCTTAGACGTTGGCCAGCATTGAGTCCCACATGGTAAGCTTGATAGCTTATAAAAGCTACATTTAAGTAATTAAAATTTTCAAATTTTTGATTTACTGAATAGTCCTGTTTTGATACTTAATCTTTACATGCAGTTTCTTTCTCTTAGATGTCATTTTCTCTACTTAAACATTATTTGGACACTGACACTGCTCTGAAAGTATCCCAATCTGTGTACTGTTTCACTACTTCTATATCTCATGGTGCTTGTATCCCACTATTTCACCAGGCTATGAGGTACAGGCATCTCTGATGATTTTTTTTCAATAAACTTGCCCATTGATATATAATACCATGCATAATCACCTATTTTGTTGTTGTTGTTGTTGTTCACACTGTGACGTCAACAATACCCATGCAAATATTTGTCATCAGGTCCCCATATGACATAACTGAGTGTGCTTTACTTCATCTTGCTAATTCTCTCACATGGTTCTCTGTTTTTAGGGGGGGTTGCATGTAACCAATCTGCCTATTAGATTGATGTGTCCGATGTCTGCCCATCAACATTTTTGTTTCCGGACTCTATCTTGAAAATGCTTTGTCCAATTGAATTCAAACTTGGCAGGGAGATAGATCACCATCATAGCTAGGTTCATTTCAAAACTGGTGTAATTCTGTTTGTTCATTTTTTTGTCTGTTTGTCCATCAACATTTCCATTTCCGGACTCTTAACTCAAAAACGCTTTGTCCAATCGAATTCAAACTTGACATGGAGATACGTCACCATCATAGCTAAGTTGCTTTCAAAATGGGTGTAATTTTGTCTGTTCGTTTATCTGTTTTTTGTCCATTTGTTTGACAATGTCCTTCATCATTACCATTTCCGGACTCTAACTTGAAAACGCTCTGTCCAATCGAATTCAGACTTGACAGGGAGTTAGGTCACCATCATAGATAAGTTGCTTTTGAAATTGGTGTAATTTTTGTCTGTTTGTCTGTCCGTCAACATTTCTGTTTCCAGACTCTAACTCATAAACGCTTTGTCTAATCGAATTCAGACTTGACAGGGAGATAGATCACCATCATAGCTAAGTTGCTTTTGAAATTAGTGTAATTCGGTTTGTTTGTTTGTCCGTTTATAGCATAGATAGAATTATGTAACCTAGATTACAAGTTTTACATTTCTTAGAACACATTTACCTTAACTGGGTGACCTAACATTTCTTTCTTTGTTTAATTAATTAATTACAGCCGGCACTAACCTTATAATTGCTGCCTGCGCAACCCGCCTTTTGGGGCGTCTTTGACCCTGAGCTTGTTGTACATTTGTTTCAATAAATTTTAGGGAAATGCCAAACAAATAATAATAGAAAAGTATTTAGTGGACTTCAGCTGTGGGAAAGCTGCTGTTTGGAAATACTTTGGTTTTTGAAAGAGTGGAGAAACTGTTTATAAGGACCAAGTAGTGTGCCGGATCTGTAATGTTGAGTATGTTTATACTGGTGGCACTTATAAACCACATGATGGCCAAGCATCCTGATAAATCCATATCACATGAGAAGTCAACACAACCAAGCATTACTACTTTGCTTACTGCAAAACATCAAAGCAGCAAGAACTAAACCAGGCTATGATTTTTAACAGACGATGTGAAACCAAAATCAACAGTTGAGGGTAGTGGTTTCCGACAAATATCGCCCACCAAGTTAAAACTTGAGTTTTACTCAACTCGTCACAGCACTAGTCCTTACCACCCACAGGTATCCAGAATTTGCCTATAAATACCTCTGTTTCCTAAAGTTTTCAAGATTAACAATATTTTTATAAAATTGTGTTTAACTTGATATATTGTACCCAAGGGACGGCGTGACTGGGCCTGCCAATATTATTGTGAGAATACCTCTTATTTTGTACATATATCTATAGAATTAATCCCCTTCTCAACCTTAAAGCATCAGTCCTTTTACCAAATGCTTTGCACTGTTTGTGTCACTCACTGATTTTGAGTTAAGAAGATTGCAGCATGTCCAAAACTCACTTTGCAGAGTTGTCACCCACTCCTCTAAGTTCTCCAATATTACCCCTCAATTGAAAAACTCCATTGGCGCCCTGTCAGGTACAGGCTACAATTCAAAATAGGCCTCATTAAATACAGAATTCTAGACCACAGCCAACCTGCTTACCTCAGTAAATTATTCATTCCTACACCTCCTCCAGAAACAAGAGATGCAGCAGTCCTAAACTTAAGTTCCTTCACATTCCCACCTTTGATCGCACAGTCCACAAATCAAGCAAACACTTTTCAAATTCTTTCAGTCACTATGCCCCAGTTCTTTGGAACTCTTTTCCTTTCAAAATAAGAAACAATCCCTCTGTCACATCCTTCAGGAAACACCTCAAAAGTCACCTGTGTAACTCCAGTTTCCCTACCTAGTCTCCTTTCCTTTGGTCACAGCCATAACTTTGAACTATAGACCTTAATCACCCCTTGACTATATCATGGCCTCTCAAGGACAAGAACAAGGGATCTGCGGTCACCTCATTGCCACTTTTGATTTACATACAAAATCTGCATGTTGTCTTGATAAAGGCATTGGGGAGGACCCCTACATGTTGAGGAAAGACTGTGAGTACTGTAATTCACTTGGTTTTGACTAAAAGATACAACTATCCAACTCATTTCATAAAACACACAAAGAAAAGAATAACATGCACTTATTCAAAAGAATGCAGTAGAAAAGGTCAGCAATCAGATATATCTGGCTTTCTTCAACAGAATTTTTGTGGTACCAAAGCCCAACAAAAAAAGATGGCCATCCTGGATCTTAGCTCACTAAAAAAATATCTGAAATCAGAAACTTTTAAAATGGAAACACAAGAGAGCATCAGGACTTCTTTGCAGACAGGCATATCTGTAAGATCCATAGATTTCAAGGATGCTTACTTCCATATACCAATAAATCCACAGTCCATAAAATACTTGAGATTTTGCATCCTGGATTAATCCTACCAATTCAAAACACTACCATTTTGTCTATCCATTGCCCCAATGGAATTTTCAATGGTAGTCAAGGATGTCACACTGATGGCTCAAAACAAGAGTATAAAAATCGACCAGTACCTAGACGATTGGTTGGTCAGAGCCATATCCCACCAAACTTGCCTCCAGCATACCCAGATCTTACTAGCTCTGTGCCAGGAATTAGGTTGGGTATTAAACATGGAGAAATCAGAACTGGAAGCCAAGCAGAGCTTTGATTTTGAATGTTACCAGTTTGAAATTATCATACTTTCGTTCAAGTCTGACTGCAATAGCTTTGTTGCTGCTTGTGTGTACCGTCCTCCTGGTTCGTGTACTACTCAGTTTCTGGAAGATTTTCTGGCTCTTTCTAGCTTTCTGTCTTCGACTGGTTCCAGTTTCATCATTTGTGGTGATATAAATGTCCATCTGGATATTGAGTGTGGTGATAGGTCCAGGTTTAACGACATCCTTCAGTGTTGTGGTTTGGTTCAAAGTGTCAGTGGCCCGACTCATTTACTGGGTCACACTCTGGATGTTTTGATATCTCCTTGCGACTCTGATTTTGTCCGCAATGTTAGTGTTGGAGATTTTTTTCTGATCATGCTGCCATAAGATGCCAACTGGATTTCTCCCACCCATCAACCAGTATGGACAAAAGGGTCTCTTATCGTCGGTATCACAGGATCAATATCGACCAGTTCAGAAATGACAATAATATAACCTTTGTACAGTCCCCTGAAGGTATTGCTGCAGAACTTTATGATCAGTACATAACTGGTGTAACACAGGTACAAACATGCTCCTATCATCTCATGCAAGGCAAAACAGCAGTCAGATGAGTGGTTGTCTGATTCGTATCGCATGGCTCGATCTCTTAGGCGGCAATTTGAACGAAGGTGGAGAAAACATAAGTCAGAGTTGAACAGGTCAAGACTCTGCAGGCAAATTGCCTGGTGTAATCGACCGGCCAATAAAGACAAGGGTTCATGCTATACCAATCTCATAACTGCAAACAGTCGTGACCCCAAGAAGCTATGGCAGTCATTGAGGAAGGTGTTGCATCGCACCTCTGAGACTGTCCTGCCTGCTCATAGCTCAGACAAAAGCCTCGCAGACATGTTTGCTTCTTTTTTCTCCAATAAAAAGTAAGCAAAATCAGGGACACCTTTTCTACTTCTGGCTCTTTCAATGATGCACCGGATTCGGTGCCTCCTGCTTTCAATGCCTTTATGCCTGTCACTGAAGACGAGGTCTATAAGTGTATTAGTGAATCCCCCACTAAATCTTGCTCACTAGACCCTATACCAACATTCCTCCCTAAGGATTGTCTTGATATCCTCCTCTCTTCTATTACCAAGTTGGTAAATTATTCTCTCATTGAAGGATCTTTCCCAAATTCTTTCAAAAAGGCGGTTGTCACCCCCCTCATAAAAAAGGCTTCCCTTCCCAGAGACGTTCTTAAGAATTATCGCCCAGTGTCTGGTCTTTGCTTCCTGTCAAAGTTGGTTGAGCAAGTCGTTGCCAGGCAACTAACGTCACACATTAATAACGACAAACTGGACAATCCTCATCAGTCAGCATATAAGCCAGGACATTCCACGGAAACTGCTTTATTGTTGATAAAAAACGAGGTTCATCTCTCTCTGGCACGCGGTGAACCCACAGCTCTAGTACTTCTTGACTTATCAGCCGCATTTGACACTATAGACCATAATATTCTCCTTGGTTACCTTAAATCCTGGTGTGGTCTTGGTGGAACAGTTCTAAGGTGGTTTGCTTCCTACTTAAGAAATAGTTGCCAGGCCAGTAAGATAGGCTCCACACTATCTGAATTAAGCAATCTCATCTATGGTGTTCCACAAGGTTCTGTTCTGGGTCCGTTGCTGTTTTCACTCTATACAACACCACTTAGTAAAATTATTCGCCTCCACCCGCATATTAAATTCCATTTTTATGCGGATGATACTTAGTTATATATCCATCTCTTCCATAAGAATGCTTCTTCGGCTCTCGCCAAGCTAAATGCCTGCCTTCATGATGTCCAAGAGTGGATGTCTCTCAGTAAATTGAAGCTTAACCCTGAAAAAACTGAGTTTATTGTCTTTGGTTCCAAGGCTCAACGTTAGAAGATTTCCTCTCACTTTCCTGTTAGCATTCTTGGTAGCCTTCTTCATCCGGTTGATTCTGTCAGAAATCTAGGTGTATGGTTTGATGCAGATTTTTCATTCTCTGAGCATATCAAGAGGACTTGCAAAGCGTGCTTCCTTCAGGTGCATGACCTCCGTAGAATTAGAAAGTATCTCACTCCTGAAGTGGCAGTCCTTGCTGCAAATGCCTTGGTTAGTAGTTGTCTAGACTATTGTAACTCTCTGTTCAGAGGTTTGTCCGGTTTCAATCAGCACAAATTGCAAAGTATTCAGAACACCCTTGCTCGTATTGTTACAAATCATAGAAAGTATGCTCATGTTACACCCATTCTAAAGAAACTCCACTGGTTGCCTGTTAAGTACCGTTGTATTTTCAAAACTGCAACACTTGTGTATAAATTTTTGCATAGTGGTTCTCCTTCTTATTTTGAACTGTTCTTGTCTTTTAATAGTTGTCCCTATAGTACTAGGCATAGTCACCCAGATCGTCAATACCTTACAGTTCCTCCTTCCATTCATCAGTCTTTAAGTCAGCCAAACATTTTGGCCATAGTTTTGCCTTTGATGCTCCTAAGATCTGGAATGACCTCCCTCAAGATGATGACAGTGCAACATCAGTTGCCTCCTTCAGATAGAAGCTTAAAACATACCTGTTTGCAAAAGCCTACCCACCATAGCCTCCCCCGTCACATCTGTGTCTCCTTGGTATGACCTGGCTATGTCCCTTGATTAACGCTGACTGCCTTGCTTTATGTTTAGGTGCGCCTTAGAGTCCATCAGTGATGGAGATTAAGCGCTATAAAAGTCCACATTAGATTAGATTAGACCTAAGAGAGCGAGGTTAGACCTACCTTGGAACGGTGGCAGGTCTTTAACGTGAAAGTTCAAGGGGCTTCTCGAAACATTTTCCTGTTGGGTCAGGCAGCTCATGTCACTCATAGGCCAGTTAACAGCTACAGAGAAGCAAGTCCACTAAGACCCTGGAATCACTAGAAAAGGTGATCCTATCCCAGGATCTGTCCTTCCACACTTAAGATGGTGACTCCAACAGGAAAATGTCCTACGAGGGCAGCAAATACACCTACTCAGCCATGCTATTCAAATACCTCAAGAGAAGGCTAGAGTGCTCACGTAGGAGGTCTCACAGCAAGAGGGACATGCCCCTGCCTGAAAGCAAGTTGCACATAAACCATCTGAAACAAAAAACAGTATTTTTGTCCCTAAAAGAGTCCCAAGACCTCTGTTAAAACAAAATAGTGCTCATAGCTACAGGCAATACCACGGTTGTTGCCTACATAAACAAGGAGGGGACATGAAGTTGGGTTGTCTGTGTGCACTACTCTCTAGAATCCTGACCTGGTGCTCCAGTAAATGGGTAATTCTCAAGGCCTGACACATTCCAGGCCGACTTAATGTGATCGCAGGCTGGGACAGATGATTCAGACAGAATGGTTTCTTCTCTCAGAGGTTTTCCAGTTGGTATGCACCAGGTGGCATCAAACTCAAATAGACCTTTTTGCAACAATGTTCAAAACAAGTTACCCCTGTTTGTATCACCTGTTGCAGACTCCTTAACCTGGGTAGTAGATGCACTCAATCTACCTTGGGAGGACCTGGACCCATGAGGCACTGGCAGCACAATTGAGGCTCTTCAAAGAATCTCAACCAGATCAGTGTATGAAGCAAAGTGGACTATTTTTATAAAGTGGTGCCACAGCTAGTTATCAGGTGGACTTTAGGCCACCACTTATCAATTCAATAGCCGAGTACCTCCTGTACTTGTTCCAGGACAGGAAGTTACAGCCAAATGGCTACAGTTCAGTCACAGCAGACAACCTGGGGAATTCACCCATTAATGTCAGCAAGGACGAAAATCTCATTCGAGTCCTGGATAGTTTCTGTAGAGACAGACCCAAGAGGCATCTTGTCTTGGAACCTTTCCCTAGTCCTACACCAACTTACAAAAGCTCTCTTACAGCCCCTCAAAGAAGCTTCCTTGAAGGACCTGACCTTCAAAACTGTCTTCCTCTTAGCTTTGGGTTCAGGCAAACATACAAGTGAGATCCATGCTTGGCTAAGTAAGAACATCAGACACCAGGCAGACTGGTAAAGGGTTTCTTTCTACCCCTCACCCAGCTTTTTCTTGAAGAACCAGCTAGCTAAAGGTGATCCAGACAGTGTGGCCCCAGTGGTTATTCCGGTTTCTCAGGGCAGACAGGTCACTTTGCCCTGTTAGACCCCTGCGCTTCTATCTGGACAGGACTTCAAACTAGCCATCACCCTCAGATAGCTTGCCACAGGGGACTACTACAAGAGCCTGATGTATGGCTTCAGGGTGGCTTTCAACACTATACCCCTGTTTGTGCCAGTGGTGTGTGAGGTAATCTACCAGGTTTACAAATAGCCCTAGATAGGAAACATGTGACCAAAAGATGTCCGAGGCAGTCAGGTTCCATATATTACAACTACAAGGGTTTATACTCAGTGGTGCTGTTAGCTCTGGTGGATGCTGACTACAGATTTCTGTGGGCAGATGTGTGGAGAATGGGTGCTGTTCTGATGCCCAGATTTTCAATGAGTAACAGCTGAGGCTGAGTGTTATGGATGGGACCATAGATTTTCCTGACACTGATCTGCTGCCAGGTGATGACAGGAACATGCCATATTTCATTGTGGCAGATGATGCCTTTGCCTGGAGGACTTGGCTAATGAAGCCTTTCTCTGGCAGAAACAATGCTCAACAATGCATCTTCAACTATAGACTGTCCAGAGGCAGACGGGTGGTGGAGAAAGTGTTTTGGATACTAGC
This sequence comes from Sabellastarte sp. h YS-2021, assembly GCA_964017235.1. Classification (NCBI taxonomy): domain Eukaryota; kingdom Metazoa; phylum Annelida; class Polychaeta; order Sabellida; family Sabellidae; genus Sabellastarte; species Sabellastarte sp. h YS-2021. Next base: position 56,694,479 of record OZ024930.1, on the reverse strand, counting down.
CAATCGTTTCAGATGTCTATTAACCACAATGGCCCAGGAGCCACACAGTGTCACAACAGTGGTTTTGGCTTGTGTGACCTTGCACAACATAATCAGGACACATTATTGGGCAGGCCATAAGGGACTAGCAGATGAGGAGGACAACAACCACAGGCAGGTGCCAGGTGTGTAGAGGTAAGAGCAAGTTCTACCTGACCTTGGACCAGGCCATAATTGCAGCTAAGAGGAAGAGAGAGTATTTGATGCATTACTACAACGCTGTTGGGGCTGTACCATGGCAGAATGATATGATTTAGTTCTAGGACATCAATGAACTTTATACCCTGACTCTTGTTTCTTGTTGTATTCGCTTTCATTGTTGTAAGTATTAAGTGCTATAAAGTAATTTGTTAAATGTCAATGAAAGTTTATATTTTCTGATTATACTATACCATGGATAATATTTGGGTGGCCAAATAAACCAGAGGGCAAATCCTGTTAAAGGTCAACAGTTTCCAATAAACACTGATAGTTCATCACTCACTGTTTTTGTCGAAGGTCACACTGGGGGTCATATTAAGGCATTGCTCTTCTGTATTCATTTCAAGTAACCTGGTTTACCATGGCAATACTAGTTTTCATAGGGCATGTAAATAATAAGGCAATTTATACAAACAAAAAAGAAACAAAGTACAGAAACAAAACAAAAAAGCACCAAAAATAACCAAGTTCATTACAAAAAGACAAATCATAACAATATAAATAAATAAATAATAAATAAATGTTTATTTCAGCCAAGCATAACATTTCAATGACAGAATACTACAGATATTTCAAACAACGACACTTAAAGTAAAAATACAGATTTATAGAATAATTATAGAAAATAATAATCAATAATACTGGCTTATTGAAAAGGAGGCAGTTGAAGCAGAGCTTATTAATTGTGCTGCCCCCCCACAATTTAACGTGAACACAAGTAGAGTGCAATACTATTACATTTAAGAAAATTATATGCCCATAATAAACATAGATGAGTGATATAATTATATTAGTAAAACCAAGTAAAAATAATTTAACATAACCCTACACAATAATACATGACCAAGGTATCACAACTGATAATAAATGAACTGCTAATAGAAACTTTAAAAAGAAATTTAGAAACTACATGAATCAGCCAAAGAGCAAATATATACAACCAAAATGGAAAAACCCTGACATTTATAATTTGGAAATGAAGTTTAACAGAAGTGCAAATTTACAAGAGTGACACTTAAAAATACAACAATAAAACACATTAAACACATAGTCAAAGGCCTATTGGGTGGCCATAAGCTGTGGGGAACTTTTGGAGCAGGAACTTAAAAAAATTAAAACCTTCAATTTAATATGACACAGTACATGAATGTGACACTGTAAAAGAAAGTTAAAAAATCTACATTTCTAAAATGTACAAAGTAGGGCTTAGATGGATATGCCTGATTAGTGTTAACGATTACAGTAATAATAACACAGGTGTAAGCAGTACACTCTGAGTAAAAAGTTACAACTTAGAAGAAAGGTTACCTAAAGGGTGTTTAAAGTAACACTGAAACACATGACAAGGCAACTACATAGCTAGCTCATAACTAAAACTGTACAGATAGCACTGGATTTATGATCAGTAGTACTGTGCACTGTGAAAAACCACTAATGTTCCAACTCAAAAAAACAAAACACACAAAGGCCAACAGTACTACTGACAGCTGACCACACAACAGATAATAAAAGTGAAAATAACTTAAAATAAGCCAACAGTTAAAACCATTAGCCACCAGTGACCAAGTGTGAAACGTAAAAGGCATACACCCTAGGCCAAAAGAAAAACTACCAGCTGTAACACACTAACATGAAAGGTTAAAAGTGACAGTAATACCAACAGTAGTAATATCAGATGTAATATACCACAAATGTTTAGTGTTAACCATGTAAAATGTGAAGAAAAAAATACAATAGGCCCAACAGTTTAAACCATCAGCTAGAGAAGTTTTACTCAAAATCTTACTGAAAAATAATCACACACAAATAGTGACATCGCCACCAGTAAGCAAGTTACTCATCATTCTTAAAATATACGACCAACAATAACACTAACAGCACTGAAAAACCACAAGGCTTACACGACCAAACTTAACCACAGCAGTCAAAAACCACCAGGTTTACACATGCGTAACTTAACCATTAGTGCTACTTTCATCAGTAATTACTGTAAGAGAAAAAGTACAGGCCAACAGTACTTACCGTCAGCAGAAACTGTTGAAAGATTTCATAAACTTTACTCTAGGCCAACAATAACACCGTCAGCATTAACCAAGTTACTCTTAAATATTAAAGATACAGTAAACACCAACAGTAGTACCTATAATAAAAGTCAAACCTTACAAACCACACACAAACAAGGCCATAACTTACTACTGCCAGTAAGCAATAACTGACATAAGATAAGAAATCTTACAAGTTAATTACAATCATAAGGACATGTCAGTTAATAAGTAATTACAATATAAATAGGCCCAAATAAAAGTGACATTAGACCAATAATAAAAGTGAAAACAATAGTGAGTAACAGACATTAAAGGCCTGTAAGACTGTGCATTGTGGTTACAAGGTTAGAGTTATAGCAAATTCAGACCAATTACAAAACTGCACCAAATACGATGGAAGAAAAGTGAACTCGAGGCATGTGAAAAAAAAAATATTAATGTACTTTTGAGTTCAAAAGCCTAAATCCTATACCAGAATAAAAATGCCACTTTTCAGTGACAACTTTATTCTGATGCAGGTGCTAGGTTTAAAAAATCTCTAAATCTAATTATTGATTTCAGTGACCAAATGAATTAACTTTGTTTCCATTATATTTGGTGAAAGCCAATTGATAAAAATGATGCTAGGTCTCAACACAGAAAATCAAAGTAAAAATTTTGTAAACTATAGCAACCAGAAAAAGTAAGTATAAACTTATTAACAGACCCACAATTTAGAATCAAAAGTGTGCATCATTTCAGTCTGATCACATATAAACTTGGTCCCAAAATCCACACTATTTTAGGCCTTTTATGACCAAAGGTGAAAAAACCCCGACTGAAACAGATTACTGATTTCCCTCTAGTAGGGTAGTTGGGGTAGCAGACAAAGTAAATGTATCCGCTGAAAGGTTAAAAAAAACATTCCCAAGGGCTGTTAAAGAATACTGAGACAGGTTTGTTGGGGCCTCAGATGATCAGGATCTGAGACCCAGAAGTAGCAGACTCTGCAGGGGATGTCACCCTGTTAACAGTGGGCACCTGTGAGGCCTAACACGTGGCAACACCTGTCCGAATGTTGCACAAGATGTACTGCGGTTCCGCCTGTCCAGTGAGTAACACTCTGTGTGATAGCAGCAGACTGATCAATGTACTGTGTGATCATCTGGTAAGCCTGGTCCTGGAAGGACCTCTACAAAGGTGAGTAGATATTCTTCACACTTGCCTCCATCAAAAGGCACCAGGACTTCTTCACATCAGGAGTGGAAGCAGACAAGGTGTTGTCAATCTGCTCCAAGTTCTTCTTGATCTGTTAACTACCCACCTTCAGAAGATTCAAAATCTGCTCAGTGTCCTCACTCTTTTTACTAGACCTCTTGGTGGACACAGGGGTAACCTGGTAAACCAACCCCGCCAACACCTCATCCTCACCATCCTCGTTACTACCAGAGCCAAGAGAACTTCTAGAGCATTGTGGAACCAGTAAAGGGGGTACTGGGTCAATGGCAACAGTAGACGCTGAACCCATGGCAGCAGCCAGCACAGCAGTTGTAGACACAGGTTTCAACTGAAAATACAAGAAAAAAACATATTCAATCGCATATGGAAGGTAATTCACCAGCTACACCAGCAGCATCTACCTGCACCTGCAAAATGTATCAGGGAAAAAAATGTACAAACACACACACACACACATATATATATATATGTTATGACCCAAGTATGAAATTGTCCATTTCATGAAATGGACAAGGAAATTATCCATTTCACGAAATGGACAACCCAACTGTCCATTTCATGAAATAGACAAAATATTTGTCCATTTCGTGAAATGGATAAGAAATCTACTGACCATTTCATGAAATGGACAACTAAATGTACGAAATTTTTACTCTCATTCACAGTAAAAAAAAATTTTTTTTTTTCATTTTTATTGAAACATTGTATTAGAATAAATCAGTGGTTAAACTTTAACCTAAATTCTACTGGTGAAGTGCAGGTTATTATAATTCTTTTAACATTTTCTTATAAAATCTAACTTGATCCTACTATGATTAAGCTACAATAAACCAAATAAACCCAAACTTAAACCAAAAGACTGGTCATGAATGAAAGTTTAACTTTCATACATGACTTTGTCCATTTCATGAAATGGACAGCAAAATATATATCTATTTGTCCATTTCACGAGATGGACAGTTGAGTTGTCCATTTCATGAAATGGACAATTTCCTTGTCCATTTCACGAAATGGACAATTTCACACCTGGGTCGTAACATATATATATATATATATATATAGCAACATGCAAAAAGTACATGTAATTTATAAACAAAAAATTAACATTATCACATTTACATGGCATTTAAGAATTTAACATATTGACATTTACATTTACACATTGCACAGCTGCTAATATGCTGGCAGCTCTGATGATGTATGAGTTTGATACTTACAGAACGAGTCTGCTAAGTTGGCACACAGGCTATGTGTCTCTCCAGGAACTTTAACTTCTCAAGGATATACTTGCCACAATCTGTCAAATTCATGTGCACCATCTCCTGAATGATGCCATGTCAGCTTGCAAAATCTTGTGCGCACGACTTTCTGCCAGACTTGGAGGTCTGCAACTGTAATGGCAAAAACAACGGCCAACATATTTAGTACTGTTCAACTATTTAATAACCTAATTTGTACATTGTACATCACATGTATTACACACTTGCAGACACATTGCAGATTTACAAAATATTTAATTTAATTAAATAATACATGGATCAGGGTCCACACTGGTAGGGCAAGTCACCATGTTACTACATCATTCAGCATGTATACTGATCACTTTATTTTTTATGCTGAGGGTATGCAGCATTTAATGGTAGTAACTGTTACATATATCTACACACTTAAAGGATGTATAATTAATAATAATACATGAGAAAAATGAATAAATGTTCATAACATTTTTTAAAAAATTAAAAAAAAACTCACCAGTCATATCCGTCTCAGCCGCCTTTTCAGCCCAAAGCCTAGATCTCTCTGAGTATATCTGTAAATCTCAAACCCTTCTGGTACAAGCATGGGGTCTCCCTAATCCACTTTATCAACACATCTTCTGTGTCAGCAGACATGACAGTCTTAGCATGCCTCTTTTTTCTTTTCAATGGTGTCTTGGGATAACACCTCCTCAGACTCTGGCTGTTCAGCAGTTGCCAGGTTATCTACTGTATCACTGTCACTATCATCATTATCAGTCAAAACAGGCGTTGGTTTGTGAACACAAACATATTTCTTCTTGGTCCTTGGCATCTTACGTAATATTTACAAGAGTTAAATCAAGTAATAATAGTGTAAACAAATAAAAAAAATAATTTACAGCTCCTGCTCAAAAGTTCCTTCCACAGCTTTCAAACTGCCCCCCCCCCCCCCCCCCCCAAATGAGACGCATGATCAGTGATACCATATTTCCACATAAGGTTGGCATGTCATTCAGTATTTCACCTTCAGGAAACCCTCGACAACTGAATTGTGACAGATGCAGTGTCTTCAGTCACCCTCAGATACCTTGTGTAGACCTTGTGTAACAGCAACAAATCAGAAGCTTGACAGTAAATCACTGTCCCGCACCGCAGACACATATCCCAATTGAAGTGGGTCACCTTGCATCCCAATGTCCCATCAGTGAGACACTAAGTCTCATCTTGTTTCACCTTGAAGTTCTGACATAGGACAATGATTGACAGTGACTGACGGGGAAATTTTTAGAGACAGAAATTTAAACAGTTTAAAACTTCCGTGGGACACATAAGGATTGGGACGGATGGCCACTGAATTGCAAAGTCTCAAATGGACCACAAACGGTGGTGATCCAAGGGCAGTGATGTGGAAAGGGGTATTAGGAGTTGAGAAGTTAGTAAGCAGAAAAATACCACAAAAATAGCTATTCAAAGGAAAAGTAAAAATATATTGAAATTTATTATTTAAATGTATATTGCATCAAATAAAAATAGAAAAATAACTCTTGCATTTGTTCGTTGTCAATCCAATGACACCCAAGAACAGCAGAGAAAACACTATATTACCCTAACCAATGGTGTTTGTATGTGTCCTAAACCCAAGGTTGGACCTTTTTTCTGTTTATGTGACCTTGGGCTTTGAGGTGGGCAGTTGGGCAGAAAAGAGTCTCAATCATGTATCTGAAAAAAAGACTATCTGATTGGTCTGTCTCAGTTTGATAAAAATGAGTGAAAAGGGTGTTGAGTGATTCCATCCTAGATCTATACATATAACATCCAGTGATGTAAAGCCGTAGCAATTTCACTAGCTGAACATAGCATGCCTCTCCCTTTTCTTCAATATCATGAGGATGCAGATTAAGGTTTCTATAGATTTCTTCGATAAGCTCTGTGTTTCCTAGAAACCTTTCGTTCAACAAAGGTTTGAAAAGTCTTTCACTAATATGAGCAACATGACCACAGTTGCACTTTTGAAAGTGAAATTCCTTTATAAAAAGTATGCGTAATAATATTGCTTTTGTGTCAGAAAAGCTGCCTTCTGTACACAGTGGATAGTATGTGAAATTCCTGGCATTACAATCATGTTTATGAAAGTGCCACTGATATGTGTCACGCTTTGCAGTGTGCTCTATACAATAATCAGTCTCCTCTCCTCTTATATTGTTCCCATGCTTACTTACTCTAAAGTACACCGGTTTATTGCATACTTTGGGTTCTTGCAGTTTGTTATTTATCCTTCTGGCAGAACACCCCTTGTTCATTGACTGGAACAAAATGTTCCCTTCTTTCTCCTGCAGAGAAAGAATTTCAACCCAAATTACTTCATTCATGGTTTTTGGGAGGTCACTGAAACCTTTCCATTGACTACGGTTTGGTATATACAACTGAAAAAAAAAACAACACAAATGGAGTTTAATCTTTGGACCTGACTGCAGAATCACCCTGACAGAAGTTGAATTATGCTAATTAATATTTAAATTAGAAAGTAATTATGTAAATGATTTGTAATTTAAAATATGATGTAGGCTATAGGTCACAAGTCTGCAAAGTGGATACAAAGAAATTTTGCAAAGGTGGAGAAAATGGGAAAGTATATGTATGTATTATGTTAGTAATTGAGGGACGGGTAGTCAGAATCGATGGCAGACAAAGAAAAACAAAGAAAAATATTACCACTAGGTTGATAGATCAACAAGGTTGACAAAAAATGTTTAAAATTCAGGTATTGGTGCAGAGGTCGACAATGGAAAAAATATTAGTATTAAGTTGACAGGTTGACAAAGTGAACAAAATGTACAATGCCATCTGGCCACTGAATAATTATTGGTAGACAAAGTTGACAACCTGGATATCCATTAAATATATGGTGTATCCCCTTACATTTCTTTTATGCCTATGTTGCTTTTTGAAATGTCTGTAATGTCTATATAAAGGTCCAAACGTCTTACAATAAAAGCTTTATCTTTTGTCACGCTTCACTGACAGATGAATGACAGGTGATTGAGGGCTTGATCATAGATCCAAAAATACAGACAATTGATCATTGCTTCAAACAGCAAGCCAATTTAAAAATGAATTTTTGTTCAAAGACACAAAATGTCTTAAATAGATTTCTAAGTTGTTGACTTGTTGACCTTGTACCTATTCACCATTGTTTCTTAGGGGTACAATTTGTACTAATGTGTCAACTTGTCGACCTTCATACTCTGATAACTTCAGCAACACCAGTCAACCTTGTTGACCTATAATTTATACTTGTGAAATAATTTTATAAATATTCAACTAAAATTACCATTTTTATTGCGCTACAATAGCTGACCATGTGCAACTGAATGCTATCTATGGAGGCCGCAGGCATCCAGCTAACATCCAATAAAAATAGACATTTAGTACTGGCCGATGCCTCACTGGAAAGTGAATCCCATAGTAAAATACCACTTAATCCCCTTCTTTCTCGGTGGCCGTGTGACTAGGAAGCGTCTGTTTTCGCTCACTGATATATTAATGAATTTCTCTGAATTTACGTATTGTTGGATGTTTTTTTATTAGCCAGTTTTTTTATTAATTGTCATAGATCAGTCTGTACCATTTTTGTGTGACAGGATAAGTATTTGCCTTTATTTTTATTTGTAAAACTTTTGGTTCGGCTTTCTTTGGACAAGAAGCATGTTGTCCCACCAATTCAACAGTAACAAACCTAGAGCTTTGAAATGTCACCATTTCTGCTATTCTTTTGATTTGCATAGTTATTTCCCCACCTGCAGGTAGGCAGGTAAGGGAAGCGACCCTTGTTTCACCCATGAGAAGCAATGTCAATTCTGCAGTTCGTTTACTGAAGAGCAGAATATTAAGATAAAAAACCGAAGGAGATATACTCGGAAACAAAAATTAGATATGTCTAAGGACGATTTGGATCTTCTGGGAGATGAAGTGGAGGAAGCAATCTCAGGCTCTGATGAGGCCCTGGAAAATGCTGCTGAAAAAACTATATTCTTCTCCTCCACGTCCCCAACAATTACGTTTCGAAACATTATCTCTGAAAATGCCTCAAACTGTCCCTCCCACTCCGGGAACAGCCCTTTAATTTATAAAAATAAAATTCAAAATAAAATTGAAAAAAGCCAGGGTTATCAATTAAACATCCAACTCCAGCAACAAGTGGGGGTTTTCAAGGCTTCAATAATGGAAATACTGCCGTCTCTTAGAGACAAAATTAAATCTGTCTGAAACCTAAATTCCAAAGAAGGGGTGGATCAGATCTCCACTTCGAATCCATCTATTTTTCTTGGACATTGGCTGGATGCCTACAGCATCCTGAGATAGCATTCACTTCCACATGGTAAGCTTGTAGCTTATAAAAGCTACATTTAAGTAATTAAATTTTCAATTTTAACTCGGGGGACTCTGCAGTTCAGCCAATCTTTGTTGATGTACTTACTTTCTTTCCTTTATTTCTGTACAAATTCGTCAATACAATTTTGGCCTATTTAAAACATACATTCAAAACTTTTAAAAATTTTATCAGGACAGTAGGTTTTTGGATCATATTTCTGCCATACCATTTTCATCTTACTAAAGACTCACTACAGTAAATATTTTAAATTAAAAAATAGTGTACTCATAAAATATAATGTAAGCAAATTTACATACCTCTATGCCTGGTTTTTTTAAAATTTGTGCAAGCCTTTCAGATTGCCTATCTTCTTCTAGTTCACCTTCCTAAAAATTTAATATTCCCGGTCTTCATTTTTATGAGATAGCTTTGTATTATTTTTACTACAATCCAGCAATGATAAGCCTTTGAAGCATAAATAATTCAAAAATTGAAATTAAGAATAAATTACTTTAGATAGTTTGAGAGTTTATTAATATAATATCAAAGTATTTTTACTTAATTTAATTATGTTTACAACTTATAATAAAAAGTTATGCATTGACAATTTGTATTTTTATGTGTTTTTCTCACTACAAATACAGAATCAACAGTGAAGTTCTTCCTTGGAAATGTTGTGGTGACATTTAAAAATTATAATTTCAAAATATAATAAACACTGCTTATAGAACTCACTGAAAAGTTGATAGATAATTGTATTTTTAAAGGACACGTTTCACTCAAAGCTTCAGTAGGGAATTAATGCTGACATTGATATGCAATACTCCTACTTGTAAACAAGGAAAATTGGAAATTATATGCTTATTTATAAATTTTTTCATCTTAGTTCAAGCACGCAAAACTATTTTGGTGCAATATCTTTTAAAAAAAGTATTAGTATGATTTTTGTATAGTCTGCCCACCTGTAGTACAGTCACCCTGGTGTTTGGCAATTTTGAGTCAAGTCCACATTCTTGGTGTTGATCTGCTTTATTACCAGTACCAGCTTCTACTGAAACTGTCTGAAATAAAAATACAGTTGGTCAACTCATTATGTGGAAACCTGTTTTTGCCTGCTTCACATTTACCCGGCCTATCATATGTAGTTCTGATGCAGATGAATTGGGCAGACAAGACTGAGGACAAAAACTGTAAAGAATCTTCACTTGGAAAAAGTCTATCCATATTTTTGTAATTTAGTCACATTGGAAACAGCAATTATCTTTGTTAAAATGTGTCCAGTTGTGTGACAAACTCAGTACTCCCATATGAAACTAGAGAATCTAGATATGGGAGCTTCACTGGATCAAAAACAGGAAAAAAGGCAATGTTCAGGATTTATGCCTTAATAGTTTAAACAGATTAAAATATTGACATGAAAGACATATTATAGAAAGAGTGTTAACATGGAAAGAATTCAAACTCCAAAGACATGCAGAAATGTACTTCAATTAGGATTTGCAGATAATAGTGTATTGTAATAGAAATTAAATCACTAAAGGGTTTATAGACACTACCACTTGTTCGGGAATTTTTCTCAGAAATTTTTAATGTGTTTAATATTTAAATTTTCACAAAGTTGATCTTTGTCATTTAAACTTGCTTAGATAGTAAGATTCTGTTTGAATAATAAAAGATTTATAACTTACAACAGAGACTTGTACAGCAGAGGAAATATTACAGAACTCAAAACTCAGATAACATACCAGAAAAAAATTACAGATTGCAGAAGTACAATCGATTAGTTCTACTGTTGCTGTAAAAGAGTTTCAATAAGACTTCAGATTATTTTAATCTCTTGAAGATTATGTGCTTCTCTGACTTTGGCAATTTTGTAAATGAAGTCTTCACTGTCAAACAGTGTTCAAAATGTGAGTAAAAGGAATCCGAGTATGAAAGCCTGTGTGCACCAACAAGGAAATGATGTGGATCGATAATTAAATTGGAACCCATATGCAATACTTTGTCTACTCACACTAATTACAATGTGATACCTTTAATTCTAGTCTGATTTTGATAAAATAATTCACCATATCAACTTGAATAGGACTTGTATCCACATGTATTTCAGATCATATTTATGTGACGTGTGCAGACCTTTAATATAATTTTACCTGTACATTGCCCTCTTTCTCTCTCTTCCCCTTGACAATTTTATATCTGTAAAATAATAACAAGAAACTTCAACTTTCAACAGAAAATCCTCCACACAATTTTGAGGGCCAAAATTTTCTGAAAACAAGTAGGTTCTCTGAGGGCAGGTGGTAAAGACCATTTTTCAAATATAAGAATAGTGCATCATCTTATCGAAGATGTGGGACAGGAGTTTTAAAAAGTTAAAGAAACATTGTCTTCTGAATTTTTATTACACTAGATCATCTATATGGCATACAGCTGGAGAGTTCAGTGTTATTTTGATAATTTGGGGAGGGGGGTGTCATAAAACGGAATTATTTGTTTATTTTGGGTTTTACATCCCTTTCAACACTGTACGGGTCATATCACGACGGGTAGTTGGAAGGGCAGAGGAAACCAGTACATACAGTTCGTTTGGGTTTTGTACTGTAAACTGCCGACCAATGGCAAGCAACTACCAGCTTTCCTACCTGAGGCCGTGCCAGGAATCGAACCCCGGCCTCACAGGTGGGAGGCGAGAGTGTTACCACTCTGCCACTGTGGCCCTGGTCATAAAACTGAAGAGAGTTTACCATTGATTGGTTCAATAGCATAAATTTTGGTAGGGGGAAGCTGAATTTTCTGAAAGGAGACATTCAAACTTTTTTTTAACAATATCGCAAGTACACCATACATCTTAATTATAAGTTGAAATTGATTTTATAACTGTTTCAAAATTTATGTAAAGTATTGGTATGTGAATTAAAAATCACCTCATATTCACACTGCTACAAATTAAAGCTTTGGTTATTTCAATTTTTGGTTGTTAAAGTAATTTTTCATCAGTTTAGGATATTAGGGTTAAAAAACTAAAATGAAAATGTACACAACTAACTGACTTTATATTTTAGGGATTAAAGTAGTGTACCATAAATGTTGTGGTGTACATGTATCGGGCCATTTACACACCAGCGCCGGATCGAAATGGCTCCCTCCGCCGTTTCAACACCATGGTTAATTTACGTGGCCACGATGGGGGTTTCTACATTTTAGAAATAGAAAATCGAGCAATATTTTACAAATAAAATATCAAATGCTAGTACTTGCACAGTACACACAAAGCCACGATGGATTTTCTAGTAATATTTTACAAACAAAAGTTAGCCAACAAGTCTATTTTTCGTCTGCAAATGTTATTAATTTAAGTAACCAATGAAAACAATTGCTACTGAAACCTCACTCGAGACAAATATTTTATTCTTACTGCAACTACTAATGACGTTTTATAGCAACATTTTACTTGGCACATACGTACAGACTTAAGGAAATATGAGGCCACAATTGGGTTTCTAGCCATATTTTACAAATAGAAGATCTACCAAGTGTTGAAACGGCGCATATATTGAGTGCGCCAGGTCGAAACGGCACATGGAGCTGAAACGGCCCGTAACAGACATATACATACTCGTAACACTCAACAATATGCACTCAAGACTGATTGAAGTGATTTGTAACAGACTGAGACATAATGCAATGTTATCACTCCCTGGCAAATACCCAACCAAATATTGCAGTCAACTTATAAAATACTTCCTTTGAAAAAGCTGGGCTGTGAGTATAGTCCCCTTCCGGTAAACGTTAAAATTTTATTAGAATATGTTGAGACAACACTCTCAACAGTTTTTATCAGAGAAGGTCATCAACAGAGTTTATTGTTGGAATTATAGTTGGCATACATACCTATAGTCCATTATCAAACGTTTTAAACTTTTTTATTATAACTTTATTGTCGAGAAATTTGAATGGTAGATGATAAAACATATAAGTGAATCATTCAAACATACCGAGAGATTACGGTTGGTTAAACATATTCGACAGTCAAAACTAAGATTGTTATGTCTAACAATTTTGTAAGAGTACTTCAAAGTATAAAACAAACAGTCTGATACTCCAATCAGATTCCAAACCCTAGTGATCAAGAGATGATTTTTCATTTATAAAGTAAATAATGCTTTTCATAAGCTTTTAATGCTGTTATAAAGTATATTTTAAGGAATCATTGTGTTAGTTTAGGCATGATCAAGAAGCCTATTCACATAAGCCTTAGAAGTGTCAATTTTGGTCTTCTTTCACATTTTGGCCTGCTTATTGTGTACTTTATCTGGGATCATGTTTTAGTTATTATATATAATACATACATTTCTCCTTTATAAACATATAAAATTTGACCTGAAAGCCCTCATACTATGGGCACATGTGTATTCCACCAAGGCACTTTAGCCATAGTTCTATATTTGCACGATGTTTCCCCCAAAACTTGTATGTCCCTTATTGTGGTCTTGTAGACTTGGAATGTGAAAACAACTAAGAAACTATTTTCTGTTAAACTTTTGGGGATATCACATCTTACCTCTCCTTCAAAGTAAAATGACATTTCTTTCAAGGTGACATCACCATACTTATAAACCTTGTATTCTCCTTATTACATCAGTGCCAGAGGTCTCAAATTGCCACACAACTTCATGTAAATCATGGGCTATGAATGGTGGGTTGGAGGTGAGCATCATTTCTTTTTTCTTTGTGTTTCTAGGACAACTGTCAATTCACTCACAACTCTTACCAATTGGATTCAGACAGTGACGGGGTTGGAGACGAGTGTGACAACTGTGTGATAGATTTCAATTCAGACCAGACAGACACTGATGGGGATGGTCAGGGTGATGAATGCGACTCAGATGATGATGCAGATGGTAAGAACATTCACAAGTCACATTATTGTCTGAATCCACTCCATATTTAGCCTGGGTCTATTTTTCTATGTTTTTGAAATACACGTTCAGGTTTACACACATTGACAGATTCCACATTTCAAGCATTTAATATTGAAAATAGTAACAGAAAGTGACTTTACCCCATTCCCAAATTCCTGGGAATAGCCAGGTACTGTAGTTGTCTTAACCTAAATGCGAATGCTGGTCAGTGGTATGTGGAAAGATATGGAGCAAAGTATTTAGGGAAGCCAGTGTGAATAAACTTGTACACCATGGTAGCCAGTTTGAACTCTGAGTGAAACTGGACGGGGAGCCAATGGAGTTTCCTAAGGACGGGAGTTATTCGAGTAAACTTACTTGAATTTGTAACAATTCTAGCTGTACTATTTTGGATAGACTGTAATCTGTGAAGATTAAATTTGGAGAGACTCCTGAAAAGTGAGTTACAGTAGTTCAACCGACTACTAACAAAAGCATTGCCAACCAACACAGCTGCACCATGAGTCAAGAACTGCCTAATATTTCTAAAATCCCTCAGTTGAACAAAGCAACTTTTACAAACATTCTGGACATGTTTAGAGAAAGAAAAATCAGAGTCAAACCACACACCCAGGTTCTGGACTGACTTGGTGGGGTGAAGGGGGTTGCCCAAGATGTCAATTGGGAAACATACATTTAACCTTTCTCTCTGTTTCTTGGAGCCAGAAAGTATAAAATCAGTTTTATCTGGATTAAGTTTAAGTTTGCTAGCCGACATCCATTCCTTAACATCTTGAAGGCATCTGTTCAACTTATCAAAAGCAGCTGAGGCATTCATGTGCGACGGATGGACATAAAGTTGTGAATTGTCGGCATAGAAATGAAATTTTACGCCTTTGTGTTTACCAATCTGAGTACTAAGGGGAGATGTGTAAAGAGGGAATAGCAGAGGACCCAGAACAGAACCCTGAGGTACACCAAACAGCAATTTTTGTAGGTCAGACAAGGTAGAACCAATCTTGACAGATTGAAAATGTTCCGTCAAATAGGAAGAGAACCATTTGAGAGCAGAACCACCAACACCAAACCAATCCAGAAGGCAGCTGAGGAGAGTGGTGTGATCAATAGTGTCGAAAGCGGCCGAGAGATCCAGAAGTACTAAGGCAGTAGTTTCACCCTGGGATAGTGACAAATGAATTTAATTTTTGATGGAAAGTAGAGCCGTTTCCGTTGAGTGACCTGACTTATATGCAGACTGGTATGGGTTATCCAAGCCATATCAATGAATATGGTCAACCAGCTGTTAAGGAACTACATGTTCCACCAGTTTGGAAATGAAGCTAAGTCCTGATACTGGGCAGTAGTTTTTTAAATCCTCAACAGGAAGCGAGGCCTTCTTTATAAGTGGAGTGACTACAGTTTTTTTGAACCCATCTGGAACCAGTCTCTCACGGAGCAAACAATTAACCAAATTGGTTATAGATGGTATAAGGATGTCAATACATTCCTTGATTAAGATTGTGGGCAATGGGTCCAACAGGCATGATTTGGTGGGTGATTTACTGATTATGTTACCAATTTCATCTTGAGTGACTTGAGTAAAGACTGTTAGTGTAGGAGGGTCAAAGGGGGGGATGTACCATGTTGCAAGACTCAGATGAGGAGAAACTGGGGACAACACAAAGGGAAAATGAAATGTAAAAGGCTTGAATTAGTGATCTGGTACAACACATCAGGGATAAAAATTAAATTTCTACGTACATGTACCCAAATATTGCATTTTTATATCTTGAAGCAAAAGCATCATATCCAATGCTTACATACTAGGAAACATTTGTAACACTTCAAAGTATTTCTTTGGACAATTTTGAGAGTCAAACATTTGTCTTTTATCACACAGAGTTTATTACTTACAGTAGTGCACAGCATCAGATGCTAAGTCAGCGATCTTCTTTGGCTTATTATGACAGACTACAAAGAAAAATTTTGGTGTGACAATTAGAATAAAATACAAGTCTAATGTTGTCGAGAGTGAATGAACTGGCCATGTGATCCTTACATTTTACCTGGAAGGGAATACCTTGAAGTAAATATGCAAGATTTTAGACTCTTTATTGGTCATTCTTGAGCCACTGACAATTGTTAATATACTGGAGCCAAGAGAACCATACTTAGCCAGTATTGTTGCATGAAATAGAGCGAGTTATTTGTCTAAAATGTATTGATATTGTGTAAGATAACATATGATAGCCGGAAATGTCTCCTAATTACAAGAACACAACATTTACCAGTGGCCCTCTGAGAATTAGATTAGTTTTATTTGGCAATAGTTTCCTTGACAGTTATTGGTATGATTGTGTTTAAATAATATGCTCCACAGTTGTGACAGAAATGTTATATTTAGTCTCAAATAGCTATCTTTTCTTATCATCAGGCATTACAGACTCTACAGATAACTGTCCACTGGTGGCCAACTCAGACCAGCAGAATTCAGATGGAGACAGTCACGGTGATGTATGTGACAACTGTCCACAAACAGACAATGAGAACCAAGCTGATATAGACCACAATGGGTTTGGAGATGCTTGTGAAACTGGAGATAGGTCAGATGACACAATCTATTTGTGACAAGTAGTAGAATGGCTTATTGTTAAACTAATGTATGTGAAAATTATCAAAAATAATACATTAAATAAAGACAGTCAGGGTATTAAAATATGAACATTAATGAACAGATCAGATGTTTGATTCAAGAAATATCCCAAAATGGAACAGGCAAATGGTTTTAAAAAGGCATTAAACCGATAAACCACTTGAAATCTTCTTTGTTAACATTTTCGGTCAATTAAACAATTCAGTGGCAGGGGAGATGACTTTAGAATATTGACTACTATTTGTTAAAATGGTAAATTTTTGCTCACTGTTTTTGGATTTGAAATATAAGGGATATTGCTTTGTTATTACACAGCTATTGTATGCTTCATGTTGTTGAAATATTTCATGTTTTTGGGGATCTAAATATTACAAAATTATTTTCAAACTTATTTGAATAATTTTTTGTCATTAACTTTGTTTCTAAACAAGATTTGGCATTGCTACATTGTACAATAAAAACATTATTCTCTTGAAAAAAACTTTATTTGTTCAAGTAGTCATTTTTACATCATTATGATAGGAATAATCTTTCACACATTTCAGGTTAAATGTAATCATTTTTGCAGATAACTGTCAGTACATTTCGCTTATCATATATTGAGTAGACATAGGTCAAACTTGGAGTTTTGCACCCCTATAAACAGATAAAACCTCAGTGAATCCCACATGTTGCCAAGAATAGATAATAAAATTATAACTAATAACTGCTCTAATGACCAAAAATATAACAAAAAACTCTCAGCAAGCAGGTATGCATAAGCTACATTAATACTTGATCATGCATCGACTTGGTTTTATCTCTCAAACAAGAGTAAGTTCAGAACATTATTGTTAGTAGTGGTCTGTGCGTGGTTTCAATAAAAATATTATGGAGGCTAAGTTAACTATTTAACTTGTAAAAAGTCATGTGACAAGAAAATTCTGTCCAGTTGTTGTTAATGGAAAACAAATGTGTTACAGGGATGGTGATGGTATTCCAGATGAGATGGACAACTGCGTCTATATACCAAACTCACCACAGACTGATATAGATCAAGATGACATAGGTAACTCAAGATGTATTCTACATCTTTAAATAATTTGAGATAATTTAAGTACAACTTAAATATATTTAACACAGCTTGTAATAATAACTATGAAGACAAATCCAGGAAAATTGGCCTCCTGGAAAAATGGCCTCTTGGAAAAATGGCCTCCTAGAAAATTGGCCTAATAGAAAGTTGGCCTCCTTGAAATTTGTAGGGATGGGATATTGGCCTCCCTCTAGTCTTTTAATGAAATTGATTACAAACAATTTTATTGCATTGCATGATCTTACAAAAAAAAAACTGGTTAATAACACAAATCTAGTAAAATGTAAAAAGTGTAAAAAACTATATCATTAATTAAAAAGATTATATTACATTACACCAAGTCAGTTTTAAAACAGAAATATATATATCATAATGTAGAAATAATGTATACAATAGTGTAGGTAATGTTGATTATAAAGTAGAGAGCAAAATATGTGATTAAGCAAGTCTTATGCAGTTTCCAATAATTTTAATCCTGAATTTGTAGTTAATTTTAAGGAATAACATCTTTGTTCTTACAATCCTGAGCAGGTATTTGAATGTATCCTGAGTATATTTCAATCAGACATTGCTGTCTTTGAAAGTAATGATTAAAAGATCTTTAAACATAATTTTAATCCTGTGTTTATAGTTACATAAAGGAATTATATCTTTGTTCTTACAATCCTGAGCAGGTATTTGAATGTGTCTAGGCCGAGTATATTTCAATCAAACATTGCTGTCTTTGAAATTTAATAATTAAAAGATCTTTTTGCATACTGTTAATCCTGATTAGTCATCTAAGAGAACCAAAACATTGGTGTTTTAATCCTGAGTAGTTATCCTATATTAAAATAACTATATCAAAGATTCATTCATATAAAACTAATGGGAACTATGAAGAGCACTACTAAGTAAATTTAAACTGGTGTAAACATTTGGACCATGAAAAAAATCAAACGAGGCCAATTTTCCACCCTCTATAAATTTCAAGGAGGCCAATTTTCCAGGAGTCCAATTTTCTGTTCTGCTATGAAGACAAGGACATAATATAATGTGACATAGGTAGACTACCTCAGTTTTAAGAAGGATTTTATTCTGAGCAGTCTGACAAACCAACCTCTAAAGGTGCACAGTATCAGTTGTAGGGTATAACTGACTGTTTTTGACTGTATTTTTGCTTGTGTAAAAATCTGGACATATACATGCATGATGTTGTCACTTTTCCATGTTTTGTCTATTATGAATGCTACATGGTAGCATGCGTATTGTGTTGGTTTTTAAGTGTAGAGCATTTAAATCCCATTTATAATCGACACTAGGTTTTGCTTAAATGGGCTTTTGATATGGAAAAACTCTTAACAGTTATTCTGTTATATGTACTTGATATTTAACCATTTTAAACCCAATGTTATATCATTTAGTATTAAACATTCATGTTTTTAACTTTTGAAATATAATTTTGAGTACAGCTGATTCAACAATGTAAAATCCACTGATCATAATAGAGCAATGAAAGAGACTGTAAAATCAGTTAAGATTAATATAATAATTGGTCACTTTGAACCAAAAGTGTATATTGAAACAAATATACTTACCATTTACAACCATTGGTATATAATGGATTACAACTTACTAGCAAGGTATATAAATAAAGCAGTGAAAAATATTATGGCTTTTTACCCATGGTGTTCGGATGGGCGGGCGGATGGGCGGCGGGAAATAGTTTTTGTCCGGGCTGTATCTCAGAAACCGTAAGGTGTAGGAAGTTCATACTTGGCAGGGACATTGGTTGGGGGGTGTAGGTGTGCAACGTCATGGTCTGACCTTGATTTGACCTTTGACCTTGCTGTAGTGACCTTGAGTTTGAAAATCTTTTCCGGGCTATATCTCGGCAACCATAAGGTGTAGGAAGTTGATACTTGGCAGGGACATTAGTTAGGGGTTGTAGGTGTGCAACGTCATGGTCTGACCTTGATTTGACCTTGCTGTAGTGACCTTGAACTTTAAAATCTTGTCCGGGCTGTATCTCGGAAACCGTAAGGTGTAGGAAGTTGATACTTGGTAGGGACATTGGTTAGGGGGTGTAGGTGTGCAACGTCATGGTCTGACCTTGATTTGACCTTTGACGTTGCTGTAGTGACCTTGACCTATAAAATCTTGTCCGGGCTGTATCTCGGAAACCGTAAGGTGTAGGAAGTTGATACTTAGTAGGAACATTGGTTAGGAGTTGTAGGTGTGCAACGTCATGGTCTGACCTTGATTTGACCTTTGACCTTGCCATAGTGACCTTGAGTTTGAAAATCTTGTCCGGGCTATATCTCGGCAGTCATAAGGTGTAGGAAGTTGATACTTGGCAGGGACATTGGTTAGGGGATGTAGGTGTGCAACATCATGATCTGACCTTGATTTGACCGTTGACCTTGCCATAGTGACCTTGAACTTTAAATTCTTGTCCGGGCTGTATCTCAGAAACCATAAGGTGTAGGAAGTTGATACTTGGTAGGGACATTGGTTAGGGGATGTAGGTGTGCAACGTCATGGTCTGACCTTGATTTGACCTTTGACCTTGCTGTAGTGACCTTGACCTATAAAATCTTGTCCGGGCTATATCTCGGAAACCATAAGGTGTAGGAAGTTGATACTTGGTAGGAACATTTGTTAGGAGTTGTAGGTGTACAACATCATGGTCTGACCTTGATTTAACCTTTAACCTTGCCGTAGTGACCTTGACCTATAAAACCTTGTCCGGGCTATATCTCAGCAACTGTAAGGTGTAGGAAGTTGATACTTGGTAGGGACATTGGTTAGGGGGTGTAGGTGTGCAACGTCATGGTCTGACCTTGATTTGACCTTTGACCTTGCTGTAGTGACCTTGACCTATAAAATCTTGTCCGGGCTATATCTCGGAAACCGTAAGGTGTAGGAAGTTGATACTTGGTAGGAACATTGGTTAGGAGTTGTAGGTGTGCAACATCATGGTCTGACCTTGATTTGACCTTTGACCTTGCCGTAGTGACCTTGACCTATAAAACCTTGCCCGGGCTATATCTCAGTAACTGTAAGGTGTAGGAAGCTGATACTTGGTGAGGACATTGATTGGGGGTAGTAGGTGTGCAACATCATGGTGTGAGCTTGATTTGACCTTTGTACTCGCCGTAGTGAACTTGACCTAGAATACCTGGTCTAGGCTATATCTTGGAAACCGTAAGAGGTGTAGGAAGTTGAGACTTGTTAGGGACATTGGTTAGGGGGTGTAGGTGTGCTACATCACGTGACCTTGATTTGACCTCTGACCTTGCTGTAGCGACCTTGACGTATAAAATCTTATCCAGGTTATATCTCAGAGACTGTAAGGTGTGAGAAGTTTATACTTGGTAGGGACATTGGTTGAGGGTTTTAGGTGTGCCACGTCATGGTGTAACACTGATTGACCTTCGACCTTGCTGTATTGACCTTTAAAATCTTGTTGCACCTTTGGGTCTGTCTGTTGATGCAGATTAAGCACTGTTAAAGTCGTATTAGAATTCATTAAGAATTTCCTTTTGCAAGTTCCCATTGTAACAGATGGAATTTCATCAAGTGAGCCACAGGCTTTTCTCCAACACCACACACAAGCATTCATTGAATGTATTGCCACTTCTGTATGCATGGGTAATATTCAAAACATCCAAACCATATTTCGGCCATTTTTGGTTTACTGATAAATGCTGTCATTTTATTATTGAATTGTTTTGTTTTAATACTTCATCTTTATATACATTTCTTTTCCTTAGATATTATTTTCTCTACTTAAGCATTATTTGGACCTTAATATAACTTACACCGCTCTGAAAGTATCTTGAACTTTGTACTATTACACCACTTCTATATCTCATGGTGCTGAAAAATATTTCCCCAGGCTGTGGGGTATGGGCATCTCTGACGCTATTTTTTGTTCAGGTCATTCATGTTAGTTGCATTATTTGATTATTAAATTAGACCATGTGATATCAGTAGGGCTACCACAGCAGTATTAATTCCTGGGTAGATTCTGGGTAGTTCCTGGGTAGTTTAAGGATTAATCTCCGCAAAGGACCCAGTTTCAAACCCAAGTAAACTGGCCATGCTCAGTCATTGGGTGCTGGTGTACAGATAATACATATCCTTAATACTTTGCTTATAATTAATCATCTCCAGGCCTGGTCTTCTGTTGGTTAAATAATAGTACCCACTCTTAATGTTTAAAGAAACTGTATTATTGTAATTATGATACCTTTTACAAAATTTTAAAGACAGATCTTGAGCTTCAATAGGTTCATTTTGATTATATATGTTAATTTATATTATTCATTTATTCATCAGGGGATGCATGTGACACTGATATAGATGGTGATGGGATTGATAATCTCCATGACAACTGTATTTATGTGAATAATTCTGGACAAGAAGATAGTGATGGTATGTTCATCGGTAAATTTCTACCACATTTACTTTCCTGTCTTGAAGTATGGAACCTCAGTGGCCCAGTTGTTATCAAGTTTTTACTAGTGATCTCAACGGGTACCCGGATATCCGGGTACCCGAACCCTGAATACTTACCCGAATCCGACATCTCATACCCGAGTACCCGAATCTAAGTTTATTTCTGTTAATATCGCCCACGTTGGCTGACCAAGTACAGACGTATCTGGACTTCATTAATTCATTTAAAAATGAAACTATTCAATTAAAATGCACAATAATATTGTTTTCTCACCCTTGTACACCATTTATAGTATTTTATTTGTCTTTTATTTTGGTTGTTTATACATTGTCAAATCACCGGAACCCTTTGAAAATCGTCAGTATATCAAAACAGTTACTTAATTCCGAGTCCATAAAACGCTGTATATTGGCTATATAGTGACATGCAGTCCTCAAATAAATAAGAATACAATATTTTCAGACAGTAGTTAATAATTTTATGTTAATAAAATTCACTTACCAACCTGAAATAAAAATGAAGTTTCAATTCCGAAACTACATTCGAGCAGCAGTTAATGCTTTTTGTGATAGGTCATGTGACTCCGTTTTTATATAAACAACCGTGTTTTGAATGCAAGAAGTCTTTTTTATTTCACATTTCTTCCGTGTAATACTGTTTTGAATGCAAAAACGTGGCCAACAAGAAATAAAGCAAATGGTTGGATCCCATTAATTATTTCTGTAGGTTTTAAGTCTGTAAATATGGAGATATTTGTAGCTTCATCTATTATCGCCCATCGGCGCGGATACCCGGGTACCCGCCCGCTGAAACCACTGCATACCCGGTCCTACTAAAAAGGGTTTATTGTGAACACTAGTTTTTACCAATATTTACTAGACATAAACCTCTGTGGTCATGGGTTCAAATTCACCTATATAAAACCTGTGAAATACTAATGCCTGTATAAAAATGATTTTGGCTGTTAAAAGGGACATACAAACTTTTTTATCAAATAGGTAGTAGATAGATTAAATGTTGGTCTGGTTTGCAGTGTATGTTTACAGAGTAAATCAATGTGTTTCCTCCACCTCTGAATTGCAGATCTCCACACAACTTATACTTCAGTATTTATTACTATACATCTTACAATTAAATATCTTCTACCAGCCTGCAATGTGAGAGATTATAAAATGTAACCTGTGCATGCTAAGGTGTGTGTATGTGTTATTGTCCTGTTTTCTTTTGGGATTTTGGGGAACAACTCCAAAATGACTGTGGATTTCATTTATATTTAGTATTTGGATGAATGGGGGTCTGGTCAGACCCCAGGAATATGTCCACTTTATGGTAATTTTAAATTCCTAAATATAACTTAATTTTAAGTTGGTCTTCAGATTTGTGGATTCAAAGTGGGAACAATGGTAGTAACTTGCTACTGCTTGAAGGTTTTTCTATTAAGAATCTTGAACTGTCTTCCTCCGTTCCCATAACTGCTGCTTGTGATCTGACTTATACAAAGTTTTGAAAGTTTTTTTTTGGCAAATAGAAATCAGTGGTTTCATCAAAAGTTTCTTGGAATCCCAAATTTTTGCAGGTAATCAGTTGGGAGATGCTTGTGGAACTGATTCTGATGGAGACGGTGTACATAACAATGAAGATTACTGTCCCCACAACCCTACTCTACATGACACCAGCTTCCAGCCCTATACTGTTATAGCAATGGATCCTGATAATACTGTACTGAATGACACTGCATTTAGCACATATAATTCGGGAAAGGAAGTGGTATACAGAGGCTTTAATTCCAGTGTCCCTTTACTTCTAATAGGTAGGTTAAAACAGCTGAACATAGTTAAATAGAAGACTGTTTAATGTCAATCCTGGTTGTTTAATTTATCCATCTTGTATGTATAATTGTGCATTAAAAAGAGAGACAATTACTGTTTTCCAACACTTTTCAGAACATTAAATTGCATTGGTAAATTAGACTGGCATAATTCACAAAAATCTAGATGCTAGTAGCAAAAGTAGCTATTAAACCACATTTATTTTTGCTGGTAAACCATGTTCTGTCCTTTAGAGGTCAAATGTGAATCTGTGGAATTTATTTCTGTTTTAAAGACCGGTTTTATTTAGGAGTCTAGAATTTTGTTACTAATATCTTACACACTTTTTTAAGCATAAGCCCTAGCGAGGCTCGCACTTTCTTTTTTTTCTTTTTTCGTCTCCAGACTTTCATGAATTGTGACTTAGCATGATGAGTGCCTGTCTCCTCACTGCAGTTAAGCGGCAATGGGTTATGCTAGTATTGGGATAGGTGACCGCTTCAGTGCACTACTCATTTCTCTGATGTCTCTGTGGCTCGCGCCACTGAAACCACTTTTGGCCTTGTTGTCACACTATATTTCACTTTTAATCGTTGTGCTGTCTATTATCGATAAACATTTATTTATTGTCCCAGATAAATGTATGCAAAAACATGCACACTGCAGCATTTTCAGTTGTCTGGGCACTTCTGGTCTTTATAATTTATTAAAAGTTAACTCATTTATAAAAGCAAACAATAATCACATGTAACTTAACAAATAAAATCACACAAATAGTTCATTCATTAAAAAGCCCAACACTGACTTTTCTGTTAACAGGAAATCAGCATTACAGTGATGTGGACTTCTCCGGGACTTGGTATGTAAGCTCTGAGGAGGGAGATGATTATCTGGGCTTTGTGTTTGGTTACCAGAGCAACAGAAAGTTCTATGTAGCCATGATGAGACGTGAAAACAAAAACTATGGGGATAATTACAGAGGAGGAATCACAGGTTTGCAAATCAAGGTAAGTTCTTTTGGAAGCTGATGAAATAGAAGTGCATGTTGGCAGTAGTGAACTCGCATCTTGTTGTAGATGGAAAATAAATGTGAATAGTAGAGGTTAACATTACTTGGTATCAGTGTATGTCCATGTGATTATAAGTGAAACAGACAGTTTTTTATATGGTTGTTTCATGAGACTGGGAATTGTACTCTTCTATATGACTCAATAGTACACTTACTGATTCGTATTGACATTCTAATGCCACAGGCAATGAAGTTCCCTTATTTTGTAGACCTTGTAATTCCATATAACCTATATATACTTTATGGATGAGTATGTGTATTTTATTAATTTACGCAGTTCACTCTACCATCGGTACTGTTATGCATTCGAATGGTAGTAGCATAGTGACTTATATGTGTACATAATAAATGCTAAATGTATTTTATGAAAAACCTTGTATGTGTACTCTGTGGATAACACTGTATGCATACTTTATGAATCCAGGCAGTGCACTCTTCCAGTGGACCTGGCACTGCACTGACTGATGCTTTATGGCACTCTGATGATACAGACAGTGAAGTAACCATGTTGTGGCAAGACCCCAGCCTCTATACATGGAAACCCAGAACTCCTATCAGGTGGAACCTTAAATGGAGACCATCAATAGGGCTGATAAAGTAAGTATAAGAGTCTTATAGGCCATCTATAGGGCTGATAAAGTAGGTATGAGACTCTATAAGGCCATCTATAGGGCTGATAAAGTAAGTGTGAGACTGTACAAGGCCATCCATAGGGCAGATAAAGTAACTGTAAGACTCTATGAGGCCATCCACAGGGCTGATACAGTAATTATAACATGCTAGGAGGACATCTGTGTGGCAGATAAGATAACTATAAAACGATGAGGCAATCCACAAGAGAAAGTAAAAATAAAAGTCCTTGAGTCCATCCATATAGGAAAGAGACAAAACAAAAGCAGGAGGGAACACAATAAAGTTAGAAAACAAATAGGACTGATATAAGGAAGCATGATATTCCATGAGTCCATCTATAGGACTGATGAAGTAAGTACACTACCCTATGAGGATATCCATAGGACTGGTGAAGTAAGTACAAGACTCTATGAGGATATCCATAGGGCTAATGAAGTAAGCATAAGACTCCATGAAGATATCCATAGGACTGACAAAGTAAGCATAAGACTACATGATGATATCCTTAGGACTGATAAAGCAAGACTAAGATTCCATGAGGATCCCACAGGACTGATACAGTAAGTATAAGACTACATGAGAATATGCTAACCATAGGACTGATACAGTAAAAACACCATGAGGATAAAATAAGGCAATTTAAATAACTATAAACTTATCCACTGGTAAAGAAAGTGTAAATTAATATCCATAGGATGGATAAAGTGTCAATTTTAGGACTGATAAGGATCAAGCTATGACAGTAGTTATTTGGAGAATGCCCATACTTTTTGTGAAAATTCTTTTTAAGGATTTCTGTACACAAATTATCTGTGTAAAGTGTCTCATTTTTACCCCACAGCCCTTAAGGGCTGTCGGGGTATTGTTTTCACCCAAGTTTGTCTGGGCTGTATCTCAGAAACCATAAGGTGTAGGAAGTTGATACTTGGTAGGGACATTGGTTAGGGGGTGAGGGTGTGCAACGTCATGGTCTGACCTTGATTTGACCTTTGGCCTTGCCATAGTGAGCTTGAGTTTGAAAATCTTGTCCGGGCTATATCTCGGAAACCATAAGGTGTAAGAAGTTGATACTTGGTAGGGACATTGGTTGGGGGTGTAGGTGTGCAATGTCATGGTCTGACCTTGATTTGACCTTTGACCTTGCCGTAGTGACCTTGACCTGTAAAATCTTGTCCGGGCTATATCTTGGAAACTGTAAAGGTGTAGGAAGTTGATATTTGGTAGGGACATTGGTTAGGGGGTGTAGGTGTGCAACATCATGGTCTGACCTTGATTTGACCTTTGACCTTGCTGTAGTGACCTTGACCTATAAAATCTTGTCCGGGCTATATCTCGGAAACCGTAAGGTGTAGGAAGTTGATACTTGGTAGGGACATTGGTTGGGGGTGTAGGTGCGCAATGTCATGGTCTGACCTTGATTTGACCTTGCCATATTGACCTTGACCTTTAAAATCTTGTCTGAACTATATCTCAGAAACTGTGAGGTGTAGGAAGTTGATACTTACTAGGGACATTGGTTAGGGGGTGTAGGTGTGCAACGTCATGGTCTGACCTTGATTTGACCTTTGACCTGGCCGTAGTGACCTTGACCTATAAAATCTTGTCTGGGCTATATTTCGGAAACTGTAAGGTGTAGGAAATTGATACTTGGTAGGGACATTGGTTAGGGGTTATAGGTGTGCATTATCATGGTGTGACCTTAATTTGACCATTGACCTTGTCGTAGTGACCTTGACCTTTAAAATTTTGTTGCACCTTTGGGTCTGTCTTTTGATGCAGATTAAGCACTGTTAAAGTAATATTAGAATTTATTAAGAATTTTACGTTTATAACTTCCCATTGTAAGAGATGGAATTCCATCAAGTGAACCACAGATTTTGTTCCAACACCACACATAAGCATTCATTGAATGTATTACCACTTCTGTATGCATGGTAATATTCAAAACATCTAAACCATAATTCGGCCATGCAGATATAGATAAACAGTGTTGTAATTTTAGTTTACTGATTAATGCTGTCATCTTATTATTGAATTATCTTGTTTTAATACTTCATCTTTGCATGCATTATCTTTCTTTTAGATGTTATTTTCTCTATTTAAACATTGTTTGGACCTTTATATAACTGACAATGCTCTGAAAGTATCCTGGACTTTGTACTGATACAGTACTTCTATATCTCATGGTGTTCGAAATATTTCCCTAGGCTGTGGGGTATGGGCATCTCTGATGCTATTTTGTTATTTTTCTTTGTTAATGCTTGTTAATGCTATCCATTTTTATTGCATGACAGTATAAGAGTTCACAATGGTGAGGGTGTTGACGTGATCAGTTCAGGGGACATCTATGACTACTCAATTCTTGGAGGCAAACTGGGTGTGTTTGTGTTCAACCAATCAGACGTAACCTGGTCCAACCTGATAGTTAGGTGCCAGGAGGGACAGAACTCGGCTGTGTATTTGGATGGAGTTAGTTACTTGGAGCTGGCTAATATGTCTGCATATCAAATTGATCAGAGGTAACTGTAATGGTTTAATGACAGCATTAACAACAAGCTCACCCACGTACCCCCCACCAAGGCACAACACCTCCAATGTTGCTATGAGTGCAGTGATAAAAAGCCCTTTAAAAAGTTTCTGGGTCCAAGCAGTGATCCGAATCACAGCCAAAATTTAGTCATCTGTGTCTTGTGCCATTGGCAACTTTTTCTGAAAATTTCATCAAAATCTGTCCATACGTTTTTGAGGTATCTTGCAAACAAACACAAACTGCCTCTTTGTACTTTTTACATCACCTGACAAAGACACAATTTTTGGTGATCTTGTAGTGTTAGTGTCTACATCATCAACTTATCTAATGAAAATTCAACGCATATAGAGATGATGATGATGATGATTCTATCTCACAGCTTATTACCCTGGTTTTAATAATTGCAATTTTTGGTTCTAATTATATTCTGTTGTATTTCTTTCTTAATTGCCTGTTGTATATTCATAGATATCTACGATCTTAGTAAAACAACCTTTTTATTGCGTTAATACATCCTATCCAATGGACAATTGCTAAACCGGTCAGCGCAGACCGGCCCGCCAAACGCCAGAAAAAGACGTCCTGTGTTTCCACCGGCTGGCCGGTCCCAGTACTGTGCATTCGCCAGGTGGCGCATGGTATTTACTTCCTGTCTAGACAACATGACGTCATAGCATCTTTTTCGTTTGGTGCGTGTACTGTGCAGACGTGTTTTCAACAATCTCCAGATATTTTAAGGAAAGTGTGCATTATGATGGATTTTATACCTTATTTGCAAATATTTTATTGTAAAAGTGTTACCTACATATCAAGCACGGATATACATCGAGAAATCTGCTGGAAACGCTCCCTAGCTGACTCAATTTAGTGTTGATGATAGGGCAGTTACGAGGGAACATGGCAGCCATTTTACTAGTTTCCTCCCATTCAACCATTGTGTTGTTAGGGGCAGATCGACAATATTGAGGAATTATGGATATACAGGTAATTTTATCAGTGTCTTTTGTTTGAGGATACCTTCTGTAACTTCCAGCTACAGTCACCATAGAAACGTCTTTTCTAGTACTACAATAAGTATCACGGAAAACTTCCGTCTACGTAGTTTTGAACACTGTAAATAGAAGGGATTCCCCATGCATTTTAAAGCTGCATTCTTCATCAGAGCGCACTGGTAAAGACTTCTCTGCTGCAACTTCAATCTACGTAGTTTTGATCACTGCAAATAGAAGGAATTCCCCAAGAGGTGCATTCTTCAGAGCGCACTGGTACCGACTTCTCTGCTGTAAAGCATCAGTCACACCAGCCTAGCTCGAGTATTTAGTGTTTTTTCATCAGAAGCAAGAGATGAATTCTTCAGATTTCTTCAGAGCGCACTGGTCCAGACATCTTTGCTGTAAAGCATTAGTCGACCGGCAAGCTCATGTTCAGCTGACCTCATCTAGTATTTACATAGAAGGAACTTCATCTTTAATCACTCTCAGTCCCTCCCTTGTGGACCCGGCACTTGTGTCGGTAATAAGGGCAGTGGATGGCCAGGAAACTGGTTTGAATGTACAGCCGGCTGAGAAGAAGAATCGACTTCAGACCGGCCAGGACTTCATCTACAGAGCGCACTGGCCCAGGCTTCTCTGCTTTTAAAGCATCAGCCGACCGGCCAGCACAAAAGAACGCGACCGCTGACGTCATATCCAGTCAGCCAATCGCGTGTCCTCCGACCAATCACGAAGCAGGTCATGTGTTTTCACCGACCAGGAAGGTCGGAAGTGTGTTCTTCAGAACTCACGTCTTCTGTGATTCCAGTCCCTGCCTTGCAGACCCGGCTTCATTGTCGGTAGTGGGGTTTGTGGATGAGAAAGAATACTGCGCATTTGCATGTTTAAGTATCACAAAAGAACGTCACAACTGACGAGCTCCAATCAGCCAATCACGTGACACACCGAACACCAAGTGTTTCTAAAAATAGTTCACAAGGGGTTTCCCAGTAACTGTCAAATCTACAAATAAGACGTGCAATTTAAGAAATACTTTAATTAATGGAGGAAACCTACAGCAAGCTGAATTCAACACAGATGATAGTTGTAAAATTGCTTTAGCAACTGTGTACAGAGTGTACTGACTGGTAACACAGTTTTGTACACTTCAACAACTGGTTACAGAGTGTACCGACTGGTACTGGCTACACAGCCTTGTACACTTGCTTCAACAACTGGTTACAGAGTGTACCGTCTGGTACTGACTACACAGCCTTGTACACTTGCTTCAACAACTGGTTACAGTGTACCGACTGGCACTGGCTACACAGTCTTGTACACTTGCTTCAACCTACTGGTTACAAAGTCTACTAACAGGGTGTTGGCTACACAGTCCTTACTGTACAGTGCTTCAACCCAACTGGTTACACAAACAAAAAAAAAAAAAAAAAAAAGCTGGCTAAATATAGACCAGTGGCTGTCAAAATTCATGGATGACCCCAGTCTGCTAGTTTTTTGTTACAGAGAATTACTAGTTACAGTAAAGTACCGAGTATGGAGCCCGGGTACCGGAGAGAGTTACCTCAGGCTTATTTGGTTACAGAGAATTCTTATACCGGTCAGTGGTCTTGGTGATATGACAGTGTCCCTTATCACACCTCTCAACAACCTGTTATTGGTGCTGGACTTGCCTGGAGAGATAATAAATTTTGTCATCATGTCCGGCCAGGGGTCAGACATCTCACAAATGACAATTGCTCTGTAAATACTGCACCTTGCAGGCTGCTGGCCCAGGGCGAAGAGTCTATTAATGTGAAAAGTTGTGTCAGCCCCACCAGACCACAATAAGAACAGCTAGAGACTGTTAACCTGGATCATTGTCACCAGACCGGACCAGTGTCCGGAGGGACAGAAAATGTTTGTCAGAATACCAAATGTCCCAATGTGGCACACAGTCTGCCTATAGGTTCCAGACTAAGCCCTTTTTGGGAACGTAGGAAGCCTTGGGGGCTGGACCCTAGGTAGTACAACTGTTGAAGGAGGGATACCTATGTCCATATACCTATACAAGAACAATCCAGGAAATGCCTGAGATTTCACATCCAAGGTCGGGCATACCAGTTCAAGGCCCTGCCATTCAGTTGGTCCACAGCACCTTTGGAGTTCACCGTGATACCAAAGCAGGTGAAATTGATAGCCATATACAAGGATTTAAGAAGCCACCAGTACCTAGATGACTGGTTGGTGAGAGCCAGATCCCACCAGGCTTGTCTCCAACATACTCAGGAACTAGTAAATAATGTGTCAGCAACTGGGTTGGCTGATGAACTTAGAGAAATCAGAGCTGGAGCCCAAACAAGACTTCGATTTTGTAGGCTACCAGTTCGACTTCAGGTCTGATCGGTTCCGACCGACTCTGCACTGGTGACAGAACCTTCAAGAGACTGTTAAAACTGCTATCCCTACCGGCTTGCCCAGTCCGGGAATTCATGTCCTTGATAGGTTACTAACATCTACAGAAAAGCATGTTAATCTAGGCAGACTTCATATGAGACCCATACAGTGGCATCTCAAAAACAACTGGAGGGTACCAGAATCACTGGAAAAGGTGATCCAAGTCCCCAGGTCCCTGCACCCCCATTTACAATGGCGGCTGAAGGAAGACAATGCACTTACAGGCCAACCATTACACCCAATAAAACATGCTCTGCAAATATTTACAGATGCATCAACAGAAGGGTGGGGTGCTCACTTAGATGAGCACTTGGCAAGAGCAACCTGGTCCCCTCCGGGAAGCAAGTTGTATATAAACTATCTAGAACTTAAAGCAGCCTTTCTGGCTTTAAAAGAGTTCCAAGACCTTTGCTCAACAAGATAGTACTTGTAGCAACTGACAACACCACAGTAGTGTCATACATAAAGGAAGGAGGAATGAGGTCGGGCCGACTTTGTGCCCTACTATGGAGAATCTTGACCTGGTGTACCAGGAAACAAGTGACTCTAAAGCACGACACATTCCAGGCCGGCCTAATATGGTAGCAGACAGGCTGTCCAGGCTAGGCCAGACCATCCCAACAGTGGTTTCTCCTTCCAGAGGTCTTCCACTCTATGCAGTAGGTGGCACCGGCCCAAAATAAACTTATTTGCCACGAGGTTCAACAACAAGTCGCCTCTGTTTTGTGTCACCGGTACCGGATCCCCTGGCCACAGCAGTGGATGTGCTCAGTCGGCCATGGTAGGATCTAAAAGCATACACCTTCTCACCATCAGCCATATTGGGCAAAGTGGTGGAGAAGTTGCAAGACTCCCCATGTAAGAGAATCATTATGATTGCTCCGGGGTGGCCCATCATGCCTTGGTTTTGGGATCTAGTGGCCATGTCCAGCCACATCCCACTGAGCCTGCCCAATCTGTCCAGCCTGTTCACAGCCATTCGATCAGATCCCTCACAGAAATCTGACAAATCTTAATCTCCATGCAGGGCTCCTAGAGCCTCAGCAATCGAGGAGCAGGACTTGTCTGAGGCAGTGGCAGCAAGAATTGAGGCTCCTCAAAGGGGGGTCAATCAGATCAGTCTATGAGGCAAATGGGTCATTTTTTACCAAGTGATGTATCATTCATCAGGTGGACTTCGGGGCACTACCTGTAAAATCAGTTGTTTACTTCCTTAGGTACCTGTTTCAGGACAGGAAGTTGCAGCCCAGTACCATTGATGGTTACAGGTCAGCCATTGCTGATAGTCTAGAATTTGCCCATCAATGTTAGTAAGGATGAAAATCTCACTCGTCTCCTGGATAGCTTCCACTGAGACAGACCCAAAGGCTGGAGGGGAACCCCCTCCTGGAACCTCTCCCTGGTTTTTGCACCAGCTGACAAGGTTCATTTTCAACCAATTAAAGGCCTCCTTGAAGCATTTGACCTTCAAGGCAGTTTTCCTCTTGGCCCTGGGTTCGGGCAAGCGTAGAAGTGAGATACATGCTTGGCAAACAGCCCAGCACCATTGATGGTTATAGGTCACCCATTGTTGATAAACTGGAAATTCACCCTTCAACATCAGTAAGGACGAAAATCTCGCTCGTCTCCTGGATAGTTTCCTCAGAGACAGACCCAGAGGCAGGAGTGGCATACCCTCCTGGACCTTCTTACTGGCCGTGCACCAGCTAAGAATCCATTTGATCCAATCAAGGAGGCCCCCTTGAAGCATTTGACCTTCAAGACGGTATTCCTCTTGGCCCTTGGGTCCTGCAAGTGCAAAAGTGAGATTTCTATCCTAGAATCAGCTGGCCATAGAGTGTCCAGTGTGGCCCCTGGGGTTATAACAGCCCTGGCCCCAACTCTGGATAGATCCCTCAAGTCTGACAGGTCCCTCTGTCCGGTCAGAGCATTGTGCTACTATTTGGACAGGACCTCAGACATCAGGCAGAATAAGGAGGTTGTTTTTGTCTCCTTTAAGAAAGGTTTCAACAAAGACATCTCACCTGCCACTATCTCCTCTTGGATCAAGCAGACTGTGATCCTATGTTATGAGCTCTCTGACCAGGAGGCCCACATTTAACATCAGGTTAAAGCCCATGATGTCAGGGCCTTTGCTGCTTCTAAGGTCTTCCAGTCGGGAGTCTCCTTAGATCCAATCTTGTCAGCCTGCCACTGAAGTCACAATACCTTAACACAGTTCTATATGAAGGGCGGGGCTTGGGCTGATTCAGAGCTTTACCAATTGGGCTCGGTAGTGGCTGCTCAGCAGATCCACAAGTGGCCCTTAGATTGAGGAGATTTATTATATGTGCATAACAGTTCTTCATGTACATAAGAATT
Source organism: Sabellastarte sp. h YS-2021 (assembly GCA_964017235.1). Lineage (NCBI taxonomy): Eukaryota > Metazoa > Annelida > Polychaeta > Sabellida > Sabellidae > Sabellastarte > Sabellastarte sp. h YS-2021. Next base: position 56,660,464 of record OZ024930.1, on the reverse strand, counting down.
AAGTGTGGCGTGCTTCCTTCGGGAGGTTTATTTGCATTCTGGGACTGAACTCATCCCTCTCTTCCCCTACCTCAGAGCAGGTCTGCAAAAAAAGGGGGGGCGACGGCGGTATAGCCCCGGGTAACCGGCTGCTGGCAACCGACCATGGCCTTGCAGGGTTTCCTGACCTTAAAGTCAACCCAGGCCTGGACCTATAGGTCTCCTGACGAAGTCAGCCTAGACCGTAGGTTAAAATTTGCTATTACTTGTGAGTTCACATAAGTCCCTAGTAACTTACCTGCCGACCAAGCGGTAGTTATTCAGCAATTGTCCATTGGATAGGATGTATTAACGCAATAAAATTGCAAATTTAATAAGTAAATTAAATTTTTATAAGTTAATACCCTATCCAATGGACACACAAGACCTTCCCACCGACCCCGCTATCAGCTTACTAGGGGTCTAATAGTTTTAGACAACGAAAAAGATGCTATGACGTCATGTTGTCTAGACAGGAAGTAAATACCATGCGCCACCTGGAAAATGCATAGTACTGGGACCGGCCAGCCGGTGGAAACACAGGACGTCTTTTTCTGGCATTTGGCGGGCCGGTCTGCGCCGACCGGTTTAGCAATTGTCCATTGGATAGGGTATTAACTTATAAAAATTTAATTTACTTATTAAATTTGCAATTGTGTAGACATGAATTACATGGAAGGACTTTAAAAGGTATTAGTAAAGTCAGTAGCACAAAAATCAGCCAACTTCTGGTGAACTAGTATGGAATCTTTCTGTTACTAAAATGTCAAATATATATCACCTTAACAATTCTGTCCTTATTGTAGCAGTTTCAGTTTTGGATTGTGGGTGAAGTGGAATGACACATTGCCAATGGACAAGCAGCCCTTGCTGTGTACATTGGCAGAAGAAGTATGTCTGTCTGTTGAGAATCAGATCCTTGTGGCCAAGCTAGGGGGCACTCGGGCCAATGGAAGTACCATTTTAGTGGAGGATACTTGGTATCATATTATGATGAGATACGAATATGAAAGTAAGTAACTGTAACTCTCAACTTCTTCCAATATAGTTTAATTTCAAGGATTGTATGTTACCCAAAGATGTTGTATGTATGTTTGTTTAATATTTTATGAAATCTGATTTTTTACTTCCAAATGTATTAGACAATGTGTTTTTGGATTCTGTCTTTAATTCAGAAAATTAATTGTTACATTGTTGTTGGATTTCATTGTTATTCTTTAAGTAAATTTAATGTGCTTTTAACATAAGATGAACTTTTTAGGCCTAGTGGTGAGAGTATTTTGGGAGCAGAAAGTCAGTGCTTGCTTAGTTTATATAAATAATACCCTTGGACAAAGTACCATACACATGTATGTCATTCATGAGCCAAGGGTATTACTGGATATTAATATGAGTCAGAGAGGTAAACCTGTAACAGACTCGCACCTTCTCCATCATCATAGAAATACTGACATTCAATTACTCGAAAGAAGTCCATAAAAATTGAAAGTAAGAAGGATTTACATTAATACAAGTATTACTTTTGTCAAAAAATGCAACACAGAAAGGTTTTCATTCGGTAAACCACCGGTTTATGCCCCAACTAGTGGAGAACTATTATGGAATATTTGTAATTTCCTTTGGGATTAAAATAATATTTTCTCTGCGTACAATTTAAAAAAATTGTAATGACTATCTGACTTTGTGTTGATAGCTGAGACAGTGACAGTTTACCTGAATGGTTCATCTGGAGAGACAGAAGCAATCCAAACAGATGCCACACACCTGTCAAACCTGACAGAGAACAATCTCTATGTTGGCAGAAATAACAATTCCTATTTTTCAGGATTTGTTGATGAGGTGAAAAAATATCTTAAACTACTTATAATTCAGTTTAAATAGGACACTCCCTGTAGGACACTCCGTATTGAACTCTTTTGCACAATAGTAGATTCATATCCATTTTGTGCTATATAGATGTTTCTATTCTGTTCTGTTCTAAATAGATAAAAGAATTTCTGTGATAATTAGTTCTGCACAACATATCATTGGTTAATATCAGGAAGATCTTGTTAGTGGCTCAATGGTTATTTTGATATCTTTGGGTTTACCAGCACTCAGTGATGTCTTGGTCCTTTCGGCATTTCCATTCGTCCTAGGGACATATTTATAAAGATATTAAATATGTTGATCTAGCCAGATAATATCACCCTGTCAAGTTGCATCAATTAGTTGGCCCTCTTTGGTTTTAGGTTTGAATCCAACATCTCAAAGAACTGATGGTCCATGAAAAGAGATTTAATACCCAATTTTGACTTTCAGTGTTTCTATTTAGTCCACAAAGACAGCATCCTATTAATGCATAGTTGGAGTTGAATGTGAAACTTCCAGGTCATCATTATTGCTAACAGAAGCATGCAGTAAAAGAGGAAGTCACAGAGTACTACACAAATGAAGCTATTAAATATTAAGTGTGTGGTGGCTAACCATCAGCTGATATGAGGGGAAACCCAAAATATTAAACTTGAAGGGTTAAATATTAAAAAGAATCCACATTTGACATAGCTTACACAGCTTACACAGCTTAACATTCCATTGAACTTAAAATAGGTTAATCTTTTAGTAAAAATGGTTAAAATGGTTTAATTTAGCTTACTAGAGGTACAAGTAAGAAATTTAATCATGCTTTGTCTTTCAATAGATAAGGATCTACAACCGGTGGATTCCAGAAGAATATATGGATGAAATCATCCAGTACAGATATCCTGTGTGGCCCTTGCATCAGCATTATTTGACTGGATATTATAACATGGATTCTTACAATGAGGCTACTCACACTGTGTATGATAACGGTCCTTATTCCTTACATGGCATTCTGCATGGTGCTGTTTCTATGACAAAGGTACAGATTAAGTTATTCAGCAAAACTTGTACAAGCTTTCAGTAATAGACAAGTTGTTCTTTTAAAAAAACCTTGTAGTTGCCCATGTTAATATATTACATCTTTTACTGAGTTAAATATACTATGTGGTAAATGGTACAGAATACTAAGACATATTTATGACTTAATAAGTTTTATTATCCTTCTTTATAACTTGTGTATATTAGTTAGTATCTCATATAAACTCATATATTCAACTTCGAAATAAAATTGGTAGCTTAGCCCCTTCAAAAGCACTTAAATTTCACTGTGAATTTGGCTTATCTGTATATCTTGCGCCTGCTGTTGTTTAGTAGGCAATCCTCTCAATTTTCAGTGCAATTGGTCTGTTTTCAAGCCAGGTACATATCTATAGATACAAAGTTACTTCAGTTGAGTAGTTAAAATAGAAAGGTCATCCTCAAGTCTCTGTCTTCTGTGAGAGGGATGGATGGTGGACCCTGGACTATATTGGCTGTGTATGTGAAATTATGAACTATTTCTGCATTAATATGAATCCCAAAAAGCAGGGAAATATTGTCAGCTAGCCACCTAGTAGAATAGAATCTTTTTTGTTTAAGCTTGGAATATTTGAGTTTTTACAAATCTAAATTTTTCTGTGTTTCTTTTGCAATGATTATTTCTGTTTTTCAGACCGATACAACTTCAGCTTTCTTTGAAATGGTCTTTCCTGACAATTAACAGTGAAAATGTCTGTTAAACATTGAAAGAAACTGTGATAATGATGAAAACAGTGGAGCAGGAGTAGCAATGACATTGACTAGAATATTAACAAAGTATTACACATGGCACAATCTGTGATAAACTTTTTGACTCTAACCCATGAACTTTTGTGTGTTACGTTTTTGCTTATAAAAGATGTTTTAACAAATATATGTGATATATTTTGCACCCAAAGTCTGTTTCATTAGTCCCTTAAATACATTAAAGCTGTAAATTACTGGGCTAAAGGTTCGTAAGTTATAATCATGTAACTAACCTTTCAGTGAGTTAGATGGGTAATAACAACAAACAGAATTAAACTACATAGAATTACACCATAAGGTGTAGGAAGTTGATACTTGGTAGGGACATTGGTTAGGGGCTGTAGGTGTGCAACATTGTGATGAACATTTGATTTGACCTTTCACGGGGCCATAGTTGCCTTGAGATTGTAAATCTTGTCCGACCTATATCACAGAAACTATAAGGTGTAGGAAGTTGATACTTGGTAAGGAACTGGTTTGGGGATGTAGGTGTGCAACATCATGGTGTGACCTTGATTTTACCTTTGACCATGCCGTGGTGACTTGAGTTTGAAAATCTTATCAGCATATATCTCAGAAAGAGTAATGTGTAGGAAGTAGATACTTGGTTAGGACATTGATTAGGGGGTGTAGCTGTGCAACTTAGTGTGGCCTTGATTTAACCTTTGACCTTGCCATAATTCCTAGGTGTAGGACGTTAATACTTATAGTAGGGACATTAGTTAAAGGATGTAGGTGTGCAACATTATTGTGTGACTTTGATTTGACCTTTGACCTTACAGTAGTGACTTTGACCTTTAAAATTTTGTCTTGGCTGTATCTTGGAAACTGTAAGGTATGAAAAGTTGTTTTTGGATGAGTCATTGATTGAGTGTAGCTATGCTAAATCATGGTGTGACTTTTAACCTTGGCTCTGCCAAAGTGTGTTCACCTGCCATATTTGAGATATATTTCTCTTACCACAAAGATATATGGATTGTTGTAACTTATTATTATATATACTTTGCTATTTCCATTGACAGTTATACATCTACTTCAATTAAAAAATCTTACAGCTTTATACTATTAATTAAGGGCTGTCGGGGTATTGTTTTCACCCATGGTGTCCGGATGGACAGGTGGGTTGGCGGGCAGCGGGAAAAAGTGTGTATAGGCTGTGTCTCAGAAACCATAAGGTGTAGGAAGTTGATACTTGGTAGGGACATTGGTTGGGGAGTGTAGGTGTTCAATATCATGGTGTGACCTTGATTTAACCTTTGACATTGCCATAGTGACCTTGACCTATAAAATCTTGTCCAGGCTATATCTCGGAAATCGTAAGGTGTAGGAAGTTGATTCTTGGTGGGGACATTGTTTGGGCGTGTAGGTGTCCAGCGTCATGGTCTGACCTTGATTTGACCTTTAACCTTGCCATAGTCACCTTGACCTAATAACTTTTGTCCGGGCTATATGTCAGAAGCAGTAAGGTATTCGAAGTTGATACTTGGTAGGGACATTTGTTGGGGTTAGGTGTGCAATATCATGGTGTGACCTTGATTTGACCTTGCCATAATGACCTTGATCTACAAAATCTTGTCCGGGCTATATCTTGGAAACCGTAAGGTGTAGGAAGTTGATACTTGGTAGGGACATTGGTTATGGCTTTCTCTTATGACAAAGACATTTGGATTGCTGCAACTAATTATCATATAATTATATACTTTTACACAATTGTGCTATTTTCATTGACATCTATTTTGATATTAATAAATTTTACAGCATCATAATTTTTAGTTTACTGATTAATGATGTCATCTTGCTGTTGAATTGTCTTGTTTTAATACTTCATCTTTACATACATTTCCTTTCTCCTAGACATTATTTTCTCTGCTTAAACAATATTTGGACCTTTATATAACTGACACTGCTCTGAAAGTATCCCGATCTTTGTACTTTTTAACACTTGCATATCTCATGGTGTTGAAAACCATTTCCCCAAGCTGTGGAGTACGGGCATCTCTGATGCTATTTTTTAGTTTACTAACTAGTGCTGTCATATTGCTTTTGAATTGTCTTGTTTTAATACTTAAGCAGTTTACATTTTAAAAACCTTATATCTTCTTTATTATTTTACCTAGCAGTTTTGTATACACAAAGATGTCTTGGGTGTTATTACCAGTAATTCCAGAATCATGGCTGAATTCGCTACATGTTAGATTATGCCATATCCCGTCTGAGGATACACTATGTTGAATTGATGCAATTTCCAGTTTTCATTAGGCATGAGGACAAATACATGTAAATAGACAAAGAGACTAGGTTACAATACCCTCATCCCTCCCCTTATGAGGACGAGGGTAATTAGGTTACAGTTTTACAAATGATACAGCATAAGCAACATGTTTGGCTGAGTCTCTAGTGTTTATTGGCCCAAGCAAATTAAGAGTTTAATGATTGACCCCAAGGCTCCCATGTCACCTTTATATCATTTGGTAAATTATTTCTCTGTATAGCTAAACAAACATAATGTATATATACAGTCCTTTGTTTCTGTATCTTTAAATATCAATGACCGTCAGGTCTCTACATTCTGGTCTTGGCTATTTCAGTAAATCTTGACATTTCTGGTATGGATTACCCATGATTCCCCTTCTTTACTGCATGTGGAGAAGTTTGGGAGCATGCCTTGGAAATGATTGAATTCTATGAGCTGATTGTGGTCATCTTTGGTGCAAGCTGCTTTTGTCTATAATATGTATGATTGACTGTTACAGTGCAATAAAATCCAACACTGGAGATCAGTTTAAACACTGCTGCATCACCGAGGGTTTGCATTTGATCCCAGAGACAAACGTGTTAAGATTAGATGAATCAGTTGATAGTCCTCTAGTTTTGGATCCTATCTCCAGTGGTAGGTTAAATGTCTCGACAGGAATCCCAGAGAGTGAATACATATCTGCATGTGATTGCTTTTTGAAACTTATCAGAATTCGTACAAATGTTTGCTCTTTTTAACAACTGAAATAAGATTTCCTATAAATTACCATGATTTGGAAAATATTGTATTAGTTTCAAACATAAATGAAAAGGTTTTATTTATCCTTTTTGAACAGTCTAAGTGTTTTGACCCTAATACTTTCTGCACAAGAATGGCCCAGAAAGTGTTTGGTTCTGTTCTGAAGAGTTACTGCTCAGGAATGTATCTCTTGAGGGATTAAATTTTGTAATAATATTTGTAAGGGTAAAATACACATAGTTTTTTGGAAATATTAGTTCATTTTCTAAATCTGATAAAAATGATATATTATTGTAATGAAGAATCAGAAATGCTGTATTTTATTTTTTCAAAGTTCCAGTTTTATCAGAATGTAAATTTTTATTAGTCAATGAATACAGGAGGTCTTGCCCAGGACGTTATTCAGCACAATCTTTATTTTGTGTTTATTTCCAAAGCCAAGGACAGATGATAATATGACAGTTATAATCAGGCTATAAAATGTAAGCATGTTTCATTGGTACACAGCAACAACAAAAGAGCTGTTCTGTTCATATTGTATTGAAATCTCTGGTTCTCATTCTTTTGTTATTTTAAGTCATTGTCTCTGTTCAAAGGGCCATATTGACATAATCCAAGGTGAAGTCTTGATGTATTTGCAAAATTTGTGTACAGATAAAACTATCCATTACACAGGGCTGAGAATGTTGAAAGGATACTATGATGGAAAAAAACTTAGTGGTGTATAATGGTATCCATGTTTTCAGGCCTGGATTTACATTTTTATCACATTAAGCAAATTAGAGAAATATATTTATTTTCTTTGGAATTAATTTCTGACAGTACATGGGTGGACACAAAGATAAACAGTCTTCAGAATTTTTCAAATATAAGTGGTGTAAACAACAAAATTGTACAAACTAAGTAACAGAATACACTTAGACAAAACTTATCAAGACATTTGTTATTTATTTTGTGCAATTTAATTATTTTTACCACTAAAATAAGCTAAACTCTAAGACCGTCGTGTCCAGTTTATCTTTGTGTCCAGCCGTGTACATCTTCCCCAAGTATAAAATAAAAAGGTGAACCCTTTTATCAAGATAACTTAGCATGTAAAATATTGTTTCTACTTTACTATGACAGATAGCTATCAGTTTCAATAGAGAAGGCCCTCTATATATACTGTCTATATACAACATTCAGTTCCACTTAAAAGAGCATTCTACTTAACAGTGTTCTGATTAATGTCACATTACAAAATAGCATATCTGGGTGATACACGAATAAAATAAGGGTTTTGGTCTACTAGAGCGAGCCGCAAAGCTATCAGACACACGAGTAGTGCACTGAAACAGTCACACATCCCAGGAGTAATGTAACCCATTGCCACTTAACTTCAGTGAAGAGACAGATACTCAATCACACTACGCCACAATCCATGAAAATCTGGAGACAAAAAAAAGTGATTTCTAAAAGATCAAGCCTCACTAGATCATGCTTAAAAAGATGAACTATTGGCCCACAGGACATTCATGCAGGATTCTGGACTACTTGATGATTATAAAAAATAAACTGAAGTGAACAATAAGTAATAAGTTTAATATTGGGGTAACCTGCACAATTGGCACTTAGCATATTTATCTAACTGTGTGCATTTTGGTCTTACTTCACACTCATAAGACCCCTTGTTTCTTGTTGTCCACTTGATGATCATGTTTGTTCGAGAAGATCTTGAGCTTTTTCAGCTGTAGCATCTTTCACAACCAAACATTATTGGTTGTAATCATTTTTGGGAGTAACTTTTGAGAGTTGCCATTCTTACTGTATTCCTGTTGGATTCCTATGTAATTTCTTCTCGTTATTTTGCCACATGAAAAAGGCTCACATAGTACTTTGCAACAAAAATACCAAAAAAATACACTGATACTCCTGGCTCATGAGCAAGATGAAACGTCCCACATTTGAAACAAGTACATTAAAGAAAACAAAGCTGAAATTCTGAATTTTTATCATGATGAAATATCTTTTTTATTTCATTCACAACTGACATTTCGTGGATTTTACACTTTTTACGTACATCTCAGGTTAAATTTTTGTAAATTTAAATCTTTTGGTCTTTGTCATTGTAAGGTCTTCTTTAGCATTCACTATCTATTCTGTTGTCTTTTACTTGAACTTTGATCCTCAAATATTAAAATATTGAACTAGTTGACAGGAATCGTACCTAAACACGAATGAATAACTTGCCAAGCAGATTTGATTGGGGACCCCATTCCTTGCCTTTGTGAAAAAAAAATATTTTGGTGCTAGAGATAGTATTGGGAGTGGTGTGCAGACAGAAACATGAGATTGCTCCACATTTGTACACTTTTGTTGTAATATGACCAGGGATCTGTAAATGGAAGCATCCATTTTATAGCAAACTAACTAGTACTTAATGACAATGCAATGAGACTTTTACTAAAGAATTCAGGGAGTAAATAAAAGCATTCTTTGAGTGGTCATTACACTGTCACTCACGGTAGTCGTTATATTGTAATTAATTATTCCCTCCTAATTATAAATGTTAATTGAAATGTCTCATTGTAAAATTTAGGTAAATTATGCATAACTCTACTGTACATCAGTTCAATAACTTTGTTTTATGCTATAATAATAACTTTATATATATTATTTAGTTGGATGTAAAGAACTGAGGGTTTACATAACTAATGCTAACAGTGTCTGAGTTATCTTTAAATTTGAGGCAATTTTAAACCAAATTTAACCAACAGTTTAACCAACACTAAACTAGCTAGTGGTTGTACATGGAGGTTTCTGAATGATTTGTAACAGTGGAGCAACCCATAAATTGTTATGAATAGATGTTTAAATACATGATTCAGAGAAACAACATTAATGGAGATAATAAGTTTTTTATTCAATTAGTTAGAAGTAATACCTGCTACCTGTGGCGCTCCAGATTGAAAGATTTCATCTGATATTAAGTGGAAAAACTCTATGATATTGTTTACAGATATCTGAGGTTTGCTTGAAATATTTTGAATGACTAGGATGCATTACTGTCCTCCACCTTCTATGTTAGTGTTTGTTTCTATGTTTGTAGACTGGTACACCAATCCCAATTTCCAACATTTATGTCTCAGTTTTGGTAAATGGTTGGCTTTCATTCACCAAAGATAAAGATGGCCATGGTGGCAGAGTGGTAACACTCTCGCCTCCAACCTCTGAGGCCGGGGTTCGATCCCCATCATGGCCTCAAGTGGGAAAGCTGGTAGTTGCTTACCGTTGGTCGGCAGTTTACAGTACAGAACCCTAGTGAACTGTATGTACTGGTTTCCTCTGCCCTTCCAACTACCCGTCGTGATATGACCTGTACAGTGTTGAAAGCGATGTAAAACCCCAAATAAATAAATCACCAAAGATAAACCACCAGCCACCTAATATTGAATAAATATTGAACACAAATATTGTCAAAAAATATTTGAAAAATGCACTTCTCTTATCTGCCTTCAAGAGACCAAACATTTGATCACAATTTGATTAAATGGAAACATATTCTTCCTTTTCACATGTCAAGAGAGGTAATGTCTTTGAGTCTTTACCAACTCCAGACTTAAATATTGATGTGTCATGGCCTACATAGAGAAACCAAAGTTGAGTTCAGTAAAAAAAAATAAGACAGTGTATTTCTCTATCATTAATATCTTTTGATTGCTCTGTGCCCAAAATTAACATATACTTTTTAGACAAAAATAAATTTAGCTAAAAAGTATCACTGTATTTGCCATCACATTTTTTTGGTGATAATAAAGATAAAGTAAATGATCCATCTACTGTAATGGAAAACTGAAAAATTGTCAACTATGTTCTGAAACTTTTGAATTGTTATTATTATTAATATTCATTAAAATGGTGGAGGAAAACAAACATTTGTTATTGACAGCACAGAAATGTGGCATGTACTTAAACTAAGCAGAAATCATTTGCTATCAGTAAAACAGGAGTATAATAAACTACAAGCAATATAAACTGAATGAATTGCTCACAAAAAGTTGAGTGAGTCCTTCTGTTAAAAAGCTCATTCTTACATAAATGGCAATATGACTGATGGATCTGACTGAGTCATGTACATACATGGGTTGTATAAAACTCTGTGGGGCTTTGTGAATCTTTGGTACAGATATTTCTAAAGATTTCCATTTTCCTTTGTATATCAAACAGAATTGATTACGTCTGTCAGATCCAATTAAATAGGATTATAACTGCTTTAAAAGAAATCCACTGGTGCTTATTAATGGTGAAATCTGGAAAAGACAAATTTATGAGTGAAGATATGTATATGAATACATTCAGTAAATTATCTTGTTTATATTACAGAAATAAACTTTTTGGATTGAGCGTCAGCAGATAATCAAATAGTACTTCATATTAGTGTGAAAATTTCTTTTCAAATATTACAGTTTTAAAAATAAGTAAGAGACATGGACAATCATGCTTATTAATACTTAGAAAGACTACTTGGATTTATTTTCTTCTTTCGAATCATTTTCTTGAACCAAAAATATCTGTGCATATAATATATTTTGCTCCTGGGAAATCAACATTGTTGCATTGCATTAATTATTAAATAAAGAGGATTTCTTCAGATATTGTTATGAACTTCTGAGATGAGTATGATTTCTGTGTTGTTTTTTGTGTGGATAATTGGTGGCTTATCTGTGATTCATTGTCAGCCCTGGTTTGCACACGATTACTGGAATAGCCGCTGTGATGGAAAAGATGGCTATACCTCTTATGACACAGGTATCTGGATGATTGTACCCTGGTTCCTAGTCCATACAAAAATCTCTACACTCTTTGTGTCAAGGAATGAAACGCTTATCTTGCCCCCAAAATCTTTATAACGGCATATCTCTTTTCAGGATATAAAACTTTTGTAACTTTTTTTCAAAGCAAACTACATGAATCTGATATTAAAACATTTGGAATGGAGATTTGATTTTGGTGCACTGGATATAATTTAACTATTATCTCACAGTGACACATTGTTAAGTGGTGTCTCATGGAATCAAAAGTTAAATGTCAAGGTTAGGTGTTCTATCCCTTTCATTTAGTAAGGTCATATTAGGACAGATTCTCACTGCACCAACATGTTTCCCAAAGCTGGATAGAGCCAACCACCACTGGATCAATGGTGAAATTCAAAAGGAAAAGTCCCTTTAAAAACCTGATATTTACTTCAATATAGCAGATAGCTATACTGAATGGGGTTGTTTTAATGATTTTGTCCCATTCTACAACCAGTTAAAGTATCGGAAATTAGTGTGTACTACTTGTTCATTATTCAGCACTATAATCCACCATATCATCGACAAGCAACTCTAAATTTTTATCACTTACTCTTACTAGAAGGCCGAGTGTCCACTGAGTGTAATTGTACTCAAATACTCTTTTGTATAATTATTTTTGTTTTGGAGGAGTCTCAACTACAAACACCGAATCATTGAAACTAGAACTGTTACAAATTCCAGATTTTGTTTTGTATCCAGAATATGATCCTGATCTTTCCCCAAAATTAAATCACTTCTTCCTTTGTCATGCCCTACCTACATAAAGCATTTCACAAAGATCTGTTGATTACCTCTAGAGTTGAACACAAGGAACAAGCATTGAAAATTCAGTCAAGATGGGACTTTTGGACCTTTCCAGGATTTTTTTGTATACAGAATATGACTCAGATCTTTCCCGAAATGTAATAAATTCTTACTTTGGTCAGGTCAAACACACTGACAAAAAAAATCAAAAATATCCTATCATCTGACAATTTGAAAATTTGGTATTTTTTGGTATCTAAAGTTTGATCCGTATCTTTCTCAATATTTAATGTCTTCTTCCTTTGGTCAGGCCCTGCATACATAAAAATAATTTTCATTAAAATGTGTTTAGGTATATATAGCTTACTGGCCAAGTAAGTGTCCAATATTAGAAAATAATGGATAATTTATGAGGTCCCAAAGGGACTGAGTCATCAATCTTTTATTTTCTAACATCGGACACTTATGAGGCTATTAACTTATTTAAATTACACCCATTCCTTAATTTGTAAGTTTAAAGATGTTTTTTAACATCCTTAGTTTTCATTCCTGTATTTCTGGTGTGTATTTATGTGTTTTTGTGATCGTTTTAATTGAAATAAATGTAGAAGGTGTTTCTTTGGAAATGTGTGAAAAAGGCTTCTATATATGGCCAACATCATAGAGCAGAACAAGTGCCCAATAGTGAAAGATATTGGACACTTTTAACAAAAGAATATATCTCAGGTGTAATTTAATGTGGAGTAATCATGAACACAGGCAGACACATTTGAATGCACCCAAATACATAACCTCCTTAATGTCCTTGGTTACCTATTCAATATTTTTCAACAGATGTCTGACTCTTAACAGAATTTCAATACATTTTCATTGTTAATTTTAATTTTTGTTGACACAATTTATAATTCTGTTCATGAATTTTACATGCGTTTATACTTAAGAAAATTTGGTACATCCAGTATGACCTCAGCAAATCCTTAAAATTTAGTCAATAAATAAAAAGTTTTTCTACTATTTAGACTATAGTTAGTGGAAGTATTTATTATACAATCTTGTATTTGTTTTTTTTTCAATGGATCTTTTTACAGAGTTTCACATGTTTTATTTAACCAGAGATGTTGCATAGTTACAAGCAGAAAATATGTTGATATGTTGCATTTCTTTTAATCTACCTTATTATTTGAGATTCACACTGGCATTAATCCTTTTTTAAATCTAAAAGAATATCAGTTCTCCAATTTTCCTTGAAGGGTCTGTCTATTATTTCAATTTTATAGATATAGAGGGAGTTACATTTATAGTGTGAGGTAGATATTGTAAATATTATCAATGTTTTATCCTTGGGATTTGAGTTCATGCACACACTAATAGAATGAACTGTTTTACTCTTTTTCAAAGAGAAACAAGATATCGTGCTATTGTATCTTCTTATTAGTGAATTAATTAAGTATAAGCAGCCACCTTTCTCAGTGTTGTTAATTTACTTGAATACACCAAAGTCCCTGCCTTGAACAAGACATCCATAATTATGATAACAAGAATAACTTTGTCAGAAAGACAGGTTTACTCAGTAGAAAATATAATCAGACGTGCATTGGTGAGACAACATTTATATCAGTTGATATAAAAGCCAAGATTTTGAAAACTCAAAAAATTGCCTACATTATGCTTGTTATAAAATATTGAAGACATATATATATATAGTTTCGAACTCTGTACTCAATCTACACTAGATCATAAGGTAGCTTTAGCTTTTAAGGTTATCCCCAGGTCAGACAGTGGTGAATATTAGTGAATATCAATTTCTTCAATGTTCTTGGTGGATTCTTCAGTATTCCCCATTTGTCTCCAGTCTTCATCTTTTGCCACCTCACAGTGAAAACAACCTGATGTTCAAAATTGTCACCGATATTTGCCAATTTTTAATATTGCCATAACAATTGGCCACAATTTGTATCATTTTTCCATGTCGTAGCACTGATGTAGGGAAGTCGCCAACATGTCATATTAGTTTCTGTCTCTCAGTGAATTCGCTGGATATTCTTCCTTGTTCCCAAATCAGTTTTTCTTTGCGGTAAAAGCGTCTTCACAGATCTCATTGATTCTCACCTGTCCAGTTTCCATAGGTAATTCGTGTGGTAATTGTAGTAAAACCACCAGATATTTTCACCATTTCGTAGGGTGTTCTTATTATAATCTTGCTTTGTTGAGGTTTAATCTCAGGATGGTTAAAAATGTAGAATATCATAGAAGTATGAAGTTTTTTTTAATCATGTGACCACTTTTTTCCACCTTTTTATTGCGAATTTGAAATTGCCTGTATTCTTTTATGTTAGCTGAGATAATCATAGCACCCTCTCCAGTGTGAGACCTGGGAATAAAGAATGAAATTCAAATCATTAGAGGAAAACTGAATGCCTCTTACTCTAGATCCTCATCACAAAAGGACAAAATCACAGTTGTAAAGTCCCTGGTAACACAACATATTCATCTCTTTGGCCTCGACCTTATTATGAGATTAAAAGATAATAAAAGGTCCCTGGTAGTCTAGTGGTTAATAAGTCTGGCATCTAATCACAGGCTGTCATCTCTGTGTGTTGGGTTTAACTCCCACAAGTGGCATGATGAGTGCCTGTCCCATTTATGACCCTTAATTGCTGGTAAATGTGACATAATATCCTAAACTTTGAATTTAAACAAATAGTATTAAACTTGACAACCTGATTATTTTATGTGAAAACAGGACAATTAGCCAGAAACACTTTGATTTAAGCTGTGGGAGCTTGGTGGTCTAAACATGATGTCAATTTTATATGTTATTAAAACAACACCTGTAACATGGATATAAAAGAATAATAAACCCAATTACAACAATATGAAGAGATTCCTCCCTTTACTTGATGGGCATTACTAGGAAATGGTTAATAACATGCAGTTAAGAAAGGGCAGCACCAACCAACCCTCCCAACTCAGTAAATAATAAAAAAAAATGCTCTGATATTTTAACAGCCTTTTTAAACTTTATAACAGTTAAAACAAAAAGCTTAACTGAACCCTTATTTTAAAAAATATTTTGCAAAAGCCATCATACATTTGAAGAATAATTTGGTTGGTTGTATGCTGATGTCATGTTGGTTACAAATATTTTACTGTGGCGGCTCTTTTTGAAGTAAAGCTGAACCTAAAAAATTGGTTTAGCATAAATGTGATTCTCTATTTCAAATGCAACCAAATTACAAGTACAGCAAAACATATACAGTGTACTAGGTTTAATGAAGACAAGTGCAATACTTAATATCAATAGAGTTCAAGTACAGAACCTAAAACATTTGAGTACAATTAATAGCAGATTTAATGTAAATGTATTAAAAAGTTGCATGAGACTCCTCCATGTCAGAACAAATGGATCAAATACCATCCACTCCCAGAGACCCTCAAATGCAGCAGTTCTTATAAACTTCCAGGTAAAGTTGTTACAACCACAAATTTGTTAAGTCTGCAATATAAAATGTGTACAGGGCTTTCAATTCCAACTGCAGGCTGTTTTTATGAAAGTCAAACTCTCCAGACTTAACTTATAGTGCTGAACAATAGATAATTTAGAACATTTCTTCTGCAGTAAAACTTCTAGACAGTTCTGGAATTGATTGGAAAATTAGCTGAGTGAAATGTTTTCTATACCAATCAATTTCTCCTATCCAATCAAATCCTAGCATATTGGGCTGTACCAATATAATCATACATTTTTATGTCATAATTTTGTTTTCTTTGTCTTAAATACTTTATCAAATGTTAAAAAAATGGAAAGAAATTTGGTGGAATTACTTCTGTAGAGTAATAAAAGACAGTTTGGTTATAAATTAACCTTCTTTCCTATGTTAATTGAGCCAAAGAGTGAACTTTTTATGAAAGACTTGGTTTTCTCAGAAGAGCTGCAAAGCCTCGAATTTGATCATAGACATAAACACGGGTAAAATGTGTCGGTCTGTATGATTGCTAAATGAACAACACAAACACTTCGCAAAGTAAATTACAAATGGAGATTTGGGTTCACTAGCATTCTTTGAAGTTTCAGTAAGAACTTTATATTTTTGAGAATTTTCAAATTCTGAAAACAATTAATATGACACAACAATTGAAAATTCTTAGCATTAATGTTAATTTAGTTGTTGATCATTAAGTGATGGCTCATATAAAACCTGTTGAAAACAAACTTTTAAAGCACTTTTGAAAAATTCTTATTTGTTGAATTATAGTCTTAGAAAAGCCCCTACGTCTAAGAAATTCTGAGTATTTTAAGAAAAGGTATGTAATTGAACATGGCCTCTTACCTACTGATCTGCACTAACATCACCTCAACATAAACAATGAGTTGATAACACCTCTAGCCTCCCCCCTAGTCTCAATGTATGTTATGTTATGTTATGTATTTATACTCAGCGCAATATCTCCATATACTACAGGACTCAAAGCGCTATTTAACCAATCTGACTGTACAGGTACAGCCCCAACTCACAAGTAACTGACATTCCCCTAACTGGAAGATAGAGGCTCAAGGATGACCATTTATCAACGTCCTTGAGGTTCTTTAACCTGCCACTGGGGATAGGACCCAATGACAGAGGACCGCCATTTTAAGTGGTCATCCGAGCCACTATGTGTCTGAGTTCCTAGACAAGTGTGTTACCCGCTAGGCCACAGTGGCAGATGTAACCTGAATATGTTTGAATCAAGTCTAAACTGGGCATAAATTGTGTAAACATAGCACATTCTGTTTCTTTTTCTGAGCTGTTATGAAAGTCTTTGTCCAGCAAGGTCAAGGACACATTGTATCTCAGAAGTACTGCATTAAACAATATTTCCAAAAGGATATCATAAGTTAAAATAACAAATGAAATTGTATATTGTTCATCAAATAACCTGTCATGTTTGGTCTACAGAATTCAAAATGTATCTGTCTGGATAAATATGAAAGATTATAATTGCTCACCTCTCATCTCTCCGGTCAAGGTTTGAATCTCTGTTAGGTGGTTAGTGAAAACATTTTTATCCACTGCTGAAGTACCCTGTACATACCACAAACACACCAGTTGTGAGGTGAAACCAATATTGTGTATGAAATAAAATTTTCCAAAAAAAAAAAAATCTTAATGTAATGTAAAATATGTTTTATTGGGTGTGTTTATAAACCTTTATTCTCTTCTCCAATGTAAAGTTTTTCAAACAACTGTTCTGGAACTAATAAGTAGAGTAAGAAATCTAAAATTCGCCATATATCTGAAATTCGCCACATGTGAAAATACTAATAAAATAAATGAATTGTGGTGCGATTTGTTGACTGTATAGTAAATTAAGGCTTTTTGAACTGAAAAATACTAATTTTTAGAAATAAATATCATTTCCTTCATAAAATTAACTAAGGTTTTAGAGGTCGCGAATTTTAGATTCCTGGCGAATTTTAGATTTCTTACTCTATGTTCTATTAATCAGAGTTTATTTTTATGACCTGCTTATAAATATCCCAGATGTTTTTATGATGAGTTACTATATTATAAAGTTTTAACTGCAGTATTTGTATGCAGTAAACTTTTGCATTTATGTTGTCTTCTTTATGAGAGGGCCAGTGTTTGCTCACTTGTAGGTCATTCCAAACATCTGAATCTCCAATGGCTTATTTTTGGCAGTTACCTTTGTAAATTTAAGACTTAATTACTGCTTCAATGGAAAAACAATTCATATTTGTATTGAAATGTGTACTGCAGATTTTACCCATCCTCTTGCCAATAGATCACCAGGGTTTGATATCAACACTACTTCTGTTTGTCAGAATCTAACATTGCAACATAATCTGTATGGAAGCTTTGAAATGGTTACAAGTCTGTTTTGGCAATGTTTTAATGCTAAATTATTAAGATGAAATATAAAATACAATGAAAAAGATCAAGGAGCTTAATTTACTTCTTGCCGCCTCATTCCAGCTGATCTTATCTGCTTGTAAGCCATTGGTTCTTCTATCCTTCCAGGATGGTCACATGCTTAAGGTGGAATTTTTATAATATAGCACATGTAAATCCCTTTTCAGACTTTTGTCAGTCTAGCAACTGTGTACGATTACAAGTATGATTTCTGGTGACTTTTAAGGCCTAATTCTACTGAAATAAAGTTTCAAATAATCTACAAAACTTCCATTTTTGAGGTCTAAAAACATTTTCTACTCCTTGGTTCTCTGATTCTGTTGCAATTTTGATTAAATGCTGTACACTGCATGTGACCGAGGCAACACTGTTTACTTTTGCACCACTGACATTTACAAAAAAATTCTTGGGTAAGTATTTCTGACAAAAACATAAGACAAAATAATGTTATACTTTGTAAAGTTAATTAATAAACTTAATAAATTAAATATTGTTTAATTCAGTTGACACCACACATGGTCTTTGGTCAGACAATCCACCTGCACTTCAGGACAACTATCTGATGGAGATCGCTTTCTACACTGGTGGTCCTAAATGCACAGGTTGCGACTGCACAACTGTCAACCTAACTTGCACTGGACCCAACATAGATGTGTAAGTAAAGTAGAGTCTGTATTATCACCCATCATAGACATATATAAGTGAAAAAGTGGATCTCCAATTACCACTGACCACAAAAAGGCCTACACATAACCACAGAATTTCCTCTATTGTCACCCACCATAAATCTGTATAGGTACATCAGAACTTAATTGTATTACCATCCACTATGCATACACTAGTAAGAGAAGCCATTTTTATCTACTGCATATATTACCCGTCATCAATTTAGAAGTTCAGAAAGAACCTCTGTTATCACCCACCATAAACCAGTAAATATAATGGAACCTCTATTATCACCCACCATAGACCAGTAAGACAGACAGATCCTCTATTTATTATACCCACTCTAGACCAATGAGTACAGTCTTTTTTTATCAAGCAGCTACAGTGCAGCCTTTATTACCCACCCATACAAAATTTTTGGTGTAGAAGAAAGTTTTAAAGAAGAGATTTTTAAATACTAGTATATATATAAAAAATGAAAAAAATTACGAGTTCATAGAATTGTATATTTGGATCATTACAGTTTTGATGATACTATTGGGCACTATGGCTAGCCGACTAGAGGTCCTCAGTGGCCTAATTATGGCTAACATCTAATCACAGGCTGTCACTTATGTGTGGGTTCAGTTCTCACATGTGGCAATGCTGAATGGCCGTTACAAAATGACCCAGGGGCCATATTCACAAAAGGAGTCAGGATCAAGTTGAGACAAAAATCAGTTCAACTTTAGAATAAACAGTACTGTTATAAACTTGAGCTGATTTTTGGCTCAACTAGAGCTTGATCCCTTTTGTGAATATGGCCTCTGGCTGTTGGATAGGACATAAAATCCTGGGGCCGTATTCATAAAGAGATCTTAAGTCTGAGACAAAAAATAGTCTTAGCTTTGAGATTTGGTCTCAGCTGAGACCAAGTCTCAACTTTCTATTCACAAATAGGTTCTCAGCTGAGACCAAGCTGAGACCAGTCTCAAGTCTTCCCAATGTAAACAAATCATTAACTTGCAAATATATCCAACATTTTTTAAAAATCAATAGTTGTGTGTTTTAATGCTTAACAAAAATTATACTGTCTATTAAAATAAAAAATAAATAGAAAATTGTGTCAATTGTTTTTTCATTTTCCATGTCACATGATCCACTTCTTTGTTGCTATGCAGTCAGAAAACTCTATTGAAAATTGTCTCAAAGTAAGGCACTTTTGAAGCCAAAATTTGTGCTATCAGTTGTTACAAAAGTTTAGGCAAAGTAGTATATATGTTGTAAATTATTTCTACTTTATATTAAGGCATAAAAAATAAAAATATAAATCTCAGTTAAGATGAAATAATGCTTGAGACTTTGAACAAAATATTTAAGACAACTATGTACCAGTCTTAAGTTTGAGACCAAATCTGAGACTAAATTTGGTCTCAACTGTTTTGTGAATAGCTAACACTTAAGACTTGAGACAAAATTTGGTCTCGGCAAGTTTTATGAATACCGGCCCAGAACTTTTACTTTCTCTACAGCTTCTGTCATGATAAAGTATGTATTTCATAATGTCAGAGTCAAAATCTTCAGCCAAAATTTTATCATGCCTAATGTTTAATACATATCCAAAGAGGACGGTATATTGTTTAATTTGTAAACAAACTATAGTTGATGTGTATAGGTGCCTAAGTATCAACATTAAATCTACCACTCCTGATGCAGCTGTGAAGGGTTACATGCTATTAACTAAAGGTTACCATGAATAAATTCTGAAAGATATTATTTATTTAATACTGTATAATATATTATTTTACTAATTATTTTATAATATAGGGAATGCGACATGCTCAGAATCCACCACTTTTTACCAAGTCTTAAATATTCCTCAATGATCTTGACAGCCAGTTTGTCTTAAATAAATTATAGCAAACTGTACTTTTGTTACCATGGAAGTATAATTTCTTTTCAGGAAAGATGAAGATTTCACCAAACTGGTTCCAATAACCTTTCCTAACCCTGCTGCAATTACTTCTATGTAAGTTTCACTTTTTACCTCTGCCAAGTTTTGCTGTTTGGCCATTTGTCTGTTAGCAGGATTACGCAACTACTACAGGTTGGATCTTCATTGAAAAACCAAAAAAAGAGAAGCTGCCTCTTGGTCCAATTTAGATCCTGTTAAATTTTGAAAGTGAAAGAAAAGTAATCTGGATTTTCCCATTTACTTAATATTACGTGTCTTGGTGAAGGTATGTGCTCTCTGAGTACTCTTGTTAAAATTGATTTAGTTGTTATTTTTTATTTTATACTGATGCATCATAAGCTCCTGCAAAAGGAATTATTTTTTTCTCAAAATATTATGCTTATGTAACTGTAAGTTTAAAAATTAAATGGAATATTGTGCCGAAATACTGTCCACATTGTGATTAAATTGTTCTGTTTCTTACTGAAATCCCCTTCTGAAAAATACTTCTGGGTTGATATATATATTATATACAGTGATGTAATATTAATATAATTACTTTCTAAGTCTAATTAAAATTCAGGGCAAATCATTGTAAAGTGAACAGATAAGTATATATTCATTGCCAATATTTTAATTTTAAACCATGTTACTCTTGGGTACACAGTTGTGTTGTGGATACCACAGTTGAATGACAACTGTGAGGTTGTGTGTTCACATCTGATCCTGAGTTTTAATGGGAAAGCTGCTAGTTCTTTGTTAATGTCCTCACTCTACAAGCTAGTCAAATACTTTGGTTTTAGTTTTGCTTTTGATGCTGCCAAGATTTGGAATGACCTTCCTAATGATGTATGTAGTGCCACATCTATTTCTCCACCAGGAAAAATGCTCAAAACTTACCTGTTTGCAAAAGCCTATCTCCCATAGACTCTCTGTTTCTCCTATGTCTCCGTGGTATGACCATGCTAAGTTATTAGACTTACAATTATTGACATTGGTTTTGTTCCCTTGCACCTTAGAGTCTGTCAATTGATGGAGATTAAGCACTAGAAAAGTCAAATTGGATTAGGTTAGAATGGCTATTGGTTTAAAGTACAGAATCTTGACTAAACCATTATGCAATGTTTTTCTCCATCTTCTCCACTATATGTCGTGATATGGGTAATATACTCTGTTAAAGCCATGTAATGCTCATGTCTTAGTGACTCAAGACTTTTTAAACTTGATTTGTTAATTGTTTTGGCTACTGTATATTTGTTGAGGGAGATTTTGTGAAACCACAAGATAGGTGCATTACAGTATAATATTAGGGTTCCTCATTTGACCGTGTGGGTTTATTTAGCAAACTCGGGATCTAGACACTCAGTACTACACTCTGTTCCCGACAAGGTACTCCCATCTCACGCCTCTCACATAGGTCTTGCCAACCTTTTTCTCTGATAAAATAAGTAAAATCAGGGACTCCTTTACAAACACTGACTCATTCACTCTTCCTGCTCCTTCAGATGTACCCAAATTTGACCTTTTTAAGTCTGTTTCTGAGGATGAAGTACGGAAAGTAATTACCAAGTCACCAACTAAATCTTGCCTGCTTGATCCATGGCCTACTTTTCTAGTGAAGGAATGCTTGGATATTCTCCTACCCTCAATTACTAAGCTTGCAACTGTTCTCTAACTGAAGGTGCTGTCCCTGCTGGTTTCAAAAAAGCCATAGTCTCTCCTTTGATTAAAAAGTCTTCACTACCACCCGATGAATTAAAAAATTACCGACCTGTCTCCGGCTTGAGCTTCATCTCCAAACTCGTTGAACGTGTAGTGGCTTCTCAGTTAAATGACCATGTCACCTCAAATGGTCTTGAAAATGTTAGTCAGTCTGCCTATAAGCATGGTCATTCGACCGAAACCGCACTACTGTCTATTAAAAACGACGTCCACCTTGCTCTTGCCAGAGGTGAAGCTACTGCTGTTGTTCTCTTGGACCAATCAGCAGCATTCGACACCATTGATCATAGTATGCTCATTGAGTGTTTAGGTTCCTGGTTTGGTGTTGGAGGTGTGGTTCTGGACTGGTTCAGGTCGTACATTTCTGACCGCTATCAGTGCATCAAGATTGGATCTGTTTTATCTGATGCTAAAAGGCTATTGTATGGTGTGCCCCAGGGCTCTGTCTTGGGGCCGATCCTTTTCTCATTATACACTACTCCCCTATGTAATGTTATTCAGAATCATCCTGGCATATGTTTCCACTTTTATGCAGATGACACGCAGTTATACGTTCATCTCACACACAAGCATGCCACTCTGGCCTTTGAAAGGCTGAAAAACTGCTTGGATGATGTTAGGAAGTGGCTCTCAGTAAACAAGCTTAAACTTAATCCTGATAAGACAGAGTTTATTCTGTTCGGTTCAAAAAATGTCCGTACAATACTTGGTACCCCCCTGTCACCTGCTGAGGCAATTAGGAACCTTGGTGTCTGGTTTGATTCTGATTTTTCCTTCTCTTGCCATGTCAGGAATATCTGTAAGGCTTGTTTGTTCATATCAGGGATTTAAAGTGACTCAGAGGGTATCTTACACGTGAAGCTGCTCTCTTGGCTGCAAATGCCTTGGTTGTAAGTCGGCTTGACTACTGTAATTCTCTATTCAGAAGTCTCTCTGCTCTTGACCTTCGTAGGCTCCAATGTGTTCAGAACAGTCTAGCTAGAATTGTGGCGACTACCACCAAGTACTCACATATCACTCCGGTAAGAAAGAGTCTTCATTGGTTGCCTATCATGCATCGCTCTATTTTCAAGGTGGCCCTATTGGTGTACAAGTTTCTACATAGTGGCCATCCAAAACACTTCGAACCTTTCCTTAAACCTAGACACAGTATGTACAGAACGCGTAGAAGTCAATCTCAGGGTGTTTTGCTTGAGGTCCCACATTTTGCATCAATATATAAGTCTAAAAAGCATTTTGGCCTTAGCTTTGCATACGATGCTCCGATGATTTGGAATGATCTCCCTGATGATGTACGCTCAGCTAAATCTCTCTCCTCATTCAGGAAGAAGTTGAAAACTTACCTCTTTGAAAAAGCCTACCCACCCTAGTTTTTTCCTCAGTTTTCATTTTGTCTTCTCCATGGCGCCGACCCCTGCAATGTCTCTGATTTAACGATTACGATCTCTGATTTTTGGCTTTATGGTCTTAGAGTCTGTCAATAGATAGAGATTAAGCGCTATAAAAGTATTATTAGAATCAGACACTACTGCCACATGTCTGTGCGCTAAGACCCTGACAGGTGGCAAATGCTGTATGTATGGACCTGTCAATACAACCCTGACTATTGAATGGGACATAAAATACTGACTTTGATTTACAGTGTAATGCTTTTAGACAGGTGTACATTTGAACAGAATGCCAGTAACATTTTATGTGTATGTTAAATAATTAATGAAGTGCTGATAAAAAGCTAACAACACCCACACAATATTATGTGTGCTATGGCAAAATTGTACCCTCCATACTCATCCTGAACCCTACTAAAATTAAAACACTTGATTTAAACTATAATATTTATGTAGATTTTAAGTTAATAACTAACACATTCATTTCTCTCTGTTTTCACAGTCGGATAATCCAGGCTGCAATGTTTGACACCATTCACAATGTCAATTTGACAGATGCTTTTGAGGAGTTGGTAAACTTAAGAAGTTTGTAAGTTGCCTGAAATGTGTTTAATTATTTTGTTTAATGTTTCTCAAATTTTTTAATTCTCTAATGTAACACAATTAAATTTATTTTTAAAACATATTCATAAGGAATATAATGATATATTTTCTGTTTCTTTTAAAATTTTCACAATAGGACTGTTCAAGTGGGGTTATTTAAGTGATGAGAATTGGTCAGAAGTGATATTTGTATTTGGATGGCCTTTCAATGTAATGTAAATCATTAACCAAGTGATCCTACAACATTTCACAATCACTTGTAAGTGATCAAACTGTTCACGAAATCCAAATAGCCCTATAGACTGCCTAAGTCTCTGGCAAATTGTGATAATTATGAAACAGTGGCTCGGATCTGCTCCACACATTTTTTTCATTTGTATCCTTTAGGTTTGACAATGTAAAGTGTTCATAGAAAAGGATTTTTAGGTTTTTGATAAACATACATAAAAACCTTTTTATAACTGACAGCAGACTAAAATTAATGTTTAAGTCAATGAGAATTTCTCATGTTTTTCCGGTGAAAGAAGGTACTTTTTCCTCTCTTTGTCTCTGAGAGAAGGTTTTGATGAGACCATCCATTAAGAAAATTTTTTAAATGGTTAAATATACAACCAAAGAAGACTCTATATTGCATTATCTATTGGTAGATTAGATCTGGTATATATGCCCCTTAATAACAGGAAAACTTCCAGACAATATTTGACTTACCGTATTTATTGTAATAATCGCCCCGGGGCGATGCATTTTTCAAAAGGGGGGGCGACTATTACAGATAAACACAATCATATCTCGAGTCCAGTGGCCATGGGCGATAATGGACACTTGCTGCCTTGATCTCGCTTGCTGGCATGTATAATGGCGAGACAGCTTAAAATATTTAAAACAAACCTTAAATCTGAAGAAATTATGTAGTTTTATCTTGTATTTTTGCCGATTTCAATGCGTCTGTGACCAATACTGCCATGTTTTGTTTTTATTTTCTTTATTTCTCGTAAGCGATAATCGCTTGGGAAGTACTAAAATGCACCATTTTTCGGAATCCCGGAATCACAAAGGTGTTGGCTGTTGACAGGGATGTAAAACCCCGAAATATGAATTTTGCAAAGGTAGAGAAGAGGGGGGGGGGCGATTAATAGGGAGGGGGCGTTTATTGCAATAAATACGGTATGTGTATATAGGCTCTGAAGGGGTAAATAACGTTGATAAAATAGAAGGTATTTTTTCACTTTACATACTGCAGAAAGTAAATCTTTGCAGTCTAAAATTTCTGATTTAGTTTTCTTCTGTCATCATAAAATTTTGGAAACATATCTGGTAAATGTTGATAAATTTTTTTCATCTTCTCTTTAACATTTTCAGTTATGTTGGTTTATTTTTTCAGGATAATACAGCGTACAAGTATTAAGGATTTTCCAAATATCTTCAATTCAAAACTGGAAATACTGTAAGTACTATTTTAGAATTCATTTTTAAATTCATCTCAATTTAGCCATAAAATCACAAATCAGAAAAAAGTTATATTAACTCAAATAAGCTGTTGTAGAAAAAATATTATATTGATTAATTTTTACCCCACAGCCTTTAAGGCTATGTGGATATTGTTTTTTCATGTGACATCCTGATGGATGGGTGAGGGTTCAGATGGTCAGCGGGAAAAAGCTTGTCTCGAAAACCATGAGGTGTAAGATTTTGATACTTGGTAGGGCATTGGTTAAGGATTGAAGGTGTGCAGTGTCATCGTGTGATCTTAATTTGACCTTTGACCTGGCTGTAGTCACCTTAACCTTTAAAATCCTGTCCAGGCTATATCTTGGATACTGTAAGGTGTGGGCAGTTGATATTTGGTAGAGACATTGATTAAGGGGTGTGGATATGCAACATTGTGGCGTGACCTTGATTTGACATTGGACCTTATTGTAGTGATCTTGACTTTAAAAATCTTGTCTGAGCTATATCTCAGAAACCGCATTGAAAAGGAAGTTGATATTTGGTAGGGCTATTGTTTGGAGGTAAAAG
The DNA here is from genome assembly GCA_964017235.1 of Sabellastarte sp. h YS-2021. Classification (NCBI taxonomy): domain Eukaryota; kingdom Metazoa; phylum Annelida; class Polychaeta; order Sabellida; family Sabellidae; genus Sabellastarte; species Sabellastarte sp. h YS-2021. The sequence continues at coordinate 56,633,963 of OZ024930.1, read as the reverse complement.
TGTGCATCATCATGGTATGACCTTGATTTCACCTTTAACTTTGCTGTAGTGACTTGGTTGGGGTGTAGGTGTGCAATATAATGGTGAGACCTTGGTGTACCGTTTGACCTTGGCACTGTCGGAATGTTTCTATTGCCATGTTTGAAACATATTTCTCCTATCACAAAGACATATGGATTGCTGCAAGTGATTATTATATGTATTTTTACCTTATTGTGCTATCTGCACTGATGGCTATTCTTCCATTAATACATTTTACTGCTTCATAACATTTAATTTCTTATTAATGTGATCAATTTGCTGTTGAATTGTCTTGTTTTAATACTTTATCTTTACAAATACCATACGTTTTCTTTCTCCAGTGTAATTGTTCCTGTACCTTTGCATAAATTACTTTGTAGGTTCTCTGTGTAATGGTGTCCAATGCCTTTTCCTATTATCAGGGCAGCTCTGATGCTATTTTTTTCGTGAGACTACTAAACAACTTACTTGATTTTTCTGATTTATGCAGTCATTTAATATAATCCTTTCAGTGTTTGCTCTCATATTTTTTCCAATTATTGTGTTTTTCATCTAAAATTGTTTATTATTTTAGTGAATTGTGGGTTCTAAATATTCTAAAGCATTTTCCTCTATTTGTTGCTTCTCCTTTATTGCAGATAAAATATTTAAATTATTGTTTTACCCCTTATTCTTAAATATAGAGCTTAAAACATTTTTTTAATCATCAATTGCAAATTGCAAATTGTTACTGATATCATTTTCAAAACATTCCAATCCATAAACAGGAACTGCATATTTTAATATTTCCTGTGTTATTAGTTTATTTATCAGGGAGAGATAATTCAGATTTGATAACAAAATAGATTTGAAATTTCATAAACTTTTTATTTTTTTTTTATTTTTTTATTAGCCTCTTTAGTAGATGGTTGTTACAAAACAGCTGCTACATAGATTAATGTATAAATCAGTCACATAAATGGTCATATAGTATTCCATACCTTTGTTTAAATACATTCACATTGTTAGTCACTGTAAATGATTCTTTTAGAATTCTAACTTTATTTTTGACATGTGCAATATAATCTAAAGACCAAATCTTTTCATTATTATTTTTTTTTAAATTAACGAACCATTTGCCAAGTATGATAACATAATTGTGAGTGTAATAATGGGTGTCAGTTGTAGAGGTTTTAATGATACCAAGAAGCACTTCACATATTGAAAGGCTTAAACTTTCTCTCATAAAAGAATTCAACCAGTCAGAGACTTTCAGCCAAAAGTCTTGTGATACAACACAGTAATAGAAGTGATGTTCAATGGTATCTATACACAAATTACAATAATTGCAAACAGCAGAATCAACAAGATTCCACTTAAAAAGATTATACCCACAGTTGACAGTCCTGTGTAAGATTTTGAATTGGAAACTTTGTAAATAAGGTTCTTTAATTATTTCATGCGCCAAGCTAAAAATTTTTGACCAATCTAGTTTTTCTAAGAATAGAAATAAATCAATCAAATCCAAATTTCATAAACTTTTTCCTATTTGGAATCTTGAGAAAGACATTTTCAGCTGATCAATGGAATGGTCAGTCTTATAACCAGGGTGAAATTTATCAACTATCGAGGAAGTCAATCATAGATCTTTATGATTTTTTAATCAAAACATAAACCTTGTGTGTAATGGAAAGAAATTGTGTATCTTAATTGCATGTTTTAGTTTTAGCATGTGGAATGAATTTAAGAATGTACCAGGTATAAAATTATATTGTACCAAATTTTAGAACATAGTAGGGTCCAGGTAGAAAAAAAATGTTTCTTTTGAAAACTTCTTTGAGAAATAAATTGTGCATATTTCTTTGTAGAAATTTGGTGGAAAATGACATCAGGTTTTTCACAGCAAATACAACTCTTGAGACTTTTCCAGAGACATTGACACATGTGTAAGTATTGTGATGTATTGATTTTTTAGAGTGATACTTAGAATTTGATGTTATAGTTATAAAACATGCTAAAGAATCATATACACCAAACCAATCCCATCCGACCTGACAAGACAAGCTCAGATATGTAAGCTCTCTTCAAACTGAAGAAAATGGTGAAAAAAGAAGTCCAAAATCCTACCAGAACTGAGACAGTTCTTTATTGTGTCTTCACTTGCAGCTGCAAGCCTGTACAGTCAGATATTAAGTAAAATTATATATATGGTTGTAAAATGGCAGTTCTATATTGTGTCTTCACTGGCAATTAAGACATTGTAAGGTCAGATAGGATAAAATATGTGGTTGTAAAAGGTCAAACGTTAGTAAATATATAATTTACTGTAAATGTTAGAGAAAACTTGAGATAATAAAGACAGAATAATGTCACTGTATTATTGTCACTATGTAGCATAACTTTCTGGCAGTGACAGTTAAGCAAAAATATTTGTTTTGTTGTGAATTGTTGAAATCAGAAAAAAAACGCAGAAAAACTTAAAACAGTTAAGTGAAGGTCATAACAAAAGATTATTACAATATTTTGTTTTTAACTTTGTTGAAGAAAACAGGAGTTTTATCCTTCAATATCTCAGTCGGTGTATTTAAATACTATAAAATAAGTCCTGCTATTCGGCAATTGCAGGTTTTAGTTGTATTTACTTTGTTTGTTTCTGTTAGCTAACAATAGCATTCCTGTCAAAAGTGGATGAGGCCAAAGAATTGCCGCAAAATGTATTATGCATGTGTGTTTTGTCTTCATTAGGGCCCTGGCACACAACAATATACACTGGATTCCAGACAGAGCCTTCTCTGGATCTAAAATAGAAATACTGTATGTATGATGCATGCTTATCATATTATGATATGGGAGTAACACAAAAATACTACCATGTCGTGTAGAAATAAAGTTTGAAGAGTTGAAACTTTATATCTGTTATAAATAAAGTCTAAAAGATTTAAAACATCCTTAATTCAGCAAGTCTGTGTACTTTATTTCTGTTATAAGGACATTTATTTTAAAACAGACAGTGGGAAGGTTTCCCACTCTTTTGGAACTGTTTCTCATTGTACTTAGTTGATTCAGATAATGAATAGCTTTGTATTGTGCACCAATTACTTTTTGTGCTTTTTTGTGCATGTATCCCATGTTTGTAATGTATATTGTGATAATATAAAGTACAATTATAATACATGTATATCTGTAACTGAAGCTATGAGATATTATAATAAAAGAAGTAAACTAAAAATATGAAATAATTCTGATGTATGTCATAATAAAATTACAATATCATATCCTTTGTACACTATCATCCCAAGTAGTAAACTCAAAATACTGCCTGTGGAGTGATGTCATAAGGCGTAACACTTTTCAGAGTCAGTGGTTAGAGGTTGTAATGCTTATTGTATTACCTGAAACAAAAGTTGTGATCCAAATTAAAGTGTTTTCCCTAAAGTGTACCATTTATCAAAATACACTTCCAAAAGTAATGAGTAAATTGAATGGTTTTTCAAGGCTCCCATTCACAGATGGAATAAGTCTAAGATTTGTAAAAGATCTGCTCAGGCATATTAATAGAATATAAGAGGTTGGAGAGCACCATATACAGACTTACAGCCTTTGTTTAGATGTATTTGTGGCTTTATGGCTAACTATATCTGTTATATCTGTATTTATAAATGGTGACCAGATTTCAAGTGATATTTCATAAAATTTTCAATCTCAGCTCAATTTATGAATTCTGGTTTAAAAGTATTATTTTATGTTGGTCATTCCAGGAGTGTTAGTTACAACCAACTAGAGCAGTTTCCAAGTTCATCCTTTGAAGACATGAGTGAACTGAAATATTTGTAAGTAACTTCCACATTTTTAGCAGATGTAAAATATCAAATGTCCAGTTATGTTGCATGGGTGTTGCACTCAAACCAATGAATATGGAGGCAACACCCAAGATATGACATGGCCAACTTAACAACTGCTAATTAGCCAATTGGGTGAGTAAGGTATATTATGAGTTTTAGGTTCCATGTCCCAAGTCAAATTAGAACTATCTACACACACAACAGTAAGGAAAATTTGAACTGTCATTGTTAAAAACATTAGCCATAGAGTTAGACATATATGATATTTTTTGTTTACTTCCTGGTTACTATAAAAGTTGTGCATTTTAGTCCAAATTTACCAGATTCCAAACACAAGTGTTTTTTTCACCACTGTATTTTGGCTTATATTAAGATTGAGGATAAGAAATCTTAGATGAGACAACAATCTTAGTTAAACATTTAATGCGGCCCCTGAATAGAATGAGAGCTTCCGTAAATGCCAACAGAGAAACAGAACTCAGACTTTGCTTTGACTTAAAAAGTATTCTGAACCCATCAGCTGGTGCCAGTAATTTTGATGTATTTGCAGAAGCACTGATGTCACAGTTAAATATTAGTTAAGTCACCCCAAAATAAATTTTGTATTTCATGTACTTTTAGGGGATTGGATGGAAATATGATAAAGTCAGTGTCAAAAAGACACATCTTGTCTTTAAAGAGCAGTCCTCTCCAACATTTGTGAGTATGAAAAGTTATAGATAGATATTATTTCTGGTCAGTTTAAAAGGGAAAGATTTCCTTCTGGAACTAAAATCAATTTAAATTTCACTTTTGCTGAGTGAGATGTCTACAGGAATAAACAAACCCTACTTTGGACTGCTGAGGTATTGTAAATCTTCTCATGTAACAGTGAAATCCTCTATAAACCTTTATAAATATTCACAGCACTGTTACAGATTTGACAGGTATACAAGTAATACAATGTAGTTAAATACATAATCTGATGTAGTGAGTAACAAGATCACTTTAAAAATAATCAAATACTGTTGAGAAACTTAAAGCTACTATATCCATTTCTAGATGCTATATCTTTACATATTATATACTTTGATAAACCTGTGAGGTCATTTAATGTTCTTGTTTTTTTTCAGAAATTTGAGCAATAATGAAATCTACTACATTGCACAAAATGCTCTTAGTGAGTTGCAGAATTTGACCATATTGTAAGTTGTTTTTTACTCAAACATTTTCTGAAGCATATTTTGCATCTTGTAACATAATGCCTTCCTCTGGTTACCAGATAGCCCCCTCTATATTACATTTTATAGTTAGTAATCGGCAGGTATATCTCATCAAGTTTATCCAGTTATTACAAGACATGTTGATAATATCCTGTAATTATATGAAAATGGTATCTTTTAAATACAAGAAAAGACCATTTCCTTATTACAAGATAGTACTATCTACTAGTTATTACAGGAAAACATCTGTTATTTAAAAAATTGAAATAATTTTAACTTTTATTTTTTATAGGTGTCCTTAGGTTTATCACTCATTTCTTTATTCTAATCCAGGGTCAATATTTCAAGGACTTCATGAATGTAGGAAGTCTCCATGCCATATTCTAAATACATCTGATATAGCTGATCCCTGTAAAGTTAAAGTACAAAAACCACCATTAGCTTTTTTATAAAATCATTTTTGGTAAGTTTCCATGGAAAAGGCCCTTAAGGGGTGATATTACTTAAAAAAGAAATTTTAATCAACAAAGTTTTATTTGGCAGTGTTTAAATGTATGAGCAGAGATTTAAGTATAAGGCATATTGCCCAATTTTCTAAAAACTGAACATGCCTTCTTCCCTTATGTTTTTGATTCTTCCACCATTAAGAATGTTATAAGATTTTAGTGTCAATCATTTCAGAGAACTGCATCAGAACAAGTTTGTGACAGTCCCTGTGGGTACATTTGATAATCTCCCGGCTATGCTGCATCTGTAAGTATGGGGTTCCAAGGAAAAAAAGTCAAGAAAAATGCTCTGTCAGCAAGAGTCAGAAAAGTCATGACATTTTTGCTTTAGTCAGGAAATTTGGTGAAATACAAAAGTTCAGAAAATGTTTATAAATTTCCCCATGATTCTGTAAAAATATTGGGTTATGACCACATGATCAGTGAAATCATGACTTAAATTTTTTTACATACCAGATTAAGTGCACTTAAGTATTGTTTCATTTAACTTTCAAAGATTCAGATTTATTTTGGCAAGGTTACACATTCATTGCCTTGATGTTTCTGTAATAGATTTCAATGGCTATGGCACACAACACACTAACCTAAAAAGCATATGTAACACTTTGAAATACCACTGACTGAATACTGAACCACAAGAATTGTACATTGAGTTACTTACACCAGCGCTAGGTGGTCAGAATTCTACACTGGAAAAAGACACTGGGAGTCTGAAAATAATACAAATTAATCCATTTATAGCCTCTCCTACATCCCATCGTACATGTATACACATGTAAGTGTGCTGCATATATTGCTGAAAAATACGAGCATGACCTGGTAGTGGGGTAGCAGAGATTTGCACTTGCAAACAGGTGAATTCTTTCAACAAGATTGTCACTACTTGAATATCCAAGAACAGACTGTGACCAGCTACAGGTCGCACAGTGGGTTTATATACATGCACGGTACACATGAGTGTATGATAGGATATGTGCAAACAATGTAAGTAAATTGGGAGAACCTACAACACTAGCTGGGAGAATGCACGTGCCCAAGTCTCTCGTAAATATCCCTTGAGACATGGATGTGTTTGTAACTATCTGTGTGCACGTAGAGAATAATGTGCATGTCAATTTTCATTGCGGGGTGTATATGACCTTGATATTCTGTTATAAATTCTCACATTTAGCTTAGGTGTCCCTTGCAAATTAGGTGATTTTTCTCTATAACCAGGACGTACATGCACGTACGATGGGATGTAAGAGAGGCTTAAGAACAAATCAAGATTTGAACACACAATATCAGACCTCTAGGAGGCAAATGTGGTTTAGCACAGCACTTTGTAGCTGCTATTTACTTGGTGAATGATTTTTAATTGCCAAAAAATAATTCTGTTCCAGTCACTGATGCATAATGTGGATCAATCTTTGACCATACTGAGTAAATATAAGTTTCAAATTTTTCACGAGTGCAGACATTCCATAAGGACAAAAGCTAAATGTTTCTTTTGTAGACATTGAAAAAACCCCACATAATATAGTAGACTCTGTTTTGATAGAAACAGTATAAGTCAAATAATTTAGTTTACCCTTGAGTGGAACCAATTTAGAGGTACTAAAAACAATTAAGAAATACTGTAATCTTTGTTTGTATTAGCTGCAGTTTGCCACAACTAGAACCAGATTCTGTGCAGTATTAGACGTTTTGAGTTATACAGAGTCTACTGTATTCTTTTGCTCTTGACTTACAAAGGCATTTATATTTTTTGACAGAGAAATGAACAATAACCAGATCAAAAGCCTGACAAGAGATGCATTCACCAACATGCCCAAACTGGTCAGTCTCCTGCTTCATTCTCAAGTGGATGGAATGGAGAGTATTGAATATAATGCCTTCCGCAACATTAACGAGTCCCTCGAGTATTTGTAAGTCTGCTTTTAACTTCTGTATGCAATAGGAAAACTTCCCAAATGACATAAGTGAAAAAATATGTCATAAATGAAGATCATGACAGTATATGAGCATGTCATACAAGTTATTTATTATTCATCTTTATAAGTGATATCTTTTATATATTAATATATGTCTAGTGAGGGATATTTTACTTTTATTATCCACCATTTTGAATCAGTAATAAGAAAAATAAACCCATATTTGAAGAAAGAATGCAAAAAAGGCTGTTGGGGCAGCAGTAAATATAAAAACTTACATTTTTCACTTAAAATTTCTCCACCATTTGTGCATGGATTTAATGCAACCACATGAGTAAAAGCTCTCCAATAATACCTTTTTAATCATGTATATAACATATTTATGGTTTATAAAATTCATGAATTTTTTTTAACAATTGTTGAGAAATTTGTAATAGTATTTATCCATAGTATTAGTGGCACCATTTAATGTTAAAAATATGTTCCACTATTTATATACCACTATTTAGGTCAAATACTGGGCATGGTAGGTAACAAAATGCCTTTACCAACATGAATGAATCATTCTAGTGTTTCTCACTCTTCTGTGAACTGGTAGATATCTCTGTGTATAAGTTTGGCTGGGCAATAATTTTTTATTTCAAATGCATGGATTAAGTATTAAATACAAGGCATTATAACTATTTGTGAGCCTGTCTTTAAATACTCTACACTTACAAAATAAGTTACGTAATTATGTTGAATATTTATTTCAAATTATTAGACACTCATTTTGTTTGAATGCAATGTCTGCAGCAAATTTTAATGAATTGAATGAGTTTTTTTTAACCCCAGCCCATAAAGGCTGGGGTTATAGTCATCCCCTGCGCCATCTGGGTGGCAGCAATGGCGGGCATAAAACTTGTGGGTGTTCCACACTTTAAACCCCCTGCACGGATTTTCACCAAATTTTTAGGATATGTTTACCCCAAGAGGATGTAGAGCCAAATAGGAGGGTCATCATATTAAAAAGGCCTTATATCTCCCTTATAATTGCTTCTAGGGCTACAAAATATGAAGACTACTTGTAAGAAATCATGGCCTGTGAATCTTTTGTACAACATCTCGTGGGTTCTCTGTACTTCTTAGAACAGAAGTTGTTCCTAAGATTTTCTCAGATCTCAGTGTTGTTTGCCATTTAGCTGTACCTGCGGGCTGGGGTTCTTGCCTGCCGAGGCTGGCTATTTTAAATTCTTTAATTTGACTGCAATATACATAAGCTTTGACAATCTATTATTATTATTATTAATGGAATATTTTGTTCTAGTTACCTTTGCCAAGCCTAGTGGCAATGGTTTATAGCATCATTGGATTCCATTTGCTTATATTGTAGCATAAATACAATTGAAAAAAAAAACTATTTTTTCAAAGATTTTTCATCATTGTGAGATCGAGGATTGGCTTAAGGAGGGCTGACATCTTTACAGTTCTAAATATGAAAATGTTGCATTCCATCCTATTGTCTTAAACTTTTATGTAACTCCACAGTTAATAAGGCAAATCAATGTCATAGACATATCATATATTTTAAGCTAAAGTGTGGTATATCAGTGCTCAATTTAGCTGTAGGTGGAGGTATGTGCTCTTGTAGTGCATTTTTGTGGCTTGTATGCAAAAATACACTACTTTCCTGTGTGAAAACAATTGTTTCATTTACAAATTAAACTAACTCTGGTGATTAATGTTGATCAGTATTTTGCTGTTGTTGTTTAGATGGGTGAGCAGTAATAACCTGGTCACATTTCCGCACCAAGTTCTGAGTCAGGAAATCTACTCCTCCATGAACACCATGTAAGTAATACTTTTTCGCATGAGAACCTCCAGTATTAGCATGGGTTTGTTCTATTTATGACTGACATCCTCTTAAATTAAAAAAATATTAAGGTGTTTCTTGACTGTAAAGTGGTTCCATGTACACTTAACTGTGACTTACAAAAGCTGTTGTACTTGTATGTAAAAGCATAGCTCTGTTTTAAGTGCCAAAGCTGGCATTTGATTGCCAGTAATGCAGTCATCTGAGACTTAACCTGTCTGGGATCTTATCCCAGCAGTTTCTGACTTTCCTTACTGTTTACAATTCTGAAAGGGGTGTAGTTAATATATGTACATGTAATTCAGAGTAAGATCAAATGCCATAATGACTGTTGAGCGAGACCATCAAACATTTCAGTGGGCCCTACAATTCCAAAAACACCCAAATATTTGTCATGATTGTCTGACATTTGATTATCTGAATATTGGATTTTTTTTAAAATCCAATTTTCTAATTGGTGCATTATTTAATGTGTTTATCACAATAGTAGTATTAATGAAAAAATTATCACTGAAAGAGTGTTTTTGAAGTTGAAAAGTAGCTGTCATTATTTGATGGAAGGTAATTCTAATTCTAATAGTATTTTTATAGTGCCTAATCTCCACCTAAAGACAGACTCTAGGTGCACCAAACAGAAAGCAGAAAAACTATAATCATAAACTTGAGACATAGCAAGGGTCAGTGCCACGGAGAGAAACCAGGGAAAGCAGAAGTTAGGGTAGATATGCTTGTGCAAAGAGATAGCTTTTTAGCTTCCTTCTGAATGAGTGGAGAGAAGTGGCCGAACGTACATCATCAGGCAAATCATTCCAAATCTTTGGAGCATCATAAGCAAAACTGAGGCCAAAATGCTTAGAAGACTTATACATTGAAGTGGCAAAGTCTTGTAATAATAGTAATCAGTCTTGCCGTGGGAGTATTTTATGAAAAATGCTTGTCAGTGTTATTTAGTCTAATAATTTGATTACTAAAATTCAAGACTAAATTGTTTTGTGTTGTAACTCATATTTAGTACTATGATGGGCCTGAGTCCTACAGAATTGTCTCATTCCTCCCTGTTCCCTCTTCTAAAACTAAAATGCCTTTTCTATTTTATAAACCTAAATCTTACTCTAAAAACATTTAAGGTTAATGGAGGTTGTGTCAATGTATTGCTTTCACAATGGTTAAGTTTCTGTTTGTAGATACGCAGATCATAATTCTATCTCCAATGTGGTGGAGTTTGGTAGAGAAGGCTTCCCAGTTCGAATGACCAGATACTGGGAGCAGACGGATGCAGCCTATGTACCATTCTCAACAGTCATGAATCTCAGGATCTTGTAAGATGGATTTACATGTTACTGCCTTGCTACAAATTATCACCAATTAAACTTCTGTTTTTGGTTGTGGTTCAAACAGGTTCAATCTGCTTAGTATTTGGGTAAGACGTCTTCGTTGGCATTTGACACAAATTAGAACACATTTTGTGTTCAGGACCTCTTTCTTGAAATATTTGAAAAACCTGCTGCTAGTGTTGATGAGGTGTACAGAAATAGACACGCTTGAGTATCGAAGGATGTGGAATGGATATTCAGGGCAGCTCGTTCTTTAATGTGTACTAACCAGATAAAAGGGTGTCTTTTTGGAGCCATAAGGCCAAGGTCATCAAGTGGAAAACAAATCCATACAGATGGAAAGGTGTCATCTTACCATTAGCTGATCCAATTAGATTCTCAGGCCTATGAAACAAACTGCAAAAAATTATTCCAAAAACTCTTATAGTGATGGAACAAGCATACATCATTATCCATGGAGTTATCAATCAAACTAAGGAGTACACTAATGCATAGTAGGTTTTTAGCCTTAATGTCTGATATACTGGTCGGAGAAGTGGCAGCATGAAAACAAAGAAGTAAATCATTGTGACCTTTCAAGTGTCTGCAGTCTCTTTAGGAACTGGTGATATATTAAGAATGTCAAAATTGTCAGCTGAAGCATGGTTTTAGGAAAACATGACTCCTTAACATCAGAAAATACAGTAACTGTAATTAAGTGGGTTTATTTAGTAGAAAAGTGTCCACCAGATGTTTTATTTTTGATTTTAAAAATATTCCTTTCAAGGAATGATATCTTTGCTATGAGGGATGAACCTTAGGATCTTCTAGGATAGATTTATATTAAATATATAAGCTTTACAGTACAACCCATATAAATTGAATTGGATGTTTTGTGTAGGTGTGTAGGTTACTTTATCAAAATCTACCTAAATGTACAGAATATATGGTCAATTAGACACAGACATTTTTTATTGCACTAGTTATGGCTAGCTCTGCAGACTGTGTTGGTATTTACAAAAGTGATCAATCAAAGATGAGCAAAATCAGAAAGCTTAAGCCAATGGTTTTTTTATATTAAACTTAAGCTGATTTTTGGCAAATGTATTGTGTATCCCTTTTGTCAATACAGCCCCAGATCTAGAAACATATAGTAGACTCTGCTTTTGAGACGGCAAACCCTATTTACTAATAATACATAAATATTATTATGGCTGATATCTGAGAATTATGTAACATCCAACAATTTGTTTATCCTTAGGTTCTTTTTATCAATGTCTAATATTTTTATTGCATATTTTCTACAAATTGTCATCAATAGCATGCTGAAGTAGCTTATGTTGATTACCTCATATATCAATAATGTGGCACAACTATGAAACTGGAGATTGTAGCTTCATGCAACTTTAACGAAAAGCAATAAGGTTTTTTATGATCCAATAGTAAGATCACAACTATCTTATAATTTTTTGAACTTGAGAGTTTGCCAGAAAGGAATTATTGGGGCTTGTGGTTCCTTGTGCATTCAAACTCTTCCAATAGAAGTAAACATCTGAGGTCTTCAGAGAAACTTTCCTATTTAACTTTACCCTGTAGGACAAATCAAACTTTCAAGTGCAGCAAAATATTTTCATTTTGACCTGATTAACTGTTTTATGTAACTATGAGATTGTGACTCAGATTTGAATCTGTTTGAATTTCACTGGTTTTTATGTCAGCTGACTTGTCAGTCAGCTGACATAATGTCATCACTCTGCGGCGTGGGCGTACGCGTCCGCGTCTGCGTACGCGTACGCATCAACAACTTCTTCTCCAAAACTACAAGGCCTAGAGACATGCTGTTTTTTTTAAAAGATACCTTATCTATCGAGGATGAAAAAGTGTTCAAGGCATGCAAATCTGTCTGTTCGTCTGTTTGCTAGAGACATTACAAGGGGGGTACCCCCACCAAAAGTGTGAAAATTTCAACTTTTTATCACAATTTTCTCAGTGACTATTGCAGGGATTTCTCTCATATCTTGCATACATGTACTAGGCCAGAGGTAGATTGTCTTGTGTGAGTATGAGACCTGGCTCTGTCTTACTTTTTTTTAAATTAATTTTTTTAATAATTTTTAATGCATTAAAATTCATGAAATCATGCACTAAATCACTTATAACTTCAAAAGTGTTGCATTTACAGCATTTTGTGAAAATATGTTGTTCAGCTACTTTTTTCATAGCTACAATATGGTGAGTAAGTTGGGTGTCTGTCTCAATAGCTAAGTGAGTAATAGCTACTTTGGGGCTTTTCAGTAACTTCCATTATGAGTAAAATCACTTGTAACTTAAAAACTATTGCATTTAGAGAATTTCGTATAAATATGTTATTCAGCTACTTTTGGGCCAGCTATAACATAGTGAAATTTCAGACCTGTAGCTCATGGCATAGCTGAGTACTAGTAATAGCTACCTTTAGGTTATCACTGTTGAGTAAATCGCTTATAACTTGAAAACTATTGCATTTAGAGAATTTCGTATAAATATGTTATTCAGCTACTTTTGGGCCAGCTATAACATAGTGAAATTTCAGACCTGTAGCTCATGGCATAGCTGAGTACTAGTAATAGCTACTTTTAGGTTATCACTGTTGAGTAAATCGCTTATAACTTGAAAACTATTGCATTTAGAGAATTTCGTATAAATATGTTATTCAGCTACTTTTGGGTCAGCTATAACATAGTAAAATTTCAGACCTGTAGCTCATGGCATAGCTGAGTAATAGCTACTTTTAGGTTATCACTGTTGAGTAAATCACTTATAACTTGAAAAGTGTTGCATTTAGAGCATTTTGTTAAAATATGTTATTCAGCTACTTTTTTCATAGCTACAATATGGTGAGTAAGTTGGGTGTCTGTCTCAATAGCTAAGTGAGTAATAGCTACTTTTGGGCTTTTCAGTAACTTCCATCATGAGTAAAATCACTTGTAACTTAAAAACTATTGCATTTAGAGAATTTCGTATAAATATGTTATTCAGCTACTTTTGGGCCAGCTATAGCATAGTAAAATTTCAGACCTGTAGCTCATGGCATAGCTGAGTAATAGCTACTTTTAGGTTATCACTGTTGAGTAAATCACTTATAACTTGAAAACTATTGCATTTAGAGTATTTTGTTTCAATATGTTATTCACCTATTTTGGGGTCAGCTATAACATAGTGAAGTTTCAGACCTGTGGCTCATTTCATAGCTGAGTAATAGCTACTTTGAAGTTCTCACTGTTGAGTAAATCAGTTATAATTGGAAAACTATTGCATTTACAGAAATTTGTGCAAATATGTTATTCAGCTACTTTTGGGTCAGCTATAACATAGTGAAATTATAGACCTATAGCTCATGGCACAACTGAGCAATAGCTATTCTCAGGTACTGACTGTTGAGTAAATCAGCTATAACTTGAAAAATATTGCATTTGGAGTATTTTGTTAAAATATATTGTTCACCTACTTTTGGGTCAGCTATAACAGTGAAATTACAGACCTATAGCTCATGGCATAGCTGAGCAATAGCTATTTTCAGGTTCTCACTATTGAGTAAATCAGTTGTAGCTTGAAAACTATTGCATTTACAGTAGTTTGCTTTAATATGTTGTTCACCTACTTTTGGGTTAGCTATAACATAGTAAAATTTCAGACATGTAGCTCATTGCATAGCTGAGTAATAGTTCCTTTGAGGTTCTCACTGTTGAGTAAATCAGTTGTAACTTGAAAACTATTACATTTAGAGTAATTTGTTAAATATGTTATTCACAGAATTTTTGGTCAGCTATAACATAGTGAAATTGCAGACCTCTATGTCATGGCATAGCTGAGCAATAGCTACTTTCAGGTTCTCACTGTTGAGTAAATCATTGTATCCACTGGATAGCCGCAGTGTGTAGAGAGAGATTTCACCATTACTGCTCTGATGAAAAAAAAATATTATAGCTAGCTTTCTTAAGTTTGCAGTATATATTAATAACCATAAAATGTTGTCTGGGAATATTTTTGGCCTCATTTTGAGAAACAAGATGGCCGCCACAGGTGTTTTTTTGTCAGTCATGAAAAGTGCTTATATCTCCCTTATTATTGATCCTAGAGGTTTGGGATGATAAACCAACCTGTAGGAAATCATGGGGTGGGAATCTTTTGGTGTGGTCAGATTTGACCTTCAATGACCCCTCCTTCAAGGTCAAATAAGGATAGCCAAACTTAAAAGTGCTTATAACTCGCTTATTATTGGTCCCAGAGATTTGGGATGGTAAACAGACAGGATATCATGGGCTGTGAATCTGTTGATATGGTCCGATTTGACCTTGGAACCCTCCTTCAAGGTCAAATGAGGATAGCGAAAATTGAAAGTGCCTACAACTCGCTTATTATTGGTGACAGAGATTTGGGATGGTAAACCATCCCATAGGAAATCATTGGCTCGGAATCTTTTGGTATGGTCAGATTTGACCTTTGGACCCCTCCTTCAAGGTCAAATGAGGACAGCTTGTGCTTATAACTCATTTATAATTGGTCCTAGAGGTTTGAAATGGTAAACCATAGGAAATCATGGGCTGGGAATGTATTTGTGTGGTTAGATTTGACCTTGGACCCCTTTTTTAAGGTCGAACGAGGATATTGCATTTGTAGTATTTCTTTAAATATGTTTTAACCTATTTTTTACACTTAAACAATTACCTTGTTATTTTCCTTCATAATACCATTTACAGGGCACAACTTTTTTATCCTTTTCTTCTGTCAGCTTCGGAATTTCTTTCGAACTTGCTGTTCAGTTACCATTTACTGTATTTCTGTATAGCCCTTTTCCTGATAATTATTCTGTCCTCTAATCACCTTCACAAATCAAAAACACTCAGTCAGCTGACACAGTGCCCGTTCACGGGCACTCTCCTCTTGTTTAGTAAAGTGTGATGACATCTTTGAAAATATGTGCATCTGTGAATACATAGATCAACATACTCATTTACCATGAAGTTTATACTGTTTTGCTCAGTGTAAGTGTCATGGCGTCTCATAAAATTAGATAAATTAATTACCTTTATCATTTACTTTTCTTTCGGTTGGTATTCTCTGCATTCAGTTGTAATGCATCAGGGTTTATATTTACTGAAACATTATATTTAATTAAGACTTATAGAGCAGATTAATTTTACCACAGTCTGTGAAAATTGCAAAGGAGGGCACTATTTAAAAGTAAGACAAAATAAGAACAATTTGTGCTAATTTCACATCAGGGTGGATTCAGAGGCCTACTGTAAGTCATAATGTTTGCAGAATTTCCGACAAATCAAAGAAATGGAAAGCACATTCCTCACATGTTATTTCACATACTATGACAAATTTCATATTTTTTTTTACTCTAGAAGCCTCTTTAAGTAGAGTTCTATTAAGTGGGAATATAATTTAAGTGAATGATCTAACCATTCACAATTGAACTTTACTATGTTATCTATAAATCATGGTGTAGTATGTCTATGTTTCTCCATAGATTTGAAGTAACATCATTCAAATGCAAAAAATAAAATAATCATTAAAATGGAAATAGTTTTGATATCTTTATATTGCGCTCAGGCATCTGGAAGCCAATCGTATCACACAGCTGGAAGAGACAGATTTCTGTGAGATGAGTATACTTCTAGAGCTGTATTTGGACTCCAATCTGCTCACTGAGGACACCATTGATGAAAAGACCTTCCAGTGCTTGACTGTGCTGCAGGTTTTGTAAGTAAACAGGCTGATACTCACATAGACCATACACTATCATGGATTTGTGTTTAGGCTTATAAGTACTTTAAAATACTTATCTGAAGCAAAATTAGCATAACCATTGCTCATACTGGAGGAACGTTTATTTGAAATATTTGAGACTCTGGAATTTGTCTTTTATATTCCACCATATACTTTATTTCACATGAAAAGGGGGACATACAGACAGGGACTGATGACCCTGTGTCACTTAGCCTAGAAATATGACTGCCTTGTTTGCAATGTTTCTTTAAATATAGACTTATTTTACTTATTAATCTTACACAATAAACATACATAATAATAGCCTAACATAATGCACAATTTTTCTTTTATAATTTTTACTTTTAACAGTATTTTAGTGTTGAAATAATATTTATGACTTTTATTTTAAAAATTAAGAATATATCTAGGAAATTACTTAATTGATTGGCTCTCATATCTGTTGTTGGAGGTTTTAATCCAACTTTGAATTTTACAGAGCCTGGCTTGACCTGATGAAAATTTTACTTTTCAAATTCACTCTTAAATTCCAAACTGGACTTTGCCTAACTTAAACACTGCTTAGTTTGTTATGTTTCATTTTCTGTTTCACCTTTTATGTTTATATTCTTTTACAGAGGTCTCAATGCCAATCAGATCCAGTATGTGCCCGAGGCTGTGAAGTTCAAGGATCACCTGCCATCAATAGTGCAGCTCAGGCTGGGTCTGAATCACCTGACCTTTATAAACACCAATACTTTCACAGAACTAGACACTTTGCAGATCCTGTAAGACATTCATGTGCTTTAGTTTTCTTAATGCTATACCTTCCAATGGTTTATT
This sequence comes from Sabellastarte sp. h YS-2021, assembly GCA_964017235.1. Lineage (NCBI taxonomy): Eukaryota > Metazoa > Annelida > Polychaeta > Sabellida > Sabellidae > Sabellastarte > Sabellastarte sp. h YS-2021. Next base: position 56,616,735 of record OZ024930.1, on the reverse strand, counting down.
ATTGTATGGTGAACTGTATCGTTATCTCACTTTTTCATAATATTTCTCATAATATTGCTTTTAAACTACTTTTAATCTTACAATATTTTGATCTTTAGTTCATTATTTTTATCAGTGTCTTAAAATATCAGTACCTTTTCATTATACAATAAGCTGTTCTTACATGTTACTCTTTCAATATTTTGTTATATCAGACCTTACTGTTTTATTATATTGTTCATTTATTACGTGTCTCCAAAGCCATATAAACATCAATTCAATTGTTCTGTCTTTATTTTTCATGTACATAGGCATCTTCATAGCAACACCATTATTTCCATTGAGGATGATTCCTTTCCCAACGAGAGCTTGTCACAACTATATCTGGGAGATAATGAGTTCAGGTTTCTTGAGAAATACCCATTCTACAACCTAACTCAGCTAGTGCTACTAGAACTGCAGAATAATGACATCACAGTCATTCCAGATGAGGCTTTCCACAAGCTTTACAGTCTACAGTCACTGTGAGTTAACTCTGTTGATTTTTAATGTGTTTTTCAATTAAAATGTCCAGTATCAGAGCTGGTATTCAGAGAAAGTCTCAAAGTAAAACTCAGTCACAGTGTCAAACTCAAACTCTGTCCTGTAAGTATAAACTCAAATTTAGCACTCTCAAGAGAAATCCTGCCTAAGTAGTGTTTGGCCAAACTTAAATTAAAAAGTTAACATAGTCAAATAAAGTAAATGCAGCCATATTCTCAAACATTTAAGACTTTTTTCATGCAAACTTAAATATAACCCCTAAATATAGGGAGCATAAATGATTTTGTGTGTCAGTTAAAGCATATATTTTCTTGAGAATAGGCATTTTATTTGAGTCCTGAGTTAGAACTTAAATTTTGGGTTAAAACTCTAAATTATATGGTTTGCATTTGAGTTTCACTTTGAGATTTAATTTGAGAATACAGACCCATATAATCCTGGTATTAAAACAGCCAGAATTTGCATAAAGTTCATTTGGAAATTACAGAAAATTTTACGTCAGTTTATGAGAGTATTTGCATAACTGCTCACATAATATTAAATAAGAAAAGAGTACACTTTTGCTACTAGGGTGTTCTAAATACTTAACAACTCTATATTTTAACAAGGACTTAAATACTCCTTATTGTATAATAAAGCCCACTGTATCATGCTAATATTTTATTGCATCTTAGTTCTGTATTAAAAACCAAAAGATTGATATGAAAAAATATGGCTAAAAAGTTATAAATTGTGACTGTACACATGATTAAAGTTGACCAAACATGAGTGAGTACAAGTAAGGAGAAAGAACAGGTAATGTACTGCTTTTCTGTTTTCAAAGAATTTCAAAGAATGAGTTGAATGCAATATCATTAGCCACAGTTAGATCAGGGGCTAAATTCACGAACAATACTTAGGTAAGTTGACCTTAGATCTAAGTAAGGGAAGGATTTTCACTTGACTAAGTTTTTCTTTGAATTGGTATTTACAAAACAATACCTAGATAAGGTCACCTTAGATTTTAAGTAAGGAAAAAGCCTCTCCTAACTTTTTAGGTATGGTTGTATCAGAGAATCCGATTGGCCAAGAGCTATGGAAAATTTTGGTGTATATATTTGGCTGTTTATCATGATGACCCTCTGCAAAGAATATTACTCACAGTTTTATATTGCAGCATGTGAGATGTTTAATTAATTCATATTAAATTAGTATCTTGTTAAAAATGCCAACTTATTTTAAAAAAAAAATAAAATGCAAAAAAATACACAATTCACCTCTTTTTCTTCATACACACACAAAAAAATCAGTTGCCATTTTTTTCCTGTTAGGACATGCACAAAATTACTGTATAAGTTGAAATTTTCACTTGGCATTAATTTTAACTATTTTAGCTGATGAGCTTGGGAGAGTGAAAATTAATTCCTCGTGAAAATTAAATACTAGTATGTTCCCTTCAAGTAGAATCTAGCCATTAGTGAAAATTATTTCTGAAGAATTTGAGTAAATAAACCTCCCCATCCAAAAACAACACTATTATTGCCCAATATTTACAAACTAAATCATATAATATCAACACCCTGTCCTCCCAAGGTAGCTTTCAACTTAACTTAAAATCTAAGTATGGGTTTTTTAAGGTCACCTTAGAGTTAGGAATGTTTGTGAATACGATTTTACAATTTCTTACTTAAAATCTAAGAAATACTTAAAATCTAAGTTACAAATAGTCTAAGTATTGTTCGTGAATCTGGCTCCAGAAAACTAAATCTACAGTAACTTTGTAATTTATTGTGTAATGACAGGGGACACATTCAGAAAAATACTGTATCCATTTTAGTTTTCAATAAAGAATGTTTCTTTTTTTATGATGGAGTATTTGTAGAGTAAGAAATCTAAAATTCGCCACATATCTGAAATTCGCCACATGTGAAAATGCTAATAAAATAAATGAATTGTGGTGAGATTTGTTAACGGTATAGTAAATTAAGACTTTTTGAACTGAAAAATACCAATTTTTAGACAAAAACATAATTTTCTTCATAAAATTAACTAAAGTTTTAGAGGTGGCGAATTTTAGATTCCTGGCGAATTTTAGATTTCTTACTCTAGTATGTGATTTTTTCAATTTATTATGGGAAGAGCTGTTAAAAAACTTTAAAAATGCAACTTAAATAAGTAACTGTTCTTTCTTTATATTAAGTCTAGTCACTTATCTTTTAAAATAACAAAGACAATTTTTATAAATTGGTATTTTTGAGATTTGAAACCAAAGAACTAGTGCTTAAAATAAAGAAAACATCTTTAAAAATATGTAACAATTTTTTTAAAAAGCTTCAAATGGATAAATGATCTCAGTGAATACCACCCCAGTTGATTAATTTTATACACTGTAGTAATATAATTTAATGCTTGTTTAACACATATCCAGCTTTTAATTGAAACAAATGTTGAATATGGATTAACTCAATGTAACCCACTGCTCTCAGTGAATTTGGAAAGATCAAGTCCATTTTTGATTGATACGATTCCCTTTAATATATGGCTAGATACTTGAGTGGCAATGACATCAAACGCCTTCTGAAGACACATTTCAAAGACTCCCCTTTGAGTGGATATCTTCATTTCCAGAACAATGATATTGGATATATAGAAGATGGAACATTTAGTCATGTGACTAGCTGCACAGAAATGTAAGTACATAATGTCTAAGCTTATAGGCTGACAAAAATATTTATTTTACCAACTCCAGACCTTTTTCAACAAGTATCTCTGTTAGGGAGTGGAAGAGTACAATGGTAAAGGGTAAACAGTAATTGTTGAGTTACTTATTTCAATAATTCAAATTAATTATTTCACCTTTCTAACCTATTATCTTGATAAATCAATATGATTATCTTGAATTAACGAGGTAGTAAGTAGATAATTAGCAAAAAAAAAAACTCAAGGATAGTTCTTCTATAAGTAGTTTTTACTTAGCCAGTTGTCACAATATTTTCATGTTTTGAATGTAGATTTTACATTGTATTTTATATGTGAAAATGGATTGTTGTACATTAAAATCCATCTGGAATTACATTATTTCTGTTATATTGTGACCAAAGAAATAATATTCAACCATGCCAGGGTAAAATTCAATTGGTTGCAGAATTTCTTGGTTTATAAAAATGTAATCTTTATCCAAAGCCTGCTCACATAGAATATTCTAAATAAGAAATTTGGTATCCAAGAAGTTGAATCATGCAATGCCAATGGAAAATAAAATAACCATAAAGGGGTATTGAATGGTATGTGACAGATATTACACTAATGAATAGACTTGACTGCTAGCCAACAGAAAATTGAATGAATGGATTAAGAATTAAGACCATCTGATGTTAATTTACTTTTATAATATTATTTTACAGCATCAGTCTTAACTGTAATAGATGAAGTTGTAAGACTGTGGGTGCTTAAATACAAATTTACCTCAGCACTAAAGCTATAACTTGGTGGAGATGCCAATCATATCCCGTGATATCTACCTGATTATCAATTATGTTTGGTATTGTTGTCTGTTCAGTGGTCAGATTTAGTGGCCATATTCTGGGTCTCTATGGATTTAACAAACCTTAAAACAGGCTATAATCCTACAGAGGCTGCCAATATAATGCTTTCTCTTTCTCCAGTTTTGAAAAATACATTACTTTTGACAAACAGACTCACATTAAACTCAATATTCTGTGTTAATGAAAAACATGTTAAATAATATTTTGAATATCTGAAGTAGCTACGCACCAGACTGAAAGATAACCCAAACTTTATAGATAATTTGATAAATATTGCTGAATATTACTTTACTTCTGAATACCATTTGCAGGGCACAACTTTTGTGTCCTTTTCTTCTGTCACTTCTACTCTGAAACTAAGAACACACAGTCAGCTGACACAGAGCCCGTTCACAGGCACTGATTGCTTGTTTTAATATTAAACAAATCCCAAAATTGTGAAGAAATATTTAATGGTCAATTACAAAATAAAAAGTACCTGGTGTTAAAAAAAAATATTGCTGAATATCTACTCTGTTGAGATAATTATATCGAAAAATTGACTTAGTATCTGAAAAATGGAGATACTATCTTGCTAAAATGAAAATAAAATCTTACTTGGCTCCAATACCTCTCACATAATAGACTGGAAATGGGTACAACAATCTTATGACAGTTAAACTCCCTTTTCTAGTAAGAGTATGATCTTGAGGCCTTGCAGTTAAAAAAGACTAGAACTGAGTGTTGTACTGGAGCCTTCTGATTTGTTCACAGTAGATAAAGTCTGCTACCGTAACAAGTTGAGTTAAAAGGGAAGCCCCAGAAGCCCAAGCCATCACTTGCATTTAAATACATGAATATGTTAAAGTAGCTAAGCTCAAAATTTTAGTGAGGAAAACTTCTTTTACAGGAATTTGCTTTCTTGAGTCCTTATTCTTATTCTTAGTCTGTTGTTATTCTAAGAATTTTCTAGGTAGGTAATGAATGCTCAACAGCAAAATGAAAATACTTATTCCACTTGCTTTCCACACAGCTAATGCATCCAGTGTGTAAATAAATTATTCTTCACAATTCAAAAAAATGAAATGTCAAATTTTTTACCTTAGAATTTCTTTTCCCAATTTTTAGAAATTTTCTGATAACAAGAATATCACTAATAATAAGAATGTCACTAAAGCGAGTTTCGTACAGTTTCATCTTTTTTGACAGGTTTTTGCAGAACAACTACCTGTCTGAACTTCCCACTGGTGGTGACTTCAATACACTTACAGTTCAGCAAGACTTTGATGTACAAAACAATTACATCACTTCCATACGGCCAGGAACTTTCAAAGACTTCTCAGCTAGATATATGTAAGCGTCCTTGGACCTAGTATAATAAGAAATCTGTTCACTTGAAATGTCCTTTGAGTAAAGAAAATCTGGCCAATTTCTTGAAAGTCTATTATAATTAAGCGTCCTGCAAGGGACGCTTGTTTGTGTATGGGAGACCTTCAGGCTCCGCCGGCTCTGCTGGCTCCGCCGGCTCCACATTTTGTTTTCCTTATAACTCTGTAACCGTTAGGCGGATTCTTTTCAAATTTGGCAGGTTTATGCAGTAGCCTTGGGGAATTGTTTTGAATATGCTGCAGTGACATTTCAACCAATCAGAGAGGTCACATGACCAAAAATGTCTTTTTTCGATGGGGAAGCTTGTCCGGATGATAACTTGAAAGGGATTTTATCAATTCACATGAAACTTGGCAAATACATTCATTCTATTAAAATCTGGAAATCATTAGATTTTGACATTGATTGGTTAAGAAATGGCCGAGTAATTAATGATTAATTAATCATTATGAATTTTCCAAATAAGGAAAACACAAAAATGCTTATAACTCGAAAACCGTGCTAGATAGAGCGATTTTGACAAAATTTTTGACCAACAGGGTATCTCTGCAGATTAGCTATCCCAATTTTCAAAAAAATTTTGACTCGCCAAAAATGGCGGCCATTTTGAATTTTCGAATTTTACGCAAAAATTGCAAAACACAAAAATGCTAATATCTCGAAAACTGTGCTAGATGGCGAATTATCTCTTAAAAGTATTGCAGATAGCCAATTTTTCTCAAATAATTCATTCACCTAATTTTGGAAGAGCTTTCCAAAAAGTATCTGTAAAAGTATTGTGGATACCCAATTTTTATCAAATAACTGATTCATCTACTCTTGGGAGAGCTTTCACATGGTGAAGTTTCAGACCCGTTGGTAATTACTCACCTACTCAAAATGAGTAAATGCGAATTATCTCTAAAAGTATTGCAGATAGCCAATTTTTCTCAAATAACTCATTCATGTACTTTTGGGAGAGCTTTCACTTGGTGAAGTTTCAGACCCGTAGCTAATTATTCACCTACTCAAAATGAGTAAATGCTAATTACCTCTAAAAGTATTGCAGATACCCAATTTTTATCAAATAACTTATTCTTCTACTTTTGGGAGAGCTTTCACATGGTGAAGTTCCAAACCCGTAGGTAATTACTCACCTACTCAAAATGAGTAAATGCGAATTATCTCTGGAAGTATTGCAGATAGCCAATTTCTCTAGCCAAATTTTCAGAAGTTTCAGACCCATAGCTAATTACTCACCTACTCAAAATGAGTAAATGCGAATTATCTCTAAAAGTATTGCAGATAGCCAATTTTTCTCAAATAACTTATTCATCTACTTTTGGGAGAGCTTTCACATGGTGAAGTTCCAGACCCGTAGGTAATTATTCACCTACTCAAAATGAGTAAATGCTAATTATCTCTAGAAGTATTGCAGATAGCCAATTTCTCTCAAATAACTCATTCATCTACTTTTGGGAGAGCTTTCACATGGTGAAGTTTCAGACCCATAGCTAATTACTCACCTACTCAAAATGAGTAAATGCGAATTACCTCTAAAAGTATAGCAGATAGCCAATTTTTCTCAAATAACTCATTCACCTACTTTTGGGAGAGCTTTCACTTGGTGAAGTTTCAGACCCATAGCTAATTATTCACCTACTCAAAATGAGTAAATGCTAATTATCTGTAAAAGTATTGCGGATACCCAATTTTTATCAAATAACTCATTCATCTACTTTTGGGAGTAAATGCGACTTATCTCTTAAAAGTATTGCAGATAGTCAATTTTTATCAAATAACTCATTCACCTATGTTTGCAAGAGCTTTCACACACGAAAATGAAAAATTCTGAATATCTCGGAAAAGCTATTTCTTCTCCTTTAATGCTCGGCGGGAGATACACACCGCGGCAGTGGTCTTGTTTTCAAAAATTTTTGTCTCACCAAAAATGGTGGCGATTTTGAATTTTCGAAGTTTTTGCAAAACACAAAAATGCTTATATCTCGAAAACTGTGCTAGATGGAGCGAATTCAACAAAATTTTTGACCTGCTGGATATCTCTGCAAAGTACCCATGCCAATTTTCAAAATATTTTTGTCTCTCCAAATATAGCGGCCATTTTGAATTTTTTGCAAAAATTGCAAAACACAAAAATGCTTATATCTTGAAAACCGTGCTAGATAGAGCAGACTGCGCTGACTTTGGTTGCCACAACAGTATAAGGCTAGAAACGGAACATTTTCTTAATACTTTAGCACTCACCTTTATATCCTTTTCGGGACGCTTTGTTTTTGCTATGCAAAAACATTATCTTTTTTTTTTGCGAGCGATCCTCTAGTTTACCATTTTATCAGGATACATGATAAACTGAAGAAACATCCAGATAATATAACACTCAGAAGATTCTGTACCTTAAGGGTTAGTGGACAACTTCACAGTTAGTTCCTAAGTCATTCACCAGGGGCGCCACTATACCGTGACTCAAAGACTGTGTATTTTTGTCATGATTTTTAATTGAAAATTAAAAATACTTTAAAAGATACCCATAACTCAAAATGGGTGCACCATTAACAACAGGCCTTGTAGTATTATCATGCATGTCTTGTGAATGCTGACACACAATAACAAAGGTTATACTGAGAACAAAGCAAAGTCACTCTCAACCACGTTTTTGTCCTGTTTTCAGTGCAGACACTTTTGCCGTGCGTCAAAAACTGAAGCATTGAGTATGCTAAGGCCATGATTTTTATTTGGTTTGTGAAACTTATATTGCCTGGAGTGCTAAGTTAATATGCAGTAGTACATAATATAGTTCATCTAACGATTTCTCAAAATCATAAGAATCGTGTCTTTAGTATAATATTGCATATTAAGTGATCATAGTCATCAAAGACTAAAATTCTCTAACCTGAAACAAAATATCCTTTCTTGATATAAATGCTTCATTGTAATGGCACGTCTCATATCCTAAAAACATTTGATAAATAGAATTATTTTTATATGATAAAAGTGTGACAAGTTTTTCTGTTCATGATTTGTAGGTTACTAAATAATAATAAAATTGGCCATATCTATAGTGGAGCCTTTGATGGTGTCTCTACTAGTTTTGATCTGTTCCTGACAGACAACCCACTTGGACATTTGTATGAATATTCATTCAACAATACACGACACAGGTAAGAATACATTATACTTAATGTGACATCCCAAATGACTAAGTAGAACTAGATTATATAGGAAAATATGGTAGCCCTAATAACCTCCTCACATATAAGTGACTACAAATTTAAAAAGTAGGAGTACAATAAAGTGAAAATACAATAGACACCATCACTTGAAGTAAATCAATAATTCACAGATAAGAATATACATTTTTTTTATGAATTTCAATATGACTCAAGTAGACTTAGTCAATGAATGTAAAAGTTGTTCTGTATTTATGCATATTTATTTGCAACTAACCAATTTTGAGGAATGTCACAAACTATCACACTGTAATAATGATAATAATAGAAACCACTGTAAGTCACTAAATTGCTGAAATTAACATCCTCTAAATTGCCAATGTCCATGACAGGAAAATCCATGTTCAAATAAGGCTGAAAGGGGTTTCAGGCTACTAGCATGAACGCAAAGCCATCAGAGACACCAGTAGTGCACCGAAGCAGTCACCCATCCCTGTGCTAATGTAGCCCATTGCTGCTTAACTTCAGTGAAGAGACAGGCACTCATCACGCTACTCCACAATTTATGAAAGTCTGGAGACAAAACAAAAACAAAGCCAAAAGGTGTTTTGGTCCCCTAGTGCAAGCCATCAGAGACACGAGTAGTGCACTGAAATTATGAAAGTCTTGTGACAGAAAGAAATTCGAAGTTAGATACATCCAACAGCAAAAGAAAATGTGTCCTTTTAGGTATTGGAGAGCAAGAGAGTGAAATTGAGAATATACAGGTTTTGTCACTGTCATCAAAGTATGGAGACAAAAGGACATATGTATGGGGAAAAACTGAAAGGACATGTGTCATTTTAGCTATTGGAGTGTTGTCACTGTCATCAAAGTACAGAGACAAAAGGACATATGTATGGGCAAAAGCCAAACGGATATGTGTCCTTTTAGCTATTGGAGAGTAAGAGAGGGAAATTCAGAATGTACAGGTTTTGTCACTGTCATCAATGTATGGAGACAAAAGGACATATGTATGGGCAAAAGCTGAAAGGACATGTGTCCTTTTAGCTATTGGAGTGTTGTCACTGTCATCAAAGTACAGAGACAAAAGGACATATGTATGGGCAAAAGCCAAAAGGGCATTTGTCTTTTTAGCTATTGGAAAGCAAGAGCGAGAGCAATTCAGAATGCACAGGTACATTTCATCAAAGTCCGGAGACAAAAAAAACAACAAAAAAAAAAAAGATCTATAGAAGTGTGAGCTCTTTTGAGGCTCGTGCTTAAAAAGGAAAAAAAGTGATCTCTGAAAGCGCGAACATCACTAGAGCTTGTGCTTAAAAATAGTTGATAAATTCTCATAACCAGAATAGCATCTGAGCAAGAGAGTGATTAGGCAGGGAGACAGGATTTTCTGATGAGACAGATTTGTAGATGATGTTTGTAACCAGATACATTATCCAGTGATGTGATGATTGAGAGAAGTTTATTCCATTCCAATAAAGTCGTATCTGCCAATTTTCTTTGATTGGTTTGAGGAAATAGAAAGTCTGTTTCCCATGGTAATGCTGCTTGGACTAATCAGTGTAGTGGGGGTTTTTATGGCTTTAAATGCTAGGAGATTGTATTTTATAAAGATACAGCTTTACTGGGTAGAGAAATTTCTTTATGAATGGATTGACGATTGACTGATTTATTTAATGTTGCACCTAGTACCTTTTTTGGTTCTATTGTGACTGGACCACCCTTTACAGGATCATCTGAATCACTATATCTGCCCATACCTGGCCCATAACTCAAACGGTTACCCATCCACTACTAACCAAGTCCAGTTCTGCTTAACTTCAGTGATCAGACAGGAACTGGTCACGTGACACCACACAGGCACATTTGTAAGAGTAGAAAACCATGGTTGTAATAATGTAGCATAATTATGAACAATGTCCTACACTGCATTTGAATCGTCTGTAGCTTTGTGATATTAATAAGACTGTACAGAAATGGACTTGATATATGATTTTCTAAATTATAGGATTTTGTGATATTAATGATTAACATAAAACAGCTAGATAATTTATGTACATGCTTGTAAAATTTTGGGTATTTTATCTGTAGTTTCGTGCTGTTTTCTTTTCAGAGATATTTTCATGAACAATCTGAACATCTCAGTGATTCCATCTCTAGCTTTTAGCCATGTGACTGCCGAGGAACTCTTTCTTCAGAACTCCCATGTACAAACCATTCAAGTGGATGCTTTCCATGATCTCTCTCTGTCAGCTCATCTGTAAGTTGGTCCCTTTTTGGTGTTTCCTTTGTCCACGTTTTGTATAATTTTTCTGAGCATATACATTTTCACTACTAAATTATATTTAAACATACTTCTGACAACAAGGCTGTCAATTTAGAATACTAAAATACACATGTCAAATGACTGCTCTCTGATTATAATCCAAACAAGTATGATTACCGTAAATGACCTATTTAACGCATCCGCCCTTGTAACCGCACCCTACCTCTTTTTCCCCAGCAATATCGTCAGTGACAGTGCACAATATCCACATATTTTTTATATATTCTACGAATTTTACTTAATAAATTGACATTTTTGTCGCGACTTTCGAGTTTGTTTTCATCTACATATTTACAGGAAGTGGGTATTTCTAAATGTCGAAACACCATTTTTCTTATCAGATTGACCTATACTTCATTCCGGAAAGTGTTTCATGATGGGTGCGCTAAAAGGGGGATTTTTTCCCACCAAATATTAAATAAAAATAGATTTTCCTTAGTGCACTGTGCGCTAAATAGATCATTTACGGTAGGTTACCTTAAATGGGATAATACACATACTTAGTTACATTGATACTAGTAAATTATCCTTTTCAACATTGTATGGGTCCATACCACATGTTCAAATTTAAATGCTGAGAGTGATGGATACTGTACAGTGTCTGACAGATAATTCTTACCGTAAAGTTTTAAAAGCCAAATTTATGATCAACACTTGTTTCGAGTCTTTGTAAATATATGTCATGGTATTAAGTCCAATATGGTAGAATTTCAAAGTCTACAAGTAGAAAGTCCAGTTGGAGTTCCTACCAGTAGAAAGTCCAATCTAGGAGGTTTGGGTATTGCCTGGGGTCCAAAATCTAATAAACTGGGTTGATATTCCAGTCTCAGAGATTTAGGTATTGCTCTGTGTACCAGAATATAATTTTTATAGAGACTCAATATAAGCTTGAAAGAAAGTCCAACTGAAACACAAAAAAGTGGGCCTCTTATACATATAAATCTGTCACTTAAGCATGCAAGATGCAGCTTTCATAATTGAAGAAAATGCATATAAAAGAAAACATTTTACTGTAATACACCATTTTTCAAGGGAAATCTGTAATATGGACAGTAGTAACTGATGTAAGATTTAAGTGTCCTATAACAAATGTTATACAAAGTACAGTTTTAGCCAATTAAATTTTGACAGCAGTCACTTCCTACATGGTATTTAGTTGAGCAATTAACATATATGCTTCTAGCAGTATTTGTTTGTCACAACTGCCCAGTTGGTCTCAGCATGTAAAGCTTGTAGTACTGTTACCTCATCCAGAGTTTCAACATCTAGATTGTAATATCATCCAAATTTTAGATTCGAACCCCAGGGCAATACCCAAATCTCCTAGATTGGATTTTCTACTGGTAGAATTTAAAATTCTACCAGATTGGACTTCTACCATGATATATATGTATATACAATGAATCATACTATAGTAAATGAATGTTACTAAAGCCATCACCTGTCTAAAGGCTTAACACAAAAATCATCAGTCAGCGTAATTCTTGTTTAAACCAGTGTGTGAACAAATATCATTTTGATACAGCTAAAGCTCCTTTGTTGTTTTGCCATAAAATTAATATTACATTTTAAAATGGAGTTAGTTGAAAGCTTTTGTACATACAGTGGAGTATCTGTCAACTAAATGTGTTAAAAGCACAAGATTTTGTTTGAATACTAATAGGTTTGTAAAGTGGAAGGGTAACAGATATTTTAGATAAGGTATATTACATTTATGTATGCCTCTGTACACACGTGTATGACTACATACCGTCAGTCAGTTGGGGAGGTAAACCTATCTCAGACTGGCATCTTGTTAAGGGGAGGAGAAGAAATACTCTTAGTTCCTTCATGCCACAGAAGCATGAAATACACAATGATCATATGGACCAATTGGGCCCATAGAATTTCACCTAAATTACAAAACTTTAGGGTAATACCAGGTTAAATTTTGGGAACATACTACCTTTAATGCTCTCAATCTCACTACAATGAAATTTCAAAGCTAGAAAAGAGCCAAGACTATGTATTGGTCCAATGGGTGTATATACTATGCATATAGTACCTTTTAAGCTCCAAATCTCATTTTGTGTTATATTCAATACCATGAAATCTTCACAGTTAGAAGGCAGTTAATCTATGGTCCAGGCTCTACAATAGATCAGTGGGCAAAAATGTCATGTGTAGATTTCATTTTATGCTTTCAATCATTTTTTCCAGTTACCTTCAGGACAATGAAATCTCAGAGCTAGAAGGCAGTATCTTTGGTCCGGACTCTACAATAGGTCAGTGGGTGTATATGCAGAAAAACTACCTCACAGAAATACCAGATGATGCTTTTGATGGTGTCAACATAATAAATCTAAACCTGGATGACAACTTGCTGGAAAATTACCCAGGAATTGCCCTAGCTGTACCAAGTCTCACTTCTATGTAATGTATTGTTTTGTTCTAAATCTGTATTAAAATAAAAAAAAATTAAATAAAATTAATTTTTTTCAGCAATACTCATCCCACATATTAAGTAAGTAAAGGCAGTTTTATGAGCATAATATATTATATGTTGTTATATAAGTGGAATTTTCACCGGGTATAAATTTTTACTATTTTAGCTAATTAGTTTCTATATAGTGAAAATAAATTTAATATTTGTATCTGTATCACTGCTGCCTTATAACTTACCAAGTGAACCAATTAATTTAAAAGAAACTTTTTTGGGAAAATTCACATATTATATATATATATATATAATAAATATTACAGGGCCTGTCTACTTCCAGGAGGCTGCAATCCTTCCAAACTTAAGATCAAGTACAATGTTTTAGTCTATGTAGAAACCCCAAAATGAAGGTTAAAGCATTACTCTGCCCAGAGTTTGTTAAGCGCAAGCCTCGATAGAGCTCATGCTTCTAGAGATCACTTTTTTTTGTCTCCGGACTTTCATGAATTGTGGCATAGCGTGATGAGTATTTGTCTGATCATTGAAGTTAAGCAGCAATGGGTTACATTAGTACTTGGATGGGTGACCATCTGTGTTTTAGACCAGCTGTGGGATGTGTCTGAGTTGGAATTTCTTTGTGTCACTAGACTTTCGTAAATTCTAGTGCACTACTCGTGTCTCTTATGGCTTTGCACTCGCGCTAGGGGACCAAAACACCTTTTGGCCTTGTTACACTTGAAATAGGCATATTAGGATATTAGAATAAATAATTTTGAAAAGAAAACAAAGACATTTATTTTTTTCTGTCATTGTAAGTTGCCCTAATAAATTAACATGTTTGTTTAATGATTACCATTCATAGGTCTAGCGAATAATTCCAGTATACCATAAACTGGAAACAGGTGTATTGGATTGTGCAAAGAACTTTAATTGTGTGAAGAATAGCTGTTAACCCCTATCTGTAAACAACAAAATAATAATATTATTATTATTACAGTGTTAACCTTATCACACTTGTACTAATGCTTGACTTACACTATCTCAACTAATGCAGAGTCTGCTGTATATTTCCTAGAACCAAACAAGTATAAAATCAACCAAAAAAAAAAGGATTTTTCAAAAGTTATTGATTAAAGTTACAGTATAGTGTTAACTTTGTAGCTCTTTAGCAAACAACCAGATAGATGACATCCCTCTGGGGACATTCACATCAGCCAGTAGTGGACTGCGGGACCTTGACCTGCGAGGCAACAACATCACAGTCATACAGGCTGACCTGTTTACAGAGCTCACCAGTCTGCAGGGGCTGTAAGCCTTCACGTTTCATTACCTAATTAATAACATACCTCCAGTTGTCTATTCTGATTGTGTTTGGAGTGTGTGAATATTAGTACATTGTTGTAACAGTTCTTGACAAAAGCAGGTGTTTATGTCTCTCGTTTATTACAGAAGCAAGTGAAAATGATACAGTAACATGAGGTAGACACACTATAAATGATCACCAGTGACAATTATTCCATATTACAGTACTTCATTTGCAATGTAGTACAATGGGAGTTGATGAACATGGTTTTTACAACTAAATGATAAAATTATAGTTGGCAGTGGATTTTAAGAATGTTGTTTATGTTGCAGTTATCAATATGTTAAGTAACATAAATGTTATAAGCAAATCTTGGAAAGCAGTTGCATATAAAACTTTAACTGCTGCCTGTATGTTCTGAATGATTTTCCCATGAATGTTCTGTATATTTTTTTCACAATTGTGTCCTGAATTTGTATTGCCTACAGGCACATGCAGGACAACCATATAACTGAGGTACAACCACGAGCTTTTGAGGGAATGAATTCTCTGACAAACATAGAGTTACAGAACAATGAAATCCAGTTCCTACCTGTGCTGTCTACACTTAATGTCCTCAGCTCTCTGGATCTCACAAACAACAAGCTAGAAAGTATAGAACCTGGAGCATTCACAAATACGCCATCACTAAAAACTCTGTGAGTTGTGTGAAGTTAGGGTTTAGTAAACAAGTTATCAGCAACCTTATAAAAAAGGTGTTTTTTGTACTTCAAGCAAGTTATGACACCTATGTCATCTCTTGTGAACAAATTACTATCCACCAAGGTGTGTGTTTTTTTGCAGTTTAGGAAAGTTGTAGCATATTAACACCTCACAATAATACTGAATTCTTGTTTGAATTTAGTAATTGTTATTTATCACACTTTAAACTTCAGGGCCCATATTCATGAAAGGTCTTAGCCAGGGCTTAGGCTTAAAGTTGAGACTTTTGTCTCTAGTTTCTGTGGCCAGTTTCTGCCCCAGAACTGCTAAGACTTTTGTCTTAGGCTTAGCGGTATTCACAAAGAAGTTAAGACCGGACTTAGGCTTAGCCAAGGGCTCAACTTTAAGACTGGTTGGTAGTGGGCTTAAATTTTGTAAAGAGGGCTTAAATATGGCCGCCTTAAACTTTTCTCCACTTCAAAATTTGAAATGGATGTAAATAAAGTATAATTATACAGAACACCTCACTAAAGCAGTCTTTGGGAAGTTTATATGTGGTAATATAAGGTTTTCCATTTCAAAACTGCACTTTTCCCTAGATAGAATGCATTAAATGAAGGATATATGTCACCAACAGTATAGTCTGAATGGAAAAGAAAGGTCACATGAAACCGATAACCACTGTGGTTATTTGATAATCTTGGACTTAGCTAAGTCACCCTTTGTGAATACGGTTTTAAGACAAAACTTAGCTGAGACAAAAGTCTTAACTTTAAGACTGGATTTAAGCCTAAGACCTGGCTAAGTCTAAGACCCTTCTTGAATACCCCGACACCTAAAAGTATCCACTCATTGGTTGTGAAAAGTGGAATATTTCCAGATACACCATTCCTGGGAACTCTGATGTGGTTGGATGTAGGTCTGTGAACAAATTATAAGACATGTAGACAAGCTACTATGTGTTTTACCATGATTTTATCCCTTAGACACCTCATTTCAGTTGAACCCAAGGCTTTGGTGTTTGGTGACTTTTGAGTGAGGGGCATAACAATAAAACTATTTGATATTACACTATACCTTATCTGAAATAGGAGTCTATCCCTTTCTAATTTGCACACAGAGAAAAATAAGTCTGCATATAACGGGTTGAACAAAAGGCAATTCCTTGAAGTCCCTCATATGATTGACACTGATACACACTGTTGAAGGATATTGTGATATATATTTTATATATACTAAATGTATGTATACATTTATTATACATTTATTTCTTCATACTGTGGATCTTCTTTGAGGAAAACTCAATTTGCTGTAAAATTTTACTTGTTGTTAGTGTTCCTAATGATATTTCATGACTTCAGAAAGCTTGGAGAAAACCAGCTGGGTTGTGACTGTGAGTTGTATGTCACCCTGAATGAGACCTACAAGGCTGTTCAGTCAGGAATCTGCAGTACCCCAATACCAGCAGCCAGTGCAGAGGTACACTTTGTCAAGTCAGACAGTCAAGGACTCTATTTTCTGGATGAGGATGTTAACAAGTACTTCCTCTGTGGTGAGTGTGTTGTATTTTCATCTCGTAGTCATACCAGACTTACCATTGATTAATTATTTACCATTATCAGCTATAGTTAAATTGCACAAAAACCATAACTAGTTGACACTCATCTGCACACTTGTACACAATTAATAGGTCTTCTTCACAGAGTCGTGCTGATCAGATGGTTTATACTGTTAAGTGTGTTATTCTTCAATTAGCTGGCTCAAATTTCCAAGCATCAGCACCACAAGAATATGAGATTCTGGTGACCTTTGAGGCGCCCCTAGCTGACTATGCACTGGAGAATGATACTGATATTGCAGATGAGAATTCTACAGTAGATTTATCCAGGTAATGACTAATCCCTTCAACACCTTGGTGCATTGCCAGGTATTTATTGAGGATTTCAAAATAAATATAATGATTATTAAAGTTGACAATACAATACAGAGGATGTTTTTTTATATTTAATTGCATCTGGCTTATCTGTATCAAAAACTGTTGCAAATTTGTTTTGTTCATTAGTTTCTTTTCTGCTTTGCTTGGTTATTTACACAAGTTTCAGACAAAATCAACATTTTGCACTTACATGTAAATTAGTGTGGATTTCTCTTTATAGAAACACACACTGACATAAGCACAACATAAGAACACTCAGAGAGCACCTTACTCTGCCAAGGCATGTTTGATGTTTTTTTAAAATGGCTCAATAATAAGTAAATGGGATAATCTTTTTGGTATCCAGGTAGTGATCCGGATCACTATCAAAATTTACTAGGATCTAATTTAGATCAAGGACCACCTTCTCATTTTTTTCTCATGAAGATCAGTAGTGTTTGTGTAATCCAGCTACCAACAAAGAAACAAACAGACAAAGAGTCATAAATCTAATACCTCCTTGGCAGAGGTCATAAATATTTTGTAAATAATTATTAACCTTAAAGGAAACATTTTAAGGTGTGATAATGCAATTTCTACTTTAATTATAACCTCAAATCGAAGCAATCAACGTACAGCTTACAATGCTATATTTTTGTATCAGAGACCCTGAGTAGTTGGATGTCAAATTGATTGTTAAGTTTCTGTTGTGCCATTTTACCAAACCATGTTGCATTGATATATTGTTAAGAGTATTTGTTATAAAAGAAATCCATACATAGGCACAAACAAGTGGATGATGCCTAAACAGTAGGGTACCAAGATGGAATTTTGGTTAAAGGATTGACATATTTTTAAAATTACTAAAACTATGTGGTACATGTATCTTTTAAGACTTTAAATTTCTGACAAGGGTTAAAATATAGATTCAGGTTTATGATGAAGGTGCACTATTTATGTATAAAGGTTTATTTTTTTCATGCAGTCAGGTAATTGTTTGGGGAATATTAACAAGATTATATAGACACATTTTCTGCTTTTGCTTTTATTTTAAATTTCTACAACAGGTATTTTGACTCACCGAAGTGAGAGTAAATCCAACTTCAAACTTCTAAATCCAATTTGAAAGCAGTTCAACTATATAATATATGCAATAGTATGACCTTCTGTTGTTAACATACTTCATGTTTGAACTGATTTATTGTTTCTTGATTGCTTCATACATATTCCCTTGAATGGAAGTTCCATTTTCTGACCAAAATCATCCTCTCCTCTAGCATGTTGGGAAAACAGGAGTTTCTTCTCTGGAGTCAAAACTCTTTCAGTAAAAATCTGTTCACAAGAATTCCCTTTGAAGTAATAGTAATTGTCTGGCCTTTGAAAAGCCATTTCCACTGAAAGTTAAACTGTTAAGTTAAAGTCCTTGTTTGGTAGAAATATACAGTAAATACTTGTTTTTTCAGGACATACTACATTGAGTGTATGAGCCCAGTAACCACCACACTGAGTGCACAGGTTGAGGACCCACATGGAAACACCACCAGTTTTGAGGTACTGTTTAATCACACGCATGGAGTGGTACCTGGGATAGACTATTTCTGCAGACTGTCACTGGAGAACAATGGTACAACTAGTGCCAAGAGTTACCCAGTATATGTGACTTCACTTACTTCCCTCAGTAAGTACAATGCATTGCAGTTCTGATCTACTATTATCAGTTTTATACTCAGTCTTGTCTTTTGAAATTCTAAACTGAAGTCAATTCATTTGTCTGAAAAAAACCCCATTGTATGGTGTTGAGACTAGACATTTTCAGCAGTAATGAATTATGCATTGTGTAAATAAATTTTGGTAATATATAGTTATCTGAATGGAAGATTCAAATAACTAATAACAGACAAGACAGCACACAATAATGTCAAGTAATTCTGAATTTTGTTATAATGATTTGTGGGAAGAGAGAAAAAGAAAATTACCTGCCTAAATGTATGGATTTTTGCCATTTTTTAAAATTTGTACTGATCTATAAGCCCACACAGAGCTGGGTAGTCTAAAATGTACCGGTACATGTACTTAATATGTATTTTTCATGTGTTTTGTATAGTACATGTGCTTTTGACTATAACAAATAAATGGAAAAAAAAACAAAACAAAAGAAAAACAGGTTCATCAGCTAACTCATTGAATCTGCAAAATTATATGCATATAATTATAAACTTATAATAAGCTCATATAATTTATATTTTTTTTTCAGATAATACTTTGAATGCTGGACCTAATGATTACATACTTGATATCACTTACTTGGATTTCAGTGTCACACACGATGATTTCAAAACTGGACCCCGTAAGTGAAATTTGTATGTTGTTTCTGTGATCCTGACAGCCGACAGTGTGACTTGCTCACCCAGACAGTAGTCTATCAAGATTGAGTCATGCAATAGGAACTTAAATATGAATAGACTGATAAGTTATCAAATAGGATTTTCAAGAGTGTTGAATGTACTTGAATGTTGACTTTGGTTTGCTTTTTAATGATGAGTATAATCTCTTCAGAATATACTAAACACGAGACCCACTTGTCTGATAGCTGGCTAGGGAAATTTGAAGTTGTATTCAATGTAATACACTCGGGTTCATTGCGGAAAAAATCAGAACCTTTGACTGAGTTTGACAATTCTAAGCATTAAAGTTGTTTATAATAATTCTTTTTCTTTACCAAAAAGATGATGAGTACAGAAATGTTACCCTTATGAGGAGTCACTATGGAAACTGGTTGACAGATGGAGGTGCTCCATTAACGAGTAGCATGTCTGACTGGTTCAGACCAGAAGCTGCAGCCAACATAGAATATGAAGGGAATGTTGTACTCAAGTATATGCCAACTGAAGGCACACACAAGTGAGACTCATTTTTTTTCTTTCATTGTTTTAAGCTGGGCCAGAAATTTGATTGATGTAGTTGCTTTTATTGATCCTTGTGATATCCAGTGTAAAATCCTGACATGGTCTTCTTTTATCAAGGTCACCTGGAGTTATAGCCTGGATACTATGTGTTGAAAGCAATGTACTTATATATTTTAGCTCACAGATCTTGTTGCAGTATCACTCATCAAAAACATGTAGATCTACATGTAGAAAGTCATGAACTGTAAGCTTACCAAAATACAATTATAATTGCAATGTTATTATTGTGACATTATCATGTCCCATATGAATTTACAGCTTACAAATTGCTGAAATTTACGGTTAAATCAGGCATAATTTTCTTCAACACATTGCACTGTATTCAAGTTTTCTCAGAAACTGTAAGGTGTAGGAAGGTGATTTGTGGATAAGTTATATGTTGAGGAGTGTAGATATGCTAAACCATGGTGTGACCTTTAACCTTGGCTCTGTCAAAGTGTGTTCACCTGCCATATTTAAGACATGTTTCTCTTATCACACAGTTATATGAATTGCTCAAACTTGTTATTATATATACTGCTATTAACTGCTATTTCCATTGACAGCAATACTTCAGTTAGTAAATCTTATAGATTCATGCTGTCATCTTTCTATATCTTTACATACATTTTCTCTCTCTTTGACATTATTTTCTCTACTTAAAGATTATTTGGATTTTTATGTAACTGACACTGTTTAAGCGAAATGATTGTTTTTTTCTTAAATAGAATTGCGCTATATAAATATGTCATGTTATGTTATGTTTGCTCAGTTAGTCTCCTGATCTTTTCTGTTTCACTTCTTCTATATATGTCTCATTGTCTCAAAAATTAATTCTCTAGGCTGTGGGGTACGGCCATCTCTAATGCTATTTTTTCTACACATAGTATACTGAATTAGTTACAGCTTCAGAAACATGGCATTGGTGAATTCGGCATTGTTTTTTTCAGGTTTTTAGTGAAATGATCAGGTGATACCCAGTTAAAAAGATAATCAGTTTTCATAACTTCCCGAGTTACATTCTGCACTATAAATGGAGCACTGTAATTATAATGTCAGGGGGACTTCTGCAGTAAGTTGACACATTTTTGTTTCAGATACTGGAACAACAAATATTTCCCACTGGATACTCTGGGATATGAACATGAGAATCAGAGAGATTGTTTAGCACGACTTCATAACTTTGGGTAAGTGTCCAATATTAATAATAATAATTGTAAAATTGAAACATTTGTAAGCACAGAGTTGATTTGACCATCCCCTAGGGTGCTACTCTCCAAAAATGCAGTGTTGATTATGAGGTCAGAGTTCTCGTCAGACAGGGGGATATTCTAATCTGAATAGGTGTGGCATGAGTTTTCTCCTAATACAGCTGTCATCTGTTCCAGATATACTGGGGAAGTCTGTTTCATTCATATGGCACAATATGAGTGAAACTGTGCCTGCCAACATTTTTTTCTGTGGCTTAGTGGAGGGAGTTGTAAGTTATTTGGTTTGGTTTTATTAAGGAAGATCAGTTGGGGGGTGGTAGTTGTAATTAACTGACTTGTAGACCAGAAAGTTGTATTTTTGTGCTTGATTCTCTGTTTTATGTGATACTAGTAAAATTTCTCTAAAAAAAGGAGAGATGTATGAAAATCTATTTAGCCTAAAGACAATGTGTCATAGAGGATTAGAAGTGGAGTAAAATAGCAAAAATAAATATAAATGGTGTAAAATGAAAATGATGGGTTGGCTTTATACCATAATCCTTAAGAACTCATTGTCTTAAAAACTGTGGAGTGCAGTTTGACTTTTTACCTGCCTCTCTTAAAACAGTCTGTGATCAATAATATTTGTAACACAATCATGGTAACTTCAATTCTGCAAGGAACAACAACCATGCAACTCATTCTCTTTGTGTTAGGTATTTGAAACTTGCCTGCATTTTCCAGTGATATGCTACTGTTTTCCTGTGCCCACAAAGCTAGATCATTATCAAACTTCAGTTGTCCTTATCAAGATATAGTTAAATTTGTTTTCCTGCTGAATGTTCTTACTGCATTTATGTAATGTATTTTTCATTTGTATCCTGATCAAACTTCTTTTTGGCAACCATCTTTTGACACCAGCAAGGTTTTTTTGAAAATGGACTAAATTTGAACTTTGATTTCCTTTTCATGTCACTTAACGACCCAGTAAACATTTGAAACATTTTAAAATGGTTTAAACATGTACAAAATATTTTTAAAACCTATTTAAACCCTACCTTATGGTTTTCTAAACCTTTCCACATAAACATTTACAGTTTAATGTTTAAAAAATATTTCATAAACATTCTCTATGCAAATGTTTTTCTGAAAATGTTTATTAAATGTTTATAAAATAACTCAAGAAATTAGGTTTGACTGGAAATGGTTTTTAAAGATTTACAAAATAGCTGGAGAAATGAAGGTTGTGCTGGAAATGTTTTTCGAACAGTCATCATAAAACGGTTGATAAACAGTGCACATAAAATGTTTAAACAGCATTGTTGACCAAAGGTTTAAAAAGATTCTATTAAAAACATTTTTTAAACCCATATTTTCAGAATGCTTATTAAACCTTCAACTGGTGGTGAGCAATAATAGGGGATTTTAGAGGACTTTGTGTCAAAAATTGCCCCACATGCAATCCCTAAAAGTAAGAATTGAATGGGTCACAATTTCTAAGCCACTACCTTGCAATTTTAGACATAAAAATAATATTTTCATTATTGAGCATTTTATTGTAATTGGTTTTCATACCCATCATATTTCAATCTTTGCCAAATGTTTCCTTTCAAATGTTTGCAAAACCCAAAAATATTTACTGGGCATTGAGGTTTGAAGGAGCTCATCATTTGCATTTTACAAAAAACATTTCTTATAGCTCAGCAACATTTGGAATGTCATCAAGCAATAAATTTTGAGTGGCTGATTAGTTATTGTTTTCTCTGTTCTTCCTCACAAAATTCAGAAAGTGCTTGGAATTGATGTAATATGTTACTTAAGTTATTCTTTTTTATTAATATTAGTTAAAAGTGCAAAACCTTGACAACAAAATTACTGTAAATCAGTTTCTACATCTGCAAGGCTGGTGTTTATGTCCCTGTGTGTGTGCGAACAAGAAGAGTCAGAATTCAGTCCAAGCCAAGGCACTGGTTTTTATGCTGCGCATACTGCACTGAACTCCCTTAAGTTAAAGAGTCAAATATCAAATAAAATATGCATTCTTATGTTTTTACTGAAACAGCCTGCTTCTGAGATCAATGGGATCAAAAATTCTAGTGAAAAATACACACTTCCTTGCAGTCTCCAACATTACTGGGTTTCAGTTTGTGGTTGATTTAGTTATTTGTGTATTCTGCATCCCTATTTACTTTACAGACACCAACCAATTTAGAGAATGATCATATCATTATTTCATTAGTTTTTCTTAGTGGCTCAAAATCAGGGCTTTGGTTGGTAGTGGTTAACACACTTGCCTTCCACCTCTGAGAGTGGTGGTTCGAATTTTGGAGCTGATCCTATGTGGGGAAGTTGGTAGTTGCTTACCGATGTCTGGGAGTTTACAGTACAGAATCTTGACCAACTAGTATGTGCTGCTTTCCTCTGCTCTTAAAACTCCCCGTCTTGACATAATCTTTACAGTGTGTTGAAAGCGACGATAAACCCAATTAAATTAAATCAATACTAGCTCAAAATTACTGTAAAGAAGTCTATTGTTGGCTATGTTGTTTATATACTCTTGGTCTATTCTATATATTTACAAGTTCATCACTTGAATTGTAACTGACTGATTGGTGATGTGTTTAGCACAAACATGTAAAATTAAACCTACGTTGCTGTCAATATGACAGGTATATTAAACAGATTGTAATTGACTGCTGGGTGATAAGTTAAACACATAAACAACTAAAACCAGACCTATATCCCTGTGTATTTGACAGGTTCACCAGCACAGTGAGAGGTGGGGTGATGTATGAGGGTAACGGTACAATCAGTGTGGGGGGTGGGGACCAGGTGTGGCTGGCTGTCAACAAGACTGTCCTGCTGGAAGTGTACACTGACGTCACTGCAGAGGAAGTCCCTTGTAAAACCGTGGACTTAACTCCTGCATCCATTCCAGGTACCTGATATCTGTGGTCTATTTGGTTATGATGTTGGACTTTAGAGAGAAACATCTGGAGTTTGATAGTTACCTTTATCATGAAGATTGTATTCTTGGACAAAGTACTTTAGCATATGGGACCCTTCACCCAAGATTACTGTACAGCACATGGGAATAGAAATATTTTGAAAAGTGATTTATGTCACAAAAACTGATAGAAACCACTGGCCATTATGTGTGAAGATTTTACCAATGCACAGCTGGTATTTGTGAGAAGGACCAGTCAAAAGTCAGGGAAAAATCTGCTCTTTCATCAATCCCTTGTGTGAAGAATACCCCAGGGACATGTTTCAAAAATGTAGCCTGTATGGCCAATTTTTTATGGTTTATCATCATTCTAAAACTGAGGCTTGGAGGAAATATAATCCAAGTTTGCAATAATATTACTTTGATGTTTTTCAATAGATAAGGGACTCAATAATCTACTGGTAACACTCTTGCCTGTCATTGAAGGTCATGGGTTTGTGTCTGTGCTCTTATGTTCACTAACTTAATTACTAATTACTTGCTGATGCCCAGTGGTTCATGTAGTGCTGAATGTTATTTAACATAATTTAATACACTTTTTTTTGTCCTGATATGTTCCAATGAAAGGTCCACAAAAACCCAGCTATTTGACAGTCATGAACTGACATCTTTCTTGTTTTCAACACACAGGCGGTGGATGGATTGTACCAAAGAGTGGTATTGTTGACATACTTACTGGAGAGTGTGTTACAACTATAGATCTAGAAGATGAAAAAGTCTGGCTAGAGCTAGAGGTAGAAAAACATAATATTTACCTCCATGATCATTGAATTCTGTTTATTTCTTCAAAACATGTTGATGATTTCGAAGTGTCTTGGTCAGTCAGTTTGTTTGTATGTATGCATATTTGTTAGCGTGTTCTAGGTCAATTTTTGGAGCTAGGATTCTCATTTTTTTTCTATAACATTGTCATTGGTGAGAATAGAGAAGGAACGAATTTCAACAAAATTGGTAGCATTTTTATATAGCTATGACCATTTTAGCTACTTAGCTACTGTATTCACAAATCTGCAGTGACATTTCGAAGTTTGCCACTCAGACAAGTGGATTTATTTGTTTGGTTGTTAGGAAGATGAAAAAAAATACTGCTCAGATTAACATAAAATTTTGACAGTAGATGTGTCTTGGTCTAACATTGACCTGACTTAATTTTAGGAATGATCAGCAGCCAATTTTGGATCCAGGATTATTAAAAGTAATTTTTATTCTTGCACTCATAAGCAATAGAGGAGGTGTTAGGCCTTGGACAAGTTATGCACTCTCCAAGTGCTCTTGTTTAATTTACAATTTTTAAAGATATGTTTAAGACATATCATCCATCATTCATCCTAGGTTTATGTTGATGTTTAACCAGGTTATTCAATGTTGCAACCTGAAAATACAGATTTATAAATTCTCCAGATAGGAACAAATTGTATTTCCTGTACCTTTGCAGCTTTCTGTTGTATGAAATCTTAAATGAATTGGAAGTGACATTAAATTCTTAGAAAAAAGATGTTTCATTGGCTACAAGTTAATATGATAGGTTTCTACATTGATTAGTATCAAATATTCCAGCTTAAGTGGATATATCAATACCAAGGTGCAAAATATATATTTAAAATAGTCAAAATAAACAATTTAACTTACTTTACAGGTTGGTAACACGTATCATTTTGAAGTTTTCCATGTAGAGAGAGAACCATGCAAGTCTCAGCTATTTATAGAGACAAAAGACCTAGGGTTTTACCAGAACAGTACAGTGGAGGACCCTGCCATGGATTATTTTCTCTATGTCCCTGAAGATTTTCACATCAATGGAATACTGGAGGAACTCGAACTCACAGACCATTTCACTACTGGACCTCCATTTGATTTGACCCTGCAAAAAGGTACAGTATAAAAGTATAAATATTATGTGTCCAACAACAAAAACAACCTGAGTGCCTGTGTTTGTTTATACATGTGTTTGTGTTCATAATAACTTCAAAAGTAGTGAGCAGATCTTTCTAAGCTTTTTATGTCAGTAGGGCCTTACTAAAGAAAGAAATGAATCCATTTCAGGAAAGATCCAAATCATTTTCTAAACACCAAAAATATCAAATTTTCAGAAGCAACCCCCAACCCCCTCAGTGGAGGTCTGCGCTGTATGAATGCTTTGTAATTGCAGCCATACATTTCATCTAGATCAGTGGAGTTTTGTTAGTAATGTCTTTATCAGGTTATTTTACTACCTCCAGCACTGTGTTACAAAGAATCTGCATACTTCCCATAAACACTCTTTACAATGTCATGTATGAAGACATAATGGAGTACAAACAATACTTTTGTTCATTGTAGGTGTTAGCAGTTTAAGCTGTCTACACACTCTTCAACCATATAATATCTTCTGGTACATGCTAACACTACTAAATGGTCGTATCTCAAAGGACCAGAAACAATACTTCTTTTTATTGCGTAAAATAGCCTTACCTTATCCTCACAAGTGCTTGTTTGGTTTTGTGGAGCAAAACATATCGACCGACAAGAATTTTTTAAGGAATATTCTTGTCACAAGAGGTGACCCCTTTGTCTGCGCATGTCCGCGCTTGCGCAGTAGTCGTTGTCGACAGACGATTGTCGAGAGCTCTTCATTATATTTTTGGTCGATATGGGAGCAACACGTACCTTTTTCTTATTATCGCCCATTTCAGATGAAAATCTATGTAGTTTTGAAGCGTGCACCGAGCTGTAGTTATCCATTATTCGACTGGTACTACCACTAATTCTGCCTCCCTTGTCCTGAAAAGGGTCAGAATAAGATGTGCAAGAAGATGTTGCTGTAAAGTCTTCAGTGGAAGACGTGTATATCTTCCGCTGTACTCGCCCATTATTCGACTGGAACTACCTCCTTGTCGATGAAAGGGATGCAGAGAAGCTGTAAAGTTTTCAGTGGAAAACAAAGAAGAAATGCAGTTGGCTTTGCACAGAGGTCGTAGATTCTTTACTGTGGGTGGAGCACCACCCTGGTACAGTAACAGGTCTCCCTCCAAAAGAACGATTACAGAAGCGTATCCACTTATCCTTGCAGTTATTATTTTGCTTCCCAGCAGGTACAGTGAACTTCCTGCTTCTCAGACATGAAAATATGGACAGATTACCTTCCTTTGCTGTAAATTTGGATGAAGATCCAACAGACATCTTTGGGGCAGTATGTGCACTGCTTGTCTGTTCAGCCCTGTTGAAGAATTGCAATAGCTATCTACTGGATAATAAAACCTTCCTATGGCCATGTCTCCAATGGAAAGAATACTGTGACTTTTGAGTTAATTCTTCTGCAAACTCAACGAAGATCAAACTGGCTAGATGAGATATGGTGTTGAAGTCCTTGCTTCCAACCTTTACGAGTGTATTTTGCACAGTATATACAGGACAGGAGTTATGTCCAGTAATTATTTGTCCTACTAACCACAAAAAATCTTCGTACCACTCTGCCTAGTTTACCAGGACAGAGGGATACAGAAGAACGTGGCTACATTAATGCAAGTCACCATGGAGGCTCTTCTTGCAGAGTTACTGGCAGTGATGGGAGATTTTCATTGCCATCCCAGAGTTGTGCGAATCTTGAGACGGAGTTGTCGAATTACTCCCCAATCGAATTCACCAATGCCTGTACTACCCACAATGCAAAGCGATGACGTCAGACAGGAAAACATGGCTACAGGACTAAATATACCGCTTAAATGCTTCAAAAGCGATTTCTCCACTCAACAATTGCAGAACTACAGGTTTCTATGGCAGTTTATTTCTTGTATAGAAACTCGGCTAATGATGACCTGTGATAGATCTCAGTGTCCTGAATTGATTTCTAACTACGACTTCAACGGTCATTGCCCACGAGTGAAGTTCGTTTACTATGTCAATAAATACCTGCTTGTCGCATCATTTAAAATGCAGACAGCAGAAATTATTAGAAATTCGGTTACAAAAGATTCGTTCTTCTATGTACCGACTCACCAAGATTTTCAACATCTACTTCAGTTTAATGTACACGGTCAAACCTATCAGTTCAAAGCACTGAACTTCAGATTAGCGACCGCCCCTCGTGTATTCACACCAGTAGTAAAAGCGGCAAAACTCTTTCTTCAGTCTCACAGAATAGGAGTTCACCATATACCTAGACCACTGGTTGTTTAGTGTACATAAGACACCAGTATTGGGTTCAAACCAAAGAACTCATCCAATTATTCATCAACTGGGCTTCGTGATATCGATTTCCTAGGTTACCATTGCTTTTTGGTACCAGGAAATTTCTTTCACCATATACCTAGATCACTGGTTGTTTAGTGTACGTAAAAGACACCAGTATTGGGTTCAAACCAAAGCACTCGTCCAATTATTCATCAGCTGGGCTTCATGATATCGATTTCCTAGGCTACCACTACATTTTGGTACCAGGAAAATTCTGTCTACCTCAAAATAATTAAATACCTGAGAATCTATTCAAGACATGGAGATCTCATCACAATCAACCCCAAGGTTGCTTATATCCCAGGTAGGGGTACGAGCGTCTTTGGAAAAGACTATACCAATGGGTCACTTACGTATGTGTGCCTTTCAGCGGTATCTACAACAATCTGGCAATATCTCCAGTCACTACTTGTGAGAATTCCTGTTTCAAATCCTTCTGAAAAAGCATATTCAGTGGTGGGAAATGCAAAAAAAAAATGGGAAATAGGATGCCCTTTCTATACACAGGGGCACAATTCCTTTATTTTCGTAGATGCATTAAACTAGGGTTGATGATCCCATCTAAAAGCATCACAGTCAGTGACTTTTGGACAGTGCAAATGTATATATTACATTTCAATGTCCTACAACTGAAGGCAGTGTGTTCAACCCTTAAAAGCCTTCAAGACAAATTCTACACAAAAGAATTCTGATAGCATCAGACAACACCACTGTGTTCGGTTATCTGAATAAACAGAGGGGGGGGGGGGGGGGGGGGGGAGCGTATACCCCCTAGTTTGATGCATCTTGGCCTACTGCAATCCTTGAAATATACTCAAAAGAGACAGACATATTGTGGGTTGCTTAAGTATTAGAGCTAACATCCTCTTCATAAGGGACAAAGGCTTGGCGCATCCTGGCCTACTGCAATCCTTAAAATATACTCATAGGAAATACACATATTCTGGGTTGCTATAACCTCTACAGAAGGGACAAAGTAATCTGTACAGAATGGTTCTTACTTCCTTTCTGGTTCAAGACAATGTGCAAGTTTGACACAAATCAACAATAGGTTTTGCTGCATCTTGGCCTACTGCAATCCTCGACATATTCTTATATGAGCCAGAGATATTCAGGGTTGTCTAAATGTCATGACAGTCAGCCTCTCCAGAAAGAAAAAAAATAATACAGACAAGGTGGTCTCTTCATCTTAAAATGTTCCATTTGATTTGCATAGTTTGGCAAATACCAATGGTAGAGATGTTTGCCACCAATATGAATCATAAACTTCAATTCTATATGGCCAGTCCCGGATGCAAATGCTCTGAACATAGATGCATTAAACATCTTGTTGGAGGGTCTGGACTGCTAGGCCTCTTGTCCTGTACCACTCATTCTAAAAAGTCATTGAACAAGTGAACACCAGGTGCAAAATGACTGTAGTGGCCCCTTGGTGGCCCATGATGTATTGGTTTTGGGATCTGGTGAATCAATCAACCATACCTCCATTACAGCTATTTCACTGGTCTCAGAAACAGCCATTCAGTCAGAAATACCATCACAATCTGTTGCATTGGTACCTTCATGCTTGGCACCTTAACACAACTCAGAATCTCTTATATCATTCTCTGAGCAAGGGGTAGAGAGATTTAGGGCATCTCAAGGAACCTCATCTTGGAAATGTATCAGTCATGATGGGCCATTTTGAGCTCTGGTACCAACAGAATAAGGTGGCCATCTCAGAGCCTACTGTCTCAAAGATACCAGATTTTTTTATCCATTTACTTGCAAAAATCTGAAACCTGTCACTATTGCTGGCTATGCAACAGCCATAGCTGATCATTTATTTCTTTTTTTGTGCAGGAGTTGAGCAAAAGCCTGGATCTTTATAGGCCTATTGCAAGTGTTTATAGAGAGAAGCCCACTGCTAACAGAGGTGTAGCATCAAGGGATTGCCTTTGCTTCTGTTGGTTTTCACAAAAGGCTCCTTATTAACCTTTAAGGGAGGTCAGTCTAAAAAAGTTTGACTTGCAAGACTGTTGCAATGGCATTGGCATCTGGCAACAACCAGGTAAAGTGTATTCTGGGACTTTGGCTCCTTCAGACACAAGCCTCATTGGAAGGAGGTTACAGTTTCTCCCTCCTACCTACCTTTTCAGCAAGGACCTATTAGCCTCGATTGGTCTAGATTGGCTCAGTGGTCACTTTAGCTCTAGCTCATTCCTGAACTCAAATTGCCTGGACACATGATTCGTTGTCCTCTTACAGCACTTAGATCCTTCTTGGACAGGACTACTGCTTGGAGAAAAGGGAAAGTCTCCTTCTGCCTTTTAGCAAGAATCAGTTGGCTTCTGATGGCCCATATGGCTCAAACCAGTGCTCATTCCAGCTCGCAAACCTTTCTTGAGCTGATGTTGGACGGATGTTGTGACACTCTGCCCTCTTACAGTACTTAGCTACTATCAAGACAGTACAAGTACTTCAAGGAGGGGAAGAATCTCTTGCTCATATCTTTTAAGGAAGGCTTGGTGGAGATATCTTGAGTTCTGCTATCTCTTCCTGGATCAACCTGGCTGCATGATTAGATTGCCAGTCCTTTAATTCTGATTCTCAGAATCTATACATTGAGGCATATTTTAGATCCATGGCTGCCTCTTTAGTTTTCAAGAGTGGGGTCTTACCTGAGCAGATATCAAACTCTTGTTATTGGAAGACCCACAATTCTTTACTACATTCTACATGAAGATGTAGCTTGGCAATCCCATGACCAGTCCATGGACAAATTGGGTCTTGTGGATTCACCTCCGCATGTAGTCAATTTTTGTGTATTTATACATGTTATTGATATGACTCACATATTTATCTTCTCTCCAGTTATGCAAGTGTAGTGTCACTGACATATGTCTTTCTTGACTTACATATGGCCCCCATATCTGCAGTTTATGCAATTCAGTTTGCCTGCTTGGAGATATTCTCATTGTCAGATGATGACATCTTGTTTGGGGAGTCATGCAGACATCTCCGGCCAATACTGGGTGATGGTTAATACTACTATATGATTTGTTGTAAAATTGTCTACAACAGCAACAGCAGCAACAATGACGACCACATCATGGATCTCTTGTTGAGGTTAGCAAATTACTTATCTGTGATGAAGAAGTAACATTTAACCTAAGATGTGGTGTATGGAAGCTTATCTTATCCTCTTATCAGTGCTTTATTTGGTGACCCCTTGTCTGACAATCATCTAACAGTGTGGCCAATACAAATACCCTCCACCTGTTATGGTTGTATTCAAGCACTTGTGAGGATAAGGTAAGGCTATTTTACGCAATAAAATGTAACAAATTTTATTGTAATTTAACTTTTTACAAGTTAAATACTTACCTTATCCTCACAAGGATAAACCCACCCTACCTCCCCGCATAATTTGTTTTCTGGGGACCAAAAATACAATGAAGAGCTCTTGACAATCGTCTGTCGACAACGACTACTGCGCAAGCGCGGACATGCGCAGACAAAGGGGTCACCTCTTGTGACAAGAATATTCCTTAAAAAATTCTTGTCGGTCGATACGTTTTGTTCCACAAAACCAAACAAGCACTTGTGAGGATAAGGTAAGTATTTAACTTGTAAAAAGTTAAATTACAATAAAATTTGTTACAATTTATCAAAGTTTTCATTTTTTTAAATTTTAGTGAAAAAGGTAATGGATGGTTGTGGTTATGATGTTATTATTACTGTATTTAAGTGTTTTTTATATTTTAGGCAATGAAGCCAGACATTTCACAATTAAAGACAATACACCTGACAATGTAGCATTGGGTGTGGCACCTGCTCCTGTGGTGTACAATTACACTGTACTGCAGGGTGTGGATGTGCCCTTTGTGGGTTAGTTAATTTAAAGAAACATCCTCATATACAGAACCCCCATCAGATCTATAGTTCTTTTTGCATGATTAAGATGCCTCTATATCCCAATCTCTTGTGAGTGAATGGAATTACCAGTATGTTTACAATGTAAAACAAGAAGTTCTGAAGGCAAGACTAATGTAATAAATGCTATATCATCTTTTTTTATTCACCACATGGCACAGATGACCCATTTATTGAGACATACAAAAATCTGTTAAGAAATAAGACAGGTATCACAACTTAAAGATTTCAAATCAAATTGAACCATATCTACAGTGTTTTTCCATGGATTGTGATGTCATTCACAACAATGTTTTGAACATTTATCTTACATTCTGTTGTCAATATATAATGTAAGTGGATATTAAAAGTAAAGCAGCCCTTACGGTGCATATGTTTCAAATTTTCAATTCTGGAAATGAATCACTAGTGTATTAACAATCCTCACTTTTTGGACTCTGTATTGATTTATCTCAGGTAATTGTCCTTGACTGCTGTAAATGGTCAATGCTTGTTCTGATTTAATACAAAACCATGGCTTTGTCATGTGATTACTAGTTTATGAGAAAATATACATGTAATACTAGAATATTATTGTCATACAGTGATACACAAAGATAAAATTGGTATGAATGTTTATATCATTGTTCTCTGTGGTTAATTACATCAGAATGTCCCAGCCCAGCTGGCATTATTCCTGAACCAGATGTAACCACTTCAGAGTCATTTACCCTCACAACAACGTCAGCCTTACTAACCTTGGACAGTGAACTAGATCATGAGGTTAAGAACAGATATGTCCTGGTGTTCAAAGTGATTGACAGTAATGCTGTACCAACCAGGACAGGCAGCATTGTGGTTCCTGTAAGTTGCTTATTTACGCTATCTCAAAATCAAAGTGAGGCTACAAAGTAACCTTAGTAACTTTATTATTTACCAAAAGAAATGGCTGAGTGCATCTGCATTGCATTTCAAGTCGCAAAACATTCATTGTTGGAAATAATGCACAAAATAAAAAAATTGTAAATGCAGATTCTTTTCAATGAATATTTTGTGTTTTCATATTGTCGGATCAAAAGACATTGAAAAGTAGCAAATTTTTAGTTTTGTACTGGAATCAGTAATACATTAATCTGATAAACCAAAAAATTAAAATGTAGTTTTTTTAAGGATGGATTTGATCAAAATTATTATAGTAAAAGTGAATGAATCAATTTTTCAATTTGTCCCTTAGGCGCCAATTTGAGAGAACCTGGCGTAGGGCTAAAAGTACACTTAACAGGAGTAGGCTTCGTCGCCAGATTGCTCGGTGCAATGCACTTGTAAATAAAGATAAATCAGACTACTATAGCAAACTGATCTCAGACAATAGTCATGACTCTCGAAAACTTTGGCGTGAGCTGCATAAGACCCTGAACAGGGTTTCTGATGCCACACTTCCATCTCATGAGTCCGAAAAGTCATTGGCTGACCAGTTTGCCTCCTTCTTCACCAACAAAATCAAGAAGATTAGAGATAATTTTGCTTCTTCTGGCACTGAATATGATGTTAACCCTCCTTCAGATCCTCCCCAAATTACTGTCTTTAGGCAAGTTTCTGAAGATGCTGTTGATAAAATAATTAAAGCATCACCAACAAAATCATGCCTGTTGGACCCTCTGCCGACATTCCTGATTAAGGAATGCATTGATATATTGCTACCATCCCTTACAAAGCTGGTCAACTGCTCACTCATGGAGGGATGTGTTCCTGATGCCTTCAAATCTGCTGTGGTCACTCCACTTATTAAAAAGCCAAATCTTCCCTCAAATGACCTTAAGAATTATCGCCCTGTATCAGGTCTCAGTTTTATATCTAAATTGGTAGAACGTGTGGTTGCTAAGCAGCTGTTAGAACATATTAATGCCAATAACTTAGACAACCCGTACCAGTCGGCATATAAGGCGGGCCATTCAACCGAGACTGCTCTTCTCTACATAAAAAATGAGGTCCACTTATCATTGTCAAGAGGTGAATCCACGGCCTTGGTATTGCTTGACTTGTCTGCTGCCTTCGACACCATTGATCACTCTACTCTTCTAGGTTGCCTCCAAAACTGGTTTGGGGTCAGTGGCTCCGTTCTGAAATGGTTCACATCCTACCTAATGGACCGTTACCAATCAGTAAAAATTGGTTCTACTTTGTCAGGGGTTTGCAAACTCCTATTTGGTGTTCCCCAAGGTTCTGTCCTGGGTCCTTTGTTGTTCTCATTGTACACTACCCCCCTCAGTTCCATTATCAGTAAACATAATGGAATAAAGTTTCATTTCTATGCAGATGATAGCCAACTTTATATACATTTATCCCAGAAGAATGCATCTGCTGCCTTTGAAAAGCTAAATAAGTGCCTAAATGATGTTAAAGAGTGGATGACAACTAGTAAGCTCAAACTGAATCCTGATAAGACTGAGTTTATCATCTTTGGTTCGAAGAGGCAAAGGGATAAGTTGAAAGCATGTTTTCCAATTGATATCCTGGGCAACTCACTCTGCCCTGCAGATTCAGTAAAAAATCTGGGTGTGTGGCTTGATTCAGATTTCTCTTTGTCCAAGCATGTTCAGAATGTCTGCAAAAGTTGTTTTGTTAAACTCCGTGACTTCAGACATGTCAGGCGGTTTCTTACTCATGATGTTTCTGTGCTTGTAGCCAACGCTCTTGTTAGTAGTCGGTTGGATTACTGCAACTCACTTTTCAGGAGCCTGTCCAAGTTCAATCTACGCAAATTACAGTGCATCCAAAATAGTGCAGCTAGAATTGTATCAAACACCAGTCGATACACCAGCATAACTCCTGTGCTAAAGAAACTGCATTGGCTTCCTGTTGAACAGCGCATTGTGTTCAAGACAGTCACACTTGTTTATAAGTATCTTCACACAGGTTTTCCCAGGTATTTTTCACCACATCTTTCTTCCTACAGCAGTTCTTATAGTACCAGGCGCAGTGAAAGTGGTGGTAATTTCCTAGTTATTCCAAAGTTCTGCCCCTCTGTTCATAAATCTGTCAAACAGTTTGGTAATAGTTTTGCGTTTGATGCTCCTACTGTGTGGAATACTCTCCCTGATGTGATTCGTGCCTCTCCATCCCTGGCCTCCTTCAGAAAACAGCTTAAAACCTACCTGTACACCAAAGCATATCCACCCTAGCCTGAATCATCCTCCTGGCGTTCTCCGTGGTGTTCGACCCCTGTTATGTCCCTGGACACAGAATTTTGTTGACTGCTTTTTGTTTTGTTGCGCCTTAGAGTCCTCTTGTTTGGGGAGATTAAGCGCTATAAAAGTCCAATTAGAATTAGAATTAGAATTAGAATTGATGAAAGATAAGATGAATCATGCACTTGCAGGCCTCAGGTTAATAAAATTAGAATTTCTAGCAGTAATGAAAGTAAGTTTACGGGAAGTAAGTCTAACTGAAAGTCTAAATTTATAAGTACTTGTCAACACAAAGCCCCTGGTCAGAAATATTTCAGATATAATTTGTTGACAGTTGGTGGAAAGGATTTTTTTTCTAGCCATTTTTGAGATTTCACAGAAGCCTCAATGACTATGTATGTTTAACAAGTTTGCCATTTCATCACATGATCCTCGCCTTCCGTTATGGGTTTAAAATACAACTCCTGACATGTGGAAATTACTGATTGCCTATCCATGTATCATCTTAGCTGTTCAAAGGGATGTAAATCCCCAAATTTTTCCTTTTGAGATTTTACAGATGATTAAGTTTATCTATTTTTAAATTATAGCATTGGCTTTGATTTTACTTTTCAGATTAACATCATCGACATAAATGATAATTGTCCAGTGATTGACCCCATGTTGGTGGAGTTGGTACCAATACCTTCCCTTCAGCTGGAGCCCTTGTATTATGTTAATGCTACTGATGCAGACAGTGAGCTGAATGGGGAAGTCTACTATGCTGCAGCTACACCCACAGTAGAGTGAGTGACATTTGACTGTATGTGTAAAATGCAGGTGTAAATAGTCCTGGCTTTGAAATTCTAGTGACATACTCTATTATTGTACAAGAAAACATCTTTCATCTAAATTTCCATTGTATAGGTTGGATCTTGCATTGTAGCTACAGTTTCATTGAAATGTCAAGCCATCAAGATTTCCCAGATGATTTATAATTGAAAAACCTCCACTGGCTTTTATAACAAACAGTAGGGTACTGTTAAAAATTAGGTTGATCATATATAAATTTTTGAACTATGGCCAGCCAGTATACCTCAATGGAAAGCTCCATTTGTATATCTCATCTATAAATACCAGATGCAGTAGCCTAAAATTTAAGCTTCTTCAAGCCCCCTCTTTCAACTATGAAGTTCATAGAACCCACAAACATATTTCTATCAGACTAACCTCCTCAAATAAAGTTTCGCTACTTGTTTTCCATTGTTCACGGCCATAACTCGGGATTTTGTGTTAGAACTTCCCTTGATTTTTGCCTATTTTTATTAGATTAACATTGGATTAGATGATACCAGTGTCATCTATTTGGTTCTAAGATTTTAACCATAGAGGAGTAAGTCAAGTGAACATTTGCCAAGCATAACTGCCAAAGCACTGATGCGCACAATATTTTTATATATATGTATGTAAGTCTCTGATATTCACACAGTGACTGTTAATACACAGGGGCTTTCTTAACCAAAGGTTTTAGCCAAATTTTGGGCTTAACTTATTTGTTCACAAAAGTTAAGCCTAAGACTTGGCTAAGACCTTTGGTCATTACAGCCCCGGGGATATACAGATTTTGATAAATATCTGATTTATATAAAACACCTGTTACAGAACACCTGGGTTGTTAATTTTATAAAAACTTTAGGGATAACTTTACATATATTTCTCATTCAAAGTAACACCTTATTATTAACACCTGTTATTGACATTTTGGCCATTATTAATTTTGGGGAAATGTTTAAAAAATTTAATGCACTTACTCTTTTGGCACCATTTTAAATCTGACCAATGTTTTATTGTAGCCACTGTTGATTTTTAATTAATGGTAAGTGAATACAAACAAACAAAATCTTGAGCATAATATAAAAATATAAATTGAGTAATTGGCTAAATAATGTTTGTGCTATTACAATTTTGTTGATAATCTAATTAAAATAACAAAATTAATATTCAGTTCATCACAGTACACATTTCTGAAAGTAACAACTGAGAACCTCCCTGCCCCCGATTATAGTTTGATTTGGAAGAAATTTTTATAGAAAACGATTCCTATTGATTTTTTTTGTAACAATATTGGGCGGTTTATCTAATCTGTGGCATAATTTTGATGAAATTTGCTTTCCGTTGTATGATTTTCAACTGTGTCCCTTGTGCCAAATTTCACATTCCATCCTCAACAATGTTCTCATCTCTCTCAGCCCACCACTAGAGACTCTGTATGACATCACCATGGATTACTACCGCTCTGTCTACAATAAGTCCAATATTGTGGAGGTCAAGGTCGTAGTGTTAGACCGAGGGTCAGATCCTGTAAGAGGAACTATCACTAAGGCCCGTCTGGATCTCAGTAACTCCTGCTTACTGAATGTACTCTTCACAAACACTGAACTGACAGCTGATGTCAACCAGATGGATGGTGGCATTTATCTCAGAATACCAGGATACTTTGTAGATCCTTATGGTATGTGTTATCGACATTTACTGAATTGTGTCCATGTATTTAGGTATATACATATAGATATATTATGTAACTAATTTGTTCAGCTTTTCCCAGGTCCAAAAAAATTTGTGAAAAAAAAACACAAAAAAACAAGCTCTGTGAAATTTAAGTGTTTTTTGTGGTTTTGATGATGGATATGCTAGTTTACTGCCAATATTATGTGTTATTGGCTAAATTTATTATTTTATTTTCTTATCTTTATTGTTACATTGCATGGTGTATTTACTGTCTAATTTGGTCCCTGCAGTTATTTATCAAGTACATAGGCTTGTAACAATAATATTTTGATGCCTCACAAAATCTGACTTTTATGTACCTTTACACTGAAATATTTATCAGATACAATCTGGCATTGGGCTTAAATGAGTTTACTAGTAACATTACTATTTCTTTCTCACAGAATGCCCCAACTATGTTGGGTTGGCAGTGGGTTGGATAGTGGACTCCCAGCTATTTGCCTCATCTTCCTATGACATCAGTAGCTTACCTTACAGAGCTCGACTGAATATCACTGATGGTAAGGCAGTATAATATTGTGTGATAAATGGTTCTCATATCTTCAATATCACTACCCTAATTTTTGTTTCTATAAGTTTTTAACACAATATTGCACCATCAGGAGTTGAAATTTCAGTATTTCCTTCTGATTATACATTTGTACTAATCTAATCCATGTGTACAAATGTTTATTATATGAAAAATCTTGCATTTCTGCTTTTACTCCTTGCTTCATATCCTAAGTCAACAGTTACATTTCAGTTCACACTGGAATAAATAGATATAAGTAAACCTCTCATCTTCTGGAATTGGAGCAAACCAATGTATCACTGAGAATTATTAAGTATGACATGGGGTGCTGTTAATCTGGCCAAAGCAAAGGCTTTGAAATGTTCAATTTTTTTGGCAGTTTTGGATATGAATAAGCTTGGTTCCTCATAGTTTGGCACCAAAAATCTGCTACAGCTAGAAATAAGCCATTTGTTTAATTGAGACCAAATTATTTTGCACCAAAGGAAAATTGATTCAAAGTATTTAATACTGTTAATATTTACATTATTGTAAGCACATGTATATCATTCACAGATCCTATAGGAGAACTTTTAGGAGGCTGGGTTGCAGAAGTCAATGATCTGAATCAATACGTGGGTGTAGATTTTTTACAACCTTTCCGTGTGACTAAACTATTAATCCAGGGTAGATATGATGCTGACATGTGGGTGGAGACTTTCAAAATTGTTTATACATCAGCCAATGGGTCCAAGGAAGTGTACACTAATAAAGATGGAATATCTGTAAGTACTTCTGTGTGGTGAATCCTCTCCAGTTTGTTTAACTATTGCATTCTAGATATCAGAAACAGTTGTTTTGTCAAATCCTTGATTAATAAAATGTTTTCATGTATGTCTTTTATATATTATGTCATGTATATGCTCACTACAGGGCTAATATTTACAATTAAAGAAATTCAGTGCATTTTATTTATATCCGTTTTCTCTTGTCTATATAAAACAGATGGTATTTATCTTGTCTAATTATTACACAAGAGACTTGGATTGTATTTGTAGGGTTTTGGATACCACTGTGGTGTTATACTGTGTGGTTTGAGATCACAGTATATTGTGGTACCCACACTCAAAGAAGCTCATTATTGAACAGTTATAATTATAACAAAACATACTATAATTTGTATACTGTATCAGGTTTTCAGTGGCTCTTCTGACCGAAACAGTATTGTCACCACAGTATTGGATCCAGTGATTGTCACACAGATCATAGAGATTCATCCACAGACTTGGCATGGTGCAATAGCAATGAGAATGGAAATGATTGCTTGCTCTGTGGATGAGTATAACTTCTGTAAGCCTGAACCTGATTTGATTGTGTCAGCTGACAAATTTTCTGTAAATTGTTACAGGTCTATGTATTAGAATATCCAAAGTTTTTTTTTTGAGTGGCACTAAAATGTCTCTCTCAAAGAACCTAAGCAATAATTGAAACAAATTTGGTTGTATGTCATTTATTTCCAGTTATGCTCAGTTCATACTATGTTTTTGGCAACATGTAAATCCATTTTATTTTGTTTCACGTCCTTCAAACCCATTAATTTGAAGAAGCTATATGTCAACTGCAGACATTGACTTATTTTGAATAAACTATTGCTTACTGTTGGTTGGGAATAAATTTGTGCAAAGTACTACTCAATCTTATGGAGTCATACATCTCCACCCAGTTTGCCATGGGTGATTCACTGGGTTTTACATATTAACCTTGTTATCACAGTATTTGAATGTTTGGTCTCAAATTAGATGGATATTGGACTCACAAATTTGGCATTTATACCTTTGTCTCTTACCCCTCTGGTCCTAATTTTGAGCCACCACTCAAAACATGTAAAATAAAGTTCTGTCCTGATATTACCTGCAGAAACAGATGCAAAATCCTAATTTTGACTTTTTTCCCAAATGCCAATGTTACCTGTATAAAAAAAGGTGTGTGTTTACACACAGTTAACACCCGCTGCCAGAGGTGTAGAACAGGGTCGTATTGCCTGGGTGATGGAGAAATGTATGGCTGCACATCGTGTGATCAGAGCCCAGCCAACATGAGTTGTGGTGTAAATGGTACTGACCACTCCTATGGTGGTTATGATAGCTGTGTGTCTTGTCCTGATGGATGGGTAAGTCATAGAATTCTCAGTGGAATTCTGATAAGTTGAATTCCTGTGTTATTATAAGTAGTTGACCAGCCCCTGGAAGCACATTTTCATTTTTCAATTTTCCAGGTTAAGTAAAAGTATTGATATGATCCCTTGTGAATGACTGAAAAGGGAAAAACTTTATCAGTTTTTTCAGCTTGTTAAATTTTTTAGTAACATCATCTTTTACTTAATAAGATAAATCGTAATCTTACATATGTTCATTATGTGGGAGAAGCAAAATAAGTTTAACCAACAAGAATATTTGGAAAAATTATTAGATATTGCGATCACTACACATATCCAGTGACCCTGATATACAAAATGTGTGTGACTTGTGTTATAAATATTTTTGGTCCTCAACTTTAAACAAAATATTTATAATTGTAGTTCATGATGGGTATCCACGCCTGTGTCTGTTAAAATACTACTCTCTATAGATACTACAGGCACTTATGAGGATGACTTAACATGTTTAACAAAGACATTAAATGAATTATTCATTTTAAATTATTACTGTAACTGAAAATTAGAGTAAATATGTTTACACTCAACATGTAGATATGTCATGATGGTGTTGCTGATCCATGTCCACTGAATCATTATGCTCCCTGTACATCTGATACCTGTGAGGAAGCCTGTCTACCCTGTCCTGAGGGCCACTCCTGTTTAGGTGGAGTACTCAGAGAATGCACACCTGGGTTTGCTGCTGTGGAGCTAGCTGGTGTGTATTAAATAACCATGTTGTTTTTCTGTGGTTAAAGGTGTTTACCTAAATTACCCTTACCTTTTAGCAGCTTTATTTATATTTTCCACTTAATGGTAAAAATTAGACA
Organism: Sabellastarte sp. h YS-2021; assembly: GCA_964017235.1. Taxonomy (NCBI): domain Eukaryota; kingdom Metazoa; phylum Annelida; class Polychaeta; order Sabellida; family Sabellidae; genus Sabellastarte; species Sabellastarte sp. h YS-2021. Next base: position 56,574,992 of record OZ024930.1, on the reverse strand, counting down.
CACAATCAGGGACAGGATGGCAAATCCCCAACCAGGGTTTCACAGAACATTTCTCATGTTGGTCACATTTATATATTTTAACAGATTAATTCAGTTAACAATTGCAAAATTGGTAACGTCTACTTATTGATGATGGCTCTGTTAAATTGAATAAGATCACAGGATACAAAATGTGGCTTCGGAAGTCTCCTGCCCTTAGACATATTTTGTCATCTTATCTCCCTCTTGAAACATAACATTTTTCTTTGTTGGATGCTTTTTTTGGAATGACCTTAAATTACAATTTATTTAATATTCCTTTGTGTGCTGCTAACTGTATGGAGAAAAACGCCCCAGAATTTGATTCTTTAGCTCAAAGTTTTGGGATTGAACTTTGTTTTTCTTGAATTGTTTTCTTTTTGTGATAAATGCCTTATTTTTAGTTAAAACTGTTGCTGCATGTTCACTTTTTTCACAGGAAACTGCAGTTTGTGTACAGCGGGTACTTACCAGAACCAGACAGGTCAAGACCATTGTATCAATTGTCCTGCTGGATACGAGTCTGCTAGTGCCATGGATCACTGCAACCCTTGTCCAGAGGAAACCTACTCCACTGGAGATGGGCAGCCATGTCAGCCTTGTGTGGGTAAGAATTCACTACATGAATTATTACAATTGTTAAAAAAATCTACTAATGCTATGGATCTTTCCAACTCTTTGTCCAGACAGAACTTGCTTCACTGGAGATGGGCAGCCATGCAGTAGTTGTTTGGGTAAAAATTCAGAATATGTATCATAATATTAAAATGTATCAGCTAAGTGTGTTAGTGCTATGGATCATTGTAACCCTTTTGCAGAGGGACCTTACTCCACTGGAGATGGGTAGCCATTTAGTAACTTTTTAGGTAGGGATTTAAAGCATAAAAATATGATAAGTGTTCTGTGTAGAAAATGTAGCATGGCTCATTTTGTCATCCCACATACATCTGCACTACATACGATACTGTGTTAAAATGATATGAATGTTGTTGTTGATAGACAAAAACATTTTGCTTTTGGCATTATAGAGGTATTATATCATATATAATAGTTACAACTGATTTACAAGTGAACATTTCTGCAGATCATGGTAATTTGTGTCATTTTCATTGTATTCTTAAAACTACTTGTGCCTGGCCCGCTTGAATTACTGTAACAGTTATTTAATGTAACATATGAGAGTGAGAACAAACAACAAATTGTCATTTTTAAGACTTTCTGTCTAGCACTACGGTCTTGTGTCAGATGATACCGGATAAAAACCTCTATTGGAAGGCCAGTGTTCCATCAATTTATTCAAGCCTTGGGTACTCTGAATGACTCAGTGGCAGAGATATATTTTGGATACACTCGTAAATAGATTTACTGGTCATTTATAAATATACTTGGCAATATAGAAAGTGTTGCAATGTAACATAAAATATAATTTTTTTTTGAAATGCTGTAAAATTGTTTTTGAAGTGTTTGTAATGTCATAAAATGTTATTATGTACAGAAAATGTTTACAAGATCTTCTGCAGGAAGATACCAATTTACCAGATGAGTTACCATGAGGTGAATTCAATTTAAATACACCTCAATGCAGATTCTTTGGTAGAGATTTGTACATGAACGTTTCATTTCTATTTTGATGTCATTTTGGGGGGTTTTTGTGTATATTTAGTGGAAAGAAATCCTTTGGACAAGAAGAATGTCATAGTTATATATTATCATTCATATATTTTACAGATGCATCACTTTGTGCCTGTGAAAATCCAACCTATCCCTGCTTCATGAAGGTACACTTGTTTATATGTAATGAAAATGCTTGAGTTGCAATTTCTAATGACTTTTTTAACTCTCTCTGGATTGTGATCCACTATCCATGTGCTCAGAATGGCCAATGTCTTTGTAAATGCCAATTCCTTTAATCTTGTGTTATCACCCATAAATTTTTTAGATGCTATTCCAAGATAAATTTACTTCATTACAACCTAACAGTAGGTAAAATTTAATTACCTTATACTCGATTACCTTGTCTAACTTTTGCATATATTTAGTCATATTCTGCTTAGTTGTTTTTTGACAGTGGTGATTGTAGATTCAGGATATATATTTTATTCAATGATTTTTGTAAATCTTCAGTCGAAATGTGTTTGTTGCACCATTTCACTCAGGTTACGCTTTGGAACTAGCTTTCTTCTTACCTCTGAGGTTAGAAGTTCAAATATCAGCCCTGACCATAAGTTAGAATGGTGGAAATTGCTTATTGATGCCTGTTGGTTAACAGTGTCATGATACAATTTTTTACAAAAATTCTATGTACTGCCATATTCCCCCTTTGATCCTACCCATTCTGCACTGACCTATAAATCTAGTCAATCTAATTAAGCGTATTTGTTTGCATAAGTTTCCAATTCTGTCTGTGAAAGTTTAATTGTCCATTGATATGGCCTGACATTATACTTTGGACTGAAATTATTATATTTAAATGTAACTGAAGTCATAAAATATCCAGGAATGTAGTTAAACCCAATTAATCCAGACACCAGGTATTTAAAAAGTTTTTCAGAGTATCACCAGGAATTCCAGATTTCCATAATAAATGATATTTACTTCTATTGTCAGAAAGATTCTAGAGTTTTCTCAGAGTTTTCCTTAAAGGAAGTTGACTAATAAAGACATTTATGCTGGTTATAATAGGACAGTAACCTGATGGTTTCCTGTATAAACACTGCATATGATGGAACAAGCTTTGAATGTGGAGACTGTCCACCAGGGTACACAGGCGATGGCATTAACTGTGTGGACATTGATGAGGTTTGTAATGATCTACCAGTGTTTAAGTCAGGGTAATCGTTAAAGAATCACAGGTTATTGCATGTTAGTAGAAAATTTAGAAAAGGCTGTTATTTTTGTCTTGATAATTAGTTTTCTAAGTATTTACACAATATTTGGCATAAAATTTTCACTTTTTATTATTCTCACGGTCAAAGTAACTGTTTTTTAAAGTGCAACAAAGAATACTTTAAAACTCTTGTCTAAATAATGGAGTATCTCTAATAAAAATAAAAGCTTAGAATTACAATTGTTTTTCTTATTTCCTAACATAAGCTGATAACAGTTGGGGTAAAAGTTATCTTGCATGTGATGCCAGGATTTTTTAGATGCTCTACAGACCATAATCCTGCATAAAACTTTCATTAAATTCCAGGATAGGTTTATCACATGAGTAACTAAAACAGATAAGCTTTTAGTTAACATCAGGCAACATCTGTTGCCATCACAACTGTTTTTCTGTTTTTGAGATTTTTATATTGTTGGGTGCTCTACAGACCAAACCCCTACAGAGACTTTTACTAAATTTCAAGGATATGTATATGTCTGATGGTTTTATAAGAGGTTCTACATATTATTTAAAACTACTACAATTATTCCATATTCTGTTTTGCAGTGCTCAGACTATGACCCATGTTTCACTGGGCGCTGTATTAACACGTCACCAGGGTACCAGTGCTTGGCTTGCCCCCAGGGTTACACGGGTTACTTTAGGGATGGACTGTCATACTCTACACATAACCGGATATTCCAGTGTAATGGACAGACCAGTACTTCACTGATAGAGCAGATTTGTGAGGATATAAATGAGTGTGCTGATAAGAATGGTGGCTGTGATATTAATGCATACTGCTTCAACTACCAGGTCAGTTGACTACTTAACTTGAGACTCTAAATTTTACATTACCCTATTCTCCTATAATGTAACATGTAACTTATGTTAAAGCACCATCAGACTGGGCATTAACAAGCATATTTGGCCATTTTGACAAATGAATGTAAAGTCAACAAAAATTTTGTTTAAGTTAATCAAACTTTAATTAAGACCAAGGTCAGTATTTAAAAGAAAGTTGAGCTGACATTTGACTGAAGTTTTGGATTCACTTTGATCCACCCATCAAAAGGGATTAAATTTTGTATTAAATATGGTTGAATCTTCTGCAGTTAAACCAAAATCAGTTTAATTTTATGAGTACCGATTTAAGCCAAAGATTATTTGAGCTATTTTCTATAAATTTTAAAATAAGTTATACCTTGCTTAATTCTTACAGAATGCAGCCCCAGATATATGATAAAATTAGTTCCAAAAATTACAATCACATTGCTCTGCTTCAGATGACACATATTTAGATGTATTGATGTTGGGTGTGAAGTTTTCAGGGGAATTTCCTCATGAAATCAACATACACATGAAAACATTTTCATTCACAAATACATGTATTGAATCATCAAAAAGCATAAAAAATTGAAATTTATCTAAAATAATATCTGATTGAGTCAACATAATAAACCATTAAGTTCCAAATCCTAAGTGTTATTTTCACTTGCATTTTGAGGACATTGATTGTTTTGTAAAGGCCAAACATTTCTGTTTATAATGTACATTATTCAGATATGTAACTTTTTCAACAATATATTTTTAGGGTAACTATACCTGTGGTCCCTGTGTGGAAGGTTACCTTGGATCATCATTCTATGGCTGCCATATTGATAATTACTGTGTCAGTCAGAACCACTCGTGCAGTGACAATGCAACCTGTATTCATGTTGGGCCTGGAAAGTACAGATGTGAGGTAACATAATAATCTGATCATAGTTTTCTAGCACTTAATCTCTGTATGAGCACATTCTAAGGCACAGAAACAGGATCATTTTTTTCAAATTCATTGGTTGCCAACCAGAGATGCTGGGGCACCAATGAAAACTTAAGCCAGAAAAGGAGATTTGAAGCCTTTACGTAATCATCAAACCTTTAATGACATTTTATTGCATTAAATATTCATGTAAGTTAAAACTCATATACTCAGAGGGGGAGCTCAGTCTAATTTATCAATAAAAATAATTTGTAACAGCATCAGCCAGAGCGGCAACCAGAGCGGCAGCAGCGGACATAAAGCTTGTGGGTGTTCCACAGCCTAAACCTGTGCATGGATTTTCAGCAAATTTGCAGGATATGTTTACCCCAAGAAGATCATGGGCCATGGCAACACATTTAAGATTTTGGGGTCTTAAAGTTTGTGGTGTTCCACAGCCTAAACCCACTAACAGATTTTCACCAAATTTTCAGTATATGTTCAACAAGAGGATCTAGAGTTGATTAGGGTTGAGGGTTATCTGGCAACAACTTTTGCAATGACAATGTTGGGCGCGAAGTACCGATCTGCGCGATCTCGAGATTTCACTTGCGCGATCTCGCCATCAAAAGATCGCGCGCCCATCTCGAGATTGCTCAAGCAATCTCGAGATGGAGCTGCTCCAACTCACAATGATTTCTATCACAGAATCTTCATTTGATTGGCTGTATTTATTTTCGAGGTGGTCAAAGATTGCCTAATTTTTACAACACACTTTATTATGACATTTGAGTGAGTATAAAACAGGTTTGTACATAAATGGATATTAAAACATTAAAACAGTAAACAAACATATTACAGAACATTAAACAAACATATTGCAAACATATTATAAACAAACATCAGTTTGGTTATGCTGACTTAAAACTGGAGAAGTCTGTGATTTCTGCAGATTGTCCATAAAAAGTTACTTAAAGTCACTTAAATTATAAATTCACTTAAAAGTCACTTAAATATAGCCTTACATGGGCTGACATGCAAGTGGAAAAAATTACAGTTCCAAGGGTAGGCTACAAGCCTGATAACTGGATTAGATGTGGCTTCTCTCTTTGCAATTCAACCACTTACTGACCCTTATTAAATCCCTTATTGTAGCCAGCTATTGGATTACATGTGGCTTCTTTATTTGCTTCATTTAATAAAACCCTGATAACCACCCTGAATTGTTATAATCCAATTGAATTAGATGTGGCTCCTCCCTTTGCAATTAATTCACTTGATGACCCCTGATTAACACCCTTATTGTAAAAAGCTAATTGAATTACATGTGGCTTCTCTATTTGTAATTGGTTCTCCCCCAATTGATTTATTGTAACAATATAATTGGATTAGTTGTGGCCTCTCTATTCTATTCACTTAAGGACACAGGGATAGCCACCCATAATTGATATAACTGATTAACTACTATACCAAATCAAAAACATTTTCAAAATCAAGAAATAAATATCATTGTGAGTTGGAGCAGCTCCATCTCGAGATAGCTTGAGCAATCTCGAGATGGGCGCGCGATCTTTTAATGACGAAATCGCGCAAGTAATATCTCGAGATTGCGCAAATCGGTACTTCGCGCCCAACAACAACACTTTAAGAATTTGGGGTCTTAAACCCAGTAAACATTTGAAACATTTTAAAATAGTTTAAATGTTTAAAAAATGTTTTTAAAACCTATTTAAACTCTATCTTATGGTTTTGGAAACATTTGGAAGTAAACGTTTATGCTGTAATGTTTAAAAAATGTTTTATAAACATTCTATACACAAATGTTTTTACTGAAAATGTTTATTAAACGTATATAAAACAACTCAAGAAGATAGGTTTGACTGGAAACATTTTTTACACATTTATAAAATAGCTAGAGAAATGAAGGTTAAGCTGGAAATGTTTTTCAAACATTCATCATGAAATGGTTTTATACACAGTACACATAAAATGTTTAAAAAACATTGTTGATCAAATGTTTTAAAAACAATCTATCAAAAATGTTTTTAAACCCATGCTTATTAAACCTTCACCTTCCAACATGTCCAAACAAAGATGTCGGTGAGCAATAATAGGGGATTTTAGAGGACTTTGTCAAAAATTGCCCCACATGCAATCCCTAAAAGTGAGAATTGAATGGGGGCACAATTTTTAAGCCACTATCTTACAATTTTCGACATAAAAATAATATTTTCATTAGTGAGCAACCTTAAAAAGATATTGAATTTGACCTCTGACACCATTATTATTCAGACATTATTATGTTAATTTGTAACATTTTTCTAACATTTATCATTAAACGTTTAAAAAACGGTATACATAAAATGTTTTAAAAACATTCTATTATAAATGGTTCTTGTACCCATCATTTTTTAACCTTTGCCAAACATTTCCTATCAAACATTTTTAAAACCTTAAAATGTTTACTGGGAAAGTTTGTGGGTATTCCGCAGCCTAAACACATGCATGGATTTTAACCACATTTTCACGATATATTTACCCCAAAAGATCAAGAGCTGATCAGGTTTTTGGGGGGATATCTGGCAACAGCTGTTATCATGGCAATGCTTTTTGATCTTAAACTTCTTAATTGAAAAAGGGGTGCTATTAAACCAATGTTTCTACAGTTGCATAATTATTTATCTCCCGCCAGCCAAAGGCCAGGGTTGGGATATTATGAAATACCTTCTGCGTGTGCTTGTGTGTATTCGTCACATTTTGACATCAAAATTTATATCTTATTCATTTATGAAGATATTTTCACTAAATTTGCTGAGAATGTTTACGGCTGTTAAAACAAGTCTATAAAACATTTTGTCCTCATTAAAAAGAAAACAACATTGCCGCTATAGCCAATTGTTTGAAAATCATTAATATGTTCTAAATCTTAAAATATTCCAGCTAGCTTCATCAGATATGCACAAAATGTAAATAGCTAGGAAAGCTTGCCTGAGAGTAATTTTGGCCTTGTTTTGAAAACAAAATGGCTGCCATATAACATCTTTAATGTCAAATAGGGGGGTTATCATATCAAAAAGGCCAAATATCTGCCTCATCATTGGTCCTAGGGGATTGGAATGAGAGAACAACTTATAGGAAATCATGGTCTGCGAATCTTTTGCAAGTGCCAAATTTGACCTTTAACCCCTGCTTCAAGGTCAAGTAGGGTTATCATATTATTGGCTCTAGGACTTCCAAATGTGAAAACAACATATAAGAAATCATGGCCTATGAATCTTTTGCAAGTGTCAAATTTGACCTTTGATGCCTGCTTTAAGGTCATGTCGGGTTATGCTAAAAAGGCCTTATATCTCCCTTATAACTGGTTCTAGGGCTTCAAAATAAATATGAAAACAACTTGTAAGACATCATGGCCTGTGAATTTTACATCTGACAACATCTTATGGGTTTTATATACTTTTTATAACTAAAGTTATTCCTAATATTCCTAAGATTTTCCCAAATCTCAATATTGTTGCCTATTTAGTTGTACCTGTGGGCTGGAGTTCTTGCCTGCTGAGGCTGGCAATTTTTTAAATTATTCTTGCGTAAGAGGTAACACAATAATTGAACATGTTCAGTTTCCCAGAGCATAATTCAAAGTATGTCAAAGATATTAAAACAATTTCATCAGTTTCTGCAATAAATACATTTTAATTGGATACATTCAGGATCATCAGCTTAAATATTTGTATAATTCAGATTCCAATGTATTTTAATACTAATATCTACCTGTTTGAATTTTCAACACCAGTTTCTGAAGACAATCTTATTTTATTAATGTGCTTTATGTAACATAGTCTGGTGAATTTTGATGTCTTATATTAAAATGAGGCTACAATTTCTCACATATTACAGATTTTTGCCAAACACATCTATGCTGTTGGTTTAACAATGCTTAATGATCTAGATAGATCATAAAGTTAAAAGTACCATTGCTCAATGAAATAAAAGTTTTACATTACTAAGTAACTATTGCTGAGGTGACTGTGATGTCACTGTATTATGATGACATGATGTTTGTTGTGACTGTTGATTTTAGTGTGCAAATTCATTCTGTTTAGGAGTTTGATGCTTTCATTCAGGGGGTTCGTAAACCATGAGCTTAATGTTTGGGACATTTGGTTTTGAATTAGTGATGTTCCAGAGCCAATTGCATGTTTTCTTGATAAATTGTTTATATTTTTTGTAAACCTTCTATGATATTCAACAATCTGTAACAAGTTTGGGATTATGTTTTTAAGCCACTAATTTTATCTTAGCAGGTTTTAAGGTTTGTGAGCCCATTTGGATTTAGGTATCGGTTAGGAGGATTCAGGAATTAAAATCCGCACTTTTTCACCTATGGATTGGGAGCTATGAGGCCAAATCATGGCTGATTTAAGCATATTTCAATCAGGGACTAGGTTTACGATCAGACAGCCACCATTCTCTTCCAGCATGGTCTTATAATAGAGGTTACACTGTAGATTTTTTTTTTAACCTTTTTTTTTGTTTTTCATATTTTTTATTTTACATAAACATGCCATACAAAAATACAATACAAACACAAACACAATTAGGCACAATACAATATTACAAGTGTACACAAAAACACAAGACAAATGTGTAATTTTTACACACATAATGCCAACCACTGTTCTAACAATAAACAATATCAGTTATGGTGAAAACAAATTTACAACTCTTTCCTTTTTGTACTGAATTGGTTCACTGTAGACTGTTTAGTATTGTTCACTTCCAGTAAGACTTCTAATTTTGATTTTATAAAAACTAAATATTCTGAAAAATGCACCTCTTTATTCTCACTCTTTTTATTGTTCAAAAACCATTTTCCAATGAGCATTAGGTAATTGATTGCTTCAAAAATTACGTTATCAGATGGCCAAAAACCAAAAAGAACTTCACATACTGTAAAGTTAAATTTAATGTCCAAGATACTTTTCAACCATTCTGACAGTTGTTTCCAAAACTTCACACTCACATTACAATAATACAAGTGGTGTTCTATTGTATCTACTGCTGTGCATGAAGTGCAGTTTGGATCACTGGTTACTTTCCATTTAAAAAGATTTTCTCTACAATTTAATATTCTATTCAAAATTTTGTACTGAAAGCTTTGATAGAAGGGTTCAATTGATATTTTAAAGGGTAGCAAAAATGTTTCTTTCCATGAATAGTTTTCTAAAAAAGGAAAAAGATTACACCATACATTTATCGCTGATGGTAATGTGTTTTTTTACTGAGTAACTGTGCATAAATATCCTTAGTTTTTGTATGTTCAATCTTAACCAGCTTATGTCCTAATTTTATAAAAATCGAGTCTGGGGACCTATCAATATTTTCAGTTGATGAAGACTTTAGCTTTTTCATCCATAATGCTGGAATAGCACTTTTTAGCATCAAAAACTGCATGTAGTTTAAGCAACACTTCCCAGTAAACATTACAAACGTTTATAAATGTTTAGTAAACCTATAAACGTTTTTTAAACCAAATATAAACCTAAATATTAACAATTATTCAATATCATAGGTTTATAAATGTTTCAGCAACATTAGTTTGGTTTATAAATGTTTATACATAAACATTTATAAACGTTTTTAAACGTTTACGAAGAGTGAAGAATATCTTAACCTCGCTTTCATTTGGGATGATGACATCAGCACAGCCATTTTGAGAGAAACTGGAGAAATATTTCTGTTACTATATCTTGCTGCATCACTGTTCTTTGAAGCCATCATTATATTCTAAGTAAAGATATAAAAGTATATAATATCATCAAATTATATACTTCTATGTATTTACTTAGAATGTAATGATGGCTTCAAACAACAGTGATACAGCAAGATATACTTACAGAAATATTTCTCCAGATTTTAAACACATGTACAAACGTCTATAAACGTTTATGCATAAATGTTTATAAACAAAAAGACCCATCATTTTAAACCTAATCTAAACCGTTTCTAGTTAGGTTTATAAACGTTTGTAATGTTTACTGGGTTAAATTTGGTTTCTAATGCCTGTTTCGTCATTATGTTACGTGTAGTTTTATCATAAATGTCTATAAGTTTAAGGAAGTTATTTCGTTTATAGAAAGATCCAAACATACACTGTAAATTTGCTTTGTTTGTATTTCAGTGCAATGACGGGTTCACGGGGACAGGGTTTGAATGTGGAAGAGACTCCGATTTAGATGGACATCCAGACAAGTCACTGTCCACTTGCCTGGGTTTTGCTTGCAGAAGGGTATGCCTGAGTTTTGTAAAGTGTCAAGTTTTTAAAACTGTTAATTGGCTGTCAAGGATCAATTAAATTTAGCCTGACAAGTGTTTTTTCTGCCAAGTTCTTAAGAAAGTATGCAATTATCACATTAAAATTTTTACTTAGCAATTATGGTGAACCAAATGCCAAGTGACCTGAATTCACATTACAAGCTGATCACACACAAGATTAAGGTAAATTCCCTGTCAATTTAAGGATTCAAAACAAAGGTGTTTAGTTATTCTTGATGTTTAATAAAGTCCACAATTTCAGTAATGCCATTAAAAAACCATGATCACCCAGACAGACTTGAAGTCAATGAAAAATTATGATAAACAAGATTGACTTGAAGTCAAAACACCATTTGAGCATAAATATTCCAGTACATTATAACATTAAACCGCAGAAATTGAAGTGATACTTCAAATAAATGACACAGTGGCACAGTGAATGTAAATCTTTGTGTTACCCATCTTACTTTACAGGACAATTGTCCCTCTGTTCCTAACAGTGGGCAAGAAGATGCTGACAATGATAAAACAGGAGACAACTGTGACTTTGATGACGACAATGATGTGGTTCCAGATGACCAGGTGAGTATAGACATGGTTTTGACCTGGATTATATAGTTTAGGTGCTTATTTACAGTTGAAGTGGCTCTGAACCTGATACTATTCTGTTGTAGGTTTACTTCAACAATTAGAATTTTCAGTGACCTTCAGGGCAAGTCATACATGCACACTCCCTTATAACACAGTCCTAGAACAGAAATTTTATTCATAATATTTATGTAGGTCATGCACATTTTGAAACCAAAATGACAGAATAATAAAATAATATTAATAATACAATTAATACACCTGAGTAAACTGACTTGATACTGACGAATGTGTCACTGCTTAGGATAATGAGATCACCTGATGATCACAATAAAATAAGTGGTGATCATAACTTCAAATTGTTATCATTAAAAGATGTGGTGATCACCAGTTCATTTGCTGATCACCACTGATCTTGTGATCACCAGGTGACATGCATGATTGATCACCACATCTTATTGGGCTCATCACATCATCTAGTGATTACAACAAAATAAGTGCTAATCACCAGTAGATGTCGTAATCACTAATTTTGTTGTGATCACCAGATTATCTCATTAGAACCAGATGATCCTGTGCTTACCACATCATCTGGTCAGCACCACATCATCTGGTCAGCAAGAGATAATATGTTGAGCACTGGGTCATCTGGTGATCAGGAGAACAAATTATTAATGTTCTAAAAAGATTCCATAATAATGGCAAATTTCCAACAAATTTTAATGGTCCTGTGAACTCCAAAAATTGGCAATAAATTCTGGTGCCCAACATTCCATGTTTTTGTATAACCAGTCAGTTTATTCTGTATTTGCGGACACTGGTGTAATATATTTGTTTTTATGCATGCAGAAATGTATGAATTTGTGCACCATTGAAGTAACTTTGTAATGAGCATATGTGTGCTTATTTATTGTAGGACAATTGCAAGTATGTCTACAACCCTTGGAAGACTGACACAGATGGTGATGGAATTGGAGATGATTGTGACAATTGTGTGAGTGTAAACAACACAGAACAGACAGATACTGATGGGGATTCTATAGGAGATGAATGCGACCCTGATATTGATGACGATGGTAAGTATTGAGTCACCATGACAACTGTGTAAACAACATACAACAGACACTGATGGGAATTCTATAGATGACCCTGATATTGATGGGGGTGGTGAGTATTGTGTTGCAATGACAACTGTTAACAACACAGAACAGACACTGATGAGGATTCTATAGGAGATAAATGTGACGCTGATATTGATAGGGATGGTGAGTATTGTGTCACCATGACAACTGTGTAACTAAGATAAACGAGATACTGTGGGACACTCTGTAGGAGATGAATGTGACCCTGATATTGATGACGATGGTGAATATCGTGTCTATGATTACTATGGTGAGTATTTTGTCCAGTATTGAGCAGTAAAGAACAAAGCAAATTTTAATTGCTGTAAAATTGTAAAATATTACAATTATCACAAAGCTAACAATTTGCTACTGTGCCTCATTTGACCATTTCCCATAAATTGTGAGATATTTGTTGCACCAGGGTATATGGATGCTAATGACAACTGTCTACATGGTGACTACTCAGATAAATGGGTGTATTATAGTATGAAACAGCATTTTCTCAAAGCAAAAACTTTACTTTTTTACACCTCATCACTAGTCTTAAGATAATTAAAAGATAATTTGTGTCACCAGGTGTTTTGAATGGTGCTGATAACTGTCCACTGGTGTCCAACCCAGGCCAGCAGAATTCAGATGGAGACAGTCACGGTGATGCATGTGACAACTGTCCACAAACAGACAATGAGGACCAAGCTGATACAGACCAGAATGGATTTGGAGATGCTTGTGCTCCTGTGGCCACTCTGAACATTGACAGGTGATTTTATGTGGTGGTGCTAAAATTGTAGAATTGATTCTTTCATTCAAAAAGAAAAATCTAAATTAAAATTTCTAAAATTATGTGTTTGACATTTTACTTACAGGCCTATCACGTAAGTCATATATGTTTGAACTCTTTGATATTGTTTCTTTTGATGTTTAAATCAGTGGTAGTATCTTTATCATGCCCAGTGAATTTCAATTTGAAAATGACAGCCATAAACTAGTGCTTTTCTAGTTCTTATTACATTATTAGTTTGTCTATCATTCATTTAAAAAATACAATAAATATTTTGTTTCAATTTGTTTGCTTCTTTTCCTGACATGTTTGAATAAAAGATGTCTAGATATTCAAGCTGTTTATTTAAATTTATTTATTGTTTTAATGATTTAAAATCTGATATTAAATACTTCAACAGGGATGGAGACGGCATACCTAATGATGAAGATAGCTGTCCATTTTACTCAAATCCTTCACAATCAGACATTGATAATGATGGAATTGGTAGGTACTGAACATATATCAGCATATTGTTCTGTTCATATTGTATGCAGTAAAAAGATAATTGAGGATTTTTTAAATTAATAAGGAAGGACCATCATTGAAAACTTGTTACAAAGTTTAAATATACCTTACAGGACAAACAACAATAATAGTAACACTCCACTGACAGTGGTCATGTTTTACAACAGTGGAGCAATTTTCGATGTTGCCACATTGCACTATTCGTGGCTTTTTGCAGCAGTTTCTCACTTGAAAATGTAAAGACAATATGGGTGATTTAATCTCATGATTATTTTATTCAATAAATGGCACTACAGTAAAAAAAAATATAGAGTAAGAAATCTAAAATTCGCCAGGAATCTAAAATTCGCCACCTCTAAAACCTTAGTTAATTTTATGAAGAAAATGATGTTTTTGTCTCACAATTGGTATTTTTCAGTTCAAAAAGCCTTACTTTACTATACATTCAACAAATCTCACCACAATTCATTTATTTTATTAGTATTTTCACATGCGGCGAATTTCATGTATGTGGCGAATTTTAGATTTCTTACTCTAATTTGTATAATGTTGCTGGCATACTAACAGGTGTTTTACTGCTGTGACTGTAGGTAATGAGTGTGATGAGGACAGTGATGGGGATGGAGTGCTGAATGTACAAGACAACTGTGACCTGGTGGTCAATCCTGGACAGGAGGACTCTGATGGTAAGAATGAATAGAGATAGCTTGGTATCAAATAAAGATACCCAGACACCTGGTGTTAATTGATAAAGATATTGAGATCACTTGTATTGATAGATAAATGTATCTAAATGACAGGTATCAATAGATAAAGATATCCGTACATATTGTCAATGGGTGTCAATGGATACCGATAATGGGTGCCAAAGGAATAAAGATAGCAAGAAAATGACTGTAAACAGAACAAGATTTACAGCTACATGTGTATATGGTTTTTAAATATATAAAGAGTTTAATCTATTAGATGTCAAATGTACAAATACACTCAAAAATTGCAAAGGGATGGCGACATCATAGGGAGACAAATGTGTTGCCATTAAATCACTGTTCACCTTTTATTTCTGAAGAATACACTGGTATTATACAACTATTGAGCTTGCATTTACCTACAGGCTAACTTCTCATAGAAATAAAACAGTGCTAAACTCCTTTGTGGCAGATGATTGTTATGGAAATGCATATGGCACTTAATCTTGTGGAGGGCTTGCTGATACTGCAGACCACTATCCACATAACTGTAACATCCAGTACACAAGCTATATTGAAGTTATCTCTCTTTCAGGCATCCCAGGGGAACCTTTTAAAAAGGTTTTAGCCTTTTTTTTGCTGAAAAAACCTTTTTTTCTCATTTTTTCAAGAAAAACCTTTTTTTAAGCTGAAAAATGGCGTGAAAACCTTTTTTAGCCTTTTTTTCAAGCTAAAACCTTTTTTTTCCCCAGCAGTCAAATTTGTCGATGAAAATTAAATTTTATTGTGCATACATTTCATTGGTATACAGCTATAATTGAGTATTTCAGACTGTTTGACTTCTGATTATATCATACAGTGAAGTTGACAATGTGATACCAACAATTATGTTTGGTCTGAGAGGAGTTAGCACTCTGTAACAGCAGTAATCAGTCTCCAAGAAGACCTAATAAATAGGAAGGTCTACAGTTGTTCTATTCCCAGCAGAAAGTTGGGGATATCATGGTTTCATGTTTGTTGCACTGCTGCTGTGCATTTGGTGTGTCTGATAACACCTTTATGGATTTCATTCAAACTTGGCACACGCATGTATTTGGAGATGAACCGAATTTTAAGGTGACCTTAAACACCCAATAATACAGAGGTTATGGCCACTTTAAGGGCAGAGGTGGACCTTTGGTCAGTCAAACCCCTCTAGGTCACTAACTGTGGCTCATATGGCTAATTATTTTTTCTGAGAACCAATTAATATATTCTTCTAAGTCTTCTTCCATGTGTTGAAAAATCAAGAATTTATATTAAGGTTAAATTGTGTTTGAGGCCCATAAAGACTTAACTTGCAGATTTTTTCTCCATTTTTCACATATTTTTCCTTGTAACTTGGAAATGGCAAGTGTAACTTGACTCAAACTGTGGTAAACATAAGTTCCATATAAGCTATGTCCAAATTTTATGAACTTTTTTCCATTTTAAGCCCTATAGCTTTCAAACTATGTCAATCACCCACCTAATATCTTATCTACTAATATATTAACATGTTCTTTTTCCATATGCCAAAAATCAAGGCTTAAAGTTGATATTGAACTTGTGTATCATGCTCATAAAGCAACTATCCGGAGATATTTTTCTGGGTTTTTTTTTCACAAATTCTGCTTTCTAATTTAGAAATGAAAAGTCTGACCAGCCTTAAACTGTACTAAATATAACTTGTATATGTGACCTTTGTCTAAAGCTCTGTAGTTTAAATTTTAAGGTCACCTTAAGGTCTCTAAAACATTCCCATTAGGACCCATTTTCTGCACTTTCATGTATTTTATGCAGTTTACCCAGCTAAAATCTCACCTGGGGACAGTTGTTCCTTTTCATATATGGCAACTTTAAAGTTAGTTGACATTTAGGTAATTTTTAAAGTCCATAAAGATGCCACCTGGTAACTTATTTTTCTGTATTTTTCATATGTTTTGATTATTTGGAAAGTGATTAATTATCTAGTTATATAAAATTTTTCCTATTTTTGTCTTGTCTTGCTCATAACTTCTACTAAACTAACATAAACTAAGCTATTTTGCAAGTGAAGTTGCCCAGCCATTTTTTTATGTAAAACATATTAAAATCTAAGCTTTTAAGCTGTAACACGTATTGAGTATTGGGGGTATTTAAATTTAAACTAGAACTTAACCTGTGTACTGTGACAGATATCAGCTTTTTCTGGCAGCCTTTTCCTTTCAATATCTACTTTCCCCCTTGTATTAAACTACATATTTTTGTATGCATATTCCTTGGAGATATATCCCTAAATGAATGGTGCTTCTGTTTGCATAAACTGTGAGGGGAAGCGGGACGAGGTGGTTCTACAGCCTCGAAATGTGAAAACAACCCATAGGAAATCATGTCTTGTCATTCTTCTGCAAGTGTCAGATTTGATCTTTGTTCCCTGCATCAGGGTTCAGTTGGGTCATCATACTGAAGGGGCCTTTTATCTCCCTTATTATTGCTCCCTTGGCTTTTCATGGTCAGATCGCCTCCACCTTTTCTTAATACCAGGTGGGACGTAAATGCCTCAGCAGTGGTCTTGTTACACAAAATAGCTAAAGTGGCTAGGAAAGCTTGCCTGAGAGTTTGGCATTGTTTTGAAAACAAAATGGTTGCCATATCACATCTTTAATGTCAAATGGGGCCGAATCATGGGGGTCATATCAAGAAGGCCTAAAATCTCCCTTACCATTGGTCCTAGGTGTTTGGAATGAGGAAACAACTTGTAGAAAATTGTGGTATGCTGATCTTTTGCAAGTGTCAGATTTGAACTTTGACTCCTGCTTCAAGGTCATGTAGGGTCATCGTGCTAAGCAAACCTTATATCTCCCTTATAATTGGTTCTAGGGCTTCAAAATGTGAAAACAACTTGTAAGAAATCATGGCCTGTGAATCTTACATCTGACAACATCTTGTGGGTTCTGTAGTCTTACAACTGAAGATGTTTCTACAGTTTTCTCAAATCTCAGTGTTGTTGCCCATTTAGTTGTACATGTGGGCTGGGGTTCTTGCATGCTGAGGCTGGCCTTTTTTCTATTAATAAGAAAGAAATCCAAAATTCTTCAGATATAAGTCAATCTCCTCTGAAGTCTAACCACTGTATTTTATGGTATTTCATCTCTCCACCAATATATTAAAGGCATACAATCCCTACAAAACATTTTCCCACTGTTTTAGATTATACAGAAATAGGATCATTTAAGGATCAATCTTATCATTGTAGGAAGATTGACTAAAAAATAACGAAAAATTATTTATAGGACTTGTGCATCACACAAAGTTAGTGCTACAAAAATACCCAATGAATGTCTGTGGTGTTAGAGATGGTCTCTCTTGATATTTGTTGGTGCCAAGTTGTTGCAATTTACTTGTTATTGGTGGAAGGTAAATCCAGACATTCTCTTTCAAAAATTATACTTATGACCTTACAACTAATAAAATGAATTGATCTTTCAGAATTGTTGTTTCCAAACAGCGTGAGTGCAATATTAAACGTGGAAAAAACCTTTTTTTTCAGATTTAAAACCTTTTTTTCTTCGAAAATAGCCTTTTAAAAAACCTTTTTTCCGTTAAAATTCACTGGGATGCCTGCTCTTTTTTCAAGACATGCCAGTATTGATGGGGTGGTTGTCACTAAGGACTGTCATTTGTACCAGTCTAGTTACACACCAGTAACACCTGGCAATACAGTGGTGTTTCAATATCTTGTTTCAGGCAATGGCTATGGAGATGCATGCGGTACTGACTCAGATGGAGATGGGGTTGCAGACACTGAGGACCACTGTCCGTATGACCCAGACATCCAGTATACCTCTCTTAATCCTTACTCTGTCATCTACCTTGACCCTGTAACAGTCACCCATGATGTCAATGTTCCTATATTTGAACCAAAGGATGGAGGAGAGGAGATAGTCATGACCAAAGATGTTGCAGCTCCCTTACTGATCTTAGGTACCGTGTACTCTCTCGTTTATGAATGTATTTGCCATGGGTGAAAGAATTTTACAAATTAAACATTATCAAACAAAGGTCATATTAATCCTTTAAGTTTGTTTCAAGTCAACAGTCAAGAGAGACCATGTTATTACAAAGATGGCATGTTCACAAAAAAAAAAAAATGAAAAAATTGTTGTTCTTAAACCAACTTCTAATTTCTTACTTCAAAGAGAAACCCACAAGAATATTACAATCAGATGTGGCATCCAACTTTGTTTTTACCTTTAGGTGAGAGATCCTTTGGAGATGTGGAGTACTCGGGTACCTGGTATATCAGCTCTACTGAAGGCATCAACTACTTTGGGTTTGTATTTGGCTATCAGAGCAATCAGAGGTTCTATGTGGTGATGATGAGGCATGAGAACTGGAACTATGGGAACTACAGGGGCGGAATCAAAGGTCTGCAAGTGAAGGTGAGATGCAGGAGCTCTACTGAAATCCATCAGTTGAGTGTTTAGTAAAGTAAATAAAATATTAGTAGACTTCCCTATTGAAGTATGATTAACAACCAGATCACTCCAGGGCATTTTCCATAGCAATTTAACCTGTTATTCAGAAAATTCTGGTTATGTTGAATTTTTTTCTTGGCCCTTGAAATTTAGCATGATTCAACTGTGTTTGGATATTTGATAGCTTTTCTGCATTTAATTTCATTTTCCGTCATAAACCATGTGGATTAGTACTGCATGGGAGACACTACCACAATGGAGATGAATGAACCTTGCATTACTCAGTTGTACTTTTCATGACAGTTGGTCACCTCAAATTCAGGACCAGGCAATTCACTGGCAGATGCAGTATGGCACTCAGCAGACACTACTGACCAGGTCACAATACTGTGGCATGACCCAGATATATATCCATGGCAACATCAACAACCAATCAGATGGCACCTCATTTGGAGACCATCCATAGGTCTGATTAAGTAAGTTCTATTCCAATGTAGCTGAAGGTTAAACCATTCTAAGCCTAATTCATTTGTTCTTACTGGTTTCATCAATTAAACACTGAATAAATTCTTCTGTTATTTCAAGTAAATCTTGTGGAATGAACCAACTTGTTTGGATGGTATTTGCAATGCAAGTCTTTGAGTTCATCTAAATCCCTCATTAAATAATTTAATAAAGAAAAATGACAGTGAAATAGTTTGCCAAGTCAGTGAAATATAATTGAAAGGGAAACTATTGTATTCATAATTATAAAACTTGACTTTGCTAATTACCTATTGAGCTGTTTGATATTCAACGTAAAATGAAAAAAAGGCAAAAATCATAAATTAAAGGTAATTTAGTAATCTAAAATATGCTCTTGCAGACTGGTGAGGATTTCTTGAAGCAGTTGGCATCTTGAATTATTATGCTTGCCCAGAAATTTACTATCAGTAACAGCATTGTTATTTTATGTAAAATTAGCGCGTGTATTGTTTGATAGGGTTAGAAAATTAACATTCAACAAATGTAGGGTACCCCTAAAAAGTTTGACTAAATAATCCAAATTTGTGCTAATTTTGCATCAAAAATCACATACCTGAAAAAGTCACAGAAATTATAAAGTGTAAAGGATTTACAACAAGTCAAGGAAATAGAAATTTCCTTATAGTGGCAAATTTGACATACTGTAATGAATTAAACATTTGTGACACTACATATTTTTTTAAACATGTTTTAATATATGCTTCAATACTGAGACTACAAGTAAAGTGTCAAAAATATGTTGTTGATATATTTAAAAATCATTGCAATTTAGTGCACTTTACAGACACATGTCACAATTTTTACCCCTTTAAATGCTGTGTGAGTATTATTTTCACCCATGGTGTCCGGATGGGCAGGCGGGCAGGTGGAAGGAAAAGTTTATCCAGGCTGTATCTCAGAAACCGTGATGTGTAAAATATTAATACTTGGTAAAGGTGTTGTGGGTGTGGGTGTACAACATCATGGTGTGACCTTGATTTGACCTTTGATCTTCCTGTTGTGACCTTGACCTTTAAAATCTTGTCTGGGCTATATCTCGAAAATCCTTAGGTGTTGAAGCTTAATACTTGGTAGGGACATTGGTTAGCTAGGGTATGTAGGTATGCAATGTCATGGTGTGGCCTTGATTTTACTTCTATATTTCAGTGTGAGGGTTGTTGACAGAGAAGGTACAGAAGTCATTAATTCTGGAGATCTGTATGACACAACCATACAAGGAGGGAAGCTTGGGGTGTTTCTATTTGACCAGAATGATGTGTCCTGGTCTCAACTGATAGCCAGATGTTTACAGTCTCAGAACTGGGCCTTATATCTGGATGGAGTGGATGATTATGTGGAGCTATCCACCATCTCACACTATGATATGGATGAAAGGTGAGGAAATGGGCTAACAGGAATACAAATGATAAAGTATCACTAAACTCCGTTCAGTAGAATTCCAGTGTAAGTAGCAACATACATCAAGAACCATATTCGCTAATATATTTTATTCTTTGAATAGTCAGAGTTTTCTTACAATACTGGCATTTTTTTGAAAAATAAAATCCTCAGAAAAAGTGTATTTTCAATAATGTGTTCCACTTACAAGGTCGTGTTGACTACAATATCAATATTACCTGTGTTAACACAGCTATTCATCCAATTTGTCAGTGTAGTATCTCTTTAGAATTTCAAAAATCTCATGAATTTGAAAACTCTGATTCTTAGAATTTTTTCTTATTCTAAGAACTTTTCTCTGAATCTTTTTCTTACAAAATTATAAGAATGAGAATAATTTTAAGAATAAAAATGTTTGCAAATATGGGCTCTGAATCTTTTCCAGTGAAAATTTTCCCGAATTCCCTCAAGAGAAAATTAAAGTATTATAATAATTTTGAGAATCCCTTTAGATTACAATGTCATTGCTTTATTAAGATTCAATGTAAACAATAAAACTACACTATTTCTGACCATGACACATACATAGTTTGTAAGTTTAGAGGTGCGTTATTAGCTCTCTGTTGAGATGAGTGTCTATTTATGTTTGGCTTGCCTATGTAGAGCTGTGCACATGTCAACATAATACATAATTATAAATGAGAAAATTTGAAGAAAAATACCTGCATAAAAAGTACTGAGAGGTACAAGATATTGTCAATGACAAAGTACTCTAATGGTGTCTTACAATCTTATATTGTGAAGGTACATAATGGACAATATAAAACTTTCACATGCTAGACTTTTTTACATCATAGTAGCAGCATTTAACATTAAAATTGGCAAACATTGACCCATGGCCAGTTGCTCAAAATCAGCAAATCATGAGCAATGCTTATTCTTGGTCTTTTCTATAAGTACCACTATTGTGACAGAATGTTAAAATTATATCACTAGCATACAGTAAAACAACAACAGTATTTTACCAGTAAACAAGATCTGCTGCACAGGATTCAGACATATTTCGAGTTCTACAAATAATATTAAGCTCCAAGTGACCTCTAAACCATAAATAACCTAAGGATCATGAAACAACTCACAGAAACTTATTTAACCATAAGTGACCCTGAATGATAGAACACAACCATGAGCTGTGGAGAAATTCTCTGCAGTTCAGTTTCTATAGCACTAAGGTACAGGGATATCACATCAATCAAATGAGCCTGGAAATACTTTAATAATGATGTTGTCTGTCACACTAAATTCTAGCATTCGCCTTTTTATTCATTATATTGTGTTTACAGTTTTACCATTGAGGTGTGGGTGAAGATCAATGACAGCTCTATATCTGGCAAGCAGCCCATTGTGTGTACACTTCAGAGCAGTGTCTGTGTGTACTTAGAGGATGGCATAGTGCATGGACAAGTGGGCACAGCTGTGGCCAGGGGTGTTACTGTACTCAGCCCCGACCACTGGCATCACGTCACACTGAGATACGAGTATGAAAGTAAGTGAAGGACACCCTGTTAAAAACCCTTTATATTTGAGGATCCAACTTTGTGGAATGAGCTCTCTGAGGACATCTCAACAGTGGTTTCTCTGTGGTCTTTTAGTGTTACAGTCACGGGCAAGCACGGTAGCAATTACCGGTTGTCTTTAAGTTGTAACAGAAAAAGCAAAAAGTGAAACTTAACAAATTTATTTAATAGTCAACAATAATGATTACAGTCAACTGGTATGCTCTTAACTAAACACACTAATACAATAATAAGATCTAGCTGACCTGACCACAGAGATTATGAGTTAAATTTATCCGCCGTATCCAGCAATCTGTTCCGTAATCCGTCCTGTAGTATATTCTGTGGTCTGTCCAATGTCCTGTGGTCTGTCCTGTGATCTGTCCAATGTTCACTCACACACAGATATCTATATCTTGTGACCTGTCTCACACTCAACAACACAAAAGGTTCTTGTCCTGCTATTCTTTGTATATCCAGTCACACAGAATGTCTGTCTGGAGATATTTAGAGAGTTAACACAACTGTACTGTCTGCTCCAAGATGTGGACAATGTCCAAAATGCAGTAAATTCACTCTCTGTTATATGAATGTACAATATCCAAAATATCCAAAGTACAATAAATCTGTCCAGACAATGTATCTAGTTCACTCCAGTAAAAGTTCACAGCAACACAAGTTATATTATATTCCAAAACACAATAGCTCTCCTTATAGCCAGCGAATACAAAGTTCACTTGTGGTCAGATGTACATTCCTTATATACATTCACAGATTCCTTCTGGAATTGTACAGAACCAACTCAAAAGAAGCTGGAGCCATCTAGGCCAAAGGAGGAAGTTCTAGAAACTACTGGTAATTGGGTTTCCCCAAATCTAACATAACCACTGAGGGGGGGGGGGATTTCCCCCAGTCTGTGAACAAATCAATAAACACTAAAACACAAAAATCAATAACTCCCTTACTTTAAATGTTAACACACAAAAAGAACCAACAACACAATTATCTTTTATGACAATGTATAAACATAAAGCTTAAATTAAACAATGCACTAATATAGTGCCTAATATATGTAATATACAATGCACCAATATAGTGTCCAATATATGTAACACCTCCCCCTTTAAAGAAAAATTTTGGAAACCAAGGGATTACAAAATTTTACAAGAGATTTTCATGATGTATACAAACACAGGTAATAACATTTTACAAAACATTTTTGTCTAAATACAAAAGTAAAATTAGTACCATGTATAACCTTTATAAACTTACTAATTACAGGTATATAAATTACACTTTAAATACAGCTTCTGGACAGGGCGTATCCATGCGGACGCCATATGTTACTTTTTCAAAGTCCTGTTTATACACTGAATTCCTATCTTTAACAGTGTTTCTATTAATAGCCATCATAAGCTATGTTATACCTCTTTCGAAGTATGGCTTACCATTGTCATTTCATACATTTGTTTTAATTGTCTGTCATCACAGTTTTTAATTGTCCTTTGGAGAGTTTCTACTCTCCTTGCTACTGGGTATGACCCTAGATCTCTGGCCTGTAGTTTGTTCAATTGGCCAGGTGATGACACTGAAATCTTGCCTCCAGGATCGAAGACACAATTCTGTAATTCCTTATCAAAAAGCATCTTCATTTTTGACGGAGAATTTTTCAAATTTTGTTGCGCCAGCTCACAAGCCTTCTTTAACTTATTTCTGAACCTTGAGACATAATCTAACAGATTTAGGCTCTCGGTGTTCTCAGATAACCAATTTTCCTTCAACAGCTTGAGAGGACCACGGACTGAATGGCCAAAGACCAACTCAAAGGGACTAAAGCCTAAAGACTCTTGAACAGATTCTCTAACTGCAAACAATAATAAGCTGATGCCTTCATCCCAGTCTTTTTCATTGTCTAAACAATATGTCCTAATCATATTCTTCAAAGTGGAATGGAACCTTTCAAGTGCACCTTGGGATTCTGGGTGATAAGCACTAGATTTGATCTGTTTGGCACCTAACTGAAATACAACCTGTTGAAATAGTCCTGACAAAATTTGACCCTTGATCTGACTGGATCTCTTTTGGTAAGCCAACTAGAGTAAAGAAATTAACCAGAACTTTTGAGATTTTGGGAGCTGTTATGTTGGTCAAAGGTATGGCTTCGGGAAATCTGGTTGAAGCACACATAATTGTCAAAAGATATTGGTTTCTGGATTTAGTTTTTGGTAAGGGACCTACACAGTCAATTATCACTTTGCTAAATGGTTCCTCAAATGCTGGAATGGGTTTGAGAGGAGCTACAGGAATTTTTTGGTTTGGCTTTCCTACCATTTGACAAGTGTGACAAGTTTTGCAAAATTCTGCCACACAGTGCCGAATTTGAGGCCAATAGAAATGTTTGGTTATCTTGTTGTAAGTTTTGTTGATGCCTAAATGGCCACCCATTGGAGATTCATGAGCCAATTTTAATATCTCACTTTGGTACACTTTTGGCACAACAATCTGGTGTATTACTGACCATTCTTCAGATGCAGGGACATTTGGTGGCCTCCACTTTCGCATAAGCACACCATTTCTGACATAATAGCCTACAGGGACCTTATCTAGCTCTACTGGTGGCAAGACCAACTTGAATAAAGGAGCTAATTCGGGGTCATTTTCCTGCTCTGAAATCAATTTTGATTTTGAAAGCGATACATCTTGACAGTCAATTGAGTCTTGTTTTTCAGAATTTACCCTAACCTTGGGATTAGTATCACTAGAATTCTGCACATCATGGTCATAGTTGTTTAAGAAGGTATCTGACAAATCAGCTAAGACATCTGTAGATTGTTTACAATCTTTTGGTTCTTCTTGGGCCTTTTTGGCCATAGCTCGAGTCACAGCACAGGAGGGAAAAATACCAGGAATAACCTCTTCTAATTTCTCAGTGCTAACCAAAGTGATCGGCTTAGAAGTAACCTTAGGATCAGCAACTACCTTTCCACCTGCAAGATCATTTCCCAACAACAAAGATACCCCTTTAATGGGTAAAGTGGGCCTGGTACCCACAACAACAGAACCAGTAACTAAGTCTGATACTAACTTGACCTTATGCAAGGGAACGTTCACACAGCCTCCTTCAATACCTTGAGCAATGACACTCTCACCAGTAGATGTGCTTACACTCAATGGCAATACACCTTCTAAAAGTAAGGACTGAGTAGCTCCAGTGTCTCTTAATATCTTAATGGGGACCTGACTGGAACTACTTTCCAAGGATACAAAACCCTCGGACACAAAAGGTTTGAACTCTTCCCTAATAATCTCAGACTTGTCTAAACCAATACTAGACTCTGCTCTATTGGGATTTGAACGCCAGTTAGACTTGCTAGACACAAAGGCGTTGGGCGTTGCCTCCTTTTCTCTTCTCTTCTTTAAGAGCCAACAGTCAGACATAACATGCCCAGGTTTCTTACAATAGTGGCAAACAGGAGCAAAGGATCTGGGTTTCCTATCCTTACTCATAGTGTGATTTGAGGTTTGACCCTTATCTGAACTCTTTTCTGGAGCTACATTTTCAGATTTCTTTCCTATTTCTGGATAAGACTTTTTAGCAGGACCAAAGGACTTATTCTTG
Source organism: Sabellastarte sp. h YS-2021 (assembly GCA_964017235.1). NCBI lineage: Eukaryota > Metazoa > Annelida > Polychaeta > Sabellida > Sabellidae > Sabellastarte > Sabellastarte sp. h YS-2021. Next base: position 56,548,805 of record OZ024930.1, on the reverse strand, counting down.
TTGAAAGTGGACTTGTGAGTTAGCGCATAGTCATCAGCATAAGCTGCTGCTTTTGCCAAATTTTCAACTTTCTGTTCATCTAGATAGGTTTTAATGTCATCACGAACACACCTTTTGAACTCTTCAATCAAAATAACTTGCCTAAGTTTCTCAAAGTCTGTACCTACTTCCCTAGAATTACACCATCTGTCAAAGTACACTTCTTTCTCATGGGCAAATTCAACATGAGTTTGACTTTCTTGTTTACGATAATTTCTGAATTTTTGACGATATGCTTCTGGTACCAACTCATATGCTTTCAAAATAGCATTTTTGACAGAGTTATAGTCCACACATTCAGAAATTGGCAAAGCCGTGTATGCCTCCTGGGCCTTTCCCCTCAAAACACTTTGCAGCAATAAAGGCCACTGGTCTGTAGGCCATTTCAAATTTTGAGCTACTCTTTCAAAGTGTTGAAAGTACTTATTGACCTCTGACTCATTAAAAGGTGGTACCAGTCGCACATTTTTACCCAAATCAAATTTGGTAGCAATGGACTCTTCATGGGCAATTCTACGGGCATTGAGTTCTAAAGCTCTCATTTCTCTTTCATGTTTAAGCGCTCGCTCTTCCTTTTGAGCTTGAGCTTCAAGCTCCTCTTTTCGCTGTTGAGCTTCAAGCTCTTCTTTTCGCTGTTGAGCTTCAAGCTCTTCTTTTCGCTGTTGAGCTTCAAGCTTTTCTTTCCGCTGTTGAGCTTCAAGCTCTTCTTTCCGCTGTTGAGCTTCAAGCTCTTCTTTTCGTTGTTGAGCTAGAGCTTGAGTTTCAAGCTCTTTAAGTCTTAACTCTCTTTCAATTTCTAATCGCCTGATCTCATATTTCCCAGAAGGTTCCATTGGTAGAGGCTTATACACTTCTAAACAACTATCAGGTAAAACATCTTCATCAACTAACTGTTCAACAATAAGCCTTTTAAGTTCATGTTTATGTGTTGACCTTTTCACCTCTAACTGTAACTCTTGTGCTATCTGCATTAACATATCTTTTTTAAAAATTTCTAGAACTTCCATAGATGGTGACTGTATAAACTCATTAGCACTAGCCATTTTGAGCACTGTTGACTGTAACCAATTACTAAATCAAATGGATTTTCAAAATGTTAATTGAACGGTTGATCAAATAGTTGTAATCAAATGGTTGGATCCCGGACGAGCCCCCAATTTTCCTGTTACGGTCACGGGCAAGCACGGTAGCAATTACCGGCTGTCTTTAAGTTGTAACAGAAAAAGCAAAAAGTTAAACTTAACAAATTTATTTAATAGTCAACAATAATGATTACAGTCAACTGGTATGCTCTTAACTAAACACACTAATACAATAATAAGATCTAGCTGACCTGACCACAGAGATTATGAGTTAAATTTATCCGCCGTATCCAGCAATCTGTTCCGTAATCCGTCCTGTAGTATATTCTGTGGTCTGTCCAATGTCCTGTGGTCTGTCCTGTGATCTGTCCAATGTTCACTCACACACAGATATCTATATCTTGTGACCTGTCTCACACTCAACAACACAAAAGGTTCTTGTCCTGCTATTCTTTGTATATCCAGTCACACAGAATGTCTGTCTGGAGATATTTAGAGAGTTAACACAACTGTACTGTCTGCTCCAAGATGTGGACAATGTCCAAAATGCAGTAAATTCACTCTCTGTTATATGAATGTACAATATCCAAAATATCCAAAGTACAATAAATCTGTCCAGACAATGTATCTAGTTCACTCCAGTAAAAGTTCACAGCAACACAAGTTATATTATATTCCAAAGCACAATAGCTCTCCTTATAGCCAGCGAATACAAAGTTCACTTGTGGTCAGATGTACATTCCTTATATACATTCACAGATTCCTTCTGGAATTGTACAGAACCAACTCAAAAGAAGCTGGAGCCATCTAGGCCAAAGGAGGAAGTTCTAGAAACTACTGGTAATTGGGTTTCCCCAAATCTAACATAACCACTGAGGGGGGGATTTCCCCCAGTCTGTGAACAGATCAATAAACACTAAAACACAAAAATCAATAACTCCCTTACTTTAAATGTTAACACACAAAAAGAACCAACAACACAATTATCTTTTATGACAATGTATAAACATAAAGCTTAAATTAAACAATGCACTAATATAGTGCCTAATATATGTAATATACAATGCACCAATATAGTGTCCAATATATGTAACATTAGTCACAAATTGAAGACTCATATCTCTTCAGTAAAGCCTACCCCACATAGCCCTTCTGTGTCCTGTTAGCCTGCTGTATCTCTGGATTCAGACTTTTTCCTTGTCTGTCTAGGGGGTCTCAGTGGTGTAGCAGTTAGAGTGCTTCCCTTCAACCTCTGCGGTCCCCGGTTTGAATCTCATCCCAGGCACTTCAGGTTGGAAAGTTGGTAGTTACTTGCCGATGCATGGTGCTTTACAGTTCATAATCTTGACCAAGTGGTATGCACTGGTTCTTTCACCCTTAAACTACCTGTCGCAATATGGCCCTGGCTGTTGAACGTGACATAAAACAAAAACATAAATCTAATCCTACCTCTAGTGCTTTACAGTCTATCATATGATGGAGACTGAGCTCTATAAAAGTACTCATTACATTTTCTATAGCTCTCAAAGTAAACATTAGAATCCATTTACACATTCGAAAATGCTGGCATTGTATTGCACTAAGATATAAATATGACAGTAGGTGTTAAAATACATTTTAACAAAACTATTGGCTATACTGATAAACTATAAAATAAGCTAATCCAATGATCTCCCACAGTATGTTTTATTCTTGGAACATTTAGGGATTCCCTCACTAAATCTTGATATACCAGATATATATATAATATGGTTGTTCAGACACGTCTTACAAGTAAACTGAACATATTTGTTGTAGTGATTGTATCACGGTACAACCTTTGGTGATATGATGTTTATGGTTTTTAACATTAAACCTCAAACATCATTAAGACATATTCTTTATTTCATAGCCAAGACCATCAACATGTTCATCAATGGTACTGGAGTCTCTACTGATGGACTAAATGAAAATGCACCAGGTCTTGACGCCAACAATATTACAGATGTCTTGTACATTGGGCGAGATGCTAACAGCTTTTTTGTAGGGGTCATTGATGAAGTAAGTGTGAAGTGTCACCATATTTGAGGTCAAAATACTCCAGAGGTACAGAATTATAGTTGTAATTATAAGTATTCTTTATAAGGCACAAGATCTCAATGCATTTTGGAATGAGAATACAAAAATACAGGAATTATTCATGTATCATAATCAAGCCAGTGGACAGTATTAGATAATAGAAAACAGTAGATAATAGAAATTAGAATTGATAGATTACAGACTGACCTAGATTATTGTATAAAATCATTCTTATTACCCTTGTTCTAAATATAAATTTAGGTTAAAGAATTTCTGATATATTGCAGGTGAGAATCTATAACCGATGGATCCCTGAGACTTACTTGGATTATTACATTGGCTCATTTTCACCACCCTGGGCTTTGCATCAGAAGCATCTGAGAGGACATTACAGCATCAACAGTTACAACCAGTGGGGTCCTCCTGTACTGTATGACACTGGTCTGAATCAGTTGCATGGAACGGTGTTTGGGGACCCAGCTTATGTGCTGGTAAGGTGCATTGCATTATATCCGAGATCTGATGGGTAAATCTCGCTTAATATGTTACAAGAGAATATTAGCACTATTATTAGCACTATTAGCAATATTAGTCTTCTGGAGAGTTTGGCTAAAATAAGTCCATTAATTTTTTAGATACCTTGTGATCAAAAGACTAAAACAGTCAAATGCTGTATAATACACGACCTTGTCACTTCAAGAGTGACAACTGTATAAATATACTGGTATTTTATAATGAAGCTTCAATATGTGTAATATTGTAGGTTTTGTCAGAAAGCTAATAACTGTTACAGTAGTTTTCTTCATATATGTATCATTTTTTGTGTTGGACATAACCATGTAGATCTCTTCTAATTTTTCATGTAGAAATGTGCACAAGGATAACTTTGAAATATGAGTTTGCACATTTCCTCATAACAAAATCAATGTAAGTAAAATAAATCAAAGACTAAGTCATGTGTGGCAGTTAAAGCTGACAGCTATTCAAAGGTCAAAATTTGGGTCTTTTCATCTACTTTTAATAGCTGGGTTCATATTGTGAACAGCCAATACTATTGCTCACACATGTGGCCATAAGCTGATTCAAGTCCAAAGAGAAAACTAGCCCCCCCCCCCCTCCCCCTGTAAAGTTCTTCACTTTATGAGTATTTTCTTGTAATCTTTTAAATTGTGCATTTCTTTTTGTAGGACACACTCAACCTTGCAGTGTTTCAAAGTGCCTTCCCAAGCAACTAATGATGGACACTGGATGTTCTACTCCCAACTGCATTTCCTTCCAAAAGCATATTGTGATGGACAATGAACTATATTGATATTATTTTTTTCTGTTTTTATTCCTGTATTAGTTTAATGTATCTATGGGGCATTTTGACAAACTGCAAATCTGATCTGTGATAATATCAGACTCTTGCAGATGCATTAAATAAATGTAAACTGAAATTTTAGTAAGCACTGTCTAATTTATGTAATAAATATTCAGCTGGTCTAATGTTGAATCACTTTCACTTTATATGAATGTACTTTATTCAGTCTCAGTGAACTAAATTTTGAAAATGAGTTCAAAATAATTTCTACATTTGTTTAAAGAAATGAAAGACATCTTTACATCCTTGGTATATATATCTGCAAAGGAAAATAGTATTTCATCTAAACTTCTTTAAATTCATTAGACAAACCCAGGGTGAATTACCAATAAAACTTGAAACAAGAACAAAATAGCTGCTAGCTTTGAGCATGGGCAGATAGCTACTAGCTATGTCGAAATGTTTGTCATCAACATCTTGGAGAATATAACAGCTATAAAGATGGATGATGCATTTATCCTCTGGATAATTAACCTACTAAGCATACTTTAGGAGGTCATGTGACCCTGAGAAATGCCAAAGGTTAAGTTGATGGATGTAAACAATTTTTTCCTGAACCAAAAAAGATACATATCAAAAACTTTTCCATAAAGTAATGTCAGCCAGAAGCCAGACCCAAAACTAAAACACCCTTTTCAAGGGACCCTTCATTGGTAGCAGTCATATGTATCTGAATATTCCATTTTTCTTTTCTTCCAACATCCAGTGCCAGATTAGGATTCTATTCTTATTATTTCATAATTTTAAACTTTTCATATTGCATATCACAATGAGAAGATTGTGAATAGGTGTTATAAAGTAGTAGTTAATCTTTAAGGTTAAAAATAAAAATAATAAATAAAGTTTACTCAGTACACCTAATATTCAGCATTCTGTCTACCTTAAAAAACTCACTATTCATGCACAGGATGTATTGTCATGTCTTATAACTTGTCAGTTGTATAAATATAAAATCATACAATACATACATCTGAGTTTTTATTTTAAATTCATGTATAGTCTTTTAACAGCAATATCAAAGAAAAAACATGTCACACTTATTATCACAAACAACACATACAAATGGTTTTAATATTTTTAAAGGAAAATATTTTTGAATAAAGCAAAAACAAGAAAAATTCCATTAATTATCACAGATAATATAAACCACTGATGATTCTTTATAATACTCTGATGTAACTAAAAATTGTGACTTTACCACAGAACCCAGTGATCCCATAAAGGGGGCCACGGTGATGCAGTGGCAACACACTCGCCTCCCACCTGTGAGATCAGTGTTCAAATCTCAGCCTGATCTCATATGGGAAGGCTGGTAGTTGCTTGCCATTGGTTGGCAGTTTACAGTACAGAACCTTGACCAACTGTATGTACTGGTTTCCTCTGCCTTTCTAACTTCCCATCACAATATAACTGATAAGGTATTAGGCATGATGTAAAACAATAAATAAATACTATACCCATGGAGAATTGTAAACAAGTATATTAAAAGAACAACAATACAACTTCTCCATGTAATTGCTGATCTAAACTGGCAAACCTCCGAGCGATATGCAGCTAAAGAAAGTATTAAATGATGGATTCTAATTAGTTAATATTTGAATTTACTGTTGTTATCTTGTGTGGTAATTTTTTTAGGTATGGGTTAAATTACAAACCAATATACAATTTTACTTAGTCAACTACATGTACTTCAGCAGCTCACTTATTAATTGGAATGGTACCTTTGTAACACAAAGGGGAAACTACACATAGAAATATAAAAATCAATAGAAATTGTCTTATCTGTAAAGATATTCAAGCTAAAATTGAAATACAAACAATAAACTGAACCAAAGTAATGATTTGAGAATATGCCCCCATTATTTCACATAACATTGAACACAATTAAAGGATAAAATTACACAGTCCTATTGTTTTTGCGTAAACTTAACATTGATTGTGCCATTATATGACTATTTTAACGTGAAAAATACAAATTCAAATACAGTAGGCTCTAGCACCAGTAAAAGTTGAGAAAAGTATTAAGTGGAATATCTTTAGAGACCCTAATACCCCTTTCACTTGACAGGCAGTATTACCCACGGTAACCCACATTTGGGGAAACGTCCCTGTCCTTGCATCACTGTCCGACATCCATATGCGACCTTGCGAATCAGTGGCAAACTGTCCATTACCTTGCACATCCTACCAAAGTTTTGCAATATTTGAAGTTTCCGCCTCTGATTTCAGTACTGTGAGCATGCGCAGACGATTTCATGCATGTTTAAATTTGTTACTATGGGAACCACAGGTGTGGTCCACGGTGTACATAAGGTTGTGATTCGGGCGTCTTTCGGTGTAATGCGGCGACATAAGGTGAGTTAAGGGATTGGTCGTTTCGCCAAAGGTGAGTTAAGGTTAATGGAGGTTGCTTCTCGGTGACCAACATCTGTAGTACTGTCTCATTCTACTGTTATTGACAGTTAAAAAAACGTGTCCACTCAGTGGCCGTCTACCTGTAGTGTGAACATCTTGGGCGAAATGGGGCGACTTGGGGGGGGGGGGGGTGTTCTGCTGCTGAGCAAAACTTCTGACCACGGGATGACCGCCTGTAGTGTGGAAGGGGCATAACACACAAAAAGATGATCTATTCTTGTAGATATAAGTGGCACACAGTCATAACTAGAATGACATTTTATCTGTGGATATTTGAGATTCCAGATATATAGATTTTACTGTGTACTGTACACAACTTTTGAATTAAGTAAACATAAAATGAGGGAATGGATCTGTACAATATTTTTTTTCATTTATCCCACCCTGCAAAAACCATTCTGACCCCAGGATTCTAAACTTAAAAAGTTGTGTTTCAGAGTTCACACACAGTGGTGTGCATACCAACCCAAATGAAATTCATGAAGACAAGATACAGAAGTTCTGCTCAAGGAGATCCCTATTAGGTTATACAAAAATACATGTATGGTATAAAAGGTTGTAGCTGCTTCTGTATTATGGTCTGTTTTTAATATTTGAAGTTTCATTCCCATCATTTTGTGTGCCTGTTATGACATTCTGTTTCAGAGTTAAATTAGTCAAATGGTCTTGATATATCTGTGCTACCAATAATGGAGCTATTGCACTGACAGTATAAATATTATACTATTCATTTATTTCGGAGAAGTTCATCAATAATAAAATCTCGATGACCATTTCTTATTTTCCATAATATATATTGTATATTAAGGTTCTTGGTCACACAAAATGTATAATTTTATTCTGATTACAGAACTCACTTAACAATTAATAATTAATAAACTGTGTAAGTAATAATTATTACAGTAAAACTGTGCACAACATCAGAGCATCATTACTGTCTTACAAAATCAGTTGGTTGGGTGAGCCAGCTCAAATACTGCAAAATTCAGAGTATCCTGGAAATACAGTCATAAAAAAACAAAAAAGCATGAAGGATGATATCAACATATGATTTGGTACTTTACACAAATTATTTATAACTGATAAAGATCATAGCTATTTTACAAACATTCTGTGTCATACTATTAAACACAATCAAACGTATTAAGAAAACTCAGTTACACAGAAAACATGTTAATACTCATGTTCAATACAATCTATATATGTTAAAAAGGAGATCACGAAATATTTTAAAGCTAAAAGACATCATATTAACCCTTATTAAGGTGTTTTGCTCAATATTTAATATTATTATACCTCAAGTGAGTTTCAGCCAATCATATTGCAGAATTTGCGGGCAATATGGCGTGATATTGCCTGTTTGGGATAAAAAATATCACTTTGATGCCCTTTTCATCTCAAACTCATCAATGTGCATGCGCTATGAATGTAATCAAACTAGATGTTGTTTACTGGATACGTCATTGTCATGTCACATAATGTTCAATTTTGTAGGTTAAAAATGCAATATTAAGAAATCTTAAATGCACAACTAAATAACAAACCAGGGGCCGATTTCACAAAGGGACTTAAGTCCAGATTAAGACTTAAATTTAAGACTTTGGTCTTAAATTGTGTCAACAGAATGTTAAGTCTGTGGTCTTAGACTTAGTGGATTGCACAAAGCAGCTAAGTCTATGAAATTGCTAACTCAGTGGACTTAACTTTAAGTCTGGCAGGTAATATGCTTAAATTTTGTAAAGAGGACTTAAATATGGCCGCCATAAACTTTTCTCCACTTCAGAATTTGAAATAGCTGTAAAAAAAGTATAATTGTACAGAACACCTTACTGAAATAGTCTTTCGGAAGTTGATATGATGTAACAAGGTTTTCTATTTCAAAACAGCACTTATCCTCAGATAAAATGCATCAAATAAAGGATATAAAAGGTTATATGACACAGAAAACCACTGTGGTTATTTGATAAGCTTGGACTCAGCTAAGTCACCCTTTTATGAAATCCATTTAAGTCCCAGACCTAGCTAAGACCAAAGTCTTAGATTTAAGTCCCTGACTTAGCCAAAAACTTGGCTAAGTCTAAGTCACTTTGTAAAATCGGCCCCAGAACAACAAGCAGTGGATATTGATTTTTTCCAATCTCTGTTGACAAGAACTATGTAGTAGAGACCATGTTAGTGGTGTTCGTTTGTGATGTCACATTTCATTGACTAGTATTTGGAGGGACTTTTAAAAAGGATTTATGTGTGCAGTTGGTGGTAAATGGAAAATAAGAAAGCTAATACTTTCGGTATAATAAACAGAATAAAACACTTTCTGGGCAATGTTGTGATTTATGAAGCCCTTGGCCTATCAGCCCTTGGGCAGGTTCACTTGCCCTCGAGCTTCATAAATCACAATATTGCCCAGAAAGAAGTGTTTCATTCTGTAAATATTACCAACATTTCTAATAATATCAACCAATTATGTCATCGATGTAGTGTGAAAAAATACATAGGTTTTGCTATACCAGTTATCAGTTATTGGTAGTAGTTGTCCCAAACAAAAGAAAATGGGGTATACCTATATTATGTTAATGATCATTTCATGAAAAGATTAGTTGTACAAGTTTTTTATTGATCTCTTTACAAGAGTAATTCTGACTTAGTAGTATGAGTTATCTTTTTAAATGGTTGCCATCTAAAGGAAGTCATAAGATTTATCTTTTTGTTGTACTACTTATCTTTTAGGCAGTAATGTATTAAAATTTGAATTGGTAACGCAAGTATTCTGCCTTTTATGGCCAGGACATAAATTGTGGATATGGAACAGTATGATAAAGTAGCATTTACATAAAATAATGTTTTTCTTGCACCACATCATTCAACTAAATAGTGAAAGAAAAATGTAATGCTGTCTTACCTGTTTAAATGATGGATTCCCAAATGCTTCTCCATGTAAGCTATAAATGCCTGAATCCTGGACAAATGTGGCATTCCAGGGATTATAGTAGTTCATGGTGAAATGTCCAGTCAAATGCTTTTGATGGAATGACCACTCTGGGTTAAATGATGTGATGTAGTTGTCCAAGTAACTCTCTGGTATCCACCTCTTGTATATTCTCACCTGTTCAGAATTTATAAACAATGGAAACTTAACAGAAATCATACAGGCAAATTTCACATTTAACGTACATAATCTATTCACATAATTTTCTGTCATAGCAAATTTTAATTTTTTTTTCAAGGACATTATATTGTCAACATTTGAGATTGGCACACATTATTTAGTACCGTAAATGACCTATTTAGCGCACAGTGCGCTAAGGAAAGACTATTTTTATTCAACATTTGGTGGAAAAGAATTGCCCTTTTAGCGCACCCATCATGAAACACTTTCCGGGATGAAGTATAGGTCAATCAGGTAAGAATAATGGTGTTTCGACATTTAGAATCTACTAAAAATATCCACTTCCTGTAAATATGGTGGTAGATAAAAACAAATTCGAAAGTCATGACAAAAATGTCAATTTATTAAGTAACAACACATATATAAAAAATATGTGGATATTGTTCACTGTCACCGATGATATTGCTGGGAAAAAGAAGTAGGGTGCGGTTACAAGGGCAGATGCGCTAAATAGGTCATTTACGGTATGTGTGTAAACTGTGCATGAAGTGGTCGTACAATTTCAAAAATAATAAAGTATTGAATTCCCCAACTAAAAATATCAACAAACAGTGAGTCAGATTAAACTGGACAATTTACTATGTTACATGAGCTTCAGTTGTGAAGAAATTCCCTGATTTTCTTGGGATTACAGGCTAGGTGTATCATTTTTTTATATTTTGTTGCTATTTTGGTGCAATAATTTAATATTTGTAAAGTTTGTGCTGCATAACTGTTGGCTAGTTGCACAGTTTTAATTAATCTGACATATTTAAAATTTCTATAACTGTATTTTGCTGTAAAAATAATGGGTAACAAGATGCATCCATTTGATACAAAACATTGTGATTGAGTTAATTTAACATACTCATAAAATAATGACACAGAAATACATGCATCATTTTAAGGGTCTAAATTAAGAAGGAAAAACCAAGAATATGAGACCACTACACAGTTTTACTACACAATGAGATTTTATCCTGTTTAATGAGTACATTATTTTATGCAGAGTGAATTGTTCTTCTATCAGTACTCTAAAAACTACCAGTACACACCTCATCAATGAAGCCTTCAAAATAAGAATTTCTGTCTCTACCCAGAAAAAGAATTGTATCTGTAGTTGTGTCATTCACACCTACAGCATCAGTTGCAGAGCCTTCAGCCCCAGAACCTGTTCCATTGATGTATAAATCTATGGTCTCAGCTACAAAACATGTAAGTAGATGTGGATCACAATAAAATCCCTTTAAATAGAATACCTTTTGAGAAGAAACATATATTTGCCTTAAGGACAATTTCTTACATTATGATAGTAATTTACACTCAGTCATTTGGAATTGTGGGACAAGGAGAATTTATTTACCAGTTATTTTCTGAAGATTCTGTTTGACAGGGTCCCAAAAAAGAGTGGAAATACTTTATAACTAGAAATAGTGCACAGGAGAGCCAAATATATATGTATTCATAAGGCTGACAAAGAAGGCTAGCTTGCAAGAAATTAGCACCTATGCTAGGAGCAATTATAAGCACTGAATAGGCAATAAGTTTGGGCATGGCCTTTTAACTGTCAGTTAGGGCCCTGGTCAATCTAATTACATCAAAAGACTCCCAGTCCATGATTTTCTCAAGGACATAAGCGGGTTATAAGCAAAATTTTAAGTTAGGCTACCCTTATTTGAATTTGACAGAGGCAACAAAGGTCAAATCTGATTATATCAACTAGTTTCCCATGATTTCTATAGGGTTTGTTTCACATCCCAAACCTGGTGGACCAGTAGCAAGTAAGTTACAAGTACTTTTAAGTTTGGCCTGCCTTGCTTGACCTTGAACAGAGGTTCCAAAGTCAGATGTGGCTACATCAAAAGAATCCACATCCCAAATCTGTTGGACCAATAATAAATGAGTTATCTTTAGGGTTGGCTGCCTTGTTTTACCTTGAAGGAGGGATCCAAGTACAAGTCTCACCACCTAAAAAGTTTCCCAGCTCATCATTTCCTATTTCACATTTCAAACCTCTCTTCAGTGGGATTAATACAAATGTATTTTAGGATTATTGCCCAACTGCTGATAAAATATGCTTTAACCCCCCAAACCTCTTGGAAAAATAATAAGTGGGTTATAAGCACTTTTAATTTTGGCTGCACTTATTTACCGTGAAGGAGGGTTCCATGGTAAAATTTGACCACATGAAAAAAATCTCAGGTCATATAGAGGACACATATACCCATTTAACATATCACCCTTTCATCCTATTGTGACAAACAATCCGTATTACTGATAATTTATGTTATGAATCAACATTCAGAAAGGTCTTAACCAAATGATCATTTACCAATCTTAATAACCCTAAGTCCTGACTGACAACCCTTTCAATGGTGGATTAACTTACAAAATTTTTTACATGTAACTTGATTGCATTCATTTTTCGGACATTTTTTATTGACAGAGTTTACAGGATTTCTGATATTTGGCCATGATCAATGTGCCCATACCATTCAAAGGGACATAGAACATGAAGGTTTGACCACAGTTTGTTAGTATAAAAAGGTGATTATTTTCAAAGAAACATCCATCGCATCTATCTTGTTTTTTTCTAAACGAGGCCAAAAGTATTTGTAGGCAAGCTTTTGCAATACAGAAAGTTTGCTGTAAATTGGTATTGGGTGGTAATGAGAAAATCCTTCCACATACTGTGGCAGCTGTTGGAATGAAGCCTATACTATGGATCCACCAGTGCATACAATTACAGTTCTAAGAAATCATAATTCATACAAATTATCAATTACTTTATTTTATTTAGTACGTTATCACTATAATCACTTATTCATTAGGCACAAGACAAAAGCAAGCACTAGTAAGGATAAGGTTAGTTTTTATCAGATAGGAAATAACTATTTTCTTCAATTTGGCTTGACAAAATGAATTCATTAATACCTCAGTACTAAAACTGTAGATTGCAAAATCTTATAATCATTCGGAACTGAAATATTTGTTGGCAGAGAAGATACAGTTTTATGGCTTCATAATATAACAAAACTCAAGGTCAAATTCTAATTAAAAGTTAATCCAACAAAAATTACATATTGAAAATTCTGAAAGGAAATATTAAGCATAAAGTTTTGAGAAAAATATGATACAAAGCAACAGTTCAAATCTCTTACTTTGAAATTCGTATCTGAAGGTGATGTGATGCCAGTAATCAGCAGGAAGTACATTTGTCCCAAAAGCTACAGACTGACCCACTTGTCCCACCACAATGTCGTTTTCAAGGTACAGACATATACTGCTGTCTAAGGTACACACAATGGGCTGCTTGCCAGGAATACCACTGTCATTGCATTTTATCCAAACTTCAATTGTGAAACTGGAATACAGACAAGTAGATATAGGATTGACTGATATATCAGTAAAGGTGACTGAATTTTACTAGCCCATGACATTTATGACAGCAAGGTGTACTTTTTGTGTTAGTTGTACTTTTTGTGCTAGTTGTTACCTTTTGTGTTAAATCGTTTATTTGAAATCCAACTTAAAATGCCTCTCATTTCAAATAAATAACTTTAAGCTAAAATCACTTTGGGCTTTACATCCATTTCAACAGAGGAAGACTTTTTGTAGCAGAAAACTGGAACTTCTAATATGTTGTCATGAACTAGATTCAGAACGGTTATAAAGAAAGTGAATATTTACCAACCTGGGTAACTGCAAATCCAATGAGAACCCTTTTATATTGGTTAAATAATATAGTAACAAAATTAACACCATACTGTTTAATATATATAACTTAAATTTGACCAAAAAATCAATAAATGTATTTAATTTTAAGATAATTTTCTCTCATTGAGTTCAGAGGAATCCTTATATTTGGACTTGATCATCAACACTACTAATGTGCTCATATCATTCAAAGGGACATAGAAAGTGAAGGTTATCGTATTTTACCCTATACCTTTCATGAATCTCATAGTCGTATATTTCAGCGAGCTGAACATAATCATCCACCCCATCAAAATACAGAGCCCAGTTCTGAGGTTCAGTGCACCTGGCAGTAAGATGTGACCAGTAGACATCTGATTGGTTGAATGCAAACACACCCAAACGTCCTCCTTGAATAGTCGTGTCATATAAGTCACCAGAGTTGACCATTTCTACTCCTTCAGAATCCACCACTCGAACACTACAATTTATGAAGATATATTCAGTAAAGTTTTGTCATTAGGTTACCACCAAGACGAACACTAATTCACAAAGAGACCTCGATGCTGAAAACTACATATTATATTGGGTAAGTTTCTTATTTGCAGGTATATAGTACAAAATTAAAATTTTAATGACTACTTATGCAATACATCCTGTGCACATATAACAGCATTATGTTTTCTGTAAGTACTTAATGTCTGTGTGGACTCTTGCCAGATCAAATCACATCTGACTGTATAGTATGTGTAGTAAGTATCCCCATACTTTAGTGGCGTAATAGGTTAAGTAAAGTGTAAAGCTTGATGTAGAACTTAGTATTCTTACTTGCTATACCCTATGGACACTTGGCAAATCAAATACCATCTTGGTGTGTGACAAGTGTCTTATTATCCATTGCAGAATGTAGAGATTAAGTAATTATTAAACCTAGATGTATAACTTTTTATACATACTTGATGTACCCTGTGGATGCCTGCCAGATCAAATGCCATCTGAGTGGTCCCTTGTGTTGCCAGTTGTACATGGTGGGATCTTGCCACAGTAACCTGGCCTGATTTGTGGTGTCATGTGACAGCCAGAGTGCATCTCCCATTACTTTGCCAGGTCCTGAACTAGAATCCATCACCTGAAAAGGTAAAAAAATTGACATACTGGAATTTAATTGGATATGGTATATAGTAGATGCTGTATAGGTAAATAAGTGTGATTCAAATTTAGGTAAAAGGTTTTGTAGTTACACTTGCAATTTAGTTATATTTAAAAACACCTCTGATGGATATTTGAGGTTCTTCAGAAAACTAAAACAATAAGGTTTTAGCAATCTGCATTACCTTTATTTGTAGCCCTTTAAGTCCCCCTATGCATGTGTCTCTGTTTGTGTTTTCATACTTCATCATGACCACATAGTACTTCGAGCTAGTCTGGTAGCCAAACACAAATCCAATGTAGTCTTCCCCTGAGTCACCATCAACATACCACGTCCCAGAATACTCAACATCACTGTAATATGTGTCTCCTGGAATAAAGAGTAAAGGAAAATATATATCTACTGATTCAAAAGCAACATTACATTCAAAAATATGTACAGAAAATAAGATTCTGAACAGGGGTGTGTTTAAGGATTAATAGACTAAGTCCAAAAACCATAATCAGATAAAGAATAAAGGAAATGTGATAGTCACCTGACCATGTGAAATTCTATCAGTGAGGAAACCCCTTTTATTTCCTTCACTTGTGAGAAATTCTTTATGCTTTTGTGATTTTATGATTACATTTAAGAGATCTCAGATATCTCCTGATGCCAAATTGCCACAAATTTTATTTAGTCTTACTTTTTAATTGGGAAATTTCATATACTATGAAAAATTGCTGTATATTGTATAATTCACACATTTATTCAGTGTGATTTTAGACTGATCTTTTGAGATTTGGGTGAGAATTATAAAATCATGTTTTCCACACACATTTTGTCATATATCCACAGGCAATTTATGATTGATGACATATGATTTAGCTTCAGTGAATTTTGCACTTCAGCAGTGAAAGAATCTCTTGTGAAAAGGTGTCTTTCTTTGTCAAAAATGTTTTGAATATTTTTCAAAATTGGGTGATTTGTGGATAATTTTGTTGAAATATCACCAAGACATTGAAAATTGATTCACTGATTGCGTACTGCAAGTCATGTGCTGTGAAACATACCGGTAGTCTTTGTCTCTAAAGTAACCATACCTAATAACATAAATGAGATATTTGTTGGCTGTGTCATGAGGATTTCTTTCCCATCATGATTCACTCTGAACTCTGGAATCAAGGCATCTGTATCCACTATTGAGGGATCAGGGTAGACAATGGTATACGACTTGAAGGATGTGTCAGTGATGGCTGGGTTGTGAGGACAGTGGTCCTCTGTGTCAGCTACACTATCCCCATCTGAGTCACCCTCACAGGCATCTCCTACCGTGTTCTCTAGGTAACAAAACCAGAACTGTATAGAACCATGGAATCCTTGAATCCCCTCTTGAGTAACTCTCACAGACACCACCTAAGTGTGTCCTCGGTTTGAATAGACCGAATTAGAGCCACAGAACTGTTGAAAACTTTTTTACTCATTGTTAGAGTAAGAAATCTAAAATTCGCCACATATCTGAAATTCGCCACATGTGAAAATACTAATCAAATAAATGAATTGTGGTGAGATTTGTTGCATGTATAGTAAATTAAGGCTTTTTGAACTGAAAAATACCAATTTTTAGACAAAAACATCATTTTCTTCATAAAATTAACTAAGGTATTAGAGGTGGCGAATTTTAGATTCCTGGCGAATTTTAGATTTCTTACTCTACATGTATCTCTCAATTTGTTCTCTGTATAAAAAGACATTGTAACAGAGTTTTTAAATTTTCATACCTTTGATTAATATACAATATTGTAACATGAAGTAACAATATGTAATTACATAATGATTTCAAAATAGTGAAAATACTCAAACATTATATCAAAAACTAAAAAATAATCTGGAGCCTTACCAGCAGAAATCCATACCTCTCTTTAAAATGTAATTAATCACCTTTATCCAGAGCATTACAATTCTCATGTTAAAATTGATCTTCTAAGCAGTACCGATATGGATCTGATGAAATTTATTTCAAAGAATCAATTGATTGCTTAATCCAATATTTATCCACAAGTATAACAAAGTTAAACAGATAAAAAAGCTTGGGGTTTATTGATTATCAATTGTATGATAATGCTAAGTTCACTTGATAGCCAAAGTTTTCTCTCTTTCCATAAAGTACCAACATTGTGACAGTTGTAGCAAGTGCAACTACAATCAATCAAAAATTTTATGAAGTATCTTGTATTAATACTCTTCCGTACCTAATACTCTTCCGTAGAATTATAAATACAGAGTAACAGAATTCCTGACAACCCTCTTGGGTTGACAAACTGCTACATGCCTATCCCTGATAGAATTCCCTTTACAGCAGAAGTGAATTCATTGGGTCTTTAAGCAGACTTTTATTTAATTTTACCCTGTTGTTATCTTGAAATCCTGGTTACATAGAAAAATCTTCTGAACCCTGAAGATTTCTATCATCAGGTCTCAGTAGTGTAATATTAGTTGGATTAGTAAGCTTACCATCAGTGTCTTGTTGGTCACTGTTGGAAACCAGGATACAGTTGTCTTGGTGATTGAGAATTCCATCCCCATCTGAATCTTCATCACAATCATCTCCTGAAAATGTCAAACATTTTGATTTAATATAGCTTTTCAGGATTTGACTTAAGCAATATATAGAGTAAGAAATCTAAAATTCGCCAGGAATCTAAAATTCGCCACCTCTAAAAACCTTAGTTAATTTTATGAAGAAAATGATGTTTTTGTCTCACAATTGGTATTTTTCAGTTCAAAAAGCCTTAATTTACTATACATTCAACAAATCTCACCACAATTCATTTAATTTATTAGTATTTTCACCTGTGGCGAATTTCAGATATGTGGCGAATTTTAGATTTCTTACTCTACCACTTCTTGATCCAGTCTCTGCATTAAAACAATTGGGAAGCATTGGGAAGCAACTACCAGCATTCCCAGTTAAGGTAAGTGCCAGGGACTGAACATACATACTCAGGGATAGGAGGTGATTGTATTGTCCACTACTCCTACAGTAATTATAGTTTAATGTAGAACACATTGCCCAGCACTGATATGCAGTTCACTGGTGAAGGGTACCAGCAAATGTTGTTAGTTAGGAATTGTCACTCAAATCTTTTGTAATTTTGGTGGATTCTGCACTAGTGATACTGTCATTAATTACAACCAATTACTTTTATAATGATAAAATTAATAATAATAATAATTGTAACAAATTTTATTGTAATTTAACTTTTTACAAGTTAAATACTTACCTTATCCTCACAAGTGCTTGTTTGGTTTTGTGGAGCAAAAACGTATCGACCGACAAGAATTTTTTAAGGAATATTCTTGTCACAAGAGGTGACCCCTTTGTCTGCGCATGTCCGCGCATGCGCCGTACTCATTGTCGACAGGTAATTGTCGAGAGATCTTCATTGTATTTTTGGTCCCCAGAAAACAAATTATGCGGGGAGGTAGGGTGGGTTTATCCTTGTGAGGATAAGGTAAGTATTTAACTTGTAAAAAGTTAAATTACAATAAAATTTGTTACATTTTATTGCGTAAAATAGCCTTACCTTATCCTCACAAGTGCTTGAATACAACCATAACAGGTGGAGGGTATTTGTTTTGGCCACACTGTTAGATGATTGACAGACAAGGGGTTACCAAATAAAGCACTGATAAGAGGATAAGATAAGCTTCCATAATCCACATCTTAGGTTATATATTACTTCTTGAACACAGATAAGTAATTTGCTAACCTCAACAAGAGATCCATGATGTGGTCGTCATTGTTGCTGCTGTTGCTGTTGTAGACAATTTTACAACAAATCATATACCAGTATTAACCATCACCCGGTATTGGCCGGAGATGTCTGCATGACTCCCCAAACAAGATGTCATCATCTGACAATGAGAATATCTCCAAGCAGGCAAACTGAACTGCATAAACTGCAGATATGGGGCCATATGTAAGCCAAGAAAGACATATGTCAGTGACACAAGACTTGTATAACTGGAGAGAACATAAATATGCGAGTCATATCAATAACATGTATAAATACACAAAAATTGACTACATGCTGAGGTGAATCCACAAGGCCCAATTTGTTCATGGACTGGTCATGGGATTGCCAAGCTACATCTTCGAGTAGAATGTAGTAAAGAATTGTGGGTCTTCCAATAACAAGAGTTTGATATCTGCTCAGGTAAGACCCCACTCTTGGAAACTAAAAAGGCAGCAATGGATCTAATATGTGTCTCAAAGTATAGATTCTGAGAATCAAAATTAAAGGACTGGCAATCTAATCATGCAGCCAGATTGATCCAGGAAGAGATAGCAGAACTCAAGATATCTCCATCAAGACTTCCTTAAAAGATATGAGCAAGATTCTTCCCCTCCTTGAAGTATTTGTACTGTCCTGATAGTAACTCAGCACTGTAAGAGAGCAGAGTGTCACAACATCAGTCCAACATCAGCTCAAGAAAGGTTTGTGAGCTGGAATGACCACTGGTTTGAGCCATCTGGGCCATCAGAAGCCAACTGATTCTTGCTAAAAGGCAGGAGAAGGAGACTTTCCCTTTTCTCCAAGCAGTAGTCCAGTCCAAGAAGGATCTAAGTGCTGTAAGAGGACAACGAATCAAGAGTCCAGGCAATTTGAGTTCAGGAATGATCTGGAGCTGAAGTGACCACTGGAGGTAATCTAGACCAACTGAGGCTAATAGGTCCTTGCTGAAAAGGTAGGTAGGAGGGAGAACTGTAAACTCCTTCCTATGAGGCTTGTGTCTGAAGGAGCCAAAGTCCCAGAATACACTTCCAATGGCATTGCAACAGTCTTGCAAGTCAAACTTCTTTAGACTGACCTTCTTTTAAAGGTTAATAAGGAGCCTTTTGTGAAAACCAAGAGAAGCAAAGGCAAATCCCTTGATGCTGCACCTCTGTTAGCAGTGGGCTTCCCTCTATAACACTTGCAATAGGCCTATAAAGATGCAGGCTTTGGCTCAACTCCTGCACAAAAAATGTAAATGATCAGCTATGGCTGCTGCAAAGCCAACAATAGTGACAGGTTTCAGATTTTTGCAAGCAAATGGATCAAAAAATCTGGTATATTTGAGACCGTAGGCTCTGAGATGGCCACTTTATTCTGTGGGTACCAGAGCTCAAAATGGCCCATCATGACTCATGCATTCCAAGATGAGGGTCCTTGAGATGCCCTAAATCTGTCTATCCCTTGCCCAGAGAATGATATAAGAGATTCTGAGTGGTGTTAAGGTGCCAAGCATGAAGGTGCCAATGCAACAGATTCAGATGGTATTTCTGACTGAATGGCTGTTTCTGAGACCAGTGAAGTAGCTGTAATGGAGGTTTGGTTGAATGACTCACCAGACCTCAAAGCCAATGTATCATGGGCCACCAAGGGGCCACTACAATCATTTTGCACCTGGTGTTCACTTGTTCAATGACTTTTTGGAATAAGTGGTATAGGACAAAAGGCCTAGCCGTCCAGAACCTCCAACAAGATGTTTAATTCATATGTGTTCAGAGCATCTGCATCCGGGACTGGCAACATAGAATGGAGGTTTACGACTGATATTGGTGGCAAACATCTCTACCATTGGTATTTGACAAACTATGTAAATCAAATAGAATATTAAAGATGAAGACTCTCCTGTCTGTATTATTTCGTTCTTTGTGGAGAGGCTGTCATGACATCTAGGCAACCCTGAATATATCTGGCTCATATGAGAATATTTCAAGGATTGCAGTAGGCCAAGATGCAGCATACCTGCATAAAACACCTATTGTTGATTTGTGCCAAACTTGCACGTTGTCTAGAACCATAAAGGGAGTAAGAACCATTCTGTACATATTACTTTTGTCACTTCTGTAGAGATCATTGAGCATGACATTTAAGTAACCCCAGAATATTTCTGTCTCTTATGAGTATATTTCAAGGATTGTAGTAGGCCAGGATGCGCCAAACCTTTATCCCTTCTGGAGATGATGTTGAGTATGACCTTTAAGCAACCAAGAATATGTCTGTTATGAGTATATTTCAAGGATTGCAGTAGGCCAAGCTGCGCCAAACTAGGAGGTATACGCTCCCCCCCCCCTCTTTGTTCAGATAACCGAACACAGTGGTGTTGTCTGATGCTATCAGAATTCTTTTGTGTGGAATTTGTCTTGAAGGTTTTTAAGGGCTGAACACTCTGCCTTCAGCTGTATGACATTGAAATGTAATATATACATTTT
Organism: Sabellastarte sp. h YS-2021; assembly: GCA_964017235.1. Taxonomy (NCBI): domain Eukaryota; kingdom Metazoa; phylum Annelida; class Polychaeta; order Sabellida; family Sabellidae; genus Sabellastarte; species Sabellastarte sp. h YS-2021. The sequence continues at coordinate 56,527,613 of OZ024930.1, read as the reverse complement.
TAACTGTCCAAAGCCACTAACTGTGATGCTTATAGATGGGATCATCAACCCTGGTTTAATGCATCTACGAAAATAAGGGAATTGTGCACCTGTGTATAGAAAGGCATCCTATTTCCCATTTTTTGGCATTTTCCACCAGTGAATATGCTTTTTCAGAAGGATTTGAAACAGGAATTCTCACAACTAGTGACTGGAGATATTGCCAGTTTTTTCTAGATACCACTGAAAGGCACACATACATAACTGACCCATTGGTATAGTCTTTTCCAAAGATGCTGGTATCCCTACCTGGGATATAAGCAACCTTGAGGTTAACTGTGATGAGATCGCCATGACTTGAATAGATTCTCAGGTATTTAATTTTTTCGAGGTAGAAAGAAACTTCCTGGTACCAAAATGCAGTGGTCACCCAGGAAATCGATATAACGAGGCCCAGTTGATGAATAATTGGATGAGTTCTTTGGTTTGAACCCAATACTGGTGTCTTTTACGTACACAAACCACCAGTAGTCTAGGTATATGGTGAAAGAAATTTCCTGGTACCAAAATGCAGTGGTAACCTAGGAAATCGATATCACGAAGCCCAGTTGATGCATAATTGGATGAGTTCTTTGGTTTGAACCCAATACTGGTGTCTTTAAGTACACTAAACAACCAGTGGTCTAGGTATATGGTGAACTCCTATTCTGTGAAACTGAAGAATGAGATTTGCCTCTTTACTACTCGCATGATACTGTAGAGGTGTCGTTAACCCGAATTTTATAATGCTTTGAACTGATAGGTTTGCCAGTGTACATTAAAGTGAAGTAGATGTTGAAAATCTTGGTGAGTCGGTACATAAAAGAATGCATCTTTTGTAACCGAATTTCTAATAATTTCTGCTGTCTCCAGTTTAAATGATGGGACAAGCAGGTATTTATTGTTGTAGTAAACGCACTTCACTCGTGGGCCGTGACCGTTGAAGTCGTAGTTAGAAATCAATTCAGGACACTGAGATCTATCACAGGTCGTCATTAGCCGAGTTTCTGTACAAGAAATAAACTGCCATAGAAACCTGAAGTTCTGCAATTGTTGAGTGGATAACTCGCTTTCTTTTGAAGCATTTAAGCGGTATATTTATATTTAGTACTGTAGCCATGTTTTCCTGTCTGACGTCATCGCTTTGCATTGTGGGTAGTACAGGCATTGGTGAATTCGATTGGGGAGTAATTCGACAACTCCGTCTCAAGATTCGCACAACTCTGGGATGGCAATGAAAATCTCCCATCACTGTCAGTAACACTGCAAGAAGAGCCTCCATGGTGACTTGCCTTATAGTGTAGCCACGTTCTTCTGTATCCCTCTGTCCTGGTAAACAAGGAAGAGTGGTACGATGATATTTTGTAGTTAGGACTTCAACACCATATCTCATCTAGCCAGTTTGATCTTCGTTGAGTTTGCAGAAGAATTAACTCAAAAGTCACAGTATTCCTTCCATTGGAGACATGGTCATAGGAAGGTTTAATTCTTCAACAGGGCTGAAAAGACAAGCAGTGCACATACTGCCCCAAAGATGTCTGTTGGATCTTCATCTAAATCTACAGCAAATGAAGGTAACCTATCCTTATTTTCATGTCTGAGAAGCAGGAAGTTCACTGTACCTGGTGGGAAGCAAAATAATAACTGCAAGGATCAGTGGATATGCTTCTGTAGTCGTTCTTTGGAGGGAGACCTGTTACTGTACCAGAGTGGCGCTCCACCCACAGTAAAGAATCTACGACCTCCTTGCAAAGACAACTGCATTCTTTCTTCTTTGTTTTCGAGCATACGCTAATACTCATGTTATGCCATCAATTAAGGGACAATAAAGCAGTTTTCCACTGAAAACTACGGGAGCTCCTCTCTGCATACCTTTTCATCAACACGGAGGAAGTTCCAGTCGAATAATGGGTGAGTACAGCCGAAGATATACACGTCTTCCACTGAAGACTTTACAGCAACATCTTCTTGCACATCTAATTCTGACCCTTTTCAGGACAAGGGAGGCAGAATAGTGGTAGTACCAGTCGAATAATGGATAAATACAGGTAGGTGCACGCTTGCACGCTTCAAAACTTCATAGATCTTCGTCTGTAAATGGACGATAATAAAAGAAAATACGTGTTGCTCCCATATCGACCAAAAATATAATGAAGATCTCTCGACAATTACCTGTCGACAATGAGTACGGCGCATGCGCGGACATGCGCAGACAAAGGGGTCACCTCTTGTGACAAGAATATTCCTTAAAAAATTCTTGTCGGTCGATACGTTTTTGCTCCACAAAACCAAACAAGCACTTGTGAGGATAAGGTAAGGCTATTTTACGCAATAAAAAGAAGGATTTATACAGCGCAAAATTGATACAGATGCTCTAATGCACTTAAGTCCAAGAAGGGATAGTCGAGGGACAGACATGGGTCCATATCGAAAAAGCACCAGCCAGGGGTATGACTAAGGTGGGGGTATGCCAGTCTAAACAAGCCAGTCTTAAGCTGGCTTCTGAAACCATTTATTATCTGCTGGGATCTGACAGTTTGTGTTCTCAGTGCATCTATTAACTGGATGTAAATTTTGCAAAATTGAAACATGGCTTATTTTAACTTTTACAATTAACTAACTGTCCATTTTATTTAAGTTTTATATACTATTAAATAAACATAATTATGAAGATACCTGTTCCATCATTGTCAATATCAGACTGCTGAGGGTTTGCAAAAAATGGACAGTTATCTATTTCATTGGAAATGCCATCACCATCCCTAAAATTGAATATAAAACATTCGTAATGACTTTACATTTCCCAATCAATAAATAGCTTACAGTGTAAATCATGATGAAATTTTCACTTCTTTATGCAGCAGTGGTAATTCTGTATGGCTGTTTAATACAAACCTTTTACTATTTACATCACAATTGTCTGACACAAATTTACCAAAGCTTAGGTAACATGGACATGTAGCTCAATTTGTCATATTTAAATATAAAAGACCCTGCCACTATTGCCTCAAATATCCACAGGGTTATGACTAGCTTCCAGATTTACTTATAATTAAACCATTTTCCGATGTGGAACCTCAAAATTATCACTAGCCATACCAAACTTTGACATACCTTAGTTTTCTATGCATACAGATTCTGAGTGTATTTAACATACCTGTCAGTAGACACTGTATTTACTGGACTACAGACATCTCCAAAACCATTCTCATCAGCATCCATTTGGTCTGCATTTGAGTGACTAGGGCAGTTATCACAAGCATTGCCCACACCATCACCATCTGAATCAGTCTGGTCTGCATTAGCAGTCTTTGGACAGTTATCAGCACCATTCAAAACCCCTGAAATGGATTTACTGAATCACAGTAACCGACAAATAAACTCCAAAATTACAATCAAGTATTGTAGTTTCAGACAAAATTGACATTATAACTGGCAAAGTGTTGTAGTTTCAGCCAAAAAACTGATTTGTCATTTGAGATAAAAGTGCGAACCTGTGTCCCTGGGACTGAGATTCCTATCCATATCTATCCATATCGGTGTCCAATTTGTCCCCAAACAGTTCTCCATACATTCTATGTCAGTATCTTGGTTTTGGTGTTACTTTTACAGTTCCATTGGTGACACAATACTCATCATTTTCATTAATATCAGGGTTATATTCATCTCCTATAGAATCCCCATCAATATTGTCTGTTCTGTGTTGTTTACACTCACAGAGTTGCCAAGGTGACTCAATACTCACCATCCCCATTAATATCTGGGTCACATTCATCTCATATAGAGTCCCACCAGTGTCTGTTTTATCTTGTTTACAGAGTTGTCATGGTGACACAATACTCACCATTCTTATCAATATCAGGGTCACATTCATCTCCTATAGAGTCCCCATTAGTATCTGTTGTATGTTGTTTGCACAGTTGTTATGGTGACAAAATACTCACCATTCCCATCAACATCAGGGTCATATTCATCTCCTACAGAGTGTCCCTCAGTGCTTTTTTATGTTGGCTACACAGTTGTCATGGTGACACAATACTCACCATCCTCCTCAATATCAGTGTCACATACATCTCCTATAGAGTCCCCATCAGTGTCTGTCTGTTCTGTGTTGTTTACACAGTTGTCATGGTGACTCAATACTTACCATCGTCATCAATATCAGGGTCGCATTCATCTCCTATGGAATCCCCATCAGTGTCTGTCTGTTCTGTGTTGTTTACACTCACACAATTGTCACAATCATCTCCAATTCCATCACCATCTGTGTCAGTCTTCCAGGGGTTGTAGACATAAAGACAGTTGTCCTGGAACAAGAACAGATTTTGTAAATTTTGTAAATTAACACCAGGTATTGATGGCATTACATGACAATTTCTAACTTAAAGGTAATATTAGGGAAAATTGAAACTTATTTTACGATACCATTAAATCGGTACTTGCATTTCAAAAGGACTTAAGATGCATTATGTGTGTAGGTTAAAAACTTTTCTTGATAAAACTATTTGAGAAAAACAACCGAGTTTCATTATTAGGCAAATGTTTGATTGAATTGTTTGTGATGTTATGTAAGCTGCAGAAATTATAACAAAAGTATCTGCGCTTAGCTTTTAGTGGACTTGTAAAAACATTTAACTATTTCCTGGAATTTTCTGTATGATTCTCTTGGTTACTTTGCTACCAGGACAAAAAAGCAATACTCTACTGTTTTACAGCAATACTGTAACAAACTAAATAACTGGCTGAAGTATTATCACACAAAATTATGAATGTATAAAGAATGTCCCATCCTTTAAAGCTGGAAATTTTACACATAGTGTGATAAACTATTCACTGTGCCTAATCAAAGTTTCAGGTGGTGAGGTGCAAAGAAGCTTGTCCAAGAGTCTCATATTGGTTATACAAATGTAATCAACTGAAGCAGTAATTGAAGCAATATTTTTAAATCTTACCAGTATATCAGTAACTACATCATTATCATCATCAAGGTCACAATTGTCACCAAGACTCTCCTTGTCATTGTCTTCTTGACCACTGTTTGGCACAGTAGGACAGTTGTCCTGTTAAAGAGAGCAAATTCATTGAAATAGTATCCTTGAAGGAGAACTTATATTTATGGTAATCTTTTGGTTTTGATAAGTTAGTGTTATAATATCTTACTAACATGGGATTCAGATACGACCAAATTCTCTGATTCAGCACAATGCAACACGTTTGGAGAAACCAACTGGTAATGCATAAAATACGGGATAGTTAATACAATGTTTGACTTTTATTGTATTGCTACTCTAGGTTTCTACATTGTTGGCTTGTTTTATGATTCTGCAGAATTTGTACACCTCTCTTGCAGATAATCTTTCCATAAGTCTACTCCAAGTAGAGAAGATTAGCACTTGTAGTGAGGTCACAAACAATAATGGGTTCTTTCACTCATCAAGTTAGCCTTTCATACACCAAAGCCATCTTTCCCCTTGTTGATGCTGTTTTTTTTGTGTTGACTTACCACTGGTCATTGGACTATTCCTTCTTGAAAAAAGCACTTAAGATGTTGGCAACAATTTGGCACTACATAAATTATTCAAATCATATCTGTTTTGCGTCTATTTATATCTCAATTAAACTTTATATCTCAATTCAACTTAGTAAATATACAGGTTCCATTGTATTTATAAAATATCAATCTTACCCTCTTACATCCAAAACCCAGACAAGTGGAGAGAGATTGGTCAGGATGTCCATCTAAGTCTGTGTCCTTTTCACACTCAAGACCTGTTCCTGTGTATCCATCTTTGCACTGCAAAGTCAATTGTTGATGAATTGCACAAAAGAAAACAACAGAAGAGTCAGGGTAATGGACATTAAATCAGTCTTCAATACTCTGATTTTTTTAATCTTTATTTTTCATGTTTTCGCTGCACTTGCAAACTATTATTACACTGAAAAAAAATATTTATGGATGGTGCATGCGAAGTAAACAAAATTCAGAACTTTATTTCACTTTATTTAACTCTCTAACCACTGACACTGCATTACATAAATAACTGCAATAGTCAGGCAAGTCTTACCACACATCTGTAAGCTCCTGGACCAGCATAAACACAAGTAGCATGCTCACTGCAAGAGTTATTGCCACTGATACAATAGTTGTCAATGTGGCAGCCATAGAAGGATGAACCCAGATAGCCTTTCTTACATGGTCCACATTCATAGTTACCCTGTTATACAAGCATACATAAGATAGGTTCATCACATAACTGACTAAAAATACAAGTCTTCCAGAAGTTTGAGGTATTATTTCAGTGCCAAAGATATTACATACTTTGCATAATGGAAGACCAACCTTCAGGTCTTGTCCCAGTAAACATTAGAAACGTTTTTAAATTTAAAACCTAATTAAACCCTATCTAATGGTTTTCTAAACGTTTCCAAGTAAGCGTTTACACTATAATATTTAAAAAATGTTTTATAAACATTCTCTATACAAACGTTTTTACTGAAAATGTTTATTAAATGTTTATAAAATAACTCAAGAAGCTAGGTTTGACGGGAAACGTTTTTAAAACATTTATAAAATAGCTGGAGAAATCAAATGTTTTGCTGGAAATGCTTTTCAAACATTCATCATGAAATTATAATTTAACTCACTTGGCTGTACAGGTAGTGGACTGTTTGAGGTATTTTACACCACACAAAAAAGAACAAGAAATAAAGACTTATGAAAGCTCACTTATATTTGTACTGTTAACAATGTTAACCTTGGGGTTTTAGGCTGCTGCTTGAGTGTTGCATTGTCAATTTTACATTGTGTGTCTGTTTCTTATAGATGGTCCAGAAATTGTACTCTTAGATATTTTTATTTCACAACATTATATCCCTTTTATTCCAAGGGATCAACTGGGTACCAGCTTATCAAGGGGTTTTCAGACCTAAACAAACTTTCTACAACAGTTTTACTAAAATGTTCATTTTATGCAGGATTTGGTTAATAGTACCAACTTTCTACTAATATCTGCCAGAATGAAATACTTTCTGATGATAGAATCCGAAATCTGGCTCCAAGTGGATTAACTTGTAAATTTTAATTACTTAAATGTAGCTTTTATAAGCTACAAGCTTACCATGTGGGACTTAATGCTGTTCTCGGGTTGCCACACCCGGGGCCAACGTCTTAGAAAAAAAGACAGTTCTTGTTAGCCACCGGATACACTGCTAGTTGTCGTCACGTGATAACCTCTGACCTCTCGCCCTACTTTCTCTTTGAAATTTTCTAAAACCTACCCCTCAGCTGTAAACAGCGGGGAGGCAGGGTGGGACTCTTCTAAGTCCCACATGGTAAGCTTGTAGCTTATAAAAGCTACATTTAAGTAATTAAAATTTACAATTTTATTACGCTACAATAGCTTACCATGTGGGACTTAATGCTGAATTCAACCGCCCGGTGGCGGGATTACAGCTGAGACTGGAAGGTATGTCATTTTTTCTAAGATTTTGAATTAATATGTATAGAATAGTGCCAGAAATACCAGTCTGAGTCCCATTTACAGTGCCCCGATCCCAAAGACCGGGCCTGTAATGAGCCAAAAACCTAAATAAAATGAGAGACAGTGCTGAAACTGTCTAGATGTTTGATTGTAGGACGGAAGTGCAGCAGTGCTCACTTCGAGGTCTAAGGGTCCCTGAGGGCCCTTCACTAGTGACTGACCAACCCATGGTTGGACATCTCATAAATTTTTTACAACCTGAATATGAGATTAATGACAACTAAATAAGTCCTTAATAGAAGTTACTTGATAACTGAAAAACAAAAATGACCTTACCCGTAACATCTTGAAGGTAAAGGAATACCTAGATCCTGGGAGAGACTCCTGAAGACTTGGTTGTAGCGGATGTGCCCCCCCCCCCTTTTTTCTTTCCGAGGACAACTGGTCTGAGGGGAAGGATGTAGGACTTGTTGTGCAGCCACTACGGGTCCCAGGTACAAATTGTTGTCGGTGTCCGACCAAGTAAGGTCTTTTAGGTAAAAATTTGTAAATGTGTTGTGAGCTTTCCAGTGACAGGCTTGCATGATTTGGTCCACCGATACCCCACCGTAAAAGGCCTTAGAGGCCGCGAAAGCCCGGATGTCATGCGCTTTGACTTGGACCAAGTCCAAGGCTTGTTGATCTGCTTGTTTGTAACAAAGTAGAATGGTTTGTTTCAACCATGAGGAGAGTGTAGCGGGTCTGATGTCTGAGGTATGTCCTTTCTTAAAGGATATGAAAAGGAGAGAACGAGACCCTCTCAGGTCTTTAGTTCGGTCCAAATGGAACCTCAGGGCCCGCACGGGACACAGGGTCCTGTCTTCTTTAAACTGTCTATCTACAATGGTAGTCAGAGCAGGAATAGTCACTGGTGACACACTTTGAGAACCTTCTCTTGCTAGTTGGTTTTGGCTATGAAATCAGAAGAAGGGAACAAGGCGACCTTTTCCCATTGGCCTAAATTAGCTACTTTGTTAGCGACCCAGGCATGGATTTCGCTGCGGCGCTTGCCGGAGGCCAAGGCTAGCAAGAAAGCAGTTTTTAAAGTAAGATGTTTGAGGTCTGTGTCTTTCATGGGCTCAAATGGTGCTTTGGTGAGCTCGTTAAGGACAACAGAAAGGTTCCACTTGGGTAAGTTTCTGGAACTTTTAGGACGATCCCTGTGAAAACTGGAGAGTAACCTATGAAGGTCTGCATTGTGTGCAATATGTTGGGCCGTTGGGCCCAAAGTGTCAACGATAGCAGTCCTGTAACCATCAATGGTCGAGGGGCGCCTGTTTAAGTCTTGGTACAGGTACATGAAAAAATCTGAGATTTGTTTCACAGATGGAGTGGAGAAATCCACCGAATTTTCTCTGCACCATTTTTCAAATAGGGCCCACTTTGACTTGTAGATGGTCCTTGTTGATGACCGCTGAGGGGCAGCAATTCTCTCTGCCACCTCCACAGAGAAGCCTTGTTCTTGGAGTTGTCCGCTCCTAGACACCAGGCGTGGAGGTTCAGGTGCTGGGGGTTGTTGTGGAACACCAGCTTGTGGGACTGTTTGAGTAGGGTTGTTGACACTGGGAGTTGCAGTGGGATCTCTGTTGAGAGCTGCACTAGGTCCCAAAACCAGGGCATCCCTGGCCAGCCTGGGGCTATTACGATGATCAGGCACTGGCATTGCCTGATCTTTTGGATCACCTTGTGAAGGAGAGCCGTAGGAGGATACGCATATGCCGTGAGGTTGGTCCAGTTTATGTTCAGAGCATCTATGTCCCAGGCCCTTGGGTCTGGGATAGGAGACACGTATAGAGGGAGTTTGTGGTTCAGGTGAGTGGCAAATAAGTCTACATGAGGTGTGAACCACTTCTGGCAGATCTGTTTGAAGACCTGTGGGTGCAGAGACCATTCTGTTGACTGCACTTGGTTGGACCTGGATAGCAGGTCGGCCATCACATTCAGGCACCCTGGAATGTGCCTGGCTTTCAATGTTATGTGGTAGTGATGGCACCAGGTCATGATCTTCCACAGGAGAGCGCACATCTCTACTGAGTGTGTTCCTCCTTGTTGTTGATGTAGGCTACCACTGTTGAGTTGTACATCGCAACTAACACTGTTTGATTCTGGCACTGGTCCTTGAAGTCTCGAAGGGCCAGGGAGACCGCCTTCAATTCTAGGACATATATGTGTAGCCTTTTTTTCCGATCTGACCACAGACCCTTTGTGGAATTTTTGGTCTAAGTGAGCGCCCCAACCTTTGTGTGAGGCGTCGATAAAGAGTTGGATACTGTGGTGTTTGGGATGAAGGTCTGCACCTTTCAACACGTTTGAGGGATTTTGCCACCAATCTAGGTGGGCTGCAATGGCTTCTGTCCAAGGAAGGAGGTTGTCCAGCGACTGAGGATATCTCCAGTGCTCCTTGAGATGAAAATGAAAGGGCCTCCTGTGAAGGCGTCCCTCCGGGACCATTTCTCCGTTGAGACTAGCAACCCAATTAGAGACATCAAACATCTTGTAGTCAAAACACGTTTTGACTCGAGTAGTAGGATCAAATCCTGAAGTTTGAGCCATCTCTCTTGAATGGGTTTTACAAGGGCTGAATCTAGGTGGTATTCGTAGCCCATGAACGAAAAAACACCTGAGTAGGTTTCAGTCCTGATTTTTCCTGATTTATTATCCACCCCAAGGACTGAGTTAGGTCTACCACTTCCTATGTGTTCACTTGGGCTTCCTCCTGAGACTGGGACCTGATCAGCCAGTCGTCCAGGTATTGGTGAATTCTGAGTCCTCTTGAGAGGGCCATTAGTTTCACTTCCTTTACGATCATTGTAAAGACCTGGGGGGCTGTGACTAGTCCAAATGGGAGGGAGGTGAATTGGAACACCTGTGACTTGTAGCAAAACCTTAGGTATTTCCTTGAGTTTGGATGGATGGGGATGTGTAGGTAAGTGTCCGATAGATCTATCGACGATACCCACTCCCCTGGAATCAGGGAGGTCCTGATGGACTCTGGAGTTTCCATTTTGAACTTTTCTACGTGTAGAAAAGTGTTGAGCCTGTTTAGGTCTATGACTGGCCTCCACCGTAGGTGAGGCTTGGTACCAGGAACAGGCGACTGTAAAACCCGAGAGATTTTACATTTTCCACCCTTTCTATTGCGTTCTTTGACAGAAGAGACTGGATACAGAGGCCAGGACTTGGTCTTTGAAGGGCCTTGTATTCTGACCGGGTCAGAAGTCTGACTGGACTTGGATTGAAAAGAATGACAGGATTTGTTTGCCAGTCTTATCTGAAAGAACGGAGAACTCCTACTGGTGGACTGAGAGAGGCTGGAGGAGTCATTGGGGGGAAGGGTTTTATGCCCTCATCCCCTGAAGTGGGTCGAAAAGACCTTGGAGCCTCGGCTACTCGATTTCCCCCTACCTGGGGAAAACGATGGATACTGCTAGGGATGGAATGACCCCCATTGGGGTGGTTCCTGTAGGAGCCTCTAGATGTGGGGAATTGGAAAGGGTTGATTAATAGGGCCTAAACCCTAAGAGTTATGACGGGTGCCTTGGTGAGGGACTCCTGTCCCTCCTAAAGTAGTTGTGAATGGGGAACTTTAAGATCTAAAGATCCAGTATCTCACCTGAATTCACCATACCCCTTCTGACTACTTATGTGCACCATGGAATTGAGTTTGACCTGTCTGGTAGTAGCCTTGCTACTGTCTTAACATATATATAACCAGGTTGTATTCAGAAAAAAAAACCTAGTGAAGAGCAGCCTGAAGCTCAACTCTTGCTGACCAGAAGGGGAGGAGGGGCCTACCCAAGGAGGCCCCTAAGGAGATACAAATTTGAAAACTTGTTCCATTTTAAGGGAAATTAAACTGCCCAAGTTCCTGTTGGTCTAGTAAATCATTCAGAGTCCAGACTGTGGAGGATCTAGGCATAAATTCCCTGGGGGCAGGGGGGTTCAAAAAACTGCCTAAGTTTCAATGTCCTCAAAAATTGGTTAGGGTGAAGTCAGGCAACCTACTTCCCTAAAATATAGAGCCAGGACTGAATGAAGGACCTTGTTTAGAAGCCCTCTTGGGCTTGAGGACTTGGACTTTTTGAACTTGGACCCAAGCCTCCAATAGGTGATATCTACTGCCAGGCTGGTGAACTATTACTCCAAGTTTTTTTTTTTTTTTTTTTTTTTTTTTTTTTTTTTTTTTTGTGTGAGGATTGTTAGTGTTCTGATCTGGAATCAACATCCGAACATCAGAGTAGATGATCCGATCATCCGAGGATCAGATCTACATACAATCCACCAAGCATTGGATTTCAGATGATCCGAGAGATGCAATGAAAACCGAGTATCAAATCATACTGGGTTGAATAGAAGTTGAGAATACTGCATCCGATTCTCGGATGCATTAAAAATCTCGGATGAACTAAGATCTTATCTGAATTTAAGCAGGGATCTGATCCACCCTGGAGAAAGAAGTTGGATATTATAATTTCTATGTAAGCTTTCCTTAAGGTAAGCTTCCAAGGAAGCTTTGCCTTTCCTTCTTCGAAGGAACTACACAACTAGATTTACGTAAGTAAATCAACTGTGACACAAGGTCACCTGCCCCACCCGCCTCACTGCAGGTAGGGCTAGTTGTGAGATAATGAAAGCAGAAATTACACAGAATTTTATTAAATAACATAGAATCTAAAAAACAAGTAATTATAATTTAAAACTGGATGAATTAAAATATAATTAAAATAATGGGTAACCAAGGTTACCTTATAGCCTAAAGAGACACGTAATGTCTAGACGATTAATGAAGAATTCTATTCCTGTTTATTTAAGTATTAACCTTATAAACGGTCAATAATACAGGGAAGAAGGGATAAAATATATATTTTATTTTATTTATATTTATTTATATTTATAAACGTACTGTAAGAAACCCGCGTCTCTCAGCACATGCGGTCTAGACGTGACGTCATCACAGGGGTTTCCCCGAGGATTCCCCCAGTTAGAATCGTGCTTTATATCATATTTTAACCCTTAAAATGGACCAATAGAGTAAAAGAACGGGGGTAAACCCTTGCAAAATCTATTTAATTTGATTTCAACAGGTATATATTCCTGTATAAAAACTACCAACGCGAGACGCGCATTACAAGAAAATGCTGTCTCGACAATAAAACGGAAGTTGTTTCCGGAGATTTTACTCGGCCAGGACTCGTTTGTGTTACATTTATACACTTTTAAACCCTAAAAGGGGTCCAATAATGAAGCAGATAGGGTTTAAATATTTTGTTTTATTTTATTTTACTGACAGGCATATATAAATATCCTGTATAGAAACCCCATAAACGAGTCGCCATTGCTTTACGTGAATCCGGAAGTGGACTTCAGTTGTAAAATATAGTAAAGATACTTATCTGAACTATGAAAAGGCATCGAATTGTGATTCTATGCAATAAAATAAAGAAACTGGTGTAGTTTCCATATCCAACAATAAGTATATCCTTGTAAAAATGAAATAATATTCCTTGCAAAATAAAGCATTGCTAATTCGCGTGGCCAACGAGAAAGTAGGGCGAGAGGTCAGAGGTTATCACGTGACGACAACTAGCAGTGTATCCGGTGGCTAACAAGAACTGTCTTTTTTTCTAAGACGTTGGCCCCGGGTGTGGCAACCCGAGAACAGCATTAAGTCCCACATGGTAAGCTATTGTAGCGTAATAAAATTTAACATTCATTGGTTCTACATACACAGAATATGTGATGTATTGGTTTATTACAATGCTACCTACCATTGAATTGTAACAATGAGCATTAAAATCACAGTTTCCATTGTCTGTAGAACACTCATCAATATCTTCACAAATCTGCTCTACCAGTACGTCTGTTGTGTTGGTGTCACCATCACACAAAAACAGTCTGTTGTGAAGATCTGCAGAGCGGCCATCTTTGAAGTAACCTGTGTAACCATGGGGACAGGATAAACACTGGTAGCCAGGTGCTTCGTTGATACACCTTCCATTGAAACATGGACTGTAATCTGTGCACTGAAATTACGCAAATAAATGCAATGAATCGTGTGACTCAACAAATCTACAACAAAATCCAACAATATCCGGAACTGCCTCCAATTAATGAGTTAATAATCCTTTAAAATTAATATAACAGAACACTTTGACATTTAACCATAATTAAAACTTACCTCATCAATGTCAGTACAGGTAATACCATCTCCAACATAGCCAGGTGGACAAGAATCACAATCAAAACTTGTCCCATCATAGGCAGTGTTTCTACAAGCTACCTTCAAATTTTCATCCTGCAGCAAATTATACACATTATTGCCCAGAGCACAGGACAGCATCAATATTAACTTGATTACAAGAGTGCAAATAATGCTTGGGTAAGATACAAGTCTGGGTGTACAATACATTGCTTGAAATTCAAAACACTATTTTAGTGCTTCATATTGTCACCCAGTTTATAGCTGAAATCAATGCCCATCTTTCCTTCTCATAAATGATTTAAAGCATAAATATTTATGAAATATGGGGATAATGACTGTTGTCATACATATTGTGCAACAATTTATATCAAAAGTAATATTTCTATTGAACAAAGTGTATTTTTGCTGGTTTCTGTGAGACAAAATGACAAATGTGAAACAAAATACAACAGTAATTGATACAAATGAAATGTGTTCAATTTAGTTCCGCAGTTTAAATTATTTCTTTAAATTTCTTTAGAATTGTAAATAGTTTGACATATTAATTCAATGAGGTTATCTTCATGTATATTTTCAATTATATTATATTTAATATATTTAAAATTAAATATCCTTGCTATGTTTTGCTATAGTACCTTGACAAAACATGGTGGTACTTCATTTTCACAAGCACACAGAGATGCATCTGAAATTATAGAATAAATGAAATTTTAAAGTTGAAAGATAAAAAAAATTCTTGCTAGATGAGTTAATGCTGTAACTTTTTTTATCAAATGTTCAGTGTTAATTACTTATTATCTACAAATATTTAATCTCATATTTCAATTTAAACTTCTGTAATTATTTCACTTTATAATTGTCATGTATGCAAACACTGACCAAGATAACAAAAAAAAAGTTTTACGCACACAATCCCTATATCTGTTTTAGAGTAAGTTTCCTCTGACAAAAAAAAAACTTAATGATATGGAGCCAGTAGGTGACACATAATATTATAATACTGGATTGTGACCCAATAGAGATTTTACCATTTGCAGAAGAATAGCTTTCTTCTGAATAAGAATTGTACCTGTCCATGCATTTAATACTTAGTTGATATTTCATAACACTTTGCGCACACCTCAACTAATAGCACAAACCGGAGCTCAGACAACTTTATAACTTGAAGAATTTCGGCATGCAAATTATGAGATTTGTGCCAAGTGTGGGTACTGCTTTAAGGCAGAAATTACACAATTGCTCCTTATTGTAAAAGTACTGTAAAATATAAATTCATCTGATTTTCTGTGGTCTGTTTACAGCTTGCACTTTTATGTCTTTTGTTAAATTAGGCAAAAACAGGCTGTACTGGGTTTTTTATCCACATCAGCTAGACAAGGTTCTCCATCTTTCCAAAGAGTTGGAAAGATCAATAGCATAGTAGATTTTTTTAACAATTGTAATAATACATGGAGTAAATTCTTACCCACACAAGGCTGACATGGCTGTCCATCTCCAGTGGAGTAAGTTTCCTCTGGACAAGGGTTGCAGTGATCCATGGCACTAGCAGACTCGTATCCAGCAGGACAATTGATACAATGGTCTTGACCTGTCTGGTTCTGGTAAGTACCCGCTGTACACAAACTGCAGTTGGCTGAAGAAAACAACAAAATGTATCCAACTATATTGTATACCATAAACTCCTGATAAATTACTTTATGTTACATTAACAAATACACAAAATGCATTGAACAAATACTTGCATAATATTGACCCATTGAAGCTATTGCATAATCAGAACTTTATGAAAGACAATTTTGTCTTCTAAGAATTCAACACTTTGCAAAAACAAATAAAAGTTAGTATCTGTATTACAAGATTTTATATATTTTTGTACACTGACAAAAAATAATGACTGCAACATAAATATCTGCACAAAAATATCCATGTTGAATTCATTTGGCAAGGAAAGTTTTGAGTTTTGTCAGTGAAATGAGCTACAAAAGTAAATGGTACAGCAATGTCGGGTTTAAGTTTTTCATATGAAAAAGAAGTCACTTACCAGAAAGTGCTTCAGCAAAGGATCCTTGTCTACACTCAGTTATAACACCTCCAAGACAGGCAGAGCCTGCAGGACAGGGTCGGCAGCTTTCCTCACAGGTATTGTTCTCACACACAGCATAGTGGTACAGTGGACAGGGTTGGGCAATACCATTGTTACACAGCTAAATACAAACATATACTCAAAGGGTTGAACTCACGGCACGCTGGCCTTGCTTTGGTGAAACAATTGCATTTCCAAAGGAATTACTATTATATACAGTGGACAAGGACTAGTTATGCCACATTGTGACATAAAACAGCCACATTTAGACGTCAGGTACAGTTTCAACATATAACACAGTGACTAGTAGGCCAAATTAAACCATTTTATTTTAAGAGAATTATTTATATATCCAATGGTGCAGTGGACAAAGACTGGTCAGACCACATTGCAACAGAGCTAAATATTAAGTTCATTTCAAAGGCATTTTTTGTAACAATTAATTAATCTTGATGTTACTCAGTTAG
The DNA here is from genome assembly GCA_964017235.1 of Sabellastarte sp. h YS-2021. Classification (NCBI taxonomy): domain Eukaryota; kingdom Metazoa; phylum Annelida; class Polychaeta; order Sabellida; family Sabellidae; genus Sabellastarte; species Sabellastarte sp. h YS-2021. The sequence continues at coordinate 56,511,323 of OZ024930.1, read as the reverse complement.
TTAAAGCTGTAGTAAAATTATAAGTTACATCCCTTGATTGAGTAAGCCAGGCCATATCTTAATGACATATCCAAATGAAATTTTGGAAGACATTTTGAACTCTGAGTGATACATACTAGAATTGTCAACTGGAATGTCAACCAGGAAGCCGAAGTCATTGAAAATACATTAAAAATGGGACCTTTGAGAGTTTGGCATTTTTTTTGTATCCAGGAGATAATCTGGATCATTCCCAAAATTTAATCACTTCTTCCCACGATCAGCCCTACCAACACAAATATTTGCTCATTTCTGTTGGAGTAATCACTAAAACAGACATACAAATTAACAATTAACACACCCAAAAATTTAACCTTTTGGAGGGGATAATTAAAGGTTAGCTTACCCATCCCTCAGGACAAGGTGCGCAGGTGTCATAACCTCCAAATGAGTGTTCAGTGGCATTTACTTCACAGGAGTCAGTGTCACACTCAGACGCACACTGAGTAGAAGTACCATCTCCTGGACAATAGGATCCACTGTTACAGCGACGACAGCGAGTGTTATCTGAAACAGAAAACACAACTGTCAGAGTACGTATGATAAAAATTACAGTCAAAGCCCTACACACAAAATTTTGATAAGTTGAATTCCCTTCTAAGTGGAAGTAAATACTGGGCATATTCATTGAAATTTACCCTATTATCTTGAAATCCCAATATACTAGAAAATTTTCTCTAATACTCTGGGTATGACAAAATGGGGTTCCAATGTAAATAAGAACTAAACAGAAGTTTCCAGAAGTTCAAGGTATTATGAGGGTTAATACAGTTCAAAATCTATTATCCAAACAGGTTGGCAGAGTAAGATTTGATCAGATAACTGAATTTTTGTAAAATAGAAGTAATCCAATGAAATATTCGTTTTGGTGTGTTTTTGCTCTGAGAATTTTAATTCTAGACATGTAATATGGATGGGTTCTAACAATGGTAATACAGAAAATAACTTACAAAAGATGTAATCTGCCACAGTACAGCCAAGTATTTCCACTCTGAGAGCAATGCCTCCATGCCAGGACTGTGGATGGATTCTCAGGATTTGAGTGATAATCAGTGGATCCAGCACAGTAGTGACAATAGTATTTTGATCAGAGGAGCCAGTGAAGACCTGGTTGCAACAAAATAGACAATATTTTTACCAGATTAATATTATAGTATGGTAGTCTACATTTTCCGATTCTACATCACCAATGGCAAGTCATTTCAAGTCAACCACACTACACCATGTTTACACCGTATGTTTTAAAACATGCTTGTGAAATTATTCCTGAAAATTAAGCCACAAGAAGCAAAGACAACTAAAATGCTTCAAAAGGACTAATATTGTTACAAACGTTTAATGAGACCATCCCATAATTCAAAGCAAATCAGGGGGTTTATTTTTATCAGCACCAAGTTGCTGTGATTAAATAACAATATTTTTATACAAATACTCACAGGCCAGCCAGTGATGCTTTGTTTTAATAAGGATTCCTGTATCATTTAGATATTATTAAAAGTTCTTTCATGTTTGATATCCTTGGTCCACTTTGCTAATCGACTTTCCGAAAAGACTTGCATATTAAATTAAAACAGGGTACGAGAACATGCATACAGAATTCTGAACCAAGTGTGTGCATTCAAGTTGTTTGGAAAACCAAGTGTGTGCATTCAAATTGTTTGGAAAAGTATCACACAAGTCATTGAATGCTAAATATTGTTGTTTACACAAAGTTATCAGGAGCAGTTCATCATAATCTCCTATGAGTTTGTATGAGGATAGTATGTCATTCAGCAAGTCTGTAACACATTTCGTAAGTCAATCTTTAGCATTCCAAAGCAGTTCTCTGTGGCTTTAATTCCCATGAATTAGATACCATGCTTCTCCTGATTGGAAGGAAACACCACTAAATATCATAGGATCACTTCATTAGGATGCCCTGTGTTATTCTTTAACATAGCTTACAATTATTATTGTAGATTGCTTAGGGATGCATTCATTACCTTCAAGGTGTCAGCAGTAGTTTGTGAAGAGTATAGTGATTTGGACTCTATCTGTACAACAATGCCCTAATTGTTCTACAATTGTTAGGAGCAAAAAAAACATGGTCATTTGGTCAACCACTTGTAAAAACTGATCAGTCCTATCAACCACTAATTTCACAAAAAATGTAGTGATTTCGCATAATTTGTTCTAGCTGCTATACAGATACTCACACTTGAGTTAGTGTTGTCTGTGTATTCAGTGAAGACTCCGCTATCATTCAGATACTGTAACTTGAAGCTCTCCACCCACATCTCTGCATCCTCTCTACCTTGTATCATAACTTCCAATACCCGGTGAGTTTCTAAGAAATCTATTGCCCAGTACTGGTTCACATCATTTGTGGCAGCCACCCAGCCACCAAACAACTCTCCAGCGGCATCTAGAAACATTACACAAAGAAGATTGATAGAACATACAAACCAACAAGCTTTTGATAAAGAACAAGTGTATGGCTATACTCAGGCTGGATGAAGTACTAGCTACCAAACTACATATATCATCAGATAAAGAATATTGAAAAAAACATACACACGTACAAAATCAAGGAGCCTTTTAATAAAGAAAAAAATAATTGTATAAAATGAAAATCTATGGCTGTACTGGATGAAGTACCAGCTACCGAACCACATATAGCTTCAACTGTCAGTAGTGGGGCCCCTTCAACAGAGTCAAAGACAAAACATATCCAGAATACAGATTTGTGTGGCTAGTGACTTCACAATCACCAAACAACTTTATAAATATCCTGCCATGCAATATTACAGCCAGACAGCTACCAAGTCACCCCACATAAACAGAAATTTGTCTAGATTATGAAGTATTAGGGAAAAAAATCTGATGTAGAGTAAAAAGAAAATGTGCAAAATTTAGCTTCAAATAAGTCAAGTTCAGCTTTAATCAACATGAATTAATCATAATGAAAAAATTTAAAATATTATAAATATAGCAGTTAGTTCTGAAAATTGAAATTCTAAAATTATTACTTATGGTGGAAGCCACTTAAGCTTAGTTATAGATCAGTTAACAAATTCTCTGAGTCAGTCAAAGTTAGAGGTTAACTTATGTTAAACAGAGTCACATTGGGACGGGCCAGCAGCATTGCCACCTGTGGGAGTTGATCCTGCATGACTGAGAAAATGTTGATCAGCAATACCTTCATATTACACTTCAAAATCACACTTCTTACCATGGGTGATGTTGATCCTTGCTCTACCAGGTAAACTTGAGATGTCCAGTGAGGATGAAGCAGACAGCTGGGAGTCTACCACCCATCCACTAGACAGGCCAACAACATCAGGGCATTCTGAACAGACAAAAACAGGAGCTTGTTTAACATGTAAAGCTTTTCAAATGGAGTACAGAATGCAACTGCTGTGTAGAAATGCTAAACTTTTGTAAAAACTGGAACCTCAAGTTTGATACAGTAGAACCTCTATGATTTGACTTTCTATTATCTTACTTTTCCTTTTTATGAACTCACTTTGTCTGTTATATTTTATGGACTTTCTATTATCTGACACATTACTCCCAGTATGGTCACTTAACAGAGGTTCCAGTGTATCATCAAAATTCATGTTAATTATTCACATTTCAAGAATCTTAGAAATAATCTAAAAATAAAGGTAATAAGAAAAAAGATTGTATTAAAATAAAAAGGGTGAAGAAAAGGGAAACACTTAATATTTACAGAATAAACACTTCTTTCTGGGCAATATTGTGATTTATGAAGCCAGAGGAAAAGTGATATTGCCGAGGGCCGACAGGCCCAAGGGTAATATCACTTGGCCGAGGGCTTCATAAATATAATATTGCCCAGAAAGAAGTGTTTTATTCTGTTTATTATACCGAAAGTATTTATTTTTTATTTTTCTTAATTTAGCAATAATTGTATACAAAAGTGCAGCAGTCTGCCTTTGCAGTGATTAGGCACTATAAAAGTATAGGAGAAGAGAGAAGAATGTTCTTTGAAAAGTCTCTGTCAATATAAGTAGCCAAAACAGAAACACAAGTTTTATAAACAATAAATTACCATATCTCTTGCAGTTCTTTTATTGACTAAGTAAACAATGAAATTTGATGTCACAAACCAATTCCATTTACGTCATTCACTCCCCAGTTTTTCTACAAAGAGACTGAAGAAAATCAATATCACCCCCCTCCCTCCCCTTGCTTGTTGTTCATTGCATGAATAGCGTACGTCATTATGTGACGTAACAATGACGTATCTAGTAAACAACATCTACATAGTTTGTTTACATTCTAAGACAAAAAGGGCATCTGTGTGATATTTTTTGTTCAAAACGGGCAATATCATGTCATATTGCCCGCAAATACTGCAATCTGATTGGCTGAAACTCACTTGAAGTATATTAATTAGTTTTTAATACATACATCTATTTAAAATATCAGTGCACATAAAAATATTAACTGAGGTAATTAAATCACCATATATATCCACCCAGTAACCAGGCAGTTTAAGGCGGACCTCTCCACTTGTATCATTGACTTCTACATGAGTGGAAATCTTCTCAAACAGCAAGGTCAGCAGGCAGGAATTACTGAGGGTCACTTTGGGCTTGATGACCGTTCCCCTCACTGGATCTGTGCCTCTGTCCAGAAAGGCCATAAAAAGGTAAAGGTCACTGCTTTCGTTGTACACCAGGGCATAGTAATCCATACTGATGTTGTATTTGAATCTAAGTGGTGGACTGGAAAATATACACAAAACTGTATAAATAAAGTTTCTGTTGAATTCTCTTCATATATAAATTCCACAAGTCATATTCGAAAATTTCAACTCATATATCCATTTTTAGAGAAACTTCACTGGCTGCTAGGAAAAGAGGAAGGGCCAACATAAAAAATATACCCTTTCAGAGTACAGTAATTTTGACTGGGACAGTTTTCCTGGGGTCAATTTTCACATTTTTATATTTAGCTTATCCCTGGGCATCATACGCATCCCGAAGTCAAAGCTCTCTTTTCTGATGACAACTTTGGGCTTATAATCAACAACACTTTTTTCAAACCCTAGGAGATGGTTACATCAATTCAGCACTTTACAGGAATATTTCAATTGTTCTTAGTACTTTTGATATTGTATGTTTTATTTACACATAAATACACATATAGGTAAAGAGAATGAATAGTGAAAACTAAGTCCACAGTTATCAAGATGGGTGTTGTAACTGAATTGCAACAAACCACTGGAAAATGTACACTGAGAATATCATTACAATAGTGAAAAGGACAAACAATGAGAAATTTCTGTAAGTTCCATTTTGTAGAATTCCACCTGAACAATGAGGTAACTACTCTCTTTGTAACTATTCATATAGTTATCCATATAGAAGTTGTAATCCAAAATAAAGGTCTGAAATGTGTATAACTATATAAAAATATTACAATATTGAAAGGAATTATTCTTATTATTCCTTCTTTGCACGTCATTTGTTTTTTAAGTAATAATTCACAGACATGGGTTACTTGAATGTGAATGCTACTCTGGTAACATGAACAAGGTATATAATGGTAAAAAATCAACATTCAAAACCCTTTCAAGTAAAATCTATTGGGTTTATATCAGAAGCAGTGTCAATCAACTTGGCACAATTGCCTATACAATTTCTTAAATATATAATAATATGATGTACTTACACTGTGGCATCATAGAAGTTATCATAATATACTTCTCCATTCTGGTTGATGTCATCGTCTGTGACTGTGACATAAAATAGCGGATCTGTGTGCAAGCTTGGGACTGGTTCAAAAGTTAGATTTCCCGGAATTATCACTGGACAGTTGTCATTGACATCATGAACTTGAATCTGAGAAAAAACATAGATAATACTCCCTTTTTAAATGACCACAACTTTATTATGTGTTGCTCGATTTGATCATTTTCACCACTGTGGTCTATTTTATTCTATTCTAGACTTTTACAGTGCTAATAATCTCTGTCCAAAGCAGTCAGGCAAGGCAGTCCCTAAAGTACAACACCAGAAACTAATTCATTAATCAATATGCCATTGACATAGCCAGGTTAATTACTTGGAGATGAAGGGTTATTTGTATTCATTTAAATGAGAAAAGTTTTCAGGTGTACTTTACATTTGCAGATTTGTTGGTACCGCAAATATAGGAAAAAATAAATGACCCAGGAACACAGTCACTTGAACTGTATATTGCACAAAGCTAACAATATACCTGGCTCCAACAGGGTATATATATCAACAGACAAATCCTTTCACTTACAAGGATAACAATGCTGCCCGTTCTGGCTGGAGTGGTACTGGAGTCTATCACTTCTAGTGACAACAAATATCTGTCCTTGACCTCACGATCTATTGCTGTGTCCAAGGTTACCAAAGCTGACTGAGAGTTGACATTGAAGTTTTCCACGCCACTGAATTCAGGTTCCGGAATCTTGATGACAGGATCATGGCATTCTGCAAAGAGATACCAATAAACATGTGAACAGACACCTTATGAACTTTTCTGTGTATCAAAATCTGTGTATCAAAATCTGAGACGGGGGGAGCTACCACTCAATATTTAGTGGCCGACAGTGTGGAACTTTCACAAACTAGTTTAAACTACTTTCCAACATGATTCACTGTGTATATGCAAAATGTTGAGAGTAATTGTAAACTTTCGAATATTTTATGTTTATAATAAATAGAGTTTAAAACAGCAAGTGTTAATCTATTTAAGACATGAGATGTACTGTAGGTATTGTCTTTCATTCTTTGGTTTAATACGTGCATTAGTGGTAGTTCATGTATCATTATTGTAAAACTAATGGATCACAGTCTAAGCAATATTTCAATAAGTCTTTATAATATGACTTTGTATACTGTTGATTGGATGTAGTCCTTTAGATTAAGATACAAATTGAAGTTAAAATATATCGTCATCAAACAGCAATCGATTGACAAAATGATGAGGCTTTCTTTCATTTCAGTCACTTGGTAAAATTTGCTAGTAGCTGTTATTTGTCATTGAAGTGAACCAGTTTACTCGACAAAAGAACAGACATTCTAGTGACAATACACTAACTGACCTTACCAACAAATGGTGTGCTAACTCCTGGGAACCGTGTGTAACTCAATGGTGCAACAGACGGGGCTACACCTGACAAAAGGTTGGCTGTAGTATTATCCTTCAGTGTAAAGTGGCGGGCTTCATTCCCTGCAATTAAAAGACGAATCTATGAAGCCAACAACGTAATATTATTAACTTTGTTAATGTCAGGAAATTTTGACAAAGCCATTAGTTATACATAAACAAAGGCTCATTTTTTGTCTACTAAGAATTGATACCTGCATGAAGACTGAGGGAGGGCATGACTATTGATCAAATGAGTCAAAGAATAATTATATCAGAAAAGTACTTTAATAAAACAGTACTTGTCAGAAATCAATAGACATTTATCTGTTAACATGGTCAAATGTAAAACAAATTTGTACTCTGACCTTTAACATGATAAGGAACCAATAATGGATGACATACCTGTCAATATAGTGACTTGAAATGATGAGCCTGTGCTGAAATCATCATATAATTCTGCAGATCCCAGGATGCCATTCTCATGTAGATCCTCCTTAACATACAGGAAGTAGTCTGTGGCAGGTTCATCCGTCCCATTCACTTCCACCTGGTAAAACTCCAGTTCTGAAGTCTCTATAAGTAACTGTGAGCTGCATGGTTTTCTCTCTGCATGAAACACTTCAAAGTGGTATGTGTTCCCAACCTATTGTAACAAAGATCAAGATAGTATGTGATCACTTAAATCTTGCAATGTGTTTGTTATTCCTGTGAAAATACATAATTTTTGGGAATTTGATACAAAAATAATATGAAGACCCTTACTGTGTTTTTGTGGGTTATGATTTTATTGACACATGTTAAGACATTCATTGCAGTATCACTTGCCCTTGGGCCTCATAAATCACGATATTGCCCAAAAAGAAGTGTTTTATTCTGTAAATAGCATATCACTATCTCAGAGATGTACCTGTGATTTAAAGCAAATTCTTGGTTAAACTACTTATATTTATTAAAACAGAAAAGTTTTACATACAAATTTCAAACCAAAATTCTCTAAGAGTCACCTCTAGTTGAAGCCAGACTTGATCATCCTCTAGGTTTGAACTGACTACACATTCCCCAGAAACTGGGTCAAGTGTTCCAAGCATTGGAATAATCCATCCTCCACCTTTATAAACATAAGTAAAATGTCAAAAATCAAGTGTAGTAGATTTTGCTACATAACATAGTTTTGGCAGCAATTGTCTGTTATATTCAATGGAACAAATGGATTTAATGTGGCATCAATGATTCATAGAGTTTTTATTTATATTGTGGAATGGTTATGCAATAGAAGAAGCACTGCTGTGCAAATCTGAGGAAAAAGAGTGAGCAAATATTACAAATGTGTTTGCAAAAGCAACTATTTAGGTAATATAAGTTTGGACAATAAGATACTACATTATTCTGTTATAAAAATCTCCTCCAAAGAAGGACCACCTCAGGAAGAGGGCATGTTGGCAAGAAGAGTGAAGAAATAGCCTGAAACAACAGAATAAATGCTAACATTTTAAACAAACATCATAGCTCCTAAATTCTCCTTTATTATATGGTAAAGAGGGCCTCAGTAGCCAAGTGGATAACACATTGAGCTAGTATTCACCTCACTTTGACCTTTGTGGAATTCAAATCCAGCTCAGATGACACCATGTTGGCGTGGCTTAATTTGACCTTAGCTGATGAAAGTTACATTAAACTTCAACTTGACCTGGTTAGCAGGTCAGAAAATTAAAAGCAGAGATATTTTTTGTATTTGAGTAGGGCTAACTGTGGTGATTACCTGTTTCAGCTGCTGGAGTAAGGTCTACCATTTTACAAGGAATTTCTGTGTCAGTGGGCTGCACGTTGATGTCCAGCAGTAGTGTCTTATTAATAGCAAGCCAGATCTGTTCACCTCCAGCTACTGCCACAGAGCCATTCCCCTTGTACATCAGCCCTCCCTTTATGACACTAGTAAATCTGTTAATAAAATTAAAATTCTATTACCCGTCAGAGTATAAATCTATATACCGAGTATATTTGTACTGTATTTGTACTGAAACCAAATCAATCACATCTATATAGAAAAAAATTGAAAGTCTTTGTTTATCCATTCATTTATCCATCTAAAAAACGTCGCTAATCAAATCTTCATATTTTGAATGCTTTATGAACTCTTCACAAGAGCTACCTTAAAATGCTGTATGGAGTCCAAATATTACACTAGCTTAAAATACTCTTCAATAAGGCTGGAACTAATTATACATTACCCTACTTATTGATACATACCCTAATTACCATCAATCTACTCATTGATAGATATTGTATTACCACCAGCCTACTCATTGATGGATACTCTAGTAACATCAGCCTACTCTTTGATAAATACTATGTTACCGTCTACCTACTTATTAATGAATACTCTATTACCATCAAACCTACACTTTGATGAATACTATGTTATCATCAACCAACTTATTGATGAATACTCTATTACCATCAACCTACACTCTGATGAATATTATCATTATGTTACCATCTACCTACTTATTGATGAATACTCTATTACCATCAACCGACACTTTGATGAATCTATGTTATCATCAACCGACTTATTGATGAATACTCTATTACCATCAAACCTACACTTTGATGAATACTATGAACTACCTACTCACTCATGGATAGATACTCTGTTACCATTAACATACACTCTGATGAATACTATCATTATGTTACCATCTACCTATTCATTGATAGATACTCTACAGCCATTCACGTACACTTTGGTGAGTACTCTACCTTGAGGAAACATCTTAAGATTCACCTCTTATAAATTTGTTACCAGTACCCTACTTGCTGATAAACATTCTATTACCATTACTCTATCCTTTGACAAATACTTTTCAGGATTGTAAGAGCCAGTATTTGTATGATTCTCTTTCATAATTCACAATTGAAATGAGAGAATTCTTTTTCTCATTTTGTTTTGTTTCTCCACTTTTACAACCATAATAGCCAATAAGCTTTGATAAGAATTGTTAATACCATTAAAATTTAAAAATTATTAAAATTTATTTTACCCAAAGTTGTGGAGTACAGAATAACAGTCCCTCTGGTTTTCATGTCCATATCCAAGAGTATCCACAGGATAAAAATTGGAAGTCCAGTACCTACAAGTGAAATTAATTTAAAGTAAACATGAATAAATTCAAGTATATCATCATAATGTTATATCAATAGTACCGTTTTAAATATTTAGAATAATATTTTATAAAATGTCACAAAAACAGTGTCACATTAAACATTAAATTGTAAAACTGAAGAAACTGTTTTGAAAAAATGTTGAAGTACTATTGAATTACTTTGTTTAGTAAAATTTTCTTTTCAATGATATGAATTATAGACTTATTAAGATTTTTCTTCAGTTAAAAATTAGTTTTCTTTCTCCCTTCAGATTTGATCTGATGTTCCGATGTTACCCTGTGCAATGACATTTGAAAATATCTAGAGTAGCTTTGTTACCAATATCTTAATGAATGGCATGACATTATAAAGTATCAGACTTTAAAAGACACATTAATTCCAGATGGGGGTATATCAGGGTGCCTTCTCGGAAAAGTTTGAATAAGGGACGTTAAACACTGTATAACTAGAACCTCCTCAGAATTTTGTTCTATTTATAACCAACTTCCATTTATACCCACAACAAAAAATTATTTTGGAGCATAAAACCTAATTCTACACATTCCAATATTTAACTTTGCACTGTTTCAGCTTACTCAGAGCCTGCTGCATAAGCGTATAATCTTGTGTAACTTTGTATTCCTTACAACCAGGGAATACAAATTATTTTTGTGTGCTCAAAATAAATTCATCCCAAGAGTGAAATTAAGCAAAAATATCCTGAACAAGAATATCTTGCAAAACTCTCCTCTCAAGATATTGTTTCTGTCTGACAGTGTTTCTGCAAATGAGGAATACTGAAAAATATATAAAATGAGACTTAATCTAATTAAAAACAAATCTTCTTTCATCTATGTATTTTTGTGTTCATCCTCCTGATATAATCTGGAAATGAAAGATTATTGCTTAGAAGAGATACAAACTGACATTGACTTTAGTATCTTATATCTTTCCTTGAATACTAATAACCTACAAAACCTTAATACAACAAATCTGGAAATGTGAATTGTGTTGTACATATGCATGCAGTAAAATTTAACTATCCATTGTAAGCAACATTGAATACTACTTCATTTGTGTTATTATGATAATGCTCAAGTTTATCTTTCCTGTCAAAGATGAGCTTTTTATGTAAATGGCAGTTAAAAATAACCAATTAAAATTAACAAAATCTTACCTATGCTTCCCAGTAGTGGAATTATATGTTAACACAAGGTTTCCCTCCACCTCCACATTTGTGCCTGGCACAAACCTGAACCAGTCAGCCATGCTACTTGACAACAGTAGGTCACTCTGGGTCACCCAGTTCCCGTATGGACTTTTCATATAAGTAAAGTCCTCCAGACGAATGCCTTCACAAAAAAAACAACAAAAAAACGAAACAAATTACAATAACAATACGTTTGTATTCAACCCTAAATCACATACAAATGTTATTGGCAGTAATTTCTGCACAGGATATCTGCTGGTTTACACCATGATGTTAAAATCAAAGATGAATTGGGAATTTTATATTACTGGTATGTATAGAGTAAGAAATGTAAAATTCGCTACATATCTAAAATTCGCCACATGTGGAAACACTAATAAAATAAATGAATTGAGGTGAGATTTGTTGAATGTATAATAAATTAACGCTTTATGAACTGAAAAATACCAATTTTAAGACAAAATATCTTTTTTTCATAGAATTAAGTAAGGTTTTTACAGGTGGCGAAATTTAGATTTCTGGCAAATTTTAGATTCCTTACTCTATGGTTTTTAACTTCTGATATGTCCTTTCAGCATAGAGTTATGAAAAGAGTTAAACTGCATATGCTGCATCAATAAATTATTGTTTATTATATTTATGGTATTCTGGGGCCGGTTTCACAAAGGGTCTTAGACTTAGCCAGGGTTTTTGGCTTAGTCAGGGACTTAAATGTAAGACTTTGGTCTTAGCTAGGTCTGGGACTTAAATGGATTTCACAAATGGTGACTTAACTAAGGCCAAGCTTATCATATAACCACAGTGGTTTTCTGGGTCATGTGACCTTTTATTTTATTCAAAATATAATATTGGTGACAAATATATCCTTCATTTGAAAGATTTTATCTAAGACCAAGTGCTGTTTTGAAATGGAAAACCTTGTTACAACATAAAAGCTTCCCAAAAACCACATTAAGGAGGAGGTCTATATATTTACACTTTATTTACAACAACTTCAAATTGTGAAGACATTTATGGCGGCCATATTTAAGTATTTGTTTACAAAATTTAAGCCCACTCCCAAGTAGACTTAACTTTGTGGCCCAAAGCTTAGATTTTTCTGCTTTGTGAAATCTGCTAAGTCTCAGACCACAGACTTAGTCTGAATTAAAGATAAAAGTCTTAATTTTAAGTCTAAGTCCAGGCTAAGTCCTTTTCTGAAACCGGGCCCCTGGACATCTGGAACCACTTTGACAAAACTCCAAAACACATTTAACATTTATGGACCCTTATCCCCATTCATGCTATACCTTATTTTGATCAATTATTTGTTTAACTTTGTAAGATTTTATCTTAAATAAAACAATTTCAACTCACTTGTGACTTTGTAGAAATCTGGGTGGGACTTGGCAAAGTCATAGTACAAAGTATTCAGCAGGTAATCATTGGGCCCTACACTTACTGTAGTGTCTGTCAGAAACACAAACACAATATGTAGCAATGAAACAACACATATGTAAACAGGTTACATTAAATTGTGAGATGAAATTTCAATAATTGCACATACCAAGTTTAAAAAAAAAACACTATCATAATAGCATTTCACTGATGGTCAGTTTCTACTTCATAGATCTACTCACTGAGAGAAGTGAGTGAGGTGACAAACACTGGGTAGTTTTTGGCACTTATGTCAGAAGATCCAAGTGTTAATGCTAGTCTGCATGTATATGTCACCCCAGGCTCTACACCATCCTCCTTGTCAAAGGTGACCTGGAAGTCAGTCTGCATGCCCGTACTGTCCACAATATCCTTGGTCAAGGTCACAGAAGAGGTGCTAGTGCATTCTACAGTGTAGGTTCTAATAACACATTATGTTTCAGTTAGATTTGGCATACATTTTCAAGGTGGGAGTGAAATGCAATGACTATCACAAGTGGAATTTAGGTACATGGAAGCACTTTTTAACACTGATAAAAATATCTACCGATAAAATTATTAGCTTCTGATAGTGTTATAACATATAATACACTGGATTTTACAGCCTTTTCGAAACAATACAAGCAAAGTGACCACTGTCACAGTATTTGAGCAACCTGATGATATATCAGTTTACATTTGGCCCATGTTGTGGTCAGATACATTCCAAGTCATGATCACATAAGTAAGACCAAAGTGGTATCAGGCTATTCTGACTTTCACATAAATATTTGGCTCTTTGTGTTATTTTAATTCAGCTTTAGCTAAAAGGGAATCCTCAAATGAGGATATACATCAGAATAGTACACCTGTGACATACACACCTTTCTGTTGCTGATGCTGCTGTTGTAGACACATTGCTGTAAAGACAGAACCCACTTGACAGTAAAGATAAGTCACAATCTTATAATCATATAACAGAACCTTTAAAGACAGAGAACTCTGTTATTATTAGAATAGCACTTTACATAGAAATAGAATTCTAAGCCACTACAAGATATAGACACAGAATAACCGTATGATTTAGATTGATTTGTGTTTGACATGATTTTGAACACATTGTATGGATTAAATCACAATGGGACTAATCTTATGGGCTATAACAGTGTAGTTGGTTGACTGTGAGTTTGTCTATCATTTTACTTAAAAGTTAATACAACACTCTATTAGTATCTACTGAAAGAAAAAGCATGAAAATGAAAACATCACGGCAATCACCCATTTATTCCGGTGTAATGTCACTACACAGACAGGAATTCTACCCCACGCTCTTGTGAATTGCACATATAAGTTTGGCACTTAGTCTTAATTTTATTTAATTTTTTTGTAAATAAAGAGGAATCTTCTTAAGGTTTAGGTCTTATAGCTTTGCTGATTTGATACACATCAAGACATAACAACTGTCACAATACCAACCTTTCAGATGATGGTGCTGTTGTTGTTGCAGAGATGTTGCTGTTAAAACAGAACATACCTGACAGTAAATATTTACCCAATCTTATAATTATACAATAGAAAGCTGTGTTGAATTGAATAACTACTGAAGTAGAAATACAGTAGTAGTCGGTGGGTGGGATAACCATAAGATCTAGAGTGATTCTGTGTTTACATTGCTTTCAACACCTTGTATGGCTTAATTTAACATGATTTACAGTTGAACCCAAGACCAGGGATGTGAAAATCCAGTGTTCATTTGTCAAACTTTATATAACAAGTAGGCTCTGGACAGGACATGTTCATTGCACTACACAGAATTCAGGTAACAATCCCAAAGATAATAAGGGAGCTAAAAAAGATTTTAGGTCTGGTGACATTGTTTGACCTCAAAAAGATATCACAGATAAGGTGCGCTCAAAGCTAACCTTGTCAAAACATTCTCAGCCCATGATTTTAAATAAGCTCTTTTCACACGTCAGTTATCCAAGCCTCTAAGATGTGGCTTATATTGTTTGATCTTGAAGCCTGCAGAATAATAATAAAGGAGATACAGGGGTTCTTTGGTTTTGTGACCTTGAAAGAGATGTCACAGGTCAACAGTGACCATCATTTGATTTCTAAAAACTATCAGGAATAAGGGTATTTTTGTTCAGAGTATACTTCTTAGTCTTTGAGTGATTTTTTTTCCAGAAACTGTTTTGTAAGAAAGAAAAGGAAATAAGAAAAACGGTACTTATTTAGGGTAATCCTGCTAACACTCAACATACAACAAACTATAACATAACATTTTTTTCCATTCATAAAGATAATTATGTCTCCTTACCTTATTGTAACAGCATCAGGATGTATTGGATACAGAGAGGCTGGTGCATTGAATGTCACTCTCAGCTCATATTCTGCCAATGCCTGTACATTAAGGTTATCTCCAGCTGATAAAAATATCAAACAAACCCTGGAACAAACTCTTAATATCAGTGCCAAATGAGATAGTGTTGTCATATAAAAATCCCATTAATATGTTTTAACTTAGCTGTTACATGACTGTGGAATAATATAAGGATAAGCCTCATAAGTTATTCCACATTCTTCAATGATTAATGTCTGTGTTCATAAGTGTTTTGACAACCTTGACTTTTGATGTTTTCCCTGTAGCTCGACCTGTTAAACCATTAGCCATATCATAAGGAGATTTGTAGATTGCTTCCCACCCGATCCTACTTTCATCACTTGGTGAGATTCCTCAAGAGTCATATCAAAAATACTGAGGATTCTGTTTAAAATTTTTATTAAGAATCATTTGAGCTCATTATTCTATGTGAACATAAGTGCTCTATGACATATTTCTTCTGGCAAAGACATACCTAGATGGATGTCCCACTTCATTTTTGTTTTCTGAACATTACATTTTTTATGCCTCAAAAACCTGAACTGTTGTGACCCAAGTGAATTCAGTTATCATAATGTTGTAACGGTGCATTACTATTTGATAAAACACAATTTAAATCTATTAATGACATTTCGAATGCCCTTTTGACTTACTCAACTAAAATTTTTATTGCGTAAAATAGCCTTACCTTATCCTCACAAATGCTTACTTAGTTTTGTGGAGGCAAAACGCGGCGACCAACAAGAATATTTAAAAATTATTCTTGTTTGAGAGGTGAACCCCGTAGTTAGTGATAGGTGCGCATGCGCACAACCCATTGTCGGTTGGACTTTTAGCGAGAGATCCTCATTCAATTTTTGGTCGTCGTGGAGGCTGCGCATTTTTCTTTGGAAGGTCATCATGGCTGAGTCACACTTAAAATCTACAAAACGTGCTTCTGGTTGTGGTCACCCACTGTACGATTGGGACACACACCTTTTCTGTTATCCCTGTAGAGACTAGGGCAAGGGTCAAGACGTCTGTGTCACTTCAAAAGAAGAAGATTGCTTCAACTGTTTACAGTTCACTTCTGAACAGAAGAAAAAACTTCGTTCCAAGTCAAAAAAGAAATCTAAAGATATTGTTGTCTCCAAAGAAGTGGAAGACTCCTTGTTAGGGCAGGAATCTGACCCTCATCATTCCCCTACAGCTGAGAAATCTCAGCCTGTAGCAGAGGAATCCTTGCTAAAAATTCTACAGAGATTAGAAGATATGCAGTCACAAATTAGTTCCTTGAAGACAAATTCGTCTTCCTCATCATCTTTACCAACACCCCACCAGCCTCGCCCTAGAGCTTTGGAATCTGGTGAAGATGCGTTCTCTGATGTCAGCTCGGTCCATGAATCTACGAGTAATTCCTCACGCAAGAGGCTCAGATCTCCATCTCCTCATGAGGAAGTTGAAGAAGATCCCACGTACAGGGAGACTTTGGCTGCTGTCAGAGCTTTACTACAGGTTGAAGTTCCAGAAGAACCCTCTGACCAACCTACCAAAATTTTTGGTTCCAAGAGCAAAGAATCAAAGAAAAAACAAGTTCTTCCCATGGTCATGCCACCTTTGGAAGCCATAGTTCAGCGTTGGGATTTTTATGAGGCCAAAGCTTCTGGTAACCCAAAGAAAGGTGAGCCTGAGAGGTTGCAGTGAAGTCCTGTTAACACTGACAATTTTTTACAATATAACAGGCCTCCCATGAAGTTCTACAGGTCGTCCATGGTAGAATTCTTGAACTCTGCACCCAAATGTCAAGATGCCTTCAGATCACTCTTCCCAAAGGCGATTCCATCTTCAGTTCATGTACCTATCAAGCAACATACAGGTATGGAGACTGTAACTAGAGAATGTGTGCAAATTTTATCTTATGTCAATTGGTTCATGAGGGCTATTGGCAAGACTTCATCTTCTATGGAGGAGTTGCTTCAACAGGGTGGTTCAGATGTTTTCAGGGACTCTGACAAGCTGTTGTCCCACTTGCAAATGCAGTCAGCCTGCCTTAGTTCACTTGATAAGGCTTTGGAGTCTGTAACTGATCTTTCTATTGCGTTGGCCTGTAATTTACAGTTGGCAAGAAGAGATTCCATCCTTAAAGTTTGTGCTTCACACTTGCAGGAACACGACTTTAACAAATTACGAAGGACAGGGTTCAAATCTGCGGACTTATTTTGTCCCACTACATTGGATCAGATACAGAAGAAACAGGACAGATCCCCCAAAAGATTGAAGACTGATAACCGCCAGTCTTTCCAGTCGAACAGTCGCTCTGATGACAGGCGTTCTTCTGCCTCGTACTCCTCTGGTTCAAAATTTTTTCGTGGCCAACCAGATAGATTCAATAAGAAGCCCTACCAATCGTCTTCAAGACGAGGAGGCAATAGACGCAAGTGACTATCCACTTCTATTACATGGAGGCCGTTTGCAAAGATATTGGCAGGTATGGCAACGCCTTCATTGTCATCCAAGAGTTGTGCAGATCTTGAGATTCGGTTACCAAATAATTCCTCAATCGAATCTGCCCAAGTCAGTGCTTCCCACAATTTGCAGTGGTTACGGCACACCGGAAAAGCATCGCTTTCTCACAGATTGCGTAGCAGATATGCTCAAAAAAGGGGCTATTTACCCTCTCAAGGTATGCACAACTCTAGGTTTTTGCAGCAGATTGTTTCTTGTACCAAAACCCGGGAAAAAATGGCGCCCAGTAATAGACTTAAGTGTACTGAACAGCTTTCTGCAGGTACCAACATTCAAGATGGAAACTGCAGAGATCTCAAAGATGCGTACTTTCATGTTCCCATACACCCGGCCTCGCATCATTTGCTTCGCTTCCATGTAGAGAAAAGCGAACGTACCAGTTCAAAGCTCTGCCATTCGGGCTAGCAACAGCACCTCTAGAGTTCACGCGAATCGTACAAGAAGTAAAGCTTGTTCTTCAGTCTCGCGGAATTCGTATTCACCAGTATCTAGACGACTGGTTGTTAAGAGCAAATACCAGCCACCAATGCCATTCACAGACAAAAGAACTCATTCAGGTGGTACAAGATCTCGGCTTTGTGATAAACTTCGAAAAGTCAGAGCTCGAACCTACACAAAAAATCGACTTTCTGGGCTACAATTTCGATTTGATTCAGGGAAAAGTCTTTCCAACCGAAAAGAAGTTGAAAATTCTAGAAAAAGCTGTTCAGGACATGGAGGTCATATCACATACAACCCCAAGGTCGCTTATGTCCCTGATAGGTGTACTAGCATCCCTAGAAAAGACAATTCCAATGGGCAGGCTGCACATGCGTCCGTTTCAGTGGTACCTGAAGACACATTGGCAATATCCCCAGTCTCTAGACCTGAAGATTCCGGTTTCAAATCTTCTGAAAAGTTATCTTCAATGGTGGAAAAATCCCAAAAATCTAGAAAAGGGTTGTCCTTTACATCCTCAGGAACACAATACCCTTATTTTCACAGATGCGTCAAATCAGGGTTGGGGAGCTCATTTAGAAAATCTGACAGTCAGTGGCAATTGGACAGATCAGGAAAAATTGCTTCATATCAATGTCCTAGAGTTAAAGGCAGTGTTTCTAGCCTTAAAAAGCTTTCAAAACAGTATTCTAGACAAGAGGGTTCTTATAGCAACAGACAACGCCACTGTAGTCAGTTATCTGAACAAACAAGGGGGAACACACTCGTGGGACATGTGTCTCCTGGTTTGGCGCATCATGGCCTACTGCAATCCTCGAAACATACTCATAAGAGCCAGACACATTCAGGGTTGCCTCAATGTCATAGCCGACAGTCTCTCCAGGAAAGACAAAATTATTCAGACAGAATGGTCCCTTCAATCCTCAAATATTCAGTCTAATTTGCAAAATTTGGCACACACCAATGGTCGACATGTTTGCCACCAATTTGAATCACAAGCTACCAATCTATGTCTCACCGGTCCCAGATGCAAATGCTATGAACATAGATGCATTGAACATCTCCTGGGAGGGTCTGGACGGCTATGCCTTTTGTCCTGTAGCTCTCATACCAAAGGTCATACAGAAAATGAACACCTACAGGTGCAGAATGATAGTAGTAGCGCCAGGGTGGCCCAGAATGCATTGGTTTTGGGATCTAGTCAATCTGTCAACCAAACCCCCATTACAACTTCCTCATTGGCCTCATCTGCTAAAACAACCTTTCAGTCAGAAGTTCCATCAGAATCTCATGTATCTGAATCTTCATGTTTGGCACCTAGACACCACTCAGAATCACTTGAATCATTCAGGTGGCAGATCGAATTAAGGCATCTCAAAGACCCTCATCTAGAAGATTCTATGAGTCAAGGTGGTCCATTTTTGAACTCTGGTGCCAACAGAATAAGGTGGTCAGCGCAGAGCCTTCTATCTCAGACATAGCAGAATTTTTTAACCATCTGTTTACTGTCAAAAATTTGAAGCCTGCCACAATTGCTGGCTACAGAACTGCAATTTCTGACCATTTAGGACCTTTTGGTCTGGAAGTAGGCAAGAGCATACACTTGAATAGACTTCTTGCAAGCTTTTACAGGGAGAAACCTATTCTCAATAGAGGTATTCCCTCTTGGAACCTATCTTTGGTTCTTATGGCTTTGAATAAGGCTCCTTTTGAACCTTTGAAGGATGCAAGTCTTAAGGTTTTGACTTTCAAGACTGTTTTCTTGATGGCTTCGGCATCTGGCAAAAGGAGGGGGGAGGTGCATGCTTGGACATTCTCTTCCCTCAGACATAAGCCTCACTGGAAGGAGGTCACTATCTCTCCTTCTCCTGCCTTCTTGGCTAAGAACCAGTTAGCTTCTGAGGGTCCAGATTTGATCAGACCTATAGTCATTCCAGCTCTAAAACCATTTTTGAACTCCGATCTGTCTGATGATATGACTCTGTGTCCTATTAGAGCTCTTCGGTACTATTTGGATAGGACTTCTACTCTAAGAAAGGGCAAAAATCTTTTGTTCATCTCCTTTAAGGAGGGCTTTGACAAAGATATTCAAAGATCCACTATTTCATCTTGGATCAAACAGACTGTTGTTTTAGCCTATCAATCTTCGGATTCTATGTCCGACAATGTTCATGTAAAGGCTCATGACATAAGATCCATGTCAGCCTCTTTGGCCTTTAAGGGTGGGGTCTCATTAGAACAAGTATTAGGCTCATGTTTTTGGAAGAGCCACAACACTTTTACCACTTTTTATTTGAAAGATGTAGCTTGGCAGTCCACCGACCAATCAGATTTCAAGTTAGGCCTAGTGGTTTCTGCTCAACATGTGGTGAAATTTTGAGTATGTTTTCCATGTTTTTTTCATATGTTCTTCATACTTACATGTCTTCAGCCATACCAGTAGCTTGTACTGACATTTGTCTTCTTTTTTCAGATGGCCCCATGACTGTATTTAAGGAGCCATAGAAGTCAGCTTGGGGATGCCTTTCTGGTGGATGACAGCATCTTGCTCGAGGGACCCAGGAAGCCATCCCCGACCATTCAGTTAATCGGTGATGGGTAGCTGTAAGATAGCACATACCAATTGAATCAAGTTTCAACAACAACAGTGCATCATGAATATTCATGAGGTTAGCATTCATTACTTATCTTCACAGATTTTTCACAGTAATGAGTAATCTTAATGCAGCGTTCTTAAGCTTATCTTATCCTCTCCTTCAAATGCTCTTATGGTGAACCCCATAGTCTATTAACAGGGAGGTTTCAAAACAAACCCCTCCTCCTGTTATGGTTGGAATCAAGCATTTGTGAGGATAAGGTAAGGCTATTTTACGCAATAAAATGTAACAAATTTTATTGTAATTTAACTTTTTGTAAGTTAAATACTTACCTTATCCTCACAAGGACAGACCCACCCTTCCTCCCCTCACAAGTTTGTTTTCATAGGGGACCAAAAATTAAATGAGGATCTCTCGCTAAAAGTCCAACCGACAATGGGTTGTGCGCATGCGCACCTATCACTAACTACGGGGTTCACCTCTCGAACAAGAATAATTTTTAAATATTCTTGTTGGTCGCCGCGTTTTGCCTCCACAAAACCAAGTAAGCATTTGTGAGGATAAGGTAAGTATTTAACTTACAAAAAGTTAAATTACAATAAAATTTGTTACAATTGTTGTAGTATGTACTAATACAAGTCCCAATGAAAGGACTATGGTGAGGCAGGGATATGTAACATGTGTGTATGTATCAGCTCTTCAAACATTTTTGCCTTGCGAAATTGCAATTCAACTGAACCTTAGCATTAACCTGGTAATGAGAAGACGTTCGATTTGGCTCACAGCCATAGTTCATTAGAACTATAAACCCTTAACCATCTACCATCTACAAGTTGAGGCCAACCATCTCACTTGCTATCCAAATCAAGGTACATACCGTTCACTACTTTACCCATTTATATACATAGAGACACAAAACGGTAAAGCTCCCACTTCCGTTTTACTGTTTTACTGTTTTATGATTTTGAAATACTGTATTCTTACCCTTTACCTTATGACTAATTATAATTAGGAAAACTGTATAAGGGTCAGGATTTAAAACAGAAAACGGCCTTTTTCCCTTTTACTATTTATGGTACATTTTGGCCATTCATGCTTTCTCACAGCCTATTAAGTGAAGGTCATTTCCCTGGTAACCACAGTAGTCTTGATTGTGACGTCACAATGCAAAATTTGAAAACATAATTGTGTTTAAAATATTATTTTGGTAAATATTAAATAATTCCAAAACTGCTTGATGGATTTTATTGATATTTCTTAATTGGATGTATCAAAGTATGGGGAGTGCATCTGCTTTGTGGTGACCTTAAACTCATGGCAATAACGTCATTGCAATAACTTTCAGCTTACCACTTATGGAGCCAATATTCAAAAATTACTCACTGATTTTATTCATAAGGAGTGTGCAAGTGTCATTTAATCTTATGAGGCTACATAAGTTAAGGTGACCTTAAACTCTCAGCTTAAACTTCATTGTAATGACTTTACGTGACTCTTTCAAAAGCTAGTAAATATTAGTAATTTTCATTCAATTAATTTTATTCGTGGATAGGTGTACATAGACCCTTGGGTAACAAGCATTTAAATGTATCTTTAAACTGAAAACAATAAATTTATTTTAATCACTTTATGTTTAGTAACAAACTTCTTGAAATATTGCTTTGTACATAACTAAAACTACTGAAATAATTCTTTTAAAAGAACAACATATTCAGACATTTTTTGTGAAGAGTACAGTTTTAGGAATGTAACTGGTGTATTGGCAGAGTAATTGGTGACTTAAACAATCACACAGCTTTTAACTAACGATACAGAAAAGTACTAGGGCCAAGGTTAATTCATTTATAATTTTCAACTTAGTATCTTGGTTTATGGAGATAATAAATTCATAAATTAAGATAAAATTTATCAATTTTCTAACCTGAGAATCAAGATGATGAGTTATTAATTTGATTTTTTTGTGTTGGAGGAGGATGGGGGCACCAGTACTAATCCCAGAAGTCTTTGAGAAGCTAGAATATGTAAGCATTAGTTTATTGTAAAATACAATATTGTTAATGGCTTATTTACAGTTCATTTTTACATTTATAAGATTACATAATTTTTTGTTATACTTAATCACAAATCCGACTCACTTGTAATTGATCTTAAATTAAGATACTAGAGAGAACATTAGACTGACTAATCTGTCCATAGTTTAATAGGTAAAACTGCAGGAAAACCAATGTATACATTTAACCAGCCCTATCAATAAACTAACATGTATAGGGTGAAAGGTTAAGGTTGTGGGATTTAACACAGCTTCATATCGGGAGAGACCCTTACTATATCCCACATGTAATTATGATTTAAATTTGAACCTGTGACCACAGGCATACATTTCTTCCACCACTAGAGTAAGAAATCTAAAATTCGCCAGGAATCTAAAATTCGCCACCTCTAAAACCTTAGTTAATTTTATGAAGAAAATGATGTTTTTGTCCAAAAATTGGTATTTTTCAGTTCAAAAGCCTTAATTTACTATACAGTCAACAAATCTCACCACAATTCATTTATTTTATTAGTATTTTCACATGTGGCGAATTTCAGATATGTGGCGAATTTTAGATTTCTTACTCTAACACTTGTGATAGTAGTGCTATTATCATGAATACAAAGAATACCACTGCCCACCATGGAGATTTGCACTCTTTGAAGGTACCTCAAAATTTAATCTGCATTATATGCTTTCCCTATAAAACTCACCTAGCCTAAGTATAGCAGGGCTTCATTATATGAGGTACATGATGTAGTTGTGAAAAATTCTGAATTGAGAATGATGTACTGACCTTCACTTTTGTTGTGTTTATAATAGAAATGCCTAAAGTCAATACAGCCTGGAAAAATCATTTCTGTGAGAACTTAACATTTACATATATTACCTCTCCTAAGGTAAACAATATAATGCAGTAAGAACACTTTTATAGCTCTTAATCTTGATCATATGACAGACTCTAAGGCTGAGAAACATTTTTTATGAATATAACACCAGGTACGCATGATGAGGATACTGTGACTTAGGGATAGAGCTGTATTCCTGTCACCTACATAGGTGTTATGTGTTTTCAATGCTCCTTATTTGTTGTTTCTAAAGTTCAGAATTTCCACCGAGTGGACGCAAAATCACCTAAATATCACCTAGAAATTGCCCAAAATATTGCCTAATTTAAAGGCTGTGTTGAAAATCCATGTAAAATCCTTTTTATAAGAAAACCACCAAATTGTTCATTTTTGTGAGCACAATACTTACTAATTGATAATTGAACTAGAAACTTAATATAAGATGTCTTAAAAGTTATATATCTAGTACATGTAGTAACATTCACAGAAAATATCGGCCAATGGCGGAACACTGGGAAATCACAGGCTGTGCTAAAATCCCTTTAAAATGTTTAATATCTGATAGACTTTAATAAGCGACCACCAAATTATTCATTATTATGTGTAGAATCCCCGTCTATAGATAACTTAACTAGAAACTTTGCATAAGATATCTTGAAAGTAAGTTACTGAGCATTGACACCCACAGAAAAAGTCACCCCACAACAGAATGCTTGAAAATTCAAGGTTATGTTCAATGAATATGTTAAATGTCCTTTAAAATGCTTAATATCTGATAGATTTTAATAAAACAACCACCAAATCATTCATTATGGATAGATATTTAGACAGATAGGTTCTTCATTATACTCTCACCTGGTATAAGTACAACAAATAAAGTCAATAAAGTTTATATAAATTTCATATTTCAGACACAGCCAGCAAATTTTGTTTGGCATATACCGTAAATTTCCAAAATAACGCCCAGGTTCAAATAAACGCCTGGTTCAAATTAACGCCTGGTACCAAGCACACTGTTTACAATTTATAACACTGTTTTTTGTATTTCAAAAGAACGCCTGGTTCAATTTAACGCCTGGTCTGATGCCATTTGAAAATAATTAACGCCTGGGCCATATTTTGGAAAAATACGGTAACAGAGTCTCAATAAATTTATAGAAAAGCACTGGCACAGTGTTACAAAATGATTCATTGTAGAGCTGTTAAGTTGTATACTGAACATTTAAATATACATGCATGTAGATAAGGTGACATGTAAAGATGTAAAGCTATAATGATTAGTGCCATAAATAGCTTACACTTTGACAGAGAATATGGGAATTCTTGCCCTTTGACACAGTTGTGGGTTGATTAGATGGGCCTGTGATTAGATGCCGAACGTGCTAACCACTAAGCCACTGAGAACTTTACAGAATACTTTAAATAACAATTTACAATATTTAGTTATCTTAAACTAGTTCTTTGTCAACCCTTATGTTGTTGAAGTTACTTGCCTTAAAGTGGCTAAACTCAAAGTTAAACCCATTTTGTCAAACTAAAGTAACTTAAGTATGGACAAAGTAAATTAACTTAAGGCCATGTTAGTGTGTAAAGTATGTGTAATCTCTTGTAAATCTCCAATTAAGGGGACCTTTGATTGTTCAGTATTGTAAATAAAATGTAGCTATTATTTACAACTTATTAGTAAAATGTTACCCCAACTATCTCTTTGATTCCTCACACTTGCCTTCATATTGGCACAGTGGAAATATGCACTAAAATTCATATATAATTGCTGAAATACTTCATTATTGCAAATTCTTCTTGGAATATATCATACACACTGGGTTATGACATCACTAACATGAGTGAGGTCATAGGCCTCTGATGAATAACCACAAGTGTCTCACCAGCATGTGGCTGCCCCCCCTTTCCCCTCCCCCCAAAAAGACAAAATGGGAAAAAGTAGTAAAAGAGTAAAAAGGTATTACATTAAACAATAAAAGGCCATATATTTATTGACACTTATTGCAAGATATTACACTGTAAACATGAACTTTACCTATTTCATATTGACTTTCTACAACAGATAAATGAGTATCTAAGGCTTTACCAGTTCCAAAACAGTAAAACGGAAATAGATGCTTTACCGTTTTGTGTTTCTTTGCATGTAAATAGGTAAAGTAGTGAACGGTATGTACCTTGATTTATCCAGGTAGGTTAATAAAAGAAGTGGCAAAAGTTGTAATCAAGGTGAACAAAAGTGCTATGAATAATGCTACAATATAATATTTTAGTCAATAGACATGACATATCTTCAATTTTTAGGCACTATGTATCACACTTTATTTTACTGAACCAAGTAACAATGGTAAATAAAAGCACAGTACAATTCCACTTACCACACTGGAAGTAGGTTTCAGCAGCATTGTCTTGATCTTGAAAATACAGAAGTACATCAGCTTGACTTGCAATGAAATGCAATCCATTGGCGAGTGCAGGCTCAGGCGTTTGACAACTTCCGGAGATGATGGCTGCTTTAGTTGCATTCAAAGTGACATACAAAAAGCAGTCGCAAGCCAAGGGGTTGTTTGAAAGTGATCTGAAATAATAAAGTAAGTAAAATATCTTGAAACAGTCCAGTAGGTACAGGTAAGGTAATTTTATTGGTTTGTTTGATAGGTGCTTATTTCTTGTTTATTTTTATAAATTAAAAAGTAACCCAGAGTTTCTTATCCCCTGAACAGATTTACCTTCTCAGCCACTGTCAATATCAATTTCTACTCCTGGGTAAAATTGGGACACAGAAGTATGACTCACAATGTTTAAGTATACCATCTGTACAACCCAAATCCTTCTGTTTTGAAGTTCATCATTTGAACAACTGGGCCACAGAGACCACTAAGTCTTGAAAGAGAAGTAGAACATTCTATAATGCTAATACCCCTTTCACACTACAGGCAGTATCACTGTGGTAACCCACATTTGGGGAAATGTTCCTGTCCTTGGATCACTGTCTGATGTTTTTAGATGACCTTGCAAGTCAGTGGAGAACCTTCCATAACCTTGCGAGTCCTACCAAAGTTCTAGACTGTTTAAATTTCTGCCTCTGATTTCAGTACCATCGGCATGCACAGACAAGTTCGTGCATGCACATATGAATTTCTAACTATGGTAACCAAAAGTGTGGTTCACGGTGTACATAAGGTTGTGATTCAGTCATCTTTCAGTGTAATATGGCGACATAAGGTGAGTCAAGTTATTGGTCGTTTTATCCGATGGCTACCGAAGGTGAGTTGAGGTTGTTTCATGGGGACAAACGTTTGTGGAACTGTCATTCTACTGTTATTGATGGTTGAAAATAGTGGCCAATCAGTGGCCATCTACCTGTAGTGTTAACAACTCAGATGAAATGGGGCAACTTGGAGGGGGGGGGGGGGTGGTTCCACCACCGGGAAAAACATCTAACTGTGGGACGAACGCCTGATTGCAAATAACAACAGTGAAGTACAATTTTGTAAGAACAGATATGTGTTTGTTATCTTGAATATTTGGATAGCACATGTTTGGACAATACAACTTCTACTTTATAATGTAGAAAACTGAAATACTTGATTTGCAACTCTTCAAGCATTAATATTCCCTGATGATTAGTAATTGCTTCGTTTTAATCAGTAGTTTAAAATGAATCATCATCAGACAAATAGCTATTAATAATAACTAAATAACACCAAGATACATTATTTTATAATTGTTCATTTAACTAAACTGGGGGGGGGGGGGGGGGGGTCTAGTTATACAGAGTAAAGTGTTTTCTTGAGAAATGAAGAATCATAAAACAAAAATGAAACAACTTTTTCTCATGTTGTCCATTTACCTCGTCAGTTAGAGATCAGTCAGTGTTTCACATAGATAAATGCATTTCCTGCAAATGTCAAAGATTGCTCATAATCAATTACTGGTATAATAAACACATAGCTGGTCATAATTGGATTAAAAACTACAGGGTAATTAATCATGGAGAAGCTGGAAAATTAAAGAGAATTACACTGTAAAAAGAAAAGTTTTATAAAATGCATAGACTTTAAGCCTTTGTCTGAAGTAGATTAAAAGGTGGCACTGTAGATAGCAAAAGACTTTAAGACTCTAGTCTAGCACTTTTACCAGCTCAGCTAAAGGGGTATCCTTGGAAGCCCAGGTGTTAACAGAACTGACATAGGTGAGGATATTACATCTCACAAAACATGGAAAGACCTGTCCTCAGGTCTGACATGAATACATTATTGTGCTTTGACTCATTTGGCCGTGAGGGTGGGGGTGGGGGGATCTTTAGCCATCTCCACCATGTGCTGGAAAATGCAATTATTGATTGGTTCTGCTGGGACTCAGTTCCAGTGGATTATACACAAAAATAAAAACAGGTCTAGCTCTTTAACCAGCTGAGCTAAAAGGGAATCCCCAGAAGCCCAGCTGTTACAGATTTAATATACGTGAGGATATTACACAGTTTTACTTACAGTGATGCTAACTTCTCTGTATCTTTAAAAGCATCAGGTTCAATACTTTCAATGAGATTGTTGGACAAGTCCAAGCCTCTTAGTTCACCAAGAGAAACTGCTGGGAAGAACTGTATCATGTTGTTCTGCAGATAGAGGTACTGGAGGGAGTTCAGTCCATCAAATGCACCAGGTTGTATGCTGCTAATTTCATTGTTCTCCAGGTAACTAGAAAAACCATAGCAATAATTAAGTTAATATAGAAATACAGCAATTTTAATTCTAATAGTGTTTTTATAGACTTAATCTCTATCTAATGGGGCTATTCCACTGGAGCTGACCTTTACCAACTCTAGGGTCTATTAGCTGAGTTGGGGATCAGGGACAAAAGTGCAGAAGAAAAGTGTGTGAAAAATATTTGTCAGTTTCATCTCCACAACAGGACATAGTACATCCCGGTGGGTCTGGATCTAGATCCTGACCTGACATGAGGTTGGCCTGTTTTCCTCCACAACCAGACATGAAACTATGAGGACAAACCGTAGAGATACAACAGACAAGTCGTAGGTTGTCATGACAAGCCGTAGTGACAAGCCAACAAGACAGGGGAAGTTTACAGAGGGGACATAAATACTGAGTCTTAAACCCCAATCTTGTTTTAAATGCAATTAACTGAAACAATTTTTTTGTGTCAAAATTTATTTAACTTATTTGTTTAGACTTTTGGATCAGATCAGTCTCAGTTGAGTCAGCTTTGGTGAAATGGATTTGAGCAAAAAGTCAGTTGGAACAGACAAAACATATTTAGATTTGATCCAGTGACTTAGCCTGGCACTAGGACATGTCTGAAAGTTTCAGTAAAGTAGGTCCTTGTTAAAGAGGATTCATTTTAAAATGTAAATTAAAATATTCCTTGGAGTTATCTTAGTTTTTGGTTCAGTAGAAGTACCTCTGTAGTTCCTTAATATCAGCCTTAACAGGATTCAACTGATATGTATAGTTACTTAAAACTGAGGCAGGACTCAATACTTACAGTTTCTGTAGACTGCTGAGATCACTGAAAAGATCCTCCAGTAGAACTTTAATCTTATTGTAAGAGATATCCAGTTCTCTCAAAGCACTATTTGCTGATGTAAATGAACCCAGAGGTAGTTCAGTGATCAGGTTATTGCTTATTTTGCTGAAAAATACCAAGAGAACAAATGTAGTTGTTTCATACACTACAAAATGTGTTATTTGTTACAGAAAAATATTGGCAGTTTCCATATGAAATTTCAAATAATGAATTTCACACATTTCATAGTTGTCATAGTAATAACCCTGTTCCAATATTAGTAGTTTGCTTTCTAATTGCTCCAATAATGTTGTCCAAATTGCAACTTTACTGGTTGCAGGACTTATTTTTTCAGTCAGAAAGGCTGGGAGCTTAACTGCAGCAATTCTAGAAGCTTGTCAAAATTTATGACACATTTTTAAAACTGTTGTCAGTGAGCATTTCTGTCTGATGACCAATCTTTATGCTCACAAGATGGTTATGACTGTCTTTATCATGCTATCACTTATTTTTGTGGTACTGTTTCAAATAATTTTGAACACTGTAATTTCTTTAAGAACGGAGCTGAGTTATTGGGCTTGGTGTTGCAATTGGAAGAGGTCATAAAGGCGATATCTTTGGTTGCATAACTGTTTTCTTCACACAGCACAAATCAAGTAGTATGTCACTTTTGGACAGAACCAATGTGAAAGAAGAATGCAATTACTCCTTCAGCAGAGGAACTGTTTCCACAAAGGCAACCAATAATCAACAAATATTAATTCATTGTTTATTTGTCTTTTAATTTGATAAACATTTTAAAAGTGACTACTGTATACTTATTTTTTAATTATCACATCATGACATAACTTATGCAGAATAATACCATGGCTTAATAAACTGTCTCTTCTGGAACATCATCTCCGTCAATCTCAAGTTATAATGTATGAAATCTCTGAACATCAGGGAAAATGTCTTTTTAGATATCCTTGATTTATTTATTTCGGGTTTTACGTCGCTTTCAACACTGTACAGGTCATATCACAACAGGTAGTTGGAAGGGCAGAGGAAACCAATACATACAGTTTGTTAGGGTTCTGTACTGTAAAGTGCCGACCAACGGTAAGCACCTACCAGCTTTCCCACTTGAGGCCGTGCCGGGAATCGAACCCCGGCCTCAGAGGTGGGAGGCGAGAGTGTTACCACTCTGCCACTTTGGCCCCCTTTGAGATATCCTTGAACCTTGGTTGATAAGTTGTCTGAGGGCAAACTAAGCAAATGGCTCACCATGTTTTTCAAAGTAAACTTTGGTTATGCTTCAATTAGGTCATGGGGTGAAACATGTTTGGTTTCAATACCCAAGGTTGAGAACCATGCTTATCTTTGTTGTAATTCAATGCAAATAATCAAAAATAACTAGCTGTAACTTTTATATTTTCAAAATGAAATTTTTGATTATACAAAGTTTCATTTTAAGCAATACTTTATTACCAATGTAACTATTTTATAAAATTATACTTTGTATTACAACCAGAAATTTATTTAAAGTCAGATTACAATCAAGTAGTTTACATTATATAGACATTTCACCTACATGGTCTGCAGACTGGTAAGATCCAGAGATGTGGCAGGGTACTCCACAATGACATTGTTACTCAGGTCAATGTACTGGATTCCACAGTCAGAGAAAGAATCATCAGGCAGTCTAGACAGCTGGTTGTTATTTAATCTAAGCCACTCACTAATAGAACAACTTCCTCCAAAGATGCTTCCACCAAACTCTGAGATCTGGTTGTTACTCAAAATGCTAGAGGGGGAAGAGAAAACAAATGACTTTTCTCTTATTTGATTGTGTTTAAACAAACTTTTAACACACAATTTTAGATAAAGGACAAAGTTGGCCTTATATTCCTGGTTACAGCTATGAACATACTGGGATAGGATTCTCAGTATTTCCCATTATCATGACTTGATATAGGGATGCAGCATTCAAAAGCATGCTTCTATGCAGAATTTTAGATGGATTAAAGGACAGACAGAAAGGTAAAACCTGAGTGCTCTAAAATGCTGCAAAGATGCATATGTTTGAATGCTCTATCCCCATCCTAACATGACAACTCAAATATTTACATTTATTTATTAAATAACAAATTATTTTTTGACAATTTAATATGGTAAAACTGTTTGTAAACAGATAAAACAGAATGGTGAAAAATTATTTCTTTGGTATATGATGGAAGAGCGTGCCATCTGTGCAGAATTTTAGATGGCTTCTTTAATCAATCAGAATTAAGGACACAACCGTGTTATGTTAGAATTTGAATCAGTTGCTGCAGAGATAAGAGCCATGTGATCATTTTCAAAACTGAAAACTACTAGCCTAAGGCCATTTAGGCTGATGTAAAAGCAGGGCCAATCCACTGTATATATGTCCAGTGAATACCTATTGGACCTATGCATCAAAGTTTGCAGTTCAAAACGTAACATTTGGGTAAAATGCCACTTTAAAAAATATTAATATAGGTCACATCACAAAGGGTAGTATTAGGAAATCAATGAAAGTAATAGGGAATACTATTTTTTAACATTCTGCACTACAGACAACCAGTTATTATATGAGCATACGTAATGCCTTGAACATAATTCAAAACCCATGATCTTTGAGGAGGAAGGCACTGGAATTAAAAATATGCTCTCAAAGTGGTCCCTTCAATCATTGAATTAATTCAGGTTTTTGAGGGTTTGTGTAATGTCCAAAATTGTCATTTCCTAAACTTAAATTAGACATGGCTAATGAAGCTGGGAGAAATATCCAAGTATATTGTTATCAAATATCTAAATGAAATAAATTTATATCTCAGAAAATACAAAATCCTTTTTTAAGTCACAGTATATTATGCACAAAAATGCTATAATAAATAATAAATATAAAAACAATTTTCATATACCAAGAAAGAAAGTAGAGATATCTTCAGTAATACAACTTTTCTCAAGAATACTTCAAATTTAACAAGAATTTCCCATTTCCACCAACTGTGGTACAGTCATATAACAATCAAAATAAAAGAAAAATTATATTTTTATATCTTTTTTTTTGCTCTCAGATTGCTTCACAGTTAAGGATTACATCAAAAAATATCCACATTCTCCACAAGTAACAAAGGTTTCTACATATATCCTAGGATTAATTTAAACCATAGAAAAACATCTAAAAGAAATAACAAAGCACTTACAGATGTGTTAAAGATAGATTTATGAAAGCCTCTTCTTCGACTATTGTTGTGTCTGAACTTCCCAGGTCAAGGTATGTGGCTGATACATCATTAAATGCAGCAGTTTGAATAAGTTCCACTGCAGAATTCTGTAAATATATACTTCCGCCAACTGAGACATCATTGAAAGTCAAAGCAGGGATCACTGTAGCACCAACTGGACTCATATTGATGTTACCACTGAAAAGTACAAATAGTGTATTGAAGTAATTGTAAATCATGACTATCTGTTGTTGATGGGAAAATAATATTACAGTTGGATATTGAAACTATAATAGATTCATAATTAACATAATAGTGAATATAACAACCGAAAACTCGGACAGCATTTCTAATAGGCCATAATAAAAGCATCATTATTTGATGACATTGGGGTTTTGAGTGTAGTAAAATAAGTTGATAAAATGAAAGAAGTCTTTTGCTTTGTAGCCAAGGTGTAAGCAATAAAGGCAAGAGAAATAAACTATTTTCATAAAATTAATAACTTGTGTAACTGAAAATCATATGACTGAGCTTCTATTGAATACTTTGTAAAACAACATAAGTCACAGGATCTTTTGTTTTTGTAATATTTAAAATAGGTTTCTTAAAACTTGGGTCTGTGTTGGCAATTGCTAACCTGTATACAAATCCATCTTGTTACACTGTGAGATGGATATGTTATCAATACATGTTAGAGACATTACTTCTAGCTTTTGACTTTTGGACCTTACTTTATTTCGCAATGTATATATGCTTTTGGGATGAAAGTAGCTTTCTTTTTGAAGTTTTATGTTTATGTGGGTGTTCCACTTGAGCCGACCCTACAAGAGACTCAACAACTCTAGGGTCAGTTAGAAAAGTCAGAGACAAAAATCCAGAAAAAAGCCCCCAACAGGATGTAGTACATCCTGACTTGTCTGCATCTACCTCCTCACCTGACTTGGAGTCCGGTGTTTTTATCCACAAGACAGGAAACTACCAGGACAAGCTGTAAACCCCTATTTGAAAAAGCCATATCAGACCACAACAAGCCATAGTGACAAAGAGACAAGACTGGAGCAGTGTCCTGACCCACCCCAACTAGACTGATTAATTTCTGCAGTCAGGATCATGAGTCGGGATCAAAGCAACACTATATAAACCCCTTCTGACTGCCGTAACTCATCATTTGTCACTGCAAAGATGCCAGCTACACATCAGAGACACTTTCTACTGAAGCTCAGGGTCCATTTGTTTTTTTATTGACTTTAATATTTTGATTTCATTGTGATTTGCAGACAAACATAAGAACAGCCCCCACCACCACCCTGAAGAAGAAAGCCACAAAGCCCTAGGTCATGCCTTGGATCCTTCAAAGAGAAGAAGCAGGATGCTATAGAACCATCCTGGCCGATTTAATACAGACTGACATCCTGGCCAAGTAACCAGAATTGTGTCAGGATGCCACCTGCATATTTTGACCTTATTGAAGAACGCACACACCACCACATCAAGAAGTCAGTCACCATTTTAGGAAGCACTTAGAAGTAGGACTGATACTGGCAGTAACGCTGAGACACCTGACAACAGGAGAAACATACATGTCCTTGCAGTATCACTGGCTGGTTGGCCAAACCACCATATATAAATTTGTCTCTGTTAACTGCGGGGCCATCCAGGAAGAAATATTAAAAGTAAAATTTTGTAAACCTTCAGATTTTGTGTATATTTTAAAATGGATTTAAGTGAAAAAGTTAACAAACTTTTTTCCAATTTATTTTTCTTTTCAATTTTTTGGGGTTGCAAATTTGCAAAATATTTCTAACTTTAAAACTTTCCGGAAGTGTCAAAATCTTTTGTAATTTTGAAAGTTTCCCGAAGGTCAAAAGTCAACAGTCAAATCCAAAATTCAAAATCTTTTGAAAATTGTCAAAGTTTCTCAAAAGTAAAAGTCTCTCTTTTTCCAAAATTAAATTTTTTTTTTAAAGTTTATATCTTTATTAGTCCACGTAAATTTTGTCACTCACCCAAGTATAACTGCTTGTAAGATAACTATCTAAAATCTGATGATTTGTGTTGGAATTCAATTGACAAACATTGTGTCATGGAATATGTTAACCAACTGAAGTTAACTGGATCCAGGAGCATAAAATTATCATTTCATCAGTACTTAACAATAACACAGAGAATTTGTCCCAGACTGTATAGTTGTGGAACTACTGACAGCTATGTGATGGCTGTAACTTGGCGGAATAAGGAGATTATTGCCTAATCTAATGTGAAACCTAAATAAAATACAGAATAAAAAATATAACTGGACAATATACACCACACTATTCTGAACTGCTTTATGTAACACACTCTCCAGTGAAGGCGACTATATCCTACCATCTGAGATGATAATACATTTTTATCTAGTCGAAATATAAATATTCACTAAGTAGATTATATAAAATGCATTTTACAATGGTGTAGTGTATGGTGTTTAGTTCAGATATATCTTGATAATTTGTATAAAATGACATTTCAAGACATATAGGTTCTTTGTCAATAGAAGGTAGTTTAATACCTCTATTCCTTGAAAAAAATATTATGATGAAATAAATAACAAACAAGAGGGTCAGAGGTGCCCCAAAAGGCGGGTTGCGCACGCAGGAAACAAGGTTAGCAACTGCTCTCATTAAATTTAGGAACAAGGAAAGAAATGTTAGGTTACCCACTTAAGGTAAATGTGTTCGAGTTAGAGTCCGGAAACGAAAATGTGGACAAACAGACGGATGGACAGACATATGGACGAAAAACGGACAAACGAACGGACAGAATTTCACCAATATCGAAAGGAACCTAGCTATCATGTTGATCTATGTCCCTGTCAAGTTTGAATTTGATTGGTCAAACCGTTTTCAAGTTAGAGTCCGGAAATGAAAAATGTGGACGGACAGACGGACGTCGGACACATCAATCTAATAGGTGGGTTGGTTACATGCAACCCGCCTAAAAACGAACAAATGGACAGAAAAACAAGACAAATGAACGGACGGATTTACACCAATTTCGAAAGGAACCTAGCTATGATGGTGATGTATGTCCCTGTGAAGTTTGAATTAGATTGGAGTAACCGTTTTCGAGTTAGAGTCCGGAAACAAAAATGTGGACGGACAGATGGATGGACAGAAAAACGGACAAAAACGAAGAAACGGACGGAAAAACGGACAAACAAACAGACGGAATTTCACCAATTTCGAAAGGAACCTAGCTATGATGGTGATCTATCTCCCTGTGAAGTTTGAATTTGATTGGTCAAACCGTTTTAAAGTTAGAGTCCGGAAACGAAAATGTGGACAAACAGATGGATGGACAGACAAACGGACGAAAAACGGACAAACGAACACACGGAATTTCACCAATTTCGAAAGGAACCTAGCTATGATGGTGATCTATCTCCCTGTGAAGTTTGAATTTGATTGGTCAAACCGTTTTAAAGTTAGAGTCCGGAAACGAAAATGTGGACAAACAGATGGATGGACAGACAAAGGGACGAAAAACGGACAAACGAACACACAGAATTTCACCAATTTCGAAAGGAACCTAGCTATGATGGTGATCTATCTTCCTGTGAAGTTTGAATTTGATTGGTCAAACCGTTTTAAAGTTAGAGTCCGGAAACGAAAAATGTGGACGGACAGACGGACAGACGGACAGACAGACAGACGGACGTCGGACACATCAATCTAATAGGCGGGTTGGTTACACGCAACCCGCCTAAAAATCTGTACTCAACCTGCTGTGGTGGCTGGTGTGGTTGAAGGCATAAGCATAGAGGTGATTCAAAGGGTTTCCAGAGAGATCCAAGTCCCGCATCGCCACATTACTGAAAGCTCCAGAATAGATGTGAGAGATCTTGTTACCCGTGAATGTTCTGCAAAATAGTAGACTGTGTATCACTAGAACCTAGCAGTATTATACACAGGATATAGCTCAACAGAGACTTAAACGCAGTGATTCTAATCATGCCAGTATCAACTTACCCAGGTTCTTTGTCATTCGTTTGTTTAGTCTGTTAAGCAACAAGTCACTCAAGGGACTTAAAACAACAACATTTTACATGTTGTTTAAATAAATATAAAACAATTAAACAATGCAATGAAACTGTGGTTGAGATGAAAGTTGTTGATGCATTTTCATGAGACCAAAAAAAAACTATACGGATGAAATAACTTCAACAAAGATTCCACAGAAAATGTCATTTGAACAGAAAAACTTCATTGGTTCCCATTGAAATACAGGGTACTGACCAAAATAGGTCTGATCATATACAAAATTCTAAAACATGGAGTTCTACTTGAAATGTATAACTATAAATGAATACTGAATATTAATATACACTTGTAGAACAGATCATAATATTCCCATGGTGGTGTACATTGTTTGAGTAATACTTTATCTTTATTTCAATATGTACAAAAACTTTGAAATATAACAACACTTTATTTGCAGATACTCTAGCAAGTGTTATTTTTTCTTAATTAATAAATTAATCTGTGAACCAAACATAACTGTAACTTTACTGACAAGTTAAACCTATCGTCTTTAGAATCCTGATTATCCAAACTACTTTTTCTGAGTACATTATTCTATGAACAGAGTTTTAGTATTTTATACCAATTTCATTTTGTCTATTCCATTTTCTATTTTGTCAATATTCTAGTATCAAAACAATTGTGACTAGGTATGTTCAGATAAAAAGAGGATGAATTGTATTTACTTGTTTATGATACATCACTTCTGTCAATCAGTTTATTACTGACTTTATTTTGTTTCTCATAGAGCAAAACCTCTATTATCCGAACATACCTAGTTACAACTGTTTGGATACTAGAAGATTGACAAAACAGAAATGGAACATACAAAATGAAATTAGTATAATATACTGAAACTCTCTTCATAGAATAATCTATTCAGATAAAATGGCTGGGATAATAGGGATTTTACTTTATAAATATAAAACCCAGTCAGTTAAAATTACTCTGCTGGAATATAAGGTCAACATACATGTCTCTTCCAGAAAAGTCTCTGAAGCTTCCAGTGGGAAGACTAGTGATGTAGTTACTGGCAGCTGTGAAGTCTGTAGCTGTAGATCCTGTCATATTTTGAAAAGTTCCACCAAGAGGAATATTGTGAAGGAAGTTGTCTGACAGATCTCTTCAAAACAGTAGCATTTCATTGTATATTATGGGAAAACCTCCCGAATGACATGCATGAAAATAATATATACTAAATGAAGATAACAATATATTGTACCAGTATGTATATAGCACTAATATTACATTGTTACATTTTACTTTATTCCATATGTTTAATGAGGGACGTTTTACTTTTATTATCCAGCATTTTATATGATTAATCAGTAAAATAAATCCATATTTAAAGAAAGAATGCAAACAAAGCTGTCATATATACAGAGGCATCAGTGAATATAAAAACAATTTTTACCTTGTGATTCTATTACCAATTCTTTACAGATTTTAATGCAAGAGGAACATGCAGAAAGTCTGTAATAATACCTTCCTGATGATGCATCTTACATATTTTAGGTTAAATAGTTTTAAAAAAATTAACAAAAAAGAGGCCCTTGTGGACGAATTTGTAGCATTAATTATGCGAGTGACACCGTCAAATAGAAAAATAATATCCTGGCCTGTATGTCCCCATATTCAAGCCAAATACAGCATGTGGTGGATAATAAAAACAATGGAGCATCTTTGTATGTACTAGCATCAGAAACATTTGCCTTATGTTAAAGCTTGATCTAGCAAATTTATCAATGGTTTCTGTGTCAGTTCACAAATTTAATCTTGGAAGTTTACACATAGAAATCTTAGAGAAGATGTAATGGGTAAGAAAAACACTGATTCATAAGTAATTTGTTTCAATGCAAATCTTTACCACAGGATCAGAAAATAGAAGGAAATGAGCTACTAATTTTGATATGGCATAGATTGAATGTATCAAATGAGATATGAACAGTTACTTCAGTCCTAAAAAATGTCTTGAATCTAATGAATCATCCAGTAGTTAGGAAGTATCAG
Organism: Sabellastarte sp. h YS-2021; assembly: GCA_964017235.1. NCBI lineage: Eukaryota > Metazoa > Annelida > Polychaeta > Sabellida > Sabellidae > Sabellastarte > Sabellastarte sp. h YS-2021. The sequence continues at coordinate 56,472,768 of OZ024930.1, read as the reverse complement.
GACAGGCCCTTAGTACATCCCACTAGTTTCCATGTAGTATTTTGCAATGCAGTAGATTACATTAGATTAGATGAGTTGGATTCAAACTCACAACCACAAGGATGAAGACAAGCAATTAGATGTCATGCTTGTAGACCACTAGACAAAGGCTAGACCATGAACAAGGTCCATTTGAAAGTAAGCATGTTCAAGGGCCAGAACAGCTAAGAAATATTGAACAGGATGAAAATTTGTTACAGGCATTCCTAGCTACAACCACTTCAAGTATCCATTTCTACTTCTGAGTGAATAAGAGACACAGTGTAAAATAACTTATACAAGGGAACACTCTCCATAACAAAAGGCAAAGACTGAACCCAAAACTTTGTGCTCTTAACTTCAATAACATTACCACCAGGCAATTGAGATCACTTCAGAAAAAAGCTGCAACACTATCATGTCACTTACATATGTATGGAGTCTGTTACATGATCAAAGGTTCCATCCTCAATATACCCAATGTCATTGCTTGCAAGTTGTATTCCTTGGCTTAAGGGGTTGTCTTGGAAGTGTGTGATCAGTACACGTTTGATGTCATTGTTAGCTAAATTCCTACAAACAGAACATTGACATCTACACTTTATTATATATGATGTACTATATAATGTAGCACAGCAAATACAAACTTGATCTTTTATTGACAAAGAACTGCTATATTTAGGTTTGATCAACAATAGTTTTCACCACAATAAAACCACTGTAGCAGCTGTCAGTTGTATCTGAATCTAAACTGTTTACAAAATGGGAAAAAGAGATTAACTATTATACACTATGTAACTCCCAGCAGAGAATTGAGACAGGAATTTAACTAGCTAAAAGAAAATTCTGGGAAGTTGAAGGTATTAAAGAGTGCTGATCTTCATAAGGAGAGTCCACCTGTGCTAGCAACTTACAGATTATCCAGTGAAGTGCTGTTATGAAAGGCATCATCGGGAATCACAGTGATAAAGTTATTCTCCAGGTTAAGTGTTGACAATACACTCAGGTTTTGAAATGGATGATGATGTAGGAATCTGAACCTGTTTGACTGCAGTCTTAGGACAGACAAACTCTGATAGGGAAATGACTGGTCTTCCACAGTCAAAATACAGTTCAACTGAAGTGACCTAGAAACAGTAAAACAATAAGTGTGAATTAGTCAGAAATAATAGAAAGAACTGCACTGCAGAAGTGCTCTGAAAAATATAACTGCATTGAATTGATAGGAAAACACAGGAAAGAATAAGCTAGACTGAAAATTATCTGGAAATTATAGACTGAAATAGACTTTTTTTCAACAAAAATTTACTAAATCTCTTACATGTAAATATTAAAAATCCCCACTTGAAGAGCTATTACATTGCAATCCAATCTGTGTTCATTGTAATTACAGTTCTGTTGTTTGTTATGTTTCATCAGTGTTTACTGGAATTGACATGTAGTTATATGGTGATGACAGTAATTTCCTGTGGCAACTATTGGACTATTATATAATGTAAATTAGAAATAAATCTTCAAAGATAATGTAAGTATTACTAAAAGCATAACAATTTTGTAATTATTTCTCACAAATTATTTACAATGTGCCATGTTGCAAAAGACTGTTAATTTAAACAAAGTACCGGAACAGTTCATTGGTCAGCAAGAGATAACAGCGTGCTATAAAGGCCATTTGTTAATGAAGTATATATTTGGTTATTGTTATTAAGGCTTTGCTTTTTAAAACCTTTTATAAATGTGCTAAAAGTACAAGTGAAAATCAAATAACTATGTTTAAGGACTGTACTTAACTTATAAGATACAATGTAATTTGAGCTAAGTGGCTTATATTCCCACTGAATCTTTTTGTTAAATAACAGTATTTTATTGAGATGATATTTAACTGTCTAGGTTGTTGAATTTTACTTTTGGTGCACTGGGAGGCATTACCTGTAATTGTAAAATAAGGCAAGCTCTAGAGCTGTAACATACTTGCGGTAAATACTATCACAGCACTCTCCATGTACACATTTCAAAGAAATCCTGCAGCCTGGTTAGAAGAGAATTGCCAAAATGTTTTGAATTTTCACATAAAAGTGAGATAAACCTCACTTTTAAGCATCTCAAAAACGAGTTTGTTATTTATTAGATAAAAAATCAGCATCATTGTATGTCATTTAGTTTTGGAGAAGAAGTCAAAGACAAAAATCCAACTGCCTGCTGAGATTTGAAATCTTATATCTTATTTTCTGATTTTAATTGTTTCCCACCAGAAGGCTTTATCATTACAACAGTAATAGTGCATTGATATGCATATGAAATATTAAGCAATGTATAAGTCAGGAATCATTGTTTATTTATCAGAGATATCAATGATTCTCTATGTCCTACAACACCCTCAACTTTGGGCTTTGAGAAATAAATACTTACAGTATCTGTAGAGTATCCAGTTCAGTGAATGCATTTGTGGGAATGAATGTGATGATATTACTGGCCAAGTCTAAGTCTATGATGCTTGGTAGGTACATTTTACGTCTGACAGCTTCAGGCACATACTGAATGCTATTGCTGCTAAGTCCTCTATTAAAACACAACAGTAACATTAGGCATGATTACTGATAGTGGTAAAATTTCAAAATTTCATGATCTAGTGCCAAGTAGTGGTTAGGGTAGTGGAGGTCGAAGAGGAAAGTTTTTGGTTTGATCCTTCCCAGAAGTATGGAGTTTGTACAGTAGGATATTTTACATACAGGTGTTTCTCTTTATCCATGAATATAAATGGGCATCAACACATTTTGGGGAGGTATACCTGCAACTAATTGGCAAGAAAACATAATAAAAATATTCCAAGTAGCTTCATGCCCCAGAAAGAGTAAATAAGCATTGGTGATATTGTTCACCAAGTCTGAAGATGACATTACGTTAAACTGTTTGCAAATATGGTCAGTCTACCAATTGTGGTCACAAGTATGTGTTTTTTGAAAGGTAAATTTCTGAGATTTATTCAAACTTTAATTTCATAGTTGTTTAAATCAATCTTCCAGTATTCAAAAGAGACAATTTTTCAAAGCTCTGCTGAGTGACTAAATGACAAGCTAATGTAACAATGGGCCAAACTGAGGCCTGTTATGTTCAAAGAAACACTAAAAATAAGGGCTAATTGTAGAGGCTGAAATGAAGGCAATACAAAGAATAAACACGAGTTAATGTAAATGATCACTTGACTGTGCTGGCACGTTTTTTGAAAACAATACAATTTCATTATCTGATTTGAATATTAATGCAGATTCATAAAGAGTTATTGGGAAACACAACTCTTGTTACTTACAATATCTCTAGCTGAGTGAGACATTGGAAGGTGTCAATCATAATGGTTTCCTCTGTCAACAGGTTCTCATCAAGGTAGAGTTTCTGCAGTATGCTCATCTCACAAAAGTCACTGGTCTCTAGTTGTGTGATTACATTGTTCTGCAAATGTCTGTGAAAAGACATATCCCTCTGACAATGAAGCAACATTTGAATATAACTAAATTACCTCCTCTAGAAAGCCTAACATTTATAGTTTGATGAGAGTGTGTATTTGTGTCAGCAGACCTTTATTACAATACAAAGAATATAGTATTTACATTTGACTAAGTTCCCAGCCCATCACACAAGGGCAATGGTCTGCAATATTCAGTGATGTTTCTTCTATAACTGTGTAATTAAATAGAAACCAACTGGAACTGATTTTGGTTTAAAATCACTTTTAGCACAATGTATAGGTCTTATGATGACAGGTAGTTTTCGGTGTAGATGGCAGTTTTCGGTGTAGATAGCACAAAAACTAGTTGGTCAATAGTTCAACATGTTAAGTATAAATGGCATCAGCAAGCAACAACCAATTTTCCCATTTAAGCTAAGGGGCTAAGATTTCAAAATAACAATTTCAGAGATGGCAATCAAGTTGGTTACCACAATCTTACCAAATCATCTTCTTATCTATATTGAAACCAAGACTGGCATTCTGTCCAGTGAAGTAGGAATATTCCAATGTGTTTTGTACCACAAAAAAAACAAGATGCACTCAGAGAGAGCAAAACGCTCGACTCGATGTGACCAGTCTCACAAGTGTTATAAAGTATGACACACATCCATCATGGTGGCATTTCCAGAAATTCTGGAGGCTTCTTGGTATCCAAAATATTAACTGGATCTTTCCTAAACTGTAATCACTCCTTCCCATGGCTAGTCCCTTCCTACTTCAAATTTGACATCAAAATTTATTAATTACTTTTGAAGAAATATGAAGTAGAAAGCTAAAATCATTAAAATACATTGAAATGGGACCTATGAAAATTCATGATTTTTTTGTATTCAAAATATGATCCACGTCTTTCCCAAAAATTAGTAATTTCTTCCTTTCACCAGGTCCTACTCACAAATTTTTTATAAAGATCTGTTCATTAGTTCTGGAGTAATCTAAACACCAAAAACAGGCAGACAAATAGACAAAAAAGCACACAACAAACATAAACTCCTGGTAGAGGTAAAAATATTGGTTAAAAGCCACTTCTTGGTCAAAATTACTCAGGGTAAATTTTTGTGATGGACTGTCAAGAAATTGAAACAAACAAACAAAAAAAAAAAAACAAAAAAAAAAACAGAAATAAATAAACATGACAAATACACCACTTCCCTCTCAATTGTATTTATGTCAATTTCAAGACATAAATTTAATGAGAAGAAATATATCACAAGTATCACAAGCTAGGTTTTGTGACCTCACAATGACAATTGCATTGTGACATCATTAAGTAATGACATCATCAGACAGCAAAATATTTGTTTTTTTACTTATGCAATAAAGAAAATCAGATTTCTCTGTATATGCCCAATTGAAAATTATTGTCCATCAAGTTGAACACTTACGGAAGCTCTGAACTGCCAAAGTTTTTTTATTTTACTAACTTGAATATACAAGTTAGTTAACTTGAATATTCAAGTTAATAACTGGAATATTCGAGTTAGTAACTTGAATGTACAAGTTACTAACTTGAAAATACCAGTTACCTAACTTGAATATACCAGTTAACTAACTTGTATATATGAGTTAGCTAACCTGAATATACGAGTTAGCTAACTGGAATATATGAGTTACTAACTGGAATATATGAGTTAGTAACTGGAATATACAAGTTACTAACTTGAAAATACCAGTTAACTAACTTGAATATACGAGTTAGCTAACTTGAATATACGAGTTAACTAACTGGAATATACGAGTTAGCTAACTGGAATATATGAGTTAACTAACTGGAATATACCAGTTACTAACTGGAATATACCAGATAGTAACTGGAATATACCAGTTACTAACTTGAAAATACCAGTTAACTAACTTGAATATACGAGTTAGCTAACTTGAATATACGAGTTAACTAACTGGAATATACGAGTTAGCTAACTGGAATATACGAGTTAACTAACTGGAATATACCAGTTACTAACTGGAATATACCAGTTAGTAACTGGAATATACGAGTTAGCTAACTTGAATATACCAGTTAACTAACTGGAATATACAAGTTAATAACTGGAATATATGAGTTAGCTAACTTGTATATTCAAGTTAGCTAACTGGTATTTTCCAGTTACCTAACTGGTATATTCCAGTTACTAACTCGTATATTCAAGTTAATAACTTGTATATTCAAGTTAGCTAACTCGTATATTCAAGTTAGGTAATTCGTATATTCCAGTTACTAACTCATATATTCCAGTTATTAACTTGTATATTCCAGTTAGCTAACTGGTATATTCCAGTTAACTAACTTGAATATTGAAGTTACTAACTCATATATTCCAGTTATTAAGCGTCCCTGAAAGAGCGCTTATTTGTTTTCGCTTCAGTTTCCTCGCCGCCGCATTATGGTCTCCCTTGAATATCTTCCTTATTATTAGAAGGTTTCAAACCATATTTGGCAGTTATATACCTTAGGCGTGGGAAAATTTTTCTGCATGCTTAAATTTGACCTTTGACCTTTATGAAGGTCACATGATCAAAAACAATTTTTTGAAGTACACCCCCCCGTCATCGCAGTTCAGGAAAAACTACTTGCTACACAGCCTTATAATTTGACACACCTGTTCATACTATCAAAAACGCGAGCTGATTAGATTTTGGGAGCAATCCCTTGAAAAATGTCTCATTTATGAGTAATTTTCTGACACCTTCCAATCTGAAAGCCTTAAATTTAGGCCAACCTCCCTATTATCTTCTTAAGTATTGCATTTAGAGCTATAAAATGTACTGGGAGGTAATAGGAAACCATATGTGGAGAGTCTAAATAGCCAGTCAGTTTTACCCCACGGCCCCCCCTTATGGGTCAAACCGGGGTCATAAAATAGCTGTTTTTGCCTTACATCTCCTTTATTGTTGCTTTTATAGCTTCAGAATGTATTAAGAGGTGTTGGGAAAGCATATGTGGAGAGTCTAAATAGCCGGTCAGTTTTACCCACCGACCCTCCCTTATGGGCCAAACTGGGGTCATAAATAGCTGCTTTGGAGTTTTTGCCTTATATCTCCTTTATCGTTGCTTTTATAGCTTCAGAATGTATTAAGAGGTATTGGGAAAGCATACGGTGCAGCTTTGTGCATTCTTAGCTTTACAGCATGCTTATTAAAACCACAAAGCATTTCAAACTTTAAGGGACGCTTCGCTTTTGTTAGCAAAAGCATTCCTCTAGTTAACTCATATATTCCAGTTAGCTAACTTGTATATTCGAGTTAGTTAACTCGTATATTCAAGTTAGCTAACTCGTATATTCCAGTTAGTTAACTGGTATATTCAAGTTAGCTAACTCATATATTCCAGTTACTAACTGGTATATTCCAGTTAGTAACTGGTATATTCCAGTTAGTTAGCTCGTATATTCCAGTTAGCTAACTCGTATATTCCAGTTAGTTAACTCGTATATTCAAGTTAGCTAACTCGTATATTCCAGTTAGTTAACTGGTATATTCAAGTTAGCTAACTCGTATATTCCAGTTACTAACTGGTATATTCCAGTTAGTTAACTCGTATATTCCAGTTAGCTAACTCGTATATTCCAGTTAGTTAACTCGTATATTCAAGTTAGCTAACTCGTATATTCCAGTTAGTTAACTGGTATATTCAAGTTAGCTAACTCGTATATTCCAGTTACTAACTGGTGTATTCCAGTTAGTAACTGGTATATTCCAGTTAGTTAACTCGTATATTCCAGTTACTAACTGGTATATTCCAGTTAGTTAACTCGTATATTCAAGTTAGCTAACTCGTATATACAAGTTAGTTAACTGGTATATTCAAGTTAGGTAACTGGTATTTTCAAGTTAGTAACTTGTACATTCAAGTTACTAACTCGAATATTCCAGTTATTAACTTGAATATTCAAGTTAACTAACTCGTATATTCAAGTTAGTAAAATAAAAAAACTTTGGCAGTTCAGAGCTTCCGTAAACACTTTATCTTGGTTAAAGTTTTTTTTTGAACAGCAAAATTTTAGATGCTGTGTTTTTTTTTTTTCTTTTCTTTTCTTTTTAAAAGACCTTTAAAAAAATTACTAAAAAAAACCTAAAAAAAAAAATTTAAAAAAAAAAAAATTTAGAATTGACTGGTATTGAACCCCAACCATGACATTACAAGTTTTACATATTACACTCACAGCCACAGAGGATACCTGATGAAGCAAGAATTCATGAGGAGGAAATCCTATCATGATATTGATTTTTGAAGACAAGTAGGTTTCACTGTATATGCCCAATTAAAAATTTAAAAACCTGTCTCCTGACTTTAATTTTCAAACAAATTACACCAAATTTGGAAGATTCCGTCTGTACCCCATGAAATATCTACCCACCAAATTTGAGCTCGATTGATGCTATAGTTTTTGAGTTCTAAGGGCAAAACGGTACACAGACAGACAGACAGACAGACAGACAGAAACAAACTTATTACAATAACCCTCTCCTATCGTCGAGCGTTAATTAAAGCACCTAGGGCCGGATTCATGAAAGGTCTCAAGTCTTAGCCAAATCTCAACTGAGATTTTGCTCAAATCTAAGATTTTTGTCTCAGCTGAGATTCTGCCTAAGTTGAGATTCACAAAAGGAATCTCAGCTGAGACCAAACTCTCAGCCAAGTTTTGAGTCTGGACCAATCAAAACTTATGTAACATTTTCTTGAGATTATTGGAAAGTATACACATTTATATTTTACCATTCTACCATATATACTCACATTTTAGAACATTTTCAATCAAGCAAAACATTGTCTTTTACTATAATTTGTACTGGCATTCAAAAGAACTGATTGCAACAGCAAAACAAGCCACTCATATAAATTTGTAATGTAAATGTTTACTGTTGTTCTTGAACAAACTCTTGATATATATTCATATTTTGTGTTACAAGTTAAATAATATGTCATACTTCACTATTTTCATTTTGTTTTGTGACTTTTATTACATATACTCTATTTTATGAAAACTTAAGTCAGCCCCTAGGCAGTCTTAGATTTGAGACCAAATCTGAGAAAAATCTTAGCCTGAGATCTTTTGTGAATCCTAGCTGAGCAAAAGGTCTCAATTCTGAGAAAAATCTAAGAAAAATCTTAGATTTGAGACCAAAACCTCAGATTTGAGACTTGAGACCTTTCGTGAATCCGGCCCCTGTCGTATGGCTAAATGGTTACTGCTGTTTTTAATGTATAATACTTACAGTTCAGTCACACTTGGCACTGTAGAGAACGGTACATAACTTGCATTTAGCACATCATAAAGAGATGTCATACGGAGGGGAAATGATTCATTTCCAAACTCCACCACATTGGAAATAGAGTTACCATCTGCATAACTGGAAAATAATTATACAGCTTAGTTAAAACAGCTATAGGCATCAAATCTTTTGGAGACAATAATTCTCTTCAGATAATAGAAGGTTTGCATAAAAGGCATTTAAGGACTATATAACAACATTAAAATAAAATTCGAGAGGTTAGAATTAGTTCAGGAAATGAAATATACAGGTAATAGTTGGAAATTAAGGGTTCGGCTGTCACAGTAAATCAGTAAATGTTGAACTTACATGATAGACAGGCTTGTGTAGTTTTCCTGACTCAGTACTTGGTGGGGAAAGGTTGTCAAACTATTGTCACTTAAATGTCTGAAAAAATACACACTGTAAATTAAAATATCCATTCAGTAATTAAAAATAGCCGTTTAAGTTATTCCTTTCTTATTTCATTCAGATTAATCCTTGGCTCAAGTGAAGGTACTCTGACTAGTCAGTCTTGAATATATACAAGACACTGTTCAAAATAGCTGCCTGTAATGACAGGGTGTGTGTAAAATGCACCTTTTAACCCCATCTTCAAAATGAGCAAAAATCTCCAATACAAAAAGAAATTTTGGATTTAGAAGAGGATATAGACAGTATCAAATGATAAAATAGCATCAGATGATGCCCGTACCCCACAGCCTAGGGAAATATTTTCAACACCATGAGATATAGAAGTACTGTACCAGTACAAAGTTCAGGATACTTTTAGAGCACTGTCAGTTATATAAAGGTCCAAACAATGTTTAAATGGAGAAAATAATGTTTAAAAGAAAGATAATGCATGTAAAAATGAAGTATTAAAACATGATAATTAAATAAAAAGATGACAGCATTAATCAGTAAACTAAAATTCAACACTTTTTATCTAAATCTGCATATCCGAATTATGGTTTAGATGTTTTGAATATTACCATGCATACAGAAGTGGTAATACATTTAATGAATCCTTATGTGTGGTGTTGGAGCAAAATCTGTGGCTCACTTGATGAAATTCTATCTCTTACAATGGGAAGTTATGGAAGTAAAATTCTTAATAAATTCTAATATGAATTAACAGTATTTAATCTACATCAAAAGACAGACCCAAAGGTGCAACAAGATTTTAAAGGTCAGGGTCACTACGACAAGGTCAAATCAAAGTCACACCATGATAATACACACCCATAGCCCCTAACCAATGTCCCTACCAAGCATCAACTTCCTACACCTTACGGTTTCCGAGATATAGCCTGGACAAGATTTTATAGGTCAAGGTCACTACAGCAAGGTCAAAGGTCAAATCAAGGTCACACCATGATGCTGCACACCTACACCCCCTAACCAATGTCTCTACCAAATATCAACTTCCTACACCTTACAGTTTCCGAGATATAGCCCGGATAAGATTTTATAGGTCAAGGTCACTACGGCAAGGTCAAAGGTCAAATCAAGTTCAGATCATGACGCTGCACAACTACACCCCCTAACCAATGTCCCTACCAAGTATCAACTTCCTACACCTTACGGTTTCCGAGATATAGCCTGGACAAACTTTTATAGGTCAAGGTCACTAGGGCAAGGTCAAAGGTCAAATCAAGGTCAGACCATGACATTGCACACCTACACCCCCTAACCAATATCCCTACCAAGTATCAACTTCCTACACCTTACGGTTTCCGAGATATAGCCCGGACAAGATTTTATAGGTCAAGGTCACTACGGCAAGGTCAAAGGTCAAATCAAGGTCACACCATGATGTTGCACACCTACACCCCCTAACCAATGTCCCTACCAAATATCAACTTCCTACACCTTACGGTTTCTGAGATATAGCCCGGACAAGATTTTATAGGTCAAGGTCACTACGGCAAGGTCAAAGGTCAAATCAAGGTCACACCATGACGTTGCACACCTGCACCCCCTAACCAATGTCCCTACCAAATATCAACTTCCTACACCTTACAGTTTCTGAGATATAGCTCGGACAACATTTTATAGGTCAAGGTCACTACAGCAAGGTCAAAGGTCAAATCAAGGTCAGACCATGACGTTGCACACCTACACCCCCTAACCAATATCCCCACCAAGTATCAACTTCCTACACCTTACAGTTGCCGAGATATAGCCTGGACAAGATTTTATAGGTCAAGGTCACTACGGTAAGGTCAAAGGTCAAATCAAGGTCAGACTATGACGTTGCACAACTACACCCCCCAACCAATGTCCCTACCAAGTATCAACTTCCTACACCTTACAGTTTCCGAGATATAGCCCGGACAAGATTTTCAAACTCAAGGTCAGTACGGCAAGGTCAAAGGTCAAATCAAGGTCAGACCATGACGTTGCACACCTACACCCCCTAACCAATGTCCCTACCAAGTATCTACTTCCTACACCTTACGGTTTCTGAGATACAGCCCGGACAAACTATTCCCCGCCGCCCGCCGACCCGCCCGCCCGGACGCCCGCCCGCCCACCCATCCGGACACCATGGGTGAAAACAATACCCCGACAGCCCTTAAGGGCTGTGGGGTAAAAATGTAAAATATTGTAAAATATTAAATTTGAGGTTTTCCTTTTGAAGTGTTATATCATCAGGACAGACTCTCTGACACTGTGGCCTAGTGGGTAACACACTTCCCTAGGAACACAGAGGATGTGGGTTCAATCTCAGATACAGGCAGATACATAGTGGCTCGGATGACAACTTAAAATGGCGGTCAATTGTCATTGGGTCAAAAAAGGTCCTTAAAGAACCTCAGGGATGTTGATAAATGGTCATCCTTGAACCTCTGAGTTGGACTGTACTTGTATAGTTGGTTGGGTCATAAATACAAATGCCATCTGTTAGTACCATATGTTCCCATGTATTCAAATCCACAACCATAAAGGTGAGGGTTAACTTAATAAGTATAAAAGTATGTTAACTACTTGGTCAAATGTAGCAAAAATATTGAAATGTCATTACACTGTAAAGAGGGGATTACCAAAGGAACACCCCATCTACACTGCAGGTGGAATACCCTGCAGTTAGAAGTTTTACTCGGGAGAGGAACCGCTTCCCAGGATGTGTCATATCTTCTGAGATTTGCAGTATTCATATTCAGGTTTGACTCATACAGCCACTGAAGGGACATGGTTTGTAACCATCAATAACAGTAGGATGACATTGCTACAAACATTGGTAACAGACAGGCGACCTACATTAACCTCGACTCACCTTCGGTAGCCATCAGATGAACATGTGCTACTGAAAGAAGAATATGAGTCATAACCTTATTTAAACCACAGACTGTGCCTTCAGTTACTGTATGAAAAATTTATCTGCAGGAGGTCACTGAAATGGACGGACAGGGATGGAGACGCACATATAAAGGGACAGTGGTAGGGATGACAAGGGACACTGAGTGATGGTGGCTGACGTTGTGATGGTCAGAGGTAGAAATTTTAAACATTTTAAAAATTCAATGGAACGCTCAAGGAATTGGACGGTTGGCTACTGTGTTACAAGTTCTCATAGTGGACGTCAGACAGTAGTTAAAGGACAGAAACGTTTTACAAAACCCATAAAACTGCAACTCATACCACCCTAGTGTGAATGGGGTTTATATCCATAAAGAAGCTAAGCTGGTGTGATATCAGGGTGCACAACAGAGAAATATGACACAGTTTATTGAGAATAAAGGCAATGACTACAACAACCATAGTTCAAAATTCTGCTTGACAGAGACAATACTCACATTTCAGTCAAGGAGTTACTGATGTTTCTGAAGGCATTGTATTCTATCTTCACCAAACCATTATTATTGAGCTTCAGTGTCTCAAGGTTTGGCATGTCTGTGAGAGTTTCAGCATTAAGCTCTGTTAGGCTATTACTGCTGAGATCACTAAATATGAAAAAAAACAACATTGACAATTCTCCGATTTGCATTTGATTTTATGGTAAACAGGTATTTCTAAAACTCCCTCCTTCAGTGGGTTTATGTTTTTGGATTGTTGTCCTATCAAAGAGTCAAATATCAAACTTGGGGTTTTATATCCCTTTTAACAGCCAGAATCAAGTTGGGACAAGTCCTCAGCATTGCCACATGTGTGAGTTGAATCCACACAGATGTTACAGAATGAGGTTACCTGCCAAACCTGCTGACCACTAGGCCACCACTTTACACTTTACAGTTGCCATGCTCAGGTTCTGCATAAGATTTAGACTTTTGAGGTCAACATAAATTATTACTGTAAAAGTATACACCTCAATATAAGGTTTGTCAATGGCAGAAACAAAATGTGATTACATAATGATATCAAATTTTACAGTTCATGTTTAAGTTTCAGGTAACATATAAAATGAATCAGTTTTTCACAAAACATACAACTGAAAAGTACAAAGTGCATCAGTATTAGCAAGATTTTGATGAACTATATGTGAATGGACACCAGATGACAAAAAAATAATTATTTTGTAATTTTAATCAGGTGACACAATGATCTAAACAAAATGTTGTTTGCAGAATTTTACACAGATGTAGATTGTTCAACATGGCCTCAGTTGTTACAAATCTCATTCTCAATGTGGCAACCCAGTTTCAGGTACCGACTGTGCTGAATGAATGACCTTAGTAAATCTCGTTCGCAAGCTGTCATAACAAATAATAGCTAAAGTATAATTGGACACTAACATTTATTAAAAAGTAACACATTAGTTCTTATAATCATACACTAACAATATGTTAAACAACTGGGCCGGGATTCACAAAAGGTCTTAAGTTTAGGCAATTTTTTTGCTTAGACAAATCTTAAAGTTATGACTTTTGTCTTAGCTAAGATTTTTCTTAAATTGGGATTCACAAAAAGTGCTTAGCAAAATCTTAGCTGAGACAAAATTTGTGCAAAAACTCTTAACTATTTTGAATTCCAATTAACAAATTTTAGTAAAACCAAACCATTTTTCATCGATAAATACACCAAACATTCTCTTTAAAATTATAAAACAGATTTGTTACTTTTTTTTTGTAAAATTATGTGAAAAATAGTAATATTTGTGTTTTATTGTGAGTCAGCCATTTTTATGACAATATTTTTACCACAAGAAGGTAAAATGTGGAAATTTATAGGTAATTAAATGATGTAAATTTCTATTACAATCCACAGAAATTACTTCTACAGGAAGTATAGATCCCCATAGTATATATGTTGTTTTCATAACAAAGGGTAAAATGTAAATACATGCAATGGGATATTTTAAATATGACTTAAGTCTGCCCTGCAGTGGTCTTAAAGTTATGACAAAATCTAAGACAAATTTTTGTCTAAGACCTTTTGTGAATCCCATTTTGTCTAAGCAAAAAAAGTCTTAACTTTATGACAAAATTCTTGCACAGTTAAGACTTTTCTCTTAAAGTTATGACAATTTTTTGCTTAAGACCTTTTGTGAATCCCGGCCCTGGACAGTAGTTTTAAAAAAAATAAATAAACTACAGGACAAAATTCGGCCCACCAAGTATAAATTGTTACATCAAAAGACTAAAACTTGGGCAAAGAAGCTCTTAAAATAATGACAATAGGGGCTAACATATTCCTTGAACAATGTTTAACATAACTGTGGAGGGACAAAGGGATAATAATTTTTTACTTTTTAGATATGCACTCTTCAGTTTCTAAGTATGCAACAACAGATGAAAACCCCTTTAAAAAAGAGTAATGGCTGAGCAGGACTGCCTGACTGGTCAAGTAAGAAAGGACGAAGTTGACTTGCTAATATGTCTATATGGATGAGTTCAGTATGTGGACAGGGACCATCACAAAGGGTCTTTGCTAAGTCTTAGGCTTAACTTTTTTACACAAATATAGCCAAAATAAACCTAAGACTTAGCTAAGACCTTTTGTGAAAACTGCCCCTAGTTAGGTAGACCGAAACACACTCAAAGAGGGATAATTATTAATATTTGTTTACAGCAGAGCTGTATGCTTCAACATTTAACTTTAGATATAAATCAATTATGTGTCAAAAGTGAAAAAAATATCTGTAAAAATATACATGTTTAATTCACGAATGCATTACCCACAGAGAATACACAGATTAACTCTACAAAACTAATAGTCTTTAGGTGGTGCCTTTTGAACTATAACATTACTGACTTACAGGTGAAGTAAGAGTGACATAGCATGCATCATCTGTGGTCTCAAAGGAATGGTACCCAGTTGATTGTTCTGCAGCTCCCTGTCAAAATGTTAAGCAGAAGCACATTACATGTATGTTAACTTTATAGCACTTATTAGAGTAAAAAATCTAAAATTTGCCAGGAATCTAAAATTTGCCACCTCTAAAACCTTAGTTAATTTTATGAAGAAAATGATATTATGTCTTAAAATTGGCATTTGTCAGTTCAAAAAGCCTTAATTTACTGTACAGTCAACAAATCTCACCTCAATTAATTAATTTTATTAGTATTTCACCATGTGGAGAATTTAAGATTTGTGGCGAATTTTTGATTTCTTACTCTATATAATTGTAACACAAGACAAGAGCAAATTATTTATTTTTTAAATGAATGACATTTATATATAATTTTACTCTATTTGATTTCTTTGTTGGGGAAATGTTATGCCCATTTTATGCAAAAGAGTGCACTTGATACTACGGAAGCTCTGAACTGCCAAAGTTTTTTTGTTTTACTAACTTGAATATACGAGTTAGTTAACTTTAATATTCAAGTTAATAACTGGAATATTCGAGTTAGTAACTTGAATGTACAAGTTACTAACTTGAAAATACCAGTTACCTAACTTGAATATACCAGTTAACTAACTTGTATATACAAGTTAGCTAACTTGAATATATGAGTTAGCTAACTGGAAAATATGAGTTACTAACTGGAATATACGAGTCAGTAACTGGAAGATACAAGTTACTAACTTGAAAATACCAGTTAACTAACTTGAATATACGAGTTAGCTAACTTGAATATACGAGTTAACTAACTGGAATATACGAGTTAGCTAACTGGAATATACGAGTTAACTAACTGGAATATACCAGTTACTAACTGGAATATACCAGTTACTAACTTGAATATACCAGTTACTAACTTGAATATACAAGTTAACTAACTTGAATATACGAGTTAGCTAACTTGAATATACCAGTTAACTAACTGGAATATACGAGTTAGCTAACTGGAATATATGAGTTAACTAACTCGAATATATGAGTTAGCTAACTGGAATATATGAGTTAATAACTGGAATATATGAGTTAGTAACTTGAATATTCAAGTTAGTTAACTGGAATATACCAGTTAGCTAACTTGAATATACCAGTTAGCTAACTGGAATATACCAGTTAGCTAACTCGTATATTCCAGTTACTAACTGGTATATTCAAGTTAGTAACTGGTATATTCCAGTTAGTAACTGGTATATTCCAGTTAGTTAACTTGTATATTCCAGTTAGCTAACTCGTATATTCCAGTTACTAACTCATACATTCAAGTTAGTTAACTGGTATATTCAAGTTAGTAACTCGTATATTCCAGTTAGTTAACTCATATATTCCAGTTACCTAACTCGTATATTCCAGTTAGTTAACTCGTATATTCCAGTTAGTTAACTCATATATACCAGTTAGCTAACTGGTATATTCAAGTTAGTAACTGGTATATTCCAGTTACTAACTCGTATATTCCAATTAGTAACTGGAATATTCAAGTTAGCTAACTCGTATGTTCAAGTTAGCTAACTCGTATATACAAGTTAGGTAACTGGTATATTCAAGTTAGGTAACTGGTATTTTCAAGTTAGTAACTGGTACATTCCAGTTACTAACTCGAATATTCCAGTTATTAACTTGAATATTCAAGTTAACTAACTGGTATATTCCAGTTAGTAAAATAAAAAAACTTTGGCAGTCCAGAGCTTCCATATGATACTGATACAAACATAAAAACAATTTTATGCCAATTTCATTGGAGATACTCAGATTTTCACATCATATTTTGGTATGTTTACAATTTATAAAGAAAAAACAATCAAAATGTTTGTGAATTTCCACAATTTCAAATATAGAAGAATCAAGGTCTCAAATCAACTTCAGTTTGATATAAAGGTAAACAATGTTAATAACATCATTTCTATAAACTATACGTATCTGTAAAGTGAAAACTCAAAGATCACTACTTCTGCCTGTTGAGGAATTCCAAAGAATGTAGTTAATTTCACTGAAAAAAACTTTGCTGCAAGCCACATGTTTATTACCTCCTCCTTTGGAGATTTATATGTGATTGGTTGCTTGTATTTGACTTTTAGTCTGTTTTTTTTTTTCAAAATAACTCGCAAAGTTATAAAAGATTATGATGAAATTTTTAAGAATCTTGACAATTGCAAAAAAGGAATAGATGATGAGATTTTGTTGGTGATTCAGATCACTGTCTGGATTCAAGAATTTTTAAAGGATTTTTTAACATTGTACTCATAAGCAATATTGGAGATGTTGGGCCTAGGCAGAGGTATCCACTCTTGAAGTGCTCTTCTTTCTATGTAAGAGGATTTTACTTTACTTTCTTTAATATATCTTCAACCAAACTGTGTGTCTTACTAACAAAAAATTAAAAAGACCTACAATAACTCCACACAAGTATATGTGACCTTGTAAACAAAGGAGATTATATAATACACCATGTCTTTCAAAATTACCATTAATTGTCAGTAAAACTAGTAAAACTGATATACTACTTACAGAATTGTTAAAGTTTTCAGCTGTGACAAAGCATTCTGTTCAATCACATAAATCTGGTTTGTGTGTAAATTCCTGTGAAACAAAACATAGAAACCAATATGGATTTCTTATGAATGGTCTACCAGCATTAAACATTATTAGGGTTTGTTTAAAATGGCAATACACATAATACTTCACTAACACTTTTTGTTCAGTTCTGAATCATCAGACATTCTTAGGTGTAATAGATTTTAGCCACTTCTTTAATATGTTCTAGAATTCACTTATGGTTTTCCTGCTTGTTGCATCATGTACTGGAATATTTGCAGTGGTGAATGTCATACTCACTGTGATGGGTTTCATGGTTCTTACTTTTTAAGTTACTCCTTATATGGAAGTCAGTAGATTCAAATAAATACAAATAAAAGAAAAGTAAACCATTTAAATATTTTCAGATTGATATTTACAACAGTAAGACTGATTTAGTAAATCAGACAAATCTAGGGCCATAATATAAAAAAATATTCTAGTTAACAAGATTAACAGTCTCAAGACAATATTACTGTAAATTTTGTGGAAAAGACACTTATGCTTAGTAAAGACAACAATTCTATTAAAGGAATTCTGCTCAATAAACTTCATTTTTGGTGTATTTAGATGTGTTATCTACAGGATATAACTGCCAGCAGAGGTAATCCACATCATCAAAATGATTATCAAATTCTCCCAACCCACATATTTATCATCCTTGATCAAAACCAATAGCCTAACTCATGGAAATAGGCTATCTCTTTCCTCAGTTTGTCCTAGAAAGGCCGTTGGCAGGCGAGATTTTACAACGGCTTCCCCCACTGAATGGAACAGACTCCCACAATCAGTCCGATCATAACACACAATCACAGGTTTCCGTAGCCAGCTAAAAACCTGTTTGTTTAGACTAGCCTATCCTCCACCATAGTACATCTCCCTGGTAGGCGCTTATTTTGGATCTCAACCTGATATGTCCCTGGACTTTCCCTTTTTGATCTTCAGCGCATTAGAGGATGTTATATCAATTTTGCACTATATAAATGTTTCTATTCTACTCTATCTATGCAGTAGTGAGATTCTCTTTGAATCTTTATACTCACAGCACTCTATGTACTTTTAATCACTAATTATTACTTCCACCATGAGGTTATGTTTTTGGTAATATTTGTTGGTATATCTATGTTCACAATTACTCCTAAAGTAATGAACAGATCTTTATGAATTTTTTGGTATGGGCAGGGATGGCAAAAGAAAGAACCAATTAAATTTCAGGAAAGATCTGAATTAAATTCTGGATACAAAAGATCCTGAATTATCGGAATGTCCTCCTACAGAGGTCTGGACTCTTTGGATGGCACTTACCATACATATGTTAGGATGATTGCTTTAACACCATATTTGACAGGAGAATGAGAGAATCTGAATAATTTTTTATCTCACAACTTTGATCTTTATTTAGAAATAGTAAGTAGGGTTTTTCAAACAGCTAAAGGACCAAAGCACTCAGTTCTGCTGAAGACAGTTCCACTTATAAGGGTATTTTACTTACAAATGTTGTATATTACTGGCCACCAAAGTACTCAGCTGATTCACAGACACAGTGCGGATTTCATTACCATCCAGACCCCTGGAAGCAAATACACATGTTTTAAGCAAAGTCAGAAAGCTCAAATAGCACATTTTCATCAGTTATCTTTTAAGAATAAAAGTGCCAAATAACTTGATTTGATTGGTGGAAATCACTACATATCTATGTGTCACAAATTTCAAAACAGCTAAACAGTGCAATTACATCTAACGGCAGATTTATCACATTTGATTATTTTTGATTAATGTACAGTAGAACCTCAATTATCCGAACCCCATGGGAGACGTACAATCCGGTCGGATAATCGAGGGGTTCGGATAGATGATGGAGGCCGAAATTCACCGTCTATGGGTTACTGAGTGGGCGATAATTGAAGAATTGTCGTTTTATGCAATAAACAAATACGTTGGTGGTCATTGATAAAATAATTTAATATATTTGTGTCATATAATATAAGTGACCCTTTAATTGTCGCTTATTTGCTCCATATCCCTGGATATTATTTTTTTTTATTTAAAATGTTACGCGGACTTGAGCTGGCTGTGTTCGGTTGGTACTTGCATTGTTGACGTTTTAATTTCAGATTAACATCGTCCTGCATTTTGTCAACTGAAAAACTCCGGGAGATTATTTATTGTAAAACCCCAAGCGAACACGCCTTCACTGATACGTGTGTTTGCCTGGTAATACATTGTTGACGTCTTTTCTTTTATACACGTTTTCAGTCTGTGAATTGATCTACTCCGGGAGATTATAAATTGCTAAAGCCAATCGAACACGCTTTCATTGATTGGCGCCTTATCAAAGAAGTTGTGTAGCGGGGTCATGTAATTGAATTAATCCCTCCCCTATTGAAACTATGTTATTAAAGATCAAAGAAGTTAGGCGTTTCTGTGGACAATGCATTTTATAAAGTACTAGAATTAATGGTTCCGAGAATGTGTAAAATGCTACATTATCGCTCATGGTAGACCGTGCTTTTAAACCGAATGTAGGAAGACAAGGTTTCGGATCGGTTAATCCGGAGATTCGGATCATAGAGGGCCGGATAAGTGAGGTTCTACTGTATTATGTTTTGGATGGTGTGCATTAGAATCCCAAAGGTCATAGATTAAGCACTTAGATAACTGATATCTAATGTCAAACATATTATTGATGTTTTAAGTGAGACATATGTAATTTCTGATCTTCATTAATGTAATGTTTTTATGTGTGCTCTTTGGTCAATACATGCAACTATAAAAGACTATTTGATCACTTCTGAAGTTTTGGGTTCAAATCCACCTTATGACAACATAAGGAATTCATTGATGGGCTATTCTGATAAGATCATTGCTGTTGAAAGAAACTCAAAAACTTTACCTACGTATCTTAATCTGTTTTATTGTATTGAAGGTCAGATGACCAGTGATATCACTTACAGGTAAAGTAGAGAGGCCATGTTGTCCACAGCAGAAGATGGAAATTGAAAGATGTTGTTGTTACTCAAACTCCTGAAATTCAATACAGAGGTTTATTAAGCTGAAATAATGAGTATATAAAGTAAGCCTGAAATTCTGTTGTTACTGGAGCCTGTTCAAATGAAAATTCTGTTACACTGCATAAGTTGGCTGCCCTGACCACACCTTCACAGGGCTTTAACATGAGTGGCCTGCTACACTCTGAAATCATGTATTATTGTTAAACTTATTATATGCACCAGTTTTCAATGGTGTACAATAACCTATTTGTCTTTCTGGAGCCTGAAGATGAGCCGCAGCCAACTTATGTCTGTGGCCAATTTATGCAGGGTAGCAGTAGAGATCACATATGATATGACGGGTGTGAAATGACAATGTGGAGGCATTTCTACAACGATAAAACATAAATTTTTTTATGTGTTCCCTTGTGAGACAAATACTTTTAAAAAATTATACCCCATATTTCATTTCCATCCTAAAATATACTATATTTCCAGTTTTCACCAACAAAAAAGGTTTTCACAACAGGTTACCAATCTATGAAAGAATTACAAGTAAAGATTTAAGCTTTAGTCCCTGTCTTACATCAACACATGATGATAAATCAACTTATTTTGATGATTTTCTGATCTTGAAGTATCTCACAACTGATTTGCACAAATATTATTAAGTGTTTTAATGGATAAAACTAAATGCTGATCAATGGAAGTGTAATCTATTATCATAGCTGACAAATAAAGGATTAGATATATATAAGGATTTCATAATGCTCAACATTTAAATTTTAATATTGATTTTTGTATTATCACAAATGACTGTGTCTACTCACATAATTCTCACATTGCTGTCAGCAAATGCTCTGTCAGGAAGCCAGTGTATGTTGTTTTCCCTCAAAGAACTGTCAAAAATACAGAAACCCATTAGATATCATTGCATAAATCTATACCAAGTGGCCTTGGATTAGCTAAATGTGTAAGTTTATAAAATTCCCAATAACTTATAAATATTCTGTCACAAACTTTATTTTGCTAACTCAAACACTTGGATATGCAAGATAGCCAAAAAAATTAATTTTAGGATGTTTTTGACTAATGACCTTGGTTGTAAATCTTGTCTCAAATGGGAAAGTCCTTAATTGCCTACTGATGACCAATGGTTCACAGTACAGAATTTTGACCAACTGGTTTACACTGCTATGTAATGCTTTGCTTCATCCCCTAAATTACATACATAAAGTGTGTTGACAGTGACACTGCATTCAATTTAGTAGGAGGTCTAAATTTACCAATTAATTACCTTAATTGCCTACTGATGACCAATGGTTCACAGTACAGAATTTTGACCAACTGGTTTACACTGCTATGTAATGCTTTGCTTCATTCCCTAAATTACATACATAAAGTGTGTTGACAGTGACACTGCATCCAATTTAGTAGGAGGTCTAAATTTATTTCTGGGAACAAAGATTAGAATTATCCAGAGAAAAACAAGATTCACAGAAATTCTGCATAAGATGGAATATTTGTGATTTAAAATAGTCAACAAATTACACACCAATTTGATATGAATTACCCATAATTTCAAGAAAAAAATATGAATAATTCTTTAATATTGGTCCGTGAGATGGTAACCTTAAAGTTTCTGTATAATGAAGATATTGCTGGGATTTCAGGAAATTAAACCTTGCACACCATTGTATATAGAGCTTACAAGTAAGTTATGCAAATGCACAGGAGCAATAACACTTGTGAGAGAAGAAATACCTGTAAAGACAAAGAATCAAAACAAGCTAATGCAACTAGCAAATTGGCAGCATCAATAAATAAATTAAATGCTATGAAGGTGTAAAATGTAAGATCACACCATGACTTTGTACACCTACAACCCCAAACTAATATCCCTACCAAGTATCAACTTCCAAACCTTACAGTTTCCAAGATATAGCCAAAAAGTTTAAGGTCAAGGGTCACTATGGCAAGATCAAATCTCAAATTAAGGTCAGGCCTTAATGTTGCAAACCTACAATACCCAACCAATGTCCCTACCAAATATCAACATACTACATCTCACTGTTTCTGAGATACAGCCCAAACAAGCTTTTTCCCGCTGCCTGCCAGTCTGAACATGGGTGAAAACAATACCTGCACAGCCTGAGAGATCTTTAATGGTTATGGACTAAACACTGCACACCTAAGCACACACTTTAGGATTTGATTTTTAAAAGATAATAAGAGGGCTTTCTTCATTCTAGAATCAGACATGATCTGTGGAATTTAAGACTTTAGTCTACATTTAATTTATTGTATCAACCAATCTACTCACACATAGGTTAGAGGATCTGGAAGATGCTGGCGAGTCCAGTTGGCAGTGAAGAAATTCACAGCATTACCTGCCAAGTCCCTGTCAAACAAATGATAGAAAATTATGAACATTCACATGGTAAATGCAGTTGTTTTAAAACTAGTATACTGATGAATTTAGTATCTGTAGTTGTTTTGATCATTTTCAATTGACTTGTGCTTACTGCTCATGCATGCATTCAATGCAGCTATTTTGCAGCAAGTACCCATTTTTGTTTTAAACCTAATATACTTAAATGTAATGATGCAGCCATTCCTTATCTTATATTTGGCCATAATGACAATGGAATGAAAAATTTTTAACATTTGGGCAATATATAATCTGTCAGTATTGCTTGTTTAATGAACTAAACCTTGAATCATTTAAATGATTACACATTTTTGACTGAAAATAATGGTATAAATTAAAAAAAAGAACAATATGTTTATTATAAGATAAACTACATTTAATTTACTGAAGAGCCAGTTAATGAATATAAAAATAAAATCTTAATAATATATAAAATTGCAAATTTAATAAGTAAATTAAATTTTTATAAGTTAATACCCTATCCAATGGACAATAGCTTATCCGGTCGGCGCAGACCGGCCCGCCAAACGCCAGAAAAAGACGTCCTGTGTTTCCACCGGCTGGCCGGTCCCAGTACTGTGCATTCGCCAGGTGGCGCATGGTACTTCCTTCCTGTCTAGACAACATGACGTCATATCATCTTTTTCGTTGTCTAAACCTATTAGGCCCCTAGTAAGCTGATAGCGGGGTCGGTGGGAGGGTCTTGTGTGTCCATTGGATAGGGTATTAACTTATAAAAATTTAATTTACTTATTAAATTTGCAATTTTATTGCGTTAATACATCCTATCCAATGGACAATAGCTGAATAACTACCGCTTGGCCAGCGGGTAAGTTACTAGGGACTTATGTGAACTCACAAGTAATAGCAAATTTTAACCTACGGTCTAGGCTGACTTCGTCAGGAGACCTATAGGCCCAGGTCTGGGTTGACCTTAAGGTCAGGAAACCCTGTAAGACCATGGTCGGTTGCCAGCAGCCGGTTACCCGGGGCTATACCGCGGTTGCCCCCCCCCCTTTTTGCAGACCTGCTCTGAGGTAGGGGAGGAGAGGGATGAGTTCAGTCCCAGAATGCAAATAAACCTCCCAAAGGAAGCACGCCACACTTAATTCTTATGTACATGAAGAAACTGTTTATACATATATACAAATCTCCTCAATCTAAGGGCCACTAGTGGATCTGCTGAGCAGCCACTACCGAGCCCAATTGGTAAAGCTCTGAATCAGCCCAAGCCCCGCCTTTCAGATAGAACTATGTGAAGGTATTATGTGACTTCAGTGGCAGGCTGACAAGACTGTATCCAAGGAAAACTCCCGACTGGAAGACCTTAGAAGCATCAAAGGCCCTGACATCATGGGCTTTAACCTGATGTAAAGTGTGGGCCTCCTGGTCAGAGAGCTCATAACATAGGATCACAGTCTGCTTGATCCAAGAGGAGATAGTGGCAGGTGAGATGTCTTTGAGTTGGGGCCAGGGCTGTTATATCCCTGGGGCCACACTGTCTGGACCCTCTTAGGCCAGCTGATTCTTGGGGAGAAAGCTGGGTGACGGGTACAGGGA
Organism: Sabellastarte sp. h YS-2021; assembly: GCA_964017235.1. NCBI lineage: Eukaryota > Metazoa > Annelida > Polychaeta > Sabellida > Sabellidae > Sabellastarte > Sabellastarte sp. h YS-2021. The sequence goes on along the minus strand of OZ024930.1, from coordinate 56,448,151 downwards.
CACCTTGACCAGTCGGACTGGTGTCTAATATTTCTGTTTTGCCAAGCATGTATCTCACTTCTACTCTTGCCTGACCCCAGGGCCAAGAGGAAAACTGTCTTGAAGGTCAAATGCTTCAAGGAGGCCTCTTTAATTGGTTCCAAATGACCCCTGTCAGCTGGTGCAAAAACCAGGGAGAGGTTCCAGGAGGGGATTCCCTTCCGGCCTTTGGGTCTGTCTCAGTGGAAACTATCCAGGAGACGAGTGAGATTTTCATCCTTACTGATATTGATGGGCGAATTTCCCAGTCTATCAGCAAAGCCTGACCTGTAACCATCAATGGTGCTGGGCTGCAACTTCCTGTCCTGAAATAGGTACATAAGGAAGTCAGCAATTAACTTAACAGGGGGTGCCCCGAAGTCCACCTGATGAATGATACACCACTTGTAAAAATGGCCCACTTGCCTCATAGACTGATCAGATTGATCCCCTTTGAGGAGCCTCAACTCTTGCTGCCACTGCCTCAGATAAGCCCTGCTCCTCGATTACTGAGGCTCTAGGAGCCCTGCATGGATATTAAGGTTTGTCAGATTTCTGTGAGGGATCTGATTGAATGGCTGTCAACAGGTTGGGCATATTGGGCAGGCTCAGTGGGATTTGGCTGGATGTAGCCACTAGATCCCAAAAACAAGGCATGTTGTGCCACCCCGGAGCAATCAGAATGATTCTCTTGCATGGGGAGTCTTGCAACTTCTCCACCACTTTGCCCAATATGGCTGATGGGAAGGTGTATGCTTTCAGATCCTACCACGGCTGACTGAGCGCATCCACTGCTGTGGCCAGGGGATCCGGTACTGGTGACACAAACACAGGCAACCTGTTGTTGAACCTCATGGCAAATAAGTCTATTTGGGCCGGTGCCACCTGCTGCATAGAGTGGAAGACCTCTGGAAGGAGAAACCACTGTTTGGATGGTCTGGCCTAGCCTCAGGATAGCTTGTCTGCTACCACATTCGGCCGGCCTGGAATGTGTCGTGCTTTAGAGTCACTTGTTTCCTGGTACACCAGGTCAAGATTCTCCATAGTAGGGCACAAAGTGGGCACGACCTCATGCCTCCTTCCTTGTTTATGTATGACACTACTGTGGTGTTGTCAGTTGCTACAGGTACTATCTTGTTGAGCAAAGGTTTTGGAACTCTTTTAAGGCCAGAAAGAACTGCTTTAAGTTCTAGATAGTTTATATGCAGCTTGCTTCCCGGAGGGGACCAGGTTGCTCTTGCAAGTGCTCGTCTAAGCGAGTGCTCCACCCTTCTATTGATGCGTCTGTAATTATTTGCAGAGCATGTTTTATTGGTGTAATGGTTGGACTGTAAGTACATTGTCTTCCTTCAGCCATCATTGTAAAGGGGGTGCAAGGACCTGGGGGTTGGGATCACCTTTTCCAGTGATTCTGGGACCCTCCAGTTGTGTTTGTGATGCCACTGAATGAGTCTCATATGAAGTTGGCCTACATGAACTTGCTTTTCTGTAGCTGTTAGTAAGCCTATCACGGACCTGAATTCCCGGACCGGGCAAGCCGGTAGGGATAGCAATTTCAGCATTTTCTCTTGAAGGTTCTGCTACCGGTCTGGAGTCAGTCGGACCGGATCAGACCTGAGGTCGAACTGGTAGCCTACAAAATTGAAGTCTTTTTTGGACTCCAGCTCTGATTTCTCTAAGTTCACCAGCCAACCTAGTTGCTGACACATTATTTACTAGCTCCTGTGTATGTTGGAGACAAGCCTGGTGGGATCTGGCTCTCACCAACCAGTCGTCTAGGTACTGGTGGTTTCTTAAATCCTTGTGTATGGCCATCAATTCACCTCCTTTGGTATCACGATGAACTCCAAAGGTGCTGTGGACAAACCGAAAGGCAGGGCCTTGAACTGGTATGCCCGACCTTGGATGTGAAATCTCAGGCATTTCCTGGATTGTTCTTGTATAGGTATATGGACATAGGTATCCCTCCTTTCACAATTGTACTACCTAGGGTCCAGCCCCCAAGGCTTCCTAAGTTCCCAAAAAGGGCTTAGTCTGGATCCTACAGGCAGATTGTGTGCCACATTTGGGACATTTGGTATCCTGACAATATTTCCTGTCCCTCCGGACACTGGTCCGGTCTGGTGACAATGATCCAAGTTAACAGTCTCTCTGTTCTTATTGTGGTCCGGTGGGGTTGACACAACTTTTCACATCAATAGACTCTTTGCCCCGGGCCAGCAGCCTGCAAGGTGCAGCATTTACCAGAGCAATTGTCATTTGTGAGATGTCTGACCCCTGGCTGGACATGATGACAAACTCTATTATCTCTCCAGTCAAGTCCAGCACCGATAACAGTTTGTTGAGAGGTGTGATAAGGGAAGGTTGCCTGGCAGTAGCTTGGGACACTGTCATATCACTGTCATATCCCCAAGACCACTGACTGGTCTAAGAATTCTCTGTAACCAAATTTACTTTAGGCAACTCTGTCCAGTACCAGGACTCCATACCCGGTACTTTACTGTAACCAGTAATTTTCTGTAACCGGCAAAAAAACTGGGAGGCTGGGGTCACCAATGAATTTAGACAGCTACTGGTCTATATTTAGCTTTTTTTTTTTTTTTTTTTTTTTTTGTGTAACCAGTTGGGGTGAAGCCCTGTACAGTAAGGACTGTGTAGCCAGCACCCTGTTAGTAGACTTTGTAACCGGTAGGCTGAAGCAAGTGTACAAGACTGTGTAGCCAGTACCAGCCGGTACACTCTGTAACCAGTTGTTGAAGTAAGTGTACAAGGCTGTGTACCCAGTACCAGCCGGACACTCTGTAACCAGTTGTTGAAGCAAGTGTACAAGGCTGTGTAGCCAGAACCAGCTGGTACGTTCTGTACCCAGCTGTTGAAGCAAGTGTACAAGGCTGTGTAACCAGTACCAGCCAGTACACTCTGTAACCAGTTGTTGAAGCAAGTGTACAAGGCTGTGTAGCCCAGTACCAGTCGGTACACTCTGTAAACAATTGTTGAAGCAAGTGTACAAGGCTGTGTAGCTAGTACCAGCCGGTACACTCTGTAACCAGTTATTGAAGCAAGTGTACAAGGCTGTGTAGCTAGTACCAGTCGGTACACTCTGTAACCAGTTGTTGAAGCAAGTGTACAAGGCTGTGTAGCCAGTATACTGGTGGGTACACTCTGTAACCAATTGCTAAAGCAATTTTACAACTATCCTTTGTGTTGAATTCAGCTTGCTGTAGGTTTCCTCCATTAATTAAAGTATTTCTTAAATCGCACGTCTTGTTCGAAGATTTGACAGTTGCTGGGAAAGCCCTTGTAATCTATTTTTAGAAACACTTGGTATTCGGTGTGTCACGTGACCAGCCTGCTGGTCGGAAAGACACGCGATTGGCTGATTGGAGTTCGTCAGTTGCCGCGTTCTTTTGTGATAATTAAACATGCAAATGCGCAGCATACTGCTCATCCACAAACCCCACTACCGACAACGAAGGTCGGTTCATGAGAGAAGGACTGGTATCGCAGTAGATGTAAGTTGTGAAGAACGCAGTTCGACCTTCCTGGTCGGTGAAAACACGTGACCAGCTTCGTGATTTGGTCGGAAGGACACGCGATTGGCTAACTGGAGATGACATCAGTATTCGCGTTCTTTGTGTGATGCTTTACCAGCAAGTTTACAGTCCACAAAACCCCACTACCGACAACAAGGTCGGGTCTGTAAAGCAGGGACTGTAGTCACAGTAGACGTGAGTTCTGAAGAACGCACTTCCGACCTTCCTGGTCGGTGAAAACACGTGACCTGCTTCGTGATTGGTCGGAAAGACACGCGATTGGCTGACTGGATATGACGTCAGAGGTCGCGTTCTTTTGAGCTGGCCGGCCGGCTGATGCTTTTAAAGCAGAGAAGCCTGGGCCAGTGCACTCTGTAGATGAAGTCCTGGCCGGTCTGAAGTCGACTCTTCTTTTCAGCCGGCTGTACACTCAAACCAGTTTCCTGGCCATCCACCTCCCTTACTACCGACATAAGTGCCGGGTCCACAAGGGAGGGACTGAGAGTGATTAAAGATGAAGTTCCTTCTATGTAAATACTAGGTGAGGTCGGCTGAACATGAGCTTGCCGGTCGACTAATGCTTTACAGCAAAGATGTCTGGACCAGTGTGCTCTGAAGAAATCTGAAGAATTCATCTCTTGCTGCAGATGTACATATATATATAAGCTTACCGGTCGACTAATGCTTTAAAGCAAAGATGTCTGGACCAGTGCGCTCTGAAGAAATCTGAAGAATTCACCTATTGCTTCTGATGAAAAAACACTAAAAACTCGAGCTAGGCTGGTGTGACTGATGCTTTACAGCAGAGAAGTCGGTACCAGTGCGCTCTGAAGAATGCACCTCTTGGGGATTTCCTTCTATTTGCAGTGTTCAAAACTACGTAGATTGAGGTTTTCCGTGATTTCTATTCGTAGTACTAGAAAAGACGTTTCTATGGTGATTGAACTGGAAGTTACAGAGGGTACATTCAACAAACGAACACGGATAACAATACCTGTAAGTAGTAAATCCATTATTTCCTTAATATAGTCGATCTGCCCCTAACAACACCATGGTTGAATGGGAGGAAACTAGAAAAAAATGGCTGCCTGCATATTCCTCGTCGATTACTGCCCTATCATCAACACTAAATTGAGTCAGCTAGGGAGCGTTTCCAGCAGATTTCTTAAGGTATATCCGTGCTTGATATGAAGATAACATTTCTACACTAAAATATTCCCAAATAAGGTCGAAAATCCGTCATAATGCACACTTTTTCCTTTAAAACTCTGGAGATTTTGAAAACACGTCTGCACAGTACACGCGCCAAACGAAAAAGATGATATGACGTCATGTTGTCTAGACAGGAAGGAAGTACCATGCGCCACCTGGCGAATGCACAGTACTGGGACCGGCCAGCCGGTGGAAACACAGGACGTCTTTTTCTGGCGTTTGGCGGGCCGGTCTGCGCCGACCGGATAAGCTATTGTCCATTGGATAGGATGTATTAACGCAATAAAATCTATTCTTCACTACAGACATATTCCATATCATCTGTGACAGTGTCGCTCTCTATAAGCTTTTATATATAACATTATTACTACTTAAATAATGTTACTAAATTGCCATGCACCAGCATATGTATTAAGATAATTATTTACATTAACATCAGATTTGACAGAGGAATATATACATTTTCAGCTATCAAATTTAAACCTTTTCAACCTTTCAACTTTAAATCTTAATATTCATTTGTAAGAACTGCTATCAAAACATGACAGAAAATATTACTTACAATATGCTGATGGCAGTATTTTCAATGTTTGGAAAATCCTTTAGTGATGTATACTGTATTATCCTGAAAAAAAATGTATGATTTATCAGATTAAAGACAGTTTTAAGAACATGTACATCTTTATCAGTAATGTTTTGCATGCTTGGTGCAAGAAAGTACCCAGTATTAATCAATGTCGAATTCTAAAACCAGGAAATCAGTCATATGGATGATTAGCCTCTTGAAATACAAATTGAGAAATGCTAACAAGCATATCAAGCAAGAATAGTCTACTGCCTGGTTCACAGCTTTCTAAATAGAGAAATGAGCTATAACCAAACTGGTTTGTTTACATTCACTTCTTGTATGATCCACCTTGTATTTGGGTAGGCTGTCTTCATTGAAATACGACTAATTGGATCGGACATCTTCATTGGCATTTGCCATAACTCAGAAATGCTTTTACTTTTGGGACCGCCTTACTGAAATATTTGAAAAACCTCCCCAAGTGTTAGCAACCTGCACAGAAATAAAGAGGCTGAAGGGGGTGAGGGGGTGGGATGGACACTCAGGGTGGCTCATTCTTCAACCTGTACTAGGGACCCGGATATTAGCATATTTTTTTTGGAGCCAAAAGGATTTCATCAAGCAGAAAATAAATACTTACAGATAAGACCATTAGGTAAGTTGTGAGTGAGGCATAAAGGGATACCCTGGTCATAAAGTCTGAAGTCATTTCAGTAACACTGCACAATGTTTTTTACTCATTATCAATACCATATTCTTGTTAAGTAGTTTCCTCCTTGAGCACTGAAAAAGTGGGCAAAGTGTGTATAAATGCAATAATACATGCCAAGCATATAATGAAAAACATGTTCAGAGTATCTGTAAAAGATGGTTTATTCAACTCCATGACTTCAGATGTATCAGGCAGTTTTTCACTGATGATGTGTCTATATTTGTGGCCAGTGCTCTTGTTAGTAGTTGGTTGGATTATTGTAATTTTCATTTCAGAAGTCTATCCAAGTTCCATCTATGTAAATTACAATGCATCCAAAATAGTGCAGCAAGAATTATATCAAACATGAGCAGAAACACCACTATAACTCCTGTTCTTAAGAAATTGCATTGGCTTCCTGTCGAACATTGTTTACTATTAAAAACCGCCACACTTGTTTAAAAGTATCCTCACACTGGATTTTGCTCCATTTCTTTCTTCTTACAGTAGTGCTTCCAGTATCAGGCACAGTCAAAGCGGTGGAAATTTCCTTGTTGTTCCAAAGTTCCATCCTTCTACTCGTGAGTCTGTCGAATAGTTTGGTTATAGTTTTGCTTTCAATGCTCCTACTGTTTAGAATGCTCTTCCCAATGAGATTCATGCACCCTATCCCTGGCCTCTTTCAGAAAGCAGCTTAAAACCTATCTGTACACCAAGGCATACCCACCTTAGCCTTACTCATCCCCTGACATTCTCTGTGAATGTAATTGTTTCTTATGTTCTCAACTGTCATTCCATTCACAATTTAGCAACTCTTTTTTCAACTCAACTCTCCCATAACAGTTAGATTGAAAAGTGGCATTTCTCTTTTTATACCCATAATGAACTGTAGAAATAAAGTCCAAGAGACTGTATTTAGTTGGAAAATTAAGGCTATCCTTATAGCGGAATAAAGACAGATGGCCACCAGGCCCGAGTCTATTATACCTTCAGTGGCATTTGTATTTGATTTACATTTCCAGTGTTAATAATATTTACTGTGTACATGGACATATCATATTAAAAATGCAGTAGAAAAATGTTCACTAATGGCCTGTGTGATTATTACATGTTCAATGAAACAATTTTCACCATACATGCTTATTCACCTTACATGAAAAGTTCAATTAATTACTGTATCATAATTATCACATGGGCAGTAAAAGAAAACCATCGAAGCTTTTTAACAGAAAAATTTGGATGCCCTCTGTGTATTGTTTCTCTTAAAAAGACCCTTGTTAAAAGCTAATTAAATACTCACAAAGTATGCAGGTTTACCAGATCATCAAAGGCTCCAGTGTCATTGAAGTAGATTTCTTCAAAAACATTATCATGTCTGATTTGTCTGTAAAATGAAATAATACATTTTGTTGCATAAAATACCCTTACTTTATCCTCACTACTGCTTATTTGATGGTGGGAGCAAACATGAATGACCAAAGGAGAATATTTTTTTAAAAATATTCTTGTCGGTACTAAAATTTTTTCCTAATTGATACAAAACAGCTTTTAGATATGAAGTCGAACTCCTTTTAATGTAACTCTGATATGTGGAATACTCTTCTATGAAGAATTAAATATCAGGTGCTCTGGGGGGCGACATTCATTTTGTTAGCTTAAGTCATGGTTAAGTACCCATTTTAACTAATTTTTGTTAACCTAGCACACTGTGTACCCCATTATGGGAAGAATGGTTGAAAGTTAACAACTCTGGCATATTTTTTTTGTATTTCTGTGTTTGGACTTAAATGTCAGGGTGATTAACTGGTCCTCTACTTTTATGAGATGAACCAATCATGACAAAATGTTCCCATTTCTCAATTCTAGTATGAAATGGCAAAATCACCAAAGTATACGAAACCTGCTAACCACTAGGCCAGCAAAGACATCGGCTGTAAATAAGAAGCATATAATAGACATTGATGCATATCCTAATATACAACAGCAGATTATGTTTCAAAATAACAATTTTGTCACCTGTGGAGTGAGCTGAAACAATCATCAAAATCTGAAACTCAGGGAGTTAAGCTTGAAAAATAAAAACAGTAGGCCTATGCACCAGAAAATAATTTTGAAAGACAAAAGGGAATTGTGTTAACAAGTTTTAAAAGTAATTTAAATGAGTGAAAGTTATATTCAAGAAGGCAAGTATTTTTTTCAAAATAGCCCCAGCAGTGCATTGACATAATAATGAACCTATCTGAAAGGTTTTTCCTTCAAATAATCATTCACTGTTTTTCAAGATACTAATTGTAGTTCACACCGTTTTTTTTGGATGGTCTCAAAAAATGGCACCATGCAGGCTTTTTACATGAGAGAGTTGAGCATTAAATTGTTGAGAACATCTGCAATGGATATGCTTTGAATGAGTAGAAATTGTTTTTGAAGAAATTGGTATTGGTGGTCTCCTTCTTTTTCTAAATACATCTAAACTGGTTAACATGCAAGTTTTCACTACAATAAATAACTGTGGCAAAAACTGTGGTAAAGTTACATATAATAGCTGCCCCACTAGAGTGTTTTATGTGTATTTTAAGCATATTCTTTTTATATGATCACACCCACTGATGCAAATACTATTGCTTCAAGAAGAATTTAAGTAGGAATTTTTCTACTGATGGCAAAACATTTACATGCCATATTAAAAATTGTGTCTTCACATAATTTTCCTTCCAAAAAATTGAGATAGTAAATTATTGCTGGCTGATTTCTACTAACATCTGCCATTCATAATGTAACATAAACAATGTATTGCCCAAAGATGGTACATCATAAATATTTATATCTTAAGCTGCATAACAATCCATGTTTGCCCAAAAGCTACATGGTCTGAGACCTATGATGTTGCTTGTGTGCCTTAGAATCTTCTAGAATCTCACTACATTTATCTCAGAATCAGCTTATACAACTATATATTTTCAAATCTCAACCTTTACAAATTGAGAAAGCTTCAGTAGTTTTCACTTACACAGATGTGACATTAGTAGAAGATGTAAATGAGGTTCTATTCAGTTGACTTATACCTTTCCTATACCTGAAAATATAAATCAGAAAGTATTAACATTTAATTATTTAATTACCTTTAGCCATTGAGAGTACAGTTTTTCTCACTGGGGTGGGGTAAAGTGACATGATATGGTGATCATTTTTGTTACAAACATTCGATGTGTACACAGTTTAAGGAATATTAGACTTCCCACAGTATGTAAAACTGAACAAAACTCATTACATTAAATTGAATGACATTATTCATAAAATACAGGGATTTTTGAGACAATTTGCCACCACTTCTTAAATGTCTAGCTGAATTTCAGTTAATTTAGTTTATTCTAGTTTAATCAGTTCTAATGTAGACATATATTCAACAAACTGAAGTGAATCTAGGATGCTGAAGAATGAACCAACAGCTCTGTATTCTAAGCAGTGTCGAAAGGCTTTTAACAATTTACACAGGTTTTGAATGTCTAGTACAAATATCTTGGCTTAGTTTTAAATTGTCATGATACAACAATGACTCAATAGCTTAATCATATTCATTGTCTGGTGTAACACTTCCTCAATAGCTTACAATTGTATTGAGCATCTATTTTTGCACTATATTGACAGTTTAAATTGGTAGACTGTCTGACATAGAAATATTTTAATAACTTAAAGCTCAATTTAAAAAATGGCAGGAAAATGCTTTCTTGAAAGAGTGCCAGATGGCACTGCATATACCCTAGGGGCCAAATATTTTGTCAAAATCGCTCTATCTTGCAATGTTTCCAGGATAAATGCATTTCTTTGTTTTATGCAGAAATTCAAGATGGCTGCCAAAAATGGCGGGAAAACGCTTTTCAGCAAAAAGTGGCAGATGACTCTGCGTATAACCTTGGGGTAAAAAATATCACTGAAATTGGTTTTTTGGCACTGTTTCCAAGATAAATGTATTTTGCATTTTACGCAGAAATTCAAGATGGCCGCCAAACATGGCAGAAAAATGATTTTAGGCAAAAAGTGCCAGATGACTGCATATATCCTGTGAGCCAAATTTTTTGTCCAAACCTGATAAAAAGTGGCGAAATTTGCCACCAAAATATGAGAGGTATTTGTATTGAATGTCCTATGTAAATAAAGTAAAAATGATCACTTGTTTACATTCTGTCTGGTGACCTAATCTAAATAATAAAAATAAAAAGTATATAAAAAGAAGAAGAAAAATGTAGCTTCACTGTGACCATCTTATTTGCATACACGTAGATATGAAAACAAAATTTGCTGTTATGGTTGCATGAGCAAAAGTCAAATCTGCAAAGACAGTGGTAGTAACACTAATATTTACTAAGAAATTACAGAACTTACAACTCTATGGACGGTCCAGTACAGACTAATTCAGGTGAGTTAACAGTAGGACAAATACAACCTCCACATGTTTGACTGTATGACTTGCCAGCGTATTCATCTGACAGTCCATAGAGATTGTCATCTGAAAAAAAAATGCATTGGGAATGGATAATACAGTTGATTAAATATATAGTCAATATATACACTAACAAAAACACGTGGGGAGCATTACCTCCACCAAGACCCATCACCTCCAATACTGCTTTTGAGGGCAATGATAAAAATTCCTTAAAAATTCCTGGGGCCAATTTCACAAAGGGACTTGAACTTAGCCAAGTTTTTTGTTAAGTCAGGGACTTAAATCTAAGGCTTTGGTCTTAGCTAGGTCTGGGAATTAAATAGATTTCACATAAGGGTGACTTAGCTAAGTCCAAGCTTATCAAATAACCAGTGGGCCGATTTCACAAAGGGACTTGAACTTAGCCAAGTTTTTGGCTAATTCAGGGACTTAAATCTAAGACTTTGGTCCTAGCTAGGTCTGGGAATTAAATCGATTTCACAGAATGGTGACTTAGCTAAGTCCAAGCTTATCAAATAACCACAGTAGTTTTCTGTGTCATGTGACGTTTTATATCCTTCATTTGATGCATTTTATCTAAGGATAAGTGCGTTTTGAAATAGAAAACCTTGTTACATCATATAAACTTCCTAAAGACTACTTCAGTAAGGTGTTCTGTATAATTATACTTTATTTACAGCCATTTTAAATTTTGAAGAGGAGAAAAGTATATGGCGGCCATATTTAAGTCCTCTTTACAAAATTTAAGCCCACTACCTCCTAGACTTAAAGTTAAGTCCACTGACTTAGCAATTTCATGGACTTATCTGCTTTGTGAAATCCAATAAGTCTAAGGCCACAGACTTAACATTCTGTTGACAAATTTTAAGACCAAAATCTTAAATTTAAGTCTAATTCTGGACTGTAGTCCCTTTGTGAAATCGGCCCCTGGATCCAGACAGTGCTCCAGATCACCACCAAAATATCAGCATCTGTTCCTGGTGTCACTGTTGACATTTCCTGAAAATGTCATCAAAATCCATTAATAACTTCTTGTTTTATTTTGCAAACAGACACACATAAAAACTCACCAAAACATAACCTCCTTGGCAATAAATCCTTAACCCAATTAGGGTAAGTATTGTATTCAGACCAACTCTCAGGCCAGCATGGTATTTGTATTCAGCTTAATAAGTTATCAGCAAAGATATTGTATTCAGACTAAATGGAGTAAGCCAAGACATTGTGTAAAGTGGCCATCAGTGGTTATCATCAACGTCTTTCAGTATTCAGACTAATTGGAGTAAGCCAAGACATTATGTAAGGTGGCGGTCACACTTGCATTTTGTGACTCTTTGAAACTAAACTTTTTAAATACTGATATCATGCATTTATTCTTTCAACAATTGTACATAACTGCTGTTAACACTTACTGAATTTATTTAAATCTCAAAATTGCTTGTCCTTGAGAGTTTTACTGCATGTGATAGATTATTATTCTCCCCAGTGAGATTGTGTTAAGCCTAATTGGGACAGCTACAGATATTTGTCCGACCAAGTTGGGCCCACAGATTTGTTTTTTACAGTGTTATACATACTTCTAGGAACTATAGGTAGACCATGCAAAGTTGTTTTTTCAAGAGTTACACAATAAATTGGTTCACAATTATTGGGAGATTTTTCCATCAGCAATGTACACATGAATATCGACACAGGTAGAGAATAGGGTGATACAGTTTTATCATCTATAACCCCAGTCTTACTGATATTTCTGAATGGCGTACCGTCAGAAATATCAACAGCAATTGGCCACGGGTCAGAAACTCGGTCAAAGTGTTAGATAGTTGTGTCTCAAATATGCAAGTCATACTCGGCCATTGGGACACAACAAAGGGCGCTGTGGTAAATAAAGAATATCCACGTGGTGGTAACCAAGGTCGATTAATTATTTCTGAAACTTTTATGCAAGTTTTTTTTTGTCTGTATAATACTCCATACAGAAATTGTGGATAAATCTCGAGTAAACAAGACCACCAAAACGTCTCTCACTTTACACACGCAAGCTACAAAGCCATCAGAATCAGGAACAGTGAAGCAGAATTTCTGAAAGTCTGGGGACAAAAAAACAAATTCCCAGTCAGACACATCTCATACCTGGCGATAAAAAATCTATCACCCATGAAGATGAGCAATATACTCCTGCTGTGCACTCTAAAATATTGTCATCTTCAGTCTTGTTATAGTTTCTTCGTATATGCCATTCCGGAAGTTTTCCATTTAAGTTCACAGTCACAGTAAAATGAGCAAATGTACCAATGGGTAATATTTTTCACTGACACAAATCAAACAACCACACTCAACGTAGATTCCTCTACCTCAAGACCAAAAATGAAGCAAAATGGGATGTGTATTTTATAATATATGTACAACACGTGTATATTTAAAAACTACAAGATAATACAAACATTACCATGATATCCAATTACATGTGAAATGGACATTACAATATTAGTAATCACAGAGATAAATCAAACAAGTTTATGAAGAAATTAATGACTTAATAGAGTGCATTATAAATGCAACATTTGACCAGAACACACTTGGGGCCGTATCATGGGGGTGGGGGTGGGGGTGGGGTGGGTGGGGGGTGGGTCAAATAGCGTGTAAAATAAATTAAATATCAAATTACTGTTGTGACCAAAGCAACCAAATGATTTTACAATTTTAGTTAACTGATACAACGAAGGGCAATCTTTGAATGAAGGAAAGTGTCCCTAAACATATAGGAAAGCTCAAAGACTGTGTCAAATAAATCAGTAACCTACTAAAACGATACATACACGTACTGCATTCATAATGAATTTTTTTTGAAGAATGAGTAGCATGAGAGTAAGCATAAGAGTTATAAAAATGATAATAAAAACATGTTACTGCTAGTATGACATGCAGAAGTAACAGTAAGACAACGCAGATAAATAACATGATATTAAATATATATAATTGTCATTTCAAGGAATGTACCAAGTAATGGGGATAGGAAAGGTAAACAGTTATAATAATGTGTAAGTTAATGAACATAGATCATATGCAAAAATAGTTACATATAAACAACACACACACATAATATGACATTAAATAAAACTGTCAGTCCAAGGAATGTCCCGGGATATAACAGGGGTGGGGTGGCTATTGATCAGCCACCGACATTTGATCTTGATTGGAGACAGTTGTACACAGTTTTTGACTCTCGTAACATTAAAAATGCATATGTTACATAATGAATTGTTGTGTTAAACGTTATCTGTAGACAGAACTACCACTAGCGGATCGGGGGGGGGGGGGGGGGGGGGGGGGGGGGGGTTCAGGGGGTTCGACACCCCCCCCCCCCCCCCTTGAAAAATAATGCAAAGGGGTCCAACCCAAAGTGCAAAATTATTTCTTGAGAGTGGTGTTAATTTTACAGGAAATGCACTATATTTTTACCAAAAATTAATTTTTTTCCCAGGGGGCATGCCCCACGACCGCCTTAGTTATAATATGTCTGATGTGAACCCCCACCTTACTCGATGTGAACCCCCACCTTACTTAAAGGCTGGATCCGCCCCTGACTACGGTAGAAATATTTAGCATTTTATATGTAGGTGAGGCCTGAGTTACAGAAAAAATTACAATAAAAGGCTAATGATTAGCAATAACATAACTCACAATAAATTAACATAAAATATATACAAAACAGAATAACTTTCATGTTGCTGGAAAATATAAAATAGGCCACATTCTTTCATAGAATCAGTAATAACTTTTTACATTTCCCGAGCCAAAATTTGTCTCAAAATTCATTAAAATTCGCTAGAAGGCTGCAAAAAACATTGATAATGCACAAGAGTAATAAAAATAATGAAAAGAAAACAATATTAAAGCCGTTTTAATAAGTTTGTTTAAAACAAAGATTTATCAAATGAAAATGAACTATCGACCAGCAATCCTCTGTAAAATATATTCAATGTCATTTGTGAAAAAATATTAATATCAAATAATATTACCATATATATCCAATTTTTGGACAATAATATAACTTAAAAGCTACAATATTGCATACAGACATTGAAGCATGCTGTTGCCAGGGGTATTAAATAAAAATAATATATGTCAAATTTAGAGGACTTTTAATGAAGCAAGTTCAGGGAAAACCTTTAATAAGAAGGTAACCTTTGACAAAAAAATAGGAGTCTCTACATTTAATTTGCATGTATTGCCACTCCAGAGAGATGTCACATGTTGTAAGTTTTTAAATGGCCTATTATTTGTCAAAATCAAACAAAAAAAATGACAATTCTATGAATTTTCAAAATTATTTCATTCGATTTCTATAGGGAAAAAGCTTTTTAAAAACTATTCTTGTTGGCGTATTAATACGTGTAAAGTGGTTCACCTGAGAGAGGGTTTTTTCGAGAGGACGAAATCTCGCGCGAGAATGTGTTACGGGACAATAAAACATAGTGCGCAACCTCTCTAGTGGTATTTGACGAACATTAAATTGTTTCTGGCCATTATGATGCTGGGTTCGAATCCTATTCTTGATCATTGTAATGTTGGTTGAAACATTTAATTGCATTTGCTTCGCCCGATGAAAAGTCTGGACTAAATTAGGTATTGGAAGATTTACAAATCAGTTCATATAAAACCATTTTCTCTAATTTAGATAAGTTTTTACTGAAAATAAACTCTCAGAGAATTCACAGGGAATTCTGGGAACTTATCCAGTCCAATATTTTACAATTGTCACATTTATATGTATATATTGGTCATATATTTATGACAATGGATAGAAACTATATTTAATTTCTATTTTATATATAATAACTTTTTTGGTCTCTAGACTTTCATGAATTGTGGCGCAGGGTGATGAGTATTTGACTGCTCACTGAAGTTAAGTGGCAATGGGCTATGTTAGTAGTGGGATGGGTGACCGCTTCCGTGCACTACTCATGCCTCTGATGGCTTTGCGGCTCGTGCTAGTAGACCTAAACCCCTTTCAGTCCTGTCGATTTAAAAATCACACAAGAGAATGCATTAGTGCAAACATATAAAACATGTGATCAGTGGCTATACGTCACAATATATTTGTACGTTCAATTCAAATGTTAAATATGTTAAATGTGTTAAATATCTTTAGTTTGTAGACATATTACATATGGGTTTAGATTATTAATGATTCATTTCATATATATTCAACCCAGATAGATAAAAAAATCTATAGATAAAAAATTGCAATGATAGATTTCCCTAGGACCATCTCCTATTGTAATTTCTCCGAGGACTCCAAGGTAAAAAAAAAACTACAACTGAAATATGTCGTAATTAGTGTTTACCTTGAGTATACAAAGCTTTATTTGTCCATGAGATAATACTTATAACTATATGTCAAAACTAAACAGAAATAAACCACAAGTTAAAAAGTTATAAATATGTATGGTCATCTGTCGTATTTGATTTCAGCCTCTACCTATACACAGTTTTTTCTATCATACTTTTGTCCTGATACGTTAAGCATGCAATCTCCAGTTTTCCCTGGACAAACTACAATCAGGGTTGGTCTTCAGACAATCTGTGATGTGTGAATGGATTTTTTCCACTTAAGACAATTAGAGATTATCCCGGATCGGAGTTTTCACTATGACCAATATGTCTTGGCTGAAGACAATCAGGAAGTGATTTTTAACGATCACAGTTGGTATGATAATGTACAATAAATGTATAAAAATTACATGTTTCTACAGTGACTCACAAAGAACGCAGTTATACAGACATATTTGCAAATAAATAAACACAAATTGTCACTGAACAGATGAAAGTGACGCTTTAAAATCCTGTTTTGAGTCTTCTGGGTTGGAATATGTCAGAGATTCAATATTTAAGTTATTTAACAATTGTGTTGTGTATTTATACTCAGCGCAATATCTCCATATACTACAGGACTCAAAGCGCTATTAAACCCATCCAACTGCACTGGTACAGCTCCAACTCTCAAGTAGCTGACATTCCCCTAACTGGAAGATAGAGGCTTAAGCATTACCATTTATCAACGTCCTTGAGGTTCTTTAGCCTGCCACTGGGGATAGGACCCAATGACAGAAGACCGCTATTTTAAGTGGTCATCTGAGGCACTATCTATCTGCCTGTACCTGGGTTTGAACCCACATCCTCTGAGTTCCTAGTCAATTCTGTTACCGTCTAGGCCACAGTGGCATTGTTCTACATATTAGCAAGAATATGTTTTCAAACGAAGAATTGAATTTATTATCATCACCAATACTGCTTATTAAACTATCCAGGGCAATTCTATGGAGTATACCAGCCCCCTACTATAATTTTGTGATTTTTTGTTTTACCATGTACCATGTCAGGATCACAAAGAATGGATCGCAATTACAACTTATGTCCCAGTCACACTGTTCTTCCTCCTACCCCACTCCAGTCTAATGAAATGTGCAGTGTTTTGTGTGAGAGCTCATGGAAAGCTTTTTCTAATGTTGTTAAAATTCACTACCTGTTAAAATGAATGTCCGTGTTGTGTTGAACCAGTCATATCCACTTAAGAAACCTTACTAGGGATACAACAAAACATAAAGTGCACTAAACAAGAAATGAGTCCAGACAAGTTAAATATTTTACATTTGTATATATTGTGTTGGGCAAGCATGTAACTGTCTGATATATATATTAGATGTAACGTTATCACTAGAACATTGCATGAGTGTACAACATTTCCTGAGCACAAGTTATGATGGTGACGACTGGTAACAAAAATGGAAGTTCTGGATCATATTCACCAAAGTTCTAAGCCAAGTCTTACACTGAAGTTATAGCCATATTTATGTAAAACAGGAAAGTCTAAGACTTGGCTAATATTATTGGTGAATATGGCCCCTGCTTAGGAGTTCTTCTAGTGATCACCACATAATAAGTATTGCCCAAAGTATGTCGTGGCCATGATGATATGTAATCATGATAAGATCTTATGATCATGAATTGGTAAATAAGGTAAAATAACAAATTACAGTGTCCCAACTGGGGCTACTTAGCCACACTAGTTGTTGCATATTATATAATCACCAGAGGTTAAACAACTGGCGGGGTGTGTTTCTTTGCTTGCAAAATAACTTAAAAAGTTGTGAACAGATTTTGATGACATTTTGTGGAAACGTCCACAATGACAGAAGGAATAGATGATCGAATTTTGGTGGTAATTCAAATCACCATCTAGGTCCAGAACTTTTAAAAGGATTTTTGTCATTACACTTATAAGATATATTGCAAGTGTTTGGCATGGGGTGTGTGTGTGTCTGATGTCTCCGGGTGCTTTTCAGGAAATAACCAGCAACAATACACTGTTATAAACTAAATGGTCACTTACCTGAGGTATAGTCAGTGTATCCCTCCCTTCCACTGTACAACGTGTTCCAGTCTATATCTGTGACTTGTCCATTCACACAAGTGATGAAGACAAGTAGTCCAAACAACTTCCCAGGCATTTGCTCTTCTTTGTAGAATATGTTCTGAATCCTTTCTGACGGAAGCAGACAATTTTGTAATATTATTTTTTGGAGAAAAATCAATAAAAAGTTGTACAATGTTAAAACAATTGTAAGAATGTAACCATCCAAAAACTATATAAGTAGGTTAATTAACATTCTGTTTTAATTTAAAACCCAATGTTCAGATTAACATAATTACAAATTTTCTAATTACTTCAATTAAAATGGCCCCACCATGTTGCTCAAAAGTTACATACTATGAATTCTAAATACCTGTAAAATAAAGGTTCTATTTTGCAGAAAATAAATTGAAAATTAGTATTCAACTTGTGATGATCTTGCCCTGTTAACTGTTACTATGCTAAAAGTAATATGCCAGGAAAATGTGTGTTTGAACCGATCTTGTCTACTATGCTACTTGAATCAATTACAAACCCAAAACCGCGTGACATTTAATTTGCACATAAAGTATTTTAAAAATCTGTGTAAAGTCTGTTAATGTTTACTGTAAAATAACTCCCAAGTTCCACACATAAAGTTATAAATTTGTTTGTCACTGAAAATTATACGAAGCTTTAACTAACTTTTAACTATAATTTGCTCATGTGAAGCACATTTTAACTTGGAATAACTCTAAACATTTTAGGTAGTTTAAATAACATTGGTTTGTTAATAATAATTTGCACTGCTACAACATATTCCTCAAAGTACAGACTAAATTCTAATAGCTATTTGGATAAAGACAAAATTACTTGGGGAA
This sequence comes from Sabellastarte sp. h YS-2021, assembly GCA_964017235.1. Classification (NCBI taxonomy): domain Eukaryota; kingdom Metazoa; phylum Annelida; class Polychaeta; order Sabellida; family Sabellidae; genus Sabellastarte; species Sabellastarte sp. h YS-2021. The sequence goes on along the minus strand of OZ024930.1, from coordinate 56,429,411 downwards.
AAACAACAAAAACCAACGAAACACACCTTGTTGAGACGTTTCAAGGAGGTATTAAAACTCACAGAAGTAATCATAATCCGTGTTAACAGCAAATACTTAGGAAAACCACGACAAGGCTAAAATCCAATTAAAAGGAACAAAATCAAGTACAGTAGCGTCCTTAAGGGGCCTTCTCATTACACGGGCGGCCTTAGAATACCTCCATACTTTGGACAGGACCACCAAACATAAAGACGGTATGTTTTATCATTCAAATTTCTTAAGAGACAATATGTGTCACTATTTACCCTAATTAAGTCATTGCCATCATAGCAATGATGACATCTGACACTTGCTGAACTTAAGGCCACACTGTACAAGTTGATGTACTTTTGTCTCAATCGAATCCACCCAGGTAGTTTTCAGAACATGTCACAATCTGCCACGTTTGTACACTTTATGCCATGTTTATTAGGGGCAAACTCACCAAAACATTCTGTATTTCCAAAGAGGGAAGTGTGTGTGTGTGTGTGTGTGTGTGTGGGTGGGGGGGGGGGGGGGGGGGCGCCCAGACTGGAGAGGTGTGACAAGACTTTTGTAAGTAGACTGTGCAAATAATCACAGAACTGTTTCTATGATAATAAATACAAACTTTAACTAAAAAGGGATCTCGTCACTAAAGGTAATCATAATAGGCATTGTCATAACTCTTATTAATATTTAATTAATCATATGTCAGAAAAATGTTCTGTATGAATAATCTCTGGATTGTAATGAACAGAAAAAACTTAAATATAATTTAATTATTATAATTTTCGTCCATTTTATTTTCTCTTTTTCTTTCTGTGTTAAAGCACATTTTTACACAATGTAGCAGTAATTATAACATATTTTTTGACACTTTTTTGAAACCATAATACGATCGAACAGTGATTGATTCAGCTAAAACTAGAACAAAGTTTATGACAAAAATAAACCATCTTAGCAATCTGCATTGTTTTGTGTGTGTATGTGTGTCGGGGGGGGGGGGGGGGGGGGATTTGACTTGTTTACCCAACTGTACAATAACTGAGGGGAAATTAAAGAATGCTAATCCTTGCTTCATTTCAGGGTGATTAATGGTATTTATGACATGTACGAATTCGTCCCTTATTATTTACACCATTTTGTTAAACTAATAAAACTATTATAAATATTCCGTGAAAGACATAGTATGCTTGGTACACATTACCAAAAAAAACCCCAAAAAACATATTATTACTTTTTAGCTCTGTCAAGTAGATTATGCTTTTGGGTTGATTTTTTGCATTATTTGTCTGGGTTCACGATTACCTTATTTATTTAATCTATATAGTGACATATGTTTATACAATGTATATATTTTATTAATCAAATATTTCTCTATTGGGCTTATATGTCACTTGACACATTATAAACAAATACGTGAGAGTGGTTTAATAACACAAATAAAAATCAAATTATAAGATAGTTATAAATCTTGGAAGTTTAACTGCAGTGGAAACCTTTGTTGATTTTCACTACACATTACTACAGAGATGAAATAAATTTATTGCAAATATATTTCATTTATAGAAAGCCACATAATTGCAAAATTTGCATCATTTATTTTGATAATTAACAACATAAAATTTATTTTGTTAATTCTTTGAAATTATCCAAGTATGGCCGATAATGATGTGTTTCAAAAGTACTCTTAACTCTTTCTAATCCTCACAGAACTATTAAGTACAGGATAAATTTTAAAAGGTTTAAAAGAGGCCATGGTGGCGCAGTGGTAACACACTCGCCTCCCACCTCTGAGGTCAGTAGTTCAAACCCTGGACCTTATGTGGGAAAGTTAGTTGTTGCTTTCCGATAGTCGACAGTTTACAGTACAGAACCTTGACCAACTGTATGTACTGATTGCCTCTGCCCACAAAACTACCTGTTGTGATATGACCTGTACAGTGTTGAAAGCGACGTAAAACCCTAAATAAATAATAATTAAAAGTTTAAATAGTTTTTCAATGATATTTTAAGTGTTTAAATCATTTTATAATTCTGGATGATAGTTTACATACATCTGGCTGAATAGATCCCATTTAAAATCAACTTCAGTGAAACAGGGAAAGGAAATGAATATGTTTGATGGTGTTCTAAATGGTGATATGACTGAATAAGAATATTGCAGATTCTCGCCACTGTCCTGATTGTTAATTAAGATTAAATCCCAGATATATATTCTTAGATTTAAGAGAACGGTCCACACATGTATAAATTCAGTCTCACCTAGTCTACACTAGGACCTCACAGAAAAGCCTTGTTCTTGGAGCTGTCCACTCCTAGATACCAGGCATGGAGGTTGAGATGTTGAGGAAAATTGTGTGACTGTTTGGGAAGAGTTGTTGACACTGGAAACTGGAGTGGGATCTCTATTGAGTGCTGCACTAGGTCCCAAAACCATGGCATCCCTTTAGCTGTCTAAGAGAACGGTTCACACATGCATAAATTCAGACTCACCTAGCCTACACTCTTCTATAGCTGTCTAAGAGAACGGTCCACACATGTATAAATTCAGACTCACCTAGCCTACACTGTTCTATAGCTGTCTAAGAGAACGGTCCACACATGTATAAATTCAGACTCACCTAGTCTACACTGTTCTATGACACAGATATGTCTCTAGATGAATTCATTTGGACACCGAGTACCAAAGGGGATGGCAATCAATTTGATATCATACAGATTATTCAATTATGAAGAGTGAGGAAAAATAAACTAAATGTGTATATTTAATCCCTTTAGCAAATAGTGTCTTATATGGACAGGATATCGATATTCCTCACATGTTGCCTTGAGGTGGATTAGAACCTAGTACCATGAAGCTAATGGGCTCAGTGATGGCCAAATTTCTTAACCACTACGTTGTTGAGGACTCCGGAAAAGACCCTGTCAAACCATTCTATTTGTGTCCACTGAGTACTCTCTCGGACCAAAAACTGACCATTTCCAAGACATCACAGGAAATTATAACAAAATATTACAATTATATCTCGCGATAATGCTTAACGCCCCTTTTACAACTTGTCACAGTTTTAATTTTTGGCCTAACATCTTGTGGAAACCTATATAGCTCAAAGTGGAAAAAAAACTGAGATTGTACAATATCTTGATTGCAAAGTATACCTTTTAATCTTTTAATCAGGTAATTATTGTATCATAAGAGTTAGACTTTTGATCTTTTGATCAGGTAATTATTGTATCATAAGAGTTAGACCTGTAAAGGTTTCAATACAATTCACAAGGTGGTACAGGTACATGAAAAATTCTGAGACTGGTTTCATAGAGGGAGTGGAGAAATCCACCAAATTTTCTCTGCACCATTTCTCAACTAGGGTCCACTTTGGCTCATAGATGGTCCTTGTTGATGGCTTTTGAGGGGCAGCAATTCTCTCTGCCACTTCCACAGAGAAGACTTGTTCTTGGAGCTGTCCACTCCTAGACACCAGGCATGGAGGTTGAGATGTTGAGGATAATTGTGTGACTGTTTGAGAAGAGTTGTTGACACTGGTAACTGGAGTGGGATCTCTATTGAGTGCTGCACTAGGTCCCAAAACCATGGCATCCCTGGCCAGCCTGGAGCTATTACAATGATTTAGCAATTGCATTGCCTGACTTTTTGGATACCCTGTCAAGGAGAGCTGTGACAGGGTAAGCATAAGCAGTGAGACCCAACCAGCTTATGTTTAGAGCATCTATGTCCCAAGCATGTCAGTCTGGGACTGGAAATACATACAATGGAACTTTGTGGTTCAGAAGAGTGGCAAATAGATCTACATGAGGAGTGAACCACTTTTGACAGATCTGTTTGAACACCTGCGGATGCAGTGACCATTCTGTTGATTGGACTTGGTTCAACCTGGACAGAATGTTGGCCATCACATTCAGGCAACCTGGAATGTGCCTGGCTCTTAGAGTTATCTGATAATGATGGCACCAGGTCATGATTTTCCACAGGAGAGCACACATCTCCGCCGAGTGGGTTCCTCCTTGTTTGTTTATGTAGGCTACTACTGTTGAGTTGTCTGTAGCAACCAAGACTGTTTGGTTTTGGCATTGGTTTTTGAACCTTTTGAGGGCCAGAGATACTGCCTTCAACTCAAGAACATTTATGACTTTTTTCCCTGTCTGACCACAGACCTTTGGTAGAGATTTGCTCTAAGTGAGCGCCCCAACCTTTGTTTGAGGCATCTGTAAAGATTTGGATACTGTGGTCTTTTGGGTGAAGGTCTGCACCCTTCAGTAGTACGAGGTGGGTCAATCGATTGACCCACCTAGTACTACTCCATCATGTTTACAGGATTTTGCCACCTCTCTAGGTGAGCTGAAATGGAACTCCTAAGTTCCTCTCGAATCTCCTAGATGAGGTTGAAGATGGGTCATCTCATCCTCGTGTCTTAGGAGGTTGGTGTTACTCATGGTGCACAACTCCCTCTGGAGAATATGGGCTAAGGACTTACTTAGGCAGGCTAAGGCTTTCTGATGAATAATAATCCTCTTATTCAGGACATCAAAGTAGTCACAGGCTGTCTCATAGCCACGTCTGGATGCTTTTCAGGATTGATACCCTTTTAAATTTGGCTTTTGACTTTCTTAAAAGTAGACTTCAGACTGCCCTTGAACTTTTCCATGGTGGAGTTACAAACAGAAGCAGTCTAAGCAAAAGTAGCCGCAAAGTTAATAGTACAGAGGTTCTGCCTTGTCTGATGTTCAAGTTCTCTAAGAACTTGTAGGGGAACCTTGCCCAAAGGGGCCCCAGACGGTTTTGGAGAGATACAGATCTTTGCAAAATCTGAATTTAACTCCTGCATTCTGTCTTCAAAACAAGGTTGTCCCACCTTGTACCACTTTGCAGTGGAAGCAGGGGGTTTTATGTATTTACTCTCAGGTAAATTTGAGGTCTGAAAGTCCTGTTCAAATTTTTCAAAGGCATCTTTTAGGTAAGGACTTAGAGGGAGCATAGCTGATCAGAAGGGCCCCTTGGCCTAAGCTCCTGTTGGCCTTTTTCATCATCCAGACCCAAGATAGTAGTAGAGGACAGAAGTGACGACACTTCAATGATCTGGGTTCATTTGTGGTGGCTTGGTGGGAGGACATTTTTACGACAATGTTGTCCGAACAATCTGAACAGAAAAACCTCACAACACAAATAAAGGAAAAATACTTATCCTATAAAGTTGAAAATGATACAGAATGTACTATGACAATTAATAAATAAATTGCTAAAAACATCTAGCAATACGTATATCCAGAGGATTCCAGTAAAAAATGAGTGAGTGAAAATAAAACGCTTCCTAGTCAGGCGGCCAATGAGAAAGAAGGAGGCTTCAACGGAAGTACACTAGGAGGTTCACCTACAGCAATGGGAACATCTATTTTTCTTGGACGTTGGCAGGATTCCTGGTGGCCTCCCGTGATAGCATTCAGTTCCACAAGGTAAGCTATTGTAGCACAATAAAAGGAGCCTTTTATGATCAGATCCTGGTGGCGACACATTGAAAGACAAAGATGGAATTAAAAAGTTCACAAAAGGCACTCAAGTTACACTCAAATTACAAGAAAACTACAACAATCAACAGTTAGTTGGTGGTTCTATATTCAGAGACTGTCAGGACAGAGTCCCTCACTTGAAGGTCGGGGAGGATCGATGCCAAAAGTACCAAAAAGGTCAAAGTCGGTGACAAAAGCTCCGTGACCCATACAATTTTAATACAGATGGTCATAATAGCAAAATGATCAGTCATATTGACGATAGGATCGGTCTGGAGAGCCTCTGGATCTCTATGACTTGACTTAATGGGCATTAAGATAGGTAGGACTAAAGACTCCAACCTTGGGGGTCAGGAAGCAAAGTTGCCGACTTTTCCAAAAATATTAAATATGTTGGAAATTCTTCCAGACATTCCCAGACTACCCAGTTTTGATGTCTGACCTACGGGAACTCATATAAATGTACTTGACTTCAAAAACAGCAAGAGTTGGGCCAAAGAAAGAATATGGAACAGGCACTTTAATATGTATACTGGAAGACATCCATACATGATGGATGACAGGTGGGTGTAAAGTGCTGTATATTTGTCATTGCAACACCCCTAAACCATTATCCATTGTTGAAATGTCATTCAACTCAGAGAGACTTTCGGTTATTTTTTTCAGCATATTCAATGTCTGCGACTGATGTTTGATTTATCCCAAAGCTTTTCCCACCAAGTCTGCTAGCATATGTCTACAATATTAAAGGCCTGTTTCCATATTCAAGGACTATTACAATCGGGTCTGCATTCGTAGAAAAGTGCCAAACACTGCCAGAAGAGGTATGAAAGTTTGAATGCATCCTAACCCTTGGGGTCCAACCAGGAAGTACATTTGTCTGGGAACCTATGCACACCATCTCCAACCTTACTCAGAGTCCCCTAGACTTTTGACAGAACCAATGTGATTTAATTTGACAAGTCCAAAACCAGACAGATTGTGGATATAAATCAAAAGGTTCATATACAGGCCCTATCAGTTAACCTGCAGCAAAAGTGACAGATGCCAAGCATGCAACCACCCCATTCCACCATTTTAGTTAAAATTTTAGCCAATAACTCCGAGATCTATGCGATTTTAGTAAAACTGGTCATAAAAATAATACGATTACTTATTTTGGAGACTGGATTGGATCTTTGTGAAGTGAGTCCTGTCCTTACTATTTGAATGAATGGCATTAAAGTGGTGACTCGATAATCCTGACTTTGGCCCCGACCTTTGTGGATTTGAGATCGGAAGCCTTTTAGCAAGTTCTCATATGCGGGGAAGCAAAAGAAAGGAAGGTTCGCAAGGATATTCAACTTATTTGATTTTTTTTTGAAAAATCAGCAACACTGCTTCAGAACACCAGGACTGGGATTTTCAGATCGTCTCAATGCCGTGAAAGGTTTGGAAGCAATCCACAAAGATCGCATCGCCATTACAACTCCATGTGTTTCTGCCATGGAAAATTGTATTACAATTGTATAGTCCAGGCGTTTTTTATCCCGACTTTATCACAAAGATGAAATAAAGTGGCTACAAGCTTTAATTCTTCGACAAAAATTGAGGGTCAGGGATATGGGCCCATCATGTGATCCATCTGGTCGGACTGAAATCAGAAGTTGGATAGACCAGGGTCTAAAGTTGGGTATGGTAGGGACTTGTTCCCTTGACATTGTTGAATTTCCCATACATCCCAAAGGTCGTTATACAATTGAATTTTCCCGTCTGTTCTGACAATCCCTGAATATGGAATATCAGGTCTTAATATAAGATGGGTTGAAGATCATCGACATTGGTCAAAATATCAAACATGATTATTCTCCATCCATTTGCCAACCTCCAAGATTTTGCTTCCTGCCATACATAAACTGCAGAAAGTTTCTTGGAAAGTTCGGACCAAAATCAGAAATATGGAACCAACACTCAACAGAAACAGATCTTAAATAATGCCAACATAGAATTAAATGCCTGAATTAAGATCCAACTGGAACTGAGTGAAATTGAAACTAAATAATGTGGTTACATATTGACTGAAATATATTTATTTTTGAGCGTAACTTCCTGTATTTTATGTCGCTTTCTTTGCCATTGTTTGATCAGAAACAAAATTTACTTGAAGTTCAGAACCATATTTATCATAGAATAAGCTATTTTCTATGCGTTTTGGAGACCCTGAAGTGTTTGAAATGGACCTTTTTTTATAACCTGAATAGCAGTATCATATTATGACATTAGTCATATGTACATAGCAAATTTATAAAGAATTTAGTTTCATTGTACAGGACATATATATAGCATGCACCCAGCGTACCATTGTGCTTTTATGTCGTTCCTAATGTTTACAATAAAAAGTGGAACGTTGTGCTTTTTATTTGAGGTCAAAACATAATATATATATATAATTTACCACGATTATTCATGTATTTTCCTCTACAATACCAAATTTTTTCCACAAACTGATGTAAAAATAATTAAATACTATTTCATTTTAAACTAGACCAAGGACGCATCTGTGGCCAGATGCAAGATGTATCCACTGGAAAAAGACAATTAACATGGTTTTGAGGATAAACACCATTTTTCAAGATGGTGGCCAAAGTTAAAAAAAAATTCTAAATTATTCACAGGAATTAAAGGAGTAGTTCTTATTATCCAGTGGGGCCAAAAGTTGCCCGAAATCACTCTATGTGTTACACTTTTCGAGATAAATCACATTTTCCATTTGGTCCTACAGGAGTAATCCTTAGTAATAATGGGGTCCAAAATTATGAAATCGCTCATTATGGTTTTTGAGATAAATTACATTTTTCATTTCTGGACAAATTCAAGATGGCGGCCAATATTCACATAACTTTAAATTTTTCAGAGGTACTTACAGTGCTTAGTACCCAGGGGGTCCAAAATTTGCCCCAAATTGCTCTATCTCTTGTGGTTTTGAGATAAACGACATTTTACATTTCCACCAAAATTTTAAAAAATTCTAAATTTTTCAGAGGTCTTAGGAAAGTAGTCCTGATCAACAGAGGGTCCAATATTTGCCCGAAATTGCTACATCATTTACGGTTTTCCAGATAAACAACATTTTCCATTTACGCCAAAAATTCAAGATGGCGGCCGAAATTTGAAAAGTATAGGTTGGTTTGACATTCCAAACCTGTGAGAGCAATAATAAGCGAGTTATAAGTATTTTTAAGTTTGGCTATCCTCGTTTAACCTTGAAGGAGGGGCCAAAGGTTAAATCTGAACACATCAGAAAATACCTAGCCTATGATTTTCTAAAGGTTGGTTTCACATGACAAAATTCTAGGGCCAAGAATAAGAAAGTTATAAGCACTTTAAAATTTAGCTATCCTTGTTTGATCTTGTAGGAGGGGCCCAAGGTCAAATCTGATCACATCAAAAGATTCCCAGCCTGTGATTTCCTATAGGTTGGCTTCACATACCAAACCTCCCTAACCAATAATAAGGGAGATATAGGCACTTTTTAAAGACCACTATGTGGGTCACTTTGGCACTCCGTGGATGACCTTGAATGAAAAGCTACAAGGTCAAATATCTGCATGCTTGTAGAGGACATATATATCTGTTATATATATCACCTATGCAGAGATTCAGGATTCTAGTTATGAGAACCAGCCAGTAGAAAAGGTAGATAATGTTTGAAGAAATGCGCAGGGAGGCCATCTTGTTTTTCAGAATGAGGCTAATTTCAGTCCCAGAAAAGCTTACCTCCCAAGGAAGATATCCTGCAAATTTGGTGAAGCTAGCTGGTCTAGTTTTCTACTAAGAGTGTTAACGTCAAAAAGCTCTCTAGGTGTGGCGTCGTCGTAGTGAATGCTAAACCAAAGTACCCAGCGGATGCATCTGGTGGATTAAATAATTTAAGGAGCTATTTTCTCCACAATGGTTTCCACAACACAATATTTTTCAGAGAACAATATCTCTATGTATCAGTGAGGAAGCTCTCAAGGGCCTAGTTACTTAGCAGTTTGGCATTAGATTAATAAGGTCTCAGGTCTGTGTGGGTTTGATTCTGGCTCATACAATATGTGGACTGTAGTGAGTTTTTTTCCTGATAAGACATCAAGACGTAAGACAAATACTTTGACCTTTCTACTACCTTCACACTGGTGCACAAGTGTCTTTATATTGTTGTGCATCTCCATACGGATGGGCTAAACTGTAAAATTGCAAATTTAATAAGTAAATTAAATTTTTATAAGTTAACACCCTATCCAATGGACAATTGCTAATCCGGTCGGCGCAGACCGGCCCGCCAAACGACAGAAAAAGTCATCCTGTATGCATGCATACTGGCCGGCTGGCCCTGGTTTTGAGGATAAACACCATTTTTCAAGATGGTGGCCAAAGTTAAAAAAAAATTCTAAATTATTCACAGGAATTAAAGGAGTAGTTCTTATTATCCAGTGGGGCCAAAAGTTGCCCGAAATCACTCTATGTGTTACACTTTTCGAGATAAATCACATTTTCCATTTGGTCCTACAGGAGTAATCCTTAGTAATAATGGGGTCCAAAATTATGAAATCGCTCATTATGGTTTTTGAGATAAATTACATTTTTCATTTCTGGACAAATTCAAGATGGCGGCCAATATTCACATAACTTTAAATTTTTCAGAGGTACTTACAGTGCTTAGTACCCAGGGGGTCCAAAATTTGCCCCAAATTGCTCTATCTCTTGTGGTTTTGAGATAAACGACATTTTACATTTCCACCAAAATTTTAAAAAATTCTAAATTTTTCAGAGGTCTTAGGAAAGTAGTCCTGATCAACAGAGGGTCCAATATTTGCCCGAAATTGCTACATCATTTACGGTTTTCCAGATAAACAACATTTTCCATTTACGCCAAAAATTCAAGATGGCGGCCGAAATTTGAAAAGTATAGGTTGGTTTGACATTCCAAACCTGTGAGAGCAATAATAAGCGAGTTATAAGTATTTTTAAGTTTGGCTATCCTCGTTTAACCTTGAAGGAGGGGCCAAAGGTTAAATCTGAACACATCAGAAAATACCTAGCCTATGATTTTCTAAAGGTTGGTTTCACATGACAAAATTCTAGGGCCAAGAATAAGAAAGTTATAAGCACTTTAAAATTTAGCTATCCTTGTTTGATCTTGTAGGAGGGGCCCAAGGTCAAATCTGATCACATCAAAAGATTCCCAGCCTGTGATTTCCTATAGGTTGGCTTCACATACCAAACCTCCCTAACCAATAATAAGGGAGATATAGGCACTTTTTAAAGACCACTATGTGGGTCACTTTGGCACTCCGTGGATGACCTTGAATGAAAAGCTACAAGGTCAAATATCTGCATGCTTGTAGAGGACATATATATCTGTTATATATATCACCTATGCAGAGATTCAGGATTCTAGTTATGAGAACCAGCCAGTAGAAAAGGTAGATAATGTTTGAAGAAATGCGCAGGGAGGCCATCTTGTTTTTCAGAATGAGGCTAATTTCAGTCCCAGAAAAGCTTACCTCCCAAGGAAGATATCCTGCAAATTTGGTGAAGCTAGCTGGTCTAGTTTTCTACTAAGAGTGTTAACGTCAAAAAGCTCTCTAGGTGTGGCGTCGTCGTAGTGAATGCTAAACCAAAGTACCCAGCGGATGCATCTGGTGGATTAAATAATTTAAGGAGCTATTTTCTCCACAATGGTTTCCACAACACAATATTTTTCAGAGAACAATATCTCTATGTATCAGTGAGGAAGCTCTCAAGGGCCTAGTTACTTAGCAGTTTGGCATTAGATTAATAAGGTCTCAGGTCTGTGTGGGTTTGATTCTGGCTCATACAATATGTGGACTGTAGTGAGTTTTTTTCCTGATAAGACATCAAGACGTAAGACAAATACTTTGACCTTTCTACTACCTTCACACTGGTGCACAAGTGTCTTTATATTGTTGTGCATCTCCATACGGATGGGCTAAACTGTAAAATTGCAAATTTAATAAGTAAATTAAATTTTTATAAGTTAACACCCTATCCAATGGACAATTGCTAATCCGGTCGGCGCAGACCGGCCCGCCAAACGACAGAAAAAGTCATCCTGTATGCATGCATACTGGCCGGCTGGCCCTGGTTTTGAGGATAAACACCATTTTTCAAGATGGTGGCCAAAGTTAAAAAAAAATTCTAAATTATTCACAGGAATTAAAGGAGTAGTTCTTATTATCCAGTGGGGCCAAAAGTTGCCCGAAATCACTCTATGTGTTACACTTTTCGAGATAAATCACATTTTCCATTTGGTCCTACAGGAGTAATCCTTAGTAATAATGGGGTCCAAAATTATGAAATCGCTCATTATGGTTTTTGAGATAAATTACATTTTTCATTTCTGGACAAATTCAAGATGGCGGCCAATATTCACATAACTTTAAATTTTTCAGAGGTACTTACAGTGCTTAGTACCCAGGGGGTCCAAAATTTGCCCCAAATTGCTCTATCTCTTGTGGTTTTGAGATAAACGACATTTTACATTTCCACCAAAATTTTAAAAAATTCTAAATTTTTCAGAGGTCTTAGGAAAGTAGTCCTGATCAACAGAGGGTCCAATATTTGCCCGAAATTGCTACATCATTTACGGTTTTCCAGATAAACAACATTTTCCATTTACGCCAAAAATTCAAGATGGCGGCCGAAATTTGAAAAGTATAGGTTGGTTTGACATTCCAAACCTGTGAGAGCAATAATAAGCGAGTTATAAGTATTTTTAAGTTTGGCTATCCTCGTTTAACCTTGAAGGAGGGGCCAAAGGTTAAATCTGAACACATCAGAAAATACCTAGCCTATGATTTTCTAAAGGTTGGTTTCACATGACAAAATTCTAGGGCCAAGAATAAGAAAGTTATAAGCACTTTAAAATTTAGCTATCCTTGTTTGATCTTGTAGGAGGGGCCCAAGGTCAAATCTGATCACATCAAAAGATTCCCAGCCTGTGATTTCCTATAGGTTGGCTTCACATACCAAACCTCCCTAACCAATAATAAGGGAGATATAGGCACTTTTTAAAGACCACTATGTGGGTCACTTTGGCACTCCGTGGATGACCTTGAATGAAAAGCTACAAGGTCAAATATCTGCATGCTTGTAGAGGACATATATATCTGTTATATATATCACCTATGCAGAGATTCAGGATTCTAGTTATGAGAACCAGCCAGTAGAAAAGGTAGATAATGTTTGAAGAAATGCGCAGGGAGGCCATCTTGTTTTTCAGAATGAGGCTAATTTCAGTCCCAGAAAAGCTTACCTCCCAAGGAAGATATCCTGCAAATTTGGTGAAGCTAGCTGGTCTAGTTTTCTACTAAGAGTGTTAACGTCAAAAAGCTCTCTAGGTGTGGCGTCGTCGTAGTGAATGCTAAACCAAAGTACCCAGCGGATGCATCTGGTGGATTAAATAATTTAAGGAGCTATTTTCTCCACAATGGTTTCCACAACACAATATTTTTCAGAGAACAATATCTCTATGTATCAGTGAGGAAGCTCTCAAGGGCCTAGTTACTTAGCAGTTTGGCATTAGATTAATAAGGTCTCAGGTCTGTGTGGGTTTGATTCTGGCTCATACAATATGTGGACTGTAGTGAGTTTTTTTCCTGATAAGACATCAAGACGTAAGACAAATACTTTGACCTTTCTACTACCTTCACACTGGTGCACAAGTGTCTTTATATTGTTGTGCATCTCCATACGGATGGGCTAAACTGTAAAATTGCAAATTTAATAAGTAAATTAAATTTTTATAAGTTAACACCCTATCCAATGGACAATTGCTAATCCGGTCGGCGCAGACCGGCCCGCCAAACGACAGAAAAAGTCATCCTGTATGCATGCATACTGGCCGGCTGGCCCTGGTTTTGAGGATAAACACCATTTTTCAAGATGGTGGCCAAAGTTAAAAAAAAATTCTAAATTATTCACAGGAATTAAAGGAGTAGTTCTTATTATCCAGTGGGGCCAAAAGTTGCCCGAAATCACTCTATGTGTTACACTTTTCGAGATAAATCACATTTTCCATTTGGTCCTACAGGAGTAATCCTTAGTAATAATGGGGTCCAAAATTATGAAATCGCTCATTATGGTTTTTGAGATAAATTACATTTTTCATTTCTGGACAAATTCAAGATGGCGGCCAATATTCACATAACTTTAAATTTTTCAGAGGTACTTACAGTGCTTAGTACCCAGGGGGTCCAAAATTTGCCCCAAATTGCTCTATCTCTTGTGGTTTTGAGATAAACGACATTTTACATTTCCACCAAAATTTTAAAAAATTCTAAATTTTTCAGAGGTCTTAGGAAAGTAGTCCTGATCAACAGAGGGTCCAATATTTGCCCGAAATTGCTACATCATTTACGGTTTTCCAGATAAACAACATTTTCCATTTACGCCAAAAATTCAAGATGGCGGCCGAAATTTGAAAAGTATAGGTTGGTTTGACATTCCAAACCTGTGAGAGCAATAATAAGCGAGTTATAAGTATTTTTAAGTTTGGCTATCCTCGTTTAACCTTGAAGGAGGGGCCAAAGGTTAAATCTGAACACATCAGAAAATACCTAGCCTATGATTTTCTAAAGGTTGGTTTCACATGACAAAATTCTAGGGCCAAGAATAAGAAAGTTATAAGCACTTTAAAATTTAGCTATCCTTGTTTGATCTTGTAGGAGGGGCCCAAGGTCAAATCTGATCACATCAAAAGATTCCCAGCCTGTGATTTCCTATAGGTTGGCTTCACATACCAAACCTCCCTAACCAATAATAAGGGAGATATAGGCACTTTTTAAAGACCACTATGTGGGTCACTTTGGCACTCCGTGGATGACCTTGAATGAAAAGCTACAAGGTCAAATATCTGCATGCTTGTAGAGGACATATATATCTGTTATATATATCACCTATGCAGAGATTCAGGATTCTAGTTATGAGAACCAGCCAGTAGAAAAGGTAGATAATGTTTGAAGAAATGCGCAGGGAGGCCATCTTGTTTTTCAGAATGAGGCTAATTTCAGTCCCAGAAAAGCTTACCTCCCAAGGAAGATATCCTGCAAATTTGGTGAAGCTAGCTGGTCTAGTTTTCTACTAAGAGTGTTAACGTCAAAAAGCTCTCTAGGTGTGGCGTCGTCGTAGTGAATGCTAAACCAAAGTACCCAGCGGATGCATCTGGTGGATTAAATAATTTAAGGAGCTATTTTCTCCACAATGGTTTCCACAACACAATATTTTTCAGAGAACAATATCTCTATGTATCAGTGAGGAAGCTCTCAAGGGCCTAGTTACTTAGCAGTTTGGCATTAGATTAATAAGGTCTCAGGTCTGTGTGGGTTTGATTCTGGCTCATACAATATGTGGACTGTAGTGAGTTTTTTTCCTGATAAGACATCAAGACGTAAGACAAATACTTTGACCTTTCTACTACCTTCACACTGGTGCACAAGTGTCTTTATATTGTTGTGCATCTCCATACGGATGGGCTAAACTGTAAAATTGCAAATTTAATAAGTAAATTAAATTTTTATAAGTTAACACCCTATCCAATGGACAATTGCTAATCCGGTCGGCGCAGACCGGCCCGCCAAACGACAGAAAAAGTCATCCTGTATGCATGCATACTGGCCGGCTGGCCCTGGTTTTGAGGATAAACACCATTTTTCAAGATGGTGGCCAAAGTTAAAAAAAAATTCTAAATTATTCACAGGAATTAAAGGAGTAGTTCTTATTATCCAGTGGGGCCAAAAGTTGCCCGAAATCACTCTATGTGTTACACTTTTCGAGATAAATCACATTTTCCATTTGGTCCTACAGGAGTAATCCTTAGTAATAATGGGGTCCAAAATTATGAAATCGCTCATTATGGTTTTTGAGATAAATTACATTTTTCATTTCTGGACAAATTCAAGATGGCGGCCAATATTCACATAACTTTAAATTTTTCAGAGGTACTTACAGTGCTTAGTACCCAGGGGGTCCAAAATTTGCCCCAAATTGCTCTATCTCTTGTGGTTTTGAGATAAACGACATTTTACATTTCCACCAAAATTTTAAAAAATTCTAAATTTTTCAGAGGTCTTAGGAAAGTAGTCCTGATCAACAGAGGGTCCAATATTTGCCCGAAATTGCTACATCATTTACGGTTTTCCAGATAAACAACATTTTCCATTTACGCCAAAAATTCAAGATGGCGGCCGAAATTTGAAAAGTATAGGTTGGTTTGACATTCCAAACCTGTGAGAGCAATAATAAGCGAGTTATAAGTATTTTTAAGTTTGGCTATCCTCGTTTAACCTTGAAGGAGGGGCCAAAGGTTAAATCTGAACACATCAGAAAATACCTAGCCTATGATTTTCTAAAGGTTGGTTTCACATGACAAAATTCTAGGGCCAAGAATAAGAAAGTTATAAGCACTTTAAAATTTAGCTATCCTTGTTTGATCTTGTAGGAGGGGCCCAAGGTCAAATCTGATCACATCAAAAGATTCCCAGCCTGTGATTTCCTATAGGTTGGCTTCACATACCAAACCTCCCTAACCAATAATAAGGGAGATATAGGCACTTTTTAAAGACCACTATGTGGGTCACTTTGGCACTCCGTGGATGACCTTGAATGAAAAGCTACAAGGTCAAATATCTGCATGCTTGTAGAGGACATATATATCTGTTATATATATCACCTATGCAGAGATTCAGGATTCTAGTTATGAGAACCAGCCAGTAGAAAAGGTAGATAATGTTTGAAGAAATGCGCAGGGAGGCCATCTTGTTTTTCAGAATGAGGCTAATTTCAGTCCCAGAAAAGCTTACCTCCCAAGGAAGATATCCTGCAAATTTGGTGAAGCTAGCTGGTCTAGTTTTCTACTAAGAGTGTTAACGTCAAAAAGCTCTCTAGGTGTGGCGTCGTCGTAGTGAATGCTAAACCAAAGTACCCAGCGGATGCATCTGGTGGATTAAATAATTTAAGGAGCTATTTTCTCCACAATGGTTTCCACAACACAATATTTTTCAGAGAACAATATCTCTATGTATCAGTGAGGAAGCTCTCAAGGGCCTAGTTACTTAGCAGTTTGGCATTAGATTAATAAGGTCTCAGGTCTGTGTGGGTTTGATTCTGGCTCATACAATATGTGGACTGTAGTGAGTTTTTTTCCTGATAAGACATCAAGACGTAAGACAAATACTTTGACCTTTCTACTACCTTCACACTGGTGCACAAGTGTCTTTATATTGTTGTGCATCTCCATACGGATGGGCTAAACTGTAAAATTGCAAATTTAATAAGTAAATTAAATTTTTATAAGTTAACACCCTATCCAATGGACAATTGCTAATCCGGTCGGCGCAGACCGGCCCGCCAAACGACAGAAAAAGTCATCCTGTATGCATGCATACTGGCCGGCTGGCCCTGGTTTTGAGGATAAACACCATTTTTCAAGATGGTGGCCAAAGTTAAAAAAAAATTCTAAATTATTCACAGGAATTAAAGGAGTAGTTCTTATTATCCAGTGGGGCCAAAAGTTGCCCGAAATCACTCTATGTGTTACACTTTTCGAGATAAATCACATTTTCCATTTGGTCCTACAGGAGTAATCCTTAGTAATAATGGGGTCCAAAATTATGAAATCGCTCATTATGGTTTTTGAGATAAATTACATTTTTCATTTCTGGACAAATTCAAGATGGCGGCCAATATTCACATAACTTTAAATTTTTCAGAGGTACTTACAGTGCTTAGTACCCAGGGGGTCCAAAATTTGCCCCAAATTGCTCTATCTCTTGTGGTTTTGAGATAAACGACATTTTACATTTCCACCAAAATTTTAAAAAATTCTAAATTTTTCAGAGGTCTTAGGAAAGTAGTCCTGATCAACAGAGGGTCCAATATTTGCCCGAAATTGCTACATCATTTACGGTTTTCCAGATAAACAACATTTTCCATTTACGCCAAAAATTCAAGATGGCGGCCGAAATTTGAAAAGTATAGGTTGGTTTGACATTCCAAACCTGTGAGAGCAATAATAAGCGAGTTATAAGTATTTTTAAGTTTGGCTATCCTCGTTTAACCTTGAAGGAGGGGCCAAAGGTTAAATCTGAACACATCAGAAAATACCTAGCCTATGATTTTCTAAAGGTTGGTTTCACATGACAAAATTCTAGGGCCAAGAATAAGAAAGTTATAAGCACTTTAAAATTTAGCTATCCTTGTTTGATCTTGTAGGAGGGGCCCAAGGTCAAATCTGATCACATCAAAAGATTCCCAGCCTGTGATTTCCTATAGGTTGGCTTCACATACCAAACCTCCCTAACCAATAATAAGGGAGATATAGGCACTTTTTAAAGACCACTATGTGGGTCACTTTGGCACTCCGTGGATGACCTTGAATGAAAAGCTACAAGGTCAAATATCTGCATGCTTGTAGAGGACATATATATCTGTTATATATATCACCTATGCAGAGATTCAGGATTCTAGTTATGAGAACCAGCCAGTAGAAAAGGTAGATAATGTTTGAAGAAATGCGCAGGGAGGCCATCTTGTTTTTCAGAATGAGGCTAATTTCAGTCCCAGAAAAGCTTACCTCCCAAGGAAGATATCCTGCAAATTTGGTGAAGCTAGCTGGTCTAGTTTTCTACTAAGAGTGTTAACGTCAAAAAGCTCTCTAGGTGTGGCGTCGTCGTAGTGAATGCTAAACCAAAGTACCCAGCGGATGCATCTGGTGGATTAAATAATTTAAGGAGCTATTTTCTCCACAATGGTTTCCACAACACAATATTTTTCAGAGAACAATATCTCTATGTATCAGTGAGGAAGCTCTCAAGGGCCTAGTTACTTAGCAGTTTGGCATTAGATTAATAAGGTCTCAGGTCTGTGTGGGTTTGATTCTGGCTCATACAATATGTGGACTGTAGTGAGTTTTTTTCCTGATAAGACATCAAGACGTAAGACAAATACTTTGACCTTTCTACTACCTTCACACTGGTGCACAAGTGTCTTTATATTGTTGTGCATCTCCATACGGATGGGCTAAACTGTAAAATTGCAAATTTAATAAGTAAATTAAATTTTTATAAGTTAACACCCTATCCAATGGACAATTGCTAATCCGGTCGGCGCAGACCGGCCCGCCAAACGACAGAAAAAGTCATCCTGTATGCATGCATACTGGCCGGCTGGCCCTGGTTTTGAGGATAAACACCATTTTTCAAGATGGTGGCCAAAGTTAAAAAAAAAATCTAAATTATTCACAGGAATTAAAGGAGTAGTTCTTATTATCCAGTGGGGCCAAAAGTTGCCCGAAATCACTCTATGTGTTACACTTTTCGAGATAAATCACATTTTCCATTTGGTCCTACAGGAGTAATCCTTAGTAATAATGGGGTCCAAAATTATGAAATCGCTCATTATGGTTTTTGAGATAAATTACATTTTTCATTTCTGGACAAATTCAAGATGGCGGCCAATATTCACATAACTTTAAATTTTTCAGAGGTACTTACAGTGCTTAGTACCCAGGGGGTCCAAAATTTGCCCCAAATTGCTCTATCTCTTGTGGTTTTGAGATAAACGACATTTTACATTTCCACCAAAATTTTAAAAAATTTTAAATTTTTCAGAGGTCTTAGGAAAGTAGTCCTGATCAACAGAGGGTCCAATATTTGCCCGAAATTGCTACATCATTTACGGTTTTCCAGATAAACAACATTTTCCATTTACGCCAAAAATTCAAGATGGCGGCCGAAATTTGAAAAGTATAGGTTGGTTTGACATTCCAAACCTGTGAGAGCAATAATAAGCGAGTTATAAGTATTTTTAAGTTTGGCTATCCTCGTTTAACCTTGAAGGAGGGGCCAAAGGTTAAATCTGAACACATCAGAAAATACCTAGCCTATGATTTTCTAAAGGTTGGTTTCACATGACAAAATTCTAGGGCCAAGAATAAGAAAGTTATAAGCACTTTAAAATTTAGCTATCCTTGTTTGATCTTGTAGGAGGGGCCCAAGGTCAAAT
Source organism: Sabellastarte sp. h YS-2021 (assembly GCA_964017235.1). NCBI lineage: Eukaryota > Metazoa > Annelida > Polychaeta > Sabellida > Sabellidae > Sabellastarte > Sabellastarte sp. h YS-2021. Next base: position 56,409,836 of record OZ024930.1, on the reverse strand, counting down.
CTGATCACATCAAAAGATTCCCAGCCTGTGATTTCCTATAGGTTGGCTTCACATACCAAACCTCCCTAACCAATAATAAGGGAGATATAGGCACTTTTTAAAGACCACTATGTGGGTCACTTTGGCACTCCGTGGATGACCTTGAATGAAAAGCTACAAGATCAAATATCTGCATGCTTGTAGAGGACATATATATCTGTTATATATATCACCTATGCAGAGATTCAGGATTCTAGTTATGAGAACCAGCCAGTAGAAAAGGTAGATAATGTTTGAAGAAATGCGCAGGGAGGCCATCTTGTTTTTCAGAATGAGGCTAATTTCAGTCCCAGAAAAGCTTACCTCCCAAGGAAGATATCCTGCAAATTTGGTGAAGCTAGCTGGTCTAGTTTTCTACTAAGAGTGTTAACGTCAAAAAGCTCTCTAGGTGTGGCGTCGTCGTAGTGAATGCTAAACCAAAGTACCCAGCGGATGCATCTGGTGGATTAAATAATTTAAGGAGCTATTTTCTCCACAATGGTTTCCACAACACAATATTTTTCAGAGAACAATATCTCTATGTATCAGTGAGGAAGCTCTCAAGGGCCTAGTTACTTAGCAGTTTGGCATTAGATTAATAAGGTCTCAGGTCTGTGTGGGTTTGATTCTGGCTCATACAATATGTGGACTGTAGTGAGTTTTTTTCCTGATAAGACATCAAGACGTAAGACAAATACTTTGACCTTTCTACTACCTTCACACTGGTGCACAAGTGTCTTTATATTGTTGTGCATCTCCATACGGATGGGCTAAACTGTAAAATTGCAAATTTAATAAGTAAATTAAATTTTTATAAGTTAACACCCTATCCAATGGACAATTGCTAATCCGGTCGGCGCAGACCGGCCCGCCAAACGACAGAAAAAGTCATCCTGTATGCATGCATACTGGCCGGCTGGCCCTGGTTTTGAGGATAAACACCATTTTTCAAGATGGTGGCCAAAGTTAAAAAAAAAATCTAAATTATTCACAGGAATTAAAGGAGTAGTTCTTATTATCCAGTGGGGCCAAAAGTTGCCCGAAATCACTCTATGTGTTACACTTTTCGAGATAAATCACATTTTCCATTTGGTCCTACAGGAGTAATCCTTAGTAATAATGGGGTCCAAAATTATGAAATCGCTCATTATGGTTTTTGAGATAAATTACATTTTTCATTTCTGGACAAATTCAAGATGGCGGCCAATATTCACATAACTTTAAATTTTTCAGAGGTACTTACAGTGCTTAGTACCCAGGGGGTCCAAAATTTGCCCCAAATTGCTCTATCTCTTGTGGTTTTGAGATAAACGACATTTTACATTTCCACCAAAATTTTAAAAAATTCTAAATTTTTCAGAGGTCTTAGGAAAGTAGTCCTGATCAACAGAGGGTCCAATATTTGCCCGAAATTGCTACATCATTTACGGTTTTCCAGATAAACAACATTTTCCATTTACGCCAAAAATTCAAGATGGCGGCCGAAATTTGAAAAGTATAGGTTGGTTTGACATTCCAAACCTGTGAGAGCAATAATAAGCGAGTTATAAGTATTTTTAAGTTTGGCTATCCTCGTTTAACCTTGAAGGAGGGGCCAAAGGTTAAATCTGAACACATCAGAAAATACCTAGCCTATGATTTTCTAAAGGTTGGTTTCACATGACAAAATTCTAGGGCCAAGAATAAGAAAGTTATAAGCACTTTAAAATTTAGCTATCCTTGTTTGATCTTGTAGGAGGGGCCCAAGGTCAAATCTGATCACATCAAAAGATTCCCAGCCTGTGATTTCCTATAGGTTGGCTTCACATACCAAACCTCCCTAACCAATAATAAGGGAGATATAGGCACTTTTTAAAGACCACTATGTGGGTCACTTTGGCACTCCGTGGATGACCTTGAATGAAAAGCTACAAGGTCAAATATCTGCATGCTTGTAGAGGACATATATATCTGTTATATATATCACCTATGCAGAGATTCAGGATTCTAGTTATGAGAACCAGCCAGTAGAAAAGGTAGATAATGTTTGAAGAAATGCGCAGGGAGGCCATCTTGTTTTTCAGAATGAGGCTAATTTCAGTCCCAGAAAAGCTTACCTCCCAAGGAAGATATCCTGCAAATTTGGTGAAGCTAGCTGGTCTAGTTTTCTACTAAGAGTGTTAACGTCAAAAAGCTCTCTAGGTGTGGCGTCGTCGTAGTGAATGCTAAACCAAAGTACCCAGCGGATGCATCTGGTGGATTAAATAATTTAAGGAGCTATTTTCTCCACAATGGTTTCCACAACACAATATTTTTCAGAGAACAATATCTCTATGTATCAGTGAGGAAGCTCTCAAGGGCCTAGTTACTTAGCAGTTTGGCATTAGATTAATAAGGTCTCAGGTCTGTGTGGGTTTGATTCTGGCTCATACAATATGTGGACTGTAGTGAGTTTTTTTCCTGATAAGACATCAAGACGTAAGACAAATACTTTGACCTTTCTACTACCTTCACACTGGTGCACAAGTGTCTTTATATTGTTGTGCATCTCCATACGGATGGGCTAAACTGTAAAATTGCAAATTTAATAAGTAAATTAAATTTTTATAAGTTAACACCCTATCCAATGGACAATTGCTAATCCGGTCGGCGCAGACCGGCCCGCCAAACGACAGAAAAAGTCATCCTGTATGCATGCATACTGGCCGGCTGGCCCTGGTTTTGAGGATAAACACCATTTTTCAAGATGGTGGCCAAAGTTAAAAAAAAATTCTAAATTATTCACAGGAATTAAAGGAGTAGTTCTTATTATCCAGTGGGGCCAAAAGTTGCCCGAAATCACTCTATGTGTTACACTTTTCGAGATAAATCACATTTTCCATTTGGTCCTACAGGAGTAATCCTTAGTAATAATGGGGTCCAAAATTATGAAATCGCTCATTATGGTTTTTGAGATAAATTACATTTTTCATTTCTGGACAAATTCAAGATGGCGGCCAATATTCACATAACTTTAAATTTTTCAGAGGTACTTACAGTGCTTAGTACCCAGGGGGTCCAAAATTTGCCCCAAATTGCTCTATCTCTTGTGGTTTTGAGATAAACGACATTTTACATTTCCACCAAAATTTTAAAAAATTCTAAATTTTTCAGAGGTCTTAGGAAAGTAGTCCTGATCAACAGAGGGTCCAATATTTGCCCGAAATTGCTACATCATTTACGGTTTTCCAGATAAACAACATTTTCCATTTACGCCAAAAATTCAAGATGGCGGCCGAAATTTGAAAAGTATAGGTTGGTTTGACATTCCAAACCTGTGAGAGCAATAATAAGCGAGTTATAAGTATTTTTAAGTTTGGCTATCCTCGTTTAACCTTGAAGGAGGGGCCAAAGGTTAAATCTGAACACATCAGAAAATACCTAGCCTATGATTTTCTAAAGGTTGGTTTCACATGACAAAATTCTAGGGCCAAGAATAAGAAAGTTATAAGCACTTTAAAATTTAGCTATCCTTGTTTGATCTTGTAGGAGGGGCCCAAGGTCAAATCTGATCACATCAAAAGATTCCCAGCCTGTGATTTCCTATAGGTTGGCTTCACATACCAAACCTCCCTAACCAATAATAAGGGAGATATAGGCACTTTTTAAAGACCACTATGTGGGTCACTTTGGCACTCCGTGGATGACCTTGAATGAAAAGCTACAAGGTCAAATATCTGCATGCTTGTAGAGGACATATATATCTGTTATATATATCACCTATGCAGAGATTCAGGATTCTAGTTATGAGAACCAGCCAGTAGAAAAGGTAGATAATGTTTGAAGAAATGCGCAGGGAGGCCATTTTGTTTTTCAGAATGAGGCTAATTTCAGTCCCAGAAAAGCTTACCTCCCAAGGAAGATATCCTGCAAATTTGGTGAAGCTAGCTGGTCTAGTTTTCTACTAAGAGTGTTAACGTCAAAAAGCTCTCTAGGTGTGGCGTCGTCGTAGTGAATGCTAAACCAAAGTACCCAGCGGATGCATCTGGTGGATTAAATAATTTAAGGAGCTATTTTCTCCACAATGGTTTCCACAACACAATATTTTTCAGAGAACAATATCTCTATGTATCAGTGAGGAAGCTCTCAAGGGCCTAGTTACTTAGCAGTTTGGCATTAGATTAATAAGGTCTCAGGTCTGTGTGGGTTTGATTCTGGCTCATACAATATGTGGACTGTAGTGAGTTTTTTTCCTGATAAGACATCAAGACGTAAGACAAATACTTTGACCTTTCTACTACCTTCACACTGGTGCACAAGTGTCTTTATATTGTTGTGCATCTCCATACGGATGGGCTAAACTGTAAAATTGCAAATTTAATAAGTAAATTAAATTTTTATAAGTTAACACCCTATCCAATGGACAATTGCTAATCCGGTCGGCGCAGACCGGCCCGCCAAACGACAGAAAAAGTCATCCTGTATGCATGCATACTGGCCGGCTGGCCCTGGTTTTGAGGATAAACACCATTTTTCAAGATGGTGGCCAAAGTTAAAAAAAAATTCTAAATTATTCACAGGAATTAAAGGAGTAGTTCTTATTATCCAGTGGGGCCAAAAGTTGCCCGAAATCACTCTATGTGTTACACTTTTCGAGATAAATCACATTTTCCATTTGGTCCTACAGGAGTAATCCTTAGTAATAATGGGGTCCAAAATTATGAAATCGCTCATTATGGTTTTTGAGATAAATTACATTTTTCATTTCTGGACAAATTCAAGATGGCGGCCAATATTCACATAACTTTAAATTTTTCAGAGGTACTTACAGTGCTTAGTACCCAGGGGGTCCAAAATTTGCCCCAAATTGCTCTATCTCTTGTGGTTTTGAGATAAACGACATTTTACATTTCCACCAAAATTTTAAAAAATTCTAAATTTTTCAGAGGTCTTAGGAAAGTAGTCCTGATCAACAGAGGGTCCAATATTTGCCCGAAATTGCTACATCATTTACGGTTTTCCAGATAAACAACATTTTCCATTTACGCCAAAAATTCAAGATGGCGGCCGAAATTTGAAAAGTATAGGTTGGTTTGACATTCCAAACCTGTGAGAGCAATAATAAGCGAGTTATAAGTATTTTTAAGTTTGGCTATCCTTGTTTAACCTTGAAGGAGGGGCCAAAGGTTAAATCTGAACACATCAGAAAATACCTAGCCTATGATTTTCTAAAGGTTGGTTTCACATGACAAAATTCTAGGGCCAAGAATAAGAAAGTTATAAGCACTTTAAAATTTAGCTATCCTTGTTTGATCTTGTAGGAGGGGCCCAAGGTCAAATCTGATCACATCAAAAGATTCCCAGCCTGTGATTTCCTATAGGTTGGCTTCACATACCAAACCTCCCTAACCAATAATAAGGGAGATATAGGCACTTTTTAAAGACCACTATGTGGGTCACTTTGGCACTCCGTGGATGACCTTGAATGAAAAGCTACAAGGTCAAATATCTGCATGCTTGTAGAGGACATATATATCTGTTATATATATCACCTATGCAGAGATTCAGGATTCTAGTTATGAGAACCAGCCAGTAGAAAAGGTAGATAATGTTTGAAGAAATGCGCAGGGAGGCCATTTTGTTTTTCAGAATGAGGCTAATTTCAGTCCCAGAAAAGCTTACCTCCCAAGGAAGATATCCTGCAAATTTGGTGAAGCTAGCTGGTCTAGTTTTCTACTAAGAGTGTTAACGTCAAAAAGCTCTCTAGGTGTGGCGTCGTCGTAGTGAATGCTAAACCAAAGTACCCAGCGGATGCATCTGGTGGATTAAATAATTTAAGGAGCTATTTTCTCCACAATGGTTTCCACAACACAATATTTTTCAGAGAACAATATCTCTATGTATCAGTGAGGAAGCTCTCAAGGGCCTAGTTACTTAGCAGTTTGGCATTAGATTAATAAGGTCTCAGGTCTGTGTGGGTTTGATTCTGGCTCATACAATATGTGGACTGTAGTGAGTTTTTTTCCTGATAAGACATCAAGACGTAAGACAAATACTTTGACCTTTCTACTACCTTCACACTGGTGCACAAGTGTCTTTATATTGTTGTGCATCTCCATACGGATGGGCTAAACTGTAAAATTGCAAATTTAATAAGTAAATTAAATTTTTATAAGTTAACACCCTATCCAATGGACAATTGCTAATCCGGTCGGCGCAGACCGGCCCGCCAAACGACAGAAAAAGTCATCCTGTATGCATGCATACTGGCCGGCTGGCCCTGGTTTTGAGGATAAACACCATTTTTCAAGATGGTGGCCAAAGTTAAAAAAAAATTCTAAATTATTCACAGGAATTAAAGGAGTAGTTCTTATTATCCAGTGGGGCCAAAAGTTGCCCGAAATCACTCTATGTGTTACACTTTTCGAGATAAATCACATTTTCCATTTGGTCCTACAGGAGTAATCCTTAGTAATAATGGGGTCCAAAATTATGAAATCGCTCATTATGGTTTTTGAGATAAATTACATTTTTCATTTCTGGACAAATTCAAGATGGCGGCCAATATTCACATAACTTTAAATTTTTCAGAGGTACTTACAGTGCTTAGTACCCAGGGGGTCCAAAATTTGCCCCAAATTGCTCTATCTCTTGTGGTTTTGAGATAAACGACATTTTACATTTCCACCAAAATTTTAAAAAATTCTAAATTTTTCAGAGGTCTTAGGAAAGTAGTCCTGATCAACAGAGGGTCCAATATTTGCCCGAAATTGCTACATCATTTACGGTTTTCCAGATAAACAACATTTTCCATTTACGCCAAAAATTCAAGATGGCGGCCGAAATTTGAAAAGTATAGGTTGGTTTGACATTCCAAACCTGTGAGAGCAATAATAAGCGAGTTATAAGTATTTTTAAGTTTGGCTATCCTCGTTTAACCTTGAAGGAGGGGCCAAAGGTTAAATCTGAACACATCAGAAAATACCTAGCCTATGATTTTCTAAAGGTTGGTTTCACATGACAAAATTCTAGGGCCAAGAATAAGAAAGTTATAAGCACTTTAAAATTTAGCTATCCTTGTTTGATCTTGTAGGAGGGGCCCAAGGTCAAATCTGATCACATCAAAAGATTCCCAGCCTGTGATTTCCTATAGGTTGGCTTCACATACCAAACCTCCCTAACCAATAATAAGGGAGATATAGGCACTTTTTAAAGACCACTATGTGGGTCACTTTGGCACTCCGTGGATGACCTTGAATGAAAAGCTACAAGGTCAAATATCTGCATGCTTGTAGAGGACATATATATCTGTTATATATATCACCTATGCAGAGATTCAGGATTCTAGTTATGAGAACCAGCCAGTAGAAAAGGTAGATAATGTTTGAAGAAATGCGCAGGGAGGCCATCTTGTTTTTCAGAATGAGGCTAATTTCAGTCCCAGAAAAGCTTACCTCCCAAGGAAGATATCCTGCAAATTTGGTGAAGCTAGCTGGTCTAGTTTTCTACTAAGAGTGTTAACGTCAAAAAGCTCTCTAGGTGTGGCGTCGTCGTAGTGAATGCTAAACCAAAGTACCCAGCGGATGCATCTGGTGGATTAAATAATTTAAGGAGCTATTTTCTCCACAATGGTTTCCACAACACAATATTTTTCAGAGAACAATATCTCTATGTATCAGTGAGGAAGCTCTCAAGGGACTAGTTACTTAGCAGTTTGGCATTAGATTAATAAGGTCTCAGGTCTGTGTGGGTTTGATTCTGGCTCATACAATATGTGGACTGTAGTGAGTTTTTTTCCTGATAAGACATCAAGACGTAAGACAAATACTTTGACCTTTCTACTACCTTCACACTGGTGCACAAGTGTCTTTATATTGTTGTGCATCTCCATATGGATGGGCTAAACTGTAAAATTGCAAATTTAATAAGTAAATTAAATTTTTATAAGTTAACACCCTATCCAATGGACAATTGCTAATCCGGTCGGCGCAGACCGGCCCGCCAAACGACAGAAAAAGTCATCCTGTATGCATGCATACTGGCCGGCTGGCCCTGGTTTTGAGGATAAACACCATTTTTCAAGATGGTGGCCAAAGTTAAAAAAAAAATCTAAATTATTCACAGGAATTAAAGGAGTAGTTCTTATTATCCAGTGGGGCCAAAAGTTGCCCGAAATCACTCTATGTGTTACACTTTTCGAGAAAAATCACATTTTCCATTTGGTCCTACAGGAGTAATCCTTAGTAATAATGGGGTCCAAAATTATGAAATCGCTCATTATGGTTTTTGAGATAAATTACATTTTTCATTTCTGGACAAATTCAAGATGGCGGCCAATATTCACATAACTTTAAATTTTTCAGAGGTACTTACAGTGCTTAGTACCCAGGGGGTCCAAAATTTGCCCCAAATTGCTCTATCTCTTGTGGTTTTGAGATAAACGACATTTTACATTTCCACCAAAATTTTAAAAAATTCTAAATTTTTCAGAGGTCTTAGGAAAGTAGTCCTGATCAACAGAGGGCCCAATATTTGCCCGAAATTGCTACATCATTTACGGTTTTCCAGATAAACAACATTTTCCATTTACGCCAAAAATTCAAGATGGCGGCCGAAATTTGAAAAGTATAGGTTGGTTTGACATTCCAAACCTGTGAGAGCAATAATAAGCGAGTTATAAGTATTTTTAAGTTTGGCTATCCTTGTTTAACCTTGAAGGAGGGGCCAAAGGTTAAATCTGAACACATCAGAAAATACCTAGCCTATGATTTTCTAAAGGTTGGTTTCACATGACAAAATTCTAGGGCCAAGAATAAGAAAGTTATAAGCACTTTAAAATTTAGCTATCCTTGTTTGATCTTGTAGGAGGGGCCCAAGGTCAAATCTGATCACATCAAAAGATTCCCAGCCTGTGATTTCCTATAGGTTGGCTTCACATACCAAACCTCCCTAACCAATAATAAGGGAGATATAGGCACTTTTTAAAGACCACTATGTGGGTCACTTTGGCACTCCGTGGATGACCTTGAATGAAAAGCTACAAGGTCAAATATCTGCATGCTTGTAGAGGACATATATATCTGTTATATATATCACCTATGCAGAGATTCAGGATTCTAGTTATGAGAACCAGCCAGTAGAAAAGGTAGATAATGTTTGAAGAAATGCGCAGGGAGGCCATCTTGTTTTTCAGAATGAGGCTAATTTCAGTCCCAGAAAAGCTTACCTCCCAAGGAAGATATCCTGCAAATTTGGTGAAGCTAGCTGGTCTAGTTTTCTACTAAGAGTGTTAACGTCAAAAAGCTCTCTAGGTGTGGCGTCGTCGTAGTGAATGCTAAACCAAAGTACCCAGCGGATGCATCTGGTGGATTAAATAATTTAAGGAGCTATTTTCTCCACAATGGTTTCCACAACACAATATTTTTCAGAGAACAATATCTCTATGTATCAGTGAGGAAGCTCTCAAGGGCCTAGTTACTTAGCAGTTTGGCATTAGATTAATAAGGTCTCAGGTCTGTGTGGGTTTGATTCTGGCTCATACAATATGTGGACTGTAGTGAGTTTTTTTCCTGATAAGACATCAAGACGTAAGACAAATACTTTGACCTTTCTACTACCTTCACACTGGTGCACAAGTGTCTTTATATTGTTGTGCATCTCCATACGGATGGGCTAAACTGTAAAATTGCAAATTTAATAAGTAAATTAAATTTTTATAAGTTAACACCCTATCCAATGGACAATTGCTAATCCGGTCGGCGCAGACCGGCCCGCCAAACAACAGAAAAAGTCATCCTGTATGCATGCATACTGGCCGGCTGGCCCTGGTTTTGAGGATAAACACCATTTTTCAAGATGGTGGCCAAAGTTAAAAAAAAATTCTAAATTATTCACAGGAATTAAAGGAGTAGTTCTTATTATCCAGTGGGGCCAAAAGTTGCCCGAAATCACTCTATGTGTTACACTTTTCGAGATAAATCACATTTTCCATTTGGTCCTACAGGAGTAATCCTTAGTAATAATGGGGTCCAAAATTATGAAATCGCTCATTATGGTTTTTGAGATAAATTACATTTTTCATTTCTGGACAAATTCAAGATGGCAGCCAATATTCACATAACTTTAAATTTTTCAGAGGTACTTACAGTGCTTAGTACCCAGGGGGTCCAAAATTTGCCCCAAATTGCTCTATCTCTTGTGGTTTTGAGATAAACGACATTTTACATTTCCACCAAAATTTTTAAAAATTCTAAATTTTTCAGAGGTCTTAGGAAAGTAGTCCTGATCAACAGAGGGTCCAATATTTGCCCGAAATTGCTACATCATTTACGGTTTTCCAGATAAACAACATTTTCCATTTACGCCAAAAATTCAAGATGGCGGCCGAAATTTGAAAAGTATAGGTTGGTTTGACATTCCAAACCTGTGAGAGCAATAATAAGCGAGTTATAAGTATTTTTAAGTTTGGCTATCCTCGTTTAACCTTGAAGGAGGGGCCAAAGGTTAAATCTGAACACATCAGAAAATACCTAGCCTATGATTTTCTAAAGGTTGGTTTCACATGACAAAATTCTAGGGCCAAGAATAAGAAAGTTATAAGCACTTTAAAATTTAGCTATCCTTGTTTGATCTTGTAGGAGGGGCCCAAGGTCAAATCTGATCACATCAAAAGATTCCCAGCCTGTGATTTCCTATAGGTTGGCTTCACATACCAAACCTCCCTAACCAATAATAAGGGAGATATAGGCACTTTTTAAAGACCACTATGTGGGTCACTTTGGCACTCCGTGGATGACCTTGAATGAAAAGCTACAAGATCAAATATCTGCATGCTTGTAGAGGACATATATATCTGTTATATATATCACCTATGCAGAGATTCAGGATTCTAGTTATGAGAACCAGCCAGTAGAAAAGGTAGATAATGTTTGAAGAAATGCGCAGGGAGGCCATCTTGTTTTTCAGAATGAGGCTAATTTCAGTCCCAGAAAAGCTTACCTCCCAAGGAAGATATCCTGCAAATTTGGTGAAGCTAGCTGGTCTAGTTTTCTACTAAGAGTGTTAACGTCAAAAAGCTCTCTAGGTGTGGCGTCGTCGTAGTGAATGCTAAACCAAAGTACCCAGCGGATGCATCTGGTGGATTAAATAATTTAAGGAGCTATTTTCTCCACAATGGTTTCCACAACACAATATTTTTCAGAGAACAATATCTCTATGTATCAGTGAGGAAGCTCTCAAGGGCCTAGTTACTTAGCAGTTTGGCATTAGATTAATATGGTCTCAGGTCTGTGTGGGTTTGATTCTGGCTCATACAATATGTGGACTGTAGTGAGTTTTTTTCCTGATAAGACATCAAGACGTAAGACAAATACTTTGACCTTTCTACTACCTTCACACTGGTGCACAAGTGTCTTTATATTGTTGTGCATCTCCATACGGATGGGCTAAACTGTAAAATTGCAAATTTAATAAGTAAATTAAATTTTTATAAGTTAACACCCTATCCAATGGACAATTGCTAATCCGGTCGGCACAGACCGGCCCGCCAAACGACAGAAAAAGTCATCCTGTATGCATGCATACTGGCCGGCTGGCCCTGGTGTGCACTCGCCAGGTGGCGCATCATACTTGCTTCCTGTCTAGACAGCGTGATGTCATAGCATCTTTTTTCGTTTGGCGCGTGGATGTGCACATGAAATATTTCTGCTCTTAGTTTTTTGTGAAATATTGCCAGGATATTTGAATTTTAGCATTTCTTTTTATTTCTATACTTTGTGGAGAGTGTATAGACTATCATGTCATCTCCTGGACAAAAAAAGGGGGGGGGGGAGTTGTGGCCATGCGATGGCTTCCTTTGATGGGCATGCCTTTTGCACCCGCTGCAGGGACAAGAAGAAAGGGGAAGATCCTTGTGTGAAATCACCAGAGAGTGAGTGTAAGTTTTGTGTTGTCCTTACACCTGAACAGCTAACACAACTTTCTACACCGTCTTATAGACTTAAAAAAGAGAAAAGAGAGGCTAAGAAATTGGAATCAACTCCTTCTAAGGACAGTACTCTTGTCGACCCGTCCTCAGTGGCCATCATAGGCCCTGTGTCTGGCACTGCTACAGCCTCATCTCCACCCCCTGTAGTCCCTGAAAAGAAGGTCAAGGATAAGCCTTCTTCTTCAAAGTCTAAGAAATCTGATAAATCGGTCGAAGATTCGAAGTATGATGAACTTGACAAAAAATGGACCGACCGCTTCAATAGACTGGAAGCACTACTTATGACTAAATCTCTACAACCTACTGATCAACCGACCTTCTCTGCTTCAGTGAGAGTTCCCCCATCTTTGAATTTGTCAGATCAAGTATAGCACAAACTACTATACATTCACTATTTTAAGTTGAAGCTCCACAACTGTTCAAATAGAACAAATGCAGTTTGACAGGAGCAGGGTAGGGGTAAGTTTTTGACTTGGGATTTTCATTCGATGAAGTCAAATTTACTTGCCTGCAGGTAGTGTTGACACTCCCCATCCCCCGCTAACAAAATCTCATCACACATGCATCCATGTTTGAGTTGTTTGAAATTAAAAGAGGCTCTCACTGCAACCATCATCTTCTTATTTCATCCCCTTTAATTGGATTACACCTAATAACCCAGCTCCAGACCTTTCTCGTCTTTCTGTATAGTCTTCTATGCTCTCATCTATTTGTTTGCAATAGGTATTTGTGAAAAATAAGAAAACAATCCTGGATCTGAATAATCTTTAAGGAGGACTGAGCCATGGATAGATCCCACCTTGTGGGAAAATATGACCAAGATCTGATTTTAGATTTCCAGTTAGGCACAGGCACACCGGAAGACCTGATTACAGTACCCTCCCTTTTGGTTGGGACAGTAACAAACAAAACGGGCTGCTGAGATACAACCGTGGACTGCATAGCAACTGTAAGGACAGTAAAATCCTGTATAAACCCATAGTTTTACAGCAGTATTACTGCCTTATGTATGATATGGATGTTAATATTGTAGCATCTGTGATGTATATATGTTATGTACAAGTTGAGATTTTGTACAAGTTGCAACTTTTTCCAGAAGTCTATACAAGATGCAACTTGTACAAACAGCTTGTACAAAATGCACCTAGTACAGGTTGACTTGTACAAGTTGTATATAAAATTTATACTTGAAAAAGTAATAAAATCAACATCAATCTTCATAAATGTCAATTCACTCTAATGCAGACTTCTTAGATGAGAGAGAAAACTGCAGACCTTTGTATTTTAATAGTTTTGTTGCTAATTCACTGCAATTTAATATGTACATTTATATTATTTTAAAATGTTTGAGTCACTCTGGCTGAACTGAAGCTTGTATCTGACTTCTGGCTATGTTGGTATTGGTAACCTTATAATTTTATTTATTCCACAACAAAGGAATGAATGAAATTTGAAAATTTTGATTACTTAAATGTAACTTTTATAAGCTACTACCATGTGGAAATGAATGCTGATCTCGGGAGGCCGCAGGCCCTGGCCAACGTCCAAAAAAATTAGATGTTTAGTGTTGGCCGTAGCCTCAGGTTGTACTCTCGTGGAACTCTTCTCAATTTGTCCTCCTTTTCTCGTTGCAATTTTGAACCATACCCCTCAGCTGTAATACAGCGGGGAGGCAGGGTGGGACTCTCTTCAGTTTATTTTATTGCGCTACAATAGCTTAGTATGTGGAACTGAATGCTGAATCCAACCGCTCGGTGGAGGGATTACAGCTGAGACTGGAAGAAGTAGTCAATTTTTCTTGGATTTTCAAATAGTAGATTAAAATGAATGTTTAGAAATACCAGTCTGAGTCCCATTTACAGTGCCCAAGTCCGAAGACCGGGTCTGTAGAGAGCCAAAAACCTGAATTGAATGAATGACACTGCTAAAAACTGTCTGGATGTTTTGACTGGAGGAGAGAAGTGCAGCCTATGCTCACTTATGAAGAGTAAAGCCCTAGGGCTAAGCCACGATGAAAACAAGTCCTAGGCTTGGAAATCTCATAATTTTTGCCACCCTAAAATGAGATTAAATGACAACCTTAATAAGTCCTTAATACATAATACAATATAGACTGAAAAAACTAGACATTGCGTCTTGACGCAGTGTATCCCTGGACGGGACATGGTTGAAGTGTGAATGTGTCGGGCTTGAGCCATTTTCCTGGAGCACCAGGTCAGGATTCTCCATAGTATGGCACAAAGAGGGCCCGACTTACTCCCTCCCCTCTTTAAATAGGTAACCACCATGATGTTTTCCATAGCTATGTTAGCAATAATGTTCAAGCAGAGGTCTTGGAACTCCTTTAGGGCCAAAAGACAGCCTTGGTTCCAGATACTTTATGTGTAACTTGCTTCTGGAAGGGACCAGATTCCCCTTGCAGTGTGTTCCCCTAAGTGAGCACTCGCCCTTCTTGATGCATCTGTAAGGAATTGCAGAGCATATTTAAGTAGGTGTAATGGTTGACCTTGAAGCACCTTATCAACCTACAACCACCATTTTAGATGGGGTGGAGTGAACTGGGATCACCTTTTCTAGTGAATCTGCTACCCTTCAGCTGTTCTTCAAGTTCCACTGTATCGGCCTCATGTGGAGGCGACCTAGGTGGACTTGCTTCTGTATGGGTGTCAGTAACCCACACCACTGTGGAAAACACTAATACATATTTATGAGAACTGTGACCCCTGGTCTGATTAACATATAAATTTACCATTGCTTGAGTTGTGAAAACCGGAAAATTGGTTATAATCTTGAGGGGAAGGCTGAGTTTGGAAACTTAGACCCTGGTGTCAGCTGACACTGCTCACAGGCTGTCTAAAAGGCACGTAGGGGGGCCAGTCGAGGAGGGGGGATCACTGTATCTCACTGGAACACGCAAGAAAACCTTGATGAACCTCCACAGTAACTGATACAGCAGACTTCTTGCTGGCAGTAGGCTGACCAGTCCAGTTGAGTTTGGCATCTTGGACTTGGTACTTGGACCAGTAATTGGCTGGTGTGGGGTCTGATAGGATAAGGCTGACAGGTAGTTGGACAAATCTTGTTGGGAAGAACAATGACTGGTATAAGAATTTCTAATTTCCTCAGGCAGTAACTGGTTGATCTGAGACAGCCAATTGGACCCTTAAAAGGATACTGCTGGTCTGTTGACCAGTCCTGTGGACCTGCCCAGTACCAGGGCCTAACTGGCTATAGGTGAAGCAATCCTCTGTAACCAGTTCCTGTTGGCAGAACTGGGCGAATTAGACTACATCTCAGCAGGGGTAGGCTTATATGAAACAACTGCCTTCTTCCTGTCCATAACTGTGGAATCAGCAGATTTTCTGTGTAACCAACAATCCTCTGTAACCAGTAAGTCTGGATACTGGTACTCTATCATGTACTCAACCTCCAAAGCCATTTTCAATAGTTTCCATGCAATATAGTCAGCAATAAGTGTGAAAAATATCTCCAAAAAGGCCAAAAATGGCCTCGGTCAGGAACTTTGGATGACCTGTGGATGACCTTCAATGAAAAGCTTCAAGGTCAAATTTCTGCATGCTTATAGAGGACATATATATATATTATATATACCAGCCATAGGATGATCTAACTTACTGTATATGAGAACTGGGCCAAAATGTAAAAAATGGCCAAAATCTGACCTTTAAGAGGCCACCAGTGACCTTGAAATTAAAGGTCAAGGTTACAAAACAATAGCGTTCGTGGCATTGCCCATATATACCCACATACCAAATTTGAAAGGTCTAACTAAAATATTTTTGTAAGTTATCACGTCCTAAAGGAAATCTCTGCAGCAGCGGCGGCGTGACCATACTGAATCCTAAGTATCCCCGACTTTCGTCCGGGGATACAATAAAAAGACCTTACCCTACATCCTGATGAGGTAAACATATACCTAGACCCTGGGATTTAGACTCCTAAAGACTTGGTTGTAGCGGATGTGCCCCCCTACTTTTCTTTCCGAGGATAACTGGCCTGTGGGGAAGGTTCTATGACTTGTTGTGCTGCTACTACTGGACCCAGATACATATTGTTATCGTCTGACCAAGTAAGGTCTTTTAGGTGAAATTAGTAAATGTGTTGTGAGCTTTCCAGTGACAGGCTTCAATGATTTGGTCCACCGATACCCCACCATAAAAGGCCTTAGAGGCCGTGAAGGCCCTAATGTCATGTGCTTTAACTTGGACCAAGTCCAAGGCTTCTTGGTCTGCTTCTTTATAACAAAGTAGGATGGTTTGTTTTAACCAAAAAGAGAGTGTAGAGGGATGATGTCTGAGGTGGGTCCTTTCTTGAAGGAAATGAAAAGTAAGGATCGAGACCCTCTCGGGTCTTTGGTTCGATCCAAGTAATACCTCAGGGACCATACCAGACACAAGGTCCTGTCTTCTTTGAATTGTCTATCTACAATGGTAGTCAAAGCAGGAATAGTCATTGGAGACACACTTTGAGAACCTTCTCTTGCTAGTTGGTTTTTCACTATAAAATCTGAAGAAGGGAACAAGGCAACCTTTTTCCATTGGCCTAGATTAGATACTTTGTTTGCATCCCAGGCATGAATTTTGCTGCGGCGCTTGCCGGAGGCCAAAGCTAGCAAAACAACAGTTTTGAGAGTAAGATGTTCGAGGTCTGTGTCTTTCATAGGCTCAAAGAGTGCTTTTATGAGCTCATTAAGACAAACAGAAAGGTTCCATTTCGGGAGATTCCTGGAACATTTCAGACGATCCCTGTGAAAACTGGAGAGCAACCTGTTAAGGTCTGAGCTTTGGGAAATATGGTGCCCAGTTGGGCCCAAGGTGTCAATGGTTGAGAGGCGCCTGTTTAAATCTTGGTACAGTTACATGAAAAATTCTGAGAATTGTTTCACAGAGGGAGTGGAGAAATCCACCGAATTTTCTCTGCACCATTTCTCAAATAGGTCCCACTTTGACTTGTAGGTGGTCCTTATTGATGACCTTTAAGGGGCAGCAATTCTCTCTGCCACCTCCACAGAGAAGCCTTGTTCTTGCAGCTGTCCACTCCTAGACATCAGGCGTGAAGGTTGAGATGTTGTGGATTGCTGTGAAACACATAGTTGTGGGACTGTTTGAGAAGAGTTGTTGACACTGGTAGCTGAAGTGGGATCTCTGTTGAGAGCTGCACTAGGTCCCAAAACCAGGGCATCCCTGGCCAGCCTGGGGCTATTACAATGATCAGGCAATTGTATTGCCTGATATTTTGGATCACCCTGTGAACGAGAGCCGTCGGAGGGTAAGCATAGGCAGAGAGACCCGACCAGTTTATGTTTAGAGCATCTATGTCCCAAGCATTTGGGTCTGGGACTGGAGACACGTACAGTGGAAGTTTGTGGTTCAGACAAGTGGCAAATAGATCTACATGAGGGGTGAACCACTTTTGAAAGATCTGTTTGAACACCTGTGGATACAGTGACCATTCTGTTGACCTGGACAGAAGGTCGGCCATCACATTCAGACACCCTGGAATGTGTCTGGCTTTCAAGGTTATCTGGTAATGATGGCACCAGGTCATGATCTTCCACAGGATAGTGCACATCTCTGCTGAGTAACTTCCTCCTTGTTTGTTTATGTAGGCCACCACTGTTGAGTTGTCTGTTGCAACCAACACTGTTTGGTTTTGACACTGGTCCATGAAGCTTTGAAGGGCCAGAGAAACCGCCTTCAACTCTAGAACATTTATGTGTAGCCTTTTGTCCCTGTCTGACCACAGACCCTTTGTAGAGGTTTGCTCTAAGTGAGCGCCCCAGCCTTCGTTTGAGGTGTCTGTAAAGAGTTGGATACTGTGGTCTTTGGGATGAAGGTCTGCACCTTTCATCACGTTTGTGGGATTTGGCCACCACTCTAGGTGTGCTGAAATGGTTTCTGTCCAAGGAAGGAGGCTGTCCAGCGACTGAGGATATCTCCAGTGCTCTTTGAGGTGAAACTGAAAGGGCCTCATGTAAAGGCATCCATCCGGGACCATTTTCTCCGGTGAGGCAAGCAATCCAATTAGTGACATCAAACATCTTGCAGTCAAAACATGTTTTGACTTGAGACGTAGGATCAAATCCTGAAGTTTGAGCCATCTCTCTTGAGTGGGTTTTATAAGGGCTGAATCTAGATGGTATTCGTAGCCCACAACAAAAACACCTGAGTTGGTTTTAATTCGGATTTCTCCTGATTTATTATCCACCCCAAGGACTGGGTTAGGTCTACCATGTCCTGAGTGTTCACTTGGGCTGTTTCCTGAGACTGGGACCTGATCAGCCAGTCGTCCAGGTATTGGTGAAGTCTGAGTCCCTTCGTGAGGGCCATTAGCTTCACTTCCTTTACAATCATTGTAAAGACCTGAGGGGCTGTGGCCAGGCCAAATGGAAGAGAGGTGAACTGGAACACCTGTGACCTGTGGCAAAACCTTAGGTATTTCCTTGATTTTGGGTGGATGGGGATGTGAAGGTAAGCGTCCGATAGGTCTATCAACGAAACCCATTCCCCTGGAATCAGGGAGGTCATGATGGACTCTGGAGTTTCCATTTTGAACCTTTCTACAAGTAGAAAAGTGTTGAGCCTGCTTAGCTCTATTACTGGCCTCCACCTTTAGTGAGGCTTGGGGACTAGGAACAGGCGAGAGATTTTACCTTTTCCACCCTTTCTATTGCGTTCTTTGACAGAAGAGACTGAATACAAGTGGCCAGAGCTTGGTCTTTTTGAAGGGCCTTGTATCCTGACTGCATCAGAGGAATTCTGGCAAGATTTGGTTCTGAAATGAATGGAAGAACGTAACCATTGGTGATAATATTTAACACGTTTGTTTGCCAGTCTCTTCTGAAAGAACGGAGGCGACCTCCTATTGGTGGACTGAAGGAGACTTTTAAGGAGTCATTGGGCGGAGGGGTTAGAGAGGGTCTATCGAAAATGACCCTTGGAGCCTCTGAAATTCGGTTTCCCCCTACCTGAGGAAAATGATTGGTTACTGCTTTGTGAGGAGTTGCCCCCATAGGGGCGTTTCCTGTAGGAGCCTCTTTTCTTATTGTGGGGACCACTAAAGGGTTTACTTTGATAGGGTCCAAAACCCTGAGCATCTTTAGAGGTGCCTTTTTTGATGAGGAAGTCTTCTCCCTCCTTGACTAATTGAGACTTGAACAATGAGGACGGCAAAAAAGGGCAAATTCCTGAGTTCGTGGTGTCTTGTATTCTCTAAATGTGGTTGAAGTAGGATCATCTCTCCCTCACGCCTTAGCAGGCCAGTGTTATCCATGGTGTATAGCTCCCTCTGGAGTATATGGGCTAGAGATTTGCTTAGGCAGGCAAGTGCTGTTTGTTGGATAAGAATGGTCTTATTCCAAATCTCCAAATATTCACAGGCCTGTTCGTAACCACGCCTGGCTGCTTTTTCAGGATTGGCACCTTTCTGGATCTGAGTTTTAACCTTTTTGAAGGAAGACTTCAGACTGTGTTGACACTTTTCTAAAGTGGAGTTACAGGAAGAAGACGTCTTAGCAAATGCAGCCATGAAGTTGATAGTGGAGAGGTTCTGTCTAGCTTGATGTTCCAGTTCCTTAAGAACTGGTAGGGGAACCAGAGGGTTTAAGAGAGATACAGATCTTCGAAAAGTCTGTATTCAACTCCTGGATTTTGTCCCCGTAACAAGGCTGTCCCACCTTGTACCACTTTGCAGTGGAGGGAGGGGGTTTAATATATTTATCCTCAGGTAAATTAGAGGCCAGAAAATCATGCTCAGACTTATCAAAGGCATCATTGACGTGAGAGCTAAGGGAGCATAAAAGAAAGGCCTCTTGGCCTAAGCTCCTGTCTCCCGTTGGCCATTTTTGTCGTCCAGGCCCAGAACAGAAGTGGAAGACCTGGGCATGGTTTCCCTGGGGTCAGGGAGATCAAGAATACGCCTAAAGGTCTCCACTTCCTCAGCATTATTGAGAGGGTAAGTCAGCCATGGCTACTTCCCTATAAAAAGTGGGTCTGGATCGTGTTGAGGTTGGTCTTGATCAGAAGGGGCCCTAGAGGGCTTGGAAGACCTTTGCATGGGTACAAAGAACATGATCTTCCTCCAAAGATGATGACTGAGACAAGTACCTGGACCTAACCTTGTGCTTTTTTATCTGCATTTAATTTTGGGTCTAGCCAAGACCACCCTAGAGGGTTCTTCAGACTGACATGAATGTTGATCCGAGACTGATCATCTTTGAGATGAGGCGGAAGGGGGGGGGATCATACAAGTCCACCTCCATAGCCTCATTCGTATGTAAGGATGGCTGAGGTCTCGGAGGAGGGGTTGGGTCCAGATTCTCAGTTTGTTTACTGGTACCAGGCTTAGAGGCCGAAGTGAAGGTCTGGTCCACCTCCATTTCTTTAGACATCTTTTTGAAAGATTGAAATTCGTCTCGGAGAGACTTCATGGCCTCAAGCATAGAAGCCTGGAAAACCCCCATTTGCTGCTGCAATTGGATGTTGAACCGAGAACTCAGGGATTTCTCGAGTTTGGACTCGATTTTTTGTTGTAAAGCCATACCTGGGGTAGGAGAGACCGATTTAGCTGGAGTTTTAAGTGACAATGATTCAAAACGTAGGGGCTGAGGTTGTGGTGGAGAAGCAAATAAATTGTATCAAGGTCTGCCTGAGATCCAGTAAAGGACTCCACGTCCTCATCCCCTAGTAAATCTAGTTCATCGTCTTTTGAACTGTCTGCTTTCTGTTTCAACATAACGCTTCCTGTTTTTAATTTTTAGCATTTGTTCTTCCGAGAACCCAGAGAAAATCTTGCATGGAGATTCAAGAGTAACGCAGGGGTCATCCCCTTTATTGGCTTCTCTACAGGAAGGACAGAAATTGTGGTTATCAAAAATGGGAGACAGAAATGTCGAAACTTCAGAGATCTAGATCTTTGCTCGATCTTTGGTGGGAGGACATTTTTACAGCAATAAAAAACGTGTAAACGAGCAAGCCTGAACCGAGAAAACTCACAAAACACAAAAAAGTACAGAAACACTTATCCTGTCCAAACGGAACTTTCACAGAATATTCTATAACATTAATTAAGCAAAATAGCCAAGTGTTAACATCCAACAATACATAAAAACTGGGAAATAGTATAAAATATGAATGCAAAAAGCAAATGCTTCCAAATCACGTGG
The DNA here is from genome assembly GCA_964017235.1 of Sabellastarte sp. h YS-2021. Taxonomy (NCBI): domain Eukaryota; kingdom Metazoa; phylum Annelida; class Polychaeta; order Sabellida; family Sabellidae; genus Sabellastarte; species Sabellastarte sp. h YS-2021. Next base: position 56,388,690 of record OZ024930.1, on the reverse strand, counting down.
CCAATGAGAAAAGGAGGGCAAATTGAGAAGAGTTCCACGAGAGTACAACCTGAGGCTACGGCCAACACTAAACATCTATTTTTCTTGGACGTTGGCCGGGGCCTGCGGCCTCCTGAGATCAGCATTCAGTTCCACATGGTAAGCTATTGTAGCACAATAAAATGATTCATTTTATGATTTGTTTGAAGTCTGATTATACTATTAGAACTTTTCTGCTTGGTGTTTTTTTAAAAAAAGATTCCAGTCCACTGTACCATAACTTGGATAAGAGTTGGATAAGAGCTAGAGTCCACAGCTCACACTCATGCTGACCTGCAGGCACTGGTGTCCTAATTAATTTATGGTATTATGTATCAACATTTCACTATCTGTAATGGTTATATGACTGTCAATATCTATACTAATGGGTCAATTTCAATTACATTTCTGACACTTAATAAGAACTACCACTCAACAAAGTGGCATAATTTATAAGTTACTGCTTCAATTTTAAAAGCCTTTTTTATTGTCTGCAAAGCACTGTATGAGACAATAAGTTGTATTTAACCAGAATTTCCAAATCACAGAGGGGATAAACAGATGGTTATACTAAAACTTCAACATTATAATGGTTTTAAAGGCCTAACATTTATGTTTTGTTTAGTCATATTTAGTTATTTTTAATTTGCCCATTTAAAGATGATCCAGATCTTTTCCCCAAATTTAATCACATTTCCTTTGATTAGGCCCTACACACATAACAAAAATTTTAGAAAATTCAACTAATTACATTGTGAACACAGACAACAAACAGACAGGTAATAACAATATTGGTGAAAAGAATTTATGAGTAAAGACAGTATTATTTTAATATAAGTTAAATTATTTTATTTGCCTCTTTATTTCATGTAATTGCAATTTTCCTTTGTAGTTTTCATCCCTGTCCTGTTTATTGTTTGAAGTGTACACCATGTGTGGTTGATTTAAGGATAAACCAACATGTGTATGTAAAATTATTGATATGTACTGCAAAATCTTGTAACATATAGCTACATTATCCTTTATGTTATTTTTTTTCATATAATATATTACATTTTTGTTTTCCATTTTCTTTCATCTAATTGGTCGGATGTGCCAATTGAAAGACTGCAAAGTTTAAGGTGTCCTGAAAAAGAAAACATCTTTAAAATGTAAAATAACAGTGACTTGTATGGTTGTACACTAATTCAGCAATATCCATGTGTTATTATATGATTCCAAACATGTATTTGTATTTTAATTTTTATTTCTACAAATACTTTGAGTTAGGGCATAAAGTACTCTTCTAATACAGGTACAGTTAAACAATCTCAATTATTCAACCGTGATGAGAGAGTGTGATGGTGTTTTGACAGGTAGATAATAAGATCATAGTTTATTTATTATAGTGACTTGTACATATATAGAATGAAAAATTTTCAAAATAAGAGAGGTTTTTTACTATATAAAACAATAGTGAAGTGTTATTGTGAAGAGTGGAAATACAGACATAAAACTGTTGTTTCAGACAACAGAAGGTTGGATAACGGAGGCTTTCCTGAATGTACGAGGAGAAAATGGCAGCTTGGCATTATCAAATCTTGCAATACATTCTCCATCACATATATCACATAAAATACAATCACTTCTCAATTTTAATATGCAAAGACCTTGCATATTTAATACATTTCATGAAGTAAAACAGAATGAAAGCAAATAGTATTGTTAATTTGTTGACCTGATGCTTAATTGATATTCTAACATGACACGGCTGTGTCCGCAATTTTGATTGGCTAATTGAGGCAAAAAATTTCATTGGTAAAATCAGCATAACCTGTTGTTTCTGTTCATTATGCCTGTCTCGACAATTAAGCCAAATTTGTCATGCAAAATGTAAATAATAAATTGCAAATTTAATAAGTAAATTAAATTTTTATAAGTTAATACCCTATCCAATGGACAATTGCTAATCCGGTCGGCGCAGACCGGCCCGCCAAACGCCAGAAAAAGACGTCCTGTGTTTCCACCGGCTGGCCGGTCCGTAGTACTGTGCACTCCCCAAATGTCGCCTCGTACTTCCTTCCTGTCTAGACAACCTGACGTCATAGCATCTTTTTCGTTGTCTAAACCTATTAGACCCCTAGTAAGCTGATAGCGGGGTCGGTGGAAGGGTCTTGTGTGTCCATTGGATAGGGTATTACCTTATAAAAATTTAATTTACTTATTAAATTTGCAATTTTATTGCGTTAATACTTCCTATCCAATGGACAATTGCTGAATAACTACCGCTTGGCCGGCGGGTAAGTTACTAGGGACTTATGTGAACTCACAAGTAATAGCAAATTTTAACCTACGGTCTAGGCTGACTTCGTCAGGAGACCTATAGGCCCAGGCCTGGGTTGACCTTAAGGTCAGGAAACCCTGTAAGGCCATGGTCGGTTGCCAGCAGCCGGTTAACCGGGGCTATACCGCCGTTGCCCCCCCCCCTTTTGCAGACCTGCTCTGAGGTAGGGGAAGAGAGGGATGAGTTCAGTCCCAGAATGCAAATAAACCTCCCGAAGGAAGCACGCCACACTTAATTCTTATGTACATGAAAAAACTATTTATACATATATACAAATCTCCTCAATCTAAGGGCCACTTGTTGAGCAGCTACTACCGAGCCCAATTGGTAAAGCTCTGAATCAGCCCAAGCCCCGCCCTTCAAATAGAACTATGTGAAGGTATTATGTGACTTCAGAGGCAGGCTGACAAGACTGTATCCAAGGAAACTTCCGACTGGAAGACCTTAGAAGCATCAAAGGCCCTGACATCATGGGCTTTAACCTGATGTAAAGTGTGGGCCTCCTGGTCAGAGAGCTCATAACATAGGATCACAGTCTGCTTGATCCAAGAGGAGATAGTGGCAGGTGAGATGTCTTTGTCAAAACCTTTCTTAAAGGAGACAAAAACCACCTCCTTATTCTGCCCGAGGTCCTGTCCAAATAGTAGCGCAATGCTCTGACTGGACAGAGGGACCTGTCAGACTTGAGGGATCTATCCAGAGTTGGGGCCAGGGCTGTTATACCCCTGGGGCCACACTGTCTGGACCCTCTTTGATTCTTAGAGAGAAAGCTGGGTGACGGGTACAGGGACACCTTGACCAGTCGGACTGGTGTCTAATATTTCTGTTTTGCCAAGCATGTATCTCACTTCTACTCTTGCCCGACCCCAGGGCCAAGAGGAAAACTGTCTTGAAGGTCAAATGCTTCAAGGAGGCCTCTTTAATTGGTTCAAAATGACCCTTGTCAGCTGGTGCAAAAACCAGGGAGAGGTTCCAGGAGGGGATTCCCGTCCGGCCTTTGGGTCTGTCTCAGTGGAAACTATCCAGGAGACGAGTGAGATTTTCATCCTTACTGATATTGATGGGCGAATTTCCCAGTCTATCAGCAATGTCTGACCTGTAACCATCAATGGTGCTGGGCTGCAACTTCCTGTCCTGAAATAGGTACATAAGGAAGTCAGCAACTGACTTTACAGGGGGTGCCCCGAAGTCCACCTGATGAATGATACATCACTTGTAAAAATGGCCCACTTGTCTCATAGACTGATCTGATTGATCCCCTTTGAGGAGCCTCATCTCTTGCTGCCACTGCCTCAGACAAACCCTGCTCCTCGATTGCTGAGGCTCTAGGAGCCCTGCATGGATATTAAGGTTTGTCAGATTTCTGTGAGGGATCGGATTGAATGGCTGTCAACAGGTTGGGCATATTGGGCAGGCTCAGTGGGATTTGGCTGGATGTGGCCACTAGATCCCAAAACCAAGGCATGTTGGGCCACCCCGGAGCAATCAGAATGATTCTCTTGCATGGGGAGTCTTGCAACTTCTCCACCACTTTGCCCAATATGGCTGATGGTGGGAAGGTGTATGCTTTCAGATCCTACCATGGCCGACTGAGCGCATCCACTGCTGTGGCCAGGGGATCCGGTACCGGTGACACAAACAGAGGCAACCTGTTGTTGAACCTCATGGCAAATAAGTCTATTTTGGGCCGGTGCCACCTGCTGCATAGAGTGGAAAACCTCTGGAAGGAGAAACCACTGTTTGGATGGTCTGGCCTAGCCTGGATAGCTTGTCTGCTACCACATTCGGCCGGCCTGGAATGTGTCGTGCCTTAGAGTCACTTGTTTCCTGGTACACCAGGTCAAGATTCTCCATAGTAGGGCACAAAGTGGGCACGACCTCATGCCTCCTTCCTTGTTTATGTATGACACTACTGTGGTGTTGTCAGTTGCTACAAGTACTATCTTGTTAAGCAAAGGTCTTGGAACTCTTTTAAAGCCAGAAAGACTGCTTTAAGTTCTAGATAGTTTATATGCAGCTTGCTTCCCGGAGGGGACCAGGTTGCTCTTGCAAAGTGCTCGTCTAAGCGAGCGCCCCACCCTTCTATTGATGCGTCTGTAATTATTTGCAGAGCATGTTTTATTGGGTGTAATGGTTGGACTGTAAGTACATTGTCTTCCTTCAGCCATCATTGTAAATGGGGGTGCAAGGACCTGGGGGTTGGGATCACCTTTTCCAGTGATTCTGGGACCCTCCAGTTGTGTTTGTGATGCCACTGAATGAGTCTCATATGAAGTTGGCCTACATGAACTTGCTTTTCTGTAGCTGTTAGTAAGCCTATCATGGACCTGAATTCCCGGACCGGGCAAGCCGGTAGGGATAGCAATTTCAGCATTTTCTCTTGAAGGTTCTGCCACCGGTCTGGAGTCAGTCGGACCGGATCAGACCTGAGGTTGAACTGGTAGCCTACAAAATCTCACCAACCAGTCGTCTAGGTACTGGTGGTTTCTTAAATCCTTGTGTATGGCCATCAATTTCACCTCCTTTGGTATCACGGTGAACTCCAAAGGCGCTGTGGACAAACCGAATGGCAGGGCCTTGAACTGGTATGCCCGACCTTGGATGTGAAATCTCAGGCATTTCCTGGATTGTCCTTGTATAGGTATATGGATGTAGGTATCCCTCCTGCAACAATTGTACTACCTAGGGTCCAGCCCCCAAGGCTTCCTAAGTTCCCAAAAAGGGCTTAGTCTGGACCCTACAGGCAGATTGTGTGCCACATTTGGGACATTTGGTATTCTGACAAACATTTTCTGTCCCTCCGGACACTGGTCCGGTCTGGTGACAATGATCCAAGTTAACAGTCTCTCTGTTCATATTGTGGTCCGGTGGGGCTGACACAACTTTTCACATTAATAGACTCTTTGCCCCGGGCCAGCAGCCTGCAAGGTGCAGCATTTACAGAGCAATTGTCATTTGTGAGATGTCTGACCCCTGGCTGGACATGATGACAAAATTTATTATCTCTCCAGTCAAGTCCAGCACCGATAACAGGTTGTTGAGAGATGTGATAAGGGAAGGTTGCCTGGCAGCTTGGGACACTGTCATATCACTGTCATATCCCCAAGACCACTGAATGGTCTAAGAATTCTCTGTAACCAAATTTACCTTAGGCAACTCTGTCCAATACCAGGACTCCATACCCGGTACTTTACTGTAACCAGTAATTTTCTGTAACCGGCAAAAAACTGGGAGGCTGGAGTCACCAATGAATTTAGACAGCTACTGATCTATATTTAGCCAGCTTTTTTTTTTTTTTTTTTTTATGTAGCTAGTTGGGGTGAAGCACTGTACAGTAAGGACTGTGTAGCCAGCACCCTGTTAGTAGACTTGTAACTGGTAGGTTGAAGCAAGTGTACAAGACTGTGTAGCCAGTACCAGTCGGTACACTCTGTAACCCGTTGTTGAAGCAAGTGTACAAGGCTGTGTAGTCAGTACCAGTCAGTACACTGTAACCAGTTGTTGTTGAAGCAAGTGTACAAGACTGTGTAGCCAGTACCAGTCGGTACACTGTAACCAGTTGTTAAAGCAAGTGTACAAGGCTGTGTAGCCAGTAACAGCCGGTACGCTCTGTAACCAGTTGTTGAAGCAAGTGTACAAGGCTGTGGAGCCAGTACCAGTCAGTATACACTCTGTAAACAGTTGCTAAAGCAATTTCACCACTATCTTGTGTGTTGAATTCAGCTTGCTGTAGGTTTCCTCCATTAATTAAGGTATTTCTTTAATCGCACGTCTTATTTGTAGGTTTGACAGTTGCTGGGGAAGCCCTTGTGAACTATTTTTAGAAACACTTGGTGTTCGGTGTGTCACGTGACCAGCTGGCTGGTCGGAAAGACACGCGATTGGCTGATTGGAACTCATCAGTTGTCGCGTTCTTTTGTGATACTTAAACATGCAAATGCGCAGTATTCTGCTCATCCACAAACTCCACTACCGACAACGCAGGCCGGTCCATGAGAGAGGGACTGGTATCACATTAGACGTAAGTTGTAAAGAACGCAGTTCCGACCTTCCTGGTCGATGAAAACACGTGACCAGCTTCGTGGTTTGGTCGGAAGGACACGCGATTGGCTAACTGAAGATGACGTCAGTATTCGCGTTCCTTGTGTGATGCCTTACCGGCAACTTTATAGTCCACAAAAAACCCCACTACCGAAAAGGTCGGGTCTGTAAAGCAGGGACTATAATCACAGTAGACGGGAGTTCTAAAGAACGCACTTCCGACCTTCCTGGTCGGTGAAAACACGTGACCTGCTTCGTGATTGGTCGGAAGGACACGCGATTGGCTGACTGGATCTGACGTCAGAGGTCGCGTTCTTTGAGCTGGCCGGTCGGCTGATGCCTTAAAAGCAGAGAAGCCTGGACCAGTGCGCTCTGTAGATGTGTAGATGAAATTCTTTCCTTCTTTCGTGATAAAACCAGCGAACTGGCCATCCACAACCCCCACTACCAACAACAAGGCCGGGTCTGCAAGGGAGGGACTGATATCACCTTCTATTGAGAGGTCGGTTGAACTGGAGCTTGCCGGTCGACTAATGCTTTACAGCAAAGATGTCTGGACCAGTGTGCTCTGAAGATTACTGAAGAATGCATCTCTTGCTTCTGATGAAAAACAGTGAATACTCGAGCTAGGCTGGTGTGACTGATGCTTTACAGCAGAGAAGTCGGTACCAGTGCGCTCTGAAGATTACTGAAGAATGCATCTCTTGCTTCTGATGAAAAACAGTGAATACTCGAGCTAGGCTGGTGTGACTGATGCTTTACAGCAGAGAAGTCGGTACCAGTGCGCTCTGAAGAAATCTGAAGAATTCATCTCATGCTTCTGATGAAAAAACACTAAATACTCGAGCTAGGCTGGTGTGACTGATGCTTTACAGCAGAGAAGTCTTTACCAGTGCGCTCTGATGAAGAATGCAGCTTTTAAATGCATGGGGAATCCCTTCTATTTGCAGTGTTCAAAACTACGTAGACGGAAGTTTTCCGTGATTCTTACTGTAGTACTAGAAAAGACGTTTCTATGGTGACTGTAGCTGGAAGTTACAGAAGGTATCCTCAAACAAAAGACACGGATAAAATTACCTGTAAGTAGTATATCCATAATTCCTCAATATTGTCGATCTGCCCCTAACAACACAATGGTTGAATGGGAGGAAACTAGTAAAATGGCTGCCATGTTCCCTGTCGTAACTGCCCTATCATCAACACTAAATTGAGTCAGCTAGGGAGCGTTTCCAGCAGATTACAAATGTATATCCGTGCTTGATCAGTAGAAAACACTTCTACAGTGAAAATATCCACCAATAAGGGTGAAAATCCGTCATAAAGCACACTTAAGCTTAAAATATCTGGAGATGTTGAAAACACGTCTGCACAGTACACGCGCCAAACGAAAAAGATGCTATGACGTCAGGTTGTCTAGACAGGAAGGAAGTACGAGGCGCCATCTGGGGAGTGCACAGTACTATGGACCGGCCAGCCGGTGGAAACACAGGACGTCTTTTTCTGGCGTTTGGCGGGCCGGTCTGCGCCGACCGGATTAGCAATTGTCCATTGGATAGGAAGTATTAACGCAATAAAATGTCATTTACAAATTTAAACGCTTGTCATGTTAGAACAGGAATAACCCCCCTCCAAAACCATGATATATGCAGTATTTTTCCATGGTTTGAGGCAATAAACCCCTCAGACTTCACCTTTGGGGTTTATAGCCTCAAACCACAGTAAAATTCTGTGTATACCATGGTTTGGTCAGGGGTTATTCCTGAATTAAACTCACTGTTCTGGTAAAATTCTACTTTTTTCCATTTACAGAATGGTGTACATTTACCTGTATGAATGAAGGGTTTCCAAATGCCTTTCCATTTAATGTGTGGATACCAGTGTCTGGTATGACAGTATCATCCCACACTTTAACATTATTCATGGAGTAATGACCAGTCATATGTTGCTGATGGAAAACCCATTTGGGAAAGAAAGACTTGACGTATTCATCCAGAAAGGCATCTGGCAGCCATCTGTTGTATATCCTCACCTGTAATTGAAATAAAAGATGCATATCAAATCAATTGTAACAAATTTTATTGCAATTTAACTTTTTACAAGTTAAATACTTACCTTATCCTCACAAGTGCTTGTTTGGTTTTGTGGAGCAAAACGTATCGACCGACAAGAATTTTTTAAGGAATATTCTTGTCACAAGAGGTGACCCCTTTGTCTGCGCATGTCCGCGCTTGCGCAGTAGTCGTTGTCGACAGGCGATTGTCGAGAGCTCTTCATTGTATTTTTGGTCCCCAGAAAACAAATTATGCGGGGAGGTAGGGTGGGTTTATCCTTGTGAGGATAAGGTAAGTATTTAACTTGTAAAAAGTTAAATTACAATAAAATTTGTTACATTTTATTGCGTAAAATAGCCTTACCTTATCCTCACAAGTGCTTGAATACAACCATAACAGGTGGAGGGTATTTGTTTTGGCCACACTGTTAGATGATTGTCAGACAAGGGGTCACCAAATAAAGCACTGATAAGAGGATAAGATAAGCTTCCATACACCACATCTTAGGTTAAAAGTTACTTCTTCATCACAGATGAGTAATTTGCTACCCTCAACAAGAGATCCATGATGTGGTCGTCATTGTTGCTGCTGTTGCTGTTGTAGACAATTTTACAACAAACCATATAGCAGAATTAACCATCACCCAGTATTGGGAGGAGATGTCTGCATGACTCCCCAAACAAGATGTCATCATCTGACAATGAGAATATCTCCAAGCAGGCAAAGTGAACTGCATAAACTGCAGATATGGGGCCATATGTAAGTTAAGAAAGACATATGTCAGTGACACAACACTTGTATAACTGGAGAGAACATAATATGCGAGTCATATGAATAACATGTATAAATACACAGAAAAATTGACTACATGCTGAGGTGAATCCACAGGACCCAATTTGTTCATGGACTGGTCATGGGATTGCCAAGCTACATCTCCGAGTAGAATGTAGTAAAGAATTGTGGGTCTTCCAATAACAAGAGTTTGATATCTGTTCAGGTAAGACCCCACTCTTGAAAACTAAAGAGGCAGCCATGGATGTAATATGTGTCTCAATGTATAGACTCTCAGAACTAAAGGACTGGCAATCTAATCATGCAGCCAGATTGATCCAGGAAGAGATAGCAGAACTCAAGATATCTCCATCAAGCCTTCCTTAAAAGATATGAGCAAGAGATTCTTCCCCTCCTTGAAGTACTTGTACTGTCTTGATAGTAACTAAGTACTGTAAGAGGGCAGAGCATCACAACATCAGTCCAACGCCAGTTCAAGAAAGGTTTGTGAGCTGGAATGACTACTGGTTTGAGCTATCTGGGCCATCAGAAGCCAACTGATTCTTGCTAAAAGGCAGGAGAAGGAGACTTTCCCTTTTCTCCAAGCAGTAGTCCTGTCCAAGAAGGATCCAAGTGCTGTAAGAGGACAACGAATCATGTGTCCAGGCACTATGAGTTCAGGAATGATGTAGAGCTGAAGGGACCACTGTAGCCAATCTAGACCAATTGAGGCTAATAGGTCCTTGCTGAAGAGGTAGGTAGGAGGGAGAAACTGTAACCTCCTTGCTATGAGGCTTGTGTCTGAAGGAGCCAAAGTCCCAGAGTACACTTCCAATGGCATTGCAACAGTCTTGCAAGTCAAACTTTTTTAGACTGACCTCCTTTTAAAGGTTAATAAGGAGCCTTTTGTGAAAACCAACAGAAGCAAAGGCAAATCCCTTGATGCTGCACCTCTGTTAGCAGTGGGCTTCTCTCTGTAACACTTGCAATAGGCCTATAAAGATGCAGGCTTTGGTTCAATTCCTGCACAAAAAATGTAAATGATCAGCTATGGCTGCTGCAAAGCCAACAATAGTGACAGGTTTCAGATTTTTGCAAGTAAATGGCTCAAAAATCTGGTATATTTGAGACTGTAGGCTCTGAGATGGCCACCTTATTCTGTGGGTACCAGAGCTCAAAATGGCCCATCATGACTCATACATTCCAAGATGAGGGTCCTTGAGATGCCCTAAATCTCTCTATCCCTTGCCCAGAGAATGATATAAGAGATTCTGAGTGGTGTTGAGGTGCCAAGCATGAAGGTGCCAATGCAACAGATTTAGATGGTATTTCTGACTGAATGGCTGTTTTTGAGACCAGTGAAGTCGCTGTAATGGAGGTTTGGTTGAATGACTCACCAGACCCCAAAGCCAATGCATCATGGGCCACCAAGGGGCCACTACAATCATTTTGCACCTGGTGTTCACTTGTTTAATGACTTTTTGGAATAAGTGGTATAGGACAAAAGGCCTAGCAGTCCAGAACCTCCAACAAGATGTTTAATTCATCTATGTTCAGAGCATTTGCATCCGGGACTGGCACCATAGAATGGAAGTTTGTGACTCATATTGGTGGCAAACATCTCTACCATTGGTATTTGACAAACTATGTAAATCAAATAGAATATTAAAGATGAAGCCTCTCCTATCTGTAATATTTCGTTCTTTGTGGAGAGGCTGTCATGACATCTAGGCAACCCTGAATATATCTGGCTCATATGAGAATATTTCAAGGATTGCAGTAGGCCAAGATGCAGCATACATGCATAAAACACCTATTGTTGATTTGTGCCAAACTTGCACGTTGTCTAGAACCATAAAGGGAGTAAGAACCATTCTGTACCGATTACTTTTGTCCCTTCTGTAGAGATCATTGAGTATGACATTTAAGTAACCCCAGAATATTTCTGTCTCTTATGAGTATATTTCAAGGATTGCAGTAGGCCAGGATGCACCAAACCTTTATCCCTTCTGGAGATGATGTTGAGTATGACCTTTAAGCAACCAAGAATATGTCTGTCTGTTATGAGTATATTTCAAGAATTGCAGTAGGCCAAGCTGCGCCAAACTAGGAGGTATAAGCTCCCCCCCCCCCGTTTGTTCAGATAACCGAACACAGTGGTGTTGTCTGATGCTATCAGAATTCTTTTGTGTGGAATTTGTCTTGAAGGCTTTTAAGGGCTGAACACACTGCCTTCAGCTGTATGACATTGAAATGTAATATATACATTTTTAACTGTCCAAAGCCACTAACTGTGATGCTTATAGATGGGATCATCAACCCTGGTTTAATGCATCTACGAAAATAAGGGAATTGTGCACCCGTGTATAGAAAAGGCATCCTATTTCCCATTTTTTTGGCATTTTCCACCAGTGAATATGCTTTTTCAGAAGGATTAGAAACAGGAATTCTCACAACTAGTGACTGGAGATATTGCCAGTTTTTTCTAGATACCACTGAAAGGCACACATACATAACTGACCCATTGGTATAGCCTTTTCCAAAGATGCTAGTATCCCTACCTGGGATATAAGCAACCTTGGGGTTAACTGTGATGAGATCGCCATGACTTGAATAGATTCTCAGGTATTTAATTTTTTCGAGGTAGAAAGACATGTCCTGGTACCAAAATGTAGTGGTAACCCAGGAAATCGATATCACGAAGCCCAGTTGATGCATAATTGGATGAGTTCTTTGGTTTGAACCCAATACTGGTGTCTTTTACGTACACTAAACAACCAGTAGTCTAGGTATAAGGTGAAAGAAATCTCCTGGTACCAAAACGCAGTGGTAACCTAGGAAATCGATATTACGAAGCCAGTTGTTGAATAATTGGATGAGTTCTTTGATTTGAACCCAATACTGGTGTCTTCTACATACACTTAACAACCAGTGGTCCAGGTATATGATGAACTCCTATTCCGTGAGACTGAAGAATGAGATTTGCCTTTTTATTACGCGCATGATACTGTAGAGGGGTCGCTAACCCGAATTTCATAATGCTTTAAACTGATAGGTTTGACCGTGTACATTAAACTGAAGTAGATGTTGAGAGACCTGTGAATCGGTACATAGAAGAACGCATCTTTTGTAACCGAATTTCTAATAATTTCTGCCGTCTCCAGTTTAAATGATGCGGCAAGCAGGTATTTATTGACATAGTAAACGAACTTCACTCGTGGGCAGTGACCGTTGAAGTTGTATTTATAAATCAATTCAGGACACTGAGATGTATCAGAGGTCGTCATTAGCCGAGTTTCTATACAAGAAATAAACTGCCATAGAAACCTGGAGTTCTGCAATTCGTGACTGGATAACTTGCAGTCTTTTGAAGCATTTCCAGCAATATTTCAGCGGTATTTACTGTAGCCATGTTTTCCTGTCTGACGTCATCGCTTTGCATTGTGGGTAGTACAGGCATTGGCGAATTCGATTGGAGAGTAACTCGACAATCCCAACTGAAGATTCGCACCACTCTGGGATGGCAATGAAAAAATATCCCATCACTGCCAGTAACACTGCAAGAAGAGCCTCCATGGTGACTTGCATTAATGTAGCCACGTTCTTCTGTATCCCTCTGACCTGGTAAACTAGGCAGAGTGGTACGACGATCTTTTGTGGTTAGTAGGGGAAATTACTGGACATAGCTCCTGTCCTGAATATACTGTGCAAAATACACTGTAAAAGTTGGAAGCAAGGACTTCAACATATAAAATAATATAACATAAAATCTCATCTAGCCAGTTTGATCTTCGTTGAGTTTGCAGAAGAATTCTTCAACAGGGCTGAACAGACAAGCAGTACACATACTGCCCGAAAGATGTCTGTTGGATCTTCATCCAAATTTACAGCAAAGGAAGGTAATCTGTCCATATTTTCATGTCTTGATAAGCAGGAAGTTCACTGTACCTGCTGGGAAAATAAATAATAACTGCAAGGATCCGTGGATACGCTTCTGTAGTCGTTCTTTTGGAGGGAGACCTATTACTGTAACAGAGTGGCGCTCCACTCCCAGTAAAGAATCTACGACCTCCGTTGTAAAGATAACTAAATTCTTTCTTCTTTGTTTCCCACTGGAAACTTCACAGCAAACTCTTCTTGCAACCCTTTCCTCGACAAGCAGGTAGTTCCAGTCGAATAGAAGGTGAGTGCAGCCGTATAACGTCTTCCGCTGAAGACTTCACAGCAAGATCTCTTGTATAAAACATCTTTATTCTGACCTTTTTCAGGACAAGGGAGGTAGAATTAGTGGTAGTACCAGTCCAGTAATGGACAACTACAGCTAGGTGCACGCTTGCACGCTTCAAAACTTCATAGATCTTCGTCTGTAAATGGACGATAATAAAAGAAAATACGTGTTGCTCCCATATCGACCAAAAATATAATGAAGAGCTCTCGACAATCGCCTGTCGACAACGACTACTGCGCAAGCGCGGACATGCGCAGACAAAGGGGTCACCTCTTGTGACAAGAATATTCCTTAAAAAATTCTTGTCGGTCGATACGTTTTGCTCCACAAAACCAAACAAGCACTTGTGAGGATAAGGTAAGGCTATTTTACGCAATAAAAACATACTTTTGTGTGGCAGTTTACCCATCTTGGCACAACATGGGAACTGGCTTTAATAATGGTTGTTTATTCACAGACCTACTCTAAGAACTAGCAGGTTCTGAAAGACAAAGATCATTATCCTTGATTCATATAGCCAATGAAAAAGCTAAATGACATTTCTACTAAATTTGCAGGTAAATCTGCACAAAGAAACATCCATTTTTTGCAACTACTGAGATGGTAAACAGTTACAGATTTTTAGAATTGCAAGTTTTGTTTGTAAACTTTTTTCGTACTTTTTAACACACAAAATTAAGGGAAAACTGTTGTGGATTTATTTATATTTTCAAAGGATTACTGTACAGATTTGTAACTACATGTGTATGGGTACATTTGACAATTGTTGTGGCTCCACATATAAAAAGAAAAACATCTGTATCAAAGCGTTACCTCGTCTATTACACCTGTGTAGAAACTCTCACTGTTTCTGCCAATGTACAACACAGTGTCAGAGATGTCAGTCATATTCAGACCTACAGCATCACCAGCTGAAGCCTCCAGCCCAGCATCAGTGCCATTGATAAATACATTCACAGTCCTGGCTAGACACACAACAAAGGCCATTTTATAATTTTTACTAGATGTATAATCAGTAAATGAGACTAAGGAGAAATGAATTAACTATTATCAGATATAGAAAATTCTACATATTGTTTTAATACCACACAGGTTGTGAGTTGATAAAAGAGAATGTGGCTACAAGAAAGCTACTTTGTCAACTGAAATTCAAAAATTGTTTCATTAATTATTGCATGAAATAAACATGGATACAACAGAACATTTTCTTTTTTTGAATATAAAGTGACAAATACCTTTTTAATTCAATGGACTAATTGATAGATAATAAAATCACACTTCTTAGGCTTTCAGACTATAATAGTGAGAGCTAGAGATATAGGACCAATATAAATAAAGATGTAGTTAAGTTTTCCTATTAAGTGAGAACCAAGTAATCATTTGGCAACTTTGGTAATTTGGAATCTATTGAAGCTCTGTAGAAAATTAAATCAAAGTGTCTCATAATAAAACTTGTGTTTTATTACTTGGGTAATGTGGAGGGATCAGGATTTTAGTAGAAGTAGTTATGATTTCATACACTGCTTTTTAAACTGTTTTCACACCAAAATCAACAGGAAATATATTTTCAGATATCCTTTGTCATGGGTATGGGGGACCCAGTGTCAGAATACCCACTTTAAGTTTGATAATGTACATAATATTTGAACATATTATCCTATTTTAACAAATCCATAGGTATTGAATGTCTTCTTTATAACCTTAACACAAACACTACATAAGTACAACAAGTGTAACATCATTGCTTCCAATTCAGTCCTTAACTGTCTACTATTATTTTCCTAAATATTTTGACCTTATTTTGACTGCCCACAGTTCTAATATTCAACCATTCAGAATGTCATATTTTGTTGCTACAGATCCCTATTAACATTTAACTTGAACCCAAGCCTGTGGCTAATACAAAGTCTACTCTGCATTAATACATCAACATATCCTACTTTCAAACTCATATCTCAGTGTAAGATGATGCCAGGTTTTCTCAGGAAGGAAACTGCTTCCAGTGGCAACCACATCTCCAACTTGTGCAGCAACTATGTTATTTTCCAAGTAAAGACAAATACTGCTGTTGTAAGTGCAAAGAATTGGTTCTTTTCCCATTGCTGAGCCATCACTTTGTTTGATCCAAACTTCTATAGTGAAACTGAAACAAGAAAACACCTGTAATTCACACACAATAAAACTTGATTCTGGTTCTGATGCTGTATGATGTGGTATGTAAAATCAAAGGGCAAAATCTGCAAAAGATCTTTATAATGTTCCTAGAAAGTTAGAATATATTGCCAACTTATGTCAAACATTAATATCATATTCTAAAATGGTACGCTGCGCAGTGACCTTGGACACGTCTTTTGCGCAATGCTTGAACGGCGAATATAGAACGGTAAATAAAGCACGCTGTTGAAATCTCGTACATCGTCCCTTCGCATACAAATGTAAACAAATGACTCGCGGTTAAAATATTCATAAAATTGTTATTTTTTGCTTGATTTTAACAAATAGCATATCGTTTTAAAGCTTACAACAAAGTGAAAGCATCTACAGTGACAATCTCCCAATATTTCTTTACAGATTCTGTGAAAATAGAGTAACAAATATCCTATATTTTTACAATAGATATCACTATGTATGTGGTATTGATGGAACAGCCAACATGGCGTTGGATTTGTTTTGATTTTTGCGTAAGATTTACCACTTATTTTGACCAAATTATTAATATAACCATTTTATAACCTTCGGGCTTCGTGGCTTTAATATTCAGCCGCTCGATAGTTTAAAACCATCATAAAGCACTCGAATATGTCTTTTATTCCTATAATAACATACCCTTAACCCCCTGAATACCTTTCTGCTGACCGGCAGTCGACAGCAAAGTGTATTCATCAATGCCATGTCTCAACATTAACAGTTGATAGTCCTGTGTAGTTGCTTTACTTCTATTTAGATCTATAGAATTAATTTTTACTTTTCTTTGGTATTATGTAATTAAGTCTCTTGTATTTCAAACAGTATTCAGAATGAATATCTTTTATGGATCCAAAAAAAAACAAGCAAGTGACAGACTGTAGAAGACATGGTCCCAAACTATAAGGAACCATTTCTAAATGGGATTACACAGTCAGTGATCCTATTAGAAGTAAATGGGGAAAAAAGGAATTACAACTTGAAATATATATTACAACAAAATTTGATGAATCAACAGAGGTGGAGATTTTGTACAAATCTGAAATTTTTATATGTCCTGTTTTCTTAAATACCATTTTTTTAAATATCATGAAGAAAAATGGTTGAAAACAAATTGGCAAGCTCATCAAACTGAATGATAAAAAAAAATATTTAGCTGAATACAGAAAAAACCATGGTTACCAGTGTTATCAGTGTTACTTCCAGCACCTTTTACCATTTTCATTGACTTTGCCTTCATGTTACTTTTCTAGAGGGCCAAATATCTGTTTTTAATAGTAAACACTTTTTTTTTTATATCTGCACCTTTCATATATCTCATAGTCATATATTTCAGCCTGCTGAACATAATCATCTACCCCATCAAAATACAGAGCCCAGTTCTGAGGTTCAGTGCACCTGGCAGTAAGATGTGACCAGTAGACATCTGATTGGTTGAATGCAAACACACCCAAACGTCCTCCTTGTATAGTCGTGTCATACAAGTCACCAGAGTTGACTATCTCTACTCCTTCAGAATTTGCAACCCTGACTCTGGAATTATTACAACAATCACCATGTCATGAACCTGACATGTACATGTATATGCTGGTGACAAGTGATTGTGACACAAAAAAAAGTAAGGTATAGTCAGGACAGTTGTTCCATAGTCATATAATAAATAACTTTTGTTAACTGAAGGTTGCAAAATCAGGGTTCTGTTGTAATACATCCATAAATGACTCACTGTAAATGATCAACACATTTCAACCTATGAAAATAGCATCAGAGATGCCTGTACTCCATCAGCTGGGGAAAAATAGTTTTCAACACTATTACTATGAGATACAGAAGAAGTGAAACAGTTCAAAGATAAAGAGACCTTTCACACTAAACAGAGTCAGCTCTGTAAAGGTTCAAATAATATTTAAGTAGAGAAAAAAGTGTTAAAGAGAGACAAAATTTATGTAAAGATAAGGTGTTAAAATGACAATTTAATTGTAAGATGATGGCATTAATCAGTAAACTAAAAATTATAAATCTGCAAAATTTATTATCCACATATCTTTATGATAAGAGCAATATGTGTCAAATATGGCAGGTCAACACATTTTGGCAGAGCCAAAGGTCACACCATAAAAATGCACACCTTCGCCCCCTAAACCTTCACCCTGTAACCAATGTCCCTACCAAGTATCAATTTCCTATGCCTTACAGTTTCCGCGATATAGCCCAGACAATATTTTAAGGGTCCATGTGACTACAGCAAGGTCAAAGGTCAAACTCAAGGTCACACCATGATGTTGCACATATACACCCCCTAACCGATGTCCCTACCAATGTCATCTTCCTACACCTTACGGTTCCTGAGATATAGCCCATACAAGATTTTAAAGTTCAAGGTCACTTTGGCAAGGTCAAATGTAAACTCAAGGTCACACTACAATGTTGCACAAATAAACCCCCTAACCATTGAACTTACCAACTATCAACTTCTACACCTTACAGATTCTGAGATACAGACAAGACAACATATGAATGGTCAAGGTCACTACAGCAAGGTGAAAGGTCAAATCAAGGCCACACTATGACACTGCACACCTACACCCCCAACCAATGTCCCTACTAAGTATAAACTTCCTACTCCTTACAGTTTCTCAGATACAGCCCAGATAAACTATTCCTGTTGATGGCGCAGCCATTCACTTGGACACCATGGGTGAAAACAATACCCTGAAGCCCTTAAGGGCTGTGGGGTAAAAACTAACAGTGAAGAAATTACATGTATGAGAATATGTTGCAAATATTATTAATATCCTTAATTCTGTGCATACATTTATGTTATTTTGGCTTTAGATCTGCACCATTATTTAAATACAATTTGTGAGACAAATTATATAGAAATCTCTTCTTAATCACCTGATGAGGCCAGTTGATGACTTCCAAGTTAAATGCCATCTTAAGGCTTGTCGGTGCTCCCATATGTGCATATTTGGGTCATGGTATAGCAATTGAAGCTGACTGTCAGTGTGGTCAGAGTGCCAGAGTGCATCTCCCATTATAGCAACACTTGGCCCAGTGACAGAGGTCACCACCTGTATAGCACAACATGACTGACTGGTGTGGGATCAAATGGTGTTGTAAACAGAACTCAAGTACTAAACAAGGAACAGAGTAATAATCTCTACAGAGTGTAATCTTTTTGTTAATATTAAGTAATATTAAACTTTTTGCAATTATTCTCATAAAACTGACTTTAAATTGTCATCTCTTGTAACCTTTAAAGAAAATTAGGACAAATATAACTAGAGGATCGCTTGCAAAAAAAAAAGATAATGTTTTTGCATAGCAAAAACAAAGCGTCCCGAAAAGGATATAAAGGTGAGTGCTAAAGTATTAAGAAAATGCTTCGTTTCTAGCCTTATACTGTTGTGGCAACCAAAGTCAGCGCAGTCTGCTCTATCTAGCACGGTTTTCACGATATAAGCATTTTTGTGTTTTGCAAAAAATAAAAAAATTAAAAATGTCCGCTATATTTGGCAAGACAAAAATATTTTGAAAATTGGCATGGCTACTCTGCAGAGATACCCAGCAGGTCCAAAATTTTGTTGTGTTCGCTCCATATAGAACAGTTTTCGAGATATAAGCATTTTTGTGTTTTGCAAAAACTTTGAAAATTCAA
The DNA here is from genome assembly GCA_964017235.1 of Sabellastarte sp. h YS-2021. NCBI lineage: Eukaryota > Metazoa > Annelida > Polychaeta > Sabellida > Sabellidae > Sabellastarte > Sabellastarte sp. h YS-2021. Next base: position 56,369,413 of record OZ024930.1, on the reverse strand, counting down.
AATGGCCACCATTTTTGGGGAGACAAAAATTTTTGTCAAGACCACTGCCGTGGTGTGTATCTCCCGCCGAGCATTAAAGCAGAAGAAATAGCTTTTCGGAGATATTCACAATTTTTCATTTTCGTGTGTGAAAGGTCTTCCAAAAGTAGGTGAATGAGTTATTTGAGAAAAATTTGCTATCTGCAATACTATTAAGAGATAATTCACATTTACTCATTTTGAGTAGGTGAATAATTATCTATGGGTCTGAAACTTCACCAAGTGAAAGCTCTCCCAAAAGTAGGTGAATGAGTTATTTGAGAAAAATTGGCTATCTGCAATACTTTTAGAGATAATTCGCATTTACTCATTTTGAGTAGGTGAGTAATTAGCTATGGGTCTGAAACTTCACCATGTGAAAGCTCTCCCACAAGTAGATGAATGAGTATTTGATAAAAATTGGGTATCCGCAATACTTTTACAGATAATTAGCATTTACTCATTTTGAGTAGGTGAATAAATAGCTATGGGTCTGAAACTTCACCAAGTGAAAGCTCTCCCAAAAGTAGGTGAATGAGTTATTTGAGAAAAATTGGCTATCTGCAATACTTTTAGAGATAATTCACATTTACTCACTTTGAGTAGGTGAATAATTAGCTATGGGTCTGAAACTTCACCAAGTGAAAGCTCTGCCAAAAGTAGGTGAATGAGTTATTTGAGAAAAATTGGCTATCTGCAATACTTTTAGAGATAATTCGCATTTACTCATTTTGAGTAGGTGAGTAATTAGCTATGGGTCTGAAACTTCACCAAGTGAAAGCTCTCCCAAAAGTAGGTGAATGAGTTATTTGAGAAAAATTGGCTATCTGCAATACTTTTAGAGATAATTCGCATTTACTCATTTTGAGTAGACGAGTAATTAGCTATGGGTCTGAAACTTCACCAAGTGAAAGCTCTCCCAAAAGTAGGTGAATGATTAATTTGAGAAAAATTGGCTATCTGCAATAATTTTAGAGATAATTCGCATTTACTCATTTTGAGTAGGTGAGTAATTAGCTATGGGTCTGAAACTTCACCAAGTGAAAGCTCTCCCAAAAGTAGGTGAATGAGTTATTTGAGAAAAATTGGCTATCTGCAATACTTTTACAGATAATTCGCATTTACTCATTTTGAGTAGGTGAGTAATTAGCTATGGGTCTGAAACTTCACAGAGTGAAAGCTCTCCCAAAAGTAGGTGAATGAGTTATTTGAGAAAAATTGGCTATCCACAATACTTTTACAGATAATTCGCATTTACTCATTTTGAGTAGGTGAGTAATTAGCTATGGGTCTGAAACTTCACCAAGTGAAAGCTCTCCCAAAAGTAGGTGAATGATTAATTTGACAAAAATTGGCTATCTGCAATACTTTATGAGATAATTCGCATTTACTCATTTTGAGTAGGTGAGTAATTAGCTATGGGTCTGCAACTTCACCATGTGAAAGCTCTCCCAAAAGTAGGTGAATGAGTTATTTGAGAAAAATTGGCTATCTGCAATACTTTTAGAAATAATTCGCATTTACTCATTTTGAGTAGGTGAATAATTGGCTATGGGTCTGAAACTTCACCATGTGAAAGCTCTTCCAAAAGTAGGTGAATGAGTTATTTGAGAAAAATTGGCTATCTGCAATACTTTTAGAGATAATTCGCATTTACTCATTTTGAGTAGACGAGTAATTAGCTATGGGTCTGAAACTTCACCAAGTGAAAGCTCTCCCAAAAGTAGGTGAATGATTAATTTGAGAAAAATTGGCTATCTGCAATAATTTTAGAGATAATTCGCATTTACTCATTTTGAGTAGGTGAGTAATTAGCTATGGGTCTGAAACTTCACCAAGTGAAAGCTCTCCCAAAAGTAGGTGAATGAGTTATTTGAGAAAAATTGGCTATCTGCAATACTTTTACAGATAATTCGCATTTACTCATTTTGAGTAGGTGAGTAATTAGCTATGGGTCTGAAACTTCACAGAGTGAAAGCTCTCCCAAAAGTAGGTGAATGAGTTATTTGAGAAAAATTGGCTATCTGCAATACTTTTAGAGATAATTCGCATTTACTCATTTTGAGTAGGTGAGTAATTAGCTATGGGTCTGAAACTTCACCAAGTGAAAGCTCTCCCAAAAGTAGGTGAATGATTAATTTGACAAAAATTGGCTATCTGCAATACTTTATGAGATAATTCGCATTTACTCATTTTGAGTAGGTGAGTAATTAGCTATGGGTCTGAAACTTCACCAAGTGAAAGCTCTCCCAAAAGTAGGTGAATGAGTTATTTGAGAAAAATTGGCTATCTGCAATACTTTTAGAGATAATTCGCATTTACTCATTTTGAGTAGGTGAGTAATTAGCTATGGGTTTGAAACTTCACGAAGTGAAAGCTCTCCCAAAAGTAGGTGAATGAGTTATTTGAGAAAAATTGGCTATCTGCAATACTTTTAGAGATAATTCGCATTTACTCATTTTGAGTAGGTGAGTAATTAGCTATGGGTCTGAAACTTCACAGAGTGAAAGCTCTCCCAAAAGTAGGTGAATGAGTTATTTGAGAAAAATTGGCTATCTGCAATACTTTTAGAGATAATTCGCATTTACTCATTTTGAGTAGGTGAGTAATTAGCTATGGGTCTGAAACTTCACCAAGTGAAAGCTCTCCCAAAAGTAGGTGAATGATTAATTTGACAAAAATTGGCTATCTGCAATACTTTTAGAAATAATTCGCATTTACTCATTTTGAGTAGGTGAATAATTGGCTATGGGTCTGAAATTTCACCATGTGAAAGCTCTTCCAAAAGTAGGTGAATGAGTTATTTGAGAAAAATTGGCCATCTGCAATACTTTTAGAGGTAATTCGCATTTACTCTTTTTGAGTAGGTGAGCAATTAGCTATGGGTCTGAAACTTCACCATGTGAAAGCTCTTTGGGATAGCTGCTCTGCAGAGATACCCTGAAGATAAAAAATTTCGTCGAAATCGCTCTATGTAGCACGGTTTTGGAAATATAAGCATTTTTGTGTTTTGCAATTTTTGCGCAAAAATTCGAAAATTCAAAATGGCCGCCATTTTTGGCAAGACAAAATTTTTTTGAAAATTGGCACGGCTACTCTGCAGAGATACCCTGCGGGTCAAAAATTTCGTCGAAATCGCTCTATCTAGCACGGTTTTCGAGATATAAGCATTTTTGTGTTTTGCAATTTTGCGAAAAATTTGAAAATTCAAAATGGCCGCCATTTTTTGCGAGAATTTTTTTTTTGAAAATTGGCATGGCTACTCTGCAGAGATACCCTGCGGGTCAAAAATTTCGTCGAAATCGCTCTATCTAGCAGGGTTTTTGAGATATAAGCATTTTTATGTTTTGCAAATTTTGCGAAAAATTCGAAAATTCAAAATGGCCGCCATTTTTGGCGAGACAAATTTTTTTTGAAAATTGGCATGGCTACTCTGCAGATATACCCTGTGGGTCAAAAATTTCGTCGAAATCGCTCTATCTAGCAGGGTTTTCGAGATATAACCATTTTTATGTTTTGCAATTTTTGCGAAAAATTCGAAAATTCAAAATGGCCGCCATTTTTGGCGAGAGAAAATTTTTTTCAAAATTGGGATAACTACTCTGCAAAGATACCCTGAGGGTCAAAAATTTCGTCGAAATCGCTCTATCTAGCACGGTTTTTGAGATATAAGCATTTTTGTGTTTTGCAATTTTTGCGAAAATTTCGAAAATTCAAAATGGCCGCCATTTTTGGCGAGACAAAAATTTTTTGAAAATTGGGAAAAGTACTCTGCAGAGATATCCTGCGGGTCAAAAATTTTGTCGAAATTGCTCTATCTAGCACGGTTTTCGAGATATAAGCATTTTTGTGTTTTCCTTATTTGGAAAATTCGTAATGATTAATTAATCATTAATTACTCGGCCATTTCTTGACCAATCAATGCCAAAATCTAATGATTTCCAGATTTTAATAGAATGAATGTATTTGCCAAGTTTCAGGTGAATTGATAAAATTCCTTTCAAGTTATCATCCGGACAAGCTTCCCCATCGAAAAAAGACATTTTTGGTCATGTGACCTCTCTGATTGGTTGAAATGTCACTGCAGCATATTCAAAAAAAATCCCCAGGGCTACTGCCTAAACCTGCCAAATTTGAAAAGAATCCGCCTAACGGTTACAGAGTTATAAGGAAAACAAAATGCGGAGCCGGCGGAGCCGGCGGAGCCGGAAGCCCTCCCATACACAAACAAGCGTCCCTTGCGGGACGCTTAATTACATTCATGTAAAAACGCATTAGAGACTAAAGTACTAGAGCAAGTAAGAATACTCAAATAGAAAGTCATAAGGATTTAAGGATTTTTCAATACGTTTTTCCATATTTAAAACATTATCACACTTAATACCTCTGATATACTGATTATTTTGTAAGAAAAATATGTCCAGGACAGATCACACTCCCATGGTAATGATAAAATAAATATCCCTTTTAGATAATATTTTAACATCTTTGCCTTTATTTGCAAGCCCTTTAAGCCTGCCATACACTGGTCGCGATTAATGTTCTCCTGCCTCAACACGACTATGTAGTACTTCCAATTAGTCTGGTACCCAAACACAAATCCCACATAGTCTCTACCACTGTCCCCGTCAATGTACCAGGTACCAGAGAATTCAACATCACTGTAATAGGAATCACCTAAACAAATGTAAAAATTGTCCTGTTTAAATCTACATATGTCAGTTTTATATTAAACAATCCATGTTTCACACCATCAATACTCTCTGAAATACCATGGGTGATCTGACCAAATAATTGTAAAGCTGGAGATGGGGTATTAGAAGAATGAAAACCAGTCGGGTATTCCGAAAAAACAAACGACCCAAATGTAGTTACTCGAACTTTAGTATTCACCAACTGAGTCAAAGCAAACGAAATTATATTGAAAAGAAATGTTAGGTAATCAAATCCAAGTTAATATTATATTAACAGCACACCAACAAAACAGTATTGTAACTATATCATGAGGCATATATTAAATGACATATTGTCATTAAAATACTATTAAACTCTGATTGACAATATGTTCCCTATAATATACATAATAATTATTTTAATACAAGATAAAGAGGAAAAAGCCAACATTACCTATCAGCATCAATGGGAAATCAGTGTCTTGTGTCATCAACACCTCTTTTCCATTATGGTTGATCCTGAACTTAGGATATATTGTGTCTGAGTTGATCATGGATGGATCCAGATTGATCACAGTACAAGGATACATGGAGACTTCATCCAGTGAGGGATTGCGTGGGCAATAGTCATCATTGTCTGCTATACCATCTCCATCTGTATCAGTGTTACAGGCATTCCCTACTAAATTACCTATAACAGATTTATTAGAATTCCGGGATTAGACATCCTTTGAAAAGATTAACCCTCATATTGACAAAATAAGTTGTTTTCCAGTTGAACTCCAGTTGGGTTACTGCAGTGAAATAGCCATATGACACCAATTTTACCCCAAACATTCTTCTACTATTATATTATAATAAAAAAGTATCTTTTTTATCTTATGCAGCTACAAATCAATGCTTTTTGATGGAGTTATTATGTCAATGCAATGATGTAAATTGTTTATGGTCAAAGTCACAAATTTGAGACAGTTTCTTTTGAGAATTGTTTAAAAAACAAAAAAATAATGAAAGATTTGCAATAAATTCTATTTTTTTTTTGAAAACATTACACACTAAGTTAACATATCTTAAAACATTTGCTTCTGTCAAAAATATCCGCACTCAATCTTTTTATATTGTGCTCAGTAAGTCAGTACTTGAGTTACTGTCACCTCATCCCAGCACTAATTGATTGGCTTATCTGAAGTGGGTTAATGATTCCAGGATCTTGTTTTACACACATAAGGATATAAACACAAATTATGTGCCTACAAGGAAATTCACTGTTAATATAATTGCATAGGTGAAATCTGTAATGTCAAATTTCAATCCACTAGAAAATTACACCTTCTTGACCAATTTTTCTGTATATGAGAGAGAAAATTAGAACAACAGAAGCCATCATGATTTCTACTTAAAAAATAGCATCAGAGATGCCCGTACCCCACAGCCTAGGGAAATATTTTCAACACCATGAGATATAGAAGTACTGTACCGGTACAAAGTTCAGGATACTTTCAGAGCACTGTCAGTTATATAAAGTTCCAAACAATGTTTAAATGGAGAAAATAATGTTTAAAAGAAAGATAATGCATGTAAAGATGAAGTATTAAAACAAGATAATTCAATAACAAGATGACAGCATTAATCAGTAAACTAAAATTCAACATTCATTATCTACATCTGCATGGCCGAATTATGGTTGAGATGTTTTGAATATTACCATGCATACAGAAGTGGTAATACATTTAATGAATTCTTATATGTGGTGTTGGAGCAAAATCTGTGGCTCACTTGATGAAATTCTATCTTTTACAATGGGAAGTTATGAAAGTAAAATTCTTAATAAATTCTAATATGAATTAACAGTGCTTAATCTGCATCAAAAGACAGGCCCAAAGATGCAACGAGATTTTATAGGTCAAGGTCACTACGACAAGGCCAAAGGTCAAATTAAGGTCACACCATGATAATACACACCTATAGGCCCTAACCAACATCTGTACCAAGTATCTACTTCCTACACCTTACAGTTTCCGAGATATAGCCCGGACAAGATTTTATAGGTCAAGGTCACTATGGCAAGGTCAAAGGTCAAATCAAGGTCAGATCATGACGTTGCACAACTACACCCCCTAAGCAATGTCTCTACCAAGTATCAACTTCCTACACCTTACAGTTTCTGAGATATAGCCCGGACAAGAATTTATAGGTCAAGGTCACTACGACAAGGTCAAATCCTGGTCAGACCATGACGTTGCACACCTACACCCCCTAACAAATGTCCCTACCAAATATCAACTTCCTACACCTTACAGTTTCCAAGATATAGCCCGGATAAGATTTTATAGGTCAAGGTCACTACGGCAAAGGTCAAATCTAGGTCACACCATGACGCTGCACACCTACACCCCCTAACCAATGTCCCTACCAAGTATCAACTTCCTACACCTTACGGTTTCTGAGATATAACCCAGACAAACTTTTTCCCGCCGCCCGCCCACCCGCCCGCCCGCCCATCCGGACACCATGGGGGAAAACAATACCCCGACAGCCCTTAAGGGCTGTGGGGTTAAAATTAGTTCTGCAATACAGGGCTATGTAAATATGGGGTTGATGGTATTTCACATTAAAAACAAGTCCATTTTCACTCAACCTGATGACTGCAAAAATGCTGATGTAGTCTGTACTTTTCAGTATTTTCAAGAAATTATAATAAAGCCAGGTTTGTATGTTTTCAAAAGCATGTTACTTAGTAAATTTATAGCAAATAGTTTGGTTAAGTACCCCTTTCAGGGCCTAATTGCTGCATGGCAGTATAACTACACATGTGCAACTACAGAATCAGTTGGCTTTATGTATTTTACCAATTTTGAAATGTTTTGAAAATCATTTTCTACAATTTTAGTAACATTTATGTGCTATGAGAACAACAACAACAACAAATAAACTTGGAACTATCATTATTATTTTGCTGAAAAGTAGCTCACCATCGTCATCTTCCTGGTCGGGATTTGGAATGAGGAGACAGTTGTCACTTGTACTCAGAACACCATCACTGTCGGCATCAGTGCAACACTCATCTCCTGATATGTACAATAATGTTAGTCATATCATTGAACTGAATCTGCGGGAAGATTCACAAAAGTTTTGGTTACTCAAATCTGATATTTGTCTGGAATTTGGGATTTTTTTCCTCAGTTGACATGCACTGAAGCTGTCAGACTACATTTCTGACTTTATGATACACATAAGACTGCTTGCAGGGACATAAAAGTTTTGTACTCAGTCAAAGTAGTTATGAGCAAACCTACTGACAGATGACCTTTCTGCTGAGTTAAAAGTTAGTCTTAGGAGAGATTTGGTTTGTAAATCTTACTGCAACTTGAGCAAAAACTTAGCTCAGAGAAACTACATCACTTTTGACACAAAACTTGGCTAACGTGAGACCTTTACTGTATCTAACTACAGAAGAACAATTCCAAGACTTGCTTTCATGTACATCTCTTTCCAGTATTTAAGTAGGTATTGTGCCTTGATGCATCATATCCCTAGAGAGTACCAATTCAGTGCAATATAAAGAGAATTCAAACAAGTGAAATACAAGGTATCAGGCCTTAATATTATGGTATAGTATGGGAATGTATGGTGGTTCTGCGAAGTTGATAATGTTTGACCTAGAATCAGGGGTAAAAAGGTAAATCTGACCCCATAAAAAGTTTTACAGCCCATGATTTACTCGCAGTTGTTTTGACATGCATATAACACTGGGAGCATTAAAAGTTACATATAAGGCCATTCTGGTATAAATAGCCTGTTTGACCCTAAAACATGGGTTAATGGTAGGGTTAAAGGTGAACAAAGATGTTCAAGGTCAAATGTTTTAGGTTTATGCAGGACACATATATCTCTTATACACATTATCCAAAACATAATCCAAGCTACAATGTATGAGAATTGCACAAAACTGTAAAAAAATGACTTTCTACAGGCTGTCACTGACCTTGAAATTGAAGGTCAGGGTCACCACTTACCTTAATTAAACCACTTACTGCTGAATGTTTATGCTGATACCCACCAAACCCTATCTGAATAATATTTTTTGTTGTTTTAAAATGTAACGAATGTATTGAATTATGATTTAAATATACTTATTATTGTTATTTACCAAAGGTGTCACAGTAATACTGAAGCTACAAAATGAGCCTAAAGATTTAAATACTGGAATTAAATTACCAATATTTAAAGATTTAATAGACTGACTGTTTAGCAAACAAATTTTATTGTTGAGGAATATGTTTATCTATTTATTTTCAGATTTTTTGGATGATCAAGATTTTACTGTACCTTCCCCATCATTGTCCACATCAGATTGTTGAGGATTAGTCAGGTAGGGACAGTTGTCCAAGTTATTGGCAATACCATCACCATCCCTGCATAGAAAAAAAGAGTAACAGTACCTGGATATATTTGAATTACACCATTCCACCACCGACTACCATGTTAAAAATTGTTTCCATTCATAGAAAAAAATCATTACAGTTTGTACAGATCCTCTGATTATTGCTTTTAAGGCAATTCCAACAAAAAGATTGTCTGCTTTCTTGCATATGTCTTAATCTGTAACTTAAACAGATACAGCAACATGAGTTGTACACTCACATTAAATGTGTACATGTCCCTCACTGTAGTTCTGAAACTAATAAGGTTGCAAATTGCTAGAGTATATATCACTATGTATGTCAACAAAACTTCTCTTCATACTAATGAATTATCACTAGATGCTTATCTTCAAAAAGTAAACCAATTGTCTAATTAGTAAGTACATGTTTCATCTGCCATATTACCTGTCATTTGATAAGGTATTGGGTACAAAGCATGCATCTCCAAACCCATTCTGGTCTGTATCAGCTTGGCTCTCATTTTCTGTTTGTGGACAGTTGTCACATGCATCACCGTGACTGTCTCCATCAGAGTTCTGCTGATCTGGGCTGGACACTAGAGGACAGTTATCAGCACCATTAGAAACACCTGGTGACACAAATTACCTTGGAATCAACTTTCTGACAAGTGATCAGGTGTAAAAGTATTTTCTGGTTTGTGAAAAATGTTGTTTTATACTATATCATGTGCATATATACATCTGAGTTCTCCTAGTCGGGGTTGGACACCAATACATAGTTGTCAGCAGTATTCATAAAATCTGGTGGCACAAATAATCTCACAATGTACAGTCAAAGGTCAGATGAGACACAGTAGTAATTTGTTACAAATTAACATTCTGTGGCAAATACAAAAGTCATAATGTACTCTATAATAAATTTCTGTGGCAGAATACAAAATCATCATCACATTCATCTACTGAAGTCAGCATAATCAGTATCTGTTCTGTGTTGTTAACACAGTTGCCATGGTGACACAATACTTACCATCGTCATCAATATCAGGGTCACATTCATCTCCTATAGAATCCCCATCAGTATCTGTCTGTTCTGTGTTGTTTGCACTCACACAATTGTCACAATCATCTCCAATTCCATCACCATCTGTGTCAGTCTTCCAAGGGTTGTAGATATAGTGGCAATTGTCCTATTACATAAACTATTTTAAGCCAAAACCACAAAAAGAGAGAGAAAAGTTGGTAGAGGTTCAGAATTATACATTATTAATTAGTGGTTTTCATGCTCCAACAATTTTGCGTTATAAGACAGAAAAAAAACTTTTGTGAAGTAAAAATTGACTCACAAGACAAGAGTTCTGCACTACAAAACTAGAAATACAGTTATAGGAAGCCTTCATGCTTTTTTTCTGTTTTTTTTTCGGAACTGTATATTTAGTCCTATTTTGAAATTGAAAATTTAACTTAATGTTACATGGGTGTATTAACAAAATGCAAAACAAAGTCACACAAATTACTGTAGCACTAGATAAAAAATTACATATTCAGACTTTTTGTTTGGGCTTTTCACAGACCAAATAATGTACAGATAATGATTACAATTACCTTGCATAATAACTAGGCAATCTACACTTGTTGCCAATCATGCCACTATCAATTAAGCTTTCTAGCATTATTTGAGAATTGACACTTAACATATTCCTTGACTATCTACGACTCAATGCATGCCACATGCCAAGCACCAGATGAGTTACCACTTTGTAATCAAACACCTGTAGACCACGTGTTTTTTTGATTAATCAAGTATGACTTTGAAATGCAGTAATAGTGAAAAGCAGATTGAGTTGGAAACTTTTTTCAACTGTATCTGAATTTGATCTAAAATGTGAAAAGAACTAATAAGCCATGAATGTTTATCACTAAAACCTTATATTATAATTTTTTGGGAATTTAAGTTCAGCAGAAAGAATCCACATGAGCTTTCTGTTAACATGTGGAAGACCTTCTGACCCACTGAATACACTCAAACAAATCTAGAGAGAAGACAGACCTTTTTCTCATTTCATGATATTAATTTGGTATGATCTACTGTAAGCCATAAAAATACAAATTAAAGCTGAAACAGTAATAGTCCAGCAGAAATTTGAAAAAGCGTGAAATTTAGTATGCACAAGGTTTTTTGGGCTGAAATCAATTCTTTAGGGGGAGTAGATCAATAATCTGATGGGTGCCGCTCTGGCAATGTTGAGCAATTTTTTTTATTTAGCAAAATTCAAGATAAGATTTGTTCCAGAGAGACTCCTGCTTGAAAAGCCTTTGAAGCTGCAAAGGACCTGATATCATGGGCCTTGACCTGATGTAAGGTGTGGGAGTCTTGGTCTGAGAGCTCATAACACAGGATCACAGTTTGTTTGATCCAAGAGGAGATGGTGGCAGGAGAAATGTCTTTATTAAAGCCTTTCTTGAAGGAAACAAAGACCAATTCTTTATGCTGCTGGAGATCTGATGTCCTGTCCAGATAATAGCGCAGGGCTCTGACCGGACATAGGGACCTATCAGACTTGAGGGATCTATCCAGAGTAGGTGCCAGGGCTGGTATTACCACTGGGGCCACACTGTCCGGACCCTCTTTTGCCAGCTGGTTCTTGGAAAGAAAGCTGGGTGATGGATACAGGGAAACTTTTGACCAGTCAAGCTGGTTTCTGTTCAGCCAAGCATGTAACTCACTCCTTCGTTTGCCTGACCCAAGGGCTAAGAGGAAAACTGTCTTGAAGGTCAAATGCTTCAGAGACGCCTCCTTAATGGGTTCGAAGGGAGCCTTGGTCAGCTGGTGTATCACCAGAGAGGTTCCAGGAGGGAATTCCCCTCCGACCTTTGGGTCTGTCTCTATGGAAACTATCCAGGAGACGAGTGAGGTTTTCATCCTTGCTGATATTGATGGGTGAATTTCCCAATTTGTCAGCAATGGCCGACCTGTAACCATCAATGGTACTGGGCTGTAGTTTCCTGTCCTGAAATAGGTACAGAAGGAAATCAGCCACTGAGTTCACAGTGGGTGCCCTGAAGTCCACCTGATTAGTGCTGCACCACTTTGTAAAAATGGTCCACTTTGCCTCATAGACTGATTGGGTGGATCCCCTTTGAGGAGCCTCAATCCTTTCTGCCACTGCCTTAGAGAAACCTTGTTTTTTGATTGCTGCATGGCTCTAGGAGCCAGGCATGGAGATTTAGGTTTGTCAGATTTCTTTGAGGGATCTGATTGAAGGGCTGTGTTAGAAGGTTGGGCAGGAAGGGGAGGCTCAGTGGGATTTGACTGGACATGGCTACCAGATCCCAAAACCAGGGCATATTTGGCCACTCCGGGGAGATCAAAATGATTCTCTTGCATGGGGTGTCCTGCAACTTCTCCACCACTTTGCCCAAGATGGCTGCTGGTGGAAAGGGATAAGCATCCAGATCCTCCCATGGCAGACTGAGTGCATCCACTGCTGTTGCCAGGGGATCTGGTACCGGTGACACACATAGGGGCAACTTGTTGTTGAACCTCGTGGCAAACAAGTCCACTTGAGGCCGGTGTCACCTGCTGCATATAGCTCGGAAGACCTCTGGAAGAAGAGACGACTCTGTCTGGATGGTCTGGCCTAGTCTGGATAGCTTGTCCGCTACCACATTTAGACGGCCTGGGATACGTCGGGCTTTGAGGGTTACTTGATTTCTGGTACACCAGGCCAAGATCCTCCACAGAAGGGCGCAAAGCGGACCCGATCTCATACCTCCTTCCTTGTTTATATATGCTACCACTGTGGTATTGTCTGTTGCTACAAGAACTATCTTGTTTATGCAAAGGTCTTGGAACTCTTTTAATGCTAAGAAAACTGCTTTGAGTTCTAGGTAGTTTATACGCAGCTTGCTTTCTGGTAGGGACCAGGTTCCCCTTGCAGTGTGCTCGTTTAAGTGAGCGCCCCACCCTTCTTTTGATGCGTCTGTAAAGATTTGTAGCACATGTTTTATAGGGTGTAATGGCTGACCTGTGAGAACATTGTCTTTGTCTAGCCACCATTGTAAGTGTGGGTACAAAGACCTGGGAATGAGAATCACCTTTTCTAGTGACTCCTGAACCCTCCAGTTGTTTTTGAGGTGCCATTGTATAGGTCGCATGGAGGCAGCCTAGGTGAACCTGTTTTTCTGTGGCTGTGAGTAACCCTATCGGAGACATGAACTGCTGGACCGGACAAGCCGGTAGGGACAGTATTTCCAGTATTTTGTCCTAAAGGTTCTGCCAACGGTTGAGGTGCCATTGTATAGGTCGCATGGAGGCAGCCTAGGTGAACCTGTTTTTCTGTGGCTGTGAGTAACCCTATCGGAGACATGAACTGCTGGACCGGACAAGCCGGTAGGGACAGTATTTCCAGTATTTTGTCCTAAAGGTTCTGCCAACGGTCCGGTGTCGGTCTGACCCGACCGGACCTGAGATCGAACTGGTAGCCTACAAAGTCAAAGACTTGTTTGGGCTCCAGCTCCGATTTTTCCACATTCACCAGACAGCCTAGCCTTTGGCACATTCTCACTAGAACCTGAGTATGCTGGAGACAGACCAGGTAGGAAGAGGCTCTCACCAACCAGTCGTCTGGGTATTGGTGGACTCTTGTACCCTTTTGTGTGGCCATCAGCTTCACCTCCTTTGCTACTACGGTGAACTCCATGAGTGCTGTGGACAGACCGAAAGGCAGATCTTTGAATTGGTATGTCTGACCCTGGACATGAAATCTCAGATATTTTCTGGACCATTCCTGTATTGGGATATGTAAGTAGGCATCCTTGAAATCGATTGAGGTAACCCACTCCCCTTGTTGGAGGGATGTCCTGATAGTTTCCGGCATCTCCATTTTGAATTTTTCCGTCTTGAGGAAGAGATTCAGTTTGCTCAGATCTAATATAGGTCTCTATTTGTTGTTGGGTTTGGGGACTAAAAATAGTCTGTTGAAAAACCCTAGAGACGTCTGATTGTGTACCAGCTCTACTGCATTTTTGTCTATAAGCTGATGTAATGCCTCCAGCAGGTAGCTGTTCCTGTGGGGATTGACATAGCAGCTTACATCTGTGGGAGACCTTGTGAGTTTTGGCCGGGTCTGAAAGGGGAGGGTGTAACCCTCTTTTAGGATTTGAACTACTTTCGGACCGGCACCCAGATCCAGCCAAGTTTGCCAAAAGTTTTGAAGTCTGGCCCCTACAGGAAGATTTGGTGCAGCAAGTTTGACATCATTTGTTACAGGATTTACACAACACAATTGAGTGACACAAGAAACACCTTTCACATATTTTAATTTGCAATCTGTTGGCATATGACAAACTGGCGACCCGGGACTTACTCCTTTCTTTTGGGAATGCCCGGGCGCAGTATGAACAGGTTTTACAACATTTAAGTTTACAAAACTGTTTATCAAGTGTTCTTGTGTTGATGTCTGGCTCCCGGCCAGCAGTCCTCCCTGTAACTTATCGACACAGTGATTGTCATTTATAGGACTGCTGGCCCTTGGCTGGTCGTGAGGAGTAGTATGCTGCTTTCCCGTGACTCCTCTTGTGTTGAGCTTTGCCAATGTTCTTCCAGGCTGGCTTGTCATGTTTGAAGGAAGATTTCCTATCTGCTTTCCTGCCCGGCCTTTCATAGGGGTGGTACCGACCCTTGCCCTTTGCACTTGAAGACTGACCCTTACTCTCAAAATGCACTATCTCTTCCTCCGCTTTCTTAATAAGGTGGTCTGGAAAGAGAGTTGCAATGTGAATGGGAGCAGTACATAGACCGGCCAAAGTGTCTGGTTTAACCCCTGTCTTAATGTGGGTGAGGTAAGCATCCCGACAGGCCAATGTCAAGTTGCCCATGGAAATAAAAACAAACTCCATGAGGTGCTCCATGGTTTTTGCAGCAGCCTGACAGATACTAGAGTTAAAGTTCATGAGATACTGCATTTCCTCCATGGCAGTAGACACCTTGGACGAGCTTTTACCCTTGCTTTCGGAGCGTACAATCTTAAATTGTTCCTGCATATTCTGCTGCACCTTGAACAGACATCTGTTGAAGCTGGTAGCCTGGTTACAGATGACTGTAGCCTCTCTTGCAGATTTCTCCCATCGTCTGAGCGTCTCCTGGGAAATACGCCTTGAAGTAGGATGGGTAGAAGTGAGACCAGACTGCTGGGCTATTCTGCTGTAGGAACTGTTAAGCTTGCATGCGTCCGTACACCAGGTCGAGACTGCCGTAGGGTCAGTTTTGTGGCCCGTACCACTTGGACTGTGACTTTGCAGGCCTCAAGAAATGGTCCATCATCAAGCCACTGGCTTCAGAACTTCAGGAGGGATAACCCTCAACCAGAGTAACGTTCAATTTGCTGAGCTTTTTACAAAGCCATTCTTCCGTGGGCATCTGGACAGAGACTTTCCCTGGAGTAGAGGACTTCGGACCAGAAAAGGGGTTATCATCAGAGCCCGTTGTAGCACTATCCAGTTCAGGGATGTTTGACCAGCCCATATATGATCTGATGCCACTCATTGTCTCCCTATAAGTCTGTTCTTCACTAATAGCTTGGTTGGGCTCAGTAGTAGTACAGTCTTGATCTTCTGATAACTCTCCCTCCTCTGCGTATAAGTCAACAGGTGGTCGGTCAGAGTAATCAATACCAGAAGCAGAGCTCCCACTAGAAGAACTATCCTGTCTCTATCTATACAAAGTAGGAGAGCCGGAGTCGGTGGCCAGAGCAGATTTAGGTCGGTCGGACCGGACTTTGCCATCTGAAGAATGTCTATGAGCAGAAGGGTCGGTACCAGCATGTATAGAAGGTCGATTCCGGTCAGAACGAGGCTGGCTGGCTGATTGTTGTCCAGAGACAGAGGAACCCTTGCCAGTGTGCTTAGGTGAAAGGGACCTTGGCCGGTGTCGGTCTTGTTTAAGCTGGCTGGCTGACTGATGTTTGGTAGAAGAGTCGGTGCCAGTGCGCTTTGGTGATGAAGAAGATCTGACAGTCTGTTGGTCGGGTACAAGCTGGCTGGATGACAGATGCTGAGAAGCAGAGATGTCTTTTCCAGTGCGCTTAAGTGGGGCATCCGACCCGGGCTGGCTGGCTGACTGATGTATAAGTACAGAGGAGTCAGTGCCAGTGCACCCTGATGAAAGAGGTTGGAAGAATGGCTCAGAATCTTTGGCAATATCTGTTGGTGGAGAGTGAGATGGGGGACTCTCACTGAAGCTGAGAAGGTCGGTTGTTCAGCAGGTTGTAGTGACTTAGCCATGAGAAGTGCTTCTAATCTATTAAAGCGGTTGGTCCATTTTTTGTCCAGTTCTTCATACTTGGAGTCCTCGACCGACTTGTCAGTCGATTTCTTTGATTTTGAAGACGCTGGCTTATCTTTCTTGACCTTCTTTTCAGGGACTGCAGGGGATGGAGATGAGGCAGTAGCAGAAGCAGATACAGTCCCAAGGGTCGACAAGAGTACTGTCCTTAGAAGGTGTCACTTCCATTTTCTTAGCCTCTCTTTTCTCCTTTTTTAGTCTATAAAACGGGGTAGAAAGTTGAGCAACTTGATCAGGTGTAAGAACAATACAAAAGTTACACTCACTCTCTTGTGATTTCACACAAGGATCTTCCCCTTTCTTTTTGTCCCTGCAGCGGGCGCAAAAGGCATGCCCATCAAATGAAGCCATTGCATGGCCACAACTCCCCCTTTTTTGACCAGGCGAAGACATGATAGTCTAAATAGTCTCCACAACTTATAAAAGTAAAAAAGTAAGCTCAAAATCAAATATCCTGGCAATATTCCACAAAATTACTGAGCAGAAAATTCGTGTGCACAACCACGCACCAAACGAAAAAGATGCCATGATGTCACGCTGTCTAGACAGGAAGCAAATACCTATGCGTCACCTGGCGAGTGCACTCCAGGGCCGACTGGCCAGTATGCATGCATACAGGATGACTTTTTCTGTCGTTTGGCGGGCCGGTCTGCGCCGACCGGAGTAGCAATTGTCCATTGAATAGGATGTATTAACGCAATAAAATGTATATTTAATAACAGTTTAGTACCTGGCCATAAGAGGTTATGAACACATACATTAGAAAGATTACAGTGCAGAATCTTCAATTTTGTTGCATCAAAACCCTTACCAGTATATCAGTAACCACATCATTATCATCATCTAGGTCACAATTGTCACCAAGACTCTCCTTGTCATTGTCTTCTTGACCACTGTTTGGCACAGTAGGACAGTTATCCTGCAAAGAATAACCATAGAAAAAATTATTTAAAACAAAGTTTGTTCATAATTAGGCAACACGTTATAATACAATCATGTTAAGCAATTTCTTATGATGATATAGAAACAATAACAAGAAAAATCATCAAGCAAATTGCTAAATTTTAGCAATTAGGTTCAGACTGCCTTAAAGATTAAAATATAACATCTGCATTAAAACAGAGTGGAAAAAGCAGGATGCTAAGGTTTTAGATGAAAACAGGCAATATTTATCAGCAGTGTTTCATTTTTGCATGCTGATACAATGGAATTAGAAATGCAAGTTATGTATAATTCTGTCAAACCCAATTTCTGGGTACAGAAAATATTTTAATCTTACTCTCTTGCATCCCACACCAAGACAAGTGGAGAGAGATTGATCAGGATGTCCATCTAAGTCTGTCTTTTTCACACTCAAGACCCGTCCCTGTGTATCCATCTTTGCACTAGAAAGCAAATTATTGATGGACTGAACATGCAAGTGAATCAAAAGAAAAGAGGGTGTTTAAAACATAAAACATTGTTAAGTGACATTATGGAACACTGAACACAATAATTTTGACATTTCAGTGGCTTGAGGTGGTATTCACAAAAGGGCTTAGCCGGTTTAGGCTTTTCAATTTGTATTAAAATATAGCAGATTATAAGTTATGGCCCAAGAACTAGTTAGGACATTTCATTAGCATGGTCTCTGATAGATGTAAGCTGATGGATGACTATATTTTCTGTACAAATACACATGCACCTTAACTGCAATAGAAATGTTAAAATCTATTTCCTGCCGAAACACACATACCCCTTAAATGTAAAGCTAGTCCTTTGCATCTGCTATTGACATATTATTTAATCACGTAACATTAATATTGCTACCTGCAGATTTTCCAATGATATGTATGTACCCTGTTATTTGTAATTTGTGGTAATGTTAAAGTATTTTTCTGGTTCTCTGAGATTCAACTGAACACGTTTCAATTGTTATCAGTGTTCTCACCTCACACCTGTACAACCCAGGTCCAACATACACACAAGTGGCATGTTCACTACAGGAGTTGTTTCCAGTGACACAGTAATTATCAATATGACACCCATAGAAAGATGAACAAAGGTACCCTGTCTTACAGGGACCACAGCTGTAGCTACCCTGTAAAACAACAGATTTTAATTCATTGACACATTTCAGTTTTAACAATTCAATTTCATGAAATATTTGTGGTCAAATATGCAAGCTTTTTAGTGCAACTGAGAATAATATTGAGACACACTTTTTAGGGTGGCTTATCTTTCAAAAAGTAATCAATATTGTGGCCAGTTGTATTTATTATGATAAATAGTGTCCAAATTTAATGTATATATTTGGTTTCAAATCGTTTTTAACACACTCAATTTGCCTTATCAATAAGGGTGGATGACAGCTGCAGTACATACTAGCTGAAGATACTTCCAATATTTGAACCCATGACTGGGAGTTGGAAAGCCAAATTTTTTCATAGCTGACAACAGGCCCATCCCACCCCAAAAGCAAGTTTTCAGAATACCACAAAAAGCTGATAGTGTATGGTTATTTGCTGCTGCCATCACTTACCACACTATTATAACAATGAGCATTAATATCACAGTTTCCATTGTCTGTAGAACACTCGTCAATATCTTCACAAATCTGCTCTACCACTACGTCTGTTGTGTTGGTGTCACCATCACACAAAAACAGCCTGTTGTGAAAATCTGCAGAGCGGCCATCTTTCAAGTAACCCGTGTAACCATGGGGACAGGATAAACACTGGTAGCCAGGTGCTTCATTGATACACCTTCCATTGAAACATGCACTGTAATCTGTGCACTGAAATTACAACATACAATATCACCGATCTTGATTTTTAATTTTTTACTTGTCTTTTGACCCCAATATCTTGTGAAATATATGACAACAGACAGATTTACTGTCTGGGTAATGCAGAGTGTTGGGAGTGTTGCATCAAAACAATGAATTGGTTTTATGTGCTTCAATATCTACTAGTATACAGATTAAGTGTCATTAATTTCAGATAAGATTAGTTCAGGTACAGCTTTACAAAATAAATATACAATTATTGTATTGTATTTATACTAAGCACAATATCTCCATGTACAAGGGACTCAGAGCGCTATTTGACCCATCTGACTGCACAAGTACAGCCCAAGCCCTCAAGTTACTGACATTCCCCTAACTGAAAGACAGAGGTTCAAGGATGACCATTTATCAATGTCCTTGAGGCTCTTTAGGCTGTCACTGGGGATAGGACCAAATGACAGAGGACTGCCATTTTAAGGGGTCATCATAGTCACTATGTATCTGCCGGTACCTGGGTTTGATCCCGCGTCCTCTTTGTTCCTAGGTGAGTAAGTTACCCACTAGGCCACAGTAGTAGATGTCTCTCAAAATTAAGATATATGGAAGAGAATATAGTCATGTAAATCAGTAATGTAATACTTAAAATATACATAGTTATTTAAACTAGTTTGTTATTGTATTTATTGCAAAATTAAGACATAAAAACATTAAAAAGGAAGGGCTGAAAGCTTGAAATATCCAGAGGTCTGTCTTAAAACTGCAAATATTACAGTACATATACCAGTATAAATAATTAATACCTCATCAATATCTACACAGGTATCTCCATCACTAGAGTATCCAGGTGGACAAGATCCACACTGAAAGCTGGAGCCATCATAACCTGTGTTTACACATTGTGCCCTGACATTCTTATTCTGAAAAAAAAACACATATACATTTTATATGTGCTAAGTTTAAGTAAAATTGCTTTAACAGGTATTGTTTGTTAGATATTACATGTAAGTTATGAACCCGATTCATTTATTGAAGCTGAGAATTCAAAATTCCTCTTGTTCCAATATTCTACTAACACTGGTTTTAATAGTACAGAGTTTAGAGCATGGATAAATTTTAATTTATATCTTAACATTTAAGTGCAAAGTTTACAAATAATACAAAATACGCAGTACCTTGACAAAACATGGAGGTTCTTCATTTTCACAGGCACATGATGTTTTATCTAAAACATTTTCAAAAATTTAAATTAGCAAACAGAAAAGTATATCCTGTAAAATGTTTTAGGTTAGAAGGTGTTCTACTTTTTTAACAGTTAATTGATTGGCAGTTAATTAATTAGAGAGTCAATAAAATATATTTGCTAATCATATATCTGTGAGGATTAAACATAGATAATGTTATATCAAAAACGCTATTTCAGAGACCAAAAATCTTATCCTATAGTTTGGATATTTTCCATATAACTACATCAAAAGACTTTTGAATTAAACCCTACTAACTTGTGCTTTGTTTCACTCATACTGGCTTGTTATCTGACCTTTTCAGGTCTCCTGTCTCTGAAGCTTTAAGTCCTAGCACTTGGGAACAGGTTGTACCGCTGAGATTATCATAAAGGTGCTGTTTTGGGTCATAAGAATTATCTTTCAACTCTGTATATCACATGTTTGGCCAGTTTCACTGCCCTTTTCCACAGGGCTAGGTGTAGCAGCCTCCCAAAATCTGTATCTACTTTAGACACCCTAGTTTGGTGTAATATTATATCTTTATACAGATATGTTTACCTGTACAATAATGTAGATTATACAGACCCCAGTCTATTTTGAAAGTAACATTAAACTTCAAGCATTGCAAGTTCTTTTATTGAGGCATATAGCAGGGTTCGCTCTGGCCAAAAATTAAAGCGAGACGCGCCTGTCTGCCTTCACTTGAAAAGGCGAGACAACTGTGAAAAAATGTGAGACATGCTTTGCGTCAGGATATTATGGAATATTTAGTTCCAATTTCAGATTGCATAAAATCCTCTTTATTTACATAATAAAAAAATATGTACAGTAGATGCTAAACTAAAAGTTCCAATTGATTAAATAATGCTATTTTTATTTGTCAATTTTTTAAATTTCACTTCAAAATCACATCTGAGCCTTATTGGCTGGGTGCTACTGTTTTTGTTATTGTTATTTGGATTCATCAAATAAAATAAACTACATTTCTTCTCTTTTTTGAATATTTTTATTTGGTCTCTTCCGATAACAGACGAATTTCTTTGGTCAGTAATTGTTTCAACTGTTTGACAATGCCTGCGAAAATGTATGCAGAATACAGGAGAGTAAAAAATTCGACAAAAAGCAGAGATCTCACGAGAATACCCGAATTTTCGCGTGAATTACTGTCAGCTGGATGTATCAAATAAAATAAACTCATTTTTATGTCTTTCTCGCATATTTCTATGAGGAAATATGTAGGTCGTTGCTTCCAATAATAGACAAATTTCTTTGGTCAGCAGTTGTTTCGAATGTTTTCTGTGATACTATATGCTGAAGACGAGTTAAAAATTCGACAAAAACCACTGAAATCTCATGAGAATACCTGTATTCTCGTGTGAATTACTGTAAGCTGGATGTACTAAATAAAATAAACTCACTTCCATGTCTTTCTCACCTATTTCTATGAGGAAATATGTACGTCGTCACTTCCGATAATAGACGAATTTCTTTGGTCAGTAGTTGTTTCGACTGTTTCCTGTGATACGGATAAAAACAAGAGTATCCTGAGTGTGAATAGACACCAAAATGAACCCTCAATTAAATAAATTGGTTTATGCCAATTGGATGTATTGCCCCAATATTCCACCTCCACCATTTCTCTCTCATCTTTCTGTGATCAGTAATGGCTTTGTGGTATTTAAGGGAACACCATTCCAGAAGGGACAACTGCATATCCTTTACAGAATGGCCCTGTTCTGTGAAGTGTTTAGAGACTGGGGTGATTCTGGAATCCTTAGGTTTAGATACAGTCAATGTTCATAGATTCTTTTCCTGAATGGGCGTCCAGTTTCACCAACATAGTATTTGTCACATTTTCTACATGTGATAAGGTATATGTTCATCTGAAATCTTTTCTCTAGGATAAGGAGAGCTTTCTCCCTTATTATCCATGGTGTCTGACTGTATGTCAATCATGGAAACTACAGTAGTCAAGGTGCTGTGGCTTTCACTTTCTGTGATCACACTCATAGTAGAATAAAACAGAAAACAAATGTTAGACTAATTGTTAAGACTAATTCTCCAGCCTCTGATGAGATAGCACACTTTGACTATCGAAATACAGTTGTGTATAACATCACAACAGTATAAGGCCCAACTCCATATATATTTGGTATAAAGTGAACTTTATCTGTGACTACTGTCACTTCTGCATTTGTTTTCTGTTTCCTGTGATACTATATGCTGAAGACGAGTTAAAAATTCGACAAAAAGCACTGAAATCTCGTGAGATTACCTGTATTCTCGCGTGAATTACTGTAAGCTGGATGTATTAAATAAAATAAACTCGCTTCCATGTCTTTCTCACCTATTTCTATGAGGAAATATGTACGTCGTTGCTTCCGATAACAGATAAATTTCTTCAGTTACGTTTGAGTGTTTAGCCTGTTAGCGACAGTGCAGACGCGTTGGTGAGTTGGTTTTGCGACAACTCGCCCCAGAGTGTGTACAAACTCGCGCTCGAGAGCGAACACTGATATAGTGATACATTAATTTAAGATAAACAATGCAGTTTAAGGCAGCACTAGATTTTTATAAAGCTATTACCTGTACAATGTCTACATGTTTCGCCATCTCCAGTGGAGTATGTGTTTCCAGGACAAGGCTCGCAATGATCCATAGCAGTTCCAGAACCAAAACCTGCTGGGCAGTTCATGCACTGACCTTGACCTGCCTGGCTTTGGTACATTCCAGCTGGACATAAACTGCAATTTCCTAAAACAAATAAAAGGATCTGGGATTTTGTTTTCTATTTGCTAGTTCTGGACCATGACATCCCAGTCATGTTTAGAGGTAATCTAATAATTATTATTTCAAGTAATACCATCTAAATAAACTTTGAGAGGAGACCTGGCAGCAGAGTATGCTAACCAGAAAGTGGCTGAGCATAGAATCCTGCTTTGCACTCCTCAATTGTTCCTCCTGTACAGGCAAACCCTTCAGAACAAGGTCTGCAGGTTTTTTCACACTAGCTGTTCTATGCACACAGCAAAATGATACAATGGGCAGGGACTGGCCAATCCATCTTTACACAGCTTGTAAAATATAGTGCAAGTTCTATATAAAGCAATATCTGTGTATAAACCTTATTTATAGAGAAGAGGTTCCACATGAAGGAACATCAGTGTAATGATAGAGTGAACAGGAGTTTGGGAAGACCATCTCTACACAGCTTAAAATATAGTACATGTTATATATAATAGAATTTCAATGTAAGTAAGTTAGAAACACTTATAAGTGTCGAAATTGATGTAAACATCCTCTAAGGCACTGATGTCCAAAAAGGGATAGCCCAGTTCCAAAAAGAGGTCCGTTTCCATATTAGCATCCGATAGTGGAGATAGGCTATGGTGGAGGATAGGCTAATCTGAAAAGATATGTTTTCAACTGTTTTCTGAAACCAGAAATGCTTTCTATGGTTCTAATGGCTTGAGGAAGCTTGTTCCACTCTGTGGGAGCAGCTGCTATGAAGCTGTGCAACCCTGAGCGTTTATTTGGTTTAGAAGTGGAAATTGATAGGCGACTGCCCCGTGTGAGATCACTCTGCCTAATCAGAGAGGAAAGATATGGAGGTTGGTTGAATTGTATTGCTTTATAAGTATTAAGGAGATTGTATTTAAACAATATATGGTAATGAATGGGGAGCCAGTGTAGTTTGTGCAAGAAGGGCGTGACATGACAATATTTATTTAGTTTGCACACCGTACGACATAAGGCATTTTGAACTCTCTGTAGTCCGCCAGTATATGCCTTTTTTGTGTTGTAAAGCAGTCAGTTACAGTAATCCAGGCGACTGCTAACCAAGGCATTGTGTAGTGGTTATATGAAAATAGAGTACAGGTTCTATATGAAAAAATGTCAGTTTTGTGATACAGTGGGAATGAGATCAACTTTGCCAAGCAATATCATTATTTGTGCACATAGAATGCAATGTAATGACAAAGTAGTTGGGTCATCTATACACGCCCTATAAAATTGGTCAGTTTCTTTATGGTAAACTGAAAAGTCCAAAAATGTTTAGAGAGGATTTTTGTCAGGGTATAAACCACACTAAGTGTGAAATTATGGTTCTTTCATCTATCAAACATATGGCATAAATTCTGTTTATTTTTTGTGATCTTCAATAAACAAAATGCATGTTCAATGGATAAAGCATTAGTCACTTTATCAAAAGATGAAACTCAGATGAAGATTTTATTTGCTGGAATCAGAAGACTATGAAGTTGTTTCAGCCAAACAATCACCCCTTTGCAAGAACAGCCAATGTAGCTTCATCCTTTAGATTCTCATGACAAAACTTTAATTGTCAAAAGTAATCTTAAAACTGCAAACTGGTCTTTTTAATAGAAATAAAATATGAATCTGGGTCAACATATGGAGTTCACCGATATGACCTAACAAGCTGTGGGAAAGCAATGTAAAATGCCAACTTTAACCATTGTCCTACCCATCCTTCAGGACAAGACACACATGTATCATATCCACCAAAAGAATGCTCAGTAGCATTGAGATCACAATCCATGTTATCATTAGTGTCTGCGTCACATGAGGCACATCTTTTGGATGAGCCATCTCCTGTACAGTATGAACCTGCAGGGCATCTTCTGCATCTTGTGTTGTCTGAACGTGATAATAGAAAATCAAACAGCAGTTACAATCACAGGTTATAGGTGTAGCCAAATTTGCATTCTTAAAATGTGAAATTTTTGTTCCTAGAAAGTGTCTTATATGGGAAATAATAGGCAAATCTAACAAGTTACTGTTTCTGAAGGTATGACCTTAATCACCTCATTTACTGCGATTTTTACAATATGCCCTGTACCATTTGTCTCATAAATATAAAATCTTAATTGAATATGTATGGTAGTGCAATGGCAGTTCATTGTATTACAACACTTTCAAACATTAATTCATTAACTTGAATATATAAAAAATTAATATAAATGTGAAGACAAAATCAAGGTCTTCACAACAAATATCATGGTAGAGTAAACTTGACCAGTTTTTGTATCAATAAGCTGTAAGGCTTTTTATAATCACATATGATTCCTTACAAAATTTGTAGTCTTCTGCAGAACATCCAATAAACTCCAGACGAAGAGCTATTGCACCATGCCAAGTCTGTGGACTGATACGTAAAATCTGTGTCACTAACACAGGGTCCAGTGGTACTGAGGTGATGCTGTGCTGGTCTGTGGATCCATCAAAAACCTGCACATAAATTATAAATTATATTACATTTGGTGTTTTACTTCCATTTCTTCAACTAAGGTTATATCAAGACAGGCCCTCAGTGGATCCCAAATGGTTAGATTCAGACAAACAACAGAGGTAAAAGACTAGTGATAAAAAACAAACTAAGTAACCACTAAGCTACCAAGGCCCCTGACACAAGTTTACAGGACCATCAGATATAGTATTATTAGTTCATATTTCAATTGGATTTTATTATGTCTATCATTATGTACTTGTAAGAAAAATGTTTATGCCATTTTCAGAATTAAATACCTAGGGTAATATCACCATATTAAGATATGCGAAATATTTTTTTTTAGATTCAGATAAATATCTATGAAAACATATATGTTGATATTGTGCGATATGCATTTGCATGCCAAATGCTGAAACACAGAAGTTTATTAAAATTCAAGATTTCTGCGCCTTTTGTTTAAATTTCAATTACAGGACTGATTACTATAATTTTGTTCTATTATACATTGTTTTTGTATTCATTGTGAATCATGAAAAAGGCTATTACCTGTGAACATTCCATGTATCCATCAGTTACATAAATGAAGGCATGTGACAACAGTTCTGATACAAAAAGTCAATGTCTTGAGGACAACCGCAAGATTTATGGTACTGAGGTAGAACAACACATAGCTTCAGTTCTGCATCATGTATTTATCAGATTTATTATTGACTTGCTCTAAATGTCCCTTTCAACACATTGTTTAAGTACAATATGACAAGACAGGTAGCTCTAAGGTGAAGTAAAGTGGTGCATACTAGTTAATCACTACTCTGCACTGCACATCATCAAGCATCTGCTAGACTACGACCAACTCTTCCACAAAAGATCAGACCTGGGATTTGAACCCATGCCACGACATGTGGGAGGAAAATGTGTTATCCAATACAACCACCATGACCCACTTAAAAGAAGACTGATGTTTAACCTGAGCACTGTAATACAAAAGATCTTCACTGTGATCATATTCAACTCATTACTGATACAACTGAACCTTGTTAAGTAGAATTTTAAGAGGGCTAAAAATGCTGTTAAACCAAAAATAGGGTACACTTCTTGGAAGATAAAATGTACTACATTTTACTCTTTAAAAGAGGTTTAGCTGTTGAGCTATTAACAAGTTTGGCATTTAGTCACATATCACTGTAACCATGGATTTTAATGTGGCTCATGGCAATATCGTGAATTCACTGACCTGATATGACCACAAACTGTTGAAATCTCAAAATTTTAAATTATTTCTACCAATAATGGAATTCTACTGAGTGCTACTTTTGAGTTTTGATTGTATGTGAAAATATTCACCGTTTTTCCATTTACATCTGCATATTCCTCAGTTCCATTGTCACTAGGGAAGAGGATTTTGAAGCTTGTCACCCGCATCTCAGCATCTTCTCTCCCTTGAATTAGTACTTGCTGAATGCGGTATAATTCATTGAACTCTATTTGCCAGTACTGATCCAGATCATTGACAGCAGCCATCCATCCTCCAAACAGACCACCAACAGAATCTGCGAAGTTAAAAAAAATTTACTTCAAAGAAATCTATGAAGAGATTCTCAAACTTAATAAGATAAAAACCCTCACAATCATGTAAATACTCACGAAGAGACTCTCACAATGTTCTGAATATGACATTAATCAGAAATCAACAGATCTATTTCTTTAAAAGAAAGTACAACATCCCAGTCCAGCACTCACCATAGGTGATATTGAGGCGAGCTCTGTCTGGTAAACAAGTGATGTCTAGTGAGGAAGATGCTGACAGTTGTTCTCCTGTTATCCAGCCACTTGACAAACCAACAGTGTTGTTGCATTCTGTAAACAGGGAGAGAACAGACAAAACTGTCATGGGAAACAAATTTTTATCATTAAGCGATACACAAAAGTGTATCACAATAAATAAAATATATCTATTAGAACAGATTTATAGAGTGAGTCTTATGTGGGTGTTCCACCACACGACTAAGGCTCCCGGTTAAGGGTTTTTGGGAGTCGGTTTCAAAAATTTGCTTAGTCCCAGGCATTCTGTAAGGGTCGGTAGTTGTCGGTTGGGGCCGTGAGAAATATCAAACATGTTTGATATTTCTTACGATCCAAACCAATTATTTTTTTCCGCCATAAACAAAATGTCCAGTCCCAGGCTTCCTCAGACCAAATTTACGCAGTCCTATGTTGTCCCAGGCCGCGTGTGACCTTTAGTCCCAGACCCTTAGTGCCTTAGTCCCAGGCCTCCTGCGACCCTTAGTCCCATTGCAAAACAAGAATCGGCCACTTTGGTCTGGGGAAGACTGAGGAGTCCTCAGGACGCCTGAGGAAGCCGGGACTTAATCGGGGGTTAGTCAAGGTGTAGTCCTAGGAGGCCTGAGGTGTCCTGGGACCCAGTCGGTATGTGTATGACAAGATCGTGCTTCAAACTGACCAGAAAACTGGCTTAGTCAGTTCTTAGTCCCAGAACAGTCGGGGACTGTCTGGGGCCACCTGGGGCCTCCTGAAGCTTCCTGAGACCAATCTGATCTTAATACCAGGCTTCAATACCGATTCAGTATTCCCGCCCATTTTACCTTTTTTTTCACTGACTGTCCACGATTTAATTAAAGGGTCCCAGACAGGATCGGGGCTTAGTCCTTTGGTGGAAAAGGGGCATAATACATGAAACTTTAACAGAAGGCAGAAAGATCTTGAATTTTGTTGTCCTTACTTGTTTTATCATTTGGCATGCATAAGCTGAACAGACAAAATTAACATAAAACTAGAAATAGGACGCCCTGTTGATAGTAGCTGCGACATATGAATAGAAACAGGATAGCATAGAAGAACACGCATTATCATGTGTAATGTCCACCCCATGAACCTTTTGCCAAAAATTGTACAGTAGTTTTACAAGACCCTGTTTCATTTGTAAAATATATCAATGGTGCTTAAATATTTATTAGTGTACATGTAAATTATTTCAGCTTCATGCCTTTTTGCATTCGTTGGGTCGAAAAAATTTTGACGAAGTCACTCTATCTTGCACGGTTAAGAAGATAGAAGCAAATTTCTGTTTTTCTATTTTTGGCAAAAATTCGAAAATTCAAAATGGCCGCCATTTTTGGAAAGAGGAAAATTTTTTGAAAATTGCCAAGAGTACATTTCTTAGATACCGTATGGGTCGAAAATTTCAACGAAATAACTATTTTGCACGGTTAAGGAGATAGAAGCAAATTTGTGTTTTGCCATTTTTGGCAAAAATTCTAAAATTCAAAATGGCCGCCATTTTTGGGGAGGGGAAAACTTTTTAAAAATTGGCAAGAGTACAATTTTCAGATACCCTGTGGGTCGAAAATTTTGCTGAAATCGCTCTATCTCGCACGGTTAAGGAGATAGAAGCAAATTAGTGTTTTGCCATTTTTGGCAAAAATTCGAAAATTCAAAATGGCCGCCAATTTTGGGTAGGGGAAAATTTTTGGAAAATTGCATAGATTGCATTCCTTAGATACCCTGTGGGTCAAAAATTCTTGCGAAATCGCTCTATCTCTTACGGTTTCTGAGATATTAGCAAATTACTCAAAAGTAGTACTGAAAATACACAATGAAGTACCTAAATGGCTATTACTCATGTACTGACAAAGCTATCAGTCCCAAATGCAATACCAAGCGAGCTATGGACATAACAATCTTGTATTCAAAATTGTAGTAAAATATCTTTAATTATTTTGGCTTAAATGCACGGAAACCAATGGGTACTGAAAATAGCTGTACTTAAGTATTACTCAGTAAGCAAAAGAGGTACAATAGCCAAAAGCAATCCCAAGCAAGCTACTGACCCAATAAGCCTGCATACCAAATTTGGTGACAATAGCTCTAATACTTTTCCTTTAAATGAGCGGAAACCATGCGTGACGCCGGACATCGGACGCCGGACATCGGACGGCGGAAAAAGCAAAAAAAATATATCCACCCCCCCAGGGGGGTGGACATAATAATCTAGTGAGTTTTATTTTCATCTACTCAAACTGATGCAGTGACCATCAAGAGATAAATTTTTACCCTTAATATTCATCCAGTCTCATTCTTTGGTAGTGCTATAACTTCAACAAAATAATGTACTTTTCCAACTATAAAACTCTGTCTCACTGTTCCATTTCGATTGCCCTATTTAAAAACATTGTGCACAATATTGCCCCCTAACGTAACATCAAGACTGCAAAGAGTGCATGGATTTAGATCCATTTTCAGTCAATTAATCATTTCAGAATGAGAAAAACTTAAGTGGCACAAAACTGAAACAGAGTAGTTTTGTTACAGTTAGGATTTCATTTATTAAATAATTTACTGATAGTCTAGTGCCATGTGACTGTTACATTATTCTCATTTTAACTACAAAGACCTATGTGTATTTTTAATTCACAACTTAAAATATTACAGACATGGACATATTCACCCCTTTCACCCATTCTCCTGCAATTTGATGTGCTCTATTCAACTGGAGATATTTAAACATTTTCTCTCACACCCAGGATACTAAAACTTGCTATCTGTTGTTGCTTGTCATGGCTTGGAGTTGGGTTTTCAGCAGAGATTAAGCACTATACAATCATCTTGTTTAGAATTAGAATTACTACTCTATGGCACATAAAATGTATTGAAAACAATACCAACTAAATCAAATCAATATTAAATACTTTATATGAAAAAGCCTGCAATCATCAATCCTGGATCCAAATGTTGTATACTTACCATAAAAATCCACCCAGTATTTGGGAATTCTGATGGCTACACCACCAGTACTCTCGCTAAAGTCCACCTGCAGACTTATTTTATCGAATAACACTGTCAATAGGCAGGAGTTACTGGTCACTAGTTGAGGCTTGATGAAAGTTCTTCTGACTGGTTCAGAGCCACGGTCCAAGAACACCAGATGCAGGAACACATCAGTAGTCTCATTGTATACCATGGAGTAGTAATCCATGGAAATGTCATACTTGGTGGTCAAAGGAGGACTGTGAAATATGACACATCATAGTCTTTGGTCAGTTATAATATTCTTGATATGTTCACATTAGTCTGAAGAACCAATTACTGAATCTACCTTTTTACACATATTTCTTTTCAAGATTTCTTCAAAATTACATCATATGTTGGGATGTAATTTCCGCAGCACAAAGAATAATCCAAAGCAAATGCTATTAAGTTTTAATAACAATCAGAATAACAACAAGTTTGTTGAAGTAAGTTTGGATCAGTCAAATATAGCAATGGCAGTACCAGGAACAGCATTCCCATGTTTAGTAACTCTTTACAATGACACATTGCTTAAACTCTGTCATTTGTATTTTAAGATTTGCAATACATCTTAACATTTAGCTCTTTGCTCATAGATCTCAGGAATACTCCTATAATTAAAGATATGGTATGGAATCGGCCATAATATTATTCCACATTTGCCACCCCCTTATTCAGCATATTTTTACTGGTTTTATTTGCTTTGGTCACTCTAGTTGCCGACAAAACTATGCAGACTCGAACTTTTACAAAAACTTATTGAACTCGATAAAATAGGAATACAGTGAGGCTTTTAATAATAGGTTCATAGACTCTGATGTGCAAGCAGCACTCTCAAAGTTAGTGTGTAAAGAAGAGATTGTAACAAATTTTATTGTAATTTAACTTTTTACAAGTTAAATACTTACCTTATCCTCACAAGTGCCTGTTTGGTTTTGTGGAGCAAAACGTATCGACCGACAAGAATTTTTTAAGGAATATTCTTGTCACAAGAGGTGACCCCTTGTCTGCGCATGTCCGCGCTTGCGCAGTAGTCGTTGTCGACAGACGAATGTCGAGAGCTCTTCATTGTATTTTTGGTCCCCAGAAAACAAATTATGCGGGGAGGTAGGGTGGGTTTATCCTTGTGAGGATAAGGTAAGTATTTAACTTGTAAAAAGTTAAATTACAATAAAATTTGTTACATTTTATTGCGTAAAATAGCCTTACCTTATCCTCACAAGTGCTTGAATACAACCATAACAGGTGGAGGGTATTTGTTTTGGCCACACTGTTAGATGATTGTCAGACAAGGGGTCACCAAATAAAGCACTGATAAGAGGATAAGATAAGCTTCCATAATCCACATCTTAGGTTATATATTACTTCTTCAACACAGATAAGTAATTTGCTAACCTCAACAAGAGATCCATGATGTGGTCGTCATTGTTGTTGCTGTTGCTGTTGTAGATAATTTTACAACAAATCATATAGCAGTATTAACCATCACCCAGTATTGGCCGGAGATGTCTGCATGACTCCCCAAACAAGATGTCATCATCTGACAATGAGAATATCTCCAAGCAGGCAAACTGAACTGCATAAACTGCAGATATGGGGCCATATGTAAGTCAAGAAAGACATATGTCAGTGACACAACACTTGTATAACTGGAGAGAACATAAATATGGGAGTCATATCAATAACATGTATAAATACACAAAATCTGATTACATGCTGAGGTGAATTCACAAGGCCCAAATTGTTCATGGACTGGTCATGGGATTGCCAAGCTACATCTTCGAGTGGAATGTAGCAAAGAATTGTGGGTCTTCCAATAACAAGAGTTTGATATCTGCTCAGGTAAGACCCCACTCTTGAAAACTAAAGAGGCAGCCATGGATGTAATATGTGTCTCAATGTATGGATTCTGAGAATCAGAATTAAAGGACTGGCAATCTAATCATGCATCCAGATTGATCCAGGAAGAGATAGCAGAACTCAAGATATCTCCGTCAAGCCTTCCTTAAAAGATATGAGCAAGAGATTCTTCACCTCCTTGAAGTACTTGTACTGTCTTGATAGTAACTAAGTACTGTAAGAGGGCAGAGTGTCACATCAGTCCAACGTCAGCTCAAGAAAGGTTTGTGAGCTGGAATGACCACCGGTTTGAGCCATCTGGGGCATCAGAAGCCAACTGATTGTTGCTAAAATCAGGAGAAGGAGACTTTCCCTTTTCTCCAAGCAGTAGTCCTGTCCAAGAAGGATGTAAGTGCTGTAGGAGGACAACGAATCATGTGTCTAGGCAATTTGAGTTCAGGAATGATGTAGAGCTGAAGAGACCACTGAAGCCAATCTAGACCAATTGAGGCTAATAGGTCCTTGCTGAAAAGGTAGGTAGGAGGGAGAAACTGTAACCTCCTTCCTATGAGGCTTGTGTCTGAAGGAGCCAAAGTCCCAGAATACACTTCCAATGTCATTGCAACAGTCTTGCAAGTCAAACTTTTTTAGACTGACCTCCTTTTAAAGGTTAATAAGGAGCCTTTTGTGAAAACCAACAGAAGCAAAGGCAAATCCCTTGATGCTGCACCTCTGTTAGCAGTGGGCTTCTCTCTATAACACTTGCAATAGGCCTATAAAGATGCAGGCTTTGGTTCAATTCCTGCACAAAAAATGTAAATGATCAGCTATGGCTGCTGCAAAGCCAACAATAGTGACAGGTTTCAGATTTTTGCAAGTAAATGGCTCAAAAAATCTGGTATATTTGAGACCGTAGGCTCTGAGATGGCCACCTTATTCTGTGGGTACCAGAGCTCAAAATGGCCCATCATGACTCATACATTCCAAGATGAGGGTCCTTGAGATGCCCTAAATCTCTCTATCCCTTGCCCAGAGAATGATATAAGAGATTCTGAGTGGTGTTAAGGTGCCAAGCATGAAGGTGCCAATGTAACAGATTTAGATGGTATTTCTGACTGAATGGCTGTTTTTGAGACCAGTGAAATAGCTGTAATGGAGGTTTGGTTGAATGACTCACCAGACCCCAAAGCCAATGCATCATGGGCCACCAAGGGGCCACTACAATCATTTTGCACCTGGTGTTCACTTGTTCAATGACTTTTTGGAAAAAGTGGTATAGGACAAAAGGCCTAGCAGTCCAGAACCTCCAACAAGATGTTTAATTCATCTATGTTCAGAGCATTTGCATCCGGGACTGGCACCATAGAATGGAAGTTTGTGACTCATATTGGTGGCAAACATCTCTACCATTGGTATTTGACAAACTATGTAAATCAAATAGAATATTAAAGATGAAGACTCTCCTGTCTGTATAATTTCGTTCTTTATGGAGAGGCTGTCATGACATCTAGGCAACCCTGAATATATCTGGCTCATATGAGAATCTTTCAAGGATTGCAGTAGGCCAAGATGCAGCATACCTGCATAAAACACCTATAGTTGATTTGTGCCAAACTTGCACATTGTCTAGAACCATAAAGGGAGTAAGAACCATTCTGTACATATTACTTTTGTCCCTTCTGTAGGGAACATTGAGTATGACATTTAAGTAACCCCAGAATATTTCTGTCTCTTAAGAGTATATTTCAAGGATTGTAGTAGGCCAGGATGCGCCAAACCTTTATCCCTTCTGGAGATATGTTGAGTATGACCTTTAAGCAACCAAGAATATGTCTGTTATGAGTATATTTCAAGGATTGCAGTAGGCCAAGCTGCGCCAAACTAGGAGGTATACGCTCCCCCCCTCCCCTGTTTGTTCAGATAACCGAATACAGAGGTGTTGTCTGATGCTATCATAATTCTTTTGTGTGGAATTTGTCTTGAAGGCTTTTAAGGGCTGAACACACTGCCTTCAGCTGTATGACCTTGAAATGTAATATATATACATTTTAACTGTCCAAAAGCCACTGACTGTTCTGCTTCTAAATGGGATCATCAACCCTGGTTTAATGCATCTACGAAAATAAGGAAATTGTGCCCCTGTGGATAGAAAGGGCATCCTATTTCCAAGTTTTTGGCATTTCCACCACTGAATATGCTTTTTCAGAAGGATTTGAAACAGGAATTCTCACAACTAGTGACTGGAGATATTGCCAGTTGTAGTAGATACCAGTGAAAGGCACACCTACATAAGTGACCCATTGGTATAGTCTTTTCCAAAGATGGTCGTACCCCTACCTGGGATATAAGCAACCTTGGGGTCATTTGTGATGAGATCTCCATTTCCTGAAAAGATTTCTCAAGTTTTTAAAATTTATTTGTGTTAGAAAGATATTTCCTTGTACCAATATGCAGTGGTAACCTAGGAAATCGATCCTTGTGTGGACTCGAGCTTGGATTCTTATCAGAAACTAATCACAAAGCTGAGATGTTGAAGAATTTAGATGAATTCTTGGTTTGAAGCAAAAACTGGTGTCTTTTATGTACTCTTAACAACAGTGGTCCAGGTATTGGTGAACTCATATTCTGCGAGACTGAAGAATGAGTTTTGCCTCTTTTACTACTGGTGTGAATACAAGAGGGGTGGTCGCTAATCTGAAGTTCAGTGCTTTGAACTGATAGGTTTGACCGTGTACATTAAACTGAAGTAGATGTTGAAAATCTTGGTGAGTCGGTACATAGAAGAACGCATCTTTTATAACCGAAATTCTAATAATTTCTGCTGTCTCCAGTTTAAATGACGCGACAAGCAGGTATTTATTGACATAGTAAACGAACTTCACTCGTGGGCAATGACCGTTGAAGTCGTAGTTAGAAATCAATTCAGGATGCTGAGATGTATCAGAGGTCGCCATTAGCCGAGTTTCTATACAAGAAATAAACTGCCATAGAAACCTGGAGTTCTGCAATTCTTGAGTGGATAACTTGCTGTCTTTTGAAGCATTTCCAGCAATATTTCAGCGGTATTTACTGTAGCCATGTTTTCCTGTCTGACGTCATCGCTTTGCATTGTGGGTAGTACAGGTATTGGAGAATTCGATTGGTGAGTAACTCGACAATCCCAACTGAAGATTCGCACAACTCTGGGATGGCAATGAAAAAATATCCCATCACTGCCAGTAACACTGCAAGAAGAGCCTCCATGGTGACTTGCATTAATGTAGCCACGTTCTTCTGTATCCCTCTGACCTGGTAAACTAGGCAGAGTGGTACGACGATCTTTTGTGGTTAGTAGGGGAAAATTACTGGACATAGCTCCTGTCCTGAATATACTGTGCAAAATACACTGTAAAAGTTGGAAGCAAGGACTTCAACATATAATATAATATAGCATAAAATCTCATCTAGCCAGTTTGATCTTCGTTGAGTTTGCAGAAGAATTAACTCAAAAGTCACAGTATTCTTTCCAATGGAGACATGGCCATAGGAAGGTTTATTATCTAGTAAATAGTTATTGCAATTCTTCAACAGGGCTGAACAGACAAGCAGTGCACATACTGCCCCAAAGATGTCTGTTGGATCTTCATCCAAATTTACAGCAAAGGAAGGTAATCTGTCCATATTTTCATGTCTTGATAAGCAGGAAGTCCACTGTACCTGCTGGGAAGCAAAATAATAACAGCAAGGATCCGTGGATACGCTTCTGTAGTCGTTCTTTTGGAGGGAGACCTGTTACTGTACCAGGGTGGCGCTCCACCCACAGTAAAGAATCTACGACCTCCGCTGCCAAGACAACTGCATTCTTTCTTCTTTGCACAAGGTAATATTCATGGTTTGCCATCAAATAAGGGACCATAAAGCAGTTTTCCACTGAAAACTTTACAGCAAAATCTTCTCTGCATCCCTTTCATCGACAAGGAGGTAGTTCCAGTCGAATAATGGGCGAGTACAGCCGAAGATATACACCGTCTTCCACTGAAGACTTTACAGCAACATCTTCTTGGACATCTTATTCTGACCCTTTTCAGGACAAGGGAGGCAGAATTAGTGGTAGTACCAGTCGAATAATGGACAACTACAGGTAGGTGCACGCTTGCACGCTTCAAAACTTCATAGATCTTCATCCGTGAATGGACGATAATAAGGAAAAAAAAAACGTGCTGCTCCCATATCGACCAAAAATATAATGAAGAGCTCTCGACATTCGTCTGTCGACAACGACTACTGCGCAAGCGCGGACATGCGCAGACAAGGGGTCACCTCTTGTGACAAGAATATTCCTTAAAAAATTCTTGTCGGTCGATACGTTTTGCTCCACAAAACCAAACAGGCACTTGTGAGGATAAGGTAAGGCTATTTTACGCAATAAAAACTACTATTGCTCAATAGATTGAAACAAATTAAAATGACTGTTTTAGAGGTCTCTCAACCAGCCAAACAATCAGAATGGTTCATTTGTCACATATTAAAATAATTTTAGTTACATTTTTTTATATACGTATTCATAATATCACCTTCAATACTTCATATCCAAGCCATATACAAAAAAGTACTTGAGAGGGTCGATAATAGCAGTGGATGCCAGTTGATCAAGATACTGGATTTTAAATCACAACCCATTAATCAGCAATAAGCTGACAATTTTCTCACTGAAGATTGAGGCTGATTTTCAAACTAATAATGTCAGAGATGGGAGATTATTCCTTGTACTGGGATCATTAAAAAACCCAATGCTTACGAAGTGTAACTGATAAAAGCTGCAAAGTAGACCTCTCCATTCTGGTTGACATCTGCGTCTGTTTTGTTGATGTAGAACAAAGGCTCTTCTTGTAATGCTGGTACAGGCTCTAAAGAGATGTTCATTGGGGTGACCACTGGACAGTTGTCGTTTACATCCTGGACTTGTACCTGAAAATAAATTTATTATATTAATAACCTCATAATGCATTGTTAAATGTAAAAGTTACCAAAAAGACACCCGTCTTCATCAAATATTTTAACTGCAATTGTCACAAACACTGAGATAAGTCTTACTCATGACACTGTACACACTAATTGAAAATAACTTGACTTCAATCCCCATATGGGCATTGTATCAGCTAACACAGATACAAAAGCGTCACACATTCCAAGCAGTGCAATTACAATCACAATATAAGGAAACTGGAAGACAAAATAGATATAAACAGTTTTATCCCTGATCATTTTCAAATAATTATATCAAAAGAGCTAAGAAAATTTTAAACATTTGAATAAGAGTCCTCAGACTCGTAATCCTGAGCTCTTCTATGTCAAGCATGAGCTTGAGTACCTTTGGTATTTTACCACTTGTTAGATACTTGGAATTTTCCAAAACCAAATATTCACAAATAGGCACAAAAATTCATGATAATAATGATGAAAAATTCAAATAAAATGCTATTTACCAGGACTACAATACTACCAGTCCTCACAGGTGTAGTACTAGAATCAATGACCTGCAAACGCAGTACATATCTGTCCTTGACCTCCCGGTCTAATGCAGTTTTCAGCATAAACAAGGCGCTCTCAGAGTTCAGGGAAAATTCCTCAACTTCATTCACTTCTGATTCTGGCTCTCTGACAATTGTTTCTCGGCACTCTTAAAACAAAAATATCAAAACCATAATCTATCAAACAGCTATAGCCTCTACTCAGACACTGAATGTTTAACAATGATTCCAGAACAAGAGGAGAGTGCCCGTGAACGGGCACTGTGTCAGCTGACTGAGTGTTTTTGATTTGTGAAGGTGATTAGAGGACAGAATAATTATCAGGAAAAGGGCTGTACAGAAATACAGTAAATGGTAACTGAACAGCAAGTTCGAAAGAAATTCCGAAGCTGACAGAAGAAAAGGATACAAAAGTTGTGCCCTGTAAATGGTATTATGAAGGAAAATAACAAGGTAATTGTTTAAGTGTAAAAAATAGGTTAAAACATATTTAAAGAAATACTACAAATGCAATATCCTCGTTCGACCTTGAAGAAGGGGTCCAAGGTCAAATCTAACCACACAAATACATTCCCAGCCCATGATTTCCTATGGTTTACCATTCCAAACCTCTAGGACCAATTATAAATGAGTTATAAGCACTTTTAAGCTTGGCTGTCCTCATTTGACCTTGAAGGAGGGGTCCAAAGGTCAAATCTGACCATACCAAAAGATTCCGAGCCAATGATTTCCTATGGGATGGTTTACCATCCCAAATCTCTGTCACCAATAATAAGCAAGTTGTAGGCACTTTCAATTTTCACTATCCTCATTTGACCTTGAAGGAGGGTTCCAAGGTCAAATCGGACCATATCAACAGATTCACAGCCCATGATTTCCTGTCTGTTTACCATCCCAAACCTCTGGGACCAATAATAAGCGAGTTATAAGCACTTTTAAGTTTGGCTATCCTTGTTTGACCTTGAAGGAGGGGTCATTGAAGGTCAAATCTGACCACACCAAAAGATTCCCACCCCATGATTTCCTACAGGTTGGTTTATCATCCCAAACCTCTAGGATCAATAATAAGGGAGATATAAGCACTTTTCATGACTGACAAAAAACACCTGTGGCGGCCATCTTGTTTCTCAAAATGAGGCCAAAAATATTCCCAGACAACATTTTATGGTTATTAATATATACTGCAAACTTAAGAAAGCTAGCTGTAATATTTTTTTTCATCAGAGCAGTAATGGTGAAATCTCTCTCTACACACTGCGGCTATCCAGTGGATACAATGATTTACTCAACAGTGAGAACCTGAAAGTAGCTATTGCTCAGCTATGCCATGACATAGAGGTCTGCAATTTCACTATGTTATAGCTGACCAAAAATTCTGTGAATAACATATTTAACAAATTACTCTAAATGTAATAGTTTTCAAGTTACAACTGATTTACTCAACATTGAGAACCTCAAAGGAACTATTACTCAGCTATGCAATGAGCTACATGTCTGAAATTTTACTATGTTATAGCTAACCCAAAAGTAGGTGAACAACATATTTAAGCAAACTACTGTAAATGCAATAGTTTTCAAGCTACAACTGATTTACTCAATAGTGAGAACCTGAAAATAGCTATTGCTCCGCTATGCCATGAGCTATAGGTCTGTAATTTCACTATGTTATAGCTGACCCAAAAGTAGGTGAACAATATATTTTAACAAAATACTCCAAATGCAAT
The DNA here is from genome assembly GCA_964017235.1 of Sabellastarte sp. h YS-2021. Classification (NCBI taxonomy): domain Eukaryota; kingdom Metazoa; phylum Annelida; class Polychaeta; order Sabellida; family Sabellidae; genus Sabellastarte; species Sabellastarte sp. h YS-2021. The sequence goes on along the minus strand of OZ024930.1, from coordinate 56,329,876 downwards.
ATTTTTCAAGTTATAGCTGATTTACTCAACAGTCAGTACCTGAGAATAGCTATTGCTCAGTTGTGCCATGAGCTATAGGTCTATAATTTCACTATGTTATAGCTGACCCAAAAGTAGCTGAATAACATATTTGCACAAATTTCTGTAAATGCAATAGTTTTCCAATTATAACTGATTTACTCAACAGTGAGAACTTCAAAGTAGCTATTACTCAGCTATGAAATGAGCCACAGGTCTGAAACTTCATTATGTTATAGCTGACCCCAAAATAGGTGAATAACATATTGAAACAAAATACTCTAAATGCAATAGTTTTCAAGTTATAAGTGATTTACTCAACAGTGATAACCTAAAAGTAGCTATTACTCAGCTATGCCATGAGCTACAGATCTGAAATTTTACTATGTTATAGCTGGCCCAAAAGTAGCTGAATAACATAGTTATACGAAATTTTCTAAATGCAATAGTTTTTAAGTTACAAGTGATTTTACTCATGATGGAAGTTACTGAAAAGCCCAAAAGTAGCTATTACTCACTTAGCTATTGAGACAGACACCCAACTTACTCACCATATTGTAGCTATGAAAAAAGTAGCTGAATAACATATTTTAACAAAATGCTCTAAATGCAACACTTTTCAAGTTATAAGTGATTTACTCAACAGTGATAACCTAAAAGTTGCTATTACTCAGCTATGCCATGAGCTACAGGTCTGAAATTTTACTATGTTATAGCTGACCCAAAAGTAGCTGAATAACATATTTATACGAAATTCTCTAAATGCAATAGTTTTCAAGTTATAAGCGATTTACTCAACAGTGATAACCTAAAAGTAGCTATTACTCAGCTATGCCATGAGCTACAGATCTGAAATTTCACTATGTTATAGCTGGCCCAAAAGTAGCTGAATAACATAGTTATACGAAATTCTCTAAATGCAATAGTTTTTAAGTTACAAGTGATTTTACTCATGATGGAAGTTACTGAAAAGCCCAAAAGTAGCTATTACTCACTTAGCTATTGAGACAGACACCCAACTTACTCACCATATTGTAGCTATGAAAAAAGTAGCTGAATAACATATTTTAACAAAATGCTCTAAATGCAACACTTTTCAAGTTATAAGTGATTTACTCAACAGTGATAACCTAAAAGTTGCTATTACTCAGCTATGCCATGAGCTACAGGTCTGAAATTTTACTATGTTATAGCTGACCCAAAAGTAGCTGAATAACATATTTATACGAAATTCTCTAAATGCAATAGTTTTCAAGTTATAAGCGATTTACTCAACAGTGATAACCTAAAAGTAGCTATTACTCAGCTATGCCATGAGCTACAGATCTGAAATTTCACTATGTTATAGCTGGCCCAAAAGTAGCTGAATAACATATTTATACGAAATTCTCTAAATGCAATAGTTTTTAAGTTACAAGTGATTTTACTCATAATGGAAGTTACTGAAAAGCCCAAAAGTAGCTATTACTCACTTAGCTATTGAGACAGACACCCAACTTACTCACCATATTGTAGCTATGAAAAAAGTAGCTGAACAACATATTTTCACAAAATGCTGTAAATGCAACACTTTTGAAGTTATAAGTGATTTAGTGCATGATTTCATGAATTTTAATGCATTAAAAATTATTAAAAAAATTTATTAAAAAAAAGTAAGACAGATCCAGGTCTCATACTCACACAAGAGAATCTACCTCTGGCCTAGTACATATATGCAAGATATGAGAAAAATCCCTGCAATAGTCACTGAGAAAATTGTGATAAAAAGTTGAAATTTTCACACTTTTGGTGGGGGTACCCCCCTTGTAATGTCTCTAGCAAACAGACAGATTTGCATGCCTTGAACAATTTTTCATCCTCGATAGATAAGGTATCTTTTAAAACAAGCAGCATGTCTCTAGGCCTTGTAGTTTTGGAGAAGAAGTTGTTCACGCGGACGCGTACGCCCACGCCGCAGAGTGATGACATAATGTCAGCTGACTGACAAGTCAGCTGACATAAAAAGTAAATTAGTCTAATACATATACAGTAAAACAACTTGTTAATACAACCGAGAATGTAAGATGCATTTCAGTTTAAAATACTAGTAAAATTTACTAGTATGGAACCCAGGCCTGCTATTTTCATGATGTGTGGGAAATGGTTTACACACATTTTTTGTGACAGCAATATGTTCTGAGCCTTCCTGATTTTGATTTTTTTGTGTCACTTTTGTTACTCTAATAAGTTTCTGTTTTAACTAAAATTGTGCTAAAATTGAAACTTATTTGTTTTATTTCATTTGATTTTATTGTAAATAAACATAAGCATTGAAACTGAGTATTAAGTATATCAGTTCTCCTTAATACTTGTCATGTGAGTACACTCCAAAAACTATGTCAATCTTGTTGACCTGTAATCTGATAACAGAGGCCTTTGTACTCATAATTATGTTACAAAATAAAGGTAAAAACTATTAAAATTATAAAAAATATTATGTGATATAACTTTTACTGATTTAAATACCCAAGATAAGCTTGAGACTGCGGGCCCAAACCCTGAGAGTCCTCCTTGATAGGCTGAATGTTGAGCCTAATTACACAGTCATATTTTTGGATGAATCTCTGTGAAATTCTTTGATTCTGAGCCAAACAGTGTTTCAAACTGTTTCCTGAAATCAGTCTGATATGATCTTAGCTATTGAACAGTTATGTATGTAAAACTCTAAATTTAACCTTTCAACTCTACTCACCTACAAATGGTACATCCACACCAGGGATGTTTGTAAACTCCTATTTGGTGTTCCCCAAGGTTCTGTCCTGGGTCCTTTGTTGTTCTCATTGTACACTACCCCCCTCAGTTCCATTATCAGTAAACATAATGGAATAAAGTTTCATTTCTATGCAGATGATAGCCAACTTTATATACATTTATCCCAGAAGAATGCATCTGCTGCCTTTGAAAAGCTAAATAAGTGCCTAAATGATGTTAAAGAGTGGATGACAACTAGTAAGCTCAAACTGAATCCTGATAAGACTGAGTTTATCATCTTTGGTTCGAAGAGACAAAGGGATAAGTTGAAAGCATGTTTTCCAATTGATATCCTGGGCAACTCACTCTGCCCTGCAGATTCAGTAAAAAATCTGGGTGTGTGGCTTGATTCAGATTTCTCTTTGTCCAAGCATGTTCAGAATGTCTGCAAAAGTTGTTTTGTTAAACTCCGTGACTTCAGACATGTCAGGCGGTTTCTTACTCATGATGTTTCTGTGCTTGTAGCCAACGCTCTTGTTAGTAGTCGGTTGGATTACTGCAACTCACTTTTCAGGAGCCTGTCCAAGTTCAATCTACGCAAATTACAGTGCATCCAAAATAGTGCAGCTAGAATTGTATCAAACACCAGTCGATACACCAGCATAACTCCTGTGCTAAAGAAACTGCATTGGCTTCCTGTTGAACAGCGCATTGTGTTCAAGACAGTCACACTTGTTTATAAGTATCTTCACACAGGTTTTCCCAGGTATTTTTCACCACATCATTCTTCCTACAGCAGTTCTTATAGTACCAGGCGCAGTCAAAGTGGTGGTAATTTCCTAGTTATTCCAAAGTTCTGCCCCTCTGTTCATAAATCTGTCAAACAGTTTGGTAATAGTTTTGCGTTTGATGCTCCTACTGTGTGGAATACTCTCCCTGATGTGATTCGTGCCTCTCCATCCCTGGCCTCCTTCAAAAAACAGCTTAAAACCTACCTGTACACCAAAGCATATCCACCCTAGCCTGAATCATCCTCCTGGCGTTCTCCGTGGTGTTCGACCCCTGTTATGTCCCTGGACACAGAATTTTGTTGACTGCTTTTTGTTTTGTTGCGCCTTAGAGTCCTCTTGTTTGGGGAGATTAAGCGCTATAAAAGTCCAATTAGAATTAGAATTAGGGAAATGTGTATACTGTAAGGCTACAGCTTTAGGTGCAACCCCTAATGCTATATTGGTGGTTGTGTTTTCCATTACTGTAAAGTGCCTGCCTTCATTTCCTGAAAGTGCACATGTACTCTCAGATAACTCAAACGAATATCTAAATAACTGTTATCAGTTCCGGAGATTATTGGTTATAAAGTTACTTTTTGTGATTATATTTCTTCGGTCATGACATCCATTCTTCCATGTGCTTTCAATACAATTGCTTTATCAAAACCTAAAATGGGATAGGGGCTCCTTGCAAAATGAATCTGTCAAAGGTTTCCTGTTCAATTTGCTGCAATATTCATGTTACGCATGACAAATGAATTGGTGTTATTCTTTACCCAAAGCTAAACCACCAAATGCTTTGATTTTCCCAAAGGTTTCCAAGTTCCAACTTTCACAGATATCACTGACCAAGGCATTTAACTCATTATCAATTCGGAAAAAAATTGCATCGCTACAAATATTTTCATAATAAATACAACCTTCAATCTGTCATATTCACTTATACAAAAATAAATTTGTGTCAATCTAGTTCTCGAATAATCTGCAAAACATACTACATTTTAATAAAATAGTTTCCAAAAGGTCAGTAAAAGGTGCTTTTGGGTTATAGTTTTACATAAAAGGTGGAATGGTGTCAATTGATATTTTTATTAAACCACACTGATCACAAATTGTATAAAACAAGCACAAATAGAGAGTTTGTGTTTACTGAGTTTGAATAGCTTATAAGTATAGGACCGAAACTTCCAAAAAGCATTGTCTTTTATAAAATTATGCTCAACTGAAATGGCTAACTTCTGCCAAAGGTCTGACCTTAAATATATCTTTGAATTTACATAAGAGCCTAAATTGAGCTAGTTTTTAAGTTTTTTACTTACTTACTTACAATAGTAACATCTAGAGGTAGAGCACTAGTGAAATGGTCAACTAAATCCAGCTCTGCCATGATGCCATTCTCATGTAGATCCTCCTTAACATACAAGAAGTAGTCTGTGGCGGGTTCATCTGTCCCATTCACTTCTACCTGGTAAAACTCCAGTTCTGAAGTTTCTATAAATAACTGGGAGCTGCATGGCTTTCTCTCTGCATGAAACACTTCAAAGTGGTACGTGTTCCCAACCTTTTTAAAGGATATAGACAAATATTACAGGGCAAAAGCCTAAGTAAGAAGGGCATGTTTTTTATGTAAGACTGCAACAAGTAATGATTTCCTCTACTAGGGTACTCACTCAGCATAGCCCTATACTCTTTTATAATTAGTTTTTATTTCAGTGCATACACAAAGTAGAATTTACATGGAAAAACTTCAAGGAAGTACAAGCATGCCACCTGATTGGAGCTGCTTTATTAAGTACTAATTTCAGCATAGCCCTATGTTATTTATAATTAGTGTTCATTTCAGTGCATACACAAAGCAGAATTTACATTGAACACTTCAAAGTGGTACAGACATTCCCCACTAACCGGAACTAGAAGTCATTTCTGTACTTAAGAGGTGTCTCACCCTTACTCTACTCTTTTGAAGTGATTGGTGCTCTTTTTTAGTGTAAGAATAGCTTATATAATGCAAGATAATGGTTTCATAAAAGTAATGATTTGAGGTCAATTTATGATCATGTCTTCAAAACTGCTGTCATCTGATATCAAGCAACATAATATTGATTAGCTTTAGGATAATTTACCCACTCATTGTATTACTTCTTTTAAGGTATAAAATATGGCACACTTAAACAGGAGTTGTTGATATTTAGCTTTAAAAATATTAAACATTCATTGTTATTATGTTTCCTACCTCTAATTCTAACCATACTTTGTCATCAAGCAGTACATTTTGAATGACACAAGATTCATTTAATGGATTAATGATCCCTTCCATTGGAATTATCCAGCCACCACCTGAGATTTACAATATCATAATAATTACAAAATCAGACAACTGATGATGTACTTAATAATATGTTTTACTGGTATGAAGAACCAATACAAAACAGACAAATAAGCAAATAGTTTTATTTGTGATTTTAAATTGCCTTTTCTATCTTGTAGGACAAAATTTTACAGAGAACTTCCACTGTGGCCTGGTGGGTAACACTGGCCTTGGAACACAGAGGACATGAGTTCAAATCTAGGTACAATACTTGTGCAGTCAGGATGGGTCAATAGCGCTTTGAGTCCTGTAGTACAAGGAGATATTGCAATAAGTATAAAAATATACAATAAAATACAGAAAGGGACAACATTTGCCAAGCCAAAGTGTGGCACATCCATGGCCACATAATTATATGAAGATTTCAATGGTTTTGTAAGTTAATTTTAATGTAAATAAAGATTGCTTAGTACTAATCATGCTTCTAGAGATGATGGCATAACAGTTTTACATATTAAATATAAAACATAAATGTCTACTGTTTTTCAAATTTACACACATTGTTCATTATTAAAGAAAGTAAGCTGACTTGTGAGACTCATGGCTGGATGTTAATAAATTTTTATGTCCATTATAATTTCTTTGAAGTATTACAGAGAAAGGATGCTCAATGCAATGGTTAACTTCAGAGTTTACAGGGTAAATTCTTTTGAAATGGACTTTCTCCAGAGTCTCCATTGCAATTAAGGCAATGCAGAAGCACTTGAACCTAACTATTCCTCACAATTAGGGACTCTTACAATTGTAGTTCCCATTAAATATACTTAAGATTAGACTTTAAAAAAACATCAAATAAATTGCCTGCAACACTATCTCTTAGAAAGGTTTTATTTTGCATGGTTTAAAATATGTTATTCAACATGGCCAATAAAGTTTTTAAACATGGAACATTTTTCTGGTGTGTTTTGTCTGGCTTTATTATGTCTGTATCTATTGGTAATATGACACAGTGCATACACACCATACACTTATTTTGGAATCTAAAATATGTACATTATAAATTAACACAATAAAAATATTCTTTATAATATGGGGACCTTTAAAGTAAGCTCAAAGGTGAAATGAAAAACCACTTCCAAGTTATTTGATGAACTAAATTATAATACACAATGTTGTAAAAGTTGTCAGACTTTAACAATCTTCTTAGCACCAGGATAGAACTTGAAGTACCTTTTTATAAAGTCAAACAATTGTAATTATATTGTGTTCAACATGTATCAAAATTAAGCAAGGTTGCAGATGTCATAATACTTTTGGAGAGTTGAACAGGTGCTGAGGTAATACCTTTCTCAACATGTTTGAATTAAGATCAACATAAATGCTGCTAAAGGACAATCACATTTAACTAATTATGTAAGATTAGACTGAGATCCTGACAAATTCCCTATACAATACAAATAGCTGAAGTTTACCTGATCCATGACACTTAGTACTGTGAAGAGTTTTAAATTCTCTTAATAATACAGTCATTAGAATTTAACAGTTTAATATATGTGTTGGATGAGCAGGATTACAAAAATACCTCTTAGTTTCAGCCAATTTATGTGATAGCTTTTTATAAAATATATTTGTGGTTCAAACTTTTTCAAAAAGAAATTTTCAACTTTCTGAGTTTTGTTTAATTAAAATTTGCCATGGTTCTGTTGTGCTGAGTGACTTTGTATAGAACTTATGAAATTATCAAGATTAAAAACTTTTCAGTTGTTTTCTCAAATAAATGTCATCAAAGAGTCTTTGAAAACTCTTGAGTGAATTATCCAAGAAAGGTGACAATGTTTGAAGAATAAAGTTTCACTTAATTGAATACCCGATTGCAATTTACAGACTGTCAAGTTTCCCTTAATCATATCAAGTGAGCTTTGTTTATTGTGATATCAATTCCAATCCAAATGTTCAAAACTTTGTGTCATGGTATAATCTGCATCATCTTTGAAGAATAAATTTCAATTAAATGAACACCAATCTGCAATTGACTGACAATGTTTTTCATCATGCCAAATTAACTAGTTATTGCAATTAATTTTTCCTTTGTACTAAACCAACAAAGTATTCAGAGGGGGTGGAAAGCCAGGATATATATTGTAAGTTGTTCTGGACTAAATGCAATTGACTGACAACTTTATGATCCTGTCAAATGAACAATTTTAATTGAAATCTGTTTCCCAGTGTTTTAAAGTATGAAATCCATCAAAGGTTTTGATGAATCAGGGGATTAGAAGACTTGGCTATATATAGTGGGTATGTTCAGGGCATACACTCATTCTGAATTCTCACTTGTAATATAGTGTAAGGTCAGTAAAAGTATACATCAAACATTATGGAGAATTTTAGAGAAGTAGATATTTGCTCCCAGGAAGACACAGCTTACAAGCAGAGAACTACCAGGAGTTTGTCAGATCTCAAGACACTCAACAGAAAGTTCCGGATCTGCTGTAAGCAGGTAATCTTGCTCAACAATGAGATAGAACACCTGCAACAGCGCATTGATACTGCCACCAAATATCACAGTCACAGCTTCCTCTACATGACCAAGCTGAAGTTAGCCTCAGTGGAGGGCATCAGGAATGTCTTCTTTGACTATGCCTGTGACAGGGCCACAGAACTGGATGGCTTACACAACCAGCTGGTGAGTGAGGGGGTCATTGGAGAAGATATGGAGCTACAGGATCTAGAGGACTGATTTTGATAAGTGTACATGTGCACTTGATCTATATCATCTGAAGGACCAGGCTGGATATGGTCAACTGGATCTTCAAACAAAGTGGTTCAACCAGGTCTGAGCACAGAACTGAGATGTCTGAAGTACAGCAGCCCACCAGCAATGCATCTACAGAAACTAGAAGGAATGAACTGGCTTGGTGATCTAGAAGCCCCCAGAATCAGTGTATGATCTACATAATCTAAATGGAGTTTGTGCAGAATTAACTAGATGAAGAAGCCCTGGTGGGTGAGAACTGGATATACAAGCTACAGAGGATTCATAAATAGTTGCTGAAGACTTTCTGTAAATAGACTAATGATCAATTCTGCTTATAAATTTGTTAATACTTTTATAGTATTTTATAAAATAATAATGTTTATATTTTTTCTTAATACTTCTGTTATATCTGAATAAAATATATGTCTGCAGTTGAGGGTTTTCACTATTCTACGTCAGACTAGAAGGGGGATGATTTGATGTTTCAGCAGTACATCAGAGGACTGAGTGATCTTGAATTGATCTGGTCTTACAAAATTGGGGGATGTAAACTTCAGAGAAATATGAGGGAATTGTGTCACTAGACCAAGATTTGGTTTTGTGGCCATGGAATTATCCCAAAGGACCTTACATTCTTAAAACATAAAAATAGCATCAGAGATGCCCGTACCCCACAGCCTGGGGAAATATTTTCAACACCATGAGATATAGAAGTACTGTACCACTACAAAGTTCAGGATACTTTCAGAGCACTGTCAGTTATATAAAGTTCCAAACAATGTTTAAATGGAGAAAATAATGTTTAAAAGAAAGATAATGCATGAAAAGGTGAAGTATTAAAACAAGATAATTCAATAACACGATGACAGCATTAATCAGTATTGCTGTTGAACTAAAATTCAACACTCTTTACAACACTCTTTACAACACTCTCTACATCTGCATGGCCGAATTATGGTTTAGATGTTTTGAATATTACCATGCATACAGAAGTGGTAATACATTTAATGAATGCTTATGTGTGGTGTTGGAACAAAATCTGTGGCTCACTTGATGAATAACTATCTCTTACAATGGGAAGTTATGAAAGTAAAATTCTTAATAAATTCTAATATGAATTAACAGTGCTTAATCTGCATCAAAAGACAGACCCAAAGGTACAACAAGATTTTAAGGGTCAAGGTCACTACAACAAGGTCAAAGGTCAACTTAAGGTCACACCATGATAATACACACCTATAGCCCCTAACCAATGTCTCTACCAAATATCAACTTTCTACACCTTACATCCAGTTCAGCAGCTAAGGTCCTATTGGTACAGGTTCCTTAGTGAATCATGCGTGCTGACATGATGTGGATTCAAACCCGTGCCCAAAGGGGTGAGAGACAATAGACTAAATAGCAAAGTTGTTAATTATATAGCCACTGAGTAGCTGATTTCTTATTGAATAAGTTTGACTGTACCTGTGTAACTGTTTGGTATTATTACACTTGAGGAGCAGGTTGCCTTTGACTTGAGTGTTCACTCCATTCACCTCTCTGAACCACTCAGACATGCTACTTGACAACAGCAGTTCGCTGTGTGTTAACCAGTTGCCATAAGGACTTCCCATATAAGGCACATCTACATCTTCTATACCTACAAATATCGGCAGTTAATGTACAACTTTAGTCAAAATACAATTTTAAGCATGTAGCGATGTAGTATTTTAACGCAAATAATTATAATTTTAAACTTTTATTTCAGGTTAAATTTTATGTCAAAGATATAGCTACAATTATGTAATTTTCAGTGATATGTTTAGGCCAAAGTCAAGGTGAAGTTTTAACAGTTTAGTCTGTATCAGGACTAGCTCTCTGTGTATTCCATATGTTGCCATTAGCTGTATTTGAGTCTACAAAGGTAGGGGTGACCGTCAAACAATTAAATGTCTTTAATTTATTAGATGCCAAAAATTGTTAATCAATTAATGTATGAATAAGAAATGCATAACATTCTATTTTATGTAAAGACTTTTTCCTGACAGCGAACACAAGTTACTGATTGTATAAAACCACTTTTAAATTAAAGATAAGTTTAAAGCATGTTACAGTCACTTAATCATTTAGACAGCAAACTATTTCTCAATATATGATATTGTTCATATCTACTTACGTGTTACTTTATAAAAATCTGAATGAGTCTTTGGAAAGTCGTAGTAAAAGACATCTAAGATGAAATTCTCTGGTTCAGCATCAAATGTGTTATCTGAAAAAATAAATGAATGCAAATTTCTGTCCCAGTGATCTCTTATATACAGTTGAATTCCTTCGAGCAGATCTCTCTTGAGTAAAGTGTCCAGTAGAAATAAATACCAGTTCCTTAACAGTACCTATTTTATTGAAATGAACACCTGTTATCAAACATTTCTGGTCAAATGAGGGTATTATAACAAAATTTGTTCTTGTCAAAATGATAGTATATTAACTCAGTTTTACGAAATAATAACTTGTAAAAGGGTAAAACTATTAATGAACTTTCTAGCTGACCAATGAAATCTCAGGAACAATATTTTATGTAACTAGTTTCCACTTGTCTCTTGTTAAAGTATCTATGAAACCGTAGAAATAATATTTCATGTATCTAATTTCCACCTATCTGTTGTTAAAATAGTATGTAGAAACTAATAAGCCCATTAGGGCTGGGTGTTCTTTTGTTCTTCATTATTATGTTGTTAAAATGTTTTATACTATGTCTCTATAATAAATGATTAAATAAAATAAATAAAAATTATTCCTGACTGGTATTTTTTAAAAATACCCAGATTTACATTATTTTCATTTACCCTTATTATATAAAAGAACAGAGTAACAGTCAAATGATACTTGAGAATATAACTGAATTACCTTCTTTCCAGCAGAGTTAATTTATTTCCGTTTATATTCATTACACAGGTGTTTAACACTTTACATAGAATACATACATAAACAAGCACATTTTTGTTTTTCTCTGTTATATTGGCCACTTCAGTGATGTCACCTCAGTGAAAATTCCAGATTTCTTACTGTGATTCAATATGAAAAATTCAGTAAATGTGTGAGACATACTGAGCACTGTGAGAGATGTAATGAATACTGGATAACTCTTGGCACTTGGTGCTGAGCCATTCACACTCAGTGTAACCCTGCATGTATAGGCCACCCCAGGCAACACTCCATCATCTTCCTCAAATACCACCTCTATGCTTGTCAAATCTGCTGACTCATCTTCTACTTGCCCAGTTAAACTACCAGATGACTCACTGGAACAATCTATGGTGTATGTCCTGTCAAAGGTATTTACAATAAAAAGATTTAGAATCAAATTGTAATTGAACTAGACAATATACATCACACCATTGTCTAAACTGCCTTATAGATGCATTTATTAAATGCCTATATTTCGATTAGATCAATGTATCATCATTTCATCAGAGGCTAGGATAAAGCTACTTTCACTCCCCTGAGGTAGGATTTTTGCATTCGCCTGAATCCTCTTTTGTTGACATAGTAACCAGTTCAAATTTGAACTTTGGAGGGAGTGTAGAAAGTGATGTAAAAAGATTTATGTTGGACAAGTATGCTTCTGATTTGAGACTCATGCTAAGAAGTAAGAACTCTAGTGATCAAAGCAAACAAAAATATCACAATATCACATACACATTGATTTCAGCCTTTTCAGCAACAAAGCTGATACTGGATATGACCTTGTGTAGTCATTTATTAATGTATAAAAAGTATCAATATTACAATATGATGTCACTTTATTGTGTGTTTTTTATTCTGAATATAGAATATTTATAATGGTTCACATTCAGAACCACTCATGTATTCAGCATGAAATCGCGAAGGGGGGCATGCTAATGTTTGGGTTTCGCACTTTTTTTATAAAATATAGCAGCGTTAAAATTAAAAGCGAGGTATGACCTTTGATAAATATGACCTCTGTCATAAAGATTTAGTCACCTGTTCATTTCTATAACAATGTCATAAAAACAAACATTTAAATGTCATGTCCTGGGCTTTGTATTGTCTCATATTGCCAGTACTCTTAGTATTGTTCACAGTATTTCTTTTCTGATATCATTGTGAAAAATAATGATTTCTTAAAATAACAAAAACACAGTATTTCCACGTAAATATTTCATATTTATTTAATTAATTACTTATTTAATTGATGACAAAACATGGTTTAGAATAAATCAAATGTTGGCCAAAAAGCTAGCATTTAACAGAGTTACACTATGGGTATTGTTATTTCAATACAGAACCAGTATGCCTTTTGTTTTATTTTGCTTTTGGTTATTGGACATTTATATTAAAAATATTGTTCGAAAATAGCAGTGCAGATGCCCGTACCCTGCAGTCTGGGGAAATAGTTTCAACACCATGAGATACAGAAGTAGTGAAATAGTACAATGATCAGGATACTATTGGACCAGTGTCAGTCATATAAAGGTCCAAAAAATGCTTAAGTAGAGAAAATATTGTATAAGAGGAAGAAAATGTATGCAAAGTTAAAGCATTAAAACAAGATAATTTAATAGCAAGATGACAGCATTAATCAGTAAACTAAAAACTATGAAGCTGCAAAATTAATTAATTGGAGTATAGCTGTCAATGAAAATAGTACAATGATATAAAAGTACATAATTATAATAATCAGTTGCTACAATCCATATATCTTTGTCTTAAGAGAAACATATCTCAAATATGGCAGGTGAACACACTTTGGCAGAACCACAGTTAAATGTTACACCATGATGATGCACACCTACACCCCCAACCAATGTCCCTACCAAGTGTCAACCTTCTACACTTTATGGAATTCTAGAAATAGCCCAGACAAGATTTCCTAACTCAGAGTCACTACAACAAGATGAAAGGTCAAATCAAGATCACATCTTGATGTTGCACATCTACAACCCTCAAGCATGTCCTTACCAAGTAGCAATTTCCTACACTTACGGTTTCTGAGATATAGCCTGGACAAGATTTTAAAGGTCACTATGGCAAGGTCAAAGGTCAAATTAAGGTTACACTATGAGGTTGCACCCCTTAAAAGCCCCAAAACAATGTCCCTACCAAGCATTAACTTTCTACAACTTACGGTTTCCAAGATATAGCCTGCACAAGATATTACGGGTCAAGTTCACTACAGCAAGGTCAAAGGTCACATCAAGGTTACACCATGATACTGTGGCCTTTAAAGGTTGCATGGTAATAAGAAAAGAAAAATGACTGGTAAAATTGAGTCAGACAAGTGGCAAACACTGTATATCTGGTAAACCACACATTGTCTGAGAAAATAAAAATGCAAAAGCAAAAATTATAATGTATGCAATTAAGACAATTCCTCATTGATTCAATCTTGTTAAATTCTTTCCAATTTTGTGGAATCTTTGACAAGTTTGGGACACTTATCTGCTTTGTTACAAAATTTTGTGGTATTTTACTTCTTTTGTTGGTTAATATTAAAGGGTTGTTCCAATTAGTGAAATATAGCATACTGCAAACAATTTCATATTTTATATCAACTTTAAACTAAGTCGTGGCAACAGATTGTCAGTGTTTATAGTCTGTACCCATAAACATGTTGATAACCAGAGCTTTGCATCTGATTGGAACAGGTTTCCACTTAGTATTCAGGTCACAAACAAAGATATCTTCTGTCAGAATCAAGGTACAGACTACATCATTTCATTCTTACCTTCTCATCAACACTTCTCTCACCTGTTGGATGCTATATTTAGTATTGACCTCATTCTGACTTCTTGACTTAAATCTTTCTCGCAAAAACAGTGCTTCAGAAGATGCTTACATCAATTTGTATATGTACAATCATATAAATTATTCAAATGAATATAGTCACTAACCTTGGAAGTTTGACTGCAGATATAGTAGCATTATCTGTGGACACTGTTGTATTACCACTGGTGGTGCCTGCCTGATTAACTGGTAGCACAGGATACAAACTAGCTGATGCATCAAATGTCACCTTGACCTGATGCACTTCGGATGCAGAGGCCTCCAGGTTTGATCCAGCTATAATGACAAATCTACACCTAGTGAAGTCTTAAAGGGCCACTATAACTTATCCATAGGCTAAGATGAATTAAAAAAGACACTTGTAGAACTTTTGGCTCCTATTTATTCCAAAATTAGATCAAATCCCTCTTACTTTGGAGTGTATACGGTGTAGAGAAATGACAAAATGTTACCTTTCAGATGTTGCCAAAAATTTGAGCGCCAAATTAGTAAACTATCACCATTTTTTTAGGAAGAAGTTGATTTTGGAGACTCAATTAGGCCACCCCAGCAGGCAATAGGATATCAAAAAGAAATCAAAAAGACACTGGGCAAGACATCAGAAACTGATGCTTATTTGAAATTCGAAATGACATCATATGTTAAATGTCAAACAGATCTTTAGTAGCCTAGTCTATTTGACATCTCCAAAAGCCATAAAAATGACATCTAGTAGCCGATATAAATTTGATATCAGCATAAGACATCAATATGATCACCCAATTTGGACTGACTTCATGTCTATATGACATCAGAAACTGACATCAATTTGATGTACTGATATAAAAATCTGATTGACATCATTTCACAAGTGCTGAAACTAATTTTCAGTAATAAAAATATTGGTTAACAACATTTTGTTTTCACAGTTAATATCACATTACATTGCTTTAACTACCATTTGTGTACACTTACCTGACACAGCCTTAAGTGATTTCCATGTACTATAAAGATTATTCCATGGGAGAAAATAATTAATGTTCAGTGGGAACCAGTTCAAAAATTTATACCATTTGTAAAGATACAAATTATGGGTACAAAAGTTTGAATATTAGAAGCCCTTTTTCTGAACTTTTATCTTTATTTATTCAATCTTTGGCTTGGTTGCAAACACTAAAGTATACATTTGTTTACAAAACAACATATTTCTTGTAAATTTTTGCTGTCACACAGCATTTTAGTTACAGTTTTAAACATAATTGTTTTGTCTGTACCAAAACTTAATTATTTTTGTCAAAGCAACATCACAGAGACTAGAGGCCAAGTTAGTAGGTTCAGCATCTAATCAAAGGTTGTCAC
The DNA here is from genome assembly GCA_964017235.1 of Sabellastarte sp. h YS-2021. Classification (NCBI taxonomy): domain Eukaryota; kingdom Metazoa; phylum Annelida; class Polychaeta; order Sabellida; family Sabellidae; genus Sabellastarte; species Sabellastarte sp. h YS-2021. The sequence continues at coordinate 56,314,167 of OZ024930.1, read as the reverse complement.
CTCTGCCTAGGTTTGACCCTACTCATGTGAAAAAGCTGAGGGCCTGTCCTAATATGACCCTGGCTGGTGTACAGGATGATATTACATTTGTAATATTCCTAAAAATGATATAATTTTATAGAATACTGATGTTAATCCGATCTCAAATGATATGATGATACTCCACTTGAAATGTTTTAACAAAGTGACATCATATTAATATCATTAAGATGTCAGAAACAATGCCCGAGTAGAATATCAGGTCACATCATATTATTCGAACATCATATTTTCATCATTTGACATGACTACAAAAAGTCATGTTGGGATGGTGTCAATTTTATGTCATTGAATAGGATAATACAATCACATTAGATCTGGTTATCATTTTGTCATCTAGTTGATATTGTAGGTATGTTATTGACATAAAGTCATGTCATGTCACATAAACTGGATGTCAGATTTGTGTCAGATGACGTGACCACCTTAAATCATGTCCGAGTGATAGTTACTTGATGTCATATACTAACATGACCAAAACATGATGTCAAGAATTGGACCTGTGCCTACTGGGACTGCCACAAGAATATGACATTATGTCGGAAACTTCATCAATGTAAATAAAAAAAATGAAAAGTTGTTAAAATTAAACTTGAACATCATAAATAAAAATTACAAAAACAGGATAATATTGTACAAGAGACATATTATTATATGATAAGTGAGAACTTTGAAACTTTTAGGATTTTCATGAAATCCCTGGATTCCTAATTTTACTCCAAACATATACACGCATATTACATACAATATATATCCATGACTGTCAAAACTTATATTGATAGATCTCACACACGGCAACTTCTAAACAATGAACAGTCATGGTTAATGAACCATGCCAAATCATATTAATTTACCTAATAGCATTAAAAAACCTTCTTTTCCAGCTTGTGATTGTTGCATATAATGGCATTCTGCCATTATGGCTTTTAGCAATCACAAGGTTTTTGAGATTTCAGAGTTCTTTAGCAATGTAAGGCCATTGAATTATTGTTTTCCTCTCTATTCTACAGAATTGGTCAAGTTATAAAACATTCTTGTGTAGGTTGTGAGTCCGTGTGCACCACTGGTGAGTTCATAACTACCAATGGGAAGGTGTAAGTGTTCCTTAGTATGTTTACATGTTGGTGTAAACAAACACAAATGACAAAGAAATAAAAGTAATCGCAATATTTTGCTTTCCATCATGTAAAATATCTACATTAATTTTCATTTGTTGTATGTTTTCTGAAGTTATTTACAAAGGGCAGGTCTTTAGCATTGCCACTTGTGTGGGTCAACCCCGCACAGAGGTGACTGTCTGTGATTAGATGCCAAAGTTGGTAACCACTAGGCCACAGAGGATCTCCAGATATACGTCAGTGCTCCTAAAAACCGTTTACAATATAATGTGTACTTGCAATTAGAGATACAATATATTTACCATAGAATTGGTCCAATCAAACGATCATACAACCTTCTTGACGGAGGTAATAAGACTTTCACATAAGCCTATCTTGGTTATTCCATTTGAAATTGGGGTCACATGACACTGTTTTATATCCGTTGATCCCTTCTATTTTATTCTTTGATCTAATTAATGTTAACCAATAGCATTACATGTATTAGTTTGAAATGGATAGATATGCATGATCTCCTTGGTTGCAAAACTAAGTGTTTGTGGTTATATGACCTTTCTTGCGTTAAATCTACTAACGCCTTAATTTTGCATTGGTTTGGTCTTTCAAAGGAAAACTTAGAGTTTCTGCTCCATCAAATCAGGGGGCGTTCCCCAATGCTATTGATAATTCCGATGGACGCCTCGCCATTGCTGTCCATCAAAATGATAAAGATCAAATGGCGATGAGACAGAAACTCGGTCTAAAACTAAATGTATTCTTTTCCTATTATTATTAGACAGGCAGGCATTCCCTAGCGCATTAATAGTACAATAATGTGATTTTGTAGGGCATTATAAGTTTTTACAGGCACGCCTGAGGGCAGGCCTGAGGGCAGTAATGATTCATGAAGTGCCTGTAAAAACCTATAATGCCCGTGCAAAATCACATTATTACTATTATTATTAGATCTGCATTTGTCATTATTATTCACCTAAATTCGCATAAATGGTATTATTTCTAACATTTTCTTGTAAAACTGTGGTACTTCAAAGGAAACCATATATTTTGATTCAATTGTTTATCCGTAACTGTAAACATGCCCAAAATAGTTAAACTTAAACTTTAATACTTCAACTCTTCAGTAGATAGCGTATTTTTAATGTTAAAACCCTTTTAAAAAGATTGCTTAAAAAAAAGCTGAATGCAAAAAAAAAAAAAATAAATAAATAAAAATTAAAACTGTCATGCTGGGATTCGAACCCCAACCTCATGATTAAAACATCAAGCCCTTTACACTCACAGACACAGTTTCATGAACTCTGGACCTGTAAAATGTTATTTATTCCTTCATCAGTAATGCACTCATTCAAAACATTCACTTTTCTAACGATTTTTCATTTCTTAACTTTATCTCATACCATTTGTACTCATACCATTGTAAAAATGCTTTTAAGCTGTTTATTCTCCTTTTTATTTGATGAAAATCCATCAAATAATAAGGGAGATATGGCATTTTGAAAATTTCAAGTGGGAGCAAACCATTTGTAAACAAACTTACGAGAAACATTAAAACATGCATTCAATATTATTCCCAAAATAGCGGTCGCATAATGAAAGAACCTGTGCAAATATGGTGTTTTATGGACCTTTAAAAACATTATTATTAGATAGGCAGGCATTCCCTAGGTTATTAATGGTTTTTTAAAGGTCCTAACGGCCCTCGGACTGTAATGATTCATGGCGTGCCTGTAAAAACCTATAATGCCATACAAAATCACATTATTGTACGTACTATTATTTAGGACATTACCACATGCTGTCTATTAAAGTAACAATTGGGGTTTGTGACTCGGGTTTATAGAATTGGGTGATACAGATTTGACATTACCCTCTGCAAAATGTGGGGTTGAATATATATTCTCATTTGTTGTGATTTTTAACCAAATCAATCACAACACCAGGGGCCGATTTCACTAAGTCCCTTTTTTGGCTAAGTCTTGGACTTAAATCTAAGACTTTGGTCTTAGCTAGAAAAATGGATTTCACAAAGGTGACTTAGCTAAGTCCAGGCTTATCATATAACCACAGTGGTTTTCTGTGTCATGTGACCTTTTGTATCTATTCAAAATATAATATTGATGCCACATATTCTTCTTCATTTAATGTATTTTATCTAAGGATAAGTGCTGTTTTGAAATTGAAAACCTTGTTAGCACATATAAACTTCCCAAACACTACTTTAGTGAGGTGTTCTGCATAATTATAATTTATTTACAGCCATTTCAAATTTTGAAGTGGAGAAAAGTTTATGGCGGCCATATTTAAGTCCTCTTTACAAAATTTAAGCCCACTACCTCCCAGACTTAAAAGTTAAGTCCACTGACTTAGCAATTTCATGGACTTAGCTGCTTTGTGAAATCCGCTAAGTCTAAGACCACAGACTTAGCAGTTTTTTGACAAAATTTAAGACCAAAGTCTTAGATTTAAGCCTAAATCTGGACCGGTTTCACAAAGGGTCTCAGACTTAGGCTAAGTCAGGGACTTAAATCTGAGTTTTTTGTCTTTGCTAAGTCCTGGACTTAAATGGATTTCACAAAGGATGACTTAGCGAAGTCCAAGCTTATCATATAACCACAGTGGTTTTCTATGTCATGTGACCCTTTATTTCTACTCAAAATATTTTAGTGTAACATATATCCCTTGTTTAGCTCATTTTATCTTTGAAAAATGCTGTATTTTTAAATGGGAAACCTTATAATCACACAGACATGTCCAAAGAATAATTTAGGGAGGTGTCCTATATATTTATTCTTTATTTTCAAGCATTTCAAATTTTGAAGTGAGAAAAATATATGGCGGCCATATTTAAGCCTTTGTTTACAAAAGTTAAGCCCACTCTTGGGTAGACTTAGCTAAAGCCTAGACTTAGCAGCTCTGTGAAATCCTCCAAGTCTTAGATCACAGACTTAGCCTCATTTTAAGACAAAAGTCTTCAATTTAAGTCTAAGTCTGGGCTAAGTCCTTTTGTGAAATCGACCCCAGGAAGTAAAATATCAGTCAGAAATTATTTATTTAAAATAAAACCCATGATATTTCTTAATATAGTATTCCATACAACAGGTATCCTTGAGATTTTCCTTATTGTATTGTTAATCTCTGAAGCTTTAAGCAGTTTTCTTGCATTGGTTGTGTGGGATTAAGATTGTGTTCACTTGGTGTATAACAACAGCCATAACATGTAGAGATTATATTTAACAAACAGATTTACTTGATAAACCAGTTCTCATAGGGAACGAGGGACAATTTTTGCATAGGATTAAAGTCATGAATATTCGTTGCATGAGAATACTCATAAAATTCCATTCAAGATTAAAAGGTATGCTAAGGTACAAGTTTGATTTCCTTTATTTTATTCTTGACATAAAAACTGTGGAAAAGTATGGACCCCTTGACGTGACAGAGCAAGGGTTGGAGTTATACATATTATCCCGAGACCACAACATATTAAGTCGCTAATGAGATAATATTTTATTATTTAGATATTTTACAGCACTTACAGCTTACAGGAGATGGAGAAAAGCCCTCACCTGGAAAACCCTGAGGAGAAAAGCTCCCAGAAGAATGCCCCTCTAATTTTTCCTGTACAGAAAACCAGTTTTGCAGCCTGTAGAGGAAAGTCCTGTGCCTGTTTAGGAGCTTTTGGAGAAAAACATAGAGTTCCCTAAAACACCTCAAATTTATGTGGTAACCAGACACTAAAAACACCCTTTTGTGTCACTTTGAGGGCTCTGTAGATTAAGTATGTAGACTTATTATATGTGAGGCTTTTGTCAGTGTCCAAAATGGTTTGTATACGATGCCTACAGATTTTCAGACAATACCTTTAAAGAAATAAACATATTTTTCCGAAACATGTCACACAATTAACACCTTAATCTCTGAGTAACTGTTATAGTCCATTCACACTTTTACGATAAGATAATTCCCTGCCAATTTTCCATTCCACTTACAGACTATCATGACAAATACATAGTTTGGGCCCAAAAGGCAAAAGATTATGTTTCACTTATTTGTGTATTACGAGAATTATCATTACTCCCTCCAAAGATATATGTTTCATCCAGATGTTCATTTCATTGTTGTTTCTTAGTCTTTCAAAATGCCTACCTGTTTAACTACAAAGCACTTGTAGAAGCTTGACCTCCGCCAGGGGAGAGGCTGTAGCCAGGATATGATCCAGTTCTACACAAAATATAACCAATTCTTCCTTTGGCCAGGTCCTACCCACATGTAACTTTTCCTGGTGGAGGTAAAAATCGTTTAAAAATATTTTAGTATGCTAATGTAATATATTTTTGCTTTACAAACACGTGAATCTGTCTGTTCATGGGCATGTTTGCTATAAATTGGATTAGAAACTGGTAGTTCATTTAAAGAACTAGCGTGAGCTGATACATTTAGTTCTGCATCAAACAGCGGAGAAAAAGGCTTTCATCTCAAAAGTCTATGTTGGGATTTTACAATCCGTTTAACAGCCAGGTCTTGTCAGAGAGAGAGTCATTAACAACTTGAAATAGCGGTCACTTGAATGCCTAATAAAAGCAAAACAATCTGTATAATTCATTGTTAACTGAAGTCAGTAAGAAATAAGTCCAAGATTGTATCATTTAATTGGAAAATATTATTGTTGTTGTTTGGGTACAGTAATTAAACAACTTGTGAGGGAGAGAAAATTGCAGAATAGAAATTATTACTACTTGCAAAGTTCATTTTTTGGTATTTTCCTCCTACAGATAGAGAGTGGGTGCTGGTGAAATATCTGTTAAGAGGAGGGACTTTGTGAAATATGTGGAAAAAAAAGAAACTGAGTGTGACAGTCATTTTAGTTTTGGTTGCTTACTATATTCTGATGAAAGAAATCTATTTCACACAAAAACTACCTTTTACTAAAACCTTTTGGAATTCTCTGCTACTAATTATAAGAAGGTTCCGATATCATTCACTCTGCCCAGGATGTATCATTATTTGCCTGTCTGTTTGTTAGCAGGATTACAAAATAACACTAATACTTGCATCTTCATGAAAAATGAGAAGATAGTTCTTGATGTAGATTAGATCCCGTTAAATTTAAAGAATTATCGACGATCCGGATTTTCCATTTATTTATTATTATGTGCATTGGCAGAGGTATGCACTCTGAAAGTGCTCTTATTAACGGATACATGTTATAATAGAATCAATAATGTAAAGCATTAATAACTCCATGTCACAGTATAAATATTTTCTTTGACTGAAAAACTTGTTAAAGGGATTTTTTAAGTGCAATAGAAATCTCTTAATTGTGAAAAGTTATTTGTTTATCTTCAAGATTTTATGCCATTACTTTCAACCCTTCTCTTCGAGTACATTTCATATGTTTGTGGAATGAGGATATTTTTTTGACAAATTTATTTAGCAAAAAGTAAAGGATTTTCCTTATAAAATCACTGCAGATTTTCCATTTCAATACACGATATCAAGACAAATACATATTTTTGCCCGAAGGTGTAAGATTATTACTTCCACCAAGGTATCATGACTATTTGTTTGTTTGTGAGCAGGAACATGAAAATGCTACTGGCTGGAACTACATAAAACAAGCATTCTGACGCATGCATTTATCTCCCGCCATATAAATTAGATGTACTAAAGATAACATATTTTAGCAAGGTGCTCTAAATGTAATACTTTTCAAGTTATAATTGATTTAGTGCATGATTTCATGAATTTTAATGCATTAAAAATTGTTTAAAAAATTCATTAAAAAAATTTAGCATGTGAAAGCTGTCCAAAATGTAGGTGAATGAGTTATTTGAGAAATATTGGCTATCTGCAATACTTTTAGTGATAATAGGCAGTTACTCATTTTGAGTAGGTGAATAATTAACTACGGGTGTGAAACTTCACCAAGTGAAAGCTCTCCCAAAAGTAGGTGAATGAGTTATTTGAGAGAAATTGGCTATCTGCAATACTTTTACAGATAATTCACATTTACTCATTTTGATTAGGTGAGTAATTAGCTGCGGGTCTGGAACTTCACCATGTGAAAGCTCTACCAAAAGTAGATGAACGAGTAATTTGATAAAAATTGGATACCCGCAATAGTTTTAGAGATAATTAGCATTTACTCATTTTGAGGAGGTGAATAATTAGCTACGGCTCTGAAAATTCACCAAGTGAAAGCTCTCCCAAAAGTAGGTGAATGAGTTATTTGATAAAAATTGGCTATCTGCAATACTTTTAGAGATAATTCACATTTTCTCATTTTCAGTAGGTGAGTAATTAGCTACGGGTCTGGGACTTCACCATGTGAAAGCTCTCCCAAAAGTGGATGAATGAGTTATTTGATAAAAATTGGATATCCGCAATACTTTTAGAGATAATTCACATTTACTCATTTTGAGTAGGTGAATAATTAACTACGGGTCTGAAACCTCACCAAGTAATAGCTCTCCCAAAAGTAGGTGAATGAGTTATTTAAGAAAAATTGGATATCTGCAATACTTTTACAGATAATTCACATTTACTCATTTTGAGTAGGTGAGTAATTAGCTATAGGTCTGGAACTTACAGATAATTCACATTTACTCATTTTGAGGAGGTGAATAATTAGCTACGGCTCTGAAAATTCACCAAGTGAAAGCTCTCCCAAAAGTAGGTGAATGAGTTATTTGATAAAAATTGGCTATCTGCAATACTTTTAGAGATAATTCACATTTTCTCATTTTCACTAGGTGAGTAATTAGCTACGGGTCTGGGACTTCACCATGTGAAAGCTCTCCCAAAAGTAGATGAATGAGTTATTTGATAAAAATTGGATATCCGCAATACTTTTAGAGATAATTCACATTTACTCATTTTGAGTAGGTGAATAATTAACTACGGGTCTGAAACCTCACCAAGTAATAGCTCTCCCAAAAGTAGGTGAATGAGTTATTTAAGAAAAATTGGATATCTGCAATACTTTTACAGATAATTCACATTTACTCATTTTGAGTAGGTGAGTAATTAGCTATAGGTCTGGAACTTCACCATGTGAAAGGTCTCCCAAAAGTAGATGAATGAGTAATTTGATAAAAATTGGATATCCACAATACTTTTACAGATAATTCACATTTACTCATTTTGATTAGGTGAGTAATTAGCTGCGGGTCTGGAACTTCACCATGTGAAAGCTCTACCAAAAGTAGATGAACGAGTAATTTGATAAAAATTGGATACCCGCAATACTTTTAGAGATAATTAGCATTTACTCATTTTGAGGAGGTGAATAATTAGCTACGGCTCTGAAAATTCACCAAGTGAAAGCTCTTCCAAAAGTAGGTGAATGAGTTATTTAAGAAAAATTGGATATCCCCAATACTTTTAGGGATAATTCACATTTACTCATTTTGAGTAGGTGAGTAATTAGCTACGGGTCTGGAACTTCACCATGTGAAAGCTCTCCCAAAAGTAGATGAATGAGTTATTTGATAAAAATTGGATATCCGCAATACTTTTAGAGATAATTATCATTTACTCATTTTGAGTAGGTGAATAATTACCTACGGGTCTAAAACTTCACCATGTGAAAGCTCTCCCAAAAGTAGATGAAGCAGTCATTTGAGAAAAATTATGTCATTATTTTTAAAAAATTCATTAAAAAAATTTAGCATGTGAAAGCTGTCCAAAATGTAGGTGAATGAGTTATTTGAGAAATATTGGCTATCTGCAATACTTTTAGTGATAATAGGCAGTTACTCATTTTGAGTAGGTGAGTAATTAGCTACGGATCTGAAAATTCACTAATTGAAAGCTCTCCAAAATGTATGTGAATGAGTTATTTCAGAAATACTGGCTATCTGCAATACTTGTAGAGATAATTCGCATTTACTCATTTTGAGTAGGTGAATAATTAACTACGGGTGTGAAACTTCACCAAGTGAAAGCTCTCCCAAAAGTAGGTGAATGAGTTATTTGAGAGAAATTGGCTATCTGCAATACTTTTACAGATAATTCACATTTACTCATTTTGATTAGGTGAGTAATTAGCTGCGGGTCTGGAACTTCACCATGTGAAAGCTCTACCAAAAGTAGATGAACGAGTAATTTGATAAAAATTGGATACCCGCAATACTTTTAGAGATAATTAGCATTTACTCATTTTGAGGAGGTGAATAATTAGCTACGGCTCTGAAAATTCACCAAGTGAAAGCTCTCCCAAAAGTAGGTGAATGAGTTATTTAAGAAAAATTGGATATCCCCAATACTTTTAGGGATAATTCACATTTACTCATTTTGAGTAGGTGAGTAATTAGCTACGGGTCTGGAACTTCACCATGTGAAAGCTCTCCCAAAAGTAGATGAATGAGTTATTTGATAAAAATTGGATATCCGCAATACTTTTAGAGATAATTATCATTTACTCATTTTGAGTAGGTGAATAATTAGCTATGGGTCTGAAACTTCACCATGTGAAAGCTCTCCCAAAAGTAGATGAAGCAGTCATTTGAGAAAAATTATGTCATTATTTTGCCACAAATAAGAAAATAGCTATTACTCACTTATGGCATGCAATAGAACCCCAAACTATATGCATTTACCCTACAGTCACAATTTCAAAGTAGGTATTACTCGGCTATCCAATGTGCAACAGGTCTGAAACTTTACTATGTGATAGGTTATCAAAAACTAGATGAATAACATATTTGAAAATATTTCCCTAACTTTAATACTTTTGAAGATATTTGACATTTACTTATGTTGTTATTTTGCTACAAATAAGAAAATAGCTATTACTTACTTATGGCATGCAATACAACCCCAAAATATATATCATGTTATAGTTAAGGACAAAGTAGCTGAACAACATATTTGAAGAAAAAGCTGTAACTGCAATAGTTTTGGAGTTACAATGGATTTACTCAACAGTCATAATTTCAAAGTAGCTATTACTTAGCTATGCAATGTGCAACAGGTCTGAAACTTTAGTATGTGATAGCTTACAAAAAAGTACATGAATGACATATTTGAAAAGAATTCCGTAACTTTAATACTTCTGAAGATATTTGACATTTACTTATGTCATTATTTTGCTACTAATAAGAAAATAGCTATTACTCACTCATGGCATGCAATAGAACCCCAAACTACATGCCAGCTTATAGCTAAGGACATAGTAGGTGAACAACATATTTTACGAAAATATTGTAACTGCAATAGTTTTGGAGTTACAATGGATTTACTCAACTGTAGAATTTCAAAGTAGCTATTACTCAGCTATCCAAGGTGCAACAGATCTGAAACTTTACTATGTGATAGCTTATGAAAAAGTAGATGGATAACATATTTGAAAAGAATTCCCTAACTTTAATACTTTTGAAGATATTCGACATTTACTTATGTCATGATTTTGCTACAAATGAGAAAATAGCTATTACTCACTTATGGCATGCAATAGAACCCCAAACTATGTACCATCTTATAGCTAAGGACAAAGTAGCTGAACAACATATTTTAGGAAAATACTCTAACTGCAATAGTTTTGGAGTTACAATGGCTTTACTCAACAGTCAGAATTTCAAAGTAGCTATTACTCAGCTATCCAAGGTGCAACAGGTCTGAAACTTTATTATGTTATAGCTTACCAAAAAGTAGATGGACAACATATTTAAAAAGATTTCCCTAACTTCAATACTTTTGAAGATATTTGACATTTACTTCTTCTGTTATTTAGCTACAAATGAGAAAATAGCTATTACTCACTTATGGTAAGCAATAGAACCCCAAACTATGTACCATCTTATAGCTAAGAACAAAGTAGCTGAACAACATATTTTAGGAAAATACTCCAACTGCAATAGTTTTGGAGTTACAATGGCTTTACTCAACAGTCAGAATTTCAAAGTAGCTATTACTCAGCTATCCAAGGTGCAACAGGTCTGAAACTTTACTATGTCATAGCTTACCAAAAAGTAGATGGACAACATATTTGAAAAGATTTCCCTAACTTTAATACTTTTGAAGATATTTGACATTTACTTCTTCTGTTATTTAGCTACAAATGAGGAAATAGCTATTACTCACTTATGGCAAGCAATAGAACCCCAAACTATGTACCATCTTATAGCTAAGAACAAAGTAGCTGAACAACATATTTTAGGAAAACACTCTAACTGCAATACTTTTTTAGTTACAATAGCTTTACTCAACAGTCAGAATTTCAAAGTAGCTATTACTCAGCTATCCAAGGTGCAACAGGTCTGAAACTTTACTATGTCATAGCTTACCAAAAAGTAGATGGACAACATATTTGAAAAGATTTCCCTAACTTTAATACTTTTGAAGATATTTGACATTTACTTCTTCTGTTATTTAGCTACAAATGAGAAAATAGCTATTACTCACTTATGGCATGCAATGGGACCCCAAACTATGTACCATCTTATAGCTAAGGACAAAGTAGCTGAACAACATATTTGAAGAAAAAGTTGTTACTGCAATAGTTTTTGAGTTATGAGCCCTTTACTCAAAGTAGCTATGATTGCTATTACTCACTTACTTTTAGGCCTAAGTCAATAAAACCAAAAATTTTTTCAAGGGCATAAAAATTCATTGGGACAATTAATTTACAAAAAATCTGTAGCTGTAGTAGTTTTGGAGAAATCTGCGTGACTAACTAACGCACGCACACACGCACGCACGCACGCACGCACGCACAGACATCATTTCATAATCTCCCTCCCGGGCTAAAGCCCGGCGGGAGATAATAAAAAATGATCTTGGTAAAACTTAGATCCCATTAAATTGATTGATCTGGATCACTGTTTGGATATAAAAATCAGTCTTTTTTCATATACTTATTATTACGTTTCTTGGTGGGGTGCTGTGCTCTGTGAGTGTTTTTGTGTTTCAATTGTGATCTGTGTATAGTCATGCTAGGCAGTTGTGAGCAAGACAACATGTAGCAATCATGAGAAAATTAGTCGTAAGCACCAGATGATCAATGCTTATTTTCTTGTGAACAACAAATCATTTGTTGCTCAAGATAAAATACTTGATAAAATTAAAAACCCCAATGTTTAAATAAGGACTCAAGAACTATTCATTGGAATCATGGTTTTATTTTCCCAGCTACTATCTTGGGTAGTCCCCTCTGCCCTGCTGAGTCAGTCAAGCATTTTTGAGAGTATGGTTTGATTCTGAATTTCCCTGTCCAAATATGTTTAGAATATCTGCAAAAGTTGTTTTGTGCAATTCCATGACTTTAGACATACCCTAGAGTCCCCTTTGATTAGTAGAGATTAAGCGCTATAAAAGTCGAATTGGAATTAGATTTAAAATCAGATAAATATTTTTTTTTCTGTACTACCCGTGGACCACGGTTTGTGGGATCTGAATTACATCTTGTTATGTGTAGGTTGCCCATCTTGGTGTGAAAACTGATATTATAAGCTTCTTCAGCAGAATCAAAAGCCCTGGTGGTCCCGGGTTGCCTACTGTTTATGTGTTTTATGATTTTATTGAATGTAGTTTAAACAGCTGTGGTACCTTCAATAAAAAGTCTGTTTCTCTCTAAAATTGCAGGATTTGTAAGATATTTTCCACTCCTGAATCCAGATTACATGTCCGCGGTAACACCAGTAGCAGTGGTAGTGTAGTTGTAGCAGCAGCAACAGCTGCAACATAATATGGGTTGTACTAACAGTTGCAGTATTTTTATTACCTTTGGCAAGGAGGTATTATTTTCATGAGCATTTGTCTGTTTATCTGTTCATTTGTATGTATGTATTAAACATCGATAGGATCTTCCTGAAATATAATCAGAAGATGGGTCTTGATTCAACTTAGATCCCATTAAATTTTTAGAGACTTCTGCATCACCGCTTGGATATAAAAAACAATATGGATTTTTTTCTTTTACTTCTTATTATGTGTCTTAGCAGATGGGTGCACTCTCCCAGTACTCTTGGGTATTATATTATATCTATATTATACCTATCTTACCTTTGCCTGATTATAATGTAACAGATATAATACAATATCTGTCACATCATAATCAGGCAAAGGTAAGATAGGCAGCATTACTGATGACAGAAAAGATATGTTGTCACAATTATGCAATGTGAACTACCAAGTATCTTTAGACAGTTGCTGACTTGTCGTCTGCTCTTGGGTGGACATTAACAATAATTAATCTGCAGAGAAACCCCACAAAACGCTCATGCAGGTAGTGAGCAAATGCCCTTGTAAGAAGTCGACTGGACAACTATAATTTAATGTTCATCTGTCTCTTTGCATTCAATCTTTAAAAGCTTCGGTATGTGTAGAACAGCTTCACAGAATTGTCACCAATACCACCAGATTTTCACCCATAATTCCAGTAAATAAGAACATTGGTTGCCTAATGCCCACTGATCTGTGTTTAAAACTGCTTCACCGGTGTGCCAGGACCTCCAAAGTGGTTAGCAAAAATACTTTAGAGTTTTCGTAAACCCAGATAGTGTGTATAATACTTGCAGAAGTCAAGTGGATGAGTTTGTACTTGAGGCTCCACAGTTTGTTCCATCAACATGAACATTCACCACGCAATTTGGCCTTAGCCTTGCCCATGATATTCTAAAGATTTGGAATGATTAAGACTAATTTTTCTTATCCGGTGTTTTCTCCAACAGCCTGACCTCTGCTTATGTCTCCAGATGTTTGATTTATATCTTGTGCTTTTACCCCTTAGAGTCTGCCCTTAATATAGAGATTAAGTGCTACAAACATTTAACTTGCATTAGAAACAAATAAAATATACATAAAGAGACAAGCATAATACAACTGTAATAGTAATACTATGTGACGAACACATGACTGAAACTATGAACACCTCAGGATTTTTTTTGTCATTTTGTACCATCAACACCTGATATCTATGTCTGCATTTGTATCACTTTGAATGTTAAATGTAAATCAAAATTTCGTTAAAATTGTTATTATTAGTTTGTCAAGTGTTTCAAAAATTGAGTTTGATTATCCATGATAGCTCAGATTAAAATATCCAATTTTATAGACAATTAACATTTTGATATTTTTATTAGGATGCTCGTGATAGGCTTATTGAAAGTTTGCTGAAAGGAATTGTGAACCTCAATGTCCCTGCAATTAGCTCTGCATAGGGAAATGTAAATCTTACAACATACATGGAAATATTTTACAGTTTGCCTCCTATTGATATATGATCGTAACTGTTTACTGGATCTAATTACAAAAAAAAAACCAAAAGAAAAAAACCTCCTAAACCAGACTACTATTTTCACATTCTTAAATTACTTGAAGTGAAGTAGAACATTGAGTAAGCCAAACTAGTAATCACTCAATTGGAACTTGTACGTTCTACCAACTCTTGGATGATATATTTATAAAATACAATGCTTACTTACATCCATAAGAGGTGTACCCTGGTTTGTGCCCATACATTGTGTCCCATGAACTCCCAGATTGTGCACAGCAACGTGTAATGCACAACATCAAGCAAGATGTCCAAAGGGTCAACATCGTGAGTTTATTCCCCCAAAATGAAAACTTATCTCTAAAATCTTCCACCTTTGACTCGCTTAAATCTTCTTTAAATGTTCTATACAAGGTAGTGGGTTCATAATATAACTGTGCATATCTGTAAATTATTGTCCTGAAGAAGAGAAAAATGATAATCTAAAATGATAAATTTGACTTTGTTTACCAGCTTTTATATTTTGTCTGTATTATTTATACTAAAAATCACGTGTTCAGTTAAACAGACCCACCCTCAGACTTGTAATAAATAGCTAAGGTGTTGCATTCATTGAACTATAGCCCAAATCTATCTCAGGGAGGAATATTACGTCACACCTGTTCTAAACTGGCCACTGTGTCTCAATGCGTTCATGGATTTGAATTAAGCAAGTACAAATTGCAATAGTCGGCAAAAGGTTTTCAGGTCAAGTGGAGTAGAAAAACAAAGGCTATTGTTGATTCCCTCTTAATCCAACAAGGAAGTTTTTTTTCATTTCAGCAATAACTATATTTCTACTGCTTCCCGCCATAACTTAGCACAAAGTGAACAATAATGCTTGTATTAAGTGTAGAAACACGGAAAATTCTTTAGATATGCATCAGCACAAAAGCTATTTATTTAGTTTTCAAACTTTAAATCAAATTAATTAAACTCTTATTGTTTTTTTAGGTTTTATAATATTATCTATAAGGGGGCCACCGTAGTACAAGGGTAACACACTCACCTCCCACCTATAAGGTCTGTGGTTCAAACCCTGGACCCTATATGGAAAAGTTGGTAGTTGCTTATCCATGGTCGGCAGTTTACAGTACAGAACCTTGACCACCTGTACAGCGTTGAAATCAATATTAAAACCCAAATAAATACGGTTTATACTGGAAATCAGTGCCCCAATTTGAATAGCAGGTTATACATGATTAGCTTTGTGAAATACAATCATATGTGTAGAAAACATCGCATGATGTAAGGTTCTGAAGAGCAAGGCACTGGGATGCATAGACACTCTGTCAGATGTCTTACTTACATGTTCAAGAGTTATCTCTTGACCAAGTGATAACACACGCTTACCTATATCAAAGAGTTTTATCTGATATTTAATAGGAGAATTACCTAAGTGACAAAAATATTTTTTTTAAGTTTTACACATAAGGACTGAGGACAAAAGAATAACATCTGGGCCTGTATTCACAAAGATTCTTAGAATTTTTCTTAGAATTACACTTAAGCCTAAGAAAAATTCAAATCTAAGAATTTTCTTATTCTTAGAATAAAATTCTATTCACAAAACAATTCTTAGCTGAGAATAATTCTAAGAATAGAAGTAAAGATAAATGTATGCAATTCTTAGATTTTTTTCTTAGACTAAGTCTAATTCTAAGAAAAAATCTAAGAATCTTTGTGACTACAGATTTAGGCATATGTGTACAGAAAGTTGGAAATGTTTTAAAATAATATAAAGACGGTGCATTTCAGTACACTACACATAATGGAGAACTTAATGTGAAACACTCTGATCTGGATGTCGATTTGCAAACACTACACTATCACTGCACTATCGGCACCAAAACAACTATTTCTTAAGTTAAGTCTGCTATGTGACAGTCTTAGATTTAAATCAATTCTAGAATATTGAGCAAATTCTTATTCTTAGAAAAACACTAAAATTCTAAGAATAAAAACCATTCTTTGAAAAATTCTAAGAATAAGATTAATTCTAAGAATAAGGATCTTTGTGAATACACGCCCTGATCTCGGGTCTGTAAATTTACTTTGTCAAAATCTCCGAGGAGGAGATTAGTAAATGGAAAACTGAATCTTGTTAGCTGGCTCTTTGGCCAACATTTCTTGTAGCATGTATTGCTGTTCTACAAGTACCATTCAATTATTTATCTGGTTACCTGTTGGGTTTGATCTGGGTTTGATCACACAACGATGGAGAATTGTCCAACTAGTTAACCAACCAGCAACTAAGGGAAAGAGCGAAAGCAGCATAAAGGGGTGCTAGAAAATGTATTTTCAACAAGTTGACAATCAGAAAAAAAGAAAACAACAGCAAACATATCTAGCCATATGGGGGCGACGGAATTAAACAAATTAATATCCAGTAGTGAGGTGTAAAACATTGTGTAATGGGAATATATGCTGGTACACTGGTATTGTATCTCTTTCTGTTCTATGTAGTGTATCCACATGTTTTTGTTTTACACACAACTATAAAATATGCTCAACACAAAAACTGCACAGTAGAATGTGTGCAACGGAAAAAAAATGACAGGGC
Source organism: Sabellastarte sp. h YS-2021 (assembly GCA_964017235.1). Taxonomy (NCBI): domain Eukaryota; kingdom Metazoa; phylum Annelida; class Polychaeta; order Sabellida; family Sabellidae; genus Sabellastarte; species Sabellastarte sp. h YS-2021. The sequence goes on along the minus strand of OZ024930.1, from coordinate 56,297,195 downwards.
TAACTACCATCCGAATGCGAATCGTAAGTAACGTGGACCAGTGGGAGATCTGTTAAAACTGAATTCAGATTTACAGCAACATTTAGTGGATTTTAGAACTACACACTCGAGTTTGCTCCTGTGGTAGTTATGACATTTTTTACAGTTTTGACTTAGATGGTTAATATACCTGATGACGATAGTTCAAGTTAAGGTTAAATTAATGTTTAGAGTAGCTTTAGGGGGCCACGGTGGCAGAGTGGTAACACTCTCGCCTCCCACCTCTGCGGCCGGGGTTCGATCCCCGTCATGGCCGTAAGTGGGAAAGCTGGTAGTTGCTTGCCATTGGTCGGCAGTTTACAGAACCCTAGCGAACTATATGTACTGGTTTCCTCTGCCCTTCCAACTACCCGTCGTGATATGACCTGTACAGTGTTGAAAGCGACGTTAAACCCCAAATAAACAAAAATAGAGTAGCTTTAGTCACAATACTAAGGTCACCTTTAGTTTATAATGAAGCCGAAAACCTTTTGTATCAACAAAACCATTTGTCATGTTCGTCCTTTGGGTTCTGATCTAGGTGACGTTTTGACATGCAGGCACCACTAGCTTCTAACCTGCCACAGAATGGCTCTGCATTGGTAGTCTGAGTCTCATGGACTTGTTAAGTCGATGAGCTGCCAATTTGAAAGGAGAGGTAAGCTTGGAGAAGGACTAAGAATCCACTAAATAGAAGATGACTCCATTGCCAAATTGCTCGATGCAATCAATATGTAAACAATGATAAGTCAGAGTGTTATAGAAAACCAATAACAATTTCAGACATATAGAGTAAGAACTATGTAAAACTAGTAAACTCAAATTGAATCCTGATAAGACTGTCTTTTACATTCCTTGGCTGAAAGAGATAGAGAGATAGGTAGAATGAATGTTTTCAAAGTGACATCTTTGGTAGGACTCGCACCAGGCTGAGTCAGTCAAGAACCTGGGTGTGTGGTTTAACTCTGCCAAACATGAGTTTCTGCAAGAGTTGTTTTATGCATGTAAATTAAAACGCATCGAAAAGAGTGAAGAAAAGAGCCAGAATTGTATCAAACACAAGTAGATACCGGTACAGCTCCTGTTCTTAAGAAATGGCATTGACTGTCTGGTGAACATCACTGCGTGTTGAAAGCAGCCATATGTGTTTCTTCACACTGGTCTTTTTTCCAAGAATTTGGCTCCATATCTGCCATCTAATAGTAGTTTGTATAGTACGAGGTGCAGTCAGAGTGCTAGTAATTTCCTTAAGTTTCATCCATCCACTCAAAAGTCTGTCAAGCAGCTTTATTATAACTTTGATTTCGATGCTCCCACTGTTTGGAACGCTTTCCATAATGAAGTTCAAGGCATACACCACCTTAGTCTTTTTTTTTTTTTTTTTTTTTTTGCAGCTTTTTTTATTCACCCTTTTTTTACATAGCCTATGGTACCCAGTCGTTCATGTATGTAGTACCCGAATTATGTTTTTGTGTGTTTTTTCTTCATACTGTGTATGAATGTATTTGTTAGGCCCTGATGGGGGTTGGCCACCCTCGCCTCCCCAGGGCACCATAGACCACCTTAGTCTTAATATCTCCCAGGCATCCTTCACAGTGTTTGACACCTTTTCCAATCTTTGATACTGAAATCGGTCAACCTTTTTGTTACACTTGGGTCCTAGAGTCTGACTTAATAGGTATTGAACCCATCCTAAGTGTGTTCTATGGTCATTTTATGTTTTACTCATGTGTTGACTACTTTTATAGCCAAGCTGAAAGAATTCCGGGTGAGAATCGGCTATGTTATAGCTATTGTCTCCCACTTTGCTTTATAATAAAGTTAGTAAGACAAAGTTTGGGACAAAGAATCTCTTATCTGGATAACAGGTGAAAGCTGCAAAGCTTGACAACATGACTGCGAGACATGTACAGCACAAATAAATGTAAGTAGTAGTCACTCTTTATGATAAGCCTCCCTCAATCCAAATTTAGGATTTATTTTAGAAATGTTACTTGGAACTATCTCCCCGACTCTAAGTTTTTTTTTTCAGAAAATAAAGGTAATCAAAAAGATTAAGCATCCTAGTCTATAGCTATCATTAATCACCAATATCTAGTCTAACTTTTTGAGAATAGATGGAATAAATATTCCAACAGGGAGGAAACTCCAAGCCACTTTAAAATTCAAAGTGGAGGAACGCCTGTGGAGCCAGGCTCTGAATCCTAGCCTTTGACTGGATGGTAGGCAGCCAAAATCTCTCAGTTTTATGTTTGAACTACATTATCAAAGAATTAACAACAGTCAAAACCATTCAACAAAATCTGGAAGAATAGAGAGCAAGAAAAAAAAACCTATGTCATTTTTGAATATAAGCAAAGCTCAAAAATCACCTGAAAAAAACCCCTTAAAATACTTAAAATAACTTTAAAATTATCTTAAATTACATTAAAATAGGGGATGACCTACTGAAGATCTATGATGTGGGCAAAACTGTAGAAGTCTGAGGTAAATTTGACATCTCAGTGAAATCGAGATTTTATTGCAGTCATTATTAATTAACTATTGGGACCCACAGTTTTCATTGTTGATATGGAATAGATTCCCATTTAGCTGTCCTGCGGACAACATACTAAGACGCTCAAGCATCTGATGTTCAAGCATTTTTGTATGAGGAAATGAATTTTAAAGCAATGTTCGTCCCATTTGATTGAACACCAGTTCTATTTTTGCTTGTATCTCCTTTTATGACCAGGGAAAAGCCAATTATCATTGAGTTATCATTGACCTTAGCTTTCTGAGTGGTTTGGTTTTACCAGATACCTTAAAGCATAGATATGGAATGGAAGATAGTATTTATTTGGCATGCACAAGGTGACATGGACAGACACCTGAATAAATGGAACATTGTAATATACATACTTCATTGTAACCTAATTTAATTCACAGTGCTATTTGACCCAAGGGAAAGTACAGCCCATTCACTAGTGAATGACTTTCTCTAACCGAAAGGCAGAGACTCAATGATTACCAATCATCATTTCTGAGGTTCTTTAGCCTGCCACTTGGGGAAAGGACCCAATGACAGAGGATCACCATTTTAAATAGCCATCCAAGCCGCTATTTATCAACATGTATCTGTTATCGAACTCAGGTCTTCTGTGCTGCTAAGCGGACATGTTACATACTTGGTAGCAGTAGCTATTCATGGCAGGTGTAACACATCACTGCTTACTTGAAGTACAGAATTATTTTTGTCTATTCAATTTGATCAAAACATTGAGTATTTGTTTAGGATTACCTACAAAAACACACAAAAAATCTTTTGCATTCATTGGTTTTCGAGTAATCATGGACACAAACCAACGGACAGAAACATAAAAAAACATAATCTTCTTGGTAATATGATTAAACATAATTAAATACTTTTTAATACATGAAGCTAATGCTTAACTCTTCTTCATTTAAAAAGCCATAGTAAGTGAAGAAATGTAGTAAACATCATAAATAATTATATATACATGTTTAAAGCACAAGTTCCAGAAATGTACCATAAGTATAAATGACATAAATGTTGAACTCCATCTAAGATCCAAAGAAAACACCTATTAGTTCTTGAAACATGTCTGTTTTATGAAATAACAACAGATTAATCCTCTTTACCATCGAATCTTGAAGTTGCACTCACTGTACACAAAACTCCTGAAAGATAATCACTTGGATTACCTGATTTATCTGTTAACATATTCTACAAGTTATTGACAAAGTGCCTTTAAACTTGTTTTAAACTTTTTGCTCACTACAATGTATATTAAAATTTGCACGGAGCCATTCAGGCCAACTGCTGTATGAAAAATTAAATACAAAGTTAAAGTCAAACATTCTGGCTGGACATCACCCATGTCCATCACATACAAAGTGGAACCTATGATCCCGTGTATTGAGACTGGTAGATGACAAATAATCAAGGTTAAAACCAGAGCTGTCATTAACTTGTTGATGTCATTTATCTGGTCCATGGCTCTAGGGCTGTTAGCTGTGGTAATGTCTGGTTGTCGTTGACTTGTCGCATTTAAAGAAAGGTATTTCTTCTTCATCATTAGTAAAGACAAAATCAGCAACACCATTGGAACCATCCCAGCACAAAATGTGTGGTAGATTAACTGGTACTTTGACTTGTCTGTGGTAAACAGTCTGAATGGCGGCACTAGGATGTTTTGGAATACATGCATCGCTGTCGGAATCTGGAGACAAGTTCCTGTTACGAGTACCATCAAAACAGATCCATAGACCATAACATTGGACCAAAGAAGTGCAGCTTTCTGAGGCCATATAAAACTAATAGTTCTTGCACATGATACACAAACTAGTATCCATTCTGAAGTGAACCTAGTCCAAGGGAGAAGCAGAAACAGCCACATTGCCGGAAGTGTATCTTCCCAAAAACAAGATGTAATCGTAACGGAAAGTAAACCCAACATCATGCATGTGTAGTTAATGCAACTGACTTTAAGCATAAAATTAGGATTATTCCTTTTCATTTTAAAATGAATCACAATGCCCACCAAAATGTTTCCTATTATTCCTGTGACACCGAGAATAATAAAAATGCCAAGCGATGCATATTGCAATCTTGTAAGGCATATATTTTCATCATCCATTGTGTATAGTGTGACGCTTACAAATGAAACAGCTTCCCCCAAACAATGCACAGTTCATATGTATAAAGAGCTGAATTCAGAAAAATTAATAGCAATAATTAATGTTAAAGATAGGGGCGTATTTCAAAATTTAAAAATTACTTCATGTATTAAGTACGGAAGAGTAGAAGGGTCAACCTGACAAATTTTTTTTAGTAAGTCGATAAATCGAGATAGCTATCTCGATTTATCGAGATATTTACTCGATAAATCAAGTTAACTATCTCGATTTATCGACTTACTAACTCGCAAAATCAACTTAGCTATGTCGATTTATCAAGATACTAACTCAATCTTGATTTATCGAGATACTAACTCGATAAATCGACTTAGCTCAAGGACCAATTAAAAAGCAGGTATAGGGCATTCAAAGTATGATGGACCACATTAGACCTTGAAAGTAGTCTCCAACGCCAAATATTACCCTATTAAGACATTTATGCAATGTGGTTTGATATATGTTTTCGCATCAGAAACCTGTAAAACCAGTTTTAAGGTGCCATAGGCATTATACATCAAGGACCATTATAGGGCTTGAAGTAGGCGACCAAGGTCAAATGTGAACCTACCAAAAGATTCAGGCTACATGACTACCAATAAGTTTTCAGACCCCAACAGAGATACAGGGCATTATAAGAACGCATAAACAGGGGGCTGGACAAACTGGCCCTTTGTCAAGTCAGCTCTTAGCAAGATGGCTAACGTAAAACTTGGCAACTGCAAACTCTCTCCAAAGTAAAAAAGACAAACAAGAAAAAGTGATGCAATAAGAATACTTTTATAGTGATTAATCTCCATCCAATGACAGACTCTAGGGCTAGCATTTATTTATGAAAAGTACATTGGGTATGCCTGTATCAGGTTGCATACTTTAATTGTAACCTTGTTCCCCTGATTTGCAAATAATGGTGAATGATTTATATAATCATGTTTTGTTTGTTTCAAAAGTGTGACAAAGTGTGACTGACACATATCAAAGAAATTTGGATGTCGTTATGAATTCCTTTAACCCATGTCATAAAGACAGTTGTTTAGACACTTATTCATATTAGCTTACTTCGTAAGTGATAATTAGCAACAGGGTAGATTACATTTAAAAAGGCAATTGCCTTGTCGGAGATTACGTACTATAAAGCTTTGATTAGATTACATTTCAGGTAAAAGTCTTGTATGTAACACTAAAATACCTAAGTCGATTTATCGAGTTAGTAAGTCGATAAATGAAGATAGTTATCTCGATTTATCGAGTTAGCATCTCGATAAATTGAGATAGCTAAGTCGATTTATCGAGTTAGTAAGTTGATAAATTGAGATAGCTAAGTCGATTTATCGAGTTAGTAAGTTGATAAATCGAGTTAGTATCTCAATAAATCGAGATAGTTATCTTGATTTATCGAGTTAGTAAGTCGATAAATCGAGATAAAAAAATTTGTTAGGTTGGCCCTTCTACTCTTCCGTAAAAAAGAGCTGAATTGGAGAAAATATAAAAATTACTTCATACAGACCCATTACAGCGGTTTGAATTAAAAGGAAATAAAAATTATAATGTTAAAATTGCAGATAAACAATAAAAGATATACAATTATACTAGGACATATTTCACAGACACATGTTTCAGTTTTGTAGTGAATTTAAACCTCCCTGTATTAATTTGTCAAATGTGACAAGTTATTAGAAAAGTTAATTGTGTGAAAGTTAATCATCTGACACAATGCGGAAGGGTAAAACGAATGACTAAGCAAGCAACCAATCATGATTCTGAGGAAATTAATAGAAATCGCTATTTTTGTACAATTATTTCAATGTTTGATAAGGGATGAGACAAGGTAATGGTGAAAGTATTGTGTAATTGAGTTTGTCTGTCTGTCTGTCTGTCTGTCCATGCACTCAAAATATCTATACATCAGATCCGTGTCATTTTCATGCAATATGTGATCTAACTATCATTCGGTCCTCCTCAAAGATGATCTGAATTTGGATCTGGTTCATGAATCCGGAACAGTGTTTGTGTTAATAGGCACTGCCTGTGGGAAAGGGTATGTACATTATCAGACACTGCCTGTTTACATTATATTTACACATATCCCAGCATAACGTGGAACCCCCTGAAAGGCATCTTAAAATGTACAGGCATATTATTCTTACTTGAATTATGTTTACTGGCTGATCAGATAAGGTGATCCGGGGGCGTATCATCAAAAGAATTCAGTGAAAAACGAACCAAAAATCAGTTTGGATTATTCCCTGCAGATGGTGTTCACCATGTTACAGGCTTGCTTTATTTCTTGGAACCAAATGAAAAGGTTGGTATCTGTGAATGTGGTTCAATGTTTCTAAATCTGAAACAATGTATAGACAGAATTAACTAAAGATATCCAGGATCATGCATCACCAAGCCGTAGACAGGTTACACATTGCTTTGCGCAGACAATTATATATGTCTGAAGATGATGCGAGTCAAAGGCCCAAAACATCACATGAGGAGAAACATGCCATGGACTGGACTGAAAAGACAATTTGTATGTGTCTCTGAAACAAATATTAAGGTTTTGTATGTGTCTCTGAAACAAATATTAAGGTTTTGTATGTATTTAAGGTTATTTGAATGTCATTTTCATGAGAAAAGTGTGGTTTTTGCCGGCTTTCATCAAAATGTCCATAAAAGCGGTAACAATTTAAAAGTAGCCAAAAATCGTGCCATAGAGGTCGGAAACTGGACTCAAGATGAAAATATTCCACATCTGATGTTGAAATGGCCAATGCATTCCAAATATTGAAAATCTTTGGACACTTATGCCCATTCACACTATAGGCCGGACACCTTGTGCTAAGAATTTTTCACTCAGTGGCGAAACCACCTTCCAGGATGCCTCATATCTTCCAAGGATTGGTGTATCCATAAGGTATGATGTGCATGGCCAATGACTGAACACTGTGTGTAACCTTAAGTAACAGTAGGGTGGCAGTAGGACGAGAGTAGTACAGACATGTGTCATCAGGGGACAACCTCCATTCACCTTATGTTACCATTGCACTGACATGTTACACCAACACATGACCAAGTCACAACATTTTAAATTTTCCGTAGGATGCTCAAGGAATTGGACAGTTTGCAACTGTGTCACAAGTTCGCATACAGATATCAGATGGTAGTTGAATGGGGTATAAGATATGGGTAGGCAAGATTTAAGTGTGAGCCAGGAAGACTACTGCCAAAATAAAAAAAAAAAACCAAGAAGGTTGCAAGACACAAAGTAAAATTAGAAAGAATGTACTGAAAATGTTCTGAGAATGAGATACAAGCATGACATGTTGGCAAATGCTCTTCTGAAGGACTTGTAACATCAAAGAATGATCTACCCATTGTTGCCAATTGTCAAATACAAAGATCAAACATGTCATTTTGACAAGCAGGTGTCAATGGGAGAGACAATGATATAAAGGGATTGTAGACAATAGTCCCATTAACCAAGAGGTTGTCACAGACATTAAAGAATTTTCTTTTCACAAATGTTTGCCTTCAAAAATCCCCACTGTCTGATCTGGGTTTAACAGGTCCAACTTCAGAAGTCTTCAGTGACAGGAAGTTACAGCAATCTGTTGTGCCCCAACCATGTTTGATTTTGTAAATTTACTGCGGCTTGGTTTCCAATACCATACCTTAACTGTAGATATGCCCTAGAAAGGTATATGTATTACATCTTTGCAAAAGCCAGACTGTTTAGTGTATATACTTCAAACACAAACTTGTCCAAAAATACTAAACTAATTCTAATTATTAAAACATGTTAACAAGGTGGAAGGCAGACTAGTTCAGACCAAAACTATGATACTTGATCAGGTTTTACTGTTTCTCATGGTTGTATTAATTTGTTTGAATGATTTGCTCATTGAGAGAGTACAACAGTAGGATTTTGTTTCAATCAAGTACTCAAATTATTGTAATCATTATTTCTTGAGAAACATATCTAAATGGTATATGGTATTGTTTACAGCTTTTGATTCTCAAAAAATCCTGAGCATCAGTCAAATGTTCATTTCTGTTTTATAGATTCATTTGGACCTGGTCCTTTTCTGCCAATGTGTAACACCAATTATTAAAAAAAAAACAAGTTGGTCAGAAAAACTACCTTTAAAATGTGACGTAAAACCAAACTTTTATGTGGTACATTTTGAAAAGTGTACTGAGGGTGGAGGCTGGTTGAATGACACTAAAGGGCAATTGAAGGTCTTGCAAAACAAAAAGAAATGTATCGCCATTCTATATTATTTTAAATTATTCACAAAGATTTGTTTTACTTACTAATAGGATTATTTGATGTGATTCATGACAAGCTTCATGGGCAAAGCACCAGTTATTTTATGAGACATTATGATCCATTGTTAACAGTCTTAAACACTGTATTAATATTATAATCATAATTCAATAAAACTGTCACTCCCTTTTTATATTAAAATGCAAACATTAAAGTAATGTCCTGAATGTATCTGACCTGGCTATGTCCTCCGATTGTCCTGGCTATGTCCTCCGATTGTCCTGGCTATGTCCTCCGATTAATGTTAACTGCCTTGCTTTATGTTCAGTTGCACCTTAGAGTCCATCAGGGATGGAGATTAAGCGCTATGAACGTCCACATTAGTTTAGATTAGATCTGATTTCTACACATTCCTTCCCCAAGTAACGTCAAATTATGAGATCAAAATAGAGTAGGCTACAGAGGTAAGGCAGCTTATTGTAGCTCATGAATTCCAAATGAATGCCAAATAAGGCAAGCTGATATATTTTGGTTTTTAATCTGATTTTAACTACAGGTTTATGGCAAATCATTCAGAAATAAATAATAGATCAGGCTGTAAACACTGAAGTGGCCAATACAACTTAAGACCCATTCATTGAGTTATTCTAAATTTCTCTACAAGTGGAACAATCTTAAGTTGACACATAGTTCAAGACAAGCAAACTAGAGCCAGAGTCAGTATGCATAGGCCACGGCAAGATGAAGGTGAAATCCAAACAGCTTAAAGTAGTCATTACAAGACAAACAAGTTTTAACATAATTACTGCTGGAATTGTTATAAGTTAGTAAACTATTATCAGGTTTTAGTTACAACTAAAAGTTTTATGATTTGAATCCAATTTAATTACCGTTATTATTTATTTTATTATTCTTTTATTTATTATAGTAGCATGTATACATTCCACTTTCTCAAAACAGCACACAATACAACAATTATCAGTATACCCAGCCCTCTGTGGGCTTATAAGTCACTTCAAATACATATTAATTTAATGTGTATGTTTACATTTAATTGTTCAATGATGCTTCAAGAAAAAACTTTTTTCTCTTATTCCAAATACTTTCAATGAAATTTGCAAGATACTTGGACTTCAAGTTCATCAAAATACACAATTGTACACCTGGGATTAAATGGTTGAAACTAGGAATTAATTTAAACAAATTGTTATGCTCAGCATTATATACTGGACACAAAAGCAAAAAGTGATGTTCATCTTCAATAGAGCAAACACAATCTTTCATTTAACTCTTTTCGGATGTATCGCCCAGTTTCTATATTTAAAGGTAATATGCCCATGCGAAGCTGGGCAAGTAATGATCTTTGATACCTGCTAATATTGCTTATGACATAATCTTCTACATTAATGTTTTGTTTAAATTTCACATAGTTCCTTAACTTTGGTTTGTAACCAACTGTATTGGACCACTCTTCGCGCAAAAGATCAAGCTTTATATCCGTCAGGTCAATTTCTTTTCCTTCAATAATATGATGAGATTTATTAACACTTTCAAGAATGTTATACATATATGAAATTCTGCAACCTTTTCTGTCAGTCTTTCATTTTTCATTTTAAGAAGTCTGTTCCAAAATCTCAGTATAGAAAGAAATGCTGGAATTTCACACTAATCCACCCCATGTCAGCTTGAACCGCATGGGTTGGAGCATTTTTATGTACACCTAAAAAGTATCTCATGGCCCTATTTTGGACCATTTGCCCAAACTTATCATTCCCCAAATACTTGCTCCATAACTAATAACACTATTTACACCAGTATCATACAATTTAGTGAATGTGAGATAGCCAATGTTTTTAAATTGCTTGAATTTTGATATTATTGAGTTGAGTGCTCTACCACCAGATTCAGCTAGAGTTCTGGCACAGAGTTCAAATGTCAGGTATTCATCAAAAATTACGCCCAAGGTATCTATAATTGCCAGTTAAATTTATCTTACAGATTAATTTTGAATTCATATTTTGTAATAGGTTTTCTTTTATTTCTAAAAATGAATGATTTTTGTTTTGTCAATATTCACCTTCATTTGCCATTTGTTACACCAATAACCAACATGGTCAAGCATTTTCTTTAAATTTTGTTCATTCTCACTTATCAAAACTATGTCATCTGCATACAACAGAATGCAAATTTGAGTGTTTCCTAGTGCGACGACAAGTTCCAACTCTTTCAGCTCTTTCGCATGGTCATTGAGATATATATTAAATAAAGTAGGTGATAAGTTATCACCCTGTCGTACCCCTTGTAAGGTACCAAACAATGTAGTTGTGAGAGTATTTCTTTGAACACATGATTGTGAGAGTAAATCATACATTAATAACTGTGTGAGATAGGAAATGAATTTCAAATAATCAAGTATTCTTGTCAATAACAATCACCCATCAATAATCGAGTTATAGACTCTACTGTCTTTGGCAACAATATGTTAAAACACTAAAACAACACAAAATAGATTATCATATATTTATCATTTAATATCACAGCACATGAGTTAGAGCAATGCTGGATCAATCCAAAACAGTGTCACTGAAGGGCCTTGGAGGCCAAGAATAATCAGGAACTACAAGTTAATCCTTCTCTGTTCAAAAGTACGCCGGGCTCCAGCCAACATGAAAAAAGCCTTCCATAGGCAGAGAAAGATACACAATAAAACAAAATGAGATATTTTGAATACATTATATGGTAGCTCAATTGGTGCTAACACATGTAAGTTAAAACCCTCAAAATAGGATTTATCTATTATAAAAATAGTGTAAATAATAGCTATCTTACACTTACGTGTAAATAACAGTGGCTGTAAGAAATTCAAATGGTCGTTATTATATTAATATAACATGTTTAAGATCTGGATGTACAAGAAACATGCAACAGACTTAAAACAGGTACAAAACCTATCTCTGAACTAGTTAGTGGATTTTTTCAGTAGGCATCACATAAATCTCCCAGAAGAATGTAATGTCCAACAAGACAAAAGAGAAAATGAAAACAAGGGTCAATTTAGGGTTTGTACATCCCAAAAAAGCCAGGGTCCTGTTGTGACTGGCATTCAACATTGCTACTTGTTAAATATTATAATGCTCAGAGTTCTCCACTTTGGTAAATACCAAGCAATTGAAGTTTTAAATAAAAAGTATTTCCATTTCAATAAAATTCAAATACTTTTGAAATACATAGCACCAATATATATATATATATAAAAACCCCAAAATTTTATTCTGCAAATGAATGAATTTGTTATTCTTTATTACTAAAATTGGAAACTATTTACATTCAAATGTTTTTGCAAGAATCTGACCCCCATGTCTGGTAAATGCACACTGTCAGATATTAAATGAAATCTCACAAAGATTCGAGCTTTTAAGAATTTTTAATTATAGCAAGTGCTGGAACACTGATATTGAATATCACAAAGATTTCTCAATTACATTGATCACTTCATTATTTTATCTGCATTTTCTTTGTCTCTTCAGGTTGTCTCTGAAATCAAAAGTAACAACCAAAGTATTACCAGATCCCATCATAAACTGTTCATAAACAAACTGATATTACTCCAAGCTATCAGTGTAGTTGGCAGTAATGTAACAATAGTGCAGCTACTGGTGCTCTCACATGTGTCCAGTTAACATGATTAATGTTAACAGTTGAACAACATACATCAAATCTGATTATAAAATCATGTATCTTGTATTATTTACAGTTATGTTATCACAATTCAAAGAAGTTTGTTAATAATTATTACAAGATAGAACACCTTACAACATACTTAAAAAAGAGCGTTCAGAGAGTGACATGGCTTTGAAGAAAACTACTCAGATTTATTCACTTTTGCAGACTTTTCAACACCTCTAGGAGTTGGATTCATGTGTTCATTTGCAATATTTGGATAGTGTTATTAATTAAAATAACTAACATAATGGTTTTTACCTGTGTATGGCACATGGTTGATTTTAATAGACACACATTCTTTCTAAAGGCTTTAATAAGTTTTAAAAGTTGTGCAAAATCTTATTATTTAAGAAGCACTTGTAACTGCTGTGCTGCAGCTGTAAAAGTTTCCAGAATTTGAATTACAATGTCAACAACTCTATCATGTAACTTGCCCATTTCCATATGTTCTTCCCTTTTCCCCTCCACTGTTTGAGGACATTTTGCAGTAGATCACCTGGTGCTTCAGGAAATACTTCTGGTCTAACTTGTCTCAAGGTGTGGAGTGAGAAATCTGACCTGAGAACACCTAGTTACAACAACAACAACAAACAAATTCAGAGATTTCTTGTTCCCCACTTCAGGATGAAATTGGTGTGTATGTTACATTATTCAAAAAAATTACTGGTAAGTATAAAAAAACCTCAAATTATTATCATCTTTACAGGGTATTGTTGGTGGCAACAAAGTGCAAAAAGGTAAATATCCAAACATAAATGGTTGCCATGACAACAGTTTTTATTGACTAATGCCTAAGATTTAATAAAGCATGGTTCAATAGCAATAAGACATTGGTGTATAATTTATAGTTTATTGACTTATACTCTTGCAATATGAATTGCTATTTTGTTTGCTTATAGAACTGGAAACTTTTCAATTGCAATACAGGTTCTAAAATTTCATATAATGTTTACCATCATCGACAAGACATTGCAGGAAAGCTTTTGCAGCATCTAGGGCCTCTAGACTTGGCATTGTTTTGACAAACTTCCCAATGAAGGCAAAGCCTATACCATTGTTCCAGCCTTTTGCTGTCGCTCCTTTGTAATTGTGTCCACGCCCTTCATAGATATGACCATCATTGCACACCAGGTAGTTATAAGATATATCTGCAAAACCTACGGCAGAAATGTAAAATCATAAATTGTTCACCAACTCAGCTAGCTGGTCTTATGTCAAAGTCTAATAGTATAACATGTGTAAGACAATAGGCTGGTCAGTCTGGAGTTAACTGTAATGTGTAATTTAGTGTTAATTTACACCCGCATATGAAGAAAAACATATATTGCAACATAACTGCTGTCAAATGTGGCCAAGAAAACATTGAGTTGCTGGTGTATTATTAATACTTTATATATTTGCTGCAACTCATGAACAAGAATAATTCAGTATTTTCTGAAATGTGAGAAGGGCATGACAGAGAATATATTTTTAAAACAAATGATGGCCACTATTCAATAATTTCTAAAACATCCTTATAGCCCCATATTTCAAAGTAGTTGACTAAGGAAAGTTTTGCTTTATTGTCATACTCATGGAACATAATATTTTTAAACAAGCTCTGACGAAGGAGCACAATATAAATGAACACATTTTCATCTGAAATTGAAGATCTTTGATTGAACAAGAATACTTCATATTGCCAAAATGGATTAATAATTTATTTTGATTTTTCTTTTTAATTGTGCTCACATTATCATACAAATTCTGAAAGAACAACAATATGCATGGAAATTCCAGAATCAACAGTAATTTGTCAAGGTTAAATGATAAACTTCATCACCTGAGTAAAAAAACTTTAATGATGACACAGGCCTCAGCAGTCACATAGGTCAATATATTTGCAACCTAAATTTCCAAATACAAGTTCACCATACAGCAGTAATGGCTCCCTTCAGTACTCTTACAACTGACAAGACTCCACAACAGTAACTTGAGTCATTTGAGCTTTATTAAATTATTATAATTGAAGAATGTCTCTGCAGTAGCAAACTGCACCCTCACCCCTGTTAAAGCCCACTTGTTGCAGGTTTTTCACTGCTGACAGACATTCTTGGGTACTCTCTATCCTTGCTGTATCAGCTGTGTGACTTACTATTACATAACCAGCAGGGGTACTGAGGGGATCTTGACCCCCATTTGGTGGTGAAGCGCCCCACTGCTCTCGTGTGTGTAACTGTATTATTCCAGCCTCTGAAAAGAAATACAGGTGGTACTGTGCTAATTTTATTGTTTACTCATAAATGTGATAAACTGTCTGTACCGGTAGACTCTGTAGCACAACAGTTTCAGTTTCATGCAAAGTTTCATAACTGCAATAAAAAGAGGCAGGATTTCTACTGAAAAAGGGTAACTGGTTAATTAAGACAATCACAAAGTGCAGCAGAGACTGATCTAAGGCCCACTTCTAAAGAAAACTCTGAATTTTTTTTGAAAAAAATCATTTTAAAGTTTAGAGTGGAGGCAGTACAATGCAGAAAAAGTATTACCTGGGTATTGAACTACCTGGATTCAATTGTATAGCTAGATCACACATTGGAGGGGGTACTACGATCACCTTGAAGAATAAAGGAGAATACAGGCAATTTAATTTCTCTAGCATTAACACAAAAAAGGCAGGAAGTGTGGTCACATGAGAAAAAGAACTCTAGATTTTCTTTATTCTTCACCTGTCCCGAGATTAAGCCTCAACAAAGCAAGATTATCCTGAGAATATAACATGAGCTGGTGAAGATATCTAGTAATTTTCCTACATTACCCAACGAATTAGATCCAAGTAGGCAAGAATCAGTGTGTAGAGACTCTTCTGCCACAAAAAAAGAGTTAGTTGAGAACAGGGAAGAATAATCAGAGAATTAACCGAGAAAAAGAACAGTAAGACTTGTTAGTGACTGTTCTATGACAAAGTTACAACATGAAAGAATATGCTACCTTTTATCAAGGGAACCTCAAAAGTGACGAATACCAATAATTTTGAACATCAGGTAGTTTTTGCTATGGGGTGGCAAAAGACGAAGAGGGTTGAAGGCAATAAAAGGACAATGAAGAATCCGCCAAGAACATTGAAGAATTTACTATTTGCAGCAGATATTTGACATTAAAGTTAGCCACTGTCTGACCTTGGTATGAGGACTTTCTGGTTTGCAGCAAACATAAGTTTGGTGCATAAACTGATTTTCCTATGGGAAAATCTATGAAGTCCAGGCCATTTTAGTACTGATCTGCACAAAGATATTACAAATAAAATGTAACTGAATAAAATTGTTATGAATAGGAAGCTCATAAAAGGAAAAAAAAGAATGAAGTAATTTGTCAGAATTATTTCTGGAGAAGTCTATGTTTAATTGAGACCAGTGTTCTGATGATTTTACAGACCAAGGTTGCAATGATGCCAAAAACAATCAAATGCCTCTGGCTTAATTTCCTTTTTTGATTGTAAATTTTAATATTTTTATGTAGTTTTCCAAGTGTAATGATGATTGTGGGCCTCTTTAGATTTTCAGAATTTTCAGAATACAAATGTCCTTAATTTAACTTTGAATCATGGAATGTTCTGGTCATATCTGTGATTTTTGTGGCAATTTTAGGCCAATAAAGTGACTATTAATTCTTACTAGTTTATTGCGGACATGGTAGCTCATGTAGAGAATTTTACATGCTGTGACAAATTTTTCATTTTTCTACCTTTACCTGTGAGTAAGTTTTGTGACTTTACTGTTTCCTGTACACCTTCTACATTCACAGGATGAAGACCGCATGTTCCTCGAGGAGTATCATCATCTGGGTTTATTCCTGCAGCATGACACAGAAGTAATGCTGTGGTCAATAAACCCAATTGGTGAAGCCTCTCTGTCAAAACAAATTCAGCAAGACTACATGGAATGAACATTAATATCAATGCCCAACATATGTCACATATCTTGAGGTCAATGCCCTTTCACCATTGTATTGCAATATTGGGATTGACCTCTGCACTTCCTCACATGCTTATTATTATGATCTAGTATCAAACTCACAAATAATGCTTTTTGGTTCTGCCTTGCAATAAATGAGTTTATGAACAAAAATACTTGCCAAAGCTTTTGATTTTTGAATTACTTGGAAGCCAAATTTAAACTCACGGTTGGGAAATGCCACAAATATTTGGCATCATGCAATCCTTCAGTATGTCTAATCATACGGTGGCAAATGTTTTTCTCGTGCCATAAAGAGCCAAGTTCAAACTCACAACACAGAGTCACAAGAAATAATGCTCAGTGAAAATACTCTGCAATTATGGTATCATATTATGAATAAAATCACTGAGATAGCTTTTAATTTTGAATCATTTATATCATAGCCCCACTTTACTTGGATATCTATTCTAATTGTCTCCGATAAAGATACGGGGGGAATTGGTGGTGTAGCGGTTAGAGTGCTCGACTTCAACCTCTGAGGTCGCCGGTTTGAATCTCGGCCAAGGCGTTTAAATAGGTGTATTAAGCAATATGACCCTGGCAGTTGAACGCCAGGTAAAACAATAAATAAAATAAATCCAATAAAGATACCACAAATAAGAACAAAGTTTTTATAATACAAATCTTCATCCTAGTTTGTATTCACGCCCATAATTTTGTGCTATATCTCCACGTAAGAATCAATAAAATGAGTTCAGTAACATTTAAAGGATTCTCCTCCGGGTTGATTGTGAAACCATGGCTTATAGCTGTGACAAAATATTTCAGCATTTTCAGCTTTTCTATATTATGCACCCAGAGTCTGTCTTTAGATAGAGATTAAGTGCTATATAAGTACTGGTAGAATTACAACTGTCTTGTAAAAATATATGTATAAAGCTTCCTCACTCCTGTAAGATGTATATTCCTCTTTGACATAGTATTTCATTAACATGAATGCTGATTTCATGAACAATGTCATCAGTAGAGCCATAAGTGTTTTGTGGAACAATCCATCTGAAACAAGAAAAAAAATCTGATATAATTATGTGTATTTAAAATCAATACTATGTCAACAAAACAGAATCAGAATTTCAATCAATCACCAGTGAGCTTAATACACCTATTTAACTATTTTCTGAAAGGACTAAATCCCTGTGTAATTTGCAATATTCATACTATCTCCCTGTGCTCTTCTGAAGAATTACTGTACATTCGTAACCTGCCAGTAATTAAACCATCGATAACAAGTGAAATATATATTGAAGCAAATGGTACGGGTACTTATAACAGCAAACAACAACACACTGCAGAGAACAATAACTGTGAATAGGTTTAATATTCTCATAAAATACAGATGATGAAGTTGGGTGTGTGCCAAAGTTGGGTAGGTGAGCAGTACAGCTCTAAGACTTACCCTAGGCAACAATGAACAATGGCCCTGGCGGACCTTGGTTACCCTCTGTGTAAATTAAATAAAATAGGCACTAATACAATATTGTTATTTTCACTCTTGATACATATTTTACCTCTGCCAAGGAGGTTACGTTTTTGGCGGCTTTTGTTTGTCTGTTTGTTTGCAAAATAACTTGAAAAGTTATGAAGGAATTTGGATGAAATTTTCAGGAAATGTTGACAATGGTATATATAAGGAACAGATGATTTTGCTGGTGATCTGGATCACAGTATGGATCCAGGAATTTGAAAGGATCTTTTATTATTGTACTCATGAGCAGTATTGAAGTTCTTGACGAAGGAATGCATTCTGAATGCTCTTGATTCGATCTGTGATGACTAAATGAGACATGTCTGTCACACATTAATCTGTGTATCCGTGTGAAAAATTGTTCATGCCAGGTCAACGGTGAAAAGAAAATCACAAATATAGCAACAATTTTGAAAAAAAAACTATTTTAAGTTGCTGTCACATGTTGTTAGGTATTGCATGAAGTACTGATGTCCTACAACAGCTTTCAGAAACACAAAATATGTTAAATTCACTTTTTCCCATGGTTATTTATTCAAAAGAAAAAACCTTTCCCACACCCAAAAACGAAAGAGCCCAATACTTATGATGTTTGGTAAAGTATCACTCAACCCATAACAGCATGTGTGAAGAATACAGGGGTGGACAGTCTTAATGACAGAACAGGACAATGAACAATTAGCTTTACCTACTGTCCATTGTACTGTCGTGTCCATAAGACTGTCCACCCATGTACAGGTCAGTCTTAGCATGGTTGTTGTTGAAAAATGTAACCCAACTTTCACATTTGGCCACGACTTTTTTATGTAGATATGTTCATAAGTTAAAGTTCTGGTCTGTTTATGCTCTGTTGCCACTTTGAAATGGCGCCCCTAGCCATTTCAACACCAAGTGAAATAATGTAAAATGTTCAAGTTTAAAGTGAAACAATACAAATAGCAAATTGGTTCATCAGCATTGAATCAAATAGATTTACAGGTTGCAAGCTAGATATACAAACTTCCACTGATTAAGTACATATTCACACTAAAATCTATTTGTATGCTTTCAGCAAGCAGACATCTTTTGTGATACACAATAGAGTTTATTCTGAAGTGTTGAAAATGATGAGCCATCTGGAAAACAGAGGCCAGTGCTGGATTAATTGGCGCAATGATATTATATTGACATTATTATATCAACATCTGAAATATTTTCTCTGTCAATAAAAAAATAAAGCTGTCAATTGTATCTTAAAATGACTGGAGACACACCTTGTATAGTTGAAATTTATTAAGTGTGATATTGGACACCTTATAATATCATTTACAACAATCTACAGTACCTGTTTGGAAGATTGTTGTCTTTATTGAGTGTAAAAAGTGGTACTGTCCGACTGAAACAAATCTGATTGTTAATCCAAATACCGCTACAAGGAATGGAGATAATTGCCTGAACCAATCAGCCATGGTTACATGTATTCAAAATCCAAACACAATTTATCAATTCTAACACTTTCTTAACAGAAAAATATTCTCAATTATATCTAAACGCCCAACTGAAAGTATCCACAATTAGACCTTAAATGCAACAGAAAGTATTCTCAGCTTGGGTATTCTGAATTCCAAGTTGGTGTAAAAAGCGTTTCAATCAAGTCTTTTAAATGTTGGGAATTTTGTGGTTATTTTTTTCACGTGGGAAACACAATACCTAAACGGATGTTGGCATAATTGACAATAACCCGCACAGTACATGAGTTGCCTTGGGATATGTATCAGTACTACCGGTACTTATTATTGATCACAGCGGGCATTACGTTTTGAGTCATCTCTCATCGTTGGGGGATTTCCCTACCCTAGGTATAGTTTTGCCTCATTTCCGTACACTGAAACCAGGCACTTTAAAGTGAACCAAAACTGGGTGATTATTTACCCAACAGCTTAACCTTGCGGAAGGCTCAAGTTTCTTTGCAGTTAGGAGAAATTTTCAGTAAAAGTTTCAGTTTATATAATGTGCCTGTACTGGCTTTTACATTATCATACAGCTCACAACATGCATGAGTGCTGTATGAATACCAGATATCTGTGTGCATGATTGAAAAAAGATATCATGCCAATTTGAGCCTTAAGCAAGGCTACCAACAGCTGTATACACTAGCAGTGATATCTGTCGATCTATATCAAATGGTTATGTACCACAAGATCTGTAGCACTGCCAGCGTACCTAAATTTCCATAACTTCTTCCTTAGCTCATTTCTGATGTGTCCTTTAAATTTTGTCAAAATGTAACAACAACCAAGTTATTCTGCCCTGTAAAAAATTCGTCGTTGGGTACCTCAGCAGTGATACAGATTTTGCGTACACAGCCGCTGGGTAAGCTAGCAGTGCTATAGATCTTGTGTAAGGTCTATACAGCTGCTTGGTATGCTAGCAGTGATATTGATCTTTGATGCATGCACAATCATTGGCAACATAGAGTTCACTATCTTGGTTACAGGGTAGTTGGGTATGCCAGTAGTGTAAGTATGCAGCCATTGGGTACTCTAGCAGTGGAATAAATCTTGGGTGCACAACCATTTGTAGTTCTGAACTTCAGGGCAACAGTCCAAATATCAAAAAGCCCTCGTGTCGAATTTCAGAACTAAACCATTTGATGCTAGTGATATAGATCTTGCGTACACAACCATTGGATACACTAGCAGTGATATAGATCTTGCGTACACAACCATTGGATACACTAGCAGTGATATAGATCTTGTATACACAACCATTGGATACACTAGCAGTGATATAGATCTTGTATACACAACCATTGGATACACTAGCAGTGATATAGATCTTGCGTACACAACCATTGGATACACTAGCAGTGATATAGATCTTGCGTACACAACCATTGGATACACTAGCAGTGATATAGATCTTGTATACACAACCATTGGATACACTAGCAGTGATATAGATCTTGCGTACACAACCATTGGATACACTAGCAGTGATATAGATCTTGTATACACAACCATTGGATACACTAGCAGTGATATAGATCTTGCGTACACAACCATTGGATACACTAGCAGTGATATAGATCTTGCGTACACAACCATTGGATACACTAGCAGTGATATAGATCTTGCGTACACAACCATTGGATACACTAGCAGTGATATAGATCTTGTATACACAGCAGTTGGGTACGCTAGACAGATACCACTGTTGGAGACTCGTCTCACTTTTGTAGTAGTATTATGAACAAAGTTGACATGATAGGCTGTAGTACTCAACAGATCAGTCAAATATACTCAGAAAATATTTTTGGGTCATCTGTGCAATAGACATATTCAACAAACAAATGCACCTTCAGTCACATGGCCTATAGTTGGTCAGTTAAAGATATGCTGTGTGCTGCCTTTCAATATGGTTTTTCAGTGTACTACTTTTAACTGTTTTAATACTGTTACTATTAAAGGCAAATTCTTTCGTTCTTTTCTAAAAGATGACAAAACAGTAAAACGTATGTATATTTTTTATTGATATACATTTAAAAAAAATATGTAAAACTTATATAAAGAGTCAAACTAGTACACATGCTGGGATATTTTGGGAGAGAAAAAAGGCCTCATAAAGGGTGGTATTCAAAATATTTTTATGTAATTACTAATCTAGGTTACAACTTTAATGCCACATTTTCTTAGTTTAGTCATTTATAGCACATTTATTTAATTTTAGATCTGATATTTTATTAATGAGATCACAATACTCTTGCTGATATTCTAACAATCCATAAGAATACTTTTCCTTGCTACTAATATGAACATGAACAACATCCCATAATGTTTATTGTCTTGATCTGATATTGAGATTAACATTTACTATAATATTATTCTTAAGAATAAAATTATCTGGAAAATTTCTTTATTTTTTTTTTACCTTCTTTGGGAGCCTGTGTTTGCACCTGTGTCTGCTCATTCCATTTGCTTCCATCCGCTAACAATTTTAAACCATAATTTAAACATTCTGTGAGTTTTGTAGTATCTTGCCAGTAAGCCCAATTGAAACCATGCAATCCTTTCAATGTTAATACCGACATTGGTGCACACAACAAAATCACACCAATCTAATCCACTAATTGCCCTTCTACTTGAGCAAAATATTTATTATTTTGCTTTAGTCAAACTTTACTGGCAACCTTTTCATAAAATAAACATGGCTTTAATGATGCTTCCTGTGGACTAATGTCCCATTCACACTACAAGCAGTACCTCCAATGGTTAGAAGTTCTTCTTAATGGCGGAACAGCCCCCAGGTTGCCCCATTTCGTCCGAGTTGTTCACACTACCGCTGGACGGCCACTGATTGGACACGATTTTAAACCATCAATAACAGTAGGATGACACTACGACAAACATTGGCAACTTCCATTAACCTTAATTCACCTTTGGTAGCCGTTGGACAAACATGTTGCAAAACGACCAATACCTTAACTCACCTTATGTCACCATATTACACCAAAAGATGACTGAATCACAACCTTATGTACACCGTGGACCACACCTTCGGTTACCGTAGTAAGAAATTCATATGCACATGCACGACATCGTATGCACATGCTCACGCAATCAAAATCAGAGGAGGAAATTTTATACATTTTGAAGCTTCTGAGGGACCAGCAAGGTAATGGACACTTCGCCACTGACCCGCAAGGTTGCATACAAAAGTCAGACGGTGATCCAAGGATAGGGACATTTCACCAAACACATGTTACCGCTGGTGATATTGCCTGTAATGTGAATGAGGTATATGATCTCTATATGTATATAGGCATTTAATTTCTATTAACCCGATAGGTGGTGAAGTTGTCACATCTTTCACTTTTCCGTCTGGGGAGGCTCCAAGCCACAGAAAGGCAGGATTTATTACAAGGCCAAGATCATAGCTTGCAATATCATGGTTGTACTTTTTGGACATTTTCTTCCTGTATATTTCCTTGGCTTTGTTCTCTGACTTGATTCCATGATTCCTATATTTTCGCCTGGAATATTCTAGTTAATAAAGGATTGATTCAATGGTGTAGCTTTCCTCATCAAGATGTTACCAAACTTAGATGCAGTTAAGTGATACTGTCTTTCTTCTTTCCAAGTTTAACATAAATGTTGTTGCTTAGTTACAGCTACTAGGTTTTGGGACATTTTTATCATTGCTTGATATTCTTTTATCTATTTTTTAGATAGTCTACATTTGACAAGAAGATCTGTGTACTTGTGCATGCAGACTCAAAACACTTCAGGGTGTCGTTATTTATATCACCATGTCTCATATTAAAGAAGAAAAACTACATAAAGTTTATATATATAATAATAACATGGAAAATGTTATTTAAATACTTATCCTGCTTTACAACTACACTTCCCACTCATAAAAGTACCATCTTTCCATTTCATTGCACAATTAATTTGAATGAATGAATGTGCATATTTTTGTGAAGCAAAGCATTTATCATTTATGAAGAGTTTTTCCCCTCTCTTGTCAGATATCCAGATATCAAGAACATACTGCTCAAGAAAGTACTGATAGGCCTTTTTATTTATCTTCCCCGCACTCTTTTCCTGGTATTTGCTAACTAGAAAAAAATCAAATGGAGTGTTCTTCCCTAGGTTATATCTCTTGGAGAAAAGGCAAATTTAATAACATAACTTGACAGTTCAAACAAAAAAAATAATTTTCAAAAAAAGCAAATTCATCTAATTAAGTTATTTTAAAATGATGAAGCACTCACACCAGTAACTCGCATAGCAATCTGAATATTAACTACTTGGATAAGGAAGGACTTGATGTTTGTCTGGATTGACTTTGTTTGCCAACTGTAGGTCACATGACCTGTTTGTTGAGTAACAAATTCGTAGTGGACCCCCATCCTTGGAAATTAATTTGACATTCTAGCTGATTTCAGTTATATTCTTAAAACAGTATTTTTCAGTATTCAAATATATTTTCCTAAATTTCTTTCCCAGTATTTCCAGTAATGATTCATGGGTGACCTGCATGACATATGTCAACATCAAATTTACATCATTAATCTGTAATGAAATTTTGTCTTTGTTGTCTTTTGTGACAAACTTTATGGTTGTACATTTTAAGTATCCATACAAAATCTACACCATGTAATATTTAAGGAATAACACATGACTAGCGTGGGGTTATGCAGGGTTTTACAACGAATAGCGACATAAGTAACACGAAGGCGAGGCCTGAGTGTTTCCAATGAGCTATGAGTTGTAAAACTATGCATAACCCCATGCTAGGAGTGTGTTATTGTGATTCTAACATGACATTTTATATTTGACGAAGATTTGTAGTGCATATTCTTTATAATTTGACTTTTAGAAGGTGAAGTGGGATTATCACTCACATATGAAAAAACTGGTTGTGAGGTTATGCTCGGTTTTACAATGGCGATTGACCAATCAGAATTGCAGACACAAGTGTGTCATGTTAGAATATACATCAAAGAGCAGACTAATAATCAGTTCAACTACATTATGTGGTATTTGCAGATAAATACAATTTGTAAGTTTAATATCTGACACTTGTTAAATACCAATATTTGGTACTGTTTTTGGCTCATTTACATCAATTTTAGGCCAATTTAACAGCAATATTTGGATGACACAAATTCCAAAATGACTGATCAGACACGCAATGGTCAAAATGCACTAAAAATGTATTCATTTATTGTGAAAACATGTATGAAATTAAATAAGGGCTTCAGCTTGGCAACATAATGATATGCATATTATTTACCTCCATGGGTGGGGAGGGGCAGACCAGCCCCACATCCTGGAACTAAAATTCTTAATATGGCCCTCGAGTGGGCCAGGCCAATACAAATTCATTCTATGATATAAACTAAGTTTTCTGTGAAAATTTCAGCCAGATTGACCAACTTTAAGGGGTGGTTTACACTGACATAGTCTACACTTTTTTTTACTGAAAATGTTTATTAAACGTTTATAAAATAACTGAAGAAGTTAGGTTTGACTGGAAACCTTTTTTAACATTTATAAAATAGCTGAAGAAATGAATATTATGCTGGAAATGTTTTTCAAACATTCATCATGAAATAATTGATAGACAGTACACATAAAATGTTTAAACAACATTGTTGATCAAATCTTTTAAAAACATTCTATCAAAAACGTTTTTTAAACCCATATTTTCAGAGCAATAAAAGGGGACTTTGTCAAACAGTGCCCCACATGCACTCCCTAAAAGTAAGAATTGAATGGAGGCACTTCATTAGTGTGCAACCTTAAAAAGATATTGAATTTGACCTCGGACCACATTATTATTCAGACATTATTCTGTTCATTTGTAACATTTTTCTAACATTTATCATTAAATGTTTTATAAACGGATTACATAAAACATTTTAAAACATTCTATTATAAATGGTTTTCGTATCCATCATTTTTTTACCTTCATAAAACGATTCCTTTCAAACGTTTGCAAAACCAAAAAAGATGTTTACTTAAAAGGTACTTAAATTTAGTAAAATGGCGACTGCCTTGGGATAATGTGGTTTACAGTCTAAAATCTGCTTTAATTGAGAAAATATAAGCGTATCAGTATATCAGCACCAATTCAAATTCATTCTCTGATATAAACTGAGTTTTCTGTGAAAATTTCAGCAAGATTGGTCAACTTTAAGGGGTGGTTTGGACTGATCTGGCATTTTATGACATCCTCGCTACCTACACTCCCTGAACCTGTACTTTGGACTAGACATGTATTTCAAAAGGAACACACTACTAAAATTCATTTAAGTGGTGGTTCCTGTGGGGCACAATATGGTTTACAACCTTAAATCTGCCTTAACTGAGAAAATATCAGCCTATCTTGATACAGCCACCAGTGGCTTTATTTCAGCCTTACTGGACCACATATTACACAGATGACTCCACTGGTACACCAGTTGTAATCCTAAAACCCGTGCAAACAGTTTTAGTTTGTGTCAAGTGATTTTCTATTCAAATTTCATACTTAAATACCAATATTTGGTTATTCCCAGCAGGCACGGACCTTTGAAAAGACTTTGATTTAGTGTTGAAAATCAATCCTAACGCTGATATACTCTTTTTCAACACTAAATCTAAGTTTTCCGACATGAAAAAAGTAGCCATATTTTAGACCAAAAAATACTAGTGATTTAGCGTTGAAAATTCATCCTGAGTTATTTTTAACACTAAATCTAAGTTAGATAGACAAGAAATAGTTGCCATGTTTCACAAGAACAATCAACACTAATTCGTGTTTAGGTTTTCAACATTAAACAGTAGTTGTGTTTTAGACTAGAAATATTGGTGATGTGGGGTTGAAAATTGACCCTATAACTGATGTACACTTTTCCAACAGTAATTCAAGTTTGATTTCTGACAAAAAAGTAGGCATATTTTGGAATAAAAAAACACATATTGAATGTGAGCAAATGTATGACACGAGTATGTTAATTGTGTACTTTCCCCAAAAGTGGTGAACTTTAAAAAAAAAAAAAAATGATATAGCTAGATAATTTTGATTCATCCTTCTTAGTTCTTACATTGTCCTTTTTTAAGTTGTCCATTTTACTTCAAGGAATACTATATCTATGTAGGGTGCCAACTCGTGGGAGGAAACAACTCCCAAGTTGTTCATTTTGCCAACTCGCGGTGTCGAGTTGTGGCAAACATCTCGAGATGTGCGCACCATCTCGAGTTGTGACTGCACCAACTTAATCTCCTAATGTCCACCACTGGTCAGTGACCACATGGCTTGTGATTGGTCAATTATTGATCCCAAATGTGGCTTCTGTCTTAAGCTGTGGCTGTACCAACTTAATCCTGTATTGGTTAATTATTTACTCTCCTTTTGCTTAGAAGTGGTCAAGTGCAGACTTTTAATTGTAATTAAGATACTAGACTTGTGTCCTATTTGCAACTGTGATCTTGGGAATCTAACTTTGTAAAGTTGTCACATATGATTTGTGGTTTATTTCTAAAAAAGATAAATTCATTAAAATGTTGCAAATAAATGCTAAAACTACATCCATTTATATAGAAACAATTTGTAACAAAAGAAAACATCTAATGTATTTTAATCCGTCAATACCTGGAAACTGATGTTTCAGTGTACTGTTTCTATGTTTACATTTTTTTTTACTTTTTTACTTTAGTGGCGCCAACTTTAGCAAACAATATGGTTTTCAGCTTTAGATTTGTCTTACCGGTGAAAATTTAAGTACATCTTAATGCAGCCCACCAGAAGCGAATTTTGGGCCAGCTGGAGCCAATATTGCCAAACTATTAGCACTGTTATATCAGATGTAATTCTAAAACCGGTTCAGTCAGATTTAGCATGTGCCACCTGATATTCTGGCCAAATTTCAGCATTATAGACCAACATTTGGTACTGGTTTGGTGTAATTAATATGTACTTTTTGACCATTTTTACAGCAATATATGGGTGAAATAATTTATGTTCAGAAATGTAATGCTCCAAATGCGCCTAATATATCCTCAATTATTGTTAAAACATGTGCAAAATTAAATAAGGGCTTCAGATTGGTTGTATAAGGATATAGCTGATATTTCCCAATTTGAGGGGGGCTGAGCCTGGCCCCAAACCCGGGAAAATTGAAATTTTTAATTGGTTTCCTGAGTAAGTCAAGCCAATACAGTATGAATGTCTAATATAAACTGAGTTTTCTGTGAAAATCTGAGCCAGATTGATGAAGTTTAAGTGGGGTTTTGGACTGATTTGCCATCCCAGA
Source organism: Sabellastarte sp. h YS-2021 (assembly GCA_964017235.1). Taxonomy (NCBI): domain Eukaryota; kingdom Metazoa; phylum Annelida; class Polychaeta; order Sabellida; family Sabellidae; genus Sabellastarte; species Sabellastarte sp. h YS-2021. Next base: position 56,269,275 of record OZ024930.1, on the reverse strand, counting down.
TAGCATGCCGCCGTTGGACCGACGTTGGCTGTTGGTCGCAAGGTCGGCAGATTTTGCCGACGTTGGGCCGACTTTGGCCCAACGGCTGCCTGCCAACCCCAACTCTGGTAGTATATCTCTACAGTTTGCCGACGTTGGGCCGACGTTGGGCCGACGGTGGATTTTTATTCAAGATGGCGGTGAGCAGTAATAGGGGATTTTGTGAAACTTAGTAAAAAATTATTTATAATGGTATATCTAAAAATCATATTTCAGTGAGCCCACAAATTTTAACCAACTATTTCATAATTTTAGAAATAAAAATAACATTCTCATTATAAATTCACACTGAAAAAGTTGTTTGTGGACAATCTGATTGGTTGATGCCATACAATGAGTAATTTTTTTTTGGTGGCTTGCCGACGTTGGGCCGACGTTGGGCCGCCGGTCAAAAAGCCGTTGGGCCAACGTCGGCAGCCATCGTCGGGCCGACGGATGTGCCGATGTTGGCCCGACGTTGGCCCAACGTCAGCATGCTATCTGGGATATGATCACCCCCTCGATACCTGCACTGCCAATACATGTATTTTGGACCAGCTATGTATTTCTTAAGGAATATTCTTGTGGAATCTCATTTAGTGGCGCCAACTTTAGCAAACAATATGGTTTTCAGCCTTAGATTTGTCTTACTGGTGAAAATTTAAGTAGATCTTAATGCAGCCCACCAGAAGCGAATTTTGGGCCAGCAGGAGCCAATATTGCCAAACTATTAGCACTGTTATATCAGATGTAATTTCAAAACCGGTTCAGTCAGAACTAGCATGTGCCACCTGATATTCTGGCCAAATTTCAGCATTATAGACCAACATTTGGTACTGGTTTGGTGTAATTTACATGTATTTTTGACCATTTTTACAGCAATATATGGGTGAAATAATTCATGTTCAGAGATGTAATGCTCCAAATGCGCATAATATATCCTCAATTATTGTTAAAACATGTGCAAAATTAAATAAGGGCTTCAGATTGGTTGTATTAGGATATACCTGATATTTCCCAATTTATTAGGAAATCTAAGCCAGATTGATGAAGTTTAAGTGGGGTTTTGGACTGATTTGCCATATGATCACCCCCTCGATACCTGCACTGCCAATAAATGTATTTTGGACCAGCTATGTATTCCTTAAGGAATATTCTTGTGGAATCTCATTTAGTGGCGCCAACTTTAGCAAACAATATGGTTTTCAGCCTTAGATTTGTCTTACTGGGCAAAATTTAAGTAGATCTTAATGCAGCCCACCAGAAGCGAATTTTGGGCCAGCTGGAGCCAATATTGCCAAACTATTAGCACTGTTATATCAGATGTAATTCTAAAACCGGTTCAGTCAGATTTAGCATGTGCCACCTGATATTCTGGCCAAATTTCAGCATTATAGACCAACATTTGGTACTGGTTTGGTGTAATTAATATGTACTTTTTGACCATTTTTACAGCAATATATGGGTGAAATAATTTATGTTCAGAAATGTAATGCTCCAAATGCGCCTAATATATCCTCAATTATTGTTAAAACATGTGCAAAATTAAATAAGGGCTTCAGATTGGTTGTATAAGGATATAGCTGATATTTCCCAATTTGAGGGGGGCTGAGCCTGGCCCGAAACCCGGGAAAATTGAAATTTTTAATTGGTTTCCTGAGTAAGTCAAGCCAATACAGTATGAATGTCTAATATAAACTGAGTTTTCTGTGAAAATCTGAGCCAGATTGATGAAGTTTAAGTGGGGTTTTGGACTGATTTGCCATAAGATCACCCCCTCGATACCTGCACTGCCAATACATGTATTTTGGACCAGCTATGTATTTCTTAAGGAATATTCTTGTGGAATCTCATTTAGTGGCACCAACTTTAGCAAACAATATGGTTTTCAGCCTTAGATTTGTCTTACTGGTGAAAATTTAAGTACATCTTAATGCAGCCCACCAGAAGCGAATTTTGGGCCAGCTGGAGCCAATATTGCCAAACTATTAGCACTGTTATATCAGATGTAATTCTAAAACCGGTTCAGTCAGATTTAGCATGTGCCACCTGATATTCTGGCCAAATTTCAGCATTATAGACCAACATTTGGTACTGGTTTGGTGTAATTAATATGTACTTTTTGACCATTTTTACAGCAATATATGGGTGAAATAATTTATGTTCAGAAATGTAATGCTCCAAATGCGCCTAATATATCCTCAATTATTGTTAAAACATGTGCAAAATTAAATAAGGGCTTCAGATTGGTTGTATAAGGATATAGCTGATATTTCCCAATTTGAGGGGGGCTGAGCCTGGCCCGAAACCCGGGAAAATTGAAATTTTTAATTGGTTTCCTGAGTAAGTCAAGCCAATACAGTATGAATGTCTAATATAAACTGAGTTTTCTGTGAAAATCTGAGCCAGATTGATGAAGTTTAAGTGGGGTTTTGGACTGATTTGCCATAAGATCACCCCCTCGATACCTGCACTGCCAATACATGTATTTTGGACCAGCTATGTATTTCTTAAGGAATATTCTTGTGGAATCTCATTTAGTGGCACCAACTTTAGCAAACAATATGGTTTTCAGCCTTAGATTTGTCTTACTGGTGAAAATTTAAGTACATCTTAATGCAGCCCACCAGAAGCGAATTTTGGGCCAGCTGGAGCCAATATTGCCAAACTATTAGCACTGTTATATCAGATGTAATTCTAAAACCGGTTCAGTCAGATTTAGCATGTGCCATCTGATATTCTGGCCAAATTTCAGCATTATAGACCAACATTTGGTACTGGTTTGGTGTAATTTACATGTATTTTTGACCATTTTTACAGCAATATATGGGTGAAATAATTTATGTTCAGAGATGTAATGCTCCAAATGCGCCTAATATATCCTCAATTATTGTTAAAACATGTGCAAAATTAAATAAGGGCTTCAGATTGGTTGTATAAGGATATAGCTGATATTTCCCAATTTGAGGGGGGCTGAGCCTGGCCCCAAACCCCGGAAAATTGAAATTTTTAATTGGTTTTCTGAGTAAGTCAAGCCAATACAGTATGAATGTCTAATATAAACTGAGTTTTCTGTGAAAATCTGAGCCAGATTGATGAAGTTTAAGTGGGGTTTTGGACTGATTTGCCATATGATCACCCCCTCGATACCTGCACTGCCAATACATGTATTTTGGACCAGCTATGTATTTCTTAAGGAATATTCTTGTGGAATCTCATTTAGTGGCGCCAACTTTAGCAAACAATATGGTTTTCAGCCTTAGATTTGTCTTACTGGTGAAAATTTAAGTACATCTTAATGCAGCCCACCAGAAGCGAATTTTGGGCCAGCTGGAGCCAATATTGCCAAACTATTAGCACTGTTATATCAGATGTAATTTCAAAACCGGTTCAGTCAGAACTAGCATGTGCCACCTGATATTCTGGCCAAATTTCAGCATTATAGACCAACATTTGGTACTGGTTTGGTGTAATTTACATGTATTTTTGACCATTTTTACAGCAATATATGGGTGAAATAATTTATGTTCAGAGATGTAATGCTCCAAATGCGCCTAATATATCCTCAATTATTGTTGAAACATGTGCAAAATTAAATAAGGGCTTCAGATTGGTTGTATTAGGATATAGCTGATATTTCCCAATTTGAGGGGGGCTGAGCCTGGCCCCAAACCCCGGTAAATTGAAATTTTTAATTTGTTTCCTGAGTAAGTCAAGCCAATACAGTATGAATGTCTAATATAAACTGAGTTTTCTGTGAAAATCTGAGCCAGATTGATGAAGTTTAAGTGGGGTTTTGGACTGATTTGCCATATGATCACCCCCTCGATACCTGCACTGCCAATACATGTATTTTGGACCAGCTATGTATTTCTTAAGGAATATTCTTGTGGAATCTCATTTAGTGGCGCCAACTTTAGCAAACAATATGGTTTTCAGCTTTAGATTTGTCTTACTGGTGAAAATTTAAGTACATCTTAATGCAGCCCACCAGAAGCGAATTTTGGGCCAGCTGGAGCCAATATTGCCAAACTATTAGCACTGTTATATCAGATGTAATTCTAAAACTGGTTCAGTCAGATTTAGCATGTGCCACCTGATATTCTGGCCAAATTTCAGCATTATAAACCAACATTTGGTACTGGTTTGGTGTAATTTACATGTATTTTTGACCATTTTTACAGCAATATATGGGTGAAATAATTTATGTTCAGAGATGTAGTGCTCCAAATGCGCCTAATATATCCTTAATTATTGTTAAAACATGTGCAAAATTAAATAAGGGCTTCAGATTGGTTGTATAAGGATATAGCTGATATTTCCCAATTTGAGGGGGGATGAGCCTGGCCCCAAACCCCGGAAAATTGAAATTTTTAATTGGTTTTCTGAGTAAGTCAAGCCAATACAGTATAAATGTCTGATATAAACTGAGTTTTCTGTGAAAATCTGAGCCAGATTGATGAAGTTTAAGTGGGGTTTTGGACTGATTTGCCATATGATCACCCCCTCGATACCTGCACTGCCAATACATGTATTTTGGACCAGCTATGTATTCCTTAAGGAATATTCTTGTGGAATCTCATTTAGTGGCGCCAACTTTAGCAAACAATATGGTTTTCAGCCTTAGATTTGTCTTACCGGTGAAAATTTAAGTAGATCTTAATGCAGCCCACCAGAAGCGAATTTTGGGCCAGCTGGAGCCAATATTGCCAAAGTATTAGCACTGTTATATCAGATGTAATTCTAAAACCGGTTCAGTCAGATTTAGCATGTGCCACCTGATATTCTGGCCAAATTTCAGCATTATAGACCAACATTTGGTACTGGTTTGGTGTAATTTATATGTACTTTTTGACCATTTTTACAGCAATATATGGGTGAAATAATTTATGTTCAGAAATGTAATGCTCCAAATGCGCCTAATATATCCTCAATTATTGTTAAAACATGTGCAAAATTAAATAAGGGCTTCAGATTGGTTGTATAAGGATATAGCTGATATTTCCCAATTTGAGGGGGGCTGAGCCTGGCCCCAAACCCGGGAAAATTGAAATTTTTAATTGGTTTCCTGAGTAAGTCAAGCCAATACAGTATGAATGTCTAATATAAACTGAGTTTTCTGTGAAAATCTGAGCCAGATTGATGAAGTTTAAGTGGGGTTTTGGACTGATTTGCCATCCCAGATAGCATGCCGCCGTTGGACCGACGTTGGCTGTTGGTCGCAAGGTCGGCAGATTTTGCCGACATTGGGCCGACTTTGGCCCAACGGCTGCCTGCCAACCCCAACTCTGGTAGTATATCTCTACAGTTTGCCGACGTTGGGCCGACGTTGGGCCGACGGTGGATTTTTATTCAAGATGGCGGTGAGCAGTAATAGGGGATTTTGTGAAACTTAGTAAAAAATTATTTATAATGGTATATCTAAAAATCATATTTCAGTGAGCCCACAAATTTTAACCAACTATTTCATAATTTTAGAAATAAAAATAACATTCTCATTATAAATTCACACTGAAAAAGTTGTTTGTGGACAATCTGATTGGTTGATGCCATACAATGAGTAATTTTTTTTTGGTGGCTTGCCGACGTTGGGCCGACGTTGGGCCGCCGGTCAAAAAGCCGTTGGGCCAACGTCGGCAGCCATCGTCGGGCCGACGGATGTGCCGATGTTGGCCCGACGTTGGCCCAACGTCAGCATGCTATCTGGGATATGATCACCCCCTCGATACCTGCACTGCCAATACATGTATTTTGGACCAGCTATGTATTTCTTAAGGAATATTCTTGTGGAATCTCATTTAGTGGCGCCAACTTTAGCAAACAATATGGTTTTCAGCCTTAGATTTGTCTTACTGGTGAAAATTTAAGTAGATCTTAATGCAGCCCACCAGAAGCGAATTTTGGGCCAGCTGGAGCCAATATTGCCAAACTATTAGCACTGTTATATCAGATGTAATTTCAAAACCGGTTCAGTCAGAACTAGCATGTGCCACCTGATATTCTGGCCAAATTTCAGCATTATAGACCAACATTTGGTACTGGTTTGGTGTAATTTACATGTATTTTTGACCATTTTTACAGCAATATATGGGTGAAATAATTTATGTTCAGAGATGTAGTGCTCCAAATGCGCCTAATATATCCTCAATTATTGTTAAAACATGTGCAAAATTAAATAAGGGCTTCAGATTGGTTGTATAAGGATATAGCTGATATTTCCCAATTTGAGGGGGGATGAGCCTGGCCCCAAACCCCGGAAAATTGAAATTTTTAATTGGTTTTCTGAGTAAGTCAAGCCAATACAGTATAAATGTCTGATATAAACTGAGTTTTCTGTGAAAATCTGAGCCAGATTGATGAAGTTTAAGTGGGGTTTTGGACTGATTTGCCATATGATCACCCCCTCGATACCTGCACTGCCAATACATGTATTTTGGACCAGCTATGTATTCCTTAAGGAATATTCTTGTGGAATCTCATTTAGTGGCGCCAACTTTAGCAAACAATATGGTTTTCAGCCTTAGATTTGTCTTACTGGTGAAAATTTAAGTAGATCTTAATGCAGCCCACCAGAAGCGAATTTTGGGCCAGCTGGAGCCAATATTGCCAAACTATTAGCACTGTTATATCAGATGTAATTCTAAAACCGGTTCAGTCAGATTTAGCATGTGCCACCTGATATTCTGGCCAAATTTCAGCATTATAGACCAACATTTGGTACTGGTTTGGTGTAATTTATATGTACTTTTTGACCATTTTTACAGCAATATATGGGTGAAATAATTTATGTTCAGAAATGTAATGCTCCAAATGCGCCTAATATATCCTCAATTATTGTTAAAACATGTGCAAAATTAAATAAGGGCTTCAGATTGGTTGTATAAGGATATAGCTGATATTTCCCAATTTGAGGGGGGCTGAGCCTGGCCCCAAACCCGGGAAAATTGAAATTTTTAATTGGTTTCCTGAGTAAGTCAAGCCAATACAGTATGAATGTCTAATATAAACTGAGTTTTCTGTGAAAATCTGAGCCAGATTGATGAAGTTTAAGTGGGGTTTTGGACTGATTTGCCATATGATCACCCCCTCGATACCTGCACTGCCAATACATGTATTTTGGACCAGCTATGTATTTCTTAAGGAATATTCTTGTGGAATCTCATTTAGTGGCGCCAACTTTAGCAAACAATATGGTTTTCAGCCTTAGATTTGTCTTACTGGTGAAAATTTAAGTACATCTTAATGCAGCCCACCAGAAGCGAATTTTGGGCCAGCTGGAGCCAATATTGCCAAACTATTAGCACTGTTATATCAGATGTAATTTCAAAACCGGTTCAGTCAGAACTAGCATGTGCCACCTGATATTCTGGCCAAATTTCAGCATTATAGACCAACATTTGGTACTGGTTTGGTGTAATTTACATGTATTTTTGACCATTTTTACAGCAATATATGGGTGAAATAATTCATGTTCAGAGATGTAATACTCCAAATGCGCATAATATATCCTCAATTATTGTTAAAACATGTGCAAAATTAAATAAGGGCTTCAGATTGGTTGTATTAGGATATAGCTGATATTTCCCAATTTATTAGGAAATCGAAGCCAGATTGATGAAGTTTAAGTGGGGTTTTGGACTGATTTGCCATATGATCACCCCCTCGATACCTGCACTGCCAATACATGTATTTTGGACCAGCTATGTATTTCTTAAGGAATATTCTTGTGGAATCTCATTTAGTGGCGCCAACTTTAGCAAACAATATGGTTTTCAGCCTTAGATTTGTCTTACTGGTGAAAATTTAAGTAGATCTTAATGCAGCCCACCAGAAGCGAATTTTGGGCCAGCTGGAGCCAATATTGCCAAACTATTAGCACTGTTATATCAGATGTAATTCTAAAACCGGTTCAGTCAGATTTAGCATGTGCCACCTGATATTCTGGCCAAATTTCAGCATTATAGACCAACATTTGGTACTGGTTTGGTGTAATTTACATGTATTTTTGACCATTTTTACAGCAATATATGGGTGAAATAATTTATGTTCAGAGATGTAATGCTCCAAATGCGCCTAATATATCCTCAATTATTGTTAAAACATGTGCAAAATTAAATAAGGGCTTCAGATTGGTTGTATTAGGATATAGCTGATATTTCCCAATTTGAGGGGGGCTGAGCCTGGCCCCAAACCCGGGAAAATTGAAATTTTTAATTGGTTTCCTGAGTAAGTCAAGCCAATACAGTATGAATGTCTAATATAAACTGAGTTTTCTGTGAAAATCTGAGCCAGATTGATGAAGTTTAAGTGGGGTTTTGGACTGATTTGCCATATGATCACCCCCTCGATACCTGCACTGCCAATACATGTATTTTGGACCAGCTATGTATTTCTTAAGGAATATTCTTGTGGAATCTCATTTAGTGGCGCCAACTTTAGCAAACAATATGGTTTTCAGCCTTAGATTTGTCTTACTGGTGAAAATTTAAGTACATCTTAATGCAGCCCACCAGAAGCGAATTTTGGGCCAGCTGGAGCCAATATTGCCAAACTATTAGCACTGTTATATCAGATGTAATTCTAAAACCGGTTCAGTCAGATTTAGCATGTGCCACCTGATATTCTGGCCAAATTTCAGCATTATAGACCAACATTTGGTACTGGTTTGGTGTAATTTACATGTATTTTTGACCATTTTTACAGCAATATATGGGTGAAATAATTTATGTTCAGAGATGTAATGCTCCAAATGCGCCTAATATATCCTCAATTATTGTTAAAACATGTGCAAAATTAAATAAGGGCTTCAGATTGGTTGTATTAGGATATAGCTGATATTTCCCAATTTGAGGGGGGCTGAGCCTGGCCCCAAACCCGGGAAAATTGAAATTTTTAATTGGTTTCCTGAGTAAGTCAAGCCAATACAGTATGAATGTCTAATATAAACTGAGTTTTCTGTGAAAATCTGAGCCAGATTGATGAAGTTTAAGTGGGGTTTTGGACTGATTTGCCATATGATCACCCCCTCGATACCTGCACTGCCAATACATGTATTTTGGACCAGCTATGTATTTCTTAAGGAATATTCTTGTGGAATCTCATTTAGTGGCGCCAACTTTAGCAAACAATATGGTTTTCAGCCTTAGATTTGTCTTACTGGTGAAAGTTTAAGTACATCTTAATGCAGCCCACCAGAAGCGAATTTTGGGCCAGCTGGAGCCAATATTGCCAAACTATTAGCACTGTTATATCAGATGTAATTCTAAAACCGGTTCAGTCAGATTTAGCATGTGCCACCTGATATTCTGGCCAAATTTCAGCATTATAGACCAACATTTGGTACTGGTTTGGTGTAATTTACATGTAATTTTTGACCATTTTTACAGCAATATATGGGTGAAATAATTTATGTTCAGAAATGTAATGCTCCAAATGTGCCTAACATATCCTCAATTATTGTTAAAACATGTGCAGAATTAAATAAGGGCTTCAGATTGGTTGTATTAGGATATAGCTGATATTTCCCAATTTGAGGGGGACTGAGTCTGGACCCAAACCCCGAAAAATTGAAATTTTAATTGGTTTCCTGAGTAAGTCAAGCCAATACAGTATGAATGTCTAATATAAACTGAGTTTTCTGTGAAAATCTGAGCCAGATTGATGAAGTTTAAGTGGGGTTTTGGACTGATTTGCCATATGATCACCCCCTCGATACCTGCACTGCCAATACATGTATTTTGGACCAGCTATGTATTTCTTAAGGAATATTCTTGTGGAATCTCATTTAGTGGCGCCAACTTTAGCAAACAATATGGTTTTCAGCCTTAGATTTGTCTTACTGGTGAAAATTTAAGTACATCTTAATGCAGCCCACCAGAAGCGAATTTTGGGCCAGCAGGAGCCAATGTTGACAAACTATTAGCACTGTTATATCAGATGTAATTCTAAAACCGGTTCAGTCAGATTTAGCATGTGCCACCTGATATTCTGGCCAAATTTCAGCATTATAGACCAACATTTGGTACAGGTTTGATGTAATTCACATGTAATTTTTCACCATTTTTACAGCAATATATCGGTGAAATAATATATGTTCAGAGATGTAATGCTCCAAATGCGCCTAATATATCCTCAATTATTGTTAAAACATGTGCAGAATTAAATAAGGGCTTCAGATTGGTTGTATTAAGATATAGCTGATATTTCCCAATTTGAGGGGGGCTGAGTCTGGCCCCAAACCCCGGAAAAATGAAATTTTTAATTGGTTTCCTGAGTAAGTCAAGCCAATACAGTATGAATGTCTAATATAAACTGAGTTTTCTGTGGAAATCTGAGCCAGATTGATGAAGTTTAAGTGGGGTTTTGGACTGATTTGCCATATGATCACCCCCTCGATACCTGCACTGCCAATACATGTATTTTGGACCAGCTATGTATTTCTTAAGGAATATTCTTGTGGAATCTCATTTAGTGGCGCCAACTTTAGCAAACAATATGGTTTTCAGCCTTAGATTTGTCTTACTGGTGAAAATTTAAGTACATCTTAATGCAGCCCACCAGAAGCGAATTTTGGGCCAGCTGGAGCCAATATTGCCAAACTATTAGCACTGTTATATCAGATGTAATTCTAAAACCGGTTCAGTCAGATTTAGCATGTGCCACCTGATATTCTGGCCAAATTTCAGCATTATAGACCAACATTTGGTACTGGTTTGGTGTAATTTACATGTAATTTTTGACTATTTTTACAGCAATATATGGGTGAAATAATTTATGTTCAGAAATGTAATGCTCCAAATGCGCCTAATATATCCTCAATTATTGTTAAAACATGTGCAGAATTAAATAAGGGCTTCAGATTGGTTGTATTAGGATATAGCTGATATTTCCCAATTTGAAGGGGGCTGAGTCTGGCCCCAAACCCCGGAAAATTGAAATTTTTAATTGGTTTCCTGAGTAAGTCAAGCCAATACAGTATGAATGTCTAATATAAACTGAGTTTTCTGTGAAAATCTGAGCCAGATTGATGAAGTTTAAGTGGGATTTTGGACTGATTTGCCATATGATCACCCCCTCGATACCTGTACTGCCAATACATGTATTTTGGACCAGCTATGTATTTCTTAGGGAATATTCTTGTGGAATCTCATTTAGTGGCGCCAACTTTAGCAAACAATATGGTTTTCAGCCTTAGATTTGTCTTACTGGTGAAAATTTAAGTACATCTTAATGCAGCCCACCAGAAGCGAATTTTGGGCCAGCTGGAGCCAATATTGCCAAACTATTAGCACTGTTATATCAGATGTAATTCTAAAACCGGTTCAGTCAGATTTAGCATGTGCCACCTGATATTCTGGCCAAATTTCAGCGTTATAGACCAACATTTGGTACTGGTTTGGTGTAATTTACATGTAATTTTTGACTATTTTTACAGCAATATATGGGTGAAATAATTTATGTTCAGAAATGTAATGCTCCAAATGCGCCTAATATATCCTCAATTATTGTTAAAACATGTGCAGAATTAAATAAGGGCTTCAGATTGGTTGTATTAGGATATAGCTGATATTTCCCAATTTGAAGGGGGCTGAGTCTGGCCCCAAACCCCGGAAAATTGAAATTTTTAATTGGTTTCCTGAGTAAGTCAAGCCAATACAGTATGAATGTCTAATATAAACTGAGTTTTCTGTGAAAATCTGAGCCAGATTGATGAAGTTTAAGTGGGATTTTGGACTGATTTGCCATATGATCACCCCCTCGATACCTGCACTGCCAATACATGTATTTTGGACCAGCTATGTATTTCTTAGGGAATATTCTTGTGGAATCTCATTTAGTGGCGCCAACTTTAGCAAACAATATGGTTTTCAGCCTTAGATTTGTCTTACTGGTGAAAATTTAAGTACATCTTAATGCAGCCCACCAGAAGCGAATTTTGGGCCAGCTGGAGCCAATATTGCCAAACTATTAGCACTGTTATATCAGATGTAATTCTAAAACTGGTTCAGTCAGATTTAGCATGTGCCACCTGATATTCTGGCCAAATTTCAGCATTATAGACCAACATTTGGTACTGGTTTGGTGTAATTTACATGTACTTTTTGACCATTTTTACAGCAATATATGGGTGAAATAATTTATGTTCAGAGATGTAATGCTCCAAATGCGCCTAATATATCCTCAATTATTGTTAAAACATGTGCAAAATTAAATAAGGGCTTCAGATTGGTTGTATTAGGATATAGCTGATATTTCCCAATTTGAGGGGGGCTGAGCCTGGCCCCAAACCCGGGAAAATTGAAATTTTTAATTGGTTTCCTGAGTAAGTCAAGCCAATACAGTATGAATGTCTAATATAAACTGAGTTTTCTGTGAAAATCTGAGCCAGATTGATGAAGTTTAAGTGGGGTTTTGGACTGATTTGCCATATGATCACCCCCTCGATACCTGCACTGCCAATACATGTATTTTGGACCAGCTATGTATTTCTTAAGGAATATTCTTGTGGAATCTCATTTAGTGGCGCCAACTTTAGCAAACAATATGGTTTTCAGCCTTAGATTTGTCTTACTGGTGAAAATTTAAGTACATCTTAATGCAGCCCACCAGAAGCGAATTTTGGGCCAGCTGGAGCCAATATTGCCAAACTATTAGCACTGTTATATCAGATGTAATTCTAAAACCGGTTCAGTCAGATTTAGCATGTGCCACCTGATATTCTGGCCAAATTTCAGCATTATAGACCAACATTTGGTACTGGTTTGGTGTAATTTACATGTAATTTTTGACTATTTTTACAGCAATATATCGGTGAAATAATTTATGTTCAGAAATGTAATGCTCCAAATGCGCCTAACATATCCTCAATTATTGTTAAAACATGTGCAGAATTAAATAAGGGCTTCAGATTGGTTGTATTAGGATATAGCTGATATTTCCCAATTTGAGGGGGACTGAGTCTGGCCCCAAACCCCGGAAAATTGAAATTTTAATTGGTTTCCTGAGTAAGTCAAGCCAATACAGTATGAATGTCTAATATAAACTGAGTTTTCTGTGAAAATCTGAGCCAGATTGATGAAGTTTAAGTGGGGTTTTGGACTGATTTGCCATATGATCACCCCCTCGATACCTGCACTGCCAATACATGTATTTTGGACCAGCTATGTATTTCTTAAGGAATATTCTTGTGGAATCTCATTTAGTGGCGCCAACTTTAGCAAACAATATGGTTTTCAGCCTTAGATTTGTCTTACTGGTGAAAATTTAAGTACATCTTAATGCAGCCCACCAGAAGCGAATTTTGGGCCAGCAGGAGCCAATGTTGACAAACTATTAGCACTGTTATATCAGATGTAATTCTAAAACCGGTTCAGTCAGATTTAGCATGTGCCACCTGATATTCTGGCCAAATTTCAGCATTATAGACCAACATTTGGTACAGGTTTGATGTAATTCACATGTAATTTTTCACCATTTTTACAGCAATATATCGGTGAAATAATATATGTTCAGAGATGTAATGCTCCAAATGCGCCTAATATATCCTCAATTATTGTTAAAACATGTGCAGAATTAAATAAGGGCTTCAGATTGGTTGTATTAAGATATAGCTGATATTTCCCAATTTGAGGGGGGCTGAGTCTGGCCCCAAACCCCGGAAAAATGAAATTTTTAATTGGTTTCCTGAGTAAGTCAAGCCAATACAGTATGAATGTCTAATATAAACTGAGTTTTCTGTGGAAATCTGAGCCAGATTGATGAAGTTTAAGTGGGGTTTTGGACTGATTTGCCATATGATCACCCCCTCGATACCTGCACTGCCAATACATGTATTTTGGACCAGCTATGTATTTCTTAAGGAATATTCTTGTGGAATCTCATTTAGTGGCGCCAACTTTAGCAAACAATATGGTTTTCAGCCTTAGATTTGTCTTACTGGTGAAAATTTAAGTACATCTTAATGCAGCCCACCAGAAGCGAATTTTGGGCCAGCTGGAGCCAATATTGCCAAACTATTAGCACTGTTATATCAGATGTAATTCTAAAACCGGTTCAGTCAGATTTAGCATGTGCCACCTGATATTCTGGCCAAATTTCAGCATTATAGACCAACATTTGGTACTGGTTTGGTGTAATTTACATGTAATTTTTGACTATTTTTACAGCAATATATGGGTGAAATAATTTATGTTCAGAAATGTAATGCTCCAAATGCGCCTAATATATCCTCAATTATTGTTAAAACATGTGCAGAATTAAATAAGGGCTTCAGATTGGTTGTATTAGGATATAGCTGATATTTCCCAATTTGAAGGGGGCTGAGTCTGGCCCCAAACCCCGGAAAATTGAAATTTTTAATTGGTTTCCTGAGTAAGTCAAGCCAATACAGTATGAATGTCTAATATAAACTGAGTTTTCTGTGAAAATCTGAGCCAGATTGATGAAGTTTAAGTGGGATTTTGGACTGATTTGCCATATGATCACCCCCTCGATACCTGTACTGCCAATACATGTATTTTGGACCAGCTATGTATTTCTTAGGGAATATTCTTGTGGAATCTCATTTAGTGGCGCCAACTTTAGCAAACAATATGGTTTTCAGCCTTAGATTTGTCTTACTGGTGAAAATTTAAGTACATCTTAATGCAGCCCACCAGAAGCGAATTTTGGGCCAGCTGGAGCCAATATTGCCAAACTATTAGCACTGTTATATCAGATGTAATTCTAAAACCGGTTCAGTCAGATTTAGCATGTGCCACCTGATATTCTGGCCAAATTTCAGCGTTATAGACCAACATTTGGTACTGGTTTGGTGTAATTTACATGTAATTTTTGACTATTTTTACAGCAATATATGGGTGAAATAATTTATGTTCAGAAATGTAATGCTCCAAATGCGCCTAATATATCCTCAATTATTGTTAAAACATGTGCAGAATTAAATAAGGGCTTCAGATTGGTTGTATTAGGATATAGCTGATATTTCCCAATTTGAAGGGGGCTGAGTCTGGCCCCAAACCCCGGAAAATTGAAATTTTTAATTGGTTTCCTGAGTAAGTCAAGCCAATACAGTATGAATGTCTAATATAAACTGAGTTTTCTGTGAAAATCTGAGCCAGATTGATGAAGTTTAAGTGGGATTTTGGACTGATTTGCCATATGATCACCCCCTCGATACCTGCACTGCCAATACATGTATTTTGGACCAGCTATGTATTTCTTAGGGAATATTCTTGTGGAATCTCATTTAGTGGCGCCAACTTTAGCAAACAATATGGTTTTCAGCCTTAGATTTGTCTTACTGGTGAAAATTTAAGTACATCTTAATGCAGCCCACCAGAAGCGAATTTTGGGCCAGCTGGAGCCAATATTGCCAAACTATTAGCACTGTTATATCAGATGTAATTCTAAAACTGGTTCAGTCAGATTTAGCATGTGCCACCTGATATTCTGGCCAAATTTCAGCATTATAGACCAACATTTGGTACTGGTTTGGTGTAATTTACATGTACTTTTTGACCATTTTTACAGCAATATATGGGTGAAATAATTTATGTTCAGAGATGTAATGCTCCAAATGCGCCTAATATATCCTCAATTATTGTTAAAACATGTGCAAAATTAAATAAGGGCTTCAGATTGGTTGTATTAGGATATAGCTGATATTTCCCAATTTGAGGGGGGCTGAGCCTGGCCCCAAACCCGGGAAAATTGAAATTTTTAATTGGTTTCCTGAGTAAGTCAAGCCAATACAGTATGAATGTCTAATATAAACTGAGTTTTCTGTGAAAATCTGAGCCAGATTGATGAAGTTTAAGTGGGGTTTTGGACTGATTTGCCATATGATCACCCCCTCGATACCTGCACTGCCAATACATGTATTTTGGACCAGCTATGTATTTCTTAAGGAATATTCTTGTGGAATCTCATTTAGTGGCGCCAACTTTAGCAAACAATATGGTTTTCAGCCTTAGATTTGTCTTACTGGTGAAAATTTAAGTACATCTTAATGCAGCCCACCAGAAGCGAATTTTGGGCCAGCTGGAGCCAATATTGCCAAACTATTAGCACTGTTATATCAGATGTAATTCTAAAACCGGTTCAGTCAGATTTAGCATGTGCCACCTGATATTCTGGCCAAATTTCAGCATTATAGACCAACATTTGGTACTGGTTTGGTGTAATTTACATGTAATTTTTGACTATTTTTACAGCAATATATCGGTGAAATAATTTATGTTCAGAAATGTAATGCTCCAAATGCGCCTAACATATCCTCAATTATTGTTAAAACATGTGCAGAATTAAATAAGGGCTTCAGATTGGTTGTATTAGGATATAGCTGATATTTCCCAATTTGAGGGGGACTGAGTCTGGCCCCAAACCCCGGAAAATTGAAATTTTAATTGGTTTCCTGAGTAAGTCAAGCCAATACAGTATGAATGTCTAATATAAACTGAGTTTTCTGTGAAAATCTGAGCCAGATTGATGAAGTTTAAGTGGGGTTTTGGACTGATTTGCCATATGATCACCCCCTCGATATCTGCACTGCCAATACATGTATTTTGGACCAGCTATATATTTCTTAAGGAATATTCTTGTGGAATCTCATTTAGTGGCGCCAACTTTAGCAAGCAATATGGTTTTCAGCCTTAGATTTGTCTTACTGGTGAAAATTTAAGTACATCTTAATGCAGCCCACCAGAAGCGAATTTTGGGCCAGCAGGAGCCAATGTTGCCAAACTATTAGCACTGTTATATCAGATGTAATTCTAAAACCGGTTCAGTCAGATTTAGCATGTGCCACCTGATATTCTGGCCAAATTTCAGCATTATAGACCAACATTTGGTACAGGTTTGATGTAATTCACATGTAATTTTTCACCATTTTTACAGCAATATATCGGTGAAATAATATATGTTCAGAGATGTAATGCTCCAAATGCGCCTAATATATCCTCAATTATTGTTAAAACATGTGCAGAATTAAATAAGGGCTTCAGATTGGTTGTATTAAGATATAGCTGATATTTCCCAATTTGAGGGGGGCTGAGTCTGGCCCCAAACCCCGGAAAAATGAAATTTTTAATTGGTTTCCTGAGTAAGTCAAGCCAATACAGTATGAATGTCTAATATAAACTGAGTTTTCTGTGAAAATCTGAGCCAGATTGATGAAGTTTAAGTGGGGTTTTGGACTGATTTGCCATATGATCACCCCCTCGATACCTGCACTGCCAATACATGTATTTTGGACCAGCTATGTATTTCTTAAGGAATATTCTTGTGGAATCTCATTTAGTGGCGCCAACTTTAGCAAACAATATGGTTTTCAGCCTTAGATTTGTCTTACTGGTGAAAATTTAAGTACATCTTAATGCAGCCCACCAGAAGCGAATTTTGGGCCAGCTGGAGCCAATATTGCCAAACTATTAGCACTGTTATATCAGATGTAATTCTAAAACCGGTTCAGTCAGATTTAGCATGTGCCACCTGATATTCTGGCCAAATTTCAGCATTATAGACCAACATTTGGTACTGGTTTGGTGTAATTTACATGTAATTTTTGACTATTTTTACAGCAATATATGGGTGAAATAATTTATGTTCAGAAATGTAATGCTCCAAATGCGCCTAATATATCCTCAATTATTGTTAAAACATGTGCAGAATTAAATAAGGGCTTCAGATTGGTTGTATTAGGATATAGCTGATATTTCCCAATTTGAAGGGGGCTGAGTCTGGCCCCAAACCCCGGAAAATTGAAATTTTTAATTGGTTTCCTGAGTAAGTCAAGCCAATACAGTATGAATGTCTAATATAAACTGAGTTTTCTGTGAAAATCTGAGCCAGATTGATGAAGTTTAAGTGGGATTTTGGACTGATTTGCCATATGATCACCCCCTCGATACCTGTACTGCCAATACATGTATTTTGGACCAGCTATGTATTTCTTAGGGAATATTCTTGTGGAATCTCATTTAGTGGCGCCAACTTTAGCAAACAATATGGTTTTCAGCCTTAGATTTGTCTTACTGGTGAAAATTTAAGTACATCTTAATGCAGCCCACCAGAAGCGAATTTTGGGCCAGCTGGAGCCAATATTGCCAAACTATTAGCACTGTTATATCAGATGTAATTCTAAAACCGGTTCAGTCAGATTTAGCATGTGCCACCTGATATTCTGGCCAAATTTCAGCGTTATAGACCAACATTTGGTACTGGTTTGGTGTAATTTACATGTAATTTTTGACTATTTTTACAGCAATATATGGGTGAAATAATTTATGTTCAGAAATGTAATGCTCCAAATGCGCCTAATATATCCTCAATTATTGTTAAAACATGTGCAGAATTAAATAAGGGCTTCAGATTGGTTGTATTAGGATATAGCTGATATTTCCCAATTTGAAGGGGGCTGAGTCTGGCCCCAAACCCCGGAAAATTGAAATTTTTAATTGGTTTCCTGAGTAAGTCAAGCCAATACAGTATGAATGTCTAATATAAACTGAGTTTTCTGTGAAAATCTGAGCCAGATTGATGAAGTTTAAGTGGGATTTTGGACTGATTTGCCATATGATCACCCCCTCGATACCTGCACTGCCAATACATGTATTTTGGACCAGCTATGTATTTCTTAGGGAATATTCTTGTGGAATCTCATTTAGTGGCGCCAACTTTAGCAAACAATATGGTTTTCAGCCTTAGATTTGTCTTACTGGTGAAAATTTAAGTACATCTTAATGCAGCCCACCAGAAGCGAATTTTGGGCCAGCTGGAGCCAATATTGCCAAACTATTAGCACTGTTATATCAGATGTAATTCTAAAACTGGTTCAGTCAGATTTAGCATGTGCCACCTGATATTCTGGCCAAATTTCAGCATTATAGACCAACATTTGGTACTGGTTTGGTGTAATTTACATGTACTTTTTGACCATTTTTACAGCAATATATGGGTGAAATAATTTATGTTCAGAGATGTAATGCTCCAAATGCGCCTAATATATCCTCAATTATTGTTAAAACATGTGCAAAATTAAATAAGGGCTTCAGATTGGTTGTATTAGGATATAGCTGATATTTCCCAATTTGAGGGGGGCTGAGCCTGGCCCCAAACCCGGGAAAATTGAAATTTTTAATTGGTTTCCTGAGTAAGTCAAGCCAATACAGTATGAATGTCTAATATAAACTGAGTTTTCTGTGAAAATCTGAGCCAGATTGATGAAGTTTAAGTGGGGTTTTGGACTGATTTGCCATATGATCACCCCCTCGATACCTGCACTGCCAATACATGTATTTTGGACCAGCTATGTATTTCTTAAGGAATATTCTTGTGGAATCTCATTTAGTGGCGCCAACTTTAGCAAACAATATGGTTTTCAGCCTTAGATTTGTCTTACTGGTGAAAATTTAAGTACATCTTAATGCAGCCCACCAGAAGCGAATTTTGGGCCAGCTGGAGCCAATATTGCCAAACTATTAGCACTGTTATATCAGATGTAATTCTAAAACCGGTTCAGTCAGATTTAGCATGTGCCACCTGATATTCTGGCCAAATTTCAGCATTATAGACCAACATTTGGTACTGGTTTGGTGTAATTTACATGTAATTTTTGACTATTTTTACAGCAATATATCGGTGAAATAATTTATGTTCAGAAATGTAATGCTCCAAATGCGCCTAACATATCCTCAATTATTGTTAAAACATGTGCAGAATTAAATAAGGGCTTCAGATTGGTTGTATTAGGATATAGCTGATATTTCCCAATTTGAGGGGGACTGAGTCTGGCCCCAAACCCCGGAAAATTGAAATTTTAATTGGTTTCCTGAGTAAGTCAAGCCAATACAGTATGAATGTCTAATATAAACTGAGTTTTCTGTGAAAATCTGAGCCAGATTGATGAAGTTTAAGTGGGGTTTTGGACTGATTTGCCATATGATCACCCCCTCGATATCTGCACTGCCAATACATGTATTTTGGACCAGCTATATATTTCTTAAGGAATATTCTTGTGGAATCTCATTTAGTGGCGCCAACTTTAGCAAGCAATATGGTTTTCAGCCTTAGATTTGTCTTACTGGTGAAAATTTAAGTACATCTTAATGCAGCCCACCAGAAGCGAATTTTGGGCCAGCAGGAGCCAATGTTGCCAAACTATTAGCACTGTTATATCAGATGTAATTCTAAAACCGGTTCAGTCAGATTTAGCATGTGCCACCTGATATTCTGGCCAAATTTCAGCATTATAGACCAACATTTGGTACTGGTTTGATGTAATTCACATGTAATTTTTCACCATTTTTACAGCAATATATCGGTGAAATAATTTATGTTCAGAGATGTAATGCTCCAAATGCGCCTAATATATCCTCAATTATTGTTAAAACATGTGCAGAATTAAATAAGGGCTTCAGATTGGTTGTATTAGGATATAGCTGATATTTCCCAATTTGAGGGGGGCTGAGTCTGGCCCCAAACCCCGGAAAAATGAAATTTTTAATTGGTTTCCTGAGTAAGTCAAGCCAATACAGTATGAATGTCTAATATAAACTGAGTTTTCTGTGAAAATCTGAGCCAGATTGATGAAGTTTAAGTGGGGTTTTGGACTGATTTGCCATATGATCACCCCCTCGATACCTGCACTGCCAATACATGTATTTTGGACCAGCTATGTATTTCTTAAGGAATATTCTTGTGGAATCTCATTTAGTGGCGCCAACTTTAGCAAACAATATGGTTTTCAGCCTTAGATTTGTCTTACTGGTGAAAATTTAAGTACATCTTAATGCAGCCCACCAGAAGCGAATTTTGGGCCAGCAGGAGCCAATATTGCCAAACTATTAGCACTGTTATATCAGATGTAATTCTAAAACCGGTTCAGTCAGATTTAGCATGTGCCACCTGATATTCTGGCCAAATTTCAGCATTATAGACCAACATTTGGTACTGGTTTGGTGTAATTTACATGTAATTTTTGACTATTTTTACAGCAATATATGGGTGAAATAATTTATGTTCAGAAATGTAATGCTCCAAATGCGCCTAATATATCCTCAATTATTGTTAAAACATGTGCAGAATTAAATAAGGGCTTCAGATTGGTTGTATTAGGATATAGCTGATATTTCCCAATTTGAGGGGGGCTGAGTCTGGCCCCAAACCCCGGAAAATTGAAATTTTTAATTGGTTTCCTGAGTAAGTCAAGCCAATACAGTATGAATGTCTAATATAAACTGAGTTTTCTGTGAAAATCTGAGCCAGATTGATGAAGTTTAAGTGGGATTTTGGACTGATTTGCCATATGATCACCCCCTCGATACCTGCACTGCCAATACATGTATTTTGGACCAGCTATGTATTTCTTAGGGAATATTCTTGTGGAATCTCATTTAGTGGCGCCAACTTTAGCAAACAATATGGTTTTCAGCCTTAGATTTGTCTTACTGGTGAAAATTTAAGTACATCTTAATGCAGCCCACCAGAAGCGAATTTTGGGCCAGCTGGAGCCAATATTGCCAAACTATTAGCACTGTTATATCAGATGTAATTCTAAAACCGGTTCAGTCAGATTTAGCATGTGCCACCTGATATTCTGGCCAAATTTCAGCATTATAGACCAACATTTGGTACTGGTTTGGTGTAATTTACATGTACTTTTTGACCATTTTTACTGCAATATATCAGTGAAATAATTTATGTTCAGAAATGTAATGCTCCAAATGCGCCTAATATATCCTCAATTATTGTTAAAACATGTGCAGAATTAAATAAGGGCTTCAGATTGGTTGTATTAGGATATAGCTGATATTTCCCAATTTGAGGGGGGCTGAGTCTGGCCCCAAACCCCGGAAAATTGAAATTTTTAATTGGTTTCCTGAGTAAGTCAAGCCAATACAGTATGAATGTCTAATATAAACTGAGTTTTCTGTGAAAATCTGAGCCAGATTGATGAAGTTTAAGTGGGGTTTTGGACTGATTTGCCATATGATCACCCCCTCGATATCTGCACTGCCAATACATGTATTTTGGACCAGCTATGTATTTCTTAAGGAATATTCTTGTGGAATCTCATTTAGTGGCGCCAACTTTAGCAAACAATATGGTTTTCAGCCTTAGATTTGTCTTACTGGTGAAAATTTAAGTACATCTTAATGCAGCCCACCAGAAGCGAATTTTGGGCCAGCAGGAGCCAATGTTGACAAACTATTAGCACTGTTATATCAGATGTAATTCTAAAACCGGTTCAGTCAGATTTAGCATGTGCCACCTGATATTCTGGCCAAATTTCAGCATTATAGACCAACATTTGGTACTGGTTTGATGTAATTCACATGTAATTTTTCACCATTTTTACAGCAATATATCGGTGAAATAATTTATGTTCAGAGATGTAATGCTCCAAATGCGCCTAATATATCCTCAATTATTGTTAAAACATGTGCAGAATTAAATAAGGGCTTCAGATTGGTTGTATTAGGATATAGCTGATATTTCCCAATTTGAGGGGGGCTGAGTCTGGCCCCAAACCCCGGAAAAATGAAATTTTTAATTGGTTTCCTGAGTAAGTCAAGCCAATACAGTATGAATGTCTAATATAAACTGAGTTTTCTGTGAAAATCTGAGCCAGATTGATGAAGTTTAAGTGGGGTTTTGGACTGATTTGCCATATGATCACCCCCTCGATACCTGCACTGCCAATACATGTATTTTGGACCAGCTATGTATTTCTTAAGGAATATTCTTGTGGAATCTCATTTAGTGGCGCCAACTTTAGCAAACAATATGGTTTTCAGCCTTAGATTTGTCTTACTGGTGAAAATTTAAGTACATCTTAATGCAGCCCACCAGAAGCGAATTTTGGGCCAGCTGGAGCCAATATTGCCAAACTATTAGCACTGTTATATCAGATGTAATTCTAAAACCGGTTCAGTCAGATTTAGCATGTGCCACCTGATATTCTGGCCAAATTTCAGCATTATAGACCAACATTTGGTACTGGTTTGGTGTAATTTACATGTAATTTTTGACTATTTTTACAGCAATATATGGGTGAAATAATTTATGTTCAGAAATGTAATGCTCCAAATGCGCCTAATATATCCTCAATTATTGTTAAAACATGTGCAGAATTAAATAAGGGCTTCAGATTGGTTGTATTAGGATATAGCTGATATTTCCCAATTTGAGGGGGGCTGAGTCTGGCCCCAAACCCCGGAAAATTGAAATTTTTAATTGGTTTCCTGAGTAAGTCAAGCCAATACAGTATGAATGTCTAATATAAACTGAGTTTTCTGTGAAAATCTGAGCCAGATTGATGAAGTTTAAGTGGGATTTTGGACTGATTTGCCATATGATCACCCCCTCGATACCTGCACTGCCAATACATGTATTTTGGACCAGCTATGTATTTCTTAGGGAATATTCTTGTGGAATCTCATTTAGTGGCGCCAACTTTAGCAAACAATATGGTTTTCAGCCTTAGATTTGTCTTACTGGTGAAAATTTAAGTACATCTTAATGCAGCCCACCAGAAGCGAATTTTGGGCCAGCTGGAGCCAATATTGCCAAACTATTAGCACTGTTATATCAGATGTAATTCTAAAACCGGTTCAGTCAGATTTAGCATGTGCCACCTGATATTCTGGCCAAATTTCAGCATTATAGACCAACATTTGGTACTGGTTTGGTGTAATTTACATGTACTTTTTGACCATTTTTACTGCAATATATCAGTGAAATAATTTATGTTCAGAAATGTAATGCTCCAAATGCGCCTAATATATCCTCAATTATTGTTAAAACATGTGCAGAATTAAATAAGGGCTTCAGATTGGTTGTATTAGGATATAGCTGATATTTCCCAATTTGAGGGGGGCTGAGTCTGGCCCCAAACCCCGGAAAATTGAAATTTTTAATTGGTTTCCTGAGTAAGTCAAGCCAATACAGTATGAATGTCTAATATAAACTGAGTTTTCTGTGAAAATCTGAGCCAGATTGATGAAGTTTAAGTGGGGTTTTGGACTGATTTGCCATATGATCACCCCCTCGATATCTGCACTGCCAATACATGTATTTTGGACCAGCTATGTATTTCTTAAGGAATATTCTTGTGGAATCTCATTTAGTGGCGCCAACTTTAGCAAACAATATGGTTTTCAGCCTTAGATTTGTCTTACTGGTGAAAATTTAAGTACATCTTAATGCAGCCCACCAGAAGCGAATTTTGGGCCAGCTGGAGCCAATATTGCCAAACTATTAGCACTGTTATATCAGATGTAATTCTAAAACCGGTTCAGTCAGATTTAGCATGTGCCACCTGATATTCTGGCCAAATTTCAGCATTATAGACCAACATTTGGTACTGGTTTGGTGTAATTTACATGTACTTTTTGACCATTTTTACTGCAATATATCAGTGAAATAATTTATGTTCAGAAATGTAATGCTCCAAATGCGCCTAATATATCCTCAATTATTGTTAAAACATGTGCAGAATTAAATAAGGGCTTCAGATTGGTTGTATTAGGATATAGCTGATATTTCCCAATTTGAGGGGGGCTGAGTCTGGCCCCAAACCCCGGAAAATTGAAATTTTTAATTGGTTTCCTGAGTAAGTCAAGCCAATACAGTATGAATGTCTAATATAAACTGAGTTTTCTGTGAAAATCTGAGCCAGATTGATGAAGTTTAAGTGGGGTTTTGGACTGATTTGCCATATGATCACCCCCTCGATATCTGCACTGCCAATACATGTATTTTGGACCAGCTATGTATTTCTTAAGGAATATTCTTGTGGAATCTCATTTAGTGGCGCCAACTTTAGCAAACAATATGGTTTTCAGCCTTAGATTTGTCTTACTGGTGAAAATTTAAGTACATCTTAATGCAGCCCACCAGAAGCGAATTTTGGGCCAGCAGGAGCCAATGTTGACAAACTATTAGCACTGTTATATCAGATGTAATTCTAAAACCGGTTCAGTCAGATTTAGCATGTGCCACCTGATATTCTGGCCAAATTTCAGCATTATAGACCAACATTTGGTACTGGTTTGATGTAATTCACATGTAATTTTTCACCATTTTTACAGCAATATATCGGTGAAATAATTTATGTTCAGAGATGTAATGCTCCAAATGCGCCTAATATATCCTCAATTATTGTTAAAACATGTGCAGAATTAAATAAGGGCTTCAGATTGGTTGTATTAGGATATAGCTGATATTTCCCAATTTGAGGGGGACTGAGTCTGGCCCCAAACCCCGGAAAAATGAAATTTTTAATTGGTTTCCTGAGTAAGTCAAGCCAATACAGTATGAATGTCTAATATAAACTGAGTTTTCTGTGAAAATCTGAGCCAGATTGATGAAGTTTAAGTGGGGTTTTGGACTGATTTGCCATATGATCACCCCCTCGATACCTGCACTGCCAATACATGTATTTTGGACCAGCTATGTATTTCTTAAGGAATATTCTTGTGGAATCTCATTTAGTGGCGCCAACTTTAGCAAACAATATGGTTTTCAGCCTTAGATTTGTCTTACTGGTGAAAATTTAAGTACATCTTAATGCAGCCCACCAGAAGCGAATTTTGGGCCAGCTGGAGCCAATATTGCCAAACTATTAGCACTGTTATATCAGATGTAATTCTAAAACCGGTTCAGTCAGATTTAGCATGTGCCACCTGATATTCTGGCCAAATTTCAGCATTATAGACCAACATTTGGTACTGGTTTGGTGTAATTTACATGTAATTTTTGACTATTTTTACAGCAATATATGGGTGAAATAATTTATGTTCAGAAATGTAATGCTCCAAATGCGCCTAATATATCCTCAATTATTGTTAAAACATGTGCAGAATTAAATAAGGGCTTCAGATTGGTTGTATTAGGATATAGCTGATATTTCCCAATTTGAGGGGGGCTGAGTCTGGCCCCAAACCCCGGAAAATTGAAATTTTTAATTGGTTTCCTGAGTAAGTCAAGCCAATACAGTATGAATGTCTAATATAAACTGAGTTTTCTGTGAAAATCTGAGCCAGATTGATGAAGTTTAAGTGGGATTTTGGACTGATTTGCCATATGATCACCCCCTCGATACCTGCACTGCCAATACATGTATTTTGGACCAGCTATGTATTTCTTAGGGAATATTCTTGTGGAATCTCATTTAGTGGCGCCAACTTTAGCAAACAATATGGTTTTCAGCCTTAGATTTGTCTTACTGGTGAAAATTTAAGTACATCTTAATGCAGCCCACCAGAAGCGAATTTTGGGCCAGCTGGAGCCAATATTGCCAAACTATTAGCACTGTTATATCAGATGTAATTCTAAAACCGGTTCAGTCAGATTTAGCATGTGCCACCTGATATTCTGGCCAAATTTCAGCATTATAGACCAACATTTGGTACTGGTTTGGTGTAATTTACATGTACTTTTTGACCATTTTTACTGCAATATATCAGTGAAATAATTTATGTTCAGAAATGTAATGCTCCAAATGCGCCTAATATATCCTCAATTATTGTTAAAACATGTGCAGAATTAAATAAGGGCTTCAGATTGGTTGTATTAGGATATAGCTGATATTTCCCAATTTGAGGGGGGCTGAGTCTGGCCCCAAACCCCGGAAAATTGAAATTTTTAATTGGTTTCCTGAGTAAGTCAAGCCAATACAGTATGAATGTCTAATATAAACTGAGTTTTCTGTGAAAATCTGAGCCAGATTGATGAAGTTTAAGTGGGGTTTTGGACTGATTTGCCATATGATCACCCCCTCGATATCTGCACTGCCAATACATGTATTTTGGACCAGCTATGTATTTCTTAAGGAATATTCTTGTGGAATCTCATTTAGTGGCGCCAACTTTAGCAAACAATATGGTTTTCAGCCTTAGATTTGTCTTACTGGTGAAAATTTAAGTACATCTTAATGCAGCCCACCAGAAGCGAATTTTGGGCCAGCTGGAGCCAATATTGCCAAACTATTAGCACTGTTATATCAGATGTAATTCTAAAACCGGTTCAGTCAGATTTAGCATGTGCCACCTGATATTCTGGCCAAATTTCAGCATTATAGACCAACATTTGGTACTGGTTTGGTGTAATTTACATGTACTTTTTGACCATTTTTACTGCAATATATCAGTGAAATAATTTATGTTCAGAAATGTAATGCTCCAAATGCGCCTAATATATCCTCAATTATTGTTAAAACATGTGCAGAATTAAATAAGGGCTTCAGATTGGTTGTATTAGGATATAGCTGATATTTCCCAATTTGAGGGGGGCTGAGTCTGGCCCCAAACCCCGGAAAATTGAAATTTTTAATTGGTTTCCTGAGTAAGTCAAGCCAATACAGTATGAATGTCTAATATAAACTGAGTTTTCTGTGAAAATCTGAGCCAGATTGATGAAGTTTAAGTGGGGTTTTGGACTGATTTGCCATATGATCACCCCCTCGATATCTGCACTGCCAATACATGTATTTTGGACCAGCTATGTATTTCTTAAGGAATATTCTTGTGGAATCTCATTTAGTGGCGCCAACTTTAGCAAACAATATGGTTTTCAGCCTTAGATTTGTCTTACTGGTGAAAATTTAAGTACATCTTAATGCAGCCCACCAGAAGCGAATTTTGGGCCAGCAGGAGCCAATGTTGACAAACTATTAGCACTGTTATATCAGATGTAATTCTAAAACCGGTTCAGTCAGATTTAGCATGTGCCACCTGATATTCTGGCCAAATTTCAGCATTATAGACCAACATTTGGTACTGGTTTGATGTAATTCACATGTAATTTTTCACCATTTTTACAGCAATATATCGGTGAAATAATTTATGTTCAGAGATGTAATGCTCCAAATGCGCCTAATATATCCTCAATTATTGTTAAAACATGTGCAGAATTAAATAAGGGCTTCAGATTGGTTGTATTAGGATATAGCTGATATTTCCCAATTTGAGGGGGACTGAGTCTGGCCCCAAACCCCGGAAAAATGAAATTTTTAATTGGTTTCCTGAGTAAGTCAAGCCAATACAGTATGAATGTCTAATATAAACTGAGTTTTCTGTGAAAATCTGAGCCAGATTGATGAAGTTTAAGTGGGGTTTTGGACTGATTTGCCATATGATCACCCCCTCGATACCTGCACTGCCAATACATGTATTTTGGACCAGCTATGTATTTCTTAAGGAATATTCTTGTGGAATCTCATTTAGTGGCGCCAACTTTAGCAAACAATATGGTTTTCAGCCTTAGATTTGTCTTACTGGTGAAAATTTAAGTACATCTTAATGCAGCCCACCAGAAGCGAATTTTGGGCCAGCTGGAGCCAATATTGCCAAACTATTAGCACTGTTATATCAGATGTAATTCTAAAACCGGTTCAGTCAGATTTAGCATGTGCCACCTGATATTCTGGCCAAATTTCAGCATTATAGACCAACATTTGGTACTGGTTTGGTGTAATTTACATGTAATTTTTGACTATTTTTACAGCAATATATCGGTGAAATAATTTATGTTCAGAAATGTAATGCTCCAAATGCGCCTAATATATCCTCAATTATTGTTAAAACATGTGCAGAATTAAATAAGGGCTTCAGATTGGTTGTATTAGGATATAGCTGATATTTCCCAATTTGAGGGGGGCTGAGTCTGGCCCCAAACCCCGGAAAATTGAAATTTTTAATTGGTTTCCTGAGTAAGTCAAGCCAATACAGTATGAATGTCTAATATAAACTGAGTTTTCTGTGAAAATCTGAGCCAGATTGATGAAGTTTAAGTGGGATTTTGGACTGATTTGCCATATGATCACCCCCTCGATACCTGCACTGCCAATACATGTATTTTGGACCAGCTATGTATTTCTTAGGGAATATTCTTGTGGAATCTCATTTAGTGGCGCCAACTTTAGCAAACAATATGGTTTTCAGCCTTAGATTTGTCTTACTGGTGAAAATTTAAGTACATCTTAATGCAGCCCACCAGAAGCGAATTTTGGGCCAGCTGGAGCCAATATTGCCAAACTATTAGCACTGTTATATCAGATGTAATTCTAAAACCGGTTCAGTCAGATTTAGCATGTGCCACCTGATATTCTGGCCAAATTTCAGCATTATAGACCAACATTTGGTACTGGTTTGGTGTAATTTACATGTACTTTTTGACCATTTTTACTGCAATATATCGGTGAAATAATTTATGTTCAGAAATGTAATGCTCCAAATGCGCCTAATATATCCTCAATTATTGTTAAAACATGTGCAGAATTAAATAAGGGCTTCAGATTGGTTGTTTTAGGATATAGCTGATATTTCCCAATTTGAGGGGGGCTGAGTCTGGCCCCAAACCCCGGAAAATTGAAATTTTTAATTGGTTTCCTGAGTAAGTCAAGCCAATACAGTATGAATGTCTAATATAAACTGAGTTTTCTGTGAAAATCTGAGCCAGATTGATGAAGTTTAAGTGGGGTTTTGGACTGATTTGCCATATGATCACCCCCTCGATACCTGCACTGCCAATACATGTATTTTGGACCAGCTATGTATTTCTTAGGGAATATTCTTGTGGAATCTCATTTAGTGGCGCCAACTTTAGCAAACAATATGGTTTTCAGCTTTAGATTTGTCTTACTGGTGAAAATTTAAGTACATCTTAATGCAGCCCACCAGAAGCGAATTTTGGGCCAGCTGGAGCCAATATTGCCACATTATTAGCACTGTTATATCAAATGTAATTCTAAAACCGGTTCAGTCAGATTTAGCATGTGCCACCTGATATTCTGGCCAAATTTCAGCATTATAGACCAACATTTGGTACTGGTTTGGTGTAATTTACATGTATTTTTGACCATTTTTACAGCAATATATGGGTGAAATAATTTATGTTCAGAGATGTAATGCTCCAAATGCGCCTAATATATCCTCAATTATTGTTAAAACATGTGCAAAATTAAATAAGGGCTTCAGATTGGTTGTATTAGGATATAGCTGATATTTCCCAATTTGAGGGGGGCTGAGCCTGGCCCCAAACCCGGGAAAATTGAAATTTTTAATTGGTTTCCTGAGTAAGTCAAGCCAATACAGTATGAATGTCTAATATAAACTGAGTTTTCTGTGAAAATCTGAGCCAGATTGATGAAGTTTAAGTGGGGTTTTGGACTGATTTGCCATATGATCACCCCCTCGATACCTGCACTGCCAATACATGTATTTTGGACCAGCTATGTATTTCTTAAGGAATATTCTTGTGGAATCTCATTTAGTGGCGCCAACTTTAGCAAACAATATGGTTTTCAGCCTTAGATTTGTCTTACTGGTGAAAATTTAAGTACATCTTAATGCAGCCCACCAGAAGCGAATTTTGGGCCAGCTGGAGCCAATATTGCCAAACTATTAGCACTGTTATATCAGATGTAATTCTAAAACCGGTTCAGTCAGATTTAGCATGTGCCACCTGATATTCTGGCCAAATTTCAGCATTATAGACCAACATTTGGTACTGGTTTGGTGTAATTTACATGTAATTGTTGACTATTTTTACAGCAATATATCGGTGAAATAATTTATGTTCAGAAATGTAATGCTCCAAATGTGCCTAACATATCCTCAATTATTGTTAAAACATGTGCAGAATTAAATAAGGGCTTCAGATTGGTTGTATTAGGATATAGCTGATATTTCCCAATTTGAGGGGGACTGAGTCTGGCCCCAAACCCCGGAAAATTGAAATTTTAATTGGTTTCCTGAGTAAGTCAAGCCAATACAGTATGAATGTCTAATATAAACTGAGTTTTCTGTGAAAATCTGAGCCAGATTGATGAAGTTTAAGTGGGGTTTTGGACTGATTTGCCATATGATCACCCCCTCGATATCTGCACTGCCAATACATGTATTTTGGACCAGCTATGTATTTCTTAAGGAATATTCTTGTGGAATCTCATTTAGTGGCGCCAACTTTAGCAAACAATATGGTTTTCAGCCTTAGATTTGTCTTACTGGTGAAAATTTAAGTACATCTTAATGCAGCCCACTAGAAGCGAATTTTGGGCCAGCAGGAGCCAATGTTGACAAACTATTAGCACTGTTATATCAGATGTAATTCTAAAACCGGTTCAGTCAGATTTAGCATGTGCCACCTGATATTCTGGCCAAATTTCAGCATTATAGACCAACATTTGGTACTGGTTTGGTGTAATTTACATGTAATTGTTGACTATTTTTACAGCAATATATCGGTGAAATAATTTATGTTCAGAAATGTAATGCTCCAAATGTGCCTAACATATCCTCAATTATTGTTAAAACATGTGCAGAATTAAATAAGGGCTTCAGATTGGTTGTATTAGGATATAGCTGATATTTCCCAATTTGAGGGGGACTGAGTCTGGCCCCAAACCCCGGAAAATTGAAATTTTAATTGGTTTCCTGAGTAAGTCAAGCCAATACAGTATGAATGTCTAATATAAACTGAGTTTTCTGTGAAAATCTGAGCCAGATTGATGAAGTTTAAGTGGGGTTTTGGACTGATTTGCCATATGATCACCCCCTCGATATCTGCACTGCCAATACATGTATTTTGGACCAGCTATGTATTTCTTAAGGAATATTCTTGTGGAATCTCATTTAGTGGCGCCAACTTTAGCAAACAATATGGTTTTCAGCCTTAGATTTGTCTTACTGGTGAAAATTTAAGTACATCTTAATGCAGCCCACTAGAAGCGAATTTTGGGCCAGCAGGAGCCAATGTTGACAAACTATTAGCACTGTTATATCAGATGTAATTCTAAAACCGGTTCAGTCAGATTTAGCATGTGCCACCTGATATTCTGGCCAAATTTCAGCATTATAGACCAACATTTGGTACTGGTTTGGTGTAATTTACATGTAATTGTTGACTATTTTTACAGCAATATATCGGTGAAATAATTTATGTTCAGAAATGTAATGCTCCAAATGTGCCTAACATATCCTCAATTATTGTTAAAACATGTGCAGAATTAAATAAGGGCTTCAGATTGGTTGTATTAGGATATAGCTGATATTTCCCAATTTGAGGGGGACTGAGTCTGGCCCCAAACCCCGGAAAATTGAAATTTTAATTGGTTTCCTGAGTAAGTCAAGCCAATACAGTATGAATGTCTAATATAAACTGAGTTTTCTGTGAAAATCTGAGCCAGATTGATGAAGTTTAAGTGGGGTTTTGGACTGATTTGCCATATGATCACCCCCTCGATATCTGCACTGCCAATACATGTATTTTGGACCAGCTATGTATTTCTTAAGGAATATTCTTGTGGAATCTCATTTAGTGGCGCCAACTTTAGCAAACAATATGGTTTTCAGCCTTAGATTTGTCTTACTGGTGAAAATTTAAGTACATCTTAATGCAGCCCACTAGAAGCGAATTTTGGGCCAGCAGGAGCCAATGTTGACAAACTATTAGCACTGTTATATCAGATGTAATTCTAAAACCGGTTCAGTCAGATTTAGCATGTGCCACCTGATATTCTGGCCAAATTTCAGCATTATAGACCAACATTTGGTACTGGTTTGATGTAATTCACATGTAATTTTTCACCATTTTTACAGCAATATATCGGTGAAATAATTTATGTTCAGAGATGTAATGCTCCAAATGCGCCTAATATATCCTCAATTATTGTTAAAACATGTGCAGAATTAAATAAGGGCTTCAGATTGGTTGTATTAGGATATAGCTGATATTTCCCAATTTGAGGGGGGCTGAGTCTGGCCCCAAACCCCGGAAAAATGAAGTTTTTAATTGGTTTCCTGAGTAAGTCAAGCCAATACAGTATGAATGTCTAATATAAACTGAGTTTTCTGTGAAAATCTGAGCCAGATTGATGAAGTTTAAGTGGGATTTTGGAATGATTTGCCATATGATCACCCCCTCGATACCTGCACTGCCAATACATGTATTTTGGACCAGCTATGTATTTCTTAAGGAATATTCTTGTGGAATCTCATTTAGTGGTGCCAACTTTAGCAAACAATATGGTTTTCAGCCTTAGATTTGTCTTACTGGTGAAAATTTAAGTACATCTTAATGCAGCCCACCAGAAGCGAATTTTGGGCCAGCAGGAGCCAATATTGCCAAACTATTAGCACTGTTATATCAGATGTAATTCTAAAACCGGTTCAGTCAGATTTAGCATGTGCCACCTGATATTCTGGCCAAATTTCAGCATTATAGACCAACATTTGGTACTGGTTTGATGTAATTCACATGTAATTTTTCACCATTTTTACAGCAATATATCGGTGAAATAATTTATGTTCAGAGATGTAATGCTCCAAATGCGCCTAATATATCCTCAATTATTGTTAAAACATGTGCAGAATTAAATAAGGGCTTCAGATTGGTTGTATTAGGATATAGCTGATATTTCCCAATTTGAGGGGGGCTGAGTCTGGCCCCAAACCCCGGAAAAAATGAAATTTTTAATTGGTTTCCTGAGTAAGTCAAGCCAATACAGTATGAATGTCTAATATAAACTGAGTTTTCTGTGAAAATCTGAGCCAGATTGATGAAGTTTAAGTGGGGTTTTGGACTGATTTGCCATATGATCACCCCCTCGATACCTGCACTGCCAATACATGTATTTTGGACCAGCTATGTATTTCTTAGGGAATATTCTTGTGGAATCTCATTTAGTGGCGCCAACTTTAGCAAACAATATGGTTTTCAGCCTTAGATTTGTCTTACTGGTGAAAATTTAAGTACATCTTAATGCAGCCCACCAGAAGTGAATTTTGGGCCAGCTGGAGCCAATATTGCCAAACTATTAGCACTGTTATATCAGATGTAATTCTAAAACCGGTTCAGTCAGATTTAGCATGTGCCACCTGATATTCTGGCCAAATTTCAGCATTATAGACCAACATTTGGTACTGGTTTGGTGTAATTTATATGTAATTTTTGACTATTTTTACAGCAATATATCGGTGAAATAATTTATGTTCAGAAATGTAATGCTCCAAATGTGCCTAACATATCCTCAATTATTGTTAAAACATGTGCAGAATTAAATAAGGGCTTCAGATTGGTTGTATTAGGATATAGCTGATATTTCCCAATTTGAGGGGGACTGAGTCTGGCCCCAAACCCCGGAAAATTGAAATTTTAATTGGTTTCCTGAGTAAGTCAAGCCAATACAGTATGAATGTCTAATATAAACTGAGTTTTCTGTGAAAATCTGAGCCAGATTGATGAAGTTTAAGTGGGGTTTTGGACTGATTTGCCATATGATCACCCCCTCGATATCTGCACTGCCAATACATGTATTTTGGACCAGCTATGTATTTCTTAAGGAATATTCTTGTGGAATCTCATTTAGTGGCGCCAACTTTAGCAAACAATATGGTTTTCAGCCTTAGATTTGTCTTACTGGTGAAAATTTAAGTACATCTTAATGCAGCCCACCAGAAGCGAATTTTGGGCCAGCAGGAGCCAATGTTGACAAACTATTAGCACTGTTATATCAGATGTAATTCTAAAACCGGTTCAGTCAGATTTAGCATGTGCCACCTGATATTCTGGCCAAATTTCAGCATTATAGACCAACATTTGGTACTGGTTTGATGTAATTCACATGTAATTTTTCACCATTTTTACAGCAATATATCGGTGAAATAATTTATGTTCAGAGATGTAATGCTACAAATGCGCCTAATATATCCTCAATTATTGTTAAAACATGTGCAGAATTAAATAAGGGCTTCAGATTGGTTGTATTAGGATATAGCTGATATTTCCCAATTTGAGGGGGGCTGAGTCTGGCCCCAAACCCCGGAAAAATGAAATTTTTAAATGGTTTCCTGAGTAAGTCAAGCCAATACAGTATGAATGTCTAATATAAACTGAGTTTTCTGTGAAAATCTGAGCCAGATTGATGAAGTTTAAGTGGGGTTTTGGACTGATTTGCCATATGATCACCCCCTCGATATCTGCACTTCCAATACATGTATTTTGGACCAGCTATGTATTTCTTAAGGAATATTCTTGTGGAATCTCATTTAGTGGTGCCAACTTTAGCAAACAATATGGTTTTCAGCCTTAGATTTGTCTTACTGGTGAAAATTTAAGTACATCTTAATGCAGCCCACCAGAAGCGAATTTTGGGCCAGCAGGAGCCAATATTGACAAACTATTAGCACTGTTATATCAGATGTAATTCTAAAACCGGTTCAGTCAGATTTAGCATGTGCCACCTGATATTCTGGCCAAATTTCAGCATTATAGACCAACATTTGGTACTGGTTTGATGTAATTCACATGTAATTTTTCACCATTTTTACAGCAATATATCGGTGAAATAATTTATGTTCAGAGATGTAATGCTCCAAATGCGCCTAATATATCCTCAATTATTGTTAAAACATGTGCAGAATTAAATAAGGGCTTCAGATTGGTTGTATTAGGATATAGCTGATATTTCCCAATTTGAGGGGGGCTGAGTCTGGCCCCAAACCCCGGAAAAAATGAAATTTTTAATTGGTTTCCTGAGTAAGTCAAGCCAATACAGTATGAATGTCTAATATAAACTGAGTTTTCTGTGAAAATCTGAGCCAGATTGATGAAGTTTAAGTGGGGTTTTGGAATGATTTGCCATATGATCACCCCCTCGATACCTGCACTGCCAATACATGTATTTTGGACCAGCTATGTATTTTTTAGGGAATATTCTTGTGGAATCTCATTTAGTGGCGCCAACTTTAGCAAACAATATGGTTTTCAGCCTTAGATTTGTCTTACTGGTGAAAATTTAAGTACATCTTAATGCAGCCAACCACGAGCGAATTTTGGGCCAACTGAGCCAATATTGCCAAACTATTAGCACTGTTATATCAGATGTAATTCTAAAACCCGTTCAGTCAGATTTAGCATGTGCCACCTGATATTCTGGCCAAATTTCAGCATTATAGACCAACATTTGGTACTGGTTTGGTGTAATTTACATGTATTTTTGACCATTTTTACAGCAATATATGGGTGAAATAATTTATGTTCAGAGATGTAATGCTCCAAATGCGCCTAATATATCCTCAATTATTGTTAAAACATGTGCAGAATTAAATAAGGGCTTCAGATTGGTTGTATTAGGATATAGCTGATATTTCCCAATTTGACGGGGGCTGAGCCTGGCCCCAAACCCCGGAAAAATGAAATTTTTAATTGGTTTCCTGAGTAAGTCAAGCCAATACAGTATGAATGTCTAATATAAACTGAGTTTTCTGTGAAAATCTGAGCCAGATTGATGAAGTTTAAGTGGGGTTTTGGACTGATTTGCCATATGATCACCCCCTCGATACCTGCACTGCCAATACATGTATTTTGGACCAGCTATGTATTTCTTAGGGAATATTCTTGTGGAATCTCATTTAGTGGCGCCAACTTTAGCAAACAATATGGTTTTCAGCTTTAGATTTGTCTTACTGGTGAAAATTTAAGTACATCTTAATGCAGCCCACCAGAAGCGAATTTTGGGCCAGCTGGAGCCAATATTGCCACATTATTAGCACTGTTATATCAAATGTAATTCTAAAACCGGTTCAGTCAGATTTAGCATGTGCCACCTGATATTCTGGCCAAATTTCAGCATTATAGACCAACATTTGGTACTGGTTTGGTGTAATTTACATGTATTTTTGACCATTTTTACAGCAATATATGGGTGAAATAATTTATGTTCAGAGATGTAATGCTCCAAATGCGCCTAATATATCCTCAATTATTGTTAAAACATGTGCAAAATTAAATAAGGGCTTCAGATTGGTTGTATTAGGATATAGCTGATATTTCCCAATTTGAGGGGGGCTGAGCCTGGCCCCAAACCCGGGAAAATTGAAATTTTTAATTGGTTTCCTGAGTAAGTCAAGCCAATACAGTATGAATGTCTAATATAAACTGAGTTTTCTGTGAAAATCTGAGCCAGATTGATGAAGTTTAAGTGGGGTTTTGGACTGATTTGCCATATGATCACCCCCTCGATATCTGCACTGCCAATACATGTATTTTGGACCAGCTATGTATTTCTTAAGGAATATTCTTGTGGAATCTCATTTAGTGGCGCCAACTTTAGCAAACAATATGGTTTTCAGCCTTAGATTTGTCTTACTGGTGAAAATTTAAGTACATCTTAATGCAGCCCACCAGAAGCGAATTTTGGGCCAGCAGGAGCCAATGTTGACAAACTATTAGCACTGTTATATCAGATGTAATTCTAAAACCGGTTCAGTCAGATTTAGCATGTGCCACCTGATATTCTGGCCAAATTTCAGCATTATAGACCAACATTTGGTACTGGTTTGATGTAATTCACATGTAATTTTTCACCATTTTTACAGCAATATATCGGTGAAATAATTTATGTTCAGAGATGTAATGCTACAAATGCGCCTAATATATCCTCAATTATTGTTAAAACATGTGCAGAATTAAATAAGGGCTTCAGATTGGTTGTATTAGGATATAGCTGATATTTCCCAATTTGAGGGGGGCTGAGTCTGGCCCCAAACCCCGGAAAAATGAAATTTTTAAATGGTTTCCTGAGTAAGTCAAGCCAATACAGTATGAATGTCTAATATAAACTGAGTTTTCTGTGAAAATCTGAGCCAGATTGATGAAGTTTAAGTGGGGTTTTGGACTGATTTGCCATATGATCACCCCCTCGATATCTGCACTTC
Source organism: Sabellastarte sp. h YS-2021 (assembly GCA_964017235.1). Taxonomy (NCBI): domain Eukaryota; kingdom Metazoa; phylum Annelida; class Polychaeta; order Sabellida; family Sabellidae; genus Sabellastarte; species Sabellastarte sp. h YS-2021. The sequence continues at coordinate 56,231,539 of OZ024930.1, read as the reverse complement.
CAATACATGTATTTTGGACCAGCTATGTATTTCTTAAGGAATATTCTTGTGGAATCTCATTTAGTGGTGCCAACTTTAGCAAACAATATGGTTTTCAGCCTTAGATTTGTCTTACTGGTGAAAATTTAAGTACATCTTAATGCAGCCCACCAGAAGCGAATTTTGGGCCAGCAGGAGCCAATATTGACAAACTATTAGCACTGTTATATCAGATGTAATTCTAAAACCGGTTCAGTCAGATTTAGCATGTGCCACCTGATATTCTGGCCAAATTTCAGCATTATAGACCAACATTTGGTACTGGTTTGATGTAATTCACATGTAATTTTTCACCATTTTTACAGCAATATATCGGTGAAATAATTTATGTTCAGAGATGTAATGCTCCAAATGCGCCTAATATATCCTCAATTATTGTTAAAACATGTGCAGAATTAAATAAGGGCTTCAGATTGGTTGTATTAGGATATAGCTGATATTTCCCAATTTGAGGGGGGCTGAGTCTGGCCCCAAACCCCGGAAAAAATGAAATTTTTAATTGGTTTCCTGAGTAAGTCAAGCCAATACAGTATGAATGTCTAATATAAACTGAGTTTTCTGTGAAAATCTGAGCCAGATTGATGAAGTTTAAGTGGGGTTTTGGAATGATTTGCCATATGATCACCCCCTCGATACCTGCACTGCCAATACATGTATTTTGGACCAGCTATGTATTTTTTAGGGAATATTCTTGTGGAATCTCATTTAGTGGCGCCAACTTTAGCAAACAATATGGTTTTCAGCCTTAGATTTGTCTTACTGGTGAAAATTTAAGTACATCTTAATGCAGCCAACCACGAGCGAATTTTGGGCCAACTGAGCCAATATTGCCAAACTATTAGCACTGTTATATCAGATGTAATTCTAAAACCCGTTCAGTCAGATTTAGCATGTGCCACCTGATATTCTGGCCAAATTTCAGCATTATAGACCAACATTTGGTACTGGTTTGGTGTAATTTACATGTATTTTTGACCATTTTTACAGCAATATATGGGTGAAATAATTTATGTTCAGAGATGTAATGCTCCAAATGCGCCTAATATATCCTCAATTATTGTTAAAACATGTGCAGAATTAAATAAGGGCTTCAGATTGGTTGTATTAGGATATAGCTGATATTTCCCAATTTGACGGGGGCTGAGCCTGGCCCCAAACCCCGGAAAAATGAAATTTTTAATTGGTTTCCTGAGTAAGTCAAGCCAATACAGTATGAATGTCTAATATAAACTGAGTTTTCTGTGAAAATCTGAGCCAGATTGATGAAGTTTAAGTGGGGTTTTGGACTGATTTGCCATATGATCACCCCCTCGATACCTGCACTGCCAATACATGTATTTTGGACCAGCTATGTATTTCTTAGGGAATATTCTTGTGGAATCTCATTTAGTGGCGCCAACTTTAGCAAACAATATGGTTTTCAGCTTTAGATTTGTCTTACTGGTGAAAATTTAAGTACATCTTAATGCAGCCCACCAGAAGCGAATTTTGGGCCAGCTGGAGCCAATATTGCCACATTATTAGCACTGTTATATCAAATGTAATTCTAAAACCGGTTCAGTCAGATTTAGCATGTGCCACCTGATATTCTGGCCAAATTTCAGCATTATAGACCAACATTTGGTACTGGTTTGGTGTAATTTACATGTATTTTTGACCATTTTTACAGCAATATATGGGTGAAATAATTTATGTTCAGAGATGTAATGCTCCAAATGCGCCTAATATATCCTCAATTATTGTTAAAACATGTGCAAAATTAAATAAGGGCTTCAGATTGGTTGTATTAGGATATAGCTGATATTTCCCAATTTGAGGGGGGCTGAGCCTGGCCCCAAACCCGGGAAAATTGAAATTTTTAATTGGTTTCCTGAGTAAGTCAAGCCAATACAGTATGAATGTCTAATATAAACTGAGTTTTCTGTGAAAATCTGAGCCAGATTGATGAAGTTTAAGTGGGGTTTTGGACTGATTTGCCATATGATCACCCCCTCGATACCTGCACTGCCAATACATGTATTTTGGACCAGCTATGTATTTCTTAAGGAATATTCTTGTGGAATCTCATTTAGTGGCGCCAACTTTAGCAAACAATATGGTTTTCAGCCTTAGATTTGTCTTACTGGTGAAAATTTAAGTACATCTTAATGCAGCCAACCACGAGCGAATTTTGGGCCAACTGAGCCAATATTGCCAAACTATTAGCACTGTTATATCAGATGTAATTCTAAAACCCGTTCAGTCAGATTTAGCATGTGCCACCTGATATTCTGGCCAAATTTCAGCATTATAGACCAACATTTGGTACTGGTTTGGTGTAATTTACATGTATTTTTGACCATTTTTACAGCAATATATGGGTGAAATAATTTATGTTCAGAGATGTAATGCTCCAAATGCGCCTAATATATCCTCAATTATTGTTAAAACATGTGCAGAATTAAATAAGGGCTTCAGATTGGTTGTATTAGGATATAGCTGATATTTCCCAATTTGACGGGGGCTGAGCCTGGCCCCAAACCCCGGAAAAATGAAATTTTTAATTGGTTTCCTGAGTAAGTCAAGCCAATACAGTATGAATGTCTAATATAAACTGAGTTTTCTGTGAAAATCTGAGCCAGATTGATGAAGTTTAAGTGGGGTTTTGGACTGATTTGCCATATGATCACCCCCTCGATACCTGCACTGCCAATACATGTATTTTGGACCAGCTATGTATTTCTTAGGGAATATTCTTGTGGAATCTCATTTAGTGGCGCCAACTTTAGCAAACAATATGGTTTTCAGCTTTAGATTTGTCTTACTGGTGAAAATTTAAGTACATCTTAATGCAGCCCACCAGAAGCGAATTTTGGGCCAGCTGGAGCCAATATTGCCACATTATTAGCACTGTTATATCAAATGTAATTCTAAAACCGGTTCAGTCAGATTTAGCATGTGCCACCTGATATTCTGGCCAAATTTCAGCATTATAGACCAACATTTGGTACTGGTTTGGTGTAATTTACATCTAATTTTGACCATTTTTACAGCAATATATGGGTGAAATAATTTATGTTCAGAGATGTAATGCTCCAAATGCGCCTAATATATCCTCAATTATTGTTAAAACATGTGCAAAATTAAATAAGGGCTTCAGATTGGTTGTATTAGGATATAGCTGATATTTCCCAATTTGAGGGGGGCTGAGCCTGGCCCCAAACCCGGGAAAATTGAAATTTTTAATTGGTTTCCTGAGTAAGTCAAGCCAATACAGTATGAATGTCTAATATAAACTGAGTTTTCTGTGAAAATCTGAGCCAGATTGATGAAGTTTAAGTGGGGTTTTGGACTGATTTGCCATATGATCACCCCCTCGATATCTGCACTGCCAATACATGTATTTTGGACCAGCTATGTATTTCTTAAGGAATATTCTTGTGGAATCTCATTTAGTGGCGCCAACTTTAGCAAACAATATGGTTTTCAGCCTTAGATTTGTCTTACTGGTGAAAATTTAAGTACATCTTAATGCAGCCCACCAGAAGCGAATTTTGGGCCAGCAGGAGCCAATGTTGACAAACTATTAGCACTGTTATATCAGATGTAATTCTAAAACCGGTTCAGTCAGATTTAGCATGTGCCACCTGATATTCTGGCCAAATTTCAGCATTATAGACCAACATTTGGTACTGGTTTGATGTAATTCACATGTAATTTTTCACCATTTTTACAGCAATATATCGGTGAAATAATTTATGTTCAGAGATGTAATGCTACAAATGCGCCTAATATATCCTCAATTATTGTTAAAACATGTGCAGAATTAAATAAGGGCTTCAGATTGGTTGTATTAGGATATAGCTGATATTTCCCAATTTGAGGGGGGCTGAGTCTGGCCCCAAACCCCGGAAAAATGAAATTTTTAAATGGTTTCCTGAGTAAGTCAAGCCAATACAGTATGAATGTCTAATATAAACTGAGTTTTCTGTGAAAATCTGAGCCAGATTGATGAAGTTTAAGTGGGGTTTTGGACTGATTTGCCATATGATCACCCCCTCGATATCTGCACTTCCAATACATGTATTTTGGACCAGCTATGTATTTCTTAAGGAATATTCTTGTGGAATCTCATTTAGTGGTGCCAACTTTAGCAAACAATATGGTTTTCAGCCTTAGATTTGTCTTACTGGTGAAAATTTAAGTACATCTTAATGCAGCCCACCAGAAGCGAATTTTGGGCCAGCAGGAGCCAATATTGACAAACTATTAGCACTGTTATATCAGATGTAATTCTAAAACCGGTTCAGTCAGATTTAGCATGTGCCACCTGATATTCTGGCCAAATTTCAGCATTATAGACCAACATTTGGTACTGGTTTGATGTAATTCACATGTAATTTTTCACCATTTTTACAGCAATATATCGGTGAAATAATTTATGTTCAGAGATGTAATGCTCCAAATGCGCCTAATATATCCTCAATTATTGTTAAAACATGTGCAGAATTAAATAAGGGCTTCAGATTGGTTGTATTAGGATATAGCTGATATTTCCCAATTTGAGGGGGGCTGAGTCTGGCCCCAAACCCCGGAAAAAATGAAATTTTTAATTGGTTTCCTGAGTAAGTCAAGCCAATACAGTATGAATGTCTAATATAAACTGAGTTTTCTGTGAAAATCTGAGCCAGATTGATGAAGTTTAAGTGGGGTTTTGGAATGATTTGCCATATGATCACCCCCTCGATACCTGCACTGCCAATACATGTATTTTGGACCAGCTATGTATTTTTTAGGGAATATTCTTGTGGAATCTCATTTAGTGGCGCCAACTTTAGCAAACAATATGGTTTTCAGCCTTAGATTTGTCTTACTGGTGAAAATTTAAGTACATCTTAATGCAGCCAACCACGAGCGAATTTTGGGCCAACTGAGCCAATATTGCCAAACTATTAGCACTGTTATATCAGATGTAATTCTAAAACCCGTTCAGTCAGATTTAGCATGTGCCACCTGATATTCTGGCCAAATTTCAGCATTATAGACCAACATTTGGTACTGGTTTGGTGTAATTTACATGTATTTTTGACCATTTTTACAGCAATATATGGGTGAAATAATTTATGTTCAGAGATGTAATGCTCCAAATGCGCCTAATATATCCTCAATTATTGTTAAAACATGTGCAGAATTAAATAAGGGCTTCAGATTGGTTGTATTAGGATATAGCTGATATTTCCCAATTTGACGGGGGCTGAGCCTGGCCCCAAACCCCGGAAAAATGAAATTTTTAATTGGTTTCCTGAGTAAGTCAAGCCAATACAGTATGAATGTCTAATATAAACTGAGTTTTCTGTGAAAATCTGAGCCAGATTGATGAAGTTTAAGTGGGGTTTTGGACTGATTTGCCATATGATCACCCCCTCGATACCTGCACTGCCAATACATGTATTTTGGACCAGCTATGTATTTCTTAGGGAATATTCTTGTGGAATCTCATTTAGTGGCGCCAACTTTAGCAAACAATATGGTTTTCAGCTTTAGATTTGTCTTACTGGTGAAAATTTAAGTACATCTTAATGCAGCCCACCAGAAGCGAATTTTGGGCCAGCTGGAGCCAATATTGCCACATTATTAGCACTGTTATATCAAATGTAATTCTAAAACCGGTTCAGTCAGATTTAGCATGTGCCACCTGATATTCTGGCCAAATTTCAGCATTATAGACCAACATTTGGTACTGGTTTGGTGTAATTTACATGTATTTTTGACCATTTTTACAGCAATATATGGGTGAAATAATTTATGTTCAGAGATGTAATGCTCCAAATGCGCCTAATATATCCTCAATTATTGTTAAAACATGTGCAAAATTAAATAAGGGCTTCAGATTGGTTGTATTAGGATATAGCTGATATTTCCCAATTTGAGGGGGGCTGAGCCTGGCCCCAAACCCGGGAAAATTGAAATTTTTAATTGGTTTCCTGAGTAAGTCAAGCCAATACAGTATGAATGTCTAATATAAACTGAGTTTTCTGTGAAAATCTGAGCCAGATTGATGAAGTTTAAGTGGGGTTTTGGACTGATTTGCCATATGATCACCCCCTCGATACCTGCACTGCCAATACATGTATTTTGGACCAGCTATGTATTTCTTAAGGAATATTCTTGTGGAATCTCATTTAGTGGCGCCAACTTTAGCAAACAATATGGTTTTCAGCCTTAGATTTGTCTTACTGGTGAAAATTTAAGTACATCTTAATGCAGTCCACCAGAAGCGAATTTTGGGCCAGCTGGAGCCAATATTGCCAAACTATTAGCACTGTTATATCAGATGTAATTCTAAAACCGGTTCAGTCAGATTTAGCATGTGCCACCTGATATTCTGGCCAAATTTCAGCATTATAGACCAACATTTGGTACTGGTTTGGTGTAATTTACATGTATTTTTGACCATTTTTACAGCAATATATGGGTGAAATAATTTATGTTCAGAGATGTAATGCTCCAAATGCGCCTAATATATCCTCAATTATTGTTAAAACATGTGCAAAATTAAATACGGGCTTCAGATTGGTTGTATTAGGATATAGCTGATATTTCCCAATTTGAGGGGGGCTGAGCCTGGCCCCAAACCCGGGAAAATTGAAATTTTTAATTGGTTTCCTGAGTAAGTCAAGCCAATACAGTATGAATGTCTAATATAAACTGAGTTTTCTGTGAAAATCTGAGCCAGATTGATGAAGTTTAAGTGGGGTTTTGGACTGATTTGCCATATGATCACCCCCTCGATACCTGCACTGCCAATACATGTATTTTGGACCAGCTATGTATTTCTTAAGGAATATTCTTGTGGAATCTCATTTAGTGGCGCCAACTTTAGCAAACAATATGGTTTTCAGCCTTAGATTTGTCTTACTGGTGAAAATTTAAGTACATCTTAATGCAGCCCACCAGAAGCGAATTTTGGGCCAGCTGGAGCCAATATTGCCAAACTATTAGCACTGTTATATCAGATGTAATTCTAAAACCGGTTCAGTCAGATTTAGCATGTGCCACCTGATATTCTGGCCAAATTTCAGCATTATAGACCAACATTTGGTACTGGTTTGGTGTAATTTACATGTAATTTTTGACTATTTTTACAGCAATATATCGGTGAAATAATTTATGTTCAGAAATGTAATGCTCCAAATGTGCCTAACATATCCTCAATTATTGTTAAAACATGTGCAGAATTAAATAAGGGCTTCAGATTGGTTGTATTAGGATATAGCTGATATTTCCCAATTTGAGGGGGACTGAGTCTGGCCCCAAACCCCGGAAAATTGAAATTTTAATTGGTTTCCTGAGTAAGTCAAGCCAATACAGTATGAATGTCTAATATAAACTGAGTTTTCTGTGAAAATCTGAGCCAGATTGATGAAGTTTAAGTGGGGTTTTGGACTGATTTGCCATATGATCACCCCCTCGATATCTGCACTGCCAATACATGTATTTTGGACCAGCTATGTATTTCTTAAGGAATATTCTTGTGGAATCTCATTTAGTGGCGCCAACTTTAGCAAACAATATGGTTTTCAGCCTTAGATTTGTCTTACTGGTGAAAATTTAAGTACATCTTAATGCAGCCCACCAGAAGCGAATTTTGGGCCAGCAGGAGCCAATGTTGACAAACTATTAGCACTGTTATATCAGATGTAATTCTAAAACCGGTTCAGTCAGATTTAGCATGTGCCACCTGATATTCTGGCCAAATTTCAGCATTATAGACCAACATTTGGTACTGGTTTGATGTAATTCACATGTAATTTTTCACCATTTTTACAGCAATATATCAGTGAAATAATTTATGTTCAGAGATGTAATGCTCCAAATGCGCCTAATATATCCTCAATTATTGTTAAAACATGTGCAAAATTAAATAAGGGCTTCAGATTGGTTGTATTAGGATATAGCTGATATTTCCCAATTTGAGGGGGGCTGAGTCTGGCCCCAAACCCCGGAAAAATGAAATTTTTAATTGGTTTCCTGAGTAAGTCAAGCCAATACAGTATGAATGTCTAATATAAACTGAGTTTTCTGTGAAAATCTGAGCCAGATTGATGACGTTTAAGTGGGGTTTTGGACTGATTTGCCATATGATCACCCCCTCGATACCTGCACTGCCAATACATGTATTTTGGACCAGCTATGTATTTCTTAAGGAATATTCTTGTGGAATCTCATTTAGTGGCGCCAACTTTAGCAAACAATATGGTTTTCAGCCTTAGATTTGTCTTACTGGTGAAAATTTAAGTACATCTTAATGCAGCCCACCAGAAGCGAATTTTGGGCCAGCTGGAGCCAATATTGCCAAACTATTAGCACTGTTATATCAGATGTAATTCTAAAACCGGTTCAGTCAGATTTAGCATGTGCCACCTGATATTCTGGCCAAATTTCAGCATTATAGACCAACATTTGGTACTGGTTTGGTGTAATTTACATGTAATTTTTGACTATTTTTACAGCAATATATGGGTGAAATAATTTATGTTCAGAAATGTAATGCTCCAAATGTGCCTAACATATCCTCAATTATTGTTAAAACATGTGCAGAATTAAATAAGGGCTTCAGATTGGTTGTATTAGGATATAGCTGATATTTCCCAATTTGAGGGGGACTGAGTCTGGCCCCAAACCCCGGAAAATTGAAATTTTAATTGGTTTCCTGAGTAAGTCAAGCCAATACAGTATGAATGTCTAATATAAACTGAGTTTTCTGTGAAAATCTGAGCCAGATTGATGAAGTTTAAGTGGGGTTTTGGACTGATTTGCCATATGATCACCCCCTCGATATCTGCACTGCCAATACATGTATTTTGGACCAGCTATGTATTTCTTAAGGAATATTCTTGTGGAATCTCATTTAGTGGCGCCAACTTTAGCAAACAATATGGTTTTCAGCCTTAGATTTGTCTTACTGGTGAAAATTTAAGTACATCTTAATGCAGCCCACCAGAAGCGAATTTTGGGCCAGCAGGAGCCAATGTTGACAAACTATTAGCACTGTTATATCAGATGTAATTCTAAAACCGGTTCAGTCAGATTTAGCATGTGCCACCTGATATTCTGGCCAAATTTCAGCATTATAGACCAACATTTGGTACTGGTTTGATGTAATTCACATGTAATTTTTCACCATTTTTACAGCAATATATCAGTGAAATAATTTATGTTCAGAGATGTAATGCTCCAAATGCGCCTAATATATCCTCAATTATTGTTAAAACATGTGCAAAATTAAATAAGGGCTTCAGATTGATTGTATTAGGATATAGCTGATATTTCCCAATTTGAGGGGGGCTGAGTCTGGCCCCAAACCCCGGAAAAATGAAATTTTTAATTGGTTTCCTGAGTAAGTCAAGCCAATACAGTATGAATGTCTAATATAAACTGAGTTTTCTGTGAAAATCTGAGCCAGATTGATGACGTTTAAGTGGGGTTTTGGACTGATTTGCCATATGATCACCCCCTCGATACCTGCACTGCCAATACATGTATTTTGGACCAGCTATGTATTTCTTAAGGAATATTCTTGTGGAATCTCATTTAGTGGCGCCAACTTTAGCAAACAATATGGTTTTCAGCCTTAGATTTGTCTTACTGGTGAAAATTTAAGTACATCTTAATGCAGCCCACCAGAAGCGAATTTTGGGCCAGCTGGAGCCAATATTGCCAAACTATTAGCACTGTTATATCAGATGTAATTCTAAAACCGGTTCAGTCAGATTTAGCATGTGCCACCTGATATTCTGGCCAAATTTCAGCATTATAGACCAACATTTGGTACTGGTTTGGTGTAATTTACATGTAATTTTTGACTATTTTTACAGCAATATATGGGTGAAATAATTTATGTTCAGAAATGTAATGCTCCAAATGCGCCTAATATATCCTCAATTATTGTTAAAACATGTGCAGAATTAAATAAGGGCTTCAGATTGGTTGTATTAGGATATAGCTGATATTTCCCAATTTGAGGGGGGCTGAGTCTGGCCCCAAACCCCGGAAAATTGAAATTTTTAATTGGTTTCCTGAGTAAGTCAAGCCAATACAGTATGAATGTCTAATATAAACTGAGTTTTCTGTGAAAATCTGAGCCAGATTGATGAAGTTTAAGTGGGATTTTGGACTGATTTGCCATATGATCACCCCCTCGATACCTGCACTGCCAATACATGTATTTTGGACCAGCTATGTATTTCTTAGGGAATATTCTTGTGGAATCTCATTTAGTGGCGCCAACTTTAGCAAACAATATGGTTTTCAGCCTTAGATTTGTCTTACTGGTGAAAATTTAAGTACATCTTAATGCAGCCCACCAGAAGCGAATTTTGGGCCAGCTGGAGCCAATATTGCCAAACTATTAGCACTGTTATATCAGATGTAATTCTAAAACCGGTTCAGTCAGATTTAGCATGTGCCACCTGATATTCTGGCCAAATTTCAGCATTATAGACCAACATTTGGTACTGGTTTGGTGTAATTTACATGTACTTTTTGACCAATTTTTACTGCAATATATCGGTGAAATAATTTATGTTCAGAAATGTAATGCTCCAAATGCGCCTAATATATCCTCAATTATTGTTAAAACATGTGCAGAATTGAATAAGGGCTTCAGATTGGTTGTATTAGGATATAGCTGATATTTCCCAATTTGAGGGGGGCTGAGTCTGGCCCCAAACCCCGGAAAAATGAAATTTTTAATTGGTTTCCTGAGTAAGTCAAGCCAATACAGTATGAATGTCTAATATAAACTGAGTTTTCTGTGAAAATCTGAGCCAGATTGATGACGTTTAAGTGGGGTTTTGGACTGATTTGCCATATGATCACCCCCTCGATACCTGCACTGCCAATACATGTATTTTGGACCAGCTATGTATTTCTTAAGGAATATTCTTGTGGAATCTCATTTAGTGGCGCCAACTTTAGCAAACAATATGGTTTTCAGCCTTAGATTTGTCTTACTGGTGAAAATTTAAGTACATCTTAATGCAGCCCACCAGAAGCGAATTTTGGGCCAGCTGGAGCCAATATTGCCAAACTATTAGCACTGTTATATCAGATGTAATTCTAAAACCGGTTCAGTCAGATTTAGCATGTGCCACCTGATATTCTGGCCAAATTTCAGCATTATAGACCAACATTTGGTACTGGTTTGGTGTAATTTACATGTATTTTTGACCATTTTTACAGCAATATATAGATGAAATAAGTTATGTTCAGAGATGTAATGCTCCAAATGCGCCTAATATATCCTCAATTATTGTTAAAACATGTGCAGAATTAAATAAGGGCTTCAGATTGGTTGTATTAGGATATAGCTGATATTTCCCAATTTGACGGGGGCTGAGCCTGGCCCCAAACCCCGGAAAAATGAAATTTTTAATTGGTTTCCTGAGTAAGTCAAGCCAATACAGTATGAATGTCTAATATAAACTGAGTTTTCTGTGAAAATCTGAGCCAGATTGATGAAGTTTAAGTGGGGTTTTGGACTGATTTGCCATATGATCACCCCCTCGATACCTGCACTGCCAATACATGTACTTTGGACCAGCTATGTATTTCTTAGGGAATATTCTTGTGGAATCTCATTTAGTGGCGCCAACTTTAGCAAACAATATGGTTTTCAGCTTTAGATTTGTCTTACTGGTGAAAATTTAAGTACATCTTAATGCAGCCCACCAGAAGCGAATTTTGGGCCAGCTGGAGCCAATATTGCCACATTATTAGCACTGTTATATCAAATGTAATTCTAAAACCGGTTCAGTCAGATTTAGCATGTGCCACCTGATATTCTGGCCAAATTTCAGCATTATAGACCAACATTTGGTACTGGTTTGGTGTAATTTACATGTATTTTTGACCATTTTTACAGCAATATATGGGTGAAATAATTTATGTTCAGAGATGTAATGCTCCAAATGCGCCTAATATATCCTCAATTATTGTTAAAACATGTGCAAAATTAAATAAGGGCTTCAGATTGGTTGTATTAGGATATAGCTGATATTTCCCAATTTGAGGGGGGCTGAGCCTGGCCCCAAACCCGGGAAAATTGAAATTTTTAATTGGTTTCCTGAGTAAGTCAAGCCAATACAGTATGAATGTCTAATATAAACTGAGTTTTCTGTGAAAATCTGAGCCAGATTGATGAAGTTTAAGTGGGGTTTTGGACTGATTTGCCATATGATCACCCCCTCGATACCTGCACTGCCAATACATGTATTTTGGACCAGCTATGTATTTCTTAAGCAATATTCTTGTGGAATCTCATTTAGTGGCGCCAACTTTAGCAAACAATATGGTTTTCAGCCTTAGATTTGTCTTACTGGTGAAAATTTAAGTACATCTTAATGCAGCCCACCAGAAGCGAATTTTGGGCCAGCTGGAGCCAATATTGCCAAACTATTAGCACTGTTATATCAGATGTAATTCTAAAACCGGTTCAGTCAGATTTAGCATGTGCCACCTGATATTCTGGCCAAATTTCAGCATTATAGACCAACATTTGGTACTGGTTTGGTGTAATTTACATGTATTTTTGACCATTTTTACAGCAATATATGGGTGAAATAATTTATGTTCAGAGATGTAATGCTCCAAATGCGCCTAATATATCCTCAATTATTGTTAAAACATGTGCAAAATTAAATAAGGGCTTCAGATTGGTTGTATTAGGATATAGCTGATATTTCCCAATTTGAGGGGGGCTGAGCCTGGCCCCAAACCCGGGAAAATTGAAATTTTTAATTGGTTTCCTGAGTAAGTCAAGCCAATACAGTATGAATGTCTAATATAAACTGAGTTTTCTGTGAAAATCTGAGCCAGATTGATGAAGTTTAAGTGGGGTTTTGGACTGATTTGCCATATGATCACCCCCTCGATACCTGCACTGCCAATACATGTATTTTGGACCAGCTATGTATTTCTTAAGGAATATTCTTGTGGAATCTCATTTAGTGGCGCCAACTTTAGCAAACAATATGGTTTTCAGCCTTAGATTTGTCTTACTGGTGAAAATTTAAGTACATCTTAATGCAGCCCACCAGAAGCGAATTTTGGGCCAGCTGGAGCCAATATTGCCAAACTATTAGCACTGTTATATCAGATGTAATTCTAAAACCGGTTCAGTCAGATTTAGCATGTGCCACCTGATATTCTGGCCAAATTTCAGCATTATAGACCAACATTTGGTACTGGTTTGGTGTAATTTACATGTAATTTTTGACTATTTTTACAGCAATATATCGGTGAAATAATTTATGTTCAGAAATGTAATGCTCCAAATGTGCCTAACATATCCTCAATTATTGTTAAAACATGTGCAGAATTAAATAAGGGCTTCAGATTGGTTGTATTAGGATATAGCTGATATTTCCCAATTTGAGGGGGACTGAGTCTGGCCCCAAACCCCGGAAAATTGAAATTTTAATTGGTTTCCTGAGTAAGTCAAGCCAATACAGTATGAATGTCTAATATAAACTGAGTTTTCTGTGAAAATCTGAGCCAGATTGATGAAGTTTAAGTGGGGTTTTGGACTGATTTGCCATATGATCACCCCCTCGATATCTGCACTGCCAATACATGTATTTTGGACCAGCTATGTATTTCTTAAGGAATATTCTTGTGGAATCTCATTTAGTGGCGCCAACTTTAGCAAACAATATGGTTTTCAGCCTTAGATTTGTCTTACTGGTGAAAATTTAAGTACATCTTAATGCAGCCCACCAGAAGCGAATTTTGGGCCAGCAGGAGCCAATGTTGACAAACTATTAGCACTGTTATATCAGATGTAATTCTAAAACCGGTTCAGTCAGATTTAGCATGTGCCACCTGATATTCTGGCCAAATTTCAGCATTATAGACCAACATTTGGTACTGGTTTGATGTAATTCACATGTAATTTTTCACCATTTTTACAGCAATATATCAGTGAAATAATTTATGTTCAGAGATGTAATGCTCCAAATGCGCCTAATATATCCTCAATTATTGTTAAAACATGTGCAGAATTAAATAAGGGCTTCAGATTGGTTGTATTAGGATATAGCTGATATTTCCCAATTTGAGGGGGGCTGAGTCTGGCCCCAAACCCCGGAAAAATGAAATTTTTAATTGGTTTCCTGAGTAAGTCAAGCCAATACAGTATGAATGTCTAATATAAACTGAGTTTTCTGTGAAAATCTGAGCCAGATTGATGACGTTTAAGTGGGGTTTTGGACTGATTTGCCATATGATCACCCCCTCGATACCTGCACTGCCAATACATGTATTTTGGACCAGCTATGTATTTCTTAAGGAATATTCTTGTGGAATCTCATTTAGTGGCGCCAACTTTAGCAAACAATATGGTTTTCAGCCTTAGATTTGTCTTACTGGTGAAAATTTAAGTACATCTTAATGCAGCCCACCAGAAGCGAATTTTGGGCCAGCTGGAGCCAATATTGCCAAACTATTAGCACTGTTATATCAGATGTAATTCTAAAACCGGTTCAGTCAGATTTAGCATGTGCCACCTGATATTCTGGCCAAATTTCAGCATTATAGACCAACATTTGGTACTGGTTTGGTGTAATTTACATGTAATTTTTGACTATTTTTACAGCAATATATCGGTGAAATAATTTATGTTCAGAAATGTAATGCTCCAAATGTGCCTAACATATCCTCAATTATTGTTAAAACATGTGCAGAATTAAATAAGGGCTTCAGATTGGTTGTATTAGGATATAGCTGATATTTCCCAATTTGAGGGGGACTGAGTCTGGCCCCAAACCCCGGAAAATTGAAATTTTAATTGGTTTCCTGAGTAAGTCAAGCCAATACAGTATGAATGTCTAATATAAACTGAGTTTTCTGTGAAAATCTGAGCCAGATTGATGAAGTTTAAGTGGGGTTTTGGACTGATTTGCCATATGATCACCCCCTCGATATCTGCACTGCCAATACATGTATTTTGGACCAGCTATGTATTTCTTAAGGAATATTCTTGTGGAATCTCATTTAGTGGCGCCAACTTTAGCAAACAATATGGTTTTCAGCCTTAGATTTGTCTTACTGGTGAAAATTTAAGTACATCTTAATGCAGCCCACCAGAAGCGAATTTTGGGCCAGCAGGAGCCAATGTTGACAAACTATTAGCACTGTTATATCAGATGTAATTCTAAAACCGGTTCAGTCAGATTTAGCATGTGCCACCTGATATTCTGGCCAAATTTCAGCATTATAGACCAACATTTGGTACAGGTTTGATGTAATTCACATGTAATTTTTCACCATTTTTACAGCAATATATCAGTGAAATAATTTATGTTCAGAGATGTAATGCTCCAAATGCGCCTAATATATCCTCAATTATTGTTAAAACATGTGCAGAATTAAATAAGGGCTTCAGATTGGTTGTATTAGGATATAGCTGATATTTCCCAATTTGAGGGGGGCTGAGTCTGGCCCCAAACCCCGGAAAAATGAAATTTTTAATTGGTTTCCTGAGTAAGTCAAGCCAATACAGTATGAATGTCTAATATAAACTGAGTTTTCTGTGAAAATCTGAGCCAGATTGATGACGTTTAAGTGGGGTTTTGGACTGATTTGCCATATGATCACCCCCTCGATACCTGCACTGCCAATACATGTATTTTGGACCAGCTATGTATTTCTTAAGGAATATTCTTGTGGAATCTCATTTAGTGGCGCCAACTTTAGCAAACAATATGGTTTTCAGCCTTAGATTTGTCTTACTGGTGAAAATTTAAGTACATCTTAATGCAGCCCACCAGAAGCGAATTTTGGGCCAGCTGGAGCCAATATTGCCAAACTATTAGCACTGTTATATCAGATGTAATTCTAAAACCGGTTCAGTCAGATTTAGCATGTGCCACCTGATATTCTGGCCAAATTTCAGCATTATAGACCAACATTTGGTACTGGTTTGGTGTAATTTACATGTAATTTTTGACTATTTTTACAGCAATATATGGGTGAAATAATTTATGTTCAGAAATGTTATGCTCCAAATGCGCCTAATATATCCTCAATTATTGTTAAAACATGTGCAGAATTAAATAAGGGCTTCAGATTGGTTGTATTAGGATATAGCTGATATTTCCCAATTTGAGGGGGGCTGAGTCTGGCCCCAAACCCCGGAAAATTGAAATTTTTAATTGGTTTCCTGAGTAAGTCAAGCCAATACAGTATGAATGTCTAATATAAACTGAGTTTTCTGTGAAAATCTGAGCCAGATTGATGAAGTTTAAGTGGGATTTTGGACTGATTTGCCATATGATCACCCCCTCGATACCTGCACTGCCAATACATGTATTTTGGACCAGCTATGTATTTCTTAAGGAATATTCTTGTGGAATCTCATTTAGTGGCGCCAACTTTAGCAAACAATATGGTTTTCAGCCTTAGATTTGTCTTACTGGTGAAAATTTAAGTACATCTTAATGCAGCCCACCAGAAGCGAATTTTGGGCCAGCTGGAGCCAATATTGCCAAACTATTAGCACTGTTATATCAGATGTAATTCTAAAACCGGTTCAGTCAGATTTAGCATGTGCCACCTGATATTCTGGCCAAATTTCAGCATTATAGACCAACATTTGGTACTGGTTTGGTGTAATTTACATGTACTTTTTGACCATTTTTACTGCAATATATCGGTGAAATAATTTATGTTCAGAAATGTAATGCTCCAAATGCGCCTAATATATCCTCAATTATTGTTAAAACATGTGCAGAATTGAATAAGGGCTTCAGATTGGTTGTATTAGGATATAGCTGATATTTCCCAATTTGAGGGGGGCTGAGTCTGGCCCCAAACCCCGGAAAAATGAAATTTTTAATTGGTTTCCTGAGTAAGTCAAGCCAATACAGTATGAATGTCTAATATAAACTGAGTTTTCTGTGAAAATCTGAGCCAGATTGATGAAGTTTAAGTGGGGTTTTGGAATGATTTGCCATATGATCACCCCCTCGATACCTGCACTGCCAATACATGTATTTTGGACCAGCTATGTATTTTTTAGGGAATATTCTTGTGGAATCTCATTTAGTGGCGCCAACTTTAGCAAACAATATGGTTTTCAGCCTTAGATTTGTCTTACTGGTGAAAATTTAAGTACATCTTAATGCAGCCAACCACGAGCGAATTTTGGGCCAGCTGGAGCCAATATTGCCAAACTATTAGCACTGTTATATCAGATGTAATTCTAAAACCCGTTCAGTCAGATTTAGCATGTGCCACCTGATATTCTGGCCAAATTTCAGCATTATAGACCAACATTTGGTACTGGTTTGGTGTAATTTACATGTATTTTTGACCATTTTTACAGCAATATATGGGTGAAATAATTTATGTTCAGAGATGTAATGCTCCAAATGCGCCTAATATATCCTCAATTATTGTTAAAACATGTGCAAAATTAAATAAGGGCTTCAGATTGGTTGTATTAGGATATAGCTGATATTTCCCAATTTGAGGGGGGCTGAGTCTGGCCCCAAACCCGGGAAAATTGAAATTTTTAATTGGTTTCCTGAGTAAGTCAAGCCAATACAGTATGAATGTCTAATATAAACTGAGTTTTCTGTGAAAATCTGAGCCAGATTGATGAAGTTTAAGTGTGGTTTTGGACTGATTTGCCATATGATCACCCCCTCGATACCTGCACTGCCAATACATGTATTTTGGACCAGCTATGTATTTCTTAAGGAATATTCTTGTGGAATCTCATTTAGTGGCGCCAACTTTAGCAAACAATATGGTTTTCAGCCTTAGATTTGTCTTACTGGTGAAAATTTAAGTACATCTTAATGCAACCCACCAGAAGCGAATTTTGGGCCAGCTGGAGCCAATATTGCCAAACTATAAGCACTGTTATATCAGATGTAATTCTAAAACCGGTTCAGTCAGATTTTGCATGTGCCACCTGATATTCTGGCCAAATTTCAGCATTATAGACCAACATTTGGTACTGGTTTGGTGTAATTTACATGTAATTTTTGACTATTTTTACAGCAATATATCGGTGAAATAATTTATGTTCAGAAATGTAATGCTCCAAACGTGCCTAACATATCCTCAATTATTGTTAAAACATGTGCAGAATTAAATAAGGGCTTCAGATTGGTTGTATTAGGATATAGCTGATATTTCCCAATTTGAGGGGGACTGAGTCTGGCCCCAAACCCCGGAAAATTGAAATTTTAATTGGTTTCCTGAGTAAGTCAAGCCAATACAGTATGAATGTCTAATATAAACTGAGTTTTCTGTGAAAATCTGAGCCAGATTGATGAAGTTTAAGTGGGGTTTTGGACTGATTTGCCATATGATCACCCCCTCGATATCTGCACTGCCAATACATGTATTTTGGACCAGCTATGTATTTCTTAAGGAATATTCTTGTGGAATCTCATTTAGTGGCGCCAACTTTAGCAAACAATATGGTTTTCAGCCTTAGATTTGTCTTACTGGTGAAAATTTAAGTACATCTTAATGCAGCCCACCAGAAGCGAATTTTGGGCCAGCAGGAGCCAATGTTGACAAACTATTAGCACTGTTATATCAGATGTAATTCTAAAACCGGTTCAGTCAGATTTAGCATGTGCCACCTGATATTCTGGCCAAATTTCAGCATTATAGACCAACATTTGGTACTGGTTTGATGTAATTCACATGTAATTTTTCACCATTTTTACAGCAATATATCAGTGAAATAATTTATGTTCAGAGATGTAATGCTCCAAATGCGCCTAATATATCCTCAATTATTGTTAAAACATGTGCAGAATTAAATAAGGGCTTCAGATTGGTTGTATTAGGATATAGCTGATATTTCCCAATTTGAGGGGGGCTGAGTCTGGCCCCAAACCCCGGAAAAATGAAATTTTTAATTGGTTTCCTGAGTAAGTCAAGCCAATACAGTATGAATGTCTAATATAAACTGAGTTTTCTGTGAAAATCTGAGCCAGATTGATGACGTTTAAGTGGGGTTTTGGACTGATTTGCCATATGATCACCCCCTCGATACCTGCACTGCCAATACATGTATTTTGGACCAGCTATGTATTTCTTAAGGAATATTCTTGTGGAATCTCATTTAGTGGCGCCAACTTTAGCAAACAATATGGTTTTCAGCCTTAGATTTGTCTTACTGGTGAAAATTTAAGTACATCTTAATGCAGCCCACCAGAAGCGAATTTTGGGCCAGCTGGAGCCAATATTGCCAAACTATTAGCACTGTTATATCAGATGTAATTCTAAAACCGGTTCAGTCAGATTTAGCATGTGCCACCTGATATTCTGGCCAAATTTCAGCATTATAGACCAACATTTGGTACTGGTTTGGTGTAATTTACATGTAATTTTTGACTATTTTTACAGCAATATATGGGTGAAATAATTTATGTTCAGAAATGTAATGCTCCAAATGCGCCTAATATATCCTCAATTATTGTTAAAACATGTACAGAATTAAATAAGGGCTTCAGATTGGTTGTATTAGGATATAGCTGATATTTCCCAATTTGAGGGGGGCTGAGTCTGGCCCCAAACCCCGGAAAATTGAAATTTTTAATTGGTTTCCTGAGTAAGTCAAGCCAATACAGTATGAATGTCTAATATAAACTGAGTTTTCTGTGAAAATCTGAGCCAGATTGATGAAGTTTAAGTGGGATTTTGGACTGATTTGCCATATGATCACCCCCTCGATACCTGCACTGCCAATACATGTATTTTGGACCAGCTATGTATTTCTTAGGGAATATTCTTGTGGAATCTCATTTAGTGGCGCCAACTTTAGCAAACAATATGGTTTTCAGCCTTAGATTTGTCTTACTGGTGAAAATTTAAGTACATCTTAATGCAGCCCACCAGAAGCGAATTTTGGGCCAGCTGGAGCCAATATTGCCAAACTATTAGCACTGTTATATCAGATGTAATTCTAAACCGGTTCAGTCAGATTTAGCATGTGCCACCTGATATTCTGGCCAAATTTCAGCATTATAGACCAACATTTGGTACTGGTTCGGTGTAATTTACATGTACTTTTTGACCATTTTTACTGCAATATATCGGTGAAATAATTTATGTTCAGAAATGTAATGCTCCAAATGCGCCTAATATATCCTCAATTATTGTTAAAACATGTGCAGAATTGAATAAGGGCTTCAGATTGGTTGTATTAGGATATAGCTGATATTTCCCAATTTGAGGGGGGCTGAGTCTGGCCCCAAACCCCGGAAAAATGAAATTTTTAATTGGTTTCCTGAGTAAGTCAAGCCAATACAGTATGAATGTCTAATATAAACTGAGTTTTCTGTGAAAATCTGAGCCAGATTGATGAAGTTTAAGTGGGGTTTTGGAATGATTTGCCATATGATCACCCCCTCGATACCTGCACTGCCAATACATGTATTTTGGACCAGCTATGTATTTTTTAGGGAATATTCTTGTGGAATCTCATTTAGTGGCGCCAACTTTAGCAAACAATATGGTTTTCAGCCTTAGATTTGTCTTACTGGTGAAAATTTAAGTACATCTTAATGCAGCCAACCACGAGCGAATTTTGGGCCAGCTGGAGCCAATATTGCCAAACTATTAGCACTGTTATATCAGATGTAATTCTAAAACCCGTTCAGTCAGATTTAGCATGTGCCACCTGATATTCTGGCCAAATTTCAGCATTATAGACCAACATTTGGTACTGGTTTGGTGTAATTTACATGTACTTTTTGACCATTTTTACTGCAATATATCGGTGAAATAATTTATGTTCAGAAATGTAATGCTCCAAATGCGCCTAATATATCCTCAATTATTGTTAAAACATGTGCAGAATTGAATAAGGGCTTCAGATTGGTTGTATTAGGATATAGCTGATATTTCCCAATTTGAGGGGGGCTGAGTCTGGCTCCAAACCCCGGAAAAATGAAATTTTTAATTGGTTTCCTGAGTAAGTCAAGCCAATACAGTATGAATGTCTAATATAAACTGAGTTTTCTGTGAAAATCTGAGCCAGATTGATGAAGTTTAAGTGGGGTTTTGGAATGATTTGTCATATGATCACCCCCTCGATACCTGCACTGCCAATACATGTATTTTGGACCAGCTATGTATTTTTTAGGGAATATTCTTGTGGAATCTCATTTAGTGGCGCCAACTTTAGCAAACAATATGGTTTTCAGCTTTAGATTTGTCTTACTGGTGAAAATTTAAGTACATCTTAATGCAGCCCACCAGAAGCGAATTTTGGGCCAGCAGGAGCCAATGTTGACAAACTATTAGCACTGTTATATCAGATGTAATTCTAAAACCGGTTCAGTCAGATTTAGCATGTGCCACCTGATATTCTGGCCAAATTTCAGCATTATAGACCAACATTTGGTACTGGTTTGATGTAATTCACATGTAATTTTTCACCATTTTTACAGCAATATATCGGTGAAATAATTTATGTTCAGAGATGTAATGCTCCAAATGCGCCTAATATATCCTCAATTATTGTTAAAACATGTGCAGAATTAAATAAGGGCTTCAGATTGGTTGTATTAGGATATAGCTGATATTTCCCAATTTGAGGGGGGCTGAGTCTGGCCCCAAACCCCGGAAAAATGAAATTTTTAATTGGTTTCCTGAGTAAGTCAAGCCAATACAGTATGAATGTCTAATATAAACTGAGTTTTCTGTGAAAATCTGAGCCAGATTGATGAAGTTTAAGTGGGGTTTTGGACTGATTTGCCATATGATCACCCCCTCGATACCTGCACTGCCAATACATGTATTTTGGACCAGCTATGTATTTCTTAAGGAATATTCTTGTGGAATCTCATTTAGTGGCGCCAACTTTAGCAAACAATATGGTTTTCAGCCTTAGATTTGTCTTACTGGTGAAAATTTAAGTACATCTTAATGCAGCCCACCAGAAGCGAATTTTGGGCCAGCAGGAGCCAATGTTGACAAACTATTAGCACTGTTATATCAGATGTAATTCTAAAACCGGTTCAGTCAGATTTAGCATGTGCCACCTGATATTCTGGCCAAATTTTAGTCTGGTTTCCGCCGACCCTACTCTGCAATATAGGGTCGGGTATCGCCCACCATCTTGGGTACTACGCTTCCGTAGTTCCCTAACTAAAAACGTGAACCAGTTTAAGTGCTGTCGATCTTCAATTATCACCCAAACATGTATTTGCTTCTAAACATTATTGTCATTTCAAAATATTTTAAAGTTTAATTCACAATATTTGATGTTATAATTTCAATAATAAATGTTTAAAATGTTGTAAATACATACAAAAAGCATATAAGCAATTAAAATAATGATCGAGATTTCCCGATAATGATGGCTAGCAATGATGTATGTCAAGGCCATCGTGGCCGATACCAGTCCCTTTATTGTTAAAGGTGGCTGGTTCCCGTCTAGCCAAATTTCAGCATTATAGACCAACATTTGGTACTGGTTTGATGTAATTCACATGTAATTTTTCACCATTTTTACAGCAATATATCGGTGAAATAATTTATGTTCAGAGATGTAATGCTCCAAATGCGCCTAATATATCCTCAATTATTGTTAAAACATGTGCAGAATTAAATAAGGGCTTCAGATTGGTTGTATTAGGATATAGCTGATATTTCCCAATTTGAGGGGGGCTGAGTTTGGCCCCAAACCCCGGAAAAATGAAATTTTTAATTGGTTTCCTGAGTAAGTCAAGCCAATACAGTATGAATGTCTAATATAAACTGAGTTTTCTGTGAAAATCTGAGCCAGATTGATGAAGTTTAAGTAGGGTTTTGGACTGATTTGCCATATGATCACCCCCTCGATACCTGCACTGCCAATACATGTATTTTGGACCAGCTATGTATTTCTTAGGGAATATTCTTGTGGAATCTCATTTAGTGGCGCCAACTTTAGCAAACAATATGGTTTTCAGCTTTAGATTTGTCTTACTGGTGAAAATTTAAGTACATCTTAATGCAGCCCACCAGAAGCGAATTTTGGGCCAGCAGGAGCCAATGTTGACAAACTATTAGCACTGTTATATCAGATGTAATTCTAAAACCGGTTCAGTCAGATTTAGCATGTGCCACCTGATATTCTGGCTAAATTTCAGCATTATAGACCAACATTTGGTACTGGTTTGATGTAATTCACATGTAATTTTTCACCATTTTTACAGCAATATATCGGTGAAATAATTTATGTTCAGAGATGTAATGCTCCAAATGCGCCTAATATATCCTCAATTATTGTTAAAACATGTGCAGAATTAAATAAGGGCTTCAGATTGGTTGTATTAGGATATAGCTGATATTTCCCAATTTGAGGGGGGCTGAGTCTGGCCCCAAACCCCGGAAAAATGAAATTTTTAATTGGTTTCCTGAGTAAGTCAAGCCAATACAGTATGAATGTCTAATATAAACTGAGTTTTCTGTGAAAATCTGAGCCAGATTGATGAAGTTTAAGTGGGGTTTTGGACTGATTTGCCATATGATCACCCCCTCGATACCTGCACTGCCAATACATGTATTTTGGACCAGCTATGTATTTCTTAAGGAATATTCTTGTGGAATCTCATTTAGTGGCGCCAACTTTAGCAAACAATATGGTTTTCAGCCTTAGATTTGTCTTACTGGTGAAAATTTAAGTACATCTTAATGCAGCCCACCAGAAGCGAATTTTGGGCCAGCAGGAGCCAATGTTGACAAACTATTAGCACTGTTATATCAGATGTAATTCTAAAACCGGTTCAGTCAGATTTAGCATGTGCCACCTGATATTCTGGCCAAATTTCAGCATTATAGACCAACATTTGGTACTGGTTTGATGTAATTCACATGTAATTTTTCACCATTTTTACAGCAATATATCGGTGAAATAATTTATGTTCAGAGATGTAATGCTCCAAATGCGCCTAATATATCCTCAATTATTGTTAAAACATGTGCAGAATTAAATAAGGGCTTCAGATTGGTTGTATTAGGATATAGCTGATATTTCCCAATTTGAGGGGGGCTGAGTTTGGCCCCAAACCCCGGAAAAATGAAATTTTTAATTGGTTTCCTGAGTAAGTCAAGCCAATACAGTATGAATGTCTAATATAAACTGAGTTTTCTGTGAAAATCTGAGCCAGATTGATGACGTTTAAGTGGGGTTTTGGACTGATTTGCCATATGATCACCCCCTCGATACCTGCACTGCCAATACATGTATTTTGGACCAGCTATGTATTTCTTAAGGAATATTCTTGTGGAATCTCATTTAGTGGCGCCAACTTTAGCAAACAATATGGTTTTCAGCCTTAGATTTGTCTTACTGGTGAAAATTTAAGTACATCTTAATGCAGCCCACCAGAAGCGAATTTTGGGCCAGCTGGAGCCAATATTGCCAAACTATTAGCACTGTTATATCAGATGTAATTCTAAAACCGGTTCAGTCAGATTTAGCATGTGCCACCTGATATTCTGGCCAAATTTCAGCATTATAGACCAACATTTGGTACTGGTTTGGTGTAATTTACATGTAATTTTTGACTATTTTTACAGCAATATATGGGTGAAATAATTTATGTTCAGAGATGTAATGCTCCAAATGCGCCTAATATATCCTCAATTATTGTTAAAACATGTGCAGAATTAAATAAGGGCTTCAGATTGGTTGTATTAGGATATAGCTGATATTTCCCAATTTGAGGGGGGCTGAGTTTGGCCCCAAACCCCGGAAAAATGAAATTTTTAATTGGTTTCCTGAGTAAGTCAAGCCAATACAGTATGAATGTCTAATATAAACTGAGTTTTCTGTGAAAATCTGAGCCAGATTGATGACGTTTAAGTGGGGTTTTGGACTGATTTGCCATATGATCACCCCCTCGATACCTGCACTGCCAATACATGTATTTTGGACCAGCTATGTATTTCTTAAGGAATATTCTTGTGGAATCTCATTTAGTGGTGCCAACTTTAGCAAACAATATGGTTTTCAGCCTTAGATTTGTCTTACTGGTGAAAATTTAAGTACATCTTAATGCAGCCCACCAGAAGCGAATTTTGGGCCAGCTGGAGCCAATATTGCCAAACTATTAGCACTGTTATATCAGATGTAATTCTAAAACCGGTTCAGTCAGATTTAGCATGTGCCACCTGATATTCTGGCCAAATTTCAGCATTATAGACCAACATTTGGTACTGGTTTGGTGTAATTTACATGTAATTTTTGACTATTTTTACAGCAATATATGGGTGAAATAATTTATGTTCAGAAATGTAATGCTCCAAATGCGCCTAATATATCCTCAATTATTGTTAAAACATGTGCAGAATTAAATAAGGGCTTCAGATTGGTTGTATTAGGATATAGCTGATATTTCCCAATTTGAGGGGGGCTGAGTCTGGCCCCAAACCCCGGAAAATTGAAATTTTTAATTGGTTTCCTGAGTAAGTCAAGCCAATACAGTATGAATGTCTAATATAAACTGAGTTTTCTGTGAAAATCTGAGCCAGATTGATGACGTTTAAGTGGGGTTTTGGACTGATTTGCCATATGATCACCCCCTCGATACCTGCACTGCCAATACATGTATTTTGGACCAGCTATGTATTTCTTAAGGAATATTCTTGTGGAATCTCATTTAGTGGCGCCAACTTTAGCAAACAATATGGTTTTCAGCCTTAGATTTGTCTTACTGGTGAAAATTTAAGTACATCTTAATGCAGCCCACCAGAAGCGAATTTTGGGCCAGCTGGAGCCAATATTGCCAAACTATTAGCACTGTTATATCAGATGTAATTCTAAAACCGGTTCAGTCAGATTTAGCATGTGCCACCTGATATTCTGGCCAAATTTCAGCATTATAGACCAACATTTGGTACTGGTTTGATGTAATTCACATGTAATTTTTCACCATTTTTACAGCAATATATCGGTGAAATAATTTATGTTCAGAGATGTAATGCTCCAAATGCGCCTAATATATCCTCAATTATTGTTAAAACATGTGCAGAATTAAATAAGGGCTTCAGATTGGTTGTATTAGGATATAGCTGATATTTCCCAATTTGAGGGGGGCTGAGTCTGGCCCCAAACCCCGGAAAAATGAAATTTTTAATTGGTTTCCTGAGTAAGTCAAGCCAATACAGTATGAATGTCTAATATAAACTGAGTTTTCTGTGAAAATCTGAGCCAGATTGATGAAGTTTAAGTGGGGTTTTGGACTGATTTGCCATATGATCACCCCCTCGATACCTGCACTGCCAATACATGTATTTTGGACCAGCTATGTATTTCTTAAGGAATATTCTTGTGGAATCTCATTTAGTGGCGCCAACTTTAGCAAACAATATGGTTTTCAGCCTTAGATTTGTCTTACTGGTGAAAATTTAAGTACATCTTAATGCAGCCCACCAGAAGCGAATTTTGGGCCAGCAGGAGCCAATGTTGACAAACTATTAGCACTGTTATATCAGATGTAATTCTAAAACCGGTTCAGTCAGATTTAGCATGTGCCACCTGATATTCTGGCCAAATTTTAGTCTGGTTTCCGCCGACCCTACTCTGCAATATAGGGTCGGGTATCGCCCACCATCTTGGGTACTACGCTTCCGTAGTTCCCTAACTAAAAACGTGAACCAGTTTAAGTGCTGTCGATCTTCAATTATCACCCAAACATGTATTTGCTTCTAAACATTATTGTCATTTCAAAATATTTTAAAGTTTAATTCACAATATTTGATGTTATAATTTCAATAATAAATGTTTAAAATGTTGTAATTACATACAAAAAGCATATAAGCAATTAAAATAATGATCGAGATTTCCCGATAATGATGGCTAGCAATGATGTATGTCAAGGCCATCGTGGCCGATACCAGTCCCTTTATTGTTAAAGGTGGCTGGTTCCCATCTAGCCAAATTTCAGCATTATAGACCAACATTTGGTACTGGTTTGATGTAATTCACATGTAATTTTTCACCATTTTTACAGCAATATATCGGTGAAATAATTTATGTTCAGAGATGTAATGCTCCAAATGCGCCTAATATATCCTCAATTATTGTTAAAACATGTGCAGAATTAAATAAGGGCTTCAGATTGGTTGTATTAGGATATAGCTGATATTTCCCAATTTGAGGGGGGCTGAGTTTGGCCCCAAACCCCGGAAAAATGAAATTTTTAATTGGTTTCCTGAGTAAGTCAAGCCAATACAGTATGAATGTCTAATATAAACTGAGTTTTCTGTGAAAATCTGAGCCAGATTGATGAAGTTTAAGTGGGGTTTTGGACTGATTTGCCATATGATCACCCCCTCGATACCTGCACTGCCAATACATGTATTTTGGACCAGCTATGTATTTCTTAGGGAATATTCTTGTGGAATCTCATTTAGTGGCGCCAACTTTAGCAAACAATATGGTTTTCAGCTTTAGATTTGTCTTACTGGTGAAAATTTAAGTACATCTTAATGCAGCCCACCAGAAGCGAATTTTGGGCCAGCAGGAGCCAATGTTGACAAACTATTAGCACTGTTATATCAGATGTAATTCTAAAACCGGTTCAGTCAGATTTAGCATGTGCCACCTGATATTCTGGCCAAATTTCAGCATTATAGACCAACATTTGGTACTGGTTTGATGTAATTCACATGTAATTTTTCACCATTTTTACAGCAATATATGGGTGAAATAATTTATGTTCAGAGATGTAATGCTCCAAATGCGCCTAATATATCCTCAATTATTGTTAAAACATGTGCAGAATTAAATAAGGGCTTCAGATTGGTTGTATTAGGATATAGCTGATATTTCCCAATTTGAGGGGGGCTGAGTTTGGCCCCAAACCCCGGAAAAATGAAATTTTTAATTGGTTTCCTGAGTAAGTCAAGCCAATACAGTATGAATGTCTAATATAAACTGAGTTTTCTGTGAAAATCTGAGCCAGATTGATGACGTTTAAGTGGGGTTTTGGACTGATTTGCCATATGATCACCCCCTCGATACCTGCACTGCCAATACATGTATTTTGGACCAGCTATGTATTTCTTAAGGAATATTCTTGTGGAATCTCATTTAGTGGCGCCAACTTTAGCAAACAATATGGTTTTCAGCCTTAGATTTGTCTTACTGGTGAAAATTTAAGTACATCTTAATGCAGCCCACCAGAAGCGAATTTTGGGCCAGCTGGAGCCAATATTGCCAAACTATTAGCACTGTTATATCAGATGTAATTCTAAAACCGGTTCAGTCAGATTTAGCATGTGCCACCTGATATTCTGGCCAAATTTCAGCATTATAGACCAACATTTGGTACTGGTTTGGTGTAATTTACATGTAATTTTTGACTATTTTTACAGCAATATATGGGTGAAATAATTTATGTTCAGAGATGTAATGCTCCAAATGCGCCTAATATATCCTCAATTATTGTTAAAACATGTGCAGAATTAAATAAGGGCTTCAGATTGGTTGTATTAGGATATAGCTGATATTTCCCAATTTGAGGGGGGCTGAGTTTGGCCCCAAACCCCGGAAAAATGAAATTTTTAATTGGTTTCCTGAGTAAGTCAAGCCAATACAGTATGAATGTCTAATATAAACTGAGTTTTCTGTGAAAATCTGAGCCAGATTGATGACGTTTAAGTGGGGTTTTGGACTGATTTGCCATATGATCACCCCCTCGATACCTGCACTGCCAATACATGTATTTTGGACCAGCTATGTATTTCTTAAGGAATATTCTTGTGGAATCTCATTTAGTGGTGCCAACTTTAGCAAACAATATGGTTTTCAGCCTTAGATTTGTCTTACTGGTGAAAATTTAAGTACATCTTAATGCAGCCCACCAGAAGCGAATTTTGGGCCAGCTGGAGCCAATATTGCCAAACTATTAGCACTGTTATATCAGATGTAATTCTAAAACCGGTTCAGTCAGATTTAGCATGTGCCACCTGATATTCTGGCCAAATTTCAGCATTATAGACCAACATTTGGTACTGGTTTGGTGTAATTTACATGTAATTTTTGACTATTTTTACAGCAATATATGGGTGAAATAATTTATGTTCAGAGATGTAATGCTCCAAATGCGCCTAATATATCCTCAATTATTGTTAAAACATGTGCAGAATTAAATAAGGGCTTCAGATTGGTTGTATTAGGATATAGCTGATATTTCCCAATTTGAGGGGGGCTGAGTTTGGCCCCAAACCCCGGAAAAATGAAATTTTTAATTGGTTTCCTGAGTAAGTCAAGCCAATACAGTATGAATGTCTAATATAAACTGAGTTTTCTGTGAAAATCTGAGCCAGATTGATGACGTTTAAGTGGGGTTTTGGACTGATTTGCCATATGATCACCCCCTCGATACCTGCACTGCCAATACATGTATTTTGGACCAGCTATGTATTTCTTAAGGAATATTCTTGTGGAATCTCATTTAGTGGTGCCAACTTTAGCAAACAATATGGTTTTCAGCCTTAGATTTGTCTTACTGGTGAAAATTTAAGTACATCTTAATGCAGCCCACCAGAAGCGAATTTTGGGCCAGCTGGAGCCAATATTGCCAAACTATTAGCACTGTTATATCAGATGTAATTCTAAAACCGGTTCAGTCAGATTTAGCATGTGCCACCTGATATTCTGGCCAAATTTCAGCATTATAGACCAACATTTGGTACTGGTTTGGTGTAATTTACATGTAATTTTTGACTATTTTTACAGCAATATATGGGTGAAATAATTTATGTTCAGAAATGTAATGCTCCAAATGCGCCTAATATATCCTCAATTATTGTTAAAACATGTGCAGAATTAAATAAGGGCTTCAGATTGGTTGTATTAGGATATAGCTGATATTTCCCAATTTGAGGGGGGCTGAGTCTGGCCCCAAACCCCGGAAAATTGAAATTTTTAATTGGTTTCCTGAGTAAGTCAAGCCAATACAGTATGAATGTCTAATATAAACTGAGTTTTCTGTGAAAATCTGAGCCAGATTGATGACGTTTAAGTGGGGTTTTGGACTGATTTGCCATATGATCACCCCCTCGATACCTGCACTGCCAATACATGTATTTTGGACCAGCTATGTATTTCTTAAGGAATATTCTTGTGGAATCTCATTTAGTGGCGCCAACTTTAGCAAACAATATGGTTTTCAGCCGTAGATTTGTCTTACTGGTGAAAATTTAAGTACATCTTAATGCAGCCCACCAGAAGCGAATTTTGGGCCAGCTGGAGCCAATATTGCCAAACTATTAGCACTGTTATATCAGATGTAATTCTAAAACCGGTTCAGTCAGATTTAGCATGTGCCACCTGATATTCTGGCCAAATTTCAGCATTATAGACCAACATTTGGTACTGGTTTGATGTAATTCACATGTAATTTTTCACCATTTTTACAGCAATATATCGGTGAAATAATTTATATTCAGAGATGTAATGCTCCAAATGCGCCTAATATATCCTCAATTATTGTTAAAACATGTGCAGAATTAAATAAGGGCTTCAGATTGGTTGTATTAGGATATAGCTGATATTTCCCAATTTGAGGGGGGCTGAGTCTGTCCCCAAACCCCGGAAAAATGAAATTTTTAATTGGTTTCCTGAGTAAGTCAAGCCAATACAGTATGAATGTCTAATATAAACTGAGTTTTCTGTGAAAATCTGAGCCAGATTGATGAAGTTTAAGTGGGGTTTTGGACTGATTTGCCATATGATCACCCCCTCGATACCTGCACTGCCAATACATGTATTTTGGACCAGCTATGTATTTCTTAAGGAATATTCTTGTGGAATCTCATTTAGTGGCGCCAACTTTAGCAAACAATATGGTTTTCAGCCTTAGATTTGTCTTACTGGTGAAAATTTAAGTACATCTTAATGCAGCCCACCAGAAGCGAATTTTGGGCAAGCAGGAGCCAATGTTGACAAACTATTAGCACTGTTATATCAGATGTAATTCTAAAACCGGTTCAGTCAGATTTAGCATGTGCCACCTGATATTCTGGCCAAATTTCAGCATTATAGACCAACATTTGGTACTGGTTTGATGTAATTCACATGTAATTTTTCACCATTTTTACAGCAATATATGGGTGAAATAATTTATGTTCAGAGATGTAATGCTCCAAATGCGCCTAATATATCCTCAATTATTGTTAAAACATGTGCAGAATTAAATAAGGGCTTCAGATTGGTTGTATTAGGATATAGCTGATATTTCCCAATTTGAGGGGGGCTGAGTTTGGCCCCAAACCCCGGAAAAATGAAATTTTTAATTGGTTTCCTGAGTAAGTCAAGCCAATACAGTATGAATGTCTAATATAAACTGAGTTTTCTGTGAAAATCTGAGCCAGATTGATGACGTTTAAGTGGGGTTTTGGACTGATTTGCCATATGATCACCCCCTCGATACCTGCACTGCCAATACATGTATTTTGGACCAGCTATGTATTTCTTAAGGAATATTCTTGTGGAATCTCATTTAGTGGCGCCAACTTTAGCAAACAATATGGTTTTCAGCCTTAGATTTGTCTTACTGGTGAAAATTTAAGTACATCTTAATGCAGCCCACCAGAAGCGAATTTTGGGCCAGCTGGAGCCAATATTGCCAAACTATTAGCACTGTTATATCAGATGTAATTCTAAAACCGGTTCAGTCAGATTTAGCATGTGCCACCTGATATTCTGGCCAAATTTCAGCATTATAGACCAACATTTGGTACTGGTTTGGTGTAATTTACATGTAATTTTTGACTATTTTTACAGCAATATATGGGTGAAATAATTTATGTTCAGAAATGTAATGCTCCAAATGCGCCTAATATATCCTCAATTATTGTTAAAACATGTGCAGAATTAAATAAGGGCTTCAGATTGGTTGTATTAGGATATAGCTGATATTTCCCAATTTGAGGGGGGCTGAGTCTGGCCCCAAACCCCGGAAAATTGAAATTTTTAATTGGTTTCCTGAGTAAGTCAAGCCAATACAGTATGAATGTCTAATATAAACTGAGTTTTCTGTGAAAATCTGAGCCAGATTGATGAAGTTTAAGTGGGGTTTTGGACTGATTTGCCATATGATCACCCCCTCGATACCTGCACTGCCAATACATGTATTTTGGACCAGCTATGTATTTCTTAAGGAATATTCTTGTGGAATCTCATTTAGTGGCGCCAACTTTAGCAAACAATATGGTTTTCAGCCTTAGATTTGTCTTACTGGTGAAAATTTAAGTACATCTTAATGCAGCCCACCAGAAGCGAATTTTGGGCCAGCTGGAGCCAATATTGCCAAACTATTAGCACTGTTATATCAGATGTAATTCTAAAACCGGTTCAGTCAGATTTAGCATGTGCCACCTGATATTCTGGCCAAATTTCAGCATTATAGACCAACATTTGGTACTGGTTTGGTGTAATTTACATGTAATTTTTGACTATTTTTACAGCAATATATGGGTGAAATAATTTATGTTCAGAAATGTAATGCTCCAAATGCGCCTAATATATCCTCAATTATTGTTAAAACATGTGCAGAATTAAATAAGGGCTTCAGATTGGTTGTATTAGGATATAGCTGATATTTCCCAATTTGAGGGGGGCTGAGTCTGGCCCCAAACCCCGGAAAATTGAAATTTTTAATTGGTTTCCTGAGTAAGTCAAGCCAATACAGTATGAATGTCTAATATAAACTGAGTTTTCTGTGAAAATCTGAGCCAGATTGATGAAGTTTAAGTGGGATTTTGGACTGATTTGCCATATGATCACCCCCTCGATACCTGCACTGCCAATACATGTATTTTGGACCAGCTATGTATTTCTTAGGGAATATTCTTGTGGAATCTCATTTAGTGGCGCCAACTTTAGCAAACAATATGGTTTTCAGCCTTAGATTTGTCTTACTGGTGAAAATTTAAGTACATCTTAATGCAGCCCACCAGAAGCGAATTTTGGGCCAGCTGGAGCCAATATTGCCAAACTATTAGCACTGTTATATCAGATGTAATTCTAAAACCGGTTCAGTCAGATTTAGCATGTGCCACCTGATATTCTGGCCAAATTTCAGCATTATAGACCAACATTTGGTACTGGTTTGATGTAATTCACGTGTAATTTTTCACCATTTTTACAGCAATATATCGGTGAAATAATTTATGTTCAGAGATGTAATGCTCCAAATGCGCCTAATATATCCTCAATTATTGTTAAAACATGTGCAGAATTAAATAAGGGCTTCAGATTGGTTGTATTAGGATATAGCTGATATTTCCCAATTTGAGGGGGGCTGAGTCTGGCCCCAAACCCCGGAAAATTGAAATTTTTAATTGGTTTCCTGAGTAAGTCAAGCCAATACAGTATGAATGTCTAATATAAACTGAGTTTTCTGTGAAAATCTGAGCCAGATTGATGAAGTTTAAGTGGGATTTTGGACTGATTTGCCATATGATCACCCCCTCGATACCTGCACTGCCAATACATGTATTTTGGACCAGCTATGTATTTCTTAGGGAATATTCTTGTGGAATCTCATTTAGTGGCGCCAACTTTAGCAAACAATATGGTTTTCAGCCTTAGATTTGTCTTACTGGTGAAAATTTAAGTACATCTTAATGCAGCCCACCAGAAGCGAATTTTGGGCCAGCTGGAGCCAATATTGCCAAACTATTAGCACTGTTATATCAGATGTAATTCTAAAACCGGTTCAGTCAGATTTAGCATGTGCCACCTGATATTCTGGCCAAGTTTCAGCATTATAGACCAACATTTGGTACTGGTTTGGTGTAATTTACATGTACTTTTTGACCATTTTTACTGCAATATATCGGTGAAATAATTTATGTTCAGAAATGTAATGCTCCAAATGCGCCTAATATATCCTCAATTATTGTTAAAACATGTGCAGAATTGAATAAGGGCTTCAGATTGGTTGTATTAGGATATAGCTGATATTTCCCAATTTGAGGGGGGCTGAGTCTGGCCCCAAACCCCGGAAAAATGAAATTTTTAATTGGTTTCCTGAGTAAGTCAAGCCAATACAGTATGAATGTCTAATATAAACTGAGTTTTCTGTGAAAATCTGAGCCAGATTGATGAAGTTTAAGTGGGGTTTTGGAATGATTTGCCATATGATCACCCCCTCGATACCTGCACTGCCAATACATGTATTTTGGACCAGCTATGTATTTTTTAGGGAATATTCTTGTGGAATCTCATTTAGTGGCGCCAACTTTAGCAAACAATATGGTTTTCAGCCTTAGATTTGTCTTACTGGTGAAAATTTAAGTACATCTTAATGCAGCCAACCACGAGCGAATTTTGGACCAGCAGGAGCCAATGTTGACAAACTATTAGCACTGTTATATCAGATGTAATTCTAAAACCGGTTCAGTCAGATTTAGCATGTGCCACCTGATATTCTGGCCAAATTTCAGCATTATAGACCAACATTTGGTACTGGTTTGATGTAATTCACATGTAATTTTTCACCATTTTTACAGCAATATATCGGTGAAATAATTTATGTTCAGAGATGTAATGCTCCAAATGCGCCTAATATATCCTCAATTATTGTTAAAACATGTGCAGAATTAAATAAGGGCTTCAGATTGGTTGTATTAGGATATAGCTGATATTTCCCAATTTGAGGGGGGCTGAGTCTGGCCCCAAACCCCGGAAAATTGAAATTTTTAATTGGTTTCCTGAGTAAGTCAAGCCAATACAGTATGAATGTCTAATATAAACTGAGTTTTCTGTGAAAATCTGAGCCAGATTGATGAAGTTTAAGTGGGATTTTGGACTGATTTGCCATATGATCACCCCCTCGATACCTGCACTGCCAATACATGTATTTTGGACCAGCTATGTATTTCTTAGGGAATATTCTTGTGGAATCTCATTTAGTGGCGCCAACTTTAGCAAACAATATGGTTTTCAGCCTTAGATTTGTCTTACTGGTGAAAATTTAAGTACATCTTAATGCAGCCCACCAGAAGCGAATTTTGGGCCAGCTGGAGCCAATATTGCCAAACTATTAGCACTGTTATATCAGATGTAATTCTAA
Organism: Sabellastarte sp. h YS-2021; assembly: GCA_964017235.1. NCBI lineage: Eukaryota > Metazoa > Annelida > Polychaeta > Sabellida > Sabellidae > Sabellastarte > Sabellastarte sp. h YS-2021. The sequence continues at coordinate 56,196,410 of OZ024930.1, read as the reverse complement.
AACCGGTTCAGTCAGATTTAGCATGTGCCACCTGATATTCTGGCCAAATTTCAGCATTATAGACCAACATTTGGTACTGGTTTGGTGTAATTTACATGTACTTTTTGACCATTTTTACTGCAATATATCGGTGAAATAATTTATGTTCAGAAATGTAATGCTCCAAATGCGCCTAATATATCCTCAATTATTGTTAAAACATGTGCAGAATTGAATAAGGGCTTCAGATTGGTTGTATTAGGATATAGCTGATATTTCCCAATTTGAGGGGGGCTGAGTCTGGCCCCAAACCCCGGAAAAATGAAATTTTTAATTGGTTTCCTGAGTAAGTCAAGCCAATACAGTATGAATGTCTAATATAAACTGAGTTTTCTGTGAAAATCTGAGCCAGATTGATGAAGTTTAAGTGGGGTTTTGGAATGATTTGCCATATGATCACCCCCTCGATACCTGCACTGCCAATACATGTATTTTGGACCAGCTATGTATTTTTTAGGGAATATTCTTGTGGAATCTCATTTAGTGGCGCCAACTTTAGCAAACAATATGGTTTTCAGCCTTAGATTTGTCTTACTGGTGAAAATTTAAGTACATCTTAATGCAGCCAACCACGAGCGAATTTTGGGCCAGCTGGAGCCAATATTGCCAAACTATTAGCACTGTTATATCAGATGTAATTCTAAAACCCGTTCAGTCAGATTTAGCATGTGCCACCTGATATTCTGGCCAAATTTCAGCATTATAGACCAACATTTGGTACTGGTTTGGTGTAATTTACATGTATTTTTGACCATTTTTACAGCAATATATGGGTGAAATAATTTATGTTCAGAGATGTAATGCTCCAAATGCGCCTAATATATCCTCAATTATTGTTAAAACATGTGCAGAATTAAATAAGGGCTTCAGATTGGTTGTATTAGGATATAGCTGATATTTCCCAATTTGACGGGGGCTGAGCCTGGCCCCAAACCCCGGAAAAATGAAATTTTTAATTGGTTTCCTGAGTAAGTCAAGCCAATACAGTATGAATGTCTAATATAAACTGAGTTTTCTGTGAAAATCTGAGCCAGATTGATGAAGTTTAAGTGGGGTTTTGGACTGATTTGCCATATGATCACCCCCTCGATACCTGCACTGCCAATACATGTATTTTGGACCAGCTATGTATTTCTTAGGGAATATTCTTGTGGAATCTCATTTAGTGGCGCCAACTTTAGCAAACAATATGGTTTTCAGCTTTAGATTTGTCTTACTGGTGAAAATTTAAGTACATCTTAATGCAGCCCACCAGAAGCGAATTTTGGGCCAGCAGGAGCCAATGTTGACAAACTATTAGCACTGTTATATCAGATGTAATTCTAAAACCGGTTCAGTCAGATTTAGCATGTGCCACCTGATATTCTGGCCAAATTTCAGCATTATAGACCAACATTTGGTACTGGTTTGATGTAATTCACATGTAATTTTTCACCATTTTTACAGCAATATATCGGTGAAATAATTTATGTTCAGAGATGTAATGCTCCAAATGCGCCTAATATATCCTCAATTATTGTTAAAACATGTGCAGAATTAAATAAGGGCTTCAGATTGGTTGTATTAGGATATAGCTGATATTTCCCAATTTGAGGGGGGCTGAGTCTGGCCCCAAACCCCGGAAAATTGAAATTTTTAATTGGTTTCCTGAGTAAGTCAAGCCAATACAGTATGAATGTCTAATATAAACTGAGTTTTCTGTGAAAATCTGAGCCAGATTGATGAAGTTTAAGTGGGATTTTGGACTGATTTGCCATATGATCACCCCCTCGATACCTGCACTGCCAATACATGTATTTTGGACCAGCTATGTATTTCTTAGGGAATATTCTTGTGGAATCTCATTTAGTGGCGCCAACTTTAGCAAACAATATGGTTTTCAGCCTTAGATTTGTCTTACTGGTGAAAATTTAAGTACATCTTAATGCAGCCCACCAGAAGCGAATTTTGGGCCAGCTGGAGCCAATATTGCCAAACTATTAGCACTGTTATATCAGATGTAATTCTAAAACCGGTTCAGTCAGATTTAGCATGTGCCACCTGATATTCTGGCCAAATTTCAGCATTATAGACCAACATTTGGTACTGGTTTGGTGTAATTTACATGTACTTTTTGACCATTTTTACTGCAATATATCGGTGAAATAATTTATGTTCAGAAATGTAATGCTCCAAATGCGCCTAATATATCCTCAATTATTGTTAAAACATGTGCAGAATTAAATAAGGGCTTCAGATTGGTTGTATTAGGATATAGCTGATATTTCCCAATTTGACGGGGGCTGAGTCTGGCCCCAAACCCCGGAAAAATGAAATTTTTAATTGGTTTCCTGAGTAAGTCAAGCCAATACAGTATGAATGTCTAATATAAACTGAGTTTTCTGTGAAAATCTGAGCCAGATTGATGAAGTTTAAGTGGGGTTTTGGAATGATTTGCCATATGATCACCCCCTCGATACCTGCACTGCCAATACATGTATTTTGGACCAGCTATGTATTTTTTAGGGAATATTCTTGTGGAATCTCATTTAGTGGCGCCAACTTTAGCAAACAATATGGTTTTCAGCCTTAGATTTGTCTTACTGGTGAAAATTTAAGTACATCTTAATGCAGCCCACCAGAAGCGAATTTTGGGCCAGCTGGAGCCAATATTGCCAAACTATTAGCACTGTTATATCAGATGTAATTCTAAAACCGGTTCAGTCAGATTTAGCATGTGCCACCTGATATTCTGGCCAAATTTCAGCATTATAGACCAACATTTGGTACTGGTTTGGTGTAATTTACATGTACTTTTTGACCATTTTTACTGCAATATATCGGTGAAATAATTTATGTTCAGAAATGTAATGCTCCAAATGCGCCTAATATATCCTCAATTATTGTTAAAACATGTGCAGAATTAAATAAGGGCTTCAGATTGGTTGTATTAGGATATAGCTGATATTTCCCAATTTGAGGGGGGCTGAGTCTGGCCCCAAACCCCGGAAAAATGAAATTTTTAATTGGTTTCCTGAGTAAGTCAAGCCAATACAGTATGAATGTCTAATATAAACTGAGTTTTCTGTGAAAATCTGAGCCAGATTGATGAAGTTTAAGTGGGGTTTTGGAATGATTTGCCATATGATCACCCCCTCGATACCTGCACTGCCAATACATGTATTTTGGACCAGCTATGTATTTTTTAGGGAATATTCTTGTGGAATCTCATTTAGTGGCGCCAACTTTAGCAAACAATATGGTTTTCAGCCTTAGATTTGTCTTACTGGTGAAAATTTAAGTACATCTTAATGCAGCCAACCACGAGCGAATTTTGGGCCAGCTGGAGCCAATATTGCCAAACTATTAGCACTGTTATATCAGATGTAATTCTAAAACCCGTTCAGTCAGATTTAGCATGTGCCACCTGATATTCTGGCCAAATTTCAGCATTATAGACCAACATTTGGTACTGGTTTGGTGTAATTTACATGTATTTTTGACCATTTTTACAGCAATATATGGGTGAAATAATTTATGTTCAGAGATGTAATGCTCCAAATGCGCCTAATATATCCTCAATTATTGTTAAAACATGTGCAGAATTAAATAAGGGCTTCAGATTGGTTGTATTAGGATATAGCTGATATTTCCCAATTTGACGGGGGCTGAGCCTGGCCCCAAACCCCGGAAAAATGAAATTTTTAATTGGTTTCCTGAGTAAGTCAAGCCAATACAGTATGAATGTCTAATATAAACTGAGTTTTCTGTGAAAATCTGAGCCAGATTGATGAAGTTTAAGTGGGGCTTTGGACTGATTTGCCATATGATCACCCCCTCGATACCTGCACTGCCAATACATGTATTTTGGACCAGCTATGTATTTCTTAGGGAATATTCTTGTGGAATCTCATTTAGTGGCGCCAACTTTAGCAAACAATATGGTTTTCAGCTTTAGATTTGTCTTACTGGTGAAAATTTAAGTACATCTTAATGCAGCCCACCAGAAGCGAATTTTGGGCCAGCAGGAGCCAATGTTGACAAACTATTAGCACTGTTATATCAGATGTAATTCTAAAACCGGTTCAGTCAGATTTAGCATGTGCCACCTGATATTCTGGCCAAATTTCAGCATTATAGACCAACATTTGGTACTGGTTTGATGTAATTCACATGTAATTTTTCACCATTTTTACAGCAATATATCGGTGAAATAATTTATGTTCAGAGATGTAATGCTCCAAATGCGCCTAATATATCCTCAATTATTGTTAAAACATGTGCAGAATTAAATAAGGGCTTCAGATTGGTTGTATTAGGATATAGCTGATATTTCCCAATTTGAGGGGGGCTGAGTCTGGCTCCAAACCCCGGAAAAATGAAATTTTTAATTGGTTTCCTGAGTAAGTCAAGCCAATACAGTATGAATGTCTAATATAAACTGAGTTTTCTGTGAAAATCTGAGCCAGATTGATGAAGTTTAAGTGGGGTTTTGGACTGATTTGCCATATGATCACCCCCTCGATACCTGCACTGCCAATACATGTATTTTGGACCAGCTATGTATTTCTTAAGGAATATTCTTGTGGAATCTCATTTAGTGGCGCCAACTTTAGCAAACAATATGGTTTTCAGCCTTAGATTTGTCTTACTGGTGAAAATTTAAGTACATCTTAATGCAGCCCACCAGAAGCGAATTTTGGGCCAGCTGGAGCCAATATTGCCAAACTATTAGCACTGTTATATCAGATGTAATTCTAAAACCGGTTCAGTCAGATTTAGCATGTGCCACCTGATATTCTGGCCAAATTTCAGCATTATAGACCAACATTTGGTACTGGTTTGGTGTAATTTACATGTAATTTTTGACTATTTTTACAGCAATATATGGGTGAAATAATTTATGTTCAGAAATGTAATGCTCCAAATGCGCCTAATATATCCTCAATTATTGTTAAAACATGTGCAGAATTAAATAAGGGCTTCAGATTGGTTGTATTAGGATATAGCTGATATTTCCCAATTTGAGGGGGGCTGAGTCTGGCCCCAAACACCGGAAAATTGAAATTTTTAATTGGTTTCCTGAGTAAGTCAAGCCAATACAGTATGAATGTCTAATATAAACTGAGTTTTCTGTGAAAATCTGAGCCAGATTGATGAAGTTTAAGTGGGGTTTTGGAATGATTTGCCATATGATCACCCCCTCGATACCTGCACTGCCAATACATGTATTTTGGACCAGCTATGTATTTTTTAGGGAATATTCTTGTGGAATCTCATTTAGTGGCGCCAACTTTAGCAAACAATATGGTTTTCAGCCTTAGATTTGTCTTACTGGTGAAAATTTAAGTACATCTTAATGCAGCCAACCACGAGCGAATTTTGGGCCAGCTGGAGCCAATATTGCAAAACTATTAGCACTGTTATATCAGATGTAATTCTAAAACCCGTTCAGTCAGATTTAGCATGTGCCACCTGATATTCTGGCCAAATTTCAGCATTATAGACCAACATTTGGTACTGGTTTGGTGTAATTTACATGTATTTTTGACCATTTTTACAGCAATATATGGGTGAAATAATTTATGTTCAGAGATGTAATGCTCCAAATGCGCCTAATATATCCTCAATTATTGTTAAAACATGTGCAGAATTAAATAAGGGCTTCAGATTGGTTGTATTAGGATATAGCTGATATTTCCCAATTTGACGGGGGCTGAGCCTGGCCCCAAACCCCGGAAAAATGAAATTTTTAATTGGTTTCCTGAGTAAGTCAAGCCAATACAGTATGAATGTCTAATATAAACTGAGTTTTCTGTGAAAATCTGAGCCAGATTGATGAAGTTTAAGTGGGGTTTTGGACTGATTTGCCATATGATCACCCCCTCGATACCTGCACTGCCAATACATGTATTTTGGACCAGCTATGTATTTCTTAGGGAATATTCTTGTGGAATCTCATTTAGTGGCGCCAACTTTAGCAAACAATATGGTTTTCAGCTTTAGATTTGTCTTACTGGTGAAAATTTAAGTACATCTTAATGCAGCCCACCAGAAGCGAATTTTGGGCCAGCAGGAGCCAATGTTGACAAACTATTAGCACTGTTATATCAGATGTAATTCTAAAACCGGTTCAGTCAGATTTAGCATGTGCCACCTGATATTCTGGCCAAATTTCAGCATTATAGACCAACATTTGGTACTGGTTTGATGTAATTCACATGTAATTTTTCACCATTTTTACAGCAATATATCGGTGAAATAATTTATGTTCAGAGATGTAATGCTCCAAATGCGCCTAATATATCCTCAATTATTGTTAAAACATGTGCAGAATTAAATAAGGGCTTCAGATTGGTTGTATTAGGATATAGCTGATATTTCCCAATTTGAGGGGGGCTGAGTCTGGCCCCAAACCCCGGAAAAATGAAATTTTTAATTGGTTTCCTGAGTAAGTCAAGCCAATACAGTATGAATGTCTAATATAAACTGAGTTTTCTGTGAAAATCTGAGCCAGATTGATGAAGTTTAAGTGGGGTTTTGGACTGATTTGCCATATGATCACCCCCTCGATACCTGCACTGCCAATACATGTATTTTGGACCAGCTATGTATTTCTTAAGGAATATTCTTGTGGAATCTCATTTAGTGGCGCCAACTTTAGCAAACAATATGGTTTTCAGCCTTAGATTTGTCTTACTGGTGAAAATTTAAGTACATCTTAATGCAGCCCACCAGAAGCGAATTTTGGGCCAGCTGGAGCCAATATTGCCAAACTATTAGCACTGTTATATCAGATGTAATTCTAAAACCGGTTCAGTCAGATTTAGCATGTGCCACCTGATATTCTGGCCAAATTTCAGCATTATAGACCAACATTTGGTACTGGTTTGGTGTAATTTACATGTAATTTTTGACTATTTTTACAGCAATATATGGGTGAAATAATTTATGTTCAGAAATGTAATGCTCCAAATGCGCCTAATATATCCTCAATTATTGTTAAAACATGTGCAGAATTAAATAAGGGCTTCAGATTGGTTGTATTAGGATATAGCTGATATTTCCCAATTTGAGGGGGGCTGAGTCTGGCCCCAAACACCGGAAAATTGAAATTTTTAATTGGTTTCCTGAGTAAGTCAAGCCAATACAGTATGAATGTCTAATATAAACTGAGTTTTCTGTGAAAATCTGAGCCAGATTGATGAAGTTTAAGTGGGATTTTGGACTGATTTGCCATATGATCACCCCCTCGATACCTGCACTGCCAATACATGTATTTTGGACCAGCTATGTATTTCTTAGGGAATATTCTTGTGGAATCTCATTTAGTGGCGCCAACTTTAGCAAACAATATGGTTTTCAGCCTTAGATTTGTCTTACTGGTGAAAATTTAAGTACATCTTAATGCAGCCCACCAGAAGCGAATTTTGGGCCAGCAGGAGCCAATGTTGACAAACTATTAGCACTGTTATATCAGATGTAATTCTAAAACCGGTTCAGTCAGATTTAGCATGTGCCACCTGATATTCTGGCCAAATTTCAGCATTATAGACCAACATTTGGTACTGGTTTGATGTAATTCACATGTAATTTTTCACCATTTTTACAGCAATATATCGGTGAAATAATTTATGTTCAGAGATGTAATGCTCCAAATGCGCCTAATATATCCTCAATTATTGTTAAAACATGTGCAGAATTAAATAAGGGCTTCAGATTGGTTGTATTAGGATATAGCTGATATTTCCCAATTTGAGGGGGGCTGAGTCTGGCCCCAAACCCCGGAAAAATGAAATTTTTAATTGGTTTCCTGAGTAAGTCAAGCCAATACAGTATGAATGTCTAATATAAACTGAGTTTTCTGTGAAAATCTGAGCCAGATTGATGAAGTTTAAGTGGGGTTTTGGACTGATTTGCCATATGATCACCCCCTCGATACCTGCACTGCCAATACATGTATTTTGGACCAGCTATGTATTTCTTAAGGAATATTCTTGTGGAATCTCATTTAGTGGCGCCAACTTTAGCAAACAATATGGTTTTCAGCCTTAGATTTGTCTTACTGGTGAAAATTTAAGTACATCTTAATGCAGCCCACCAGAAGCGAATTTTGGGCCAGCTGGAGCCAATATTGCCAAACTATTAGCACTGTTATATCAGATGTAATTCTAAAACCGGTTCAGTCAGATTTAGCATGTGCCACCTGATATTCTGACCAAATTTCAGCATTATAGACCAACATTTGGTACTGGTTTGGTGTAATTTACATGTAATTTTTGACTATTTTTACAGCAATATATGGGTGAAATAATTTATGTTCAGAAATGGAATGCTCCAAATGCGCCTAATATATCCTCAATTATTGTTAAAACATGTGCAGAATTAAATGAGGGCTTCAGATTGGTTGTATTAGGATATAGCTGATATTTCCCAATTTGAGGGGGGCTGAGTCTGGCCCCAAACCCCCAAAAATTGAAATTTTTAATTGGTTTCCTGAGTAAGTCAAGCCAATACAGTATGAATGTCTAATATAAACTGAGTTTTCTGTGAAAATCTGAGCCAGATTGATGAAGTTTAAGTGGGATTTTGGACTGATTTGCCATATGATCACCCCCTCGATACCTGCACTGCCAATACATGTATTTTGGACCAGCTATGTATTTTTTAGGGAATATTCTTGTGGAATCTCATTTAGTGGCGCCAACTTTAGCAAACAATATGGTTTTCAGCCTTAGATTTGTCTTACTGGTGAAAATTTAAGTACATCTTAATGCAGCCAACCACGAGCGAATTTTGGGCCAGCTGGAGCCAATATTGCCAAACTATTAGCACTGTTATATCAGATGTAATTCTAAAACCCGTTCAGTCAGATTTAGCATGTGCCACCTGATATTCTGGCCAAATTTCAGCATTATAGACCAACATTTGGTACTGGTTTGGTGTAATTTACATGTATTTTTGACCGTTTTTACAGCAATATATGGGTGAAATAATTTATGTTCAGAGATGTAATGCTCCAAATGCGCCTAATATATCCTCAATTATTGTTAAAACATGTGCAGAATTAAATAAGGGCTTCAGATTGGTTGTATTAGGATATAGCTGATATTTCCCAATTTGACGGGGGCTGAGCCTGGCCCCAAACCCCGGAAAAATGAAATTTTTAATTGGTTTCCTGAGTAAGTCAAGCCAATACAGTATGAATGTCTAATATAAACTGAGTTTTCTGTGAAAATCTGAGCCAGATTGATGAAGTTTAAGTGGGGTTTTGGACTGATTTGCCATATGATCACCCCCTCGATACCTGCACTGCCAATACATGTATTTTGGACCAGCTATGTATTTCTTAGGGAATATTCTTGTGGAATCTCATTTAGTGGCGCCAACTTTAGCAAACAATATGGTTTTCAGCTTTAGATTTGTCTTACTGGTGAAAATTTAAGTACATCTTAATGCAGCCCACCAGAAGCGAATTTTGGGCCAGCAGGAGCCAATGTTGACAAACTATTAGCACTGTTATATCAGATGTAATTCTAAAACCGTTTCAGTCAGATTTAGCATGTGCCACCTGATATTCTGGCCAAATTTCAGCATTATAGACCAACATTTGGTACTGGTTTGATGTAATTCACATGTAATTTTTCACCATTTTTACAGCAATATATCGGTGAAATAATTTATGTTCAGAGATGTAATGCTCCAAATGCGCCTAATATATCCTAAATTATTGTTAAAACATGTGCAGAATTAAATAAGGGCTTCAGATTGGTTGTATTAGGATATAGCTGATATTTCCCAATTTGAGGGGGGCTGAGTCTGGCCCCAAACCCCGGAAAAATGAAATTTTTAATTGGTTTCCTGAGTAAGTCAAGCCAATACAGTATGAATGTCTAATATAAACTGAGTTTTCTGTGAAAATCTGAGCCAGATTGATGAAGTTTAAGTGGGGTTTTGGACTGATTTGCCATATGATCACCCCCTCGATACCTGCACTGCCAATACATGTATTTTGGACCAGCTATGTATTTCTTAAGGAATATTCTTGTGGAATCTCATTTAGTGGCGCCAACTTTAGCAAACAATATGGTTTTCAGCCTTAGATTTGTCTTACTGGTGAAAATTTAAGTACATCTTAATGCAGCCCACCAGAAGCGAATTTTGGGCCAGCTGGAGCCAATATTGCCAAACTATTAGCACTGTTATATCAGATGTAATTCTAAAACCGGTTCAGTCAGATTTAGCATGTGCCACCTGATATTCTGGCCAAATTTCAGCATTATAGACCAACATTTGGTACTGGTTTGGTGTAATTTACATGTAATTTTTGACTATTTTTACAGCAATATATGGGTGAAATAATTTATGTTCAGAAATGTAATGCTCCAAATGCGCCTAATATATCCTCAATTATTGTTAAAACATGTGCAGAATTAAATAAGGGCTTCAGATTGGTTGTATTAGGATATAGCTGATATTTCCCAATTTGAGGGGGGCTGAGTCTGGCCCCAAACCCCGGAAAATTGAAATTTTTAATTGGTTTCCTGAGTAAGTCAAGCCAATACAGTATGAATGTCTAATATAAACTGAGTTTTCTGTAAAAATCTGAGCCAGATTGATGAAGTTTAAGTGGGATTTTGGACTGATTTGCCATATGATCACCCCCTCGATACCTGCACTGCCAATACATGTATTTTGGACCAGCTATGTATTTCTTAGGGAATATTCTTGTGGAATCTCATTTAGTGGCGCCAACTTTAGCAAACAATATGGTTTTCAGCCTTAGATTTGTCTTACTGGTGAAAATTTAAGTACATCTTAATGCAGCCCACCAGAAGCGAATTTTGGGCCAGCTGGAGCCAATATTGCCAAACTATTAGCACTGTTATATCAGATGTAATTCTAAAACCGGTTCAGTCAGATTTAGCATGTGCCACCTGATATTCTGGCCAAATTTCAGCATTATAGACCAACATTTGGTACTGGTTTGGTGTAATTTACATGTATTTTTGACCATTTTTACAGCAATATATGGGTGAAATAATTTATGTTCAGAGATGTAATGCTCCAAATGAGCCTAATATATCCTCAATTATTGTTAAAACATGTGCAAAATTAAATAAGGGCTTCAGATTGGTTGTATTAGGATATAGCTGATATTTCCCAATTTGAGGGGGGCTGAGCCTGGCCCCAAACCCCGGAAAATTGACATTTTTAATTGGTTTCCTGAGTAAGTCAAGCCAATACAGTATGAATGTCTAATATAAACTGAGTTTTCTGTGGAAATCTGAGCCAGATTGATGAAGTTTAAGTGGGGTTTTGGACTGATTTTCCATATGATCACCCCCTCGATACCTGCACTGCCAATACATGTATTTTGGACCAGCTATGTATTTCTTAAGGAATATTCTTGTGGAATCTTATTTAGTGGCGCCAACTTTAGCAAACAATATGGTTTTCAGGTTTAGATTTGTCTTACTGGTGAAAATTTAAGTACATCTTAATGCAGCCCACCAGAAGCGAATTTTGGGCCAGCTGGAGCCAATATTGCCAAACTATTAGCACTGTTATATCAGATGTAATTCTAAAACCGGTTCAGTCAGATTTAGCATGTGCCACCTGATATTCTGGCCAAATTTCAGCATTATAGACCAACATTTGGTACTGGTTTGGTGTAATTTACATGTACTTTTTGACCATTTTTACAGCAATATATAGGTGAAATAATTTATGTTCAGAAATGTAATGCTCCAAATGCGCCTAATATATCCTCAATTATTGTTAAAACATGTGCAGAATTAAATAAGGGCTTCAGATTGGTTGTATTAGGATATAGCTGATATTTCCCAATTTGACGGTGGCTGAGCCTGGCCCCAAACCCCGGAAAAATGAAATTTTTAATTGGTTTCCTGAGTAAGTCAAGCCAATACAGTATGAATGTCTAATATAAACTGAGTTTTCTGTGAAAATCTGAGCCAGATTGATGAAGTTTAAGTGGGGTTTTGGACTGATTTGCCATATGATCACCCCTTCGATACCTGTACTGCCAATACATGTATTTTGGACCAGCTATGTATTTCTTAGGGAATATTCTTGTGGAATCTCATTTAGTGGCGCCAACTTTAGCAAACAATATGGTTTTCAGCTTTAGATTTGTCTTACTGGTGAAAATTTAAGTACATCTTAATGCAGCCCACCAGAAGCGAATTTTGGGCCAGCAGGAGCCAATGTTGACAAACTATTAGCACTGTTATATCAGATGTAATTCTAAAACCGGTTCAGTCAGATTTAGCATGTGCCACCTGATATTCTGGCCAAATTTCAGCATTATAGACCAACATTTGGTACTGGTTTGATGTAATTCACATGTAATTTTTCACCATTTTTACAGCAATATATCGGTGAAATAATTTATGTTCAGAGATGTAATGCTCCAAATGCGCCTAATATATCCTCAATTATTGTTAAAACATGTGCAGAATTAAATAAGGGCTTCAGATTGGTTGTATTAGGATATAGCTGATATTTCCCAATTTGACGGGGGCTGAGCCTGGCCCCAAACCCCGGAAAAATGAAATTTTTAATTGGTTTCCTGAGTAAGTCAAGCCAATACAGTATGAATGTCTAATATAAACTGAGTTTTCTGTGAAAATCTGAGCCAGATTGATGAAGTTTAAGTGGGGTTTTGGACTGATTTGCCATATGATCACCCCCTCGATACCTGCACTGCCAATACATGTATTTTGGACCAGCTATGTATTTCTTAGGGAATATTCTTGTGGAATCTCATTTAGTGGCGCCAACTTTAGCAAACAATATGGTTTTCAGCTTTAGATTTGTCTTACTGGTGAAAATTTAAGTACATCTTAATGCAGCCCACCAGAAGCGAATTTTGGGCCAGCAGGAGCCAATGTTGACAAACTATTAGCACTGTTATATCAGATGTAATTCTAAAACCGTTTCAGTCAGATTTAGCATGTGCCACCTGATATTCTGGCCAAATTTCAGCATTATAGACCAACATTTGGTACTGGTTTGATGTAATTCACATGTAATTTTTCACCATTTTTACAGCAATATATCGGTGAAATAATTTATGTTCAGAGATGTAATGCTCCAAATGCGCCTAATATATCCTCAATTATTGTTAAAACATGTGCAGAATTAAATAAGGGCTTCAGATTGGTTGTATTAGGATATAGCTGATATTTCCCAATTTGAGGGGGGCTGAGTCTGGCCCCAAACCCCGGAAAAATGAAATTTTTAATTGGTTTCCTGAGTAAGTCAAGCCAATACAGTATGAATGTCTAATATAAACTGAGTTTTCTGTGAAAATCTGAGCCAGATTGATGAAGTTTAAGTGGGGTTTTGGACTGATTTGCCATATGATCACCCCCTCGATACCTGCACTGCCAATACATGTATTTTGGACCAGCTATGTATTTCTTAAGGAATATTCTTGTGGAATCTCATTTAGTGGCGCCAACTTTAGCAAACAATATGGTTTTCAGCCTTAGATTTGTCTTACTGGTGAAAATTTAAGTACATCTTAATGCAGCCCACCAGAAGCGAATTTTGGGCCAGCTGGAGCCAATATTGCCAAACTATTAGCACTGTTATATCAGATGTAATTCTAAAACCGGTTCAGTCAGATTTAGCATGTGCCACCTGATATTCTGGCCAAATTTCAGCATTATAGACCAACATTTGGTACTGGTTTGGTGTAATTTACATGTAATTTTTGACTATTTTTACAGCAATATATGGGTGAAATAATTTATGTTCAGAAATGTAATGCTCCAAATGCGCCTAATATATCCTCAATTATTGTTAAAACATGTGCAGAATTAAATAAGGGCTTCAGATTGGTTGTATTAGGATATAGCTGATATTTCCCAATTTGAGGGGGGCTGAGTCTGGCCCCAAACCCCGGAAAATTGAAATTTTTAATTGGTTTCCTGAGTAAGTCAAGCCAATACAGTATGAATGTCTAATATAAACTGAGTTTTCTGTAAAAATCTGAGCCAGATTGATGAAGTTTAAGTGGGATTTTGGACTGATTTGCCATATGATCACCCCCTCGATACCTGCACTGCCAATACATGTATTTTGGACCAGCTATGTATTTCTTAGGGAATATTCTTGTGGAATCTCATTTAGTGGCGCCAACTTTAGCAAACAATATGGTTTTCAGCCTTAGATTTGTCTTACTGGTGAAAATTTAAGTACATCTTAATGCAGCCCACCAGAAGCGAATTTTGGGCCAGCTGGAGCCAATATTGCCAAACTATTAGCACTGTTATATCAGATGTAATTCTAAAACCGGTTCAGTCAGATTTAGCATGTGCCACCTGATATTCTGGCCAAATTTCAGCATTATAGACCAACATTTGGTACTGGTTTGGTGTAATTTACATGTATTTTTGACCATTTTTACAGCAATATATGGGTGAAATAATTTATGTTCAGAGATGTAATGCTCCAAATGAGCCTAATATATCCTCAATTATTGTTAAAACATGTGCAAAATTAAATAAGGGCTTCAGATTGGTTGTATTAGGATATAGCTGATATTTCCCAATTTGAGGGGGGCTGAGCCTGGCCCCAAACCCCGGAAAATTGACATTTTTAATTGGTTTCCTGAGTAAGTCAAGCCAATACAGTATGAATGTCTAATATAAACTGAGTTTTCTGTGGAAATCTGAGCCAGATTGATGAAGTTTAAGTGGGGTTTTGGACTGATTTTCCATATGATCACCCCCTCGATACCTGCACTGCCAATACATGTATTTTGGACCAGCTATGTATTTCTTAAGGAATATTCTTGTGGAATCTTATTTAGTGGCGCCAACTTTAGCAAACAATATGGTTTTCAGGTTTAGATTTGTCTTACTGGTGAAAATTTAAGTACATCTTAATGCAGCCCACCAGAAGCGAATTTTGGGCCAGCTGGAGCCAATATTGCCAAACTATTAGCACTGTTATATCAGATGTAATTCTAAAACCGGTTCAGTCAGATTTAGCATGTGCCACCTGATATTCTGGCCAAATTTCAGCATTATAGACCAACATTTGGTACTGGTTTGGTGTAATTTACATGTACTTTTTGACCATTTTTACAGCAATATATAGGTGAAATAATTTATGTTCAGAAATGTAATGCTCCAAATGCGCCTAATATATCCTCAATTATTGTTAAAACATGTGCAGAATTAAATAAGGGCTTCAGATTGGTTGTATTAGGATATAGCTGATATTTCCCAATTTGACGGTGGCTGAGCCTGGCCCCAAACCCCGGAAAAATGAAATTTTTAATTGGTTTCCTGAGTAAGTCAAGCCAATACAGTATGAATGTCTAATATAAACTGAGTTTTCTGTGAAAATCTGAGCCAGATTGATGAAGTTTAAGTGGGGTTTTGGACTGATTTGCCATATGATCACCCCTTCGATACCTGTACTGCCAATACATGTATTTTGGACCAGCTATGTATTTCTTAGGGAATATTCTTGTGGAATCTCATTTAGTGGCGCCAACTTTAGCAAACAATATGGTTTTCAGCTTTAGATTTGTCTTACTGGTGAAAATTTAAGTACATCTTAATGCAGCCCACCAGAAGCGAATTTTGGGCCAGCAGGAGCCAATGTTGACAAACTATTAGCACTGTTATATCAGATGTAATTCTAAAACCGGTTCAGTCAGATTTAGCATGTGCCACCTGATATTCTGGCCAAATTTCAGCATTATAGACCAACATTTGGTACTGGTTTGATGTAATTCACATGTAATTTTTCACCATTTTTACAGCAATATATCGGTGAAATAATTTATGTTCAGAGATGTAATGCTCCAAATGCGCCTAATATATCCTCAATTATTGTTAAAACATGTGCAGAATTAAATAAGGGCTTCAGATTGGTTGTATTAGGATATAGCTGATATTTCCCAATTTGAGGGGGGCTGAGTCTGGCCCCAAACCCCGGAAAAATGAAATTTTTAATTGGTTTCCTGAGTAAGTCAAGCCAATACAGTATAAATGTCTAATATAAACTGAGTTTTCTGTGAAAATCTGAGCCAGATTGATGAAGTTTAAGTGGGGTTTTGGACTGATTTGCCATATGATCACCCCCTCGATACCTGCACTGCCAATACATGTATTTTGGACCAGCTATGTATTTCTTAAGGAATATTCTTGTGGAATCTCATTTAGTGGCGCCAACTTTAGCAAACAATATGGTTTTCAGCCTTAGATTTGTCTTACTGGTGAAAATTTAAGTACATCTTAATGCAGCCCACCAGAAGCGAATTTTGGGCCAGCTGGAGCCAATATTGCCAAACTATTAGCACTGTTATATCAGATGTAATTCTAAAACCGGTTCAGTCAGATTTAGCATGTGCCACCTGATATTCTGGCCAAATTTCAGCATTATAGACCAACATTTGGTACTGGTTTGGTGTAATTTACATGTAATTTTTGACTATTTTTACAGCAATATATGGGTGAAATAATTTATGTTCAGAAATGTAATGCTCCAAATGCGCCTAATATATCCTCAATTATTGTTAAAACATGTGCAGAATTAAATAAGGGCTTCAGATTGGTTGTATTAGGATATAGCTGATATTTCCCAATTTGAGGGGGGCTGAGTCTGGCCCCAAACCCCGGAAAATTGAAATTTTTAATTGGTTTCCTGAGTAAGTCAAGCCAATACAGTATGAATGTCTAATATAAACTGAGTTTTCTGTGAAAATCTGAGCCAGATTGATGAAGTTTAAGTGGGATTTTGGACTGATTTGCCATATGATCACCCCCTCGATACCTGCACTGCCAATACATGTATTTTGGACCAGCTATGTATTTCTTAGGGAATATTCTTGTGGAATCTCATTTAGTGGCGCCAACTTTAGCAAACAATATGGTTTTCAGCCTTAGATTTGTCTTACTGGTGAAAATTTAAGTACATCTTAATGCAGCCCACCAGAAGCGAATTTTGGGCCAGCTGGAGCCAATATTGCCAAACTATTAGCACTGTTATATCAGATGTAATTCTAAAACCGGTTCAGTCAGATTTAGCATGTGCCACCTGATATTCTGGCCAAATTTCAGCATTATAGACCAACATTTGGTACTGGTTTGGTGTAATTTACATGTATTTTTGACCATTTTTACAGCAATATATGGGTGAAATAATTTATGTTCAGAGATGTAATGCTCCAAATGAGCCTAATATATCCTCAATTATTGTTAAAACATGTGCAAAATTAAATAAGGGCTTCAGATTGGTTGTATTAGGATATAGCTGATATTTCCCAATTTGAGGGGGGCTGAGCCTGGCCCCAAACCCCGGAAAATTGACATTTTTAATTGGTTTCCTGAGTAAGTCAAGCCAATACAGTATGAATGTCTAATATAAACTGAGTTTTCTGTGGAAATCTGAGCCAGATTGATGAAGTTTAAGTGGGGTTTTGGACTGATTTTCCATATGATCACCCCCTCGATACCTGCACTGCCAATACATGTATTTTGGACCAGCTATGTATTTCTTAAGGAATATTCTTGTGGAATCTTATTTAGTGGCGCCAACTTTAGCAAACAATATGGTTTTCAGGTTTAGATTTGTCTTACTGGTGAAAATTTAAGTACATCTTAATGCAGCCCACCAGAAGCGAATTTTGGGCCAGCTGGAGCCAATATTGCCAAACTATTAGCACTGTTATATCAGATGTAATTCTAAAACCGGTTCAGTCAGATTTAGCATGTGCCACCTGATATTCTGGCCAAATTTCAGCATTATAGACCAACATTTGGTACTGGTTTGGTGTAATTTACATGTACTTTTTGACCATTTTTACAGCAATATATAGGTGAAATAATTTATGTTCAGAAATGTAATGCTCCAAATGCGCCTAATATATCCTCAATTATTGTTAAAACATGTGCAGAATTAAATAAGGGCTTCAGATTGGTTGTATTAGGATATAGCTGATATTTCCCAATTTGACGGTGGCTGAGCCTGGCCCCAAACCCCGGAAAAATGAAATTTTTAATTGGTTTCCTGAGTAAGTCAAGCCAATACAGTATGAATGTCTAATATAAACTGAGTTTTCTGTGAAAATCTGAGCCAGATTGATGAAGTTTAAGTGGGGTTTTGGACTGATTTGCCATATGATCACCCCTTCGATACCTGTACTGCCAATACATGTATTTTGGACCAGCTATGTATTTCTTAGGGAATATTCTTGTGGAATCTCATTTAGTGGCGCCAACTTTAGCAAACAATATGGTTTTCAGCTTTAGATTTGTCTTACTGGTGAAAATTTAAGTACATCTTAATGCAGCCCACCAGAAGCGAATTTTGGGCCAGCAGGAGCCAATGTTGACAAACTATTAGCACTGTTATATCAGATGTAATTCTAAAACCGGTTCAGTCAGATTTAGCATGTGCCACCTGATATTCTGGCCAAATTTCAGCATTATAGACCAACATTTGGTACTGGTTTGATGTAATTCACATGTAATTTTTCACCATTTTTACAGCAATATATCGGTGAAATAATTTATGTTCAGAGATGTAATGCTCCAAATGCGCCTAATATATCCTCAATTATTGTTAAAACATGTGCAGAATTAAATAAGGGCTTCAGATTGGTTGTATTAGGATATAGCTGATATTTCCCAATTTGAGGGGGGCTGAGTCTGGCCCCAAACCCCGGAAAAATGAAATTTTTAATTGGTTTCCTGAGTAAGTCAAGCCAATACAGTATGAATGTCTAATATAAACTGAGTTTTCTGTGAAAATCTGAGCCAGATTGATGACGTTTAAGTGGGGTTTTGGACTGATTTGCCATATGATCACCCCCTCGATACCTGCACTGCCAATACATGTATTTTGGACCAGCTATGTATTTCTTAAGGAATATTCTTGTGGAATCTCATTTAGTGGCGCCAACTTTAGCAAACAATATGGTTTTCAGCCTTAGATTTGTCTTACTGGTGAAAATTTAAGTACATCTTAATGCAGCCCACCAGAAGCGAATTTTGGGCCAGCTGGAGCCAATATTGCCAAACTATTAGCACTGTTATATCAGATGTAATTCTAAAACCGGTTCAGTCAGATTTAGCATGTGCCACCTGATATTCTGGCCAAATTTCAGCATTATAGACCAACATTTGGTACTGGTTTGGTGTAATTTACATGTACTTTTTGACCATTTTTACTGCAATATATCGGTGAAATAATTTATGTTCAGAAATGTAATGCTCCAAATGCGCCTAATATATCCTCAATTATTGTTAAAACATGTGCAGAATTGAATAAGGGCTTCAGATTGGTTGTATTAGGATATAGCTGATATTTCCCAATTTGAGGGGGGCTGAGTCTGGCCCCAAACCCCGGAAAAATGAAATTTTTAATTGGTTTCCTGAGTAAGTCAAGCCAATACAGTATGAATGTCTAATATAAACTGAGTTTTCTGTGAAAATCTGAGCCAGATTGATGAAGTTTAAGTGGGGTTTTGGAATGATTTGCCATATGATCACCCCCTCGATACCTGCACTGCCAATACATGTATTTTGGACCAGCTATGTATTTTTTAGGGAATATTCTTGTGGAATCTCATTTAGTGGCGCCAACTTTAGCAAACAATATGGTTTTCAGCCTTAGATTTGTCTTACTGGTGAAAATTTAAGTACATCTTAATGCAGCCAACCACAAGCGAATTTTGGGCCAGCTGGAGCCAATATTGCCAAACTATTAGCACTGTTATATCAGATGTAATTCTAAAACCCGTTCAGTCAGATTTAGCATGTGCCACCTGATATTCTGGCCAAATTTCAGCATTATAGACCAACATTTGGTACTGGTTTGGTGTAATTTACATGTATTTTTGACCATTTTTACAGCAATATATGGGTGAAATAATTTATGTTCAGAGATGTAATGCCCCAAATGCGCCTAATATATCCTCAATTATTGTTAAAACATGTGCAAAATTAAATAAGGGCTTCAGATTGGTTGTATTAGGATATAGCTGATATTTCCCAATTTGAGGGGGGCTGAGCCTGGCCCCAAACCCCGGAAAATTGACATTTTTAATTGGTTTCCTGAGTAAGTCAAGCCAATACAGTATGAATGTCTAATATAAACTGAGTTTTCCGTGAAAATCTGAGCCAGATTGATGAAGTTTAAGTGGGGTTTTGCACTGATTTGCCATATGATCACCCCCTCGATACCTGCACTGCCAATACATGTATTTTGGACCAGCTATGTATTTCTTAAGGAATATTCTTGTGGAATCTCATTTAGTGGCGCCAACTTTAGCAAACAATATGGTTTTCAGCCTTAGATTTGTCTTACTGGTGAAAATTTAAGTACATCTTAATGCAGCCCACCAGAAGCGAATTTTGGGCCAGCTGGAGCCAATATTGCCAAACTATTAGCACTGTTATATCAGATGTAATTCTAAAACCGGTTCAGTCAGATTTAGCATGTGCCACCTGATATTCTGGCCAAATTTCAGCATTATAGACCAACATTTGGTACTGGTTTGGTGTAATTTACATGTAATTTTTGACTATTTTTACAGCAATATATGGGTGAAATAATTTATGTTCAGAAATGTAATGCTCCAAATGCGCCTAATATATCCTCAATTATTGTTAAAACATGTGCAGAATTAAATAAGGGCTTCAGATTGGTTGTATTAGGATATAGCTGATATTTCCCAATTTGAGGGGGGCTGAGTCTGGCCTCAAACCCCGGAAAATTGACATTTTTAATTGGTTTCCTGAGTAAGTCAAGCCAATACAGTATGAATGTCTAATATAAACTGAGTTTTCTGTGAAAATCTGAGCCAGATTGATGAAGTTTAAGTGGGATTTTGGACTGATTTGCCATATGATCACCCCCTCGATACCTGCACTGCCAATACATGTATTTTGGACCAGCTATGTATTTCTTAGGGAATATTCTTGTGGAATCTCATTTAGTGGCGCCAACTTTAGCAAACAATATGGTTTTCAGCCTTAGATTTGTCTTACTGGTGAAAATTTAAGTACATCTTAATGCAGCCCACCAGAAGCGAATTTTGGGCCAGCTGGAGCCAATATTGCCAAACTATTAGCACTGTTATATCAGATGTAATTCTAAAACCGGTTCAGTCAGATTTAGCATGTGCCACCTGATATTCTGGCCAAATTTCAGCATTATAGACCAACATTTGGTACTGGTTTGGTGTAATTTACATGTACTTTTTGACCATTTTTACTGCAATATATCGGTGAAATAATTTATGTTCAGAAATGTAATGCTCCAAATGCGCCTAATATATCCTCAATTATTGTTAAAACATGTGCAGAATTGAATAAGGGCTTCAGATTGGTTGTATTAGGATATAGCTGATATTTCCCAATTTGAGGGGGGCTGAGTCTGGCCCCAAACCCCGGAAAAATGAAATTTTTAATTGGTTTCCTGAGTAAGTCAAGCCAATACAGTATGAATGTCTAATATAAACTGAGTTTTCTGTGAAAATCTGAGCCAGATTGATGAAGTTTAAGTGGGGTTTTGGAATGATTTGCCATATGATCACCCCCTCGATACCTGCACTGCCAATACATGTATTTTGGACCAGCTATGTATTTTTTAGGGAATATTCTTGTGGAATCTCATTTAGTGGCGCCAACTTTAGCAAACAATATGGTTTTCAGCCTTAGATTTGTCTTACTGGTGAAAATTTAAGTACATCTTAATGCAGCCAACCACGAGCGAATTTTGGGCCAGCTGGAGCCAATATTGCCAAACTATTAGCACTGTTATATCAGATGTAATTCTAAAACCCGTTCAGTCAGATTTAGCATGTGCCACCTGATATTCTGGCCAAATTTCAGCATTATAGACCAACATTTGGTACTGGTTTGGTGTAATTTACATGTATTTTTGACCATTTTTACAGCAATATATGGGTGAAATAATTTATGTTCAGAGATGTAATGCCCCAAATGCGCCTAATATATCCTCAATTATTGTTAAAACATGTGCAAAATTAAATAAGGGCTTCAGATTGGTTGTATTAGGATATAGCTGATATTTCCCAATTTGAGGGGGGCTGAGCCTGGCCCCAAACCCCGGAAAATTGACATTTTTAATTGGTTTCCTGAGTAAGTCAAGCCAATACAGTATGAATGTCTAATATAAACTGAGTTTTCCGTGAAAATCTGAGCCAGATTGATGAAGTTTAAGTGGGGTTTTGCACTGATTTGCCATATGATCACCCCCTCGATACCTGCACTGCCAATACATGTATTTTGGACCAGCTATGTATTTCTTAAGGAATATTCTTGTGGAATCTCATTTAGTGGCGCCAACTTTAGCAAACAATATGGTTTTCAGCCTTAGATTTGTCTTACTGGTGAAAATTTAAGTACATCTTAATGCAGCCCACCAGAAGCGAATTTTGGGCCAGCTGGAGCCAATATTGCCAAACTATTAGCACTGTTATATCAGATGTAATTCTAAAACCGGTTCAGTCAGATTTAGCATGTGCCACCTGATATTCTGGCCAAATTTCAGCATTATAGACCAACATTTGGTACTGGTTTGGTGTAATTTACATGTATTTTTGACCATTTTTACAGCAATATATGGGTGAAATAATTTATGTTCAGAGATGTAATGCTCCAAATGAGCCTAATATATCCTCAATTATTGTTAAAACATGTGCAAAATTAAATAAGGGCTTCAGATTGGTTGTATTAGGATATAGCTGATATTTCCCAATTTGAGGGGGGCTGAGCCTGGCCCCAAACCCCGGAAAATTGACATTTTTAATTGGTTTCCTGAGTAAGTCAAGCCAATACAGTATGAATGTCTAATATAAACTGAGTTTTCTGTGGAAATCTGAGCCAGATTGATGAAGTTTAAGTGGGGTTTTGGACTGATTTTCCATATGATCACCCCCTCGATACCTGCACTGCCAATACATGTATTTTGGACCAGCTATGTATTTCTTAAGGAATATTCTTGTGGAATCTTATTTAGTGGCGCCAACTTTAGCAAACAATATGGTTTTCAGGTTTAGATTTGTCTTACTGGTGAAAATTTAAGTACATCTTAATGCAGCCCACCAGAAGCGAATTTTGGGCCAGCTGGAGCCAATATTGCCAAACTATTAGCACTGTTATATCAGATGTAATTCTAAAACCGGTTCAGTCAGATTTAGCATGTGCCACCTGATATTATGGCCAAATTTCAGCATTATAGACCAACATTTGGTACTGGTTTGGTGTAATTTACATGTACTTTTTGACCATTTTTACTGCAATATATCGGTGAAATAATTTATGTTCAGAAATGTAATGCTCCAAATGCGCCTAATATATCCTCAATTATTGTTAAAACATGTGCAGAATTGAATAAGGGCTTCAGATTGGTTGTATTAGGATATAGCTGATATTTCCCAATTTGAGGGGGGCTGAGTCTGGCCCCAAACCCCGGAAAAATGAAATTTTTAATTGGTTTCCTGAGTAAGTCAAGCCAATACAGTATGAATGTCTAATATAAACTGAGTTTTCTGTGAAAATCTGAGCCAGATTGATGAAGTTTAAGTGGGGTTTTGGAATGATTTGCCATATGATCACCCCCTCGATACCTGCACTGCCAATACATGTATTTTGGACCAGCTATGTATTTTTTAGGGAATATTCTTGTGGAATCTCATTTAGTGGCGCCAACTTTAGCAAACAATATGGTTTTCAGCCTTAGATTTGTCTTACTGGTGAAAATTTAAGTACATCTTAATGCAGCCAACCACGAGCGAATTTTGGGCCAGCTGGAGCCAATATTGCCAAACTATTAGCACTGTTATATCAGATGTAATTCTAAAACCCGTTCAGTCAGATTTAGCATGTGCCACCTGATATTCTGGCCAAATTTCAGCATTATAGACCAACATTTGGTACTGGTTTGGTGTAATTTACATGTATTTTTGACCATTTTTACAGCAATATATGGGTGAAATAATTTATGTTCAGAGATGTAATGCCCCAAATGCGCCTAATATATCCTCAATTATTGTTAAAACATGTGCAAAATTAAATAAGGGCTTCAGATTGGTTGTATTAGGATATAGCTGATATTTCCCAATTTGAGGGGGGCTGAGCCTGGCCCCAAACCCCGGAAAATTGACATTTTTAATTGGTTTCCTGAGTAAGTCAAGCCAATACAGTATGAATGTCTAATATAAACTGAGTTTTCCGTGAAAATCTGAGCCAGATTGATGAAGTTTAAGTGGGGTTTTGCACTGATTTGCCATATGATCACCCCCTCGATACCTGCACTGCCAATACATGTATTTTGGACCAGCTATGTATTTCTTAAGGAATATTCTTGTGGAATCTCATTTAGTGGCGCCAACTTTAGCAAACAATATGGTTTTCAGCCTTAGATTTGTCTTACTGGTGAAAATTTAAGTACATCTTAATGCAGCCCACCAGAAGCGAATTTTGGGCCAGCTGGAGCCAATATTGCCAAACTATTAGCACTGTTATATCAGATGTAATTCTAAAACCGGTTCAGTCAGATTTAGCATGTGCCACCTGATATTCTGGCCAAATTTCAGCATTATAGACCAACATTTGGTACTGGTTTGGTGTAATTTACATGTATTTTTGACCATTTTTACAGCAATATATGGGTGAAATAATTTATGTTCAGAGATGTAATGCTCCAAATGAGCCTAATATATCCTCAATTATTGTTAAAACATGTGCAAAATTAAATAAGGGCTTCAGATTGGTTGTATTAGGATATAGCTGATATTTCCCAATTTGAGGGGGGCTGAGTCTGGCCCCAAACCCCGGAAAATTGACATTTTTAATTGGTTTCCTGAGTAAGTCAAGCCAATACAGTATGAATGTCTAATATAAACTGAGTTTTCTGTGGAAATCTGAGCCAGATTGATGAAGTTTAAGTGGGGTTTTGGACTGATTTTCCATATGATCACCCCCTCGATACCTGCACTGCCAATACATGTATTTTGGACCAGCTATGTATTTCTTAAGGAATATTCTTGTGGAATCTTATTTAGTGGCGCCAACTTTAGCAAACAATATGGTTTTCAGGTTTAGATTTGTCTTACTGGTGAAAATTTAAGTACATCTTAATGCAGCCCACCAGAAGCGAATTTTGGGCCAGCTGGAGCCAATATTGCCAAACTATTAGCACTGTTATATCAGATGTAATTCTAAAACCGGTTCAGTCAGATTTAGCATGTGCCACCTGATATTATGGCCAAATTTCAGCATTATAGACCAACATTTGGTACTGGTTTGGTGTAATTTACATGTACTTTTTGACCATTTTTACAGCAATATATAGGTGAAATAATTTATGTTCAGAAATGTAATGCTCCAAATGCGCCTAATATATCCTCAATTATTGTTAAAACATGTGCAGAATTAAATAAGGGCTTCAGATTGGTTGTATTAGGATATAGCTGATATTTCCCAATTTGACGGTGGCTGAGCCTGGCCCCAAACCCCGGAAAAATGAAATTTTTAATTGGTTTCCTGAGTAAGTCAAGCCAATACAGTATGAATGTCTAATATAAACTGAGTTTTCTGTGAAAATCTGAGCCAGATTGATGAAGTTTAAGTGGGGTTTTGGACTGATTTGCCATATGATCACCCCCTCGATACCTGCACTGCCAATACATGTATTTTGGACCAGCTATGTATTTCTTAGGGAATATTCTTGTGGAATCTCATTTAGTGGCGCCAACTTTAGCAAACAATATGGTTTTCAGCTTTAGATTTGTCTTACTGGTGAAAATTTAAGTACATCTTAATGCAGCCCACCAGAAGCGAATTTTGGGCCAGCAGGAGCCAATGTTGACAAACTATTAGCACTGTTATATCAGATGTAATTCTAAAACCGGTTCAGTCAGATTTAGCATGTGCCACCTGATATTCTGGCCAAATTTCAGCATTATAGACCAACATTTGGTACTGGTTTGATGTAATTCACATGTAATTTTTCACCATTTTTACAGCAATATATCGGTGAAATAATTTATGTTCAGAGATGTAATGCTCCAAATGCGCCTAATATATCCTCAATTATTGTTAAAACATGTGCAGAATTAAATAAGGGCTTCAGATTGGTTGTATTAGGATATAGCTGATATTTCCCAATTTGAGGGGGGCGGAGTCTGGCCCCAAACCCGGGAAAAATGAAATTTTTAATTGGTTTCCTGAGTAAGTCAAGCCAATACAGTATGAATGTCTAATATAAACTGAGTTTTCTGTGAAAATCTGAGCCAGATTGATGAAGTTTAAGTGGGGTTTTGGACTGATTTGCCATATGATCACCCCCTCGATACCTGCACTGCCAATACATGTATTTTGGACCAGCTATGTATTTCTTAAGGAATATTCTTGTGGAATCTCATTTAGTGGCGCCAACTTTAGCAAACAATATGGTTTTCAGCCTTAGATTTGTCTTACTGGTGAAAATTTAAGTACATCTTAATGCAGCCCACCAGAAGCGAATTTTGGGCCAGCTGGAGCCAATATTGCCAAACTATTAGCACTGTTATATCAGATGTAATTCTAAAACCGGTTCAGTCAGATTTAGCATGTGCCACCTGATATTCTGGCCAAATTTCAGCATTATAGACCAACATTTGGTACTGGTTTGGTGTAATTTACATGTAATTTTTGACTATTTTTACAGCAATATATGGGTGAAATAATTTATGTTCAGAAATGTAATGCTCCAAATGCGCCTAATATATCCTCAATTATTGTTAAAACATGTGCAGAATTAAATAAGGGCTTCAGATTGGTTGTATTAGGATATAGCTGATATTTCCCAATTTGAGGGGGGCTGAGTCTGGCCCCAAACACCGGAAAATTGAAATTTTTAATTGGTTTCCTGAGTAAGTCAAGCCAATACAGTATGAATGTCTAATATAAACTGAGTTTTCTGTGAAAATCTGAGCCAGATTGATGAAGTTTAAGTGGGATTTTGGACTGATTTGCCATATGATCACCCCCTCGATACCTGCACTGCCAATACATGTATTTTGGACCAGCTATGTATTTCTTAGGGAATATTCTTGTGGAATCTCATTTAGTGGCGCCAACTTTAGCAAACAATATGGTTTTCAGCCTTAGATTTGTCTTACTGGTGAAAATTTAAGTACATCTTAATGCAGCCCACCAGAAGCGAATTTTGGGCCAGCAGGAGCCAATGTTGACAAACTATTAGCACTGTTATATCAGATGTAATTCTAAAACCGGTTCAGTCAGATTTAGCATGTGCCACCTGATATTCTGGCCAAATTTCAGCATTATAGACCAACATTTGGTACTGGTTTGATGTAATTCACATGTAATTTTTCACCATTTTTACAGCAATATATCGGTGAAATAATTTATGTTCAGAGATGTAATGCCCCAAATGCGCCTAATATATCCTCAATTATTGTTAAAACATGTGCAAAATTAAATAAGGGCTTCAGATTGGTTGTATTAGGATATAGCTGATATTTCCCAATTTGAGGGGGGCTGAGCCTGGCCCCAAACCCCGGAAAATTGACATTTTTAATTGGTTTCCTGAGTAAGTCAAGCCAATACAGTATGAATGTCTAATATAAACTGAGTTTTCCGTGAAAATCTGAGCCAGATTGATGAAGTTTAAGTGGGGTTTTGCACTGATTTGCCATATGATCACCCCCTCTATACCTGCACTGCCAATACATGTATTTTGGACCAGCTATGTATTTCTTAAGGAATATTCTTGTGGAATCTCATTTAGTGGCGCCAACTTTAGCAAACAATATGGTTTTCAGCCTTAGATTTGTCTTACTGGTGAAAATTTAAGTACATCTTAATGCAGCCCACCAGAAGCGAATTTTGGGCCAGCTGGAGCCAATATTGCCAAACTATTAGCACTGTTATATCAGATGTAATTCTAAAACCGGTTCAGTCAGATTTAGCATGTGCCACCTGATATTCTGGCCAAATTTCAGCATTATAGACCAACATTTGGTACTGGTTTGGTGTAATTTACATGTATTTTTGACCATTTTTACAGCAATATATGGGTGAAATAATTTATGTTCAGAGATGTAATGCTCCAAATGAGCCTAATATATCCTCAATTATTGTTAAAACATGTGCAAAATTAAATAAGGGTTTCAGATTGGTTGTATTAGGATATAGCTGATATTTCCCAATTTGAGGGGGGCTGAGCCTGGCCCCAAACCCCGGAAAATTGACATTTTTAATTGGTTTCCTGAGTAAGTCAAGCCAATACAGTATGAATGTCTAATATAAACTGAGTTTTCTGTGGAAATCTGAGCCAGATTGATGAAGTTTAAGTGGGGTTTTGGACTGATTTTCCATATGATCACCCCCTCGATACCTGCACTGCCAATACATGTATTTTGGACCAGCTATGTATTTCTTAAGGAATATTCTTGTGGAATCTTATTTAGTGGCGCCAACTTTAGCAAACAATATGGTTTTCAGGTTTAGATTTGTCTTACTGGTGAAAATTTAAGTACATCTTAATGCAGCCCACCAGAAGCGAATTTTGGGCCAGCTGGAGCCAATATTGCCAAACTATTAGCACTGTTATATCAGATGTAATTCTAAAACCGGTTCAGTCAGATTTAGCATGTGCCACCTGATATTATGGCCAAATTTCAGCATTATAGACCAACATTTGGTACTGGTTTGGTGTAATTTACATGTACTTTTTGACCATTTTTACAGCAATATATAGGTGAAATAATTTATGTTCAGAAATGTAATGCTCCAAATGCGCCTAATATATCCTCAATTATTGTTAAAACATGTGCAGAATTAAATAAGGGCTTCAGATTGGTTGTATTAGGATATAGCTGATATTTCCCAATTTGACGGTGGCTGAGCCTGGCCCCAAACCCCGGAAAAATGAAATTTTTAATTGGTTTCCTGAGTAAGTCAAGCCAATACAGTATGAATGTCTAATATAAACTGAGTTTTCTGTGAAAATCTGAGCCAGATTGATGAAGTTTAAGTGGGGTTTTGGACTGATTTGCCATATGATCACCCCCTCGATACCTGCACTGCCAATACATGTATTTTGGACCAGCTATGTATTTCTTAGGGAATATTCTTGTGGAATCTCATTTAGTGGCGCCAACTTTAGCAAACAATATGGTTTTCAGCCTTAGATTTGTCTTACTGGTGAAAATTTAAGTACATCTTAATGCAGCCCACCAGAAGCGAATTTTGGGCCAGCAGGAGCCAATGTTGACAAACTATTAGCACTGTTATATCAGATGTAATTCTAAAACCGGTTCAGTCAGATTTAGCATGTGCCACCTGATATTCTGGCCAAATTTCAGCATTATAGACCAACATTTGGTACTGGTTTGATGTAATTCACATGTAATTTTTCACCATTTTTACAGCAATATATCGGTGAAATAATTTATGTTCAGAGATGTAATGCCCCAAATGCGCCTAATATATCCTCAATTATTGTTAAAACATGTGCAAAATTAAATAAGGGCTTCAGATTGGTTGTATTAGGATATAGCTGATATTTCCCAATTTGAGGGGGGCTGAGCCTGGCCCCAAACCCCGGAAAATTGACATTTTTAATTGGTTTCCTGAGTAAGTCAAGCCAATACAGTATGAATGTCTAATATAAACTGAGTTTTCCGTGAAAATCTGAGCCAGATTGATGAAGTTTAAGTGGGGTTTTGCACTGATTTGCCATATGATCACCCCCTCTATACCTGCACTGCCAATACATGTATTTTGGACCAGCTATGTATTTCTTAAGGAATATTCTTGTGGAATCTCATTTAGTGGCGCCAACTTTAGCAAACAATATGGTTTTCAGCCTTAGATTTGTCTTACTGGTGAAAATTTAAGTACATCTTAATGCAGCCCACCAGAAGCGAATTTTGGGCCAGCTGGAGCCAATATTGCCAAACTATTAGCACTGTTATATCAGATGTAATTCTAAAACCGGTTCAGTCAGATTTAGCATGTGCCACCTGATATTCTGGCCAAATTTCAGCATTATAGACCAACATTTGGTACTGGTTTGGTGTAATTTACATGTATTTTTGACCATTTTTACAGCAATATATGGGTGAAATAATTTATGTTCAGAGATGTAATGCTCCAAATGAGCCTAATATATCCTCAATTATTGTTAAAACATGTGCAAAATTAAATAAGGGCTTCAGATTGGTTGTATTAGGATATAGCTGATATTTCCCAATTTGAGGGGGGCTGAGCCTGGCCCCAAACCCCGGAAAATTGACATTTTTAATTGGTTTCCTGAGTAAGTCAAGCCAATACAGTATGAATGTCTAATATAAACTGAGTTTTCTGTGGAAATCTGAGCCAGATTGATGAAGTTTAAGTGGGGTTTTGGACTGATTTTCCATATGATCACCCCCTCGATACCTGCACTGCCAATACATGTATTTTGGACCAGCTATGTATTTCTTAAGGAATATTCTTGTGGAATCTTATTTAGTGGCGCCAACTTTAGCAAACAATATGGTTTTCAGGTTTAGATTTGTCTTACTGGTGAAAATTTAAGTACATCTTAATGCAGCCCACCAGAAGCGAATTTTGGGCCAGCTGGAGCCAATATTGCCAAACTATTAGCACTGTTATATCAGATGTAATTCTAAAACCGGTTCAGTCAGATTTAGCATGTGCCACCTGATATTATGGCCAAATTTCAGCATTATAGACCAACATTTGGTACTGGTTTGGTGTAATTTACATGTACTTTTTGACCATTTTTACAGCAATATATAGGTGAAATAATTTATGTTCAGAAATGTAATGCTCCAAATGCGCCTAATATATCCTCAATTATTGTTAAAACATGTGCAGAATTAAATAAGGGCTTCAGATTGGTTGTATTAGGATATAGCTGATATTTCCCAATTTGACGGTGGCTGAGTCTGGCCCCAAACCCCGGAAAAATTAAATTTTTAATTGGTTTCCTGAGTAAGTCAAGCCAATACAGTATGAATGTCTAATATAAACTGAGTTTTCTGTGAAAATCTGAGCCAGATTGATGAAGTTTAAGTGGGGTTTTGGACTGATTTGCCATATGATCACCCCCTCGATACCTGCACTGCCAATACATGTATTTTGGACCAGCTATGTATTTCTTAGGGAATATTCTTGTGGAATCTCATTTAGTGGCGCCAACTTTAGCAAACAATATGGTTTTCAGCTTTAGATTTGTCTTACTGGTGAAAATTTAAGTACATCTTAATGCAGCCCACCAGAAGCGAATTTTGGGCCAGCAGGAGCCAATGTTGACAAACTATTAGCACTGTTATATCAGATGTAATTCTAAAACCGGTTCAGTCAGATTTAGCATGTGCCACCTGATATTCTGGCCAAATTTCAGCATTATAGACCAACATTTGGTACTGGTTTGATGTAATTCACATGTAATTTTTCACCATTTTTACAGCAATATATCGGTGAAATAATTTATGTTCAGAGATGTAATGCTCCAAATGCGCCTAATATATCCTCAATTATTGTTAAAACATGTGCAGAATTAAATAAGGGCTTCAGATTGGTTGTATTAGGATATAGCTGATATTTCCCAATTTGAGGGGGGCTGAGTCTGGCCCCAAACCCCGGAAAAATGAAATTTTTAATTGGTTTCCTGAGTAAGTCAAGCCAATACAGTATGAATGTCTAATATAAACTGAGTTTTCTGTGAAAATCTGAGCCAGATTGATGAAGTTTAAGTGGGGTTTTGGACTGATTTGCCATATGATCACCCCCTCGATACCTGCACTGCCAATACA
Organism: Sabellastarte sp. h YS-2021; assembly: GCA_964017235.1. Lineage (NCBI taxonomy): Eukaryota > Metazoa > Annelida > Polychaeta > Sabellida > Sabellidae > Sabellastarte > Sabellastarte sp. h YS-2021. The sequence goes on along the minus strand of OZ024930.1, from coordinate 56,164,540 downwards.
TGTATTTTGGACCAGCTATGTATTTCTTAAGGAATATTCTTGTGGAATCTCATTTAGTGGCGCCAACTTTAGCAAACAATATGGTTTTCAGCCTTAGATTTGTCTTACTGGTGAAAATTTAAGTACATCTTAATGCAGCCCACCAGAAGCGAATTTTGGGCCAGCTGGAGCCAATATTGCCAAACTATTAGCACTGTTATATCAGATGTAATTCTAAAACCGGTTCAGTCAGATTTAGCATGTGCCACCTGATATTCTGGCCAAATTTCAGCATTATAGACCAACATTTGGTACTGGTTTGGTGTAATTTACATGTAATTTTTGACTATTTTTACAGCAATATATGGGTGAAATAATTTATGTTCAGAAATGTAATGCTCCAAATGCGCCTAATATATCCTCAATTATTGTTAAAACATGTGCAGAATTAAATAAGGGCTTCAGATTGGTTGTATTAGGATATAGCTGATATTTCCCAATTTGAGGGGGGCTGAGTCTGGCCCCAAACACCGGAAAATTGAAATTTTTAATTGGTTTCCTGAGTAAGTCAAGCCAATACAGTATGAATGTCTAATATAAACTGAGTTTTCTGTGAAAATCTGAGCCAGATTGATGAAGTTTAAGTGGGATTTTGGACTGATTTGCCATATGATCACCCCCTCGATACCTGCACTGCCAATACATGTATTTTGGACCAGCTATGTATTTCTTAGGGAATATTCTTGTGGAATCTCATTTAGTGGCGCCAACTTTAGCAAACAATATGGTTTTCAGCCTTAGATTTGTCTTACTGGTGAAAATTTAAGTACATCTTAATGCAGCCCACCAGAAGCGAATTTTGGGCCAGCAGGAGCCAATGTTGACAAACTATTAGCACTGTTATATCAGATGTAATTCTAAAACCGGTTCAGTCAGATTTAGCATGTGCCACCTGATATTCTGGCCAAATTTCAGCATTATAGACCAACATTTGGTACTGGTTTGATGTAATTCACATGTAATTTTTCACCATTTTTACAGCAATATATCGGTGAAATAATTTATGTTCAGAGATGTAATGCCCCAAATGCGCCTAATATATCCTCAATTATTGTTAAAACATGTGCAAAATTAAATAAGGGCTTCAGATTGGTTGTATTAGGATATAGCTGATATTTCCCAATTTGAGGGGGGCTGAGCCTGGCCCCAAACCCCGGAAAATTGACATTTTTAATTGGTTTCCTGAGTAAGTCAAGCCAATACAGTATGAATGTCTAATATAAACTGAGTTTTCCGTGAAAATCTGAGCCAGATTGATGAAGTTTAAGTGGGGTTTTGCACTGATTTGCCATATGATCACCCCCTCGATACCTGCACTGCCAATACATGTATTTTGGACCAGCTATGTATTTCTTAAGGAATATTCTTGTGGAATCTCATTTAGTGGCGCCAACTTTAGCAAACAATATGGTTTTCAGCCTTAGATTTGTCTTACTGGTGAAAATTTAAGTACATCTTAATGCAGCCCACCAGAAGCGAATTTTGGGCCAGCTGGAGCCAATATTGCCAAACTATTAGCACTGTTATATCAGATGTAATTCTAAAACCGGTTCAGTCAGATTTAGCATGTGCCACCTGATATTCTGGCCAAATTTCAGCATTATAGACCAACATTTGGTACTGGTTTGGTGTAATTTACATGTAATTTTTGACCATTTTTACAGCAATATATGGGTGAAATAATTTATGTTCAGAAATGTAATGCTCCAAATGCGCCTAATATATCCTCAATTATTGTTAAAACATGTGCAGAATTAAATAAGGGCTTCAGATTGGTTGTATTAGGATATAGCTGATATTTCCCAATTTGAGGGGGGCTGAGTCTGGCCCCAAACCCCGGAAAATTGAAATTTTTAATTGGTTTCCTGAGTAAGTCAAGCCAATACAGTATGAATGTCTAATATAAACTGAGTTTTCTGTGAAAATCTGAGCCAGATTGATGAAGTTTAAGTGGGATTTTGGACTGATTTGCCATATGATCACCCCCTCGATACCTGCACTGCCAATACATGTATTTTGGACCAGCTATGTATTTCTTAGGGAATATTCTTGTGGAATCTCATTTAGTGGCGCCAACTTTAGCAAACAATATGGTTTTCAGCCTTAGATTTGTCTTACTGGTGAAAATTTAAGTACATCTTAATGCAGCCCACCAGAAGCGAATTTTGGGCCAGCTGGAGCCAATATTGCCAAACTATTAGCACTGTTATATCAGATGTAATTCTAAAACCGGTTCAGTCAGATTTAGCATGTGCCACCTGATATTCTGGCCAAATTTCAGCATTATAGACCAACATTTGGTACTGGTTTGGTGTAATTTACATGTACTTTTTGACCATTTTTACTGCAATATATCGGTGAAATAATTTATGTTCAGAAATGTAATGCTCCAAATGCGCCTAATATATCCTCAATTATTGTTAAAACATGTGCAGAATTGAATAAGGGCTTCAGATTGGTTGTATTAGGATATAGCTGATATTTCCCAATTTGAGGGGGGCTGAGTCTGGCCCCAAACCCCGGAAAAATGAAATTTTTAATTGGTTTCCTGAGTAAGTCAAGCCAATACAGTATGAATGTCTAATATAAACTGAGTTTTCTGTGAAAATCTGAGCCAGATTGATGAAGTTTAAGTGGGGTTTTGGAATGATTTGCCATATGATCACCCCCTCGATACCTGCACTGCCAATACATGTATTTTGGACCAGCTATGTATTTCTTAAGGAATATTCTTGTGGAATCTCATTTAGTGGCGCCAACTTTAGCAAACAATATGGTTTTCAGCCTTAGATTTGTCTTACTGGTGAAAATTTAAGTACATCTTAATGCAGCCCACCAGAAGCGAATTTTGGGCCAGCTGGAGCCAATATTGCCAAACTATTAGCACTGTTATATCAGATGTAATTCTAAAACCGGTTCAGTCAGATTTAGCATGTGCCACCTGATATTCTGGCCAAATTTCAGCATTATAGACCAACATTTGGTACTGGTTTGGTGTAATTTACATGTAATTTTTGACTATTTTTACAGCAATATATGGGTGAAATAATTTATGTTCAGAAATGTAATGCTCCAAATGCGCCTAATATATCCTCAATTATTGTTAAAACATGTGCAGAATTAAATAAGGGCTTCAGATTGGTTGTATTAGGATATAGCTGATATTTCCCAATTTGAGGGGGGCTGAGTCTGGCCCCAAACCCCGGAAAATTGAAATTTTTAATTGGTTTCCTGAGTAAGTCAAGCCAATACAGTATGAATGTCTAATATAAACTGAGTTTTCTGTGAAAATCTGAGCCAGATTGATGAAGTTTAAGTGGGATTTTGGACTGATTTGCCATATGATCACCCCCTCGATACCTGCACTGCCAATACATGTATTTTGGACCAGCTATGTATTTTTTAGGGAATATTCTTGTGGAATCTCATTTAGTGGCGCCAACTTTAGCAAACAATATGGTTTTCAGCCTTAGATTTGTCTTACTGGTGAAAATTTAAGTACATCTTAATGCAGCCCACCAGAAGCGAATTTTGGGCCAGCTGGAGCCAATATTGCCAAACTATTAGCACTGTTATATCAGATGTAATTCTAAAACCGGTTCAGTCAGATTTAGCATGTGCCACCTGATATTCTGGCCAAATTTCAGCATTATAGACCAACATTTGGTACTGGTTTGGTGTAATTTACATGTACTTTTTGACCATTTTTACTGCAATATATCGGTGAAATAATTTATGTTAAGAAATGTAATGCTCCAAATGCGCCTAATATATCCTCAATTATTGTTAAAACATGTGCAGAATTGAATAAGGGCTTCAGATTGGTTGTATTAGGATATAGCTGATATTTCCCAATTTGAGGGGGGCTGAGTCTGGCCCCAAACCCCGGAAAAATGAAATTTTTAATTGGTTTCCTGAGTAAGTCAAGCCAATACAGTATGAATGTCTAATATAAACTGAGTTTTCTGTGAAAATCTGAGCCAGATTGATGAAGTTTAAGTGGGGTTTTGGAATGATTTGCCATATGATCACCCCCTCGATACCTGCACTGCCAATACATGTATTTTGGACCAGCTATGTATTTTTTAGGGAATATTCTTGTGGAATCTCATTTAGTGGCGCCAACTTTAGCAAACAATATGGTTTTCAGCCTTAGATTTGTCTTACTGGTGAAAATTTAAGTACATCTTAATGCAGCCCACCAGAAGCGAATTTTGGGCCAGCTGGAGCCAATATTGCCAAACTATTAGCACTGTTATATCAGATGTAATTCTAAAACCGGTTCAGTCAGATTTAGCATGTGCCACCTGATATTCTGGCCAAATTTCAGCATTATAGACCAACATTTGGTACTGGTTTGGTGTAATTTACATGTAATTTTTGACTATTTTTACAGCAATATATGGGTGAAATAATTTATGTTCAGAAATGTAATGCTCCAAATGCGCCTAATATATCCTCAATTATTGTTAAAACATGTGCAGAATTGAATAAGGGCTTCAGATTGGTTGTATTAGGATATAGCTGATATTTCCCAATTTGAGGGGGGCTGAGTCTGGCCCCAAACCCCGGAAAAATGAAATTTTTAATTGGTTTCCTGAGTAAGTCAAGCCAATACAGTATGAATGTCTAATATAAACTGAGTTTTCTGTGAAAATCTGAGCCAGATTGATGAAGTTTAAGTGGGGTTTTGGACTGATTTGCCATATGATCACCCCCTCGATACCTGCACTGCCAATACATGTATTTTGGACCAGCTATGTATTTTTTAGGGAATATTCTTGTGGAATCTCATTTAGTGGCGCCAACTTTAGCAAACAATATGGTTTTCAGCCTTAGATTTGTCTTACTGGTGAAAATTTAAGTACATCTTAATGCAGCCAACCACGAGCGAATTTTGGGCCAGCTGGAGCCAATATTGCCAAACTATTAGCACTGTTATATCAGATGTAATTCTAAAACCCGTTCAGTCAGATTTAGCATGTGCCACCTGATATTCTGGCCAAATTTCAGCATTATAGACCAACATTTGGTACTGGTTTGGTGTAATTTACATGTATTTTTGACCATTTTTACAGCAATATATGGGTGAAATAATTTATGTTCAGAGATGTAATGCCCCAAATGCGCCTAATATATCCTCAATTATTGTTAAAACATGTGCAAAATTAAATAAGGGCTTCAGATTGGTTGTATTAGGATATAGCTGATATTTCCCAATTTGAGGGGGGCTGAGCCTGGCCCCAAACCCCGGAAAATTGACATTTTTAATTGGTTTCCTGAGTAAGTCAAGCCAATACAGTATGAATGTCTAATATAAACTGAGTTTTCCGTGAAAATCTGAGCCAGATTGATGAAGTTTAAGTGGGGTTTTGCACTGATTTGCCATATGATCACCCCCTCGATACCTGCACTGCCAATACATGTATTTTGGACCAGCTATGTATTTCTTAAGGAATATTCTTGTGGAATCTCATTTAGTGGCGCCAACTTTAGCAAACAATATGGTTTTCAGCCTTAGATTTGTCTTACTGGTGAAAATTTAAGTACATCTTAATGCAGCCCACCAGAAGCGAATTTTGGGCCAGCTGGAGCCAATATTGCCAAACTATTAGCACTGTTATATCAGATGTAATTCTAAAACCGGTTCAGTCAGATTTAGCATGTGCCACCTGATATTCTGGCCAAATTTCAGCATTATAGACCAACATTTGGTACTGGTTTGGTGTAATTTACATGTAATTTTTGACTATTTTTACAGCAATATATGGGTGAAATAATTTATGTTCAGAAATGTAATGCTCCAAATGCGCCTAATATATCCTCAATTATTGTTAAAACATGTGCAGAATTAAATAAGGGCTTCAGATTGGTTGTATTAGGATATAGCTGATATTTCCCAATTTGAGGGGGGCTGAGTCTGGCCCCAAACCCCGGAAAATTGAAATTTTTAATTGGTTTCCTGAGTAAGTCAAGCCAATACAGTATGAATGTCTAATATAAACTGAGTTTTCTGTGAAAATCTGAGCCAGATTGATGAAGTTTAAGTGGGATTTTGGACTGATTTGCCATATGATCACCCCCTCGATACCTGCACTGCCAATACATGTATTTTGGACCAGCTATGTATTTCTTAGGGAATATTCTTGTGGAATCTCATTTAGTGGCGCCAACTTTAGCAAACAATATGGTTTTCAGCCTTAGATTTGTCTTACTGGTGAAAATTTAAGTACATCTTAATGCAGCCCACCAGAAGCGAATTTTGGGCCAGCTGGAGCCAATATTGCCAAACTATTAGCACTGTTATATCAGATGTAATTCTAAAACCGGTTCAGTCAGATTTAGCATGTGCCACCTGATATTCTGGCCAAATTTCAGCATTATAGACCAACATTTGGTACTGGTTTGGTGTAATTTACATGTACTTTTTGACCATTTTTACTGCAATATATCGGTGAAATAATTTATGTTCAGAAATGTAATGCTCCAAATGCGCCTAATATATCCTCAATTATTGTTAAAACATGTGCAGAATTGAATAAGGGCTTCAGATTGGTTGTATTAGGATATAGCTGATATTTCCCAATTTGAGGGGGGCTGAGTCTGGCCCCAAACCCCGGAAAAATGAAATTTTTAATTGGTTTCCTGAGTAAGTCAAGCCAATACAGTATGAATGTCTAATATAAACTGAGTTTTCTGTGAAAATCTGAGCCAGATTGATGAAGTTTAAGTGGGGTTTTGGAATGATTTGCCATATGATCACCCCCTCGATACCTGCACTGCCAATACATGTATTTTGGACCAGCTATGTATTTCTTAAGGAATATTCTTGTGGAATCTCATTTAGTGGCGCCAACTTTAGCAAACAATATGGTTTTCAGCCTTAGATTTGTCTTACTGGTGAAAATTTAAGTACATCTTAATGCAGCCAACCACGAGCGAATTTTGGGCCAGCTGGAGCCAATATTGCCAAACTATTAGCACTGTTATATCAGATGTAATTCTAAAACCCGTTCAGTCAGATTTAGCATGTGCCACCTGATATTCTGGCCAAATTTCAGCATTATAGACCAACATTTGGTACTGGTTTGGTGTAATTTACATGTATTTTTGACCATTTTTACAGCAATATATGGGTGAAATAATTTATGTTCAGAGATGTAATGCCCCAAATGCGCCTAATATATCCTCAATTATTGTTAAAACATGTGCAAAATTAAATAAGGGCTTCAGATTGGTTGTATTAGGATATAGCTGATATTTCCCAATTTGAGGGGGGCTGAGCCTGGCCCCAAACCCCGGAAAATTGACATTTTTAATTGGTTTCCTGAGTAAGTCAAGCCAATACAGTATGAATGTCTAATATAAACTGAGTTTTCCGTGAAAATCTGAGCCAGATTGATGAAGTTTAAGTGGGGTTTTGCACTGATTTGCCATATGATCACCCCCTCGATACCTGCACTGCCAATACATGTATTTTGGACCAGCTATGTATTTCTTAAGGAATATTCTTGTGGAATCTCATTTAGTGGCGCCAACTTTAGCAAACAATATGGTTTTCAGCCTTAGATTTGTCTTACTGGTGAAAATTTAAGTACATCTTAATGCAGCCCACCAGAAGCGAATTTTGGGTCAGCTGGAGCCAATATTGCCAAACTATTAGCACTGTTATATCAGATGTAATTCTAAAACCGGTTCAGTCAGATTTAGCATGTGCCACCTGATATTATGGCCAAATTTCAGCATTATAGACCAACATTTGGTACTGGTTTGGTGTAATTTACATGTACTTTTTGACCATTTTTACAGCAATATATAGGTGAAATAATTTATGTTCAGAAATGTAATGCTCCAAATGCGCCTAATATATCCTCAATTATTGTTAAAACATGTGCAGAATTAAATAAGGGCTTCAGATTGGTTGTATTAGGATATAGCTGATATTTCCCAATTTGACGGTGGCTGAGCCTGGCCCCAAACCCCGGAAAAATGAAATTTTTAATTGGTTTCCTGAGTAAGTCAAGCCAATACAGTATGAATGTCTAATATAAACTGAGTTTTCTGTGAAAATCTGAGCCAGATTGATGAAGTTTAAGTGGGGTTTTGGACTGATTTGCCATATGATCACCCCCTCGATACCTGTACTGCCAATACATGTATTTTGGACCAGCTATGTATTTCTTAGGGAATATTCTTGTGGAATCTCATTTAGTGGCGCCAACTTTAGCAAACAATATGGTTTTCAGCTTTAGATTTGTCTTACTGGTGAAAATTTAAGTACATCTTAATGCAGCCCACCAGAAGCGAATTTTGGGCCAGCAGGAGCCAATGTTGACAAACTATTAGCACTGTTATATCAGATGTAATTCTAAAACCGGTTCAGTCAGATTTAGCATGTGCCACCTGATATTCTGGCCAAATTTCAGCATTATAGACCAACATTTGGTACTGGTTTGATGTAATTCACATGTAATTTTTCACCATTTTTACAGCAATATATCGGTGAAATAATTTATGTTCAGAGATGTAATGCTCCAAATGCGCCTAATATATCCTCAATTATTGTTAAAACATGTGCAGAATTAAATAAGGGCTTCAGATTGGTTGTATTAGGATATAGCTGATATTTCCCAATTTGAGGGGGGCTGAGTCTGGCCCCAAACCCCGGAAAAATGAAATTTTTAATTGGTTTCCTGAGTAAGTCAAGCCAATACAGTATGAATGTCTAATATAAACTGAGTTTTCTGTGAAAATCTGAGCCAGATTGATAACGTTTAAGTGGGGTTTTGGACTGATTTGCCATATGATCACCCCCTCGATACCTGCACTGCCAATACATGTATTTTGGACCAGCTATGTATTTCTTAAGGAATATTCTTGTGGAATCTCATTTAGTGGCGCCAACTTTAGCAAACAATATGGTTTTCAGCCTTAGATTTGTCTTACTGGTGAAAATTTAAGTACATCTTAATGCAGCCCACCAGAAGCGAATTTTGGGCCAGCTGGAGCCAATATTGCCAAACTATTAGCACTGTTATATCAGATGTAATTCTAAAACCGGTTCAGTCAGATTTAGCATGTGCCACCTGATATTCTGGCCAAATTTCAGCATTATAGACCAACATTTGGTACTGGTTTGGTGTAATTTACATGTAATTTTTGACTATTTTTACAGCAATATATGGGTGAAATAATTTATGTTCAGAAATATAATGCTCCAAATGCGCCTAATATATCCTCAATTATTGTTAAAACATGTGCAGAATTAAATAACGGCTTCAGATTGGTTGTATTAGGATATAGCTGATATTTCCCAATTTGAGGGGGGCTGAGTCTGGCCCCAAACCCCGGAAAAATGAAATTTTTAATTGGTTTCCTGAGTAAGTCAAGCCAATACAGTATGAATGTCTAATATAAACTGAGTTTTCTGTGAAAATCTGAGCCAGATTGATGAAGTTTAAGTGGGATTTTGGACTGATTTGCCATATGATCACCCCCTCGATACCTGCACTGCCAATACATGTATTTTGGACCAGCTATGTATTTCTTAGGGAATATTCTTGTGGAATCTCATTTAGTGGCGCCAACTTTAGTAAACAATATGGTTTTCAGCCTTAGATTTGTCTTACTGGTGAAAATTTAAGTACATCTTAATGCAGCCCACCAGAAGCGAATTTTGGGCCAGCTGGAGCCAATATTGCCAAACTATTAGCACTGTTATATCAGATGTAATTCTAAAACCGGTTCAGTCAGATTTAGCATGTGCCACCTGATATTCTGGCCAAATTTCAGCATTATAGACCAACATTTGGTACTGGTTTGGTGTAATTTACATGTACTTTTTGACCATTTTTACTGCAATATATCGGTGAAATAATTTATGTTCAGAAATGTAATGCTCCAAATGCGCCTAATATATCCTCAATTATTGTTAAAACATGTGCAGAATTGAATAAGGGCTTCAGATTGGTTGTATTAGGATATAGCTGATATTTCCCAATTTGAGGGGGGCTGAGTCTGGCCCCAAACCCCGGAAAAATGAAATTTTTAATTGGTTTCCTGAGTAAGTCAAGCCAATACAGTATGAATGTCTAATATAAACTGAGTTTTCTGTGAAAATCTGAGCCAGATTGATGAAGTTTAAGTGGGGTTTTGGAATGATTTGCCATATGATCACCCCCTCGATACCTGCACTGCCAATACATGTATTTTGGACCAGCTATGTATTTTTTAGGGAATATTCTTGTGGAATCTCATTTAGTGGCGCCAACTTTAGCAAACAATATGGTTTTCAGCCTTAGATTTGTCTTACTGGTGAAAATTTAAGTACATCTTAATGCAGCCAACCACGAGCGAATTTTGGGCCAGCTGGAGCCAATATTGCCAAACTATTAGCACTGTTATATCAGATGTAATTCTAAAACCGGTTCAGTCAGATTTAGCATGTGCCACCTGATATTCTGGCCAAATTTCAGCATTATAGACCAACATTTGGTACTGGTTTGGTGTAATTTACATGTATTTTTGACCATTTTTACAGCAATATATGGGTGAAATAATTTATGTTCAGAGATGTAATGCCCCAAATGCGCCTAATATATCCTCAATTATTGTTAAAACATGTGCAAAATTAAATAAGGGCTTCAGATTGGTTGTATTAGGATATAGCTGATATTTCCCAATTTGAGGGGGGCTGAGCCTGGCCCCAAACCCCGGAAAATTGACATTTTTAATTGGTTTCCTGAGTAAGTCAAGCCAATACAGTATGAATGTCTAATATAAACTGAGTTTTCCGTGAAAATCTGAGCCAGATTGATGAAGTTTAAGTGGGGTTTTGCACTGATTTGCCATATGATCACCCCCTCGATACCTGCACTGCCAATACATGTATTTTGGACCAGCTATGTATTTCTTAAGGAATATTCTTGTGGAATCTCATTTAGTGGCGCCAACTTTAGCAAACAATATGGTTTTCAGCCTTAGATTTGTCTTACTGGTGAAAATTTAAGTACATCTTAATGCAGCCCACCAGAAGCGAATTTTGGGCCAGCTGGAGCCAATATTGCCAAACTATTAGCACTGTTATATCAGATGTAATTCTAAAACCGGTTCAGTCAGATTTAGCATGTGCCACCTGATATTCTGGCCAAATTTCAGCATTATAGACCAACATTTGGTACTGGTTTGGTGTAATTTACATGTAATTTTTGACTATTTTTACAGCAATATATGGGTGAAATAATTTATGTTCAGAAATGTAATGCTCCAAATGCGCCTAATATATCCTCAATTATTGTTAAAACATGTGCAGAATTAAATAAGGGCTTCAGATTGGTTGTATTAGGATATAGCTGATATTTCCCAATTTGAGGGGGGCTGAGTCTGGCCCCAAACCCCGGAAAATTGAAATTTTTAATTGGTTTCCTGAGTAAGTCAAGCCAATACAGTATGAATGTCTAATATAAACTGAGTTTTCTGTGAAAATCTGAGCCAGATTGATGAAGTTTAAGTGGGATTTTGGACTGATTTGCCATATGATCACCCCCTCGATACCTGCACTGCCAATACATGTATTTTGGACCAGCTATGTATTTTTTAGGGAATATTCTTGTGGAATTTCATTTAGTGGCGCCAACTTTAGCAAACAATATGGTTTTCAGCCTTAGATTTGTCTTACTGGTGAAAATTTAAGTACATCTTAATGCAGCCAACCACGAGCGAATTTTGGGCCAGCTGGAGCCAATATTGCCAAACTATTAGCACTGTTATATCAGATGTAATTCTAAAACCCGTTCAGTCAGATTTAGCATGTGCCACCTGATATTCTGGCCAAATTTCAGCATTATAGACCAACATTTGGTACTGGTTTGGTGTAATTTACATGTATTTTTGACCATTTTTACAGCAATATATGGGTGAAATAATTTATGTTGAGAGATGTAATGCCCCAAATGCGCCTAATATATCCTCAATTATTGTTAAAACATGTGCAAAATTAAATAAGGGCTTCAGATTGGTTGTATTAGGATATAGCTGATATTTCCCAATTTGAGGGGGGCTGAGCCTGGCCCCAAACCCCGGAAAATTGACATTTTTAATTGGTTTCCTGAGTAAGTCAAGCCAATACAGTATGAATGTCTAATATAAACTGAGTTTTCCGTGAAAATCTGAGCCAGATTGATGAAGTTTAAGTGGGGTTTTGCACTGATTTGCCATATGATCACCCCCTCGATACCTGCACTGCCAATACATGTATTTTGGACCAGCTATGTATTTCTTAAGGAATATTCTTGTGGAATCTCATTTAGTGGCGCCAACTTTAGCAAACAATATGGTTTTCAGCCTTAGATTTGTCTTACTGGTGAAAATTTAAGTACATCTTAATGCAGCCCACCAGAAGCGAATTTTGGGCCAGCTGGAGCCAATATTGCCAAACTATTAGCACTGTTATATCAGATGTAATTCTAAAACCGGTTCAGTCAGATTTAGCATGTGCCACCTGATATTCTGGCCAAATTTCAGCATTATAGACCAACATTTGGTACTGGTTTGGTGTAATTTACATGTAATTTTTGACTATTTTTACAGCAATATATGGGTGAAATAATTTATGTTCAGAAATGTAATGCTCCAAATGCGCCTAATATATCCTCAATTATTGTTAAAACATGTGCAGAATTGAATAAGGGCTTCAGATTGGTTGTATTAGGATATAGCTGATATTTCCCAATTTGAGGGGGGCTGAGTCTGGCCCCAAACCCCGGAAAATTGAAATTTTTAATTGGTTTCCTGAGTAAGTCAAGCCAATACAGTATGAATGTCTAATATAAACTGAGTTTTCTGTGAAAATCTGAGCCAGATTGATGAAGTTTAAGTGGGATTTTGGACTGATTTGCCATATGATCACCCCCTCGATACCTGCACTGCCAATACATGTATTTTGGACCAGCTATGTATTTCTTAGGGAATATTCTTGTGGAATCTCATTTAGTGGCGCCAACTTTAGCAAACAATATGGTTTTCAGCCTTAGATTTGTCTTACTGGTGAAAATTTAAGTACATCTTAATGCAGCCCACCAGAAGCGAATTTTGGGCCAGCTGGAGCCAATATTGCCAAACTATTAGCACTGTTATATCAGATGTAATTCTAAAACCGGTTCAGTCAGATTTAGCATGTGCCACCTGATATTCTGGCCAAATTTCAGCATTATAGACCAACATTTGGTACTGGTTTGGTGTAATTTACATGTACTTTTTGACCATTTTTACTGCAATATATCGGTGAAATAATTTATGTTCAGAAATGTAATGCTCCAAATGCGCCTAATATATCCTCAATTATTGTTAAAACATGTGCAGAATTGAATAAGGGCTTCAGATTGGTTGTATTAGGATATAGCTGATATTTCCCAATTTGAGGGGGGCTGAGTCTGGCCCCAAACCCCGGAAAAATGAAATTTTTAATTGGTTTCCTGAGTAAGTCAAGCCAATACAGTATGAATGTCTAATATAAACTGAGTTTTCTGTGAAAATCTGAGCCAGATTGATGACGTTTAAGTGGGGTTTTGGAATGATTTGCCATATGATCACCCCCTCGATACCTGCACTGCCAATACATGTATTTTGGACCAGCTATGTATTTTTTAGGGAATATTCTTGTGGAATCTCATTTAGTGGCGCCAACTTTAGCAAACAATATGGTTTTCAGCCTTAGATTTGTCTTACTGGTGAAAATTTAAGTACATCTTAATGCAGCCAACCACGAGCGAATTTTGGGCCAGCTGGAGCCAATATTGCCAAACTATTAGCACTGTTATATCAGATGTAATTCTAAAACCCGTTCAGTCAGATTTAGCATGTGCCACCTGATATTCTGGCCAAATTTCAGCATTATAGACCAACATTTGGTACTGGTTTGGTGTAATTTACATGTATTTTTGACCATTTTTACAGCAATATATGGGTGAAATAATTTATGTTGAGAGATGTAATGCCCCAAATGCGCCTAATATATCCTCAATTATTGTTAAAACATGTGCAAAATTAAATAAGGGCTTCAGATTGGTTGTATTAGGATATAGCTGATATTTCCCAATTTGAGGGGGGCTGAGCCTGGCCCCAAACCCCGGAAAATTGACATTTTTAATTGGTTTCCTGAGTAAGTCAAGCCAATACAGTATGAATGTCTAATATAAACTGAGTTTTCCGTGAAAATCTGAGCCAGATTGATGAAGTTTAAGTGGGGTTTTGCACTGATTTGCCATATGATCACCCCCTCGATACCTGCACTGCCAATACATGTATTTTGGACCAGCTATGTATTTCTTAAGGAATATTCTTGTGGAATCTCATTTAGTGGCGCCAACTTTAGCAAACAATATGGTTTTCAGCCTTAGATTTGTCTTACTGGTGAAAATTTAAGTACATCTTAATGCAGCCCACCAGAAGCGAATTTTGGGCCAGCTGGAGCCAATATTGCCAAACTATTAGCACTGTTATATCAGATGTAATTCTAAAACCGGTTCAGTCAGATTTAGCATGTGCCACCTGATATTCTGGCCAAATTTCAGCATTATAGACCAACATTTGGTACTGGTTTGGTGTAATTTACATGTAATTTTTGACTATTTTTACAGCAATATATGGGTGAAATAATTTATGTTCAGAAATGTAATGCTCCAAATGCGCCTAATATATCCTCAATTATTGTTAAAACATGTGCAGAATTAAATAAGGGCTTCAGATTGGTTGTATTAGGATATAGCTGATATTTCCCAATTTGAGGGGGGCTGAGTCTGGCCCCAAACCCCGGAAAATTGAAATTTTTAATTGGTTTCCTGAGTAAGTCAAGCCAATACAGTATGAATGTCTAATATAAACTGAGTTTTCTGTGAAAATCTGAGCCAGATTGATGAAGTTTAAGTGGGATTTTGGACTGATTTGCCATATGATCACCCCCTCGATACCTGCACTGCCAATACATGTATTTTGGACCAGCTATGTATTTTTTAGGGAATATTCTTGTGGAATCTCATTTAGTGGCGCCAACTTTAGCAAACAATATGGTTTTCAGCCTTAGATTTGTCTTACTGGTGAAAATTTAAGTACATCTTAATGCAGCCCACCAGAAGCGAATTTTGGGCCAGCTGGAGCCAATATTGCCAAACTATTAGCACTGTTATATCAGATGTAATTCTAAAACCGGTTCAGTCAGATTTAGCATGTGCCACCTGATATTCTGGCCAAATTTCAGCATTATAGACCAACATTTGGTACTGGTTTGGTGTAATTTACATGTACTTTTTGACCATTTTTACTGCAATATATCGGTGAAATAATTTATGTTCAGAAATGTAATGCTCCAAATGCGCCTAATATATCCTCAATTATTGTTAAAACATGTGCAGAATTGAATAAGGGCTTCAGATTGGTTGTATTAGGATATAGCTGATATTTCCCAATTTGAGGGGGGCTGAGTCTGGCCCCAAACCCCGGAAAAATGAAATTTTTAATTGGTTTCCTGAGTAAGTCAAGCCAATACAGTATGAATGTCTAATATAAACTGAGTTTTCTGTGAAAATCTGAGCCAGATTGATGAAGTTTAAGTGGGGTTTTGGAATGATTTGCCATATGATCACCCCCTCGATACCTGCACTGCCAATACATGTATTTTGGACCAGCTATGTATTTTTTAGGGAATATTCTTGTGGAATCTCATTTAGTGGCGCCAACTTTAGCAAACAATATGGTTTTCAGCCTTAGATTTGTCTTACTGGTGAAAATTTAAGTACATCTTAATGCAGCCAACCACGAGCGAATTTTGGGCCAGCTGGAGCCAATATTGCCAAACTATTAGCACTGTTATATCAGATGTAATTCTAAAACCGGTTCAGTCAGATTTAGCATGTGCCACCTGATATTCTGGCCAAATTTCAGCATTATAGACCAAC
The DNA here is from genome assembly GCA_964017235.1 of Sabellastarte sp. h YS-2021. Lineage (NCBI taxonomy): Eukaryota > Metazoa > Annelida > Polychaeta > Sabellida > Sabellidae > Sabellastarte > Sabellastarte sp. h YS-2021. Next base: position 56,148,551 of record OZ024930.1, on the reverse strand, counting down.
ATTTGGTACTGGTTTGGTGTAATTTACATGTAATTTTTGACTATTTTTACAGCAATATATGGGTGAAATAATTTATGTTCAGAAATGTAATGCTCCAAATGCGCCTAATATATCCTCAATTATTGTTAAAACATGTGCAGAATTAAATAAGGGCTTCAGATTGGTTGTATTAGGATATAGCTGATATTTCCCAATTTGAGGGGGGCTGAGTCTGGCCCCAAACCCCGGAAAATTGAAATTTTTAATTGGTTTCCTGAGTAAGTCAAGCCAATACAGTATGAATGTCTAATATAAACTGAGTTTTCTGTGAAAATCTGAGCCAGATTGATGAAGTTTAAGTGGGATTTTGGACTGATTTGCCATATGATCACCCCCTCGATACCTGCACTGCCAATACATGTATTTTGGACCAGCTATGTATTTTTTAGGGAATATTCTTGTGGAATCTCATTTAGTGGCGCCAACTTTAGCAAACAATATGGTTTTCAGCCTTAGATTTGTCTTACTGGTGAAAATTTAAGTACATCTTAATGCAGCCCACCAGAAGCGAATTTTGGGCCAGCTGGAGCCAATATTGCCAAACTATTAGCACTGTTATATCAGATGTAATTCTAAAACCGGTTCAGTCAGATTTAGCATGTGCCACCTGATATTCTGGCCAAATTTCAGCATTATAGACCAACATTTGGTACTGGTTTGGTGTAATTTACATGTACTTTTTGACCATTTTTACTGCAATATATCGGTGAAATAATTTATGTTCAGAAATGTAATGCTCCAAATGCGCCTAATATATCCTCAATTATTGTTAAAACATGTGCAGAATTGAATAAGGGCTTCAGATTGGTTGTATTAGGATATAGCTGATATTTCCCAATTTGAGGGGGGCTGAGTCTGGCCCCAAACCCCGGAAAAATGAAATTTTTAATTGGTTTCCTGAGTAAGTCAAGCCAATACAGTATGAATGTCTAATATAAACTGAGTTTTCTGTGAAAATCTGAGCCAGATTGATGAAGTTTAAGTGGGATTTTGGACTGATTTGCCATATGATCACCCCCTCGATACCTGCACTGCCAATACATGTATTTTGGACCAGCTATGTATTTTTTAGGGAATATTCTTGTGGAATTTCATTTAGTGGCGCCAACTTTAGCAAACAATATGGTTTTCAGCCTTAGATTTGTCTTACTGGTGAAAATTTAAGTACATCTTAATGCAGCCAACCACGAGCGAATTTTGGGCCAGCTGGAGCCAATATTGCCAAACTATTAGCACTGTTATATCAGATGTAATTCTAAAACCCGTTCAGTCAGATTTAGCATGTGCCACCTGATATTCTGGCCAAATTTCAGCATTATAGACCAACATTTGGTACTGGTTTGGTGTAATTTACATGTATTTTTGACCATTTTTACAGCAATATATGGGTGAAATAATTTATGTTGAGAGATGTAATGCCCCAAATGCGCCTAATATATCCTCAATTATTGTTAAAACATGTGCAAAATTAAATAAGGGCTTCAGATTGGTTGTATTAGGATATAGCTGATATTTCCCAATTTGAGGGGGGCTGAGCCTGGCCCCAAACCCCGGAAAATTGACATTTTTAATTGGTTTCCTGAGTAAGTCAAGCCAATACAGTATGAATGTCTAATATAAACTGAGTTTTCCGTGAAAATCTGAGCCAGATTGATGAAGTTTAAGTGGGGTTTTGCACTGATTTGCCATATGATCACCCCCTCGATACCTGCACTGCCAATACATGTATTTTGGACCAGCTATGTATTTCTTAAGGAATATTCTTGTGGAATCTCATTTAGTGGCGCCAACTTTAGCAAACAATATGGTTTTCAGCCTTAGATTTGTCTTACTGGTGAAAATTTAAGTACATCTTAATGCAGCCCACCAGAAGCGAATTTTGGGCCAGCTGGAGCCAATATTGCCAAACTATTAGCACTGTTATATCAGATGTAATTCTAAAACCGGTTCAGTCAGATTTAGCATGTGCCACCTGATATTCTGGCCAAATTTCAGCATTATAGACCAACATTTGGTACTGGTTTGGTGTAATTTACATGTAATTTTTGACTATTTTTACAGCAATATATGGGTGAAATAATTTATGTTCAGAAATGTAATGCTCCAAATGCGCCTAATATATCCTCAATTATTGTTAAAACATGTGCAGAATTAAATAAGGGCTTCAGATTGGTTGTATTAGGATATAGCTGATATTTCCCAATTTGAGGGGGGCTGAGTCTGGCCCCAAACCCCGGAAAATTGAAATTTTTAATTGGTTTCCTGAGTAAGTCAAGCCAATACAGTATGAATGTCTAATATAAACTGAGTTTTCTGTGAAAATCTGAGCCAGATTGATGAAGTTTAAGTGGGATTTTGGACTGATTTGCCATATGATCACCCCCTCGATACCTGCACTGCCAATACATGTATTTTGGACCAGCTATGTATTTTTTAGGGAATATTCTTGTGGAATCTCATTTAGTGGCGCCAACTTTAGCAAACAATATGGTTTTCAGCCTTAGATTTGTCTTACTGGTGAAAATTTAAGTACATCTTAATGCAGCCCACCAGAAGCGAATTTTGGGCCAGCTGGAGCCAATATTGCCAAACTATTAGCACTGTTATATCAGATGTAATTCTAAAACCGGTTCAGTCAGATTTAGCATGTGCCACCTGATATTCTGGCCAAATTTCAGCATTATAGACCAACATTTGGTACTGGTTTGGTGTAATTTACATGTACTTTTTGACCATTTTTACTGCAATATATCGGTGAAATAATTTATGTTCAGAAATGTAATGCTCCAAATGCGCCTAATATATCCTCAATTATTGTTAAAACATGTGCAGAATTGAATAAGGGCTTCAGATTGGTTGTATTAGGATATAGCTGATATTTCCCAATTTGAGGGGGGCTGAGTCTGGCCCCAAACCCCGGAAAAATGAAATTTTTAATTGGTTTCCTGAGTAAGTCAAGCCAATACAGTATGAATGTCTAATATAAACTGAGTTTTCTGTGAAAATCTGAGCCAGATTGATGAAGTTTAAGTGGGGTTTTGGAATGATTTGCCATATGATCACCCCCTCGATACCTGCACTGCCAATACATGTATTTTGGACCAGCTATGTATTTTTTAGGGAATATTCTTGTGGAATCTCATTTAGTGGCGCCAACTTTAGCAAACAATATGGTTTTCAGCCTTAGATTTGTCTTACTGGTGAAAATTTAAGTACATCTTAATGCAGCCAACCACGAGCGAATTTTGGGCCAGCTGGAGCCAATATTGCCAAACTATTAGCACTGTTATATCAGATGTAATTCTAAAACCGGTTCAGTCAGATTTAGCATGTGCCACCTGATATTCTGGCCAAATTTCAGCATTATAGACCAACATTTGGTACTGGTTTGGTGTAATTTACATGTAATTTTTGACTATTTTTACAGCAATATATGGGTGAAATAATTTATGTTCAGAAATGTAATGCTCCAAATGCGCCTAATATATCCTCAATTATTGTTAAAACATGTGCAGAATTAAATAACGGCTTCAGATTGGTTGTATTAGGATATAGCTGATATTTCCCAATTTGAGGGGGGCTGAGTCTGGCCCCAAACCCCGGAAAAATGAAATTTTTAATTGGTTTCCTGAGTAAGTCAAGCCAATACAGTATGAATGTTTAATATAAACTGAGTTTTCTGTGAAAATCTGAGCCAGATTGATGAAGTTTAAGTGGGATTTTGGACTGATTTGCCATATGATCACCCCCTCGATACCTGCACTGCCAATACATGTATTTTGGACCAGCTATGTATTTCTTAGGGAATATTCTTGTGGAATCTCATTTAGTGGCGCCAACTTTAGCAAACAATATGGTTTTCAGCCTTAGATTTGTCTTACTGGTGAAAATTTAAGTACATCTTAATGCAGCCCACCAGAAGCGAATTTTGGGCCAGCTGGAGCCAATATTGCCAAACTATTAGCACTGTTATATCAGATGTAATTCTAAAACCGGTTCAGTCAGATTTAGCATGTGCCACCTGATATTCTGGCCAAATTTCAGCATTATAGACCAACATTTGGTACTGGTTTGGTGTAATTTACATGTACTTTTTGACCATTTTTACTGCAATATATCGGTGAAATAATTTATGTTCAGAAATGTAATGCTCCAAATGCGCCTAATATATCCTCAATTATTGTTAAAACATGTGCAGAATTGAATAAGGGCTTCAGATTGGTTGTATTAGGATATAGCTGATATTTCCCAATTTGAGGGGGGCTGAGTCTGGCCCCAAACCCCGGAAAAATGAAATTTTTAATTGGTTTCCTGAGTAAGTCAAGCCAATACAGTATGAATGTCTAATATAAACTGAGTTTTCTGTGAAAATCTGAGCCAGATTGATGAAGTTTAAGTGGGGTTTTGGAATGATTTGCCATATGATCACCCCCTCGATACCTGCACTGCCAATACATGTATTTTGGACCAGCTATGTATTTTTTAGGGAATATTCTTGTGGAATCTCATTTAGTGGCGCCAACTTTAGCAAACAATATGGTTTTCAGCCTTAGATTTGTCTTACTGGTGAAAATTTAAGTACATCTTAATGCAGCCAACCACGAGCGAATTTTGGGCCAGCTGGAGCCAATATTGCCAAACTATTAGCACTGTTATATCAGATGTAATTCTAAAACCGGTTCAGTCAGATTTAGCATGTGCCACCTGATATTCTGGCCAAATTTCAGCATTATAGACCAACATTTGGTACTGGTTTGGTGTAATTTACATGTAATTTTTGACTATTTTTACAGCAATATATGGGTGAAATAATTTATGTTCAGAAATGTAATGCTCCAAATGCGCCTAATATATCCTCAATTATTGTTAAAACATGTGCAGAATTAAATAACGGCTTCAGATTGGTTGTATTAGGATATAGCTGATATTTCCCAATTTGAGGGGGGCTGAGTCTGGCCCCAAACCCCGGAAAAATGAAATTTTTAATTGGTTTCCTGAGTAAGTCAAGCCAATACAGTATGAATGTTTAATATAAACTGAGTTTTCTGTGAAAATCTGAGCCAGATTGATGAAGTTTAAGTGGGATTTTGGACTGATTTGCCATATGATCACCCCCTCGATACCTGCACTGCCAATACATGTATTTTGGACCAGCTATGTATTTCTTAGGGAATATTCTTGTGGAATCTCATTTAGTGGCGCCAACTTTAGCAAACAATATGGTTTTCAGCCTTAGATTTGTCTTACTGGTGAAAATTTAAGTACATCTTAATGCAGCCCACCAGAAGCGAATTTTGGGCCAGCTGGAGCCAATATTGCCAAACTATTAGCACTGTTATATCAGATGTAATTCTAAAACCGGTTCAGTCAGATTTAGCATGTGCCACCTGATATTCTGGCCAAATTTCAGCATTATAGACCAACATTTGGTACTGGTTTGGTGTAATTTACATGTACTTTTTGACCATTTTTACTGCAATATATCGGTGAAATAATTTATGTTCAGAAATGTAATGCTCCAAATGCGCCTAATATATCCTCAATTATTGTTAAAACATGTGCAGAATTGAATAAGGGCTTCAGATTGGTTGTATTAGGATATAGCTGATATTTCCCAATTTGAGGGGGGCTGAGTCTGGCCCCAAACCCCGGAAAAATGAAATTTTTAATTGGTTTCCTGAGTAAGTCAAGCCAATACAGTATGAATGTCTAATATAAACTGAGTTTTCTGTGAAAATCTGAGCCAGATTGATGAAGTTTAAGTGGGGTTTTGGAATGATTTGCCATATGATCACCCCCTCGATACCTGCACTGCCAATACATGTATTTTGGACCAGCTATGTATTTTTTAGGGAATATTCTTGTGGAATCTCATTTAGTGGCGCCAACTTTAGCAAACAATATGGTTTTCAGCCTTAGATTTGTCTTACTGGTGAAAATTTAAGTACATCTTAATGCAGCCAACCACGAGCGAATTTTGGGCCAGCTGGAGCCAATATTGCCAAACTATTAGCACTGTTATATCAGATGTAATTCTAAAACCCGTTCAGTCAGATTTAGCATGTGCCACCTGATATTCTGGCCAAATTTCAGCATTATAGACCAACATTTGGTACTGGTTTGGTGTAATTTACATGTATTTTTGACCATTTTTACAGCAATATATGGGTGAAATAATTTATGTTCAGAGATGTAATGCCCCAAATGCGCCTAATATATCCTCAATTATTGTTAAAACATGTGCAAAATTAAATAAGGGCTTCAGATTGGTTGTATTAGGATATAGCTGATATTTCCCAATTTGAGGGGGGCTGAGCCTGGCCCCAAACCCCGGAAAATTGACATTTTTAATTGGTTTCCTGAGTAAGTCAAGCCAATACAGTATGAATGTCTAATATAAACTGAGTTTTCCGTGAAAATCTGAGCCAGATTGATGAAGTTTAAGTGGGGTTTTGCACTGATTTGCCATATGATCACCCCCTCGATACCTGCACTGCCAATACATGTATTTTGGACCAGCTATGTATTTCTTAAGGAATATTCTTGTGGAATCTCATTTAGTGGCGCCAACTTTAGCAAACAATATGGTTTTCAGCCTTAGATTTGTCTTACTGGTGAAAATTTAAGTACATCTTAATGCAGCCCACCAGAAGCGAATTTTGGGCCAGCTGGAGCCAATATTGCCAAACTATTAGCACTGTTATATCAGATGTAATTCTAAAACCGGTTCAGTCAGATTTAGCATGTGCCACCTGATATTCTGGCCAAATTTCAGCATTATAGACCAACATTTGGTACTGGTTTGGTGTAATTTACATGTAATTTTTGACTATTTTTACAGCAATATATGGGTGAAATAATTTATGTTCAGAAATGTAATGCTCCAAATGCGCCTAATATATCCTCAATTATTGTTAAAACATGTGCAGAATTAAATAACGGCTTCAGATTGGTTGTATTAGGATATAGCTGATATTTCCCAATTTGAGGGGGGCTGAGTCTGGCCCCAAACCCCGGAAAAATGAAATTTTTAATTGGTTTCCTGAGTAAGTCAAGCCAATACAGTATGAATGTCTAATATAAACTGAGTTTTCTGTGAAAATCTGAGCCAGATTGATGAAGTTTAAGTGGGATTTTGGACTGATTTGCCATATGATCACCCCCTCGATACCTGCACTGCCAATACATGTATTTTGGACCAGCTATGTATTTCTTAGGGAATATTCTTGTGGAATCTCATTTAGTGGCGCCAACTTTAGCAAACAATATGGTTTTCAGCCTTAGATTTGTCTTACTGGTGAAAATTTAAGTACATCTTAATGCAGCCCACCAGAAGCGAATTTTGGGCCAGCTGGAGCCAATATTGCCAAACTATTAGCACTGTTATATCAGATGTAATTCTAAAACCGGTTCAGTCAGATTTAGCATGTGCCACCTGATATTCTGGCCAAATTTCAGCATTATAGACCAACATTTGGTACTGGTTTGGTGTAATTTACATGTACTTTTTGACCATTTTTACTGCAATATATCGGTGAAATAATTTATGTTCAGAAATGTAATGCTCCAAATGCGCCTAATATATCCTCAATTATTGTTAAAACATGTGCAGAATTGAATAAGGGCTTCAGATTGGTTGTATTAGGATATAGCTGATATTTCCCAATTTGAGGGGGGCTGAGTCTGGCCCCAAACCCCGGAAAAATGAAATTTTTAATTGGTTTCCTGAGTAAGTCAAGCCAATACAGTATGAATGTCTAATATAAACTGAGTTTTCTGTGAAAATCTGAGCCAGATTGATGAAGTTTAAGTGGGGTTTTGGAATGATTTGCCATATGATCACCCCCTCGATACCTGCACTGCCAATACATGTATTTTGGACCAGCTATGTATTTTTTAGGGAATATTCTTGTGGAATCTCATTTAGTGGCGCCAACTTTAGCAAACAATATGGTTTTCAGCCTTAGATTTGTCTTACTGGTGAAAATTTAAGTACATCTTAATGCAGCCAACCACGAGCGAATTTTGGGCCAGCTGGAGCCAATATTGCCAAACTATTAGCACTGTTATATCAGATGTAATTCTAAAACCGGTTCAGTCAGATTTAGCATGTGCCACCTGATATTCTGGCCAAATTTCAGCATTATAGACCAACATTTGGTACTGGTTTGGTGTAATTTACATGTAATTTTTGACTATTTTTACAGCAATATATGGGTGAAATAATTTATGTTCAGAAATGTAATGCTCCAAATGCGCCTAATATATCCTCAATTATTGTTAAAACATGTGCAGAATTAAATAACGGCTTCAGATTGGTTGTATTAGGATATAGCTGATATTTCCCAATTTGAGGGGGGCTGAGTCTGGCCCCAAACCCCGGAAAAATGAAATTTTTAATTGGTTTCCTGAGTAAGTCAAGCCAATACAGTATGAATGTTTAATATAAACTGAGTTTTCTGTGAAAATCTGAGCCAGATTGATGAAGTTTAAGTGGGATTTTGGACTGATTTGCCATATGATCACCCCCTCGATACCTGCACTGCCAATACATGTATTTTGGACCAGCTATGTATTTCTTAGGGAATATTCTTGTGGAATCTCATTTAGTGGCGCCAACTTTAGCAAACAATATGGTTTTCAGCCTTAGATTTGTCTTACTGGTGAAAATTTAAGTACATCTTAATGCAGCCCACCAGAAGCGAATTTTGGGCCAGCTGGAGCCAATATTGCCAAACTATTAGCACTGTTATATCAGATGTAATTCTAAAACCGGTTCAGTCAGATTTAGCATGTGCCACCTGATATTCTGGCCAAATTTCAGCATTATAGACCAACATTTGGTACTGGTTTGGTGTAATTTACATGTACTTTTTGACCATTTTTACTGCAATATATCGGTGAAATAATTTATGTTCAGAAATGTAATGCTCCAAATGCGCCTAATATATCCTCAATTATTGTTAAAACATGTGCAGAATTGAATAAGGGCTTCAGATTGGTTGTATTAGGATATAGCTGATATTTCCCAATTTGAGGGGGGCTGAGTCTGGCCCCAAACCCCGGAAAAATGAAATTTTTAATTGGTTTCCTGAGTAAGTCAAGCCAATACAGTATGAATGTCTAATATAAACTGAGTTTTCTGTGAAAATCTGAGCCAGATTGATGAAGTTTAAGTGGGGTTTTGGAATGATTTGCCATATGATCACCCCCTCGATACCTGCACTGCCAATACATGTATTTTGGACCAGCTATGTATTTTTTAGTGAATATTCTTGTGGAATCTCATTTAGTGGCGCCAACTTTAGCAAACAATATGGTTTTCAGCCTTAGATTTGTCTTACTGGTGAAAATTTAAGTACATCTTAATGCAGCCAACCACGAGCGAATTTTGGGCCAGCTGGAGCCAATATTGCCAAACTATTAGCACTGTTATATCAGATGTAATTCTAAAACCCGTTCAGTCAGATTTAGCATGTGCCACCTGATATTCTGGCCAAATTTCAGCATTATAGACCAACATTTGGTACTGGTTTGGTGTAATTTACATGTATTTTTGACCATTTTTACAGCAATATATGGGTGAAATAATTTATGTTCAGAGATGTAATGCCCCAAATGCGCCTAATATATCCTCAATTATTGTTAAAACATGTGCAAAATTAAATAAGGGCTTCAGATTGGTTGTATTAGGATATAGCTGATATTTCCCAATTTGAGGGGGGCTGAGCCTGGCCCCAAACCCCGGAAAATTGACATTTTTAATTGGTTTCCTGAGTAAGTCAAGCCAATACAGTATGAATGTCTAATATAAACTGAGTTTTCCGTGAAAATCTGAGCCAGATTGATGAAGTTTAAGTGGGGTTTTGCACTGATTTGCCATATGATCACCCCCTCGATACCTGCACTGCCAATACATGTATTTTGGACCAGCTATGTATTTCTTAAGGAATATTCTTGTGGAATCTCATTTAGTGGCGCCAACTTTAGCAAACAATATGGTTTTCAGCCTTAGATTTGTCTTACTGGTGAAAATTTAAGTACATCTTAATGCAGCCCACCAGAAGCGAATTTTGGGCCAGCTGGAGCCAATATTGCCAAACTATTAGCACTGTTATATCAGATGTAATTCTAAAACCGGTTCAGTCAGATTTAGCATGTGCCACCTGATATTCTGGCCAAATTTCAGCATTATAGACCAACATTTGGTACTGGTTTGGTGTAATTTACATGTAATTTTTGACTATTTTTACAGCAATATATGGGTGAAATAATTTATGTTCAGAAATGTAATGCTCCAAATGCGCCTAATACATCCTCAATTATTGTTAAAACATGTGCAGAATTAAATAACGGCTTCAGATTGGTTGTATTAGGATATAGCTGATATTTCCCAATTTGAGGGGGGCTGAGTCTGGCCCCAAACCCCGGAAAAATGAAATTTTTAATTGGTTTCCTGAGTAAGTCAAGCCAATACAGTATGAATGTCTAATATAAACTGAGTTTTCTGTGAAAATCTGAGCCAGATTGATGAAGTTTAAGTGGGATTTTGGACTGATTTGCCATATGATCACCCCCTCGATACCTGCACTGCCAATACATGTATTTTGGACCAGCTATGTATTTCTTAGGGAATATTCTTGTGGAATCTCATTTAGTGGCGCCAACTTTAGCAAACAATATGGTTTTCAGCCTTAGATTTGTCTTACTGGTGAAAATTTAAGTACATCTTAATGCAGCCCACCAGAAGCGAATTTTGGGCCAGCTGGAGCCAATATTGCCAAACTATTAGCACTGTTATATCAGATGTAATTCTAAAACCGGTTCAGTCAGATTTAGCATGTGCCACCTGATATTCTGGCCAAATTTCAGCATTATAGACCAACATTTGGTACTGGTTTGGTGTAATTTACATGTACTTTTTGACCATTTTTACTGCAATATATCGGTGAAATAATTTATGTTCAGAAATGTAATGCTCCAAATGCGCCTAATATATCCTCAATTATTGTTAAAACATGTGCAGAATTGAATAAGGGCTTCAGATTGGTTGTATTAGGATATAGCTGATATTTCCCAATTTGAGGGGGGCTGAGTCTGGCCCCAAACCCCGGAAAAATGAAATTTTTAATTGGTTTCCTGAGTAAGTCAAGCCAATACAGTATGAATGTCTAATATAAACTGAGTTTTCTGTGAAAATCTGAGCCAGATTGATGAAGTTTAAGTGGGGTTTTGGAATGATTTGCCATATGATCACCCCCTCGATACCTGCACTGCCAATACATGTATTTTGGACCAGCTATGTATTTTTTAGGGAATATTCTTGTGGAATCTCATTTAGTGGCGCCAACTTTAGCAAACAATATGGTTTTCAGCCTTAGATTTGTCTTACTGGTGAAAATTTAAGTACATCTTAATGCAGCCAACCACGAGCGAATTTTGGGCCAGCTGGAGCCAATATTGCCAAACTATTAGCACTGTTATATCAGATGTAATTCTAAAACCCGTTCAGTCAGATTTAGCATGTGCCACCTGATATTCTGGCCAAATTTCAGCATTATAGACCAACATTTGGTACTGGTTTGGTGTAATTTACATGTATTTTTGACCATTTTTACAGCAATATATGGGTGAAATAATTTATGTTGAGAGATGTAATGCCCCAAATGCGCCTAATATATCCTCAATTATTGTTAAAACATGTGCAAAATTAAATAAGGGCTTCAGATTGGTTGTATTAGGATATAGCTGATATTTCCCAATTTGAGGGGGGCTGAGCCTGGCCCCAAACCCCGGAAAATTGACATTTTTAATTGGTTTCCTGAGTAAGTCAAGCCAATACAGTATGAATGTCTAATATAAACTGAGTTTTCCGTGAAAATCTGAGCCAGATTGATGAAGTTTAAGTGGGGTTTTGCACTGATTTGCCATATGATCACCCCCTCGATACCTGCACTGCCAATACATGTATTTTGGACCAGCTATGTATTTCTTAAGGAATATTCTTGTGGAATCTCATTTAGTGGCGCCAACTTTAGCAAACAATATGGTTTTCAGCCTTAGATTTGTCTTACTGGTGAAAATTTAAGTACATCTTAATGCAGCCCACCAGAAGCGAATTTTGGGCCAGCTGGAGCCAATATTGCCAAACTATTAGCACTGTTATATCAGATGTAATTCTAAAACCGGTTCAGTCAGATTTAGCATGTGCCACCTGATATTCTGGCCAAATTTCAGCATTATAGACCAACATTTGGTACTGGTTTGGTGTAATTTACATGTAATTTTTGACTATTTTTACAGCAATATATGGGTGAAATAATTTATGTTCAGAAATGTAATGCTCCAAATGCGCCTAATATATCCTCAATTATTGTTAAAACATGTGCAGAATTAAATAAGGGCTTCAGATTGGTTGTATTAGGATATAGCTGATATTTCCCAATTTGAGGGGGGCTGAGTCTGGCCCCAAACCCCGGAAAATTGAAATTTTTAATTGGTTTCCTGAGTAAGTCAAGCCAATACAGTATGAATGTCTAATATAAACTGAGTTTTCTGTGAAAATCTGAGCCAGATTGATGAAGTTTAAGTGGGATTTTGGACTGATTTGCCATATGATCACCCCCTCGATACCTGCACTGCCAATACATGTATTTTGGACCAGCTATGTATTTCTTAGGGAATATTCTTGTGGAATCTCATTTAGTGGCGCCAACTTTAGCAAACAATATGGTTTTCAGCCTTAGATTTGTCTTACTGGTGAAAATTTAAGTACATCTTAATGCAGCCCACCAGAAGCGAATTTTGGGCCAGCTGGAGCCAATATTGCCAAACTATTAGCACTGTTATATCAGATGTAATTCTAAAACCGGTTCAGTCAGATTTAGCATGTGCCACCTGATATTCTGGCCAAATTTCAGCATTATAGACCAACATTTGGTACTGGTTTGGTGTAATTTACATGTACTTTTTGACCATTTTTACTGCAATATATCGGTGAAATAATTTATGTTCAGAAATGTAATGCTCCAAATGCGCCTAATATATCCTCAATTATTGTTAAAACATGTGCAGAATTAAATAAGGGCTTCAGATTGGTTGTATTAGGATATAGCTGATATTTCCCAATTTGAGGGGGGCTGAGTCTGGCCCCAAACCCCGGAAAATTGAAATTTTTAATTGGTTTCCTGAGTAAGTCAAGCCAATACAGTATGAATGTCTAATATAAACTGAGTTTTCTGTGAAAATCTGAGCCAGATTGATGAAGTTTAAGTGGGATTTTGGACTGATTTGCCATATGATCACCCCCTCGATACCTGCACTGCCAATACATGTATTTTGGACCAGCTATGTATTTCTTAGGGAATATTCTTGTGGAATCTCATTTAGTGGCGCCAACTTTAGCAAACAATATGGTTTTCAGCCTTAGATTTGTCTTACTGGTGAAAATTTAAGTACATCTTAATGCAGCCCACCAGAAGCGAATTTTGGGCCAGCTGGAGCCAATATTGCCAAACTATTAGCACTGTTATATCAGATGTAATTCTAAAACCGGTTCAGTCAGATTTAGCATGTGCCACCTGATATTCTGGCCAAATTTCAGCATTATAGACCAACATTTGGTACTGGTTTGGTGTAATTTACATGTACTTTTTGACCATTTTTACTGCAATATATCGGTGAAATAATTTATGTTCAGAAATGTAATGCTCCAAATGCGCCTAATATATCCTCAATTATTGTTAAAACATGTGCAGAATTGAATAAGGGCTTCAGATTGGTTGTATTAGGATATAGCTGATATTTCCCAATTTGAGGGGGGCTGAGTCTGGCCCCAAACCCCGGAAAATTGAAATTTTTAATTGGTTTCCTGAGTAAGTCAAGCCAATACAGTATGAATGTCTAATATAAACTGAGTTTTCTGTGAAAATCTGAGCCAGATTGATGAAGTTTAAGTGGGGTTTTGGAATGATTTGCCATATGATCACCCCCTCGATACCTGCACTGCCAATACATGTATTTTGGACCAGCTATGTATTTCTTAGGGAATATTCTTGTGGAATCTCATTTAGTGGCGCCAACTTTAGCAAACAATATGGTTTTCAGCCTTAGATTTGTCTTACTGGTGAAAATTTAAGTACATCTTAATGCAGCCCACCAGAAGCGAATTTTGGGCCAGCTGGAGCCAATATTGCCAAACTATTAGCACTGTTATATCAGATGTAATTCTAAAACCGGTTCAGTCAGATTTAGCATGTGCCACCTGATATTCTGGCCAAATTTCAGCATTATAGACCAACATTTGGTACTGGTTTGGTGTAATTTACATGTACTTTTTGACCATTTTTACTGCAATATATCGGTGAAATAATTTATGTTCAGAAATGTAATGCTCCAAATGCGCCTAATATATCCTCAATTATTGTTAAAACATGTGCAGAATTGAATAAGGGCTTCAGATTGGTTGTATTAGGATATAGCTGATATTTCCCAATTTGAGGGGGGCTGAGTCTGGCCCCAAACCCCGGAAAAATGAAATTTTTAATTGGTTTCCTGAGTAAGTCAAGCCAATACAGTATGAATGTCTAATATAAACTGAGTTTTCTGTGAAAATCTGAGCCAGATTGATGAAGTTTAAGTGGGGTTTTGGAATGATTTGCCATATGATCACCCCCTCGATACCTGCACTGCCAATACATGTATTTTGGACCAGCTATGTATTTTTTAGGGAATATTCTTGTGGAATCTCATTTAGTGGCGCCAACTTTAGCAAACAATATGGTTTTCAGCCTTAGATTTGTCTTACTGGTGAAAATTTAAGTACATCTTAATGCAGCCAACCACGAGCGAATTTTGGGCCAGCTGGAGCCAATATTGCCAAACTATTAGCACTGTTATATCAGATGTAATTCTAAAACCCGTTCAGTCAGATTTAGCATGTGCCACCTGATATTCTGGCCAAATTTCAGCATTATAGACCAACATTTGGTACTGGTTTGGTGTAATTTACATGTATTTTTGACCATTTTTACAGCAATATATGGGTGAAATAATTTATGTTCAGAGATGTAATGCCCCAAATGCGCCTAATATATCCTCAATTATTGTTAAAACATGTGCAAAATTAAATAAGGGCTTCAGATTGGTTGTATTAGGATATAGCTGATATTTCCCAATTTGAGGGGGGCTGAGCCTGGCCCCAAACCCCGGAAAATTGACATTTTTAATTGGTTTCCTGAGTAAGTCAAGCCAATACAGTATGAATGTCTAATATAAACTGAGTTTTCCGTGAAAATCTGAGCCAGATTGATGAAGTTTAAGTGGGGTTTTGCACTGATTTGCCATATGATCACCCCCTCGATACCTGCACTGCCAATACATGTATTTTGGACCAGCTATGTATTTCTTAAGGAATATTCTTGTGGAATCTCATTTAGTGGCGCCAACTTTAGCAAACAATATGGTTTTCAGCCTTAGATTTGTCTTACTGGTGAAAATTTAAGTACATCTTAATGCAGCCCACCAGAAGCGAATTTTGGGCCAGCTGGAGCCAATATTGCCAAACTATTAGCACTGTTATATCAGATGTAATTCTAAAACCGGTTCAGTCAGATTTAGCATGTGCCACCTGATATTCTGGCCAAATTTCAGCATTATAGACCAACATTTGGTACTGGTTTGGTGTAATTTACATGTAATTTTTGACTATTTTTACAGCAATATATGGGTGAAATAATTTATGTTCAGAAATGTAATGCTCCAAATGCGCCTAATATATCCTCAATTATTGTTAAAACATGTGCAGAATTAAATAAGGGCTTCAGATTGGTTGTATTAGGATATAGCTGATATTTCCCAATTTGAGGGGGGCTGAGTCTGGCCCCAAACCCCGGAAAATTGAAATTTTTAATTGGTTTCCTGAGTAAGTCAAGCCAATACAGTATGAATGTCTAATATAAACTGAGTTTTCTGTGAAAATCTGAGCCAGATTGATGAAGTTTAAGTGGGATTTTGGACTGATTTGCCATATGATCACCCCCTCGATACCTGCACTGCCAATACATGTATTTTGGACCAGCTATGTATTTCTTAGGGAATATTCTTGTGGAATCTCATTTAGTGGCGCCAACTTTAGCAAACAATATGGTTTTCAGCCTTAGATTTGTCTTACTGGTGAAAATTTAAGTACATCTTAATGCAGCCCACCAGAAGCGAATTTTGGGCCAGCTGGAGCCAATATTGCCAAACTATTAGCACTGTTATATCAGATGTAATTCTAAAACCGGTTCAGTCAGATTTAGCATGTGCCACCTGATATTCTGGCCAAATTTCAGCATTATAGACCAACATTTGGTACTGGTTTGGTGTAATTTACATGTACTTTTTGACCATTTTTACTGCAATATATCGGTGAAATAATTTATGTTCAGAAATGTAATGCTCCAAATGCGCCTAATATATCCTCAATTATTGTTAAAACATGTGCAGAATTAAATAAGGGCTTCAGATTGGTTGAATTAGGATATAGCTGATATTTCCCAATTTGAGGGGGGCTGAGTCTGGCCCCAAACCCCGGAAAAATGAAATTTTTAATTGGTTTCCTGAGTAAGTCAAGCCAATACAGTATGAATGTCTAATATAAACTGAGTTTTCTGTGAAAATCTGAGCCAGATTGATGAAGTTTAAGTGGGGTTTTGGAATGATTTGCCATATGATCACCCCCTCGATACCTGCACTGCCAATACATGTATTTTGGACCAGCTATGTATTTTTTAGGGAATATTCTTGTGGAATCTCATTTAGTGGCGCCAACTTTAGCAAACAATATGGTTTTCAGCCTTAGATTTGTCTTACTGGTGAAAATTTAAGTACATCTTAATGCAGCCAACCACGAGCGAATTTTGGGCCAGCTGGAGCCAATATTGCCAAACTATTAGCACTGTTATATCAGATGTAATTCTAAAACCCGTTCAGTCAGATTTAGCATGTGCCACCTGATATTCTGGCCAAATTTAAGCATTATAGACCAACATTTGGTACTGGTTTGGTGTAATTTACATGTATTTTTGACCATTTTTACAGCAATATATGGGTGAAATAATTTATGTTCAGAGATGTAATGCCCCAAATGAGCCTAATATATCCTCAATTATTGTTAAAACATGTGCAAAATTAAATAAGGGCTTCAGATTGGTTGTATTAGGATATAGCTGATATTTCCCAATTTGAGGGGGGCTGAGCCTGGCCCCAAACCCCGGAAAATTGACATTTTTAATTGGTTTCCTGAGTAAGTCAAGCCAATACAGTATGAATGTCTAATATAAACTGAGTTTTCCGTGAAAATCTGAGCCAGATTGATGAAGTTTAAGTGGGGTTTTGCACTGATTTACCATATGATCACCCCCTAGATACCTGCACTGCCAATACATGTATTTTGGACCAGCTATGTATTTCTTAAGGAATATTCTTGTGGAATCTCATTTAGTGGCGCCAACTTTAGCAAACAATATGGTTTTCAGCCTTAGATTTGTCTTACTGGTGAAAATTTAAGTACATCTTAATGCAGCCCACCAGAAGCGAATTTTGGGCCAGCTGGAGCCAATATTGCCAAACTATTAGCACTGTTATATCAGATGTAATTCTAAAACCGGTTCAGTCAGATTTAGCATGTGCCACCTGATATTCTGGCCAAATTTCAGCATTATAGACCAACATTTGGTACTGGTTTGGTGTAATTTACATGTAATTTTTGACTATTTTTACAGCAATATATGGGTGAAATAATTTATGTTCAGAAATGTAATGCTCCAAATGCGCCTAATATATCCTCAATTATTGTTAAAACATGTGCAGAATTAAATAAGGGCTTCAGATTGGTTGTATTAGGATATAGCTGATATTTCCCAATTTGAGGGGGGCTGAGTCTGGCCCCAAACCCCGGAAAATTGAAATTTTTAATTGGTTTCCTGAGTAAGTCAAGCCAATACAGTATGAATGTCTAATATAAACTGAGTTTTCTGTGAAAATCTGAGCCAGATTGATGAAGTTTAAGTGGGATTTTGGACTGATTTGCCATATGATCACCCCCTCGATACCTGCACTGCCAATACATGTATTTTGGACCAGCTATGTATTTCTTAGGGAATATTCTTGTGGAATCTCATTTAGTGGCGCCAACTTTAGCAAACAATATGGTTTTCAGCCTTAGATTTGTCTTACTGGTGAAAATTTAAGTACATCTTAATGCAGCCCACCAGAAGCGAATTTTGGGCCAGCTGGAGCCAATATTGCCAAACTATTAGCACTGTTATATCAGATGTAATTCTAAAACCGGTTCAGTCAGATTTAGCATGTGCCACCTGATATTCTGGCCAAATTTCAGCATTATAGACCAACATTTGGTACTGGTTTGGTGTAATTTACATGTACTTTTTGACCATTTTTACTGCAATATATCGGTGAAATAATTTATGTTCAGAAATGTAATGCTCCAAATGCGCCTAATATATCCTCAATTATTGTTAAAACATGTGCAGAATTGAATAAGGGCTTCAGATTGGTTGTATTAGGATATAGCTGATATTTCCCAATTTGAGGGGGGCTGAGTCTGGCCCCAAACCCCGGAAAAATGAAATTTTTAATTGGTTTCCTGAGTAAGTCAAGCCAATACAGTATGAATGTCTAATATAAACTGAGTTTTCTGTGAAAATCTGAGCCAGATTGATGAAGTTTAAGTGGGGTTTTGGAATGATTTGCCATATGATCACCCCCTCGATACCTGCACTGCCAATACATGTATTTTGGACCAGCTATGTATTTTTTAGGGAATATTCTTGTGGAATCTCATTTAGTGGCGCCAACTTTAGCAAACAATATGGTTTTCAGCCTTAGATTTGTCTTACTGGTGAAAATTTAAGTACATCTTAATGCAGCCAACCACGAGCGAATTTTGGGCCAGCTGGAGCCAATATTGCCAAACTATTAGCACTGTTATATCAGATGTAATTCTAAAACCCGTTCAGTCAGATTTAGCATGTGCCACCTGATATTCTGGCCAAATTTCAGCATTATAGACCAACATTTGGTACTGGTTTGGTGTAATTTACATGTATTTTTGACCATTTTTACAGCAATATATGGGTGAAATAATTTATGTTCAGAGATGTAATGCCCCAAATGCGCCTAATATATCCTCAATTATTGTTAAAACATGTGCAAAATTAAATAAGGGCTTCAGATTGGTTGTATTAGGATATAGCTGATATTTCCCAATTTGAGGGGGGCTGAGCCTGGCCCCAAACCCCGGAAAATTGACATTTTTAATTGGTTTCCTGAGTAAGTCAAGCCAATACAGTATGAATGTCTAATATAAACTGAGTTTTCCGTGAAAATCTGAGCCAGATTGATGAAGTTTAAGTGGGGTTTTGCACTGATTTGCCATATGATCACCCCCTCGATACCTGCACTGCCAATACATGTATTTTGGACCAGCTATGTATTTCTTAAGGAATATTCTTGTGGAATCTCATTTAGTGGCGCCAACTTTAGCAAACAATATGGTTTTCAGCCTTAGATTTGTCTTACTGGTGAAAATTTAAGTACATCTTAATGCAGCCCACCAGAAGCGAATTTTGGGCCAGCTGGAGCCAATATTGCCAAACTATTAGCACTGTTATATCAGATGTAATTCTAAAACCGGTTCAGTCAGATTTAGCATGTGCCACCTGATATTCTGGCCAAATTTCAGCATTATAGACCAACATTTGGTACTGGTTTGGTGTAATTTACATGTAATTTTTGACTATTTTTACAGCAATATATGGGTGAAATAATTTATGTTCAGAAATGTAATGCTCCAAATGCGCCTAATATATCCTCAATTATTGTTAAAACATGTGCAGAATTAAATAAGGGCTTCAGATTGGTTGTATTAGGATATAGCTGATATTTCCCAATTTGAGGGGGGCTGAGTCTGGCCCCAAACCCCGGAAAATTGAAATTTTTAATTGGTTTCCTGAGTAAGTCAAGCCAATACAGTATGAATGTCTAATATAAACTGAGTTTTCTGTGAAAATCTGAGCCAGATTGATGAAGTTTAAGTGGGATTTTGGACTGATTTGCCATATGATCACCCCCTCGATACCTGCACTGCCAATACATGTATTTTGGACCAGCTATGTATTTCTTAGGGAATATTCTTGTGGAATCTCATTTAGTGGCGCCAACTTTAGCAAACAATATGGTTTTCAGCCTTAGATTTGTCTTACTGGTGAAAATTTAAGTACATCTTAATGCAGCCCACCAGAAGCGAATTTTGGGCCAGCTGGAGCCAATATTGCCAAACTATTAGCACTGTTATATCAGATGTAATTCTAAAACCGGTTCAGTCAGATTTAGCATGTGCCACCTGATATTCTGGCCAAATTTCAGCATTATAGACCAACATTTGGTACTGGTTTGGTGTAATTTACATGTACTTTTTGACCATTTTTACTGCAATATATCGGTGAAATAATTTATGTTCAGAAATGTAATGCTCCAAATGCGCCTAATATATCCTCAATTATTGTTAAAACATGTGCAGAATTGAATAAGGGCTTCAGATTGGTTGTATTAGGATATAGCTGATATTTCCCAATTTGAGGGGGGCTGAGTCTGGCCCCAAACCCCGGAAAAATGAAATTTTTAATTGGTTTCCTGAGTAAGTCAAGCCAATACAGTATGAATGTCTAATATAAACTGAGTTTTCTGTGAAAATCTGAGCCAGATTGATGAAGTTTAAGTGGGGTTTTGGAATGATTTGCCATATGATCACCCCCTCGATACCTGCACTGCCAATACATGTATTTTGGACCAGCTATGTATTTTTTAGGGAATATTCTTGTGGAATCTCATTTAGTGGCGCCAACTTTAGCAAACAATATGGTTTTCAGCCTTAGATTTGTCTTACTGGTGAAAATTTAAGTACATCTTAATGCAGCCAACCACGAGCGAATTTTGGGCCAGCTGGAGCCAATATTGCCAAACTATTAGCACTGTTATATCAGATGTAATTCTAAAACCCGTTCAGTCAGATTTAGCATGTGCCACCTGATATTCTGGCCAAATTTCAGCATTATAGACCAACATTTGGTACTGGTTTGGTGTAATTTACATGTATTTTTGACCATTTTTACAGCAATATATGGGTGAAATAATTTATGTTCAGAGATGTAATGCCCCAAATGCGCCTAATATATCCTCAATTATTGTTAAAACATGTGCAAAATTAAATAAGGGCTTCAGATTGGTTGTATTAGGATATAGCTGATATTTCCCAATTTGAGGGGGGCTGAGCCTGGCCCCAAACCCCGGAAAATTGACATTTTTAATTGGTTTCCTGAGTAAGTCAAGCCAATACAGTATGAATGTCTAATATAAACTGAGTTTTCCGTGAAAATCTGAGCCAGATTGATGAAGTTTAAGTGGGGTTTTGCACTGATTTGCCATATGATCACCCCCTCGATACCTGCACTGCCAATACATGTATTTTGGACCAGCTATGTATTTCTTAAGGAATATTCTTGTGGAATCTCATTTAGTGGCGCCAACTTTAGCAAACAATATGGTTTTCAGCCTTAGATTTGTCTTACTGGTGAAAATTTAAGTACATCTTAATGCAGCCCACCAGAAGCGAATTTTGGGCCAGCTGGAGCCAATATTGCCAAACTATTAGCACTGTTATATCAGATGTAATTCTAAAACCGGTTCAGTCAGATTTAGCATGTGCCACCTGATATTCTGGCCAAATTTCAGCATTATAGACCAACATTTGGTACTGGTTTGGTGTAATTTACATGTAATTTTTGACTATTTTTACAGCAATATATGGGTGAAATAATTTATGTTCAGAAATGTAATGCTCCAAATGCGCCTAATATATCCTCAATTATTGTTAAAACATGTGCAGAATTAAATAAGGGCTTCAGATTGGTTGTATTAGGATATAGCTGATATTTCCCAATTTGAGGGGGGCTGAGTCTGGCCCCAAACCCCGGAAAATTGAAATTTTTAATTGGTTTCCTGAGTAAGTCAAGCCAATACAGTATGAATGTCTAATATAAACTGAGTTTTCTGTGAAAATCTGAGCCAGATTGATGAAGTTTAAGTGGGATTTTGGACTGATTTGCCATATGATCACCCCCTCGATACCTGCACTGCCAATACATGTATTTTGGACCAGCTATGTATTTCTTAGGGAATATTCTTGTGGAATCTCATTTAGTGGCGCCAACTTTAGCAAACAATATGGTTTTCAGCCTTAGATTTGTCTTACTGGTGAAAATTTAAGTACATCTTAATGCAGCCCACCAGAAGCGAATTTTGGGCCAGCTGGAGCCAATATTGCCAAACTATTAGCACTGTTATATCAGATGTAATTCTAAAACCGGTTCAGTCAGATTTAGCATGTGCCACCTGATATTCTGGCCAAATTTCAGCATTATAGACCAACATTTGGTACTGGTTTGGTGTAATTTACATGTACTTTTTGACCATTTTTACTGCAATATATCGGTGAAATAATTTATGTTCAGAAATGTAATGCTCCAAATGCGCCTAATATATCCTCAATTATTGTTAAAACATGTGCAGAATTGAATAAGGGCTTCAGATTGGTTGTATTAGGATATAGCTGATATTTCCCAATTTGAGGGGGGCTGAGTCTGGCCCCAAACCCCGGAAAAATGAAATTTTTAATTGGTTTCCTGAGTAAGTCAAGCCAATACAGTATGAATGTCTAATATAAACTGAGTTTTCTGTGAAAATCTGAGCCAGATTGATGAAGTTTAAGTGGGGTTTTGGAATGATTTGCCATATGATCACCCCCTCGATACCTGCACTGCCAATACATGTATTTTGGACCAGCTATGTATTTTTTAGGGAATATTCTTGTGGAATCTCATTTAGTGGCGCCAACTTTAGCAAACAATATGGTTTTCAGCCTTAGATTTGTCTTACTGGTGAAAATTTAAGTACATCTTAATGCAGCCAACCACGAGCGAATTTTGGGCCAGCTGGAGCCAATATTGCCAAACTATTAGCACTGTTATATCAGATGTAATTCTAAAACCCGTTCAGTCAGATTTAGCATGTGCCACCTGATATTCTGGCCAAATTTCAGCATTATAGACCAACATTTGGTACTGGTTTGGTGTAATTTACATGTATTTTTGACCATTTTTACAGCAATATATGGGTGAAATAATTTATGTTCAGAGATGTAATGCCCCAAATGCGCCTAATATATCCTCAATTATTGTTAAAACATGTGCAAAATTAAATAAGGGCTTCAGATTGGTTGTATTAGGATATAGCTGATATTTCCCAATTTGAGGGGGGCTGAGCCTGGCCCCAAACCCCGGAAAATTGACATTTTTAATTGGTTTCCTGAGTAAGTCAAGCCAATACAGTATGAATGTCTAATATAAACTGAGTTTTCCGTGAAAATCTGAGCCAGATTGATGAAGTTTAAGTGGGGTTTTGCACTGATTTGCCATATGATCACCCCCTCGATACCTGCACTGCCAATACATGTATTTTGGACCAGCTATGTATTTCTTAAGGAATATTCTTGTGGAATCTCATTTAGTGGCGCCAACTTTAGCAAACAATATGGTTTTCAGCCTTAGATTTGTCTTACTGGTGAAAATTTAAGTACATCTTAATGCAGCCCACCAGAAGCGAATTTTGGGCCAGCTGGAGCCAATATTGCCAAACTATTAGCACTGTTATATCAGATGTAATTCTAAAACCGGTTCAGTCAGATTTAGCATGTGCCACCTGATATTCTGGCCAAATTTCAGCATTATAGACCAACATTTGGTACTGGTTTGGTGTAATTTACATGTACTTTTTGACCATTTTTACTGCAATATATCGGTGAAATAATTTATGTTCAGAAATGTAATGCTCCAAATGCGCCTAATATATCCTCAATTATTGTTAAAACATGTGCAGAATTGAATAAGGGCTTCAGATTGGTTGTATTAGGATATAGCTGATATTTCCCAATTTGAGGGGGGCTGAGTCTGGCCCCAAACCCCGGAAAAATGAAATTTTTAATTGGTTTCCTGAGTAAGTCAAGCCAATACAGTATGAATGTCTAATATAAACTGAGTTTTCTGTGAAAATCTGAGCCAGATTGATGAAGTTTAAGTGGGGTTTTGGAATGATTTGCCATATGATCACCCCCTCGATACCTGCACTGCCAATACATGTATTTTGGACCAGCTATGTATTTCTTAGGGAATATTCTTGTGGAATCTCATTTAGTGGCGCCAACTTTAGCAAACAATATGGTTTTCAGCCTTAGATTTGTCTTACTGGTGAAAATTTAAGTACATCTTAATGCAGCCCACCAGAAGCGAATTTTGGGCCAGCTGGAGCCAATATTGCCAAACTATTAGCACTGTTATATCAGATGTAATTCTAAAACCGGTTCAGTCAGATTTAGCATGTGCCACCTGATATTCTGGCCAAATTTCAGCATTATAGACCAACATTTGGTACTGGTTTGGTGTAATTTACATGTACTTTTTGACCATTTTTACTGCAATATATCGGTGAAATAATTTATGTTCAGAAATGTAATGCTCCAAATGCGCCTAATATATCCTCAATTATTGTTAAAACATGTGCAGAATTGAATAAGGGCTTCAGATTGGTTGTATTAGGATATAGCTGATATTTCCCAATTTGAGGGGGACTGAGTCTGGCCCCAAACCCCGGAAAAATGAAATTTTTAATTGGTTTCCTGAGTAAGTCAAGCCAATACAGTATGAATGTCTAATATAAACTGAGTTTTCTGTGAAAATCTGAGCCAGATTGATGAAGTTTAAGTGGGGTTTTGGAATGATTTGCCATATGATCACCCCCTCGATACCTGCACTGCCAATACATGTATTTTGGACCAGCTATGTATTTTTTAGGGAATATTCTTGTGGAATCTCATTTAGTGGCGCCAACTTTAGCAAACAATATGGTTTTCAGCCTTAGATTTGTCTTACTGGTGAAAATTTAAGTACATCTTAATGCAGCCAACCACGAGCGAATTTTGGGCCAGCTGGAGCCAATATTGCCAAACTATTAGCACTGTTATATCAGATGTAATTCTAAAACCCGTTCAGTCAGATTTAGCATGTGCCACCTGATATTCTGGCCAAATTTCAGCATTATAGACCAACATTTGGTACTGGTTTGGTGTAATTTACATGTATTTTTGACCATTTTTACAGCAATATATGGGTGAAATAATTTATGTTCAGAGATGTAATGCCCCAAATGCGCCTAATATATCCTCAATTATTGTTAAAACATGTGCAAAATTAAATAAGGGCTTCAGATTGGTTGTATTAGGATATAGCTGATATTTCCCAATTTGAGGGGGGCTGAGCCTGGCCCCAAACCCCGGAAAATTGACATTTTTAATTGGTTTCCTGAGTAAGTCAAGCCAATACAGTATGAATGTCTAATATAAACTGAGTTTTCCGTGAAAATCTGAGCCAGATTGATGAAGTTTAAGTGGGGTTTTGCACTGATTTGCCATATGATCACCCCCTCGATACCTGCACTGCCAATACATGTATTTTGGACCAGCTATGTATTTCTTAAGGAATATTCTTGTGGAATCTCATTTAGTGGCGCCAACTTTAGCAAACAATATGGTTTTCAGCCTTAGATTTGTCTTACTGGTGAAAATTTAAGTACATCTTAATGCAGCCCACCAGAAGCGAATTTTGGGCCAGCTGGAGCCAATATTGCCAAACTATTAGCACTGTTATATCAGATGTAATTCTAAAACCGGTTCAGTCAGATTTAGCATGTGCCACCTGATATTCTGGCCAAATTTCAGCATTATAGACCAACATTTGGTACTGGTTTGGTGTAATTTACATGTACTTTTTGACCATTTTTACTGCAATATATCGGTGAAATAATTTATGTTCAGAAATGTAATGCTCCAAATGCGCCTAATATATCCTCAATTATTGTTAAAACATGTGCAGAATTGAATAAGGGCTTCAGATTGGTTGTATTAGGATATAGCTGATATTTCCCAATTTGAGGGGGGCTGAGTCTGGCCCCAAACCCCGGAAAAATGAAATTTTTAATTGGTTTCCTGAGTAAGTCAAGCCAATACAGTATGAATGTCTAATATAAACTGAGTTTTCTGTGAAAATCTGAGCCAGATTGATGAAGTTTAAGTGGGGTTTTGGAATGATTTGCCATATGATCACCCCCTCGATACCTGCACTGCCAATACATGTATTTTGGACCAGCTATGTATTTTTTAGGGAATATTCTTGTGGAATCTCATTTAGTGGCGCCAACTTTAGCAAACAATATGGTTTTCAGCCTTAGATTTGTCTTACTGGTGAAAATTTAAGTACATCTTAATGCAGCCAACCACGAGCGAATTTTGGGCCAGCTGGAGCCAATATTGCCAAACTATTAGCACTGTTATATCAGATGTAATTCTAAAACCCGTTCAGTC
Organism: Sabellastarte sp. h YS-2021; assembly: GCA_964017235.1. Classification (NCBI taxonomy): domain Eukaryota; kingdom Metazoa; phylum Annelida; class Polychaeta; order Sabellida; family Sabellidae; genus Sabellastarte; species Sabellastarte sp. h YS-2021. The sequence goes on along the minus strand of OZ024930.1, from coordinate 56,121,979 downwards.
AGATTTAGCATGTGCCACCTGATATTCTGGCCAAATTTCAGCATTATAGACCAACATTTGGTACTGGTTTGGTGTAATTTACATGTATTTTTGACCATTTTTACAGCAATATATGGGTGAAATAATTTATGTTCAGAGATGTAATGCCCCAAATGCGCCTAATATATCCTCAATTATTGTTAAAACATGTGCAAAATTAAATAAGGGCTTCAGATTGGTTGTATTAGGATATAGCTGATATTTCCCAATTTGAGGGGGGCTGAGCCTGGCCCCAAACCCCGGAAAATTGACATTTTTAATTGGTTTCCTGAGTAAGTCAAGCCAATACAGTATGAATGTCTAATATAAACTGAGTTTTCCGTGAAAATCTGAGCCAGATTGATGAAGTTTAAGTGGGGTTTTGCACTGATTTGCCATATGATCACCCCCTCGATACCTGCACTGCCAATACATGTATTTTGGACCAGCTATGTATTTCTTAAGGAATATTCTTGTGGAATCTCATTTAGTGGCGCCAACTTTAGCAAACAATATGGTTTTCAGCCTTAGATTTGTCTTACTGGTGAAAATTTAAGTACATCTTAATGCAGCCCACCAGAAGCGAATTTTGGGCCAGCTGGAGCCAATATTGCCAAACTATTAGCACTGTTATATCAGATGTAATTCTAAAACCGGTTCAGTCAGATTTAGCATGTGCCACCTGATATTCTGGCCAAATTTCAGCATTATAGACCAACATTTGGTACTGGTTTGGTGTAATTTACATGTATTTTTGACCATTTTTACAGCAATATATGGGTGAAATAATTTATGTTCAGAGATGTAATGCTCCAAATGAGCCTAATATATCCTCAATTATTGTTAAAACATGTGCAAAATTAAATAAGGGCTTCAGATTGGTTGTATTAGGATATAGCTGATATTTCCCAATTTGAGGGGGGCTGAGCCTGGCCCCAAACCCCGGAAAATTGACATTTTTAATTGGTTTCCTGAGTAAGTCAAGCCAATACAGTATGAATGTCTAATATAAACTGAGTTTTCTGTGGAAATCTGAGCCAGATTGATGAAGTTTAAGTGGGGTTTTGGACTGATTTTCCATATGATCACCCCCTCGATACCTGCACTGCCAATACATGTATTTTGGACCAGCTATGTATTTCTTAAGGAATATTCTTGTGGAATCTTATTTAGTGGCGCCAACTTTAGCAAACAATATGGTTTTCAGGTTTAGATTTGTCTTACTGGTGAAAATTTAAGTACATCTTAATGCAGCCCACCAGAAGCGAATTTTGGGCCAGCTGGAGCCAATATTGCCAAACTATTAGCACTGTTATATCAGATGTAATTCTAAAACCGGTTCAGTCAGATTTAGCATGTGCCACCTGATATTCTGGCCAAATTTCAGCATTATAGACCAACATTTGGTACTGGTTTGGTGTAATTTACATGTAATTTTTGACTATTTTTACAGCAATATATGGGTGAAATAATTTATGTTCAGAAATGTAATGCTCCAAATGCGCCTAATATATCCTCAATTATTGTTAAAACATGTGCAGAATTAAATAAGGGCTTCAGATTGGTTGTATTAGGATATAGCTGATATTTCCCAATTTGAGGGGGGCTGAGTCTGGCCCCAAACCCCGGAAAATTGAAATTTTTAATTGGTTTCCTGAGTAAGTCAAGCCAATACAGTATGAATGTCTAATATAAACTGAGTTTTCTGTGAAAATCTGAGCCAGATTGATGAAGTTTAAGTGGGATTTTGGACTGATTTGCCATATGATCACCCCCTCGATACCTGCACTGCCAATACATGTATTTTGGACCAGCTATGTATTTCTTAGGGAATATTCTTGTGGAATCTCATTTAGTGGCGCCAACTTTAGCAAACAATATGGTTTTCAGCCTTAGATTTGTCTTACTGGTGAAAATTTAAGTACATCTTAATGCAGCCCACCAGAAGCGAATTTTGGGCCAGCTGGAGCCAATATTGCCAAACTATTAGCACTGTTATATCAGATGTAATTCTAAAACCGGTTCAGTCAGATTTAGCATGTGCCACCTGATATTCTGGCCAAATTTCAGCATTATAGACCAACATTTGGTACTGGTTTGGTGTAATTTACATGTACTTTTTGACTATTTTTACTGCAATATATCGGTGAAATAATTTATGTTCAGAAATGTAATGCTCCAAATGCGCCTAATATATCCTCAATTATTGTTAAAACATGTGCAGAATTGAATAAGGGCTTCAGATTGGTTGTATTAGGATATAGCTGATATTTCCCAATTTGAGGGGGGCTGAGTCTGGCCCCAAACCCCGGAAAAATGAAATTTTTAATTGGTTTCCTGAGTAAGTCAAGCCAATACAGTATGAATGTCTAATATAAACTGAGTTTTCTGTGAAAATCTGAGCCAGATTGATGAAGTTTAAGTGGGGTTTTGGAATGATTTGCCATATGATCACCCCCTCGATACCTGCACTGCCAATACATGTATTTTGGACCAGCTATGTATTTTTTAGGGAATATTCTTGTGGAATCTCATTTAGTGGCGCCAACTTTAGCAAACAATATGGTTTTCAGCCTTAGATTTGTCTTACTGGTGAAAATTTAAGTACATCTTAATGCAGCCAACCACGAGCGAATTTTGGGCCAGCTGGAGCCAATATTGCCAAACTATTAGCACTGTTATATCAGATGTAATTCTAAAACCCGTTCAGTCAGATTTAGCATGTGCCACCTGATATTCTGGCCAAATTTCAGCATTATAGACCAACATTTGGTACTGGTTTGGTGTAATTTACATGTATTTTTGACCATTTTTACAGCAATATATGGGTGAAATAATTTATGTTCAGAGATGTAATGCCCCAAATGCGCCTAATATATCCTCAATTATTGTTAAAACATGTGCAAAATTAAATAAGGGCTTCAGATTGGTTGTATTAGGATATAGCTGATATTTCCCAATTTGAGGGGGGCTGAGCCTGGCCCCAAACCCCGGAAAATTGACATTTTTAATTGGTTTCCTGAGTAAGTCAAGCCAATACAGTATGAATGTCTAATATAAACTGAGTTTTCCGTGAAAATCTGAGCCAGATTGATGAAGTTTAAGTGGGGTTTTGCACTGATTTGCCATATGATCACCCCCTCGATACCTGCACTGCCAATACATGTATTTTGGACCAGCTATGTATTTCTTAAGGAATATTCTTGTGGAATCTCATTTAGTGGCGCCAACTTTAGCAAACAATATGGTTTTCAGCCTTAGATTTGTCTTACTGGTGAAAATTTAAGTACATCTTAATGCAGCCCACCAGAAGCGAATTTTGGGCCAGCTGGAGCCAATATTGCCAAACTATTAGCACTGTTATATCAGATGTAATTCTAAAACCGGTTCAGTCAGATTTAGCATGTGCCACCTGATATTCTGGCCAAATTTCAGCATTATAGACCAACATTTGGTACTGGTTTGGTGTAATTTACATGTAATTTTTGACTATTTTTACAGCAATATATGGGTGAAATAATTTATGTTCAGAAATGTAATGCTCCAAATGCGCCTAATATATCCTCAATTATTGTTAAAACATGTGCAGAATTAAATAAGGGCTTCAGATTGGTTGTATTAGGATATAGCTGATATTTCCCAATTTGAGGGGGGCTGAGTCTGGCCCCAAACCCCGGAAAATTGAAATTTTTAATTGGTTTCCTGAGTAAGTCAAGCCAATACAGTATGAATGTCTAATATAAACTGAGTTTTCTGTGAAAATCTGAGCCAGATTGATGAAGTTTAAGTGGGATTTTGCACTGATTTGCCATATGATCACCCCCTCGATACCTGCACTGCCAATACATGTATTTTGGACCAGCTATGTATTTCTTAGGGAATATTCTTGTGGAATCTCATTTAGTGGCGCCAACTTTAGCAAACAATATGGTTTTCAGCCTTAGATTTGTCTTACTGGTGAAAATTTAAGTACATCTTAATGCAGCCCACCAGAAGCGAATTTTGGGCCAGCTGGAGCCAATATTGCCAAACTATTAGCACTGTTATATCAGATGTAATTCTAAAACCGGTTCAGTCAGATTTAGCATGTGCCACCTGATATTCTGGCCAAATTTCAGCATTATAGACCAACATTTGGTACTGGTTTGGTGTAATTTACATGTACTTTTTGACCATTTTTACTGCAATATATCGGTGAAATAATTTATGTTCAGAAATGTAATGCTCCAAATGCGCCTAATATATCCTCAATTATTGTTAAAACATGTGCAGAATTGAATAAGGGCTTCAGATTGGTTGTATTAGGATATAGCTGATATTTCCCAATTTGAGGGGGGCTGAGTCTGGCCCCAAACCCCGGAAAAATGAAATTTTTAATTGGTTTCCTGAGTAAGTCAAGCCAATACAGTATGAATGTCTAATATAAACTGAGTTTTCTGTGAAAATCTGAGCCAGATTGATGAAGTTTAAGTGGGGTTTTGGAATGATTTGCCATATGATCACCCCCTCGATACCTGCACTGCCAATACATGTATTTTGGACCAGCTATGTATTTTTTAGGGAATATTCTTGTGGAATCTCATTTAGTGGCGCCAACTTTAGCAAACAATATGGTTTTCAGCCTTAGATTTGTCTTACTGGTGAAAATTTAAGTACATCTTAATGCAGCCAACCACGAGCGAATTTTGGGCCAGCTGGAGCCAATATTGCCAAACTATTAGCACTGTTATATCAGATGTAATTCTAAAACCCGTTCAGTCAGATTTAGCATGTGCCACCTGATATTCTGGCCAAATTTCAGCATTATAGACCAACATTTGGTACTGGTTTGGTGTAATTTACATGTATTTTTGACCATTTTTACAGCAATATATGGGTGAAATAATTTATGTTCAGAGATGTAATGCCCCAAATGCGCCTAATATATCCTCAATTATTGTTAAAACATGTGCAAAATTAAATAAGGGCTTCAGATTGGTTGTATTAGGATATAGCTGATATTTCCCAATTTGAGGGGGGCTGAGCCTGGCCCCAAACCCCGGAAAATTGACATTTTTAATTGGTTTCCTGAGTAAGTCAAGCCAATACAGTATGAATGTCTAATATAAACTGAGTTTTCCGTGAAAATCTGAGCCAGATTGATGAAGTTTAAGTGGGGTTTTGCACTGATTTGCCATATGATCACCCCCTCGATACCTGCACTGCCAATACATGTATTTTGGACCAGCTATGTATTTCTTAAGGAAAGTATTAGTATATTCTTGTGGAATCTCATTTAGTGGCGCCAACTTTAGCAAACAATATGGTTTTCAGCCTTAGATTTGTCTTACTGGTGAAAATTTAAGTACATCTTAATGCAGCCCACCAGAAGCGAATTTTGGGCCAGCTGGAGCCAATATTGCCAAACTATTAGCACTGTTATATCAGATGTAATTCTAAAACCGGTTCAGTCAGATTTAGCATGTGCCACCTGATATTCTGGCCAAATTTCAGCATTATAGACCAACATTTGGTACTGGTTTGGTGTAATTTACATGTAATTTTTGACTATTTTTACAGCAATATATGGGTGAAATAATTTATGTTCAGAAATGTAATGCTCCAAATGCGCCTAATATATCCTCAATTATTGTTAAAACATGTGCAGAATTAAATAAGGGCTTCAGATTGGTTGTATTAGGATATAGCTGATATTTCCCAATTTGAGGGGGGCTGAGTCTGGCCCCAAACCCCGGAAAAATGAAATTTTTAATTGGTTTCCTGAGTAAGTCAAGCCAATACAGTATGAATGTCTAATATAAACTGAGTTTTCTGTGAAAATCTGAGCCAGATTGATGAAGTTTAAGTGGGATTTTGGACTGATTTGCCATATGATCACCCCCTCGATACCTGCACTGCCAATACATGTATTTTGGACCAGCTATGTATTTCTTAGGGAATATTCTTGTGGAATCTCATTTAGTGGCGCCAACTTTAGCAAACAATATGGTTTTCAGCCTTAGATTTGTCTTACTGGTGAAAATTTAAGTACATCTTAATGCAGCCCACCAGAAGCGAATTTTGGGCCAGCTGGAGCCAATATTGCCAAACTATTAGCACTGTTATATCAGATGTAATTCTAAAACCGGTTCAGTCAGATTTAGCATGTGCCACCTGATATTCTGGCCAAATTTCAGCATTATAGACCAACATTTGGTACTGGTTTGGTGTAATTTACATGTAATTTTTGACTATTTTTACAGCAATATATGGGTGAAATAATTTATGTTCAGAAATGTAATGCTCCAAATGCGCCTAATATATCCTCAATTATTGTTAAAACATGTGCAGAATTAAATAAGGGCTTCAGATTGGTTGTATTAGGATATAGCTGATATTTCCCAATTTGAGGGGGGCTGAGTCTGGCCCCAAACCCCGGAAAAATGAAATTTTTAATTGGTTTCCTGAGTAAGTCAAGCCAATACAGTATGAATGTCTAATATAAACTGAGTTTTCTGTGAAAATCTGAGCCAGATTGATGAAGTTTAAGTGGGATTTTGGACTGATTTGCCATATGATCACCCCCTCGATACCTGCACTGCCAATACATGTATTTTGGACCAGCTATATATTTCTTAGGGAATATTCTTGTGGAATCTCATTTAGTGGCGCCAACTTTAGCAAACAATATGGTTTTCAGCCTTAGATTTGTCTTACTGGTGAAAATTTAAGTACATCTTAATGCAGCCCACCAGAAGCGAATTTTGGGCCAGCTGGAGCCAATATTGCCAAACTATTAGCACTGTTATATCAGATGTAATTCTAAAACCGGTTCAGTCAGATTTAGCATGTGCCACCTGATATTCTGGCCAAATTTCAGCATTATAGACCAACATTTGGTACTGGTTTGGTGTAATTTACATGTACTTTTTGACCATTTTTACTGCAATATATCGGTGAAATAATTTATGTTCAGAAATGTAATGCTCCAAATGCGCCTAATATATCCTCAATTATTGTTAAAACATGTGCAGAATTGAATAAGGGCTTCAGATTGGTTGTATTAGGATATAGCTGATATTTCCCAATTTGAGGGGGGCTGAGTCTGGCCCCAAACCCCGGAAAAATGAAATTTTTAATTGGTTTCCTGAGTAAGTCAAGCCAATACAGTATGAATGTCTAATATAAACTGAGTTTTCTGTGAAAATCTGAGCCAGATTGATGAAGTTTAAGTGGGGTTTTGGAATGATTTGCCATATGATCACCCCCTCGATACCTGCACTGCCAATACATGTATTTTGGACCAGCTATGTATTTTTTAGGGAATATTCTTGTGGAATCTCATTTAGTGGCGCCAACTTTAGCAAACAATATGGTTTTCAGCCTTAGATTTGTCTTACTGGTGAAAATTTAAGTACATCTTAATGCAGCCAACCACGAGCGAATTTTGGGCCAGCTGGAGCCAATATTGCCAAACTATTAGCACTGTTATATCAGATGTAATTCTAAAACCCGTTCAGTCAGATTTAGCATGTGCCACCTGATATTCTGGCCAAATTTCAGCATTATAGACCAACATTTGGTACTGGTTTGGTGTAATTTACATGTATTTTTGACCATTTTTACAGCAATATATGGGTGAAATAATTTATGTTCAGAGATGTAATGCCCCAAATGCGCCTAATATATCCTCAATTATTGTTAAAACATGTGCAAAATTAAATAAGGGCTTCAGATTGGTTGTATTAGGATATAGCTGATATTTCCCAATTTGAGGGGGGCTGAGCCTGGCCCCAAACCCCGGAAAATTGACATTTTTAATTGGTTTCCTGAGTAAGTCAAGCCAATACAGTATGAATGTCTAATATAAACTGAGTTTTCCGTGAAAATCTGAGCCAGATTGATGAAGTTTAAGTGGGGTTTTGCACTGATTTGCCATATGATCACCCCCTCGATACCTGCACTGCCAATACATGTATTTTGGACCAGCTATGTATTTCTTAAGGAATATTCTTGTGGAATCTCATTTAGTGGCGCCAACTTTAGCAAACAATATGGTTTTCAGCCTTAGATTTGTCTTACTGGTGAAAATTTAAGTACATCTTAATGCAGCCCACCAGAAGCGAATTTTGGGCCAGCTGGAGCCAATATTGCCAAACTATTAGCACTGTTATATCAGATGTAATTCTAAAACCGGTTCAGTCAGATTTAGCATGTGCCACCTGATATTCTGGCCAAATTTCAGCATTATAGACCAACATTTGGTACTGGTTTGGTGTAATTTACATGTAATTTTTGACTATTTTTACAGCAATATATGGGTGAAATAATTTATGTTCAGAAATGTAATGCTCCAAATGCGCCTAATATATCCTCAATTATTGTTAAAACATGTGCAGAATTGAATAAGGGCTTCAGATTGGTTGTATTAGGATATAGCTGATATTTCCCAATTTGAGGGGGGCTGAGTCTGGCCCCAAACCCCGGAAAAATGAAATTTTTAATTGGTTTCCTGAGTAAGTCAAGCCAATACAGTATGAATGTCTAATATAAACTGAGTTTTCTGTGAAAATCTGAGCCAGATTGATGAAGTTTAAGTGGGATTTTGGACTGATTTGCCATATGATCACCCCCTCGATACCTGCACTGCCAATACATGTATTTTGGACCAGCTATGTATTTCTTAGGGAATATTCTTGTGGAATCTCATTTAGTGGCGCCAACTTTAGCAAACAATATGGTTTTCAGCCTTAGATTTGTCTTACTGGTGAAAATTTAAGTACATCTTAATGCAGCCCACCAGAAGCGAATTTTGGGCCAGCTGGAGCCAATATTGCCAAACTATTAGCACTGTTATATCAGATGTAATTCTAAAACCGGTTCAGTCAGATTTAGCATGTGCCACCTGATATTCTGGCCAAATTTCAGCATTATAGACCAACATTTGGTACTGGTTTGGTGTAATTTACATGTACTTTTTGACCATTTTTACTGCAATATATCGGTGAAATAATTTATGTTCAGAAATGTAATGCTCCAAATGCGCCTAATATATCCTCAATTATTGTTAAAACATGTGCAGAATTGAATAAGGGCTTCAGATTGGTTGTATTAGGATATAGCTGATATTTCCCAATTTGAGGGGGGCTGAGTCTGGCCCCAAACCCCGGAAAAATGAAATTTTTAATTGGTTTCCTGAGTAAGTCAAGCCAATACAGTATGAATGTCTAATATAAACTGAGTTTTCTGTGAAAATCTGAGCCAGATTGATGAAGTTTAAGTGGGGTTTTGGAATGATTTGCCATATGATCACCCCCTCGATACCTGCACTGCCAATACATGTATTTTGGACCAGCTATGTATTTTTTAGGGAATATTCTTGTGGAATCTCATTTAGTGGCGCCAACTTTAGCAAACAATATGGTTTTCAGCCTTAGATTTGTCTTACTGGTGAAAATTTAAGTACATCTTAATGCAGCCAACCACGAGCGAATTTTGGGCCAGCTGGAGCCAATATTGCCAAACTATTAGCACTGTTATATCAGATGTAATTCTAAAACCCGTTCAGTCAGATTTAGCATGTGCCACCTGATATTCTGGCCAAATTTCAGCATTATAGACCAACATTTGGTACTGGTTTGGTGTAATTTACATGTATTTTTGACCATTTTTACAGCAATATATGGGTGAAATAATTTATGTTCAGAGATGTAATGCCCCAAATGCGCCTAATATATCCTCAATTATTGTTAAAACATGTGCAAAATTAAATAAGGGCTTCAGATTGGTTGTATTAGGATATAGCTGATATTTCCCAATTTGAGGGGGGCTGAGCCTGGCCCCAAACCCCGGAAAATTGACATTTTTAATTGGTTTCCTGAGTAAGTCAAGCCAATACAGTATGAATGTCTAATATAAACTGAGTTTTCTGTGAAAATCTGAGCCAGATTGATGAAGTTTAAGTGGGATTTTGGACTGATTTGCCATATGATCACCCCCTCGATACCTGCACTGCCAATACATGTATTTTGGACCAGCTATGTATTTCTTAGGGAATATTCTTGTGGAATCTCATTTAGTGGCGCCAACTTTAGCAAACAATATGGTTTTCAGCCTTAGATTTGTCTTACTGGTGAAAATTTAAGTACATCTTAATGCAGCCCACCAGAAGCGAATTTTGGGCCAGCTGGAGCCAATATTGCCAAACTATTAGCACTGTTATATCAGATGTAATTCTAAAACCGGTTCAGTCAGATTTAGCATGTGCCACCTGATATTCTGGCCAAATTTCAGCATTATAGACCAACATTTGGTACTGGTTTGGTGTAATTTACATGTAATTTTTGACTATTTTTACAGCAATATATGGGTGAAATAATTTATGTTCAGAAATGTAATGCTCCAAATGCGCCTAATATATCCTCAATTATTGTTAAAACATGTGCAGAATTAAATAAGGGCTTCAGATTGGTTGTATTAGGATATAGCTGATATTTCCCAATTTGAGGGGGGCTGAGTCTGGCCCCAAACCCCGGAAAAATGAAATTTTTAATTGGTTTCCTGAGTAAGTCAAGCCAATACAGTATGAATGTCTAATATAAACTGAGTTTTCTGTGAAAATCTGAGCCAGATTGATGAAGTTTAAGTGGGATTTTGGACTGATTTGCCATATGATCACCCCCTCGATACCTGCACTGCCAATACATGTATTTTGGACCAGCTATGTATTTCTTAGGGAATATTCTTGTGGAATCTCATTTAGTGGCGCCAACTTTAGCAAACAATATGGTTTTCAGCCTTAGATTTGTCTTACTGGTGAAAATTTAAGTACATCTTAATGCAGCCCACCAGAAGCGAATTTTGGGCCAGCTGGAGCCAATATTGCCAAACTATTAGCACTGTTATATCAGATGTAATTCTAAAACCGGTTCAGTCAGATTTAGCATGTGCCACCTGATATTCTGGCCAAATTTCAGCATTATAGACCAACATTTGGTACTGGTTTGGTGTAATTTACATGTACTTTTTGACCATTTTTACTGCAATATATCGGTGAAATAATTTATGTTCAGAAATGTAATGCTCCAAATGCGCCTAATATATCCTCAATTATTGTTAAAACATGTGCAGAATTGAATAAGGGCTTCAGATTGGTTGTATTAGGATATAGCTGATATTTCCCAATTTGAGGGGGGCTGAGTCTGGCCCCAAACCCCGGAAAAATGAAATTTTTAATTGGTTTCCTGAGTAAGTCAAGCCAATACAGTATGAATGTCTAATATAAACTGAGTTTTCTGTGAAAATCTGAGCCAGATTGATGAAGTTTAAGTGGGGTTTTGGAATGATTTGCCATATGATCACCCCCTCGATACCTGCACTGCCAATACATGTATTTTGGACCAGCTATGTATTTTTTAGGGAATATTCTTGTGGAATCTCATTTAGTGGCGCCAACTTTAGCAAACAATATGGTTTTCAGCCTTAGATTTGTCTTACTGGTGAAAATTTAAGTACATCTTAATGCAGCCAACCACGAGCGAATTTTGGGCCAGCTGGAGCCAATATTGCCAAACTATTAGCACTGTTATATCAGATGTAATTCTAAAACCCGTTCAGTCAGATTTAGCATGTGCCACCTGATATTCTGGCCAAATTTCAGCATTATAGACCAACATTTGGTACTGGTTTGGTGTAATTTACATGTATTTTTGACCATTTTTACAGCAATATATGGGTGAAATAATTTATGTTCAGAGATGTAATGCCCCAAATGCGCCTAATATATCCTCAATTATTGTTAAAACATGTGCAAAATTAAATAAGGGCTTCAGATTGGTTGTATTAGGATATAGCTGATATTTCCCAATTTGAGGGGGGCTGAGCCTGGCCCCAAACCCCGGAAAATTGACATTTTTAATTGGTTTCCTGAGTAAGTCAAGCCAATACAGTATGAATGTCTAATATAAACTGAGTTTTCCGTGAAAATCTGAGCCAGATTGATGAAGTTTAAGTGGGGTTTTGCACTGATTTGCCATATGATCACCCCCTCGATACCTGCACTGCCAATACATGTATTTTGGACCAGCTATGTATTTCTTAAGGAATATTCTTGTGGAATCTCATTTAGTGGCGCCAACTTTAGCAAACAATATGGTTTTCAGCCTTAGATTTGTCTTACTGGTGAAAATTTAAGTACATCTTAATGCAGCCCACCAGAAGCGAATTTTGGGCCAGCTGGAGCCAATATTGCCAAACTATTAGCACTGTTATATCAGATGTAATTCTAAAACCGGTTCAGTCAGATTTAGCATGTGCCACCTGATATTCTGGCCAAATTTCAGCATTATAGACCAACATTTGGTACTGGTTTGGTGTAATTTACATGTAATTTTTGACTATTTTTACAGCAATATATGGGTGAAATAATTTATGTTCAGAAATGTAATGCTCCAAATGCGCCTAATATATCCTCAATTATTGTTAAAACATGTGCAGAATTAAATAAGGGCTTCAGATTGGTTGTATTAGGATATAGCTGATATTTCCCAATTTGAGGGGGGCTGAGTCTGGCCCCAAACCCCGGAAAAATGAAATTTTTAATTGGTTTCCTGAGTAAGTCAAGCCAATACAGTATGAATGTCTAATATAAACTGAGTTTTCTGTGAAAATCTGAGCCAGATTGATGAAGTTTAAGTGGGATTTTGGACTGATTTGCCATATGATCACCCCCTCGATACCTGCACTGCCAATACATGTATTTTGGACCAGCTATGTATTTCTTAGGGAATATTCTTGTGGAATCTCATTTAGTGGCGCCAACTTTAGCAAACAATATGGTTTTCAGCCTTAGATTTGTCTTACTGGTGAAAATTTAAGTACATCTTAATGCAGCCCACCAGAAGCGAATTTTGGGCCAGCTGGAGCCAATATTGCCAAACTATTAGCACTGTTATATCAGATGTAATTCTAAAACCGGTTCAGTCAGATTTAGCATGTGCCACCTGATATTCTGGCCAAATTTCAGCATTATAGACCAACATTTGGTACTGGTTTGGTGTAATTTACATGTACTTTTTGACCATTTTTACTGCAATATATCGGTGAAATAATTTATGTTCAGAAATGTAATGCTCCAAATGCGCCTAATATATCCTCAATTATTGTTAAAACATGTGCAGAATTGAATAAGGGCTTCAGATTGGTTGTATTAGGATATAGCTGATATTTCCCAATTTGAGGGGGGCTGAGTCTGGCCCCAAACCCCGGAAAAATGAAATTTTTAATTGGTTTCCTGAGTAAGTCAAGCCAATACAGTATGAATGTCTAATATAAACTGAGTTTTCTGTGAAAATCTGAGCCAGATTGATGAAGTTTAAGTGGGGTTTTGGAATGATTTGCCATATGATCACCCCCTCGATACCTGCACTGCCAATACATGTATTTTGGACCAGCTATGTATTTTTTAGGGAATATTCTTGTGGAATCTCATTTAGTGGCGCCAACTTTAGCAAACAATATGGTTTTCAGCCTTAGATTTGTCTTACTGGTGAAAATTTAAGTACATCTTAATGCAGCCAACCACGAGCGAATTTTGGGCCAGCTGGAGCCAATATTGCCAAACTATTAGCACTGTTATATCAGATGTAATTCTAAAACCCGTTCAGTCAGATTTAGCATGTGCCACCTGATATTCTGGCCAAATTTCAGCATTATAGACCAACATTTGGTACTGGTTTGGTGTAATTTACATGTATTTTTGACCATTTTTACAGCAATATATGGGTGAAATAATTTATGTTCAGAGATGTAATGCCCCAAATGCGCCTAATATATCCTCAATTATTGTTAAAACATGTGCAAAATTAAATAAGGGCTTCAGATTGGTTGTATTAGGATATAGCTGATATTTCCCAATTTGAGGGGGGCTGAGCCTGGCCCCAAACCCCGGAAAATTGACATTTTTAATTGGTTTCCTGAGTAAGTCAAGCCAATACAGTATGAATGTCTAATATAAACTGAGTTTTCCGTGAAAATCTGAGCCAGATTGATGAAGTTTAAGTGGGGTTTTGCACTGATTTGCCATATGATCACCCCCTCGATACCTGCACTGCCAATACATGTATTTTGGACCAGCTATGTATTTCTTAAGGAATATTCTTGTGGAATCTCATTTAGTGGCGCCAACTTTAGCAAACAATATGGTTTTCAGCCTTAGATTTGTCTTACTGGTGAAAATTTAAGTACATCTTAATGCAGCCCACCAGAAGCGAATTTTGGGCCAGCTGGAGCCAATATTGCCAAACTATTAGCACTGTTATATCAGATGTAATTCTAAAACCAGTTCAGTCAGATTTAGCATGTGCCACCTGATATTCTGGCCAAATTTCAGCATTATAGACCAACATTTGGTACTGGTTTGGTGTAATTTACATGTAATTTTTGACTATTTTTACAGCAATATATGGGTGAAATAATTTATGTTCAGAAATGTAATGCTCCAAATGCGCCTAATATATCCTCAATTATTGTTAAAACATGTGCAGAATTAAATAAGGGCTTCAGATTGGTTGTATTAGGATATAGCTGATATTTCCCAATTTGAGGGGGGCTGAGTCTGGCCCCAAACCCCGGAAAAATGAAATTTTTAATTGGTTTCCTGAGTAAGTCAAGCCAATACAGTATGAATGTCTAATATAAACTGAGTTTTCTGTGAAAATCTGAGCCAGATTGATGAAGTTTAAGTGGGATTTTGGACTGATTTGCCATATGATCACCCCCTCGATACCTGCACTGCCAATACATGTATTTTGGACCAGCTATGTATTTCTTAGGGAATATTCTTGTGGAATCTCATTTAGTGGCGCCAACTTTAGCAAACAATATGGTTTTCAGCCTTAGATTTGTCTTACTGGTGAAAATTTAAGTACATCTTAATGCAGCCCACCAGAAGCGAATTTTGGGCCAGCTGGAGCCAATATTGCCAAACTATTAGCACTGTTATATCAGATGTAATTCTAAAACCGGTTCAGTCAGATTTAGCATGTGCCACCTGATATTCTGGCCTAATTTCAGCATTATAGACCAACATTTGGTACTGGTTTGGTGTAATTTACATGTACTTTTTGACCATTTTTACTGCAATATATCGGTGAAATAATTTATGTTCAGAAATGTAATGCTCCAAATGCGCCTAATATATCCTCAATTATTGTTAAAACATGTGCAGAATTGAATAAGGGCTTCAGATTGGTTGTATTAGGATATAGCTGATATTTCCCAATTTGAGGGGGGCTGAGTCTGGCCCCAAACCCCGGAAAAATGAAATTTTTAATTGGTTTCCTGAGTAAGTCAAGCCAATACAGTATGAATGTCTAATATAAACTGAGTTTTCTGTGAAAATCTGAGCCAGATTGATGAAGTTTAAGTGGGGTTTTGGAATGATTTGCCATATGATCACCCCCTCGATACCTGCACTGCCAATACATGTATTTTGGACCAGCTATGTATTTTTTAGGGAATATTCTTGTGGAATCTCATTTAGTGGCGCCAACTTTAGCAAACAATATGGTTTTCAGCCTTAGATTTGTCTTACTGGTGAAAATTTAAGTACATCTTAATGCAGCCAACCACGAGCGAATTTTGGGCCAGCTGGAGCCAATATTGCCAAACTATTAGCACTGTTATATCAGATGTAATTCTAAAACCCGTTCAGTCAGATTTAGCATGTGCCACCTGATATTCTGGCCAAATTTCAGCATTATAGACCAACATTTGGTACTGGTTTGGTGTAATTTACATGTATTTTTGACCATTTTTACAGCAATATATGGGTGAAATAATTTATGTTCAGAGATGTAATGCCCCAAATGCGCCTAATATATCCTCAATTATTGTTAAAACATGTGCAAAATTAAATAAGGGCTTCAGATTGGTTGTATTAGGATATAGCTGATATTTCCCAATTTGAGGGGGGCTGAGCCTGGCCCCAAACCCCGGAAAATTGACATTTTTAATTGGTTTCCTGAGTAAGTCAAGCCAATACAGTATGAATGTCTAATATAAACTGAGTTTTCCGTGAAAATCTGAGCCAGATTGATGAAGTTTAAGTGGGGTTTTGCACTGATTTGCCATATGATCACCCCCTCGATACCTGCACTGCCAATACATGTATTTTGGACCAGCTATGTATTTCTTAAGGAATATTCTTGTGGAATCTCATTTAGTGGCGCCAACTTTAGCAAACAATATGGTTTTCAGCCTTAGATTTGTCTTACTGGTGAAAATTTAAGTACATCTTAATGCAGCCCACCAGAAGCGAATTTTGGGCCAGCTGGAGCCAATATTGCCAAACTATTAGCACTGTTATATCAGATGTAATTCTAAAACCGGTTCAGTCAGATTTAGCATGTGCCACCTGATATTCTGGCCAAATTTCAGCATTATAGACCAACATTTGGTACTGGTTTGGTGTAATTTACATGTAATTTTTGACTATTTTTACAGCAATATATGGGTGAAATAATTTATGTTCAGAAATGTAATGCTCCAAATGCGCCTAATATATCCTCAATTATTGTTAAAACATGTGCAGAATTAAATAAGGGCTTCAGATTGGTTGTATTAGGATATAGCTGATATTTCCCAATTTGAGGGGGGCTGAGTCTGGCCCCAAACCCCGGAAAAATGAAATTTTTAATTGGTTTCCTGAGTAAGTCAAGCCAATACAGTATGAATGTCTAATATAAACTGAGTTTTCTGTGAAAATCTGAGCCAGATTGATGAAGTTTAAGTGGGATTTTGGACTGATTTGCCATATGATCACCCCCTCGATACCTGCACTGCCAATACATGTATTTTGGACCAGCTATGTATTTCTTAGGGAATATTCTTGTGGAATCTCATTTAGTGGCGCCAACTTTAGCAAACAATATGGTTTTCAGCCTTAGATTTGTCTTACTGGTGAAAATTTAAGTACATCTTAATGCAGCCCACCAGAAGCGAATTTTGGGCCAGCTGGAGCCAATATTGCCAAACTATTAGCACTGTTATATCAGATGTAATTCTAAAACCGGTTCAGTCAGATTTAGCATGTGCCACCTGATATTCTGGCCAAATTTCAGCATTATAGACCAACATTTGGTACTGGTTTGGTGTAATTTACATGTACTTTTTGACCATTTTTACTGCAATATATCGGTGAAATAATTTATGTTCAGAAATGTAATGCTCCAAATGCGCCTAATATATCCTCAATTATTGTTAAAACATGTGCAGAATTGAATAAGGGCTTCAGATTGGTTGTATTAGGATATAGCTGATATTTCCCAATTTGAGGGGGGCTGAGTCTGGCCCCAAACCCCGGAAAAATGAAATTTTTAATTGGTTTCCTGAGTAAGTCAAGCCAATACAGTATGAATGTCTAATATAAACTGAGTTTTCTGTGAAAATCTGAGCCAGATTGATGAAGTTTAAGTGGGGTTTTGGAATGATTTGCCATATGATCACCCCCTCGATACCTGCACTGCCAATACATGTATTTTGGACCAGCTATGTATTTTTTAGGGAATATTCTTGTGGAATCTCATTTAGTGGCGCCAACTTTAGCAAACAATATGGTTTTCAGCCTTAGATTTGTCTTACTGGTGAAAATTTAAGTACATCTTAATGCAGCCAACCACGAGCGAATTTTGGGCCAGCTGGAGCCAATATTGCCAAACTATTAGCACTGTTATATCAGATGTAATTCTAAAACCCGTTCAGTCAGATTTAGCATGTGCCACCTGATATTCTGGCCAAATTTCAGCATTATAGACCAACATTTGGTACTGGTTTGGTGTAATTTACATGTATTTTTGACCATTTTTACAGCAATATATGGGTGAAATAATTTATGTTCAGAGATGTAATGCCCCAAATGCGCCTAATATATCCTCAATTATTGTTAAAACATGTGCAAAATTAAATAAGGGCTTCAGATTGGTTGTATTAGGATATAGCTGATATTTCCCAATTTGAGGGGGGCTGAGCCTGGCCCCAAACCCCGGAAAATTGACATTTTTAATTGGTTTCCTGAGTAAGTCAAGCCAATACAGTATGAATGTCTAATATAAACTGAGTTTTCCGTGAAAATCTGAGCCAGATTGATGAAGTTTAAGTGGGGTTTTGCACTGATTTGCCATATGATCACCCCCTCGATACCTGCACTGCCAATACATGTATTTTGGACCAGCTATGTATTTCTTAAGGAATATTCTTGTGGAATCTCATTTAGTGGCGCCAACTTTAGCAAACAATATGGTTTTCAGCCTTAGATTTGTCTTACTGGTGAAAATTTAAGTACATCTTAATGCAGCCCACCAGAAGCGAATTTTGGGCCAGCTGGAGCCAATATTGCCAAACTATTAGCACTGTTATATCAGATGTAATTCTAAAACCAGTTCAGTCAGATTTAGCATGTGCCACCTGATATTCTGGCCAAATTTCAGCATTATAGACCAACATTTGGTACTGGTTTGGTGTAATTTACATGTAATTTTTGACTATTTTTACAGCAATATATGGGTGAAATAATTTATGTTCAGAAATGTAATGCTCCAAATGCGCCTAATATATCCTCAATTATTGTTAAAACATGTGCAGAATTAAATAAGGGCTTCAGATTGGTTGTATTAGGATATAGCTGATATTTCCCAATTTGAGGGGGGCTGAGTCTGGCCCCAAACCCCGGAAAAATGAAATTTTTAATTGGTTTCCTGAGTAAGTCAAGCCAATACAGTATGAATGTCTAATATAAACTGAGTTTTCTGTGAAAATCTGAGCCAGATTGATGAAGTTTAAGTGGGATTTTGGACTGATTTGCCATATGATCACCCCCTCGATACCTGCACTGCCAATACATGTATTTTGGACCAGCTATGTATTTCTTAGGGAATATTCTTGTGGAATCTCATTTAGTGGCGCCAACTTTAGCAAACAATATGGTTTTCAGCCTTAGATTTGTCTTACTGGTGAAAATTTAAGTACATCTTAATGCAGCCCACCAGAAGCGAATTTTGGGCCAGCTGGAGCCAATATTGCCAAACTATTAGCACTGTTATATCAGATGTAATTCTAAAACCGGTTCAGTCAGATTTAGCATGTGCCACCTGATATTCTGGCCTAATTTCAGCATTATAGACCAACATTTGGTACTGGTTTGGTGTAATTTACATGTACTTTTTGACCATTTTTACTGCAATATATCGGTGAAATAATTTATGTTCAGAAATGTAATGCTCCAAATGCGCCTAATATATCCTCAATTATTGTTAAAACATGTGCAGAATTGAATAAGGGCTTCAGATTGGTTGTATTAGGATATAGCTGATATTTCCCAATTTGAGGGGGGCTGAGTCTGGCCCCAAACCCCGGAAAAATGAAATTTTTAATTGGTTTCCTGAGTAAGTCAAGCCAATACAGTATGAATGTCTAATATAAACTGAGTTTTCTGTGAAAATCTGAGCCAGATTGATGAAGTTTAAGTGGGGTTTTGGAATGATTTGCCATATGATCACCCCCTCGATACCTGCACTGCCAATACATGTATTTTGGACCAGCTATGTATTTTTTAGGGAATATTCTTGTGGAATCTCATTTAGTGGCGCCAACTTTAGCAAACAATATGGTTTTCAGCCTTAGATTTGTCTTACTGGTGAAAATTTAAGTACATCTTAATGCAGCCAACCACGAGCGAATTTTGGGCCAGCTGGAGCCAATATTGCCAAACTATTAGCACTGTTATATCAGATGTAATTCTAAAACCCGTTCAGTCAGATTTAGCATGTGCCACCTGATATTCTGGCCAAATTTCAGCATTATAGACCAACATTTGGTACTGGTTTGGTGTAATTTACATGTATTTTTGACCATTTTTACAGCAATATATGGGTGAAATAATTTATGTTCAGAGATGTAATGCCCCAAATGCGCCTAATATATCCTCAATTATTGTTAAAACATGTGCAAAATTAAATAAGGGCTTCAGATTGGTTGTATTAGGATATAGCTGATATTTCCCAATTTGAGGGGGGCTGAGCCTGGCCCCAAACCCCGGAAAATTGACATTTTTAATTGGTTTCCTGAGTAAGTCAAGCCAATACAGTATGAATGTCTAATATAAACTGAGTTTTCCGTGAAAATCTGAGCCAGATTGATGAAGTTTAAGTGGGGTTTTGCACTGATTTGCCATATGATCACCCCCTCGATACCTGCACTGCCAATACATGTATTTTGGACCAGCTATGTATTTCTTAAGGAATATTCTTGTGGAATCTCATTTAGTGGCGCCAACTTTAGCAAACAATATGGTTTTCAGCCTTAGATTTGTCTTACTGGTGAAAATTTAAGTACATCTTAATGCAGCCCACCAGAAGCGAATTTTGGGCCAGCTGGAGCCAATATTGCCAAACTATTAGCACTGTTATATCAGATGTAATTCTAAAACCGGTTCAGTCAGATTTAGCATGTGCCACCTGATATTCTGGCCAAATTTCAGCATTATAGACCAACATTTGGTACTGGTTTGGTGTAATTTACATGTAATTTTTGACTATTTTTACAGCAATATATGGGTGAAATAATTTATGTTCAGAAATGTAATGCTCCAAATGCGCCTAATATATCCTCAATTATTGTTAAAACATGTGCAGAATTAAATAAGGGCTTCAGATTGGTTGTATTAGGATATAGCTGATATTTCCCAATTTGAGGGGGGCTGAGTCTGGCCCCAAACCCCGGAAAAATGAAATTTTTAATTGGTTTCCTGAGTAAGTCAAGCCAATACAGTATGAATGTCTAATATAAACTGAGTTTTCTGTGAAAATCTGAGCCAGATTGATGAAGTTTAAGTGGGATTTTGGACTGATTTGCCATATGATCACCCCCTCGATACCTGCACTGCCAATACATGTATTTTGGACCAGCTATGTATTTCTTAGGGAATATTCTTGTGGAATCTCATTTAGTGGCGCCAACTTTAGCAAACAATATGGTTTTCAGCCTTAGATTTGTCTTACTGGTGAAAATTTAAGTACATCTTAATGCAGCCCACCAGAAGCGAATTTTGGGCCAGCTGGAGCCAATATTGCCAAACTATTAGCACTGTTATATCAGATGTAATTCTAAAACCGGTTCAGTCAGATTTAGCATGTGCCACCTGATATTCTGGCCAAATTTCAGCATTATAGACCAACATTTGGTACTGGTTTGGTGTAATTTACATGTACTTTTTGACCATTTTTACTGCAATATATCGGTGAAATAATTTATGTTCAGAAATGTAATGCTCCAAATGCGCCTAATATATCCTCAATTATTGTTAAAACATGTGCAGAATTGAATAAGGGCTTCAGATTGGTTGTATTAGGATATAGCTGATATTTCCCAATTTGAGGGGGGCTGAGTCTGGCCCCAAACCCCGGAAAAATGAAATTTTTAATTGGTTTCCTGAGTAAGTCAAGCCAATACAGTATGAATGTCTAATATAAACTGAGTTTTCTGTGAAAATCTGAGCCAGATTGATGAAGTTTAAGTGGGGTTTTGGAATGATTTGCCATATGATCACCCCCTCGATACCTGCACTGCCAATACATGTATTTTGGACCAGCTATGTATTTTTTAGGGAATATTCTTGTGGAATCTCATTTAGTGGCGCCAACTTTAGCAAACAATATGGTTTTCAGCCTTAGATTTGTCTTACTGGTGAAAATTTAAGTACATCTTAATGCAGCCAACCACGAGCGAATTTTGGGCCAGCTGGAGCCAATATTGCCAAACTATTAGCACTGTTATATCAGATGTAATTCTAAAACCCGTTCAGTCAGATTTAGCATGTGCCACCTGATATTCTGGCCAAATTTCAGCATTATAGACCAACATTTGGTACTGGTTTGGTGTAATTTACATGTATTTTTGACCATTTTTACAGCAATATATGGGTGAAATAATTTATGTTCAGAGATGTAATGCCCCAAATGCGCCTAATATATCCTCAATTATTGTTAAAACATGTGCAAAATTAAATAAGGGCTTCAGATTGGTTGTATTAGGATATAGCTGATATTTCCCAATTTGAGGGGGGCTGAGCCTGGCCCCAAACCCCGGAAAATTGACATTTTTAATTGGTTTCCTGAGTAAGTCAAGCCAATACAGTATGAATGTCTAATATAAACTGAGTTTTCCGTGAAAATCTGAGCCAGATTGATGAAGTTTAAGTGGGGTTTTGCACTGATTTGCCATATGATCACCCCCTCGATACCTGCACTGCCAATACATGTATTTTGGACCAGCTATGTATTTCTTAAGGAATATTCTTGTGGAATCTCATTTAGTGGCGCCAACTTTAGCAAACAATATGGTTTTCAGCCTTAGATTTGTCTTACTGGTGAAAATTTAAGTACATCTTAATGCAGCCCACCAGAAGCGAATTTTGGGCCAGCTGGAGCCAATATTGCCAAACTATTAGCACTGTTATATCAGATGTAATTCTAAAACCGGTTCAGTCAGATTTAGCATGTGCCACCTGATATTCTGGCCAAATTTCAGCATTATAGACCAACATTTGGTACTGGTTTGGTGTAATTTACATGTACTTTTTGACCATTTTTACTGCAATATATCGGTGAAATAATTTATGTTCAGAAATGTAATGCTCCAAATGCGCCTAATATATCCTCAATTATTGTTAAAACATGTGCAGAATTGAATAAGGGCTTCAGATTGGTTGTATTAGGATATAGCTGATATTTCCCAATTTGAGGGGGGCTGAGTCTGGCCCCAAACCCCGGAAAAATGAAATTTTTAATTGGTTTCCTGAGTAAGTCAAGCCAATACAGTATGAATGTCTAATATAAACTGAGTTTTCTGTGAAAATCTGAGCCAGATTGATGAAGTTTAAGTGGGGTTTTGGAATGATTTGCCATATGATCACCCCCTCGATACCTGCACTGCCAATACATGTATTTTGGACCAGCTATGTATTTTTTAGGGAATATTCTTGTGGAATCTCATTTAGTGGCGCCAACTTTAGCAAACAATATGGTTTTCAGCCTTAGATTTGTCTTACTGGTGAAAATTTAAGTACATCTTAATGCAGCCAACCACGAGCGAATTTTGGGCCAGCTGGAGCCAATATTGCCAAACTATTAGCACTGTTATATCAGATGTAATTCTAAAACCCGTTCAGTCAGATTTAGCATGTGCCACCTGATATTCTGGCCAAATTTCAGCACTATAGACCAACATTTGGTACTGGTTTGGTGTAATTTACATGTATTTTTGACCATTTTTACAGCAATATATGGGTGAAATAATTTATGTTCAGAGATGTAATGCTCCAAATGAGCCTAATATATCCTCAATTATTGTTAAAACATGTGCAAAATTAAATAAGGGCTTCAGATTGGTTGTATTAGGATATAGCTGATATTTCCCAATTTGAGGGGGGCTGAGCCTGGCCCCAAACCCCGGAAAATTGACATTTTTAATTGGTTTCCTGAGTAAGTCAAGCCAATACAGTATGAATGTCTAATATAAACTGAGTTTTCTGTGGAAATCTGAGCCAGATTGATGAAGTTTAAGTGGGGTTTTGGACTGATTTTCCATATGATCACCCCCTCGATACCTGCACTGCCAATACATGTATTTTGGACCAGCTATGTATTTCTTAAGGAATATTCTTGTGGAATCTTATTTAGTGGCGCCAACTTTAGCAAACAATATGGTTTTCAGGTTTAGATTTGTCTTACTGGTGAAAATTTAAGTACATCTTAATGCAGCCCACCAGAAGCGAATTTTGGGCCAGCTGGAGCCAATATTGCCAAACTATTAGCACTGTTATATCAGATGTAATTCTAAAACCGGTTCAGTCAGATTTAGCATGTGCCACCTGATATTATGGCCAAATTTCAGCATTATAGACCAACATTTGGTACTGGTTTGGTGTAATTTACATGTACTTTTTGACCATTTTTACAGCAATATATAGGTGAAATAATTTATGTTCAGAAATGTAATGCTCCAAATGCGCCTAATATATCCTCAATTATTGTTAAAACATGTGCAGAATTAAATAAGGGCTTCAGATTGGTTGTATTAGGATATAGCTGATATTTCCCAATTTGACGGTGGCTGAGCCTGGCCCCAAACCCCGGAAAAATGAAATTTTTAATTGGTTTCCTGAGTAAGTCAAGCCAATACAGTATGAATGTCTAATATAAACTGAGTTTTCTGTGAAAATCTGAGCCAGATTGATGAAGTTTAAGTGGGGTTTTGGAATGATTTGCCATATGATCACCCCCTCGATACCTGCACTGCCAATACATGTATTTTGGACCAGCTATGTATTTTTTAGGGAATATTCTTGTGGAATCTCATTTAGTGGCGCCAACTTTAGCAAACAATATGGTTTTCAGCCTTAGATTTGTCTTACTGGTGAAAATTTAAGTACATCTTAATGCAGCCAACCACGAGCGAATTTTGGGCCAGCTGGAGCCAATATTGCCAAACTATTAGCACTGTTATATCAGATGTAATTCTAAAACCCGTTCAGTCAGATTTAGCATGTGCCACCTGATATTCTGGCCAAATTTCAGCATTATAGACCAACATTTGGTACTGGTTTGGTGTAATTTACATGTATTTTTGACCATTTTTACAGCAATATATGGGTGAAATAATTTATGTTCAGAGATGTAATGCCCCAAATGCGCCTAATATATCCTCAATTATTGTTAAAACATGTGCAAAATTAAATAAGGGCTTCAGATTGGTTGTATTAGGATATAGCTGATATTTCCCAATTTGAGGGGGGCTGAGCCTGGCCCCAAACCCCGGAAAATTGACATTTTTAATTGGTTTCCTGAGTAAGTCAAGCCAATACAGTATGAATGTCTAATATAAACTGAGTTTTCCGTGAAAATCTGAGCCAGATTGATGAAGTTTAAGTGGGGTTTTGCACTGATTTGCCATATGATCACCCCCTCGATACCTGCACTGCCAATACATGTATTTTGGACCAGCTATGTATTTCTTAAGGAATATTCTTGTGGAATCTCATTTAGTGGCGCCAACTTTAGCAAACAATATGGTTTTCAGCCTTAGATTTGTCTTACTGGTGAAAATTTAAGTACATCTTAATGCAGCCCACCAGAAGCGAATTTTGGGCCAGCTGGAGCCAATATTGCCAAACTATTAGCACTGTTATATCAGATGTAATTCTAAAACCGGTTCAGTCAGATTTAGCATGTGCCACCTGATATTCTGGCCAAATTTCAGCATTATAGACCAACATTTGGTACTGGTTTGGTGTAATTTACATGTATTTTTGACCATTTTTACAGCAATATATGGGTGAAATAATTTATGTTCAGAGATGTAATGCTCCAAATGAGCCTAATATATCCTCAATTATTGTTAAAACATGTGCAAAATTAAATAAGGGCTTCAGATTGGTTGTATTAGGATATAGCTGATATTTCCCAATTTGAGGGGGGCTGAGCCTGGCCCCAAACCCCGGAAAATTGACATTTTTAATTGGTTTCCTGAGTAAGTCAAGCCAATACAGTATGAATGTCTAATATAAACTGAGTTTTCTGTGGAAATCTGAGCCAGATTGATGAAGTTTAAGTGGGGTTTTGGACTGATTTTCCATATGATCACCCCCTCGATACCTGCACTGCCAATACATGTATTTTGGACCAGCTATGTATTTTTTAGGGAATATTCTTGTGGAATCTCATTTAGTGGCGCCAACTTTAGCAAACAATATGGTTTTCAGCCTTAGATTTGTCTTACTGGTGAAAATTTAAGTACATCTTAATGCAGCCAACCACGAGCGAATTTTGGGCCAGCTGGAGCCAATATTGCCAAACTATTAGCACTGTTATATCAGATGTAATTCTAAAACCGGTTCAGTCAGATTTAGCATGTGCCACCTGATATTATGGCCAAATTTCAGCATTATAGACCAACATTTGGTACTGGTTTGGTGTAATTTACATGTACTTTTTGACCATTTTTACAGCAATATATAGGTGAAATAATTTATGTTCAGAAATGTAATGCTCCAAATGCGCCTAATATATCCTCAATTATTGTTAAAACATGTGCAGAATTAAATAAGGGCTTCAGATTGGTTGTATTAGGATATAGCTGATATTTCCCAATTTGACGGTGGCTGAGCCTGGCCCCAAACCCCGGAAAAATGAAATTTTTAATTGGTTTCCTGAGTAAGTCAAGCCAATACAGTATGAATGTCTAATATAAACTGAGTTTTCTGTGAAAATCTGAGCCAGATTGATGAAGTTTAAGTGGGGTTTTGGAATGATTTGCCATATGATCACCCCCTCGATACCTGCACTGCCAATACATGTATTTTGGACCAGCTATGTATTTTTTAGGGAATATTCTTGTGGAATCTCATTTAGTGGCGCCAACTTTAGCAAACAATATGGTTTTCAGCCTTAGATTTGTCTTACTGGTGAAAATTTAAGTACATCTTAATGCAGCCAACCACGAGCGAATTTTGGGCCAGCTGGAGCCAATATTGCCAAACTATTAGCACTGTTATATCAGATGTAATTCTAAAACCCGTTCAGTCAGATTTAGCATGTGCCACCTGATATTCTGGCCAAATTTCAGCATTATAGACCAACATTTGGTACTGGTTTGGTGTAATTTACATGTATTTTTGACCATTTTTACAGCAATATATGGGTGAAATAATTTATGTTCAGAGATGTAATGCCCCAAATGCGCCTAATATATCCTCAATTATTGTTAAAACATGTGCAAAATTAAATAAGGGCTTCAGATTGGTTGTATTAGGATATAGCTGATATTTCCCAATTTGAGGGGGGCTGAGCCTGGCCCCAAACCCCGGAAAATTGACATTTTTAATTGGTTTCCTGAGTAAGTCAAGCCAATACAGTATGAATGTCTAATATAAACTGAGTTTTCCGTGAAAATCTGAGCCAGATTGATGAAGTTTAAGTGGGGTTTTGCACTGATTTGCCATATGATCACCCCCTCGATACCTGCACTGCCAATACATGTATTTTGGACCAGCTATGTATTTCTTAAGGAATATTCTTGTGGAATCTCATTTAGTGGCGCCAACTTTAGCAAACAATATGGTTTTCAGCCTTAGATTTGTCTTACTGGTGAAAATTTAAGTACATCTTAATGCAGCCCACCAGAAGCGAATTTTGGGCCAGCTGGAGCCAATATTGCCAAACTATTAGCACTGTTATATCAGATGTAATTCTAAAACCGGTTCAGTCAGATTTAGCATGTGCCACCTGATATTCTGGCCAAATTTCAGCATTATAGACCAACATTTGGTACTGGTTTGGTGTAATTTACATGTATTTTTGACCAATGTTACAGCAATATATGGGTGAAATAATTTATGTTCAGAGATGTAATGCTCCAAATGAGCCTAATATATCCTCAATTATTGTTAAAACATGTGCAAAATTAAATAAGGGCTTCAGATTGGTTGTATTAGGATATAGCTGATATTTCCCAATTTGAGGGGGGCTGAGCCTGGCCCCAAACCCCGGAAAATTGACATTTTTAATTGGTTTCCTGAGTAAGTCAAGCCAATACAGTATGAATGTCTAATATAAACTGAGTTTTCTGTGGAAATCTGAGCCAGATTGATGAAGTTTAAGTGGGGTTTTGGACTGATTTTCCATATGATCACCCCCTCGATACCTGCACTGCCAATACATGTATTTTGGACCAGCTATGTATTTTTTAGGGAATATTCTTGTGGAATCTCATTTAGTGGCGCCAACTTTAGCAAACAATATGGTTTTCAGCCTTAGATTTGTCTTACTGGTGAAAATTTAAGTACATCTTAATGCAGCCAACCACGAGCGAATTTTGGGCCAGCTGGAGCCAATATTGCCAAACTATTAGCACTGTTATATCAGATGTAATTCTAAAACCGGTTCAGTCAGATTTAGCATGTGCCACCTGATATTATGGCCAAATTTCAGCATTATAGACCAACATTTGGTACTGGTTTGGTGTAATTTACATGTACTTTTTGACCATTTTTACAGCAATATATAGGTGAAATAATTTATGTTCAGAAATGTAATGCTCCAAATGCGCCTAATATATCCTCAATTATTGTTAAAACATGTGCAGAATTAAATAAGGGCTTCAGATTGGTTGTATTAGGATATAGCTGATATTTCCCAATTTGACGGTGGCTGAGCCTGGCCCCAAACCCCGGAAAAATGAAATTTTTAATTGGTTTCCTGAGTAAGTCAAGCCAATACAGTATGAATGTCTAATATAAACTGAGTTTTCTGTGAAAATCTGAGCCAGATTGATGAAGTTTAAGTGGGGTTTTGGACTGATTTGCCATATGATCACCCCCTCGATACCTGTACTGCCAATACATGTATTTTGGACCAGCTATGTATTTTTTAGGGAATATTCTTGTGGAATCTCATTTAGTGGCACCAACTTTAGCAAACAATATGGTTTTCAGCTTTAGATTTGTCTTACTGGTGAAAATTTAAGTACATCTTAATGCAGCCCACCAGAAGCGAATTTTGGGCCAGCTGGAGCCAATATTGCCACATTATTAGCACTGTTATATCAGATGTAATTCTAAAACCGGTTCAGTCAGATTTAGCATGTGCCACCTGATATTCTGGCCAAATTTCAGCATTATAGACCAACATTTGGTACTGGTTTGGTGTAAT
Organism: Sabellastarte sp. h YS-2021; assembly: GCA_964017235.1. Classification (NCBI taxonomy): domain Eukaryota; kingdom Metazoa; phylum Annelida; class Polychaeta; order Sabellida; family Sabellidae; genus Sabellastarte; species Sabellastarte sp. h YS-2021. The sequence goes on along the minus strand of OZ024930.1, from coordinate 56,093,222 downwards.
TTACATGTACTTTTTGACCATTTTTACAGCAATATATGGGTGAAATAATTTATGTTCAGAGATGTACTGCCCCAAATGCGCCTAATATATCCTCAATTATTGTTAAAACATGTGCAAAATTAAATAAGGGCTTCAGATTGGTTGTATTAGGATATAGCTGATATTTCCCAATTTGAGGGGGGCTCAGCCTGGCCCCAAACCCCGGAAAATTGACATTTTTAATTGGTTTCCTGAGTAAGTCAAGCCAATACAGTATGAATGTCTAATATAAACTGAGTTTTCCGTGAAAATCTGAGCCAGATTGATGAAGTTTAAGTGGGGTTTTGGACTGATTTGCCATATGATCACCCCCTCGATACCTGCACTGCCAATACATGTATTTTGGACCAGCTATGTATTTCTTAAGGAATATTCTTGTGGAATCTCATTTAGTGGCGCCAACTTTAGCAAACAATATGGTTTTCAGCCTTAGATTTGTCTTACTGGTGAAAATTTAAGTACATCTTAATGCAGCCCACCAGAAGCGAATTTTGGGCCAGCTGGAGCCAATATTGCCAAACTCTAAGCACTGTTATATCAGATGTAATTCTAAAACCATTTGAGTCAGATTTAGCATGTGTCACCTGATATTCTGGCCAAATTCCAGCATTATAGACCAACATTTGGTACTGGTTTGGTGTAATTTACATGTATTTTTGACCATTTTTACAGCAATATATGGGTGAAATAATTTATGTTCAGAGATGTAATGCTCCAAATGCGCCTAATATATCCTCAATTATTGTTAAAACATGTGCAAAATTAAATAAGGGCTTCAGATTGGTTGTATTAGGATATACCTGATATTTCCCAATTTGAGGGGGGCTGAGCCTGGCCCCAAACCCCAGAAAATTGAAATTTTTAATTGGTTTCCTGAGTAAGTCAAGCCAATACAGTATGAATGTCTAATATAAACTGAGTTTTCCGTGAAAATCTGAGCCAGATTGATGAAGTTTAAGTGGGGTTTTGGACTGATTTGCCATATGATCACCCCCTCGATACCTGCACTGCCAATACATGTATTTTGGACCAGCTATGTATTTCTTAAGGAATATTCTTGTGGAATCTCATTTAGTGGCGCCAACTTTAGCAAACAATATGGTTTTCAGCCTTAGATTTGCCTTACTGGGCAAAATTTAAGTACATCTTAATGCAGCCCACCAGAAGCGAATTTTGGGCCAGCTGGAACCAATATTGCCAAACTATTAGCACTGTTATATCAGATGTAATTCTAAAACTGGTTCAGTCAGATTTAGCATGTACCACCTGATATTCTGGCCAAATTCCAGCATTATAGACCAACATTTGGTACTGGTTTGGTGTAATTTGCATGTATTTTTGACCATTTTTACAGCAATATATGGGTGAAATAATTTATGTTCAGAGATGTAATGCTCCAAATGCGCCTAATATATCCTCAATTATTGTTAAAACATGTGCAAAATTAAATAAGGGCTTCAGATTGGTTGTATTAGGATATACCTGATATTTCCCAATTTGAGGGGGGCTGAGCCTGGCCCCAAACCCCGGAAAATTGAAATTTTTAATTGGTTTCCTGAGTAAGTCAAGCCAATACAGTATAAATGTCTGATATAAACTGAGTTTCCTGTGAAAATCTGAGCCAGATTGATGAAGTTTAAATGGGGTTTTGGACTGATTTGCCATATGATCACCCCCTCGATACCTGCACTGCCAATACATGTATTTTGGACCAGCTATGTATTTCTTAAGGAATATTCTTGTGGAATCTCATTTAGTGGCGCCAACTTTAGCAAATAATATGGTTTTTAGCCTTAGATTTGTCTTACTGGGCAAAATTTAAGTATATCTTAATGCAGCCCACCAGAAGCGAATTTTGGGCCAGCTGGAGCCAATATTGCCAAACTCTAAGCACTGTTATATCAGATGTAATTCTAAAACCGTTTGAGTCAGATTTAGCATGTGTCACCTGATGTTCTGGCCAAATTCCAGCATTATAGACCAACATTTGGTACTGGTTTGGTGTAATTTACATGTATTTTTGACCATTTTTACAGCAATATATGGGTGAAATAATTTATGTTCAGAGATGTAATGCTCCAAATGCGCCTAATATATCCTCAATTATTGTTAAAACATGTGCAAAATTAAATAAGGGCTTCAGATTGGTTGTATTAGGATATACCTGATATTTCCCAATTTGAGGGGGCTGAGCCTGGCCCCAAACCCCGGAAAAATGAAATTTTTAATTGGTTTCCTGAGTAAGTCAAGCCAATACAGTATGAATGTCTGATATAAATTGAGTTTCCTGTGAAAATCTGGGCCAGATTGATGAAGTTTAAGTGGGGTTTTGGACTGGTTTACACTTATAACTTATGGCTTCTGCATTCCTTGTCAACTGATGTGATGTTAAACATCAAAGTGGATTATAAAATAAATAACCTTTTCCATGAAAAAATAACATTCACAATACTATGCTTAATCCTTCAATAGAATAACTGGAAAAATGGATTACAAAGATAAACATTTGAGTCTTGGTATATGGCCAGTGTTTGGGGCTTCTCAGTAAAAACTTCCATCAAATCAAATTTTTAAATGGAGTTTCTTAATTTCAGTTAATGCAACAAAAATACAATATTTATTTACCTTCCTTGAACACATCCTCCAAGCTATAATGATTTTCCAAGCCATATTGAAATCTGTAAAACTCCATACTTATTACATAATAAATTTTCTGTTACTAATTAATAAAAATCAATATAAAATTTATGAAGTCAAAATTAGGTAACAAAGTGTGGCAAAAAAGCTTTTTCATGTTGAAAATCATAAATGCACTAATACTATAAGCAACAGAGTGGCAAAAAAAGTGTGGCGAGATCATTGTACCCCTGTGGCGAAATCAATGTCTCTGAAAAAACTGTGACAAAAACATGTGTGGCGAAATTAAGTGTGACGAAATCAACATACACCCTTATTAATGCTGCATTCCTTTTTGACCATGTACGGCGGTGCTATTTTCTCCCAAAACAGTTACTTGTATTTTTAATCACATTTTTCATGGATGTGAACTTGTAAGTACCAGTGCTGTATAACCAAAAGAATGCATCATTACTATCTATCATGTATCGGGAAATCTCGATCGTCATTTTAATTATTTATATGCATTTTGTCTGTATTTAAAATATTTTAAACATATTATTCGACTTATAGCATCAAATATTGCAAATTAAACTTAAAAATACTTCGGGATGGCAATAATCTTTAGAAGCAAATATGTATTTTGGGTGATAATAGAATTTCGACAACACTTAAACTGATACACATTTTTTATTAAACGCCCCTCGACTCTCCTTATAAAAACGATTTTTGTAAAGTTAGTGCACTGAGTTCCCCTTTGTGGGGGAGATATTGCGCCTGCAAAGCAGTAGATTAGTTTAGATTATTTATCACAACCCAGCAGGCACGCAACTTTGAAATCAGGTTGAATCCAACGGTGAAATCTGGTTGAAATACGTGTAGATTTTGCAAACCGTTTTTAGTTGGATCCAACTGGTGAAATCATGTTGAAACCAACTGTTAAAATCTGGTTGAATTCAATGGGTGAAATCAGGTTGAAATACGTGTAGATTTTGTAAACCATTTTTGGTTGGATCCAACCGGTGAAATCATGTTGAAACCAACTGTTGAAATCTGGTTGTATTTATGTGTGAAATCTGGTTGAAATACATGTAGATTTTCCAAACAGGTTTTGGTTGGATCCAATGTATGAAATAGGGCTGAATTCAATGGGTAAAATCAGGTTATTTACATAGTCTTCTTTATTTGAATCATTGTAGCTTGTGTGTCATAATTATAGCTTCTTAATAATATTATACAATAACTATCCATATGCATGGTTTACACTTTGGATACAACTTTAAAGTAATTAATTCTTTCCAAGGTGACATGTATTCATGAATCATTGTAAATTCAATATTCTATTTCTGATGACATTGTAATGATACATAATTTTGCATCAAATATAATTATAATTGCTCAAGCTATGTAAATTCATATTATCCAACTAGATATCCATTTTTATGTTTTTAATAGGACCAGTATTATTCAATGTCTTCAATTGAAATTCTTTTTGTGAAATTTTAAAATATTTTTTTTTCTTTGTAAAAAAAAACAAAAAATTGTGACATTATTTATATCTTCAGTATTTTATCCAATCAGTTTCTTTTAAATGTTTCATTAAGTTGGCTATAATTATATTGTAATTATAAAGAAGCTATAATCATGTAGCAAAGCCACAATGCTCAGTTCAGATGCTTGTGTCTCATACAACTTTGTCATATAAACTGAAAAAAACACAAGAAAAGCCACATTTGTAGAACTCCACCCATTACTCCCCACCTTAATTAGTTGTCAGTGCTGACCACAAAAAGCAGACTTAAAGAAGTAAACACCATGCATGCAAGTGAGCAAGGGTACACCCCCACCTCCACCCCTGCTGTGTTATCTAATTACTTTAGTCACAGGTCCAATGTTCTGTGTAGCAGGGTACAGATAAGAAAAACCAGGAACCCCTCAACCTCACTGTTGTGTGATAAAATGTTATACCTTAGGTTCTCTGTATAGAGAAGTTTTCAGTGTAAACTTGCAAACTGAAAACTAGTTCTTTGTGTATGGGAGAATTTGGAGAAACAAATTCTAATTACTAAGTTTTATGAATAAGTTTGAATTTACCTTTTTTTATTTAAGATAAGTTTGACTTTAAAATATTTTTTTAATTATCGGGAATTGCATTAATCAAAATATAATTATAAATTATAAAAATTATATTTGGATGTATCAGTTAATTAATAAGGAGAATGGATAAAGATGTACAAATACATGCACACATAATCTTTATCATCTTTATAATCTTTAAAAATTAGTCTTTGCTTTACAAATACCTACAAATTCAAAAACAATTGCAATAATAGTTCTTTCAAAAACTTAGACTTAATCACTATACCACCCTCTAGAAAAAGAATTTTCAATCAACGACCACCAGTCATTCATTTCCCAACATTCAACCTGTTTTCTGTTTTATAACATGACTAAGATTTCATGTCGAAAAACCTAACTTGATTTAGTGGTGATTTTTTTCTGAAGTATCACTACTTTTTCCAGTCAGAAATCCAGCTTTGAAATAGTGTTGAAATTGTGTCAGTGTCAGTTTTTCAACCAAAAATCACCATGATTTCTGGTCAAAATATCACTACTTTTTCATGTCAGAAAACTAACTTAGATTTAGTAGTTGGTAATGGGCATTTCAATGTCAGGACCTGTTTTCAACTCTAAATCAACGACATTTCAAGGCGTGTGCCTGCTGGGAAATGTTGTTTTATTATTATGGGATATCATTACACAGTAAAATGGGAATATTGTGTCAAAATGTGCACCAAATGTGGTAACTAGAAATATATTATATTTAGTTTCTTCTTGATTATTGCTATGTGTAACTACGGAAGCGTTGTACCCAATATGGTGGGCGAGACACTCTCATCCTATATTGCAGTTGGTCAGGAACCAGACTAACAAAGGATACGTTTGTAATTTAGTCTTCTCCGCAAGAAGAGCCAATCAAATTGCTCGTTACACAGTATATTACAGCTGAAACACATTTCCTGTACCTGTTGATGGTTAAGATGTCAAAATTAATAAAATTTGCTGAGTTATCTGGTAGTTACAGCTTATGATTTCATATCCACTTTTGCATTATTTGCCTTTTGACTGTAAAATTGTTTTGTTCTTAATTTGTACCTATCCTGTATGTATTTCAGCTCTTTTATTGTGGTGCTATTGTTCCCTGTTGAATTGCCAAGTGCTGGAATTGGATGAGAGGTACGTACTCCATCCTCCATACTGTATGTTTTTTAACAGTCGCTAGTAATATTTGATCCTGACAATGTTATAAATAAATTTTTTTTTAAATCTTGAATAGTCAATTGCAATTGTTTTGATTTTTTTTCATTCTTTTTGTAGATGGCACTAAAGAGCATATGGAGGCGTTAGACCGAGTTTCTGTCCCGTCGCCAATTGTTATTGATATACTGATGGACACAATGGCTGGGGACAGAGCTCACACGTACTTGTTTTCTGTGTAAATTTGAACTGTTGGAAATTATTGCATTAACCTTAGAAATTCTTTGATACGTCTACATAGCTGTATCTAGGTTATAATACATATGTTGTTGCACTAAACTGCTTTTACAAGCCAGGAATTTCTTTTTTGCAGATAGCAGTGCACTGTTAAAGGTTTGTTTACATTTTAAAAATAGGTTGAACTATACACATATCAGTAGGATAGGCATTAAATATTAGTGAACGGCACATATACATAGCTCAAAGAATGTAAATAATACTTTATATTTATACTTGAGAAATTATGTGTACAAATGTGCCGTTCAAAATTTACACAGAAAACAAGTACATGTAAGCTCTGTCCCCAGCCATTGTGTCCATCAGTATATCAATAACAATTGGCGACGGGACAGAAACTCGGTCTAATGGAGGCGTATGAGAGTATATGGAGGCATATGGGAGTATAAAAAAGCAGACTGGACTGATATAAATTCGACATGGAAGTGTAACTACCCCTTAACTATTAAAATTTCATTACTTCTGTTTTATTATCTTGTGTTGTTACGTTAAAGTTCTGTCTGAAAATGAGTCTGTAAACCTTGAGTTAAAGTGATCATACATGTAAATATACATAAAAAATGTAAACCGGATGTGCTGTTTGACAGTATTATAGATTCAGACAATTATTGAATTGATCAAAATATACATCAATATTAAAACTTTGGGCTTTTCGTTTAGCAGGCATAGATGCTCAAAAAGTTAACATACCATACTAGTGTAGTGACCAGAACTGCTTAGTAAATTCATTCCACCAAATTAAGCCATGTAATATAATGCACAAACTACCAATAATACCCACTGATTGACAAACCCGAAAATGCATGAAAACAACACATATGATAACTGTGAAAATAGAATGGTTAAATGCTGTTTACAGTCACATACACTTTTTATACCAGTTTCATACGCTTTTCTGACCATTACATATGCCTCCATATACTCCCCTTCGCTTCCATATACCCCATACGCTTTTTAGTACCACCGTAGATAATTACTTCGACTCTACTTCAGTTGTGTGTTTTGAGGCGTGGCACGACCCCACACAGAACTAGAGCTTTGCATGAAATCCTTTTCTGTTGAAAGAAACTTGATCAATTGACTAAAAATGGTTTAATGTAGTTCAAAACAATTGATATTAAGCTAAGGACACAGTATATGCTATTTTACACAGTTTTCACTATAAAAGAACACATTCAATTTTTTTTGAGAAATGTTCCAAAAACATTGAAAATGAGGAAATGTCATTTATTTTTAGCCAACTATGTTTGTATGTTGACTGATTTTTGGATGAAATATTATAAAATACTTGTGGAAAGACCCAGATAGCATGCCAACGTTGGTGCAACGTCAGCAAGCCACCGGTAAAAAAATTTTAGTCAGTGCATAGCATCAGCCAATGAGATTGCAGCATGGTGTTATTTGGCCATTGTTTAACAGAAGGCCAGTGATAGATGGATTGTGGGAGGATCTTAGTTAAGGGAATCCCTGATAAGTCACATGACCAAACATTAACAATGGTGGAACAGTGTCATAAGTCTATAATCTAGTGATAAAATTATAATGTTCACAAGAAACTTTTTCAGTGTGTATTTATAATGAGAATATTATTTTTATGTCTAAAATTGTTAAAAAGTTAGTTAAAATTTTTGGGCTCACTGAAATATGATTTCTAGACATACCATAGTGAATAATTTTTTACTAAGTTTCCCCAAATCCCATTTATTGCTTGCCGCCATCTTGAATAAAAATCCACCGTTGACCCAACATTGGCAAAATATAGATATCTAACCCGAGAAGTGGTCGGCAAGACACCTTTAGGCCAACGTTGGCAAAATCTGTTGACGATGTGACCAATAGCCAACTTTGCCCTACATTGGCAAAATCTGCCGACCATGTGACCAACAGCCAATGTCGGTCCGACGGTGGAATGCTATCTGGGGAGTTGTAGTTGTGTATGTGTATACATGTTTTATGCAGACCTCCAGTTCTATGTGGGGTCATGCCACGGCTCTACTCGTAAATAAAGTAGAGCTGAGATTACCATGTTTAGAAGTTCCTCAGAGTGGTACACTTTTTGGTTTCAGAGTGTCTTTGGACAGACATAATTCTCTTGATTTCAGAACCGTTGCGTTCATATTATAAAATATTTTACGAGTGGCTGTTGAATTAAAGCTGCTGTCGGTGAAAATAGATTAAAACAGAGATTGATGATTACATTGTCTGATTTGATGTCTGAACTCTGATTTTAAAAATTTGTTTATAAAATGTTCGGATTCTCTAGTTTTCAATTGTGTATGTGTAAAGTTGTGCAACCAGTAATCTAAATCAAAATCTCGCCTGTCCTTCTGTCCATCACAACAATTTTAACCTGCCCTTAACTTCTAAATCCCTCCATGGAGTTTTACCAAATTTGAGAAAACAGTGTATCCCAAAGAGATCTACAGTTTATTAGGTTTTCTGTCAGATTCCTTGAAACTTGTTGTCATGGCAACCGTTTTTTATTGAAATTTTTCAGGGGGATTTTGTGCTGCAGACTTAACCTTTTGCCAGATTGTTTTTGTAAAATTTGGTGAAAATGTGTACCCTAAACAGATCTACTCCTCATTAGGCTTTCGGCATGACACAACAAAAATTGTTGCCATGGGAACCAATCGTCTTTTTATGTCAGCTGACTTGTCAGTCAGCTGACATTATGTCATCACTCTGCGGCGTGGGCGTCCGCGTCCGCGAACAACTTCTTCTCCAAAACTACAAGGCCTAGAGACATGCTGTTTTTTTTAAAAGATACCTTATCTATCGAGGATGAAAAATTGTTCAAGGCATGCAAATCTGTCTGTTCGTCTGTTTGCTAGAGACATTACAAGGGGGGTACCCCCACCAAAAGTGTGAAAATTTCAACTTTTTATCACAATTTTCTCAGTGACTATTGCAGGGATTTCTCTCATATCTTGCATATATGTACTAGGCCAGAGGTAGATTCTCTTGTGTGAGTATGAGACCTGGATCTGTCTTACTTTTTTTTTAATAAATTTTTTTAATAATTTTTAATGCATTAAAATTCATGAAATCATGCACTAAATCACTTATAACTTCAAAAGTGTTGCATTTACAGCATTTTGTGAAAATATGTTGTTCAGCTACTTTTTTCATAGCTACAATATGGTGAGTAAGTTGGGTGTCTGTCTCAATAGCTAATTGAGTAATAGCTACTTTTGGGCTTTTCAGTAACTTCCATTATGAGTAAAATCACTTGTAACTTAAAAACTATTGCATTTAGAGAATTTCGTATAAATATGTTATTCAGCTACTTTTGGGCCAGCTATAACATAGTGAAATTTCAGACCTGTAGCTCATGGCATAGCTGAGTAATAGCTACTTTTAGGTTATCACTGTTGAGTAAATCGCTTATAACTTGAAAACTATTGCATTTAGAGAATTTCGTATAAATATGTTATTCAGCTACTTTTGGGTCAGCTATAACATAGTAAAATTTCAGACCTGTAGCTCATGGCATAGCTGAGTAATAGCTACTTTTAGGTTATCATTGTTGAGTAAATCACTTATAACTTGAAAAGTGTTGCATTTAGAGCATTTTGTTAAAATATGTTATTCAGCTACTTTTTTCATAGCTACAATATGGTGAGTAAGTTGGGTGTCTGTCTCAATAGCTAAGTGAGTAATAGCTACTTTTGGGCTTTTCAGTAACTTCCATCATGAGTAAAATCACTTGTAACTTAAAAACTATTGCATTTAGAGAATTTCGTATAAATATGTTATTCAGCTACTTTTGGGCCAGCTATAACATAGTAAAATTTCAGACCTGTAGCTCATGGCATAGCTGAGTAATAGCTACTTTTAGGTTATCACTGTTGAGTAAATCACTTATAACTTGAAAACTATTGCATTTAGACTTTTAGAGTATTTTGTTTCAATATGTTATTTACCTATTTTGGGGTCAGCTATAACATAGTGAAGTTTCAGACCTGTGGCTCATTTCATAGCTGAGTAATAGCTACTTTGAAGTTCTCACTGTTGAGTAAATCAGTTGTAATTGGAAAACTATTGCATTTACAGAAATTTGTGTAAATATGTTATTCAGCTACTTTTGGGTCAGCTATAACATAGTGAAATTATAGACCTATAGCTCATGGCACAAGTGAGCAATAGCTATTCTCAGGTACTGACTGTTGAGTAAATCAGCTATAACTTGAAAAATATTGCATTTGGAGTATTTTGTTAAAATATATTGTTCACCTACTTTTGGGTCAGCTATAACATAGTGAAATTACAGACCTATAGCTCATGGCATAGCGGAGCAATAGCTATTTTCAGGTTCTCACTATTGAGTAAATCAGTTGTAGCTTGAAAACTATTGCATTTACAGTAGTTTGCTTAAATATGTTGTTCACCTACTTTTGGGTTAGCTATAACATAGTAAAATTTCAGACATGTAGCTCATTGCATAGCTGAGTAATAGTTCCTTTGAGGTTCTCACTGTTGAGTAAATCAGTTGTAACTTGAAAACTATTACATTTAGAGTAATTTGTTAAATATGTTATTCACAGAATTTTTGGTCAGCTATAACATAGTGAAATTGCAAACCTCTATGTCATGGCATAGCTGAGCAATAGCTACTTTCAGGTTCTCACTGTTGAGTAAATCATTGTATCCACTGGATAGCCGCAGTGTGTAGAGAGAGATTTCACCATTACTGCTCTGATGAAAAAAAATATTATAGCTAGCTTTCTTAAGTTTGCAGTATATATTAATAACCATAAAATGTTGTCTGGGAATATTTTTGGCCTCATTTTGAGAAACAAGATGGCCGCCACAGGTGTTTTTTGTCAGTCATGAAAAGTGCTTATATCTCCCTTATTATTGATCCTAGAGGTTTGGGATGATAAACCAACCTGTAGGAAATCATGGGGTGGGAATCTTTTGGTGTGGTCAGATTTGACCTTCAATGACCCCTCCTTCAAGGTCAAACAAGGATAGCCAAACTTAAAAGTGCTTATAACTCGCTTATTATTGGTCCCAGAGGTTTGGGATGGTAAACAGACAGGAAATCATGGGCTGTGAATCTGTTGATATGGTCCGATTTGACCTTGGAACCCTCCTTCAAGGTCAAATGAGGATAGCGAAAATTGAAAGTGCCTACAACTTGCTTATTATTGGTGACAGAGATTTGGGATGGTAAACCATCCCATAGGAAATCATTGGCTCGGAATCTTTTGGTATGGTCAGATTTCACCTTTGGACCCCTCCTTCAAGGTCAAATGAGGACAGCCAAGCTTAAAAGTGCTTATAACTCATTTATAATTGGTCCTAGAGGTTTGGAATGGTAAACCATAGGAAATCATGGGCTGGGAATGTATATGTGTGGTTAGATTTGACCTTGGACCCCTTCTTCAAGGTCGAACGAGGATATTGCATTTGTAGTATTTCTTTAAATATGTTTTAACCTATTTTTTACACTTAAACAATTACCTTGTTATTTTCCTTCATAATACCATTTACAGGGCACAACTTTTTTATCCTTTTCTTCTGTCAGCTTCGGAATTTCTTTCGAACTTGCTGTTCAGTTACCATTTACTGTATTTCTGTACAGCCCTTTTTATGTCAGCTGACTTGTCAGTCAGCTGGCATTATGTCGTCACTCTGCGGCGTGGGCGTACGCGTCCGCGTCCGCGTGAACAACCTCTCCTCCAAAACTACAAGGCCTAGAGACGTGCTGTTTTTTTTAAAAGATACCTTATCTATCGAGGATGAAAAATTGTTCAAGGCATGCAAATCTGTCCGTTCGTCTGTTTGCTAGAGACATTACAAGGGGGGTACCCCCACCAAAAGTGTGAAAATTTCAACTTTTTATCACAATTTTCTCAGTGACTATTGCAGGGATTTCTCTCATATCTTGCATATATGTACTAGGCCAGAGGTAGATTCTCTTGTGTGAGTATGAGACCTGGATCTCTCTTACTTTTTTTTTAATAAATTTTTTTAATAATTTTTAATGCATTAACATTCATGAAATCATGCACAAAATCATTTATAACTTGAAAACTGTTGCATCTAGAGCATTTTGTTAAAATATGTTATTCAGCTACTTTTTTCATAGCTACAATATGGTGAGTAAGTTGGGTGCCTGTCTCAATAGCTAAGTGAGTAATAGCTACTTTTGGGCTTTTCAGTAACTTCCATCATGAGTAGAATCACTTGTAACTTAAAAACTATTGCATTTAGAGAACTTCGTATAAATATGTTATTCAGCTACTTTTGGGTCAGCTATAACATAGTAAAATTTTAGACCTGTAGCTCATGGCATAGCTGAGTAATAGCTACTTTTACGTTATCACTGTTGAGTAAATTGCTTATAACTTCAAAACTATTGCATTTAGAGAATTTCGTATAAATATGTTATTCAGCTACTTTTGGGTCAGCTATAACATAGTAAAATTTCAGACCTGTAGCTCATGGCATAGCTGAGTAATAGCTACTTTTAGGTTATCACTGTTGAGTAAATTGCTTATAACTTGGAAACTATTGCATTTAGAGTATTTTGTTTCAATATGTTATTCACCTATTTTGGGATCAGCTATAACATAGTGAAGTTTCAGACCCGTGGCTCATTGCATAGCTGAGTAATAGCTACTTTGAAGTTCTCACTATTGAGTAAATCAGTTGTAATTGGAAAACTATTGCATTTAGAGAATTTCGTATAAATATGTTATTCAGCTACTTTTGGGTCAGCTATAACATAGTAAAATTTCAGACCTGTAGCTCATGGCATAGCTGAGTAATAGCTACTTTTAGGTTATCACTGTTGAGTAAATCACTTATAACTTGAAAACTATTGCATTTAGAGTATTTTGTTTCAATATGTTATTCACCTATTTTGGGGTCAGCTATAACATAGTGAAGTTCCAGATCTGTGGCTCATTGCATAGCTGAGTAATAGCTACTTTGAAGTTCTCACTATTGAGTAAATCAGTTGTAATTGGAAAACTATTGCCTTTACAGAAATTTGTGCAAATATGTTATTCAGCTACTTTTGGGTCAGCTATAACATAGTGAAATTACAGACCTGTAGCTCATGGCACAACTGAGCAATAGCTGTTCTCAGGCACTGACTGTTGAGTAAATCAGCTATAACTTGAAAAATATTGCATTTGGAGTATTTTGTTAAAATATATTGTTCACCTACTTTTGGGTTAGCTATAACATAGTGAAATTACAGACCTATAGCTCATGGCATAGTGGAGCAATAGCTATTTTCTGGTTCTCACTATTTACAGTATTTTGCTTAAATATGTTGTTCACCTACTTTTGGGTCAGCTATAACATAGTAAAATTTCAGACCTGTAGCTCATGGCATAGCTGAGTAATAGCTACTTTTAGGTTATCACTGTTGAGTAAATCAGTTGTAATTGGAAAACTATTGCATTTAGAGAATTTAGTATAAATATGTTATTCAGCTACTTTTGGGTCAACTATAACATAGTAAAATTTCAGACCTGTAGCTCATGGCATAGCTGAGTAATAGCTACTTTTAGGTCATCACTATTGAGTAAATCAGTTGTAACTTGAAAACTATTGCATTTACAGTATTTTGCTTAAATATGTTGTTCACCTACTTTTAGGTCAGCTATAACAGAGCAAAAATTCAGACATGTAGCTCATTGCATAGCTGAGTAATAGCTACTTTTAGGTCATCACTATTGAGTAAATCAGTTGTAACTTGAAAATTATTACATTTAGAGTATTTTGTTAAATATGTTATTCACAGACGTTTTGGTCAGCTATAACATAGTGAAATTGCAGACCTCTATGTCATGGGATAGCTGAGCAATAGCTTCTTTCAGGTTCTCACTGTTGAGTAAATCATTGTATCCAACCTGTAGGAAATCATGGGCTGGGAATCTGTTAATATGGTCCGATTTGACCTTGGAACCCTCCTTCAAGGTCAAATGAGGATAGCCAAAAATAAAAGTGCTTATAACTCGCTTATTATTGGTCCCAGAGGTTGGAATGAAAACCAACCTATAGAAAATCATGAGCTGGGAATTTTTTGGTGTGGTCGGATTTCACCTTGGACCCCTCCTTCAAGGTCAAATGAGGATAGCCAAACTTAAAAGTGCTTGAAATAACTTGAAAAATATTGCATTTGGAGTAATTTGTTAAAATATATTGTTCACCTACTTTTGGGTTAGCTATAACATAGTGAAATTACAGACCTATAGCTCATGGCATAGCGGAGCAATAGCTATTTTCTGGTTCTCACTATTGAGTAAATCAGTTGTAACTTGAAAACTATTGCATTTACAGTATTTTGCTTAAATATGTTGTTCAGCTACTTTTAGGTCAGCTATAACAGAGCAAAAATTCAGACATGTAGCTCATTGCATAGCTGAGTAATAGTTACTTTGAGGTTCTCACTCTTGAGTAAATCAGTTGTAACTTGAAAATTATTACATTTAGAGTATTTTGTTAAATATGTTATTCACAGACGTTTTGGTCAGTTATAACATAGTGAAATTGCAGACCTCTATGTCATGGGATAGCTGAGCAATAGCTTCTTTCAGGTTCTCACTGTTGAGTAAATCATTGTATCCAACCTGTAGGAAATCATGGGCTGGGAATCTGTTAATATGGTCCGATTTGACCTTGGAACCCTCCTTCAAGGTCAAATGAGGATAGCCAAACATAAAAGTGCTTATAACTCGCTTATTATTGGTCCCAGAGGTTGGAATGAAAACCAACCTATAGAAAATCATGAGCTGGGAATTTTTTGGTGTGGTCGGATTTCACCTTGGACCCCTCCTTCAAGGTCAAATGAGGATAGCCAAACTTAAAAGTGCTTATAACTCACTTATTATTGGTCCTAGAGGTTTCGAATGGAAAACCAACCTATAGAAAATCATGGGCTGGGAATCTTTTGGTGTGGTCGGATTTGACCTGGGACCCCTCCTTCAAGGGCAGTTGAGGATAGCCAAACTTACAATTGCTTAGAACTCGCTTATTATTGGTCCTACAAGTTTGGGATGGTAAACAAGCTACAGGAAATCATGGGCTGGGAATTTTTTTGTGTGGTCGGATTTGACCTTGGACCCCCTCCTTCCAGGTCAAACGAAGATAGCCAAACTTAAAGTGCTTATAACTCGCGTATTATTGGTCTTGGAGGTTTGGGATGGTAAACCAACATATAGGAAATCATGGGCTGGGATTCTTTTGGTGTGGTCAGATTTGACCTGGGACCCCTCCTTCAAGGGCAGTTGAGGATAGCCAAACTTACAATTGCTTAGAACTCGCTTATTATTGGTCCTACAAGTTTGGGATGGTAAACAAGCTACAGGAAATCATGGGCTGGGAATTTTTTTGTGTGGTCGGATTTGACCTTGGACCCCCTCCTTCAAGGTCAAACAAGGATAGCCAAACTTAAAAAGTGCCTATAACTCACTTATTATTGGTCCGAGAGGTTTGGGATGGTAAACCATCCTAAATTCTTTGGCTGGGAATCTTTTGGTATGGTCAGATTTGACCTTTGGACCCCTTCTTCATGGTGGAACGAGGATATTGCATTTATAGTATTTCTTTAAATATTTTTAACCTACTTTTTACCCTTAAACAATTACCTTGTTACTTTATTTCATAATACCATTTGCAGGGCACAACTTTTTTGTCGTTTTCTTCTGTCAGCTTCGGAATATTTTTCGAACATGTGTTCAGTTACCATTTACTGTATTTCTGTACAGCCCTTTCCCTGATAATTATGCTTTCCTCTCATTATCACCATCACAAATCAAAAACATTCAGTCAGCTGACACAGTGCCCGTTCACGGGCACTCTCCTCTTGTCCTGATAATTATTCTGTCCTCTAATCACCTTCACAAATCAAAAACACTCAGTCAGCTGACACAGTGCCCGTTCACGGGCACTCTCCTCTTGTTTTTTATATATATGTAAGAAAGGCACAATTCTTGAGATATAAGCGAATCTGCTAAGATCTAAATCAAAGTGTCTTATGATTTCATCTCTCCACTAATATATTAAAGGACTACAAACCTTACAAAAGTTTTGTGCTAATATTTTACAATGTATCGAAAACCATTTAAATACTTTGATAAGGGATTAATCTTATCAGTGCAGGAAGATTGACCAAAAAAAAATGATAATAAAAAATGGTCTGACAGAAATAGGTTTGTAATAATTGTGAATCACACAAAATAGATGCTACAAAAATACCCAATGAATGCCTGTACTGTAGCATGAGAGATGGCCTGTCTGGGGATATATTGGCTGTTGAGTCGGAATCTAGTTAATTCCAAGTATTTACACTGAAAGGAGATAACTTGCACAATTTAGTAGAACCAAAAAAACTCAGCCTGAGGACTCAGCTTTAGAGACGGTATGAAAGGAGCATTTTTATCTCCCGCCGGGCTTTAGCCCGGGAGGGAGATTATGAAATGATGTCTGTGCGTGTGTGCGTGCGTGCATGCGTTAGTTAGTCACACAGATTTCTCCAAAACTACTACAGCTACAGATTTTTTGTAAATTAATTGTCCCAATGAATTTTCATGCCCTTGAAAATTTTTTTGGTTTTATTGACTTAGGCCTAAAGATAAGTGAGTAATAGCAATCTTAGCTACTTTGAGTAAAAGGCTCATAACTCAAAAACTATTGCAGTAACAACTTTTTCTTCAAATATGTTGTTCAGCTACTTTGTCCTTAGCTATAAGATGGTACATAGTTTGGGGTACCATTGCATGCCATAAGTGAGTAATAGCTATTTTCTCATTTGTAGCTAAATAACAGAAGAAGTAAATGTCAAATATCTTCAAAAGTATTGAAGTTAGGGAAATCTTTTCAAATATGTTGTCCATCTTCTTTTTGGTAAGCTATCACATACTAAAGTTTCAGACCTGTTGCACATTGCATAGCTGAGTAATAGCTACTTTGAAATTCTGACTGTTGAGTAAAGCCATTGTAACTCCAAAACTATTGCACTTAGAGTGTTTTCCTAAAATGTGTTGTTCAGCTACTTTGTTCTTAGCTGTAAGATGGTACATAGTTTGGGGTTCTATTGCTTGCCATAAGTGAGTAATAGCTATTTTCTCATTTCTAGCTAAATAACAGAAGAAGTAAATGTCAAATATCTTCAAAAGTATTGAAGTTAGGGAAATCTTTTCAAATATGTTGTCCATCTACTTTTTGGTAAGCTATAACATAGTAAAGTTCAGACCTGTTGCACCTTGGATAGCTGAGTTATAGCTACTTTGAAATTGTGACTGTTGAGTAAAGCCATTGTAACTCCAAAACTATTGCAGTTAGAGTATTTTCCTAAAATATGTTGTTCAGCTACTTTGTCCTTAGCTATAAGATGGTACATAGTTTGGGGTTCTATTGCATGCCATAAGTGAGTAATAGCTATTTTGTTATTTGTAGCAAAATCATGACATAAGTAAATGTCAAATATCTTCAAAAGTATTAAAGTTAGGGAATTCTTTTCAAATATGTTATCCATCTACTTTTTCATAAGCTATCACATAGTAAAGTTTCAGATCTGTTGCACATTGGATAGCTGAGTAATAGCTACTTTGAAATTCTACAGTTGAGTAAATCCATTGTAACTCCAAAACTATTGCAGTTACAATATTTTCGTAAAATATGTTGTTCAGCTACTTTGTCCTTAGCTATAAGCTGGCATGTAGTTTGGGGTTCTATTGCATGCCATAAGTGAGTAATAGCTATTTTCTTATTAGTAGCAAAATAATGACATAAGTAAATGTCAAATATCTTCAGAAGTATTAAAGTTACGGAATTCTTTTCAAATATGTCATTCATCTACTTTTTTGTAAGCTATCACATAGTAAAGTTTCAGACCTGTTGCACATTGCATAGCTAAGTAATAGCTACTTTGAAATTGTGACTGTTGAGTAAATCCATTGTAACTCCAAAACTATTGCAGTTACAGCTTTTTCTTCAAATATGTTGTTCAGCTACTTTGTCCTTAGCTATAAGCTGGCATGTAGTTTGGGGTTCTATTGCATGCCATAAGTGAGTAATAGCTATTTTCTTATTAGTAGCAAAATAATGACATAAGTAAATGTCAAATATCTTCAAAAGTATTAAAGTTACGGAATTCTTTTCAAATATGTCATTCATCTACTTTTTTGTAAGCTATCACATAGTAAAGTTTCAGACCTGTTGCACATTGCAGAGCTAAGTAATAGCTACTTTGAAATTGTGAGTGTTGAGTAAATCCATTGTAACTCCAAAACTATTGCAGTTACAGCTTTTTCTTCAAATATGTTGTTCAGCTACTTTGTCCTTAGCTATAAGATGGTATATATTTTGGGGTTGTATTGCATGCCATAAGTGAGTAATAGCTATTTTCTTATTTGGAGCAAAATAACAACATAAGTAAATGTCAAATATCTTCAAAAGTATTAAAGTTAGGGAAATATTTTCAAATATGTTATTCATCTAGTTTTTGATAACCTATCACATAGTAAAGTTTCAGACCTGTTGCACATTGGATAGCCGAGTAATACCTACTTTGAAATTGTGACTGTAGGGTAAATGCATATAGTTTGGGGTTCTATTGCATGCCATAAGTGAGTAATAGCTATTTTCTTATTTGTGGCAAAATAATGACATAATTTTTCTCAAATAGCTGCTTCATCTACTTTTGGGAGAGCTTTCACATGGTGAAGTTTCAGACCCGCAGCTAATTATTCACCTACTCAAAATGAGTAAATGATAATTATCTCTAAAAGTATTGCGGATATCCAATTTTTATCAAATAACTCATTCATCTACTTTTGGGAGAGCTTTCACATGGTGAAGTTCCAGACCTGTAGCTAATTACTCACCTACTCAAAATGAGTAAATGTGAATTATCCCTAAAAGTATTGGGGATATCCAATTTTTCTTAAATAACTCATTCACCTACTTTTGGAAGAGCTTTCACTTGGTGAAGTTTCAGACCCGTAGCTAATTATTCACCTACTCAAAATGAGTAAATGCTAATTAAGCGTCCCGCAAGGGACGCTTGTTTGTGTATGGGAGAGCTTCAGGCTCCGCCGGCTCCGCATTTTGTTTTCCTTATAACTCTGTAACCGTTAGGCGGATTCTTTTCAAATTTGGCAGGTTTAGGCAGTAGGCTTGGGAAATTTTTTTGAATATGCTGCAGTGACATTTCAACCAATCAGAGAGGTCACGTGACCAAAAATGTCTTTTTTCGATGGGGAAGCTTGTCCGGATGATAACTTGAAAGGAATTTTATCAATTCACCTGAAACTTGGCAAATACATTCATTCTATTAAAATCTGGAAATCATTAGATTTTGGCATTGATTGGTCAAGAAATGGCCGAGTAATTAATGATTAATTAATCATTACGAATTTTCCAAATAAGGAAAACACAAAAATGCTTATATCTCGAAAACCGTGCTAGATAGAGCGATTTCGACGAAATTTTTGACCCACAGGGTATCTCTGCGGAGTAGTTTTCCCAATTTTCAAAAAAATTTTGTCTCGCCAAAAATGGCGGCCATTTTGAATTTTCGAAATTTTCGCAAAAATTGCAAAACACAAAAATGCTTATATCTCAAAAACCGTGCTAGATAGAGCAATTTCGACAAAATTTTTGACCCGCAGGATATCTCTGCGGAGTACTTTTCCCAATTTTCAAAAAATTTTTGTCTCGCCAAAAATGGCGGCCATTTTGAATTTTCGAAATTTTCACAAAAATTGCAAAAAACAAAAATGCTTATATCTCGAAAACCGTGCTAGATAGAGCGATTTCGACGAAATTTTTGACCCACAGGGTATCTCTGCAGAGTAGTTATCCCAATTTTGAAAAAATTTTTGTCTCGCCAAAAATGGCGGCCATTTTGAATTTTCGAATTTTTCGCCAAAATTGCAAAACATAAAAATGCTTATATCTCGAAAACCCTGCAAGATAGAGCGATTTCGACGAAATTTTTGACCCACAGGGTATATCTGCAGAGTAGCCATGGTAATTTTCAAAAAAATTTTATCTCGCCAAAAATGGCGGCCATTTTGAATTTTCGAATTTTTCGCAAAAATTGCAAAACATAAAAATGCTTATATCTCGAAAACCCTGCTAGATAGAGCGATTTCGACGAAATTTTTGACCCGCGGGGTATCTCTGCAGAGTAGCCATGCCAATTTTCAAAAAAATTTTGTCTTGCCAAAAATGGCGGCCATTTTGAATTTTCGAATTTTTGCGCAAAAATTGCAAAACACAAGAATGCTAATATTTCGAAAACTGTGCTACATAGAGCGATTTCGACGAAATTTTTTATCTTCAGGGTATCTCTGCAGAGCAGCTATCCCAAAGAGCTTTCACTTGGTGAAGTTTCAGACCCATAGCTAATTGCTCACCTATTCAAAAAGAGTAAATGTGAATTACCTCTAAAAGTATTGCAGCTGGCCAATTTTTCTCAAATAACTCATTCACCTACTTTTGGAAGAGCTTTCACTTGGTGAAGTTTCAGACCCGTAGCTAATTACTCACCTACTCAAAATGAGTAAATGCTAATTATCTCAAAAACTATTGCGGATACCCAATTTTTATCAAATAACTCATTCATGTACTTTTGGGAGAGCTTTCACATGGTGAAGTTTCAGACCCGTAGATGATTACTCACCTACTCAAAATGAGTAAATGCGAATTATCTCTTAAAAGTATTGCAGATAGCCAATTTTTCTCAAATAACTCATTCACCTACTTTTGGAAGAGCTTTCACATGGTGAAGTTTCAAACCCATAGCTAATTACTCACCTACTCAAAATGAGTAAATGCGAATTATCTGTAAAAGTATTGCGGATACCCAATTTTTCTCAAATAACTCATTCATCTACTTGTGGGAGAGCTTTCACATGGTGAAGTTTCAGACCCATAGCTAATTACTCACCTACTCAAAATGAGTAAATGCGAATTATCTCTAAAAGTATTGCAGATAGCCAATTTTTCTCAAATAACTCATTCACCTACTTTTGGGAGAGCTTTCACTTGGTGAAGTTTCAGACCTATAGCTAATTACTCACCTACTCAAAATGAGTAAATGCGAATTATCTCTAAAAGTATTGCAGATAGCCAATTTTTCTCAAATAACTCATTCACCTACTTTTGGGAGAGCTTTCACTTGGTGAAGTTTCAGACCCATAGCTAATTACTCACCTACTCAAAATGAGTAAATGCGAATTATCTCTAAAAGTATTGCAGATAGCCAATTTTTGTCAAATTAATCATTCACCTACTTTTGGCAGAGCTTTCACTTGGTGAAGTTTCAGACCCATAGCTAATTACTCACCTACTCAAAATGAGTAAATGCGAATTATCTCTAAAAGTATTGCAGATAGCCAATTTTTCTCAAATAACTCATTCACCTACTTTTGGGAGAGCTTTCACTCTGTGAAGTTTCAGACCCATAGCTAATTACTCACCTACTCAAAATGAGTAAATGCGAATTATCTCTAAAAGTATTGCAGATAGCCAATTTTTCTCAAATAACTCATTCACCTACTTTTGGCAGAGCTTTCACTTGGTGAAGTTTCAGACCCATAGCTAATTACTCACCTACTCAAAATGAGTAAATGTGAATTATCTCTAAAAGTATTGCAGATAGCCAATTTTTCTCAAATAACTCATTCACCTACTTTTGGGAGAGCTTTCACTTGGTGAAGTTTCAGACCCACAGGTAATTACTCACCTACTCAAAATGAGTAAATGCGAATTATCTGTAAAAGTATTGCGGATACCCAATTTTTATCAAATAACTCATTCACCTACTTGTGTGAGAGCTTTCACTCTGTGAAGTTTCAGACCCATAGCTAATTACTCACCTACTCAAAATGAGTAAATGCGAATTATCTCTAAAAGTATTGCAGATAGCCAATTTTTCTCAAATAAATCATTCACCTACTTTTGGGAGAGCTTTCACTTGGTGAAGTTTCAGACCCATAGCTAATTACTCACCTACTCAAAATGAGTAAATGCGAATTATCTCTAAAAGTATTGCAGATAGCCAATTTTTCTCAAATAACTCATTCACTTACTTTTGGCAGAGCTTTCACTTGGTGAAGTTTCAGACCCATAGCTAATTACTCACCTACTCAAAATGAGTAAATGCGAATTATCTCTAAAAGTATTGCAGATAGCCAATTTTTCTCAAAGAACTCATTCACCTACTTTTGGGAGAGCTTTCACTCTGTGAAGTTTCAGACCCATAGCTAATTACTCACCTACTCAAAATGAGTAAATGCGAATTATCTCTAAAAGTATTGCAGATAGCCAATTTTTCTCAAATTAATCATTCACCTACTTTTGGGAGAGCTTTCACTTGGTGAAGTTTCAGACCTATAGCTAATTACTCACCTACTCAAAATGAGTAAATGCGAATTATCTCTAAAAGTATTGCAGATAGCCAATTTTTCTCAAATAACTCATTCACCTACTTTTGGGAGAGCTTTCACTTGGTGAAGTTTCAGACCCCTAGCTAATTACTCACCTACTCAAAATGAGTAAATGCGAATTATCTCTAAAAGTATTGCAGATAGCCAATTTTTCTCAAATTAATCATTCACCTACTTTTGGGAGAGCTTTCACTTGGTGAAGTTTCAGACCCATAGCTAATTACTCACCTACTCAAAATGAGTAAATGCGAATTATCTCTAAAAGTATTGCAGATAGCCAATTTTTCTCAAATAACTCATTCACCTACTTTTGGCAGAGCTTTCACTTGGAGAAGTTTCAGACCCATAGCTAATTATTCACCTACTCAAAATGAGTAAATGCGAATTATCTCTAAAAGTATTGCAGATAGCCAATTTTTCTCAAATAACTCATTCACCTACTTTTGGCAGAGCTTTCACTCTGTGAAGTTTCAGACCCATAGCTATTTATTCACCTACTCAAAATGAGTAAATGCTAATTATCTGTAAAAGTATTGCGGATACCCAATTTTTATCAAATACTCATTCATCTACTTGTGGGAGAGCTTTCACATGGTGAAGTTTCAGACCCATAGCTAATTACTCACCTACTCAAAATGAGTAAATGCGAATTAGCTCTAAAAGTATTGCAGATAGCCAATTTTTCTCCAATAACTCATTCACCTACTTTTGGGAGAGCTTTCACTTGGTGAAGTTTCAGACCCATAGATAATTATTCACCTACTCAAAATGAGTAAATGCGAATTATCTCTAAAAGTATTGCAGATAGCCAATTTTTCTCAAATTAATCATTCACCTACTTTTGGCAGAGCTTTCACTTGGTGAAGTTTCAGACCCATAGCTAATTATTCACCTACTCAAAATGAGTAAATGCGAATTATCTCTAAAAGTATTGCAGATAGCCAATTTTTCTCAAATAACTCATTCACCTACTTTTGGCAGAGCTTTCACTCTGTGAAGTTTCAGACCCATAGCTATTTATTCACCTACTCAAAATGAGTAAATGCTAATTATCTGTAAAAGTATTGCGGATACCCAATTTTTATCAAATACTCATTCATCTACTTGTGGGAGAGCTTTCACATGGTGAAGTTTCAGACCCATAGCTAATTACTCACCTACTCAAAATGAGTAAATGCGAATTAGCTCTAAAAGTATTGCAGATAGCCAATTTTTCTCCAATAACTCATTCACCTACTTTTGGGAGAGCTTTCACTTGGTGAAGTTTCAGACCCATAGATAATTATTCACCTACTCAAAATGAGTAAATGTGAATTATCTCTTAATAGTATTGCAGATAGCCAATTTTTCTCAAATAACTCATTCACCTACTTTTGGAAGAGTTTTCACACACGAAAGTGAAAAATTGTGAATATCTCAGAAAAGCTATTTCTTCTGCTTTAATGCTCGGCGGGAGATACACACTGCGGCAGTGGTCTTGACAAAAATTTTTGTCTCCCCAAAAGTTTGTCCGTGTTGTATCTCAGAAACCATAAGGTGTAGGAAGTTGAAATGTGGTTGGCATGTTGGTTGGGGGTGTAGGTGTGTAACTTTATGGTGTGACCTTGATTTGACCTTTGACCTTGTCATATTGACCTTGATTTTGAAAATCTCGCACAGGCTATACCTCAGAAACTGTAAGATGTAGGAAGTTGAAACTTTGTAGGGACATTTGTTTGGGATTGTAGGTGTGCAAAGTGATAGTGTGACCTTGATTTGACCTTGCTGTTGTGACCTTGACCTTTAAAATCTTGCCCGGGCGATATCTCAGAAACCATAAGTTGCATGAGGTTGAAACTTGGTTGGGACATTGGTTAGGGTGTAGGTAACTTCATAGTGTGACCTTGATTTGACCTTTCCATAGTGACGTTGAGTTTAAAAATCATGTCTGGGTTGTATCTCAGAAACCATAAGGTGTAGGAGGTTAAAACTTGGTAGGGACCTTGATTTGACCTTGCTGTAGTGACCTTGACCATTAAAATATTGTCCAGACTATATCTCTGAATCTGTAAGGTGTTGAAGATATGGACATTATTTAGGGGTTTAGGTATGCAATGTCATGGTGTGACCTTGATTTGACCTTTGCCCTAGTGAGCTTAAACTTAAAAATCTTATCCGGGATATATCTCAGAAACTGTAAGGTGTAGAAAGTTAATTCTTGGATGGATCATTGGTTTGGGAGTGTAGCCTGTGCAGGTATGCTAAGTCGTGGTGTGATCTTTAACCTTGGCTCTGCCAAAGTGTGGTCACCTGCCATAATTGAGACATTTTTCCCTTATGACAAAAGATTTCTGTAACTGATTATTAAGCGTCCCTGAAAGGGCGCTTATTTGTTTTCGCCTCAGTTTCCTCGCCGCCGCATTATGATCTCCCTTGAATATCTCCCTTATTATTAGAAGGTTTCAAACCATATTTGGCAGTTGTATACCGTAGGCGTGGGAAAATTTTTCTGCATGCTTAAATTTGACCTTTGACCTTTATGAAGATCACATGATCAAAAACAATTTTTTTGAAGTACACCCCCCTGTCATCGTAGTTCAGGAAAAACTACTTGCTACACAGCCTTATAATTTGACACACCTGTTCATACTATCGAAAACGCGAGCTGATCAGATTTTGGGAGCAGTCCCTTGAAAAATGTCTCATTTATGAGTGATTTTCTGACACCTTCCAATCTGAAAGCCTTAAATTTAGGTCAACCCCCCTATTATCTTCTTAAGTATTGCATTTAGAGCCATAAAATGTATTGGGAGGTAATAGGAAACCATATGTGGAGAGTCTAAATAGCCGGTCAGTTTTACCCCACGGCCCCCCTTATGGGTCAAACTGGGGTCATAAAATAGCTGATTTTGAGTTTTTGCCTTATATCTCCTTTATTTTTGCTTTTATAGCTTCAGAATGTATTAAGAGGTATTGGGAAAGCACATGTGGAGAGTCGGTCAGTTTTACCTCCGATCCCTCGTTATGGGCCAAACTGGGGTCATAAAATAGCTGATTTTGAGTTTTTGCCTTATATCTCCTTTATTGTTGCTTTTATACCTTCAGAATGTATTAAGAGGTATTGGGAAAGCATATGTGGAGAGTCTAAATAGCCGGTCAGTTTTATCCCCCGACCCCCCTTATGGGTCAAACTGGGGTCATAAATAGCTGCTTTGGAGTTTTTGCCTTATATCTCCTTTATCGTTGCTTTTATAGCTTCAGAATGTATTAAGAGGTATTAGGAAAGCATACCGTAAATGACCTATTTAGCGCATCCGCCCTTGTAACCGCACCCTATCTCTTTTCAAAGCAATATACTTGGCAACTTCTAGTGAGTGACCGATCAGACAGTGACAGTGCACAATCGCGGTTGGTTATAAAAGGTTACTAATGATCGATTATTCAGCTTGAATCTTACCTTTCTTAATTTTTCTCAATATCCACATATTTTTCTATATAATTTACGTATTTTTAATTAATAAATTGACATTTTTATCAAGACTTTCGAGTTTGTTTTCATCTACCGCCATATTTACAGGAAGTGGGTATTTCTAAATGTCGAAACACCATTTTTCTACCGGATTGACCGAAACTTCATCCCGCAAAGTGTTTCATGATGGGTGCGCTAAAAGGGACATTTTTTCCCAACAAATATTGAACAAGGGTGACGTGGTTAGCTTTCACCCAACCACAGAGTCGAATCTTAGGACAGCACTGGGTGTTGAAATCTGTAAACTCTGTATTATCGCCCGCATTTACAAACCGTTTTCAGATTTGTGTCGCGAGATGGGAATTTGTTTACAAATATAAAAGGTCTGTAGATGCGCAGTTTTACAAAGCTGGTTTAAGATGAAAACCACCAGCATATTTCCTGTCCACGGACTTGCCTCATTAATATTAATGAGCAAATATGCGCAGTCACGGCAGTTCTTTGTGGGGTTTCCTGACATTCTACAAGGCTGGTTTAAGATGAAAACTACCAGCATATTTCCTGTTCGCGGACTTGCCTCATTAATATTAATGAGCAAATATGCGCAGTCACGGCAGTTCTTTGTGGGGGTTTCGTAACAATATTTTACAAGGCTGGTTTAAGACGAAAACTACCAGCATATTTCCTGTTCACGGACTTGCAGTTTGAAATTTGATTTTAAAATGAGAAGACATATTTCAATTTTGAAGCGTGGATATATAGTACTGTATATGGATATTTTACAGAAGCAAATTGTAAGTATTTAAATAAAATATTCGTGTGTTGTTTCTACAATATTACGAATAGCCACAATGGGCGAAAATAGGGAGACACAGATTATGCTGTATTTTATGACGTGATAACTTCTAGGACATGCAAAAGCGCCTTCGAGTGGTTGAATGTAGAACTAAGGAGTTTGAATATTTTCATTGTCTCTGAAAGGGGTGTTCTCGATTCTGATTGGCTGAACGACAAATGTGTAGTACTACCGTGACGTCACTTCATTCATTAATTTCTTTGCGGTTTATTTGTTTGACAAATAATTGAGTACACGTAGATGCGCAGACAGCAATTTTACATTAACAGTGACTGTGTGATAAACCCTGCAGACGAATAAATTAATTGGGGTTTCACCTCTAGAAACCAGCAGACGAAACCGTTAAAAAAGACTCGTTCGAGTAGACCATTACAATGGCAAACAATAGTTTCTAGGACATACGGGTCCTTGGGGAAAGCCAGACAAAGTGCCAGACATGCTTTTTACTTCATAAAATATAACTTAATAAAGGCATTAAAAATCTTCAAAATGGCAGAGTGTATAATATACACCTTAATGTACAGATATGTGAAGAAAATATTATGCAGAATTGATATTTAAGGGTTTAAACAGCGAATTTAAAATCGTGACCGCAACTCAGTACATAACTCGAATCAAAGATTCGACTAATAAAAATAGACTTTGCTTAGCGCACTGTGCGCTAAATAGGTCATTTACGGTATGTGGAGAATCTAAATAGCCAGTCAGTTTTATCCCCCGACCCCCCCTTATGGGTCAAACTGGGGTCATAAAATAGTTGCTTTGGAGTTTTGCCTTATATCTCCTTTATTGTTGCTTTTATACCTTCAGAATGTATTAAGACGTATTGGGAAAGCATATGTGGAGAGTCTAAAGAGCCGGTCAGTTTTACCCCCCGACCCCCCCTTATGGGCCAAACTGGGGTCATAAATAGCTGCTTTGGAGTTTTTGCCTTATATCTCCTTTATCGTTGCTTTTATAGCTTCAGAATGTATTAAGAGGTATTGGGAAAGCATACGGCGCAGCTTTGTGCATTCTTAGCTTTACAGCATGCTTATTAAAACCACAACGCACTTTAAACTTTCAGGGATGCTTCGCTTTTGTTAGCAAAAGCATTCCTCTAGTTATATCTACTTTTACTTGATTGTGCTATTTTTATTGGTAGCTATATTTCAATTAATAAGTTTTATTACAGCTTCATAATTTAAAGACATTTTTTGTCTCTTAAACATTATTTTGTCTACTAGCATTATATGGACCTTTACATAACTGACATCGTTTGCTATAAAGGTTAAAATTCAAGAAATTGACCTTAAAAATAACCTCCCATTATTTAAGAAATCGTGGCCATCTTAAAGTAAAAAATGGTGTGTAGTTATGAAATTATTTCAGTGTGGATAATCACACATTTGTAAATTCTGATTTAGGACATGATATAATACATTTTTGTGATTCTCTCCTTGTCAAGTTTTTCACTGCTCATCTGGGGATATCATTTTTCTTTTGAAAAAAAACCCAACATTATTTTAGTTTGAATTTGCAGGAGATAACTGGGAGTTTGATATCTTTGACTTTCCTACATCATGAGGCTTATAACTTCTAAACTAATATTAATTGAGCTTTTAATTTGTCAAATGCAAAGACTGCACCTTATGAACGTATTTGTACATCAGTGTGGCTGTTTTTTTTGTATCAAAACCTTTTCAAGTATTGTTAAATATTACCTTATAAAATTATTGTTTTTATTTTCTTATTTGTTAAGACTACTTCTATTTACTTTTTGTAGCTTTCTTGAAAAGAAGCAGGATCGAGCTTGGTTAGTAGAGGTAAGGTCACATTGTTTTGTACTTTGTCAAACAGGTGTGTGTGCATGTGTTATGGTTTCATTTTAGCAGTTGTCTCTGTAACCTGTGTGCTAAGATTGGGTTCTTTAGGTCAAAACCTATTTCTTATGATGGTGTCAATAATTAATTACTCATATATGTAGATCACGATTGTGTAGATCTGCAGGACATCCAATGCAAGGGTTTCTTTGTAACAACAAAGAACTTGCTATGTAAAAATTCATCAAAGATTTCTTTATTTATAATTAATGTGAAGTATTCTTTTTTGTGGAATAAGTTGCTCATTTCAAACTAAATATGATTTTGTAATCATTGTAAGTAATAAGTATTTGAACAAAATAGCTTGCATAGTTTGTAAGCTTTCCTTATGGTAGTCTTAAATGGATTTCCTAAAATAAATTGTTTATGGATTTATCTTGGAATAACCTGTAATGCTTCATTTATGGTGTTGGGCCATAAAAAATTTGTTCTGATTTCGCTAAGCTTTTGCTTACACTAGCATTAGTTATACAGAGCCCTCTGTATTATGAACATTAGAGGCTTTAGGGCTACTTCCACAAATTTTTATCTTTTTCATCAAAGTTTATATGATGATGGATTCAAGCATCTTTTATGCTTATAGGAGTTATATATTAATAGTTGTAAGGTATTACAAAATGAATTTGTGTTTACAACTGCTTATATTGCAGATTATATTGTGAAAGTTATGTCTAATTTTATGCCCATTATTCCCTGTTGTAATGATAGTCATGTAAGTTATAGGACTTGTTCACATACTATAGCATATTTTAAATATGATTTGATTAAACAATATACTCCAGATTTGTCATTTAGAATTTCTAGTTAAGTTGAAATATTTTTTGGTCTCCTGTGATTCAACTTATCATACTTTATGTTTAGTTCTGCATTTTAATTCATTACTGATAATATGAGACAAAGTATCATTCCCAACCTAAGAATTAACCTGAAATTAGGCGTGTTTGCAAGTCTAGTACATCAACAACTGGACAACTGCAATCAAGTTCCCAGTAGTTTAAACCAGCAACTGAGACAAATTAATGACTCAAGGTTTCAATTGATATCTAATGGAGTTAATAAGCTCATACCACCTACTATCCTACTTTTAAAGCCAATCTCAGTCCAAATTACTGCGATTTATGCTAAACATGGCTACCATAATCATGACTGCAAAATCAATACTTAACATAGGAATAGTATTGATTCAGTTATAGCTGCTTTTTTACTTTTATGTGCTTTCTCATGGAATATACCGACTTTTTAGATCAATAATCTAATTTCTAATCAGTTTAATCCCAATTTAACATCAAAAATTGATATTTTGGCATAAATCCTCTTGGTCCTCCATTTAGAGTCTCAATCTGGTTGATGATCCGCTGAAATTGAGTCTTAATTGACGGATCATAGCGGATAGGTATATTGCACCTAGGACAAAAGTGGGATGGATCTTCAGCCTCTGATGAGAAAATTCAAACTAGAAATAGGACGCCCTGTTGATAGTAGCTGCGACATATGAATAGAAACAGGATAGCATAGAAGAACACACATTATCATGTGTAATGTCCACCCCATGAACCTTTTGCCAAAATTGTACAGAAGTCTTACAAGACCCTGTTTCATTTGTAAAATATATCAATGATGCTTAAATATTTATTAGTGTACATGTAAATTATTTCAGCTTCATGCCTTTTTGCAATGGTTGGGTCGAAAAGTTTGACGAAGTCACTCTATCTTGCACGGTTAAGGCGATAGAAGCAAATTTGTGTTTTTCCATTTTGGGCAAAAATTCGAAAATTCAAAATGGCCGCCATATGTGGGGAGGGGAAAATTTTTTGAAAATTGCCAAGAGTACATCTGTTAGATACCCTGTGGGTCGAAAATTTCGACGAAATCGCTCTATCTCGCACGGTTAAGGAGATAGAATCAATTTTGTGTTTTGCCATTTTGGGCAAAAATTCCAAAATTCAAAATGGCCACCATATGTGGGAAGAGGAAAATTTTTGAAAATTGCATAGAGTACATTGCTCAGATACCCTGTGGCTCGAAAATTTCGACGAAATCGCTCTATCTCACACGGTTAAGGAGATA
This sequence comes from Sabellastarte sp. h YS-2021, assembly GCA_964017235.1. Lineage (NCBI taxonomy): Eukaryota > Metazoa > Annelida > Polychaeta > Sabellida > Sabellidae > Sabellastarte > Sabellastarte sp. h YS-2021. The sequence continues at coordinate 56,062,358 of OZ024930.1, read as the reverse complement.
GAAGCCAATTTGTGTTTTGCCATTTTTGGGAAAAATTCGAAAATTCAAAATGGCCGCCATATTTGGGGAGGGGAAATTTTTTTGAAAATTGCTAAGAGTGCATTCCTGATATACCCAATGCGTCGAAAATTTCGACGAAATCAATCTATCTCGCACGGTTAAGGAGATAGAAGCAATTTTGTGTTTTGTCATTTTTGGCAAAAATTCGAAAATTCAAAATGGCCGCCATTTTTGGGGAGGGGAAAATTTTTTTAAAATTGCCAAGAGCAAATTGCTCAGATACCCTGTGGGTCGAAAATTTCGACGAAATCGCTCTATCTCACACGGTTAAGGAGATAGAAGCAAATTTGTGTTTTGCCATTTTTGGCAAAAATTCGAAAATTCAAAATGGCTGCCATTTTTGGGGAGGGGGGAATTTTTTAAAAATTGCCAAGAGTACATTGCTCAGATACCCTGTGGGTCGAAAATTTCGATGAAATCGCTCTATCTCGCACGGTCAAGGAGATAGAAGCAAATTTGTGTTTTGCCATTTTTGGCAAAAATTCGAAAATTCAAAATGGCCGCCATTTTTGGGGAGGGGAAAATTTTTTGAAAATTGCAAAGATTACATTCCTTAGATACCCTGTGGGTAGAAAATTTCGACGAAATCGCTCTATCTCGCACGGTTAAGGAGATAGAAGCAAATTTGTGTTTTGCCATTTTTGGCGAAAATTCAAAATGGCCGCCATTTTTGTGGAGAGAAAATTTTTTGAAAATTGCAAAGATTACATTCCTTAGATACCCTGTGGGTCGAAAATTTCGACGAAATCGCTGTATCTCGCACGGTTTAGGAGTTATGAGCACATTTGCCCTTTTCAGTACTCAAAATAGCCAATTACTCATTTATTTCATTAATTACTCACTGATCTATGAAGCAATTCCCCCCAAAAGCAATCCCATACAAGCTATTAACCCAATGAACCTCCATACCAAATTTCAGAAAGATAGGCTTAATAGCATTCCTTAAAATGTCTGGAAACCAAAGAGATACTCAAAAGTAGCAAAGTAGCTATTACTCAGTTAGCTATAGAGCTATCATCACCAAAAGCAATCCCATACAAGCTATTAACCCAATAAACCTGCATGCCAAATTTGGTAAAGATAGGGTAAGAACTGTTGCCTAAAATGTCTGGAAACCAAGTGTGACGCCGGACGGTGCAAAAAGCAAAAATAATATGTCCACCCCCCAGTGGGTGGACATAATAATTTTCGAAATATTGCCAGCCATCTTGGTCAATATAAGGCAGTTATCTGAGGGAATAACTACTTAGTTACTGACACCAACACTTATATTTACTTAAAAATTAAAATGTGATATCTATCAGGATTAAACATTAGAATTAGGTTTATGGTTTTCTTCCAAATAATATCTCTAAACATTCTCAACTTAAAAATTAAAATTTGATATCTCACGGCCACTCAGGATTAAACATTATTCATGTAATTTTATGGTTTTCTGCCAAATATTATCTGTAGATATATCTTTTCTTAGCACTTATCTTTGTGTATGGGATTTTGAAATTTTCCAGCAAAGTAAAGCTTCTTTTTTGCAGTAAATAATTTTTGCATTCGAACCATTCACTTGTTTAGTTTGTTGTAACTAATTGAGAAATATTGTATGCACACAGATCTTATTAAAGCAGTGCAGTCTTTGTTCAACAGTCATCAGGTAAAGCATATATGATATCAGAATCATGCTCATTAAATCAGTCTCACCTGTGTGAAAACTGGTGTCTATCACTACCACCATAAAACACAAATAATAAATTTCCAACGACTGAAATTATAAGGCCATTCATGCCACTGGACCCTCTGTTTCAAAACAATAAAATGAATGAATCTCTCATACAGTGTTTTTGTGTCATTTTAATCGGCAGAAAAGATTGTTGTGATAAATCTGAAATTTTTTAGCTGAGCTTGACAATACCTTGTAAAATTTTCAGCTAATGGTATTCAGTCTCAGATTCTCAGTGATCATTACCATGTCACATGAACCCAAGACTATGATGAAATAGCAGATGGGTATGCCTGATAAATCTGTATTTTGTATACCTTTTTCCACAGTTTCATTTAGACCCCAGTTACACATGGCCTGATGTACCACTAGTTCACGCCAGGCTACCAAATATGGAAAATTGTGAGTGATTTACGGATCATATCTTTCATCCGTGAACACGTCCATAATGTCCGTAATATCCTTGTGGCGTCCGCCATGGATGTGTTATGTCTGCAAACCTTTTCAGAAAAATCAAACTGCTTGAATTTTCCTTAAAAAGTTTGCGGATGCCAGGTCTAATTAATATCCGCAACTAATCCGTATGTCATCCGTATTGTCCTTACAGCACCTGTAGATCTCCTTGTGGCATCCGGGACATCCTTGACTCATGCGCACCGATAGTGGCTCGGAAAATTTCTACAGATATTCCTGGACGGTGTTCAGAGGCTGTAAGGACACCTCTGGAAGTTAATGGAAATTCCCGGAAACCACAAGGACCAATGGGGATGGTCCGTAAAGAAGGTCACGGATATGTAATTAGTTTGCCAATATACACGGATAGTCACGGAGGTGTATACGAACAATAGGGATGGGGTTTACGGATGATAAGGACGCCTCAAGGACCATAAGGACGGGGTTTACGGATGTAATTGTAGTTTCCCACGACACTCAGGAATTTACGGAAAGACACTTTCTCATGGACGAAAGCCTATATAAGGGGCACCAAGCTTGGGTTTTTTGGATGGCACTTTCCCCACACGACATAACACCAAAAAAAAAAAAAAAAAAAAAAAGCAAGTAACCAACTAACTGCCCACAGTTCACCCCTAGTAAATATAGTTAAATAGAAGTAGTAGTCCATTCACAAATTAAGATTACAACCAAAACACAGGTCCCTCCCCACAAATACACACAACAATACAAACATTTTCCAGTAGACTTATGTTACATAGAACCCCCTCCCCCCCCAAAAAAAAAAAAAAAAAAATAATAATAAACCCAAAGTAGTCCAATTTAAACCATGAAGGCCCAAATTCTGTTAAAACCTGTGCCCACAATGCTGTGGTGTGTAGTGGTGTGGGGTAGAAGCGTGAATCAGTTTATGGGTCTAATTTTGGTGAATTTTTTACTTTGAACCTGAATAACACAAAGAGTATTTCATATATTTTCAATGCTAATACCTCAAATAATAGGTGTGTTATCCCTTTATTACTGTGACAAATATTAATCCCCTAATATTTATACAAATATTAAAAATATTACTATTTCTGTCCCTGATTGACCAAAACCCTTGAATCAGTTTTTGGGTCTATTTTGAAGAAAAGGTAAACACTGAATGAATACTTCAACTATATGAGGTGTACCATATATGGCATTGTTATATGTGGTCAGTAATCAAATAAGGAGCCTGTTTAACCAATTTCAAATGTGAAGTAGTGTCTGCATGTTTATATTTCTAGAATATGAAGTGTTTTTGGTGGAAGTAATGATCAGTTCATGTTTTTGGTGGAAGTAATGATCAGTTTATGGGTCTAATTTTGGTATCTTTTTTAGTTCATACCTTAATAACACATCCAGTATTTTCATTTGTTTTCATGGTGATAGCTCAGATGTTATCCCTTTATCATTGTACCAGATATCATTTTCTAAATATTTGTAGAAATATTGAACTCATAGTTTTCTTTGTATCTTATTGCTGAAAACCCTGTGATCATTGTATGGTCTATTTTGGAAATAAAAATGTTACACTTGACTTATCACTTCAGAGATTTACAATATATGTACTGTTACCTGTGGCCACTTAGGACTGACCAAATTCTGATTTCAAATTGTCCAAACGCAGGGTATTGTTTTCACCCATGGCATCTAGCTGTGCTGACAGGTGAATGGATGGGTGGCCAGTTGGGCAGGGGCAAATATCTTGTCTGGCCTGTATCTCAGAATCTGTTAGATGTTACCAAGGATGTTGATACTTGATAGGGGTATAGATGTGCAATGTCATACTGTGACCTTAATCTGACCTTTGACCTTGACTGTCAAAATGTTTTCTACAGAAATATTTCAAACATATTTCTCTCATTACAATGATATATAGATTGCTGCAACTGATTATTACCTCCACCAAGGAGGTATCATTTTTATAACGGGGGCCATGGAGGCACAGTGGTAACACACTTGCGTCCCACCTCTGAGATCAGAGTTCGAATCCTGGCCTGACCTCAAGTGGGAAAGTGGCTTGCCCTTGGCCAGCAGTTTACAGTACAGAAGCTTGACCAACTGTATGTACTGGTTTCCTCTTCCCTTCAAACTACCCGTCGTGATATGGCCTGTACAGTGTTGAAAGTGACGTAAAACCCCAAATAAATATTTTTATTACTGTCTGCTTGTCTCTTTGTCTGCTTGTCGTTAGCAGGATATTGTAAATACTACTAGTTGCATCTTCCTGAAAAGAAATCAGAAGATGTGTCCAACTTAGATCCCGTTAAACTTTCAGAGTGATCTGGATCATCATCTGGATACACAAAAATAACTTGGATTTATCTATTTACTTATTATTACATGGATTGGCAGAGCTATGCACTCTCCAAGTGCTCTGGTTATAGGTAATTCTACCTAATTCTGTTATTTCCATTGACAACAATACTTCAATTAATAAATTTTTAAGCTTCACAACTTTTAGTTTACCAATTAATGATTTAATATTTGCCTTGTTTTGATACATTGCATACATTTTAGTTATTTGTCTTGCACCTTAGTATAGCTTACAAAGTCAAAGTTGGGGTTTTACGTCCCGTTCAACAGCCAGGGTCATATTGGGACAGGTCCTCAGAATTGCCACTTGTGGGACTCGAACCCACAGAGATGACAGCCTATGATTAGATGCCAAACTTGCTAACCACTAGGCCACTGAGGACCTTAGTATAGCTTACAATGCAAGTTCTTTATGTAATGTTGTCCAATGCTATTTCCCCAGACTGTTAAATTTTTTTAAGAGTGATGATCAGAAAAATGAAAATGTTGTAATAAAACACCCCAAACATAAATATGTGTTACATTTGTAATTATACATCAAACACACAAAAGTTTTTATACCTGAAGTACTTGAAGACACACCACTATACAAAATGCTTGGCCAAAATAGGCTCACAATTTGGTCAGTGTCCTTGTGTTATAGTCTATATATAGTGAACTTGAAACAGCTGGGGGTTCAGTCAAGTGTGACATTTTTTTCAATATAGACCCAAAAACTGATTCAAGGGTTTTGGTCAATCAGAGACAGAAAAAGAAATATTTTTAATGCTTGCATAAATATTAGGGGATTAATATTTGGCACAGTAATAAAGGGATAACACACCTATTATTTGAGGTATTAGCATTGAAAATATATGAAATACTCTTTGTGTTATCCAGGTTCAAAGTAAAAAATTCACCAAAATTAGACCCATAAACTGATTCACGCTTCTATCTTTTTCTGAAATCTTTACAACTTGTAGGACAAGGCGTTTCTTGCTTGCCTGTCCATTTGTTTAAAGCATTGTGTTTTCAACCCTTTCAAAACCAAAGCCTATGCTACATCATTCAGCAAAAGATGTCATTTAGGTCCAAATAGATGCAGTTATTGTTGATGCTATTTTTAAATAAAATAAGTTTTTATTGCTAATAATATAGCAGCAAAATCAAAATATATACACAAGCAATAGCAGAAGACAGGAATTATCTTTAAAATATAACAGTCATATAGGTGTCTATAAAAGTTCACAGTCCATGTAGCACTATTAAAATTGCATAACAATTCCTTTGACTTTAAAGTGCTTAAATGTCCTTTTTACATTTACAGAGTCACATTATAACACTTTTTCACATTTTAACGGCTGTCCATTGGACCGGGGAGCTGCCCCTCATTCATGAAATAGTCCCTGAGAATATTCCTCTGCCTTTTAGCTGCCCCAATTGGGTTACAGCCCTCATATGGAATGTCTTTGCCCTCGAGCACTATCATAGGCTGGCCCTCCCCCCGAAAAAAAAAGTCTTCCTGTTGAGCTGTGGGATATCTGATCGTCAGTAGGTTGTGCAGTACTAGGCAGGCCATAACAACCCTGTTGACCACCGGGAGTTCCTGCTGCAGCGGGCTCTGGAAAATCCTAAAGTGAGACATCAGCATCCCGAAGGCATTCTCGACCACAGTTCTTCCCCGCCTGATCCTATAGTTGAAGACCATCTTCTAGTCCATAGTGCGGCTGGAGTAGGGCCTCATTAGCCAGAGCTTGAGTTGGAAGGCGTCATCCCCGAGGATGAATAAGTTCACCTTTGGTCCACCAATCCCAAGAGATTCACTGTCAGGGAAGCCGATGCTGCCATCCTGTATTTTGTGCCTCAAATCGGTGTGCTTGAAAATCTGAGCATCTGAAGTTGACCCGGCTGCCCCCATGTCCACCCACAGGAACTTGTAATCTCCATCCACCAGGGCCAAGAGTACAATGGAGTGGAAGCCCTTGCAGTTGCGGAAGAGGCTGCCTCCCCCTTGTGGACATCTGATTGTAATATGCATTCCATCCAGTGCACCCACGGCATGTGGAAAGTTCCACCTCTGGTGGAAGACGGACTCGACCAGCAACCAATCCTCTGGGAGTGTGGGGCACTGCATCACCTGATCTTGATAGGCCCTGGTGATAGCGTCACAGACCTCAGGCACAAACTTCTCGATGGTCGCACTGGCCACCTTGAAAGCATACTGCAGAGTGGTGTAGCTGTCACCAGCGGCAAGATGTCTGAGGGTTACTGCCAACTTCACTCCTGGACTCACTGGATCTCTCATCAAGGTTCTGTCCCAGTGGTTCTCTGCTCCAGGTCTTGACAGAGCTCAGGTGGCATCTGGATGAAGTTTCTATATGCCATAGGGTCATCTAAGTGGTCCATTGGCATCGGTCTACTGTACTGACCCTCTTCTTCAAGCTCTGCCCGGGTTGGCCAAGGCCTAAACCTATATCTTCTGTGTCTTCTCTGTCTAATAACTGGCAGACCCCTGGCAGACCCCATCTGCTTCTCAACTGGTCTATCATAGCTGAAATGATGAGTAACTGCCTCTCCATTTCTAACAGTAAGAGTTGAAGTTGTGCAAGATTTCTGTCATGTCTGTCCATATTGTCATCTACATTGTATCTGGCTAGTGAGCTGGACCTCACCCCCTTTTATAGCCATTGGCATCCAGATATCCAGTGGTCACTACCTCCCATGGAGACGCCTGCAATGTTATGCTAATAAAATTCTGTAATCGACCAGCTGACATCCCCAGGGAAAAATATGATCTGTAAACCCCATCCGTGAGTCTCCGCAAGGTCCGTATTCCCATCTGGGGTGTCCTTGCGACGTCCTGATGCATCCCTATGTTGTCCTGGTGTATCCTGGGGTGTTTCCGCTGCACTGCGGGTGGTCTCAGAGGAGTATCCGCAGGTCATCCGCAAGCAATGGAAGGCATCCCTGACGTCCTTGTGGGATCCCTATCATCCGGAGAGAGATCTGTGCTGCATCCGTAAATCAGTCACTTTTTTCAACATTTCCCCTCAAAACCCACGATCCGCACAAGATCCTTGGCACTTTCCATATTTGGAACCGTGGCCTATATCCGTGGGGGATCCATGAAAGTGTAACTGGTCCCTTATATTTGAGTGAAATTTAGTAGATCCAGATATGGAACTAATCAATTTAACCATTTTAATATTATTTAAAAATAATAATGGAAAAACTAGATTGTTCTGGCTAAATGAAATACTAGTTTCCATCACAGAGCACTTTGTTTTTCTTCAAAGTTATGTTAAAAGTAAACTGTTCTACTATTTAAATAGCAAGGAGGAAATTAGTTTCTATTATCTGGCTGTAATCATTGCCATAAGCTTATCAAGTGGGATGTTATTAAAGTATTGTTAAAACTTAAAAGAAGCTCATTGTATAAAATATAAAGGATTTAAATTTTACTCTGACAAAACAGTATTTGGCTTCTTTGTACAATTCATGTCAAAACAGTATTTGGTTTCTTTGTACAATTCATGTCAATATGTGTCATTCTTTGTTTACTGATAACGTCTCATGGTTTAGTCATGGCCAAAAGCTAAAGAATCTAAACGAATGTTAAAAGTAAATTGTTCTACAATTGCTGCAATAAATAGTAATTTACTCTCTTTTTTTGGTAAGGAATTGCATATTGCTTTTGTTCTCTATTTCATTGCTGCAGTGTTCGCTCTCGAGCGCGATTTCGCGAGTTTGTACACACTCTGGGGCGAGTTGTCGCAAAACCAACTCACCAACGCGTCTGTGCTGTCGCTACCAGGCGAAACACTCAAAACTGACTGAAGAAATTAGTTTATTATCGGAAGCGACGACGTACATATTTCCTCATAGAAATGGGTGAGAAAAGCATGAAAAGCAGTTTATTATTTTATTTTATATATCCAGCTAACAGTAATTCACGTGAGAATTCGGGTATTCTCACAAGATTTCCATGCTTTAAGTGTAATTTTTAACTGGTCTTCTGCATATTGTGTCACAGGCGAAACAGTCGAAACAACTACTGACCAAAGAAATTCGTCCATTATCGGAAGAGACAAAATATATATTTCTTCAAAGAAAAGAGAAGAAATGCAATTTATTTATTTATTTGATGAATCCAGGTAACAGTAAAATAAAAAAAAATGGTAAAAAAAACCAGTAGCACCCAGCCATTAAGCCATTATAAGATGTGGTTTAGAAGTGAAATTTAAAAAAAAATAAAAGACAAATTAAAACAGCATTAAATAGTTTATTTATTTGAACTTTTAGTTTAGCATCTATTTCTTATTATTTAAATACAGAAGATTTTATGCAGTCCCAAATTGGAACTAAATATTTCAAAATATCTTGACACAAAACACGTCTCACATTTTTTCACAGTTGTCTCGCCTTTTCAAGTGAAGGGAGACAGTCTGTCTCGCATTCATTTTTGACGAGAGCGAACACTGATTGCTTTGCCCATTCATGTATTCACTGAATATTCAGGCAGTATACCCCGCAGTTAGAAGTTTTACTCGGCAGCAGAACCGCCTCCCATGATGCCTCATATCTTCCATGGTTTGGTGTATCCAAAAGGTATGACGCGCATGACCAGTGATTGGACACAATGTGTAACCATAAATAACAGTTATAGATAACAGGATGGCAGTAGGATGACTGTAGTAGAAATGTGTATCACCAAGGGACAGCCTCCATTTACCTCCACTCACCTTACGTGGTCGTATTACACTGAAACCTGACCGAGTCACAACCTTATATACATCGTGGCCCACACCTTCAGTTACCGTGTGAACAAGTTCATCTGCGCATGCTCACGGTACCAAATTCATAAGTGTAAATTTTGAAAATTTTGAAACTTCTGTAGCATGTGCAAGGCATTGGATGTTTTGCCACTGTGGCAAAAGTTCGTATACGGGTGTCAGACACTACTTGAAGGACAGGGGTGTTTCGCCCAACATCTACTACCACAGGGTGTACCACTTGTAATGTGAATGGGGTATCAGTGAGAAACTAAAAATGTGTTAGAATTTAACTGTTCAGCAAATGCTGAAATAAAATCACCCCACTTTTTGTTGGAAGAGGCAGCATTTTATTGCCTTTCTCACACCCGTACCAATACATAATGTCTCTGCTTTCCTTTTCTGTTACATATCCCTTTTGTGTGGGTAAGCTGAAGCCTGAAGTGATAATAAATTTAAGTTGTGCTGTCAGAAAAAAAAACAAAAAAAAAAACCATTTATTTTTTAAGTTAACAAGTTGTATGATTTTTTGTTCCAGTTCTATGCCCCTTGGTGTGGTCACTGTCGCAAGCTAGAACCAATCTACCACCATGTCTACCTCACTCTTCGGGAGACCTCAGACATCATTGTGGCCAAGGTGGATGCCACACGCTTTACCAGCCTGGCTCATCTGTATGAGATTCGTGGCTATCCCAGTATTAAATTGTGAGCATGTTTTGGTGTATGAGTGTTAGTGTTTGTTCTTCTCCGATTGCCCCAGATATTAACCTAAATCTGCTGTACAACTTATTTTTGAATATAGTTATATATATCCTGCTCTCAGGACTCATATTAGCAGTGTAAGATTTGATAATACTGTTGATAGTAGTGTTGGTATTGGCAAAAAAAAACAGTGTCAGTTTCTGGGGCTATTAAGTGAATAAAAGCCACAACCATTGTTCAAATGTCTTTAGTTGCAGCTTTACATATTAAACTTGAAATTTTATGTCACTGTTGTTCAGTATGTCTTTTGACCTGGATCTTTATCCAGTAAGACTAATATGTTATCATGCATGTTTGTTTCTGTTGTATATGAATGCAGTATAGAAGGTGACAATGTGTACACTCATTCAGGAGACAGAACAAAGGAAGCAATAACTGAATTTGCAATGAGGGCAAAGTCGTAAGTATGAAAGCTCTAGTATACAGGCAGTTTGAAAGTGAAGAATTTCCATTTATATTAGCCTGTTAACACACCATGCTTGTGTAAATTTTACACATATTAAAAGAGCCTTCACTTTGTAGTTCATATATTGTGACATGCCTTACCAGTGTGATGTGAGGGAAAATATGACAAAAAATTATCTTAAAAATGAGAAAAAAACGATGCAAGTAATCATAATTTTTAAGTTAACTGGTAGAAAAGGTCCATATGTATGCTGTAAATATTAAGAAACCTGAAAAAGTGTTTTTATTTGGTCACACTATAACAAAATTCTTAGCCTATTTCAACAGAGCAATTTCTGGGGGAAAAAAGGGATCAAGTGTTGACAATCAAAAGATGGATAAATTAGGTCAAGGACAGTCAACAAATATTTGGATCCCATCACATGATAATGTTTTTCCAAGCTATTAAAACCTGTAAGCAATTTCTGGTAAAAAGAAGGACCAAGAGTAGACCAATAAAAAAAGCGAGAAAACTAGGTTAAGGGCAGTCAACATAATATTTGGATCCCATCATGTGACCAGAAATACAGCATGTTTTACCCTTATATCCAGAATATATCTTACTTTATTTAGTTTAAATGAAAAGAGAAATTGGTCACAGGGATGAAATTTTGAAGGTTGCTTTCCCAGAAGTCCGAATTTGGAGAAAAAAAGCCAGGAACAAGCAAGTGGGTTTTCATCATCACACGCGATATTCACAGAAGCACATTTCCCTCTGCATGTTTGAATAGGATGTAATACTGTTAATGAATATTTTCAGTTTTAAGTGTTTTTTTCATAATCATAATCAGAAATAGGTTGATTAGTTTCTTATATAATATGAAAGTCCGAACCTGAAAGGCAGTATTGAAAACAAACAAAAATGCCAATGCAGTACTTTTGGTCATGTGATGGGATCCAAATATTTAGTTTTGACCTAGTTTTCAGTTTATTTATTGGTTGACACATGATTCTTCTTTTCCTCAGAAATTCATTAAAACTGGACTGGCAATACTGACTGCAAGTTTGGTTGTGGTGAGTCTTTAAACTTCTCCAGTCTTGTCGGTTTGCCACTACGGCTTGTCACGACAACCTACGACTTGTCTGTTGTGTCTCTAGGGCTTGTCCTAGGGCTTTCAAGTTCCCTCTTACAGGTAACAGCCTGACCCCAAGTCAGATTGGGAGGTGGATCCAGACAAGCCTGGATGTATAATATTATGTCCTATTGTTGAGGTTAAACAGACTCTTCATTTTCCTGCACAAAGTGGCTCCAATCCCCATCTCTGCTAACCAGTGGAAGATTCCCATTATTTGGGAATGTTGGTACTTAATAAGGCACAATGGTTCACAGTGCCCAGTCTGGACCCTAAAACGTAAAAATAAAATAATGAGCACTTCTTATTAAATGCTAAACTTGGGGTATCTTGTATATAAATACGATAAATAACCATACTTTTTTACCGTGTTGCAACTATGTGACAGTTGTAATGATGGAAAGATATGTTTTCAAAAAATTCTATTTTTATTGACAGACCCCGTGTGAAGTACATTCGTAATCTTGGTAAATTCAAGGACTTCAAAGGTCAGCACAGCGGAGGGGTGTTCTTTATGTATGTCGGTGAAGATGACCCCGGGAATGATCTCATGGTAAGAATTTCTAAATATCTTAAAAATTGTCTTGGTTAAAACTTATCAAGCAACAGCAACTTTTGGAGCAGTAACCTATCATATTTTAAATAGAAGGCAATTTAATCATTAGCCAATTCCTTAACCTGGTTTTAAAAGGCTTGATTATCATGTTTAGTATTTTATATACAGTTCTTTATATTAAGATACCTGCTTCGAGGTAACACCTGGGGTTCTGGTGTTTCAAAATAATATATGTCTCAATCATATTTTGAATAGATTTATACAAGGCCCATGGCAGTGGCAAATCTTTCAAGTGCCTACATGAGTTGTTTTATTTTACAAGTTAGCAGTTAAAAATATTCTGTTCTCCTCTGATTGGCTGATTTATACTGATAACAGCCATATGTGTGACGGTTATACTTGTATTGTCTTCCGAGCTATTGGCTGATGAAATTCACATGTACCACAGCTATAACTGCATTGTCTTCAGATTGATTTTTAACCCCATCCAATAAAGGCTGGGGTTAAAGTCGCCCCTGGTGCTATCTAGGTGGCTGTGGCGGGCATTAAGTTTGTGGGTGTTCCAGCACATAAACATATGCATGGATTTTCACTAAACTTTCAGAATATCTTAACCTGAAGAGGATCTAGAAGTTACTAATAGGTTTTTTGTTATGCCATGGCAATGATTTAAGATTTTGGGGTTTTAAACTGTGTAAGTGTTCACATTACTAAATATCATGATGTTTTCAACATTTTTTATGCTTTGTTTATTCAGTTTATAGACTTCTCACAAACTTCATTTTGTTCACATTTGAAACTCTCCAAAATTTCTACAGGATTGACTCAATATTCATCTTGGAAAGTATTTTATTCAGTAATGGCCATCACTTTGATCATCAGTGGGCAAATTTGATAGTTGGATAACATAGATATTTGGGATGATTCACAAGACTACTGACTATTGTAATATGTATCGCAACCTTAATTGTCTTCAGATCCAGTTCCAGAGGGTGGCTGACCAGTATGCAGTGTACAGCTACTTCTATCAAGGGGAAAGGAGAGTTCTTCCAAGTGTAAGTATATATGGATTGTTCATTAAATTTGTTATGTTTCAGATATCACACAGTTTCTGTCTTTTTTCTTCTGTCCAAAAAATACAACTGCCTTTTAACTGGTAGGGTAAGATCCAACTTTTAAAATAATATGACACGTGTTTTTGTTATATTAACACTGTGCTTAATTGATTAAACAGTTACAACATGAAGTCACTTGTTTCTATTAGTGTTTCCATGAAACTATGCTCAACCTGTAAATAGTCTACATTTAATCTCCCCATTATATTAAGCAACAATTCTATAATTCACATGATCATTAACAAAAGACTGATTAGTGTAACAATTTGCATTATTTTTTATGTTCTTTGCAGACTGTTGACAGAACCACTGTATTATTTTCCATTATCAATCTCGCTAATATTAGCATAGCCTTAGTGACATTGTCGGCTCTCCGAATGTTTCAAATAGGCAAGCTAATACTATATCTCCCAGTTGTTTTTTTATAAATGAGAGTCTCTTGTATTATGGTGAATTTCTCATATTTGTACTCTTGAAATCGTAATGTACTCATATTTATACTGGAGGTCTTTTAAAAACAAACTCAGAGCTGATCTTGAAAAGCACTTTCAGTGTGCAAGGAAGACTCCAGCTTCGTTTTTCAAACCTCCAAGTGTCATATATGGGTGCATTATAAACCTTCATCTACAGTCAAAATCCTGAAGAACCCTCAAACATATAGGCTTTAATGAACATTATTTTGTCTTTTTATATTATGTAAGTCTCAAGTTTTTATTAATCACCATGTGCTGATAGGGGGATATACAGAGAGGGATATATTTTTTGCATGTAATAGTGCCTCCATATCATGTATAATTAGTGTCAGCAGGTGTCAATATTTCTTTAATATCTCGGAACCTAAAAATATGTTATATATATATATAAATCATTAGTTATGTTACTTTTGTTGCATAGTATGAAGATTAACAATGTAATACTCGTGCTACGCACTCATACAATATTATCTTCAATTCTGATATATTTTTTTCTGTGAATGTCATTCGCAAAGTTTTTGTGTTATATTACAGTTTTTTAACATATTCCCCTGTCAAATGGAATGCTAAAGCAAACAGGCTATCACAATCATACAAACAAGTGCCACACAATTATAACATTTATCAAATCTGTGATAACTCTGTGAATAAAGGCATTTATATTGAAATTCACTGCAACAGAATGTGTGACATACATTAAAGGTCCTCAGTGGCCTAGTGGTTAGCAAGTTTGGCATCTAATCATAGGCTGTCACCTCTGTGGGTTCGAGTCATACAAGTGACAATGCTGAGGACCTGTCCCAATATGACACTGGCTGTTGAACGGGACGTAATACCCCAACTTCGACTTTGACATACATTAAATCCTCAACAATCAATTGGGTTTCATGTAGATGACACTGCTAAATGTTCTAAAACAAAATTTAAAAGGCATTTGTTTGTCTGTCAGTGTCTGTGATTACTCCAACACAGTGACTAATGATTGAAGCTTAATGATTTTTGTGATAAAAATTCCAAATTTTTAACAGGCCCAGGTTCAGTGATTCAGGGTTTGTGGGATTATTCAAAGAATAATACAAAGCATTGTTTGGGTGAAGTTACATTATGCAGGTAATTGGCTGCTTTGGCGTTTGTCTGGGTTCTAGGAGTGCTTTCTGTGAGGTCCTCAGTGGCCTAGTGGTTTGCAAGTTTGGCATCTAATCACAGGCTGTCACCTCTGTGTGGTTCAAGTCACACAAGTGACATATGCTGAGGACCTGTCCCAATATGACCCTAGCTGTTAAACAGGATGTAAAACCCCAACTTTAGGAGTGCTTTCTAGTCCAGAATGTTCTCGTGGGGGCCTCTGAGGTCAACTGATACAAAGTTTGAAGGTCATCACTCGATTCTCACCTCTGTGGTCCTGTGTAGAGGACAGACCATGATCACTGACCATTTTTCCCAAAATTTAGGATTTTTTTGTATCCAGAATATATGATCGGGATCTTTCCCAGAATGTGACGATTTCTTCCTCTCTCCAGGCCCTAACCACAAAAGATTTAATGATGATCTGCTTAATACTTTTGTAGTAATGTAGCCAGAAAGCCAAAGTCTTTGAAAATACATGGAAAATGGAACCTTTGAGATTTCATGTTTTCTTGTATCCAGAATATAATGCAAATTTTCTCCAAATTTAATCACCTCTTTAGTCAAGCCCTATCCACATAAAAAGTCGCAAACATATGTGTATTACTTTTGGAATTATTATTGCTAAGTCAAACAAACAAACAAACAAACAAACAAACAAAGAATGCACCCAAAAAGATAGCCTCCTGTGATGGTAAAAACAACAGAAATAAAAAAAAAACATTTCAAAACTACTTGGATGTGATTTAACTGTACTGTAATACAAAAATAAGATGACATGTAGGTAACCTCAGCCTTCTGAAAACCTTTCTCACTTTGTGGAATATAAAGTAAGTCTTTTACAGCAGTAACATTACACAGATTAACAACACTTATGTTGTTTATATTTCTCAAATTACTTGCTTTCAATTCATTAGGTTCCATCATTTTATTTTTATATTGTTTTGAAAAATGTATTGTCTTTCGGAGGTTTCTATTTTAGCATACAATTGTACTACCAGCACAAAGTAGTGAGACACACAATTTAATGATAAGATTTAATGATACAACACTATTAAAAATCTTATTAAATCAGTGAAAATTGTGTTTCGATCGGCAGGTCTTCAACATCGAGTGGAAGATATTCACTTAGATTAATAAAATTAGCTGTTTCAGTTCTGTGATTAAGGTGTAAAGTATATTTATATTTCTTTCTATTTATTAGGCATCACTACTTGCTCTGAGTAGTTGGAATTATAGAATTAAATTTTATCAAAATGTTTTTGTAAACATAATTTTCTTTCTGATTCTATAATTTACCAGATTTGTCTATTTAAGAAGATCAAGGTGGAATTAATTCAGTAGTAATATTATGAATGTGATCTATTCAGCAAGCCAAACAAAAAGAAAAGAGATAATCTGTTCTTGTTAACAAGAAAATCTGAAGAAATTTACATTGGTAGAATTCCTTTCACAAAACCTCTTCATTCCAGAAAGTTTTGAATCAATCCTCTACATACTATTTATTCATCTTGTCTGGCATTTTTTTCGAAACCTACTCATACTAATAAACTGAGAGGCAGTCTAGCCCTGCTATTGCCAATGATAATAAATTGTAAATATGTAGATTTAATTACTAGGTAAACATGGCCAAAACAAAATAAAGGAAAATTCCTGTCCAATGAAAGAAAAATGAGAAATCTGACAGTGTAGAAATGGGAGTGTTTATAATTTCAGGTGTATGGTGTCAAGGATAAGACAATTCATGCTTGAACCCTATAAAATGAAGGGCTTTGTTTATGCAACATCTTACTATTGTACCAGTCAAAAATATCTCCAGAGGTGTTACTGATTATCAGGCATTTGTAGTCCATCGGTTGATTTGAGGCAAAGTCATTGGAAAACACCTGGGAAAAATTGACCTTGGTATACAATATGCATAATGGTATTCTGCTTTGGGAAAGGTGTTTTCAAGTAGGTGTCATTTTAAAAGCATGGCAATATTTTTCAGAAAATACGGTAGAGACCCTGTAACCAGAGAAACCAACAAATAGGAGACTTACTTTCCTGTAATAAGTTGCTTCAGGTTCTGTTTTAAACAGTGTACTATTTTGAAAAGAAATAATGACACTAGAGAACTTGTCTCCTCTCCATTAACAAATGATTTAGGGCCTTTTATATTTACCAATTGTAGAACTATATATGTATAGGGAGTGTGAACCTGCACTGGAATGTTGTTACATAGACTGGAATCATCAAGTCAGATTTTATTTATGAATCCAGTTGTTGAAAGCAGTATTAAAATCTTTGGCTATAAGTAAGCTTTTCTCAAGGCTCAAATTTGAACCACATCTTTTTCAAACATGAACACAGATTATATGGTATGCATAAAGCACTTGTATATGTTAGTGATAGATGCTCCTCAGACAGCAGTATGCTCATGTAAAAGCCAGCATATATAAGAGTACATTATATTGACTGAAACTTCACCTGAACTTAAAGTTTTCCATGATTTAAAGAAACTGAAACCTTTAGCAAGTCTAGCCATAATTGTATAGTATTAGGTTCTATCTCCCTAAAAAGATCTTTATGGAGCCTTGCATGAGGCTCCAGTTTCTTTATCTCAAGAAAAACCTTCAGTAGGCATAATTAAGTTTCTGTTTCCATAATGTACTCCTATATACTGGCTTTTTTATGCCAGTATACTGCTGAGGCATTCCCATTGCCTGGTGAGCTTATATCACCTTAACACTTTGGAATGCTTTAGGAGTACTTAACGTTTGTGTACTCGTCTTATAAGGCTTTTGGTATAAATTTAGGGCTAGCCATTATTTTGTCTCTTTCTTAGTTTCAATGTTTGTATAAACTGAATGATTTGAAAACACCACATAAATTTCCTGTAACATCCTGTAAATTTCATTGAATTATTCTTTAGGACTATTGAAACCTAATGGCATGGCTTTTTGAACCCTTTTTGCCTTTCAAAGTCAGTTCTATGACCATAAATTGGTCAGATTTTTACTGATTGCTTAATAATGCTTTTACTTTTGCAATTACAGCTTTGGAACTGTAACAGGTAACAGGAAAACGTGGCCTGGGATTCCAATATCCTCAACACATTTCCCACAATGAAACTCGGGTGATGAAATTCATTTTCATGTATTTTGAAGTGTATTTAAACAAATTTTGTTTGGAATCCTGTATAACTTTATTATTGACTTTTTCTTCCTAGTAGTTTGGCTTTTTTGCACTATAACATCAATTCTATGACCCTAAATGGCTAAGACTTCCAGTTTTTGCTTAATTTCTCTTTTAAATTGTGATTAGAGCTTTGGAATGTTTTGGGGGCTTATATCAAGTTATGATCTGAGATTCTCCCCCCAAAACATTAAAGTCCCTTTTCCCCTCCCCTCAAGGTCAAAATAGAATTGTAAAGCTCTCTTTTTTGTTTTTTGTTGTTTTTTTTTAAGTTAGCATATAAAAGACCTATATAAAAATAGTGAACAATTTTGATATATTTTACTAGCTCTGCTATTTCCTTTTTACCACAATACACTTTATTTGCTTTGGGATGCTTTGTTTTTGCATTTGCCTTTTCTGGTTGACTCTTTGTCACTTATTAAATTTTACACAAAGATTTAATTTTCTATAGATATATTCTAAAACAAAACATTTGTACCAATTACATATCAGTGCCACAACTTTTGTCATCTAAGAGGGCTGTTCCCCCATCCTTGACAGTCCTGGCTTATTGCTTTATGATCCTGAAAATTTGCAGTTTGAGAGCATTAGGGAGGTTGATCTTTTAATGTGGGAAGCTCATAAACCACAATTCTAACATTTGGGGCTATTTGGGACCAGCCTTTTTCTTTAAAATGCATTCAGGAACAAGCCACTCACTATAGTGGAATAACCCACTAAGAATTAAGCGTCCCGCAAGGGACGCTTGTTTGGATATGGGAATTTTCCCCTCCCCAAAAATGGCGGCCATTTTGAATTTTCGAATTTTTGACAAAAGTGGCAAAACACAAATTTACTTCTATCTCCTTCTATCCTTAAATTATCAAGCAACAGGGTATCTGACCAATGTACTCTTTGCAATTTTCAAAAAATTTTCCCCTCCCCAAAAATGGCGGCCTTTTTGAATTTTCGAATTTTTCCCAAAAATGGCAAAACACAAAATTGTTTCTATCTCCTTAACCGTGTGAGATAGAGGGATTTCGTCGAAATTTTTGACCCACAGGGTATCTGAGCAATGTACTCTTAGCAATTTTCAAAAATTTTCCTCTTCCCACATATGGCGGCCATTTTGAATTTTCGAATTTTTCCCCAAAATGGCAAAACACAAAATTGCTTCTATCTCCTTAACCGTGCGGGATAAAGCGATTTCGTCGAACTTTTCGACCCATGGGGTATCTAAGAAATGTACTCTTGGCAATTTTCAAAAAATTTTCCCCTCCCCTGCGAAATAGAGTTATTTCGTTGAAATTTTCGACCCATAGGGTATCTAAGAAATGTACTCTTGGCAATTTTCAAAAAATTTTCCTTTTCCCAAAAATGGCGGCCATTTTGAATTTTCAAATTTTTGCCAAAAATAGAAAAACAGAAATTTGCTTCTATCTTCTTAACCGTGCAAGATAGAGTGATTTCGTCAAAATTTTCGACCCAACCAATGCAAAAAGGCATGAAGCTGAAATAATTTACATGTACACTAATAAATATTTAAGCATCATTGATATATTTTACAAATGAAACAGGGTCTTGTAACACTACTGTACAATTTTGGCAAAAGGTTCATGGGGTGGACATTACATATGATAATGTGTGTTCTTCTATGCTATCCTCTTTCTATTCATATGTCGCAGCTACTATCAACAGGGCGTCCTATTTCTAGTTATATTCTTTCTTTGGGTTTATGTAAAACAGGGAATACATGGAATCTGGCTTAAACTGTTTTCTCAGTAGGCTAGAGGTTATCAGCTTTAACAAATGACCATTTTACGCCTGTGTTTTTACTTCCGTTACAATCCAGCACATGATAACATGGAGTAAATATTGACGGTTGGGTCAAAAATGACAAAGCCAAAAAATAGACACAATGCCCAATATTGCATTAATTCTGAAACTAATTCTATGGCAATGTTCAGTGGGGAAAAAAAACAAAAGTTTGGACAGTGGGCATCTGTGAAAAATTCTTATGTCCTGTGTACAAAACAACCAGATTTGGAAGTCAGTAAATCATTAATTGACAGACATGACATTACTCATGACAAATTTTAATTAGATCAAGTTTTCAGAAGTCCTGCTGTAGGCTGCATCTTTTGAATTATGAATCAAGGGAATATGTGAAAGATGCCACAGGAAAAAGTGTTCAACTTTCTGTACTTTGTAATGTAAAGGTTTCTTTAGATCGTTTCTTGGCTTTAAATCATTGAATATTAGATCTGGAAGACATTTTTCAATGTATTTTTCATTCCAAGATAGTATGATACTCCTCCCCATCTACAATTACACACAAGTGTTAAAAAACAACAGCTATCAAAACTTTTATCTTTTTCTCTCTCCTTTTTTTCTGTGAAAATGATTATGGTTTCTTTGCACAAAGGATATAATGTTTGCATCTATAGAGTTAGATTGTTCCATGCCATCTTTTTGTGTGTCTGAGAAGAATGAAATCTACTGGAAAATATGTAAAATATAACACATCTTGTCTGATATGACACTCCTCAAAATATAACTGATATGGCAAACTGCTCTAACAGAAACTGTAAGGAACAGAAAAATATTTTTACCCATTGTGACATAGTGATTTAGACTGGACACAGAGAACCTTAGTTTGATCCCAGTTATAAACAGATACATAAAGGCTTTGTTGACCACTTCAAATGGTTGTCCTCAGTCATTGGGTCTTGTCTCCAGTGGCATGCTAAAGAACCTTGTGTACATTGATAAAT
Source organism: Sabellastarte sp. h YS-2021 (assembly GCA_964017235.1). Taxonomy (NCBI): domain Eukaryota; kingdom Metazoa; phylum Annelida; class Polychaeta; order Sabellida; family Sabellidae; genus Sabellastarte; species Sabellastarte sp. h YS-2021. Next base: position 56,041,559 of record OZ024930.1, on the reverse strand, counting down.
CAATAGGAACAGATCAAACTGCACTTTGAATGCTTTAGTAAAGAAAATATTTTGCTGAATATAAATACAACTGGGAATTTGAGGTAGTCTCAGAATAAACATCGCCATAAAGGATGTGATATTTATTAAGCGTCCCGCAAGGGACGCTTGTTTGTGTATGGGAGAGCTTCAGGCTCCGCCGGCTCCGCCGGCTCCGCATTTTGTTTTCCTTATAACTCTGTAACCGTTAGGCGGATTCTTTTCAAATTTGGCAGGTTTAGGCAGTAGCCTTGGGGAATTTTTTTGAATATGCTGCAGTGACATTTCAACCAATCAGAGAGGTCACATGACCAAAAATGTCTTTTTTCAGTGGGGAAGCTTGTCCGGATGATAACTTGAAAGGAATTTTATCAATTCACCTGAAACTTGGCAAATACATTCATTCTATTAAAATCTGGAAATCATTAGATTTTGGCATTGATTGGTCAAGTAATGGCCGAGTAATTAATGATTAATTAATCATTACGAATTTTCCAAATAAGGAAAACACAAAAATGTTTATATCTTGAAAACCGTGCTAGATAGAGCGATTTCGGCGAAATTTTTGACCCACAGGGTATCTCTGCGGAGTAGTTTTCCCAATTTTCAAAAAATTTTTGTCTCGCCCAAAATGGCGGCCATTTTGAATTTTCGAAATTTTCGCAAAAATTGCAAAACATAAAAATGCTTATATCTCAAAAACCGTGCTAGATAGAGCAATTTCAACAAAATTTTTGACCCGCAGGTTATCTCTGCGGAGTACTTTTCCCAATTTTCAAAAAATTTTTATCTCGCCAAAAATGGCGGCCATTTTGAATTTTTGAAATTTTCGCAAAAATTGCAAAACACAAAAATGCTTATATCTCGAAAACCGTGCTAGATAGAGAGATTTCGACGAAATTTTTGACCCAAAGGGTATCTCTGCAGAGTACCCATGCCAATTTTGAAAAAAATTTTGTCTCGCCAAAAATGGCGGCCATTTTGAATTTTCAAATTTTTCGCAAAAATTGCAAAACATAAAAATGCTTATATCTCGAAAACCGTGCTAGATAGAGCGATTTCGACGAAATTTTTGACCCACAGGGTATCTCTGCAGGGTAGCCATGCCAATTTTCAAAAAAATTTTGTCTCGCCAAAAATGGCGGCCATTTTGAATTTTCGAATTTTTCGCAAAATTGCAAAACACAAAAATGCTAATATTTCGAAAACCATGCTACATAGAGCGATTTCCACGAAATTTTTTATCTTCAGGGTATCTCTGCAGAGCAGCTATCCCAAAGAGCTTTCACTTGGTGAAGTTTCAGACCCATAGCTAATTACTCACCTACTCAAAATGAGTAAATGCGAATTATCTCTAAAAGTATTGCAGATAGCCAATTTTTCTCAAATAACTCATTCACCTACTTTTGGGAGAGCTTTCACTCTGTGAAGTTTCAGACCCATAGCTAATTACTCACCTACTCAAAATGAGTAAATGCGAATTCTCTCTAAAAGTATTGCAGATAGCCAATTTTTCTCAAATAACTCATTCACCTACTTTTGGGAGAGCTTTCACTCTGTGAAGTTTCAGACCCATAGCTAATTACTCACCTACTGAAAATGAGTAAATGCGAATTATCTCTAAAAGTATTGCAGATAGCCAATTTTTCTCAAATAACTCATTCACCTACTTTTGGGAGAGCTTTCACTTGGTGAAGTTTCAGACCCATAGCTAATTACTCACCTACTCAAAATGAGTAAATGCGAATTATCTCTAAAAGTATTGCAGATAGCCAATTTTTCTCAAATAACTCATTCACCTACTTTTGGGAGAGCTTTCACTTGGTGAAGTTTCAGACCCATAGCTAATTACTCACCTACTCAAAATGAGTAAATGCGAATTCTCTCTAAAAGTATTGCAGATAGCCAATTTTTCTCAAATAACTCATTCACCTACTTTTGGGAGAGCTTTCACTCTGTGAAGTTTCAGACCCATAGCTAATTACTCACCTACTCAAAATGAGTAAATGCGAATTATCTCTAAAAGTATTGCGGATACCCAATTTTTATCAAATAACTCATTCATCTACTTGTGGGAGAGCTTTCACATGGTGAAGTTTCAGACCCATAGCTAATTACTCACCTACTCAAAATGAGTAAATGCGTATTATCTCTAAAAGTATTGCAGATAGCCAATTTTTCTCAAAATAATCATTCACCTACTTTTGGGAGAGCTTTCACTCGGTGAAGTTTCAGACCCATAGCTAATTACTCACCTACTCAAAATGAGTAAATGCGAATTATCTCTAAAAGTATTGCAGATACCCAATTTTTCTCAAATAACTCATTCACCTACTTTTGGGAGAGCTTTCACTCTGTGAAGTTTCAGACCCATAGCTAATTACTCACCTACTGAAAATGAGTAAATGCGAATTATCTCTAAAAGTATTGCAGATAGCCAATTTTTCTCAAATAACTCATTCACCTACTTTTGGGAGAGCTTTCACTTGGTGAAGTTTCAGACCCATAGCTAATTACTCACCTACTCAAAATGAGTAAATGCGAATTATCTCTAAAAGTATTGCAGATACCCAATTTTTCTCAAATAACTCATTCACCTACTTTTGGGAGAGCTTTCACTCTGTGAAGTTTCAGACCCATAGCTAATTACTCACCTACTGAAAATGAGTAAATGCGAATTATCTCTAAAAGTATTGCAGATAGCCAATTTTTCTCAAATAACTCATTCACCTACTTTTGGCAGAGCTTTCACACACGAAAATGAAAAATTGTGAATATCCCGGAAAAGCTATTTCTTTTGCTTTAATGCTCGGCGGGAGATACACACCGCGGCAGTGGTTTTGACAAAAATTTTTGTCTCCCCAAAAATGGTGGCCATTTTGAATTTTCAAAGTTTTTGCAAAACACAAAAATGCTTATATCTCGAGAACCGTGCTATATGGAGCGAACTCAACAAAATTTTAGACCTGCTGGGTATCTCTGCAGAGTAGCCATGCCAATTTTCAAAATATTTTTGTCTCGCCAAATATAGCGGACATTTTTAATTTTTTTATTTTTTGCAAAACACAAAAATGCTTATATCTTGAAAACCGTGCTAGATAGAGCAGACTGCGCTTACTTTGGTTGCCACAACAGTATAAGGCTAGAAACGAAGCATTTTCTTAATACTTTAGCACTCACCTTTATATCCTTTTCGGGACGCTTTGTTTTTGCTATGCAAAAACATTATCTTTTTTTTTTGCGAGCGATCCTCTAGTTGTATCCACTATCCACAAGAAGCATCCAGTGGCTAATTTGGTTTATTGTTCACTACGCCACTGCTGCCATTTCCAATGGAAAACTGGACCAGCTAGCTTTACCAAATTTGCAAGATATCTTTATTGGGAGGTAAGCTTCTCTACAACTGAAATTAGCCTCATTCTGAAAAACCAGATGGATGCCCTGGGCATTTCTTTGAAAATAATCTACCTTTTTCTACTGGCTGGTTCTTGTAACTAGAAGGACTTGAATCTCTTCATAGTTGATATGTATAACAGATATATATGTCCTCTACAAATTTGCATACATTTCACCTTGAGGCTCTTTATTCAAGGTCATCAAAAGAGTGCCAAAGTAGATTTGACCTGGCCCCTTCTTCATGGTCAAACGAGGATAGCCAAACTTAAAAGTTCTTAATAGCTCACTTATTATTGGTCCTAAATTTTTGGGATGTGAAACCAACCTACAGGGAATCATGGGCTGGAAATATTGTGATCTGGTCATATTTGGCCTTGGTCCTCTCTTTCAAGGTCAAACGATGGAAGTCAAAGTTAAATTTGCTTACAACTCACTTATTATTGGTCCTAGAATTTTGAGGTGTGAAACCAAGCTACAGGAAATCATGGACTGGGAAACATCATATGTGATCAACTTTGACATCGGGCCCCTCGTTGAAGGTCAAATAAGGGTACTTATTTATATAAGCGAACTTAAAAGTGCCGATATCTCACTGTTTATTGCTCACAGGGTTTGGAATGTCAAACCAACAAATAGAAAATCATGGACTAGGGATTTCTGATGTGGTCAGATGTGACCTTGGGCCCCTCCTTCAAGGTCAGTTGAGGGTGGCCAAACTTAAAAGTGCTTATTACTCATAATTGCTCGTAGAGGTTTGGCATGTAAAACAAACCTATTGGAAATCATGGACTAGGAATCTCCTGATGTGGTCAGATTTGACCTTGAGCGTCTCCTACAAGGTCAAATTAGGGTAGCCAAACTTAAAGTAGTGTGACTAATTATTTAAATTTATTTTGATACATAAGTGAATGAGGATGTAAATTTAGATAAGACAGGAATTAACAACAGATGCAGAGTTTTTAAAAAAAGTAAGCCTTGTTCAACTGAATTTTGTAGCAACCGGACCCCTACTTCAAGGTCAAACAAGGATAGCCAAACTTAAAAGAATAATTTTATTACGCTACAATAGCTTACCATGTGGGACTTAATGCTGTTCTCGGGTTGCCACACCCGGGGCCAACGTCTTAGAAAAAAGACAGTTCTTGTTAGCCACCGGATACGCTGCTAGTTGTCGTCACGTGATAACCTCTGACCTCTCGCCCTACTTTCTCGTTGGCCACGCGAATTAGCAATGCTTTATTTTGCAAGGAATATTATTTCATTTTTACAAGGATATACTTATTGTTGGATCCGATATGGAAACTACACCAGTTTCTTTATTTTATTGCATAGAATCACAATTCGATGTCTTTTCATAGTTCAGATAAGTATCTTTACTATATTTTACAACTGAAGTCCACTTCCGGATTCATGTAAAGCAATGGCGACTCGTTTATGTGGTTTCTAATACAGGATATATATATATGCCTGTCAGTAAAATAAAATAAAACAAAATATTTAAGCCCTATCTGCTTCATTATTGGACCCCTTTTAAGGTTTTAAAAGTGTATAAATGTAACACAAATGAGTCCTGGCCGAGTAAAATCTCCGGAAACAACTTCCGTTTTATTGTCGAGACAGCAATTTCTTGTAATGCGCGTCTCGCGTTGGTAGTTTTTATACAGGAATATATGCCTGTTGAAATCAAATTAAATAAATTTTGCAAGGGTTTACCCCCGTTCTTTTACTCTATTGGTCCATTTTAAGGGTTAAAATATGATATAAAGCACGATTCTAACTGGGGGAATCCTCGGGGAAACCCCTGTGATGACGTCACGTCTAGACCGCATGTGCTGAGAGACGCGGGTTTCTTACAGTACGTTTATAAATATAAATAAAATGAAATAATATATTTTATCCCTTCTTTCCTGTATTATTGACCATTTATAAGGTTAATACTTAAATAAACAGGAATAGAATTCTTCATTAATCGTCTAGACATTACGTGTCTCTTTAGGCTATAAGGTAACCTTGGTTACCCATTATTTTAATTATATTTTAATTCATCCAGTTTTAAATTATAATTACTTGTTTTTTAGATTCTATGTTATTTAATAAAATTCTGTGTAATTTCTGCTTTCATTATCTCACAACTAGCCCTACCTGCAGTGAGGCGGGTGGGGCAGGTGACCTTGTGTCACAGTTGATTTACTTACGTAAATCTAGTTGTGTAGTTCCTTCGAAGAAGGAAAGGCAAAGCTTCCTTGGAAGCTTACCTTAAGGAAAGCTTACATAGAAATTATAATATCCAACTTCTTTCTCCAGGGTGGATCAGATCCCTGCTTAAATTCAGATAAGATCTTAGTTCATCCGAGATTTTTAATGCATCCGAGAATCGGATGCAGTATTCTCAACTTTTATTCAACCCAGTATGATTTGATACTTGGTTTTCATTGCATCTCTCGGATCATCTGAAATCTAATGCTTGGTGGATTGTATGTAGATCTGATCCTCGGATGATCGGATCATCTACTCTGATGTTCGGATGTTGATTCCAGATCAGAACACTAACAATCCTCACACACACAAAAAAAAAAAAAAAAAAAAAAAAATAAAATAAAACTTGGAGTAATAGTTCACCAGCCTGGCAGTAAATATCACCTATTGGAGGCTTGGGTCCAAGTTCAAAAAGTCCAAGTCCTCAAGCCCAAGAGGCCTTCTAAACAAGGTCCTTCATTCAGTCCTGGCTCTATATTTTAGGGAAGTAGGTTGCCTGACTTCACCCTAACCAATTTTTGAGGACATTGAAACTTAGGCAGTTTTTTTAACCTCCCTGCCCCCAGGGAATTTATGCCTAGATCCTCCACAGTCTGGACTCTGAATGATTTACTAGGCCAACAGGAACTTGGGCAGTTTAATTTCCCTTAAAATGGAACAAGTTTTCAAATTTGTATCTCCTTAGGGGCCTCCTTGGGTAAGCCCCTCCTCCCATTCTGGTCAGCAAGAGTTGAGCTTCAGGCTGCTCTCCACTAGGTTTTTTTTTTTCTGAATACAACCTGGTTATATATATATATATGTTAAGACAGTAGCAAGGCTACTACCAGACAGGTCAAACTCAATTCCATGGTGCATATAAGTTAAGTCAGAAGGGGTATGGTGAATTCAGGTGAGATACTGGATCTTTAGATCTTAAAGTTCCCCATTCACAACTACTTTAGGAGGGACAGGAGTCCCTCATCAAGGCACCTGTAATAACACTTAGGGTTTAGGCCCTGTTAATCAACCCTTTCCAATTCCCCACATCTAGAGGCTCCTACAGGAACCACCCCAATGGGGGTCATTCCATCCCTAGCAGTATCCATCGTTTTCCCCAGGTAGGGGGAAATCGAGTAGCCGAGGCTCCAAGGTCTTTTGACCCACTCCAGGGGACGAGGGCATAAAAACCCTTCCCCCCAATGACTCCTCCAGCCTCACTCAGTCCACCAGTAGGAGTTCTCCTCCGTTCTTTCAGATTAGACTGGCAAACAAATCCTGTCATTCTTTTTAATCCAAGTTCAGTCAGACTCCTGACCCGGTCAGAATACAAGGCCCTTCAAAGACCAAGTCCTGGCCTCTGTATCCAGTCTCTTATGTCAAAGAACGCAATAGAAAGGGTGGAAAATGTAAAATCTCTCGGGTTTTACAGTCGCCTGTTCCTAGTACCAAGCCTCACCTAAGGTGGAGGCCAGTCATAGACCTAAACAGGCTCAACACTTTTCTACACGTAGAAAAGTTCAAAATGGAAACTCCAGAGTTCATCAGGACCTCCCTGATTCCAGGGGAGTGGGTATCGTCGATAGATCTATCGGACACTTACCTACACATCCCCATCCATCCAAACTCAAGGAAATACCTAAGGTTTTGCTACAAGTCACAGGTGTTCCAATTCACCTCCCTCCCATTTGGACTAGTCACAGCCCCCCAGGTCTTTACAATGATCGTAAAGGAAGTGAAACTAATGGCCCTCTCAAGAGGACTCAGAATTCACCAATACCTGGACGACTGGCTGATCAGGTCCCAGTCTCAGGAGGAAGCCCAAGTGAACACATAGGCAGTGGTAGACCTAACTCAGTCCTTGGGGTGGATAATAAATCAGGAAAAATCAGAACTGAAACCTACTCAGGTGTTTTTCGTTCATGGGCTACGAATACCACCTAGATTCAGCCCTTGTAAAACCCACTCAAGAGAGATGGCTCAAACTTCAGGATTTGATCCTACTACTCAAGTGAAAACGTGTTTTGACTGCAAGATGTTTGATGTCTCTAATTGGGTTGCTAGCCTCAACGGAGAAATGGTCCCGGAGGGACGCCTTCACAGGAGGCCCTTTCATTTTCATCTCTAGGAGCACTGGAGATATCCTCAGTCGCTGGACAACCTCCTTCCTTGGACAGAAGCCATTACAGCCCACCTAGATTGGTGGCAAAATCCCTCAAACGTGATGAAAGGTGCAGACCTTCATCCCAAACACCACAGTATCCAACTCTTTACCGACGCCTCACACGAAGGTTGGGGCGCTCACTTAGACCAAAAATTCCACAAAGGGTCTGTGGTCAGATCGGGAAAAAAGGCTACACATATATGTCCTAGAATTGAAGGCGATCTCCCTGGCCCTTTGAGACTTCAAGGACCAGTGCCAGAATCAAACAGTGTTAGTTGCGATGTGCAACTCAACAGTGGTAGCCTACATCAACAACAAGGAGGAACACACTCAGTAGAGATGTGCGCTCTCCTGTGGAAGATCACGACCTGGGGCCATCACTACCTCATAACATTGAAAGCCAGGCACGTTCTAGGGTGCCTGAATGTGATGGCCGACCTACTGTCCAGGTCCAACCAAGTGCAATCAACAGAATGGTCTCTTCACCCCAGGTGTTCAAACAGATCTGCCAGAAGTGGTTCACACCTCATGTAGACTTATTTGCCACTCACCTGAACCACAAGCTCCCACTGTACGTGTCTCCTATCCCAGACCCAAGGGCCTGGGACATAGATGCTCTAAACATAAACTGGACCAACCTCACGGCCTAGGCGTACCCTCCTACGGCTCCTTCACAAGGTGATCCAAAAGATCAGGCAATGTTATTGTCTGATCATCGTAATAGCCCCAGGCTGGCCAGGGATGCCCTGGTTTTGGGACCTAGTGCAGCTCTCAACAGAGATCCCACTACAACTCCCAGTGTCAACGACCCTACTCAAACAGTCCCACAACTATGTGTTCCACAACAATCTACAACAGCTGAACCTCCACGCCTGGTGTCTAGGAGTGGACAACTCCAAGAACAAGGCTTCTCTGTGGAGGTGGCAGAGAGAATTGCTGCCCCTCAGCGGTCATCAACAAGGACCATCTACAGGTCAAAGTGGGCCCTATTTGAAAAATGTTGCAGAGAAAATTCGGTGGATTTCTCCACTCCATCTGTGAAACAAATCTCAGATTTTTTCATGTACCTGTACCAAGACTTAAACAGGCGCCCCTCGACCATTGATGGTTACAGGACTGCAATCGTTGACACTTTGGGCCCAACGGCCCAACACATTGCACACAATGCAGACCTTCATAGGTTACTCTCCAGTTTTCACAGGGATCGTCCTAAGAGTTCCAGAAATTTACCCAAGTGGAACCTTTCTGTTATCCTTAACGAGCTCACTAAAGCACCATTTGAGCCCATGAAAGACACAGACCTCAAACATCTTACTCTAAAACTGCTTTCTTGCTAGCTTTGGCCTCCGGCAAGCGCCGCAGCGAAATCCATGCCTGGGTCGCAAACAAGTATCTAATCTAGGCCAATGGGAAAAGGTTGCCTTGTTCCCTTCTTCTAATTTCATAGCCAAAAACCAACTAGCAAGAGAAGGTTCTCAAAGTGTATCTCCGGTGACTATTCTTGCTTTGACTACCATTGTAGATAGACAATTTAAGGAAGACAGGACCCTGTGTCCCGTGCGGGCCCTGAGGTTTTATTTGGACCGAACAAAGACCTGAGAGGGTTTCGTTCTCTCCTTTTCATCTCCTTTACGAAAGGACATACCTCAGACATCAGACCCCCTACTCTCTCTTCATGGTTGAAACAAACCATCCTACTTTGTTACAAACAAGCAGATCAACAAGCCTTGGACTTGGTCCAAGTCAAAGCGCATGACATCCGGGCCTTCGCGGCCTCTAAGGCCTTTTACGGTGGGGTATCGGTGGACCAATCATGCAAGCCTGTCACTGGAAAGCTCACAACACATTTACAAATTTTTACCTAAAAGACCTTACTTGGTCGGACACCGACAACAATATGTATCTGGGACCCGTAGTGGCGGCACAACAAGTCCTAGATCCTTCCCCTCAGACCAGTTGTCCTCGGAAAGAAAAAAGGGGGGGGGGGCACATCCGCTACGATCAAGTCTTCAGGAGTCTCTCCCAGGATCTAGGTATTCCTTTACCTTCAAGATGTTACGGGTAAGGTCATTTTTGTTTTTCAGTTATCAAGTAACTTCTATTAAGGACTTATTTAGTTGTCATTAATCTCATATTCAGGTTGTAAAAAATTTATGAGATGTCCAACCATGGGTTGGTCAGTCACTAGTGAAGGGCCCTCAGGGACCCTTAGACCTCGAAGTGAGCACTGCTGCACTTCCGTCCTACAATCAAACATGTAGACAGTTTCAGCACTGTCTCTCATTTTATTTAGGTTTTTGGCTCATTACAGGCCCGGTCTTCGGGATCGGGGCACTGTAAATGGGACTCAGACTGGTATTTCTGGCACTATTCTATACATATTAATTCAAAATCTTAGAAAAAATGACATACCTTCCAGTCTCAGCTGTAATCCCGCCACCGGGCGGTTGAATTCAGCATTAAGTCCCACATGGTAAGCTATTGTAGCGTAATAATATTGTAAATTTTAATTACTTAAATGTAGCTTTTATAAGCTACAAGCTTACCATGTGGGACTTAGAAGAGTCCCACCCTGCCTCCCCGCTGTTTACAGCTGAGGGGTAGGTTTTAGAAAATTTCAACGAGAAAGTAGGGCGAGAGGTCAGAGGTTATTACGTGACGACAACTAGCAGTGTATCCGGTGGCTAACAAGAACTGTCTTTTTTTCTAAGACGTTGGCCCCGGGTGTGGCAACCCGAGAACAGCATTAAGTCCCACATGGTAAGCTTGTAGCTTATAAAAGCTACATTTAAGTAATTAAAATTTACAAGTTTGTTTCTTTCCGGACCATCTCAGAGGAAGAAGTCCTTAAAATCATTAAGTCCACACCAAATAAATCATGTGACTTGGATCCAATCCCAACATCATTGGTCCTTGATTGTATCAGTGTGCTCTTGACTCCTATTACAAATATTGTGAACTACTCCCTACAGGAGGGCAGTTTCCCATCCTGTTTTAAGACTGCACATGTTACACCCTTGTTGAAAAAAGCTGGTCTTGACAGAAATATTCTCAAGAATTATCGACCAGTGTCAAACCTCAGCTACATCTCCAAACTCATACAGAAAGCTGTGGCTAGGCAGATAAATGAGCACATTGCTCACAAGGGTATATCCAAGGAAAATCAGTCAGCATATAGAGTTTTTCACTCAACTGAAACGGCATTGTTAAAAATATAAAATGACATTGCGACCTCAATGGACAAGGGTGCAGCTGTTGGATTAGTCCTTTTGGACTTATCTGCAGCCTTCGATACAATAGACCACGTAATCCTATTCAACTGCCTTGGGTTGTGCATAAGTGGGTTCAGTCATACCTCAATTCAAGGAAACAGCGGATCAAAATAGATGGACATCTTTCAGATGCTTTTCAACTCCCTTATGGGGTTCTCCAGGGCTCAGTCCTGAGGCCACTCCTTTTTACCCTATATACAACCCCACTCAGTTCAGTCATATCTAAATTCAATGTGACCCATCACTTATGTGCAGATGACACACAAATTTACTTGGAACTTGACTCCAGGAACTTCGATTCTTAGACTAGTATCACTGAACTGACAAATTGCCTTGAGGCGGTCCAGGCTTGGATGGGAAATAATAAACTTAAATTAAATCCTGACAAGACGGAATTCATAGTGATTGGTGATGATCAAATTAGAAGCTCCCTGAAGTCATCTTTCCCAGTGAGTTTGCTTGGCAACAGCATGGAACCAGTTGAATCGGTCAAAAACCTTGGTGTCATCCTGGATGCAGAAAATTCAATGCAAAGACACGTGGCTAATCTCTGTTGCATAAGTTGCTACCATCTCCGGGAACTACGAAGGGTCCGCAGGTACTTAAATCATGAAACAGCTGTAAGGGTGGCAAATGCCTTGGTTAGCAGTTGCCTGGATTACTGTAACTCCCTGCTTTACAACACAAAAAAGCATATACTAGCAGACTACAGAGAGTTCAAAATGCCTTATGTCGTACCGTATGCAAGCTAAATAAATATTGTCATGTCACACTCTTCCTGCACAAACTACACTGGCTTCCCATTCATTACCGTATATTGTTCAAATACAATCTCCTTACTTATAAAGCAATACATTTCAGCCAGCCTCCATATCTTTCATCTCTAATTAGGCGGAGTGATCTCACACAGGGCAATCACCCATCAATTTCCTCATCTAAACCAAATAAACGCTCAGGGCTGCGCAGCTTCATAGTAGGGGCTCCTTAGAATCATAGAAAGCATTTCTGGTTTCAGAAAACAGTTGAAAACATATCTTTTCAGATTAGCTTACCCTCCACCATAGCCTATCTCTCCTATCGGACGCTAATATGGTAACGGACCTTGTTTTGGAACTGGACTATCCCTTTTGCATATCAGCGCCTTAGAGGATGTTTACATCAATTCAGCGCTTTATAAGTGTGCTTTATACTTACTTACTAAAAGTGCTTATAACTCGCTTATTATTGGTCGTACAGGTTTGGGATGGTAAACCAACATATAGGAAATCATGGGCTGGGAATCTTTTGATGTGGTCAGATTTGACCTTGGACCCCTCCTTCAAGGTCAAATGAGGATAGCCAAACTTAAAAGTGCCTATAACTCGCTTATTATTGGTCCTAGAGGTTTGGATGGTAAACCAACCTATAGGAAAAGGACTAGGAATCTCTTGGTGTGGTCATATTTGACCTTGGACCCTTCCCTCAAGGCCAAACGGGGGCCACGGTGGCAGAGTGGTAACACTCTCGCCTCCCACCTCTGAGGCCGGGGTTCGATTCCCATGACGGCCTTAAGTGGGAAAGCTGGTAGTTGCTTGCCGTTGGTCGGCAGTTTACAGTACACAACCCTAGCGAACTGTATGTACTGGTTTCCTCTGCCCTTCCAACTACCCGTCGTGATATGACCTGTATAGTGTTGAAAGCGACGTAAAACCCCAAATAAATAAATAAATCAAGGCCAAACGAGGATAGCCAAACTTAAAGGTGCTTATAACTCGCTTATTTTTGGTCCTAGAGGTTTGGGATGGTAAACCAACCTGTAGGAAATCATGTGCTGGGAATCTTTTGGTATGGTCTGATTTGACCTTGGACCTCTCTCCTTCAAGGTCAAACAAGGATAGCCAAACTTAAAAGTGCTTATAACTCGCTTATTATTGGTCCTAGAGGTTTGGGATGGCAAACCAACCCATAGGAAATCATGGGCTGGGACTCTTTTTGTGTGGTCAGATGTGACCTTGGACCCCTCCTTCAAGGTCAAACGATGATAGCCAAACTTAAAAGTGCTTACAACTCGCTTATTATTGGTCCTAGAGGTTTGGGATGGTAAACCAACCTATAGGAAACCATGGGCTGGGAATCTTTTGATGTGGTCTGATTTGACCTTGGGCCCCTCTTTCAAGGTCAAACGACAATAGCCTAAATCTTAAAAGTGCTTATAACTCGCTTATTATTGGTCGTACAGGTTTGGGATGGTAAACCAACCTATAGGAAATCATGGGCTGGGAATCTTTTGGTTTGGTCAGATTTGACCTTGGACCCCTCCTTCAAGGTCAAGCGAGGATAGCCAAAGTTAAAAGTGCTTATAACTCGCTTATTATTGGTCGTACAGGTTTGGGATGGTAAACCAACCTATAGGAAATCATGGGCTGAGAATCTTTTGGTGTGGTCGGATTTGACCTTGGACCCCTCCTTCAAGGTTAAGCGAGGATAGCCAAACTTAAAAGTGCTTATAACTCGCTTATTATTGGTGTTAGAGGTTTGGGATTGTAAACCAACCTATAGGAAATCATGGGCTGGGAATCTTTTGATGTGGTCTGATTTGACCTTGGGCCCCTCCTTCAAGGTCAAACGACAATAGCCAAACTTAAAAGTGCTGATAACTTGCTTATTATTGGTCCTAGAGGTTTGCAATATGAAACCAACTTCTAGGAGGTCATGGGCTGGGAATCTTCTGATGTTTTCAGATTTGACCTTGGGCCCCTCCTTCAAGGTCAAACAATGGTTCACTGGCTTTGGTGAGTTGTCTTTTTGGTGGATACAAATTTGCATCGGTTCTCCGATGCGTAGGTCTAGTTTTGGTAGTCATTCAGAAGATTTCAGGAACCAATTCCAATGTTGCTCAGAAGGCTATTGTTTAAACATAAAATCCATCTCTTCTTCCATGGATCTTGACCGATCTCAATTTTTCCAGCTGGGGACAAGGTATACCATCCAATCACTAATGTGGAACAGCCACACCTAAATTTGACTTATACTAGTTCTACGTATACAGATTACACTACCCTATAAATTGTGATCATCGGGATCTTAACTGTGTATTAAGTTAACCCAGGCATTAATTTTATCCCGGGTAATATTTAATAACTTACAGTACATGGTGAAAAAATACAAAATGTGCATATAGAGACCAGGTTTATAAGCTGTGATGCTTAACAAATAAGCTTTGTCTGTTTATAAGAGGCTTCAAACAATCTTGAACATCTCAAGTGAATAAGGTTCTTAACTTTACCACCTCAACACGTTTAAAAATTGCTCCATTGTTGGACAAAAGAAAGTGAGCCATTGTGCTATAAAAACTGGAGGAAATTGACTGGGAAGTTTATTACATAAAGCTCCTGGAAGACGAGAAAGTGCAGAAGTATAATGGCCCAGTGTCTGTATAAACAAGAATGTTAATTATACGGGTCAATAACCTGTTGCATGCAGATAATGCCAGATATCCCTGCAAGTTCACATAATCAAGAAATTGAGTAGTAGACCTGTATTCATGTATGTTAAAATGCACCATTTAAGTTGTACACAGCCACAGAAATCTGTTGCTAGTAGAACACCTTTTCAAAGCCCGGAGTTGAGAGGTAAAAGGCCATTTAATACCAGGTATTAATATTTCCTCTGTCAAATATGAAACTAAAAAATCAATATACTAACATATATGACAAGAGGCTTAAAATTTTCACCCGTCTCCAACAAGTACTACTGATGTGTACAGTGGAGTTGTATAGAACTTTGTTACTGAATGTTTAAGTAACAGAAAGTATATAAAGGGCTGTCCACACCAAACAAAACAATGTGATAATAAAAGTGAAACATCCCCACTAGCTGTAAATACAAAAAAATATATCCCTCATGATCATTAGCTGTATACAAAAAATATATCACTAATGAAGATGAACTGATATAATAAATGTTCATGCAACACTTGTAAAACAGTTACTATACTATTATCAACTTTAAATATCATTTTTTTTTGTATAAGTCAGTTTTCTGGTTTTTGGTTGATTGATGTAACTGGCAAGGATATTTGAATGTTTCTTAAATGTGATGCTTGGAAGTTTACAGTTTTTTCTGATGCTTGGAAGTTTACAGAATCTTAAACTATACACATGTACTAATTTCTTCCACAAAAAGGGCTAATCCAGGTGTAATATGGCTTTCCATTATCTTTAAAGGAACATTAAAACCTAATCATACACATCATGGCAGATGAATAAAAAAGCTTTGTAAATGTCATTTTTATGTCAGCTGACTTGTCAGTCAACTGACATTATGGCATCACTCTGCGGTGTCCACATCTCCGTCCGCATTCGCGTGAATAACTTCTCCGACAAAACTACAAGGCCTAGAGACATGCTGTTTTTTTTAAAAAAAGATACCTTGTCTATCGAGGATGAAAAATTGTTCAAGGCATGCAAATCTGTTTGTCTGTTTGCTAGAGACATTACAAGGGAGGTACCCCTACCAAAAGTGTGAAAATTTCAACACTTTATCACAATTTTCTCATTGACTACTGCAGGGATTTCTCTCACATCTTATATATATGTACTAGGCCACAAGTAGATTCCCATGTCTGAGAATCAAACCTGGATCTGTCTTAATTTTTTTTATGAATTTTTTAAATAATTTTTAATGCATTAAAATTCATGAAACCCTGCACTAAATCACTTATTTTCTCATTCACTATTGCAGGGATTTCTCATATCTTGCATATATGTACTTGGCCACTAGTAGATTCCCTTGTGTGAGTATCAGACATGGATCTTTTTTAATTACTTTTTTATGAAGTTTTAAATTAAATTTTAATGCATTAAAATTCATGAAACCATGCACTAAATCACCTATGACTTGAAAAGTATTGCATTTAGAGCATTTTGTTAAAATATGTTATTCAGCTATTTTTTCCATAGCTACAACATGGTGAGTAACTTAGGTGTCTATTCCAACAGCTAAGTGAGTAATAGCTACTTTCTGATTTTTCAGTACCTTTCATAATGAGTAAAATCACTTATAACTCAAAAACTATTGCATTTAGAGAATTTGGTATAAATATGTTATTCAGCTAATTTTGGTTCAGCTATAACATAGTAAAATTGCAGACCCGTAACTCATTGCATAGCCGAGTAATAGCTACTTTGAGACTATCACTGTTGAGTAAATTGCTTGTATCTTCAAAACTATTTCATTTAGAGTATTTTGTTTAATATGTTTTTCATGCACTTTTGGGTCAGCATTGGGTTAACATTGTAAAATTACAGACATGTAGCTCATGGCATAGCTGTATAATAGCTATTCTCAGGTTGTCACTGTTGAGTAAATCATTTGTAACTTGAAAAAAATTACATTTTAAGTATTTTCTATAAATAGGTTGTTCACCTACTTTTGGGTCAGCTATAACATAGTGAATTTGCAGAACTGTCATGGCATAGCTGCGTAATAGCTACTTTCAGGTTCTCACTCTTGAATAAATCAGTTGTAACTTAAAAACTATTACATTTAGAGTATTTTCTTTAAATATGTTGTTCACCTACTTTTGGGTCAGCTATAACATAATAAAGTTGCAGACCTGTAGCTCATTGCATAGCTGAACAATAGCTACTTTGAGGTTTTCTTGTTTGTGTAAATCAGTTGTAACTTGAAAACTATTGCATTTAGAGAATTTTGTTTAAATATCTTATTCATTAACTTTTGAATATTAAGCTATAACATTGTAAAATTGCAGATGTGTAGCTCATGGCATAGCTGTGTATAGCTATTCTCAGGTTCTCACTGTTGAGTAAATCACTTGTAACTTGAAAAAATATTTTAAGTATTTTCTATAAATATGTTATTCACCTACTTTTGGGTGAGCTATAACATAGTGAATTTGCAGACCTGTATGTCATGGCATAGTTGAGCAATAGCTACTTTCAGGTTTTCTCACTTTTGAGTAAATCAGATGTAACTTGAAAACTATTGCATTTAGAGTAATCTGTTTAAATATGTTGTTCACATACTTATGGGCAGCTATAACATAGTGAAATTGTAGACTTGTAGCTCATGGCATAGCTGAGCAATAGCTACTGTTAGATTTTCACTGTTCAGTTAATCATTTGTAACTTACAGTATTTTGTTTAAGTTATTAACCTACTTTTGGGTCAGCTATAAAATAGTATAATTGCAGACCTGTAGCTCCTTGCATAGCTGAGTAATAGCTACCTTCAGGTTCTCACTGTTGAGTAAATCAGTTGTAACTTGAAAATTATTGCATTTGCAGTATTTTCTTTAAATATGTTTTTAACCTACTTTTTACACCTAAACCAGTTACCTTGTTACTTTCCTTCTGAATATCATAATCAGGGCACAATTTTTGTGTCCTTTTCTTCTGTCACTTCTACTGTGAAACTCAAAACACACAGTCAGCTGACATAGAGCCTGTTCACGGGCACTGATTGCTTGTTATTATGTTTGATCATATTTTAATCGTGTCTTAAACTACAAGGATAGAAAGAAGCTGCATTTTAGTATAGAATAAAAGAAATGTGGTACCATGACAACAGAATCCAATGCGAAACTGTGGACCACTGTCAATGAACCTTAAAGATGTGCAAATAAAGGATTGTTTAACATAACTCCAGTGAAAAGTAATGAAATGAATTGTTTTGCTCCACACTTATAAATACAGTACTTCACATTGATATGGCCTGTACAGTGTCTTGGTCAAGTTAAATCCTAATTCATCACATCTCAAGGAAAACCATATTCTTTCTTTCCCTGGTGCCTAACTGCTGAAGTAGATGCATCTGAATAACATAACCAAAACCTGTGTACCTTTCTTGACATTTCATTATGGTTTACTTGACCCATTTTCACAACATGGAGTGAAAACTATATCTGTTATAAGGAAGCACTCATAAGATACAGTCAGCATAAGTGATCAGTTGTTTGGGAACTCCCATTAAAACACTTAAAGCTGCAAAAAGATGTAAATTTTTGTAGCATTCTATATCCATTCCATTCTGGACTATAAGCTCCAATTTGAGGAAAAAATTCAGCAAAACCCTGAAACACATTTGTTTTAATTATCTCATGGCTACCTTTAAATAGAAAAGAAAATATAGTGAACTAGAATTGATCCATTGTATCTCCTATGTATACTTTTAAAATAGCAGGTGTTGTTTCAGAAATCCTATTAACTGGCCTAAACAATAACTTTTATTGAGTTAGAAATAGAAGAAAAACTGTTTTGAAGTCGGACATATCAGAATTGTTTTTTTTTCGAAAAAAGGAAACTTTTTTTCCCTTTTCAGTGAAAAAACCCCAGAACATTGGGGGGAAAATGAAGAAAAAAACACACACACAAACAAAAAAACTATTTCCAAAGCAAAAATACTAGTGTAAGGTGTACAGCTAACAAGTATTAGCTTATGTGAGTAAATTATGAAAGAATTACACAAACCTCATCTTGGCACAAACCAGAATATAAAATATTTAATAACAGTTGTTCTTTATGACCCACATTTGTGCATTTCCACATACCAAATAAGGCAGTCAAAGTGACTACAAAGATAATTTAAATATCAAATTGGGAAATTGTGCCAAGTTGGGGCACTGATTTGAAATAGAAATTATATTATCGCCCCTCAAAGGTTGTGTTTTTGACGGTATGTACATGTACTTGTTTGTAAAGTAACTCAAAAACTTACCAATAGATTTCAGATTTCCAGAAATTTTCAGGCAATGTTGACAATAAGGAACAGATGATTCAATTTTGGTGCAGATCATCGTCTGGATCCCGGAATTTTTAAAAGAATTTTTTTTTGTCATTTCCCTTATATTGAGGGTCTTGGGCTTTGGCAGACATATACACTGTCCGAACGCTCTTCTTTGAAGTGGGTTACCTTGTTTTATTGAAAGCCAGCACTGTTGTGTCTCACCCGTTACAAGTCAGTTGCACTTTAGAATCATAAAGCTGGTGGCCCCGCCCTTAACAGTCAGTCCTGTTATCCCTCAATAAAAACAGAGAAAATGAACTACTTTTGATCTGACTGATATTCTCATGGAAATATGCCACTGAAACCAAAGATATACATGCATGCTTGAGTATACAGAGAAAAAAGACCAGTTTTGGACCATATGACAATCATTATTTATATTTTATTAATTTAATCTCATGATTAATAAGATGTCATGAAAATTACTTTTATCCTAGACACACTTTGGTACAATTTATCAGTTAAAATTAGTTTAAATTCTAACTGTCAAAAATTTTGTCATTGACTTTAAAATGCATTGGATAATATTTCAGTTTTCTTGAGATTTTTCTAGCTTTTTTTAACCCCACGGTCAGGGGTTATTGTCATCCCTTCTGCTGTCTGGGTGGTGGTGGTGGTGGGCATAAGGTTTGTGGGTGTTCCACAGCTGAAACCCATGCATGGATTTTCACCAAGTTTTCAGGACATATTTAACCGAAGAGGATCTAGAGCTGATAAGTTTCGAGAAGTGCCTGGAAACAGCTGTTGCCCTGAGAATGCTTTTCAGATTATGGGTTTCTAAACTTTATGGATGTTTGACAGCCTAAACCCATGCATGGGTTTTAATTAAATTATCAAGATATATTTACCCCAAGAGGATCTAGAGCTGATTAGATTTTAAGGAGTATCTAGCCATGACATTTACATTTTTTAAGTCCTAAAGTTTGTTGGTGTTCTATAGGCAAAATCCATACAGAATGGTTTATCCCCAGAACGAACATTGAACTATTTTTGACTATTTTTTTTTCTTACTATTTTCAAGTTTTTCCCATTTTTTTTGCTTGTCAATATCTTTCAATCAGTAAAAGGTTTACCTTACCATCATGAAATCCAGAATATTTTGTCCACCCCACTGGGGGTGTCATATTATTTTTGCTTTTTCCGGCGTCCGCCGTCCATCGTCATACTTGGTTTCCAGTCATTTCAAGGAAAAGTACTTATCCTATCTTTACAAAATTTGGTATGGGTGTTTATTGAGTTAATAGCTTGCATGGGTTTGTTTTTGGTGAAGATAGCTCTAAAGCTAACTGAGTAATAGCAACTTAGACACTTTTGTGTACTTCTTTTGTTTCCATGCATTTTAAGGAAAAATATTTGACATATCATTACCAAATTTGGTATGAGCAATAGTTAGGTCTATAGCTTGCTTAGGATTGCTTTTAGTGATAATAGCTGTATAACTGACTGTTGTAGTTAGTAATAGCTACTCAGGTACTTTGAGTAGTTTTTTTTTATTTTAAGCATTTTAAAGGAAAAGTATTTCACCAATCTTCACAAAATTTGGGATGGAGGATTATTGCATCAGTAGCTTGCTTGGGATTGCTTTTGGTGAGAATCCTTTATAGCTAACTGAATAATAGCTACTGTGCTATATAGCTATTATGCTATTTTGAGTTTGACTTTTTTCTGGACATTTTAATGAAACAATGTTTTCTACACAAAAATTTATATGAAGGATAATTGGGTCAATAGTTTGGCCAGGATAGCTTTTGGTCAATGATAGCTTTGTAGCTATCTGAGTAATAGCTGCTTTGCTACTTTGAGCCTACTCTGAATTGCATTTTTGTTTTCACTCTTTTAAAGGAAACATATTTAATTCATCTTTGTAAAATTTGGTGTGAAGGTTTATAGGGTCAATTGCTTGCTTGGTGTTGATGGTAATAGCTTGCTTGGTGTTGATGGTAATAGCTTTAACCTCCTGAGTAATAGCTACATAGCAAAAAACATAAATATGTCCATCTCCTAAACCATGCTAGATAGAGCGATTTCATCGAAATTTTTGATCCACAGGGTATCTAAGCAATGTACCCTTGGCAATTTTCAAAAAAAATTCCTGTCCCCAAAAATGGTGGCCATTTTGAATTTTCGCCAAAAATGCAAAAACACTAATTTGCATCTATCTCCTTAACCGTGCAAGATAGAGCAATTTTGTCGAAATTTGCAACCCACAGGGTATCTTAGAAATATACTCTTGCCAATTTTCAAAAAAAAATTTCCTCTCCCCAAAAATGGCGGCCATTTTGAATTTTTGAATTTTTGCGACAAATGTAAAAACACAAATTTGCTTCTATCTCCTTAACGGTGCTAGATAGAGAGATTTTATTGCGTTAATACATCCTATCCAATGGACAATAGCTTATCCGGTCGGCGCAGACCGGCCCGCCAAACGTCAGAAAAAGACGTCCTGTGTTTCCACCGGCTACGCCGGTCCAGTGCTGTACACTCGCCAGATGGCGTGTGGTACTTCCTTCCTGTCTAGACAGCGTGACGTCATAGCATCTTTTTCGTTTGGCGCATGCTGTATGTACACGAAATTTTTTACTGAGATTGAAAATTTTATTTTCACACACTTTATATACAGGATATTATTTGAAAGTTATTTAACTTTGTGTTGGGGAGTATATAGAACGTTTTTAGTAAACTTCGGCATTGTTATCAGATCATTATGTCTTCTCCAAGCCAGAAACACGGGAGCTGCGGACATATCATGGCAAGTTTTGACAGCCATAGTTTCTGTGCACGCTGCAGAGAGAAAGGTAAAGGTTCAGATCCTTGTATCTCACATAATGATTGCACTGCTTGTAACTCCCTCACGGAAGATCAACGCATCCAACTGTCCACGCCTAGTTATAGGCTTAAAAAGGAAAAACGTGATCTTAAAAAGTCTTCTGATACTCCTGCTAAAGACTCATCCAGTTCCTCTCTCATAGACCCATCCTCTGTGATGGTAGTGGGAGCTGTGGACGCCCAGGGGGTAATCCAATCCCCGGGTTCGAGTTCTGACAAAAAGAAGAAGAAGCCTAACCCTCCTGAGAAGAAGTCTTCTAACCAAAACCCAAAGTCCGGTAAAGAGAAACCTTCTAAATCGCCTACCCCTCAGTCTCACAGATCCTCATCTGACACCAGGATCGACGAGTTAGACCTTAAATGGTCGGAGAGGTTTAACAGATTAGAAGCCCTCTTACTTGCTAAGTCATTGGATAAACCGGAACCGACCTTTGCCTCTGTGAAGGTCACACCGACGCATTCACCTCCAGTTGGTGTGGTAAAATCATCAGAACCCTTCATTCGACCTGCTGACAGGTCTCAACCTTCAGATTTGTCAAGTACCGACCACTCTCCACAGAGACAGTCTACTGACAAGTCGCTTACTCTCTCATCTAAGAAACAGACTTCAGATTTGCCTGGTGTTACACAGATTGCCCGTAAGAGCCAATCGACCAGCAAATTGCCAAAGGATAAGCCTCTCACCGGCCAATCAACAGACTTGCCTGGTACCGGCTCACCTGCTCATCTCCAGGTCTCCAGCAAGTCGACCTCAGCACCGGCCGGCAGACAGAGCTCAGCTTCCATAGACACCGACTCAGACTCTGATTTCTCCGACCAACCTGCGGTAGATATTTTTGTGGAGGAAGGGGAGTTGTCCGATCCGGACCAAGATGCTGCTACCAACGACCCCGACCAGACCCTATCAGAAGATCAAAACTATAGGGAGACCATGAGGGGAATCAGGTCCTATATGGGCTGGACCCATATTCCTGATATGGATACAGCAACATCTACCTCCGACGACAACCCCTTCGCCGGCCCCAAAACCCAACCTACTGGTAAAGTGTCGGTCAACATGCCAGTCGATGAGTGGCTGTGCAAAAAGATGGGAAAATTAAATTTAACCTTGGTTGAGGGCTACCCCTCACGTAGCTCTGAGGCGGGAGGTCTACTGAAGGACCAATTTGTGCGACCAGCTCGCTCTCAACAAAAGTGGTATGGTTTCTTTGATGATCAACAGAAGTGTACTACTGCTAAGACTGTGTCTTCTTGGAATACGGATGCTTCTAAGGTGAACAGCACCTACAGTCGTATTTCCAAAGCAGCCGGTATTGCTTCGACCCCCCCAGCCTCCCGTCAGATTTCACAAGACAGTCTACGAAGATGGGAAAAGGCAGCTCGTGAAGCCTCCACTTTCTGCAATCAAGCAGCCGCCTTCAACAGATGTCTAAATAAGGTACAGGACAATATGCGTTCACAGCTAAAGACAGTGAAAGCAGAGTTAGGCAAGGGCAAGTCTTCTACTAGAGTTTCGGGTGCCGCTGGGGAACTGCAGTTCCTAATGGACTTTAATTCAGGAATCACACAAGCCATGGCCAAAACTCTAGAGCATCTGACTGATTTCGTTTTTGTCACGGTTGCAAACACCACACTAGCTAGGAGAGACTCTTATTTATCTCACCTGAAAGCCGGCATCAAGCCAGATACCCTAGCTTCTCTGCGAACTGCACCTCTCAACTTGGCTACCTTATTTCCTGAAGATGCCTTGAAGCAAGCCGAGCAGGATATAGCCACCTTTGAGAGTAAAGGTCAAGTTCAGTCTGGAAAGAAGGGCCGTTTCCACCCTTATGAACGGACCGACAGGAGGTCAGATTCAAAGAAATCAGAGCGACCAGCATGGAAGAATGTGGGCTACAGAGGTCAGAGCAAGAAAGGCAGAGGCAAGGCATCTTACTACTCCTCGCGACCAGCCAAGGGCCAGCAGTCATATAAATGACAATCATTGTGTAACCAGTTCACTGGAAAGACTGCTGGCCGGGAGCCAACCTACAGTACAGAGACAATACAAAGACACTTTTGTAAACTTAAATGTTGTACCACATGTTCATTCTGCGCCCGGGCTTTCACAAAAGAAAGATATAAGTCCCGGGTTAGCAGCTTGTCATCTTTCTCAAAAAGAATGCAAATTAAAATATGTGAAAGGTGTTTCTTGTGTCACTCAGTTGTCTTGTGTAAAGCCTGTAACAAATGTCAAAAATGTTGTCACAATTCCACCTGTAGGGGCTCGTCTTCAAGAATACTGGCAAATTTGGCTGGATCTGGGGGCCGGTCCGAAAGTAGTTTCAATTCTCAAGGAGGGTTACCCCCTCCCCTTTCGGATCCGACCCAAACTGACAAGATATCCCACAGTCATAAGTTGTTATGCCAATCCTCACAGGAACAGCTACCTGTTAGAGGCATTGCATCAGCTTATAGACAAAAATGCTGTAGAACTGGTCAAAAACCAAACCTCACTAGGGTTCTTCAACCGACTCTTTCTGAACCCCAAACCACAAAACAAGTGGCGACCTATACTGGACCTCAGCCATCTGAATCCCTTCCTCAGGGTGGAGAACTTCAAGATGGAGACACCGGAAACCATCAGAACCTCTCTCCAACGAGGGGAGTGGGTTACGTCCATAGACTTCAAGGACGCTTACTTCCACATCCCTATACAGGAACAGTCCAGGAAATATCTCAGATTCCATGTACAGGGTCAGACATACCAGTTCAAAGCCCTACCCTTTGGTCTGTCCACAGCCCCCATGGAATTCACTGTAGTGACAAAGGAAGTAAAACTGATGGCCATACAGAAGGGTATAAGAATCCACCAGTACTTAGACGACTGGTTGGTAAGAGCCAAGTCCCCCCAAGCTTGTCTCCAGCATACCCAAATCTTAGTACAACTGTGTCAAGACCTTGGTTGGCTGGTGAATTTAGAAAAATCGGAACTGGAACCCAAGGAGGTTTTCAACTTTGTGGGTTACCAGTTCGACCTCAGAGCCGGCCGGGTCCGACCCACACCGGACCGGTGGCAAAACCTACAGGAAAAGATTCAGGCTCTGCTATCACTACCGGCCTGCCCGGTCCGGCAGTTCATGTCCCTGATAGGTCTCTTGACAGCCACAGAAAAACAAGTTCACCTCGGCCGGTTACACATGAGGCCCATCCAATGGCATCTCAAAAACAACTGGCGGGTGCCAGAATCACTAGAGAAGGTGATTCCAATACCCAGTTCTCTGCACCCACACCTTCGTTGGTGGTTGGAGGAAAGCAATATACTCCAAGGTCAACCATTACACCCATTAAAACATGCTCTGCAAATTTTTACAGACGTGTCAAAAGAAGGTTGGGGCGCTCACTTAAACGAGCACACTGCAAGAGGGTCCTGGTCGTTACCGGAGACCAAGCTGCATATAAACTTTCTGGAACTAAAAGCAGTCTTTCTGGCCTTAAAAGAGTTCCAAAACCTCTGTACCGGGAAAATAGTTCTGGTAGCAACCGACAACACTACAGTAGTGTCTTACATAAACAAGGAAGGAGGTATGAAGTCGGGTCCGTTGTGTGCCCTACTGTGGAGAATCTTGACCTGGTGCACCAGGAAACAAGTGACCCTCAGAGCCCGCCACATTCCAGGCCGCTTAAATGTGGTAGCGGACAAGCTATCCAGGCTGGGCCAGACCATTCAGACAGAATGGTCCCTCCTCCCAGAGGTTTTTCAAGCGATCTGCAGCAGGTGGCACCGTCCTCAGATAGACCTTTTTGCCACCAGATTCAACAACAAACTACTTCTGTTTGTGTCTCCAATACCGGATCCTCTGGCTACTGCAGTCGATGCTCTCAGTCTACCTTGGTACGATCTGGATGCCTATGCCTTCCCACCCACAGCTATTCTGAGCAAAGTGGTGGAAAAACTGCTGGACTCCCCATGCAACAGTTTGATCCTGATTGCCCCGGGATGGCCCAACATGCCTTGGTTTTGGGATCTAGTCGAAATGTCCAGCCAGGTCCCCTTGAGTCTTCCGGCTCTGCCAAATCTGCTGACACGCAGCCCTTCAATCAGATCCCTCACAGAAATCTGACAAATCTAAATCTCCATGCATGGCTCCTAGAGCCTCAGCAATCAAAGAACAGGGCTTCTCTGAGGCAGTGGCAGCAAGAATTTAGGCTCCTCAAAGAAGATCAACCAGATCAGT
This sequence comes from Sabellastarte sp. h YS-2021, assembly GCA_964017235.1. Lineage (NCBI taxonomy): Eukaryota > Metazoa > Annelida > Polychaeta > Sabellida > Sabellidae > Sabellastarte > Sabellastarte sp. h YS-2021. The sequence continues at coordinate 56,015,650 of OZ024930.1, read as the reverse complement.
CTATGAGGCAAAGTGGACCATTTTTACAAAGTGGTGCGACGCTAATCAGGTGGACTTCAGGTCACCACCTGTAAAGTCGGTGGCTGACTTCCTAATGTACCTCTTTACGGACAAGAAGTTGCAGCCCAGCACCATTGATGGATACAGGTCTGCCATTGCTGATAAACTCGGTAATGAGACAGTCAATATCAGCAAAGATGACAATCTCACCCATCTCCTGGACAGTTTCCACAGAGACAGACCCAAAGGGCGGAGGGGTATACCCTCCTGGAACCTCTCCCTGGTATTACACCAGCTGACGAAGGCCCCTTTCGAACCTCTTTCGGAGGCATCTCTGAAGCATCTTACCTTCAAAACTGTCTTCCTTTTGGCCCTGGGTTCTGGCAAAAGAAGAAGTGAGATCCATGCTTGGCAGCACAAAAACATCAGGCACCAGTCGGACTGGTCTAAGGTGTCCCTGTTCCCATCTCCCAGCTTTCTTTCCAAGAACCAGCTGGCTAGACTGGGACCAGAGAGCGTAGCCCCAGTGGTGATACCAGCCCTGGCTCCTACTCTGGATAGATCCCTCAAGTCTGATAGGTCACTTTGTCAAGTTAGAGCTCTACGCTACTATTTGGACAGGACTTCAAACATTAGGCAGGATAAAGAACTAGTTTTTGTCTCCTTCAAGAAAGGCTTCGACAAGGACATCTCTCCTGCCACTATCTCCTCATGGATCAAGCAGACTGTGATCCTATGCTACGAGCTCTCTGATCACCAGGCCCACACCTTACATCAAGTTAAAGCTCACGATGTCAGGGCCTTTGCTGCCTCTAAGGCCTTCCAGTCAAGAGTCTCCTTAGAGCAGATCTTGTCAGCCTGCCACTGGAAATCTCATAATACCTTCACTCAATTCTATCTGAAGGATGTGGCTTGGGCTGACTCGGAGCTCTACCATCTGGGTCCTGTTGTGGCTGCTCAGCAGATCCACCAACAGTCTAGTACCTAGTGGAGATCTGTACATATGTAATTACTTGTACATATTTGTATATATTGCACATTTAGTTAAGAAGTAACAAAAAAAAAAAAAAAACAACAATCTGGACGTACTTCCTCTGGGAGGTCTACTTTCTATGGGACTGAACTCATCCCTCTTCTCTCCTGTCTTAGAACAGGTCTGTGTTTTAAAAAGAGAAGGGGGGGGGGACAAGGTCGACTCTGACGGTTTGTCTCCGGATAACCGGATGATGATATTCGACCATAGCCTTAAGGGTTACCGACCTCAAGGTCTAACCAGGCTTTGAAAAAAGATTTATCTTTAATGCTAGCATGAGTTCAACTTTCTTAGTCCCTAGTAGCTTACCCGCCGACCAAGCGGTAGTTATTCAGCTATTGTCCATTGGATAGGATGTATTAACGCAATAAAATTGCAAATTTAATAAGTAAATTAAATTTTTATAAGTTAATACCCTATCCAATGGACACACAAGACCCTCCCACCGACCCCGCTATCAGCTTACCAGGGGCCAATAGGTTTAGACAACGAAAAAGATGCTATGACGTCACGCTGTCTAGACAGGAAGGAAGTACCACACGCCATCTGGCGAGTGTACAGCACTGGACCGGCCTAGCCGGTGGAAACACAGGACGTCTTTTTCTGACGTTTGGCGGGCCGGTCTGCGCCGACCGGATAAGCTATTGTCCATTGGATAGGGTATTAACTTATAAAAATTTAATTTACTTATTAAATTTGCAATTTTGTCGAAATTTTCAATCCAGTGTATCTAAGCAATATACTATTTGCAATTTAAAAAAATTTTACTCTCCCCAAAAATGGTGGCCATTTTGAATTTTCGCCAAAAAATGGAAAAACACATATTCGCTTCTATCTCTTTAACCATGCAAGATAGAGCGATTTCGTCGAAATTTTCGACCTAGAGGGTATCTTAGGAAACTACTCTGCAATTTTCAAAAAATTTTACTCTCTTCAAAAATGGAGGCCATTTTGAATTTTTGCCAAAAATGGAAAAACACAAATTTGCTTCTGTCTCCTTAACCATGCAAGATAGAGCGATTTCGTCGAAATTTGCAACCCACAGGGTATCTCAGCAATCAACTCTTGCCATTTTTCAAAAGATTTTCCTCTCGCTAAAAATGACAGCTATTTTGAATTTTCGCCGAAAATGGAAAAACACAAATTGGCTTCTATCTCCCTAACTGTGTGAGATAGAGGGATTTCCTCAAGATTTTTGACCCCCAGGGTGTCCAGAGTGTACTTTTCACAAAAATCACTTTCCCGCCACTTTTGGCGGCCATCTTGAATTTCTGTGTGAAACATGAAAACACTTATTTCGGAAACGGTGCGAGATAGAGCGAATTCGACAAAATTTTTGACCTGCAGGGTATATGCTGAGTCTACTGGTGACTTTTAGCAAAAATTGCTTTCCCGCCACTTTTGGCAGCCATCTTGAATTACTGCGTAAAGTGCAAAAGTGCTTTTTTCTCGGAAACGGTGCGAGATAGAGCAATTTCGACAAAGTTTTGGATCCACATGGTATCTGCAGAGTCAAGTACTGGTAACATTTTGCAAAAATCACTTTCCCGCCATTTTTTGGTGGCCATCTTGAATTTCTGCCTAAAACGCAAAACACATTTATGTGGGAAACCGTTCAAGATAGATTGAGTTCAATGAAGTTTCTGACCTGCAGGTTATCTGCAGAGTCTACTGGCGACTTTTCACAAGAATCACTTTCCCGTCATTTTTGGCGGCCATCTTGAATTTCTGTGTAAAACGCAAAAATGCATTTGTCTTGGAAACGGTTCGAGACAGAGTGATTTTGATGATATTTTTAACCCGCAGGCTACTGGCACAGTGTACTGGCGACATTTCACAAACTCCCATTGCTGCCATTTTGGGCGGCCATCTTGAATTTCTGCGTAAAATGCAAAAATGCATTTCTCTTGGGAACGAGATTTTGTCTGCCATCTTGAATTTTGATGGAAATTGAAAATGTCGTTTATCTCAAAAACCTTAAGGGATAAAGCAATTTCAAGCTAATTTTTGACCATTTGGATATTAGAGATCTTTAGTATATTGAAACTTTTCTTCAAATTTATATTATTATTATTATTACAAATAATAGACTCATATATTATTATTACAAATAATAGAATCATAAATTTAGAATCTTATGGAACCCTCTTTTTAGGTTTATGCTAGTTGCAGAATCGTTAGTTTGGACCTGATGGCATTGTCTCCCCAGAAACACAGGAAATACTGAGCAATGAATTATAGCATTTGTCATAATTTATCGTTTGACATATAAGTATAATTATATTGAATATATTTGCAGGAGATTCAACCGAAACATGATCCAGCCATTATTTGCATTAAAGATGACAGATTTTATGAATATCACTGTGAGTTAAAGTTTGTCACTTATAAGAGAGTTTAAAAATGTTGGTTATAAATGAGGAATACATCACAATTTATTGCATATTATTGTATCCACCGGAGGTATCAGGTGGATACTTTGGTTTAGCATTCACTATGCCGCCGCCACCACCACCACGCATAGAGAGATTTTTTGGCATTAACGCTCTCAGAGGAAAACTACACCAGCTAGGTTCACCATATTTGCAGGATATCTTCATTGGGGCTAAACTTCTCTGGGACTGAAATTAGCCTCATTCTGAAAAACAAGATGGCCGCCACAGGCATTTCTTTGAAAATTATCTTCATTTTTCTACTGGCTGTTTCTCATATTAGGTAGAGGGTTGAATCTCTTCATAGGTTATATGTATAACAGATATACATGTCCTGTACAACCTTGCAGACATTTGACCTGGAAGCTCTTAGTTCAAGGTCATCCACGGAATGCCAAAGTACTCCACATAGCCAACTTTAAAAGTGCTTATAACTTTTTATAACAGATTTGACCTTTGACCCATCCTTCAAGGTCAAACGAGGATAGCCAAACATAAAAGTGCTTATAACTCGCTTATTATTGGTCCTAGAGGTTTGCAATGTGAAACCAACTTGTAGAATATCATGGGCTGGAGATCTTCTGATGTTGTTAAATTTGACCTTTGGCCCCTCCTTTAAGGTCAAACGATGGTTCACTGGCTTTGGTGAGTTGTCTTTCCGGTGGATACAGATTTACATTGGTCCTCCGATGCGTAGGTCTAGTTGTCAGTTGAAGCATATTTAATTACAACCTGATTATTTAATAAGTATTTAAGATATCTAGTTAATGATTATGGTATGGTATGTTCATTCTTATTTTTTAAATTTTCATAATATTGCATAATAATTATGTTGAACTTTTATACCTGATTCAAAGAATTCCTCCTTTGGGACCACACAACCAAAAAAATTTAATCATTGACAGCAAAAGTCCTGGACATTGTGCAACAGATAAGATGGCACAAATTGTCACAAAAAAATTTAAGTTATGTAGAATGTTTTTAATTCATAGTAATATTACAGGGTTTTCCCACAATGTCAAGGAGGGGCTCAGTGATGTATAGTGTAGCAAATCTCAGCCTAGGCACTTTATGTTGGAAAGTTGGTAGTTACTTGTCGATGCCTGGTGGTTTACAGTGCAGAATCTTGACCAACTAGTATGCACTGGTTCCTCCACCCGTATACTACCCGTCACAATATGACCCTGGCTGTTGAACGCAGCGTAAAACAACAAATTAATCTAAATCACAATGTTAAGGTTTATATGAGGCTGTAACTTTAATTGTATCCCCGGACGAAAGTCGGGGATACTTAGGATTCAGTACGGTCACGCCGCCGCCGCAGCCGCCGCAGAGATTTCCTTTTGGACGCGATAACTTAAAAAATATTTTAGTTAGAACTTTCAAATTTTGTATGTGGGTATATATGGGCAATGCCACGAACGCTATTGTTTTGTGACCTTGACCTTCAATCTCAAGGTCACTGGTGGCCACTTAAAGGTCAGATTTTGGCCATTTTTGCACATTTTGGCCCAGTTCTCCAAGACAGAAAGTTAGATCATCCTATGGCTGGTATATATAATACATATATATGTCCTCTGTAAGCATGCAGAAATTTGACCTTGAAGCTCTTCATTGAAGGTCATCCACTGACCGCCAAAGTACTTGACCGAGGGGCATTTTTGGCCTTTTTGGAGATATTTTCACACTTAACGCTGACTATATTGCATGGAAACTATTGAAAATGGCTTTGGAGGTTGAGTACATGATGGACTTCTGCCATCCAGGTTTACTGGTTACAGATCTTCATTTAAGGTCATCCACTGACCGCCAAAGTACCTGACCAAGGGTCATTTTTGGCATATTTGGAGATATTTTCATACTTAATGCTGACTACATTGCGTGGAAACTATTGAAAATGGCTTTTGAAGTTGAGTACATGACGGAGTACCAGCATCCAGGCTGACCGGTTACAGATCTTCGTTGAAGGTCATCCACTGACCGCCAAAGTACCTGACCGAGGGTCATTTTGGGCCCTCTGTTTGTTTGTTTGTAAACAAGATAACTCAAAAACTGACAGACGGATTTTGATAAAATTTTCAGGATATGTCCAAATTGGTAAAAGGAAGATGTGATTAAATTTTGGGAGTGATCCGGATCACTGTCTGGATCTTCTGGATCCATGAAATTTAATTTTTAAACACAGATAGCTCAAAAAGTTATGGGTGCATTTTGATGAAATTTTCAGGAGATGTCCTTATTGGGACGAGGAACAAGTGATTAGATTTTGGGAGTGATCCGGATCACTGTCTGGATCATCTGGATCCAGACTGCCAGATGTGTTTGTGTACAATATAGCTCAAAAACTTATGAACGGATTTTGATGAAATTTTCAGGATATGTCTGAAAAGGTAAAAAGATGAAATGGTTGAATTTTAGAAGTGATCCGGATCACTATATGGATCTTCTGGATCCATGAAATGTAATTTTTAAAGACAGATACCTCAAAAAGTTATGGATGGATTGTGATGACATTTTCAGCAAATGGCCTAAATGGTGCGAGGAACAAGTGATTAGATTTGGGGAGTGATCTGGATCACTGTCTGGATCATCTGGATCCAGGTTGCAGATGTGTTTGTGTACATTGTAGCTAAAAAACTTATGGACGGATTTTGATGAAATTTTCAGGATATGTCTGAAAAGGTAAAAGGATGAAATGGCTGAATTTTGGAAGTGATCCGGATCACTATATGGATCTTCTGGATCCATGAAATGTAATAAGACAGATACCTCAAAAAGTTATGGATGGATTGTGATGACATTTTCAGCAAATGACCTAAATGGTGCGAGGAACAAGTGATTAGATTTGGGGAGTGATCTGGATCACTGTCTGGATCATCTGGATCCAGGTTGCCAGATGTGTTTGTGTACATTGTAGCAAAAAAACTTATGGACGGATTTTGATGAAATTTTCAGGATATGTCTGAAAAGGTAAAAGGATGAAATAGCTGAATTTTGGAAGTGATCCGGATCACTATATGGATCTTCTGGATCCATGAAATGTAATAAGACACATACCTCAAAAAGTTATGGATGGATTGTGATGACATTTTCAGCAAATGACCTAAATGGTGCGAGGAACAAGTGATTAGATTTGGGGAGTGATCTGGATCACTGTCTGGATCATCTGGATCCAGGTTGCCAGATGTGTTTGTGTACATTGTAGCAAAAAACTTATGGACGGATTTTGATGAAATTTTCAGGATATGTCTGAAAAGGTAAAAGGATGAAATAACTGAATTTTGGAAGTGATCCGGATCACTATATGGATCTTCTGGATCCATGAAATGTAATAAGACAGATACCTCAAAAAGTTATGGATGGATTGTGATGACATTTTCAGCAAATGACCTAAGTGGTGCGAGGAACAAGTGATTAGATTTGGGGAGTGATCTGGATCACTGTCTGGATCATCTGGATCCAGGTTGCCAGATGTGTTTGTGTACATTGTAGCTAAAAAACTTATGGACGGATTTTGATGAAATTTTCAGGATATGTCTGAAAAGGTAAAAGGATGAAATAACTGAATTTTGGAAGTGATCCGGATCACTATATGGATCTTCTGGATCCATGAAATGTAATAAGACACATACCTCAAAAAGTTATGGATGGATTGTGATGACATTTTCAGCAAATGACCTAAATGGTGCGAGGAACAAGTGATTAGATTTGGGGAGTGATCTGGATCACTGTCTGGATCATCTGGATCCAGGTTGCCAGATGTGTTTGTGTACATTGTAGCAAAAAACTTATGGACGGATTTTGATGAAATTTTCAGGATATGTCTGAAAAGGTAAAAGGATGAAATAACTGAATTTTGGAAATGTAATCACTGTATGGATCTTCTGGATCTGTGAAATGTAATAAGACATACCTCAAAAAGTTATGGATGGATTGTGATGAGATTTTCAGCAAATGACCTAAATGGTACAAGGAACAAGTGATTATACTTTTGGAATGATCTGGATCACCGTCTGGATCATCTGGATCGAGCCTGCAACATGATTTTGCGATGAATTGTGATGATATTTTTAGGCTATGTTACAAATAGTAAAAGGAAGAAGTGGTAAAAGGATGAAATGATTGAATTTTGGAAGTGATCCGGATCACTATATGGATCTTCTGGATCCATGAAATGTAATTTTTTAAGACAGATACCTCAAAAAGTTATGGATGGATTGTTTCAGCAAATAGCCTAAATGGTACAAGGAACAAGTGATTACATTTTTGGAGTGATCTGGATCATCTGGATCCAGGCTTGCACATAATCTTGGAATGGATTTTACTATTTTCAGGATATGTTACAAATGGTAAAAGGAAGAAGTGGTAAAAGGAAGAAATGGTTCAATTTTGCGAGTGATCTGGACCACTATCTGGATCTTCTGGATCCGTGAATGTAATTTTTCAAGACAAATAGCTCAGAAAGTCATGAACGGATTTTTATGAAATTTTCAGGAAATGTCTTAAATAGGACAAAGAACAAGTGATTAGATTTTGGGAGTAATCTGGATCACTGTCTGGATCATGTGGATCCAGGCTGCCAGATGTGTCTGTGTACAAGATAACTCAAAAACTTATGGGTGGATTTCGATGAAATTTTTAGAATATGTCTGAAAAGGTAAAAGGATGAAATGATTGAGTTTTGGAAGCGATCCGGATCACTATATGGATCTTCTGGATCCATGAAATGTAATTTTTAAAGACAGATATAAGTGAAACAACTAGTGATTAGCTTTTGGAAGTAATCTGGTACTATGGAGAATCCTGACCTGGTGCTCCAGGAAACAGGCTCAAGCCCGACACATTCACGCCTTAACTATGTCCCGTCCGGGGATACACTGCGTCGAGACGCAATCTCTAGTTTTCATTTCTTGCTGAAGTACTGTTGTTTTAATGTTCACAGCTGAGTCCACATTACCAAGTCATCAGACATTAGAGGAATGGTTCAACATGGAAAGGTCTTGTTATTCATTTATTATTGATCTTTTTATGTATGCCAAGGAGGTTATATATTTGGCAACGTGCACTTATCTGTTTGTTTGCAAAATAACTCAAAATAGTAATGGATGGATTTTTATGAAATTTTCAGGAAATCTCGACAGTTTGTAAATGCACACAGAACGGATGATTAAATTTTGGGTGTGATTTAGATCACCCTCTGGATCCAGGAAATTTTTAAAGGAAATTTTTATCATGGCACTCATAAGTACTACTTGTAGGTGTTAGGCCTTGGCAGAAGTATCTCTGAGTGCATTTATTTCAATATAGATTTTGAAATGTTAACTTAAAGCTCAAAAGTGCTTTTGAAATTATTGAAACTTTTCAAAGCAATATGACATTCTGGAATCTGGTTCTGAGATTTTATTATAACAAACAGCTTGCTTAAGCAAAAGCATTGTCAAAGATTCTAGTGAGACATCTTCTGAGAAGATTACTCATCCAGAATCTGAAACAGTTTAATTTAGATATAAGGGCACCACAGGACTGTAAAGTTTCCATTGTAAAATAGATAATGTACAAAACAGACGAAGTCTTTTACAGTTATTCAGTAGGAAGATGTAGGAAAGAAAACCTTTTTGGTTATGACGCTAAAATTAGATATATGGATATAAAAAGTCCATATAAAAAAGTATGAGCGATCCTGTAAGAGATATAACAGGGACACTTGCTAGGTGCTGAGTTTATGAAATATTTCTGTACACTCAATCACCAATCATTCCTTTGGAACTGATTTTATTGTTTCCTTTTAAATGCTGATAAAAAGTGTTTTGATGTTTTTGAGTGTTTTTTTTTAATCTGTGATTACACTTCTTGAAATCTAGAGAGAGATAAATGACATGTTAATTTTCAGTTTTTGTAATGTCGTCCATATTAAGTCAATGCGTATTCATTTAAGAAGAATTGCTATTTGTTGTTAGGAAAAATCATGTTCTAAATTAGTCTACATTGCTAAATGGTGATCACAGAATTAATAAATCAATCACAGAGAGACCAAAACTAATAGACAGGTGCCCAAAAGTGCACAAACACAAAACATGTCCTGGAAAGGATGGAACAACTTCCCTCTTCTAATTTAAAGCCTGAATAGTTTTGGTTTCCTAAAATTTAGAATTGCCTTTTGTTTACAGATCAGTACACATTGTCTTCATGTAGCCACTGTAAAATGTTGGATTGATGAAAAGATCCCCTGAGGCACAAGTGGCCAATAGATGAAAGTATAATAAACATAAAGCATTCCGAGGGGAAAAAAATTGAAAAAATCTTTCCCCACTCACTGTCACTTCAGCTCACAATAGATTTGATTGTGTAACATTGTGAATTGCCTTTTGTTTACAGATACACAGTATTTCCTAAGGCTACTGGAGGAGGAATTAATGAAATGTCTGATATCCATAAAAAGCTGGTTATTGTGGTAACAGATGAGAATGACAAAGAAAATACAAGACATAACAGGTAAATAGATCATCAGTCTTTTACTTTTTTCCCCTGAAAATCTGGAAGCTCTGAAACATTACTTGGCTTTACAGTAACCTTGCCCAAATTTACTTCTTTCTAATTTAGCTATTAATATACATGCTTAAACATTTGAAGAATGGACCAGTAACTAAGAGCTGTTATAAGGTATGCGAAAAACAGACTGACTGTGCTGAAAAGGTGTTTCTGCATTGCTTCTAGCATGTGGGATATGTGATATTTCAGATTTTCCACATCTAGTACCAACCTGCAATTCAGTAGATTTCAGGTTTTCAGTAGAAGACACGGTCCCGCAGGTTTACAAAACGGACATGCACTGATCATTTTGTAGGAAATATTCCATTTTTTAATGAAGAAGACTATCTTTGGATGATTTTCATTTGAAATATACCTTTACCAAGGTATTCTTCACTGACCAGTGAAATGGTTAGGTGGTGTAGGTTTGCATCATATTGTGACCCTGATTTGACCTTAGACCTTGTTGCAGTGACCTTGAACTTTAAAATCTTGTCCGGGCCTTTTCTCAGAAAATGTAAGGTATAGCAAGTTGATTCCTGATAGGGACATTGTTAGGTGGTGTAGGCGTGTAACGTCATGATATGGCCTTGATTTTATCTTTGACCTTGCTGTAGTGACCTTGACCTTTAAAATCTTGTCCAGGGTGTATCTGGGAAACCATAAGGTGTATAAGTTGATTATGTGGTAGGGACATTGGTCAGGGAGTGTGGGTATGCAAGATTATGTCACACTATGTTTGCCCTGAAATTCTTGTGATCTTTACACTGTGTCACTTCTATATCTCATGGTGTTGTAAACTATTTCCCCAGGCTGCTTCAATGCTACTTTTAACAGAGTGCCATAATCACACATATTAACCAAGCCTGACCATATGTTTTCAATAACACAGCAACAATGCACTGTAAAATCATCCATCTTCATTGAAAATGAATTAATGATGGAACTAATGGATTGATGTTTACTTGTTGAAACCATTAAAATTGTTTTTTCCCCGTCTGCTAAATTGGTAATTTCATTCTAAAGGAAAATAAAACAGCTTTAAAAGTGAGCATTTTTGGGGGACGAGAAGTTAGTGGCTTCTGGGGGTGTGTCATAGTGCAGGGATATGAATGAGCTCTTGCAGTATCCCGTGAATTTATTTATATTTTAAGTAAAAATAATTGATGGATAACTATCCAGAATTTGTTAGCCCAGGTGGTTAATTACTTCAAACTATTAAAAAATACATAGGCAATTTTCATCATAGTGCACAGAGAAAAATCTCTGGGGAACCACCTTGAAAGCTTTGGTAAGGCACTGTGATGTGTTGGACAGAACTAAGGTCAGATTGTGATTCTCACACTTAGAGTGGAGGGAATTCAGTGATATGAAGCTGTAAACCACCAGCCTGTGTGGTGTTCCTTTAACTTTTGTTGTATATGGTATGTACCATATAGACTGAGTGTTATTTGTTTCCATTGTTACCACTAATATGAAGTGATCATATTAGCATACAGTATCAAAAACCATTTACTGAAATACTAAGTGAAATATTACAACCAGCATGTCAGCTGTCGCCACATAAAATGTTTGGAAAGTGGTCAATAAGTATGAAGAAAATCTAACCTTTCATCCAATAGTTGAAAAAAAACCAAACTTATTTTGTGATTTTGTTGACATTGTTTTATTTCCATTTTGCCTCCACTTTCCGTTAGTGACCCTGTTTGATTAGGACCTAAACAATAACTTTTTCTGAGTTACTGTATCCTTGTATCAACAGTTTTGTATTTAGTGTTACACCTATAAGAAAGGCAAGCTACTGTCTCTTCCACAGAGTTCCTGTGAGTCTATTTACTCTCAAAAGGTGAGACTAAACCCCACCAACAAACAGTGTGGAGGGGTTATTTTGCCACAAATATTCTAGCCAAATTTGAACAAGACTTAACATTGAGGTCTTTGTGGTACATAACTTGTAAAGAATAAGTTCGACATCGCTTTAGGGGCCAGTTACACTTTCACAGATCCCCCCACGGATATAGTCCACGGTTCCATATATGGAAACTGACACGGATAAGGGTGGATCATGTAAAAGATTTACGAATCTGCCACAGATCCACTACGGATCTCCTACGGAGCGCTATGATGACCCAAGGACAGAAAAAACTGCACAAAGGATTGGTCTTCTGACTGTTTTTTTAAATCCACAAACCCTTTCCGTGTCAATCCGTAGCAGATCCGGATAGATCTGGCTATGTTTTGGGCAATATTTGTAGGCACGGAAGCATCATAGATGAAAGGGATGCCACAAGGACATCCAGGATGGGTTTATGGCCAATAAGGACACTCACAGATGAGATCACAGAAGAGCTATGGATACTGCATCCATACTGACTTACTGGAAAAATCAAGCATGTTTGATTTTTCTGTAAGGCCTAGGGATCTTATCTGATTTTTGGCATGCCACTACGGATAACAGCATGCTGTTACGGGTCTCACAAGGATATTACGGATGCCCTTACGGACAGAAAATATGATCCGTAAATCACTCAACATTTTTCAACATTTTCCAAATTAGGTAACCTGCCGCGATCTGGCTTCACATCCGGCTATGTGTAACTGGGGTCTTATAGTTACAACTGATTCTGAAAGCTATCAGTCGGTCACTGTGAAAAAAAATTTGTTTGAGCTTATGTACAGTCCTAACACAAATAGTTTGAGTAAATCCAAAACAATGGTTTAGTGGACTGGCTGGTGAGATCTATATTCATGTATATGAAAATGCAACACTTATGTAGTATGTAGTCAAAACCTCTTTGAAGCAGAAATCTGTGTGTCCTTTCAAAACCCAAAGGTGAGAGATCAAAAAGCATTAATATTTTACAGTCTCTCATTCATCAATCAAATTGGGAAGCCAGAATAAACATACCAAATTATGCAGTACAAGTGCTCTAAATTTTAAATCCATCTCAAATCAGCACACCTGATGAGTAGTATTGTATTCTCAGAGGCTTACCATATTTATCCATGATGCAATTTTCAAAAGGGGAGGGCAGTAACTATTTAACATAAACTACTAGAAAGTTTGTGAGCAAGAGGTGATAATGACAAACTGTACAACTGACATCTTGATTGTCAGCAGATATAGTTGTGGGGGAAACTTAAAATATCAGAAACAAATGATAAAGCTGAACAAAATTATAAACTTTTATCTCATATTTTTGTAGGTTTTGAGACATTTTTTATCAGAACTACCATGTTTTGTTTCAATTTTCTTCATTTCGTGTTTGTGGTTATTCGATTGGGCGTGTTCCCAAAAGACATTTTTGATCAGAACTACCATGTTTTGTTTTGATTTTCTTCATTTTGTGTTTGTGGTTATTCAATTGGGCATGTTCCAAAATGCGTCTTTTTTTGGAATCGAGGAATTGCAAAAGTGAAGGGGAAGTTATATGCTGGATAAATGTGGTAAATTCACTAAATTGCACTTTGCTGTTGAACATTTAACAAAATTTCTTGTTTCAGTGGATACAGTAATGTCTGTAGAAGTTAGGTCCTCTTCATCTTAAAAAGTAGTGTTGTTAGCTTTGCCATATTGGTGAAAGAAAGTAGTACTGTTTCTTGATATAAAAATAAAAATTCTTTGTTTTTGGATGAAAATCATACTAAATTATGATCTTAATCCATTTAGAGCTTTTATCAAGAAATATAAAATAACAAAGTTCAAATTATATCATTCTGAATTTTAGATGGAGGGTTGGGTAATCATATGTCTGACACTGTGAGAAACAGATTGTTGGTTATGTTTTAAGTAGTTGAGGTGTTTGAATCTGTAGTAATATAATCTTTTCACTAATTTACCACCAGAAAAAAAATCCAGGCAGAATATCCAAAGGATTCAATAGCAGGGATTATGTCATATGCCCCTTATTAAGTTCGACTGATCACCGCCGCCAGATTTATGGTCTCCCTTGAATAACTTCTTGGGCTTTCAAATTTTTCTTTCCTGCTTATCTTTCTTTAAAACTATAGGGGCGGGAAAAATTTTTTGATACTTTGCGGAGACCTTAAGCTTTACTTAAGGTAACCTTAAGCATTTTTCAAAAACACCCCGTCATGATGATCGCGTTTCGGAGAAAAACAGACACACCTGTTCTATAAATTTATCAGGTACATTCTGGACCTATATCCGCAGGTCGGAAAGGATTTTCTGATCAATTGTACCATAGATGCCTGAATGGGAGGCATTTTATTTTCATAATTTTTATGTCGTCACTCTGCGGCGTGGGCGTCCGCGTCCGCGTGAACAACTTCTCCTCCAAAACTACAAGGCCTAGAGACGTGCTGTTTTTTTTAAAAGATACCTTATCTATCGAGGATGAAAAAGTGTTCAAGGCATGCAAATCTGTTTGTTCGTCTGTTTGCTAGAGACATTACAAGGGGGGTACCCCCACCAAAAGTGTGAAAATTTCAACACTTAATCACAATTTTCTCAGTGACTATTGCAGGGATTTCTCTCATATCTTGCATATATGTACTAGGCCAGAGGTAGATTCTCTTGTGTGAGTATGAGACCTGGATCTGTCTTACTTTTTTTTAAATAAATTTTTTTAATAATTTTTAATGCATTAAAATTCATGAAATCATGTACAAAATCATTTATAACTTGAAAACTGTTGCATCTAGAGCATTTTGTTAAAATATGTTATTCAGCTACTTTTTTCATAGCTACAATATGGTGAGTAAGTTGGGTGCCTGTCTCAATAGCTAAGTGAGTAATAGCTACTTTTGGGCTTTTCAGTAACTTCCATCATGAGTAGAATCACTTGTAACTTAAAAACTATTGCATTTAGAGAATTTCGTATAAATATGTTATTCAGCTACTTTTGGGTCAGCTATAACATAGTAAAATTTTAGACCTGTAGCTCATGGCATAGCTGAGTAATAGCTACTTTTAGGTTATCACTGTTGAGTAAATCGCTTATAACTTCAAAACTATTGCATTTAGAGAATTTCGTATAAATATGTTATTCAGCTACTTTTGGGTCAGCTATAACATAGTAAAATTTCAGACCTGTAGCTCATGGCATAGCTGAGTAATAGCTACTTTTAGGTTATCACTGTTGAGTAAATCGCTTATAACTTGGAAACTATTGCATTTAGAGTATTTTGTTTCAATATGTTATTCACCTATTTTGGGATCAGCTATAACATAGTGAAGTTTCAGATCTGTGGCTCATTGCATAGCTGAGTAATAGCTACTTTGAAGTTCTCACTATTGAGTAAATCAGTTGTAATTGGAAAACTATTGCATTTAGAGAATTTCGTATAAATATGTTATTCAGCTACTTTTGGGTCAGCTATAACATAGTAAAATTTCAGACCTGTAGCTCATGGCATAGCTGAGTAATAGCTACTTTTAGGTCATCACTATTGAGTAAATCAGTTGTAACTTGAAAACTATTGCATTTACAGTATTTTGCTTAAATATGTTGTTCACCTACTTTTGGGTCAGCTATAACATAGTAAAATTTTAGACCTGTAGCTCATTGCATAGCTGAGTAATAGCTAGTTTTAGGTTATCACTGTTGAGTAAATCGCTTATAACTTGGAAATTATTGCATTTAGAGTATTTTGTTTCAATATGTTATTCACCTATTTTGGGGTCAGCTATAACATAGTGAAGTTCCAGACCTGTGACTCATTGCATAGCTGAGTAATAGCTACTTTGAAGTTCTCAATGTTGAGTAAATCACTTGTAATTTGAAAACTATTGCATTTAGAGAATTTACTATAAATATGTTATTCAGCTACTTTTGGGTCAGCTATAACATAGTAAAATTTCAGACCTGTAGCTCATGGCATAGCTGAGTAATAGCTACTTTTAGGTTATCACTGTTGAGTAAATCACTTATAACTTGAAAACTATTGCATTTAGAGTATTTTGTTGCAATATGTTATTCACCTATTTTGGGGTCAGCTATAACTTAGTGAAGTTCCAGACCTGTGGCTCATTGCATAGCTGAGTAATAGCTACTTTGAAGTTCTCACTGTTGAGTAAATCAGTTGTAATTGGAAAACTATTGCCTTTACAGAAATTTGTGCAAATATGTTATTCAGCTACTTTTGGGTCAGCTATAACATAGTGAAATTACAGACCTGTAGCTCATGGCACAACTGAGCAATAGCTATTCTCAGGCGCTGACTGTTGAGTAAATCAGCTATAACTTGAAAAATATTGCATTTGGAGTATTTTGTTAAAATATATTGTTCACCTGCTTTTGGGTTAGCTATAACATAGTGAAATTACAGACCTATAGCTCATGGCATAGCGGAGCAATAGCTATTTTCAGGTTCTCACTATTGAGTAAATCAGTTGTAACTTGAAAACTATTGCATTTACAGTATTTTGCTTAAATATGTTGTTCACCTACTTTTAGGTCAGCTATAACAGAGCAAAAATTCAGACATGTAGCTCATTGCATAGCTGAGTAATAGTTACTTTGAGGTTCTCACTCTTGAGTAAATCAGTTGTAACTTGAAAATTATTACATTTAGAGTATTTTGTTAAATATGTTATTCACAGACGTTTTGGTCAGCTATAACATAGTGAAATTGCAGACCTCTACCTCTTATCTTCTGGAACTGGACTATCCCTTTTTGCTCATCAGCGCCTTAGAGGATGTTTACATCAATTTCGGCACTATATAAGTGTTTCTTACTTACTTACTTACTTACTTACTTACTATGTCATGGCATAGCTGAGAATTAGCTTCTTTCAGGTTCTCACTGTTGAGTAAATCATTGTATCCAACCTGTAGGAAATCATGGGCTGGGAATCTGTTAATATGGTCCGATTTGACCTTGGAACCCTCCTTCAAGGTCAAATGAGGATAGCCAAACATAAAAGTGCTTATAACTCGCTTATTATTGGTCCTAGAGGTTGGAATGAAAACCAACCTATAGAAAATCATGAGCTGGGAATTTTTTGGTGTGGTCGGATTTCACCTTGGACCCATCCTTCAAGGTCAAATGAGGATAGCCAAACTTAAAAGTGCTTATAACTCACTTATTATTGGTCCGAGAGGTTTCGAATGGAAAACCAACCTATAGAAAATCATGGGCTCGGAATCTTTTGGTGTGGTCGGATTTGACCTTAGACCCCTCCTTCCAGGTCAAACGAAGATAGCCAAACTTAAAGTGCTTATAACTCGCGTATTATTAAGCGTCCCGCAAGGGACGCTTGTTTGTGTATGGGAGACCTTCAGGCTCCGCCGGCTCCGCATTTTGTTTTCCTTATAACTCTGTAACCGTTAGGCGGATTCTTTTCAAATTTGGCAGGTTTGGGCAGTAGCCTTGGGGAATTTTTTTGAAGATGCTGCAGTGACATTTCAACCAATCAGAGAGGTCACATGACCAAAAATGTCTTTTTTCGATGGGGAAGCTTGTCCGGATGATAACTTGAAAGGAATTTTATCAATTCACCTGAAACTTGGCAAATACATTCATTCTAGTAAAATCTGGAAATCATTAGATTTTGGCATTGATTGGTCAAGAAATGGCCGAGTAATTAATGATTAATTAATCATTACGAATTTTCCAAATAAGGAAAACACAAAAATGCTTATATCTCGAAAACCGTGCTAGATAGAGCGATTTCGACGAAATTTTTGACCCACAGGGTATCTCTGCAGAGTAGTTATCCAATTTTGAAAAAAAATTTTATCTCGCCAAAAATGGCGGCCATTTTGAATTTTCGAATTTTTCGCAAAAATTGCAAAACACAAAAATGCTTATATCTCGAAAACCGTACTAGATAGAGCAATTTCGACGAAATTTTTGATCCGTAGGATATCTCTGCGGAGTAGTTTTCCCAATTTTCAAAAAAATTTTGTCTCGCCAAAAATGGCGGCCATTTTGAATTTTCAAAATTTTCGCAAAAATTGCAAAACACAAAAATGCTTATATCTTGAAAACCGTGCTAGATAGAGCGATTTCGACGAAATTTTTGACCCACAGGGTATCTCTGCAGAGTAGTTATCCAATTTTGAAAAAAAATTTTGTCTCGCCAAAAATGGCGGCCATTTTGAATTTTCGAATTTTTCGCAAAAATTGCAAAACACAAAAATGCTTATATCTCGAAAACCGTACTAGATAGAGCAATTTCGACGAAATTTTTGATCCGTAGGATATCTCTGCGGAGTAGTTTTCCCAATTTTCAAAAAAATTTTGTCTCGCCAAAAATGGCGGCCATTTTGAATTTTCAAAATTTTCGCAAAAATTGCAAAACACAAAAATGCTTATATCTTGAAAACCGTGCTAGATAGAGTGATTTCGACGAAATTTTTGACCCACAGGGTATCTCAGCAGAGTAGTTATCCCAATTTTGAAAAAAATTTTGTCTCGCCAAAAATGGCGGCCATTTTGAATTTTCGAATTTTTCGCAAAAATTGCAAAACATGAAAATGTTTATATCTCGAAAACCCTGCTAGATAGAGCGATTTCGACGAAATTTTTGACCCACAGGGTATATCTGCAGAGTAGCCATGCCAATTTTCAAAAACATTTTGTCTCGCCAAAAATGGCGGCCATTTTGAATTTTCAAATTTTTCGCAAAAATTGCAAAACATAAAAATGCTTATATCTCGAAAACCCTGCTAGATAGAGCGATTTCGACGAAATTTTTGATCCGCAGGGTATCTCTGCAGAGTTGCCATGCCAATTTTCAAAAAAAAAATTTCTCGCAAAAAATGGCGGCCATTTTGAATTTTCGAGTTTTTCGCAAAATGGCAAAACATAAAAATGCTTATATCTCAAAAACCGTGCTAGATAGAGCGATTCCGACGAAATTTCTGACCCACAGGGTATCTCTGCAGAGTAACCATGCCAATTTTCAAAAAAAATTTATCTTGCCAAAAATGGCGGCCATTTTGAATTTTCAAATTTTTGCGCAAAAATTGCAAAACACAAAAATGCTAATATTTCGAAAACCATGCTACATAGAGCGATTTCGACCAAATTTTTGAACTTCAGGGTATCTCTTGCAGAGCAGCTATCCCAAAGAGCTTTCACTTGGTGAACTTTCAGACCCATAGCTAATTGCTCACGTACTCAAAATGAGTAAATGCGAATTACCTCTAAAAGTATTGCAGATAGCCAATTTTTCTCAAATAACTCATTCACCTACTTTTGGAAGAGCTTTCACTTGGTGAAGTTTCAGACCCGTAGCTAATTACTCACCTACTCAAAATGAGTAAATGCTAATTATCTCAAAAACTATTGCGGATACCCAATTTTTATCAAATAACTCATTCATGTACTTTTGGGAGAGCTTTCACATGGTGAAGTTTCAGACCCGTAGATGATTACTCACCTACTCAAAATGAGTAAATGCGAATTATCTCTTAAAAGTATTGCAGATAGCCAATTTTTCTCAAATAAATCATTCACCTACTTTTGGGAGAGCTTTCACTTGGTGAAGTTTCAGACCCATAGCTAATTACTCACCTACTCAAAATGAGTAAATGCGAATTATCTCTTAAAAATATTGCAGATAGCCAATTTTTCCCAAATAACTCATTCACCTACTTTTGCAAGAGCTTTCACATGGTGAAGTTTCAGACCCATAGCTAATTACTCACCTACTCAAAATGAGTAAATGCGAATTATCTCTAAAAGTATTGCAGATAGCCAATTTTTCTCAAATAAATCATTCACCTACTTTTGGGAGAGCTTTCACTTGGTGAAGTTTCAGACCCATAGCTAATTACTCACCTACTCAAAATGAGTAAATGCTAATTATCTCTAAAAGTATTGCAGATAGTCAATTTTTCTCAAATAAATCATTCACCTACTTTTGGGAGAGCTTTCACTTGGTGAAGTTTCAGACCCATAGCTAATTACTCACCTACTGAAAATGAGTAAATGCGAATTATCTCTAAAGTATTGCAGATAGCCAATTTTTCTCAAATAAATCATTCACCTACTTTTGGGAGAGCTTTCACTTGGTGAAGTTTCAGACCCATAGCTAATTACTCACCTACTCAAAATGAGTAAATGCGAATTATCTCTAAAAGTATTGCAGATAGCCAATTTTTCTCATATAAATCATTCACCTACTTTTGGGAGAGCTTTCACTTGGTGAAGTTTCAGACCCATAGCTAATTACTCACCTACTCAAAATGAGTAAATGCGAATTATCTCTAAAAGTATTGCAGATAGCCAATTTTTCTCAAATAAATCATTCACCTACTTTTGGGAGAGCTTTCACTTGGTGAAGTTTCAGACCCGTAGCTAATTACTCACCTACTCAAAATGAGTAAATGCTAATTATCTCAAAAACTATTGCGGATACCCAATTTTTATCAAATAACTCATTCATGTACTTTTGGGAGAGCTTTCACATGGTGAAGTTTCAGACCCGTAGATGATTACTCACCTACTCAAAATGAGTAAATGCGAATTATCTCTTAAAAATATTGCAGATAGCCAATTTTTCCCAAATAACTCATTCACCTACTTTTGCAAGAGCTTTCACATGGTGAAGTTTCAGACCCATAGCTAATTACTCACCTACTCAAAATGAGTAAATGCAAATTATCTCTAAAAGTATTGCAGATAGCCAATTTTTCTCAAATAAATCATTCACCTACTTTTGGGAGAGCTTTCACTTGGTGAAGTTTCAGACCCATAGCTAATTACTCACCTACTCAAAATGAGTAAATGCTAATTATCTCTAAAAGTATTGCAGATAGCCAATTTTTCTCAAATAAATCATTCATCTACTTTTGGGAGAGCTTTCACTTGGTGAAGTTTCAGACCCATAGCTAATTACTCACCTACTGAAAATGAGTAAATGCGAATTATCTCTAAAGTATTGCAGATAGCCAATTTTTCTCAAATAAATCATTCACCTACTTTTGGGAGAGCTTTCACTTGGTGAAGTTTCAGACCCATAGCTAATTACTCACCTACTCAAAATGAGTAAATGCGAATTATCTCTAAAAGTATTGCAGATAGCCAATTTTTCTCATATAAATCATTCACCTACTTTTGGGAGAGCTTTCACTTGGTGAAGTTTCAGACCCATAGCTAATTACTCACCTACTCAAAATGAGTAAATGCGAATTATCTCTAAAAGTATTGCAGATAGCCAATTTTTCTCAAATAAATCATTCACCTACTTTTGGGAGAGCTTTCACTTGGTGAAGTTTCAGACCCGTAGCTAATTACTCACCTACTCAAAATGAGTAAATGCTAATTATCTCAAAAACTATTGCGGATACCCAATTTTTATCAAATAACTCATTCATGTACTTTTGGGAGAGCTTTCACATGGTGAAGTTTCAGACCCGTAGATGATTACTCACCTACTCAAAATGAGTAAATGCGAATTATCTCTTAAAAGTATTGCAGATAGCCAATTTTTCCCAAATAACTCATTCACCTACTTTTGCAAGAGCTTTCACATGGTGAAGTTTCAGACCCATAGCTAATTACTCACCTACTCAAAATGAGTAAATGCGAATTATCTCTAAAAGTATTGCAGATAGCCAATTTTTCTCAAATAACTCATTCACCTACTTTTGGGAGAGCTTTCACATGGTGAAGTTTCACACCCATAGCTAATTACTCACCTACTCAAAATGAGTAAATGCGAATTATCTCTAAAAGTATTGCAGATAGCCAATTTTTCTCAAATAACTCATTCACCTACTTTTGGCAGAGCTTTCACTTGGTGAAGTTTCAGACCCATAGCTATTTACTCACCTACTGAAAATGAGTAAATGTGAATTATCTCTAAAAGTATTGCAGATAGCCAATTTTTCTCATATAAATCATTCACCTACTTTTGGGAGAGCTTTCACTTGGTGAAGTTTCAGACCCATAGCTAATTACTCACCTACTCAAAATGAGTAAATGCGAATTATCTCTAAAAGTATTGCAGATAGCCAATTTTTCTCAAATAAATCATTCACCTACTTTTGGGAGAGCTTTCACTTGGTGAAGTTTCAGACCCGTAGCTAATTACTCACCTACTCAAAATGAGTAAATGCGAATTATCTCTAAAAGTATTGCAGATGGCCAATTTTTCTCAAATAAATCATTCACCTACTTTTGGGAGAGCTTTCACTTGGTGAAGTTTCAGACCCGTAGCTAATTACTCACCTACTCAAAATGAGTAAATGCTAATTATCTCAAAAACTATTGCGGATACCCAATTTTTATCAAATAACTCATTCATGTACTTTTGGGAGAGCTTTCACATGGTGAAGTTTCAGACCCGTAGATGATTACTCACCTACTCAAAATGAGTAAATGCGAATTATCTCTTAAAAGTATTGCAGATAGCCAATTTTTCCCAAATAACTCATTCACCTACTTTTGCAAGAGCTTTCACCAGCTAATTACTCACCTACTCAAAATGAGTAAATGCGAATTATCTCTAAAAGTATTGCAGATAGCCAATTTTTCTCAAATAACTCATTCACCTACTTTTGGGAGAGCTTTCACATGGTGAAGTTTCACACCCATAGCTAATTACTCACCTACTCAAAATGAGTAAATGCGAATTATCTCTAAAAGTATTGCAGATAGCCAATTTTTCTCAAATAACTCATTCACCTACTTTTGGGAGAGCTTTCACATGGTGAAGTTTCACACCCATAGCTAATTACTCACCTACTCAAAATGAGTAAATGCGAATTATCTCTAAAAGTATTGTAGATAGCCAATTTTTCTCAAATAACTCATTCACCTACTTTTGGGAGAGCTTTCACATGGTGAAGTTTCACACCCATAGCTAATTACTCACCTACTCAAAATGAGTAAATGTGAATTATCTCTAAAAGTATTGCAGATAGCCAATTTTTCTCAAATAACTCATTCACCTACTTTTGGCAGAGCTTTCACTTGGTGAAGTTTCAGACCCATAGCTATTTACTCACCTACTGAAAATGAGTAAATGTGAATTATCTCTAAAAGTATTGTAGATAGCCAATTTTTCTCATATAAATCATTCACCTACTTTTGGGAGAGCTTTCACTTGGTGAAGTTTCAGACCCATAGCTAATTACTCACCTACTCAAAATGAGTAAATGCGAATTATCTCTAAAAGTATTGCAGATGGCCAATTTTTCTCAAATAAATCATTCACCTACTTTTGGGAGAGCTTTCACTTGGTGAAGTTTCAGACCCGTAGCTAATTACTCACCTACTCAAAATGAGTAAATGCTAATTATCTCAAAAACTATTGCGGATACCCAATTTTTATCAAATAAATCATTCACCTACTTTTGGGAGAGCTTTCACTTGGTGAAGTTTCAGACCCATAGCTAATTACTCACCTACTCAAAATGAGTAAATGCGAATTATCTCTAAAAGTATTGCAGATAGCCAATTTTTCTCAAATAAATCATTCACCTACTTTTGGGAGAGCTTTCACTTGGTGAAGTTTCAGACCCATAGCTAATTACTCACCTACTGAAAATGAGTAAATGCGAATTATCTCTAAAAGTATTGCAGATAGCCAATTTTTCTCAAAGAACTCATTCACCTACTTTTGGGAGAGCTTTCACATGGTGAAGTTTCAGACCCATAGCTAATTACTCACCTACTCAAAATGAGTAAATGCGAATTATCTCTAAAAGTATTGCAGATAGCCAATTTTTCTCAAATAACTCATTCACCTACTTTTGGCAGAGCTTTCACTTGGTGAAGTTTCAGACCCATAGCTAATTATTCACCTACTCAAAATGAGTAAATATGAATTATCTGTAAAAGTATTGCAGATAGCCAATTTTTCTCAAATAACTCATTCACCTACTTTTGGCAGAGCTTTCACTTGGTGAAGTTTCAGACCCATAGCTATTTACTCACCTACTGAAAATGAGTAAATGTGAATTATCTCTAAAAGTATTGCAGATAGCCAATTTTTCTCATATAAATCATTCTCCTACTTTTGGGAGAGCTTTCACTTGGTGAAGTTTCAGACCCATAGCTAATTACTCACCTACTCAAAATGAGTAAATGCGAATTATCTCTAAAAGTATTGCAGATAGCCAATTTTTCTCAAATAAATCATTCACCTACTTTTGGGAGAGCTTTCACTTGGTGAAGTTTCAGACCCGTAGCTAATTACTCACCTACTCAAAATGAGTAAATGCTAATTATCTCAAAAACTATTGCGGATACCCAATTTTTATCAAATAAATCATTCACCTACTTTTGGGAGAGCTTTCACTTGGTGAAGTTTCAGACCCATAGCTAATTACTCACCTACTCAAAATGAGTAAATGCGAATTATCTCTAAAAGTATTGCAGATGGCCAATTTTTCTCAAATAAATCATTCACCTACTTTTGGGAGAGCTTTCACTTGGTGAAGTTTCAGACCCGTAGCTAATTACTCACCTACTCAAAATGAGTAAATGCTAATTATCTCAAAAACTATTGCGGATACCCAATTTTTATCAAATAAATCATTCACCTACTTTTGGGAGAGCTTTCACTTGGTGAAGTTTCAGACCCATAGCTAATTACTCACCTACTCAAAATGAGTAAATGCGAATTATCTCTAAAAGTATTGCAGATAGCCAATTTTTCTCAAATAACTCATTCACCTACTTTTGGGAGAGCTTTCACATGGTGAAGTTTCACACCCATAGCTAATTACTCACCTACTCAAAATGAGTAAATGCGAATTATCTCTAAAAGTATTGCAGATAGCCAATTTTTCTCAAATAACTCATTCACCTACTTTTGGGAGAGCTTTCACATGGTGAAGTTTCACACCCATAGCTAATTACTCACCTACTCAAAATGAGTAAATGCGAATTATCTCTAAAAGTATTGTAGATAGCCAATTTTTCTCAAATAACTCATTCACCTACTTTTGGGAGAGCTTTCACATGGTGAAGTTTCACACCCATAGCTAATTACTCACCTACTCAAAATGAGTAAATGTGAATTATCTCTAAAAGTATTGCAGATAGCCAATTTTTCTCAAATAACTCATTCACCTACTTTTGGCAGAGCTTTCACTTGGTGAAGTTTCAGACCCATAGCTATTTACTCACCTACTGAAAATGAGTAAATGTGAATTATCTCTAAAAGTATTGTAGATAGCCAATTTTTCTCATATAAATCATTCACCTACTTTTGGGAGAGCTTTCACTTGGTGAAGTTTCAGACCCATAGCTAATTACTCACCTACTCAAAATGAGTAAATGCGAATTATCTCTAAAAGTATTGCAGATGGCCAATTTTTCTCAAATAAATCATTCACCTACTTTTGGGAGAGCTTTCACTTGGTGAAGTTTCAGACCCGTAGCTAATTACTCACCTACTCAAAATGAGTAAATGCTAATTATCTCAAAAACTATTGCGGATACCCAATTTTTATCAAATAAATCATTCACCTACTTTTGGGAGAGCTTTCACTTGGTGAAGTTTCAGACCCATAGCTAATTACTCACCTACTCAAAATGAGTAAATGCGAATTATCTCTAAAAGTATTGCAGATAGCCAATTTTTCTCAAATAAATCATTCACCTACTTTTGGGAGAGCTTTCACTTGGTGAAGTTTCAGACCCATAGCTAATTACTCACCTACTGAAAATGAGTAAATGCGAATTATCTCTAAAAGTATTGCAGATAGCCAATTTTTCTCAAAGAACTCATTCACCTACTTTTGGGAGAGCTTTCACATGGTGAAGTTTCAGACCCATAGCTAATTACTCACCTACTCAAAATGAGTAAATGCGAATTATCTCTAAAAGTATTGCAGATAGCCAATTTTTCTCAAATAACTCATTCACCTACTTTTGGCAGAGCTTTCACTTGGTGAAGTTTCAGACCCATAGCTAATTATTCACCTACTCAAAATGAGTAAATATGAATTATCTGTAAAAGTATTGCAGATAGCCAATTTTTCTCAAATAACTCATTCACCTACTTTTGGCAGAGCTTTCACTTGGTGAAGTTTCAGACCCATAGCTATTTACTCACCTACTGAAAATGAGTAAATGTGAATTATCTCTAAAAGTATTGCAGATAGCCAATTTTTCTCATATAAATCATTCTCCTACTTTTGGGAGAGCTTTCACTTGGTGAAGTTTCAGACCCATAGCTAATTACTCACCTACTCAAAATGAGTAAATGCGAATTATCTCTAAAAGTATTGCAGATAGCCAATTTTTCTCAAATAAATCATTCACCTACTTTTGGGAGAGCTTTCACTTGGTGAAGTTTCAGACCCGTAGCTAATTACTCACCTACTCAAAATGAGTAAATGCTAATTATCTCAAAAACTATTGCGGATACCCAATTTTTATCAAATAAATCATTCACCTACTTTTGGGAGAGCTTTCACTTGGTGAAGTTTCAGACCCATAGCTAATTACTCACCTACTCAAAATGAGTAAATGCGAATTATCTCTAAAAGTATTGCAGATGGCCAATTTTTCTCAAATAAATCATTCACCTACTTTTGGGAGAGCTTTCACTTGGTGAAGTTTCAGACCCGTAGCTAATTACTCACCTACTCAAAATGAGTAAATGCTAATTATCTCAAAAACTATTGCGGATACCCAATTTTTATCAAATAAATCATTCACCTACTTTTGGGAGAGCTTTCACTTGGTGAAGTTTCAGACCCATAGCTAATTACTCACCTACTCAAAATGAGTAAATGCGAATTATCTCTAAAAGTATTGCAGATAGCCAATTTTTCTCAAATAAATCATTCACCTACTTTTGGGAGAGCTTTCACTTGGTGAAGTTTCAGACCCATAGCTAATTACTCACCTACTGAAAATGAGTAAATGCGAATTATCTCTAAAAGTATTGCAGATAGCCAATTTTTCTCAAAGAACTCATTCACCTACTTTTGGGAGAGCTTTCACATGGTGAAGTTTCAGACCCATAGCTAATTACTCACCTACTCAAAATGAGTAAATGCGAATTATCTCTAAAAGTATTGCAGATAGCCAATTTTTCTCAAATAACTCATTCACCTACTTTTGGCAGAGCTTTCACTTGGTGAAGTTTCAGACCCATAGCTAATTATTCACCTACTCAAAATGAGTAAATATGAATTATCTGTAAAAGTATTGCAGATAGCCAATTTTTCTCAAATAACTCATTCACCTACTTTTGGCAGAGCTTTCACTTGGTGAAGTTTCAGACCCATAGCTATTTACTCACCTACTGAAAATGAGTAAATGTGAATTATCTCTAAAAGTATTGCAGATAGCCAATTTTTCTCATATAAATCATTCTCCTACTTTTGGGAGAGCTTTCACTTGGTGAAGTTTCAGACCCATAGCTAATTACTCACCTACTCAAAATGAGTAAATGCGAATTATCTCTAAAAGTATTGCAGATAGCCAATTTTTCTCAAATAACTCATTCACCTACTTTTGGCAGAGCTTTCACTTGGTGAAGTTTCAGACCCATAGCTAATTATTCACCTACTCAAAATGAGTAAATATGAATTATCTGTAAAAGTATTGCAGATAGCCAATTTTTCTCAAATAACTCATTCACCTACTTTTGGGAGAGCTTTCACTCTGTGAAGTTTCAGACCCATAGCTATTTATTCACCTACTCAAAATGAGTAAATGCTAATTATCTGTAAAAGTATTGCGGATACCCAATTTTTATCAAATACTCATTCACCTACTTGTGAGAGCTTTCACATGGTGAAGTTTCAGACCCATAGCTAATTACTCACCTACTAAAAATGAGTAAATGCGAATTATCTCTTAATAGTATTGCAGATAGCCAATTTTTCTCAAATAACTCATTCACCTACTTTTGGAAGAACTTTCACACACGAAAATGAAAAATTGTGAATATCTCGGAAAAGCTATTTCTTCTGCTTTAATGCTCGGCAGGAGATACACACTGCGGCAGTGGTCTTGACAAAACCGTGCTATATGGAGCGAACTCAACAAAATTTTTGACCTGCTGGGTATCTCTGCAGAGTAGCCATGCCAATTTTCAAAATATTTTTGTCTCGCCAAATATAGCGGACATTTTTAATTTTTTAATTTTTTGCAAAACACAAAAATGCTTATATCTTGAAAACCGTGCTAGATAGAGCAGACTGCGCTGACTTTGGTTGCCATAACAGTATAAGGCTAGAACAGAAGCATTTTCTTAATACTTTAGCACTCACCTTTATATCCTTTTCGGGACGCTTTGTTTTTGCTATGCAAAAACATTATCTTTTTTTTTGCGAGTGATCCTCTAGTTGGTCTTGGAGGTTTGGGATGGTAAACCAACATATAGGAAATCATGGGCTGGGATTCTTTTGGTGTGGTCAGATTTGACCTGGGACCCCTCCTTCAAGGTCAATTGAGGATTAGCCAAACTTACAATTGCTTAGAACTCGCTTATTATTGGTCCTACAAGTTTGGGATGGTAAACAAGCTACAGGAAATCATGGGCTGGGAATTTTTTTGTGTGGTCGGATTTGACCTTGGACCCCCTCCTTCAAGGTCAAACAAGGATAGCCAAACTTAAAAAGTGCCTATGACTCACTTATTATTGGTCCGAGAGGTTTGGGATGGTAAACCATCCTAAATTCTTTGGCTGGGAATCTTTTGGTATGGTCAGATTTGACCTTTGGACCCCTTCTTCATGGTCGAACAAGGATATTGCATTTATAGTATTTCTTTAAATATTTTTAATCTACTTTTTACACTGAAACAATTACCTTGTTACTTTATTTCATAATACCATTTGCAGGGCACAACTTTTTTGTCCTTTTCTTCTGTCAGCTTCGGAATATCTTTCGAACATGCTGTTCAGTTACCATTTACTGTATTTCTGTACAGCCCTTTCCCTGATAATTATGCTTTCCTCTCATTATCACCATCACAAATCAAAAACATTCAGTCAGCTGACACAGTGCCCGTTCACGGGCACTCTCCTCTTGTTTTTAAAATGGGTACTTGGTCTGTATCTCAAAAATGGTCAGGATTTCGGCATTTTGTTGGAGTAACTTATTAAGCTACTTTTTGTAATCTTTCACATGCCGAAGTTTAGCCCTGTATCTGCAATCTTAAGGTCACCTTAATGTCAAAAAAGGGGGTTTTAGCCCTCCAGTTGACTTAGTTTTTCACTTTTTTCAACCAAACTTTGCACATATATTAAGATTTAACAAGGGATTATCCTGACTTTATGGTGACCTTAAACTGTTAATATAATTGGAGTTATGGCCCCCCCCCTAAAGTAATAAAATTTGGAATAAAGCTGTCTGGCCCCTTTCTTTTTCCATATCTAACGTATATTGATATTGAAGTAGATGAAAAGAAGACTCTTACTACCTTATGATTTAAATATTAATGATGTTATGGGCCATCTTAAACTTAAAATGTAGGGTTTTTCAGACCTAAGCTCAGTTAATGTTTAAATTTTTAAAAATTTATAAAGGTTGGCAGAAAGGCATTCTCATTTTATGGTCACCTTAAAGTCGCAATATGAATGAAGTTATGGTCACCTTACAGTGAAAAAAGGAAGTTTTCAGCCTTCAGCTATCTTATTGTTCAACTGACCTCGGCTACACTTTATTCACTTATAAACAGTGACAAAAGGGACATTCTTATTTTATGGTCACCTTAAAGTCCCAATATGAATGAAGTTATGGCCACTTTGCAGTGAAATTATGGAGTAATTACTCTCCAGCTATCGTATTGTTCAGCTGACCTCAGTTAAATTTTGCAAACTTATTAAACATGAAAATAGGGACATTCTTATTTTCTTTCCACCATGGAGGTCCAATACGAGTACAGTCATGGCCACCTTGAAGTAAAAATTTTAAATTTATTTTAACAAATTTTTTAAGCTGTGTCACTTACATGTGAAATGGACTTTTAGTATAGGAAGCAATAGGTTCTTGGTCTTACACCAGGTTTTATGAGTGTGAAATTTTGTTAGAGGTGTTTTTGAGATCATTGTTCTGAAGCAGACCAGAAAATTACATGTGTTTCAGTCTGGTAATCTTTGTTAATATTCACATCATTGTGAAATGTGCTGGTTTGTTTAATTACTAGTCAAAAATTATTGATATCCCTGGTTTGATTCAAAACGTTCATTTTTCTTCTTTCAATAAATGGTAATAGAAAATGCTATTTTCATCCCATGTCAATGTATTAACTACTAGCCTAAGGTAGTTTTTTTATACAATTAGCCCTGTGTAAGGTCACAGGTCATAGCTAGGGCTTTTCATCCTTTTCAACAGTCCAGCTCAGATCAGGACAAGCTTTTAATCCATCCCATATGTTGCCAACTAGGTTCAAACCCACAACCATAGAGTTGAGAGTCAAGTGATCAAATACAAAATTCATAATCCACTTTGTATCAGATCCAACCATTCATGCTGAACAGAATAAAGAAAAAAAAATTCAGTACAAAAGGTTGTGTAGTGACACTACAAGAAAAAGTGAGACATAGTAACGTCAACAGCCTTTATTCATGGAAATGCATTCTTCCAAATCGTCTTAAAGACAGACATTTACAAAGACATTCGTTTATTTTTTCCTACAAACTTAGGTACCATATTTCACCGTATGAGTCTGATTGCCCTGAGGGCGATGTATTTTTGAAAAGAGGGGGTGACTATTTTTCACACAAACAATTCTTGAGTCAATGAGGAATAAATAGACATTATACAACCTCCATCTCGATTTCCAGCATGTATAATTGTTAGAGAACTTAAAATATTAGAAGCAAAGCTTAAACCTGGAGAAATTTTAAATCCAGATTTTGTAGATTTTAATCATTCTTGATCAAAACTACTATGTTTTGTTTTGATTTTTTTTCCCTCTTTCCTGATAGCAGTCATTCAAAACTCAAATTTTTGCTGAATCATAGAATTGCAAGACAGAGGAGAGAGGTTGGGAGCATTTATACAGTGAAATATAGACTAATAATAGACATGATAGATAAAATTGTGCTTTATTGCTGAAAAACTGCAACAAAAAAAATAAAATAATATTAATACACTAATGTACAAACTGCATCTTTTGCAAGACAGATAATGAAAGTGATAATTGTGTGTGGTCAATATTCTGGAAAAACCGAATCAAACTGACCATTGCATCACAAGTATTCAGATGATATAATAAAATAATTTATGGGATCCCTCTGTTCTGGAGTATAATGAGATAGAATAAAATTATAATGCATGGTACTACATCACTGCTTAATCCATGATTTTGCCTGAAATGGAAGATTAAACGGGAGGATCATTACCATGGTCATTGGTTATAAAACAATAAAATATTACAATACACTGTAGCAATCTATCTAAAATTTTAAAATCGGTTTCGTTGTAACATTTTTATCATCATATTTAGATGTTTTATTGTTACAATAAATCTGTGTATTAAACAGAAAATAAAACATACGTTGAGTGAGCCACATCAGTTGTGTGAACCATGACCAGATGTGCGTGTGTGGCTTTTGGGCCATGGCACTCGGCCCAAATATTGATCTACTTGAGGACTGTAAAAAAGGTAAACTTCCCGAATGACATATACAGAAAAAATATATCATGAATAAAGAGTGCATAGCACAAGTATTATATTGTTAATCTTCATGAATGATATATTTTTTCTGTATATGTCTAATGAGGGATGTTTTACTTTTATTATCCACCATTTTGTGTGATTTGTAAGTTAATTAAATCTGTATTTAAAGAGAGAATGTGAAAAAGACTAACATATATACAGGGGCACTATAACAATCTCAATATTTAGCTTGCAATTTCTCAGCCATTTCTGCATGGATTTTTATGGAACAAAAACAAGCACAAGCACTGTTAAAAGACCTTTCTAGTATTATATAATACATATTTGTAGGTTACATTGTCTCCGAGTTATTAGTGAAAAAATGGAAGTTACTGACACTTATTATCCGTGGTCAGTTGGCACTGCTGTATACAAAAAAATTATATGCTGCTCCATATATCCCTCTATACAGGACATATACGGTGCATGGTGGATGATAAATCCTTATATACTCCTTCTCAAACATCTTATATCATGTACATTAATTCTCTGGTTCACATTAATTCCAAGTGTGGTAGTGTGTGTAAAAAAATACCAGCCATATTTTGGAAAAAAGGTGCTGTCTGTGTTTACTTGAACATTTGAGTGTTTCTGTTTTCAAAATGACATGAAATTTCTATTTATATAATGCCATTTGATCGTAATTTTTATGTCAGCTGACTTGTCAGTCAGCTGACATTATGTCGTCACTCTGCGGCGTGGGCGTACGCGTACGCGTCCGCGTACGCGTCCGCGTGAACAACTTCTCCTCCAAAACTACAAGGCCTAGAGACGTACTGTTTTTTTTAAAAGATACCTTATCTATCGAGGATGAAAAATTGTTCAAGGCATGCAAATCTGTCTGTTCGTCTGTTTGCTAGAGACATTACAAGGGGGGTACCCCCACCAAAAGTGTAAAAATTTCAACACTTAATCACAATTTTCTCAGTGACTATTGCAGGGATTTCTCTCATATCTTGCATATATGTACTAGGCCACAGGTAGATTCTCTTGTATGAGTATGAGACCTGGATCTGTCTTACTTTTTTTTTAATAAATTTTTTTAATAATTTTTAATGCATTAAAATTCATGAAATCATGCACAAAATCATTTATAACTTGAAAAGTGTTGCATTTAGAGCATTTTGTTAAAATATGTTATTCAGCTACTTTTTGCATAGCTACAATATGGTGAGTAAGTTGGGTGCCTGTCTCAATAGCTAAGTGAGTAATAGCTACTTTTGGGCTTTTCAGTAACTTCCATCATGAGTAAAATCACTTGTAACTTAAAAACTATTGCATTTAGAGAATTTCGTATAAATATGTTATTCAGCTACTTTTGGGTCAGCTATAACATAGTGAAATTTCAGACCTGTAGCTCATGGCATAGCTGAGTAATAGCTACTTTTAGGTTATCACTGTTGAGTAAATCGCTTATAACTTGAAAACTATTGCATTTAGAGAATTTCGTATAAATATGTTATTCAGCTACTTTTGGGTCAGCTATAACATAGTAAAATTTCAGACCTGTAGCTCATGGCATAGCTGAGTAATAGCTACTTTTAGGTTATCACTGTTGAGTAAATCGCTTATAACTTGGAAACTATTGCATTTAGAGTATTTTGTTTCAATATGTTATTCACCTATTTTGGGATCAGCTATAACATAGTGAAGTTTCAGATCTGTGGCTCATTGCATAGCTGAGTAATAGCTACTTTGAAGTTCTCACTATTGAGTAAATTACTTGTAACTTAAAACCTATTGCATTTAGAGAATTTCGTATAAATATGTTATTCAGCTACTTTTGGGCCAGCTATAACATAGTGAAATTTCAGATCTGTAGGTCATGGCATAGCCGAGTAATAGCTACTTTGAAGTTCTCACTATTGAGTAAATCAGTTGTAATTGGAAAACTATTGCATTTACAGAATTTCGTATAAATATGTTATTCAGCTACTTTTGGGTCAGCTATAACATAGTAAAATTTCAGACCTGTAGCTCATGGCATAGCTGAGTAATAGCTACTTTTAGGTCATCACTATTGAGTAAATCGGTTGTAACTTGAAAACTATTGCATTTACAGTATTTTGCTTAAATATGTTGTTCACCTACTTTTGGGTCAGCTATAACATAGTAAAATTTCAGACCTGTAGCTCATTGCATAGCTGAGTAATAACTACTTTGAGGTTCTCACTATTGAGTAAATCAGTTGTAATTGCAAAAGTATTGCATTTAGAGAATTTCGTATAAATATGTTATTCAGCTACTTTTGGGCCAGCTATAACATAGTGAAATTTCAGACCTGTAGGTCATGGCACAGCTGAGTAATAGCTACTTTGAAGTTCTCACTATTGAGTAAATCAGTTGTAATTGGAAAACTATTGCATTTACAGAATTTCGTATAAATATGTTATTCAGCTACTTTTGGGTCAGCTATAACATAGTAAAATTTCAGACCTGTAGCTCATGGCATAGCTGAGTAATAGCTACTTTTAGGTCATCACTATTGAGTAAATCGGTTGTAACTTGAAAACTATTGCATTTACAGTATTTTGCTTAAATATGTTGTTCACCTACTTTTGGGTCAGCTATAACATAGTAAAATTTCAGACCTGTAGCTCATTGCATAGCTGAGTAATAACTACTTTGAGGTTCTCACTATTGAGTAAATCAGTTGTAATTGCAAAACTATTGCATTTAGAGAATTTCGTATAAATATGTTATTCAGCTACTTTTGGGCCAGCTATAACATAGTGAAATTTCAGATCTGTAGGTCATGGCACAGCTGAGTAATAGCTACTTTGAAGTTCTCACTATTGAGTAAATCAGTTGTAATTGGAAAACTATTGCATTTAGAGAATTTAGTATAAATATGTTATTCAGCTACTTTTGGGTCAGCTATAACATAGTAAAATTTCAGACCTGTAGCTCATGGCATAGCTGAGTAATAGCTACTTTTAGGTCATCACTATTGAGTAAATCGGTTGTAACTTGAAAACTATTGCATTTACAGTATTTTGCTTAAATATGTTGTTCACCTACTTTTGGGTCAGCTATAACATAGTAAAATTTCAGACCTGTAGCTCATTGCATAGCTGAGTAATAACTACTTTGAGGTTCTCACTATTGAGTAAATCAGTTGTAATTGCAAAACTATTGCATTTAGAGAATTTAGTATAAATATGTTATTCAGCTACTTTTGGGTCAGCTATAACATAGTAAAATTTCAGACCTGTAGCTCATGGCATAGCTGAGTAATAGCTACTTTTAGGTCATCACTATTGAGTAAATCAGTTGTAACTTGAAAACTATTGCATGTACAGTATTTTGCTTAATATGTTGTTCACCTACTTTTGGGTCAGCTATAACATAGTAAAATTTCAGACCTGTAGCTCATGGCATAGCTGAGTAATAGCTACTTTGAGGTTATCACTGTTGAGTAAATCGCTTATAACTTGGAAATTATTGCATTTAGAGTATTTTGTTTCAATATGTTATTCACCTATTTTGGGGTCAGCTATAACATAGTGAAGTTCCAGACCTGTGACTCATTGCATAGCTGAGTAATAGCTACTTTGAAGTTCTCAATGTTGAGCAAATCACTTATAATTTGAAAACTATTGCATTTAGAGAATTTAGTATAAATATGTTATTCAGCTACTTTTGGGTCAGCTATAACATAGTAAAATTTCACACCTGTAGCTCATGGCATACCTGAGTAATAGCTACTTTTAGGTTATCACTGTTGGGTAAATCACTTATAACTTGGAAACTATTGCATTTAGAGTATTTTGTTGCAATATGTTATTCACCTATTTTGGGGTCAGCTATAACATAGTGAAGTTCCAGACCTGTGGCTCATTGCATAGCTGAGTAATAGCTACTTTGAAGTTCTCACTGTTGAGTAAATCAGTTGTAATTGGAAAACTATTGCCTTTACAGAATTTTGTTTAAATATGTTATTCAGCTACTTTTGGGTCAGCTATAAC
Source organism: Sabellastarte sp. h YS-2021 (assembly GCA_964017235.1). Lineage (NCBI taxonomy): Eukaryota > Metazoa > Annelida > Polychaeta > Sabellida > Sabellidae > Sabellastarte > Sabellastarte sp. h YS-2021. The sequence continues at coordinate 55,980,134 of OZ024930.1, read as the reverse complement.
ATAGTGAAATTACAGACCTGTAGCTCATGGCACAACTGAGCAATAGCTATTCTCAGGCACTGACTGTTGAGTAAATCGGCTATAACTTGAAAAATATTGCATTTGGAGTATTTTGTTAAAATATATTGTTGACCTACTTTTGGGTTAGCTATAACATAGTGAAATTACAGACCTATAGCTCATGGCATAGCGGAGCAATAGCTATTTTCAGGTTCTCACTATTGAGTAAATCAGTTGTAACTTGGAAACTATGGCATTTACAGTATTTTGCTTAAATATGTTGTTCACCTACTTTTAGGTCAGCTATAACAGAGCAAAAATTCAGACATGTAGCTCATTGCATAGCTGAGTAATAGTTACTTTGAGGTTCTCACTCTTGAGTAAATCAGTAGTAACTTGAAAACTATTACATTTAGAGTATTTTGTTAAATATGTTATTCACAGACGTTTTGGTCAGCTATAACATAGTGAAATTGCAGACCTCTATGTCATGGCATAGCTGAGCAATAGCTTCTTTCAGGCTCTCACTGTTGAGTAAATCATTGTATCCAACCTGTAGGAAATCATGGGCTGGGAATCTGTTAATATGGTCCGATTTGACCTTGGAACCCTCCTTCAAGGTCAAATGAGGATAGCCAAACATAAAAGTGCTTATAACTCGCTTATTATTGGTCCTAGAGGTTTGGAATGAAAACCAACCTATAGAAAATCATGAGCTGGGAATTTTTTGGTGTGGTCGGATTTCACCTTGGACCCCTCCTTCAAGGTCAAATGAGGATAGCCAAACTTAAAAGTGCTTATAACTCGCTATTATTGGTCCTAGAGGTTTGGAATGGAAAACCAACCTATAGAAAATCATGGGCTGGGAATCTTTTGGTGTGGTCAGATTTCACCTTAGACCCCTCCTTCCAGGTCAAACGAAGATAGCCAAACTTAAAGTGCTTATAACTCGCGTATTATTGGTCTTGGAGGTTTGGGATGGTAAACCAACATATAGGAAATCATGGGCTGGGATTCTTTTGGTGTGGTCAGATTTGACCTGGGACCCCTCCTTCAAGGTCAATTGAGGATAGCCAAACTTACAATTGCTTAGAACTCGCTTATTATTGGTCCTACAGGTTTGGGATGGTAAACAAGCTACAGGAAATCATGGGCTGGGAATTTTTTTGTGTGGTCGGATTTCACCTTGGACCCCTCCGTCAAGGTCAAACAAGGATAGCCAAACTTAAAAAGTGCCTATGACTCACTTATTATTGGTCCGAGAGGTTTGGGATGGTAAACCATCCTAAATTCTTTGGCTGGGAATCTTTTGCTATGGTCAGATTTGACCTTTGGACCCCTTCTTTATGGTCGAACGAGGATATTGCATTTATAGTATTTCTTTAAATATTTTTAACCTACTTTTTACACTTAAACAATTACCTTGTTACTTTATTTCATAATATCATTTGCAGGGCACAACTTTTTTGTCCTTTTCTTCTGTCAGCTTCGGAATATCTTTCGAACATACTGTTCAGTTACCATTTACTGTATTTCTGTACTGCCCTTTCCCTGATAATTATGCTTTCCTCTCATTATCACCATCACAAATCAAAAACATTCAGTCAGCTGACACAGTGCCCGTTCACGGGCACTCTCCTCTTGTTTATTATCATATTTCAGACTGTAATTGCTGGTGAAACCAATTAGAATCTCAAACTCTGGGGCTGATTTCACAAAAGTTCTTAGCCTGGTATCAGGCTCAAAGTTAAGACTTTTGTCTCAAATTTTTTGAATGTTTTAGTTAAGCCCATGGGCTTTGGATTTATGGATTTCACCAATGGTCTGAGTCTCAGCTTTTGCTGAGCCACTGACCCAAATGCTGAGACTGCTAGGTAGTGGATTTAACTTTTGAAAACAAAGGTTCAAATATGGCCGCCATAATTCCTTCTCCACTTCAAAATTTGAAATAAGGTACAAATATATAAAACACCTCTATTAAGTAATCCTTGGACATATTCATGTGATTAAAGGGTTTTGTATTGCCAAATAGCTTTTACCAGAGATAAAATGTGCCAAACAAATTATTTATGTCATCAGTAGAATACTTTGACTAGAAACAGATCAGATGACACTTGAAACCACTGTGGTTATTTGATAAACTTGATCTCAATTGAGACCCCTTCTGTGAAAACCGTCTGAGACAAAAACTTAGCCGAGCCAGAAAAGCTCAGATTTAAGTTAGTGGCTGAGCCTGAGGCTGGGCTAAGTCTGAGACTTTTTTCTTGAAATCAGCCCCAAATTGACTTGAAACACTTCAAAAATTTTCAAATTATAGTTTAAAACAATACATGTTTTCTTATAGCACTGAATAACTGTAAAAAGTATGTAAAGATTGTTTTTCTTTGCCTGTTAATATTCATGCATGGGGTCTGAACATATTTTTAAGCATTGCAGTTTTTTTAACAAATTCTAAATTCTAAATGTTATAGAAAGAGACTGGAGGAGTCTTTATCACCCATTTCTAGATTTATATATTGACTGCTACTGTTGAAAACATAACTGTCTAAATGTAGCTGTTTCTGGGCAAGTTAAAAAACTTGAAAAAGTAATGTGCTTTCCTTTTTAACATACACTTTGGCTTTATCTGACATATGAATCAGTCACCTTGTTGTTTGTTAATTACAAGGTTGTACCATGTAACAAACATTTCATCCTGAATTTTCCAAAATTGGAAAATTTACAAACAAGACCATAAAATGGAATATTTATACAAATGACAAAAACATAATTTTTTAATATCAATTCTGACCAGTTAAAATTATATCTGATTAACAGTTAATGTTTAAAGCTATATGTTTAAAAGACTATACGGTTGCATTTTTTTTGGTTACCTAGTTATAACAATTATTCCATTGAGAGTTTGTAATAAATGAAGAAATGTTTAAATTTGAACTGTGGATTAGATTTTTGTGTTTCAAAAATAATTGGCAAATTGTGAAGGACAAAAAAATAAAATTTCTGCTTAACTCAGATTTTCATATAACTGTTGATTAAATTTCCTCTAATTTAAGTTTTCACTATTGGGAGCTATAACCATGCATTAAGGATCAACATATAAATATTAATGGAACTACATTTTCATTCCATGTTGTATCTAAGAAAGTGTATTCTGATGCTCAAATCTATAATCCATCTGCAAAACACCAATCCTTGCTTGATTGTACAGGTGGCTTAATTCAAGTTTTAAATAGAAAGCCAAATTAATTCTAACATGAACAAATTAATTGTATCAAATTATATACATCACACATTTTATCACAAGTAATCTGATGGACTGATCATCATCTCCGACCTTTTCAACTGTTCCTTCTTCCAGTCGTTCCATGATATACCTCGATATTTGACATCTGCCTTGTTGTAGTACCTACCATTGAGAAAAATAAACCAGCAGCTATTGTACCACCAGCCACCCACCCACGATTTTGCACAATGATAGTCTTGCCAAGAGTCATTGTCTTCATCATAAGTACTGAACATCATCCCATTCTGTTTGGTAAGGCCGTCTTTGGCATTACCAGTGTAGTTCATGATGAAGAGGCGGTATTTGTCCCTTTCTCCTGCAACAGTGAAGTACAGGTATTCTGCATATCTGTGGGTGTCATTGAAATCCCATAAGTCTATGCGCAAGCGGTAAGAAGCTTGATTAGTAAAGAGGAAGATGTTATTGTTTCCTAGCCAGAACTCGTGATTCAGGTCGCCAAAGCCATCTCTGTATTCATTCCAGTTCCTGGAAAATAAAAAGAAATTAATAATGGTGAAATTGGAATACACTTAAAAATGTCAGAGTATACAAGCCTGGATGAAAATCTGACATATTTGCACTTGTGATGTATTTAGAAGACTTAGTGTTATTTACAATTATCAATTATTCAATTGGTTAAGAAACAATCAATCACCAGAAGTATTAATGTAAAATGTCCAAATAGTCTGAGCCAAGACCCACAACTAATAATTTCTTTCACTGCATATTTTTAAAACCTTTCCCTTATTTGTATTAATGCTTTAAATTTATAGGACTATTTTATATGTAAAAATTAAATTGGATTCCTGACTACAACTGATGCCTCAATCATGGGTTTCAGACATCATATTTCAGAAAAAAAGGCATCTACATATTTCTTTATGGGCTTTAACATGGTGGAGATGGTGTGGTTATATATTGTTTACAGGTCCTATGTAAAAAAAAAAATTTAATTTGATTAAATTTGTGAATTTAAGTGGATTCATCACACATGTTCAGTATGCATAATTTACATATGTCCAACTGCTAAGGATAAGACATGAAGGAGTGTAAATTAATAGATTAGAATAAACACCTGAAATGTAAATTCACATGAATAAAGAACTCAAAATCTTAGATATGTTCAGTATGCAAAAAATGTTAAAACATATATTTTCTTAGTCACTAGATTAAAATGTGAGACTTAAATAGAGGCAAGGTTCAGATGGTTTATCACTTTTTACTTGTGGTAACATTGAAAGGCAATTTAAATATTGTTGTAGACACAAATTTAAGTTTTAATATTGGTTCAGTATTAAAAACCTTGTTGCTCATGATAAAATACATCATCTGACATAAAATATGTGCTTCATGTACCGTAGTAACATTAAGTAACAGAAAATAATTAAAATTCAGAACCAAAAGCTATGAAATTTTGCAAAATTTTTTCAAGCCATAAATGGAAGTCTTTCATCAAAGTAATTATGAAACAATATTTTTTTTAATATGATCATAATTTGTCAAATGATTTTGTATTGACTTGATAAATATCAATATGAAATCCAGAGCCCTTTTTAGTTGGCTTTGAAATATTGATATGTAATACCAATGTATCTTCAACCTACAGGGTCTTGTGTTAGAATTTGAGCTCTAAACTTGAAGCCATAATTTATAATAAATAGTTGCTGATATATGTCTGATGGTTTACAGTGCAGGACCTTGTTCCAGTTAACAGGCATTTTTTCCTACACTCCCAACAACTAGAAAACACTTCTAGAGCACAGAACTCGCCAAGTCTGCCAAGTATGAAGGAAATAATACAAATCTTTCCCGAAATATAATGAATTTGTCCTTTAGTCCTGCTACATGCACATCTGTCCCTTATTGTTGGAATAATCTCAATCACAAACCCCGAATCATAGCAAATGGGACTTGGGGAAAAAAATCTTTATTTATTCCTTTTTTTTAATTTTTTATTTATTTATTTATTTATTTTTTTTTTAGTATCCAGTAAGTAATAAAATTGGATCTTTGACAAAAGTTAAGCACTTCTTCCTTCGGTTATATCCTACCCCCATAAAAAGTTTATAAAGATGCATTCATTAGTTTTGGAGTAATCACAAATGGAGAAAAACAAATAAATGCACCCAAAACATAACTTCCTTTGTCGAAGCAGTTGCCTGCCTTTGTATGACCAATAAAGTGCATTGGAAGCAATTGAAAATTCTGAATCATAAATGCACAGCCAGAAAAGTGGAGAAAAATAGAATCTGTGTTTATCACCTTGATGCAGTTGTGGTACGGATTTATCAAGATTGTTAAGTAAATTCCACAAAGAAGATAGTGAACACATAATCTAGTCAAACAAACCAGTTCAGCATGTGTGCTTATTTGAAGAAATCCTAGCGGAAGGAAGGGTAATCTTGAAAAGCTCTTGATTATTTATTGGTACATGCATGATCTCATCTCAAGATGTGTGAAGCATACTATGTAAATACCTTGTAATTACTGAGATATAAACCAAAGGGTAACCTGCATACTAAATTTGTACACAAGTTGTTTGTCTTTTCCTAAATAATATTTTCCCATGCATATTTTTGGGGGGTGAAATTAAAACTTGGTTCTGATAAATTCCCGAGCCAATACACCTTGAAATTTTGTCACTATGTTTTATATAAATTATTAGTATTTGAAATAATTCCATCTGATCTACAGGCATGTGGAAACTCTGCACTGATCAGATTTTAAAAATTCCTATTTTACCCTTTATGTTTTTTAATATCAGTGTATATTACAGTCTGGTTCTAACTCTTCCATAATCCAAGATACAATATTGAAAGAGAGGAAATGAAAAATGAACTGAACATGGGGTTCCAGACTGGTAGCTGAAAAACGTCTTGCTTCATTGCTAAATATTCACTGACAATCTCTGTCTCCACTCTCCAGGCATTGAGTTATAGTAAAATACCACTTCTTAATGAAGATTTCCTGATAACAGGTCAGATTGTTTGATATTAAGTCTTTTCTGAGAGCAAACTTTCCCTGTTTAACAGTGTTTTTACTGAAGTGAATGTCATTGTATGAATGAGAAAGATTTGTAAGATTGAGCAGTGCCTTCTATCAATTTGGTATAGAGAAGGAAATGTTGAAGTCTTCACAGTGTGTGAAATTTGCTACATGGGCATGATTTAAAAGCAACGCAAGAACTTGTGCCATTATTTTATATTTAGGGAGATGTGAGGCCTTCTTTAGTCACAAATGAATGTGTAAGTAATTCCTACAGTAATGTTAAAGAAAATAGAAGGCTTCCTCACTTGCATATATCACACACTGTGGGGATTTATCAGTATCTTACTCTGCACTCCCAAAAAAGTGTACTGGGTTGTTATAAGTTACTAAATACACTTACTGCAGTCCATGAGGTGAACATAATAGTCCTAAAGTATAAGATTGTAGAATAAAACATGGGAAACTTGCCACAGACATGAAATTCACCACCAAATTGTCTGTCTAAAATAAAACAAGCAGACCCTTGAATTCATATCAGTTCTGTCACAACCTAGATCACTGGCCCCACTGTTGTTCCACATATGTGATTGCTATGGCTGATTCATACTGCAATGAATCCGTATATACGGATTCGTTGAGTGGTATAAATCAACAGGAGGGTTCATATTGCACCGAATCAGGATCTGTATCCAGAAATTCGGTCGGGATCTAAATCTGCACCAATCTTTTTTCTAATAAAGCATGTACAGGAAATATATATACACATGTACTGGTATATTATAAAATTTGTGGCTTTGTAGCCTCACAGTAAAATGTGTCAAAGCCAAATGGAGTTTAAATACTTGCCAGACTAACTGCTGTGAAAAATGTGAGTTTTATAGCTTATTTATTGCTTTCTCCACTACAAAGTTGTTACTCTGATATTTTTTATGTCAAAACAAGTGGAAAACTGTACCAAAATGTGCAGCTTTTGGACGAATTATTCGCTGCAATATGAATGGAAAATGTTAAAAATACGGCACGAATTAAGTGACAGATTCGGCCGAATATACGGATACATTGCAGTATGAATCCGCCATAAGTCAGAATGTCACATAAAGGATTAAAGCTAAAGCTTATTTTACATCCTGCAATATGTGTACTTAAGTGCTAGTTATGGGAGAAAAATGGACCAACTTGCAAGAGACACGCAAGTGAAAGGCAAGTCTTCTGTTGGTGTTTTGAGGACGCACACAACACGCCATGGCCGTAGAGAAGAAATTAGTTTGCAGATTATTTTCTGCAAGGTTTTAGAAATAGCTGACATGTAGCCAGGCAACAAGATTCACTTTCTCTGCTAGTAAAATGTACTTGCAAAGATCGACTCCAAACCCCCCCCTCTCCCCATAAAGTGGCCACAGCAGTTAAATATCACAAAAGTCAAAGGCAGCTGGCCATGTATATGTGATAACCAGTACAGTGAGATGTAAGAGAAGTTTTAGGGAACAGAAGGTGGGGTTTCCTCCATCGTAATTTTGTGGTTGAATGCGAATTTTAGAACCAGTTTCCAAAAGTGGAAATTTGGTGAACACCAGGTGCATTTGATTTATTCAATGCGAAGTTTTAGAATGCATATATGAGCTCTAACTCGCATGTAAATATGAACCACGATGGGCTTTTTGAAGACTTTTGTGGACAAAATGTATGATATATATTAATAGAATATTATAAAATACTGTGAATTTTTTGTTTTAGTTTAATATTTAGAATATTATAAAATACTGTGAAATATTTGATATAGTTTAATATTTTGGTAAACTTAAGTTAAAATGATGAATATGTGACGAAACCGGTTTTGGTTAAAAGAAAATGAAATGTAACCGGCTCACTGTCTTTCGGTCTGCATTCTGCAAATAGGTTTCCGGTTTACCATGTTCACTACTCCATGGAGAATTTCATTTACTGTGGCAGTTTTAAGTTTCCTATTTTTGGAGACATGTGCGCCAAACTCAGTACGATCCCATGCAATAAGCCCATGTAACACCTGCTTAAAGCTGAAAAACAGGGTAAAAAATGTTCAAAAATAAGGAAATAATTTTATATGGGTCTCTGTCATGCAAGCTGATGATACTTTTCCAATTCTGATTATTCCTGTCATTTTTAGTATTAATCAACCAGGTATGTGAGACTAGTTAAACCAAATTATCAGATTTTACGACGTTTTTGCATATGGGCCTTTACCTTGCTGGTAAACACCCTGAAAGTCTTGAAGAATTCGCCAAAAGAAAACAGTCTCATTTTTGCATAAACCTTTTCATCGCAAATGGCTGTGTATCTTAAGTGGGTGTTCCAAGTGAAACTGTTGACTCAGAAGTTATTGGAAGAGTTTTTCACTGTTAATAAAACAGAAGCCATATTTTGTTCAGTCTGATAGGAAGGAAAAATAGAGAATGCTATGAGATATTGGAGATTCCCATTTGTGTCTGGTATTTAGTAGAATCAGACAGGATGAAGGGTAAAATCTTTACATTACCAATGTTCCACAGAGGGAAATTAGACACACTATATGTTATTAAGACTGGAATGAGCAGTAATTTTTGCTGTAGTGACCTTGATCTTCAAAATCTTGTCTGGATTGTATCTTGGAAACTGTAAAGTGTAAAAGTTTATACTTCTCAGGGACATTAGTTGGGCGTGTAGGTTTGCAATGACATGGTAGGACCTTGATTTCACCCTTGACATACTTGCAGTGATCTTGACCCTTAAAATCTTGTCTAGGCTTTATTTCAATAGCCATAACATGTCGTTTCTTGGTAAGTTACATAGGTTGGAGGATGTTGGTGTGCATCGTCATGGTGTAACTTTGGTGTGACAATTCACCTTGTCTCTGCCAGCATGTATTGTACTGCCACATTTCAGATATATTTCTCCTAACCACAGAGTTCCACAGGAGCTGACCTTCCCCAACTCTACAGTCAGTTTGCTTTGTTTACAGTATCAGTTAGGGTCAATTAGGGGTTCCTGCCTTTACTTGATGGGTCTGTTAAATATGATACATGTTTGATATTTCATTGGCTCACCACATCTCTTCATCTTGACCCTGTCTCTGCCCACTACAAAACCATCATTGTCCTAATCACTTTACGTCTTATCATAATTAATTTACATCTTGTCCTTGTCACTTTATGTCTTATCCTGCAATGGAACCAGTTTCTCTTAATTGTGACTTTACATCTTATCATGCTCACTTTCAGCCCAGTTTTAGTATGATTAATTAGAAAATTATAGAAATTAAGAAAAAGGTAATGAAATAATGTTAAAGAGGAGAAAAATGGTATAAATGTGTAGTAAATTGTTCACAGGGATGAAATGTAGAGGGTGTCTTTCTCAGAGGTCCAAATTTGACATTTTAAAGCCAGGTACAAGCAAGAAGGTTAAGTATTGGCACACGAGACATTGTCGGATGCACATATCCCTTTGCATGTTTGAATAGGATACAATATTGTGAATAAAATTTTTTGTTTTAACTTTTAACTTAGTTTTTAAGTGGTTATTTTCTTCATCAGAATCGGAGGAGAGTTGATGTATTGTTTTTAGATATTTGTATGGTCCAAACCTGAAAACCATAATTAAGAAAAAAATAAAAATGTCAGTGCTGTAGTTCCCAGTCACATGATGGGATCCAAATATTTTGTTGACCGTTCTTGACCAAATTTTATCACGTGATCCTGCTTTATCCCTATTTTCCTAGAAATTGCTGATGCGTTGTAATAGGTGAGAATTTCTGGGAAAAAGGGAGATCAATCTCCCTCTTAGGAACTGGACTGGCAATCCTGACTGTAACAGTTAATCAGTCTGCTCAGTGTGAGTCTGGACACTGTCTTGTCGGGTTGTCACTGCTGCATATCTGTTTGCCTCTATTGCTTGCCCTAAAAGTTTCAATTTTGATCATAAAACAGCCCCACCCCAAGACATGTCACGAGGCAGATCCAGACAAGCTGGGATGTACTACGTCCTGTCTTACAGGTCCAACCAAACTCTTCATTTTTCCACACTTCAATTGCCCTGACTTAAGTCCTGGCTTTCCGACCCTGTAGTCAGTTAGGGTCAGTTTAAGGGGCAGCTCCAGTGGAACACTCCCATAAGAAGAAGCTGAAGCTTTTACATAATCATGCTGCCTCTATTGATAACTATACTTTAATTTATAATACCTCAATTTTTTAAGTATACAAATTCATAACTTTTAGTTAATTGCATTATTTGCATCTCGCTATACTACTTAAGCTTTGTGTACATTTTCTCTTTCTTATTAAAAATGATTTAAAAATCAAACTTTGGTTGAGTTACTTTTCTGCTGAGGTTATATGGATTCCCTGAAAGGTTCTTCAAGATAGATGTGTAAACCATTCTTTATTAGCCAGATCTCGCATGTAAATGGTAAAAATATCTATGGGCGTCTAATTTATAGCACATTACAAGTAGTGTGTAGTGCTAGTGATAACCTGATTGATCCTTTTATGCTCTTCAGCAGACATTGAGAAAGCAATTACATCAAAACCAATAGCTTTTGGAACAAAAGCGTCTTTCTACTGTTCAAAGACATATTTGTTTTTGGAGTTTTGCTATTTATAATACAAAAATTTAGGCCACATTAATACTTTTATTCTAGTAGATTGTTGATGCACTGAGGAAAATAAAGAATATCAAAATATTTTCTTTTCCTTTTTAACCTGAATGGTTTTCTGCTTGCATAAATACAAGTTTTTTTTTTTACAAATTTTATTTTGTGACAACTCAAATCTTCATCTGGTAATTTTTATATAGCATAGTTGTATTTGGCTGTTTTATGATCATTATTGACTTACATAACATGAAAATCACAAATATTTTTAGTACTTGCTCTCTTATTGAAAAGAAATTTCATTTATAAATATAAAGTTACTGTTCTCCTGTCTCAAAAGTACAAGTTTCTTTGAATGTGTAACTGTATCTTGATGAATAAATACTTGAATTTGATCTAAAAGGAGTAGAAAATACTTCTACTTACCCAGGAATATAGGACTTAGTAGTTTGAAAGGAAGTTGGAAGACAAATTTGTACTTTGTAAGTTGTATTGTGTAGTATGTACTATAGCTATAGAACCATCCAAAGCCTGAAGTAACTCGTCAGATAATAAGTAGAACTATGTAGAACGACTTATGCTTCATCTTTGCTAAAATAGACTCTGACACAATTGATGTACTTCCTAATAATGTTGATAATTTTTACCAATTTTGTAGGAAGCTTTTTTTTGTGTGGCAAAGATAGTAAAGAAAATGTGCCTTGGATTTCTGATCCACCATACGATTAATCAGTAATGGCAATTAGGTCAAAACATGTTGAATGCCCAGATCTCCAATTTCCTACCATTCAAACCTAGTGAAAATCTGAAATAGCTTCAGCATAGACTGTGGACATACTACGGTAATTACATGGATATTTCTTGTACAGTAAAATATAGAAATTGTAATCCATTCATAAACAGAGCCCTTGAAGAGCACAACTTCCATCAAGGCTAGACATTATTTGAGATATTATTTACCATAAAAAGCCACCAAAACTTATTTTCTTTACTTTGTTTTGATTATAACCATATTTTATCAGTTTTATTTGAGTCCTTCTTTACATTGTACGTATCAGAGCCCTATTTAAAGTAATTCAGCTGTATATGGTTGCAAATTTTTGTTTTGTAGTAGCATTTTCTGCCCATGCTACAACAGCTGACTTGGCTTTGAAAAAAAAAAAAATTCAGAGGAACAAAAGTGTGCCAAGGCATCTAAGTCTACTCATTTAGCCTATGGTTTGTGGTTGAGCTAGTTTTATGTGATGTTGCAGTTCTGCAGGTTTTTGAGTGTGTCTAAACCCACTAATTTGTTCATGAACCAGCAGAAAATTAGCTCAAACAGGACCTGGCAGCATAAGTGTGTGGTTTGGAATGGCATTTCCAGGAATAAAACTGAACTGGTAGAACATACTGGTATTCAGTAATTTGTGCAAAAAGCATCATCATTATATTGCCATTATGATTAGATGACAAGATTGAAGTAAACATAATGCTTTAATAAAACAATGTTAACATTTAATTTTTGCAACTTTATCAACTTTAGTCAGTTAGATCTCTCAAATTATACATTACCACAAAATGTGATATGATAAAGAAATGTCAAAAGTGTTTATTATCATTAAGACAGAGAATATGATTACCTTTAAAAGGGTACAAGTGATAAATACAAGGAACCAATAAACTGGAAAACCATTTTATTTACTCATTTCCATCAAAATTTAATGTTGGGTTTCATTTTGCTCCAGCCATGATTTAAAAATGATCGTCACAGAAATAGCATCTCAATGTCACCAGATTTGCATATTTATACCAAAAGATAATCAGAGCCACAAAACTGGCTATATGTATTGTATTAAGTCCTTAAGCAGTTTTAAATATCTACATACTCATTACTCGAAGTGAACAATATTTAACAAATATATTCTGATCTAAATTTGTGTATCCATGATATGATTCGGAATGCCAACACAAAAAATTTTGATTTTAAATACCTTATGGTGATATCATGGTTAATGACCACATGGTGACAGGACTACCTAGGACAGTTATAACCTGCAATGAGCATTCCACATAAATGTTAAATAATGCTCACAGATGTTTGTGATGACACCCCAGCCAGGCCCAAGAAACTCAAAACAGCAAGTCTATGTAGCATGAAATATATTGTGATGGAAATCTGTAAAGAGTTTACGAAATGGTATCCACAAAGTTTGGAAAAGAAAGTTCTCGGAAAAACTTTAATGTGGCTTTTGGTATCTTATATATTTCTCTTTTGAGTGAAATGAATGCTGACATTAACCTTGTCAGTATACCTGCCACCTACACTCAGACATGAAGGGAGTAAAAACTTGGCCATTGCTTATTACTTGCACCCATGTTGAAGAACTAGCAAGCAGAAGAAGATGGCATCCATATGCATGTATAGTAGACCCTGCATAACTAGAACCAGTGTAAGTCGACTAAATGACTTCCAGATATTGAAATCTCAGCATTAAAAACGATGTCTTTTTGTTGGTTATAATATGTTATATATCTTGTGGATATTGGAGGTTCAAGTCTTTACAAAGCTTACTACATAGCTCCATGACAAGAATATTTCCCAAATGCTTCCAGTCCCTGTGGCATTGCAATTTACCAAAATTGTATTAATGTTTAAAATTAATATTTAACATCTATACTTCACCTCCAACTGTATAAGGGCTGTAATATTAAGGGCAAGATAATGAATAAGAAATGTAATTTCAGGGAACTTAAAAGATTTCTCTTTTGAGGCTACAATAACACTTGTGGTTTTACTTTAGAGCTTTAAAACTGAGGTATAGATGATTTTACCAGGTGTTACTGTCAATCTACTGGAACTTTCTAGCCCAGAGATACAGAATCTAAGACTTTAAGGCTGCCTCAGATTGTTCCATTTGACTCTTGTGCCATACTTGAATAAAGGAGAAGCTATTTAACCTTTCCGCTCTTTAATTTGACAGAATGTTCAGAAGTTTTTACAAAACTCATCAACATAATAGCAAGTAATTTTCATGTTATACCCATATTTCTTTCAAAGTTAAACACGAGCATGACATGTTTACATGCCATCTGTCAGTAGGATTTTAATCAAATTTGGTAATATCATCATATTTTGTTGGATATTTTACTTTTTTTATGGTATCTACTTGCAAGTTAAATTTAAATACCCCTCTTTTCAAAATTAACTTGAATGAAAAAAAATTGGAGTTTGTTTGCCCAAGATCTAAATTAAATTGGCAAGTCATGGCCAATATTATAAAGTGAGAAGTTACATAAAACCTTTATTAATTTATTTAAATAAAAACATGTTAAGAACACACTCGGTATATTTCTTTCAATGATCTTAAAATTTATAAAGTAGTATTCTACCACCTGATACAGAAGTCTGTTTTGCACTTGAATTTACCTGTTTATGAGAGAGTTTAGTGAAAGAGCTTTGGAAAATTAATTAATGTATAACAGCCTTTTCTTCTTGATATATTATACCATAACTGACCAGTTTACCTGTTAAAGTCAAGAGAGCCATCTATTCTGCGTTGTATAACCAGCCATCCTGCAGTACCATCCATCTTGCAGTAAACTGGAATAGGACATGGTGTAAAGGAAGGGGTAACATAGTAAACCCCACTCAATTTGTGGCCTCTTTGGAACAGCTCATCACAATCTGAAAGCACAAATTGATTGATTGATTGATTGAGTGTCAACACATTATATGTAGGTTTATAGGGGTAGTTGGAAGGACGACTGAAAGCAGTGAGCAGTACATACTAGACTACTAATTGGTCAAGATTTCACAATGTAAATTATTAGGCATTTACAAGCAACCAATAACATTCTGCTCAAGGTCTGAGCAGGATTTGGGTTAGTCCAGTGGTTGTCAAAAGCAGCGAGTGCCTACTATATGATCTAATATTTCCACTATAAATCATTATGCTTGTACATTATTAGCAACTACCATCTTTCCACTGAAGGTAAGAGCTAAGGATTTAATGACTTAGGTAGTTAAAGGGATGGAGGGAAGCAGGATTTAAACCCACAGTCTCAGGGGTTAGTCCACATAAGAGTCACCGTAATCTTGTGCAAGAGTTTTCCCTCTATTCCTGAGTGCAAATGAATATATTTATAAACAAATACAAGCAGATTTTGATAATGGTTAATCTCTATAGTACCAGATGCTAAAGTTGATAAAATACATTGTTTCCAAATGAAATGGTCATGGGATAAGTTTAGATTGTTGATAATTAATAGGACACAGGAGCAAAAAGGACAAAAGATAGGACAAAAGGTGATTTTCATTGAAACTTAAAATGTCATCTGCCACGTTGTTGAATAGGATGGCACACCCAAACTTTGACCTGTAATCTGCCATTCTCAATGTTTTTGGTTTTTGTAATCTCACTAGGCCAAAAAGTTAATGTACTAGGGGTTAACTTTTAATTTTTAAATTATTACATTTTTACACCATAAGGATTTGAAGGTCCTGATCACTAAGCATCAGGTTCAAGAAAAGTAGTGGTATAATAATAATTATTGTGATTTTACTCTCTTTATATTTGTAAATCTAGAGATTTGTAGCTTCTTTTGCACCTGATTAGGTATTAGTGCTTCAAGTCATTTCAAACAGTTGGATATCATTTGTACAAAACTGTAACATATAAAATTTACTTTTATTGCACTACAATAGCTTACCATATGGGACTCTACGCTACCTTGAGAGGCCATTCCTGACTGGGCCAAACATAGAACAATAAAGTTCATTAGGACCAAGCCAGATGCTAGGTGTCACTCAAAGTTTCATTATTATTTGCATAAGTTATAAGAGATTGAAAATAGACTTTTTATGCAATACCATGAATTTAAACTGACTGGAGTTTTTATATGCCCTTCTAATACATTTATTGACGTCATATTAAATTCCTTTAATTCTGTATGTCTGAGTCTCTGCATATTTCTAGTTTGAATGCACACATCTTCTAAATAGTTAACTGTCACTTATAAAAACGTTGCTACTGACCAGACACATCAATCAAGTGTATATTTCACCAAGTATATATTCTGTATCTTCTAAATAAGGCAGTGATGTCAGAATAAATAAATACTTCTGTTCAATTCCTTTAACTTGTGAGAGTGTGTTAATATTAACACGTACGTGCTTCAGTCATGTGGTTTCTGATAATATTTTGTGAAAATTTGTTGTAGGAATAAATACCGAATGTGAGGGCATTTGTTGCACTATTTGTGCCCGGCAAAAATTCAAAGTGCTGTTAGGTGCGAATTTGCATTATAAAAGAATTTTTGCCAGGCATAAATAGTGTAACAAATGCCTGAGCATAAGGTAATTATTACGGTTATAAATACTGGCCTACCTGGTTTAAAAAAATATCTCTTTATTTTTATGAGGTGACACAAACAAGGACACTGCCATATTGGATTACTGTTTTAAATGCATGATCGCGCCCTCATAGTTTAAGGCAGACGATTCTGCTACCAACATACAGTCGAGCAATTCAAAACAGCTATTCAGGTTTTCAGCGGGCATTCAGCCTGCTGATTGTCTGCACACAGAAGCATTTTTGATTACTCCACACTTTCGGTCTTAAAAGAAATAAATACCTCACCAAGCTGACCTGAGTGTACAAATATTACTCATTCTTGTTTTAACCCATCCATAGGTAAAAACAAGTTTGTGATATAATCACAGGTTGTCACTCTATTTGGGTTCGATTCCCATAAGTGTAAATGCAGAGGATCAGTGTCCCAATATGACCCTGGCTGTTGAATAGGACGTTTTAAACGGTAAAACCCCCAACTTTGAGCTTTTTATTTTATTGAAATATCATTATTGAGAATGTATTGTCTCCTAAGCTTCTGATCCCATGCTCTATCTTCAGTTTTACCATAGATTAATACAAAGCATAGAATTACTTTTGGAGGAACCATGTGTTACAGAATTGCTTTAGAAATAATAATTTGAATTTACTTGGAGTGAAATCATGTCACATATTACATTTGAAATTTAAAGCCAGTGATGTATGTATACCAGTCTGACAGAAGACAGAAGTCATAGGTTATTATATTTGTCTACCTCAAAAATGTAATGAATATTGTTGTTTAAAATGTCATGGAAATACAGTATGCTGAATAATTAGGCACACACGATAGATCAACTATCGTATCCATATTATATTGCTGTCTGTTGATGGTTTATAGTGTAATATAGGGTTCTGTATAACTGATAAATTGTCCAGAAAAACCTCATTTGTATTCTCAATAGAATGGTGTAAGTTACCAGGTAATATGAATTATAGGCATTTTTTGGTAAGGATAGACATCATTTATCATTTTCATTTGCACTTCTTCATGAGAGACATTATTAGTTTAATTTCTAATGGCATAAAAATGTTCAACACTTTCTTATGTATGACCGTGTATATTTCATGTGCTTTTTTCCAATGATTGTTGTCAATTTTTTTTTTTTTTTTTTTTTTTTTTTTAATTTAAATTTACAAATTAAACTTAAGAACTGACCCTGAGCTGAGTTTATAAATATAAAACAAAATTATTTATTGGTATTTATATTACTTTGCAAATCTCTAGTCATTGGAAAAAACTCATAGAAAAAATTGAAGTATTAAAAAAAAATGTACTGAAAAAGTAACGTGGCTTGGGGGTAGAAGACCTGGAAAAAACAATGATTTGTAGACACCTTAAAGCATGCTCCTGAAAAGTTCTGTGTAACAAATGAAATGTCAAGATTTTTGAAGCCAATGGGAAATATTTTATGTTTCAAATATAATAAGGAAATACAAAAAGTTTATTTTGTTTTATAATTATTTTTAAAATGAATGACACCTATTGTAATGGATGACCTTTTAAAAGATAGATGTTTTTTTTAGAATGTTCTATATCAATAGAGATATGTAGATACAAACAAAGTTCATTCATAACATGAAACATGAAAACATGAAAATGCTTTTAAATATTTTTGTCACTAATCTTGAATATGAGTTAAATCATCTGAATAAACTATTATGTCCTATTAAGTGTAAATACAATTTATTCTTCGAACCATCCACTCAGTAATCTGTGTGTATATTGCTTGCGTTATGCTTTTAAATATTATAAATATAATTACCATTTATTCTTACATTAATTTACACAGAGGGGATTGGGAGTTTCTATTGGAGTAAGAAACCCTGGGTCATCTCCCCGTGGAGTGAGGGTTAGATTTTCTGCTGGCGGATTTCCTGATATGGGGGTAGAACCTCCCAATACAGAATATATGAACAAAAGTAAACTTTCTTGCATTAATACATCCTACCTAATGGACAATTAGCCATATTGCCCGGCCCGGGTGCAGTACTCCTTCCTGGCAAGAGAATGTGATGTCATAGCATCTTTTTTGTTTGGCACATGTGCAGTACATATGCATTTTGGAAAGCTGTTGCAAGTTAAAAGAATTTTATAAAATACTTCTGTTTTAAAGACTTTTGTTGTGAAAATATTTTGTAGAAGTTGAGAATATAAGTCATTGCATCTCCAGTACCAAAAACAGGTGCATGTGGACATATTATGGCCACTTTCTACCAGCACAGTAGATGTACATGTTGTTGTGAGAAAGGACAAGGTGACAAGTACTCACAAATGACCAGAAAGCTCATGTTACCATCAACCCCCACCTTAGCAAAGCTAGAAAATAAAGGATGTCTGATAGCAGCTAGTCCCTCCCTAGAAGACGCTCGCAGTGTCCAGGTCCCAGGGCAGGTCGATAAATTGGCCCTGTAGTGGAGAAACAGGTTCAACTTCCGCCGGAAAAGACTAAGTCCACGCCCAGCAAAGACAAGAAGAAATTTACCTCTTCCAAGCAGTCAACTAGCTTTAATGAGGATTATGAGGCATTCACTGTGGACACTAAATGCTCAGAGAGACTTCCTCGCCTGGAGACACTCATTATTGCTAAGCCAATTCAACCGATCAAGCAGCCTCAGACATCACAGCCGACCGGCCAGCAACACATACACTGACCTACCTTCCAGCAAGTGCTTGTATCAACAGTAAAACAGCCACCAGCCAGTGTAGATACATCAGACTGGCCCTTCCTGCTACCTACCTGGTCCGGCCAGTTCAGCAGACACAGGCCAGCCTCCTATTATTGAAAAGATCTTGCCCTCTACCTCAGCTACTGGTCAAACTACAGTGGCTACCAGTCAGTCTTCACACTTGGAACTGGACTCTGAGGATAATATAGACTTATGGACAGCCAGCTGGTCAGTTATCACCAACTGGCTCTGCAGAAGAGGAGGGCAAAGTTTCTGATCACGAGACCGGTGTACCCAGCCAAGATCCAGATAAGCAGCCCTCAGAAGAACAGAACTATAGAGAGACTGTTAGGAGTGTCAGGTTGTTTATGGGATGGCATCAAGTACTTGAATTTGACTGTGTTCTCTGCTAGTGATGACAACCCCTTTGCTGGTCTCAAATCCCAGTCTACCCTCAAGATATCTATGAAGCTGCCAATGGATGGGTGGCTTTATTGAAAAATGGACAAACTGAACCTCAATATTGTTGAGGGGTCCTCCAGGAGTACAGAAGCTTGTGGACAGTCATTCAAGATACCTCTGTGGCAGGCTAGATGGTATAATATCCACTTAGAAAACAGGAGCACTTCCGAACCCAACATTACCTGGTACAGTGAACTGGCAAAAATCAGTAGTTCCTACAGTAAAATTGCAAAGGCTTCCAGTCTCACTACCACTCCACCAGCTTCCAGACCTATCTGCCAAGACACCCTAAGGAAGTGGGAGAGATCGGCCGGGTCATCTACAACCAGGCAGCCAGTTTCAATCGCTGTCTTACTTTGGTGCTGGAAAACATGGCTGCTGAACTCAAGGTAATCAGTGAAAGAAGACAAGGCCAAGGGCAACTCTTCTGAAAAAGCCTGAAGGAAGTGACTGAACTATCTCGTGAAATTTAACCAGAGCATTACCCTTGTTATGGTAAGAACTATACAGGTTCTTTCAGGCTTTGTATTTCTGAATAAGCTAACATCACCCTTGCCAGACATGATAGTCATGTAGATCACCTGAAGTCTGGAATTAAACCTGATACTCTGGCTGCTTTTAAGACTGTACCCATCCATCTTGGCCCTCTGTTTCTCTACAGTGTCATTCAGAAAGCTGAGGAAGAGATTGCTAACCATGATGACAAGCATTATTCCAGCTCATCTCACTGGAAACTGGTCCGGTATCACCCCTACTCTCAGTCTTCAGCGTCTGCACAGGATACCGGTCAGAAATCCTGACTACCAGAATGGAAACTGCTCAACTGTCGTGGTCAGAACAGGAGAGGTAGGGGCAAGGTCTCCAACTGCTCACAGCGACCAGCCATTGGGTCAGAGTTCTTATAAATCACATGGGTTTTGTGAGGAAAGCCAGAAGTACAGAAACTCTTGTGAACAGTTTTGTAAATTGTCAGACTTGAAATGTAAATTGTCTTGCCGTGAATCATGTACCTTTTTTTGCTTGGCAGCCACAAAAGAAGGGCATAGGATCCATTGTAAAAGCAGTAAAATATGTGAAAGGTGTTTCTTGTGTAGATCTGTTGTCTTCGGTCCAGTTTTTATCACATTATGGCTATGGCATTATTCTGCGGCATCTGCGTGAACAACTTCTTCTCCAAAAGTACAATTCCCAGAGACATGCTGTTTTTTTTTCTAAAAGATACATCATCTATCGAGGATGAAAAATTATTCAAGGCATGCAGATCTGTTTGTTTGTTTGTTCCCCAGAGCCATTAAAAGTGAGGTACCCCCACCCTAAGTGTGA
Source organism: Sabellastarte sp. h YS-2021 (assembly GCA_964017235.1). Lineage (NCBI taxonomy): Eukaryota > Metazoa > Annelida > Polychaeta > Sabellida > Sabellidae > Sabellastarte > Sabellastarte sp. h YS-2021. Next base: position 55,959,436 of record OZ024930.1, on the reverse strand, counting down.
AAATTTCAACACTTTATCACAATTTTTTCTTTCATTATTGCAGGGGTTTCTCTCTTATCTTGCATACATGTACTATCCCACTAGTAGATTCTAGCTGAATAATAGCTACTTTGAGGTCATCACTGTTGAGTAAACCAGTTAGAACTTGAAAACTATTGCATTTAGAGTATTTTCTATAAAAAATGTTATTCACCTACTTTTGGGTCTGCTATAACATAGTAAAATTGCAGACCTGTAGCTCACGGCATAGCTGAGCAATAGCTACTTTGAGGTTATCACTGTTGAGTAAATCAGTTGTAACTTGAAAACTATTGCATTTAGAGCATTTTGTATAAATGTTATTCAGCTGCTTTTGGGTTAGCTATAACATAGTAGAATTGCAGACCTGTATCTTTTTCATAGCTCAGTAATAGCTACTTTGACGTTATCACCGTTGAGTAAATTAGTTAGAGCTACAAAACTATTGCATTTATAGTATTTTCTTTAAATATGTTATTTACCTACTTTTGGATCAGCTATAACATAGTGTAATTGCATACCTGTAGCTTAATTCATAGGTGGGCAATAGCTACTTTGAGGTTTTCACTGTTGAGTAAATCAGTTATAACTTGAAAACTATTGTATTTAGAGTATTTTGTTTGAATACCATATTTATCCGTATAAACGCCCCGGGGGCGATGCATTTTTCAAAAGGGGGGGCTACTATTAAAGATAAAAAAAATCCAACTCTCGAGTCCATTGGCAATGGGCGATAATGGACACTTCCAGCCTTGGACTCCTTTGCCAGTATGTATAATAGTGAGAGAACTTAAAATATTGCACACAAACCTTAAATCTGAAGATTTTGTTCACTTTCTTCTCGTTTTTTACAGTTTATAATGGGTATGTGATCAAAATTGCCATGTTTTGTTGCGATTTTATTTATATTTCTCGTAAGCAGTATACGATTGGGGAAATACTAAAATGCACCTTTTTTCGGAATCCCGGAATCGCAAGGCTGGTGGCTGTTGAGAGGGATGTAAAACCCCGAAATATGAACTTTGCAAAGGTTGAGGGGAGGGGGGGGGGGGGGGGGGGGACTAATAGGGAGGGGGCATTAATACAGATAAATAAATACGGTATGTTATTATCTCCCACCCAGCGTGCTGGCGGGAGATTATAATTTGCACTATGTGCGTGCGTTTGTCACGCAGTTTCCTCTAAAATGGCTACAGTTATATATTTTTGGTAAATTACTAGTCCTAATGAACTTTTATGCCCTTCAATATTTTTTGGGCTTTTGTGAACTTTGGTCTACTTATGAGTGAGTAATAGCACATTTACCCAATATAATTAAATTATCTATAACTCTTAAACTATTGCATGTACAGTATTTTCTTCAAATATGTTATTCAGGTACTTTTCCCGCACCTACAACATGGTCAGTAGTTTGGAAGTGTATCTCCATAGTTAAGCGAGTAATAGCTACTTTGTCACTTTTGAATGGTAACCATAATGAGTAAATGGCTTATATCTTCAAAAGCATTGCAGCTACACAATTTCTCTCAAATATGTTGTTCATCTACTTTTTTGTGACCTGTAACATATTTAAGTTTCATGCCTGTTGCTCAATGTACAAGTCATGTGAGTAATGGCTACTTTATTGTTACTTTTAGTGAAAATGTGAAAATCACAAATATCTCGAAAACTGTAAGAGATAGAGCGATTTCGAGCGAATTTTTGATCCACAGGGAAGTACAAGAGTATCCTGTGCAAAGAGGAAAAAATTCAATTTAGATAGAACATTGTTGAGCGAATTTTTGACCCTCAGGGTAATATAACACCATCCTATGCAAAGGGGAAAAATTTTAATTTTCGCCACTTTTGGCGGCCATCTTGGATTTTAGCGGAATATCTCGAAAACAGTTTTTCTTCCCCTTTAATACTCAGCCGGAGATACACACCGCGGCAGTGGTCTTCTTCAGCTACTTTTGTGTCAGCTACAACATAGTTAAATTGCAGACCTGTAGCTCATTGCGTAACTGTGCAATATCTACTTTTACCTTTGTAGTGTTATGTAAATCAGTTGTAACTTGAAAACTATTTCTTTTAGAGAATTTTGTTTAAATTTGTTATTTACCTACTTTTGGATCAGCATACCATAGGAAAATTGCAGACCTGTAGCCCATTCTATAGCTGAGCAAAAGCTGCTTTGAGATTCTCACTGTTGAATAAATTAGTTATAACTCAAAAAAAATTGCATTTACAGTATTTTCTTCTTTCACTTCTACTCTGAAACTCAAAACACACAGTCAGCTGACACAGAGCCCGTTCACGGGCACTGATTGCTTGTTCATAAAGTCAACACTGTTGCTGTTGCTTGCAGGGGCACGTGCCCCAATGCGGAACCTATAGAAAAGGTCAAAATCAGACATCTCTGGCTTTCTTCAATAGCATTTTCTTGGTTTCAAACCCAACAACAAATGGGGACCTATTCTAGATATGAGCTCACTGAACAAGTTTCTGAAATCAGAAAAATTCAAAATGGAGACACCAGAAAGCATAAGGACTTCCTTTCAGGCAGGTGAAAGTATAATTTCCATAGATTCCAATGATGCTACTTCCATATCTCATAAACCCACAGATCCAGGAAATACCTGTGTTTTCATGTCCAGGGTCAATCCCACCAATCCAAAGCCCTACCATTTGGTCCATCCACTGCCCCAATGGAATTCACAAAGGTAGTCAAGAAAGTCAAACTGATAGCTCAAAACAAGGGTATAAGTATCCACCAGTACCTAGACGACAGGTTGGTCATCTCAGCCACAACCCATAAAACCTGTCTCCATCATACACAGAATCTAGTAGCTATGTATCAGGAATTAGGTTGGATAGTAAACTTCGAGAAATCAGACTGGAACCCAAACTGTTACAGATATTCGATTTCATTATGTCCACCCCCCTGGGGGGTGGATATATTATTTTTGCTTTTTTCGCCGTCCGATGTCCGATGTCCGTTGTCCGATGTCCGGCGTCCGGCGTCCGATGTCCGGCGTCACGCATGGTTTCCGCTCATTTAAAGGAAAAGTATTAGAGCTATTGTCACCAAATTTGGTATGCAGGCTTATTGGGTCAGTAGCTTGCTTGGGATTGCTTTTGGCTGTTGTACCTCTTTTGCTTACTGAGTAATACTTAAGTACAGCTATTTTCAGTACCCATTGGTTTCCGTGCATTTAAGCCAAAATAATTAAAGATATTTTACTACAATTTTGAATACAAGATTGTTATGTCCATAGCTCGCTTGGTATTGCATTTGGGACTGATAGCTTTGTCAGTACATGAGTAATAGCCATTTAGGTACTTCATTGTGTATTTTCAGTACTACTTTTGAGTAATTTGCTTCTATCTCCTTAACCGTGCGAGATAGAGCGATTTCGACAAAATTTTCGACCCACAGGGTATCTCAGGAGTGTACTCTTTGCAATTTTCAAAAAATTTTCCCCTCCCCAAAAATGGCGGCCATTTTGAATTTTCGAATTTTTGCCAAAAATGGCAAAACACAAATTTCCTTCTATCTCCTTAACCGTGCGAGATAGAGCGATTTCGTCGAAATTTTCAACCCGCAGGGTATCTGAGGAGTGTACTCTTTGCAATTTTCAAAAAATTTTCCCCTCCCCAAAAATGGCGGCCATTTTGAATTTTCGAATTTTTGCCAAAAATGGCAAAACACAAATTTGCTTCTATCTCCTTAACCGTGCGAGATAGAGCGATTTCATCGAAATTTTCGATCCACAGGGGATCTAAGGAATGCAATCTTTGCAATTTTCCAAAAATTTTCCCCTCCCCAAAAATGGCGGCCATTTTGAATTTTCGAATTTTTGCCAAAAATGGCAAAACACTAATTTGCTTCTATCTCCTTAACCGTGCGAGATAGAGTGATTTCGTCGAAATTTTCGACCCACAGGGTATCTAAGGAATGCAATCTTTGCAATTTTCCAAAAAATTTTCCCCTCCCCAAAAATGGCGGCCATTTTGAATTTTTGCCAAAAATGGCAAAACACTAATTTGCTTCTATCTCCTTAACCGTGCGAGATACAGCGATTTCGTCGAAATTTTCGACCCACAGGGTATCTGACAAGTGTACTCTTTGCAATTTTCAAAAAATTTTCCCCTCCCCAAAAATGGCGGCCATTTTGAATTTTCGAATTTTTGCCAAAAATGGCAAAACACAAATTTCCTTCTATCTCCTTAACCGTGCGAGATAGAGCGATTTCGTCGAAATTTTCAACCCGCAGGGTATCTGAGGAGTGTACTCTTTGCAATTTTCAAAAAATTTTCCCCTCCCCAAAAATGGCGGCCATTTTGAATTTTCGAATTTTTGCCAAAAATGGCAAAACACAAATTTGCTTCTATCTCCTTAACCGTGCGAGATAGAGCGATTTCATCGAAATTTTCGATCCACAGGGGATCTAAGGAATGCAATCTTTGCAATTTTCCAAAAATTTTCCCCTCCCCAAAAATGGCGGCCATTTTGAATTTTTGCCAAAAATGGCAAAACACTAATTTGCTTCTATCTCCTTAACCGTGCGAGATACAGCGATTTCGTCGAAATTTTCGACCCACAGGGTATCTGACAAGTGTACTCTTTGCAATTTTCAAAAAATTTTCCCCTCCCCAAAAATGGCGGCCATTTTGAATTTTCGAATTTTTGCCAAAAATGGCAAAACACAAATTTGCTTCTATCTCCTTAACCGTGCCAGATAGAGCGATTTCGTCAAAATTTTCGACCCACAGGGTATCTGACCATTGTACTCTTGGTAATTTTAAAAAAAATTTCCCCTCCCCAAAAATGGCGGCCATTTTGAATTTTCGAATTTTTGCCAAAAATGGCAAAACACAAATTTGCTTCTATCTCCTTAACCGTGCGAGATACAGCGATTTCGTCGAAATTTTCGACCCACAGGGTATCTAAGGAATGTAATATTTGCAATTTTCAAAAAATTTTCCCCTCCCCAAAAATGGCGGCCATTTTGAATTTTCGAATTTTTGCCAAAAATGGCAAAACACAAATTTGCTTCTATCTCCTTAACCATGCGAGATAGAGCGATTTCGTCGAAATTTTCGACCCACAGGGTATCTGAGCATTGTACTCTTGGTAATTTTTTAAAAATTTTCCCCTCCCCAAAAATGGCGGCCATTTTGAATTTTCGAATTTTTGCCAAAAATGGCAAAACACAAATTTGCTTCTATCTCCTTAACCGTGCGAGATAGAGCGATTTCGGCAAAATTTTCGACGCACAGGGTATCTAAGCAATCCAATCTTTGCAATTTTCAAAAAATTTTCCCCTCCCCAAAAATGGCGGCCATTTTGAATTTTCGAATTTTTGCCAAAAATGGCAAAACACAAATTTGCTTCTATCTCCTTAACCGTGCGAGATAGAGCGATTTCGTCGAAATTTTCGACCCACAGGGTATCTAAGGAATGTAATCTTTGCAATTTTCAAAAAATTTTCCCCTCCCCAAAAATGGCGGCCATTTTGAATTTTCGAAGTTTTGCCAAAAATGGCAAAACACAAATTTCCTTCTATCTCCTTAACCATGCGAGATAGAGCGATTTCGTCAAAATTTTCGACCCACAGGGTATCTGAGCATTGTACTCTTGGCAATTTAAAAAAAAATTTCCCCTCCCCTAAAATGGCGGCCATTTTGAATTTTCAAATTTTTGCCAAAAATGGCAAAACACAAATTTGCTTCTATCTCCTTAACCGTGCGAGATAGAGCGATTTCGTCGAAATTTTCGACCCACAGGGTATCTAAGGAATGTAATATTTGCAATTTTCAAAAAATTTTCCCCTCCCCAAAAATGGCAGCCATTTTGAATTTTCGAATTTTTGCCCAAAATGGAAAAACACAAACTGGCCTTAACCGTGCAAAATAGAGTTATTTTGTTGAAATTTTCGACCCATAGGGTATCTAAGAAATGTATTGGCAATTTTCAAAAAAATTTCCTTTTCCCAATAATGGCGGCCATTTTGAATTTTCAAATTTTTGCCAAAAATAGAAAAACAGGAATTTGCTTCTATCTTCTTAACCGTGCAAGATAGAGTGATTTCGTCAAAATTTTCAACCCAACCAATGCAAAAAGGCATGAAGCTGAAATAATTTACATCTACACTAACAAATATTTAAGCATCATTGATATATTTTACAAATGAAACAGGGTCTTGTAAGACTACTGTACAATTTGGGCAAAAGGTTCATGGGTGGACATTACACATGATAATGTGTGTTCTTCTATGCTATCCTGTTTCTATTCGCATCTACTATCAACAGGGCGGCCTATTTCTAGTTACCAGTTTGATCAGAAGGAGGGCAGGATCAGACTCACTATAGAATGTTGGCAGACATTAAACTTAAAAGCTCAGAAGCTTCTCTCAGACCTTTTTGTCGGGTGCAACAGCTCATATCCCTAATAGGCTTTTTGACAGCTACAAAGAAGTAAGTCCACCTAGATCCGCTCCTTCTGAGGCTGATTCAGTGGCACCTGGATGACTAATAGGGAGGGGGCATTAATACAGATAAATACGGTATGTTATTATCTCCCACCCAGCGTGCTGGCGGGAGATTATAATTTGCACTATGTGCGTGCGTTTGTCACGCAGTTTCCTCTAAAATGGCTACAGTTATATATTTTTGGTAAATTACTAGTCCTAATGAACTTTTATGCCCTTCAATATTTTTTGGGTTTTTGTGAACTTTGGTCTACTTATGAGTGAGTAATAGCACATTTACCCAATATAATTAAATTATCTATAACTCTTAAACTATTGCATGTACAGTATTTTCTTCAAATATGTTATTCAGGTACTTTTCCCGCACCTACAACATGGTCAGTAGTTTGGAAGTGTATCTCCATAGTTAAGCGAGTAATAGCTACTTTGTCACTTTTGAATGGTAACCATAATGAGTAAATGGCTTATATCTTCAAAAGCATTGCAGCTACACAATTTCTCTCAAATATGTTGTTCATCTACTTTTTTGTGACCTGTAACATATTTAAGTTTCATGCCTGTTGCTCAATGTACAAGTCATGTGAGTAATGGCTACTTTATTGTTACTTTTAGTGAAAATGTGAAAATCACAAATATCTCGAAAACTGTAAGAGATAGAGCGATTTCGAGCAAATTTTTGATCCACAGGGAAGTACAAGAGTATCCTGTGCAAAGAGGAAAAAATTCAATTTAGATAGAGCATTGTTGAGCGAATTTTTGACCCTCAGGGTAATATAACACCATCCTATGCAAAGGGGAAAAATTTTAATTTTCGCCACTTTTGGCGGCCATCTTGGATTTTAGCGGAATATCTCGAAAACAGTTTTTCTTCCCCTTTAATACTCAGCCGGAGATACACACCGCGGCAGTGGTCTTCTTCAGCTACTTTTGTGTCAGCTACAACATAGTTAAATTGCAGACCTGTAGCTCATTGCATAACTGTGCAATATCTACTGTTACCTTTGTAGTGTTATGTAAATCAGTTGTAACTTGAAAACTATTTCTTTTAGAGAATTTTGTTTAAATTTGTTATTTACCTACTTTTGGATCAGCATACCATAGGAAAATTGCAGACCTGTAGCCCATTCTATAGCTGAGCAAAAGCTGCTTTGAGATTCTCACTGTTGAATAAATTAGTTATAACTCAAAAAAAATTGCATTTACAGTATTTTCTTCTTTCACTTCTACTCTGAAACTCAAAACACACAGTCAGCTGACACAGAGCCCGTTCACGGGCACTGATTGCTTGTTCATAAAGTCAACACTGTTGCTGTTGCTTGCAGGGGCACGTGCCCCAATGCGGAACCTATAGAAAAGGTCAAAATCAGACATCTCTGGCTTTCTTCAATAGCATTTTCTTGGTTTCAAACCCAACAACAAATGGGGACCTATTCTAGATATGAGCTCACTGAACAAGTTTCTGAAATCAGAAAAATTCAAAATGGAGACACCAGAAAGCATAAGGACTTCCTTTCAGGCAGGTGAAAGTATAATTTCCATAGATTCCAATGATGCTACTTCCATATCTCATAAACCCACAGATCCAGGAAATACCTGTGTTTTCATGTCCAGGGTCAATCCCACCAATCCAAAGCCCTACCATTTGGTCCATCCACTGCCCCAATGGAATTCACAAAGGTAGTCAAGAAAGTCAAACTGATAGCTCAAAACAAGGGTATAAGTATCCACCAGTACCTAGACGACAGGTTGGTCATCTCAGCCACAACCCATAAAACCTGTCTCCATCATACACAGAATCTAGTAGCTATGTATCAGGAATTAGGTTGGATAGTAAACTTCGAGAAATCAGACTGGAACCCAAACTGTTACAGATATTCGATTTCATTACCAGTTTGATCAGAAGGAGGGCAGGATCAGACTCACTATAGAATGTTGGCAGACATTAAACTTAAAAGCTCAGAAGCTTCTCTCAGACCTTTTTGTCGGGTGCAACAGCTCATATCCCTAATAGGCTTTTTGACAGCTACAAAGAAGTAAGTCCACCTAGATCCGCTCCTTCTGAGGCTGATTCAGTGGCACCTGGAAAATCCCAGAATCCCTAGAAAAGGTGGTCCCTATCCCGAGATCTCTCTACTCACACTTAAAATTGTGGCTCCAGGAAGCAAATGTCCTCCAAGGCCAGCCACTACAGATCTTTACACATGCCTCAAGAGAAGGCTGGGATGCTGACTTAGGAGACCTCATGGCAAGAGGGACTTGGTCCCTTCCAGAAAGCAAGTTGCATTTAAACTACTTGCAACTAAAAGCAGTACTTAAAATTGGCCCTAAAGATTCCCAAGACCTCTGTCCAAACAAGATTGTTCTCATGGCAGTGGACAAAACAACAGTCATTGCCTACATAAACAAGGAAAGAGGCATTAGGTCGGGCCCACTGTGTGCCCTCTTGTGAAGAATCCTGATCTGGTTTTCCAGGAATCAGATGATAAACAAAGTCTGACACATTCCTAGCCACCTGAATGTGGTAGCAGACAAGCTATCAAGACTGTCCTGGTTCTGGGATCTAGTAGCTATGTCAAGCCAAATCCCACTGTGCCTGCCCTACCTGCCTAATCTGCTGAATCAACCATTCAATCAGATTCTACACAAGAATCTTTTGAACCTAAATCTCCATGCCTGGCTCCGAGAGCCGCAGCTATTAAGGAGTAAGGCTTCTCTGAGGCAGTGGCAGCATGAATTGAGGCTCCTCAAAGAAGCTCAACCTGAGCAGTCTATGAAGCAAAGTGGACCATTTTTACAAAATGATGCCAAGGTAATCAGGTGAACTTCACCCATCATATCCATAGCCAACTTCCTCCTGTACTTGTTTCAGGAAAGGAAGTTATAGTCAAGTACTGGCAATGGCTACAGATCAGCTATAGCAGACAAATAGGGCAATGCACCCATCAGTGTCAGCAAAGATGCAAATCTCAATCATCTCCTGGATATTTTTCCCTGCCACCTTGCCTTAAGCCCGGTCTTCAAGCTGGAAGTGGCCTGCCTAAAGACTACTAGCTAGACTCCACTTCCTTCACAAGAGGGTCTTTCCAGGGACTGAACATTAAACATGTGATATGGCGGCCATTTTGTTTTAGAACAAAGCCAAAATTACTATCAGGCTAGCTTTTCTAGTCATATATCTTTTATGCAAATTTGATTAAGCTAGCTGGAATATTTCTAGATTTAGAGCACCTTTATGTTTTTCAAACAATTAGCTATGGTGGCCATTTTGTTTTTAAAAATGAGGCCAAAATTTTGCACAGATAGGTTTTCATAGCTATAAACATTCCCTGCAAATTTGGTGAAGATATCTTTATATTAAATGAATGAGTTATTACGGTTTATGTAAAAACCTGATGAACAGATGCACAGACGGACGCATAAACGGATGCACGGCCACTCGGCCAGAAAGTGTTTTATAATCTCCCAACTACGGCCTTCACTTTTCATGGTATGTCTTTACATTCTGAAGCCATAGTACCTGTAATTAGGGAGAAATAAAGTGTTTTATAATCTCCCGACCATGGCCTTCGGCTGCAGGCGGGAGATGAAAAGAAAATTGAAAAAGAAAGAAAAGAAAAAAAACAAGATACCTTTATCTTTCAAAGCAATGTATTTTTTTGTCTTACAATTATCCAAAATTTAAAAAAAAGTCTTCCCAATTATCACTGTCTTGTCAAGTCTGTTTTATTGTGGGTTTTATTTTGTGAACAACCAGAAGGTATTTATAGCAACTGGGTGGCAAGCTTTTTGGGAGTGTGTATGGTTTGTAATCTCACCCAAAACTAGCACACATAACTTAAAACGTTCAGCATAATTTGTACAATTAATCAAAACAGTTTTGTAAAAAAAAAACAAAAAAAAACAAAAATAAATAAGTAAAAGCAGGAAATCTTTATTTTCAGGACACTGTATTTTTCTCTTAAAATTGTGCCGATGTATTTCACAATATCAAAAAAGTCTGTGTAATTGTCACTGTCTTGTCAGGTCTGTTTCATTGTAGGTTTTATCTCATGCACAACTCAGAGGGTATTTATAGCATTTGGGTGGCAAGCTTTTTGGGAATGTTTATGGTAATTACCTTGCTGTTTTTATATGCACAAATCTTATATCTTGTTGAAACAGCCATTAAAACTTGCATGTTGTTGGACAACATTGCCAGACATATCTTACGACAGTCACATTTTCGTGCAGAAAATGCTTAATTAATAATCAGGTCCAATGTTAAATCTAAGTCTGAGCCACGTCAATAGGTCAAGTGTGTTAACATGCAATATCCTATGATCTTATGTCTTGAGCAGTTTCACCAAGTGTCTTGACTTTTGTTATTGTTAGTGGCTTAAAAAGAAAACAATCATTTCGCATTGTTTGATATGGTGGTCTGAAGAGGCCACTGCATTACATTACATTGTGTGTATGTTGGTTGTAGAATATTTTCCAAAGTATGTCAACCCCTACATTACTGAGGCATTTTGTACCTACAGATGCAGCCAGTGTAGCAAACCTGACAGAAATTACCGGAAGGTTTTACATTTTTTGTCTTCAGTGCACACATCAAAAAAGCACTTCAGCCACAGCTGTTTTATCAAAACCTTTAAAATGTTGGCATTGGTATCCAAAAATGAATATTTCTGATTTAAAGAGTTCAACAGTTATTTCAGTTTAGTTGACATGTTTTGGTCTGGATGTGAGGATTTGATTGGCAAGGAGTTTCTGATGGACAGACAAACTTTTGCATTTATTGATGTCGGAAAACAGTTACCTAGAATTCAACAAGTATAAAAATGTTAAGCACAAAAAAACAATAACCTGGCACTTGAATTCTTTGAAATAATTGCATCAAACTTCCAATGTACTGAGTTGACGAGTCTATTTTTCCAAATATATTGCATGAAGTATTTGAGGTACTGAGAAGACTTAATGCCTGTAAGCACCAACAGTATCACAATATATGAGAATGTGATGAATTAATTACTATAGGAACTATACCTGATATACCTTGTCCATTCCAGCAATGACAATACCATATGGACTGATATGAAAAAAACTTGTTGTAAAGGATTCTCCAACTTTTGTCAGACCTGAAGGTATCATTGGTATGAAGATTCACTGTTGATTCAACAAATAAATTAATTTTTAAAAAATCATTACATTCTTCAGCTTGAAGAGGCCTTGTGTTTAACTATACTGTATCAGATTATACGAGAACAGTTTGTAGATACAGACTTTTACTCACTCTCGTTGCTTCAAGATGTTCTGCTGATCATATCACAGTAGACACATGCCAGGATTCAAGAAAACCATGTGTGCTAGTGATGCAAGATGGTCCAATGATAATCCATGTTAGTATAAATAAGTTAATAATCAGTCCGTCTTTTGACTGAGTTGAAAGTCATTCATGTAGTCTGCATAATCTTTTTCATTGTGGCATGTTTATGTCACAATAATAGTATTTTAACTTGTAACTGGCATGGAAAGAGTCAGATTTGTCACCCTGTCTAAAATTTATCATCATGACTGTTTAAACCTTAAGAAAATAAAAATAAATTGAGCGTTAGTAGTGAAAACCACTTTAAATAGACACACTCTGTTGAAATGTACTTAACTTGATCATCAAAAAATCAATATTGTCCCTAAAATTAAGGGTTGCTGATTTATAAGTTATAATAATAAATGTTATAATTATGTGATAATAAAACATTGGATTCCTTACCTATAGTGTTGAAATAACTTAAAAAGTCAATTTGCTCAGAGATAAAAAATGGTTCATTTAAGCAGCCATAAGAGTTATAGTATACTGGAACATAGTTATAATTGAAGTCATATATTGTCAGATTTTTCTTGTGTATTTTTTTCTGTCAGTGGTTGGTGGTCCTGGGATTAAAAGCCAGACTAACATGACATGCACAATTTTAAAGGGCAAATACAAATACACTTGAGTATCAATGCACGTTTTTGTGTTTTTCACAAACATTTCTCTCTGAGTGTAACATGCCTGACAATTGCTCTATTGTTTTTCTGTGTTCACTGTCACTTCAGAATAAATAATCCTGCACGTATATTTTGAGAAACAAGAACAAAATAACAGCTTGTCCCCCCAACCCCACAAAAAAAAGATTAAAAAGGGAAGTCTGAAGAACACACGTAAATATCATTTTATCTGAACATTTAGTTTGTAAGGTATTTATCTTGACAATCTCGCTTTTCTTTAAGAAAAAAGGCCAATTTGAAAAGGGGTTTCGGTCTACTAGCACAAGCCGCAAAGTCATCAGAGACACAAGTAGTGCACTGAAGTGGTCACCCATCCCAGTAGTAATGTAGCCCAATTCTGCTTAACTTCAGTGAGGAGACAGATACCTGTCACACTGCTCCACAATTCATGAAAGTCCGGAGACAAAAAAAATAAATGAAAAAAAGTGATCTAGATCGAGGCTCGCGCTTAAAAATCTCAAGTGGAACTCTTTTAAGTAGAATTTTCCTTTAAGTAGAAGTAGATGTGAAGTGGTTGGATGTCCCTTTCCATGGAATTTTACCTTGTCATCTGGAATTCCTAGTTAGAGTAAGCAATCTAAAATTCGCCACATATCTGAAATTCGCCACATGTGGAAATACTAATAAAATAATGAATTGAGGTGAGATTTGTTGAATGTATAGTAAATAAAGACTTTTCGAACTGAAATATACCAAGTTTAAGACAAAGTATCATTTTCTTCATAGAATTAACTAAGGTTTTAGAGGTGGTGAATCTTAGATTTCTGGCAAATTTTAGATTTCTTACTCTAAGTAGATGTAATTTCCTACATTTATGTTGATGAAACATGAATGTCAGATAGCAGGCGTCAGCAGTCAGTGTTGAGGAAACATTGGCTTATGTAATGTTGATTGTGTGCAGTATGTAACAATGTTTACCTTTGCATTTCTGCATTCCAATGGTAGTCTGGTAAAGTAAAAACAAGTGCAAAAAGATGAATCCTCAACCATGTTTTTCCCTTTGGTATATCCTTAAATTAGATCTTCATATACTTTAAATGGGAAAAAGAAAACCATTGGCAACGGTGGAAAAAATATAAAGTTTTGTTTTATTTCAGGTCTGTAGTTGATGATTTATCTTCACTTTTTATCAGATCATTCCAATACAGTTGAACCTCTCCATCCATGAAACTTTTTAAATTGTTCAATTAAGTGAAATTCCACAGAAATTTTATTTAAAATAAGATACCCTTTCAGTTTTATTAACTTTTTATATGTCAGAAGAAATTCTGCTTCTTCAGATTGGTCACGTTCAAATAATGGGGCTTCTTGTACCATAAATAATCTTTCTGTATAAAAATCTGTTAATTCTAAGTAATATGTTTCCAAGCCATCGACAGCACATGACCAGGAATACAGAGTGCCCATTTTTTGTCTTTTCTGTTTAATATGCAGGTGTTTCAGTACACTGAATACTGATACAGCTCACATTATTCTTATCAGGACTGAAAAAGTGATTTGCTTCACCCTGTCATATGTCTACTAGTAAATATTTGCAAAATCACAGATGCTATATTTTCTCTCATCTTGTGATAAAATTAGGCAGTATATGGAAACATCAAATAGGTGAGCAGTCCTTGGCAGTCAGCCATCTCTTGTGTGGCAACAATACTTGTGTGTATTCATGTAAGGCTGATTTGACTTATGTGATAAAATCATTGTGGCAGATCAAACCAAAACAAATACCTTACCAATATCTCTACAGAGTAGGTAAGGCTGGTGTGTTTTGGCAGCATTTTTAAGATAATTGGGGAATTATGTACCAGTATCACCTGTTGCAAATTACGTCTGCAATAACCACAAACAATGCCAAAAATTCTGCACTTGAAATGTCTTGAGTATTTGATTTTTGTCGGTTTTCCTTAATTTTTATCAGCAAATATCCAGTGGTTCAGTGCTTAAGGTGGGCATTAACTTTGGTACTTAGTCAGTAAAGAGATACTGCTAAATTGATTTGAATTAACATGCAAAAGTACCTGCAGATAATGCCAGATATACTGTTTAAGCAGAATATTGTGTTGCATGAATAGAACTACCTTGATTTCTGATTTCAGTTTCCAAAAATTTTCAGATTTTTTTCTTCATGATCCCTGTTTATATGAAGACTGTAACTGTTTGGCCTTATTTTTGTGAAAAAGTGAAGCACTGTAAAAGCTTCAATCATGATCTGATCATTCAGTTTTAAAAGACTGGTCTAACACCTCTGAGATCGTGGGTTTGAAGTTTTGGTCCATAGCATCATAAGTGTAAAGTTGTAAGCTGATTTCAGATATTTGATGATTGATAGTGTAGAATCTTGCATATTGTATTGCTTTGTTTTATTAGTCTAAAACTACCCTTTGCAATGTGTCTTCTCCAATATGTCCAAGATTAAGTGTAACCAAATTAAATAATAGGCATTATTATTACAGTACAGGAAATTTAACTTTAAAGTTTTCATTATTAATTTTTGTACATTTTTTATATCAGCAAATTTTATGATTTGCTATGAATGCTTATGGTATAATGCCCCCTTCATACTACAGGTGGTTGTACCGCGGTTAGAATTTTTTCTGGGCAGCGGAACCGCACCTCCCAGGTCACCCCATTTTGTCAGAGTTGTTCACACTATAGGCGGACGGCCACTGATTGGACACAGTGTTTTAACTGTCAATAACAGTCGGATGACAGTACTACAAACAATGGTCACCGAGAAACAACCTCCATTAACCTTAACTCAACTTCAGGGAAACGTCCAATACCTTAACTCACCTTATGTCGTCGTATTACACCAAAAGATAACTGATTCACAACCTTATGTACACTGTGGACCTCACCTTCAGTTACCGTTGTAGGAATTTCATATGTACATCCTTGAAATCATCTGCGCACGCTCACGGTACCGAAGTCAGAGGCCGAAATTTTAACAGTTTAAAACTTCCGCAGGACTTGCAAGGTAATGGACGATTCGCCACTGACTCCGAAGGTCATCTACGGACGTCAAACGGCAATCCAAGGACAGGGATGTTTCCCCAAACGCGGTGTGAAAGGGGTATAAGTGATACAAATGGATCAAAACACAGTAGACTCTATATAAGACTGGACTGCATAAGTGTTATATATGAATCTCTACACAGTAGCCTCTATGTAAGACCTAAGACTGTACAAGTTCTATGCATGACTGAATTTCTACACAGTAGACTATATGTAAGACTGGATTGCATGAGTGTTATGAATGAATCTGTTCACAGTGGATTTGCTACTAGTAGACTCTGTACAAAACTAGACTGTATATGTGATATATATATATGAATCTCGACACAGTAGCTTCCATATAAGACTAGACTGTGTAAGCGACATGGGTGAATCTGTACACAGTAGACTCTGTGTAAGACTAAGTAGAATAAGTTTAAGTTGTATATAAATACAAGTTAAAAGTGTTTTGAGGTACATATCATAAAATACTGTGTTATGTTAAGTATAAGTAAAAACTAAAACAAACTTCTTTTGATATTGGGGTTCTAAGCTTTAAGGCCTTGGCCACCAGACGGCTAATGTATGATCTGACAATAAGGTTGAATTAAAACTGCTTTGACATATCTTGCCTGTACACGCAGTTAACAGACAGTACAACGTGAAATTATGCTATTTTTCTTTTGAATAATTCTCCCAAATTTTATCACATTAATACGTATCATCAATGTGCAGCACAGAACTCCTATAAATAAGTAACTTGTGGTGAAAAATTCAAACAGTATTTGAATTTGTTACAGGATGACTGGTTCCATGTACACTGTTTGGAGATGTGGCTTGCATTAATTTTCAAGCAGTGATAGAAATTTGCAGTAAGCTACCACAAGCAAGATAGGACATATATTTGGGAGATATTTAAAGTTGATATCAAAATTTGCATCTCATTATACTGAACAAAATGGTGAAAGAAATTATTAAAATCTGATTACAAATACAAAAGTTACAGACATATAAAGAAATTTTGTTATATATGTTAATTTATTACAAGTTGACTATTAAAGTTCCTGTAAAGTGATGGCTAGTCATGTGACAATGCCCCATGAATTTCTCACTTACCTTTATACCTGGTGGCATTTTTAGATATCCCATCACAGAGAACGTGAGATGTTGTTTGTACAGGTATCACTTTGGTTGCCCTGTCACGCATCTTGTCACTGGCTCCAGTTACCGGGGCTAGACCTGGATTCAGCTGCGTCTGGAGATCCTGTGTTTTCTGCTCTAGATTTTTCAAATAGTAATCCTGTTTGTGTAGGATCTCTTTCATGCCATCAAGGGAGTCTTTCAAGGTCATGATTTCATCCTGCAGTAAGCCCTTCTCTTTGGAGGAGCTGACTTTTTGCTTTGTGAGGGAATGTTTTAGCCTCTCCATCAGGAATTTGTAGTCTTTTACTGACTGTTCCTGTTTTATCACACGGTTCTTGAGCTCCCTGTTTTCCACACTTTCTTGGTAAACCATTATTTCGAGGTCTTTCATATGCTTCTTGAGTTTTTCCAGTTGATTTTGTACCAGATTGCCATTGAGAGGCGTATCTGTCTTGGTGGCCTTGATAATAAAATCCTCATCATTGAGTTCTTTGTCAGATGCAGAACCTTCTTTATAAATGATGCTGTTGAAGTCATCTTGATTCTTGCTACTTTGTGCACCAGAAATTCCTACTTTGCTGTCATCCTTTGCTGGTTGGGCCTTGACAAAGTGAGACAAGTCCTGTTGTCTATGACTGGAAGGCTGTTCAAGTAAACAGGGACAAGATGAAGGATCCACTTCATTCACAACAAATGAATAAGTACACTTAGCCTCCGCTGTCCCTAGTAACAGAGAAACCACAATACAAAGTACAATGTACATCTTCACTTATCAATGGAATCCAGTGTGACCCATGAAACTGCAAACTTTCAAAGCTTTCTCATGCTTTCTTTTTACATGCATGTGGTATGACTGTCATTCTGTAGTTTACTGTTTTAATAATGCCATTGTAGTTTTAATTATAAACTTCTAAAATCTCCACCAGTGTTTGCGTGCACTCTTTGCACGCACAAGTGATTAAAATTCACAAAAAATGAAAATAAAAACTACTATTAAAGTCATCCTAATGACAGTCAAAATTCACTCCCACATTTAACCACTAATGCAGCCACAAATGTTACATTAATTCCATTACATAGTCTGCTACAAGATCTATATGTCATCTCAGTTTTATTCCACAATTTCAGAAATATTTCAACTCCCCCAGCTCCAGATTTCAAAGCAGAGAGTCCCCAGTAGGTTTGTGTGTGGAGGTTTTATATGTAGGTGATTCCGGCGTGTGGTAGCTTCGTGATGCTGCTCAAGTGAAATCAAGTGGGTGTAGTGGGGGGAGAAGTGATAGGATTTTTAACCACCCCCTTTTTATCAGTATGACGTCACAGAAGAAATACTAGCCAATTTCACACTGCCAAGTTTGACATAAAATGTTCTTATTTTGTTTGTGTAGAGATGTTTGTGTGATATATATCCCCCTCAAAAGGCATCTATGAAAACTCAACTTTTTTCCAAAAAAGATTATCCTCTTTTTACTATTTTTGCCCCATCAGGTATTAAGTCATGTTTCTTCACAAGCACACAATTTATATTTCGGGGTGGTACCACACATATTTAAGATTGAGATCACTCCTTTTGGCCCCAAACAGAAGTAAAAAGGAGGTGTCTTTTTAAGAAGACAGACACAGCTCTATCCTGTCGAATATAAGGCTCATCATAATTGATTTAATGTAAAGCCACACTTGATGTGTAATATAAGATAACAGACATTGTATGACGACCAAAATATTTCTGAAACAAAACGCTGTCCTCTCTGCTTTTTCTCCCCCATTTCTTTTTTTTCCCTGTTCAAGTTGATCGTTTTATCAGACAGTAAAAGGAGAGCATCGTTGAAACAAAAATAATGGTAGACTTGTGTTTTCCTTCAGACTATTGTTACCTGCCTGTGCAGAGATTTCTTAACACTATTTTAACTGGAGGAGTAAAGAGTGTGTTTGTTTGCATGTACAGTAGTTTTACTGTACTTAACATAATAAGAGCCCCTAGGGCTTTGGCATTCTTGTAAGACCATACAGCGGTTATCAGCATCTTGGATAATTTGGAAGTTCTGGGATTTGTCTGACTGGCACACCCCCGCCAGTAATCCATACCCCATTTTGGGGGAATTTAATATCTCTGCATGTTTTTTTATACAAGGAGCAGTAAATGATACAGTTTCTTCAAACCTTTGAGTCCAAATTAGTGCTTTACATTCTGTTCAAAAGCCGGGGTTGTATTGCAACAGGCCCTCAGCATTGCCACTTGTGTGAGGTGACAGCCTAGAATTAGTTGCCCAACTTGCTAACCACTAGGGCACTGAACACCTTCTCTTTATATCTGGACCACACTGAACAATACAATAAGGCATGTACTAGCGTGGCCAGTAAAAATTTTAGAAGTTTCATGAAATGCCGACGAAAGCCTGGAACCACCATCCAAATTCAAAATTTGAAATATTCCAAATACGTATTCGGAATTCCAAATACATATTTGGAATTCCAAATAGCATATTTCAATTTTGAATTTGGATGGCAGTACCATGCTTTCGTAAATACCAGATGTAGTTAAATGTTATATTTGAGGCAAGTTTATGCTCATCAAAGTGAGTGGTTCCAACCAGATTATTTTCTTATTCTTGCATCGCAGGATGCTTTTCTATTATAATTCACATAGAATACACTTTCAAACAATGAATAGTAATAATAATAATATATTAAGTCTGTTTTGTACAAAGCTTTAAAAAAATGTTGTATATTATTGCACATTCACACAGTTTTCATTTGGTCATATAAACACATTTGAATTTTGGTTCAAGACCTTGTCTTTATTGTTCCATAAATGGCCTTGTATGTGGGTAGTGTCCATTTAAAAATGAGCTGCCCCAAAAATGATACAACCCCTCCCTCCCCCCCCCCCCCCATTTTAGTGTAGCATGCGAGAGCTTACGGCAGATTTTTCACACATTTCAAAAATTCTGCATGTGCTGAAAATACTGTCTGTATTGTGTCGACCTTGTATTTCCTAAATACAAATTCTCAGACTTGCTTTCACACATTGCAACGTACGGATACTACTGAAATACAAAATGTAACAAAATGACATACGAGCCCTGAGTTAGATATTTTGTGCTTGTATGTAGCTTGTGAGGGCAGCACAGAACTGATATAGGTATTATACTATATTGCAATAGTAAAGTGTATAGTGGAGATGCAAAATGGAGAAATAAATTAAACATAAAATCAGTAACACTGACCACAGACAGGCACAGGTCGCTGATACTTGTCTCAAATATTTCCACAAACCGGATATGTAACGCAGTTCTTTTACTTTTACATAACAACAACCTTCATTTTTAAACCATAACTGTCTTATTTATCAATCACTTTTGACCTTTTTTATCTTTGTCCTCAGTATCACTAGATAAATATTTTGATTTCAAACATGTTTATATACACTGAAATGTATATACTGTTTAAACAAGGCAGATGTACACTCAGCTCAGGTCACGGTAGTATATACTGTATTGAAGCACCTGATAACTTTAGTTATCGTAATCCGACAAGCCATTCTCAATATACTTGCTTGGATGATTTGGTTTTAAAAACTTCAGCAGACCTCTGAGGCTGCAAATCAAACCATCACTACAAACCCCTGTATTAAAAATGTACATATATCCATTCCAATATATAGATTCTGTATCTCTAAAGTAGGAGATTGCAAAGTAAAATAAAACATTCTGCGCTTATTTGAGGCTAGTTATTTGAATCACTCATTAAGATATTAAAGTGTGTTAATCCGGCACTGTTCATGAAGTAATATAAGTTATTACTGTTGCATAATTAACCTTGTCTCTTAAGAGCCACTTGTGAATGTTAAATCCAGGATTACTGGAGTGTCACTTGCCAGGTTTAACCAATGAAATACATTATGTGGTAGTGTTATGTCATAACTCATCTATTTTAACTTACCAGCCGACAATGTTGACACATATTTCTCAGTATGGAATGCTATCACCTTTGATTCGCTATCTGCATATGTTAACATGGTACACAAGGAGAGCATCATTGAAAGGTATAGAAGCAGCAACATTAATTAGTCATTACTGTTTGGTGCTGTGGAAAGCCCCAAACAGAAAGCAAGCCAAAATTTTAGTGAGAAATGATAGCTGCTCTACTTTTCAACATTGGAAATAGAGTCTATTGCATATGGTATGGATTTAAGTCATATAAATTTGCACATGACACTATTGTGGAAAAACAGCCTTTTATTGCCATGGTGAGAGTAGGTCCCTAGAATAGTCTAGGATTCTGGTTTCCATATTTTCCATCAGACATAACATTGGTTAAAACATTCTGAAGGTTATGCAACAATGGATAGCAGGGTAAAGCAGCTGGTCACCATTCTGAAAAGTGGATCATCTTCTATCAACATGTAACTAACATTTTTACCCCAAAGGGCCAGAGCTAAGATTCAAACCTGCAACCTCATAGGCAACCTCATAAAGCAATGACACAAGAACAGACTCTTTACAGGAACTAGTTTTACTGAGATGTCAAAAAAAAAGGTTGTGTAGCATTTACAGATATGGCAAATATAAGCTTCTATGCTGTATCCTAAGGTGCATTATACATTGTTCCATGATCACAACAAGATTTTATTGGTTAAGACTCCAGAATGACAACAATTCTATTTTAGCTTCACCAAAGTTTCACTATGCCATAAACTCTGTAATAATGCCCCCCCCCCCCCCCCCCCTCTCTTATCATACCCCCCCTCCACAATCACTTTTTATAAAAAATTGTGTGTTTCACGTTTAATAAAAAAAATGAGTATGTTTGAAAAAAAATAGTACTCCATAAATTTGACAGTTTTTTCAGTCTAGATCATTTTATTGTAGGGATGTTATATTTTAGAAAAACATAAATAAATATAACCTTTTGTTTTATTTTTAAAGTAGCTGTACACAGTTAAAGTAAACTATAAATTCTAATTTTAATTCGACTTTTATAGTGCTTAATCTCCACTGAGTAGTGGACTCTAAGGTGCAACAAGACAATAGCAATATGCAAATTCAAAGTGTATATAATTTAGTACCTTACACTAATTTTTACCCCACAGCCTTTAAGGGCTGTCGGGGTATTGTTTTCACCCATGGTGTCCAGATGGGCTGGTGGGCGGCGGGGAAATAGTTTGTCCGGGCTGTATCTCAGAAACCGTAGGGTGTAGGAAGTTCATACTTGGCAGGGATATTGGTTGGGGGGTGTAGGTGTGCAATGTCATGGTCTGACCTTGATTTGACCTTTGACCTTGCTGTAGTGACCTTGAGTTTGAAAATCTTGTCCAGGCTATATCTTGGCAACCATAAGGTGTAGGAAGTTGATACCTGGCAGGGACATTAGTTAGGGGCTGTAGGTGTGCAACGTCATGGTCTGACCTTGATTTGACCTTTGACCTTGCCGTAGTGAACTTGACCTTTAAAATCTTGTCCAGGCTATATCTCGGAAACCGGAAGGTGTAGGAAGTTGATACTTGGTAGGGACATTGGTTAGGGGGTGTAGGTGTGCAACGTCATGGTCTGACCTTGATTTGACCTTTGACCTTGCTGTAGTGACCTTGACCTATAAAATCTTGTCTGGGCTATATCTCGGAAACCGTAAGGTGTAGGAAGTTGATACTTGGTAGGAACATTGGTTAGGAGTTGTAGGTGTGCAACATTATGGTCTGACCTTGATTTGACCTTTGACCTTGCCATAGTGACCTTGACCTATAAAACCTTGTCCGGGCTATATCTCAGCAACTGTAAGGTGTAGGAAGTTGATGCTTGGTAGGAACATTGGTTAGGAGTTGTAGGTGTGCAACATCATGGTCTGACCTTGATTTGATTTTTGACCTTGC
The DNA here is from genome assembly GCA_964017235.1 of Sabellastarte sp. h YS-2021. NCBI lineage: Eukaryota > Metazoa > Annelida > Polychaeta > Sabellida > Sabellidae > Sabellastarte > Sabellastarte sp. h YS-2021. The sequence continues at coordinate 55,936,915 of OZ024930.1, read as the reverse complement.
CGTAGTGACCTTTACCTATAAAACCTTGTCCGGGCTATATCTCAGCAACTGTAAGGTGTAGAAAGTTGATACTTGGTAGGGACATTGGTTAGGGGGTGTAGATGTGCAACGACATAGTGTGACCTTGATTTGACCTTTGACCGTTGCCGTAGTGACCTTGACCTATAAAATATTGTCTGGGTTATATCTCGGAAACCGTAAGGTGTAGGAAGTTGATACTTGATAGGAACATTGGTTAGGAGTTGTAGGTGTGCAACATCATGGTCTGACCTTGATTTGAACTTTGACCTTGCCGTAGTGAACTTGACCTATAATACCTGGTCTGGGCTATATCTTGGAAACCGTAAGAGGTGTAGGAAGTTGATACTTGGTAGGGACATTGGTTGAGGGTTTTAGGTGTGCCACGTCATGGTGTAACACTGATTGACCTTTGACCTTGCTGTATTGACCTTTAAAATCTTGTTGCACCTTTGGGTCTCTCTGTTGATGCAGATTAAGCACTGTTAAAGTCATATTAGAATTCATTAAGAATTTCCTCTTGCAAGTTCCCATTGTAGCAGATGGAATTTCATCAAGTGAGCCACAGGCTTTTCTCCAACACCACACATAAGCATTCATTGAATGTATTGCCACTTCTGTATGCATGGGTAATATTCAAAACATCCAAACCATAATTCGGCCATTTTTAGTTTACTGATAAATGCTGTCATTTTATTATTGAATTGTCTTGTTTTAAAACTTCATCTTTATATACATTTCTTTTCCTTAGATATTATTTTCTCTACTTAAGCATTATTTGGACCTTAATATAACTTACACTGCTCTGAAAGTATCTTGAACTTTGTACTGTTATACTACTTCTATATCTCATGGTGTTGAAAAATATTTCCCCAGGCTGTGGGGTACGGGCATCTCTGATGCTATTTTTTCAGCTATGTTTGTTAACTTTAAACCTACCTACCGGTCCAAGTAGTACTGTAAGTCCAGCAGGAAAGCTAATGAAAATGTATGGCCCTTGGGCAGTTATTACAGAAATTTTGTAATATTGATATATTTAGTGTTATGAACACTTAACCTTGAATGATTTTAGCTTTTTTCAATCAACAAAATCCTTGCTTTCTTTAAAACCGTTCTGCTCACACAAAGCAAAGCCATTACAGATATCATTATCAAATATCATATGTTGGCTTATTATGTTAAACCCATTCTTATGTTCATATTTGAGCCCAATCTTTAAAACAAGGTGTCCACCATGATGGTGCCATTTTAAAAATGATATCCTTTCCATTAAATGAGAATCGTTTTCCTCATTCTTTTGGATTCCATATTATTTTCATTTGCAAAAGTGATATTTGAGTTTCAGTTCTTCTAATACAATTTTACCCCACAGCCCTTAAGGGCGGCGGGAAAAAGATTGTCCAGGCTGTATCTCAGAAACCATAAGGTGTAGAAAGTTGATGCTTGGTAGGGACATTGGTTGTAGGTTTTAGGTGTGCAATGTCAAGGTATGACCTTGATTTGGTCTTTGACCTTGCCGTAGTGACCTTGACGTATAAAATCTTGTCTGGGCTATATCTCAGAAATCGTAAGGTGTAGGAAGTGTATACTTGGTAGGGACATTGGTTGGGGTTGTAGGTGTGCGACGTCATAGTGTGACCTTGATTTGACTTTGACCTTGCTGTAGTGATCTTGACCTATAAAATCGTGTCTGGGCTATATATCAGAGACTGTAAGGTGTAGGAACTCGATTCTTGGTAAGGACATTTGTTGGCAGTTTAGGTGTGTTACGTCATGGTGTGACCTTGATTTGACCTTTGACCTTGCCATAGTGACCTTGACCTGTAAAATCTTCTCCAGGCTATATCTCGGAAACTGTAAGGTGTAGGAAGTTGGTACTTTGTAGGGACATTGGTTGGGGGGTGTAGGTGTGCAACGTCATGGTCTGACCTTGATTTGACCTTTGACTTTGCCATAGTGACCTTGAGTTTGAAAATCTTGTTCGGGCTATATCTCGGAAACCACAAGGTGTCGAAACTTGATACTGGGTAGGGACGTTGGTTAGGGGTTGTAGGTGTGCAACGTCATGGTGTGACCTTGATTTGACCTTGCTGTAGTGACTTTGACCTATAAAATGTTATCCGGGCTATATCTCATAAACCATAAGGTGTAGAAAGTTGGTAGGAACATTGGTTGGGGGTTGTCGGTGTGCAACATTATGGTGTGATCTTGATTGGACCTTGTTGTATTGACCTTGAGTTGTAAAATCTTGTCTGGGCTCTTGAATTCTGTTAGGTGAAGAAGGTGGACACTTGGTAGGGACATTAGTTAGGGGGTGTAGGTGTGCATCATGGTTTGACCTTTAGCTTTGGCTCTGCGAAAGTGTGTTCACCTGCCATATTTGAGACATGTTTCTCTTATGACAAAGATATATGGATTGCTGCAACTGATTATTATATGCACAGGCTTCTCTCATGCTATTTGATAAACCTATTTCAGTGTTGTCTCCTTTACAGATGCATTGTTCGTGGTATTTATGTCTGTAATAATTGGAATAACTGTGGTAGGTTAATAGCCCCTTCTTTCTCTCATACAAAATGGCCTTTAATTTGGTTTTATCATTTTTGGAATCCATGATACATTAAAACTGTATTTGATTTTGCAAATCTAGCTGGTGTATTATATCAGATCCGTGTTTGGGGGTGTATTACAGCAGTTATACACAAATTTGCTTTTGATATTAAGTATTTATTTCTTTATGGTAGTAGATTTCCAAGAATGACATTCACACAATCACTTTAACATATTTCTTCTTTTATCACTATTCACACATAGAAAAGTATACTGGTTCTTCACTAACCATACTTTGTTAACTATAACATTTAACCATTTCTCTCAATACGGTAGTGTATTTTGTTCATAGCTGCTGGGTTTATGCATTCAGCATGATTCCCAGAAACTCCCTACTTGTCTTTTTTTTATTTTTTTTTTATTAGGGAGTTTCTGGAACAAAGTATGGTTAGTGAAGAACCAGTATACTTTTCTATGTGTGAATAGTGATAAAAGAAGAAATATGTTAAGGTGATTGTGTGAATGTCATTCTTGGAAATCTACTACCATAAAGAAAGAAATACTTATATCAAAAGCAAATTTGTTTATAACTGCTGTCATACACCCCCAAACACGGACCTGACAATATGGCGAAGTCGAGAGGGTAACAATATAGTATATACATAAAAATTAAAATATATAAGAAATATGAAAAAGACTCAAATCCAAGTATATACATTAAATTTACAAATTGGGAAACATAAGGTGTAATCACTTTATGTAAATCAGAACCTGCAGATTATTTATCATTGGGAGTATATATCAAGCCCAAAACTTGTTGAAGTAACAAATTACATGACTTGTCTCCTAAAACTTCTTTTATTGTCAAACATATAAAATTTTAAATCTAAAATTAAAAATTGTTAGTGTCCTTTGACGCCAGGGTTTTTAAAACCTCTCGTCATGATCATGGTTGGTTAGATTAGTGTGTTCTTTTGCATACGATAGTGTTGACATTTTAACAATGATATAAAATTTGCAGTAGGTTTCTGGCATTTGTAATTAAAGATATTATTACATATCACACAAAATGTATTTGGTGAACTCCTTCTTAACATGTCATAGGTGTTAACATCTGAAATCTAACTTGCATGAAATATCAAAATTTTTAGTTTTGAAATCAGACACTCTGGCTGATTGATATCATAATGAATTACCCTTGTCACGACTTCTCTATCTGCTGTATTTGCACTGTTTTTGTGCACATTTTTTTCAAAAAGCTGGACTCTAATCATTTTTACGTCCTTGTATATAGGGCGTTAATTTTAACAAGGTTTCTATTTGAAATGTGTCAGATTGTAATAAATATTTCGGTTCTGATAAAATTTTTTATCAGACTTTTTTTTAACTAGGCAATATTTCAAAAATTTAGAGTATTTACAAGATTATGGTTAATGATAAAAAATCGGCTGATAGGATTTATTATGATAGCAACAATACCAAATCTATTACTACTTACCACTATCCCATTTTAATAGATTCCATACCTTTTATATATTAACGCAAGGATTTAACATTCTATAGTGTTAAAGGAACTTAAAGCTATGTCGCTATATCTTCTGATTACTTAAACTGTACCTGATTGACCTTTTATTGTGAACTTTGTAATTAAGCGGCCCATTTTCATGTAAGTTTGACTGATCACCGCAGCATTATGGTCTCCCTTGAATAACTTCTTGGGCTTTCAAATTTTTCTTTCCTTCTTATCTTTCTTTAAAACTATAGGGGCGGGAAAATATTTTAGGATACTTTGCGGAGACCTTAAGCTTTACTTGAGGTAACCTTAAGCATTTTTCAAAAACACCCTGTCATCGCATTTCGGAAAAAAACACACACCTGTGCCATAAAATTTATCAGGTACATTCTAGAAATAAATCCGCAGGTGGGAAAGGATTTTCTGATCAATCGGACCATAGATGCCTGAATGGGAGGCATTTGATTTTTGTAAATTTTTTTTTAAATGGGTACTTGATCTGTATCTCCAAAACGGTCATGATTTCGGTGTTTTGTTGGAATAACTTATTCAGCTACTTTTTGATAATCTTTCACATGCCGAAGTTTTTGCCCTGTATCTGCAATCTTAAGGTTACCTTAATGTCAAAAAGCGGGTTTTAGCCCTCCAGTTCACTTAGTTTTTCACTTTTTTTCAACCAAACTTGGCATATATATATTGATTTACAAAAGGATTATCCTGACTTTATGGTGACCTTAAACTGTTAATATAATTGGAGCTATGGCCCCCCCTAAAGTCATAAAATTTGGAATAAAGCCGTCTGGCCCCTTTCTATTTCCATATCTAATGTATATTGATATTGAAGGGACATTCTCAGTTTATGGTCACCTTAAAAAGTCGCAATATGAATGAAGTCATGGTCACCTTACAGTGAAAAAAGGAAGTTTTCAGCCTCCAGCTATCTTATTGTTCAATTGACCTCAGCTAAACTTTATGCACTTATAAAGGATGACAAAAGGGACATTCTTATTTTATGGTCACCTTAAAGTGAAATGATGGAGTTTTTAATCTCCAGCTATTGTATTGTTCAGCTGACGTCAGTTAAATTTTGCACCCTTATTAAAGATGAAAATAGGGACATTCTTATTTTCTTTCCACCTTGGAGTTCCAATACAAGCACAGTCATGGCCATCTTGAAGTAAAAATGAGGGTTTTCAGCTCCCAACTGACTTACTGTTCAATGACATCAGTTCAACTTGACACATTGATTAAGTTTAAAGAAGACTTCTAATGACCTTTTTATTTAAAATTCCTGTATTTAAGAGACTTTAGCCAACTTAACATAATAAATATATAGTTTTTCCTACCACCTTATTTATTTTAAGACTTTTTAAAACCTCACCCGCCACATGTATACTTAAAACAAAATTTCTGTTATCTGGCAAAGCTAACCTCCTGGTGTTTTTGAAGTTATGGCATCTTCAGAGAAAAAAATGAGGTATTTAGCATTCAGTGATGTGGTTATTAATATATTGCAGTTGATCAGTGTTCATATAATATAAATTCCCAATTTTAGGCACATTAAAAAAATCCCACATGTGGATATGACTTTTCCTTTTTGGGAAAAAAAGCTTTAATTAATTCAGCTTTTGTTTAGCAGCAGGAGTTGTTGATCCAGCTACTTATTCACATACACTATGTAAATTGGTCAAATATATAGACTTGATTTCTTTTAGAAGATAAGATGACTGGGCAAAAAACACTTTCTCATAAACAGTTGTTTTATCTTAAGCATATTTATCTTATAAAAATGTTAAATAGTAATGAATTTTTAGAGGCACAAAATGCCTAAAAGATATACAACATATGAATGTCCCTATCTATAGCCAATTATAGTTTACTACAGTGTATCTTTATTATTATTTTTTTTTTTTCTCCTCCAACTCTGTATTTGCTTTTGTGTGATATTTATCTGGAGGCAAATTAACTCATGCCCCACTATGCTTTGTGTGTTAACAGGGGTCGGGGGGGAGGGAGGGGGGTGTATGTGTGTGTCTGCACTCTGAAAGTTGATAAGGGATATCAAGATGTATTTAGTTCTTTTCATTAAGGGATATGCCTACAGTAAATCTTTTTGGGGGTAAACAATTCAAACCAGGACATTTATCTTTAGTTTCATGGAAGAAGAGCCTTGTGGTAAGAATGCCTTGTCTATTTTGAGAGAATGCAAAAAGCCTTAATAATATGTACAAACCTTGGGCTTTCATGATATTCAGATATAGAGTCATGTCTGAATTAAAAATGTTAACAATATCATTTGACAACATGACCTTGTGCATTTTTTTTTTACAATGGAACGATAAAGGATTTCACAAATACGATTATCTTGAGTATATTTATCTTATAAAAATATTAAATAGCAATGAATTTCAGAGGCATAAAATACCTCAAAGATATACAACATATGAATGTCCCTATCTGTAGCCAATTATAGTTTACTACTGTGCATCTTTATCATTATAAATCTAGGATAAATATCTCCTGGAAAAAATTTACAATCCCAAATTTACAGCAAAAATGATAATTATATTCTTTTCATAAAATATACCACTCTACGAAACACAATAAAGCTCACATTCTGCTTACAGTCTAATACTGCAACTGATACAGTTTTCAGATCATCCACTTTCCATTAGATACAAAACACAGTAAAGCTTACCTTCTCCTTACAGTCTTATACCACAACTACTATAGCTTTATTAACTCAAGTCTCCATCCGGGCCGCTCGTTTTTGTTAGCAAAAACCTTTTTCTAGTTTGACTGTGATATATATCAAGGCAACTCTTTCAGCTTTCACATAGGTCAGTAGAGTGTAAACTTGGGGTTAGTGGTTAATTATGTATAATTTATGATCTTAATCAGAACTTGCCTTTGGCCTTGAACAACTTGGTTCCAATTAAGCATTAGGTTTTGGAGGATATACCGCAATAGTTGTTGCCATGACAACACTTTTAAGATTTTTACGGTCTTAAAGTTTGTGAGTGTTCCACAGCTTAAACCAATGCATGGATTTTTACTAAATTTTCAGGGTATGTTTACCTCAAGAGGATCTAGTCTAGAGCAGATTAGTTGGGAGATTATGAAATGTCTTCTTGGCGTGCGCTTGTGTGCATGGATGTGTGTTTCTCACATTCTAAATCAAGCTTTATATCTCCTTCAGTTATGAAGATATCTTCACCAAATTAGCAGAGAATGTTTATGGCTGAAATATATCTATAAAATATTATGGTACCCATTTTTAAAAACAACATGGCTGCCATAGCTGATTGCTCGAAATCATGGATATGTTCTAAAATTTAAAGATTGCAGCTAGCTGTGTAAGATTTGCATAAGTTTGATGAAGTTGGATGAGTATTCATTTATCTTGTATTTTTTTTAAGTCCAGTAATATAGGTTTAGGAATTAGAGGATAGCAGTCCATGCTACCAGGACTTTGGTCAATCACATATTTTATGTCAAATGGGGGGTCGGGGGCATATCAAAAAACCCTAATATCTCCCTTATCACTGGTCCTAGGGGTTTGGAATGGGAAAACAATTTCTTGGAAATCATGGTCTGCAAATATTTTACAAGTGTCAAATTTGACCTCCGCCCCCTGCTTCAAGGTCATGTGGGGTCATCATGCCAAAAGTGCCTTATATCTTCCTTATAATTTGTTCTGGGGCTTCAAAATATGAAACAACTTGTAAGAAATCATGGCCTATGAATCTTACATCTGACAACATTTTGTGGAATCTGTATACTTCTTACAACTGAAGTTGTTCCTAAGATTTTCCAAAATCTCAGTGTTGTTGCCCATTTAGTTGTACCTGTGGGCTGGGGTTCTTGCCTGCCAAGTCTGGCTATTTTTGTAACCTGTTGGGTTGCGCTATGATCTTTGCTGTTGAGAGGGATGTACCGCTCCATGTTGGACCTTTCTCAGTGACTTGATGGTTTACAGTGTATAAATATTGCTATCCTCCACTACTAAATTAACACAAGGTGTTCTGTGCTATAAGCTCCTCAGAATACAAAACCAATCACAGCTGAATTCTACTTCAATAGAACTATTTGCCAGAACAAAAAGCAGACATAGTTTTCTTGATTTCGTTTGCTTTCTTTTCAGTCTGTTCATATATATGTGTAAAGAAATACAAACCAAAACTATTTGTGTTTATTTAAAGGGAGAAAAAAACTTCTTCATACACACTTATGCATTTCATAAACATGTTAACACTGAGAACAAACGACTTTGATCAAATTCAGTTTCTTTATTTGAGGGTGGTACAAATAAAAGGTTTACTTTACAGCATTTTACAGCATAAATCATAAAAAATGGACTATTTATAAAAAATAAAACAAAGCTACAGATCCTGTTATCTTTCTGTATTTTTAAATCCATCAGTTCCTCCCAGCAGAGATTCTTTTAATAAAGCTGTTTCATGTCTCGTGTGTATAATAAAGATAGAAAAGTTGTGTTAAAGATGAATTTATACAGAAAGTATATCTTAGGCAATATTATAAATATAAACTTGAAACAAAGTACAATCTGTCTGGAATGGTTTTATCTAGAACATTTTAAGATATGTGTAAACAATTAAAGTTTAAAAATGAGTCCAACAAAAAGAGGTTATATTGTTACAGTACTTTGTTGTATTTGAGAAATCTGAGGAAATTTTTCTTTAAGATAGTTTACATTTTCACCAGACTACTATTGTTTCAGAATCATAGTGATGTGTTTACTAGACTAAAATAAACCCCCCTAGCATTGCTATAGTGTGAAATACAAGCATTAGTTTCAAGTAAACTCTGTCTGAAGTATCTCTGCTTATAGAGAAATACATAACTTCTGTCTGGACTGAAGTTGGATGACTATTCATTTATCTTGTATTTTGTAAGTCCAGTAATATAGGTTTAGGAATTAGAGGATAGCAGTCCATGCTACCAGGACTTTGGTCAAGATTTTACACAAAATCAAATTGTTCCACAGAAATAAAGGCTGACGTCCGAGTTTATCACTGTGACTGATTTAGAATTTTAAAAATGTTTCCCAACACTTACACCTCACAATGGCTGATTTGCAATAATGATCCCTAGGTTTCAGGCAGCCTGGGTGGCCAACTCAGTATTTTCTAAATTGACTGTTTTCTTAGTATAGGGCCTATCAAATGAGTTTTAGTTACACGCAACCCACCTATTAGATTGATGTGTCTAACATCCATCTGTCCGTCTGTCTGCCCGTCTGTCCATCCACATTTTTCGTTTCTGGACTCTAACTCGAAAACGGTTTGTCCAATCGAATTCAAACTTGACATGGAGATAAATCACTATCATAGCTAGGTTCCTTTCGAAATTGGTGTAATTCCGTCTGTTCATTTGTCCATTTTTTGTCCGTTTGTCTATCCATCTGTCTGTCCACATTTTGGTTTCCGGACTCTAACTCGAAAACGGTTTGTCCAATCGATTTCAAACCTGACAAGGACATATATCACCATCACAGCTAGGTTCCTTTCGAAATTGGTGTAATTCTGTCTGTTCGTTTTTTGTCTGTCCGTCAAAATTTCCGTTTCCGGACTCTAACTCGAAAACGGTTTGTCCAATTGAATTCAAACTTGTCAGGGAGATAGATCACCGTCATAGCTAGGTTCCTTTCAAGATTGGTGTAATTCTGTCTGTTCGTTTGTCTATTTTTTGTCCATTTGTCTGTTCGTCAACATTTCTGTTTCCGGACTCTAACTCGAAAACGCTCTGTCCAATCAAATTCAAACTTGACATGGAGATAGATCACTATCATAGCTAGGTTCCTTTCGAAATTGGTGTAATTCCGTCTGTTCATTTGTTCATCAACATTTCCGTTTCCAGACTCTAACTCGAAAATGCTTTGTCCAATCGAATTCAAACTTGACAGGGAGATACATCACCATCATAGCTAAGTTGCTTTCGAAATTGGTGTATTTCGTCCTTTCATTTGTCCGTTTATAGCATAGATACAATTATGTAACCTAGATTACAAGTTTTACGTTTCTTAGCATGTCAAACACATTCACCTTAACTGGGTGACCTAACATTTCTTTCCTTGTTTCTCAATGTAATTACAGCAGTCGCTAACCTTATTGCTGCCTGCGCAACCCGCATTGTTGACAGTTATCATCTATAGGCCTGGGAAAAATTTTGGATAAGTATAAATTTGACCTGTGACTTTTATTGTGGTCATCAAATCTAACCCAGTGGGGTGGACATATTATTTTTATGTCCGTCACGCTTGGTTTCCGGTCATTTCAAGGGAAAGCATTTATCCTATCTTTACCAAATTTGGTATGGGTGTTTATTGGGTTAATAGCTTGCATGAGATTGCTGTTTGGTGAAGATAGCTCTATAGCTAACTGATTAATAGCTACTTAGCTACTTTTGTGTACTTCTTTTGTTTCCGGGCATTTTAAGGTCAATAGCTTGCTTGGGATTGCTTTTAGTGATAATAGCTATATAACTGATTGAGTAATAGCTACTTAGCAGCTTTGAGTAGCTATTTTTATTTTAAGCATTTTAATGCAAAAGTATTTCACCTATGTTCACAAAATTTGGGATGTAGGATTTTTGGATCAGTAGCTTGCTTGGGATTGCTTTTGGTGATAATACCTTTATAGCTAACTGAGTAATAGCTACTGTGCTATATAGCTATTGTGCTATTTTTAGTTGACTTTTTTTCTGGACATTTTAATGAAACAATGTTTCTATCTTCACAAAAATTTATATGAAGGATAATCGGATCAATAGTTTGGCCAGGATGGCTTTTGGTTGTGATAGCTTTGTAGCTATCTGAGTAATAGCTGATTTGCTACTTTGAGCCTACTCTGAATTGCATTTCTATTTTCACTCTTTTAAAAGAAACATATTTAACTCATCTTTGTAAAATTTGGTGTGAAGGTTTATAGGGTCAATTACTTGCTTGGTATTGTTGTTGATGGTAATAGCTACATAGTAATAGCTAACATAAATATGTCTATCTCCTAAACCGTGCGAGATAGAGCCATTTCGTCGAAATTTTCAAGCCATAGGGTATCTAAGTAATGTACTCTTTGCAATTTTCAAAAAAATTTCCTCTCCCCAAAAATGGCGGCCATTTTGAATTTTCGAATTTTCGCCAAAAATGCAAAAACACAAATTTGCTTCTATCTCCTTAACCGTGCATGATAGAGCGATTTCGTCAAAATTTTCGACCCATAGAGTATCTCAGCAATCTACTCTTGCCCATTTTTAAAAGATTTTACTCTCTTAAAAAATGGCGGCCATTTTGAATTTTCGAATTTTTGCCAAAAATGCAAAAACACAAATTTGCTTCTATCTTCTTAACTGTGCCAGATAGAGAGATTTCGTCGAAATATTCCATCCAAAGGATATCTAAGCAAACTACTCTTTCCAATTTTCATAAAAACATAGTCTTCAAAAATGTCGGCCATTTTGAATTTTCGAATTTATGCAAAAAATGCAAAAACACAATTTTATTGCGTTAATACATCCTATCCAATGGACAATTGCTTTACCGGTCGGTGCGACCGGTCCCGCCAAACGTCAGAAAAAGACGTCCTGTATATACTACTGGCAGGACCGGTCACAGAGTGTGCATTCGCCAGGTGGCGCATCGTACTTCATTTCCTGTTTACCTATTGACGTCATAGCATCTTTTTCGTTTGGCGCGAAAGAGTGTGCAGAAGATTTTCTTCAGAGATACGTTTTTGAAGTTTTACAACGAACTCTTCCAAGTTTCGTGTTTTTTTATTAGTACGGAGTAATTCTACTACCTTACTGATCATTATGTCGTCTCCTGGACAGAAACAAAGTTCTTGCTGGCACGTTATGGCCCTTTTCGACAGCCACAAGAAATGCGCGCGTTGTTGTGACAGGGGGGTGGGAGACGACCCCTGTGTGAAGAAGTTGGATTGCCAGATCTGTAAGTCGTTTACGCCTGCGCAGATCCACCAGTTAGCAACTCCGACCTACAAGGAAAGGAAGGAACGCTCTGAGCAGAAGAAGACTGAAGGTAATGCAAGCACGACCCCCACTCTAGTGGACCCTTCAGACGTTACACTGTTGGGACGGGTTAGCTGTGACAAGTCTCCCTCTGTTGATTCTACTCCAAAGAAGAAGAAGCGTTCTGATGGCTCCCCAAGGTCGAGTAAACGGAAACATAGCAGCAAACCTACTTCAGACGACCTCAAGTCCCTTGATGACAAGTGGAGTGAGAGATTTTCACGTCTAGAAGCTATGCTGATTAACCAATCCTTTGCTGTTCCGGTGAGACCGGTGACCTCTGCCTCTGTGGTGCCCAGAGAACACCCTTTCTTTGATCCGGGTGCTTCTACTAGTGTTATGTCTTCTGGGGGCACTGGTGACGTTGCTACGCAGTTGACGGCTACCCAAACTCCGCTGGGGGTTCCCGGTACAGAAGCAAGGAAAGATGGAATTGTGAGTGCTACCCACCCTGTTCAGGGCCCGGTACCTCTGAAGTGTTAGCCACCCAACCTTTACTGGTTCCCGGTGCAGGGACGGCCACCCAGTCTGCACAGGCTCCTGGTGGGGGTCCCGAGGTCCTGCCTGCCGGTGCTGAAACTACGCTGCATAACCAGTCGCCTCCCATTGGCCAGAACTCTGAGGTTGCTAGGGAATCTGATAGTGAGGCTGAGTTGGATGGGGAACTGGCATCCCCGGCTAGTGTTCACTGCCAGGGTGATTTACCGGACACGGCTACAGATCAGGACCTCTCTGAAGATGCCGATTACAGGGAAACTATTAGAGGGGTGAGAAGTTTCATGAACTGGCACCACATCCCGGATTATGACAACTCAGTTGCCTCTATGGATGATAACCCCTTTGCCGGTTCCAGAGTGAAGACTACCGGTAAAGTGTCAGTTAAATTGCCGGTTGATGAATGTTTTTGCAAAAAACTGGAGAAACTGAATGTAACTATTGCTGAAGGTTATCCTTCTAGAAATTCTGAAACCAGTGGACTGCTACGTGACCAGTTTGTAAAGACTCCTCGTTTTTCAAGGTGGTATGATATGCAAGCAATTAAGAAGGGAGACGCGTCTACCCAGGCTGTATCACACTGGTCTCCGGAACCGGCAAAGCTGAACAGTATGTTCTCTAGGATCGCAAGACGAAGTTTACCTTCTGCTCCAGCTTCCCGTACGTTCGGCCAGGATACCCTTAAAAGGTGGGAGAAGGCGTTCAGGGAACAATCCGTGATGTGTAATCACGCTGCTGGTTTATCTAGATGCCTTGCTAAAGTGCAGGATTCAATGGTTACCCAGCTAAAGTCTCTACGGTCAGATTCATCAAAGGGCAAGAGTGCTGAAAGAACGCAGCAGGCTGTTGAAGAGCTTGAATATCTGGTGACCTTTTAACAGGTCAATTTCCCAGGCTATGCAGCGCACCATGCAGGATCTCTCAGAGGGAGTTTTCATCAGCATGGCCAACCTCACTCTGGCAAGTCGGGATAGCTATCTGGAGTTTATACGCGGTGGAGTTAAACCTGACACCTTAACTGCCTTACGTACATCTCCAGTCCACTTACTCTCATTGTTCCCAGACAGCTTACTGGTCAAGGCAGAAGATGAGATTTCCCATAGTGAGGAGAGGCGTTCTATGGGTAACACACAGAGGAAACCCGGACGTTTTCATCCGTACGTTCCCTCCAGTACTAGACCTTCACACCAGCCGGACCGGAAACCCACTACACCGGCTTGGAAACAGATCAGAGACCGGCAAACTGGTCAGAAGGGTGGAGGTAAAGCCTCAAACTTCAACCAAAAGCCGGCCAAAGGGTTTAAGAAGCATAAATGACAATTATTGTGTTTCAAATGTGGTCGGATTGAAGGACTCTGTAATTGTATCCAACAAGATGGAGGGTTTAAACCCACCACCAGTGACAGATCAGAAGAACAGCAAAGTGACTTTAAATGTAGACTCTCGTGTTGCAAATGCTCATATTGTCACCGGGTTGCCACAAAGGAAAGGTGTAAATCCCAATACTTGTCAATTGTACACAGAAATAAAATATGTGAAAGATGTTTCTTGTGTAGGTCACTTACCTTCTGTAAATCTTGTCACCAATGCTCAACATGCTGTTTTAGATCCTCCTGTAGGGGCGAGGTTAAACCAGTGTTGGGAGAAATGGGAAACCCTTGGTTCAAGTCCAAAAGTGGTAACCATTCTGAGGGAGGGTTACACTCCCCTTCCAGTTCAGACCCCACTTGACAAGGTCACCGACTATAATAAGCAACTACCACAATCCAACCAAACAGTCCTTCCTTTTAGAGGCACTGTATCAGCTGATAAACAAAAATGCATCGAACCGGTGGACAATCCAAATTCACTGGGGTTTTACAACCGGCTATTTTTGGTACCCAAACCCAACAACCGGTCAAACAGAGTGGTCACTTCATCCAGAAGTGTTCCAAGCTGTATGCTCAAGGTGGCATCAGCCACAAGTGGACCTGTTTGCCACCAGGTTCAACAACAAACTACCACAGTTTGTATCACCGGTACCAGACCCCCAGGCTTGGGCAGTGGATGCACTCTCCTGGGAGGACCTGGACCCATACGCCTTCCCACCGGCAGCCATCTTGGGCAAAGTGGTGGAGAAGCTCCAGGACTACCCCTGCAACAGAATAATTCTGATTGCTCCAGGGTGGCCCAACATGCCCTGGTTTTGGGACCTGGTAGCAATGTCAAGCCAGATCCCACTGTGTCTGCCCAGCATACCCAACCTAGTGTCTCAGCCATTCAACCAGGTCCTTCACAGGAACCTGTCGAATCTGAACCTACATGCCTGGCTCCTAGAGCCTCAGCAATCAAGGAGCAAGGCTTCTCTGAGGCAGTGGCAGCACGAATTGAGGCTCCTCAAAGAAGATCAACCAGATCTGTCTATGAGGCAAAGTGGACCATTTTTACAAAGTGGTGCCTCAGTAATCAGGTGGACTTCAGGGCACCACCTCTGAAAGCCATTGCTGACTTCCTCCTGCACTTGTTTCAGGAGAAGAAGTTACAACCAGGCACTATTGATGGCTACAGATCTGCCATTGCTGACAAACTGGGCAATTCCACCATTAATGTCAGCAAAGATGAGAATCTCACTCGTCTCCTGGATAGTTTCCATAGAGACAGACCTAAGGGCAGGAGGGGCATCCCCTCCTGGAACCTTTCACTGGTTTTACACCAGCTCACAAAGGCTCCTTTTGAACCCCTGAAAGAAGCCTCCTTGAAACATTTAACTTTCAAGACTGTTTTCTTGCTGGCTTTGGGTTCAGGTAAACGCAGGAGTGAGATCCATGCTTGGTTACATAAGAACATCAGACACCAGTCAGACTGGTCTAAGGTGTCTTTATACCCCTCACCCAGCTTCTTATCCAAGAACCAGCTGGCTAAGGAAGGTCCAGATAGTGTGGCTCGAGTGGTCATCCCAGCCCTGGCACCATCTCTGGATAGGTCACTCAAGGGTGACAGGTCCCTATGTCCAGTTAGAGCCCTGCGCTACTACTTGGACAGGACTGCAGACCTCAGGCAGAATAAGGAGTTAGTCTTTGTCTCCTTCAAGAAGGGGTTTGACAAAGACATCTCACCTGCCACCATCTCCTCATGGATCAAACAGACGGTGGTTCTGTGCTATGAGCTCTCTGACCAGGAGGCCCTCACCTTACATCAGGTTAAAGCCCATGATGTTAGGGCCTTTGCTGCCTCTAAGGCTTTCCAATCAGGGATTTCCTTAGCTCAGATCTTATCAGCCTGCCACTGGAAATCTCACAACACCTTCACCCAATTCTATTTGAAGGATGTTGCCTGGGCTGACTCGGAGCTTTTCCACCTGGGACCTGTAGTGGCTGCCCAGCAGGTGCACTCCCAGGCCCAGAATTGGGGGGATGTTGTATATATGTAAATATGTACATATTGTAAATATGTTAGATATGTACATAGTGTAAATATGTTGAATGTACATATATTTTCAAAAAAAAAACAAAAAAAAACTGTGACTTGCTTCCCTTGGGAAGTTTATTTCTTCTGGGACTGAACTCAGCCCCTTTCTCTCTCTATCCTTCCCTTCTCATACCACTCTAGAAGGGAAGAAAAAGAGGGGGGGCAACGTCGGTAGACTCCCGGTTAACCGGTGAGTTGGTGGCCGACCTTGACCTGTCAGGGTTCTCTGACCCTAGGTCAAATGGGCCTGTACTATTTTGTTTTGTTATGAGTTCACAGAAGTCCCTAGCTGCTTACCCACCTACCAAGCGGTAGTTATTCAGCAATTGTCCATTGGATAGGATGTATTAACACAATAAAATTGCAAATTTAATAAGTAAATTAAATTTTTATAAGTTAATACCCTATCCAATGGACAGGCAAGGCTCACCCAACCGGCCCCGCTATCAGCTTACTAGGGGTCTTACTAGGATTAGACACGAAAAAGATGCTATGACGTCAATAGGTAAGCAGGAAATGAAGTACGATGCGCCACCTGGCGAATGCACACTCTGTGACCGGTCCTGCCGGTAGTATATACAGGACGTCTTTTTCTGACGTTTGGCGGGATCGGTCGCGCCGACCGGTAAAGCAATTGTCCATTGGATAGGGTATTAACTTATAAAAGTTTAATTTACTTATTAAATTTGCAAATTTGCTTCTATCTCCTTAACTGTGCGAGATAGAGAGATTTCGTAGAAATTTTCGACCCACAGGGTATCTTGGCAAACTACCTTTTGCAACTCTCAAAAAATTTTACTCTTCAAAAATGCCAGCCATTTTGAATTTTCAAATTTTTGCCAAAAATGCAAAAACACTAATTTGCTTCTATCTCCGTAACCATGCGAGATAGAGCGATTTCATTGAATTTTCGACCCACAGAGTATCTCAGCAAACTACTCTTTGCAATTTTCAAAAAATTTTACTCTCTTCAAAAATGGCTGCCATTATGAGTTTTTGAATTTTTGCCAAAAATGCAAAAACTCAAATTTGCTTCTATCTCCTTAACCGTGCGAGATAGAGTGATTTCGTCGAAATTTTCAACCCATACAGTATCTCAGCAATCTACTCTTGCCAATTTTTAAAAGCTTTTCCTCTCCCTTAAATTGACGGCCATTTTGTATTTTCAAATATTGGACACAAATGGAAAAACACAAATTTTCTTCTATCTCCTTAACCGTGTGAGATAGAACGATTTTGTCGAAATTTTCGACCCCCAGGGTGTCCAGAGTGTACTGGTGACTTTTTACAAAATTCACTTTCCCGCCACTTTTGGCGGCTAATGTTTTTTGTGCCACAGGATAAACCCTCAGAGATAAAGTGATTTCGAGCAATGTTTGGACCCTTTGGGTACCAGAGACCTTTAAGTTAGATATAGTGCCTGTGAAAAAAGTTGAATTTCCAGAATTTTGTTGGCCATCTTGAATTTTTGTGGAAATTGAAAATGCCATTTATCTCGAAAACTGTAAGGGATAGACCAATTTCAAGCTCATTTTTGACCATTTGGAGATCTTTGGTATATTGCCTCTGAAAAATGTCAAATATCTCAAATTTCGCCCACCATCTTCAATTTTATCGGAAATCGAAAATGTTCAGTTATCTCAAAAACCTTTACAGACAGAGTGATTTTTAGCAAATTTTGAACCAATGCAAAAGGGCATGAAGCCGAAATAATTTACATGTCTACTAATAAATATTTAAGCATCATTGATATATTTTACAAATGAAACAGGGTCTTGTAAGACTACTGTACAATCGTTGCAAAATGTTTATGGGGTGGACATTACACATGATAATGTGTGTTTTTGTATGCTATCCTGTTTCTTTTCATATGTTGCAGGTACTGTTAACAGGGCGTCCTATTTCTAGTTTTTTTCTTGTATTACCTTTTCACCATCTTTCATCATCATCTAGGTGCAGGTTGAATTTCAGATCAATCAGGCCATAATTGATTAATTGAAGGCTATTTGATTGTTGCCTGGTAAAACAAATGTGCTGAAATTGACCCTTTTGGCCACATGTTATGTATATGTACTCAAATTAAGGACCTTAAACAGGTTAAGTATATTATTGAAGTTTGAAAATCTTGTTTGTAGCTTCGAAATTTGCATCCTTATGTAAAGATTATCTTAAAATGAGGTATCAAATCAGGTGTCTTTGGTATGCTATACTCAGACAGAAGATGTTTGTTCTGTGAAATATCTGTTTTTATTATCCACCGCAATAGGGGGATATACAGAGCAGGCTATATATATATTTTTTGTATGCAACGGCATCTCTGTACCATGGATAAAAAGTGTCAATAACTTCTGCTTTTTCATTAATATCTTAGAAACTATGTGACCTACAAATATGTATAAAATATCATTACAAAGGTCTTTTTATAGTGCCTCTATACTAATTTGTTACATAAAAATCCATTCAGAAATGGCTGAGAAATTGCAAGTTAAATATTGAGGTTTATTATGTCCACCCCACTGGGGGGTGGACATATTATTTTTGCTTTTTCCGCCGTCCGGCGTCCCACTTGGTTTCCAGACATTTGAGGCAACAGTTCTTATCCTATCTTTACCAAATTTGGCATGCAGGTTTATTGGGTTAATAGCTTGTATGGGATTGCTTTTGGTGATGATAGCTCTATAGCTAACTGAGTAATAGCTACTTTGCTACTTTTGAGTAGCTCTTTGGTTTCCAGACATTTTAAGGAATGCTATTAAGCCTAGCTTTCTGAAATTTGGTATGGAGGTTCATTGGGTTAATAGCTTGTATGGGATTGCTTTTGGGGGGAATTGCTTCATAGATGAGTGAGTAATTAATTAAATAAATGAGTAATTAGCTATTTTGAATACTGAAAAAGGCAAATGTGCTAATGTACTCTTTGCAATTTTCAAAAAATTTTCCCCTCCCCAAAAATGGCGGCCATTTTGAATTTTCGAATTTTTGCCAAAAATGGCAAAACACAAATTTGCTTCTATCTCCTTAACCGTGCGAGATAGAGCGATTTTGTCGAAATTTTCGACCCACAGGGTATTTAAGGAATGTACTCTTTGCAATTTTCAAAAAATTTTCCCCTCCCCAAAAATGGCGGCCATTTTGAATTTTCGAATTTTTGCCAAAAATGGCAAAACACAAATTTCCTTCTATCTCCTTAACCGTGCGAGATAGAGCGATTTCGTCGAAATTTTCGACCCACAGGGTATCTAAGGTATGTATTCTTTGCAATTTTCAAAAAAAATTTCCCCTCCCCAAAAATGGCGGCCATTTTGAATTTTCGAATTTTTGCCAAAAATGGCAAAACACAAATTTGCTTCTATCTCCTTAACTGTGCGAGATAGAGCGATTTCGTCGAAATTTTCGACCCACAGGGTATCTAAGGAATGCAGTCTTTGCAATGTTCAAAAAAATTTCCCCTCCCCAAAAATGGCGGCCATTTTGAATTTTCGAATTTTTGCCAAAAATGGCAAAACACAAATTTCCTTCTATCTCCTTAACTGTGCGAGATAGAGCGATTTCGTCGAAATTTTCGACCCACAGGGTATCTAAGGAATGTACTCTTTGCAATTTTCAAAAAATTTTCCCCTCCCCAAATATGGCGGCCATTTTGAATTTTCGAATTTTTGCCAAAAATGGCAAAACACAAATTTGCTTCTATCTCCTTAACCGTGCGAGATAGAGCGATTTCGTCGAAATTTTCAACCCACAGGGTATGTAAGGAATGTACTCTGCAATTTTCAAAAAATTTTCCCCTCCCCAAAAATGGCGGCCATTTTGATTTTTCGAATTTTTGCCAAAAATAGAAAAACAGGAATTTGCTTCTATCTTCTTAACCGTGCAAGATAGAGTGATTTCGTCAAAATTTTCGACCCAACCAATGCAAAAAGGCATGAAGCTGAAATAATTTACATCTACACTAATAAATATTTAAGCATCATTGATATATTTTACAAATGAAACAGGGTCTTGTACGTCTACTGTACAATTTTGGCAAAAGGTTCATAGGGTGGACATTACACATGATAATGTGTGTTCTTCTATGCTATCCTGTTTCTAGTCGCATCTACTATCAACAGGGCGTCCTATTTCTAGTTTTGGGTAGTGCCCCTGTATATGTGAGATTCGTTTTCACATTCTCTCTTCAAATATGGATTTATTCAAGTCATGAAACATACAAATGGTTGCATAATAAAAGCAAAACATCCTCATTACTGAGTCATTAGAAATATACAGTAAAATATGTATATCACTCATGAAGATTGACAATATAAATACTCATGCTACGCATTTATATATACCGGTACTACGGTTATCTTCATTGTATCCACTGGAGGCATCCGGTGGATACTTTGGTTTAGCGTTCGCTACGCCGCCGCCGCACGTAGAGAGATTATTAACGCTCTAAGAGTAAAACCACACCACCTAGGTTCACCAAATTTGCAGGATATCTTCATTGGCATATGTTTAACAGATATTCATGTCCTCTACAACCTTGCACAGATTTGACCTTGAAGCTCTTAATTCATGGTCATCCATGGAGTGCCAAAGTACCCCACATAGCGGACTTTAAAAGTGCCTATATCTCCCTTATTATTGATCTTAGAGGTTTGCAGTATGAAACCAACCTATAGGAAATCATGTGCTGCGAATCTTCTGATGTGGTCAGATTTGACCTTGGACCCATCCTTCAAGATCAAACGACAATAGCCAAACTTAAAAGTGTTTATAACTCGGTTATTATTGGTCCTAGAGGTTTGGGATGGTAAACCAACCTATGGGAAATTATGGACTGGGAATCTTCTGTTGTGGTCAGATTTGACCTTGGGCCCCCCTTCAAGGTCAAATGAGGATAGCCAAACTTAAAAGTGCTTATAACTTGGTTATTAGTGGTCCTAGAAGTTTGGGATGGTAAACCAACCTATAGGAAATCATGGGCTGGGAGGAATCTTCTGGTGTGGTCAGATTTGACCTTGGTCAAATGAATATAGGCAAATTTAAAAGTGCTTATAACTCGCTTATTATTGGTCCTAGAGGTTTGGGATGGTAAACCAACCTACAGGAAATCATGGACTGGGAATCTTCTGGTGTGGTCGGATTTGACTTTGCCCCCCTTCAAGGTCAAATGAGGATAGCCAAACTTAAAAGTGCTTATAACTTGGTTATTAGTGGTCCTAGAAGTTTGGGATGGTAAACCAACCTATAGGAAATCATGGGCTGGGAATCTTCTGGTGTGGTCGGATTTGACCTTGGGCCCCTCCTTCAAGGTCAAATAAATATAGCCAAACTTCAAAGTGCTTATAACTCACTTATTATTGGTCCTAGAGGTTTGGGATGGTAAACCAACCTATAGAAAATCATGGGCTGGGAATCCTTTTGTGTGATCGGATTTGACCTTGGGCCCCTCCTTCAAGGTCAAACGAGAATAGCCAAACTTAAAAGTGCTTATAACTCGCTTATTATTGATCCTAGAGGTTTGGGATGGTAAACCAACCTACGGGAATTCATGGACTGGGAATCTTCTGGTGTGGTTTATAACTTGCTTATTATTGATCCTAGAGGTTTGCAATGTGAAACCAACTCAAAGGAAATCATGGGCTGGGAATCTTCTGTTAGGTTTGACCTTTGGTCCCTCCTTCAAGGTCAAACAATGGTTCACTGGCTTTGGTGAGTTGTCTTTCTGGTGAATACAAATTTGCATCGGTTCTCCGATGTGTAGGTCTAGTTTATGATATATATATATTTTTTGTATATATCATTTGGGAAGTTTTCCCATTTTACCTCAACATAGGAGGGTATTTTTTTGGCCGTGTGCATTTGTTTGTTTGTATGCAAAATAACTCAAAAGGATATGCATAGATTTTATGAACATTTCTGAAAATGTTGACAATGGCACAAGAAACAGATGGTTTGATTTTATTTGTGATCCCAATCACTGTCTGGATCCAGAAATTATTTAAAAGGATTTTTATTGTTGCACTCATAACTATTATTCGAGTTGTTTTGGCCGAATTATGCGCTCCCCAAGTGCTCTTGTGTTGGTCTGTAGTCTTGGAATATATTTTTGGAGGGAATAGGAAAACATGGCCTGGGATTCTGATAACCCGAGCAGCTCCTCTCCCCTCCCCCCCCCCCTCCCCCCAGCTGTGTCTTACTGGGACCATAAAGTTGAATCTGACTCAAAAATATTGTCTGCAATCCTATAAAACTTAATTGAATTATTCTTCAGAGCTATGTATTTACACCTAGTGATATGGTTTTTTTCCACTTTTTGCATTTCCAGGTATTGCTTAATATAAATGTGTATTATTATTGTCATTAAAGCAATATGTGGTTGTAAATTAATTTTAAATATATAAAATATCTGTAGAAAGATAGTTAGCAATTTCTTTTTTTAAATTTTACTAGCCTTTATCTTTCCTATAACATTTTTGCCATCGTACATTTCAGGCACACTTTGTGTTTGCATAACCAAAAACCTGTTGTGTGTTTCCCTCTCCCAAGTCCTCAAAAATAAACACCCTTGCCTCCCCAGGGCAATATGGATCTTGTAAATAAGATTGAACAAAAGCTGGAGACAAGAAAGTAATAGTAGTTAACTAGAGTTGTTAACGGTTTTCTGGTATGCGATATTTTGTTTCATTTTGGTAGAAAAAAATGAAATCCGCAAAGAATATTTGGGAACCGGTTTTTGAAAATGTTATTATTTTAGGCTTTCTAATGGCTGACACTTCATCAAAACAAAAAAAACATATTTTCTTAAATATGTCATATTTTTACTTTATATTGAGCAAATGTCATGTTTACATACGTTTTAGTATCTTGTGAAAGCAATTTCCAGTTGCAAGTTCTGGTTCATGTATGCCCAGCGAGAAATAATCACTGCCAGTAACAAGCATACGAAATACCAGATTTCGTTCGTTTCAATTGCTTCATAGATGAGTGAGTAATTAATTAAATAAATGAGTAATTGGCTATTTTGAATACTGAAAAGGCAAATGTGCTCATATCTCCTAAACCGTGCGAGATAGAGCGATTTCGTCGAAATTTTTTACCCACAGGGTATCTAAGGAATGTAATCTTTGCAATTTTCAAAACATTTTCCCTTCCCCAAAAATGGCGGCCATTTTGAATTTTCGAATTTTTGCCAAAAATGGCAAAACACAAATTTGCTTCTATCTCCTTAACCGTGCGAGATAGAGCGATTTCGTCAAAATTTTCGACCCATAGGGTATCTAAGGAATGTACTCGTGGCAATTTTCAAAAAAATTCCCCCTCCCCACATATGGCGGCCATTTTGAATTTTGGAATTTTCGCCCAAAATGGAAAAACACAAATTTGCCTTAACTGTGCAAAATAGAGTTATTTCGTTGAAATAGGGTATCTAAGAAATGTACTCTTGGCAATTTAAAAAAAATTTTCCTCTTCCCAAAAATGGCGGCCATTTTGAATTTTCAAATTTTTGCCAAAAATAGAAAAACAGAAATTTGTTTCTGTCTTCTTAACCGTGCAAGATAGAGTGATTTCGTCAAAATTTTCGACCCAACCAATGCAAAAAGGCATGAAGCTGAAATAATTTACATGTACACCAGTTAATATTTAAGCATCATTGATATATTTTACAAATGAAACAGGGTCTTGTAAGACTACTGTACAATTTTGGCAAAAGGGTCATGGGGTGGACATTACACATGATAATGTGTGTTCTTCTATGCTATCCTGTTTGCTATTCATATGTCGCAGCTACTATCAACAGGGCGTCCTATTTCTAGTTTCACCCAAAAACTGCTTTTTTAATTTTAAGCCTCATAATGGGATAACATGACCATGAATATTCGGGATGTTTTATAACCAGAGTATAATCTGGATCTACCCAAACATTTCATCAGTTATTCTTCATTTTGTCAGGCCCTACCCACATGAAAAATTTCATAAAGATGCATTTAATTTTGGTGTAATACAGAGAAACATGCATACCAAAAACATATATTTAGACCAGAGACCTGAGACCTCTTCTTTGATCTAAGTCCAATGTACTTTATGTTTTATTTTTCAAAGGTCAATGGTTTAATATAATGTTCTCTATCACATGTTAGTGGTGTAATAATGTCAAGTGTGAAGTGGTCAATGAAAATGTAAATTTTACAATCAGTTTTGTTTACATGTATATTTAACATGCCAGTAAAGAAACCCCACTAGATTGTTATCCCACATAAATGAAACATGTTGAAGGTCATTACAAATAAAAAATGCTGATGATCCAGACCTAATTCTAGTATTTTCTCAGGGTGCCGCTCATATCTGAAAACAGTATTAGTATTTGTTTTGATTCTAATTCTTTTAGTTGCACCTCGGCGAACTACACCATTCTTTTGTACAACAGGCCTAAAAGTTCGAACAAAAATCATTAGGTATATTAATCTCAATTTTTTTTAATTCAGTATTGTACTACATCATTGCCTTGATGTATTGTTTTAGGTTAACACATGCAGTTTTAAGTATGTGAGATTAAATATTAAAAATTTCTATTTACAAGTGTAACAATTTTTTCAGTTGTTATCTGGTGCGAGTTAACCTTGCTGAAAAGTTATTTCAGGGTTTGCTTTTTAATATATTGATTATTTGAAACAGTTATACCACATTCCTGTCTACAGTAAACATTTATTATGTAATTCATGAAAGCTTTTCTGAAACCAATGAAAACATACATTGCACATATATAACAGATTGTTCACCTCAGAAAGACATCCTGAAATAAAACTTAATTGTTTTCACAATTTTTACAAATATTGTTACACTTTTTAAGGAGAGAAGCAACCAGGGAGAATAAGGTTTTACCAATGCTCACAAAAATCAGTAGGCTCTTTGGAGAGGTACAAAGTTTGGAGAGAGAGGAAATGAGTGCATAAAGTTTTATATTCAGATACTACTATGTTGGATAATAGAAACTGTACTTTATTTTTCTTTTACACTTGGTAGGGACATTGGTTGAGCGGTGCAGGCATGCTATATAATGGTATGACCTTGACTTGACCTGAAAGTGACATTGTCCTTTAAAAATGTTGTCCATAGTATATATTTAGGAAACCGTAAGTTGTAGGAAGTTGATACAGGGTTGTTGATTGGGGAATGTAGCTATGCAGAATCATGGTATGGCCTTTATTGTATCCACCGGAAGCATCCCAGGGTTCGCGATTACGCCGTCCGAGTAGGTTATATACGCAGTATTTCAGATTTGGACGCGAATTTCGGTAGTCAGTGCGTCCATCCGGACGCGATTTTTATGTCTGCTTCAGATGCAAATTTCGGTTGGTTGTCCAACTAGGAAGCGTAGATATGCACACAATATATATATAACACTAAAGATAAGCTTTATATTTTAAAATTAAATGGTTTCGAGCGATTTCCAAGCGAGTTGTTTACATCCACCATTGTTATGCGAGATTTCATGCGAGACGAGAGCCAGGCGAGATCCTTCCGAAATGGCAGTGAGTGCTAGTATTGTACTCTAGCAAATCTACTCGAAACGTATACATCTGATCGAAGAAAGCGTGATCTCTGCACGGAAACAATCAAAACGAGAAGCCAGAACGGTGCTTCTTGGGCAGACGCATTATACTAAATCTCCGAAATTCTTTATATTTTTAACCCCGGAAGGTCCCCAGGAAAAACACTATACCTCTAGAACTACTCGATGAATTTTTGTCACACACAAACTGCAAATATTCGTCTTTCAAACAGTAAAAATATCATATTTGTAGCTTAAATAATATAAGAAAAAAAAAATAAATAAATTTCACTAGAATTACAACAAAATGAAGTTTGATGACCGGGGTTCATCTTTTTGATTTTCTAATACTTTAAAAACTACTATATATCCATAGATGCATATTATGAAATAAAATAAAAAACTGGAGCTATCTATAAAAAGAATTGATTGAGGAATATGTGAAGATTATTACTTCTACCCCATTTTCACACCATGGTACCCCCTTTTTGATGTGCCAAAGGTACAAGGTACCCTATGTTTCATAACCGTAACGCAAACTCTGGACTCCGAAAAATAAGATCGGGACTCCATTTTTAGGAGGTCATGTAGTCCGTTGGATTCCATTTTTCAGAGGTACTTCGCGAACCCTGCATCCGCCGCCGCCGCGCGTAGAGAGATTTTCGGCGTTAACGCTCTAAGAGGAAAACAACAGCAGCTAGGTTCACCAAATTTGCAGGATATCTTCATTGGGGGGTAAGCTTCTCTGGGAAGGAAAATAGCCTCATTCCGAAAAACAAGATGGCCGCCACGGGCATTTCTTTAAAAATAATCTACATTTTTCTACTGGCTCTTCCTCATAGGTAGAAGGTTGAATCTCTTCATAGGTGATATGTATGACACATATACATGTCCTCTACAACCTTGCACACATTTGACCTTGAAACTCCTAATTCAAAGTCATCCACGGAGTGCCGAAGTAACCCACATAGCGGACTTTAAAAGTGCCTATATCTCCCTTATTATTGGTCCTAGAGTTTTGCAATGTGTAGCCAACCTATAGGAAATCATGTGCTGCGAATCTTCTGATGTGGTCAGATTTGACCTTGGACCCCTCCTTCAAGGTCAAACGAGGATAGCCAAACTTATAAGTGCTTATAACTCGCTTATTATCAATCCTAAAGGTTTGGGATGGTAAACCAACATATAGGAAATCATGGGCTGGGAATCTTCTGGAGTGGTAGGATTTGACCTTGGACCCCTCTTTCAAGGTCAAACGATGACAGCCAAACTTAAAAGTGCTTATAACTCGCTTATTATTGGTCCTAGAGGTTTGGGATGGTAAACCAACGTATAGGAAATCATGGGCTGGGAATCTTCTGGTGTGGTCGGATTTGACCTTGGGCCCCACCTTCAAGGTCAAACGAGGATAGCCAAAGGTAAAAATGCCTATAACTCGCTTATTATTGGTCCTAGAGGTTTGGGATGGTAAACCAATATATAGAAAATCATGGGCTGGAAATCTTGTGGTGAGGTCGGATTTGACCTTGGGCCCCTCATTCAAGGTCAAACGAGGGCAGCCAAACTTAAAAGTGCTTATAACTCGCTTATTATTGGTCCTAGAGGTTTGGGATGGTAAACCAGCATATAGAAAATCATTGGCTGGGAATCTTCTAGTGTGGTCGGATTTGACCTTGGGCCCCTTTTCAAGGTCAAATGAGGATAGCCAAAGGTAAAAGTGCCTATAACTCGCTTATTATTGGTCCTAGAGGTTTGGGATGGTAAACCAACATATAGGAAATCATGGGCTGGGAATCTTCTGGTGTGGTCGGATTTGACCTTGGACCCCTCATTCAAGGTCAAACGAGGACAGCCAAACTTAAAAGTGCTTATAACTCGCTTATTATTGGTCCTAGAGGTCTGGGATGGTAAACCAGCATATAGAAAATCATGGGCTGGGAATCTTCTGGTGTGGTTGGATTTGACCTTGGGCCCCTCCTTCAAGGTCAAACGAGAATTGCCAAAGGTAAAAGTGCCTATAACTCGCTTATTATTGGTCATAGAGGTTTGGGATGGTAAACCAACATATAAGAAATCATGGGCTGGGAATCTTCTGGTGTGGTCGGATTTGACCTTGGACCCCTCCTTCAAGGTCAAATGAGGACAGCCAAACTTAAAAGTCCTTATAACTCACTTATTATTGGTCCTACATGTTCGGGATGGTAAACCAACATATAGGAAATCATGCACTGGGAATCTTCTGGTGTGGTCGGATTTGACCTTGGGCCCCTCCTTCAAGGTCAAATGAGGACAGCCAAACCTAAAAGTGCTTATAACTCGCTTATTATTGGTCCTAGAGGTTTGGGATGGTAAACCAACCTATAGGAAGTCATGGGCTGGGAATCTTCTGGCATGATCGGATTTGACCTTGGGACCCTCCTTCAAGGTCAAACCGGGATAGCCAAAGGTAAAAGTGCCTCTAACTCGCTTATTATTGGCCCTAGAGGTTTGGGATGGTAAACCAACATATAGGAAATCATCTGCTGGGAATCTTCTGGTGTGGTCGGATTTGACATTGGGCCCCTCATTCAAGGTCAAATGAGGGCAGCCAAACTTAAGAGTGCTTATAACTCGCTTATTATTGGTCCTACAGGTTTGTCATGGTAAACCAGCATATGGAAAATCATGCACTGGGAATCTTCTGGTGTGGTCGGATTTGACCTTGGGCCCCTCCTTCAAGGTCAAATGAGGACAGCCAAACCTAAAAGTGCTTATAACTCGCTTATTATTGGTCCTAGAGGTTTGGGATGGTAAACCAACCTATAGGAAATCATGGGCTGGGAATCTTCTGGCATGGTCGGATTTGACCTTGGGCCCCTCCTTCAAGGTCAAATGAGGATAGCCAAACTTAAAAGTGCTTAGGTCCTAGAGGTTTTGGTGCATTGTCTTTACGGTGGATACAATTTGCATCGGTTCTCCGATGCGCTAGGTCTAGTTTGACATTTGGTTCCTTACTGCAGTGACTTTGACTTTTTAAAATCTTGTTAGGGCTATATCACAAAACAGTAAGGTGTAGAAATTTGTGACATGTAAAGGTGTGACCTTTATGTGACCATAGATCTTGGTTCTGCTAGAATGTTTTCTACTGTCATTTTTGAGACACATTTTTCTACAATAAAGTTATGTGGATTGCTGCAAATGATTATTATATTATATTGTACTTTTTAGATCTTTCGAGTTTTACTGCTTCATAGCTTTAGTTTGCAAATTAATACTGGTATCTTGCTGTTAAATTGTTTTGCTATTTTGTCTTTAAAACTGACAAATGATGTGATTTTTCCAGGAAAATCCACCTAAAGACTTTCTCCCAACTGCTTTGATTCTTCAAGGTATCATTCATACCAATAAGTCCTGATCACATAAAATTGTACAGATATCGAGGATACTCCTTCAACTATCTTCTTTTAGGAAGAGATCACGCAGCTAAATATTTACATTTTGATAATTTATACAAATAGGACTAAATACCCAGAAGACCAGTCTCAGCGGTTTTTTCGTCTGAAAAGATCTATCGTGAGTACTCCAGACAGAAGTGATCACTCTTAGAGGTTTCCTTGTGTGTTCAAAATTTAGGATATCTACAATCTATGCTCTCGACCTTCATGGGTGAAAAAAATAAGTTGAATGGCTGATAAGATTACACTCAGGATTAATACACATAATACCCTTCTGACTTCTAAGTCTGCACACTTATTATAGGCTAAACTGCCCTAGTTTAATGCAATTGGGCATTTTGTAAAACAGTGAAGTAATCTGCCTATTTAGTAAGCACTGTTTTGAGGTAGCTGTGTGCTACTTATACTCCACCCAAAAGAGTTATTGTGCATTTGTGTTCAGCAAGATAAAGAAACACTCTGTTATACAGTTAGCAATGTGCTTGGTCTTCTTTGCATTCCATAAGAATCTATCATGCTTAACAAATGAGAGTGGCAAGTTTTGCAATTCAGAGATGTAAACTATTATGTAGCAACAGTAAATGACCTCAGACAACCAACACAACATATTCCATTGAGAAAAGCCTCCGATGAATTTGTCTGCTAACACTTGGAAACCCTCCTATTTTTTTCAATTCAGGGATATATTAATAGCTGCCCCTAGGGATATATGATATAGTCTTGGCGGAGGCTGCTACACCATGATAGTTATTAGTTTGGGGTATTTATCGATTATTGTATCAACTATATACTTCTTTTGGATACATTGGATTATGTTTTGTTACAACACCACAGTTCAACACTATAGCTGTAGTAGTTTGAATCTCTTTGGAGATATATTAAGCAGATATGTATGTGTTCTATTTGCAGTTTTACATTTTACCTTGAGACTCTTCATTCAAGGTCATTCACAGTTTAGCAAAGGTACTCCACTGAGTCTTAGGGGTTTGGCATGTGAAACTAACCTACTGGAAATCATACACTGGGATTCTTTTGGTGTTGTCCGATTTGAACTAGGACCCTTCAATGTCACACGAGGGTAGCCAAAATTAAAAGTTCTTAAAAATAAAGCTCACTTTTTATTGGCCTGTACATTTTGGATAATTATGTAACGAACCTATTAGAATCATGGGCTGGGAAGCTTTTGTTGTGCCCAGATTTGACCTTGGACCCCTCTTTCAAGTTTTAACAAGAGTAGCCAAACTATTATGTGCTTGTAAGTCACTTATTGTTGTTCCTAGACATTTGGGATGTGTAGCCAATGTGAAAGAAAGCATGTTAATTTTTTGTGGTCAGATTTGACCTTGGACGCTTACTTCAAGGTCAAATGAGTGTAGCCAAGCATAAAAGTCCTTATATTATGATTATTACTGGCCCCAAACATTTGAGATATGTAAGCAAGCTTATAGGAAACCATGTATTGGTATTCTTTATGTTATCAAAGTTGACATTTGACCTCTCCTTTATTGTCCTTGTCACTTATGATTGATTCAAGAAGTTTAGAATGTGAAACCAACATATGGAAAATCATAGGCTGGAAATTGTTTTATGTGGTCAGTCAACTTTAAAAATACATATAACTGTGCTTATTATTGGTCATGAACGTTTGGGATTTGAAACTACATAATAAAACAATAGAAAATTGTATGGTAGGAATCTTTTGATTTGGTAAAATTTGACCTTGGACCCTTCTTTCAATGTCAAACAAGTGTAGCCCACCTTTTTAAAATTCTCATAAACCTCTTATTATTGGGCATGAAGGTTTAGGATAAAACCAAGCTCATATTATATCATTATTCATGTGTACAGACTTTTGCACTGGTTCTACTTCTATAGAATCTGCTGTATTCTTTAATCTGCTTAAAGATTGAAGTATGTATGTTGTAGACTACATATGATTAATATAATTACTGAGTAAAATAGTTTCACTTATTGTCAAAAACCACTGAACTCAGAAAATAAAATTATTTTTATCACCTCTTGTGCTCATTTATCAACTAACACTGAATAACTAAGAGAAAAAGGTCTTGTAACATTTCTCTCATTATTATTCTAAGGTAAAAATGAATTTCCTAAAAAGAAATAAACCACAGTGAAAGTGTTAATGCATGCAACACAGCTATCCCTCAGAATGTCACAATTCATAATTTTCTGAATGCATACACACACATCTATTAATTTTTCAGATTCAAAGAACTTGGGCGACTCATTTCCAACAAGTACAGGGATGATTACCACAGGTTAGTAATGCATTCACTGTTTTAAATTGTTGTTCTATATTGAAATGCTTCTAATTTACATACCTTTTATTAACCAGACAAAATCGTACCCTCCCTGCGTCTACACATAACAGAGGTTCTTCTCTATGTAAAAACTGTTGAAAGTGAATTTTCCTGGTGTTGTCTTACTACATTTGTAAAACGATAGGCTGTCACTGTTGGCAGCTATTTCTCTGGGAAAAGAAGACTTGGAATGCAGCCCACCAGCACCATATTAATTGTTGTTCCATATGAACCTTCTCTTATTCAATCACAATATTACTCTCTTGGTGTGGTTGTATAATAGACATTGCAACATATAAACCAGGCGTCAGTGTTTCCCATTGTAGAACACAACCTGTAAATCATGTCCTCCATACATCTGAAGACTTTAAATTCTGTTACAAATTAAGTTTCTCATGTGTATCATCACCAGCAGTGGTTCCACAGATTTTAGGTGGGTTGCGTGTAACCAACCTGCCTATTAGATTGATGTGTCCGACGTCCGTTTGTCCATCCACATTTTTAGGCGGGTTGCGTGTAACCAACCCGCCTATTAGATTGATGTGTCCGACGTCCGTCTGTCCGTCCACATTTTTCGTTTCCGGACTCTAACTCAAAAACGGTTTGTCCCATCGAATTCAAACTTGACAGGGACATAGATCAACATCATAGCTACGTTCCTTTCGATATTGGTGAAATTTCGTCCATTCATTTGTCCGTTTTTCGTTCCTTTGTCTGTCCATCCGTCTGTTTGTCCACATTTTCGTTTCCGGACTCAACTCGAAAACAGTTTGACCAATCGAATTCATACTTGACAGGGACATAGATCACCATCATAGCTAGGTTCCTTTCGAAATTGGTGTAACTCCGTCTGTTCGTTTGTCCGTTTTTCTGTCCGTTTGTTCGTTTTTGCTCCGTTTTTTTCTGTCCATCCATCTGTCCGTCCACAATTTTTTCCGGACTCTAACTCGAAAACGGTTAGTCCAATCAAATTCAAACTTCATAGGGACATACATCACCATCATAGCTAGGTTCCTGTCGAAATTGGTGAAATTCCGTTTGTTCGTTTGTCCATTTTTGTCCGTTTGTCTGTCCATCCATCTGTTTGTCCACATTTTCGTTTCCGGACTCCAACTTGAAAACACTTTGTCCAATCGAATTCATACTTGACAGGGATACAGATCACCATCATAGCTAGGTTCCTTTCGAAATTGGTGTAATTCTGTCTGTTTGTTTGTCCGTTTTACTGTCCGTTTGTCTGTTTTTTGTCCATTTTTCTGTCCATCCGTCGTCTGTCCACATTTTCGTTTCTGGACTCTAACTCGAAAACGCTTTGTCCAGTCGAATTCAAACTTGACAGGGAGATGCATCACCATCATAGCTAAGTTGCTAAGTTGGTGTAATTCCGCCCTTTCGTTTGTCCGTTTATAGCATAGATACAATTATGTAACCTAGATTACAAGTTTTACGTTTCTTAGCACGTCTTACACATTCACCTTAACTGGGTAACCTAACATTTCTTTCCTTCTTTTCTAAATGTAATTACAGCAGTTGCTAATCTTATTTCTGGCTGCGCAACCCGCCTTTTGGGGCATCTGTGACCCTCTTGTTCATTTCCGGACTCTAACTCGAAAACAGTTTGACCAATCAAATTCAAACTGGACAGGGAGATAGATCACCATCATAGCTAGGTTCCTTTTGAAATTGGTGTAATTCTGTCTGTTCGTTTGTCCATTTTTTGTCCGTTTGTCTGTCCATCCAGCTGTCTGTCCACATTTTTGTTTCCGGACTCTAACTCGAAAACGGTTTGTCCAATCAAAGTCAAACTTGACAGGGACATAGATCACCATCATAGCTAGGTTCCTTTCGATATTGGTGTAATTCCGTCTCTTTGTTTGTCCGATTTTGTCTGTTTGTCTGTCCATCTATCTGTCCATCCACATTTTCGTTTCCCGACTCTAACTCGAAAACGGTTTGTCCAATTGAATTCAAACTTGACAGGGACATAGATCACCATCATAGCTAGGTTCCTTTCGAAATTGGTGTTATTCCGTATGTTCGTTTGTCCATTTTTTGTTCGTTTGTCTGTCCATCCATCTGTCTGTCCACATTTTGGTTTCCGGACTCTAACTCGAAAACGGTTTTATCCAATCGAATTCAAACTTGACAGGGACATAGATCACCATCATAGCTAGGTTCCTTTTGAAATTGGTGTAATTCCGTCTGTTCGTTTGTCCATTTTTTGTCCGTTTGTCCATCCATCTGTCTGTCCACATTTTCGTTTCCGGACTCTAACTCGAAAACGGTTTGTCTAATCGAATTCAAACTTGACAGGGACATAGATCACCATCATAGCTAGGTTCCTTTCAAAATAGGTGTAATTCTGTCAGTTCGTTTGTATGTTTTTTGTCCATTTGTCTGTTCGTCAACATTTCTGTTTCCGGTCTCTAACTCAAAAACGCTGTGTCCAATCAAATTCAAACTTGACAGGGAGATAGATCACCATCATAGCTAGCTTCCAGAAATGCTCACACACAAAGGAGTTTAAATGTATTCAATATTTTCAATAAGTATCTGCAGTCACAGTGCTTACTGTGCCTGACTTTACAAATGAAAAGATAAATCATACAACCAACACAGTAACTATTATGCTTGAGACTACATTATTCCCGCGGTCTAGAGGCAGACCCAAACAGATTTTTCAAGGGTTGGGAGTAATGCTTACAGAGTCTATTAGGATCAATTGTAGTTTCCCAGCTTGTCACAGTGGGTCTGCAAGATATGCCATATGTTATATATTTTACCGACCTTCCATGACTCTTGATCTTGACCGTGGCTCTGCCGACCTGGAAATTGTCCTGTCTTGTCTGTTTACGTCTAGTCGTAGTCACTTCCCATCTACTCCTATACCGTTACCATCTTATCTGGAAGCACTTGCACTTGCCATAGTCTTGTATCCGGACTTCGCTCCACAACAGGCTGTAGAACAATACCAACCATACTTGAAAGCAAACCGGTGTGTCACAAACAACCCTCGCCTAACTTGGTCATTTCCCGTCAAGACAGGAAGTCTCCAAGTCTGTGGTCACAGAGTTGGTAACATCTCAGCAGGACAAGCCGGAAACACACCAGGCCAAGACATAAAAGAAAACTGACAACAACAGACAGGAAGTGCATAGGACAGGCTGGCTTCATTTTACTGACCCACAGCTTGTTGGTTATGCAATCTGTGGTATAAAAGGCAAGTCGGCGTGTGGGATGATCATTTGAATTTTCATCTCTGACGGATTATAACTGGCAGTGTTCAGATAGGTTTTTTGGGGGGTTTTTCTCAAATTAACTTAGGTGTTAGTTACAGTTATAACTTTGGCTGGCTAGCTGACAGGCTTTTGTTTTGGCAAACACTGATTTGATGTATAAGATGGGTCCTAAAAGGCAAGAAAGAATGTGAAGAAGATAGAAGTCCCCACAGACCCACCTAGAGAGTTTGAGTTGGGAGATACACCTGCTGACATACAGAAGAGGAGGGAAGAGAGAGAACAGAGAGAGCTTGAGGAGGCAGAGAAACAACAGATGTAGGAGACGGAGAGGGAGGAAGCCAGGAGGGCGGGAACTCCACAGTCACAAACAAGGATGGGCAATGGCCAAAAAAGACCAAGAACTGAGAGTAGTGGAAGGGAAATCGACACAGAGGGTGGAGGAGAGGCCAGCACATCTCGATCCCAATACAGGCGCAAGAAAGGACATATGATGAACATTTATTTAACACATCAGCCATCCATCTGTAGCAGCAGTACATTATTAGTGTGGTTTCCTAGCCTTTATAAGTCAACCAGCAAGTCATGGATAAATTTGCCCAGATGAAGACTAAGCTCACATCTTTCTTTGGGCCCATGCAGGCGACCACCAGAACTGCCTTTTTCAGTCAGTCATGAGCTACTCGCTGATGGATACACCTCAAACATTAACCACTTAACACCAAGTGACCCACATCATCAAGTTGCCTTTCCCCTAACCACCAAGAAGCAAGCCAGCCAAGCCCCAGCCCCCAGAAGTCATTTTAATCTTAAGAAAATTGGAAATTTTAAAAATATTTTGACCTTTGAGAAATTTCTCAGATTTGAAAAACACTTGGACTTAACAAAAACATTGACAAATTTTAGGTAGGTTTGAATTTTGAGCAATTTCAAAAATTGGAAAACATTTGGAAAAGTTGGTGTTAAAGTTATTAAACATTATAATGAGACTTGTGATTTGTTTGAAAATTTTGAAAAATGTTGGGGAAATTTGTTGGAAATTTGTGGGACATTGATGTAGCACTAGCTTAAATAAAAGTTCTTGGAATAATTGAGGTAGTCCTGAAAAAGACTGATACATGTCAGCTTCTTCTGCCCCAGGGTAGTTAGATCCTGTCGTCCTGCCCAGCAATGCACCAAATTGAATGTTGTTCAAGTAATCTTTCAGTAGGTCTCGCTGATGTTTGGCTTCCCTCAAAGCATTCCTGTAGTTTTCATCAGGCACCTATACTACTGCTTCATTTGGTATGGTTGCTATGTCATTTGCTGGGGTGGGTACCCTGTCTGGTCTGCCTTGGTGTGTTCTCAGCAAGTTGTGCTACACATGTCAAACATATGTCTCTGACAACCTTCAACCTTTGCTCCATTGTGCCCAGTAAGACTCTGAATTTGTTGCCAGGATACCAAACGCATTCTCCACAACCCTCCTGCCTCTGAAGATTCTGTAGTTTGCTATTTTCTCTTCCCTTGTGAGTTGTCTTCTGTTGTAGGGTTTAACAAGCCATGGCATCAAGGGGAAGGCATTGACACCCAGCAAATATGTAGTGCAAATCTGGCCCTCCCTCCCCCAGGGGTTCAGGTGTCATCTCTATCTTTTTCTTGGACTTGCTGTGGTTTAATATTTATGTATCTGATGAAGATCCACTTGATCCAACATCTACCCAGAGGCATCTGTAGTCTTTATCAACCAGGGCTAGCAGCACAAGGGAAAAGAAGCCTTTGTAGTTGTAATATTCACTCCCAGATCTCTTTGGCTTCTTCATGGCATTATGTTTCCTGTGTCATGCCCCAAGAGTGTGGGGACGTACCATTTTGTCTCAACGTCTCCTCAATCAGTTTCCAGTCTTCAGGAGTGGTAGGACAGGTTAAATACTCTTCCTAGAATTCGTCAAGGATGGCCCGGCAGACCTTGGGAACAAATTTACATATGGTGGTCCAGCCAGGCTGAGCCAGTGATACTATAAGGACATGTGTGTTTCTCCTGTTGCCAGGTGTCTCGGTGTTATTACCAGTTTCAATCCAACTTCTAAGGACTTCCTGAAATTTGTGACTTCCTTCTTGATGCATCGGTGGATGCATTCTTGAATAAGCTCAAAACTACAGTTGGCATCCTGACAAAATTCTGGTAACCTGGGATATTAGTCTTTATTAAGTTAACCAGGAGGTTCCTATAGCATCCTTTTTCTTGTCTTTGAAGGATTTAGGGCATAACCCAGGGGTTTAATGGCTTTCTTCTCACCCTGGGTGGTGGCGAGGGCTGTGGTGAAGGTGCTGGCTGTATGGCAGGTGGTGGTCCTGGGTTCAGATGAGTCCTTTTTTGTCTGCAAATCAAAATTAAAATCACAATATTTAACTCAATAAAAACAACAGGGCCCTAAGTTTCTGTACAAAGTTTCTCTGATGTGTAGCTGGCATCCTTGCAGTGATAAAGATGAGTTACATCGGCTACAAAGGGTTTATGGAGTGTTAGATTCTGACTCGCAACCCTGACTCCAGAAATTAATCAGTCCAGTCAGGATGGATCCAGACACTGCTCCAGTCTTGTCAGTTTGTCACTTTGGTTTGTCATGACCTGATACGGTTTGTTGGTTAGGAATTTAGGGTTCTTCCTGATAGTTTCCTGTCTGGTCGTGGAGAAAAAGACCAAGAAACCAAGTCAGGTCGGGATCTTGATCCAGACAAGTTGGGATGCACTGCATCCTGTTGGGAAGGTGACTGACCCTAATTTTTGCGTGCTTTTTTCTGGATTTTTGCCCTGATCTCCGACTCAGCTAACTGAGCCTAGATTCATAGTCAGTTGTTGGGTCTTCCTCAGTGGAGCACCCCCAAAAGAGAAAGTAGTTGATGTAGCAATGTTTAATACATTTCAGAAGTCTTGAAACATAAGTTTCTCATTGAGTTTCCCTCCAAATTCCATTTTTACCAAAATTATAGGAAGGTATGTGTTGCCCATAATTAATTTGTTTATCATTGGACATAATTTAATCTGTTTTGCTTTAATTTTCAGGAGACTTTTTAAGGATTGTCCAAGAGAGAGCTTATAAAAGTTGGTGACAATCTGAGTAAGCATGAAAATTTACAAAAAGATTTACCATGAAAAGACTATTTCCCCCTTAATTTCCTCTCAATTTTCCCCATTAAAGTTCCCCTTTTAGCGCACCCCATCATGAAACACTTTCCAGAATGAAGTATAGGTCAATCTGGTAAGAATAACGGTGTTCCGACATTTAGAATCTACTAAAAATACCCACTTCCTGTAAATATGGCGGTAGATATAAACAAACTCGAAATTCATGGCAAAAAAGTCAAATAAATAAGTAACATGGCCACTGCCGCAGCAGTTATCTCCCGCCGTACTAATAGTGCTAGCTGGAATATTTCAAGATTTAGAGGACCTTTATGATTTTCAAACAATTAACTATGGCGGCCATTTTGTTTTTCAAAATGAGGCTAAAATTTTGCAGAGACAGGTTTTCATAGCCATAAATATCCCCTGCAAATTTGGTGAAGATATCTTTATAAATGAATGAGATATTAAGGTTTATGCAAAAACGTGACAAACTTTAAACATGTGATATGGCTGCCATTTTGTTTTTTGAACTAGTGCCAAAATTACTATCAGGGTAGCTTTTCTAGCCATATAGCTTTTGTGCAAATTTGAAGAAGCTAGCTGGAATATTTCAAGATTTAGAGCACCTTTATGATTTTCAAAGAATTAGCTATTGCGGCCATTTTGTTTTTCAAAATGTGGCTAAAATTTTGCAGAGACAAGTTTTCATAACCCATATAGCTTTTGTGAAAATTTGATGAAGCTAGCTGGAATATTTTAAGATTTAGAGCACCTTTATGATTTTCAAACATTTAGCTATGGCGGCCATTTTGTTTTTCAAAATGAGGCTAAAATTTTGCAGAGACAGGTTTTCATAGCCATAAACGTCCCCTGCAAATTTGGTGAAGATATCTTTATAAATGAATGAGATATTAAGGTTTATGCAAAAACGTGACCAACTTTAAACATGTGATATGGCGGCCATTTTGTTTTTTGAACTAGTGCCAAAATTACTATCAGGCTAGCTTTTCTAGCCATATAGCTTTTGTGCAAATTTGATAAAGCTAGCTGGAATATTTCAAGATTTAGAGCAGCTTTATGATTTTCAAACAATTGGCTATGGCGGCCATTTTGTTTTTCAAAATGAGGCTAAAATTTTGCAGAGACAGGTTTTTATAGCCATAAACATTCCCTGCAAATTTGGTGAAGATATCTTTATAAATGAATGAGATATTAAGGTTTATGCAAAAACGTGACGAACGGACGGACGGAAGGCGTTTTATAATCTCCCGACCTCGGCCTTCAGCCGCAGGCGGGAGATAAAAATACGTAATATATATAAAAATATGTGGATATTGAGAAAAATTAAGAAAGGTAGGATTTAAGCTGAATAATCGATCTTCTGCTTGATGGATGCAGTCACGGTACTATATTGCCAGGAAAAGAGATAGGGTGCGGTTACAATGGCGGGTGCCCTAAATAGGTCATTTATGGTACTGTTTATGATAGTACACTGTTCTAATTCTCTCTGATCTCTTGGTATTGTTTCAGAGACTTCCAGTTTCTATGGATGGCAGAGAAGGAAACTATGGAACATGTGACCATGGTGGATATCAGTGCCCCCTATATTCTAGTCCTTGACCCTGAGACCCACTATTTCTACCTGCCAAGCTTGGAGATGAAAGACTTGACAGAAGAGACCATGGTCCAGTTTATTGAAGATGTGAAGACTGGCAAATCTGCGGTAAGCATTAAGACGGATTTAATGTCACACCAAAAAGAAATCATATATAGGTATTTTTGTGTCTTAAACAGATTGGTACAGTTGATTAATTGTGTAATGAGTGTGAATTCTACTCTGATAGGATACTGAGCATTTAAGCAAATTTAAAATGATATGTATAAACTTAAGTATCTTTAGTCATGTTAACCATTCACCTGCAAGGTAAATAGCAGCCTTGAGAATGTAAACGTTTGGCCATTTTTCTGTACCTTAACCTGAGGATTATGTATGATAGTTTTGATCTTATTTGGTTAATGTATTGACTGTATCTCTTTTAACCCACCAAAGTCCATTTTAGCTGTATTTTTACTGGATTTGCTCCAAGTATTTGTATTTTTTATTCCATCAAATCTCACATACATGGAATCATTATGAATCCACATGTTGGGTGGAGATCCAACTCTTTCATGAAATACTTTTGTCAGCACCAAATTCTTGAAAAAAAAAAGTCATTCAGTACTCATATAATACCTAAGACGAAAAGGACTTGAAGAAAGTCTGTATTTTTGCATACTTTCACATAAAGACCCATGTGTATCCCATACTATTAACTGTGCTTAAATTTTGTTTATCATTGTTCCTGACCCAACAAATTTGCCAATACATTCTTACAATCATTTATTATGATCATATTGTTGTCTCACCTACCCTAAATTAAATTTCTGTTGAACAGAATTGGTATTTATTTATTTATCATCTCCCACCGGGCTAAAACCCGTGCGTGCGTGCATTAGTTAGTCCCGCAGATTTCTCCAAAACTACTACAGCTACAGATTTTTTGTAAATTAATTGTCCCAATGAATTTTCACGCCCTTAAAATTTTTTGGGGTTTTATGGACTTAGGCCTAAAGATAAGTGAGTAATAGCAATCTTAGCTACTTGGAGTAAAGGGCTCATAACTCAAAAACTATTGCAATTACAGCTTTTTCTTCAAATATGTTGTTCAGCTACTTTGTCCTTAGCTATAAGATGGTACATAGTTTGGGGTCCCATTGCATGCCATAAGTGAGTAATAGCCATTTTATTGCGTTAATACATCCTATCCAATGGACAATTGCTTTACCGGTCGGCGCGACCGGTCCCGCCAAACGCCAGAAAAAGACGTCCTGTACATAGTACCAGCAGGACCGGTCAGTAGTGTGCATTCGCTAGGTGGCGCATCATACTTGCTTCCTGTCTAGACAGAGTGACGTCAGTTCATCTTTTTCGTTTGGCGCGTGTAGTGTGCAGACGCGTTTTGAAGTTATCTCCAAGTTTGAAGGAAACGCGGTTTATTCTACGAATTTAAAGCTTATTCTCATCTGACAATATATTTATTGTGGTACTTACATGTCATGGCCTCTCCAGGATTAAACGAGGCATTATCCAACACTTTATAACCAGTTTTGAAGAATTTCTGTGTACTTGTCGTCGAGACGAAGTCGTGGGTGAGAGCTCGTGTGTCGTCCCTGCAGCATTCCTTCTTCTAATCAGAAGTCTTTATGTCCACGATTCACCCTCCATTTACTTCTTACTTAGTCGAGTAACACTGCGTGTATGTCGACGAGAAGATATTAGAAGGAAAGAAGAATGCATCGTCTGACGTCATCACTTCCAGCTTATGCTTGTCACGTGACACGGACCTGGTCACATGATACGCATTCAACATGGAGGAATCGTGTTTTCAACAGAAGTTTTAGAAGAAAAGACGAGCTTTTACTACTCAACACCCACTTTTTTAGCTGTCAAGAAGAAATCCAACAACTCGTCTGTTGGCCTGAAGAAGTTAGATGACAAATGGTCATTGAACT
The DNA here is from genome assembly GCA_964017235.1 of Sabellastarte sp. h YS-2021. Taxonomy (NCBI): domain Eukaryota; kingdom Metazoa; phylum Annelida; class Polychaeta; order Sabellida; family Sabellidae; genus Sabellastarte; species Sabellastarte sp. h YS-2021. The sequence goes on along the minus strand of OZ024930.1, from coordinate 55,895,656 downwards.
CTGCGAATTTTTGCCGGTGCCGGTCATGTGACTTCACAGATCTCAACACAACTTACTACCGGCAAGCAAATCCCCAAGCGTGACTGGTTCAGCTGACAAGAAGTGATGAGTTTTACCGGTACCAGTTCTGGTCAGACTACCGGTGGGGAGCACTAGTGATGAGTTTTACCGGTTCCAGTCTGTACAGACTACCGGTGGGTGCTGTTCCTGTGAAGAAAGCCCTTCAGTGGTTGCCAGTGATCAGCCCTTTTGATCCTGGAACCTCCACCAGAGGCCTTTCCACTGGTGGGACTGTTGGGGTACCTGTTCCAGTCATGTTCCTGTGAAGCTGTCAAGAAACCCCCCTTCAGTGGTTCCAGTGATCAGCCCTGTGTTGATACTGGAACCTTCACCAGAGGCCTTTCCACTGGTGGGACTGTTGGGGGTACCGGTTCCGGTCTGTACAGACTACCGGTGGGTGCTGTTCCTGTGAAGAAACCCCTTCAGTGGTTGCCAGTGATCACCCTTTTTTGATCCTGGAACCTCCACCAGTGGCCTCCCCACTGGTGGGACTGTTGGGGTACCAGTTCTAGTCATGTTCCTGTGAAGCTGTCAAGGAACCCCCTTCAGTGGTTACCAGTGATCAGCCCTGTTTTGATACTGGAACCTCCACCAGAGGCCTTTCCACTGGTGTGACTGTTGGGGGTACCGGTTCCAGTCTTGTTCAGACCACCGGTGCAGCTGCTCAGAGGGTTCACCTACCAGAAGTCGCGGTGACCATTGAGACCCTTATCTTCCCTGTGCAGAATTTTGGACCGGTATCGGTCCTGTTCAGGCTACCGGTAGGGTCAGTAGCCAGCCAGTGATGAGGTATACCGGCACCAGTTCTGTTCAGACTGCCGGTTGTGGTCACAGAAATCCAGCAAGGGCTACCGGTTAAACAGGATTACCGGTTACACAGAGTTGCTGGTGACATACAGCAGGGCTACTGGTTCAGAGAATTACCGGCTCCTGAGTGTTGCCGGTTCCGGAGTGTTGCTGGTTACAGAGGAATCTGTACCCATCCTTAAGGGCAAGAAACCAGCTTCAAATCCAATGCTGACAACAGGTTTGCCGGTTACAGAGAATTGCCGGTTCCGGAGTGTTGCTGGTTCCGGAACCGTAGTGCTGCTGGTTACAAGAAATCTGCTGTTCCCATCCTTACTGGCAAGAAACCAGCTTCAAATCCAGTGCTGACAGCAAGTTCACCGGTTACAGAGAATTACCGGTTCCGGAGTGTGTTGCTGGTTGGTGCTGGCTTGCAACCATCAGGGACAGTTGCTTCACAAGCATCTGAGAGATAATGGTGAAGTAACCAGACTGAACCTGGAACACCAGTCTGCTGGACTGGGAGATCTACTGAGGGATTAAGTAAGACTACAGAAAGGTGATGTCCCAATTCTTTGGTTACAGAGCCTTCTCCCAGAAACCAGAAATAGTTCAGTTCACCCAGTTCTGCCAACTCCAACGAGTTTATGCAGAACTGTGGAGCCACCAGGAATCGGTTACAGAGCATTGCTTCACTTATAACCGGTGTTGGAGGAAGTGGGAAGCTCTGGGTTCGAGTCCAAATGTAGTCACCACATTGAGGGAGGGTGCACCCTCCCCTTTCGGTTCAGACCCAACTTGACAGGGTCACCGACTGTAATAAGCAATTACCACAACCCAGCCAAGCAGTCCTTTTAGAAGCACTGTATCAGCTGGGGAACAAGAATACAGTACAACCGGTAGAAAATCAAAACTCACTGGGTTTTTTGCAACTGGCTATTGTTGGTTCCCAAGCCCAACAACCGGTGGAGACCTGTCCTGGACCTGAGCACCTTGAACACCTTTTTAAACTCAGAGTCGTTCAAGATGGAGACCCCAGAGGCAATAAGAACCTTCCTACAGGCAGGGGAGTGGGTCACATCCATAGACTTCAAAGACGCATACTTCCATATACCAATTCACAGTCAGTCCAGGAAGTACATGCGTCTTCACCCCCAGGGTCGGTCCTACCAGTTCAAAGCCCTACCCTTTGGTCTATCCACAGCTCCCATGGAGTTCACAGTGGTGGCCAAGAGGTCAAACTCATGGCACTTCAGAGGGGTATAAGGATCCACCAGTACCTAGACGACTGGCTGGTGAGAGCCTCTACCCACGACACTTGCCTCCAGCATACACAGACCTTAGTAACCCTTTGTCAAGAACTAGGGTGGCTGGTGAAAAGTCAGAACTGGCTCCCGACAGGTTGCCAACTTCATAGGTTACCAGTTCAACCTGAAAGAGGGAAAGGTCATACCCACACCAGAGCTTTGGCAGGCCTTGACAGACAAGATCCAGTCAATACTGTCCGGTCCGGTACGCCCGGTCCGGCAGTTCATGTCCCTCCTAGGTCTACTCACAGCAACAGAAGAGCAAGTCCACCTAGGGCAACTTCACATGAGGCCCATACAGTGGCACTTGGAAAACAACTGGAGGGTCCCAGAGTCACTAGAAAAGGTGATCCCGGTCCCCAGATAGCTCCATTTCCATCTAAGGTGGTAACTGGAGGAAAGCAATGTGCTGCTAGGTCAACCATTACACCCTCTAAACATGCTCTGCAAATATTTACAGATGCATCAAAAGAAGGGTGGGGCTCTCACTTAGACGAGCACACTGCAAGGGGAACGTGGTCTCTTCCAGAAGCAAGTTGCACATAAACCATCTAGAGCTAAAAGCAGTCTTTCTAGCTCCAGAAGAGTTTCGAACCCTCTACTGCAACAAGACAGTACTGATAGCTACAGACAACAGAACAGTGGTTGCCTATATCAACAAAGAGGGGGGGATGAAGTCGGGCTCTCTGTGTGCCCTACTGTGGAAATCCTGTCCTGGTGTACCATGCAGCAAGTAACCCTCAGGGCTCGTCACATCCCCGGCTGGCTGAACGTGATAGCAGACAAGCTATCCAGGCTTGGCCAGACCATTCAAGCAGAGTGGTCGCTTCATCCAGAAGTGTTCCAAGCGATATGCAACTGGTGGCACCAACCTGAAGTGGACCTGTTTGCCACCAGGTTCAACAACAAACTTCCACAGTTTGTCTCACTGGTCCCAGACCCCCAGGCTTGGGCAGTGGATGCACTCAGCCTGTCCTGGGAGGACCTGGACCCATACGCCTTCCCACCGGCAGCCATCTTGGGCAAAGTGGTGGAGAAGCTACAGGACTACCCCTGCAACAGAATAATTCTGATTGCACCAGGGTGGCCCAACATGCCCTGGTTTTGGGACCTGGTAGCAATGTCAAGCCAGATCCCACTGTGTCTGCCCAACATACCCAACCTAGTGTCTCAGCCATTCAACCAGGTCCTTCACAGGAACCTGTCGAATCTGAACCTACATGCCTGGCTCCTAGAGCCTCAGCAATCAAGGAGCAAGGCTTCTCTGAGGCAGTGGCAGCACGAATTGAGGCTCCTCAAAGAAGATCAACCAGATCTATCTATGAGGCAAAGTGGACCATTTTTTTTAAAAACGTGGTGCCTCAGTAATCAGGTGGACTTCAGGGCACCACCTCTAAAAGCCATTGCTGACTTCCTCCTGCACTTATTTCAGGACAAGTAGTTGCAACCAGGCACTTTTGATGGCTACAGATCAGCCATTGCTGACAAACTTGGCAATTCAACCATTAATGTCAGCAAGGATGAAAACCTCACTCGTCTCCTGGATAGCTTCCACAGAGACAGACCTAAGGGCAGGAGGGGCATCCCCTCCTGGAACCTTTCCCTGGTGCTACACCAGCTCAGAAAGGCTCCCTTTGAACCCCTTAAAGAGGCCTCCTTAAAACATCTAACCTTCAAGACTGTTTTCTTACTGGCCTTGGGTTCAGGTTAACGCAGGAGTGAGATCCATGCTTGGTTACATAAGAACATCAGACACTAGTCAGACTGGTCCAAGGTGTCTTTGTACCCCTCACCCAGTTTCCTATCCAAGAACCAACTGGCTAAGGAGGGTCCAGATAGTGTGGCACCAGTGGTCATTCCAGCTCTGGTGCCCTCCCTGGATAGGTCACTCAAGGGTGACAGGTTCCTATGTCCAGTTAGAGCCCTGCGCTACTACTTGGACAGGACTACAGACCTCAGGCAGAACAAGGAGTTAGTTTTGTCTCCTTCAAGAAAGGGTTTGACAAGGCCATCTCACCTGCCACCATCTCCTCATGGATCAAACAGACTGTGATTCTGTACTATGAGCTCTGACCGGGAGGCCTTTCCTTACATCAGGTTGAAGCCCATGATGTTAGGGCCTTTGCTGCATCTAAGGCTTTGCACTCAGGGATCTCCTTAGATCAGATCTTGTCAGCCTGCCACTGGAAATCACACAACACCTTCACTCAGTTTTATCTGAAGGATGTTGCCTGGGCTGACTCGGAGCTATTCCACCTGGGACCTGTAGTGGCTGCCCAACAGGTGCACCACCAGGCCCAGAAATGAGGAGATGTTGTATATATGTAAATATGTACATACTGTAAATATGTTAAATATGTACATAATGTAAATATATTCATTGTACATATATATTCAAAAAAAAAAAAACTCTGACTTGCTTCCCTTGGGAAGTTATTTCTTCTGGGACTGAACTCAGCCCCTCTCTCTCTCTCTCCCTTCCCAGATCATCACTGGGAGGGAAAGAAAAGGGGGGGGGCAGTGTCGGTAGACTTCCGGGTTAACCAGTTAGTTGACAGCCGACCTTGACCTTTCAGGGTTCTCTGACCCTAGGTCAAATGGGCCATCTCAGTTTTTGTTTTATGAGTCCCTAGCTGCTTACCCTCCTACCAAGCGGTAGTTATTCAGCAATTGTCCATTGGATAGGATGTATTAACGCAATAAAATTGCAAATTTAATAAGTAAATTAACTTTTTATAAGTTAATACCCTATCCAATGGACAGGCAAGGCCCACCCAACCGACCCCGCTACCAGCTTACTAGGGTCTAAATCTGTTTGGACAACGAAAAAGATGAACTGACGTCACTCTGTCTAGACAGGAAGCAAGTATGATGCGCCACCTAGCGAATGCACACTACTGACCGGTCCTGCTGGTACTATGTACAGGACGTCTTTTTCTGGCGTTTGGCGGGACCAGTCGCACCGACAGGTAAAGCAATTGTCCATTGGATAGGGTATTAACTTATAAAAATTTAATTTACTTATTAAATTTGCAATTTTCTTATTTGTAGCAAAATAATGACATAAGTAAATGTCAAATATCTTCAAAAGTATTAAAGTTAGGGAACTCTTTTCAAATATGTTATTCATCTACTTTTTGATAAGCTATCACATAGTAAAGTTTCAGATCTGTTGCGCATTGGATAGCTGAGTAATACCTACTTTGAAAATCTACAGTTGAGTAAATCCATTGTAACTCCAAAACTATTGCAGTTACAGTATTTTCCTAAAATATGTTATTCAGCTACTTTGTCCTTAACTATAAGATGGCATATAGTTTGGGGTTCTATTGCATGCCATAAGTGAGTAATAGCTATTTCCTTATTTGAAGCAAAATAATGACATAAGTAAATGTCAAATATCTTCAAAAGTATTAAAATTAGGGAATTCTTTTCAAATATGTTATTCATCTACTTTTTGATAAGCTATCACATAGTAAAGTTTCAGACCTGTTGCACATTGCATAGCTGAGTAATAGCTACTTTGAAATTGTGACTGTTGAGGAAATCCATTGTAACTCCAAAACTATTGCAGTTACAGTATTTTCCTAAATATGTTATTCAGCTACTTTGTCCTTAACTATAAGATGGCATATAGTTTGTGGTTCTATTGCATGCCATAAGTGAGTAATAGCTATTTTCTTATTAGTAGCAAAATAATGACATAAGTAAATGTGAAATATCTTCAAAAGTATTCAAGTTAGGGAAATATTTTGAAATATGTTATTCATCTAGTTTTTGATAAGCTATGAGATAGTAAAGTTACAGACCTGTTGCACATTGGATAGCTGAGTAATAGCTACTTTGTAATTCTGACTGTTGAGTAAATCCATTGTAACTCAAAAACTACTGCAGTTACAGTATTTTCACAAAATAATTTGTTCAGCTACTTTTTCCTTAACTATAAGATGGCATATCGTTTGGGGTTCCATTGCATGTCATAAGTGAGCAATAGCCATTTTCTTATTTGCAGCAAAATTATGATGGAAATAAATGTCAAATACCTTCACAAGTATTAAAGTTAGGCAAATCTTTTCATTTGTTTTTCATCTAGTTTTTGATAAGCTTACTTTTCCTGTGTCCTGTATATTTTTGTTGCTTTTGCAGATCTAGGTCAATAGCTAAATGAGTAGATAGCTGAGTAATAGCTACTAAAATGAGTAAATGTCTTTTATCTCTAAAAGTATTATAGGTAGGCAATTTCTTCTAAATAAGTCATTCACCTACTTTTGGGTGATCTACCACATAGTGAAGTTGCAGATCTATAGCTTTTTGCATAGCACACTCATAGCTACTAAAATGAGTAAATACCTTTTATCTGTAAAAGTATTGCATACACACAATTTCTTCTAAATAAGTCATTTACCGACTTTTGGGTGATCTACCACATAGTGAAGTTGCAGAACTGTAGCTCTTTGGATAGCTGAGTAACAGGTACTTAAATGAGTAAATGTCTTTTATCTTTAAAAGTATTGGACATAGACAATTTCTTCTAAGTAAAGTCCTTCACCTACTTTTGGGCGATCTACCACATAGTGAAGTTGCAGAACTGTAGCTCTTTGGATGGCAGAGTAATAGCCACTAAAATGAGTAAATGTCTTTTATCTCTAAAAGTATTACAGATAGGCAATTTATTCTAAATATGTCCTTCACCTACTTTGGGTTGATCTACTGCATAATAAAGTTGCAGAACTGTAGCTCTTTGGATGGCAGAGTAAAAGCTACTAAAATGAGTAAATGCCTTTTGTCTTTAAAAGTATTGCAATCAAACATTAAACTTGTTGTCACTTCTACATGTGCCTCCACCTCACAAGAAAATTTATATTCCACTATCTTTAGTACATCTAATTTATACGGCGGGAGATAAATGCATGCGTCAGAATGCTTGTTACAGATGAATTAATACTTATTTACTCTATATAAAGTAATACTTTAAAGTAGATATCATTGATATATTTTCAATGTATCAGGAATCATAAATACCTCCTGTTCATGCAGATGCTAGAAATAGCACGAAACTGTTTTAAAGCAGATACCTTCTCAATGCTTCCATAATATCTGTAATAATCAATGCAAAAGTCTGTCCATCTGTCTGAAGCCTCTAGCTAATCTATTCATCACATTTGGACCAACACATGCTCATTGGATTGAAATAACTGTTAATTCTTTAAATCTAAAATTATTTATCTTTGTCTGCATGGACATGTTGTATACTGTTGGAAAAGTCTGATAATTTACTTTTCAATTGTGTACAATTCATCAAAATCTTAATAATGGCCTCAGAGAAATTATCATAACCCAGCTCCTGTTGTGTACAGAAGTATTTCAGGTACAGTTTCAGTATGTATGGTGGAAAGACTTTTTAATTTCCTTTGTAAATTAAATTCAGTTCATTGATATATTAAACCATTGCAAATATAATTGTAGTTCTAACATTTATTGTAACAAGAGTTGGCTTAAAATGCCACTCAAAGTGCAGGTAATTAGGAATCATTTGCACCTCGGTCTACGCCTCTACAAGATTACTCTCTGGAATTGGTAGTTATTTACTGCAGCTTGTTGCCCTCCAGTACAAGTCATCTAGTCACTCTGTGATTGAGATGGAGCATCCCCTCAAGTATCCAAGCAAACCAGCCTCATCTGTCACAAAAAAAAACAAGAGTAAGAAAGATAAGTGTGGAAAATAGCTGCAAAATGTGATCTTCACTGCTGCTTAGAATTACACAAAAGTCACTGAAACTTGTGGGAGGATTTTGCTAAAAATTCAAATTTCAGTAAGCGGGATTTATGTAAAAACACCCCATTTGGTTTGCTTTTGTGATTGGTTCAGAAAATAGAAGCCATTTTAAGGGTTGTAGAATATTCATTTCGGTCAGAGAAAGGTAATAGCTAAAAGAATGAGAAATTTCTGGGAATAAATTCTTTTTATTTTCCAAAGTATCTCATTGCTTTAACTCTATGCAGAAGCCTTCCAATTCCTAGGGTACCAAAGAAGTAATGTTCTAGTATTGCATTGATAAAATAGATCCAATAACAGGTAGTGAAGTTTATATAAGCAAAATATGCTCATGAAAATCACTAAGAAATGTGTAAAAAGTTTACAAGTACAGGATAAAAGGTTATAATTTCCTCAGATTTGTTGTACAACTTTATATGGTAAGTTTCCCCACCATTTTTATGTGGTTGTTTTTGCATTGAATTTATTTTTGCCTTATTTGTTAGTCTAAGAGCAAAAATCGTCTTCAAAAGTAAAATCAACATGATCAACATAATGCAATGGTGAAAAAATGATCAAAATTTGAGAAGAAAAGAAATCATGATCATTGAAGATTAGTAATTGAAGTTAGAATATTAGAGGTTGAGATTGCTAAAATCATTGATTATAACCCATTTGAACCTTATTGAACAGTTGTTGTTTTAATGATTTAAAATGTTATCCACTGACACAGAAAGACAATGGATTGCCTTGCCCTAAAAAGACCTCAGCGACTTTGAAGTGTACAGTTTGACATATGATCATTTGTTCAGACCCAGCATGTAGTAGGAAATTGGATCCACAAGGGATTGCCACAAAACTATCAACTCTCATAGATAAGGCCACTGGGATTAAAACACATGATAACAGAGGGGTATGTGAGTACATAAACTGTTTAACACAGAAAATACTTGACAAATATAAGTGTGAAAATCCTCTGATGCCAACAATCTTGTCTCAGAAAACTCTAACTTGCCAAGAAAACTTCTCACTCTACTATACTCTGCAATCGTTTGAACTAAGTTTCCGTTTCATTTGTATAAATAGGGTTTAAAATTAGAATGGACTTGTTGTGCACAAGGCATTGCTTTGAACCAGGTGTAAAATTTGGAAATAGTGTAATTTGGTAATTTTATTGCGTTAATACATCCTATCCAATGGACAGTTGCTAATCCGGTCGGCGCAGACCGGCCCGCCAAACAACAGAAAAAGTCATCTTATATGAGTGCATAATGCCCCCACAAGCTGGCCGGTCTACCCAGTACTGTGCACTCCCCCAGATGGCGCCTCGTACTTCCTTCGTGTCTAGACAACGTGACGTCATATCATCTTTTTCGTTTGGCGCGTGTACTGTGCAGACGTGTTTTCAACATCTCCAGAGTTTTTAAAGGAAAAAGTGTGCTTTATGACGGATTTTCAACCTTAATTGCAAATAATTAAGCGTCCCTGAAAGGGCGCTTATTTGGTTTCGCCTCAGTTTCCTCGCCGCCGCCGCATTATGGGCTCCCTTGAATATCTCCCTTATTATTGCAAGCTTTTTAACCATATTTGGCAGTTATATACCTTAGGCGTGGGAAAATTTTTCCACATGCTTAAATTTGACCTTTGATCTTTATCAAGGTCACATGATCAAAAAAATAGTTTTTTCGGGTACACCCGCCCGTCATCGCAGTTCAGGAAAATCTACTGACCGCAGAGGCTTGTAACTTCATACACATGTTTATACTATCAAAAATGTGAGCTAATTAGATTTTGGGAGCAATCCGATGAAAATTGACCGATTTATGAGTGATTTTCTCACAGGTACCAATCAGAAAGCTTAAAATTCATGTGAACCCCCCTATTATCTTCTTAAGTATTGCATTTAGAGCCATAAAATGTATTGGGAGGTAGTAGGAAACCATATGTGGAGAGTCTAGAAAGCAAGTCAAATTTCCCCCCCAACCCCCCTGTAGGGGTCAAACTGGGGTCATAAAATAGCCAATTTCATCTTTTCCCCTTATATCTCCTTTATTCTTGCTTCTAGAGCTTGAGAATGTATTAAGAAGTATTACTCCTAGACCTCCTGGGGCCCCAGTAGCCAAAGTTCCCCTGCCAGTCCTCAAGGAGCTGGAACACCAGGCTAGACAAAATATCTCAACCCTCAATTTCACCGCTGCATTTGCCAAAACCTCCTCTTCTTGCAATGCTTCCTTGGAAAAATGCCAACATAGCATTAAATCAACGGTCAAGAAGATTAAATCTCAGATTCAGAAAGGTGCCAATCCTGAGAAAGCAGCAAAGCGCGGATATGAGGAAGTAGCTGAATACATGGATTTTTGGAACAAGACAGTTCTTGTCCAACACAGGGCCCTCACATGTCTCAGCAAGTCTCTAGCCCATATTCTCCAGAGGGAGCTATACTCTATGGCTAATACCGGCTTGCTTAGGCGCGAAGCCGAGATGACTCTATTACATCCACAGTTAGGAGAAACGAGACGTCAAGAACTTAGGAACTCGTCCTTTTGGGGCTCTTCCTTGTTCGAGTCTCAACTCGTGAAGGAAGGTGAGGACTTCCTTCTCAAAAAAGGCACCTCAAAAGATTCTCAGGGTTTCGCACCCTACCAGAATAAGCCCTTTCGTGGTCCCCACAAGAAAAGAGGCTCCTACAGAAAATGCCCCTATGGGGGCAAATCCGGGCAATACCTCTCAAAGCAGTAACCAATCCTTTCCCTCGGGAAGAGGAAAATCCAACTTCAGAGGCTCCAGGGGTCGTTTTCGACCCCACAATAGGGGAAGGGGACGTGGAAACCCCCCTTCCCAATGACTCCTCCAAAGCCTCACTCAGTCCACCAGTAGGAGGTCGCCTCCGTTCTTTCAGGAGAGACTGGCTAACAAACAAATGTTCTCAAAACGTGTTAAACATTATCACCAATGGCTACGTTCTGCCATTCCGTTCAAATCCAAACTTGATCAGATTTCCTCTGATTCTGTCAGAGTACAAGGCCCAACAAAAAGACCAAGCTTTGGCCACTTGTATCCAGTCTCTCCTGTCAAAGAACGCTATCGAAAGGGTGGAAAATGTAAAATCTCTCGGGTTTTACAGTCGCCTGTTTCTAGTACCCAAACCTCACCAAAGGTGGAGGCCAGTCATAGACTTAAGCAGGCTCAACACTTTTCTACACGTAGAAAAGTTCAAAATGGAAACTCCAGAGTCCATCCGGACTTCCCTGATTCCAGGGGAGTGGGTATCGTCGATAGACCTGTCAGACGCTTACCTACACATCCCCATCCCCATCCACCCAAACTCTAAGGTTTTGCTACAAGGCTCAGGTGTTCCAGTTCACCTCCCTCCCGTTCGGGCTGGCCACAGCCCCCCAGGTCTTTACAATGATTGTAAAGGAAGTGAAACTCATGGCCCTCTCAAGAGGACTCAGAATTCACCAATACCTGGACGACTGGCTGATCAGGTCCCAGTCTCAGGAGGAAGCCCAAGTGAACACACAGGCAGTGGTAGACCTAACTCAGTCCTTGGGGTGGATAATAAATCAGGAAAAATCAGAACTGAAACCTACTCAGGTGTTTTCGTTCGTGGGCTACGAATACCACCTAGATTCAGCCCTTGTAAAACCCACTCAAGAGAGATGGCTCAAACTTCAGGATTTGATCCTACGACTCAAGTCAAAATGTGTTTTGACTGCAAGATGTTTGATGTCTCTAATTGGGTTGCTAGCCTCAACGGAGAAAATGGTCCCGGAGGGATGCCTTCACATGAGGCCCTTTCAGTTTCATCTCAAGGAGCACTGGAGATATCCTCAGTCGCTGGACAACCTCCTTCCTTGGACAGAAGCCATTGCAGCCCACCTAGATTGGTGGCAAAATCCCTCAAACGTGATGAAAGGTGCAGACCTTCATCCCAAAGACCACAGTATCCAACTCTTTACCGACGCCTCAAACGAAGGTTGGGGTGCTCACTTAGACCAAAACTCTACAAAGGGTCTGTGGTCAGATCGGGAAAAAAGGCTACACATAAATGTCCTAGAATTGAAGGCGGTCTCCCTGGCCCTTCAAGACTTCAAGGACCAGTGCCAGAATCAAATGTAGACTTATTTGCCACTCACCTGAACCACAAGCTCCCACTGTACATGTCTCCTATCCCAGACCCAAGGGCCTGGGACATAGATGCTCTAAACATAAACTGGACCAACCTCACAGCCTATGCGTACCCTCCTACGGCTCTCCTTCACAAGGTGATCCAAAAGATCAGGTAATGCCATTGCCTGATCATCGTAATAGCCCCAGGCTGGCCAGGGATGCCCTGGTTTTGGGACCTAGTGCAGCTCTCAACAGAGATCCCACTACAACTCCCAGTGTCAACGACCCTATTCAGACAGTCCCACAAGTATGTGTTCCACAACAACCCCCAGCACCTGAACCTCCACGCCTGGTGTCTAGGAGCGGACAACTCCAAGAACAAGGCTTCTCTGTGGAGGTGGCAGAGAGAATTGCTGCCCCTCAGTGGTCATCAACAAGGACCATCTATAAGTCAAAGTGGGCCCTTTTTGAAAAATGGTGCAGAGAAAATTCGGTGGATTTCTCCATCTGTGAAACAAATCTCATTTTTTCATGTACCTGTACCAAGACCTAAACAGGCGCCCCTCGACCATTGATGGTTACAGGACTGCAATCGTTGACACTTTGGGCCCATCGGGCCAGCATATTGCACACAATGCAGACCTACATAGGTTACTCTCCAGTTTTCACAGGGATCGTCCCAAAAGTTCCAGAAACTTACCCAAGTGGAACCTTTCTGTTGTCCTCAACGAGCTCACAAAAGCACCAATTGAGCCCATGAAAGACACAGACCTCAAACATCTCACTCTCAAAACTGCTTTCTTGCTAGCTTTGGCCTCCGGCAAGCGCCGCAGCGAAATCCATGCCTGGGTCGCAAACAAAGTATCTAATCTAGGCCAATGGGAAAAGGTCGCCTTGTTCCCCTCTTCTGATTTCATAGTCAAAAACCAACTAGCAAGAGAAGGTTCTCAAAGTGTGTCTCCGGTGACTATTCCTGCTTTGACTACCATTGTAGATAGACAATTTAAAGAAGACAGGACCCTGTGTCCGGTACGGGCCCTGAGGTATTATCTGGACCGAACCAAAGACCTGAGAGGGTCTCGTTCCCTCCTTTTTATCTCCTTCAAGAAAGGACATACCTCAGACATCAGACCCGCTACTCTCTCTTCCTGGTTGAAACAAACCATCCTACTTTGTTACAAACAAGCAGACCAACAAGCCTTGGACTTGGTCCAAGTTAAAGCGCATGACATCTGGGCCTTCGCGGCCTCTAAGGCCTTTTACGGTGGGGTATCGGTGGACCAAATCATGCAAGCCTGTCACTGGAAAGCTCACAACACATTTACAAATTTTTACCTCAAAGACCTTACTTGGTCGGACACCGACAACAATATGTATCTGGGACCCGTAGTGGCGGCACAACAAGTCCTAGATCCTTCCCCTCAGACCAGTTGTCCTCGGAAAGAAAAAAAGGGGGGGGCACATCCGCTACAACCAAGTCTTCAGGAGTCTCTCCCAGGATCTAGGTATTCCTTTACCTTCAAGATGTTACGGGTAAGGTCATTTTGTTTTTTAATTATCAAGTATTTTGTATTAAGGACATACTTAGTTGTCATTAATCTCATATTTAGGTGATAAAAATTTATGAGATGTCCAACCATTGGGTTGGTCAGTCATTCGTGAAGGTCCCTCAGGGACCCTAGACCTCAAGTGAGCACTGCTGCACTTCCGTCCTACAGTCAAACATCTAGACAGTTTCAGCACTGTCTCTCTTTTCTTAGGTTTTTGGCTTTACAGGCCCGGTCTTCGGGATCGGGGCACTGTAAATGGGACTCAGACTGGTTTTTCTGGCACTATTCTATATATATCTTAATTCAAAATTCTTAGAAAAAATGACATATCTTCCAGTCTCAGCTGTAATCCCGCCACCAGGCGGTTGAATTCAGCATTAAGTCCCACATGGTAAGCTATTGTAGCGTAATAAAATTGAAAATTTTAATTACTTAAATGTAGCTTTTATAAGCTACAAGCTTATCATGTGGGACTTAGGAGAGTCCCACCCTGCCTCCCCGCTGTTTACAGCTGAGGGGTAGGTTTTAGAAAATTTCAACGAGAAAGTAGGACGATTGGTCAGAAGTTATCACGTGACGACAACTACCAGCATATCCGGTGGCTAACAAGAACTGTTGGCCGCGGGTGTGGCAACCCGAGAACAGCATTAAGTCCCACATGGTAAGCTTGTAGCTTATAAAATCTACATTTAAGTAATTAAAATTTTCAATTTTGTGTTTTTGCCTTTTATCTCCTTTATTCTTGCTTTTAGAGCTTTAGAATGTATTAAGAGGTATTGGGAAACCTTATTTGATGAGTCTAGATAGCCGGTCAGATTTACCCCCACATCCCCCCTTATGGGTCAAATTGGGGTCATAAAATAGCTGATTTTGTGTTTTGGCCTTTTATCTCCTTTATTCTTGCTTTTACAGTTTTAGAATGTATTAAGAGGTATTGGGAAACCTTATGTGAAGAGTCTAGATAGCTGGTCAGATTTACCCCTGGATCCCCCCTTATGGGTCAAACTGGGGTCATAAAATAGCCGATTTTGTGTTTTTGCCTTTTATCTCTTTTATTCTTTTAGAGTTTTAGAATGTATTGAGAGGTATTGGGCAACCTTATGTGAAGAGTCTAGCACTGTTACTCTTTAATTAAGTAGTTTTATGGTGTAACTTTTGACCTATTATAAGTATTGATGCTTTATGCATTCTTACCCAGAGCATTTATTCAATTAACTTTTCGCAATTTATGACCATAGAAAACAAAATAAAGCTTAAATTTTTCTTTCATGTTAATGCATGAACTTCCACAGTCTGCTTAACTTTCACTTCTTCTCTCAGCACTGCATGTTTTTATTTTCAAAAACATTTTTCTACTGTATATTATATTGCAGTGAACCTTTTTGGGACGCTTAGTTTTTGTTAGCAAAAACATTTTTCTAGTTTGGAGTAGAAGGGTTATCTATATATCAAGCACGGATATACATTAAGAAATCTGCTGGAAACGCTCTCTAGCTGACTTAATTTAGTGTTGATGATAGGGCAGTTAACGATGAGAAATATGAAGGCTGCCATTTTACTAGTTTCCTCCCATTCAACAATTGTGTTGTTAGGGGCAGATCTACATGAAGGAAAATACTGGATATTCTACTTACAAGGTATTGTTATCCGTGTCTTTGTTGTGATTGTCCCTTCTGTAACCTTCCAGCGACAAATCATGAAGGAAACGTCAGTACTTTCTAGTATTTGCAACTAGCAATCACGCAAAACTTCATTCTATGTAGTATTTAACACTGTAAATAGAAGGAATTCCCATCAGAAGAGGTGCATTCTTCAGATTTCTTCAGAGCGCACTGGTACCGACTTCTCTGCTGTATAGCATCAGTCACACCAGCCTAGCTCAAGTATTAGTGTTTTTTCATCAGAGGCAAGAGGTGTATTCTTCAGATTTCTTCAGAGCGCACTGGTCCAGACATCTTTGCTGTAAAGCATTAGTCGACCGGCAAGCTCCAGTTCAGCCGACCTTACAATAGAAGTGATATCAGTCCCTCCCTTGCAGACCCGGCTTTGTTGTCGGTAGTGGGGGTTGTGGATGGCCAGTTCACTGGTTTTATCACGGAAGGAAGAAAGAACTTCATCTACACATCTACAGAGCGCACTGGTCCAGGCTTCTCTGTTTTTAAAGCATCAGCCGACCGGCCAGCTCAAAAGAATGCGACCTCTGACGTCATATCCAGTCAGCCAATCGCGTGTCCTTCCTACCAAATCATGAAGCTGGTCACGTGTTTTCACCGACCAGGAAGGTCGGAAGTGCGTTCTTCAGAACTCACGTCTACTGCGATTACAGTCTCTGCTTTGCAGACCCGGCCTTATTGTCGGTAGTGGGGTTTTTGTAGACTGTAAAGTTGCTGGTTAAGTATCACGCAAAGAACACGACCACTGACGTCATCTCCAGTCAGCCAATCGCGTGTCTTTCCGACCAAATCACGAAGCTGGTCACGTGTTTTCACCAACCAGGAAGGTCGGAACTCCGTTCCTCAGAACTCACGTCTACTGTGACTCCAGTCCCTGCTTTGCAGACCCGGCTTTGTTGTTGGTAGTGAGGTTTTGTGGACAGTTCAGCATACTGTAAAGTTGCCAGTCAAGTATCACACTAGAACGCGACCACTGACGTCATCTCCAATCAGCCAATCGCGTGTCCTTCCTACCAGCAGACTGGTCACGTGACACGCCGAACAACAATTGCTTCTAAAAATAGTTCACAAGGGCTTTCCCAGCAACTGTCAAATCTAGAGATAAGACGTGCGATTCAAAGAAATACTTTAATTAATGGAGGAAACCTACAGCAAGCTGAATTCAACACAAAAGATAGTTGTATCCACCGGAAGCATCCGGTGGATACTTTGGTTTAGCGTTCGCTACGCCGCCGCCGCCGCGCGTAGAGAGATTTTCGGCGTTAACGCTCTAAGAGGAAAACAACAGCAGCTAGGTTCACCAAATTTGCAGGACATCTTCATTGGGGGGTAAGCTTCTCTGGGAAGGAAAATAGCCTCATTCTGAAAAACAAGATGGCCGCCACGGGCATTTCTTTGAAAATAATCTACATTTTTCTACTGGCTGTTGCTCATATGTAGAAGGTTGAATCTCTTCATAGGTGATATGTATGACACATATACATGTCCTCTACAACCTTGCACACATTTGACCTTGAAGCTCCTAACTCAAGGTCATCCACGGAGTGCCGAAGTAACCCACATAGAGGACTTTAAAAGTGCCTATATCTCCCTTATTATTGGTCCTAGAGGTTTGCAATGTGAAGCCAACCTATAGGAAATCATGTGCTGTGAATCTTCTGATGTGGTCAGATTTGACCTTGGACCCCTCCTTCAAGGTCAAACAAGGATAGCCAAACTTAAAAGTGCTTATAAGTCGCTTATTATCGATCCTAGAGGTTTGGGATGGTAAACCAACATATAGGAAATCATGTGCTGCGAATCTTCTGATGTGGTCAGATTTGACCTTGGACCCCTCCTTCAAGGTCAAACGAGGATAGCCAAACTTAAAAGTGCTTATAACTCGCTTATTATCGATCCTAGAGGTTTGGGATGGTAAACCAACATATAGGAAATCATGGGCTGGGAATCTTCTGGTGTGGTCAGATTTGACCTTGGGCCCCTCCTTCAAGGTCAAATGAGGACAGCCAAACTTAAAAGTGCTTATAACTTGCTTATTATTGGTCCTAGAGGTTTGGGATGGTAAACCAACATATAGGAAATCATGGGCTGGGAATCTTCTGGCGTGGTCGGATTTAACCTTGGGCCCCTCCTTCGAGGTCAAACGAGGATAGCCAAACTTAAAAGTGCTTATAACTCGCTTATTATTGGTCCTAGAGTGTTGGGATGGTAAACCAACATATAGGAAATCATGGGCTGGGAATCTTCTGGCGTGGTCGGATTTGACCTTGGGCCCCTCCTTCAAGGTCAAACGAGGACAGCCAAACTTAAAAGTGCTTATAACTCGCTTTTTATTGGTCCTAGAGGTTTGGGATGGTAAACCAACATATAGAAAATCATGGGCTGGGAATCTTCTGGTGTGGTCGGATTTGACCTTGGGCCGCTCATTCAAGGTCAAACAAGGACAGCCAAACTTAAAAGTGCTTATAACTCGCTTATTATTGGTCCTAGATGTTTGGGATGGTAAACCAACATATAGGAAATCATCTGGTGTGGTCGGATTTGACCTTGGGCCCCTCCTTCAAGGTCAAATGCGGACAGCCAAACTTAAAAGTGCTTATAACTCGCTTATTATTGGTTCTAGAGGTTTGGGATGGTAAACCAACCTATAGGAAATCATGGGCTGGGAATCTTCTGGCGTGGTCGGATTTGACCTTGGGCCCCTCCTTCGAGGTCAAACGAGGATAGCCAAACTTAAAAGTGCTTATAGCTCGCTTATTATTGATCCCAGTGGTTTGGGATGGTAAACCAACATACAGGAAATCATGGGCGGGGAATCTTCTGGCATGGTCGGATTTGACCTTGGGCCCCTCCTTCAAGGTCAAGTGAGGACAGCCAAACTTAAAAGTGCCTATAACTCGCTTATTATTGGTTCTAGAGGTTTGGGATGGTAAACCAACATATAGAAAATCATGGGCTGGGAATCTTCTGGTGTGGTTGGATTTGACCTTGGGCCCCTCCTTGAAGGTCAAATGAGGACAGCCAAACTTAAAAGTGCTTATAACTTGCTTATTATTGGTCCTAGATGTTTGGGATGGTAAACCAACATATAGGAAATCATGGGCTGGGAATCTTCTGGCGTGGTCGGATTTGACCTTGGGGCCCCTCCTTCAAGGTCAAACGAGGACAGCCAAAGGTAAAAGTGCCTATAACTCGCTTATTATTGGTCCTAGAGGTTTGGGATGGTAAACCAACATATTGAAAATCATGGGCTGGGAATCTTCTGGTGTGGTCGGATTTGACCTTGGGCCCCTCCTTCAAGGTCAAATGAGGACAGCCAAACTTAAAAGCGCTTATAACTCGCTTATTATTGGTCCTAGAGGTTTGGGATGGTAAACCAACATATTGAAAATCATGGGCTGGGAATCTTCTGGTGTGGTCGGATTTGACCTTGGGCCCCTCCTTGAAGGTCAAATGAGGACAGCCAAACTTAGAAGTGCTTATAACTTGCTTATTATTGGTCCTAGAGGTTTTGGTGCATTGTCTTTATGGTGGATACAATTTGCATCGGTTTTCCGATGCGCTAGGTCTAGTTGTAAAATTGCTTTAGCAACTGGTTACAGAGTGTACCGACCGGTACCGGCTATGCAGCCTTGTACACTTGCTTTAGCAACTGGCTACATATGGCTTCAACGTACCGGTTACAAAGTCTACCGACTGGGTACTGGCTACACAGTCCTTACTGTACAGTGCTTCAACCCAACTTGGTCCAGTTTTTTGCCGGTTACAGAGAATTACTGTTTACAGTAAATTACCGGTTATGGAGACCTGGGTACCGGACAGTTGCCTAAGGTAAATTTGGTTACAGAGAATTCTTAGACCGGTCAGTGGTCTTGGTGATATGACAGTGTCCCAAGCTACTGCCAGGCAACCTTCCCTTATCATACCTCTCAACAGCCTGTTATTGGTGCTGGACTTGACTGGAGAGATAATAGATTTCACCTTTACAAACACAGACCTGAATAAGAAATAGGTCTTATCAAAACAAAAACAAAAAAAAGGTGGTCGATAGTCAGACAAGTTCTTCATCATGTCCGGCCAAGGGTCAGCCATCTCACAAATGACAATTACTGTGTAAATGCTGCACCTAGCAGGATGCTGGCCTGGGGCAAGAGTCTTTTAAGTGTGAAAAGTTGTGTCAGCCCCACCGGACCGGACCACAGCAAGAACAGAGAGATCATTGGATCATTGTCACCAGACCGGACCAGAGGCCAGGGGGACAGAAATGCTATCAAATGTCCCAAATGTGGCACACAACTGCCTGTAGGGTCCAGACTAAAGCCGTTTGGGAACTTAGGAAGCCTTGGGGGCTGGACCCTAGGTAGTGCAAATGTTGAAAGAGGACTACACTCTCTTTCCAGTCAAGACCAAGCTTGACAAAGTCACCCAAAATTATCAACTGCTATGTACATCCTCACAGGAACCTATATTGGTTAGAGGCATTACATCAGCTTATGGACAAAGATGCAGTCGAGCCAGTTCAAAATCTCTGGGCTTCTTCAACCTTTCTTGGTTCCAAACCCATACAACCATTGGAGACCTATTCTAGGTCTGAGCAAACCAAACCTTTCGGAGACCATCAGGACCACCCTCCAACAATGGGAGAGGGTTACCTCAATAGATTTCAAGGACGCCTACTTCCATATACCAATACAGGAACAGTCCAGGACATATCAAATTTCATGTCCAGGGTCGGACATACCAGTTCAAAGCACTGTCTTTTAGTCTATCCACTGCACCCATGGAGCTCACTGTAGTAGCAAAGGAGTTGAAACTGATGGTCATACATACGGGTATAATAATCCACCAGTACTTAGACGACTGGTTGGTGAAAGCCAGTCATCCCACCAGGTTTGTCTCCAGCATACACTAGATCTAGTGAAAATATGCCAAGTATTAGGTTGGCTGGTGAATTTAGAATAATCGGAACTGGAACCAAAAGCAGGTCTTCGACCTTGTAGGTTACCAGTTCGACCTCATGGCCGGTCGTGGTCTGACCTATACCGGACCGTTGGCAGAACCTTCAGGACAAAATACTAGAAATACTGTCACTACCGGCTTGTCCGGTCCAGCAGTTCATGTCTGATAGGTTTACTAACAGCCACAGGAAAGCAAGTTCACCTAGGCCGACTTCATAGGAGACCCATACAGTGGCATCTCAAAAACAAATGGAGGGTACCAGAGTCACTAGAAAAGGTGATTCCAATACCAAGGTGATTGCACCCACATTTACAATGGTGACTGCAAGAGGACAATGTCCTTACAGGCCAACCATTACACCCAAATAAAACATGATCTGCAAATTTTTACAGATGCATCAAAAGCAGGGTGGGGCGCTCACTTAAATGAACGCACTGCAAGAGGCACCTGGTCCCTTCCAGAAAGCAAGTTGCATATCAATTACCTAGAACTCAAGGCAGTCTTTCTAGCCTTAAAAGAGTTCCAAGACCTCTGTATACACAAGATAGTACTTGTAGAGACAGACAACACCACAGTGGTGTCATACATAAACAAGGAAGGAGGCATGAGGTCGGGCCCACTTTGTGCTTTACTATGGAGAATCTTGACCTGGTGCACCAGAAATCAAGTAACTCTCAAAGCTCGACACATTCCGGGCCGGCTGAGTGTGGTAGCAGAAAAGCTATCCAGGCTAGGCCAGACCACCCAAACAGAGTGGTCTCTCCTTCAGGAGGTCTTCCAAGCAATATGCCATAGGTGGCACCGGCCTCAAATAGACCTATTTGCCACTTGGTTCAACAACAAGTTGCCTTTGTTTGTGTCACCGGTACCGGATCCCCTGGCCACAGCAGTGGATGCGCTCAGTCTGCCATGGTAGGATTAGGAAGCATACACCTTCCCACTATCAGCCATATTGGGCAAAGCGGTGATGTTGCAGGACTCCGCATGCAAGAGAATCATTCTGATTGCTCCGGGGTGGCCCAACATGCCTTGGTTTTGGGATCCAGTGTTCATGTCCAGTCAAATCCCACTGAGCCTGCCCAATCTGCCCAACCTGTTGACACAACCATTCAATCAGATCCCTCACAGAAATCTGACAAATCTTAATCTTGATGCACGGCTCCTGAAGCCTCAGCATTCGAGGAGCAGGGCTTCTCTGAGGCGGTGGCAGCAAGAATTGAGGCTCCTCAAAGGGGATCAACCAGATCAGTCTATGAGGCAAAGTGGACCATTTTTACAAGTGGTGCGTCACTAATCAGGTGGACCTCAGGGTACCTCTGTAAAGTCAGTTGCTGACTTCCTTATGTACCTCATGAGGACAGGAAGCTACAGCCCAGCACCATTGATGGTTACAGTTCAGCTATTGCTGATAAACTGGGAAATTTACCCTTCAACATCAGCAAGGACAAAAATCTCGCTCGTCTCTTGGATAGTTTCCAGAGACAGACCCAAAGGCAGGAGGGGCATACTCTCCTGGAACCTCTCACTGGTCTTGCACCAGCTGAATAAGGCTCCATTTGAACCAGTCAAGGAGGCCTCCTTGAAGCATTTGACCTTCAAGGTGGTATTCCTCTTGGCTCTTGGGTCGGGCAAACGCAGAAGTGAGATCCATGCTTGGCAAAACAAAAATATTAGACACCAATCCGATTGGTCAACGGTGTCCCCGTATCTATCTACCCAGCTTTCTATCCAAAAATCAGCTGGCAAAGAGGGTCCAGACAGTGTGGCCCCAGTGGTTATAACAGCCCTGGCCCCATCTCTGGATAGGTCCCTCAAGTCTGACAGGTCCCTCTTTCTGGTTAGAGCATTGCGCTACTATTTTGACAGGACCTCAGACCTCAAGTAGAATAAGGAGGTGGTTCTTGTCTCCTTTAAGAAAGGTTTCGACAAAGACGTTTGCCTCTATCTCCTCTTGGATCAAGCAGACTGTGATCCTATGTTAGGAGCTCTCTTAGGGTGTGGCTTGGGCTGACTCAGAGCTTTACCAATTGGGCTCGGTATTGGCTGCTCAGCAGATCCACAGGTGGCCCTTAGATTGAGGAGATTTGTATATATGTACATAGTATAACAATGTACAACAGTTTCTACATGTACATAGTATTAAAAAAAAAATGTGATGTGCTTCCTTCGGGAGGTTTATTGGCATTCTGGGACTGAACTCATCCCTCTCTTCCCCCTACCTCAGAGCAGGTCTGTTAAAAAGGGGGGGGGGGGGGGGGGGGGGGGGGGGGGGGGGCGACGTTGGTATAGCCCTGGGTAACCGGCTGCTGGCAGCCGACCATGGCCTTACAGGGTTTCCTGACCTTAAGGTCAACCCAGGCCTGGGCCTATAGGTCTCCTGACGAAGTCAGCCTAGACCGTAGGTTAAAATTTGCTATCATTTGTGAGTTCACATAAGTCCCTAGTAACTTACCCGCCGACCAAGCGGTAGTTATTCAGCAATTGTCCATTGGATAGGATGTATTAACGCAATAAAATTGCAAATTTAATAAGTAAATTACATTTTTATAAGTTAATACCCTATCCAATGGACACACAAGACCCTCCCAACCAACCCCGCTATCAGCTTACTAGGGTCTAGAGGTTTAGACAACGAAAAAGATGATATGACGTCACGTTGTCTAGACAGGAATGAAGTACGAGGCGCCATCTGGGGAGTGCACAGTACTGGGTAGACCGGCCAGCTTGTGTGGGCATTATGCACTCATATAAGATGACTTTTTCTGTCGTTTGGCGGGCCAGTCTGCACCGACCGGATTAGCAATTGTCCATTGGATAGGGTATTAACTTATAAAAATTAAATTTACTTATTAAATTTGCAAATTTATGGTATTGTGAGTGCTCCACCCCCTGTAAATATCACAATACATATCAGTTCATTGTGTTATGTTTAATCTTTTTCACTGATCTAGTTTTGCATAAGTTTTCTTCCCCCATTTTTCCCAGGTATATAGAAAGTAATAAGCAAGTTTGTGTATTTTTGTATGTGACTTACATGGATGTCCAAAAAAGTTACATTTTCTGAATACCATTCTGCTGCTTTAAATATTATCCTCCTTGATACGAATAATGATTGTGGGTTTTTGTACATATTTGTAAATAATCCTTTAGAATGTCATTAAAGCATTATCAAATTCAAGTGTGCTATTATTACCTTATTGCTTCTTTAACCCTATTGAATAACACACTGCAAGATTTATGTCGTCGTTTCAATGGATTTTGACCTAACCTTTTAACTACAACAACTTTTGTGATTGTAATAATTAGCCGTGAAGAAGAACTGAAAACATTCACCAATATTTATCTACAAAAGTGTCAAAAATGAGCTGAGTAACAGTAGATGTAGTAAATAATCTTAAATTTGCCACAGTGGATTATTTTCCCCATGTAGGATATAGTATATTATCACTACCAGGAGGTTATGCTCTGGGGTATGTTTGTTTGTTCACAATTGCTCCAAAACTTATAATGCAAAAAGTAAATTTTTTTTATGTGGGTAGGACGTGGACAAAGGAAATTTTGGGAAAGTTCTTGATAATATTGTGAACACATAGAAAAAATCTTAAATTCCACCCACACCCCCAAGGAAGGTCTGTTCTGTATCAATGCTTTCTAGCTTTACTTGGCATTGTGGAGAAAAGTAAAGTTTTTAATCAAATCTACAATTTTAAAGTTTGCAGGATTTTGCTTCTTATTAAAGGGTGAATTTATGCATTGGGGTGAAATTTTCATATTGTTATTAGTTCACTGGACATGTGATACCACAGACTAGTTGGGCCAACTTTGGTGTAATATTTAGAGTAAATATTAAGTGTCATTCAATGATTAATTGTGAGAGTTGTGCTGTACATTGCTATCATATGTATCAGATTATTGAGCATGCGTCTTTGTGTGTATTTTCAAGTTGTCAACTAAATATAACATTTCAGAAAGTATATGCGAGAAAAAAATATTTCCTTCTACTATGTTTCAATATTGGCACCTTTTAAATACTGGCACCTCAATATCTAGAGAGATCCATTTCAATTTCAACATATTCTTCTGTTATATGCCATATTACAATGGAAGGTGCCTACTATTTGTTTAAATTCAGGGAAGGGTTCTATTTTCTGACCACAAATTTTTTCGCTTTTAGTTCAGGCAAGTTGAGGCAACTATTTAAACCCATGACCTCAAAAGTGAGTAACCAGTGTGTTACCCACCACAAATTCTCTCATGTCAGTCTGTTTTTATTGATAAGGTTTGATAAAACTGTACACAAGTAAAAACTTCATGTGGAAAGGAGTATTTGAACCCATGACCTTAACTTTTGTCACCAGTGTGACAAATAAAAAGTGGAAAAAAATAATCCAATAGAATAATCATATACTTCACAGCTATGCATTTGGGAAAATTGACTGACTCGAATTCATCAAAACTTGATAAACTTGTGAACAAAGGGTAACTGCTATTGAAATGGCTCATTAGTCCTGTTTCAAAATAGCCCAGTTCTCAAAATGGTCCTTGAGAAACATAGCCAATGTTTCATAGGTTCGTGTGGACTGTATGTGACTCTCTGTTTCAGTGTCTTGTTTCTTTGTCCAGTCTGAAGTGAAATCTTTTCTGTCAATACATTTTTCACAGTGACAAAAACCTGCTGCCAGACAAGTTGTCACTTAGTTTAGTTCTTTGGCTTCCTTCTCATCATCCACCATTTTCTGGTTTGGGCAATATTTTTAGTAGACGTAAAAATCTATTTCCTCTTCTGTAGTAATGGTTGTATATTTGAGGTAATTTTGTTTTGTGTAATTCAATATTTCATTTCAAATGAAGCTCATGAAGAGAGAAACTGTAAATTGAGTTGAAAGAATTTAACCCTACAGTCAGGTAATGAGACCTCATATTCACAATGTATTTTACACTGAATTTGAATCTTGTGAGAATGTTTTATATGGCTTCTTGACTCCACCGTTATGGAAAGAAAAGCAAACACATTTTATTAAAGATATGACCTTTAATTAATAAAATCAGTATAAGGAAATCTCCAGACTTCTCTCATTTATTTGTCTGACAAATTGTTATGTAAACCATTCAAGTTAATTCTGTTTTCCTGCCTAAAAAGTGACTTTAACGCTTCTCATCAGTGGAAGCATGTATATTAAGATCAAGTATCCGGCATGTGAATTTAAACTGTTGTTTATCACATTGTGCCCTGAATCCTTTTCCTAAAACAATTTATCCATATTTCTGTTGTTGATACAGAAGCAATTTTATCTTGATACTTGTAAGTTTTTACTGTGTCTCTCTTGTCTAGTATTGACAATTGTTACCTGCAATTAAGGTCTGACAGTTTGAATATGACCAGTCTTAATTTCACCTTCAGCATATTGTGCAGCCCGGATCATAATGGACAGGAAGCCAGATATAGATGAGCACAACCTGAGTTGGCATTACCTTAATCAATTTTGCTTTTTGCACCTTATTACACAGGTCTTACCAAGCTATTGTTATTATGCAACATCTAATTAGACATGTGGTCAAGCTTCATTGATTTCATTTGAAAGGGCCTCTGATATTACTAACTTGGTTAACGTGATGAAAACAAAGGATGAATAATTTATTTGAATCCCCAACTGGTAAGGATTAACAAGCCACTGTCGGGCTGGTCTGCTGAGCCCCCCTGAGTGCGGGAGGCGGTGGCTATTATGTCTTGTTACTTTATGTGAGCAATGTCTTGCTACATGCTTGAGTTCTGCCTAAAGTGGAATGATCTTGAGTGAATAACTTGATCCGTGAAACGGAAACTGGAAATGGGCATATACCATATATGGTTGACTTGGAGAGATTTTAGAACAAAACCCGTCCTCCTTGCTCTCCTTTATCGATTGTACAGTCAGATATGTGTACTGTTGAAACCCTGTTAAGTCAGACCTTAAGTTACCAGAAAAATAAAAGTTCTCCAGATAATTGGGTAAATTTCATCGGAAAATATCCTTTTAGAACTTTTTGTTTGAAAATAAATATATACTACCAGACTTTTACTCAAACATGGTTTTACTGTAGTTGCTTTACAGACTTGAATAGCATAACCGAAATCTGGTACCTAGTATGAACTTAAGTCGCATGCTTTAACATGTGCAGTTAGGTCCTCATGGTTAGCAAGTTTGGCATCTAATCCCTGACTATATCACCCTGTATGTGTGTGTGTGTTCAACTCCAAAAAGTGTCATGCCCTAAACTTTGACTTCAGTAGTTTCAATGTTAAATTTGTGAAGTGGATATTCTGAGGCTGAGTGTATCTACACTCCATAACCACATTCAAAAGTGAGTAACAAAATAGACTCAGAGTTAATTTTGGGGGTAAATATATAATAAGAAAAATACACAACCTGAAGACAATGACAGCCCATTGTATATTTTATTGTTGACAGGAACGTGAAACCCAAAGTTAAGGTCTTGGGACAAAATATGGGTTGAAAACCGTTCTTTCTCATCTGTCTTTTTCTTCGTGAGTAAAGAGTGAAATGTATTTATGTTGTCATCTTATTCTTTCTCTATGTCGTTATACAGCCACATGGAGGTACTGGAATATTACAGAGATTCAAAAGACTTGCTTTTGACCTTAAAGGCTTAGTGGTTGTGAGTATTGTCTGACTACATTGTGTTTAAATGGTGTGGCATAATTGTGTGCATTATTGTGTTTCTCTGTAGATTAAAATATAACCACAATGTACTTTGACAATATATGTTTAGTTCTTATGAACAATTTTCTTCTAAATTGAAAATATTTCAGTGTAGAATGTATTTTTGGACTTGCTTTTAATCTTAAAGGCTTATATTGGTTGTGAGTATGTATAACTACATTGTGTTTATATTCTTTCGCAAAATTCTGTATATTGTGTTGTTTGTGTAGATTAAAATATAACCATAGTGCATTAATATATGTCTGGTTTGTGTGAGCATTGTGCTTTTTAGATGTAACTTTTCAGCATAGAATGTGATTTTACTCACAACGTCTTTCATTAGAAGTTATAAGATTGATAATTCCCGAATGTTAAAATAATTTTATTTTGTTGTAACAAAAGTAGACTCTATATTACTAGAACTTCCAATTAGCAAATAATTTGAATCCTAGATTTATCTTCAAAAACATAATATATGTTATCAAAACCAGTTAGATGTAGAACTAATTTTGACACTGATTTTACTAATACAGCCTACACTGTAGTGAAATTTTGGATATAAAAATGCAATTTCCAATGTGAATATAGAGCATTCATTGAAGTGTTTTAAAATGCAGCTCTTCTAGAGTGAGAAATTCACCATAGTGTGTAAATTTGCCACCAGAGTGGGCACTATTAAAAGATTGACAAAATGCTCAAAATTTGCTCGAACTTTATATCAGATATCAGAAAACTGAAAAAGAATGTGGCCACAAAAATCACAAATATGTAAAGCCTGGTTTCCTCACTGTCAAATTTCACATGGTGAAATATTACTTTCCATAATTTACACGACGTATTAACTCACAGTCTGAGCTGAAAAAGTTAATGATATTTATACCATGCTAACATTCTGTATTTTGCACAAAAATATTGCCCGGGTGAAAATTATTGTTGGACTAGATGTGTTTTTATGATTTTTTTAAAAGCTCAAAAATGCATTACAACAAAGGATTACTTTCAAGCCAGGCAGTATTTATGAAACCTGTATTGTGCTATTCTCAGTGTGAAGCAGCATTATTTTCACAGTGCATGAAAATCTTGTGTTTTGGTATGCTGTTCTGTCTCACTGTTGCAGAAGGATCACTGAACCAATAGTCTACACCTGTCAGGTAAAAAATGCAAAATTCACAACCCAGAACCCCTCCCCTTCCTCATTTCTCTCATATTTTTCTTTTCAAATTTGTGACTTCACACCATTTAACATATCTGTTATAGAATCTCAGTACTCTTTGTTGCTTGATTTCAAGGGGTACTCAGAGTTGTGAATCTCACATTTATCTTACCCAATGCTATATTTAGGCTCTCACCAGTGGAGGATGGCTGCCAGCTGTAAGACGATGGTTTGTGGGCTTTGGCCATGACCTCTATGTAAGTTATCTTGCCAGTAGAATTTGAAAGCAAATATGAAAACCTCCATGGTGGACTCTCCATAGAGGAACCAATGGCTAAGTGGTTAACAGGGTGATAATAGAATCACTTGGCTGTCATATCTGTGGTCGAGGGTTCAAATCCAACTCACAGCAACATATAGAGGATCGAAGGACCCCAGCTCTGACCTTTGTCCTAGGACTCTTGTATTGAAACTCCATTGGTAGTAATTGTGTGGGAATTGTAGTTGATAACTTATTCTAAAATGGTACGCTGCGCAGTGACCTTGGACACGTCTTTTGCGCAATGCTTGAACCGCGAATATAGAACGGTAAATAAAGCACGCTGTTGAAATCTCGTACATCGTCCCTTCGCGTACAAATGTAAACAAACGACTAGCGGTTAAAATATTCATAAAATTGTTATTTTTTGCTTGATTTTAATAAATAGCATATCGTTTTAAAGCTTACAACAAAGTGAAAGCATCTACAGTGACAATCTCCCAATATTTCTTTACAGATTCTGTGAAAATAGAGTAACAAATATCCTATATTTTTACAATAGATATCACTATGTATGTGGTATTGATGGAACAGCCAACATGGCGTTGGATTTGTTTTGATTTTTGCGTAAGATTTGCCACTTATTTTGACCAAATTATTAATATAACCATTTTAGAATAGGAATAAAAGACAAATTCTCGTGCTTTATGATGGTTTTAAACTATCGATCGGCTGTATTAAAGCACTCTAAAGCGGGCTTCGTGGCTTTAATATTCAGCCGCTCGATAGTTTAAAACCATCATAAAGCACTCGAATATGTCTTTTATTCCTATAATATAGAACTTAGCATTAACAAAAGTAAGATTGGACTAAAATTCATGTATTTCACAGAAGAATCTCTAGCAATTTAGAATATTAACAGTAGTTTTCTATTATCCTTGCTTTTCTGTGATACAGAATTCCATAATATGTCAAAAATATGTAGAATGACAAAACAGTTGAGGTACAAGGCATATTTTAAAGCACATGAAATTTATCAATTTGCATGAGATTGATTTTATTGCTGAAATTGCTACATATATTTATTAGTGTCAGTGTTTTTGTCAGCCAAACTATAAATATGTATGTTTGGGATTTTTACTGGCAAAAAAATGGGGTAAAATTACATGCTTGTATGTTTTCAATGCTAACTGAAAACTATTTAAGTGGGTATTTCGCGAGGGGGAATATACTGTAGTGCTCGCATATGAAAAGATGAGTTCCCAGATAGATTTGCAGTCAGTTTTGAGGTAAATGTGTAACAAACACAAATACAAATGGTGGTTTTATTATATTTAGTTAACTTTTTATTCAAATGCCTCCAATTTCTCTTTTAAATTGATGATTTCTCTTTGTTCTGTTACTTTTATTGAGTGATTATTGTGTATGTATTTTATACTTTATGTTTTTGCTGCAATGACATTATTTCTGATAGTATGATGCAAAGGTAGACCTTTACAAGATATATATTGTTGTCACTCTCGTATATTGTTGGTATATGGCATCAGAATGATGCTAATGTTATTTGGTTGTGTGTTAATTTCTTCAAAACATTTGCTGTAAAATAATACTCTTTATTCAGCTTTCTTTGTCTCATTGGCAATCAATTTATAAACTTCTATTCACAAAATTAAGAAGCATGTTCCAATGAAGAGGCCTTACATTATTTCAATAGAAGAACAAGTCAAAATTTGTATGACTTTGAGAACAAATGTTTTTTAAATTCACATGATGGTAAATACTGAAAATTCAATGTAGTTAATATTTTAGTCTAGAATAACTGTAAAGTTGTGTACAAAATTTCATTCACATTTTTAACCCCAGCCCCTAAAGGCTGGGGTTATAGTCGTTCCCTGCACCGTCGCGGCGGCCGCGGGCATAAAGCTTGTGGGTGTTTTCAGGGAATGTTTACCCCCACGAGGATCTAGAGCTGATTAGGTTTTGGGGGTTATCCTGTAACAACTGTTGGCAACATTTTAAGATTTTTGGGTCTTAAAGTTTGTGGGTGTTCCACAGACTAAACCCCTGCACGGATTTTCACCAAATTTTCAGGGGATATTTGCCCCAAGAGGATCTAGAGCTGATTAGGTTTTGGGGGGAATCCGGTAACAACTGTTGCCATGGCAACACTTTTAAGATTTTCGGGTCTTAAAGTTTGTGGGTGTTCCACAGATTAAACCCCTGCAAGGATTTTCACCAAATTTTCAGGATATGTTTGTCCCAAGAGGATCTAGAGCTGATTAGGTTTTGGGGGGTATCCAGCTACCACTGTTGCCATGGCAACACTTTCAAGATTTTCGGGTCTTAATGTTTGTGGGTGTTCCACAGCCTAAACCCCTGCACAGATTTTCACCAAATTTGCAGGATATGTTTGTCCCAAGAGGATCTAGAGCTGACTATGTTTTGGGGGTATCCAGTGGCAACTGTTGCCATGGCAACACTTTTAAATTTCGGGGTCTTAAAGTTTCTTCTAAAATCTTTGATATTTTCTGTAACTAAAATATTGAAGCTAGCTTCATCAGATTGGCACAAAATGTAAATAGATATGAAAGCTTACCTGAGAGTAATTGTGTCCTTGTTTTGGAAACAAAATGACCGCCATATCACATCTTTAATACCAAATAGGAGGGTCATCATATCAAAAAAAAGCCTTATATCTCCCGTATAATTGCTTCTAGGGCTACAAAATATGAAAACTACTTGTAAGAAATCATGGCCTGTGAATCTTTTGTACAACATCTCGTGGGTTCTCTGTACTTCTTAGAACAGAAGTTGTTCCTAAGATTTTCTCAGATCTCTGTTGTTTGCCATTTAGCTGTACCTGCGGGCTGGGGTTCTTGCCTGCCGAGGCTGGCTATTTTTATTTCAGTTGTTCATGAAGGCCAAAAGCTGTCCAAGAACCTGCCGTTTAGCTGTAGTTAAAGGGAATTCTGCTTATCAGAACTCTATATAAATGGTGTTAGACTGTACATAGTATTTACTTCTCCAGTACTCACTGGTTGTGTATTTTTAGTGGCTTTTGTGTTTGACTTGTCTCATTGATGTATAACAGTATAACTCGCATTTACTCACCAACTCACTGTTTGCATGGTTTTTGCAACACCTACTGGCAGAACCTAAGTTATCCAATATTTATGTGTATGTTTTTATGTGCAAGGTATAAAATCGTAAAATGTTTAGGCCACAATGGAATATGAATGTAGTACTGATGAATATTCAGATTATTAATGTTCCCATTGAACTAAAATTATTTAACTAATAGAGATTCAGTCAGTTGGTGTTTTTCTGTTATATATGGAAAATTATTTTCTGTGAATATTTCTGTATTACTCTATAAATTGTTGGGTAAGTCAGGTGCTGAAACATATCTTTTAGTGAAGTTTGGATAATGCTAGATGCACAACATTTGACAACACTATCTTTATAAAATGATAATGTCTATTTACCAATATGCGCGTAGAGAGATTTTTGGTGTTAGTGCTTTAAGAGGAAAACTACACCAGCTAGGTTCACCAAATTTGCAGGATATATTCATTGGGGGGTAAGCTTTTCTGGGACTGAAAATAACCTAATTCTGAAAAAAAAAAACAAGATGGCCGCCGCGGGCATTTCTTTGAAAATAATGTGCATTTTTCTACTTGCTGTTTCTCGTAGGTAGAAGGTTGAATCTCTTCATGGGTGATATGTATAACAGATATAAATATCCTCTACAACCTTGTACACATTTGACCCTGAAGCTCTTAATTCAAGGTCTTACACGGAGTGCCGAAGTAACTCACATAGCGGACTTTAAAAGTGCCTATATATCTCCCTTATTATTAGTCCTAGAAGTTTGCAATGTAAAACCAACCACAGGAAATCATGTGCTGCGAATCTTCTGATGTCAGATTTGACCTTGGACGCCTCCTTCAAGGTCAAATGAGGATAGCCAAACTTAAAAGTGCTTATAACTTGCTTATTATTGGTCCTAGAGGTTTGGGATGGTAAAGCAACCTGTAGGAAATCATGGGCTGGGAATCTTTTTTGTGTGGTCAGATTTGACTTTGGGCCCTTTGTTCAAGGTCAAACGAGGATAGCCAAACTTAAAATTGCTTATAACTCGCTTATTATTGGTCCTAGAGGTTTGGGATGGTAAACCAACCTATTAGGAAATCATGGGCTGGGAATCTTTTGATGTGGTCGGATTTGACCTTGGACCCCTCGTTCAAGGTCAAACGAGGATAGCCAAAGTTAAAAGTGCTTATAACTCGCGTATTATTGGTCCCAGAGGTTTGGGATGGTAAACCAAAATATAGGAAATCATTGGCTGGGAATCTTCTGGTGTGGATGGATTTGACCTTGGGCCACTCTTTCAAGGTCAAACGAGGATAGCCAAAGTTAAAAGTGCTTATAACTCACTTATTATTATTGGTCCTAAATGTTTGGGATGGTAAACCAAAATATAGGAAATCATTGGCTGGGAATCTTCTGGTGTGGATGGATTTGACCTTGGCCACTCTTTCTAGGTCAAACGAGGATAGCCAAAGTTAAAAGTGCTTATAACTCACTTATTATTATTGGTCCTAAATGTTTGGGATGGTAAGCCAACCCATAGGAAATCATGAACTGGGAATCTTTTGGTGTGGTCGGATTTGATTTAGACCCCTCGGTCAAGGTCAAATGGGGATAGCCAAACTTAAAAGTGCTTATAACCCGCTTATTATTTGTCCTAGAGGTTTACAATGCGAAACCAACTCATACGAAATCTTGGGCTAGGAATCTTCTGATATTAGATTTGACCTTTGGCCCCTCCTTCAAGATCAAACGATGGTTCACTGGCTTTGGTGAGTTGTCTTTCCAGTGGATACAAATTTGCATCGGTTTTCCAATGCCGTCTAGTTACTTCTTGTAACATGGCCCCTTCCAACATCATATATTTTGTAAATATGGTTGCTACTTATTTATTATACCCCTGTTCCACTGTTGCAAACTTACTGCCTGACTACTCTGATAATGCAGTGTAGAGGCAAATTGCTATTGGTTGTATCACTGATCTTTTTATTGATGAAGGTCAGGAGCATATAAGCAGCAGTTGTAAATGCCCAGTGAAAACCGTTTATAAACCTTTGCTGTTGAGTATCTCTGTCCCAAGTATGATTTTTTGGATTAATTTATTTGAATCCCTACTAACTGTATTTTCATTTTTATGGTCTATTCTGTCCAATGTTTTCATAATATGACCAATTGTCCTATAAAAATGGAGCCAAGCGGTCTTGTCTCCAGAGAAGATGAGGCATATGAATCTGCCACTAATTAAGCATCCCTGAAAAGGGCGCTTATTTGTTTTTGGTTCAGTTTCCTCGCCGCAGCAGCCACCACCACATTATGGTCTCTCTTGAGTATGTCCCTTATTATTGGAAGCTTTTAACCATATTTGACAGTTATATACCTTACGTGTGGGAAAATTTTTCCACATGCTTAAATTAGATTTTTATTGCGTTAATACATCCTATCCAATGGACAAATGCTATTCTGGTCGGCGCAGACCGGCCCGCCAAACGTCAGAAAAAGATGTCCTGTGTTTCCACCGGCCGGCCGGTCCCTAGTACTAGTGCACTCGCCAGAAGGCGTGTCGTACTTCCTTCCTGTATAGACAGCGTGACGTCATAGCATCTTTTTCGTTTGGAGCGAACTAGTGTACACGGATATTATTTTGCCAGAATTTTATTAAGAATTTCAACAGTTAATTTGATTTCTTCAACGTAATTTTACTGCCATATTTGATCAAACACATCATGTCTTCTCCTGGCCAACGTCAACATCACTGCGCGCGATGCCGGGACAAGGGAAAGGGTAAGGAACCTTGTGTTTCAGATCCACAAACTTCTAACTGCCAGATATGTAATAGCCTCACGTCTGATCAACGCCAGCAATTAGCTACACCTTCATATAAACTTAAGAAGGAAAAACGTGAAGCAAAGCTTACTGATGCAACCCCTTCCCAGGACTCTGATCAACTTGTCGACCCGTCAGGCTGTTATTGGGGTCGTAGACGAACAGGGATCTGTCAAATATCCTGCTCCCGTCCCCCTACCTGATAAAAAGCCTAAGAAAGACAATAAGAACAGTAAGAAAGAAAAATCTCCCTCTACAAAGGCTT
Organism: Sabellastarte sp. h YS-2021; assembly: GCA_964017235.1. Lineage (NCBI taxonomy): Eukaryota > Metazoa > Annelida > Polychaeta > Sabellida > Sabellidae > Sabellastarte > Sabellastarte sp. h YS-2021. Next base: position 55,861,162 of record OZ024930.1, on the reverse strand, counting down.
CTAAACACAGTACTGGTACTGAGGATAAATTTGCAGAACTGGATAACAAATGGTCGGAGCGCTTCAGTCGTCTAGAAGCTTTGATAATGGCCAAGAGTTTTGAACCAACCTTCTCTTCAAAGGTGAAAGTTACACCGACCCATTCACCTCCTCATGATGTTGAAAATGTATCTGAGCCTTTCATCCGACCTTCTACTTCAAAGGTTACTGGAACTGGCTTCTCTGCTGAAAAGCATCAGCCAACCAGTAAAGCAGTGACTAGTCAACAGGCTTCTACAGCTAAGTTTCCTGGTACTGGCTTCTCTGCTAACAAGCATCAGCCGGCCAGTCAAACTATATCTCACCGACCGACTTCAACTGCAAGGTTTACTGGACAGGGCTCCTCTGCTATTGTGCATCAGCCTACCAGTCAAACCAAGTTCAACCGACCGACACCTACAACCGACCCTTCAGCAAAGCTTCAGTCTACAGGGGAAGGTGATGTTAACCGACCTTACTCTGACCGGCCTGCTGCTACCGACCAGCCACTGTCATCTGAACCGGCTGACACCAGCTCCCCTGCTCTTCACAGGTCAAGGCGAGATAGCATCTCCAGTCTGTCTTCTGAGGCCGGTAGCATGTTGTCGGATAACCCACCACTGGACTTATACACTGAAGAAGGGGAGTTATCTGAGGACCATGATCAGCCTGTAACCGACCCGGACCAACCAGTGTCAGAGGAGCAGAATTATAGGGATACTATGCAGGGTATTCGTTCCTTCATGGGCTGGTCTCACATCCCAGAAATGGACAGTACAGCCTCCACTTCAGATGATAACCCTTTTGCAGGACCCAAGACTGTAACTCCTGGCAAAGTGTCAGTTAAAATGCCTACTGAAGACTGGTTATGTAGGAAACTGGCCAAGTTGAACCAAGGTTACCCCTCCCGTGGATCAGAAGCCGGTGGCCTAGCTAAAGATGTCTTTCTTAGACCGGCCAGAACACAGTCCAAATGGTATGGGCTTCACACCGACCCTAAAGCTGAATCTTCACAGATTTCATCTTGGAATACAGATGCTTCAAAACTCAACAGCAGCTATAGTCGGATAGCTAAATACACTGGGCTGTCGTCTACTCCACCAGCATCTCGCAGGATATCACAAGAAACACTGCGCAGATGGGAGAGATCTGCCAGGGAGACTTCGGTTATATGTAACCAAGCTGCCAGTTTTAACCGTTGTCTCTTCAAGGTGCAACAAAACATGAAGGACCAGCTTAAAATTTTGAAGGCAGAAAACAAAGGGCAGGGCTCTACAAAGGCATCTACAGCAGCTGAGGAACTGAACTATTTGATGGATTTTAACTCTAGCATTACACAGGTGGCTGCAAAGTCAATGGAACATTTGTCAGAGTTCATTTTCATCACTATGGGTAACTTAACCCTAGTCTGTCGAGATGCATATTTGAGCCATCTTAGGACCGGTATCAAGCCGGATACTCTCACAGCACTGAGGTCAGCCCCCCTTCATATCTCAACTTTGTTTCCAGACTCAGTTATTAAGCGGGCAGAAGAGGATATAGCTCAGCTTGAGTCTAAGGGACATGCTGGTGCTTCACAGAACAAAGGTCGGTACCACCCTTATGAAAGGCAGGATAAGAGGTCGGTTAATAGGGACTCAAGATCAGATAAACCCGCCTGGAAAACGATTGGAAGGAAACAGTTCAGAAGAGGAAGAGGTCGTACTGCCACTTTCTCATCACGACCAGCCAAGGGCCAGCAGTCGTATAAATGACAATTATTGTGTAACCAAGTTACAGACACGACTGCTGGCCGGGAGCACACCACAGACAATAGACACTTGTTTAAAGTTAAATGTAAAACTTCCTGTTGCCTCACATGTTCATACTGCGCCTGGGCATTCCCAAAAGAGAGAATTAAGTCCCAGGTCAGCAGGTTGTCATTGCAAAAGTTACAAATCAAAGTCTGTGAAAAGTGTTTCTTGTGTCACTCAATTGTCTTGTGTCCAACCTGTAACAAATGTCAAAAATGCTGCACCAAGTCTGCCTGTAGGGGCCAGACTTCAAAACTTTTGGCAAACTTGGCTGAATCTGGGAGCCGGTCCAAAAGTAGTTCAGATCCTAAAAGAGGGTTACACCCATCCCTTCCGGATCCGGCCAAGGCTCACAAGCTCACCCACGGTTATAAGCTGCTATGTCAATCCCCACAGGAACAGCTACCTGCTGGAGGCATTACATTAGCATATAGCCAAGAATGCTGTAGAACTAGTAAAACACCAAACTTCTCTGGGGTTTTTCAACCGACTTTTTTTAGTCCCAAAACCCAACAACAAGTGGAGACCTATACTAGATTTGAGCAAACTGAATCTTTTCCTCAAAATGGAGAAATTCAAGATGGAGACACCGGAAACCATCAGAACGTCTCTCCAACAAGGGGAGTGGGTTACCTCAATAGATTTCAAGGACGCCTACTTCCATATACCAATACAGGAACAGTCCAGGAAATATCTGAGATTTCATGTCCAAGGTCAGACATACCAGTTCAAGGCTCTGCCCTTTGGTCTGTCCACAGCACCCTTGGAGTTCACTGTAATAGCAAAAGAGGTGAAACTGATGGCCATTCACAGGGGTATAAGGATCCACCAGTACCTAGACGACTGGTTGGTGAGGGCCACATACTCATATTCTGGTGAAAATATGTCAAAAATTAGGCTGGCTGATGAATTTGGACAAGTCAGAGCTGGATCCAAAGCAGATCTTCGATTTTGTAGGTTACCAGTTCGACCTCAGGGCCGGTCGGGTCCAACCGACCCCAGACCGGTGGCAGAACCTTCAGGACAAAATATTAGAAATAATGTCACTTCCAACCTGTCCGGTCCGACAGTTCATGTCCCTGATAGGTTTACTAACAGCCACAGAAAAGCAAGTTCACCTAGGCCGACTACACATGAGACCCATACAGTGGCATCTCAAGCAACACTGGAGAATACCAGAGTCACTAGAAAAAGTGATTCCAATTCCCAGCTCCCTGTACCCTCATTTACAATGGTGGCTACAGGAAGACAACGTTCTCACAGGTCAACTATCACACCCAATAAAGCATGCTCTGCAAATCTTTACAGACGCATCAAAAGAAGGGTGGGGCGCTCACTTAAACGAACACACTGCCAGAGGGACTTGGTCACTGCCAGAAAACAAGCTGCATATAAACTATTTGGAGCTCAAGGCAGTGCTTCTTGCCTTAAAAGAGTTTCAAAACCTCTGTGCCGACAAGATAGTACTTGTGGCAACCAACAACACTACAGTGGAAGGAGGCATGAGGTCGGGCACACTCTGTGCTCTACTATGGAGGATCTTGACCTGGTGTACCAGACATCAAGTAACTCTAAAAGCCCGACACATTCCGGGGCGGCTGAGTGTGGTAGCAGACAAGCTATCCAGACTAGGCCAGACCATTCAAACAAAATGGTCTCTCCTTCAAGAGGTTTTCCAAACTATATGCAGCAGGTGGCATCAACCTCAGATCTATTTGCCACGAGGTTCAACAACAAGTTGCCTCTGTTTGTGTCACCAGTACTGGATCCCCTGGCCACTGCAGTGGATGCACTCAGTATGCCATGGGAGGATCTGGACGCATACGCCTTCCCACTAGCAGCCATCTTGGGCAAAGTGGTGGAGAAGTTACAGGACTCCCCTTGCAAGAGAATCATTCTGATTGCTCCGGGGTGGCCCAACATGCCTTGGTTTTGGGATCTAGTGACCATGTCCAGTCAGATCCCACCGAGCCTGCCCAACCTGTTGACACAACCTTTCAATCAGATTCCTCACAGAAATCTGACAAACTTAAATCTCCATGCATGGCTCCTAGAGCCACAGCAATCAAAGAGCAGGGCTTCTCTGAAGCAGTGGCAACAAGGATTGAGGCTCCTCAAAGAGGATCAACCAGATCAGCCTATGAGGCAAATGCATTTTTACCAAGTGGTGCCTCACTAATTAGGTGGACTTAAGGGCACCCCCTGTAAAGTCAGTAGCTGACTTCCTTATGTACCTGTTTCAGGACAGGAAGTTACAGCCCAGTACCATTGATGGTTACAGGTCAGCCATTGCTGATAAACTGGGAAACTCATCCATCAATATCAGCAAAGATGAAAATCTCACTCGTCTCCTGGATAGTTTCCACAGAGACAGACCCAGGGATCGGAGGGGAATCCCCTCCTGGAACCATTCCCTGGTCTTGCACCAGCTGACGAAGGCTCCTTTTGAACCCATTAAAAAGGCATCCTTGAAGCACTTAACCTTCAAGACAGTTTTCCTCTTAGCCCTTGGGTCGGGCAAGCGTAGAAGTGAGATTCATGCTTGGCAGAACAGAAATATCAACATCAATCCGACTGGTCAAAGGCGTCCCTGTATCCATCACCCAACTTTCTATCCAAGAATCAGCTGGCCAGAGGGTCCAGACAGTGTGGCCCCAGTGGTTATACCAGCCCTGGCCCCAACTCTGGATAGGTCCCTCCACTCTGACAGGTCCCTCTGTCTGGTCAGAGCCTTGCGCTACTATTTGGACAGGACATCAGACCTCAGGCAGAATAAGGAGTTGGTCTTTGTCTCCTTCAAGAAAGGTTTTGACAAGGACATCTCACCTGACACTGTCTCCTCTTATTCAACAATTGTCCATTGGATATAATGTATTAACGCAATAAAATTGCAAATTTAATAAGTAAATTAAATTTTTATAAGTTAATACCCTATCCAATGGACACACAAGACCCTCCCACCGACCCCGCTATCCGTATACTAGGGGGATATTAAGTTCAGACAACGAAAAAGATACTATGACGTCACGCTGTCTAGACAGGAAGGAAGCTCGGCACGCCATCTGGCGAGTGCACTAGTACTAGGGACTGGCCGGCTGGTGGAAACACAGGACGTCTTTTTCTAACGTTTGGCGGGCTGGTCTGCGCCGACCGGATTTAATTTACTTATTAAATTTGCAATTTTGTGTTTTTGCCTTATATCTCCTTTAAAACTACTCTTCTTACAAACTATAGCATTTATTGAATTAACTTTTCGCAATTTATATCCATAGAAAACAAAATAAAGCTTAAATTTTTCTTTCATGTTAATGCATTAACTTCCACACTGTCTGCTTAACTTTCACTTCTGTCAGCGCTGCATGTTTTCATTTTCAAAAACCTTTTTCTACTTTATATTATATTGCATTTAACCTTTGGGGACACTTTGTTTTTCTTAGCAAAAACATTTTTCTAGTTTTGTCTGCTAAGAAGGATCAGGACCTGGTGTTTTGAGGGATCTGTATTATTCATGGTGGTCTGTAACAGATTATAAGGCCAATCTTTTCACTTTAGACAATTTTTTTTTCAGCTGGACAAGAAGATTTTTTAAAATGATATAATAGATATCACCAGTAACCTTGGGCTGTGTTCCAGGTATTCCTAGTTGATCAATGAATTTGAAATTATTGGCATTTAAATTACATTCAGTACATTTTTGATGTCATATCACAATGGATAGTTGAAAATGTGGGATTGAGTAAGCAGTCACTCAGCTCTCAACCCTCTAGTCATGGGTTTGAACACAACTCTTGAAGCAGCTATACATTGTTCTGTTATGGCTCCAGCAGCTATTGAAAAGGCCATATGATATAACCCTAATTTTGATTATGTGTCTTGTAGTGTATGGCGATTTATCCATATCTAGTGTAATCTAATTACAATTTTATTGAGCTTAATTATTATACTATAGCAGATTCTAAGGCAGGTAAAATAGAATCATTGGTCCAAAGTGATTTAATCATTGGATAAACATGGATTATTCATTGCACAGGGCTGAGAACCTCCCAAGTTAGCCCGTCCATGTCAGTGTTTATATTTTCCCCAACCCCGGAGTTTGGAATGTTATAATGAAACTTATCTATATTATACTAAATGTCAAAATTTTTATCATATTTTTTTCATTGTTGTAGAGTATATACCAAGAGTCCCCCTGGTTAGCCCTGGCAGTGTTTGGAATTCCCAGTCTGGTGATTGGAGTGGTGTGCTATGCCCTGTGTTGTATGGAGCCCTTTGATGAGGAGGAGTTTATTGAACAAGTGACTGAGGCCAGGAAACAAAAGATGCTGATCGAAAGAGCAAAACTTTGTATGTAATTTAACAACAACAAAAAAGGCCTTGATTGAAAGATAAATTTTTATGATAGACCATAGTTTGTAAGTAGTGTAACAAACCAAACTCTATATATTACAGTTGATAAAACCTATTTGTTGAGTAATTCCATTATGAGTATTCTGGAGTATAAAATTGAGAAGTGTGCGTTTTGAGTAATTAAGTAACAAGATGCCTAGTACTTTGAGCAACATCCTTTGAAAGGATTTTCATTCAGTGAAATCTACATTATTCATGTTTAATCAGTCATCTCTAATTTTGCATTGAATTAAATGTAATATGTTGAGCTCTGCAAACAGAGGTATATTGTAACATTGCCTGAAGAAAAAGCCAGATGCGCGTCGCTATTTTGCATGTTGTCTGATTCTGGATTGAGACATCAAGAAACCTCTCTGTAAAAATAAAGTTGTTGGGTGTGAAAATAGTTAAATTACAATCAGATTTTTTTTCATCTTGTGAAAGCTTTGTGTTTATGTTAATTATAGCCGGAGATTCAGAACAGCAAGCCCTAATAGAACATGAAGTGCCTGAATCCTCCAAAGATACAGAAGGACATATCAAGAAAGAATGAGGCTGCAGCAATCTAAATGTTTACAGAAACCTATTGTAGTGTTTGGTAGAGTCTGGCTGTTGACTGGGCCATAAAACACCAACTTGGACCTTTGCTTCATAGAGTGGATTGAAACAAGAACTTTGATTGCCAGCCTGTTCTCAACATATAAACTTAATAATGGCTGATTTCAACTCTAATCAGAAGTTGACCCAAGTTGTAAGATACAAAATCCATACCTTGGAAGCAAAAATAGTGGAATAGTAATCATTTGTGTCAACAATTTAAAGTTAAATATTTGATCGGCACACAAAATAACATGTAAAAGATTGACAAGACACACAGTAGAGTTATTGTTATTGGTAAGCTATCTCATTTTATGGTTTATCACTTTATTTGAATCTCTCAGGTAACAACATAAATGAAAATACTGAGTACTAACTCTGAAAGAAAAATACCACATATTTATTATTCTTTCGCCGGAAGCACTATATGAAAATCTTTTTACAAAAACAGATATTCCAATTTCCTGTAAGTTTATATACATATTCAAGTTAACCTATGATATACTAATTGCAAACTTTGTATTCAAAAATATTTGGGGTACTGTTTTTCCCTTAATTTTTCTTACTAAAATGTCAGTAGCAGGTAAAAGTGAAACTTGGCTGTTATCTATATAGATATTGAAATATACATTGTACCTCAAATAGGTTGAAATGAATAGTTTGATGTGAGTATTGGGAGACAAAATATTTATGTTGCCAAAATCATACTGGTGCTTTGTTGGTTCTCTTTTGACACCTACAAATGTTGACTATGCTCGACCATGACTGTTGCTGATAAATGCCTCAAGTATCAAGTATGATCAGATTACTTGATTGTATTATTCCAGTGGATATAACCTATCTGTAACAACTGCCATTTGGAGGAGCTAAAGAAGGGTGTTCTAGACACATGACCCTTCTTGTATAAGGTCAATGCGAGTCATTTTAGGCATAGTGTCATTGTCTACAGGGAATCCCTGTCTGGCAGATCAGACTGCAGACACTTGGGAAGGAACTTGTTAAATCCACACAATTACTCAGATCTTAATTAATTGTATCCTGTCTTGCTTGTAACTTTATTATGTCCCTATGGACATATTATTTTTGCTTTTTCTGCCATCCGGCGTCCAGTGTCCTGCCATCCACCATTACACATCGTTTCCGCTCATTTTAAGGAAAAGTATTAGAGCTATCTTCACCAAATTTGGTATGCAGGATTATTGGGTCAGTGTCTTGCTTGGGATTGCTTTCAGCTGTTGTAGCTCTTTTGCTTACTGAGTAATCCCTAAGTATAGCTATTTTCAGCACCTATTGGTTTCCGTGCATTTAAGGGAAAATGATTGAAGATATTTTACTAAAATTGGGAATACAAGATTGTTATGTCTATAGCTCACTTGGTATTGCATTTGGGACTGATAGCTCTGTAAGTAAGCAAGTAATAACTATTTAGGTACTTTATTCACTATTTTCAATGCTACTTTTGAGTAATTTGCTTATATCTCAGAAACCGTTACAGATAGAGCGATTTTGAGCAAATTTTCGATCCAAAGGGAAATAGAAGATTGTCATGTGTAAAACGAAAAGTTCAGTTTTCAGAACTTTTGGCCGCCAGGTTGGATTTTAGCCGTAAATTAAAAAATTGAAAATATCTCAAAAATCTTAAGAGACAGAACGATTTTGAGCAAATATTTGGCCCACAGGGTAGTACAAGGATATCCTATACAAAAGGGAAAAATTTCAATTTTATTGCGTTAATACACCCTATCCAACAGACAGGCCCGCCAAACATCAGAAAAAGACATCTTGTGTTTCCACCAGCTAGGCCGGTCCAGTACTGTGCACTCGCCAGGTGGCGCATCGTACTTCCTTCCTGTCTAGACAGTGTGACGTCATAGCATCTTTTTTGTTTGGTGCATGATCTGTGCAGACAGAATTTTATGTGATAAAGTTTTTTGTGGTTTACTGTCAGAAATTTGTGAATTTGAATATTTTTGTTACTTCCACACTCATTGGAGAGTATATAGGGCATCATGTCCACCTGGACAAAAGAGGGGCCATTGTGGCCATGCCATAGCAAGCTTTGATGGGCATTCCTTCTGCGTACATTGTAGGGACAAAGGCAAGGGGAAAGATCCATGTGTGGAGACGCCACAAAGTGAATGTAAGTTATGCATTGTCTTAACACCTGATAAACTAGCCCAGCTTGCTACTCCATCCTACAAACTGAAAAAAGAGAAGCTTGAGGCTAAGAAATTGGAGTCAACCCCCAGTAAAGACAGTTCTTTAGTAGATCCGTCTACCATTGCTGTTATAGGGGCTGTTAGTGAGGCAGGCACTGTTATTTCCCCTTGTACTGTCGTCCCTGAAAAGAAAGCTAAGAAGGATAAGCCATCTACATCAAAGGTTAAGAAATCTGCTGCAAGAAAGTCGGTCTCAGACAGCAAATATGATGAACTTGATAAAAAGTGGACCGACCGTTTCAACAAACTTGAAGCACTCCTCATGGCTAAGACTTTTCAACCGACCTTTTCATCTGCGGTTAAAGTTACCCCCTCTCACTCTCCACCAGCGACTATTCCAAAGGACTCTGAGCCATTTTTTCAACCAACTTCTGCAGGGCACACTGTCACAGACTCCTCTGCATTTATGCATAAGTCAGCCAGCCAGCCTGGGTGGGATTCTCGCTTGTCTTCCAGCCAAGATCATCATCTCCCAAGCGCACTGGTACTGACTCCTCTGCTAAACATCAGTCAGCCAACCAGCTTAAATCAAACTGACACCAGCAAAGATCTTCATCTCATAAGCACACTGGCAAGGACTCCTCTGCTTCCAAGCATCTGTCGGCCAGCCAGCTTCAGTCTGACTGGAACCGACACTCAGAGTACTCTGGTACTGACCCCTCTGCCACCAGACATCAATCTGCCAGTATATCTCAGTCTGACCGACCAAAGTCATCACTGGCCACCGACACCAGCTTACCTGCATTACATAGACAGAAACAGGACAGTTTCTCCAGCTTAAGCTCTGAAGCCGGTAGCGAATTTTCGGACCAGCCACCTGTGGACTTACACCCAGAAGAAGGAGAGTTATCAGAGGACCAGGATTTAAATGTTACCGAACCTGACCAAGCTGTTAGTGAGGAACAGACCTATAGAGCAACTATGAGAGGCATCAGATCTTATATGGGCTGGTCAAATATGCCTGATTTGGACAGTGCTACTACTTGCTCTGATGACAACTCCTTCTCCGGACCGAAAGCTTCTGTTCCAGGAAAAGTCTCTGTGCAAATGCCTACGGAGGACTGGTTATGTAAGAAACTTAGTAAGCTGAACATTACTCTGGTTGAGGGTTACCCCTCCAGAAGTTCTGAGGCCGGTGGCCTGATGATGGACCAGTTTTTGAGACCTGCAAAGTCACAGTCCAAGTGGTACGGGCTGTACTCCGACCACAAAGCAGACCCTTCCGCTGTCTCGAGCTGGAATACAGATGCGTGCAAGCTGAATAGCTGCTATGATATGATAGCAAGACAGTCTGGCCTCACATCTACCCCACCTACTTCATGACTTATTTCACAGGAAACACTCAGAAGATGGGAGAATTCTGCTAGGGAGGCAACTGTAATCTGCAACCAAGCTGCGGGTTTTAACAGGTGCCTGTTCGAGGTGCAGCAGAGTATGCAGGATCAGCTTAAAAATGTACGCACTGAAAGCAAAGGCAAAAGCTCCTCCAAAGTGTCTACTGCCATGGAAGAACTACAGTATTTGATGAATTTTAATTCCAGCATCACCCAGGCTGCAGCAAAGACTATGGAATATCTTACCGAGTTTGTTTTCATATCCATGGGCAATTTGACTCTGGCATGTCAAACGGGCAAAGGGATGCATATCTCACCCACTTGAAACCGGTGTTAAGCTCGATACCATGGCAGCTTTAAGGTCAGCCCCTGTGCATATCTCTACACTTTTCCCGGACAGTGCCATCAAGAGAGCCGAGGAGGAGATAGCACCTTTTTGAAAACAAAGGGCATAGTTCTGGTTCACATGGCAAGGGTCAGTACCACCCTTATGAAGGGGCTGAGAAAAGGTCGGACAGGAAATCTACCAACAAGCCGGATAGACCAGCATGGAAGGATATTGGCAAGGGACACTACAAGAAAGCCAGAGGCAAATCTTCAAACTATTCCTCATGACCAGCCAAGGGCCAACAGTCCTATAAATCACTGTGTAGACCAGTTACAGGAGGGACTGCTGGCCCGGAGCCAAAATTCAACACAAAGACCGACAATGAACACTTATGTAAACTCACATGTAAAAGTTGCACATACTGTGCCCAGGCATTTACAAAGGAAAGAAATAAGTCCCAGGTCAGCACTTTGTTATTATCAAAAAGAGTACAAATGAAAATATGTGAAAGGTGTTTTTTGTGTCACTCAATTGTCTTGTGTAAAACCTGTAACAAATGTCACAATTGCTGCCCCAAATCTGCATGTAGGGGTGAGACTTCAAAACTTTTGGTAAACCTGGCTGAATATGGGTGCCGGTCCGAAAGTAGTTCAAATCCTGAAAGAGGGTTACACCCTCCCCTTTCAGATCCGGCCAAACTTGACAAGGTCTCCAAACATCATAAGCTGCTATGTCAATCCCCACAGGAACCTCTACCTGTGTGAGGCATTACACCAGCTTATGAACAAAACACAGTAGAGCTGGTAAACAATCATAGATCTCTGGGGTTTTTCAACTGCCTATTTTTAGTGCCCAAACCCAAAAACAAGTGGAGACCTATACTAGATCTGAGCAATTTAAACAAATTCCTCAAAGTTCAAAAATTCAAAATGGAGACACCGGAGACCATTAGGACCTCCCTCCAGCAAGGGGAGTGGGTTACCTCAATCGACTTCAAGGACTGCTTCCACATTCCAATACAGGAACAATCCAGGAAATATCTGAGATTTCACATCCAGGGTCAGACATACCAGTTCAAGGTACTGCCATTCGGTTTGTCTACAGCACCCATGGAGTTCACTGTAGTGGTAAAGGAGGTGAAACTGGAAACTACCTGGAACATATAAACTACCTGGAACTACCTGGAACTAAAATCAGTCTTTCTAATCTTAAAAGAGTTCCAAGACCTCTGCTCAGACAAGATATTACTTGTAGTAACTGACAACACCACAGTGGTATCATACATAAACAAGAAAGGAGGCATGAGTTCGGGCCCACTTTGTGCCCTGCTATGGAGAATCTTGACTTGGTGTACCAGAAAACAAGTGATTCTCAAAGCCCGACACATTCCAGGCTGGCGGAATGTGGTAGCAGACAAGCTATCCCGGCTAGGCCAGACCAGATTGGTCTCTCCTTCCAGAGATCTTCCAAACTATGCAGTGGCACCAGCCAAAAATAGACCTATTTACCACAAGGTTCAACAACGATTTGCCTCTGTTTGTGTCACCAGTACCGGATCCCCTGGCCTCAGCAGTGAATATACTCAGTCTGACATGGGAGGATCTGGACGCATATGCCTTCCCACCAGCAGCCATCTTGGGCAATGTGGTGGAGAAGTTGCAGGACTCCCCATGCAAGAGAATCATTTTGATTGCTCCGGGGTGGCCCAACATGCCTTGGTTTTGGGATCTAGTGGCCATTTCCGCCAAATCCTACTGAGTCTGCCCAACCTGTTGACAGCCCTTCAATCAGATCTCTCACAGAAATCTGACAAATCTAAATCTCCATGCATGGCTCCTGGAGCCTCAGCAATCAAGGAGCAGGGCTTCTCTGAGGCAGTGGCAGCAAGGATTGAAGCTACTGAAAGAGGATCAACCAGATCAGTATATGAGGCAAAGTGGGCCATTTTTACAAAATGGTGCCTCACTAATCGGGTAGACTTCAGGCCACCCCCAGTAAAGTCAGTTGCCGACTTCCTTATGCACTTGTTTCGGGACAGGAAGTTACAGGCCAGCACGCTTGATGGTTACAGGTCAGCCATTGCTGATAAACTGGGAACTCACCCATTATTATCAGCAAGGATGAAAATCTCACTCGTCTCCTGGATAGTTTCCACAGAGACAGACCCAAAGGCCGGAGGGGAGTCCCCTCCTAGAACCTCTCTCTAGTTTTGCACCAGCTGACAAAGGCTCCATTTAAACCAATTAAAGAGGCCTCTTTGAAGCATTTGACCTTCAAGAAAGTTTTCCTCTTGGCCCTTGGGTCGGGCAAGCATAGAAGTGAGATACATGCTTGGCAAAACAGAAATATTAGACACCAATCCGACTGGTTAAAGTCGATGTCCCTGTATCCATCATCCAGCTTTCTTTCCAAGAATCAGCTGGCCAAAGAGGGTCCAGACAGTGTGACCCCAGTGGTTATACCAGCACTGGCCCCAACTCTGGATAGGTTCCTCAAGTCTGACAGGTCCCTCTGTCCGGTCAGAACATTTCGCTACTATTTGGAAAGGACCTCAAACCTCAGGTAGAATAAGGAATTGGTCTTTGTCTCCTTCAAGAAAGGTTTTGACAAAGACATCTCACCTTCCACTATCTCCTCATGGATCAAGCAAACTGTGTTATGAGCTGTCTGACCAAGAGGCCCACACTTTACATCAGGTTAAAGCCCATGATCTCAGGGCCTTTGCTGCTTCCAAGGCCTTCCAGTTGGGAGTCTCCTTAGAGCAAATCCTATTAGCCTGCCACTGGAAGTCACATAATACCTTCACACAATTTATCCGAAGGATGTGGCCTGGGTTGATTCAGAGCTCTACCACCTGGGACCTGTAGTGGCTGTGCAGCAGATCCAACCATAGCCCAGGATATTGAGGACATTTTGTACATTTTGTAAATAATTGTACATATACATATAAAAAAAAACTATAAAACCATTTAAAAGAAAACTCTTGACATGCTTCCTTTGGGAGGTTTATTTCTGCTTCTTATGGGACTGAACTCATCCCTTTCTTCCCCTACCTCAGAGCAGGTCTGTAAAAAAAGGGTTGGGGGGCAACGTCGGTATAGCCCTGAGTAACCGGCTGCTGATAACCGACCATGGCCGTAAGGGTTTCCTGACCTCTAGGTCGACCCAGGCCTGGAGAAAATTTTGTTAGTTTATTTATGAGTTCACTTAGTCCCTAGTAACTTACCTGCTGACCAAGCGGTAGTTGTTCAGCAACTGTCCATTGGATAGGATGTATTAACGCAGTAAAATTGCAAATTTAATAAGTAAATTAAATTTTTATAACTTAATACCCTATCCAATGGACACACAAGACCCTCACACTGACCCCGCTGTCAGTTTACTAGGGGTCTAATATTTTAGACAACAAAAAAGATCGTATGACGTCATGCTGTCTAGACAGGAAGGAAGTATGATGTGCCACCTGGCGAGTGCAGAGTACTGGTGGAAACACAGGACGTCTTTTTCTGACGTTTGGCGGGCCAGTCTGAGCCGCCCGTATTAGCAATTGTCCATTTACTTATTAAATTTGCAATTCTTGCAACTTGTGGCAGCCGTCATGGATTTTAGTGGAAAATAAGTGTAAATATGTTGGAAACTGTGCGAGATGGAGCAATTTTGTCAAAAATTTTTACCTCCATGGTATGTCTATAACTAGTGACTTTTCCCAAAAATTGTTTTCCCGTCATTTGGAAATTCTGTGTAAAACATAAAAACGCATATATCTTGGAAAAGGTGCAAGATAGAGCGACTGTCGAAAGTTTTGACTCCCTCCGGGTATCCATAGTCAGCTGGCAACTTTTCCCAAAAATTGTCTTCCCACCATTTTTGGCGGCCATCTTGAATTTCTGCATAAAATGCAATACTGTATTTATCTTGGAAATGGTGAGAGATAGAGCGATTTCGTCAAAATATTTTACACCTAAGGTATCCTCAGAGTGAACTGCAACTTTACCCCAAAATCATTTTCCTGTCATTTTTGGCGGCCATCTTGAAATTCTGCGCAAAACGCAAAAAAACACATTTATCTTGGAAACGGTGCGAGATAGAGCGATTTTTTCAAAATTTTTGACCCCCTGGGTATCCACAGAGTCAACTGGCAACTTTTCCCAAAAATTGTTATCCCACGATTTTGGGCAGCCGTCTTGAATTTCTGCGTAAAATCAAAACCCATTTATTTCAGAAACCTTACATTTTTGGAAAAATGGAAAAAAAACATTAAACACAGGAAGATAGTCATTTCGACAAAATCATTAATGCTCATTGGGATGCTTTCCTTTTTCCTTTCTCTTGTGAAGCAATACTCAAGTTTAAGATTTAAGACGAATGCATTTTTACATTTTCATCTTTTCATTTAATGACTTCTAGCCTTTCCAGGCATCATAGTTGGATATTACACAGGATAATGTGTTTCCCTGTATGCAATCCACCCATTTCTCTACTTTTTAACTTTCTCTTTTTACAGTTCTTCCTATTTCTAGTTGATTTACAGTGTTAATATTCAGTTCAAATCATAGATGAATGGGATATTTCTGTACTGTAAATGTTAAATGTTTTTATGATTGCCATTAGTGTATATAAGTGTGGACTGGAACTTTCGAGAATAAAAAGTTTCTTGTAAAATAAATATATATCTATATTTTTCCTTCCATCAGTTACAGTTGAACTCCATACAGTAGACTACAGGTATGATCAATTTAAAACTAGAAGCAAACCTAATGGATTTGAGGTTCTAGTTATACCATGTCAACTGTATATTTACATTAATTTCTAGTCACTGTTGTCTTAATGTTTGTATCACTGTGTGTAACTTATTACAGAGTCACAATTGTACTGACTCCTTCATGACCTCAAGTATCAGTCAATGTCAAAGTATATTTGCCAGTGTCTTGTCTGTTATGCAGCACTTGCTGCCCCACTATATTTATTTGGTTTTACTGTTTAATATATTTTAGGATGTATTGAACAATGAGGAAGATGTGATTTGAGTTTTAAAAACATAAAATATCAATGACCTCTTTGAGATCCTTCATTTTTTCTTATATTTCTGGTACAGTTGGAACTCTGCCCTTAGTGGCAAGGGGTTAAATAGGTACACAAACCAAGACTGATTTTAATATACAGTTGTAACTCAAAATGTAGATTCTCACTCGACCAGCAAAGTAGTTTTAACAAGGAATTCGAGATAACCAGCTCATTTTCAGTGACTAAGGCCCATTAAGATCTTGGGGCGAATTCCATGAAAGGTCTTAGCCCGGTTTCAGACTCAAACTTGAGACTTTTGTCCCGTGGGCTCAGCCTTAAAGGATTTCACAAAAGGTCTCAGTCTCAGCTTTGGCTGAGCCACTGGCTCAAATGTTGAGCCTGGTTGAAAGTGGGCTTAAGTTCTGTAAACAAAGGCTCAAATATGGCCGCCATAATTTTATCTTCACTTCAAAATTTGAAATGGCTGAAAATAGGGTACAAGTATATAAAACAACCCCGAGAAGTAGTCTTTGGGTGTTTTTATATGTTTACAAGGTTTCCCACTGCAAAATGGCATTTGACCAGAGATATTATGTGTCAAACAAGGAACATATATATCATCAGTAGAATATTTTGACCACAAAAAATGGTCACATGACACAGAAAACCACTGTGGTTATTCGATAAGCTTGGTCTCAACTGAGACCCCTTCCGCGAAAACCGTTTGCGACAAAGACTTAGCTGAGCCAGTAGGCTCAGCCTGAGACTGGGCTAACTCTGAGACCTTTCTTGAAATCCGCCCCTGATGTGTATACTTCAGTTAGAAAAAAAAGACTATTCTGAAAAATCAAATTCTCATTAAATTTGTATATCCATCATTTTATGGCATATCTTATATTGTGCCATTGCATAGGCTTTTAGAAATGTATGTAGGAATTTGGATTTACTATTCTTAGAAATTGTGATAATAAAGACACAATGTATTCATATTAAATCTAGCAATTTTTCTCAACAAATGGAGATTATGTTGAAATATGTTGAAGAAAATAAAAAGCATAACTTGGAGAATTTGCTGCAAGTTTCTTAACCAGTGTATGGATTAGTTGGTATATGTTATGTAAAAGTTGTAGAAGTTCCAACTTGTACAGGTTGAAGTGTACATGCTGCAACATGTACCGATCTTGGAGCTGTACAAGTTGCTTTCCTGTATGTATCTTTGGGTGTTTTTATATGTTTACAAGGTTTCCCACTGCAAAATGGCATTTGACCAGAGATATTATGTGTCAAACAAGGAACATATATGTCATCAGTAGAATATTTTGACCACAAAAAATGGTCACATGACACAGAAAACCACTGTGGTTATTCGATAAGCTTGGTCTCAACTGAGACCCCTTCCGCGAAAACCGTTTGCGACAAAGACTTAGCTGAGCCAGTAGGCTCAGCCTGAGACTGGGCTAACTCTGAGACCTTTCTTGAAATCCGCCCCTGATGTGTATACTTCAGTTAGAAAAAAAAGACTATTCTGAAAAATCAAATTCTCATTAAATTTGTATATCCATCATTTTATGGCATATCTTATATTGTGCCATTGCATAGGCTTTTAGAAATGTATGTAGGAATTTGGATTTACTATTCTTAGAAATTGTGATAATAAAGACACAATGTATTCATATTAAATCTAGCAATTTTTCTCAACAAATGGAGATTATGTTGAAATATGTTGAAGAAAATAAAAAGCATAACTTGGAGAATTTGCTGCAAGTTTCTTAACCAGTGTATGGATTAGTTGGTATATGTTATGTAAAAGTTGTAGAAGTTCCAACTTGTACAGGTTGAAGTGTACATGCTGCAACATGTACCGATCTTGGAGCTGTACAAGTTGCAACTTGCACAAGGTCCATATTTTATCAGTTATCAGTAGTATAAAGTACCATTTCTTCGCTGATGCTATGCAGGTATACAAACACTCTCACCAGCAATGTTCCCTCACTAAGGAATTGCCTAAATGACATTCAAAATGTCATGTTAAAACTAAACCCCGATAAAACTGAATTTATCTTGATAGGCTCCAAACACAATTGTAAACAACTCTTTCCACACTTTCCAATCAATATTCTTGGAACATTGGAGTGGTGTTTGATTCCAACTTAACTCATTCAGACCACATGTCACAAATCATAAAGTGTAGTAGGGTCTATGCTTGAGACCTTTACAGAATTAATCTCCTTCTCAGCCTTAAAACATCAGTCCTTCTAGCAAATGCTTTGGTGAGCAGTAGATTGGACTACTGCAATTCCCTGTATGTATCACTTACAGATTCTGAGTTAAGAAGATTCCAGTGGGTCCAAAACTCACTTAATAGGATTGTCACCCACTCCTATAAGTTCTCGTGTATTACCCCTCAATTAAAAAACTCCATTGGCTCTCAGTCAGGTACAGGGTACAATTTCAAATAGGCCTCACCACATACAAAATTCTAAACCACAGCCAACTAGCTTACCTAAGTGAATTAATTCACCACTACACCTTTGATCGGAGAGTTCACAAATCAAACAAAAACTTTGTGAATTCTTTTAGTCACTATGACTCTGTTCTTTGGAATTCTTTCCCCTTCCAAATAAGAAGAAATAACCCCTCTGTCGCCCTTCAGGAATCACCTGAAAACTGACCTGTTTAACTCCAGTTTCCCCACTTAGTCTCCTTCCTTTTTGGTCACACCCAAAACTCTGAATCACTGACCTTGACAGCCCTAGACTATCCTTATGATAAATATATTTGTTACCTAAGTGCACTGAGTACCCCTTTTCAAGGTTTTTCTGTGAATTCAGTGTTAATCATTGTAATCTAAATGTGTACATAACATGTACATTCTTGGTTCATTGCTACATCCAAGTTGTTCTGAAAGCAGATACCTATCCAGAAGATATAGTAATGATTTGGCAACTGGTCTAATATACTTATGTTCATTATTTTATGTTTCAATATGTATTCTTGTTTTGAAATATTGTGTTTGTAATAAAGGTTTATTGTTGTTGTGGCTTGTGGAATTTGTGTTTTTGATAACGTCAAATGAGCTGTGAACTAATAAAATATTGAAAATTGAGGATACATTTGTGTCATTAGTGCTACTCCCCCAGCCTCCTCCAGGAGGAGACTTGTTGACTGGATCAGTGGTTTATAGAGCAGAAACTTGACCTATCTTGACCAGCATAATATAAAATGTGTTTTAAAGGAATATAAATCCTAAATATAAATCAAATTCACCACATGATAAGTATGAGCATGTCATGTTTATGATTTACAATCACTTCTAGATAAGAGGTCCTAGCATGCCTAATGGCTAGCAAGTTTGGCATCAAATCAGACTATACCCTTCAGTGCTTGTTCACCTCCCACATGTAGTAATGTGATGGGCCTTCCCAGTTTGACCAAAACTGTTAAACTAGATATAAATTGCTAAATTTGACCTTTTATCTCCTCTGTGTGGGTTCGACTTCCACATGTGACAGTGCTGAGGACCTGTCCCAGTTTGACCTTGGCTGATGTAGATGACCTAAAACCCCAACTTTAAGCTTTTACCTTTCTTTATTGTGTCCACCAGAAGCATCTGTTGGATACTTTGGTTTAGCATTAGCTATACCGCTGCTGCTGCACATAGAGAGATTTGATTGCGTTAATACATCTTACCTACCAGACGATAGCTATAGCCCGGCGCCAGCCTGTCCCGCCAAACGAAAGAAAAGACGTCCTGGGTTTCACCCCCGGCAGGACCGGTACACTACACTCCACTCGCCAGGTGGCCTAGTTCCTGCTTCACTCGCCAGAGGGACGTGACGTCATAGCATCTTTTTCGTTTGGCGCGATATTCAAAGTTTGAATTTTGTAAACTCTTTTTATTTTGAGTATTTCTTAAGTTATATATTGTGTTTTGTGCTACGATTTGTCAGTTGGATAAACTACCATGGCATCTCCAGGACAAAGGAAAGGAGCCTGCGGGCATATCATGGCTATTTTTGACCCTCATTCTCGTTGTGCCAGATGCAGAGATAAAGGGTTGGGCCAAGACCCGTGTGTTTTAAAGTTGCAGTGTGAATTGTGTGACAATTTAACCCCTGAGCAATTGCTCCAGCTTTCAACCCCTACGTACAAACTGCGGAAGGAGAAATCTAAAAGCAAAGAAGCCCTTGTGGATCCGTCCACTGTCACTATCGTGTCGCAGGTGGAATCTCAGGAAGTTGCTTCAACTTCTCCACCCCATGTTGCTGAGCAAGATCTCTCTTTACCTCCACCTATGTTCCGCCAAGAGTTAAAAGAGTTGGACGAAAAGTGGTCAGTACGTATGGCCCGTCTGGAAGCACTCATTACTTTGGGGCAGCGTCCTTCACCTCAACCTTCCTTCTCACCGGTCAAGGCACCGGTACCGCATCAAGCTCCCGCGGGAGCTCTCTCTCAGGCACCTTTTCTCTTATCATGTGTCCCTTCCGGCCAAGCCGGCCCGGCTTCTGGCCCGGATAGGATAAAACCTAGTGCCACTGTCACTACCAGCTCAATAGCTAGGACGTCTCCTCTAGAAGGCCTTTATTCTGAACAGGACCCGGAACCGGTATTCTCTCAACAGAGTTCTTCCGGCCCGGTGGCCTCTGCTTTTCCTCAACCTCCTCCGCAATCCAGCTTGTTCAAGTCAGCTCCGGAGCACTTTGAGGAAGGTGAGGTATCTGACCAAGAAGACGTCACTGACCATCCTGATCAAGAATCTCCGGACTTGGATAAGACATTGAGCGAAGATCAAAACTACAGAGAGACTGTTAGGGGAGTATGTGCATTCATGGGCTGGTCACATATCCCAGATCTTGAATATACACCAAGTTCCAGGTCAGACAATCCCTGGATTGGCCACCGGGCACAACCTGTAGGCAAGGTCTCTATCGACTTACCACCAGAGGACTGGCTTTGTAAAAAACTTGAAAATTTAAACCTCGTCCTCATAGAAGGGTACCCGTCCAAGTCTACGGAACCGGGTGGACTTCATGTTGATCAGTATCTCCGCCCTCCCAAGTCTCAGGCAAGGTGGTACGGGATTCATCCCGCTGAAAATAAAGACATCACTAGGCCGGGAAAATATGTAACTACTTGGCCCAATGACGCTGCGAAGTTGAACAGTTCCTTTGCCCGAATTGGTAAACCTGCTCTTGCTTCATCCCAACCCACCTCCCGCCCTATTGCTCAGGATACGCTCCGGAAGTGGGAGAAAGCAGTAAAAGAGACCAGTTATATTTGTAACCAGTCCGCTGGTTTCAATAGGTGCATCACCAAAATACAAGACTCTGTACAAGAACAGTTACAAATTCTTCAGACAGAGTTGGGAAAAGGAAAATCTTCCACGAAAGCTCAGGGTGCACTTGATGAGTTACATTTCCTGTCTGCATTCAATCAAAATGTGAGTTTCGCGGTTGGCAAATCCCTCCAACACCTCTCAGATTTTACTTTTATACAAATGGCTAATTTAACTCTGGTCAGGAGGGATTCTTATCTTGAGCACCTGAAAGCTGGCGTCAAGCCAGATACCTTTTCCTCCCTCAGGAACTGTCCTCTACAGACCAAGGCTTTGTTTCCGGACGACATTATCCGGAGGGCGGAAGATGAAATAGCAGCATTTGAGTAACACAAGCGTACCAACCAGCCCGGTCCGGGCCGTGGTGGGTTCGCCGGTACTCAAAAGAAGCAACACCGTTACCAGCCATATTCAACATGGAAACAGGAGGATTCTGGAAACTCCGGGGCTCCCGGCAAAGAGATGCCTGCATGGAAGACATTTGGCAATCGCGGGAGAGCCCGTGGCAGAGGCAGGGGAGGTCAACCCGGTCGCGGTTCGCGCCCTGCCAAGGATGCTAAGGCGTATAAATGACAATCACTGCAAAGTTCCTCCGGAAGTAACATCCTGTCCGGAGTTTGGTGTTGTGGATGTAACAAAGACAAGTCTTCCTGTTCTTGTGAAAGACTCTGTAAATTGTCACAATGTTGCTCATCATGTACTTTCTGTAAAAAACATCAGGCAGCCGCAAAAGAAAGGCATAAGTCCAATCTTAAACTCACAAAATGCAATAAAGTATGTGAAAAGTGCTTCTTTTGTAAATCACTGTGTCTTTGCCCCAAGTGTGTCAAATGTCCTCAGTGTTGCAAATGTCCAATCAGTAGGGGGACGCCTACAAAATTTTTGGAAAATATGGGCTCTCAAGGGTGCAAACCCGAAGGTAGTATCCATCTTGAAAGAGGGCTATGTGCTTCCCTTCAAGGTCAGGCCTCCCTTAATAAGGGAACCCCTGATAGTAAGCGGCTATGCAAACCCCACCAGAGACTCCCACTTACAAGAAGCAGTGCAAGCTCTGATCAAGAAAAAGGCAGTAGAGAGGGTCAGGGTTCGAACCTCACTAGCCTTTTTCAACAGATTGTTCATTGTCCCAAAGCCGAACCAAAAGTGGCGGCCAATCTTGGATCTCAGTACTCTAAATCAGTTTTTATGCGTAAAAACATTCAAAATGGAGACTCCAGAGACAATCCGGACCTCTCTACAACAAGGGGAGTGGGTGTCATCGATAGATTTCAGCGACGCCTACTTCCACATTCCAATCCACTTCACATCCCGAAAATTCCTCAGGTTCCACTTCCAGAACCAGTCGTACCAGTTTCGGGCTCTTCCCTTTGGCCTTTCAACAGCTCCCATGGAGTTCACTGCTGTGGTCAAAGAGGTCAAGTTAATGGCTCAGTCACAGGGTATAAGAATCCACCAGTACCTAGACGACTGGTTGATTCGAGCCCCTACCAAAGAATCTTGCCACCAGGGAACCCAGTCCCTCCTAGCCCTTTGCCAGGAGTTGGGCTGGATGGTAAACATGCAAAAATCAGAACTGGAACCCCAACAAATCTTCGATTTTGTAGGCTACCAGTACGACCTGCTCAACGGACTGGTCAGACCTACTCAAAACCGTTGGGAAGCCCTTCAACAAAAAATAACAGGGCTATTACAGAAGAGATCTTGCCGAGTGAGAACCTTCATGTCTCTTATAGGTCTACTCACTGCGACAGAGAAACAGGTGCCCCTAGGCAGACTGCACATGAGACCTATTCAGTGGCACCTCAAGAAACACTGGAGAGTCCCGGAATCTCTGGAAAAGGAGATCCCAATTCCGAGGTCTCTCCATCAGCACCTGCAGTGGTGGACCCAGGAGAAAAATGTCCTAAAGGGTCAACCCTTACACCCCCTACAACACGCGATACAAATCTTTACAGACGCCTCAAAAGAAGGCTGGGGTGCTCACTTAGGCGACTTCACAGCAAGCGGTACTTGGTCAGTGCCCGAAAGCAAGTTGCACATAAACTTCTTAGAGCTAAAAGCCGTGTTGTTAGCACTAAAAAGATTCCAACAATTAGTGCAAGGAAAGGTCGTCCTGATTGCCACAGACAACACCACAGTTGTGGCATACATCAACAAGGAGGGAGGTATGAGGTCAGGTTCACTTTGTGCCCTTCTTTGGCGGCTCCTATGTTGGTGCAATCTCAGACAAACAGTACTGAAGGCCAGACATATTCCGGGCCGTCTGAATGTAATTGCAGACAAGTTGTCTCGCCAGGGACAGGTCATTCAGACAGAGTGGTCCCTCCATCAGGAGATCTTCGACACCCTTTGTCGAACTTGGCATTATCCCCAAGTGGACATGTTTGCAACAAGGTACAACTGCAAACTAGTCCGGTTTGTGTCCCCAATTCCAGACCCAAAGGCCTGGTCAGTGGACGCTCTGACGCTGTCCTGGGAAAACCTGGACATGTACCTCTTCCCCCCAGTGTCTCTGATGGGGAAGGTGGTCAGCAAGCTGTCAGACCATTGGTATCACAGAGCAATCCTGATTGCTCCGGGATGGCCAAACATGCCTTGGTTTTGGGACCTAGTGGAGCTGTCAGCCATGGTTCCTCTTTGTCTTCCACACCATCCAGATCTAGTGACCCAACCTTTCAACAAGGCACGTCACAGGGATCTGACAAGCCTAAATCTCCATGCCTGGCTCCTAGAGCCCAGACCATCAAGGAGCAAGGGTTCTCTAGCCCAGTGGCGGCAAGAATTGAGGTGCCTCAAAGACGTTCAACCAGAGCAGTCTACGAGGCAAAGTGGGCCCTTTTTGTTAGATGGTGCGAAACAAGTCAGGTGGACTTCAGGAACCCATCTATAAAACAAATAGCAGATTTCCTCCTGCATCTTTTCCAGGAGAAGAATCTCCAGCCCAGCACTATTGATGGTTACAGGTCAGCCATTGCAGACAAACTGGGAAATGCCTCGGTTAATGTTGGCAAGGATGACAATTTGACTAGACTGTTAGACAGTTTTCACAGAGATAGACCCAAAGGGCGCCGAGGGGTTCCTGCTTGGAACCTCTCCCTGGTTTTACACCAGCTTACAAAGGCGCCTTTTGAACCACTCAGAAAGGCTTCTCTGAAGCACCTTACTTTCAAAACTGTTTTTCTCCTAGCCCTGGCTTCGGGAAAACGCAGGAGTGAGATTCACGCTTGGTTAAACAAAAATATCAGACACCAAGCTGACTGGTCCAAAGTTTCCCTCTACCCTTCACCAAGCTTCTTGGCGAAAAATCACTTGGCAAAAGAGGGACCAGAGTGCGTGGCCCCGGTGGTCATCCCGGCTTTAGCCCCCACTCTGGATAAGTCGTTGAAAGAAGACAGATCCCTTTGCCCCGTTCGGGCTCTTCGCTACTACCTGGACAAAACCCAGGACCTAAGGACGGGAAAGGAGTTAGTTTTTGTTTCTTTCAAACATGGTTTTAACAAGGACATCTCTCCTGCCACTATCTCATCCTGGATTAAACAAACAGTAGTGTTGTGTTATGATCTTTCTGACCAAGATACCTTGACCTTACATCAGGTTAAGGCCCATGATGTTAGGGCATTTGCGGCCTCCAAAGCCTTTCAAGGTGGCATATCTCTGGAACAGATTCTAGCAGCATGCCACTGGAAGTCCCACAACACCTTTACACAATTTTATCTTAAGGATGTTGCCTGGGCCGATAAGGAGCTTTTTCACTTGGGTCCTGTGGTGGCTGCCCAGCAGATCCACCACTAGTCCCCTAAGCTTCTTTGTATATAATTATATATAGTGTACATACTAGTTAGTTTTAGGTGTAGGCTCACCTTTAGCCTAGGCCTTGGCTTCTCAAAGTCGTTTACTTCAGAATAATCCTCTGGGTATAGGACTTTCCCCACTCTTCCAGGTTAACCGTGGGAATCATTGCCTTGAACTCTTACTCTCTTCCTCCCCTCAGAGCAGTCAAAAAGGGGGGGGGGCAGGTGGGTCTAGTTACCCTCGAGACTAACATGTCTCCTCAAAGGGCTAGAACTTCACACCTAGGCATAATATAAGAGTTCTCTCCAATCCTCAGAAGGCTGCCCTCCTTCCACTGGGTAGTTATTCTAGCTATCGTCTGGTAGGTAAGATGTATTAACGCAATGAAATTGCAAATTTTAATTAGTAAATTAAATTTTTATTAGTTAATACCTTACCTACCAGACGGGAAATTCCCACCCAGCCTTCCCCGCTTTCAGCCTTAAAATTCAACCTTAGGGACGAAAAAGATGCTATGACGTCACGTCCCTCTGGCGAGTGAAGCAGGAACTAGGCCACCTGGCGAGTGGAGTGTAGTGTACCGGTCCTGCCGGGGGTGAAACCCAGGACGTCTTTTCTTTCGTTTGGCGGGACCGGCTAGCGCCGGGCTATAGCTATCGTCTGGTAGGTAAGGTATTAACTAATAAAAATTTAATTTACTAATTAAAATTTGCAATTTTGTATGTTAACACTATCAGCAGGAAACTATCCCAGCTAGCTTCACCAAGTTTGCAGGATATCTTCATTGGGAGCTAAGCTCTGGGACCAAAATTAGCTTCATTCCAAAAAACAGGATGGCCACCCTGGGCATTTCTTTGAAAGTTATCTTTTTCCACTGGCAGATTTTCCTAAGTAGAAGGTTGAATCTCTTCGTAGGTGATATGTATAACAGATATACATGTCCTCTAAAAGCTTGCAGACATTTGACCTTGAAGCTCTTCATTTTATTGCGCTACAATAGCTTAACGTGGAACTGAATGCTATCTCGGGAGGCCGCAGGCATCCAGCCAACGTCCAAGAAAAATAGACGTTTAGTGTTGACCGAAGCCCTAGGTTGTACACTCGTCGTGTACATCCTCACACATATCCTTCTTTTTTCGTTGGCTGAGTGACTAGCAAGCATTTATTATCACTAAGATATATTTCACTTGTTTTCTCAGCACATACGTATTGTTAGATGTTTTTTTGGCTATTTACTTTTTAAAGTGTCGGCACATTTGGTGAAAGTTTTAGTTACACAGGATAAGTATTTCTTAAGTTTTTATTGTTGTGAGTTTTCAGTTCGGGCTTGCTCGGATTTATTACTGTATAAATGTCCTCCCACCAAGCCAGTTCTAACAAACCTAGATCTTTGAGGTGTCGACATTTCTGTCTCCTCTTTGACTCCCACAACTATTCATCAGAAAAGCTGGCCAAGGTGATGATCCTTGTGTTACAAATCAGAGGCAGATACAGGATTTCCCAAAAGGGGGGGCGTGGGTTGTCGCGGGTATGGATATTTCATACTTGGACTTTCTGTAGTGGGACATATCACGCGGTGCACGGACAAAATGTCGGTGGACAAAATACTGGGGGACCAAAAGCCAGTCAAAATTGCAAGGGGGGGGGGGGACAAAATGCTGTCCATTTTATGGGACAGGGAGGGCAAAATGCCTATCTTAACAAAACACTTTATATTTGATACTGATGGTCAAGCAAACTGAAAAAACTTCTAGCAGAAAAAAACCTCTGTAAAAACCTACAGTAGAAAATACCACAGTATAAAAGCCCACTAACTAAATGGTACATAGCACACAAGTCCTGCCAAGTAGTGTACATCCTGTAACAAAGGTTTGGGTATTTTCTAATGGGGTTATTTGTTTGTACACTAGTTTTCTACTGTTTCTGTAGTTTTATTTTTCTATTGGCTTTTTCTACACTCAGTTGTCAGACACTTACTGCAGTTTACCTAAAATAAACTTCAAAGGGGTTTCCCCTTCCCATAATAAACAATGGTATAACTGCAGAAAAGATGGAGGGAAACATACTTGAATCTAAATTTATTTGCCACAATGTTTCTTCAACTTTTTATTTTAAAATAACTTATTCTTTCATTGTTTTTCTTTAAAAACATGTAAACCAATTGATTAAATTTGATGAAACATTTTTGGAATTTAACCTTTTTTGCAATTTAATCTTATCATAGCTACTGAAGTAAATTAGAACTGAAATATAGAAGTGCAGTAATAAATTATTAATTGGGGTGAGTGATTCCAGTTTTGTAAAGTGTGTATCTCATGCTTAAACATATACTGGTAAACAAAAGTTTATAAATAAAGTCATCCACAAAAGATGTAATCCTCTGTTTGAGGATGAGACCTAACATAGTACACACACAAAAGAACCTAATCCCCTTTGATACTGGACAGTGACACAGGTATAATGACTGTCACTTTAAACAGGTACCAGTATATTACCCTAGTAAAGACAGATCTTGGGGTGGGGGATTGGAGGGGGGCGTGGACAGTAGCAAAAAGCCCCATGACTAAAGGTTGAAACTCTGAAAGGGGGGCGTGCGCCCTCCACGCACCCCCCTAGATCTGCCTCTGCAAATGAAAAGCAGTGCAATATTTGTTCGGCTTTTACTGCAAAACCGCTTCTAAAAAATAAAGCATAGACGGAGATATGTTCGGAAGCAAAAGGCAGACACTTCAAAAGATGAATTGGACCTTTTGGGTGAAGACAATGTGGAGGCCTTCTCTGGTTCCCAAACAGACCTTGAGGGTGCTGCTGTCCTCCACGTCCTCAACCCTTAAATTCTCTCACTTTGAAGCACTGTTATCAAGAGGGAAATCTATTTGCTACCTCCAAAGTACCGTTTTATTGTGTTAATACAACTTACCTAGTGGACAGATGCATTTATCCGGCGCTCTGCCGGTCACGCCAAACGTTAGAAAAAAACGTCCTGAGCTGGGCTCTGGCCGGGACCGGTAGTGTCCTGTTCACTCGCCAGGTGGCTGTACAGCCTGCCTGCCGGTATACTGCGCATGCCTGTGCATGCGCTCTTCCTCTTTTTGTTTGGCGCGTGAGGATTGAAACGCTGGAAATTTTAAGAGAAACTATTTTAATTTTTTTTATGTTCTTTACAAGTTAATTCTCTACAATTTTGTAGTCAGTTTTGTGTTTATACATCATGGCATCCCCTGGAGATAAGAAAGGACAGAGGCAAGGTTTATGTGGTCACATTATGGCCTCCTTTGACTTGCACAAACGTTGTGCCAGATGCCAAGGGCATTGGGGATGATGACTGTGTTGCCATAAGATCTTGTGTTATTTGTGATGGGTTCACTGATACCCAGAAAGATATGCTAGCCACCCCCACGTATAAGATACGCAAGGACAAGAAGGCAGGTGTTTTGGTATCTCCGGATCAAGTAACTGTCATTGCTTCTGTCGAGGATACAGAGCCCGTTTTTCAGCCCTCTCCGTCGGCCTCCCAACCTGCTGCGCATGCGTAGCCAGAGGCTTCAAGTTCTGGTACTTCTTTTGTTACCTCTGATCAACTCCAACAAATATCGAATCAATGGGCTGAACAATTCGCCCGTTTTGAGGCATTACTCTCCAGGGGCAACGTTTTCTCTACCCCAAAATCTACTGTTCAGCATGTGCCTTCCCATGCTGCAATTTCAGACACTCCTTTTATTCCCCCTTCTGCCCGGCTCACCGGTCCGGTGGAGTTCCCTGCAGAAGGTGAGGTTGACAAACAACAGGACAGTAAATTTGTTGAAAGGGATGTTAAGGATCAGAAAAAGTCACGTAAATCCCGTAAGGACACTAAAGAGGATAAACATTCAAAGAAAAGACAGGTGTCTCCCTCGCCTGATGTTGGTACCCTTCATGTCAAATCTGCACCGGTCCAAGTTAAGCCACTGGCTCAAGCTCAAGTCTCCTCCGGTATGGAGGTCGTGCAGAAGTTAAAGCCTAAGCCTGCTCCACTTTCCTCTCTTGGTTCCGACCCGGAACAGTCAGGACTCTTTCTTCCCGGTGCAACCGGTCAAGGATTTGCTCAACCCGGTTCATCCGGTCAAGCTCCCCCAGTAGATCAGACTTCTTCATCTCTCTTTGGGGATTCCACTGTTTCGGATGCTTACCGGGCCCCACCGGAGCCGGATACTTTGGACATTGACCCTCCTCCTTCTGAAGCCAGTTACTCTGAGGATCAGGTTTCTGATGAAGGTGAGATATCTTCTGATACCCTAGACAGGCCCGAACAAACAGAAGATATGAACTATAGAGAGACAGTTAGGTCCATCTGGTCGTTTATGGGATGGAATCATATTCCCACATTTGAAAGTGAGCCTGATAAGAGTAATAACCCCTGGAAAGGGAAGCTACCAAAGAGGCCTGCCCGCATCTCTGTAGCCATGCCGCCGGACGACTGGCTCTGTCAAAAGTTGGAAAAGTTGAACACAGTTGTGGCGGAAGGTTACCCTTCCTGGTCCCAAGATTCGGCTGGCTTAAAAAAGGATCAGTTTGTGAAAGTCCCGAAGTCGCAAAATAGATGGTACCAGATGCATATGATCAGACCAGAGGGTCCGCATAGACCTGGAAAGACTTTTTTTAGTTGGCACAACTCAGAGGCAAAGGTGAATTCTCAATTCCCTCGTATTGTGAAAGCGTCTGCTTACCCTGCCACGGGGCCTCCTTCGCGTCCTATTTCCCAGGAATACTTGCGTCGGTGGGAAAAGTGCGCCAGAGAAAATTCCTACATTGTGAATCATGCGGCAGGTTTTAACCGCTGCACCAGTGAGTTACAGGAACGCATGACCGGCCATGTCAACATGCTTCATTCTAGACTTAATAAGGGAAAAGCACCCAAAGAAGTATCTGCTGCCCTCTCAGACTTGAAAGACCTTACTGCTTTTCACCAGAATGTGTCCGTGGCCATGGGCACTGCGCTTTAGCACCTGGCGGACAGTCTTTTTGTACAAATGTCCAACTTGATTTTACTACGTAGGGACTCTTACCTTGATCAATGCAAGAATGGGATTAAACCTGATACCTATAACCAGTTGAGAAATGCTCCGCTGTTCGGACATGGACTGTTCCCTGATGCCGTTATATGTACAGCAGAACAAGATATTGCCAGTCATCACTCCTCCGGTTCTGTTCCCAGACCCGGACCGGGTGCTGCCCAACAGACCGGATGGAGATCTTCTCACAGGTACCGTCCCTATGAAAGCAGAGAGAGTAGGAATACCGGTACCGGAGATCAGGACGTCAGGCTTGGAGACAGTTTAGCCGGAATAGAGGCCAGGGTCGTGGCAGAGGACGTGGTGCCAATCCCCGTTTCTCTAAATCGAGAGGTTACAAGCAATATAAATGACAATTACCTATTGTGTCCAACTCTCTCAAGATCAGTAGTTGCGAAGTTGGGCCAGAGAACCTTAACCAGGACTGTAAGATCAAAGGTAGTAGACAGTTCAGTGTTAAACAAAGTTCAGATGACACCAAGTTTAAATTCTCAAAGTGTGTCTTATCTTGCTGTCGATCATGTTCATTCTGTTTGTTTCCAAGGGCAACCGCAAAAGAAAGGTATAAGTCCCTGTACTCAAAAGATAGAAATAAAAGATGTCAAAGGTGTTTCTTGTGCAAATCAATGTCTTTTTGCCCCGCATGTTCCAAATGTCCCCAATGTTGCCCCAAGTTTGGCTGTAGGGGGCAGGCTGCAGAAGTTTTGGCAAGTTTGGCTCACACTGGGGGCGAATCCAAGGGTGATCTCGATTTTGCGAGAGGGATACACGCCACCCTTCAAAATCAGGCCTCTGACCCGATCCCTGGTGATCAAGAGTGGTTATGCTCAGCCAGGGAAAAGCAAGGCCTTGTTCCAAGCATTGATAGAACTCATAAAAAAGCTGGTGGTAGAAAAGGTGGTGATAAGATCCTCCCTGGCCTTCTACAACCGCCTCTTTCTGGTACCAAAATCCAACCACAGATGGAGGCCTATCTTGGACCTCAGCCAGCTAAATCTGTTCTTGAAACCGGGCACCTTCAAAATGGAAACTCCTTAAACAATAAGGTTGTCTCTCCAAAGGGGGGAGTGGGTAACGTCGCTGGATTTCAGCGACACTTACTTTCATATCCCCATCAGTCAAAGGTCCCGGAAGTATCTCAGGTTTTCTCTGGGAAAGAAAACTTATCAATTTATGGCTCTTCCTTTCGGGCTCGCTACAGCTCCACTGGAATTTACCAAGGTAGTCAAGGAGGTGAAACTGATGGCTCAAGCACGGGGTATCCGGATCCACCAGTACCTCGACGACTGGTTAGTCAGAGCCCCGGACCAGGGAACTTGCCGACTACATACCCAGACCCTCTTGGCCCTGTGCCGCGACCTGGGGTGGGTGGTAAACATGGAGAAATCGGAACTTACGCCTCAACAGGTTTTCAATTTTGTAGGTTACCGGTTCGATCTTCTGTCGGGTCGAGTGTTGCCCACACAGGACAGATGGACCGCTCTTCAAGAGAAACTACAGTTCATCAAAGGCAGGGACAGTTGTTCAGTTCGACAGTTCATGTCCCTAATCAGGCTTCTTACGGCCACAGAAAAGCAGGTATGGGCCGGCCGCCTTCACATGAGACCAGTTCAGTGGCATCTAAAAAGACACTGGCATGTGCCCGAGAGCCTGAAAAAGATTATTCCAATTCCCCTCTCTCTTCATCCACACCTGGATTGGTGGTTGGAAGAGAGCAATGTGCTCAAGGGGCAACCTTTGCACCCCCTTCAGCACGCCCTACAGATATTTACAGACTGGGCGCACACTTAGGGGGATCCACAGCAAGAGGCGTTTGGTTGGAGCCAGAAAGTCGCCTCCATATCAATTTCTAGGAACTCAAGGCAGTTCTTCTAGCTCTCAAGAGTTTCGAGCAGCAGTGCAAGGGACAGATTGTCCTCATCGCAACAGACAACACAACTGTAGTCTCTTACATCAACAAGGAGGGAGGTATGAGATCAGGTTCTCTCTGTGCCCTACTTTGGAGGCTCCTGTCCTGGTGTCATCCCAGGAAGATAGTTCTGCGGGCCAGACACATCCCAGGTCGCTTGAATGTCATAGCGGACAAGCTATCCCGGCACAATCAAGTGATCCAGACCGAGTGGTGCCTGTCTCAGCAGGTATTCAGTCGCTTGTGCTCCAACTGGGTCCGACCGCAGATAGACCTGTTTGCGACCCGATTCAATCACAAGCTTCCCAAGTTTGTCTCTCCGGTACCGGACTCGACAGCTTGGGCAGTGGATGCTCTCAGCCTTTCATGGAGCAACCTGGACGCGTATGCCTTTCCTCCAGTATCCCTTCTCAGTCAGGTCGTATCAAAACTTGTGGATCAGGGCTGTCGCAGGATGATATTAATCGCTCCGCGCTGGCCCAACATGCCTTGGTTTTGGGATCTGATCAGTCTGTCAAGTCAGATTCCATTCAGTCTCCCCTTGGAGAGGAACCTGTTAACCCAACCGTTCAGTGGTCTTCTCCACAGGAACCTGAATCATCTAAATCTGCATGCTTGGCTCCTAGAGCCTCGTCCATCAGAAGACAAGGTTTTTCTGATGAAGTGGCAGCAAGAATTGAAGCTCCTCAAAGAAGTTAAACCAGAGCTCTTTAAGGAGAGAAATACAACCCAGTACTATAGAAGGCTACAGAACAGCCATTGCTGACATGATAGGCAACGACATGGTTCAATTTGGCAAATATGAAAGCCTGACTCGCTCGCCTGACAGCTTCCATAGAGACAAGCCGAAAGGCAGGCGGGGAGTCCCTGCGTGGAACCTTTTGTTAGTTCTCCATCAATTGACGAAAGCTCCTTTCGAGCCCATGCGGAAGGCCTCTCTTAAACATTTGACTTTTAAGACGGTTTTCCTTTTAGCATTGGGTTCCGGCAAAAAAGGCGGAACAAAATCCATGCCTGGTTATACCACAACATCAGGCATCAGGAAAACTGGAGTCAGGTCTCTCTATATCCCTCTCCCAGTTTTCTGTCTAAAAATCAGCTAGCGCGGGACAGATCATTGGACAGGTCTCTCAAGGAAGACAAGTCACTTTGCCCGGTAAGGGCCTTGCGTTACTATTTAGACAGGACCAAGGACTTGCGCGCGGGCAAAGATCTGGTGTTTGTGTCTTTCCGGAAGAGCTTTCAGAAGGACATTGTTCCGGCTACTGTTTCTTCCTGGATCAAGCAAACTGTGTTGTTGTGCTATCAACTTTCCGATCATGAGGCTCAAACTATACATCAGGTTCGGGCTCATGATGTTCGGGCCTTTGCCGCCTCCAAAGCCTTTCAAGGCGGGGTTTCCTTGGATCAGATCCTATCAGCTTGCCATTGGAAGGCCCACAACACTTTTACACAATTCTACCTGAAGGACCTAGCCTGGGCAGATTCAGAGCTGTACCATCTAGGTCCTGTGGTGGCTGCTCAGCAGATCCACGAGGATAAGCAGTAGCTTTATGGCTGATTGTATATAGTGTACATCTGTGTTAGGGTTTTCTCATTCAGTGTACATACAACAAAAAAAACCTCCACTATGCTGGATTGCCATGATCCAAAGTGGATCCGGGAGCTTCTCAAGGATGGTGTTCTTTGCTCCTGTTCTTCTTCCTCATTCATGAATGTTCTTAGTTCATGCCCTCCTTAGTCTCCCTGCACATTCGGGTCGAATTTGTGCACAGACTCTTTCCTTTTGGAAACTTCAGGGGGGGGGCAAGGGTGTTTTGGTCCTTAAAGGTTGGTTTATTTAACCAGTACCGGACTCACCCGTTCTACTATTATCTTATGGGTTCCCCTTATTTGGCTACCCCCCATCCAATGGGTAGTCATTCTGCATCTGTCCACTAGGTAAGTTGTATTAACGCAATAAAATAGAAAATTTAATAGTAAATTAAATTTTTATAAGTTAATACCTTACCTAGTGGACAGGGGGAGTCCCACCCTACCTTCCCCGCTATCATAACCAAACAAGGGGTTGTAAGGTAGACAACAAAAAGAGGAAGAGCGCATGCGCATGCATGTGCAGTATACCGGCAGGCAGGCTGTACAGCCACCTGGTGAGTGAACAGGACACTACCGTTCCCGGCCAGAGCCCAGCTCAGGACGTTTTTTTCTAACGTTTGGCGTGACCGGCAGAGTGCTGGACAAATGCATCTGTCCACTAGGTAAGGTATTAACTTATAAAAATTTAATTTACTATTAAATTTTCTAGTTCAGGTAGTAAATCCACCGGTTTCTGGTCAGCCGTTTATTGATCCATCTGCCTCTGCCCGAGCTACGGGTCCGGTGGAGCCTCCGACAGTACAGACTTCTACAGGATCAAATGGCAAACATAAAGAATCAAAGAAGAAGCACAAGTTTTCCCATCATAAAGCTTCCAAAACAAAACCAGTACCGGTTGTTGAAAATACCGATCCGGTACAAGAAGTTCAAGCTACTACTTTTCCTCAACAGACAAAGCCAGTACCGGTTGTTGAAAGTACTGGTCCGGTAGAGGGAACTCATGCTGACACATTTCCTCAAAAGGAACCGGTTCCAGTTGTGGATGGACCCCTTACCGGTCCGGAACCAGTTGCACCGACCGGGGAACCTATTATGGGAATCTTTAACTCTGCCGGTGTCTCAGATGCCATGACCAGTGTTGAACACCCTTTAGATGCTAGTGCCCTACCTGTATCACCAGATGAACCACTTTTTGGG
The DNA here is from genome assembly GCA_964017235.1 of Sabellastarte sp. h YS-2021. Classification (NCBI taxonomy): domain Eukaryota; kingdom Metazoa; phylum Annelida; class Polychaeta; order Sabellida; family Sabellidae; genus Sabellastarte; species Sabellastarte sp. h YS-2021. The sequence continues at coordinate 55,826,603 of OZ024930.1, read as the reverse complement.
GCACATACTTCACCTGAAGATCTGGATAGTGAGGACGGTGAACTATCAGAATCAGACACTGATAAACCTGAGAAAAATGAGGAAATGAGCTGTAGAGAAACTGTGCGCTCCATCAGGGCCTTCATGGGCTGGAACTTTATCCCCGATTTTGAATTGGAGTTCAGTGACCCGGATAAGTCCAATAGCCTGTGGCGTGGTAAGAATCCAAGGACAAGTTCTAAAGTGTCAGTAGCTATCCCAGCAGATGATTGGCTCTGCCAGAAATTGGAACGAATTAACTTGACGGCATCTGAGGGTTACCCGGTGGCAGAGTGGTAACACTCTCGCCTCCCACCTCTGCAGCCGGGGTTCGATCCCTGTCATGGCCGTAAGTGGGAAAGCTGGTAGTTGCTTGCCGTTGGTCGGCAGTTTACAGTACAGAACCCTAGCGAACTATATGTACTGGTTTCCTCTGCCCTTCCAACTACCCGTCGTGATATGACCTGTACAGTGTTGAAAGCGACGTAAAACTCCAAATAAACAAAATCTGAGGGTTACCTGTCTAGAGGTCAGGAAGCTGGGGTTTTGCGCACTGATCAGTTCATCCGCACACCTAAACCCCAGGATAAGTGGTACTCTATGCACAAGTTGAAGACAGATGGTCCCCGGGTAGACAATTGTTCAACTGGCATGGAGCTGAGGTGAAGTTGAATGCCCAGTTCCCAAGAATTGTAAAACCAGCTGCATACATGGCAACAGGTCCTGTGTCTCGCCCAGTGCCACAAGAAGTTTTACATAGATGGGAAAGGTGTGCAAGAGAAGGCACCTATACAGTGAACCATGTGGCTGGGTTCAGCTATGTGCTAGTGAGATCCAAGATCAGATGGCCAATCACATAAACTTTCTTCAAAATCATCTCAATAAGGGCAAGTCAAGCAAGGAGGTTTCGGATGCCCTAAAAGAGTTGAGGGACTTATATGCCTTTCAACGGCAGTTTGGGTCACGAGGCAGTTTGGATCATGAGGTTGTGGCCGTGGTCGTGATTCTACTAACAACTGTTTTTCAAAGTATGCCCGGGGTGGCAATAATTATAAATGACAATCATTGCAAAGACCCACAGATTCAATTAGACTTAAATGTGATGAGTCAAAACAAAAGTTCTCAAAACATCTCAAGGACTGTGTACTTAAGAACTGCTGTATTTTATTTATTTGGAGTTTTATGTCGCTTTCAAGTTGAAAGTTTCAACACTGTACAGGTCATATCACGACGGGTAGTTGGAAGGGCAGAGGAAACCAGTACATACAGTTCGTCACGGATCTGTACTGTAAACTGCCGACCAACTTTCCCACTTGAGGCCATGACAGGGATCGAACCCTGGCCTCAGAGGTGGGAGGCGAGAGTGTTACCACTCTGCCACCATGGCCCCTAAGGACTGATGTAATTTATGTTCCTAATTCATTGTTGTTGGTTCCGGGTGGCACAAAAAAAAGGCCTAAGTCCCAATCATTGTCAAACAGAAATAAAGTATGCAAAAAGTGTTTCTTTTGTCTCTCCTTGTCCTGTCGCTCCTGTACCAAGCATCCCCATTGCTGCAGAAAGTCCACCTGGGAAACATAGCTCAGCCTGGGTTCAAATCCTCGGGTTATCTCCATCTTGAAGGAAGGTTACAGTCTCCCATTCAAGATGAGACCCCCCATTGACCAGGTAACCTATGATAATCAGTGGATACGCCAATCCTCACAAGAACAACTCCTTGAAGGAGGCATTGCGGTCCCAGATTGCAAAACAGGTGGTAGAAAAAGTAGTGGTTTGGTCCTCTCTCGCCTTTTACAACCGGCTGTTCATAGTTCCCGAACAACAAACGGTGACCCATCTTGGATCTGAGCAAACTCAATCTTTTCCTCAACTTAGAGAATTTCAAAATGGAAACTCCAGAGACAATCAGACTTTCCCTCCAACAGGGGGAGTGGGTCACCTCGTTGGACTTCAGAGATGCGTATTTCGCATTCCCATCAATCCAAGGTCGAGAAACTATCTCCGGTTTCATTTAAACAGTCAAACCTTCCAGTTCACAGCTCTACCTAGCGACAGCTCCTTTGGAGTTTACAAAGGTTGTGAAGGAGGTAAAACTGATGACCTAGGCCAGGGGTATAAGGATCCACCAGTACTTAGACGACTGGTTGCTTCGAGCCCCTTGTCGGGAGATTTGTTTAGACCAAACCCGGACCCTTTTGGACTTGTGCCAAAAGCTAGGGTGGGTAGTCAATTTGAAGAAGTCAGAACTAATGCCGCAACAGTTCAACTTTGTCGGCTCTCATTTCGACCTCTCTCGGGGTCTGGTCAAACCCATTCAGGAAAGGTGGCAAGCCCTGAAAATAAGGACCACTATTCTGCCCATCAGTTCATGTCTCTCATAGGTTTGCTGACAGCCACAGAGAAACATGTGGTTTCGGACCGCCTGCACCTTAGGCCTATCCAGTGGCACCTGAAGAATCATTGGCATGTCCCAGAGACCCTCCCAGAGCTCTTTATCCACACCTGCAGTAGTGGCTAAACGAAGACAATGTGCTCAAAGGCCAACCACTTCATCCTCTACAACATGCTCTAATTTTTGTTAATTTCGAACCCTGTTAGGGGGTGTAGGTGTGCATCATGGTATGATCTTTAGCTTTGGCTCTTGGGCCACTGTGGCAGAGTGGTAACACTCTCGCCTCCCACCTCTGAGGCCGGGGTTTGGTTCCCAGCATGGCCTCACATGGAAAGCTTGTAGTTGCTTGCCGTTGGTCGGCAGTTTACAGTACAGAACCCTGACGAACTGTATGTACTGGTTTCCTCTGCCCTTCCAACTACCCGTCGTGATATGACCTGTACAGTGTTGAAAGCGATGTAAAACCCCAAACAAATAAGGCCAACCACTTCATCCTCTACAACAGGCTCTGCAGTTGTTTACCTATGCCTCAAACGAAGGTTGGGACGCTGATGTAGGAGACTACACAGCAAAGTACATTTGGTCGGAGTCAGACAGCCAGTTGCGCAAAAACTTTCTCAAACTAAAAGCGGTTCTTCTGGCGCTCAAGAAGTTCAAGCAACAGTGTTGGGGCCAGATCATTTTGGTAGCCACGGACAACACAACAGTTGTCTCATACATCAACAAGGAGGGGGGATGAGATCAGGCTCTCTTTGTGCCCTCCTCTGGAGACTGCTTTTCTGGTGGAACCGCAGGCAGATAGTGCTACGAGCCAGGCACATTCCGGAAAGATTGAAACTGATAGCAGACACACTGTCCAGAAACAAACAAGTGATCTAGACAGAGTGGTCCCTCATACAGGAGGTCTTCGACCACTTGTGTACAAGCTGGCACACTCACACTTTTTCCACCAGGTACAATCACAAACTTTCCAAGTTTGTGTCCCCAGTACCGGATCCGCAGGCTTGGCAGGTGGATGCTCTCAGCCTAAATTGGGATGGGGTAGATGCTTATACGTTCCCTCCTGTATCTCTTCTGGGCAAGCTAGTCTCCAAAATCCTAGATCAGGGATTTTGCAGGTTGGTCCTCATTGCCCCAGGTGGCCCAACATGCCTTGGTTCTGGGATCTGGTCAACATGTCTGTACAGGTTCCTCTCTCCCTCCCACACATAGAGAATCTGTTGACTCGGCCATTCAGTCAGTGTCCGCACAGAGATCTCCTAGGTCTCAACTGGCATGACTGGCTCCTAGAGCCTCTAGCATACAGGTGCAAAGATTCTCTGATGAAGTGGCAACATGAATTGAGGCTCCTTAGAGACAGTCAACCAGAGCTGTCTATGAATCAAAGTGGACCATATTTGTGAAATGGTGCGAGTCAAACGAGGTGGACATCAGGTCACCCTCTCTTAGCCAGATTGCTGATTTTCTCCTACACCTCCTCCAGGAGAAACACCTTCAACCTAGTACCATAGATGGCTATAGGACCACTATAGCGGACTAAATTGGGAATGACAAGGTTAATATCGGCAAAGATGAAAATCTCACCCGATTACTGGAAAGTTTCCATAGGAATAAGACAAAGGGTCTTAGAGGTGTTCCTAGCTGGAATCTTTCTCTGGTGTTGCACCAATTGACTCGGCCTCCCTTTGAACCACTTCGGAAGGCTTCCTTTAAGCATCTAACATTCAAGACAGTCTTTCTCCTTGCTTTGGGCTCTGGCAAAAGAAGGAGTGAGATACATGCCTGGTTACATAAGAACATTAGACATCAAGAAGATTGGTTGAATGTTTCTTTGTTTCCTTCTTCTTGTTTCTTGTCCAAGAATCAGTTGGCTAGAGAAGGGTCGACTTCAGTTTCTCAAGGATGATAGAACTTTATGTCCAGTTCGGGCTTTGCGCTATTATCTGGACAAGACCAAAGATCTGTGGACGGGTAAACAACTAGTCTTTGTCTCTTTCAAGAAAAATTTCAGTAAGGACATTGTTCCTTCCACTGTTTCTTCTTGGATTAAGCAAACCATTCTGTTGTGCTATCAACTATCAAATGAGGATGCTCAGAAGTTACATCAGGTTAGGGCCCATGATGTCCGTGCTTTTGCGGCTTCTAAAGCTTTTCAAGGAGGAGTGTCTCAGGACCAGATCCTTTCAGCCTGTCATTTTGTAAGTCTCACAATACCTTCACACAATTTTATTTGAAGGATGTAGCATGGGCTGACGCTGAGTTGTACCATTTAGGGCCAGTTGTCATGGCCCAGCAGATACGCGATTAGCAGGTACCTCTTTGGATTGTATATTATGTATATTGTGTACAGAGTTTGTGAAGGGCCACTTCTTTTTTGTTGGCCACTTCGTTTTTGTCGTACACTTTTCTCCTAGCACACAGTCCTCAATAGGAAGGGCTGGTGTGGGAATTAACAAGTTCTTTATCCTGTTCTACTTCCTCAAGAATCCTTCGGGACTGAACTCTTACCTCCTTCCCCTCAGAGTCCGGGTTCAGGCTCTAAAAAGGGGGGGAGGAACCAACTATGGTTCAGGGATTGGGGTTTTCAAGAATCCCCTATCCTATAGGCCTGAGGGCCAGAGTTCTGACAAGAGTCCCTGTTGAGCTTTAGCTGCCCTCCATCCAATGGGTGGTTATTCTGCATCTGTCCACTAGGGATAAGGTGTATTAACGCAATAAAATGGAAAATTTAATAAATAAGTTAATCCTTACCTAGTGAACAGAGGGATTCCCACCCTACCTTCCCTGCAACAAAAATTCCCAGGGGACTCAAACAGGGTGGAAACAAAAGGAGGAAGTATGCATGCGTGCGCACGTGCAGTGTACCAGCAGGGAGGCTATACAGCCACCTGGAAAATGAACAGAACACTACCGGTCCCGTCCAGAGCCCAGCTCAGGATGTTTTTTCTAACGTTTGGTGAGACCGGCTGCGCGCCGAGTAAATGCATCTATCCACTAGGTAAGGTATTAACTTATAAAAATTTAATTTACTTATTAAATTTTCCAATTCATTTCAAAACCACATCTAACCAAAGTTCCCTTGATTCACTCAAGATACAAGGCCCTTCAAAAAGACCATGCTCTGACCACTTGTATCCAGTCTGTTCTGTCAAAGAATGTAATAGAAAGGGTGGAAAATGTAAAATCTCTCAGGTTTTACAGTCGCCTGTTTCTAGTCCCCAAGCCTCATCAAAGGTGGAGGCCAGTAATAGACCTAAGCAGGCTCAACATCGATCTACTTGTAGAGAGGTTCCAAATGGAAACTCCAGAGTCCATCAGGACCTCTCTAATTCCAGGGGAATGGGTATCATCTATAGACATATCAGACGCCTACTTTCACATCCCCATCCATCCAAACTCAAGGAAGTACCTAAGGTTTTGCTACAAGTCTCAAGTGTTCCAATTCACCTCTGTTCCCTAGCCACAGCCCCACAGGTCTTTACAATGATTGTAAAGGAAGTGAAGCTGATGGCCCTGACAAGAGGAATCGGGCTTTACCAATACCTGGACGAGTGGCTCATCAGGGTCCAGTCTCAGAAAGAAGCACAAGTGAACACTCAGACCGTGGTAGACCTGACACAGTTCTTAGGGTGGCTCATAAATCAAGGAGCACTGGAGATATCCTCAGTCATTGGAAACTCTTCATTGGTCAGAGACCATTTCAACTCACCTAGAGTGGTGGTAAAATCCCGCAAATGTCATGAAGGGTGCAGACCTTCAACCCAAAGATCATAGTATCCAACTCAAACAAAGGCTAGGGCGCTCACTTAGAGCAAACTTCTACAAAGGGTCTGTGGTCAGACGGAAAAAAGGCTACACATAAATGTTCTAGATTTCTCTGGTTTCCCTGGCTCTTCAAAGGTTCAAGGACCAGTGCCAAAACCATACAGTGTTGATTGCGACAGACAAATCAACAGTGGTAGCCTACATAAACAGGGAGGAAACCATTCAGTGGAGATGTGCTCTCTCTTGTCAAAGATCATGACCTGGTGCTATCATTATCAGATAACCCTAAGAATCAGACACATACCAGGGTGCCTGAATGTGATGTGGCCGACCTTCTGTCCAGTTCAAACCAAGTCCAGTAAACAGAATGGTCACTGCATCCCCAGGTGTTCAAATAGGTCTGTCAAAAGTGGTTCACCCCTCATGTAGATCTATTTGCCACTCATCTCAACCACAAACCTTTACTGTATGTATCTCTAGTCCCAGACCAAAATGCTTGGGACATAGATGCTCGGGTCTCACTGCTTACCCTCCAATGGCTATCTTTCACAGGGTGATCCAAAAAATCAGGCAATGCAACTGATCATTGTAATATTGCCAGGCTGGCCAGGGATGCCCTGGTGTTGGGCCCTAGTACAGCTCTCAACGGAGATCCCAATTCAGCTACCAGTGTCAACAACTCTTCTCAAACAATCCCACAATTACGTCTTTCACAGCAATCCACAACATCTCAACCTCTATGCCTGGTGTCTAGGAGTGGACAGTTCCAAGAACAAGGCTTCTTTGTGGAGGTGGCAGAGATAATTGCTGCCCCTCAGAGGTCATCAACAAGGACCATCTACAAGTCAAAGTGGGCCCTATTTGAGAAATGGTGCAGAAAAAATTTGGTACACTTCTCTACTCCCTCTGTGAAACAAGTCTCAGACTTTTTCATGTACCTTTACCAAGATCTAAACAGGCACCCTTCAACCATTGATGGTTACAGAATGACCATTGTTGACATCTTGGGCCCAGCTGGGCTCCATATTTCCCAAAGCTCAGACCTTAACAGGTTACTCTCCAGTTTTCACAGGGATCGTCTCAAAAGTTCCAGGAATCTTCCAAAATGGAACCCTTCTGTTTAATGAGCTCACAAAAGCACCCTTTGAGCCTATGAAAGACACAGACCTCAAACATCTTACTCTCAAAACTGCTTTCTTGCTAGCTTTAGCCTCTGGCAAGCGCCAGAGTGAAGTTCATGCCTGGGTTGCAAAGTATCTAATCTAGGCTAATGGGAAAGGTAGCCTTGCTCCCTTCTGATTTCATAGCCAAAAACCAACTAGCAAGAGAAGGTTCTCAAAGTGTGTCTCTGGTGACTATTCCTGCTTTGACTACCATTGTGGATAAACAATTCAAAGAAGAGAGGATCCTGTGTCCAGTACGGGCCCTGAGGTACTACCTGGATTGAACCAGAGACCCAAGAGGGTCTCAATCCTTACTTTTTATCTCCTTTAAGAAAGGACATACCTCAGACATCAGACCCGCTACACTCTCTTCTTGGTTAAAACAAACTATCCTACTTTGTTACAAACAAGCACACCAACAAGCCTTGAACTTGGTCCAAGTTAAAGCACATGAAATTAGGGCCTTCGTGGCCTCTAAGGCCTGTTACGGTGGGGTATTGGTGGACCAAATCATACAAGTGTGTCACTGGAAAGCTCACAACACATTTACAAATTTTTACCTAAAAGACCTTACTTGGTCAGACAACGACAACAATATGTATCTGGGTCCAGTAGTAGTGGTACAGGTCCTAGACCCTTCCCCTCAGACCAGTTATCCTAGGAGAGAAAAGAAGGGGGGCACATCAGCTGCAGCCAAGTCTTAGGGAGTCTAAATCCCAGGGTTTAGATATATATTTACCTCCTCAGGATGTATGGTAAGGTCTTTTGTCTTTATTTCAGTATGTACTTGTATAATTCATTAAGGACTTTTCAGGTTGTTCCATAATCTCACTTTTAGGGTGGCAAGTTAATGAGATTTTCAAGCCTAGGGCTTGTTTTCATTGTGGCTAAGCCCTAGGGGCTTTACTCCTCATAAGTGAGCACGGATGCACTTCTCTCCGTCAATCAAAACATCCAGACAGTTTTAGCACTGTCATTCATTCATTTTCAGGTTTTTTTGGCTTCTTACAGACTCAGTCTCCGGGAATTTTAACTTAAATTTATGGTATGCTCTCAATTGTACATACAATAACACAATAACGAAACCAATCTGACCTGACCACTGTAACTGACAGTTAAGTTTGTCCACTGTATCCAGCAATCTGTCCTGTGATCTGTCCGGTGTCCACTAACACACAGATGTCTGTATCCTGTGATCTGTTCAATGTTCGATAACACAAAATGTCCTTATCCTGTGGTCTTTTTGATATCCAATCACACAAAATGTCTGTATAGAGATATTCACAGAGTTTGCACAACTGTACTGTCCACTCCAAGATATGGATAATGTCCAAAATGCAGTAAATCCACTCTCTGTTATATGAATGCACAATATCTGTAGTACAGCAAATCTATCCAGATTCAGTTCACTCTAATAAAAGTTCACAACAACACAAGTAGTTTGTATCCACTTGATATTAGTTCTAACACACAAGTAGCCTTCCTTATAGCCAGCGAATGCTAAGTTCATGTGTGGTCAGATGTACAGTCCTTATATATGGTCATGGAAATTCTAGAAACTTATAGAACTAGCTGGAACATAATACCAGTCACCAGATCAAGTGAGGAAGTTCTAGAACCTACAGGTAGCTTATAGGGTTCCCCAAATCTATTAATGGCATCACTGAGGTTAGCCTAGATGGATTTCCCCCAGTCTATATATAGATCAATAAACATCAGTACCACATAACACAAAAATCAATAACTCCCTTACTTTAAATGTTGATACATGCATATAAAGCTTAAATAAAATATTGCACAGACACAGTGCCCATATATGTTACAACAAACTGGGGCTTCCGTCAACACTAAACGTCTATTTTTCTTGGATGTTGGCTGGATGCCTGTGACGTCCCAAGATAGCATTTAGTTCCACATGGTAAGCTTGTAGCTTATAAAAGCTACATTTAAGAAATTAGAATTTTCAATTTAAGGTCATACACGGAGTGCTAAAGTAGTGAACTTTATAAGTGGCTATATCTCCCTCATTATTAGTCCTAGAGGTTAGGCATGTGAAACTAACCTATAGGAAATCATGGGCTGGGAATCTTGGGGTGTGTTCAGATTTGACTCTGGACCCCTCCTTCAAGGTCGAACAACGATAGCCAAACTAAAAACTAATTGGTGCTAGAGGTTTGCAATGTGAAACCAACTTATAGGAAATCATGTGATATGGTCAGATTTAACCTTGGGGCCTTCCTTCAAGGTCAAATAAGGGTAGCCAAACTTAAAAGTGCCTAATTCTAATTGGACTTTTACAGCGCTTGATCTCCCCATACAAGAAGACTATAAGGTACAACAAAACCATAAAAGGAGTCGACCAAATTTCAGTAACCGGAGAGAGAAGAGGGGTCAAGCACCATGGAGAACAACAGGGGATGATCCAGGCAAAGGTGGATATGCTTTGGTGTACAGGTAGGTTTTAAGCTGCTTTCTGAAAGAGGCCAGTGAGGGAGAGGCATAAATCTCATCTGGAAGAGTATTCCAAATAGTGGAGCATCAAAAGCAAAACTATTACCAAACTGTTTGACATATTTATGAACAGAAGGGTACAACTTTGGAATGACAAGGATATTGTCACCACTTTGACTGTGCCTGGTACTCTAGGAACTGCTGTAGGAAGAAAGATACGGAGCAAAATACCTAGGAAAACCTGTGTGAAGAAACTTATGACAAGTGTGGCTGTCTTAAACACCGTGCACTTTTCAACAGGAAACCAATGCAATTTCTTAAGCACAGGAGTTATACTGATGCATCGCCAGGTGTTTGATACAATTCTGACTGCACTGTTTTGGATGCACTATAATTTGCGTAGATTGAACTTGGAGAGGCTCCTGAAAAGTGAGTTGCCGTAATCCAACCGACTACTAAGAAGAGCATTAGCCACAAGTACAGAGACATCATGAGTAAGAAACCGTCTGACATGTCTGAAATCACGGAGTTTAAGAAAACAACTTTTGCAAACATTCTGAATATGCTTGGACAAGGAAAAGTCTGAATCAAACCACACACCCAAATTCTTGACTGAGTCAACAGGGCAGAGTGGACTGGCCAAGATATCAATTGGAAAACATGCTTTCAACTTGTTCCTCTGTTGCTTCAAACCAAAGATGATAAACTCAGTCTTGTCAGGATTCAGTTTGAGCTTGCTAGTTGACATCCACTCTTTACCATCATCTAGGCACCGGTTCAACTGTTCAAAGGCAGCAGATGCTTTCTTCTGGGATAAATGCACATAAACTTGTCTTTCATCTGCATAGAAATGAAACTTTATTCCTTTATGTTTACTGATGATAATAACTTGCCTATAATGTGCTTGTTATTGGTCCTAGAGGTTTAGAGTGTGAAAAAAACAATAAGAAATCATGGGCTGGGAATCTTCTAGATTTGTGCATTCACTATCTATATTTTACCAAAATAATCCCAGACTAAAGCCAAACCATTAGTTTTTCACAGGACTGACTGTCGGTGTCTGATGTTGATGCGATCCCTTTACTGATTTTATATGTGGGATTTCCTTCTCAACAATAAGGTTTTATGCTAATGACTATTTGTCAATACTGGTCCTAGTTTTTTCCTCCATATAGTGAAAAAATAGGCCGTCCTATGCAAGTATATAAAATAGACAAATATAGTATAAAGATTTAGTCATATTTGACTATAGATATATTTGATATCAAAACTTCATCTTTTCCAACTGGATATGGGTAAGGAATCCTAAACATCAGTGTGGGAAACAAACTTTCAGTTTCAAAATTTAGAAAAATTTGAGGGTTTTTTAAATATTTAAGACTGCCCTATATATTGCATTCTGGTTTGTGGAAACCATAGCATCCGTAGCTAGGTTTAATTTTATTCCTGCAAATGATATTTATTTATGGAGATATTCTATTACTTTTACTGTCTCAAATAAAAAATGTTATATTCAGTCATTGCTTATTCCCTAAGAAATAAATACAACTGGTGCAATACACTCTGTATATGCTTTCAAGACTGGTCACAATTTATTTTTCAGTGTTATCTTAATTGGCCATGCTGCTTAAGCTAAACATTGCAATCGACCATTAAAATAGTAATTTTATCTTGTATTCTCCTATAACCCTAAAAGTTAAATGGTATATTAATAATTTTGCCATGTTTGTACCACACTTGTAAACAAAGTAATAGAAGTAATAGAAAAGTAATAGATTGGAGTCAACTTCGATGTAATAGTAATAGTAATAGATTGAAATTTTTCAAATGTAATAGTAATAGTAATAGATTGAAATTCTATCTATTACATCTATTACTTTCTATTATTTTTCTATTACAATTTACCCTTTGCTATTTTTCAGAAGGAGGTTGTAGAAAAATGATCACTTAACATGGACTTTAATTCTGTAATGAATTAGTTTTCATATAAATTAATACTTTAAATGGACTTTGATACAATAATGAATTAATTGTCATAAAATCATCACTTTAAATAAACTTTAAAACAATAATGAATTGATTTTGTAGCACTCATAAGTCAAATTCATTTTAAACTTTCATACATAAACTTTTCAAATAATCAACTTGTCATCAAAGAATACTAAATATAACACACAAATGTTAAAATAAATAACTTTGAAACATCAAGGGACCTTTAATTGTCCCTCTTTGATTGAATGTTCTAAAACAACTGTCTTTGAGGTGGTATTATTAAAGGCTTAAAGAGGCCAATTTAACCTTTGGAAGGATTAACTAAATGTTCCTGAGTAAGGCGAAACTGTGACACATGAAAGGCAATCACACAGGTCACTCTAATAATTGTGTATAATAAGGGCAGCATTGTGGCATGTGTTAGCTGTTTCACTGATTTACATAAAATTACCGGAGTTATTATTTTCAAACATAAATGTCACTCTTGAATCATTTTGAGGTGGGCTCTGCATGCAAAGAATTTGAAAGAAAGGGGTTCTTTGAATGCAGTGTTTTCTTTTGTGAACACTGCTCATCAAGTATTTCTCATAATAATAAGAGTTTTTCAAATCTAACAACTCATCATAAAGTGAATAAATATGAGAATTGTTTTACAACAGTGTATTTTCCCCCAGATAATATTTACTGATAATAACATATTTTTCAGCATTTAAAAAGCTTTGCACGGAATTTGCCAGAAATATACCTCTCATTGCAAAATTTACAGCACTTAAGTGGCTTTGTATAGAATTCTCATAAATTCTCCAAGTAGTCAAGTCATTCTTAAAAAGAATAAATACGGGATCTATTTATTTAATTGTAAATATAACAAGTGATATATTTGTGATATTTTATCCTTGTATGGCATAATCTGAAGCATTTTCAATAAAATTAGATGTATAAAATATCCTGTCAGTTTTATTTCTGTGTTAAAATTACCTCTCAAGTTTGCGCCAAATTGTAATAGAATGTAATAGAAAGTAATAGAAGTAATAGATGCCAATGTAATAGTAATAGTAGTAGATTTAAAATTTTAAAATGTAGTAGTAATAGTAATAGATTGAATATTTTCAAATGTAATAGTAATAGTAATAGATTGACTGTAATAGATTACAAGTCTGGTTTGTACATAACTAAAAAACAGATTGAGAAAACGGTATTTAATTACACATCAATTTGCAACAAAGATATCCTAGTTTGAATATGTTCTTTGCATCCGTCAGAAACTGTAAAACTTCCTTGGTTTGGTCATACAAAGGGTGAGATATACAGAGAATGCCCAATTTACCTTATTTATATAGCGACTTTAACTTTATATCGGAAATTATCCAACAGTGAGTGAGCGATTCGCCAGATGGCGCACTTGTTCCAGGAAATAGCAGAAAACATGAAAATGATGGCGCTGAAACTAGTGTATTTTACTAACTCTAGGATATTTTATTTTCTTCTTTCTGTGATATATAGTTGTTCGTCAGAGAGTACTGCAACATGTAAGTAATATATGTGTCAGGATATATCAGATACTTTTACGGCATGACAAATGCTACTGTGGATATATTTGTGATTTTAAGTGTTTGTTTACATCTCCCATCAGTGCAGTACCACTGCTTTATTGGAGTACAGGACTATTTGTGTGTTATTACCCACACTGGACATTGGTGTTTCAAAAGGAACTTTTTAATATTTTTTCGGGGGTAGGGGAAGATAATTTTGGGAAAGTACACTACATTATCGATATGCAATGTTAATTAGTTCACTTCCCATAACAGCAATACCAATTTTACTGTACAGTACAGTAGTGCTACTGGTCGGCCAGTGAATTTCGTCACCCCAGTGAAGTTCGTCACCTGCTGTAAAAATGCTCAAGGACAGGCAATATTCATATTTAAATAAATGCAACAGCTTCTTTTAACGGCAAGGTATAGTACATATATGCCGTAACTGGACAGTAAAAACGCTTTAATATTGTCATAAAATGCAGGTGACGAACTTCACTGGGGTGACGAACGTCACTGGCTGAGCAGTAATTACCTTCTTTTACTGTATATTTTTCATTAATATCACATTGACGTGTGCTGTAACCTGTAGCAATAATATACCACAGTTATTCAAAGTTTAGCTGTTTTGAAACCATAAATTACAATGTGTGTCTGTGTTGACCAGTGACCACACAGATACAGTATCTTTTGTTGAATTATATTTGTTGTACATTAATTTTATACAAAGCTTTATAAACTCATTAGAAATAGTATAACTAAAAGCTATAGATAGAAACAGAGGTCAACAGATTTATGGACAAAACAGTCCTAACAGACAGTCAGGAAAACTCATTATTTCTGTTGTGACTGCTCTGTCGATCTATGTATTTTTGGAAAGATAATGATTTATTTGTAATAATAATGGGTATCTATTTTTGGTCAAATTTTGCTTATATGAATGTGTAGTCCTGATCACCCCTGTAATTTTTGAGATATTTTAATAATGCATGTCTGATTTTTGGTTAGAATGTGTTTATATGAATCTATGGTCAAAGGTTTGAAGAATGTCAGTTCTAAACTGAAGCAGTGTAATGAAATAGCTAAAATAGATGGTCAAATTAAAAACAGCCCCGTTATTTCCACTAATTAAGTAGCTGTGAACATATACATACCTTTTGATCATGCGAATGTTTTACTTTATTTTGATTAACTGACTTTATTATGATTTGCAAGCCTATTATAGTTAAGCATGCAGTTGGCTTATATCAATCTACAGATCAGAACTTTAATATATTCACCAATGACTAAGGTGATATAATATTATTCTACTGGGGTAATTGAAAGCAAAAAAATATTAAATTTTATCTTTGCAGATTATATGGACAAAACTAGAATTGAGGACTGTGGCGAGGAGCATGTTTTAGCTGGTGCTACTGTTTATTCTCATTATCAGACTCAAACTGAAATTAATTATGGACATAACATAGACTGCAGATTGACATTTAAAGCAAGGCACGATGGTTGGAGATTAATGTTAAAAGTTGAAGAACTGGATATACCCGATTCATCTTTTGGATTATGTAATGATGCGGTGTATATTTATGATTCACAACATTATATCATTGGAAAAGCATTTGTGAGTATTTTGTACATTTTTTAAAGCACTGCTGCGTACGAAAGCCTAGAACTGCCATCCAAATTTAAAATATAAAATATAATTTTTGGAATTTAAAATACATATTAGAATTCCAAATAGTGTATTTGTACCTATACTGTATTCCACTGTATTAATGTCTCCCCTCACTATTAAATGTTCCCACCTGCCACCTCCCCACTACTTTGCAATTCTGGAATTCCGAAATTTTACTACATCCCCAATTGGATAACTGCTAACAGGAAAAAAAAGAGAGTCATAACTAAGCATGTCAGTTTTGACCAAGAATACCTTAAAATTGCCAAAATGAAGATGAAAGTTTGTATTTTTGTCAAAGGGCAAGGTTTGGGGTTTTCTGTCCCGCTTAACAGACAGCGGTAATTTCTTTGGATTTAAGGTTTGTTTCTCATATTTTAAGGTCTACTGCAATTGTATGTGTTGACAATTGAGATGCAGGTTTTAAAGGTAAAGTATCTATTTTATCAAATATTGCCACTGTACACTTGTTTTTTATCTGTAATAGTAGCCCCACCTTTTAAAAAATGCATCGCCCTGGGGCATTAATTCAGTGAAATACGAAATATGGCATTTTTAATTCCAAATAATGTATTTGGAATTTGGATGGGGATTTCAGTCTTTTTTAGTTAGTGATTGACTAAGGTAACTTGTAGATGTACATTTTGTGTGCATGATATCAAGCAGTTGATATATAGCCTACTATGGCATACTCAGGCTTTTGCTGAATTCTTTTTAGGGTTAATGTACCATAATCTCCAGCTATTTGTTTTCTGAAAAGAATCCCCAGTGTTTAATCGTCATGTGGACCCAATTAAAGAGTCCACAGAATCTAGCTGCCAGTTTCAGTGCATATGTAATTCATATTCCATGTGAACAGTTGATAGAACTGAATTAAAAAATATATTATCTATTTCTAACAGTAACACATTTTTAAATTGGGCTTTTAAAATGCAGTTTTGAAAATTTGCCTTAATTGTTTCTGTTGGTCGCTTGATGACATTAATGTCAATATTTGCTTGGTTCAGTGAGAAAATCATTTTTGGCAATTGCTTAGATTTACCAGTTTTACTTAATCTATGTAATCAAGTATTTAAAAAATTGACTGAATTAATTATGTTGTATGTAGGGTTTAGTATCTTTATACTCATGAACTTAAAGTTGAGTCTTTTGAGACTGTCATATTGGGTTATTTGTTTGCTTTTAGCTGTATCTTCTTAATATTATTGATTTTATGTTCCTTTGAATCGAAAAGGTGGTATATAGACATCACAGAGGCATGATCGAAGTGTCTTTATTTTTAGGCAAAGTAAGCAGAATACAGTATACTTGTAACATTGGACTTACATGTTTGCCCTGGAAGATGCCGAGCTCTTTTTACTGTAGGTTTTTACTAACTTGGTATGTGTTTTATTACTACAGGAGGAAGCTGGTGGTATTCAAGGTTTTTGTGGAAATACCCCACCCAAAGTCCTGTATTCCTCAGGACAATATATCACAGTGTATTTCAGGTAATATGTACAACATGTATGTCAGCTATAGTCAGTGGCATTATTTTTTATCTATTCACAAAATACTCGGTGTTGGCAAATAGACCCAAATATAGAGAATCCTCAAACCTCCATCACTGAACACAGAAGACATATTCTTCGGTCCCTGTAATTTAAAATGTTTGGTATGTTTAAAGTAAATATGCATTTATTATAAATTATCAACATGTCGTATTTACTTAGAGATATGCAATGTGAAGTACTTAAGATGCTCAGAAGCCTAGATGATTTTTGTTTCTTAAATACTTTGTGAATATTGAGGTTATAACATTTTTCGCACTTTTGTTTGTGCAGTGTTCCAGGGAGCTTTCTTTTTAAATGATTCCGTTTTCAGTTATTTTAAAGCAATCCTTACTCCCATCATTGACGTCTTATGTGAATCACATTTCTCTTAGGTTTTCTTTTGCTGTTACTTTTGTGAAGATCAATTTGTGTATCAATATTTAAAATTTTTCTCATCTCTGACATCGAGTTTTCTCCATTTAGTAAACCCTGCAAACAATGTAAATCTCTAAGTACTGAGCTAATAACACTTGGTATCACATGCAATAAATTACTCATAGAAGATATTACTTCTAAGATAGAATACTGTAAGAAATTACAGAAAAGCTGTCACTTCTGTTTTTTATTAAAATGTTCAGTCAAATTACAGAACAATCTCTATTGGGCTAACAGTGAATTGAAAAAAAGTCCAGAACAGTTTGTCAGTATTTTTTGCCTGAAGCAATGCAAATGTGAAAAAGCAAAAGGCGCAGGTGATGACAAGGCGATACAAGTGACATTATTACCAAATTAAGAAGAGACTGGAATTATATTTTGAGCTTATGCCAGAATCTGCTCAAAATCAACATTGACTTGTTTCAGTGTTTGTACTACAGGAGCATATCTAGATAAAAATGATAATTTCTCTGAAATTTTAGTCAGATGTAAGTTACTAGAAATAACTAGGAACTACTTAAAATTGCCAAAACAGCTATTCCAGGGAAATTTGACAAGTCAACACAGTTGCTTGTTTTGTCACACTTTGTAACTTTCAGATTTATCTATAGCAGAAGTAGTGCTGTCCAAAGATCATGCAGAATTTCTTTGACAGAAAAAAACCCGACTCTTTTTCTTTGTATAAAAATACATGTGTCACCGTGTATGGTCTAGCTGATATTTTTTCTCATTGTTGTTTAATATGTCAAGGCAGAAAAAATGGGAAGGCAAACTTGAACATGGAATTGAAATTGTGTAGAAATTTTGCAACAGATGTTACTAATTGTGAGATTCTGTAATTAGATCTCTATTAGCATAACACATGTACTTCTTTAGGGCGAAAGACTTTCCTTTTTCTGAGCACACTTCTCACACAAACTTGGTTTTATTACATTGGTATTTTGATCAGTGTAGACTGTAGTGCCTACAGATCAAATTACCTTCTTTGAATAAGTTTGCAGAGCTGGTTCTTTATTCGTAGTTGAAGGAGAATTTTCGGCAATTGATTGGCGAGAATGTGAGGTAGAAACGGTTCGAGAAAAAAAAGTTAATGAAGTATTTTCAGTGGATATTGGTACAAAATAGCACTGATTCATCAGTTTCTATTTCCAATTTTAGAGAGTTATATTTAGATTCCCTGTGAGAATCAGAAATGATGTCAGATAAGGTAAAAAGCTACAGGGAAGAAATTTGAAGAGAACTGTCACATTACCTTCAAAGCATTGTAACAGATAACATATGATATTTAGATATACACAGCAGTTTAAGTCAGTCTGATTTTGTTCAAGTAGAGTTTAGAAAAATTAGTTCTGGCAAATACATTTTTTAAATCAACAAATACAAATGTATTTTTAGATTATTGAATGCTCTGTAAACTGTAATTAATATTATGTAACAAAGCTCCTTGATGTTGTAATATCAATTTGCTTAAAGTACATGTAGTGCAATTCAATTCTATAACTCTGTATCTATTGAGTTTATAAAATCCTGATTATTTTTATTTCTAGCTTAGACTTCAATGTAATCTCAAATCTATCACCTGATATTGAGTGTCTAAACATGGCATAAAAAATTATTATTTTTAAAGTGGATACTTTTACTGATGTAGAATGCGTTCTCTTGGCATTCATTTTGAGCTTATAGCCTCCCTGTTACAACTCTGTCTTCTTTGGTATAGATTGGACTTAAGATTATTCACATTGGTTTTGTTAAGTTGTGCCTTAGAGTCTGTCAATTGATGGAGATTAAGTGCTATAAAAGTCCACATTAGTTTACATATCAATTAAAAACTGAAAATTGAGAGTTAATTTGGGTTTCATTGTATTGTTTTTGTGTGCAGAAAATGAAAATTTAATGGGAGCAGATTTTCTTTCATGTGACTGACAGACATCTATGCATTAACATGTCACAATGATTCACATGGATGGCTGGTGATATCTCGAGTTCATTTTCATTTCATCCTCTGACAGATATGACATAAAGAACCCATTCACGTTAAACCAGTAATACTCATCACTAAGCCCTTAAGCTACTTACATGTTAAAGTCTCATCTTTTTTGGGGGGGTGGGGGGTGGGGGGGTGGGGTGGGGTGGGGGGGTGGGGTGGGGTGGGGGAGGGTGTGTGTGACAAATATTATGAAAGGAAAATCTATTGTGAGGTCACATTGCCGGGAATAAGCCATCACTTTTGGATTCAATTTACCTTTCTTTTGTTGGCTCTTTTAAGGACCATATAATTTTCTAAAGGTTAAGGTACTCTGCATGATGTTGTAACAAATTTGATGTACTTGTGATCAGATCTAAGATCTTGACTTGAAAGTATTTTCAAACCCCCTACTTAGGTAATAACTATCATTATGTGAAACCAAAGGCTTTTGATCAGTGTAGAATCTATGTAAAAGCTGTCACTTCTGGTCTTCTGGTCAGGAAAAACTATATGTACAGTATAAAACATGAATTTAATGGTAGAGTGTCAAACTTAAAATAAGTATGAACAAGTAGAGTGTCAAACTTAAAATAATTATAAAACCTTTTTGTCATTCTTTGTATTTTAAAATAAAAATAACTGTAATTTTAAGAATAAAACTTTGAAAGGTAGTAATAGTGATTGTTGGATTGGGTGAGGAAATTATTTTTCAAACATAGGAACCGATTGTATAAAATTAAAAAAAATACCTTGTCAATATTAATGCATTAAAAGTGGGATCTTAAAGGAGTTACATTTAGTTTTAAGTTAAAAAGTTTCAATGGCAAATTTATTGACCATAGAAATGTTGATTCTAAACCTTCTTGTGTATCACATTTTCAGAAATCTAAAAAATATATATATAACTGCTTGAGCCCTAAAAAAGTAATTTAGAGGGTCGTTTATTTATTTCATATCTGATGATAGGAAATATGATAACATCAGAAAACACAACAGGTAGAAGTGAAATAGTATGTTTAAATTTGTCACAATATGTGTGTACTAAGTAAATTATATGTGTTTTTATTCTGAAAGAAAAAATTGACACAAAGCAAGGAAATTTAACATCTATGGGACATACTAGTATTCATGGCAAGATGGTTTAAAAATGTGATTAACAAATTAGCTACACAAGTGGTTTCACTTTAAGGGAAGTTGTTTTATTCAGTTACACATAATTTTTTAAATTGATCAACAGGGATTGTATTCTCCAAAGGTCTTTTCCAAATCTTAGGCTTAGGTTACAGGCTATATCTACATACAAAAGTTAAGCTTTAGACTTGGCTAAGAGCCTAAGACATTTGGTGAATATAGCCCCTGATGTTTTACTGTAGAATATGAAAATTGTAGAAATTTAAAGTTCACCACAGGAGTGTTGTTATTAAAATAAAATATCAGTAGTCTTAAGTATCATAGTTACATAAATCATGAGTTTAAAAAATTTCCGTTGAGCTAAAATTTTAAATACTTATTTTGCTGAGGAGTTTCTCAGTGAAGAGTCTCGGATATTATCTCAATTTTTACATTTATTATCGTAAAGTGGACAGTAAAGTAATTCTTTTTGTGTGTTTGTGATTGCAGGACAGACAAGAGTGGAAAAACAGGAAAAGGGTTCAAATTAACTATCACAGCATTTACTGAAGGTATGTACCAGTAGATACCTGTGTACTGGCTCTGTTATAGGATCCTGTATTAATAGATTGTCATGCAACTGCCACAAGTGTAAACGTTATTGACACAAGTGAAAGCCATTTACAAAACTTCAGGGTAAATATGGAAAAGGTGAAAATTTTAGAAATTATCAGATATTATCTTACATTCAGACACAACATGATATGGATATTATAATCCAGTGACCTCAAATTTGAGTCCAGATTTCCTATTGTAAATGTTTTTTTTTTTTCTAAATTGGGTTGTTTTTTGTGAGTGCCAATCTCCAGTCATTAATTTATCGATTTCTGGAAATAATAATCAATCTAGATCTGATCAAAATCAAGACTTGGTCAATGCTAAAGTGTGAACATTGAATAGTTGTCCACAAAGTAAGTGGTACCAGACCACTGAACAGTCTCTTATGGTCAGTGGCATCACTCTGCGGCGTCCGCGTCTGTGTACGCGTACACGTCCGCGTCCGCGTGACAAACTTCTTCTCCAAAACTACAAGACCCAGAGACATGCTGTTTTTTTTAAAAGATACCTTAACTATCGAGGATGATAAATCGTAAAATTCATGCAGATCTGTCTGTTCGTCTGTTTGCCAGAGCCATTACAAGTGAGGTACCCCCACCCAAATTGTGAAAATTTCAACACTTGATCACAATTTTCTCATTCACTATTGCGGGGATTTTTCTCATATCTTGCATAGATGTAATAGGCCACTAGTAGAGTACCTTGTGTGAATATAAGACCTGGATCTGTCTTAATTTTTTTTTATTAATTTTTAAAATAATTTTTAATGCAATAAAATTCATGAAATCATGCGCTAAATCAATTATAACTTGAAAAGTATTGCATTTAGAGCATTTTATTAAAATATGTTATTCAGCTACTTTTTCCATAGCTACAACATGGTGAGTAACTTGGGTGTCTATCTCAATAGCTAAGTGAGTAATAGCTACTTTTGGACTTTTCAGTAACTTCCATCATGAGTAAAATCACTTGTAACTTGAAAACTATTGCTTTTACACAATTTTGTATAAATATGTTATTCAGCTACTTTTGGGTCAGCTATAACATAGTAAAATTTCAGACCTGTAGCTCATGACATAGCTGAGTAATAGCTACTTTTAGGTTATCACTGTAGCGTAAATCACTTATAACTTGAAAAGTATTGTATTTAGAGCATTTTGTGTAAATATGTTATTCAGCTACTTTTGGGTCAGCTATAACATAGTAAAATTTCAGACCTGTAGCTCATGGCATAGCTGAGTAATAGCTACTTTCAGGTTATCACTGTTGAGTAAATCACTTATAACTTGAAAACTATTGCATTTACAGTAATTTGTTTGTATATGTTATTCAGCTACTTTTGGGTCAGCTATAACATAGTAAAATTTCAGACCTGTAGTTCATGGCATAGCTGAGTAATAGCTACTTTCAGGTTATCACTGTTGAGTAAATCACTTATAACTTGAAAACTATTTCATTTACAGTAATTTGTTTGTATATGTTATTCAGCTACTTTTGGGTCAGCTATAACATAGTAAAATTTCAGACCTGTAGCTCATGGCATAGCTGAGTAATAGCTACTTTCAGGTTATCACTGTTGAGTAAATCACTTATAACTTGAAAACTATTGCATTCACAGTAATTTGTTTGTATATGTTATTCAGCTACTTTTGGGCCAGCTATAACATAGTACAATTTCAGACCTGTAGCTCATGGCATAGCTGAGTAATAGCTACTTTTAGGTTATCACTGTTGAGTAAATCACTTATAATTTGAAAAGTATTGTATTTAGAGAATTTAGTTTCATATGTTATTCACCTATTTTCGGGTAAGCTATACCATGGTAAAATTCCAGACCAATGGCTCATTGCTTAGCTGAGTAATAGCTACTTTGAGGTTCTTACTCAACACTAAATCATTTATAACTTGAAAAGTATTGCATTTAGAGCATTTTATTTAAATATGTTATTCAGCAACTTTTTCCATAGCTACAACATGGTGAGTAACTTGGGTGTCTATCTCAATAGCTAAGCGAGTAATAGCTACTTTTGGACTTTTCAGTAACTTACATCATGAGTAAAATCACTTGTAACTTGAAAACTATTGCATTTAGAGAATTTTGTGTAAATATGTTATTCAGCTACTTTTGGGTCAGCTATAACATAGTAAAATTTCAGACCTGTAGCTCATGGCATAGCTGAGTAATAGCTACTTTTAGGTTATCACTGTTGAGTAAATCACTTATAACTTGAAAAGTATTGCATTTAGAGTATTTACTTTCATATGTTATTCACCTATTTTGGGGTCAGCTATAACATAGTAAAATTCCAGAGCAGTGGCTCATTGCATAGCTGAGTAATAGCTACTTTGAGGTTTTTACTCAACACTAAATCATCTATAACTTGAAAAGTATTGTATTTAGAGCATTTTGTGTAAATATGTTATTCAGCTACTTTTGGGTCAGCTATAACATAGTAAAATTTCAGACCTGTAGCTCATGGCATAGCTGAGTAATAGCTACTTTCAGGTTATCACTGTTGAGTAAATCACTTATAACTTGAAAACTATTGCATTTACAGTAATTTGTTTGTATATGTTATTCAGCTACTTTTGGGTAAGCTATAACATAGTAAAATTTCAGACATGTAGCTCATGGCATAGCTGAGTAATAGCTACTTTCAGGTTATCACTGTTGAGTAAATCACTTATAACTTGAAAACTATTGCATTTACAGTAATTTGTTTGTATATGTTATTCAGCTACTTTTGGGTCAGCTATAACATAGTAAAATTTCAGACCTGTAGCTCATGGCATAGCTGAGTAATAGCTACTTTCAGGTTATCACTGTTGAGTAAATCACATATAACTTGAAAACTATTGCATTTACAATAATTTGTTTGTATATGTTATTCAGCTACTTTTGGGTCAGCTATAACATAGTAAAATTTTAGACCTGTAGCTCATGGCATAGCTGAGTAATAGCTACATTCAGGTTATCACTGTTGAGTAAATCACTTATAACTTCAAAAGTATTTAGAGTATTTAGTTGTATCCACCGGACAGCAGGATATGTTCCTCATTATAAAATCTTGACTGCAAATATTTGGGTCCTCATTTTGAAAAAAAAAAAAAAACATGGCCGCCACAGGTGTTTCTTTATCAGTCATGAAAAGTGGTTATAGGTCGCTTATTATCGGTCCTAGAGGTTTGGGATGGTAAACCAACATATAGGAAATCATGGGCCGGGAATCTTTTGGTGTGGTCGGATTTGACCTTGGACCCCTCCTTCAAGGTCAGACAAGGATAGCCAAACTTAAAAGTGCTTATAACTCGCTTATTATTGGTCCTACAGGTTTGGGATGGTAAACCAACATATAGGAAATCATTGGCCTGGATTCTTTTGGTGTGGTCGGATTTGACCTTGGACCCCTCTTTCAAGGTCAAACGAGGATAGCCACACTTAAATGTGCTTATAGCTCACTTATTATTGGTTCTAGAGGGTTGGGATGATAGAACAACCTATAGGAAATCACGGGCTGGGTATCTTTTGGTGTGGTCAGATATGACTTTGGACCCCTCCTTCAAGGTCAAATGAGGATACCCAAACTTAAAAGTGCTTATAACACGCCTATTATTGGTCCTAGAGGTTTGGGATGGTAAACCAACCTAAAGGAAATCATGGGCTGGGAATCTTTTGGTATTGTCGGATTTGACCTTGGACCCCTCCTTCAAGGTCAAACGAGGATAGCCAAACTGAAAAGTGTTTTTAAGTCGCTTATTATTGGTTCTAGAGGTTTGGGATGGTGAACCAACCTATAGGAAATCATGGGCCTGGATTCTTTTGGTGTGGTTGGATTTGACCTTGGACCTCTCTTTCAAGGTCAAACAAAAATAGCCAAACTTAAAAGTGGTTATAACTTGCTTATTATTGGTCCTAGAGATTTGGGATGGTAAACCAACCTGTAGGAAATCATGGGCCTGGATTCTTTTGGTGTAGTCAGATTTGACCGTGGACCCCTCTTTCAAGGTCAAAAGAGGGTAGCCAAACATAAAAGTGCTTATAGCTCGCTTATAATTGGTCCTAGAGATTTGGGATGGTAAACCAACCTATAGGAAATCATGGGCCTGGATTCTTTTGGTGTGGTCGGATTTGACCTTGGACCCCTCCTTCAAGGTCAAACAAAAATAGCCAAACTTAAAAGTGCTTATAACTTGCTTATTATTGGTCCTAGAGGTTTGGGATGGCAAACCAACCTCTAGGAAATCATGGGCTGAGAATCTTTTGGTGTGGTCGGATTTCACCTTGAAACCCTCCTTCAAGGTCAAACGAGGATAGCTAAACTTAAAAGTGCTTATAGCTCGCTTATTATTAGTTCTAGAGGTTTGGAACGGAAAACCAACCTATAGGAAATAATGGGCTAGGAATCTTTTGATGTGATCAGATTTGACCTTTGGCCCCTCTTTGAAGGTCAAATGAGGAAAGCCAAAATTAACAGTGCTTATATCTCGCTTATTTGTGTTTCTAAAGGTTTGCAATGTCACACCAACCCATAGGAATCATGGGCTAAGAATCTTTTGACATGGTCAGATTTCACCTTGAGCTCCAAGGTTAAGCATGTTTTAATGGCTTTTGTGAGTTTTCTGGTGAATACAATTTGCATCAGTTCTCCGATGCTATAGGTCTAGTTTCAGTGTGTTATTCACATATTTTGGAGTCAGCTATAACATAGTAAAATTAAAACTATTGCATTTGCAATATTTTCTTTAAATATGTTTTTAACTTACTTTTTACACCTTAACAGTTACCTTCTTAGTTTTCTTCCAAACACCATTTCCAGGGCACAACTTTTGTGTTTTTTTCTTCTGTCACTTCTACTCTGAAACTCAAAACACACAGTCAGCTGACACAGAGCCCGTTCATGGGCACTGATTGCTTGTTTATTATAGATTTTATTGGCAGTATTTTCTCACATCCAACCTTGGGCAATTGCTGATAACAATCCTAGTTTTCTCTTATTTTGTAACAAAAAATCTGTAAACATGAAAAGTCAGCCAGTGTATAAGGGACAAAATATATCCAACGCAAGTATGTTAATATTCCACAACATGTAAAATGGAGTATTTGATATCAAAATCGCTCTCGCTTTCCTGCTGAGGAGTGAGGATATATGTAAAAATTAATAAAAGTCACCTTTAAATTGGTTGAACATTAGAGTTATGTGAAATTTGCCAGAGCATGGTGAATCCCCAATATAATCACCCCTAAATGTCAGCAGCAAGCCATAGACTTCACAGAAATACTGCAGCAGGTAAAACCTAATTGTTACAAAGATAAAAATTTACATCAAGATGTTCTAAAATATGTAGTAGTGTTAGGGTTCTCTCTCAGTGATGTATTTCAAATATTTTTATGAATTTTACATTTCCTATTAGAGGCAGCATTATTGCTAGTAATGATGAAGTAGTCATTAGAGTGTAGAAAATCGCTCCTTTAAAGCAGGTTTTGGTGAAGGTCAATTGAGTTACAGTAAAAAAGCTGTTGATGATCATTGAGATCAAATGTCGTTAAAACCCTCTTTACAGAGACTTGCTTTTGGGTGACCCTTGGGTTTATTGAATTTCTGGCCCCCATTCTCACCTAATGAAGTTTGCAGTCTCATTCTGCAACTTGAAACCAGTTTGAAAGCAGCTGAAGTGCAAGCAGAGGTGTACTTCTACAGTTTATGCTTTGTTGTGTTTCAGATCTCTGAAATTTGCAAGGGGTTGAAAGAACTTTCTGTCGCTTCATAAATTAAGTTTATTTACTAAAATTAGGGGCTCTTGTGTGAATATTATTTGTTGAAAATGTGCTTGATCCTCTATAACAAGAACCCTCAATATTCTCAGAATATGGATATAGATATGCCTAATTAACCAAAGGAAGGATAACTCTTTCCAATGTTTGGACCTTAAACAAGATTCCACTTATACAGTGTTATATCTTGCTTAAGCTGTTTCTACTGTGAGGTACCGAAATTATCAACAGAAGCGCACATGTTTGTATTATCGCCCATCTTGAGAAAACGTAAAATACATTTGTACGTGTAAATACCCACCCTTTTCACACAAAAGGCCAAGTCCAAATTGTTTAAGAACTTTTTGTATATATTTTACTTAATTTACATCTGCTTAACTTATGAAAAGTGTATAATTTTTACCATTGCAAAAGTGTAATATAACCACAAATAGAAATTGGGAATATGCCCAAGCTCGCATTATCACTAGGGCTGCAAGCAAGCCCGAAAATACGCCCTGATTCCTCATTTTGGAAGAACCAACTTGGACGCTGTTAATCGCTTGATTATCGCACACAAAATAAACTGCATCATATTTTTTACACATTACACCTTATTTAATGGTTAAAAATTAAAGTTTGCGAATGCTTAAAATATAAAAAAAACTGAAACAGAAGTACCTTATATTGGTAAAATATATAAATATGTTCATACATTTAAAGAAAAATCTAGATTTTATATCTATGTTTAGTTGTTTTTCGAAGACCTGGTTCACTTTTCTTGCCTCGAGTATTAAACTTAATTGTTTCGTTTCAGAGTAACCAAAGAATAATTGTAGCCCTAATTATCACCCATCCCCAACTTTCCTGATCTTTCCAGTGAAGGGCCCATGGGCCATTTCAATGTACTGTCATTAAAGTTTGGTAACAGATAGAAATTATATCAATTTGGTCAAGTCATGCTAGTGCATGTGAGTGATGTTTAGCCCTCATTCATATTGATTTTGAAGAAAGATTAATTGGATTTATTTAAAAAAACTCCACATAATTATCAACTTTGTATTGTACTTATCAGAGTCTTGTTGTGTAGTTGCTTTAATGTTTTTAAGTGCAACTATCAAAAAACCACATATTTAGGTTGTAATGTATTGATCCACCAGATTGGCGTTGAATTAGTAATGAAGCCTGACCTTCTTAAAATATTTATGAACTTACATTTCCTGCAGGTTATTTTCTTATCACAAACTCCTTACAAAGAGACATGAGGGAACATTTAACCAAAATAGAAAACATTACTTGAAAATCCCCCAAATGCTGAAGAATGCTTTAACATGTGGGACTTGCTGTCATTTCAAAAATAATGACTGTTGATGACCTGGAACAGAGAGACTCAAGTTCAAATTCTGTGTATTTGCAGATGTTACATGTATATATACCATATTTGGTAAAACTGCTGCATTAGTAACCTTAATAATCTAGCACAGTAAGCTGTCAAAATCAGGTCTTTGGTTCATACACTTGCCTAATGCCATTATATGGAGATTGGAGAAAGCTATGCATATAATTTTTCAATTATCACACCACAGGTAGAACGAATACTTTCACTTTTATTTAAATAGAAATTATTTTTAATAGAATCCCATAAGAAGTAACATATCCTGCAAGGGACTTACTGTATTTATCTGTACAAACGCCCCCTCCCTAGTAATCGCCCCCCTCTCTTCTCAACCTTTCTAAAATTCATATTTCGGGGTTTTACATCCCTCTCAACAGCCAGCAGCTCTGCGATTCCGGGATTCTGAAAAAAAGATGCGTTTTAGTACTTCCCCAATCGAAATATCGCTTGCGAGAAATAAATAAACGTGGTTGTTCTGACCACAGACGTATTAAAATATGTAAAAATATGAAATAAAAGTTCATAATTTCTTCAGATTTAAGGTTTGTTTACAATATTTTAAGCTCTCCGATCATTATACTTGCTGGCAAGTGAGATCAACGCTGTAAGTGTCCATTATCGCCCATTGCCACTGGATTCGAGAGTTGATTTTTTTTATTTGCAATAGTAGCCCCCCCCTTTTGAAAAATGCATCGCCCCCGGGGCGTTTATATAGATAAATACGGTATTTGACTTATATTGACTTTACATTAAAATCAGGAATTCTTGGTTAAGTAAAACTAACTGTCATGTTTCCCTGAGATTAAACTAAATAAAGATTGATTGTGTATTCACTGAAACTTAAAAGTCTGACTCTCAACAAATTGTTTGAACCAAACAGGCAAAATGCTAAATTGTAAGGACTTTAAACATCAACTTTCAAAATATTGTTCAGAACTTCAGAGTAGTAGTCAGAATTTTTCAAAAATCAAAATTGGTCTCCAGATCTTTGAAACTGAACAAAAATGTATTTTGTATACTTGAATTTTCAGACATTTAAAAGCCTAAAACAGTGGCATTTTCGATAATTGGTTCTAAAATAATATGCTTTTGCGATTCTATATTATCTGAGAACAGAACAAAAAGCACTACACCAGTTTACGGATCACATCCCTAGTTCAGAGTATAATGTGGGTGTTCCACCACACGACTAAGGCTCCCGATTAAGGGTTTTTGAGGGTCGGTTTCAAAAATATGCTTAGTCCCAGGCTTCCTGTAAGGGTCGGTTGTGGTCGGTTGAGGCCGTGTGAGAAATCAAACATGTTTGATATTTCTCCCGACCCCAACCGATTATTTTTTCCCGCCATAAACAAAATGTCCAGTCCCAGGCTTCCTCAGGCCTCCTCAGATCAAATTTACACAGTCCTATGTTGTCCCAGGCCGCCTGCGACCCTTAGTCGCCGACCCTTAGTCCCAGACCCTCTATACCTTAGTCCCAGGCTTCCTGCGACCCTTAGTCCCATTGCAAAGCAAAAATCGGCTATCTCGGTCTGGGGACGCCTGGGGACGCCTCAGGACACCTTGTGGGGTCGGGACTTAATCCTGGGTTAGTCGGGGCTTAGTCCCAGGACGCCTGAGGCGTCCTGGGACCCAGTCGGTTTGTCTACGACAGGATCGTGGTTCAAACCGACCAGAAAAATGGCTTAGTCTGTTCTTAGTCCCAGACCAGTTAGGGACTGTCTGGGGCCTCCTGGGGCGTCCTGAGGCCGATCTGTAGTTAATCCCAGACCTTCATACCGATTCTGTCTTCCACCCCATTGGTCAATTTTTTTTCCATTTTTTCCAAGACTACCCACGATTAAGGGTCGCCGACAGGATCGGGGGTTAATCCTTTGGTGGAACAAGGGCATAAAGTATCCGTTGTGATAGTGTATATAACATAGACAAGTGGGACTGTGTCTTGTCTATTTACTGTCCCTTTCAGATGAGTGTTAAGTATGAAAACCCTCGACAGTAGAAGCAAAATAGATGTGTGGATTTATTACTCATGATTATATCCATTACACAAATCACACTTTGCTTGCAGGCAATATGGATATACTTCTCACTCCATAAGGTCCTGGGGTTCCTGTTATCACTATGAGAAAACTGAAATGTGTAAAATCTTACAGAATTGATTGCTGTCTCCTCAGGAAGATGAATAGACAGTAAATACATAAAGGGAAATCAAATCCACAAGAATAACCTTTGAAAAATATAGGTCTTGGAGAAAATAGTATATGGAATTAAAAATGTAAAAGGTTAGGGAAGCTGTTTTATATGAACTGTATACTGATTTAGTTAAAGTATTACATTTAACTGGTCTTAAACTGTAAGACAACAATTTTTTTTCACTGAATCATTGAGAGTTTACAAATTATTCATATAAAAAGTGACATGAAATGAGCCAGTGTCTATTAATTTTCAGATAATAATGGCACATTTTTGTTGGTTTTTTATCTTAGAAAAGAGTACTTCTTGAAGAGTAGAGTACTTGAATACAAAAGTAACTACTGATACCTGTGTTCCACTGTCACAAATGCTTCCCAAATGCCCCAATAATGTTGCCTGAGCGTAATCTTATTGTTTGTACTGCTGAGCTTTTCAATTGTGAAGATCGGCAGTGTGATTGTGGTGATGAATATATAGATACTTGTTAAAAGTATGTTAAACATCATTTGTGAGGGAGCATTTGGCTCTCAAGTACTCCCAACCAGTCATTATGTCAGCTGACTTGTCAGTCAGCTGGCATTATGTCGTCACTCTGCGGCGTGGGCGTACGCGTCCGCGTGAACAACTTCTCCTCCAAAACTACAAGGCCTAGAGACGTGCTGTTTTTTTTAAAAGATACCTTATCTATCGAGGATGAAAAATTGTTCAAGGCATGCAAATCTGTCTGTTCGTCTGTTTGCTAGAGACATTACAAGGGGGGTACCCCCACCAAAAGTGTGAAAATTTCAACTTTTTATCACAATTTTCTCAGTGACTATTGCAGGGATTTCTCTCATATCTTGCATATATGTACTAGGCCAGAGGTAGATTCTCTTGTTTGAGTATGAGACCTGGATCTCTCTTACTTTTTTTTTAATAAATTTTTTTAATAATTTTTAATGCATTAACATTCATGAAATCATGCACAAAATCATTTATAACTTGAAAACTGTTGCATCTAGAGCATTTTGTTAAAATATGTTATTCAGCTACTTTTTTCATAGCTACAATATGGTGAGTAAGTTGGGTGCCTGTCTCAATAGCTAAGTGAGTAATAGCTACTTTTGGGCTTTTCAGTAACTTCCATCATGAGTAGAATCACTTGTAACTTAAAAGCTATTGCATTTAGAGAATTTCATATAAATATGTTATTCAGCTACTTTTGGGTCAGCTATAACATAGTAAAATTTTAGACCTGTAGCTCATGGCATAGCTGAGTAATAGCTACTTTTAGGTTATCACTGTTGAGTAAATTGCTTATAACTTCAAAAGTATTGCATTTAGAGAATTTCGTATAAATATGTTATTCAGCTACTTTTGGGTCAGCTATAACATAGTAAAATTTCAGACCTGTAGCTCATGGCATAGCTGAGTAATAGCTACTTTTAGGTTATCACTGTTGAGTAAATCGCTTATAACTTGGAAACTATTGCATTTAGAGTATTTTGTTTCAATATGTTATTCACCTATTTTGGGATCAGCTATAACATAGTGAAGTTTCAGATCTGTGGCTCATTGCATAGCTGAGTAATAGCTACTTTGAAGTTCTCACTATTGAGTAAATCAGTTGTAATTGGAAAACTATTGCATTTAGAGAATTTCGTATAAATATGTTATTCAGCTACTTTTGGGTCAGCTATAACATAGTAAAATTTCAGACCTGTAGCTCATGGCATAGCTGAGTAATAGCTACTTTTAGGTCATCACTATTGAGTAAATCAGTTGTAACTTGAAAACTATTGCATTTACAGTATTTTGCTTAAATATGTTGTTCACCTACTTTTGGGTCAGCTATAACATAGTAAAATTTCAGACCTGTAGCTCATGGCATAGCTGAGTAATAGCTACTTTTAGGTCATCACTATTGAGTAAATCAGTTGTAACTTGAAAACTATTGCATTTACAGTATTTTGCTTTAATATGTTGTTCACCTACTTTTGGGTCAGCTATAACATAGTGAAATTTCAGACCTGTAGCTCATTGCATAGCTGAGTAATAAC
Organism: Sabellastarte sp. h YS-2021; assembly: GCA_964017235.1. Classification (NCBI taxonomy): domain Eukaryota; kingdom Metazoa; phylum Annelida; class Polychaeta; order Sabellida; family Sabellidae; genus Sabellastarte; species Sabellastarte sp. h YS-2021. The sequence continues at coordinate 55,794,577 of OZ024930.1, read as the reverse complement.
TACTTTGAGGTTCTCACTATTGAGTAAATCAGTTGTAATTGGAAAATTATTGCATTTAGAGAATTTAGTATAAATATGTTATTCAGCTACTTTTGGGTCAACTATAACATAGTAAAATTTCAGACCTGTAGCTCATGGCATAGCTGAGTAATAGCTACTTTTAGGTCATCATTATTGAGTAAATCAGTTGTAACTTGAAAACTATTGCATTTACAGTATTTTGCTTAAATATGTTGTTCACCTACTTTTGGGTCAGCTATAACATAGTAAAATTTCAGACCTGTAGCTCATGGCATAGCTGAGTAATAGCTACTTTTAGGTCATCACTATTGAGTAAATCAGTTGTAACTTGAAAACTATTGCATTTACAGTATTTTGCTTAAATATGTTGTTCACCTACTTTTGGGTCAGCTATAACATAGTAAAATTTCAGACCTGTAGCTCATGGCATAGCTGAGTAATAGCTACTTTGAGGTTATCACTGTTGAGTAAATCAGTTGTAATTGGAAAACTATTGCATTTAGAGAATTTAGTATAAATATGTTATTCAGCTACTTTTGGGTCAACTATAACATAGTAAAATTTCAGACCTGTAGCTCATGGCATAGCTGAGTAATAGCTACTTTTAGGTCATCACTATTGAGTAAATCAGTTGTAACTTGAAAACTATTGCATTTACAGTATTTTGCTTAAATATGTTGTTCACCTACTTTTGGGTCAGCTATAACATAGTAAAATTTCAGACCTGTAGCTCATGGCATAGCTGAGTAATAGCTACTTTTAGGTCATCACTATTGAGTAAATCAGTTGTAACTTGAAAACTATTGCATTTACAGTATTTTGCTTAAATATGTTGTTCACCTACTTTTGGGTCAGCTATAACATAGTAAAATTTCAGACCTGTAGCTCATGGCATAGCTGAGTAATAGCTACTTTTAGGTCATCAATATTGAGTAAATCAGTTGTAACTTGAAAACTATTGCATTTACAGTATTTTGCTTAAATATGTTGTTCGCCTACTTTTGGGTCAGCTATAACATAGTAAAATTTCAGACCTGTAGCTCATGGCATAGCTGAGTAATAGCTACTTTTAGGTTATCACTGTTGAGTAAATCGCTTATAACTTGGAAATTATTGCATTTAGAGTATTTTGTTTCAATATGTTATTCACCTATTTTGGGGTCAGCTATAACATAGTGAAGTTCCAGACCCGTGACTCATTGCATAGCTGAGTAATAGCTACTTTTAGGTTATCACTGTTGAGTAAATCGCTTATAACTTGGAAACTATTGCATTTAGAGTATTTTGTTTCCATATGTTATTCACCTATTTTGGGATCAGCTATAACATAGTGAAGTTTCAGATCTGTGGCTCATTGCATAGCTGAGTAATAGCTACTTTGAAGTTCTCACTATTGAGTAAATCAGTTGTAATTGGAAAACTATTGCATTTAGAGAATTTCGTATAAATATGTTATTCAGCTACTTTTGGGTCAGCTATAACATAGTGAAATTACAGACCTGTAGCTCATGGCATAGCTGAGTAATAGCTACTTTTAGGTCATCACTATTGAGTAAATCAGTTGTAACTTGAAAACTATTGCATTTACAGTATTTTGCTTAAATATGTTGTTCACCTACTTTTGGGTCAGCTATAACATAGTAAAATTTCAGACCTGTAGCTCATGGCATAGCTGAGTAATAGCTACTTTTAGGTCATCACTATTGAGTAAATCAGTTGTAACTTGAAAACTATTGCATTTACAGTATTTTGCTTTAATATGTTGTTCACCTACTTTTGGGTCAGCTATAACATAGTGAAATTTCAGACCTGTAGCTCATTGCATAGCTGAGTAATAACTACTTTGAGGTTCTCACTATTGAGTAAATCAGTTGTAATTGGAAAACTATTGCATTTAGAGAATTTAGTATAAATATGTTATTCAGCTACTTTTGGGTCAACTATAACATAGTAAAATTTCAGACCTGTAGCTCATGGCATAGCTGAGTAATAGCTACTTTTAGGTCATCACTATTGAGTAAATCAGTTGTAACTTGAAAACTATTGCATTTACAGTATTTTGCTTAAATATGTTGTTCACCTACTTTTGGGTCAGCTATAACATAGTAAAATTTCAGACCTGTAGCTCATGGCATAGCTGAGTAATAGCTACTTTTAGGTTATCACTGTTGAGTAAATCGCTTATAACTTGGAAATTATTGCATTTAGAGTATTTTGTTTCAATATGTTATTCACCTATTTTTGGGTCAGCTATAACATAGTGAAGTTCCAGACCCGTGACTCATTGCATAGCTGAGTAATAGCTACTTTGAAGTTCTCAATGTTGAGTAAATCACTTGTAATTTGAAAACTATTGCATTTAGAGAATTTAGTATAAATATGTTATTCAGCTACTTTTGGGTCAGCTATAACATTGTAAAATTTCAGACCTGTAGCTCATGGCATAGCTGAGTAATAGCTACTTTTAGGCTATCACTGTTGAGTAAATCACTTATAACTTGAAAACTATTGCATTTAGAGTATTTTGTTTCAATATGTTATTCACCTATTTTGGGGTCAGCTATAACATAGTGAAGTTCCAGACCTGTGGCTCATTGCATAGCTGAGTAATAGCTACTTTGAAGTTCTCACTGTTGAGTAAATCAGTTGTAATTTGAAAACTATTGCATTTACAGAAATTTGTGCAAATATGTTATTCAGCTACTTTTGGGTCAGCTATAACATAGTGAAATTACAGACCTGTAGCTCATGGCACAACTGAGCAATAGCTGTTCTCAGGCACTGACTGTTGAGTAAATCAGCTATAACTTGAAAAATATTGCATTTGGAGTATTTTGTTAAAATATATTGTTCACCTACTTTTGGGTTAGCTATAACATAGTGAAATTACAGACCTATAGCTCATGGCATAGCGGAGCAATAGCTATTTTCTGGTTCTCACTATTGAGTAAATCAGTTGTAACTTGAAAACTATTGCATTTACGGTATTTTGCTTAAATATGTTGTTCAGCTACTTTTAGGTCAGCTATAACAGAGCAAAAATTCAGACATGTAGCTCATTGCATAGCTGAGTAATAGTTACTTTGAGGTTCTCACTCTTGAGTAAATCAGTTGTAACTTGAAAATTATTACATTTAGAGTATTTTGTTAAATATGTTATTCACAGACGTTTTGGTCAGCTATAACATAGTGAAATTGCAGACCTCTATGTCATGGGATAGCTGAGCAATAGCTTCTTTCAGGTTCTCACTGTTGAGTAAATCATTGTATCCAACCTGTAGGAAATCATGGGCTGGGAATCTGTTAATATGGTCCGATTTGACCTTGGAACCCTCCTTCAAGGTCAAATGAGGATAGCCAAACATAAAAGTGCTTATAACTCGCTTATTATTGGTCCCAGAGGTTGGAATGAAAACCAACCTATAGAAAATCATGAGCTGGGAATTTTTTGGTGTGGTCGGATTTCACCTTGGACCCCTCCTTCAAGGTCAAATGAGGATAGCCAAACTTAAAAGTGCTTATAACTCACTTATTATTGGTCCTAGAGGTTTCGAATGGAAAACCAACCTATAGAAAATCATGGGCTGGGAATCTTTTGGTGTGGTCGGATTTGACCTGGGACCCCTCCTTCAAGGGCAGTTGAGGATAGCCAAACTTACAATTGCTTAGAACTCGCTTATTATTGGTCCTACAAGTTTGGGATGGTAAACAAGCTACAGGAAATCATGGGCTGGGAATTTTTTTGTGTGGTCGGATTTGACCTTGGACCCCCTCCTTCCAGGTCAAACGAAGATAGCCAAACTTAAAGTGCTTATAACTCGCGTATTATTGGTCTTGGAGGTTTGGGATGGTAAACCAACATATAGGAAATCATGGGCTGGGATTCTTTTGGTGTGGTCAGATTTGACCTGGGACCCCTCCTTCAAGGGCAGTTGAGGATAGCCAAACTTACAATTGCTTAGAACTCGCTTATTATTGGTCCTACAAGTTTGGGATGGTAAACAAGCTACAGGAAATCATGGGCTGGGAATTTTTTTGTGTGGTCGGATTTGACCTTGGACCCCCTCCTTCAAGGTCAAACAAGGATAGCCAAATTTAAAAAGTGCCTATAACTCACTTATTATTGGTCCGAGAGGTTTGGGATGGTAAACCATCCTAAATTCTTTGGCTGGGAATCTTTTGGTATGGTCAGATTTGACCTTTGGACCCCTTCTTCATGGTGGAACGAGGATATTGCATTTATAGTATTTCTTTAAATATTTTTAACCTACTTTTTACCCTTAAACAATTACCTTGTTACTTTATTTCATAATACCATTTGCAGGGCACAACTTTTTTGTCGTTTTCTTCTGTCAGCTTCGGAATATCTTTCGAACATGTGTTCAGTTACCATTTACTGTATTTCTGTACAGCCCTTTCCCTGATAATTATGCTTTCCTCTCATTATCACCATCACAAATCAAAAACATTCAGTCAGCTGACACAGTGCCCGTTCACGGGCACTCTCCTCTTGTTTTAGAAGTTGTAGAGTATCTTTAGAGTGCTCTAACTTATTTTGGGGGGAATTATAAGTTATAACTCATCTTTTAGGTGCTATGGCCTATCCTGTACACTCTCCTGTAACAAGAGAGCAGAGGTATTTGCCCCAAGGGGAGATTAACAATAGGAGAGCCTGATTATCACACTAGATTGATTAGGGAATAGCAGTATGACTAAATGTATGATTTGTAGCAGTCAGAGTAGGTTGTAAGGTCGATCTTTTCACTGCGGATAAATCATATGGTTTGTCTGTTTTTTCTTATCCTGTGTCAACAAGTGAAGTCAAGTTTTGTAGCACCACTGGGAAGGCTGTACTAAAACTGTACGAATTTTCATCTATTTTCAATAAGGGTATTAAAGAAAATTGAACACTCATGAAAGAGTAGAAAATGGATTATTAAAAGTGTTATTAAATAGTGCTCCATTCCCCTTGAAGTATGGCAAATTTCATTTTCTATTACTTCCCGAACAACAACCACACCTGTTGTGCTTTTATTGCTGAAGAAAGTTCTTGTTGCTCTGCTTTTCCACAATGGTCATTATCATCCATGTTTAACCAAAACCACCTGAAGTATGTTGGATCCAGTTGAATAGATAACTGTGAACATCACCTCTTGATGAGAATGACAAAGGCATTTCTTATCAACTTTAAAAAGTCAAGACGTTATATTGGCTTCATGACTTATTTGGTTTATTTCCTGGAGCTGGCTGAGCTTGGAAAAAATAATGACTGAAATATGATACATCATTATGGTACATTTATATTTCCTCTGGCAAAACAATCTCACCATGTGTGATTAACAATAAGAAGAAACTTAGAAACTAACATCACTTCCATTCATTTTCAAAGCTATTGTCCTGTTCTAAATAAATGCCCAGAAAAGAATGTGCTTATAACTATTTGTGGCATTGTTTTTATAATGAAAAGACACTGTGGGCTCAAAACCTCCAATCAGTGTACTGTTATTTAGAAATCATTAGAATAAGGGCTGAAAATCTTTTTAAAACAGCACATTTCTCTTGTTAAGTGTTGGCAATTTTGCAATTGCTATAATAAAAATCACCTGAAATATGTTATTCCATGTAAGCTTTTACAGGAACATCAGGCCAAAACTAGTATTTTCATACAGAAGAAAGGAATGGTAAAAAGTATTCCAGTAAAAAATACAAGTCCCAATATTTTTCAGTCCTAATAAGCACCTGGACTGTAATTTGAAAAACTTTAACATGGAATTAATAGTACAGTAAGAAATCTAAAATTCGCCACATATCTGAAATTCGCCACATGTGAAAATACTAATAAAATAAATGAATTGTGGTGAGATTTGTTGACTGTATGGTAAATTAAGACTTTTTGAACTGAAAAATACCAATTTTTAGACAAAAACATCATTTTCTTCATAAAATTAACTAAGGTTTCAGAGGTGGCGAATTTTAGATTCCTGGCGAATTTTAGATTTCTTACTCTACAGTTATTGTGAACCCAGCTGATTTTGAGATTTACACTACAGGTGGTATACGCCACTGTTAGAAGTGTTACATGGCGGCAGAACCACCTCCCAGGACACCTCATATCTTCTGAGATTTGTTGTATCCATAAGGTATGATGTACATGCCCACTGATTGGACATGGTATGTAACCGTAAATAACAGTTAGGGTGGTAGTAGAATGAGAGCAGTATAAACCTATGTCACAGACAGACAACCTCCATTCACCTCCACTCATCTTATGTCGCCGTTGGAGACTAATGTGTTAAACTGAAGCAAAAACCGAATCACAACCTTTTATAAATCGTGGACCACATCTTCAGTTACTGTAGGAAAACATTTGTCTGTGCATGCTCACAGTTCCAAATTCAGACACAGAAACTTCAAATATTTTAAAACTTCTGTAGCAGGCACAAGGAATTGGATGTTTGGCCACTGTATCACAAATTCGCTTACAGGCATCAGTAGTTGAAGGACAGGGGTGTTTTGTCCAACACCAATAACTGCTGGTTATACTGCATGAAGTGTGAAAGATGTATAACAATGAATAATAGTAGGACAACAGTAGGATGACAATAGTACAAACATTGGTCAACTAAAGGCAACCTTCATTAACCTCAACTCACCTTCGGTAGCCGTTTGATTCTCCAATCAGTTTATATTTGCCTCACTACCAAACAGATAAGTCGTATGACCATGAAAAAGATCTCATGGCTTCCTCCTGACCACTGTGATTGAGGGAGAAAATCTGTAACAGCAAGATTAATCATGTCAAGTGGGAATGATTAATCGGGGGGATGTGTGAGACCTGATCATCTTGTGGGACACGATTATTCTTATTATTTTAAAGGTAGATTGGATACATCAAACAACCAGAAAGATAGGCCGCCTCAGCCAAAAAATAGGTCATTGTACAATTTTGACTAACAAGATGAGACCCAAACAGTTGGGACAGAAATGCATATTTTGCATAAGGCTTCAAACATGTTTGAAAAGTGAGACTATGATGATCAGAATTGTGCTCCAATCAGCCCAGACTCGTAAGATAGGTATCAGGACTACAAGATTACATTCCCAACTACATTGTCACGACAGTGGGACTAGGGCGTAAGACACATGACAAAACCCTTTGTAGTAGAAGTTTATTGAGGAAAGATAATTGTCCCCCACTTCTGTCTTCCTCCTGTCTATCTCACTGTCAGTCTGTCACTCTGTCCATCACAAAAACTTTAACCTGGCTCATAACTTCAAAATCCCTTCATGGATTTTCACCGAATTTGGTGGAAAGGTTTATGCCAAAGAGATATATAATTCATTTGTTTTCAGCCAGATCCCATAAAAACTGTTGCCATGGCAATCGCTTTTCTTGGAAATTTTCAGGTTTTGGGATTTTGTGCTGTAGGCTTAACCTTTTGTCGATTTTTATCAAATTTGGTGTAAACAGATCTCATTAAGTTTTTGGCATGATAAAATAAAACTGTTGCCATAGCAACCATTTTTGTTTGAGTATTTGGGTTTTTAGACTTTGTTGCCACAGCACCATAAATACTTTAACCTGGCCCTTAACTTTTAAACCCCTTGATGGATTTTCATTAACTTTATCTTTTTTATCTTATTTTTAATTTCTGCTGATATTGAAATTCTTTTCTGGTCACTTTTAATTTGACGTAGCAGGTTTCACACCTAACATTAAGAAGCAGCAGATTTATCTCAAGGAACCAAAACTTATTTGCTTGTATAAAAAGGAAGCTGCAGTAACAGAACTATTTTTTAAAGGGATGTCTAGGAAACCAGATGTCAAAATAGAATGTAAATAACATCTCAGACAGGAAATACAGTATGCAAAAGTTTTTATTTGTTGTAATTAATTTGAAAAACTAGCCTCTAATGTTCTTACTTTTCCTCAGATTACGCTATTATTGTCATAAATGCCAAACAAGATATAATAATAATATACCAATTTTATGTCATCAAGATATGTTCAATAAACACTAATTGCATATCAAATTTCATGGTAGAAATATTATAGATTGCCCTTTGTCACAAAATAAAGATGTTAAGACTTTACTTAATGATTAAGATTAAGGATATTGAACTTCAGAAATAAATAAAAAAGCTACTTTTATACATATGTAAAAGCAAGTATTTCATATTTTTTGCATCTGTCCTGTATTTATTCCAAAACTTATTGTAAATCTGTTTTGGCACTGATTCTTTTTTGCACATGATATGGGGTCCACTATTACCAATATGAGTTTACCCTATTTTTCCTAAAGATTCTCAGTTTTTAAACGTTTGTGAAGTTCCAGATAAGGATGAAATGATTAACTCTAATGCAAACCAAAGCCGACATTTTACACACAGTTAACCATTGTAAAAGAGAAAATTGTCTTTAGTGAAAGCTCATTGCATCAGATTTTAATATTAAATGTCTTTTAAAACTGTTTTAAGAAATAATTTTTCATAGTTAAAAACACGATGTAGGAAGTATATGCCATATATTGGCATGTCAAAATAACTTACTGCTTTATTTTATTTATTTGAATATAAGTCTGATGTTTATTTATTACAAAGAGAAAAATAATTTATTTGGAAATGTAACTGAATAATTTATAAAGAGTTGGCAGTTGGCCACTAAATTACTCTTCACTTCTATTGGTAAGCTGACCAGAAATTTAGATGGACATCCTTTGTACCAGGTATATTGTTATTTGTTGTGATCCTTATGTAAATACTATACCGGTAGTTTTATCTGTGTTTAATATCTATTGGTATAGCTTCTTATTAGACTTCAATAGTGATAGTTAAAGTTTTGCTTTCAATAAAGTTTCCAGTAGCTCTTCTGCAGTATTAAAACAAATTCCAGTTCATCACTACTTTATATTTTAATCATCAGTATTCATTCAGTGGAAGATTTATGATATCATATTTCTGAAATTTAATATCTGCCATAACAAACTTGTCTCAGCTCTATGATCCTGTGATTATTTCATTGGCTGAAAAAAATATCTCAATTTTGATTGATATGCTAAGAACATTTTTTTGTTTGTATCGCTTTTCAATCCATACACTTTAGCTTAGCACTAGAACCTCACCTTTAAAATTGCCAGTTGCTGCTGAACAACTAAAGGGAACACAGGAGGGGAGAGTAGGAGGGGGAACTAGGTATAGTCATATGACAAGCTAGGCTATGGCTCATGTCTAGTAATCACTAATTATTTGCCATCTCCACTCGACCTCCCCACTGGGAACCGAGAAGACTAAGGTATATTTAATTGGAAAGCCCTTCCTGCTTTATATTTCCTGAAACCTTCACTGTGAAGCTAATATTTCACCAAGGGCAACTGAGGCTACTGCGAGCATTGTGTACCACAAGTAGGGGCTTTTTTCAGCATAGATTTCTATCTCACAGTGCTGTTATTTTTTTTATTGTGGAAAATTTAATTAACATTTATGCCTCTTTGATATCTGGGTTCTATTTCATAGCCTTGGGTTGTAATGATTTTGAGGTTTTTTGTTGTAAATATGTCACAGTATTAAAGGCTCAGCTATATTCATCTGTGCATATTTAAAAGTATTTTCAGAAAAAAATAGTAGTACACTGGTTTGTCTATTGTCTCAATATGGTGGGAGAAAAAAAAATTGAGGTAATAGAAAGGTTATAAAATAGAAGAGATATAATAATAATAAAAAGCAAGTACAGTAACAATTGGTTCCTGTAAAAATACCTTGGAGAATATAGTTTTCAGCCGTACAAATTTGTCTTTAATATGTCACAAGTGTATCTCCACAGTTCACTTATATGTATAGTCAGTCTCGTCGGAGGCATTCATTTGTTCATCAACACTACAAACCAGTCTAAAAGTGTATGTTCTGGTAAGAAAGCCGTAATTAAATTTAATATTTGGATAATGTAAGTGTAGGTAAATCTGCTAAATTAAGTTAGGGAAATTATAGATTATTGTTTGTAATTTCTAGGAGTCAACATATTTAGAGGTTTAAAAAACTGAAGTAACATTTCAGTGTAATAGTGTACGTCACCATATTTCATCACTTATTTCCTGTGGCTATTGATCCTCCTTGCATTGTGTTTAGAGTTATTTTTTCTCGACATAAAAGCTCAGTTTTCCTACCCCCTTGGGGAAGCAAATTAATGTAATAATTTTAAACCTGGAAAGTAAACCATGTTATAGAGCAAAATCAATAAGTTAAAGTATTAATAACTTTTGAGATACTTAAAATTATAACTTATTGTGCTCTAATAAGTTGCATTTTTGGGACAAGAAAAATACTGCTATTTAATTCTTATTTCCACTTTTCAGACAGCTGAACCAATTTGATTAGAACTCTTACACTAATTATGCATCCCATGAAAAGGGAATACTCATTGGTTTTGCCCCATTTTTAGACAGCCTACGTCGTTGTGGCTGCAGTATTTGTACATGTGTATCTCCCTGAATATAAGCCTTATAAGGCCAATCTAAATATTTGTGGAAGTTATCATTTATCAATGTGGGAAAATATTTAGAAATGTATGAATTTGACCTTTGAAATTTATCAAGGTAACATGATCAAAAACATTTTTTTTCTTGCATTTCCTTTTGATCAGATTTTCTGAGAAAGTATAAGATACAGATCCACAAAATTTGGTGAGGGTTTTTCTAAAATAAAAATCTAGGTATAAGGTGAATTTCAGATTAATCAAGTAACAGTAGACTGATTGAGGGCCGATTGATTATTGTTTATCAGAAAAACGAGGAAATCGACTTAGCACATGTGTTGTGTATATGTTGTATTGAATGTAGATAACCATTGAATGTATACATTCAATGGGCTAGTCATTGAATGTGTAGATTCAATGGCTTGGCCATTGAATGTACACATTCAATAGCAAGCAGCCATTGAATGTGCACATTCAATGGTTTAACTGTGGAATGTGTACATTCAACAGTCAAAGTCATTGAATGTGTATATGAACTTAACAAATGAAATAAGCAATTGATCCTGCATAATTTTAACTTATTTTTGTCATTTTCTTAATATCACATCTGCTGTTATCAATGTAAAAGTAAACTTTTGCAATAATTTTATTATCTGTAAGCAGTCACAGTTATGTCTTATAACAAACACTGTTTCCCCCCCAAAAAATGTTTATCTTAATCTGTTTTTAATAAATGTTCTATGCAGTAGCAGAGTGATGCCACAAAAGCTTATTGTGTAATAGTGAGTGATTTACAAAATATAAAGGCAGTAAAGAAAATGATGTGATGAAATGTATGAAACCTATGTCATAACATATATGTTTATTAATCTAAATGTTGTAGACTGATCTTCTTTATGTTAATTCATAAAATGTATCATCTTTATTACAGTACATGTATATTGCTTATAATTATGCTAGAAAATATTCAATCTAGGTTATAAATTAAATCTTTGCAATCTATATCAACATTTCATATTTAATTATTTATACATTCCATGACTTAGGTCATTGAATGTACACATTCAATAATTTTAGCTATTGAATGTACACATTCCACAGCTCAGCCATTGAATGTACACATTCAATAATTTGCCCATTGAATGTACACATTCAATAGCTTGACCCATTGAATCTATACATTCAATGGTTATCCACATTCAATACAACATATGTATATATACTCATATAACAAGGACATTTTACAGGTTCATATGTTATTGAAGTATGAATTTACAGGTACAAATCTTGTAATATCATGTAAAGGTTACCTTAAAACAGCCAAATCAGGTGTCCCTTATATGCTGTAGTGGTGTGAACGGTAAACCAGTATACTGCATTTTGTTTCGCTTAGGAAGAAATGATGAAATCCGAATATTTAAGTACCAGTTATTGAAAACGTCATTATATTGGGCTTTCTACTGGTTAATATTTCGTCAAAACAATAAAGAACATATGAGGAAATAACTTACATTTTCGCTTTATATTCATGGTAAATGAAGTTTACCAACTTCAAAATATCTTGCGAATGCATATTTCCTATTGATAATGTAGCTCATGTACACTCGCATAAAACTTTTTATCATATCTCTGTAAACTTTCAAAAATCCCGGATTTCGTTCGGTTTCAAAGCCCTGAAAACCAGTTTTTATTTTCAAAACCGGTCTGACCACTAATATGCTGTATACAGGCAGAAAGATTTACAAAATGTCAGAAATCTCTTTATTTTTGGATTAAGACCTTTGGAATGTATAGGGAAGGACAAATGTAGTACAAAATATGGACTGGAATTCCAAAAAGCCCCATCAAATTTACCCCTCAAGCCCCCCCAGGTCAAACTGGGGTCATAAAGTTGATTTTTTTTTTTTTTTGTATTTCGCAGTTTACCTTCCAAAATATTGTCTGAAATCCTCACTATCTTTACTATTTCTTGTTTCCCATTATACACTTTATTTGCTGTGTGGCGCTTCATTATTTGCATTAGCAGAAACATTTTCCAAGGCTGGGAATCTTTTGATGTGGTCAGATTTGACATTGGGCCCCTCCTTCAAGGTCAAACGAGGATAGCCAAACTTAAAAGTGCTTATAACTAACTTATTATTGGTCCTACAGGTTTGCAATGTGGAAGCAACCCATAGGAAATCATGGGCTGGGAATCTTCTGATGTGGTCAGATTTGACTTTGGGCCCCTCCTTCAAGGTCAAACGAGGATAGCCAAACTTAAGAGTGCTTATAACTCACTTATTATTGGTCCTAGAGGTTTGCAATGTGAAACCAACCTATAGGAAATCATGGGCTGTGAGTCTTCTGATGTGGTCAGATTTGACCTTGGGCCCCTCCTTCAAGGTCAAACGAGGATCGCCAAACTTAAAAGTGCTTATTACTCGTGTATTATTGGTCCTAGAGGTCTGCAATGTCAAACCAACCTATAGGAAATCATGGGCTGGGAATCTTTTGATGTGGTCAGAGTTGACCTTGGGCCCGTCCTTCAAGGACAAACGAGGATAGCCAAACTTAAAAGTGCTTATAACTCACTTATTATTGGTCCTACAGGTTTGCAATGTGGAAGCAACCCATAGGAAATCATGGGCTGGGAATTTTCTGATGTGGTCAGATTTGACCTTGGGTCTCTCCTTCAAGGTCAAACGAGGATAGGCAAACTTAAAAGTGCTTGATTTGACCTTTGACCTTGCCGTAGTGACCTTGAGTTTTAAAACCGTAAGGTGTGGGAAGTTGATACTGGGTAGGGACATTGGTTAGGGGGTATAGGTGTGCAACGTCATGGTGTGACCTTGATTTGACCTTTGACCTTTCTGTAGTGATCTTGACCTATAAAATCTTTTCTGGGTTATATCTCGGAAACCGTAAGGTGTAGGAAGTTGACACTTGGTAGGGACTTTGGTTAGGGGGTGTAGATTTTGAACCCTGTTAGGGGGTGTAGGTGTGCATGATGGTGTGATCTTTAGCTTTGGCTCTGCTAAAGTGTTTTCACCTGCCATATTTGAGACATGTTTCTCTTTTGACAAAGATACATAGATTGCTTTAACTGATTATTATATGTACTTTTACATAATTATGCTATTTTCCATTGACATCTATTCTCCAGTTAATAAATTTTACAGTGTCATAATTTTTAGTTTACTGATTAATGTTGTCATCTTGCTTTTGAATTGTCTTGTTTTAATACTTCATCTTTACATACATTTTCTTTCTCTTAAACATTATTTTCTCTACGTAAACTTTAGTTGGACCTTTATATAACTGACACTGCTCTGAAAGTATCCCACTCCTTGTACTGTTTCACTACTTCAATATCTCATGGCGTTAAAAATTATTTCCCCAGGCTGTGGGGTATGGGAATCTCTGATGCTATTTTCTCTATCTTACATTTGAGTAACTCTGTTGGATTTAGATATGTTTGAATTTTTATGACTCTGGTTTGCCTATGGTAATTATTTTTCAATCAGGCAGGTTATTTCAGTATGTTTATCATACCGGGGTATATTGATATTTCAAATTGGTTCTATAATAGTTTTGAGTTTCAATATTGAGATTAAATGCAACAATTTTAATAATGTTTCAGAAATAAGTGAGCAAACATTCTGTTCTGTGTAATTACTGAACAGTAAGATCTGTAAATTATAGCTTGCATGATTTATATTGAGATATCATATGTTTCAAAGCTTTAGTACAATTGTTTAAATTGCACTATAATATGCTTCAAAGCTTTAGTACAATAGTTTAAATAAGCCAGGTTGATTGAAAAATATGTTACATTGATTGAAGTAATCCAACATTTTGATGAATTAAGCATGAGTTCTAAATTATGAAACGATGCAATTTGAGGAAAATAGTTGAATATTCATTGATATAGAGAATCAAATGGAATTTCTGTTCAATACCAATGGGAATTTCATTGTATTTGACTATATTTTACTGCTTCATTGTATTTGACCTAATTTTCCACCTTATTTATATAAACTTGATTTTAATCTATTAGAGGATGTCTCTACATTTAGTTTGTTAGAGGTGGAAGTTTCACTGTTTATATTGCATTGATAAAAGCTTGAATTAAGTCATCATCACAACACTGTTCTCCCATGTGAAATTTCAAAGAAAATGTCAAAGTGCCTCATGAAAGAAGCAAGGAGACATTGGTATTGCTCAGAGGTTTTAGAGTTGTTTCCACACCCTTACACCTTTTAATCAGCTCTAAAAGCCCTTTTGGCTCTAGTTATTTTTCAGAAACTTACTTAGATTTATTGAGACTTAAGTTTAAGATAATTGGATACTTGTTATCAATGGTTTTTACAAAGATAAATTTAAAACACTTGTTTCACAGACATGAAAATTGTACAATGTTATTGAATATGTTTTGTTTTTATATGGACATGATGTAAACAGTTACAGTTAAACTAATGTATCTGTGTTAATATTTGACAAGTGTGTGTCCTTTTAAAACTTCAAACCTACCTAAAAGTCCTTCTAGCCATCATTCTAGAAAATTTCTTTTTATTAAGAGACTCTGAAATTTAAGTTATTGAGAAATGTGTGATTATTAGTAAAACTAATTTTCTAGATAAGTTTTCAGTGGCTTTCAAAACAATAGAAATGAAGAAATCTGTATCATGAAAAGAAAGGTGTTCTTTTCACATGTTGTTAAAAAGTCTTTGTAAAAGTAACATTAAGTTGACCAGCTTAACGGCAGAGAAAAAAATAAGATTTGTATGCAGAATGTGAGACTGGCATGTAGCCTTGGGTGGGAAGATGATGGTTTTGTTACCTAATAACTTCTCATTAAGGCAAAGCAGTCATTGGTACCTGCTTAACTATTGATTTTGTCACTGGTTTTCAGTATTTTGTAATCTGTAAGATGATGTGGTCATAATAAATATGAAAGTGTGAGATAATCTCCAATTTTTCTGTGCCTGTTGTAGAGAACATATCATGGTTAGGTCCTATGACACAGAGGTTAAACTTCATACATGAGTGCCAATTAGGCCATAAAATGTGGTGTCATTTAGGCAGATCAGTATAATGTCATTGATTTAGATGGTACCACATGTAATGGTTTGAAATGGTATCAAGTGAGATCAATTATTGAAAAAAAATTTTGTTTTTGTTTTCATTAATGCTATGGAACCTCTTATGTCCAGATGGTTTATTTCTTGTAATCTGACTAGCATTCATTTACACAGGTTGTACTTACACAGTTTTTTGCATAAAAATGAATCTGTGAGGGCCGTTCAAGTATATTATAAATCTATTAATTTTGATATAATCTGGAAAACTCCCTTCAGAAATAATATAGAAGAGTATATAAGTAAAGCCTGTGCTAGTAAAAATGGCACTCTTTGGAATTGATGGTTGCCAACCTGAAAATGCCAAGTTTTGTTGAAGACCAAATATTAAAAAATAGGGATGTAGACAGCCTACTTTGATTCAGTGTATAATTTTCAGATTATGAAAAATTTGGCTCATGCGGAAACCTGTTCAAGTGTGTGAACGGGAAATGTATAGACCCGGACCTGGTGTGCGACTCAGTGGACCACTGCACTGACTACAGCGATGAACAGCAAGATGGAGAAGCTGAGTGTGCAACTTTTGGTATGTTTTGTTAAAATAGATACTGACAATAAAATAGTCTAAACATCTTGGGGAGGGCCTCAGTATTCTAGATGTTAGCAAGATTGGCATCTAATCAAAGGGTGAGCCTGACTATTAAGGGGACAGCAAAGCCTAACTTGAACTGTGTATATCTTGGGCTGAATATACATTTAAAATGTGCAGTATTCATGCACACATCTTGATGTTAAATCAACCTCATAGACATGTCTGGACAAGTAGTGGTAATGATATCAAATTGATCAAAATGACAGTCCTTTTTCACTTGTGGTGTCACAAAGGAGGGTTAAGTCATGAATTTAATTGATATAAATTTGATACAAGACCAAGGGCTTCATTCTCGATGTTTTTTTGTCTATTCTTTACATTAATAAGGATAATTTCTCTTTATTTGAAAAACAATTTCTTTATTTCAAAGAAATTTTATTGTTTTTACGTTTGAGAAAAGACAAAATATAAATATTCATCATTATTAAATAAAGACAAATATAGAATGATAACATGGTTGATATATGCAGATTTTATTAGAATAATAGAAGTGAAAATTGTGATCATGCATATATGAAATTGATACCAGTAAGGATTCCCCCCTCTTCCTTCATAATGGCAAACAGAATGGCATTTCCTTAAGTGAAAGGGTAGGGATTTTACCATGTTGGTAGCGATATCCCTTTTTCTATTGTGAAAACTTTGAAAATGTGATATCCTCCAACAATTGCATCATAAAATCAGCACAAATCTATGTTTGCGCTTACTCTGCTAGAAAAGCGGTATACCTATTTACCTGGAAATCACAATGTTCATTTGTATTCTATTTTGGGGGTTTAAGTATGTTCTAAGCCAAAAAGCACATCACAGTTTTACAGTATTCATTCAGAAATCTTATTTCCTTGGTCAGCTCAGAAAGTTGCTAACACATTGACGTGATCTAGTGACATTGGGGTCAGCACCTCCGTAGACATTATTGAGTTATTATCAGTAACTACAACACTTGCAGGAGGTCCTCAGTGGCCCAGTGGTTAGCAAGTTTAGCATTAATCACAGGTAGTCATCTCTGTGTGGGTTCAACTCCCACAAGTGGCCATGCTGAGGACCTGTCCCAATATGACCCTGGCTGTTGAACAGGAAGTAAAATACTATCTTTGACCAGTTACAACACTTGCAAAGATGCTGATGATTTTATCTGATAGCTTATTAGCCAGAGCTCTGGTTCTTGTTAATGTCTTGTTACTTTTTGTTGAGTATGAATTTCTGTTGGTATTTATACTTTCCTGTCCTTTATTGACTATAAGCAGTTTTTATGTCAGCTGACTTGTCAGTCAGAATAATAGAAGTAATAGTCAGCTGACATTATGGCATCACTCTGCGGGTCCGCATCCGCGTGAACAACTTCTTCTCCAGAACTACAAGACCCAGAGACGTGTTGTTTTTTTTAGAAGATACCTTAACTCTCGAGGATGATAAATGGTAAAATTCATGCAGATCTGTCTGTTCGTTTGTTCCCCAGAGCCATTACAAGTGAGGTACCCCCACCCAAAGTGTGAAAATTTCAACACTTGATCACAATTTTCTCATTCACTATTGAAGGGATTTCTCTTATCTTATATGTATGTACTAGGCCACTAGTAGATTCCCTTGTATGAGTATCAGGCCTGGATCTTTCTTAATTATTTTTTATGAAATATTAAAATTATTTTTAATGCACTAAAATACATGAAATCATGCACTAAATCACTTATAACTTGAAAAGTATTGCATTTAGAGCATTTTTACCCCACAGCCCTTAATGTGCAACGTCATGGTCTGACCTTGATTTGACCTTTGACCTTGCCGTAGTGACCTTGACCTATAAAATCTTGTCCGGGCTATATCTCGGAAACTGTAAGGTGTAGGAAGTTTGATACTTGGAAGGGACATTAGTTAGGAGTTGTAGGTGTGCAACTTCATGGTCTGACCTTGATTTGACCTTTGACCTTGCCGTAGTGACCTTGACCTATAAAACCTTGTCCGGGCTATATCTCAGCAACTGTAAGGTGTAGGAAGTTGATACTTGGTAGGGACATTGGTTAGGGGGTGTAGATGGGCAACGTCATAGTGTGACCTTGATTTGACCTTTGACCTTTGCCGTAGTGACCTTGACCTATAAAATCTTGTCCGGGCTATATTTCGGAAACTGTAAGGTGTAGGAAGCTGATACTTGGTGAGGACATTGGTTGGGGGTAGTAGGTGTGCAACATCATGGTGTTACCCCGATTTGACCTTTGACCTTGCCGTAGTGAATTTAACCTATAAAACCTGGTCCGGGCTATATCTTGGAAACTGTAAGGTGTAGGAAGTTGATACTTGGTAGGGACATTGGTTAGGGGGTGTAGGTGTGCTACGTCATAGTGTGACCTTGATTTAACCTTTGACCTTGCTGTAGTTACCTTGACCTATAAAATCTTGTCCAGGCTATATCTCAGAGACTGTAAGGTGTAGGAAATTTATACGTGGTAGGGACATTGGTTGAGGGTTTTAGGTGTGCCATGTCATGGTGTGACACTGATTGACCTTTGACCTTGCTGTATTGACCTTTAAAATCTTGTTGCACCTTTGGGTCTGTCTGTTGATGCAGATTAAGCACTGTTAAAGTCATATTAGAATTCATTAAGAATTTCCTTTTGCAAGTTCCCATTGTAACAGATGGAATTTCATCAAGTGAGCCACAGGTTTTTCTCCAACACCACACATAAGCATTCATTGAGTGTATTGCCACTTCTGTATGCATGGGTAATATTCAAGTGCTGTCATTTTATTATTGAATTGTTTTGTTTTAATACTTCATCTTTACATACATTTCTTTTCTTTAGATATTATTTTCTCTACTTAAGCATTATTTGGACTTTAATATAACTGACACTGCTCTGAAAATATCTTGAACTTTGTACTGTTATACTACTTCTATATCTCATGGTGTTGAAAAATATTTCCCCAGGCTGTGGGGTACGGGCATCTCTGATGCTATTTTGTTAAAATATGTTATTTAGCTACTTTTTCTATAGCTACAACATGGTGAGTAACTTGGGTGTCTGTCCCAATAGCTAAGTGAGTAATAGCTACTTTCTGACTTTTCAGTAAATTCCATCATGAGTAAAATCACTTGTAACTTGAAAACTATTGCATTTAGAGCATTTCGTATAAATTTGTTATTCAGCTACTTTTGGGTCAGCTATAACATAGTAAAATTTCGGACCTATAGCTTATTGCATAGCTGAGTAATAGCTACTTTGATGTTATCACTGTTGAGTAAATCAGTTGTAAGTTGAAAATTATTGCAATTAACGTATTGTGTGTTAATATGTCATTCACCTACTTTTGGATCAGCTATAACATAGTAAAGTTGTAGACCTGTAGCTTATTTCATAGCTGAGCAATAGCTATTTTGAGCTTCTCACTCTTGAGTAAATCACTTGTAACTTGAAAACTATTACATTTACAGTATTTTGTATACATATGTTATTCAGATACTTTTGGGTCAGCTATAACATACCGTAGTAAAATTGTAGACCTGTAGCTCATTGCATCGCTGAGTAATAGCTACTTTGATGTTATTCCTTTTGAGTAAATAAGTTATAACTTGAAAACTATTGCATTTAGAATATTTTCTTTAAATAAGTTATTCACATACTTTGGGGTAAGGTACAGCATAGAAAAATTACAGACCTGTAGCTTATTTCATAGCCATCTTGGATTTTAGCGGAAAATGAAAAATTGTGAATATCTCGGAAAAGGTATTTCTTCCCCTTTAATGCTCGGCGGGAGATACACACCGTGGCAGTGGCCTTGTTTTTTATCTTTTCATGTTTCTTGAACTATCGCCCTTTCTGAAAGCGAACACATATCAGACTTTGTCACTTTCGAGATACTAAAAACCTGTTTACTGCCAAGAAGACACAAAAGTAGGACCGGTTTTTACTGGAAAATGTTATTTCCTGGCTGAGGTTTACTTGGCATTGTCATAACTATGTTTCTTTCTCTTGGTGTCATGTCAGGAAATCTGTCAGAGTAGGGCTTCAAACTATACATCATCTCCCACAGACAGGATGCACTGATTTTCTGGCCGCCTTTGTGTTTATTACATAAGTGTTTTCTAAATTATTCAAGACTTCCCCCTCTTGCCTTGTTTGGTTGAGACGTGATTGCCATAGAGCCAGCTGCTTCAATTTGCAGCATGAGAGTACTCTTGTCTTTACAGACTTGAAGCAACAGAAAGCATAGCCTTTCACAAGGTGCAGGATGAAAATAAAAAGTCAGTTTACAGGGCAGTGGTACTGCTATCTTTATACACTTCAAGCAAGATAAAAAAGAGCCTTTCTCAAAGTGCAAGATGAAGATAAAAAGTAGATTTACAGGGTGAGAGTACCCCTATCTTTACAGACTTGAAACTAGAAATGGATTGGAATCAAAATTGTGTAGATAGGGAGGTCGCCAATGCAAAAACATTCTGTTCCAGGACTCCACGTTTTAGTACACCCCAATCAAATATGGAGATTTCCTGTCAACAAAATCGCAATAAAAGTCCCAAAATGCACAAAAACAAGGGACAAAAGTGTGCAATTTCGTCTTCGAATTTGTGGTTTGTTTCCAGTTTTTAAGTTTTCTTTATAAAGGTTGGTATGAATGAGGTTATAAAATGTCACAACTTATTTGTCAAAACATGGCAGTTCTGCTCTACAAAATTGCAAGAAAAATCTCCATATATACTAAAATAAGGGATAGTATTGTGCCATTTCTTCAGATTTGGGGTTTGCTTCCAATATTTTTATTCCTCGAGTTATTCCTCAACATATATGCATTGACAAACAAAGTGGCAGTTCTACAATCTCATCACCATCACATCATCTGATCACGGTATTTCAGTAATATGCTCTCGATACTGAGACACCAGGCATACTGACTGATCTCCACTTGAAACAACAGAAAGCATAGCCTTTCTCAGGTGCAGGAACAAGATAAACAGTCAATTTACTGGATAAGAGTACTCCTCTCTTGATAGACTTGAAGCAACAAAAACTTGGCTCAATCATAAACATTAAAAATATTAAAAGACTAACAATTTACAAGGTAAAAGAGAGTTTCATAAGCTTGTAGCTGTGAAAATTAAGATTTGGTCAAAGCACAACGTGAAGCTAAGGAATCAGCTCAGAGAAATCTGGAATATTCCAATATTTGTAGATGGTGAGCAGTAGAAATTGAAACCTTGTTCAAGGTCAAGCTGAAAGGTCAATTCAGATTATCGCGGTATTACTCTGTTTACAAACTTGCAGCAGTGCTCTAATTCTCCAAATTGATTTTATATTTTCCAGTTATTCCTTGGTCAGTCAACATCTGCGATATTTGATGCATATTTGCTTTAAATAGTAAATATTACTACAAAAAAAATGTCTTTCAATAATACTAATCACATTTGCATTTCACCTTTCTTGTATGAGATTAACATTTTAAATTGAAATAAACACTTCAAGCAGCCCTGAGTCATAACATGGCTAGTACTTTGGTCAGAAACACATAGAACTTTAATGAGTAGTGACACCAGCTCATAACCACCCCATTACACCAGCTTCAGCCTTTATTGCTCAGACCCAGAAAATACAAACATTCCCTTCCCTCCTTAATCTGGATTTCCATGAGTATGATTTGTAATTTGTGATCAGAATTTACATTGTAGATTTTCCATGTATGCAACTTTTTGGCCTGATTTGTACAGTAGTAAACAGTATATGCTTCATAATCGATAAAAAATATGAAATATGGCCAAAAACTATGACGTTAGCAAGTAAAAAATATATTACTTTTTTCTCCTTGAGAAAAGTTTTTATATATTTATATACACTTTTTTTCATTGACAAATATAAATGCAATCATAAAAGAATTATTGGAGGAAAGCAAAAGAACAAAGTAAAAGGAAAACATTCATGACAAACGTTTAAAAGCATTGGGATACATGAGAAACTCACTGTAGGATTATTGAAAGAGAGAAAATAATGGCTCTCACAGATCGTGCACATGGAAGATTACACTAATTTGCCCATCGTTCCAAGTGCTGGACCCAGACACGCTGCTGATGTGAGTTTATGGGGTTTAGGTCTGACCGGATAATAAAACTTGGTGAATAATGGAGTCACTGGTACCAATAATTCACAAATTAATAATGCCAATATTCCAGCTGACGAGAGTATTTTTTCTATGCTTGTTTAAAGGCCATTATTGCAGGGTTTTTTTCTCAATAGATATGGAGAAAAAAGTGCTTGTAAAAATAACATTTGAATAAGGGGATGATAAAAATTCTTTTAGTGATTAATGGAAATGTGTAATTGACAACCCAAGTCAAGAAAAGCCTCCGTAATGAATAATGAAAGCCCTAAAATTGGATCAAGTAGTTTTACTTCAATGTCAACACACTTATATAGCCTCCATTAATTTTTGACATTCAGACTTGAAAGGCCTTATGTGTTGGCAAAAAATTTCTGAAGAAGAGCAAATTTTTTAAATGTTTTTTAAAGATTTGGTTGGGCAGTTTTAATGCCAGTAAATATTGATGTGGCAATTTCACACCTGGGTCGTAACATATGCATATTGAAGTTGCTTGCTGGAAGTTTCATTGAGATAAATGCAAAGATCATTCAAATTAAATTTTCAAAACAATTCAGAGGGGGGCTGTTTTTAGCACTGAATTTTCACAATGGAAGTAGCATACACTTACAATTGTTTTGTTTCAATTAGTCAAACTGAACTTTTGTACTCTCTGTGGTTTTACATTTATTTATTTGGGTTTTAACATAGCTTTCAACACTGTATAGGTCATATCGTGACGGATCGGTAAGCAGCTACCAACTTTCCCACATAGGGTCCAGGGTTTGAACTGCAGACCTCAGAGGTGGGAGGCAAGTGTGTTACCACTGTGCCACCGTGGCCTGCTTTTGGTTTCGCAGTAAACACTGTATTTGTTGTTATGATGTAATGGATATTGGGAGGTTACCAAAATGAAACATGTCATTGATACAAGTAGGGTTGAACAAAAGAAATGTAGATCTTGTGGACACTGGAGGTTCTAGATTACTGTAATTTATAAAGCACTGTTTTTAATATTAAGTGCTTCTTTATTCATGCATGCCCAATGTATTCCTAACATCTACTTCAAATATGCTCCATAGAATTTATAATTCTGCTTTCTAATAAGCCAAACCAAGCACACAAAGACAACAGTAACAAGCTTCATATCACAGTCATTTTCAAGATGAATTTAACCAAGTGTTTACAAAACAAAGAAAAAGTTTTTTGTTTATTACCTGTACTGATTCTCAAATTACTAAAATTGTCTGTTAGAGTACCACCTGTGTGATAAGTGAAAAAAAAAGTGAAAATGAAGGGATAGGCATTTACATGAGCCTGGGTGACAAAGAGAGCATGGGCGACAATGTGAACATGGGCAATAATTTGAAATACATTTTAAAACAATATAAACATTTGCAGTATCACAATAATTTGGTTGCAAAATTTTTTGGGGCTTTTAAATTGGTTCTAGTTCCCTGTATACCAAAGTATACGGCCTATAAAGCACCCGCTAGTTATGGAAATGTGTACTCAGATTCACTTAATTTATGTATTGGTAAATATATTGCTCATTTTTAATAATGCACATGTTCCTCTACCAATTGAAGTGGCAGATTTTACTGGTGTTACACAATGTCTGAAGAATTCACCATCATGCAATTTCACTGATAATTATCTAGCCTTTAAAACCACTGGTAATCCTATTATCATGGTCAAATAATCACTTTGTACTGAAGAACCAACATGACTGCTCCCTTTATAGTTTATAATCTTCTCTTTGAAGTCTGTGAAGGTCAGGTAAGGCTGATAATAAATTAATGATGTTATTTTGGAGATGAGAAAAAAATACTGTGTAATCTGGCTTATGTTTGGAAATGTTGTTAGTTTTACAATTGTACAAAGAATGGGAGAATTTTTTATTGCCAACAGTACTCGGCTTTTCCAGGTTTCTACTCTTCAGTTCATAAATCAGTCAAAAATTTTGGTCATAGTTTTGTCTTTGATGCTCATAAGATTTGCTTCCTTCAGGAAAAAGCTCATAACCTACCTTTGTGTAAAAGCCTATCCACCTTAGCCACTCCACCTCTCTGTGTCTCTCTGGTGGGAGACAGAGAAAAGCCCTCAGGAGAAAGGCCCTCAGGCGAAAATCTCTCAAATTTCTCCTATAGAGAAATACCCCTCACCCAGTTTTGCAGTGGAGAAAAGCCCTCGATTCAGAAAAAACCCTCAACTTTCTCCTGGATTCCTCTCTAGTTTGAACTGGGTATGTGAATGGACCAACTGTTATTCGGTATGTTTATGTATAGAGGCACTTTAGAGCCTGTGGCATGATGGAGGTTAAGTTCTATAAAAGTCTTTTTAGTGTAATATATTTGGTGTAGTCATTAAATTGATTTACCATTTCTTAACAATTGCTTAAATGTTAAAATTTAGTTAAAATTAGTAAAAGGATGGCACAGCACTTCAGATGGACTCGAACATGGATCATAAGTCACATTTGTGCCAAAACCTATATTCATCCCAAACAAATTTAAGCCAAACTTGAGCCAGTTTTTGTATTAAATCACTAAGCTCTCACCTCTGTGGTTCTGGTTTTGAATCCAGTTCATGGCAACATATGGAATTCCCTGAGAGTCTGCCCTGATATGACCTTGGCCGTTTAAAGGATACAGAATATGTCTGACCATTGCCCTTTGTCTCTGTACCAGTCTCTTTTGCAGTTATGAAAAAATTTGAAATTTCCCTTTGAGAAATCTTATTCTTGTTACCACCAGTGGAAGCCAGTTATTTGTTAAATATATCCGGCAATTGGGTAGTGGTGGGACCATTTACAGAAATCAAAACCGGTTACAGGGGCTTCAAAGCAAACAAAAGTCGATATTTCGTATGCTTGGTAGTGTGCAGTAAAATTATTCGCACGGCATACATGAGGCAGAACTTGCAACTGGAAATGGCTTTCGTGTAAAATTATTGAGTACATAAATAGGCTTTTTGCTCAATATAAAGAAAAAAATGTGACAAATTTCACAAAATATGTACACTTTTTGTTGTTTTGATGAAGTATCAGCCATTAGGTGGCCTAAAATGATGACGTTTTCTGTAACCAGTTCCCAAATATTCTTTGCGAAATTTGTTATTTTACGAATCTGGCTCCTGATTTTAAGTTCTGATAAAAAGGTAATTCTACTTAGCAGATTTCTGTATGAACAGATTTGACTCTATCTGAGACATTCATGTCAAATGTGTGATTATTTTGTGTCAATTTGTCATCCAGCCTCTTGTAGAGTTTTCTATGAATTTTGTATCTTCTAGCACATTTTGCTTGCTTTGATGATGTTTACATTACTTTGTGTTCCTAGGATTTGAAAAAAAAAAGAAAAACTATAGAAATTAGACTGTAAGCTCGTTTAATACAACCTTAAAACCTACGACCTTGTATTAAAGTCCTACACTCACACAGAGGGGGAGATCAATTGTCCAGTGTTGACAGTTGATAACCCAGTACAGCATTAACAAGATTTCATGGGCCTCTTGCTTCTATTAACTCACCCCTGTCTGCCTCATTTCTACTCAGTGTGCAGCTACAAGCAAGTTAGCCTTGGATAGAGCTCAAATTGTACCCAAAACCTTTGAAAACAGTCTTTAAAGGCTGTGCGGGTATTGATTTCGCCCATGGCATCCGGATGAGTGGGCAGGCAAGAAATGGCTTGTCTATGCTGTATCTAAAAAACTTTTAATTTGTAAGATATTTATATTGTGTAGGGATATTGGTTCAGAGGTATAGATGTGCCATGTCATGGTGTGACCTTGATTTAACGTTTGACCTTGTTGTAGTGACCTTTACCTTTAAAAACTTATTTGGACTGTCTTGGAAACCATAAGGTGTAGTATGTTGATACGTGTCAGGAACATTGGTTAGAGAATGTAGATGTCACCATGTGCAATGTCATAATGTGACCTTGTTGTGACGTTTGACCTTGGCTCTCCCAGATTTGAGACATCTTTCTTCTGTCGATAAAGATCTGTTCTGAATTTTTCCTGATAGTCATACTGTTTCAGCTTTTCTATAACTCACAGTGTCCAATGCTATTTCACCAGGCTGTGGGCTACAGGCATCTCTAATGTTATTTTAAAAGCATGGCATTTTTAATGTTTTATGCTTTTGATTATGTGTCTTAGAATCTATCTTAGAAGTTATAAATCAAATATAGGAGATACTAGCTCTCCAAACCCTCTGTATTTATTTATTTATTTGGAGTTTTACGTCGCTTTCAACACTATACAGGTCATATCACGACGGGTAGTTGGAAGGGCAGAGGAAACCAGTACATACAGTTCGTCAGGGTTCTGTACTGTAAACTGTCGACCAACGGCAAGCAACTACCAGCTTTCCCACTTGAGGCCGTGCCGGGAACTGAACCCCGGCCTCAGAGGTGGGAGGCGAGAGTGTTACCACTCTGCCACCGTGGCCCCTCCAGACCCTCTTAGCAGTATCTTGATGTTAAAGTTAAGCCAAACATAAAAGCCAAGTGTATGCGGAAGTACATGAAACAAACTGATTATAATTAAAGTACTCAATTACAAAGAAATTTGAGCTTTAAGTAAGACTCTATGGGTTGTAGGAGTCACTCTGGTTGTTTTTTAACTGAATATTCCATGCCATGACTGCAGCTCAGACTTAGAGAAAGAAATTTTAAATTCACCTCAGCATATTAAGTTCACTACCTTATGTGAAAGTCACCATCAACTTGGGTTGCTGAGCAGTACTGGCTCAAATATGTTGCAGTACAGATAAAGCTGAAAACGTTATGTGCTTGTGAGCATGGGGGAAATGATTTTTAAAACTCTGTTATAGTAGTGGACAAAAACAGGTTAAACTCACATCCTCATATTATATTCAATGCCAAACTGGGTATTCTGAGATTGGATATATGTGTATCCCATAAGTTTCATAAAAAACAAAATAGGTTTAAAGAGATGTGCAGTCTACTATAATGTTAATATGGGGGTAAACAGCAAACCCTGAGTCTTAGCATTACTATGCCGCAGTATAAATGTTATACAGGACCAGCTAAATGCTTGTGTGCTGTCCATGTTTAGTCAGTTGGAATGAGAACTAATGAAGCGTGGTCAGATGTGTATACTACAGTGATATACAAGTGTACTTGTTGCAGAGGGGTTTTCCAAAAATGAGCCATGCAATCTGAAACCATTGTCAGTGGCATTAATATATTGCAATGGATTTATGTACAAATGTATAAGGACAAAAATATGTACAAATGTATAAGATGAAAACGATGGAAACATTTGTACATACGTACAAATGTATAAGATGAAAGTCATTTTTGTAAAAGCTGCTATTTAATGAAATGTATAATGATGTTCACAACTATAATAATGACTTCGGGTCTTTGAAGGATAACTCTACCCATTCAGGAATCCGTAATTGCACAATTGCAACTTAAAAAAAAATTTGTTGAAATTTGGATATAATGAGTTGATTGGTCTTGATACAGCCAACAAGTCTCATAATCCTAATATGACCTTTGTTTTTGAAGGGGATTGTAAACCCCAACTTTGACTTTCTTTATTAAGACATTAAAAGAGAGCATTCGGAACAAATATTTGTAAAACTAATACTTCACGAATTATTTAAACAATTTTAATATAGTCATAAAATGCAAGTGATGAATTTTGGGTGGGTGACAAACTTGGGTAGCTGAGCAGTAGGGGTAAATATTTCTACGCAAAAGGAAGTTCTACATATCCTAATTCTACTTATTTGTTTTTTTTTATAGTGAGGCTAGTCAACACAAATAAATTGAGGACTCCACAAAACTTAAAATAACTATGCCAATTATATTGGACATTCTTGTCAGTGGTCACAGTAGTTTCCCAATACATGCATGTTAAAACCTCTTTATGGGTCAAACTAAGCCATTTCCCCACAGTGTACAGATGAGAGTGATCTCTTAATAGCTGTAGACTCCCCTGTCCCCCTCTCCCATTCAGTGGCTATTCAATGTGTGTGCACGCTCTCAATAGCTGCCTCAGCTGTAGCCAACTGCTTGTCATGCCATCAACACACTGTTTTGTACTACCTGTTCAATAGCTATTAGGCAAATGCCCAGCAGTTTTTAGGTTTACAAAGGTCAGTTGTCAAAAACCAGATAAACAAATGAAAAATTTGGAAAGCAAAAACTCAAAAATCATTACCTTATAGAAGCATGAAAAGTGATTCTAATTACCACAGTTAAATTGATGATTGCTATAAACTTCCTGCTGTGCAATATTACATTTACTACTGGACTCATAACACTACTTGACCAATCCCAACTGCACAAGTATAGCCCAATGTGTAATAACCTACATCTCCCTAACTGATGACAGAATTTCTGGAATGACCATTTAACTATGTCTCCGAGGTTCTTTAGCCCACTGGGGACAGGACCCAGTGACAAGAGGACAGGCATTATAAGTGGTAATCCAAACCACTATGTATTAGTCTGTAACTGTGATCATGCCCATATCCTCTGTGTTCCTAGGCAAGTGTCATACCCACTGGGTCATAGTGGCAGTGATTCAGTTTGTTGCTTGAATCATTCTAATGCTCAGGTATCTAAATTCAGTAGATATATCTGAACATTTTAATTGGCTGATTCAAAAACTACAGTATTTATTATTTAATCAACTGATGTGTACAGGTTTCCTGTACCAGAAAATGATCCATCAAAAGCCAGATGACCTATTTGGTATTAGGAAAGCAGTTATTAACTGTGTTAAACCCTGAAGAACAATCAGATATTTGACTATACTGGTGTCCTGGTAAATAAATCTTTCTGTCAGAAAATATTATGTAAACATTGTCCTTTTTCTAGCGTTTATATTGTAGGATGTAGATAAGATAAAATATTTAAGTATTAGGTATAAAAGCCACAAACGAAAATAAATATATTGTTTGTGTGAAGTTACAATCCACATGACTTTAAAAAGGGACTTGTGGAATCTCATCATCAAATGATTGCAAGCTGATCTTGAGATTGTGTAACAATTTAATTTTGGAGTTGCTCCAACTCACAATGATATTATCACAGAATTGTGAGGTCTTCGTAGGTTGTTCAGTTGATAACTTGTAATTGACAGAGAGGTCATTATTTTCATGTTGATTTGCTACTGTCTTAACAGGTGATAAGCTGATGCAAGTTAATACTTGTTGGGGTCTGATCAGTGAGTATTAGACAGGACAATCCTGAAATGAGCGTGTGATCTTTTGATGACAGGATAGCATAAATACCATCTCGAGATGATGTGGATCATAGCTTTGTGCCCAATAATATTAAAAGGCAGTAAAAATGAAAATAAGTGTACTAGTATATATATATATATAGAGACCAGAGTAGACTTTACTATTCTGTTGGTTCAAATGAAATGTTCAACCCCATGTGACATTTTTGGTTTAATTGCCACTCAAGTTGTCAACAGGTAAGATTTCACAAAGAAAAAACATGTGATAACCATGAAGTAAATATATTATTTCTCTGCATCAAAAGCAGCCTGATGCAGGTTGTGTCCATGATGCACAAAAAAGATTGTAATTGTTGAACTGGAGTTTTTTGTCACCACTTCTCTCTGCTTGATGAGAGGTCCTCGGTGGCCAAGTGGTTAGCAGGTTGTGCATTTAATTACATGCTGTCACCTCTATGTGGGTTTGACTCCCACAAGTGGCAATGCTGAGGGCCTGTATCAACCAACATGACCATGGCTGTTAAATGGGACATAAAATCTTAACTTGATCCAGTTCTGTGCAGACTTTTGTCCTTATTTTGAATGACAAGTACTCTTTTCAAATATAAACCCGCCGACAAGACTTAATACTCATTACTCTATTCTTTGATGAGTATTCTTTTATATTTTTTACTAAAAGTGTAATTGTAAAATTGGACACTAAAATCTGACTGCTATTAATAAGATGGGGTGGGGGAGCACCAATGTCACTGTCAAGTGATATGAGAATTTTTACATTTTGTTGTGGAAATGGTATAAATAAGTACATTCTGGTCTTTGCTCTTTAGTGTGAACCCAGCAATTAGTCCTGCTTAGCCTAACTCAGTGGGCAGTGATGATGGGTTCAATCTGACCATTATGTTTGTGCAGGGATTAGTGTTATAATTATCTCTGCAGGAAGCCCTGTGTCTAATCATGGTGTTAAAAGGAAGGGATTTGTTGGTATTGGTCTTTCACTGACCAGAGAGGGCATTTTTCCCTCTCATTTTTGACAGTGTGCTAAATCAGTTAGTTTATACCATACTGTAATTGATTTTAGCTGGCTTTGAATTTAGCAATAGATGCAGTTGAACCCTTTTTATAGAACCATGTTAAGTAGAAGTCCCTGTTCAAGGGCCTTTTTCAATTGTTATATATCTTGTGTTAAGGAAAGACTGTCACATAAAACACAGCTTTTCTCGTTCCTTGATATTCATCTTGTAGTATTTAAACCCTCCTTATGTGGGATTTAAATGAAGCAGAAAAATACTGTTTTTATAAAATTTTATATACGAGTAAATTTCATTGCAAGTGCTTGAGACATCAGAGCTGGATATAAATACTTAGATTCTATAAACAAGTATGATCAAAACTTTCAACATGACTTTAACTTTATTGAGGTCTATTTAAAAGAGTTTCAGTGATGTCACTTCTTGTAGCAGAGATAGCCGTTAGGTTGTATACATTAATATGTTTGGCCAGTTCTTAGTGAACTCTTAGTGAATCTGTGGCACTGATTTTTTGGCAGAAATTATATTATTGCCTCTTATAAATGATTCTAAAAGGTTTATTGTTTTGATTGTATGTCAGTAAAATATTTTTATAGCTTGAGAGTGTGTCAGATACTAATCAAAACAAATCCACGTAATTGCACTCAAAACAAGCAAAAAATAACAATTTTGTGTCCTAGTTGTGTTCGGGTCACTTTCTGGATCTTGGAATTTTTTGAAAAGGAATTATTATCACAACACACAAGCCATAATGGAGGTATTCATGTCCTTGGCGGAGGTCTTCGATCTCCGAGAACTTTTATAGTTTCTACTTTTTATCAATAAGACTTTAATAAGTTTTATTTAAATGTGGGAAATCTAAAGTGTTATAAAATTTAAGATACCCATCTGGTCTCTAGAATTTTGGGTATTGGAAATCCTATTTTATTTTGTGTACACAATTTCCAAGTGGCCACAACTGAAGGGCTTCTTGATGGATGTCATTCAAAACATGTATTTCAATTAAGGTTGGGAAAGTTGAAGGACTGTTAACCTCCCAAGACTTGCCTTCAATCTATTGTGTGATGAAATAACATGCTGAGACTTTCTTACATTCAAGTGACAAAATGTATTATTTTGTCTTGGTGTGATGTTTAATTACCAGCGTTCTTTGACAATCACCAAATGCAACATTCACACTTATCTTATGGGACAGAAAAAACACACAGATGTTTCCCTTGTTGAAAAGTGTGTTGTTAATGGTCAGAGACCAAGTCATACTGTTGCTAAGTGTATCAAATGTTTTTTGGGATCCATCAAAAAGTCTCCCTGGATGTTTTCAAAATTTAAAAGTTTGCATTCCAAATGCCTGCCTTTGGTTCAGTAGGAGTCACATTTCAAGACTTTTTTAACTACACTATCAATATTTTTTTTCTGTATAAATACTATGGCTTTACCTCACACACAATCTACATTGGCAAGGATTAAAATCTGATTACATTAAAACCTCAAGAATTAACTTAAAGTAATGAAAGTAAAAATGGTGTTAATGACAAATTTATATCCAATTTTTAAAAAATTGATATAATTGATAATAATTATTGAAAATTTATTTGTTTATCATATAGTTAAATAAGTTACTTAGTTATCATTATCAATGAAACAAGAATATTTTATTACAAAGATTTTATCATTCTTTCAACAACGGACCAATCACAATCAGTTGAAGTATTTCCGTCAGTTCAATTATCCTCTTACATTTACTTATCTTTGTACATTTTGTACAAAATTGTAATCATTCAATAATCATGGAATAATCCCCTCTGGTGGTCTTTGATTAAAGTAGGTCCTGCTTACAAAGGATTTAGGTAAATATATTGACATAAAGAGTGTCAAGTTAAGCAATTGTTTCTAGGCAATAAGTTGGTTGATTACAGTACCAATACACTCAGCCCTTGTCAACCTGGTTGGAGAAGGTTCACACTTAATCCCAATATCTGCTTTAATCTGCATCAACCTGAGTACTAACTTCACTTGTCTGATAACATTAGAAAACTGTTTATGTATTTATCCAGGAAACCTTTTTTATAGACGTTTTTGCCCCCGAACCTTCCCATTAAACAGTGTGAGCATTACATTGGGGATGATAGACTGAAAACGTGTGAATCCATCATAAAATGTCCCATGTACACATGGTTATTATTTATTCTCTTTTGATTGTATTTTCCAAGACAGCCCCTGTGGATTTTATTTATTTAAGCCCCAAATGTGAAATGATTTTCCAAGGACAGCAATTATTATTAGCCAGTAGGGGTTATAATGTTGACAGCCTCCAGTATAAAAGCATGTGAAGAGTTTGAAAAACCTTGATCAAGAGTACATCCTGCAGGGTGGTGTGTTGTTTTGCTACAAGGATTTCCCCAATCAGACAGCTGGGATTTTGGCAGCAGTCTGTTTGAAAGTCCTTATTTTTATCATTGTAAAGAATTAAAACTTGAATGAATTTTTCTGTTTTGACAATATTACATATATATTGATTCCCTGGCCAGCTGGAGTGTGGCATGTAAAGGGTAAATCTTTAGACCATTCTAAAATGTCAAAGTACTGCAGTGAAATGTAATTTTACTGTATTTATAAAGTGTAAATAAGATTTTATAATAGTACAATAATGTGATTTTGTAGGGCCTTATAGGTTTGTAACAGGGATGCATGACTCATTACTGCCCAAGGGCCATTAGGCCCAAAATTATTAATCTCAAAATAATGGGTGGATAATGAAAGAACCTGTGCAAATATCATGTTTTATGGACCTCTAAAAATATTAATCAGCTAGGTGATGCCTGCCTATCTAATAATAATAACTAACTACAGATTTGTGATTGATTTGGTATTAATGTCGACACATTAACAGTGCGTAGTTGACGGGATGGAGAAAACCAGTGTGTACCAGTCAGTCGTGATACTTTACTGAAAAAAGTCAGACACTGGCAGCGAACTGCCACATTTTTCCTCTTTCCATGAGGAGTAGGATTTGAAACCACAAACTGAGAGATGGGAGTTGAGCATCTCTTACAATCTACATCACTGTGCTCCTTATAACTGGTTTAGAATATTTCTTAAGTACTGAAGAAAACTGATCCCTCACAAAACTCAGTATATTAGTTTAGAATCATTATTACCTCTGCCAAATAGGTATTGTTTTAATTACCCTTTTTCTGCTTGTCCATTTGTTAGTAGGATTATGCAAATACTACTGGTTGGAACTTCATGACAAAAAATAAAAACCCAGAAGATGGGTCTTGGTCCAATGTAGATCCCATTAAATTTTGAGACAGATCTGGATCACCATCAGGATGCAGAAAAAAATCTGGATTTTCCAATTCACTTATTGTTACATGCCTTGGTGGAGATCTGCACTCTCCGAGTGCTCATGTTCCTACTATAAGATGGAGTAAAGATCGCCAGAAATTGTGGATATTAAAATGTCATAATGAAGGACACTAACAAGTTCTGAATATAATTCCTTTGAAAACAGACTTGCTCATTGATCACATAGTTTATGAGTAAACATTTGCAGTGCACTTTTTTAAAGCCACTAGTAAAAAGAAACATGTTTGAAAAGTCCATAAAAATACACTCATATGCTAGTTAGTGATGCATTTATGTGGCAGACATGCCCATTTGTCTTGGTAAAATATGAATCCAGAATGTTCATCTAATTAAAATACCTTTGGCAGTTTTATGCCTTTCTTTCAACCAGGCAGAAAATTGAAAATACTGCATGGCTAGCTACAACTGTCTTTGTTTCAGCTACTGTGTAAATTCCCTTATCTAATTAGAAAGCTGTCTTCTGTGTCTGTTTCTTGTGAGGTTAACAGTTTAGCTACAGGTGGATGTAGCCTGTTGGCCAGTTGTAGATCATAATACACAAGGATGATAATTATGGAGTAGTCATTTATGTCGGGCTCTTTACAACTGAGCAAAATACTCACCAGTAAATGTCCAAAATAATGGTGTTTTGATTGGATGACACTCCGCACATTTCCCCAAAAAGTGGACCTGAGGAAAGAGACATTCTTAGTGTTACTTTGCAGTTTGCTGCATATCTCGTTTTAATTATTGTATCTGATTTCTGTTACAGACATTGTAAATGCTTATAGAATCTGAAGCCATAGTGGATTCGAGATTTGCTATTTTTATTTTGGATTTTGTTAGTTTTGCAGAGTCTTCCTTATTCTTTATATTCAAATGTTTACACATGAGTAGTATAATTTAAGGTACAGATACAAATAGAAACTGTAAGACTTATTCTATTGGTTTGCTATGCAACATATATGTTACTTGTTTATTAGCTGTGAACAGGATCATACTTTAGGTTGTTAGTCTTGTTAATTCCTGCAACACTGGTTATTTTAAAGACCATACCAACTTCTTCAAATGAGGTCATGTGAGTGTAGTAAGGTATTGTAGGTAACACTCATATCCAGGTATATTATAAGGTTTAATCTGTATATTGATAATTATTTCATTATTGTTTCATGTGTTTTATTGCACTAATAACAACTGATAATGTGTCATTTTCCAAATAAACCTATGTTACTATGTAATGGACTCAGTATTTTGAAGATAAGTTAGCTAATTTGAAAATGAGTAAATTTAATAAAATGTGAAAAAGTATGAAGCAGTTGTAAAATACAAGAAACAATTATTTAAAATGCTGCTTTCTGATTGTAATGAGTTTTTTTGAATGATAATTGATAAAAAATGATGCTAAATATTAGTGTTGAAGTCCAGGGGGCTGTATTGATTAATATTGATCCGTTGCATTGTAGTCTGTAGTGACCATGTTACCTGAATCTTTTGTAGATAGTCCAGATAACAATGGGGGAAACTCAGGTCAGTAGATTATATGTAAACATACATGTATGTTTAAATTTCTATTTGTGTGAGGTGATGGGATGATATATGTTTTGTAATATACATAACACAAACTACTAAAATAGTTCGGTAATCACAGGCAGCATCACCTCTGTGCGGGTTCGACTCCCACAAGTGAAAATGCTGAAGACCTGCCACAGCATCATCCGGGCTGTTGAACAGGATGTAAAACCCCAGCTTTGACTTTTGAATTCGTTTGAAGTGCCCGTGTGTGATTCAATGACTGGACCACAGTACTTAGGGGTGGGTGATAATACAAGCCGGTGTGTTTACAAGATTATGGATGTTTCAGTGAACCTGTCTAAATACCATGTATATACCCAGGTAGAAGTAAAATAATTGCAGTGCCATGAACACTCACCCTAACTTAAAGACATTAAATGTGCTTAGCCATTAGGATCCCTTGTGGCTATACTGGTGCAGGGGTAACACACTGGCCTCCCACCTCTGAGATCAGAGTTTGAAACCTGGCCCAACCTCAAGCATGAAGCAGGGAGTAGCTTGCCATTGGTCAGCAGTTAGCAGCACAGAACCTTGACCAGCTGTATGCACTGGTTTTTTTCCCCCTCAACTATCTGTCACTATATATACCTGATGTAAAAGTACTGTGTGTGATACAAAACACTAAACAATTTAATTGCAGATAACACACACTGTGATATTACTAAAAATATGGTCTTTCATGCTGAACAAACTGGATTCGGTAACAAATCAACTCAAATATTAAGTTGCAGACTACAAAAATATTATTTAATATTTAGATCCTTCAAAGTACAGCTTATTTCTTTCACCACAGTTTCCTCACCACTTCTGTCATTGCCACCAGATACTGGCTCCCTTTAATAGCTCTTTCTGTGTATTATGTCCAATCATCTTACATTTGAATGTGAAAATTGTTAAAATATCCGGATTTGAACTTTGGCTTCTTAAAAGGTGATATATAACCCAATATATGACCAGAATAATAGTGGTCTGCAAAGCCAATTGGTATCAGTTTGAACCAACTTAGAAACATTAAGTTACACTTTTATAAATATATATTGCATAAATGCTGCAAGACAATAAAATCTTTCAAATATTAACATATTTGCACCCATGAAAAACTGGTGATGGACGATAATGCAAACATGTGCTTCCACGGATGATTTCAGTATTTCGTTAATGTCTTTTGGTTATGGTTATATTAACAATAACAAATTTATTTCACACACCTTGAAAGATTACCTGTTTTCACTGTTTTGTGAATTTAAAGAAAATCAAGAATTGTTTTAATTTCTTGTTTAAAGATAAACTCCACAGTATAAAAGTACTATTGATCCTCAGAAAAAAAACCCAAAAAAACCCAGATGTTATAAATGTACTACTGTGTTTGTGTAAATTAAAATATAAGGAATAGCATGTAAGAAAACTTCTGCCATATTAAATAAACAAGTTCCTTTGAAGGATATTCTCACCCTTTTGAAATATAGTCTATATGTGTTAATCTGTCCCAAACATAGCCCCAAGTGAGTATCAAAATATGTCTAAATATTTGAAGATGGTCAGTAGAAATAAGTAATGTCCCTAATTTTTGCCCAAATCAAATTTTACTTTTCCACCAGATTTTCGAGTTATAAAAGTTTTTGTAGAGTTTTGGTATTCATCCAGAATTTTTTAAATTTTAATTTTAGACAGAATTATGTGACTTAACAATATTTTTAAAAAGTTACAAATATCCGGTAAATGGTAAAAAACAGCAAGTTTCAGCTCATCTTGAGCCTTCAAAGGTACTCCAGACAGAGTGCTTTGACTCATCATTAAAAATTTGCTCGAGTTATAAGAGTTGTGATTCATGATCCAATATTTTCTAAGTTATCCTTTTGGGGAAGTTGTTTCAAATGTTTGTCCGTCTGTCCATCTATTTAAAAGCATCGCCCATCAAAATCCTAACATATTGTGGGGTGCCCTATACAGGAGCTCCCTCAAAATTCACATGTCAAAATAGTCAAAAATAAACCCTATTCACACTACAACCCCTGTTGACAAGGATTGAGGGTTGAAGCAGATTCATCTCAATCCGGGTTGAGTGTCACACTACTGACTGCAAACTGGATGGAGAAGTTTTCAAAGTCTGAGTACAGTATAACCTCTAAAGTTAACTTATGTAATGTATGTAAAAATTCTTGAATGACAGTGATTTTTTACCCCAGAGACCTTAAGGGCTGTCGGGGTATTGTTTTCACCCATGGTGTCCGGATGGCCGGGCGAGTGGGTGGCGGGAAAAGTTTGTCCGGCCTGTATCTCAGAAACTGTAAGGTGTAGGAAGTTGATACTTGGTAGTGACATTGGTTAGGGGGTGTAGGTGTGCAACGTCATGGTCTGACCTTGATTTTACCTTTGACCTTACCGCAGTGACCTTGAGTTTGAAAATCTTGTCCGGGCTATATCTCGGAAACCGTAAAGTGTAGGAAGTTGATACTTAGTAGGGACATTGGTTAGGGGTGTAGGTGTGCAATGTCATGGTGTGACCTTGATTTGACCTTTGGCCTTGCCGTAGTGACCTTGACCTATAAAATCTTGTCCGGGCTATATCTCAGAAACCATAAGGTGTAGGAAGTTGATACTTGGTAGACACATTGGTTTGGGGGTGTAGGTGTGCAACGTCATGATGTGATTTTGATTTGACCTTTGACCTTGCCTTAGTGACCTTGACCTATAAAATCTTGCCCGGGCTATATCTCAGAAAGCGTAAGGTGCAGGAAGTTGATACTTAGTAGGGACATTGGTTGGGGGTTGTAGGTGTGCAACGTCATGGTGTGACCTTGATTTGACATTTGACCTTGCCGTAGTGACCTTGACCTTTAAAATTTTGTCCAGACAATATCTCTGAAACTGTAAAGTGTAGGAAGTTGATAGGTGGTAGGGACATTGCTTAGGGGTTGTAGGTGTGTATCATAGTTTTAAGTTTACTGATTAATGCTGTTATCTTGCTATTGAATTGTCTTGTTTTAATACTTTATCTTTACATACATTTTGTTTCTCTTAGATGTTATTTTCTCTACTTAAACATCATTTGGACCTTAATACGAGCACGACCGTGGCTGAGTGGTAACTTCGAAATCTTGCTGCAATCTACTAAGAACGTGCTGCATTACAAGATTCCAGCTACACATCTTTTGCATTGGGTCCAAATTTGGCCAACTCAGAGTAGCTATTGCTCGGCTATGGAATGAGCTACAGTTTTGGAATTTTACTATGTCATGGCTGATCTAAAAGTAGTTGAATAACATATTTCAACAAAATACTCTAAGTGCAATAGTTTTAAAGTTACAAGTGATTTACTCAACAGTGAGAACCTAAAAGTAGCGATTACTCAGCTATGGAATGAGCTACAGGTCTGAAATTTTACTATGTTACACCTGACCTAAAAGTAGTTGAATAACATATTTCAACAAAATACTCTAAATGCAATAGTTTTAAAGTTACAAGCGATTTACTCAACAGTGACATCCTGAAAGTAGCTTTTGCTCAGCTATGGAATGAGCTACAGGTCTGCAACTTCATTATGTCATAACTTACACCAGCATAGTAAATTATGTATTCAAATGAAGTCACTATGTGTGATACTTTCAAAGAAATTGGACACAATCTCATTTTTAAATTGTGCTATAAATCAGGAAGTAGTTATTAATCGCTTAGCTAATGCAACAGAGCTCCAAACTATGCACTATCTTATAGCTAAAGATAAAGTACCTGAACAACATATTTAACAGAAACACTCTAAATGCAATAGTTTCAGAGTTATAAATCATTTACTCAGAGTAGCTAAAATGGTCATAGCTATGTTAAAATGCTACCAATTTTGTCGAAATTCGGTCCTTCTCTATTCTGACACCTGGCACTATTTTAGGGAAAAAATGAGAAACCTAGCTTCAAAATTGTGGCCTAGTATGTGCTAACAAACATACATACATACATACATAGGGACATACAAACCGACTGACCAACATACTTCGAAATCAAAAGCTTTCGAAGTAATAACTGACACTGCTCTAAATGTATCCTGATCTTTGTACTGTTTCACTACCTCTATATCTCATGGTGTTGAAAACTATTTCACCAGGCTGTGGGGTACGGTCATCTCTGATGTTACTTTCTAATGTTTACAACTGAATGAAAGATTAAAACTTCTCATTGTTTATATTACAATTCATTAAATTCATAAGTCACTCGTCTGAATGCCAGGATAAATATGCATTTCACCTTAGTGGACATCTCTTTAACTTAACCAACAAGAATCTCAATTTACTGAAATTCTGAAAAGAATTATATAAATAGTGTAAAATTATCTGAAAAAAAATGAATTGGTTTACAGTGTTAGATAATTCACACTTGTTGTAAAGCAAGAAGCAGGATGAATTTCATATTTGTTGCTTTATATCATCAGCATACAGTGTCGGGGTTATTAAAGACACACTGCACTGTAAAAGATCGACTGGCTAAATGGCTTTATACCTTGGGTGTCTTTATAAGACAGATTGCTGGATCTCATTCTTAAAACACCTCCAGAGATTGCTTTCATGCCTTCCTGCCATTCTTTCCCTATTTTAAAATAACTAGACAACCACCTCTATGGATGGTTATCTGACTACTTGCAAAGATTTCTGTATGGAGTCTTAAACTTAAGAGCAGGGCGTCATGAAGGAGAAGCTAGAAAATAGAATACCTTAAGGTAGAACGCTTTTAAGTAGCATTCTGTATTAAGTAAAAGTAGAGTAAGAAATTTAAAATTTGCCATATATCTGAAATTTGCCAACATGTGAAAACACTAATAAAATA
Source organism: Sabellastarte sp. h YS-2021 (assembly GCA_964017235.1). Lineage (NCBI taxonomy): Eukaryota > Metazoa > Annelida > Polychaeta > Sabellida > Sabellidae > Sabellastarte > Sabellastarte sp. h YS-2021. The sequence goes on along the minus strand of OZ024930.1, from coordinate 55,754,323 downwards.
AATGATTTTAAGTGAGATTTGTTGAATGTATTGTAAATTAAGGCTTCTTGAACTGAAAAATACAAAGTTTAAGACAAAACATCTTTTTTCCATAGAATTAAATAAGGTTTTTAGAGGTGGCGAAATTTAGATTTCTGGTGAATTTTAGATTCCTTACTCTACATGTCAAGTTGTAAGAGCCTTTTGCACTAAAATTTAATGTGTTGTCTAGTATTCCTGGTTAAGTAGAAGTATATGTCTGGTGCTTTAAGAATTGGTTTTACAGGTTGGTGTGTTTTAAACAGGTTGATAGTTTAAAACAAAAATTTACATTTAAAGAACTATACTTTTTTTATTTGACTGAGATTGCTAACTCATAAAGTGTAGCTTAAACTGAAACTGGGTAATTTCTTCTCTTTTAAGCTATATAGAAGACATCCAATTTATGCTGTTATTGTTTGGTAATAGTATAGGTAATCTATCCCAAAAAGTCATCTAGTTTTGTCACTTTTTTCCCTATAGCCAGTCTTTTTGTTATATTTACTTTTGTAAAAATATATTAAGCTAATAGGATAAAACAATTGCAAATGGGCTCAAAAAATAAATGATTTCTGATAGCTGTATTACCCATATTCTTGTATTGGGGGAATAGTTACTTGTATTGTAACAAGTGCATAAGTGACATGGATAAAGATGACAATACCTTATCCTTATAAAAGGAGTTTCATTCATAGGAGTTTGTTGTCTTCCATGTATCATCCCCTTTAATATCCTGTAGCCCACTCGAGTTCCCTTTGTGAAGGTTACCATATATATATTTACAGGGCAAATTGTTTTTGAGCGAATACCATATTTTCTTTACTAAATGACCATTCTCTCTCCCAAGCTGTGTAATGATAGTTTTCATTTGCATATCTTTGTGAACATATAATTCTGTTGCAAGTAAAATATATTTTTAGATTGGCTTTAATGAGTAATTACAAAATGATCACTTTTAGATTCAGATTGTTTCACCACCAATGCAGTAGCTCATATATCTTTATACACTGGCAGTTCATGCTACTTGACCCAGAAGAACTGTCCAGTAGTGTTCATGAAAAAATACCATCATTGCAGCAATAGGCCTATAGACCTTTAATTAGCATTTATGAATTCATATCTTAGGATAATTTCTGTGGCTTTATTGGTTTTTAGTGATAAAAATGCATGGACATTTCGTTTGACTGAAAGAACAAGGTTCAGGGCCTAGAGGTGAAAATTGTATAAAATGTTATTGTTGGTGTTTTAGAGCTGTTATGCACAACAATCAAGAAGTCTGACAATTACTTTTGAGGTATCGCATACATCTTTGAGACAGTAAATCCTTTATGGGCTTTGGTATAAGCTTTAACAGAGTATTGAGTGATTCTGAATACCCTTTAAACCTGCACCACTTTGGGGTTTAAATATTCCATGAGCAGTTATTACAGAAAATACAAATCTTTGAACAAAACTTCTTTGGCTGTATTTGGCTTGGAAACGTGTTGCTGAAGCTGTGATGGTGACTGGCAATTTATCTTCACTTAGAGGTAATAGATGTTGGCACTGAGTGAGGGATATATCACAGGGGACTAAGATGTGTATGCAAAATACTGCTGGTAAAAGGTCCACAAAAACTCTAAAACTCTTTTCAAAGCTCATTCACCATGCAAATGAAGTCTCAAGACTCTCCTGGTATGGAAGAACTTATGGCATAGCAGTATCAATGTATATTAATTATATAGCTGCAAGGAATGTGGTTATCCCATTGATTTTAGACCTGATGAAAACAGGTGAACAGAAAAAATAGTAGACTGCAAATGGAGAATGATTTCAATTAATTTTTTTAATAAAAACAAGTCTAACACTTTTAAATATATTTCTGTTAACTAGAGTTCCCTGTTAATTATAAATAAATTTTTTAGCCTTAAAGGACCAAAAATATAATTAACTTGTGACAAGGAGGTATTTGTAATTGGTGGCATGCATTTGTAAAATAACTCAAAAGTTGTGAATGGAGTTTAACTAAATTTGCAAGAAATGTCCACGGAGGCATAAGGAATAGGTGAGTATATTTTGGTAGTGATCCGGATCATCATCTGGATCAAAGATTTTTTATCTTTGCTGGGATATTGGGCCATGGAGGAAATCTGCTTTTCTTTTAGTTTGGAAGTGTATCTCCATAGCTAAGTGAGTAATAGCTACTTTGTCCATTTTTAATGATAACCATAATGAGTAAATGGCTTATATCTTCAAAAGTATTGCAGCTACACAATTTCTCTCAAATATGTTATTCATCTACTTTTTTGTGAACTGTAACATATTTAAGTTTCACAACTGTTGCTCAATGTACAAGTGAGTAGTGGCTACTTTATTGCTACTTTTAGTGAAAATATGACTTATAACTCTCAAACTCTTGCATTTAGAGTATTTTGTTCCAATATATTGTTCAGCTACTTTCTCCACAGCTACAACATGGTCAGTAGTTTGGAAGTGTATCTCCATAGCTAAGTGAGTAATAGCTAGAACTGTAACATATTTAACTTTCACAACTGTTGCTCAATGTACAAGTGAGTAATGGCTACTTTATTGCTACTTTTAGTGAAAATGTGAAAAATCACAAATATCTCGCAAACCGTAAGAGAAAATTAGAGCGATTTCGAGTGAATTTTTGACCCGCAGGGTAGTACAAGATTACCCTATGCAAAGGGGAAAAATTTCAATTTTCGCCACTTTTGGCGGCCATCTTGGATTTTAGCGGAAAATGAAGAAGTGTGAATATCTCAAAAACCGTAAGAGATAGAGCGATTTCAAGCGAATTTTTTACCCACAGGGTAGTACAAGAGTATCCTATGCAAAGGGGGAAATTTCAATTTTCGCCACTTTTGGCGGCCATCTTGGATTTTTGCGGAAAATGAAAAAGTGTGAATATCTCGAACACCGTAAGAGATAGAGCGATTTGGAGCGAATTTTTGACCCGCAGGGTAGTACAAAAGTATCCTATGGAAAAGGGAAAAATTTCAATTTTCGCCACTTTTTGCGGCCATCTTGGATTTTAGCGGAAAATGAAAAAGTGTGAATATTTCGAAAATCGTAAGAGATAGAGCGATTTTGAGCGAATTTTTGACCCACAAAGTAGTACAAGAGTATCCTATTCAAAGGGGGAAAAATTTCAATTTTCGCCACTTTGGCGGCCATCTTGGATTTTTGCGGAAAATGAAAAAGTGTGAATATCTCAAAAACTGTAAGAGATAGAGCGATTTCGAGCGAATTTTTGACCCGCAAGGTAGTACAAGAGTATATCATGCGAAGGAGAAAAATATCAATTTTCGCCACTTTGGGTGGCTATCTTGGATTTTTGCGGAAAATGAAAAAGTGTGAATATCTCGGAAAAGGTATTTCTTCCCCTTTAATGCTCGGCGGGAGATACACACCGTGGCAGTGGTCTTGTTATCATTGTTTCTTCAACTTCCTTGTAATCAGGACATTTAGAAGGCTGTGGTTTAGGTATTATTACCTTGCCCAGTCTATGTCTTAATAAGCTGTATGTCACTGGTGATCTGTATTGGAGGAAAGATGTCATTTCCTTGGGAGTGTAGGTTTGCAATACCATGCCTGACCTTTATTAGACAGTAACATAGGAATAATATATGTCACCACCAGGCCACTGACTGTAAAATATGACTTATTTAAGATATTTATATGACATTACAGGAACTGTACATTAGAGAGACTAAAGGTTTATCATACCAATCTGATTTGTTGTGACAAGCTCATATAGAAGCCATTGAAACTTAACATGATGAAAACATTTTCAAAATATGACAAGAAATAAGTTAGTTGTGGTCTGATTGCGAATGGGGGTATTTGCTTTCTGCCAACAATACCTACTGATCTAATAAAGAGCAAAATTTGGTAGCTGGGTAGTCGCTTGCATTAACCGTCGACTAACCTATTAATTGTTTCTGACGTTTAGCATGTATGAGAAATACCGAAAACGTGTGTATTCCGGATGTAAATAAACAAAATGGGGGATCGCTAGATGCTGAAAAGCAAATAATTCACCAGATTATTTGGTAAATTGGCCAATAATGTAATATTTTGATATTTTAAAAATAAAATACATATAAAATGCTTTAGTTTGATACGTTCTAAGGTCTTAACTCAAGATACTCATAGTTCCAACGATCACGTATAATCCGCTATGTGGTGATATACACAAGAAAACAATTAACCGATTTCATAATATTGGCATCGACTAGTGCTTTGATAACCTACTAATCGATTTGTACGAATAATCATTTCAGCTCTATAAAACACTCAATATTAACTTGCGATTTCTCAGCCATTTCTGCATGGATTTTTATGCTACAAAAAGGAGCAGAAGCACTGTAAAAAGATTTTTGTAACGATATATAATACATATTTGAAGGTTACACAGAATTCTAGATATTAGTAAAAAATCGGAACTTGTTCACACTAATTATCCATGGTACATAGGCGCTAGTGTACACACAAAAAAAAAATCTATCCCGTTCCCCCTATACGGGCCAGATATGACTCGCGGTGGATAATAAAAGGTGTATCATACCAGTTCCAATATTATTATAGATTGGACTGCATGGTTGTCGGTGCTTACAGGTTTTAATGGATGCAGGATTGTCAAATCATTTTATGGTCATAGCCTACTCATAGTCTTTTTTTACAATTTCTATTGGAAAGAGAACTGAAGTAGCTAATAATTAAAAATTACAATAAAGGAAAAAACTCACAATACATGCAGTTTAAAAACTTAAAAAAGTATGATTTTTACTCATATATTTCCACTAAATGAATTATATTTTAAGAAAATACTTGAGGAATATTGTGCCAAATTATAGGGAAAATTAATACTCACTCCTGCTGTAATTATTAGGCAGTGAGAACTGATAGGTGTTGATAATACCAAAGATTAGATTTGCCTTTATATTATTCTAACTTATTTAAATAATGAAGGTGCTGCCACAGCTCTCCAGATGAAGAGGAGTGTTTTTAAAATATTTCTGGTTGGATAGTGCCAGCGACCTCAAAGGCTCAACCACAGTCTAATAATGGTATATTTTACATAAGTTAAAAGTTTTTTTATGTAAGAGATTGTATCACTAGATTCACTACATAGTAAAAAAGTGCCATTATAGCAGTGACATTTCCCTTAGAAACAGTAAAGTGACACCCAATGCAGCTAATTCACACAACTTTGTTTAAAGTAAATTTTGTCTCAAGCAGTAAAGTCTTCAATTTGAATGTATTTGTCATTATGCAAAGTGGACGATGCTGTAATCTTACATTTCAGGATTTGTTCATAATTACAGTGATCTCCGGCACAGGACATATAATTATGTCACCCACATTGAAGGAGGTTTTGGACTGGTAGATGCCAAAGCCTGGTTTATTATGATCGACTTTTTACTCACTTAATACATCTGCCTTTTGATGACCTTTGATTAATTAGCCCTCCATACATTGCTACAGGATCATAAGTCAGTCAGCCCTAAAACAAATGGCTGAGGCTTTTTGCCATTCATATTTTCTTTGTAAATAATGTAGATTAACTGAGGCTGGTCACAACTCAATTATAGAAGATAAAACATAAATAGTATGAGGCTTTTTTGATATACAGTAAAAATGGGTTCATATCAGCAAATCGTTTTATTTGAAAGCTGACAAAAACTAATTTTCTTCAGCACAAATTACTGCTTTTTGTATATATTTTTTTCAATAATAGGAAATACTGGGGCCTTATACAATTACATAAAGCAACACCTTCAGGCATATTTATGAAATGAGAAGTGACATGCACAATGTCAATTAGTGATTAATATAATTACAGAAGAACCCCGTTTATCTGAACCCCTCCAGAGACATTCACTCACTTTGGATATGAGAGAGGTTCAGATACATGAAAAACAGTTGCTGGGAGGCCTGTAATTGAGCGATAATACAATATTTTGAAGAAATATGCATTTCCAGTAACAGTAACACAGTTTCCTGTAAAGATTCAATAGAAAAACATTTACTAACCTACACAAATTAGTTTTTGTAGTCCCTAACTGTTTAAGTTTTCAAATTCAACCATTTTATGCAACTTTGACAAGGGATATCGATGGGAGATGAGGGTGTTCTTTTTTGAGACCAAATAAATTTTGTGCCAGTTTTAAAGAGAAAGACAGACGAAATAATTTGTATAAAAAGTGAAAAAAAACCATATAAAATATAAAGCCTGTAAACAATCAAGACATACATCAGTGCTAATTTTATTGTTCAACAGAATAATTGTTACAAAGTCTTTGATGGACTACTCCGGGCAATAAAGTGACACCTTGTTAGGTTTCCAGAATTGCAATCAGCCAATCGAATAGGCCCTTTCAAGTGTTGATGAAAAGAAATATGCTAAATGGCGGCATTGAATAAATTACTGCACTAATCCGTGTCTTTTCATTGTATAAACAATGAAAGATCAAAGGTGGGATAACCAAAAGCGGTGTGTTGAGTTCACAGACATTTGAGATGGCGACTTTTATAATATTTTATAAAATTCCTGTATATATTCGGTTGCGTAGTTTGTAAAATGTTGGGGGACATGCTTTAAAGTTGGATAAGCCGGAGTTTCGGTTATACGGAGGTCGGATTGCAGCGGGGTTCTTCTGTATTGTGTAAATATTACTTATTAGATGTCACTGGTTAAGTTATACCTAACTAAGGGTTTTTTCTTCATTTGGCCTGCATTTCAGTTTACTTCAGTGCAAAATAAAATATACCCTTTCAAAAAAAAAAAAAAATTTGATCATTTTTAATGATTAAGTATGTTATTGTGATTGGAAATAGACACTGGTATTACCAGTAATAATAAATCCAGGGTACAGCAATATACTCTGGCTACATCATAAGTTTAAGTCCCTTTCCTTTAGGATTAAATTACCCTTGTTAAGTCATACCTCTTGACTTAGGAAGCTTAAGTTGAACCACAAAAATAATACTTCTACTAAACCAGGATTTCGAGAAAACAGGGTAAATTTCAATGGAAAAAGCTTCTCAAAAGGATCCAATATTTACTATTACGGTACTTGAAATTAAATGTTACTTATCAGACTTTTTCAAATGGGGTTTGACTGTTTTGCTCTTGTTATTAATATTCTTGGTTGTATTGCTAATCAAACTTTATTCTGCTAGCGTTCATAAAAAAGTTACAAATTTGAAGCTACACAAATAAGAGTATTTTTTGTGCGAGACTTTGAGGTTGGTGTTAGGTTCCTCTTTGTGACGTTTTCCTCTGGTTTTCCTCATTGTATTGGAAATCTAATTATATCCAGTCCAAACTAAAGGCCAGACTCCACTGTGTATTGGTAATGTATAAAAATTAGCCCAACCATTTGAGCCTAATCAAATACTACTGCATTTGGATCAAATGTATGTTATATGGAGAAAATGGACCCATCTGAATGTAGCGAGACCATTATATCTTTGCTAATTTACTCTAATATGTACTGAGCAAGTCTCTCTTGACATGTCTCGATAGTCTGGGATAGTCCAGAATTGTGTACGCTGTGACATCAGTTGTGATGATGCCACAAGCTATATATTCCTGGGTAATTTAGGCAGTGCTGAAATATACCCAGTGTCTTTTTCTTTGTCAGTCATTTATTCACAATATACAAACCTGTTAGCGATGTACATTTGGATTATACATCTACTAAGAGGTTATGTTTTTAAGTTAGTCCCTCCGTCCCTCCGTCCATCCATCTATCTGTGGTTGTGGTAACTCCAAAAGTAACAAGAGCACTCAGACAGTGCAGATCTCTGCCAAGGCAGCTCAGTCCCCCAATGCTGTGTCTACTCCATAAAGTTATTCCTGGGCTTTGAAAACCTACCATTAGCATTGATATTGTATTTTTTTACGCTTTCTTCCTTGTCTCATTTCAGACATTTAATGAAAATTTCATCTATATCCATCCATGAGTTTTTGAGTTATCTTCCTTTAAAAAATACCTGGATCCAGAAAAGCCAGACAATGATCCGGATCACACCTAAAATCTAATTACTTCTTCCTTGTCCCATTTTGGACATGTCCTGAAAATTTCATCGGAATCTGTCCATAACTTTTTGAATTATCTTCCTTTAAAGAATTCAGGGATCCAAAAGATTCAGATGGTGATCCAGATCACTCCCAAAATCTAATCACTTCTTCCTTTACCAATTTCTCACATATCCTGAAAATTTTATCAAAATCCCTCCATAGGTTTTGAGTTATCTTGTAAACAAACAAACAAACAGAGGGACAGACAAACCCAGGCGTAAGCATAACCTCCTTGGCGGAGATAATGAACAGAAATTTCTGAAATTTTTATGTGGGTAGAGCCTGACCATCTTCTTTCTTAATATCTGGCCATTGAGGCTGCCTAAACATTAGTTTGGTAGAAAATAGGTGATAATGTAAGACACCATTAAACATTAAACAACATACCTCATATTAAACAACAATGTATCCATGGTAACAGTCGATGTTTGAGATCCCAGTATTTGTCTTCGTAAAATAGATATGTAACCTCATGCATGGATAACCAGTCAAATGTCTTTATGCCTGCCACATTTTTGTCATCCAATCATAATCCTTGAAACTTCTCAGAATATGGGGAAATTCAAGTTTTATTTCATGGTTATATACTTTTTTGCAATATGGCTGAAATTATTATTCACCTTTGTTACAGTAAAGCGGAAAAGAATTAAGTAAAATATGTAATAAAAATCCTTGATCATCCTAAACTTTGCACTTTGTTGGGATGGGATAGCATTTGTGTACATTTTGTTGGGGTTTTTTTGTTTTGTTTTGCGGGATGAGGAGGCAAAAAGCATATTGCGGATGACACCAGTAGACAAATTTTATGGAGAAGTGTGACCTCAGTACATTTCACCTATACAGTTTCAAAATGGCTGGAAATCAATGAAAAAGGAGGACTGGGTATTTCTTCAATTAAGAAGTGGGACAGGTCTTATTGCTTTGTTCAAGAGGATTTCCCCCAAGCTGTATTGTGTTACATAGCTTGGCATTTTGCAAGAGTAAACTTACACTGAGAACTTTTTGAAAAATTTACACGGATAAATGTAAGCAGTAGATCCCTTTTTCTTCACTATATCCTCTGTTTTGAAAATCATGTATTGAAACTTAAGAATCCCTAAAGAACATTGGATAGTGTATCAGATATGATTAAATGAATAGAAATTAATCTGTTGGCATCAGTGCTACAAGAGTTTGACTATCCCGTGTGGATTTAAACATAATTACAATTAAACCCATTAAATTATTCATGAAGGGACCACAAAAGAATTTTTACTGAAGCAGAAATTATAAGTAACAGGTTAATTTGAAGAATTTCTACTGAAAGGGACCTCCAAGGATCTGATATATATTTCTGATTGCAACTCACCAGAATTTAGCTCTTTTGCTAAGTTAGTAGTATGATACTCGCCTCCCAATTCTGAGATTGGAGTTTGAATCATGACCCAGCCTCAAGTGGGAATGCTGGTAGTTGTTTGCCCTTGGCTGGTGGTTTAGGTAACAGAACCTTGACCAACTGTATCCACTGGTTTCTTTCACCCTTTTCACTACCCATCACAATATATAACTGATATAGAGGTACTAGGTGTGACATAAAAGACTAAATTGAAAAAACATCTGTGAAGAATGAGATCTAAATTCTTTATATTATCTTTTCACCAGTTATATGAGCAGTAATTGGTATTGTTCTAGTTCCAGTTAGTTGTACCATTACTACCATTTTCTGTCATACTTTACCAAAAGTCTTTTGTATTGTCTGAGAGAAGAGCAAATGCATGATAATTATGGACATAGAAAGTCAATTATACTGTGCTGTTCTCACAGCAGCACTGGAGTAGTAGTAATTAATTTCTGTGTACTAAAATAGCTACCCTACAAAATAACACTGACACCAAGAACTAAAGCTTCTTGCATAATATTAGCATTGGGCACTTTAATAACAGAAGTGGTTTATAACACCTATACTTGTTCTCTAGGTAATTGAGAAAGTTCAAGGGAAATCTAGAAAGGTGAAGAAAACAATTATATGCGGTGTTTTAGTGAAGGAAATATCTCTCTTAGTCTCACCAGTAATGATAAATGATGAAACAGCATTTAATTACCATAGTACAGCTAGAACTATCTTTAGTTGTTACAGTTTAAGTAATATGCAAACAATTATTCCATTTTCTTAGTTAATTTCCATGATTTTATAAGCTAACTTTGAGCCTTTTTTTTATATAAATCTGATAAGCAGTGCTCCATTGTAAGAAGAGATGAATACCAGTCCCTGTGAGGGACTGTTCCATTGAAAATTACTCTTTTTTTCTGGAATTTCTTGTAAAGTAATTTTAATTCTAATTCTATTGATACTTTTATGGCGCTTAATCACCATCTAAAGACAGACTCTAGGCACGTAATACAGAAAACAACCCATAATCATATAATCAGAGACCTAGCAGGGGTCAGCAACATGGTGAAAGACTGGGACAAAACCAGAAACAAGAGTGGGTATGCTTTTGCAAAGAGATAGGTTTTCAACTTCTTTCTGAATGAAAAGTATTTTTAGGATTCAACTAAACATTGGTTCTAGTTTCACTGAAAAAAAAGTATAAAAACAAATGAACTATGGTGTATTAGATATTGCATCTACTTTGTATTAATAAACGTCTGGCAAATATTTTAGAAAAACATAGTAATGTTAATCTGTGACTCCAAATAAAGCTTTCATCACCAGTTTCAAGTAAGAAGTTAGATTCCATTACTATTAAAATTAGGGAACTGAGAATGTATATCTGATCTTCAACAGGTTATCCAATCTGATTTGGCAGTTATTCTTGATATCAAGTATGATCATCAGATCTAATCGATATTTACAGAGATCTATGAATTGAAATATAATAACAATATCAGTTTTGCTCTCTATTTTAATGATTTCTGAATACATTGTATTGTATCTGTAATTTAAAATATGTGATAGAATCTATGACAGTTATTACTATCTTATGTACAAAATATGTTAACAAAATTCTATGTATGCAGTGGGTTTAAATGATTCTTAATTGTATCCCTGGACGAAAGTCGGGGATACTTAGGATTCAGTATGGTCACGCCGCCACCGCTGCAGAGATTTCCTTTCGGACGCGATAACTTAAAAAGTATTTTAGTTAGACCTTTCAAATTTGGTATGTGGGTATATATGGGCAAGGCCACAAACACTATTGTTTTGTGACCTTGACCTTCAATTTCAAGGTCACTGCTGGCCTCTTAAATGTCAGATTTTGGCCATTTTTTCACATTTTGACTCGGTTCTCATATACAGAAAGTTAGATCATCCTATGGCTGGTATATATAATACATATATATGTCCTCTGTAAGCATGCAGAAATTTAACCTTGAAGCGCTTCATTGAAGTTCATCCACAGACTGCCAAAGTACCTCACCGAGGACTTTTTTGGCCTTTTTGGAGATATTTTCACACTTAATGCTGACTATATTGGATGGAAACTATTGAAAATGGCTTTGGAGGTTGAGTACATGATGGAGTACCAGCATCCAGTTTCTTGACCTTGGTTATTGTTTTCAAGGTCACCTTAGGCCTGCTAAAATGACTCAAAATGGTACCTTAGACTGTAAGGCTATAAACCTCCTTTATTACTGGCTGTTATCGCTCTAACAAAAAAAAATATTATAGCTAGCCTTCTCAAATTTGCAGGATATATTCACCATAAAATCTTGCCTAGAAATATTTTTGGCCTCATTTTGAAAAACAAGATGGCCACCAGGGATGTTTATTTGACTTAAAGCAAGGACTTTTGTTGGCCCTCTAGAGCAAAGGGTATCATAGATAGAAGTCTCAAATTCGCAGAATATGTTCCGCATTACAAAATCTTGACTGGAAATATTTTTGGCCTCATTGTGAAAAACAAGATGGCTGCCAGGGACGTTTATTCGACTTAAAGCAAGGACTTTTGTTGGCCCTCTAGAGCAAATGGTATTATAGGTAGAGATCTCAAATTCGCCGAATATGTTCCGCATTACGTCTTGACTGGAAATATTTTTGGCCTCATTTTGAAAAACAAGATGGCTGCCAGGGACATTTATTCGACTTAAATCAAGGACTTTTGTTGGCCCTCTAGAGCAAAGGGTATTATAGGTAGATATCTCAAATTCGCAGAATATGTTCTGCATTACAAAATCTTGACTGGCCTCATTTTGAAAAACAAGATGGCCGCCACAGGCCTTTCTTTATCAGTCATGTGGTCAGATTTGACCTTGGACCCCTCCTTCAAGGTCAAATGAGGATAGCCAAACTAAAAGTGCTAATAACTCGCTAATCATTGGTCGTACAGGTTTGGGATGGTAAACCAAGTTATAGGAAATCATGGGCTGGCAATCTTTTGATGTGGTCAGATTTGACCTTGGACCCCTCCTTCAAGGTCAAACGAGGATAGCCAAACTGAAAGTGTTTATAACTCGCTAATCATTGGTCGTACAGGTTTGGGATGGTAAACCAAGTTATAGGAAATCATGGGCTGGGAATCTTTTGGTGTGGTCAGATTTAACCTTGGACCCCCCTCCCCCCACCCCCCTTCAAGGTCAAACAAGGATAGCCAAACTTAGAAGTGCTTATACCTTGCTTATTATTGGTCGTACAGGTTTGGGATGGTAAACCAACCAATAGAAAATCATTGGCTGGGAATCTTTTGGTGTGGTCACATTTGACCTTGGACCTCTCCTTCAGGGTCAAACGAGGATAGCCAAACTTAAAATGCTTATAACTCGCTTATTATTGGTCCTAGAGGTTTGGGATGTTAAACCAACCTATAGAAAATCATGGGCTGGGAATCTTTTGGTGTGCTCAGATATAACTCGCTTATTATTGGTGGTACAGGTTTGGGATGGTAAACCAACTTATAGGATAGCCAAAATTAAAAGTGCTTATAACTCGCTTATTCGTGTTCCTAGAGGTTTGTAATGTCACACCAACCTATTGGAAATCATGGGCTAAGAATCTTTTGATGTGTTCAGATTTCACCTTGGGCTCCTCCTTCAAGGTTAAGTGATGGTTGACATTTTGTTTACTTAGTGTCAGTACAAGTTGCTCCCATAAACACTTAGGCCCCCTCCCCATAGGGGTATATTTGTGTCAACCATAATTCTCTCAATTTCTCTGTATATGATGGTTCAACTATGTCCCGTCCAGGGATACACTGCGTCGAGACGCAATCTGTAGTTTTATATGAGTTTGCTAAAAAAAAAAAACAATTACATTTTTATAAAACATCCAAAATGTTTATTCCAAAGCATGGATATTGATAATTTAAATATAAAAGTAGTTAAAAATTATTACCATGTTCAAATTAACACGTTTAATATTGACACTGAAATCTAAGAGGTATATTGATTTATATTGAAATATGGATATACAAGTTACATATCTAAATAATTGTTCCCATCATTTGTAATCTTTTGGCGTGTAACATTCTCATTTTCAATTATTGACAGACACATACCACAACAATGTACAAATTACAATCCCAGAGACCCAGACTTATTAAAATAACATTTTGCCACTTAGTGATAATATACTGAGAAATCAAGTAAACCCACTGGTAGTTTTTATCCTATTTTCGTCTGTCCAATTGTTGTTATTGAGCCAAGGGAGTCATGGCATTTTACTGATTGTTTCTGTTGAAATATACACATCAGAGATACATGTAGGAATATTCCCTGCAAGTTACTCCCTAACTCAACTGTTGCAGTAGCATTCACTGGTGGAGGAGATTTTAAGTCTTCATAACTTGTACAAGTTTGCTCATTCAATGATTGTTTATTTACCATTTTACAAAATGCTTTCTTTGCCTATTGAGTCATTGACGTATTTCCTCCAGGTCATTGTCTTAACTATATTTCTGAATTAAGTTCTGTGAAAAGGTCTTGTAGATAATTAAACAGTTTCAATGGTAATACCTAAGTTTGTTTAAAACTAATGAATGTTTATTACCATTGCAGATATTTTAGTCCCTGTTTGCTTGTTTTCTTCAGTCTATGTCTCAAGTATATTTCTGAATTAATTCATTGTAAACTGGTGTTATGTACTATTTTTCAACGAAACCCATTTTCTCTAGAGTAGGGAACTTTTTCTTTCAGTGGAGTTTGTTTTTTAAAAGTATTTTGTATAGTTTATTGTTCTATATGCACCAGACATGCAGAGATTAAAGATTAAAGTCAAAGTTGGGGGTTTTATTTCCCATAACAATAGCCATGCAGAGAGTAACCACTAATAGAGGAGAATGCAATGCTTTAAATACTTTTCAGTCTTTTACTTCTTAATTTAAAAGGGGGTACTATTTAGCCATTGTTACTAATGTAATACTACAGTTGCATTTTTATCTCCCGCTGGTTAAAGGCTCACCAAATTTAGAGTGAATGTTTATGTCTGTAAAACATTTCTTTCCTTTTTCTAGAAAAAACAAAATCATAAGGATATCCTGAAACTTAAAGTATTGCAGGTAGCTTCATCAGATTTGCACAAGGTATATGACTAAAAAAGCTTGTCTGATAGAAATTTTGGCCTTGTTTTGAAATCAAAATGGTTGCCATGTCACATTGATAATGTGAAATAGGGAGGGGGGGGGGGGGGGGGGGGGGGGGTCATATAAAAAGGCTCTTTTATCTCCTTGTTATTGGTTCTAGGGCTTCCAAATGTGAAAGCAAGTTATAGGAAATCATGGCCTGTGAATCTTTTTCAAGTGTTGAATTTGACCTTTGGTACCTACTTCAAGATCAAGTAGGGTTATCATACTAAGAAGGACTTCTATCTCCATTATAATTGGTGAAAGGGCTTCAAAATATGAAAACAAATTGTAAAAAAACATTGCCTGTGAATAATTTGACCTTTGACCGCTGCCTCAAGGTCAAGTGGGATCATCATACTAAAACTGCCATATTTCTCTTATATAGCAGTCCTTGGGCGTGAAACACAATGATATAAGTTTTCCCCCTTCTTCAACTACATGAAATGTCTTAATATGTCTGACAACATCTCTCAGGTCATCAACATCAACTAATTTGCTCCTTTGATTTTCCAAAAGCTCAATGCTGTTGCTCATTTAGTTGTACCTGTAGTCTGGGGTTCTTGCCTGCCGAGGCTAGCTATATTTCATCTTTCGAGGCTCGCGCTTCTACAGATCACTTTTTACCCCACAGCCCTTAAGGGCTGTCGGGGTATTGTTTTCACCCATGGTGTCCGGATGGGCGGGCGGGCGGTAAATAGTTTGTCCGGGCTGTATCTCAGAAACCGTAAGGTGTAGGAAGTTGATACTTGGTAGGGACATTGGTTAGGGGGTGTAGGTGTGCAACGTCATGGTCTGACCTTGATTTGACCTTTGACCTTGCCGTAGTGACCTTGAGTTTGAAAATCTTGTCCGGGGCTTTATCTCGGAAACCGTAAGGTGTAGGAAGTTGATACTTGGTAGGGACATTGGTTAGGGGGTGTAGTTGTGCAACGTCATGGTCTGACCTTGATTTGACCTTGCCGTAGTGACCTTGAGTTTGAAAATCTTGTTCGGGCTGTATCTCGGAAACCGTAAGGTGTAGGAAGTTGATACTTGGTAAGGACATTGGTTAGGGGATGTAGTTGTGCAACGTCATGGTCTGACCTTGATTTGACCTTTGACCTTGCCGTAGTGACCTTGACCTATAAAATCTTGTCCGGGCTATATCTCGGAAACCGTAAGGTGTAGGAAGTTGACACTTGGTAGGGACATTGGTTAGGGGGTGTAGGTGTGCAACGTCATGGTGTGACCTTGATTTGACCTTTGACCTTGCCGTAGTGACCTTGACCTATAAAATCTTGTCCAGGCTATATCTCAGAAACCGTAAGGTGTAGGAAGTTAATACTTGGTAGGGATATTGGTTAGGGGGTGTAGGTGTGCAATGTCATGGTCTGACCTTGATTTGACCTTTGACCTTGCCATAGTGGCCTTGACCTATAAAATCTTGTTCGGGCTATATCTCGGAAACCGTAAGGTGTAGGAAGTTGATATTTGGTAGGGACATTTGCTAGGGGGTGTAGGTGTGCAGTATCATGGTCTGACTTTGATTTGACCTTTGACCTTGCCGTAGTGGCCTTGACCTATAAAATCTTGTCCGGGCTATATCTCAGAAACCGTAAGGTGTAGGAAGTTAATACTTGGTAGGGATATTGGTTAGGGGGTGTAGGTGTGCAATGTCATGGTCTGACCTTGATTTGACCTTTGACCTTGCCATAGTGACCTTGACCTATAAAATGTTGTCCGGGCTATATCTCGGAAACCGTAAGGTGTAGGAAGTTGGTACTTGGTAGGGACATTGGTTAGGGTGTGTAGGTGTGCAACGTCATGGTCTGACCAGGATTTGACCTTTGACCTTGCCATAGTGACCTTGAGTTTAAAAATCTTGTCTGGGCTATATCTCGGAAACCGAAAGGTGTAGGAAGTTGATACTTGGTAGGGACATTGGTTAGGGGATATATTTGTGCAACGTCATGGTCTGACCTTGATTTGACCTTTAACCTTGCCGTAGTGACCTTGACCTATAAATTCTTGTCCAGGCTATATCTCAGAAACTGTAAGGTATAGGAAGTTGATATTTGGTAGGGACATTGGTTAGGGGGTGTAGGTGTGCAACGTCATGGTCTGACCTTGATTTGACCTTTGACCTTGGTGTAGTGACCTTGACCTATAAAATCTTGTCAGGGCTATATCTTGGAAACCGTAGTTGAGGAAGTTGATACTTGGTAGAGACATTGGTTAGGGGCTGTAGGTGTGTATTATCATGGTGTCACCTTAATTTGACCTTTGACCTTGTCCTAGTGACCTTGACCTATAAAATCTTGTTTCACCTTTGGGTCTCTCTTTTGATGCAGATTAAGCACTGTTAAAGTCATATTAGAATTTATTAAGAATTTTACTTTCATAACTTCCCATTGTAAGAGATAGAATTTCATCAAGTGAGCCACAGATTTTGCTCCAACACCACACATAAGCATTCATTAAATGTATTACCACTTCTATATGCATGGTAATATTCAAACCATCTAAACCATAATTTGGCCATGCAGATGTAGATAAAGAGGGTTTTAGTTTGCTGATTAATGCTGTCATCTTGTTATTGAATTATCTTGTTTTAAAACTTCATCTTTATATGCATGATCTTTCTTTTAAACATTATTTGGACCTTTATATAACTGACAGTGCTCTGAAAGTATCCTAAAGTTTATACTGATACAGTACTTCTGTATCTCATGGTGTTGAAAATATTTCCCTAGGCTGTGGGGTACGGGCATCTCTGATGCTATTTTTTTTTTTTGTCTCTGGACTTTGATGAAATTGACAACACCTGTGCATTCTGAATTTGCCTCTCTTGCTCTCCAATAGCCAAAAGGACACATGTCCTTTTGCTTTCCCCCCCATACATATGTCCTTCTGAATTTGCCTCTCTTTCTCTCCAATAGCTAAAAGGACACATGTCCTTTCAGCTTTTTCCCATATATATATGTCCTTCTTGCATTGGACTTTCGTGAATTGTGGCGCAGCGTGATGACTATTTGTCTGCTCACTGAAGTCAAGTGGCAATGGGCTATGTTGGTACTTGGATGGGTGACTGTCTCAGTTTGGGACCAGCTGTGGGATGCGTCTCAGTTGGAATTTCTTTGTGTCCAGAGACTTTTGTAAATTCTAGTGCACTACTCGTGTCTCTGATGGCTTTGTGCTCACGCTAGGGGACCAAAACACCTTTTGGCCTTGTTTTTCACATTCATTACAAGGCAGAAGACTATACACATGATCTGTATAAGAAAAGCACAAATATTACATAAGTTATATTGGAGATTCTAGTTGTCCAAAGGCTACTTTAAATGCTAATAGGCAGTGTCTGAGAATGCACAAACCCCTAGCTACAAATAGTGCTGAAAAAAAAATCCAAAATTCTAGATTTACCATCCAGATGTGCACCATCTTTGAGGACCGAGCCAAGAATAGACATCACATGGAAATATGAGGCTGATCCAATATATAGTTTTGGATTTACACACATTGAAAGCCATCGAACAAATAAATTCACTCGTTGCAGTCTTCAAAATCTCATGCACATTTGCTAAAATGGTCATAGCTATGTGAAAATGCTACCGATTTTGTCAAATTAGGTCTTGCTCAATAAATTCTGATCAATAACAATGTTGTATGAAAAAATGAGAATCCTAGCTCAATATTAACAAACAAACAAACATACAATTATACAAACCAACTGACCAACATACATCAAAATCTTCAAAAGATTTCAAAGTAACAAACCTAATTACAATACTCTGACCCCTTCTCTTTAGGGTGCAAGGGTAATAAAGCTATTCCTCATTGTAAAGTTATAATTTATAAACTTGAGTCAAATTTAGGAACTGATACTGGATTAATGCTAATTATGGTATGTATCTCAATATCTTAATAAGCTATGAAATGTAACTTCTTATTGAGAAAAGTAGATCTATTTATTCTGGAAAATGATAAAAACAAATAAGATTTATGGCTGGGGAGATAAAGTATCCATCTGATGCTACAGGTCATAGGATTATGCAAAGAAGAAATATTCGGTGTGGTTATTGACATTCCAGTTATTGTGATTTATTTACAGCCGCACCCTGTTCCCAGAAATCTACAGAATCTAGTTTATGTCAAGAGATCCTTTGAATTTCTGAGCTTTTGTGGAGGCCTTTAAAGTGAAGATTTGCATTGATTTGCATTTATTGTTAAAATGAATTTGTGTTCAGCTCTTTGTAAGTCATTTATTTAAAGCAGGCTTTAAGTTAACGCTGGTCAATGTTTAATAATGTTGTAAACCACATTTAGCAAGTTTGGCATCTAAGGGGCCAGTTACACATAGCCGGAGGTGCCACGGATATAGCCTCTGGTTCCATATATGGTAACTGATAGGGATGCACAAGGGATGGGGGTGGTTATGTTAAAGATTTATGAAACTGCCACAGGTCTTCCACAGATCTCCTACGGACCTCTACGGAAGGCTACAGACAGGTTTGCGTATGAAAAGATCGCACCAAGGATTGGTCCTTTGACTGTTTTTAATCCGCAAACCCTTTCGTGTCAGTCTGTAGCAGATCCCTAGCAGATCCGGTTAAATCCATCAATGTTTTTACGGATATTTTTTGCGGTGGAAGCATCAAGGATGTAAGGGATGCCACAAGGACATCCAGGATGGGTATACAGACAATAATGACACTCACGGAAGAGCTACTGATGAGATACGGAAGAGCTACGGATATCAATTACAGATAAGATCCACGAAGCCTTTACGAAAAAATCAAGCAGTTTGATTTTTCCGTGGTGTCCCCACAGACACACGGCATCCGTGGCGGAAGCCACAAGGACATTACGGACGTTACGGATGGCCGTACGGGCAGAAAAGATGATCTGTAAATCACTCAACATTTTCGATATAAGGAATCCTGCCGCAATCCGGCGGTACATTCAGCTATGTAACTGGGGTCTAATGAAGGGCTGTCACCTTTCTGGGGTTCGACTCCAACAAGTTGCAATAATGAAGGCCTGTCCCAATCAGACCCTAGATGTTGAACAAGATCTAAAATCCTAACTTTGATCTTTAAACATTCTCTTAAATTGAGTCTTAGTATAAATTAATGGCCCTTGGGGTTTAACATTTTAAAATGTTAACCAATAAACCATACCATTATTACTGTATACATGTAAAGATAATGCATTCTCTCTTTTAATCAATTAATGGTTGCATAGGAAATTAACTACTCAGGTTCATACAACATGAAGTAGGTATAGTTGTCCAGAATTGTGCTTTGGATTTCCGGAAGAGTCTTTTACCAACACAAACATTTAGCTACCACTAACAGCATGCGGTCAAAATCAATGCTGGCTTTATAACCCCTCCTTAATAGGTCATAGAGCAAGCAAACAACTTGGTTGTACTGTCAGCAATAAACCAAGTATACTGGCCATTTTCATGGAAAGGAAACTATTTTAAATGGTAATTGTAGTGAATTAGCTCCCTGGAAAAATTAGACTGCAGTGCTTTAAGTAGGTGTATTCCCAGGGGATGAGTGATCATCTGTAATTGTCTGCTTAACTTTAAGATTCATCCTTCTGATTCTATTCCCTGTTATTTTTGTCAAATGTGTTATTATTTCAATTTTGCATTCAGTCTATAATCTTTTGCTAAGCTTCTTAATAGATTCTCTTACAACCTACATTTCTGTGCATGTAGATCAGTGTGAGATATGTTTTTAATAAAGTATCAGTTTATGGAGCTGGATAGAGTAAGAAATCTAAAATTCGCCACATATCTGAAATTCGCCACATGTGAAAATACTAATAAAATAAATGAATTGTGGTGAGATTTGTTGAATGTATAGTAAATTAAGGCTTTTTGAACTGAAACATACCAATTTTTAAGACAAAAACATCATTTTCTTCATAAAATTAACTAAGGTTTTAGAGGTGGCGAATTTTAGATTCCTGGCGAATTTTAGATTTCTTACTCTATATATATTGAAAACATAAGAGCCAAGGTCAGGGCTAGAAAGGGCTACTGGAATACAGTCTTAACAAACAAGGGTAAACCACAGTTGGGAGTAAATGTGGAGTTTCTGATAAAACTCAACTGTTTGTTCAGAGCAGTGCATAGCTGAGAAACAGTAGGCACAATCAATGTCACTCATGAATGTCATGGCTCTGTTAAAAATGTTAGACCTTTAAAAAGATGTTTTCTATTTACCTATTTAAGTGATGGGGAAAGTTGTTATTATATCCACTGGTAAAAGTGTCTGAAGCATTGTCTGAAGTTTGAAAAGAATACTAAGGAGGGGTAAAATGACTCCTTCACTGTTGATGGTCAATAAAAAGAATTTAAAAAAACAAATGTGGTCATGTCACCTATTGGATGGAGAACAAACCACCACTACTCATTGTCCCAGTTGAGCTTGTTGAACTTGTTGTAAAAGCTTAAAGTCATGTCTGTATTTGCCAGTATGTCATATGGCTCCATCAAACATCTATTGTTGCTTACTGGGTGTGAAGCTGCAGAAAATCCTACAATATTGAAATCCTGTTAAAATAGAAGTATTTTTTCGTCCAATAAGATTTCTATAAGCAAGGATGAATATGGTTTAGTTGTAAATGCATCAGCATCAAATGGACAGAAAATTTATGAAATAGTTGTTAACCAAACCATACATTATGCATTTCTAATTATTGAAGACTAACAAATGGGTAATAACTCGTGCTCCACATAATTGTTCTATAAAAGATAATGTGAACACAATTATGACTGAAAATTCTAATTCTCTACACACATCTGTCTATATGACTTAGGTCAGCCAATAAAGGTAATTTAATCATGTAAGTGATTGAAATAGTCATTGCTGGCAGCATTTTTGGCACTAGACCCTGGCATCCTTCCATTTACTGCTGTTATATTGCCAGAGGCCCAATAAAGTAAACTTCAAATATGACCTTGACTAAATCAGGTTTAAGGACCACTCAAAATATCGAGACAATAATTTAAGAATGGATTAAAGTTAAATATTTCCATTAAGTTAATCATGTGCCTAAAATTGAAATCAGTTAGATTATTGGATTATAAATTATAATATTTTAATTTAAGATGTCTATTTCTTTTGACTTGTCGGTTAGTTACTTTTATTGATAAAAAAAAATTACTTTAGTTTAGGTGAAATAACTGTATGAACCGGACACAGCTGTCAGTATTATAAAGATGAACCATATAAATTTGGCTATCTTTATCATAACATGAAATCAGACAGTGTCTGATTGATGCCATTTGCATTTCATATTAAGACAGTGGAGGCCAAAGTTGACAAAATTGAACACAACATCGGAACTTGAAAAATGTTTATACCATATTATGCAGTCTAGTTGCAACAACGTAACTTGTCACCTATTGTTGAATGTTGGTCTGAGTACTAACTCTGTAATACTGCATATATTGAGCATTGAATATAACTTCAGGTAAACCCTGTTAACTTGGACCACAATAAGTATTTGAACATAAATAGGCTTTCCAGATAACTGGATAAATTTCAAAAACAATAATCCCATGTCACCTGATATTGACTTCTAATCTATAAGTAATTCTGTGCATCTGAGTTGTGCTCAAATAGGAAGTTGACTGTATCCGATCCTATTGCTATTGGAGGTACTTATAAGTGTAGCACCACTAAAAGAAAAAAAAATGTGAATTTTGTGTAATTGTACCATTGACAGCTTTGCAACACCAGTTGATCACAAAAACTGGACTTCTCAAGAGCAACCTAAACTATGTTGGTGGAAATATTAATCAGAATGGTTCTTAAGCACATGCCTGATTAGTAGTTTTTTGTACACTAGGTTGTCGAGTTTGTTGCAGTATCCATTATATGAATACCTTTTATTTACCAGTTGGACTAGAGCCATTAAGGTGTCACATTAGCAATGTCATACCTTAAGCAGATTAATATACAGACTAGAACTTCTGTTACCTCAATATGCCAGGAGAGCACGCTTTTGTTTGTTTTATAGAAGGTTTAATAAATATAAAAGGTATCTTAAAGAAAAAAAAATTACAAGCAGATTATTCAAAATTGCTACCAGTGTTATTATGGATCCAGGTCTACAAAAGAGACTTAAAAAGGTGGAGGATATAACAAAACCAAGCAAAAGCTATTTAAGCAATAATCTCAAAAGCTCTTTATTTCTTGGAATTATAGAATATTCTTATCACAAGTGCAGTTTTTGTGACACTTGTAAACCCTGTATCAAACCAGTTGTAAAATTCCCACAAGTTTTGCTTCTTGATGCTAAAGGCCCAACATATCAATGGCAGTATGATACAAGAAACCTATTACAATAGAATCAGATAACAAAATGTGTAATCATATGACATACCTTCTCTGTATACAGCTATACTGAGATGATATAAACCAATTGGAAATCATGTTTAAAGAAATCTTCAACATTCATTGAATTGGTTACGGTAGATATCAACAACATATGCCATAGACCTCCATTTAATAAGACCGAAACTTACTCTGGAATAATGTATAAAATTATTTTTCTGATTGGTTAAGGAGATCTTGTATTATGTCATGTTGTGTCATATTATGTGGTTTTAGTCCGTACAGTGCTTTATCCCTACAGTTGTGGCAGTTTGTTTCTCAATGTATACAATCCCACATTTCTCCAATTGTCATTCAGTTTTAAGCAAACTCTGCTGTGTGAGTGTTATTTATTCTCGCTGGGTCATTTCAGAGTATATTGATTTGAGATTGATGAATTGAAGCTTGCTGGTAATGTGCAATGCTGAGATTAGAGATGAGAGCTCGGGGCAGGATTTATTTTGAAGACCTTTTATACTTTCATATATCGTACGCATCACCTCACATCCACAGCAGACCAGTAGGTATTTATGAAGACTTGAGAGGAGTTATGATTATATTTTGTGTTGTATTGTGTTTTTATACTCAGTGCAATATTTCCATTGCTACAGGACTCAAACGGCTATTTGGCCCATCCAACTGTATAATTACAGCCCAACTCTTAAGTTACTGACATTTCCCTAACTGAAAGACAGGGGAATGTTACTTGAACTCTGAAAGTGTGTGTGTTGTTATGAAATAAGTAATTCTAAGTACCTTTTTAAGTTTAAATCATCAACTTTGGGCTGTAAGATGCTATGATTGATTCTAAAATTTGACATTTGAAAATTGAAATGCTGTCTAAACATTTATTCGAATGACATGTGGTGACTTTAAAGACAGATACATGTATATGTCTACTTCAAAACACAGAATATTTATGAAGGGTGATCTCTGGAGATGTTCAGCTAATACATTTTCTTGTTGCTTTTTGAGGCAGTTTGTGTATATGAAGTGTAATTTAGTGTTAAGTTACAATAACTATTTCCCCCCCTCACTAATGGTATGGCTGCAAAAAGGTATAAATTCTTATTTCATTTCATTTGAAGAGATAGAAACAAAGTCATATAAACTTTTAAATAATACCGATATATCTTTTGAAAATATAAAAAGCCTGAGAAATTGTGAGATCATGTTATGTAATCTCTGAAATATGGCTTTACTAAACTAACGACCTTACAAAGGCATTGCTACAGTTGAATCTTTGTACCACGTTTTCAGGGTAAGTCTGTGTTTCCATCTTGGCCGTATGGGAGTATGATAACCTCTTTCTACTAATGTAAGTCAGGGTTTTCAATATTTACCATAAATACAAGTTATTGTGCAGTTATTGTTTTTCTATATTTGAGAATGCAAGCATACATTTATTCAGAAATAAAATAATACAGTTCTAAAATTTTAGTCAATATCCTTATTACAGCATTTTATAATATTAAATTATTCTTGACTAACATAGAAAACAGATGAAAGCGGTTGGGGCTTACTATTTTAGAATGTGCAACCAACTATTTAATTACTTTGACAAAAGTTCAAACTAACCATTGCACAAAATTGCAAGTGTCATACATGGAAACATACGCCTTTATTTAAGAGAGAGAATCCTTTCATGTCAGTTGCGTATTATCCTTGTTTGTCTGTGGCTGGTGATCTATTGGGGTATCTGGCTTGTATATTTTCCAATTACTATATACCTCAATGTTACAGGAGATTATCACATGTATTGCTGTGCCACTGGTGGGTGATTTTGGTGAATTTTTTTTGCTACTCATCTATGTTCTATCTGCTCTGAACTAACTAGCTGTCACCCTAATAGGGCTGTATGGAGAATGTTTTCATACATTTTGATCCTGTAAACATACAACTGGTCTTTGTAAATCTCTGAGATCAGAATATGTGAAGACAAGTATATGATACTTGATTATGGACTTGGAGGTGAATTAGATGTCAGAGCTTACATTAACCTTTTAGATTCTAGTATTAGGTAATGGGAAAACCAAGAAAACTAACTTACATTGAACATCTGTTGATGAGAATTTCGTATTTGCAGATAATTGTTTTCCTATTGAAGCATCAACTATTTTCCAGAACTGTAGAATAGTTGACAGCTTATATTTTAATATTTTTTTTGCTTTATCAGGCGTCCGGCGTCCCACTTGGTTTCCAGACATTTTAGGCAACAGTTCTTATCCTATCTTTACCAAATTTGGCATGCAGGTTTATTGGGTTATTAGCTTGTATGGGATTGCTTTTGGTGATGATAGCTCTATAGCTAACTGAGTAATAGCTACTTTGCTACTTTTGAGTAGCTCTTTGGTTTCCAGACATTTTAAGGAATGCTATTAAGCCTATCTTTCTGAAATTTGGTATGGAGGTTCATTGGGTTAATAGCTTGTATGGGATTGCTTTTGGGGGAATTGCTTCATAGATGAGTGAGTAATTAATTAAATAAATCAGTAATTAGCTATTTTGAATACTGAAAAAGGCAAATGTGCTCATATCTCCTAAACTGTGCGAGATAGAGCGATTTCGTCGAAATTTTCGATCCACAGGGTATCTAAGGAATGTACTCTTTTGAATTTTCGAATTTTTGCCAAAAATGGCAAAACACAAATTTGCTTCTATCTCCTTAACCATGCGAGATAGAGCGATTTCGTCGAAATTTTCGATCCACAGGGTATCTAAGGAATGTACTCTTTTGAATTTTCGAATTTTTGCCAAAAATGGCAAAACACAAATTTGCTTCTATCTCCTTAACCGTGCGAGATAGAGCGATTTCGTCGAAATTTTCAACCCACAGGGTATCTGAGCATCGTACTCTTGGCAATTTAAAAAAAATTTTCCCCTCCCCAAAAATGGCGGCCATTTTGAATTTTCGAATTTTTGCCAAAAATGGCAAAACACAAATTTGCTTCTATCTCCTTAACCGTGCGAGATAGAGCCATTTCGTCGAAATTTTCGACCCACAGGGTATCTAAGGAATGTAATCTTTGCAATTTTCAAAAAATTTTCCCCTCCCCAAAAATGGCGGCCATTTTGAATTTTCGAATTTTTGCCAAAAATGGCAAAACACAAATTTGCTTCTATCTCCTTAACCGTGCGAGATAGAGCGATTTCGTCGAAATTTTCGACCCACAGGGTATCTAAAGAATGTAATCTTTGCAATTTTCAAAAAATTTTCCCCTCCCCAAAAATGGCGGCCATTTTGAATTTTCGAATTTTTGCCAAAAATGGCAAAACACAAATTTGCTTCTATCTCCTTAACCGTGCGAGATAGAGCGATTTCGTCGAAATTTTCGACCCATAGGGTATCTAAGCAATGTACTCTTTGCAATTTTCAAAACATTTTCCCCTCCCCAAAAATGGCGGCCATTTTGAATTTTCGAATTTTTGCCAAAAATAGAAACCGTGCGAGATAGAGCGATTTCGTCGAAATTTTCGATCCACAGGGTATCTAAGGAATGTACTCTTTTGAATTTTCGAATTTTTGCCAAAAATGGTAAAACACAAATTTGCTTCTATCTTCTTAACCGTGCAAGATAGAGTGATTTCGTCAAAATTTTCGACCCAACCAATGCAAAAAGGCATGAAGCTGAAATAATTTACATCTACACTAATAAATATTTAAGCATCATTCATATATTTTACAAATGAAACAGGGTCTTGTAAGACTACTGTACAATTTTGGCAAAAGGTTCATGGGGTGGACATTACACATGATAATGTGTGTTCTTCTATGCTATCCTGTTTCTATTCGCATCTACTATCAACAGGGCGTCCTATTTCTAGTTTATTTTATTAGTATTTTCACATGTGGCGAATTTCAGATATGTGGCGAATTTTAGATTTCATACTCTACCCTTATTATATTGTTTTTATGTGGAAGAGCTGAGACTTTCATCACATTTCTGCTCTTTTGTCTTACTGTTAACGGGTTGCACCCAGTAGTGAATTTAACATACTATGGGTGATTTCATATTTTAACTCTTTATACAGACCTCTTCCTTTGAGATCAACATTTAATGCAATTTTTCCCCATATTATGTAGTTTTCACAACAGTAAATTGAATTTTTAAATATTGTTAGGATGTCTATAACAATATGCTTCATCCATTTGAAAGTTCATTGTCTAACCTACTATTATTGGAATATTTGATATTTATGAACTCATCTGTATTTTATATTGTTTAAAAATTGAAATATCCCTTTTATTTCATTGCTGTTTTGTATCCAGAAGACAATCTTGAATCTTACTCTCCCAACAAGCTCATATAACAGGAGCTATACTGTATTAGTCTTACTATTACATGATTGTGAGCAAATCCTGCGTTGAGTAAGCTAACCTAATCATTTGTGAGATTTCTGTGTAATAATCAAACTTCAGTCTGTGAAACACATGTTGGTATGAATTATGAGGTTTAAGTTTGGCGGAATGAAAATAAGAAAACAACTGGCTTTTAGCGATTCCTCTGTACATGCTTCCCGCTGATGCTTGTTTGCAAAAACCTTTCAATGCAGAAAAGGAAAAAAAAGCCCATTAGACAAGCAAACTTCGGCAGGCCCCCTGACAAGTCCAGTGTGTATGCTGGCTTGTAGGGGCCACAAAATGTTATTAATAGGTTAGGATCATAATATATTGATATTTCAATATTGATAAAGCATTTAGAATTTAGATCTTGATAGCAAATGTTTCATTTTCGATATTATTTCCAGCAAATCACTGGGAAGACTATAATATTGTTTTAGCTTATTAATTTTCAGTGTTTTATTCATCAAATATGCATACGTATAAAATATTTCCTGAGACACTTTATGAAATTTAATTGCTTTATTATCATTTTTATTCTCTTATAAATTTATATAAGAATTTTGGTGAGAGTAGTAGATGTGAAAAAATGTTACAGTATTGATCGATGTGCAAAGCCAAAGTAGAATTTGATATTTATCTTAAAATTACTTTTTAATCCCTACACAAATTTAATTCAACATCAGTACTGATATTGTATCCAAATAGTGTCAGTTTCAGTGTGGACCTTGATTTTCCTCAGTAAATAAATGCAGATTTTACTCTAAGTGTGCAACTATAAGATTTTACTGGGAGATATGTGAAAGGATGAGAGTTTGGCAAAAATAAGTTTGCAAAACTTCCAACAGGTCACCATAGATCCCATCAATTTAAGCTGTTGAGACACAGCATGAGAGATATGCCAAGTTATCAGTACATTTTGAGAAGGGAGGTCTAATCACTCAAAATGCTGGTCCCATAATTATGGCAGGTCCAATAGCTTGTTATCTCTGGGAGAGGAGAACACAAATGGTGGGGATTTGTTTGTGTGATTACCATGGTTTTTAAAACAAATTGCTCCAGTCTGATAACTGCTCATGGGAGCCTTTGGGTGGTAGTGTTTTTCCACAGGTTTTTGGAGATTGATGTTGTTGACATAATAGTCTTTAATTTTTCTCTAAATTGCATGATGGTGTCTGTGTTTGATATATAGTAGTGAACCAGGTTTGCTAACCAGCTAAACTCTTGCTCCTCAAATATCCGGTTTTTACTCATATCGAGATATATGTGTTTTTAATGAAAAAATAATTTGAATTGTAGGAGACATAGGTGGGATTCACACTACAATCCAGGTTGACAAGGATTGGGGGTTGAAGCAGATTAATCTCAATCCGAGTTAAGAGTCCACACTATAGAGTTTAATCTGGATTGGGAAGTGTCCAATTTTATACATTTGAAAGTGACTCTGTGTGCAGTATAATAAATAATATAAGCTCAGCACACTTAAGTGCATTGAAAAGAAGCACAAAAGTAGCGAATTTTAAAACAACATTTTGTTATTGTAATAGATAATTAATATTATACTTACTATAATATAAAAAGATTAAATTTTGACACACAGTTTAAAGCATCAGAGAACCATACAATTGTAGCTCAATTAGTTTATTTATATTTGTCTAGGTGTAATTGCAATTAGTAGCAATATTGCAGACTCTTTTATTTATCTAAGTAGACACTTCAAAGAAGTTAGGACATGATTGCTTCTTTGACAATATCCTCCTAAGTGGAGGTGCCATTCAACCCCCTTTTGTTTTAAAACAATTGGCATAATAATAGCCATTTCATCACCAAGTCAAATGATTACAGTACCAACACTCTCAACCCTTGTCAACCCGGATTGAGAGGGTTCACACTATAAAGGGGGTTGAGCCAATCTGCTTCCATCCACCTCTTGAGTGGGGTTGAGATTTACCCTGGTCAACCCGGATTGTGAGCGTTCAGATTAGTCTCCAATCTGGTTCAATCTGTGTCAACCCGGGTTGAATCACTAGTCTGAATGCCTAGATAGATGATTATCATACACAGGGTGTGTGTGTATGGGAGGTATTCTCCTAATTAGCAAGAGTGTTTTCAGATTAACTGGTTCATACTTTATATACCTGATGGCAAAGACTTCTGACAACTGCATATAAAAATATATGATTATGTGTTATGATAGATATTACTATTGACTGAAAATTTAAAAAGAATCACAACCTAAAAATCCAGTTTCAACATTTTTAACATTGTGCCCTAGTATTTCCAGAAGCTAAAATGATGTAAGATAGATTTTATCTTGACAGAGGGTTGAAAGTTTTGTAGTTGCTTGTCTCTGCTGAGAAGTTTATATTGGCAGGATCTGTTTGTACTAGTCCGCACTACCTTCCTCCACCTTATCATCAGCTACCCACTGTGATACGACCTGATACAATATGTTGATAGCAATGTTGAGTACTTCACCCCAATAGAATATTACCCTGATTATTCAAACATCCCAAAGAGTGCAACATTGTTTGGATACTAGAATGTTAGCAAATAGTACATGTTAGAGTAGGGATTGAAATACAACTTCAATATTGATATCAAATTCTATTTTGGCTTTGCATATCGATCGATATTGAAACATCATTGCACTGTAAAATATATTATTTTACACCTATTGATACTTCAGATATACTGACAAACTGGCTATAAAAAGTAATTACATTTCATGACAAATCTCAGAATATATCTTCTAATGTTAAAATATTATTGATCATTTAACTACAGTGAATGGATAAACTACAACACTAATTTGAAAATTCTTCCTGGCAAGTGCTGGAAACGATATTGAAATTAACACTTTCAGTATTGATTTTGAAATTTTGAAAGATATAACGATTGATACTGAAATATTGAATATATGATGATCCCTTTACTAGTACATGTATATCTTGAAGTTAGTATAAAACAGTACAGTGAGTAGTGAAGTACATACTTGGGTAAGTGGAAATGAATTCATAAAATTGTTTTTCAGATAATGAAAGTTCAGATGAAGTTTACTGTACATCAAGTTAAAACACCACTCAATTGTGTGCTGCTATGATGGATTTTAAAAGTTCTGATATTAGTCTGTTCATGAAGTTTCTTTCTTTCTCATTGGTTTTGCGTTTTAAGCCTGCAGCCAGGTGTTTTGGACATGTTTAGATGAGGTAGCTGGAACAAAGCAGTTACTTCAAGAGCAAGATTTACATTACACAGCTCTGCCACCATTTACAAGCAACTGTCAGTTCTAATGTAAAAGACTTCATGGTTTAAAGGAACTCAGTTCCACCCAGATTTTACCAACCTTAATTATCTTTGTATGCAGTGTCTTAAGTCTTACAGTACAGCCTCCTGCTCATGTTGAAGTCTCTTAAAAGACTGGCTTGTGCTGTAATATATTTACTAGGATTATTTTAAAACAAATATTTAACAAAATAAAGTAATTGAATTGACTATGTGAACCAGATATACAAACCTTTAGTTTTAGTAACAGGAAGAGGAACTAATAATAAGCACAATTTTTGCAGTAATTTGGGCAATAATCTCCTGAAGATGAACAGTGTCTACAGATGATCTCTTGTTATTGTTTGAGTAACCTCAGTGTTTAAAGAGGCGATTCACTCTACACCTTTGCAGCAAGAAGTGTATTTGTCTTCCATTTAGTTGTTACAATTCCTCAGCATCATTCCCTTCTTCAGATAGCCTTGCCTTCATAATTTCCCCATTTATTCAGTAACATTTCTTACCATTTCCAAGCAGCTACCATCCTTCCCACTGAACAAGGCAGAAACTGACTCATTCTGGCAGGGAGCACTGCCTCTAAAAATATTACATAAGTAATTGATTACCATAATTGATTTGGGGTTGTTGTCCACATTCAAAAGGTTAAGTCATGACAGGTATTTGCGGGGATGGAGCAAACCATTAAACACTGGGAAACAATTACTTTCCAACGGTTAGTCCGAGAGTACTGTACCTCTGTGCTGCACATGGTTCCATTCAGTGTACAAAATTTACTGGGACACTTTCCTGGTCCACCAGACATATAAGTCAAAAATGCTACAGATCCATAGCAAAAGTTGCCAGTCCATATTTCAGTGTATGTTAAATCAGTATTGAGTTTCAAAATTGATCAATTGGCAAGTGCAAAATAATGGTTTAATCTTATTTTCTATTAATGGCAAGAATGTATCTCGTGGTGGCCATAGTTATGGAGTAATTTCAGCAATTAAACAATAAATATACATGTATGTCAGTTATCTCAAGTTACAAGACATTAATACCTGTAACTCTAGAAAGATACACTGGTCTGTAAGAATATAATAACCAGTCTCGGACAAGGGGGTAGGTGTTCATTTTGTACACTGGTCACATTAACATATTATAACTTATCTGTCAGATTCTGGACAAGCTTCATTTCAGCAAGTGGGAGAACTTGGTGCCCAAGCAGTTAATTAATTTTTCATGTAATTGTAGGACTGTCATCTCCGTGCCTGTGGGTTCAAATCCAGCTTAAGACACTTTTTAACTTGTCCTGATATAACCTCAGCTATTGATAGAGACTTAAATACAAACTTGGCCTTTTGACCGCTCAACAAAACTTATATCTTAAGAAATCTATATGTATCTTGAAACTAGTTTGTGGGTGTTTTAAGTGTTATTGAGAATGGAATCAAAGGAAAGCTTTATTGCAAGGCTATATTATGGCAAAAATCATTGTCTAGAGTGTACAATAAATTTCAATTATTGTTGGTTTAGAGTTTCAGCAGACTTACAGGGAATCTTTAAGATTTCACACTGAGTCAATGATTTTTTGACTTGAATGTTAACCAGTTACAAAATTGATTTGATGCTTGAGTTAAATTGCCAATAATACACTGAATCCATGTAATTGATATTTAGTGTACTTGTATGTGTGTGTAATCATTTATTGTCACCTCTTTGAGGGTTGACCCCAACTAGAGACAATGGTGTAGACCTGTCCCAATATGCCTGTCTGATATGACTTAATGTATTAAGAGCAACCTTAAGTGTTTTGTTGTACACTTTAATGGTACATGGTGACACTGTGAGTGGATAACACTCGGGTTGGTTTCCAAGACCCACTTGAACCAGTGCAGCTGGTAGTCTACGTTTAGCTGCTTGCTGGTACTTGATGGTTTTCACTGCAGAGACTTGACCAATTAGTATGCCCTGGTTTCCCCCATCCATTTAGCTATATGTTGTGATATGGCCTATACAATGTGTTGAAATGGACCTTTAAACTGACTTCAGTCAAATCAAATACCTTAACATGCATTTGTATTGCTTGGTCTTTGGCAGGACTACTGCTCTTTGCTCTGAATAAATGTTCCAGTAACTGAAAGTGAGGAAAAAATGTCTGGAATTACAAGAATAGATGACTTGCTTATTTCTTAGTTTGAGGAACAGTTATTTAAATATACTTGTGTATGACTGTTCATTTGGTACCTGTAGTCAGGTAAAAAAATAATGAAGCTATTGCATGGAATTAATTTGACAGGAATAAGATATTTCTTAAGGATTAAGGAGTAGTTCCAACTTCCAGCTATTTATAGTGCTAAAAAGATTGTCTCTTTTCTCCTTGATGTTTGCTGAACAAATGTCCTTTTTTCTTGCAATATGTATAAAAGTACTTATGTAATCCTTTGAGAAAGTAAACTAGTTAATGTTGATGGAAGAATTTTCTCAGTTAATCTTTTACAAAAACCCAATAAAATCCATTATTTTAAGGTTACTTTGAGCCACAAAATAAGTTGAATAGTTGTAAAGCTATGAATAATAATACAATAGAAATATTTATTATATTTTTTATTTACATTAAATCAAACACTTTAAAATATATTTTTACAAGTGAAATTTCCTTCTGAATTTCACCTTTCTGTGCATCATCATAATCATCATAATCATCATCACCATTTATTTGTTTGTCAGCAGGATTATGCAAATGCTACTGGTTGGAACTTCATGAAATAATCAGAAGATGAGTCTTGGTCAAACTAAGATCCTATGAAATTTTGAGAGTAATCTGGATGTAGGGATGTCACGACTACAAATATTTCATGTCGGCTAATCGGCAAGCATTATCTGTGTCGACACCGAATAACCATCGAATTTGTAAAACTACAACGATCTTAAGTTTCATATTATAAAAGGCAATGAAAATGATAAATATGTGAAATAAAATGAAAATATATGTGTAGAATCTGTAAACTTTAATAAATTTGCTGTTTTCCTGCGACTTCGGCTTTGTTTATTTCAGACAGGAAGTGGGCAATATAAGAGGTATATGGTACTTCCGGTTTTACATGACTGTATAAACAATACAGAAAACGTGGCTGATGTTGGATTTTAACATATTTTATGTGACAATATGGATATATTTGACGGATTCAGACCTTCTGCCATCTTTTACTACATTGAATGATTAAAATATATTAAAATATGAACTGGTTAATAACACTATTCTAACCGTTATCGATTAGTCGGCTAGTCGTGCCGTCCCTATCTGGATGACCATGTGGATACCAAAAAATCCTAGATTTTCATATTTTCTTATTACTTGCCTTGGCAGAGGACTGTGCTCTCCAAGTGTTCTTGTTATTTTTGCTAAAATAAATAGGAATGGAACAAACTGCCTAAAGCCATAATAATTGCTGAAATACAATGTTTTTTGGTGTGTTTCATTGGGTACTTTAGAAACTTTGCTTTTATTAGTTTTCTTTCATAGGCCATATTTAAATGCAAAATGTTTTCCATTTCACAAGTTAAATAAATTTGCCCATGAAAAAAAATTTGGAAAGCAATTAAGAGTTAAAACTGTGATAAATGCTTGGAAGATCAATGGCTGCTTTAGTGGGGACTTCACATTTTGTGTGCCTAGTAACCTGGAATTGGTCTCTTAGTTTTAATCTGTGTATTACTGATAAATTGTAATGTTGGTATGGTTTTAACAGAAATAAACCTTCACAAAAACTGTCAAGAAGTGTAGGAACTCCTTTTTATATTTATCCTGATAAATATAGGTATTTATTCTTATCTTTAAGATAATTATATATTATTAATTAATTAAATTTGGTGTGACGTATGCAACATATGAAAATGATTATAATAGGTAAAGCACGGCTTTGGTGTACATTAAGCCAATGGCTATGGTGTTGGATAGTGATCTTTTTATCTCCCGCCGGGCTTTAGCCCGGGAGGGAGATTATGAAATGATGTCTGTGTGTGCGTGCGTGTGTGCGTGCGTTAGTTAGTCACGCAGATTTCTCCAAAACTACTACAGCTACAGATTTTTTGTAAATTAATTGTCCCAATGAATTTTCATGCCCTTGAAAATTTTTTTGGTTTTATTGACTTAGGCCTAAAGATAAGTGAGTAATAGCAATCTTAGCTACTTTGAGTAAAGGGCTCATAACTCAAAAACTATTGCAGTAACAACTTTTTCTTCAAATATGTTGTTCAGCTACTTTGTTCTTAGCTATAAGATGGTACATAGTTTGGGGTTCTATTGCTTACCATAAGTGGGTAATAGCTATTTTCTCATTTGTAGCTAAATAACAGAAGAAGTAAATGTCAAATATCTTCAAAAGTATTGAAGTTAGGGAAATCTTTTCAAATATGTTGTCCATCTACTTTTTGGTAAGCTATAACATAGTAAAGTTTCAGACCTGTTTCACCTTGGATAGCTGAGTTATAGCTACTTTGAAATTCTGACTGTTGAGTAAAGCCATTGTAACTCCAAAACTATTGCAGTTAGAGTATTTTCCTAAAATATGTTGTTCAGCTACTTTGTCCTTAGCTATAAGATGGTACATAGTTTGGGGTTCTATTGCATGCCATAAGTGAGTAATAGCTATTTTGTTATTTGTAGCAAAATCATGACATAAGTAAATGTCAAATATCTTCAAAAGTATTAAAGTTAGGGAATTCTTTTCAAATATGTTATCCATCTACTTTTTTATAAGCTATCACATAGTAAAGTTTCAGATCTGTTGCACATTGGATAGCTGAGTAATAGCTACTTTGAAATTCTACAGTTGAGTAAATCCATTGTAACTCCAAAACTATTGCAGTTACAATATTTTCGTAAAATATGTTGTTCACCTACTTTGTCCTTAGCTATAAGCTGGCATGTAGTTTGGGGTTCTATTGCATGCCATAAGTGAGTAATAGCTATTTTCTTATTAGTAGCAAAATAATGACATAAGTAAATGTCAAATATCTTCAGAAGTATTAAAGTTACGGAATTCTTTTCAAATATGTCATTCATCTACTTTTTTGTAAGCTATCACATAGTAAAGTTTCAGACCTGTTGCACATTGCATAGCTAAGTAATAGCTACTTTGAAATTGTGACTGTTGAGTAAATCCATTGTAACTCCAAAACTATTGCAGTTACAGCTTTTTCTTCAAATATGTTGTTCAGCTACTTTGTCCTAAGATGGTATATATTTTGGGGTTGTATTGCATGCCATAAGTGAGTAATAGCTATTTTGTTATTTGTAGCAAAATAACAACATAAGTAAATGTCAAATATCTTCAAAAGTATTAAAGTTAGGGAAATATTTTCAAATATGTTATTCATCTAGTTTTTGATAACCTATCACATAGTAAAGTTTCAGACCTGTTGCACATTGGATAGCCGAGTAATACCCACTTTGAAATTGTGACTGTAGGGTAAATGCATATAGTTTGGGGTTCTATTGCATGCCTTAAGTGAGTAATAGCTATTTTCTTATTTATGGCAAAATAATGACATATTTTTTCTCAAATAACTGTTTCATCTGCTTTTGGGAGAGCTTTCACACGGTGAAGTTTCAGACCCGTAGCTAATTATTCACCTACTCAAAATGAGTAAATGATAATTATCTCTAAAAGTATTGCGGATATCCAATTTTTATCAAATAACTCATTCATCTACTTTTGGGAGAGCTTTCACATGGTGAAGTTCCAGACCCGTAGCTAATTACTCACCTACTCAAAATGAGTAAATGCGAATTATCGCTAAAAGTATTGGGGATATCCATTTTTTCTTAAATAACTCATTCACCTACTTTTGGAAGAGCTTTCACTTGGTGAAGTTTCAGACCCGTAGCTAATTATTCACCTACTCAAAATGAGTAAATGCTAATTATCTCTAAAAGTATTGTGGATATCCAATTTTTATCAAATTACTCGTTTATCTACTTTTAGGAGAGCTTTCACATGGTGAAGTTCCAGACCAGTAGCTAATTACTCACCTACTCAAAATGAGTAAATGTGAATTATCTGTAAAAGTATTGCAGATATCCAATTTTTCTCAAATAACTCATTCACCTACTTTTGGGAGAGCTTTTACTTGGTGAGGTTTCAGACCCGTAGCTAATTATTCACCTACTCAAAATGAGTAAATGTGAATTATCTCTAAAAGTATTGCGGATATCCAATTTTTATCAAATAACTCATTCATCTACTTTTGGGAGGGCTTTCACATGGTGAAGTTCCAGACCCGTAGCTAATTACTCACCTACTGAAAATGAGTAAATGTGAATTATCTCTAAAAGTATTGCAGATAGCCAATTTTTATCAAATAACTCTTTCACCTACTTTTGGAAGAGCTTTCACTTGGTGAATTTTCAGAGCCGTAGCTAATTATTCACTTCCTCAAAATGAGTAAATGCTAATTATCTCTAAAAGTATTGCCGGTATCCAATTTCTATCAAATTACTCGTTCATCTACTTTTGGGAGAGCTTTCACATGGTGAAGTTCCAGACCCGTAGCTAATTACTCACCTAATTTAAATGAGTAAATGTGAATTATCTGTAAAAGTATTGCAGATAGCCAATTTTTCTCAAATAACTCATTCACCTACTTTTGGGAGAGCTTTCACTTGGTGAAGTTTCACACCCGTAGTTAATTATTCACCTACTCAAAATGAGTAAATTAAATTATAAGCAGGTCTTTTATTCCTTATTTTTGAGACACTAGAAAGGCTTCTAATGGGAGGGACAATGGCCCACCAATGACAAATGCATGCCAAGATACATTCCTCCACTAGTCACCAAATATTGATTTTCTTAATTCTGTATTGTGGCTTCATCTCTTATTCGACTCCTGTTTTGATTGCTTAAAAGCATATTTCTTTATCAGGATAACTCCACAATTTCTTTCGGATCATCAGTGTCCAGTGGTACTAGACGTGTGTGTACCTGAGAACATAGTTATTTCAGGTCACCAAGGCTAGGTCACTTGATCCTTGAATATTTTATAGTTTATAAAATGTTGCAGGGCAATTGGAGAACTACTGTTAGGCTGGTGAAATGCAATATCTAATGGCATCATTTTTTAAGGATAGTTGGCATTGTTATGATGTTTTCCAAGAGTCAGAAATGTACACAATTCTTAAAAAATAGGGCCTGATCATGGCTTCATGAAATATAAATATACCATAACTTGTGTGATAAACACCCTCTCTAATTACCCAGCATTTTGTACAAAAAACTTTGAATGACCTAGAGTTAGAATAGAGATTAAACCAGATATTTCTGAGTGAAAGGATATTCAGAATTCATTAAATTTTATAATTTTTCAGTTTAGATCTTGTTTTAGTAAAATAAGTACTTATAGTAAAATCTTTTGAAGCACAGATAATTATTTACATTTAAGTGTTTCATACATTTCATACCTGTCGAAATACACAGTTACAAGTTTGCAGCAAAACACCTTGCCATTATTGATTTATATAAATCATTCTCTTACCTCTAAAGAGAAGTATGTTAAGATAATTGTTTAACTTTTGCATATAAACTATGACTTAACGTTTACCATTTGTTGTTATAAACACCCTCCTTTTGTAAAGAATTCATTGCCCTGGGTGCAATTGTTACAGAAATAACTGTATTTTCACAACAGCAAAAATGTGTGATGATATCATGTAAATATACAATGATGGCTAACTCATTGATATCATACTTTACAATCATTAACTATTTCACAGTCTGTTTGGCATGTAATGGCTCAATCATGCCTTTCCTTACCATGGTATCTATACATATTTGTTTTCCACTCCATGACCTTGTCCTTATGACTCCAAAAAGAAGAGACCCTCATTTTTCAGGGTAGTATATGTTGTAGAATGAGCCGGCC
The DNA here is from genome assembly GCA_964017235.1 of Sabellastarte sp. h YS-2021. NCBI lineage: Eukaryota > Metazoa > Annelida > Polychaeta > Sabellida > Sabellidae > Sabellastarte > Sabellastarte sp. h YS-2021. Next base: position 55,715,770 of record OZ024930.1, on the reverse strand, counting down.
TGAATATGACCTCACCATGACCTCGCCCCTCCAGTGTGTGTAGTGTTGTACAGCTTGTTAAGGTTCATGGGAGGTTTTTCTAACATTAATAACAAGTCTCAAATCCTTTCCTGATGGTGAATCTCAATGAAGGTGGACTACCAAAATATTAAGGGGTCAGACCTTATGCGGAAGTAGATGAGTCTGTTTGGTGGTAGCTCAAGACTCCAATAAAGAAAGGTATGAACTAGGTATTAGGCATTTGGAGGTAAATACACAAATTTGGTTACAGTCTAACCTGTTTGAGTAGATCCTCGTAAAATGGAATTCCCATATACAAAGATGTATGCTTGTATATTGGATCTGTGGAAGGTATTTTCTAATATAATTTACACTATTACCTATTAATACTGGTCAAGTACAGCAGAGTCTTTTGTCCCAAGAGATTCTATGCAATAAGTTTCAGCAGCAAATTTACTCACTACTAATCAGATCTATATAATGGTTTATAACTGTTTTACCAGCGCATTACCCGTTGTAATGGTCATGTCTTTGAAGTACTTCATTATGTCATTCTTTGTTATCTCAGATCATTCTAACCTTTCACAAGTCTATATTCAACAAATCATAATTTATGGTACTTTGATAAAGTGGTTAAAAGTTGTTGTACAAGTACTCTTTCATCCATATGTGAGCCAGAATAATTTTCCCCATCAGGAAAATTCTTAAATGCTGTATATAGGACTGATAAATTGTGATGATTAACTTTCCTGATACATTGAAGAACCCTTAAAGTTATAGACAGATCTTGATAGAAAAACAGTTGTAGTCTGTTGAATAACATCTCAAGGGATTAAAACTGCAGATAACAAAGTAAAATTCAATAGCAAAGACCCCCAAAGGACCTGAGATGTTAATATTGGTGAAAAAGGGAATGTTACATGCATGTTTCAAATGCTTTTGGGGGGAAATTTAAGCTTCCTTGGTTGTGTAAAAAGAGAATGACATTGCATCTCACCATTATAATCCCTAACCTAACATTACACCTCATAATTTTAGCCCCTATGTTGGCATCTTTGCTACTCCATAGGTACAGCAAATAAATGCCTCAAAAGTCTTAATAGAATAGAATTGAACAAACACTTGGTCATATGAGGTGAAAAGAAAGGCTAATCAAAACTACTGAACTAGTTGCAGTTAAATGGTCCATAAAACCATCACTTGTAATCACGGCAGTCAAATAACACCTCACTTCTCACGTCATTTAATTGTCGCAGTAGCTCAACAATAATGTTGTTCCCATTCACAACAGCAAGCACTTGAGCCAATGGATGAAAGAATCTAGGGCTATTAAATCATTCCACAGTCATATTAACCTCCAGTTTTAAAACCAAACTTTAATCAAAGAAAGAGGCTAACAACAGAAGGAGTGCTACCCATCACTCATAAGCAGTCATGCCACTGGCTACTGATGCGATGAAAAATGTTTGTGCTACATTTTCCCCTCTGGATTGTCATGCCAGTAGTTTTTGTTCCCGTTTCCCTGTGGATTTTAGTTTTATTTTGTGTTGGTATTGGGAAAAAAATGACTTATAAAAATGTTGCAGCAGTTATGAAAAAAGGAAAGATGTTTATAGGCAATAAAATGTCATGAAAAATTTGCCATGATTAAGATGAATTATTTAGGGCTTCTGAGTAAAAGTGAGAAATTCTATGCTAAAATGAAGTGGACAGGAGGTCAAATTGTAAATTGCACAGAACAGGTAATTGCTAAAACAGGTTGGTGAAGCAAATTTTACCTCCTCAGTATACCCGGAGACAGCTTCAAATAACATGAAGCAGTCATTTTGTGGCTTTTGTGTTTTTGAGAAGCAAAACATGGGGTAGCATCCTTGGGCACATTGTATATGTGCATTAAGAGTAAAATTAGACCCCGTATTCATGGCTTTTTAGCAGGAAATGGGATCAGGATACAGGTTACAGCTTCATTGGGTTTTAGAGGGACAGTGGCTTTAATTTCTTTGTACAAAGTCTCGCTCTATCTTTATATGGATGTTTATACTACTTGTTTTGCTTTTTTTGTAAGAATATGCTAAAAATGGCTTGACAATGTTTTGAATTTCATAGATGGTTTTGTAATGAAATACAGTCAAAGCTTGATTTTTTGCTACAAAGTTGTAAAGAAATTAAGCATTTGATCACTTAGCTGTTACCTCTTTGGTCATAGTAACTCGTGGCATTCACTTATAACTTTAGCCGTTTAAACTGATAGAAATCCTCCACTTTTACCCAAAAGCATTTTTTGGGTTAAAATATATGTTTATCAATATCTCTGTAACAGTAAATACCCGTAGTATAGTTATTGAACATATATACATACAATGAAAGGAGAAATTTTTAGGCTTCACTAACAACACAAGCATGTAATAGTATATTTGGTAACATTTAGATTCTGCAATATTGTTTTGGGCTGCTTTAAAGATCAACATGTTTTAATCACAGGCTCTGCCATTTAATGAAATCTCAGCAGAAATATGTATGTTGCAAATGGGGTATAAAGAGTTTGAAAAGCATTGTTTGAACATGTTGAGAGAGATAATGCTTTTGTTAGAATAGAATAGTTAATTCGGTGCACAGGAGTATAGACTTGTACATACCAATGGTGATACAATGCATTGATAAAGTTGGATCACGTATGACTTAGCTGGTCTCTAGACTCCCAAAGACAATACAGTATAAGTTGGTATAAAACAATTTTAATTTTGACCAGTTCTGCAACTGTCATTATGTTGGTAGGTACGTCAGTTTACTGCATAGGTCACTACTTAAATTGACAAGAACTTGCATGTTTCTGCTGGAGCCCAACTTAGGAGTCAGCCCATCTTAAGAAGGGCTATATATAGCCCAACTTAGGATCCTAAGTTGGGTAGCCTATCTTAACATGGGCTAGAACATATCAGCCCGTATTAAGATAAAATTCAAGAATGATTTTTATAAACAAGGAACTTATTTTTCATGAAAAAGATGACATTAACATTGATAAACTTAACTGACTCTTGTACAGAAATACTCTGTACCTCCTGGTTATTTTATACAAATATGTTTGATTTATCTAACTTCAACAAAAAGTGTTTAATTGTAGAAAAAATTAAAATTAATTGTGTTTCCTGAGCCTTGAGAAGCATCAAAAATTTCCTTTGATGTTGATTTATTTATTGTATCCCCGGACGAAATTCGGGGATACTTAGGATTCAGTACGGTGACGCCGCCGCAGAGATTTCCTTTTGGACGCGATAACTTAAAAAATATTTTAGTTAGAACTTTCAAATTTGGTATGTGGGTATATATGGGCAATGCCACGAACGCTATTGTTTTGTGACCTTGACCTTCAATCTCAAGGTCACTGGTGGCCTCTTAAAGGTCAGATTTTGGCCATTTTTTCACTTTTTGGCCCAGTTCTCCTATACAGAAAATCAGATTATCCTATGGCTGGTATATATAATACATATATATGTCCTCTGTAAGCATGCAGAAATTTGACCTTGAAGCTCTTCATTAAAGGTCATCCACTGACCGCCAAAGTACCTGACCAAGGGTCATTTTTGGCCTTTTTGGAGATATTTTCACACTTAATGCTGACTATATTGCATGGAAACTATTGAAAATGGCTTTGGAGGTTGAGTACATGATGGACTTCTACCATCCAGGCTTACTCATTACAGATCTTCATTTAAGGTCATCCACTGACCGCCAAAGTACCTGACCAAGGGTCATTTTTGGCAAATTTGGAGATATTTTCACACTTAATGCTGACTACATTGCATGGAAACTATTGAAAATGGCTTTGGAGGTTGAGTACATGATGGAGTACCAGCATCCAGGCTTACCGGTTACAGATCTTCATTTAAGGTCATCCACTGACCGCCAAAGTACCTGACCGAGGGTCATTTTTGTCCCTCTGTTTGTTTGTGAACAAGATAACTCAAAAACTGACAGATGGATTTTGATAAAATTTTCAGGATATGTCCAAAATGGTAAAAGGAAGATATGATTAAATTTTGAAAGTGATCTGGGTCACTGTCTGGATCTTCTGGATCCATGAAATTTAATTTTTAAAGACAGATAACTCAAAAACTTATGGGTGCATTTTGATGAAATTTTTAGGAAATGTCCTTAATGGGACGAGGAACAAGTGATAAGATTTTGGGAGTGATCTGGATCACTGTCTGGATCATCCGGATCCAGGCTGCCAGATGTGTTTGTGTACATTATAGCTCAAAAACTTATGGATGGATTTTGATGAAATTTTCGGGATATGTCTGAAAAGGTAAAAGGATGAAATGTTTGAATTTTGGAAGTGATCCGGATCACTATATGGATCTTCTGGATCCATGAAATGTAATTTTTAAAGACAGATATAAGTGAAACAACTAGTGATTAGCTTTTGGGAGTAATCTGGTACTATGGAGAATCCTGACCTGGTGCTCCAGGAAACAGGCTCAAGACCGACATATTCACGCCTTTACTATGTCCCGTCCGGGGATACGCTGCGTCGAGACGCAATCTCTAGTCTTTCATTGGAATGATTTCTTAATTGGATTTATGACTTTTGTTTGAACATTCTATTGATAATAAATTGTTTCACTTGGGAAGGGTAAAGTACACAATAGGACTAATAGATTAATCCTATCAATGCATAATGAGGTGAAGAAAAGAAGTAATAAATTAAGTAGAAAAATAAGTAAATAATTTTATTTCAATTTGCCAATTATAAGTTGGGCTAATATCTGTTACCAAACTTCAGATAAGATAAGCACAACAAATCTTAAATAATATTTCACAAATACTGTATAATTAAAATTTCAGTATTTAAATAAACTGGCACTGTTATATTCAATTTCATGAATAAAACCACCAATGGAGTGTGACATAATAAGTTACTATTAAATAGAGCTGAAACGATTAGCAAAATTTGCTAGCCGGGTAGTCGCTTGCATTAACCGTCGACTAACCGATTAACTGTTTCTGACGTTTAGCATGTATGAGAAATACCGAAAATGTGTGTGTTCTGGATGTAAACAAACAATATGGCAGATCGCGAGATGCTGAAAAGCAAAGAATTCAGCAGATTATTGGCTAAATTGGCCAATAATGTAATATTTTGATATTTTAAAATGAAAATGCAAATAAAATGCTTTAATTTAATACATTTTAAGGTCTTAACTCGAGATACTCGTAGTTCCAACGATCGCGTAAAATCCGCTATGTGGTGATATACACAAGAAAACAATTAACCTATTTCATTATATTGGCGTCGACTAGTGCTTTGATAACCTACTAATCGATTAGTACGAATAATCGTTTCAGCTCTACTATTTAACTAGCTGGTTAATATTAAATTTTAGTTTTAAAATAATTCATGAGTTTACTTATCCTAAGTTGGGCTAATATGTTCTAGCCCATCTTAAGATAGACTAAGCCCATCTTGAGATAGGCTGCCCAACTTGGGATCCCAAGTTGGATTATAGTCCACCTTAAGATGGGCTGATTCCTAAGTTGGGCTCCAAAATTTCTGCTTTAATTACGAAAATAATTTCAGACTTGCTTATATCTAGATTACATTGTTCTATGCTGGTCGCATGAATTACACATACTATCTAGAGCAAAATATTTAACTCGTTGGACTCATTTGTGGTTTGGGTTTTTACCTCCTGTTCAACCCCCAGGGCTTAGTTTTAAACATGCACTACCCATATGTAAGGTTCATTTATGGAAGAATAAGAAAACTTACTCATGAAAAATGAATTTAAAGTTCTGCAAAAGCAAACTTTCCACTTTAATATGGTTAGATAGTGGCATTGTTTGTGTTAACCTTTTCCAATATTAGGCTTATTTGATACCCAAGGAGTAGTCAAGAAGAGGTTGCTGTGGAGTTTATAATGGGTGCCAGTGATTAAATTATACAGTCATCCCATAATATTCTACATAAATTTCTTTTGATATATTGATATTTTGATTGTGAGCAGTCACCCAACTTTCGAAAGCTGTCATAATTTGTTTTTTGACAATCAGTGTTGATTGCTTGTCTTTGGTACCATGCTGATTCTTCTATTTCTCACCAGATGGGGTTTTCATTTTAACATTGGCTTGTAAACAGCACCAATAAACTTTGCTACAGGAACACTGCCAACCAGATCCTATTTTTGGTGTTGGAAAAATTTGAATACAGTCATGCATTAGTGTAAAAGATCTGGAGGTATCACAGATGGATTTATGTATCTACACACAAACTCAGCAAAAGTAGATAGTATAGTTGTACAATAGATGATTTTTTTCTTCCCTTGAGTTCACAGAGACTGAAGCATGGAATTTCATTACATTGAAAACAGTTGATGGCTGAGGTCCCTGTTTGAACACTGGCTTAGCATGCTTTTAATGTTTTAATCTCTTGAAGCTTGCAGAATGGAATTTCATTCTTCCAGTTTATGTTCACCTTGCTATATTGGCTTCTCTAGAAAGTGCCTGGGTGGCAGTTTGTTTGGGCATTCTGTTGTTTACTAGTTCAGTCATTTTGGTATACAATGTATATATCTGGTTATTTGGATGCCTCATATCTTGGTGTCTGGTTGTGTTACCATGTTTTCAGTTTTTGTCACTGGTTGTGTTGCAGTATGTCCCAGTATAAAGTTGTTTGGCTGCTTGTTAGTCTGGTTTCACTGTATGGCTGGTTGTTTGACTATATTACCAATGGTTTTGATTATTCGATTTTCTGTATGGCTGGTTATACAGTGTTATGTCTTGTTTGGCTGTATGGCTGGTTGTTTTGCTATTAATATGTGTGGATGTTTTGCTATCTTGACTGGTTCTAGTGGTTGTCTATATGGCTAACTGTATGATGTATGGTTTGTTGTGTGGCTGTATATCTGGTTATTTGGCTATGTATATGCCTGGGTGTTTGCCTCTCTAAGCTATACTTCTGATTATTTGGTTGTCTGTATGACTGTCTATATGCCTGTTTGGTTGGTTACTTTTGGGATATGGTACAGGTTGGACTGAGCGACACAAGCAGATGTGAGAGGAGACAGAGGGTCGGACATGCAAGATCATGAGGGAGATAGTGGAGACAATGCAATTGTGTGTCACACTCACAGTAACAAACACAAATTGTGCCAAATGTGTGAAATTCACCACTCCTAAAGATTCAACAACCTTATTGTCATTTGGCAAAAAGTTTAAGAAACGACTGACTCTTTAACACTACCAGGGTTTATTGGTAATAAGACCGTTATGAGTATTGGCCCAATTGGTCTTGTATACTACAACCCCAAATAAGTCCTTGGGCCTGTAACTGGATAACAAAATTTGGATGGAGTAAGACATGTAATATCTCATTTCAGAAGTTTTTGTACTTTTTAAATATCCTTTTATATCCTTATGAAAATATAAAGATAAGGAATTTCTAAGAAGACTTAATTTTGAAGTTACCTGTGTCACAAGCTACTGTAGATTATAGTGTGCAAGTCTGCAGCTGTGACTGTATTCTTAATACATTGAGATGTGTTTAATTTTGTTTGCTCAGATCAAATCTTTATTAAAGTTATTAGCAAATACAAGCCCTGGGCCTCTTTTTTTTGTCAGATATTCCTGATTTTCAGTTTGAGGTCCAGAGCTTATTTTCAGGAAACCCATTTATCTCTATTTTTGTGACATTGCAGTTGAGGCATGTAAAATCAACCTAAATGGATCAGAAAGATACTTCTACTAAAGAATTCTGGATTAGTAAATTTCAACATAAATGAACCAGCTATTTATTTCAACTCAGGAACTCTACTGGACAGAATTCCACTTGAAGAGGTTTCACCGCACATTAACTACATTTTACAAGCATATCAACTTGTTTCACCTCTATATGAGTTCAGTATTTGTATTGTTAATGTCACCAAACCAACTCACTAAGCCAAACTTTTGTCAACTGACTAATGTATAATGTTATTAAGTCAATTCTTTCTTGAGATGTTCAACTACATGACACAACTTTAGATGACTTGTGTCACACTGGCCTTTTTATCTCTAATTACATCTCCAGGGTGTTTTTATTGGATTATTCTCTTTAGAAGTTAGGTATTTACTTTTTTATTGCATAATGAAATTTCAGTGAACAGAAAAAAAAAGTCAACAAGAATACTGTTGGAACAACCTCAATATCTATTGCTTTTAGCGACAGATATTGCAATTCCACATTATGTGAATTTAACCAAGGACACATGAAAAAAAAACTGATGTCAGTAGGCGTTATTAAGTTTTCAGTTCATTATCTCCAAATCTGCCCCATTTCAGCACATAGGGATTGTCAGAAAAGAACTAGTGTTACAAGTCCTTCTTGTGATTCACAACTGGCTTTGTCTTTGGGGTTGACATTGAAATTAGATTTGTGTAATTTAATAGTAGCTATTAACCAAGTGAGGGTATTTTTAAGTGCCAAGGAATCTCAGACCGTCTGCTGCTGTAAATCTGGTTTGGTTATGTCTTGCAGACTCTAGGGCGATTTTTTTTCATTGACGACAGTCTTGTTATGCTACGTGTAGTACATTAATGACTGACACAATGACTTAAGATAAAGGACTTCATATGAAGACCAGCCCCGTGGAATTTGTTGGGGTTTTTACTGAAGAAAATATTCAGAAAAGAAAATTTGGTTAGCAATTGTCAGGGAAATGTTAATATAGGTCCAATCTAAAAAATATGATTTACAAATAGTTTATAAATTTCTTACAGTGTTCCATAGACTTAAAGCTAAAATTAATACAATGTTTGTATTTACCGTAAATGACCTATTTAGCGCACAGTGCGTTAAGGAAAGACTATATTGTTCAATATTTGGTGGAAAAAAATTCCCCTTTTAGCACACCCATCATGAAACTCTTTCGGGATGAAGTATAGGTCAATCCGGTAAGAATAACGGTGTTTCGACATTTAGAATCTACTAAAATACCCACTTCCTGTAAATATGGCGGTAGATAAAAACAAACTCGAAAGTCATGACAAAAATGTCAATTTATTAAGTAAAAATACGTACAATATATAAAAAATATGTGGATATTGTGCACTGTCACCGACGATATTGCTGGGAAAAAGAGGTAGGGTGTGGTTACAAGGGCGGATGCGCTAAATAGGTCATTTACGGTAATAGGAAAGCATGATTAATAATACATATATTAGTACTATTTTATATGTTGACTGAATTGTGATTTGTAAAATCAGTTAGTATTGTCATCACGGTTAATGCCTGTATAATGGGCTCATCTCCAACTTTGTCCAGGCAGTGGGGTATCGGCATTTTCTTAAGTGATTTTACAGCCAATTGCACCATTTAAAATTGGATATTATATGCCCATTGTATACTCTGGGTACTCTTCATAGAAGTAGGAATTATAATTTCAGTGTATAGTGTTATATATATATATATATTACAGACTTATAGTGAAATGTTCTGACTACTCTTCATCCCTGCACGATATATCTATAGGCTACATTGTTCACAGCATCTAGTTCATTCTCATTATCCAGTAATTGTATGTTATGAACCCTGCATATGGTCAGTTCATACTAACATATACATCACAGCTTTTCATGCAAATGTCACAAGCTACAGCCAAACCAGCTCATCTAACTTTTGTTGAGGCTGGACCATGTTTGATCTGCGTCATATTTTGGAAAAGTACATTAGGTGGGATTTCATTTGGGTATGGCACCTTATTGATACCAAAAGTTTTCATTTCAATATTGTTTATAATGCCTCATTAGACAGTAATTTCCGAATGTTACTGTGTATAATAACTACTTCTTATTTTGATCATCAATTATTCAGGTGTTGGAAGATTTTCTTTGAGATCTTTATTAAAGAATTGAATTACTTGTACAGCAGTCTTGCATTAAACTTATGATTTTCTTGGATATCTAATCTATATTTTGCACCGATGACTGTGAAATGAAGCGTTTTCTGGCATGAGATCATCCTTCAATATTGATCTATCTGTAAATTCAAATTAGAGTTCAATATCTGTATGTAAATTGCACTTCAGTTGTTGCAGTTATTTCTCATTATCAAAATTTGCTTATGTATTGTCTTTTTTCAGATGACACATTTATGGGCCGTATCCTTTCACTTGGTATCACAGCCTCTATTGCAATCACAGTGGGCAGCCTAGTGATCGTGATTGTGTGTAGCGTGAGCATCGTGTGTTGTTGCTGTCGTTACTGGAAGAAGCGAGACCAGGATCCCGGAGGTGTGGGTCTGGGTGGTGGGGGCGGAGGGGGTGGAGTGCCAGGGGGTGGTGGGACATGCACTACGACAACCACAGCCACTCACGTGACTATAAACAATGGAGGACCTCCTCCCCTAGGTTTGTATCAGGTTCTTTTTAATATAATTTTAATGGTTGTCAGGTAAAAACTAGTGCTGGTACTACTTGGCAATAACTTGAGTCATAATTTGGTATGTGGAGATAGCATCGATTTGTATAATATGGACACAAATTTGAAAGAATAAATTATATGATGTACTTTCTTTTTAGAAATTCTTACTTTAGGAACTAATCAAACAACTGAAACTTAAAATACACTAATTCATGGTTGTTTTATTTTCCATTACGTAACTGGCTCTTTCATGAAGTGTGCATCATACCTGTACAATTTAACTTGCATGGAGTATTTTAATAATTATGAATAATTAGCAACAAAATAGTACCAAATACTGATGATGGTAATACTTGGACATTATCTTATTTTATGTGTCATTTACTCAAGTTAAACTCGAGTTAACTCTCTTTGAACAGGTGATGCTAAATCACTGATGATCAAAGCACTACAAAAACCATGTTTATATGGTATTGTTATTACAGTGAAAATTAGGGCTGCAAGCGAGCTCGAAAATGCACCTCGATTCCTCATTTTGGAAGAACGGACTCGTACGTGGTTAATCGCTTGATTAACGCCCATGAAATAAACTGCATCATAGTGTGAAATGTTACGTCTTATAAATTGGTTAAAAG